>OY756965.1:10310901-15310901 GCA_963580455.1 Euonymus europaeus
GATGCCAAAACAACCACTTTCTATTACAAATGGACAAAATCGTTAAAAGCTCCTACATAGAGAGAGTTGAGCAACTTCGGACTATCAAAGTTGCTCGGTGTACACTTTTTATTGTTCTTCTATGTCCAATGTTACGAGTATAAGCTTCGTAGATTATTTCGATGCCAAAACAACAACTTTCTTTTACAAATGGACAAAACCGTTAAAAGCTTCTCCATAGAGAGAGTTGAGCAACTTCGGACTATCAAAGTTGCTCGGTGTACACTTTTTATTGTTCTTTTATGTCAAATTTTATGAGTATAAGCTTCGTAGATTATTTCGATGCCAAAACAACAACTTTCTATGATAAATGGACAAAACCGTTAAAAGCCCCTCCATATAGAGAGTTGAGCAACTTCGGACCAACAAAGTTGCTCGGTGTACACTTTTTATTGTTCTTCTATGTCCAATTTTACGAGTATAAGGTTTCGTTATTATTTCGATGTCAAAACAACAACTTCTATGACAAATGGACAAAACCGTTAAAAGCTCCCAAATAGAGAGAGTTGAGCAATTTCGGACCATCAAAGTTGTTCGGTGTACACTTTTTATTGTTCTTCTATGTCCAATTTTACGAGTATAAGCTTCGTAGATTATTTCGAGGCCAAAACACCAACTTTCAATGACAAATGGACAAAACCGTTAGAGACTCCCAAATAGAGAGTTGAGCAACTTCGGACCATCAAAGTTGCTCGGTGTACACTTTTTATTGTTCTTCTATGTCCAATTTTACGAGTATAAGCTTCGTAGATTATTTCGATGCCAAAACAACAACTTTCTATTACAAATGGACAAAACCGTTAAAAGCTCCTCCATATAGAGAGTTGAGAAACTTCGGACCATCAAAGTTACTCGGTATACACTTTTTATTGTTCTTCTATGTCCAATGTTACGAGTATAAGCTTCGTAGATTATTTCGATGCCAAAACACCAACTTTCTATGACAAATGCACAAAACCGTTAGAGGCTCGCAAATAGAGAGTTGAGCAACTTCGGACCATCAAAGTTGCTCGGTGTACACTTTTTATTGTTCTTCTATGTCAAATTTTACGAGTATAAGCTTCGTAGATTATTTCGATGCCAAAACAACAACTTTCTATGATAAATGGACAAAACCGTTAAAAGCCCCTCCATATAGAGAGTTGAGCAACTTCGGACCAACAAAGTTGCTCGGTGTACACTTTTTATTGTTCTTCTATGTCCAATTTTACGAGTATAAGGTTTCGTTATTATTTCGATGTCAAAAAAACAACTTCTATGACAAATGGACAAAACCGTTAAAAGCTCCCAAATAGAGAGAGTTGAGCAACTTCGGACTATCAAAGTTGCTCGGTGTACACTTTTTATTGTTCTTGTATGTCCAATTTTATGAGTATAAGCTTCGTAGATTATTTCGATGCCAAAACAGCAACTTTCTATGACAAATGGACAAAACCGTTAAAAGCCCCTCCATATAGAGAGTTGAGCAACTTCGGACCAACAAAGTTGCTCGGTGTACACTTTTTATTGTTCTTCTATGTCCAATTTTACGAGTATAAGGTTTCGTTATTATTTCGATGTCAAAACAACAACTTCTATGAAAAATGTACAAAACCGTTAAAAGCTCCCAAATAGAAAGAGTTGAGCAATTTTGGACCATCAAAGTTGCTCGGTGTACACTTTTTATTGTTCTTCTATGTCCAATTTTATGAGTATAAGCTTCGTAGATTATTTCGATGCCAAAACAACAACTTTCTATTACAAATGGACAAAACCGTTAAAAGCTCCTCCATATAGAGAGTTGAGCAACTTCGGACCATCAAAGTTACTCGGTATACACTTTTTATTGTTCTTCTATGTCCAATGTTACGAGTATAAGCTTCGTAGATTATTTCGATGCCAAAACACCAACTTTCTATGACAAATGCACAAAACCGTTAGAGGCTCGCAAATAGAGAGTTGAGCAACTTCGGACCATCAAAGTTGCTCGGTGTACACTTTTTATTGTTCTTCTATGTCCAATTTTACGAGTATAAGCTTCGTAGATTATTTCGATGCCAAAACACCAACTTTCTATGACAATTGGACAAAACCGTTAGAGGCTCCCAAATAGAGAGTTGAGCAACTTCGGACAATCAAAGTTGCTCGGTGTACACTTTTTATTGTTCTTCTATGTCCAATTTTAAGAGTATAAGCTTCGTAGATTATTTCGATGCCAAAACACCAACTTTCTATGACAAATGCACAAAACCGTTAGAGGCTCGCAAATAGAGAGTTGAGCAACTTCGGACCATCAAAGTTGCTCGGTGTACACTTTTTATTGTTCTTCTATGTCCAATTTTACGAGTATAAGCTTCGTAGATTATTTCGATGCCAAAACAACAACTTTCTATTACAAATGGACAAAACCGTTAAAAGCTCCTCCATAGAGAGAGTTGAGCAACTTCGGACTATCAAAGTTGCTCGGTGTACACTTTTTATTGTTCTTTTATGTCAAATTTTATGAGTATAAGCTTCGTAGATTATTTCGATGCCAAAACAACAACTTTCTATGATAAATGGACAAAACCGTTAAAAGCCCCTTCATATAGAGAGTTGAGCAACTTCGGACCAACAAAGTTACTCGGTATACACTTTTTATTGTTCTTCTATGTCCAATTTTACGAGTATAAGCTTCGTAGATTATTTCGAGGCCAAAACACCAACTTTCTATGACAAATGGACAAAACCGTTAGAGACTCCCAAATAGAGAGTTGAGCAACTTCGGACCATCAAAGTTGCTCCGTGTACACTTTTTATTGTTCTTCTATGTCCAATTTTACGAGTATAAGCTTCGTAGATTATTTCGATGCCAAAACAACAACTTTCTATTACAAATGGACAAAACCGTTAAAAGCTCCTCCATATAGAGAGTTGAGCAACTTCGGACCATCAAAGTTACTCGGTATACACTTTTTATTGTTCTTCTATGTCCAATGTTACGAGTATAAGCTTCGTAGATTATTTCGATGCCAAAACACCAACTTTCTATGACAAATGCACAAAACCGTTAGAGGCTCGCAAATAGAGAGTTGAGCAACTTCGGACCATCAAAGTTGCTCGGTGTACACTTTTTATTGTTCTTCTATGTCCAATTTTACGAGTATAAGCTTCGTAGATTATTTCGATGCCAAAACAACAACTTTCTATGATAAATGGACAAAACCGTTAAAAGCCCCTCCATATAGAGAGTTGAGCAACTTCGGACCAACAAAGTTGCTCGGTGTACACTTTTTATTGTTCTTCTATGTCCAATTTTACGAGTATAAGGTTTCGTTATTATTTCGATGTCAAAACAACTACTTCTATGACAAATGGACAAAACCGTTAAAAGCTCCCAAATAGAAAGAGTTGAGCAATTTTGGACCATCAAAGTTGCTCGGTGTACACTTTTTATTGTTCTTCTATGTCCAATTTTACGAGTATAAGCTTCGTAGATTATTTCGATGCCAAAACAACAACTTTCTATTACTAACGGACAAAACCGTTAAAAGCTCCTCCATACAGAGAGTTGAGCAACTTCGGACCATCAAAGTTACCCGGTGTACACTTTTTATTGTTCTTCTATGTCCAATGTTACGAGTATAAACGTCGTAGATTATTTCGATGCCAAAACAACCACTTTCTATTACAAATGGACAAAATCGTTAAAAGCTCCTACATAGAGAGAGTTGAGCAACTTCGGACTATCAAAGTTGCTCGGTGTACACTTTTTATTGTTCTTCTATGTCCAATGTTACGAGTATAAGCTTCGTAGATTATTTCGATGCCAAAACAACAACTTTCTTTTACAAATGGACAAAACCGTTAAAAGCTTCTCCATAGAGAGAGTTGAGCAACTTCGGACTATCAAAGTTGCTCGGTGTACACTTTTTATTGTTCTTTTATGTCAAATTTTATGAGTATAAGCTTCGTAGATTATTTCGATGCCAAAACAACAACTTTCTATGACAAATGGACAAAACAGTTAAAAGCCCCTCCATATAGAGAGTTGAGCAACTTCGGACCAACAAAGTTGCTCGATGCACACTTTTTATTGTTTTTCTATGTCCAATTTTACGAGTATAAGGTATCGTTATTATTTCGATGTCAAAACAACAACTTCTATGACAAATGGACAAAACCGTTAAAAGCTCCCAAATAGAGAGAGTTGAGCAATTTCGGACCATCAAAGTTGTTCGGTGTACACTTTTTATTGTTCTTCTATGTCCAATTTTACGAGTATAAGCTTCGTAGATTATTTCGAGGCCAAAACACCAACTTTCTATGACAAATGGACAAAACCGTTAGAGACTCCCAAATAGAGAGTTGAGCAACTTCGGACCATCAAAGTTGCTCGGTGTACACTTTTTATTGTTCTTCTATGTCCAATTTTACGAGTATAAGCTTCGTAGATTATTTTGATGCCAAAACAACAACTTTCTATTACTAACGGACAAAACCGTTAAAAGCTCCTCCATACAGAGAGTTGAGCAACTTCGGACCATCAAAGTTACCCGGTGTACACTTTTTATTGTTCTTCTATGTCCAATGTTACGAGTATAAGCGTCGTAGATTATTTCGATGCCAAAACAACCACTTTCTATTACAAATGGACAAAATCGTTAAAAGCTCCTACATAGAGAGAGTTGAGCAACTTCGGACTGTCAAAGTTGCTCGGTGTACACTTTTTATTGTTCTTCTATGTCCAATTTTACGAGTATAAGCTTCGTAGATTATTTCGATGCCAAACACAACAACTTTCTATGATAAATGGACAAAACCGTTAAAAGCCCCTCCATATAGAGAGTTGAGCAACTTCGGACCAACAAAGTTGTTCGGTGTACACTTTTTATTGTTCTTCTATGTCCAATTTTACGAGTATAAGGTTTCGTTATTATTTCGATGTCAAAAAAACAACTTCTATGACAAATGGACAAAACCGTTAAAAGCTCCCAAATAGAGAGAGTTGAGCAACTTCGGACTATCAAAGTTGCTCGGTGTACACTTTTTATTGTTCTTGTATGTCCAATTTTATGAGTATAAGCTTCGTAGATTATTTCGATGCCAAAACAACAACTTTCTATGACAAATGGACAAAACCGTTAAAAGCCCCTCCATATAGAGAGTTGAGCAACTTCGGACCAACAAAGTTGCTCGGTTACACTTTTTATTGTTCTTCTATGTCCAATTTTACGAGTATAAGGTTTCGTTATTATTTCGATGTCAAAACAACTACTTCTATGACAAATGGACAAAACCGTTAAAAGCTCCCAAATAGAAAGAGTTGAGCAATTTTGGACCATCAAAGTTGCTCGGTGTACACTTTTTATTGTTCTTCTATGTCCAATTTTACGAGTATAAGCTTCGTAGATTATTTCGATGCCAAAACAACAACTTTCTATTACTAACGGACAAAACCGTTAAAAGCTCCTCCATACAGAGAGTTGAGCAACTTCGGACCATCAAAGTTACCCGGTGTACACTTTTTATTGTTCTTCTATGTCCAATGTTACGAGTATAAGCGTCGTAGATTATTTCGATGCCAAAACAACCACTTTCTATTACAAATGGACAAAATCGTTAAAAGCTCCTACATAGAGAGAGTTGAGCAACTTCGGACTATCAAAGTTGCTCGGTGTACACTTTTTATTGTTCTTCTATGTCCAATGTTACGAGTATAAGCTTCGTAGATTATTTCGATGCCAAAACAACAACTTTCTTTTACAAATGGACAAAACCGTTAAAAGCTTCTCCATAGAGAGAGTTGAGCAACTTCGGACTATCAAAGTTGCTCGGTGTACACTTTTTATTGTTCTTTTATGTCAAATTTTATGAGTATAAGCTTCGTAGATTATTTCGATGACAAAACAACAACTTTCTATGATAAATGGACAAAACCGTTAAAAGCCCCTCCATATAGAGAGTTGAGCAACTTCGGACCAACAAAGTTGCTCGGTGTACACTTTTTATTGTTCTTCTATGTCCAATTTTACGAGTATAAGGTTTCGTTATTATTTCGATGTCAAAACAACAACTTCTATGACAAATGGACAAAACCGTTAAAAGCTCCCAAATAGAGAGAGTTGAGCAATTTCGGACCATCAAAGTTGTTCGGTGTACACTTTTTATTGTTCTTCTATGTCCAATTTTACGAGTATAAGCTTCGTAGATTATTTCGAGGCCAAAACACCAACTTTCAATGACAAATGGACAAAACCGTTAGAGACTCCCAAATAGAGAGTTGAGCAACTTCGGACCATCAAAGTTGCTCGGTGTACACTTTTTATTGTTCTTCTATGTCCAATTTTACGAGTATAAGCTTCGTAGATTATTTCGATGCCAAAACAACAACTTTCTATTACAAATGGACAAAACCGTTAAAAGCTCCTCCATATAGAGAGTTGAGCAACTTCGGACCATCAAAGTTACTCGGTATACACTTTTTATTGTTCTTCTATGTCCAATGTTACGAGTATAAGCTTCGTAGATTATTTCGATGCCAAAACACCAACTTTCTATGACAAATGCACAAAACCGTTAGAGGCTCGCAAATAGAGAGTTGAGCAACTTCGGACCATCAAAGTTGCTCGGTGTACACTTTTTATTGTTCTTCTATGTCAAATTTTACGAGTATAAGCTTCGTAGATTATTTCGATGCCAAAACAACAACTTTCTATGATAAATGGACAAAACCGTTAAAAGCCCCTCCATATAGAGAGTTGAGCAACTTCGGACCAACAAAGTTGCTCGGTGTACACTTTTTATTGTTCTTCTATGTCCAATTTTACGAGTATAAGGTTTCGTTTTTATTTCGATGTCAAAAAAACAACTTCTATGACAAATGGACAAAACCGTTAAAAGCTCCCAAATAGAGAGAGTTGAGCAACTTCGGACTATCAAAGTTGCTCGGTGTACACTTTTTATTGTTCTTGTATGTCCAATTTTATGAGTATAAGCTTCGTAGATTATTTCGATGCCAAAACAGCAACTTTTTATGACAAATGGACAAAACCGTTAAAAGCCCCTCCATATAGAGAGTTGAGCAACTTCGGACCAACAAAGTTGCTCGGTGTACACTTTTTATTGTTCTTCTATGTCCAATTTTACGAGTATAAGGTTTCGTTATTATTTCGATGTCAAAACAACAACTTCTATGAAAAATGTACAAAACCGTTAAAAGCTCCCAAATAGAAAGAGTTGAGCAATTTTGGACCATCAAAGTTGCTCGGTGTACACTTTTTATTGTTCTTCTATGTCCAATTTTATGAGTATAAGCTTCGTAGATTATTTCGATGCCAAAACAACAACTTTCTATTACAAATGGACAAAACCGTTAAAAGCTCCTCCATATAGAGAGTTGAGCAACTTCGGACCATCAAAGTTACTCGGTATACACTTTTTATTGTTCTTCTATGTCCAATGTTACGAGTATAAGCTTCGTAGATTATTTCGATGCCAAAACACCAACTTTCTATGACAAATGCACAAAACCGTTAGAGGCTCGCAAATAGAGAGTTGAGCAACTTCGGACCATCAAAGTTGCTCGGTGTACACTTTTTATTGTTCTTCTATGTCCAATTTTACGAGTATAAGCTTCGTAGATTATTTCGATGCCAAAACAACAACTTTCTATTACAAATGGACAAAACCGTTAAAAGCTCCTCCATATAGAGAGTTGAGCAACTTCGGACCATCAAAGTTACTCGGTGTACACTTTTTATTGTTCTTCTATGTCCAATGTTACGAGTATAAGCTTCGTAGATTATTTCGATGCCAAAACAACAACTTTCTATTACAAATGGACAAAACCGTTAAAAACTCCTACATAGAGAGAGTTGAGCAACTTCGGACTATCAAAGTTGCTCGGTGTACACTTTTTATTGTTCTTCTATGTCCAATGTTACAAGTATAAGCTTCGTAGATTATTTCGATGTCAAAACAACAACTTTCTTTTACAAATGGACAAAACCGTTAAAAGCTCCTCCATAGAGAGAGTTGAGCAAATTCGGACTATCAAAGTTGCTCGGTGTACACTTTTTATTGTTCTTTTATGTCCAATGTTATGAGTATAAGCTTCGTAGATTATTTCGATGCCAAAACACCAACTTTCTATGACAAATGCACAAAACCATTAAAAGCTCCTCCATATAGAGAGTTGAGCAACTTCGGACCATCAAAGTTACTCGGTGTACACTTTTTATTGTTCTTCTATGTCCAATGTTACGAGTATAAGCTTCGTAGATTATTTCGATGCAAAAACAGCAACTTTCTATAACAAATGGACAAAACTGTTAAAAGCCCCTCCATATAGAGAGTTGAGGAACTTCGGACCATCAAAGTTCCTCGGCGTACACTTTTTATTGTTCTTCTATGTCCAATGTTACGAGTATAAGCTTCGTAGATTATTTTGATGCCAAAACAACAACTTTCTATTACAAATGAACAAAACCGTTAAAAGCTCCTCTATAGAGAGAGTTGAGCAACTTTGGACCATCAAAGTTGCTCGGTGTACACTTTTTATTGTTCTTTTATGTCAAATTTTATCAGTATAAGATTCCGATATTTTTTCGATTCCAAAATACCAACTTTCTATGACAAATGGACAAAACCATTAAAAGCTCCTCCATATAGAGAGTTGAGCAACTTCGGACCATCAAAGTTGCTCAATGTACACTTTTTATTAATCTTCTATGCTCAATGTTACGAGTATAAACTTCGTACATTATTTCGATGCCAAAACAACAACTTTCTGTTACAAATGGACAAAACCGTTAAAAGCTCCACCATAGAGAGAGTTGTGCAACTTCGGACCATCAAAGTTGTTCGGTGTACACTTTTTATTGTTTTTCTATGTCTAATTTTACGAGTATAAGCTTCCGAGATTATTTCGATGCCAAAACACCAACTTTCTATGACAAATGGACAAAACCATTAAAAGCTCTTCAATAGAGAGAGTTGAGCAACTTCGGACCATCAAAGTTGCTCAATGTACAATTTTTATTGTTCTTCTATGTCCAATTTTACGAGTATAAGCTTCCGAGATTATTTCGATGCCAAATCACCAACTTTCTATGACAAATGAACAAAACCGTTAAAAGCTCCTCTATAGCGAGAGTTGAACAACTTCGAGCCATCAAAGTTGCTCAATGTACACTTTTTATTGTTCTTCTATGTCCAATTTTACGAGTATAAACTTCGTAGATTATTTCGATGCCAAAACAACAACTTTCTGTTACAAATGGACAAAACCGTTAAAATCTCCTAAATAGAGAGAGTTGAGCAATTTCGGACCGTCAAAGTTGTTCGGTGTACACTTTTTATTGTTCTTCTATGTCCAATTTTACGAGTATAAGCTTCCTAGATTATTTCGATGCGAAAACAACAACTTTTATGACAAATGGACAAAACCGTTAAAAGCTCCTCCATATAGAGAGTTGAGCAACTTCGGACCATCAAAGTTGCTCGATGTACACTCTTTATTGTTCTTCTATGTCCAATTTTACGAGTATAAGGTTTCGTTATTATTTCGATGCCAAAACAACAA
Organism: Euonymus europaeus; assembly: GCA_963580455.1. Taxonomy (NCBI): domain Eukaryota; kingdom Viridiplantae; phylum Streptophyta; class Magnoliopsida; order Celastrales; family Celastraceae; genus Euonymus; species Euonymus europaeus. The sequence continues at coordinate 10,320,485 of OY756965.1, forward strand.
CTTTCTATGACAAATGGACAAAACCGTTAAAAGCTCCCAAATAGAGAGAGTTGAGCAATTTCGGACCATCAAAGTTGCTCGGTGTACACTTTTTATTGTTCTTCTATGTCCAATTTTATGAGTATAACCTTCGTAGATTATTTCGATGCCAAAACAACAACTTTCTTTGACAAATGGACAAAACCGTTAGAGGCTCCCAAATAGAGAGTTGAGCAACTTCGGACCATCAAAGTTGCTCGGTGTACACTTTTTATTGTTCTTCTATGTCCAATTTTATGAGTATAAGCTTCGTAGATTATTTCGATGCCAAAACAACAACTTTCTATTACAAATGGACAAAACCGTTAAAAGCTCCTCTATAGAGAGAGTTGAGCAACTTTGGACCATCAAAGTTGCTCGGTGTACACTTTTTATTGTTCTTCTATGTGCAATTTTACGAGTATAAGGTTTCGTTATTATTTCGATGCCAAAACAACAACTTTCTATGACAAATGGACAAAACCGTTAAAAGCTCCCAAATAGAGAGAGTTGAGCAATTTCGGACCATCAAAGTTGCTCGGTGTACACTTTTTATTGTTCTTCTATGTCCAATTTTACGAGTATAAGCTTCGTAGATTATTTCGATGCCAAAACAATAACTTTCTATTACAAATAGACAAAACCGTTAAAAGCTCCTCCAAATAGAGAGTTGAGCAACTTCGGACCATCAAAGTTGCTCAATGTACACTTTTTATTAATCTTCTTTGTCCAAGGTTACGAGTATAAGCCTCGTAGATTATTTCGATGCCAAAACAATAACTTTCTATTACAAATGGACAAAACCGTTAAAAGCTCTTCAATAGAGAGAGTTGAGCAACTTCGGACCATCAAAGTTGCTCAATGTACACTTTTTATTGTTCTTCTATGTCCAATTTTACGAGTATAAGCTTCCGAGATTATTTCGATGCCAAAACACCAACTTTCTATGACAAATGAACAAAACCGTTAAAAGCTCCTCTATAGCGAGAGTTGAATAACTTCGAGCCAACAAAGTTGCTCAATGTACACTTTTTATTGTTCTTCTATGTCCAATTTTACGAGTATAAACTTCGTAGATTATTTCGATGCCAAAACAACAACTTTCTGTTACAAATGGACAAAACCGTTAAAATCTCCTAAATAGAGAGAGTTGAGCAATTTCGGACCATCAAAGTTGCTCGGTGTACACTTTTTATTGTTCTTCTATGTCCAATTTTACGAGTATAAGCTTCGTAGATTATTTCGATGCCAAAACACCAACTTTCTATGACAAATGGACAAAACCGTTAAAAGCTCTTCAATAGAGAGAGTTGAGCAACTTCGGACCATCAAAGTTGCTCAATTTACACTTTTTATTGTTCTTCTGTGTCCAATTTTACGAGTATAAGCTTCCGAGATTATTTCGATGCCAAAACACCAATTTTCTATGACAAATGAACAAAACCGTTAAAAGCTCCTCTATAGCGAGAGTTGAACAACTTCAAACCATCAAAGTTGCCCGGTGTACACTTTTTATTGTTCTTCTATGTCCAATTTTACGAGTATAAGCTTCCTAGATTATTTCGATGCGAAAACAACAACTTTCTATGACAAATGGACAAAACCGTTAAAAGCTCCTCCATATATAGAGTTGAGCAACTTCGGACCATCAAAGTTGCTCGATGTACACTCTTTATTGTTCTTCTATGTCCAATTTTACGAGTATAAGGTTTCGTTATTATTTCGATGCCAAAACAGCAACTTTTTATGACAAATGGACAAAACCGTTAAAAGCTCCCAAATAGAGAGAGTTGAGCAATTTCGGACCATCAAAGTTGCTCAATTTACACTTTTTATTGTTCTTCTGTGTCCAATTTTACGAGTATAAGCTTCGTAGATTATTTCGATGCCAAAACACCAACTTTCTATGACAAATGGACAAAACCGTTAGAGGCTCCCAAATAGAGAGTTGAGCAACTTCGGACCATCAAAGTTGCTCGGTGTACACTTTTTATTGTTCTTCTATGTCCAATTTTACGAGTATAAGCTTCGTAGATTATTTCGATGCCAAAACAACAACTTTCTATTACAAATGGACAAAACCGTTAAAAGCTCCTCTATAGAGAGAGTTGAGCAACTTTGGACCATCAAAGTTGCTCGGTGTACACTTTTTATTGTTTTTCTATGTCCAATTTTACGAGTATAAGGTGTCGTTATTATTTCGATGCCAAAACAACAACTTTCTATGACAAATGGACAAAACCGTTAAAAGCTCCAAAATGGAGAGAGTTGAGCAATTTCGGACCATCAAAGTTGCTCGGTGTACACTTTTTATTGTTCTTCTATGTCCAATTTTACGAGTATAAGCTTCGTAGATTATTTCGATGCCAAAACAATAACTTTCTATTACAAATGGACAAAACCGTTAAAAGCTCCTCCATATAGAGAGTTGAGCAACTTCGGACCATCAAAGTTGCTCAATGTACACTTTTATTAATCTTCTATGTCCAATGTTACGAGTATAAGTTTCGTAGATTATTTCGATGCCAAAACAATAACTTTCTATTACAAATGGACAAAACCGTTAAAAGCTCTTCAATAGAGAGAGTTGAGCAACTTCGGACCATCAAAGTTGCTCAATGTACACTTTTTATTGTTCTTCTATGTCCAATTTTACGAGTATAAGCTTCCGAGATTATTTCAATGCCAAAACACCAACTTTCTATGACAAATGAACAAAACCGTTAAAAGCTCCTCTATAGCGAGAGTTGAACAACTTCGAGCCATCAAAGTTGCTCAATGTACACTTTTTATTGTTCTTCTATGTCCAATTTTACGAGTATAAACTTCGTAGATTATTTCGATGCCAAAACAACAACTTTCTGTTACAAATGGACAAAACCGTTAAAATCTCCTAAATAGAGAGAGTTGAGCAATTTCGGACCATCAAAGTTGCTCGGTGTACACTTTTTATTGTTCTTCTATGTCCAATTTTACGAGTATAAGCTTCCTAGATTATTTCGATGCCAAAACACCAACTTTCTATGACAAATGGACAAAACCGTTAAAAGCTCCTCTATAGCGAGAGTTGAGAAATTTCGGACCATCAAAGTTGCCCGGTGTACAGTTTTTATTATTCTTCTTTGTCCAATTTTACGAGTTTAAGCTTCCTAGATTATTTCGATGCCAAAACAACAACTTTCTATGACAAATGGACAAAACCGTTTAAAGTTCCTCCATATAGAGAGTTGAGCAACTTCAGACCATCAAAGTGTTGAAACATAGGATTCAAGCTTAGGTTTGATGAATTTCGAAAATGCTAAGTGGCTTAATATGTGTGTGAAATGTTTAATTCATGTGGACTTGATTCTATGTATGGTAACTCATGTGATCTTAGTCTTATATTTATGATCTACACTTTAATAATAGATCAAAACATTCCCATATATATATGCACGTTTTTCTTTCATATAGTTGCCATATATGTGTTTAATTTATGGAAACTAACTTTTGTGTTGAAGAATGTTAGAAATCCTTTTGGATTATCTTTTGAGAGTTTGTAGGAATGAAATATGGAAAGAGATCAAATCTTGTTTTTAATATGGAAAGAATCAAGAGGTGACAAAGTATTATGGAAATATATCACAAGAAGAGCTGGAATTGTCATTTTCCTATCCAATGGAAGTCAAATTCGAATTTCAACAAACTACAATCATGGTGTCAATATCAAATCAAGGAGAAGATCATCTCTAGCATTGAAGGTGTCCCTACACACCAAGAAGGTCAAGTTCCATATTACAAAGAAGGAAATAAAAAATTCTGGAGCTGATTTCAAAATTAAGGAGACAAGATCATAAAGGAAAATCAAGTTGAAGATTCATTCAAGCTTTCCAGCAAGGAAACAAGAAAGTCAAGCCAACCTTCATTGATCAAATCTAGAAGAAGATAATCCAGCTGTTGAAGATTCATTCAAGCTTTCCAGCAAGGAAACAAGAAAGTCAAGCCAACCTTCATTGATCAAATCAAGAAGAAGATAATCCAGCTGTTGAAGGGATTTTTCTACACACAAAAAGAGATCTTAGACATTTCATCAAGAAGCAAAAAGTCAAGCCAAATTTATTTTGACAAAAATGTGTGAATGACTGATTTTCTAAAAACCATCAAGGCTCTAGACTATCCTAGCTGTCCATCACCTTTTTCCATTCCAAAATTTCGGCCAGCTCACTCTCCAAAAAGATTTTGCAAGAAAATCCTTCCCTCTCTTACCCATTGAGCTGTCTTTGGCCTAACCCTATTTAAAGCATCATTTTCTTCAAGCCAAACCAAGAAAAACGTGAGACATCATTTCTAAACCATATTCATACACATTTGAATTCTCTCTCTTGAGTTCTATCCTTTTCATAACCCTTTTGCAAGAGAGCTTTGAGAAAAACGTTTTTGGGAGAGCCTACTGCTACATACTTGCTGAAACCTTGAGCCTATTGTTCTTGAGCCTATCATTCCTATATTGCTACCAAAGAGCCTACCTTGAGCCTTATTGATCACATACACTAGACTATTGAGTCATATCTTTTATTTGTTTATTCAGCTGTGAAGGTTGGTTGATTCAGCCACAAAATCAACAAATTGTATATTGTACTCATTATCACTCATAGTGGAGGTGTTGGCAAGTCCCTTTGAAGGAGGGCCGGGGATGTACTCAGTTTGAGGAACCACGTAAAAATCTCGGTGTCACTCTCTATCCTTTACTACTTCCTCCTTTTGATTGTTGTTTAAATACATAACTGTTTCAAAATCATACAAGGGTAAATTAAAATAAAATTAGTCTATATATAATTAGAGTTTTTAGAAACGTAAAAGAAATCAAATTTTTATATTGCCCTATATTGTGTTTTTATTACTAATCAAGTTATTTTGAGTGTGCAGCACTAACATCACTCTTAGGTGTGTTGGAGGAAATTATAAGGCCTGGCTCATCAAAAGCTCTACATTTGGTTATTCTTAAAATTGATTATTTTATCGTTGTATGAGTTTTTGATTTAAAGAGTTGTTTCATTGAATTGTGCATACATTTAAAACTTGTCGAACCTTATTGAATATTAATTTGTGGTTTTGTGTGTAACACTTAAAAATTTGGCATAATCTTAATTCACCCCCCCCCCCCCTCTTAAGGTTAGAAACGATCCTAACACAAAGTTGCTCGGTGTACACTTTTTATTGTTCTTCTATGTCCAATTTAACGAGTATAAGCTTTCGTTATTATTTCGATGCCAGAACACCACTTTCTATGATAAATGGACAAAACCGTTAAAAGATCCCAAATAGAGAGAGTTGAGCAACTTCGGACCATCAAAGTTGCTCGGTGTACACTTTTTAGTTTCTATGTCCAATTTTACGAGTATAAGCTTCGTAGATTATTTCGATGCCAAAACACCAACTTTCTATGACAAATGGACAAAACCGTTAAAAGCTCCTCCATATAGAGAGTTGAGCAACTTCGGACCATCAAAGTTGCTCGGTGTACACTTTTTATTGTTCTTCTATGTATAATGTTACGAGTATAAGCTTCGTAGATTATTTCGATGCCAAAACAACAACTTTCTATTACAAATGGACAAAACCGTTAAAAGCTCCTCCATAGAGAGAGTTGAGCAACTTTGGACCATCAAAGTTACTCGGTGTACACTTTTTATTGTTCTTCTATGTCTAATTTTATGAGTATAAGCTTCGTAGATTATTTCGATGCCAAAACACCAACTTTCTATGACAAATGGACAAAATTGTTAAAGGCACCCAAATAGAGAGTTGAGCAATTTCGGACCATCAAAGTTTCACGGTGTACGCTTTTTATTGTTCTTCTATGTCCAATGTTACGAGTATAAGCTTCGTAGATTATTTCGATGCCAAAACACCAACTTTCTATGACAAATGGACAAAACCGTTAAAAGCTCCTCCATATAGAGAGTTGAGCAACTTCGGACCATCAAAGTTGCTCGGTGTACACTTTTTATTGTTCTTCTATGTCCAATTTAACGAATATAAGCTTCCGAGATTATTTCGATGCCAAAACACCACTTTCTATGACAAATGGACAAAACCGTTAAAAGCTCTTCAATAGAGAGAGTTGAGCAACTTCGGACCATCAAAGTTGCTCAATGTACACTTTTTATTGTTCTTCTATGTCCAATTTTACGAGTATAAGCTTCCGATACTTTTTCGATGCCAAAACACCAACTTTCTATGACAAATGGACAAAACCATTAAAAGCTCCTCCATATAGAGAGTTGAGCAACTTCGGACCATCAAAGTCACTCGATGTACACTTTTTATTGTTCTTCTATGTCCAATTTTACGAGTATAAGCTTCGCAGATTATTTCGATGCCAAAACAACAACTTTCTATTACAAATGGACAAAACCGTTAAAAGCTCCTGCAAGAGAGAGTTGAGCAACTTCGGACTATCAAAGTTGCTCGGTGTACACTTTTTATTGTTCTTTTATGTCAAATTTTACGAGTATAAGATTTCGTTATTATTTCGATGCCAAAACAACAACTTTCTATGGCAAATTGACAAAATCATTAAAAGCTCCTAAATAAAGAGAGTTGAGCAATTTCAGACCATCAAAATTGCTCGGTGTACACTTTTTATTGGTCTTCTATGTCCAATGTTATGAGTATAAGCTTCGCAGATTATTTCGATGCCAAAACAACAACTTTCTATTACAAATGGACAAAACCGTTAAAAGCTCCTCCATATAGAGAGTTGAGCAACTTTGGACCATCAAAGTTGCTCCGTGTACACTTTTTATTGTTCTTCTATATCCAATTTTACGAGTATAAGCTTTCTAGATTATTTCGATGCGAAAAAAACAACTTTCTATGAGAAATGGACAAAACCGTTAAAAGCTCCTCCATATAGAGAGTTGAGCAACTTCGGACAATCAAAGTTTCTCCGTGTACACTTTTTATTGTTCTTCTATGTCCAATGTTATGAGTATAAGCTTCGTAGATTATTTCGATGCCAAAACAACAACTTTCTATTACAAATGGACAAAACCGTTAAAAGCTCCTCCATATAGAGAGTTGAGTAACTTTGGACCATCAAAGTTGCTCCGTGTACACTTTTTATTGTTCTTCTATGTCCAATTTTACGAGTATAAGTTTTCTAGATTATTTTGATGCGAAAACAACAACTTTCTATGAGAAATAGACAAAACCGTTAAAAGCTCCTCCATATAAAGAGTTGAGCAACTTCGGACCATCAAAGTTGCTCGGTGTACACTTTTTATTGTTCTTCTATGTCCAATTTTACGAGTATAAGATTTCGTTTTTATTTCGATGCCAAAACAACAACTTTCTATGACAAATGGACAAAACCGTTAAAAGCTCCCGAATAGAGAGAGTTGAGAAATTTCGGACCATCAAAGTTGCTCGGTGTACACTTTTTATTGTTCTTCTATGTCCAATTTTACGAGTATAAGCTTCGTAGATTATTTCGATGCCAAAACACCAACTTTCTACGACAAATAGACAAAACCCTTAAAAACTCCTCCATATAGAGAGTTGAGCAACTTCGGACCATCAAAGTTACTCGGTGTACACTTTTTATTGTTCTTTTATGTCCAATGTTACGAGTATAAGCTTCGTAGATTATTTCGATGCAAAACAAAAACTTTCTATTACAAATGGACAAAACCGTTAAAAGCTCCTCTATAGAGAGAGTTGAGCAACTTTGGACCATCAAAGTTTCTCGGTGTACACTTTTTATTGTTCTTTTATGTCAAATTTTACGAGTATAAGATTTCGTTATTATTTCGATGCCAAAACAACAACTTTTTATGGCAAATTGACCAAATCGTTAAAAGCTCCTAAATAAAGAGAGTTGAGCAATTTCGGACCATCAAAGTTGCTCGGTGTACACTTTTTATTGTTCTTCTATGTCCAATGTTATGAGTATAAGCTTCGTAGATTATTTCGATGCCAAAACAACAACTTTCTATTACAAATCGACAAAACCGTTAAAAGCTCCTCCATATAGATAGTTGAGCAACTTTGGACCATCAAAGTTGCTCCGTGTACACTTTTTATTGTTCTTCTATATCCAATTTTACGAGTATAAGCTTTCTAGATTATTTCGATGCGAAAACAACAACTTTCTATGAGAAATGGACAAAACCGTTAAAAGCTCCTCCATATAGAGATTTGAGCAACATCGGATTATAAAAGTTGCTCGGTGTACACTTTTTATTGTTATTTTATGTCAAATTTTACGAGTATAAGATTCCGATATTTTTTCGATGCCAAAACACCAACTTTCTATGACAAATGGACAAAACCATTAAAAGCTCCTCCATATAGAGAGTTGAGCAACTTCGGACCATCAAAGTTACTCGGTGTACACTTTTTATTGTTCTTCTATGTCCAATGTTACGAGTATAAGTTTCGTAGATTATTTCGATGCCAAAACAACAACTTTCTATTACAAATGGACAAAACCGTTAAAAGCTCCTCTATAGAGAGAGTTCAGCAACTTTGGACCATCAAAGTTGCTCGGTGTACACTTTTTATTGTTGTTTTATGTCAAATTTTATGAGTATAACATTCCGATATATTTTCGATTCCAAAACACCAACTTTCTATGACAAATGGTCAAAACCGTTAAAAGCTCCTCTATATAGAGAGTTGAGCAACTTCGGACCATCAAAGTTGCTCAATGTACACTTTTTATTAATCTTCTAGGTCCAATGTTACGAGTATAAGCTTCCGAGATTATTTCGATGCCAAAACACCAACTTTCTATGACAAATGGACAAAACCGTTAAAAGCTCCTCCATATAGAGAGTTGAGCAACTTCGGACCATCAAAGTTACTCGGTGTACACTTTTTATTGTTCTTCTATGTCCAATGTTACGAGTATAAGCTTCGTAGATTATTTCGACGCCAAAACAACAACTTTCTATTACAAATGGACAAAACCGTTAAAGCTCCTCTATAGAGAGAGTTGAGCAACTTTGGACCATCAAAGTTGCTCGGTGTACACTTTTTATTGTTCTTCTATCTCCAATGTTACGAGTATAAGCTTCGTAGATTATTTCGATGCCAAAACAACAACTTTCTATGGCAAATGGACAAAATCGTTAAAAGCTCCCAAATAGAGAGAGTTGAGCAATTTCGGACCATCAAAGTTGCTCGGTGTACACTTTTTATTGTTCTTCTATGTCCAATTTTACGAGTATAAGCTTCGTAGATTATTTCGATGCCAAAACACCAACTTTCTATGACAAATGGACAAAACCGTTGAAAGCTCTTCAATAGAGAGAGTTGAGCAACTTCGGACCATCAAAGTGTCTCGGTGTACACTTTTTATTGTTCTTTTATGTCCAATTTTATGAGTATAAGCTTCCGAGATTATTTCGATGCGAAAACAACAACTTTCTATGACAAATGGACAAAACCGTTAAAAGCTCCTCCATATTGAGAGTTGAGCAACTTCGGACCATCAAAGTTGCTCGGTGTACACTTTTTATTGTTCTTCTATGTCCAATTTTACGAGTATAAGCTTCGTAGATTATTTCGATGCCAAAACACCAACTTTCTACGACAAATGGACAAAACCCTTAAAAACTCCTCCATATAGAGAGTTGAGCAACTTCGGACCATCAAAGTTACTCGGTGTACACTTTTTATTGTTCTTTTATGTCCAATGTTACGAGTATACGCTTCGTAGATTATTTCGATGCAAAACAAAAACTTTCTATTACAAATGGACAAAACCGTTAAAAGCTCATCTATAGAGAGAGTTGAGCAACTTTGGACCATCAAAGTTTCTCGGTGTACACTTTTTATTGTTCTTTTATGTCAAATTTTACGAGTATAAGATTTCGTTATTATTTCGATGCCAAAACAACAACTTTCTATGGCAAATTGACAAAATCGTTAAAAGCTCCTAAATAAAGAGAGTTGAGCAATTTCGAACCATCAAAGTTGCTCGGTGTACACTTTTTATTGTTCTTCTATGTCCAATTTTACGAGTATAAGCTTCGTAGATTATTTCGATGCCAAAACACCAACTTTCTACGACAAATGGACAAAATCGTTAAAAGCTCCTCCATATAGAGAGTTGAGCAACTTCGGACAATCAAAGTTGCTCCGTGTACACTTTTTATCGTTCTTCTATGTCCAATTTTATGAGTATAAGCTTCGTAGATTATTTCGATGCCAAAACAAAAACTTTCTATTACAAATGGACAAAACTGTTAAAAGCTCCTCCATATAGAGAGTTGAGCAACTTTGGACCATCAAAGTTGCTCCGCGGACACTTTTTATTGTTCTTCTATGTCCAATTTTACGAGTATAAGCTTTCTAGATTATTTCGATGCGAAAACAACAACTTTCTATGAGAAATGGACAAAATCGTTAAAAGCACCACCATATAGAGAGTTGAGCAACTTCGGACCATCAAAGTTGCTCCGTGTACACTTTTTATTGTTCTTCTATGTCCAATTTTACGAGTATAAGGTTTCGTTTTTATTTCGATGCCAAAACAACAACTTTCTATGACAAATGGACAAAACCGTTAAAAGCTCCCGAATAGAGAGAGTTGAGAAATTTCGGACCATCAAAGTTGCTCGGTGTACACTTTTTATTGTTCTTCTATGTCCAATTTTACGAGTATAAGCTTCGTAGATTATTTCGAAGCCAAAACACCAACTTTCTACGACAAATGGACAAAACCCTTAAAAACTCCTCCATATAGAGAGTTGAGCAACTTCGGACCATCAAAGTTACTCGGTGTACACTTTTTATTGTTCTTTTATGTCCAATGTTACGAGTATAAGCTTCGTAGATTATTTCGATGCAAAACAAAAACTTTCTATTACAAATGGACAAAACCGTTAAAAGCTCATCTATAGAGAGAGTTGAGCAACTTTGGACCATCAAAGTTTCTCGGTGTACACTTTTTATTGTTCTTTTATGTCAAATTTTACGAGTATAAGATTTCGTTATTATTTCGATGCCAAAACAACAACTTTCTATGGCAAATTGACAAAATCGTTAAAACCTCCTAAATAAAGAGAGTTGAGCAATTTCGGACCATCAAAGTTGCTCGGTGTACACTTTTTATTGTTCTTCTATGTCCAATGTTATGAGTATACGCTTCGTAGATTATTTCGATGCCAAAGCAACAACTTTCTATTACAAATCGACAAAACCGTTAAAAGCTCCTCCGTATAGAGAGTTGAGCAACTTTGGACCATCAAAGTTGCTCCGTGTACACTTTTTATTGTTCTTCTATATCAAATTTTACGAGTATAAGCTTTCTAGATTATTTCGATGCGAAAAAAACAACTTTCTATGAGAAATGGACAAAACCGTTAAAAACTCCTCCATATAGAGAGTTGAGCAACTTCGGACCATCAAAGTTACTCGGTGTACACTTTTTATTGTTCTTTTATGTCCAATGTTACGAGTATAAGCTTCGTAGATTATTTCGATGCAAAACAAAAACTTTCTATTACAAATGGACAAAACCGTTAAAAGCTCCTGCAAGAGAGAGTTGAGCAACTTCGGACTATCAAAGTTGCTCGGTGTACACTTTTTATTGTTCTTTTATGTCAAATTTTACGAGTATAAGATTTCGTTATTATTTCGATGCCAAAACAACAACTTTCTATGGCAAATTGACAAAATCGTTAAAAGCTCCTAAATGAAGAGAGTTGAGCAATTTCAGACCATCAAAATTGCTCGGTGTACACTTTTTATTGGTCTTCTATGTCCAATGTTATGAGTATAAGCTTCGCAGATTATTTCGATGCCAAAACAACAACTTTCAATTACAAATGGACAAAACCGTTAAAAGCTCCTCCATATAGAGAGTTGAGCAACTTTGGACCATCAAAGTTGCTCCGTGTACACTTTTTATTGTTCTTCTATATCCAATTTTACGAGTATAAGCTTTCTAGATTATTTCGATGCGAAAAAAACAACTTTCTATGAGAAATGGACAAAACCGTTAAAAGCTCCTCCATATAGAGAGTTGAGCAACTTCGGACAATCAAAGTTTCTCCGTGTACACTTTTTATTGTTCTTCTATGTCCAATGTTATGAGTATAAGCTTCGTAGATTATTTCGATGCCAAAACAACAACTTTCTATTACAAATGGACAAAACCGTTAAAAGCTCCTCCATATAGAGAGTTGAGTAACTTTGGACCATCAAAGTTGCTCCGTGTACACTTTTTATTGTTCTTCTATGTCCAATTTTACGAGTATAAGTTTTCTAGATTATTTTGATGCGAAAACAACAACTTTCTATGAGAAATAGACAAAACCGTTAAAAGCTCCTCCATATAAAGAGTTGAGCAACTTCGGACCATCAAAGTTGCTCGGTGTACACTTTTTATTGTTCTTCTATGTCCAATTTTACGAGTATAAGATTTCGTTTTTATTTCGATGCCAAAACAACAACTTTCTATGACAAATGGACAAAACCGTTAAAAGCTCCCGAATAGAGAGAGTTGAGAAATTTCGGACCATCAAAGTTGCTCGGTGTACACTTTTTATTGTTCTTCTATGTCCAATTTTACGAGTATAAGCTTCGTAGATTATTTCGATGCCAAAACACCAACTTTCTACGACAAATAGACAAAACCCTTAAAAACTCCTCCATATAGAGAGTTGAGCAACTTCGGACCATCAAAGTTACTCGGTGTACACTTTTTATTGTTCTTTTATGTCCAATGTTACGAGTATAAGCTTCGTAGATTATTTCGATGCAAAACAAAAACTTTCTATTACAAATGGACAAAACCGTTAAAAGCTCCTCTATAGAGAGAGTTGAGCAACTTTGGACCATCAAAGTTTCTCGGTGTACACTTTTTATTGTTCTTTTATGTCAAATTTTACGAGTATAAGATTTCGTTATTATTTCGATGCCAAAACAACAACTTTTTATGGCAAATTGACCAAATCGTTAAAAGCTCCTAAATAAAGAGAGTTGAGCAATTTCGGACCATCAAAGTTGCTCGGTGTACACTTTTTATTGTTCTTCTATGTCCAATGTTATGAGTATAAGCTTCGTAGATTATTTCGATGCCAAAACAACAACTTTCTATTACAAATCGACAAAACCGTTAAAAGCTCCTCCATATAGAGAGTTGAGCAACTTTGGACCATCAAAGTTGCTCCGTGTACACTTTTTATTGTTCTTCTATATCCAATTTTACGAGTATAAGCTTTCTAGATTATTTCGATGCGAAAACAACAACTTTCTATGAGAAATGGACAAAACCGTTAAAAGCTCCTCCATATAGAGATTTGAGCAACATCGGATTATAAAAGTTGCTCGGTGTACACTTTTTATTGTTATTTTATGTCAAATTTTACGAGTATAAGATTCCGATATTTTTTCGATGCCAAAACACCAACTTTCTATGACAAATGGACAAAACCATTAAAAGCTCCTCCATATAGAGAGTTGAGCAACTTCGGACCATCAAAGTTACTCGGTGTACACTTTTTATTGTTCTTCTATGTCCAATGTTACGAGTATAAGTTTCGTAGATTATTTCGATGCCAAAACAACAACTTTCTATTACAAATGGACAAAACCGTTAAAAGCTCCTCTATAGAGAGAGTTCAGCAACTTTGGACCATCAAAGTTGCTCGGTGTACACTTTTTATTGTTGTTTTATGTCAAATTTTATGAGTATAACATTCCGATATATTTTCGATTCCAAAACACCAACTTTCTATGACAAATGGTCAAAACCGTTAAAAGCTCCTCTATATAGAGAGTTGAGCAACTTCGGACCATCAAAGTTGCTCAATGTACACTTTTTATTAATCTTCTAGGTCCAATGTTACGAGTATAAGCTTCCGAGATTATTTCGATGCCAAAACACCAACTTTCTATGACAAATGGACAAAACCGTTAAAAGCTCCTCCATATAGAGAGTTGAGCAACTTCGGACCATCAAAGTTACTCGGTGTACACTTTTTATTGTTCTTCTATGTCCAATGTTACGAGTATAAGCTTCGTAGATTATTTCGACGCCAAAACAACAACTTTCTATTACAAATGGACAAAACCGTTAAAGCTCCTCTATAGAGAGAGTTGAGCAACTTTGGACCATCAAAGTTGCTCGGTGTACACTTTTTATTGTTCTTCTATCTCCAATGTTACGAGTATAAGCTTCGTAGATTATTTCGATGCCAAAACAACAACTTTCTATGGCAAATGGACAAAATCGTTAAAAGCTCCCAAATAGAGAGAGTTGAGCAATTTCGGACCATCAAAGTTGCTCGGTGTACACTTTTTATTGTTCTTCTATGTCCAATTTTACGAGTATAAGCTTCGTAGATTATTTCGAAGCCAAAACACCAACTTTCTACGACAAATGGACAAAACCCTTAAAAACTCCTCCATATAGAGAGTTGAGCAACTTCGGACCATCAAAGTTATTCGGTGTACACTTTTTATTGTTCTTTTATGTCCAATGTTACGAGTATAAGCTTCGTAGATTATTTCGATGCAAAACAAAAACTTTCTATTACAAATGGACAAAACCGTTAAAAGCTCATCTATAGAGAGAGTTGAGCAACTTTGGACCATCAAAGTTTCTCGGTGTACACTTTTTATTGTTCTTTTATGTCAAATTTTACGAGTATAAGATTTCGTTATTATTTCGATGCCAAAACAACAACTTTCTATGGCAAATTGACAAAATCGTTAAAAGCTCCTAAATAAAGAGAGTTGAGCAATTTCGGACCATCAAAGTTGCTCGGTGTACACTTTTTATTGTTCTTCTATGTCCAATGTTATGAGTATACGCTTCGTAGATTATTTCGATGCCAAAGCAACAACTTTCTATTACAAATCGACAAAACCGTTAAAAGCTCCTCCGTATAGAGAGTTGAGCAACTTTGGACCATCAAAGTTGCTCCGTGTACACTTTTTATTGTTCTTCTATATCCAATTTTACGAGTATAAGCTTTCTAGATTATTTCGATGCGAAAAAAACAACTTTCTATGAGAAATGGACAAAACCGTTAAAAACTCCTCCATATAGAGAGTTGAGCAACTTCGGACCATCAAAGTTACTCGGTGTACACTTTTTATTGTTCTTTTATGTCCAATGTTACGAGTATAAGCTTCGTAGATTATTTCGATGCAAAACAAAAACTTTCTATTACAAATGGACAAAACCGTTAAAAGCTCCTGCAAGAGAGAGTTGAGCAACTTCGGACTATCAAAGTTGCTCGGTGTACACTTTTTATTGTTCTTTTATGTCAAATTTTACGAGTATAAGATTTCGTTATTATTTCGATGCCAAAACAACAACTTTCTATGGCAAATTGACAAAATCGTTAAAAGCTCCTAAATAAAGAGAGTTGAGCAATTTCAGACCATCAAAATTGCTCGGTGTACACTTTTTATTGGTCTTCTATGTCCAATGTTATGAGTATAAGCTTCGCAGATTATTTCGATGCCAAAACAACAACTTTCTATTACAAATGGACAAAACCGTTAAAAGCTCCTCCATATAGAGAGTTGAGCAACTTTGGACCATCAAAGTTGCTCCGTGTACACTTTTTATTGTTCTTCTATCTCCAATTTTACGAGTATAAGCTTTCTAGATTATTTCGATGCGAAAAAAACAACTTTCTATGAGAAATGGACAAAACCGTTAAAAGCTCCTCCATATAGAGAGTTGAGCAACTTCGGACAATCAAAGTTTCTCCGTGTACACTTTTTATTGGTCTTCTATGTCCAATGTTATGAGTATAAGCTTCGCAGATTATTTCGATGCCAAAACAACAACTTTCTATTACAAATGGACAAAACCGTTAAAAGCTCCTCCGTATAGAGAGTTGAGCAACTTTGGACCATCAAAGTTGCTCCGTGTACACTTTTTATTGTTCTTCTATATCCAATTTTACGAGTATAAGCTTTCTAGATTATTTCGATGCGAAAAAAACAACTTTCTATGAGAAATGGACAAAACCGTTAAAAGCTCCTCCATATAGAGAGTTGAGCAACTTCGGACAATCAAAGTTTCTCCGTGTACACTTTTTATTGTTCTTCTATGTCCAATGTTATGAGTATAAGCTTCGTAGATTATTTCGATGCCAAAACAACAACTTTCTATTACAAATGGACAAAACCGTTAAAAGCTCCTCCATATAGAGAGTTGAGTAACTTTGGACCATCAAAGTTGCTCCGTGTACACTTTTTATTGTTCTTCTATGTCCAATTTTACGAGTATAAGTTTTCTAGATTATTTTGATGCGAAAACAACAACTTTCTATGAGAAATAGACAAAACCGTTAAAAGCTCCTCCATATAAAGAGTTGAGCAACTTCGGACCATCAAAGTTGCTCGGTGTACACTTTTTATTGTTCTTCTATGTCCAATTTTACGAGTATAAGATTTCGTTTTTATTTCGATGCCATTACAACAACTTTCTATGACAAATGGACAAAACCGTTAAAAGCTCCCGAATAGAGAGAGTTGAGAAATTTCGGACCATCAAAGTTGCTCGGTGTACACTTTTTATTGTTCTTCTATGTCCAATTTTACGAGTATAAGCTTCGTAGATTATTTCGATGCCAAAACACCAACTTTCTACGACAAATAGACAAAACCCTTAAAAACTCCTCCATATAGAGAGTTGAGCAACTTCGGACCATCAAAGTTACTCGGTGTACACTTTTTATTGTTCTTTTATGTCCAATGTTACGAGTATAAGCTTCGTAGATTATTTCGATGCAAAACAAAAACTTTCTATTACAAATGGACAAAACCGTTAAAAGCTCCTCTATAGAGAGAGTTGAGCAACTTTGGACCATCAAAGTTTCTCGGTGTACACTTTTTATTGTTCTTTTATGTCAAATTTTACGAGTATAAGATTTCGTTATTATTTCGATGCCAAAACAACAACTTTTTATGGCAAATTGACCAAATCGTTAAAAGCTCCTAAATAAAGAGAGTTGAGCAATTTCGGACCATCAAAGTTGCTCGGTGTACACTTTTTATTGTTCTTCTATGTCCAATGTTATGAGTATAAGCTTCGTAGATTATTTCGATGCCAAAACAACAACTTTCTATTACAAATCGACAAAACCGTTAAAAGCTCCTCCATATAGAGAGTTGAGCAACTTTGGACCATCAAAGTTGCTCCGTGTACACTTTTTATTGTTCTTCTATATCCAATTTTACGAGTATAAGCTTTCTAGATTATTTCGATGCGAAAACAACAACTTTCTATGAGAAATGGACAAAACCGTTAAAAGCTCCTCCATATAGAGATTTGAGCAACATCGGATTATAAAAGTTGCTCGGTGTACACTTTTTATTGTTATTTTATGTCAAATTTTACGAGTATAAGATTCCGATATTTTTTCGATGCCAAAACACCAACTTTCTATGACAAATGGACAAAACCATTAAAAGCTCCTCCATATAGAGAGTTGAGCAACTTCGGACCATCAAAGTTACTCGGTGTACACTTTTTATTGTTCTTCTATGTCCAATGTTACGAGTATAAGTTTCGTAGATTATTTCGATGCCAAAACAACAACTTTCTATTACAAATGGACAAAACCGTTAAAAGCTCCTCTATAGAGAGAGTTCAGCAACTTTGGACCATCAAAGTTGCTCGGTGTACACTTTTTATTGTTGTTTTATGTCAAATTTTATGAGTATAACATTCCGATATATTTTCGATTCCAAAACACCAACTTTCTATGACAAATGGTCAAAACCGTTAAAAGCTCCTCTATATAGAGAGTTGAGCAACTTCGGACCATCAAAGTTGCTCAATGTACACTTTTTATTAATCTTCTAGGTCCAATGTTACGAGTATAAGCTTCCGAGATTATTTCGATGCCAAAACACCAACTTTCTATAACAAATGGACAAAACCGTTAAAAGCTCCTCCATATAGAGAGTTGAGCAACTTCGGACCATCAAAGTTACTCGGTGTACACTTTTTATTGTTCTTCTATGTCCAATGTTACGAGTATAAGCTTCGTAGATTATTTCGACGCCAAAACAACAACTTTCTATTACAAATGGACAAAACCGTTAAAGCTCCTCTATAGAGAGAGTTGAGCAACTTTGGACCATCAAAGTTGCTCGGTGTACACTTTTTATTGTTCTTCTATCTCCAATGTTACGAGTATAAGCTTCGTAGATTATTTCGATGCCAAAACAACAACTTTCTATGGCAAATGGACAAAATCGTTAAAAGCTCCCAAATAGAGAGAGTTGAGCAATTTCGGACCATCAAAGTTGCTCGGTGTACACTTTTTATTGTTCTTCTATGTCCAATTTTACGAGTATAAGCTTCGTAGATTATTTCGAAGCCAAAACACCAACTTTCTACGACAAATGGACAAAACCCTTAAAAACTCCTCCATATAGAGAGTTGAGCAACTTCGGACCATCAAAGTTATTCGGTGTACACTTTTTATTGTTCTTTTATGTCCAATGTTACGAGTATAAGCTTCGTAGATTATTTCGATGCAAAACAAAAACTTTCTATTACAAATGGACAAAACCGTTAAAAGCTCATCTATAGAGAGAGTTGAGCAACTTTGGACCATCAAAGTTTCTCGGTGTACACTTTTTATTGTTCTTTTATGTCAAATTTTACGAGTATAAGATTTCGTTATTATTTCGATGCCAAAACAACAACTTTTTATGGCAAATTGACAAAATCGTTAAAAGCTCCTAAATAAAGAGAGTTGAGCAATTTCGGACCATCAAAGTTGCTCGGTGTACACTTTTTATTGTTCTTCTATGTCCAATGTTATGAGTATACGCTTCGTAGATTATTTCGATGCCAAAGCAACAACTTTCTATTACAAATCGACAAAACCGTTAAAAGCTCCTCCGTATAGAGAGTTGAGCAACTTTGGACCATCAAAGTTGCTCCGTGTACACTTTTTATTGTTCTTCTATATCCAATTTTACGAGTATAAGCTTTCTAGATTATTTCGATGCGAAAAAAACAACTTTCTATGAGAAATGGACAAAACCGTTAAAAACTCCTCCATATAGAGAGTTGAGCAACTTCGGACCATCAAAGTTACTCGGTGTACACTTTTTATTGTTCTTTTATGTCCAATGTTACGAGTATAAGCTTCGTAGATTATTTCGATGCAAAACAAAAACTTTCTATTACAAATGGACAAAACCGTTAAAAGCTCCTGCAAGAGAGAGTTGAGCAACTTCGGACTATCAAAGTTGCTCGGTGTACACTTTTTATTGTTCTTTTATGTCAAATTTTACGAGTATAAGATTTCGTTATTATTTCGATGCCAAAACAACAACTTTCTATGGCAAATTGACAAAATCGTTAAAAGCTCCTAAATAAAGAGAGTTGAGCAATTTCAGACCATCAAAATTGCTCGGTGTACACTTTTTATTGGTCTTCTATGTCCAATGTTATGAGTATAAGCTTCGCAGATTATTTCGATGCCAAAACAACAACTTTCTATTACAAATGGACAAAACCGTTAAAAGCTCCTCCATATAGAGAGTTGAGCAACTTTGGACCATCAAAGTTGCTCCGTGTACACTTTTTATTGTTCTTCTATCTCCAATTTTACGAGTATAAGCTTTCTAGATTATTTCGATGCGAAAAAAATAACTTTGTGTGAGAAATGGACAAAACCGTTAAAAGCTCCTCCATATAGAGAGTTGAGCAACTTCGGACAATCAAAGTTGCTCCGTGTACATTTTTTATCGTTCTTCTATGTCCAATTTTATGAGTATAAGCTTCGTAGATTATTTCGATGTCAAAACAAAAACTTTCTATTACAAATGGACAAAACTGTTAAAAGCTCCTCCATATAGAGAGTTGAGCAACTTTGGACCATCAAAGTTGCTCCGCGGACACTTTTTATTGTTCTTCTATGTCCAATTTTACGAGTATAAGCTTTCTAGATTATTTCGATGCGAAAACAACAACTTTCTATGAGAAATGGACAAAATCGTTAAAAGCACCTCCATATAGAGAGTTGAGCAACTTCGGACCATCAAAGTTGCTCCGTGTACACTTTTTACTGTTCTTCTATGTCCAATTTTACGAGTATAAGGTTTCGTTTTTATTTCGATGCCAAAACAACAACTTTCTATGACAAATGGACAAAACCGTTAAAAGCTCCCGAATAGAGAGAGTTGAGAAATTTCGGACCATCAAAGTTGCTCGGTGTACACTTTTTACTGTTCTTCTATGTCCAATTTTACGAGTATAAGCTTCGTAGATTATTTCGATGCCAAAACACCAACTTTCTACGACAAATGGACAAAACCCTTAAAAACTCCTCCATATAGAGAGTTGAGCAACTTCGGACCATCAAAGTTACTCGGTGTACACTTTTTATTGTTCTTTTATGTCCAATGTTACGAGTATAAGCTTCGTAGATTATTTCGATGCAAAACAAAAACTTTCTATTACAAATGGACAGAACCGTTAAAAGCTCATCTATAGAGAGAGTTGAGCAACTTTGGACCATCAAAGTTTCTCGGTGTACACTTTTTATTGTTCTTTTATGTGAAATTTTACGAGTATAAGATTTCGTTATTATTTCGATGCCAAAATAACTACTTTCTATGGCAAATTGACAAAATCGTTAAAAGCTCCAAAATAAAGAGAGTTGAGCAATTTCGGACCATCAAAGTTGCTCGGTGTACACTTTTTATTGTTCTTCTATGTCCAATGTTATGAGTATAAGCTTCGTAGATTATTTCGATGCCAAAACAACAACTTTCTATTACAAATGGACAAAACCGTTAAAAGCTCCTCCATATAGAGAGTTGAGCAACTTTGGACCATCAAAGTTGCTCCGTGTACACTTTTTATTGTTCTTCTATGTCCAATTTTACGAGTATAAGCTTCGTAGATTATTTCGATGCAAAACAAAAACTTTCTATTACAAATGGACAAAACCGTTAAAAGCTCATCTATAGAGAGAGTTGAGCAACTTTGGGCCATCAAAGTTTCTCGGTGTACACTTTTTATTGTTCTTTTATGTCAAATTTTACGAGTATAAGATTTCGTTATTATTTCGATGCCAAAACAACAACTTTCTATGGCAAATTGACAAAATCGTTAAAAGCTCCTAAATAAAGAGAGTTGAGCAATTTCGGACCATCAAAGTTGCTCGGCGTACACTTTTTATTGTTCTTCTATGTCCAATTTTACGAGTATAAGCTTCGTAGATTATTTCGATGCCAAAACTCCAACTTTCTACGACAAATGGACAAAACCCTTAAAAACTCCTCCATATAGAGAGTTGAGCAACTTCGGACAATCAAAGTTGCTCCGTGTACACTTTTTGTTGTTCTTCTATGTCCAATTTTATGAGTATAAGTTTCGTAGATTATTTCGATGCCAAAACAAAAACTTTCTATTACAAATGGACAAAACCGTTAAAAGCTCCTCCATATAGAGAGTTGAGCAACTTTGGACCATCAAAGTTGCTCCGTGGACACTTTTTATTGTTCTTCTATGTTTAATTTTACGAGTATAAGGTTTCGTTTTTATTTCGATGCCAAAACAACAACTTTCTATGACAAATGGACAAAACCGTTAAAAGCTCCCGAATAGAGAGAGTTGAGAAATTTCGGACCATCAAAGTTGCTCGGTGTACACTTTTTATTGTTCTTCTATGTCCAATTTTACGAGTATAAGCTTCGTAGATTATTTCGATGCCAAAACACCAACTTTCTACGACAAATGGACAAAACCCTTAAAAATTCCTCCATATAGAGAGTTGAGCAACTTCGGACCATCAAAGTTACTCGGTGTACACTTTTTATTGTTCTTTTATGTCCAATGTTACGAGTATAAGCTTCGTAGATTATTTCGATGCAAAACAAAAACTTTCTATTACAAATGGACAAAACCGTTAAAAGCTCATCTATAGAGAGAGTTTATCAACTTTGGACCATCAAAGTTTCTCGATGTACACTTTTTATTGTTCTTTTATGTCAAATTTTACGAGTATAAGATTTCGTTATTATTTCGATGCCAAAACAACAACTTTCTATGGCAAATTGACAAAATCGTTAAAAGCTCCTAAACAGAGAGAGTTGAGCAATTTCGGACAATCAAAGTTGCTCGGTGTACACTTTTTATTGTTCTTCTATGTCCAATGTTATGAGTATAAGCTTCGTAGATTATTTCGATGCCAAAACAACAACTTTCTATTACAAATCGACAAAACCGTTAAAAGCTCCTCCATATAGAGAGTTGAGCAACTTTGAACCATCAAAGTTGCTCCGTGTACACTTTTTATTGTTCTTCTATATCCAATTTTACGAGTATAAGATTCGTAGATTATTTCGATGCAAAACAAAAACTTTCTATTACAAATGGACAAAACCGTTAAAAGCTCATCTATAGAGAGAGTTTAGCAACTTTGGACCATCAAAGTTTCTCGGTGTACATTTTTTATTGTTCTTTTATGTCAAATTTTACGAGTATAAGATTTCGTTATTATTTCGATGCCAAAACAACAACTTTTTATGGCAAATTGACCAAATCGTTAAAAGCTCCTAATTAAAGAGAGTTGAGCAATTTCGGACCATCAAAGTTGCTCGGTGTACACTTTTTATTGTTCTTCTATGTCGAATGTTATGAGTATAAGCTTCGTAGATTATTTCGATTCCAAAACAACAACTTTCTATTACAAATCGACAAAACCGTTAAAAGCTCCTCCATATAGAGAGTTGAGCAACTTTGGACCATCAAAGTTGCTCCGTGTACACTTTTTATTGTTCTTCTATATCCAATTTTACGAGTATAAGCTTTCTAGATTATTTCGATGCGAAAACAACAACTTTCTATGAGAAATGGACAAAACCGTTAAAAGCCCCTCCATATAGAGATTTGAGCAACTTCGGACCATCAAAGTTGCTCGGTGTACACTTTTTATTGTTCTTCTATCTCCAATGTTACGAGTATAAGCTTCGTAGATTATTTCGATGCCAAAACAACAACTTTCTATTACAAATGGACAAAACCGTTAAAGCTCCTCTATAGAGAGAGTTGAGCAACTTTGGACCATCAAAGTTGCTCGGTGTACACTTTTTATTGTTCTTCTATCTCCAATGTTACGAGTATAAGCTTCGTAGATTATTTCGATGCCAAAACAACAACTTTCTATTACAAATGGACAAAACCGTTAAAGCTCCTCTATAGAGAGAGTTGAGCAACTTTGGACCATCAAAGTTGCTCGGTGTACACTTTTTATTGTTCTTCTATGTTTAATTTTACGAGTATAAGCTTCGTAGATTATTTCGATGCAAAACAAAAACTTTCTATTACAAATGGACAAAACCGTTAAAAGCTCATCTATAGAGAGAGTTGAGCAACTTTGGACCATCAAAGTTTCTCGGTGTACACTTTTTATTGTTCTTTTATGTCAAATTTTACGAGTATAAGCTTCGTAGATTATTTCGATGCCAAACAAAAACTTTCTATTACAAATGGACAAAACCGTTAAAAGCTCATCTATAGAGAGAGTTGAGCAACTTTGGACCATCAAAGTTTCTCGGTGTACACTTTTTATTGTTCTTTTATGTCAAATTTTACGAGTATAAGATTTCGTTATTATTTCGATGCCAAAACAACAACTTTCTATGGCAAATTGACAAAATCGTTAAAAGCTCCTAAATAGAGAGAGTTGAGCAATTTCGGACAATCAAAGTTGCTCGGTGTACACTTTTTATTGTTCTTCTATGTCCAATGTTATGAGTATAAGCTTCGTAGATTATTTCGATGCCAAAACAACAACTTTCTATTACAAATCGAGAAAACCGTTAAAAGCTCCTCCATAAAGAGAGTTGAGCAACTTTGGACCATCAAAGTTGCTCCGTGTACACTTTTTATTGTTCTTCTATATCCAATTTTACGAGTATAAGCTTCGTAGATTATTTCGATGCAAAACAAAAACTTTCTATTACAAATGGACAAAACCGTTAAAAGCTCCTCTATAGAGAGAGTTGAGCAACTTTGGACCATCAAAGTTTCTCGGTGTACACTTTTTATTGTTCTTTTATGTCAAATTTTACGAGTATAAGATTTCGTTATTATTTCGATGCCAAAACAACAACTTTCTATGGCAAATTGACAAAATCGTTAAAAGCTCCTAAATAAAGAGAGTTGAGCAATTTCGGACCATCAAAGTTGCTCGGTGTACATTTTTTATTGTTCTTCTATGTTTAATTTTACGAGTATAAGGTTTCGTTTTTATTTCGATGCCAAAACAACAACTTTCTATGACAAATGGACAAAACCGTTAAAAGCTCCCGAATAGAGAGAGTTGAGAAATTTTGGACCATCAAAGTTGCTCGGTGTACACTTTTTATTGTTCTTCTATGTCCAATGTAATGAGTATAAGCTTCGTAGATTATTTCGATGCCAAAACAACAACTTTCTATTACAAATGGACAAAACCGTTAAAGCTCCTCTATAGAGAGAGTTGAGCAACTTTGGACCATCAAAGTTGCTCGGTGTACACTTTTTATTGTTCTTCTATCTTCAATGTTACGAGTATAAGCTTCGTAGATTATTTCGATGCCAAAACAACAACTTTCTATTACAAATGGACAAAACCGTTAAAGCTCCTCTATAGAGAGAGTTGAGCAACTTTGGACCATCAAAGTTGCTCGGTGTACACTTTTTATTGTTCTTCTATCTCCAATGTTACGAGTATAAGCTTCGTAGATTATTTCGATGCCAAAACAACAACTTTCTATGGCAAATGGACAAAATCGTTAAAAGCTCCCAAATAGAGAGAGTTGAGCAATTTCGGACCATCAAAGTTGCTCGGTGTACACTTTTTATTGTTCTTCTATGTCCAATTTTACGAGTATAAGCTTTCTAGATTATTTCGATGCGAAAACAACAACTTTCTATGAGAAATGGACAAAACCGTTAAAAGCTCTTCCATATAGAGATTTGAGCAACATCGGATTATAAAAGTTGCTCGGTGTACACTTTTTATTGTTATTTTATGTCAAATTTTACGAGTATAAGATTCCGATATTTTTTCGATGCCAAAACACCAACTTTCTATGACAAATGGACAAAACCATTAAAAGCTCCTCCATATAGAGAGTTGAGCAACTTCGGACCATCAAAGTTACTCGGTGTACACTTTTTATTGTTCTTCTATGTCCAATTTTACGAGTATAAGCTTTCTAGATTATTTTGATGCGAAAACAACAACTTTCTATGAGAAATGGACAAAATCGTTAAAAGCACCTCCATATAGAGAGTTGAGCAACTTCGGACCATCAAAGTTGGTCCGTGTACACTTTTTATTTTCTTCTATGTTTAATTTTACGAGTATAAGGTTTCGTTTTTATTTCGATGCCAAAACAACAACTTTCTATGACAAATGGACAAAACCGTTAAAAGCTCCCGAATAGAGAGAGTTGAGAAATTTCGGACCATCAAAGTTGCTCGGTGTACACTTTTTATTGTTCTTCTATGTCCAATTTTACGAGTATAAGCTTCGTAGATTATTTCGATGCCAAAACACCAACTTTCTACGACAAATGGACAAAACCCTTAAAAATTCCTCCATATAGAGAGTTGAGCAACTTCGGACCATCAAAGTTACTCGGTGTACACTTTTTATTGTTCTTTTATGTCCAATGTTACGAGTATGAGCTTCGTAGATTATTTCGATGCAAAACAAAAACTTTCTATTACAAATGGACAAAACCGTTAAAAGCTCATCTATAGAGAGAGTTGAGCAACTTTGGACCATCAAAGTTTCTCGGTGTACACTTTTTATTGTTCTTTTATGTCAAATTTTACGAGTATAAGATTTCGTTATTATTTCGATGCCAAAACAACAACTTTCTATGGCAAATTGACAAAATCGGTAAAAGCTCCTAAATAGAGAGAGTTGAGCAATTTCGGACAATCAAAGTTGCTCGGTGTACACTTTTTATTGTTCTTCTATGTCCAATGTTATGAGTATAAGCTTCGTAGATTATTTCGATGCCAAAACAACAACTTTCTATTACAAATCGAGAAAACCGTTAAAAGCTCCTCCATATAGAGAGTTGAGCAACTTTGGACCATCAAAGTTGCTCCGTGTACACTTTTTATTGTTCTTCTATATCCAATTTTACGAGTATAAGCTTCGTAGATTATTTCGATGCAAAACAAAAACTTTCTATTACAAATGGACAAAACCGTTAAAAGCTCCTCTATAGAGAGAGTTGAGCAACTTTGGACCATCAAAGTTTCTCGGTGTACACTTTTTATTGTTCTTTTATGTCAAATTTTACGAGTATAAGATTTCGTTATTATTTCGATGCCAAAACAACAACTTTCTATGGCAAATTGACAAAATCGTTAAAAGCTCCTAAATAGAGAGAGTTGAGCAATTTCGGACAATCAAAGTTGCTCGGTGTACACTTTTTATTGTTCTTCTATGTCCAATGTTATGAGTATAAGCTTCGTAGATTATTTCGATGCCAAAACAACAACTTTCTATTACAAATCGAGAAAACCGTTAAAAGCTCCTCCATAAAGAGAGTTGAGCAACTTTGGACCATCAAAGTTGCTCCGTGTACACTTTTTATTGTTCTTCTATATCCAATTTTACGAGTATAAGCTTCGTAGATTATTTCGATGCAAAACAAAAACTTTCTATTACAAATGGACGAAACCGTTAAAAGCTCCTCTATAGAGAGAGTTGAGCAACTTTGGACCATCAAAGTTTCTCGGTGTACACTTTTTATTGTTCTTTTATGTCAAATTTTACGAGTATAAGATTTCGTTATTATTTCGATGCCAAAACAACAACTTTTTATGGCAAATTGACCAAATCGTTAAAAGCTCCTAATTAAAGAGAGTTGAGCAATTTCGGACCATCAAAGTTGCTCGGTGTACACTTTTTATTGTTCTTCTATGTCCAATGTTATGAGTATAAGCTTCGTAGATTATTTCGATGCCAAACAACAACTTTCTATTACAAATCGACAAAACCGTTAAAAGCTCCTCCATATAGAGAGTTGAGCAACTTTGGACCATCAAAGTTGCTCCGTGTACACTTTTTATTGTTCTTCTATATCCAATTTTACGAGTATAAGCTTTCTAGATTATTTCGATGCGAAAACAACAACTTTCTATGAGAAATGGACAAAACCGTTAAAAGCTCCTCCATATAGAGATTTGAGCAACTTCGGACCATCAAAGTTACTCGGTGTACACTTTTTATTGTTCTTCTATGTCCAATGTTACGAGTATAAGTTTCGTAGATTATTTCGATGCCAAAACAACAACTTTCTATTACAAATGGACAAAACCGTTAAAGCTCCTCTATAGAGAGAGTTGAGCAACTTTGGACCATCAAAGTTGCTCGGTGTACACTTTTTATTGTTCTTCTATCTTCAATGTTACGAGTATAAGCTTCGTAGATTATTTCGATGCCAAAACAACAACTTTCTATTACAAATGGACAAAACCGTTAAAGCTCCTCTATAGAGAGAGTTGAGCAACTTTGGACCATCAAAGTTGCTCGGTGTACACTTTTTATTGTTCTTCTATCTCCAATGTTACGAGTATAAGCTTCGTAGATTATTTCGATGCCAAAACAACAACTTTCTATGGCAAATGGACAAAATCGTTAAAAGCTCCCAAATAGAGAGAGTTGAGCAATTTCGGACCATCAAAGTTGCTCGGTGTACACTTTTTATTGTTCTTCTATGTCCAATTTTACGAGTATAAGCTTTCTAGATTATTTCGATGCGAAAACAACAACTTTCTATGAGAAATGGACAAAACCGTTAAAAGCTCTTCCATATAGAGATTTGAGCAACATCGGATTATAAAAGTTGCTCGGTGTACACTTTTTATTGTTATTTTATGTCAAATTTTACGAGTATAAGATTCCGATATTTTTTCGATGCCAAAACACCAACTTTCTATGACAAATGGACAAAACCATTAAAAGCTCCTCCATATAGAGAGTTGAGCAACTTCGGACCATCAAAGTTACTCGGTGTACACTTTTTATTGTTCTTCTATGTCCAATTTTACGAGTATAAGCTTTCTAGATTATTTTGATGCGAAAACAACAACTTTCTATGAGAAATGGACAAAATCGTTAAAAGCACCTCCATATAGAGAGTTGAGCAACTTCGGACCATCAAAGTTGGTCCGTGTACACTTTTTATTGTTCTTCTATGTTTAATTTTACGAGTATAAGGTTTCGTTTTTATTTCGATGCCAAAACAACAACTTTCTATGACAAATGGACAAAACCGTTAAAAGCTCCCGAATAGAGAGAGTTGAGAAATTTCGGACCATCAAAGTTGCTCGGTGTACACTTTTTATTGTTCTTCTATGTCCAATTTTACGAGTATAAGCTTCGTAGATTATTTCGATGCCAAAACACCAACTTTCTACGACAAATGGACAAAACCCTTAAAAATTCCTCCATATAGAGAGTTGAGCAACTTCGGACCATCAAAGTTACTCGGTGTACACTTTTTATTGTTCTTTTATGTCCAATGTTACGAGTATGAGCTTCGTAGATTATTTCGATGCAAAACAAAAACTTTCTATTACAAATGGACAAAACCGTTAAAAGCTCATCTATAGAGAGAGTTGAGCAACTTTGGACCATCAAAGTTTCTCGGTGTACACTTTTTATTGTTCTTTTATGTCAAATTTTACGAGTATAAGATTTCGTTATTATTTCGATGCCAAAACAACAACTTTCTATGGCAAATTGACAAAATCGTTAAAAGCTCCTAAATAGAGAGAGTTGAGCAATTTCGGACAATCAAAGTTGCTCGGTGTACACTTTTTATTGTTCTTCTATGTCTAATGTTATGAGTATAAGCTTCGTAGATTATTTCGATGCCAAAACAACAACTTTCTATTACAAATCGAGAAAACCGTTAAAAGCTCCTCCATAAAGAGAGTTGAGCAACTTTGGACCATCAAAGTTGCTCCGTGTACACTTTTTATTGTTCTTCTATATCGAATTTTACGAGTATAAGCTTCGTAGATTATTTCGATGCAAAACAAAAACTTTCTATTACAAATGGACAAAACCGTTAAAAGCTCCTCTATAGAGAGAGTTGAGCAACTTTGGACCATCAAAGTTTCTCGGTGTACACTTTTTATTGTTCTTTTATGTCAAATTTTACGAGTATAAGATTTCGTTATTATTTCGATGCCAAAACAACAACTTTCTATGGCAAATTGACAAAATCGTTAAAAGCTCCTAAATAAAGAGAGTTGAGCAATTTCGGACCATCAAAGTTGCTCGGTGTACATTTTTTATTGTTCTTCTATGTTTAATTTTACGAGTATAAGGTTTCGTTTTTATTTCGATGCCAAAACAACAACTTTCTATGACAAATGGACAAAACCGTTAAAAGCTCCCGAATAGAGAGAGTTGAGAAATTTTGGACCATCAAAGTTGCTCGGTGTACACTTTTTATTGTTCTTCTATGTCCAATGTTATGAGTATAAGCTTCGTAGATTATTTCGATGCCAAAACAACAACTTTCTATTACAAATGGACAAAACCGTTAAAGCTCCTCTATAGAGAGAGTTGAGCAACTTTGGACCATCAAAGTTGCTCGGTGTACACTTTTTATTGTTCTTCTATCTTCAATGTTACGAGTATAAGCTTCGTAGATTATTTCGATGCCAAAACAACAACTTTCTATTACAAATGGACAAAACCGTTAAAGCTCCTCTATAGAGAGAGTTGAGCAACTTTGGACCATCAAAGTTGCTCGGTGTACACTTTTTATTGTTCTTCTATCTCCAATGTTACGAGTATAAGCTTCGTAGATTATTTCGATGCCAAAACAACAACTTTCTATGGCAAATGGACAAAATCGTTAAAAGCTCCCAAATAGAGAGAGTTGAGCAATTTCGGACCATCAAAGTTGCTCGGTGTACACTTTTTATTGTTCTTCTATGTCCAATTTTACGAGTATAAGCTTTCTAGATTATTTCGATGCGAAAACAACAACTTTCTATGAGAAATGGACAAAACCGTTAAAAGCTCTTCCATATAGAGATTTGAGCAACATCGGATTATAAAAGTTGCTCGGTGTACACTTTTTATTGTTATTTTATGTCAAATTTTACGAGTATAAGATTCCGATATTTTTTCGATGCCAAAACACCAACTTTCTATGACAAATGGACAAAACCATTAAAAGCTCCTCCATATAGAGAGTTGAGCAACTTCGGACCATCAAAGTTACTCGGTGTACACTTTTTATTGTTCTTCTATGTCCAATTTTACGAGTATAAGCTTTCTAGATTATTTTGATGCGAAAACAACAACTTTCTATGAGAAATGGACAAAATCGTTAAAAGCACCTCCATATAGAGAGTTGAGCAACTTCGGACCATCAAAGTTGGTCCGTGTACACTTTTTATTGTTCTTCTATGTTTAATTTTACGAGTATAAGGTTTCGTTTTTATTTCGATGCCAAAACAACAACTTTCTATGACAAATGGACAAAACCGTTAAAAGCTCCCGAATAGAGAGAGTTGAGAAATTTCGGACCATCAAAGTTGCTCGGTGTACACTTTTTATTGTTCTTCTATGTCCAATTTTACGAGTATAAGCTTCGTAGATTATTTCGATGCCAAAACACCAACTTTCTACGACAAATGGACAAAACCCTTAAAAATTCCTCCATATAGAGAGTTGAGCAACTTCGGACCATCAAAGTTACTCGGTGTACACTTTTTATTGTTCTTTTATGTCCAATGTTACGAGTATGAGCTTCGTAGATTATTTCGATGCAAAACAAAAACTTTCTATTACAAATGGACAAAACCGTTAAAAGCTCATCTATAGAGAGAGTTGAGCAACTTTGGACCATCAAAGTTTCTCGGTGTACACTTTTTATTGTTCTTTTATGTCAAATTTTACGAGTATAAGATTTCGTTATTATTTCGATGCCAAAACAACAACTTTCTATGGCAAATTGACAAAATCGGTAAAAGCTCCTAAATAGAGAGAGTTGAGCAATTTCGGACAATCAAAGTTGCTCGGTGTACACTTTTTATTGTTCTTCTATGTCCAATGTTATGAGTATAAGCTTCGTAGATTATTTCGATGCCAAAACAACAACTTTCTATTACAAATCGAGAAAACCGTTAAAAGCTCCTCCATATAGAGAGTTGAGCAACTTTGGACCATCAAAGTTGCTCCGTGTACACTTTTTATTGTTCTTCTATATCCAATTTTACGAGTATAAGCTTCGTAGATTATTTCGATGCAAAACAAAAACTTTCTATTACAAATGGACAAAACCGTTAAAAGCTCCTCTATAGAGAGAGTTGAGCAACTTTGGACCATCAAAGTTTCTCGGTGTACACTTTTTATTGTTCTTTTATGTCAAATTTTACGAGTATAAGATTTCGTTATTATTTCGATGCCAAAACAACAACTTTTTATGGCAAATTGACCAAATCGTTAAAAGCTCCTAATTAAAGAGAGTTGAGCAATTTCGGACCATCAAAGTTGCTCGGTGTACACTTTTTATTGTTCTTCTATGTCCAATGTTATGAGTATAAGCTTCGTAGATTATTTCGATGCCAAAACAACAACTTTCTATTACAAATCGACAAAACCGTTAAAAGCTCCTCCATATAGAGAGTTGAGCAACTTTGGACCATCAAAGTTGCTCCGTGTACACTTTTTATTGTTCTTCTATATCCAATTTTACGAGTATAAGCTTTCTAGATTATTTCGATGCGAAAACAACAACTTTCTATGAGAAATGGACAAAACCGTTAAAAGCTCCTCCATATAGAGATTTGAGCAACTTCGGACCATCAAAGTTACTCGGTGTACACTTTTTATTGTTCTTCTATGTCCAATGTTACGAGTATAAGCTTCGTAGATTATTTCGATGCCAAAACAACAACTTTCTATGGCAAATGGACAAAATCGTTAAAAGCTCCCAAATAGAGAGAGTTGAGCAATTTCGGACCATCAAAGTTGCTCGGTGTAAACTTTTTATTGTTCTTCTATGTCCAATTTTACGAGTATAAGCCTTCTAGATTATTTCGATGCGAAAACAACAGCTTTCTATGAGAAATGGACAAAACCGTTAAAAGCTCCTCCATATAGAGATTTGAGCAACATCGGATTATAAAAGTTGCTCGGTGTACACTTTTTATTGTTATTTTATGTCAAATTTTACGAGTATAAGATTCTGATATTTTTTCGATGCCAAAACACCAACTTTCTATGACAAATGGACAAAACCATTAAAAGCTCCTCCATATAGAGAGTTGAGCAACTTCGGACCATCAAAGTTACTCGGTGTACACTTTTTATTGTTCTTCTATGTCCAATGTTACGAGTATAAGTTTCGTAGATTATTTCGATGCCAAAACAACAACTTTCTATTACAAATGGACAAAACCGTTAAAAGCTCCTCCATCGAGAGAGTTCAGCAACTTTGGACCATCAAAGTTGCTCGGTGTACACTTTTTATTGTTGTTTTATGTCAAATTTTATGAGTATAACATTCCGATATTTTTTCGATTCCAAAACACCAACTTTCTATGACAAATGGTCAAAACCGTTAAAAGCTCCTCCATATAGAGAGTTGAGCAACTTCGGACTATCAAAGTTGCTCAATGTACACTTTTTATTAATCTTCTAGGTCCAATGTTACGAGTATAAGCTTCCGAGATTATTTCGATGCCAAAACACCAACTTTCTATGACAAATGGACAAAACCGTTAGAAGCTCCTCCATATAGAGAGTTGAGCAACTTCGGACCATCAAAGTTACTCGGTGTACACTTTTTATTGTTCTTCTATGTCCAATGTTACGAGTATAAGCTTCGTAGATTATTTCGACGCCAAAACAACAACTTTCTATTAGAAATGGACAAAACCGTTAAAGCTCCTCTATAGAGAGAGTTGAGCAACTTTGGACCATCAAAGTTGCTCGGTGTACACTTTTTATTGTTCTTCTATCTCCAATGTTACGAGTATAAGCTTCGTAGATTATTTCGATGCCAAAACACCAACTTTCTATGACAAATGGACAAAACCGTTAAAAGCTCTTCAATAGAGAGAGTTGAGCAACTTCGGACCATCAAAGTTGCTCGGTGTACACTTTTTATTGTTCTTTTATGTCCAATTTTATGAGTATAAGCTTCCGAGATTATTTCGATGCCAAAACACCAACTTTCTATGACAAATGAACAAAACCGTTAAAAGCTCCTCTATAGCGAGAGTTGAACAACTTCGAACCATCAAAGTTGCCCGGTGTACACTTTTTATTGTTCTTCTATGTCCAATTTTACGAGTATAAGCTTCCTAGATTATTTCGATGCGAAAACAACAACTTTCTATGACAAATGGACAAAACCGTTAAAAGCTCCTCCATATTGAGAGTTGAGCAACTTCGGACCATCAAAGTTGCTCGGTGTACACTTTTTATTGTTCTTCTATGTCCAATTTTACGAGTATAAGCTTCGTAGATTATTTCGATGCCAAAACACCAACTTTCTACGACAAATGGACAAAACCCTTAAAAACTCCTCCATATAGAGAGTTGAGCAACTTCGGACCATCAAAGTTACTCGGTGTACACTTTTTATTGTTCTTTTATGTCCAATGTTACGAGTATAAGCTTCCTAGATTATTTCGATGCAAAACAAAAACTTTCTATTACAAATGGACAAAACCGTTAAAAGCTCATCTATAGAGAGAGTTGAGCAACTTTGGACCATCAAAGTTTCTCGGTGTACACTTTTTATTGTTCTTTTATGTCAAATTTTACGAGTATAAGATTTCGTTATTATTTCGATGCCAAAACAACAACTTTCTATGGCAAATTGACAAAATCGTTAAAAGCTCCTAAATAAAGAGAGTTGAGCAATTTCGGACCATCAAAGTTGCTCGGTGTACACTTTTTATTGTTCTTCTATGTCCAATTTTACGAGTATAAGCTTCGTAGATTATTTCGATGCCAAAACACCAACTTTCTACGACAAATGGACAAAACCCTTAAAAACTCCTCCATATAGAGAGTTGAGCAACTTCGGACCATCAAAGTTACTCGGTGTACACTTTTTATTGATCTTTTATGTCCAATGTTACGAGTATAAGCTTCGTAGATTATTTCGATGCAAAACAAAAACTTTCTATTACAAATGGACAAAACCGTTAAAAGCTCATCTATAGAGAGAGTTGAGCAACTTTGGACCATCAAAGTTTCTCGGTGTACACTTTTTATTGTTCTTTTATGTCAAATTTTACGAGTATAAGATTTCGTTATTATTTCGATGCCAAAACAACAACTTTCTATGGCAAATTGACAAAATCGTTAAAAGCTCCTAAATAAAGAGAGTTGAGCAATTTCGGACCATCAAAGTTGCTCGGTGTACACTTTTTATTGTTCTTCTATGTCCAATGTTATGAGTATAAGCTTCGTAGATTATTTCGATGCCAAAACAACAACTTTCTATTACAAATCGACAAAACCGTTAAAAGCTCCTCCATATAGAGAGTTGAGCAACTTTGGACCATCAAAGTTGCTCCGTGTACATTTTTTATTGTTCTTCTATATCCAATTTTACGAGTATAAGCTTTCTAGATTATTTCGATGCGAAAACAACAACTTTCTATGAGAAATGGACAAAACCGTTAAAAGCTCCTCCATATAGAGAGTTGATCAACATCGGACTATAAAAGTTGCTCGGTGTACACTTTTTATTGTTATTTTATGTCAAATTTTACGAGTATAAGATTCCGATATTTTTTCGATGCCAAAACACCAACTTTCTATGACAAATGGACAAAACCATTAAAAGCTCCTCCATATAGAGAGTTGAGCAACTTCGGACCATCAAAGTTACTCGGTGTACACTTTTTATTGTTCTTCTATGTCCAATGTTACGAGTATAAGCTTCGTAGATTATTTCGATGCCAAAACAACAACTTTCTATTACAAATGGACAAAACCGTTAAAAGCTCCTCCATATAGAGAGTTGAGCAACTTTGGACCATCAAAGTTGCTCCGTGTACACTTTTTATTGTTCTTCTATCTCCAATTTTACGAGTATAAGCTTTCTAGATTATTTCGATGCGAAAAAAACAACTTTGTATGAGAAATGGACAAAACCGTTAAAAGCTCCTCCATATAGAGAGTTGAGCAACTTCGGACAATCAAAGTTGCTCCGTGTACACTTTTTATTGTTCTTCTATGTCCAATTTTATGAGTATAAGCTTCGTAGATTATTTCGATGCCAAAACAAAAACTTTCTATTACAAATGGACAAAACCGTTAAAAGCTCCTCCATATAGAGAGTTGAGCAACTTTGGACCATCAAAGTTGCTCCGTGGACACTTTTTATTGTTCTTCTATGTCCAATTTTACGAGTATAAGCTTTCTAGATTATTTCGATGCGAAAACAACAACTTTCTATGAGAAATGGACAAAATCGTTAAAAACACCTCCATATAGAGAGTTGAGCAACTTCGGACCATCAAAGTTGCTCCGTGTACACTTTTTATTGTTCTTCTATGTCCAATTTTACGAGTATAAGGTTTCGTTTTTATTTCGATGCCAAAACAACAACTTTCTATGACAAATGGACAAAACCGTTAAAAGCTCCCGAATAGAGAGAGTTGAGAAATTTCGGACCATCAAAGTTGCTCGGTGTACACTTTTTATTGTTCTTCTATGTCCAATTTTACGAGTATAAGCTTCGTAGATTATTTCGATGCCAAAACACCAACTTTCTACGACAAATGGACAAAACCCTTAAAAACTCCTCCATATAGAGAGTTGAGCAACTTCGGACCATCAAAGTTACTCGGTGTACACTTTTTATTGTTCTTCTACGTCCAATGTTACGAGTATAAGCTTCGTAGATTATTTCGATGCAAAACAAAAATTTCTATTACAAATGGACAAAACCGTTAAAAGCTCATCTATAGAGAGAGTTGAGCAACTTTGGACCATCAAAGTTTCTCGGTGTACACTTTTTATTGTTCTTTTATGTCAAATTTTACGAGTATAAGATTTCGTTATTATTTCGATGCCAAAACAATAACTTTCTATGGCAAATTGACAAAATCGTTAAAAGCTCCTAAATAAAGAGAGTTGAGCAATTTCGGACCATCAAAGTTGCTCGGTGTACACTTTTTATTGTTCTTCTATGTCCAATGTTATGAGTATAAGCTTCGTAGATTATTTCGATGCCAAAACAACAACTTTCTATTACAAATCGACAAAACCGTTAAAAGCTCCTCCATATAGAGAGTTGAGCAACTTTCGACCATCAAAGTTGCTCCGTGTACACTTTTTATTGTTCTTCTATATCCAATTTTACGAGTATAAGCTTTCTAGATTATTTCGATGCGAAAACAACAACTTTCTATGAGAAACGGACAAAACCGTTAAAAGCTCCTCCATATAGAGAGTTGAGCAACATCGGACTATAAAAGTTGCTCGGTGTACACTTTTTATTGTTATTTTATGTCAAATTTTACGAGTATAGGATTCCGATATTTTTTCGTTGCCAAAACACCAACTTTCTATGACAAATGAACAAAACCATTAAAAGCTCCTCCATATAGAGAGTTGAGCAACTTCGGACCATCAAAGTTACTCGGTGTACACTTTTTATTGTTCTTCTATGTCCAATGTTACGAGTATAAGCTTCGTAGATTATTTCGATGCCAAAACAACAACTTTCTATTACAAATGGACAAAACCGTTAAAAGCTCCTCCATATAGAGAGTTGAGCAACTTTGGACCATCAAAGTTGCTCCGTGTACACTTTTTATTGTTCTTCTATGTCCAATGTTACGAGTATAAGCTTTCTAGATTATTTCGATACGAAAAAAACAACTTTCTATGAGAAATGGACAAAACCGTTAAAAGCTCCTCCATATAGAGAGTTGATCAACTTCGGACAATCAAAGTTTCTCCGTGTACACTTTTTATTGTTCTTCTATGTCCAATGTTATGAGTATAAGCTTCGTAGATTATTTCGATGCCAAAACAACAACTTTCTATTACAAATGGACAAAACCGTTAAAAGCTCCTCCATATAGAGAGTTGAGCAACTTTGGACCATCAAAGTTGCTCCGTGTACACTTTTTAT
Source organism: Euonymus europaeus (assembly GCA_963580455.1). NCBI lineage: Eukaryota > Viridiplantae > Streptophyta > Magnoliopsida > Celastrales > Celastraceae > Euonymus > Euonymus europaeus. The sequence continues at coordinate 10,357,646 of OY756965.1, forward strand.
TGTTCTTCTATGTCCAATTTTATGAGTATAAGCTTTCTAGATTATTTCGATGCGAAAACAACAACTTTCTATGAGAAATGGACAAAACCGTTAAAAGCTCCTCCATATAGAGAATTGAGCAACTTCGGACAATCAAAGTTGCTCCGTGTACACTTTTTATTGTTCTTCTACGTCCAATTTTATAAGTATAAGCTTCGTAGATTATTTCGATGCCAAAACAAAAACTTTCTATTACAAATGGACAAAACCGTTAAAAGCTCCTCCATATAGAGAGTTGATCAACATCGGACTATAAAAGTTGCTCGGTGTACACTTTTTATTGTTATTTTATGTCAAATTTTACGAGTATAAGATTCCGATATTTTTTCGATGCCAAAACACCAACTTTCTATGACAAATGGACAAAACCATTAAAAGCTCCTCCATATAGAGAGTTGAGCAACTTCGGACCATCAAAGTTACTCGGTGTACACTTTTTATTGTTCTTCTATGTCCAATGTTACGAGTATAAGCTTCGTAGATTATTTCGATGCCAAAACAACAACTTTCTATTACAAATGGACAAAATCGTTAAAAGCTCCTCCATATAGAGAGTTGAGCAACTTTGGACCGTCAAAGTTGCTCCGTGTACACTTTTTATTGTTCTTCTATCTCCAATTTTACGAGTATAAGCTTTCTAGATTATTTCGATGCGAAAAAAACAACTTTCTATGAGAAATGGACAAAACCGTTAAAAGCTCTTCCATATAGAGAGTTGAGCAACTTCGGACAATCAAAGTTGCTCCGTGTACACTTTTTATTGTTCTTCTATGTCCAATTTTATGAGTATAAGCTTCGTAGATTATTTCGATGCCAAAACAAAAACTTTCTATTACAAATGGACAAAACCGTTAAAAGCTCCTCCATATAGAGAGTTGAGCAACTTTGGACCATCAAAGTTGCTCCGTGGACACTTTTTATTGTTCTTCTATGTCCAATTTTACGAGTATAAGCTTTCTAGATTATTTCGATGCGAAAACAACAACTTTCTATGAGAAATGGACAAAATCGTTAAAAGCACCTCCATATAGAGAGTTGAGCAACTTCGGACCATCAAAGTTGCTCCGTGTACACTTTTTATTGTTCTTCTATGTCCAATTTTACGAGTATAAGGTTTCGTTTTTATTTCGATGCCAAAACAACAACTTTCTATGACAAATGGACAAAACCGTTAAAAGCTCCCGAATAGAGAGAGTTGAGAAATTTCGGACCATCAAAGTTGCTCGGTGTACACTTTTTATTGTTCTTCTATGTCCAATTTTACGAGTATAAGCTTCGTAGATTATTTCGATGCCAAAACACCAACTTTCTACGACAAATGGACAAAACCCTTAAAAACTCCTCCATATAGAGAGTTGAGCAACTTCGGACCATCAAAGTTACTCGGTGTACACTTTTTATTGTTCTTCTATGTCCAATGTTACGAGTATAAGCTTCGTAGATTATTTCGATGCAAAACAAAAACTTTCTATTACAAATGGACAAAACCGTTAAAAGCTCATCTATAGAGAGAGTTGAGCAACTTTGGACCATCAAAGTTTCTCGGTGTACACTTTTTATTGTTCTTTTATGTCAAATTTTACGAGTATAAGATTTCGTTATTATTTCGATGCCAAAACAATAACTTTCTATGGCAAATTGACAAAATCGTTAAAAGCTCCTAAATAAAGAGAGTTGAGCAATTTCGGACCATCAAAGTTGCTCGGTGTACACTTTTTATTGTTCTTCTATGTCCAATGTTATGAGTATAAGCTTCGTAGATTATTTCGATGCCAAAACAACAACTTTCTATTACAAATCGACAAAACCGTTAAAAGCTCCTCCATATAGAGAGTTGAGCAACTTTGGACCATCAAAGTTGCTCCGTGTACACTTTTTATTGTTCTTCTATATCCAATTTTACGAGTATAAGCTTTCTAGATTATTTCGATGCGAAAACAACAACTTTCTATGAGAAACGGACAAAACCGTTAAAAGCTCCTCCATATAGAGAGTTGAGCAACATCGGACTATAAAAGTTGCTCGGTGTACACTTTTTATTGTTATTTTATGTCAAATTTTACGAGTATAGGATTCCGATATTTTTTTGATGCCTAAACACCAACTTTCTATGACAAATGAACAAAACCATTAAAAGCTCCTCCATATAGAGAGTTGAGCAACTTCGGACCATCAAAGTTACTCGGTGTACACTTTTTATTGTTCTTCTATGTCCAATGTTACGAGTATAAGCTTCGTAGATTATTTCGATGCCAAAACAACAACTTTCTATTACAAATGGACAAAACCGTTAAAAGCTCCTCCATATAGAGAGTTGAGCAACTTTGGACCATCAAAGTTGCTCCGTGTACACTTTTTATTGTTCTTCTATGTCCAATGTTACGAGTATAAGCTTTCTAGATTATTTCGATGCGAAAAAAACAACTTTCTATGAGAAATGGACAAAACCGTTAAAAGCTCCTCCATATAGAGAGTTGAGCAACTTCGGACAATCAAAGTTTCTCCGTGTACACTTTTTATTGTTCTTCTATGTCCAATGTTATGAGTATAAGCTTCGTAGATTATTTCGATGCCAAAACAACAACTTTCTATTACAAATGGACAAAACCGTTAAAAGCTCCTCCATATAGAGAGTTGAGCAACTTTGGACCATCAAAGTTGCTCCGTGTACACTTTTTATTGTTCTTCTATGTCCAATTTTATGAGTATAAGCTTTCTAGATTATTTCGATGCGAAAACAACAACTTTCTATGAGAAATGGACAAAACCGTTAAAAGCTCCTCCATATAGAGAGTTGAGCAACTTCGGACAATCAAAGTTGCTCCGTGTACACTTTTTATTGTTCTTCTATGTCCAATTTTATAAGTATAAGCTTCGTAGATTATTTCGATGCCAAAACAAAAACTTTCTATTACAAATGGACAAAACCGTTAAAAGCTCCTCCATATAGAGAGTTGATCAACATCGGACTATAAAAGTTGCTCGGTGTACACTTTTTATTGTTATTTTATGTCAAATTTTACGAGTATAAGATTCCGATATTTTTTCGATGCGAAAAAAACAACTTTCTATGAGAAATGGACAAAACCATTAAAAGCTCCTCCATATAGAGAGTTGAGCAACTTCGGACCATCAAAGTTACTCGGTGTACACTTTTTATTGTTCTTCTATGTCCAATGTTACGAGTATAAGCTTCGTAGATTATTTCGATGCCAAAACAACAACTTTCTATTACAAATGGACAAAACCGTTAAAAGCTCCTCCATATAGAGAGTTGAGCAACTTTGGACCATCAAAGTTGCTCCGTGTACACTTTTTATTGTTCTTCTATGTCCAATTTTACGAGTATAAGCTTTCTAGATTATTTCGATGCGAAAAAAACAACTTTCTATGAGAAATGGACAAAACCGTTAAAAGCTCCTCCATATAGAGAGTTGAGCAACTTCGGACAATCAAAGTTGCTCCGTGTACACTTTTTATTGTTCTTCTATGTCCAATTTTATGAGTATAAGCTTCGTAGATTATTTCGATGCCAAAACAAAAACTTTCTATTACAAATGGACAAAACCGTTAAAAGCTCCTCCATATAGAGAGTTGAGCAACTTTGGACCATCAAAGTTGCTCCGTGGACACTTTTTATTGTTCTTCTATGTCCAATTTTACGAGTATAAGCTTTCTAGATTATTTCGATGCGAAAACAACAACTTTCTATGAGAAATGGACAAAATCGTTAAAAGCACCTCCATATAGAGAGTTGAGCAACTTCGGACCATCAAAGTTGCTCCGTGTACACTTTTTATTGTTCTTCTATGTCCAATTTTACGAGTATAAGGTTTCGTTTTTATTTTGATGCCAAAACAACAACTTTCTAAGACAAATGGACAAAACCGTTAAAAGCTCCCGAATAGAGAGAGTTGAGAAATTTCGGACCATCAAAGTTGCTCGGTGTACACTTTTTATTGTTCTTCTATGTCCAATTTTACGAGTATAAGCTTCGTAGATTATTTCGATGCCAAAACACCAACTTTCTACGACAAATGGACAAAACCCTTAAAAACTCCTCCATATAGAGAGTTGAGCAACTTCGGACCATCAAAGTTACTCGGTGTACACTTTTTATTGTTCTTCTATGTCCAATGTTACGAGTATAAGCTTCGTAGATTATTTCGATGCAAAACAAAAACTTTCTATTACAAATGGACAAAACCGTTAAAAGCTCATCTATAGAGAGAGTTGAGCAACTTTGGACCATCAAAGTTTCTCGGTGTACACTTTTTATTGTTCTTTTATGTCAAATTTTTCGAGTATAAGATTTCGTTATTATTTCGATGCCAAAACAACAACTTTCTATGGCAAATTGACAAAATCGTTAAAAGCTCCTAAATAAAGAGAGTTGAGCAATTTCGGACCATCAAAGTTGCTCGGTGTACACTTTTTATTGTTCTTCTATGTCCAATGTTATGAGTATAAGCTTCGTAGATTATTTCGATGCCAAAACAACAACTTTCTATTACAAATCGACAAAACCGTTAAAAGCTCCTCCATATAGAGAGTTGAGCAACTTTCGACCATCAAAGTTGCTCCGTGTACACTTTTTATTGTTCTTCTATATCCAATTTTACGAGTATAAGCTTTCTAGATTATTTCGATGCGAAAACAACAACTTTCTATGAGAAATGGACAAAACCGTTAAAAGCTCCTCCATATAGAGAGTTGAGCACCATCGGACTATAAAAGTTGCTCGGTGTACACTTTTTATTGTTATTTTATGTCAAATTTTACGAGTATAAGATTCCGATATTTTTTCGATGCCAAAACACCAACTTTCTATGACAAATGGACAAAACCATTAAAAGCTCCTCCATATAGAGAGTTGAGCAACTTCGGACCATCAAAGTTACTCGGTGTACACTTTTTATTGTTCTTCTATATCCAATTTTACGAGTATAAGCTTTCTAGATTATTTCGATGAGAAAAAAACAACTTTCTATGAGAAATGGACAAAACCGTTAAAAGCTCCTCCATATAGAGAGTTGAGCAACTTCGGGCAATCAAAGTTTCTCCGTGTACACTTTTTATTGTTCTTCTATGTCCAATGTTATGAGTATAAGCTTCGTAGATTATTTCGATGCCAAAACAACAACTTTCTATTACAAATGGACAAAACCGTTAAAAGCTCCTCCATATAGAGAGTTGAGCAACTTTCGACCATCAAAGTTGCTCCGTGTACACTTTTTATTGTTCTTCTATGTCCAATTTTACGAGTATAAGCTTTCTAGATTATTTCGATGCGAAAACAACAACTTTCTACGAGAAATGGACAAAACCGTTAAAAGCTCCTCCATATAGAGAGTTGAGCAACTTCGGACCATCAAAGTTGCTCCGTGTACACTTTTTATTGTTCTTCTATGTTCAATTTTACGAGTATAAGGTTTCGTTTTTATTTCGATGCCAAAACAACAACTTTCTATGACAAATGGACAAAACTGTTAAAAGCTCCCGAATAGAGAGAGTTGAGAAATGTCGAACCATCAAAGTTGCTCGGTGTACACTTTTTATTGTTCTTCTATGTCCAATTTTACGAGTATAAGCTTCGTAGATTATTTCGATGCCAAAACACCAACTTTCTACGACAAATGGACAAAACCCTTAAAAACTCCTCCATATAGAGAGTTGAGCAACTTCGGACCATCAAAGTTACTCGGTGTACACTTTTTATTGTTCTTTTATGTCCAATGTTACGAGTATAAGCTTCGTAGATTATTTCGATGCAAAACAAAAACTTTCTATTACAAATGGACAAAACCGTTAAAAGCTCATCTATAGAGAGAGTTGAGCAACTTTGGACCATCAAAGTTTCTCGGAGTACACTTTTTATTGTTCTTTTATGTCAAATTTTACGAGTATAGGATTTCGTTATTATTTCGATGCCAAAACAACAACTTTCTATGGCAAATTGACAAAATCGTTAAAAGCTCCTAAATAAAGAGAGTTGAGCAATTTCGGACCATCAAAGTTGCTCGGTGTACACTTTTTATTGTTCTTCTATGTCCAATGTTAGGAGTATAAGCTTCGTAGATTATTTCGATGCCAAAACAACAACTTTCTATTACAAATCGACAAAACCGTTAAAAGCTCCTCCATATAGAGAGTTGAGCAACTTTGGACCATCAAAGTTGCTCCGTGTACACTTTTTATTGTTCTTCTATATCCAATTTTACGAGTATAAGCTTTCTAGATTATTTCGATGCGAAAACAACAACTTTCTATGAGAAATGGACAAAACCGTTAAAAGCTCCTCCATATAGAGAGTTGAGCAACATCGGACTATAAAAGTTGCTCGGTGTACACTTTTTATTGTTATTTTATGTCAAATTTTACGAGTATAAGATTCCGATATTTTTTCGATGCCAAAACACCAACTTTCTATGACAAATGGACAAAACCATTAAAAGCTCCTCCATATAGAGAGTTGAGCAACTTCGGACCATCAAAGTTACTCGTTGTACACTTTTTATTGTTCTTCTATGTCCAATGTTACGAGTATAAGTTTCGTAGATTATTTCGATGCCAAAACAACAACTTTCTATTACAAATGGACAAAACCGTTAAAAGCTCCTCTATAGAGAGAGTTCAGCAACTTTGGACCATCAAAGTTGCTCGGTGTACACTTTTTATTGTTGTTTTATGTCAAATTTTATGAGTATAACATTCCGATATTTTTTCGATTCCAAAACACCAACTTTCTATGACAAATGGACAAAACCTTTAAAAGATCCTCCATATAGAGAGTTGAGCAACTTCGGACCATCAAAGTTGCTCAATGTACACTTTTTATTAATCTTCTAGGTCCAATGTTACGAGTATAAGCTTCCGATATTTTTTCGGTGCCAAAACACCAACTTTCTATGACAAATGGACAAAACCGTTAAAAGCTCCTCCATATAGAGAGTTGAGCAACTTCGGACCATCAAAGTTGCTCAATGTACACTTTTTATTAATCTTCTTGGTCCAATGTTACGAGTATAAGCTTCCGATATTTTTTCGGTGCCAAAACATCAACTTTCTATGACAAATGGACAAAACCGTTAAAAGCTCCTCCATATAGAGAGTTGAGCAACTTCGGACCATCAAAGTTACTCGGTGTACACTTTTTATTGTTCTTCTATGTCCAATGTTACGAGTATAAGCTTCGTAGATTATTTCGACGCCAAAACAACAACTTTCTATTACAAATGGACAAAACCGTTAAAAGCTCCTCTATAGAGAGAGTTGAGCAACTTTGCACCATCAAAGTTGCTCGGTGTACACTTTTTATTGTTCTTCTATGTCCAATGTTAAGAGTATAAGCTTCGTAGATTATTTCGATGCCAAAACAACAACTTTCTATGGCAAATGGACAAAATCGTTAAAAGCTCCCAAATAGAGAGAGTTGAGCAATTTTGGACCATCAAAGTTGCTCGGTGTACACTTTTTATTGTTCTTCTATGTCTTATTTTACGAGTATAAGCTTCGTAGATTATTTCGATGCCAAAACACCAACTTTCTATGACAAATGGACAAAACCGTTAAAAGCTCTTCAATAGAGAGAGTTGAGCAACTTCGTACCATCAAAGTTGCTCGGTGTACACTTTTTATTGTTCTTCTATGTCCAATTTTATGAGTATAAGCTTCCGAGATTATTTCGATGCCAAAACACCAACTTTCTATGACAAATGAACAAAACCGTTAAAAGCTCCTCTATAGCGAGAGTTGAACAACTTCGAACCATCAAAGTTGCCCGGTGTACACTTTTTATTGTTCTTCTATGTCCAATTTTACGAGTATAAGCTTCCTAGATTATTTCGATGCGAAAACAACAACTTTCTATGACAAATAGACAAAACCGTTAAAAGCTCCTCCATATAGAGAGTTGAGCAACTTCGGACCATCAAAGTTGCTCGGTGTACACTTTTTACTGTTCTTCTATGTCCAATTTTACGAGTATAAGGTTTCGTTATTATTTCGATGCCAAAACAACAACTTTCTATGACGAATGGACAAAACCGTTAAAAGCTGCCAACTAGAGAGAGTTGAGCAATTTCGGACCATCAAAGTTGCTCGTGTACACTTTTTTTTGTTCTTCTATGTCCAATTTTACGAGTATAAGCTTCGTAGATTATTTCGATGCCAAAACACCAACTTTCTATGACAAATGGACAAAACCGTTAGAGGCTCCCAAATAGAGAGTTGAGCAACTTCGGACAATCAAAGTTGCTCGGTGTACACTTTTTATTGTTCTTCTATGTCCAATTTTACGAGTATAAGCTTCGTAGATTATTTTGATGCCAAAACACCAACTTTCTATGACAAATGGACGAAACCTTTAAAAACTCCTCCATATAGAGATTTGAGCAACTTCGGACCATCAAAGTTACTCAGTGTACACTTTTTATTGTTCTTCTATGTCCAATGTTACGAGTATAAGCTTCGTAGATTATTTCGATGCCAAAACAACAACTTTCTATTACAAATGGACAAAACCGTTAAAAGCTCCTCCATATAGAGAGTTGAGCAACTTTGGACCATCAAAGTTGCTCCGTGTACACTTTTTATTGTTCTTCTATATCCAATTTTACGAGTATAAGGTTTCTAGATTATTTCGATGCGAAAAAAACAACTTTCTATGAGAAATGGACAAAACCGTTAAAAGCTCCTCCATATAGAGAGTTGAGCAACTTCGGACAATCAAAGTTGCTCCGTGTACACTTTTTATTGTTCTTCTATGTCCAATGTTATGAGTATAAGCTTGGTAGATTATTTCGATGCCAAAACAACAACTTTCTATTACAAATGGACAAAACCGTTAAAAGCTCCTCCATATAGAGAGTTGAGCAACTTTGGACCATCAAAGTTGCTCCGTGAACACTTTTCACTGTTCTTCTATGTTCAATTTTACGAGTATAAGCTTTCTAGATTATTTCGATGCGAAAACAACAACTTTCTATGAGAAATGGACAAAACCGTTAAAAGCTCCTCCATATAGAGAGTTGAGCAACTTCGGACCATCAAAATTGCTCCGTGTACACTTTTTATTGTTCTTCTATGTCCAATTTTACGAGTATAAGGTTTCGTTTTTATTTCGATGCCAAAACAACAACTTTCTATGACAAATGGACAAAACCGTTAAAAGCTCCCGAATAGAGAGAGTTGAGAAATTTCGGACCATCAAAGTTGCTCGGTGTACACTTTTTATTGTTCTTCTATGTCCAATTTTACGAGTATAAGCTTCGTAGATTATTTCGATGCCAAAACACCAACTTTCTACGACAAATGGACAAAACCCTTAAAAACTCCTCCATATAGAGAGTTGAGCAACTTCGGACCATCAAAGTTACTCGGTGTACACTTTTTATTGTTCTTTTATGTCCAATGTTACGAGTATAAGCTTCGTAGATTATTTCGATGCAAAACAAAAACTTTCTATTACAAATGGACAAAACCGTTAAAAGCTCCTCTATAGAGAGAGTTGAGCAACTTTGGACCATCAAAGTTTCTCGGTGTACACTTTTTATTGTTCTTTTATGTCAAATTTTACGAGTATAAGATTTCGTTATTATTTCGATGCCAAAACAACAATTTTCTATGGCAAATTGGCAAAATCGTTAAAAGCTCCTAAATAAAGAGAGTTGAGCAATTTCGGACCATCAAAGTTGCTCGGTGTACACTTTTTATTGTTCTTCTATGTCCAATGTTATGAGTATAAGCTTCGTAGATTATTTCGATGCCAAAACAACAACTTTCTATTACAAATCGACAAAACCGTTAAAAGCTCCTCCATATAGAGAGTTGAGCAACTTTGGACCATCAAAGTTGCTCCGTGTACACTTTTTATTGTTCTTCTATATCCAATTTTACGAGTATAAGCTTTCTAGATTATTTCGATGCGAAAACAATAACTTTCTATGAGAAATGGACAAAACCGTTAAAAGCTCCTCCATATAGAGAGTTGAGCAACTTCGGACCATCAAAATTGCTCCGTGTACACTTTTTATTGTTCTTCTATGTCCAATTTTACGAGTATAAGGTTTCGTTTTTATTTCGATGCCAAAACAACAACTTTCTATGACAAATGGACAAAACCGTTAAAAGCTCCCGAATAGAGAGAGTTGAGAAATTTCGGACCATCAAAGTTGCTCGGTGTACACTTTTTATTGTTCTTCTATGTCCAATTTTACGAGTATAAGCTTCGTAGATTATTTCGATGCCAAAACACCAACTTTCTACGACAAATGGACAAAACCCTTAAAAACTCCTCCATATAGAGAGTTGAGCAACTTCGGACCATCAAAGTTACTCGGTGTACACTTTTTATTGTTCTTTTATGTCCAATGTTACGAGTATAAGCTTCGTAGATTATTTCGATGCAAAACAAAAACTTTCTATTACAAATGGACAAAACCGTTAAAAGCTCCTCTATAGAGAGAGTTGAGCAACTTTGGACCATCAAAGTTTCTCGGTGTACACTTTTTATTGTTCTTTTATGTCAAATTTTACGAGTATAAGATTTCGTTATTATTTCGATGCCAAAACAACAATTTTCTATGGCAAATTGGCAAAATCGTTAAAAGCTCCTAAATAAAGAGAGTTGAGCAATTTCGGACCATCAAAGTTGCTCGGTGTACACTTTTTATTGTTCTTCTATGTCCAATGTTATGAGTATAAGCTTCGTAGATTATTTCGATGCCAAAACAACAACTTTCTATTACAAATGGACAAAACCGTTAAAAGCTCCTCCATATAGAGAGTTGAGCAACTTTGGACCATCAAAGTTGCTCCGTGTACACTTTTTATTGTTCTTCTATATCCAATTTTACGAGTATAAGGTTTCTAGATTATTTCGATGCGAAAAAAACAACTTTCTATGAGAAATGGACAAAACCGTTAAAAGCTCCTCCATATAGAGAGTTGAGCAACTTCGGACAATCAAAGTTGCTCCGTGTACACTTTTTATTGTTCTTCTATGTCCAATGTTATGAGTATAAGCTTGGTAGATTATTTCGATGCCAAAACAACAACTTTCTATTACAAATGGACAAAACCGTTAAAAGCTCCTCCATATAGAGAGTTGAGCAACTTTGGACCATCAAAGTTGCTCCGTGAACACTTTTCACTGTTCTTCTATGTTCAATTTTACGAGTATAAGCTTTCTAGATTATTTCGATGCGAAAACAACAACTTTCTATGAGAAATGGACAAAACCGTTAAAAGCTCCTCCATATAGAGAGTTGAGCAACTTCGGACCATCAAAATTGCTCCGTGTACACTTTTTATTGTTCTTCTATGTCCAATTTTACGAGTATAAGGTTTCGTTTTTATTTCGATGCCAAAACAACAACTTTCTATGACAAATGGACAAAACCGTTAAAAGCTCCCGAATAGAGAAAGTTGAGAAATTTCGGACCATCAAAGTTGCTCGGTGTACACTTTTTATTGTTCTTCTATGTCCAATTTTACGAGTATAAGCTTCGTAGATTATTTCGATGCCAAAACACCAACTTTCTACGACAAATGGACAAAACCCTTAAAAACTCCTCCATATAGAGAGTTGAGCAACTTCGGACCATCAAAGTTACTCGGTGTACACTTTTTATTGTTCTTTTATGTCCAATGTTACGAGTATAAGCTTCGTAGATTATTTCGATGCAAAACAAAAACTTTCTATTACAAATGGACAAAACCGTTAAAAGCTCCTCTATAGAGAGAGTTGAGCAACTTTGGACCATCAAAGTTTCTCGGTGTACACTTTTTATTGTTCTTTTATGTCAAATTTTACGAGTATAAGATTTCGTTATTATTTCGATGCCAAAACAACAATTTTCTATGGCAAATTGGCAAAATCGTTAAAAGCTCCTAAATAAAGAGAGTTGAGCAATTTCGGACCATCAAAGTTGCTCGGTGTACACTTTTTATTGTTCTTCTATGTCCAATGTTATGAGTATAAGCTTCGTAGATTATTTCGATGCCAAAACAACAACTTTCTATTACAAATCGACAAAACCGTTAAAAGCTCCTCCATATAGAGAGTTGAGCAACTTTGGACCATCAAAGTTGCTCCGTGTACACTTTTTATTGTTCTTCTATATCCAATTTTACGAGTATAAGCTTTCTAGATTATTTCGATGCGAAAACAATAACTTTCTATGAGAAATGGACAAAACCGTTAAAAGCTCCTCCATATAGAGAGTTGAGCAACTTCGGACCATCAAAATTGCTCCGTGTACACTTTTTATTGTTCTTCTATGTCCAATTTTACGAGTATAAGGTTTCGTTTTTATTTCGATGCCAAAACAACAACTTTCTATGACAAATGGACAAAACCGTTAAAAGCTCCCGAATAGAGAGAGTTGAGAAATTTCGGACCATCAAAGTTGCTCGGTGTACACTTTTTATTGTTCTTCTATGTCCAATTTTACGAGTATAAGCTTCGTAGATTATTTCGATGCCAAAACACCAACTTTCTACGACAAATGGACAAAACCCTTAAAAACTCCTCCATATAGAGAGTTGAGCAACTTCGGACCATCAAAGTTACTCGGTGTACACTTTTTATTGTTCTTCTATGTCCAATGTTACGAGTATAAGCTTCGTATATTATTTCGATGCAAAACAAAAACTTTCTATTACAAATGGACAAAACCGTTAAAAGCTCCTCTATAGAGAGAGTTGAGCAACTTTGGACCATCAAAGTTTCTCGGTGTACACTTTTTATTGTTCTTTTATGTCAAATTTTACGAGTATAAGATTTCGTTATTATTTCGATGCCAAAACAACAATTTTCTATGGCAAATTGGCAAAATCGTTAAAAGCTCCTAAATAAAGAGAGTTGAGCAATTTCGGACCATCAAAGTTGCTCGGTGTACACTTTTTATTGTTCTTCTATGTCCAATGTTATGAGTATAAGCTTCGTAGATTATTTCGATGCCAAAACAACAACTTTCTATTACAAATGGACAAAACCGTTAAAAGCTCCTCCATATAGAGAGTTGAGCAACTTCGGACCATCAAAATTGCTCCGTGTACACTTTTTATTGTTCTTCTATGTCCAATTTTACGAGTATAAGGTTTCGTTTTTATTTCGATGCCAAAACAACAACTTTCTATGACAAATGGACAAAACCGTTAAAAGCTCCCGAATAGAGAGAGTTGAGAAATTTCGGACCATCAAAGTTGCTCGGTGTACACTTTTTATTGTTCTTCTATGTCCAATTTTACGAGTATAAGCTTCGTAGATTATTTCGATGCCAAAACACCAACTTTCTACGACAAATGGACAAAACCCTTAAAAACTCCTCCATATAGAGAGTTGAGCAACTTCGGACCATCAAAGTTACTCGGTGTACACTTTTTATTGTTCTTTTATGTCCAATGTTACGAGTATAAGCTTCGTATATTATTTCGATGCAAAACAAAAACTTTCTATTACAAATGGACAAAACCGTTAAAAGCTCCTCTATAGAGAGAGTTGAGCAACTTTGGACCATCAAAGTTTCTCGGTGTACACTTTTTATTGTTCTTTTATGTCAAATTTTACGAGTATAAGATTTCGTTATTATTTCGATGCCAAAACAACAATTTTCTATGGCAAATTGGCAAAATCGTTAAAAGCTCCTAAATAAAGAGAGTTGAGCAATTTCGGACCATCAAAGTTGCTCGGTGTACACTTTTTATTGTTCTTCTATGTCCAATGTTATGAGTATAAGCTTCGTAGATTATTTCGATGCCAAAACAACAACTTTCTATTACAAATGGACAAAACCGTTAAAAGCTCCTCCATATAGAGAGTTGAGCAACTTTGGACCATCAAAGTTGCTCCGTGTACACTTTTTATTGTTCTTCTATATCCAATTTTACGAGTATAAGGTTTCTAGATTATTTCGATGCGAAAAAAACAACTTTCTATGAGAAATGGACAAAACCGTTAAAAGCTCCTCCATATAGAGAGTTGAGCAACTTCGGACAATCAAAGTTGCTCCGTGTACACTTTTTATTGTTCTTCTATGTCCAATGTTATGAGTATAAGCTTGGTAGATTATTTCGATGCCAAAACAACAACTTTCTATTACAAATGGACAAAACCGTTAAAAGCTCCTCCATATAGAGAGTTGAGCAACTTTGGACCATCAAAGTTGCTCCGTGAACACTTTTCACTGTTCTTCTATGTTCAATTTTACGAGTATAAGCTTTCTAGATTATTTCGATGCGAAAACAACAACTTTCTATGAGAAATGGACAAAACCGTCAAAAGCTCCTCCATATAGAGAGTTGAGCAACTTCGGACCATCAAAATTGCTCCGTGTACACTTTTTATTGTTCTTCTATGTCCAATTTTACGAGTATAAGGTTTCGTTTTTATTTCGATGCCAAAACAACAACTTTCTATGACAAATGGACAAAACCGTTAAAAGCTCCCGAATAGAGAAAGTTGAGAAATTTCGGACCATCAAAGTTGCTCGGTGTACACTTTTTATTGTTCTTCTATGTCCAATTTTACGAGTATAAGCTTCGTAGATTATTTCGATGCCAAAACACCAACTTTCTACGACAAATGGACAAAACCCTTAAAAACTCCTCCATATAGAGAGTTGAGCAACTTCGGACCATCAAAGTTACTCGGTGTACACTTTTTATTGTTCTTTTATGTCCAATGTTACGAGTATAAGCTTCGTAGATTATTTCGATGCAAAACAAAAACTTTCTATTACAAATGGACAAAACCGTTAAAAGCTCCTCTATAGAGAGAGTTGAGCAACTTTGGACCATCAAAGTTTCTCGGTGTACACTTTTTATTGTTCTTTTATGTCAAATTTTACGAGTATAAGATTTCGTTATTATTTCGATGCCAAAACAACAATTTTCTATGGCAAATTGGCAAAATCGTTAAAAGCTCCTAAATAAAGAGAGTTGAGCAATTTCGGACCATCAAAGTTGCTCGGTGTACACTTTTTATTGTTCTTCTATGTCCAATGTTATGAGTATAAGCTTCGTAGATTATTTCGATGCCAAAACAACAACTTTCTATTACAAATCGACAAAACCGTTAAAAGCTCCTCCATATAGAGAGTTGAGCAACTTTGGACCATCAAAGTTGCTCCGTGTACACTTTTTATTGTTCTTCTATATCCAATTTTACGAGTATAAGCTTTCTAGATTATTTCGATGCGAAAACAATAACTTTCTATGAGAAATGGACAAAACCGTTAAAAGCTCCTCCATATAGAGAGTTGAGCAACTTCGGACCATCAAAATTGCTCCGTGTACACTTTTTATTGTTCTTCTATGTCCAATTTTACGAGTATAAGGTTTCGTTTTTATTTCGATGCCAAAACAACAACTTTCTATGACAAATGGACAAAACCGTTAAAAGCTCCCGAATAGAGAGAGTTGAGAAATTTCGGACCATCAAAGTTGCTCGGTGTACACTTTTTATTGTTCTTCTATGTCCAATTTTACGAGTATAAGCTTCGTAGATTATTTCGATGCCAAAACACCAACTTTCTACGACAAATGGACAAAACCCTTAAAAACTCCTCCATATAGAGAGTTGAGCAACTTCGGACCATCAAAGTTACTCGGTGTACACTTTTTATTGTTCTTCTATGTCCAATGTTACGAGTATAAGCTTCGTATATTATTTCGATGCAAAACAAAAACTTTCTATTACAAATGGACAAAACCGTTAAAAGCTCCTCTATAGAGAGAGTTGAGCAACTTTGGACCATCAAAGTTTCTCGGTGTACACTTTTTATTGTTCTTTTATGTCAAATTTTACGAGTATAAGATTTCGTTATTATTTCGATGCCAAAACAACAATTTTCTATGGCAAATTGGCAAAATCGTTAAAAGCTCCTAAATAAAGAGAGTTGAGCAATTTCGGACCATCAAAGTTGCTCGGTGTACACTTTTTATTGTTCTTCTATATCCAATGTTATGAGTATAAGCTTCGTAGATTATTTCGATGCCAAAACAACAACTTTCTATTACAAATCGACAAAACCGTTAAAAGCTCCTCCATATAGAGAGTTGAGCAACTTTGGACCATCAAAGTTGCTCCGTGTACACTTTTTATTGTTCTTCTATATCCAATTTTACGAGTATAAGCTTTCTAGATTATTTCGATGCGAAAACAATAACTTTCTATGAGAAATGGACAAAACCGTTAAAAGCTCCTCCATATAGAGAGTTGAGCAACATCGGACTATAAAAGTTGTTCGGTGTACACTTTTTATTGTTATTTTATGTCAAATTTTACGAGTATAAGATTCCAATATTTTTTCGATGCCAAAACACCAACTTTCTATGACAAATGGACAAAACCATTAAAAGCTCCTCCATATAGAGAGTTGAGCAACTTCGGACTATCAAAGTTACTCGGTGTACACTTTTTATTGTTCTTCTATGTCCAATGTTACGAGTATAAGCTTCGTAGATTATTTCGATGTCAAAACAACAACTTTCTATGGCAAATGGACAAAATCGTTAAAAGCTCCCAAATAGAGAGAGTTGAGCAATTTCGGACCATCAAAGTTGCTCGGTGTACACTTTTTATTGTTCTTCTATGTCCAATTTTACGAGTATAAGCTTCGTAGATTATTTCTATGCCAAAACACCAACTTTCTATGACAAATGGACAAAACCGTTAAAAGCTCTACAATAGATAGAGTTGAGCAACTTCGGACCATCAAAGTTGCTCAATGTACACTTTTTTATTATTCTTCTATGTCCAATTTTACGAGTATAAGCTTCCGAGATTATATCGATGCCAAAACACCAACTTTCTATGACAAATGAACAAAACCGTTAAAAGCTCCTCTATAGCGAGAGTTGAACAACTTCGAACCATCAAAGTTGCCCGGTGTACACTTTTTATTGTTCTTCTATGTCCAATTTTACGAGTATAAGCTTCCTAGATTATTTCGATGCGAAAACAACAAGTTTCTATGACAAATGGACAAAACCGTTAAAAGCTCCTCCATATAGAGAGTTGAGCAACTTCGGACCATCAAAGTTGCTCGGTGTACACTTTTTACTGTTCTTCTATGTCCAATTTTACGAGTATAAGGTTTCGTTATTATTTCGATGCCAAAACAACAACTTTCTATGACGAATGGACAAAACCGTTAAAAGCTGCCAAATAGAGAGAGTTGAGCAATTTCGGACCATCAAAGTTGCTCGGTGTACACTTTTTATTGTTCTTCTATGTCCAATGTTATGAGTATAAGCTTCGTAGATTATTTCGATGCCAAAACAACAACTTTCTATTACAAATCGACAAAACCGTTAAAAGCTCCTCCATATAGAGAGTTGAGCAACTTTGGACCATCAAAGTTGCTCCGTGTACACTTTTTATTGTTCTTCTATATCCAATTTTACGAGTATAAGCTTTCTAGATTATTTCGATGCGAAAACAATAACTTTCTATGAGAAATGGACAAAACCGTTAAAAGCTCCTCCATATAGAGAGTTGAGCAACATCGGACTATAAAAGTTGCTCGGTGTACACTTTTTATTGTTATTTTATGTCAAATTTTACGAGTATAAGATTCCAATATTTTTTCGATGCCAAAACACCAACTTTCTATGACAAATGGACAAAACCATTAAAAGCTCCTCTGTCACGCCCCGTTTCCGGAGACGCGACTGGGTGCTCTCTCCGCACCCTTCCTAGGTCACTAGTGTGAACATCCGGGATCAACCGGAAATCCGGCGGCACCTCCCCGTATATCGGAGAGCGCCCACCTGCATCAGAAACGCAGCAACAACAACATCACACTAGGAACCTAGCAAACATAGGCCTCGGGCCTCAACCACATGCAATCTTGACCCTAGGCCTCAGGCCATCCACTACCAGCATGCACAAACTGATGGCATCACATATAAATCAACACACAGATTTATAAAACATCAAATATAACCATCAATCAACATCTACAACCACATACAAGCACCACAGTGCCAAATGGTTATATTCTCTCAACATAGATATACTACGTACACCCATATGCATAGAGTATATCTCTAGCATCCTATTCTATCCAGGGCCATCCATGTCATGACCTGCTCACCGATCCGCAGCACCAGTACCCGTACCAGTGTCTCCTGTGGAAGGAAGAAAGTAAAGGAGTGAGCTAGAAGCTCAGTAGGGTATGAAGTAAACATCAATATAAGCTGAACCAAAAGGAAGCAATGCATCAATATGTAACTACCACATGAACGTATACTCAACAAGTTCACATCAACATTTACCCGGATAACCCTTTCGGAGCATAACAACCACAATATCATTGCAACTCAATGAAATATTGCACGGGAGCAAGCTCACCACAACCAACCACTCCTAGGATCATCCGGTTGCGTGAACCTATCACGCCCGCACCCCACAAGGCAAGTCACTCTTGACCTTACCCCTAGTGCGTTATCCTACTTGGAATTCACATGACTCAGTGGTAACTCTCATCACCTCGTCATCCCCCCAAGTAGCTTTCAAGAAACCTAAAGGTTCCCGAGTCCATACCCGGTCCCCCATGCAACTCTAATGCACTATGTCATGACATGCTGAATAGTTATATATATGAACAACCTACATATATATATACATAACTACCATGATGCATGAACGGAAATCACATCGTGTCCATAGGAGATGGAACACACACACTCGGGTCATGCAACATCAAGAATCAACAAGAATCACAATTTGGGTTCGTTTCCCCTTAGGAGCAATTAAGGCGGAAACACAAAAGAAACGACCAATGAGGAATCGAAAAGCTCTTTACATATCGAAAATGAACGATAGAAAGAATGGTTGGAAATCCCCTACCTCGTGTCGAGCAAATTACCACAATTTCCCAATTTCGTTCCTAGGGTTTCGGTTTGCCCAAACCTACAATGTGGCATAACCGAACCCATTCACACATCAATAAACAACCAACAACTCATATAAACATCAATTAAAATCAATAAATTCGAAATCACTTACTTCTCTCTCTAGAAATTCCTTCCAAAAATCCTCTAACTCACTCCAAGCTCCACTCAACTCCAAAACACAAACCAATCTACATAAACATCCAAAATCAACCTATAAACAACATATCTAAAGCATAGCACCCAACTCTTCAAGAATCTAGCAAATCTAGAAAAACCTAGAATTTCCAAAAACTAAGAAAAACTTACCAAAACTCCAAAACCAAGCTTGAATCTTCCTCCTTAAGCTTCAAGGATCATCAATCAACAATCTCCAAGTCAATCTCTTGCCAAAATCTCCTTCTCTCTCTTCTTCTCTCTCACTTTCTCTCTCTAGCCGGGCTCTCCAAGAAGAAATATGCAGAAATGTCTAAAAACTGAGCTTAAAAACTGATTTCCCGATAACCGTCCGGACGCCCCAAGTGACCGTCCGGACGCTTCACTGTTCTCTCAACACTCTGCCCACTTCGTAGGCTTAACCGTCCGGACGCCTCGTTAGACCGTCCGGACGGTCTACTGTTCACAGCACCAAAATTTTTCACTGAATATGAATCTGCCCCAGTTCCTTCACAAACCGTCCGGACGGCTGTTTTAACCGTCCGGACGGTTCCTGTTTTCCAGAAACCCAGTTTTTCTCATTTTTATTTTCCGGCTCGGTTCAAGCTTCGATTTGATATATTACGGGCCCGAAACGGACATGTATACTAAAAGTTATGCCCCATTTACCGAACCAAGCTCCAAAACTATTTTTCTATGATTCCGTACCTCACGGATCATCCGTATTTCGACTCAAAACTAATATTTTGGGTCGGGGTTTCACATCCTTCCCCCCTTAATAAAATTTCGTCCCGAAATTTTACTACACACACGTACCTGAATCTCCGAACAACTCCGGGTACCTTTCCTTCATTCGAGACTCCAACTCCCAAGTTGCTTCTTCAACTCCGTGGTACATCCACATCACTTTTACCAATGGTATCACACTCGACCTCGTGACCTTGTTCTGTCGGTCTAGAATCTTCATCGGTTGAAGAGTGTAGCTCCCATCTTCCTCAACCTCCAACGTAGTCCAATCTATCACATGCGACGGATCCGGCTCATATTTCCGAAGCATAGATACATGGAATACATTGTGAACCTTCTCAAGCTTCGGTGGAAGTGCCAAACGGTACGCCACCGGTCCAACTGTCTCCAAAATCTCAAATGGCCCCACAAACCTCGGTGCCAACTTCCCATGCTTGCTATATCTCTGAATTCCCCGTCTCGGACTAACCTTCAAGAAAACCTTATCGCCTACAGCGAACTCCAAAGGTCTCCTCCTCCGGTCAGCATAAGACTTCTGTCGGTTCTGTGCGGTGATCAACCGCTTCCGTATCTCATCCACTCTCTCTCGTGCTTCTTTGACCATCTCCGGTCCTGACACAACTTTCTCACCAACCTCTGCCCAACACAAGGGCGACCTACAAGGCCTCCCGTAGAGCGCCTCATAAGGTGCCATCCCGATACTACTTTGGAAAGAGTTGTTATACACAAACTCCGCCAAATGTAAGTACCGATCCCAACTTCCTCCAAAATCAACTACACATGCCCGTAGCATATCCTCCAGAACCTGTATGGTTCTCTCACTCTGCCCATCACTCTGAGGATGATAAGCTGTAGAGAAATCCAACTTCGTTCCCAATGCCTCCTGTAAACTACTCCAGAATCTACCTGTGAACCTCGGGTCTCGGTCCGACACAATAGATAATGGAATTCCGTGAAGTCTCACAATCTCCTTGACATACATCGTACTCAAGGTCTCCAATGAATCCGTCTTGTTCATGGGTAGGAAGTGTGCAGACTTAGTCAATCTGTCCACTATCACCCAAACCGCATCATGCCTCCTCTGAGTCATTGGCAATGCCGTCACAAAGTCCATTGTGATCTTCTCCCACTTCCATTCCGCTACTGGTAATGGTTGCAACAATCCAGCTGGTCTCTGATGTTCTGCCTTCACTTGTTGACAAGTAAGACACTTCGTCACAAATCTAGCAACATCGGCCTTCATACCCTTCCACCAGAAACTCTGCCTCAAGTCTCGGTACATCTTCGTACCCCCGGGATGCATAGCAAACCAAGAATGATGTGCTTCCTTTAGAATCTCCTGTCTCAACTCATCATCTTCGGGAACCACTAACCTTCCCGCATATCGTACTCCACCATCATTCCCTCGAAGCCATCCAAGACTCTCATCAATCACATCAAATGCATGATCTCCATTTTGTGCATCTATAACCTTCTGAACCATCATAGGTCTCGAAGTCATAGAACACAAATGCATCTTTTCCTCTTGACTCTTCAACTCCAATCCAAACTCATTGATTGTTTCCACAATTTCCCACTCATGCATGAATAAGCTAGCAACCTTCTGCTTCCTACTCAATGCATCCGCAACCACATTCGCTTTACCAGGATGGTATTGCAAATTAAAATCAAAATCCTCCAAGTACTCCATCCACCGCCTTTGCCGTAAGTTCAACTCTTTTTGGGTGAATAGGTACTTGAGGCTTTTGTGATCCGAGAACACCTCAAACGTCTCTCCGTAGAGATAATACCTCCACTGCTTAAGAGCAAATACCACTGCCGCCAACTCCAGATCATGCACCGGATAATTCCTCTCATGTGTCTTCAACAACCTCGAACCATACTCTATCACTCGGCCCTGCTGCATCAACACACAACCCAACCCAACTCCAGATGCATCGCAATACACCTGATAGCCAACATTCCTCTCCGGAACTACTAACACTGGAGGTGTTGTCAACCTTTTCTTCAACTCTTCAAATGCGGCCTCACACTCGTCTGTCCACACAAACGGCGTACCCTTCTTCGTGAGCTGCGTCATCGGCGAAGCAACTCTTGAGAAGTCCTCAATAAACCTCCGGTAGTATCCTGCCAATCCTAGGAAACTCCGGATCTCAGTCACATTCTTCGGCCTCTCCCAATTCAAAACTGACTCAACTTTGGAGTAGTCAACCGCTATGCCTTCTTGAGTGATCACATGGCCTAGGAACTTCACTTCCGTGGCCCAAAATTCACACTTACTCAATTTAGCATACAGTTGATTCTCCCTCAATGTCTGTAACACTACCCTCAAGTGTTCTTCATGCTCTTCCTCCGTAGGAGAATAAATCAGTATATCATCAATAAACACAACTACAAACTTGTCCAAAAACGGTCGAAGAACCCTTTGCATTAGGTCCATGAATACCGCCGGGGCATTTGTCAACCCAAACGGCATCACAAGGAACTCATAATGTCCATAACGAGTTCTAAACGCTGTTTTCTGGATATCCTCATCCTTAATCCTCAACTGATGATAACCCAACCTCAAGTCAATCTTAGAGAAATGCCTAGCACCTCTCAATTGGTCAAACAAATCATTGATCCTAGGCAACGGATACTTATTCCTCACTGTAACCTTATTCAACTGCCTATAATCAATACACATCCTCAAACTTCCGTCTTTCTTCTTGACGAACAACACCGGTGCTCCCTACGGGGACACACTCGGTCTAATGAACCCCAAGTCTAGCAACTCTTCTAACTGAGTACTCAACTCCTTCAACTCTGCTGGAGCCATCCGATACGGCGGAATCGAAATTGGTTTGACGTTCGGATGCAACTCAATAGCAAAGTCAATTTCCCTCTTCGGAGGTAATCCCGGCAACTCTTCCGGAAATACATCCGTAAACTCCTCCACTATCAATATCGGTTTAGCTACATCGCCCTTAGGCGCCGAAGTCACTAAACTCGCAACTCTACAATCTTGGTACGAAGGATTATCCATGAAATGTGGGCATGGAATCCCCTTCGATCCCCTCAACTGAATCGCTCCTCCCTCGGGTACTCTAAGAGTAATCTTCCTCTCCCAGAAGTCAAGCAACCCTTGGTGCTTCGTCAACCAATCAACTCCAAGAATCACATCAAAATCCTGGAAATCTAATACAAACAAGTCGGCTTTCAGAGATATTTCTCCAAACCGACACTCACAACCGAACACTACTCCCTCCAACATGGTAAAGTGCCCGAATGGTAAGGACAGCGTAAACATTCTCCTAATCGGCGAAATCTCCACCGCTAGTGCATTCGCTAACGAACTAGTAATAAACGACGAAGTAGCTCCAAAATCACAAAAAAACTCTTGCCCAACTATTCGAAATCAAGAATGTACCTAGGCCACTCCACTCAGATAATAGAACACAAACTTCACCCGTCTCTCATCGGGTATCTCAAGAGTGTCCATTCTCATACTCAGCTGGTTGAACCACTCCTCCGCCCCCACACCCGTTCCATCTCCAGAAAATGTTGGAGGAGTAGTCCTCCTCAATTGGTCCACCTCATACATCCCTCTCCCAGCTCTAGGTACTGCTGCTACCTCAGTTGTAGCCTCTGGTATAACTCCCTCAGCACGAGTGCCAGTAGCACCCATCGCCTGAGCCACTGCCTGAGCTATGGTCTGCGCCTGTGTCTGCACCATACTCATCATAAAACTAGTAAGACTCTCCATCGTCACTGGTTGCCCCCCTGTAGTAACAGGAGCAACCTGCACCTCAGGTGGTGCCTGCTGATCATCACTCTCCATCGGTAGTCCCTCTTGAACTATCTCTTCCTCTCTCAACTCTGGATCCACATTCGGAACCGAATCCTCAGTGCTAGGAGTGCCTCTTGTGACACGTTCCACCCCAACACTACGGCCTCTACCTCGGCCCCTACCAACTCCCCGTCGGCCTCTGCCACGAGGTACTACAGTCCCACTCTCGGACCTGGTAGTTCTACGGGTATTCATCTGCATGGCAAACAGACAATACCATTTAACCCACTACTCACACGAGGATTTAAGGGGAAAAGAAAACATACCGGATCAGTAGCAGTCGTGACATGGCCTGGATATACTACTTTACAACTAGGACCCAACACCCCAGATCCTATAAAGAGCCGTAAACCTCCCTCCGATACCAAATTGTCACGCCCCGTTTCCGGAGACGCGACTGGGTGCTCTCTCCGCACCCTTCCTAGGTCACTAGTGTGAACATCCGGGATCAACCGGAAATCCGGCGGCACCTCCCCGTATATCGGAGAGCGCCCACCTGCATCAGAAACGCAGCAACAACAACATCACACTAGGAACCTAGCAAACATAGGCCTCGGGCCTCAACCACATGCAATCTTGACCCTAGGCCTCAGGCCATCCACTACCAGCATGCACAAACTGATGGCATCACATATAAATCAACACACAGATTTATAAAACATCAAATATAACCATCAATCAACATCTACAACCACATACAAGCACCACAGTGCCAAATGGTTATATTCTCTCAACATAGATATACTACGTACACCCATATGCATAGAGTATATCTCTAGCATCCTATTCTATCCAGGGCCATCCATGTCATGACCTGCTCACCGATCCACAGCACCAGTACCCGTACCAGTGTCTCCTGTGGAAGGAAGAAAGTAAAGGAGTGAGCTAGAAGCTCAGTAGGGTATGAAGTAAACATCAATATAAGCTGAACCAAAAGGAAGCAATGCATCAATATGTAACTACCACATGAACGTATACTCAACAAGTTCACATCAACATTTACCCGGATAACCCTTTCGGAGCATAACAACCACAATATCATTGCAACTCAATGAAATATTGCACGGGAGCAAGCTCACCACAACCAACCACTCCTAGGATCATCCGGTTGCGTGAACCTATCACGCCCGCACCCCACAAGGCAAGTCACTCTTGACCTTACCCCTAGTGCGTTATCCTACTTGGAATTCACATGACTCAGTGGTAACTCTCATCACCTCGTCATCCCCCCAAGTAGCTTTCAAGAAACCTAAAGGTTCCCGAGTCCATACCCGGTCCCCCATGCAACTCTAATGCACTATGTCATGACATGCTGAATAGTTATATATATGAACAACCTACATATATATATACATAACTACCATGATGCATGAACGGAAATCACATCGTGTCCATAGGAGATGGAACACACACACTCGGGTCATGCAACATCAAGAATCAACAAGAATCACAATTTGGGTTCGTTTCCCCTTAGGAGCAATTAAGGCGGAAACACAAAAGAAACGACCAATGAGGAATCGAAAAGCTCTTTACATATCGAAAATGAACGATAGAAAGAATGGTTGGAAATCCCCTACCTCGTGTCGAGCAAATTACCACAATTTCCCAATTTCGTTCCTAGGGTTTCGGTTTGCCCAAACCTACAATGTGGCATAACCGAACCCATTCACACATCAATAAACAACCAACAACTCATATAAACATCAATTAAAATCAATAAATTCGAAATCACTTACTTCTCTCTCTAGAAATTCCTTCCAAAAATCCTCTAACTCACTCCAAGCTCCACTCAACTCCAAAACACAAACCAATCTACATAAACATCCAAAATCAACCTATAAACAACATATCTAAAGCATAGCACCCAACTCTTCAAGAATCTAGCAAATCTAGAAAAACCTAGAATTTCCAAAAACTAAGAAAAACTTACCAAAACTCCAAAACCAAGCTTGAATCTTCCTCCTTAAGCTTCAAGGATCATCAATCAACAATCTCCAAGTCAATCTCTTGCCAAAATCTCCTTCTCTCTCTTCTTCTCTCTCACTTTCTCTCTCTAGCCGGGCTCTCCAAGAAGAAATATGCAGAAATGTCTAAAAACTGAGCTTAAAAACTGATTTCCCGATAACCGTCCGGACGCCCCAAGTGACCGTCCGGACGCTTCACTGTTCTCTCAACACTCTGCCCACTTCGTAGGCTTAACCGTCCGGACGCCTCGTTAGACCGTCCGGACGGTCTACTGTTCACAGCACCAAAATTTTTCACTGAATATGAATCTGCCCCAGTTCCTTCACAAACCGTCCGGACGGCTGTTTTAACCGTCCGGACGGTTCCTGTTTTCCAGAAACCCAGTTTTTCTCATTTTTATTTTCCGGCTCGGTTCAAGCTTCGATTTGATATATTACGGGCCCGAAACGGACATGTATACTAAAAGTTATGCCCCATTTACCGAACCAAGCTCCAAAACTATTTTTCTATGATTCCGTACCTCACGGATCATCCGTATTTCGACTCAAAACTAATATTTTGGGTCGGGGTTTCACATCCTCCATATAGAGAGTTGAGCAACTTCGGACTATCAAAGTTACTCGGTGTACACTTTTTATTGTTCTTCTATGTCCAATGTTACGAGTATAAGCTTCGTAGATTATTTCGATGCCAAAACAACAACTTTCTATGGCAAATGGACAAAATCGTTAAAAGCTCCCAAATAGAGAGAGTTGAGCAATTTCGGACCATCAAAGTTGCTCGGTGTACACTTTTTATTGTTCTTCTATGTCCAATTTTACGAGTATAAGCTTCGTAGATTATTTCTATGCCAAAACACCAACTTTCTATGACAAATGGACAAAACCGTTAAAAGCTCTACAATAGAGAGAGTTGAGCAACTTCGGACCATCAAAGTTGCTCAATGTACACTTTTTATTATTCTTCTATGTCCAATTTTACGAGTATAAGCTTCCGAGATTATATCGATGCCAAAACACCAACTTTCTATGACAAATGAACAAAACCGTTAAAAGCTCCTCTATAGCGAGAGTTGAACAACTTCGAACCATCAAAGTTGCCCAGTGTACACTTTTTATTGTTCTTCTATGTCCAATTTTACGAGTATAAGCTTCCTAGATTATTTCGATGCGAAAACAACAAGTTTCTATGACAAATGGACAAAACCGTTAAAAGCTCCTCCATATAGAGAGTTGAGCAACTTCGGACCATCAAAGTTGCTCGGTGTACACTTTTTACTGTTCTTCTATGTCCAATTTTACGAGTATAAGGTTTCGTTATTATTTCGATGCCAAAACAACAACTTTCTATGACGAATGGACAAAACCGTTAAAAGCTGCCAAATAGAGAGAGTTGAGCAATTTCGGACCATCAAAGTTGCTCGGTGTACACTTTTTTCTGTTCTTCTATGTCCAATTTTACGAGTATAAGCTTCGTAGATTATTTCGATGCCAAAACACCAACTTTCTATGACAAATGGACAAAAACGTTAGAGGCTCCCAAATAGAGAGTTGAGCAACTTCGGACATTCAAAGTTGCTCGGTGTACACTTTTTATTGTTCTTCTATGTCCAATTTTACGAGTATAAGCTTCGTAGATTATTTCGATGCCAAAACAACAACTTTCTATTACAAATGGACAAAACCGTTAAAAGCTCCTCTATAGAGAGAGTTCAGCAACTTTGGACCATCAAAGTTGCTCGGTGTACACTTTTTATTGTTGTTTTATGTCAAATTTTATGAGTATAAGCTTCGTAGATTATTTCGATGCAAAACAAAAACTTTCTATTACAAATGGACAAAACCGTTAAAAGCTCCTCTATAGAGAGAGTTGATCAACTTTGAACCATCAAAGTTTCTCGGTGTACACTTTTTATTGTTCTTTTATGTCAAATTTTACGAGTATAAGATTTCGTTATTATTTCGATGCCAAAACAACAACTTTCTATGGCAAATTGACAAAATCGTTAAAAGCTCCTAAATAAAGAGAGTTGAGCAATTTCGGACCATCAAAGTTGCTCGGTGTACACTTTTTATTGTTCTTCTATGTCCAATGTTATGAGTATAAGCTTCGTAGATTATTTCGATGCCAAAACAACAACTTTCTATTACAAATCGACAAAACCGTTAAAAGCTCCTCCATATAGAGAGTTGAGCAACTTTAACCCATCAAAGTTGCTCGGTGTACACTTTTTATTGTTCTTCTATGTCCAATTTTACGAGTATAAGCTTCGTAGATTATTTCTATGCCAAAACACCAACTTTCTATGACAAATGGACAAAACCGTTAAAAGCTCTTCAATAGAGAGAGTTGTGCAACTTCGGACCATCAAAGTTGCTCAATGTACACTTTTTATTGTTCTTCTATGTCCAATTTTACGAGTATAAGCCTCCGAGATTATTTCGATGCCAAAACACCAACTTTCTATGACAAATGAACAAAACCGTTAAAAGCTCCTCTATAGCGAGAGTTGAACAACTTCGAACCATCAAAGTTGCCCGGTGTACACTTTTTATTGTTCTTCTATGTCCAATTTTACGAGTATAAGCTTCCTAGATTATTTCGAAGCGAAAACAACAACTTTCTATGACAAATGGACAAAACCGTTAAAAGCTCCTCCATATAGAGAGTTGAGCAACTTCGGACCATCAAAGTTGCTCGGTGTACACTTTTTACTGTTCTTCTATGTCCAATTTTACGAGTATAAGGTTTCGTTATTATTTCGATGCCAAAACAACAACTTTCTATAACGAATGTACAAAACCGTTAAAAGCTGCCAAATAGAGAGAGTTGAGCAATTTCGGACCATCAAAGTTGCTCGGTGTACACTTTTTTTTGTTCTTCTATGTCCAATTTTACGAGTATAAGCTTCGTAGATTATTTCAATGCGAAAACACCAACTTTCTATGACAAATGGACAAAACCGTTAGAGGCTCCCAAATAGAGAGTTGAGCAACTTCGGACAATCAAAGTCGCTCGGTGTACACTTTTTATTGTTCTTCTATGTCCAATTTTACGAGTATAAGCTTCGTAGATTATTTCGATGCCAAAACACCAACTTTCTATGACAAATGAACAAAACCGTTAAAAGCTCCTCTATAGCGAGAGTTGAACAACTTCGAACCATCAAAGTTGCCCGGTGTACACTTTTTATTGTTCTTCTATGTCCAATTTTACGAGTATAAGCTTCGTAGATTATTTCGATGCGAAAACACCAACTTTCTATGACAAATGGACAAAACCGTTAGAGGCTCCCAAATAGAGAGTTGAGCAACTTCGGACCATCAAAGTTACTCGGTGTACACTTTTTATTGTTCTTTTATGTCCAATGTTACGAGTATAAGCTTCGTAGATTATTTCGATGCAAAACAAAAACTTTCTATTACAAATGGACAAAACCGTTAAAAGCTCCTCTATAGAGAGAGTTGAGCAACTTTGAACCATCAAAGTTTCTCGGTGTACACTTTTTATTGTTCTTTTATGTCAAATTTTACGAGTATAAGATTTCGTTATTATTTCGATGCCAAAACAACAACTTTCTATGGCAAATTGACAAAATCGTTAAAAGCTCCTAAATAAAGAGAGTTGAGCAATTTCGGACCATCAAAGTTGCTCGGTGTACACTTTTTATTGTTCTTCTATGTCCAATGTTATGAGTATAAGCTTCGTAGATTATTTCGATGCCAAAACAAGAACTTTCTATTACAAATCGACAAAACCGTTAAAAGCTCCTCCATATAGAGAGTTGAGCAACTTTGGACCATCAAAGTTGCTCCGTGTACACTTTTTATTGTTCTTCTATATCCAATTTTACGAGTATAAGCTTTCTAGATTATTTCGATGCGAAAACAACAACTTTCTATGAGAAATGGACAAAACCGTTAAAAGCTCCTCCATATAGAGAGTTGAGCAACATCGGACTATAAAAGTTGCTCGGTGTACACTTTTTATTGTTATTTTATGTCAAATTTTACGAGTATAAGATTCCGATATTTTTTCGATGCCAAAACACCAACTTTCTATGACAAATGGACAAAACCATTAAAAGCTCCTCCATATAGAGAGTTGAGCAACTTCGGACCATCAAAGTTACTCGGTGTACACTTTTTATTGTTCTTCCATGTCCAATGTTACGAGTATAAGCTTCGTAGATTATTTCGATGCCAAAACAACAACTTTCTATTACAAATGGACAAAACCGTTAAAAGCTCCTCCATATAGAGAGTTGAGCAACTTTGGACCATCAAAGTTGCTCCGTGTACACTTTTTATTGTTCTTCTATATCCAATTTTACGAGTATAAGGTTTCTAGATTATTTATATGCGAAAAAAAACAACTTTCTATGAGAAATGGACAAAACCGTTAAAAGCTCCTCCATATAGAGAGTTGAGCAACTTCGGACAATCAAAGTTGCTCCATGTACACTTTTTATTGTTCTTCTATGTCCAATGTTATGAGTATAAGCTTCGTACATTATTTCGATGCCAAAACAAGAACTTTCTATTACAAATGGACAAAACCGTTAAAAGCTCCTCCATATAGAGAGTTGAGCAACTTTGGACCATCAAAGTTGCTCCGTGTACACTTTTTATTGTTCTTCTATGTCCAATTTTACGAGTATAAGCTTTCTAGATTATTTTGATGCGAAAACAACAACTCTCTATGAGAAATGGACAAAACCGTTAAAAGCTCCTCCATATAGAGAGTTGAGCAACTTCGGACCATCAAAGTTGCTCCGTGTACACTTTTTATTGTTCTTCTATGTCCAATTTTACGAGTATAAGGTTTTGTTTTTATTTCGATGCCAAAACACCAACTTTCTATGACAAATGGACAAAACCGTTAAAAGCTCCCGAATAGAGAGAGTTGAGAAATTTCGGACCATCAAAGTTGCTCGGTGTACACTTTTTATTGTTCTTCTATGTCCAATTTTACGAGTATAAGCTTCGTAGATTATTTCGATGCCAAAACACCAACTTTCTACGACAAATGGACAAAACCCTTAAAAACTCCTCCATATAGAGAGTTGAGCAACTTCGGACCATCAAAGTTACTCGGTGTACACTTTTTATTGTTCTTTTATGTCCAATGTTACGAGTATAAGCTTCGTAGATTATTTCGATGCAAAACAAAAATTTTCTATTACAAATGGACAAAACCGTTAAAAGCTCCTCTATAGAGAGAGTTGAGCAACTTTGGACCATCAAAGTTTCTCGGTGTACACTTTTTATTGTTCTTTTATGTCAAATTTTACGAGTATAAGATTTCGTTATTATTTCGATGCCAAAACAACAACTTTCTATGGCAAATTGACAAAATCGTTAAAAGCTCCTAAATAAAGAGAGTTGAGCAATTTCGGACAATCAAAGTTGCTCGGTGTACACTTTTTATTGTTCTTCTATGTCCAATGTTATGAGTATAAGCTTCGTAGATTATTTCGATGCCAAAACAACAACTTTCTATTACAAATCGACAAAACCGTTAAAAGCTCCTCCATATAGAGAGTTGAGCAACTTTGGACCATCAAAGTTGCTCCGTGTACACTTTTTATTGTTCTTCTATATCCAATTTTACGAGTATAAGCTTTCTAGATTATTTCGATGCGAAAACAATAACTTTCTATGAGAAATGGACAAAACCGTTAAAAGCTCCTCCATATAGAGAGTTGAGCAACATCGGACTATAAAAGTTGCTCGGTGTACACTTTTTATTGTTATTTTATGTCAAATTTTACGAGTATATGATTCCGATATTTTTTCGATGCCAAAACACCAACTTTCTATGACAAATGGACAAAACCATTAAAAGCTCCTCCAAATAGAGAGTTGAGCAACTTCGGACCATCAAAGTTACTCGGTGTACACTTTTTATTGTTCTTCTATGTCCAATGTTACGAGTATAAGCTTCGTAGATTATTTCGATGCCAAAACACCAACTTTCTATGACAAATGGACAAAACCATAAAAAGCCCCTCCCTATAGAGAGTTGAGCAACTTCGGACCATCAAAGTTACTCGATGTACACTTTTATTGTTCTTCTATGTCCAATGTTACGAGTATAAGCTTCGTAGATTATTTCGATGCCAAAACAACAACTTTCTATTACAAATCGACAAAACCGTTAAAAGCTCCTCCATATAGAGAGTTGAGCAACTTTGGACCATCAAAGTTGCTCCGTGTACACTTTTTATTGATCTTCTATATCCAATTTTATGAGTATAAGGTTTCTAGATTATTTCGATGCGAAAAAAACAACTTTCTATGAGAAATGGACAAAACCGTTAAAAGCTCCTCCTATAGAGAGTTGAGCAACTTCGGACAATCAAAGTTGCTCCGTGTACACTTTTTATAGTTCTTCTATGTCCAATGTTATGAGTATAAGCTTCGTAGATTATTTCGATGCCAAAACAACAACTTTCTATGGCAAATGGACAAAATCGTTAAAAGCTCCCAAATAGAGAGAGTTGAGCAATTTTGGACCATCAAAGTTGCTCGGTGTACACTTTTTATTGTTCTTCTATGTCCAATTTTATGAGTATAAGCTTCGTAGATTATTTCTATGCCAAAACACCAACTTTCTATGACAAATGGACAAAACCGTTAAAAGCTCTTCAAAAGAGAGAGTTGAGCAACTTCGGACCATCAAAGTTGCTCAATGTACACTTTTTATTGTTCTTCTATGTCCAATTTTACGAGTATAAGCTTCCTAGATTATTTCGATGCGAAAACAACAACTTTCTATGACAAATGGACAAAACCGTTAAAAGCTCCTCCATATAGAGAGTTGAGCAACTTCGGACCATCAAAGTTGCTCGGCGTACACTTTTTATTGTTCTTCTATGTCCAATTTTACGAGTATAAGGTTTCGTTATTATTTCGATGCCAAAACAACAACTTTCTATGACAAATAGACAAAACCGTTAAAAGCTCCCAAATAGAGAGAGTTGAGCAATTTCGGACCATCAAAGTTGCTCGGTGTACACTTTTTATTGTTCTTCTATGTCCAATGTTACGAGTATAAGCTTCGTAGATTATTTCGATGCCAAAACAACAACTTTCTATTGCAAATGGACAAAATCGTTAAAAGCTCCCAAATAGAGAGAGTTGAGCAATTTTGGACCATCAAAGTTGCTCGGTGTACACTTTTTATTGTTCTTCTATGTCCAATTTTACGAGTATAAGCTTCGTAGATTATTTCGATGCTAAAACACCAACTTTCTATGACAAATGGACAAACCGTTAAAAGCTCTTCAATAGAGAGAGTTGAGCAACTTCGGACCATCAAAGTTGCTGGGTGTACACTTTTTATTGTTCTTCTATGTCCAATTTTATGAGTATAAGCTTCCGAGATTATTTCGATGCCAAAACACCAACTTTCTATGACAAATGGACAAAACCATTAAAAGCTCCTCCAAATAGAGAGTTGAGCAACTTCGGACCATCAAAGTTACTCGGTGTACACTTTTTATTGTTCTTCTATGTCCAATGTTACGAGTATAAGCTTCGTAGATTATTTCGATGCCAAAACACCAACTTTCTATGACAAATGGACAAAACCATAAAAAGCCCCTCCCTATAGAGAGTTGAGCAACTTCGGACCATCAAAGTTACTCGGTGTACACTTTTATTGTTCTTCTATGTCCAATGTTACGAGTATAAGCTTCGTAGATTATTTCGATGCCAAAACAACAACTTTCTATTACAAATCGACAAAACCGTTAAAAGCTCCTCCATATAGAGAGTTGAGCAACTTTGGACCATCAAAGTTGCTCCGTGTACACTTTTTATTGATCTTCTATATCCAATTTTATGAGTATAAGGTTTCTAGATTATTTCGATGCGAAAAAAACAACTTTCTATGAGAAATGGACAAAACCGTTAAAAGCTCCTCCTATAGAGAGTTGAGCAACTTCGGACAATCAAAGTTGCTCCGTGTACACTTTTTATAGTTCTTCTATGTCCAATGTTATGAGTATAAGCTTCGTAGATTATTTCGATGCCAAAACAACAACTTTCTATGGCAAATGGACAAAATCGTTAAAAGCTCCCAAATAGAGAGAGTTGAGCAATTTTGGACCATCAAAGTTGCTCGGTGTACACTTTTTATTGTTCTTCTATGTCCAATTTTATGAGTATAAGCTTCGTAGATTATTTCTATGCCAAAACACCAACTTTCTATGACAAATGGACAAAACCGTTAAAAGCTCTTCAAAAGAGAGAGTTGAGCAACTTCGGACCATCAAAGTTGCTCAATGTACACTTTTTATTGTTCTTCTATGTCCAATTTTACGAGTATAAGCTTCCTAGATTATTTCGATGCGAAAACAACAACTTTCTATGACAAATGGACAAAACCGTTAAAAGCTCCTCCATATAGAGAGTTGAGCAACTTCGGACCATCAAAGTTGCTCGGCGTACACTTTTTATTGTTCTTCTATGTCCAATTTTACGAGTATAAGGTTTCGTTATTATTTCGATGCCAAAACAACAACTTTCTATGACAAATAGACAAAACCGTTAAAAGCTCCCAAATAGAGAGAGTTGAGCAATTTCGGACCATCAAAGTTGCTCGGTGTACACTTTTTATTGTTCTTCTATGTCCAATGTTACGAGTATAAGCTTCGTAGATTATTTCGATGCCAAAACAACAACTTTCTATTGCAAATGGACAAAATCGTTAAAAGCTCCCAAATAGAGAGAGTTGAGCAATTTTGGACCATCAAAGTTGCTCGGTGTACACTTTTTATTGTTCTTCTATGTCCAATTTTACGAGTATAAGCTTCGTAGATTATTTCGATGCTAAAACACCAACTTTCTATGACAAATGGACAAACCGTTAAAAGCTCTTCAATAGAGAGAGTTGAGCAACTTCGGACCATCAAAGTTGCTGGGTGTACACTTTTTATTGTTCTTCTATGTCCAATTTTATGAGTATAAGCTTCCGAGATTATTTCGATGCCAAAACACCAACTTTCTATGACAAATGAACAAAACCGTTAAAAGCTACTCTATAGCGAGAGTTGAACAACTTCGAACCATCAAAGTTGCCCGGTGTACACTTTTTATTGTTCTTCTATGTCCAATTTTGCGAGTATAAGCTTTCTAGATTATTTCGATGCGAAAACAACAACTTTCTATGACAAATGGACAAAACCGTTAAAAGCTCCTCCATATAGAGAGTTGAGCAACTTCGGACCATCAAAGTTGCTCGGTGTACACTTTTTATTGTTCTTCTATGTCCAATTTTACGAGTATAAGGTTTCGTTATTATTTCGATGCCAAAACAACAACTTTCTATGACGAATGGACAAAACCGTTAAAAGCTGCCAAATAGAGAGAGTTGAGCAATTTCGGACCATCAAAGTTGCTCGGTGTACACTTTTTTTTGTTCTTCTATGTCCAATTTTACGAGTATAAGCTTCGTAGATTATTTCGATGCCAAAACACCAACTTTCTATGACAAATGGACAAAACCGTTAGAGGCTCCCAAATAGAGAGTTGAGCAACTTCGGACAATCAAAGTCGCTCGGTGTACACTTTTTATTGTTCTTCTATGTCCAATTTTACGAGTATAAGCTTCGTAGATTATTTCGATGCCAAAACACCAACTTTCTATGACAAATGGACAAAACCTTTAAAAACACCTCCATATAGAGAGTTGAGCAACTTCGGACCATCAAAGTTGCTCGGTGTACACTTTTTATTGTTCTTTTATGTCCAATGTTACGAGTATAAGCTTCGTAGATTATTTCGATGCAAAACAAAAACTTTCTATTACAAATTGACAAAACCGTTAAAAGCTCCTCTATAGAGAGAGTTGAGCAACTTTGAACCATCAAAGTTTCTCGGTGTACACTTTTTATTGTTCTTTTATGTCAAATTTTACGAGTATAAGATTTCGTTATTATTTCGATGCCAAAACAACAACTTTCTATGGCAAATTGACAAAATCGTTAAAAGCTCCTAAATAAAGAGAGTTGAGCAATTTCGGACCATCAAAGTTGCTCGGTGTACACTTTTTATTGTTCTTCTATGTCCAATGTTATGAGTATAAGCTTCGTAGATTATTTCGATGCCAAAACAACAACTTTCTATTACAAATCGACAAAACCGTTAAAAGCTCTTCCATATAGAGAGTTGAGCAACTTTGGACCATCAAAGTTGCTCCGTGTACACTTTTTATTGTTCTTCTATATCTAATTTTACGAGTATAAGCTTTCTAGATTATTTCGATGCGAAAACAACAACTTTCTATGAGAAATGGACAAAACCGTTAAAACCTCCTCCATATAGAGAGTTGAGCAACATCGGACTATAAAAGTTGCTCGGTGTACACTTTTTATTGTTATTTTATGTTAAATTTTACGAGTATAAGATTCCGATATTTTTTCGATGCCAAAACACCAACTTTCTATGACAAATGGACAAAACCATTAAAAGCTCCTCCATATAGAGAGTCGAGCAACTTCGGACCATCAAAGTTACTCGGTGTACACTTTTTATTGTTCTTCTATGTCCAATGTTACGAGTATAAGCTTCGTAGATTATTTCGATGCCAAAACAACAACTTTCTATTACAAATGGACAAAACCGTTAAAAGCTCCTCCATATAGAGAGTTGAGCAACTTTGGACCATCAAAGTTGCTCCGTGTACACTTTTTATTGTTCTTCTATATCCAATTTTACGAGTATAAGGTTTCTAGATTATTTCGATGCGAAAAAAACAACTTTCTATGAGAAATGGACAAAACCGTTAAAAGCTCCTCCATATAGAGAGTTGAGCAACATCGGACTATAAAAGTTGCTCGGTGTACACTTTTTATTGTTATTTTATGTCAAATTTTACGAGTATAAGATTCCGATATTTTTTCGATGCCAAAACACCAACTTTCTATGACAAATGGACAAAACCATAAAAAGCTCCTCCATATAGAGAGTTGAGCAACTTCGGACCATCAAAGTTACTCGGTGTACACTTTTTATTGTTCTTCTATGTCCAATGTTACGAGTATAAGCTTCGTAGATTATTTCGATGCCAAAACAACAACTTTCTATTACAAATCGACAAAACCGTTAAAAGCTCCTCCATATAGAGAGTTGAGCAACTTTGGACCATCAAAGTTGCTCCGTGTACACTTTTTATTGTTCTTCTATATCCAATTTTATGAGTATAAAGTTTCTAGATTATTTCGATGCGAAAAAAACAACTTTCTATGAGAAATGGACAAAACCGTTAAAAGCTCCTCCATATAGAGAGTTGAGCAACTTCGGACAATCAAAGTTGCTCCGTGTACACTTTTTATTGTTCTTCTATGTCCAATGTTATGAGTATAAGCTTCGTAGATTATTTCGATGCCAAAACAACAACTTTCTATGGCAAATGGACAAAATCGTTAAAAGCTCCCAAATAGAGAGAGTTGAGCAACTTCGGACTAACAAAGTTGCTCGGTGTACACTTTTTATTGTTTTTCTATGTCCAATGTTACGAGTATAAGCTTCGTAGATTATTTCGAAGCCAAAACAACAACTTTCTATGATAAATGGACAAAACCGTTAAAAGCCCCTCCATATAGAGAGTTGAGCAACTTCGGACCATCAAAGTTGCTCAATGTACACTTTTTATTGTTCTTCTATGTCCAATTTTACGAGTATAAGCTTCCTAGATTATTTCGATGCGAAAACAACAACTTTCTATGACAAATGGACAAAACCGTTAAAAGCTCCTCCATATAGAGAGTTGAGCAACTTCGGACAATCAAAGTTGCTCGGTGTACACTTTTTATTGTTCTTCTATGTCCAATTTTACGAGTATAAGGTTTCGTTATTATTTCGATGCCAAAACAACAACTTTCTATGACAAATGGACAAAACCGTTAAAAGCTCCCAAATAGAGAGAGTTGAGCTATTTCGGACCATCAAAGTTGCTCGGTGTACACTTTTTATTGTTCTTCTATGTCCAATGTTACGAGTATAAGCTTCGTAGATTATTTCGATGCCAAAACAACAACTTTCTATTGCAAATGGACAAAATCGTTAAAAGCTCCCAAATAGAGAGAGTTGAGCAATTTTGGACCATCAAAGTTGCACGGTGTACACTTTTTATTGTTCTACTATGTCCAATTTTACAAGTATAAGCTTCGTAGATTATTTCGATGCTAAAACACCAACTTTCTATGACAAATGGACAAAACCGTTAAAAGCTCTTTAATAGAGAGAGTTGAGCAACTTCGGACCATCAAAGTTGCTCGGTGTACACTTTTTATTGTTCTTCTATGTCCAATTTTATGAGTATAAGCTTCCGAGATTATTTCGATGCCAAAACACCAACTTTCTATGACAAATGAACAAAACCGTTAAAAGCTCCTCTATAGCGAGAGTTGAACAACTTCGAACCATCAAAGTTGCCCGGTGTACACTTTTTATTGTTCTTCTATGTCCAATTTTACGAGTATAAGCTTCCTAGATTATTTTGATGCGAAAACAACAACTTTCTATGACAAATGGACAAAACCGTTAAAAGCTCCTCCATATAGAGAGTTGAGCAACTTCGGACCATCAAAGTTGCTCGGTGTACACTTTTTATTGTTCTTCTATGTCCAATTGTACGAGTATAAGGTTTCGTTATTATTTCGATGCCAAAACAACAACTTTCTATGACGAATGGACAAAACCGTTAAAAGCTGCCAAATAGAGAGAGTTGAGCAATTTCGGACCATCAAAGTTGCTCGGTGTACACTTTTTATTGTTCTTCTATGTCCAATTTTATGAGTATAAGCTTCCGAGATTATTTCGATGCCAAAACACCAACTTTCTATGACAAATGAACAAAACCGTTAAAAGCTCCTCCATAGCGAGAGTTGAACAACTTCGAACCATCGAAGTTGCCCGGTGTACACTTTTTTTTGTTCTTCTATGTCCAATTTTACGAGTATAAGCTTCGTAGATTATTTCGATGCCAAAACACCAACTTTCTATGACAAATGGACAAAACCGTTAGAGGCTACCAAATAGAGAGTTGAGCAACTTCGGACAATCAAAGTTGCTCGGTGTACACTTTTTATTGTTCTTCTATGTCCAATGTTACGAGTATAAGCTTCGTAGATTATTTCGATGCCAAAACAACAACTTTCTATGGCAAATGGATAAAATCGTTAAAAGCTCCCAAATAGAGAGAGTTGAGCAATTTTGGACCATCAAAGTTGCTCGGTGTACACTTTTTATTGTTCTTCTATGTCCAATTTTACGAGTATAAGCTTCGTAGATTATTTCGATGCAAAACAAAAACTTTCTATTACAAATGGACAAAACCGTTAAAAGCTCCTCTATAGAGAGAGTTGAGCAACTTTGAACCATCAAAGTTTCTCGGTGTACACTTTTTATTGTTCTTTTATGTCAAATTTTACGAGTATAAGATTTTGTTATTATTTCGATGCCAAAACAACAACTTTCTATGGCAAATTGACAAAATCGTTAAAAGCTCCTAAATAAAGAGAGTTGAGCAATTTCGGACCATCAAAGTTGCTCGGTGTACACTTTTTATTGTTCTTCTATGTCCAATGTTATGAGTATAAGCTTCGTAGATTATTTCGATGCCAAAACAACAACTTTCTATTACAAATCGACAAAACCGTTAAAAGCTCCTCCATATAGAGAGTTGAGCAACTTTGGACCATCAAAGTTGCTCCGTGTACACTTTTTATTGTTATTCTATATCCAATTTTACGAGTATAAGCTTTCTAGATTATTTCGATGCGAAAACAACAACTTTCTATGAGAAATGGACAAAACCGTTAAAACCTCCTCCATATAGAGAGTTGAGCAACATCGGACTATAAAAGTTGCTCGGTGTACACTTTTTATTGTTATTTTATGTTAAATTTTACGAGTATAAGATTCCGATATTTTTTCGATGCCAAAACACCAACTTTCTATGACAAATGGACAAAACCATTAAAAGCTCCTCCATATAGAGAGTGGAGCAACTTCGGACCATCAAAGTTACTCGGTGTACACTTTTTATTGTTCTTCTATGTCCAATGTTACGAGTATAAGCTTCGTAGATTATTTCGATGCCAAAACAACAACTTTCTATTACAAATGGACAAAACCGTTAAAAGCTCCTCCATATAGAGAATTGAGCAACTTTGGAACATCAAAGTTGCTCCGTGTACACTTTTTATTGTTCTTCTATGTCCAATTTTACGAGTATAAGCTTTCTAGATTATTTCGATGCGAAAACAACAACTTTCTATGAGAAATGGACAAAACCTTTAAAAGCTCCTCCATATAGAGAGTTGAGCAACTTCGGACCATCAAAGTTGCTCCGTGTACACTTTTTATTGTTCTTCTATGTCCAATTTTACGAGTATAAGGTTTTGTTTTTATTTCTATGCCAAAACACCAACTTTCTATGACAAATGGACAAAACCGTTAAAAGCTCCCGAATAGAGAGAGTTGAGAAATTTCGGACCATCAAAGTTGCTCGGTGTACACTTTTTATTGTTCTTCTATGTCCAATTTTACGAGTATAAGCTTCGTAGATTATTTCGATGCCAAAACACCAACTTTCTACGACAAATGGACAAAACCCTTAAAAACTCCTCCATATAGAGAGTTGAGCAACTTCGGACCATCAAAGTTACCGGTGTACACTTTTTATTGTTCTTTTATGTCCAATGTTACGAGTATAAGCTTCGTAGATTATTTCGATGCAAAACAAAAACTTTCTATTACAAATGGACAAAACCGTTAAAAGCTCCTCTATAGAGAGAGTTGAGCAACTTTGGACCATCAAAGTTTCTCGGTGTACACTTTTTATTG
Organism: Euonymus europaeus; assembly: GCA_963580455.1. Classification (NCBI taxonomy): domain Eukaryota; kingdom Viridiplantae; phylum Streptophyta; class Magnoliopsida; order Celastrales; family Celastraceae; genus Euonymus; species Euonymus europaeus. The sequence goes on from OY756965.1 coordinate 10,398,143, forward strand.
TTCTTTTATGTCAAATTTTACGAGTATAAGATTTCGTTATTATTTCGATGCCAAAACAACAACTTTCTATGGCAAATTGACAAAATCGTTAAAAGCTCCTAAATAACGAGAGTTGAGCAACTTCGGACCATCAAAGTTGCTCGGTGTACACTTTTTATTGTTCTTCTATGTCCAATTTTACGAGTATAAGGTTTCGTTATTATTTCGATGCCAAAACAACAACTTTCTATGACAAATGGACAAAACCGTTAAAAGCTCGCAAATAGAGAGAGTTGAGGAATTTCGGACCATCAAAGTTGCTCGGTGTACACTTTTTATTGTTCTTCTATGTCCAATGTTACGAGTATAAGCTTCGTAGATTATTTCGATGCCAAAACAACAACTTTCCATGGCAAATGGACAAAATCGTTAAAAGCTCCCAAATAGAGAGAGTTGAGCAATTTTGGACCATCAAAGTTGCTCGGTGTACACTTTTTATTGTTCTTCAATGTCCAATTTTACGAGTATAAGCTTCGTAGATTATTTCGATGCAAAACAAAAACTTTCTATTACAAATGGACAAAACCGTTAAAAGCTCCTCTATAGAGAGAGTTGAGCAACTTTGAACCATCAAAGTTTCTCGGTGTACACTTTTTATTGTTCTTTTATGTCAAATTTTACGAGTATAAGATTTCGTTATTATTTCGATGCCAAAACAACAACTTTCTATGGCAAATTGACAAAATCGTTAAAAGCTCCTAAATAAAGAGAGTTGAGCAATTTCGGATCATCAAAGTTGCTCGGTGTACACTTTTTATTGTTCTTCTATGTCCAATGTTATGAGTATAAGCTTCGTAGATTATTTCGATGCCAAAACAACAACTTTCTATTACAAATCGACAAAACCGTTAAAAGCTCCTCCATATAGAGAGTTGAGCAACTTTGGACCATCAAAGTTGCTCCGTGTAAACTTTTTATTGTTCTTCTATATCCAATTTTACGAGTATAAGCTTTCTAGATTATTTCGATGGGAAAACAACAACTTTCTATGAGAAATGGACAAAACCGTTAAAAGCTCCTCCATATAGAGAGTTGAGCAACATCGGACAATAAAAGTTGCTCGGTGTACACTTTTTATTGTTATTTTATGTCAAATTTTACGATTATAAGATTCCGATATTTTTTCGATGCCAAAACACCAACTTTCTATGACAAATGGACAAAACCATAAAAAGCTCCTCCATATAGAGAGTTGAGCAACTTCGGAGCATCAAAGTTACTCGGTGTACACTTTTTATTGTTCTTCTATGTCCAATGTTACGAGTATAAGCTTCGTAGATTATTTCGATGCCAAAACAACAACTTTCTATTACAAATGGACAAAACCGTTAAAAGCTCCTCCATATAGAGAGTTGAGCAACTTTGGACCATCAAAGTTGCTCCGTGTACACTTTTTATTGTTCTTCTATATCCAATTTTATGAGTATAAGGTTTCTAGATTATTTCGATGCGAAAAAAACAACTTTCTATGAGAAATGGACAAAACCGTTAAAAGCTCCTCCATATAGAGAGTTGAGCAACTTCGGACAATCAAAGTTGATCCGTGTACACTTTTTATTGTTCTTCTATGTCCAATGTTATGAGTTTAAGCTTCGTAGATTATTTCGATGCCAAAACAACAACTTTCTATGGCAAATGGACAAAATCGTTAAAAGCTCCCAAATAGAGAGAGTTGAGCAATTTTGGACCATCAAAGTTGCTCGGTGTACATTTTTTATTGTTCTTCTATGTCCAATTTTACGAGTATAAGCTTCGTAGATTATTTCTATGCCAAAACACCAACTTTCTATGACAAATGGACAAAACCGTTAAAAGCTCTTCAATAGAGAGAGTTGAGCAACTTCGGACCATCAAAGTTGCTCAATGTACACTTTTTATTGTTCTTCTATGTCCAATTTTACGAGTATAAGCTTCCTAGATTATTTCGATGCGAAAACAACAACTTTCTACGACAAATGGACAAAACCGTTAAAAGCTCCTCCATATAGAGAGTTGAGCAACTTCGGACCATCAAAGTTGCTCGGTGTACACTTTTTATTGTTCTTCTATGTCCAATTTTACGAGTTTAAGGTTTCGTTATTATTTCGATGCCAAAACAACAACTTTCTATGACAAATGGACAAAACCGTTAAAAGCTCCCAAATAGAGAGAGTTGAGCAATTTCGGACCATCAAAGTTGCTCGGTGTACACTTTTTATTGTTCTTCTATGTCCAATGTTACGAGTATAAGCTTCGTAGATTATTTCGATGCCAAAACAACAACTTTCTATGGCAAATGGACAAAATCATTAAAAGCTCCCAAATAGAGAGAGTTGAGCAATTTTGGACCATCAAAGTTGCTCGGTGTACACTTTTTATTGTTCTTCTATGTCCAATTTTACGAGTATAAGCTTCGTAGATTATTTCGATGCTAAAACACCAACTTTCTATGACAAATGGACAAAACCGTTAAAAGCTCTTCAATAGAGATTATTTCGATGCCAAAACACCAACTTTCTATGACAAATGAACAAAACCGTTAAAAGATCCTCTATAGCGAGAGTTGAACAACTTCGAACCATCAAAGTTGCCCGGTGTACACTTTTTATTGTTCTTCTATGTCCAATTTTACGAGTATAAGCTTCCTAGATTATTTCGATGCGAAAACAACAACTTTCTATGACAAATGAACAAAACCGTTAAAAGATCCTCTATAGCGAGAGTTGAACAACTTCGAACCATCAAAGTTGCCCGGTGTACACTTTTTATTGTTCTTCTATGTCCAATTTTACGAGTATAAGCTTCCTAGATTATTTCGATGCGAAAACAACAACTTTCTATGACAAATGGACAAAACCGTTAAAAGCTCCTCCATATAGAGAGTTGAGCAACTTCGGACCATCAAAGTTGCTCGGTGTACACTTTTTATTGTTCTTCTATGTCCAATTTTACGAGTATAAGGTTTCGTTATTATTTCGATGCCAAAATAACAACTTTCTATGACGAATGGACAAAACCGTTAAAAGCTGCCAAATAGAGAGAGTTGAGCAATTTCGGACCATCAAAGTTGCTCGGTGTACACTTTTTATTGTTCTTCTATGTCCAATTTTATGAGTATAAGCTTCCGAGATTATTTCGATGCCAAAACACCAATTTTCTATGACAAATGAACAAAACCGTTAAAAGCTCCTCTATAGCGAGAGTTGAACAACTTCGAACCATCAAAGTTGCCCGGTGTACACTTTTTTTTGTTCTTCTATGTCCAATTTTACGAGTATAAGCTTCGTAGATTATTTCGATGCCAAAATACCAACTTTCTATGACAAATGGACAAAACCGTTAGAGGCTCCCAAATAGAGAGTTGAGCAACTTCGGACAATCAAAGTTGCTCGGTGTACACTTTTTATTGTTCTTCTATGTCCAATTTTACGAGTATATGATTCGTAGATTATTTTGATGCCAAAACACCAACTTTCTATGACAAATGGACAAAACCTTTAAAAACTCCTCCATATAGAGAGTTGAGCAACTTCGGACCATCAAAGTTACTCGGTGTACACTTTTTATTGTTCTTTTATGTCAAATGTTACGAGTATAAGCTTCGTAGATTATTTCGATGCAAAACAAAAACTTTCTATTACAAATGGACAAAACCGTTAAAAGCTCCTCTATAGAGAGAGTTGAGCAACTTTGAACCATCAAAGTTTCTCGGTGTACACTTTTTATTGTTCTTTTATGTCAAATTTTACGAGTATAAGATTTCTTTATTATTTCGATGCCAAAACAACAACTTTCTATGGCAAATTGACAAAATCGTTAAAAGCTCCTAATAAAGAGAGTTGAGCAATTTCGGACCATCAAAGTTGCTCGGTGTACACTTTTTATTGTTCTTCTATGTCCAATGTTATGAGTATAAGCTTCGTAGATTATTTCGATGCCAAAACAACAACTTTCTATTACAAATCGACAAAACCGTTAAAAGCTCCTCCATATAGAGAGTTGAGCAACTTTGGACCATCAAAGTTGCTCCGTGTACACTTTTTATTGTTCTTCTATATCCAATTTTACGAGTATAAGCTTTCTAGATTATTTCGATGCGAAAACAACAACTTTCTATGAGAAATGGACAAAACCGTTAAAAGCTCCTCCATATAGAGAGTTGAGCAACATCGGACTATAAAAGTTGCTCGGTGTACACTTTTTATTGTTATTTTATGTCAAATTTTACGAGTATAAGATTCCGATATTTTTTCGATGCCAAAACACCAACTTTCTATGACAAATGGACAAAACCATAAAAAGCTCCTCCATATAGAGAGTTGAGCAACTTCGGACCATCAAACTTACTCGGTGTACACTTTTTATTGTTCTTCTATGTCCAATGTTACGAGTATAAGCTTCGTAGATTATTTCGATGCCAAAACAACAACTTTCTATTACAAATCGACAAAACCGTCAAAAGCTCCTCCATATAGAGAGTTGAGCAACTTTGGACCATCAAAGTTGCTCGGTGTACACTTTTTATTGTTCTTCTATGTCCAATTTTACGAGTATAAGCTTCGTAGATTATTTCTATGCCAAAACACCAACTTTCTATGACAAATGGACAAAACCGTTAAAAGCTCTTCAAAAGAGAGAGTTGAGCAACTTCGGACCATCAAAGTTGCTCAATGTACACTTTTTATTGTTCTTCTATGTCCAATTTTACGAGTATAAGCTTCCTAGATTATTTCGATGCGAAAACAACAACTTTCTATGACAAATGGACAAAACCGTTAAAAGCTCCTCCATATAGAGAGTTGAGCAACTTCGGACCATCAAAGTTGCTCGGTGTACACTTTTTATTGTTCTTCTATGTCCAAATTTACGAGTATAAGGTTTCGTTATTATTTCGATGCGAAAACAACAACTTTCTATGACAAATGGACAAAACCGTTAAAAGCTCCCAAATAGAGAGAGTTGAGCAATTTCGGACCATCAAAGTTGCTCGGTGTACACTTTTTATTGTTCTTCTATGTCCAATGTTACGAGTATAAGCTTCGTAGATTATTTCGATGCCAAAACAACAACTTTCTATGGCAAATGGACAAAATCGTTAAAAGCTCCAAAATAGAGAGAGTTGAGCAATTTTGGACCATCAAAGTTGCTCGGTGTACACTTTTTATTGTTCTTCTATGTCCAATTTTACGAGTATAAGCTTCGTAGATTATTTCGATGCTAAAACACCAACTTTCTATGACAAATGGACAAAACCGTTAAAAGCTCTTCAATAGAGAGAGTTGAGCAACTTCGGACCATCAAAGTTGCTCGGTGTACACTTTTTATTGTTCTTCTATGTCCAATTTTATGAGTATAAGCTTCCGAGATTATTTCGATGCCAAAACACCAACTTTCTATGACAAATGAACAAAACCGTTAAAAGCTCCTCTATAGCGAGAGTTGAACAACTTCGAACCATCAAAGTTGCCCGGTGTACACTTTTTATTGTTCTTCTATGTCCAATTTTACGAGTATAAGCTTCCTAGATTATTTCGATGCGAAAACAACAACTTTCTATGACAAATGGACAAAACCGCTAAAAGCTCCTCCATATAGAGAGTTGAGCAACTTCGGACCATCAAAGTTGCTCCGTGTACACTTTTTATTGTTCTTCTATGTCCAATGTTATGAGTATAAGCTTCGTAGATTATTTCGATGCCAAAACAACAACTTTCTACGGCAAATGGACAAAATCGTTAAAAGCTCCTCCATATAGAGAGTTGAGCAACTTTGGACCATCAAAGTTGCTCCGTGTACACTTTTTATTGTTCTTCAATGTCCAATTTTACGAGTATAAGCTTTCTAGATTATTTCGATGCGAAAACAACAACTTTCTATGAGAAATGGACAAAACCGTTAAAAGCTCCTCCATATAGAGAGTTGAGCAACTTCGGACCATCAAAGTTGCTCCGTGTACACTTTTTATTGTTCTTCTATGTCCAATTTTACGAGTATAAGGTTTTGTTTTTATTTCTATGCCAAAACACCAACTTTCTATGACAAATGGACAAAACCGTTAGAGGCTCCCAAATAGAGAGTTGAGCAACTTCGGACAATCAAAGTTGCTCGGTGTACACTTTTTATTGTTCTTCTATGTCCAATTTTACGAGTATAAGCTTCGTAGATTATTTCGATGCCAAAACACCAACTTTCTATGACAAATGGACAAAACCTTTAAAAACTCCTCCATATAGAGAGTTGAGCAACTTCGGACCATCAAAGTTACTCGGTGTACACTTTTTATTGTTCTTTTATGTCCAATGTTACGAGTATAAGCTTCGTAGATTATTTCGATGCAAAACAAAAACTTTCTATTACAAATGGACAAAACCGTTAAAAGCTCCTCTATAGAGAGAGTTGAGCAACTTTGAACCATCAAAGTTTCTCGGTGTACACTTTTTATTGTTCTTTTATGTCAAATTTTACGAGTATAAGATTTCGTTATTATTTCGATGCCAAAACAACAACTTTCTATGGCAAATTGACAAAATCGTTAAAAGCTCCTAAATAAAGAGAGTTGAGCAATTTCGGACCATCAAAGTTGCTCGGTGTACACTTTTTATTGTTCTTCTATGTCCAATGTTATGAGTATAAGCTTCGTAGATTATTTCGATGCCAAAACAACAACTTTCTATTACAAATCGACAAAACCGTTAAAAGCTCCTCCATATAGAGAGTTGAGCAACTTTGGACCATCAAAGTTTCTCCGTGTACACTTTTTATTGTTCTTCTATATCCAATTTTACGAGTATAAGCTTTCTAGATTATTTCGATGCGAAAACAACAACTTTCTATGAGAAATGGACAAAACCGTTAAAACCTCCTCCATATAGAGAGTTGAGCAACATCGGACTATAAAAGTTGCTCGGTGTACACTTTTTATTGTTATTTTATGTCAAATTTTACGAGTATAAGATTCCGATATTTTTTCGATGCCAAAACACCAACTTTCTATGACAAATGGACAAAACCATTAAAAGCTCCTCCATATAGAGAGTTGAGCAACTTCGGACCATCAAAGTTACTCGGTGTACAATTTTTATTGTTCTTCTATGTCCAATGTTACGAGTATAAGCTTCGTAGATTATTTCGATGCCAAAACAACAACTTTCTATTACAAATGGACAAAACCGTTAAAAGCTCCTCCATATAGAGAGTTGAGCAACTTTGGACCATCAAAGTTGCTCCGTGTACACTTTTTATTGTTCTTCTATATCCAATTTTACGAGTATAAGGTTTCTAGATTATTTCGATGCGAAAAAAACAACTTTCTATGAGAAATGGACAAAACCGTTAAAAGCTCCTCCATATAGAGAGTTGAGCAACTTCGGACAATCAAAGTTCCTCCGTGTACACTTTTTATTGTTCTTCTATGTCCAATGTTATGAGTATAAGCTTCGTAGATTATTTCGATGCCAAAACAACAACTTTCTATGGCAAATGGACAAAATCGTTAAAACCTCCTCCATATAGAGAGTTGAGCAACTTTGGACCATCAAAGTTGCTCCGTGTACACTTTTTATTGTTCTTCTATGTCCAATTTTAAGAGTATAAGCTTTCTAGATTATTTCGATGCGAAAACAACAACTTTCTATGAGAAATGGACAAAACCGTTAAAAGCTCCTCCATATAGAGAGTTGAGCAACTTCGGACCATCAAAGTTGCTCCATGTACACTTTTTATTGTTCTTCTATGTCCAATTTTACGAGTATAAGGTTTTGTTTTTATTTCTATGCCAAAACACCAACTTTCTATGACAAATGGACAAAACCGTTAAAAGCTCCCGAATAGAGAGAGTTGAGAAATTTCGGACCATCAAAGTTGCTCGGTGTACACTTTTTATTGTTCTTCTATGTCCAATTTTACGAGTATAAGCTTCGTAGATTATTTCGATGCCAAAACACCAACTTTCTACGACAAATGGACAAAACCCTTAAAAACTCCTCCATATAGAGAGTTGAGCAACTTCGGACCATCAAAGTTACTCGGCGTACACTCTTTATTGTTTTTTTATGTCCAATGTTACGAGTATAAGCTTCGTAGATTATTTCGATGCAAAACAAAAACTTTCTATTACAAATGGACAAAACCGTTAAAAGCTCCTCTATAGAGAGAGTTGAGCAACTTTGGACATTCAAAGTTTCTCGGTGTACACTTTTTATTGTTCTTTTATGTCAAATTTTACGAGTATAAGATTTCGTTATTATTTCGATGCCAAAACAACAACTTTCTATGACAAATTGACAAAATCGTTAAAAGCTCCTAAATAAAGAGAGTTGAGCAATTTCAGACCATCAAAGTTGCTCGGTGTACACTTTTTATTGTTCTTCTATGTCCAATGTTATGAGTATAAGCTTCGTAGATTATTTCGATGCCAAAACAACAACTTTCTATTACAAATCGACAAAACCGTTAAAAGCTCCTCCATATAGAGAGTTGAGCAACTTTGGACCATCAAAGTTGCTCCGTGTACACTTTTTATTGTTCTTCTATCTCCAATTTTACGAGTATAAGCTTTCTAGATTATTTCGATGCGAAAACAACAACTTTCTATGAGAAATGGACAAAACCGTTAAAAGCTCCTCCACATAGAGAGTTGAGCAACATCGGACTATAAAAGTTGCTCGGTGTACACTTTTTATTGTTATTTTATGTCAAATTTTACGAGTATAAGATTCCGATATTTTTTCGATGCCAAAACACCAACTTTCTATGACAAATGGACAAAACCATAAAAAGCTCCTCCATATAGAGAGTTGAGCAATTTCGGAGCATCAAAGTTACTCGGTGTACACTTTTTATTGTTCTTCTATGTCCAATGTTACGAGTATAAGCTTCGTAGATTATTTCGATGCCAAAACAACAACTTTCTATTACAAATCGACAAAACCGTTAAAAGCTCCTGCATATAGAGAGTTGAGCAACTTTGGACCATCAAAGTTGCTCCGTGTACACTTTTTATTGTTCTTCTATATCCAATTTTATGAGTATAAGGTTTCTAGATTATTTCGATGCGAAAAAAACAACTTTCTATGAGAAATGGACAAAACCGTTAAAAGCTCCTCCATATAGAGAGTTGAGCAACTTTGGACCATCAAAGTTGCTCCGTGTACACTTTTTATTGTTCTTCTATGTCCAATGTTATGAGTATAAGCTTCGTAGATTATTTCGATGCCAAAACAACAACTTTCTATGGCAAATGGACAAAATCGTTAAAAGCTCCCAAATAGAGAGAGTTGAGCAATTTTGGACCATCAAAGTTGCTCGGTGTACACTTTTTATTGTTCTTCTATGTCCAATGTTATGAGTATAAGCTTCGTAGATTATTTCGATGCCAAAACAACAACTTTCTATGGCAAATGGACAAAATCGTTAAAAGCTCCCAAATAGAGAGAGTTGAGCAATTTTGGACCATCAAAGTTGCTCGGTGTACACTTTTTATTGTTCTTCTATGTCCAATTTTACGAGTATAAGCTTCGTAGATTATTTCTATGCGAAAACACCAACTTTCTATGACAAATGGACAAAACCGTTAAAAGCTCTTCAATAGAGAGAGTTGAGCAACTTCGGACCATCAAAGTTGCTCAATGTACACTTTTTATTGTTCTTCTATGTCCAATTTTACGAGTCTAAGCTTCCTAGATTATTTCGATGCGAAAACAACAACTTTCTATGACAAATGGACAAAACCGTTAAAAGCTCCTCTATATAGAGAGTTGAGCAACTTCGGACCATCAAAGTTGCTCGGTGTACACTTTTTATTGTTCTTCTATGTCCAATTTTACGAGTATAAGGTTTCGTTATTATTTCGATGCCAAAACAACAACTTTCTATGACAAATGGACAAAACCGTTAAAAGCTCCCAAATAGAGAGAGTTGAGCAATTTCGGACCATCAAAGTTGCTCGGTGTACACTTTTTATTGTTCTTCTATGTCCAATTTTACGAGTATAAGCTTCGTAGATTATTTCGATGCTAAAACACCAACTTTCTATGACAAATGGACAAAACCGTTAAAAGCTCTTCAATAGAGAGAGTTGAGCAACTTCGGACCATCAAAGTTGCTCGGTGTACACTTTTTATTGTTCTTCTATGTCCAATTTTATGAGTATAAGCTTCCGAGATTATTTCGATGCCAAAACACCAACTTTCTATGACAAATGAACAAAACCGTTAAAAGCTCCTCTATAGCGAGATTTGAACAACTTCGAACCATCAAAGTTGCCCGGTGTACACTTTTTATTGTTCTTCTATGTCCAATTTTACGAGTATAAGCTTCCTAGATTATTTCGATGCGAAAACAACAACTTTCTATGACAAATGGACAAAACCGTTAAAAGCTCCTCCATATAGAGAGTTGAGCAACTTCGGACCATCAAAGTTGCTCGGTGTACACTTTTTATTGTTCTTCTATGTCCAATTTTACGAGTATAAGGTTTCGTTATTATTTCGATGCCAAAACAACAACTTTCCATGACGAATGGACAAAACCGTTAAAAGCTGCCAAATAGAGAGAGTTGAGCAATTTCGGACCATCAAAGTTGCTCGGTGTACACTTTTTATTGTTCTTCTATGTCCAATTTTATGAGTATAAGCTTTCTAGATTATTTCGATGCGAAAACAACAACTTTCTATGAGAAATGGACAAAACCGTTAAAAGCTCCTCTATAGCGAGAGTTGAACAACTTCGAACCATCAAAGTTGCCCAGTGTACACTTTTTTTTGTTCTTCTATGTCCAATTTTACGAGTATAAGCTTCGTAGATTATTTCGATGCCAAAACACCAACTTTCTATGACAAATGGACAAAACCGTTAGAGGCTCCCAAATAGAGAGTTGAGCAACTTCGGACAATCAAAGTTGCTCGGTGTACACTTTTTATTGTTCTTCTATGTCCAATTTTACGAGTATAAGCTTCGTAGATTATTTCGATGCCAATAAACCAACTTTCTATGACAAATGGACAAAACCTTTAAAAACTCCTCCATATAGAGAGTTGAGCAACTTCGGACCATCAAAGTTACTCGGTGTACACTTTTTATTGTTCTTTTATGTCCAATGTTACGAGTATAAGCTTCGTAGATTATTTCGATGCAAAACAAAAACTTTCTATTACAAATGGACAAAACCGTTAAAAGCTCCTCTATAGAGAGAGTTGAGCAACTTTGAACCATCAAAGTTTCTCGGTGTACACTTTTTATTGTTCTTTTATGTCAAATTTTACGAGTATAAGATTTCGTTATTATTTCGATGCCAAAACAACAACTTTCTACGGCAAATTGACAAAATCGTTAAAAGCCCCTAAATAAAGAGAGTTGAGCAATTTCGGACCATCAAAGTTGCTCGGTGTACACTTTTTATTGTTCTTCTATGTCCAATATTATGAGTATAAGCTTCGTAGATTATTTCGATGCCAAAACAACAACTTTCTATTACAAATCGACAAAACCGTTAAAAGCTCCTCCATATAGAGAGTTGAGCAACTTTGGACCATCAAAGTTGCTCCGTGTACACTTTTTATTGTTCTTCTATATCCAATTTTACGAGTATAAGCTTTCTAGATTATTTCGATGCGAAAACAACAACTTTCTATGAGAAATGGACAAAACCGTTAAAACCTCCTCCATATAGAGAGTTGAGAAAAATCGGACTATAAAAGTTGCTCGGTGTACACTTTTTATTTTATTTTATGTCAAATTTTACGAGTATAAAATTCCGATATTTTTTCGATGCCAAAACGCCAACTTTCTATGACAAATGGACAAAACCATTAAAAGCTCCTCCATATAGAGAGTTGAGCAACTTCGGACCATCAAAGTTACTCGGTGTACACTTTTTATTGTTCTTCTATGTCCAATGTTACGAGTATAAGCTTCGTAGATTATTTCGATGCCAAAACAACAACTTTCTATTACAAATCGACAAAACCGTTAAAAGCTCCTGCATATAGAGAGTTGAGCAACTTTGGACCATCAAAGTTGCTCCGTGTACACTTTTTATTGTTCTTCTATATCCAATTTTATGAGTATAAGGTTTCTAGATTATTTCGATGCGAAAAAAACAACTTTCTATGAGAAATGGACAAAACCGTTAAAAGCTCCTCCATATAGAGAGTTGAGCAACTTTGGACCATCAAAGTTGCTCCGTGTACACTTTTTATTGTTCTTCTATGTCCAATGTTATGAGTATAAGCTTCGTAGATTATTTCGATGCCAAAACAACAACTTTCTATGGCAAATGGACAAAATCGTTAAAAGCTCCCAAATAGAGAGAGTTGAGCAATTTTGGACCATCAAAGTTGCTCGGTGTACACTTTTTATTGTTCTTCTATGTCCAATGTTATGAGTATAAGCTTCGTAGATTATTTCGATGCCAAAACAACAACTTTCTATGGCAAATGGACAAAATCGTTAAAAGCTCCCAAATAGAGAGAGTTGAGCAATTTTGGACCATCAAAGTTGCTCGGTGTACACTTTTTATTGTTCTTCTATGTCCAATTTTACGAGTATAAGCTTCGTAGATTATTTCTATGCGAAAACACCAACTTTCTATGACAAATGGACAAAACCGTTAAAAGCTCTTCAATAGAGAGAGTTGAGCAACTTCGGACCATCAAAGTTGCTCAATGTACACTTTTTATTGTTCTTCTATGTCCAATTTTACGAGTATAAGCTTCCTAGATTATTTCGATGCGAAAACAACAACTTTCTATGACAAATGGACAAAACCGTTAAAAGCTCCTCTATATAGAGAGTTGAGCAACTTCGGACCATCAAAGTTGCTCGGTGTACACTTTTTATTGTTCTTCTATGTCCAATTTTACGAGTATAAGGTTTCGTTATTATTTCGATGCCAAAACAACAACTTTCTATGACAAATGGACAAAACCGTTAAAAGCTCCCAAATAGAGAGAGTTGAGCAATTTCGGACCATCAAAGTTGCTCGGTGTACACTTTTTATTGTTCTTCTATGTCCAATTTTACGAGTATAAGCTTCGTAGATTATTTCGATGCTAAAACACCAACTTTCTATGACAAATGGACAAAACCGTTAAAAGCTCTTCAATAGAGAGAGTTGAGCAACTTCGGACCATCAAAGTTGCTCGGTGTACACTTTTTATTGTTCTTCTATGTCCAAGTTTATGAGTATAAGCTTCCGAGATTATTTCGATGCCAAAACACCAACTTTCTATGACAAATGAACAAAACCGTTAAAAGCTCCTCTATAGCGAGATTTGAACAACTTCGAACCATCAAAGTTGCCCGGTGTACACTTTTTATTGTTCTTCTATGTCCAATTTTACGAGTATAAGCTTCCTAGATTATTTCGATGCGAAAACAACAACTTTCTATGACAAATGGACAAAACCGTTAAAAGCTCCTCAATATAGAGAGTTGAGCAACTTCGGACCATCAAAGTTGCTCGGTGTACACTTTTTATTGTTCTTCTATGTCCAATTTTACGAGTATAAGGTTTCGTTATTATTTCGATGCCAAAACAACAACTTTCCATGACGAATGGACAAAACCGTTAAAAGCTGCCAAATAGAGAGAGTTGAGCAATTTCGGACCATCAAAGTTGCTCGGTGTACACTTTTTATTGTTCTTCTATGTCCAATTTTATGAGTATAAGCTTTCTAGATTATTTCGATGCGAAAACAACAACTTTCTATGAGAAATGGACAAAACCGTTAAAAGCTCCTCTATAGCGAGAGTTGAACAACTTCGAACCATCAAAGTTGCCCGGTGTACACTTTTTTTTGTTCTTCTATGTCCAATTTTACGAGTATAAGCTTCGTAGATTATTTCGATGCCAAAACACCAACTTTCTATGACAAATGGACAAAACCGTTAGAGGCTCCCAAATAGAGAGTTGAGCAACTTCGGACAATCAAAGTTGCTCGGTGTACACTTTTTATTGTTCTTCTATGTCCAATTTTACGAGTATAAGCTTCGTAGATTATTTCGATGCCAATAAACCAACTTTCTATGACAAATGGACAAAACCTTTAAAAACTCCTCCATATAGAGAGTTGAGCAACTTCGGACCATCAAAGTTACTCGGTGTACACTTTTTATTGTTCTTTTATGTCCAATGTTACGAGTATAAGCTTCGTAGATTATTTCGATGCAAAACAAAAACTTTCTATTACAAATGGACAAAACCGTTAAAAGCTCCTCTATAGAGAGAGTTGAGCAACTTTGAACCATCAAAGTTTCTCGGTGTACACTTTTTATTGTTCTTTTATGTCAAATTTTACGAGTATAAGATTTCGTTATTATTTCGATGCCAAAACAACAACTTTCTATGGCAAATTGACAAAATCGTTAAAAGCCCCTAAATAAAGAGAGTTGAGCAATTTCGGACCATCAAAGTTGCTCGGTGTACACTTTTTATTGTTCTTCTATGTCCAATTTTACGAGTATAAGCTTCGTAGATTCTTTCGATGCCAAAACACCAACTTTCTACGACAAATGGACAAAACCCTTAAAAACTCCTCCATATAGAGAGTTGAGCAACTTCGGACCATCAAAGTTACTCGGTTTACACTTTTTATTGTTCTTTTATGTCCAATGTTACGAGTATAAGCTTCGTAGATTATTTCGATGCAAAACAAAAACTTTCTATTACAAATGGACAAAACCGCTAAAAGCTCCTCTATAGAGAGAGTTTAGCAACTTGGGACCATCAAAGTTTCTCGGTGTACACTTTTTATTGTTCTTTTATGTCAAATTTTACGAGTATAAGATTTCGTTATTATTTCGATGCCAAAACAACAACTTTCTATGACAAATTGACAAAATCGTTAAAAGCTCCTAAATAAAGAGAGTTGAGCAATTTCAGACCATCAAAGTTGCTCGGTGTACACTTTTTATTGTTCTTCTATGTCCAATGTTATGAGTATAAGCTTCGTAGATTATTTCGATGCCAAAACAACAACTTTCTATTACAAATCGACAAAACCGTTAAAAGCTCCTACATATAGAGAGTTGAGTAACTTTGGACCATCAAAGTTGCTCCGTGTACACTTTTTATTGTTCTTCTATATCCAATTTTACGAGTATAAGCTTTCTAGATTATTTCGATGCGAAAACAACAACTTTCTATGAGAAATGGACAAAACCGTTAAAAGCTCCTCCATATAGAGAGTTGAGCAACATCAACTATAAAAGTTGCTCGGTGTACACTTTTTATTGTTATTTTATGTCAAATTTTACGAGTATAAGATTCCGATATTTTTTCGATGCCAAAACACCAACTTTCTATGACAAATGGACAAAACCATTAAAAGCTCCTCCATATAGAGAGTTGAGCAACTTCGGACCATCAAAGTTACTCGGTGTACACTTTTTATTGTTCTTCTATGTCCAATGTTACGAGTATAAGCTTCGTAGATTATTTCGATGCCAAAACAACAACTTTCTATTACAAATCGACAAAACCGTTAAAAGCTCCTCCATATAGAGAGTTGAGCAACTTTGGACCATCAAAGTTGCTCCGTGTACACTTTTTATTGTTCTTCTATATCCAATTTTACGAGTATAAGGTTTCTAGATTATTTCGATGCGAAAAAAACAACTTTCTATGAGAAATGGACAAAACCGTTAAAAGCTCCTCAATATAGAGAGTTGAGCAACTTCGGACAATCAAAGTTGCTCTGTGTACACTTTTTATTGTTCTTCTATGTCCAATGTTATGAGTATAAGCTTCGTAGATTATTTCGATGCCAAAACAACAACTTTCTATTAGAAATGGACAAAACCGTTAAAAGCTCCTCCATATAGAGAGTTGAGCAACTTTTGGCCATCAAAGTTGCTCCGTGTACACTTTTTATTGTTCTTCTATGTCCAATTTTACGAGTATAAGCTTTCTAGATTATTTCGATGCGAAAACAACAACTTTCTATGAGAAATGGACAAAACCGTTAAAAGCTCCTCCATATAGAGAGTTGAGCAACTTCGGACCATCAAAGTTGCTCCGTGTACACTTTTTATTGTTCTTCTATGTCTAATTTTACGAGTATAAGGTTTTGTTTTTATTTCGATGCCAAAACACCAACTTTCTATGACAAATGGACAAAACCGTTAAAAGCTCCCGAATAGAGAGAGTTGAGAAATTTCGGACCATCAAAGTTGCTCGGTGTACACTTTTTATTGTTCTTCTATGTCTAATTTTACGAGTATAAGCTTCGTAGATTATTTCGATGCCAAAACACCAACTTTCTACGACAAATGGATAAAACCCTTAAAAACTCCTCCATATAGAGAGTTGAGCAACTTCGGACCATCAAAGTTACTCGGTGTACACTTTTTATTGTTCTTTTATGTCCAATGTTACGAGTATAAGCTTCGTAGATTATTTCGATGCAAAACAAAAACTTTCTATTACAAATGGACAAAACCGTTAAAAGCTCCTCTATAGAGAGAGTTGAGCAACTTTGGACCATCAAAGTTTCTCGGTGTACACTTTTTATTGTTCTTTTATGTCAAATTTTACGAGTATAAGATTTCGTTATTATTTCGATGCCAAAACAACAACTTTCTATGGCAAATTGACAAAATCGTTAAAAGCTCCTAAATAAAGAGAGTTGAGCAATTTCGGACTATCAAAGTTGCTCGGTGTACACTTTTTATTGTTCTTCTATGTCCAATGTTATGAGTATAAGCTTCGTAGATTATTTCGATGCCAAAACAACAACTTTCTATTACAAATCGACAAAACCGTTAAAAGCTCCTCCATATAGACAGTTGAGCAACTTTGGACCATCAAAGTTGCTCCGTGTACACTTTTTATTGTTCTTCTATATCCAATTTTACGAGTATAAGCTTTCTAGATTATTTCGATGCGAAAACAATAACTTTCTATGAGAAATGGACAAAACCGTTAAAAGCTCCTCCATATAGAGAGTTGAGCAACATCAGACTATAAAAGTTGCTCCGTGTACACTTTTTATTGTTCTTTTATGTCAAATTTTACGAGTATAAGATTCCGATATTTTTTCGATGCCAAAACACCAACTTTCTATGACAAATGGACAAAACCATTAAAAGCTCCTCCATATAGAGAGTTGAGCAACTTCGGACCATCAAAGTTACTCGGTGTACACTTTTTATTGTTCTTCTATGTCCAATGTTACGAGTATAAGCTTCGTAGATTATTTCGATGCCAAAAGAACAACTTTCTATTACAAATGGACAAAACCGTTAAAAGCTCCTCTATAGAGAGAGTTCAGCAACTTTGGACCATCAAAGTTGCTCGGTGTACACTTTTTATTGTTGTTTTATGTCAAATTTTACGAGTATAAGATTCCGATATTTTTTCGATTCCAAAACACCAACTTTCTATGACAAATAGACAAAATCGTTAAAAGCTCCTCCATATAGAGAGTTGAGCAACTTCGGACCATCAAAGTTGCTCAATGTACACTTTTTATTGTTCTTTTATGTCCAATGTTACGAGTATAAGCTTCGTAGATTATTTCGATGCAAAACAAAAACTTTCTATTACAAATGGACAAAACCGTTAAAAGCTTCTCTATAGGGAGAGTTGAGCAACTTTGAACCATCAAAGTTTCTCGGTTTACACTTTTTATTGTTCTTTTATGTCAAATTTTACGAGTATAAGATTTCGTTATTATTTCGATGCCAAAACAACAACTTTCTATGGCAAATTGACAAAATCGTTAAAAGCTCCTAAATAAAGAGAGTTGAGCAATTTCGGACCATCAAAGTTGCTCGGTGTACACTTTTTATTGTTCTTCTATGTCCAATGTTATGAGTATAAGCTTCGTAGATTATTTCGATGCCAAAACAACAACTTTCTATTACAAATCGACAAAACCGTTAAAAGCTCCACCATATAGAGAGTTGAGCAACTTTGGACCATCAAAGTTGCTCCGTGTACACTTTTTATTGTTCTTCTATATCCAATTTTACGAGTATAAGCTTTCTAGATTATTTCGATGCGAAAACAACAACTTTCTATGAGAAATGGACAAAACCGTTAAAAGCTCCTCCATATAGAGAGTTGAGCAACATCGGACTATAAAAGTTGCTCGGTGTACACTTTTTATTGTTATTTTATGTCAAATTTTACGAGTATAAGATTCCGATATTTTTTCGATGCCAAAACACCAACTTTCTATGACAAATGGACAAAACCATTAAAAGCTCCTCCATATAGAGAGTTGAGCAACTTCAGACCATCAAAGTTACTTGGTGTACACTTTTTATTGTTCTTCTATGTCCAATGTTACGAGTATAAGCTTCGTAGATTATTTCGATGCCAAAACAACAACTTTCTATTACAAATGGACAAAACCGTTAAAAGCTCCTCCATATAGAGAGTTGAGCAACTTTGGACCATCAAAGTTGCCCCGTGTACACTTTTTATTGTTCTTCTATATCCAATTTTACGAGTATAAGGTTTCTAGATTATTTCGATGCGAAAAAAACAACTTTCTATGAGAAATGGACAAAACCGTTAAAAGCTCCTCCATATAGAGAGTTGAGCAACTTCGGACAATCAAAGTTGCTCCGTGTACACTTTTTATTGTTCTTCTATATCCAATTTTACGAGTATAAGGTTTCTAGATTATTTCGATGCGAAAAAAACAATTTCTATGAGAAATGGACAAAACCGTTAAAAGCTCCTCCATATAGAGAGTTGAGCAACTTCGGACAATCAAAGTTGCTCCGTGTACACTTTTTATTGTTCTTCTATGTCCAATGTTATGAGTATAAGCTTCGTAGATTATTTCGATGCCAAAACAACAACTTTCTATGGCAAATGGACAAAATCGTTAAAAGCTCCTCCATATAGAGAGTTGAGCAACTTTGATCGTGTACACTTTTTATTGTTCTTCTATGTCTAATTTTACGAGTATAAGCTTTCTAGATTATTTCGATGCGAAAACAACAACTTTCTATGAGAAATGGACAAAACCGTTAAAAGCTCCTCCATATAGAGAGTTGAGCAACTTCGGACCATCAAAGTTGCTCCGTGTACACTTTTTATTGTTCTTCTATGTCCAATTTTACGAGTATAAGGTTTTGTTTTTATTTCTATGCCAAAACACCAACTTTCTATGACAAATGGACAAAACCGTTAAAAGCTCCCGAATAGAGAGAGTTGAGAAATTTCAGACCATCAAAGTTGCTCGGTGTACACTTTTTATTGTTCTTCTATGTCCAATTTTACGAGTATAAGCTTCGTAGATTCTTTCGATGCCAAAACACCAACTTTCTACGACAAATGGACAAAACCCTTAAAAACTCCTCCATATAGAGAGTTGAGCAACTTCGGACCATCAAAGTTACTCGGTTTACACTTTTTATTGTTCTTTTATGTCCAATGTTACGAGTATAAGCTTCGTAGATTATTTCGATGCAAAACAAAAACTTTCTATTACAAATGGACAAAACCGCTAAAAGCTCCTCTATAGAGAGAGTTTAGCAACTTGGGACCATCAAAGTTTCTCGGTGTACACTTTTTATTGTTCTTTTATGTCAAATTTTACGAGTATAAGATTTCGTTATTATTTCGATGCCAAAACAACAACTTTCTATGACAAATTGACAAAATCGTTAAAAGCTCCTAAATAAAGAGAGTTGAGCAATTTCGGACCATCAAAGTTGCTCGGTGTACACTTTTTATTGTTCTTCTATGTCCAATGTTATGAGTATAAGCTTCGTAGATTATTTCGATGCCAAAACAACAACTTTCTATTACAAATCGACAAAACCGTTAAAAGCTCCTACATATAGAGAGTTGAGTAACTTTGGACCATCAAAGTTGCTCCGTGTACACTTTTTATTGTTCTTCTATATCCAATTTTACGAGTATAAGCTTTCTAGATTATTTCGATGCGAAAACAACAACTTTCTATGAGAAATGGACAAAACCGTTAAAAGCTCCTCCATATAGAGAGTTGAGCAACATCAACTATAAAAGTTGCTCGGTGTACACTTTTTATTGTTATTTTATGTCAAATTTTACGAGTATAAGATTCCGATATTTTTTCGATGCCAAAACACCAACTTTCTATGACAAATGGACAAAACCATTAAAAGCTCCTCCATATAGAGAGTTGAGCAACTTCGGACCATCAAAGTTACTCGGTGTACACTTTTTATTGTTCTTCTATGTCCAATGTTACGAGTATAAGCTTCGTAGATTATTTCGATGCCAAAACAACAACTTTCTATTACAAATCGACAAAACCGTTAAAAGCTCCTCCATATAGAGAGTTGAGCAACTTTGGACCATCAAAGTTGCTCCGTGTACACTTTTTATTGTTCTTCTATATCCAATTTTACGAGTATAAGACTTCTAGATTATTTCGATGCGAAAAAAACAACTTTCTATGAGAAATGGACAAAACCGTTAAAAGCTCCTCAATATAGAGAGTTGAGCAACTTCGGACAATCAAAGTTGCTCTGTGTACACTTTTTATTGTTCTTCTATGTCCAATGTTATGAGTATAAGCTTCGTAGATTATTTCGATGCCAAAACAACAACTTTCTATTAGAAATGGACAAAACCGTTAAAAGCTCCTCCATATAGAGAGTTGAGCAACTTTTGACCATCAAAGTTGCTCCGTGTACACTTTTTATTGTTCTTCTATGTCCAATTTTACGAGTATAAGCTTTCTAGATTATTTCGATGCGAAAACAACAACTTTCTATGAGAAATGGACAAAACCGTTAAAAGCTCCTCCATATAGAGAGTTGAGCAACTTCGGACCATCAAAGTTGCTCCGTGTACACTTTTTATTGTTCTTCTATGTCTAATTTTACGAGTATAAGGTTTTGTTTTTATTTCGATGCCAAAACACCAACTTTCTATGACAAATGGACAAAACCGTTAAAAGCTCCCGAATAGAGAGAGTTGAGAAATTTCGGACCATCAAAGTTGCTCGGTGTACACTTTTTATTGTTCTTCTATGTCTAATTTTACGAGTATAAGCTTCGTAGATTATTTCGATGCCAAAACACCAACTTTCTACGACAAATGGATAAAACCCTTAAAAACTCCTCCATATAGAGAGTTGAGCAACTTCGGACCATCAAAGTTACTCGGTGTACACTTTTTATTGTTCTTTTATGTCCAATGTTACGAGTATAAGCTTCGTAGATTATTTCGATGCAAAACAAAAACTTTCTATTACAAATGGACAAAACCGTTAAAAGCTCCTCTATAGAGAGAGTTGAGCAACTTTGGACCATCAAAGTTTCTCGGTGTACACTTTTTATTGTTCTTTTATGTCAAATTTTACGAGTATAAGATTTCGTTATTATTTCGATGCCAAAACAACAACTTTCTATGGCAAATTGACAAAATCGTTAAAAGCTCCTAAATAAAGAGAGTTGAGCAATTTCGGACTATCAAAGTTGCTCGGTGTACACTTTTTATTGTTCTTCTATGTCCAATGTTATGAGTATAAGCTTCGTAGATTATTTCGATGCCAAAACAACAACTTTCTATTACAAATCGACAAAACCGTTAAAAGCTCCTCCATATAGACAGTTGAGCAACTTTGGACCATCAAAGTTGCTCCGTGTACACTTTTTATTGTTCTTCTATATCCAATTTTACGAGTATAAGCTTTCTAGATTATTTCGATGCGAAAACAATAACTTTCTATGAGAAATGGACAAAACCGTTAAAAGCTCCTCCATATAGAGAGTTGAGCAACATCAGACTATAAAAGTTGCTCCGTGTACACTTTTTATTGTTCTTTTATGTCAAATTTTACGAGTATAAGATTCCGATATTTTTTCGATGCCAAAACACCAACTTTCTATGACAAATGGACAAAACCATTAAAAGCTCCTCCATATAGAGAGTTGAGCAACTTCGGACCATCAAAGTTACTCGGTGTACACTTTTTATTGTTCTTCTATGTCCAATGTTACGAGTATAAGCTTCGTAGATTATTTCGATGCCAAAAGAACAACTTTCTATTACAAATGGACAAAACCGTTAAAAGCTCCTCTATAGAGAGAGTTCAGCAACTTTGGACCATCAAAGTTGCTCGGTGTACACTTTTTATTGTTGTTTTATGTCAAATTTTACGAGTATAAGATTCCGATATTTTTTCGATTCCAAAACACCAACTTTCTATGACAAATAGACAAAATCGTTAAAAGCTCCTCCATATAGAGAGTTGAGCAACTTCGGACCATCAAAGTTGCTCAATGTACACTTTTTATTGTTCTTTTATGTCCAATGTTACGAGTATAAGCTTCGTAGATTATTTCGATGCAAAACAAAAACTTTCTATTACAAATGGACAAAACCGTTAAAAGCTTCTCTATAGGGAGAGTTGAGCAACTTTGAACCATCAAAGTTTCTCGGTGTACACTTTTTATTGTTCTTTTATGTCAAATTTTACGGGTATAAGATTTCGTTATTATTTCGATGCCAAAACAACAACTTTCTATGGCAAATTGACAAAATCGTTAAAAGCTCCTAAATAAAGAGAGTTGAGCAATTTCGGACCATCAAAGTTGCTCGGTGTACACTTTTTATTGTTCTTCTATGTCCAATGTTATGAGTATAAGCTTCGTAGATTATTTCGATGCCAAAACAACAACTTTCTATTACAAATCGACAAAACCGTTAAAAGCTCCTCCATATAGAGAGTTGAGCAACTTTTGACCATCAAAGTTGCTCCGTGTACACTTTTTATTGTTCTTCTATATCCAATTTTACGAGTATAAGCTTTCTAGATTATTTCGATGCGAAAACAACAACTTTCTATGAGAAATGGACAAAACCGTTAAAAGCTCCTCCATATAGAGAGTTGAGCAACATCGGACTATAAAAGTTGCTCGGTGTACACTTTTTATTGTTATTTTATGTCAAATTTTACGAGTATAAGATTCCGATATTTTTTCGATGCCAAAACACCAACTTTCTATGACAAATGGACAAAACCATTAAAAGCTCCTCCATATAGAGAGTTGAGCAACTTCGGACCATCAAAGTTACTTGGTGTACACTTTTTATTGTTCTTCTATGTCCAATGTTACGAGTATAAGCTTCGTAGATTATTTCGATGCCAAAACACCAACTTTCTATGACAAATGGACAAAACCGTTAAAAGCTCCTCCATATAGAGAGTTGAGCAACTTTGGACCATCAAAGTTGCTCCGTGTACACTTTTTATTGTTCTTCTATATCCAATTTTACGAGTATAAGGTTTCTAGATTATTTCGATGCGAAAAAAACAACTTTCTATGAGAAATGGACAAAACCGTTAAAAGCTCCTCAATATAGAGAGTTGAGCAACTTCGGACAATCAAAGTTGCTCTGTGTACACTTTTTATTGTTCTTCTATGTCCAATGTTATGAGTATAAGCTTCGTAGATTATTTCGATGCCAAAACAACAACTTTCTATTAGAAATGGACAAAACCGTTAAAAGCTCCTCCATATAGAGAGTTGAGCAACTTTTGACCATCAAAGTTGCTCCGTGTACACTTTTTATTGTTATTCTATGTCCAATTTTACGAGTATAAGCTTTCTAGATTATTTCGATGCGAAAACAACAACTTTCTATGAGAAATGGACAAAACCGTTAAAAGCTCCTCCATATAGAGAGTTGAGCAACTTCGGACCATCAAAGTTGCTCCGTGTACACTTTTTATTGTTCTTCTATGTCTAATTTTACGAGTATAAGGTTTTGTTTTTATTTCGATGCCAAAACACCAACTTTCTATGACAAATGGACAAAACCGTTAAAAGCTCCCGAATAGAGAGAGTTGAGAAATTTCGGACCATCAAAGTTGCTCGGTGTACACTTTTTATTGTTCTTCTATGTCTAATTTTACGAGTGTAAGCTTCGTAGATTATTTCGATGCCAAAACACCAACTTTCTACGACAAATGGATAAAACCCTTAAAAACTCCTCCATATAGAGAGTTGAGCAACTTCGGACCATCAAAGTTACTCGGTGTACACTTTTTATTGTTCTTTTATGTCCAATGTTACGAGTATAAGCTTCGTAGATTATTTCGATGCAAAACAAAAACTTTCTATTACAAATGGACAAAACCGTTAAAAGCTCCTCTATAGAGAGAGTTGAGCAACTTTGGACCATCAAAGTTTCTCGGTGTACACTTTTTATTGTTCTTTTATGTCAAATTTTACGAGTATAAGATTTCGTTATTATTTCGATGCCAAAACAACAACTTTCTATGGCAAATTGACAAAATCGTAAAAGCTCCTAAATAAAGAGAGTTGAGCAATTTCGGACTATCAAAGTTGCTCGGTGTACACTTTTTATTGTTCTTCTATGTCCAATGTTATGAGTATAAGCTTCGTAGATTATTTCGATGCCAAAACAACAACTTTCTATTACAAATCGACAAAACCGTTAAAAGCTCCTCCATATAGAGAGTTGAGCAACTTTGGACCATCAAAGTTGCTCCGTGTACACTTTTTATTGTTCTTCTATATCCAATTTTACGAGTATAAGCTTTCTAGATTATTTCGATGCGAAAACAATAACTTTCTATGACAAATGGACAAAACCGTTAAAAGCTCCTCCATATAGAGAGTTGAGCAACATCAGACTATAAAAGTTGCTCCGTGTACACTTTTTATTGTTCTTTTATGTCAAATTTTACGAGTATAAGATTCCGATATTTTTTCGATGCCAAAACACCAACTTTCTATGACAAATGGACAAAACCATTAAAAGCTCCTCCATATAGAGAGTTGAGCAACTTCGGACCATCAAAGTTACTCGGTGTACACTTTTTATTGTTCTTCTATGTCCAATGTTACGAGTATAAGCTTCGTGGATTATTTCGATGCCAAAAGAACAACTTTCTATTACAAATGGACAAAACCGTTAAAAGCTCCTCTATAGAGAGAGTTCAGCAACTTTGGACCATCAAAGTTGCTCGGTGTACACTTTTTATTGTTGTTTTATGTCAAATTTTACGAGTATAAGATTCCGATATTTTTTCGATTCCAAAACACCAACTTTCTATGACAAATAGACAAAATCGTTAAAAGCTCCTCCATATAGAGAGTTGAGCAACTTCGGACCATCAAAGTTGCTCAATGTACACTTTTTATTGTTCTTTTATGTCCAATGTTACGAGTATAAGCTTCGTAGATTATTTCGATGCAAAACAAAAACTTTCTATTACAAATGGACAAAACCGTTAAAAGCTTCTCTATAGGGAGAGTTGAGCAACTTTGAACCATCAAAGTTTCTCGGTGTACACTTTTTATTGTTCTTTTATGTCAAATTTTACGAGTATAAGATTTCGTTATTATTTCGATGCCAAAACAACAACTTTCTATGGCAAATTGACAAAATCGTTAAAAGCTCCTAAATAAAGAGAGTTGAGCAATTTCGGACCATCAAAGTTGCTCGGTGTACACTTTTTATTGTTCTCCTATGTCCAATGTTATGAGTATAAGCTTCGTAGATTATTTCGATGCCAAAACAACAACTTTCTATTACAAATCGACAAAACCGTTAAAAGCTCCTCCATATAGAGAGTTGAGCAACTTTGGACCATCAAAGTTGCTCCGTGTACACTTTTTATTGTTCTTCTATATCCAATTTTACGAGTATAAGCTTTCTAGATTATTTCGATGCGAAAACAACAACTTTCTATGAGAAATGGACAAAACCGTTAAAAGCTCCTCCATATAGAGAGTTGAGCAACATCGGACTATAAAAGTTGCTCGGTGTACACTTTTTATTGTTATTTTATGTCAAATTTTACGAGTATAAGATTCCGATATTTTTTCGATGCCAAAACACCAACTTTCTATGACAAATGGACAAAACCATTAAAAGCTCCTCCATATAGAGAGTTGAGCAACTTCGGACCATCAAAGTTACTTGGTGTACACTTTTTATTGTTCTTCTATGTCCAATGTTACGAGTATAAGCTTCGTAGATTATTTCGATGCCAAAACAACAACTTTCTATTACAAATGGACAAAACCGTTAAAAGCTCCTCCATATAGAGAGTTGAGCAACTTTGGACCATCAAAGTTGCCCCGTGTACACTTTTTATTGTTCTTCTATATCCAATTTTACGAGTATAAGGTTTCTAGATTATTTCGATGCGAAAAAAACAACTTTCTATGAGAAATGGACAAAACCGTTAAAAGCTCCTCCATATAGAGAGTTGAGCAACTTCGGACAATCAAAGTTGCTCCGTGTACACTTTTTATTGTTCTTCTATGTCCAATGTTATGAGTATAAGCTTCGTAGATTATTTCGATGCCAAAACAACAACTTTCTATTACAAATGGACAAAACCGTTAAAAGCTCCTCCATATAGAGAGTTGAGCAACTTTGGACCATCAAAGTTGCTCCGTGTACACTTTTTATTGTTCTTCTATGTCCAATTTTACGAGTATAAGCTTTCTAGATTATTTCGATGCGAAAACCACAACTTTCTATGAGAAATGGACAAAACCGTTAAAAGCTCCTCCATATAGAGAGTTGAGCAACTTCGGACCATCAAAGTTGCTCCGTGTACACTTTTTATTGTTCTTCTATGTCCAATTTTACGAGTATAAGGTTTTGTTTTTATTTCGATGCCAAAACACCAACTTTCTATGACAAATGGACAAAACCGTTAAAAGCTCCCGAATAGAGAGAGTTGAGAAATTTCGGACCATCAAAGTTGCTCGGTGTACACTTTTTATTGTTCTTCTATGTCCAATTTTACGAGTATAAGCTTCGTAGATTATTTCGATGCCAAAACACCAACTTTCTACGACAAATGGACAAAACCCTTAAAAACTCCTCCATATAGAGAGTTGAGCAACTTCGGACCATCAAAGTTACTCGGTGTACACTTTTTATTGTTCTTTTATGTCCAATGTTACGAGTATAAGCTTCGTAGATTATTTCGATGCAAAACAAAAACTTTCTATTACAAATGGACAAAACCGTTAAAAGCTCCTCTATAGAGAGAGTTGAGCAACTTTGGACCATCAAAGTTTCTCGGTGTACACTTTTTATTGTTCTTTTATGTCAAATTTTACGAGTATAAGATTTCGTTATTATTTCAATGCCAAAACAACAACTTTCTTTGGCAAATTGACAAAATCGTTAAAAGCTCCTAAATAAAGAGAGTTGAGCAATTTCGAACCATCAAAGTTGCTCGGTGTACACTTTTTATTGTTCTTCTATGTCCAATGTTATGAGTATAAGCTTCGTAGATTATTTCGATGCCAAAACAACAACTTTCTATTACAAATCGACAAAACCGTTAAAAGCTCCTCCATATAGAGAGTTGAGCAACTTTGGACCATCAAAGTTGCTCCGTGTACACTTTTTATTGTTCTTCTATATCCAATTTTACGAGTATAAGCTTTCTAGATTATTTCGATGCGAAAACAATAACTTTCTATGAGAAATGGACAAAACCGTTAAAAGCTCCTCCATATAGAGAGTTGAGCAACATCGGACTATAAAAGTTGCTCCGTGTACACTTTTTATTGTTCTTTTATGTCAAATTTTACGAGTATAAGATTCCGATATTTTTTCGATGCCAAAACACCAACTTTCTATGACAAATGGACAAAACCATTAAAAGCTCCTCCATATAGATAGTTGAGCAACTTTGGACCATCAAAGTTACTCGGTGTACACTTTTTATTGTTCTTCTATGTCCAATGTTACGAGTATAAGCTTCGTAGATTATTTCGATGCCAAAAGAACAACTTTCTATTACAAATGGACAAAACCGTTAAAAGCTCCTCTATAGAGAGAGTTCAGCAACTTTGGACCATCAAAGTTGCTCGGTGTACACTTTTTATTGTTGTTTTATGTCAAATTTTATGAGTATAAGATTCCGATATTTTTTCGATTCCAAAACACCAACTTTCTATGACAAATAGACAAAACCGTTAAAAGCTCCTCCATATAGAGAGTTGAGCAACTTCGGACTATCAAAGTTGCTCAATGTACAGTTTTTATTAATCTTCTATGTCCAATGTTACGAGTATAAGCTTCGTAGATTATTTCGATGCCAAAACACCAACTTTCTATGACAAATGGACAAAACCGTTAAAAGCTCATCCATATAGAGAGTTGAGCAACTTCGGACCATCAAAGTTTCTCGGTGTACACTTTTTATTGTTCTTTTATGTCAAATTTTACGAGTATGAGATTTCGTTATTATTTCGATGCCAAAACAACAACTTTCTATGGCAAATTGACAAAATCGTTAAAAGCTCCTAAATAAAGAGAGTTGAGCAATTTCGGACAATCAAAGTTGCTCGGTGTACACTTTTTATTGTTCTTTTATGTCAAATGTTATGAGTATAAGCTTCGTAGATTATTTCGATGCCAAAACAACAACTTTCTATTACAAATGGACAAAACCGTTAAAAGCTCCTCCATATAGAGAGTTGAGCAACTTCGGACCATCAAAGTTGCTCGGTGTACACTTTTTATTGTTTTTCTATGTCCAATTTTACGAGTATAAGATTCGGATATTTTTTCGATGCCAAAACACCAACTTTCTATGACAAATGGACAAAACCATTAAAAGCTCCTCCATATAGAGAGTTGAGCAACTTCGGACCATCAAAGTTACTCGGTGTACACTTTTTATTGTTCTTCTATGTCCAATGTTACGAGTATAAGCTTCGTAGATTATTTCGATGCCAAAACAACAACTTTCTATTACAAATGGACAAAACCGTTAAAAGCTCCTCCATACAGAGAGTTGAGCAACTTTGGACCATCAAAGTTGCTCCGTGTACACTTTTTATTGTTCTTCTATATCCAATTTTACGAGTATAAGGTTTCTAGATTATTTCGATGCGAAAAAAACAACTTTCTATGAGAAATGGACAAAACCGTTAAAAGCTCCTCCATATAGAGAGTTGAGCAACTTCGGACAATCAAAGTTGCTCCGTGTACACTTTTTATTGTTCTTCTATGTCCAATGTTATGAGTATAAGCTTCGTAGATTATTTCGATGCCAAAACAACAACTTTCTATTACAAATGGACAAAACCGTTAAAAGCTCCTCCATATAGAGAGTTGAGCAACTTTGGACCATCAAAGTTGCTCCGTGTACACTTTTTATTGTTCTTCTATGTCCAATTTTACGAGTATAAGCTTTCTAGATTATTTCGATGCGAAAACAACAACTTTCTATGAGAAATGGACAAAACCGTTAAAAGCTCCTCCATATAGAGAGTTGAGCAACTTCGGACCATCAAAGTTGCTCCGTGTACACTTTTTATTGTTCTTCTATGTCCAATTTTACGAGTATAAGCTTTCTAGATTATTTCGATGCGAAAACAACAACTTTCTATGAGAAATGGACAAAACCGTTAAAAGCTCCTAAATAAAGAGAGTTGAGCAATTTCGGACCATCAAAGTTGCTCGGTGTACACTTTTTATTGTTCTTCTATGTCCAATGTTATGAGTATAAGCTTCGTAGATTATTTCGATGCCAAAACAAAAACTTTCTATTACAAATCGACAAAACCGTTAAAAGCTCCTCCATATAGAGAGTTGAGCAACTTTGGACCATCAAAGTTGCTCCGTGTACACTTTTTATTGTTCTTCTATATCCAATTTTACGAGTATAAGCTTTCTAGATTATTTCGATGCGAAAACAATAACTTTCTATGAGAAATGGACAAAACCGTTAAAAGCTCCTCCATATAGAGAGTTGAGCAACATCGGACTATAAAAGTTGCTCCGTGTACACTTTTTATTGTTCTTTTATGTCAAATTTTACGAGTATAAGATTCCGATATTTTTTCGATGCCAAAACACCAACTTTCTATGACAAATGGACAAAACCATTAAAAGCTCCTCCATATAGAGAGTTGAGCAACTTTGGACCATCAAAGTTACCCGGTGTACACTTTTTATTGTTCTTCTATGTCCAATGTTACGAGTATAAGCTTCGTAGATTATTTCGATGCCAAAAGAACAACTTTCTATTACAAATGGGCAAAACCGTTAAAAGCTCCTCTATAGAGAGAGTTCAGCAACTTTTGACCATCAAAGTTGCTCGGTGTACACTTTTTATTGTTGTTTTATGTCAAATTTTATGAGTATAAGATTTCGATATTTTTTCGATTCCAAAACACCAACTTTCTATGACAAATGGACAAAACCGTTAAAAGCTCCTCCATATAGAGAGTTGAGCAACTTCGGACCATCAAAGTTTCTCGGTGTACACTTTTTATTGTTCTTTTATGTCAAATTTTACGAGTATAAGATTTCGTTATTATTTCGATGCCAAAACAACAACTTTCTATGGCAAATTGACAAAATCGTTAAAAGCTCCTAAATAAAGAGAGTTGAGCAATTTCGGACCATCAAAGTTGCTCGGTGTACACTTTTTATTGTTCTTCTATGTCCAATGTTATGAGTATAAGCTTCGTAGATTATTTAGATGCCAAAACAACAACTTTCTATTACAAATGGACAAAACCGTTAAAAGCTCCTCTATATAGAGAGTTGAGCAACTTTGGACCATCAAAGTTGCTCCGTGTACACTTTTTATTGTTCTTTTATGTCAAATTTTACGAGTATAAGATTCCGATATTTTTTCGATGCCAAAACACCAACTTTCTATGACAAATGGACAAAACCATTAAAAGCTCCTCCATATAGAGAGTTGAGCAACTTTGGACCATCAAAGTTACTCGGTGTACACTTTTTATTGTTCTTCTATGTCCAATGTTACGAGTATAAGCTTCGTAGATTATTTCGATGCCAAAACAACAACTTTCTATTACAAATGGACAAAACCGTTAAAAGCTCCTCCATACAGAGAGTTGAGCAACTTTGGACCATCAAAGTTGCTCCGTGTACACTTTTTATTGTTCTTCTATATCCAATTTTACGAGTACAAGGTTTCTAGATTATTTCGATGCGAAAAAAACAACTTTCTATGAGAAATGGACAAAACCGTTAAAAGCTCCTCCATATAGAGAGTTGAGCAATTTCGTACAATCAAAGTTGCTCCGTGTACACTTTTTATTGTTCTTCTATGTCCAATGTTATGAGTATAAGCTACGTAGATTATTTCGATGCCAAAACAACAACTTTCTATTACAAATGGACAAAACCGTTAAAAGCTCCTCCATATAGAGAGTTGAGCAACTTTGGACCATCAAAGTTGCTCCGTGTACACTTTTTATTGTTCTTCTATGTCCAATTTTACGAGTAATAAGCTTTCTAGATTATTTCGATGCGAAAACAACAACTTTCTATGAGAAATGGACAAAACCGTTAAAAGCTCCTCCATATAGAGAGTTGAGCAACTTCGGACCATCAAAGTTGCTCCGTGTACAATTTTTATTGTTCTTCTATGTCCAATTTTACGAGTATAAGGTTTTGTTTTTATTTCGATGCCAAAACATCAACTTTCTATGACAAATGGACAAAACCGTTAAAAGCTCGCGAATAGAGAGAGTTGAGAAATTTCGGACCATCAAAGTTGCTCGGTGTACACTTTTTATTGTTCTTCTATGTCCAATATTACGAGTATAAGCTTCGTTGATTATTTCGATGCCAAAACACCAACTTTCTACGACAAATGGACAAAACTCTTAAAAACTCCTCCATATAGAGAGTTGAGCAACTTCGGACCATCAAAGTTACTCGGTGTACACTTTTTATTGTTCTTTTATGTCCAATGTTACGAGTATAAGCTTCGTAGATTATTTCGATGCAAAACAAAAACTTTCTATTACAAATGGACAAAACCGTTAAAAGCTCCTCTATAGAGAGAGTTGAGCAACTTTGGACCATCAAAGATTCTCGGTGTACACTTTTTATTGTTCTTTTATGTCAAATTTTACGAGTATAAGATTTCGTTATTATTTCGATGCCAAAACAACAACTTTCTATGGCAAATTGACAAAATCGTTAAAAGCTCCTAAATAAAGAGAGTTGAGCAATTTCGGACCATCAAAGTTGCTCGGTGTACACTTTTTATTGTTCTTCTATGTCCAATGTTATGAGTATAAGCTTCGTAGATTATTTCGATGCCAAAACAACAACTTTCTATTACAAATCGACAAAACCGTTAAAAGCTCCTCCATATAGAGAGTTGAGCAACTTTGGACCATCAAAGTTGCTCCGTGTACACTTTTTATTGTTCTTCTATGTCCAATTTTACGAGTATAAGGTTTTGTTTTTATTTCGATGCCAAAACACCAACTTTCTATGACAAATGGACAAAACCGTTAAAAGCTCCCGAATAGAGAGAGTTGAGAAATTTCGGACCATCAAAGTTGCTCGGTGTACACTTTTTATTGTTCTTCTATGTCCAATGTTATGAGTATAAGCTTCGTAGATTATTTCGATGCCAAAACAACAACTTTCTATTACAAATCGACAAAACCGTTAAAAGCTCCTCCATATAGAGAGTTGAGCAACTTTGGACCATCAAAGTTGCTCCGTGTACACTTTTTATTGTTCTTCTATATCCAATTTTACGAGTATAAGCTTTATAGATTATTTCGATGCGAAAACAATAACTTTCTATGAGAAATGGACAAAACCGTTAAAAGCTCCTCCATATAGAGAGTTGAGCAACATCAGACTATAAAAGTTGCTCCGTGTACACTTTTTATTGTTCTTTTATGTCAAACTTTACGAGTATAAGATTCCGATATTTTTTCGATGCCAAAACACCAACTTTCTATGACAAATGGACAAAACCATTAAAAGCTCCTCCATATAGAGAGTTGAGCAACTTCGGACCATCAAAGTTACTCGGTGTACACTTTTTATTGTTCTTCTATGTCCAATGTTACGAGTATAAGCTTCGTAGATTATTTCGATGCCAAAAGAACAACTTTCTATTACAAATGGACAAAACCGTTAAAAGCTCCTCTATAGAGAGAGTTCAACAAATTTGGACCATCAAAGTTGCTCGGTGTACACTTTTTATTGTTGTTTTATGTCAAATTTTATGAGTATAATATTCCGATATTTTTTCGATTCCAAAACACCAACTTTCTATGACAAATAGACAAAACCGTTAAAAGCTCCTCCATATAGAGAGTTGAGCAACTTCGGACAATCAAAGTTGCTCCGTGTACACTTTTTATTGTTCTTCTATGTCCAATGTTATGAGTATAAGCTACGTAGATTATTTCGATGCCAAAACAACAACTTTCTATTACAAATGGACAAAACCGTTAAAAGCTCCTCCATATAGAGAGTTGAGCAACTTTGGACCATCAAAGTTGCTCCGTGTACACTTTTTATTGTTCTTCTATGTCCAATTTTACGAGTAATAAGCTTTCTAGATTATTTCGATGCGAAAACAACAACTTTCTATGAGAAATGGACAAAACCGTTAAAAGCTCATCCATATAGAGAGTTGAGCAACTTCGGACCATCAAAGTTGCTCCGTGTACACTTTTTATTGTTCTTCTATGTCCAATTTTACGAGTATAAGGTTTTGTTTTTATTTCGATGCCAAAACACCAACTTTCTATGACAAATGGACAAAACCGTTAAAAGCTCCCGAATAGAGAGAGTTGAGAAATTTCGGACCATCAAAGTTGCTCTGTGTACACTTTTTATTGTTCTTCTATGTCCAATTTTACGAGTATAAGCTTCGTAGATTATTTCGATGCCAAAACACCAATTTTCTACGACAAATGGACAAAACTCTTAAAAACTCCTCCATATAGAGAGTTGAGCAACTTCGGACCATCAAAGTTACTCGGTGTACACTTTTTATTGTTCTTTTATGTCCAATGTTACGAGTATAAGCTTCGTAGATTATTTCGATGCAAAACAAAAACTTTCTATTACAAATGGACAAAACCGTTAAAAGCTCCTCTATAGAGAGAGTTGAGCAACTTTGGACCATCAAAGTTTCTCGGTGTACACTTTTTATTGTTCTTTTATGTCAAATTTTACGAGTATAAGATTTCGTTATTATTTCGATGCCAAAACAACAACTTTCTATGACAAATTGACAAAATCGTTAAAAGCTCCTAAATAAACAGAGTTGAGCAATTTCGGACCATCAAAGTTGCTCGGTGTACACTTTTTATTGTTCTTCTATGTCCAATGTTATGAGTATAAGCTTCGTAGATTATTTCGATGCCAAAACAACAACTTTCTATTACAAATCGACAAAACCGTTAAAAGCTCCTCCATATAGAGAGTTGAGCAACTTTGGACCATCAAAGTTGCTCCGTGTACACTTTTTATTGTTCTTCTATGTCCAATTTTACGAGTATAAGATTTTGTTTTTATTTCAATGCCAAAACACCAACTTTCTATGACAAATGGACAAAACCGTTAAAAGCTCCCGAATAGAGAGAGTTGAGAAATTTCGGACCATCAAAGTTGCTCGGTGTACACTTTTTATTGTTCTTCTATGTCCAATGTTATGAGTATAAGCTTCGTAGATTATTTCGATGCCAAAACAACAACTTTCTATTACAAATCGACAAAACCGTTAAAAGCTCCTCCATATAGAGAGTTGAGCAACTTTGGACCATCAAAGTTGCTCCGTGTACACTTTTTATTGTTCTTCTATATCCAATTTTACGAGTATAAGCTTTCTAGATTATTTCGATGCGAAAACAATAACTTTCTATGAGAAATGGACAAAACCGTTAAAAGCTCCTCCATATAGAGAGTTGAGCAACATCGGACTATAAAAGTTGCTCCGTGTACACTTTTTATTGTTCTTTTATGTCAAACTTTACGAGTATAAGATTCCGATATTTTTTCGATGCCAAAACACCAACTTTCAATGACAAATGGACAAAACCATTAAAAGCTCCTCCATATAGAGAGTTGAGCAACTTCGGACCATCAAAGTTACTCGGTGTACACTTTTTATTGTTCTTCTATGTCCAATGTTACGAGTATAAGCTTCGTAGATTATTTCGATGCCAAAAGAACAACTTTCTATTACAAATGGACAAAACCGTTAAAAGCTCCTCTATAGAGAGAGTTCAGCAAATTTGGACCATCAAAGTTGCTCGGTATACACTTTTTATTGTTGTTTTATGTCAAATTTTATGAGTATAAGATTCCGATATTTTTTCGATTCCAAAACACCAACTTTCTATGACAAATAGACAAAACCGTTAAAAGCTCCTCCATATAGAGAGTTGAGCAACTTCGGACCATCAAAGTTGCTCAGTGTACAGTTTTTATTAATCTTCTATGTCCAATGTTACGAGTATAAGCTTCCGAGATTATTTCGATGCCAAAACACCAACTTTCTATGACAAATGGACAAAACCGTTAAAAGCTCCTCCATATAGAGAGTTGAGCAACTTCGGACCATCAAAGTTACTCGGTGTACACTTTTTATTGTTCTTCTATGTCCAATGTTACGAGTATAAGCTTTCTAGATTATTTCGATGCGAAAACAACAACTTTCTATGAGAAATGGACAAAACCGTTAAAAGCTCCTCCATATAGAGAGTTGAGCAACTTCGGACAATCAAAGTTGCTCCGTGTACACTTTTTATTGTTCTTCTATGTCCAATGTTATGAGTATAAGCTTCGTAGATTATTTCGATGCCAAAACAACAACTTTCTATTACAAATGGACAAAACCGTTAAAAGCTCCTCCATATAGAGAGTTGAGCAACTTTGGACCATCAAAGTTGCTCCGTGTACACTTTTTATTGTTCTTCTATGTCCAATTTTACGAGTATAAGCTTTCTAGATTATTTCGATGTGAAAACAACAACTTTCTATGAGAAATGGACAAAACCGTTAAAAGCTCCTCCATATAGAGAGTTGAGCAACTTCGGACCATCAAAGTTGCTCCGTGTACACTTTTTATTGTTCTTCTATGTCCAATTTTACGAGTATATGGTTTTGTTTTTATTTCGATGCCAAAACACCAACTTTCTATGACAAATGGACAAAACCGTTAAAAGCTCCTGAATAGAGAGAGTTGAGAAATTTCGGACCATCAAAGTTGCTCGGTGTACACTTTTTATTGTTCTTCTATGTCCAATTTTACGAGTATAAGCTTCGTAGATTATTTTGATGCCAAAACACCAACTTTCTACGACAAATGGACAAAACTGTTAAAAGCTCCTCTATAGAGAGAGTTGAGCAACTTTGGACCATCAAAGTTTCTCGGTGTACACTTTTTATTGTTCTTTTATGTCAAATTTTACGAGTATAAGATTTCGTTATTATTTCGATGCCAAAACAACAACTTTCTATGGCAAATTGGCAAAATCGTTAAAAGCTCCTAAATAAAGAGAGTTGAGCAATTTCGGACCACCAAAGTTGCTTGGTGTACACTTTTTATTGTTCTTCTATGTCTAATGTTATGAGTATAAGCTTCGTAGATTATTTCGATGCCAAAACAACAACTTTCTATTACAAATCGACAAACCGTTAAAAGCTCCTCCATATAGAGAGTTGAGCAACTTTGGACCATCAAAGTTGCTCCGTGTACACTTTTTATTGTTCTTCTATGTCCAATTTTACGAGTATAAGGTTTTGTTTTTATTTCGATGCCAAAACACCAACTTTCTATGACCAATGGACAAAACCGTTAAAAGCTCCCGAATAGAGAGAGTTGAGAAATTTCGGACCATCAAAGTTGCTCGGTGTACACTTTTTATTGTTCTTCTATGTCCAATGTTATGAGTATAAGCTTCGTAGATTATTTCGATGCCAAAACAACAACTTTCTATTACAAATCGACAAAACCGTTAAAAGCTCCTCCATATAGAGAGTTGAGCAACTTTGGACCATCAAAGTTGCTCCGTGTACACTTTTTATTGTTCTTCTATATCCAATTTTACGAGTATAAGCTTTCTAGATTATTTCGATGCGAAAACAATAACTTTCTATGAGAAATGGACAAAACCGTTAAAAGCTCCTCCATATAGAGAGTTGAGCAACATCGGACTATAAAAGTTGCTCCGTGTACACTTTTTATTGTTCTTTTATGTCAAACTTTACGAGTATAAGATTCCGATATTTTTTCGATGCCAAAACACCAACTTTCTATGACAAATGGACAAAACCATTAAAAGCTCCTCCATATAGAGAGTTGAGCAACTTCGGACCATCAAAGTTACTCGGTGTACACTTTTTATTGTTCTTCTATGTCCAATGTTACGAGTATAAGCTTCGTAGATTATTTCGATGCCAAAAGAACAACTTTCTATTACAAATGGACAAAACCGTTAAAAGCTCCTCTATAGAGAGAGTTCAGCAAATTTGGACCATCAAAGTTGCTCGGTGTACACTTTTTATTGTTGTTTTATGTCAAATTTTATGAGTATAAGATTCCGATATTTTTTCGATTCCAAAACACCAACTTTCTATGACAAATAGACAAAACCGTTAAAAGCTCCTCCATATAGAGAGTTGAGCAACTTCGGACCATCAAAGTTGCTCAGTGTACAGTTTTTATTAATCTTCTATGTCCAATGTTACGAGTATAAGCTTCCGAGATTATTTCGATGCCAAAACACCAACTTTCTATGACAAATGGACAAAACCGTTAAAAGCTCCTCCATATAGAGAGTTGAGCAACTTCGGACCATCAAAGTTACTCGGTGTACACTTTTTATTGTTCTTCTATGTCCAATGTTACGAGTATAAGCTTTCTAGATTATTTCGATGCGAAAACAACAACTTTCTATGAGAAATGGACAAAACCGTTAAAAGCTCCTCTATATAGAGAGTTGAGCAACTTTGGACCATCAAAGTTGCTCGGTGTACACTTTTTATTGTTCTTCTATGTCCAATGTTACGAGTATAAGCTTCGTAGATTATTTCGATGCCAAAACAACAACTTTCTATGGCAAATGGACAAAATCATTAAAAGCTCCCAAATAGAGAGAGTTGATCAATTTCGGACCATCAAAGTTGCTCGGTGTACACTTTTTATTGTACTTCTATGTCCAATTTTACGAGTATAAGCTTCCGAGATTATTTCGATGCCAAAACAACAACTTTCTATGACAAATGAACAAAACCGTTAAAAGCTCCTCTATAGCGAGAGTTGAACAACTTCGAACAATCAAAGTTGCCCGGTGTACACTTTTTATTGTTCTTCTATGTCCAATTTTATGAGTATAAGCTTCCTAGATTATTTCGATGCGAAAACAACAACTTTCTATGACAAATGGACAAAACCGTTAAAAGCTCCTCCATATAGAGAGTTGAGCAACTTCGGACCATCAAAGTTGCTCGGTGTACACTTTTTATTGTTTTTCTATGTCCAATTTTACGAGTATAAGGTTTCGTTATTATTTCGATGCCAAAACAACAACTTTCTATGACAAATGGACAAAACCGTCAAAAGCTCCTCCATATAGAGAGTTGAGCAACTTCGGACCATCAAAGTTGCTCCGTGTACACTTTTTATTGTTCTTCTATGTCCAATTTTACGAGTATATGGTTTTGTTTTTATTTCGATGCCAAAACACCAACTTTCTATGACAAATGGACAAAACCGTTAAAAGCTCCTGAATAGAGAGAGTTGAGAAATTTCGGACCATCAAAGTTGCTCGGTGTACACTTTTTATTGTTCTTCTATGTCCAATTTTACGAGTATAAGCTTCGTAGATTATTTTGATGCCAAAACACCAACTTTCTACGACAAATGGACAAAACCCTTAAAAACTCCTCCATATAGAGAGTTGAGCAACTTCGGACCATCAAAGTTACTCGTTGTACACTTTTTATTGTTCTTTTATGTCCAATGTTACGAGTATAAGCTTCGTAGATTATTTCGATGCAAAACAAAAACTTTCTATTACAAATGGACAAAACTGTTAAAAGCTCCTCTATAGAGAGAGTTGAGCAACTTTGGACCATCAAAGTTTCTCGGTGTACACTTTTTATTGTTCTTTTATGTCAAATTTTACGAGTATAAGATTTCGTTATTATTTCGATGCCAAAACAACAACTTTCTATGGCAAATTGACAAAATCGTTAAAAGCTCCTAAATAAAGAGAGTTGAGCAATTTCGGACCACCAAAGTTGCTCGGTGTACACTTTTTATTGTTCTTCTATGTCCAATGTTATGAGTATAAGCTTCGTAGATTATTTCGATGCCAAAACAACAACTTTCTATTACAAATCGACAAACCGTTAAAAGCTCCTCCATATAGAGAGTTGAGCAACTTTGGACCATCAAAGTTGCTCCGTGTACACTTTTTATTGTTCTTCTATGTCCAATTTTACGAGTATAAGGTTTTGTTTTTATTTCGATGCCAAAACACCAACTTTCTATGACCAATGGACAAAACCGTTAAAAGCTCCCGAATAGAGAGAGTTGAGAAATTTCGGACCATCAAAGTTGCTCGGTGTACACTTTTTATTGTTCTTCTATGTCCAATGTTATGAGTATAAGCTTCGTAGATTATTTCGATGCCAAAACAACAACTTTCTATTACAAATCGACAAAACCGTTAAAAGCTCCTCCATATAGAGAGTTGAGCAACTTTGGACCATCAAAGTTGCTCCGTGTACACTTTTTATTGTTCTTCTATATCCAATTTTACGAGTATAAGCTTTATAGATTATTTCGATGCGAAAACAATAACTTTCTATGAGAAATGGACAAAACCGTTAAAAGCTCCTCCATATAGAGAGTTGAGCAACATCGGACTATAAAAGTTGCTCCGTGTACACTTTTTATTGTTCTTTTATGTCAAACTTTACGAGTATAAGATTCCGATATTTTTTCGATGCCAAAACACCAACTTTCTATGACAAATGGACAAAACCATTAAAAGCTCCTCCATATAAAGAGTTGAGCAACTTCGGACCATCAAAGTTACTCGGTGTACACTTTTTATTGTTCTTCTATGTCCAATGTTACGAGTATAAGCTTCGTAGATTATTTCGATGCCAAAAGAACAACTTTCTATTACAAATGGACAAAACCGTTAAAAGCTCCTCTATAGAGAGAGTTCAGCAAATTTGGACCATCAAAGTTGCTCGGTGTACACTTTTTATTGTTGTTTTATGTCAAATTTTATGAGTATAAGATTCCGATATTTTTTCGATTCCAAAACACCAACTTTCTATGACAAATAGACAAAACCGTTAAAAGCTCCTCCATATAGAGAGTTGAGCAACTTCGGACCATCAAAGTTGCTCAGTGTACAGTTTTTATTAATCTTCTATGTCCAATGTTACGAGTATAAGCTTCCGAGATTATTTCGATGCCAAAACACCAACTTTCTATGACAAATGGACAAAACCGTTAAAAGCTCCTCCATATAGAGAGTTGAGCAACTTCGGACCATCAAAGTTACTCGGTGTACACTTTTTATTGTTCTTCTATGTCCAATGTTACGAGTATAAGCTTTCTAGATTATTTCGATGCGAAAACAACAACTTTCTATGAGAAATGGACAAAACCGTTAAAAGCTCCTCTATATAGAGAGTTGAGCAACTTTGGACCATCAAAGTTGCTCGGTGTACACTTTTTATTGTTCTTCTATGTCCAATGTTACGAGTATAAGCTTCGTAGATTATTTCGATGCCAAAACAACAACTTTCTATGGCAAATGGACAAAATCATTAAAAGCTCCCAAATAGAGAGAGTTGATCAATTTCGGACCATCAAAGTTGCTCGGTGTACACTTTTTATTGTTCTTCTATGTCCAATTTTACGAGTATAAGCTTCCGAGATTATTTCGATGCCAAACAACAACTTTCTATGACAAATGAACAAAACCGTTAAAAGCTCCTCTATAGCGAGAGTTGAACAACTTCGAACCATCAAAGTTGCCCGGTGTACACTTTTTATTGTTCTTCTATGTCCAATTTTACGAGTATAAGCTTCCTGGATTATTTCGATGCGAAAACAACAACTTTCTATGACAAATGGACAAAACCGTTAAAAGCTCCTCCATATAGAGAGTTGAGCAACTTCGGACCATCAAAGTTGCTCGGTGTACACTTTTTATTGTTTTTCTATGTCCAATTTTACGAGTATAAGGTTTCGTTATTATTTCGATGCCAAAACAACAACTTTCTATGACAAATGGACAAAACCGTTAAAAGCTCCCAAATAAAGAGAGTTGAGCAATTTCGGACCATCAAAGTTGCTCGGTGTACACTTTTTATTGTTCTTCTATGTCAAATGTTACGAGTATAAACTTCGTAGATAATTTCGAAGCCAAAACAACAACTTTCTATTACAAATGGACAAAACCGTTAAAAGCTCCTCCATATAGAGAGTTGAGCAACTTTGGACCATCAAAGTTGCTCCGTGTACACTTTTTATTGTTCTTCTATGTCCAATTTTACGAGTATAAGCTTTCTAGATTATTTCGATGCGAAAACAACAACTTTCTATGAGAAATGGACAAAACCGTTAAAAGCTCCTCCATATAGAGAGTTGAGCAACTTCGGACCATCAAAGTTGCTCCGTGTACACTTTTTATTGTTCTTCTATGTCCAATTTTACGAGTATAAGGTTTTGTTTTTATTTCGATGCCAAAACACCAACTTTCTATGACAAATGGACAAAACCGTTAAAAGCTCCCGAATAGAGAGAGTTGAGAAATTTCGGACCATCAAAGTTGCTCGGTGTACACTTTTTATTGTTCTTCTATGTCCAATGTTATGAGTATAAGCTTCGTAGATTATTTCGATGCCAAAACAACAACTTTCTATTACAAATCGACAAAACCGTTAAAAGCTCCTCCATATAGAGAGTTGAGCAACTTTGGACCATCAAAGTTGCTCCGTGTACACTTTTTATTGTTCTTCTATGTCCAATGTTATGAGTATAAGCTTCGTAGATTATTTCGATGCCAAAACAACAACTTTCTATTACAAATCGACAAAACCGTTAAAAGCTCCTCCATATAGAGAGTTGAGCAACTTTGGACCATCAAAGTTGCTCCGTGTACACTTTTTATTTGTTCTTCTATATCCAATTTTACGAGTATAAGCTTTATAGATTATTTCGATGCGAAAACAATAACTTTCTATGAGAAATGGACAAAACCGTTAAAAGCTCCTCCATATAGAGAGTTGAGCAACATCGGACTATAAAAGTTGCTCCGTGTACACTTTTTATTGTTCTTTTATGTCAAACTTTACGAGTATAAGATTCCGATATTTTTTCGATGCCAAAACACCAACTTTCTATGACAAATGGACAAAACCATTAAAAGCTCCTCCATATAGAGAGTTGAGCAACTTCGGACCATCAAAGTTACTCGGTGTACACTTTTTATTGTTCTTCTATGTCCAATGTTACGAGTATAAGCTTCGTAGATTATTTCGATGCCAAAAGAACAACTTTCTATTACAAATGGACAAAACCGTTAAAAGCTCCTCTATAGAGAGAGTTCAGCAAATTTGGACCATCAAAGTTGCTCGGTGTACACTTTTTATTGTTGTTTTATGTCAAATTTTATGAGTATAAGATTCCGATATTTTTTCGATTCCAAAACACCAACTTTCTATGACAAATAGACAAAACCGTTAAAAGCTCCTCCATATAGAGAGTTGAGCAACTTCGGACCATCAAAGTTGCTCAGTGTACAGTTTTTATTAATCTTCTATGTCCAATGTTACGAGTATAAGCTTCCGAGATTATTTCGATGCCAAAACACCAACTTTCTATGACAAATGGACAAAACCGTTAAAAGCTCCTCCATATAGAGAGTTGAGCAACTT
Organism: Euonymus europaeus; assembly: GCA_963580455.1. Lineage (NCBI taxonomy): Eukaryota > Viridiplantae > Streptophyta > Magnoliopsida > Celastrales > Celastraceae > Euonymus > Euonymus europaeus. The sequence continues at coordinate 10,440,849 of OY756965.1, forward strand.
CGGACCATCAAAGTTACTCGGTGTACACTTTTTATTGTTCTTCTATGTCCAATGTTACGAGTATAAGCTTTCTAGATTATTTCGATGCGAAAACAACAACTTTCTATGAGAAATGGACAAAACCGTTAAAAGCTCCTCTATATAGAGAGTTGAGCAACTTTGGACCATCAAAGTTGCTCGGTGTACACTTTTTATTGTTCTTCTATGTCCAATGTTACGAGTATAAGCTTCGTAGATTATTTCGATGCCAAAACAACAACTTTCTATGGAAAATGGACAAAATCATTAAAAGCTCCCAAATAGAGAGAGTTGATCAATTTCGGACCATCAAAGTTGCTCGGTGTACACTTTTTAATGTTCTTCTATGTCCAATTTTACGAGTATAAGCTTCCGAGATTATTTCGATGCCAAAACAACAACTTTCTATGACAAATGAACAAAACCGTTAAAAGCTCCTCTATAGCGAGAGTTGAACAACTTCGAACCATCAAAGTTGCCCGGTGTACACTTTTTATTGTTCTTCTATGTCCAATTTTACGAGTATAAGCTTCCTAGATTATTTCGATGCGAAAACAACAACTTTCTATGACAAATGGACAAAACCGTTAAAAGCTCCTCCATATAGAGAGTTGAGCAACTTCGGACCATCAAAGTTGCTCGGTGTACACTTTTTATTGTTTTTCTATGTCCAATTTTACGAGTATAAGGTTTCGTTATTATTTCGATGCCAAAACAACAACTTTCTATGACAAATGGACAAAACCGTTAAAAGCTCCCAAATAAAGAGAGTTGAGCAATTTCGGACCATCAAAGTTGCTCGGTGTACACTTTTTATTGTTCTTCTATGTCAAATGTTACGAGTATAAGCTTCGTAGATTATTTCGAAGCCAAAACAACAACTTTCTATGGCTAAAGGACAAAATCGTTAAAAGCTCCCAAATAGAGAGAGTTGAGCAACTTTGGACCATCAAAGTTGCTCGGTGTACACTTTTTATTGTTCTTCTATGTCCAATTTTACGAGTATAAGCTTCGTAGATTATTTCGATGCGAAAACACCAACTTTCTATGACAAATGGACATAACCGTTAAAAGCTCTTCAATAGAGAGAGTTGAGCAACTTCGGACCATCAAAGTTGCTCGGTGTACACTTTTTATTGTTCTTCTATGTCCAATTTTATGAGTATAAGCTTCCGAGATTATTTCGATGCCAAAACACCAACTTTCTATGACAAATGAACAAAACCGTTAAAAGCTCCTCTATAGCGAGAGTTGAACAACTTCGAACCATCAAAGTTGCCCGGTGTACACTTTTTATTGTTCTTCTATGTCCAATTTTACGAGTATAAGCTTCCTAGATTATTTCGATGCGAAAACAACAACTTTCTATGACAAATGGACAAAACCGTTAAAAGCTCCTCTATATAGAGAGTTGAGCAACTTCGGACCATCAAAGTTGCTCGGTGTACACTTTTTATTGTTCTTCTATGTCCAATTTTACGAGTATAAGGTTTCGTTATTATTTCGATGCCAAAACAACAACTTTCTATGACGAATGGACAAAACCGTTAAAAGCTGCCAAATAGAGAGAGTTGAGCAATTTCGGACCATCAAAGTTGCTCGGTGTACACTTTTTTTTGTTCTTCTATGTCCAATTTTACGAGTATAAGCTTCAGAGATTATTTCGATGCCAAAAGACCAACTTTCTATGACAAATGGACAAAACCGTTAGAGGCTCCCAAATAGAGAGTTGAGCAACTTCGGACAATCAAAGTTGCTCGGTGTACACTTTTTATTGTTCTTCTATGTCCAATTTTACGAGTATAAGCTTCGTAGATTATTTCGATGCCAAAACAACAACTTTCTATTACAAATGGACAAAACCGTTAAAAGCTCCTCCATATAGAGAGTTGAGCAACTTCGGACAATCAAAGTTGCTCCGTGTACACTTTTTATTGTTCTTCTATGTCCAATGTTATGAGTATAAGCTTCGTAGATTATTTCGATGCCAAAACAACTTTCTATTACAAATGGACAAAACCGTTAAAAGCTCCTCCATATAGAGAGTTGAGCAACTTTGGACCATCAAAGTTGATCCGTGTACAATTTTTATTGTTCTTCTATGTCCAATTTTACGAGTATAAGCTTTCTAGATTATTTCGATGCGAAAACAACAACTTTCTATGAGAAATGGACAAAACCGTTAAAAGCTCCTCCATATAGAGAGTTGAGCAACTTCGGACCATCAAAGTTGCTCCGTGTACACTTTTTATTGTTCTTCTATGTCCAATTTTACGAGTATAAGGTTTTGTTTTTATTTCGATGCCAAAACACCAACTTTCTATGACAAATGGACAAAACCGTTACAAGCTCCCGAATAGAGAGAGTTGAGAAATTTCGGACCATCAAAGTTGCCCGGTGTACACTTTTTATTGTTCTTCTATGTCCAATTTTACGAGTATATGCTTCGTAGATTATTTCGATGCCAAAACGCCAACTTTCTACGACAAATGGACAAAACCCTTAAAAACTCCTCCATATAGAGAGTTGAGCAACTTCGGACCATCAAAGTTACTCAATGTACACTTTTTATTGTTCTTTTATGTCCAATGTTACGAGTATAAGCTTCGTAGATTATTTCGATGCAAAACAAAAACTTTCTATTACAAATGGACAAAACCGTTAAAAGCCCCTCTATAGAGAGAGTTGAGCAACTTTGGACCATCAAAGTTTCTCGGTGTACACTTTTTATTGTTCTTTTATGTCAAATTTTACGAGTATAAGATTTCGTTATTATTTCGATGCCAAAACAACAACTTTCTATGGCAAATTGACAAAATCGTTAAAAGCTCCTAAATAAAGAGAGTTGAGCAATTTCGGACCATCAAAGTTGCTCGGTGTACACTTTTTATTGTTCTTCTATGTCCAATGTTATGAGTATAAGCTTCGTAGATTATTTCGATGCCAAAACAACAACTTTCTATTACAAATCGACAAAACCGTTAAAAGCTCCTCCATATAGAGAGTTGAGCAACTTTGGACCATCAAAGTTGCTCCGTGTACACTTTTTATTGTTCTTCTATATCCAATTTTACGAGTATAAGCTTTCTAGATTATTTCGATGCGAAAACAACAACTTTTTATGAGAAATGGACAAAACCGTTAAAACTCCTCCATATAGAGAGTTGAACAACATCGGACTATAAAAGTTGCTCGGTGTACACTTTTTATTGTTATTTTATGTCAAATTTTACGAGTATAAGATTCCGATATTTTTTCGATGCCAAAACACCAACTTTCTATGACAAATGGACAAAACCATTAAAAGCTCCTCCATATAGAGAGTTGAGCAACTTCGGACCATCAAAGTTACTCGGTGTACACTTTTTATTGTTCTTCTATGTCCAATGTTACGAGTATAAGATTCGTAGATTATTTCGATGCCAAAACAACAACTTTCTATTAAAAATGGACAAAACCGTTAAAAGTTCCTCCATATAGAGAGTTGAGCAACTTCGGACCATCAAAGTTACTCGGTGTACACTTTTTATTGTTCTTCTATGTCCAATGTTACGAGTATAAGCTTCGTAGATTATTTCGATGCCAAAACAACAACTTTCTATTACAAATGGACAAAACCGTTAAAAGCTCCTCCATATAGAGAGTTGAGCAACTTTGGACCATCAAAGTTGCTCCGTGTACACTTTTTATTGTTCTTCTATATCCAATTTTACGAGTATAAGGTTTCTAGATTATTTCGATGCGGAAAAAACAACTTTCTATGAGAAATGGACAAAACCGTTAAAAGCTCCTCCATATAGAGAGTTGAGCAACTTCGGACAATCAAAGTTGCTCCGTGTACACTTTTTATTGTTCTTCTATGTCCAATGTTATGAGTATAAGCTTCGTAGATTATTTCGATGCCAAAACAACAACTTTCTATTAGAAATGGACAAAACCGTTAAAAGCTCCTCCATATAGAGAGTTGAGCAACTTTGGACCATCAAAGTTGCTCCGTGTACACTTTTTATTGTTCTTCTATGTCCAATTTTACGAGTATAAGCTTTCTAGATTATTTCGATCCGAAAACAACAACTTTCTATGAGAAATGGACAAAACCGTTAAAAGCTCCTCCATATAGAGAGTTGAGCAACTTCGGACCATCAAAGTTGCTCCGTGTACACTTTTTATTGTTCTTCTATGTCCAATTATACGAGTATAAGGTTTTGTTTTTATTTCGATGCCAAAACACCAACTTTCTATGACAAATGGACAAAACAGTTAAAAGCTCCCGAATAGAGAGAGTTGAGAAATTTCGGACCATCAAAGTTGCTCGGTGTACACTTTTTATTGTTCTTCTATGTCCAATTTTACGAGTATAAGCTTCGTAGATTATTTCGATGCCAAAACACCAACTTTCTACGACAAATGGACAAAACCCTTAAAAACTCCTCCATATAGAGAGTTGAGCAACTTCGGACCATCAAAGTTACTCGGTGTACACTTTTTATTGTTCTTTTATGTCCAATGTTACGAGTATAAGCTTCGTAGAATATTTCGATGCAAAACAAAAACTTTCTATTACAAATGGACAAAACCGTTAAAAGCTCCTCTATAGAGAGAGTTGAGCAACTTCGGACCATCAAAGTTGCTCGGTGTACACTTTTTATTGTTCTTCTATGTCCAATTTTATGAGTATAAGCTTCCGAGATTATTTCGATGCCAAAACACCAACTTTCTATGACAAATGAACAAAACCGTTAAAAGCTCCTCTATAGCGAGAGTTGAACAACTTCGAACCATCAAAGTTGCCCGGTGTACACTTTTTATTGTTCTTCTATGTCCAATTTTACGAGTATAAGCTTCCTAGATTATTTCGATGCGAAAACAACAACTTTCTATGACAAATGGACAAAACCGTTAAAAGCTCCTCTATATAGAAAGTTGAGCAACTTCGGACCATCAAAGTTGCTCGGTGTACACTTTTTATTGTTCTTCTATGTCCAATTTTACGAGTATAAGGTTTCGTTATTATTTCGATGCCAAAACAACAACTTTCTATGACGAATGGACAAAACCGTTAAAAGCTGCCAAATAGAGAGAGTTGAGCAATTTCGGACCATCAAAGTTGCTCGGTGTACACTTTTTTTTGTTCTTCTATGTCCAATTTTACGAGTATAAGCTTCGTAGATTATTTCGATGCCAAAACAACAACTTTCTATTACAAATGGACAAAACCGTTAAAAGCTCCTCCATATAGAGAGTTGAGCAACTTTGGACCATCAAAGTTGCTCCGTGTGCACTTTTTATTGTTCTTCTATATCCAATTTTACGAGTATAAGGTTTCTAGATTATTTCGATGCGAAAAAAACAACTTTCTATGAGAAATAGACAAAACCGTTAAAAACTCCTCCATATAGAGAGTTGAGCAACTTCGGACAATCAAAGTTGCTCCGTGTACACTTTTTATTGTTCTTCTATGTCCAATGTTATGAGTATAAGCTTTGTAGATTATTTCGATGCCAAAACAACAACTTTCTATTACAAATGGACAAAACCGTTAAAAGCTCCTCCATATAGAGAGTTGAGCAACTTTGGACCATCAAAGTTGATCCGTGTACAATTTTTATTGTTCTTCTATGTCCAATTTTACGAGTATAAGCTTTCTAGATTATTTCGATGCGAAAACAACAACTTTCTATGAGAAATGGACAAAACCGTTAAAAGCTCCTCCATATAGAGAGTTGAGCAACTTCGGACCATCAAAGTTGCTCCGTGTACACTTTTTATTGTTCTTCTATGTCCAATTTTACGAGTATAAGGTTTTGTTTTTATTTCGATGCCAAAACACCAACTTTCTATGACAAATGGACAAAACCGTTACAAGCTCCCGAGTAGAGAGAGTTGAGAAATTTCGGACCATCAAAGTTGCTCGGTGTACACTTTTTATTGTTCTTCTATGTCCAATTTTACGAGTATAAGCTTCGTAGATTATTTCGATGCCAAAACGCCAACTTTCTACGACAAATGGACAAAACCCTTAAAAACTCCTCCATATAGAGAGTTGAGCAACTTCGGACCATCAAAGTTACTCAATGTACACTTTTTATTGTTCTTTTATGTCCAATGTTACGAGTATAAGCTTCGTAAATTATTTCGATGCAAAACAAAAACTTTCTATTACAAATGGACAAAACCGTTAAAAGCTCCTTTATAGAGAGAGTTGATCAATGTACACTTTTTATTGTTCTTCTATGTCCAATTTTACGAGTATAAGCTTCGTAGATTATTTCGATGCCAAAACGCCAACTTTCTACGACAAATGAACAAAACCGTTAAAAGCTCCTCTATAGCGAGAGTTGAACAACTTCGAACCATCAAAGTTGCCCGGTGTACACTTTTTATTCTTCTTCTATGTCCAATTTTACGAGTATAAGCTTCCTAGATTATTTCGATGCGAAAACAACAACTTTCTATGACAAATGGACAAAACCGTTAAAAGCTCCTCCATATAGAGAGTTGAGCAACTTCGGACCATCAAAGTTGCTCGGTGTACACTTTTTATTATTCTTCTATGTCCAATTTTACGAGTATAAGATTTCGTTATTATTTCGATGCCAAAACAACAACTTTCTACGGCAAATTGACAAAATCGTTAAAAGCTCCTAAATAAAGAGAGTTGAGCAATTTCGGACCATCAAAGTTGCTCGGTGTACACTTTTTATTGTTCTTCTATGTCCAATGTTATGAGTATAAGCTTCGTAGATTATTTCGATGCCAAAACAACAACTTTCTATTACAAATCGACAAAACCGTTAAAAGCTCCTCCATATAGAGAGTTGAGCAACTTTGGACCATCAAAGTTGCTCCGTGTACACTTTTTATTGTTCTTCTATATCCAATTTTACGAGTATAAGCTTTCTAGATTATTTCGATGCGAAAACAACAACTTTCTATGAGAAATGGACAAAACCGTTAAAAGCTTCTTCATATAGAGAGTTGAGCAACATCGGACTATAAAAGTTGCTCGGTGTACACTTTTTATTGTTATTTTATGTCAAATTTTACGAGTATAAGATTCCGATATTTTTTCGATGCCAAAACACCAACTTTCTATGACAAATGGACAAAACCATTAAAAGCTCCTCCATATAGAGAGTTGAGCAACTTCGGACCATCAAAGTTACTCGGTGTACACTTTTTATTGTTCTTCTATGTCCAATGTTACGAGTATAAGATTCGTAGATTATTTCGATGCCAAAACAACAACTTTCTATTAAAAATGGACAAAATCGTTAAAAGCTCCTCCATATAGAGAGTTGAGCAACTTCGGACCATCAAAGTTACTCGGTGTACACTTTTTATTGTTCTTCTATGTCCAATGTTACGAGTATAAGCTTCGTAGATTATTTCGATGCCAAAACAACAACTTTCTATTACAAATGGACAAAACCGTTAAAAGCTCCTCCATATAGAGAGTTGAGCAACTTTGGACCATCAAAGTTGCTCCGTGTACACTTTTTATTGTTCTTCTATATCCAATTTTACGAGTATAAGGTTTCTAGATTATTTCGATGCGGAAAAAACAACTTTCTATGAGAAATGGACAAAACCGTTAAAAGCTCCTCCATATAGAGAGTTGAGCAACTTCGGACAATCAAAGTTGCTCCGTGTACACTTTTTATTGTTCTTCTATGTCCAATGTTATGAGTATAAGCTTCGTAGATTATTTCGATGCCAAAACAACAACTTTCTATTAGAAATGGACAAAACCGTTAAAAGCTCCTCCATATAGAGAGTTGAGCAACTTTGGACCATCAAAGTTGCTCCGTGTACACTTTTTATTGTTCTTCTATGTCCAATTTTATGAGTATAAGCTTTCTAGATTATTTCGATGCGAAAACAACAACTTTCTATGAGAAATGGACAAAACCGTTAAAAGCTCCTCCATATAGAGAGTTGAGCAACTTCGGACCATCAAAGTTGCTCCGTGTACACTTTTTATTGTTCTTCTATGTCCAATTTTACGAGTATAAGGTTTTGTTTTTATTTCGATGCCAAAACACAAACTTTCTATGACAAATATACAAAACCGTTAAAAGCTCCCGAATAGAGAGAGTTGAGAAATTTCGGACCATCAAAGTTGCTCGGTGTACACTTTTTATTGTTCTTCTATGTCGAATTTTACGAGTATAAGCTTCGTAGATTATTTCGATGCCAAAACACCAACTTTCTACGACAAATGGACAAAACCGTTAAAAGCTCCTCCATATAGAGAGTTGAGCAACTTCGGACCATCAAAGTTGCTCGGTGTACACTTTTTATTATTCTTCTATGTCCAATTTTACGAGTATAAGATTTCGTTATTATTTCGATGCCAAAACAACAACTTTCTATGGCAAATTGACAAAATCGTTAAAAGCTCCTAAATAAAGAGAGTTGAGCAATTTCGGACCATCAAAGTTGCTCGGTGTACACTTTTTATTGTTCTTCTATGTCCAATGTTATGAGTATAAGCTTCGTAGATTATTTCGATGCCAAAACAACAACTTGCTATTACAAATCGAAAAAACCGTTAAAAGCTCCTCCATATAGAGAGTTGAGCAACTTTGGACCATCAAAGTTGCTCCGTGTACACTTTTTATTGTTCTTCTATATCCAATTTTACGAGTATAAGCTTTCTAGATTATTTCGATGCGAAAACAATAACTTTCTATGAGAAATGGACAAAACCGTTAAAAGCTCCTCCATATAGAGAGTTGAGCAACATCGGACTATAAAAGTTGCTCGGTGTACACTTTTTATTGTTATTTTATGTCAAATTTTACGAGTATAAGATTCCGATATTTTTTCGATGCCAAAACACCAACTTTCTATGACAAATGGACAAAACCATTAAAAGCTCCTCCATATAGAGAGTTGAGCAACTTCGGACCATCAAAGTTACTCGGTGTACACTTTTTATCGTTCTTCTATGTCCAATGTTACGAGTATAAGATTCGTAGATTATTTTGATGCCAAAACAACAACTTTCTATTACAAATGGACAAAACCGTTAAAAGCTCCTCTATAGAGAGAGTTGAGCAACTTCGAACCATCAAAGTTGCTCAATGTACACTTTTTATTGTTCTTCTATGTCCAATTTTACGAGTATAAGCTTCCGAGATTATTTCGATGCCAAAACACCAACTTTCTATGACAAATGAACAAAACCGTTAAAAGCTCCTCTATAGCGAGAGTTGAACAACTTCGAACCATCAAAGTTGCCAGGTGTACACTTTTTATTCTTCTTCTATGTCCAATTTTACGAGTATAAGCTTCCTAGATTATTTCGATGCGAAAACAACAACTTTCTATGACAAATGGACAAAACCGTTAAAAGCTCCTCCATATAGAGAGTTGAGCAACTTCGGACCATCAAAGTTGCTCGGTGTACACTTTTTATTGTTTTTCTATGTCCAATTTTACGAGTATAAGGTTTCGTTATTATTTCGATGCCAAAACAACAACTTTCTATGACAAATGGACAAAACCGTTAAAAGCTCCCAAATAAAGAGAGTTGAGCAATTTCGGACCATCAAAGTTGCTCGGTGTACACTTTTTATTGTTCTTCTATGTCAAATGTTACGAGTATAAGCTTCGTAGATTATTTCGAAGCCAAAACAACAACTTTCTATGGCTAATGGACAAAATCGTTAAAAGCTCCCAAATAGAGAGAGTTGAGCAACTTTGGACCATCAAAGTTGCTCGGTGTACACTTTTTATTGTTCTTCTATGTCCAATTTTACGAGTATAAGCTTCGTAGATTATTTCGATGCCAAAACAACAACTTTCTATTACAAATCGACAAACCGTTAAAAGCTCCTCCATATAGAGAGTTGAGCAACTTTGGACCATCAAAGTTGCTCCGTGTACACTTTTTATTGTTCTTCTATGTCCAATTTTACGAGTATAAGGTTTTGTTTTTATTTCGATGCCAAAACACCAACTTTCTATGACAAATGGACAAAACCGTTAAAAGCTCCTCTATAGCGAGAGTTGAACAACTTCGAACCATCAAAGTTGCCCGGTGTACACTTTTTATTGTTCTTCTATGTCCAATTTTACGAGTATAAGCTTCCTAGATTATTTCGATGCGAAAAGAACAACTTTCTATGACAAATGGAAAAAACCGTTAAAAGCTCCTCCATATAGAGAGTTGAGCAACTTCGGACCATCAAAGTTGCTCGGTGTACACTTTTTATTGTTCTTCTATGTCCAATTTTACGAGTATAAGGTTTTGTTTTTATTTCGATGCCAAAACACAAACTTTCTATGACAAATGGACAAAACCGTTAAAAGCTCCCGAATAGAGAGAGTTGAGAAATTTCGGACCATCAAAGTTGCTCGGTGTACACTTTTTATTGTTCTTCTATGTCCAATTTTACGAGTATAAGCCTCGTAGATTATTTCGATGCCAAAACACCAACTTTCTACGACAAATGGACAAAATCCTTAAAAACTCCTCCATATAGAGAGTTGAGCAACTTCGGACCATCAAAGTTACTCGGTGTACACTTTTTATTGTTCTTTTATGTCCAATGTTACGAGTATAAGCTTCGTAGAATATTTCGATGCAAAACAAAAACTTTCTATTACAAATGGACAAAACCGTTAAAAGCTCCTCTATAGAGAGAGTTGAGCAACTTTGGACCATCAAAGTTTCTCGGTGTACACTTTTTATTGTTCTTTTATGTCAAATTTTACGAGTATAAGATTTCGTTATTATTTCGATGCCAAAACAACAACTTTCTATGGTAAATTGACAAAATCGTTAAAAGCTCCTCTATAGAGAGAGTTGAGCAACTTTGGACCATCAAAGTTTCTCGGTGTACACTTTTTATTGTTCTTTTATGTCAAATTTTACGAGTATAAGATTTCGTTATTATTTCGATGCCAAAACAACAACTTTCTATGGCAAATTGACAAAATCGTTAAAAGCTCCTAAATAAAGAGAGTTGAGCAATTTCGGACCATCAAAGTTGCTCGGTGTACACTTTTTATTGTTCTTCTATGTCCAATGTTATGAGTATAAGCTTCGTAGATTATTTCGATGCCTAAACAACAACTTTCTATTACAAATCGACAAAACCGTTAAAAGCCCCTCCATATTGAGAGTTGAGCAACTTTGGACCATCAAAGTTGCTCCGTGTACACTTTTTATTGTTCTTCTATGTCCAATTTTACGAGTATAAGCTTTCTAGATTATTTCGATGCGAAAACAACAACTTTCTATGAGAAATGGACAAAACCGTTAAAAGCTCCTCCATATAGAGAGTTGAGCAACTTCGGACCATCAAAGTTGCTCCCTGTACACTTTTTATTGTTCTTCTATGTCCAATTTTACGAGTATAAGGTTTTTTTTTTATTTCGATGCCAAAACACCAACTTTCTATGACAAATGGACAAAACCGTTAAAAGCTCCTCCATATAGAGAGTTGAGCAAGTTTGGACCATCAAAGTTGCTCCGTGTACACTTTTTATTGTTCTTCTATGTCCAATTTTACGAGTATAAGCTTTCTAGTTTATTTCGATGCGAAAACAACAAGTTTCTATGAGAAATGGACAAAACCGTTAAAAGCTCCTCCATATAGAGAGTTGAGCAACTTCGGACCATCAAAGTTGCTCCCTGTACACTTTTTATTGTTCTTCTATGTCCAATTTTACGAGTATAAGGTTTTGTTTTTATTTCGATGCCAAAACACCAACTTTCTATGACAAATGGACAAAACCGTTAAAAGCTCCCGAATAGAGAGAGTTGAGAATTTTCGGACCATCAAAGTTGCTCGGTGTACACTTTTTATTGTTCTTCTTTGTCCAATTTTACGAGTATAAGCTTCGTAGATTATTTCGATGCCAAAACACCAACTTTCTACGACAAATGGACAAAACCCTTAAAAACTCCTCCATATAGAGAGTTGAGCAACTTCGGACCATCAAAGTTACTCGGTGTACACTTTTTATTGTTCTTTTATGTCAAATTTTACGAGTATAAGATTTCGTTATTATTTCGATGCCAAAACAACAACTTTCTATGGCAAATGGACAAAACCGTTAGAGGCTCCCAAATAGAGAGTTGAGCAACTTCGGACCATCAAAGTTACTCGGTGTGCACTTTTTATCGTTCTTCTATGTCCAATGTTACGAGTATAAGCTTCGTAGATTATTTCGATGCCAAAACAACAACTTTCTATTACAAATGGACAAAACCGTTAAAAGCTCCTCTATAGAGAGAGTTGAGCAACTTCGGACCATCAAAGTTGCTCAATGTACACTTTTTATTGTTCTTCTATGTCCAATTTTACGAGTATAAGCTTCCGAGATTATTTCGATGCCAAAACACCAACTTTCTATGACAAATGAACAAAACCGTTAAAAGCTCCTCTATAGCGAGAGTTGAACAACTTCGAACCATCAAAGTTGCCCGGTGTACACTTTTTATTCTTCTTCTATGTCCAATTTTACGAGTATAAGCTTCCTAGATTATTTCGATGCGAAAACAACAACTTTCTATGACAAATGGACAAAACCGTTAAAAGCTCCTCCATATAGAGAGTTGAGCAACTTCGGACCATCAAAGTTGCTCGGTGTACACTTTTTATTATTCTTCTATGTCCAATTTTACGAGTATAAGGTTTCGTTATTATTTCGATGCCAAAATAACAACTTTCTATGACAAATGGACAAAACCGTTAAAAGCTCCCAAATAGAGAGAGTTGAGCAATTTCGGACCATCAAAGTTGCTCGGTGTACACTTTTTATTGTTCTTCTATGTCCAATGTTACGAGTATAAGCTTCGTAGATTATTTCGATGCCAAAACAACAACTTTCTATGGCAAATGGACAAAATCGTTAAAAGCTCCCAAATAGAGAGAGTTGAGCAATTTTGGACCATCAAAGTTGCTCGGTGTACACTTTTTATTGTTCTTCTATGTCCAATTTTACGAGTATAAGCTTCGTAGATTATTTCGATGCTAAAACACCAACTTTCTATGACAAATCGACAAAACCGTTAAAAGCTCTTCAATAGAGAGAGTTGAGCAACTTCGGACCATCAAAGTTGCTCGGTGTACACTTTTTATTGTTCTTCTATGTCCAATTTTATGAGTATAAGCTTCCGAGATTATTTCGATGCCAAAACACCAACTTTCTATGACAAATGAACAAAACCGTTAAAAGCTCCTCTATAGCGAGAGTTGAACAACTTCGACCCATCAAAGTTGCCCGGTGTACACTTTTTATTATTCTTCTATGTCCAATTTTACGAGTATAAGCTTCCTAGATTATTTCGATGCGAAAACAACAACTTTCTATGACAAATGGACAAAACCGTTAAAAGCTCCTCCATATAGAGAGTTGAGCAACTTCGGACCATCAGAGTTGCTCGGTGTACACTTTTTATTATTCTTCTATGTCCAATTTTACGAGTATAAGGTTTCGTTATTATTTCGATGCCAAAACAACAACTTTCTATGACAAATGGACAAAACCGTTAAAAGCTCCCAAATAGAGAGAGTTGAGCAATTTCGGACCATCAAAGTTGCTCGGTGTACACTTTTTATTGTTCTTCTATGTCCAATGTTACGAGTATAAGCTTCGTAGATTATTTCGATGCCAAAACAACAACTTTCTATGGCAAATGGACAAAATCGTTAAAAGCTCCCAAATAGAGAGAGTTGAGCAATTTGGGACCATCAAAGTTGCTCGGTGTACACTTTTTATTGTTCTTCTATGTCCAATTTTACGAGTATAAGCTTCGTAGATTATTTCGATGATAAAACACCAACTTTCTATGACAAATCGACAAAACCGTTAAAAGCTCTTCAATATAGAGAGTTGAGCAACTTCGGACCATCAAAGTTGCTCGGTGTACACTTTTTATTGTTCTTCTATGTCCAATTTTATGAGTATAAGCTTTCGAGATTATTTCGATGCCAAAACACCAACTTTCTATGACAAATGAACAAAACCGTTAAAAGCTCCTCTATAGCGAGAGTTGAACAACTTCGACCCATCAAAGTTGCCCGGTGTACACTTTTTATTGTTCTTCTATGTCCAATTTTACGAGTATAAGCTTCCTAGATTATTTCGATGCGAAAACAACAACTTTCTATGACAAATGGAAAAAACCGTTAAAAGCTCCTCCATATAGAGAGTTGAGCAACTTCGGACCATCAAAGTTGCTCGGTGTACACTTTTTATTGTTCTTCTATGTCCAATTTTACGAGTATAAGGTTTTGTTTTTATTTCGATGCCAAAACACAAACTTTCTATGACAAATGGACAAAACCGTTAAAAGCTCCCGAATAGAGAGAGTTGAGAAATTTCGGACCATCAAAGTTGCTCGGTGTACACTTTTTATTGTTCTTCTATGTCCAATTTTACGAGTATAAGCCTCGTAGATTATTTCGATGCCAAAACACCAACTTTCTACGACAAATGGACAAAATCCTTAAAAACTCCTCCATATAGAGAGTTGAGCAACTTCGGACCATCAAAGTTACTCGGTGTACACTTGTTATTGTTCTTTTATGTCCAATGTTACGAGTATAAGCTTCGTAGAATATTTCGATGCAAAACAAAAACTTTCTATTACAAATGGACAAAACCGTTAAAAGCTCCTCTATAGAGAGAGTTGAGCAACTTTGGACCATCAAATTTTCTCGGTGTACACTTTTTATTATTCTTTTATGTCAAATTTTACGAGTATAAGATTTCGTTATTATTTCGATGCCAAAACAACAACTTTCTATGGCAAATTGACAAAATCGTTAAAAGCTCCTCTATAGAGAGAGTTGAGCAACTTTGGACCATCAAAGTTTCTCGGTGTACACTTTTTATTGTTCTTTTATGTCAAATTTTACGAGTATAAGATTTCGTTATTATTTCGATGCCAAAACAACAACTTTTTATGGCAAATTGACAAAATCGTTAAAAGCTCCTAAATAAAGAGAGTTGAGCAATTTCGGACCATCAAAGTTGCTCGGTGTACACTTTTTATTGTTCTTCTATGTCCAATGTTATGAGTATAAGCTTCGTAGATTATTTCGATGCCAAAACAACAACTTTCTATTACAAATCGACAAAACCGTTAAAAGCTCCTCCATATAGAGAGTTGAGCACCTTTGGACCATCAAAGTTGCTCCGTGTACACTTTTTATTGTTCTTCTATGTCCAATTTTACGAGTATAAGCTTTCTAGATTATTTCGATGCGAAAACAACAACTTTCTATGAGAAATGGACAAAACCGTTAAAAGCTCCTCCATATAGAGAGTTGAGCAACTTCGGACCATCAAAGTTGCTCCGTGTACAATTGTTATTGTTCTTTTATGTCAAATTTTACGAGTATAAGATTCCGATATTTTTTTGATGCCAAAACACCAACTTTCTATGACAAATGGACAAAACCATTAAAAGCTCCTCCATATAGAGAGTTGAGCAACTTCGGACCATCAAAGTTACTCGGTGTACACTTTTTATTGTTCTTCTATGTCCAATGTTACGAGTATAAGCTTCGTAGATTATTTCGATGCCAAAAGAACAACTTTCTATTACAAATGGACAAAACCGTTAAAAGCTCCTCTATAGAGAGAGTTCAGCAACTTTGGACCATCAAAGTTGCTCGGTGTACACTTTTTATTGTTGTTTTATGTCAAATTTTATGAGTATAAGATTCCGATATTTTTTCGATTCCAAAACACCAATTTCTATGACAAATAGACAAAACCGTTAAAAGCTCCTCCATATAGAGAGTTGAGCAACTTCGGACCATCAAAGTTGCTCAATGTACACTTTTTATTAATCTTCTATGTCCAATGTTACGAGTATAAGCTTCCGAGATTATTTCGATGCCAAAACACCAACTTTCTATGACAAATGGACAAAACCGTTAAAAGCTCCTCCATATAGAGAGTTGAGCAACTTCGGACCATCAAAGTTACTCGGTGTACACTTTTTATTGTTCTTCCATGTCCAATGTTACGAGTATAAGCTTTCTAGATTATTTCGATGCGAAAACAACAACTTTCTATGAGAAATGGACAAAACCGTTAAAAGCTCCTCTATATAGAGAGTTGAGCAACTTTGGACCATCAAAGTTGCTCGGTGTACACTTTTTATTGTTCTTCTATGTCCAATGTTACGAGTATAAGCTTCGTAGATTATTTCGATGCCAAAACAACAACTTTCTATGGCAAATGGACAAAATCATTAAAAGCTCCCAAATAGAGAGAGTTGAGCAATTTCGGACCATCAAAGTTACTCGGTGTACACTTTTTATTGTTCTTCCATGTCCAATTTTACGAGTATAAGCTTCGTAGATTATTTCGATGCCAAAACACCAACTTTCTATGACAAATGGACAAAACCGTTAAAAGCTCTTCAATAGAGAGAGTTGAGCAACTTCGGACCATCAAAGTTGCTCAATGTACACTTTTTATTGTTCTTCTATGTCCAATTTTACGAGTATAAGCTTCCGAGATTATTTCGATGCCAAAACACCAACTTTCTATGACAAATGAACAAAACCATTAAAAGCTCCTCTATAGCGAGAGTTGAACAACTTCGAACCATCAAAGTTGCCCGGTGTACACTTTTTATTGTTCTTCTATGTCCAATTTTACGAGTATAAGCTTCCTAGATTATTTCGATGCGAAAACAACAACTTTCTATGACAAATAGACAAAACCGTTAAAAGCTCCTCCATATAGAGAGTTGAGCAACTTCGGACCATCAAAGTTGCTCGGTGTACACTTTTTATTGTTCTTCTATGTCCAATTTTACGAGTATAAGCTTCGTAGATTATTTTGATGCCAAAACACCAACTTTCTATGACAAATGGACAAAACCGTTAAAAGCTCCTCTATAGAGAGAGATGAGCAACTTTGGACCATCAAAGTTGCTCGGTGTACACTTTTTATTGTTCTTCTATGTCCAATGTTACGAGTATAAGCTTCGTAGATTATTTCGATGCCAAAACAACAACTTTCTATGGCAAATGGACAAAATCATTAAAAGCTCCCAAATAGAGAGAGTTGAGCAATTTCGGACCATCAAAGTTGCTCGGTGTACACTTTTTATTGTTCTTCTATGTCCAATTTTACGAGTATAAGCTTCGTAGATTATTTCTATGCCAAAACAACAACTTTCTATGGCAAATGGACAAAATCATTAAAAGCTCCCAAATAGAGAGAGTTGAGCAATTTCGGACCATCAAAGTTGCTCGGTGTACACTTTTTATTGTTCTTCTATGTCCAATTTTACGAGTATAAGCTTCGTAGATTATTTCTATGCCAAAACACCAACTTTCTATGACAAATGGACAAAACCGTTAAAAGCTCTTCAATAGAGAGAGTTGAGCAACTTCGGACCATCAAAATTGCTCAATGTACACTTTTTATTGTTCTTCTATGTCCAATTTTACGAGTATAAGCTTCCGAGATTATTTCGATGCCAAAACACCAACTTTCTATGACAAATGAACAAAACCGTTAAAAGCTCCTCTATAGCGAGAGTTGAACAACTTTGAACCATCAAAGTTGCCCGGTGTACACTTTTTATTGTTCTTCTATGTCCAATTTTACGAGTATAAGCTTCCTAGATTATTTCGATGCGAAAACAACAACTTTCTATGACAAATGGACAAAACCGTTAAAAGCTCCTCCATATAGAGAGTTGAGCAACTTCGCACCATCAAAGTTGCTCGGTGTACACTTTTTATTGTTCTTCTATGTCCAATTTTACGAGTATAAGGTTTCGTTATTATTTCGATGCCAAAACAACAACTTTCTATGACGAATGGACAAAACCGTTAAAAGCTGCCAAATAGAGAGAGTTGAGCAATTTCGGACCATCAAAGTTGCTCGGTGTACACTTTTTATTGTTCTTCTATGTCCAATGTTATGAGTATAAGCTTC
Source organism: Euonymus europaeus (assembly GCA_963580455.1). Taxonomy (NCBI): domain Eukaryota; kingdom Viridiplantae; phylum Streptophyta; class Magnoliopsida; order Celastrales; family Celastraceae; genus Euonymus; species Euonymus europaeus. The sequence continues at coordinate 10,458,801 of OY756965.1, forward strand.
GTAGATTATTTCGATGCACAAACAACACCTTTCTATGGCAAATGGACAAAATCGTTAAAAGCTCCCAAATAGAGAGAGTTGAGCAATTTTGGACCATCAAAGTTTCTCGGTGTACACTTTTTATTGTTCTTCTATGTCCAATTTTACGAGTATAAGCTTCGTATATTATTTTGATGCCAAAACACCAACTTTTTATGACAAATGGACAAAACCGTTAAAAGCTCCTCCATATAGAGAGTTGAGCAACTTCGGACCATCAAAGTTGCTCGGTGTACACTTTTTTTTGTTCTTCTATGTCCAATTTTACGAGTATAAGCTTCGTAGATTATTTTGATGCCAAAACACCAACTTTCTATGACAAATGGACAAAACCGTTAAAAGCTCCTCTATAGAGAGAGATGAGCAACTTTGGACCATCAAAGTTGCTCGGTGTACACTTTTTATTGTTCTTCTATGTCCAATGTTACGAGTATAAGCTTCGTAGATTATTTCGACGCCAAAACAACAACTTTCTATTACAAATGGACAAAACCGTTAAAAGCTCCTCTATAGAGAGAGATGAGCAACTTTGGACCATCAAAGTTGCTCGGTGTACACTTTTTATTGTTCTTCTATGTCCAATGTTACGAGTATAAGCTTCGTAGATTATTTCGATGCCAAAACAACAACTTTCTATGGCAAATGGACAAAATCATTAAAAGCTCCCAAATAGAGAGAGTTGAGCAATTTCGGACCATCAAAGGTGCTCGGTGTACACTTTTTATTGTTCTTCTATGTCCAATTTTACGAGTATAAGCTTCGTAGATTATTTCTATGCCAAAACACCAACTTTCTATGACAAATGGACAAAACCGTTAAAAGCTCTTCAATAGAGAGAGTTGAGCAACTTCGGACCATCAAAATTGCTCAATGTACACTTTTTATTGTTCTTCTATGTCCAATTTTACGAGTATAAGCTTCCGAGATTATTTCGATGCCAAAACACCAACTTTCTATGACAAATGAACAAAACCGTTAAAAGCTCCTCTATAGCGAGAGTTGAACAACTTTGAACCATCAAAGTTGCCCGGTGTACACTTTTTATTGTTCTTCTATGTCCAATTTTACGAGTATAAGCTTCCTAGATTATTTCGATGCGAAAACAACAACTTTCTATGACAAATGGACAAAACCGTTAAAAGCTCCTCCATATAGAGAGTTGAGCAACTTCGCACCATCAAAGTTGCTCGGTGTACACTTTTTATTGTTCTTCTATGTCCAATTTTACGAGTATAAGCTTTCTAGATTATTTCGATGCGAAAACAACAACTTTCTATGAGAAATGGACAAAACCGTTAAAAGCTCCTCCATATAGAGAGTTGAGCAACTTCGGACCATCAAAGTTGCTCCGTGTACACTTTTTATTGTTCTTCTATGTCCAATTTTACGAGTATAAGGTTTTGTTTTTATTTCGATGCCAAAACACCAACTTTCTATGACAAATGGACAAAACCGTTAAAAGCTCCCGAATAGAGAGAGTTGAGAAATTTCGGACCATCAAAGTTGCTCGGTGTACACTTTTTATTGTTCTTCTATGTCCAATTTTACGAGTATAAGCTTCGTAGATTATTTCGATGCCAAAACACCAACTTTCTACGACAAATGGACAAAACCCTTAAAAACTCCTCCATATAGAGAGTTGAGCAACTTCGGACCATCAAAGTTACTCGGTGTACACTTTTTATTGTTCTTTTATGTCCAATGTTACGATTATAAGCTTCGTAGATTATTTCGATGCAAAACAAAAACTTTCAATTACAAATGGACAAAACCGTTAAAAGCTCCTCTATAGAGAGAGTTGAGCAACTTTGGACCATCAAAGTTTCTCGGTGTACACTTTTTATTGTTCTTTTATGTCAAATTTTACGAGTATGAGATTTCGTTATTATTTCGATGCCAAAACAACAACTTTCTATGGCAAATTGACAAAATCGTTAAAAGCTCCTAAATAAAGAGAGTTGAGCAATTTCGGACCATCAAAGTTGCTCGGTGTACACTTTTTATTGTTCTTCTATGTCCAATGTTATGAGTATAAGCTTCGTAGATTATTTCGATGCCAAAACAACAACTTTCTATTACAAATCGACAAAACCATTAAAAGCTCCTCCATATAGAGAGTTGAGCAACTTTGGACCATCAAAGTTGCTCCGTGTACACTTTTTATTGTTCTTCTATATCCAATTTTACGAGTATAAGCTTTCTAGATTATTTCGATGCGAAAACAACAACTTTCTATGAGAAATGGACAAAACCGTTAAAAGCTCCTCCATATAGAGAGTTGAGCAACATCGGACTATAAAAGTTGCTCGGTGTACACTTTTTATTGTTATTTTATGTCAAATTTTACGAGTATAAGATTCCGATATTTTTTCGATGCCAAAACACCAACTTTCTATGACAAATGGACAAAACCATTAAAAGCTCCTCCATATAGAGAGTTGAGCAACTTCGGACCATCAAAGTTACTCGGTGTACACTTTTTATTGTTCTTCTATGTCCAATGTTACGAGTATAAGCTTCGTAGATTATTTCGATGCCAAAATAACAACTTTCTATGACGAATGGACAAAACCGTTAAAAGCTGCTCCATATAGAGAGTTGAGCAACTTCGGACCATCAAAGTTACTCGGTGTACACTTTTTATTGTTCTTCTATGTCCAATGTTACGAGTATAAGCTTCGTAGATTATTTCGACGCCAAAACAACAACTTTCTATTACAAATGGACAAAACCGTTAAAAGCTCCTCTATAGAGAGAGATGAGCAACTTTGGACCATCAAAGTTGCTCGGTGTACACTTTTTATTGTTCTTCTATGTCCAATGTTACGAGTATAAGCTTCGTAGATTATTTCGATGCCAAAACAACAACTTTCTATGGCAAATGGACAAAATCATTAAAAGCTCCCAAATAGAGAGAGTTGAGCAATTTCGGACCATCAAAGTTGCTCGGTGTACACTTTTTATTGTTCTTCTATGTCCAATTTTACGAGTATAAGCTTCGTAGATTATTTCTATGCCAAAACACCAACTTTCTATGACAAATGGACAAAACCGTTAAAAGCTCTTCAATAGAGAGAGTTGAGCAACTTCGGACCATCAAAATTGCTCAATGTACACTTTTTATTGTTCTTCTATGTCCAATTTTACGAGTATAAGCTTCCGAGATTATTTCGATGCCAAAACACCAACTTTCTATGACAAATGAACAAAACCGTTAAAAGCTCCTCTATAGCGAGAGTTGAACAACTTCGAACCATCAAAGTTGCCCGGTGTACACTTTTTATTGTTCTTCTATGTCCAATTTTACGAGTATAAGCTTCCTAGATTATTTCGATGCGAAAACAACAACTTTCTATGACAAATGGACAAAACCGTTAAAAGCTCCTCCATATAGAGAGTTGAGCAACTTCGCACCATCAAAGTTGCTCGGTGTACACTTTTTATTGTTCTTCTATGTCCAATTTTACGAGTATAAGCTTTCTAGATTATTTCGATGCGAAAACAACAACTTTCTATGAGAAATGGACAAAACTGTTAAAAGCTCCTCCATATAGAGAGTTGAGCAACTTCAGACCATCAAAGTTGCTCCGTGTACACTTTTTATTGTTCTTCTATGTCCAATTTTACGAGTATAAGGTTTTGTTTTTATTTCGATGCCAAAACACCAACTTTCTATGACAAATGGACAAAACCGTTAAAAGCTCCCGAATAGAGAGAGTTGAGAAATTTCGGACCATCAAAGTTGCTCGGTGTACACTTTTTATTGTTCTTCTATGTCCAATTTTACGAGTATAAGCTTCGTAGATTATTTCGATGCCAAAACACCAACTTTCTACGAAAAATGGACAAAACCCATAAAAACTCCTCCATATAGAGAGTTGAGCAACTTCGGACCATCAAAGTTACTCGGTGTACACTTTTTATTGTTCTTTTATGTCCAATGTTACGAGTATAAGCTTCGTAGATTATTTCGATGCAAAACAAAAACTTTCTATTACAAATGGACAAAACCGTTAAAAGCTCCTCTATAGAGAGAGTTGAGCAACTTTGGACCATCAAAGTTTCTCGGTGTACACTTTTTATTGTTCTTTTATGTCAAATTTTACGAGTATAAGATTTCGTTATTATTTCGATGCCAAAACAACAAATTTCTATGGCAAATTGACAAAATCGTTAAAAGCTCCTAAATAAAGAGAGTTGAGCAATTTCGGACCATCAAAGTTGCTCGGTGTACACTTTTTATTGTTCTTCTATTTCCAATGTTATGAGTATAAGCTTTGTAGATTATTTCGATGCCAAAACAACAACTTTCTATTACAAATCGACAAAACCATTAAAAGCTCCTCCATATAGAGAGTTGAGCAACTTTGGACCATCAAAGTTGCTCCGTGTACACTTTTTATTGTTCTTCTATATCCAATTTTACGAGTATAAGCTTTCTAGATTATTTCGATGCGAAAACAACAACTTTCTATGAGAAATGGACAAAACCGTTAAAAGCTCCTCCATATAGAGAGTTGAGCAACATCGGACTATAAAAGTTGCTCGGTGTACACTTTTTATTGTTATTTTATGTCAAATTTTACGAGTATAAGATTCCGATATTTTTTCGATGCCAAAACACCAACTTTCTATGACAAATGGACAAAACCATTAAAAGCTCCACCATATAGAGAGTTGAGCAACTTCGGACCATCAAAGTTACTCGGTGTACACTTTTTATTGTTCTTCTATGTCCAATGTTACGAGTATAAGCTTCGTAGATTATTTCGATGCCAAAACAACAACTTTCTATTACAAATGGACAAAACCGTTAAAAGCTCCTTCATATAGAGAGTTGAGCAACTTTGGACCATCAAAGTTGCTCCGTGTACACTTTTTATTGTTCTTCTATATCCAATTTTACGAGTATAAGGTTTCTAGATTATTTCGATGCGAAAAAAACAACTTTCTATGAGAAATGGACAAAACCGTTAAAAGCTCCTCCATATAGAGAGTTGAGCAACGTCGGACAATCAAAGTTGCTCCGTGTACACTTTTTATTGTTCTTCTATGTCCAATGTTATGAGTATAAGCTTCGTAGATTATTTCGATGCCAAAACAACAACTTTCTATTACAAATGGACAAAACCGTTAAAAGCTTCTCCATATAGAGAGTTGAGCAACTTTGGACCATCAAAGTTGCTCCGTGTACACTTTTTATTGTTCTTCTATGTCCAATTTTACGAGTATAAGCTTTCTAGATTATTTCGATGCGAAAACAACACCTTTCGATGAGAAATGGACAAAACCGTTAAAAGCCCCTCCATATAGAGAGTTGAGCAACTTCGGACCATCAAAGTTGCTCCGTGTACACTTTTTATTGTTCTTCTATGTCCAATTTTACGAGTATAAGGTTTCGTTTTTATTTCGATGCCAAAACACCAACTTTCTATGACAAATGGACAAAACCGTTAAAAGCTCCCGAATAGAGAGAGTTGAGAAATTTCGGACCATCAAAGTTGCTCGGTGTACACTTTTTATTGTTCTTCTATGTCCAATTTTACGAGTATAAGCTTCGTAGATTATTTCGATGCCAAAACACCAACTTTCTACGACAAATGGACAAAACCCTTAAAAACTCCTCCATATAGAGAGTTGAGCAACTTCGGACCATCAAAGTTACTCGGTGTACACTTTTTATTGTTCTTTTATGTCCAATGTTACGAGTATAAGCTTCGTAGATTATTTCGATGTAAAACAAAAACTTTCTATTACAAATGGACAAAACCGTTAAAAGCTCCTCTATAGAGAGAGTTGAGCAACTTTGGACCATCAAAGTTTCTCGGTGTACACTTTTTATTGTTCTTTTATGTCAAATTTTACGAGTATAAGATTTCGTTATTATTTCGATGCCAAAACAACAACTTTCTATGGCAAATTGACAAAATCGTTAAAAGCTCATAAATAAAGAGAGTTGAGCAATTTCGGAAGATCAAAGTTGCTCGGTGTACACTTTTTATTGTTCTTCTATGTCCAATGTTTTGAGTATAAGCTTCGTAGATTATTTCGATGCCAAAACAACAACTTTCTATTACAAATCGACAAAACCGTTAAAAGCTCCTCCATATAGAGAGTTGAGCAACTTTGGACCATCAAAGTTGCTCCGTGTACACTTTTTATTGTTCTTCTATATCCAATTTTACGAGTATAAGCTTTCTAGATTATTTCGATGCGAAAACAATAACTTTCTACGAGAAATGGACAAAACCGTTAAAAGCTCCTCCATATAGAGAGTTGAGCAACATCGGACTATAAAAGTTGCTCGGTGTACACTTTTTATTGTTATTTTATGTCAAATTTTACGAGTATAGGATTCCGATATTTTTTCGATGCCAAAACAACAACTTTCTATGACAAATGGACAAAACCGTTAAAAGCTCCTCCATATAGAGAGTTGAGCAACTTCTGACCATCAAAGTTACTCGGTGTACACTTTTTATTGTTCTTCTATGTCCAATGTTACGAGTATAAGCTTCGTAGATTATTTCGATGCCAAAACAACAACTTTCTATTACAAATGGACAAAACCTTTAAAACCTCCTCTATAGAGAGAGTTCAGCAACTTTGGAACATCAAAGTTGCTCGGTGTACACTTTTTATTGTTGTTTTATGTCAAATTTTATGAGTATAAGATTCCGATATTTTTTCGATTCCAAAACACCAACTTTCTATGACAAGTGGACAAAACCGTTAAAAGCTCCTCCATGTAGAGAGTTGAGCAACTTCGGACCATCAAAGTTGCTCAATGTACACTTTTTATTAATCTTCTATGTCCAATGTTACGAGTATAAGCTTCCGAGATTTATTCGATGCCAAAACACCAACTTTCTATGACAAATGGACAAAACCGTTAAAAGCTCCTCCATATAGAGAGTTGAGCAACTTCGGACCATCAAAGTTACTCGGTGTACACTTTTTATTGTTCTTCTATGTCCAATGTTACGAGTATAAGCTTCGTAGATTATTTCGACGCCAAAACAACAACTTTCTATTACAAATGGACAAAACCGTTAAAAGCTCCTCTATAGAGAGAGTTGAGCAACTTTGGACCATCAAAGTTGCTCGGTGTACACTTTTTATTGTTCTTCTATGTCCAATGTTACGAGTATAAGCTTCGTAGATTATTTCGATGCCAAAACAACAACTTTCTATGGCAAATGGACAAAATCATTAAAAGCTCCCAAATAGAGAGAGTTGAGCAATTTCGGACCATCAAAGTTGCTCGGTGTACACTTTTTATTGTTCTTCTATGTCCAATTTTACGAGTATAAGCTTCGTAGATTATTTCTATGCCAAAACACCAACTTTCTATGACAAATGGACAAAACCGTTAAAAGCTCTTCAATAGAGAGAGTTGAGCAACTTCGGACCATCAAAGTTGCTCAATGTACACTTTTTATTGTTCTTCTATGTCCAATTTTACGAGTATAAGCTTCCGAGATTATTTCGATGCCAAAACACCAACTTTCTATGACAAATGAACAAATCCGTTAAAAGCTCCTCTATAGCGAGAGTTGAACAACTTCGAACCATCAAAGTTGCCCGGTGTATACTTTTTATTGTTCTTCTATGTCCAATTTTACGAGTATAAGATTCCTAGATTATTTCGATGCGAAAACAACAACTTTCTATGACAAATGGACAAAACAGTTAAAAGCTCCTCCATATAGAGAGTTGAGCAACTTCGGACCATCAAAGTTGCTCGGTGTACACTTTTTATTGTTCTTCTATGTCCAATTTTACGAGTATAAGGTTTCGTTATTATTTCGATGCCAAAACAACAACTTTCTATGACAAATGGACAAAACCGTTAAAAGCTCCCAAATAGAGAGAGTTGAGCAATTTCGGACCATCAAAGTTGCTCGGTGTACACTTTTTATTGTTCTTCTATGTCCAATGTTACGAGTATAAGCTTCGTAGATTATTTCGATGCCAAAACAACAACTTTCTATGGCAAATTGACAAAATCGTTAAAAGCTCCCAAATAGAGAGAGTTGAGCAATTTTCGACCATCAAAGTTGCTCGGTGTACACTTTTTATTGTTCTTCTATGTCCAATTTTACGAGTATAAGCTTCGTAGATTATTTCGATGCCAAAACACCAACTTTCTATGACAAATGGACAAAACCGTTAAAAGCTCTTCAATAGAGAGAGTTGAGCAACTTCGGACCATCAAAGTTGCTCGGTGTACACTTTTTATTGTTCTTCTATGTCCAATTTTATGAGTATAAGCTTCCGAGATTATTTCGATGCCAAAACACCAACTTTCTATGACAAATGAACAAAACCGTTAAAAGCTCCTCTATTGCGAGAGTTGAACAACTTCGAACCATCAAAGTTGCCCGGTGTACACTTTTTATTGTTCTTCTATGTCCAATTTTACGAGTATAAGCTTCCTAGATTATTTCGATGCGAAAACAACAACTTTCTATGACAAATGGACAAAACCGTTAAAAGCTCCTCCATATAGAGAGTTGAGCAACTTCGGACCATCAAAGTTGCTCGGTGTACACTTTTTATTGTTCTTCTATGTCCAATTTTACGAGTATAAGGTTTCGTGATTATTTCGATGCCAAAACAACAACTTTCTATGACGAATGGACAAAACCGTTAAAAGCTCCCAAATAGAGAGAGTTGAGCAATTTCGGACCATCAAAGTTGCTCGGTGTACACTTTTTTTTGTTCTTCTATGTCCAATTTTACGAATATAAGCTTCGTAGATTATTGCGATGCCAAAACACCAACTTTCTATGACAAATGGACAAAACCGTTAGAGGCTCCCAAATAGAGAGTTGAGCAACTTCGGACAATCAAAGTTGCTTGGTGTACACTTTTTATTGTTCTTCTATGTCCAATTTTACGATTATAAGCTTCGTAGATTATTTCGATGCCAAAACACCAACTTTCTACGACAAATGGACAAAACCCTTAAAAACTCCTCCATATAGAGAGTTGAGCAACTTCGGACCATCAAAGTTACTCGGTGTACACTTTTTATTATTCTTATATGTCCAATGTTACGAGTATAAGCTTCGTAGATTATTTCGATGCAAAACAAAAACTTTCTATTAAAAATGGACAAAACCGATAAAAGCTCCTCTATAGAGAGAGTTGAGCAACTTTGGACCATCAAAGTTTCTCGGTGTACACTTTTTATTGTTCTTTTATGTCAAATTTTACGAGTATAAGATTTCATTATTATTTCGATGCCAAAACAACAACTTTCTATGGCAAATTGACAAAATCGTTAAAAGCTCCTAAATAAAGAGAGTTGAGCAATTTCGGACCATTAAAGTTGCTCGGTGTACACTTTTTATTGTTCTTCTATGTCCAATGTTATGAGTATAAGGTTTCGTTTTTATTTCGAAGCAAAAACACCAACTTTCTATGACAAATGGACAAAACCGTTAAAAGTTCCTCCATATAGAGAGTTGAGCAACTTCGGACCATCAAAGTTGCTCGGTGTACACTTTTTATTGTTCTTCTATATCCAATTTTACGAGTATAAGCTTCGTAGATTATTTCGATGCCAAAACACCAACTTTGTACGACAAATGGACAAAACCCTTAAAAACTCCTCCATATAGAGAGTTGAGCAACTTCGGACCATCAAAGTTACTCGGTGTACACTTTTTATTGTTCTTTTATGTCCAATGTTACGAGTATAAGCCTCGTAGATTATTTCGATGTAAAACAAAAACTTTCTATTACAAATGGACAAAACCGTTAAAAGCTCCTCTATAGAGAGAGTTGAGCAACTTTGGACCATCAAAGTTTCTCGGTGTACACTTTTTATTGTTCTTTTATGTCAAATTTTACGAGTATAAGATTTCGTTATTATTTCGATGCCAAAACAACAACTTTCTTTGGCAAATTGACAAAATCGTTAAAAGCTCATAAATAAAGAGAGTTGAGCAATTTCGGACCATCAAAGTTGCTCGGTGTACACTTTTTATTGTTCTTCTATGTCCAATTTTACGAGTATAAGGTTTCGTTATTATTTCGATGCCAAAACAACAACTTTCTATGACAAATGGACAAAACCGTTAAAAGCTCCCAAATAGAGAGAGTTGAGCAATTTCGGACCATCAAAGTTGCTCGGTGTACACTTTTTATTGTTCTTCTATGTCCAATGTTACGAGTATAAGCTTCGTAGATTATTTCGATGCCAAAACAAAAACTTTCTATTACAAATGGACAAAACCTTTAAAACCTCCTCTATAGAGAGAGTTCAGCAACTTTGGACCATCAAAGTTGCTCGGTGTACACTTTTTATTATTGTTTTATGTCAAATTTTATGAGTATAAGATTCCGATATTTTTTCGATGCCAAAACACCAACTTTCTATGACAAATGGACAAAACCGTTAAAAGCTCCTCCATATAGAGAGTTGAGCAACTTCGGACCATCAAAGTTACTCGGTGTACACTTTTTATTGTTCTTCTATGTCCAATGTTACGAGTATAAGCTTCGTAGATTATTTCGACGCCAAAACAACAACTTTCTATTACAAATGGACAAAACCGTTAAAAGCTCCTCTATAGAGAGAGTTGAGTAACTTTGGACCATCAAAGTTGCTCGGTGTACACTTTTTATTGTTCTTCTATGTCCAATGTTACGAGTATAAGCTTCGTAGATTATTTCGATGCCAAAACAACAACTTTCTATGGCAAATGGACAAAATCATTAAAAGCTCCCAATTAGAGAGAGTTGAGCAATTTCGGACCATCAAAGTTGCTCGGTGTACACTATTTATTGTTCTTCTATGTCCAATTTTACGAGTATAAGCTTCGTAGATTATTTCTATGCCAAAACACCAACTTTCTATGACAAATGGACAAAACCGTTAAAAGCTCTTCAATAGAGAGAGTTGAGCAACTTCGGACCGTCAAAGTTGCTCAATGTACACTTTTTATTGTTCTTCTATGTCCAATTTTACGAGTATAGGCTTCCGAGATTATTTCGATGCCAAAACACCAACTTTCTATGACAAATGAACAAAACCGTTAAAAGCTCCTCTATAGCGAGAGTTGAACAACTTCGAACCATCAAAGTTGCCCGGTGTACACTTTTTATTGTTCTTCTATGTCCAATTTTACGAGTATAAGATTCGTAGATTATTTCGATGCGAAAACAACAACTTTCTATGACAAATGGACAAAACCGTTAAAAGCTCCTCCATATAGAGAGTTGAGCAACTTCGGACCATCAAAGTTGCTCGGTGTACACTTTTTATTGTTCTTCTATGTCCAATTTTACGAGTATAAGGTTTCGTTATTATTTCGATGCCAAAACAACAACTTTCTATGACAAATGGACAAAACCGTTAAAAGCTCTTCCATATACAGAGTTGAGCAACTTCGGACCATCAAAGTTACTCGGTGTACACTTTTTATTGTTCTTCTATGTCCAATGTTACGAGTATAAGCTTCGTAGATTATTTCGACGCCGAAACAACAACTTTCTATTACAAATGGACAAAACCGTTAAAAGCTCCTCTATAGAGAGAGTTGAGCAACTTTGGACCATCAAAGTTGCTCGGTGTACACTTTTTATTGTTCTTCTATGCCCAATGTTACGAGTATAAGCTTCGTAGATTATTTCGATGCCAAAACAACAACTTTCTATGGCAAATGGACAAAATCGTTAAAAGCTCCCAAATAGAGAGAGTTGAGCAATTTCGGACCATCAAAGTTGCTCGGTATACACTTTTTATTGTTCTTCTATGTCCAATTTTACGAGTATAAGCTTCGTAGATTATTTCGATGCCAAAACACCAACTTTCTATGACAAATGGACAAAACCGTTAAAAGCTCTTCAATAGAGAGAGTTGAGCGACTTCGGAAAATCAAAGTTGCTCAATGTACACTTTTTATTGTTCTTCTATGTCCAATGTTACGAGTATAAGCTTCGTAGATTATTTCGATGCAAAACAAAAACTTTCTATTAAAAATGGACAAAACCGTTAAAAGCTCCTCTATAGAGAGAGTTGAGCAACTTTGGACCATCAAAGTTTCTCGGTGTACACTTTTTATTGTTCTTTTATGTCAAATTTTACGAGTATAAGATTTCATTATTATTTCGATGCCAAAACAACAACTTTCTATGGCAAATTGACAAAATCGTTAAAAGCTCCTAAATAAAGAGAGTTGAGCAATTTCGGACCATCAAAGTTGCTCGGTGTACACTTTTTATTGTTCTTCTATGTCCAATGTTATGAGTATAAGGTTTCGTTTTTATTTCGAAGCAAAAACACCAACTTTCTATGACAAATGGACAAAACCGTTAAAAGTTCCTCCATATAGAGAGTTGAGCAACTTCGGACCATCAAAGTTGCTCGGTGTACACTTTTTATTGTTCTTCTATATCCAATTTTACGAGTATAAGCTTCGTAGATTATTTCGATGCCAAAACACCAACTTTGTACAACAAATGGACAAAACCCTTAAAAACTCCTCCATATAGAGAGTTGAGCAACTTCGGACCATCAAAGTTACTCGGTGTACACTTTTTATTGTTCTTTTATGTCCAATGTTACGAGTATAAGCCTCGTAGATTATTTCGATGTAAAACAAAAACTTTCTATTACAAATGGACAAAACCGTTAAAAGCTCCTCTATAGAGAGAGTTGAGCAACTTTGGACCATCAAAGTTTCTCGGTGTACACTTTTTATTGTTCTTTTATGTCAAATTTTACGAGTATAAGATTTCGTTATTATTTCGATGCCAAAACAACAACTTTCTATGGCAAATTGACAAAATCGTTAAAAGCTCATAAATAAAGAGAGTTGAGCAATTTCGGACCATCAAAGTTGCTCGGTGTACACTTTTTATTGTTCTTCTATGTCCAATGTTATGAGTATAAGCTTCGTAGATTATTTCGATGCCAAAACAACAACTTTCTATTACAAATGGACAAAACCGTTAAAAGCTCCTCCATATAGAGAGTTGAGCAACTTTGGACCATCAAAGTTGCTCCGTGTACACTTTTTATTGTTCTTCTATATCCAATTTTACGAGTATAAGGTTTCTAGATTATTTCGATGCGAAAAAAACAACTTTCTATGAGAAATGGACAAAACCGTTAAAAGCTCCTCCATATAGAGAGTTGAGCAACTTCGGACAATCAAAGTTGCACCGTGTACACTTTTTATTGTTCTTCTATGTCCAATGTTATGAGTATAAGCTTCGTAGATTATTTCGATGCCAAAACAACAACTTTCTATTACAAATGGACAAAACCGTTAAAAGCTCCTCCATATAGAGAGTTGAGCAACTTTGGACCATCAAAGTTGCTCCGTGTACACTTTTTATTGTTCTTCTATGTCCAATTTTACGAGTATAAGCTTTCTAGATTATTTCGATGCGAAAACAACAACTTTCTATGAGAAATGGACAAAACCGTTAAAAGCTCCTCCATATAGAGAGTTGAGCAACTTCGGACCATCAAAGTTGCTACGTGTACACTTTTTATTGTTCTTCTATGTCCAATTTTACGAGTATAAGGTTTCGTTTTTATTTCGATGCCAAAACACCAACTTTCTATGACAAATGGACAAAACCGTTAAAAGCTCCTCCATATAGAGAGTTGAGCAACTTTGGACCATCAAAGTTGCTCCGTGTACACTTTTTATTGTTCTTCTATGTCCAATTTTACGAGTATAAGCTTTCTAGATTATTTCGATGCGAAAACAACAACTTTCTATGAGAAATGGACAAAACCGTTAAAAGCTCCTCCATATAGAGAGTTGAGCAACTTCGGACCATCAAAGTTGCTCCGTGTACACTTTTTATTGTTCTTCTATGTCCAATTTTACGAGTATAAGGTTTCGTTTTTATTTCGATGCCAAAACACCAACTTTCTATGACAAATGGACAAAACCGTTAAAAGCTCCCGAATAGAGAGAGTTGAGAAATTTCGGACCATCAAAGTTGCTCGGTGTACACTTTTTATTGTTCTTCTATGTCCAATTTTACGAGTATAAGGTTTCGTTTTTATTTCGATGCCAAAACACCAACTTTCTACGACAAATGGACAAAACCCTTAAAAACTCCTCCATATAGAGAGTTGAGCAACTTCGGACCATCAAAGTTACTCGGTGTACACTTTTTATTGTTCTTCTATGTCCAATTTTACGAGTATAAGCTTCGTTGATTATTTCGATGCCAAAACACCAACTTTCTACGACAAATGGACAAAACCCTTAAAAACTCCTCCATATAGAGAGTTGAGCAACTTTGGACCATCAAAGTTTCTCGGTGTACACTTTTTATTGTTCTTTTATGTCAAATTTTACGAGTATAAGATTTCGTTATTATTTCGTTGCCAAAACAACAACTTTCTATGGCAAATTGACAAAATCGTTAAAAGCTCATAAATAAAGAGAGTTGAGCAATTTCGGACCATCAAAGTTGCTCAATGTACACTTTTTATTGTTCTTCTATGTCCAATTTTACGAGTATAAGCTTCCGAGATTATTTCGATGCCAAAACACCAACTTTCTATGACAAATGAACAAATCCGTTAAAAGCTCCTCTATAGCGAGAGTTGAACAACTTCGAACCATCAAAGTTGCCCGGTGTATACTTTTTATTGTTCTTCTATGTCCAATTTTACGAGTATAAGATTCCTAGATTATTTCGATGCGAAAACAACAACTTTCTATGACAAATGGACAAAACCGTTAAAAGCTCCTCCATATAGAGAGTTGAGCAACTTCGGACCATCAAAGTTGCTCGGTGTACACTTTTTATTGTTCTTCTATGTCCAATTTTACGAGTATAAGGTTTCGTTATTATTTCGATGCCAAAACAACAACTTTCTATGACAAATGGACAAAACCGTTAAAAGCTCCCAAATAGAGAGAGTTGAGCAATTTCGGACCATCAAAGTTGCTCGGTGTACACTTTTTATTGTTCTTCTATGTCCAATGTTACGAGTATAAGCTTCGTAGATTATTTCGATGCCAAAACAACAACTTTCTATGGCAAATGGACAAAATCGTTAAAAGCTCCCAAATAGAGAGAGTTGAGCAATTTTGGACCATCAAAGTTGCTCGGTGTACACTTTTTATTGTTCTTCTATGTCCAATTTTACGAGTATAAGCTTCGTAGATTATTTCGATGCCAAAACACCAACTTTCTATGACAAATGGACAAAACCGTTAAAAGCTCTTCAATAGAGAGAGTTGAGCAACTTCGGACCATCAAAGTTGCTCGGTGTACACTTTTTATTGTTCTTCTATGTCCAATTTTATGAGTATAAGCTTCCGAGATTATTTCGATGCCAAAACACCAACTTTCTATGACAAATGAACAAAACCGTTAAAAGCTCCTCTATTGCGAGAGTTGAACAACTTCGAACCATCAAAGTTGCCCGGTGTACACTTTTTATTGTTCTTCTATGTCCAATTTTACGAGTATAAGCTTCCTAGATTATTTCGATGCGAAAACAACAACTTTCTATGACAAATGGACAAAACCGTTAAAAGCTCCTCCATATAGAGAGTTGAGCAACTTTGGACCATCAAAGTTGCTCGGTGTACACTTTTTATTGTTCTTCTATGTCCAATTTTACGAGTATAAGGTTTCGTGATTATTTCGATGCCAAAACAACAACTTTCTATGACGAATGGACAAAACCGTTAAAAGCTCCCAAATAGAGAGAGTTGAGCAATTTCGGACCATCAAAGTTGCTCGGTGTACACTTTTTTTTGTTCTTCTATGTCCAATTTTACGAATATAAGCTTCGTAGATTATTGCGATGCCAAAACACCAACTTTCTATGACAAATGGACAAAACCGTTAGAGGCTCCCAAATAGAGAGTTGAGCAACTTCGGACAATCAAAGTTGCTTGGTGTACACTTTTTATTGTTCTTCTATGTCCAATTTTACGATTATAAGCTTCGTAGATTATTTCGATGCCAAAACACCAACTTTCTACGACAAATGGACAAAACCCTTAAAAACTCCTCCATATAGAGAGTTGAGCAACTTCGGACCATCAAAGTTACTCGGTGTACACTTTTTATTATTCTTTTATGTCCAATGTTACGAGTATAAGCTTCGTAGATTATTTCGATGCAAAACAAAAACTTTCTATTAAAAATGGACAAAACCGATAAAAGCTCCTCTATAGAGAGAGTTGAGCAACTTTGGACCATCAAAGTTTCTCGGTGTACACTTTTTATTGTTCTTTTATGTCAAATTTTACGAGTATAAGATTTCATTATTATTTCGATGCCAAAACAACAACTTTCTATGGCAAATTGACAAAATCGTTAAAAGCTCCTAAATAAAGAGAGTTGAGCAATTTCGGACCATTAAAGTTGCTCGGTGTACACTTTTTATTGTTCTTCTATGTCCAATGTTATGAGTATAAGGTTTCGTTTTTATTTCGAAGCAAAAACACCAACTTTCTATGACAAATGGACAAAACCGTTAAAAGTTCCTCCATATAGAGAGTTGAGCAACTTCGGACCATCAAAGTTGCTCGGTGTACACTTTTTATTGTTCTTCTATATCCAATTTTACGAGTATAAGCTTCGTAGATTATTTCGATGCCAAAACACCAACTTTGTACGACAAATGGACAAAACCCTTAAAAACTCCTCCATATAGAGAGTTGAGCAACTTCGGACCATCAAAGTTACTCGGTGTACACTTTTTATTGTTCTTTTATGTCCAATGTTACGAGTATAAGCCTCGTAGATTATTTCGATGGAAAACAAAAACTTTCTATTACAAATGGACAAAACCGTTAAAAGCTCCTCTATAGAGAGAGTTGAGCAACTTTGGACCATCAAAGTTTCTCGGTGTACACTTTTTATTGTTCTTTTATGTCAAATTTTACGAGTATAAGATTTCGTTATTATTTCGATGCCAAAACAACAACTTTCTTTGGCAAATTGACAAAATCGTTAAAAGCTCATAAATAAAGAGAGTTGAGCAATTTCGGACCATCAAAGTTGCTCGGTGTACACTTTTTATTGTTCTTCTATGTCCAATGTTATGAGTATAAGCTTCGTAGATTATTTCGATGCCAAAACAACAACTTTCTATTACAAATGGACAAAACCGTTAAAAGCTCCTCCATATAGAGAGTTGAGCAACTTTGGACCATCAAAGTTGCTCCGTGTACACTTTTTATTGTTCTTCTATATCCAATTTTACGAGTATAAGGTTTCTAGATTATTTCGATGCGAAAAAAACAACTTTCTATGAGAAATGGACAAAACCGTTAAAAGCTCCTCCATATAGAGAGTTGAGCAACTTCGGACAATCAAAGTTGCTCCGTGTACACTTTTTATTGTTCTTCTATGTCCAATGTTATGAGTATAAGCTTCGTAGATTATTTCGATGCCAAAACAACAACTTTCTATTACAAATGGACAAAACCGTTAAAAGCTCCTCCATATAGAGAGTTGAGCAACTTCGGACAATCAAAGTTGCTCCGTGTACACTTTTTATTGTTCTTCTATGTCCAATGTTATGAGTATAAGCTTCGTAGATTATTTCGATGCCAAAACAACAACTTTCTATTACAAATGGACAAAACCGTTAAAAGCTCCTCCATATAGAGAGTTGAGCAACTTTGGACCATCAAAGTTGCTCCGTGTACACTTTTTATTGTTCTTCTATGTCCAATTTTACGAGTATAAGCTTCCTAGATTATTTCGATGCGAAAACAACAACTTTCTATGAGAAATGGACAAAACCGTTAAAAGCTCCTCCATATAGAGAGTTGAGCAACTTCGGACCATCAAAGTTGCTCCGTGTACACTTTTTATTGTTCTTCTATGTCCAATTTTACGAGTATAAGGTTTCGTTTTTATTTCGATGCCAAAACACCAACTTTCTATGACAAATGGACAAAACCGTTAAAAGCTCCTCCATATAGAGAGTTGAGCAACTTTGGACCATCAAAGTTGCTCCGTGTACACTTTTTATTGTTCTTCTATGTCCAATTTTACGAGAATAAGCTTTCTAGATTATTTCGATGCGAAAACAACAACTTTCTATGAGAAATGGACAAAACCGTTAAAAGCTCCTCCATATAGAGAGTTGAGCAACTTCGGACCATCAAAGTTGCTCCGTGTACACTTTTTATTGTTCTTCTATGTCCAATTTTACGAGTATAAGCTTCCGAGATTTATTCGATGCCAAAACACCAACTTTCTATGACAAATGGACAAAACCGTTAAAAGCTCCTCCATATAGAGAGTTGAGTAACTTCGGACCATCAAAGTTACTCGGTGTACACTTTTTATTGTTCTTCTATGTCCAATGTTACGAGTTTAAGCTTCGTAGATTATTTCGACGCCAAAACAACAACTTTCTATTACAAATGGACAAAACCGTTAAAAGCTCCTCTATAGAGAGAGTTGAGCAACTTTGGACCATCAAAGTTGCTCGGTGTACACTTTTTATTGTTCTTCTATGTCCAATGTTACGAGTATAAGCTTCGTAGATTATTTCGATGCCAAAACAACAACTTTCTATGGCAAATGGACAAAATCATTAAAAGCTCCCAAATAGAGAGAGTTGAGCAATTTCGGACCATCAAAGTTGCTCGGTGTACACTTTTTATTGTTCTTCTGTGTCCAATTTTACGAGTATAAGCTTCGTAGATTATTTCTATGCCAAAACACCAACTTTCTATGACAAATGGACAAAACCGTTAAAAGCTCTTCAATAGAGAGAGTTGAGCAACTTCGGACCATCAAAGTTGCTCAATTTACACTTTTTATTGTTCTTCTATGTCCAATTTTACGAGTATAAGCTTCCGAGATTATTTCGATGCCAAAACACCAACTTTCTATGACAAATGAACAAATCCGTTAAAAGCTCCTCTATAGCGAGAGTTGAACAACTTCGAACCATCAAAGTTGCCCGGTGTATACTTTTTATTGTTCTTCTATGTCCAATTTTACGAGTATAAGATTCCTAGATTATTTCGATGCGAAAACAACAACTTTCTATGACAAATGGACAAAACCGTTAAAAGCTCCTCCATATAGAGAGTTGAGCAACTTCGGACCATCAAAGTTGCTCGGTGTACACTTTTTATTGTTCTTCTATGTCCAATTTTACGAGTATAAGGTTTCGTTATTATTTCGATGCCAAAACAACAACTTTCTATGACAAATGGACAAAACCGTTAAAAGCTCCCAAATAGAGAGAGTTGAGCAATTTCGGACCATCAAAGTTGCTCGGTGTACACTTTTTATTGTTCTTCTATGTCCAATGTTACGAGTATAAGCTTCGTAGATTATTTCGATGCCAAAACAAAAACTTTCTATTACAAATGGACAAAACCTTTAAAACCTCCTCTATAGAGAGAGTTCAGCAACTTTGGACCATCAAAGTTGCTCGGTGTACACTTTTTATTATTGTTTTATGTCAAATTTTATGAGTATAAGATTCCGATATTTTTTCGATTCCAAAACACCAACTTTCTATGACAAATGGACAAAACCGTTAAAAGCTCCTCCATATAGAGAGTTGAGCAACTTCGGACCATCAAAGTTGCTCAATGTACACTTTTTATTAATCTTCTATGTCCAATGTTACGAGTATAAGCTTCCGAGATTATTTCGATGCCAAAACACCAACTTTCTATGACAAATGGACAAAACCGTTAAAAGCTCCTCCATATAGAGAGTTGAGCAACTTCGGACCATCAAAGTTACTCGGTGTACACTTTTTATTGTTCTTCTATGTCCAATGTTACGAGTATAAGCTTCGTAGATTATTTCGACGCCAAAACAACAACTTTCTATTACAAATGGACAAAACCGTTAAAAGCTCCTCTATAGAGAGAGTTGAGTAACTTTGGACCATCAAAGTTGCTCGCTGTACACTTTTTATTGTTCTTCTATGTCCAATGTTACGAGTATAAGCTTCGTAGATTATTTCGATGCCAAAACAACAACTTTCTATGGCAAATGGACAAAATCATTAAAAGCTCCCAATTAGAGAGAGTTGAGCAATTTCGGACCATCAAAGTTGCTCGGTGTACACTATTTATTGTTCTTCTATGTCCAATTTTACGAGTATAAGCTTCGTAGATTATTTCTATGCCAAAACACCAACTTTCTATGACAAATGGACAAAACCGTTAAAAGCTCTTCAATAGAGAGAGTTGAGCAACTTCGGACCGTCAAAGTTGCTCAATGTACACTTTTTATTGTTCTTCTATGTCCAATTTTACGAGTATAGGCTTCCGAGATTATTTCGATGCCAAAACACCAACTTTCTATGACAAATGAACAAAACCGTTAAAAGCTCCTCTATAGCGAGAGTTGAACAACTTCGAACCATCAAAGTTGCCCGGTGTACACTTTTTATTGTTCTTCTATGTCCAATTTTACGAGTATAAGATTCGTAGATTATTTCGATGCGAAAACAACAACTTTCTATGACAAATGGACAAAACCGTTAAAAGCTCCTCCATATAGAGAGTTGAGCAACTTCGGACCATCAAAGTTGCTCGGTGTACACTTTTTATTGTTCTTCTATGTCCAATTTTACGAGCATAAGGTTTCGTTATTATTTCGATGCCAAAACAACAACTTTCTATGACAAATGGACAAAACCGTTAAAAGCTCTTCCATATACAGAGTTGAGCAACTTCGGACCATCAAAGTTACTCGGTGTACACTTTTTATTGTTCTTCTATGTCCAATGTTACGAGTATAAGCTTCGTAGATTATTTCGACGCCGAAACAACAACTTTCTATTACAAATGGACAAAACCGTTAAAAGCTCCTCTATAGAGAGAGTTGAGCAACTTTGGACCATCAAAGTTGCTCGGTGTACACTTTTTATTGTTCTTCTATGTCCAATGTTACGAGTATAAGCTTCGTAGATTATTTCGATGCCAAAACAACAACTTTCTATGGCAAATGGACAAAATCGTTAAAAGCTCCCAAATAGAGAGAGTTGAGCAATTTCGGACCATCAAAGTTGCTCGGTGTACACTATTTATTGTTCTTCTATGTCCAATTTTACGAGTATAAGCTTCGTAGATTATTTCTATGCCAAAACACCAACTTTCTATGACAAATGGACAAAACCGTTAAAAGCTCTTCAATAGAGAGAGTTGAGCAACTTCGGACCATCAAAGTTGCTCAATTTACACTTTTTATTGTTCTTCTATGTCCAATTTTACGAGTATAAGCTTCCGAGATTATTTCGATGCCAAAACACCAACTTTCTATGACAAATGAACAAATCCGTTAAAAGCTCCTCTATAGCGAGAGTTGAACAACTTCGAACCATCAAAGTTGCCCGGTGTATACTTTTTATTGTTCTTCTATGTCCAATTTTACGAGTATAAGATTCCTAGATTATTTCGATGCGAAAACAACAACTTTCTATGACAAATGGACAAAACCGTTAAAAGCTCCTCCATATAGAGAGTTGAGCAACTTCGGACCATCAAAGTTGCTCGGTGTACACTTTTTATTGTTCTTCTATGTCCAATTTTACGAGTATAAGGTTTCGTTATTATTTCGATGCCAAAACAACAACTTTCTATGACAAATGGACAAAACCGTTAAAAGCTCCCAAATAGAGAGAGTTGAGCAATTTCGGACCATCAAAGTTGCTCGGTGTACACTTTTTATTGTTCTTCTATGTCCAATGTTACGAGTATAAGCTTCGTAGATTATTTCGATGCCAAAACAAAAACTTTCTATTACAAATGGACAAAACCTTTAAAACCTCCTCTATAGAGAGAGTTCAGCAACTTTGGACCATCAAAGTTGCTCGGTGTACACTTTTTATTATTGTTTTATGTCAAATTTTATGAGTATAAGATTCCGATATTTTTTCGATTCCAAAACACCAACTTTCTATGACAAATGGACAAAACCGTTAAAAGCTCCTCCATATAGAGAGTTGAGCAACTTCGGACCATCAAAGTTGCTCAATGTACACTTTTTATTAATCTTCTATGTCCAATGTTACGAGTATAAGCTTCCGAGATTATTTCGATGCCAAAACACCAACTTTCTATGACAAATGGACAAAACCGTTAAAAGCTCCTCCATATAGAGAGTTGAGCAACTTCGGACCATCAAAGTTACTCGGTGTACACTTTTTATTGTTCTTCTATGTCCAATGTTACGAGTATAAGCTTCGTAGATTATTTCGACGCCAAAACAACAACTTTCTATTACAAATGGACAAAACCGTTAAAAGCTCCTCTATAGAGAGAGTTGAGTAACTTTGGACCATCAAAGTTGCTCGCTGTACACTTTTTATTGTTCTTCTATGTCCAATGTTACGAGTATAAGCTTCGTAGATTATTTCGATGCCAAAACAACAACTTTCTATGGCAAATGGACAAAATCATTAAAAGCTCCCAATTAGAGAGAGTTGAGCAATTTCGGACCATCAAAGTTGCTCGGTGTACACTATTTATTGTTCTTCTATGTCCAATTTTACGAGTATAAGCTTCGTAGATTATTTCTATGCCAAAACACCAACTTTCTATGACAAATGGACAAAACCGTTAAAAGCTCTTCAATAGAGAGAGTTGAGCAACTTCGGACCGTCAAAGTTGCTCAATGTACACTTTTTATTGTTCTTCTATGTCCAATTTTACGAGTATAGGCTTCCGAGATTATTTCGATGCCAAAACACCAACTTTCTATGACAAATGAACAAAACCGTTAAAAGCTCCTCTATAGCGAGAGTTGAACAACTTCGAACCATCAAAGTTGCCCGGTGTACACTTTTTATTGTTCTTCTATGTCCAATTTTACGAGTATAAGATTCGTAGATTATTTCGATGCGAAAACAACAACTTTCTATGACAAATGGACAAAACCGTTAAAAGCTCCTCCATATAGAGAGTTGAGCAACTTCGGACCATCAAAGTTGCTCGGTGTACACTTTTTATTGTTCTTCTATGTCCAATTTTACGAGCATAAGGTTTCGTTATTATTTCGATGCCAAAACAACAACTTTCTATGACAAATGGACAAAACCGTTAAAAGCTCTTCCATATACAGAGTTGAGCAACTTCGGACCATCAAAGTTACTCGGTGTACACTTTTTATTGTTCTTCTATGTCCAATGTTACGAGTATAAGCTTCGTAGATTATTTCGACGCCGAAACAACAACTTTCTATTACAAATGGACAAAACCGTTAAAAGCTCCTCTATAGAGAGAGTTGAGCAACTTTGGACCATCAAAGTTGCTCGGTGTACACTTTTTATTGTTCTTCTATGTCCAATGTTACGAGTATAAGCTTCGTAGATTATTTCGATGCCAAAACAACAACTTTCTATGGCAAATGGACAAAATCGTTAAAAGCTCCCAAATAGAGAGAGTTGAGCAATTTCGGACCATCAAAGTTGCTCGGTATACACTTTTTATTGTTCTTCTATGTCCAATTTTACGAGTATAAGCTTCGTAGATTATTTCGATGCCAAAACACCAACTTTCTATGACAAATGGACAAAACCGTTAAAAGCTCTTCAATAGAGAGAGTTGAGCAACTTCGGAAAATCAAAGTTGCTCAATGTACACTTTTTATTGTTCTTCTATGTCCAATGTTACGAGTATAAGCTTCGTAGATTATTTCGATGCAAAACAAAAACTTTCTATTAAAAATGGACAAAACCGTTAAAAGCTCCTCTATAGAGAGAGTTGAGCAACTTTGGACCATCAAAGTTTCTCGGTGTACACTTTTTATTGTTCTTTTATGTCAAATTTTACGAGTATAAGATTTCATTATTATTTCGATGCCAAAACAACAACTTTCTATGGCAAATTGACAAAATCGTTAAAAGCTCCTAAATAAAGAGAGTTGAGCAATTTCGGACCATCAAAGTTGCTCGGTGTACACTTTTTATTGTTCTTCTATGTCCAATGTTATGAGTATAAGGTTTCGTTTTTATTTCGAAGCAAAAACACCAACTTTCTATGACAAATGGACAAAACCGTTAAAAGTTCCTCCATATAGAGAGTTGAGCAACTTCGGACCATCAAAGTTGCTCGGTGTACACTTTTTATTGTTCTTCTATATCCAATTTTACGAGTATAAGCTTCGTAGATTATTTCGATGCCAAAACACCAACTTTGTACGACAAATGGACAAAACCCTTAAAAACTCCTCCATATAGAGAGTTGAGCAACTTCGGACCATCAAAGTTACTCGGTGTACACTTTTTATTGTTCTTTTATGTCCAATGTTACGAGTATAAGCCTCGTAGATTATTTCGATGTAAAACAAAAACTTTCTATTACAAATGGACAAAACCGTTAAAAGCTCCTCTATAGAGAGAGTTGAGCAACTTTGGACCATCAAAGTTTCTCGGTGTACACTTTTTATTGTTCTTTTATGTCAAATTTTACGAGTATAAGATTTCGTTATTATTTCGATGCCAAAACAACAACTTTCTATGGCAAATTGACAAAATCGTTAAAAGCTCATAAATAAAGAGAGTTGAGCAATTTCGGACCATCAAAGTTGCTCGGTGTACACTTTTTATTGTTCTTCTATGTCCAATGTTATGAGTATAAGCTTCGTAGATTATTTCGATGCCAAAACAACAACTTTCTATTACAAATGGACAAAACCGTTAAAAGCTCCTCCATATAGAGAGTTGAGCAACTTTGGACCATCAAAGTTGCTCCGTGTACACTTTTTATTGTTCTTCTATATCCAATTTTACGAGTATAAGGTTTCTAGATTATTTCGATGCGAAAAAAACAACTTTCTATGAGAAATGGACAAAACCGTTAAAAGCTCCTCCATATAGAGAGTTGAGCAACTTCGGACAATCAAAGTTGCACCGTGTACACTTTTTATTGTTCTTCTATGTCCAATGTTATGAGTATAAGCTTCGTAGATTATTTCGATGCCAAAACAACAACTTTCTATTACAAATGGACAAAACCGTTAAAAGCTCCTCCATATAGAGAGTTGAGCAACTTTGGACCATCAAAGTTGCTCCGTGTACACTTTTTATTGTTCTTCT
The DNA here is from genome assembly GCA_963580455.1 of Euonymus europaeus. Taxonomy (NCBI): domain Eukaryota; kingdom Viridiplantae; phylum Streptophyta; class Magnoliopsida; order Celastrales; family Celastraceae; genus Euonymus; species Euonymus europaeus. The sequence goes on from OY756965.1 coordinate 10,483,879, forward strand.
ATGTCCAATTTTACGAGTATAAGCTTTCTAGATTATTTCGATGCGAAAACAACAACTTTCTATGAGAAATGGACAAAACCGTTAAAAGCTCCTCCATATAGAGAGTTGAGCAACTTCGGACCATCAAAGTTGCTCCGTGTACACTTTTTATTGTTCTTCTATGTCCAATTTTACGAGTATAAGGTTTCGTTTTTATTTCGATGCCAAAACACCAACTTTCTATGACAAATGGACAAAACCGTTAAAAGCTCCTCCATATAGAGAGTTGAGCAACTTTGGACCATCAAAGTTGCTCCGTGTACACTTTTTATTGTTCTTCTATGTCCAATTTTACGAGTATAAGCTTTCTAGATTATTTCGATGCGAAAACAACAACTTTCTATGAGAAATGGACAAAACCGTTAAAAGCTCCTCCATATAGAGAGTTGAGCAACTTCGGACCATCAAAGTTGCTCCGTGTACACTTTTTATTGTTCTTCTATGTCCAATTTTACGAGTATAAGGTTTCGTTTTTATTTCGATGCCAAAACACCAACTTTCTATGACAAATGGACAAAACCGTTAAAAGCTCCCGAATAGAGAGAGTTGAGAAATTTCGGACCATCAAAGTTGCTCGGTGTACACTTTTTATTGTTCTTCTATGTCCAATTTTACGAGTATAAGGTTTCGTTTTTATTTCGATGCCAAAACACCAACTTTCTACGACAAATGGACAAAACCCTTAAAAACTCCTCCATATAGAGAGTTGAGCAACTTCGGACCATCAAAGTTACTCGGTGTACACTTTTTATTGTTCTTCTATGTCCAATTTTACGAGTATAAGCTTCGTTGATTATTTCGATGCCAAAACACCAACTTTCTACGACAAATGGACAAAACCCTTAAAAACTCCTCCATATAGAGAGTTGAGCAACTTTGGACCATCAAAGTTTCTCGGTGTACACTTTTTATTGTTCTTTTATGTCAAATTTTACGAGTATAAGATTTCGTTATTATTTCGTTGCCAAAACAACAACTTTCTATGGCAAATTGACAAAATCGTTAAAAGCTCATAAATAAAGAGAGTTGAGCAATTTCGGATCATCAAAGTTGCTCGGTGTACACTTTTTATTGTTCTTCTATGTCCAATGTTATGAGTATAAGCTTCGTAGATTATTTCGATGCCAAAACAACAACTTTCTATTACAAATCGACAAAACCGTTAAAAGCTCCTCCATATAGAGAGTTGAGCAACTTTGGACCATCAAAGTTGCTCCGTGTACACTTTTTATTGTTCTTCTATATCCAATTTTACGAGTATAAGCTTTCTAGATTATTTCGATGCGAAAACAATAACTTTCTATGAGAAATGGACAAAACCGTTAAAAGCTCCTCCATATAGAGAGTTGAGCAACATCGGACTATAAAAGTTGCTCGGTGTACACTTTTTATTGTTATTTTATGTCAAATTTTACGAGTATAAGATTCCGATATTTTTTCGATGCCAAAACACCAACTTTCTATGACAAATGGACAAAACCATTAAAAGCTCCTCCATATAGAGAGTTGAGCAACTTCGGACCATCAAAGTTACTCGGTGTACACTTTTTATTGTTCTTCTATGTCCAATGTTACGAGTATAAGCTTCGTAGATTATTTCGATGCCAAAACAACAACTTTCTATTACAAATGGACAAAACCTTTAAAACCTCCTCTATAGAGAGAGTTCAGCAACTTTGGACCATCAAAGTTGCTCGGTGTACACTTTTTATTGTTGTTTTATGTCAAATTTTATGAGTATAAGATTCCGATATTTTTTCGATTCCAAAACACCAACTTTCTATGACAAATGGACAAAACCGTTAAAAGCTCCTCCATATAGAGAGTTGAGCAACTTCGGACCATCAAAGTTGCTCAATGTACACTTTTTATTAATCTTCTATGTCCAATGTTACGAGTATAAGCTTCCGAGATTATTTCGATGCCAAAACACCAACTTTCTATGACAAATGGACAAAACCGTTAAAAGCTCCTCCATATAGAGAGTTGAGCAACTTCGGACCATCAAAGTTGCTCCGTGTACACTTTTTATTGTTCTTCTATGTCCAATTTTACGAGTATAAGCTTCCTAGATTATTTCGATGCGAAAACAACAACTTTCTATGAGAAATGGACAAAACCGTTAAAAGCTCCTCCATATAGAGAGTTGAGCAACTTCGGACCATCAAAGTTGCTCCGTGTACACTTTTTATTGTTCTTCTATGTCCAATTTTACGAGTATAAGGTTTCGTTTTTATTTCGATGCCAAAACACCAACTTTCTATGACAAATGGACAAAACCGTTAAAAGCTCCCGAATAGAGAGAGTTGAGAAATTTCGGACCATCAAAGTTGCTCGGTGTACACTTTTTATTGTTCTTCTATGTCCAATTTTACGAGTATAAGGTTTCGTTTTTATTTCGATGCCAAAACACCAACTTTCTACGACAAATGGACAAAACCCTTAAAAACTCCTCCATATAGAGAGTTGAGCAACTTCGGACCATCAAAGTTACTCGGTGTACACTTTTTATTGTTCTTCTATGTCCAATTTTACGAGTATAAGCTTCGTTGATTATTTCGATGCCAAAACACCAACTTTCTACGACAAATGGACAAAACCCTTAAAAACTCCTCCATATAGAGAGTTGAGCAACTTTGGACCATCAAAGTTTCTCGGTGTACACTTTTTATTGTTCTTTTATGTCAAATTTTACGAGTATAAGATTTCGTTATTATTTCGTTGCCAAAACAACAACTTTCTATGGCAAATTGACAAAATCGTTAAAAGCTCATAAATAAAGAGAGTTGAGCAATTTCGGATCATCAAAGTTGCTCGGTGTACACTTTTTATTGTTCTTCTATGTCCAATGTTATGAGTATAAGCTTCGTAGATTATTTCGATGCCAAAACAACAACTTTCTATTACAAATCGACAAAACCGTTAAAAGCTCCTCCATATAGAGAGTTGAGCAACTTTGGACCATCAAAGTTGCTCCGTGTACACTTTTTATTGTTCTTCTATATCCAATTTTACGAGTATAAGCTTTCTAGATTATTTCGATGCGAAAACAATAACTTTCTATGAGAAATGGACAAAACCGTTAAAAGCTCCTCCATATAGAGAGTTGAGCAACATCGGACTATAAAAGTTGCTCGGTGTACACTTTTTATTGTTATTTTATGTCAAATTTTACGAGTATAAGATTCCGATATTTTTTCGATGCCAAAACACCAACTTTCTATGACAAATGGACAAAACCATTAAAAGCTCCTCCATATAGAGAGTTGAGCAACTTCGGACCATCAAAGTTACTCGGTGTACACTTTTTATTGTTCTTCTATGTCCAATGTTACGAGTATAAGCTTCGTAGATTATTTCGATGCCAAAACAACAACTTTCTATTACAAATGGACAAAACCTTTAAAACCTCCTCTATAGAGAGAGTTCAGCAACTTTGGACCATCAAAGTTGCTCGGTGTACACTTTTTATTGTTGTTTTATGTCAAATTTTATGAGTATAAGATTCCGATATTTTTTCGATTCCAAAACACCAACTTTCTATGACAAATGGACAAAACCGTTAAAAGCTCCTCCATATAGAGAGTTGAGCAACTTCGGACCATCAAAGTTGCTCAATGTACACTTTTTATTAATCTTCTATGTCCAATGTTACGAGTATAAGCTTCCGAGATTATTTCGATGCCAAAACACCAACTTTCTATGACAAATGGACAAAACCGTTAAAAGCTCCTCCATATAGAGAGTTGAGCAACTTCGGACCATCAAAGTTGCTCCGTGTACACTTTTTATTGTTCTTCTATGTCCAATTTTACGAGTATAAGCTTCCTAGATTATTTCGATGCGAAAACAACAACTTTCTATGAGAAATGGACAAAACCGTTAAAAGCTCCTCCATATAGAGAGTTGAGCAACTTCGGACCATCAAAGTTGCTCCGTGTACACTTTTTATTGTTCTTCTATGTCCAATTTTACGAGTATAAGGTTTCGTTTTTATTTCGATGCCAAAACACCAACTTTCTATGACAAATGGACAAAACCGTTAAAAGCTCCTCCATATAGAGAGTTGAGCAACTTTGGACCATCAAAGTTGCTCCGTGTACACTTTTTATTGTTCTTCTATGTCCAATTTTACGAGAATAAGCTTTCTAGATTATTTCGATGCGAAAACAACAACTTTCTATGAGAAATGGACAAAACCGTTAAAAGCTCCTCCATATAGAGAGTTGAGCAACTTCGGACCATCAAAGTTGCTCCGTGTACACTTTTTATTGTTCTTCTATGTCCAATTTTACGAGTATAAGCTTCCGAGATTTATTCGATGCCAAAACACCAACTTTCTATGACAAATGGACAAAACCGTTAAAAGCTCCTCCATATAGAGAGTTGAGCAACTTCGGACCATCAAAGTTACTCGGTGTACACTTTTTATTGTTCTTCTATGTCCAATGTTACGAGTATAAGCTTCGTAGATTATTTCGACGCCAAAACAACAACTTTCTATTACAAATGGACAAAACCGTTAAAAGCTCCTCTATAGAGAGAGTTGAGCAACTTTGGACCATCAAAGTTGCTCGGTGTACACTTTTTATTGTTCTTCTATGTCCAATGTTACGAGTATAAGCTTCGTAGATTATTTCGATGCCAAAACAACAACTTTCTATGGCAAATGGACAAAATCATTAAAAGCTCCCAAATAGAGAGAGTTGAGCAATTTCGGACCATCAAAGTTGCTCGGTGTACACTTTTTATTGTTCTTCTATGTCCAATTTTACGAGTATAAGCTTCGTAGATTATTTCGACGCCGAAACAACAACTTTCTATTACAAATGGACAAAACCGTTAAAAGCTCCTCTATAGAGAGAGTTGAGCAACTTTGGACCATCAAAGTTGCTCGGTGTACACTTTTTATTGTTCTTCTATGTCTAATGTTACGAGTATAAGCTTCGTAGATTATTTCGATGCCAAAACAACAACTTTCTATGGCAAATGGACAAAATCGTTAAAAGCTCCCAAATAGAGAGAGTTGAGCAATTTCGGACCATCAAAGTTGCTCGGTATACACTTTTTATTGTTCTTCTATGTCCAATTTTACGAGTATAAGCTTCGTAGATTATTTCGATGCCAAAACACCAACTTTCTATGACAAATGGACAAAACCGTTAAAAGCTCTTCAATAGAGAGAGTTGAGCAACTTCGGACCATCAAAGTTGCTCAATGTACACTTTTTATTGTTCTTCTATGTCCAATTTTACGAGTATAAGCTTCCGAGATTATTTCGATGCCAAAACACCAACTTTCTATGACAAATGAACAAAACCGTTAAAAGCTCCTCTATAGCGAGAGTTGAACAACTTCGAACCATCAAAGTTGCCCGGTGTACACTTTTTATTGTTCTTCTATGTCCAATTTTACGAGTATAAGCTTCCTAGATTATTTCGATGCGAAAACAACAACCTTCTATGACAAATGGACGAAACCGTTAAAAACTCCTCCATATAGAGAGTTGAGCAACTTCGGACCATCGAAGTTGCTCGGTGTACACTTTTTATTGTTTTTCTATGTCCAATTTTACGAGTATAAGGTTTCGTTATTATTTCGATGCCAAAACAACAACTTTCTATGACAAATGGACAAAACCGTTAAAAGCTCCTCCATATAGAGAGTTGAGCAACATCGGACTATAAAAGTTGCTCGGTGTACACTTTTTATTGTTATTTTATGTCAAATTTTACGAGTATAAGATTCCGATATTTTTTCGATGCCAAAACACCAACTTTCTATGACAAATGGACAAAACCATTAAAAGCTCCTCCATATAGAGAGTTGAGCAACTTCGGACCATCAAAGTTACTCGGTGTACACTTTTTATTGTTCTTCTATGTCCAATGTTACGAGTATAAGCTTCGTAGATTATTTCGATGCCAAAACAACAACTTTCTATTACAAATGGACAAAACCGTTAAAAGCTCCTCCATATAGAGAGTTGAGCAACTTTGGACCATCAAAGTTTCTCGGTGTACACTTTTTATTGTTCTTTTATGTCAAATTTTACGAGTATAAGATTTCGTTATTATTTCGATGCCAAAACAACAACTTTCTATGGCAAATTGACAAAATCGTTAAAAGCTCCTAAATAAAGAGAGTTGAGCAATTTCGGACCATCAAAGTTTCTCGGTATACACTTTTTATTGTTCTTCTATGTCCAATTTTACGAGTATAAGCTTCGTAGATTATTTCGATGCCAAAACACCAACTTCCTATGACAAATGGACAAAACCGTTAGAGGCTCCCAAATAGATAGTTGGGCAACTTCGGACAATCAAAGTTGCTCGGTGTACACTTTTTATTGTTCTTCTATGTCCAATGTTACGAGTATAAGCTTCGTAGATTATTTCGATGCCAAAACAACAACTTTCTATTACAAATGGACAAAAACCTTAAAAGCTCCTCCATATAGAGAGTTGAGCAACTTTGGACCATCAAAGTTGCTCGGTGTACACTTTTTATTGTTGTTTTTTATCAAATTTTATTAGTATAAGATTCCGATATTTTTTCGATGCAGAAACACCAACTTTCTATGACAAATGGACAAAACCGTTAAAAGCTCCTCCATATAGAGAGTTGAGCAATTTCGGACCATCAAAGTTGCTCGGTGTACACTTTTTATTGTTCTTCTATGTCCAATGTTACGAGTATAAGCTTCGTAGATTATTTCGATGCCAAAACAACAACTTTCTATTACAAATCGACAAAATCGTTAAAAGCTCCCAAATAGAGAGAGTTGAGCAACTTCGGACAATCAAAGTTGCTCGGTGTACACTTTTTACTGTTCTTCTATGTCCAATTTTACGAGTATAAGCTTCGTAGATTATTTCGATGCCAAAACAACAACTTTCTATGGCAAATGGACAAAATCGTTAAAAGCTCCCAAATATAGAGAGTTGAGCAACTTTGGACCATCAAAATTTCTCGGGGTACACTTTTTATTGTTCTTCTATGTCCAATGTTACGAGTATAAGCTTCGTAGATTATTTCGATGCCAAAACAACAACTTTCTATGGCAAATGGACAAAATCGTTAAAAGCTCCCAAATAGAGAGAGTTGAGCAATTTCGGACCATCAAAGTTGCTCGGTGTACACTTTTTATTGTTCTTCTATGTCCAATTTTACGAGTATAAGCTTCGTAGATTATTTCTATGCCAAAACACCAACTTTCTATGACAAATGGACAAAACCGTTAAAAGCTCTTCAATAGAGAGAGTTGAGCAACTTCGGACCATCAAAGTTGCTCAATGTACACTTTTTATTGTTCTTCTATGTCCAATTTTACGAGTATAAGCTTCCGAGATTATTTCGATGCCAAAAGACCAACTTTCTATGACAAACGAACAAAACCGTTAAAAGCTCCTCTATAGCGAGAGTTGAACAACTTCGAACCATCAAAGTTGCCCGGTGTACACTTTTTATTGTTCTTCTATGTCCAATTTTACGAGTATAAGATTCCTAGATTATTTCGATGCGAAAACAAAAACTTTCTATGACAAATGGACAAAACCGTTAAAAGCTCCTCCATATAGAGAGTTGAGCAACTTCGGACCATCAAAGTTGCTCGGTGTACACTTTTTATTGTTCTTCTATGTCCAATTTTACGAGTATAAGGTTTCGTTATTATTTCGATGCCAAAACAACAACTTTCTATGACAAATGGACAAAACCGTTAAAAGCTCCCAAATAGAGAGAGTTGAGCAATTTCGGACCATCAAAGTTGCTCGGTGTGCACTTTTTATTGTTCTTCTATGTCCAATTTTACGAGTATAAGCTTCGTAGATTATTTCGATGCCAAAACACCAACTTTCTATGGCAAATGGACAAAACCGTTAGAGGCTCCCAAATAGAGAGTTGAGCAACTTCGGACAATCAAAGTTGCTCGGTGTACACTTTTTATTGTTCTTCTATGTCCAATTTTACGAGTATAAGCTTCGTAGATTATTTCGATGCCAAAACACCAACTTTCTATGAAAAATGGACAAAACCCTTAAAAACTGCTCCATATAGAGAGTTGAGCAACTTCGGACCATCAAAGTTACTCGGTGTACACTTTTTATTGTTCTTTTATGTCCAATGTTACGAGTATAAGCTTCGTAGATTATTTCGATGCAAAACAAAAACTTTCTATTACAAATGGACAAAACCGTTAAAAGCTCCTCTATAGAGAGAGTTGAGCAACTTTGGACCATCAAAGTTTCTCGGTGTACACTTTTTATTGTTCTTTCATGTCAAATTTTACGAGTATAAGATTTCGTTATTATTTCGATCCCAAAACAACAACTTTCTATGGCAAATTGACAAAATCGTTAAAAGCTCCTAAATAAAGAGAGTTGAGCAATTTCAAACCATCAAAGTTGCTCGGTGTACACTTTTTATTGTTATTTTATGTCAAATTTTACGAGTATAAGATTCCGATATTTTTTCGATTCCAAAACACCAACTTTCTGTGACAAATGGACAAAACCGTTAAAAGCTCCTCCATATAGAGAGTTGAGCAACTTCGGACCATCAAAGTTACTCGGTGTACACTTTTTATTGTTCTTCTATGTCCAATGTTACGAGTATAAGCTTCGTAGATTATTTCGACGCCAAAACAACGACTTTCTATTACAAATGGACAAAACCGTTAAAAGCTCCTCTATAGAGAGAGTTGAGCAACTTTGGACCATCAAAATTTCTCGGGGTACACTTTTTATTGTTCTTCTATGTCCAATGTTACGAGTATAAGCTTCGTAGATTATTTCGATGCCAAAATAACAACTTTCTATGACAAATGGACAAAATCGTTAAAAGCTCCCAAATAGAGAGAGTTGAGCAATTTCGGACCATCAAAGTTGCTCGGTGTACACTTTTTATTGTTCTTCTATGTCCAATTTTACGAGTATAAGCTTCGTAGATTATTTCTATGCCAAAACACCAACTTTCTATGACAAATGGACAAAACCGTTAAAAGCTCTTCAATAGAGAGAGTTGAGCAACTTCGGACCATCAAAGTTGATCAATGTACAATTTTTATTGTTCTTCTATGTCCAATTTTACGAGTATAAGCTTCCGAGATTATTTCGATGCCAAAACACCAACTTTCTATGACAAATGAACAAAACCGTTAAAAGCTCCTCTATAGCGAGAGTTGAACAACTTCGAACCATCAAAGTTGCCCGGTGTACACTTTTTATTGTTCTTCTATGTCCAATTTTACGAGTATAAGCTTCCTAGATTATTTTGATGCGAAAACAACAACTTTCTATGACAAATGGACAAAACCGTTAAAAGCTCCTCCATATAGAGAGTTGAGCAACTTTGGACCATCAAAGTAGCTCGGTGTACACTTTTTATTGTTCTTCTATGTCCAATTTTACGAGTATAAGGTTTCGTTATTATTTCGATGCCAAAACAACAACTTTCTATGACAAATGGACAAAACCGTTAAAAGCTCCCAAATAGAGAGAGTTGAGCAATTTCGGACCATCAAAGTTGCTCGGTGTACACTTTTTATTTTTCTTCTATGTCCAATTTTACGAGTATAAGGTTTCGTTATTATTTCGATGCCAAAACAACAACTTTCTATGACAAATGGACAAAACCGTTAAAAGCTCCCAAATAGAGAGAGTTGAGCAATTTCGGACCATCAAAGTTGCTCGGTGTACACTTTTTATTGTTCTTCTATGTCCAATTTTACGAGTATAAGCTTCGTAGATTATTTCGATGCCAAAACACCAACTTTCTATGGCAAATGGACAAAACCGTTAGAGGCTCCCAAATAGAGAGTTGAGCAACTTCGGACAATCAAAGTTGCTCGGTGTACACTTTTTACTGTTCTTCTATGTCCAATTTTACGAGTATAAGCTTCGTAGATTATTTCGATGCCAAACAAAAACTTTCTATTACAAATGGACAAAACCGTTAAAAGCTCCTCTATAGAGAGAGTTGAGCAACTTTGGACCATCAAAGTTTCTCGGTGTACACTTTTTATTGTTCTTTCATGTCAAATTTTACGAGTATAAGATTTCGTTATTATTTCGATGCCAAAACACCAACTTTCTATGACAAATGGACAAAACCGTTAAAAGCTCTTCAATAGAGAGAGTTGAGCAACTTCGGACTATCAAAGTTGATCAATGTACAATTTTTATTGTTCTTCTATGTCCAATTTTACGAGTATAAGCTTCCGAGATTATTTCGATGCCAAAACACCAACTTTCTATGACAAATGAACAAAACCGTTAAAAGCTCCTCTATAGCGAGAGTTGAACAACTTCGAACCATCAAAGTTGCCCGGTGTACACTTTTTATTGTTCTTCTATGTCCAATTTTACGAGTATAAGCTTCCTAGATTATTTTGATGCGAAAACAACAACTTTCTATGACAAATGGACAAAACCGTTAAAAGCTCCTCCATATAGAGAGTTGAGCAACTTTGGACCATCAAAGTTGCTCGGTGTACACTTTTTATTGTTCTTCTATGTCCAATTTTACGAGTATAAGGTTTCGTTATTATTTCGATGCCAAAACAACAACTTTCTATGACAAATGGACAAAACCGTTAAAAGCTCCCAAATAGAGAGAGTTGAGCAATTTCGGACCATCAAAGTTGCTCGGTGTACACTTTTTATTGTTCTTCTATGTCCAATTTTACGAGTATAAGTTTCGTAGATTATTTCGATGCCAAAACACCAACTTTCTATGACAAATGTACAAAACCGTTAGAGGCTCCCAAATAGAGAGTTGAGAAACTTCGGACAATCAAAGTTGCTCGGTGTACACTTTTTATTGTTCTTTTACGTCCAATTTTACGAGTATAAGCTTGGTAGATTATTTCGATGCCAAAACACCAACTTTCTATGAAAAATGGACAAAACCCTTAAAAACTCCTCCATATAGAGAGTTGAGCAACTTCGGACCATCAAAGTTACTCGGTGTACACTTTTTATTGTTCTTTTATGTCCAATGTTACGAGTATAAGCTTCGTAGATTATTTCGATGCAAAACAAAAACTTTCTATTACAAATGGACAAAACCGTTAAAAGCTCCTCTATAGAGAGAGTTGAGCAACTTTGGACCATCAAAGTTTCTCGGTGTACACTTTTTATTGTTCTTTCATGTCAAATTTTACGAGTATAAGATTTCGTTATTATTTCGATGCCAAAACAACAACTTTCTATGGCAAATTGACAAAATCGTTAAAAGCTCCTAAATAAAGAGAGTTGAGCAATTTCAAACCATCAAAGTTGCTCGGTGTACACTTTTTATTGTTATTTTATGTCAAATTTTACGAGTATAAGATTCCGATATTTTTTCGATTCCAAAACACCAACTTTCTATGACAAATGGACAAAACCGTTAAAAGCTCCTCCATATAGAGAGTTGAGCAACTTCGGACCATCAAAGTTACTCGGTGTACACTTTTTATTGTTCTTCTATGTCCAATGTTACGAGTATAAGCTTCGTAGATTATTTCGACGCCAAAACAACAACTTTCTATTACAAATGGACAAAACCGTTAAAAGCTCCTCTATAGAGAGAGTTGAGCAACTTTGGACCATCAAAATTTCTCGGGGTACACTTTTTATTGTTCTTCTATGTCCAATGTTACGAGTATAAGCTTCGTAGATTATTACGATGCCAAAACAACAACTTTCTATGGCAAATGGACAAAATCGTTAAAAGCTCCCAAATAGAGAGAGTTGAGCAATTTCGGACCATCAAAGTTGCTCGGTGTACACTTTTTATTGTTCTTCTATGCCCAATTTTACGAGTATAAGCTTCGTAGATTATTTCTATGCCAAAACACCAACTTTCTATGACAAATGTACAAAACCGTTAAAAGCTCCTCCATATAGAGAGTTGAGCAACTTCGGACCATCAAAGTTACTCGGTGTACACTTTTTATTGTTCTTCTATGTCCAATGTTACGAGTATAAGCTTCGTAGATTATTTCGACGCCAAAACAACGACTTTCTATTACAAATGGACAAAACCGTTAAAAGCTCCTCTATAGAGAGAGTTGAGCAACTTTGGACCATCAAAATTTCTCGGGGTACACTTTTTATTGTTCTTCTATGTCCAATGTTACGAGTATAAGCTTCGTAGATTATTTCGATGCCAAAATAACAACTTTCTATGACAAATGGACAAAATCGTTAAAAGCTCCCAAATAGAGAGAGTTGAGCAATTTCGGACCATCAAAGTTGCTCGGTGTACACTTTTTATTGTTCTTCTATGTCCAATTTTACGAGTATAAGCTTCGTAGATTATTTCTATGCCAAAACACCAACTTTCTATGACAAATGGACAAAACCGTTAAAAGCTCTTCAATAGAGAGAGTTGAGCAACTTCGGACCATCAAAGTTGATCAATGTACAATTTTTATTGTTCTTCTATGTCCAATTTTACGAGTATAAGCTTCCGAGATTATTTCGATGCCAAAACACCAACTTTCTATGACAAATGAACAAAACCGTTAAAAGCTCCTCTATAGCGAGAGTTGAACAACTTCGAACCATCAAAGTTGCCCGGTGTACACTTTTTATTGTTCTTCTATGTCCAATTTTACGAGTATAAGCTTCCTAGATTATTTTGATGCGAAAACAACAACTTTCTATGACAAATGGACAAAACCGTTAAAAGCTCCTCCATATAGAGAGTTGAGCAACTTTGGACCATCAAAGTAGCTCGGTGTACACTTTTTATTGTTCTTCTATGTCCAATTTTACGAGTATAAGGTTTCGTTATTATTTCGATGCCAAAACAACAACTTTCTATGACAAATGGACAAAACCGTTAAAAGCTCCCAAATAGAGAGAGTTGAGCAATTTCGGACCATCAAAGTTGCTCGGTGTACACTTTTTATTGTTCTTCTATGTCCAATTTTACGAGTATAAGGTTTCGTTATTATTTCGATGCCAAAACAACAACTTTCTATGACAAATGGACAAAACCGTTAAAAGCTCCCAAATAGAGAGAGTTGAGCAATTTCGGACCATCAAAGTTGCTCGGTGTACACTTTTTATTGTTCTTCTATGTCCAATTTTACGAGTATAAGCTTCGTAGATTATTTCGATGCAAAAACACCAACTTTCTATGGCAAATGGACAAAACCGTTAGAGGCTCCCAAATAGAGAGTTGAGCAACTTCGGACAATCAAAGTTGCTCGGTGTACACTTTTTACTGTTCTTCTATGTCCAATTTTACGAGTATAAGCTTCGTAGATTATTTCGATGCCAAACAAAAACTTTCTATTACAAATGGACAAAACCGTTAAAAGCTCCTCTATAGAGAGAGTTGAGCAACTTTGGACCATCAAAGTTTCTCGGTGTACACTTTTTATTGTTCTTTCATGTCAAATTTTACGAGTATAAGATTTCGTTATTATTTCGATGCCAAAACACCAACTTTCTATGACAAATGGACAAAACCGTTAAAAGCTCTTCAATAGAGAGAGTTGAGCAACTTCGGACTATCAAAGTTGATCAATGTACAATTTTTATTGTTCTTCTATGTCCAATTTTACGAGTATAAGCTTCCGAGATTATTTCGATGCCAAAACACCAACTTTCTATGACAAATGAACAAAACCGTTAAAAGCTCCTCTATAGCGAGAGTTGAACAACTTCGAACCATCAAAGTTGCCCGGTGTACACTTTTTATTGTTCTTCTATGTCCAATTTTACGAGTATAAGCTTCCTAGATTATTTTGATGCGAAAACAACAACTTTCTATGACAAATGGACAAAACCGTTAAAAGCTCCTCCATATAGAGAGTTGAGCAACTTTGGACCATCAAAGTTGCTCGGTGTACACTTTTTATTGTTCTTCTATGTCCAATTTTACGAGTATAAGGTTTCGTTATTATTTCGATGCCAAAACAACAACTTTCTATGACAAATGGACAAAACCGTTAAAAGCTCCCAAATAGAGAGAGTTGAGCAATTTCGGACCATCAAAGTTGCTCGGTGTACACTTTTTATTGTTCTTCTATGTCCAATTTTACGAGTATAAGTTTCGTAGATTATTTCGATGCCAAAACACCAACTTTCTATGACAAATGTACAAAACCGTTAGAGGCTCCCAAATAGAGAGTTGAGAAACTTCGGACAATCAAAGTTGCTCGGTGTACACTTTTTATTGTTCTTTTATGTCCAATTTTACGAGTATAAGCTTGGTAGATTATTTCGATGCCAAAACACCAACTTTCTATGAAAAATGGACAAAACCCTTAAAAACTCCTCCATATAGAGAGTTGAGCAACTTCGGACCATCAAAGTTACTCGGTGTACACTTTTTATTGTTCTTTTATGTCCAATGTTACGAGTATAAGCTTCGTAGATTATTTCGATGCAAAACAAAAACTTTCTATTACAAATGGACAAAACCGTTAAAAGCTCCTCTATAGAGAGAGTTGAGCAACTTTGGACCATCAAAGTTTCTCGGTGTACACTTTTTATTGTTCTTTCATGTCAAATTTTACGAGTATAAGATTTCGTTATTATTTCGATGCCAAAACAACAACTTTCTATGGCAAATTGACAAAATCGTTAAAAGCTCCTAAATAAAGAGAGTTGAGCAATTTCAAACCATCAAAGTTGCTCGGTGTACACTTTTTATTGTTATTTTATGTCAAATTTTACGAGTATAAGATTCCGATATTTTTTCGATTCCAAAACACCAACTTTCTTTGACAAATGGACAAAACCGTTAAAAGCTCCTCCATATAGAGAGTTGAGCAACTTCGGACCATCAAAGTTACTCGGTGTACACTTTTTATTGTTCTTCTATGTCCAATGTTACGAGTATAAGCTTCGTAGATTATTTCGACGCCAAAACAACAACTTTCTATTACAAATGGACAAAACCGTTAAAAGCTCCTCTATAGAGAGAGTTGAGCAACTTTGGACCATCAAAATTTCTCGGGGTACACTTTTTATTGTTCTTCTATGTCCAATGTTACGAGTATAAGCTTCGTAGATTATTTCGATGCCAAAACAACAACTTTCTATGGCAAATGGACAAAATCGTTAAAAGCTCCCAAATAGAGAGAGTTGAGCAATTTCGGACCATCAAAGTTGCTCGGTGTACACTTTTTATTGTTCTTCTATGCCCAATTTTACGAGTATAAGCTTCGTAGATTATTTCTATGCCAAAACACCAACTTTCTATGACAAATGTACAAAACCGTTAAAAGCTCTTCAATAGAGAGAGTTGAGCAACTTCGGACCATCAAAGTTGCTCAATGTACAATTTTTATTGTTCTTCTATGTCCAATTTTACGAGTATAAGCTTCCGAGATTATTTCGATGCCAAAACACCAACTTTCTATGACAAATGAACAAAACCGTTAAAAGCTCCTCTATAGCGAGAGTTGAACAACTTCGAACCATCAAAGTTGCCCGGTGTACACTTTTTATTGTTCTTCTATGTCCAATTTTACGAGTATAAGCTTCCTAGATTATTTCGATGCGAAAACAACAACTTTCTATGACAAATGGACAAAACCGTTAAAAGCTCCTCCATATAGAGAGTTGAGCAACTTTGGACCATCAAAGTTGCTCGGTGTACACTTTTTATTGTTCTTGTATGTCCAATTTTACGTGTATAAGGTTTCGTTATTATTTCGATGCCAAAACAACAACTTTCTATGACAAATGGACAAAACCGTTAAAAGCTCCCACATAGAGAGAGTTGAGCAATTTCGGATCATCAAAGTTGCTCGGTGTACACTTTTTATTGTTCTTCTATGTCCAATTTTACGAGTATAAGCTTCGTAGATTATTTCGATGCTAAAACACCAACTTTCTATGACAAATGGACAAAACCGTTAGAGGCTCCCAAATAGAGAGTTGAGCAACTTCGGACAATCAAAATTGCTCGGTGTACACTTTTTATTGTTCTTCTATGTCCAATTTTACGAGTATAAGCTTCGTAGATTATTTCGATGACAAAACACCAACTTTCTATGAAAAATGGACAAAATCCTTAAAAACTCCTCCATATAGAGAGTTGAGCAACTTCGGACCATCAAAGTTACTCGGTGTACACTTTTTATTGTTCTTTTTTGTCCAATGTTACGTGTATAAGCTTCGTAGATTATTTCGATGCAAAACAAAAACTTTCTATTACAAATGGACAAAACCGTTAAAAGCTCCTATATAGAGAGAGTTGAGCAACTTTGGACCATCAAAGTTTCTCGGTGTACACTTTTTAATGTTCTTTCATGTCAAATTTTACGAGTATAAGATTTCGTTATTATTTCGATGCCAAAACAACAACTTTCTATGGCAAATTGACAAAATCGTTAAAAGCTCCTAAATAAAGAGAGTTGAGCAATTTCAAACCATCAAAGTTGCTCGGTGTACACTTTTTATTGTTATTTTATGTCAAATTTTACGAGTATAAGATTCCGATATTTTTTCGATGCCAAAACACCAACTTTCTATGACAAATGGACAAAACCGTTAAAAGCTCCTCCATATAGAGAGTTGAGCAACTTCGGACCATCAAAGTTGCTCGGTGTACACATTTTTTATTGTTCTTCTATATCCAATTTTACGAGTATAAGCTTCGTAGATTATTTCGATGCCAAAACACCAACTTTCTACGACAAATGGACAAAACCCTTAAAAACTCCTCCATATAGAGAGTTGAGCAACTTCGGACCATCAAAGTTCTCGATGTACACTTTTTATTGTTCTTTTATGTCCAATGTTACGAGTATAAGCTTCGTAGATTATTTCGATGCAAAACAAAAACTTTCTATTACAAATGGACAAAACCGTTAAAAGCTCCTCTATAGAGAGAGTTGAGCAACTTTGGACTATCAAAGTTTCTCGGTGTACACTTTTTATTGTTCTTTTATGTCAAATTTTACGAGTATAAGATTTCGTTATTATTTCGATGCCAAAACAACAACTTTCTATGGCAAATTGACAAAATCGTTAAAAGCTCCTAAATAAAGAGAGTTGAGCAATTTCGGACCATCAAAGTTGCTCGGTGTACACTTTTTATTGTTCTTCTATGTCCAATGTTATGAGTATAAGCTTTCTAGATTATGTCGATGCGAAAACAACAACTTTCTATTACAAATCGACAAAACCGTTAAAAGCTCCTCCATATAGAGAGTTGAGCAACTTTGGACTATCAAAGTTGCTCCGTGTACACTTTTTACCGTTCTTCTATATCCAATTTTACGAGTATAAGCTTTCTAGATTATGTCGATGCGAAAACAACAACTTTCTATGAGAAATGGACAAAACCGTTAAAAGCTCCTCCATATAGAGAGTTGTGCAACATCGGACTATAAAAGTTGCTCGGTGTACACTTTTTATTGTTATTTTATGTCAAATTTTACGAGTATAAGCTTCGTAGATTATTTCGATGCGAAAACAACAACTTTCTATGACAAATGGACAAAACCGTTAAAAGCTCCTCCATATAGAGAGTTGAGCAACTTTGGAGCATCAAAGTTACTCGGTGTACACTTTTTATTGTTCTTCTATGTCCAATGTTACGAGTATAAGCTTCGTAGATTATTTCGACGCCAAAACAACAACTTTCTATTACAAATGGACAAAACCGTTAAAAGATCCTCTATAGAGAGAGTTGAGCAACTTTGGACTATCAAAGTTGCTCGGTGTACACTTTTTATTGTTCTTCTATGTCCAATGTTACGAGTATAAGCTTCGTAGATTATTTCGATGCCAAAACAACAACTTTCTATGGCAAATGGACAAAATCGTTAAAAGCTCCCAAATAGAGAGAGTTGAGCAATTTTGGACCATCAAAGTTGCTCGGTGTACACTTTTTATTGTTCTTCTATGTCCAATTTTACGAGTATAAGCTTCGTAGATTATTTCGATGCCAAAACACCAACTTTCTATGACAAATGGACAAAACCGTTAAAAGCTCTTCAATAGAGAGAGTTGAGCAACTTCGGACCATCAAAGTTGCTCAATGTACACTTTTTATTGTTCTTCTATGTCCAATTTTACGAGTATAAGCTTCCGAGATTATTTCGATGCCAAAACACCAACTTTCTATGACAAATGAACAAAACCGTTAAAAGCTCCTCTATAGCGAGAGTTGAACAACTTCGAACCATCAAAGTTGCCCGGTGTACACTTTTTATTGTTCTTCTATGTCCAATTTTACGAGTATAAGTATCCTAGATTATTTCGATGCGAAAACAACAACTTTCTATGACAAATGGACAAAACCGTTAAAAGCTCCTCCATATAGAGAGTTGAGCAACTTCGGACCATCAAAGTTGCTCGGTTTACACTTTTTATTGTTCTTCTATGTCCAATTTTACGAGTATAAGGTTTCGTTATTATTTCGATGCCAAAACAACAACTTTCTATGATAAATGGACAAAACCGTTAAAAGCTCCTCCATATAGAGAGTTGAGCAACATCGGACTATAAAAGTTGCTCGGTGTAAACTTTTTATTGTTATTTTATGTCAAATTTTACGAGTATAAGATTCCGATATTTTTTCGATGCCAAAACACCAACTTTCTATGACAAATGGACAAAACAATTAAAAGCTCCTCCATATAGAGAGTTGAGCAACTTCGGACCATCAAAGTTACTCGGTGTACACTTTTTATTGTTCTTCTATGTCCAATGTTACGAGTATAAGCTTCGTAGATTATTTCGATGCCAAAACAACAACTTTCTATGGGAAATGGACAAAAGCTTTAAAAGCTCCTCCATATAGAGAGTTGAGCAACTTCGGACCATCAAAGTTACTCGGTGTACACTTTTTATTGTTCTTCTATGTCCAATGTTACGAGTATAAGCTTCGTAGATTATTTCGACGCCAAAACAACAACTTTCTATTACAAATGGACAAAACCGTTAAAAGATCCTCTATAGAGAGAGTTGAGCAACTTTGGACCATCAAAGTTGCTCGGTGTACACTTTTTATTGTTCTTCTATGTCCAATGTTACGAGTATAAGCTTCGTAGATTATTTCGATGCCAAAACAACAACTTTCTATGGCAAATGGACAAAATCGTTAAAAGCTCCCAAATAGAGAGAGTTGAGCAATTTCGGACCATCAAAGTTGCTCGGTGTACACTTTTTATTGTTCTTCTATGTCCAATTTTACGAGTATAAGCTTCGTAGATTATTTCGATGCCAAAACACCAACTTTCTATGACAAATGGACAAAACCGTTAAAAGCTCTTCAATAGAGAGAGTTGAGCAACTTCGGACCATCAAAGTTGCTCAATGTACACTTTTTATTGTTCTTCTATGTCCAATTTTACGAGTATAAGCTTCCGAGATTATTTCGATGCCAAAACACCAACTTTCTATGACAAATGAACGAAACCGTTAAAAGCTCCTCTATAGCGAGAGTTGAACAACTTCGAACCATCAAAGTTGCCCGGTGTACACTTTTTATTGTTCTTCTATGTCCAATTTTACGAGTATAAGTATCCTAGATTATTTCGATGCGAAAACAACAACTTTCTATGACAAATGGACAAAACCGTTAAAAGCTCCTCCATATAGAGAGTTGAGCAACTTCGGACCATCAAAGTTGCTCGGTTTACACTTTTTATTGTTCTTCTATGTCCAATTTTACGAGTATAAGGTTTCGTTATTATTTCGATGCCAAAACAACAACTTTCTATGACAAATGGACAAAACCGTTAAAAGCTCCTCCATATAGAGAGTTGAGCAACATCGGACTATAAAAGTTGCTCGGTGTACACTTTTTATTGTTATTTTATGTCAAATTTTACGAGTATAAGATTCCGATATTTTTTCGATGCCAAATCACCAACTTTCTATGACAAATGGACAAAACAATTAAAAGCTACTCCATATAGAGAGTTGAGCAACTTCGGACCATCAAAGTTACTCGGTGTACACTTTTTATTGTTCTTCAATGTCCAATGATACGAGTATAAGCTTCGTAGATTATTTCGATGCCAAAACAACAACTTTCTATGGGAAATGGACAAAAGCTTTAAAAGCTCCTCCATATAGAGAGTTGAGCAACTTCGGACCATCAAAGTTACTCGGTGTACACTTTTTATTGTTCTTCTATGTCCAATGTTACGAGTATAAGCTTCGTAGATTATTTCGACGCCAAAACAACAACTTTCTATTACAAATGGACAAAACCGTTAAAAGATCCTCTATAGAGAGAGTTGAGCAACTTTGGACCATCAAAGTTGCTCGGTGTACACTTTTTATTGTTCTTCTATGTCCAATGTTACGAGTATAAGCTTCGTAGATTATTTCGATGCCAAAACAACAACTTTCTATGGCAAATGGACAAAATCGTTAAAAGCTCCCAAATAGAGAGAGTTGAGCAATTTCGGACCATCAAAGTTACTCGGTGTACCATTTTTATTGTTCTTCTATGTCCAATGTTACGAGTATAAGCTTCGTAGATTATTTCGACGCCAAAACAACAACTTTCTATTACAAATGGACAAAACCGTTAAAAGCTCCTCTATAGAGAGAGTTGAGCAACTTTGGACCATCAAAGTTTCTCGGTGTACACTTTTTATTGTTCTTTTATGTCAAATTTTACGAGTATAAGATTTCGTTATTATTTCGATGCCAAAACAACAACTTTCTATGGCAAATTGACAAAATCGTTAAAAGCTCCTAAATAAAGAGAGTTGAGCAATTTCGGACCATCAAAGTTGCTCGCTGTACACTTTTTATTGTTCTTCTATGTCCAATGTTATGAGTATAAGCTTTCTAGATTATGTCGATTCGAAAACAACAACTTTCTATTACAAATCGACAAAACCGTTAAAAGCTCCTCCATATAGAGAGTTGAGCAACTTTGGACCATCAAAGTTGCTCCGTGTACACTTTTTACTGTTCTTCTATATCCAATTTTACGAGTATAAGCTTTCTAGATTATGTCGACGCGAAAAAAACAACTTTCTATGAGAAATGGACAAAACCGTTAAAAGCTCCTCCATATAGAGAGTTGTGCAACATCGGACTATAAAAGTTCCTCGGTGTACACTTTTTATTGTTATTTTATGTCAAATTTTACGAGTATAAGCTTCGTAGATTATTTCGATGCCAAAACAACAACTTTCTATGAGAAATGGACAAAAGCTTTAAAAGCTCCTCCATATAGAGAGTTGAGCAACTTCGGACCATCAAAGTTACTCGGTGTACACTTTTTATTGTTCTTCTATGTCCAATGTTACGAGTATAAGCTTCGTAGATTATTTCGACGCCAAAACAACAACTTTCTATTACAAATGGACAAAACCGTTAAAAGCTCCTCTATAGAGAGAGTTGAGTAACTTTGGACCATCAAAGTTGCTCGGTGTACACTTTTTATTGTTCTTCTATGTCCAATGTTACGAGTATAAGCTTCGTAGATTATTTCGATGCCAAAACACCAACTTTCTATGACAAATGGACAAAACCGTTAAAAGCTCTTCAATAGAGAGAGTTGAGCAACTTCGGACAATCAAAGTTGCTCGGTGTACACTTTTTATTGTTCTTCTATGTCCAATGTTACGAGTATAAGCTTCGTAGATTATTTCGATGCCAAAACAACAACTTTCTATGAGAAATGGACAAAAGCTTTAAAAGCTCCTCCATATAGAGAGTTGAGCAACTTCGGACCATCAAAGTTACTCGGTGTACACTTTTTATTGTTCTTCTATGTCCAATGTTACGAGTATAAGCTTCGTAGATTATTTCGACGCCAAAACAACAACTTTCTATTACAAATGGACAAAATCGTTAAAAGCTCCCAAATAGAGAGAGTTGAGCAATTTCGGACCATCAAAGTTGCTCGGTGTACAATTTTTATTGTTCTTCTATGTCCAATTTTACGAGTATAAGCTTCGTAGATTATTTCGATGCCAAAACACCAACTTTCTATGACAAATGGACAAAACCGTTAAAAGCTCTTCAATAGAGAGAGTTGAGCAACTTCGGACAATCAAAGTTGCTCGGTGTACACTTTTTATTGTTCTTCTATGTCCAATTTTACGAGTATAAGCTTCGTAGATTATTTCGATGCCAAAACACCAACTTTCTATGAAAAATGGACAAAACCCTTAAAAACTCCTCCATATAGAGAGTTGAGCAACTTCGGACCATCAAAGTTACTCGGTGTACACTTTTTATTGTTCTTTTATGTCCAATGTTACGAGTATAAGCTTCGTAGATTATTTCGATGCAAAACAAAAACTTTCTATTACAAATGGACAAAACCGTTAAAAGCTCCTCTATAGAGAGAGTTGAGCAACTTTGGACCATCAAAGTTTCTCGGTGTACACTTTTTATTGTTCTTTCATGTCAAATTTTATGAGTATAAGATTTCGTTATTATTTCGATGCCAAAACAACAACTTTCTATGGCAAATTGACAAAATCGTTAAAAGCTCCTAAATAAAGAGAGTTGAGCAATTTCAAACCATCAAAGTTGCTCGGTGTACACTTTTTATTGTTATTTTATGTCAAATTTTACGAGTATAAGATTCCGATATTTTTTCGATTCCAAAACACCAACTTTCTATGACAAATGGACAAAACCGTTAAAAGCTCCTCCATATAGAGAGTTGAGCAACTTCGGACCATCAAAGTTACTCGGTGTACACTTTTTATTGTTCTTCTATGTCCAATGTTACGAGTATAAGCTTCGTAGATTATTTCGACGCCAAAACAACAACTTTCTATTACAAATGGACAAAACCGTTAAAAGCTCCTCTATAGAGAGAGTTGAGCAACTTTGGACCATCAAAATTTCTCGGGGTACACTTTTTATTGTTCTTCTATGTCCAATGTTACGAGTATAAGCTTCGTAGATTATTTCGATGCCAAAACAACAACTTTCTATGGCAAATGGACAAAATCGTTAAAAGCTCCCAAATAGAGAGAGTTGAGCAATTTCGGACCATCAAAGTTGCTCGGTGTACACTTTTTATTGTTCTTCTATGTCCAATTTTACGAGTATAAGCTTTGTAGATTATTTCTATGCCAAAACACCAACTTTCTATGACAAATGGACAAAACCGTTAAAAGCACTTCAATAGAGAGAGTTGAGCAACTTCGGACCATCAAAGTTGCTCAATGTACAATTTTTATTGTTCTTCTATGTCCAATTTTACGAGTATAAGCTTCCGAGATTATTTCGATGCCAAAACACCAACTTTCTATGACAAATGAACAAAACCGTTAAAAGCTCCTCTATAGCGAGAGTTGAACAACTTCGAACCATCAAAGTTGCCCGGTGTACACTTTTTATTGTTCTTCTATGTCCAATTTTACGAGTATAAGCTTCCTAGATTATTTCGATGCGAAAACAACAACTTTCTATGACAAATGGACAAAACCGTTAAAAGCTCCTCCATATAGAGAGTTGAGCAACTTTGGACCATCAAAGTTGCTCGGTGTACACTTTTTATTGTTCTTCTATGTCCAATTTTACGAGTATAAGGTTTCGTTATTATTTCGATGCCAAAACAACAACTTTCTATGACAAATGGACAAAACCGTTAAAAGCTCCCAAATAGAGAGAGTTGAGCAATTTCGGACCATCAAAGTTGCTCGGTGTACACTTTTTATTGTTCTTCTATGTCCAATTTTACGAGTATAAGCTTCGTAGATTATTTCGATGCCAAAACACCAACTTTCTATGACAAATGGACAAAACCGTTAGAGGCTCCCAAATAGAGAGTTGAGCAAGTTCGGACAATCAAAGTTGCTCGGTGTACACTTTTTATTGTTCTTCTATGTCCAATTTTACGAGTATAAACTTCGTAGATTATTTCGATGCCAAAACACCAACTTTCTATGAAAAATGGACAAAACCCTTAAAAACTCCTCCACATAGAGAGTTGAGCAACTTCGGACCATCAAAGTTACTCGGTGTACACTTTTTATTGTTCTTTTATGTCCAATGTTACGAGTATAAGCTTCGTAGATTATTTCGATGCAAAACAAAAACTTTCTATTACAAATGGACAAAACCGTTAAAAGCTCCTATATAGAGAGAGTTGAGCAACTTTGGACCATCAAAGTTTCTCGGTGTACACTTTTTAATATTCTTTCATGTCAAATTTTACGAGTATAAGATTTCGTTATTATTTCGATGCCAAAACAAAAACTTTCTATGGCAAATTGACAAAATCGTTAAAAGCTACTAAATAAAGAGAGTTGAGCAATTTCAAACCATCAAAGTTGCTCGGTGTACACTTTTTATTGTTATTTTATGTCAAATTTTACGAGTTTAAGATTCCGATATTTTTTCGATGCCAAAACACCAACTTTCTATGACAAATGGACAAAACCGTTAAAAGCTCCTCCATATAGAGAGTTGAGCAACTTCGGACCATCAAAGTTGCTCGGTGTACACATTTTTTATTGTTCTTCTATATCCAATTTTACGAGTATAAGCTTCGTAGATTATTTCGATGCCAAAACACCAACTTTCTACGACAAATGGACAAAACCCTTAAAAACTCCTCCATATAGAGAGTTGAGCAACTTCGGACCATCAAAGTTCTCGGTGTACACTTTTTATTGTTCTTTTATGTCCAATGTTACGAGTATAAGCTTCGTAGATTATTTCGATGCAAAACAAAAACTTTCTATTACAAATGGACAAAACCGTTAAAAGCTCCTCTATAGAGAGAGTTGAGCAACTTTGGACCATCAAAGTTTCTCGGTGTACACTTTTTATTGTTCTTTTATGTCAAATTTTACGAGTATAAGATTTCGTTATTATTTCGATGCCAAAACAACAACTTTCTATGGCAAATTGACAAAATCGTTAAAAGCTCCTAAATAAAGAGAGTTGAGCAATTTCGGACCATCAAAGTTGCTCGGTGTACACTTTTTATTGTTATTCTATGTCCAATGTTATGAGTATAAGCTTTCTAGATTATGTCGATGCGAAAACAACAACTTTCTATTACAAATCGACAAAACCTTTAAAAGCTCCTCCATATAGAGAGTTGAGCAACTTTGGACCATCAAAGTTGCTCCGTGTACACTTTTTACTGTTCTTCTATATCCAATTTTACGAGTATAAGCTTTCTAGATTATGTCGATGCGAAAACAACAACTTTCTATGACAAATGAACAAAACCGTTAAAAGCTCCTCTATAGCGAGAGTTGAACAACTTCGAACCATCAAAGTTGCCCGGTGTACACTTTTTATTGTTCTTCTATGTCCAATTTTACGAGTATAAGTTTCCTAGATTATTTCGATGCGAAAACAACAACTTTCTATGACAAATGGACAAAACCGTTAAAAACTCCACCATATAGAGAGTTGAGCAACTTCGGACCATCAAAGTTGCTCGGTTTATACTTTTTATTGTTATTCTATGTCCAATTTTACGAGTATAAGGTTTCGTTATTATTTCGATGCCAAAACAACAACTTTCTATGACAAATGGACAAAACCGTTAAAAGCTCCTCCATATAGAGAGTTGAGCAACATCGGACTATAAAAGTTGCTCGGTGTACACTTTTTATTGTTATTTTATGTCAAATTTTACGAGTATAAGATTCCGATATTTTTTCGATGCTAAAACACCAACTTTCTATGACAAATGGACAAAACAATTAAAAGCTCCTCCATATAGAGAGTTGAGCAACTTCGGACCATCAAAGTTACTCGGTGTACACTTTTTATTGTTCTTCTATGTCCAATGTTACGAGTATAAGCTTCGTAGATTATTTCGATGCCAAAACAACAACTTTCTATTACAAATGGACAAAACCGTTAAAAGCTCCTCCATATAGAGAGTTGAGCAACTTTGGACCATCAAAGTTTCTCGGTGTACACTTTTTATTGTTCTTTTATGTCAAATTTTACGAGTATAAGATTTCGTTATTATTTCGATGCCAAAACAACAACTTTCTATGGCAAATTGACAAAATCGTTAAAAGCTCCTAAATAAAGAGAGTTGAGCAATTTCGGACCATCAAAGTTGCTCGGTGTACACTTTTTATTGTTCTTCTATGTCCAATGTTATGAGTATAGGCTTTCTAGATTATGTCGATGCGAAAACAACAACTTTCTATTACAAATCGACAAAACCGTTAAAAGCTCCTCCATATAGAGAGTTGAGCAACTTTGGACCATCAAAGTTGCTCCGTGTACACTTTTTACTGTTCTTCTATATCCAATTTTACGAGTATAAGCTTTCTAGATTATGTCGATGCGAAAACAACAACTTTCAATGAGAAATGGACAAAACCGTTAAAAGCTCCTCCGTATAGAGAGTTGTGCAACATCGGACTATAAAAGTTGCTCGGTGTACACTTTTTATTGTTATTTTATGTCAAATTTTACGAGTATAAGCTTCGTAGATTATTTCGATGCCAAAACAACAACTTTCTATGAGAAATGGACAAAAGCTTTAAAAGCTCCTCCATATAGAGAGTTGAGCAACTTCGGACCATCAAAGTTACTCGGTGTACACTTTTTATTGTTCTTCTATGTCCAATGTTACGAGTATAAGCTTCGTAGATTATTTCGACGCCAAAACAACAACTTTCTATTACAAATGGACAAAACCGTTAAAAGCTCCTCTATAGAGAGAGTTGAGCAACTTTGGACCATCAAAGTTGCTCGGTGTACACTTTTTATTGTTCTTCTATGTCCAATGTTACGAGTATAAGCTTCGTAGATTATTTCGATGCCAAAACAACAACTTTCTATGGCAAATGGACAAAATCGTTAAAAGCTCCCAAATAGAGAGAGTTGAGCAATTTCGGACCATCAAAGTTGCTCGGTGTACACTTTTTATTGTTCTTTTATGTCAAATTTTACGAGTATAAGATTTCGTTATTATTTCGATGCCAAAACAACAACTTTCTATGGCAAATTGACAAAATCGTTAAAAGCTCCTAAATAGAGAGAGTTGAGCAACTTCGGACCGTCAAAGTTGCTCAATGTACACTTTTTATTGTTCTTCTATGTCCAATGTTATGAGTATAAGCTTCGTAGATTATTTCGATGCCAAAACAACAACTTTCTATTACAAATCGACAAAACCGTTAAAAGCTCCTCCATATTAAGAGTTGAGCAACTTTGGACCATCAAAGTTGCTCCGTGTACACTTTTTATTGTTCTTCTATATCCAATTTTACGAGTATAAGCTTTCTAGATTATTTCGATGCGAAAACAATAACTTTCTATGAGAAATGGACAAAACCGTTAAAACCGCTCCATATACAGAGTTGAGCAACATCGGACTATAAAAGTTGCTCGGTGTACACTTTTTATTGTTATTTTATGTCAAATTTTACGAGTATAAGATTCCGATATTTTTTCGATGCCAAAACACCGACTTTCTATGACAAATGGACAAAACCGTTAAAAGCTCCTCCATATAGAGAGTTGAGCAACTTCGGACCATCAAAGTTGCTCGGTGTACACATTTTTTATTGTTCTTCTATATCTAATTTTACGAGTATAAGCTTCGTAGATTATTTCGATGCCAAAACACCAACTTTCTACGACAAATGGACAAAACCCTTAAAAACTCCTCCATATAGAGAGTTGAGCAACTTCGGACCATCAATGTTCTCGGTGTACACTTTTTATTGTTCTTTTATGTCCAATGTTACGAGTATAAGCTTCGTAGATTATTTCGATGCAAAACAAAAACTTTCTATTACAGATGGACAAAACCGTTAAAAGCTCCTCTATAGAGAGAGTTGAGCAACTTTGGACCATCAAAGTTTCTCGGTGTACACTTTTTATTGTTCTTTTATGTCAAATTTTACGAGTATAAGATTTCGTTATTATTTCGATGCCAAAACAACAACTTTCTGTGGCAAATTGACAAAATCGTTAAAAGCTCCTAAATAAAGAGAGTTGAGCAATTTCGGACCATCAAAGTTGCTCGGTGTACACTTTTTATTGTTCTTCTATGTCCAATGTTATGAGTATAAGCTTTCTAGATTATGTCGATGCGAAAACAACAACTTTCTATTACAAATCGACAAAACCGTTAAAAGCTCCTCCATATAGAGAGTTGAGCAACTTTGGACCATCAAAGTTGCTCCGTGTACACTTTTTACTGTTCTTCTATATCCAATTTTACGAGTATAAGCTTTCTAGATTATGTCGATGCGAAAACAACAACTTTCTATGAGAAATGGACAAAACCGTTTAAAGCTCCTCCATATAGAGAGTTGTGCAACATCAGACGATAAAAGTTGCTCGGTGTACACTTTTTATTGTTATTTTATGTCAAATTTTACGAGTATAAGCTTCGTATATTATTTCGATGCCAAAACAACAAATTTCTATGAGAAATGGACAAAAGCTTTAAAAGCTCCTCCATATAGAGAGTTGAGCAACTTCGGACCATCAAAGTTACTCGGTGTACACTTTTTATTGTTCTTCTATGTCCAATGTTACGAGTATAAGCTTCGTAGATTATTTCGACGCCAAAACAACAACTTTCTATTACAAATGGACAAAACCGTTAAAAGCTCCTCTATAGAGAGAGTTGAGCAACTTTGGACCATCAAAGTTGCTCGGTGTACACTTTTTATTGTTCTTCTATGTCCAATGTTACGAGTATAAGCTTCGTAGATTATTTCGATGCCAAAACAACAACTTTCTATGGTAAATGGGCAAAATCGTTAAAAGCTCCCAAATAGAGAGAGTTGAGCAATTTCGGACCATCAAAGTTGCTCGGTGTACACTTTTTATTGTTCTTCTATGTCCAATTTTACGAGTATAAGCTTCGTAGATTATTTCGATGCCAAAACACCAACTTTCTATGACAAATGGACAAAACCGTTAAAAGCTTTTCAATAGAGAGAGTTGAGCAACTTCGGACCATCAAAGTTGCTCAATGTACACTTTTTATTGTTCTTCTATGTCCAATTTTACGAGTATAAGCTTCCGAGATTATTTCGATGCCAAAACACCAACTTTCTATGACAAATGAACAAAACCGTTAAAAGCTCCTCTATAGCGAGAGTTGAACAACTTCGAACCATCAAAGTTGCCCGGTGTACACTTTTTATTGTTCTTCTATGTCCAATTTTACGAGTATAAGTTTCCTAGATTATTTCGATGCGAAAACAACAACTTTCTATGACAATTGGACAAAACCGTTAAAAGCTCCTCCATATAGAGAGTTGAGCAACTTCGGACTATCAAAGTTGCTCGGTTTACACTTTTTATTGTTCTTCTATGTCCAATTTTACGAGTATAAGGTTTCGTTATTATTTCGATGCCAAAACAACAACTTTCTATGAGAAATGGACAAAAGCTTTAAAAGCTCCTCCATATAGAGAGTTGAGCAACTTCGGACCATCAAAGTTACTCGGTGTACACTTTTTATTGTTCTTCTATGTCCAATGTTACGAGTATAAGCTTCGTAGATTATTTCGACGCCAAAACAACAACTTTCTATTACAAATGGACAAAACCGTTAAAAGCTCCTCTATAGAGAGAGTTGAGCAACTTTGGACCATCAAAGTTGCTCGGTGTACACTTTTTATTGTTCTTCTATGTCCAATGTTACGAGTATAAGCTTCGTAGATTATTTCGATGCCAAAACAACAACTTTCTATGGCAAATGGACAAAATCGTTAAAAGCTCCCAAATAGAGAGAGTTGAGCAATTTCGGACCATCAAAGTTGCTCGGTGTACACTTTTTATTATTCTTCTATGTCCAATTTTACGAGTATAAGCTTCGTAGATTATTTCGATGCCAAAACACCAACTTTCTATGACAAATGGACAAAACCGTTAAAAGCTCTTCAATAGAGAGAATTGAGCAACTTCGGACCATCAAAGTTGCTCAATGTACACTTTTTAATGTTCTTCTATGTCCAATTTTACGAGTATAAGCTTCCGAGATTATTTCGATACCAAAACACCAACTTTCTATGACAAATGGACAAAACAATTAAAAGCTCCTCCATATAGAGAGTTGAGCAACTTCGGACCATCAAAGTTACTCGGTGTACACTTTTTATTGTTCTTCTATGTCCAATGTTACGAGTATAAGCTTCGTAGATTATTTCGATGCCAAAACAACAACTTTCTATTACAAATGGACAAAACCGTTAAAAGCTCCTCCATATAGAGAGTTGAGCAACTTTGGACCATCAAAGTTTCTCGGTGTACACTTTTTATTGTTCTTTTATGTCAAATTTTACGAGTATGAGATTTCGTTATTATTTCGATGCCAAAACAACAACTTTCTATGGCAAATTGACAAAATCGTTAAAAGCTCCTAAATAAAGAGAGTTGAGCAATTTCGGACCATCAAAGTTGCTCGGTGTACACTTTTTATTGTTCTTCTATGTCCAATGTTATGAGTATAAGCTTCGTAGATTATTTCGATGCCAAAACAACAACTTTCTATTACAAATCGACAAAACCGTTAAAAGCTCCTCCATATAGAGAGTTGAGCAACTTTGGACCATCAAAGTTGCTCCGTGTACACTTTTTATTGTTCTTCTATATCCAATTTTACGAGTATAAGCTTTCTAGATTATTTCGATGCGAAAACAATAACTTTCTATGAGAAATGGACAAAACCGTTAAAACCCCTCCATATAGAGAGTTGAGCAACATCGGACTATAAAAGTTGCTCGGTGTACACTTTTTATTGTTATTTTATGTCAAATTTTACGAGTATAAGATTCTGATATTTTTTCGATGCCAAAACATCAACTTTCTATGACAAATGGACAAAACCATTAAAAGCTCCTCCATATAGAGAGTTGAGCAACTCCGGACCATCAAAGTTGCTCGGTGTACACTTTTTATTGTTCTTCTATGTCCAATGTTACGAGTATAAGCTTCGTAGATTATTTCGATGCCAAAACAACAACTTTCTATTACAAA
This sequence comes from Euonymus europaeus, assembly GCA_963580455.1. Classification (NCBI taxonomy): domain Eukaryota; kingdom Viridiplantae; phylum Streptophyta; class Magnoliopsida; order Celastrales; family Celastraceae; genus Euonymus; species Euonymus europaeus. The sequence goes on from OY756965.1 coordinate 10,514,802, forward strand.
TGGACAAAACCGTTAAAAGCTCCTCGATATAGAGAGTTCAGCAACTTTGGATCATCAAAGTTGCTCGGTGTACACTTTTTATTGTTGTTTTATGTCAAATTTTATGAGTATAAGATTCCGATATTTTTTCGATTCCAAAACACCAACTTTCTATGACAAATGGACAAAACCGTTAAAAGCTCCTCCATATAGAGAGTTGAGCAACTTCGGACCATCAAAGTTGCTCAATGTACACTTTTTATTAATCTTCTATGTCCAATGTTACGAGTATAAGCTTCCGAGATTATTTCGATGCCAAAACACCAACTTTCTATGACAAATGGACAAAACCGTTAAAAGCTCCTCCATATAGAGAGTTGAGCAACTTCGGACCATCAAAGTTACTCGGTGTACACTTTTTATTGTTCTTCTATGTCCAATGTTACGAGTATAAGCTTCGTAGATTATTTCGACGCCAAAACAACAACTTTCTATTACAAATGGACAAAACCGTTAAAAGCTCCTCTATAGAGAGAGTTGAGCAACTTTGGACCATTAAAATTTCTCGGTGTACACTTTTTATTGTTCTTCTATGTCCAATGTTACGAGTATAAGCTTCGAGATTATTTCGATGCCAAAACAACAACTTTCTATGGCAAATGGACAAAATCGTTAAAAGCTCCCAAATAGAGAGAGTTGAGCAATTTCGGACCATCAAAGTTGCTCGGTGTACACTTTTTATTGTTCTTCTATGTCCAATTTTACGAGTATAAGCTTCGTAGATTATTTCTATGTCAAAACAACAACTTTCTATGACAAATGGACAAAACTGTTAAAGCTCTTCAATAGAGAGAGTTGAGCAACTTCGGACCATCAAAGTTGCTCAATGTACAATTTTTATTGTTCTTCTATGTCCAATTTTACGAGTATAAGCTTCCGAGATTATTTCGATGCCAAAACACCAACTTTCTATGACAAATGAACAAAACCGTTAAAAGCTCCTCTATAGCGAGAGTTGAACAACTTCGAACCATCAAACTTGCCCGGTGTACACTTTTTATTGTTCTTCTATGTCCAATTTTACGAGTATAAGCTTCCTAGATTATTTCGATGTGAAAACAACAGCTTTCTATGACAAATGGACAAAACCGTTAAAAGCTCCTCCATATAGACAGTTGAGCAACTTCGAACCATCAAAGTTGCTCGGTGTACACTTTTTATTGTTCTTCTATGTCCAATTTTACGAGTATAAGGTTTCGTTATTATTTCGATGCCAAAACTACAACTTTCTATGACAAATGGACAAAACCGTTAAAAGCTCCCAAATAGAGAGAGTTGAGCAATTTCGGACCATCAAAGTTGCTCGGTGTACACTTTTTATTGTTCTTCTATGTCCAATTTTACGAGTATAAGCTTCGTAGATTATTTCGATGCCAAAACACCAACTTTCTATGACAAATGGACAAAACCGTTAGAGGCTCCCAAATAGAGAGTTGAGCAACTTCGGACAATCAAAGTTGCTCGGTGTACACTTTTTATTGTTCTTCTATGTCCAATTTTACGAGTATGAGCTTCGTAGATTATTTCGATGCCAAAACACCAACTTTCTATGAAAAATGGACAAAACCCTTAAAAACTCCTCCATATAGAGAGTTGAGCAACTTCGGACCATCAAAGTTACTCGGTGTACACTTTTTATTGTTCTTTTATGTCCAATGTTACGAGTATAAGCTTCGTAGATTATTTCGATGCAAAACAAAAACTTTCTATTACAAATGGACAAAACCGTTAAAAGCTCCTCTATAGAGAGAGTTGAGCAACTTTGGACCATCAAAGTTTCTCGGTGTACACTTTTTATTGTTCTTTCATGTCAAATTTTACGAGTATAAGATTTCGTTATTATTTCGATGCCAAAACACCAACTTTCTATGACAAATGGACAAAACCGTTAAAAGCTCTTCAATAGAGAGAGTTGAGCAACTTCGGACCATCAAAGTTGCTCATTGTACACTTTTTATTGTTCTTCTATGTCCAATTTTACGAGTATAAGCTTCCGAGATTATTTCGATGCCAAAACACCAACTTTCTATGACAAATGAACAAAACCGTTAAAAGCTCCCCTATAGCGAGAGTTGAACAACTTCGAACCATCAAAGTTGCCAGGTGTACACTTTTTATTGTTCTTCTATGTCCAATTTTACGAGTATAAGCTTCCTAGATTATTTCGATGCGAAAACAACAACTTTCTATGACAAATGGACAAAACCGTTAAAAGCTCCTCCATATAGAGAGTTGAGCAACTTCGGACCATCAAAGTTGCTCGGTTTACACTTTTTATTGTTCTTCTATGTCCAATTTTACGAGTATAAGGTTTCGTTATTATTTCGATGCCAAAACAACAACTTTCTATGACAAATGGACAAAACCGTTAAAAGCTCCTCCATATAGAGAGTTGAGCAACATCGGACTATAAAAGTTGCTCGGTGTACACTTTTTATTGTTATTTTATGTCAAATTTTACGAGTATAAGATTCCGATATTTTTTCGATGCCAAAACACCAACTTTCTATGACAAATGGACAAAACAATTAAAAGCTCCTCCATATAGAGAGTTGAGCAACTTCGGACCATCAAAGTTACTCGGTGTGCACTTTTTATTGTTCTTCTATGTCCAATGTTACGAGTATAAGCTTCGTAGATTATTTCGATGCCAAAACAACAACTTTCTATTACAAATGGACAAAACCGTTAAAAGCTCCTCCATATAGAGAGTTGAGAAACTTTGGACCATCAAAGTTGCTCCGTGTACACTTTTTATTGTTCTTCTATATCCAATTTTACGAGTATAAGCTTTCTAGATTATTTCGATGCGAAAACAATAACTTTCTATGAGAAATGGACAAAACCGTTAAAACCCCTCCATATAGAGAGTTGAGCAACATCGGACTATAAAAGTTGCTCGGTGTACACTTTTTATTGTTATTTTATGTCAAATTTTACGAGTATAAGATTCTGATATTTTTTCGATGCCAAAACATCAACTTTCTATGACAAATGGACAAAACCATTAAAAGCTCCTCCATATAGAGAGTTGAGCAACTCCGGACCATCAAAGTTGCTCGGTGTACACTTTTTATTGTTCTTCTATATCCAATTTTACGAGTATAAGCTTTCTAGATTATTTCGATGCGAAAACAATAACTTTCTATGAGAAATGGACAAAACCGTTAAAACCCCTCCATATAGAGAGTTGAGCAACATCGGACTATAAAAGTTGCTCGGTGTACACTTTTTATTGTTATTTTATGTCAAATTTTACGAGTATAAGATTCTGATATTTTTTCGATGCCAAAACATCAACTTTCTATGACAAATGGACAAAACCATTAAAAGCTCCTCCATATAGAGAGTTGAGCAACTTCGGACCATCAAAGTTGCTCGGTGTACACTTTTTATTGTTCTTCTATGTCCAATGTTACGAGTATATGCTTCGTAGATTATTTCGATGCCAAAACAACAACTTTCTATTACAAATGGACAAAACCGTTAAAAGCTCCTCTATATAGAGAGTTCAGCAACTTTGGACCATCAAAGTTGCTCGGTGTACACTTTTTATTGTTGTTTTATGTCAAATTTTATGAGTATAAGATTCCGATATTTTTTCGATTCCAAAACACCAACTTTCTATGACAAATGGACAAAACTGTTAAAAGCTCCTCCATATAGAGAGTTGAGCAACTTCGGACCATCAAAGTTGCTCAATGTACACTTTTTATTAATCTTCTATGTCCAATGTTACGAGTGTAAGCTTCCGAGATTATTTCGATGCCAAAACACCAACTTTCTATGACAAATGGACAAAACCGTTAAAAGCTCCTCCATATAGAGAGTTGAGCAACTTCGGACCATCAAAGTTACTCGGTGTACACTTTTTATTGTTTTTCTATGTCCAATGTTACGAGTATAAGCTTCGTAGATTATTTCGACGCCAAAACAACAACTTTCTATTACAAATGGACAAAACCGTTAAAAGCTCCTCTATAGAGAGAGTTGAGCAACTTTGGACCATCAAAATTTCTCGGTGTACACTTTTTATTGTTCTTCTATGTCCAATGTTACGAGTATAAGCTTCGTAGATTATTTCGATGCCAAAACAACAACTTTCTATGGCAAATGGACAAAATCGTTAAAAGCTCCCAAATAGAGAGAGTTGAGCAATTTCGGACCATCAAAGTTGCTCGGTGTACACTTTTTATTGTTCTTCTATGTCCAATTTTATGAGTATAAGCTTCGTAGATTATTTCTATGTCAAAACATCAACTTTCTATGACAAATGGACAAAACTGTTAAAAGCTCTTCAATAGAGAGAGTTGAGCAACTTCGGACCATCAAAGTTGCTCAATGTACACTTTTTATTGTTCTTCTATGTCCAATTTTACGAGTATAAGCTTCCGAGATTATTTCGATGCCAAAACACCAACTTTCTATGACAAATGAACAAAACCGTTAAAAGCTCCTCTATAGCGAGAGTTGAACAACTTCGAACCATCAAAGTTGCCCGGTGTACACTTTTTATTGTTCTTCTATGTCCAATTTTACGAGTATAAGCTTCCTAGATTATTTCGATGTGAAAACAACAGCTTTCTATGACAAATGGACAAAACCGTTAAAAGCTCCTCCATATAGACAGTTGAGCAACTTCGGACCATCAAAGTTGCTCGGTGTACACTTTTTATTGTTCTTCTATGTCCAATTTTACGAGTATAAGGTTTCGTTATTATTTCGATGCCAAAACTACAACTTTCTATGACAAATGGACAAAACCGTTAAAAGCTCCCAAATAGAGAGAGTTGAGCAATTTCGGACCATCAAAGTTGCTCGGTGTACACTTTTTATTGTTCTTCTATGTCCAATTTTACGAGTATAAGCTTCGTAGATTATTTCGATGCCAAAACACCAACTTTCTATGACAAATGGACAAAACCGTTAGAGGCTCCCAAATAGAGAGTTGAGCAACTTCGGACAATCAAAGTTGCTCGGTGTACACTTTTTATTGTTCTTCTATGTCCAATTTTACGAGTATGAGCTTCGTAGATTATTACGATGCCAAAACACCAACTTTCTATGAAAAATGGACAAAACCCTTAAAAACTCCTCCATATAGAGAGTTGAGCAACTTCGGACCATCAAATTTACTCGGTGTACACTTTTTATTGTTCTTTTATGTCCAATGTTACGAGTATAAGCTTCGTAGATTATTTCGATGCAAAACAAAAACTTTCTATTACAAATGGACAAAACCGTTAAAAGCTCCTCTATAGAGAGAGTTGAGCAACTTTGGACCATCAAAGTTTCTCGGTGTACACTTTTTATCGTTCTTTCATGTCAAATTTTACGAGTATAAGATTTCGTTATTATTTCGATGCCAAAACACCAACTTTCTATGACAAATGGACAAAACCGTTAAAAGCTCTTCAATAGAGAGAGTTGAGCAACTTCGGACCATCAAAGTTGCTCAATGTACACTTTTTATTGTTCTTCTATGTCCAATTTTACGAGTATAAGCTTCCGAGATTATTTCGATGCCAAAACACCAACTTTCTATGACAAATGAACAAAACCGTTAAAAGCTCCTCTATAGCGAGAGTTGAACAACTTCGAACCATCAAAATTGCCCGGTGTACACTTTTTATTGTTCTTCTATGTCCAATTTTACGAGTATAAGTTTCCTAGATTATTTCGATGCGAAAACAACAATTTTCTATGACAAATGGACAAAACCGTTAAAAGCTCCTCCATATAGAGAGTTGAGCAACTTCGGACCATCAAAGTTGCTCGGTTTACACTTTTTATTGTTCTTCTATGTCCAATTTTACGAGTATAAGGTTTCGTTATTATTTCGATGCCAAAACAACAACTTTCTATGACAAATGGACAAAACCGTTAAAAGCTCCCAAATAGAGAGAGTTGAGCAATTTCTGACCATCAAAGTTGCTCGGTGTACACTTTTTATTGTTCTTCTATATCCAATTTTACGAGTATAAGCTTTCTAGATTATTTCGATGCCAAAACACCAACTTTCTATGACAAATGGACAAAACAATTAAAAGCTCCTCCATATAGAGAGTTGAGCAACTTCGGACCGTCAAAGTTACTCGGTGTACACTTTTTATTGTTCTTCTATGTCCAATTTTACGAGTATGAGCTTCGTAGATTATTTCGATGCCAAAACACCAACTTTCTATGACAAATGGACAAAACAATTAAAAGCTCCTCCATATAGAGAGTTGAGCAACTTCGGACCGTCAAAGTTACTCGGTGTACACTTTTTATTGTTCTTCTATGTCCAATGTTACGAGTATAAGCTTCGTAGATTATTTCGATGCCAAAACAACAACTTTCTATTACAAATGGACAAAACCGTTAAAAGCTCCTCCATATAGAGAGTTGAGCAACTTTGGACCATCAAAGTTTCTCGGTGTACACTTTTTATTGTTCTTTTATGTCAAATTTTACGAGTATAAGATTTCGTTATTATTTCGATGCCAAAACAACAACTTTCTATGGCAAATTGACAAAATCGTTAAAAGCTCCTAAATAAAGAGAGTTGAGCAATTTCGGACCATCAAAGTTGCTCGGTGTACACTTTTTATTGTTCTTCTATGTCCAATGTTATAAGTATAAGCTTCGTAGATTATTTCGATGCCAAAACAACAACTTTCTATTACAAATCGACAAAACCGTTAAAAGCTCCTCCATATAGAGAGTTGAGCAACTTTGGACCATCAAAGTTGCTCCGTGTACACTTTTTATTGTTCTTCTATATCCAATTTTACGAGTATAAGCTTTCTAGATTATTTCGATGCGAAAACAATAACTTTCTATGAGAAATGGACAAAACCGTTAAAACCCCTCCATATAGAGAGTTGAGCAACATCGGACTATAAAAGTTGCTCGGTGTACACTTTTTATTGTTATTTTATGTCAAATTTTACGAGTATAAGATTCTGATATTTTTTCGATGCCAAAACATCAACTTTCTATGACAAATGGACAAAACCATTAAAAGCTCCTCCATATAGAGAGTTGAGCAACTTCGGACCATCAAAGTTGCTCGGTGTACAATTTTTATTGTTCTTCTATGTCCAATTTTACGAGTATAAGCTTCCGAGATTTTTTCGATGCCAAAACAACAACTTTCTATTACAAATGGACAAAACCGTTAAAAGCTCCTCTATAGCGAGAGTTGAACAACTTGGAACCATCAAAGTTGCCCGGTGTACACTTTTATTGTTCTTCTATGTGCAATGTTACGAGTATAAGCTTCCTAGATTATTTCGATGCGAAAACAACAACTTTCTATGACAAATGGACAAAACCGTTAAAAGCTCCACCATATAGAGAGTTGAGCAACTTCGGACCATCAAAGTTGCTCGGTGTACACTTTTTATTGTTCTTCTATGTCCAATTTTACGAGTATAAGGTTTCGTTATTATTTCGATGCCAAAACAACAACTTTCTATGACAAATGGACAAAACCGTTAAAAGCTCCCAAATAGAGAGAGTTGAGCAATTTCGGACCATCAAAGTTGCTCGGTGTACACTTTTTATTGTTCTTCTATGTCCAATTTTACGAGTATAAGCTTCGTAGATTATTTCGATGCCAAAACACCAACTTTCTATGACAAATGGACAAAACCGTTAGAGGCTCCCAAATAGAGAGTTGAGCAACTTCGGACAATCAAAGTTGCTCGGTGTACACTTTTTATTGTTCTTCTATGTCCAATTTTACGAGTATGAGCTTCGTAGATTATTTCGATGCCAAAACACCAACTTTCTATGAAAAATGGACAAAACCCTTAAAAACTCCTCCATATAGAGAGTTGAGCAACTTCGGACCATCAAAGTTACTCGGTGTATACTTTTTATTGTTCTTTTATGTCCAATGTTACGAGTATAAGCTACGTAGATTATTTCGATGCAAAACAAAAACTTTCTATTACAAATGGACAAAACCGTTAAAAGCTCCTCTATAGAGAGAGTTGAGCAACTTTGGACCATCAAATTTTCTCGGTGTACACTTTTTATTGTTCTTCTATGTCCAATTTTACGAGTATAAGCTTCCGAGATTATTTCGATGCCAAAACACCAACTTTCTATGACAAATGGACAAAACCGTTAAAAGCTCCTCCATATAGAGAGTTGAGCAACTTTGGACCATCAAAGTTGCTCCGTGTACACTTTTTATTGTTCTTCTATATCCAATTTTACGAGTATAAGCTTTCTAGATTATTTCGATGCGAGAACAATAACTTTCTATGAGAAATGGACAAAACCGTTAAAACCCCTCCATATAGAGAGTTGAGCAACATCGGACTATAAAAGTTGCTCGGTGTACACTTTTTATTGTTATTTTATGTCAAATTTTACGAGTATAAGATTCTGATATTTTTTCGATGCCAAAACATCAACTTTCTATGACAAATGGACAAAACCATTAAAAGCTCCTCCATATAGAGAGTTGAGCAACTTCGGACCATCAAAGTTGCTCGGTGTACAATTTTTATTGTTCTTCTATGTCCAATTTTACGAGTATAAGCTTCCGAGATTTTTTCGATGCCAAAACAACAACTTTCTATTACAAATGGACAAAACCGTTAAAAGCTCCTCTATAGCGAGAGTTGAACAACTTGGAACCATCAAAGTTGCCCGGTGTACACTTTTATTGTTCTTCTATGTGCAATGTTACGAGTATAAGCTTCCTAGATTATTTCGATGCGAAAACAACAACTTTCTATGACAAATGGACAAAACCGTTAAAAGCTCCACCATATAGAGAGTTGAGCAACTTCGGACCATCAAAGTTGCTCGGTGTACACTTTTTATTGTTCTTCTATGTCCAATTTTACGAGTATAAGGTTTCGTTATTATTTCGATGCCAAAACAACAACTTTCTATGACAAATGGACAAAACCGTTAAAAGCTCCCAAATAGAGAGAGTTGAGCAATTTCGGACCATCAAAGTTGCTCGGTGTACACTTTTTATTGTTCTTCTATGTCCAATTTTACAAGTATAAGCTTCGTAGATTATTTCGATGCCAAAACACCAACTTTCTATGACAAATGGACAAAACCGTTAGAGGCTCCCAAATACAGAGTTGAGCAACTTCGGACAATCAAAGTTGCTCGGTGTACACTTTTTATTGTTCTTCTATGTCCAATTTTACGAGTATGAGCTTCGTAGATTATTTCGATGCCAAAACACCAACTTTCTATGAAAAATGGACAAAACCCTTAAAAACTCCTCCATATAGAGAGTTGAGCAACTTCGGACCATCAAAGTTACTCGGTGTACACTTTTTATTGTTCTTTTATGTCCAATGTTACGAGTATAAGCTACGTAGATTATTTCGATGCAAAACAAAAACTTTCTATTACAAATGGACAAAACCGTTAAAAGCTCCTCTATAGAGAGAGTTGAGCAACTTTGGACCATCAAAGTTTCTCGGTGTACACTTTTTATGGTTCTTCTATGTCCAATTTTACGAGTATAAGCTTCCGAGATTATTTCGATGCCAAAACACCAACTTTCTATGACAAATGGACAAAACCGTTAAAAGCTCCTCCATATAGAGAGTTGAGCAACTTCGGACCATCAAAGTTACTCGGTGTACACTTTTTATTGTTCTTCTATGTCCAATGTTACGAGTATAAGCTTCGTAGATTATTTCGACGCCAAAACAACAACTTTCTATTACAAATGGACAAAACCGTTAAAAGCTCCTCTATAGAGAGAGTTGAGCAACTTTGGACCATCAAAATTTCTCGGTGTACACTTTTTATTGTTCTTCTATGTCCAATGTTACGAGTATAAGCTTCGTAGATTATTTCGATGCCAAAACAACAACTTTCTATGGCAAATGGACAAAATCGTTAAAAGTTCCCAAATAGAGAGAGTTGAGCAATTTCGGACCATCAAAGTTGCTCGGTGTACACTTTTTATTGTTCTTCTATGTCCAATTTTACGAGTATAAGCTTCCGAGATTATTTCGATGCCAAAACTCCAACTTTCTATGACAAATGAACAAAACCGTTAAAAGCTCCTCTATAGCGAGATTTGAACAACTTCGAACCATCAAAGTTGCCCGGTGTACACTTTTTATTATTCTTCTATGTGCAATTTTACGAGTATAAGCTTCCTAGATTATTTCGATGCGAAAACAACAACTTTCTATGACAAATGGACAAAACCGTTAAAAGCTCCACCATATAGAGAGTTGAGCAACTTCGGACCATCAAAGTTGCTCGGTGTACACTTTTTATTGTTCTTCTATGTCCAATTTTACGAGTATAAGGTTTCGTTATTACTTCGATGCCAAAACAACAACTTTCTATGACAAATGGACAAAACCGTTAAAAGCTCCCAAATAGAGAGAGTTGAGCAATTTCGGACCATCAAAGTTGCTCGGTGTACACTTTTTATTGTTCTTCTATGTCCAATTTTACGAGTATAAGCTTCGTAGATTATTTCGATGCCAAAACACCAACTTTCTATGACAAATGGACAAAACCGTTAGAGGCTCCCAAATAGAGAGTTGAGCAACTTCGGACAATCAAAGTTGCTCGGTGTACACTTTTTATTGTTCTTCTATGTCCAATTTTACGAGTATGAGCTTCGTAGATTATTTCGATGCCAAAACACCAACTTTCTATGAAAAATGGACAAAACCCTTAAAAACTCCTCCATATAGAGAGTTGAGCAACTTCGGACCATCAAAGTTACTCGGTGTACACTTTTTATTGTTCTTTTATGTCCAATGTTACGAGTATAAGCTTCGTAGATTATTTCGATGCAAAACAAAAACTTTGTATTACAAATGGACAAAACCGTTAAAAGCTCCTCTATAGAGAGAGTTGAGCAACTTTGGACCATCAAAGTTTCTCGGTGTACACTTTTTATTGTTCTTTTATGTCAAATTTTACGAGTATAAGATTCCGATATTTTTTCGATGCCAAAACACCAACTTTCTATGACAAATGAACAAAACCGTTAAAAGCTCCTCTATAGCGAGAGTTGAACAACTTCGAACCATCAAAGTTTCCCGGTGTACACTTTTTATTGTTCTTCTATATCCAATTTTACGAGTATAAGCTTCCTAGATTATTTCGATGCGAGAACAACAACTTTCTATGACAAATGGACAAAACCGTTAAAAGCTCCTCCATATAGAGAGTTGAGCAACTTCGGACCATCAAAGTTGCTCCGTGTACACTTTTTATTGTTCTTCTATATCCAATTTTACGAGTATAAGCTTTCTAGATTATTTCGATGCCAAAACACCAACTTTCTATGACAAATGGACAAAACAATTAAAAGCTCCTCCATATAGAGAGTTGAGCAACTTCGGACCGTCAAAGTTACTCGGTGTACACTTTTTATTGTTCTTCTATGTCCAATTTTACGAGTATGAGCTTCGTAGATTATTTCGATGCCAAAACACCAACTTTCTATGACAAATGGACAAAACAATTAAAATCTCCTCCATATAGAGAGTTGAGCAACTTCGGACCGTCAAAGTTACTCGGTGTACACTTTTTATTGTTCTTCTATGTCCAATGTTACGAGTATAAGCTTCGTAGATTATTTCGATGCCAAAACAACAACTTTCTATTACAAATGGACAAAACCGTTAAAAGCTCCTCCATATAGAGAGTTGAGCAACTTTGGACCATCAAAGTTTCTCGGGGTACACTTTTTATTGTTCTTTTATGTCAAATTTTACGAGTATAAGATTTCGTTATTATTTCGATGCCAAAACAACAACTTTCTTTGGCAAATTGACAAAATCGTTAAAAGCTCCTAAATAAAGAGAGTTGAGCAATTTCGGACCATCAAAGTTGCTCGGTGTACACTTTTTATTGTTCTTCTATGTCCAATGTTATAAGTATAAGCTTCGTAGATTATTTCGATGCCAAAACAACAACTTTCTATTACAAATCGACAAAACCGTTAAAAGCTCCTCCATATAGAGAGTTGAGCAACTTTGGACCATCAAAGTTGCTCCGTGTACACTTTTTATTGTTCTTCTATATCCAATTTTACGAGTATAAGCTTTCTAGATTATTTCGATGCGAAAACAATAACTTTCTATGAGAAATGGACAAAACCGTTAAAACCCCTCCATATAGAGAGTTGAGCAACATCGGACTATAAAAGTTGCTCGGTGTACACTTTTTATTGTTATTTTATGTCAAATTTTACGAGTATAAGATTCTGATATTTTTTCGATGCCAAAACATCAACTTTCTATGACAAATGGACAAAACCATTAAAAGCTCCTCCATATAGAGAGTTGAGCAACTTCGGACCATCAAAGTTGCTCGGTGTACAATTTTTATTGTTCTTCTATGTCCAATTTTACGAGTATAAGCTTCCGAGATTTTTTCGATGCCAAAACAACAACTTTCTATTACAAATGGACAAAACCGTTAAAAGCTCCTCTATAGCGAGAGTTGAACAACTTGGAACCATCAAAGTTGCCCGGTGTACACTTTTATTGTTCTTATATGTGCAATGTTACGAGTATAAGCTTCCTAGATTATTTCGATGCGAAAACAACAACTTTCTATGACAAATGGACAAAACCGTTAAAAGCTCCACCATATAGAGAGTTGAGCAACTTCGGACCATCAAAGTTGCTCGGTGTACACTTTTTATTGTTCTTCTATGTCCAATTTTACGAGTATAAGGTTTCGTTATTATTTCGATGCCAAAACAACAAATTTCTATGACAAATGGACAAAACCGTTAAAAGCTCCCAAATAGAGAGAGTTGAGCAATTTCGGACCATCAAAGTTGCTCGGTGTACACTTTTTATTGTTCTTCCATGTCCAATTTTACGAGTATAAGCTTCGTAGATTATTTCGATGCCAAAACACCAACTTTCTATGACAAATGGACAAAACCGTTAGAGGCTCCCAAATAGAGAGTTGAGCAACTTCGGACAATCAAAGTTGCTCGGTGTACACTTTTTATTGTTCTTCTATGTCCAATTTTACGAGTATGAGCTTCGTAGATTATTTCGATGCCAAAACACCAACTTTCTATGAAAAATGGACAAAACCCTTAAAAACTCCTCCATATAGAGAGTTGAGCAACTTCGGACCATCAAAGTTACTCGGTGTACACTTTTTATTGTTCTTTTATGTCCAATGTTACGAGTATAAGCTACGTAGATTATTTCGATGCAAAACAAAAACTTTCTATTACAAATGGACAAAACCGTTAAAAGCTCCTCTATAGAGAGAGTTGAGCAACTTTGAACCATCAAAGTTTCTCGGTGTACACTTTTTATTGTTCTTCTATGTCCAATTTTACGAGTATAAGCTTCCGAGATTATTTCGATGCCAAAACACCAACTTTCTATGACAAATGGACAAAACCGTTAAAAGCTCCTCCATATAGAGAGTTGAGCAACTCCGGACCATCAAAGTTGCTCGGTGTACACTTTTTATTGTTCTTCTATATCCAATTTTACGAGTATAAGCTTTCTAGATTATTTCGATGCGAAAACAATAACTTTCTATGAGAAATGGACAAAACCGTTAAAACCCCTCCATATAGAGAGTTGAGCAACATCGGACTATAAAAGTTGCTCGGTGTACACTTTTTATTGTTATTTTATGTCAAATTTTACGAGTATAAGATTCTGATATTTTTTCGATGCCAAAACATCAACTTTCTATGACAAATGGACAAAACCATTAAAAGCTCCTCCATATAGAGAGTTGAGCAACTTCGGACCATCAAAGTTGCTCGGTGTACAATTTTTATTGTTCTTCTATGTCCAATTTTACGAGTATAAGCTTCCGAGATTTTTTCGATGCCAAAACAACAACTTTCTATTACAAATGGACAAAACCGTTAAAAGCTCCTCTATAGCGAGAGTTGAACAACTTGGAACCATCAAAGTTGCCCGGTGTACACTTTTATTGTTCTTCTATGTGCAATGTTACGAGTATAAGCTTCCTAGATTATTTCGATGCGAAAACAACAACTTTCTATGACAAATGGACAAAACCGTTAAAAGCTCCACCATATAGAGAGTTGAGCAACTTCGGACCATCAAAGTTGCTCGGTGTACACTTTTTATTGTTCTTCTATGTCCAATTTTACGAGTATAAGGTTTCGTTATTATTTCGATGCCAAAACAACAACTTTCTATGACAAATGGACAAAACCGTTAAAAGCTCCCAAATAGAGAGAGTTGAGCAATTTCGGACCATCAAAGTTGCTCGGTGTACACTTTTTATTGTTCTTCTATGTCCAATTTTACGAGTATAAGCTTCGTAGATTATTTCGATGCCAAAACACCAACTTTCTATGACAAATGGACAAAACCGTTAGAGGCTCCCAAATAGAGAGTTGAGCAACTTCGGACAATCAAAGTTGCTCGGTGTACACTTTTTATTGTTCTTCTATGTCCAATTTTACGAGTATGAGCTTCGTCGATTATTTCGATGCCAAAACACCAACTTTCTATGAAAAATGGACAAAACCCTTAAAAACTCCTCCATATAGAGAGTTGAGCAACTTCGGACCATCAAAGTTACTCGGTGTACACTTTTTATTGTTCTTTTATGTCCAATGTTACGAGTATAAGCTACGTAGATTATTTCGATGCAAAACAAAAACTTTCTATTACAAATGGACAAAACCGTTAAAAGCTCCTCTATAGAGAGAGTTGAGCAACTTTGGACCATCAAAGTTTCTCGGTGTACACTTTTTATTGTTCTTCTATGTCCAATTTTACGAGTATAAGCTTCCGAGATTATTTCGATGCCAAAACACCAACTTTCTATGACAAATGGACAAAACCGTTAAAAGCTCCTCCATATAGAGAGTTGAGCAACTTCGGACCATCAAAGTTACTCGGTGTACACTTTTTATTGTTCTTCTATGTCCAATGTTACGAGTATAAGCTTCGTAGATTATTTCGACGCCAAAACAACAACTTTCTATTACAAATGGACAAAACCGTTAAAAGCTCCTCTATAGAGAGAGTTGAGCAACTTTGGACCATCAAAATTTCTCGGTGTACACTTTTTATTGTTCTTCTATGTCCAATGTTACGAGTATAAGCTTCGTAGATTATTTCGATGCCAAAACAACAACTTTCTATGGCAAATGGACAAAATCGTTAAAAGTTCCCAAATAGAGAGAGTTGAGCAATTTCGGACCATCAAAGTTGCTCGGTGTACACTTTTTATTGTTCTTCTATGTCCAATTTTACGAGTATAAGCTTCGTAGATTATTTCTAAGCCAAAACACCAACTTTCTATGACAAATGGACAAAACCGTTAAAAGCTCTTCAATAGAGAGAGTTGAGCAACTTCGGACCATCAAAGTTGCTCAATGTACAATTTTTATTGTTCTTCTATGTCCAATTTTACGAGTATAAGCTTTCGAGATTATTTCGATGCCAAAACACCAACTTTCTATGACAAATGAACAAAACCGTTAAAAGCTCCTCTATAGCGAGATTTGAACAACTTCGAACCGTCAAAGTTGCCCGGTGTACACTTTTTATTATTCTTCTATGTGCAATTTTACGAGTATAAGCTTCCTAGATTATTTCGATGCGAAAACAACAACTTTCTATGACAAATGGACAAAACCGTTAAAAGCTCCACCATATAGAGAGTTGAGCAACTTCGGACCATCAAAGTTGCTCGGTGTACACTTTTTATTGTTCTTCTATGTCCAATTTTACGAGTATAAGGTTTCGTTATTACTTCGATGCCAAAACAACAACTTTCTATGACAAATGGACAAAACCGTTAAAAGCTCCCAAATAGAGAGAGTTGAGCAATTTCGGACCATCAAAGTTGCTCGGTGTACACTTTTTATTGTTCTTCTATGTCCAATTTTACGAGTATAAGCTTCGTAGATTATTTCGATGCCAAAACACCAACTTTCTATGACAAATGGACAAAACCGTTAGAGGCTCCCAAATAGAGAGTTGAGCAACTTCGGACAATCAAAGTTGCTCGGTGTACACTTTTTATTGTTCTTCTATGTCCAATTTTACGAGTATGAGCTTCGTAGATTATTTCGATGCCAAAACACCAACTTTCTATGAAAAATGGACAAAACCCTTAAAAACTCCTCCATATAGAGAGTTGAGCAACTTCGGACCATCAAAGTTACTCGGTGTACACTTTTTATTGTTCTTTTATGTCCAATGTTACGAGTATAAGCTTCGTAGATTATTTCGATGCAAAACAAAAACTTTCTATTACAAATGGACAAAACCGTTAAAAGCTCCTCTATGGAGAGAGTTGAGCAACTTTGGACCATCAAAGTTTCTCGGTGTACACTTTTTATTGTTCTTTTATGTCAAATTTTACGAGTATAAGATTCCGATATTTTTTCGATGCCAAAACACCAACTTTCTATGACAAATGAACAAAACCGTTAAAAGCTCCTCTATAGCGAGAGTTGAACAACTTCGAACCATCAAAGTTGCCCAGTGTACACTTTTTATTGTTCTTCTATATCCAATTTTACGAGTATAAGCTTCCTAGATTATTTCGATGCGAGAACAACAACTTTCTATGACAAATGGAGAAAACCGTTAAAAGCTCCTCCATATAGAGAGTTGAGCAACTTCGGACCATCAAAGTTGCTCGGTGTATACTTTTTATTGTTCTTCTATGTCCAATTTTACGAGTATAAGCTTCGTAGATTATTTCGATGCCAAAACAACAACTTTCTATGGCAAATTGACAAAATCGTTAAAAGCTCCTAAATAAAGAGAGTTGAGCAATTTCGGACCATCAAAGTTGCTCGGTGTACACTTTTTATTGTTCTTCTATGTCCAATGTTATGAGTATAAGCTTCGCAGATTATTTCGATGCCAAAACAACAACTTTCTATTACAAATCGACAAAACCGTTAAAAGCTCCTCCATATAGAGAGTTGAGCAACTTTGGACCATCAAAGTTGCTCCGTGTACACTTTTTATTGTTCTTCTATATCCAATTTTACGAGTATAAGCTTTCTAGATTATTTCGATGCGAAAACAACAACTTTCTATGAGAAATGGACAAAACTCCTCCATATAGAGAGTTGAGCAGCATCGGACTATAAAAGTTGCTCGGTGTACACTTTTTATTGTTATTTTATGTCAAATTTTACGAGTATAAGATTCCGATATTTTTTCGATGCCAAAACACCAACTTTCTATGACAAATGGACAAAACCGTTAAAAGCTCTCCAATAGAGAGAGTTGAGCAACTTCGGACCATCAAAGTTGCTCGGTGTACACTTTTTATTGTTCTTCTATGTCCAATGTTACGAGTATAAGCTTCGTAGATTATTTCGATGCCAAAACAACAACTTTCTATGGCAAATGGACAAAATCGTTAAAAGCTCCTCTATAGAGAGAGTTGAGCAACTTTGGACCATCAAAGTTGCTCAATGTACACTTTTTATTGTTCTTCTATGTCTAATATTACGAGTATAAGCTTCCGAGATTATTTCGATGCCAAAACACCAACTTTCTATGACAAATGAACAAAACCGTTAAAAGCTCCTCTATAGCGAGAGTTGAACAACTTCGAACCATCAAAGTTGCCCGGTGTACACTTTTTATTGTTCTTCTATATCCAATTTTACGAGTATAAGCTTCCTAGATTATTTCGATGCGAGAACAACAACTTTCTATGACAAATGGACAAAACCGTTAAAAGCTCCTCCATATAGAGAGTTGAGCAACTTCGGACCATCAAAGTTGCTCGGTGTACACTTTTTATTGTTCTTCTATGTCCAATTTTACGAGTATAAGCTTCGTAGATTATTTCGATGCCAAAACAACAACTTTCTATGGCAAATTGACAAAATCGTTAAAAGCTCCTAAATAAAGAGAGTTGAGCAATTTCGGACCATCAAAGTTGCTCGGTGTACACTTTTTATTGTTCTTCTATGTCCAATGTTATGAGTATAAGCTTCGCAGATTATTTCGATGCCAAAACAACAACTTTCTATTACAAATCGACAAAACCGTTAAAAGCTCCTCCATATAGAGAGTTGAGCAACTTTGGACCATCAAAGTTGCTCCGTGTACACTTTTTATTGTTCTTCTATATCCAATTTTACGAGTATAAGCTTTCTAGATTATTTCGATGCGAAAACAACAACTTTCTATGAGAAATGGACAAAACCGTTAAAAGCTCCTCCATATAGAGAGTTGAGCAGCATCGGACTATAAAAGTTGCTCGGTCACTTTTTATTGTTATTTTATGTCAAATTTTACGAGTATAAGATTCCGATATTTTTTCGATGCCAAAACACCAACTTTCTATGACAAATGGACAAAACTATTAAAAGCTCCTCCATATAGAGAGTTGAGCAACTTCGGACCATCAAAGTTACTCGGTGTACACTTTTTATTGTTCTTCTATGTCCAATGTTACGAGTATAAGCTTCGTAGATTATTTCGATGCCAAAACAACAACTTTCTTTTACAAATGGACAAAACCGTTAAAAGCTCCTCTATAGAGATAGTTCAGCAACTTTGGACCATCAAAGTTGCTCGGTGTACACTTTTTATTGTTGTTTTATGTCAAATTTTATGAGTATAAGATTCCGATATTTTTTCGATTCCAAAACACCAACTTTCTATGACAAATGGACAAAACTGTTAAAAGCTCCTCCATATAGAGAGTTGAGCAACTTCGGACCATCAAAGTTGCTCAATGTACACTTTTTATTGTTCTTCTATGTATAATGTTACGAGTATAAGCTTCCGAGATTATTTCGTTGCCAAAACACCAACTTTCTATGACAAATGGACAAAATCTTTAAAAGCTCCTCCATATAGAGAGTTGAGCAACTTCGGACCATCAAAGTTACTCGGTGTACACTTTTTATTGTTCTTCTATATCCAATGTTACGAGTATAAGCTTCGTAGATTGTTTCGACGCCAAAACAACAACTTTCTATTACAAATGGACAAAACCGTTAAAAGCTCCTCTATAGAGAGAGTTGAGCAACTTTGGACCATCAAAGTTGCTCGGTGTACACTTTTTATTGTTCTTCTATGTCCAATGTTACGAGTATAAGCTTCGTAGATTATTTCGATGTCAAAACAACAACTTTCTATGGCAAATGGACAAAATCGTTAAAAGCTCCCAAATAGAGAGAGTTGAGCAATTTCAGACCATCAAAGTTGCTCGGTGTACACTTTTTATTGTTCTTCTATGTCCAATTTTACGAGTATAAGCTTCGTAGATTATTTCGATGCCAAAACAACAACTTTCTATGACAAATGGACAAAACCGTTAAAAGCTCTTCAATAGAGAGAGTTGTGCAACTTCGGACCAGCAAAGTTGCTCAATGTACACTTTTTATTGTTCTTCTATGTCCAATTTTACGAGTATAAGCTTCCGAGATTATTTGGATGCTAAAACACCAACTTTCTATGACAAATGAACAAAACCGTTAAAAGCTCCTCTATAGCGAGAGTTGAACAACTTCGAACAATCAAAGTTGCCCGGTGTACACTTTTTATTGTTCTTCTATGTCCAATTTTACGAGTATAAGCTTCCTAGATTATTTCGATGCGAAAACAACAACTTTCTATGACAAATGGACAAAACCGTTAAAAGCTCCTCCATATAGAGAGTTGAGCAACTTCGGACCATCAAAGTTGCTCGGTGTACACTTTTTATTGTTCTTATATGTCCAATTTTACGAGTATAAGGTTTCGTTATTATTTCGATGCCAAAACAACAACTTTCTATGACAAATGGACAAAACCTTTAAAAGCTCCCAAATAGAGAGAGTTGAGCAATTTCGGACCATTAAAGTTGCTCGGTGTACACTTTTTATTGTTCTTCTATGTCCAATTTTACGAGTATAAGCTTCGTAGATTATTTCGATGCGAAAACACCAACTTTCTATGACAAATGGATAAAAGCGTTAGAGGCTCCCAAATAGAGAGTTGAGCAACTTCGGACAATCAAAGTTGCTCGGTGTACACTTTTTATTGTTCTTCTATGTCCAATTTTACGAGTATAAGCTTCGTAGATTATTTCGATGCCAAAACAACAACTTTCTATGGCAAATTGACAAAACCCTTAAAAGCTCCTCCATATAGAGAGTTGAGCAACTTCGGACCATCAAAGTTACTCGGTGTACACTTTTTATTGTTCTTTTATGTCCAATGTTACGAGTATAAGCTTCGTAGATTATTTCGATGCAAAACAAAAACTTTCTATTACAAATGGACAAAACCGTTAAAAGCTCCTCTATAGAGAGAGTTGAGCAACTTTGGACCATCAAAGTTTCTCGGTGTACACTTTTTATTGTTCTTTCATGTCAAATTTTACGAGTATAAGATTTCGTTATTATTTCGATGCCAAAACAACAACTTTCTATGGCAAATTGACAAAATCGTTAAAAGCTCCTAAATAAAGAGAGTTGAGCAATTTCAAACCATCAAAGTTGCTCGGTGTACACTTTTTATTGTTATTTTATGTCAAATTTTACGAGTATTGGATTCCGATATTTTTTCGATGCCAAAACACCAACTTTCTATGACAAATGGACAAAACCGTTAAAAGCTCCTCCATATAGAGAGTTGAGCAACTTCGGACCATCAAAGTTACTCGGTGTACCATTTTTATTGTTCTTCTATGTCCAATGTTACGAGTATAAGCTTCGCAGATTATTTCGACGCCAAAACAACAACTTTCTATTACAAATGGACAAAACCGTTAAAAGCTCCTCTATAGAGAGAGTTGAGCAACTTTGGACCATCAAAGTTGCTCGGTGTACACTTTTTATTGTTCTTCTATGTCCAATTTTATGAGTATAAGCTTCGTAGATTATTTCGATGTCAAAACAACAACTTTCTATGGCAAATTGACAAAACCCTTAAAAGCTCCTCCATATAGAGAGTTGAGCAACTTCGGACCATCAAAGTTACTCGGTGTACACTTTTTATTGTTCTTTTATGTCCAATGTTACGAGTATAAACTTCGTAGATTATTTCGATGCAAAACAAAAACTTTCTATTACAAATGGACAAAACCGTTAAAAGCTCCAATATAGAGAGAGTTGAGCAACTTTGGACCATCAAAGTTTCTCGGTGTACACTTTTTATTGTTCTTTCATGTCAAATTTTACGAGTATAAGATTTCGTTATTATTTCGATGCCAAAACAACAACTTTCTATGGCAAATTGACAAAATCGTTAAAAGCTCCTAAATAAAGAGAGTTGAGCAATTTCAAACCATCAAAGTTGCTCGGTGTACACTTTTTATTGTTATTTTATGTCAAATTTTACGAGTATAGGATTCCGATATTTTTTCGATGCCAAAACACCAACTTTCTATGACAAATGGACAAAACCGTTAAAAGCTCCTCCATATAGAGAGTTGAGCAACTTCGGACCATCAAAGTTACTCGGTGTACCATTTTTATTGTTCTTCTATGTCCAATGTTACGAGTATAAGCTTCGCATATTATTTCGACGCCAAAACAATAACAACTTTCTATTACAAATGGACAAAACCGTTAAAAGCTCCTCTATAGAGAGAGTTGAGCAACTTTGGACCATCAAAGTTGCTCGGTGTACACTTTTTATTGTTCTTCTATGTCCAATTTTACGAGTATAAGCTTCGTAGATTATTTCGATGCCAAAACAACAACTTTCTATGGCAAATTGACAAAACCCTTAAAAGCTCCTCCATATAGAGAGTTGAGCAACTTCGGACCATCAAAGTTACTCGGTGTACACTTTTTATTGTTCTTTTATGTCCAATGTTACGAGTATAAGCTTCGTAGATTATTTCGATGCAAAACAAAAACTTTCTATTACAAATGGACAAAACCGTTAAAAGCTCCTCTATAGAGAGAGTTGAGCAACTTTGGACCATCAAAGTTTCTCGGTGTACACTTTTTATTGTTCTTTCATATCAAATTTTACGAGTATAAGATTTCGTTATTATTTCGATGCCAAAACAACAACTTTCTATGGCAAATTGACAAAATCGTTAAAAGCTCCTAAATAAAGAGAGTTGAGCAATTTCAAACCATCAAAGTTGCTCGGTGTACACTTTTTATTGTTATTTTATGTCAAATTTTACGAGTATAAGATTCCGATATTTTTTCGATGCCAAAACACCAACTTTCTATGACAAATGGACAAAACCGTTAAAAGCTCCTCCATATAGAGAGTTGAGCAACTTCGGACCATCAAAGTTACTCGGTGTACACTTTTTATTGTTCTTCTATGTCCAATGTTACGAGTATAAGCTTCGTAGATTATTTCGATGCCAAAACAACAACTTTCTATTACAAATGGACAAAACCGTTAAAAGCTCCTCTATAGAGAGAGTTCAGCAACTTTGGACCATCAAAGTTGCTCGGTGTACACTTTTTATTCTTGTTTTATGTCAAATTTTATGAGTATAAGATTCCGATATTTTTTCGATTCCAAAACACCAACTTTCTATGACAAATGGACAAAACTGTTAAAAGCTCCTCCATATAGAGAGTTGAGCAACTTCGGACCATCAAAGTTGCTCAATGTACACTTTTTATTGTTCTTCTATGTATAATGTTACGAGTATAAGCTTCCGAGATTATTTCGTTGCCAAAACACCAACTTTCTATGACAAATGGACAAAACCGTTAAAAGCTCCTCCATATAGAGAGTTGAGCAACTTCGGACCATCAAAGTTGCTCGGTGTACACTTTTTATTGTTCTTCTATGTCCAATTTTACGAGTATAAGCTTCGTAGATTATTTCGATGCCAAAACAACAACTTTCTATGGCAAATTGACAAAATCGTTAAAAGCTCCTAAATAAAGAGAGTTGAGCAATTTCGGACCATCAAAGTTGCTCGGTGTACACTTTTTATTGTTCTTCTATGTCCAATGTTATGAGTATAAGCTTCGCAGATTATTTCGATGCCAAAACAACAACTTTCTATTACAAATCGACAAAACCGTTAAAAGCTCCTCCATATAGAGAGTTGAGCAACTTTGGACCATCAAAGTTGCTCCGTGTACACTTTTTATTGTTCTTCTATATCCAATTTTACGAGTATAAGCTTTCTAGATTATTTCGATGCGAAAACAACAACTTTCTATGAGAAATGGACAAAACCGTTAAAAGCTCCTCCATATAGAGAGTTGAGCAGCATCGGACTATAAAAGTTGCTCGGTGTACACTTTTTATTGTTATTTTATGTCAAATTTTACGAGTATAAGATTCCGGTAGTTTTTCGATGCCAAAACACCAACTTTCTATGACAAATGGACAAAACCGTTAAAAGCTCTCCAATAGAGAGAGTTGAGCAACTTCGGACCATCAAAGTTGCTCGGTGTACACTTTTTCTTGTTCTTCTATGTCCAATGTTACGAGTATAAGCTTCGTAGATTATTTCGATGCCAAAACAACAACTTTCTCTGGCAAATAGACAAAATCGTTAAAAGCTCCTCTATAGAGAGAGTTGAGCAACTTTGGACCATCAAAGTTGCTCAATGTACACTTTTTATTGTTCTTCTATGTCCAATTTTACGAGTATAAGCTTCCGAGATTATTTCGATGCCAAAACACCAACTTTCTATGACAAATGAACAAAACCGTTAAAAGCTCCTCTATAGCGAGAGTTGAACAACTTCGAACCATCAAAGTTGCCCGGTGTACACTTTTTATTGTTCTTCTATATCCAATTTTACGAGTATAAGCTTCCTAGATTATTTCGATGCGAGAACAACAACTTTCTATGACAAATGGAGAAAACCGTTAAAAGCTCCTCCATATAGAGAGTTGAGCAACTTCGGACCATCAAAGTTGCTCGGTATACACTTTTTATTGTTCTTCTATGTCCAATTTTACGAGTATAAGCTTCGTAGATTATTTCGATGCCAAAACAACAACTTTCTATGGCAAATTGACAAAATCGTTAAAAGCTCCTAAATAAAGAGAGTTGAGCAATTTCGGACCATCAAAGTTGCTCGGTGTACCCTTTTTATTGTTCTTCTATGTCCAATGTTATGAGTATAAGCTTCGCAGATTATTTCGATGCCAAAACAACAACTTTCTATAACAAATCGACAAAACCGTTAAAAGCTCCTCCATATAGAGAGTTGAGCAACTTTGGACCATCAAAGTTGCTCCGTGTACACTTTTTATCGTTCTTCTATATCCAATTTTACGAGTATAAGCTTTCTAGATTATTTCGATGCGAAAACAACAACTTTCTATGAGAAATGGACAAAACCGTTAAAAGCTCCTCCATATAGAGAGTTGAGCAGCATCGGACTATAAAAGTTGCTCGGTGTACACTTTTTATTGTTATTTTATGTCAAATTTTACGAGTATAAGATTCCGATATTTTTTCGATGCCAAAACACCAACTTTCTATGACAAATGGACAAAACTATTAAAAGCTCCTCCATATAGAGAGTTGAGCAACTTCGGACCATCAAAGTTACTCGGTGTACACTTTTTATTGTTCTTCTATGTCCAATGTTACGAGTATAAGCTTCGTAGATTATTTCGATGCCAAAACAACAACTTTCTATTACAAATGGACAAAACCGTTAAAAGCTCCTCTATAGAGAGAGTTCAGCAACTTTGGACCATCAAAGTTGCTCGGTGTACAATTTTTATTCTTGTTTTATGTCAAATTTTATGAGTATAAGATTCCGATATTTTTTCGATTCCAAAACACCAACTTTCTATGACAAATGGACAAAACTGTTAAAAGCTCCTCCATATAGAGAGTTGAGCAACTTCGGACCATCAAAGTTGCTCAATGTACACTTTTTATTGTTCTTCTATGTATAATGTTACGAGTATAAGCTTCCGAGATTATTTCGTTGCCAAAACACCAACTTTCTATGACAAATGGACAAAACCGTTAAAAGCTCCTCCATATAGAGAGTTGAGCAACTTCGGACCATCAAAGTTGCTCGGTGTACACTTTTTATTGTTCTTCTATGTCCAATTTTACGAGTATAAGCTTCGTAGATTATTTCGATGCCAAAACAACAACTTTCTATGGCAAATTGACAAAATCGTTAAAAGCTCCTAAATAAAGAGAGTTGAGCAATTTCGGACCATCAAAGGTGCTCGGTGTACACTTTTTATTGTTCTTCTATGTCCAATGTTATGAGTATAAGCTTCGCAGATTATTTCGATGCCAAAACAACAACTTTCTATTACAAATCGACAAAACCGTTAAAAGCTCCTCCATATAGAGAGTTGAGCAACTTTGGACCATCAAAGTTGCTCCGTGTACACTTTTTATTGTTCTTCTATATCCAATTTTACGAGTATAAGCTTTCTAGATTATTTCGATGCGAAAACAACAACTTTCTATGAGAAATGGACAAAACCGTTAAAAGCTCCTCCATATAGAGAGTTGAGCAGCATCGGACTATAAAAGTTGCTCGGTGTACACTTTTTATTGTTATTTTATGTCAAATTTTACGAGTATAAGATTCCGGTATTTTTTCGATGCCAAAACACCAACTTTCTATGACAAATGGACAAAACCGTTAAAAGCTCTTCAATAGAGAGAGTTGAGCAACTTCGGACCATCAAAGTTGCTCGGTGTACACTTTTTATTGTTCTTCTATGTCCAATGTTACGAGTATAAGCTTCGTAGATTATTTCGATGCCAAAACAACAACTTTCTCTGGCAAATAGATAAAATCGTTAAAAGCTCCTCTATAGAGAGAGTTGAGCAACTTTGGACCATCAAAGTTGCTCAATGTACACTTTTTATTGTTCTTCTATGTCCAATTTTACGAGTATAAGCTTCCGAGATTATTTCGATGCCAAAACACCAACTTTCTATGACAAATGAACAAAACCGTTAAAAGCTCCTCTATAGCGAGAGTTGAACAACTTCGAACCATCAAAGTTGCCCGGTGTACACTTTTTATTGTTCTTCTATATCCAATTTTACGAGTATAAGCTTCCTAGATTATTTCGATGCGAGAACAACAACTTTCTATGACAAATGGACAAAACCGTTAAAAGCTCCTCCATATAGAGAGTTGAGCAACTTCGGACCATCAAAGTTGCTCGGTATACACTTTTTATTGTTCTTCTATGTCCAATTTTACGAGTATAAGCTTCGTAGATTATTTCGATGCCAAAACAACAACTTTCTATGGCAAATTGACAAAATCGTTAAAAGCTCCTAAATAAAGAGAGTTGAGCAATTTCGGACCATCAAAGTTGCTCGGTGTACACTTTTTATTGTTCTTCTATGTCCAATGTTATGAGTATAAGCTTCGCAGATTATTTCGATGCCAAAACAACAACTTTCTATAACAAATCGACAAAACCGTTAAAAGCTCCTCCATATAGAGAGTTGAGCAACTTTGGACCATCAAAGTTGCTCCGTGTACACTTTTTATCGTTCTTCTATATCCAATTTTACGAGTATAAGCTTTCTAGATTATTTCGATGCGAAAACAACAACTTTCTATGAGAAATGGACAAAACCGTTAAAAGCTCCTCCATATAGAGAGTTGAGCAGCATCGGACTATAAAAGTTGCTCGGTGTACACTTTTTATTGTTATTTTATGTCAAATTTTACGAGTATAAGATTCCGATATTTTTTCGATGCCAAAACACCAACTTTCTATGACAAATGGACAAAACTATTAAAAGCTCCTCCATATAGAGAGTTGAGCAACTTCGGACCATCAAAGTTACTCGGTGTACACTTTTTATTGTTCTTCTATGTCCAATGTTACGAGTATAAGCTTCGTAGATTATTTCGATGCCAAAACAACAACTTTCTATTACAAATGGACAAAACCGTTAAAAGCTCCTCTATAGAGAGAGTTCAGCAACTTTGGACCATCAAAGTTGCTCGGTGTACAATTTTTATTCTTGTTTTATGTCAAATTTTATGAGTATAAGATTCCGATATTTTTTCGATTCCAAAACACCAACTTTCTATGACAAATGGACAAAACTGTTAAAAGCTCCTCCATATAGAGAGTTGAGCAACTTCGGACCATCAAAGTTGCTCAATGTACACTTTTTATTGTTCTTCTATGTATAATGTTACGAGTATAAGCTTCCGAGATTATTTCGTTGCCAAAACACCAACTTTCTATGACAAATGGACAAAACCGTTAAAAGCTCCTCCATATAGAGAGTTGAGCAACTTCGGACCATCAAAGTTACTCGGTGTCCACTTTTTATTGTTCTTCTATATCCAATGTTACGAGTATAAGCTTCGTAGATTATTTCGACGCCAAAACAACAACTTTCTATTACAAA
This sequence comes from Euonymus europaeus, assembly GCA_963580455.1. Classification (NCBI taxonomy): domain Eukaryota; kingdom Viridiplantae; phylum Streptophyta; class Magnoliopsida; order Celastrales; family Celastraceae; genus Euonymus; species Euonymus europaeus. The sequence goes on from OY756965.1 coordinate 10,542,111, forward strand.
TGGACAAAACCGTTAAAAGCTCCTCTATAGAGAGAGTTGAGCAACTTTGGACCATCAAAGGTGCTCGGTGTACACTTTTTATTGTTCTTCTATGTCCAATGTTACGAGTATAAGCTTCGTAGATTATTTCGATGTCAAAACAACAACTTTCTATGGCAAATGGACAAAATCGTTAAAAGCTCCCAAATAGAGAGAGTTGAGCAATTTCGGACCATCAAAGTTGCTCGGTGTACACTTTTTATTGTTCTTCTATGTCCAATTTTACGAGTATAAGCTTCGTAGATTATTTCGATGCCAAAACAACAACTTTCTATGACAAATGGACAAAACCGTTAAAACCTCTTCAATAGAGAGAGTTGTGCAACTTCGGACCAGCAAAGTTGCTCAATGTACACTTTTTATTGTTCTTCTATGTCCAATTTTACGAGTATAAGCTTCCGAGATTATTTGGATGCTAAAACACCAACTTTCTATGACAAATGAACAAAACCGTTAAAAGCTCCTCTATAGCGAGAGTTGAACAACTTCGAACCATCAAAGTTGCCCGGTGTACACTTTTTATTGTTCTTCTATGTCCAATTTTACGAGTATAAGCTTCCTAGATTATTTCGATGCGAAAACAACAACTTTCTATGACAAATGGACAAAACCGTTAAAAGCTCCTCCATATAGAGAGTTGAGCAACTTCGGACCATCAAAGTTGCTCGGTGTACACTTTTTATTGTTCTTATATGTCCAATTTTACGAGTATAAGGTTTCGTTATTATTTCGATGCCAAAACAACAACTTTCTATGACAAATGGACAAAACCTTTAAAAGCTCCCAAATAGAGAGAGTTGAGCAATTTCGGACCATTAAAGTTGCTCGGTGTACACTTTTTATTGTTCTTCTATGTCCAATTTTACGAGTATAAGCTTCGCAGATTATTTCGATGCGAAAACACCAACTTTCTATGACAAATGGATAAAACCGTTAGAGGCTCCCAAATAGAGAGTTGAGCAACTTCGGACAATCAAAGTTGCTCGGTGTACACTTTTTATTGTTCTTCTATGTCCAATTTTACGAGTATAAGCTTCGTAGATTATTTCGATGCCAAAACAACAACTTTCTATGGCAAATTGACAAAACCCTTAAAAGCTCCTCCATATAGAGAGTTGAGCAACTTCGGACCATCAAAGTTACTCGGTGTACACTTTTTATTGTTCTTTTATGTCCAATGTTACGAGTATAAGCTTCGTAGATTATTTCGATGCAAAACAAAAACTTTCTATTACAAATGGACAAAACCGTTAAAAGCTCCTCTATAGAGAGAGTTGAGCAACTTTGGACCATCAAAGTTTCTCGGTGTACACTTTTTATTGTTCTTTCATGTCAAATTTTACGAGTATAAGATTTCGTTATTATTTCGATGCCAAAACAACAACTTTCTATGACAAATTGACAAAATCGTTAAAAGCTCCTAAATAAAGAGAGTTGAGCAATTTCAAACCATCAAAGTTGCTCGGTGTACACTTTTTATTGTTATTTTATGTCAAATTTTACGAGTATAAGATTCCGATATTTTTTCGATGCCAAAACACCAACTTTCTATGACAAATGGACAAAACCGTTAAAAGCTCCTCCATATAGAGAGTTGAGCAACTTCGTACCATCAAAGTTACTCGGTGTACCATTTTTATTGTTCTTCTATGTCCAATGTTACGAGTATAAGCTTCGCAGATTATTTCGACGCCAAAACAATAACTTTCTATTACAAATGGACAAAACCGTTAAAAGCTCCTCTATAGAGAGAGTTGACCAACTTTGGACCATCAAAGTTGCTCGGTGTACACTTTTTATTGTTCTTCTATGTCCAATTTTACGAGTATAAGCTTCGTAGATTATTTCGATGCCAAAACAACAACTTTCTATGGCAAATTGACAAAACCCTTAAAAGCTCCTCCATATAGAGAGTTGAGCAACTTCGGACCATCAAAGTTACTCGGTGTACACTTTTTATTGTTCTTTTATGTCCAATGTTACGAGTATAAGCTTCGTAGATTATTTCGATGCAAAACAAAAACTTTCTATTACAAATGGACAAAACCGTTAAAAGCTCCTCTATAGAGAGAGTTGAGCAACTTTGGACCATCAAAGTTTCTCGGTGAACACTTTTTATTGTTCTTTCATTTCAAATTTTACGAGTATAAGATTTCGTTATTATTTCGATGCCAAAACAACAACTTTCTATGGCAAATTGACAAAATCGTTAAAAGCTCCTAAATAAAGAGAGTTGAGCAATTTCAAACCATCAAAGTTGCTCGGTGTACACTTTTTATTGTTATTTTATGTCAAATTTTACGAGTATAAGATTCCGATATTTTTTCGATGCCAAAACACCAACTTTCTATGACAAATGGACAAAACCGTTAAAAGCTCCTCCATATAGAGAGTTGAGCAACTTCGGACCATCAAAGTTACTCGGTGTACCATTTTTATTGTTCTTCTATGTCCAATGTTACGAGTATAAGCTTCGCAGATTATTTCGACGCCAAAACAACAACTTTCTATTACAAATGGACAAAACCGTTAAAAGCTCCTCTATAGAGAGAGTTGAGCAACTTTGGACCATCAAAGTTGCTCGGTGTACACTTTTTATTGTTCTTCTATGTCCAATGTTACGAGTATAAGCTTCGTAGATTATTTCGATGCCAAAACAACAACTTTCTATGGCAAATGGACAAAATCGTTAAAAGCTCCCAAATAGAGATAGTTGAGCAATTTCGGACCATCAAAGTTGCTCGGTGTACACTTTTTATTGTTCTTCTATGTCCAATTTTACGAGTATAAGCTTCGTAGATTATTTCGATGCCAAAACACCAACTTTCTATGACAAATGGACAAAACCGTTAAAAGCTCTTCAATAGAGAGAGTTGAGCAACTTCGTACCATCAAAGTTGCTCAATGTACACTTTTTATTGTTCTTCTATGTCCAATTTTACGAGTATAAGCTTCCGAGATTATTTCGATGCCAAAACACCAACTTTCTATGACAAATGAACAAAACCGTTAAAAGCTCCTCTATAGCGAGAGTTGAACAATTTCGAACCATCAAAGGTACCCGGTGTACACTTTTTATTGTTCTTCTATGTCCAATTTTGCGAGTATAAGCTTCCTAGATTATTTCGATGCGAAAACAACAACTTTCTATGACAAATGGACAAAACCGTTAAAAGCTCCTCCATATAGAGAGTTGAGCAACTTCGGACCATCAAAGTTACTCAGTGTACACTTTTTATTGTTCTTCTATGTCCAATTTTACGAGTATAAGCTTCGTAGATTATTTCGATGCCAAAACAACAACTTTCTATGGCAAATTGACAAAATCGTTAAAAGCTCCTAAATAAAGAGAGTTGAGCAATTTCGGACCATCAAAGTTGCTCGGTGTACACTTTTTATTGTTCTTCTATGTCCAATGTTATGAGTATAAGCTTCGTAGATTATTTCGATGTCAAAACAACAACTTTCTATTACAAATCGACAGAACCGTTAAAAGCTCCTCCATATAGAGAGTTGAGCAACTTTTGACCATCAAAGTTGCTCCGTGTACACTTTTTATTGTTCTTCTATATCCAATTTTACGAGTATAAGCTTTCTAGATTATTTCGATGCGAAAACAACAACTTTCTATGAGAAATGGACAAAACCGTTAAAAGCTCCTCCATATAGAGAGTTGAGCAGCATCGGACTATAAAAGTTGCTCGGTGTTCACTTTTTATTGTTATTTTATGTCAAATTTTACGAGTATAAGATTCCGATATTTTTTCGATGCCAAAACACCAACTTTCTATGACAAATGGACAAAACCATTAAAAGCTCCTCCATATAGAGAGTTGAGCAACTTCGGACCATCAAAGTTACTCGGTGTACACTTTTTATTGTTCTTCTATGTCCAATGTTACGAGTATAAGCTTCGTAGATTATTTCGATGCCAAAACAACAACTTTCTATTACAAATGGACAAAACCGTTAAAAGCTCCTCTATAGAGAGAGTTCAGCAACTTTGGACCATCAAAGTTGCTCGGTGTACACTTTTTATTGTTGTTTTATGTCAAATTTTATGAGTATAAGATTCCGATATTTTTTCGATTCCAAAACACCAACTTTCTATGACAAACGGACAAAACCGTTAAAAGCTCCTCCATATAGAGAGTTGAGCAACTTCGGACCATCAAAGTTGCTCAATGTACACTTTTTATTGTTCTTCTATGTCCAATGTTACGAGTATAAGCTTCCGAGATTATTTCGATGCCAAAACACCAACTTTCTATGACAAATGGACAAAACCGTTAAAAACTCCTCCATATAGAGAGTTGAGCAACTTCGGACCATCAAAGTTACTCGGTGTACACTTTTTATTGTTCTTCTATGTCCAATGTTACGAGTATAAGCTTCGTAGATTATTTCGACGCCAAAACAACAACTTTCTATTACAAATGGACAAAACCGTTAAAAGCTCCTCTATAGAGAGAGTTGAGCAACTTTGGACCATCAAAGTTGCTCGGTGTACACTTTTTATTGTTCTTTTATGTCCAATGTTACGAGTATAAGCTTCGTAGATTATTTCGATGTCAAAACAACAACTTTCTACGGCAAATGGACAAAATCGTTAAAAGCTCCCAAATAGGGAGAGTTGAGCAATTTCGGACCATCAAAGTTGCTCGGTGTACACTTTTTATTGTTCTTCTATGTCCAATTTTACGAGTATAAGCTTCGTAGATTATTTCGATGCCAAAACAACAACTTTCTATGACAAATGGACAAAACCGTTAAAAGCTCTTCAATAGAGAGAGTTGTGCAACTTCGGACCAGCAAAGTTGCTCAATGTACACTTTTTATTGTTCTTCTATGTCCAATTTTACGAGTATAAGCTTCCGAGATTATTTCGATGCCAAAACACCAACTTTCTATGACAAATGAACAAAACCGTTAAAAGCTCCTCTATAGCGAGAGTTGAACAACTTCGAACCATCAAAGTTGCCCGGTGTACACTTTTTATTGTTCTTCTATGTCCAATTTTACGAGTATAAGCTTCCTAGATTATTTCGATGCGAAAACAACAACTTTCTATGACAAATGGACAAAACTGTTAAAAGCTCCTCCATATAGAGAGTTGAGCAACTTCGGACCATTAAAGTTGCTCGGTGTACACTTTTTATTGTTCTTCTATTTCCAATTTTACGAGTATAAGGTTTCGTTATTATTTCGATGCCAAAACAACAACTTTCTATGACAAATGGGCAAAACCGTTAAAAGCTCCCAAATAGAGAGAGTTGAGCAATTTCGGACCATCAAAGTTGCTCGGTGTACACTTTTTATTGTTCTTCTATGTCCAATTTTACGAGTATAAGCTTCGTAGATTATTTCGATGCCAAAACACCAACTTTCTATGACAAATGGACAAAACCGTTAGAGGCTCCCAAATAGAGAGTTGAGCAACTTCGGACAATCAAAGTTGCTCGGTGTACACTTTTTATTGTTCTTCTATGTCCAATTTTACGAGTATAAGCTTCGTAGATTATTTCGATGCCAAAACACCAACTTTCTATGAAAAATGGACAAAACCCTTAAAAACTCCTCCTATAGAGAGTTGAGCAACTTCGGACCATCAAAGTTACTCGGTGTACACTTTTTATTGTTCTTTTATGTCCAATGTTACGAGTATAAGCTTCGTAGATTATTTCGATGCAAAACAAAAACTTTCTATTACAAATGGACAAAACCGTTAAAAGCTCCTCTATAGAGAGAGTTGAGCAACTTTGGACCATCAAAGTTTCTCGGTGTACACTTTTTATTGTTCTTTCATGTCAAATTTTAGAGTATAAGATTTCGTTATTATTTCGATGCCAAAACAACAACTTTCTATGGCAAATTGACAAAATCGTTAAAAGCTCCTAAATAAAGAGAGTTGAGCAATTTCAAACCATCAAAGTTGCTCGGTGTACACTTTTTATTGTTATTTTATGTCAAATTTTACGAGTATAAGATTCCGATATTTTTTCGATGCCAAAACACCAACTTTCTATGACAAATGGACAAAACCGTTAAAAGCTCCTCCATATAGAGAGTTGAGCAACTTCGGACCATCAAACTTACTCGGTGTACCATTTTTATTGTTCTTCTATGTCCAATGTTACGAGTATAAGCTTCGTAGATTATTTCGACGCCAAAACAACTAGTTTCTATTACAAATGGACAAAACCATTAAAAGCTCCTCTATAGAGAGAGTTGAGCAACTTTGGACCATCAAAGTTGCTCGGTGTACACTTTTTATTGTTCTTCTATGTCCAATGTTACGAGTATAAGCTTCGTAGATTATTTCGATGCCAAAACAACAACTTTCTATGGCAAATGGAAAAAATCGTTAAATGCTCCCAAATAGAGAGAGTTGAGCAATTTCGGACCATCAAAGTTGCTCGGTGTACACTTTTTATTGTTCTTCTATGTCCAATTTTACGAGTATAAGCTTCGTAGATTATTTCGATGCCAAAACACCAACTTTCTATGACAAATGGACAAAACCGTTAAAAGCTCTTCAATAGAGAGAGTTGAGCAACTTCGGACCATCAAAGTTGCTCAATGTACACTTTTTATTGTTCTTCTATGTCCAATTTTACGAGTATAAGCTTTCGAGATTATTTCGATGCCAAAACACCAACTTTCTATGACAAATGAACAAAACCGTTAAAGGCTCCTCTATAGCGAGAGTTGAACAACTTCGAACCATCAAAGTTGCCCGGTGTACACTTTTTATTGTTCTTCTATGTCCAATTTTACGAGTATAAGCTTCCTAGATTATTTCGATGCGAAAACAACAACTTTCTATGACAAATGGACAAAACCGTTAAAAGCTCCTCCATATAGAGAGTTGAGCAACTTCGGACCATCAAAGTTGCTCAATGTACACTTTTTATTATTCTTCTATGTCCAATGTTACGAGTATAAGCTTCCGAGATTATTTCGATGCCAAAACACCAACTTTCTATGACAAATGGACAAAACCGTTAAAAACTCCTCCATATAGAGAGTTGAGCAACTTCGGACCATCAAAGTTATTCGGTGTACACTTTTTATTGTTCTTCTATGTCCAATGTTACGAGTATAAGCTTCGTAGATTATTTCGATGTCAAAACAACAACTTTCTATGGCAAATGGACAAAATCGTTAAAAGTTCCCAAATAGGGAGAGTTGAGCAATTTCGGACCATCAAAGTTGCTCGGTGTACACTTTTTATTGTTCTTCTATGTCCAATTTTACGAGTATAAGCTTCGTAGATTATTTCGATGCCAAAACAACAACTTTCTATGACAAATGGACAAAATCGTTAAAAGCTCTTCAATAGAGAGAGTTGTGCAACTTCGGACCAGCAAAGTTGCTCAATGTACACTTTTTATTGTTCTTCTATGTCCAATTTTACGAGTATAAGCTTCCGAGATTATTTCGATGCCAAAACACCAACTTTCTATGAAAAATGAACAAAACCGTTAAAAGCTCCTCTATAGCGAGAGTTGAACAACTTCGAACCATCAAAGTTGCCCGGTGTACACTTTTTATTGTTCTTCTATGTCCAATTTTACGAGTATAAGCTTCCTAGATTATTTCGATGCGAAAACAACAACTTTCTATGACAAATGGACAAAACCGTTAAAAGCTCCTCCATATAGAGAGTTGAGCAACTTCGGACCATCAAAGTTGCTCGGTGTACACTTTTTATTGTTCTTCTATGTCCAATTTTACGAGTATAAGCTTCGTAGATTATTTCGATGCCAAAACAACAACTTTCTATGGGAAATTGACAAAATCGTTAAAAGCTCCTAAATAAAGAGAGTTGAGCAATTTCGGACCATCAAAGTTGCTCGGTGTACACTTTTTATTGTTCTTCTATGTCCAATTTTACGAGTATAAGCTTCCTAGATTATTTCGATGCCAAAACACACACTTTCTATGAAAAATGGACAAAACCCTTAAAAACTCCTCCTATAGAGAGTTGAGCAACTTCGGACCATTAAAGTTGCTCGGTGTACACTTTTTATTGTTCTTCTATTTCCAATTTTACGAGTATAAGGTTTCGTTATTATTTCGATGCCAAAACAACAACTTTCTATGACAAATGGGCAAAACCGTTAAAAGCTCCCAAATAGAGAGAGTTGAGCAATTTCGGACCATCAAAGTTGCTCGGTGTACACTTTTTATTGTTCTTCTATGTCCAATTTTACGAGTATAAGCTTCGTAGATTATTTCGATGCCAAAACACCAACTTTCTATGACAAATGGACAAAACCGTTAGAGGCTCCCAAATAGAGAGTTGAGCAACTTCGGACAATCAAAGTTGCTCGGTGTACACTTTTTATTGTTCTTCTATGTCCAATTTTACGAGTATAAGCTTCGTAGATTATTTCGATGCCAAAACACACACTTTCTATGAAAAATGGACAAAACCCTTAAAAACTCCTCCTATAGAGAGTTGAGCAACTTTGGACCATCAAAGTTACTCGGTGTACACTTTTTATTGTTCTTTTATGTCCAATGTTACGAGTATAAGCTTCGTAGATTATTTCGATGCAAAACAAAAACTTTCTATTACAAATGGACAAAACCGTTAAAAGCTCCTCTATAGAGAGAGTTGAGCAACTTTGGACCATCAAAGTTTCTCGGTGTACACTTTTTATTGTTCTTTCATGTCAAATTTTAGAGTATAAGATTTCGTTATTATTTCGATGCCAAAACAACAACTTTCTATGGCAAATTGACAAAATCGTTAAAAGCTCCTAAATAAAGAGAGTTGAGCAATTTCAAACCATCAAAGTTGCTCGGTGTACACTTTTTATTGTTATTTTATGTCAAATTTTACGAGTATAAGATTCCGATATTTTTTCGATGCCAAAACACCAACTTTCTATGACAAATGGACAAAACCTTTAAAAGCTCCTCCATATAGAGAGTTGAGTAACTTCGGACCATCAAAGTTACTCGGTGTACCATTTTTATTGTTCTTCTATGTCCAATGTTACGAGTATAAGCTTCGTAGATTATTTCGACGCCAAAACAACAACTTTCTATTACAAATGGACAAAACCGTTAAAAGCTCCTCTATAGAGAGAGTTGAGCAACTTTGGACCATCAAAGTTGCTCGGTGTACACTTTTTATTGTTCTTCTATGTCCAATGTTACGAGTATAAGCTTCGTAGATTATTTCGATGCCAAAACAACAACTTTCTATGGCAAATGGACAAAATCGTTAAATGCTCCCAAATAGAGAGAGTTGAGCAATTTCGGACAATCAAAGTTGCTCGGTGTACACTTTTTATTGTTCTTCTATGTCCAATTTTACGAGTATAAGCTTCGTAGATTATTTCGATGCCAAAACACCAACTTTCTATGACAAATGGACAAAACCGTTAAAAGCTCTTCAATAGAGAGAGTTGAGCAACTTCGGACCATCAGAGTTGCTCAATGTACACTTTTTATTGTTCTTCTATGTCCAATTTTACGAGTATAAGCTTCCGAGATTATTTCGATGCTAAAACACCAACTTTCTATGACAAATGAACAAAACCGTTAAAAGCTCCTCTATAGCGAGAGTTGAACAACTTCGAACCATCAAAGTTGCCCGGTGTACACTTTTTATTGTTCTTCTATGTCCAATTTTACGAGTATAAGCTTCCTAGATTATTTCGATGCGAAAACAACAACTTTCTATGACAAATGGACAAAACCGTTAAAAGCTCCTCCATATAGAGAGTTGAGCAACTTCGGACCATCAAAGTTGCTCGGTGTACACTTTTTATTGTTCTTCTATGTCCAATTTTACGAGTATAAGCTTCGTAGATTATTTCGATGCCAAAACAACAACTTTCTATGGCAAATTGACAAAATCGTTAAAAGCTCCTAAATAAAGAGAGTTGAGCAATTTCGGACCATCAAAGTTGCTCGGTGTACACTTTTTATTGTTCTTCTATGTCCAATGTTACGAGTATAAGCTTCGTAGATTATTTCGATGCCAAAACAACAACTTTCTATGACAAATGGACAAAACCGTTAAAAGCTCCTCCATATAGAGAGTTGAGCAACTTCGGACCATCAAAGTTACTCAGTGTACACTTTTTATTGTTCTTCTATGTCCAATTTTACGAGTATAAGCTTCGTAGATTATTTCGACGCCAAAACAACAACTTTCTATGGGAAATTGACAAAATCGTTAAAAGCTCCTAAATAAAGAGAGTTGAGCAATTTCGGACCATCAAAGTTGCTCGGTGTACACTTTTTATTGTTCTTCTATGTCCAATGTTATGAGTATAAGCTTCGTAGATTATTTCGATGCCAAAAGAACAACTTTCTATTACAAATCGACATAACCGTTAAAAGCTCCTCCATATAGAGAGTTGAGCAACTTGGGACCATCAAAGTTGCTCCGTGTACACTTTTTATTGTTCTTCTATATCCAATTTTACGAGTATAAGCTTTCTAGATTATTTCGATGCGAAAACAACAACTTTCTATGAGAAATAGACAAAACCGTTAAAAGCTCCTCCATATAGAGAGTTGAGAAGCATCGGACTATAAAAGTTGCTCGGTGTACACTTTTTATTGTTATTTTATGTCAAATTTTACGAGTACAAGATTCCGATATTTTTTCGATGCCAAAACACCAACTTTCTATGACAAATGGACAAAACCATTAAAAGCTCCTCCATATAGAGAGTTGAGCAACTTCGGACCATCAAAGTTACTCGGTGTACACTTTTTATTGTTCTTCTATGTCCAATGTTACGAGTATAAGCTTCGTAGATTATTTCGATGCCAAAACAACAACTTTCTATTACAAATGGACAAAACCGTTAAAAGCTCTTCTATAGAGAGAGTTCAGCAATTTTGGACCATCAAAGTTGCTCGGTGTACACTTTTTATTGTTGTTTTATGTCAAATTTTATGAGTATAAGATTCCGATATTTTTTCGATTCCAAAACACCAACTTTCTATGACAAATGGACAAAACCGTTAAAAGCTCCTCCATATAGAGAGTTGAGCAACTTCGGACCATCAAAGTTGCTCAATGTACACTTTTTATTAATCTTCTATGTCCAATGTTACGAGTATAAGCTTCCGAGATTATTTCGATGCCAAAACACCAACTTTCTATGACAAATGGACAAAACCGTTAAAAGCTCCTCCATATAGAGAGTTGAGCAACTTTGGACCATCAAAGTTACTCGGTGTACACTTTTTATTGTTCTTCTATGTCCAATGTTACGAGTATAAGCTTCGTAGATTATTTCGACGCCAAAACAACAACTTTCTATTACAAATGGACAAAACCTTTAAAAGCTCCTCTATAGAGAGAGTTGAGCAACTTTGGACCATCAAAGTTGCTCGGTGTACACTTTTTATTGTTCTTCTATGTCCAATGTTACGAGTATAAGCTTCGTAGATTATTTCGACGCCGAAACAAAAACTTTCTATTACAAATGGACAAAACCGTTAAAAGCTCCTCTATAGAGAGAGTTGAGCAACTTTGGACCATCAAAGTTTCTCGGTGTACACTTTTTATTGTTCTTTCATGTCAAATTTTAGAGTATAAGATTTCGTTATTATTTCGATGCCAAAACAACAACTTTCTATGGCAAATTGACAAAATCGTTAAAAGCTCCTAAATAAAGAGAGTTGAGCAATTTCAAACCATCAAAGTTGCTCGGTGTACACTTTTTATTGTTATTTTATGTCAAATTTTACGAGTATAAGATTCCGATATTTTTTCGATGCCAAAACACCAACTTTCTATGACAAATGGACAAAACCTTTAAAAGCTCCTCCATATAGAGAGTTGAGTAACTTCGGACCATCAAAGTTACTCGGTGTACCATTTTTATTGTTCTTCTATGTCCAGTGTTACGAGTATAAGCTTCGTAGATTATTTCGACGCCAAAACAACAACTTTCTATTACAAATGGACAAAACCGTTAAAAGCTCCTCTATAGAGAGAGTTGAGCAACTTTGGACCATCAAAGTTGCTCGGTGTACACTTTTTATTGTTCTTCTATGTCCAATGTTACGAGTATAAGCTTCGTAGATTATTTCGATGCCAAAACAACAACTTTCTATGGCAAATGGACAAAATCGTTAAATGCTCCCAAATAGAGAGAGTTGAGCAATTTCGGACAATCAAAGTTGCTCGGTGTACACTTTTTATTGTTCTTCTATGTCCAATTTTACGAGTATAAGCTTCGTAGATTATTTCGATGCCAAAACACCAACTTTCTATGACAAATGGACAAAACCGTTAAAAGCTCTTCAATAGAGAGAGTTGAGCAACTTCGGACCATCAGAGTTGCTCAATGTACACTTTTTATTGTTCTTCTATGTCCAATTTTACGAGTATAAGCTTCCGAGATTATTTCGATGCTAAAACACCAACTTTCTATGACAAATGAACAAAACCGTTAAAAGCTCCTCTATAGCGAGAGTTGAACAACTTCGAACCATCAAAGTTGCCCGGTGTACACTTTTTATTGTTCTTCTATGTCCAATTTTACGAGTATAAGCTTCCTAGATTATTTCGATGCGAAAACAACAACTTTCTATGACAAATGGACAAAACCGTTAAAAGCTCCTCCATATAGAGAGTTGAGCAACTTCGGACCATCAAAGTTGCTCGGTGTACACTTTTTATTGTTCTTCTATGTCCAATTTTACGAGTATAAGCTTCGTAGATTATTTCGATGCCAAAACAACAACTTTCTATGGCAAATTGACAAAATCGTTAAAAGCTCCTAAATAAAGAGAGTTGAGCAATTTCGGACCATCAAAGTTGCTCGGTGTACACTTTTTATTGTTCTTCTATGTCCAATGTTACGAGTATAAGCTTCGTAGATTATTTCGATGCCAAAACAACAACTTTCTATGACAAATGGACAAAACCGTTAAAAGCTCCTCCATATAGAGAGTTGAGCAACTTCGGACCATCAAAGTTACTCAGTGTACACTTTTTATTGTTCTTCTATGTCCAATTTTACGAGTATAAGCTTCGTAGATTATTTCGACGCCAAAACAACAACTTTCTATGGGAAATTGACAAAATCGTTAAAAGCTCCTAAATAAAGAGAGTTGAGCAATTTCGGACCATCAAAGTTGCTCGGTGTACACTTTTTATTGTTCTTCTATGTCCAATGTTATGAGTATAAGCTTCGTAGATTATTTCGATGCCAAAACAACAACTTTCTATTACAAATCGACAGAACCGTTAAAAGCTCCTCCATATAGAGAGTTGAGCAACTTCGGACCATCAAAGTTACTCAGTGTACACTTTTTATTGTTCTTCTATGTCCAATTTTACGAGTATAAGCTTCGTAGATTATTTCGACGCCAAAACAACAACTTTCTATGGGAAATTGACAAAATCGTTAAAAGCTCCTAAATAAAGAGAGTTGAGCAATTTCGGACCATCAAAGTTGCTCGGTGTACACTTTTTATTGTTCTTCTATGTCCAATGTTATGAGTATAAGCTTCGTAGATTATTTCGATGCCAAAACAACAACTTTCTATTACAAATCGACAGAACCGTTAAAAGCTCCTCCATATAGAGAGTTGAGCAACTTGGGACCATCAAAGTTGCTCCGTGTACACTTTTTATTGTTCTTCTATATCCAATTTTACGAGTATAAGCTTTCTAGATTATTTCGATGCGAAAACAACAACTTTCTATGAGAAATAGACAAAACCGTTAAAAGCTCCTCCATATAGAGAGTTGAGAAGCATCGGACTATAAAAGTTGCTCGGTGTACACTTTTTATTGTTATTTTATGTCAAATTTTACGAGTACAAGATTCCGATATTTTTTCGATGCCAAAACACCAACTTTCTATGACAAATGGACAAAACCATTAAAAGCTCCTCCATATAGAGAGTTGAGCAACTTCGGACCATCAAAGTTACTCGGTGTACACTTTTTATTGTTCTTCTATGTCCAATGTTACGAGTATAAGCTTCGTAGATTATTTCGATGCCAAAACAACAACTTTCTATTACAAATGGACAAAACCGTTAAAAGCTCTTCTATAGAGAGAGTTCAGCAATTTTGGACCATCAAAGTTGCTCGGTGTACACTTTTTATTGTTGTTTTATGTCAAATTTTATGAGTATAAGATTCCGATATTTTTTCGATTCCAAAACACCAACTTTCTATGACAAATGGACAAAACCGTTAAAAGCTCCTCCATATAGAGAGTTGAGCAACTTCGGACCATCAAAGTTGCTCAATGTACACTTTTTATTAATCTTCTATGTCCAATGTTACGAGTATAAGCTTCCGAGATTATTTCGATGCCAAAACACCAACTTTCTATGACAAATGGACAAAACCGTTAAAAGCTCCTCCATATAGAGAGTTGAGCAACTTTGGACCATCAAAGTTACTCGGTGTACACTTTTTATTGTTCTTCTATGTCCAATGTTACGAGTATAAGCTTCGTAGATTATTTCGACGCCAAAACAACAACTTTCTATTACAAATGGACAAAACCTTTAAAAGCTCCTCTATAGAGAGAGTTGAGCAACTTTGGACCATCAAAGTTGCTCGGTGTACACTTTTTATTGTTCTTCTATGTCCAATGTTACGAGTATAAGCTTCGTAGATTATTTCGACGCCGAAACAACAACTTTCTATTACAAATGGACAAAATCGTTAAAAGCTCCTCTATAGAGAGAGTTGAGCAACTTTGGACCATCAAAGTTGCTCGGTGTACACTTTTTATTGTTCTTCTATGTCCAATGTTACGAGTATAAGCTTCGTAGATTATTTCGATGTCAAAACAACAACTTTCTATGGCAAATGGACAAAATCGTTAAAAGCTCCCAAATAGAGAGAGTTGAGCAATTTCGGACCATCAAAGTTGCTCGGTGTACACTTTTTATTGTTCTTCTATGTCCAATTTTACGAGTATAAGCTTCGTAGATTATTTCGATGCCAAAACAACAACTTTCTTTGACAAATGGACAAAACCGTTAAAAGCTCTTCAATAGAGAGAGTTGTGCAACTTCGGACCAGCAAAGTTGCTCAATGTACACTTTTTATTGTTCTTCTATGTCCAATTTTACGAGTATAAGCTTCCGAGATTATTTCGATGCCAAAACACCAACTTTCTATGACAAATGAACAAAACCGTTAAAAGCTCCTCTATAGCGAGAGTTGAACAACTTCGAACCATCAAAGTTGCCCGGTGTACACTTTTTATTGTTCTTCTATGTCCAATTTTACGAGTATCAGCTTCCTAGATTATTTCGATGCGAAAACAACAACTTTCTATGACAAATGGACAAAACCGTTAAAAGCTCCTCCATATAGAGAGTTGAGCAACTTCGGACCATCAAAGTTGCTCGGTGTACACTTTTTATTGTTCTTCTATGTCCAATTTTACGAGTATAAGGTTTCGTTATTATTTCGATGCCAAAACAACAACTTTCTATGACAAATGGACAAAACCGTTAAAAGCTCCCAAATAGAGAGAGTTGAGCAATTTCGGACCATCAAAATTGCTCGGTGTACACTTTTTATTGTTCTTCTATGTCCAATTTTACGAGTATAAGCTTCGTAGATTATTTCGATGCCAAAACACCAACTTTCTATGACAAATGGACAAAACCGTTAGAGGCTCCCAAATAGAGAGTTGAGCAACTTCGGACAATCAAAGTTGCTCGGTGTACACTTTTTATTGTTCTTCTATGTCCAATTTTACGAGTATAAGCTTCGTAGATTATTTCGATGTCAAAACAACAACTTTCTATGGCAAATGGACAAAATCGTTAAAAGCTCCCAAATAGAGAGAGTTGAGCAATTTCGGACCATCAAAGTTGCTCGGTGTACACTTTTTATTGTTCTTCTATGTCCAATTTTACGAGTATAAGCTTCGTAGATTATTTCGATGCCAAAACAACAACTTTCTTTGACAAATGGACAAAACCGTTAAAAGCTCTTCAATAGAGAGAGTTGTGCAACTTCGGACCAGCAAAGTTGCTCAATGTACACTTTTTATTGTTCTTCTATGTCCAATTTTACGAGTATAAGCTTCCAAGATTATTTCGATGCCAAAACACCAACTTTCTATGACAAATGAACAAAACCGTTAAAAGCTCCTCTATAGCGAGAGTTGAACAACTTCGAACCATCAAAGTTGCCCGGTGTACACTTTTTATTGTTCTTCTATGTCCAATTTTACGAGTATAAGCTTCCTAGATTATTTCAATGCGAAAACAACAACTTTCTATGACAAATGGACAAAACCGTTAAAAGCTCCTCCATATAGAGAGTTGAGCAACTTCGGACCATCAAAGTTGCTCGGTGTACACTTTTTATTGTTCTTCTATGTCCAATTTTACGAGTATAAGCTTCGTAGATTATTTCGATGCCAAAACACCAACTTTCTATGAAAAATGGACAAAACCCTTAAAAACTCCTCCATATAGAGAGTTGAGCAACTTCGGACCATCAAAGTTGCTCGGTGTACACTTTTTATTGTTCTTCTATGTCCAATGTTACGAGTATAAGCTTCGTAGATTATTTCGATGCAAAACAAAAACTTTCTATTACAAATGGACAAAACCGTTAAAAGCTCCTCTATAGAGAGAGTTGAGCAACTTTGGACCATCAAAGTTTCTCGGTGTACACTTTTTATTGTTCTTTCATGTCAAATTTTACGAGTATAAGATTTCGTTATTATTTCGATGCCAAAACAACAACTTTCTATGGCAAATTGACAAAATCGTTAAAAGCTCCTAAATAAAGAGAGTTGAGCAATTTCAAACCATCAAAGTTGCTCGGTGTACACTTTTTATTGTTATTTTATGTCAAATTTTACGAGTATAAGATTCCGATATTTTTTCGATGCCAAAACACCAACTTTCTATGTCAAATGGACAAAACCGTTAAAAGCTCCTCCATATAGAGAGTTGAGCAACTTCGGACCATCAAAGTTGCTCGGTGTACCATTTTTATTGTTCTTCTATGTCCAATGTTACGAGTATAAGCTTCGTAGATTATTTCGACGCCAAAACAACAACTTTCTATTACAAATGGACAAAACCGTTAAAAGCTCCTCTATAGAGAGAGTTGAGCAACTTTGGACCATCAAAGTTGCTCGGTGTACACTTTTTATTGTTCTTCTATGTCCAATGTTACGAGTATAAGCTTCGTAGATTATTTCGATGCCAAAACAACAACTTTCTATGGCAAATGGACAAAATCGTTAAAAGCTCCCAAATAGAGATAGTTGAGCAATTTCGGACCATCAAAGTTGCTCGGTGTACACTTTTTATTGTTCTTCTATGTCCAATTTTACGAGTATAAGCTTCGTAGATTATTTCGATGCCAAAACACCAACTTTCTATGACAAATGGACAAAACCGTTAAAAGCCCTTCAATAGAGAGAGTTGAGCAACTTCGGACCATCAAAGTTGCTCAATGTACACTTTTTATTGTTCTTCTATGTCCAATTTTACGAGTATAAGCTTCCGAGATTATTTCGATGCCAAAACACCAACTTTCTATGACAAATGAACAAAACCGTTAAAAGCTCCTCTATAGCGAGAGTTGAACAACTTCGAACCATCAAAGTTGCCCGGTGTACACTTTTTATTGTTCTTCTATGTCCAATTTTACGAGTATAAGCTTCCTAGATTATTTCGATGCGAAAACAACAACTTTCTATGACAAATTGACAAAACCGTTAAAAGCTCCTCCATATAGAGAGTTGAGCAACTTCGGACCATCAAAGTTGCTCGGTGTACACTTTTTATTGTTCTTCTATGTCCAATTTTACGAGTATAAGCTTCGTAGATTATTTCGATGACAAAACAACAACTTTCTATGGGAAATTGACAAAATCGTTAAAAGCTCCTAAATAAGGAGAGTTGAGCAATTTCGGACCATCAAAGTTGCTCGGTGTACACTTTTTATTGTTCTTCTATGTCCAATGTTATGAGTATAAGCTTCGTAGATTATTTCGATGCCAAAACAACAACTTTCTATTACAAATCGACAGAACCGTTAAAAGCTCCTCCATATAGAGAGTTGAGCAACTTTGGACCATCAAAGTTGCTCCGTGTACACATTTTATTGTTCTTCTATATCCAATTTTACGAGTATAAGCTTTCTAGATTATTTCGATGCGAAAACAACAACTTTCTATGAGAAATGGACAAAACCGTTAAAAGCTCCTCCATATAGAGAGTTGAGCAGCATCGGACTATAAAAGTTGCTCGGTGTACACTTTTTATTGTTATTTTATGTCAAATTTTACGAGTATAAGATTCTGATATTTTTTCGATGCCAAAACACCAACTTTCTATGACAAATGGACAAAACCATTAAAAGCTCCTCCATATAGAGAGTTGAGCAACTTCGGACCATCAAAGTTACTCGGTGTACACTTTTTATTGTTCTTCTATGTCCAATGTTACGAGTATAAGCTTCGTAGATTATTTCGATGCCAAAACAACAACTTTCTATTACAAATGGACAAAACCGTTAAAAGCTCCTCTATAGAGAGAGTTCAGCAATTTTGGACCATCAAAGTTGCTCGGTGTACACTTTTTATTGTTGTTTTATGTCAAATTTTATGAGTATAAGATTCCAATATTTTTTCGATTCCAAAACACCAACTTTCTATGACAAATGGACAAAACCGTTAAAAGCTCCTCCATATAGAGAGTTGAGCAACTTCGGACCATCAAAGTTGCTCAATGTACACTTTTTATTAATCTTCTATGTCCAATGTTACGAGTATAAGCTTCCGAGATTATTTCGATGCCAAAACACCAACTTTCTATGACAAATGGACAAAACCGTTAAAAGCTCCTCCATATAGAGAGTTGAGCAACTTTGGACCATCAAAGTTACTCGGTGTACACTTTTTATTGTTCTTCTATGTCCAATGTTACGAGTATAAGCTTCGTAGATTATTTCGACGCCAAAACAACAACTTTCTATTACAAATGGACAAAACCGTTAAAAGCTCCTCTATAGAGAGAGTTGAGCAACTTTGGACCATCAAAGTTGCTCGGTGTACACTTTTTATTGTTCTTCTACGTCCAATGTTATGAGTATAAGCTTCGTAGATTATTTCGATGTCAAAACAACAACTTTCTATGGCAAATGGACAAAATCGTTAAAAGCTCCCAAATAGAGAGAGTTGAGCAATTTCGGACCATCAAAGTTGCTCGGTATACACTTTTTATTGTTCTTCTATGTCCAATTTTACGAGTATAAGCTTCGTAGATTATTTCGATGCCAAAACAACAACTTTCTATGACAAATGGACAAAACCGTTAAAAGCTCTTCAATAGAGAGAGTTGTGCAACTTCGGACCAGCAAAGTTGCTCAATGTACACTTTTTATTGTTCTTCTATGTCCAATTTTACGAGTATAAGCTTCCGAGATTATTTGGATGCTAAAACACCAACTTTCTATGACAAATGAACAAAACCGTTAAAAGCTCCTCTATAGCGAGAGTTGAACAACTTCGAACCATCAAAGTTGCCCGGTGTACACTTTTGATTGTTCTTCTATGTCCAATTTTACGGGTATAAGGTTTCGTTATTATTTCGATGCCAAAACAACAACTTTCTGTGACAAATGGACAAAACCGTTAAAAGCTCCCAAATAGAGAGAGTTGAGCAATTTCGGACCATCAAAATTGGTCGGTGTACACTTTTTATTGTTCTTCTATGTCCAATTTTACGAGTATAAGCTTCGTAGATTATTTCGATGCCAAAACACCAACTTTCTATGACAAATGGACAAAACCGTTAGAGGCTCCTAAATAGAGAGTTGAGCAACTTCGGACAATCAAAGTTGCTCGGTGTACACTTTTGATTGTTTTTCTATGTCCAATTTTACGAGTATAAGCTTCGTAGATTATTTCGATGCCAAAACACCAACTTTCTATGAAAAATGGACAAAACCCTTAAAAACTCCTCCATATAGAGAGTTGAGCAACTTCGGACCATCAAAGTTACTCGGTGTACACTTTTTATTGTTCTTTTATGTCCAATGTTACGAGTATAAGCTTCGTAGATTATTTCGATGCAAAACAAAAACTTTCTATTACAAATGGACAAAACCGTTAAAAGCTCCTCTATAGAGAGAGTTGAGCAACTTTGGACCATCAAAGTTTCTCGGTGTACACTTTTTGTTGTTCTTTCATGTCAAATTTTACGAGTAAAAGATTTCGTTATTATTTCGATGCCAAAACAACAACTTTATATGGCAAATTGACAAAATCGTTAAAAGCTCCTAAATAAAGAGAGTTGAGCTATTTCAAACCATCAAAGTTGCTCGGTGTACACATTTTATTGTTATTTTATGTCAAATTTTACGAGTATAAGATTCCGATATTTTTTCGATGCCAAAACACCAACTTTCTATGTCAAATGGACAAAACCGTTAAAAGCTCCTCCATATAGAGAGTTGAGCAACTTCGGACCATCAAAGTTACTCGGTGAACCATTTTTATTGTTCTTCTATGTCCAATGTTACGAGTATAAGCTTCGTAGATTATTTCGACGCCAAAACAACAACTTTCTATTACAAATGGACAAAACCGCTAAAAGCTCCTCTATAGAGAGAGTTGAGCAACTTTGGACCATCAAAGTTGCTCGGTGTACACTTTTTATTGTTCTTCTATGTCCAATGTTACGAGTATAAGCTTCGTAGATTATTTCGATGCCAAAACAACAACTTTCTATGGCAAATGGACAAAATCGTTAAAAGCTCCCAAATAGAGATAGTTGAGCAATTTCGGACCATCAAAGTTGCTCGGTGTACACTTTTTATTGTTCTTCTATGTCCAATTTTACGAGTATAAGCTTCGTAGATTATTTCGATGCCAAAACACCAACTTTCTATGACAAATGGACAAAACCGTTAAAAGCTCTTCAATAGAGAGAGTTGAGCAACTTCGGACCATCAAAGTTGCTCAATGTACACTTTTTATTGTTCTTCTATGTCCAATTTTACGAGTATAAGCTTCCGAGATTATTTCGATGCCAAAACACCAACTTTCTATGACAAATGAACAAAACCGTTAAAAGCTCCTCTATAGCGAGAGTTGAACAACTTCGAACCATCAAAGTTGCCCGGTGTACACTTTTTATTGTTCTTCTATGTCCAATTTTACGAGTATAAGCTTCCTAGATTATTTCGATGCGAAAACAACAACTTTCTACGACAAATGGACAAAACCGTTAAAAGCTCCTCCATATAGAGAGTTGAGCAACTTCGGACCATCAAAGTTGCTCGGTGTACACTTTTTATTGTTCTTCTATGTCCAATTTTACGAGTATAAGCTTCGTAGATTATTTCGATGCCAAAACAACAACTTTCTATGGGAAATTGACAAAATCGTTAAAAGCTCCTAAATAAAGAGAGTTGAGCAATTTCGGACCATCAAAGTTGCTCGGTGTACACTTTTTATTGTTCTTCTATGTCCAATGTTATGAGTATAAGCTTCGTAGATTATTTCGATGCCAAAACAACAACTTTCTATTACAAATCGACAGAACCGTTAAAAGCTCCTCCATATAGAGAGTTGAGCAACTTTGGACCATCAAAGTTGCTCCGTGTACACTTTTTATTGTTCTTCTATATCCAATTTTACGAGTATAAGCTTTCTAGATTATTTCGATGCGAAAACAACAACTTTCTATGAGAAATGGACAAAACCGTTAAAAGCTCCTCCATATAGAGAGTTGAGCAGCATCGGACTATAAAAGTTGCTCGGTGTATAAGATTCCGATATTTTTTCGATGCCAAAACACCAACTTTCTATGTCAAATGGACAAAACCGTTAAAAGCTCCTCCATATAGAGAGTTGAGCAACTTCGGACCATCAAAGTTACTCGGTGTACCATTTTTATTGTTCTTCTATGTCCAATGTTACGAGTATAAGCTTCGTAGATTATTTCGACGCCAAAACAACAACTTTCTATTACACATGGACAAAACCGTTAAAAGCTCCTCTATAGAGAGAGTTGAGCAACTTTGGACCATCAAAGTTGCTCGGTGTACACTTTTTATTGTTCTTCTATGTCCAATGTTACGAGTATAAGCTTCGTAGATTATTTCGATGCCAAAACAACAACTTTCTATGGCAAATGAACAAAATCGTTAAAAGCTCCCAAATAGAGATAGTTGAGCAATTTCGGACCATCAAAGTAGCTCGGTGTACACTTTTTATTGTTCTTCTATGTCCAATTTTACGAGTATAAGCTTCGTAGATTATTTCGATGCCAAAACACCAACTTTCTATGACAAATGGACAAAACCATTAAAAGCTCTTCAATAGAGAGAGTTGAGCAACTTCGGACCATCAAAGTTGCTCAATGTACACTTTTTATTGTTCTTCTATGTCCAATTTTACGAGTATAAGCTTCCAAGATTATTTCGATGCCAAAACACCAACTTTCTATGACAAACGAACAAAACCGTTAAAAGCTCCTCTATAGCGAGAGTTGAACAACTTCGAACCATCAAAGTTGCCCGGTGTACACTTTTTATTGTTCTTCTATGTCCAATTTTACGAGTATAAGCTTCCTAGATTATTTCGATGCGAAAACAACAACTTTCTAGGACAAATGGACAAAACCGTTAAAAGCTCCTCCATATAGAGAGTTGAGCAACTTCGGACCATCAAAGTTGCTCGGTGTACACTTTTTATTGTTCTTCTATGTCCAATTTTACGAGTATAAGCTTCGTAGATTATTTCGATGCCAAAACAACAACTTTCTATGGGAAATTGACAAAATCGTTAAAAGCTCCTAAATAAAGAGAGTTGAGCAATTTCGGACCATCAAAGTTGCTCGGTGTACACTTTTTATTGTTCTTCTATGTCCAATGTTATGAGTATAAGCTTCGTAGATTATTTCGATGCCAAAACAACAACTTTCTATTACAAATCGACAGAACCGTTAAAATCTCCTCCATATAGAGAGTTGAGCAACTTTGGACCATCAAAGTTGCTCCGTGTACACTTTTTATTGTTCTTCTATATCCAATTTTACGAGTATAAGCTTTCTAGATTATTTCGATGCGAAAACAACAACTTTCTATGCGAAATGGACAAAACCGTTAAAAGCTCCTCCATATAGAGAGTTGAGCAGCATCGGACTATAAAAGTTGCTCGGTGTACACTTTTTA
Organism: Euonymus europaeus; assembly: GCA_963580455.1. NCBI lineage: Eukaryota > Viridiplantae > Streptophyta > Magnoliopsida > Celastrales > Celastraceae > Euonymus > Euonymus europaeus. The sequence continues at coordinate 10,565,332 of OY756965.1, forward strand.
TTGTTATTTTATGTCAAATTTTACGAGTATAAGATTCCGATATTTTTTCGATGCCAAAACACCAACTTTCTATGACAAATGGACAAAACCATTAAAAGCTCCTCCATATAGAGAGTTGAGCAACTTCGGACCATCAAAGTTACTCGGTGTACACTTTTTATTGTTCTTCTATGTCCAATGTTACGAGTATAAGCTTCGTAGATTATTTCGATGCCAAAACAACAACTTTCTATTACAAATGGACAAAACCGTTAAAGCTCCTCTATAGAGAGAGTTCAGCAATTTTGGACCATCAAAGTTGCTCGGTGTACACTTTTTATTGTTGTTTTATGTCAAATTTTATGAGTATAAGATTCCGATATTTTTTCGATTCCAAAACACCAACTTTCTATGACAAATGGACAAAACCGTTAAAAGCTCCTCCATATAGAGAGTTGAGCAACTTCGGACCATCAAAGTTGCTCAATGTACACTTTTTATTAATCTTCTATGTCCAATGTTACGAGTATAAGCTTCCGAGATTATTTCGATGCCAAAACACCAACTTTCTATGACAAATGGACAAAACCGTTAAAAGCTCCTCCATATAGAGAGTTGAGCAACTTTGGACCATCAAAGTTACTCGGTGTACACTTTTTATTGTTCTTCTATGTCCAATGTTACGAGTATAAGCTTCATAGATTATTTCGACGCCAAAACAACAACTTTCTATTACAAATGGACAAAACCGTTAAAAGCTCCTCTATAGAGAGAGTTGAGCAACTTTGGACCATCAAAGTTGCTCGGTGTACACTTTTTATTGTTCTTCTATGTCCAATGTTACGAGTATAAGCTTCGTAGATTATTTCGATGTCAAAACAACAACTTTCTATGGCAAATGGACAAAATCGTTAAAAGCTCCAAAATAGAGAGAGTTGAGCAATTTCGGACCATCAAAGTTGCTCGGTGTACACTTTTTATTGTTCTTCTATGTCCAATGTTACGAGTATAAGCTTCGTAGATTATTTCGATGTCAAAACGACAACTTTCTATGGCAAATGGACAAAATCGTTAAAAGCTCCAAAATAGAGAGAGTTGAGCAATTTCGGAAAATCAAAGTTGCACGGTGTACACTTTTTATTGTTCTTCTATGTCCAATTTTACGAGTATAAGCTTCGTAGATTATTTCGATGCCAAAACAACAACTTTCTATTACAAATGGACAAAACCGTTAAAAGCTCCTCTATAGCGAGAGTTGAACAACTTCGAACCATCAAAGTTGCCCGGTGTTCACTTTTTATTGTTCTTCTATGTCCAATTTTACGAGTATAAGCTTCCTAGATTATTTCGATGCGAAAACAACAACTTTCTATGACAAATGGAACAAACCGTTAAAAGCTCCTCCATATAGAGAGTTGAGCAACTACGGACCATCAAAGTTGCTCGGTGTACACTTTTTATTGTTCTTCTATGTCCAATTTTACGAGTATAAGGTTTCGTTATTATTTCGATGCCAAAACAACAACTTTCTATGACAAATGGACAAAACCGTTAAAAGCTCCCAAATAGAGAGAGTTGAGCAATTTCGGACCATCAAAGTTGCTCGGTGTACACTTTTTATTGTTCTTCTATGTCCAATTTTACGAGTATAAGCTTCGTAGATTATTTCGATGCCAAAACACCAACTTTCTATGATAAATGGACAAAACCGTTAGAGGCTCCCAAATAGAGAGTTGAGCAACTTCGGACAATCAAAGTTGCTCGGTGTACATTTTTTATTGTTCTTCTATGTCCAATTTTACGAGTATAAGCTTCGTAGATTATTTCGATGCCAAAACACCAACTTTCTATGAAAAATGGACAAAACCCTTAAAAACTCCTCCATATAGAGAGTTGAGCAACTTCGGACCATCAAAGTTACTCGGTGTACACTTTTTATTGTTCTTTTATGTCCAATGTTACGAGTATAAGCTTCGTACATTATTTCGATGCAAAACAAAAACTTTCTATTACAAATGGACAAAACCGTTAAAAGCTCCTCTATAGAGAGAGTTGAGCAACTTTGGACCATCAAAGTTTCTCGGTGTACACTTTTTATTGTTCTTTCATGTCAAATTTTACGAGTATAAGATTTCGTTATTATTTCGATGCCAAAACACCAACTTTCTATGACAAATGGACAAAACCCTTAAAAGCTCCTCCATATAGAGAGTTGAGCAACTTCGGACCATCAAAGTTACTCGGTGTACCATTTTTATTGTTCTTCTATCTCCAATGTTACGAGTATAAGCTTCGTGGATTATTTCGACGCCTAAACAACAACTTTCTATTACAAATGGACAAAACCGTTAAAAGCTCTTCAATAGAGAGAGTTGAGCAACTTCGGACCAGCAAAGTTGCTCAATGTACACTTTTTATTGTTCTTCTATGTCCAATTTTACGAGTATAAGCTTCCGAGATTATTTCGATGCCAAAACACCAACTTTCTATGACAAATGAACAAAACCGTTAAAAGCTCCTCTATAGCGAGAGTTGAACAACTTCGAACCATCAAAGTTGCCCGGTGTACACTTTTTATTGTTCTTCTATGTCCAATTTTACGAGTATAAGCTTCCTAGATTATTTCGATGCGAAAACAACAACTTTCTATGACAAATGGACAAAACCGTTAAAAGCTCCTCCATATAGAGAGTTGAGCAACTTCGGACCATCAAAGTTGCTCGGTGTACACTTTTTATTGTTCTTCTATGTCCAATTTTACGAGTATAAGCTTCGTAGATTATTTCGATGCCAAAACAACAACTTTCTATGGCAAATTGGCAAAATCGTTAAAAGCTCCTAAATGAAGAGAGTTGAGCAATTTCGGACCATCAAAGTTGCTCGGTGTACACTTTTTATTGTTCTTCTATGTCCAATGTTATGAGTATAAGCCTCGTAGATTATTTCGATGCCAAAACAACAACTTTCTATTACAAATCGACAAAACCGTTAAAAGCTCCTCCATATAGAGAGTTGAGCAACTTTGGACCATCAAAGTTGCTCCGTGTACACTTTTTATTGTTCTTCTATATCCAATTTTACGAGTATAAGCTTTCTAGATTATTTTGATGCGAAAACAACAACTTTCTATGAGAAATGGACAAAACAGTTAAAATCTCCTCCATATAGAGAGTTGAGCAGCATCGGACTATAAAAGTTGCTCGGTGTACACTTTTTATTGTTATTTTATGTCAAATTTTACGAGTATAAGATTCCGATATTTTTTCGATGCCAAAACACCAACTTTCTATGACAAATGGACAAAACCATTAAAAGCTCCTCCATATAGAGAGTTGAGCAACTTCGGACCATCAAAGTTACTCGGTGTACACTTTTTATTGTTCTTCTATGTCCAATGTTACGAGTATAAGCTTCGTAGATTATTTCGATGCCAAAACAACAACTTTCTATTACAAATGGACAAAACCGTTAAAAGCTCCTCTATAGAGAGAGTTCAGCAACTTTGGACCATCAAAGTTGCTCGGTGTACACTTTTTATTGTTGTTTTATGTCAAATTTTATGAGTATAAGATTCCGATATTTTTTCGATTCCAAAACACCAACTTTCTATGATAAATGGACAAAACCGTTAAAACCTCCTCCATATAGAGAGTTGAGCAACTTCGGACCATCAAAGTTTCTCAATGTACACTTTTTATTAATCTTCTATGTCCAATGTTACGAGTATAAGCTTCCGAGATTATTTCGATGCCAAAACACCAACTTTCAATGACAAATGGACAAAACCGTTAAAAGCTCCTCCATATAGAGAGTTGAGCAAGTTCGGACCATCAAAGTTACTCGGTGTACACTTTTTATTGTTCTTTTATGTCCAATGTTACGAGTATAAGCATCGTAGATTATTTCGACGCCAAAACAACAACATTCTATTATAAATCGACAAAACCGTTAAAAGCTCCTCTATAGAGAGAGTTGAGCAACTTTGGACCATCAAAGTTGCTCGGTGTACACTTTTTATTGTTCTTCTATGTCCAATTTTATGAGTATAAGCTTCGTAGATTATTTCGATGCCAAAACAACAACTTTCTATGGCAAATTGACAAAATCGTTAAAAGCTCCTAAATGAAGAGAGTTGAGCAATTTCGGACCATCAAAGTTGCTCGGTGTACACTTTTTATTGTTCTTCTATGTCCAATGTTATGAGTATAAGCTTCGTAGATTATTTCGATGCCAAAACAACAACTTTCTATTACAAATCGACAAAACCGTTAAAAGCTCCTCCATATAGAGAGTTGAGCAACTTTGGACCATCAAAGTTGCTCCGTGTACACTTTTTATTGTTCTTCTATATCCAATTTTACGAGTGTAAGCTTTCTAGATTATTTTGATGCGAAAACAATAACTTTCTATGAGAAATGGACAAAACCGTTAAAATCTCCTCCATATAGAGAGTTGACCAGCATCGGACTATAAAAGTTGCTCGGTGTACACTTTTTATTGTTATTTTATGTCAAATTTTACGAGTATAAGATTCCGATATTTTTTCGATGCCAAAACACCAACTTTCTATGACAAATGGACAAAACCATTAAAAGCTCCTCCATATAGAGAGTTGAGCAACTTCGGACCATCAAAGTTACTCGGTGTACACTTTTTATTGTTCTTCTATGTCCAATGTTACGAGTATAAGCGTCGTAGATTATTTCGATGCCAAAAGACCAACTTTCTATTACAAATGGACAAAACCGTTAAAAGCTCCTCTATAGATAGAGTTCAGCAACTTTGGACCATGAAAGTTGCTCGGTGTACACTTTTTATTGTTGTTTTATGTCAAATTTTATGAGTATAAGATTCCGATATTTTTTCGATTCCAAAACACCAACTTTCTATGATAAATGGACAAAACCGTTAAAACCTCCTCCATATAGAGAGTTGAGCAACTTCGGACCATCAAAGTTGCTCAATGTACACTTTTTATTAATCTTCTATGTCCAATGTTACGAGTATAAGCTTCCGAGATTATTTCGATGCCAAAACACCAACTTTCTATGACAAATGGACAAAACCGTTAAAAGCTCCTCCATATGGAGAGTTGAGCAAGTTCGGAACATCAAAGTTACTCGGTGTACACTTTTTATTATTCTTTTATGTCCAATGTTACGAGTATAAGCTTCGTAGATTATTTCGACGCCAAAACAACAACATTCTATTACAAATGGACAAAACCGTTAAAAGCTCCTCTATAGAGAGAGTTGAGCAACTTTGGACCATCAAAGTTGCTCGGTGTACACTTTTTATTGTTCTTCTATGTCCAATTTTACGAGTATAAGCTTCGTAGATTATTTCGATGCCAAAACAACAACTTTCTATGACAAATGGACAAAACCGTTAAAAGCTCTTCAATAGAGAGAGTTGTGCAACTTCGGACCAGCAAAGTTGCTCAATGTACACTTTTTATTGTTCTTCTATGTCCAATTTTACGAGTATAAGCTTCCGAGATTATTTCGACGCCAAAACACTAACTTTCTATGACAAATGAACAAAACCGTTAAAAGCTCCTCTATAGCGAGAGTTGAACAACTTCGAACCATCAAAGTTGCCCGGTGTACACTTTTTATTGTTCTTCTATGTCCAATTTTACGAGTATAAGCTTCGTAGATTATTTCGATGCCAAAACACCAACTTTCTATGACAAATGGACAAAACCCTTAAAAACTCCTCCATATAGAGAGTTGAGCAACTTCGGACCATCAAAGTTACTCGATGTACACTTTTTATTGTTCTTTTATGTCCAATGTTACGAGTATAAGCTTCGTAGATTATTTCGATGCAAAACAAAAACTTTCTATTACAAATGGACAAACCGTTAAAAGCTCCTCTATAGAGAGAGTTGAGCAACTTTGGACCATCAAAGTTTCTCGGTGTACACTTTTTATTGTTCTTTTATGTCAAATTTTACGAGTATAAGATTTCGTTATTATTTCGATGCCAAAACAATAACTTTCTATGGCAAATTGACAAAATCGTTAAAAGCTCCTAAGTAAAGAGAGTTGAGCAATTTCGGACCATCATAATTGCTCGGTGTACACTTTCTATTGTTCTTCTATGTCCAATTTTACGAGTATAAGCTTCGTAGATTATTTCGATGCCAAAACAACAACTTTCTATGACAAATGGACAAAACCGTTAAAAGCTCTTCAATAGAGAGAGTTGTGCAACTTCGGACCAGCAAAGTTGCTCAATGTACACTTTTTATTGTTCTTTTATGTCCAATTTTACGAGTATAAGCTTCCGAGATTATTTCGATGCCAAAACACCAACTTTCTATGACAAATGAACAAAACCGTTAAAAGCTCCTCTATAGCGAGAGTTGAACAACTTCGAACCATCAAAGTTGCCCGGTGTACACTTTTTATTGTTCTTCTATGTCCAATTTTACGAGTATAAGCTTCCTAGATTATTTCGATGCGAAAACAACAACTTTCTATAACAAATGGACAAAACCGTTAAAAGCTCCTCCATATAGAGAGTTGAGCAACTTCGGACCATCAATGTTGCTCGGTGTACACTTTTTATTGTTCTTCTATGTCCAATTTTACGAGTATAAGGTTTCGTTATTATTTCGATTCCAAAACAACAACTTTCTATGACAAATGGACAAAACCGTTAAAAGCTCCCAAATAGAGAGAGTTGAGCAATTTCGGACCATCAAAGTTGCTCGCTGTACACTTTTTATTGTTCTTCAATGTCCAATTTTACGAGTATAAGCTTCGTAGATTATTTCGATGCCAAAACACCAACTTTCTATGACAAATGGACAAAACCGTTAGAGGCTCCCAAATAGAGAGTTGAGCAACTTCGGACAATCAAAGTTGCTCGGTGTACACTTTTTATTGTTCTTCTATGTCCAATTTTACGAGTATAAGCTTCGTAGATTATTTCGATGCCAAAACACCAACTTTCTATGACAAATGGACAAAATCTTTAAAAACTCCTCCATATAGAGAGTTGAGCAACTTCGGACCATCAAAGTTACTCGGTGTACACTTTTTATTGTTCTTTTATGTCCAATGTTACGAGTATAAGCTTCGTAGATTATTTCGATGCAAAACAAAAACTTTCTATTACAAATGGACAAACCGTTAAAAGCTCCTCTATAGAGAGAGTTGAGCAACTTTGGACCATCAAAGGTTCGTGTACACTTTTTATTGTTCTTTTATGTCAAATTTTACGAGTATAAGATTTCGTTATTATTTCGATGCCAAAACAACAACTTTCTATGGCAAATTGACAAAATCGTTAAAAGCTCATAAATAAAGAGAGTTGAGCAATTTCGGACCATCAAAGTTGCTCGGTGTACACTTTTTATTGTTCTTCTATGTCCAATGTTATGAGTATACGCTTCGTAGATTATTTCGATGCCAAAGCAACAACTTTCTATTACAAATCGACAAAACCGTTAAAAGCTCCTCCGTATAGAGAGTTGAGCAACTTTGGACCATCAAAGTTGCTCCGTGTACACTTTTTATTCTTCTTCTATATCCAATTTTACGAGTATATGCTTTCTAGATTATTTCGATGCGAAAACAACAACTTTCTATGAGAAATGGACAAAACCGTTAAAAGCTCCTCCATATAGAGAGTTGAGCAACTTCGGACCATCAAAGTTACTCGGTGTACACTTTTTATTGTTCTTCTATGTCCAATTTTACGAGTATAAGCTTCGTAGATTATTTCGATGCCAAAACACCAACTTTTTTATGACAAATGGACAAAACCGTTAGAGGCTCCCAAATAGAGAGTTGAGCAACTTCGGACAATCAAAGTTGCTCGCTGTACACTTTTTATTGTTCTTCTATGTCCAATTTTACGAGTATAAGCTTCGTAGATTATTTCGATGTCAAAACAACAACTTTCTATGGCAAATGGACAAAATCGTTAAAAGCTCCCAAATAGAGAGAGTTGAGCAATTTCGGACCATCAAAGTTGCTCGGTGTACACTTTTTATTGTTCTTCTATGTCCAATTTTACGAGTATAAGCTTCGTAGATTATTTCGATGCCAAAACAACAACTTTCTATGACAATTGGACAAAACCGTTAAAAGCTCTTCAATAGAGAGAGTTGTGCAACTTCGGACCAGCAAAGTTGCTCAATGTACACTTTTTATTGTTCTTCTATGTCCAATTTTACGAGTATAAGCTTCCGAGATTATTTCGATGCCAAAACACCAACTTTCTATGACAAATGAACAAAACCGTTAAAAGCTCCTCTATAGCGAGAGTTGAACAACTTCGAACCATCAAAGTTGCCCGGTGCACACTTTTTATTGTTTTTCTATGTCCAATTTTACGAGTATAAGCTTCCTAGATTATTTCGATGCGAAAACAACAACTTTCTATGACAAATGGACAAAACCGTTAAAAGCTCCTCCATATAGAGAGTTGAGCAACTTCGGACCATCAAAGTTGCTCGGTGTACACTTTTTATTGTTCTTCTATGTCCAATTTTACGAGTATAAGGTTTCGTTATTATTTCGATGCCAAAACAACAACTTTCTATGACAAATGGACAAAACCGTTAAAAGCTCCCAAATAGAGAGAGTTGAGCAATTTCGGACCATCAAAGTTGCTCGGTGTACACTTTTTATTGTTCTTCTATGTCCAATTTTACGAGTATAAGCTTCGTAGATTATTTCGATGCCAAAACACCAACTTTCTATGACAAATGGACAAAACCGTTAGAGGCTCCCAAATAGAGAGTTGAGCAACTTCGGACAATCAAAGTTGCTCGGTGTACACTTTTTATTGTTCTTCTATGTCCAATTTACGAGTATAAGCTTCGTAGATTATTTCGATGCCAAAACACCAACTTTCTATGACAAATGGACAAAACCCTTAAAAATTCCTCCATATAGAGAGTTGAGCAACATCGGACCATCAAAGTTACTCGGTGTACACTTTTTATTGTTCTTTTATGTCCAATGTTACGAGTATAAGCTTCGTAGATTATTTCGATGCAAAACAAAAACTTTCTATTACAAATGGACAAACCGTTAAAAGCTCCCAAATAGAGAGAGTTGAGCAATTTCGGACCATCAAAGTTGCTCGGTGTACACTTTTTATTGTTCTTCTATGTCCAATTTTACGAGTATAAGCTTCCGAGATTATTTCGATGCCAAAACAACAACTTTCTATGACAAATGGACAAAACCGTTAAAAGCTCCTCCATATAGAGAGTTGAGCAACTTCGGACCATCAAAGTTACTCGGTGTACACTTTTTATTGTTCTTCTATGTCCAATGTTACGAGTATAAGCTTCCGAGATTATTTCGATGCCAAAACACCAACTTTCTATGACAAATGGACAAAACAGTTAAAAGCTCCTCCATATAGAGAGTTGAGCAACTTCGGACCATCAAAGTTACTCGGTGTACACTTTTTATTGTTCTTCTATGTCCAATGTTACGAGTATAAGCTTCGTGGATTATTTCGACGCCAAAACAACAACTTTCTATTACAAATGGACAAAACCGTTAAAAGCTCCTCTATAGACAGAGTTGAGCAACTTTGGACCATCAAAGTTGCTCGGTGTACACTTTTTATTGTTCTTCTATGTCCAATGTTACGAGTATAAGCTTCGTAGATTATTTCGATGCGAAAACACCAACTTTCTATGACAAAAGGACAAAACCGTTAAAAGCTCTTCCATATAAAGAGTTGAGCAATTTCGGACCATCAAAGTTGCTCAATGTACACTTTTTATTAATCTTCTATGTCCAATGTTACGAGTATAAGCTTCCGAGATTATTTCGATGCCAAAATACCAACTTTCTATGACAAATGGACAAAACCGTTAAAAGCTCCTCCATATAGAGAGTTGAGCAACTTCGGACCATCAAAGTTACTCGGTGTACACTTTTTATTGTTCTTCTATGTCCAATGTTACGAGTATAAGCTTCCGAGATTATTTCGATGCCAAAACACCAACTTTCTATGACAAATGGACAAAACCGTTAAAAGCTCCTCCATATAGAGAGTTGAGCAACTTCGGACCATCAAAGTTACTCGGTGTATACTTTTTATTGTTCTTCTAAGTCCAATGTTACGAGTATAAGCTTCGTAGATTATTTCGACGCCAAAACAACAACTTTCTATTACAAATGGACAAAACCGTTAAAAGCTCCTCTATAGAGAGAGTTGAGCAACTTTGGACCATCAAAGTTGCTCGGTGTACACTTTTTATTGTTCTTCTATGTCCAATGTTACGAGTATAAGCTTCGTAGATTATTTCGATGCCAAAACAACAACTTTCTATGACAAATGGACAAAACCGTTAAAAGCTCTTCCATATAGAGAGTTGAGCAATTTCGGACCATCAAAGTTGCTCGGTGTACACTTTTTATTGTTCTTCTATGTCCAATTTTACGAGTATAAGCTTCCGAGATTATTTCGATGCCAAAACAACAACTTTCTATGACAAATGGACAAAACCGTTAAAAGCTCCTCCATATAGAGAGTTGAGCAACTTCGGACCATCAAAGTTACTCGGTGTACACTTTTTATTGTTCTTCTATGTCCAATGTTACGAGTATAAGCTTCCGAGATTATTTCGATGCGAAAACACCAACTTTCTATGACAAATGGACAAAACCGTTAAAAGCTCCTCCATATAGAGAGTTGAGCAACTTCGGACCATCAAAGTTACTCGGTGTACACTTTTTATTGTTCTTCTATGTCCAATGTTACGAGTATAATCTTCGTAGATTATTTCGACGCCAAAACAACAACTTTCTATTACAAATGGACAAAACCGTTAAAAGCTCCTCTATAGAGAGAGTTGAGCAACTTTGGACCATCAAAGTTGCTCGGTGTACACTTTTTATTGTTCTTCTATGTCCAATGTTACGAGTATAAGCTTCGTAGATTATTTCGATGCGAAAACACCAACTTTCTATGACAAATGGACAAAACCGTTAAAAGCTCTTCCATATAGAGAGTTGAGCAATTTCGGACCATCAAAGTTGCTCAATGTACACTTTTTATTAATCTTCTATGTCCAATGTTACGAGTATAAGCTTCCGATATTATTTCGATGCCAAAATACAAACTTTCTATGACAAATGGACAAAACCGTTAAAAGCTCCCAAATAGAGAGAGTTGAGCAATTTCGGACCATCAAAGTTGCTCGGTGTACACTTTTTATTGTTCTTCTATGTCCAATTTTACGAATATAAGCTTCGTAGATTATTTCGATGCCAAAACACCAACTTTCTATGACAAATGGACAAAACCGTTAAAAGCTCCTCCATATAGAGAGTTGAGCAACTTCGGACCATCAAAGTTGCTCGGTGTACACTTTTTATTGTTCTTCTATGTCCAATTGTACGAGTATAAGGTTTCGTTATTATTTCGATGCCAAAACAACAACTTTCTATGACAAATGGACAAAATCGTTAAAAGCTCCCAAATAGAGAGAGTTGAGCAATTTCGGACCATCAAAGTTGCTCGTTGTACCCTTTTTATTGTTCTTCTATGTCCAATTTTAGGAGTATAAGCTTCGTAGATTATTTCGATGCCAGAACACCAACTTTCTATGACAAATGGACAAAACCGTTAGAGGCTCCCAAATAGAGAGTTGAGCAACTTCGGACAATCAAAGTTGCTCGGTGTACACTTTTTATTGTTCTTCTATGTCCAATATTATGAGTATAAGCTTCGTAGATTATTTCGATGCCAAAACAACAACTTTCTATTACAAATCGACAAAACCGTTAAAAGCTCCTCCACATAGAGAGTTGAGCAACTTTGGACCATCAAAGTTGCTCCGTGTACACTTTTTATTGTTCTTCTATATCCAATTTTACGATTATAAGCTTTCTAGATTATTTCGATGCGAAAACAACAACTTTCTATGAGAAATGGACAAAACCGTTAAAAGCTCCTCCATATAGAGAGTTGAGCAACATCGGACTATAAAAGTTGCTCGGTGTACACTTTTTATTGTTATTTTATGTCAAATTTTACGAGTATAAGATTCCGATATTTTTTCGATGCCAAAACACCAACTTTCTATGACAAATGGACAAAACCATTAAAAGCTCCTCCATATAGAGAGTTGAGCAACTTCGGACCATCAAAGTTTCTCGGTGTACACTTTTTATTGTTCTTCTATGTCCAATGTTACGAGTATAAGCTTCGTAGATTATTTCGATGCCAAAACAACAACTTTCTATGACAAATGGAGAAAACCGTTAAAAGCTCCTCTATAGAGAGAGTTTAGCAACTTTGGACCATCAAAGTTGCTCGGTGTACACTTTTTATTGTTGTTTTATGTCAAATTTTATGAGTATAAGATTCTGATATTTTTTCGATTCCAAAACACCAACTTTCTATGAAAAATGCACAAAACCGTTAAAAGCTCCTCTATAGAGAGAGTTGAGCAACTTTGGACCATCAAAGTTGCTCCGTGTACACTTTTTATTGTTCTTCTATGTCCAATGTTACGAGTATAAGCATCGTAGATTATTTCGATGCCAAAACAACAACTTTCTATTACAAATGGACAAAACCTTTAAAAGCTCCTCCATATAGAGAGTTGAGCAACTTCGGACCATCAAAGTTACTCGGTGTACACTTTTTATTGTTCTTCTATGTCCAATGTTACGAGTATAAGCTTCCGAGATTATTTCGATGCCAAAACACCAACTTTCTATGATAAATGGACAAAACCGTTAAAAGCTCCTCCATATAGAGAGTTGAGCAACTTCGGACCATCAAAGTTACTCAGTGTACACTTTTTATTGTTCTTCTATGTCCAATGTTACGAGTATAAGCTTCGTGGATTATTTCGACGCCAAAACAACAACTTTCTGTTACAAATGGACAAAACCGTTAAAAGCTCCTCTATAGACAGAGTTGAGCAACTTTGGACCATCAAAGTTGCTCGGTGTACACTTTTTATTGTTCTTCTATGTCCAATGTTACGAGTATAAGCTTCGTAGATTATTTCGATGTGAAAACACCAACTTTCTATGACAAATGGACAAAACCGTTAAAAGCTCTTCCATATAGAGAGTTGAGCAATTTCGGACCATCAAAGTTGCTCAATGTACACTTTTTATTAATCTTCTATGTCCAATGTTACGAGTATAAGCTTCCGAGATTATTTCGATGCCAAAACACCAACTTTCTATGACAAATGGACAAAACCGTTAAAAGCTCCTCCATATAGAGAGTTGAGCAACTTCGGACCATCAAAGTTGCTCGGTGTACACTTTTTATTGTTCTTCTATGTCCAATTGTACGAGTATAAGGTTTCGTTATTATTTCGATGCCAAAACAACAACTTTCTATGACAAATGGACAAAATCGTTAAAAGCTCCCAAATAGAGAGAGTTGAGCAATTTCGGACCATCAAAGTTGCTCGGTGTACACTTTTTATTGTTCTTCTATGTCCAATTTTACGAGTATAAGCTTCGTAGATTATTTCGATGCCAAAACACCAACTTTCTATGACAAATGGACAAAACCGTTAGTGGCTCCCAAATAGAGAGTTGAGCAACTTCGGACAATCAAAGTTGCTCGGTGTACACTTTTTATTGTTCTTCTTTGTCCAATTTTACGAGTACAAGCTTCGTAGATTATTTCGATGCCAAAACACCAACTTTCTATGACAAATGGACAAAACCCTTAAAAACTCCTCCATATAGAGAGTTGAGCAACTTCGGACCATCAAAGTTGCTCGGTGTACACTTTTTATTGTTCTTCTATGTCCAATGTTACGAGTATAAGCTTCGTAGATTATTTCGACGCCAAAACAACAACTTTCTATTACAAATGGACAAAATCGTTAAAAGCTCCCAAATAGAGAGAGTTGAGCAATTTCGGACCATCAAAGTGGCTCGGTGTACACTTTTTATTGTTCTTCTATGTCCAATTTTACGAGTATAAGCTTCGTAGATTATTTCGATGCCAAAACACCAACTTTCTATGACAAATGGACAAAACCGTTAGTGGCTCCCAAATAGAGAGTTGAGCAACTTCGGACAATCAAAGTTGCTCGGTGTACACTTTTTATTGTTCTTCTTTGTCCAATTTTACGAGTACAAGCTTCGTAGATTATTTCGATGCCAAAACACCAACTTTCTATGACAAATGGACAAAACCCTTAAAAACTCCTCCATATAGAGAGTTGAGCAACTTCGGACCATCAAAGTTGCTCGGTGTACACTTTTTATTGTTCTTCTATGTCCAATTTTACGAGTATAAGCTTCGTAGATTATTTCGATGCCAAAACACCAACTTTCTATGACAAATGGACAAAACCGTTAGTGGCTCCCAAATAGAGAGTTGAGCAACTTCGGACAATCAAAGTTGCTCGGTGTACACTTTTTATTGTTCTTCTTTGTCCAATTTTACGAGTACAAGCTTCGTAGATTATTTCGATGCCAAAACACCAACTTTCTATGACAAATGGACAAAACCCTTAAAAACTCCTCCATATAGAGAGTTGAGCAACTTCGGACCATCAAAGTTGCTCGGTGTACACTTTTTATTGTTCTTCTATGTCCAATGTTACGAGTATAAGCTTCGTAGATTATTTCGACGCCAAAACAACAACTTTCTATTACAAATGGACAAAACCGTTAAAAGCTCCTCTATAGAGAGAGTTCAGCAACTTTGGACCATTAAAGTTGCTCGGTGTACACTTTTTATTGTTCTTTTATGTCAAATTTTATGAGTATAAGATTTCGTTATTATTTCGATGCCAAAACAACAACTTTCTATGGCAAATTGACAAAATCGTTAAAAGCTCTTAAATAAAGAGAGTTGAGCAATTTCGGACCATCAAAGTTGCTCGGTGTACACTTTTTATTGTTCTTCTATGTCCAATTTTACGAGTATAAGCTTCGTAGATTATTTCGATGCCAAAACACCAACTTTCTATTACAAATCGACAAAACCGTTAAAAGCTCCTCCATATAGAGAGTTGAGCAACTTTGGACCATCAAAGTTGCTCCGTGTACACTTTTTATTGTTCTTCTATATCCAATTTTACGAGTATAAGCTTTCTAGATTATTTCGATGCGAAAACAACAACTTTCTATGAGAAATGGACAAAACCGTTAAAAGCTCCTCCATATAGAGAGTTGAGCAACATCGGACTATAAAAGTTGCTTGGTGTACACTTTTTATTGTTATTTTATGTCAAATTTTACGAGTATAAGATTCCGATATTTTTTCGATGCCAAAACACCAACTTTCTATGACAAATGGACAAAACCATTAAAAGCTCCTCCATATAGAGAGTTGAGCAACTTCGGACCATCAAAGTTACTCGGTGTACACTTTTTATTGTTCTTCTATGTCCAATGTTACGAGTATAAGCTTCGTAGATTATTTCGATGCCAAAACAACAACTTTCTATTACAAATGGACAAAACCGATAAAAGCTCCTCTATAGAGAGAGTTCAGCAACTTTGGACCATCAAAGTTGCTCGGTGTACACTTTTTATTGTTGTTTTATGTCAAATTTTATGAGTATAAGATTCTGATATTTTTTCGATTCCAAAACACCAACTTTCTATGAAAAATGGACAAAACCGTTAAAAGCTCCTCTATAGAGAGAGTTGAGCAACTTTGGACCATCAAAGTTACTCGGTGTACACTTTTTATTGTTCTTCTATGTCCAATGTTACGAGTATAAGCTTCGTAGATTATTTCGACGCCAAAACAACAACTTTCAATTACAAATGGACAAAACCGTTAAAAGCTCCTCTATAGAGAGAGTTGAGCAACTTTGGACCATCAAAGTTGCTCGGTGTACACTTTTTATTGTTCTTCTATGTCCAATTTTACGAGTGTAAGGTTTCGTTATTATTTCGATGCCAAAACAAAAACTTTCTATGACAAATGGACAAAATCGTTAAAAGCTTCCAAATAGAGAGAGTTGAGCAATTTCGGACCATCAAAGTTGCTCGGTGTACACTTTTTATTGTTCTTCTATGTCCAATTCTACGAGTATAAGCTTCCGAGATTATTTCGATGCGAAAACAACAACTTTCTATGACAAATGGACAAAACCGTTAAAAGCTCCTCCATATAGAGAGTTGAGCAACTTCGGACCATCAAAGTTACTCGGTGTACACTTTTTATTGTTCTTCTATGTCCAATGTTACGAGTATAAGCTTCGTGGATTATTTCGACGCCAAAACAACAACTTTCTATTACAAATGGACAAAACAGTTAAAAGCTCCTCTATAGACAGAGTTGAGCAACTTTGGACCATCAAAGTTGCTCGGTGTACACTTTTTATTGTTCTTCTATGTCCAATTTTACGAGTATAAGGTTTCGTTATTATTTCGATGCCAAAACAACAACTTTCTATGACAAATGGACAAAATCGTTAAAAGCTCCCAAATAGAGAGAGTTGAGCAATTTCGGACCATCAAAGTTGCTCGGTGTACACTTTTTATTGTTCTTCTATGTCCAATTTTACGAGTATAAGCTTCCGAGATTATTTCGATGCCAAAACACCAACTTTCTTTGACAAATGGACAAAACCGTTAAAAGCTCCTCCATATAGAGAGTTGAGCAACTTCGGACCATCAAAGTTACTCGGTGTACACTTTTTATTGTTCTTCTATGTCCAATGTTACGAGTATAAGCTTCGTAGATTATTTCGACGCCAAAACAACAACTTTCTATTACAAATGGACAAAACTGTTAAAAGCTCCTCTATAGAGAGAGTTGAGCAACTTTGGACCATCAAAGTTGCTCGGTGTACACTTTTTATTGTTCTTCTATGTCCAATGTTACGAGTATAAGCTTCGTAGATTATTTCGATGACAAAACAACAACTTTCTATGTCAAATGGACAAAATCGTTAAAAGCTCCCAAATAGAGAGAGTTGAGCAATTTCGGACCATCAAAGTGGCTCGGTGTACACTTTTTATTGTTCTTCTATGTCCAATTTTACGAGTATAAGCTTCGTAGATTATTTCGATGCCAAAACACCAACTTTCTATGACAAATGGACAAAACCGTTAAAAGCTCCTCCATATAGAGAGTTGAGCAACTTCGGACCATCAAAGTGGCTCGGTGTACACTTTTTATTGTTCTTCTATGTCCAATTTTACGAGTATAAGCTTCGTAGATTATTTCGATGCCAAAACACCAACTTTCTATGACAAATGGACAAAACCGTTAGTGGCTCCCAAATAGAGAGTTGAGCAACTTCGGACAATCAAAGTTGCTCGGTGTACACTTTTTATTGGTTTTTTTTGTCCAATTTTACGAGTACAAGCTTCGTAGATTATTTCGATGCCAAAACACCAACTTTCTATGACAAATGGACAAAACCCTTAAAAACTCCTCCATATAGAGAGTTGAGCAACTTCGGACCATCAAAGTTGCTCGGTGTACACTTTTTATTGTTCTTCTATGTCCAATTTTACGAGTATAAGCTTCGTAGATTATTTCGATGCCAAAACACCAACTTTCTATGACAAATGGACAAAACCCTTAAAAACTCCTCCATATAGAGAGTTGAGCAACTTCGGACCATCGAAGTTGCTCGGTGTACACTTTTTATTGTTCTTCTATGTCCAATGTTACGAGTATAAGCTTCGTAGATTATTTCGATGCCAAAACAACAACTTTCTATGGCAAATGGACAAAATCGTTAAAAGCTCCCAAATAGAGAGAGTTGAGCAATTTCGGACCATCAAAGTTGCTCGGTGTACACTTTTTATTGTTCTTCTATGTCCAATGTTACGAGTATAAGCTTCGTAGATTATTTCGATGCAAAACAAAAACTTTCTATTAGAAATGGACAAAACCGTTAAAAGCTCCTCTATAGAGCGAGTTGAGAAATATTGGACCATCAAAGTTGCTCGGTGTACACTTTTTATTGTTCTTCTATGTCCAATGTTACGAGTATAAGCTTCGTAGATTATTTCGATGCCAAAACAACAACTTTCTATGTCAAATGGACAAAATCTTTAAAAGCTCCCAAATAGAGAGAGTTGAGCAATTTCGGACCATCAAAGTGGCTCGGTGTACACTTTTTATTGTTCTTCTATGTCCAATTTTACGAGTATAAGCTTCGTAGATTATTTCGATGCCAAAACACCAACTTTCTATGACAAATGGACAAAACCGTTAAAAGCTCCTCCATATAGAGAGTTGAGCAACTTCGGACCATCAAAGTTGCTCGGTGTACACTTTTTATTGTTCTTCTATGTCCAATTGTACGAGTATAAGGTTTCGTTATTATTTCGATGCCAAAACAACAACTTTCTATGCCAAATGGACAAAATCGTTAAAAGCTCCCAAATAGAGAGAGTTGAGCAATTTCGGACCATCAAAGTTGCTCGGTGTACACTTTTTATTGTTCTTCTATGTCCAATGTTACGAGTATAAGCTTCGTAGATTATTTCGACGCCAAAACAACAACTTTCTATTACAAATGGACAAAATCGTTAAAAGCTCCCAAATAGAGAGAGTTGAGCAATTTCGGACCATCAAAGTGGCTCGGTGTACACTTTTTATTGTTCTTCTATGTCCAATTTTACGAGTATAAGCTTCGTAGATTATTTCGATGCCAAAACACCAACTTTCTATGACAAATGGACAAAACCGTTAAAAGCTCTTCCATATAGAGAGTTGAGCAACTTCGGACCATCAAAGTTGCTCGGTGTACACTTTTTATTGTTCTTCTATGTCCAATTGTACGAGTATAAGGTTTCGTTATTATTTCGATGCCAAAACAACAACTTTCTATGACAAATGGACAAAATCGTTAAAAGCTCCCAAATAGAGAGAGTTGAGCAATTTCGGACCATCAAAGTTGCTCGGTGTACACTTTTTATTGTTCTTCTATGTCCAATTTTACGAGTATAAGCTTCGTAGATTATTTCGATGCCAAAACACCAACTTTCTATGACAAATGGACAAAACCGTTAGAGGCTCACAAATAGAGAGTTGAGCAACTTCGGACAATCAAAGTTGCTCGGTGTACACTTTTTATTGTTCTTCTTTGTCCAATTTTACGAGTATAAGCTTCGTAGATCATTTCGATCCCAAAACACCAACTTTCTATGACAAATGGACAAAACCCTTAAAAACTCCTCCATATAGAGAGTTGAGCAACATCGGACCATCAAAGTTACTCGGTGTACACTTTTTATTGTTCTTCTATGTCCAATGTTACGAGTATAAGCTTCGTAGATTATTTCGATGCCAAAACAACAACTTTCTATGGGAAATGGACAAAATCGTTAAAAGCTCCCAAATAGAGAGAGTTGAGCAATTTCGGACCATCAAAGTTGCTCGGTGTACACTTTTTATTGTTCTTCTATGTCCAATGTTACGAGTATAAGCTTCGTAGATTATTTCGATGCAAAACAAAAACTTTCTATTACAAATGGACAAAACCGTTAAAAGCTCCTCTATAGAGAGAGTTGAGCAACTTTGGACCATCAAAGTTGCTCGGTGTACACTTTTTATTGTTCTTCTATGTCCAATGTTACGAGTATAAGGTTTCGTTATTATTTCGATGCCAAAACAACAACTTTCTATGGCAAATTGACAAAATCGTTAAAAGCTCCTAAATAAAGAGAGTTGAGCAATTTCGGACCATCAAAGTTGCTCGGTGTACACTTTTTATTGTTCTTCTATGTCCAATTTTACGAGTATAAGCTTCGTAGATTATTTCGATGCCAAAACACCAACTTTCTATTACAAATCGACAAAACCGTTAAAAGCTCCTCCATATAGAGAGTTTAGCAACTTTGGACAATCAAAGTTGCTCCGTGTACACTTTTTATTCTTCTTCTATATCCAATTTTACGAGTATAAGTTTTCTACATTATTTCGATGCGAAAACAACAACTTTCTATGAGAAATGGACAAAACCATTAAAAGCTCCTCCATATAGAGAGTTGAGCAACTTCGGACCATCAAAGTTACTCGGTGTACACTTTTTATTGTTCTTCTATGTTCAATGTTACGAGTATAAGCTTCGTAGATTATTTCGATGCCAAAACAACAACTTTCTATTACAAACGGACAAAACCGTTAAAAGCTCCTCTATAGAGAGAGTTGAGCAACTTTGGACCATCAAAGTTGCTCGGTGTACACTTTTTATTGTTCTTCTATGTCCAATGTTACGAGTATAAGCTTCGTAGATTATTTCGATGCCAAAACAACAACTTTCTATGGCAAATGGACAAAATCGTTAAAAGTTCCCAAATAGAGAGAGTTGAGCAATTTCAGACCATCAAAGTTGCTCGGTGTACACTTTTTATTGTTCTTCTATGTCCAATTTTATGAGTATAAGCATTGTAGATTATTTCGATGCCAAAACACCAACTTTCTATGACAAATGGACAAAACCGCTAAAAGCTCTTCAATAGAGAGAGTTGAGCAACTTCGGACCATCAAAGTTGCTCAATGTACACTTTTTATTGTTCTTCTATGTCCAATTTTACGAGTATAAGCTTCCGAGATTATTTCGATGCCAAAACACCAACTTTCTATGACAAATAAACAAAACCGTTAAAAGCTCCTCTATAGCGAGAGTTGAACAACTTCGAACCATCAAAGTTGCCCGGTGTACACTTTTTATTGTTCTTCTATGTCCAATTTTACGAGTATAAGCTTTCTAGATTATTTCAATGCGAAAACAACAACTTTCTATGACAAATGGACAAAACCGTTAAAAGCTCCTCCATATAGAGAGTTGAGCAACTTCGGACCATCAAAGTTGCTCGGTGTACACTTTTTATTGTTCTTCTATGTCCAATTTTACGAGTATAAGCTTCGTAGATTATTTCGATGCCAAAACAACAACTTTCTATGACAAATGGACAAAACCTTTAAAAGCTCCCAAATAGAGAGAGTTGAGCAATTTCGGATCATCAAAGTTGCTCGGTGTACACTTTTTATTGTTCTTCTATGTCCAATTTTACGAGTATAAGCTTCGTAGATTATTTCGATGCCAAAACACCAACTTTCTATGACAAATGGACAAAAACGTTAGAGGCTCCCAAATAGAGAGTTGAGCAACTTCGGACAATCAAAGTTGCTCGGTGTACACTTTTTATTGTTCTTCTATGTCCAATTTTACGAGTATAAGCTTCGTAGATTATTTCGATGCCAAAACACCAACTTTCTATGACAAATGGACAAAACCCTTAAAAACTCCTCCATATAGAGAGTTGAGCAACTTCGGACCATCAAAGTTACTCGGTGTACACTTTTTATTGTTCTTTTATGTTCAATGTTACGAGTATAAGCTTAGTAGATTATTTCGATGCAAAACAAAAACTTTCTATTACAAATGGACAAAACCGTTAAAAGCTCTTCTATAGAGAGAGTTGAGCAACTTTGGACCATCAAAGTTTCTCGGTGTACACTTTTTATTGTTCTTTTATGTCAAATTTTACGAGTATAAGATTTCGTTATTATTTCGATGCCAAAACAAAAACTTTCTATGGCAAATTGACAAAATCGTTAAAAGCTCCTAAATAAAGAGAGTTGAGCAATTTCGGACCATCAAAGTTGCTCGGTGTACACTTTTTTTTGTTCTTCTATGTCCAATGTTATGAGTATAAGCTTCGTAGATTATTTCGATGCCAAAATAACAACTTTCTATTACTAATCGACAAAACCGTTAAAAGCTCCTCCATATAGAGAGTTGAGCAACTTTGGACCATCAAAGTTGCTCCGTGTACACTTTTTATTGTTCTTCTATATCCAATTTTACGAGTATAAGCTTTCTAGATTATTTCGATGCGAAAACAACAACTTTCTATGAGAAATGGACAAAACCGTTAAAAGCTCCTCCATATAGAGAGTTGAGCAACATCGGACTATAAAAGTTGCTCGGTGTACACTTTTTATTGTTATTTTATGTCAAATTTTACGAGTATAAGATTCCGATATTTTTTCGATGCAAAACACCAACTTTCTATGACAAATGGACAAAACCATTAAAAGCTCCTCCATATAGAGAGTTGAGCAACTTCGGACCATCAAATTACTCGGTGTACACTTTTTATTGTTCTTCTATGTCCAATGTTACGAGTATAAGCTTCGTAGATTATTTCGACGCCAAAATAACAACTTTCTATTACAAATGGACAAAACCGTTAAAAGCTCCTCTATAGAGAGAGTTGAGCAACTTTGGACCATCAAAGTTGCTCGGTGTACACTTTTTATTGTTCTTCTATGTCCAATGTTACGAGTATAAGCTTCGTAGATTATTTCGATGCCAAAACAACAACTTTCTATGGCAAATGGACAAACTCGTTAAAAGCTCCCAAATAGAGAGAGTTGAGTAATTTCGGACCATCAAAGTTGTTCGGTGTACACTTTTTATTGTTCTTCTATGTCCAATTTTACGAGTATAAGCTTCGTAGATTATTTCGATGCCAAAACACCAACTTTCTATGACAAATGGACAAAACCATTAAAAGCTCCTCCATATAGAGAGTTGAGCAACTTCGGACCATCAAAGTTGCTCGGTGTACACTTTTTATTGTTCTTCTATGTCCAATTTTACGAGTATAAGCTTCGTAGATTATTTCTATGCCAAAACACCAACTTTCTATGACAATTGGGCAAAACCGTTAGAGGCCCCAAAATAGAGAGTTGAGCAACTTCGGACAATCAAAGTTGCTCGGTGTACACTTTTTATTGTTCTTCTATGTCCAATTTTACGAGTATAAGCTTCGTAGATTATTTCGATGCCAAAACACCAACTTTCTATGACAAATGGACAAAACCCTTAAAAACTCCTCCATATAGAGAGTTGAGCAACTTCGGACCATCAAAGTTACTCGGTGTACACTTTTTATTGTTCTTCTATGTCCAATTTTACGAGTATAAGCTTCCGAGATTATTTCGATGCCAAAACACCAACATTCTATGACAAATGAACAAAACCGTTAAAAGCTTCTCTATAGCGAGAGTTGAACAACTTCGAACCATCAAAGTTGCCCGGTGTACACTTTTTATTGTTCTTCTATGTCCAATTTTACGAGTATAAGCTTCCTAGATTATTTCGATGCGAAAACAACAACTTTCTATGACAAATGGACAAAACCGTTAAAAGCTCCTCCATATAGAGAGTTGAGCAACTTCGGACCATCAAAGTTGCTCGGTGTACACTTTTTATTGTTCTTCTATGTCCAATTTTACGAGTATAAGCTTCGTAGATTATTTCGATGCCAAAACACCAACTTTCTATGACAAATGGACAAAACCGTTAGAGGCTCCCAAATAGAGAGTTGAGCAACTTCGGACAATCAAAGTTGCTCGTTGTACACTTTTTATTGTTCTTCTATGTCCAATTTTACGAGTATAAGCTTCGTAGATTATTTCGATGCCAAAACACCAACTTTCTATGACAAATGGACAAAACCCTTAAAAACTCCTCCATATAGAGAGTTGAGCAACTTCGGACCATCAAAGTTACTCGGTGTACACTTTTTATTGTTCTTTTATGTCCAATGTTACGAGTATAAGCTTCGTAGATTATTTCGATGCCAAAACAACAACTTTCTATTTCAAATCGACAAAACCGTTAAAAGCTCCTCCATATAGAGAGTTGAGCAACTTTGGACCATCAAAATTGCTCCGTGTACACTTTTTATTGTTCTTCTATATCCAATTTTACGAGTATAAGCTTTCTAGATTATTTCGATACGAAAACAACAACTTTCTATGAGAAATGGACAAAACCGTTAAAAGCTCCTCCATATAGAGAGTTGAGCAACATCGGACTATAAAAGTTGCTCGGTGTACACTTTTTATTGTTATTTTATGTCAAATTTTACGAGTATAAGATTCCGTTCGATGCCAAATCACCAACTTTCTATGACAAATGGACAAAACCATTCAAAGCTCCTCCATATAGAGAGTTGAGCAACTTCGGACCATCAAAGTTACTCGGTGTACACTTTTTATTGTTCTTCTATGTCCAATGTTACGAGTATAAGCTTCGTAGATTATTTCGATGCCAAAACAACAACTTTCTATTACAAATGGACAAAACCGTTAAAAGCTCCTCTATAGAGAGAGTTCAGCAACTTTGGACCATCAAAGTTGCTCGGTGTACACTTTTTATTGTTGTTTTATGTCAAATTTTATGAGTATAAGATTCCGATATTTTTTCGATTCCAAAACACCAACTTTCTATGACAAATGGACAAAACCGTTAAAAGCTCCTCCATATAGAGAGTTGAGCAACTTCGGACCATCAAAGTTGCTCAATGTACACTTTTTCTTAATCTTCTATGTCCAATATTACGAGTATAAGCTTCCGAGATTATTTCGATGCCAAAACACCAACTTTCTATGACAAATGGACAAAACCGTTAAAAACTCCTCTATAGAGAGAGTTCAGCAACTTTGGACCATCAAAGTTGCTCGGTGTACACTTTTTATTGTTGTTTTATGTCAAATTTTATGAGTATAAGATTCCGATATTTTTTCGATTCCAAAACACCAACTTTCTATGACAAATGGACAAAACCGTTAAAAGCTCCTCCATATAGAGAGTTGAGCAACTTCGGACCATCAAAGTTACTCGGTGTACACTTTTTATTGTTCTTCTTATTCCAATGTTACGAGTATAAGCTTCGTAGATTATTTCGACGCCAAAACAACAACTTTCTATTACAAATGGACAAAACCGTTAAAAGCTCCTCCATATAGAGAGTTGAGCAACTTCGGACCGTCAAAGTTACTCGGTGTACACTTTTTATTGTTCTTCTATGTCCAATGTTACGAGTATAAGCTTCGTAGATTATTTCGACGCCAAAACAACAACTTTCTATTACAAATGGACAAAACCGTTAAAAGCTCCTCTATAGAGAGAGTTGAGCAACTTTGGACCATCAAAGTTGCTCGGTGTACACTTTTTATTGTTCTTCTATGTCCAATGTTACGAGTATAAGCTTCGTAGATTATTTCGATGCAAAAACAACAACTTTCTATGGCAAATGGACAAAATCGTTAAAAGCTCCCAAATAGAGAGAGTTGAGCAATTTCGGACCATCAAAGTTGCTCGGTGTACACTTTTTATTGTTCTTCTATGTCCAATTTTACGAGTATAAGCTTCGTAGATTATTTCGATGCCAAAACACCAACTTTCTATGACAAATGGACAAAACCATTAAAAGCTCCTCCATATAGAGAGTTGAGCAACTTCGGACCATCAAAGTTGCTCGGTGTAAACTTTTTATTGTTCTTCTATGTCCAATTTTACGAGTATAAGCTTCGTAGATTATTTCGATGCCAAAACAACAACTTTCTATTTCAAATCGACAAAACCGTTAAAAGCTCCTCCATATAGAGAGTTGAGCAACTTTGGACCATCAAAATTGCTCCGTGTACACTTTTTATTGTTCTTCTATATCCAATTTTACGAGTATAAGCTTTCTAGATTATTTCGATACGAAAACAACAACTTTCTATGAGAAATGGACAAAACCGTTAAAAGCTCCTCCATATAGAGAGTTGAGCAACATCGGACTATAAAAGTTGCTCGGTGTACACTTTTTATTGTTATTTTATGTCAAATTTTACGAGTATAAGATTCCGATATTTTTTCGATGCCAAATCACCAACTTTCTATGACAAATGGACAAAACCATTCAAAGCTCCTCCATATAGAGAGTTGAGCAACTTCGGACCATCAAAGTTACTCGGTGTACACTTTTTATTGTTCTTCTATGTCCAATGTTACGAGTATAAGCTTCGTAGATTATTTCGATGCCAAAACAACAACTTTCTATTACAAATGGACAAAACCGTTAAAAGCTCCTCTATAGAGAGAGTTCAGCAACTTTGGACCATCAAAGTTGCTCGGTGTACACTTTTTATTGTTGTTTTATGTCAAATTTTATGAGTATAAGATTCCGATATTTTTTCGATTCCAAAACACCAACTTTCTATGACAAATGGACAAAACCGTTAAAAGCTCCTCCATATAGAGAGTTGAGCAACTTCGGACCATCAAAGTTGCTCAATGTACAGTTTTTATTAATCTTCTATGTCCAATATTACGAGTATAAGCTTCCGAGATTATTTCGATGCCAAAACACCAACTTTCTATGACAAATGGACAAAACCGTTAAAAACTCCTCTATAGAGAGAGTTCAGCAACTTTGGACCATCAAAGTTGCTCGGTGTACACTTTTTATTGTTGTTTTATGTCAAATTTTATGAGTATAAGATTCCGATATTTTTTCGATTCCAAAACACCAACTTTCTATGACAAATGGACAAAACCGTTAAAAGCTCCTCCATATAGAGAGTTGAGCAACTTCGGACCATCAAAGTTACTCGGTGTACACTTTTTATTGTTCTTCTTATTCCAATGTTACGAGTATAAGCTTCGTAGATTATTTCGACGCCAAAACAACAACTTTCTATTACAAATGGACAAAACCGTTAAAAGCTCCTCCATATAGAGAGTTGAGCAACTTCGGACCATCAAAGTTACTCGGTGTACACTTTTTATTGTTCTTCTATGTCCAATGTTACGAGTATAAGCTTCGTAGATTATTTCGACGCCAAAACAACAACTTTCTATTACAAATGGACAAAACCGTTAAAAGCTCCTCTATAGAGAGAGTTGAGCAACTTTGGACCATCAAAGTTGCTCGGTGTACACTTTTTATTGTTCTTCTATGTCCAATGTTACGAGTATAAGCTTCGTAGATTATTTCGATGCCAAAACAACAACTTTCTATGGCAAATGGACAAAATCGTTAAAAGCTCCCAAATAGAGAGAGTTGAGCAATTTCGGACGATCAAAGTTGCTCGGTGTACACTTTTTATTGTTCTTCTATGTCCAATTTTACGAGTATAAGCTTCGTAGATTATTTCGATGCCAAAACACCAACTTTCTATGACAAATGGACAAAACCGTTAAAAGCTCTTCAATAGAGAGAGTTGAGCAACTTCGGACCATCAAAGTTGCTCAATGTACACTTTTTATTGTTCTTCTATGTCCAATTTTACGAGTATAAGCTTCTGAGATTATTTCGATGCCAAAACACCAACTTTCTATGACAAATGAACAAAACCGTTAAAAGCTCCTCTATAGCGAGAGTTGAACAACTTCGAACCATCAAAGTTGCCCTGTGTACACTTTTTATTGTTCTTCTATGTCCAATTTTATGAGTATAAGCTTCCTAGATTATTTCGATGCGAAAACAACAACTTTCTATGACAAATGGACAAAACCGTTAAAAGCTCCTCCATATAGAGAATTTAGCAACTTCGGACCATCAAAGTTGCTCGGTGTACACTTTTTATTGTTCTTCTATGTCCAATTTTACGAGTATAAGGTTTCGTTATTATTTCGATGCCAAAACAACAACTTTCTATGACAAATGGACAAAACCGTTAAAAGCTCCCAAATAGAGAGAGTTGAGCAATTTCGGACCATCAAAGTTGATCGGTGTACACTTTTTATTGTTCTTCTATGTCCAATTTTACGAGTATAAGCTTCGTAGATTATTTCGATGCCAAAACACCAACTTTCTATGACAAATGGACAAAACCGTTAGAGGCTCCCAAATAGAGAGTTGAGCAACTTCGGACAATCAAAGTTGCTCGGTGTACACTTTTTATTGTTCTTCTATGTCCAATTTTACGAGTATAAGCTTCGTAGATTATTTCGATGCCAAAACACCAACTTTCTATGACAAATGGACAAAACCCTTAAAAACTCCTCCATATAGAGAGTTGAGCAACTTCGGACCATCAAAGTTACTCGGTGTACACTTTTTATTGTTCTTTTATGTCCAATGTTACGAGTATAAGCTTCGTAGATTATTTCGATGCAAAACAAAAACTTTCTATTACAAATGGACAAAACCGTTAAAAGCTCGTCTATAGAGAGAGTTGAGCAACTTTGAACCATCAAAGTTTCTCGGTGTACACTTTTTATTGTTCTTTTATGTCAAATTTTACGAGTATAAGATTTCGTTATTATTTCGATGCCAAAACAACAACTTTCTATGGCAAATTGACAAAATCGTTAAAAGCTCCTAAATAAAGAGAGTTGAGCAATTTCGGACCATCAAAGTTGCTCGGTGTACACTTTTTATTGTTCTTCTATGTCCAATGTTATGAGTATAAACTTCGTAGATTATTTCGATGCCAAAACAACAACTTTCTATTACAAATTGACAAAACCGTTAAAAGCTCCTCCATATAGAGAGTTGAGCAACTTTGGACCATCAAAGTTGCTCCGTGTACACTTTTTATTGTTCTTCTTTGTCCAATGTTACGATTATAAGCTTCGTAGATTATTTCGACGCCAAAACAACAACTTTCTATTACAAATGGACAAAACCGTTAAAAGCTCCTCTATAGAGATAGTTGAGCAACTTTGGACCATCAAAGTTGCTCGGTATACACTTTTCATTGTTCTTCTATGTCCAATGTTACGAGTATAAGCTTCGTAGATTATTTCGATGCCAAAATAACAACTTTCTATGGCAAATGGACAAAATCGTTAAAAGCTCCGAAATAGAGAGAGTTGAGCAATTTCGGACAATCAAAGTTGCTCGGTGTACACTTTTTATTGTTCTTCTATGTCCAATTTTACGAGTATAAGATTCGTAGATTATTTCGATGCCAAAACACCAACTTTCTATGACAAATGGACAAAAGCGTTAAAAGCTCCTCCATATAGAGAGTTGAGCAACATCGGACTATAAAAGTTGCTCGGTGTACACTTTTTATTGTTATTTTATGTCAAATTTTACGAGTATAAGATACCGATATTTTTTCGATGCCAAAACACCAACTTTCTACGACAAATGGACAAAACCATTAAAAGCTCCTCCATATAGAGAGTTGAGCAACTTCGGACCATCAAAGTTACTCGGTGTACACTTTTTATTTTTCTTCTATGTCCAATGTTACGAGTATAAGCTTCGTAGATTATTTCGACGCCAAAACAACAACTTTCTATTACAAATGGACAAAACCGTTAAAAGTTCCTCTATAGAGAGAGTTGAGCAACTTTGGACCATCAAAGTTGCTCGGTGTACACTTTTTATTGTTCTTCTATGTCCAATGTTACGAGTATAAGCTTCGTAGATTATTTCGATGCCAAAACAACAACTTTCTATGGCAAATGGACAAAATCGTTAAAAGCTCCCAAATAGAGAGAGTTGAGCAATTTCGGACCATCAAAGTTGCTCGGTGTACACTTTTTATTGTTCTTCTATGTCCAATTTTACGAGTATAAGCTTCGTAGATTATTTCGATGCCAAAACACCAACTTTCTATGACAAATGGACAAAAGCGTTAAAAGCTCCTCCATATAGAGAGTTGAGCAACATCGGACTATAAAAGTTGCTCGGTGTACACTTTTTATTGTTATTTTATGTCAAATTTTACGAGTATAAGATACCGATATTTTTTCGATGCCAAAACACCAACTTTCTATGACAAATGGACAAAACCATTAAAAGCTCCTCCATATAGAGAGTTGAGCAACTTCGGACAATCAAAGTTGCTCGGTGTACACTTTTTATTGTTCTTCTATGTCCAATTTTATGAGTATAAGCTTCGTAGATTATTTCGATGCCAAAACACCAACTTTCTATGACAAATGGACAAAACCCTTAAAAACTCCTCCATATAGAGAGTTGAGCAACTTCGGACAATCAAAGTTACTCGGTGTACACTTTTTATTGTTCTTTTATGTCCAATGTTACGAGTATAAGCTTAGTAGATTATTTCGATGCAAAACAAAAACTTTCTATTACAAATGGACAAAACCGTTAAAAGCTCCTCTATAGAGAGAGTTGAGCAACTTTGGACCATCAAAGTTTCTCGGTGTACACTTTTTATTGTTCTTCTATGTCCAATGTTACGAGTATAAGCTTCGTAGATTATTTCGATGCCAAAACAACAACTTTCTATGGCAAATGGACAAAATCGTTAAAAGCTCCCAAATAGTGAGAGTTGAGCAATTTCGGACCATCAAAGTTGTTCGGTGTACACTTTTTATTGTTCTTCTATGTCCAATTTTACGAGTATAAGCTTCGTAGATTATTTCGATGCCAAACAAAAACTTTCTATTACAAATGGACAAAACCGTTAAAAGCTCCTCTATAGAGAGAGTTGAGCAACTTTGGACAATCAAAGTTTCTCGGTGTACACTTTTTATTGTTCTTTTATGTCAAATTTTACGAGTATAAGATTTCGTTATTATTTCGATGCCAAAACAAAAACTTTCTATGGCAAATTGACAAAATCGTTAAAAGCTCCTAAATAAAGAGAGTTGAGCAATTTCGGACCATCAAAGTTGCTCGGTGTACACTTTTTATTGTTCTTCTATGTCCAATGTTATGAGTATAAGCTTCGTAGATTATTTCGATGCCAAAACACCAACTTTCTATGGCAAATGGACAAAATCGTTAAAAGCTCCCAAATATAGAGAGTTGAGCAATTTCGGACCATCAAAGTTGCTCGGTGTACACTTTTTATTGTTCTTCTATGTCCAATTTTACGAGTATAAGCTTCGTAGATTATTTCGATGCCAAAACACCAACTTTCTATGACAAATGGACAAAACCGTTAAAAGCTCCTCCATATAGAGAGTTGAGCAACATCGGACTATAAAAGTTGCTCGGTGTATACTTTTTATTGTTATTTTATGTCACATTTTACGAGTATAAGATACCGATATTTTTTCGATGCCAAAACACCAACTTTCTATGACAAATGGACAAAACCATTAAAAGCTCCTCCATATAGAGAGTTGAGCAACTTCGGACCATCAAAGTTACTCGGTGTACACTTTTTATTGTTCTTCTATGTCCAATGTTACGAGTATAAGCTTCCTAGATTATTTCGATGCGAAAACAACAACTTTCTATGACAAATGGACAAAACCGTTAAAAGCTCCTCTATAGCGAGAGTTGAACAACTTCGAACCATCAAAGTTGCCCGGCGTACACTTTTTATTGTTCTTCTATGTCCAATTTTACGAGTATAAGCTTCCTAGATTATTTCGATGCGAAAACAACAACTTTCTATGACAAATGGACAAAACCGTTAAAAGCTCCTCCATATAGAGAGTTGAGCAACTTCGGACCATCAAAGTTGCTCGGGGTACACTTTTTATTGTTCTTCTATGTCCAATTTTACGAGTATAAGCTTCGTAGATTATTTCAATGCCAAAACAACAACTTTCTATGGCAAATGGACAAAATCGTTAAAAGCTCTTCAATAGAGAGAGTTGAGCAACTTCGGACAATCAAAGTTGCTCAATGTACACTTTTTATTGTTCTTCTATGTCCCATTTTACGAGTATAAGCTTCCGAGATTATTTCGATGCCAAAACACCAACTTTCTATGACAAATGAACAAAACCGTTAAAAGCTCCTCTATAGCGAGAGTTGAACAACTTCGAACCATCAAAGTTGCCCGGTGTACACTTTTTATTGTTCTTCTATGTCCAATTTTACGAGTATAAGCTTCCTAGATTATTTCGATGCGAAAACAACAACTTTCTATGACAAATGGACAAAACCGTTAAAAGCTCCTCCATATAGAGAGTTGAGCAACTTCGGACCATCAAAGTTGCTCGGGGTACACTTTTTATTGTTCTTCTATGTCCAATTTTACGAGTATAAGCTTCGTAGATTATTTCAATGCCAAAACAACAACTTTCTATGGCAAATGGACAAAATCGTTAAAAGCTCCCAAATAGTGAGAGTTGAGCAATTTCGGACCATCAAAGTTGTTCGGTGTACACTTTTTATTGTTCTTCTATGTGCAATTTTACGAGTATAAGCTTCGTAGATTATTTCGATGCCAAAACACCAACTTTCTATGACAAATGGACAAAACCATTAAAAGCTCCTCCATATAGAGAGTTGAGCAACTTCGGACCATCAAATTACTCGGTGTACACTTTTTATTGTTCTTCTATGTCCAATGTTACGAGTATAAGCTTCGTAGATTATTTCGACGCCAAAACAACAACGTTCTATTACAAATGGACAAAACCGTTAAAAGCTCCTCTATAGAGAGAGTTGAGCAACTTCGGACCATCAAAGTTGCTCAATGTACACTTTTTATTGTTCTTCTATGTCCCATTTTACGAGTATAAGCTTCCGAGATTATTTCGATGCCAAAACACCGACTTTCTATGACAAATGAACAAAACCGTTAAAAGCTCCTCTATAGCGAGAGTTGAACAACTTCGAACCATCAAAGTTGCCCGGTGTACACTTTTTATTGTTCTTCTATGTCCAATTTTACGAGTATAAGCTTCCTAGATTATTTCGATGCGAAAACAACAACTTTCTATGACAAATGGACAAAACCGTTAAAAGCTCCTCCATATAGAGAGTTGAGCAACTTCGGACCGTCAAAGTTGCTCGGTGTACACTTTTTATTGTTCTTCTATGTCCAATTTTACGAGTATAGGGTTTCGTTATTATTTCGATGCCAAAACAACAACTTTCTATGACAAATGGACAAAACCGTTAAAAGCTCCTCCATATAGAGAGTTGAGCAACATCGGACTATAAAAGTTGCTCGGTGTACACTTTTTATTGTTATTTTCTGTCAAATTTTACGAGTATAAGATTCCGATATTTTTTCGATGCCAAAACACCAACTTTCTATGACAAATGGACAAAACCATTAAAAGCTCCTCCATATAGAGAGTTGAGCACCTTCGGACCATCAAAGTTACTCGGTGTACACTTTTTATTGTTCTTCTATGTCCAATTTTACGAGTATAAGCTTCGTAGATTATTTCAATGCCAAAACAACAACTTTCTATGGCAAATGGACAAAATCGTTAAAAGCTCCTCCATATAGAGAGTTGAACAACTTTGGACCATCAAAGTTGCTCAGTGTACACTTTTTATTGTTCTTCTATATCCAATTTTACGAGTATAAGCTTCTAGATTATTTCGATGCGAAAACAACAACTTTCTATGAGAAATGGACAAAACCGTTAAAAGCTCCTCCATATAGAGAGTTGAGCAACATCGGACTATCAAAGTTACTCGGTGTACACTTTTTATTGTTCTTCTATGTCCAATTTTACGAGTATAAGCTTCGTAGATTATTTCAATGCCAAAACAACAACTTTCTATGGCAAATGGACAAAATCGTTAAAAGCTCCTCCATATAGAGAGTTGAACAACTTTGGACCATCAAAGTTGCTCAGTGTACACTTTTTATTGTTCTTCTATATCCAATTTTACGAGTATAAGCTTCTAGATTATTTCGATGCGAAAACAACAACTTTCTATGAGAAATGGACAAAACCGTTAAAAGCTCCTCCATATAGAGAGTTGAGCAACATCGGACTATAAAAGTTGCTCGGTGTACACTTTTTATTGTTATTTTATGTCAAATTTTACGAGTATAAGATTCCGATATTTTTTCGATGCCAAAACACCAACTTTCTATGACAAATGGACAAAACCATTAAAAGCTCCTCCATATAGAGAGTTGAGCAACTTCGGACCATCAAAGTTACTCGGTGTACACTTTTTATTGTTCTTCTATGTCCAATGTTACGAGTATAAGCTTCGTAGATTATTTCGAGGCCAAAACAACAACTTTCTATTACAAATGGACAAAACTGTTAAAAGCTCCTTTATAGAGAGAGTTCAGCAACTTTGGACCATCAAAGTTGCTCGGTGTACACTTTTTATTGTTGTTTTATGTCAAATTTTATGAGTATAAGCTTCGTAGATTATTTCGATGCCAAAACACCAACTTTCTATGACAAATGGACAAAACCATTAAAAGCTCCTCCATATAGAGAGTTGAGCAACTTCGGACCATCAAAGTTACTCGGTGTACACTTTTTATTGTTCTTCTATGTCCAATGTTACGAGTATAAGCTTCGTAGATTATTTCGACGCCAAAACAACAACGTTCTATTACAAATGGACAAAACCGTTAAAAGCTCCTCTATAGAGAGAGTTGAGCAACTTTGGACCATCAAAGTTGCTCGGTGTACACTTTTTATTGTTCTTCTATGTCCAATGTTACGAGTATAAGCTTCGTAGATTATTTCGATGCCAAAACAACAACTTTCTATGGCAAATGGACAAAATCGTTAAAAGCTCCCAAATAGTGAGAGTTGAGCAATTTCGGACCATCAAAGTTGTTCGGTGTACACTTTTTATTGTTCTTCTATGTCCAATTTTACGAGTATAAGCTTCGTAGATTATTTCGATGCCAAAACACCAACTTTCTATGACAAATGGACAAAACCATTAAAAGCTCCTCCATATAGAGAGTTGAGCAACTTCGGACCATCAAAGTTGCTCGGTGTACACTTTTTATTGTTCTTCTATGTCCAATTTTACGAGTATAAGCTTCGTAGATTATTTCGATGCCAAAACACCAACTTTCTATGACAATTGGACAAAACCGTTAGAGGCTCCCGAATAGAGAGTTGAGCAACTTCGGACAATCAAAGTTGCTCGGTGTACACTTTTTATTGTTCTTCTATGTCCAATTTTAAGAGTATAAGCTTCGTAGATTATTTCGATGCCAAAACACCAACTTTCTATGACAAATGGACAAAACCCTTAAAAACTCCTCCATATAGAGAGTTGAGCAACTTCGGACCATCAAAGTTACTCGGTGTACACTTTTTATTGTTCTTCTATGTCCAATTTTACGAGTATAAGCTTCCGAGATTATTTCGATGCCAAAACACCAACATTCTATGACAAATGAACAAAACCGTTAAAAGCTCCTCTATAGCGAGAGTTGAACAACTTCGAACCATCAAAGTTGCCCGGTGTACACTTTTTATTGTTCTTCTGTGTCCAATTTTACGAGTATAAGCTTCCTAGATTATTTCGATGCGAAAACAACAACTTTCTATGACAAATGGACAAAACCGTTAAAAGCTCCTCCATATAGAGAGTTGAGCAACTTCGGACCATCAAAGTTGCTCGGTGTACACTTTTTATTGTTCTTCTATGTCCAATTTTACGAGTATAAGCTTCGTAGATTATTTCGATGCCAAAACACCAACTTTCTATGACAAATGGACAAAACCGTTAGAGGCTCCCAAATAGAGAGTTGAGCAACTTCGGACAATCAAAGTTGCTCGGTGTACACTTTTTATTGTTCTTCTATGTCCAATTTTACGAGTATAAGCTTCGTAGATTATTTCGAAGCCAAAACACCAACTTTCTATGACAAATGGACAAAACCCTTAAAAACTCCTCCATATAGAGAGTTGAGCAACTTCGGACCATCAAAGTTACTCGGTGTACACTTTTTATTGTTCTTCTATGTCCAATTTTACGAGTATAAGCTTCGTAGATTATTTCGATGCCAAAACAACAACTTTCTATTACAAATCGACAAAACCGTTAAAAGCTCCTCCATATAGAGAGTTGAGCAACTTTGGACCATCAAAGTTGCTCAGTGTACACTTTTTATTGTTCTTCTATATCCAATTTTACGAGTATAAGCTTTCTAGATTATTTCGATGCGAAAACAACAACTTTCTATGAGAAATGGACAAAACCGTTAAAAGCTCCTCCATATAGAGAGTTGATCAACATCGGACTATAAAAGTTGCTCGGTGTACACTTTTTATTGTTATTTTATGTCAAATTTTACGAGTATAAGATTCCGATATTTTTTCGATGCCAAAACACCAACTTTCTATGACAAATGGACAAAACCATTAAAAGCTCCTCCATATAGAGAGTTGAGCAACTTCGGACCATCAAAGTTACTCGGTGTACACTTTTTATTGTTCTTCTATGTCCAATGTTACGAGTATAAGCTTCGTAGATTATTTCAATGCCAAAACAACAACTTTCTATGGCAAATGGACAAAATCGTTAAAAGCTCCCAAATAGTGAGAGTTGAGCAATTTCGGACCATCAAAGTTGTTCGGTGTACACTTTTTATTGTTCTTCTATGTCCAATTTTACGAGTATAAGCTTCGTAGATTATTTCGATGCCAAAACACCAACTTTCTATGACAAATGTACAAAACCATTAAAAGCTCCTCCATATAGAGAGTTGAGCAACTTCGGACCATCAAAGTTACTCGGTGTACACTTTTTATTGTTCTTCTATGTCCAATGTTACGAGTATAAGCTTCGTAGATTATTTCGACGCCAAAACAACAACGTTCTATTACAAATGGACAAAACCGTTAAAAGCTCCTCTATAGAGAGAGTTGAGCAACTTTGGACCATCAAAGTTGCTCGGTGTACACTTTTTATTGTTCTTCTATGTCCAATGTTACGAGTATAAGCTTCGTAGATTATTTCGATGCCAAAACAACAACTTTCTATGGCAAATGGACAAAATCGTTAAAAGCTCCCAAATAGTGAGAGTTGAGCAATTTCGGACCATCAAAGTTGTTCGGTGTACACTTTTTATTGTTCTTCTATGTCCAATTTTACGAGTATAAGCTTCGTAGATTATTTCGATGCCAAAACACCAACTTTCTATGACAAATGGACAAAACCCTTAAAAACTCCTCCATATAGAGAGTTGAGCAACTTCGGACCATCAAAGTTACTCGGTGTACACTTTTTATTGTTCTTCTATGTCCAATTTTACGAGTATAAGCTTCGTAGATTATTTCGATGCCAAAACAACAACTTTCTATTACAAATCGACAAAACCGTTAAAAGCTCCTCCATATAGAGAGTTGAGCAACTTTGGACCATCAAAGTTGCTCAGTGTACACTTTTTATTGTTCTTCTATATCCAATTTTACGAGTATAAGCTTTCTAGATTATTTCGATGCGAAAACAACAACTTTCTATGAGAAATGGACAAAACCGTTAAAAGCTCCTCCATATAGAGAGTTGAGCAACATCGGACTATAAAAGTTGCTCGGTGTACACTTTTTATTGTTATTTTATGTCAAATTTTACGAGTATAAGATTCCGATATTTTTTCGATGCCAAAACACCAACTTTCTATGACAAATGGACAAAACCATTAAAAGCTCCTCCATATAGAGAGTTGAGCAACTTCGGACCATCAAAGTTACTCGGTGTACACTTTTTATTGTTCTTCTATGTCCAATGTTACGAGTATAAGCTTCGTAGATTATTTCGAGGCCAAAACAACAACTTTCTATTACAAATGGACAAAACTGTTAAAAGCTCCTTTATAGAGAGAGTTCAGCAACTTTGGACCATCAAAGTTGCTCGGTGTACACTTTTTATTGTTGTTTTATGTCAAATTTTATGAGTATAAGCTTCGTAGATTATTTCGATGCCAAAACACCAACTTTCTATGACAAATGGACAAAACCATTAAAAGCTCCTCCATATAGATAGTTGAGCAACTTCGGACCATCAAAGTTACTCGGTGTACACTTTTTATTGTTCTTCTATGTCCAATGTTACGAGTATAAGCTTCGTAGATTATTTCGACGCCAAAACAACAACGTTCTATTACAAATGGACAAAACCGTTAAAAGCTCCTCTATAGAGAGAGTTGAGCAACTTTGGACCATCAAAGTTGCTCGGTGTACACTTTTTATTGTTCTTCTATGTCCAATGTTACGAGTATAAGCTTCGTAGATTATTTCGATGCCAAAACAACAACTTTCTATGGCAAATGGACAAAATCGTTAAAAGCTCCCAAATAGTGAGAGTTGAGCAATTTCGGACCATCAAAGTTGTTCGGTGTACACTTTTTATTGTTCTTCTATGTCCAATTTTACGAGTATAAGCTTCGTAGATTATTTCGATGCCAAAACACCAACTTTCTATGACAAATGGACAAAACCATTAAAAGCTCCTCCATATAGAGAGTTGAGCAACTTCGGACCATCAAAGTTGCTCGGTGTACACTTTTTATTGTTCTTCTATGTCCAATTTTACGAGTATAAGCTTCGTAGATTATTTCGATGCCAAAACACCAACTTTCTATGACAATTGGACAAAACCGTTAGAGGCTCCCGAATAGAGAGTTGAGCAACTTCGGACAATCAAAGTTGCTCGGTGTACACTTTTTATTGTTCTTCTATGTCCAATTTTAAGAGTATAAGCTTCGTAGATTATTTCGATGCCAAAACACCAACTTTCTATGACAAATGGACAAAACCCTTAAAAACTCCTCCATATAGAGAGTTGAGCAACTTCGGACCATCAAAGTTACTCGGTGTACACTTTTTATTGTTCTTCTATGTCCAATTTTACGAGTATAAGCTTCCGAGATTATTTCGATGCCAAAACACCAACATTCTATGACAAATGAACAAAACCGTTAAAAGCTCCTCTATAGCGAGAGTTGAACAACTTCGAACCATCAAAGTTGCCCGGTGTACACTTTTTATTGTTCTTCTGTGTCCAATTTTACGAGTATAAGCTTCCTAGATTATTTCGATGCGAAAACAACAACTTTCTATGACAAATGGAGAAAACCGTTAAAAGCTCCTCCATATAGAGAGTTGAGCAACTTCGGACCATCAAAGTTGCTCGGTGTACACTTTTTATTGTTCTTCTATGTCCAATTTTA
Source organism: Euonymus europaeus (assembly GCA_963580455.1). Lineage (NCBI taxonomy): Eukaryota > Viridiplantae > Streptophyta > Magnoliopsida > Celastrales > Celastraceae > Euonymus > Euonymus europaeus. Next base: position 10,603,852 of record OY756965.1, read on the forward strand.
CGAGTATAAGCTTCGTAGATTATTTCGATGCCAAAACACCAACTTTCTATGACAAATGGACAAAACCGTTAGAGGCTCCCAAATAGAGAGTTGAGCAACTTCGGACAATCAAAGTTGCTCGGTGTACACTTTTTATTGTTCTTCTATGTCCAATTTTACGAGTATAAGCTTCGTAGATTATTTCGAAGCCAAAACACCAACTTTCTATGACAAATGGACAAAACCCTTAAAAACTCCTCCATATAGAGAGTTGAGCAACTTCGGACCATCAAAGTTACTCGGTGTACACTTTTTATTGTTCTTCTATGTCCAATTTTACGAGTATAAGCTTCGTAGATTATTTCGATGCCAAAACAACAACTTTCTATTACAAATCGACAAAACCGTTAAAAGCTCCTCCATATAGAGAGTTGAGCAACTTTGGACCATCAAAGTTGCTCAGTGTACACTTTTTATTGTTCTTCTATATCCAATTTTACGAGTATAAGCTTTCTAGATTATTTCGATGCGAAAACAACAACTTTCTATGAGAAATGGACAAAACCGTTAAAAGCTCCTCCATATAGAGAGTTGAGCAACATCGGACTATAAAAGTTGCTCGGTGTACACTTTTTATTGTTATTTTATGTCAAATTTTACGAGTATAAGATTCCGATATTTTTTCGATGCCAAAACACCAACTTTCTATGACAAATGGACAAAACCATTAAAAGCTCCTCCATATAGAGAGTTGAGCAACTTCGGACCATCAAAGTTACTCGGTGTACACTTTTTATTGTTCTTCTATGTCCAATGTTACGAGTATAAGCTTCGTAGATTATTTCAATGCCAAAACAACAACTTTCTATGGCAAATGGACAAAATCGTTAAAAGCTCCCAAATAGTGAGAGTTGAGCAATTTCGGACCATCAAAGTTGTTCGGTGTACACTTTTTATTGTTCTTCTATGTCCAATTTTACGAGTATAAGCTTCGTAGATTATTTCGATGCCAAAACACCAACTTTCTATGACAAATGTACAAAACCATTAAAAGCTCCTCCATATAGAGAGTTGAGCAACTTCGGACCATCAAAGTTACTCGGTGTACACTTTTTATTGTTCTTCTATGTCCAATGTTACGAGTATAAGCTTCGTAGATTATTTCGACGCCAAAACAACAACGTTCTATTACAAATGGACAAAACCGTTAAAAGCTCCTCTATAGAGAGAGTTGAGCAACTTTGGACCATCAAAGTTGCTCGGTGTACACTTTTTATTGTTCTTCTATGTCCAATGTTACGAGTATAAGCTTCGTAGATTATTTCGATGCCAAAACAACAACTTTCTATGGCAAATGGACAAAATCGTTAAAAGCTCCCAAATAGTGAGAGTTGAGCAATTTCGGACCATCAAAGTTGTTCGGTGTACACTTTTTATTGTTCTTCTATGTCCAATTTTACGAGTATAAGCTTCGTAGATTATTTCGATGCCAAAACACCAACTTTCTATGACAAATGGACAAAACCCTTAAAAACTCCTCCATATAGAGAGTTGAGCAACTTCGGACCATCAAAGTTACTCGGTGTACACTTTTTATTGTTCTTCTATGTCCAATTTTACGAGTATAAGCTTCGTAGATTATTTCGATGCCAAAACAACAACTTTCTATTACAAATCGACAAAACCGTTAAAAGCTCCTCCATATAGAGAGTTGAGCAACTTTGGACCATCAAAGTTGCTCAGTGTACACTTTTTATTGTTTTTTCTATATCCAATTTTACGAGTATAAGCTTTCTAGATTATTTCGATGCGAAAACAACAACTTTCTATGAGAAATGGACAAAACCGTTAAAAGCTCCTCCATATAGAGAGTTGAGCAACATCGGACTATAAAAGTTGCTCGGTGTACACTTTTTATTGTTATTTTATGTCAAATTTTACGAGTATAAGATTCCGATATTTTTTCGATGCCAAAACACCAACTTTCTATGACAAATGGACAAAACCATTAAAAGCTCCTCCATATATTGAGTTGAGCAACTTCGGACCATCAAAGTTACTCGGTGTACACTTTTTATTGTTCTTCTATGTCCAATGTTACGAGTATAAGCTTCGTAGATTATTTCGAGGCCAAAACAACAACTTTCTATTACAAATGGACAAAACTGTTAAAAGCTCCTTTATAGAGAGAGTTCAGCAACTTTGGACCATCAAAGTTGCTCGGTGTACACTTTTTATTGTTGTTTTATGTCAAATTTTATGAGTATAAGCTTCGTAGATTATTTCGATGCCAAAACACCAACTTTCTATGACAAATGGACAAAACCATTAAAAGCTCCTCCATATAGAGAGTTGAGCAACTTCGGACCATCAAAGTTACTCGGTGTACACTTTTTATTGTTCTTCTATGTCCAATGTTACGAGTATAAGCTTCGTAGATTATTTCGACGCCAAAACAACAACGTTCTATTACAAATGGACAAAACCGTTAAAAGCTCCTCTATAGAGAGAGTTGAGCAACTTTGGACCATCAAAGTTGCTCGGTGTACACTTTTTATTGTTCTTCTATGTCCAATGTTACGAGTATAAGCTTCGTAGATTATTTCGATGCCAAAACAACAACTTTCTATGGCAAATGGACAAAATCGTTAAAAGCTCCCAAATAGTGAGAGTTGAGCAATTTCGGACCATCAAAGTTGTTCGGTGTACACTTTTTATTGTTCTTCTATGTCCAATTTTACGAGTATAAGCTTCGTAGATTATTTCGATGCCAAAACACCAACTTTCTATGACAAATGGACAAAACCATTAAAAGCTCCTCCATATAGAGAGTTGAGCAACTTCGGACCATCAAAGTTGCTCGGTGTACACTTTTTATTGTTCTTCTATGTCCAATTTTACGAGTATAAGCTTCGTAGATTATTTCGATGCCAAAACACCAACTTTCTATGACAATTGGACAAAACCGTTAGAGGCTCCCGAATAGAGAGTTGAGCAACTTCGGACAATCAAAGTTGCTCGGTGTACACTTTTTATTGTTCTTCTATGTCCAATTTTAAGAGTATAAGCTTCGTAGATTATTTCGATGCCAAAACACCAACTTTCTATGACAAATGGACAAAACCCTTAAAAACTCCTCCATATAGAGAGTTGAGCAACTTCGGACCATCAAAGTTACTCGGTGTACACTTTTTATTGTTCTTCTATGTCCAATTTTACGAGTATAAGCTTCCGAGATTATTTCGATGCCAAAACACCAACATTCTATGACAAATGAACAAAACCGTTAAAAGCTCCTCTATAGCGAGAGTTGAACAACTTCGAACCATCAAAGTTGCCCGGTGTACACTTTTTATTGTTCTTCTGTGTCCAATTTTACGAGTATAAGCTTCCTAGATTATTTCGATGCGAAAACAACAACTTTCTATGACAAATGGACAAAACCGTTAAAAGCTCCTCCATATAGAGAGTTGAGCAACTTCGGACCATCAAAGTTGCTCGGTGTACACTTTTTATTGTTCTTCTATGTCCAATTTTACGAGTATAAGCTTCGTAGATTATTTCGATGCCAAAACACCAACTTTCTATGACAAATGGACAAAACCGTTAGAGGCTCCCAAATAGAGAGTTGAGCAACTTCGGACAATCAAAGTTGCTCGGTGTACACTTTTTATTGTTCTTCTATGTCCAATTTTACGAGTATAAGCTTCGTAGATTATTTCGAAGCCAAAACACCAACTTTCTATGACAAATGGACAAAACCCTTAAAAACTCCTCCATATAGAGAGTTGAGCAACTTCGGACCATCAAAGTTACTCGGTGTACACTTTTTATTGTTCTTCTATGTCCAATTTTACGAGTATAAGCTTCGTAGATTATTTCGATGCCAAAACAACAACTTTCTATTACAAATCGACAAAACCGTTAAAAGCTCCTCCATATAGAGAGTTGAGCAACTTTGGACCATCAAAGTTGCTCAGTGTACACTTTTTATTGTTCTTCTATATCCAATTTTACGAGTATAAGCTTTCTAGATTATTTCGATGCGAAAACAACAACTTTCTATGAGAAATGGACAAAACCGTTAAAAGCTCCTCCATATAGAGAGTTGAGCAACATCGGACTATAAAAGTTGCTCGGTGTACACTTTTTATTGTTATTTTATGTCAAATTTTACGAGTATAAGATTCCGATATTTTTTCGATGCCAAAACACCAACTTTCTATGACAAATGGACAAAACCATTAAAAGCTCCTCCATATAGAGAGTTGAGCAACTTCGGACCATCAAAGTTACTCGGTGTACACTTTTTATTGTTCTTCTATGTCCAATGTTACGAGTATAAGCTTCGTAGATTATTTCAATGCCAAAACAACAACTTTCTATGGCAAATGGACAAAATCGTTAAAAGCTCCCAAATAGTGAGAGTTGAGCAATTTCGGACCATCAAAGTTGTTCGGTGTACACTTTTTATTGTTCTTCTATGTCCAATTTTACGAGTATAAGCTTCGTAGATTATTTCGATGCCAAAACACCAACTTTCTATGACAAATGTACAAAACCATTAAAAGCTCCTCCATATAGAGAGTTGAGCAACTTCGGACCATCAAAGTTACTCGGTGTACACTTTTTATTGTTCTTCTATGTCCAATGTTACGAGTATAAGCTTCGTAGATTATTTCGACGCCAAAACAACAACGTTCTATTACAAATGGACAAAACCGTTAAAAGCTCCTCTATAGAGAGAGTTGAGCAACTTTGGACCATCAAAGTTGCTCGGTGTACACTTTTTATTGTTCTTCTATGTCCAATGTTACGAGTATAAGCTTCGTAGATTATTTCGATGCCAAAACAACAACTTTCTATGGCAAATGGACAAAATCGTTAAAAGCTCCCAAATAGTGAGAGTTGAGCAATTTCGGACCATCAAAGTTGTTCGGTGTACACTTTTTATTGTTCTTCTATGTCCAATTTTACGAGTATAAGCTTCGTAGATTATTTCGATGCCAAAACACCAACTTTCTATGACAAATGGACAAAACCCTTAAAAACTCCTCCATATAGAGAGTTGAGCAACTTCGGACCATCAAAGTTACTCGGTGTACACTTTTTATTGTTCTTCTATGTCCAATTTTACGAGTATAAGCTTCGTAGATTATTTCGATGCCAAAACAACAACTTTCTATTACAAATCGACAAAACCGTTAAAAGCTCCTCCATATAGAGAGTTGAGCAACTTTGGACCATCAAAGTTGCTCAGTGTACACTTTTTATTGTTTTTTCTATATCCAATTTTACGAGTATAAGCTTTCTAGATTATTTCGATGCGAAAACAACAACTTTCTATGAGAAATGGACAAAACCGTTAAAAGCTCCTCCATATAGAGAGTTGAGCAACATCGGACTATAAAAGTTGCTCGGTGTACACTTTTTATTGTTATTTTATGTCAAATTTTACGAGTATAAGATTCCGATATTTTTTCGATGCCAAAACACCAACTTTCTATGACAAATGGACAAAACCATTAAAAGCTCCTCCATATATTGAGTTGAGCAACTTCGGACCATCAAAGTTACTCGGTGTACACTTTTTATTGTTCTTCTATGTCCAATGTTACGAGTATAAGCTTCGTAGATTATTTCGAGGCCAAAACAACAACTTTCTATTACAAATGGACAAAACTGTTAAAAGCTCCTTTATAGAGAGAGTTCAGCAACTTTGGACCATCAAAGTTGCTCGGTGTACACTTTTTATTGTTGTTTTATGTCAAATTTTATGAGTATAAGCTTCGTAGATTATTTCGATGCCAAAACACCAACTTTCTATGACAAATGGACAAAACCATTAAAAGCTCCTCCATATAGAGAGTTGAGCAACTTCGGACCATCAAAGTTACTCGGTGTACACTTTTTATTGTTCTTCTATGTCCAATGTTACGAGTATAAGCTTCGTAGATTATTTCGACGCCAAAACAACAACGTTCTATTACAAATGGACAAAACCGTTAAAAGCTCCTCTATAGAGAGAGTTGAGCAACTTTGGACCATCAAAGTTGCTCGGTGTACACTTTTTATTGTTCTTCTATGTCCAATGTTACGAGTATAAGCTTCGTAGATTATTTCGATGCCAAAACAACAACTTTCTATGGCAAATGGACAAAATCGTTAAAAGCTCCCAAATAGTGAGAGTTGAGCAATTTCGGACCATCAAAGTTGTTCGGTGTACACTTTTTATTGTTCTTCTATGTCCAATTTTACGAGTATAAGCTTCGTAGATTATTTCGATGCCAAAACACCAACTTTCTATGACAAATGGACAAAACCATTAAAAGCTCCTCCATATAGAGAGTTGAGCAACTTCGGACCATCAAAGTTGCTCGGTGTACACTTTTTATTGTTCTTCTATGTCCAATTTTACGAGTATAAGCTTCGTAGATTATTTCGATGCCAAAACACCAACTTTCTATGACAATTGGACAAAACCGTTAGAGGCTCCCGAATAGAGAGTTGAGCAACTTCGGACAATCAAAGTTGCTCGGTGTACACTTTTTATTGTTCTTCTATGTCCAATTTTAAGAGTATAAGCTTCGTAGATTATTTCGATGCCAAAACACCAACTTTCTATGACAAATGGACAAAACCCTTAAAAACTCCTCCATATAGAGAGTTGAGCAACTTCGGACCATCAAAGTTACTCGGTGTACACTTTTTATTGTTCTTCTATGTCCAATTTTACGAGTATAAGCTTCCGAGATTATTTCGATGCCAAAACACCAACATTCTATGACAAATGAACAAAACCGTTAAAAGCTCCTCTATAGCGAGAGTTGAACAACTTCGAACCATCAAAGTTGCCCGGTGTACACTTTTTATTGTTCTTCTGTGTCCAATTTTACGAGTATAAGCTTCCTAGATTATTTCGATGCGAAAACAACAACTTTCTATGACAAATGGACAAAACCGTTAAAAGCTCCTCCATATAGAGAGTTGAGCAACTTCGGACCATCAAAGTTGCTCGGTGTACACTTTTTATTGTTCTTCTATGTCCAATTTTACGAGTATAAGCTTCGTAGATTATTTCGATGCCAAAACACCAACTTTCTATGACAAATGGACAAAACCGTTAGAGGCTCCCAAATAGAGAGTTGAGCAACTTCGGACAATCAAAGTTGCTCGGTGTACACTTTTTATTGTTCTTCTATGTCCAATTTTACGAGTATAAGCTTCGTAGATTATTTCGAAGCCAAAACACCAACTTTCTATGACAAATGGACAAAACCCTTAAAAACTCCTCCATATAGAGAGTTGAGCAACTTCGGACCATCAAAGTTACTCGGTGTACACTTTTTATTGTTCTTCTATGTCCAATTTTACGAGTATAAGCTTCGTAGATTATTTCGATGCCAAAACAACAACTTTCTATTACAAATCGACAAAACCGTTAAAAGCTCCTCCATATAGAGAGTTGAGCAACTTTGGACCATCAAAGTTGCTCAGTGTACACTTTTTATTGTTCTTCTATATCCAATTTTACGAGTATAAGCTTTCTAGATTATTTCGATGCGAAAACAACAACTTTCTATGAGAAATGGACAAAACCGTTAAAAGCTCCTCCATATAGAGAGTTGAGCAACATCGGACTATAAAAGTTGCTCGGTGTACACTTTTTATTGTTATTTTATGTCAAATTTTACGAGTATAAGATTCCGATATTTTTTCGATGCCAAAACACCAACTTTCTATGACAAATGGACAAAACCATTAAAAGCTCCTCCATATAGAGAGTTGAGCAACTTCGGACCATCAAAGTTACTCGGTGTACACTTTTTATTGTTCTTCTATGTCCAATGTTACGAGTATAAGCTTCGTAGATTATTTCAATGCCAAAACAACAACTTTCTATGGCAAATGGACAAAATCGTTAAAAGCTCCCAAATAGTGAGAGTTGAGCAATTTCGGACCATCAAAGTTGTTCGGTGTACACTTTTTATTGTTCTTCTATGTCCAATTTTACGAGTATAAGCTTCGTAGATTATTTCGATGCCAAAACACCAACTTTCTATGACAAATGTACAAAACCATTAAAAGCTCCTCCATATAGAGAGTTGAGCAACTTCGGACCATCAAAGTTACTCGGTGTACACTTTTTATTGTTCTTCTATGTCCAATGTTACGAGTATAAGCTTCGTAGATTATTTCGACGCCAAAACAACAACGTTCTATTACAAATGGACAAAACCGTTAAAAGCTCCTCTATAGAGAGAGTTGAGCAACTTTGGACCATCAAAGTTGCTCGGTGTACACTTTTTATTGTTCTTCTATGTCCAATGTTACGAGTATAAGCTTCGTAGATTATTTCGATGCCAAAACAACAACTTTCTATGGCAAATGGATAAAATCGTTAAAAGCTCCCAAATAGTGAGAGTTGAGCAATTTCGGACCATCAAAGTTGTTCGGTGTACACTTTTTATTGTTCTTCTATGTCCAATTTTACGAGTATAAGCTTCGTAGATTATTTCGATGCCAAAACACCAACTTTCTATGACAAATGGACAAAACCATTAAAAGCTCCTCCATATAGAGAGTTGAGCAACTTCGGACCATCAAAGTTGCTCGGTGTACACTTTTTATTGTTCTTCTATGTCCAATTTTACGAGTATAAGCTTCGTAGATTATTTCGATGCCAAAACACCAACTTTCTATGACAATTGGACAAAACCGTTAGAGGCTCCCGAATAGAGAGTTGAGCAACTTCGGACAATCAAAGTTGCTCGGTGTACACTTTTTATTGTTCTTCTATGTCCAATTTTAAGAGTATAAGCTTCGTAGATTATTTCGATGCCAAAACACCAACTTTCTATGACAAATGGACAAAACCCTTAAAAACTCCTCCATATAGAGAGTTGAGCAACTTCGGACCATCAAAGTTACTCGGTGTACACTTTTTATTGTTCTTCTATGTCCAATTTTACGAGTATAAGCTTCCGAGATTATTTCGATGCCAAAACACCAACATTCTATGACAAATGAACAAAACCGTTAAAAGCTCCTCTATAGCGAGAGTTGAACAACTTCGAACCATCAAAGTTGCCCGGTGTACACTTTTTATTGTTCTTCTGTGTCCAATTTTACGAGTATAAGCTTCCTAGATTATTTCGATGCGAAAACAACAACTTTCTATGACAAATGGACAAAACCGTTAAAAGCTCCTCCATATAGAGAGTTGAGCAACTTCGGACCATCAAAGTTGCTCGGTGTACACTTTTTATTGTTCTTCTATGTCCAATTTTACGAGTATAAGCTTCGTAGATTATTTCGATGCCAAAACACCAACTTTCTATGACAAATGGACAAAACCGTTAGAGGCTCCCAAATAGAGAGTTGAGCAACTTCGGACAATCAAAGTTGCTCGGTGTACACTTTTTATTGTTCTTCTATGTCCAATTTTACGAGTATAAGCTTCGTAGATTATTTCGAAGCCAAAACACCAACTTTCTATGACAAATGGACAAAACCCTTAAAAACTCCTCCATATAGAGAGTTGAGCAACTTCGGACCATCAAAGTTACTCGGTGTACACTTTTTATTGTTCTTCTATGTCCAATTTTACGAGTATAAGCTTCGTAGATTATTTCGATGCCAAAACAACAACTTTCTATTACAAATCGACAAAACCGTTAAAAGCTCCTCCATATAGAGAGTTGAGCAACTTTGGACCATCAAAGTTGCTCAGTGTACACTTTTTATTGTTCTTCTATATCCAATTTTACGAGTATAAGCTTTCTAGATTATTTCGATGCGAAAACAACAACTTTCTATGAGAAATGGACAAAACCGTTAAAAGCTCCTCCATATAGAGAGTTGAGCAACATCGGACTATAAAAGTTGCTCGGTGTACACTTTTTATTGTTATTTTATGTCAAATTTTACGAGTATAAGATTCCGATATTTTTTCGATGCCAAAACACCAACTTTCTATGACAAATGGACAAAACCATTAAAAGCTCCTCCATATAGAGAGTTGAGCAACTTCGGACCATCAAAGTTACTCGGTGTACACTTTTTATTGTTCTTCTATGTCCAATGTTACGAGTATAAGCTTCGTAGATTATTTCAATGCCAAAACAACAACTTTCTATGGCAAATGGACAAAATCGTTAAAAGCTCCCAAATAGTGAGAGTTGAGCAATTTCGGACCATCAAAGTTGTTCGGTGTACACTTTTTATTGTTCTTCTATGTCCAATTTTACGAGTATAAGCTTCGTAGATTATTTCGATGCCAAAACACCAACTTTCTATGACAAATGTACAAAACCATTAAAAGCTCCTCCATATAGAGAGTTGAGCAACTTCGGACCATCAAAGTTACTCGGTGTACACTTTTTATTGTTCTTCTATGTCCAATGTTACGAGTATAAGCTTCGTAGATTATTTCGACGCCAAAACAACAACGTTCTATTACAAATGGACAAAACCGTTAAAAGCTCCTCTATAGAGAGAGTTGAGCAACTTTGGACCATCAAAGTTGCTCGGTGTACACTTTTTATTGTTCTTCTATGTCCAATGTTACGAGTATAAGCTTCGTAGATTATTTCGATGCCAAAACAACAACTTTCTATGGCAAATGGATAAAATCGTTAAAAGCTCCCAAATAGTGAGAGTTGAGCAATTTCGGACCATCAAAGTTGTTCGGTGTACACTTTTTATTGTTCTTCTATGTCCAATTTTACGAGTATAAGCTTCGTAGATTATTTCGATGCCAAAACACCAACTTTCTATGACAAATGGACAAAACCATTAAAAGCTCCTCCATATAGAGAGTTGAGCAACTTCGGACCATCAAAGTTGCTCGGTGTACACTTTTTATTGTTCTTCTATGTCCAATTTTACGAGTATAAGCTTCGTAGATTATTTCGATGCCAAAACACCAACTTTCTATGACAATTGGAGAAAACCGTTAGAGGCTCCCGAATAGAGAGTTGAGCAACTTCGGACAATCAAAGTTGCTCGGTGTACACTTTTTATTGTTCTTCTATGTCCAATTTTAAGAGTATAAGCTTCGTAGATTATTTCGATGCCAAAACACCAACTTTCTATGACAAATGGACAAAACCCTTAAAAACTCCTCCATATAGAGAGTTGAGCAACTTCGGACCATCAAAGTTACTCGGTGTACACTTTTTATTGTTCTTCTATGTCCAATTTTACGAGTATAAGCTTCCGAGATTATTTCGATGCCAAAACACCAACATTCTATGACAAATGAACAAAACCGTTAAAAGCTCCTCTATAGCGAGAGTTGAACAACTTCGAACCATCAAAGTTGCCCGGTGTACACTTTTTATTGTTCTTCTGTGTCCAATTTTACGAGTATAAGCTTCCTAGATTATTTCGATGCGAAAACAACAACTTTCTATGACAAATGGACAAAACCGTTAAAAGCTCCTCCATATAGAGAGTTGAGCAACTTCGGACCATCAAAGTTGCTCGGTGTACACTTTTTATTGTTCTTCTATGTCCAATTTTACGAGTATAAGCTTCGTAGATTATTTCGATGCCAAAACACCAACTTTCTATGACAAATGGACAAAACCGTTAGAGGCTCCCAAATAGAGAGTTGAGCAACTTCGGACAATCAAAGTTGCTCGGTGTACACTTTTTATTGTTCTTCTATGTCCAATTTTACGAGTATAAGCTTCGTAGATTATTTCGAAGCCAAAACACCAACTTTCTATGACAAATGGACAAAACCCTTAAAAACTCCTCCATATAGAGAGTTGAGCAACTTCGGACCATCAAAGTTACTCGGTGTACACTTTTTATTGTTCTTCTATGTCCAATTTTACGAGTATAAGCTTCGTAGATTATTTCGATGCCAAAACAACAACTTTCTATTACAAATCGACAAAACCGTTAAAAGCTCCTCCATATAGAGAGTTGAGCAACTTTGGACCATCAAAGTTGCTCAGTGTACACTTTTTATTGTTCTTCTATATCCAATTTTACGAGTATAAGCTTTCTAGATTATTTCGATGCGAAAACAACAACTTTCTATGAGAAATGGACAAAACCGTTAAAAGCTCCTCCATATAGAGAGTTGAGCAACATCGGACTATAAAAGTTGCTCGGTGTACACTTTTTATTGTTATTTTATGTCAAATTTTACGAGTATAAGATTCCGATATTTTTTCGATGCCAAAACACCAACTTTCTATGACAAATGGACAAAACCATTAAAAGCTCCTCCATATAGAGAGTTGAGCAACTTCGGACCATCAAAGTTACTCGGTGTACACTTTTTATTGTTCTTCTATGTCCAATGTTACGAGTATAAGCTTCGTAGATTATTTCAATGCCAAAACAACAACTTTCTATGGCAAATGGACAAAATCGTTAAAAGCTCCCAAATAGTGAGAGTTGAGCAATTTCGGACCATCAAAGTTGTTCGGTGTACACTTTTTATTGTTCTTCTATGTCCAATTTTACGAGTATAAGCTTCGTAGATTATTTCGATGCCAAAACACCAACTTTCTATGACAAATGTACAAAACCATTAAAAGCTCCTCCATATAGAGAGTTGAGCAACTTCGGACCATCAAAGTTACTCGGTGTACACTTTTTATTGTTCTTCTATGTCCAATGTTACGAGTATAAGCTTCGTAGATTATTTCGACGCCAAAACAACAACGTTCTATTACAAATGGACAAAACCGTTAAAAGCTCCTCTATAGAGAGAGTTGAGCAACTTTGGACCATCAAAGTTGCTCGGTGTACACTTTTTATTGTTCTTCTATGTCCAATGTTACGAGTATAAGCTTCGTAGATTATTTCGATGCCAAAACAACAACTTTCTATGGCAAATGGACAAAATCGTTAAAAGCTCCCAAATAGTGAGAGTTGAGCAATTTCGGACCATCAAAGTTGTTCGGTGTACACTTTTTATTGTTCTTCTATGTCCAATTTTACGAGTATAAGCTTCGTAGATTATTTCGATGCCAAAACACCAACTTTCTATGACAAATGGACAAAACCATTAAAAGCTCCTCCATATAGAGAGTTGAGCAACTTCGGACCATCAAAGTTGCTCGGTGTACACTTTTTATTGTTCTTCTATGTCCAATTTTACGAGTATAAGCTTCGTAGATTATTTCGATGCCAAAACACCAACTTTCTATGACAATTGGACAAAACCGTTAGAGGCTCCCAAATAGAGAGTTGAGCAACTTCGGACAATCAAAGTTGCTCGGTGTACACTTTTTATTGTTCTTCTATGTCCAATTTTAAGAGTATAAGCTTCGTAGATTATTTCGATGCCAAAACACCAACTTTCTATGACAAATGGACAAAACCCTTAAAAACTCCTCCATATAGAGAGTTGAGCAACTTCGGACCATCAAAGTTACTCGGTGTACACTTTTTATTGTTCTTCTATGTCCAATTTTACGAGTATAAGCTTCCGAGATTATTTCGATGCCAAAACACCAACATTCTATGACAAATGAACAAAACCGCTAAAAGCTCCTCTATGGCGAGAGTTGAACAACTTCGAACCATCAAAGTTGCCCGGTGTACACTTTTTATTGTTCTTCTATGTCCAATTTTACGAGTATAAGCTTCCTAGATTATTTCGATGCGAAAACAACAACTTTCTATGACAAATGGACAAAACCGTTAAAAGCTCCTCCATATAGAGAGTTGAGCAACTTCGGACCATCAAAGTTGCTCGGTGTACACTTTTTATTGTTCTTCTATGTCCAATTTTACGAGTATAAGCTTCGTAGATTATTTCGATGCCAAAACACCAACTTTCTATGACAAATGGACAAAACCGTTAGAGGCTCCCAAATAGAGAGTTGAGCAACTTCGGACAATCAAAGTTGCTCGGTGTACACTTTTTATTGTTCTTCTATGTCCAATTTTACGAGTATAAGCTTCGTAGATTATTTCGATGCCAAAACACCAACTTTCTATGACAAATGGACAAAACCGTTAGAGGCTCCCAAATAGAGAGTTGAGCAACTTCGGACAATCAAAGTTGCTCGGTGTACACTTTTTATTGTTCTTCTATGTCCAATTTTACGAGTATAAGCTTCGTAGATTATTTCGATGCCAAAACACCAACTTTCTATGACAAATGGACAAAACCCTTAAAAACTCTTCCATATAGAGAGTTGAGCAACTTCGGACCATCAAAGTTACTCGGTGTACACTTTTTATTGTTCATCTATGTCCAATTTTACGAGTATAAGCTTCGTAGATTATTTCGATGCCAAAACAACAACTTTCTATTACAAATCGACAAAACCGTTAAAAGCTCCTCCATATAGAGAGTTGAGCAACTTTGGACCATCAAAGTTGCTCAGTGTACACTTTTTATTGTTCTTCTATATCCAATTTTACGAGTATAAGCTTTCTAGATTATTTCGATGCGAAAACAACAACTTTCTATGAGAAATGGACAAAACCGTTAAAAGCTCCTCCATATAGAGAGTTGAGCAACATCGGACTATAAAAGTTGCTCGGTGTACACTTTTTATTGTTATTTTATGTCAAATTTTACGAGTATAAGATTCCGATATTTTTTCGATGCCAAAACACCAACTTTCTATGACAAATGGACAAAACCATTAAAAGCTCCTCCATATAGAGAGTTGAGCAACTTCGGACCATCAAAGTTACTCGGTGTACACTTTTTATTGTTCTTCTATGTCCAATGTTACGAGTATAAGCTTCGTAGATTATTTCGATGCCAAAACAACAACTTTCTATTACAAATGGACAAAACCGTTAAAAGCTCCTTTATAGAGAGAGTTCAGCAACTTTGGACCATCAAAGTTGCTCGGTGTACACTTTTTATTGTTGTTTTATGTCAAATTTTATGAGTATAAGATTCCGATATTTTTTCGATTCCAAAACACCAACTTTCTATGACAAATGGACAAAACCGTTAGAGGCTCCCAAATAGAGAGTTGAGCAACTTCGGACAATCAAAGTTGCTCGGTGTACACTTTTTATTGTTCTTCTATGTCCAATTTTACGAGTATAAGCTTCGTAGATTATTTCGATGCCAAAACACCAACTTTCTATGACAAATGGACAAAACCGTTAGAGGCTCCCAAATAGAGAGTTGAGCAACTTCGGACAATCAAAGTTGCTCGGTGTACACTTTTTATTGTTCTTCTATGTCCAATTTTACGAGTATAAGCTTCGTAGATTATTTCGATGCCAAAACACCAACTTTCTATGACAAATGGACAAAACCCTTAAAAACTCTTCCATATAGAGAGTTGAGCAACTTCGGACCATCAAAGTTACTCGGTGTACACTTTTTATTGTTCATCTATGTCCAATTTTACGAGTATAAGCTTCGTAGATTATTTCGATGCCAAAACAACAACTTTCTATTACAAATCGACAAAACCGTTAAAAGCTCCTCCATATAGAGAGTTGAGCAACTTTGGACCATCAAAGTTGCTCAGTGTACACTTTTTATTGTTCTTCTATATCCAATTTTACGAGTATAAGCTTTCTAGATTATTTCGTTGCGAAAACAACAACTTTCTATGAGAAATGGACAAAACCGTTAAAAGCTCCTCCATATAGAGAGTTGAGCAACATCGGACTATAAAAGTTGCTCGGTGTACACTTTTTATTGTTATTTTATGTCAAATTTTACGAGTATAAGATTCCGATATTTTTTCGATGCCAAAACACCAACTTTCTATGACAAATGGACAAAACCATTAAAAGCTCCTCCATATAGAGAGTTGAGCAACTTCGGACCATCAAAGTTACTCGGTGTACACTTTTTATTGTTCTTCTATGTCCAATGTTACGAGTATAAGCTTCGTAGATTATTTCGATGCCAAAACAACAACTTTCTATTACAAATGGACAAAACCGTTAAAAGCTCCTTTATAGAGAGAGTTCAGCAACTTTGGACCATCAAAGTTGCTCGGTGTACACTTTTTATTGTTGTTTTATGTCAAATTTTATGAGTATAAGATTCCGATATTTTTTCGATTCCAAAACACCAACTTTCTATGACAAATGGACAAAACCGTTAAAAGCTCCTCCATATAGAGAGTTGAGCAACTTCGGACCATCAAAGTTGCTCAATGTACACTTTTTATTAATCTTCTATGTCCAATGTTACGAGTATAAGCTTCCGAGATTATTTCGATGCCAAAACACCAACTTTCTATGACAAATGGACAAAACCGTTAAAAACTCCTCTATAGAGAGAGTTCAGCAACTTTGGACCATCAAAGTTGCTCGGTGTACACTTTTTATTGTTCTTCTATGTCCAATGTTACGAGTATAAGCTTCGTAGATTATTTCGATGCCAAAACAACAACTTTCTATGGCAAATGGACAAAATCGTTAAAAGCTCCCAAATAGTGAGAGTTGAGCAATTTCGGACCATCAAAGTTGTTCGGTGTACACTTTTTATTGTTCTTCTATGTCCAATGTTACGAGTATAAGCTTCGTAGATTATTTCGATGCCAAAACAACAACTTTCTATGACAAATGGACAAAACCCTTAAAAACTCTTCCATATAGAGAGTTGAGCAACTTCGGACCATCAAAGTTGTTCGGTGTACACTTTTTATTGTTCTTCTATGTCCAATTTTTCGAGTATAAGCTTCGTAGATTATTTCGATGCCAAAACACCAACTTTCTATTACAAATGGACAAAACCATTAAAAGCTCCTCCATATAGAGAGTTGAGCAACTTCGGACCATCAAAGTTGCTCGGTGTACACTTTTTATTGTTCTTCAATGTCCAATTTTACGAGTATTAGCTTCGTAGATTATTTCGATGCCAAAACACCAACTTTCTATGACAATTGGACAAAACCGTTAGAGGCTCCCAAATAGAGAGTTGAGCAACTTCGGACAATCAAAGTTGCTCGGTGTACACTTTTTATTGTTCTTCTATGTCCAATTTTAAGAGTATAAGCTTCGTAGATTATTTCGATGCCAAAACACCAACTTTCTATGACAAATGGACAAAACCCTTAAAAACTCCTCCATATAGAGAGTTGAGCAACTTCGGACCATCAAAGTTGCTCGGTGTACACTTTTTATTGTTCTTCTATGTCCAATGTTACGAGTATAAGCTTCGTAGATTATTTCGATGCCAAAACAACAACTTTCTATGGCAAATGGACAAAATCGTTAAAAGCTCCCAAATAGTGAGAGTTGAGCAATTTCGGACCATCAAAGTTGTTCGGTGTACACTTTTTATTGTTCTTCTATGTCCAATTTTACGAGTATAAGCTTCGTAGATTATTTCGATTCCAAAACATCAACTTTCTATGACAAATGGACAAAACCATTAAAAGCTCCTCCATATAGAGAGTTGAGCAACTTCGGACCATCAAAGTTGCTCGGTGTACACTTTTTATTGTTCTTCTATGTCCAATTTTACGAGTATAAGCTTCGTAGATTATTTCGATGCCAAAACACCAACTTTCTATGACAATTGGACAAAACCGTTAGAGGCTCCCAAATAGAGAGTTGAGCAACTTCGGACAATCAAAGTTGCTCGGTGTACACTTTTTATTGTTCTTCTATGTCCAATTTTAAGAGTATAAGCTTCGTAGATTATTTCGATGCCAAAACACCAACTTTCTATGACAAATGGACAAAACCGTTAGAGGCTCCCAAATAGAGAGTTGAGCAACTTCGGACAATCAAAGTTGCTCGGTGTACACTTTTTATTGTTCTTCTATGTCCAATATTACGAGTATAAGCTTCGTAGATTATTTCGATGCCAAAACACCAACTTTCTATGACAAATGGACAAAACCCTTAAAAACTCCTCCATATAGAGAGTTGAGCAACTTCGGACCATCAAAGTTACTCGGTGTACACTTTTTATTGTTCTTTTATGTCCAATGTTACGAGTATAAGCTTAGTAGATTATTTCGATGCAAAACAAAAACTTTCTATTACAAATGGACAAAACCGTTAAAAGCTCCTCTATAGAGAGAGTTGAGCAACTTTGGAGCATCAAAGTTTCTCGGTGTACACTTTTTATTGTTCTTTTATGTCAAATTTTACGAGTATAAGATTTCGTTATTATTTCGATGCCAAAACAAAAACTTTCTATGGCAAATTGACAAAATCGTTAAAAGCTCCTAAATAAAGAGAGTTGAGCAATTTCGGAGCATCAAAGTTGCTCGGTGTACACTTTTTATTGTTCTTCTATGTCCAATGTTATGAGTATAAGCTTCGTAGATTATTTCGATGCCAAAACAACAACTTTCTGTTACTAATCGACAAAACCGTTAAAAGCTCCTCCATATAGAGAGTTGAGCAACTTTGGACCATCAAAGTTGCTCCGTGTACACTTTTTATTGTTCTTCTATATCCAATTTTACGAGTATAAGCTTTCTAGATTATTTCGATGCGAAAACAACAACTTTCTATGAGAAATGGACAAAACCGTTAAAAGCTCCTCCATATAGAGAGTTGAGCAACATCGGACTATAAAAGTTGCTCGGTGTACACTTTTTATTGTTATTTTATGTCAAATTTTACGAGTATAAGATTCCGATATTTTTTCGATGCCAAAACACCAACTTTCTATGACAAATGGACAAAACCATTAAAAGCTCCTCCATATAGAGAGTTGAGCAACTTCGGACCATCAAAGTTGCTCGGTGTACACTTTTTATTGTTCTTCTATGACCAATTTTACGAGTATAAGCTTCGTAGATTATTTCGATGCCAAAACACCAACTTTCTATGACAAATGGACAAAACCGTTAAAAGCTCTTCAATAGAGAGAGTTGAGCAACTTCGGACCATCAAAGTTGCTCAATGTACACTTTTTATTGTTCTTCTATGTCCAATTTTACGAGTATAAGCTTCCGAGATTATTTCGATGCCAAAACACCAACTTTCTATGACAAATGAACAAAACCGTTAAAAGCTCCTCTATAGCGAGAGTTGAACAACTTCGAACCATCAAAGTTGCCCGGTGTACACTTTTTATTGTTCTTCTATGTCCAATTTTACGAGTATAAGCTTCCTAGATTATTTCGATGCGAAAACAACAACTTTCTATGACAAATGGACAAAACCGTTAAAAGCTCCTCCATATAGAGAGTTGAGCAACTTCGGACCATCAAAGTTGCTCGGTGTACACTTTTTATTGTTCTTCTATGTCCAATTTTACGAGTATAAGGTTTCGTTATTATTTCGATGCCAAAACAACAACTTTCTATGAAAAATGGACAAAACCGTTAAAAGCTCCCAAATAGAGAGAGTTGAGCAATTTCGGACCATCAAAGTTGCTCGGTGTACACTTTTTATTGTTCTTCTATGTCCAATTTTACGAGTATAAGCTTCGTAGATTATTTCGATGCCAAAACACCAACTTTCTATGACAAATGGATAAAACCGTTAGAGGCTCCCAAATAGAGAGTTGAGCAACTTCGGACAATCAAAGTTGCTCGGTGTAACCTTTTTATTGTTCTTCTATGTCCAATTTTACAAGTATAAGCTTCGTAGATTATTTCGATGCCAAAACAACAACTTTCTATGACAAATGGACAAAACCCTTAAAAACTCCTCCATATAGAGAGTTGAGCAACTTCGGACCATCAAAGTTACTCGGTGTACACTTTTTATTGTTCTTTTATGTCCAATGTTACGAGTATAAGCTTCGTAGATTATTTCGATGCAAAACAAAAACTTTCTATTACAAATGGACAAAACCGTTCAAAGCTCCTCTATAGAGAGAGTTGAGCAACTTTGAACCATCAAAGTTTCTCGGTGTACACTTTTTATTGTTCTTTTATGTCAAATTTTATGAGTATAAGATTTCGTTATTATTTCGATGCCAAAACAACAACTTTCTATGGCAAATTGACAAAATCGTTAAAAGCTCCTAAATAAAGAGAGTTGAGCAATTTCGGACCATCAAAGTTGCTCGGTGTACACTTTTTATTGTTCTTCTATGTCCAATGTTATGAGTATAAGCTTCGTAGATTATTTCGATGCCAAAACAACAACTTTCTATTACAAATTGACAAAACCGTTAAAACTCCTCCATATAGAGAGTTGAGCAACTTTGGACCATCAAAGTTGCTCCGTGTACACTTTTTATTGTTCTTCTTTGTCCAATGTTACGAGTATAAGCTTCGTAGATTATTTCGACGCCAAAACAACAACTTTCTATTACAAATGGACAAAACTGTTAAAAGCTCCTCTATAGAGATAGTTGAGCAACTTTGGACCATCAAAGTTGCTCGGTATACACTTTTCATTGTTCTTCTATGTCCAATGTTACGAGTATAAGCTTCGTAGATTATTTCGATGCCAAAACAACAACTTTCTATGGCAAATGGACAAAATCGTTAAAAGCTCCCAAATAGATAGAGTTGAGCAATTTCGGACCATCAAAGTTGCTCGGTGTACACTTTTTATTGTTCTTCTATGTCCAATTTTACGAGTATAAGCTTCGTAGATTATTTCGATGCCAAAACAACAACTTTCTATTACAAATGGACAAAACAGTTAAAAGCTCCTCTATAGAGAGAGTTGAGCAACTTTGGAACATCAAAGTTTCTCGGTGTACACTTTTTATTGTTGTTCTATGTCAAATTTTACGAGTATAAGATTTCGTTATTATTTCGATGCCAAAACAAAAACTTTCTATGGCAAATTGACAAAATCGTTAAAAGCTCCTAAATAAAGAGAGTTGAGCAATTTCGGACCATCAAAGTTGCTCGGTGTACACTTTTTATTGTTCTTCTATGTCCAATGTTATGAGTATAAGCTTCGTAGATTATTTCGATGCCAAAACAACAACTTTCTATTACTAATCGACAAAACCGTTAAAAGCTCCTCCATACAGAGAGTTGAGCAACTTTGGACCATCAAAGTTGCTCCGTGTACACTTTTTATTGTTCTTTTATGTCAAATTTTACGAGTATAAGATTTCGTTATTATTTCGATGCCAAAACAAAAACTTTCTATGGCAAATTGACAAAATCGTTAAAAGCTCCTAAATAAAGAGAGTTGAGCAATTTCGGACCATCAAAGTTGCTCGGTGTACACTTTTTATTGTTCTTCTATGTCCAATGTTATGAGTATAAGCTTCGTAGATTATTTCGATGCCAAAACAACAACTTTCTATTACAAATCGACAAAACCGTTAAAAGCTCCTCCATATAGAGAGTTGAGCAACTTTGGACCATCAAAGTTGCTCCGTGTACACTTTTTATTGTTCTTCTATATCCAATTTTACGAGTATAAGCTTTCTAGATTATTTCGATGCGAAAACAACAACTTTCTATGAGAAATGGACAAAACCGTTAAAAGCTCCTCCATATAGAGAGTTGAGCAACATCGGACTATAAAAGTTGCTCGGTGTACACTTTTTATTGTTATTTTATGTCAAATTTTACGAGTATAAGATTTCGTTATTATTTCGTTGCCAAAACACCAACTTTCTATGACAAATGAACAAAACCATTAAAAGCTCCTCCATATAGAGAGTTGAGCAACTTCGGACCATCAAAGTTACTCAGTGTACACTTTTTATTGTTCTTTTATGTCCAATGTTACGAGTATAAGCTTCGTAGATTATTTCGATGCAAAACAAAAACTTTCTATTACAAATGGACAAAACCGTTAAAAGCTCCTCTATAGAGAGAGTTGAGCAACTTTGGAACATCAAAGTTTCTCGGTGTACACTTTTTATTGTTCTTTTATGTCAAATTTTACGAGTATAAGATTTCGTTATTATTTCGATGCCAAAACAAAAACTTTCTATGGCAAATTGACAAAATCGTTAAAAGCTCCTAAATAAAGAGAGTTGAGCAATTTCGGACCATCAAAGTTGCTCGGTGTACACTTTTTATTGTTCTTCTATGTCCAATGTTATGAGTATAAGCTTCGTAGATTATTTCGATGCCCAAACAACAACTTTCTATTACTAATCGACAAAACCGTTAAAAGCTCCTCCGTATAGAGAGTTGAGCAACTTTGGACCATCAAAGTTGCTCCATGTACACTTTTTATTGTTCTTCTATGTCAAATTTTACGAGTATAAGATTTCGTTATTATTTCGATGCCAAAACAAAAACTTTCTATGGCAAATTGACAAAATCGTTAAAAGCTCCTAAATAAAGAGAGTTGAGCAATTTCGGACCATCAAAGTTGCTCGGTGTACACTTTTTATTGTTCTTCTATGTCCAATGTTATGAGTATAAGCTTCGTAGATTATTTCGATGCCAAAACAACAACTTTCTATTACTAATCGACAAAACCGTTAAAAGCTCCTCCATATAGAGAGTTGAGCAACTTTGGACCATCAAAGTTGCTCCGTGTACACTTTTTATTGTTCTTTTATGTCAAATTTTACGAGTATAAGATTTCGTTATTATTTCGATGCCAAAACAAAAACTTTCTATGGCAAATTGACAAAATCGTTAAAAGCTCCTAAATAAAGAGAGTTGAGCAATTTCGGACCATCAAAGTTGCTCGGTGTACACTTTTTATTGTTCTTCTATGTCCAATGTTATGAGTATAAGCTTCGTAGATTATTTCGATGCCAAAACAACAACTTTCTATTACTAATCGACAAAACCGTTAAAAGCTCCTCCATATAGAGAGTTGAGCAACTTTGGACCATCAAAGTTGCTCCGTGTACACTTTTTATTGTTCTTCTATATCCAATTTTACGAGTATAAGCTTTCTAGATTATTTCGATGCGAAAACAACAACTTTCTATGAGAAATGGACAAAACCGTTAAAAGCTCCTCCATATAGAGAGTTGAGCAACATCGGACTATAAAAGTTGCTCGGTGTACACTTTTTATTGTTATTTTATGTCAAATTTTACGAGTATAAGATTCCGATATTTTTTCGATGCCAAAACACCAACTTTCTATGACAAATGGACAAAACCATTAAAAGCTCCTCCATATAGAGAGTTGAGCAACTTCGGACCATCAAAGTTACTCGGTGTACACTTTTTATTGTTCTTCTATGTCCAATGTTACGAGTATAAGCTTCGTAGATTATTTCGATGCCAAAACAACAACTTTCTACTACAAATGGACAAAACCGTTAAAAGCTCCTCTATAGAGAGAGTTCAGCAACTTTGGACCATCAAAGTTGCTCGGTGTACACTTTTTATTGTTGTTTTATGTCAAATTTTATGAGTATAAGATTCAGATATTTTTTCGATTCCAAAACACCAACTTTCTATGACAAATGGACAAAACCGTTAAAAGCTCCTCCATATAGAGAGTTGAGCAACTTCGGACCATCAAAGTTACTCAGTGTACACTTTTTATTGTTCTTCTTTGTCCAATGTTACGAGTATAAGCTTCGTAGATTATTTCGACGCCAAAACAACAACTTTCTATTACAAATGGACAAAACCGTTAAAAGCTCCTCCATATAGAGAGTTGAGCAACTTCGGACCATCAAAGTTACTCGGTGTACACTTTTTATTGTTCTTCTATGTCCAATGTTACGAGTATAATCTTCGTAGATTATTTCGACGCCAAAACAACAACTTTCTATTACAAATGGACAAAACCGTTAAAAGCTCCTCTATAGAGAGAGTTGAGCAACTTTGGACCATCAAAGTTGCTCGGTGTACACTTTTTATTGTTCTTCTATGTCCAATGTTACGAGTATAAGCTTCGTAGATTATTTCGATGCCAAAACAACAACTTTCTATGGCAAATGGACAAAATCGTTAAAAGCTCCCAAATAGAGAGAGTTGAGCAATTTCGGACCATCAAAGTTGCTCGGTGTACACTTTTTATTGTTCTTCTATGTCCAATTTTACGAGTATAAGCTTCGTAGATTATTTCGATGCAAAACAAAAACTTTCTATTACAAATGGACAAAACCGTTAAAAGCTCCTCTATAGAGAGAGTTGAGCAACTTTGGACCATCAAAGTTTCTCGGTGTACACTTTTTATTGTTCTTTTATGTCAAATTTTACGAGTATAAGATTTCGTTATTATTTCGATGCCAAAACAAAAACTTTCTATGGCAAATTGACAAAATCGTTAAAAGCTCCTAAATAAAGAGAGTTGAGCAATTTCGGACCATCAAAGTTGCTCGGTGTACACTTTTTATTGTTCTTCTATGTCCAATGTTATGAGTATAAGCTTCGTAGATTATTTCGATGCCAAAACAACAACTTTCTATTACAAATCGACAAAACCGTTAAAAGCTCCTCCATATAGAGAGTTGAGCAACTTTGGACCATCAAAGTTTCTCCGTGTACACTTTTTATTGTTCTTCTATATCCAATTTTACGAGTATAAGCTTTCTAGATTATTTCGATGCGAAAACAACAACTTTCTATGAGAAATGGACAAAACCGTTAAAAGCTCCTCCATATAGAGAGTTGAGCAACATCGGACTATAAAAGTTGCTCGGTGTACACTTTTTATTGTTATTTTATGTCAAATTTTACGAGTATAAGATTTCGTTATTATTTCGATGCCAAAACACCAACTTTCTATGACAAATGGACAAAACCATTAAAAGCTCCTCCATATAGAGAGTTGAGCAACTTCGGACCATCAAAGTTACTCGGTGTACACTTTTTATTGTTCTTTTATGTCCAATGTTACGAGTATAAGCTTCGTAGATTATTTCGATGCAAAACAAAAACTTTCTATTACAAATGGACAAAACCGTTAAAAGCTCCTCTATAGAGAGAGTTGAGCAACTTTGGAACATCAAAGTTTCTCGGTATACACTTTTTATTGTTCTTTTATGTCAAATTTTACGAGTATAAGATTTCGTTATTATTTCGATGCCAAAACAAAAACTTTCTATGGCAAATTGACAAAATCGTTAAAAGCTCCTAAATAAAGAGAGTTGAGCAATTTCGGACCATCAAAGTTGCTCGGTGTACACTTTTTATTGTTCTTCTATGTCCAATGTTATGAGTATAAGCTTCGTAGATTATTTCGATGCCAAAACAACAACTTTCTATTACAAATCGACAAAACCGTTAAAAGCTCCTCTATAGAGAGAGTTGAGCAACTTTGGAACATCAAAGTTTCTCGGTGTACACTTTTTATTGTTCTTTTATGTCAAATTTTATGAGTATAAGATTTCGTTATTATTTCGATGCCAAAACAAAAACTTTCTATGGCAAATTGACAAAATCGTTAAAAGCTCCTAAATAAAGAGAGTTGAGCAACTTCGGACCATCAAAGTTGCTCGGTGTACACTTTTTATTGTTCTTCTATGTCCAATGTTATGAGTATAAGCTTCGTGGATTATTACGATGCCAAAACAACAACTTTCTATTACTAATCGACAAAACCGTTAAAAGCTCCTCCATATAGAGAGTTGAGCAACTTTGGACCATCAAAGTTGCTCCGTGTACACTTTTTATTGTTCTTCTATATCCAATTTTACGAGTATAAGCTTTCTGATTATTTCGATGCGAAAACAACAACTTTCTATGAGAAATGGACAAAACCGTTAAAAGCTCCTCCATATAGAGAGTTGAGCAACATCGGACTATAAAAGTTGCTCGGTGTACACTTTTTATTGTTATTTTATGTCAAATTTTACGAGTATAAGATTCCGATATTTTTTCGATGCCAAAACACCAACTTTCTATGAAAAATGGACAAAACCATTAAAAGCTCCTCCATATAGAGAGTTGAGCAACTTCGGACCATCAAAGTTACTCGGTGTACACTTTTTATTGTTCTTCTATGTCCAATGTTACGAGTATAAGCTTCGTAGATTATTTCGACGCCAAAACAACAACTTTCTATTACAAATGGACAAAACCGTTAAAAGCTCCTCCATATAGAGAGTTGAGCAACTTTGGACCATCAAAGTTGCTCCGTGTACACTTTTTATTGTTCTTCTATATCCAATTTTACGAGTATAAGCTTTCTAGATTATTTCGATGCGAAAACAACAACTTTCTATGAGAAATAGACAAAACCGTTAAAAGCTCCTCCATATAGAGAGTTGAGCAACATCGGACTATAAAAGTTGCTCGGTGTACACTTTTTATTGTTATTTTATGTCAAATTTTACGAGTATAAGATTTCGTTATTATTTCGATGCCAAAACACCAACTTTCTATGACAAATGGACAAAACCATTAAAAGCTCCTCCATATAGAGAGTTGAGCAACTTCGGACCATCAAAGTTACTCGGTGTACACTTTTTATTGTTCTTTTATGTCCAATGTTACAAGTATAAGCTTCGTAGATTATTTTGATGCAAAACAAAAACTTTCTATTACAAATGGACAAAACCGTTAAAAGCTCCTCTATAGAGAGAGTTGAGCAACTTTGGAACATCAAAGTTTCTCGGTGTACACTTTTTATTGTTCTTTTATGTCAAATTTTACGAGTATAAGATTTCGTTATTATTTCGATGCCAAAACACCAACTTTCTATGACAAATGGACAAAACCATTAAAAGCTCCTCCATATAGAGAGTTGAGCAACTTCGGACCATCAAAGTTACTCGGTGTACACTTTTTATTGTTCTTCTATGTCCAATGTTACGAGTATAAGCTTCGTAGATTATTTCGATGCCAAAACAACAACTTTCTATGGCAAATGGACAAAATCGTTAAAAGCTCCCAAATAGATAGAGTTGAGCAATTTTGGACCATCAAAGTTGCTCGGTGTACACTTTTTATTGTTCTTCTATGTCCAATTTTACGAGTATAAGCTTCGTAGATTATTTCGATGCCAAAACAACAACTTTCTATTACAAATGGACAAAACCGTTAAAAGCTCCTCTATAGAGAGAGTTGAGCAACTTTGGAACATCAAAGTTTCTCGGTGTACACTTTTTATTGTTCTTTTATGTCAAATTTTACGAGTATAAGATTTCGTTATTATTTCGATGCCAAAACAAAAACTTTCTATGGCAAATTGACAAAATCGTTAAAAGCTCCTAAATAAAGAGAGTTGAGCAATTTCGGACCATCAAAGTTGCTCGGTGTACACTTTTTATTGTTCTTCTATGTCCAATGTTATGAGTATAAGCTTCGTGGATTATTTCGATGCCAAAACAACAACTTTCTATTACTAATCGACAAAACCGTTAAAAGCTCCTCCATATAGAGAGTTGAGCAACTTTGGACCATCAAAGTTGCTCCGTGTACACTTTTTATTGTTCTTCTATATCCAATTTTACGAGTATAAGCTTTCTAGATTATTTCGATGCGAAAACAACAACTTTCTATGAGAAATGGACAAAACCGTTAAAAGCTCCTCCATATAGAGAGTTGAGCAACATCGGACTATAAAAGTTGCTCGGTGTACACTTTTTATTGTTATTTTATGTCAAATTTTACGAGTATAAGATTTCGTTATTATTTCGATGCCAAAACACCAACTTTCTATGACAAATGGACAAAACCATTAAAAGCTCCTCCATATAGAGAGTTGAGCAACTTCGGACCATCAAAGTTACTCGGTGTACACTTTTTATTGTTCTTTTATGTCCAATGTTACAAGTATAAGCTTCGTAGATTATTTGGATGCAAAACAAAAACTTTCTATTACAAATGGACAAAACCGTTAAAAGCTCCTCTATAGAGAGAGTTGAGCAACTTTGGAACATCAAAGTTTCTCGGTGTACACTTTTTATTGTTCTTTTATGTCAAATTTTACGAGTATAAGATTTCGTTATTATTTCGATGCCAAAACACCAACTTTCTATGACAAATGGACAAAACCATTAAAAGCTCCTCCATATAGAGAGTTGGGCAACTTCGGACCATCAAAGTTACTCGGTGTACACTTTTTATTGTTCTTCTATGTCCAATGTTACGAGTATAAGCTTCGTAGATTATTTCGATGCCAAAACAACAACTTTCTATGGCAAATGGACAAAATCGTTAAAAGCTCCCAAATAGATAGAGTTGAGCAATTTTGGACCATCAAAGTTGCTCGGTGTACACTTTTTATTGTTCTTCTATGTCCAATTTTACGAGTATAAGCTTCGTAGATTATTTCGATGCCAAAACAACAACTTTCTATTACAAATGGACAAAACCGTTAAAAGCTCCTCTATAGAGAGAGTTGAGCAACTTTGGAACATCAAAGTTTCTCGGTGTACACTTTTTATTGTTCTTTTATGTCAAATTTTACGAGTATAAGATTTCGTTATTATTTCGATGCCAAAACAAAAACTTTCTATGGCAAATTGACAAAATCGTTAAAAGCTCCTAAATAAAGAGAGTTGAGCAATTTCGGACCATCAAAGTTGCTCGGTGTACACTTTTTATTGTTCTTCTATGTCCAATGTTATGAGTATAAGCTTCGTGGATTATTTCGATGCCAAAACAACAACTTTCTATTACTAATCGACAAAACCGTTAAAAGCTCCTCCATATAGAGAGTTGAGCAACTTTGGACCATCAAAGTTGCTCCGTGTACACTTTTTATTGTTCTTCTATATCCAATTTTACGAGTATAAGCTTTCTGATTATTTCGATGCGAAAACAACAACTTTCTATGAGAAATGGACAAAACCGTTAAAAGCTCCTCCATATAGAGAGTTGAGCAACATCGGACTATAAAAGTTGCTCGGTGTACACATTTTATTGTTATTTTATGTCAAATTTTACGAGTATAAGATTCCGATATTTTTTCGATGCCAAAACACCAACTTTCTATGAAAAATGGACAAAACCATTAAAAGCTCCTCCATATAGAGAGTTGAGCAACTTCGGACCATCAAAGTTACTCGGTGTACACTTTTTATTGTTCTTCTATGTCCAATGTTACGAGTATAAGCTTCGTAGATTATTTCGATGCCAAAACAACAACTTTCTACTACAAATGGACAAAACCGTTAAAAGCTCCTCTACAGAGAGAGTTCAGCAACTTTGGACCATCAAAGTTGCTCGGTGTACACTTTTTATTGTTGTTTTATGTCAAATTTTATGAGTATAAGATTCCGATATTTTTTCGATTCCGAAACACCAACTTTCTATGACAAATGGACAAAACCGTTAAAAGCTCCTCCATATAGAGAGTTGAGCAACTTCGGACCATCAAAGTTACTCGGTGTACACTTTTTATTGTTCTTCTTTGTCCAATGTTACGAGTATAAGCTTCGTAGATTATTTCGACGCCAAAACAACAACTTTCTATTACAAATGGACAAAACCGTTAAAAGCTCCTCCATATAGAGAGTTGAGCAACTTCGGACCATCAAAGTTACTCGGTGTACACTTTTTATTGTTCTTCTATGTCCAATGTTACGAGTATAAGCTTCGTAGATTATTTCGACGCCAAAACAACAACTTTCTATTACAAATCGACAAAACCGTTAAAAGCTCCTCTATAGAGAGAGTTGAGCAACTTTGGACCATCAAAGTTGCTCGGTGTACACTTTTTATTGTTCTTCTATGTCCAATGTTACGAGTATAAGCTTCGTAGATTATTTCGATGCCAAAACAACAACTTTCTATGGCAAATGGACAAAATCGCTAAAAGCTCCCAAATAGAGAGAGTTGAGCAATTTCGGACCATCAAAGTTGCTCGGTGTACACTTTTTATTGTTCTTCTATGTCCAATTTTACGAGTATAAGCTTCGTAGATTATTTCGATGCAAAACAAAAACTTTCTATTACAAATGGAAAAAACCGTTAAAAGCTCCTCTATAGAGAGAGTTGAGCAACTTTGGACCATCAAAGTTTCTCGGTGTACACTTTTTATTGTTCTTTTATGTCAAATTTTACGAGTATAAGATTTCGTTATTATTTCGATGCCAAAACAAAAACTTTCTATGGCAAATTGACAAAATCGTTAAAAGCTCCTAAATAAAGAGAGTTGAGCAATTTCGGACCATCAAAGTTGCTCGGTGTACACTTTTTATTGTTCTTCTATGTCCAATGTTATGAGTATAAGCTTCGTAGATTATTTCGATGCCAAAACAACAACTTTCTATTACAAATCGACAAAACCGTTAAAAGCTCCTCCATATAGAGAGTTGAGCAACTTTGGACCATCAAAGTTGCTCCGTGTACACTTTTTATTGTTCTTCTATATCCAATTTTACGAGTATAAGCTTTCTAGATTATTTCGATGCGAAAATAACAACTTTCTATGAGAAATGGACAAAACCGTTAAAAGCTCCTCCATATAGAGAGTTGAGCAACATCGGACTATAAAAGTTGCTCGGTGTACACTTTTTATTGTTATTTTATGTCAAATTTTACGAGTATAAGATTCCGTTATTATTTCGATGCCAAAACACCAACTTTCTATGACAAATGGACAAAACCATTAAAAGCTCCTCCATATAGAGAGTTGAGCAACTTCGGACCATCAAAGTTACTCGGTGTACACTTTTTATTGTTCTTTTATGTCCAATGTTACGAGTATAAGCTTCGTAGATTATTTCGATGCAAAACAAAAACTTTCTATTACAAATGGACAAAACCGTTAAAAGCTCCTCTATAGAGAGAGTTGAGCAACTTTGGAACATCAAAGTTTCTCGGTGTACACTTTTTATTGTTCTTTTATGTCAAATTTTACGAGTATAAGATTTCGTTATTATTTCGATGCCAAAACAAAAACTTTCTATGGCAAATTGACAAAATCGTTAAAAGCTCCTAAATAAAGAGAGTTGATCAATTTCGGAGCATCAAAGTTGCTCGGTGTACACTTTTTATTGTTCTTCTATGTCCAATGTTATGAGTATAAGCTTCGTAGATTATTTCGATGCCAAAACAACAACTTTCTATTACTAATCGACAAAACCGTTAAAAGCTCCTCCATATAGAGAGTTGAGCAACTTTGGACCATCAAAGTTGCTCCGTGTACACTTTTTATTTTTCTTCTATATCCAATTTTACGAGTATAAGCTTTCTAGATTATTTCGATGCGAAAACAACAACTTTCTATGAGAAATGGACAAAACCGTTAAAAGCTCCTCCATATAGAGAGTTGAGCAACATCGGACTATAAAAGTTGCTCGGTGTACACTTTTTATTGTTATTTTATGTCAAATTTTACGAGTATAAGATTCCGATATTTTTTCGATGCCAAAACACCAACTTTCTATGACAAATGGACAAAACCATTAAAAGCTCCTCCATATAGAGAGTTGAGCAACTTCGGACCATCAAAGTTACTCGGTGTACACTTTTTATTGTTCTTCTATGTCCAATGTTACGAGTATAAGCTTCGTAGATTATTTCGACGCCAAAACAACAACTTTCTATTACAAATGGACAAAACCGTTAAAAGCTCCTCCATATAGAGAGTTGAGCAACTTCGGACCATCAAAGTTACTCGGTGTACACTTTTTATTGTTCTTCTATGTCCAATGTTACGAGTATAAGCTTCGTAGATTATTTCGACGCCAAAACAAAAACTTTCTATTACAAATCGACAAAACCGTTAAAAGCTCCTCTATAGAGAGAGTTGAGCAACTTTGGACCATCAAAGTTGCTCGGTGTACACTTTTTATTGTTCTTCTATGTCCAATGTTACGAGTATAAGCTTCGTAGATTATTTCGATGCCAAAACAACAACTTTCTATGGCAAATGGACAAAATCGCTAAAAGCTCCCAAATAGAGAGAGTTGAGCAATTTCGGACCATCAAAGTTGCTCGGTGTACACTTTTTATTGTTCTTCTATGTCCAATTTTACGAGTATAAGCTTCGTAGATTATTTCGATGCAAAACAAAAACTTTCTATTACAAATGGAAAAAACCGTTAAAAGCTCCTCTATAGAGAGAGTTGAGCAACTTTGGACCATCAAAGTTTCTCGGTGTACACTTTTTATTGTTCTTTTATGTCAAATTTTACGAGTATAAGATTTCGTTATTATTTCGATGCCAAAACAAAAACTTTCTATGGCAAATTGACAAAATCGTTAAAAGCTCCTAAATAAAGAGAGTTGAGCAATTTCGGACCATCAAAGTTGCTCGGTGTACACTTTTTATTGTTCTTCTATGTCCAATGTTATGAGTATAAGCTTCGTAGATTATTTCGATGCCAAAACAACAACTTTCTATTACAAATCGACAAAACCGTTAAAAGCTCCTCCATATAGAGAGTTGAGCAACTTTGGACCATCAAAGTTGCTCCGTGTACACTTTTTATTGTTCTTCTATATCCAATTTTACGAGTATAAGCTTTCTAGATTATTTCGATGCGAAAATAACAACTTTCTATGAGAAATGGACAAAACCGTTAAAAGCTCCTCCATATAGAGAGTTGAGCAACATCGGACTATAAAAGTTGCTCGGTGTACACTTTTTATTGTTATTTTATGTCAAATTTTACGAGTATAAGATTCCGTTATTATTTCGATGCGAAAACACCAACTTTCTATGACAAATGGACAAAACCATTAAAAGCTCCTCCATATAGAGAGTTGAGCAACTTCGGACCATCAAAGTTACTCGGTGTACACTTTTTATTGTTCTTTTATGTCCAATGTTACGAGTATAAGCTTCGTAGATTATTTCGATGCAAAACAAAAACTTTCTATTACAAATGGACAAAACCGTTAAAAGCTCCTCTATAGAGAGAGTTGAGCAACTTTGGAACATCAAAGTTTCTCGGTGTACACTTTTTATTGTTCTTTTATGTCAAATTTTACGAGTATAAGATTTCGTTATTATTTCGATGCCAAAACAAAAACTTTCTATGGCAAATTGACAAAATCGTTAAAAGCTCCTAAATAAAGAGAGTTGAGCAATTTCGGAGCATCAAAGTTGCTCGGTGTACACTTTTTATTGTTCTTCTATGTCCAATGTTATGAGTATAAGCTTCGTAGATTATTTCGATGCCAAAACAACAACTTTCTATTACTAATCGACAAAACCGTTAAAAGCTCCTCCATATAGAGAGTTGAGCAACTTTGGACCATCAAAGTTGCTCCGTGTACACTTTTTATTGTTCTTCTATATCCAATTTTACGAGTATAAGCTTTCTAGATTATTTCGATGCGAAAACAACAACTTTCTATGAGAAATGGACAAAACCGTTAAAAGCTCCTCCATATAGAGAGTTGAGCAACATCGGACTATAAAAGTTGCTCGGTGTACACTTTTTATTGTTATTTTATGTCAAATTTTACGAGTATAAGATTCCGATATTTTTTCGATGCCAAAACACCAACTTTCTATGACAAATGGACAAAACCATTAAAAGCTCCTCCATATAGAGAGTTGAGCAACTTCGGACCATCAAAGTTACTCGGTGTACACTTTTTATTGTTCTTCTATGTCCAATGTTACGAGTATAAGCTTCGTAGATTATTTCGATGCCAAAACAACAACTTTCTACTACAAATGGACAAAACCGTTAAAAGCTCCTCTATAGAGAGAGTTCAGCAACTTTGGACCATCAAAGTTGCTCGGTGTACACTTTTTATTGTTGTTTTATGTCAAATTTTATGAGTATAAGATTCCGATATTTTTTCGATTCCAAAACACCAACTTTCTATGACAAATGGACAAAACCGTTAAAAGCTCCTCCATATAGAGAGTTGAGCAACTTCGGACCATCAAAGTTGGTCAATGTACACTTTTTATTAATCTTCTATGTCCAATGTTACGAGTATAAGCTTCCGAGACTATTTCGATGCCAAAACACCAACTTTCTATGACAAATGGACAAAACCGTTAAAAGCCCATCCATATAGAGAGTTGAGCAACTTCGGACCATCAAAGTTACTCGGTGTACACTTTTTATTGTTCTTCTATGTCCAATGTTACGAGTATAAGCTTCGTAGATTATTTCGACGCCAAAACAACAACTTTCTATTGCAAATGGACAAAACCGTTAAAAGCTCCTCTCTATAGAGAGAGTTGAGCAACTTTGGACCCTCAAAGTTGCTCGGTGTACACTTTTTATTGTTCTTCTATGTCCAATGTTACGAGTATAAGCTTCGTAGATTATTTCGATGCCAAAACAACAACTTTCTATGGCAAATGGACAAAATCGTTAAAAGCTCCCAAATAGAGAGAATTGAGCAATTTCGGACCATCAAAGTTGCTCGGTGTACACTTTTTATTGTTCTTCTATGTCCAATTTTACGAGTATAAGCTTCGTAGATTATTTCGATGCCAAAACACCAACTTTCTATGACAAATGGACAAAACAATTAAAAGCTCCTCCATATAGAGAGTTGAGCAACTTCGGACCATCAAAGTTGCTCGGTGTACACATTTTATTGTTCTTCTATGTCCAATTTTACGAGTATAAGCTTCGTAGATTATTTCGATGCCAAAACACCAACTTTCTATGACAAATGGACAAAACCCTTAAAAACTCCTCCATATAGAGAGTTGAGCAACTTCGGACCATCAAAGTTACTCGGTGTACACTTTTTATTGTTCTTTTATGTCCAATGTTACGAGTATAAGCTTCGTAGATTATTTCGATGCAAAACAAAAACTTTCTATTACAAATGGACAAAACCGTTAAAAGCTCCTCTATAGAGAGAGTTGAGCAATTTCGGACCATCAAAGTTGTTCGGTGTACACTTTTTATTGTTCTTCTATGTCCAATTTTACGAGTATAAGCTTCGTAGATTATTTCGATGCCAAAACACCAACTTTCTATTACAAATCGACAAAACCGTTAAAAGCTCCTCCATATAGAGAGTTGAGCAACTTCGGACCATCAAAGTTGCTCGGTGTACACTTTTTATTGTTCTTCTATGTCCAATTTTACGAGTATAAGCTTCGTAGATTATTTCGATGCCAAAACACCAACTTTCTATGACAATTGGACAAAACCGTTAGAGGCTCCCAAATAGAGAGTTGAGCAACTTCGGACAATCAAAGTTGCTCGGTGTACACTTTTTATTGTTCTTCTATGTCCAATTTTAAGAGTATAAGCTTCGTAGATTATTTCGATGCCAAAACACCAACTTTCTATGACAAATGGACAAAACCCTTAAAAACTCCTCCATATAGAGAGTTGAGCAACTTCAGACCATCAAAGTTACTCGGTGTACACTTTTTATTGTTCTTCTATGTCCAATTTTACGAGTATAAGCTTCCGAGATTATTTCGATGCCAAAACACCAACATTCTATGACAAATGAACAAAACCGTTAAAAGCTCCTCTATAGCAAGAGTTGAACAACTTCGAACCATCAAAGTTGCCCGGTGTACAATTTTTATTGTTCTTCTATGTCCAATTTTACGAGTATAAGCTTCCTAGATTATTTCGATGCGAAAACAACAACTTTCTATGACAAATGGACAAAACCGTTAAAAGCTCCTCCATATAGAGAGTTGAGCAACTTCGGACCATCAAAGTTGCTCGGTGTACACTTTTTATTGTTCTTCTATGTCCAATTTTACGAGTATAAGCTTCGTAGATTATTTCGATGCCAAAACACCAACTTTCTATGACAAATGGACAAAACCGTTAGAGGCTCCCAAATAGAGAGTTGAGCAACTTCGGACAATCAAAGTTGCTCGGTGTACACTTTTTATTGTTCTTCTATGTCCAATTTTACGAGTATAAGCTTCGTAGATTATTTCGATGCCAAAACACCAACTTTCTATGACAAATGGACAAAACCCTTAAAAACTCCTCCATATAGAGAGTTGAGCAACTTCGGACCATCAAAGTTACTCGGTGTACACTTTTTATTGTTCTTCTATGTCCAATTTTACGAGTATAAGCTTCGTAGATTATTTCGATGCCAAAACAACAACTTTCTATTACAAATCGACAAAACCGTTAAAAGCTCCTCCATATAGAGAGTTGAGCAACTTTGGACCATCAAAGTTGCTCAGTGTACACATTTTATTGTTCTTCTATATCCAATTTTACGAGTATAAGCTTTCTAGATTATTTCGATGCGAAAACAACAACTTTCTATGAGAAATGGACAAAACCGTTAAAAGCTCCTCCATATAGAGAGTTGAGCAACATCGGACTATAAAAGTTGCTCGGTGTACACTTTTTATTGTTATTTTATGTCAAATTTTACGAGTATAAGATTCCGATATTTTTTCGATGCCAAAACACCAACTTTCTATGACAAATGGACAAAACCATTAAAAGCTCCTCCATATAGAGAGTTGAGCAACTTCGGACCATCAAAGTTACTCGGTGTACACTTTTTATTGTTCTTCTATGTCCAATGTTACGAGTATAAGCTTCGTAGATTATTTCAATGCCAAAACAACAACTTTCTATGGCAAATGGACAAAATCGTTAAAAGCTCCCAAATAGTGAGAGTTGAGCAATTTCGGACCATCAAAGTTGTTCGGTGTATACTTTTTATTGTTCTTCGATGTCCAATTTTACGAGTATAAGCTTCGTAGATTATTTCGATGCCAAAACACCAACTTTCTATGACAAATGGACAAAACCATTAAAAGCTCCTCCATATAGAGAGTTGAGCAACTTCGGACCATCAAAGTTACTCGGTGTACACTTTTTATTGTTCTTCTATGTCCAATGTTACGAGTATAAGCTTCGTAGATTATTTCGACGCCAAAACAACAACGTTCTATTACAAATGGACAAAACCGTTAAAAGCTCCTCCATATAGAGAGTTGAGCAACTTCGGACCATCAAAGTTGCTCGGTGTACACATTTTATTGTTCTTCTATGTCCAATTTTACGAGTATAAGCTTCGTAGATTATTTCGATGCCAAAACACCAACTTTCTATGACAAATGGACAAAACCCTTAAAAACTCCTCCATATAGAGAGTTGAGCAACTTCGGACCATCAAAGTTACTCGGTGTACACTTTTTATTGTTCTTTTATGTCCAATGTTACGAGTATAAGCTTCGTAGATTATTTCGATGCAAAACAAAAACTTTCTATTACAAATGGACAAAACCGTTAAAAGCTCCTCTATAGAGAGAGTTGAGCAATTTCGGACCATCATAGTTGTTCGGTGTACACTTTTTATTGTTCTTCTATGTCCAATTTTACGAGTATAAGCTTCGTAGATTATTTCGATGCCAAAACACCAACTTTCTATTACAAATCGACAAAACCGTTAAAAGCTCCTCCATATAGAGAGTTGAGCAACTTCGGACCATCAAAGTTGCTCAGTGTACACTTTTTATTGTTCTTCTATGTCCAATTTTATGAGTATAAGCTTCGTAGATTATTTCGATGCCAAAACACCAACTTTCTATGACAATTGGACAAAACCGTTAGAGGCTCCCAAATAGAGAGTTGAGCAACTTCGGACAATCAAAGTTGCTCGGTGTACACTTTTTATTGTTCTTCTATGTCCAATTTTAAGAGTATAAGCTTCGTAGATTATTTCGATGCCAAAACACCAACTTTCTATGACAAATGGACAAAACCCTTAAAAACTCCTCCATATAGAGAGTTGAGCAACTTCGGACCATCAAAGTTACTCGGTGTACACTTTTTATTGTTCTTCTATGTTCAATTTTACGAGTATAAGCTTCCGAGATTATTTCGATGCCAAAACACCAACATTCTATGACAAATGACCAAAACCGTTAAAAGCTCCTCTATAGCGAGAGTTGAACAACTTCGAACTATCAAAGTTGCCCGGTGTACACTTTTTTATTGTTCTTCTATGTCCAATTTTACGAGTATAAGCTTCCTAGATTATTTCGATGCGAAAACAACAACTTTCTATGACAAATGGACAAAACCGTTAAAAGCTCCTCCATATAGAGAGTTGAGCAACTTCGGACCATCAAAGTTGCTCGGTGTACACTTTTTATTGTTCTTCTATGTCCAATTTTACGAGTATAAGCTTCGTAGATTATTTCGATGCCAAAACACCAACTTTCTATGACAAATGGACAAAACCGTTAGAGGCTCCCAAATATAGAGTTGAGCAACTTCGGACAATCAAAGTTGCTCGGTGTACACTTTTTATTGTTCTTCTATGTCCAATTTTACGAGTATAAGCTTCGTAGATTATTTCGATGCCAAAACACCAACTTTCTTTGACAAATGGACAAAACCCTTAAAAACTCCTCCATATAGAGAGTTGAGCAACTTCGGACCATCAAAGTTACTCGGTGTACACTTTTTATTGTTCTTCTATGTCCAATTTTACGAGTATAAGCTTCGTAGATTATTTCGATGCCAAAACAAAAACTTTCTATTACAAATCGACAAAACCGTTAAAAGCTCCTCCATATAGAGAGTTGAGCAACTTTGGACCATCAAAGTTGCTCAGTGTACACTTTTTATTGTTCTTCTATATCCAATTTTACGAGTATAAGCTTTCTAGATTATTTCGATGCGAAAACAACAACTTTCTATGAGAAATGGACAAAACCGTTAAAAGCTCCTCCATATAGAGAGTTGAGCAACATCGGACTATAAAAGTTGCTCGGTGTACACTTTTTATTGTTATTTTATGTCAAATTTTACGAGTATAAGATTCCGATATTTTTTCGATGCCAAAACACCAACTTTCTATGACAAATGGACAAAACCATTAAAAGCTCCTCCATATAGAGAGTTGAGCAACTTCGGACCATCAAAGTTACTCGGTGTACACTTTTTATTGTTCTTCTATGTCCAATGTTACGAGTATAAGCTTCGTAGATTATTTCAATGCCAAAACAACAACTTTCTATGGCAAATGGACAAAATCGTTAAAAGCTCCCAAATAGTGAGAGTTGAGCAATTTCGGACCATCAAAGTTGTTCGGTGTACACTTTTTATTGTTCTTCTATGTCCAATTTTACGAGTATAAGCTTCGTAGATTATTTCGATGCCAAAACACCAACTTTCTATGACTAATGGACAAAACCATTAAAAGCTCCTCCATATAGAGAGTTGAGCAACTTCGGACCATCAAAGTTACTCGGTGTACACTTTTTATTGTTCTTCTATGTCCAATGTTACGAGTATAAGCTTCGTAGATTATTTCGACGCCAAAACAACAACGTTCTATTACAAATGGACAAAACCGTTAAAAGCTCCTCTATAGAGAGAGTTGAGCAACTTTGGACCATCAAAGTTGCTCGATGTACACTTTTTATTGTTCTTCTATGTCCAATGTTACGAGTATAAGCTTCGTAGATTATTTCGATGCCAAAACAAAAACTTTCTATGGCAAATGGACAAAATCGTTAAAAGCTCTCAAATAGTGAGAGTTGAGCAATTTCGGACCATCAAAGTTGTTCGGTGTACACTTTTTATTGTTCTTCTATGTCCAATTTTACGAGTATAAGCTTCGTAGATTATTTCGATGCCAAAACACCAACTTTCTATGACAAATGGACAAAACCATTAAAAGCTCCTCCATATAGAGAGTTGAGCAACTTCGGACCATCAAAGTTGCTCGGTGTACACTTTTTATTGTTCTTCTATGTCCAATTTTACGAGTATAAGCTTCGTAGATTATTTCGATGCCAAAACACCAACTTTCTATGACAATTGGACAAAACCGTTAGAGGCTCCCAAATAGAGAGTTGAGCAACTTCGGACAATCAAAGTTGCTCGGTGTACACTTTTTATTGTTCTTCTATGTCCAATTTTAAGAGTATAAGCTTCGTAGATTATTTCGATGCCAAAACACCAACTTTCTATGACAAATGGACAAAACCCTTAAAAACTCCTCCATATAGAGAGTTGAGCAACTTCGGACCATCAAAGTTACTCGGTGTACACTTTTTATTGTTCTTCTATGTCCAATTTTACGAGTATAAGCTTCCGAGATTATTTCGATGCCAAAACACCAACATTCTATGACAAATGAACAAAACCGTTAAAAGCTCCTCTATAGCGAGAGTTGAACAACTTCGAACCATCAAAGTTGCCCGGTGTACACTTTTTATTGTTCTTCTATGTCCAATTTTACGAGTATAAGCTTCCTAGATTATTTCGATGCGAAAACAACAACTTTCTATGACAAATGGACAAAACCGTTAAAAGCTCCTCCATATAGAGAGTTGAGCAACTTCGGACCATCAAAGTTGCTCGGTGTACACTTTTTATTGTTCTTCTATGTCCAATTTTACGAGTATAAGCTTCGTAGATTATTTCGATGCCAAAACACCAACTTTCTATGACAAATGGACAAAACCGTTAGAGGCTCCCAAATAGAGAGTTGAGCAACTTCGGACAATCAAAGTTGCTCGGTGTACACTTTTTATTGTTCTTCTATGTCCAATTTTACGAGTATAAGCTTCGTAGATTATTTCGATGCCAAAACACCAACTTTCTATGACAAATGGACAAAACCCTTAAAAACTCCTCCATATAGAGAGTTGAGCAACTTCGGACCATCAAAGTTACTCGGTGTACACTTTTTATTGTTCTTCTATGTCCAATTTTACGAGTATAAGCTTCGTAGATTATTTCGATGCCAAAACAACAACTTTCTATTACAAATCGACAAAACCGTTAAAAGCTCCTCCATATAGAGAGTTGAGCAACTTTGGACCATCAAAGTTGCTCAGTGTACACTTTTTATTGTTCTTCTATATCCAATTTTACGAGTATAAGCTTTCTAGATTATTTCGATGCGAAAACAACAACTTTCTATGAGAAATGGACAAAACCGTTAAAAGCTCCTCCATATAGAGAGTTGAGCAACATCGGACTATAAAAGTTGCTCGGTGTACACTTTTTATTGTTATTTTATGTCAAATTTTACGAGTACAAGATTCCGATATTTTTTCGATGCCAAAACACCAACTTTCTATGAAAAATGGACAAAACCATTAAAAGCTCCTCCATATAAAGAGTTGAGCAACTTCGGACCATCAAAGTTACTCGGTGTACACTTTTTATTGTTCTTCTATGTCCAATGTTACGAGTATAAGCTTCGTAGATTATTTCAATGCCAAAACAACAACTTTCTATGGCAAATGGACAAAATCGTTAAAAGCTCCCAAATAGTGAGAGTTGAGCAATTTCGGACCATCAAAGTTGTTCGGTGTACACTTTTTATTGTTCTTCTATGTCCAATTTTACGAGTATAAGCTTCGTAGATTATTTCGATGCCAAAACACCAACTTTCTATGACAAATGGACAAAACCATTAAAAGCTCCTCCATATAGAGAGTTGAGCAACTTCGGACCATCAAAGTTACTCGGTGTACACTTTTTATTGTTCTTCTATGTCCAATGTTACGAGTATAAGCTTCGTAGATTATTTCGACGCCAAAACAACAACGTTCTATTACAAATGGACAAAACCGTTAAAAGCTCCTCTATAGAGAGAGTTGAGCAACTTTGGACCATCAAAGTTGCTCGGTGTACACTTTTTATTGTTCTTCTATCTCCAATGTTACGAGTATAAGCTTCGTAGATTATTTCGATGCCAAAACAACAACTTTCTATGGCAAATGGACAAAATCGTTAAAAGCTCCCAAATAGTGAGAGTTGAGCAATTTCGGACCATCAAAGTTGTTCGGTGTACACTTTTTATTGTTCTTCTATGTCCAATTTTACGAGTATAAGCTTCGTAGATTATTTCGATGCCAAAACACCAACTTTCTATGACAAATGGACAAAACCATTAAAAGCTCCTCCATATAGAGAGTTGAGCAACTTCGGACCATCAAAGTTGCTCGGTGTACACTTTTTATTGTTCTTCTATGTCCAATTTTACGAGTATAAGCTTCGTAGATTATTTCGATGCCAAAACACCAACTTTCTATGACAATTGGACAAAACCGTTAGAGGCTCCCAAATAGAGAGTTGAGCAACTTCGGACAATCAAAGTTGCTCGGTGTACACTTTTTATTGTTCTTCTATGTCCAATTTTAAGAGTATAAGCTTCGTAGATTATTTCGATGCCAAAACACCAACTTTCTATGACAAATGGACAAAACCCTTAAAAACTCCTCCATATAGAGAGTTGAGCAACTTCGGACCATCAAAGTTACTCGGTGTACACTTTTTATTGTTCTTCTATGTCCAATTTTACGAGTATAAGCTTCCGAGATTATTTCGATGCCAAAACACCAACATTCTATGACAAATGAACAAAACCGTTAAAAGCTCCTCTATAGCGAGAGTTGAACAACTTCGAACCATCAAAGTTGCCCGGTGTACACTTTTTATTGTTCTTCTATGTCCAATTTTACGAGTATAAGCTTCCTAGATTATTTCGATGCGAAAACAACAACTTTCTATGACAAATGGACAAAACCGTTAAAAGCTCCTCCATATAGAGAGTTGAGCAACTTCGGACCATCAAAGTTGCTCGGTGTACACTTTTTATTGTTCTTCTATGTCCAATTTTACGAGTATAAGCTTCGTAGATTATTTCGATGCCAAAACACCAACTTTCTATGACAAATGGACAAAACCGTTAGAGGCTCCCAAATAGAGAGTTGAGCAACTTCGGACAATCAAAGTTGCTCGGTGTACACTTTTTATTGTTCTTCTATGTCCAATTTTACGAGTATAAGCTTCGTAGATTATTTCGATGCCAAAACACCAGCTTTCTATGACAAATGGACAAAACCCTTAAAAACTCCTCCATATAGAGAGTTGAGCAACTTCGGACCATCAAAGTTACTCGGTGTACACTTTTTATTGTTCTTCTATGTCCAATTTTACGAGTATAAGCTTCGTAGATTATTTCGATGCCAAAACAACAACTTTCTATTACAAATCGACAAAACCGTTAAAAGCTCCTCCATATAGAGAGTTGAGCAACTTTGGACCATCAAAGTTGCTCAGTGTACACTTTTTATTGTTCTTCTATATCCAATTTTACGAGTATAAGCTTTCTAGATTATTTCGATGCGAAAACAACAACTTTCTATGAGAAATGGACAAAACCGTTAAAAGCTCCTCCATATAGAGAGTTGAGCAACATCGGACTATAAAAGTTGCTCGGTGTACACTTTTTATTGTTATTTTATGTCAAATTTTACGAGTATAAGATTCCGATATTTTTTCGATGCCAAAACACCAACTTTCTATGACAAATGGACAAAACCATTAAAAGCTCCTCCATATAGAGAGTTGAGCAACTTCGGACCATCAAAGTTACTC
Organism: Euonymus europaeus; assembly: GCA_963580455.1. NCBI lineage: Eukaryota > Viridiplantae > Streptophyta > Magnoliopsida > Celastrales > Celastraceae > Euonymus > Euonymus europaeus. The sequence goes on from OY756965.1 coordinate 10,646,791, forward strand.
GGTGTACACTTTTTATTGTTCTTCTATGTCCAATGTTACGAGTATAAGCTTCGTAGATTATTTCGATGCCAAAACACCAACTTTCTATGACAAATGGACAAAACCGTTAAAAGCTCTTCAATAGAGAGAGTTGAGCAACTTCGGACCATCAAAGTTGCTCAATGTACACTTTTTATTGTTCTTCTATGTCCCATTTTACGAGTATAAGCTTCCGAGATTATTTCGATGCCAAAACACCAACATTCTATGACAAATGAACAAAACCGTTAAAAGCTCCTCTATAGCGAGAGTTGAGCAACTTCGGACCATCAAAGTTACTCGGTGTACACTTTTTATTGTTCTTCTATGTCCAATGTTACGAGTATAAGCTTCGTAGATTATTTCGACGCCAAAACAACAACGTTCTATTACAAATGGACAAAACCGTTAAAAGCTCCTCTATAGAGAGAGTTGAGCAACTTTGGACCATCAAAATTTCTCGGTGTACACTTTTTATTGTTCTTCTATGTCCAATGTTACGAGTATAAGCTTCGTAGATTATTTCGATGCCAAAACAACAACTTTCTATGGCAAATGGACAAAATCGTTAAAAGCTCCCAAATAGAGAGAGTTGAGCAATTTCGGACCATCAAAGTTGCTCGGTGTACACTTTTTATTGTTCTTCTATGTCCAATGTTACGAGTATAAGCTTCGTAGATTATTTCGACGCCAAAACAACAACGTTCTATTACAAATGGACAAAACCGTTAAAAGCTCCTCTATAGAGAGAGTTGAGCAACTTTGGACCATCAAAGTTGCTCGGTGTACACTTTTTATTGTTCTTCTATGTCCAATGTTACGAGTATAAGCTTCGTAGATTATTTCGATGCCAAAACAAAAACTTTCTATGGCAAATGGACAAAATCGTTAAAAGCTCTCAAATAGTGAGAGTTGAGCAATTTCGGACCATCAAAGTTGTTCGGTGTACACTTTTTATTGTTCTTCTATGTCCAATTTTACGAGTATAAGCTTCGTAGATTATTTCGATGCCAAAACACCAACTTTCTATGACAAATGGACAAAACCATTAAAAGCTCCTCCATATAGAGAGTTGAGCAACTTCGGACCATCAAAGTTGCTCGGTGTACACTTTTTATTGTTCTTCTATGTCCAATTTTACGAGTATAAGCTTCGTAGATTATTTCGATGCCAAAACACCAACTTTCTATGACAATTGGACAAAACCGTTAGAGGCTCCCAAATAGAGAGTTGAGCAACTTCGGACAATCAAAGTTGCTCGGTGTACACTTTTTATTGTTCTTCTATGTCCAATTTTAAGAGTATAAGCTTCGTAGATTATTTCGATGCCAAAACACCAACTTTCTATGACAAATGGACAAAACCCTTAAAAACTCCTCCATATAGAGAGTTGAGCAACTTCGGACCATCAAAGTTACTCGGTGTACACTTTTTATTGTTCTTCTATGTCCAATTTTACGAGTATAAGCTTCCGAGATTATTTCGATGCCAAAACACCAACATTCTATGACAAATGAACAAAACCGTTAAAAGCTCCTCTATAGCGAGAGTTGAACAACTTCGAACCATCAAAGTTGCCCGGTGTACACTTTTTATTGTTCTTCTATGTCCAATTTTACGAGTATAAGCTTCCTAGATTATTTCGATGCGAAAACAACAACTTTCTATGACAAATGGACAAAACCGTTAAAAGCTCCTCCATATAGAGAGTTGAGCAACTTCGGACCATCAAAGTTGCTCGGTGTACACTTTTTATTGTTCTTCTATGTCCAATTTTACGAGTATAAGCTTCGTAGATTATTTCGATGCCAAAACACCAACTTTCTATGACAAATGGACAAAACCGTTAGAGGCTCCGAAATAGAGAGTTGAGCAACTTCGGACAATCAAAGTTGCTCGGTGTACACTTTTTATTGTTCTTCTATGTCCAATTTTACGAGTATAAGCTTCGTAGATTATTTCGATGCCAAAACACCAACTTTCTATGACAAATGGACAAAACCCTTAAAAACTCCTCCATATAGAGAGTTGAGCAACTTCGGACCATCAAAGTTACTCGGTGTACACTTTTTATTGTTCTTCTATGTCCAATTTTACGAGTATAAGCTTCGTAGATTATTTCGATGCCAAAACAACAACTTTCTATTACAAATCGACAAAACCGTTAAAAGCTCCTCCATATAGAGAGTTGAGCAACTTTGGACCATCAAAGTTGCTCAGTGTACACTTTTTATTGTTCTTCTATATCCAATTTTACGAGTATAAGCTTTCTAGATTATTTCGATGCGAAAACAACAACTTTCTATGAGAAATGGACAAAACCGTTAAAAGCTCCTCCATATAGAGAGTTGAGCAACATCGGACTATAAAAGTTGCTCGGTGTACACTTTTTATTGTTATTTTATGTCAAATTTTACGAGTATAAGATTCCGATATTTTTTCGATGCCAAAACACCAACTTTCTATGACAAATGGACAAAACCATTAAAAGCTCCTCCATATAGAGAGTTGAGCAACTTCGGACCATCAAAGTTACTCGGTGTACACTTTTTATTGTTCTTCTATGTCCAATGTTACGAGTATAAGCTTCGTAGATTATTTCAATGCCAAAACAACAACTTTCTATGGCAAATGGACAAAATCGTTAAAAGCTCCCAAATAGTGAGAGTTGAGCAATTTCGGACCATCAAAGTTGTTCGGTGTACACTTTTTATTGTTCTTCTATGTCCAATTTTACGAGTATAAGCTTCGTAGATTATTTCGATGCCAAAACACCAACTTTCTATGACAAATGGACAAAACCATTAAAAGCTCCTCCATATAGAGAGTTGAGCAACTTCGGACCATCAAAGTTACTCGGTGTACACTTTTTATTGTTCTTCTATGTCCAATGTTACGAGTATAAGCTTCGTAGATTATTTCGACGCCAAAACAACAACGTTCTATTACAAATGGACAAAACCGTTAAAAGCTCCTCTATAGAGAGAGTTGAGCAACTTTGGACCATCAAAGTTGCTCGGTGTACACTTTTTATTGTTCTTCTATGTCCAATTTTACGAGTATAAGCTTCGTAGATTATTTCGATGCCAAAACACCAACTTTCTATGACAAATGGACAAAACCATTAAAAGCTCCTCCATATAGAGAGTTGAGCAACTTCGGACCATCAAAGTTGCTCGGTGTACACTTTTTATTGTTCTTCTATGTCCAATTTTACGAGTATAAGCTTCGTAGATTATTTCGATGCCAAAACACCAACTTTCTATGACAAATGGACAAAACCGTTAGAGGCTCCCAAATAGAGAGTTGAGCAACTTCGGACAATCAAAGTTGCTCGGTGTACACTTTTTATTGTTCTTCTATGTCCAATTTTACGAGTATAAGCTTCGTAGATTATTTCGATGCCAAAACACCAACTTTCTATGACAAATGGACAAAACCCTTAAAAACTCCTCCATATAGAGAGTTGAGCAACTTCGGACCATCAAAGTTACTCGGTGTACACTTTTTATTGTTCTTCTATGTCCAATTTTACGAGTATAAGCTTCGTAGATTATTTCGATGCCAAAACAACAACTTTCTATTACAAATCGACAAAACCGTTAAAAGCTCCTCCATATAGAGAGTTGAGCAACTTTGGACCATCAAAGTTGCTCAGTGTACACTTTTTATTGTTCTTCTATATCCAATTTTACGAGTATAAGCTTTCTAGATTATTTCGATGCGAAAACAACAACTTTCTATGAGAAATGGACAAAACCGTTAAAAGCTCCTCCATATAGAGAGTTGAGCAACATCGGACTATAAAAGTTGCTCGGTGTACACTTTTTATTGTTCTTCTATGTCCAATGTTACGAGTATAAGCTTCGTAGATTATTTCAATGCCAAAACAACAACTTTCTATGGCAAATGGACAAAATCGTTAAAAGCTCCCAAATAGTGAGAGTTGAGCAATTTCGGACCATCAAAGTTGTTCGGTGTACACTTTTTATTGTTCTTCTATGTCCAATTTTACGAGTATAAGCTTCGTAGATTATTTCGATGCCAAAACACCAACTTTCTATGACAAATGGACAAAACCATTAAAAGCTCCTCCATATAGAGAGTTGAGCAACTTCGGACCATCAAAGTTACTCGGTGTACACTTTTTATTGTTCTTCTATGTCCAATGTTACGAGTATAAGCTTCGTAGATTATTTCGACGCCAAAACAACAACGTTCTATTACAAATGGACAAAACCGTTAAAAGCTCCTCTATAGAGAGAGTTGAGCAACTTTGGACCATCAAAGTTGCTCGGTGTACACTTTTTATTGTTCTTCTATCTCCAATGTTACGAGTATAAGCTTCGTAGATTATTTCGATGCCAAAACAACAACTTTCTATGGCAAATGGACAAAATCGTTAAAAGCTCTCAAATAGTGAGAGTTGAGCAATTTCGGACCATCAAAGTTGTTCGGTGTACACTTTTTATTGTTCTTCTATGTCCAATTTTACGAGTATAAGCTTCGTAGATTATTTCGATGCCAAAACACCAACTTTCTATGACAAATGGACAAAACCATTAAAAGCTCCTCCATATAGAGAGTTGAGCAACTTCGGACCATCAAAGTTGCTCGGTGTACACTTTTTATTGTTCTTCTATGTCCAATTTTACGAGTATAAGCTTCGTAGATTATTTCGATGCCAAAACACCAACTTTCTATGACAATTGGACAAAACCGTTAGAGGCTCCCAAATAGAGAGTTGAGCAACTTCGGACAATCAAAGTTGCTCGGTGTACACTTTTTATTGTTCTTCTATGTCCAATTTTAAGAGTATAAGCTTCGTAGATTATTTCGATGCCAAAACACCAACTTTCTATGACAAATGGACAAAACCCTTAAAAACTCCTCCATATAGAGAGTTGAGCAACTTCGGACCATCAAAGTTACTCGGTGTACACTTTTTATTGTTCTTCTATGTCCAATTTTACGAGTATAAGCTTCCGAGATTATTTCGATGCCAAAACACCAACATTCTATGACAAATGAACAAAACCGTTAAAAGCTCCTCTATAGCGAGAGTTGAACAACTTCGAACCATCAAAGTTGCCCGGTGTACACTTTTTATTGTTCTTCTATGTCCAATTTTACGAGTATAAGCTTCCTAGATTATTTCGATGCGAAAACAACAACTTTCTATGACAAATGGACAAAACCGTTAAAAGCTCCTCCATATAGAGAGTTGAGCAACTTCGGACCATCAAAGTTGCTCGGTGTACACTTTTTATTGTTCTTCTATGTCCAATTTTACGAGTATAAGCTTCGTAGATTATTTCGATGCCAAAACACCAACTTTCTATGACAAATGGACAAAACCGTTAGAGGCTCCGAAATAGAGAGTTGAGCAACTTCGGACAATCAAAGTTGCTCGGTGTACACTTTTTATTGTTCTTCTATGTCCAATTTTACGAGTATAAGCTTCGTAGATTATTTCGATGCCAAAACACCAACTTTCTATGACAAATGGACAAAACCCTTAAAAACTCCTCCATATAGAGAGTTGAGCAACTTCGGACCATCAAAGTTACTCGGTGTACACTTTTTATTGTTCTTCTATGTCCAATTTTACGAGTATAAGCTTCGTAGATTATTTCGATGCCAAAACAACAACTTTCTATTACAAATCGACAAAACCGTTAAAAGCTCCTCCATATAGAGAGTTGAGCAACTTTGGACCATCAAAGTTGCTCAGTGTACACTTTTTATTGTTCTTCTATATCCAATTTTACGAGTATAAGCTTTCTAGATTATTTCGATGCGAAAACAACAACTTTCTATGAGAAATGGACAAAACCGTTAAAAGCTCCTCCATATAGAGAGTTGAGCAACATCGGACTATAAAAGTTGCTCGGTGTACACTTTTTATTGTTATTTTATGTCAAATTTTACGAGTATAAGATTCCGATATTTTTTCGATGCCAAAACACCAACTTTCTATGACAAATGGACAAAACCATTAAAAGCTCCTCCATATAGAGAGTTGAGCAACTTCGGACCATCAAAGTTACTCGGTGTACACTTTTTATTGTTCTTCTATGTCCAATGTTACGAGTATAAGCTTCGTAGATTATTTCAATGCCAAAACAACAACTTTCTATGGCAAATGGACAAAATCGTTAAAAGCTCCCAAATAGTGAGAGTTGAGCAATTTCGGACCATCAAAGTTGTTCGGTGTACACTTTTTATTGTTCTTCTATGTCCAATTTTACGAGTATAAGCTTCGTAGATTATTTCGATGCCAAAACACCAACTTTCTATGACAAATGGACAAAACCATTAAAAGCTCCTCCATATAGAGAGTTGAGCAACTTCGGACCATCAAAGTTACTCGGTGTACACTTTTTATTGTTCTTCTATGTCCAATGTTACGAGTATAAGCTTCGTAGATTATTTCGACGCCAAAACAACAACGTTCTATTACAAATGGACAAAACCGTTAAAAGCTCCTCTATAGAGAGAGTTGAGCAACTTTGGACCATCAAAGTTGCTCGGTGTACACTTTTTATTGTTCTTCTATGTCCAATTTTACGAGTATAAGCTTCGTAGATTATTTCGATGCCAAAACACCAACTTTCTATGACAAATGGACAAAACCATTAAAAGCTCCTCCATATAGAGAGTTGAGCAACTTCGGACCATCAAAGTTGCTCGGTGTACACTTTTTATTGTTCTTCTATGTCCAATTTTACGAGTATAAGCTTCGTAGATTATTTCGATGCCAAAACACCAACTTTCTATGACAATTGGACAAAACCGTTAGAGGCTCCCAAATAGAGAGTTGAGCAACTTCGGACAATCAAAGTTGCTCGGTGTACACTTTTTATTGTTCTTCTATGTCCAATTTTAAGAGTATAAGCTTCGTAGATTATTTCGATGCCAAAACACCAACTTTCTATGACAAATGGACAAAACCCTTAAAAACTCCTCCATATAGAGAGTTGAGCAACTTCGGACCATCAAAGTTACTCGGTGTACACTTTTTATTGTTCTTCTATGTCCAATTTTACGAGTATAAGCTTCCGAGATTATTTCGATGCCAAAACACCAACATTCTATGACAAATGAACAAAACCGTTAAAAGCTCCTCTATAGCGAGAGTTGAACAACTTCGAACCATCAAAGTTGCCCGGTGTACACTTTTTATTGTTCTTCTATGTCCAATTTTACGAGTATAAGCTTCCTAGATTATTTCGATGCGAAAACAACAACTTTCTATGACAAATGGACAAAACCGTTAAAAGCTCCTCCATATAGAGAGTTGAGCAACTTCGGACCATCAAAGTTGCTCGGTGTACACTTTTTATTGTTCTTCTATGTCCAATTTTACGAGTATAAGCTTCGTAGATTATTTCGATGCCAAAACACCAACTTTCTATGACAAATGGACAAAACCGTTAGAGGCTCCGAAATAGAGAGTTGAGCAACTTCGGACAATCAAAGTTGCTCGGTGTACACTTTTTATTGTTCTTCTATGTCCAATTTTACGAGTATAAGCTTCGTAGATTATTTCGATGCCAAAACACCAACTTTCTATGACAAATGGACAAAACCCTTAAAAACTCCTCCATATAGAGAGTTGAGCAACTTCGGACCATCAAAGTTACTCGGTGTACACTTTTTATTGTTCTTCTATGTCCAATTTTACGAGTATAAGCTTCGTAGATTATTTCGATGCCAAAACAACAACTTTCTATTACAAATCGACAAAACCGTTAAAAGCTCCTCCATATAGAGAGTTGAGCAACTTTGGACCATCAAAGTTGCTCAGTGTACACTTTTTATTGTTCTTCTATATCCAATTTTACGAGTATAAGCTTTCTAGATTATTTCGATGCGAAAACAACAACTTTCTATGAGAAATGGACAAAACCGTTAAAAGCTCCTCCATATAGAGAGTTGAGCAACATCGGACTATAAAAGTTGCTCGGTGTACACTTTTTATTGTTATTTTATGTCAAATTTTACGAGTATAAGATTCCGATATTTTTTCGATGCCAAAACACCAACTTTCTATGACAAATGGACAAAACCATTAAAAGCTCCTCCATATAGAGAGTTGAGCAACTTCGGACCATCAAAGTTACTCGGTGTACACTTTTTATTGTTCTTCTATGTCCAATGTTACGAGTATAAGCTTCGTAGATTATTTCAATGCCAAAACAACAACTTTCTATGGCAAATGGACAAAATCGTTAAAAGCTCCCAAATAGTGAGAGTTGAGCAATTTCGGACCATCAAAGTTGTTCGGTGTACACTTTTTATTGTTCTTCTATGTCCAATTTTACGAGTATAAGCTTCGTAGATTATTTCGATGCCAAAACACCAACTTTCTATGACAAATGGACAAAACCATTAAAAGCTCCTCCATATAGAGAGTTGAGCAACTTCGGACCATCAAAGTTACTCGGTGTACACTTTTTATTGTTCTTCTATGTCCAATGTTACGAGTATAAGCTTCGTAGATTATTTCGACGCCAAAACAACAACGTTCTATTACAAATGGACAAAACCGTTAAAAGCTCCTCTATAGAGAGAGTTGAGCAACTTTGGACCATCAAAGTTGCTCGGTGTACACTTTTTATTGTTCTTCTATGTCCAATTTTACGAGTATAAGCTTCGTAGATTATTTCGATGCCAAAACACCAACTTTCTATGACAAATGGACAAAACCATTAAAAGCTCCTCCATATAGAGAGTTGAGCAACTTCGGACCATCAAAGTTGCTCGGTGTACACTTTTTATTGTTCTTCTATGTCCAATTTTACGAGTATAAGCTTCGTAGATTATTTCGATGCCAAAACACCAACTTTCTATGACAATTGGACAAAACCGTTAGAGGCTCCCAAATAGAGAGTTGAGCAACTTCGGACAATCAAAGTTGCTCGGTGTACACTTTTTATTGTTCTTCTATGTCCAATTTTAAGAGTATAAGCTTCGTAGATTATTTCGATGCCAAAACACCAACTTTCTATGACAAATGGACAAAACCCTTAAAAACTCCTCCATATAGAGAGTTGAGCAACTTCGGACCATCAAAGTTACTCGGTGTACACTTTTTATTGTTCTTCTATGTCCAATTTTACGAGTATAAGCTTCCGAGATTATTTCGATGCCAAAACACCAACATTCTATGACAAATGAACAAAACCGTTAAAAGCTCCTCTATAGCGAGAGTTGAACAACTTCGAACCATCAAAGTTGCCCGGTGTACACTTTTTATTGTTCTTCTATGTCCAATTTTACGAGTATAAGCTTCCTAGATTATTTCGATGCGAAAACAACAACTTTCTATGACAAATGGACAAAACCGTTAAAAGCTCCTCCATATAGAGAGTTGAGCAACTTCGGACCATCAAAGTTGCTCGGTGTACACTTTTTATTGTTCTTCTATGTCCAATTTTACGAGTATAAGCTTCGTAGATTATTTCGATGCCAAAACACCAACTTTCTATGACAAATGGACAAAACCGTTAGAGGCTCCCAAATAGAGAGTTGAGCAACTTCGGACAATCAAAGTTGCTCGGTGTACACTTTTTATTGTTCTTCTATGTCCAATTTTACGAGTATAAGCTTCGTAGATTATTTCGATGCCAAAACACCAACTTTCTATGACAAATGGACAAAACCCTTAAAAACTCCTCCATATAGAGAGTTGAGCAACTTCGGACCATCAAAGTTACTCGGTGTACACTTTTTATTGTTCTTCTATGTCCAATTTTAAGAGTATAAGCTTCGTAGATTATTTCGATGCCAAAACAACAACTTTCTATTACAAATCGACAAAACCGTTAAAAGCTCCTCCATATAGAGAGTTGAGCAACTTTGGACCATCAAAGTTGCTCAGTGTACACTTTTTATTGTTCTTCTATATCCAATTTTACGAGTATAAGCTTTCTAGATTATTTCGATGCGAAAACAACAACTTTCTATGAGAAATGGACAAAACCGTTAAAAGCTCCTCCATATAGAGAGTTGAGCAACATCGGACTATAAAAGTTGCTCGGTGTACACTTTTTATTGTTATTTTATGTCAAATTTTACGAGTATAAGATTCCGATATTTTTTCGATGCCAAAACACCAACTTTCTATGACAAATGGACAAAACCATTAAAAGCTCCTCCATATAGAGAGTTGAGCAACTTCGGACCATCAAAGTTACTCGGTGTACACTTTTTATTGTTCTTCTATGTCCAATGTTACGAGTATAAGCTTCGTAGATTATTTCAATGCCAAAACAACAACTTTCTATGGCAAATGGACAAAATCGTTAAAAGCTCCCAAATAGTGAGAGTTGAGCAATTTCGGACCATCAAAGTTGTTCGGTGTACACTTTTTATTGTTCTTCTATGTCCAATTTTACGAGTATAAGCTTCGTAGATTATTTCGATGCCAAAACACCAACTTTCTATGACAAATGGACAAAACCATTAAAAGCTCCTCCATATAGAGAGTTGAGCAACTTCGGACCATCAAAGTTACTCGGTGTACACTTTTTATTGTTCTTCTATGTCCAATGTTACGAGTATAAGCTTCGTAGATTATTTCGACGCCAAAACAACAACGTTCTATTACAAATGGACAAAACCGTTAAAAGCTCCTCTATAGAGAGAGTTGAGCAACTTTGGACCATCAAAGTTGCTCGGTGTACACTTTTTATTGTTCTTCTATGTCCAATTTTAAGAGTATAAGCTTCGTAGATTATTTCGATGCCAAAACACCAACTTTCTATGACAAATGGACAAAACCATTAAAAGCTCCTCCATATAGAGAGTTGAGCAACTTCGGACCATCAAAGTTGCTCGGTGTACACTTTTTATTGTTCTTCTATGTCCAATTTTACGAGTATAAGCTTCGTAGATTATTTCGATGCCAAAACACCAACTTTCTATGACAATTGGACAAAACCGTTAGAGGCTCCCAAATAGAGAGTTGAGCAACTTCGGACAATCAAAGTTGCTCGGTGTACACTTTTTATTGTTCTTCTATGTCCAATTTTAAGAGTATAAGCTTCGTAGATTATTTCGATGCCAAAACACCAACTTTCTATGACAAATGGACAAAACCCTTAAAAACTCCTCCATATAGAGAGTTGAGCAACTTCGGACCATCAAAGTTACTCGGTGTACACTTTTTATTGTTCTTCTATGTCCAATTTTACGAGTATAAGCTTCCGAGATTATTTCGATGCCAAAACACCAACATTCTATGACAAATGAACAAAACCGTTAAAAGCTCCTCTATAGCGAGAGTTGAACAACTTCGAACCATCAAAGTTGCCCGGTGTACACTTTTTATTGTTCTTCTATGTCCAATTTTACGAGTATAAGCTTCCTAGATTATTTCGATGCGAAAACAACAACTTTCTATGACAAATGGACAAAACCGTTAAAAGCTCCTCCATATAGAGAGTTGAGCAACTTCGGACCATCAAAGTTGCTCGGTGTACACTTTTTATTGTTCTTCTATGTCCAATTTTACGAGTATAAGCTTCGTAGATTATTTCGATGCCAAAACACCAACTTTCTATGACAAATGGACAAAACCGTTAGAGGCTCCCAAATAGAGAGTTGAGCAACTTCGGACAATCAAAGTTGCTCGGTGTACACTTTTTATTGTTCTTCTATGTCCAATTTTACGAGTATAAGCTTCGTAGATTATTTCGATGCCAAAACACCAACTTTCTATGACAAATGGACAAAACCCTTAAAAACTCCTCCATATTGAGAGTTGAGCAACTTCGGACCATCAAAGTTACTCGGTGTACACTTTTTATTGTTCTTCTATGTCCAATTTTACGAGTATAAGCTTCGTAGATTATTTCGATGCCAAAACAACAACTTTCTATTACAAATCGACAAAACCGTTAAAAGCTCCTCCATATAGAGAGTTGAGCAACTTTGGACCATCAAAGTTGCTCAGTGTACACTTTTTATTGTTCTTCTATATCCAATTTTACAAGTATAAGCTTCTAGATTATTTCGATGCGAAAACAACAACTTTCTATGAGAAATGGACAAAACCGTTAAAAGCTCCTCCATATAGAGAGTTGAGCAACATCGGACTATAAAAGTTGCTCGGTGTACACTTTTTATTGTTATTTTATGTCAAATTTTACGAGTACAAGATTCCGATATTTTTTCGATGCCAAAACACCAACTTTCTATGACAAATGGACAAAACCATTAAAAGCTCCTCCATATAGAGAGTTGAGCAACTTCGGACCATCAAAGTTACTCGGTGTACACTTTTTATTGTTCTTCTATGTCCAATGTTACGAGTATAAGCTTCGTAGATTATTTCGATGCCAAAACAACAACTTTCTATGGCAAATGGACAAAATCGTTAAAAGCTCCCAAATAGTGAGAGTTGAGCAATTTCGGACCATCAAAGTTGTTCGGTGTACACTTTTTATTGTTCTTCTATGTCCAATTTTACGAGTATAAGCTTCGTAGATTATTTCGATGCCAAAACACCAACTTTCTATGACAAATGGACAAAACCATTAAAAGCTCCTCCATATAGAGAGTTGAGCAACTTCGGACCATCAAAGTTACTCGGTGTACACTTTTTATTGTTCTTCTATGTCCAATGTTACGAGTATAAGCTTCGTAGATTATTTCGACGCCAAAACAACAACGTTCTATTACAAATGGACAAAACCGTTAAAAGCTCCTCTATAGAGAGAGTTGAGCAACTTTGGACCATCAAAGTTGCTCGGTGTACACTTTTTATTGTTCTTCTATGTCCAATGTTACGAGTATAAGCTTCGTAGATTATTTCGATGCCAAAACAACAACTTTCTATGGCAAATGGACAAAATCGTTAAAAGCTCCCAAATAGTGAGAGTTGAGCAATTTCGGACCATCAAAGTTGTTCGGTGTACACTTTTTATTGTTCTTCTATGTCCAATTTTACGAGTATAAGCTTCGTAGATTATTTCGATGCCAAAACACCAACTTTCTATGACAAATGGACAAAACCATTAAAAGCTCCTCCATATAGAGAGTTGAGCAACTTCGGACCATCAAAGTTGCTCGGTGTACACTTTTTATTGTTCTTCTATGTCCAATTTTACGAGTATAAGCTTCGTAGATTATTTCGATGCCAAAACACCAACTTTCTATGACAATTGGACAAAACCGTTAGAGGCTCCCAAATAGAGAGTTGAGCAACTTCGGACAATCAAAGTTGCTCGGTGTACACTTTTTATTGTTCTTCTATGTCCAATTTTAAGAGTATAAGCTTCGTAGATTATTTCGATGCCAAAACACCAACTTTCTATGACAAATGGACAAAACCCTTAAAAACTCCTCCATATAGAGAGTTGAGCAACTTCGGACCATCAAAGTTACTCGGTGTACACTTTTTATTGTTCTTCTATGTCCAATTTTACGAGTATAAGCTTCCGAGATTATTTCGATGCCAAAACACCAACATTCTATGACAAATGAACAAAACCGTTAAAAGCTCCTCTATAGCGAGAGTTGAACAACTTCGAACCATCAAAGTTGCCCGGTGTACACTTTTTATTGTTCTTCTATGTCCAATTTTACGAGTATAAGCTTCCTAGATTATTTCGATGCGAAAACAACAACTTTCTATGACAAATGGACAAAACCGTTAAAAGCTCCTCCATATAGAGAGTTGAGCAACTTCGGACCATCGAAGTTGCTCGGTGTACACTTTTTATTGTTCTTCTATGTCCAATTTTACGAGTATAAGCTTCGTAGATTATTTCGATGCCAAAACACCAACTTTCTATGACAAATGGACAAAACCGTTAGAGGCTCCGAAATAGAGAGTTGAGCAACTTCGGACAATCAAAGTTGCTCGGTGTACACTTTTTATTGTTCTTCTATGTCCAATTTTACGAGTATAAGCTTCGTAGATTATTTCGATGCCAAAACACCAACTTTCTATGACAAATGGACAAAACCCTTAAAAACTCCTCCATATAGAGAGTTGAGCAACTTCGGACCATCAAAGTTACTCGGTGTACACTTTTTATTGTTCTTCTATGTCCAATTTTACGAGTATAAGCTTCGTAGATTATTTCGATGCCAAAACAACAACTTTCTATTACAAATCGACAAAACCGTTAAAAGCTCCTCCATATAGAGAGTTGAGCAACTTTGGACCATCAAAGTTGCTCAGTGTACACTTTTTATTGTTCTTCTATATCCAATTTTACGAGTATAAGCTTCTAGATTATTTCGATGCGAAAACAACAACTTTCTATGAGAAATGGACAAAACCGTTAAAAGCTCCTCCATATAGAGAGTTGAGCAACATCGGACTATAAAAGTTGCTCGGTGTACACTTTTTATTGTTATTTTATGTCAAATTTTACGAGTATAAGATTCCGATATTTTTTCGATGCCAAAACACCAACTTTCTATGACAAATGGACAAAACCATTAAAAGCTCCTCCATATAGAGAGTTGAGCAACTTCGGACCATCAAAGTTACTCGGTGTACACTTTTTATTGTTCTTCTATGTCCAATGTTACGAGTATAAGCTTCGTAGATTATTTCGATGCCAAAACAACAACTTTCTATTACAAATGGAAAAAACCGTTAAAAGCTCCTTTATAGAGAGAGTTCAGCAACTTTGGACCATCAAAGTTGCTCGGTCTACACTTTTTATTGTTGTTTTATGTCAAATTTTATGAGTATAAGATTCCGATATTTTTTCGATTCCAAAACACCAACTTTCTATGACAAATGGACAAAACCGTTAAAAGCTCCTACATATAGAGAGTTGAGCAACTTCGGACCATCAAAGTTGCTCAATGTACACTTTTTATTAATCTTCTATGTCCAATGTTACGAATATAAGCTTCCGAGATTATTTCGATGCCAAAACACCAACTTTCTATGACAAATGGACAAAACCGTTAAAAACTCCTCTATAGAGAGAGTTCAGCAACTTTGGACCATCAAAGTTGCTCGGTGTACACTTTTTATTGTTCTTCTATGTCCAATGTTACGAGTATAAGCTTCGTAGATTATTTCGATGCCAAAACAACAACTTTCTATGGCAAATGGACAAAATCGTTAAAAGCTCCCAAATAGTGAGAGTTGAGCAATTTCGGACCATCAAAGTTGTTCGGTGTACACTTTTTATTGTTCTTCTATGTCCAATTTTACGAGTATAAGCTTCGTAGATTATTTCGATGCCAAAACACCAACTTTCTATGACAAATGGACAAAACCATTAAAAGCTCCTCCATATAGAGAGTTGAGCAACTTCGGACCATCAAAGTTGCTCGGTGTACACTTTTTATTGTTCTTCTATGTCCAATTTTACGAGTATAAGCTTCGTAGATTATTTCGATGCCAAAACACCAACTTTCTATGACAATTGGACAAAACCGTTAGAGGCTCCCAAATAGAGAGTTGAGCAACTTCGGACAATCAAAGTTGCTCGGTGTACACTTTTTATTGTTCTTCTATGTCCAATTTTAAGAGTATAAGCTTCGTAGATTATTTCGATGCCAAAACACCAACTTTCTATGACAAATGGACAAAACCCTTAAAAACTCCTCCATATAGAGAGTTGAGCAACTTCGGACCATCAAAGTTACTCGGTGTACACTTTTTATTGTTCTTCTATTTCCAATTTTACGAGTATAAGCTTCTGAGATTATTTCGATGCCAAAACACCAACATTCTATGACAAATGAACAAAACCGTTAAAAGCTCCTCTATAGCGAGAGTTGAACAACTTCGAACCATCAAAGTTGCCCGGTGTACACTTTTTATTGTTCTTCTATGTCAAATTTTACGAGTATAAGCTTCCTAGATTATTTCGATGCGAAAACAACAACTTTCTATGACAAATGGACAAAACCGTTAAAAGCTCCTCCATATAGAGAGTTGAGCAACTTCGGACCATCAAAGTTGCTCGGTGTACACTTTTTATAGTTCTTCTATGTCCAATTTTACGAGTATAAGCTTCGTAGATTATTTCGATGCCAAAACACCAACTTTCTATGACAAATGGACAAAACCGTTAGAGGCTCCCAAATAGAGAGTTGAGCAACTTCGGACAATCAAAGTTGCTCGGTGTACACTTTTTATCGTTCTTCTATGTCCAATTTTACGAGTATAAGCTTCGTAGATTATTTCGATGCCAAAACACCAACTTTCTATGACAAATGGACAAAACCCTTAAAAACTCCTCCATATAGAGAGTTGAGCAACTTCGGACCATCAAAGTTACTCAGTGTACACTTTTTATTGTTCTTCTATGTCCAATTTTACGAGTATAAGCTTCGTAGATTATTTCGATGCCAAAACAACAACTTTCTATTACAAATCGACAAAACCGTTAAAAGCTCCTCCATATAGAGAGTTGAGCAACTTTGGACCATCAAAGTTGCTCAGTGTACACTTTTTATTGTTCTTCTATATCCAATTTTACGAGTATAAGCTTTCTAGATTATTTCGATGCGAAAACAACAACTTTCTATGAGAAATGGACAAAACCGTTAAAAGCTCCTCCATATAGAGAGTTGAGCAACATCGGACTATAAAAGTTGCTCGGTGTACACTTTTTATTGTTATTTTATGTCAAATTTTACGAGTATAAGATTCCGATATTTTTTCGATGCCAAAACACCAACTTTCTATGACAAATGGACAAAACCATTAAAAGCTCCTCCATATAGAGAGTTGAGCAACTTCGGACCATCAAAGTTACTCGGTGTACACTTTTTATTGTTCTTCTATGTCCAATGTTACGAGTATAAGCTTCGTAGATTATTTCGATGCCAAAACAACAACTTTCTATTACAAATGGACAAAACCGTTAAAAGCTCCTTTATAGAGAGAGTTCAGCAACTTTGGACCATCAAAGTTGCTCGGTCTACACTTTTTATTGTTGTTTTATGTCAAATTTTATGAGTATAAGATTCCGATATTTTTTCGATTCCAAAACACCAACTTTCTATGACAAATGGACAAAACCGTTAAAAGCTCATCCATATAGAGAGTTGAGCAACTTCGGACCATCAAAGTTGCTCAATGTACACTTTTTATTAATCTTCTATGTCCAATGTTACGAGTATAAGCTTCCGAGATTATTTCGATGCCAAAACACCAACTTTCTATGACAAATGGACAAAACCGTTAAAAACTCCTCTATAGAGAGAGTTCAGCAACTTTGGACCATCAAAGTTGCTCGATGTACACTTTTTATTGTTATTTTATGTCAAATTTTACGAGTATAAGATTCCGATATTTTTTCGATGCCAAAACACCAACTTTCTATGACAAATGGACAAAACCATTAAAAGCTCCTCCATATAGAGAGTTGAGCAACTTCGGACCATCAAAGTTACTCGGTGTACACTTTTTATTATTCTTCTATGTCCAATGTTACGAGTATAAGCTTCGTAGATTATTTCGACGCCAAAACAACAACTTTCTATTACAAATGGACAAAACCGTTAAAAGCTCCTCTATAGAGAGAGTTGAGCAACTTTGGACCATCAAAGTTGCTCGGTGTACACTTTTTTATTATTCTTCTATGTCCAATGTTACGAGTATAAGCTTCGTAGATTATTTCAATGCCAAAACAACAACTTTCTATTGCAAATGGACAAAATCGTTAAAAGCTCCCAAATAGTGAGAGTTGAGCAATTTCGGACCATCAAAGTTGTTCGGTGTACACTTTTTATTGTTCTTCTATGTCCAATTTTACGAGTATAAGCTTCGTAGATTATTTCGATGCCAAAACACCAACTTTCTATGACAAATGGACAAAACCATTAAAAGCTCCTCCATATAGAGAGTTGAGCAACTTCGGACCATCAAAGTTACTCGGTGTACACTTTTTATTGTTCTTCTATGTCCAATGTTACGAGTATAAGCTTCGTAGATTATTTCGACGCCAAAACAACAACGTTCTATTACAAATGGACAAAACCGTTAAAAGCTCCTCTATAGAGAGAGTTGAGCAACTTTGGACCATCAAAGTTGCTCGGTGTACACTTTTTATTGTTCTTCTATGTCCAATGTTACGAGTATAAGCTTCGTAGATTATTTCGATGCCAAAACAACAACTTTCTATGGCAAATGGACAAAATCGTTAAAAGCTCCCAAATAGTGAGAGTTGAGCAATTTCGGACCATCAAAGTTGTTCGGTGTACACTTTTTATTGTTCTTCTATGTCCAATTTTACGAGTATAAGCTTCGTAGATTATTTCGATGCCAAAACACCAACTTTCCATGACAAATGGACAAAACCATTAAAAGCTCCTCCATATAGAGAGTTGAGCAACTTCGGACCATCAAAGTTGCTCGGTGTACACTTTTTATTGTTCTACTATGTCCAATTTTACGAGTATAAGCTTCGTAGATTATTTCGATGCCAAAACACCAACTTTCTATGACAATTGGACAAAACCGTTAGAGGCTCCCAAATAGAGAGTTGAGCAACTTCGGACAATCAAAGTTGCTCGGTGTACACTTTTTATTGTTCTTCTATGTCCAATTTTAAGAGTATAAGCTTCGTAGATTATTTCGATGCCAAAACACCAACTTTCTATGACAAATGGACAAAACCCTTAAAAACTCCTCCATATAGAGAGTTGAGCAACTTCGGACCATCAAAGTTACTCGGTGTACACTTTTTATTGTTCTTCTATGTCCAATTTTACGAGTATAAGCTTCCGAGATTATTTCGATGCCAAAACACCAACATTCTATGACAAATGAACAAAACCGTTAAAAGCTCCTCTATAGCGAGAGTTGAACAACTTCGAACCATCAAAGTTGCCCGGTGTACACTTTTTATTGTTCTTCTATGTCCAATTTTACGAGTATAAGCTTCCTAGATTATTTCGATGCGAAAACAACAACTTTCTATGACAAATGGACAAAACCGGTAAAAGCTCCTCCATATAGAGAGTTGAGCAACTTCGGACCATCAAAGTTGCTCGGTGTACACTTTTTATTGTTCTTCTATGTCCAATTTTACGAGTATAAGCTTCGTAGATTATTTCGATGCCAAAACACCAACTTTCTATGACAAATGGACAAAACCGTTAGAGGCTCCCAAATAGAGAGTTGAGCAACTTCGGACAATCGAAGTTGCTCGGTGTACACTTTTTATTGTTCTTCTATGTCCAATTTTACGAGTATAAGCTTCGTAGATTATTTCGATGCCAAAACACCAACTTTCTATGACAAATGGACAAAACCCTTAAAAACTCCTCCATATAGAGAGTTGAGCAACTTCGGACCATCAAAGTTACTCGGTGTACACTTTTTATTGTTCTTCTATGTCCAATTTTACGAGTATAAGCTTCCGAGATTATTTCGATGCCAAAACACCAACATTCTATGACAAATGAACAAAACCGTTAAAAGCTCCTCTATAGCGAGAGTTGAACAACTTCGAACCATCAAAGTTGCCCGGTGTACACTTTTTATTGTTCTTCTATGTCCAATTTTACGAGTATAAGCTTCCTAGATTATTTCGATGCGAAAACAACAACTTTCTATGACAAATGGACAAAACCGTTAAAAGCTCCTCCATATAGAGAGTTGAGCAACTTCGGACCATCAAAGTTGCTCGGTGTACACTTTTTATTGTTCTTCTATGTCCAATTTTACGAGTATAAGCTTCGTAGATTATTTCGATGCCAAAACACCAACTTTCTATGACAAATGGACAAAACCGTTAGAGGCTCCCAAATAGAGAGTTGAGCAACTTCGGACAATCAAAGTTGCTCGGTGTACACTTTTTATTGTTCTTCTATGTCCAATTTTACGAGTATAAGCTTCGTAGATTATTTCGATGCCAAAACACCAACTTTCTATGACAAATGGACAAAACCCTTAAAAACTCCTCCATATAGAGAGTTGAGCAACTTCGGACCATCAAAGTTACTCGGTGTACACTTTTTATTGTTCTTCTATGTCCAATGTTACGAGTATAAGCTTCGTAGATTATTTCGATGCCAAAACAACAACTTTCTATTACAAATGGACAAAACCGTTAAAAGCTCCTTTATAGAGAGAGTTCAGCAACTTTGGACCATCAAAGTTGCTCGGTGTACACTTTTTATTGTTGTTTTATGTCAAATTTTATGAGTATAAGATTCCGATATTTTTTCGATTCCAAAACACCAACTTTCTATGACAAATTGACAAAACCGTTAAAAGCTCCTCCAAATAGAGAGTTGAGCAACTTCGGACCATCAAAGTTGCTCAATGTACACTTTTTATTAATCTTCTATGTCCAATGTTACGAGTATAAGCTTCGTAGATTATTTCGATGCCAAAACAACAACTTTCTATTACAAATGGACAAAACCGTTAAAAGCCCCTTTATAGAGAGAGTTCAGCAACTTTGGACCATCAAAGTTGCTCGGTGTACACTTTTTATTGCTGTTTTATGTCAAATTTTATGAGTATAAGATTCCGATATTTTTTCGATTCCAAAACACCAACTTTCTATGACAAATGGACAAAACCGTTAAAAGCTCCTCCATATAGAGAGTTGAGCAACTTCGGACCATCAAAGTTGCTCAATGTACACTTTTTATTAATCTTCTATGTCCAATGTTACGAGTATAAGCTTCCGAGATTATTTCGATGCCAAAACACCAACTTTCTATGACAAATGGACAAAACCGTTAAAAACTCCTCTATAGAGAGAGTTCAGCAACTTTGGACCATCAAAGTTGTTCGGTGTACACTTTTTATTGTTGTTTTATGTCAAATTTTATGAGTATAAGATTCCGATATTTTTTCGATTCCAAAACACCAACTTTCTATGACAAATGGACAAAACCGTTAAAAGCTCCTCCATATAGAGAGTTGAGCAACTTCGGACCATCAAAGTTACTCGGTGTACACCTTTTATTGTTCTTCTTTGTCCAATGTTACGAGTATAAGCTTCGTAGATTATTTCGACGCCAAAACAACAACTTTCTATTACAAATGGACAAAACCGTTAAAAGCTCCTCCATATAGAGAGTTGAGCAACTTCGGACCATCAAAGTTACTCGGTGTACACTTTTTATTGTTCTTCTATGTCCAATGTTACGAGTATAAGCTTCGTAGATTATTTCGACGCCAAAACAACAACTTTCTATTACAAATGGACAAAACCGTTAAAAGCTCCCCTATAGAGAGAGTTGAGCAACTTTGGACCATCAAAGTTGCTCGGTGTACACTTTTTATTGTTCTTCTATGTCCAATGTTACGAGTATAAGCTTCGTAGATTATTTCGATGCCAAAACAACAACTTTCTATGGCAAATGGACAAAATCGTTAAAAACTCCCAAATAGAGAGAGTTGAGCAATTTCGGACCATCAAAGTTGCTCGGTGTACACTTTTTATTGTTCTTCTATGTCCAATTTTACGAGTATAAGCTTCGTAGATTATTTCGATGCCAAAACACCAACTTTCTATAACAAATGGACAAAACCGTTATAAGCTCTTCAATAGAGAGAGTTGAGCAACTTCGGACCATCAAAGTTGCTCAATGTACACTTTTTATTGTTCTTCTATGTCCAATTTTACGAGTATAAGCTTCCGAGATTATTTCGATGCCAAAACACCAACTTTCTATGACAAATGAACAAAACCGTTAAAAGCTCCTCTATAGCGAGAGTTGAACAACTTCGAACTATCAAAGTTGCCCTGTGTACACTTTTTATTGTTCTTCTATGTCCAATTTTACGAGTATAAGCTTCCTAGATTATTTCGATGCGAAAACAACAACTTTCTATGACAAATGGACAAAACCGTTAAAAGCTCCTCCATATAGAGAGTTGAGCAACTTCGGACCATCAAAGTTGCTCGGTGTACACTTTTTATTGTTCTTCTATGTCCAATTTTACGAGTATAGGGATTCGTTATTATTTCGATGCCAAAACAACAACTTTCTATGACAAATGGACAAAACCGTTAAAAGCTCCCAAATAGAGAGAGTTGAGCAATTTCGGACCATCAAAGTTGCTCGGTTTACACTTTTTATTGTTCTTCTATGTCCAATTTTACGAGTATAAGCTTCGTAGATTATTTCGATGCCAAAACTCCAACTTTCTATGACAAATGGACAAAACCGTTAGAGGCTCCCAAATAGAGAGTTGAGCAACTTCGGACAATCAAAGTTGCTCGGTGTACACTTTTTATTGTTCTTCTATGTCCAATTTTACGAGTATAAGCTACGTAGATTATTTCGATGCCAAAACACCAACTTTCTATGACAAATGGACAAAACCCTTAAAAACTCCTCCATATAGAGAGTTGAGCAACTTCGGACCATCAAAGTTACTCGGTGTACACTTTTTATTGTTCTTTTATGTCCAATGTTACGAGTATAAGCTTCGTAGATTATTTCGATGCAAAACAAAAACTTTCTATTACAAATGGACAAAACCGTTAAAAGCTCGTCTATAGAGAGAGTTGAGCAACTTTGAACCATCAAAGTTTCTCGGTGTACACTTTTTATTGTTCTTTTATGTCAAATTTTACGAGTATAAGATTTCGTTATTATTTCGATGCCAAAACAACAACTTTCTATGGCAAATTGACAAAATCGTTAAAAGCTCCTAAATAAAGAGAGTTGAGCAATTTCGGACCATCAAAGTTGCTCGGTGTATACTTTTTATTGTTCTTCTATGTCCAATGTTATGAGTATAAGCTTCGTAGATTATTTCGATGCCAAAACAACAACTTTCTATTACAAATCGACAAAACCGTTAAAAGCTCCTCCATATAGAGAGTTGAGCAACTTTGGACCATCAAAGTTGCTCCGTGTACACTTTTTATTGTTCTTCTTTGTCCAATGTTACGAGTATAAGCTTCGTAGATTATTTCGACGCCAAAACACCAACTTTCTATAACAAATGGACAAAACCGTTAAAAGCTCTTCAATAGAGAGAGTTGAGCAACTTCGGACCATCAAAGTTGCTCAATGTACACTTTTTATTGTTCTTCTATGTCCAATTTTACGAGTAAAAGCTTCCGAGATTATTTCGATGCCAAAACACCAACTTTCTATGACAAATGAACAAAACCGTTAAAAGCTCCTCTATAGCGAGAGTTGAACAACTTCGAACCATCAAAGTTGCCCTGTGTACACTTTTTATTGTTCTTCTATGTCCAATTTTACGAGTATAAGATTCCTAGATTATTTCGATGCGAAAACAACAACTTTCTATGACAAATGGACAAAACCGTTAAAAGCTCCTCCATATAGAGAGTTGAGCAACTTCGGACCATCAAAGTTGCTCGGTGTACACTTTTGATTGTTCTTCTATGTCCAATTTTACGAGTATAGGGTTTCGTTATTATTTCGATGCCAAAACAACAACTTTCTATGACAAATGGACAAAACCGTTAAAAGCTCCCAAATAGAGAGAGTTGAGCAATTTCGGACCATCAAAGTTGCTCGGTTTACACTTTTTATTGTTCTTCTATGTCCAATTTTACGAGTATAAGCTTCGTAGATTATTTCGATGCCAAAACTCCAACTTTCTATGACAAATGGACAAAACCGTTAGAGGCTCCCAAATAGAGAGTTGAGCAACTTCGGACAATCAAAGTTGCTCGGTGTACACTTTTTATTGTTCTTCTATGTCCAATTTTACGAGTATAAGCTTCGTAGATTATTTCGATGCCAAAACACCAACTTTCTATGACAAATGGACAAAACCCTTAAAAACTCCTCCATATAGAGAGTTGAGCAACTTCGGACCATCAAAGTTCCTCGGTGTACACTTTTTATTGTTCTTTTATGTCCAATGTTACGAGTATAAGCTTCGTAGATTATTTCGATGCAAAACAAAAACTTTCTATTACAAATGGACAAAACCGTTAAAAGCTCGTCTATAGAGAGAGTTGAGCAACTTTGAACCATCAAAGTTTCTCGGTGTACACTTTTTATTGTTCTTTTATGTCAAATTTTACGAGTATAAGATTTCGTTATTATTTCGATGCCAAAACAACAACTTTCTATGTCAAATTGACAAAATCGTTAAAAGCTCCTAAATAAAGAGAGTTGAGCAATTTCGGACCATCAAAGTTGCTCGGTGTACACTTTTTATTGTTCTTCTATGTCCAATGTTATGAGTATAAGCTTCGTAGATTATTTCGATGCCAAAACAACAACTTTCTATTACAAATTGACAAAACCGTTAAAAGCTCCTCCATATACAGAGTTGAGCAACTTTGGACCATCAAAGTTGCTCCGTGTACACTTTTTATTGTTCTTCTTTGTCCAATGTTACGAGTATAAGCTTCGTAGATTATTTCGACGCCAAAACAACAACTTTCTATTACAAATGGACAAAACCGTTAAAAGCTCCTCCATATAGAGAGTTGAGCAACATCGGACTATAAAAGTTGTTCGGTATACACTTTTCATTGTTCTTCTATGTCCAATGTTACGAGTATAAGCTTCGTAGATTATTTCGATGCCAAAACAACAACTTTCTATGGCAAATGGACAAAATCGTTAAAAGCTCCCAAATATAGAGAGTTGAGCAATTTCGGACCATCAAAGTTGCTCGGTGTACACTTTTTATTGTTCTTCTATGTCCAATTTTACGATTATAAGCTTTGTAGATTATTTCGATGCCAAAACACCAACTTTCTATGACAAATGGACAAAACCGTTAAAAGCTCCTCCATATAGAGAGTTGAGCAACATCGGACTATAAAAGTTGCTCGGTGTATACTTTTTATTGTTATTTTATGTCAAATTTTACGAGTATAAGATACCGATATTTTTTCGATGCCAAAACACCAACTTTCTATGACAAATGGACAAAACCATTAAAAGCTCCTCCATATAGAGAGTTGAGCAACTTCGGACCATCAAAGTTACTCGGTGTACACTTTTTATTGTTCTTCTATGTCCAATGTTACGAGTATAAGCTTCGTAGATTATTTCGATGCCAAAACACCAACTTTCTATGACAAATGGACAAAACCGTTAAAAGCTCTTCAATAGAGAGAGTTGAGCAACTTCGGACCATCAAAGTTGCTCAATGTACACTTTTTATTGTTCTTCTATGTCCCATTTTACGAGTATAAGCTTCCGAGATTATTTCGATGCCAAAACACCAACATTCTATGACAAATGAACAAAACCGTTAAAAGCTCCTCTATAGCGAGAGTTGAACAACTTCGAACCATCAAAGTTGCCCTGTGTACACTTTTTATTGTTCTTCTATGTCCAATTTTACGAGTATAAGCTTCCTAGATTATTTCGATGCGAAAACAACAACTTTCTATGACAAATGGACAAAACCGTTAAAAGCTCCTCCATATAGAGAGTTGAGCAACTTCGGACCATCAAAGTTGCTCGGGGTACACTTTTTATTGTTCTTTTATGTCCAATTTTACGAGTATAAGGTTTCGTTATTATTTCGATGCCAAAACAACAACTTTCTATGACAAATGGACAAAACCGTTAAAAGCTCCCAAATAGAGAGAGTTGAGCAATTTCGGACCATCAAAGTTGCTCGGTGTACACTTTTTATTGTTCTTCTACGTCCAATTTTACGAGTATAAGCTTCGTAGATTATTTCGATGCCAAAACACCAACTTTCTATGACAAATGGACAAAACCGTTAGAGGCTCCCAAATAGAGAGTTGAGCAACTTCGGACAATCAAAGTTGCTCGGTGTACACTTTTTATTGTTCTTCTATGTCCAATATTACGAGTATAAGCTTCGTAGATTATTTCGATGCCAAAACACCAACTTTCTATGACAAATGGACAAAACCCTTAAAAACTCCTCCATATAGAGAGTTGAGCAACTTCGGACCATCAAAGTTACTCGGTGTACACTTTTTATTGTTCTTTTATGTCCAATGTTACGAGTATAAGCTTAGTAGATTATTTCGATGCAAAACAAAAACTTTCTATTACAAATGGACAAAACCGTTAAAAGCTCCTCTATAGAGAGAGTTGAGCAACTTTGGAGCATCAAAGTTTCTCGGTGTACACTTTTTATTGTTCTTTTATGTCAAATTTTACGAGTATAAGATTTCGTTATTATTTCGATGCCAAAACAAAAACTTTCTATGGCAAATTGACAAAATCGTTAAAAGCTCCTAAATAAAGAGAGTTGAGCAATTTCGGAGCATCAAAGTTGCTCGGTGTACACTTTTTATTGTTCTTCTATGTCCAATGTTATGAGTATAAGCTTCGTAGATTATTTCGATGCCAAAACAACAACTTTCTATTACTAATCGACAAAACCGTTAAAAGCTCCTCCATATAGAGAGTTGAGCAACTTTGGACCATCAAAGTTGCTCCGTGTACACTTTTTATTGTTCTTCTATATCCAATTTTACGAGTATAAGCTTTCTAGATTATTTCGATGCGAAAACAACAACTTTCTATGAGAAATGGACAAAACCGTTAAAAGCTCCTCCATATAGAGAGTTGAGCAACATCGGACTATAAAAGTTGCTCGGTGTACACTTTTTATTGTTATTTTATGTCAAATTTTACGAGTATAAGATTCCGATATTTTTTCGATGCCAAAACACCAACTTTCTATGACAAATGGACAAAACCATTAAAAGCTCATCCATATAGAGAGTTGAGCAACTTCGGACCATCAAAGTTACTCGGTGTACACTTTTTATTGTTCTTCTATGTCCAATGTTACGAGTATAAGCTTCGTAGATTATTTCGATGCCAAAACAACAACTTTCTACTACAAATGGACAAAACCGTTAAAAGCTCCTCTATAGAGAGAGTTCAGCAACTTTGGACCATCAAAGTTGCTCGGTGTACACTTTTTATTGTTGTTTTATGTCAAATTTTAT
The DNA here is from genome assembly GCA_963580455.1 of Euonymus europaeus. NCBI lineage: Eukaryota > Viridiplantae > Streptophyta > Magnoliopsida > Celastrales > Celastraceae > Euonymus > Euonymus europaeus. The sequence goes on from OY756965.1 coordinate 10,673,664, forward strand.
GAGTATAAGATTCCGATATTTTTTCGATTCCAAAACACCAACTTTCTATGACAAATGGACAAAACCGTTAAAAGCTCCTCCATATAGAGAGTTGAGCAACTTCGGACCATCAAAGTTGCTCGGTGTACACTTTTTATTGTTGTTTTATGTCAAATTTTATGAGTATAAGATTCCGATATTTTTTCGATTCCAAAACACCAACTTTCTATGACAAATGGACAAAACCGTTAAAAGCTCCTCCATATAGAGAGTTGAGCAACTTCGGACCGTCAATGTTGCTCAATGTACACTTTTTATTAATCTTCTATGTCCAATGTTACGAGTATAAGCTTCCGAGATTATTTCGATGCCAAAACACCAACTTTCTATGACAAATGGACAAAACCGTTAAAAGCTCCTCTATAGAGAGAGTTCAGCAACTTCGGACCATCAAAGTTGCTCGGTGTACACTTTTTATTGTTGTTTTATGTCAAATTTTATGAGTATAAGATTCCGATATTTTTTCGATTCCAAAACACCAACTTTCTATGACAAATGGACAAAACCGTTAAAAGCTCCTCCATATAGAGGGTTGAGCAACTTCGGACCATCAAAGTTACTCGGTGTACAGTTTTTATTGTTCTTCTTTGTCCAATGTTACGAGTATAAGCTTCGTAGATTATTTCGACGCCAAAACAACAACTTTCTATTACAAATGGACAAAACCGTTAAAAGCTCCTCTATAGAGAGAGTTGAGCAACTTTGGACCATCAAAGTTGCTCGGTGTACACTTTTTATTGTTCTTCTATGTCCAATGTTACGAGTATAAGCTTCGTAAATTATTTCGATGCCAAAACAACAACTTTCTATGGCAAATGGACAAAATCGTTAAAAGCTCCCAAATAGAGAGAGTTGAGCAATTTCGGACCATCAAAGTTGCTCGGTGTACACTTTTTATTGTTCTTCTATGACCAATTTTACGAGTATAAGCTTCGTAGATTATTTCGATGCCAAAACACCAACTTTCTATGACAAATGGACAAAACCGTTAAAAGCTCTTCAATAGAGAGAGTTGAGCAACTTCGGACCATCAAAGTTGCTCAATGTACACTTTTTATTGTTCTTCTATGTCCAATTTTACGAGTATAAGCTTCCGAGATTATTTCGATGCCAAAACACCAACTTTCTATGACAAATGAACAAAACCGTTAAAAGCTCCTCTATAGCGAGAGTTGAACAACTTCGAACCATCAAAGTTGCCCGGTGTACACTTTTTATTGTTCTTCTATGTCCAATTTTACGAGTATAAGCTTCCTAGATTATTTCGATGCGAAAACAACAACTTTCTATGACAAATGGACAAAACCGTTAAAAGCTCCTCCATATAGAGAGTTGAGCAACTTCGGACCATCAAAGTTGCTCGGTGTACACTTTTTATTGTTCTTCTATGTCCAATTTTACGAGTATAAGGTTTCGTTATTATTTCGATGCCAAAACAACAACTTTCTATGAAAAATGGACAAAACCGTTAAAAGCTCCCAAATAGAGAGAGTTGAGCAATTTCGGACCATCAAAGTTGCTCGGTGTACACTTTTTATTGTTCTTCTATGTCGAATTTTACGAGTATAAGCTTCGTAGATTATTTCGATGCCAAAACACCAACTTTCTATGACAAATGGATAAAACCGTTAGAGGCTCCCAAATAGAGAGTTGAGCAACTTCGGACAATCAAAGTTGCTCGGTGTAACCTTTTTATTGTTCTTCTATGTCCAATTTTACAAGTATAAGCTTCGTAGATTATTTCGATGCCAAAACACCAACTTTCTATGACAAATGGACAAAACCCTTAAAAACTCCTCCATATAGAGAGTTGAGCAACTTCGGACCATCAAAGTTACTCGGTGTACACTTTTTATTGTTCTTTTATGTCCAATGTTACGAGTATAAGCTTCGTAGATTATTTCGATGCAAAACAAAAACTTTCTATTACAAATGGACAAAACCGTTAAAAGCTCCTCTATAGAGAGAGTTGAGCAACTTTGAACCATCAAAGTTTCTCGGTGTACACTTTTTATTGTTCTTTTATGTCAAATTTTACGAGTATAAGATTTCGTTATTATTTCGATGCCAAAACAACAACTTTCTATGGCAAATTGACAAAATCGTTAAAAGCTCCTAAATAAAGAGAGTTGAGCAATTTCGGACCATCAAAGTTGCTCGGTGTACACTTTTTATTGTTCTTCTATGTCCAATGTTATGAGTATAAGCCTCGTAGATTATTTCGATGCCAAAACAACAACTTTCTATTACAAATTGACAAAACCGTTAAAACTCCTCCATATAGAGAGTTGAGCAACTTTGGACCATCAAAGTTGCTCCGTGTACACTTTTTATTGTTCTTCTTTGTCCAATGTTACGAGTATAAGCTTCGTAGATTATTTCGACGCCAAAACAACAACTTTCTATTACAAATGGACAAAACTGTTAAAAGCTCCTCTATAGAGATAGTTGAGCAACTTTGGACCATCAAAGTTGCTCGGTGTACACTTTTCATTGTTCTTCTATGTCCAATGTTACGAGTATAAGCTTCGTAGATTATTTCGATGCCAAAACAACAACTTTCTATGGCAAATGGACAAAATCGTTAAAAGCTCCCAAATAGATAGAGTTGAGCAATTTCGGACCATCAAAGTTGCTCGGTGTACACTTTTTATTGTTCTTCTATGTCCAATTTTACGAGTATAAGCTTCGTAGATTATTTCGATGCCAAAACAACAACTTTCTATTACAAATGGACAAAACCGTTAAAAGCTCCTCTATAGAGAGAGTTGAGCAACTTTGGAACATCAAAGTTTCTCGGTGTACACTTTTTATTGTTCTTTTATGTCAAATTTTACGAGTATAAGATTTCGTTATTATTTCGATGCCAAAACAAAAACTTTCTATGGCAAATTGACAAAATCGTTAAAAGCTCCTAAATAAAGAGAGTTGAGCAATTTCGGACCATCAAAGTTGCTCGGTGTACACTTTTTATTGTTCTTCTATGTCCAATGTTATGAGTATAAGCTTCGTAGATTATTTCGATGCCAAAACAACAACTTTCTATTACTAATCGACAAAACCGTTAAAAGCTCCTCCATATAGAGAGTTGAGCAACTTTGGACCATCAAAGTTGCTCCGTGTACACTTTTTATTGTTCTTCTATGTCAAATTTTACGAGTATAAGATTTCGTTATTATTTCGATGCCAAAACAAAAACTTTCTATGGCAAATTGACAAAATCGTTAAAAGCTCCTAAATAAAGAGAGTTGAGCAATTTCGGACCATCAAAGTTGCTCGGTGTACACTTTTTATTGTTCTTCTATGTCCAATGTTATGAGTATAAGCTTCGTAGATTATTTCGATGCCAAAACAACAACTTTCTATTACAAATCGACAAAACCGTTAAAAGCTCCTCCATATAGAGAGTTGAGCAACTTTGGACCATCAAAGTTGCTCCGTGTACACTTTTTATTGTTCTTCTATATCCAATTTTACGAGTATAAGCTTTCTAGATTATTTCGATGCGAAAACAACAACTTTCTATGAGAAATGGACAAAACCGTTATAAGCTCCTCCATATAGAGAGTTGAGCAACATCGGACTATAAAAGTTGCTCGGTGTACACTTTTTATTGTTATTTTATGTCAAATTTTACGAGTATAAGATTTCGTTATTATTTCGTTGCCAAAACACCAACTTTCTATGACAAATGGACAAAACCATTAAAAGCTCCTCCATATAGAGAGTTGAGCAACTTCGGACCATCAAAGTTACTCGGTGTACACTTTTTATTGTTCTTTTATGTCCAATGTTACGATTATAAGCTTCGTAGATTGTTTCGATGCAAAACAAAAACTTTCTATTACAAATGGACAAAACCGTTAAAAGCTCCTCTATAGAGAGAGTTGAGCAACTTTGGAACATCAAAGTTTCTCGGTGTACACTTTTTATTGTTCTTTTATGTCAAATTTTACGAGTATAAGATTTCGTTATTATTTCGATGCCAAAACAAAAAGTTTCTATGGCAAATTGACAAAATCGTTAAAAGCTCCTAAATAAAGAGAGTTGAGCAATTTCGGACCATCAAAGTTGCTCGGTGTACACTTTTTATTGTTCTTCTATGTCCAATGTTATGAGTATAAGCTTCGTAGATTATTTCGATGCCAAAACAACAACTTTCTATTACAAATCGACAAAACCGTTAAAAGCTCCTCCATATAGAGAGTTGAGCAACTTTGGACCATCAAAGTTGCTCCGTGTACACTTTTTATTGTTCTTCTATATCCAATTTTACGAGTATAAGCTTTCTAGATTATTTCGATGCGAAAACAACAACTTTCTATGAGAAATGGACAAAACCGTTAAAAGCTCCTCCATATAGAGAGTTGAGCAACATCGGACTATAAAAGTTGCTCGGTGTACACTTTTTATTGTTATTTTATGTCAAATTTTACGAGTATAAGATTTCATTATTATTTCGTTGCCAAAACACCAACTTTCTATGACAAATGGACAAAACCATTAAAAGCTCCTCCATATAGAGAGTTGAGCAACTTCGGACCATCAAAGTTACTCGGTGTACACTTTTTATTGTTCTTTTATGTCCAATGTTACGAGTATAAGCTTCGTAGATTATTTCGATGCAAAACAAAAACTTTCTATTACAAATGGACAAAACCGTTAAAAGCTCCTCTATAGAGAGAGTTGAGCAACTTTGGAACATCAAAGTTTCTCGGTGTACACTTTTTATTGTTCTTTTATGTCAAATTTTACGAGTATAAGATTTCGTTATTATTTCGATGCCAAAACAAAAACTTTCTATGGCAAATTGACAAAATCGTTAAAAGCTCCTAAATAAAGAGAGTTGAGCAATTTCGGAGCATCAAAGTTGCTCGGTGTACACTTTTTATTGTTCTTCTATGTCCAATGTTATGAGTATAAGCTTCGTAGATTATTTCGATGCCAAAACAACAACTTTCTATTACTAATCGACAAAACCGTTAAAAGCTCCTTCATATAGAGAGTTGAGCAACTTTGGACCATCAAAGTTGCTCCGTGTACACTTTTTATTGTTCTTCTATGTCAAATTTTACGAGTATAAGATTTCGTTATTATTTCGATGCCAAAACAAAAACTTTCTATGGCAAATTGACAAAATCGTTAAAAGCTCCTAAATAAAGAGAGTTGAGCAATTTCGGACCATCAAAGTTGCTCGGTGTACACTTTTTATTGTTCTTCTATGTCCAATGTTATGAGTATAAGCTTCGTAGATTATTTCGATGCCAAAACAACAACTTTCTATTACTAATCGACAAAACCGTTAAAAGCTCCTCCATATAGAGAGTTGAGCAACTTTGGACCATCAAAGTTGCTCCGTGTACACTTTTTATTGTTCTTTTATGTCAAATTTTACGAGTATAAGATTTCGTTATTATTTCGATGCCAAAACAAAAACTTTCTATGGCAAATTGACAAAATCGTTAAAAGCTCCTAAATAAAGAGAGTTGAGCAATTTCGGACCATCAAAGTTGCTCGGTGTACACTTTTTATTGTTCTTCTATGTCCAATGTTATGAGTATAAGCTTCGTAGATTATTTCGATGCCAAAACAACAACTTTCTATTACAAATCGACAAAACCGTTAAAAGCTCCTCCATATAGAGAGTTGAGCAACTTTGGACCATCAAAGTTGCTCCGTGTACACTTTTTATTGTTCTTCTATATCCAATTTTACGAGTATAAGCTTTCTAGATTATTTCGATGCGAAAACAACAACTTTCTATGAGAAATGGACAAAACCGTTATAAGCTCCTCCATATAGAGAGTTGAGCAACATCGGACTATAAAAGTTGCTCGGTGTACACTTTTTATTGTTATTTTATGTCAAATTTTACGAGTATAAGATTTCGTTATTATTTCGTTGCCAAAACACCAACTTTCTATGACAAATGGACAAAACCATTAAAAGCTCCTCCATATAGAGAGTTGAGCAACTTCGGACCATCAAAGTTACTCGGTGTACACTTTTTATTGTTCTTTTATGTCCAATGTTACGAGTATAAGCTTCGTAGATTATTTCGATGCAAAACAAAAACTTTCTATTACAAATGGACAAAACCGTTAAAAGCTCCTCTATAGAGAGAGTTGAGCAACTTTGGAACATCAAAGTTTCTCGGTGTACACTTTTTATTGTTCTTTTATGTCAAATTTTACGAGTATAAGATTTCGTTATTATTTCGATGCCAAAACAAAAACTTTCTATGGCAAATTGACAAAATCGTTAAAAGCTCCTAAATAAAGAGAGTTGAGCAATTTCGGACCATCAAAGTTGCTCGGTGTACACTTTTTATTGTTCTTCTATGTCCAATGTTATGAGTATAAGCTTCGTAGATTATTTCGATGCCAAAACAACAACTTTCTATTACAAATCGACAAAACCGTTAAAAGCTCCTCCATATAGAGAGTTGAGCAACTTTGGACCATCAAAGTTGCTCCGTGTACACTTTTTATTGTTCTTCTATATCCAATTTTACGAGTATAAGCTTTCTAGATTATTTCGATGCGAAAACAACAACTTTCTATGAGAAATGGACAAAACCGTTAAAAGCTCCTCCATATAGAGAGTTGAGCAACATCGGACTATAAAAGTTGCTCGGTGTACACTTTTTATTGTTATTTTATGTCAAATTTTACGAGTATAAGATTTCGTTATTATTTCGTTGCCAAAACACCAACTTTCTATGACAAATGGACAAAACCATTAAAAGCTCCTCCATATAGAGAGTTGAGCAACTTCGGACCATCAAAGTTACTCGGTGTACACTTTTTATTGTTCTTTTATGTCCAATGTTACGAGTATAAGCTTCGTAGATTATTTCGATGCAAAACAAAAACTTTCTATTACAAATGGACAAAACCGTTAAAAGCTCCTCTATAGAGAGAGTTGAGCAACTTTGGAACATCAAAGTTTCTCGGTGTACACTTTTTATTGTTCTTTTATGTCAAATTTTACGAGTATAAGATTTCGTTATTATTTCGATGCCAAAACAAAAACTTTCTATGGCAAATTGACAAAATCGTTAAAAGCTCCTAAATAAAGAGAGTTGAGCAATTTCGGAGCATCAAAGTTGCTCGGTGTACACTTTTTATTGTTCTTCTATGTCCAATGTTATGAGTATAAGCTTCGTAGATTATTTCGATGCCAAAACAACAACTTTCTATTACTAATCGACAAAACCGTTAAAAGCTCCTTCATATAGAGAGTTGAGCAACTTTGGACCACCAAAGTTGCTCCGTGTACACTTTTTATTGTTCTTCTATGTCAAATTTTACGAGTATAAGATTTCGTTATTATTTCGATGCCAAAACAAAAACTTTCTATGGCAAATTGACAAAATCGTTAAAAGCTCCTAAATAAAGAGAGTTGAGCAATTTCGGACCATCAAAGTTGCTCGGTGTACACTTTTTATTGTTCTTCTATGTCCAATGTTATGAGTATAAGCTTCGTAGATTATTTCGATGCCAAAACAACAACTTTCTATTACTAATCGACAAAACCGTTAAAAGCTCCTCCATATAGAGAGTTGAGCAACTTTGGACCATCAAAGTTGCTCCGTGTACACTTTTTATTGTTCTTTTATGTCAAATTTTACGAGTATAAGATTTCGTTATTATTTCGATGCCAAAACAAAAACTTTCTATGGCAAATTGACAAAATCGTTAAAAGCTCCTAAATAAAGAGAGTTGAGTAATTTCGGAGCATCAAAGTTGCTCGGTGTACACTTTTTATTGTTCTTCTATGTCCAATGTTATGAGTATAAGCTTCGTAGATTATTTCGATGCCAAAACAACAACTTTCTATTACTAATCGACAAAACCGTTAAAAGCTCCTCCATATAGAGAGTTGAGCAACTTTGGACCATCAAAGTTGCTCCGTGTACACTTTTTATTGTTCTTCTATATCCAATTTTACGAGTATAAGCTTTCTAGATTATTTCGATGCGAAAACAACAACTTTCTATGAGAAATGGACAAAACCGTTAAAAGCTCCTCCATATAGAGAGTTGAGCAACATCGGACTATAAAAGTTGCTCGGTGTACACTTTTTATTGTTATTTTATGTCAAATTTTACGAGTATAAGATTCCGATATTTTTTCGATGCCAAAACACCAACTTTCTATGACAAATGGACAAAACCATTAAAAGCTCCTCCATATAGAGAGTTGAGCAACTTCGGACCATCAAAGTTACTCGGTGTACACTTTTTATTGTTCTTCTATGTCCAATGTTACGAGTATAAGCTTCGTAGATTATTTCGATGCCAAAACAACAACTTTCTACTACAAATGGACAAAACCGTTAAAAGCTCCTCTATAGAGAGAGTTCAGCAACTTTGGACCATCAAAGTTGCTCGGTGTACACTTTTTATTGTTGTTTTATGTCAAATTTTATGAGTATAAGATTCCGATATTTTTTCGATTCCAAAACACCAACTTTCTATGACAAATGGACAAAACCCTTAAAAGCTCCTCCATATAGAGAGTTGAGCAACTTCGGACCATCAAAGTTACTCGGTGTACACTTTATATTGTTCTTCTTTGTCCAATGTTACGAGTATAAGCTTCGTAGATTATTTCGACGCCAAAACAACAACTTTCTATTACAAATGGACAAAACCGTTAAAAGCTCCTCCATATAGAGAGTTGAGCAACTTCGGACCATCAAAGTTACTCGGTGTACACTTTTTATTGTTCTTCTATGTCCAATGTTACGAGTATAAGCTTCGTAGATTATTTCGACGCCAAAACAACAACTTTCTATTACAAATGGACAAAACCGTTAAAAGCTCCTCTATAGAGAGAGTTGAGCAACTTTGGACCATCAAATTTGCTCGGTGTACACTTTTTATTGTTCTTCTATGTCCAATGATACGAGTATAAGCTTCGTAGATTATTTCGATGCCAAAACAACAACTTTCTATGGCAAATGGACAAAATCGTTAAAAGCTCCCAAATAGAGAGAGTTGAGCAATTTCGGACCATCAAAGTTGCTCGGTGTACACTTTTTATTGTTCTTCTATGTCCAATTTTACGAGTATAAGCTTCGTAGATTATTTCGATGCAAAACAAAAACTTTCTATTACAAATGGACAAAACCGTTAAAAGCTCCTCTATAGAGAGAGTTGAGCAACTTTGGACCATCAAAGTTTCTCGGTGTACACTTTTTATTGTTCTTTTATGTCAAATTTTACGAGTATAAGATTTCGTTATTATTTCGATGCCAAAACAAAAACTTTCTATGGCAAATTGACAAAATCATTAAAAGCTCCTAAATAAAGAGAGTTGAGCAATTTCGGACCATTAAAGTTGCTCGGTGTACACTTTTTATTGTTCTTCTATGTCCAATGTTATGAGTATAAGCTTCGTAGATTATTTCGATGCCAAAACAACAACTTTCTATTACAAATCGACAAAACCGTTAAAGGCTCCTCCATATAGAGAGTTGAGCAACTTTGGACCATCAAAGTTTCTCCGTGTACACTTTTTATTGTTCTTCTATATCCAATTTTACGAGTATAAGCTTTCTAGATTATTTCGATGCGAAAACAACAACTTTCTATGAGAAATGGACAAAACCGTTAAAAGCTCCTCCATATAGAGAGTTGAGCAACATCGGACTATAAAAGTTGCTCGGTGTACACTTTTTATTGTTATTTTATGTCAAATTTTACGAGTATAAGATTTCGTTATTATTTCGATGCCAAAACACCAACTTTCTATGGCAAATGGACAAAATCGTTAAAAGCTCCCAAATAGAGAGAGTTGAGCAATTTCGGACCATCAAAGTTGCTCGGTGTACACTTTTTATTGTTCTTCTATGTCCAATTTTACGAGTATAAGCTTCGTAGATTATTTCGATGCAAAACAAAAACTTTCTATTACAAATGGACAAAACCGTTAAAAGCTCCTCTATAGAGAGAGTTGAGCAACTTTGGACCATCAAAGTTTCTCGGTGTACACTTTTTATTGTTCTTTTATGTCAAATTTTACGAGTATAAGATTTCGTTATTATTTCGATGCCAAAACAAAAACTTTCTATGGCAAATTGACAAAATCGTTAAAAGCTCCTAAATAAAGAGAGTTGAGCAATTTCGGAGCATCAAAGTTGCTCGGTGTACACTTTTTATTGTTCTTCTATGTCCAATGTTATGAGTATAAGCTTCGTAGATTATTTCGATGCCAAAACAACAACTTTCTATTACAAATCGACAAAACCGTTAAAAGCTCCTCCATATAGAGAGTTGAGCAACTTTGGACCATCAAAGTTGCTCCGTGTACACTTTTTATTGTTCTTCTATATCCAATTTTACGAGTATAAGCTTTCTAGATTATTTCGATGCGAAAACAACAACTTTCTATGAGAAATGGACAAAACCGTTAAAAGCTCCTCCATATAGAGAGTTGAGCAACATCGGACTATAAAAGTTGCTCGGTGTACACTTTTTATTGTTATTTTATGTCAAATTTTACGAGTATAAGATTTCGTTATTATTTCGATGCCAAAACACCAACTTTCTATGACAAATGGACAAAACCATTAAAAGCTCCTCCATATAGAGAGTTGAGCAACTTCGGACCATCAAAGTTACTCGGTGTACACTTTTTATTGTTCTTTTATGTCCAATGTTACGAGTATAAGCTTCGTAGATTATTTCGATGCAAAACAAAAACTTTCTATTACAAATGGACAAAACCGTTAAAAGCTCCTCTATAGAGAGAGTTGAGCAACTTTGGAACATCAAAGTTTCTCGGTGTACACTTTTTATTGTTCTTTTATGTCAAATTTTACGAGTATAAGATTTCGTTATTATTTCGATGCCAAAACACCAACTTTCTATGACAAATGGACAAAACCATTAAAAGCTCCTCCATATAGAGAGTTGAGCAACTTCGGACCATCAAAGTTACTCGGTGTACACTTTTTATTGTTCTTCTATGTCCAATGTTACGAGTATAAGCTTCGTAGATTATTTCGATGCCAAAACAACAACTTTCTATGGCAAATGGACAAAATCGTTAAAAGCTCCCAAATAGATAGAGTTGAGCAATTTTGGACCATCAAAGTTGCTCGGTGTACACTTTTTATTGTTCTTCTATGTCCAATTTTACGAGTATAAGCTTCGTAGAATATTTCGATGCCAAAACAACAACTTTCTATTACAAATGGACAAAACCGTTAAAAGCTCCTCTATAGAGAGAGTTGAGCAACTTTGGAACATCAAAGTTTCTCGGTGTACACTTTTTATTGTTCTTTTATGTCAAATTTTACGAGTATAAGATTTCGTTATTATTTCGATGCCAAAACAAAAACTTTCTATGGCAAATTGACAAAATCGTTAAAAGCTCATAAATAAAGAGAGTTGAGCAATTTCGGACCATCAAAGTTGCTCGGTGTACACTTTTTATTGTTCTTCTATGTCCAATGTTATGAGTATAAGCTTCGTAGATTATTTCGATGCCAAAACAACAACTTTCTATTACTAATCGACAAAACCGTTAAAAGCTCCTCCATATAGAGAGTTGAGCAACTTTGGACCATCAAAGTTGCTCCATGTACACTTTTTATTGTTCTTCTATATCCAATTTTACGAGTATAAGCTTTCTAGATTATTTCGATGCGAAAACAACAACTTTCTATGAGAAATGGACAAAACCGTTAAAAGCTCCTCCATATAGAGAGTTGAGCAACATCGGACTATAAAAGTTGCTCGGTGTACACTTTTTATTGTTATTTTATGTCAAATTTTACGAGTATAAGATTCCGATATTTTTTCGATGCCAAAACACTAACTTTCTATGACAAATGGACAAAACCATTAAAAGCTCCTCCATATAGAGAGTTGAGCAACTTCGGACCATCAAAGTTACTCGGTGTACACTTTTTATTGTTCTTCTATGTCCAATGTTACGAGTATAAGCTTCGTAGATTATTTCGATGCCAAAACAACAACTTTCTACTACAAATGGACAAAACCGTTAAAAGCTCCTCTATAGAGAGAGTTCAGCAACTTTGGACCATCAAAGTTGCTCGGTGTACACTTTTTATTGTTGTTTTGTGTCAAATTTTATGAGTATAAGATTCCGATATTTTTTCGATTCCAAAACACCAACTTTCTATGACAAATGGACAATTCCGTTAAAAGCTCCTCCATATAGAGAGTTGAGCAACTTCGGACCATCAAAGTTACTCGGTGTACACTTTTTATTGTTCTTCTTTGTCCAATGTTACGAGTATAAGCTTCGTAGATTATTTCGACGCCAAAACAACAACTTTCTATTACAAATGGACAAAACCGTTAAAAGCTCCTCCATATAGAGAGTTGAGCAACTTCGGACCATCAAAGTTACTCGGTGTACACTTTTTATTGTTCTTCTATGTCCAATGTTACGAGTATAAGCTTCGTAGATTATTTCGACGCCAAAACAACAACTTTCTATTACAAATGGACAAAACCGTTAAAAGCTCCTCTATAGAGAGAGTTGAGCAACTTTGGACCATCAAATTTGCTCGGTGTACACTTTTTATTGTTCTTCTATGTCCAATGATACGAGTATAAGCTTCGTAGATTATTTCGATGCCAAAACAACAACTTTCTATGGCAAATGGACAAAATCGTTAAAAGCTCCCAAATAGAGAGAGTTGAGCAATTTCGGACCATCAAAGTTGCTCGGTGTACACTTTTTATTGTTCTTCTATGTCCAATTTTACGAGTATAAGCTTCGTAGATTATTTCGATGCAAAACAAAAACTTTCTATTACAAATGGACAAAACCGTTAAAAGCTCCTCTATAGAGAGAGTTGAGCAACTTTGGACCATCAAAGTTTCTCGGTGTACACTTTTTATTGTTCTTTTATGTCAAATTTTACGAGTATAAGATTTCGTTATTATTTCGATGCCAAAACAAAAACTTTCTATGGCAAATTGACAAAATCGTTAAAAGCTCCTAAATAAAGAGAGTTGAGCAATTTCGGACCATTAAAGTTGCTCGGTGTACACTTTTTATTGTTCTTCTATGTCCAATGTTATGAGTATAAGCTTCGTAGATTATTTCGATGCCAAAACAACAACTTTCTATTACAAATCGACAAAACCGTTAAAGGCTCCTCCATATAGAGAGTTGAGCAACTTTGGACCATCAAAGTTTCTCCGTGTACACTTTTTATTGTTCTTCTATATCCAATTTTACGAGTATAAGCTTTCTAGATTATTTCGATGCGAAAACAACAACTTTCTATGAGAAATGGACAAAACCGTTAAAAGCTCCTCCATATAGAGAGTTGAGCAACATCGGACTATAAAAGTTGCTCGGTGTACACTTTTTATTGTTATTTTATGTCAAATTTTACGAGTATAAGATTTCGTTATTATTTCGATGCCAAAACACCAACTTTCTATGGCAAATGGACAAAATCGTTAAAAGCTCCCAAATAGAGAGAGTTGAGCAATTTCGGACCATCAAAGTTGCTCGGTGTACACTTTTTATTGTTCTTCTATGTCCAATTTTACGAGTATAAGCTTCGTAGATTATTTCGATGCAAAACAAAAACTTTCTATTACAAATGGACAAAACCGTTAAAAGCTCCTCTATAGAGAGAGTTGAGCAACTTTGGACCATCAAAGTTTCTCGGTGTACACTTTTTATTGTTCTTTTATGTCAAATTTTACGAGTATAAGATTTCGTTATTATTTCGATGCCAAAACAAAAACTTTCTATGGCAAATTGACAAAATCGTTAAAAGCTCCTAAATAAAGAGAGTTGAGCAATTTCGGAGCATCAAAGTTGCTCGGTGTACACTTTTTATTGTTCTTCTATGTCCAATGTTATGAGTATAAGCTTCGTAGATTATTTCGATGCCAAAACAACAACTTTCTATTACAAATCGACAAAACCGTTAAAAGCTCCTCCATATAGAGAGTTGAGCAACTTTGGACCATCAAAGTTGCTCCGTGTACACTTTTTATTGTTCTTCTATATCCAATTTTACGAGTATAAGCTTTCTAGATTATTTCGATGCGAAAACAACAACTTTCTATGAGAAATGGACAAAACCGTTAAAAGCTCCTCCATATAGAGAGTTGAGCAACATCGGACTATAAAAGTTGCTCGGTGTACACTTTTTATTGTTATTTTATGTCAAATTTTACGAGTATAAGATTTCGTTATTATTTCGATGCCAAAACACCAACTTTCTATGACAAATGGACAAAACCATTAAAAGCTCCTCCATATAGAGAGTTGAGCAACTTCGGACCATCAAAGTTACTCGGTGTACACTTTTTATTGTTCTTTTATGTCCAATGTTACGAGTATAAGCTTCGTAGATTATTTCGATGCAAAACAAAAACTTTCTATTACAAATGGACAAAACCGTTAAAAGCTCCTCTATAGAGAGAGTTGAGCAACTTTGGAACATCAAAGTTTCTCGGTGTACACTTTTTATTGTTCTTTTATGTCAAATTTTACGAGTATAAGATTTCGTTATTATTTCGATGCCAAAACACCAACTTTCTATGACAAATGGACAAAACCATTAAAAGCTCCTCCATATAGAGAGTTGAGCAACTTCGGACCATCAAAGTTACTCGGTGTACACTTTTTATTGTTCTTCTATGTCCAATGTTACGAGTATAAGCTTCGTAGATTATTTCGATGCCAAAACAACAACTTTCTATGGCAAATGGACAAAATCGTTAAAAGCTCCCAAATAGATAGAGTTGAGCAATTTTGGACCATCAAAGTTGCTCGGTGTACACTTTTTATTGTTCTTCTATGTCCAATTTTACGAGTATAAGCTTCGTAGAATATTTCGATGCCAAAACAACAACTTTCTATTACAAATGGACAAAACCGTTAAAAGCTCCTCTATAGAGAGAGTTGAGCAACTTTGGAACATCAAAGTTTCTCGGTGTACACTTTTTATTGTTCTTTTATGTCAAATTTTACGAGTATAAGATTTCGTTATTATTTCGATGCCAAAACAAAAACTTTCTATGGCAAATTGACAAAATCGTTAAAAGCTCATAAATAAAGAGAGTTGAGCAATTTCGGACCATCAAAGTTGCTCGGTGTACACTTTTTATTGTTCTTCTATGTCCAATGTTATGAGTATAAGCTTCGTAGATTATTTCGATGCCAAAACAACAACTTTCTATTACTAATCGACAAAACCGTTAAAAGCTCCTCCATATAGAGAGTTGAGCAACTTTGGACCATCAAAGTTGCTCCATGTACACTTTTTATTGTTCTTCTATATCCAATTTTACGAGTATAAGCTTTCTAGATTATTTCGATGCGAAAACAACAACTTTCTATGAGAAATGGACAAAACCGTTAAAAGCTCCTCCATATAGAGAGTTGAGCAACATCGGACTATAAAAGTTGCTCGGTGTACACTTTTTATTGTTATTTTATGTCAAATTTTACGAGTATAAGATTCCGATATTTTTTCGATGCCAAAACACTAACTTTCTATGACAAATGGACAAAACCATTAAAAGCTCCTCCATATAGAGAGTTGAGCAACTTCGGACCATCAAAGTTACTCGGTGTACACTTTTTATTGTTCTTCTATGTCCAATGTTACGAGTATAAGCTTCGTAGATTATTTCGATGCCAAAACAACAACTTTCTACTACAAATGGACAAAACCGTTAAAAGCTCCTCTATAGAGAGAGTTCAGCAACTTTGGACCATCAAAGTTGCTCGGTGTACACTTTTTATTGTTGTTTTATGTCAAATTTTATGAGTATAAGATTCCGATATTTTTTCGATTCCAAAACACCAACTTTCTATGACAAATGGACAATTCCGTTAAAAGCTCCTCCATATAGAGAGTTGAGCAACTTCGGACCATCAAAGTTACTCGGTGTACACTTTTTATTGTTCTTCTTTGTCCAATGTTACGAGTATAAGCTTCGTAGATTATTTCGACGCCAAAACAACAACTTTCTATTACAAATGGACAAAACCGTTAAAAGCTCCTCCATATAGAGAGTTGAGCAACTTCGGACCATCAAAGTTACTCGGTGTACACTTTTTATTGTTCTTCTATGTCCAATGTTACGAGTATAAGCTTCGTAGATTATTTCGACGCCAAAACAACAACTTTCTATTACAAATGGACAAAACCGTTAAAAGCTCCTCTATAGAGAGAGTTGAGCAACTTTGGACCATCAAAGTTGCTCGGTGTACACTTTTTATTGTTCTTCTATGTCCAATGTTACGAGTATAAGCTTCGTAGATTATTTCGATGCCAAAACAACAACTTTCTATGGCAAATGGACAAAATCGTTAAAAGCTCCCAAATAGAGAGAGTTGAGCAATTTCGGACCATCAAAGTTGCTCGGTGTACACTTTTTATTGTTCTTCTATGTCCAATTTTACGAGTATAAGCTTCGTAGATTATTTCGATGCAAAACAAAAACTTTCTATTACAAATGGACAAAACCGTTAAAAGCTCCTCTATAGAGAGAGTTGAGCAACTTTGGACCATCAAAGTTTCTCGGTGTACACTTTTTATTGTTCTTTTATGTCAAATTTTACGAGTATAAGATTTCGTTATTATTTCGATGCCAAAACAAAAACTTTCTATGGTAAATTGACAAAATCGTTAAAAGCTCATAAATAAAGAGAGTTGAGCAATTTCGGACCATCAAAGTTGCTCGGTGTACACTTTTTATTGTTCTTCTTTGTCCAATGTTACGAGTATAAGCTTCGTAGATTATTTCGACGCCAAAACAACAACTTTCTATTACAAATGGACAAATCCGTTAAAAGCTCCTCCATAAAGAGAGTTGAGCAACTTTGGACCATCAAAGTTGCTCGGTGTACACTTTTTATTGTTCTTCTTTGTCCAATGTTACGAGTATAAGCTTCGTAGATTATTTCGACGCCAAAACAACAACTTTCTATTACAAATGGACAAAACCGTTAAAAGCTCCTCCATATAGAGAGTTGAGCAACTTCGGACCATCAAAGTTACTCGGTGTACACTTTTTATTGTTCTTCTATGTCCAATGTTACGAGTATAAGCTTCGTAGATTATTTCGACGCCAAAACAACAACTTTCTATTACAAATGGACAAAACCGTTAAAAGCTCCTCTATAGAGAGAGTTGAGCAACTTTGGACCATCAAAGTTGCTCGGTGTACACTTTTTATTGTTCTTCTATGTCCAATGTTACGAGTATAAGCTTCGTAGATTATTTCGATGCCAAAACAACAACTTTCTATGGCAAATTGACAAAATCGTTAAAAGCTCATAAATAAAGAGAGTTGAGCAATTTCGGACCATCAAAGTTGCTCGGTGTACACTTTTTATTGTTCTTCTATGTCCAATGTTATGAGTATAAGCTTCGTAGATTATTTCGATGCCAAAACAACAACTTTCTATTACAAATCGACAAAACCGTTAAAAGCTCCTCCATATAGAGAGTTGAGCAACTTTGGACCATCAAAGTTGCTCCGTGTACACTTTTTATTGTTCTTCTATATCCAATTTTACGAGTATAAGCTTTCTAGATTATTTCGATGCGAAAACAACAACTTTCTATGAGAAATGGACAAAACCGTTAAAAGCTCCTCCATATAGAGAGTTGAGCAACATCGGACTATAAAAGTTGCTCGGTGTACACTTTTTATTGTTATTTTATGTCAAATTTTACGAGTATAAGATTTCGTTATTATTTCGATGCCAAAACACCAACTTTCTATGACAAATGGACAAAACCATTAAAAGCTCCTCCATATAGAGAGTTGAGCAACTTCGGACCATCAAAGTTACTCGGTGTACACTTTTTATTGTTCTTTTATGTCCAATGTTACGAGTATAAGCTTCGTAGATTATTTCGATGCAAAACAAAAACTTTCTATTACAAATGGACAAAACCGTTAAAAGCTCTCTATACAGAGAGTTGAGCAACTTTGGAACATCAAAGTTTCTCGGTGTACACTTTTTATTGTTCTTTTATGTCAAATTTTACGAGTATAAGATTTCGTTATTATTTCGATGCCAAAACAAAAACTTTCTATGGCAAATTGACAAAATCGTTAAAAGCTCCTAAATAAAGAGAGTTGAGCAATTTCGGAGCTTCAAAGTTGCTCGGTGTACACTTTTTATTGTTCTTCTATGTCCAATGTTATGAGTATAAGCTTCGTAGATTATTTCGATGCCAAAACAACAACTTTCTATTACTAATCGACAAAACCGTTAAAAGCTCCTCCATATAGAGAGTTGAGCAACTTTGGACCATCAAAGTTGCTCCGTGTACACTTTTTATTGTTCTTCTATATCCAATTTTACGAGTATAAGCTTTCTAGATTATTTCGATGCGAAAACAACAACTTTCTATGAGAAATGGACAAAACCGTTAAAAGCTCCTCCATATAGAGAGTTGAGCAACATCGGACTATAAAAGTTGCTCGGTGTACACTTTTTATTGTTATTTTATGTCAAATTTTACGAGTATAAGATTCCGATATTTTTTCGATGCCAAAACACCAACTTTCTATGACAAATGGACAAAACCATTAAAAGCTCCTCCATATAGAGAGTTGAGCAACTTCGGACCATCAAAGTTACTCGGTGTACACTTTTTATTGTTCTTCTATGTCGAATGTTACGAGTATAAGCTTCGTAGATTATTTCGATGCCAAAACAACAACTTTCTACTACAAATGGACAAAACCGTTAAAAGCTCCTCTATAGAGAGAGTTCAGCAACTTTGGACCATCAAAGTTGCTCGGTGTACACTTTTTATTGTTGTTTTATGTCAAATTTTATGAGTATAAGATTCCGATATTTTTTCGATTCCAAAACACCAACTTTCTATGACAAATGGACAAAACCGTTAAAAGCTCCTCCATATAGAGAGTTGAGCAACTTCGGACCATCAAAGTTGGTCAATGTACACTTTTTATTAATCTTCTATGTCCAATGTTACGAGTATAAGCTTCCGAGACTATTTCGATGCCAAAACACCAACTTTCTATGACAAATGGGCAAAACCGTTAAAAGCCCATCCATATAGAGAGTTGAGCAACTTCGGACCACCAAAGTTACTCGGTGTACACTTTTTATTGTTCTTCTATGTCCAATGTTACGAGTATAAGCTTCGTAGATTATTTCGACGCCAAAACAACAACTTTCTATTACAAATGGACAAAACCGTTAAAAGCTCCTCTCTATAGAGAGAGTTGAGCAACTTTGGACCATCAAAGTTGCTCGGTGTACACTTTTTATTGTTCTTCTATGTCCAATGTTACGAGTATAAGCTTCGTAGATTATTTCGATGCCAAAACAACAACTTTCTATGGCAAATGGACAAAATCGTTAAAAGCTCCCAAATAGAGAGAGTTGAGCAATTTCGGACCATCAAAGTTGCTCGGTGTACACTTTTTATTGTTCTTCTATGTCCAATTTTACGAGTATAAGCTTCGTAGATTATTTCGATGCCAAAACACCAACTTTCTATGACAAATGGACAAAACAATTAAAAGCTCCTCCATATAGAGAGTTGAGCAACTTCGGACCATCAAAGTTGCTCGGTGTACACATTTTATTGTTCTTCTATGTCCAATTTTACGAGTATAAGCTTCGTAGATTATTTCGATGCCAAAACACCAACTTTCTATGACAAATGGACAAAACCCTTAAAAACTCCTCCATATAGAGAGTTGAGCAACTTCGGACCATCAAAGTTACTCGGTGTACACTTTTTATTGTTCTTTTATGTCCAATGTTACGAGTATAAGCTTCGTAGATTATTTCGATGCAAAACAAAAACTTTCTATTACAAATGGACAAAACCGTTAAAAGCTCCTCTATAGAGAGAGTTGAGCAACTTTGGACCATCAACGTTTCTCGGTGTACACTTTTTAGTGTTCTTTTATGTCAAATTTTACGAGTATAAGATTTCGTTATTATTTCGATGCCAAAACAAAAACTTTCTCTGGCAAATTGACAAAATCGTTAAAAGCTCCTAAATAAAGAGAGTTGAGCAATTTCGGACCATCAAAGTTGCTCGGTGTACACTTTTTATTGTTCTTCTATGTCCAATGTTACGAGTATAAGCTTCGTAGATTATTTCGACGCCAAAACAACAACTTTCTATTACAAATGGACAAAACCGTTAAAAACTCCTCTATAGAGAGAGTTGAGCAACTTTGGACCATCAAAGTTGCTCGGTGTACACTTTTTATTGTTCTTCTATATCCAATTTTACGAGTATAAGCTTTCTAGATTATTTCGATGCGAAAACAACAACTTTCTATGAGAAATGGACAAAACCGTTAAAAGCTCCTCCATATAGGGAGTTGAGCAACATCGGACTATAAAAGTTGGTCAATGTACACTTTTTATTAATCTTCTATGTCCAATGTTACGAGTATAAGCTTCCGAGACTATTTCGA
Source organism: Euonymus europaeus (assembly GCA_963580455.1). Classification (NCBI taxonomy): domain Eukaryota; kingdom Viridiplantae; phylum Streptophyta; class Magnoliopsida; order Celastrales; family Celastraceae; genus Euonymus; species Euonymus europaeus. The sequence goes on from OY756965.1 coordinate 10,694,155, forward strand.
TGCCAAAACACCAACTTTCTATGACAAATGGACAAAACCGTTAAAAGCCCATCCATATAGAGAGTTGAGCAACTTCGGACCACCAAAGTTACTCGGTGTACACTTTTTATTGTTCTTCTATGTCCAATGTTACGAGTATAAGCTTCGTAGATTATTTCGACGCCAAAACAACAACTTTCTATTACAAATGGACAAAACCGTTAAAAGCTCCTCTCTATAGAAAGAGTTGAGCAACTTTGGACCATCAAAGTTGCTCGGTGTACACTTTTTATTGTTCTTCTATGTCCAATGTTACGAGTATAAGCTTCGTAGATTATTTCGATGCCAAAACAACAACTTTCTATGGCAAATGGACAAAATCGTTAAAAGCTCCCAAATAGAGAGAGTTGAGCAATTTCGGACCATCAAAGTTGCTCGGTGTACACTTTTTATTGTTCTTCTATGTCCAATTTTACGAGTATAAGCTTCGTAGATTATTTCGATGCCAAAACACCAACTTTCTATGACAAATGGACAAAACAATTAAAAGCTCCTCCATATAGAGAGTTGAGCAACTTCGGACCATCAAAGTTGCTCGGTGTACACATTTTATTGTTCTTCTATGTCCAATTTTACGAGTATAAGCTTCGTAGATTATTTCGATGCCAAAACACCAACTTTCTATGACAAATGGACAAAACCCTTAAAAACTCCTCCATATAGAGAGTTGAGCAACTTCGGACCATCAAAGTTACTCGGTGTACACTTTTTATTGTTCTTTTATGTCCAATGTTACGAGTATAAGCTTCGTAGATTATTTCGATGCAAAACAAAAACTTTCTATTACAAATGGACAAAACCGTTAAAAGCTCCTCTATAGAGAGAGTTGAGCAACTTTGGACCATCAACGTTTCTCGGTGTACACTTTTTAGTGTTCTTTTATGTCAAATTTTACGAGTATAAGATTTCGTTATTATTTCGATGCCAAAACAAAAACTTTCTCTGGCAAATTGACAAAATCGTTAAAAGCTCCTAAATAAAGAGAGTTGAGCAATTTCGGACCATCAAAGTTGCTCGGTGTACACTTTTTATTGTTCTTCTATGTCCAATGTTACGAGTATAAGCTTCGTAGATTATTTCGACGCCAAAACAACAACTTTCTATTACAAATGGACAAAACCGTTAAAAGCTCCTCTATAGAGAGAGTTGAGCAACTTTGGACCATCAAAGTTGCTCGGTGTACACTTTTTATTGTTCTTCTATATCCAATTTTACGAGTATAAGCTTTCTAGATTATTTCGATGCGAAAACAACAACTTTCTATGAGAAATGGACAAAACCGTTAAAAGCTCCTCCATATAGGGAGTTGAGCAACATCGGACTATAAAAGTTGGTCAATGTACACTTTTTATTAATCTTCTATGTCCAATGTTACGAGTATAAGCTTCCGAGACTATTTCGATGCCAAAACACCAACTTTCTATGACAAATGGACAAAACCGTTAAAAGCCCATCCATATAGAGAGTTGAGCAACTTCGGACCACCAAAGTTACTCGGTGTACACTTTTTATTGTTCTTCTATGTCCAATGTTACGAGTATAAGCTTCGTAGATTATTTCGACGCCAAAACAACAACTTTCTATTACAAATGGACAAAACCGTTAAAAGCTCCTCTCTATAGAAAGAGTTGAGCAACTTTGGACCATCAAAGTTGCTCGGTGTACACTTTTTATTGTTCTTCTATGTCCAATGTTACGAGTATAAGCTTCGTAGATTATTTCGATGCCAAAACAACAACTTTCTATGGCAAATGGACAAAATCGTTAAAAGCTCCCAAATAGAGAGAGTTGAGCAATTTCGGACCATCAAAGTTGCTCGGTGTACACTTTTTATTGTTCTTCTATGTCCAATTTTACGAGTATAAGCTTCGTAGATTATTTCGATGCCAAAACACCAACTTTCTATGACAAATGGACAAAACAATTAAAAGCTCCTCCATATAGAGAGTTGTGCAACTTCGGACCATCAAAGTTGCTCGGTGTACACATTTTATTGTTCTTCTATGTCCAATTTTACGAGTATAAGCTTCGTAGATTATTTCGATGCCAAAACACCAACTTTCTATGACAAATGGACAAAACCCTTAAAAACTCCTCCATATAGAGAGTTGAGCAACTTCGGACCATCAAAGTTACTCGGTGTACACTTTTTATTGTTCTTTTATGTCCAATGTTACGAGTATAAGCTTCGTAGATTATTTCGATGCAAAACAAAAACTTTCTATTACAAATGGACAAAACCGTTAAAAGCTCCTCTATAGAGAGAGTTGAGCAACTTTGGACCATCAACGTTTCTCGGTGTACACTTTTTAGTGTTCTTTTATGTCAAATTTTACGAGTATAAGATTTCGTTATTATTTCGATGCCAAAACAAAAACTTTCTCTGGCAAATTGACAAAATCGTTAAAAGCTCCTAAATAAAGAGAGTTGAGCAATTTCGGACCATCAAAGTTGCTCGGTGTACACTTTTTATTGTTCTTCTATGTCCAATGTTACGAGTATAAGCTTCGTAGATTATTTCGACGCCAAAACAACAACTTTCTATTACAAATGGACAAAACCGTTAAAAGCTCCTCTATAGAGAGAGTTGAGTAACTTTGGACCATCAAAGTTGCTCGGTGTACACTTTTTATTGTTCTTCTATATCCAATTTTACGAGTATAAGCTTTCTAGATTATTTCGATGCGAAAACAACAACTTTCTATGAGAAATGGACAAAACCGTTAAAAGCTCCTCCATATAGGGAGTTGAGCAACATCGGACTATAAAAGTTGGTCAATGTACACTTTTTATTAATCTTCTATGTCCAATGTTACGAGTATAAGCTTCCGAGACTATTTCGATGCCAAAACACCAACTTTCTATGACAAATGGACAAAACCGTTAAAAGCCCATCCATATAGAGAGTTGAGCAACTTCGGACCACCAAAGTTACTCGGTGTACACTTTTTATTGTTCTTCTATGTCCAATGTTACGAGTATAAGCTTCGTAGATTATTTCGACGCCAAAACAACAACTTTCTATTACAAATGGACAAAACCGTTAAAAGCTCCTCTCTATAGAAAGAGTTGAGCAACTTTGGACCATCAAAGTTGCTCGGTGTACACTTTTTATTGTTCTTCTATGTCCAATGTTACGAGTATAAGCTTCGTAGATTATTTCGATGCCAAAACAACAACTTTCTATGGCAAATGGACAAAATCGTTAAAAGCTCCCAAATAGAGAGAGTTGAGCAATTTCGGACCATCAAAGTTGCTCGGTGTACACTTTTTATTGTTCTTCTATGTCCAATTTTACGAGTATAAGCTTCGTAGATTATTTCGATGCCAAAACACCAACTTTCTATGACAAATGGACAAAACAATTAAAAGCTCCTCCATATAGAGAGTTGAGCAACTTCGGACCATCAAAGTTGCTCGGTGTACACATTTTATTGTTCTTCTATGTCCAATTTTACGAGTATAAGCTTCGTAGATTATTTCGATGCCAAAACACCAACTTTCTATGACAAATGGACAAAACCCTTAAAAACTCCTCCATATAGAGAGTTGAGCAACTTCGGACCATCAAAGTTACTCGGTGTACACTTTTTATTGTTCTTTTATGTCCAATGTTACGAGTATAAGCTTCGTAGATTATTTCGATGCAAAACAAAAACTTTCTATTACAAATGGACAAAACCGTTAAAAGCTCCTCTATAGAGAGAGTTGAGCAACTTTGGACCATCAACGTTTCTCGGTGTACACTTTTTAGTGTTCTTTTATGTCAAATTTTACGAGTATAAGATTTCGTTATTATTTCGATGCCAAAACAAAAACTTTCTCTGACAAATTGACAAAATCGTTAAAAGCTCCTAAATAAAGAGAGTTGAGCAATTTCGGACCATCAAAGTTGCTCGGTGTACACTTTTTATTGTTCTTCTATGTCCAATGTTACGAGTATAAGCTTCGTAGATTATTTCGACGCCAAAACAACAACTTTCTATTACAAATGGACAAAACCGTTAAAAGCTCCTCTATAGAGAGAGTTGAGCAACTTTGGACCATCAAAGTTGCTCGGTGTACACTTTTTATTGTTCTTCTATATCCAATTTTACGAGTATAAGCTTTCTAGATTATTTCGATGCGAAAACAACAACTTTCTATGAGAAATGGACAAAACCGTTAAAAGCTCCTCCATATAGGGAGTTGAGCAACATCGGACTATAAAAGTTGCTCGGTGTACACTTTTTATTGTTATTTTATGTCAAATTTTACGAGTATAAGATTCCGATATTTTTTCGATGCCAAAACACCGACTTTCTATGACAAATGGACAAAACCATTAAAAGCTCCTCCATATAGAGAGTTGAGCAACTTCGGACCATCAAAGTTACTCGGTGTACACTTTTTATTGTTCTTCTATGTCCAATGTTACGAGTATAAGCTTCGTAGATTATTTCGATGCCAAAACAACAACTTTCTATTACAAATGGACAAAACCGTTAAAAGCTCCACTATAGAGAGAGTTCAGCAACTTTGGACCATCAAAGTTGCTCGGTGTACACTTTTTATTGTTGTTTTATGTCAAATTTTATGAGTATAAATTCCGATATTTTTTCGATTCCAAAACACCAACTTTCTATGACAAATGGACAAAACAGTTAAAAGCTCCTCCATATAGAGGGTTGAGCAACTTCGGACCATCAAAGTTGCTCAATGTACACTTTTTATTAATCTTCTATATCCAATGTTACGAGTATAAGCTTCCGAGATTATTTCGATGCCAAAACACCAACTTTCTATGACAAATGCACAAAACCGTTAAAAGCTCCTCTATAGAGAGAGTTCAGCAACTTTGGACCATCAAAGTTGCTCGGTGTATACTTTTTATTGTTGTTTTATGTCAAATTTTATGAGCATAAGATTCCGATATTTTTTCGATTCCAAAACACCAACTTTCTATGACAAATGGACAAAACCGTTAAAAGCTCCTCCATATAGAGAGTTGAGCAACTTCGGACCATCAAAGTTGCTCAATGTACACTTTTTATTAATCTTCTATGTCCAATGTTACGAGTATAAGCTTCCGAGATTATTTCGATGCCAAAACACCAACTTTCTATGACAAATGGACAAAACCGTTAAAAGCTCCTCTATGGAGAGAGTTCAGCAACTTTGGACCATCAAAGTTGCTCGGTGTACACTTTTTATTGTTGTTTTATGTCAAATTTTATGAGTATAAGATTCCGATATTTTTTCGATTCCAAAACACCAACTTTCTATGACAAATGGACAAAACCGTTAAAAGCTCCTCCATATAGAGAGTTGAGCAACTTCGGACCATCAAAGTTACTCGGTGTACACTTTTTATTGTTCTTCTTTGTCCAATGTTACGAGTATAAGCTTCGTAGATTATTTCGACGCCAAAACAACAACTTTCTATTACAAATGGACAAAACCGTTAAAAGCTCCTCCATATAGAGAGTTGAGCAACTTCGGACCATTAAAGTTACTCGGTGTACACTTTTTATTGTTCTTCTATGTCCAATTTTACGAGTATAAGCTTCGTAGATTATTTCGATGCCAAAACACCAACTTTCTATGACAAATGGACAAAACAATTAAAAGCTCCTCCATATAGAGAGTTGAGCAACTTCGGACCATCAAAGTTGCTCGGTGTACACATTTTATTGTTCTTCTATGTCCAATTTTACGAGTATAAGCTTCGTAGATTATTTCGATGCCAAAACACCAACTTTCTATAACAAATGGACAAAACCGTTAGAGGCTCCCAAATAGAGAGTTGAGCAACTTCGGACAATCAAAGTTGCTCGGTGTACACTTTTTATTGTTCTTCTATGTCCAATTTTACGAGTATAAGCTTCGTAGATTATTTCGATGCCAAAACACCAACTTTCTATGACAAATGGACAAAACCCTTAAAAACTCCTCCATATAGAGAGTTGAGCAACTTCGGACCATCAAAGTTACTCGGTGTACACTTTTTATTGTTCTTTTATGTCCAATGTTACGAGTATAAGCTTCGTAGATTATTTCGATGCAAAACAAAAACTTTCTATTACAAATGGACAAAACCGTTAAAAGCTCCTCTATAGAGAGAGTTGAGCAACTTTGGTCCATCAAAGTTTCTCGGTGTACACTTTTTATTGTTCTTTTATGTCAAATTTTACGAGTATAAGATGTCGTTATTATTTCGATGCCAAAACAAAAACTTTCTGTGGCAAATTGACAAAATCGTTAAAAGCTCCTAAATAAAGAGAGTTGAGCAATTTCGGACCATCAAAGTTGCTCGGTGTACACTTTTTATTGTTCTTCTATGTCCAATTTTACGAGTATAAGCTTCGTAGATTATTTCGATGCCAAAACACCAACTTTCTATGACAAATGGACAAAACAATTAAAAGCTCCTCCATATAGAGAGTTGAGCAACTTCGGACCATCAAAGTTGCTCGGTGTACACATTTTATTGTTCTTCTATGTCCAATTTTACGAGTATAAGCTTCGTAGATTATTTCGATGCCAAAACACCAACTTTCTATAACAAATAGACAAAACCGTTAGAGGCTCCCAAATAGAGAGTTGAGCAACTTCGGACAATCAAAGTGGCTCGGTGTACACTTTTTATTGTTCTTCTATGTCCAATTTTACGAGTATAAGCTTCGTAGATTATTTCGATGCCAAAACACCAACTTTCTATGACAAATGGACAAAACCCTTAAAAACTCCTCCATATAGGGAGTTGAGCAACTTCGGACCATCAAAGTTACTCGGTGTACACTTTTTATTGTTCTTTTATGTCCAATGTTACGAGTATAAGCTTCGTAGATTATTTCGATGCAAAACAAAAACTTTCTATTACAAATGGACAAAACCGTTAAAAGCTCCTCTATAGAGAGAGTTGAGCAACTTTGGACCATCAAAGTTTCTCGGTGTACACTTTTTTATTGTTCTTTTATGTCAAATTTTACGAGTATAAGATTTCGTTATTATTTCGATGCCAAAACAAAAACTTTCTATGGCAAATTGACAAAATCGTTAAAAGCTCCTAAATAAAGAGAGTTGAGCAATTTCGGACCATCAAAGTTGCTCGGTGTACACTTTTTATTGTTCTTCTATGTCCAATTTTACGAGTATAAGCTTCGTAGATTATTTCGATGCCAAAACACCAACTTTCTATGACAAATGGACAAAACAATTAAAAGCTCCTCCATATAGAGAGTTGAGCAACTTCGGACCATCAAAGTTGCTCGGTGTACACATTTTATTGTTCTTCTATGTCCAATTTTACGAGTATAAGCTTCGTAGATTATTTCGATGCCAAAACACCAACTTTCTATAACAAATGGACAAAACCGTTAGAGGCTCCCAAATAGAGAGTTGAGCAACTTCGGACAATCAAAGTTGCTCGGTGTACACTTTTTATTGTTCTTCTATGTCCAATTTTACGAGTATAAGCTTCGTAGATTATTTCGATGCCAAAACACCAACTTTCTATGACAAATGGACAAAACCCTTAAAAACTCCTCCATATAGAGAGTTGAGCAACTTCGGACCATCAAAGTTACTCGGTGTACACTTTTTATTGTTCTTTTATGTCCAATGTTACGAGTATAAGCTTCGTAGATTATTTCGATGCAAAACAAAAACTTTCTATTACAAATGGACAAAACCGTTAAAAGCTCCTCCATATAGAGAGTTGAGCAACATCGGACTATAAAAGTTGCTCGGTGTACACTTTTTATTGTTATTTTATGTCAAATTTTACGAGTATAAGATTCCGATATTTTTTCGATGCCAAAACACCGACTTTCTATGACAAATGGACAAAACCATTAAAAGCTCCTCCATATAGAGAGTTGAGCAACTTCGGACCATCAAAGTTACTCGGTGTACACTTTTTATTGTTCTTCTATGTCCAATGTTACGAGTATAAGCTTCGTAGATTATTTCGATGCCAAAACAACAACTTTCTATTGCAAATGGACAAAACCGTTAAAAGCTCCTCTATAGAGAGAGTTCGGCAACTTTGGACCATCAAAGTTGCTCGGTGTACACTTTTTATTGTTGTTTTATGTCAAATTTTATGAGTATAAATTCCGATATTTTTTCGATTCCAAAACACCAACTTTCTATGTCAAATGGACAAAACCGTTAAAAGCTCCTTTATATAGAGAGTTGAGCAACTTCGGACCATCAAAGTTGCTCAATGTACACTTTTTATTAATCTTCTATATCCAATGTTACGAGTATTAGCTTCCGAGATTATTTCGATGCCAAAACACCAACTTTCTATGACAAATGCACAAAACCGTTAAAAGCTCCTCTATAGAGAGAGTTCAGCAACTTTGGACCATCAAAGTTGCTCGGTGTATACTTTTTATTGTTGTTTTATGTCAAATTTTATGAGTATAAGATTCCGATATTTTTTCGATTCCAAAACACCAACTTTCTATGACAAATGGACAAAACCGTTAAAAGCTCCTCCATATAGAGAGTTGAGCAACTTCGGACCATCAAAGTTGCTCAATGTACACTTTTTATTAATCTTCTATGTCCAATGTTACGAGTATAAGCTTCCGAGATTATTTCGATGCCAAAACACCAACTTTCTATGACAAATGGACAAAACCGTTAAAAGCTCCTCTATAAAGAGAGTTCAGCAACTTTGGACCATCAAAGTTGCTCGGTGTACACTTTTTATTGTTGTTTAATGTCAAATTTTATGAGTATAAGATTCCGATATTTTTTCGATTCCAAAACACCAACTTTCTATGACAAATGGACAAAACCGTTAAAAGCTCCTCCATATAGAGAGTTGAGCAACTTCGGACCATCAAAGTTACTCGGTGTACACTTTTTATTGTTCTTCTTTGTCCAATTTTACGAGTATAAGCTTCGTAGATTATTTCGACGCCAAAACAACAACTTTCTATTACAAATGGACAAAACCGTTAAAAGCTCCTCCATATAGAGAGTTGCGCAACTTCGGACCATCAAAGTTACTCGGTGTACACTTTTTATTGTTCTTCTATGTCCAATGTTACGAGTATAAGCTTCGTAGATTATTTCGACGCCAAAACAACAACTTTCTATTACAAATGGACAAAACCGTTAAAAGCTCCTCTATAGAGAGAGTTGAGCAACTTTGGACCATCAAAGTTGCTCGGTGTACACTTTTTATTGTTCTTCTATGTCCAATGTTACGAGTATAAGCTTCGTAGATTATTTCGATGCCAAAACAACAACTTTCTATGGCAAATGGACAAAATCGTTAAAAGCTCCCAAATAGAGAGAGTTGAGCAATTTCGGACCATCAAAGTTGCTCGGTGTACACTTTTTATTGTTCTTCTATGTCCAATTTTACGAGTATAAGCTTCGTAGATTATTTCGATGCCAAAACACCAACTTTCTATGACAAATGGACAAAACAATTAAAAGCTCCTCCATATAGAGAGTTGAGCAACTTCGGACCATCAAAGTTGCTCGGTGTACACATTTTATTGTTCTTCTATGTCCAATTTTACGAGTATAAGCTTCGTAGATTATTTCGATGCCAAAACACCAACTTTCTATAACAAATGGACAAAACCGTTAGAGGCTCCCAAATAGAAAGTTGAGCAACTTCGGACAATCAAAGTTGCTCGGTGTACACTTTTTATTGTTCTTCTATGTCCAATTTTACGAGTATAAGCTTCGTAGATTATTTCGATGCCAAAACACCAACTTTCTATGACAAATGGACAAAACCCTTAAAAACTCCTCCATATAGAGAGTTGAGCAACTTCGGACCATCAAAGTTACTCGGTGTACACTTTTTATTGTTCTTTTATGTCCAATGTTACGAGTATAAGCTTCGTAGATTATTTCGATGCAAAACAAAAACTTTCTATTACAAATGGACAAAACCGTTAAAAGCTCCTCTATAGTGAGAGTTGAGCAACTTTGGACCATCAAAGTTTCTCGGTGTACACTTTTTATTGTTCTTTTATGTCAAATTTTACGAGTATAAGATTTCGTTATTATTTCGATGCCAAAACAAAAACTTTCTATGGCAAATAGACAAAATCGTTAAAAGCTCCTAAATAAAGAGAGTTGAGCAATTTCGGACCATCAAAGTTGCTCGGTGTACACTTTTTATTGTTCTTCTATGTCCAATTTTACGAGTATAAGCTTCGTAGATTATTTCGATGCCAAAACACCAACTTTCTATGACAAATGGACAAAACAATTAAAAGCTCCTCCATATAGAGAGTTGAGCAACTTCGGACCATCAAAGTTGCTCGGTGTACACATTTTATTGTTCTTCTATGTCCAATTTTACGAGTATAAGCTTCGTAGATTATTTCGATGCCAAAACACCAACTTTCTATAACAAATGGACAAAACCGTTAGAGGCTCCCAAATAGAGAGTTGAGCAACTTCGGACAATCAAAGTTGCTCGGTGTACACTTTTTATTGTTCTTCTATGTCCAATTTTACGAGTATAAGCTTCGTAGATTATTTCGATGCCAAAACACCAACTTTCTATGACAAATGGACAAAACCCTTAAAAACTCCTCCATATAGAGAGTTGAGCAACTTCGGACCATCAAAGTTACTCGGTGTACACTTTTTATTGTTCTTTTATGTCCAATGTTACGAGTATAAGCTTCGTAGATTATTTCGATGCAAAACAAAAACTTTCTATTAAAAATGGACAAAACCGTTAAAAGCTCCTCCATATAGAGAGTTGAGCAACATCGGACTATAAAAGTTGCTCGGTGTACACTTTTTATTGTTATTTTATGTCAAATTTTACGAGTATAAGATTCCGATATTTTTTCGATGCCAAAACACCGACTTTCTATGACAAATGGACAAAACCATTAAAAGCTCCTCCATATAGAGAGTTGAGCAACTTCGGACCATCAAAGTTACTCGGTGTACACTTTTTATTGTTCTTCTATGTCCAATGTTACGAGTATAAGCTTCGTAGATTATTTCGATGCCAAAACAACAACTTTCTATTGCAAATGGACAAAACCGTTAAAAGCTCCTCTATAGAGAGAGTTCAGCAACTTTGGACCATCAAAGTTGCTCGGTGTACACTTTTTATTGTTGTTTTATGTCAAATTTTATGAGTATAAATTCCGATATTTTTTCGATTCCAAAACACCAACTTTCTATGTCAAATGGACAAAACCGTTAAAAGCTCCTTTATATAGAGAGTTGAGCAACTTCGGACCATCAAAGTTGCTCAATGTACACTTTTTATTAATCTTCTATATCCAATGTTACGAGTATTAGCTTCCGAGATTATTTCGATGCCAAAACACCAACTTTCTATGACAAATGCACAAAACCGTTAAAAGCTCCTCTATAGAGAGAGTTCAGCAACTTTGGACCATCAAAGTTGCTCGGTGTATACTTTTTATTGTTGTTTTATGTCAAATTTTATGAGTATAAGATTCCGATATTTTTTCGATTCCAAAACACCAACTTTCTATGACAAATGGACAAAACCGTTAAAAGCTCCTCCATATAGAGAGTTGAGCAACTTCGGACCATCAAAGTTGCTCAATGTACACTTTTTATTAATCTTCTATGTCCAATGTTACGAGTATAAGCTTCCGAGATTATTTCGATGCCAAAACACCAACTTTCTATGACAAATGGACAAAACCGTTAAAAGCTCCTCTATAAAGAGAGTTCAGCAACTTTGGACCATCAAAGTTGCTCGGTGTACACTTTTTATTGTTGTTTAATGTCAAATTTTATGAGTATAAGATTCCGATATTTTTTCGATTCCAAAACACCAACTTTCTATGACAAATGGACAAAACCGTTAAAAGCTCCTCCATATAGAGAGTTGAGCAACTTCGGACCATCAAAGTTACTCGGTGTACACTTTTTATTGTTCTTCTTTGTCCAATTTTACGAGTATAAGCTTCGTAGATTATTTCGACGCCAAAACAACAACTTTCTATTACAAATGGACAAAACCGTTAAAAGCTCCTCCATATAGAGAGTTGCGCAACTTCGGACCATCAAAGTTACTCGGTGTACACTTTTTATTGTTCTTCTATGTCCAATGTTACGAGTATAAGCTTCGTAGATTATTTCGACGCCAAAACAACAACTTTCTATTACAAATGGACAAAACCGTTAAAAGCTCCTCTATAGAGAGAGTTGAGCAACTTTGGACCATCAAAGTTGCTCGGTGTACACTTTTTATTGTTCTTCTATGTCCAATGTTACGAGTATAAGCTTCGTAGATTATTTCGATGCCAAAACAACAACTTTCTATGGCAAATGGACAAAATCGTTAAAAGCTCCCAAATAGAGAGAGTTGAGCAATTTCGGACCATCAAAGTTGCTCGGTGTACACTTTTTATTGTTCTTCTATGTCCAATTTTACGAGTATAAGCTTCGTAGATTATTTCGATGCCAAAACACCAACTTTCTATGACAAATGGACAAAACAATTAAAAGCTCCTCCATATAGAGAGTTGAGCAACTTCGGACCATCAAAGTTGCTCGGTGTACACATTTTATTGTTCTTCTATGTCCAATTTTACGAGTATAAGCTTCGTAGATTATTTCGATGCCAAAACACCAACTTTCTATAACAAATGGACAAAACCGTTAGAGGCTCCCAAATAGAAAGTTGAGCAACTTCGGACAATCAAAGTTGCTCGGTGTACACTTTTTATTGTTCTTCTATGTCCAATTTTACGAGTATAAGCTTCGTAGATTATTTCGATGCCAAAACACCAACTTTCTATGACAAATGGACAAAACCCTTAAAAACTCCTCCATATAGAGAGTTGAGCAACTTCGGACCATCAAAGTTACTCGGTGTACAGTTTTTATTGTTCTTTTATGTCCAATGTTACGAGTATAAGCTTCGTAGATTATTTCGATGCAAAACAAAAACTTTCTATTACAAATGGACAAAACCGTTAAAAGCTCCTCTATAGAGAGAGTTGAGCAACTTTGGACCATCAAAGTTGCTCGGTGTACACTTTTTATTGTTCTTCTATGTCCAATGTTACGAGTATAAGCTTCGTAGATTATTTCGATGCCAAAACAACAACTTTCTATGGCAAATGGACAAAATCGTTAAAAGCTCCCAAATAGAGAGAGTTGAGCAATTTCGGACCATCAAAGTTGCTCGGTGTACACTTTTTATTGTTCTTCTATGTCCAATTTTACGAGTATAAGCTTCGTAGATTATTTCGATGCCAAAACACCAACTTTCTATGACAAATGGACAAAACAATTAAAAGCTCCTCCATATAGAGAGTTGAGCAACTTCGGACCATCAAAGTTGCTCGGTGTACATATTTTATTGTTCTTCTATGTCCAATTTTACGAGTATAAGCTTCGTAGATTATTTCGATGCCAAAACACCAACTTTCTATGACAAATGGACAAAACCCTTAAAAACTCCTCCATATAGAGAGTTGAGCAACTTCGGACCATCAAAGTTACTCGGTGTACACTTTTTATTGTTCTTTTATGTCCAATGTTACGAGTATAAGCTTCGTAGATTATTTCGATGCAAAACAAAAACTTTCTATTACAAATGGACAAAACCGTTAAAAGCTCCTCTATAGTGAGAGTTGAGCAACTTTGGACCATCAAAGTTTCTCGGTGTACACTTTTTATTGTTCTTTTATGTCAAATTTTACGAGTATAAGATTTCGTTATTATTTCGATGCCAAAACAAAAACTTTCTATGGCAAATTGACAAAATCGTTAAAAGCTCCTAAATAAAGAGAGTTGAGCAATTTCGGACCATCAAAGTTGCTCGGTGTACACTTTTTATTGTTCTTCTATGTCCAATTTTACGAGTATAAGCTTCGTAGATTATTTCGATGCCAAAACACCAACTTTCTATAACAAATGGACAAAACCGTTAGAGGCTCCCAAATAGAAAGTTGAGCAACTTCGGACAATCAAAGTTGCTCGGTGTACACTTTTTATTGTTCTTCTATGTCCAATTTTACGAGTATAAGCTTCGTAGATTATTTCGATGCCAAAACACCAACTTTCTATGACAAATGGACAAAACCCTTAAAAACTCCTCCATATAGAGAGTTGAGCAACTTCGGACCATCAAAGTTACTCGGTGTACACTTTTTATTGTTCTTTTATGTCCAATGTTACGAGTATAAGCTTCGTAGATTATTTCGATGCAAAACAAAAACTTTCTATTACAAATGGACAAAACCGTTAAAAGCTCCTCTATAGTGAGAGTTGAGCAACTTTGGACCATCAAAGTTTCTCGGTGTACACTTTTTATTGTTCTTTTATGTCAAATTTTACGAGTATAAGATTTCGTTATTATTTCGATGCCAAAACAAAAACTTTCTATGGCAAATTGACAAAATCGTTAAAAGCTCCTAAATAAAGAGAGTTGAGCAATTTCGGACCATCAAAGTTGCTCGGTGTACACTTTTTATTGTTCTTCTATGTCCAATTTTACGAGTATAAGCTTCGTAGATTATTTCGATGCCAAAACACCAACTTTCTATGACAAATGGACAAAACAATTAAAAGCTCCTCCATATAGAGAGTTGAGCAACTTCGGACCATCAAAGTTGCTCGGTGTACACATTTTATTGTTCTTCTATGTCCAATTTTACGAGTATAAGCTTCGTAGATTATTTCGATGCCAAAACACCAACTTTCTATAACAAATGGACAAAACCGTTAGAGGCTCCCAAATAGAGAGTTGAGCAACTTCGGACAATCAAAGTTGCTCGGTGTACACTTTTTATTGTTCTTCTATGTCCAATTTTACGAGTATAAGCTTCGTAGATTATTTCGATGCCAAAACACCAACTTTCTATGACAAATGGACAAAACCCTTAAAAACTCCTCCATATAGAGAGTTGAGCAACTTCGGACCATCAAAGTTACTCGGTGTACACTTTTTATTGTTCTTTTATGTCCAATGTTACGAGTATAAGCTTCGTAGATTATTTCGATGCAAAACAAAAACTTTCTATTACAAATGGACAAAACCGTTAAAAGCTCCTCCATATAGAGAGTTGAGCAACATCGGACTATAAAAGTTGCTCGGTGTACACTTTTTATTGTTATTTTATGTCAAATTTTACGAGTATAAGATTCCGATATTTTTTCGATGCCAAAACACCGACTTTCTATGACAAATGGACAAAACCATTAAAAGCTCCTCCATATAGAGAGTTGAGCAACTTCGGACCATCAAAGTTACTCGGTGTACACTTTTTATTGTTCTTCTATGTCCAATGTTACGAGTATAAGCTTCGTAGATTATTTCGATGCCAAAACAACAACTTTCTATTGCAAATGGACAAAACCGTTAAAAGCTCCTCTATAGAGAGAGTTCAGCAACTTTGGACCATCAAAGTTGCTCGGTGTACACTTTTTATTGTTGTTTTATGTCAAATTTTATGAGTATAAATTCCGATATTTTTTCGATTCCAAAACACCAACTTTCTATGTCAAATGGACAAAACCGTTAAAAGCTCCTTTATATAGAGAGTTGAGCAACTTCGGACCATCAAAGTTGCTCAATGTACACTTTTTATTAATCTTCTATATCCAATGTTACGAGTATTAGCTTCCGAGATTATTTCGATGCCAAAACACCAACTTTCTATGACAAATGCACAAAACCGTTAAAAGCTCCTCTATAGAGAGAGTTCAGCAACTTTGGACCATCAAAGTTGCTCGGTGTATACTTTTTATTGTTGTTTTATGTCAAATTTTATGAGTATAAGATTCCAATATTTTTTCGATTCCAAAACACCAACTTTCTATGACAAATGGACAAAACCGTTAAAAGCTCCTCAATATAGAGAGTTGAGCAACTTCGGACCATCAAAGTTGCTCAATGTACACTTTTTATTAATCTTCTATGTCCAATGTTACGAGTATAAGCTTCCGAGATTATTTCGATGCCAAAACACCAACTTTCTATGACAAATGGACAAAACCGTTAAAAGCTCCTCTATAAAGAGAGTTCAGCAACTTTGGACCATCAAAGTTGCTCGGTGTACACTTTTTATTGTTGTTTAATGTCAAATTTTATGAGTGTAAGATTCCGATATTTTTTCGATTCCAAAACACCAACTTTCTATGACAAATGGACAAAACCGTTAAAAGCTCCTCCATATAGAGAGTTGAGCAACTTCGGACCATCAAAGTTACTCGGTGTACACTTTTTATTGTTCTTCTTTGTCCAATTTTACGAGTATAAGCTTCGTAGATTATTTCGACGCCAAAACAACAACTTTCTATTACAAATGGACAAAACCGTTAAAAGCTCCTCCATATAGAGAGTTGCGCAACTTCGGACCATCAAAGTTACTCGGTGTACACTTTTTATTGTTCTTCTATGTCCAATGTTACGAGTATAAGCTTCGTAGATTATTTCGACGCCAAAACAACAACTTTCTATTACAAATGGACAAAACCGTTAAAAGCTCCTCTATAGAGAGAGTTGAGCAACTTTGGACCATCAAAGTTGCTCGGTGTACACTTTTTATTGTTCTTCTATGTCCAATGTTACGAGTATAAGCTTCGTAGATTATTTCGATGCCAAAACAACAACTTTCTATGGCAAATGGACAAAATCGTTAAAAGCTCCCAAATAGAGAGAGTTGAGCAATTTCGGACCATCAAAGTTGCTCGGTGTACACTTTTTATTGTTCTTCTATGTCCAATTTTACGAGTATAAGCTTCGTAGATTATTTCGATGCCAAAACACCAACTTTCTATGACAAATGGACAAAACAATTAAAAGCTCCTCCATATAGAGAGTTGAGCAACTTCGGACCATCAAAGTTGCTCGGTGTACACATTTTATTGTTCTTCTATGTCCAATTTTACGAGTATAAGCTTCGTAGATTATTTCGATGCCAAAACACCAACTTTCTATAACAAATGGACAAAACCGTTAGAGGCTCCCAAATAGAGAGTTGAGCAACTTCGGACAATCAAAGTTGCTCGGTGTACACTTTTTATTGTTCTTCTATGTCCAATTTTACGAGTATAAGCTTCGTAGATTATTTCGATGCCAAAACACCAACTTTCTATGACAAATGGACAAAACCCTTAAAAACTCCTCCATATAGAGAGTTGAGCAACTTCGGACCATCAAAGTTACTCGGTGTACAGTTTTTATTGTTCTTTTATGTCCAATGTTACGAGTATAAGCTTCGTAGATTATTTCGATGCAAAACAAAAACTTTCTATTACAAATGGACAAAACCGTTAAAAGCTCCTCTATAGAGAGAGTTGAGCAACTTTGGAAAATCAAAGTTTCTCGGTGTACACTTTTTGTTGTTCTTTTATGTCAAATTTTACGAGTATAAGATTTCGTTATTATTTCGATGCCAAAACAAAAACTTTCTATGGCAAATTGACAAAATCGTTAAAAGCTCCTAAATAAAGAGAGTTGAGCAATTTCGGACCATCAAAGTTGCTCGGTGGACACTTTTTATTGTTCTTCTATGTCCAATTTTACGAGTATAAGCTTCGTAGATTATTTCGATGCCAAAACACCAACTTTCTATGACAAATGGACAAAACCCTTAAAAACTCCTCCATATAGAGAGTTGAGCAACTTCGGACCATCAAAGTTACTCGGTGTACACTTTTTATTGTTCTTTTATGTCCAATGTTACGAGTATAAGCTTCGTAGATTATTTCGATGCAAAACAAAAACTTTCTATTACAAATGGACAAAACCGTTA
This sequence comes from Euonymus europaeus, assembly GCA_963580455.1. Lineage (NCBI taxonomy): Eukaryota > Viridiplantae > Streptophyta > Magnoliopsida > Celastrales > Celastraceae > Euonymus > Euonymus europaeus. The sequence goes on from OY756965.1 coordinate 10,711,929, forward strand.
AAAGCTCCTCCATATAGAGAGTTGAGCAACATCGGACTATAAAAGTTGCTCGGTGTACACTTTTTATTGTTATTTTATGTCAAATTTTACGAGTATAAGATTCCGATATTTTTTCGATGCCAAAACACCGACTTTCTATGACAAATGGACAAAACCATTAAAAGCTCCTCCATATAGAGAGTTGAGCAACTTCGGACCATCAAAGTTACTCGGTGTACACTTTTTATTGTTCTTCTATGTCCAATGTTACGAGTATAAGCTTGGTAGATTATTTCGATGCCAAAACAACAACTTTCTATTACAAATGGACAAAACCGTTAAAAGCTCCTCTATAGAGAGAGTTCAGCAACTTAGAACCATCAAAGTTGCTCGGTGTACACTTTTTATTGTTGTTTTATGTCAAATTTTATGAGTATAAATTCCGATATTTTTTCGATTCCAAAACACCAACTTTCTATGTCAAATGGACAAAACCGTTAAAAGCTCCTTCATATAGAGAGTTGAGCAACTTCGGACCATCAAAGTTGCTCAATGTACACTTTTTGTTAATCTTCTATATCCAATGTTACGAGTATTAGCTTCCGAGATTATTTCGATGCCAAAACACCAACTTTCTATGACAAATGCACAAAACCGTTAAAAGCTCCTCTATAGAGAGAGTTCAGCAACTTTGGACCATCAAAGTTGCTCGGTGTATACTTTTTATTGTTGTTTTATGTCAAATTTTATGAGTATAAGATTCCGATATTTTTTCGATTCCAAAACACCAACTTTCTATAACAAATGGACAAAACCGTTAAAAGCTCCTCCATATAGAGAGTTGAGCAACTTCGGACCATCAAAGTTGCTCAATGTACACTTTTTATTAATCTTCTATGTCCAATGTTACGAGTATAAGCTTCCGAGATTATTTCGATGCCAAAACACCAACTTTCTATGACAAATGGACAAAACCATTAAAAGCTCCTCTATAAAGAGAGTTCAGCAACTTTGGACCATCAAAGTTGCTCGGTGTACACTTTTTATTGTTGTTTAATGTCAAATTTTATGAGTATAAGATTCCGATATTTTTTCGATTCCAAAACACCAACTTTCTATGACAAATGGACAAAACCGTTAAAAGCTCCTCCATATAGAGAGTTGAGCAACTTCAGACCATCAAAGTTACTCGGTGTACACTTTTTATTGTTCTTCTATGTCCAATTTTACGAGTATAAGCTTCGTAGATTATTTCGATGCAAAACAAAAACTTTCTATTACAAATGGACAAAACCGTTAAAAGCTCCTCCATATAGAGAGTTGAGCAACATCGGACTATAAAAGTTGCTCGGTGTACACTTTTTATTGTTATTTTATGTCAAATTTTACGAGTATAAGATTCCGATATTTTTTCGATGCCAAAACACCGACTTTCTATGACAAATGGACAAAACCATTAAAAGCTCCTCCATATAGAGAGTTGAGCAACTTCGGACCATCAAAGTTGCTCGGTGTACACTTTTTATTGTTCTTCTATGTCCAATTTTACGAGTATAAGCTTCGTAGATTATTTCGATGCCAAAACACCAACTTTCTATGACAAATGGACAAAACAATTAAAAGCTCCTCCATATAGAGAGTTGAGCAACTTCGGACCATCAAAGTTGCTCGGTGTACACATTTTATTGTTCTTCTATGTCCAATTTTACGAGTATAAGCTTCGTAGATTATTTCGATGCCAAAACACCAACTTTCTATAACAAATGGACAAAACCGTTAGAGGCTCCCAAATAGAGAGTTGAGCAACTTCGGACAATCAAAGTTGCTCGGTGTACACTTTTTATTGTTCTTCTATGTCCAATTTTACGAGTATAAGCTTCGTAGATTATTTCGATGCCAAAACACCAACTTTCTATGACAAATGGACAAAACCCTTAAAAACTCCTCCATATAGAGAGTTGAGCAACTTCGGACCATCAAAGTTACTCGGTGTACACTTTTTATTGTTCTTTTATGTCCAATGTTACGAGTATAAGCTTCGTAGATTATTTCGATGCAAAACAAAAACTTTCTATTACAAATGGACAAAACCGTTAAAAGCTCCTCTATAGAGAGAGTTGAGCAACTTTGGACCATCAAAGTTTTCTCGGTGTACACTTTTTATTGTTCTTTTATGTCAAATTTTACGAGTATAAGATTTCGTTATTATTTCGATGCCAAAACAAAACTTTCTATGGCAAATTGACAAAATCGTTAAAAGCTCCAAAATAAAGAGAGTTGAGCAATTTCGGACCATCAAAGTTGCTCGGTGTACACTTTTTATTGTTCTTCTATGTCCAATTTTACGAGTATAAGCTTCGTAGATTATTTCGATGCCAAAACATCAACTTTCTATAACAAATGGACAAAACCGTTAGAGGCTCCCAAATAGAGAGTTGAGCAACTTCGGACAATCAAAGTTGCTCGGTGTACACTTTTTATTGTTCTTCTATGTCCAATTTTACGAGTATAAGCTTCGTAGATTATTTCGATGCCAAAACACCAACTTTCTATAACAAATGGACAAAACCGTTAGAGGCTCCCAAATAGAGAGTTGAGCAACTTCGGACAATCAAAGTTGCTCGGTGTACACTTTTTATTGTTCTTCTATGTCCAATTTTACGAGTATAAGCTTCGTAGATTATTTCGATGCCAAAACATCAACTTTCTATGACAAATGGACAAAACCCTTAAAAACTCCTCCATATAGAGAGTTGAGCAACTTCGGACCATCAAAGTTACTCGGTGTACACTTTTTATTGTTCTTTTATGTCCAATGTTACGAGTATAAGCTTCGTAGATTATTTCGATGCAAAACAAAAACTTTCTATTACAAATGGACAAAACCGTTAAAAGCTCCTCCATATAGAGAGTTGAGCAACATCGGACTATAAAAGTTGCTCGGTGTACACTTTTTATTGTTATTTTATGTCAAATTTTACGAGTATAAGATTCCGATATTTTTTCGATGCCAAAACACCGACTTTCTATGACAAATGGACAAAACCATTAAAAGCTCCTCCATATAGAGAGTTGAGCAACTTCGGACCATCAAAGTTACTCGGTGTACACTTTTTATTGTTCTTCTATGTCCAATGTTACGAGTATAAGCTTCGTAGATTATTTCGATGCCAAAACAACAACTTTCTATTACAAATGGACAAAACCGTTAAAAGCTCCTCTATAGAGAGAGTTCAGCAACTTTGGACCATCAAAGTTGCTCGGTGTACACTTTTTATTGTTGTTTTATGTCAAATTTTATGAGTATAAATTCCGATATTTTTTCGATTCCAAAACACCAACTTTCTATGACAAATGGACAAAACCGTTAAAAGCTCCTCCATATAGAGAGTTGAGCAACTTCGGACCATCAAAGTTGCTCAATGTACACTTTTTATTAATCTTCTATATCCAATGTTACGAGTATAAGCTTCCGAGATTATTTCGATGCCAAAACACCAACTTTCTATGACAAATGCACAAAACCGTTAAAAGCTCCTCTATAGAGAGAGTTCAGCAACTTTGGACCATCAAAGTTGCTCGGTGTATACTTTTTATTGTTGTTTTATGTCAAATTTTATGAGTATAAGATTCCGATATTTTTTCGATTCCAAAACACCAACTTTCTATGACAAATGGACAAAACCGTTAAAAGCTCCTCCATATAGAGAGTTGAGCAACTTCGGACCATCAAAGTTGCTCAATGTACACTTTTTATTAATCTTCTATGTCCAATGTTACGAGTATAAGCTTCCGAGATTATTTCGATGCCAAAACACCAACTTTCTATGACAAATAGACAAAACCGTTAAAAGCTCCTCTATAGAGAGAGTTCAGCAACTTTGGACCATCAAAGTTGCTCGGTGTACACTTTTTATTGTTGTTTTATGTCAAATTTTATGAGTATAAGATTCCGATATTTTTTCGATTACAAAACACCAACTTTCTATGACAAATGGACAAAACCGTTAAAAGCTCCTCCATATAGAGAGTTGAGCAACTTCGGACCATCAAAGTTACTCGGTGTACACTTTTTATTGTTCTTCTTTGTCCAATGTTACGAGTATAAGCTTCGTAGATTATTTCGACGCCAAAACAACAACTTTCTATTACAAATGGACAAAACCGTTAAAAGCTCCTCCATATAGAGAGTTGAGCAACTTCGGACCATCAAAGTTACTCGGTGTACACTTTTTATTGTTCTTCTATGTCCAATGTTACGAGTATAAGCTTCGTAGATTATTTCGACGCCAAAACAACAGCTTTCTATTACAAATGGACAAAACCGTTAAAAGCTCCTCTATAGAGAGAGTTGAGCAACTTTGGACCATCAAAGTTGCTCGGTGTACACTTTTTATTGTTCTTCTATGTCCAATGTTACGAGTATAAGCTTCGTAGATTATTTCGATGCCAAAACAACAACTTTCTATGGCAAATGGACAAAATCATTAAAAGCTCCCAAATAGAGAGAGTTGAGCAATTTCGGACCATCAAAGTTGCTCGGTGTACACTTTTTATTGTTCTTCTATATCCAATTTTACGAGTATAAGCTTCGTAGATTATTTCGATGCCAAAACACCAACTTTCTATGACAAATGGACAAAACAATTAAAAGCTCCTCCATATAGAGAGTTGAGCAACTTCGGACCATCAAAGTTGCTCGGTGTACACATTTTATTGTTCTTCTATGTCCAATTTTACGAGTATAAGCTTCGTAGATTATTTCGATGCCAAAACACCAACTTTCTATAACAAATGGACAAAACCGTTAGAGGCTCCCAAATAGAGAGTTGAGCAACTTCGGACAATCAAAGTTGCTCGGTGTACACTTTTTATTGTTCTTCTATGTCCAATTTTACGAGTATAAGCTTCGTAGATTATTTCGATGCCAAAACACCAACTTTCTATGACAAATGGACAAAACCCATAAAAACTCCTCCATATAGAGAGTTGAGCAACTTCGGACCATCAAAGTTACTCGGTGTACACTTTTTATTGTTCTTCTTTGTCCAATGTTACGAGTATAAGCTTCGTAGATTATTTCGACGCCAAAACAACAACTTTCTATTACAAATGGACAAAACCGTTAAAAGCTCTTCCATATAGAGAGTTGAGCAACTTCGGACCATCAAAGTTACTCGGTGTACACTTTTTATTGTTCTTCTATGTCCAATGTTACGAGTATAAGCTTCGTATATTATTTCGACGCCAAAACAACAACTTTCTATTACAAATGGACAAAACCGTTAAAAGCTCCTCTATAGAGAGAGTTGAGCAACTTTGGACCATCAAAGTTGCTCGGTGTACACTTTTTATTGTTCTTCTATGTCCAATGTTACGAGTATAAGCTTCGTAGATTATTTCGATGCCAAAACAACAACTTTCTATGGCAAATGGACAAAATCGTTAAAAGCTCCCAATTAGAGAGAGTTGAGCAATTTCGGACCATCAAAGTTGCTCGGTGTACACTTTTTATTGTTCTTCTATGTCCAATTTTACGAGTATAAGCTTCGTAGATTATTTCGATGCCAAAACACCAACTTTCTATGACAAATGGACAAAACCCTTAAAAACTCCTCCATATAGAGAGTTGAGTAACTTCGGACCATCAAAGTTGCTCGGTGTACACTTTTTATTGTTCTTCTTTGTCCAATGTTACGAGTATAAGCTTCGTAGATTATTTCGACGCCAAAACAACAACTTTCTATTACAAATGGAAAAAACCGTTAAAAGCTCCTCCATATAGAGAGTTGAGCAACTTCGGACCATCAAAGTTACTCGGTGTACACTTTTTATTGTTCTTCTATGTCCAATGTTACGAGTATAAGCTTCGTAGATTATTTCGACGCCAAAACAACAACTTTCTATTACAAATGGACAAAACCGTTAAAAACTCCTCTATAGAGAGAGTTGAGCAACTTTGGACCATCAAAGTTGCTCGGTGTACACTTTTTATTGTTCTTCTATGTCCAATGTTACGAGTATAAGCTTCGTAGATTATTTCGATGCCAAAACAACAACTTTCTATGGCAAATGGACAAAATCGTTAAAAGCTCTTCCATATAGAGAGTTGAGCAACTTCGGACCATCAAAGTTACTCGGTGTACACTTTTTATTGTTCTTCTATGTCCAATGTTACGAGTATAAGCTTCGTATATTATTTCGACGCCAAAACAACAACTTTCTATTACAAATGGACAAAACCGTTAAAAGCTCCTCTATAGAGAGAGTTGAGCAACTTTGGACCATCAAAGTTGCTCGGTGTACACTTTTTATTGTTCTTCTATGTCCAATGTTACGAGTATAAGCTTCGTAGATTATTTCGATGCCAAAACAACAACTTTCTATGGCAAATGGACAAAATCGTTAAAAGCTCCCAAATAGAGAGAGTTGAGCAATTTCGGACCATCAAAATTGCTCGGTGTACACTTTTTATTGTTCTTCTATGTCCAATTTTACGAGTATAAGCTTCGTAGATTATTTCGATGCCAAAACACCAACTTTCTATGACAAATGGACAAAACCCTTAAAAACTCCTCCATATAGAGAGTTGAGCAACTTCGGACCATCAAAGTTACTCGGTGTACACTTTTTATTGTTCTTCTTTGTCCAATGTTACGAGTATAAGCTTCGTAGATTATTTCGACGCCAAAACAACAACTTTCTATTACAAATGGACAAAACCGTTAAAAGCTCCTCCATATAGAGAGTTGAGCAACTTCGGACCATCAAAGTTACTCGGTGTACACTTTTTATTGTTCTTCTTTGTCCAATGTTACGAGTATAAGCTTCGTAGATTATTTCGACGCCAAAACAACAACTTTCTATTACAAATGGACAAAACCGTTAAAAGCTCCTCCATATAGAGAGTTGAGCAACTTCGGACCATCAAAGTTACTCGGTGTACACTTTTTATTGTTCTTCTATGTCCAATGTTACGAGTATAAGCTTCGTAGATTATTTCGACGCCAAAACAACAGCTTTCTATTACAAATGGACAAAACCGTTAAAAGCTCCTCTATAGAGAGAGTTGAGCAACTTTGGACCATCAAAGTTGCTCGGTGTACACTTTTTATTGTTCTTCTATGTCCAATGTTACGAGTATAAGCTTCGTAGATTATTTCGATGCCAAAACAACAACTTTCTATGGCAAATGGACAAAATCATTAAAAGCTCCCAAATAGAGAGAGTTGAGCAATTTCGGACCATCAAAGTTGCTCGGTGTACACATTTTATTGTTCTTCTATGTCCAATTTTACGAGTATAAGCTTCGTAGATTATTTCGATGCCAAAACACCAACTTTCTATAACAAATGGACAAAACCGTTAGAGGCTCCCAAATAGAGAGTTGAGCAACTTCGGACAATCAAAGTTGCTCGGTGTACACTTTTTATTGTTCTTCTATGTCCAATTTTACGAGTATAAGCTTCGTAGATTATTTCGATGCCAAAACACCAACTTTCTATGACAAATGGACAAAACCCATAAAAACTCCTCCATATAGAGAGTTGAGCAACTTCGGACCATCAAAGTTACTCGGTGTACACTTTTTATTGTTCTTCTTTGTCCAATGTTACGAGTATAAGCTTCGTAGATTATTTCGACGCCAAAACAACAACTTTCTATTACAAATGGACAAAACCGTTAAAAGCTCTTCCATATAGAGAGTTGAGCAACTTCGGACCATCAAAGTTACTCGGTGTACACTTTTTATTGTTCTTCTATGTCCAATGTTACGAGTATAAGCTTCGTATATTATTTCGACGCCAAAACAACAACTTTCTATTACAAATGGACAAAACCGTTAAAAGCTCCTCTATAGAGAGAGTTGAGCAACTTTGGACCATCAAAGTTGCTCGGTGTACACTTTTTATTGTTCTTCTATGTCCAATGTTACGAGTATAAGCTTCGTAGATTATTTCGATGCCAAAACAACAACTTTCTATGGCAAATGGACAAAATCGTTAAAAGCTCCCAATTAGAGAGAGTTGAGCAATTTCGGACCATCAAAGTTGCTCGGTGTACACTTTTTATTGTTCTTCTATGTCCAATTTTACGAGTATAAGCTTCGTAGATTATTTCGATGCCAAAACACCAACTTTCTATGACAAATGGACAAAACCCTTAAAAACTCCTCCATATAGAGAGTTGAGCAACTTCGGACCATCAAAGTTGCTCGGTGTACACTTTTTATTGTTCTTCTTTGTCCAATGTTACGAGTATAAGCTTCGTAGATTATTTCGACGCCAAAACAACAACTTTCTATTACAAATGGACAAAACCGTTAAAAGCTCCTCCATATAGAGAGTTGAGCAACTTCGGACCATCAAAGTTACTCGGTGTACACTTTTTATTGTTCTTCTATGTCCAATGTTACGAGTATAAGCTTCGTAGATTATTTCGACGCCAAAACAACAACTTTCTATTACAAATGGACAAAACCGTTAAAAACTCCTCTATAGAGAGAGTTGAGCAACTTTGGACCATCAAAGTTGCTCGGTGTACACTTTTTATTGTTCTTCTATGTCCAATGTTACGAGTATAAGCTTCGTAGATTATTTCGATGCCAAAACAACAACTTTCTATGGCAAATGGACAAAATCGTTAAAAGCTCTTCCATATAGAGAGTTGAGCAACTTCGGACCATCAAAGTTACTCGGTGTACACTTTTTATTGTTCTTCTATTTCCAATGTTACGAGTATAAGCTTCGTATATTATTTCGACGCCAAAACAACAACTTTCTATTACAAATGGACAAAACCGTTAAAAGCTCCTCTATAGAGAGAGTTGAGCAACTTTGGACCATCAAAGTTGCTCGGTGTACACTTTTTATTGTTCTTCTATGTCCAATGTTACGAGTATAAGCTTCGTAGATTATTTCGATGCCAAAACAACAACTTTCTATGGCAAATGGACAAAATCGTTAAAAGCTCCCAAATAGAGAGAGTTGAGCAATTTCGGACCATCAAAATTGCTCGGTGTACACTTTTTATTGTTCTTCTATGTCCAATTTTACGAGTATAAGCTTCGTAGATTATTTCGATGCCAAAACACCAACTTTCTATGACAAATGGACAAAACCCTTAAAAACTCCTCCATATAGAGAGTTGAGCAACTTCGGACCATCAAAGTTACTCGGTGTACACTTTTTATTGTTCTTCTTTGTCCAATGTTACGAGTATAAGCTTCGTAGATTATTTCGACGCCAAAACAACAACTTTCTATTACAAATGGACAAAACCGTTAAAAGCTCCTCCATATAGAGAGTTGAGCAACTTCGGACCATCAAAGTTACTCGGTGTACACTTTTTATTGTTCTTCTATGTCCAATGTTACGAGTATAAGCTTCGTAGATTATTTCGACGCCAAAACAACAACTTTCTATTACAAATGGACAAAACCGTTAAAAACTCTTCTATAGAGAGAGTTGAGCAACTTTGGACCATCAAAGTTGCTCGGTGTACACTTTTTATTGTTCTTCTATGTCCAATGTTACGAGTATAAGCTTCGTAGATTATTTCGATGCCAAAACAACAACTTTCTATGGCAAATGGACAAAATCGTTAAAAGCTCCCAAATAGAGAGAGTTGAGCAATTTCGGACCATCAAAGTTGCTCGGTGTACACTTTTTATTGTTCTTCTATGTCCAATTTTACGAGTATAAGCTTCGTAGATTATTTCGATGCCAAAACACCAACTTTCTATGACAAATGGACAAAACAATTAAAAGCTCCTCCATATAGAGAGTTGAGCAACTTCGGACCATCAAAGTTGCTCGGTGTACACATTTTATTGTTCTTCTATGTCCAATTTTACGAGTATAAGCTTCGTAGATTATTTCGATGCCAAAACACCAACTTTCTATAACAAATGGACAAAACCGTTAGAGGCTCCCAAATAGAAAGTTGAGCAACTTCGGACAATCAAAGTTGCTCGGTGTACACTTTTTATTGTTCTTCTTTGTCCAATTTTACGAGTATAAGCTTCGTAGATTATTTCGATGCCAAAACACCAACTTTCTATGACAAATGGACAAAACCCTTAAAAACTCCTCCATATAGAGAGTTGAGCAACTTCGGACCATCAAAGTTACTCGGTGTACACTTTTTATTGTTCTTTTATGTCCAATGTTACGAGTATAAGCTTCGTAGATTATTTCGATGCAAAACAAAAACTTTCTATTACAAATGGACAAAACCGTTAAAAGCTCCTCTATAGTGAGAGTTGAGCAACTTTGGACCATCAAAGTTTCTCGGTGTACACTTTTTATTGTTCTTTTATGTCAAATTTTACGAGTATAAGATTTCGTTATTATTTCGATGCCAAAACAAAAACTTTCTATGGCAAATTGACAAAATCGTTAAAAGCTCCTAAATAAAGAGAGTTGAGCAATTTCGGACCATCAAAGTTGCTCGGTGTACACTTTTTATTGTTCTTCTATGTCCAATTTTACGAGTATAAGCTTCGTAGATTATTTCGATGCCAAAACACCAACTTTCTATGACAAATGGACAAAACAATTAAAAGCTCCTCCATATAGAGAGTTGAGCAACTTCGGACCATCAAATTTGCTCGGTGTACACATTTTATTGTTCTTCTATGTCCAATTTTACGAGTATAAGCTTCGTAGATTATTTCGATGCCAAAACACCAACTTTCTATAACAAATGGACAAAACCGTTAGAGGCTCCCAAATAGAGAGTTGAGCAACTTCGGACAATCAAAGTTGCTCGGTGTACACTTTTTATTGTTCTTCTATGTCCAATTTTACGAGTATAAGCTTCGTAGATTATTTCGATGCCAAAACACCAACTTTCTATGACAAATGGACAAAACCCTTAAAAACTCCTCCATATAGAGAGTTGAGCAACTTCGGACCATCAAAGTTACTCGGTGTACACTTTTTATTGTTCTTTTATGTCCAATGTTACGAGTATAAGCTTCGTAGATTATTTCGATGCAAAACAAAAACTTTCTATTACAAATGGACAAAACCGTTAAAAGCTCCTCCATATAGAGAGTTGAGCAACATCGGACTATAAAAGTTGCTCGGTGTACACTTTTTATTGTTATTTTATGTCAAATTTTACGAGTATAAGATTCCGATATTTTTTCGATGCCAAAACACCGACTTTCTATGACAAATGGACAAAACCATTAAAAGCTCCTCCATATAGAGAGTTGAGCAACTTCGGACCATCAAAGTTACTCGGTGTACACTTTTTATTGTTCTTCTATGTCCAATGTTACGAGTATAAGCTTCGTAGATTATTTCGATGCCAAAACAACAACTTTCTATTGCAAATGGACAAAACCGTTAAAAGCTCCTCTATAGAGAGAGTTCAGCAACTTTGGACCATCAAAGTTGCTCGGTGTACACTTTTTATTGTTGTTTTATGTCAAATTTTATGAGTATAAATTCCGATATTTTTTCGATTCCAAAACACCAACTTTCTATGTCAAATGGACAAAACCGTTAAAAGCTCCTTTATATAGAGAGTTGAGCAACTTCGGACCATCAAAGTTGCTCAATGTACACTTTTTATTAATCTTCTATATCCAATGTTACGAGTATTACCTTCCGAGATTATTTCGATGCCAAAACACCAACTTTCTATGACAAATGCACAAAACCGTTAAAAGCTCCTCTATAGAGAGAGTTCAGCAACTTTGGACCATCAAAGTTGCTCGGTGTATACTTTTTATTGTTGTTTTATGTCAAATTTTATGAGTATAAGATTCCGATATTTTTTCGATTCCAAAACACCAACTTTCTATGACAAATGGACAAAACCGTTAAAAGCTCCTCCATATAGAGAGTTGAGCAACTTCGGACCATCAAAGTTGCTCAATGTACACTTTTTATTAATCTTCTATGTCCAATGTTACGAGTATAAGCTTCCGAGATTATTTCGATGCCAAAACACCAACTTTCTATGACAAATGGACAAAACCGTTAAAAGCTCCTCTATAAAGAGAGTTCAGCAACTTTGGACCATCAAAGTTGCTCGGTGTACACTTTTTATTGTTGTTTAATGTCAAATTTTATGAGTGTAAGATTCCGATATTTTTTCGATTCCAAAACACCAACTTTCTATGACAAATGGACAAAACCGTTAAAAGCTCCTCCATATAGAGAGTTGAGCAACTTCGGACCATCAAAGTTACTCGGTGTACACTTTTTATTGTTCTTCTTTGTCCAATTTTACGAGTATAAGCTTCGTAGATTATTTCGACGCCAAAACAACAACTTTCTATTACAAATGGACAAAACCGTTAAAAGCTCCTCCATATAGAGAGTTGCGCAACTTCGGACCATCAAAGTTACTCGGTGTACACTTTTTATTGTTCTTCTATGTCCAATGTTACGAGTATAAGCTTCGTAGATTATTTCGACGCCAAAACAACAACTTTCTATTACAAATGGACAAAACCGTTAAAAGCTCCTCTATAGAGAGAGTTGAGCAACTTTGGACCATCAAAGTTGCTCGGTGTACACTTTTTATTGTTCTTCTATGTCCAATGTTACGAGTATAAGCTTCGTAGATTATTTCGATGCCAAAACAACAACTTTCTATGGCAAATGGGCAAAATCGTTAAAAGCTCCCAAATAGAGAGAGTTGAGCAATTTCGGACCATCAAAGTTGCTCGGTGTACACTTTTTATTGTTCTTCTATGTCCAATTTTACGAGTATAAGCTTCGTAGATTATTTCGATGCCAAAACACCAACTTTCTATGACAAATGGACAAAACAATTAAAAGCTCCTCCATATAGAGAGTTGAGCAACTTCGGACCATCAAAGTTGCTCGGTGTACACATTTTATTGTTCTTCTATGTCCAATTTTACGAGTATAAGCTTCGTAGATTATTTCGATGCCAAAACACCAACTTTCTATAACAAATGGACAAAACCGTTAGAGGCTCCCAAATAGAAAGTTGAGCAACTTCGGACAATCAAAGTTGCTCGGTGTACACTTTTTATTGTTCTTCTATGTCCAATTTTACGAGTATAAGCTTCGTAGATTATTTCGATGCCAAAACACCAACTTTCTATGACAAATGGACAAAACCCTTAAAAACTCCTCCATATAGAGAGTTGAGCAACTTCGGACCATCAAAGTTACTCGGTGTACACTTTTTATTGTTCTTTTATGTCCAATGTTACGAGTATAAGCTTCGTAGATTATTTCGATGCAAAACAAAAACTTTCTATTACAAATGGACAAAACCGTTAAAAGCTCCTCTATAGTGAGAGTTGAGCAACTTTGGACCATCAAAGTTTCTCGGTGTACACTTTTTATTGTTCTTTTATGTCAAATTTTACGAGTATAAGATTTCGTTATTATTTCGATGCCAAAACAAAAACTTTCTATGGCAAATTGACAAAATCGTTAAAAGCTCCTAAATAAAGAGAGTTGAGCAATTTCGGACCATCAAAGTTGCTCGGTGTACACTTTTTATTGTTCTTCTATGTCCAATTTTACGAGTATAAGCTTCGTAGATTATTTCGATGCCAAAACACCAACTTTCTATGACAAATGGACAAAACAATTAAAAGCTCCTCCATATAGAGAGTTGAGCAACTTCGGACCATCAAATTTGCTCGGTGTACACATTTTATTGTTCTTCTATGTCCAATTTTACGAGTATAAGCTTCGTAGATTATTTCGATGCCAAAACACCAACTTTCTATAACAAATGGACAAAACCGTTAGAGGCTCCCAAATAGAGAGTTGAGCAACTTCGGACAATCAAAGTTGCTCGGTGTACACTTTTTATTGTTCTTCTATGTCCAATTTTACGAGTATAAGCTTCGTAGATTATTTCGATGCCAAAACACCAACTTTCTATGACAAATGGACAAAACCCTTAAAAACTCCTCCATATAGAGAGTTGAGCAACTTCGGACCATCAAAGTTACTCGGTGTACACTTTTTATTGTTCTTTTATGTCCAATGTTACGAGTATAAGCTTCGTAGATTATTTCGATGCAAAACAAAAACTTTCTATTACAAATGGACAAAACCGTTAAAAGCTCCTCTATAGAGAGAGTTCAGCAACTTAGAACCATCAAAGTTGGTCGGTGTACACTTTTTATTGTTGTTTTATGTCAAATTTTATGAGTATAAATTCCGATATTTTTTCGATTCCAAAACACCAACTTTCTATGTCAAATGGACAAAACCGTTAAAAGCTCCTACATATAGAGAGTTGAGCAACTTCGGACCATCAAAGTTACTCGGTGTACACTTTTTATTGTTCTTCTATGTCCAATGTTACGAGTATAAGCTTCGTAGATTATTTCGATGCCAAAACAACAACTTTCTATTACAAATGGACAAAACCGTTAAAAGCTCCTCTATAGAGAGAGTTCAGCAACTTTGGACCATCAAAGTTGCTCGGTGTACACTTTTTATTGTTGTTTTATGTCAAATTTTATGAGTATAAATTCCGATATTTTTTCGATTCCAAAACACCAACTTTCTATGACAAATGGACAAAACCGTTAAAAGCTCCTCCATATAGAGAGTTGAGCAACTTCGGACCATCAAAGTTGCTCAATGTACACTTTTTATTAATCTTCTATATCCAATGTTACGAGTATAAGCTTCCGAGATTATTTCGATGCCAAAACACCAACTTTCTATGACAAATGGACAAAACCCTTAAAAACTCCTCCATATAGAGAGTTGAGCAACTTCGGACCATCAAAGTTACTCGGTGTACACTTTTTATTGTTCTTTTATGTCCAATGTTACGAGTATAAGCTTCGTAGATTATTTCGATGCAAAACAAAAACTTTCTATTACAAATGTACAAAACCGTTAAAAGCTCCTCCATATAGAGAGTTGAGCAACATCGGACTATAAAAGTTGCTCGGTGTACACTTTTTATTGTTATTTTATGTCAAATTTTACGAGTATAAGATTCCGATATTTTTTCGATGCCAAAACACCGACTTTCTATGACAAATGGACAAAACCATTAAAAGCTACTCCATATAGAGAGTTGAGCAACTTCGGACCATCAAAGTTACTCGGTGTACACTTTTTATTGTTCTTCTATGTCCAATGTTACGAGTATAAGCTTCGTAGATTATTTCGATGCCAAAACAACAACTTTCTATTACAAATGGACAAAACCGTTAAAAGCTCCTCTATAGAGAGAGTTCAGCAACTTTGGACCATCAAAGTTGCTCGGTGTACACTTTTTATTGTTGTTTTATGTCAAATTTTATGAGTATAAATTCCGATATTTTTTCGATTCCAAAACACCAACTTTCTATGACAAATGGACAAAACCGTTAAAAGCTCCTCCATATAGAGAGTTGAGCAACTTCGGACCATCAAAGTTGCTCAATGTACACTTTTTATTAATCTTCTATATCCAATGTTACGAGTATAAGCTTCCGAGATTATTTCGATGCCAAAACACCAACTTTCTATGACAAATGCACAAAACCGTTAAAAGCTCCTCTATAGAGAGAGTTCAGCAACTTTGGACCAGCAAAGTTGCTCGGTGTATATTTTTTATTGTTGTTTTATGTCAAATTTTATGAGTATAAGATTCCGATATTTTTTCGATTCCAAAACACCAACTTTCTATGACAAATGGACAAAACCGTTAAAAGCTCCTCCATATAGAGAGTTGAGCAACTTCGGACCATCAAAGTTGCTCAATGTACACTTTTTATTAATCTTCTATGTCCAATGTTACGAGTATAAGCTTCCGAGATTATTTCGATGCCAAAACACCAACTTTCTATGACAAATAGACAAAACCGTTAAAAGCTCCTCTATAGAGAGAGTTCAGCAACTTTGGACCATCAAAGTTGCTCGGTGTACACTTTTTATTGTTGTTTTATGTCAAATTTTATGAGTATAAGATTCCGATATTTTTTCGATTACAAAACACCAACTTTCTATGACAAATGGACAAAACCGTTAAAAGCTCCTCCATATAGAGAGTTGAGCAACTTCGGACCATCAAAGTTACTCGGTGTACACTTTTTATTGTTCTTCTTTGTCCAATGTTACGAGTATAAGCTTCGTAGATTATTTCGACGCCAAAACAACAACTTTCTATTACAAATGGACAAAACCGTTAAAAGCTCCTCCATATAGAGAGTTGAGCAACTTCGGACCATCAAAGTTACTCGGTGTACACTTTTTATTGTTCTTCTATGTCCAATGTTACGAGTATAAGCTTCGTAGATTATTTCGACGCCAAAACAACAGCTTTCTATTACAAATGGACAAAACCGTTAAAAGCTCCTCTATAGAGAGAGTTGAGCAACTTTGGACCATCAAAGTTGCTCGGTGTACACTTTTTATTGTTCTTCTATGTCCAATGTTACGAGTATAAGCTTCGTAGATTATTTCGATGCCAAAACAACAACTTTCTATGGCAAATGGACAAAATCATTAAAAGCTCCCAAATAGAGAGAGTTGAGCAATTTCGGACCATCAAAGTTGCTCGGTGTACACTTTTTATTGTTCTTCTATATCCAATTTTACGAGTATAAGCTTCGTAGATTATTTCGATGCCAAAACACCAACTTTCTATGACAAATGGACAAAACAATTAAAAGCTCCTCCATATAGAGAGTTGAGCAACTTCGGACCATCAAAGTTGCTCGGTGTACACATTTTATTGTTCTTCTATGTCCAATTTTACGAGTATAAGCTTCGTAGATTATTTCGATGCCAAAACACCAACTTTCTATAACAAATGGACAAAACCGTTAGAGGCTCCCAAATAGAGAGTTGAGCAACTTCGGACAATCAAAGTTGCTCGGTGTACACTTTTTATTGTTCTTCTATGTCCAATTTTACGAGTATAAGCTTCGTAGATTATTTCGATGCCAAAACACCAACTTTCTATGACAAATGGACAAAACCCATAAAAACTCCTCCATATAGAGAGTTGAGCAACTTCGGACCATCAAAGTTACTCGGTGTACACTTTTTATTGTTCTTCTTTGTCCAATGTTACGAGTATAAGCTTCGTAGATTATTTCGACGCCAAAACAACAACTTTCTATTACAAATGGACAAAACCGTTAAAAGCTCTTCCATATAGAGAGTTGAGCAACTTCGGACCATCAAAGTTACTCGGTGTACACTTTTTATTGTTCTTCTATGTCCAATGTTACGAGTATAAGCTTCGTATATTATTTCGACGCCAAAACAACAACTTTCTATTACAAATGGACAAAACCGTTAAAAGCTCCTCTATAGAGAGAGTTGAGCAACTTTGGACCATCAAAGTTGCTCGGTGTACACTTTTTATTGTTCTTCTATGTCCAATGTTACGAGTATAAGCTTCGTAGATTATTTCGATGCCAAAACAACAACTTTCTATGGCAAATGGACAAAATCGTTAAAAGCTCCCAAATAGAGAGAGTTGAGCAATTTCGGACCATCAAAGTTGCTCGGTGTACACTTTTTATTGTTCTTCTATGTCCAATTTTACGAGTATAAGCTTCGTAGATTATTTCGATGCCAAAACACCAACTTTCTATGACAAATGGACAAAACCCTTAAAAACTCCTCCATATAGAGAGTTGAGCAACTTCGGACCATCAAAGTTACTCGGTGTACACTTTTTATTGTTCTTCTTTGTCCAATGTTACGAGTATAAGCTTCGTAGATTATTTCGACGCCAAAACAACAACTTTCTATTACAAATGGACAAAACCGTTAAAAGCTCCTCCATATAGAGAGTTGAGCAACTTCGGACCATCAAAGTTACTCGGTGTACACTTTTTATTGTTCTTCTATGTCCAATGTTACGAGTATAAGCTTCGTAGATTATTTCGACGCCAAAACAACAACTTTCTATTACAAATGGACAAAACCGTTAAAAACTCCTCTATAGAGAGAGTTGAGCAACTTTGGACCATCAAAGTTGCTCGGTTTACACTTTTTATTGTTCTTCTATGTCCAATGTTACGAGTATAAGCTTCGTAGATTATTTCGATGCCAAAACAACAACTTTCTATGGCAAATGGACAAAATCGTTAAAAGCTCCCAAATAGAGAGAGTTGAGCAATTTCGGACCATCAAAGTTGCTCGGTGTACACTTTTTATTGTTCTTCTATGTCCGATTTTACGAGTATAAGCTTCGTAGATTATTTCGATGCCAAAACACCAACTTTCTATGACAAATGGACAAAACAATTAAAAGCTCCTCCATATAGAGAGTTGAGCAACTTCGGACCATCAAAGTTGCTCGGTGTACACATTTTATTGTTCTTCTATGTCCAATTTTACGAGTATAAGCTTCGTAGATTATTTCGATGCCAAAACACCAACTTTCTATAACAAATGGACAAAACCGTTAGAGGCTCCCAAATAGAGAGTTGAGCAACTTCGGACAATCAAAGTTGCTCGGTGTACACTTTTTATTGTTCTTCTATGTCCAATTTTACGAGTATAAGCTTCGTAGATTATTTCGATGCCAAAACACCAACTTTCTATGACAAATGGACAGAACCCTTAAAAACTCCTCCATATAGAGAGTTGAGCAACTTCGGACCATAAAAGTTACTCGGTGTACACTTTTTATTGTTCTTTTATGTCCAATGTTACGAGTATAAGCTTCGTAGATTATTTCGATGCAAAACAAAAACTTTCTATTACAAATGGACAAAACCGTTAAAAGCTCCTCTATAGAGAGAGTTGAGCAACTTTGGACCATCAAAGTTTCTCGGTGTACACTTTTTATTGTTCTTTTATGTCAAATTTTACGAGTATAAGATTTCGTTATTATTTCGATGCCAAAACAAAAACTTTCTATGGCAAATTGACAAAATCGTTAAAAGCTCCTAAATAAAGAGAGTTGAGCAATTTCGGACCATCAAAGTTGCTCGGTGTACACTTTTTATTGTTCTTCTATGTACAATTTTACGAGTATAAGCTTCGTAGATTATTTCGATGCCAAAACACCAACTTTCTATGACAAATGGACAAAACAATTAAAAGCTCCTCCATATAGAGAGTTGAGCAACTTCGGACCATCAAAGTTGCTCGGTGTACACATTTTATTGTTCTTCTATGTCCAATTTTACGAGTATAAGCTTCGCAGATTATTTCGATGCCAAAACACCAACTTTCTATAACAAATGGACAAAACCGTTAGAGGCTCCCAAATAGAGAGTTGAGCAACTTCGGACAATCAAAGTTGCTCGATGTACACTTTTTATTGTTCTTCTATGTCCAATTTTACGAGTATAAGCTTCGTAGATTATTTCGATGCCAAAACACCAACTTTCTATGACAAATGGACAAAACCCTTAAAAACTCCTCCATATAGAGAGTTGAGCAACTTCGGACCATCAAAGTTACTCGGTGTACACTTTTTATTGTTCTTTTATGTCCAATGTTACGAGTATAAGCTTCGTAGATTATTTCGATGCAAAACAAAAACTTTCTATTACAAATGGACAAAACCGTTAAAAGCTCCTCCATATAGAGAGTTGAGCAACATCGGACTATAAAAGTTGCTCGGTGTACACTTTTTATTGTTATTTTATGTCAAATTTTACGAGTATAAGATTCCGATATTTTTTCGATGCCAAAACACCGACTTTCTATGACAAATGGACAAAACCATTAAAAGCTCCTCCATATAGAGAGTTGAGCAACTTCGGACCATCAAAGTTACTCGGTGTACACTTTTTATTGTTCTTCTATGTCCAATGTTACGTGTATAAGCTTCGTAGATTATTTCGATGCCAAAACAACAACTTTCTATTACAAATGGACAAAACCGTTAAAAGCTCCTCTATAGAGAGAGTTCAGCAACTTTGGACCATCAAAGTTGCTCGGTGTACACTTTTTATTGTTGTTTTATGTCAAATTTTATGAGTATAAATTCCGATATTTTTTCGATTCCAAAACATCAACTTTCTATGACAAATGGACAAAACCGTTAAAAGCTCCTCCATATAGAGAGTTGAGCAACTTCGGACCATCAAAGTTGCTCAATGTACACTTTTTATTAATCTTCTATATCCAATACTACGAGTATAAGCTTCCGAGATTATTTCGATGCCAAAACACCAACTTTCTATGACAAATGCACAAAACCGTTAAAATCTCCTCTATAGAGAGAGTTCAGCAACTTTGGACTATCAAAGTTGCTCGGTGTATACTTTTTATTGTTGTTTTATGTCAAATTTTATGAGTATAAGATTCCGATATTCTTTCGATTCCAAAACACCAACTTTCTATGACAAATGGACAAAACCGTTAAAAGCTCCTCCATATAGAGAGTTGAGAAACTTCGGACCATCAAAGTTGCTCAATGTACACTTTTTATTAATCTTCTATGTCCAATGTTACGAGTATAAGCTTCCGAGATTATTTCGATGCCAAAACACCAACTTTCTATGACAAATGGACAAAACCGTTAAAAGCTCCTCTATAGAGAGAGTTCAGCAACTTTGGACCATCAAAGTTGCTCGGTGTACACTTTTTATTGTTGTTTTATGTCAAATTTTATGAGTATAAGATTCCGATATTTTTTCGATTCCAAAACACCAACTTTCTATGACAAATGGACAAAACCGTTAAAAGCTCCTCCATATAGAGAGTTGAGCAACTTCGGACCATCAAAGTTACTCGGTGTACACTTTTTATTGTTCTTCTTTGTCCAATGTTACGAGTATAAGCTTCGTAGATTATTTCGACGCCAAAACAACAACTTTCTATTACAAATGGACAAAACCGTTAAAAGCTCCTCCATATAGAGAGTTGAGCAACTTCGGACCATCAAAGTTACTCGGTGTACACTTTTTATTGTTCTTCTATGTCCAATGTTACGAGTATAAGCTTCGTAGATTATTTCGACGCCAAAACAACAACTTTCTATTACAAATGGACAAAACCGTTAAAAGCTCCTCTATAGAGAGAGTTGAGCAACTTTGGACCATCAAAGTTGCTCGGTGTACACTTTTTATTGTTCTTCTATGTCCAATGTTACGAGTATAAGCTTCATAGATTATTTCGATGCCAAAACAACAACTTTCTATGGCAAATGGACAAAATCGTTAAAAGCTCCCAAATAGAGAGAGTTGAGCAATTTCGGACCATCAAAGTTGCTCGGTGTACACTTTTTATTGTTCTTCTATGTCCAATTTTACGAGTGTAAGCATCGTAGATTATTTCGATGCCAAAACACCAACTTTCTATGACAAATGGACAAAACAATTAAAAGCTCCTCCATATAGAGAGTTGAGCAACTTCGGACCATCAAATTTGCTCAGTGTACACATTTTATTGTTCTTCTATGTCCAATTTTACGAGTATAAGCTTCGTAGATTATTTCGATGCCAAAACACCAACTTTCTATAACAAATGGACAAAACCGTTAGAGGCTCCCAAATGGAGAGTTGAGCAACTTTGGACAATCAAAGTTGCTCGGTGTACACTTTTTATTGTTCTTCTATGTCCAATGTTATGAGTATAAGCTTCGTTGATTATTTCGATGCCAAAACAACAACTTTCTATTACAAATCGACAAAACCGTTAAAAGCTCCTCCATATAGAGAGTTGAGCAACTTTGGACCATCAAAGTTGCTCCGTGTACACTTTTTATTGTTCTTCTATATCCAATTTTACGAGTATAAGCTTTCTAGATTATTTCGATGCGAAAACAACAACTTTCTATGAGAAATGGACAAAACCGTTAAAAGCTCCTCCATATAGAGAGTTGAGCAACATCGGACTATAAAAGTTGCTCGGTGTACACTTTTTATTGTTATTTTATGTCAAATTTTACGAGTATAAGATTCCGATATTTTTTCGATGCCAAAACACCGACTTTCTATGACAAATGGACAAAACCATTAAAAGCTCCTCCATATAGAGAGTTGAGCAACTTCGGACCATCAAAGTTACTCGGTGTACACTTTTTATTGTTCTTCTATGTCCAATGTTACGAGTATAAGCTTCGTAGATTATTTCGATGCCAAAACAACAACTTTCTATTACAAATGGACAAAACCGTTAAAAGCTCCTCTATAGAGAGAGTTCAGCAACTTTGGACCATCAAAGTTGCTCGGTGTACACTTTTTATTGGTGTTTTATGTCAAATTTTATGAGTATAAGTTCCGATATTTTTTCGATTCCAAAACACCAACTTTCTATGACAAATGGACAAAACCGTTAAAAGCTCCTCCATATAGAGAGTTGAGCAACTTCGGACCATCAAAGTTACTCGGTGTACACTTTTTATTGTTCTTCTTTGTCCAATGTTACGAGTATAAGCTTCGTAGATTATTTCGACGCCAAAACAACAACTTTCTATTACAAATGGACAAAACCGTTAAAAGCTCCTCAATATAGAGAGTTGAGCAACTTCGGACCATCAAAGTTACTCGGTGTACACTTTTTATTGTTCTTCTATGTCCAATGTTACGAGTATAAGATTCCGATATTTTTTCGATTCCAAAACACCAACTTTCTATGACAAATGGACAAAACCGTTAAAAGCTCCTTCATATAGAGAGTTGAGCAACTTCGGACCATCAAAGTTGTTCAATGTACACTTTTTATTAATCTTCTATGTCCAATGTTACGAGTATAAGCTTCCGAGATTATTTCGATGCCAAAACACCAACTTTCTATGACAAATGGACAAAACCGTTAAAAGCTCCTCTATAGAGAGAGTTCGGCAACTTGGGACCATCAAAGTTGCTCGGTGTACACTTTTTATTGTTGTTTTATGTCAAATTTTATGAGTATAAGATTCCGATATTTTTTCGATTCCAAAACACCAACTTTCTATGACAAATGGACAAAACCGTTAAAAGCTCCTCCATATAGAGAGTTGAGCAACTTCGGACCATCAAAGTTACTCGGTGTACACTTTTTATTGTTCTTCTTTGTCCAATGTTACGAGTATAAGCTTCGTAGATTATTTCGACGCCAAAACAACAACTTTCTATTACAAATGTACAAAACCGTTAAAAGCTCCTCCATATAGAGAGTTGAGCAACTTCGGACCATCAAAATTACTCGGTGTACACTTTTTATTGTTCTTCTATGTCCAATGTTACGTGTATAAGCTTCGTAGATTATTTCGATGCCAAAACAACAACTTTCTATTACAAATGGACAAAACCGTTAAAAGCTCCTCTATAGAGAGAGTTCAGCAACTTTGGACCATCAAAGTTGCTCGGTGTACACTTTTTATTGTTGTTTTATGTCAAATTTTATGAGTATAAATTCCGATATTTTTTCGATTCCAAAACATCAACTTTCTATGACAAATGGACAAAACCGTTAAAAGCTCCTCCATATAGAGAGTTGAGCAACTTCGGACCATCAAAGTTGCTCAATGTACACTTTTTATTAATCTTCTATATCCAATACTACGAGTATAAGCTTCCGAGATTATTTCGATGCCAAAACACCAACTTTCTATGACAAATGCACAAAACCGTTAAAAGCTCCTCTATAGAGAGAGTTCAGCAACTTTGGACTATCAAAGTTGCTCGGTGTATACTTTTTATTGTTGTTTTATGTCAAATTTTATGAGTATAAGATTCCGATATTCTTTCGATTCCAAAACGCCAACTTTCTATGACAAATGGACAAAACCGTTAAAAGCTCCTCCATATAGAGAGTTGAGAAACTTCGGACCATCAAAGTTGCTCAATGTACACTTTTTATTAATCTTCTATGTCCAATGTTACGAGTATAAGCTTCCGAGATTATTTCGATGCCGAAACACCAACTTTCTATGACAAATGGACAAAACCGTTAAAAGCTCCTCTATAGAGAGAGTTCAGCAACTTTGGACCATCAAAGTTGCTCGGTGTACACTTTTTATTGTTGTTTTATGTCAAATTTTATGAGTATAAGATTCCGATATTTTTTCGATTCCAAAACACCAACTTTCTATGACAAATGGACAAAACCGTTAAAAGCTCCTCCATATAGAGAGTTGAGCAACTTCGGACCATCAAAGTTACTCGGTGTACACTTTTTATTGTTCTTCTTTGTCCAATGTTACGAGTATAAGCTTCGTAGATTATTTCGACGCCAAAACAACAACTTTCTATTACAAATGGACAAAACCGTTAAAAGCTCCTCCATATAGAGAGTTGAGCAACTTCGGACCATCAAAGTTACTCGGTGTACACTTTTTATTGTTCTTCTATGTCCAATGTTACGAGTATAAGCTTCGTAGATTATTTCGACGCCAAAACAACAACTTTCTATTACAAATGGACAAAACCGTTAAAAGCTCCTCTATAGAGAGAGTTGAGCAACTTTGGACCATCAAAGTTGCTCGGTGTACACTTTTTATTGTTCTTCTATGTCCAATGTTACGAGTATAAGCTTCGTAGATTATTTCGATGCCAAAACAACAACTTTCTATGGCAAATGGACAAAATCGTTAAAAGCTCCCAAATAGAGAGAGTTGAGCAATTTCGGACCATCAAAGTTGCTCGGTGTACACTTTTTATTGTTCTTCTATGTCCAATTTTACGAGTATAAGCTTCGTAGATTATTTCGATGCCAAAACACCAACTTTCTATGACAAATGGACAAAACAATTAAAAGCTCCTCCATATAGAGAGTTGAGCAACTTCGGACCATCAAAGTTGCTCAGTGTACACATTTTATTGTTCTTCTATGTCCAATTTTACGAGTATAAGCTTCGTAGATTATTTCGATGCCAAAACACCAACTTTCTATAACAAATGGACAAAACCGTTAGAGGCTCCCAAATAGAGAGTTGAGCAACTTCGGACAATCAAAGTTGCTCGGTGTACACTTTTTATTGTTCTTCTATGTCCAATGTTATGAGTATAAGCTTCGTTGATTATTTCGATGCCAAAACAACAACTTTCTATTACAAATCGACAAAACCGTTAAAAGCTCCTCCATATAGAGAGTTGAGCAACTTTGGACCATCAAAGTTGCTCCGTGTACACTTTTTATTGTTCTTCTATATCCAATTTTACGAGTATAAGCTTTCTAGATTATTTCGAAGCGAAAACAACAACTTTCTATGAGAAATGGACAAAACCGTTAAAAGCTCCTCCATATAGAGAGTTGAGCAACATCGGACTATAAAAGTTGCTCGGTGTACACTTTTTATTGTTATTTTATGTCAAATTTTACGAGTATAAGATTCCGATATTTTTTCGATGCCAAAACACCGACTTTCTATGACAAATGGACAAAACCATTAAAAGCTCCTCCATATAGAGAGTTGAGCAACTTCGGACCATCAAAGTTACTCGGTGTACACTTTTTATTGTTCTTCTATGTCCAATGTTACGAGTATAAGCTTCGTAGATTATTTCGATGCCAAAACAACAACTTTCTATTACAAATGGACAAAACCGTTAAAAGCTCCTCTATAGAGAGAGTTCAGCAACTTTGGACCATCAAAGTTGCTCGGTGTACACTTTTTATTGGTGTTTTATGTCAAATTTTATGAGTATAAATTCCGATATTTTTTCGATTCCAAAACACCAACTTTCTATGACAAATGGACAAAACCGTTAAAAGCTCCTCCATATAGAGAGTTGAGCAACTTCGGACCATCAAAGTTACTCGGTGTACACTTTTTATTGTTCTTCTTTGTCCAATGTTACGAGTATAAGCTTCGTAGATTATTTCGACGCCAAAACAACAACTTTCTATTACAAATGGACAAAACCGTTAAAAGCTCCTCAATATAGAGAGTTGAGCAACTTCGGACCATCAAAGTTACTCGGTGTACACTTTTTATTCTTCTTCTATGTCCAATGTTACGAGTATAAGATTCCGATATTTTTTCGATTCCAAAACACCAACTTTCTATGACAAATGGACAAAACCGTTAAAAGCTCCTCCATATAGAGAGTTGAGCAACTTCGGACCATCAAAGTTGCTCAATGTACACTTTTTATTAATCTTCTATGTCCAATGTTACGAGTATAAGCTTCCGAGATTATTTCGATGCCAAAACACCAACTTTCTATGACAAATGGACAAAACCGTTAAAAGCTCCTCTATAGAGAGAGTTCAGCAACTTGGGACCATCAAAGTTGCTCGGTGTACACTTTTTATTGTTGTTTTATGTCAAATTTTATGAGTATAAGATTCCGATATTTTTTCGATTCCAAAACACCAACTTTCTATGACAAATGGACAAAACCGTTAAAAGCTCCTCCATATAGAGAGTTGAGCAACTTCGGACCATCAAAGTTACTCGGTGTACACTTTTTATTGTTCTTCTTTGTCCAATGTTACGAGTATAAGCTTCGTAGATTATTTCGACGCCAAAACAACAACTTTCTATTACAAATGTACAAAACCGTTAAAAGCTCCTCCATATAGAGAGTTGAGCAACTTCGGACCATCAAAGTTACTCGGTGTACACTTTTTATTGTTCTTCTATGTCCAATGTTACGTGTATAAGCTTCGTAGATTATTTCGATGCCAAAACAACAACTTTCTATTACAAATGGACAAAACCGTTAAAAGCTCCTCTATAGAGAGAGTTCAGCAACTTTGGACCATCAAAGTTGCTCGGTGTACACTTTTTATTGTTGTTTTATGTCAAATTTTATGAGTATAAATTCCGATATTTTTTCGATTCCAAAACATCAACTTTCTATGACAAATGGACAAAACCGTTAAAAGCTCCTCCATATAGAGAGTTGAGCAACTTCGGACCATCAAAGTTGCTCAATGTACACTTTTTATTAATCTTCTATATCCAATACTACGAGTATAAGCTTCCGAGATTATTTCGATGCCAAAACACCAACTTTCTATGACAAATGCACAAAACCGTTAAAAGCTCCTCTATAGAGAGAGTTCAGCAACTTTGGACCATCAAAGTTGCTCGGTGTATACTTTTTATTGTTGTTTTATGTCAAATTTTATGAGTATAAGATTCCGATATTCTTTCGATTCCAAAACACCAACTTTCTATGACAAATGGACAAAACCGTTAAAAGCTCCTCCATATAGAGAGTTGAGAAACTTCGGACCATCAAAGTTGCTCAATGTACACTTTTTATTAATCTTCTATGTCCAATGTTACGAGTATAAGCTTCCGAGATTATTTCGATGCCAAAACACCAACTTTCTATGAAAAATGAACAAAACCCTTAAAAACTCCTCCATATAGAGAGTTCAGCAACTTCGGACCATCTAAGTTACTCGGTGTACACTTTTTATTGTTCTTCTATGTCCAATTTTACGAGTATAAGCTTCGTAGATTATTTCGAGGCCAAAACAACAACTTTCTATTACAAATGGACAAAACCGTTAAAAGCTCCTCCATAGAGAGAGTTGAGCAACTTTGGACCATCAAAGTTGCTCGGTGTATACTTTTTATTGTTCTTCTTTGTCCAATGTTACGAGTATAAGCTTCGTAGATTATTTCGACGCCAAAACAACAACTTTCTATTACAAATGGACAAAACCGTTAAAAGCTCCTCCATATAGAGAGTTGAGCAACTTCGGACCATCAAAGTTACTCGGTGTACACTTTTTATTGTTCTTCTATGTCCAATGTTACGAGTATAAGCTTCGTAGATTATTTCGACGCCAAAACAACAACTTTCTATTACAAATGGACAAAACCGTTAAAAGCTCCTCTATAGAGAGAGTTGAGCAACTTTGGACCATCAAAGTTGCTCGGTGTACACTTTTTATTGTTCTTCTATGTCCAATGTTACGAGTATAAGCTTCGTAGATTATTTCGATCCCAAAACAACAACTTTCTATGGCAAATGGACAAAATCGTTAAAAGCTCCCAAATAGAGAGAGTTGAGCAATTTCGGACCATCAAAGTTGCTCGGTGTACATTTTTTATTGTTCTTCTATGTCCAATTTTACGAGTATAAGCTTCGTAGATTATTTCGATGCCAAAACACCAACTTTCTATGACAAATGGACAAAACAATTAAAAGCTCCTCCATATAGAGAGTTGAGCAACTTCGGACCATCAAAGTTGCTCGGTGTACACATTTTATTGTTCTTCTATGTCCAATTTTACGAGTATAAGCTTCGTAGATTATTTCGATGACAAAACACCAACTTTCTATAACAAATGGACAAAACCGTTAGAGGATCCCAAATAGAGAGTTGAGCAACTTCGGACAATCAAAGTTGCTCGGTGTACACTTTTTATTGTTCTTCTATGTCCAATGTTATGAGTATAAGCTTCGTTGATTATTTCGATGCCAAAACAACAACTTTCTATTACAAATCAACAAAACCGTTAAAAGCTCCTCCATATAGAGAGTTGAGCAACTTTGGACCATCAAAGTTGCTCCGTGTACACTTTTTATTGTTCTTCTATATCCAATTTTACGAGTATAAGCTTTCTAGATTATTTCGATGCGAAAACAACAACTTTCTATGAGAAATGGACAAAACCGTTAAAAGCTCCTCCATATAGAGAGTTGAGCAACATCGGACTATAAAAGTTGCTCGGTGTACACTTTTTATTGTTATTTTATGTCAAATTTTACGAGTATAAGATTCCGATATTTTTTCGATGCCAAAACACCGACTTTCTATGACAAATGGACAAAACCATTAAAAGCTCCTCCATATAGAGAGTTGAGCAACTTCGGACCATCAAAGTTACTCGGTGTACACTTTTTATTGTTCTTCTATGTCCAATGTTACGAGTATAAGCTTCGTAGATTATTTCGATGCCAAAACAACAACTTTCTATTACAAATGGACAAAACCGTTAAAAGCTCCTCTATAGAGAGAGTTCAGCAACTTTGGACCATCAAAGTTGCTCGGTGTACACTTTTTATTGGTGTTTTATGTCAAATTTTATGAGTATAAATTCCGATATTTTTTCGATTCCAAAACACCAACTTTCTATGACAAATGGACAAAACCGTTAAAAGCTCCTCCATATAGAGAGTTGAGCAACTTCGGACCATCAAAGTTACTCGGTGTACACTTTTTATTGTTCTTCTTTGTCCAATGTTACGAGTATAAGCTTCGTAGATTATTTCGACGCCAAAACAACAACTTTCTATTACAAATGGACAAAACCGTTAAAAGCTCCTCCATATAGAGAGTTGAGCAACTTCGGACCATCAAAGTTACTCGGTGTACACTTTTTATTGTTCTTCTATGTCCAATGTTACGAGTATAAGATTCCGATATTTTTTCGATTCCAAAACACCAACTTTCTATGACAAATGGACAAAACCGTTAAAAGCTCCTCCATATAGAGAGTTGAGCAACTTCGGACCATCAAAGTTGCTCAATGTACACTTTTTATTAATCTTCTATGTCCAATGTTACGAGTATAAGCTTCGGAGATTATTTCGATGACAAAACACCAATTTTCTGTGACAAATGGACAAAACCGTTAAAAGCTCCTCTATAGAGAGAGTTCAGCAACTTTGGACCATCAAAGTTGCTCGGTGTACACTTTTTATTGTTGTTTTATGTCAAATTTTATGAGTATAAGATTCCGATATTTTTTCGATTCCAAAACACCAACTTTCTATGACAAATGGACGAAACCGTTAAAAGCTCCTCCATATAGAGAGTTGAGCAACTTCGGACCATCAAAGTTACTCGGTGTACACTTTTTATTGTTCTTCTTTGTCCAATGTTACGAGTATAAGCTTCGTAGATTATTTCGACGCCAAAACAACAACTTTCTATTACAAATGGACAAAACCGTTAAAAGCTCCTCCATATAGAGAGTTGAGCAACTTCGGACCATCAAAGTTACTCGGTGTACACTTTTTATTGTTCTTCTATGTCCAATGTTACGAGTATAAGCTTCGTAGATTATTTCGACGCCAAAACAACAACTTTCTATTACAAATGGACAAAACCGTTAAAAGCTCCTCTATAGAGAGAGTTGAGCAACTTTGGACCATCAAAGTTGCTCGGTGTACACTTTTTATTGTTCTTCTATGTCCAATGTTACGAGTATAAGCTTCGTAGATTATTTCAATGCCAAAACAACAACTTTCTATAGCAAATGGACAAAATCGTTAAAAGCTCCCAAATAGAGAGAGTTGAGCAATTTCGGACCATCAAAGTTGCTCGGTGTACACTTTTTATTGTTCTTCTATGTCCAATTTTACGAGTATAAGCTTCGTAGATTATTTCGATGCCAAAACACCAACTTTCTATGACAAATGGACAAAACCGTTAAAAGCTCTTCAATAGAGAGAGTTCAGCAACTTTGGACCATCAAAGTTGCTCAATGTACACTTTTTATTGTTCTTCTATGTCCAATTTTACGAGTATAAGCTTCCGAGATTATTTCGATGCCAAAACACCAACTTTCTATGACAAATGAACAAAACCGTTAAATGCTCCTCTATAACGAGAGTTGAACAACTTCGAACCATCAAAGTTGCCCGGTGTACACTTTTTATTGTTCTTCTATGTCCAATTTTACGAGTATAAGCTTCCTAGATTATTTCGATGCGAAAACAACAACTTTCTATGACAAATGGACAAAACCGTTAAAAGCACCTCCAAATAGAGAGTTGAGCAACATCGGACCATCAAAGTTGCTCGGTGTACACTTTTTATTGTTCTTCTATGTCCAATTTTACGAGTATAAGGTTTCGTTATTATTTCGATGCCAAAATAACAACTTTCTATGACAAATGGACAAAACCGTTAACAGCTCCTCCATATAGAGAGTTGACCAACTTTGGACCATCAAAGTTGCTCCGTGTACACTTTTTATTGTTCTTCTATATCCAATTTTACGAGTATAAGCTTTCTAGATTATTTCGATGCGAAAACAACAACTTTCTATGAGAAATGGACAAAACCGTTAAAAGCTCCTCCATATAGAGAGTTGAGCAACTTCGGACCATCAAAGTTACTCGGTATACACTTTTTATTGTTCTTCTATGTCCAATGTTACGAGTATAAGCTTCGTAGATTATTTAGATGCCAAAACAACAATTTTGTATTACAAAAAGACAAAACCGTTAAAAGCTCCTCTATAGAGAGAGTTCAGCAACTTTGGACCATCAAAGTTGCTCGGTGTACACTTTTTATTGTTGTTTTATGTCAAATTTTATGAGTATAAGATTCCGATATTTTTTCGATTCCAAAACACCAACTTTCTATGACAAATGGACAAAACCGTTAAAAGCTCCTCTATAACGAGAGTTGAACAACTTCGAACCATCAAAGTTGCCCGGTGTACACTTTTTATTGTTCTTCTATGTCCAATTTTACGAGTATAAGCTTCGTAGATTATTTCGAGGCCAAAACACCAACTTCCTATGACAAATGGACAAAACCGTTAAAAGCACCTCCATATAGAGAGTTGAGCAACTTCGGACCATCAAAGTTGCTCAATGTACACTTTTTATTAATCTTCTATGTCCAATGTTACGAGTATAAGCTTCCGAGATTATTTCGATGCCAAAACACCAACTTTCTATGACAAATGGACAAAACCCTTAAAAACTCCTCCATATAGAGAGTTCAGCAACTTCGGACCATCAAAGTTACTCGGTGTACACTTTTTATTGTTCTTCTATGTCCAATTTTACGAGTATAAGCTTCGTAGATTATTTCGAGGCCAAAACAACAACTTTCTATTACAAATGGACAAAACCGTTAAAAGCTCCTCCATAGAGAGAGTTGAGCAACTTTGGACCATCAAAGTTGCTCGGTGTATACTTTTTATTGTTCTTCTATGTCCAATGTTACGAGTATAAGCTTCGTAGATTATTTCGATGCGAAAACAACAACTTTCTATTACAAATGGAAAAAACTGTTAAAAGCTCCTCTATAGAGAGAGTTGAGCAACTTTGGACCATCAAAGTTGCTCGGTGTTGCACTTTTTATTGTTCTTCTATGTCGAATTTTACGAGTATAAGGTTTCGTTATTATTTCGATGCTAAAACCACAACTTTCTATGGCAAATGGAAAAAATCGTTAAAAGCTCCCAAATAGAGAGAGTTGAGCAATTTCGGACCATCGAAGTTGCTCGGTGTACACTTTTTATTGTTCTTCTATGTCCAATGTTACGAGTATATCTTCGTAGATTATTTCGATGCCAAAACAACAACTTTCTATGCAAATGGACAAAACCGTTAAAAGCTCTTCAATAGAGAGAGTTGAGCAACTTCGGACCATCAAAGTTGCTCAATGTACACTTTTTATTGTTCTTCTATGTCCAATTTTACGAGTATAAGCTTCCGAGATTATTTCGATGTCAAAACACCAACTTTCTATGACAAATGAACAAAACCGTTAAAAGCTCCTCTATAGCGAGAGTTGAACAACTTCGAACATTCAAAGTTGCCCGGTGTACAATTTTTATTGTTCTTCTATGTCCAATTTTACGAGTATAAGCAT
This sequence comes from Euonymus europaeus, assembly GCA_963580455.1. NCBI lineage: Eukaryota > Viridiplantae > Streptophyta > Magnoliopsida > Celastrales > Celastraceae > Euonymus > Euonymus europaeus. Next base: position 10,744,298 of record OY756965.1, read on the forward strand.
CATAGATTATTTCGATGCGAAAACAACAACTTTCTATGACAAATGGATAAAACCGTTAAAAGCTCCTCCATATAGAGAGTTGAGCAACTTCGGACCGTCAAAGTTGCTCGGTGTACACTTTTTATCGTTCTTCTATGTCCAATTTTACGAGTATAAGGTTTCGTTATTATTTCGATGCCAAAACAACAACTTTCTATGACAAATGGACAAAACCGTTAAAAGCTCCCAAATAGAGAGAGTTGAGCAATTTCGGACCATCAAAGTTGCTCGGTGTACACTTTTTATTGTTCTTCTATGTCCAATTTTACGAGTATAAGCTTCGTAGATTATTTCGATGCCAAAACACTAACTTTCTATGACAAATGGACAAAACCGTTAGAGGCTCCCAAATAGAGAGTTGAGCAACTTCGGACAATCAAAGTTGCTCGTTGTACACATTTTATTGTTCTTTTATGTCCAATGTTACGAGTATAAGCTTCGTAGATTATTTCGATGCAAAACAAAAACTTTCTATTACAAATGGACAAAATCGTTAAAAGCTCCTCTATAGAGAGAGTTGAGCAACTTTGGACTATCAAAGTTGCTCAGTGTATACTTTTTATTGTTCTTCTATGTCCAATTTTACGAGTATAAGGTTTCGTTATTATTTCGATGCCAAAACAACAACTTTCTATGACAAATGGACAAAACCGTTAAAAGCTCCCAAATAGAGAGAGTTGAGCAATTTCGGACCATCAAAGTTGCTCGGTGTACACTTTTTATTGTTCTTCTATGGCCAATTTTACGAGTATAAGCTTCGTAGATTATTTCGGTGCCAAAACACCAACTTTCTATGACAAATGGACAAAACCGTTAGAGGCTCCCAAATAGAGAGTTGAGCAACTTCGGACAATCAAACTTGCTCGGTGTACACTTTTTATTGTTCTTCTATGTCCAATTTTACGAGTATAAGCTTCGTAGATTATTTCGATGCCAAAACAACAACTTTCTATTACAAATGGACAAAACCGTTAAAAGCACCTCTATAGAGAGAGTTGAGCAACATCGGACTATAAAAGTTGCTCGGTGTACACTTTTTATTGTTCTTCTATGTCCAATTTTACGAGTATAAGCTTTCTAGATTATTTCGATGCAAAAACAACAACTTTCTATGAGAAATGGACAAAACCGTTAAAAGCTCCTCCATATAGAGAGTTGAGCAACATCGGACTATAAAAGTTGCTCGGTGTACACTTTTTATTGTTCTTCTATGTCCAATTTTACGAGTATAAGCTTCGTAGATTATTTCGATGCCAAAACACCAACTTTCTTTTACAAATGGACAAAACCGTTAAAAGCTCTTCAATAGAGAGAGTTGAGCAACTTCGGACCATCAAAGTTGCTCAATGTACACTTTTTATTGTTCTACTATGTCCAATTTTATGAGTATAAGCTTCCGAGATTATTTCGATGCGAAAACACCAACTTTCTATGACAAATGAACAAAACCGTTAAAAGCTCCTCTATAGCGAGAGTTGAACAACTTCGAACCATCAAAGTTGCCCGGTGTACACTTTTTATTGTTCTTCTATGTCCAATTTTACGAGTATAAGCATCATAGATTATTTCGATGCGAAAACAACAACTTTCTATGACAAATGGATAAAACCGTTAAAAGCTCCTCCATATAGAGAGTTGAGCAACTTCGGACCGTCAAAGTTGCTCGGTGTACACTTTTTATTGTTCTTCTATGTCCAATTTTACGAGTATAAGGTTTCGTTATTATTTCGATGCCAAAATAACAACTTTCTATGACAAATGGACAAAACCGTTAACAGCTCCTCCATATAGAGAGTTGAGCAACTTTGGACCATCAAAGTTGCTCCGTGTACACTTTTTATTGTTCTTCTATATCCAATTTTACGAGTATAAGCTCTCTAGATTATTTCGATGCGAAAACAACAACTTTCTATGAGAAATGGACAAAACCGTTAAAAGCTCCTCCATATAGAGAGTTGAGCAACATCGGACTATAAAAGTTGCTCGGTGTACACTTTTTATTGTTATTTTATGTCAAATTTTACGAGTATAAGATTCCGATATTTTTTCGATGCCAAAACACCAACTTTCTTTGACAAATGGACAAAACCATTAAAAGCTCCTCCATATAGAGAGTTGAGCAACTTCGGACCATCAAAGTTACTCGGTATACACTTTTTATTGTTCTTCTATGTCCAATGTTACGAGTATAAGCTTCGTAGATTATTTCGATGCCAAAACAACAATTTTCTATTACAAAAGGACAAAACCGTTAAAAGCTCCTCTATAGAGAGAGTTCAGCAACTTTGGACCATCAAAGTTGCTCGGTGTACACTTTTTATTGTTGTTTTATGTCAAATTTTATGAGTATAAGATTCCGATATTTTTTCGATTCCAAAACACCAACTTCCTATGACAAATGGACAAAACCGTTAAAAGCACCTCCATATAGAGAGTTGAGCAACTTCGGACCATCAAAGTTGCTCAATGTACACTTTTTATTAATCTTCTATGTCCAATGTTACGAGTATAAGCTTCCGAGATTATTTCGATGCCAAAACACCAACTTTCTATGACAAATGGACAAAACCCTTAAAAACTCCTCCATATAGAGAGTTCAGCAACTTCGGACCATCAAAGTTACTCGGTGTACACTTTTTATTGTTCTTCTATGTCCAATTTTACGAGTATAAGCTTCGTAGATTATTTCGAGGCCAAAACAACAACTTTCTATTACAAATGGACAAAACCGTTAAAAGCTCCTCCATAGAGAGAGTTGAGCAACTTTGGACCATCAAAGTTGCTCGGTGTATACTTTTTATTGTTCTTCTATGTCCAATGTTACGAGTATAAGCTTCGTAGATTATTTCGATGCGAAAACAACAACTTTCTATTACAAATGGAAAAAACTGTTAAAAGCTCCTCTATAGAGAGAGTTGAGCAACTTTGGACCATCAAAGTTGCTCGGTGTTGCACTTTTTATTGTTCTTCTATGTCGAATTTTACGAGTATAAGGTTTCGTTATTATTTCGATGCTAAAACAACAACTTTCTATGGCAAATGGAAAAAATCGTTAAAAGCTCCCAAATAGAGAGAGTTGAGCAATTTTGGACCATCGAAGTTGCTCGGTGTACACTTTTTATTGTTCTTCTATGTCCAATGTTACGAGTATATCTTCGTAGATTATTTCGATGCCAAAACAACAACTTTCTATGCAAATGGACAAAACCGTTAAAAGCTCTTCAATAGAGAGAGTTGAGCAACTTCGGACCAACAAAGTTGCTCAATGTACACTTTTTATTGTTCTTCTATGTCCAATTTTACGAGTATAAGCTTCCGAGATTATTTCGATGTCAAAACACCAACTTTCTATGACAAATGAACAAAACCGTTAAAAGCTCCTCTATAGCGAGAGTTGAACAACTTCGAACCATCAAAGTTGCCCGGTGTACACTTTTTATTGTTCTTCTATGTCCAATTTTACGAGTATAAGCATCATAGATTATTTCGATGCGAAAACAACAACTTTCTATGACAAATGGATAAAACCGTTAAAAGCTCCTCCATATAGAGAGTTGAGCAACTTCGGACCGTCAAAGTTGCTCGGTGTACATTTTTATCGTTCTTCTATGTCCAATTTTACGAGTATAAGGTTTCGTTATTATTTCGATGCCAAAACAACAACTTTCTATGACAAATGGACAAAACCGTTAAAAGCTCCCAAATAGAGAGAGTTGAGCAATTTCGGACCATCAAAGTTGCTCGGTGTACACTTTTTATTTTTCTTCTATGTCCAATTTTACGAGTATAAGCTTCGTAGATTATTTCGATGCCAAAACACTAACTTTCTTTGACAAATGGACAAAACCGTTAGAGGCTCCCAAATAGAGAGTTGAGCAACTTCGGACAATCAAAGTTGCTCGTTGTACACATTTTATTGTTCTTTTATGTCCAATGTTACGAGTATAAGCTTCGTAGATTATTTCGATGCAAAACAAAAACTTTCTATTACAAATGGACAAAATCGTTAAAAGCTCCTCTATAGAGAGAGTTGAGCAACTTTGGACTATCAAAGTTGCTCAGTGTATACTTTTTATTGTTCTTCTATGTCCAATTTTACGAGTATAAGGTTTCGTTATTATTTCGATGCCAAAACAACAACTTTCTATGACAAATGGACAAAACCGTTAAAAGCTCCCAAATAGAGAGAGTTGAGCAATTTCGGACCATCAAAGTTGCTCGGTGTACACTTTTTATTGTTCTTCTATGTCCAATTTTACGAGTATAAGCTTCGTAGATTATTTCGGTGCCAAAACACCAACTTTCTATGGCAAATGGACAAAACCGTTAGAGGCTCCCAAATAGAGAGTTGAGCAACTTCGGACAATCAAACTTGCTCGGTGTACACTTTTTATTGTTCTTCTATGTCCAATTTTACGAGTATATGCTTCGTAGATTATTTCGATGCCAAAACAACAACTTTCTATTACAAATGGACAAAACCGTTAAAAGCACCTCTATAGAGAGAGTTGAGCAACATCGGACTATAAAAGTTGCTCGGTGTACACTTTTTATTGTTCTTCTATGTCCAATTTTACGAGTATAAGCTTTCTAGATTATTTCGATGCAAAAACAACAACTTTCTATGAGAAATGGACAAAACCGTTAAAAGCTCCTCCATATAGAGAGTTGAGCAACATCGGACTATAAAAGTTGCTCGGTGTACACTTTTTATTGTTCTTCTATGTCCAATTTTACGAGTATAAGCTTCGTAGATTATTTCGATGCCAAAACACCAACTTTCTTTTACAAATGGACAAAACCGTTAAAAGCTCTTCAATAGAGAGAGTTGAGCAACTTCGGACCATCAAAGTTGCTCAATGTACACTTTTTATTGTTCTTCTATGTCCAATTTTATGAGTATAAGCTTCCGAGATTATTTCGATGCCAAAAAACCAACTTTCTATGACAAATGAACAAAACCGTTAAAAGCTCCTCTATAGCGAGAGTTGAACAACTTCGAACCATCAAAGTTGCCCGGTGTACACTTTTTATTGTTCTTCTATGTCCAATTTTACGAGTATAAGCATCATAGATTATTTCGATGCGAAAACAACAACTTTCTATGACAAATGGATAAAACCGTTAAAAGCTCCTCCATATAGAGAGTTGAGCAACTTCGGACCGTCAAAGTTGCTCGGTGTACACTTTTTATTGTTCTTCTATGTCCAATTTTACGAGTATAAGGTTTCGTTATTATTTCGATGCCAAAACAACAACTTTCTATGACAAATGGACAAAACCGTTAAAGGCTCCCAAATAGAGAGAGTTGAGCAATTTCGGACCATCAAAGTTGCTCGGTGTACACTTTTTATTGTTCTTCTATGTCCAATTTTACGAGTATAAGCTTCGTAGATTATTTCGATGCCAAAACACTAACTTTCTATGACAAATGGACAAAACCGTTAGAGGCTCCCAAATAGAGAGTTGAGCAACTTCGGACAATCAAAGTTGCTCGTTGTACACATTTTATTGTTCTTTTATGTCCAATGTTACGAGTATAAGCTTCATAGATTATTTCGAAGCAAAACAAAAACTTTCTATTACAAATGGACAAAATCGTTAAAAGCTCCTCTATAGAGAGAGTTGAGCAACTTTGGACCGTCAAAGTTGCCCGGTGTACACTTTTTATTGTTCTTCTATGTCCAATTTTACGAGTATAAGCTTCCTAGATTATTTCGATGCGAAAACAACAACTTTCTATGACAAATGGACAAAACCGTTAAAAGCTCCTCCATATAGAGAGTTGAGCAACTTCGGACCATCAAAGTTGCTCGGTGTACACTTTTTATTGTTCTTCTATGTCCAATTTTACGAGTATAAGGTTTCGTTATTATTTCGATGCCAAAACAACAACTTTCTATGACAAATGGACAAAACCGTTAAAAGCTCCCAAATAGAGAGAGTTGAGCAATTTCGGACCATCAAAGTTGCTCGGTGTACACTTTTTATTGTTCTTCTATGTCCAATTTTACGAGTATAAGCTTCGTAGATTATTTCGATGCCAAAACACCAACTTTCTATGACAAATGGACAAAACCGTTGGTGGCTCCCAAATAGAGAGTTGAGCAACTTCGGACAATCAAAGTTGCTCGGTGTACACTTTTTATTGTTCTTCTATGTCCAATTTTACGAGTATAAGCTTCGTAGATTATTTCGATGCCAAAACACCAACTTTCTATGACAAATGGACAAAACCCTTAAAAACTCCTCCATATAGAGAGTTGAGCAACTTCGGACCATCAAAGTTACTCGGTGTACACTTTTTATTGTTCTTTTATGTCCAATGTTACGAGTATAAGTTTCGTAGATTATTTCGATGCAAAACAAAAACTTTCTATTACAAATGGACAAAACCGTTAAAAGCTCCTCTATAGAGAGAGTTGAGCAACTTCGAACCATCAAAGTTTCTCGGTGTACACTTTTTATTGTTCTTTTATGTCAAATTTTACGAGTATAAGATTTCGTTATTATTTCGATGCCAAAACAACAACTTTCTATGGCAAATTGACAAAATCGTTAAAAGCTCCAAAATAAAGAGAGTTGAGCAATTTCGGACCATCAAAGTTGCTCGGTGTACACTTTTTATTGTTCTTCTATGCCCAATGTTATGAGTATAAGCTTCGTAGATTATTTCGATGCCAAAACAACAACTTTCTATTACAAATCGACAAAACCGTTAAAAGCTCCTCCATATAGAGAGTTGAGCAACTTTGGACCATCAAAGTTGCTCCGTGTACACTTTTTATTGTTCTTCTATATCCAATTTTACTAGTATAAGCTTTCTAGATTATTTCGATGCGAAAACAACAACTTTCTATGAGAAATGGACAAAACCGTTAAAAGCTCCTCCATAAAGAGAGTTGAGCAGCTTCGGACCATCAAAGTTGCTCGGTGTACACTTTTTATTGTTCTTCTATGTCCAATTTTACGAGTATGAGCTTCGTAGATTATTTCGATGCCAAAACACCAACTTTCTATGACAAATGGACAAAACCGTTAAAAGCTCCTCTATAGAGAGAGTTGAGCAACATCGGACTATAAAAGTTGCTCGGTGTACACTTTTTATTGTTCTTCTATGTCCAATTTGACGAGTATAAGCTTCGTAGATTATTTCGATGCCAAAACACCAACTTTCTATGACAAATGGACAAAACCGTTAGAGGCTCCCAAATAGAGAGTTGAGCAACTTCGGACAATCAAAGTTGCTCGGTGTACACTTTTTATTGTTCTTCTATGTCCAATTTTACGAGTATAAGCTTCGTAGATTATTTCGATGCCAAAACACCAACTTTCTATGACAAATGGACAAAACCGTTAAAAGCTCCTCCATATAGAGAGTTGAGCAACATCGGACTATAAAAGTTGCTCGGTGTAGACTTTTTATTGTTCTTCTATGTCCAATTTTACGAGTATAAGCTTCGTAGATTATTTCGATGCCAAAACACCAACTTTCTTTGACAAATGGACAAAACCGTTAAAAGCTCTTCAATAGAGAGAGTTGAGCAACTTCGGACCATCAAAGTTGCTCAATGTACACTTTTTATTGTTCTTCTATGTCCAATGTTACGAGTATAAGCTTCCGAGATTATTTCGATGCCAAAACACCAACTTTCTATGACAAATGGACAAAACACTTAAAAACTCCTCCATATAGAGAGTTCAGCAACTTCGGACCATCAAAGTTACTCGGTGTACACTTTTTATTGTTCTTCTATATACAATGTTACGAGTATAAGCTTCGTAGATTATTTCGACGCCAAAACAACAACTTTCTATTACAAATGGACAAAACCGTTAAAAGCTCCTCTATAGAGAGAGTTGAGCAACTTTGGACCATCAAAGTTGCTCGGTGTACACTTTTCATTGTTCTTCTTTGTCCAATGTTACGAGTATAAGCTTCGTAGATTATTTCGATGCCAAAACAACAACCTTCTATGGCAAATGGACAAAATCGTTAAAAGCTCCCAAATAGAGAGAGTTGAGCAATTTCGGACCATCAAAGATGCTCGGTGTACACTTTTCATTGTTCTTCTATGCCCAATGTTATGAGTATAAGCTTCGTAGATTATTTCGATGCCAAAACAACAACTTTCTATTACAAATCGACAAAACCGTTAAAAGCTCCTCCATATAAAGAGTTGAGCAACTTTGGACCATCAAAGTTGCTCCGTGTACACTTTTTATTGTTCTTCTATATCCAATTTTACGAGTATAAGCTTCCGAGATTATTTCGATGCCAAAACACCAACTTTCTATGACAAATGGACAAAACACTTAAAAACTCCTCCATATAGAGAGTTCAGCAACTTCGGACCATCAAAGTTACTCGGTGTACACTTTTTATTGTTCTTCTATATACAATGTTACGAGTATAAGCTTCGTAGATTATTTCGACGCCAAAACAACAACTTTCTATTACAAATGGACAAAACCGTTAAAAGCTCCTCTATAGAGAGAGTTGAGCAACTTTGGACCATCAAAGTTGCTCGGTGTACACTTTTCATTGTTCTTCTTTGTCCAATGTTACGAGTATAAGCTTCGTAGATTATTTCGATGCCAAAACAACAACCTTCTATGGCAAATGGACAAAATCGTTAAAAGCTCCCAAATAGAGAGAGTTGAGCAATTTCGGACCATCAAAGATGCTCGGTGTACACTTTTCATTGTTCTTCTATGCCCAATGTTATGAGTATAAGCTTCGTAGATTATTTCGATGCCAAAACAACAACTTTCTATTACAAATCGACAAAACCGTTAAAAGCTCCTCCATATAGAGAGTTGAGCAACTTCGGACCATCAAAGTTGCTCGGTGTACACTCTTTATTGTTCTTCTATGTCCAATTTTACGAGTATAAGCTTCGTAGATTATTTCGATGCCAAAACACCAACTTTCTATGACAAATGGACAAAACCCTTAAAAACTCCTCCATATAGAGAGTTGAGCAACTTCGGACCATCAAAGTTACTCGGTGTACACTTTTTATTGTTCTTTTATGTCCAATGTTACGAGTATAAGTTTCGTAGATTATTTCGATGCAAAACAAAAACTTTCTATTACAAATGGACAAAACCGTTAAAAGCTCCTCTATAGAGAGAGTTGAGCAACTTCGAACCATCAAAGTTTCTCGGTGTACACTTTTTATTGTTCTTTTATGTCAAATTTTACGAGTATAAGATTTCGTTATTATTTCGATGCCAAAACAACAACTTTCTATGGCAAATTGACAAAATCGTTAAAAGCTCCAAAATAAAGAGAGTTGAGCAATTTCGGACCATCAAAGTTGCTCGGTGTACACTTTTTATTGTTCTTCTATGCCCAATGTTATGAGTATAAGCTTCGTAGATTATTTCGATGCCAAAACAACAACTTTCTATTACAAATCGACAAAACCGTTAAAAGCTCCTCCATATAGAGAGTTGAGCAACTTTGGACCATCAAAGTTGCTCCGTGTACACTTTTTATTGTTCTTCTATATCCAATTTTACTAGTATAAGCTTTCTAGATTATTTCGATGCGAAAACAACAACTTTCTATGAGAAATGGACAAAACCGTTAAAAGCTCCTCCATAAAGAGAGTTGAGCAGCTTCGGACCATCAAAGTTGCTCGGTGTACACTTTTTATTGTTCTTCTATGTCCAATTTTACGAGTATGAGCTTCGTAGATTATTTCGATGCCAAAACACCAACTTTCTATGACAAATGGACAAAACCGTTAAAAGCTCCTCTATAGAGAGAGTTGAGCAACATCGGACTATAAAAGTTGCTCGGTGTACACTTTTTATTGTTCTTCTATGTCCAATTTGACGAGTATAAGCTTCGTAGATTATTTCGATGCCAAAACACCAACTTTCTATGACAAATGGACAAAACCGTTAGAGGCTCCCAAATAGAGAGTTGAGCAACTTCGGACAATCAAAGTTGCTCGGTGTACACTTTTTATTGTTCTTCTATGTCCAATTTTACGAGTATAAGCTTCGTAGATTATTTCGATGCCAAAACACCAACTTTCTATGACAAATGGACAAAACCGTTAAAAGCTCCTCCATATAGAGAGTTGAGCAACATCGGACTATAAAAGTTGCTCGGTGTAGACTTTTTATTGTTCTTCTATGTCCAATTTTACGAGTATAAGCTTCGTAGATTATTTCGATGCCAAAACACCAACTTTCTTTGACAAATGGACAAAACCGTTAAAAGCTCTTCAATAGAGAGAGTTGAGCAACTTCGGACCATCAAAGTTGCTCAATGTACACTTTTTATTGTTCTTCTATGTCCAATGTTACGAGTATAAGCTTCCGAGATTATTTCGATGCCAAAACACCAACTTTCTATGACAAATGGACAAAACACTTAAAAACTCCTCCATATAGAGAGTTCAGCAACTTCGGACCATCAAAGTTACTCGGTGTACACTTTTTATTGTTCTTCTATATACAATGTTACGAGTATAAGCTTCGTAGATTATTTCGACGCCAAAACAACAACTTTCTATTACAAATGGACAAAACCGTTAAAAGCTCCTCTATAGAGAGAGTTGAGCAACTTTGGACCATCAAAGTTGCTCGGTGTACACTTTTCATTGTTCTTCTTTGTCCAATGTTACGAGTATAAGCTTCGTAGATTATTTCGATGCCAAAACAACAACCTTCTATGGCAAATGGACAAAATCGTTAAAAGCTCCCAAATAGAGAGAGTTGAGCAATTTCGGACCATCAAAGATGCTCGGTGTACACTTTTCATTGTTCTTCTATGCCCAATGTTATGAGTATAAGCTTCGTAGATTATTTCGATGCCAAAACAACAACTTTCTATTACAAATCGACAAAACCGTTAAAAGCTCCTCCATATAAAGAGTTGAGCAACTTTGGACCATCAAAGTTGCTCCGTGTACACTTTTTATTGTTCTTCTATATCCAATTTTACGAGTATAAGCTTTCTAGATTATTTCGATCCGAAAACAACAACTTTCTATGAGAAATGGACAAAACCGTTAAAAGCTCCTCCATATAGAGAGTTGAGCAACTTCGGACCATCAAAGTTGCTCGGTGTACACTCTTTATTGTTCTTCTATGTCCAATTTTACGAGTATAAGCTTCGTAGATTATTTCGATGCCAAAACACCAACTTTCTATGACAAATGGACAAAACCGTTAGAGGCTCCCAAATAGAGAGTTGAGCAACTTCGGACAATCAAAGTTGCTCAGTGTACACTTTTTATTGTTCTTCTATGTTCAATTTTACGAGTATAAGCTTCGTAGATTATTTCGATGCCAAAACAACAACTTTCTATTACAAATGGACAAAACCGTTAAAGCTCCTCTATAGAGAGAGTTGAGCAACATCGGACTATAAAAGTTGCTCGGTATACACTTTTTATTGTTCTTCTATGTCCAATTTTACGAGTATAAGCTTCGTAGATTATTTCGATGCCAAAACACCAACTTTCTATGACAAATGGACAAAACCGTTAAAAGCTCCTCCATATAGAGAGTTGAGCAACTTCGGACCATCAAAGTTGCTCGGTGTACACTTTTTATTGTTCTTCTATGTTCAATTTTACGAGTATAAGCTTCGTAGATTATTTCGATGCCAAAACACCAACTTTCTATGACAAATGGACAAAACCGTTAAAAGCTCCTCCATATAGAGAGTTGAGCAACTTCGGACCATCAAAGTTGCTCGGTGTACACTTTTCATTGTTCTTCTATGCCCAATGTTATGAGTATAAGCTTCGTAGATTATTTCGATGCCAAAACAACAACTTTCTATTACAAATGGACAAAACCGTTAAAGCTCCTCTATAGAGAGAGTTGAGCAACATCGGACTATAAAAGTTGCTCGGTGTACACTTTTTATTGTTCTTCTATGTCCAATTTTACGAGTATAAGCTTCGTAGATTATTTCGATGCCAAAACACCAACTTTCTATGACAAATGGACAAAACCGTTAAAAGCTCCTCCATATAGAGAGTTGAGCAACTTCGGACCATCAAAGTTGCTCGGTGTACACTTTTTATTGTTCTTCTATGTTCAATTTTACGAGTATAAGCTTCGTAGATTATTTCGATGCCAAAACACCAACTTTCTATGACAAATGGACAAAACCGTTAAAAGCTCCTCCATATAGAGAGTTGAGCAACTTCGGACCATCAAAGTTGCTCGGTGTACACTTTTCATTGTTCTTCTATGCCCAATGTTATGAGTATAAGCTTCGTAGATTATTTCGATGCCAAAACAACAACTTTCTATTACAAATCGACAAAACCGTTAAAAGCTCCTCCATATAGAGAGTTGAGCAACTTCGGACAATCAAAGTTGCTCAGTGTACACTTTTTATTGTTCTTCTATGTTCAATTTTACGAGTATAAGCTTCGTAGATTATTTCGATGCCAAAACACCAACTTTCTATGACAAATGGACAAAACCGTTAAAAGCTCCTCCATATAGAGAGTTCAGCAACTTCGGACCATCAAAGTTGCTCGGTGTACACTTTTTATTGTTCTTCTATGTCCAATTTTACGAGTATAAGCTTTCTAGATTATTTCGATGCGAAAACAACAACTTTCTATGAGAAATGGACAAAACCGTTAAAAGCTCCTCCATATAGAGAGTTGAGCAACATCGGACTATAAAAGTTGCTCGGTGTACACTTTTTATTGTTATTTTATGTCAAATTTTACGAGTATAAGATTCCGATATTTTTTCGATGCTAAAACACCAGCTTTCTATGAAAAATGGACAAAACCATTAAAAGCTCCTCCATATAGAGAGTTGAGCAACTTCGGACCATCAAAGTTGCTCAATGTACACTTTTTATTGTTCTTCTATGTCCAATTTTACGAGTATAAGCTTCGTAGATTATTTCGATGCCAAAACACCAACTTTCTATGACAAATGGACAAAACCGTTAAAAGCTCTTCCATATAGAGAGTTGACCAACTTCGGACCATCAAAGTTGCTCGGTGTACACTTTTTATTGTTCTTCTATGTCCAATTTTACGAGTATAAGCTTCGTAGATTATTTCGATGCCAAAATACCAACTTTCTATGACAAATGGACAAAACCCTTAAAAACTCCTCCATATAGAGAGTTGAGCAACTTCGGACCATCAAAGTTACTCGGTGTACACTTTTTATTGTTCTTTTATGTCCAATGTTACGAGTATAAGTTTCGTAGATTATTTCGATGCAAAACAAAAACTTTCTATTACAAATGGACAAAACCGTTAAAAGCTCCTCTATAGAGAGAGTTGAGCAACTTCGAACCATCAAAGTTTCTCGGTGTACACTTTTTATTGTTCTTCTATGTCCAATGTTACGAGTATAAGCTTCCGAGATTATTTCGATGCCAAAACACCAACTTTCTATGACAAATGGACAAAACACTTAAAAACTCCTCCATATAGAGAGTTCAGCAACTTCGGACCATCAAAGTTACTCGGTGTACACTTTTTATTGTTCTTCTATATACAATGTTACGAGTATAAGCTTCGTAGATTATTTCGACGCCAAAACAACAACTTTCTATTACAAATGGACAAAACCGTTAAAAGCTCCTCTATAGAGAGAGTTGAGCAACTTTGGACCATCAAAGTTGCTCGGTGTACACTTTTCATTGTTCTTCTTTGTCCAATGTTACGAGTATAAGCTTCGTAGATTATTTCGATGCCAAAACAACAACCTTCTATGGCAAATGGACAAAATCGTTAAAAGCTCCCAAATAGAGAGAGTTGAGCAATTTCGGACCATCAAAGTTGCTCGGTGTACACTTTTCATTGTTCTTCTATGCCCAATGTTATGAGTATAAGCTTCGTAGATTATTTCGATGCCAAAACAACAACTTTCTATTACAAATCGACAAAACCGTTAAAAGCTCCTCCATATAAAGAGTTGAGCAACTTTGGACCATCAAAGTTGCACCGTGTACACTTTTTATTGTTCTTCTATATCCAATTTTACGAGTATAAGCTTTCTAGATTATTTCGATCCGAAAACAACAACTTTCTATGAGAAATGGACAAAACCGTTAAAAGCTCCTCCATATAGAGAGTTGAGCAACTTCGGACCATCAAAGTTGCTCGGTGTACACTCTTTATTGTTCTTCTATGTCCAATTTTACGAGTATAAGCTTCGTAGATTATTTCGATGCCAAAACACCAACTTTCTATGACAAATGGACAAAACCGTTAGAGGCTCCCAAATAGAGAGTTGAGCAACTTCGGACAATCAAAGTTGCTCAGTGTACACTTTTTATTGTTCTTCTATGTTCAATTTTACGAGTATAAGCTTCGTAGATTATTTCGATGCCAAAACAACAACTTTCTATTACAAATGGACAAAACCGTTAAAGCTCCTCTATAGAGAGAGTTGAGCAACATCGGACTATAAAAGTTGCTCGGTGTACACTTTTTATTGTTCTTCTATGTCCAATTTTACGAGTATAAGCTTCGTAGATTATTTCGATGCCAAAACACCAACTTTCTATGACAAATGGACAAAACCGTTAAAAGCTCCTCCATATAGAGAGTTGAGCAACTTCGGACCATCAAAGTTGCTCGGTGTACACTTTTTATTGTTCTTCTATGTTCAATTTTACGAGTATAAGCTTCGTAGATTATTTCGATGCCAAAACACCAACTTTCTATGAAAAATGGACAAAACCGTTAAAAGCTCCTCCATATAGAGAGTTGAGCAACTTCGGACCATCAAAGTTGCTCGGTGTACACTTTTCATTGTTCTTCCATGCCCAATGTTATGAGTATAAGCTTCGTAGATTATTTCGATGCCAAAACAACAACTTTCTATTACAAATGGACAAAACCGTTAAAGCTCCTCTATAGAGAGAGTTGAGCAACATCGGACTATAAAAGTTGCTCGGTGTACACTTTTTATTGTTCTTCTATGTCCAATTTTACGAGTATAAGCTTCGTAGATTATTTCGATGCCAAAACACCAACTTTCTATGACAAATGGACAAAACCGTTAAAAGCTCCTCCATATAGAGAGTTGAGCAACTTCGGACCATCAAAGTTGCTCGGTGTACACTTTTTATTGTTCTTCTATGTTCAATTTTACGAGTATAAGCTTCGTATATTATTTCGATGCCAAAACACCAACTTTCTATGACAAATGGACAAAACCGTTAAAAGCTCCTCCATATAGAGAGTTGAGCAACTTCGGACCATCAAAGTTGCTCGGTGTACACTTTTCATTGTTCTTCTATGCCCAATGTTATGAGTATAAGCTTCGTAGATTATTTCGATGCCAAAACAACAACTTTCTATTACAAATCGACAAAACCGTTAAAAGC
Organism: Euonymus europaeus; assembly: GCA_963580455.1. NCBI lineage: Eukaryota > Viridiplantae > Streptophyta > Magnoliopsida > Celastrales > Celastraceae > Euonymus > Euonymus europaeus. The sequence goes on from OY756965.1 coordinate 10,759,689, forward strand.
TCCTCCATATAAAGAGTTGAGCAACTTTGGACCATCAAAGTTGCTCCGTGTACACTTTTTATTGTTCTTCTATATCCAATTTTACGAGTATAAGCTTTCTAGATTATTTCGATCCGAAAACAACAACTTTCTATGAGAAATGGACAAAACCGTTAAAAGCTCCTCCATATAGAGAGTTGAGCAACTTCGGACCATCAAAGTTGCTCGGTGTACACTCTTTATTGTTCTTCTATGTCCAATTTTACGAGTATAAGCTTCGTAGATTATTTCGATGCCAAAACACCAACTTTCTATGACAAATGGACAAAACCGTTAGAGGCTCCCAAATAGAGAGTTGAGCAACTTCGGACAATCAAAGTTGCTCAGTGTACACTTTTTATTGTTCTTCTATGTTCAATTTTACGAGTATAAGCTTCGTAGATTATTTCGATGCCAAAACAACAACTTTCTATTACAAATGGACAAAACCGTTAAAGCTCCTCTATAGAGAGAGTTGAGCAACATCGGACTATAAAAGTTGCTCGGTGTACACTTTTTATTGTTCTTCTATGTCCAATTTTACGAGTATAAGCTTCGTAGATTATTTCGATGCCAAAACACCAACTTTCTATGACAAATGGACAAAACCGTTAAAAGCTCCTCCATATAGAGAGTTGAGCAACTTCGGACCATCAAAGTTGCTCGGTGTACACTTTTTATTGTTCTTCTATGTTCAATTTTACGAGTATAAGCTTCGTAGATTATTTCGATGCCAAAACACCAACTTTCTATGACAAATGGACAAAACCGTTAAAAGCTCCTCCATATAGAGAGTTGAGCAACTTCGGACCATCAAAGTTGCTCGGTGTACACTTTTCATTGTTCTTCTATGCCCAATGTTATGAGTATAAGCTTCGTAGATTATTTCGATGCCAAAACAACAACTTTCTATTACAAATGGACAAAACCGTTAAAGCTCCTCTATAGAGAGAGTTGAGCAACATCGGACTATAAAAGTTGCTCGGTGTACACTTTTTATTGTTCTTCTATGTCCAATTTTACGAGTATAAGCTTCGTAGATTATTTCGATGCCAAAACACCAACTTTCTATGACAAATGGACAAAACCGTTAAAAGCTCCTCCATATAGAGAGTTGAGCAACTTCGGACCATCAAAGTTGCTCGGTGTACACTTTTTATTGTTCTTCTATGTTCAATTTTACGAGTATAAGCTTCGTAGATTATTTCGATGCCAAAACACCAACTTTCTATGACAAATGGACAAAACCGTTAAAAGCTCCTCCATATAGAGAGTTGAGCAACTTCGGACCATCAAAGTTGCTCGGTGTACACTTTTCATTGTTCTTCTATGCCCAATGTTATGAGTATAAGCTTCGTAGATTATTTCGATGCCAAAACAACAACTTTCTATTACAAATCGACAAAACCGTTAAAAGCTCCTCCATATAGAGAGTTGAGCAACTTCGGACAATCAAAGTTGCTCAGTGTACACTTTTTATTGTTCTTCTATGTTCAATTTTACGAGTATAAGCTTCGTAGATTATTTCGATGCCAAAACACCAACTTTCTATGACAAATGGACAAAACCGTTAAAAGCTCCTCCATATAGAGAGTTCAGCAACTTCGGACCATCAAAGTTGCTCGGTGTACACTTTTTATTGTTCTTCTATGTCCAATTTTACGAGTATAAGCTTTCTAGATTATTTCGATGCGAAAACAACAACTTTCTATGAGAAATGGACAAAACCGTTAAAAGCTCCTCCATATAGAGAGTTGAGCAACATCGGACTATAAAAGTTGCTCGGTGTACACTTTTTATTGTTATTTTATGTCAAATTTTACGAGTATAAGATTCCGATATTTTTTCGATGCTAAAACACCAGCTTTCTATGAAAAATGGACAAAACCATTAAAAGCTCCTCCATATAGAGAGTTGAGCAACTTCGGACCATCAAAGTTGCTCAATGTACACTTTTTATTGTTCTTCTATGTCCAATTTTACGAGTATAAGCTTCGTAGATTATTTCGATGCCAAAACACCAACTTTCTATGACAAATGGACAAAACCGTTAAAAGCTCTTCCATATAGAGAGTTGACCAACTTCGGACCATCAAAGTTGCTCGGTGTACACTTTTTATTGTTCTTCTATGTCCAATTTTACGAGTATAAGCTTCGTAGATTATTTCGATGCCAAAACACCAACTTTCTATGACAAATGGACAAAACCCTTAAAAACTCCTCCATATAGAGAGTTGAGCAACTTCGGACCATCAAAGTTACTCGGTGTACACTTTTTATTGTTCTTTTATGTCCAATGTTACGAGTATAAGTTTCGTAGATTATTTCGATGCAAAACAAAAACTTTCTATTACAAATGGACAAAACCGTTAAAAGCTCCTCTATAGAGAGAGTTGAGCAACTTCGAACCATCAAAGTTTCTCGGTGTACACTTTTTATTGTTCTTTTATGTCAAATTTTACGAGTATAAGATTTCGTTATTATTTCGATGCCAAAACAACAACTTTCTATGGCAAATTGACAAAATCGTTAAAAGCTCCAAAATAAAGAGAGTTGAGCAATTTCGGACCATCAAAGTTGCTCGGTGTACACTTTTTATTGTTCTTCTATGCCCAATGTTATGAGTATAAGCTTCGTAGATTATTTCGATGCCAAAACAACAACTTTCTATTACAAATCGACAAAACCGTTAAAAGCTCCTCCATATAGAGAGTTGAGCAACTTTGCACCATCAAAGTTGCTCCGTGTACACTTTTTATTGTTCTTCTATATCCAATTTTACGAGTATAAGCTTTCTAGATTATTTCGATGCGAAAACAACAACTTTCTATGAGAAATGGACAAAACCGTTAAAAGCTCCTCCATAAAGAGAGTTGAGCAACTTCGGACCATCAAAGTTGCTCGGTGTACACTTTTTATTGTTCTTCTATGTCCAATTTTACGAGTATGAGCTTCGTAGATTATTTCGATGCCAAAACACCAACTTTCTATGACAAATGGACAAAACCGTTAAAAGCTCCTCTATAGAGAGAGTGGAGCAACATCGGACTATAAAAGTTGCTCGGTGTACACTTTTTATTGTTCTTCTATGTCCAATTTGACGAGTATAAGCTTCGTAGATTATTTCGATGCCAAAACACCAACTTTCTATGACAAATGGACAAAACCGTTAGAGGCTCCCAAATAGAGAGTTGAGCAACTTCGGACAATCAAAGTTGCTCGGTGTACACTTTTTATTGTTCTTCTATGTCCAATTTTACGAGTATAAGCTTCGTAGATTATTTCGATGCCAAAACATCAACTTTCTATGACAAATGGACAAAACCGTTAAAAGCTCCTCCATATAGAGAGTTGAGCAACATCGGACTATAAAAGTTGCTCGGTGTACACTTTTTATTGTTCTTCTATGTCCAATTTTACGAGTATAAGCTTCGTAGATTATTTCGATGCCAAAACACCAACTTTCTTTGACAAATGGACAAAACCGTTAAAAGCTCTTCAATAGAGAGAGTTGAGCAACTTCGGACCATCAAAGTTGCTCAATGTGCACTTTTTATTGTTCTTCTATGTCCAATGTTACGAGTATAAGCTTCCGAGATTATTTCGATGCCAAAACACCAACTTTCTATGACAAATGGACAAAACACTTAAAAACTCCTCCATATAGAGAGTTCAGCAACTTCGGACCATCAAAGTTACTCGGTGTACACTTTTTATTGTTCTTCTATATACAATGTTACGAGTATAAGCTTCGTAGATTATTTCGACGCCAAAACAACAACTTTCTATTACAAATGGACAAAACCGTTAAAAGCTCCTCTATAGAGAGAGTTGAGCAACTTTGGACCATCAAAGTTGCTCGGTGTACACTTTTCATTGTTCTTCTTTGTCCAATGTTACGAGTATAAGCTTCGTAGATTATTTCGATGCCAAAACAACAACCTTCTATGGCAAATGGACAAAATCGTTAAAAGCTCCCAAATAGAGAGAGTTGAGCAATTTCGGACCATCAAAGTTGCTCGGTGTACACTTTTCATTGTTCTTCTATGCCCAATGTTATGAGTATAAGCTTCGTAGATTATTTCGATGCCAAAACAACAACTTTCTATTACAAATCGACAAAACCGTTAAAAGCTCCTCCATATAAAGAGTTGAGCAACTTTGGACCATCAAAGTTGCTCCGTGTACACTTTTTATTGTTCTTCTATATCCAATTTTACGAGTATAAGCTTTCTAGATTATTTCGATCCGAAAACAACAACTTTCTATGAGAAATGGACAAAACCGTTAAAAGCTCCTCCATATAGAGAGTTGAGCAACTTCGGACCATCAAAGTTGCTCGGTGTACACTTTTTATTGTTCTTCTATGTCCAATTTTACGAGTATAAGCTTCGTAGATTATTTCGATGCCAAAACACCAACTTTCTATGACAAATGGACAAAACCGTTAGAGGCTCCCAAATAGAGAGTTGAGCAACTTCGGACAATCAAAGTTGCTCGGTGTACACTTTTTATTGTTCTTCTATGTTCAATTTTACGAGTATAATCTTCGTAGATTATTTCGATGCCAAAACAAAAACTTTCTATTACAAATGGACAAAACCGTTAAAGCTCCTCTATAGAGAGAGTTGAGCAACATCGGACTATAAAAGTTGCTCGGTGTACACTTTTTATTGTTCTTCTATGTCCAATTTTACGAGTATAAGCTTTCTAGATTATTTCGATGCGAAAACAACAACTTTCTATGAGAAATGGACAAAACCGTTAAAAGCTCCTCCATATAGAGAGTTGAGCAACATCGGACTATAAAAGTTGCTCGGTGTACACTTTTTATTGTTATTTTATGTCAAATTTTACGAGTATAAGATTCCGATATTTTTTCGATGCTAAAACACCAACTTTCTATGAAAAATGGACAAAACCATTAAAAGCTCCTCCATATAGAGAGTTGAGCAACTTCGGACCATCAAAGTTGCTCAATGTACACTTTTTATTGTTCTTCTATGTCCAATTTTATGAGTATAAGCTTCGTAGATTATTTCGATGCCAAAACACCAACTTTCTATGACAAATGGACAAAATCCTTAAAAACTCCTCCATATAGAGAGTTGAGCAATTTCGGACCATCAAAGATGCTCGGTGTACACTTTTTATTGTTCTTCTATGCCCAATGTTATGAGTATAAGCTTCGTAGATTATTTCGATGCCAAAACAACAACTTTCTATTACAAATCGACAAAACCGTTAAAAGCTCCTCCATATAGAGAGTTGAGCAACTTTGGACCATCAAAGTTGCTCCGTGTACACTTTTTATTGTTCTTCTATATCCAATTTTACGAGTATAAGCTTTCTATATTATTTCGATGCGAAAACAACAACTTTCTATGAGAAATGGACAAAACCGTTAAAAGCTCATCCATAAAGAGAGTTGAGCAACTTCGGACCATCAAAGTTGCTCGGTGTACACTTTTTATTGTTCTTCTATGTCCAATTTTACGAGTATGAGCTTCGTAGATTATTTCGATGCCAAAACACCAACTTTCTATGACAAATGGACAAAACCGTTAAAAGCTCCTCTATAGAGAGAGTTGAGCAACATCGGACTATAAAAGTTGCTCGGTGTACACTTTTTATTGTTCTTCTATGTCCAATTTGACGAGTATAAGCTTCGTAGATTATTTCGATGCCAAAACACCAACTTTCTATGACAAATGGACAAAACCGTTAGAGGCTCCCAAATAGAGAGTTGAGCAACTTCGGACAATCAAAGTTGCTCGGTGTACACTTTTTATTGTTCTTCTATGTCCAATTTTACGAGTATAAGCTTCGTAGATTATTTCGATGCCAAAACACCAACTTTCTATGACAAATGGACAAAACCGTTAAAAGCTCCTCCATATAGAGAGTTGAGCAACATCGGACTATAAAAGTTGCTCGGTGTACACTTTTTATTGTTCTTCTATGTCCAATTTTACGAGTATAAGCTTCGTAGATTATTTCGATGCCAAAACACCAACTTTCTTTGACAAATGGACAAAACCGTTAAAAGCTCTTCAATAGAGAGAGTTGAGCAACTTCGGACCATCAAAGTTGCTCAATGTACACTTTTTATTGTTCTTCTATGTCCAATGTTACGAGTATAAGCTTCCGAGATTATTTCGATGCCAAAACACCAACTTTCTATGACAAATGGACAAAACACTTAAAAACTCCTCCATATAGAGAGTTCAGCAACTTCGGACCATCAAAGTTACTCGGTGTACACTTTTTATTGTTCTTCTATGTACAATGTTACGAGTATAAGCTTCGTAGATTATTTCGACGCCAAAACAACAACTTTCTATTACAAATGGACAAAACCGTTAAAAGCTCCTCTATAGAGAGAGTTGAGCAACTTTGGACCATCAAAGTTGCTCGGTGTACACTTTTCATTGTTCTTCTTTGTCCAATGATACGAGTATAAGCTTCGTAGATTATTTCGATGCCAAAACAACAACCTTCTATGGCAAATGGACAAAATCGTTAAAAGCTCCCAAATAGAGAGAGTTGAGCAATTTCGGACCATCAAAGTTGCTCGGTGTACACTTTTCATTGTTCTTCTATGCCCAATGTTATGAGTATAAGCTTCGTAGATTATTTCGATGCCAAAACACCAACTTTCTATGACAAATGGACAAAACCGTTAAAAGCTCCTCCATATAGAGAGTTGAGCAACTTCGGATCATCAAAATTGCTCGGTGTACACTTTTTATTGTTCTTCTATGTCCAATTTTACGAGTATAAGATTTCGTTATTATTTCGATGCCAAAACAACAACTTTCTATGGCAAATTGACAAAATCGTTAAAAGCTCCAAAATAAAGAGAGTTGAGCAATTTCGGACCATCAAAGATGCTCGGTGTACACTTTTTATTGTTCTTCTATGCCCAATGTTATGAGTATAAGCTTCGTAGATTATTTCGATGCCAAAACAACAACTTTCTATTACAAATCGACAAAACCGTTAAAAGCTCCTCCATATAGAGAGTTGAGCAACTTTGGACCATCAAAGTTGCTCCGTGTACACTTTTTATTGTTCTTCTATATCCAATTTTACTAGTATAAGCTTTCTATATTATTTCGATGCGAAAACAACAACTTTCTATGAGAAATGGACAAAACCGTTAAAAGCTCCTCCATAAAGAGAGTTGAGCAACTTCGGACCATCAAAGTTGCTCGGTGTACACTTTTTATTGTTCTTCTATGTCCAATTTTACGAGTATGAGCTTCGTAGATTATTTCGATGCCAAAACACCAACTTTCTATGACAAATGGACAAAACCGTTAAAAGCTCCTCTATAGAGAGAGTTGAGCAACATCGGACTATAAAAGTTGCTCGGTGTACACTTTTTATTGTTCTTCTATGTCCAATTTGACGAGTATAAGCTTCGTAGATTATTTCGATGCCAAAACACCAACTTTCTATGACAAATGGACAAAACCGTTAGAGGCTCCCAAATAGAGAGTTGAGCAACTTCGGACAATCAAAGTTGCTCGGTGTACACTTTTTATTGTTCTTCTATGTTCAATTTTACGAGTATAAGCTTCGTAGATTATTTCGATGCCAAAACAACAACTTTCTATTACAAATGGACAAAACCGTTAAAGCTCCTCTATAGAGAGAGTTGAGCAACATCGGACTATAAAAGTTGCTCGGTGTACACTTTTTATTGTTCTTCTATGTCCAATTTTACGAGTATAAGCTTTCTAGATTATTTCGATGCGAAAACAACAACTTTCTATGAGAAATGGACAAAACCGTTAAAAGCTCCTCCATATAGAGAGTTGAGCAACTTCGGACCATCAAAGTTGCCCCGTGTACACTTTTTATTGTTCTTCTATGTCCAATTTTACGAGTATAAGGTTTCGTTATTATTTCGATGCCAAAACAACAAGTTTCTATGACAAATGGACAAAACCGTTAAAAGCTCCTCCATATAGAGAGTTGAGCAACTTCGGACCATCAAAGTTGCTCAATGTACACTTTTTATTGTTCTTCTATGTCCAATTTTACGAGTATAAGCTTCGTAGATTATTTCGATGCCAAAACACCAACTTTCTATGACAAATGGACAAAACCGTTAAAAGCTCCTCCATATAGAGAGTTGAGCAACTTCGGACCATCAAAGTTGCTCGGTGTACACTTTTTATTGTTCTTCTATGTCCAATTTTACGAGTATAAGGTTTCGTTATTATTTCGATGCCAAAACAACAAGTTTCTATGACAAATGGACAAAACCGTTAAAAGCTCCCAAATAGAGAGAGTTGAGCAATTTCGGACCTTCAAAGTTGCTCTGTGTACACTTTTTATTGTTCTTCTATGTCCAATTTTACGAGTATAAGCTTCGTAGATTATTTCGATGCCAAAGCACCAACTTTCTATGACAAATGGACAAAACCGTTAGAGGCTCCCAAATAGAGAGTTGAGCAACTTCGGACAATCAAAGTTGCTCGGTGTACACTTTTTATTGTTCTTCTATGTCCAATTTTACGAGTATAAGCTTCGTAGATTATTTCGATGCCAAAACACCAACTTTCTATGACAACTGGACAAAACCCTTAAAAACTCCTCCATATAGAGAGTTGAACAACTTCGGACCATCAAAGTTACTCGGTGTACACTTTTTATTGTTCTTTTATGTCCAATGTTACGAGTATAAGCTTCGTAGATTATTTCGATGCAAAACAAAAACTATCTATTACAAATGGACAAAACCGTTAAAAGCACCTCTATAGAGAGAGTTGAACAACTTTGAACCATCAAAGTTTCTCGGTGTACACTTTTTATTGTTCTTTTATGTCAAATTTTACGAGTATAAGATTTCGTTATTATTTCGATTCCAAAACAACAACTTTCTATGGCAAATTGACAAAATCGTTAAAAGCTCCAAAATAAAGAGAGTTGAGCAAGTTCGGACCATCAAAGTTGCTCGGTGTACACTTTTTATTGTTATTTTATGTCAAATTTTACGAGTATAAGATTCCGATATTTTTTCGATGCTAAAACACCAACTTTCTATGAAAAATGGACAAAACCATTAAAAGCTCCTCCATATAGAGAGTTGAGCAACTTCGGACCATCAAAGTTGCTCAATGTACACTTTTTATTGTTCTTCTATGTCCAATTTTACGAGTATAAGCTTCGTAGATTATTTCGATGCCAAAACACCAACTTTCTATGACAAATGGACAAAACCGTTAAAAGCTCCTCCATATAGAGAGTTGAGCAACTTCGGACCATCAAAGTTGCTCGGTGTACACTTTTTATTGTTCTTCTATGTCCAATTTTACGAGTATAAGGTTTCGTTATTATTTCGATGCCAAAACAACAAGTTTCTATGACAAATGGACAAAACCGTTAAAAGCTCCCAAATAGAGAGAGTTGAGCAATTTCGGACCTTCAAAGTTGCTCTGTGTACACTTTTTATTGTTCTTCTATGTCCAATTTTACGAGTATAAGCTTCGTAGATTATTTCGATGCCAAAGCACCAACTTTCTATGACAAATGGACAAAACCGTTAGAGGCTCCCAAATAGAGAGTTGAGCAACTTCGGACAATAAAAGTTGCTCGGTGTACACTTTTTATTGTTCTTCTATGTCCAATTTTACGAGTATAAGCTTCGTAGATTATTTCGATGCCAAAACAACAACTTTCTATGACAAATGGACAAAACCCTTAAAAACTCCTCCATATAGAGAGTTGAACAACTTCGGACCATCAAAGTTACTCGGTGTACACTTTTTATTGTTCTTTTATGTCCAATGTTACGAGTATAAGCTTCGTAGATTATTTCGATGCAAAACAAAAACTATCTATTACAAATGGACAAAACCGTTAAAAGCACCTCTATAGAGAGAGTTGAACAACTTTGAACCATCAAAGTTTCTCGGTGTACACTTTTTATTGTTCTTTTATGTCAAATTTTACGAGTATAAGATTTCGTTATTATTTCGATGCCAAAACAACAACTTTCTATGGCAAATTGACAAAATCGTTAAAAGCTCCAAAATAAAGAGAGTTGAGCAACATCGGACTATAAAAGTTGCTCGGTGTACACTTTTTATTGTTCTTCTATGTCCAATTTTACGAGTATAAGCTTTCTAGATTATTTCGATGCCAAAACAACAACTTTCTATTACAAATCGACAAAACCGTTAAAAGCTCCTCCATATAGAGAGTTGAGCAAATTTGGACCATCAAAGTTGCTCCGTGTACACTTTTTATTGTTCTTCTAGATCCAATTTTACGAGTATAAGCTTTCTAGATTATTTCGATGCGAAAACAACAACTTTCTATGAGAAATGGACAAAACCGTTAAAAGCTCCTCCATATAGAGAGTTGAGCAACATCGGACTGTAAAAGTTGCTCGGTGTACACTTTTTATTGTTATTTTATGTCAAATTTTACGAGTATAAGATTCCGATATTTTTTCGATGCCCAAACACCAACTTTCTATGACAAATGGACAAAACCATTAAAAGCTCCTCCATATAGAGAGTTGAGCAACTTCGGACCATCAAAGTTACTCGGTGTACACTTTTTATTGTTCTTCTATGTCCAATGTTACGAGTATAAGCTTCGTAGATTATTTCGATGCCAAAACAACAACTTTCTATTACAAATGGACAAAACCGTTAAAAGCTCCTCTATAGAGAGAGTTCAGCAACTTTGGACCATTAAAGTTGCTCGGTGTACACTTTTTATTGTTGTTTTATGTCAAATTTTATGAGTATAAGATTCCGATATTTTTTCGATTCCAAAACACCAACTTTCTATGACAAATGGACAAAACCGTTAAAAGCTCTTCCATATAGAGAGTTGAGCAACTTCGGACCATCAAAGTTGCTCAATGTACACTTTTTATTAATCTTCTATGTCCAATGTTACGAGTATAAGCTTCCGAGATTATTTCGATGCCAAAACACCAACTTTCTATGACAAATGAACAAAACCGCTAAAAGCTCCTCCATATAGAGAGTTGAGCAACTTCGGACCATCAAAGTTCCTCGGTGTACACTTTTTATTGTTCTTCTATGTCCAATGTTAAGAGTATAAGCTTCGTAGATTATTTCGACGCCAAAACAACAACTTTCTATTACAAATGGACAAAACCGTTAAAAGCTCCTCTATAGAGAGAGTTGAGCAACTTTGGACCATCAAAGTTGCTCGGTGTTAACTTTTTATTGTTCTTCTATGTCCAATGTTACGAGTATAAGCTTCGTAGATTATTTCGATGCCAAAACAACAACCTTCTATGGCAAATGGACAAAATCGTTAAAAGCTCCTCCATATAGAGATTTGAGCAACTTCAGACCATCAAAGTTGCTCGGTGTACACTTTTTATTGTTCTTCTATGTATAATGTTACGAGTATAAGCTTCCTAGATTATTTCGATGCGAAAACAACAACTTTCTATGACAAATGGACAAAACCGTTAAAAGCTCCTCGATATAGAGAGTTGAGCAACTTCGAACCACCAAAGTTGCTCGGTGTACACTTTTTATTGTTCTTCTATGTCCAATTTTACGAGTATAAGGTTTCGTTATTATTTTGATGCCAAAACAACAACTTTCTGTGACAAATGGACAAAACCGTTAAAAGCTCCCAAATAGAGAGAGTTGAGCAATTTCGGTCCATTAAAGTTGCTCAATGTACACTTTTTATTGTTCTTCTATGTCCAATTTTACGAGTATAAGCTTCGTAGATTATTTCGATGCCAAAACACCAACTTTCTATGACAAATGGACAAAACCGTTAGAGGGTCCCAAATAGAGAGTTGAGCAACTTCGGACAATCAAAGTTGCTCGGTGTACACTTTTTATTGTTCTTCTATGTCCAATTTTACGAGTATAAGTTTCGTAGATTATTTCGATGCCAAAAAAACAACTTTCTATTACAAATGGACAAAACCGTTAAAAGCTCCCCTCTAGCGAGAGTTGAACAACTTTGAACCATCAAAGTTGCCCGGTGTACACTTTTTATTGTTCTTCTATGTCCAATGTTACGAGTATAAGCTTCCTAGATTATTTCGATGCCAAAACAACAACTTTCTATTACAAATGGACAAAACCGTTAAAAGCTCCTCTATAGAGAGAGTTGAGCAACATCGGACTATAAAAGTTGCTCGGTGTACACTTTTTATTGTTCTTCTATGTCCAATTTTACGAGTATAAGATTCTGATATTTTGTCGATGCCAAAACACCAACTTTCTATTACAAATGGAAAAAATCATTAAAAGCTCCTCCATGTAGAGAGTTGAGCAACTTCGGACCATCAAAGTTGCTCGGTGTACACTTTTTAGTGTTCTTCTATGTCCAATTTTACGTGTATAAGCTTCGTAGATTATTTCGATGCCAAAACACCAACTTTCTATGACAAATGGACAAAACCGTTAAAAGCTCCTCCATATAGAGAGTTGAGCAACTTCGGATCATCAAAGTTGCTCGGTGTACACTTTTTATTGTTCTTCTATGTCCAATGTTACGAGTATAAGCTTCGTAGATTATTTCGATGCCAAAAAAACAACTTTCTATTACAAATGGACAAAACCGTTAAAAGCTCCCAAATAGAGAGAGTTGAGCAATTTCGGACCATCAAAGTTGCTCGGTGTACACTTTTTATTGTTCTTCTATGTCCAATTTTACGAGTATAAGCTTCGTAGATTATTTCGATGCCAAAACACCAACTTTCTATGACAAATGGACAAAATCATTAAAAGCTCCTCCATATAGAGAGTTGAGCAAGTTCGGACCATCAAAGTTGCTCGGTGTACACTTTTTAGTGTTCTTCCATGTCCAATTTTACGTGTATAAGCTTCGTAGATTATTTCGATGCCAAAACACCAACTTTCTATGACAAATGGACAAAACCGTTAAAAGCTCTTCCATATAGAGAGTTGAGCAACTTCGGACCATCAAAGTTGCTCGGTGTACACTTTTTATTGTTCTTCTATGTCCAATTTTACGAGTATAAGCTTCCGAGATTATTTCGATGCAAAACACCAACATTCTGTGACAAATGGACAAAACCATTAAAAGCTTCTCCATATAGAGAGTTGAGCAACTTCGGACCATCAAAGTTGCTCGGTGTACACTTTTTATTGTTGTTCTATGTCCAATTTTACTATTATAAGCTTCGTAGATTATTTCGATGCCAAAACACCAGCTTTCTATGACAAATGGACAAAACCGTTAGAGGCTCCCAAATAGAGAGTTGAGCAACTTCGGACCATCAAAGTTGCTCGGTGTACACTTTTCATTGTTCTTCTATGTCCAATTTTACGAGTATAAGCTTCGTAGATTATTTCGATGCCAAAACAACAACTTTCTATTACAAATGGACAAAACCGTTAAAAGCTTCTCCATAGAGAGAGTTGAGCAACTTCGGACTATCAAAGTTGCTCGGTGTACACTTTTTATTGTTCTTTTATGTCAAATTTTACGAGTATAAGATTTTGATATTTTGTCGATGCCAAAACACCAACTTTCTATTACAAATGGAAAAAATCATTAAAAGCTCCTCCATATAGAGAGTTGAGCAACTTCGGACCATCAAAGTTGCTCGGTGTACACTTTTTAGTGTTCTTCTATGTCCAATTTTACGTGTATAGGCTTCGTAGATTATTTCGATGCCAAAACACCAACTTTCTATGACAAATGGACAAAACCGTTAAAAGCTCCTCCATATAGAGAGTTGAGCAACTTCGGACCATCAAAGTTGCTCGGTGTACACTTTTTATTGTTCTTCTATGTCCAATTTTACGAGTATAAGCTTCCGAGATTATTTCGATGCAAAACACCAACTTTCTGTGACAAATGGACAAAACCATTAAAAGCTTCTCTATATAGAGAGTTTAGCAACTTCGGACCATCAAAGTTGCTCGGTGTACACTTTTTATTGTTGTTCTATGTCCAATTTTACTAGTATAAGCTTCGTAGATTATTTCGATGCCAAAACACCAGCTTTCTATGACAAATGGACAAAACCGTTAGAGGCTCCCAAATAGAGAGTTGAGCAACTTCGGACCATCAAAGTTGCTCGGTGTACACTTTTCATTGTTCTTCTATGTCCAATTTTACGAGTATAAGCTTCGTAGATTATTTCGATGCCAAAACAACAACTTTCTATTACAAATGGACAAAACCGTTAAAAGCTCCTCCATAGAGAGAGTTGAGCAACTTCGGACTATCAAAGTTGCTCGGTGTACACTTTTTATTGTTCTTTTATGTCAAATTTTACGAGTATAAGATTCTGATATTTTGTCGATGCCAAAACACCAACTTTCTATTACAAATGGAAAAAATCATTAAAAGCTCCTCCATATAGAGAGTTGAGCAACTTCGGACCATTAAAGTTGCTCGGTGTACACTTTTTAGTGTTCTTCTATGTCCAATTTTACGTGTATAAGCTTCGTAGATTATTTCGATGCCAAAACACCAACTTTCTATGACAAATGGACAAAACCGTTAAAAGCTCCTCCATATAGAGAGTTGAGCAACTTCGGACCATTAAAGTTGCTCGGTGTACACTTTTTATTTTTCTTCTATGTATAATGTTACGAGTATAAGCTTCGTAGATTATTTCGATGCCAAAACAACAACTTTCTATGACAAATGGACAAAACCGTTAAAAGCTCCTCCATAGAGAGAGTTGAGCAACTTCGGACTATCAAAGTTGCTCGGTGTACACTTTTTATTGTTCTTTTATGTCAAATTTTACGAGTATAAGATTCTGATATTTTGCCGATGCCAAAACACCAACTTTCTATTACAAATGGAAAAAATCATTAAAAGCTCCTCCATGTAGAGAGTTGAGCAACTTCGGACCATCAAAGTTGCTCGGTGTACACTTTTTAGTGTTCTTCTATGTCCAATTTTACGTGTATAAGCTTCGTAGATTATTTCGATGCCAAAACACCAACTTTCTATGACAAATGGACAAAACCGTTAAAAGCTCCTCCATATAGAGAGTTGAGCAACTTCGGATCATCAAAGTTGCTCGGTGTACACTTTTTATTGTTCTTCTATGTCCAATGTTACGAGTATAAGCTTCGTAGATTATTTCGATGCCAAAAAAACAACTTTCTATTACAAATGGACAAAACCGTTAAAAGCTCCCAAATAGAGAGAGTTGAGCAATTTCGGACCATCAAAGTTGCTCGGTGTACACTTTTTATTGTTCTTCTATGTCCAATTTTACGAGTATAAGCTTCGTAGATTATTTCGATGCCAAAACACCAACTTTCTATGACAAATGGACAAAATCATTAAAAACTCCTCCATATAGAGAGTTGAGCAACTTCGGACCATCAAAGTTGCTCGGTGTACACTTTTTAGTGTTCTTCCATGTCCAATTTTACGTGTATATGCTTCGTAGATTATTTCGATGCCAAAACACCAACTTTCTATGACAAATGGACAAAACCGTTAAAAGCTCTTCCATATAGAGAGTTGAGCAACTTCGGACCATCAAAGTTGCTCGGTGTACACTTTTTATTGTTCTTCTATGTCCAATTTTACGAGTATAAGCTTCCGAGATTATTTCGATGCAAAACACCAACATTCTGTGACAAATGGACAAAACCATTAAAAGCTTCTCCATATAGAGAGTTGAGCAACTTCGGACCATCAAAGTTGCTCGGTGTACACTTTTTATTGTTGTTCTATGTCCAATTTTACTATTATAAGCTTCGTAGATTATTTCGATGCCAAAACACCAGCTTTCTATGACAAATGGACAAAACCGTTAGAGGCTCCCAAATAGAGAGTTGAGCAACTTCGGACCATCAAAGTTGCTCGGTGTGCACTTTTCATTGTTCTTCTATGTCCAATTTTACGAGTATAAGCTTCGTAGATTATTTCGATGCCAAAACAACAACTTTCTATTACAAATGGACAAAACCGTTAAAAGCTCCTCCATAGAGAGAGTTGAGCAACTTCGGACTATCAAAGTTGCTCGGTGTACACTTTTTATTGTTCTTTTATGTCAAATTTTACGAGTATAAGATTCTGATATTTTGTCGATGCCAAAACACCAACTTTCTATTACAAATGGAAAAAATCATTAAAAGCTCCTCCATATAGAGAGTTGAGCAACTTCGGACCATCAAAGTTGCTCGGTGTACACTTTTTAGTGTTCTTCTATGTCCAATTTTACGTGTATAAGCTTCGTAGATTATTTCGATGCCAAAACACCAACTTTCTATGACAAATGGACAAAACCGTTAAAAGCTCCTCCATATAGAGAGTTGAGCAACTTCGGACCATCAAAGTTGCTCGGTGTACACTTTTTAGTGTTCTTCTATGTCCAATTTTACGTGTATAGGCTTCGTAGATTATTTCGATGCCAAAACACCAACTTTCTATGACAAATGGACAAAACCGTTAAAAGCTCCTCCATATAGAGAGTTGAGCAACTTCGGACCATCAAAGTTGCTCGGTGTACACTTTTTATTGTTCTTCTATGTCCAATTTTACGAGTATAAGCTTCCGAGATTATTTCGATGCAAAACACCAACTTTCTGTGACAAATGGACAAAACCATTAAAAGCTTCTCCATATAGAGAGTTTAGCAACTTCGGACCATCAAAGTTGCTCGGTGTACACTTTTTATTGTTGTTCTATGTCCAATTTTACTAGTATAAGCTTCGTAGATTATTTCGATGCCAAAACACCGGCTTTCTATGACAAATGGACAAAACCGTTAGAGGCTCCCAAGTAGAGAGTTGAGCAACTTCGGACCATCAAAGTTGCTCGGTGTACACTTTTCATTGTTCTTCTATGTCCAATTTTACGAGTATAAGCTTCGTAGATTATTTCGATGCCAAAACAACAACTTTCTATTACAAATTGACAAAACCGTTAAAAGCTCCTCCATAGAGAGAGTTGAGCAACTTCGGACTATCAAAGTTGCTCGGTGTACACTTTTTATTGTTCTTTTATGTCAAATTTTACGAGTATAAGATTCTGATATTTTGTCGATGCCAAAACACCAACTTTCTATTACAAATGGAAAAAATCATTAAAAGCTCTTCCATATAGAGAGTTGAGCAACTTCGGACCATCAAAGTTGCTCGGTGTACACTTTTTAGTGTTCTTCTATGTCCAATTTTACGTGTATAAGCTTCGTAGATTATTTCGATGCCAAAACACCAACTTTCTATGACAAATGGACAAAACCGTTAAAAGCTCCTCCATATAGAGAGTTGAGCAACTTCGGACCATTAAAGTTGCTCGGTGTACACTTTTTATTTTTCTTCTATGTATAATGTTACGAGTATAAGCTTCGTAGATTATTTCGATGCCAAAACAACAACTTTCTATGACAAATGGACAAAACCGTTAAAAGCTCCTCCATAGAGAGAGTTGAGCAACTTCGGACTATCAAAGTTGCTCGGTGTACACTTTTTATTGTTCTTTTATGTCAAATTTTACGAGTATAAGATTCTGATATTTTGTCGATGCCAAAACACCAACTTTCTATTACAAATGGAAAAAATCATTAAAAGCTCCTCCATATAGAGAGTTGAGCAACTTCGGACCATCAAAGTTGCTCGGTGTACACTTTTTAGTGTTCTTCTATGTCCAATGTTACGAGTATAAGCTTCCGAGATTATTTCGATGCCAAAACACCAACTTTCTATGACAAATGGACAAAACACTTAAAAACTCCTCCATATAGAGAGTTCAGCAACTTCGGACTATCAAAGTTACTCGGTGTACACTTTTTATTGTTCTTCTATGTACAATGTTACGAGTATAAGCTTCGTAGATTATTTCGACGCCAAAACAACAACTTTCTATTACAAATGGACAAAACCGTTAAAAGCTCCTCTATAGAGAGAGTTGAGCAACTTTGGACCATCAAAGTTGCTCGGTGTACACTTTTCAGTGTTCTTCTATGTCCAATTTTACGTGTATAAGCTTCGTAGATTATTTCGATGCCAAAACACCAACTTTCTATGACAAATGGACAAAACCGTTAAAAGCTCCTCCATATAGAGAGTTGAGCAACTTCGGACCATTAAATTTGCTCGGTGTACACTTTTTATTTTTCTTCTATGTATAATGTTACGAGTATAAGCTTCGTAGATTATTTCGATGCCAAAACACCAACTTTCTATAACAAATGGACAAAATCATTAAAAGCTCCTCCATATAGAGAGTTGAGCAACTTCGGACCATCAAAGTTGCTCGGTGTACACTTTTTAGTGTTCTTCTATGTCCAATTTTACGTGTATAAGCTTCGTAGATTATTTCGATGCCAAAACACCAACTTTCTATGACAAATGGACAAAACCGTTAAAAGCTCCTCCATATAGAGAGTTGAGCAACTTCGGACCATCAAAGTTGCTCGGTGTACACTTTTTATTGTTCTTCTATGTCCAATTTTACGAGTATAAGCTTCCGAGATTATTTCGATGCAAAACACCAACTTTCTGTGACAAATGGACAAAACCATTAAAAGCTTCTCCATATAGAGAGTTGAGCAACTTCGGACCATCAAAGTTGCTCGGTGTACACTTTTTATTGTTGTTCTAAGTCCAATTTTACTATTATAAGCTTCGTAGATTATTTCGATGCCAAAACACCAGCTTTCTATGACAAATGGACAAAACCGTTTGAGGCTCCCAAATAGAGAGTTGAGCAACTTCGGACCATCAAAGTTGCTCGGTGTACACTTTTCATTGTTCTTCTATGTCCAATTTTACGAGTATAAGCTTCGTAGATTATTTCGATGCCAAAACAACAACTTTCTATTACAAATGGACAAAACCGTTAAAAGCTCCTCCATAGAGAGAGTTGAGCAACTTCGGACCATCAAAGTTGCTCGGTGTACACTTTTTAGTGTTCTTCTATGTCCAATTTTACGTGTATAAGCTTCGTAGATTATTTCGATGCCAAAACACCAACTTTCTATGACAAATGGACGAAACCGTTAAAAGCTCCTCCATATAGAGATTTGAGCAACTTCGGACCATCAAAGTTGCTCGGTGTACACTTTTTATTGTTCTTCTATGTATAATGTTACGAGTATAAGCTTCGTAGATTATTTCAATGCCAAAACAACAACTTTCTATTACAAATGGACAAAACCGTTAAAAGCTCCTCCATAGAGAGAGTTGAGCAACTTTGGACCATCAAAGTTGCTCGGTGTACATTTTTCATTCTTCTTCTATTCCAATTTTATGAGTATAAGCTTCGTAGATTATTTCGATGCCAAAACACCAACTTTCTATGACAAATGGACAAAACCGTTAAAAGCTCCTCCATATAGAGATTTGAGAAACTTCGGACTATCAAAGTTGCTCGGTGTACACTTTTTATTGTTCTTTTATGTCAAATTTTACGAGTATAAGATTCTGATATTTTCTCGATGCCAAAACACCAACTTTCTATTACAAATGGAAAAAATCATTAAAAGCTCCTCCATATAGAGAGTTGATCAACTTCATACCATCAAAGTTGCTCGGTGTACACTTTTTAGTGTTCTTCTATGTCCAATTTTACGTGTATAAGCTTCGTAGATTATTTCGATGCCAAAACACCAACTTTCTATGACAAATGGACAAAACCGTTCAAAGTTCCTCCATATAGAGAGTTGAGCAACTTCGGACCATCAAAGTTGCTCGGTGTACACTTTTTATTGTTCTTCTATGTCCAATTTTACGAGTATAAGCTTCCGAGATTATTTCGATGCAAAACACCAACTTTCTGTGACAAATGGACAAAACCATTAAAAGCTTCTCCATATAGAGAGTTGAGCAACTTCGGACCATCAAAGTTGCTCGGTGTACACTTTTTATTGTTGTTCTATGTCCAATTTTACTAGTATAAGCTTCGTAGATTATTTCGATGCCAAAACACCAGCTTTCTATGTCAAATGGACAAAACCGTTAGAGGCTCCCAAATAGAGAGTTGAGCAACTTCGGACCATCAAAGTTGCTCGGTGTACACTTTTCATTGTTCTTCTATGTCCAATTTTACGAGTATAAGCTTCGTAGATTATTTCGATGCCAAAACAACAACTTTCTATTACAAATGGACAAAACCGTTAAAAGCTCCTCCATAGAGAGAGTTGAGCAACTTCGGACTATCAATGTTGCTCGGTGTACACTTTTTATTGTTCTTTTATGTCAAATTTTACGAGTATAAGATTCTGATATTTTGTCGATGCCAAAACACCAACTTTCTATTACAAATGGAAAAAATCATTAAAAGCTCCTCCATATAGAGAGTTGAGCAACTTCGGACCATCAAAGTTGCTCGGTGTACACTTTTCAGTGTTCTTCTATGTCCAATTTTACGTGTATAAGCTTCGTAGATTATTTCGATGCCAAAACACCAACTTTCTATGACAAATGGACAAAACCGTTAAAAGCTCCTCCATATAGAGAGTTGAGCAACTTCGGACCATTAAATTTGCTCGGTG
The DNA here is from genome assembly GCA_963580455.1 of Euonymus europaeus. Lineage (NCBI taxonomy): Eukaryota > Viridiplantae > Streptophyta > Magnoliopsida > Celastrales > Celastraceae > Euonymus > Euonymus europaeus. Next base: position 10,780,177 of record OY756965.1, read on the forward strand.
TACACTTTTTATTTTTCTTCTATGTATAATGTTACGAGTATAAGCTTCGTAGATTATTTCGATGCCAAAACACCAACTTTCTATAACAAATGGACAAAATCATTAAAAGCTCCTCCATATAGAGAGTTGAGCAACTTCGGACCATCAAAGTTGCTCGGTGTACACTTTTTAGTGTTCTTCTATGTCCAATTTTACGTGTATAAGCTTCGTAGATTATTTCGATGCCAAAACACCAACTTTCTATGACAAATGGACAAAACCGTTAAAAGCTCCTCCATATAGAGAGTTGAGCAACTTCGGACCATCAAAGTTGCTCGGTGTACACTTTTTATTGTTCTTCTATGTCCAATTTTACGAGTATAAGCTTCCGAGATTATTTCGATGCAAAACACCAACTTTCTGTGACAAATGGACAAAACCATTAAAAGCTTCTCCATATAGAGAGTTGAGCAACTTCGGACCATCAAAGTTGCTCGGTGTACACTTTTTATTGTTGTTCTAAGTCCAATTTTACTATTATAAGCTTCGTAGATTATTTCGATGCCAAAACACCAGCTTTCTATGACAAATGGACAAAACCGTTTGAGGCTCCCAAATAGAGAGTTGAGCAACTTCGGACCATCAAAGTTGCTCGGTGTACACTTTTCATTGTTCTTCTATGTCCAATTTTACGAGTATAAGCTTCGTAGATTATTTCGATGCCAAAACAACAACTTTCTATTACAAATGGACAAAACCGTTAAAAGCTCCTCCATAGAGAGAGTTGAGCAACTTCGGACCATCAAAGTTGCTCGGTGTACACTTTTTAGTGTTCTTCTATGTCCAATTTTACGTGTATAAGCTTCGTAGATTATTTCGATGCCAAAACACCAACTTTCTATGACAAATGGACGAAACCGTTAAAAGCTCCTCCATATAGAGATTTGAGCAACTTCGGACCATCAAAGTTGCTCGGTGTACACTTTTTATTGTTCTTCTATGTATAATGTTACGAGTATAAGCTTCGTAGATTATTTCAATGCCAAAACAACAACTTTCTATTACAAATGGACAAAACCGTTAAAAGCTCCTCCATAGAGAGAGTTGAGCAACTTTGGACCATCAAAGTTGCTCGGTGTACATTTTTCATTCTTCTTCTATTCCAATTTTATGAGTATAAGCTTCGTAGATTATTTCGATGCCAAAACACCAACTTTCTATGACAAATGGACAAAACCGTTAAAAGCTCCTCCATATAGAGATTTGAGAAACTTCGGACTATCAAAGTTGCTCGGTGTACACTTTTTATTGTTCTTTTATGTCAAATTTTACGAGTATAAGATTCTGATATTTTCTCGATGCCAAAACACCAACTTTCTATTACAAATGGAAAAAATCATTAAAAGCTCCTCCATATAGAGAGTTGATCAACTTCATACCATCAAAGTTGCTCGGTGTACACTTTTTAGTGTTCTTCTATGTCCAATTTTACGTGTATAAGCTTCGTAGATTATTTCGATGCCAAAACACCAACTTTCTATGACAAATGGACAAAACCGTTCAAAGCTCCTCCATATAGAGAGTTGAGCAACTTCGGACCATCAAAGTTGCTCGGTGTACACTTTTTATTGTTCTTCTATGTCCAATTTTACGAGTATAAGCTTCCGAGATTATTTCGATGCAAAACACCAACTTTCTGTGACAAATGGACAAAACCATTAAAAGCTTCTCCATATAGAGAGTTGAGCAACTTCGGACCATCAAAGTTGCTCGGTGTACACTTTTTATTGTTGTTCTATGTCCAATTTTACTAGTATAAGCTTCGTAGATTATTTCGATGCCAAAACACCAGCTTTCTATGTCAAATGGACAAAACCGTTAGAGGCTCCCAAATAGAGAGTTGAGCAACTTCGGACCATCAAAGTTGCTCGGTGTACACTTTTCATTGTTCTTCTATGTCCAATTTTACGAGTATAAGCTTCGTAGATTATTTCGATGCCAAAACAACAACTTTCTATTACAAATGGACAAAACCGTTAAAAGCTCCTCCATAGAGAGAGTTGAGCAACTTCGGACTATCAATGTTGCTCGGTGTACACTTTTTATTGTTCTTTTATGTCAAATTTTACGAGTATAAGATTCTGATATTTTGTCGATGCCAAAACACCAACTTTCTATTACAAATGGAAAAAATCATTAAAAGCTCCTCCATATAGAGAGTTGAGCAACTTCGGACCATCAAAGTTGCTCGGTGTACACTTTTTAGTGTTCTTCTATGTCCAATTTTACGTGTATAGGCTTCGTAGATTATTTCGATGCCAAAACACCAACTTTCTATGACAAATGGACAAAACCGTTAAAAGCTCCTCCATATAGAGATTTGAGCAACTTCGAACCATCAAAGTTGCTCGGTGTACACTTTTTATTTTTCTTCTATGTATAATGTTACGAGTATAAGCTTCGTAGATTATTTCGATGCCAAAACACCAACTTTCTATTACAAATTGACAAAACCGTTAAAAGCTCCACCATAGAGAGAGTTGAGCAACTTCGGACTATCAAAGTTGCTCGGTGTACACTTTTTATTGTTCTTTTATGTCAAATTTTACGATTATAAGATTCTGATATTTTGTCGATGCCAAAACACCAACTTTCTATGACAAATGGAAAAAATCATGAAAAGCTCCTCCATGTAGAGAGTTGAGCAACTTCGGACCATCAAAGTTGCTCGGTGTACACTTTTTAGTGTTCTTCTATGTCCAATTTTACGTGTATAAGCTTCGTAGATTATTTCGATGCCAAAACACCAACTTTCTATGACAAATGGACAAAACCGTTAAAAGCTCCTCCATATAGAGATTTGAGCAACTTCGGACCATCAAAGTTGCTCGGTGTACACTTTTTATTGTTCTTCTATGTATAATGTTACGAGTATAAGCTTCGTAGATTATTTCAATGCCAAAACAATAACTTTCTATTACAAATGGACAAAACCGTTAAAAGCTCCTCCATAGAGAGAGTTGAGCAACTTTGGACCATCAAAGTTGCTCGGTGTACATTTTTCATTCTTCTTCTATTCCAATTTTATGAGTATAAGCTTCGTAGATTATTTCGATGCCAAAACACCAACTTTCTATGACAAATGGACAAAACCGTTAAAAGCTCCTCCATATAGAGATTTGAGCAACTTCGGACTATCGAAGTTGCTCGGTGTACACTTTTTATTGTTCTTTTATGTCAAATTTTACGAGTATAAGATTCTGATATTTTGTCGATGCCAAAACACCAACTTTCTATTACAAATGGAAAAAATCATTAAAAGCTCCTCCATATAGAGAGTTGAGCAACTTCGGACCATCAAAGTTGCTAGGTGTACACTTTTTAGTGTTCTTCTATGTCCAATTTTACGTGTATAAGCTTCGTAGATTATTTCGATGCCAAAACAACAACTTTCTATGACAAATGGACAAAACCGTTAGAGGCTCCCAAATAGAGAGTTGAGCAACTTCGGACCATCAAAGTTGCTCGGTGTACACTTTTCATTGTTCTTCTATGTCCAATTTTACGAGTATAAGCTTCGTAGATTATTTCGATGCCAAAACAACAACTTTCTATTACAAATGGACAAAACCGTTAAAAGCTCCTCCATAGAGAGAGTTGAGCAACTTCGGACTATCAAAGTTGCTTGGTGTACACTTTTTATTGTTCTTTTATGTCAAATTTTACGAGTATAAAATTCTGATATTTTGTCGATGCCAAAACACCAACTTTCTATTACAAATGGAAAAAATCATTAAAAGCTCCTCCATATAGAGAGTTGAGCAACTTCGGACCATCAAAGTTGCTCGGTGTACACTTTTTAGTGTTCTTCTATGTCCAATGTTACGAGTATAAGCTTCCGAGATTATTTCGATGCCAAAACACCAACTTTCTATGACAAATGGACAAAACACTTAAAAACTCCTCCATATAGAGAGTTCAGCAACTTCGGACCATCAAAGTTACTCGGTGTACACTTTTTATTGTTCTTCTATGTACAATGTTACGAGTATAAGCTTCGTAGATTATTTCGACGCCAAAACAACAACTTTCTATTACAAATGGACAAAACCGTTAAAAGCTCCTCTATAGAGAGAGTTGAGCAACTTTGGACCATCAAAGTTGCTCGGTGTACACTTTTCATTGTTCTTCTTTGTCCAATGTTACGAGTATAAGCTTCGTAGATTATTTCGATGCCAAAACAACAACTTTCTATGGCAAATGGACAAAATCGTTAAAAGCTCCCAAATATAGAGAGTTGAGCAATTTCGGACCATCAAAGTTGCTCGGTGTACACTTTTCATTGTTCTTCTATGCCCAATGTTATGAGTATAAGCTTCGTAGATTATTTCGATGCCAAAACAACAACTTTCTATTACAAATCGACAAAACCGTTAAAAGCTCCTCCATATAAGGAGTTGAGCAACTTTGGACCATCAAAGTTGCTCCGTGTACACTTTTTATTGTTCTTCTATATCCAATTTTACGAGTATAAGCTTTCTAGATTATTTCGATCCGAAAACAACAACTTTCTATGAGAAATGGACAAAACCGTTAAAAGCTCCTCCATATAGAGAGTTGAGCAACTTCGGACCATCAAAGTTGCTCGGTGTACACTTTTTATTGTTCTTCTATGTCCAATTTTACGAGTATAAGCTTCGTAGATTATTTCGATGCCAAAACACCAACTTTCTATGACAAATGGACAAAACCGTTAGAGGCTCCCAAATAGAGAGTTGAGCAACTTCGGACAATCAAAGTTGCTCGGTGTATACTTTTTATTGTTCTTCTATGTTCAATTTTACGAGTATATGCTTCGTAGATTATTTCGATGCCAAAACAACAACTTTCTATTACAAATGGACAAAACCGTTAAAGCTCCTCTATAGAGAGAGTTGAGCAACATCGGACTATAAAAGTTGCTCGGTGTACACTTTTTATTGTTCTTCTATGTCCAATTTTACGAGTATAAGCTTTCTAGATTATTTCGATGCGAAAACAACAACTTTCTATGAGAAATGGACAAAACCGTTAAAAGCTCCTCCATATAGAGAGTTGAGCAACATCGGACTATAAAAGTTGCTCGGTGTACACTTTTTATTGTTATTTTATGTCAAATTTTACGAGTATAGGATTCCGATATTTTTTCGATGCTAAAACACCAACTTTCTATGAAAAATGGACAAAACCATTAAAAGCTCCTCCATATAGAGAGTTGAGCAACTTCGGACCATCAAAGTTGCTCAATGTACACTTTTTATTGTTCTTCTATGTCCAATTTTACGAGTATAAGCTTCGTAGATTATTTCGATGCCAAAACACCAACTTTCTATGACAAATGGACAAAACCGTTAAAAGCTCCTCCATATAGAGAGTTGAGCAACTTCGGACCATCAAAGTTACTCGGTGTACACTTTTTATTGTTCTTCTATGTACAATGTTACGAGTATAAGCTTCGTAGATTATTTCGACGCCAAAACAACAACGTTCTATTACAAATGGACAAAACCGTTAAAAGCTCCTCTATAGAGAGAGTTGAGCAACTTTGGACCATCAAAGTTGCTCGGTGTACACTTTTCATTGTTCTTCTTTGTCCAATGTTACGAGTATAAGCTTCGTAGATTATTTCGATGCCAAAACACCAACTTTCTATGACAAATGTACAAAACCATTAAAAGCTCCTCCATATAGAGAGTTGAGCAACTTCGGACCATCAAAGTTACTCGGTGTACACTTTTTATTGTTCTTCTATGTCCAATGTTACGAGTATAAGCTTCGTAGATTATTTCGACGCCAAAACAACAACGTTCTATTACAAATGGACAAAACCGTTAAAAGCTCCTCTATAGAGAGAGTTGAGCAACTTTGGACCATCAAAGTTGCTCGGTGTACACTTTTCATTGTTCTTCTTTGTCCAATGTTACGAGTATAAGCTTCGTAGATTATTTCGATGCCAAAACAACAACTTACTATGGCAAATGGACAAAATCGTTAAAAGCTCCCAAATAGAGAGAGTTGAGCAATTTCGGACCATCAAAGTTGCTCGGTGTACACTTTTTATTGTTCTTCTATGTATAATGTTACGAATATAAGCTTCGTAGATTATTTCAATGCCAAAACAACAACTTTCTATTACAAATGGACAAAACCATTAAAAGCTCCTCCATAGAGAGAGTTGAGCAACTTTGGACCATCAAAGTTGCTCGGTGTACATTTTTCATTCTTCTTCTATTCCAATTTTATGAGTATAAGCTTCGTAGATTATTTCGATGCCAAAACACCAACTTTCTATGACAAATGGACAAAACCGTTAAAATCTCCTCCATATAGAGATTTGAGCAACTTCGGACTATCAAAGTTGCTCGGTGTACACTTTTTATTGTTCTTTTATGTCAAATTTTACGAGTATAAGATTCTGATATTTTGTCGATGCCAAAACACCAACTTTCTATTACAAATGGAAAAAATCATTAAAAGCTCCTCCATATAGAGAGTTGAGCAACTTCGGACCATCAAAGTTGCTCGGTGTACACTTTTTAGTGTTCTTCTATGTCCAATTTTACGTGTATAAGCTTCGTAGATTATTTCGATGCCAAAACAACAACTTTCTATGACAAATGGACAAAACCGTTAGAGGCTCCCAAATAGAGAGTTGAGCAACTTCGGACCATCAAAGTTGCCCGGTGTACACTTTTCATTGTTCTTCTATGTCCAATTTTACGAGTATAAGCTTCGTAGATTATTTCGATGCCAAAACAACAACTTTCTATTACAAATGGACAAAACCGTTAAAAGCTCCTCCATAGAGAGAGTTGAGCAACTTCGGACTATCAAAGTTGCTCGGTGTACACTTTTTATTGTTCTTTTATGTCAAATTTTACGAGTATAAGATTCTGATATTTTGTCGATGCCAAAACACCAACTTTCTATTACAAATGGAAAAAATCATTAAAAGCTCCTCCATATAGAGAGTTGAGCAACTTCGGACCATCAAAGTTGCTCGGTGTACACTTTTTAGTGTTCTTCTATGTCCAATTTTACGTGTATAAGCTTCGTAGATTATTTCGATGCCAAAACACCAACTTTCTATGACAAATGGACAAAACCATTAAAAGCTCCTCCATATAGAGATTTGAGCAACTTCGCACCATCAAAGTTGCTCGGTGTACACTTTTTATTGTTCTTCTATGTATAATGTTACGAGTATAAGCTTCGTAGATTATTTCGATGCCAGAACAACAACTTTCTATTACAAATGGACAAAACCGTTAAAAGCTCCTCCATAGAGAGAGTTGAGCAACTTTGGACCATCAAAGTTGCTCGGTGTACATTTTTTATTGTTCTTCTATGTCCAATTTTATGAGTATAAGCTTCGTAGATTATTTCGATGCCAAAACACCAACTTTCTATGAAAAATGGACAAAACCGTTAAAGGCTCCCAAATAGAGAGTTGAGCAACTTCGGATCATCAAAGTTTCACGGTGTACACTTTTTATTGTTCTTCTATGTCCAATTTTACTAGTATAAGCTTCGTAGATTATTTCGATGCCAAAACACCAGCTTTCTATGACAAATGGACAAAACCGTTAAAAGCACTTCCATATAGAGAGTTGAGCAACTTCGGACCATCAATGTTGCTTGGTGTACACTTTTTATTGTTCTTTTATGTCAAATTTTACGAGTATAAGATTCCGATATTTTTTCGATGCCAAAACACCAACTTTCTATGACAAATGGACAGAACCATTAAAAGCTCCTCCATATAGAGAGTTGAGCAACTTCGGACCATCAAAGTTACTCGGTGTACACTTTTTATTGTTCTTCTATGTCCAATGTTACGAGTATAAGCATCGTAGATTATTTCGATGCCAAAACACCAACTTTCTATTACAAATGGACAAAACCGTTAAAAGCTCCACCATAGAGAGAGTTGAGCAACTTCGGACTATCAAAGTTGCTCGGTGTACACTTTTTATTGTTCTTTTATGTCAAATTTTACGATTATAAGATTCTGATATTTTGTCGATGCCAAAACACCAACTTTCTATTACAAATGGAAAAAATCATTAAAAGCTCCTCCATATAGAGAGTTGAGCAACTTCATACCATCAAAGTTGCTCGGTGTACACTTTTTAGTGTTCTTCTATGTCCAATTTTACGTGTATAAGCTTCGTAGATTATTTCGATGCCAAAACACCAACTTTCTATGACAAATGGACAAAACCGTTAAAAGCTCCTCCATATAGAGAGTTGAGCAACTTCGGACCATCAAAGTTGCTCGGTGTACACTTTTTATTGTTCTTCTATGTCCAATTTTACGAGTATAAGCTTCCGAGATTATTTCGATGCAAAACACCAACTTTCTGTGACAAATGGACAAAACCATTAAAAGCTTCTCCATATAGAGAGTTGAGCAACTTCGGACCATCAAAGTTGCTCGGTGTACACTTTTTATTGTTGTTCTATGTCCAATTTTACGAGTATAAGTTTCGTAGATTATTTCGATGCCAAAACACCAACTTTCTTTGATAAATGGACAAAACCGTTAAAAGCTCTTCAATAGAGAGAGTTGAGCAACTTCGGACCATCAAAGTTGCTCAATGTACACTTTTTATTGTTCTTCTATGTCCAATGTTACGAGTATAAGCATCCGAGATTATTTCGATGCCAAAACACCAACTTTCTATGACAAATGGACAAAACACTTAAAAACTCCTCCATATAGAGAGTTCAGCAACTTCGGACCATCAAAGTTACTCGGTGTACACTTTTTATTGTTCTTCTATGTACAATGTTACGAGTATAAGCTTCGTAGATTATTTCGACGCCAAAACAACAACTTTCTATTACAAATGGACAAAACCGTTAAAAGCTCCTCTATAGAGAGAGTTGAGCAACTTTGGACCATCAAAGTTGCTCGGTGTACACTTTTCATTGTTCTTCTTTGTCCAATGTTACGAGTATAAGCTTCGTAGATTATTTCGATGCCAAAACAACAACTTTCTATGGCAAATGGACAAAATCGTTAAAAGCTCCCAAATAGAGAGAGTTGAGCAATTTCGGACCATCAAAGTTGCTCGGTGTACACTTTTCATTGTTCTTCTATGCCCAATGTTATGAGTATAAGCTTCGTAGATTATTTCGATGCCAAAACAACAACTTTCTATTACAAATCGACAAAACCGTTAAAAGCTCCTCCATATAAAGAGTTGAGCAACTTTGGACCATCAAAGTTGCTCCGTGTACACTTTTTATTGTTTTTCTATATCCAATTTTACGAGTATAAGCTTTCTAGATTATTTCGATCCGAAAACAACAACTTTCTATGAGAAATGGACAAAACCGTTAAAAGCTCCTCCATATAGAGAGTTGAGCAACTTCGGACCATCAAAGTTGCTCGGTGTACACTTTTTATTGTTCTTCTATGTCCAATTTTACGAGTATAAGCTTGGTAGATTATTTCGATGCCAAAACACCAACTTTCTATGACAAATGGACAAAACCGTTAGAGGCTCCCAAATAGAGAGTTGAGCAACTTCGGACAATCAAAGTTGCTCGGTGTACACTTTTTATTGTTCTTCTATGTTCAATTTTACGAGTATAAGCTTCGTAGATTATTTCGATGCGAAAACAACAACTTTCTATTACAAATGGACAAAACCGTTAAAGCTCCTCTATAGAGAGAGTTGAGCAACATCGGACTATAAAAGTTGCTCGGTGTACACTTTTTATTGTTCTTCTATGTCCAATTTTACGAGTATAAGCTTTCTAGATTATTTCGATGCGAAAACAACAACTTTCTATGAGAAATGGACAAAACCGTTAAAAGCTCCTCCATATAGAGAGTTGAGCAACATCGGACTATAAAAGTTGCTCGGTGTACACTTTTTATTGTTATTTTATGTCAAATTTTACGAGTATAAGATTCCGATATTTTTTCGATGCTAAAACACCAACTTTCTATGAAAAATGGACAAAACCATTAAAAGCTCCTCCATATAGAGAGTTGAGCAACTTCGGACCATCAAAGTTGCTCAATGTACACTTTTTATTGTTCTTCTATGTCCAATTTTACGAGTATAAGCTTCGTAGATTATTTCGATGCCAAAACACCAACTTTCTATGACAAATGGACAAAACCGTTAAAAGCTCCTCCATATAGAGAGTTGAGCAACTTCGGACCATCAAAGTTACTCGGTGTACACTTTTTATTGTTCTTCTATGTACAATGTTACGAGTATAAGCTTCGTAGATTATTTCGACGCCAAAACAACAACTTTCTATTACAAATGGACAAAACCGTTAAAAGCTCCTCTATAGAGAGAGTTGAGCAACTTTGGACCATCAAAATTGCTCGGTGTACACTTTTCATTGTTCTTCTTTGTCCAATGTTACGAGTATAAGCTTCGTAGATTATTTCGATGCCAAAACAACAACTTTCTATGGCAAATGGACAAAATCGTTAAAAGCTCCCAAATAGAGAGAGTTGAGCAATTTCGGACCATCAAAGTTGCTCGGTGTACACTTTTTATTGTTCTTCTATGTCCAATTTTACGAGTATAAGCTTCGTAGATTATTTCGATGCCAAAACACCAACTTTCTATGACAAATGGACAAAACCGTTAAAAGCTCTTCAATAGAGAGAGTTGAGCAACTTCGGACCCTCAAAGTTGGTCAATGTACACTTTTTATTGTTCTTCTATGTCCAATTTTACGAGTATAAGCTTTCGAGATTATTTCGATGCCAAAACACCAACTTTCTATGACAAATGAACAAAACCGTTAAAAGCTCCTCTATAGCGAGAGTTGAACAACTTCGAACCATCAAAGTTGCCCGGTGTACAATTTTTATTGTTCTTCTATGTCCAATTTTACGAGTATAAGCTTCCTTGATTATTTCGATGCGAAAACAACAACTTTCTATGACAAATGGACAAAACCGTTAAAAGCTCCTCCATATAGAGAGTTGAGCAACTTCGGACCATCAAAGTTGCTCGGTGTACACTTTTTATTGTTCTTCTATGTCCAATTTTACGAGTATAAGGTTTCGTTATTATTTCGATGCCAAAACAACAAGTTTCTATGACAAATGGACAAAACCGTTAAAAGCTCCCAAATAGAGAGAGTTGAGCAATTTCGGACCTTCAAAGTTGCTCTGTGTACACTTTTTATTGTTCTTCTATGTCCAATTTTACGAGTATAAGCTTCGTAGATTATTTCGATGCCAAAGCACCGACTTTCTATGACAAATGGACAAAACCGTTAGAGGCTCCCAAATAGAGAGTTGAGCAACTTCGGACAATCAAAGTTGCTCGGTGTACACTTTTTATTGTTCTTCTATGTCCAATTTTACGAGTATAAGCTTCGTAGATTATTTCGATGCCAAAACACCAACTTTCTATGACAAATGGACAAAACCCTTAAAAACTCCTCCATATAGAGAGTTGAGCAACTTCGGACCATCAAAGTTACTCGGTGTACACTTTTTATTGTTCTTTTATGTCCAATGTTACGAGTATAAGCTTCGTAGATTATTTCGATGCAAAACAAAAACTTTCTATTACAAATGGACAAAACCATTAAAAGCACCTCTATAGAGAGAGTTGAACAACTTTGAACCATCAAAGTTTCTCGGTGTACACTTTTTATTGTTCTTTTATGTCAAATTTTACGAGTATAAGATTTCGTTATTATTTCGATGCCAAAACAACAACTTTCTATGGCAAATTGACAAAATCGTTAAAAGCTCCAAAATAAAGAGAGTTGAGCAATTTCGGACCATCAAAGTTGCTCGGTGTACACTTTTTATTGTTCTTCTATGCCCAATGTTATGAGTATAAGCTTCGTAGATTATTTCGATGCCAAAACAACAACTTTCTATTACAAATCGACAAAACCGTTAAAAGCTCCTCCATATAGAGAGTTGAGCAACTTTGGACCGTCAAAGTTGCTCCGTGTACACTTTTTATTGTTCTTCTAGATCCAATTTTACGAGTATAAGCTTTCTAGATTATTTCGATGCGAAAACAACAACTTTCTATGAGAAATGGACAAAACCGTTAAAAGCTCCTCCATATAGAGAGTTGAGCAACATCGGACTGTAAAAGTTGCTCGGTGTACACTTTTTATTGTTATTTTATGTCAAATTTTACGAGTATAAGATTCCGATATTTTTTCGATGCCCAAACACCAACTTTCTATGACAAATGGACAAAACCATTAAAAGCTCCTCCATATAGAGAGTTGAGCAACTTCGGACCATCAAAGTTACTCGGTGTACACTTTTTATTGTTCTTCTATGTCCAATGTTACGAGTATAAGCTTCGTAGATTATTTCGATGCCAAAACAACAACTTTCTATTACAAATGGACAAAACCGTTAAAAGCTCCTCTATAGAGAGAGTTCAGCAACTTTGGACCATTAAAGTTGCTCGGTGTACACTTTTTATTGTTTTTTTATGTCAAATTTTATGAGTATAAGATTCCGATATTTTTTCGATTCCAAAACACCAACTTTCTATGACAAATGGACAAAACCGTTAAAAGCTCCTCCATATAGAGAGTTGAGCAACTTCGGACCATCAAAGTTGCTCAATGTACACTTTTTATTAATCTTCTATGTCCAATGTTACGAGTATAAGCTTCCGAGATTATTTCGATGCCAAAACACCAACTTTCTATGAAAAATGAACAAAACCGCTAAAAGCTCCTCCATATAGAGAGTTGAGAAACTTCGGACCATCAAAGTTCCTCGTTGTACACTTTTTATTGTTCTTCTATGTCCAATGTTAAGAGTATAAGCTTCGTAGATTATTTCGACGCCAAAACAACAACTTTCTATTACAAATGGACAAAACCGTTAAAAGCTCCTCTATAGAGAGAGTTGAGCAACTTTGGACCATCAAAGTTGCTCGGTGTTAACTTTTTATTGTTCTTCTATGTCCAATGTTACGAGTATAAGCTTCGTAGATTATTTCGATGCCAAAACAACAACATTCTATGGCAAATGGACAAAATCATTAAAAGCTCCTCCATATAGAGATTTGAGCAACTTCAGACCATCAAAGTTGCTCGGTGTACACTTTTTATTGTTCTTCTATGTATAATGTTACGAGTATAAGCTTCCTGGATTATTTCGATGCGAAAACAACAACTTTCTATGACAAATGGACAAAACCGTTAAAAGCTCCCCGATATAGAGAGTTGAGCAACTTCGAACCACCAAAGTTGCTCGGTGTACACTTTTTATTGTTCTTCTATGTCCAATTTTACGAGTATAAGGTTTCGTTATTATTTTGATGCCAAAACAACAACTTTCTATGACAAATGGACAAAACCGTTAAAAGCTCCCAAATAGAGAGAGTTGAGCAATTTCGGTCCATCAAAGTTGCTCAATGTACACTTTTTATTGTTCTTCTATGTCCAATTTTACGAGTATAAGCTTCGTAGATTATTTCGATGCCAAAACACCAACTTTCTATGACAAATGGACAAAACCGTTAGAGGCTCCCAAATAGAGAGTTGAGCAACTTCGGACAATCAAAGTTGCTCGGTGTACACTTTTTATTGTTCTTCTATGTCGAATTTTACGAGTATAAGCTTCGTAGATTATTTCGATGCCAAAAAAAACAACTTTCTATTACAAATGGACAAAACCGTTAAAAGCTCCTCCATATAGAGAGTTGATCAACTTCGGACCATCAAAGTTGCTCGGTGTACACTTTTTAGTGTTCTTCTATGTCCAATTTTACGTGTATAAGCTTCGTAGATTATTTCGATGCCAAAACACCAACTTTCTATGACAAATGGACAAAACCGTTAAAAGCTCCTCCATATAGAGAGTTGAGCAACTTCGGACCATCAAAGTTGCTCGGTGTACACTTTTTATTGTTCTTCTATGTCCAATTTTACGAGTATAAGCTTCGTAGATTATTTCGATGCCAAAAAAACAACTTTCTATTACAAATGGACAAAACCGTTAAAAGCTCTCCTATAGCGAGAGTTGAACAACTTTGAACCATCAAAGTTGCCCGGTGTACACTTTTTATTGTTCTTCTATGTCCAATGTTACGAGTATAAGCTTCCTAGATTATTTCGATGCCAAAACAACAACTTTCTATTACAAATGGACAAAACCGTTAAAAGCTCCTCTATAGAGAGAGTTCAGCAACTTTGGACCATTAAAGTTGCTCGGTGTACACTTTTTATTGTTTTTTTATGTCAAATTTTATGAGTATAAGATTCCGATATTTTTTCGATTCCAAAACACCAACTTTCTATGACAAATGGACAAAACCGTTAAAAGCTCCTCCATATAGAGAGTTGAGCAACTTCGGACCATCAAAGTTGCTCAATGTACACTTTTTATTAATCTTCTATGTCCAATGTTACGAGTATAAGCTTCCGAGATTATTTCGATGCCAAAACACCAACTTTCTATGACAAATGAACAAAACCGCTAAAAGCTCCTCCATATAGAGAGTTGAGAAACTTCGGACCATCAAAGTTCCTCGTTGTACACTTTTTATTGTTCTTCTATGTCCAATGTTAAGAGTATAAGCTTCGTAGATTATTTCGACGCCAAAACAACAACTTTCTATTACAAATGGACAAAACCGTTAAAAGCTCCTCTATAGAGAGAGTTGAGCAATTTCGGACCATCAAAGTTGCTCGGTGTACACTTTTTATTGTTCTTCTATGTCCAATTTTACGAGTATAAGCTTCGTAGATTATTTCGATGCCAAAACACCAACTTTCTATAACAAATGGACAAAATCATTAAAAGCTCCTCCATATAGAGAGTTGATCAACTTCGGACCATCAAAGTTGCTCGGTGTACACTTTTTAGTGTTCTTCTATGTCCAATTTTACGTGTATAAGCTTCGTAGATTATTTCGATGCCAAAACACCAACTTTCTATGACAAATGGACAAAACCATTAAAAGCTCCTCCATATAGAGAGTTGAGCAACTTCGGACCATCAAAGTTGCTCGGTGTACACTTTTTATTGTTCTTCTATGTCCAATTTTACGAGTATAAGCTTCCGAGATTATTTCAATACAAAACACCAACATTCTGTGACAAATGGACAAAACCATTAAAAGCTTCTCCATATAGAGAGTTGAGCAACTTCGGACCATCAAAGTTGCTCGGTGTACACTTTTTATTGTTGTTCTATGTCCAATTTTACTATTATAAGCTTCGTAGATTATTTCGATGCCAAAACACCAGCTTTCTATGACAAATGGACAAAACCGTTAGAGGCTCCCAAATAGAGAGTTGAGCAACTTCGGACCATCAAAGTTGCTCGGTGTACACTTTTCATTGTTCTTCTATGTCCAATTTTACGAGTATAAGCTTCGTAGATTATTTCGATGCCAAAACAACAACTTTCTATTACAAATGGACAAAACCGTTAAAAGCTCCTCCATAGAGAGAGTTGAGCAACTTCGGACTATCAAAGTTGCTCGGTGTACACTTTTTATTGTTCTTTTATGTCAAATTTTACGAGTATAAGATTCTGACATTTTGTCGATGCCAAAACACCAACTTTCTATTACAAATGGAAAAAATCATTAAAAGCTCCTCCATATAGAGAGTTGAGCAACTTCGGACCATCAAAGTTGCTCGGTGTACACTTTTTAGTGTTCTTCTATGTCCAATTTTACGTGTATAAGCTTCGTAGATTATTTCGATGCCAAAACACCAACTTTCTATGACAAATGGACAAAACCATTAAAAGCTCCTCCATATAGAGAGTTGAGCAACTTCGGACCATCAAAGTTGCTCGGTGTACACTTTTTATTGTTCTTCTATGTCCAATTTTACGAGTATAAGCTTCCGAGATTATTTCAATACAAAACACCAACATTCTGTGACAAATGGACAAAACCATTAAAAGCTTCTCCATATAGAGAGTTGAGCAACTTCGGACCATCAAAGTTGCTCGGTGTACACTTTTTATTGTTGTTCTATGTCCAATTTTACTATTATAAGCTTCGTAGATTATTTCGATGCCAAAACACCAGCTTTCTATGACAAATGGACAAAACCGTTAGAGGCTCCCAAATAGAGAGTTGAGCAACTTCGGACCATCAAAGTTGCTCGGTGTACACTTTTCATTGTTCTTCTATGTCCAATTTTACGAGTATAAGCTTCGTAGATTATTTCGATGCCAAAACAACAACTTTCTATTACAAATGGACAAAACCGTTAAAAGCTCCTCCATAGAGAGAGTTGAGCAACTTCGGACTATCAAAGTTGCTCGGTGTACACTTTTTATTGTTCTTTTATGTCAAATTTTACGAGTATAAGATTCTGACATTTTGTCGATGCCAAAACACCAACTTTCTATTACAAATGGAAAAAATCATTAAAAGCTCCTCCATATAGAGAGTTGAGCAACTTCGGACCATCAAAGTTGCTCGGTGTACACTTTTTAGTGTTCTTCTATGTCCAATTTTACGTGTATAAGCTTCGTAGATTATTTCGATGCCAAAACACCAACTTTCTATGACAAATGGACAAAACCGTTAAAAGCTCCTCCATATAGAGAGTTGAGCAACTTCGGACCATCAAAGTTGCTCGGTGTACACTTTTTATTGTTCTTCTATGTCCAATTTTACGAGTATAAGCTTCCGAGATTATTTCGATGCAAAACACCAACTTTCTGTGACAAATGGACAAAACCATTAAAAGCTTCTCCATATAGAGAGTTTAGCAACTTCGGACCATCAAAGTTGCTCGGTGTACACTTTTTATTGTTGTTCTATGTCCAATTTTACTAGTATAAGCTTCGTAGATTATTTCGATGCCAAAACACCAGCTTTCTATGACAAATGGACAAAACCGTTAGAGGCTCCCAAATAGAGAGTTGAGCAACTTCGGACCATCAAAGTTGCTCGGTGTACACTTTTCATTATTCTTCTATGTCCAATTTTACGAGTATAAGCTTCGTAGATTATTTCGATGCCAAAACAACAACTTTCTATTACAAATGGACAAAACCGTTAAAAGCTCCTCCATAGAGAGAGTTGAGCAACTTCGGACCATCAAAGTTGCTCGGTGTACACTTTTTATTTTTCTTCTATGTATAATGTTACGAGTATAAGCTTCGTAGATTATTTCGATGCCAAAACAACAACTTTCTATGACAAATGGACAAAACCGTTAAAAGCTCCTCCATAGAGAGAGTTGAGCAACTTCGGACTATCAAAGTTGCTCGGTGTACACTTTTTATTGTTCTTTTATGTCAAATTTTACGAGTATAAGATTCTGATATTTTGTCGATGCCAAAACACCAACTTTCTATTACAAATGGAAAAAATCATTAAAAGCTCCTCAATGTAGAGAGTTGAGAAACTTCGGACCATCAAAGTTGCTCGGTGTACACTTTTTAGTGTTCTTCTATGTCCAATTTTACGTGTTTAAGCTTCGTAGATTATTTCGATCCCAAAACACCAACTTTCTATGACAAATGGACAAAACCATTAAAAGCACCTCCATATAGAGAGTTGAGCAACTTTGGACCATCAAAGTTGCTCGGTGTACACTTTTTATTGTTCTTCTATGTCCAATGTTACGAGTTTAAGCTTCGTAGATTATTTCGATGCCAAAAAAACAACTTTCTATTACAAATGGACAAAACCGTTAAAAGCTCCCAAATAGAGAGAGTTGAGCAATTTCGGACCATCAAAGTTGCTCGGTGTACACTTTTTATTGTTCTTATATGTCCAATTTTACGAGTATAAGCTTCGTAGATTATTTCGATGCCAAAACACCAACTTTCTATAACAAATGGACAAAATCATTAAAAGCTCCTCCATATAGAGAGTTGAGCAACTTCGGAACATCAAAGTTGCTCGGTGTACACTTTTTATTGTTCTTCTATGTCCAATTTTACGAGTATAAGCTTCCGAGATTATTTCGATGCAAAACACCAACTTTCTGTGACAAATGGACAAAAGCATTAAAAGCTTCTCCATATAGAGAGTTGAGCAACTTCGGACCATCAAAGTTGCTCGGTGTACACTTTTTATTGTTGTTCTATGTCCAATTTTACTATTATAAGCTTCGTAGATTATTTCGATGCCAAAACACCAGCTTTCTATGACAAATGGACAAAACCGTTAGAGGCTCCCAAATAGAGAGTTGAGCAACTTCGGACCATCAAAGTTGCTCGGTGTACACTTTTCATTGTTCTTCTATGTCCAATTTTACGAGTATAAGCTTCGTAGATTATTTCGATGCCAAAACAACAACTTTCTATGACAAATGGACAAAACCGTTAAAAGCTCCTCCATAGAGAGAGTTGAGCAACTTCGGACTATCAAAGTTGCTCGGTGTACACTTTTTATTGTTCTTTTATGTCAAATTTTACGAGTATAAGATTCTGATATATTGTCGATGCCAAAACACCAACTTTCTATTACAAATGGAAAAAATCATTAAAAGCTCCTCAATGTAGAGAGTTGAGAAACTTCGGACCATCAAAGTTGCTCGGTGTACACTTTTTAGTGTTCTTCTATGTCCAATTTTACGTGTTTAAGCTTCGTAGATTATTTCGATCCCAAAACACCAACTTTCTATGACAAATGGACAAAACCATTAAAAGCACCTCCATATAGAGAGTTGAGCAACTTTGGACCATCAAAGTTGCTCGGTGTACACTTTTTATTGTTCTTCTATGTCCAATGTTACGAGTTTAAGCTTCGTAGATTATTTCGATGCCAAAAAAACAACTTTCTATTACAAATGGACAAAACCGTTAAAAGCTCCCAAATAGAGAGAGTTGAGCAATTTCGGACCATCAAAGTTGCTCGGTGTACACTTTTTATTGTTCTTATATGTCCAATTTTACGAGTATAAGCTTCGTAGATTATTTCGATGCCAAAACACCAACTTTCTATAACAAATGGACAAAATCATTAAAAGCTCCTCCATATAGAGAGTTGAGCAACTTCGGAACATCAAAGTTGCTCGGTGTACACTTTTTATTGTTCTTCTATGTCCAATTTTACGAGTATAAGCTTCCGAGATTATTTCGATGCAAAACACCAACTTTCTGTGACAAATGGACAAAAGCATTAAAAGCTTCTCCATATAGAGAGTTGAGCAACTTCGGACCATCAAAGTTGCTCGGTGTACACTTTTTATTGTTGTTCTATGTCCAATTTTACTATTATAAGCTTCGTAGATTATTTCGATGCCAAAACACCAGCTTTCTATGACAAATGGACAAAACCGTTAGAGGCTCCCAAATAGAGAGTTGAGCAACTTCGGACCATCAAAGTTGCTCGGTGTACACTTTTCATTGTTCTTCTATGTCCAATTTTACGAGTATAAGCTTCGTAGATTATTTCGATGCCAAAACAACAACTTTCTATGACAAATGGACAAAACCGTTAAAAGCTCCTCCATAGAGAGAGTTGAGCAACTTCGGACTATCAAAGTTGCTCGGTGTACACTTTTTATTGTTCTTTTATGTCAAATTTTACGAGTATAAGATTCTGATATTTTGTCGATGCCAAAACACCAACTTTCTATTACAAATGGAAAAAATCATTAAAAGCTCCTCAATGTAGAGAGTTCAGAAACTTCGGACCATCAAAGTTGCTCGGTGTACACTTTTTAGTGTTCTTCTATGTCCAATTTTACGTGTTTAAGCTTCGTAGATTATTTCGATCCCAAAACACCAACTTTCTATGACAAATGGACAAAACCATTAAAAGCACCTCCATATAGAGAGTTGAGCAACTTTGGACCATCAAAGTTGCTCGGTGTACACTTTTTATTGTTCTTCTATGTCCAATGTTACGAGTTTAAGCTTCGTAGATTATTTCGATGCCAAAAAAACAACTTTCTATTACAAATGGACAAAACCGTTAAAAGCTCCCAAATAGAGAGAGTTGAGCAATTTCGGACCATCAAAGTTGCTCGGTGTACACTTTTTATTGTTCTTATATGTCCAATTTTACGAGTATAAGCTTCGTAGATTATTTCGATGCCAAAACACCAACTTTCTATAACAAATGGACAAAATCATTAAAAGCTCCTCCATATAGAGAGTTGAGCAACTTCGGAACATCAAAGTTGCTCGGTGTACACTTTTTATTGTTCTTCTATGTCCAATTTTACGAGTATAAGCTTCCGAGATTATTTCGATGCAAAACACCAACTTTCTGTGACAAATGGACAAAAGCATTAAAAGCTTCTCCATATAGAGAGTTGAGCAACTTCGGACCATCAAAGTTGCTCGGTGTACACTTTTTATTGTTGTTCTATGTCCAATTTTACTATTATAAGCTTCGTAGATTATTTCGATGCCAAAACACCAGCTTTCTATGACAAATGGACAAAACCGTTAGAGGCTCCCAAATAGAGAGTTGAGCAACTTCGGACCATCAAAGTTGCTCGGTGTACACTTTTCATTGTTCTTCTATGTCCAATTTTACGAGTATAAGCTTCGTAGATTATTTCGATGCCAAAACAACAACTTTCTATTACAAATGGACAAAACCGTTAAAAGCTCCTCCATAGAGAGAGTTGAGCAACTTCGGACTATCAAAGTTGCTCGGTGTACACTTTTTATTGTTCTTTTATGTCAAATTTTACGATTATAAGATTCTGATATTTTGTCGATGCCAAAACACCAACTTTCTATGACAAATGGAAGAAATCATTAAAAGCTCCTCCATATAGAGAGTTGAGCAACTTCGGACCATCAAAGTTGCTCGGTGTACACTTTTTAGTGTTCTTCTATGTCCAATTTTACGTGTATAAGCTTCGTAGATTATTTCGATGCCAAAACACCAACTTTCTATGACAAATGGACAAAACCGTTAAAAGCTCCTCCAAATAGAGATTTGAGCAACTTCGGACCATCAAAGTTGCTCGGTGTACACTTTTTATTGTTCTTCTATGTATAATGTTACGAGTATAAGCTTCGTAGATTATTTCGATGCCAAAACAACAACTTTCTATTACAAATGGACAAAACCGTTAAAAGCTCCTCCATAGAGAGAGTTGAGCAACTTTGGACCATCAAAGTTGCTCGGTGTACATTTTTCATTGTTCTTCTATGTCCAATTTTATGAGTATAAGCTTCGTAGATTATTTCGATGCCAAAACACCAACTTTCTATGAAAAATGGAGAAAACCGTTAATAGCTCCTCTATATAGAGATTTGAGCAACTTCGGACTATCAAAGTTGATCGGTGTACACTTTTTATTGTTCTTTTATGTCAAATTTTACGAGTATGAGATTCTGATATTTTGTCGATGCCAAAACAACAACTTTCTATTACAAATGGAAAAAATCATTAAAAGCTCCTCCATATAGAGAGTTGAGCAACTTCGGACCATCAAAGTTGCTCGGTGTACACTTTTTAGTGTTCTTCTATGTCCAATTTTACGTGTATAAGCTTCGTAGATTATTTCGATGCCAAAACAACAACTTTCTATGACAAATGGACAAAACCGTTAGAGGCTCCCAAATAGAGAGTTGAGCAACTTCGGACCATCAAAGTTGCTCGGTGTACACTTTTCATTGTTCTTCTATGTCCAATTTTACGAGTATAAGCTTCGTAGATTATTTCGATGCCAAAACAACAACTTTCTATTACAAATGGACAAAACCGTTAAAAGCTCCTCCATAGAGAGAGTTGAGCAACTTCGGACTATCAAAGTTGCTCGGCGTACACTTTTTATTGTTCTTTTATGTCAAATTTTACGAGTATAAGATTCTGATATTTTGTCGATGCCAAAACACCAACTTTCTATTACAAATGGAAAAAATCATTAAAAGCTCCTCCATATAGAGAATTGAGCAACTTCGGACCATCAAAGTTGCTCGTGGTACACTTTTTAGTGTTCTTCTATGTCCAATTTTACGTGTATAAGCTTCGTAGATTATTTCGATGCCAAAACAACAACTTTCTATGACAAATGGACAAAACCATTAAAAGCTCCTCCATATAGAGATTTGAGCAACTTCGGACCATCAAAGTTGCTCGGTGTACACTTTTTATTGTTCTTCTATGTATAATGTTACGAGTATAAGCTTCGTAGATTATTTCGATGCCAAAACAACAACTTTCTATTACAAATGGACAAAACCGTTAAAAGCTCCTCCATAGAGAGAGTTGAGCAACTTTGGACCATCAAAGTTGCTCGGTGTACATTTTTTATTGTTCTTCTATGTCCAATTTTATGAGTATAAGCTTCGTAGATTATTTCGATGGCAAAACACCAACTTTCTATGAAAAATGGACAAAACCGTTAAAGGCTCCCAAATAGAGAGTTGAGCAACTTCGGATCATCAAAGTTTCACGGTGTACACTTTTTATTGTTCTTCTATGCTCAATTTTACTAGTATGAGCTTCGTAGATTATTTCGATGCCAAAACACCAGCTTTCTATGACAAATGGACAAAACCGTTAAAAGCTCCTCCATATAGAGAGTTGAGCAACTTCGGACCATCAATGTTGCTTGGTGTACACTTTTTATTGTTCTTTTATGTCAAATTTTATGATTATAAGATTCTGATATTTTGTCGATGCCAAAACACCAACTTTCTATGACAAATGGAAAAAATCATTAAAAGCTCCTCCATATAGAGAGTTGAGCAACTTCGGACCATCAAAGTTGCTCGGTGTACACTTTTTATTGTTCTTCTATGTCCAATGTTACGAGTATAAACTTCGTAGATTATTTCGAAGCCAAAACAACAACTTTCTATTACAAATGGACAAAACCGTTAAAGGCTCCCAAATAGAGAGTTGAGCAACTTCGGATCATCAAAGTTTCACGGTGTACACTTTTTATTGTTCTTCTATGTCCAATTTTACTAGTATAAGCTTCGTAGATTATTTCGATGCCAAAACAACAACTTTCTATTACAAATGGACAAAACCGTTAAAAGCTCCAGCATAAAGAGAGTTGAGCGACTTCGGACTATCAAAGTTGCTCGGTGAACACTTTTTATTCTTCTTCTATGTCCAATGTTACGAGTATAAGCTTCGTAGATTATTTCGATGCCAAAACAACAACTTTCTATTACAAATGGACAAAACCGTTAAAAGCTCCAGCATAAAGAGAGTTGAGCAACTTCGGACTATCAAAGTTGCTCGGTGTACACTTTTTATTGTTCTTTTATGTCAAATTTTACGATTATAAGATTCTGATATTTTGTCGATGCCAAAACACCAACTTTCTATGACAAATGGAAAAAATCATTAAAAGCTCCTCCATATAGAGAGTTGAGCAACTTCGAACCGTCAAAGTTGCTCGGTGTACACTTTTTAGTGTTCTTCTATGTCCAATTTTACGTGTATAAGCTTCGTAGATTATTTCAATGCCAAAACACCAACTTTCTATGACAAATGGACAAAACCGTTAGAGGCTCCCAAATAGAGAGTTGAGCAACTTCGGACCATCAAAGTTGCTCGGTGTACACTTTTCATTGTTCTTCTATGTCCAATTTTACGAGTATAAGCTTCGTAGATTATTTCGATGCCAAAACAACAACTTTCTATTACAAATGGACAAAACCGTTAAAAGCTCCTCCATAGAGAGAGTTGAGCAACTTCGGACTATCAAAGTTGCTCGGTGTACACTTTTTATTGTTCTTTTATGTCAAATTTTACGAGTATAAGATTCCCATATTTTTTCGATGCCAAAACACCAACTTTCTATGACAAATGAACAAAACCGTTAAAAGCTCGTCCATATAGAGAGTTGAGCAACTTCGGACTATCAAAGTTGCTCGGTGTACACATTTTATTGTTCTTTTATGTCAAATTTTACCATTATAAGATTCTGATATTTTGTCGATGCCAAAACACCAACTTTCTATGACAAATGGAAAAAATCATTAAAAGCTCCTCCATATAGAGAGTTGAGCAACTTCGGACCATCAAAGTTGCTCGGTGTACACTTTTTATTGTTCTTCTATGTCCAATGTTACGAGTATAAACTTCGTAGATTATTTTGATGCCAAAACAACAACTTTCTATTACAAATGGACAAAACCGTTAAAAGCTCCTCCATAGAGAGAGTTGAGCAACTTCGGACTATCAAAGTTGCTCGGTGTACACTTTTTATTGTTCTTTTATGTCAAATTTTACGAGTATAAGATTCCCATATTTTTTCGATGCCAAAACACCAACTTTCTATGACAAATGGACAAAACCATTAAAAGCTCCTCCATATAGAGAGTTGAGCAACTTCGGACTATCAATGTTGCTCGGTGTACACTTTTTATTGTTCTTTTATGTCAAATTTTACGATTATAAGATTCTGATATTTTGTCGATGCCAAAACACCAACTTTCTACGACAAATGGAAAAAATCATTAAAAGCTCCTCCATATAGAGAGTTGAGCAACTTCGGACCATCAAAGTTGCTCGGTGTACACTTTTTATTGTTCTTCTATGTCCAATGTTACGAGTATAAGCTTCGTAGATTATTTCGATGCCAAAACAACAACTTTCTATTACAAATGGACAAAACCGTTAAAAGCTCCTCCATAGAGAGAGTTGAGCAACTTCGGACTATCAAAGTTGCTCGGTGTACACTTTTTATTGTTCTTTTATGTCAAATTTTACGAGTATAAGATTCTCATATTTTTTCGATGCCAAAACACCAACTTTCTATGACAAATGGACAAAACCATTAAAAGCTCCTCCATATAGAGAGTTGAGCAACTTCGAACCGTCAAAGTTGCTCGGTGTACACTTTTTACTGTTCTTCTATGTCCAATTTTACGTGTATAAGCTTCGTAGATTATTTCAATGCCAAAACACCAACTTTCTAAGACAAATGAACAAAACCGTTAAAAGCTCGTCCATATAGAGAGTTGAGCAACTTCTGACCATCAAAGTTGCTCGGTGTACACTTTTTATTGTTCTTTTATGTCAAATTTTACGAGTATAAGATTCCCATATTTTTTCGATGCCAAAACACCAACTTTCTATGACAAATGGACAAAACCATTAAAAGCTCCTCCATATAGAGAGTTGAGCAACTTCGGACCGTCAAAGTTGCTCGGTGTACACTTTTTAGTGTTCTTCTATGTCCAATTTTACGTGTATAAGCTTCGTAGATTATTTCAATGCCAAAACACCAACTTTCTATGACAAATGGACAAAACCGTTAAAAGCTCGTCCATATAGAGAGTTGAGCAACTTCTGACCATCAAAGTTGCTCGGTGTACACTTTTTATTGTTCTTCTATGTCCAATTTTACGAGTATAAGCTTCCGAGATTATTTCGATGCAAAACACCAACTTTCTGTGACAAATGGACAAAACCATTAAAAGCTCCTTCATATAGAGAGTTGAGCAACTTCGGACCATCAAAGTTGCTCGGTGTACACTTTTTATTGTTGTTCTATGTCCAATGTTACGAGTATAAGCTTCGTAGATTATTTCGATGCCAAAACAACAACTTTCTATGACAAATGGACAAAACCGTTAGAGGCTCCCAAATAGAGAGTTGAGCAACTTCGGACCATCAAAGTTGCTCGGTGTACACTTTTCATTGTTCTTCTATGTCCAATTTTACGAGTATAAGCTTCGTAGATTATTTCGATGCCAAAACAACAACTTTCTATTACAAATGGACAAAACCGTTAAAAGCTCCTCCATATAGAGAGCTGAGCAACTTCGGACTATCAAAGTTGCTCGGTGTACACTTTTTATTGTTCTTTTATGTCAAATTTTACGAGTATAGGATTCTGATATTTTGTCGACGCCAAAACACCAACTTTCTATGACAAATGGAAAAAATCATTAAAAGCTCCTCCATATAGAGAGTTGAGCAACTTCGGACCATCAAAGTTGCTCGTGTAAACTTTTTAGTGTTCTTCTATGTCCAATTTTACGTGTATAAGCTTCGTAGATTATTTCGATGCCAAAACACCAACTTTCTATGACAAATGGACAAAACCGTTAAAAGCTCCTCCATATAGAGATTTGAGCAACTTCGGACCATCAAAGTTGCTCGGTGTACACTTTTTATTGTTCTTCTATGTATAATGTTACGAGTATAAGCTTCGTAGACTATTTCGATGCCAAAACAACAACTTTCTATTACAAATGGACAAAACCGTTAAAAGCTCCTCCATAGAGAGAGTTGAGCAACTTTGGACCATCAAAGTTGCTCGGTGTACATTTTTTATTGTTCTTCTATGTCCAATTTTATGAGTATAAAGCTTCGTAGATTATTTCGATGCCAAAACACCAACTTTCTATGACAAATGGACAAAACCGTTAAAGGCTCCCAAATAGAGAGTTGAGCAACTTCGGATCATCAAAGTTTCACGGTGTACACTTTTTATTGTTCTTCTATGTCCAATTTTACTAGTATAAGCTTCGTAGATTATTTCGATGCCAAAACACCAGCTTTCTATGACAAATGGACAAAACCGT
Source organism: Euonymus europaeus (assembly GCA_963580455.1). Classification (NCBI taxonomy): domain Eukaryota; kingdom Viridiplantae; phylum Streptophyta; class Magnoliopsida; order Celastrales; family Celastraceae; genus Euonymus; species Euonymus europaeus. The sequence continues at coordinate 10,806,623 of OY756965.1, forward strand.
TAAAAGCTCCTCCATAGAGAGAGTTGAGCAACTTCGGACTATCAAAGTTGCTCGGTGTACACTTTTTATTGTTCTTTTATGTCAAATTTTACGAGTATAAGATTCTGATATTTGGTCGATGCCAAAATACCAACTTTCTATGACAAATGGAAATAATCATTAAAAGCTCCTCCATATAGAGAGTTGAGCAACTTCGGACCATCAAAGTTGCTCGGTGTACACTTTTTACTGTTCTTCTATGTCCAATTTTACGTGTATAAGCTTCGTAGATTATTTCGATGCCGAAACACCAACTTTCTATGACAAATGGACAAAACCGTTAAAAGCTCCTCCATATAGAGATTTGAGCAACTTCGGACCATCAAAGTTGCTCGGTGTACACTTTTTATTGTTCTTCTATGTATAATGTTACGAGTATAAGCTTCGTAGATTATTTCGATGCCAAAACAACAACTTTCTATTAGAAATGGACAAAACCGTTAAAAGCTCCTCCATAGAGAGAGTTGAGCAACTTTGAACCATCAAAGTTGCTCGGTGTACATTTTTTATTGTTCTTCTATGTCCAATTTTATGAGTATAAGCTTCGTAGATTATTTCGATGCCAAAACACCAACTTTCTATGACAAATGGACAAAACCGTTAAAGGCTCCCAAATAGAAAGTTGAGCAACTTCGAATCATCAAAGTTTCACGGTGTACACTTTTTATTGTTCTTCTATGTCCAATTTTACGAGTATAACCTTCGTAGATTATTTCGATGCCAAAACACCAGCTTTCTATGACAAATGGACAAAACCGTTAAAAGCTCCTCCATATAGAGAGTTGAGCAACTTCGGACCATCAATGTTGCTTGGTGTACACTTTTTATTATTCTTTTATGTCAAATTTTACGAGTATAAGATTCCGATATTTTTTCGATGCCAAAACACCAACTTTCTATGACAAATGGACAGAACCATTAAAAGCTCCTCCATATAGAGAGTTGAACAACTTCGGACCATCAAAGTTACTCGGTGTACACTTTTTATTGTTCTTCTATGTCCAATGTTACGAGTATAAGCTTCGTAGATTACTTCGATGCCAAAACAACAACTTTCTATTACAAATGGACAAAACCGTTAAAAGCTCCAGCATAAAGAGAGTTGAGCAACTTCGGACTATCAAAGTTGCTCGGTGTACACTTTTTATTGTTCTTTTATGTCAAATTTTACGATTATAAGATTCTGATATTTTGTCGATGCCAAAACACCAACTTTCTATGACAAATGGAAAAAATCATTAAAAGCTCCTCCATATAGAGAGTTGAGCAACTTCGGACCATCAAAGTTGCTCGGTGTACACTTTTTATTGTTCTTCTATGTATAATGTTACGAGTATAAGCTTCGTAGATTATTTCGATGCCAAAACAACAACTTTCTATTACAAATGGACAAAACCGTTAAAAGCTCCTCCATAGAGAGAGTTGAGCAACTTTGGACCATCAAAGTTGCTCGGTGTACATTTTTTATTGTTCTTCTATGTCCAATTTTATGAGTATAAGCTTCGTAGATTATTTCGATGCCAAAACACCAACTTTCTATGAAAAATGGACAAAACCGTTAAAGGCTCCCAAATAGAGAGTTGAGCAACTTCGGATCATCAAAGTTTCACGGTGTACACTTTTTATTGTTCTTCTATGTCCAATTTTACTAGTATAAGCTTCGTAGATTATTTCGATGCCAAAACAACAACTTTTTATTACAAATGGACAAAACCGTTAAAAGCTCCAGCATAAAGAGAGTTGAGCGACTTCGGACTATCAAAGTTGCTCGGTGAACACTTTTTATTCTTCTTCTATGTCCAATGTTACGAGTATAAGCTTCGTAGATTATTTCGATGCCAAAACAACAACTTTCTATTACAAATGGACAAAACCGTTAAAAGCTCCAGCATAAAGAGAGTTGAGCAACTTCGGACTATCAAAGTTGCTCGATGTACACTTTTTATTGTCCTTTTATGTCAAATTTTACGATTATAAGATTCTGATACTTTGTCGATGCCAAAACACCAACTTTCTATGACAAATGGAAAAAATCATTAAAAGCTCCTCCATATAGAGAGTTGAGCAACTTCGGACCATCAAAGTTGCTCGGTGTACACTTTTTATTGTTCTTCTATGTCCAATGTTACGAGTATAAGCTTCGTAGATTATTTCGATGCCAAAACAACAACTTTCTATTACAAATGGACAAAACCGTTAAAAGCTCCTCCATAGAGAGAGTTGAGCAACTTTGAACCATCAAAGTTGCTCGGTGTACATTTTTTATTGTTCTTCTATGTCCAATTTTATGAGTATAAGCTTCGTAGATTATTTCGATGCCAAAACACCAACTTTCTATGACAAATGGACAAAACCGTTAAAGGCTCCCAAATAGAGAGTTGAGCAACTTCGGATCATCAAAGTTTCACGGTGTACACTTTTTATTGTTCTTCTATGTCCAATTTTACGAGTATAAGCTTCGTAGATTATTTCGATGCCAAAACACCAGCTTTCTATGACAAATGGACAAAACCGTTAAAAGCTCCTCCATATAGAGAGTTGAGCAACTTCGGACCATCAATGTTGCTTGGTGTACACTTTTTATTATTCTTTTATGTCAAATTTTACGAGTATAAGATTCCGATATTTTTTCGATGCCAAAACACCAACTTTCTATGACAAATGGACAGAACCATTAAAAGCTCCTCCATATAGAGAGTTGAACAACTTCGGACCATCAAAGTTACTCGGTGTACACTTTTTATTGTTCTTCTATGTCCAATGTTACGAGTATAAGCTTCGTAGATTACTTCGATGCCAAAACAACAACTTTCTATTACAAATGGACAAAACCGTTAAAAGCTCCAGCATAAAGAGAGTTGAGCAACTTCGGACTATCAAAGTTGCTCGGTGTACACTTTTTATTGTTCTTTTATGTCAAATTTTACGATTATAAGATTCTGATATTTTGTCGATGCCAAAACACCAACTTTCTATGACAAATGGAAAAAATCATTAAAAGCTCCTCCATATAGAGAGTTGAGCAACTTCGGACCATCAAAGTTGCTCGGTGTACACTTTTTATTGTTCTTCTATGTATAATGTTACGAGTATAAGCTTCGTAGATTATTTCGATGCCAAAACAACAACTTTCTATTACAAATGGACAAAACCGTTAAAAGCTCCTCCATAGAGAGAGTTGAGCAACTTTGGACCATCAAAGTTGCTCGGTGTACATTTTTTATTGTTCTTCTATGTCCAATTTTATGAGTATAAGCTTCGTAGATTATTTCGATGCCAAAACACCAACTTTCTATGAAAAATGGACAAAACCGTTAAAGGCTCCCAAATAGAGAGTTGAGCAACTTCGGATCATCAAAGTTTCACGGTGTACACTTTTTATTGTTCTTTTATGTCCAATTTTACTAGTATAAGCTTCGTAGATTATTTCGATGCCAAAACAACAACTTTCTATTACAAATGGACAAAACCGTTAAAAGCTCCAGCATAAAGAGAGTTGAGCGACTTCGGACTATCAAAGTTGCTCGGTCAACACTTTTTATTCTTCTTCTATGTCCAATGTTACGAGTATAAGCTTGGTAGATTATTTCGATGCCAAAACAACAACTTTCTATTACAAATGGACAAAACCGTTAAAAGCTCCAGCATAAAGAGAGTTGAGCAACTTCGGACTATCAAAGTTGCTCGGTGTACACTTTTTATTGTTCTTTTATGTCAAATTTTACGATTATAAGATTCTGATACTTTGTCGATGCCAAAACACCAACTTTCTATGACAAATGGAAAAAATCATTAAAAGCTCCTCCATATAGAGAGTTGAGCAACTTCGGACCATCAAAGTTGCTCGGTGTACACTTTTTATTGTTCTTCTATGTATAATGTTACGAGTATAAGCTTCGTAGATTATTTCGATGCCAAAACAACGACTTTCTATTACAAATGGACAAAACCGTTAAAAGCTCCTCCATATAAAGAGTTGAGCAACTTCGGACCATCAAAGTTGCTCGGTGTACACTTTTTATTGTTCTTCTATGTCCAATTTTACGAGTATAAGCTTTCGAGATTATTTCGATGCAAAACACCAACTTTCTGTGACAAATGGACAAAACCATTAAAAGCTCCTCCATATAGAGAGTTGAGCAACTCCGGACCATCAAAGTTGCTCGGTGTACACTTTTTATTGTTGTTCTATGTCCAATGTTACGAGTATAAGCTTCGTAAATTATTTCGATGCCAAAACAACAGCTTTCTATTACAAATGGACAAAACCGTTAAAAGCTCCTCCATAGAGAGAGTTGAGAAACTTTGGTCCATCAAAGTTGCTCGGTGTACACTTTTCATTGTTCTTCTATGTCCAATTTTACGAGTATAAGCTTCGTAGATTATTTCGATGCCAAAACAACAACTTTCTATTACAAATGGACAAAACCGTTAAAAGCTCCTCCATGGAGAGAGTTGAGCAACTTCGGACTATCAAAGTTGCTCGGTGTACACTTTTTATTGTTCTTTTATGTCAAATTTAACGAGTATAAGATTCTGATATTTTGTCGATGCCAAAACACCAACTTTCTATGACAAATGGACAAAACCGTTGAAAAGCTCCTCCATATAGAGATTTGAGCAACTTCGGACCATCAAAGTTGCTCAATGTACCCTTTTTATTAATCTTCTATGTCCAATGTTACGAGTATAAGCTTCCGAGATTATTTCGATGCCAAAACACCAACTTTCTATGACAAATGGACAAAAACGTTAAAAGCTCTTCCATATAGAGAGTTGAGCAACTTCGGACAATCAAAGTTGCTCGGTATACACTTTTTATTGTTCTTCTATGTCCAATGTTACGAGTATAAGCCTCGTAGATTATTTCGATGCCAAAACACCAACTTTCTATGACAAATGGACAAAACCGTTAAAAGCTCCTCCATATAGAGATTTGAGCAACTTCGGACCATCAAAGTTGCTCGGTGTACACTTTTTATTGTTCTTCTATGTATAATGTTACGAGTATAAGCTTCGTAGATTATTTCGATGCCAAAACAACAACTTTCTATTACAAATGGACAAAACCGTTAAAAGCTCCTCTATAAGAGAGAGTTGAGCAACTTTGGACCATCAAAGTAACTCGGTGTACACTTTTTATTGTTTTTTTATGTCAAATTTTATGAGTATAAGATTCCGATATTTTTTCGATGCCAAAACACCAACTTTCAATGACAAATGGACAAAACCGTTAAAAGCTTTTCCATATAGAGATTTGAGCAACTTCGGACCATCAAAGTTGCTCAATGTACACTTTTTATTAATCTTCTATGTCCAATGTTACGAGTATAAGCTTCCGAGATTATTTCGATGCCAAAACATCAACTTTCTATGACAAATGGACAAAACCGTTAAAAGCTCCTCCATATAAAGAGTTGAGCAACTTCGGACCATCAAAGTTGCTCGGTGTACACTTTTTATTGTTCTTCTATGTCCAATTTTACGAGTATAAGCTTCCGAGATTATTTCGATGCGAAACACCAACTTTCTGTGACAAATGGACAAAACCATTAAAAGCTCCTCCATATAGAGAGTTGAGCAACTCCGGACCATCAAAGTTGCTCGGTGTACACTTTTTATTGTTGTTCTATGTCCAATGTTACGAGTATAAGCTTCGTAAATTATTTCGATGCCAAAACAACAGCTTTCTATTACAAATGGACAAAACCGTTAAAAGCTCCTCCATAGAGAGAGTTGAGAAACTTTGGTCCATCAAAGTTGCTCGGTGTACACTTTTCATTGTTCTTCTATGTCCAATTTTACGAGTATAAGCTTCGTAGATTATTTCGATGCCAAAACAACAACTTTCTATTACAAATGGACAAAACCGTTAAAAGCTCCTCCATAGAGAGAGTTGAGCAACTTCGGACTATCAAAGTTGCTCGGTGTACACTTTTTATTGTTCTTTTATGTCAAATTTAACGAGTATAAGATTCTGATATTTTGTCGATGCCAAAACACCAACTTTCTATGACAAATGGAAAAAATCATTAAAAGCTCCTCCATATAGAGAGTTGAGCAACTTCGGACCATCAAAGTTGCTCGGTGTACACTTTTTAGTGTTCTTCTTTGTCCAATTTTACGTGTATAAGGTTCAGAGATTATTTCGATGCCAAAACACCAACTTTCTATGACAAATGGACAAAACCGTTAAAAGCTCCTCCATATAGAGATTTGAGCAACTTCGGACCATCAAAGTTGCTCGGTGTACACTTTTTATTGTTCTTCTATGTATAATGTTACGAGTATAAGCTTCGTAGATTATTTCGATGCCAAAACAACAACTTTCTATTACAAATGGACAAAACCGTTAAAAGCTCCTCCGTAGAGAGAGTTGAGCAACTTTGGACCATCAAAGTTGCTCGGTGTACATTTTTTATTGTTCTTCTATGTCCAATTTTATGAGTATAAAGCTTCGTAGATTATTTCGATGCCAAAACACCAACTTTCTATGACAAATGGACAAAACCGTTAAAGGCTCTCAAATAGAGAGTTGAGCAACTTCGGATCATCAAAGTTTCACGGTGTACACTTTTTATTGTTCTTCTATGTGCAATTTTACTAGTATAAGCTTCGTAGATTATTTCGATGCCAAAACACCAGCTTTCTATGACAAATGGACAAAACCGTTAAAAGCTCCTCCATAGAGAGAGTTGAGCAACTTCGGACTATCAAAGTTGCTCGGTGTAAACTTTTTATTGTTCTTTTATGTCAAATTTTACGAGTATAAGATTATGATATTTTGTCGATGCCAAAACACCAACTTTCTATGACAAATGGAAAAAATCATTAAAAGCTCCTCCATATAGAGAGTTGAGCAACTTCGGACCATCAAAGTTTCTCGGTGTACACTTTTTACTGTTCTTCTATGTCCAATTTTACGTGTATAAGCTTCGTAGATTATTTCGATGCCAAAACACCAACTTTCTATGACAAATGGACAAAACCGTTAAAAGCTCCTCCATATAGAGATTTGAGCAACTTCGGACCATCAAAGTTGCTCGTTGTACACTTTTTATTGTTCTTCTATGTCCAATTTTACGTGTATAAGCTTCGTAGATTATTTCGATGCCAAAACACCAACTTTCTATTACAAATGGACAAAACCGTTAAAAGCTCCTCCATAGAGAGAGTTGAGCAACTTTGGACCATCAAAGTTGCTCGGTGTACATTTTTTATTGTTCTTCTATGTCCAATTTTATGAGTATAAGCTTCGTAGATTATTTCGATGCCAAAACACCAACTTTCTATGACAAATGGACAAAACCGTTAAAGGCTCCCAAATAGAGGGTTGAGCAACTTCGGATCATCAAAGTTTCACGGTGTACACTTTTTATTGTTCTTCTATGTCCAATTTTACGAGTATAAGCTTCGTAGATTATTTCGATGCCAAAACACCAGCTTTCTATGACAAATGGACAAAACCGTTAAAAGCTCCTCCATATAGAGAGTTGAGCAACTTTGGACCATCAATGTTGCTTGGTGTACACTTTTTATTATTCTTTTATGTCAAATTTTACGAGTATAAGATTCCGATATTTTTTCGATGCCAAAACACCAATTTTCTATGACAAATGGACAGAACCATTAAAAGCTCCTCCATATAGAGAGTTTAACAACTTCGGACCATCAAAGTTACTCGGTGTACACTTTTTATTGTTCTTCTATGTCCAATGTTACGAGTATAAGCTTCGTAGATTAATTCGTGCCAAAACAACAACTTTCTATTACAAATGGACAAAGCCGTTAAAAGCTCCAGCATAAAGAGAGTTGAGCAACTTCGGACTATCAAAGTTGCTCGGTGTACACTTTTTATTGTTCTTTTATGTCAAATTTTACGATTATAAGATTCTGATATTTTGTCGATGCCAAAACACCAACTTTCTATGACAAATGGAAAAAATCATTAAAAGCTCCTCCATATAGAGAGTTGAGCAACTTCGGACCATCAAAGTTGCTCGGTGTACACTTTTTATTGTTCTTCTATGTATAATGTTACGAGTATAAGCTTCGTAGATTATTTCGATGCCAAAACAACGACTTTCTATTACAAATGGACAAAACCGTTAAAAGCTCCTCCATAGAGAGAGTTGAGCAACTTTGGACCATCAAAGTTGCTCGGTGTACATTTTTTATTGTTCTTCTATGTCCAATTTTATGAGTAGAAGCTTCGTAGATTATTTCGATGCCAAAACACAAACTTTCTATGACAAATGGACAAAACCGTTAAAAGCTCCCAAATAGAGAGTTGAGCAACTTCGGATCATCAAAGTTTCACGGTGTACACTTTTTATTGTTCTTCTATGTCCAATTTTACTAGTATAAGCTTCGTAGATTATTTCGATGCCAAAACAACAACTTTCTATTACAAATGGACAAAACCGTTAAAAGCTCCAGCATAAAGAGAGTTGAGCAACTTCGGACTATCAAAGTTGCTCGGTGTACACTTTTTATTGTTCTTCTATGTCCAATGTTACGAGTATAAGCTTCGTAGATTATTTCGATGCCAAAACAACAACTTTCTATTACAAATGGACAAAACCGTTAAAAGCTCCAGCATAAAGAGAGTTGAGCAACTTCGGACTATCAAAGTTGCTCGGTGTACACTTTCTATTGTTCTTTTATGTCAAATTTTAAGATTATAAGATTCTGATATTTTGTCGATGCCAAAACACCAACTTTCTATGACAAATGGAAAAAATCATTAAAAGCTCCTCCATATAGAGAGTTGAGCAACTTCGGACCATCAAAGTTGCTCGGTGTACACTTTTTATTGTTCTTCTATGTCCAATGTTACGAGTATAAGCTTCGTAGATTATTTCGATGCCAAAACAACAACTTTCTATTACAAATGGACAAAACCGTTAAAAGCTCCTCCATAGAGAGAGTTGAGCAACTTCGGACTATCAAAGTTGCTCGGTGTACACTTTTTATTGTTCTTCTATGTCCAATTTTACGAGTATAAGCTTCGTAGATTATTTCGATGCCAAAACAACAACTTTCAATGACAAATGGACAAAACCGTTAAAAGCTCCTCCATATAGAGAGTTGAGAAACTTCGGACCATCAAAGTTGCTCGGTGTACACTTTTTATTGTTCTTCTATGTCCAATTTAATGAGTATAAGCTTTCGTTATTATTTCGATGCCAAAACACCACTTTCTATGATTAATGGACAAAACCGTTAAAAGATCTCAAAAAGAGAGATTTGAGCAACTTCGGACCATCAAAGTTGCTCGGTGTACACTTTTTAGTGTTTTTCTATGTCCAATTTTACGAGTATAAGCTTCGTAGATTATTTCGATGCCAAAACGACAGCTTTCTATGACAAATGGACAAAACCGTTAAAAGCTCCTCCATATAGAGAGTTGAGCAACTTCGGACCATCAATGTTGCTTGGTGTACACTTTTTATTGTTCTTTTATGTCAAATTTTACGAGTATAAGATTCCGATATTTTTTCGATGCCAAAACACCAACTTTCTATGACAAATGGACAGAACCATTAAAAGCTCCTCCATATAGAGAGTTGAGCAACTTCGGACCATCAAAGTTACTCGGTGTACACTTTTTATTGTTCTTCTATGTCCAATGTTACGAGTATAAGATTCGTAGATTATTTCGATGCCAAAACAACAACTTTCTATTACAAATGGACAAAACCGTTAAAAGCTCCACCATAGAGAGAGTTGAGCAACTTCGGACTATCAAAGTTGCTCGGTGTACACTTTTTATTGTTCTTTTATGTCAAATTTTACGAGTATAAGATTCCAATATTTTTTCGATGCCAAAACACCAACTTTCTATGACAAATGGACAAAACCATTAAAAGCTCCTCCATATAGAGAGTTGAGCAACTTCGGACCATCAAAGTTGCTCGGTGTACACTTTTTAGTGTTCTTCTATGTCCAATTTTACGTGTATAAGCTTCGTAGATTATTTCGATGCCAAAACACCAACTTTCTATGACAAATGGGCAAAATCGTTAAAAGCTCCTCCATATAGAGAGTTGAGCAACTTCGGACCATCAAAGTTGCTCGGTGTACACTTTTTATTGTTCTTCTATGTCCAATTTTACGAGTATAAGCTTCCGAGATTATTTCGATGCAAAACACCAACTTTCTGTGACAAATGGACAAAATCATTAAAAGCTCCTCCATATAGAGAGTTGAGCAACTTCGGACCATCAAAGTTGCTCGGTGTACACTTTTTAGTGTTCTTCTATGTCCAATTTTACGTGTATAAGCATCGTAGATTATTTCGATGCCAAAACACCAACTTTCTATGGCAAATGCACAAAACCGTTAAAAGCTCCTCCATATAGAGATTTGAGCAACTTCGAACCATCAAAGTTGCTCGTTGTACACTTTTTATTGTTCTTCTATGTATAATGTTGCGAGTATAAGCTTCGTAGATTATTTCGATGCCAAAACAAAAACTTTCTATTACAAATGGACAAAACCGTTAAAAGCTCCTCCATAGAGAGAGTTGAGCAACTTTGGACCATCAAAGTTGCTCATTGTACATTTTTTATTGTTCTTCTATGTCCAATTTTATGAGTATAAGCTTCGTAGATTATTTCGATGCCAAAACACCAACTTTCTATGACAAATGGACAAAACCGTTAAAAGCTCCTCCATATAGAGAGTTGAGCAACTTCGGACCATCAATGTTGCTTCGTGTACACTTTTTACTGTTCTTCTATGTCCAATTTTACGAGTATAAGCTTCCTAGATTATTTCGATGCGATAACAACAACTTTCTATGACAAATGGACAAAACCGTTAAAAGCTCCTCCATATAGAGAGTTGAGCAACTTCGGACCATCAAAGTTGCTCGGTGTACACTTTTTATTGTTCTTCTATGTCCAATTTTACGAGTATAAGGTTTCGTTATTATTTCGATGCCAAAACAACAACTTTCTATGACAAATGGACAAAACCGTTAAAGGTTCCCAAATAGAGAGTTGAGCAACTTCGGATCATCAAAGTTTCACGGTGTACACTTTTTATAGGTCTTCTATGTCCAATTTTACGAGTATAAGCTTCGTAGATTATTTCAATGCCAAAACAACAACTTTCTATTACAAATGGACAAAACCGTTAAAAGCTCCTCCATAGAGAGAGTTGAGCAACTTTGGACCATCAAAGTTGCTCGATGTACACTTTTTATTTTTCTTTTATGTCAAATTTTACGAGTATAAGATTCCGATATTTTCTCGTTCCAAAACACCAGCTTTCTATGACAAATGGACAAAACCGTTAAAAGCTCCTCCATATAGAGAGTTGAGCAACATCGGACCATCGATGTTGCTCGGTGTACACTTTTTATTGTTCTTTTATGTCAAATTTAACGAGTATAAGATTCCGATATTTTTTCGATGACAAAACACCAACTTTTTATGACAAATGGACAAAACCATTAAAAGCTCCTCCATATAGAGAGTTGAGCAACTTCGGACCATCAAAGTTCCTCAGTGTATATTTTTATTGTTCTTCTATGTCCAATGTTACGAGTATAAAGCTTCGTAGATTATTTCGATGCCAAAACAACAACTTTCTATTACAAATGGACAAAACCGTTAAAAGCTCCTCCATAGAGAGAGTTGAGCAACTTCGGACTATCAAAGTTGCTCGGTGTACACTTTTTATTGTTCTTCTATGTCCAATTTTACGAGTATAAGCTTCGTAGATTATTTCGATGCCAAAACAACAACTTTCAATGACAAATGGACAAAACCGTTAAAAGCTCCTCCATATAGAGAGTTGAGAAACTTCGGACCATCAAAGTTGCTCGGTGTACACTTTTTATTGTTCTTCTATGTCCAATTTAATGAGTATAAGCTTTCGTTATTATTTCGATGCCAAAACACCACTTTCTATGATTAATGGACAAAACCGTTAAAAGATCTCAAAAAGAGAGATTTGAGCAACTTCAGACCATCATAGTTGCTCGGTGTACACTTTTTAGTGTTTTTCTATGTCCAATGTTACGAGTATAAGATTCGTAGATTATTTCGATGCCAAAACAACAACTTTCTATTACAAATGGACAAAACCGTTAAAAGCTCCACCATAAAGAGAGTTGAGCAACTTCGGACTATCAAAGTTGCTCGGTGTACACTTTTTATTGTTCTTTTATGTCAAATTTTACGAGTATAAGATTCCAATATTTTTTCGATGCCAAAACACCAACTTTCTATGACCAATGGACAAAACCATTAAAAGCTCCTCCATATAGAGAGTTGAGCAACTTCGGACCATCAAAGTTGCTCGGTGTACACTTTTTAGTGTTCTTCTATGTCCAATTTTACGTGTATAAGCTTCGTAGATTATTTCGATGCCAAAACACCAACTTTCTATGACAAATGGACAAAATCGTTAAAAGCTCCTCCATATAGAGAGTTGAGCAACTTCGGACCATCAAAGTTGCTCGGTGTACACTTTTTATTGTTCTTCTATGTCCAATTTTACGAGTATAAGCTTCCGAGATTATTTCGATGCAAAACACCAACTTTCTGTGACAAATGGACAAAATCATTAAAAGCTCTTCCATATAGAGAGTTGAGCAACTTCGGACCATCAAAGTTGCTCGGTGTACACTTTTTAGTGTTCTTCTATGTCCAATTTTACGTGTATAAGCATCGTAGATTATTTCGATGCCAAAACACCAACTTTCTATGACAAATGCACAAAACCGTTAAAAGCTCCTCCATATAGAGATTTGAGCAACTTCGAACCATCAAAGTTGCTCGTTGTACACTTTTTATTGTTCTTCTATGTATAATGTTACGAGTATAAGCTTCGTAGATTATTTCGATGCCAAAACAAAAACTTTCTATTACAAATGGACAAAACCGTTAAAAGCTCCTCCATAGAGAGAGTTGAGCAACTTTGGACCATCAAAGTTGCTCATTGTACATTTTTTATTGTTCTTCTATGTCCAATTTTATGAGTATAAGCTTCGTAGATTATTTCGATGCCAAAACACCAACTTTCTATGACAAATGGACAAAACCGTTAAAAGCTCCTCCATATAGAGAGTTGAGCAACTTCGGACCATCAATGTTGCTTCGTGAACACTTTTTACTGTTCTTCTATGTCCAATTTTACGAGTATAAGCTTCCTAGATTATTTCGATGCGATAACAACAACTTTCTATGACAAATGGACAAAACCGTTAAAAGCTCCTCCATATAGAGAGTTGAGCAACTTCGGACCATCAAAGTTGCTCGGTGTACACTTTTTATTGTTCTTCTATGTCCAATTTTACGAGTATAAGGTTTCGTTATTATTTCGATGCCAAAACAACAACTTTCTATGACAAATGGACAAAACCGTTAAAGGTTCCCAAATAGAGAGTTGAGCAACTTCGGATCATCAAAGTTTCACGGTGTACACTTTTTATAGGTCTTCTATGTCCAATTTTACGAGTATAAGCTTCGTAGATTATTTCAATGCCAAAACAACAACTTTCTATTACAAATGGACAAAACCGTTAAAAGCTCCTCCATAGAGAGAGTTGAGCAACTTTGGACCATCAAAGTTGCTCGATGTACACTTTTTATTTTTCTTTTATGTCAAATTTTACGAGTATAAGATTCCGATATTTTCTCGTTCCAAAACACCAGCTTTCTATGACAAATGGACAAAACCGTTAAAAGCTCCTCCATATAGAGAGTTGAGCAACATCGGACCATCAATGTTGCTCGGTGTACACTTTTTATTGTTCTTTTATGTCAAATTTAACGAGTATAAGATTCCGATATTTTTTCGATGACAAAACACCAACTTTTTATGACAAATGGACAAAACCATTAAAAGCTCCTCCATATAGAGAGTTGAGCAACTTCGGACCATCAAAGTTCCTCAGTGTATATTTTTATTGTTCTTCTATGTCCAATGTTACGAGTATAAAGCTTCGTAGATTATTTCGATGCCAAAACAACAACTTTCTATTACAAATGGACAAAACCGTTAAAAGCTCCTCCATAGAGAGAGTTGAGCAACTTCGGACTATCAAAGTTGCTCGGTGTACACTTTTTATTGTTCTTCTATGTCCAATTTTACGAGTATAAGCTTCGTAGATTATTTCGATGCCAAAACAACAACTTTCAATGACAAATGGACAAAACCGTTAAAAGCTCCTCCATATAGAGAGTTGAGAAACTTCGGACCATCAAAGTTGCTCGGTGTACACTTTTTATTGTTCTTCTATGTCCAATTTAATGAGTATAAGCTTTCGTTATTATTTCGATGCCAAAACACCACTTTCTATGATTAATGGACAAAACCGTTAAAAGATCTCAAAAAGAGAGATTTGAGCAACTTCAGACCATCAAAGTTGCTCGGTGTACACTTTTTAGTGTTTTTCTATGTCCAATTTTACGAGTATAAGCTTCGTAGATTATTTCGATGCCAAAACAACAGCTTTCTATGACAAATGGACAAAACCGTTAAAAGCTCCTCCATATAGAGAGTTGAGCAACTTCGGACCATCAAAGTTGCTCGGTGTACACTTTTCATTGTTCTTCTATGTCCAATTTTACGAGTATAAGCTTCGTAGATTATTTCGATGCCAAAACAACAACTTTCTATTACAAATGGACAAAACCGTTAAAAGCTCCTCTATAAGAGAGAGTTGAGCAACTTTGGACCATCAAAGTAACTCGGTGTACACTTTTTATTGTTCTTTTATGTCAAATTTTATGAGTATAAGATTCCGATATTTTTTCGATGCCAAAACACCAACTTTCTATGACAAATGGACAAAACCGTTAAAAAGCTCCTCCATATAGAGATTTGAGCAACTTCGGACCATCAAAGTTGCTCAATGTACACTTTTTATTAATCTTCTATGTCCAATGTTACGAGTATAAGCTTCCGAGATTATTTCGATGCCAAAACACCAACTTTCTATGACAAATGGACAAAACCGTTAAAAGCTCTTCCATATAGAGAGTTGAGCAACTTCGGACCATCAAAGTTGCTCGGTGTACAATTTTTATTGTTGTTCTATGTCCAATGTTACGAGTATAAGCTTCGTAGATTATTTCGATGACAAAACAACAACTTTCTATGACAAATGGACAAAACCGTTAAAAGCTCCACCATAGAGAGAGTTGCGTAACTTCGGACTATCAAAGTTGCTCGGTGTACACTTTTTATTGTTCTTTTATGTCAAATTTTACGAGTATAAGATTCCAATATTTTTCGATGCCAAAACACCAACTTTCTATGACAAATGTACAAAATCATTAAAAGCTCCTCCATATAGAGAGTTGAGCAACTTCGGACCATCAAAGTTGCTCGGTGTACACTTTTTAGTGTTCTTCTATGTCCAATTTTACGTGTATAAGCTTCCTAGATTATTTCGATGCCAAAACACCAACTTTCTATGACAAATGGACAAAACCGTTAAAAGCTCCTCCATATAGATAGTTGAGCAACTTCGGACCATCATAGTTGCTCGGTGTACACTTTTTATTGTTCTTTTATGTCCAATTTTACGAGTATAAGCTTCCGAGATTATTTCGATGCAAAACACCAACTTTCTGTGACAAATGGACAAAATCATTAAAACCTCCTCCATATAGAGAGTTGAGCAACTTCGGACCATCAAAGTTGCTCGGTGTACAATTTTTATTGTTGTTCTATGTCCAATGTTACGAGTATAAGCTTCGTAGATTATTTCGATGCCAAAACAACAACTTTCCATGACAAATGGACAAAACCGTTAGAGGCTCCCAAATAGAGAGTTGAGCAACTTCGGACCATCAAAGTTGCTCGGTGTACACTTTTCATTGTTCTTCTATGTCCAATTTTACGAGTATAAGCTTCGTAGATTATTTCGATGCCAAAACAACAACTTTCTATTACAAATGGACAAAACCGTTAAAAGCTCCTCTATAAGAGAGAGTTGAGCAACTTTGGACCATCAATGTTGCTCGGTGTACACTTTTTATTGTTCTTTTATGTCAAATTTTACGAGTATAAGATTCCGATATTTTTTCGATGACAAAACACCAACTTTTTATGACAAATGGACAAAACCATTAAAAGCTCCTCCATATAGAGAGTTGAGCAACTTCGGACCATCAAAGTTCCTCGTTTTATATTTTAATTGTTCTTCTATGTCCAATGTTACGAGTATAAGCTTCGTAGATTATTTCGATGCCAAAACAACAACTTTCTATTACAAATGGACAAAACCGTTAAAAGCTCCTCTATAAGATAAAGTTGAGCAACTTTGGACCATCAAAGTAACTCGGTGTACACTTTTTATTGTTCTTTTATGTCAAATTTTATGAGTATAAGATTCCGATATTTTTTCGATGCCAAAACACCAACTTTCTATGACAAATGGACAAAACCGTTAAAAAGCTCCTCCATATAGAGATTTGAGCAACTTCGGACCATCAAAGTTGCTCAATGTACCCTTTTTATTAATCTTCTATGTCCAATGTTACGAGTATAAGCTTCCGAGATTATTTCGATGCCAAAACACAAACTTTCTGTGACAAATGGACAAAACCGTTAAAAGCTCTTCCATATAGAGAGTTGAGCAACTTCGGACCATCAAAGTTACTCGGTGTACACTTTTTATTGTTCTTCTATGTCCAATGTTATGAGTATAAGCTTCGTAGATTATTTCGATGCCAAAACAACAACTTTCTATTACAAATGGACAAAACCGTTAAAAGCTCCTCCATAGAGAGAGTTGAGCAACTTCGGACTATCAAAGTTGCTCGGTGTACACTTTTTATTGTTCTTCTATGTCCAATTTTACGAGTATAAGCTTCGTAGATTATTTCGATGCCAAAACAACAACTTTCAATGACAAATGGACAAAACCGTTAAAAGCTCCTCCATATAGAGAGTTGAGAAACTTCGGACCATCAAAGTTGCTCGGTGTACACTTTTTATTGTTCTTCTATGTCCAATTTAATGAGTATAAGCTTTCGTTATTATTTCGATGCCAAAACACCACTTTCTATGATTAATGGACAAAACCGTTAAAAGATCTCAAAAAGAGAGATTTGAGCAACTTCAGACCATCAAAGTTGCTCGGTGTACACTTTTTAGTGTTTTTCTATGTCCAATTTTACGAGTATAAGCTTCGTAGATTATTTCGATGCCAAAACAACAGCTTTCTATGACAAATGGACAAAACCGTTAAAAGCTCCTCCACATAGAGAGTTGAGCAACTTCGGACCATCAAAGTTGCTCGGTGTACACTTTTCATTGTTCTTCTATGTCCAATTTTACGAGTATAAGCTTCGTAGATTATTTCGATGCCAAAACAACAACTTTCTATTACAAATGGACAAAACCGTTAAAAGCTCCTCTATAAGAGAGAGTTGAGCAACTTTGGACCATCAAAGTAACTCGGTGTACACTTTTTATTGTTCTTTTATGTCAAATTTTATGAGTATAAGATTCCGATATTTTTTCGATGCCAAAACACCAACTTTCTATGACAAATGGACAAAACCGTTAAAAAGCTCCTCAATATAGAGATTTGAGCAACTTCGGACCATCAAAGTTGCTCAATGTACACTTTTTATTAATCTTCTATGTCCAATGTTACGAGTATAAGCTTCCGAGATTATTTCGATGCCAAAACACCAACTTTCTATGACAAATGGACAAAACCGTTAAAAGCTCTTCCATATAGAGAGTTGAGCAACTTCGGACCATCAAAGTTGCTCGGTGTACAATTTTTATTGTTGTTCTATGTCCAATGTTACGAGTATAAGCTTCGTAGATTATTTCGATGACAAAACAACAACTTTCTATGACAAATGGACAAAACCGTTAAAAGCTCCACCATAGAGAGAGTTGCGTAACTTCGGACTATCAAAGTTGCTCGGTGTACACTTTTTATTGTTCTTTTATGTCAAATTTTACGAGTATAAGATTCCAATATTTTTCGATGCCAAAACACCAACTTTCTATGACAAATGTACAAAATCATTAAAAGCTCCTCCATATAGAGAGTTGAGCAACTTCGGACCATCAAAGTTGCTCGGTGTACACTTTTTAGTGTTCTTCTATGTCCAATTTTACGTGTATAAGCTTCCTAGATTATTTCGATGCCAAAACACCAACTTTCTATGACAAATGGACAAAACCGTTAAAAGCTCCTCCATATAGATAGTTGAGCAACTTCGGACCATCATAGTTGCTCGGTGTACACTTTTTATTGTTCTTTTATGTCCAATTTTACGAGTATAAGCTTCCGAGATTATTTCGATGCAAAACACCAACTTTCTGTGACAAATGGACAAAATCATTAAAACCTCCTCCATATAGAGAGTTGAGCAACTTCGGACCATCAAAGTTGCTCGGTGTACAATTTTTATTGTTGTTCTATGTCCAATGTTACGAGTATAAGCTTCGTAGATTATTTCGATGCCAAAACAACAACTTTCCATGACAAATGGACAAAACCGTTAGAGGCTCCCAAATAGAGAGTTGAGCAACTTCGGACCATCAAAGTTGCTCGGTGTACACTTTTCATTGTTCTTCTATGTCCAATTTTACGAGTATAAGCTTCGTAGATTATTTCGATGCCAAAACAATAACTTTCTATTACAAATGGACAAAACCGTTAAAAGCTCCTCTATAAGAGAGAGTTGAGCAACTTTGGACCATCAATGTTGCTCGGTGTACACTTTTTATTGTTCTTTTATGTCAAATTTTACGAGTATAAGATTCCGATATTTTTTCGATGACAAAACACCAACTTTTTATGACAAATGGACAAAACCATTAAAAGCTCCTCCATATAGAGAGTTGAGCAACTTCGGACCATCAAAGTTCCTCGTTTTATATTTTAATTGTTCTTCTATGTCCAATGTTACGAGTATAAGCTTCGTAGATTATTTCGATGCCAAAACAACAACTTTCTATTACAAATGGACAAAACCGTTAAAAGCTCCTCTATAAGAGAAAGTTGAGCAACTTTGGACCATCAAAGTAACTCGGTGTACACTTTTTATTGTTCTTTTATGTCAAATTTTATGAGTATAAGATTCCGATATTTTTTCGATGCCAAAACACCAACTTTCTATGACAAATGGACAAAACCGTTAAAAAGCTCCTCCATATAGAGATTTGAGCAACTTCGGACCATCAAAGTTGCTCAATGTACCCTTTTTATTAATCTTCTATGTCCAATGTTACGAGTATAAGCTTCCGAGATTATTTCGATGCCAAAACACAAACTTTCTGTGACAAATGGACAAAACCGTTAAAAGCTCTTCCATATAGAGAGTTGAGCAACTTCGGACCATCAAAGTTGCTCGATATACACTTTTTATTGTTCTTCTATGTCCAATGTTACGAGTATAAGCCTCGTAGATTATTTCGATGCCAAAACACCAACTTTCTATGACAAATGGACAAAACCGTTAAAAGCTCCTCCATATAGAGATTTGAGAAACTTCGGACCATCAAAGTTGCTCGGTGTACACTTTTTATTGTTCTTCTATGTATAATGTTACGAGTATAAGCTTCGTAGATTATTTCGATGCCAAAACAACAACTTTCTATTACAAATGGACAAAACCGTTAAAAGCTCCTCCATAGAGAGAGTTGAGCAACTTTGGACCATCAAAGTTGCTCGGTGTACATTTTTTATTGTTCTTCTATGTCCAATTTTATGAGTATAAGCTTCGTAGATTATTTCGACGCCAAAACATCAACTTTCTATGACAAATGGACAAAACCGTTAAAGGCTCCCAAATAGAGAGTTGAGCAACTTCGGATCATCAAAGTTTCACGGTGTACACTTTTTATTGTTCTTCTATGTCCAATTTTACTAGTATAAGCTTCGTAGATTATTTCGATGCCAAAACACCAGCTTTCTATGACAAATGGACAAAACCGTTAAAAGCTCCTCCATATAGAGAGTTGAGCAACTTCGGACCATCAATGTTTCTTGGTGTACACTTTTTATTGTTCTTTTATGTCAAATTTTACGAGTATAAGATTCCGATATTTTTTCGATGCCAAAACACCAACTTTCTATGACAAATGGACAGAACCATTAAAAGCTCCTCCATATAGAGAGTTGAGCAACTTCGGCCCATCAAAGTTACTCGGTGTACCCTTTTTATTGTTCTTCTATGTCCCATGTTACGAGTATAAGCTTCGTAGATTATTTCGATGCCAAAACAACAACTTTCTATTACAAATGGACAAAACCGTTAAAAGCTCCACCATAGAGAGAGTTGAGCAACTTCGGACTATCAAAGTTGCTCGGTGTACACTTTTTGTTGTTCTTTTATGTCAAATTTTACGAGTATAAGATTCCAATATTTTTTCGATGCCAAAACACCAACTTTCTATGACAAATGTACAAAACCAATAAAAGCACCTCCATATAGAGAGTTGAGCAACTTCGGACCATCAAAGTTGCTCGGTGTACACTTTTTAGTGTTCTTCTATGTCCAATTTTACGTGTATAAGCTTCGTAGATTATTTCGATGCCAAAACACCAACTTTCTATGACAAATGGACAAAACCGTTAAAAGCTCCTCCATATAGAGAGTTGAGCAACTTCGGACCATCAAAGTTGCTCGGTGTACACTTTTTATTGTTCTTTTATGTCCAATTTTACGAGTATAAGCTTCCGAGATTATTTCGATGCAAAACACCAACTTTCTATGACAAATGGACAAAACCGTTAAAAGCTCCTCCATATAGAGATTTGAGCAACTTCGGACCATCAAAGTTGCTCGGTGTACACTTTTTATTGTTCTTCTATGTATAATGTTACGAGTATAAGCTTCGTAGATTATTTCGATGCCAAAACAACAACTTTCTATTACAAATGGACAAAACCGTTAAAAGCTCCTCCATATAGAGAGTTGAGCAACTTCGGACCATCAAAGTTGCTCGGTGTACACTTTTTATTGTTCTTTTATGTCCAATTTTACGAGTATAAGCTTCCGAGATTATTTCGATGCAAAACACCAACTTTCTGTGACAAATGGACAAAACCATTAAAACCTCCTCCATATAGAGAGTTGAGCAACTTCGGACCATCAAAGTTGCTCGGTGTACAATTTTTATTGTTGTTCTATGTCCAATGTTACGAGTATAAGCTTCGTAGATTATTTCGATGCCAAAACAACAACTTTCCATGACAAATGGAAAAAACCGTTAGAGGCTCCCAAATAGAGAGTTGAGCAACTTCGGACCATCAAAGTTGCTCGGTGTACACTTTTCATTGTTCTTCTATGTCCAATTTTACGAGTATAAGCTTCGTAGATTATTTCGATGCCAAAACAACAACTTTCTATTACAAATGGACAAAACCGTTAAAAGTTCCTCTATAAGAGAGAGTTGAGCAACTTTGGACCATCAAAGTAACTCGGTGTACACTTTTTATTGTTCTTTTATGTCAAATTTTATGAGTATAAGATTCCGATATTTTTTCGATGCCAAAACACCAACTTTCTATGACAAATGGACAAAACCGTTAAAAAGCTCCTCCATATAGAGATTTGAGCAACTTCGGACCATCAAAGTTGCTCAATGTACACTTTTTATTAATCTTCTATGTCCAATGTTACGAGTATAAGCTTCCGAGATTATTTCGATGCCAAAACACCAACTTTCTATGACAAATGGACAAAACCGTTAAAAGCTCTTCCATATAGAGAGTTGAGCAACTTCGGACCATCAAAGTTGCTCGGTGTACAATTTTTATTGTTGTTCTATGTCCAATGTTACGAGTATAAGCTTCGTAGATTATTTCGATGACAAAACAACAACTTTCTATTACAAATGGACAAAACCGTTAAAAGCTCCACCATAGAGAGAGTTGAGTAACTTCGGACTATCAAAGTTTCTCGGTGTACACTTTTTATTGTTCTTTTATGTCAAATTTTACGAGTATAAGATTCCAATATTTTTTCGATGCCAAAACACCAACTTTCTATGACAAATGTACAAAACCATTAAAAGCTCCGCCATATAGAGAGTTGAGCAACTTCGGACCATCAAAGTTGCTCGGTGTACACTTTTTAGTGTTCTTCTATGTCCAATTTTACGTGTATAAGCTTCGTAGATTATTTCGATGCCAAAACACCAACTTTCTATGACAAATGGACAAAACCGTTAAAAGCTCCTCCATATAGAGAGTTGAGCAACTTCGGACCATCAAAGTTGCTCGGTGTACCCTTTTTATTGTTCTTTTATGTCCAATTTTACGAGTATAAGCTTCCGAGATTATTTCGATGCAAAACACCAACTTTCTATGACAAATGGACAAAACCGTTAAAAGCTCCTCCATATAGAGATTTGAGCAACTTCGGACCATCAAAGTTGCTCGGTGTACACTTTTTATTGTTCTTCTATGTATAATGTTACGAGTATAAGCTTCGTAGATTATTTCGATGCCAAAACAACAACTTTCTATTACAAATGGACAAAACCGTTAAAAGCTCCACCATAGAGAGAGTTGAGCAACTTAGGACTATCAAAGTTGCTCGGTGTACACTTTTTATTGTTCTTTTATGTCAAATTTTACGAGTATAAGATTCCAATATTTTTTCGATGCCAAAACACCAACTTTCTATGACAAATGTACAAAACCATTAAAAGCTCCTCCATATAGAGAGTTGAGCAACTTCGGACCATCAAAGTTGCTCGGTGTACACTTTTTAGTGTTCTTCTAAGTCCAATTTTACGTGTATAAGCTTCGTAGATTATTTCGATGCCAAAACACCAACTTTCTATGACAAATCGACAAAACCGTTAAAAGCTCCTCCATATAGAGATTTGAGCAACTTCGGACCATCAAAGTTGCTCAATGTACCCTTTTTATTAATCTTCTATGTCCAATGTTACGAGTATAAGCTTCCGAGATTATTTCGATGCCAAAACACAAACTTTCTGTGACAAATGGACAAAACCGTTAAAAGCACTTCCATATAGAGAGTTGAGCAACTTCGGACCATCAAAGTTGCTCGATATACACTTTTTATTGTTCTTCTATGTCCAATGTTACGAGTATAAGCCTCGTAGATTATTTCGATGCCAAAACACCAACTTTCTATGACAAATGGACAGAACCGTTAAAAGCTCCTCCATATAGAGAGTTGAGCAACTTCGGACCATCAAAGTTACTCGGTGTACCCTTTTTATTGTTCTTCTATGTCCAATGTTACGAGTATAAGCTTCGTAGATTATTTCGATGCCAAAACAACAACTTTCTATTACAAATGGACAAAACCGTTAAAAGCTCCACCATAGAGAGAGTTGAGCAACTTCGGACTATCAAAGTTGCTCGGTGTACACTTTTTGTTGTTCTTTTATGTCAAATTTTACGAGTATAAGATTCCAATATTTTTTCGATGCCAAAACACCAACTTTCTATGACAAATGTACAAAACCAATAAAAGCACCTCCATATAGAGAGTTGAGCAACTTCGGACCATCAAAGTTGCTCGGTGTACACTTTTTAGTGTTCTTCTATGTCCAATTTTACGTGTATAAGCTTCGTAGATTATTTCGATGCCAAAACACCAACTTTCTATGACAAATGGACAAAACCGTTAAAAGCTCCTCCATATAGAGAGTTGAGCAACTTCGGACCATCAAAGTTGCTCGGTGTACACTTTTTAGTGTTCTTCTAAGTCCAATTTTACGTGTATAAGCTTCGTAGATTATTTCGATGCCAAAACACCAACTTTCTATGACAAATCGACAAAACCGTTAAAAGCTCCTCCATATAGAGAGTTGAGCAACTTCGGACCATCAAAGTTGCTCGGTGTACACTTTTTATTGTTATTTTATGTCCAATTTTACGAGTATAAGCTTCCGAGATTATTTCGATGCAAAACACCAACTTTCTGTGACAAATGGACAAAACCATTAAAACCTCCTCCATATAGAGAGTTGAGCAACTTCGGACCATCAAAGTTGCTCGGTGTACAATTTTTATTGTTGTTCTATGTCCAATGTTACGAGTATAAGCTTCGTAGATTATTTCGATGCCAAAACAACAACTTTCCATGACAAATGGACAAAACCGTTAGAGGCTCCCAAATAGAGAGTTGAGCAACTTCGGAGCATCAAAGTTGCTCGGTGTACACTTTTCATTGTTCTTCTATGTCCAATTTTACGAGTATAAGCTTCGTAGATTATTTCGATGCCAAAACAACAACTTTCTATTACAAATGGACAAAACCGTTAAAAGCTCCTCTATAAGAGAGAGTTGAGCAACTTTGGACCATCAAAGTAACTCGGTGTACACTTTTTATTGTTCTTTTATGTCAAATTTTATGAGTATAAGATTCCGATATTTTTTCGATGCCAAAACACCAACTTTCTATGACAAATGGACAAAACCGTTAAAAAGCTCCTCCATATAGAGATTTGAGCAACTTCGGACCATCAAAGTTGCTCAATGTACACTTTTTATTGTTCTTTTATGTCCAATTTTACGAGTATAAGCTTCCGAGATTATTTCGATGCAAAACACCAACTTTCTATGACAAATGGACAAAACCGTTAAAAGCTCCTCCATATAGAGATTTGAGCAACTTCGGACCATCAAAGTTGCTCGGTGTACACTTTTTATTGTTCTTCTATGTATAATGTTACGAGTATAAGCTTCGTAGATTATTTCGATGCCAAAACAACAACTTTCTATTACAAATGGACAAAACCGTTAAAAGCTCCACCATAGAGAGAGTTGAGCAACTTCGGACTATCAAAGTTGCTCGGTGTACACTTTTTATTGTTCTTTTATGTCAAATTTTACGAGTATAAGATTCCAATATTTTTTCGATGCCAAAACACCAACTTTCTATGACAAATGTACAAAACCATTAAAAGCTCCTCCATATAGAGAGTTGAGCAACTTCGGACCATCAAAGTTGCTCGGTGTACACTTTTTAGTGTTCTTCTAAGTCCAATTTTACGTGTATAAGCTTCGTAGATTATTTCGATGCCAAAACACCAACTTTCTATGACAAATTGACAAAACCGTTAAAAGCTCCTCCATATAGAGAGTTGAGCAACTTCGGACCATCAAAGTTGCTCGGTGTACACTTTTTATTGTTATTTTATGTCCAATTTTACGAGTATAAGCTTCCGAGATTATTTTGATGCAAAACACCAACTTTCTGTGACAAATGGACAAAACCATTAAAACCTCCTCCATATAGAGAGTTGAGCAACTTCGGACCATCAAAGTTGCTCGGTGTACAATTTTTATTGTTGTTCTATGTCCAATGTTACGAGTATAAGCTTCGTAGATTATTTCGATGCCAAAACAACAACTTTCCATGACAAATGGACAAAACCGTTAGAGGCTCCCAAATAGAGAGTTGAGCAACTTCGGACCATCAAAGTTGCTCGGTGTACACTTTTCATTGTTCTTCTATGTCCAATTTTACGAGTATAAGCTTCGTAGATTATTTCGATGCCAAAAGAACAACTTTCTATTACAAATGGACAAAACCGTTAAAAGCTCCTCTATAAGAGAGAGTTGAGCAACTTTGGACCATCAAAGTAACTCGGTGTACACTTTTTATTGTTCTTTTATGTCAAATTTTATGAGTATAAGATTCCGATATTTTTTCGATGCCAAAACACCAACTTTCTATGACAAATGGACAAAACCGTTAAAAAGCTCCTCCATATAGAGATTTGAGCAACTTCGGACCATCAAAGTTGCTCAATGTACACTTTTTATTAATCTTCTATGTCCAATGTTACGAGTATAAGCTTCCGAGATTATTTCGATGCCAAAACACCAACTTTCTATGACAAATGGACAAAACCGTTAAAAGCTCTTCCATATAGAGAGTTGAGCAACTTCGGACCATCAAAGTTGCTCGGTGTACAATTTTTATTGTTGTTCTATGTCCAATGTTACGAGTATAAGCTTCGTAGATTATTTCGATGACAAAACAACAACTTTCTATGACAAATGGACAAAACCGTTAAAAGCTCCACCATAGAGAGAGTTGCGTAACTTCGGACTATCAAAGTTGCTCGGTGTACACTTTTTATTGTTCTTTTATGTCAAATTTTACGAGTATAAGATTCCAATATTTTTCGATGCCAAAACACCAACTTTCTATGACAAATGTACAAAACCATTAAAAGCTCCTCCATATAGAGAGTTGAGCAACTTCGGACCATCAAAGTTGCTTGGTGTACACTTTTTAGTGTTCTTCTATGTCCAATTTTACGTGTATAAGCTTCCTAGATTATTTCGATGCCAAAACACCAACTTTCTATGACAAATGGACAAAACCGTTAAAAGCTCCTCCATATAGATAGTTGAGCAACTTCGGACCATCATAGTTGCTCGGTGTACACTTTTTATTGTTCTTTTATGTCCAATTTTACGAGTATAAGCTTCCGAGATTATTTCGATGCAAAACACCAACTTTCTGTGACAAATGGACAAAACCATTAAAACCTCCTCCATATAGAGATTTGAGCAACTTCGGACCATCAAAGTTGCTCGGTGTACAATTTTTATTGTTGTTCTATGTCCAATGTTACGAGTATAAGCTTCGTAGATTATTTCGATGCCAAAACAACAACTTTCCATGACAAATGGACAAAACCGTTAGAGGCTCCCAAATAGAGAGTTGAGCAACTTCGGACCATCAAAGTTGCTCGGTGTACACTTTTCATTGTTCTTCTATGTCCAATTTTACGAGTATAAGCTTCGTAGATTATTTCGATGCCAAAACAACAACTTTCTATTACAAATGGACAAAACCGTTAAAAGCTCCTCTATAAGAGAAAGTTGAGCAACTTTGGACCATCAAAGTAACTCGGTGTACACTTTTTACTGTTCTTTTATGTCAAATTTTATGAGTATAAGATTCCGATATTTTTTCGATGCCAAAACACCAACTTTCTATGACAAATGGACAAAACCGTTAAAAAGCTCCTCCATATAGAGATTTGAGCAACTTCGGACCATCAAAGTTGCTCAATGTACCCTTTTTATTAATCTTCTATGTCCAATGTTACGAGTATAAGCTTCCGAGATTATTTCGATGCCAAAACACAAACTTTCTATGACAAATGGACAAAACCGTTAAAAGCTCTTCCATATAGAGAGTTGAGCAACTTCGGACCATCAAAGTTGCTCGATATACACTTTTTATTGTTCTTCTATGTCCAATGTTACGAGTATAAGCCTCGTAGATTATTTCGATGCCAAAACACCAACTTTCTATGACAAATGGACAAAACCGTTAAAAGCTCCTCCATATAGAGATTTGAGCAACTTCGGACCATCAAAGTTGCTCGGTGTACACTTTTTATTGTTCTTCTATGTATAATGTTACGAGTATAAGCTTCGTAGATTATTTCGATGCCAAAACAACAACTTTCTATTACAAATGGACAAAACCGTTAAAAGCTCCTCCATAGAGAGAGTTGAGCAACTTTGGACCATCAAAGTTGCTCGGTGTACATTTTTTATTGTTCTTCTATGTCCAATTTTATGAGTATAAGCTTCGTAGATTATTTCGATGCCAAAACACCAACTTTCTATGACAAATGGACAAAACCGTTAAAGGCTCCCAAATAGAGAGTTGAGCAACTTCGGATCATCAAAGTTTCACGGTGTACACTTTTTATTGTTCTTCTATGTCCAATTTTACTAGTATAAGCTTCGTAGATTATTTCGATGCCAAAACACCAGCTTTCTATGACAAATGGACAAAACCGTTAAAAGCTCCTCCATATAGAGAGTTGAGCAACTTCGGACCATCAATGTTTCTTGGTGTACACTTTTTATTGTTCTTTTATGTCAAATTTTACGAGTATAAGATTCCGATATTTTTTCGATGCCAAAACACCAACTTTCTATGACAAATGCACAGAACCATTAAAAGCTCCTCCATATAGAGAGTTGAGCAACTTCGGACCATCAAAGTTACTCGGTGTACACTTTTTATTGTTCTTCTATGTCCAATGTTACGAGTATAAGCTTCGTAGATTATTTCGATGCCAAAACAACAACTTTCTATTACAAATGGACAAAACCGTTAAAAGCTCCACCATAGAGAGAGTTGAGCAACTTCGGACCATCAAAGTTGCTCGGTGTACACTTTTTATTGTTCTTTTATGTCAAATTTTACGAGTATAAGATTTCAATATTTTTTCGATGCCAAAACACCAACTTTCTATGACAAATGGACAAAACCATTAAAAGCTCCTCCATATAGAGAGTTGAGCAATTTCGGACCATCAAAGTTGCTCGGTGTACACTTTTTAGTGTTCTTCTATGTCCAATTTTACGTGTATAAGCTTCGTAGATTATTTCGATGCCAAAACACCAACTTTCTATGACAAATGGACAAAACCGTTAAAAACTCCTCCATATAGAGAGTTGAGCAACTTCGGACCATCAAAGTTGCTCGGTGTACACTTTTTATTGTTCTTCTATGTCCAATTTTACGAGTATAAGCTTCCGAGATTATTTCGATGCAAAACACCAACTTTCTGTGACAAATGGACAAAACCATTAAAAGCTCCTCCATATAGAGAGTTGAGCAACTTCGGACCATCAATGTTGCTCGGTGTACACTTTTTAGTGTTCTTCTATGTCCAATTTTACTAGTACAAGCTTCGTAGATTATTTCGATGCCAAAACACAAGCTTTCTATGACAAATGGACAAAACCATTAAAAGCTCCTCCATATAGAGAGTTGAGCAACTTCGGACCATCAAAGTTGCCCGGTGTACACTTTTTATTGTTCTTCTATGTCCAATGTTACGAGTATAAGCTTCGTAGATTATTTCGATGCCAAAACACCAACTTTCAATGACAAATGGACAAAACCGTTAGAGGCTCCCAAATAGAGAGTTGAGCAACTTTGGATCATCAAAGTTTCACGGTGTACACTTTTTATTGTTCTTCTATGTCCAATTTTACTAGTACAAGCTTCGTAGATTATTTCGATGCCAAAACACAAGCTTTCTATGACAAATGGACAAAACCATTAAAAGCTCCTCCATATAGAGAGTTGAGCAACTTCGGACCATCAAAGTTGCCCGGTGTACACTTTTTATTGTTCTTCTATGTCCAATGTTACGAGTATAAGCTTCGTAGATTATTTCGATGCCAAACCAACAACTTTCTATTACCAATGGACAAAACCGTTAAAAGCTCCTCTATAGAGATAGTTGAGCAACTTTGGACAATCAAAGTTGCTCGGTG
This sequence comes from Euonymus europaeus, assembly GCA_963580455.1. NCBI lineage: Eukaryota > Viridiplantae > Streptophyta > Magnoliopsida > Celastrales > Celastraceae > Euonymus > Euonymus europaeus. The sequence goes on from OY756965.1 coordinate 10,835,919, forward strand.
TACACTTTTTATTGTTCTTCTATGTCCAATTTTACGAGTATAAGCTTCGTAGATTATTTCGATGCCAAAACACCAACTTTCAATGACAAATGGACAAAACTGTTAGAGGCTCCCAAATAGAGAGTTGAGCAACTTCGGACCATCAAAGTTGCTCCGTGTACACTTTTTATTGTTCTTCTATGTCCAATTTTACGAGTATAAGCTTCCGAGATTATTTCGATGCAAAACACCAACTTTCTGTGACAAATGGACAAAACCATTAAAAGTTCCTCCATATAGAGAGTTGAGCAACTTCTGACCATCAAACTTGCTCAGTGTACACTTTTTATTGTTGTTCTATGTCCAATGTTACGAGTATAAGCTTCGTAGATTATTTCGATGCCAAAACAACAACTTTCTATTGCAAATGGACAAAACCGTTAAAAGCTCCTCCAAAGAGAGAGTTGAGCAACTTTGGACCATCAAAGTTGCTCGGTGTACACTTTTTATTGTTCTTCTATGTTCAATGTTACGAGTATAAGCTTCGTAGATTATTTCGATGCCAAAACACCAACTTTCTATGACAAATGGACAAAACCGTTAGAGGCTCCCAAATAGAGAGTTGAGCAACTTCGGACCATCAAAGTTGCTCAGTGTACACTTTTTATTGTTCTTCTATGTCCAATTTTACGAGTATAAGCTTTCGAGATTATTTTGATGCAAAACACCAACTTTCTGTGACAAATGGACTAAATCATTAAAAGTTCCTCCATATAGAGAGTTGAGCAACCTCGGACCATCAAAGTTGCTCGGTGTACACTTTTTATTGTTGTTCTATGTCCAATGTTACGAGTATAAGCTTCGTAGATTATTTCGATGCAAAAACAACAACTTTCTATTACAAATGGACAAAACTGTTAAAAGCTCCTCCATAGAGATAGTTGAGCAACTTTAGACAATCGAAGTTGCTCGGTGTACACTTTTTATTGTTCTTCTATGTCCAATTTTACGAGTATAAGCTTCGTAGATTATTTCGATGCCAAAACACCAACTTTCAATGACAAATGGACAAAACTGTTAGAGGCTCCCAAATAGAGAGTTGAGCAACTTCGGACCATCAAAGTTGCTCCGTGTACACTTTTTATTGTTCTTCTATGTCCAATTTTACGAGTATAAGCTTCCGAGATTATTTCGATGCAAAACACCAACTTTCTGTGACAAATGGACAAAACCATTAAAAGTTCCTCCATATAGAGAGTTGAGCAACTTCGGACCATCAAACTTGCTCAGTGTACACTTTTTATTGTTGTTCTATGTCCAATGTTACGAGTATAAGCTTCGTAGATTATTTCGATGCCAAAACAACAACTTTCTATTACAAATGGACAAAACCGTTAAAAGCTCCTCCAAAGAGAGAGTTGAGCAACTTTGGACCATCAAAGTTGCTCGGTGTACACTTTTTATTGTTCTTCTATGTTCAATGTTACGAGTATAAGCTTCGTAGATTATTTCGATGCCAAAACACCAACTTTCAATGACAAATGGACAAAACCGTTAGAGGCTCCCAAATAGAGAGTTGAGCAACTTCGGACCATCAAAGTTGCTCAGTGTACACTTTTTATTGTTCTTCTATGTCCAATTTTACGAGTATAAGCTTTCGAGATTATTTTGATGCAAAACACCAACTTTCTGTGACAAATGGACTAAACCATTAAAAGTTCCTCCATATAGAGAGTTGAGCAACCTCGGACCATCAAAGTTGCTCGGTGTACACTTTTTATTGTTGTTCTATGTCCAATGTTACGAGTATAAGCTTCGTAGATTATTTCGATGCAAAAACAACAACTTTCTATTACAAATGGACAAAACTGTTAAAAGCTCCTCCATAGAGAGAGTTGAGCAACTTTGGACCATCAAAGTTGCTCGGTGTACACTTTTTATTGTTCTTTTATGTCAAATTTTACGAGTATAAGATTCCGATATTTTTTCGATTCCAAAACATCAATTTTCTATGACAAATGGACAAAACCGTTAAAAGCTCCTCCATATAGAGGGTTGAGCAACTTCGGACCAACAAAGTTGCTCGGTGTACACTTTTTATTGTTCTTCAATGTCCAATGTTACGAGTATAAGCTTCGTAGATTATTTCGATGCCAAAACACCAACTTTCTATGACAAATGGACAAAACCGTTGAATGCTCCTCCATATAGAGAGTTGAGCAACTTCGGACCATCCAAGTTGCTCGGTGTACACTTTTTATTGTTCTTCTATGTCCAATGTTACGAGTAAAAGCTTCGTAGATTATTTCGATGCCAAACCAACAACTTTCTATTACAAATGGACAAAACCGTTAAAAGCTCCTCTATAGAGATAGTTGAGCAACTTTGGACAATCAAAGTTGCTCGGTGTACACTTTTTATTGTTCTTCTATGTCCAATGTTACGAGTATAAGCTTCGTAGATTATTTCGATGCCAAAACACCAACTTTCTCTGACAAATGGACAATACCATTAAAAACTCCTCCATATAGAGAGTTGAGCAACTTCGGACCAACAAAGTTGCTCGGTGTACACTTTTTATTGTTCTTCAATGTCCAATGTTACGAGTATAAGCTTCGTAGATTATTTCGATGCCAAAACACCAACTTTCTATGACAAATGGACAAAACCGTTAAAAGCTCCTCCATATAGAGAGTTGAGCAACTTCGGACCATCCAAGTTGCTCGGTGTACACTTTTTATTGTTCTTCTATGTCCAATGTTACGAATATAAGCTTCGTAGATTATTTCGATGCAAAAACAACAACTTTCTATTACAAATGGACAAAACTGTTAAAAGCTCCTCCATAGAGAGAGTTGAGCAACTTGGGACTATCAAAGTTGCTCGGTGTACACTTTTTATTGTTTTTTTATGTCAAATTTTACGAGTATAAGATTCTGATATTTTTTCGATGCCAAAACACAAACTTTCTATGACAAATGGACAAAACCATTAAAAGCTCCTCCATATAGAGAGTTGAGCAACTTCGGACCATCAAAGTTACTCGGTGTACACTTTTTATTTTTCTTCTATGTCCAATGTTACGAGTATAAGCTTCGTAGATTATTTCGATGCCAAAACACCAACTTTCTATGACAAATGGACAAAACCGTTAGAGGCTCCCAAATAGAGAGTTGAGCAACTTCGGACCATCAAAGTTGCCCGGTGTACACTTTTTATTGTTCTTATATGTCCAATGTTACGAGTATAAGCTTCGTAGATTATTTCGATGCCAAACCAACAACTTTCTATTACAAATGGACAAAACCGTTAAAAGCTCCTCTATAGAGAGAGTTGAGCAACTTTGGACCATCAAAGTTGCTCGGTGTACACTTTTTATTGTTCTTCTATGTCCAATTTTACGAGTATAAGCTTCGTAGATTATTTCGATGCCAAAACACCAACTTTCAATGACAAATGGACAAAACTGTTAGAGGCTCCCAAATAGAGAGTTGAGCAACTTCGGACCATCAAAGTTGCTCCGTGTACACTTTTTATTGTTCTTCTATGTCCAATTTTACGAGTATAAGCTTCCGAGATTATTTCGATGCAAAACACCAACTTTATGTGACAAATGGACAAAACCATTAAAAGTTCCTCCATATAGAGAGTTGAGCAACTTCGGACCATCAAACTTGCTCAGTGTACACTTTTTATTGTTGTTCTATGTCCAATGTTACGAGTATAAGCTTCGTAGATTATTTCGATGCCAAAACAACAACTTTCTATTACAAATGGACAAAACCGTTAAAAGCTCCTCCAAAGAGAGAGTTGAGCAACTTTGGACCATCAAAGTTGCTCGGTGTACACTTTTTATTGTTCTTCTATGTTCAATGTTACGAGTATAAGCTTCGTAGATTATTTCGATGCCAAAACACCAACTTTCTATGACAAATGGACAAAACCGTTAGAGGCTCCCAAATAGAGAGTTGAGCAACTTCGGACCATCAAAGTTGCTCAGTGTACACTTTTTATTGTTCTTCTATGTCCAATTTTACGAGTATAAGCTTCCGAGATTATTTTGATGCAAAACACCAACTTTCTGTGACAAATGGACAAAACCATTAAAAGTTCCTCCATATAGAGAGTTGAGCAACTTCGGACCATCAAAGTTGCTCGGTGTACACTTTTTATTGTTGTTCTATGTCCAATGTTACGAGTATAAGCTTCGTAGATTATTTCGATGCAAAAACAACAACTTTCTATTACAAATGGACAAAACCGTTAAAAGCTCCTCCGCAGAGAGAATTGAGCAACTTCGGACTATCAAAGTTGCTCGGTGTACACTTTTTATTGTTTTTTTATGTCAAATTTTACGAGTATAAGATTCTGATATTTTTTCGATGCCAAAACACCAACTTTCTATGAAAAATGGACAAAACCATTAAAAGCTCCTCCATATAGAGAGTTGAGCAACTTCGGACCATCAAAGTTGCCCGGTGTACACTTTTTATTGTTCTTCTATGTCCAATGTTACGAGTATAAGCTTCGTAGATTATTTCGATGCCAAACCAACAACTTTCTATTACAAATGGACAAAACCGTTAAAAGCTCCTCTATAGAGAGAGTTGAGCAACTTTGGACCATCAAAGTTGCTCGGTGTACACTTTTTATTGTTCTTCTATGTCCAATTTTACGAGTATAAGCTTCGTAGATTATTTCGATGCCAAAACACCAACTTTCAATGACAAATGGACAAAACTGTTAGAGGCTCCCAAATAGAGAGTTGAGCAACTTCGGACCATCAAAGTTGCTCCGTGTACACTTTTTATTGTTCTTCTATGTCCAGTTTTACGAGTATAAGCTTCCGAGATTATTTCGATGCAAAACACCAACTTTCTGTGACAAATGGAAAAAACCATTAAAAGTTCCTCCATATAGAGAGTTGAGCAACTTCGGACCATAAAACTTGCTCAGTGTACACTTTTTATTGTTGTTCGGTGTCCAATGTTACGAGTATAAGCTTCGTAGATTATTTCGATGCCAAAACAACAACTTTCTATTACAAATGGACAAAACCGTTAAAAGCTCCTCCAAAGAGAGAGTTGAGCAACTTTGGACCATCAAAGTTGCTCGGTGTACACTTTTTATTGTTCTTCTATGTTCAATGTTACGAGTATAAGCTTCGTAGATTATTTCGATGCCAAAACACCAACTTTCTATGACAAATGGACAAAACCGTTAGAGGCTCCCAAATAGAGAGTTGAGCAACTTCGTACCATCAAAGTTGCTCAGTGTACACTTTTTATTGTTCTTCTATGTCCAATTTTACGAGTATAAGCTTCCGAGATTATTTTGATGCAAAACACCAACTTTCTGTGACAAATGGACCAAACCATTAAAAGTTCCTCCATATAGAGAGTTGAGCAACTTCGGACCATCAAAGTTGCTCGGTGTACACTTTTTATTGTTGTTCTATGTCCAATGTTACGAGTATAAGCTTCGTAGATTATTTCGATGCAAAAACAACAACTTTCTATTACAAATGGACAAAACTGTTAAAAGCTCCTCCATAGAGAGAGTTGAGCAACTTTGGACCATCAAAGTTGCTCGGTGTACACTTTTTATTGTTCTTTTATGTCAAATTTTACGAGTATAAGATTCCGATATTTTTTCGATTCCAAAACACCAACTTTCTATGACAAATGGACAAAACCGTTAAAAGCTCCTCCATATAGAGAGTTGAGCAACTTCGGACCAACAAAGTTGCTCGGTGTACACTTTTTATTGTTCTTCAATGTCCAATGTTACGAGTATAAGCTTCGTAGATTATTTCGATGCCAAAACACCAACTTTCTATGACAAATGGACAAAACCGTTGAAAGCTCCTCCATATAGAGAGTTGAGCAACTTCGGACCATCCAAGTTGCTCGGTGTACACTTTTTATTGTTCTTCTATGTCCAATGTTACGAGTATAAGCTTCGTAGATTATTTCGATGCCAAAACACCAACTTTCTATGACAAATGGACAAAACCGTTAAAAGCTCCTCTATAGCGAGAGTTGAACAACTTCGAACCATCAAAGTTGCCCGGTGTACACTTTTTATTGTTCTTCTATGTCCAATTTTACGAGTATAAGCTTCCGAGATTATTTCGATGCAAAACACCAACTTTATGTGACAAATGGTCAAAACCATTAAAAGCTCCTCCATATAGAGAGTTGAGCAACTTCGGACCATCAAAGTTGCTCGGTGTACACTTTTTATTGTTGTTCTATGTCCAATGTTACGAGTATAAGCTTCGTAGATTATTTCGATGCCAAAACAACAACTTTCTATTACAAATAGACAAAACCGTTAAAAGCTCCTCCATGGAGAGAGTTGAGCAACTTTGGACCCTCAAAGTTGCTCGGTGTACACTTTTTATTATTCTTTTATGTCAAATTTTACGAGTATAGGATTCCGATATTTTTTCGATTCCAAAACACCAACTTTCTATGACAAATGGACAAAACCGTTAAAAGCTCCACCATATAGAGAGTTGAGCAACTTCGGACCAACAAAGTTGCTCGGTGTACACTTTTTATTGTTCTTCTATGTCCAATTTTACGAGTATAAGCTTCCGAGATTATTTTGATGCAAAACACCAACTTTCTGTGACAAATGGACAAAACCATTAAAAGTTCCTCCATATAGAGAGTTGAGCAACTTCGGACCATCAAAGTTGCTCGGTGTACACTTTTTATTGTTGTTCTGTGTCCAATGTTACGAGTATAAGCTTCGTAAATTATTTCGATGCCAAAACAGCAACTTTCTATTACAAATGGACAAAACTGTTAAAAGCTCCTCCATAGAGAGAGTTGAGAAACTTTGGACCATCAAAGTTGCTCGGTGTACACTTTTTATTGTTCTTTTATGTCAAATTTTACGAGTATAAGATTCCGATATTTTTTCGATTCCAAAACACCAACTTTCTATTACAAATGGACAAAACCGTTAAAAGCTCGTCCATAGAGAGAGTTGAGCAACTTTGGACCATCAAAGTTGCTCGGTGTACACTTTTTATTGTTCTTTTTATGTCAAATTTTACGAGTATAAGATTCCGATATTTTTTCGATTCCAAAACACCAACTTTCTATGACAAATGGACAAAACCGTTAAAAGCTCCACCATATAGAGAGTTGAGCAACTTCGGACCAACAAAGTTGCTCGGTGTACACTTTTTATTGTTCTTCTATGTCCAATTTTACGAGTATAAGCTTCCGAGATTATTTTGATGCAAAACACCAACTTTTTGTGACAAATGGACAAAACCATTAAAAGTTCCTCCATATAGAGAGTTGAGCAACTTCGGACCATCAAAGTGCTCGTTGTACACTTTTTATTGTTGTTCTATGTCCAATGTTACGAGTATAGACTTCGTAGATTATTTCGATGCCAAAACAACAACTTTCTATTACAAATGGACAAAACTGTTAAAAGCTCCTCCATAGAGAGAGTAGAGCAACTTTGGACCATCAAAGTTGCTCGGTGTACACTTTTTATTGTTCTTTTATGTCAAATTTTACGAGTATAAGATTCCGATATTTTTTCGATTCCAAAACACCAACTTTCTATGACAAATGGAGAAAACCGTTAAAAGCTCCTCCATATAGAGAGTTGAGCAACTTCGGACTAACAAAGTTGCTCAGTGTACACTTTTTATTGTTCTTCAATGTCCAATGTTACGAGTATAAGCTTCGTAGATTATTTCGATGCCAAACCAACAACTTTCTATTACAAATGGACAAAACCGTTAAAAGCTCCTCTATAGAGAGAGTTGAGCAACTTTGGACCATCAAAGTTGCTCGGTGTACACTTTTTATTATTCTTCTATGTCCAATTTTACGAGTATAAGCTTCGTAGATTATTTCGATGCCAAAACACCAACTTTCTATGACAAATGGACAAAACCGTTAGAGGCTCCCAAATAGAGAGTTGAGCACCTTCGGACCATCAAAGTTGCTCGGTGTACACTTTTTATTGTTCTTCTATGTCCAATTTTACGAGTATAAGCTTCCGAGATTATTTTTTTGCAAAACACCAACTTTATGTGACAAATGGTCAAAACCATTAAAAGCTCCTCCATATAGAGAGTTGAGCAACTTCGGACTATCAAAGTTGCTCGGTGTACACTTTTTTATTGTTGTTCTATGTCCAATGTTACGAGTATAAGCTTCGTAGATTATTTCGATGCCAAAACAACAACTTTCTACTACAAATGGACAAAACCGTTAAAAGCTCCTCCATAGAGAGAGTTGAGCAACTTTGGACCATCAAAGTTGCTCGGTGTACACTTTTTATTGTTCTTTTATGTCAAAATTTACGAGTATAAGATTCCGATATTTTTTCGATTCCAAAACACCAACTTTCTATGACAAATGGACAAAATCGTTAAAAGCTTCACCATATAGAGAGTTGAGCAACTTCGGACCATCAAAGTTGCTCGGTGTACACTTTTTATTGTTGTTCTATGTCCAATGTTACGAGTATAAGCTTCGTAGATTATTTCGATGCCAAAACAACAACTTTCTATTACAAATGGACAAAACTGTTAAAAGCTCCTCTATAGAGAGAGTTGAGCAACTTTGGACCATCAAAGTTGCTCGGTGTACACTTTTTATTGTTCTTTTATGTCAAATTTTACGAGTATAAGATTCCGATATTTTTTCGATTCCAAAACACCAACTTTCTATGACAAATGGACAAAACCGTTAAATGCTCCACCATATAGAGAGTTGAGCAACTTCGGCCCAACAAAGTTGCTCGGTGTACACTTTTTATTGTTCTTCTATGTCCAATTTTACGAGTATAAGCTTCCGAGATTATTTTGATGCAAAACACCAACTTTCTGTGACAAATGGACAAAACCATTAAAAGTTCCTCCATATAGAGAGTTGAGCAACTTCGGACCATCAAAGTTGCTCGGTGTACACTTTTTATTGTTGTTCTATGTCCAATGTTACGAGTATAAGCTTCGTAGATTATTTCGATGCCAAAACAACAACTTTCTATTACAAATGGACAAAACTGTTAAAAGCTCCTCCATAGAGAGAGTTGAGCAACTTTGGACCATCAAAGTTGCTCGGTGTACACTTTTTATTGTTCTTCTATGTCCAATTTTACGAGTATAAGCTTCCGAGATTATTTCGATGCAAAACACCAACTTTATGTGACAAATGGTCAAAACCATTAAAAGCTCCTCCATATAGAGAGTTGAGCAACTTCGGACTATCAAAGTTTCTCGGTGTACACTTTTTATTGTTGTTCTATGTCCAATGTTACGAGTATAAGCTTCGTAGATTATTTCGATGCCAAACAAACAACTTTCTATTACAAATGGACAAAACCGTTAAAAGCTCCTCTATAGAGAGAGTTGAGCAACTTTGGACCATCAAAGTTGCTCGGTGTACACTTTTTATTGTTCTTCCATGTCCAATTTTACGTGTATAAGCTTCGTAGATTATTTCGATGCCAAAACACCAACTTTCTATGACAAATGGACAAAACCGTTAGAGGCTCCCAAATAGTGAGTTGAGCAACTTTGGACCATCAAAGTTGCTCGGTGTACACTTTTTTATTGTTGTTCTATGTCCAATGTTACGAGTATAAGCTTCGTAGATTATTTCGATGCCAAAACAACAACTTTCTACTACAAATGGACAAAACCGTTAAAAGCTCCTCCATAGAGAGAGTTGAGCAACTTTGGACCATCAAAGTTGCTCGGTGTACACTTTTTATTGTTCTTTTATGTCAAAATTTACGAGTATAAGATTCCGATATTTTTTCGATTCCAAAACACCAACTTTCTATGACAAATGGACAAAATCGTTAAAAGCTTCACCATATAGAGAGTTGAGCAACTTCGGACCATCAAAGTTGCTCGGTGTACACTTTTTATTGTTGTTCTATGTCCAATGTTACGAGTATAAGCTTCGTAGATTATTTCGATGCCAAAACAACAACTTTCTATTACAAATGGACAAAACTGTTAAAAGCTCCTCCATAGAGAGAGTTGAGCAACTTTGGACCATCAAAGTTGCTCGGTGTACACTTTTTATTGTTCTTTTATGTCAAATTTTACGAGTATAAGATTCCGATATTTTTTCGATTCCAAAACACCAACTTTCTATGACAAATGGAAAAAACCGTTAAATGCTCCACCATATAGAGAGTTGAGCAACTTCGGCCCAACAAAGTTGCTCGGTGTACACTTTTTATTGTTCTTCTATGTCCAATTTTACGAGTATAAGCTTCCGAGATTATTTTGATGCAAAACACCAACTTTCTGTGACAAATGGACAAAACCATTAAAAGTTCCTCCATATAGAGAGTTGAGCAACTTCGGACCATCAAAGTTGCTCGGTGTACACTTTTTATTGTTGTTCTATGTCCAATGTTACGAGTATAAGCTTCGTAGATTATTTCGATGCCAAAACAACAACTTTCTATTACAAATGGACAAAACTGTTAAAAGCTCCTCCATAGAGAGAGTTGAGCAACTTTGGACCATCAAAGTTGCTCGGTGTACACTTTTTATTGTTCTTCTATGTCCAATTTTACGAGTATAAGCTTCCGAGATTATTTCGATGCAAAACACCAACTTTATGTGACAAATGGTCAAAACCATTAAAAGCTCCTCCATATAGAGAGTTGAGCAACTTCGGACTATCAAAGTTTCTCGGTGTACACTTTTTATTGTTGTTCTATGTCCAATGTTACGAGTATAAGCTTCGTAGATTATTTCGATGCCAAACAAACAACTTTCTATTACAAATGGACAAAACCGTTAAAAGCTCCTCTATAGAGAGAGTTGAGCAACTTTGGACCATCAAAGTTGCTCGGTGTACACTTTTTATTGTTCTTCCATGTCCAATTTTACGTGTATAAGCTTCGTAGATTATTTCGATGCCAAAACACCAACTTTCTATGACAAATGGACAAAACCGTTAGAGGCTCCCAAATAGAGAGTTGAGCAACTTTGGACCATCAAAGTTGCTCGGTGTACACTTTTTATTGTTCTTCTATGTCCAATTTTACGAGTATAAGATTCCGATATTTTTTCGATTCCAAAACACCAACTTTCTATGACAAATGGACAAAACCGTTAAAAGCTCCACCATATAGAGAGTTGAGCAACTTCGGACCAACAAAGTTGCTCGGTGTACACTTTTTATTGTTCTTCTATGTCCAATTTTACGAGTATAAGCTTCCGAGATTATTTTGATGCAAAACACCAACTTTCTGTGACAAATGGACAAAACCATTAAAAGTTCCTCCATATAGAGAGTTGAGCAACTTCGGACCATCAAAGTGCTCGTTGTACACTTTTTATTGTTGTTCTATGTCCAATGTTACGAGTATAGACTTCGTAGATTATTTCGATGCCAAAACAACAACTTTCTATTACAAATGGACAAAACTGTTAAAAGCTCTTCCATAGAGAGAGTTGAGCAACTTTGGACCATCAAAGTTGCCCGGTGTACACTTTTTATTGTTCTTTTATGTCAAATTTTACGAGTATAAGATTCCGATATTTTTTCGATTCCAAAACACCAACTTTCTATGACAAATGGACAAAACCGTTAAAAGCTCCTCCATATAGAGAGTTGAGCAACTTCGGACTAACAAAGTTGCTCAGTGTACACTTTTTATTGTTCTTCAATGTCCAATGTTACGAGTATAAGCTTCGTAGTTTATTTCGATGCCAAACCAACAACTTTCTATTACAAATGGACAAAACCGTTAAAAGCTCCTCTATAGAGAGAGTTGAGCAACTTTGGACCATCAAAGTTGCTCGGTTTACACTTTTTATTGTTCTTCTATGTCTAATTTTACGAGTATAAGCTTCGTAGATTATTTCGATGCCAAAACACCAACTTTCTATGACAAATGGACAAAACCGTTAGAGGCTCCCAAATAGAGAGTTGAGCACCTTCGGACCATCAAAGTTGCTCGGTGTACACTTTTTATTGTTCTTCTATGTCCAATTTTACGAGTATAAGCTTCCGAGATTATTTCGATGCAAAACACCAACTTTATGTGACAAATGGTCAAAACCATTAAAAGCTCCTCCATATAGAGAGTTGAGCTACTTCGGACTATCAAAGTTGCTCGGTGTACACTTTTTTATTGTTGTTCTATGTCCAATTTTACGAGTATAAGCTTCGTAGATTATTTCGATGCCAAAACAACAACTTTCTATTACAAATGGACAAAACCGTTAAAAGCTCCTCTATAGAGAGAGTTGAGCAACTTTGGACCATCAAAGTTGCTCGGTGTACACTTTTTATTGTTCTTCCATGTCCAATTTTACGTATATAAGCTTCGTAGATTATTTCGATGCCAAAACACCAACTTTCTATGACAAATGGACAAAACCGTTAGAGGCTCCCAAATAGAGAGTTGAGCAACTTTGGACCATCAAAGTTGCTCGTTGTACACTTTTTATTGTTCTTCTATGTCCAATTTTACGAGTATAAGCTTCCGAGATTATTTCGATGCAAAACACCAACTTTATGTGACAAATGGTCAAAACCATTAAAAGCTCCTCCATATAGAGAGTTGAGCAACTCGGACTATCAAAGTTGCTCGGTGTACACTTTTTATTGTTGTTCTATGTCCAATGTTACGAGTATAAGCTTCGTAGATTATTTCGATGCTAAAACCACAACTTTCTATTACAAATGGACAAAACTGTTAAAAGCTCCTCCACCGAGAGAGTTGAGCAACTTTGGACCATCAAAGTTGCTCGGTGTACACTTTTTATTGTTCTTTTATGTCAAATTTTACGAGTATAAGATTCCGATATTTTTTCGATTCCAAAACACCAACTTTCTATTACAAATGGACAAAACCGTTAAAAGCTCCTCCATAGAGAGAGTTGAGCAACTTTGGACCATCAAAGTTGCTCGGTGTACACTTTTTATTGTTCTTTTATGTCAAATTTTACGAGTATAAGATTGCGATATTTTTTCAATTCCAAAACACCAACTTTCTATGACAAATGGACAAAACCGTTAAAAGCTCCACCATATAGAGAGTTGAGCAACTTCGGACCAACAAAGTTGCTCGGTGTACAATTTTTATTGTTCTTCTATGTCCAATTTTACGAGTATAAGCTTCCGAGATTATTTTGATGCAAAACACCAACTTTCTGTGACAAATATACAAAACCATTAAAAGTTCCTCCATATAGAGAGTTGAGCAACTTCGGACCATCAAAGTTGCTCGGTGTACACTTTTTATTGTTGTTCTATGTCCAATGTTACGAGTATAAGCTTCGTAGATTATTTCGATGCCAAAACAACAACTTTCTATTACAAATGGACAAAACTGTTAAAAGCTCCTCCATAGAGAGAGTTGAGCAACTTTGGACCATCAAAGTTGCTCGGTGTACACTTTTTATTGTTCTTTTATGTCAAATTTTACGAGTATAAGATTCCGATATTTTTTCGATTCCAAAACACCCACTTTCTATGACAAATGGACAAAACCGTTAAAAGCTCCTCTATAGCGAGAGTTGAACAACTTCGAACCATCAAAGTTGCCCGGTGTACACTTTTTATTGTTCTTCTATGTCCAATTTTACGAGTATAAGCTTCCGAGATTATTTCGATGCAAAACACCAACTTTATGTGACAAATGGTCAAAACCATTAAAAGCTCCTCCATATAGAGAGTTGAGCAACTTCGGACCATCAAAGTTGCTCGGTGTACACTTTTTATTGTTGTTCTATGTCCAATGTTACGAGTATAAGCTTCGTAGATTATTTCGATGCCAAAACAACAACTTTCTATTACAAATGGACAAAACTGTTAAAAGCTCCTCCATAGAGAGTGTTGAGCAACTTTGGACCATCAAAGTTGCTCGGTGTACACTTTTTATTGTTCTTTTATGTCAAATTTTACGAGTATAAGATTCCGATATTTTTTCGATTCCAAAACACCAACTTTCTATGACAAATGGACAAAACCGTTAAAAGCTCCACCATATAGAGAGTTGAGCAACTTCGGACCAACAAAGTTGCTCGGTGTACAATTTTTATTGTTCTTCTATGTCCAATTTTACGAGTATAAGCTTCCGAGATTATTTTGATGCAAAACACCAACTTTCTGTGACAAATATACAAAACCATTAAAAGTTCCTCCATATAGAGAGTTGAGCAACTTCGGACCATCAAAGTTGCTCGGTGTACACTTTTTATTGTTGTTCTATGTCCAATGTTACGAGTATAAGCTTCGTAGATTATTTCGATGCCAAAACAGCAACTTTCTATTACAAATGGACAAAACTGTTAAAAGCTCCTGCATAGAGAGAGTTGAGCAACTTTGGACCATCAAAGTTGCTCGGTGTACACTTTTTATTGTTCTTTTATGTCAAATTTTACGAGTATAAGATTCCGATATTTTTTCGATTCCAAAACACCAACTTTCTATGACAAATGGACAAAACCGTTCAAAGCTCCACCATATAGAGAGTTGAGCAACTTCGGACCAACAAAGTTGCTCGGTGTACACTTTTTATTGTTCTTCTATGTCAAATTTTACGAGTATAAGCTTCCGAGATTATTTTGATGCAAAACACCAACTTTCTGTGACAAATGGACAAAACCATTAAAAGCTCCTCCATATAGAGAGTTGAGCAACTTCGGACCATCAAAGTTGCCCGGTGTACACTTTTTATTGTTGTTCTATGTCCAATGTTACGAGTATAAGCTTCGTAGATTATTTCGATGCCAAAACAGCAACTTTCTATTACAAATGGACAAAACTGTTAAAAGCTCCTCCATAGAGAGAGTTGAGCAACTTCGGACCATCAAAGTTGCTCGGTGTACACTTTTTATTGTTCTTTTATGTCAAATTTTACGAGTATAAGATTCCGATATTTTTTCGATTCCAAAACACCAACTTTCTATGACAAATGGACAAAACCGTTAAAAGCTCCTCCATATAGAGAGTTGAGCAACTTCGGACCAACAAAGTTGCTCGGTGTACACTTTTTATTGTTCTTCAATGTCCAATGTTACGAGTATAAGCTTCGTAGATTATTTCGATGCCAAACCAACAACTTTCTATTACAAATAGACAAAACCGTTAAAAGCTCCTCTATAGAGAGAGTTGAGCAACTTTGGACCATCAAAGTTGCTCGGTGTACACTTTTATTGTTCTTCTATGTCCAATTTTACGAGTATAAGCTTCCGAGATTATTTCGATGCCAAAACACCAACTTTCTATGACAAATGGACAAAACCGTTAGAGGCTCCCAAATAGAGAGTTGAGCAACTTCGGACCATCAAAGTTGCTCGGTGTACACTTTTTATTGTTCTTCTATGTCAAATTTTACGTGTATAAGCTTCCGAGATTATTTCGATGCACAACACCAATTTTATGTGACAATTGGTCAAAACCATTAAAAGCTCCTCCATATAGAGAGTTGAGCAACTTCGGACCATCAAAGTTGCTCGGTGTACACTTTTTATTGTTCTTGTATGTCCAATTTTACGAGTATAAGCTTCCGAGATTATTTTGATGCAAAACACCAACTTTCTGTGACAAATGGACAAAACCGTTAAAAGCTCCTTCATATAGAGAGTTGAGCAACTTCGGACCATCAAAGTTGCTCGGTGTACACTTTTTATTGTTCTTTTATGTCAAATTTTACGAGTATAAGATTCCGATATTTTTTCGATTCCAAAACACCAACTTTCTATGAAAAATGGACAAAACCGTTAAAAGCTCCACCATATAGAGAGTTGAGCAACTTCGGACCAACAAAGTTGCTCGGTGTACACTTTTTATTGTTCTTCTATGTCAAATTTTACGAGTATAAGCTTCCGAGATTATTTTGATGCAAAACACCAACTTTCTGTGACAAATGGACAAAACCATTAAAAGCTCCTCCATATAGAGAGTTGAGCAACTTCGGACCATCAAAGTTGCCCGGTGTACACTTTTTATTGTTGTTCTATGTCCAATGTTACGAGTATAAGCTTCGTAGATTATTTCGATGCCAAAACAGCAACTTTCTATTACAAATGGACAAAACTGTCAAAAGCTCCTCCATAGAGAGAGTTGAGCAACTTTGGACCATCAAAGTTGCTCGATGTACACTTTTATTGTTCTTCTATGTCCAATTTTACGAGTATAAGCTTCGTAGATTATTTCGATGCCAAAACACCAACTTTCTATGACAAATGGACAAAACCGTTAGAGGCTCCCAAATAGAGAGTTGAGCAACTTCGGACCATCAAAGTTGCTCGGTGTACACTTTTTATTGTTCTTCTATGTCCAATTTTACGAGTATAAGCTTCCGAGATTATTTCGATGCAAAACACCAATTTTATGTGACAAATGGTCAAAACCATTAAAAGCTCCTCCATATAGAGAGTTGAGCAACTTTGGACCATCAAAGTTGCTCGGTGTACACTTTTTATTGTTCTTCTATGTCCAATTTTTCGAGTATAAGGTTTCGTTATTATTTCGATGCCAAAACAACAACTTTCTATGACAAATGGACAAAACCATTA
The DNA here is from genome assembly GCA_963580455.1 of Euonymus europaeus. NCBI lineage: Eukaryota > Viridiplantae > Streptophyta > Magnoliopsida > Celastrales > Celastraceae > Euonymus > Euonymus europaeus. The sequence continues at coordinate 10,852,444 of OY756965.1, forward strand.
AAGGCTCCCAAATAGAGACAGTTGAGCAATTTCCGACCATCAAAGTTGCTCGGTGTACACTTTTTATTGTTCTTCTATGTCCAATTTTACGAGTATCAGCTTCGTAGATTATTTCGATTCCAAAACACCAACTTTCTATGACAAATGGACAAAACCGTTAAAAGCTCCTCCATATAGAGAGTTGAGCAACTTCGGACCATCAAAGTTGCTCGGTGTACACTTTTTATTGTTCTTCTATGTCCAATTTTACGAGTATAAGCTTCCGAGATTATTTTGATGCAAAACACCAACTTTCTGTGACAAACGGACAAAACCGTTAAAAGCTCCTCCATATAGAGAGTTGAGCAACTTCGGACCATCAAAGTTGCTCGGTGTACACTTTTTATTGTTCTTTTATGTCAAATTTTACGAGTATAAGATTCCGATATTTTTTCGATTCCAAAACACCAACTTTCTATGACAAATGGACAAAACCGTTAAAAGCTCCACCATATAGAGAGTTGAGCAACTTCGGACCAACAAAGTTGCTCGGTGTACACTTTTTATTGTTCTTCTATGTCAAATTTTACGAGTATAAGCTTCCGAGATTATTTTGATGCAAAACACCAACTTTCTGTGACAAATGGACAAAACCATTAAAGCTCCTCCATATAGAGAGTTGAGCAACTTCGGACCATCAAAGTTGCCCGGTGTACACTTTTTATTGTTGTTCTATGTCCAATGTTACGAGTATAAGCTTCGTAGTTTATTTCGATGCCAAAACAGCAACTTTCTATTACAAATGGACAAAACTGTCAAAAGCTCCTCCATAGAGAGAGTTGAGCAACTTTGGACCATCAAAGTTGCTCGGTGTACACTTTTATTGTTCTTCTATGTCCAATTTTACGAGTATAAGCTTCGTAGATTATTTCGATGCCAAAACACCAACTTTCTATGACAAATGGACAAAACCGTTAGAAGCTCCCAAATAGAGAGTTGAGCAACTTCGGACCATCAAAGTTGCTCGGTGTACACTTTTTATTGTTCTTCTATGTCCAATTTTACGAGTATAAGGTTTCGTTATTATTTCGATGCCAAAACAACAACTTTCTATGACAAATGGACAAAACCATTAAAGGCTCCCAAATAGAGAGAGTTGAGCAATTTCGGACCATCAAAGTTGCTCGGTGTACACTTTTTATTGTTCTTCTATGTCCAATTTTACGAGTATAAGCTTCGTAGATTATTTCGATGACAAAACAACAACTTTCTATTACAAATGGACAAAACCGTTAAAAGCTCCTCCATAGATATAGTTGAGCAATTTCGAACCATCAAAGTTGCTCGGTGTACACTTTTTATTGTTCTTCTATGTCCAATGTTACGAGTATAAGCTTCGTAGATTATTTCGATGCCAAAACAACAAATTTCTATTACAAATGGACGAAACCGTTAAAAGCTCCTCTATAGAGAGAGTTGAGCAACTTGGGACCATCAAAGTTGCTCGGTGTACACTTTTTATTGTTCTTCTATGTCCAATGTTACGAGTATAAGCTTCGTAGATTATTTCGATGCCAAAACAACAACTTTCTATTACAAATGGACAAAACCGTTAAAGGCTCCTCTATAGAGAGAGTTTAGCAATTTCGGACCATCAAAGTTGCTCGGTGTACACTTTTTATTGTTGTTCTATGTCCAATGTTACGAGTATAAGCTTCGTAAATTATTTCGATTCCAAAACACCAACTTTCTATGACAAATGAACAAAACCATTAAAAGCTCCTCTATAGCGAGAGTTGAACAACTTCGAACCATCAAAGTTGCCCGGTGTACACTTTTTATTGTTCTTCAATGTCCAATGTTACGAGTATAAGCTTCGTAAATTATTTCGATTCCAAAACACCAACTTTCTATGACAAATGGACAAAACCGTTAAAAGCTCCTCCATATAGAGAGTTGAGCAACTTCGGACCATCAAAGTTGCTCGGTGTACACTTTTTATTGTTGTTCTATGTCCAATGTTACGAGTATAAGCTTCGTAGATTATTTCGATGCCAAACAAACAACTTTCTATTACAAATGGACAAAACCGTTAAAAGCTCCTCTATAGAGAGAGTTGAGCAACTTTGGACCATCAAAGTTGCTCGGTGTACACTTTTTATTGTTCTTCCATGTCCAATTTTACGTATATAAGCTTCGTAGATTATTTCGATGCCAAAACACCAACTTTCTATGACAAATGGACAAAACCGTTAGAGGCTCCCAAATAGAGAGTTGAGCAACTTTGGACCATCAAAGTTGCTCGTTGTACACTTTTTATTGTTCTTCTATGTCCAATTTTACGAGTATAAGCTTCCGAGATTATTTCGATGCAAAACACCAACTTTATGTGACAAATGGTCAAAACCATTAAAAGCTCCTCCATATAGAGAGTTGAGCAACTCGGACTATCAAAGTTGCTCGGTGTACACTTTTTATTGTTGTTCTATGTCCAATGTTACGAGTATAAGCTTCGTAGATTATTTCGATGCTAAAACCACAACTTTCTATTACAAATGGACAAAACTGTTAAAAGCTCCTCCACCGAGAGAGTTGAGCAACTTTGGACCATCAAAGTTGCTCGGTGTACACTTTTTATTGTTCTTTTATGTCAAATTTTACGAGTATAAGATTCCGATATTTTTTCGATTCCAAAACACCAACTTTCTATTACAAATGGACAAAACCGTTAAAAGCTCCTCCATAGAGAGAGTTGAGCAACTTTGGACCATCAAAGTTGCTCGGTGTACACTTTTTATTGTTCTTTTATGTCAAATTTTACGAGTATAAGATTGCGATATTTTTTCAATTCCAAAACACCAACTTTCTATGACAAATGGACAAAACCGTTAAAAGCTCCACCATATAGAGAGTTGAGCAACTTCGGACCAACAAAGTTGCTCGGTGTACAATTTTTATTGTTCTTCTATGTCCAATTTTACGAGTATAAGCTTCCGAGATTATTTTGATGCAAAACACCAACTTTCTGTGACAAATATACAAAACCATTAAAAGTTCCTCCATATAGAGAGTTGAGCAACTTCGGACCATCAAAGTTGCTCGGTGTACACTTTTTATTGTTGTTCTATGTCCAATGTTACGAGTATAAGCTTCGTAGATTATTTCGATGCCAAAACAACAACTTTCTATTACAAATGGACAAAACTGTTAAAAGCTCCTCCATAGAGAGAGTTGAGCAACTTTGGACCATCAAAGTTGCTCGGTGTACACTTTTTATTGTTCTTTTATGTCAAATTTTACGAGTATAAGATTCCGATATTTTTTCGATTCCAAAACACCCACTTTCTATGACAAATGGACAAAACCGTTAAAAGCTCCTCTATAGCGAGAGTTGAACAACTTCGAACCATCAAAGTTGCCCGGTGTACACTTTTTATTGTTCTTCTATGTCCAATTTTACGAGTATAAGCTTCCGAGATTATTTCGATGCAAAACACCAACTTTATGTGACAAATGGTCAAAACCATTAAAAGCTCCTCCATATAGAGAGTTGAGCAACTTCGGACCATCAAAGTTGCTCGGTGTACACTTTTTATTGTTGTTCTATGTCCAATGTTACGAGTATAAGCTTCGTAGATTATTTCGATGCCAAAACAACAACTTTCTATTACAAATGGACAAAACTGTTAAAAGCTCCTCCATAGAGAGTGTTGAGCAACTTTGGACCATCAAAGTTGCTCGGTGTACACTTTTTATTGTTCTTTTATGTCAAATTTTACGAGTATAAGATTCCGATATTTTTTCGATTCCAAAACACCAACTTTCTATGACAAATGGACAAAACCGTTAAAAGCTCCACCATATAGAGAGTTGAGCAACTTCGGACCAACAAAGTTGCTCGGTGTACAATTTTTATTGTTCTTCTATGTCCAATTTTACGAGTATAAGCTTCCGAGATTATTTTGATGCAAAACACCAACTTTCTGTGACAAATATACAAAACCATTAAAAGTTCCTCCATATAGAGAGTTGAGCAACTTCGGACCATCAAAGTTGCTCGGTGTACACTTTTTATTGTTGTTCTATGTCCAATGTTACGAGTATAAGCTTCGTAGATTATTTCGATGCCAAAACAGCAACTTTCTATTACAAATGGACAAAACTGTTAAAAGCTCCTGCATAGAGAGAGTTGAGCAACTTTGGACCATCAAAGTTGCTCGGTGTACACTTTTTATTGTTCTTTTATGTCAAATTTTACGAGTATAAGATTCCGATATTTTTTCGATTCCAAAACACCAACTTTCTATGACAAATGGACAAAACCGTTCAAAGCTCCACCATATAGAGAGTTGAGCAACTTCGGACCAACAAAGTTGCTCGGTGTACACTTTTTATTGTTCTTCTATGTCAAATTTTACGAGTATAAGCTTCCGAGATTATTTTGATGCAAAACACCAACTTTCTGTGACAAATGGACAAAACCATTAAAAGCTCCTCCATATAGAGAGTTGAGCAACTTCGGACCATCAAAGTTGCCCGGTGTACACTTTTTATTGTTGTTCTATGTCCAATGTTACGAGTATAAGCTTCGTAGATTATTTCGATGCCAAAACAGCAACTTTCTATTACAAATGGACAAAACTGTTAAAAGCTCCTCCATAGAGAGAGTTGAGCAACTTCGGACCATCAAAGTTGCTCGGTGTACACTTTTTATTGTTCTTTTATGTCAAATTTTACGAGTATAAGATTCCGATATTTTTTCGATTCCAAAACACCAACTTTCTATGACAAATGGACAAAACCGTTAAAAGCTCCTCCATATAGAGAGTTGAGCAACTTCGGACCAACAAAGTTGCTCGGTGTACACTTTTTATTGTTCTTCAATGTCCAATGTTACGAGTATAAGCTTCGTAGATTATTTCGATGCCAAACCAACAACTTTCTATTACAAATAGACAAAACCGTTAAAAGCTCCTCTATAGAGAGAGTTGAGCAACTTTGGACCATCAAAGTTGCTCGGTGTACACTTTTATTGTTCTTCTATGTCCAATTTTACGAGTATAAGCTTCCGAGATTATTTCGATGCCAAAACACCAACTTTCTATGACAAATGGACAAAACCGTTAGAGGCTCCCAAATAGAGAGTTGAGCAACTTCGGACCATCAAAGTTGCTCGGTGTACACTTTTTATTGTTCTTCTATGTCAAATTTTACGTGTATAAGCTTCCGAGATTATTTCGATGCACAACACCAATTTTATGTGACAATTGGTCAAAACCATTAAAAGCTCCTCCATATAGAGAGTTGAGCAACTTCGGACCATCAAAGTTGCTCGGTGTACACTTTTTATTGTTCTTGTATGTCCAATTTTACGAGTATAAGCTTCCGAGATTATTTTGATGCAAAACACCAACTTTCTGTGACAAATGGACAAAACCGTTAAAAGCTCCTTCATATAGAGAGTTGAGCAACTTCGGACCATCAAAGTTGCTCGGTGTACACTTTTTATTGTTCTTTTATGTCAAATTTTACGAGTATAAGATTCCGATATTTTTTCGATTCCAAAACACCAACTTTCTATGAAAAATGGACAAAACCGTTAAAAGCTCCACCATATAGAGAGTTGAGCAACTTCGGACCAACAAAGTTGCTCGGTGTACACTTTTTATTGTTCTTCTATGTCAAATTTTACGAGTATAAGCTTCCGAGATTATTTTGATGCAAAACACCAACTTTCTGTGACAAATGGACAAAACCATTAAAAGCTCCTCCATATAGAGAGTTGAGCAACTTCGGACCATCAAAGTTGCCCGGTGTACACTTTTTATTGTTGTTCTATGTCCAATGTTACGAGTATAAGCTTCGTAGATTATTTCGATGCCAAAACAGCAACTTTCTATTACAAATGGACAAAACTGTCAAAAGCTCCTCCATAGAGAGAGTTGAGCAACTTTGGACCATCAAAGTTGCTCGATGTACACTTTTATTGTTCTTCTATGTCCAATTTTACGAGTATAAGCTTCGTAGATTATTTCGATGCCAAAACACCAACTTTCTATGACAAATGGACAAAACCGTTAGAGGCTCCCAAATAGAGAGTTGAGCAACTTCGGACCATCAAAGTTGCTCGGTGTACACTTTTTATTGTTCTTCTATGTCCAATTTTACGAGTATAAGCTTCCGAGATTATTTCGATGCAAAACACCAATTTTATGTGACAAATGGTCAAAACCATTAAAAGCTCCTCCATATAGAGAGTTGAGCAACTTTGGACCATCAAAGTTGCTCGGTGTACACTTTTTATTGTTCTTCTATGTCCAATTTTTCGAGTATAAGGTTTCGTTATTATTTCGATGCCAAAACAACAACTTTCTATGACAAATGGACAAAACCATTAAAGGCTCCCAAATAGAGACAGTTGAGCAATTTCCGACCATCAAAGTTGCTCGGTGTACACTTTTTATTGTTCTTCTATGTCCAATTTTACGAGTATCAGCTTCGTAGATTATTTCGATTCCAAAACACCAACTTTCTATGACAAATGGACAAAACCGTTAAAAGCTCCTCCATATAGAGAGTTGAGCAACTTCGGACCATCAAAGTTGCTCGGTGTACACTTTTTATTGTTCTTCTATGTCCAATTTTACGAGTATAAGCTTCCGAGATTATTTTGATGCAAAACACCAACTTTCTGTGACAAACGGACAAAACCGTTAAAAGCTCCTCCATATAGAGAGTTGAGCAACTTCGGACCATCAAAGTTGCTCGGTGTACACTTTTTATTGTTCTTTTATGTCAAATTTTACGAGTATAAGATTCCGATATTTTTTCGATTCCAAAACACCAACTTTCTATGACAAATGGACAAAACCGTTAAAAGCTCCACCATATAGAGAGTTGAGCAACTTCGGACCAACAAAGTTGCTCGGTGTACACTTTTTATTGTTCTTCTATGTCAAATTTTACGAGTATAAGCTTCCGAGATTATTTTGATGCAAAACACCAACTTTCTGTGACAAATGGACAAAACCATTAAAGCTCCTCCATATAGAGAGTTGAGCAACTTCGGACCATCAAAGTTGCCCGGTGTACACTTTTTATTGTTGTTCTATGTCCAATGTTACGAGTATAAGCTTCGTAGTTTATTTCGATGCCAAAACAGCAACTTTCTATTACAAATGGACAAAACTGTCAAAAGCTCCTCCATAGAGAGAGTTGAGCAACTTTGGACCATCAAAGTTGCTCGGTGTACACTTTTATTGTTCTTCTATGTCCAATTTTACGAGTATAAGCTTCGTAGATTATTTCGATGCCAAAACACCAACTTTCTATGACAAATGGACAAAACCGTTAGAAGCTCCCAAATAGAGAGTTGAGCAACTTCGGACCATCAAAGTTGCTCGGTGTACACTTTTTATTGTTCTTCTATGTCCAATTTTACGAGTATAAGGTTTCGTTATTATTTCGATGCCAAAACAACAACTTTCTATGACAAATGGACAAAACCATTAAAGGCTCCCAAATAGAGAGAGTTGAGCAATTTCGGACCATCAAAGTTGCTCGGTGTACACTTTTTATTGTTCTTCTATGTCCAATTTTACGAGTATAAGCTTCGTAGATTATTTCGATGACAAAACAACAACTTTCTATTACAAATGGACAAAACCGTTAAAAGCTCCTCCATAGATATAGTTGAGCAATTTCGAACCATCAAAGTTGCTCGGTGTACACTTTTTATTGTTCTTCTATGTCCAATGTTACGAGTATAAGCTTCGTAGATTATTTCGATGCCAAAACAACAAATTTCTATTACAAATGGACGAAACCGTTAAAAGCTCCTCTATAGAGAGAGTTGAGCAACTTGGGACCATCAAAGTTGCTCGGTGTACACTTTTTATTGTTCTTCTATGTCCAATGTTACGAGTATAAGCTTCGTAGATTATTTCGATGCCAAAACAACAACTTTCTATTACAAATGGACAAAACCGTTAAAGGCTCCTCTATAGAGAGAGTTTAGCAATTTCGGACCATCAAAGTTGCTCGGTGTACACTTTTTATTGTTGTTCTATGTCCAATGTTACGAGTATAAGCTTCGTAAATTATTTCGATTCCAAAACACCAACTTTCTATGACAAATGAACAAAACCATTAAAAGCTCCTCTATAGCGAGAGTTGAACAACTTCGAACCATCAAAGTTGCCCGGTGTACACTTTTTATTGTTCTTCAATGTCCAATGTTACGAGTATAAGCTTCGTAAATTATTTCGATTCCAAAACACCAACTTTCTATGACAAATGGACAAAACCGTTAAAAGCTCCTCCATATAGAGAGTTGAGCAACTTCGGACCATCAAAGTTGCTCGGTGTACACTTTTTATTGTTGTTCTATGTCCAATGTTACGAGTATAAGCTTCGTAGATTATTTCGATGCTAAAACAGCAACTTTCTATTACAAATGGACAAAACCGTTAAAAGCTCCTCCATAGAGAGAGTTGAGCAACTTCGGACTATCAAAGTTGCTCGGTGTACACTTTTTATTGTTCTTTTATGTCAAATTTTACGAGTATAAGATTCTGATATTTATTCGATGCCAAAACAACAACTTTCTATTAAAAATGGACAAAACCATTAAAAGCTCCTCCATATAGAGAGTTGAGCAACTTCGGACCATCAAAGTTACTCGGTGTACACTTTTTATTGTTCTTCTATGTCCAATGTTAAGAGTATAAGCTTCGTAGATTATTTCGATGCCCAAACACCAACTTTCTATGACAAATAGACAAAACCGTTAAAAGCTCATCCATATAGAGAGTTGAGCAACTTCGGACCATCAAAGTTGCTCGGTGTACGCTTTTTATTGTTCTTTTATGTCAAATTTTACGAGTATAAGATTCCGATATTTTCTCGATTCCAAACACCAACTTTCTATTACAAATGGACAAAACCGTTAAAAGCTCCTCCATATAGAGAGTTCGGCAACTTCGGACCATCAAAGTTGCTCGGTGTACACTTTTTATTGTTCTTCTATGTCCAATGTTACGAGTATAAGCTTCGTAGATTATTTCGATGCCAAAACAACAACTTTCTATTACAAATGGACAAAACCGTTAAAAGCTCCTCTATAGAGAGAGTTGAGCAACTTTGGACCATCAAAGTTGCTCGGTGTACACTTTTTATTGTTCTTCTATGTCCAATTTTTCGAGTATATGGTTTCGTTATTATTTCGATGCCAAAACAACAACTTTCTATGACAAATGGACAAAACCATTAAAAGCTCCCAAATAGATAGAGTTGAGCAATTTCGGACCATCAAAGTTGCTCGGTGTACACTTTTTATTGTTCTTCTATGTCCAATTTTACGAGTATCAGCTTCGTAGATTATTTCGATGACGAAACACCAACTTTCTATGACAAATGGACAAAACCGTTAAAAGCTCTTCAATAGAGAGAGTTGAGCAACTTTGGACCATCAAAGTTGCTCAATGTACACTTTTTATTGTTCTTCTATGTCCAATTTTACGAGTATAAGCTTCCGAGATTATTTCGATGCCAAAACACCAACTTTCTATGACAAATGGACAAAACCGTTAAAAGCTCCTCTATAGCGAGAGTTGAACAACTTCGAACCATCAAAGTTGCCCGGTGTACACTTTTTATTGTTCTTCTATGTCCAATTTTACGAGTATAATCTTCCTAGATTATTTCGATGCGAAAACATTAACTTTCTATGACAAATGGACAAAACCGTTAAAAGCTCCTCCATATAGAGAGTTGAGCAACTTCGGACCATCAAAGTTGCTCGGTGTACACTTTTTATTGTTCTTTTATGTCAAATTTTACGAGTATAAGATTCCGATATTTTTTCGATTCCAAAACACCAACTTTCTATGACAAATGGACAAAACCGTTAGAGGTTCCCAAATAGAGAGTTGAGCAACTTCGGACCATCAAAGTTGCTCGGTGTACACTTTTTATTGTTCTTCTATGTCAAATTTTACGAGTATAAGCTTCCGAGATTATTTCGATGCAAAACACCAATTTTATGTGACAAATGGTCAAAACCATTAAAAGCTCCTCCATATAGAGAGTTGAGAAACTTCGGACCATCAAAGTTGCTCGATGTACACTTTTTATTGTTCTTTTATGTCAAATTTTACGAGTATAAGATTCCGATATTTTTTCGATGACAAAACACCAACTTTCTATGAAAAATGGACAAAACCGTTTAAAGCTCCACCATATAGAGAGTTGAGCAACTTCGGACCGTCAAAGTTGCTCGGTGTACACTTTTTATTGTTCTTTTATGTCCAATTTTACGAGTATAAGCTTCCGAGATTATTTTGATGCAAAACACCAACTTTCTGTGACAAATGGACAAAACCGTTAAAAGCCCCTCCATATAGAGAGTTGAGCAACTTCGGACCATCAAAGTTGCTCGGTGTACACTTTTTATTGTTCTTTTATGTCAAATTTTACGAGTATAAGCTTCCTAGATTATTTCGATGCGAAAACATTAACTTTGTATGACAAATGGACAAAACCGTTAAAAGCTCCTCCATATAGAGAGTTGAGCAACTTCGGACCATCAAAGTTGCTCGGTGTACACGTTTTATTGTTCTTCTATGTCCAATTTTACGAGTATAAGCTTCGTAGATTATTTCGATGCCAAACCAACAACTTTCTATTACAAATGGACAAACCCGTTAAGAGCTCCTCTATAAAGAGAGTTGAGCAACTTTGGACCATCAAAGTTGCTCGGTGTACACTTTTTATTGTTCTTTTATGTCCAATTTTACGAGTATAAGATTCTGATATTTTTTCGATGCCAAAACAACAACTTTCTATTAAAAATGGACAAAACCATTAAAAGCTCCTCCATATAGAGAGTTGAACAACTTCGGACCATCAAAGTTACTCGGTGTACACTTTTTATTGTTCTTCTATGTCCAATGTTAAGAGTATAAGCTTCGTAGATTATTTCGATGCCCAAACACCAACTTTCTATGACAAATAGACAAAACCGTTAAAAGCTCATCCATATAGAGAGTTGAGCAACTTCGGACCATCAAAGTTGCTTGGTGTACGCTTTTTATTGTTCTTTTATGTCAAATTTTACGAGTATAAGATTCCGATATTTTTTCGATTCCAAAACACCAACTTTCTATGACAAATGGACAAAACCGTTAAAAGCTCCACCATATAGAGAGTTGAGCAACTTCGGACCAACAAAGTTGCTCGGTGTACACTTTTTATTGTTCTTCTATGTCCAATTTTATGAGTATAAGCTTCCGAGATTATTTTGATGCAAAACACCAACTTTCTGTGACAAATGGACAAAACCATTTAAAGGTCCTCCATATAGAGAGTTGAGCAACTTCGGACCATCAAAGTTGCTCGGTGTACACTTTTTATTGTTGTTCTATGTCCAATGTTACGAGTACAAGCTTCGTAGATTATTTCGATGCCAAAACAACAACTTTCTATTACAAATGGACAAAACTGTTAAAAGCTCCTCTATAGAGAGAGTTGAGCAACTTCGGACCATCAAAGTTGCTCGGTGTACACGTTTTATTGTTATTTTATGTCAAATTTTACGAGTATAAGATTCCGATATTTTTTCGATTCCAAAACACCAACTTTCTATGACAAATGGACAAAACCGTTAAAAGCTCCTCCATATAGAGAGTTGAGTAACTTCGGACCAACAAAGTTGCTCGGTGTACACTTTTTATTGTTCTTCAATGTCCAATGTTACGAGTATAAGCTTCGTAAATTATTTCGATTCCAAAACACCAACTTTCTATGACAAATGGACAAAACCGTTAAAAGCTCCTCCATATAGAGAGTTGAGCAACTTCGGACCATCAAAGTTGCTCGGTGTACACTTTTTATTGTTGTTCTATGTCCAATGTTACGAGTATAAGCTTCGTAGATTATTTCGATGCTAAAACAGCAACTTTCTATTACAAATGGACAAAACCGTTAAAAGCTCCTCCATAGAGAGAGTTGAGCAACTTCGGACTATCAAAGTTGCTCGGTGTACACTTTTTATTGTTCTTTTATGTCAAATTTTACGAGTATAAGATTCTGATATTTTTTCGATGCCAAAACAACAACTTTCTATTAAAAATGGACAAAACCATTAAAAGCTCCTCCATATAGAGAGTTGAGCAACTTCGGACCATCAAAGTTACTCGGTGTACACTTTTTATTGTTCTTCTATGTCCAATGTTAAGAGTATAAGCTTCGTAGATTATTTCGATGCCCAAACACCAACTTTCTATGACAAATAGACAAAACCGTTAAAAGCTCATCCATATAGAGAGTTGAGCAACTTCGGACCATCAAAGTTGCTTGGTGTACGCTTTTTATTGTTCTTTTATGTCAAATTTTACGAGTATAAGATTCCGATATTTTCTCGATTCCAAAACACCAACTTTCTATTACAAATGGACAAAACCGTTAAAAGCTCCTCCATATAGAGAGTTCGGCAACTTCGGACCATCAAAGTTGCTCGGTGTACACTTTTTATTGTTCTTCTATGTCCAATGTTACGAGTATAAGCTTCGTAGATTATTTCGATGCCAAAACAACAACTTTCTATTACAAATGGACAAAACCGTTAAAAGCTCCTCTATAGAGAGAGTTGAGCAACTTTGGACCATCAAAGTTGCTCGGTGTACACTTTTTATTGTTCTTCTATGTCCAATTTTTCGAGTATAAAGTTTCGTTATTATTTCGATGCCAAAACAACAACTTTCTATGACAAATGGACAAAACCATTAAAAGCTCCCAAATAGAGAGAGTTGAGCAATTTCGGACCATCAAAGTTGCTCGGTGTACACTTTTTATTGTTCTTCTATGTCCAATTTTACGAGTATCAGCTTCGTAGATTATTTCGATGACAAAACACCAACTTTCTATGACAAATGGACAAAACCGTTAAAATCTCTTCAATAGAGAGAGTTGAGCATCTTCGGACCATCAAAGTTGCTCAATGTACACTTTTTATTGTTCTTCTATGTCCAATTTTACGAGTATAAGCTTCCGAGATTATTTCGATGCCAAAACACCAACTTTCTATGACAAATGGACAAAACCGTTAAAAGCTCCTCTATAGCGAGAGTTGAACAACTTCGAACCATCAAAGTTGCCCGGTGTACACTTTTTATTGTTCTTCTATGTCCAATTTTACGAGTATAATCTTCCTAGATTATTTCGATGCGAAAACATTAACTTTCTATGACAAATGGACAAAACCGTTAAAAGCTCCTCCATATAGAGAGTTGAGCAACTTCGGACCATCAAAGTTGCTCGGTGTACACTTTTTATTGTTCTTCTATGTCCAATTTTACGAGTATAAGGTTTCGTTATTATTTCGACGCCAAAACAACAACTTTCTATGACAAATGGACAAAACCGTTAAATGCTCCCAAATAGAGAGAGTTGAGCAATTTCGAACCATCAAAGTTGCTCGGTGTACACTTTTTATTGTTCTTCTATGTCCAATTTTACGAGTATAAGCTTCGTAGATTATTTCGATGCCAAAACACCAACTTTCTATGACAAATGGACAAAACCGTTAGAGGCTCCCAAATAGAGAGTTGAGAAACTTCAGACCATCAAAGTTGCTCGGTGTACACTTTTTATTGTTCTTCTATGTCCAATTTTACGAGTATAAGCTTCGTAGATTATTTCGATGACAAAACAACAACTTTCTATTACAAATGGACAAAACCGTTAAAAGCTCCTCCATAGATATAGTTGAGCAATTTCGAACCATCAAAGTTGCTCGGTGTACACTTTTTATTGTTCTTCTATGTCCAATGTTACGAGTATAAGCTTCGTAGATTATTTCGATGCCAAAACAACAAATTTCTATTACAAATGGACGAAACCGTTAAAAGCTCCTCTATAGAGAGAGTTGAGCAACTTGGGACCATCAAAGTTGCTCGGTGTACACTTTTTATTGTTCTTCTATGTCCAATGTTACGAGTATAAGCTTCGTAGATTATTTCGATGCCAAAACAACAACTTTCTATTACAAATGGACAAAACCGTTAAAGGCTCCTCTATAGAGAGAGTTTAGCAATTTCGGACCATCAAAGTTGCTCGGTGTACACTTTTTATTGTTCTTCAATGTCCAATGATACGAGTATAAGCTTCGTAAATTATTTCGATGCCAAAACACCAACTTTCTATGACAAATGGACAAAACCGTTAAAAGCTCCTCCATATAGAGAGTTGAGCAACTTCGAACCAACAAAGTTGCTCGGTGTACACTTTTTATTGTTCTTCTATGTCCAATTTTACGAGTATAAGCTTCCGAGATTATTTTGATGCAAAACACCAACTTTCTGTGACAAATGGACAAAACCATTAAAAGTTCCTCCATATAGAGAGTTGAGCAACTTCGGACTATCAAAGTTGCTCGGTGTACACTTTTTATTGTTGTTCTATGTCCAATGTTACGAGTATAAGCTTCGTAAATTATTTCGATGCCAAAACACCAACTTTCTATGACAAATGGACAAAACCGTTAAAAGCTCCTCCATATAGAGAGTTGAGCAACTTCGGACCATCAAAGTTGCTCGGTGTACACTTTTTATTGTTCTTCTATGTCCAATGTTACGAGTATAAGCTTCGTAGATTATTTCGATGCTTAAACAGCAACTTTCTATTACAAATAGACAAAACCGTTAAAAGCTCCTCCATAGAGAGAGTTGAGCAACTTCGGACTATCAAAGTTGCTCGGTGTACACTTTTTATTGTTCATTTATGTCAAATTTTACGAGTATAAGATTCTGATATTTTTTCGATGACAAAACAACAACTTTCTATTAAAAATGGACAAAACCATTAAAAGCTCCTCCATATAGAGAGTTGAGCAACTTCGGACCATCAAAGTTACTCGGTGTACACTTTTTATTGTTCTTCTATGTCCAATGTTAAGAGTATAAGCTTCGTAGATTATTTCGATGCCAAAACTCCAACTTTCTATGACAAATGGACAAAACCGTTAAAAGCTCGTCCATATAGAGAGTTGAGCAACTTCGGACCATCAAAGTTGCTCGGTGTATACTTTTTATTGTTCTTTTATGTCAAATTTTACGAGTATAAGATTCCGATATTTTCTCGATTCCAAAACACCAACTTTCTATGACAAATGGACAAAACCGTTAAAAGCTCCTCCATATAGAGAGTTGAGCAACTTCGAACCAACAAAGTTGCTCGGTGTACACTTTTTATTGTTCTTCTATGTCCAATGTTACGAGTATAAGCTTCGTAGATTATTTCGATGCCAAAACAGCAACTTTCTATTACAAATAGACAAAACCGTTAAAAGCTCCTCCATAGAGAGAGTTGAGCAACTTTGGACTATCAAAGTTGCTCGGTGTACACTTTTTATTGTTCTTCTATGTCGAATTTTTCGATTATAAGGTTTCGTTATTATTTCGATGGTAAAACAACAACTTTCTATGACAAATGGACAAAACCGTTAAAAGCTCCCAAATAGAGAGAGTTGAGCAATTTCGGACCATCAAAGTTGCTCGGTGTACACTTTTTATTGTTCTTCTATGTCCAATTATACGAGTATAAGCTTCGTAGATTATTTCGATGACAAAACACCAACTTTCTTTGACAAATGGACAAAACCGTTAAAAGCTCTTCAATAGAAAGAGTTGAGCAACTTCGGACCATCAAAGTTGCTCAAGGTACACTTTTTATTGTTCTTCTATGTCCAATTTTACGAGTATAAGCTTCCGAGATTATTTCGATGCCAAAACACCAACTTTCTATGACAAATGGACAAAACCGTTAAAAGCTCCTCTATAGCGGGAGTTGAACAACTTCGAACCATCAAAGTTGCCCGGTGTACACTTTTTATTGTTCTTCTATGTCCAATTTTACGAGTATAAGCTTCCGAGATTATTTCGATGCCAAAACACCAACTTTCTATGACAAATGGACAAAACCATTAAAAACTCCTCCATATAGAGAGTTGAGCAACTTCGGACTATCAAAGTTGCTCGGTCTACACTTTTTATTGTTGTTCTATGACCAATGTTACGAGTATAAGCTTCGTAGATTATTTCGATGCCAAAACAACAACTTTCTATTACAAATGGACAAAACCGTTAAAAGCCCCTCGATAAAGACAGTTGAGCAACTTTGGACCATCAAAGTTGCTCGGTGTACACTTTTTATTGTTCTTTTATGTCAAATTTTACGAGTATAAGATTCCGATATTTTTTTGATTACAAAACACCAACTTTCTATGACAAATGGACAAAACCGTTAGAGGCTCCCAAATAGAGAGTTGAGAAACTTCAGACCATCAAAGTTGCTCGGTGTACACTTTTTATTGTTCTTCTATGTCCAATTTTACGAGTATAAGCTTCGTAGATTATTTCGATGCCAAAACAACAAATTTCTATTACAAATGGACGAAAACGTTAAAAGCTCCTCTATAGAGAGAGTTGAGCAACTTGGGACCATCAAAGTTGCTCGGTGTACACTTTTTATTGTTCTTCTATGTCCAATGTAACGAGTATAAGCTTCGTAGATTATTTCGATGCCAAAACAACAACTTTCTATTACAAATGGACAAAACCGTTAAAAGCTCCTCCATAGAGAGAGTTGAGTAACTTTGGACCATCAAAGTTGCTCGGTGTACACTTTTTATTGTTCTTCTATGTCCAATTATACGAGTATAAGCTTCGTAGATTATTTCGATGACAAAACACCAACTTTCTTTGACAAATGGACAAAACCGTTAAAAGCTCTTCAATAGAAAGAGTTGAGCAACTTCGGACCATCAAAGTTGCTCAAGGTACACTTTTTATTGTTCTTCTATGTCCAATTTTACGAGTATAAGCTTCCGAGATTATTTCGATGCCAAAACACCAACTTTCTATGACAAATGGACAAAACCGTTAAAAGCTCCTCTATAGCGGGAGTTGAACAACTTCGAACCATCAAAGTTGCCCGGTGTACACTTTTTATTGTTCTTCTATGTCCAATTTTACGAGTATAAGCTTCCGAGATTATTTCGATGCCAAAACACCAACTTTCTATGACAAATGGACAAAACCATTAAAAACTCCTCCATATAGAGAGTTGAGCAACTTCGGACTATCAAAGTTGCTCGGTCTACACTTTTTATTGTTGTTCTATGACCAATGTTACGAGTATAAGCTTCGTAGATTATTTCGATGCCAAAACAACAACTTTCTATTACAAATGGACAAAACCGTTAAAAGCCCCTCGATAAAGACAGTTGAGCAACTTTGGACCATCAAAGTTGCTCGGTGTACACTTTTTATTGTTCTTTTATGTCAAATTTTACGAGTATAAGATTCCGATATTTTTTTGATTACAAAACACCAACTTTCTATGACAAATGGACAAAACCGTTAGAGGCTCCCAAATAGAGAGTTGAGAAACTTCAGACCATCAAAGTTGCTCGGTGTACACTTTTTATTGTTCTTCTATGTCCAATTTTACGAGTATAAGCTTCGTAGATTATTTCGATGCCAAAACAACAAATTTCTATTACAAATGGACGAAACCGTTAAAAGCTCCTCTATAGAGAGAGTTGAGCAACTTGGGACCATCAAAGTTGCTCGGTGTACAGTTTTTATTGTTCTTCTATGTCCAATGTAACGAGTATAAGCTTCGTAGATTATTTCGATGCCAAAACAACAACTTTCTATTACAAATGGACAAAACCGTTAAAAGCTCCTCCATAGAGAGAGTTGAGTAACTTTGGACCATCAAAGTTGCTCGGTGTACACTTTTTATTGTTCTTCAATGTCCAATGTTACGAGTATAAGCTTCGTATATTATTTCGATGCCAAAACACCAACTTTCTATGAAAAATGGACAAAACCGTTAAAATCTCCTCCATAGCGAGAGTTGAACAACTTCGAACCATCAAAGTTGCCCGGTGTACACTTTTTATTGTTCTTCTATGTCCAATTTTACGAGTATAAGCTTCCGAGATTATTTCGATGCGAAAACATTAACTTTCTATGACAAATGGACAAACCCGTTAAAAGCTCCTCCATATAGAGAGTTGAGCAACTTCGGACCATCAAAGTTGCTCGGTGTACACTTTTTATTGTTCTTCTATGTCCAATTTTACGAGTATAAGGTTTCGTTAGTATTTCGACGCCAAAACAACAACTTTCTATGACAAATGGACAAAATCGTTAAATGCTCCCAAATAGAGAGAGTTGAGCAATTTCGAACCATCAAAGTTACTCGGTGTACACTGTTTATTGTTCTTCTATGTCCAATTTTACGAGTATAAGCTTCGTAGATTATTTCGATACCAAAACACCAACTTTCTATGACAAATGGACAAAACCGTTAGAGGCTCCCAAATAGAGAGTTGAGCAACTTCAGACCATCAAAGTTGCTCGGTGTACACTTTTTATTGTTCTTCTATGTCCAATTTTACGAGTATAAGCTTCGTAGATTATTTCGATGACAAAACAACAACTTTCTATTACAAATGGACAAAACCGTTAAAAGCTCCTCCATAGATATAGTTGAGCAACTTCGGACTATCAAAGTTGCTCGATGTACACTTTTTATTGTTCTTTTATGTCAAATTTTACGAGTATAAGATTCTGATATTTTTTCGATGCCAAAACACCAACTTTCTATGAGAAATGGACAAAACCACTAAAAGCTCCTCCATATAGAGAGTTGAGCAACTTCGGACCATCAAAGTTACTCGGTGTACACTTTTTATTGTTCTTTTATGTCCAATGTTACGAGTATAAGCTTCGTAGATTATTTCGATGCCAAAACAACAAATTTCTATTACAAATGGACAAAACCGTTAAAAGCTCCTCTATAGAGAGAGTTGAGCAACTTTGGATCATCAAAGTTGCTCGGTGTACCCTTTTTATTGTTCTTCTATGTCCAATGTTACGAGTATAAGCTTCGTAGATTATTTCGATGCCAAAACAACAACTTTCTATTACAAATGGACAAAACCGTTAAAAGCCCCTCTATAGAGAGAGTTGAGTAACTTCGGACTATCAAAGTTGCTCGGTGTACACAGTTTATTGTTCTTTTATGTCTAATTTTACGAGTATAAGATTCCGATATTTTTTCGATGCCAAAACACCAACTTTCTATGACAAATGGACAAAACCATTAAAAGCTCCTCCATATAGAGAGTTGAGCAACTTCGGACCAACAAAGTTGCTCGGTGTACACTTTTTACTGTTCTTCTGTGTCCAATGCTACGAGTATAAGCTTCGTAGATTATTTCGATGCCAAAACAACAACTTTCTATGACAAATGGACAAAACCGTTAAAAGCTCCTCCATAGAGAGAGTTTAGCAACTTCGGAGTATAAAAGTTGCTCGGTGTAAACTTTTTATTGTTCTTTTATGTCAAATTTTACGAGTATAAGATTCCGATATTTTTTCGATGCCAAGACACCAAATTTCTATGATATATGGACAAAACCATTAAAAGCTCCTCCATATAGAGAGTTGAGCAACTTCGGACCATCAAAGTTCCTCGGTGTACACTTTTTATTGTTCTTCTATGTCCAATGTTACGAGTATAAGCTTCGTAGATTATTTCGATGCCAAAACAACAACTTTCTATTACAAATGGACAAAAAATCGTTAAAAGCTTCTCTATAGAGAGAGTTGAGCAACTTTGGACCATCAAAGTTGCACGGTGTACACTTTTTATTGTTATTTTATGTCAAATTTTATGAGTATAAGATTCCGATATTTTTTCGATTCCAAAACACCAACTTTCTATGACAAATGGACAAAAACGTTAAAAGCTCCTTCATATAGAGAGTTGAGCAACTTCGGACCATCAAAGTTGCTCAATGTACACTTTTTATTAATCTTCTATGTCCAATGTTACGAGTATAAGCTTCCGAGATTATTTCGATGCCAAAACACCAACTTTCTATGACAAATGGACAAAACCGTTAAAAGCTCCTCCATATAGAGAGTTGAGCAACTTCGGACCATCAAAGTTGCTCAATGTACACTTTTTATTGTTCTTCTATGTCCAATTTTACGAGTATAAGCTTCCGAGATTATTTCGATGCCAAAACACCAACTTTCTATAACAAATGGACAAAACCGTTAAAAGCTCCTCTATAGCGGGAGTTGAACAACTTCGAACCATCAAAGTTGCCCGGTGTACACTTTTTATTGTTCTTCTATGTCCAATTTTACGAGTATAAGCTTCCGAGATTATTTCGATGCCAAAACACCAACTTTCTATGACAAATGGACAAAACCATTAAAAACTCCTCCATATAGAGAGTTGAGCAACTTCGGACCATCAAAGTTGCTCGGTCTATACTTTTTATTGTTGTTCTATGACCAATGTTACGAGTATAAGCTTCGTAGATTATTTCGATGCCAAAACAACAACTTTCTATTACAAATGGACAAAACCGTTAAAAGCCCCTCGATAAAGACAGTTGAGCAACTTTGGACCATCAAAGTTGCTCGGTGTACACTTTTTATTGTTCTTTTATGTCAAATTTTATGAGTATAAGATTACGATATTTTTTCGATTACAAAACACCAACTTTCTATGACAAATGGACAAAACCGTTAGAAGCTCCTCCATATAGAGAGTTGAGCAACTTCGGACTATCAAAGTTGCTCGGTGTACACATTTTATTGTTCTTTTATGTCAAATTTTACGAGTATAAGATTCCGATATTTTTTCGATGCCAAAACACCAACTTTCTATGACAAATGGACAAAACCATTAAAAGCTCCTCCATATAGAGAGTTGAGCAATTTCGGACCATCAAAGTTACTCGGTGTACACTTTTTATTGTTCCTCTATGTCCAATTTTACGAGTATAAGCTTCCGAGATTATTTCGATGCAAAACACCAACTTTCTATGACAAATGGACAAAACCATTAAAAACTCCGCCATATAGAGAGTTGAGCAACTTCGGACCATCAAAGTTGCTCGGTCTACACTTTTTATTGTTGTTCTATGACCAATGTTACGAGTATAAGCTTCGTAGATTATTTCGATGCCAAAACAACAACTTTCTATTACAAATGGACAAAACCGTTAAAAGCCCCTCGATAAAGACAGTTGAGTAACTTTGGACCATCAAAGTTGCTCGGTGTACAATTTTTATTGTTCTTCTATGTCAAATTTTACGAGTATAAGATTCCGATATTTTTTCGATTACAAAACACCAACTTTCTATGACAAATGGACAAAACCGTTAAAAGCTCCTCCATATAGAGAGTTGAGCAACTTCGGACCAACAAAGTTGCTCGGTGTACACTTTTTATTATTCTTCTATGTCCAATGTTACGAGTATAAGCTTCGTAGATTATTTCGTTGCCAAAACAACAACTTTCTATGACAAATGGACAAAGCCGTTAAAAGCTCCTCCATAGAGAGAGTTTAGCAACTTCGGAGTATAAAAGTTTCTCGGTGTACACTTTTTATTGTTCTTTTATGTCAAATTTTACGAGTATAAGATTCCGATATTTTTTCGATGCCAAGACACCAACTTTCTATGATAAATGGACAAAACCATTAAAAGCTCCTCCATATAGAGAGTTGAGCAACTTCGGACCATCAAAGTTCCTCGGTGTACACTTTTTATTGTTCTTCTATGTCCAATGTTACAAGTATAAGCTTCGTAGATTATTTCGATGCCAAAACAACAACTTTCTATTACAAATGGACAAAAAACCGTTAAAAGCTTCTCTATAAAGAGAGTTGAGCAACTTTGGACCATCAAAGTTGCTCGGTGTACACTTTTTATTGTTATTTTATGTCAAATTTTATGAGTATAAGATTCCGATATTTTTTCGATTCCAAAACACCAACTTTCTATGACAAATGGACAAAACCGTTAAAAGCTCCTTCATATAGAGAGTTGAGCAACTTCGGACCATCAAAGTCGCTCAATGTACACTTTTTATCAATCTTCTATGTCCAATGTTACGAGTATAAGCTTCCGAGATTATTTCGATGCCAAAACACCAACTTTCTATGACAAATGGACAAAACCGTTAAAAGCTCCTCCATATAGAGAGTTGAGCAACTTCGGACCATCAAAGTTGCTCAATGTACACTTTTTATTGTTCTTCTATGTCCAATTTTACGAGTATAAGGTTTCGTTATTATTTCGATGCCAAAACAACAACTTTCTATGACAAATGGACAAAACCGTTAAAAGCTCCCAAATAGAAAGAGTTGAGCAATTTCGGACCATCAAAGTTGCTCGGTGTACACTTTTTATTGTTCTTCTATGTCCAATTTTACGAATATAAGCTTCGTAGATTATTTCGATGCCAAAACACCAACTTTCTATAACAAATGGGCAAAACCGTTAAAAGCTCTTCAATAGAGAGAGTTGAGCAACTTCGGACCATCAAAGTTGCTCAATGTGCACTTTTTATTGTTCTTCTATGTCCAACTTTACGAGTATAAGCTTCCGAGATTATTTCGATGCCAAAACACCAACTTTCTATGACAAATGGACAAAACCGTTAAAAGCTCCTCTATAGCGGGAGTTGAACAACTTCGAACCATCAAAGTTGCCCGGTGTACACTTTTTATTGTTCTTCTATGTCCAATTTTACGAGTATAAGCTTCCTAGATTATTTCGATGCGAAAACATTAACTTTCTATGACAAATGGACAAAACCGTTAAAAGCTCCTCCATATAGAGAGTTGAGCAACTTCGGACCATCAAAGTTGCTCGGTGTACACTTTTTATTGTTCTTCTATGTCCAATTTTACGAGTATAAGGTTTCGTTATTATTTCGACGCCAAAACAACAACTTTCTGTGACAAATGGACAAAACCGTTAAATGCTCCCAAATAGAGAGAGTTGAGCAATTTCGAACCATCAAAGTTGCTCGGTGTACACTTTTTATTGTTCTTCTATGTCCAATTTTACGAGTATAAGCTTCGTAGATTATTTCGATGCCAAAACACCAACTTTCTATGACAAATGGACAAAACCGTTAGAGGCTCCCAAATAGAGAGTTGAGCAACTTCAGACCATCAAAGTTGCTCGGTGTACACTTTTTATTGTTCTTCTATGACCAATTTTACGAGTATAAGCTTCGTAGATTATTTCGATGACAAAACAACAACTTTCTATTACAAATGGACAAAACCGTTAAAAGCTCCTCCATAGATATAGTTGAGCAACTTCGGACTATCAAAGTTGCTCGATGTACACTTTTTATTGTTCTTTTATGTCAAATTTTACGAGTATAAGATTCTGATATTTTTTCGTTGCCAAAACACGAACTTTCTATGAGAAATGGACAAAACCATTAAAAGCTCCTCCATATAGAGAGTTGAGCAACTTCGGACCATCAAAGTTACTCGGTGTACACTTTTTATTGTTCTTCTATGTCCAATGTTACGAGTATAAGCTTCGTAGATTATTTCGATGCCAAAACAACAAATTTCTATTACAAATGGACAAAACCGTTAAAAGCTCCTCTATAGAGAGAGTTGAGCAACTTTGGACCATCAAAGTTGCTCGATGTACAGTTTTTATTGTTCTTCTATGTCCAATGTTACGAGTATAAGCTTCGTAGATTATTTCGATGCCAAAACAACAACTTTCTATTACAAATGGGCAAAACCGTTAAAAGCCCCTCTATAGAGAGAGTTGATTAACTTCGGACTATCAAAGTTGCTCGGTGTACACATTTTATTGTTCTTTTATGTCAAATTTTACGAGTATAAGATTCCGATATTTTTTCGATGCCAAAACACCAACTTTCTATGACAAATGGACAAAACCATTAAAAGCTCCTCCATATAGAGAGTTGAGCAACTTCGGACCATCAAAGTTACTCGGTGTACACTTTTTATTGTTCCTCTATGTCCAATTTTACGAGTATAAGCTTCCGAGATTATTTCGATGCAAAACACCAACTTTCTATGACAAATGGACAAAACCATTAAAAACTCCTCCATATAGAGAGTTGAGCAACTTCGGACCATCAAAGTTGCTCGGTCTACACTTTTTATTGTTGTTCTATGTCCAATGTTACGAGTATAAGCTTCGTAGATTATTTCGATGCCAAAACAACAACTTTCTATTACAAATGGACAAAACCGTTAAAAGCCCCTCGATAAAGATAGTTGAGCAACTTTGGACCATCAATGTTGCTCGGTGTACACATTTTATTGTTCTTTTATGTCAAATTTTACGAGTATAAGATTCCGATATTTTTTCGATTACAAAACACCAACTTTCTATGACAAATGGACAAAACCGTTAAAAGCTCCTCCATATAGAGAGTTGAGCAACTTCGGACCGATAAAGTTGCTCGGTGTACACTTTTTATTGTTCTTCTATGTCCAATGTTACGAGTATAAGCTTCGTAGATTATTTCGATGCCAAAACAACAACTTTCTATTACAAATGGACAAAAAACCCTTAAAAGCTTCTCTATAGAGAGAGTTGAGCAACTTTGGACCATCAAAGTTGCTCAGTGTACACTTTTTATTGTTATTTTATGTCAAATTTTACGAGTATAATATTCCGATATTTTTTCGATGCCAAGACACCAACTTTCTATGATAAATGGACAAAACCGTTAAAAGCTCCTCCATATAGAGAGTTGAGCAACTTCGGACCATCAAAGTTACTCGGTATACACTTTTTATTGTTCTTCTATGTCCAATGTTACGAGTATAAGCTTCGTAGATTATTTCGATGCCAAAACAACAACTTTCTATTACAAATGGACAAAACCGTTAAAAGCTCCTCTATAGAGAGAGTTGAGCAACTTCGGACCACCAAAGTTGCTCGGTGTACACTTTTTATTGTTCTTCTATGTCCAATTTAACGAGTATAAGCTTTCGTTATTATTTCGATGCCAAAACACCACTTTCTATGATAAATGGACAAAACCTTTAAAAGATCCCAAATAGAGAGAGTTGAGCAACTTCGGACCATCAAAGTTGCTCGGTATACACATTTTAGTGTTCTTCTATGTCATATTTTACGAGAATAAGCTTCGTAGACTATTTCGATGCCAAAACACCAACTTTCTATGACAAATGGACAAAACCGTTAAAAGCTCTTCCATATAGAGAGTTGAGCAACTTCGGACCATCAAAGATGCTCGGTGTACACTTTTTATTGTTCTTCTATGTATAATGTTACGAGTATAAGCTTCGTAGATTATTTTGATGCCAAAACAACAACTTTCTATTACAAATGGACAAAACCGTTAAAAGCTCCTCCATAGAGAGAGTTGAGCAACTTTAGACCATCAAAGTTGCTCGGTGTACACTTTTTATTGTTCTTCTATGTCCAATTTTATGAGTTAGCTTCGAAGATTATTTCGATGCCAAAACACCAACTTTCTATGACAAATGGGCAAAACCGTTAAAGGCTCCCAAATAGAGAGTTGAGCAACTTCGGATCATCAAAGTTTCACGGTGTACACTTTTTATTGTTCTTCTATGTCCAATTTTATGAGTATAAGCTTCGTAGATTATTTCGATGCCAAAACAACAACTTTCTATTACAAATGGACAAAACCGTTAAAAGCTCCTCCATAGAGAGAGTTGAGTAACTTCGGATTATCAAAGTTGCTCGGTGTACACATTTTATTGTTCTTTTATGTCAAATTTTACGAGTATAAGATTCTGATATTTTTTCGATGCCAAAACACCAACTTTCTATGACAAATGGACAAAACCATTAAAAGCTCCTCCATATAAAGAGTTGAGCAACTTCGGACCATCAAAGTTGCTCGGTGTACACTTTTTATTGTTCCTCTATGTCCAATTTTACGAGTATAAGCTTCCGAGATTATTTCGATGCAAAACACCAACTTTCTATGACAAATGGACAAAACCATTAAAAACTCCTCCATATAGAGAGTTGAGCAACTTCGGACCATCAAAGTTGCTCGGTCTACACTTTTTATTGTTGTTCTATGTCCAATGTTACGAGTATAAGCTTCGTAGATTATTTCGATGCCAAAACAACAACTTTCTATTACAAATGGACAAAACCGTTAAAAGCCCCTCGATAAAGACAGTTGAGCAACTTTGGACCATCAATGTTGCTCGGTGTACACATTTTATTGTTCTTTTATGTCAAATTTTACGAGTATAAGATTCCGATATTTTTTCGATTACAAAACACCAACTTTCTATGACAAATGGACAAAACCATTAAAAGCTCCTCCATATAGAGAGTTGAGCAACTTCGGACCAATAAAGTTGCTCGGTGTACACTTTTTATTGTTCTTCTATGTCCAATGTTACGAGTATAAGCTTCGTAGATTATTTCGATGCCAAAACAACAACTTTCTATTACAAATGGACAAAAAACCGTTAAAAGCTTCTCTATAGAGAGAGTTGAGCAACTTTGGACCATCAAAGTTGCTCAGTGTACACTTTTTATTGTTATTTTATGTCAAATTTTACGAGTATAAGATTCCGATATTTTTTCGATGCCAAGACACTAACTTTCTATGATAAATGGACAAAACCGTTAAAAGCTCCTCCATATAGAGAGTTGAGCAACTTCGGACCATCAAAGTTACTCGGTATACACTTTTTATTGTTCTTCTATGTCCAATGTTACGAGTATAAGCTTCGTAGATTATTTCGATGCCAAAACAACAACTTTCTATTACAAATGGATAAAAAACCGTTAAAAGCTTCTCTATAGAGAGAGTTGAGCAACTTTGGACCATCAAAGTTGCTCGGTGTACACTTTTTATTGTTATTTTATGTCAAATTTTATGAGTATAAGATTCCGATATTTTTTCGATTCCAAAACTCCAACTTTCTAAGACAAATGGACAAAACCGTTAAAAGCTCCTTCATATAGAGAGTTGAGCAACTTCGGACCATCAAAGTTGCTCAATGTACACTTTTTATTAATCTTCTATGTCCAATGTTACGAGTATAAGCTTCCGAGATTATTTCGATGCCAAAACACCAACTTTCTATGACAAATGGACAAAACCGTTAAAAGCTCCTCCATATAGAGAGTTGAGCAACTTCGGACCATCAAAGTTGCTCAATGTACACTTTTTATTGTTCTTCTATGTCCAATTTTACGAGTATAAGCTTCCGAGATTATTTCGATGCCAAAACACCAACTTTCTATGACAAATGAACAAAACCGTTAAAAGCTCCTCTATAGCGAGAGTTGAACAACTTCGAACCATCAAACTTGCCCGGTGTACACTTTTTATTGTTCTTCTATGTCAAATTTTACGAGAATAAGCTTCCTAGATTATTTCGATGCGAAAACAACAACTTTCTATGACAAATGGACGAAACCGTTAAAAGCTCCTCCATATAGAGATTTGAGCAACTTCGGACCAACAAAGTTGCTCGGTGTATACTTTTTATTGTTCTTCTAAGTCCAATTTTACGAGTATAAGGTTTCGTTATTATTTCGATGCCAAAACAACAACTTTCTATGACAAATGGACAAAACCGTTAAAAGCTCCCAAATAGAGAGAGTTGAGCAATTTCGGACCATCAAAGTTGCTCGGTGTACACTTTTTATTGTTCTTCTATGTCCAATTTTACGAGTATAAGCTTCGTAGATTATTTCGATGCCAAAACACCAACTTTCTATGACAAATGGACAAAACCGTTAGAGGCTCCCAAATAGAGAGTTGAGCAATTTCGGACCATCAAAGGTTCTCGGTGTATACTTTTTATTGTTCTTCTCTGTCCAATTTTACGAGTATAAGCTTCGTAGATTATTTCGATGCCAAAACAACAACTTTCTATTACAAATGGACAAAACCGTTAAAAGCTCCACCATATAGAGAGTTGAGCAACTTTGGACCATCAAAGTTACTCGGTGTACACTGTTTATTGTTCTTCTATGTCCAATGTTATGAGTATAAGCTTCGTATATTATTTCGATGCCAAAACAACAACTTTCTATTACAAATGGACAAAACCGTTAAAAGCTCCTCTATAGAGAGAGTTGAGCAACTTCGGACCACCAAAGTTGCTCGGTGTACAGTTTTTATTGTTCTTCTATGTCCAATTTAACGAGTATAAGCTTTCGTAATTATTTCGATGCCAAAACACCACTTTCTATGATAAATGGACAAAACCGTTAAAAGATCCCAAATAGAGAGAGTTGAGCAACTTCGGACCATCAAAGTTGCTCGGTGTACACATTTTAGTGTTCTTCTATGTCCAATTTTACGAGAATAAGCTTCATAGACTATTTCGATGCCAAAACACCAACTTTCTATGACAAATGGACAAAACCGTTAAAAGCTCCTCCATATAGAGAGTTGAGCAACTTCGGACCATCAAAGTTGCTCGTTGTACACTTTTTATTCTTCTTCTATGTATAATGTTACGAGTATAAGCTTCGTAGATTATTTCGATGCCAAAACAACAACTTTCTATTACAAATGGACAAAACCGTTAAAAGCTCCTCTATAGAGAGAGTTGAGCAACTTCGGACCACCAAAGTTGCTCGGTGTACACTTTTTATTGTTCTTCTATGTCCAATTTAACGAGTATAAGCTTTCGTAATTATTTCGATGCCAAAACACCACTTTCTATGATAAATGGACAAAACCGTTAAAAGATCCCAAATAGAGAGAGTTGAGCAACTTCGGACCATCAAAGTTGCTCGGTGTACACATTTTAGTGTTCTTCTATGTCCAATTTTACGAGAATAAGCTTCATAGACTATTTCGATGCCAAAACACCAACTTTCTATGACAAATGGACAAAAACGTTAAATGCTCCCAAATAGAGAGAGTTGAGCAATTTCGAACCATCAAAGTTGCTCGGTGTACACTTTTTATTGTTCTTCTATGTCCAATTTTACGAGTATAAGCTTCGTAGATTATTTCGATGCCAAAACACCAACTTTCTATGACAAATGGACAAAACCGTTAGAGGCTCCCAAATAGAGAGTTGAGCAACTTCGGACCATCAAGGTTGCTCGGTGTACACTTTTTATTGTTCTTCTATGACCAATTTTACGAGTATAAGCTTCGTAGATTATTTCGATGACAAAACAACAACTTTCTATTACAAATGGACAAAACCGTTAAAAGCTCCTCCATAGATATAGTTGAGCAACTTCGGACTATCAAAGTTGCTCGATGTACACTTTTTATTGTTCTTTTATGTCAAATTTTACGAGTATAAGATTCTGATATTTTTTCGTTGCCAAAACACGAACTTTCTATGAGAAATGGACAAAACCATTAAAAGCTCCTCCATATAGAGAGTTGAGCAACTTCGGACCATCAAAGTTACTCGGTGTACACTTTTTATTGTTCTTCTATGTCCAATGTTACGGGTATAAGCTTCGTAGATTATTTCGATGCCAAAACAACAAATTTCTATTACAAATGGACAAAACCGTTAAAAGCTCCTCTATAGAGAGAGTTGAGCAACTTTGGACCATCAAAGTTGCTCGATGTACAGTTTTTATTGTTCTTCTATGTCCAATGTTACGAGTATAAGCTTCGTAGATTATTTCGATGCCAAAACAACAACTTTCTATTACAAATGGGCAAAACCGTTAAAAGCCCCTCTATAGAGAGAGTTGAGTAACTTCGGACTATCAAAGTTGCTCGGTGTACACATTTTATTGTTCTTTTATGTCAAATTTTACGAGTATAAGATTCCGATATTTTTTCGATGCCAAAACACCAACTTTCTATGACAAATGGACAAAACCATTAAAAGCTCCTCCATATAGAGAGTTGAGCAACTTCGGACCATCAAAGTTACTCGGTGTACACTTTTTATTGTTCCTCTATGTCCAATTTTACGAGTATAAGCTTCCGAGATTATTTCGATGCAAAACACCAACTTTCTATGACAAATGGACAAAACCATTAAAAACTCCTCCATATAGAGAGTTGAGCAACTTCGGACCATCAAAGTTGCTCGGTCTACACTTTTTATTGTTGTTCTATGTCCAATGTTACGAGTATAAGCTTCGTAGATTATTTCGATGCCAAAACAACAACTTTCTATTACAAATGGACAAAACCGTTAAAAGCCCCTCGATAAAGACAGTTGAGCAACTTTGGACCATCAATGTTGCTCGGTGTACACATTTTATTGTTCTTTTATGTCAAATTTTACGAGTATAAGATTCCGATATTTTTTCGATTACAAAACACCAACTTTCTATGACAAATGGACAAAACCATTAAAAGCTCCTCCATATAGAGAGTTGAGCAACTTCGGACCAATAAAGTTGCTCGGTGTACACTTTTTATTGTTCTTCTATGTCCAATGTTACGAGTATAAGCTTCGTAGATTATTTCGATGCCAAAACAACAACTTTCTATGACAAATGGACAAAACCATTAAAAACTCCTCCATATAGAGAGTTGAGCAACTTCGGACCATCAAAGTTGCTCGGTCTACACTTTTTATTGTTGTTCTATGTCCAATGTTACGAGTATAAGCTTCGTAGATTATTTCGATGCCAAAACAACAACTTTCTATTACAAATGGACAAAACCGTTAAAAGCCCCTCGATAAAGACAGTTGAGCAACTTTGGACCATCAATGTTGCTCGGTGTACACATTTTATTGTTCTTTTATGTCAAATTTTACGAGTATAAGATTCCGATATTTTTTCGATTACAAAACACCAACTTTCTATGACAAATGGACAAAACCATTAAAAGCTCCTCCATATAGAGAGTTGAGCAACTTCGGACCAATAAAGTTGCTCGGTGTACACTTTTTATTGTTCTTCTATGTCCAATGTTACGAGTATAAGCTTCGTAGATTATTTCGATGCCAAAACAACAACTTTCTATTACAAATGGACAAAAACCGTTAAAAGCTTCTCTATAGAGAGAGTTGAGCAACTTTGGACCATCAAAGTTGCTCAGTGTACACTTTTTATTGTTATTTTATGTCAAATTTTACGAGTATAAGATTCCGATATTTTTTCGATGCCAAGACACCAACTTTCTATGATAAATGGACAAAACCGTTAAAAGCTCCTCCATATTGAGAGTTGAGCAACTTCGGACCATCAAAGTTACTCGGTATACACTTTTTATTGTTCTTCTATGTCCAATGTTACGAGTATAAGCTTCGTAGATTATTTCGATGCCAAAACAACAACTTTCTATTACAAATGGATAAAAAACCGTTAAAAGCTTCTCTATAGAGAGAGTTGAGCAACTTTGGACCATCAAAGTTGCTCGGTGTACACTTTTTATTGTTATTTTATGTCAAATTTTATGAGTATAAGATTCCGATATTTTTTCGATTCCAAAACTCCAACTTTCTAAGACAAATGGACAAAACCGTTAAAAGCTCCTTCATATAGAGAGTTGAGCAACTTCGGACCATCAAAGTTGCTCAATGTACACTTTTTATTGATCTTCTATGTCCAATGTTACGAGTATAAGCTTCCGAGATTATTTCGATGCCAAAACACCAACTTTCTATGACAAATGGACAAAACCGTTAAAAGCTCCTCCATATAGAGAGTTGAGCAACTTCGGACCATCAAAGTTGCTCAATGTACACTTTTTATTGTTCTTCTATGTCCAATTTTACGAGTATAAGCTTCCGAGATTATTTCGATGCCAAAACACCAACTTTCTATGACAAATGAACAAAACCGTTAAAAGCTCCTCTATAGCGAGAGTTGAACAACTTCGAACCATCAAACTTGCCCGGTGTACACTTTTTATTGTTCTTCTATGTCAAATTTTACGAGAATAAGCTTCCTAGATTATTTCGATGCGAAAACAACAACTTTCTATGACAAATGGACGAAACCGTTAAAAGCTCCTCCATATAGAGATTTGAGCAACTTCGGACCAACAAAGTTGCTCGGTGTATACTTTTTATTGTTCTTCTAAGTCCAATTTTACGAGTATAAGGTTTCGTTATTATTTCGATGCCAAAACAACAACTTTCTATGACAAATGGACAAAACCGTTAAAAGCTCCCAAATAGAGAGAGTTGAGCAATTTCGGACCATCAAAGTTGCTCGGTGTACACTTTTTATTGTTCTTCTATGTCCAATTTTACGAGTATAAGCTTCGTAGATTATTTCGATGCCAAAACACCAACTTTCTATGACAAATGGACAAAACCGTTAGAGGCTCCCAAATAGAGAGTTGAGCAATTTCGGACCATCAAAGGTTCTCGGTGTATACTTTTTATTGTTCTTCTCTGTCCAATTTTACGAGTATAAGCTTCGTAGATTATTTCGATGCCAAAACAACAACTTTCTATTACAAATGGACAAAACCGTTAAAAGCTCCACCATATAGAGAGTTGAGCAACTTTGGACCATCAAAGTTACTCGGTGTACACTGTTTATTGTTCTTCTATGTCCAATTTTATGAGTATAAGCTTCGTATATTATTTCGATGCCAAAACAACAACTTTCTATTACAAATGGACAAAACCGTTAAAAGCTCCTCTATAGAGAGAGTTGAGCAACTTCGGACCACCAAAGTTGCTCGGTGTACAGTTTTTATTGTTCTTCTATGTCCAATTTAACGAGTATAAGCTTTCGTAATTATTTCGATGCCAAAACACCACTTTCTATGATAAATGGACAAAACCGTTAAAAGATCCCAAATAGAGAGAGTTGAGCAACTTCGGACCATCAAAGTTGCTCGGTGTACACATTTTAGTGTTCTTCTATGTCCAATTTTACGAGAATAAGCTTCATAGACTATTTCGATGCCAAAACACCAACTTTCTATGACAAATGGACAAAACCGTTAAAAGCTCCTCCATATAGAGAGTTGAGCAACTTCGGACCATCAAAGTTGCTCGTTGTACACTTTTTATTGTTCTTCTATGTATAATGTTACGAGTATAAGCTTCGTAGATTATTTCGATGCCAAAACAACAACTTTCTATTACAAATGGACAAAACCGTTAAAAGCTCCTCTATAGAGAGAGTTGAGCAACTTCGGACCACCAAAGTTGCTCGGTGTACACTTTTTATTGTTCTTCTATGTCCAATTTAACGAGTATAAGCTTTCGTTATTATTTCGATGCCAAAACACCACTTTCTATGATAAATGGACAAAACCGTTAAAAGATCCCAAATAGAGAGAGTTGAGCAACTTCGGACCATCAAAGTTGCTCGGTATACACATTTTAGTGTTCTTCTATGTCATATTTTACGAGAATAAGCTTCGTAGACTATTTCGATGCCAAAACACCAACTTTCTATGACAAATGGACAAAACCGTTAAAAGCTCTTCCATATAGAGAGTTGAGCAACTTCGGACCATCAAAGTTGCTCGGTGTACACTTTTTATTGTTCTTCTATGTATAATGTTACGAGTATAAGCTTTGTAGATTATTTTGATGCCAAAACAACAACTTTCTATTACAAATGGACAAAACCGTTAAAAGCTCCTCCATAGAGAGAGTTGAGCAACTTTAGACCATCAAAGTTGCTCGGTGTACACTTTTTATTGTTCTTCTATGTCCAATTTTATGAGTTAGCTTCGAAGATTATTTCGATGCCAAAACACCAACTTTGTATGACAAATGGGCGAAACCGTTAAAGGCTCCCAAATAGAGAGTTGAGCAACTTCGGATCATCAAAGTTTCACGGTGTACACTTTTTATTGTTCTTCTATGTCCAATTTTACGAGTATAAGCTTCGTAGATTATTTCGATGCCAAAACAACAACTTTCTATTACAAATGGACAAAACCGTTAAAAGCTCCTCCATAGAGAGAGTTGAGTAACTTCGGATTATCAAAGTTGCTCGGTGTACACATTTTATTGTTCTTTTATGTCAAATTTTACGAGTATAAGATTCTGATATTTTTTCGATGCCAAAACACCAACTTTCTATGACAAATGGACAAAACCATTAAAAGCTCCTCCATATAGAGAGTTGAGCAACTTCGGACCATCAAAGTTGCTCGGTGTACACTTTTTATTGTTCCTCTATGTCCAATTTTACGAGTATAAGCTTCCGAGATTATTTCGATGCAAAACACCAACTTTCTATGACAAATGGACAAAACCATTAAAAACTCCTCCATATAGAGAGTTGAGCAACTTCGGACCATCAAAGTTGCTCGGTGTACACTTTTTATTGTTCTTCTATGTGCAATTTTACGAGTATAAGCTTCGTAGATTATTTCGATGCCAAAACAACAACTTTCTATTACAAACGGACAAAACCGTTAAAAGCCCCTCGATAAAGACAGTTGAGCAACTTTGGACCATCAAAGTTGCTCGGTGTACACTTTTTATTGTTCTTTTATGTCAAATTTTACGAGTATAAGATTCCGATATTTTTTCGATTACAAAACACCAACTTTCTATGACAAATGGACAAAACCGTTAAAAGCTCCTCCATATAGAGAGTTGAGCAACTTCGGACCATCAAAGTTGCTCGGTGTACACTTTTTATTGTTCTTCTATGTGCAATTTTACGAGTATAAGCTTCGTAGATTATTTCGATGGCAAAACAACAACTTTCTATTACAAATGGACAAAACCGTTAAAAGCTCCTCTATAGAGAGAGTTGAGCAACTTCGGACCGTCAAAGTTGCTCGGTGTACACTTTTTATTGTTCTTCTATGTCCAATTTTATGAGTATAAGCTTCGTAGATTATTTCGATGCCAAAACACGAACTTTCTATGACAAATGGACAAAACCGTTAGAGGCCCCCAAATAGAGAGTTGAGCAACTTCGGACCATCAAAGTTGCTCGGTGTACACTTTTTATTGTTCTTCTATGTCCAATTTTACGAGTATAAGCTTCCGAGATTATTTCGATGCAAAACACCAACTTTCTGTGACAAATGGACAAAACCATTAAAAGCTCCTCCATATAGAGAGTTGAGCAACTTCGGACCATTAAAGTTGCCCGGTGTACACTTTTTATTGTTGTTCTATGTCCAATGTTACGAGTATAAGCTTCGTAGATTATTTCGATGCCAAAACAATAACTTTCTATTACAAATGGACAAAACCGTTTAAAGCTCCACTATAGAGAGAGTTGAGCAACTTCGGACCATCAATATTGCTCGGTGTACATATTTTATTGTTTTTCTAGGTCCAATTTTACGAGTATAAGCTTCCGAGATTATTTCGATGCTAAAACACCAACTTTCTATGACAAATGGACAAAACCGTTAAAAGCTCCTCTATAGCGAGAGTTGAGCAACTACGGACCATCAAAGTTGCGCGGTGTACACTTTTTATTGTTCTTCTATGTTTAATTTTAAGAGTATAAGCTTCTTAGATTATTTTGATCCCAAAACAACAATTTTCTATAACAAATGGAGAAACCGTTAAAAGCTCCTCCATATAGAGATTTGAGCAACTTCGGACCATCAAAGTTGTTTGGTGTACACTTTTTATTGTTCTTTTATGTCCGATTTTCCGAGTATAAGTTTTCGTTATTATTTCGATGCCAAAACACCAACATTCTATGACAAATGGACAAAACCATTAAAAGCTCCTCCATATAGAGAGTTCGGCAACTTCGGACCATCAAAGTTACTCGTTGTACACTTTTTATTGTTCTTCTATGTCCAATGGTACGAGTATAAGCTTCGTAGATTATTTCGATGCCAAAACAACAACTTTCTATTACAAATGGACAAAACCGTTAAAAGCTCCTCTATAGAGAGAGTTGAGCAACTTTGGACCATCAAAGTTGCTCGGTGTACACTTTTTATTGTTCTTCAATGTCCAATTTTTCGAGTATAAGGTTTGGTTATTATTTCAATGCCAAAACAACAACTTTCTATGACAAATGGACAAAACCGCTAAAAGCTCCCAAATAGAGAGAGTTGAGCAATTTCGGACCATCAAAGTTGCTCGGTGTACACTTTTTATTGTTGTTCTATGTCCAATTTTACGAGTATAAGCTTCGTAGATTATTTCGATACCAAAACAACAACTTTCTATTATAAATGGACAAAATCGTTAAAAGCTCCTCCATAGAGAGAGTTGAGCAACTTCGGACCATCAAAGTTGCTCGGTGTACACTTTTTATTGTTCTTCTATGTCCAATTTTACGAGTATAAGCTTCGTAGATTATTTCGATGCCAAAACAACAACTTTCTATTACAAATGGACAAAACCGTTAAAAGCTCCTCCATAGAGAGAGTTGAGCAACTTTGGACCATCAAAGTTGCTCGGTGTACACTTTTTATTTTTCTTTTATGTCAAATTTTACGAGTATAAGATTCCGATATTTTTTCGATGCCAAAACACCAACTTTCTATGACAAATGGACAAAACCATTAAATGCTCCTCCATATAGAGAGTTAAAAGCTCCTCCATATAGAGAGTTCGGCAACTTCGGACCATCAAAGTTGCTCGGTGTACACTTTTTATTGTTCTTCTTTGTCCAATGTTACGAGTATAAGGTTTCGTTATTATTTCGATGCCAAAACAACAACTTTCTATGACAAATGGACAAAACCGTTAAAAGTTCTTCAATAGAGAGAGTTGAGCAACTTCGGACCATCAAAGTTGCTCAATGTACACTTTTTATTGTTCTTCTATGTCCAATTTTACGAGTATAAGCTTCCGAGATTATTTCGATGCCAAAACACCAACTTTCTATGACAAATGGACAAAACCGTTAAAAGCTCCTCTATAGCGAGAGTTGAACAACTTCGAACCATCAAAGTTGCCCGTTGTACACTTTTTATTCTTCTTCAATGTCCAATTTTACGAGTATAAGCTTCCTAGATTATTTCGATGCGAAAACAACAACTTTCTATGACAAATGGACAAAACCGTTAAAAGCTCCTCCATATAGAGAGTTGAGCAACTTCGGACCATTAAAGTTGCCCGGTGTACACTTTTTATTGTTGTTCTATGTCCAATGTTACGAGTATAAGCTTCATAGATTATTTCGATGCCAAAACAATACTTTTCTATTACAAATGGACAAAACCGTTAAAAGCTCCTCCATAGAGAGAGTTGAGCAACTTTGGACCATCAAAGTTGCTCGGTGTACACTTTTTATTGTTCTTTTATGTCTAATTTTACGAGTATAAGATTCCGATATTTTTTCGATTCCAAAACACCAACTTTCTATGACAAATGGACAAAACCGTTAAAAGCTCCTCCATATAGAGAGTTGAGCAACTTCGGTCCAACAAAGTTGCTCGGTGTACACTTTTTATTGTTCTTCTATGTCCAATGTTACGAGTATAAGCTTCGTAGATTATTTCGATGCCAAAACACCAACTTTTTAAGACAAATGGACAAAACCGTTAAATGCTCCTCCATATAGAGAGTTTTATCAACTTCGGACCATCAAAGTTGCTCGGTGTACACTTTTTATTGTTCTTCTATGTCCAATGTTACGAGTATAAGCTTCTTAGATTATTTCGATGCCAAAACAACAACTTTCTATTACAAATGGACAAAACCGTTAAAAGCTCCTCCATAGAGAGAGTTGAGCAACTTTGGACCATCAAAGTTGCTCGGTGTACACTTTTTATTGTTCTTTTATGTCAAATTTTACGAGTATAAGATTTCGATATTTTTTCGATTCCAAAACACCAACTTTCTATGACAAATGGACAAAACCGTTAAAAGCTCCTCTATAGCGAGAGTTGAACAACTTCGAACCATCAAAGTTGCCCGGTGTACACTTTTTATTGTTCTTCTATGTCCAATGTTACGAGCATAAGCTTCGTAGATTATTTCGATGCCAAAACAATAACTTTCTATGATCAATGGACAAAACCGCTAAAAGCTTCTCCATAGATAGAGTTGAGCAACTTTGGACCATTAAATTTGCTCGGTGTACACTTTTTATTGTTCTTTTATGTCAAATTTTACGAGTATAAGATTCCGATATTTTTTCGATTCCAAAACACCAACTTTCTATGACAAATGGACAAAACCGTTAAAAGCTCCATTATAGAGAGAGTTGAGCAACTTCGGACCATCAATATTGCTCGGTGTACACTTTTTATTGTTTTTCTAAGTCCAATTGTACGAGTATAAGCTTCCGAGATTATTCCGATGCTAAAACACCAACTTTCTATGTCAAATGGACAAAACCGTTAAAAGCTCCTCTATAGCGAGAGTTGAGCAACTTCGGACCATCGAAGTTGCGCGGTGTACACTTTTTATTGTTCTTCTATGTCTAATTTTACGAGTATAAGCTTCTTAGATTATTTCGATCCCAAAACAACAATTTTCTATAATAAATGGACAAACCGTTAAAAGCTCCTCCATATAGAGATTTTAGCAACTTCGGACCATTAAAGTTGTTTGGTGTACACTTTTTATTGTTCTTTTATGTCTGATTTTCCGAGAATAAGTTTTCGTTATTATTTCGATGCCAAAACACCAACTTTCCATGACAAATGGACAAAACCATTAAAAGCTCCTCCATATAGAGAGTTGAGCAACTTCGGACCATCAAAGTTACTCGTTGAACACTTTTTATTGTTCTTCTATGTCCAATGGTACGAGTATAAGCTTCGTAGATTATTTCGATGCCAAAACAATAACTTTTCTATTACAAATGGACAAAACCGTTAAAAGCTCCTCTATAGAGAGAGTTGAGCAACTTTGGACCATCAAAGTTGCTCGGTGTACACTTTTTATTGTTCTTCTATGTCCAATTTTTCGAGTATAAGGTTTCGTTATTATTTCAATGCCAAAACAACAACTTTCTATGACAAATGGATAAAACCGTTAAAAGCTCCCAAATAGAGAGAGTTGAGCAATTTGACCATCAAAGTTGCTCGGTGTACACTTTTTATTGTTCTTCTATGTCCAATTTTACGAGTATAAGCTTCGTAGATTATTTCGATGCCAAAACAACAACTTTCTATTACAAATGGACAAAACCGTTAAAAGCTCCTCCATAGAGAGAGTTGAGCAACTTCGGACCATCAAAGTTGCCCCGTGTACACTTTTTATTGTTCTTCTATGTCCAATTTTACGAGTATAAGGTTTCGTTATTATTTCGATGCCAAAACAACAACTTTCAATGACAAATGGACAAAACCGTTAAAAGCTCCCAAATAGAGAGAGTTGAGCAATTTCAGACCATCAAAGTTGCTCGGTGTACACTTTTTATTGTTCTTCTATGTCCAATTTTACGAGTATAAGCTTCGTAGATTATTTCGATGCCAAAACACCAACTTTCTATGACAAATGGACAAAACCTTTAAAAGCTCTTCAATAGAGAGAGTTGAGCAACTTCGGACCATCAAAGTTGCTCAATGTACACTTTTTATTGTTCTTCTATGTCCAATTTTACGAGTATAAGCTTCCGAGATTATTTCGATGCCAAAACACCAACTTTCTATGACAAAT
Organism: Euonymus europaeus; assembly: GCA_963580455.1. NCBI lineage: Eukaryota > Viridiplantae > Streptophyta > Magnoliopsida > Celastrales > Celastraceae > Euonymus > Euonymus europaeus. The sequence continues at coordinate 10,891,751 of OY756965.1, forward strand.
GGACAAAACCGTTAAAAGCTCCTCTATAGCGAGAGTTGAACAACTTCGAACCATAAAAGTTGCCCGGTGTACACTTTTTATTGTTCTTCAATGTCCAATTTTACGAGTATAAGCTTCCGAGATTATTCCGATGCTAAAACACCAACTTTCTATGTGAAATGGACAAAACCGTTAAAAGCTCCTCTATAGCGAGAGTTGAGCAACTTCGGACCATCAAAGTTGCGAGGTGTACACTTTTTATTGTTCTTCTATGTCTAATTTTACGAGTATAAGCTTCTTAGATTATTTCGATCCCAAAACAACAATTTTCTATTACAAATGGACAAACCGTTAAAAGCTCCTCCATATAGAGATTTGAGCAACTTCGGACCATCAAAGTTGTTTGGTGTACACTTTTTATTGTTCTTTTATGTCCGATTTTCCGAGTATAGGTTTTCGTTATTATTTCGATGCCAAAACACCAACTTTCTATGACAAATGGACAAAACCATTAAAAGCTCCTCCATATAGAGAGTTGAGCAACTTCGGACCATCAAAGTTACTCGTTGTACACTTTTCATTGTTCTTCTATGTCCAATGGTACGAGTATAAGCTTCGTAGATTATTTCGATGCCAAAACAACAACTTTCTATTGTAAATGGACAAAACCGTTAAAAGCTCGTCTATAGAGAGAGTTGAGCAACTTTGGACCATCAAAGTTGCTCGGTGTACACTTTTTATTGTTCTTCTATGTCCAATTTTTCGAGTATAAGGTTTCGTTATTATTTCAATGCCAAAACAACAACTTTCTATGACAAATGGACAAAACCGTTAAAAGCTCCCAAATAGAGAGAGTTGAGCAATTTCGGACCATCAAAGTTGCCCGGTGTACACTTTTTATTGTTCTTCTATGTCCAATTTTACGAGTATAAGCTTCGTAGATTATTTCGATGCCAAAACAACAACTTTTTATTACAAATGGACAAAACCGTTAAAAGCTCCTCCATAGAGAGAGTTGAGCAACTTTAGACCATCAAAGTTGCTCGGTGTACACTTTTTATTGTTCTTCTATGTCCAATTTTACGAGTATAAGCTTCGTAGATTATTTCGATGCCAAAACAACAACTTTCTATTACGAATGGACAAAACCGTTAAAAGCTCCTCCATAGAGAGAGTTGAGCAACTTTGGACCATCAAAGTTGCTCGGTGTACACTTTTTATTTTTCTTTTATGTCAACTTTTACGAGTATAAGATTCTGATATTTTTTCGATGCCAAAACACCAACTTTCTATGACAAATGGACAAAACCATTGAAAGCTCCTCCATATAGAGAGTTGAGCAACTTCGGACCATCAAAGTTACTCGGTGTACATTTTTATTGTTCTTCTATGTCCAATGTTAGGAGTATAAGCTTCGTAGATTATTTCGATGCCAAAACAACAACTTTCTATTACAAATGGACAAAACCGTTAAAAGCACCTCCATAGAGAGAGTTGAGCAACTTTGGACCATCAAAGTTGCTCGGTGTACACTTTTTATTGTTCTTCTATGTCCAATTTTATGAGTATAAGATTCCGATATTTTTTCGATTCCAAAACACCAACTTTCTATGACAAATAGACAAAACCGTTAAAAGCTCCTCCATATAGAGAGTTGAGCAACTTCGGACCATCAAAGTTGCTCAATGTACACTTTTTATTGGTCTTCTATGTCCAATGTTACGAGTATAAGCTTCCGAGATTATTTCGATGCCAAAACACCAACTTTCTATGACAAATGGACAAAACCGTTAAAAGCTCCTCTATAGCGAGTGTTGAACAACTTCGAACCATCAGAGTTGCCCGGTGTACACTTTTTATTGTTCTTCTATGTCCAATTTTACGAGTATAAGCTTCCTAGATTATTTCGATGCGAAAACAACAACTTTCTATGAGAAATGGACAAAACCGTTAAAAGCTCCTCCATATAGAGAGTTGAGCAACTTCGGACCATCAAAGTTGCTACGTCTACACTTTTTATTGTTCTTCTATGTCCAATTTTACGAGTATAAGGTTTCGTTATTATTTCGATGCCAAAACAACAACTTTCTATGACAAATGGACAAAACCGTTAAAAGCTCCCAAATAGAGAGAGTTGAGCAATTTCGGACCATCAAAGTTGCTCGGTGTACACTTTTTATTGTTCTTCTATGTCCAATTTTACGAGTATAAGCTTCGTAGATTATTTCGATGCCAAAACACCAACTTTCTATGACAAATGGACAAAACCTTTAAAAGCTCTTCAATAGAGAGAGTTGAGCAACTTCGGACCATCAAAGTTGCTCAATGTACACTTTTTATTGTTCTTCTATGTCCAATTTTACGAGTATAAGCTTCTGAGATTATTTCGATGCCAAAACACCAACTTTCTATGAAAAATGGACAAAACCGTTAAAAGCTCCTCTATAGCGAGAGTTGAACAACTTCGAACCATCAAAGTTGCCCGGTGTACACTTTTTATTGTTCTTCAATGTCCAATTTTACGAGTATAATCTTCGTAGATTATTTCGATGCCAAAACAACAACTTTCTATTACAAATGGACAAAACCGTTAAAAGCTCCTCCATAGAGAGAGTTGAGCAACTTCGGACCATCAAAGTTGCGAGGTGTACACTTTTTATTGTTCTTCTATGTCTAATGTTACGAGTATAAGATTCCGATATTTTTTCGATTCCAAAACACCAACTTTCTATGACAAATGGACAAAACCGTTAAAAGCTCCACTATAGAGAGAGTTGAACAACTTCGAACCATCAAAGTTGCCCGGTGTACACTTTTTATTGTTCTTCTATGTCCAATGTTACGAGCATAAGCTTCGTAGATTATTTCGATGCCAAAACAACAACTTTCAATGACAAATGGACAAAACCGCTAAAAGCTCCCAAATAGAGAGAGTTGAGCAATTTCGGACCATCAAAGTTGCTCGGTGTACACTTTTTATTCTTCTTCTATGTCCAATTTTACGAGTATAAGCTTCGTAGATTATTTCGATGCCGAAACAACAACTTTCTATTACAAATGGACAAAACCGTTAAAAGCTCCTCCATAGAGAGAGTTGAGCAACTTTGGACCATCAAAGTTGCTCGGTGTACACTTTTTATTTTTCTTTTATGTCAACTTTTACGAGTATAAGATTCTGATATTTTTTCGATGCCAAAACACCAACTTTCTATGACAAATGGACAAAACCATTGAAAGCTCCTCCATATAGAGAGTTGAGCAACTTCGGACCATCAAAGTTACTCGGTGTACATTTTTATTGTTCTTCTATGTCCAATGTTAGGAGTATAAGCTTCGTAGATTATTTCGATGCCAAAACAACAACTTTCTATTACAAATGGACAAAACCGTTAAAAGCACCTCCATAGAGAGAGTTGAGCAACTTTGGACCATCAAAGTTGCTCGGTGTACACTTTTTATTGTTCTTCTATGTCCAATTTTATGAGTATAAGATTCCGATATTTTTTCGATTCCAAAACACCAACTTTCTATGACAAATAGACAAAACCGTTAAAAGCTCCTCCATATAGAGAGTTGAGCAACTTCGGACCATCAAAGTTGCTCAATGTACACTTTTTATTAGTCTTCTATGTCCAATGTTACGAGTATAAGCTTCCGAGATTATTTCGATGCCAAAACACCAACTTTCTATGACAAATGGACAAAACCGTTAAAAGCTCCTCTATAGCGAGTGTTGAACAACTTCGAACCATCAGAGTTGCCCGGTGTACACTTTTTATTGTTCTTCTATGTCCAATTTTACGAGTATAAGCTTCCTAGATTATTTCGATGCGAAAACAACAACTTTCTATGAGAAATGGACAAAACCGTTAAAAGCTCCTCCATATAGAGAGTTGAGCAACTTCGGACCATCAAAGTTGCTACGTGTACACTTTTTATTGTTCTTCTATGTCCAATTTTACGAGTATAAGATTTCGTTATTATTTCGATGCCAAAACAACAACTTTCTATGACAAATGGACAAAACCGTTAAAAGCTCCCAAATAGAGAGAGTTGAGCAATTTCGGACCATCAAAGTTGCTCGGTGTACACTTTTTATTGTTCTTCTATGTCCAATTTTACGAGTATAAGCTTCGTAGATTATTTCGATGCCAAAACACCAACTTTCTATGACAAATGGACAAAACCTTTAAAAGCTCTTCAATAGAGAGAGTTGAGCAACTTCGGACCATCAAAGTTGCTCAATGTACACTTTTTATTGTTCTTCTATGTCCAATTTTACGAGTATAAGCTTCTGAGATTATTTCGATGCCAAAACACCAACTTTCTATGAAAAATGGACAAAACCGTTAAAAGCTCCTCTATAGCGAGAGTTGAACAACTTCGAACCATCAAAGTTGCCCGGTGTACACTTTTTATTGTTCTTCAATGTCCAATTTTACGAGTATAATCTTCGTAGATTATTTCGATGCCAAAACAACAACTTTCTATTACAAATGGACAAAACCGTTAAAAGCTCCTCCATAGAGAGAGTTGAGCAACTTCGGACCATCAAAGTTGCGAGGTGTACACTTTTTATTGTTCTTCTATGTCTAATTTTACGAGTATAAGATTCCGATATTTTTTCGATTCCAAAACACCAACTTTCTATGACAAATGGACAAAACCGTTAAAAGCTCCACTATAGAGAGAGTTGAACAACTTCGAACCATCAAAGTTGCCCGGTGTACACTTTTTATTGTTCTTCTATGTCCAATGTTACGAGCATAAGCTTCGTAGATTATTTCGATGCCAAAACAACAACTTTCAATGACAAATGGACAAAACCGCTAAAAGCTCCCAAATAGAGAGAGTTGAGCAATTTCGGACCATCAAAGTTGCTCGGTGTACACTTTTTATTGTTCTTCTATGTCCAATTTTACGAGTATAAGCTTCGTAGATTATTTCGATGCCAAAACACCAACTTTCTATGACAAATGGACAAAACCTTTAAAAGCTCTTCAATAGAGAGAGTTGAGCAACTTCGGACCATCAATATTGCTCGGTGTACACTTTTTATTGTTTTTCTAAGTCCAATTTTACGAGTATAAGCTTCCGAGATTATTCCGATGCTAAAACACCAACTTTCTATGTCAAATGGACAAAACCGTTAAAAGCTCCTCTATAGCGAGAGTTGAGCAACTTCGGACCATCGAAGTTGCGCGGTGTACACTTTTTATTGTTCTTCTATGTCTAATTTTACGAGTATAAGCTTCTTAGATTATTTCGATCCCAAAACAACAATTTTCTATAACAAATGGACAAACCGTTAAAAGCTCCTCCATATAGAGATTTTAGCAACTTCGGACCATTAAAGTTGTTTGGTGTACACTTTTTATTGTTCTTTTATGTCCGATTTTCCGAGAATAAGTTTTCGTTATTATTTCGATGCCAAAACACCAACTTTCTATGACAAATGGACAAAACCATTAAAAGCTCCTCCATATAGAGAGTTGAGCAACTTCGGACCATCAAAGTTACTCGTTGTACACTTTTTATTGTTCTTCTATGTCCAATGGTACGAGTATAAGCTTCGTAGATTATTTCGATGCCAAAACAACAACTTTTCTATTACAAATGGACAAAACCGTTAAAAGCTCCTCTATAGAGAGAGTTGAGCAATTTTGGACCATCAAAGTTGCTCGGTGTACACCTTTTATTGTTCTTCTATGTCCAATTTTTCAAATATAAGGTTTCGTTATTATTTCAATGCCAAAACAACAACTTTCTATGACAAATGGATAAAACCGTTAAAAGCTCCCAAATAGAGAGAGTTGAGCAATTTCGGACCATCAAAGTTGCTCGGTGTACACTTTTTATTGTTCTTCTATGTCCAATTTTACGAGTATAAGCTTCGTAGATTATTTCGATGCCAAAACAACAACTTTCTATTACAAATGGACAAAACCGTTAAAAGCTCCTCCATAGAGAGAGTTGAGCAACTTTGGACCATCAAAGTTGCTCGGTGTACACTTTTTATTGTTCTTCTATGTCTAATTTTACGAGTATAAGCTTCGTAGATTATTTCGATGCCAAAACAACAACTTTCTATTACAAATGGACAAAACCGTTAAAAGCTCCTCCATAGAGAGAGTTGAGCAACTTTGGACCATCAAAGTTGCTCGGTGTACACTTTTTATTTTTCTTTTATGTCAAATTTTACGAGTATAAGATTCTGATATTTTTTCGATGCCAAAACACCAACTTTCTATGACAAATGGACAAAACCATTAAAAGCTCCTCCATATAGAGAGTTGAGCAACTTCGGACCATCAAAGTTATTCGTTGTACATTTTTATTGTTCTTCTATGTCCAATGTTACGAGTATAAGCTTCGTAGATTATTTCGATGCCAAAACAACAACTTTCTATTACAAATGGACAAAACCGTTAAAAGCACCTCCATAGAGAGAGTTGAGCAACTTTGGACCATCAAAGTTGCTCGGTGTACACTTTTTATTGTTCTTCTATGTCCAATTTTATGAGTATAAGATTCCGATATTTTTTCGATTCCAAAACACCAACTTTCTATGACAAATGGACAAAACCGTTAAAAGCACCTCCATATAGAGAGTTGAGCAACTTCGGACCATCAAAGTTGCTCAATGTACACTTTTTATTAGTCTTCTATGTCCAATGTTACGAGTATAAGCTTCCGAGATTATTTCGATGCCAAAACACCAACTTTCTATGACAAATGGACAAAACCGTTAAAAGCTCCTCTATAGCGAGTGTTGAACAACTTCGAACCATCAGAGTTGCCCGGTGTACACTTTTTATTGTTGTTCTATGTCCAATTTTACGAGTATAAGCTTCCTAGATTATTTCGATGCGAAAACAACAACTTTCTATGAGAAATGGACAAAACCGTTAAAAGCTCCTCCATATAGAGAGTTGAGCAACTTCGGACCATCAAAGTTGCTCCGTGTACACTTTTTATTGTTCTTCTATGTCCAATTTTACGAGTATAAGGTTTCGTTATTATTTCGATGCCAAAACAACAACTTTCAATGACAAATGGACAAAACCGTTAAAAGCTCCCAAATAGAGAGAGTTGAGCAATTTCGGACCATCAAAGTTGCTCGGTGTACACTTTTTATTGTTCTTCTATGTCCAATTTTACGAGTATAAGCTTCGTAGATTATTTCGATGCCAAAACACCAACTTTCTATGACAAATGGACAAAACCTTTAAAAGCTCTTCAATAGAGAGAGTTGAGCAACTTCGGACCATCAAAGTTGCTCAATGTACACCTTTTATTGTTCTTCTATGTCCAATTTTACGAGTATAAGCTTCCGAGATTATTTCGATGCCAAAACACCAACTTTCTATGACAAATGGACAAAACCGTTAAAAGCTCCTCTATAGCGAGAGTTGAACAACTTCGAACCATCAAAGTTGCCCGGTGTACACTTTTTATTGTTCTTCAATGTCCAATTTTACGAGTATAAGCTTCCGAGATTATTCCGATGCTAAAACACCAACTTTCTATGTCAAATGGACAAAACCGTTAAAAGCTCCTCTATAGCGAGAGTTGAGCAACTTCGGACAATCAAAGTTGCGAGGTGTACACTTTTTATTGTTCTTCTATATCTAATTTTACGAGTATAAGCTTCTTAGATTATTTCGATCCCAAAACAACAATTTTCTATTACAAATGGACAAACCGTTAAAAGCTCCTCCATATAGAGATTTGAGCAACTTCGGACCATCAAAGTTGTTTGGTGTACACTTTTTATTGTTCTTTTATGTCCGATTTCCCGAGTATAAGTTTTCGTTATTATTTCGATGCCAAAACACCAACTTTCTATGACAAATGGACAAAACCATTAAAAGCTCCTCCATATAGAGAGTTGAGCAACTTCGGACCATCAAAGTTACTCGTTGTACACTTTTTATTGTTCTTCTATGTCCAATGGTACGAGTATAAGCTTCGTAGATTATTTCGATGCCAAAACAACAACTTTCTATTATAAATGGACAAAACCGTTAAAAGCTCCTCTATAGAGAGAGCTGAGCAACTTTGGACCATCAAAGTTGCTCGGTGTACACTTTTTATTGTTCTTCTATGTCCAATTTTTCGAGTATAAGGTTTCGTTATTATTTCAATGCCAAAACAACAACTTTCTATGACAAATGGACAAAACCGTTAAAAGCTCCCAAATAGAGAGAGTTGAGCAATTTCGGACCATCAAAGTTGCTCTGTGTACACTTTTTATTGTTCTTCCATGTCCAATTTTACGAGTATAAGCTTCGTAGATTATTTCGATGCCAAAACAACAACTTTTTATTACAAATGGACAAAACCGTTAAAAGCTCCTCCATAGAGAGAGTTGAGCAACTTTGGACCATCAAAGTTGCTCGGTGTACACTGTTTATTGTTCTTCTATGTCCAATTTTACGAGTATAAGCTTCGTAGATTATTTCGATGCCAAAACAACAACTTTCTATTACAAATGGACAAAACCGTTAAAAGCTCCTCCATAGAGAGAGTTGAGCAACTTTGGACCATCAAAGTTGCTCGGTGTACACTTTTTATTTTTCTTTTATGTCAAATTTTACGAGTATAAGATTCTGATATTTTTTCGATGCCAAAACACCAACTTTCTATGACAAATGGACAAAACCATTAAAAGCTCCTCCATATAGAGAGTTGAGCAACTTCGGACCATCAAAGTTACTCGGTGTACACTTTTTATTGTTCTTCTATGTCCAATGTTACGAGTATAAGCTTCGTAGATTATTTCGATGCCAAAACAACAAATTTCTATTTCAAATGGACAAAACCGTTAAAAGCACCTCCATAGATAGAGTTGAGCAACTTTGGAGCATCAAAGTTGCTCGGTGTACACTTTTTATTGTTCTTCTATGTCCAATTTTATAAGTATAAGATTCCGATATTTTTTCGATTCCAAAACACCAACTTTCTATGACAAATGGACAAAACCGTTAAAAGCTCCTCCATATAGAGAGTTGAGCAACTTCGAACCATCAAAGTTGCTCAATGTACACTTTTTATTAGTCTTCTATGTCCAATGTTACGAGTATAAGCTTCCGAGATTATTTCGATGCCAAAACACCAACTTTCTATGACAAATGGAGAAAACCGTTAAAAGCTCCTCTATAGCGAGTGTTGAACAACTTCGAACCATCAGAGTTGCCCGGTGTACACTTTTTATTGTTCTTCTATGTCCAATTTTACGAGTATAAGCTTCCTAGATTATTTCGATGCGAAAACAACAACTTTCTATGAGAAATGGACAAAACCGTTAAAAGCTCCTCCATATAGAGAGTTGAGCAACTTCGGACCATCAAAGTTGCTCCGTGTACACTTTTTATTGTTCTTCTATGTCCAATTTTACGAGTATAAGGTTTCGTTATTTTTTCGATGCCAAAACACCAACTTTCTATGACAAATGGACAAAACCATTAAAAGCTCCTCCATATAGAGAGTTGAGCAACTTTGGACCATCAAAGTTATTCGTTGTACATTTTTATTGTTCTTCTATGTCCAATGTTACGAGTATAAGCTTCGTAGATTATTTCGATGCCAAAACAACAACTTTCTATTACAAATGGACAAAACCGTTAAAAGCACCTCCATAGAGAGAGTTGAGCAACTTTGGACCATCAAAGTTGCTCGGTGTACACTTTTTATTGTTCTTCTATGTCCAATTTTACGAGTATAAGCTTCGTAGATTATTTCGATGCCAAAACACCAACTTTCTATGACAAATGGACAAAACCTTTAAAAGCTCTTCAATAGAGAGAGTTGAGGAACTTCGGACCATCAAAGTTGCTCAATGTACACTTTTTATTGTTCTTCTATGTCCAATTTTACGAGTATAAGCTTCTGAGATTATTTCGATGCCAAAACACCAACTTTCTATGACAAATGGACAAAACCGTTAAAAGCTCCTCTATAGCGAGAGTTGAACAACTTCGAACCATCAAAGTTGCCCGGTGTACACTTTTTATTGTTCTTCAATGTCCAATTTTACGAGTATAATCTTCGTAGATTATTTCGATGCCAAAACAACAACTTTCTATTACAAATGGACAAAGCCGTTAAAAGCTCCTCCATAGAGAGAGTTGAGCAACTTTGGACCATCAAAGTTGCTCGGTGTACACTTTTTATTGTTCTTTTATGTCAAATTTTACGAGTATAAGATTCCGATATTTTTTCGATTCCAAAACACCAACTTTCTATGACAAATGGACAAAAATGTTAAAAGCTCCTCCATATAGAGAGTTCGGCAACTTCGGACCATCAAAGTTGCCCGGTATACACTTTTTATTGTTCTTCTATGTCCAATGTTACGAGCATAAGCTTCGTAGATTATTTCGATGCCAAAACAATAACTTTCTATGACCAATGGACAAAACCGCTAAATGCTTCTCCATAGATAGAGTTGAGCAACTTTGGACCATTAAAGTTGCTCGGTGTACACTTTTTATTGTTCTTTTATGTCAAATTTTACGAGTATAAGATTCCGATATTTTTTCGATTCCAAAACTCCAACTTGCTATGACAAATGGACAAAACCGTTAAAAGCTCTACTATAGAGAAAGTTGAGCAACTTCGGACCATCAATATTGCTCGGTGTACACTTTTTATTGTTTTTCTATGTCCAATTTTACGAGTATAAGCTCCCGAGATTATTCCGATGCTAAAACACCAACTTTCTATGTCAAATGGACAAAACCGTTAAAAGCTCCTCTATAGCGAGAGTTGAGCAACTTCGGACCATCAAAGTTGCGCGGTGTACACTTTTTATTGTTCTTCTATGTCTAATTTTACGAGTATAAGCTTCTTAGATTATTTCGATCCCAAAACAACAATTTTCTATTACAAATGGACAAACCATTAAAAGCTCCTCCATATAGAGATTTGAGCAACTTCGGACCATCAAAGTTGTTTGGTGTACACTTTTTATTGTTCTTTTATGTCCGATTTTCCGAGTATAAGTTTTCGTTATTATTTCGATGCCAAAACACCAACTTTCTATGACAAATGGACAAAACCATTAAAAGCTCCTCCATATAGAGAGTTAAGCAACTTCGGACCATCAAAGTTGCTCAGTGTACACTTTTTATTAGTCTTCTATGTCCAATGTTACGAGTATAAGCTTCCGAGATTATTTCGATGCCAAAACACCAACTTTCTATGACAAATGGACAAAACCGTTAAAAGCTCCTCTATAGCGAGTGTTGCACAACTTCGAACCATCAGAGTTGCCCGGTGTACACTTTTTATTGTTCTTCTATGTCCAATTTTACGAGTATAAGCTTCCTAGATTATTTCGATGCGAAAACAACAACTTTCTATGAGAAATGGACAAAACCGTTAAAAGCTCCTCCATATAGAGAGTTGAGCAACTTCGGACCATCAAAGTTGCTCCGTGTACACTTTTTATTGTTCTTCTATGTCCAATTTTACGAGGATAAGGTTTCGTTATTATTTCGATGCCAAAACAACAACTTTCTATGACAAATGGACAAAACCGTTAAAAGCTCCCAAATAGAGAGAGTTGAGCAATTTCGGACCATCAAAGTTCCTCGGTGTACACTTTTTATTGTTCTTCTATGTCCAATTTTACGAGTATAAGCTTCGTAGATTATTTCGATGCCAAAACACCAACTTTCTATGACAAATGGACAAAACCTTTAAAAGCTCTTCAATAGAGAGAGTTGAGCAACTTCGGACCATCAAAGTTGCTCAATGTACACTTTTTATTGTTCTTCTATGTCCAATTTTACGAGTATAAGCTTCTGAGATTATTTCGATGCCAAAACACCAACTTTCTATGACAAATGGACAAAACCGTTAAAAGCTCCTCCATATAGAGAGTTGAGCAACTTCGGACCATCAAAGTTGCTCAATGTACACTTTTTATTAGTCTTCTATGTCCATTGTTACGAGTATAACCTTCCGAGATTATTTCGATGCCAAAACATCAACTTTCTATGACAAATGGACAAAACCGTTAAAAGCTCCTCTATAGCGAGTGTTGAACAACTTCGAACCATCAGAGTTGCCCGGTGTACACTTTTTATTGTTCTTCTATGTCCAATTTTACGAGTATAAGCTTCGTAGATTATTTCGATGCGAAAACAACAACTTTCTATGAGAAATGGACAAAACCGTTAAAAGCTCCTCCATATAGAGAGTTGAGCAACTTCGGACAATCAAAGTTGCTCCGTGTACACTTTTTATTGTTCTTCTATGTCCAATTTTACGAGTATAAGGTTTCGTTATTATTTCGATGCCAAAACAACAACTTTCTATGACAAATGGACAAAACCGTTAAAAGCTCCCAAATAGAGAGAGTTGAGCAATTTCGGACCATCAAAGTTGCTCGGTGTACACTTTTTATTGTTCTTCTATGTCCAATTTTACGAGTATAAGCTTCGTAGATTATTTCGATGCCAAAACACCAACTTTCTATGACAAATGGACAAAACCTTTAAAAGCTCTTCAATAGAGAGAGTTGAGCAACTTCGGACCATCAAAGTTGCTCAATGTACACTTTTTATTGTTCTTCTATGTCCAATTTTACGAGTATAAGCTTCTGAGATTATTTCGATGCCAAAACACCAACTTTCTATGACAAATGGACAAAACCGTTAAAAGCTCCTCTATAGCGAGAGTTGACAACTTCGAACCATCAAAGTTGCCCGGTGTACACTTTTTATTGTTCTTCAATGTCCAATTTTACGAGTATAATCTTCGTAGATTATTTCGATGCCAAAACAACAACTTTCTATTACAAATGGACAAAACCGTTAAAAGCTCCTCCATAGAGAGATTTGAGCAACTTTGGACCATCAAAGTTGCTCGGTGTACACTTTTTATTGTTCTTTTATGTCAAATTTTACGAGTATAAGATTCCGATATTTTTTCGATTCCAAAATACCAACTTTCTATGACAAATGGACAAAAATGTTAAAAGCTCCTCCATATAGAGAGTTCGGCAACTTCGGACCATCAAAGTTGCTCGGTATACACTTTTTATTGTTCTTCTATGTCCAATGTTACGAGCATAAGCTTCGTAGATTATTTCGATGCCAAAACAATAACTTTCTATGACCAATGGACAAAACCGCTAAATGCTTCTCCATAGATAGAGTTGAGCAACTTTGGACCATTAAAGTTGCTCGGTGTACACTTTTTATTGTTCTTTTATGTCAAATTTTACGAGTATAAGATTCCGATATTTTTTCGATTCCAAAACACCAACTTGCTATGACAAATGGACAAAACCGTTAAAAGCTCTACTATAGAGAGAGTTGAGCAACTTCGGACCATCAATATTGCTCGGTGTACACTTTTTATTGTTTTTCTATGTCCAATTTTACGAGTATAAGCTCCCGAGATTATTCCGATGCTAAAACACCAACTTTCTATGTCAAATGGACAAAACCGTTAAAAGCTCCTCTATAGCGAGAGTTGAGCAACTTCGGACCATCAAAGTTGCGCGGTGTACACTTTTTATTGTTCTTCTATGTCTAATTTTACGAGTATAAGCTTCTTAGATTATTTCGATCCCAAAACAACAATTTTCTATTACAAATGGACAAACCATTAAAAGCTTCTCCATATAGAGATTTGAGCAACTTCGGACCATCAAAGTTGTTTGGTGTACACTTTTTATTGTTCTTTTATGTCCGATTTTCCGAGTATAAGTTTTCGTTATTATTTCGATGCCAAAACACCAACTTTCTATGACAAATGGACAAAACCTTTAAAAGCTCTTCAATAGAGAGAGTTGAGCAACTTCGGACCATCAAAGTTGCTCAATGTACACTTTTTATTGTTCTTCTATGTCCAATTTTACGAGTATAAGCTTCTGAGATTATTTCGATGCCAAAACACCAACTTTCTATGACAAATGGACAAAACCGTTAAAAGCTCCTCTATAGCGAGAGTTGACAACTTCGAACCATCAAAGTTGCCCGGTGTACACTTTTTATTGTTCTTCAATGTCCAATTTTACGAGTATAATCTTCGTAGATTATTTCGATGCCAAAACAACAACTTTCTATTACAAATGGACAAAACCGTTAAAAGCTCCTCCATAGAGAGATTTGAGCAACTTTGGACCATCAAAGTTGCTCGGTGTACACTTTTTATTGTTCTTTTATGTCAAATTTTACGAGTATAAGATTCCGATATTTTTTCGATTCCAAAATACCAACTTTCTATGACAAATGGACAAAAATGTTAAAAGCTCCTCCATATAGAGAGTTCGGCAACTTCGGACCATCAAAGTTGCTCGGTATACACTTTTTATTGTTCTTCTATGTCCAATGTTACGAGCATAAGCTTCGTAGATTATTTCGATGCCAAAACAATAACTTTCTATGACCAATGGACAAAACCGCTAAATGCTTCTCCATAGATAGAGTTGAGCAACTTTGGACCATTAAAGTTGCTCGGTGTACACTTTTTATTGTTCTTTTATGTCAAATTTTACGAGTATAAGATTCCGATATTTTTTCGATTCCAAAACACCAACTTGCTATGACAAATGGACAAAACCGTTAAAAGCTCTACTATAGAGAGAGTTGAGCAACTTCGGACCATCAATATTGCTCGGTGTACACTTTTTATTGTTTTTCTATGTCCAATTTTACGAGTATAAGCTCCCGAGATTATTCCGATGCTAAAACACCAACTTTCTATGTCAAATGGACAAAACCGTTAAAAGCTCCTCTATAGCGAGAGTTGAGCAACTTCGGACCATCAAAGTTGCGCGGTGTACACTTTTTATTGTTCTTCTATGTCTAATTTTACGAGTATAAGCTTCTTAGATTATTTCGATCCCAAAACAACAATTTTCTATTACAAATGGACAAACCATTAAAAGCTTCTCCATATAGAGATTTGAGCAACTTCGAACCATCAAAGTTGTTTGGTGTACACTTTTTATTGTTCTTTTATGTCCGATTTTCCGAGTATAAGTTTTCGTTATTATTTCGATGCCAAAACACCAACTTTCTATGACAAATGGACAAAACCTTTAAAAGCTCTTCAATAGAGAGAGTTGAGCAACTTCGGACCATCAAAGTTGCTCAATGTACACTTTTTATTGTTCTTCTATGTCCAATTTTACGAGTATAAGCTTCTGAGATTATTTCGATGCCAAAACACCAACTTTCTATGACAAATGGACAAAACCGTTAAAAGCTCCTCTATAGCGAGAGTTGACAACTTCGAACCATCAAAGTTGCCCGGTGTACACTTTTTATTGTTCTTCAATGTCCAATTTTACGAGTATAATCTTCGTAGATTATTTCGATGCCAAAACAACAACTTTCTATTACAAATGGACAAAACCGTTAAAAACTCCTCCATAGAGAGATTTGAGCAACTTTGGACCATCAAAGTTGCTCGGTGTACACTTTTTATTGTTCTTTTATGTCAAATTTTACGAGTATAAGATTCCGATATTTTTTCGATTCCAAAATACCAACTTTCTATGACAAATGGACAAAAATGTTAAAAGCTCCTCCATATAGAGAGTTCGGCAACTTCGGACCATCAAAGTTGCTCGGTATACACTTTTTATTGTTCTTCTATGTCCAATGTTACGAGCATAAGCTTCGTAGAT
Organism: Euonymus europaeus; assembly: GCA_963580455.1. Classification (NCBI taxonomy): domain Eukaryota; kingdom Viridiplantae; phylum Streptophyta; class Magnoliopsida; order Celastrales; family Celastraceae; genus Euonymus; species Euonymus europaeus. The sequence goes on from OY756965.1 coordinate 10,907,382, forward strand.
TATTTCGATGCCAAAACAATAACTTTCTATGACCAATGGACAAAACCGCTAAATGCTTCTCCATAGATAGAGTTGAGCAACTTTGGACCATTAAAGTTGCTCGGTGTACACTTTTTATTGTTCTTTTATGTCAAATTTTACGAGTATAAGATTCCGATATTTTTTCGATTCCAAAACACCAACTTGCTACGACAAATGGACAAAACCGTTAAAAGCTCTACTATAGAGAGAGTTGAGCAACTTCGGACCATCAATATTGCTCGGTGTACACTTTTTATTGTTTTTCTATGTCCAATTTTACGAGTATAAGCTCCCGAGATTATTCCGATGCTAAAACACCAACTTTCTATGTCAAATGGACAAAACCGTTAAAAGCTCCTCTATAGCGAGAGTTGAGCAACTTCGGACCATCAAAGTTGCGCGGTGTACACTTTTTATTGTTCTTCTATGTCTAATTTTACGAGTATAAGCTTCTTAGATTATTTCGATCCCAAAACAACAATTTTCTATTACAAATGGACAAACCATTAAAAGCTTCTCCATATAGAGATTTGAGCAACTTCGAACCATCAAAGTTGTTTGGTGTACACTTTTTATTGTTCTTTTATGTCCGATTTTCCGAGTATAAGTTTTCGTTATTATTTCGATGCCAAAACACCAACTTTCTATGACAAATGGACAAAACCTTTAAAAGCTCTTCAATAGAGAGAGTTGAGCAACTTCGGACCATCAAAGTTGCTCAATGTACACTTTTTATTGTTCTTCTATGTCCAATTTTACGAGTATAAGCTTCTGAGATTATTTCGATGCCAAAACACCAACTTTCTATGACAAATGGACAAAACCGTTAAAAGCTCCTCTATAGCGAGAGTTGACAACTTCGAACCATCAAAGTTGCCCGGTGTACACTTTTTATTGTTCTTCAATGTCCAATTTTACGAGTATAATCTTCGTAGATTATTTCGATGCCAAAACAACAACTTTCTATTACAAATGGACAAAACCGTTAAAAGCTCCTCCATAGAGAGATTTGAGCAACTTTGGACCATCAAAGTTGCTCGGTGTACACTTTTTATTGTTCTTTTATGTCAAATTTTACGAGTATAAGATTCCGATATTTTTTCGATTCCAAAATACCAACTTTCTATGACAAATGGACAAAAATGTTAAAAGCTCCTCCATATAGAGAGTTCGGCAACTTCGGACCATCAAAGTTGCTCGGTATACACTTTTTATTGTTCTTCTATGTCCAATGTTACGAGCATAAGCTTCGTAGATTATTTCGATGCCAAAACAATAACTTTCTATGACCAATGGACAAAACCGCTAAATGCTTCTCCATAGATAGAGTTGAGCAACTTTGGACCATTAAAGTTGCTCGGTGTACACTTTTTATTGTTCTTTTATGTCAAATTTTACGAGTATAAGATTCCGATATTTTTTCGATTCCAAAACACCAACTTGCTATGACAAATGGACAAAACCGTTAAAAGCTCTACTATAGAGAGAGTTGAGCAACTTCGGACCATCAATATTGCTCGGTGTACACTTTTTATTGTTTTTCTATGTCCAATTTTACGAGTATAAGCTCCCGAGATTATTCCGATGCTAAAACACCAACTTTCTATGTCAAATGGACAAAACCGTTAAAAGCTCCTCTATAGCGAGAGTTGAGCAACTTCGGACCATCAAAGTTGCGCGGTGTACACTTTTTATTGTTCTTCTATGTCTAATTTTACGAGTATAAGCTTCTTAGATTATTTCGATCCCAAAACAACAATTTTCTATTACAAATGGACAAACCATTAAAAGCTTCTCCATATAGAGATTTGAGCAACTTCGGACCATCAAAGTTGTTTGGTGTACACTTTTTATTGTTCTTTTATGTCCGATTTTCCGAGTATAAGTTTTCGTTATTATTTCGATGCCAAAACACCAACTTTCTATGACAAATGGACAAAACCTTTAAAAGCTCTTCAATAGAGAGAGTTGAGCAACTTCGGACCATCAAAGTTGCTCAATGTACACTTTTTATTGTTCTTCTATGTCCAATTTTACGAGTATAAGCTTCTGAGATTATTTCGATGCCAAAACACCAACTTTCTATGACAAATGGACAAAACCTTTAAAAGCTCTTCAATAGAGAGAGTTGAGCAACTTCGGACCATCAAAGTTGCTCAATGTACACTTTTTATTTTTCTTCTATGTCCAATTTTACGAGTATAAGCTTCTGAGATTATTTCGATGCCAAAACACCAACTTTCTATGACAAATGGACAAAACCGTTAAAAGCTCCTCTATAGCGAGAGTTGACAACTTCGAACCATCAAAGTTGCCCGGTGTACACTTTTTATTGTTCTTCAATGTCCAATTTTACGAGTATAATCTTCGTAGATTATTTCGATGCCAAAACAACAACTTTCTATTACAAATGGACAAAACCGTTAAAAGCTCCTCCATAGAGAGATTTGAGCAACTTTGGACCATCAAAGTTGCTCGGTGTACACTTTTTATTGTTCTTTTATGTCAAATTTTACGAGTATAAGATTCCGATATTTTTTCGATTCCAAAATACCAACTTTCTATGACAAATGGACAAAAATGTTAAAAGCTCCTCCATATAGAGAGTTCGGCAACTTCGGACCATCAAAGTTGCTCGGTATACACTTTTTATTGTTCTTCTATGTCCAATGTTACGAGCATAAGCTTCGTAGATTATTTCGATGCCAAAACAATAACTTTCTATGACCAATGGACAAAACCGCTAAATGCTTCTCCATAGATAGAGTTGAGCAACTTTGGACCATTAAAGTTGCTCGGTGTACACTTTTTATTGTTCTTTTATGTCAAATTTTACGAGTATAAGATTCCGATAATTTTTCGATTCCAAAACACGAACTTGCTATGACAAATGGACAAAACCGTTAAAAGCTCTACTATAGAGAGAGTTGAGCAACTTCGGACCATCAATATTGCTCGGTGTACACTTTTTATTGTTTTTCTATGTCCAATTTTACGAGTATAAGCTCCCGAGATTATTCCGATGCTAAAACACCAACTTTCTATGTCAAATGGACAAAACCGTTAAAAGCTCCTCTATAGCAAGAGTTGAGCAACTTCGGACCATCAAAGTTGCGCGGTGTACACTTTTTATTGTTCTTCTATGTCTAATTTTACGAGTATAAGCTTCTTAGATTATTTCGATCCCAAAACAACAATTTTCTATTACAAATGGACAAACCCGTTAAAAGCTCCTCTATAGCGAGAGTTGACAACTTCGAACCATCAAAGTTGCCCGGTGTACACTTTTTATTGTTCTTCAATGTCCAATTTTACGAGTATAATCTTCGTAGATTATTTCGATGCCAAAACAACAACTTTCTATTACAAATGGACAAAACCGTTAAAAGCTCCTCCATAGAGAGATTTGAGCAACTTCGGACCATCAAAGTTGCTCAATGTACACTTTTTATTGTTCTTCTATGTCCAATTTTACGAGTATAAGCTTCTGAGATTATTTCGATGCCAAAACACCAACTTTCTATGACAAATGGACAAAACCGTTAAAAGCTCCTCTATAGCGAGAGTTGACAACTTCGAACCATCAAAGTTGCCCGGTGTACACTTTTTATTGTTCTTCAATGTCCAATTTTACGAGTATAATCTTCGTAGATTATTTCGATGCCAAAACAACAACTTTCTATTACAAATGGACAAAACCGTTAAAAGCTCCTCCATAGAGAGATTTGAGCAACTTTGGACCATCAAAGTTGCTCGGTGTACACTTTTTATTGTTCTTTTATGTCAAATTTTACGAGTATAAGATTCCGATATTTTTTCGATTCCAAAATACCAACTTTCTATGACAAATGGACAAAAATGTTAAAAGCTCCTCCATATAGAGAGTTCGGCAACTTCGGACCATCAAAGTTGCTCGGTATACACTTTTTATTGTTCTTCTATGTCCAATGTTACGAGCATAAGCTTCGTAGATTATTTCGATGCCAAAACAATAACTTTCTATGACCAATGGACAAAACCGCTAAATGCTTCTCCATAGATAGAGTTGAGCAACTTTGGACCATTAAAGTTGCTCGGTGTACACTTTTTATTGTTCTTTTATGTCAAATTTTACGAGTATAAGATTCCGATAATTTTTCGATTCCAAAACACCAACTTGCTATGACAAATGGACAAAACCGTTAAAAGCTCTACTATAGAGAGAGTTGAGCAACTTCGGACCATCAATATTGCTCGGTGTACACTTTTTATTGTTTTTCTATGTCCAATTTTACGAGTATAAGCTCCCGAGATTATTCCGATGCTAAAACACCAACTTTCTATGTCAAATGGACAAAACCGTTAAAAGCTCCTCTATAGCAAGAGTTGAGCAACTTCGGACCATCAAAGTTGCGCGGTGTACACTTTTTATTGTTCTTCTATGTCTAATTTTACGAGTATAAGCTTCTTAGATTATTTCGATCCCAAAACAACAATTTTCTATTACAAATGGACAAACCCGTTAAAAGCTCCTCTATAGCGAGAGTTGACAACTTCGAACCATCAAAGTTGCCCGGTGTACACTTTTTATTGTTCTTCAATGTCCAATTTTACGAGTATAATCTTCGTAGATTATTTCGATGCCAAAACAACAACTTTCTATTACAAATGGACAAAACCGTTAAAAGCTCCTCCATAGAGAGATTTGAGCAACTTCGGACCATCAAAGTTGCTCAATGTACACTTTTTATTGTTCTTCTATGTCCAATTTTACGAGTATAAGCTTCTGAGATTATTTCGATGCCAAAACACCAACTTTCTATGACAAATGGACAAAACCGTTAAAAGCTCCTCTATAGCGAGAGTTGACAACTTCGAACCATCAAAGTTGCCCGGTGTACACTTTTTATTGTTCTTCAATGTCCAATTTTACGAGTATAATCTTCGTAGATTATTTCGATGCCAAAACAACAACTTTCTATTACAAATGGACAAAACCGTTAAAAGCTCCTCCATAGAGAGATTTGAGCAACTTTGGACCATCAAAGTTGCTCGGTGTACACTTTTTATTGTTCTTTTATGTCAAATTTTACGAGTATAAGATTCCGATATTTTTTCGATTCCAAAATACCAACTTTCTATGACAAATGGACAAAAATGTTAAAAGCTCCTCCATATAGAGAGTTCGGCAACTTCGGACCATCAAAGTTGCTCGGTATACACTTTTTATTGTTCTTCTATGTCCAATGTTACGAGCATAAGCTTCGTAGATTATTTCGATGCCAAAACAATAACTTTCTATGACCAATGGACAAAACCGCTAAATGCTTCTCCATAGATAGAGTTGAGCAACTTTGGACCATTAAAGTTGCTCGGTGTACACTTTTTATTGTTCTTCAATGTCCAATTTTACGAGTATAATCTTCGTAGATTATTTCGATGCCAAAACAACAACTTTCTATGACAAATGGACAAAACCGTTAAAAGCTCCTCCATAGAGAGATTTGAGCAACTTCGGACCATCAAAGTTGCTCAATGTACACTTTTTATTGTTCTTCTATGTCCAATTTTAGGAGTATAAGCTTCTGAGATTATTTCGATGCCAAAACACCAACTTTCTATGACAAATGGACAAAACCGTTAAAAGCTCCTCTATAGCGAGAGTTGACAACTTCGAACCATCAAAGTTGCCCGGTGTACACTTGTTATTGTTCTTCAATGTCCAATTTTACGAGTATAATCTTCGTAGATTATTTCGATGCCAAAACAACAACTTTCTATTACAAATGGACAAAACCGTTAAAAGCTCCTCCATAGAGAGATTTGAGCAACTTTGGACCATCAAAGTTGCTCGGTGTACACTTTTTATTGTTCTTTTATGTCAAATTTTACGAGTATAAGATTCCGATATTTTTTCGATTCCAAAATACCAACTTTCTATGACAAATGGACAAAAATGTTAAAAGCTCCTCCATATAGAGAGTTCGGCAACTTCGGACCATCAAAGTTGCTCGGTATACACTTTTTATTGTTCTTCTATGTCCAATGTTACGAGCATAAGCTTCGTAGATTATTTCGATGCCAAAACAATAACTTTCTATGACCAATGGACAAAACCGCTAAATGCTTCTCCATAGATAGAGTTGAGCAACTTTGGACCATTAAAGTTGCTCGGTGTACACTTTTTATTGTTCTTTTATGTCAAATTTTACGAGTATAAGATTCTGATATTTTTTCGATTCCAAAACACCAACTTGCTATGACAAATGGACAAAACCGTTAAAAGCTCTACTATAGAGAGAGTTGAGCAACTTCGGACCATCAATATTGCTCGGTGTACACTTTTTATTGTTTTTCTATGTCCAATTTTACGAGTATAAGCTCCCGAGATTATTCCGATGCTAAAACACCAACTTTCTATGTCAAATGGACAAAACCGTTAAAAGCTCCTCTATAGCGAGAGTTGAGCAACTTCGGACCATCAAAGTTGCGCGGTGTACACTTTTTATTGTTCTTCTATGTCTAATTTTACGAGTATAAGCTTCTTAGATTATTTCGATCCCAAAACAACAATTTTCTATTACAAATGGACAAACCATTAAAAGCTCCTCCATATAGAGATTTGAGCAACTTCGGACCATCAAAGTTGTTTGGTGTACACTTTTTATTGTTCTTTTATGTCCGATTTTCCGAGTATAAGTTTTCGTTATTATTTCGATGCCAAAACACCAACTTTCTATGACAAATGGACAAAACCATTAAAAGCTCCTCCATATAGAGAGTTGAGCAACTTCGGACCATCAAAGTTGCTCAATGTACACTTTTTATTAGTCTTCTATGTCCAATGTTACGAGTATAAGCTTCCGAGATTATTTCGATGCCAAAACACCAACTTTCTATGACAAATGGACAAAACCGTTAAAAGCTCCTCTATAGTGAGTGTTGCACAACTTCGAACCATCAAAGTTGCCCGGTGTACACTTTTTATTGTTCTTCTATGTCCAATTTTACGAGTATAAGCTTCCTAGATTATTTCGATGCGAAAACAACAACTTTCTATGAGAAATGGACAAAACCGTTAAAAGCTCCTCCATATAGAGAGTTGAGCAACTTCGGACCATCAAAGTTGCTCCGTGTACACTTTTTATTGTTCTTCTATGTCCAATTTTACGAGGATAAGGTTTCGTTATTATTTCGATGCCAAAACAACAACTTTCTATGACAAATGGACAAAACCGTTAAAAGCTCCCAAATAGAGAGAGTTGAGCAATTTCGGACCATCAAAGTTGCTCGGTGTACACTTTTTATTGTTCTTCTATGTCCAATTTTACGAGTATAAGCTTCGTAGATTATTTCGATGCCAAAACACCAACTTTCTATGACAAATGGACAAAACCTTTAAAAGCTCTTCAATAGAGAGAGTTGAGCAACTTCGGACCATCAAAGTTGCTCAATGTACACTTTTTATTGTTCTTCTATGTCCAATTTTACGAGTATAAGCTTCTGAGATTATTTCGATGCCAAAACACCAACTTTCTATGACAAATGGACAAAACCGTTAAAAGCTCCTCCATATAGAGAGTTGAGCAACTTCGGACCATCAAAGTTGCTCAATGTACACTTTTTATTAGTCTTCTATGTCCAATGTTACGAGTATAAGCTTCCGAGATTATTTCGATGCCAAAACATCAACTTTCTATGACAAATGGACAAAACCGTTAAAAGCTCCTCTATAGCGAGTGTTGAACAACTTCGAACCATCAGAGTTGCCCGGTGTACACTTTTTATTGTTCTTCTATGTCCAATTTTACGAGTATAAGCTTCGTAGATTATTTCGATGAGAAAACAACAACTTTCTATGAGAAATGGACAAAACCGTTAAAAGCTCCTCCATATAGAGAGTTGAGCAACTTCGGACAATCAAAGTTGCTCCGTGTACACTTTTTATTGTTCTTCTATGTCCAATTTTCCGAGTATAAGTTTTCGTTATTATTTCAATGCCAAAACACCAACTTTCTATGACAAATGGACAAAACCTTTAAAAGCTCCCAAATAGAGAGAGTTGAGCAATTTCGGACCATCAAAGTTGCTCGGTGTACACTTTTTATTGTTCTTCTATGTCCAATTTTACGAGTATAAGCTTCGTAGATTATTTCGATGCCAAAACACCAACTTTCTATGACAAATGGACAAAACCTTTAAAAGCTCTTCAATAGAGAGAGTTGAGAAACTTCGGACCATCAAAGTTGCTCAATGTACACTTTTTATTGTTCTTCTATGTCCAATTTTACGAGTATAAGCTTCTGAGATTATTTCGATGCCAAAACACCAACTTTCTATGACAAATGGACAAAACCGTTAAAAGCTCCTCTATAGCGAGAGTTGACAACTTCGAACCATCAAAGTTGCCCGGTGTACACTTTTTATTGTTCTTCAATGTCCAATTTTACGAGTATAATCTTCGTAGATTATTTCGATGCCAAAACAACAACTTTCTATTACAAATGGACAAAACCGTTAAAAGCTCCTCCATAGAGAGATTTGAGCAACTTTGGACCATCAAAGTTGCTCGGTGTACACTTTTTATTGTTCTTTTATGTCAAATTTTACGAGTATAAGATTCCGATATTTTTTCGATTCCAAAATACCAACTTTCTATGACAAATGGACAAAAATGTTAAAAGCTCCTCCATATAGAGAGTTCGGCAACTTCGGACCATCAAAGTTGCTCGGTATACACTTTTTATTGTTCTTCTATGTCCAATGTTACGAGCATAAGCTTCGTAGATTATTTCGATGCCAAAACAATAACTTTCTATGACCAATGGACAAAACCGCTAAATGCTTCTCCATAGATAGAGTTGAGCAACTTTGGACCATTAAAGTTGCTCGGTGTACACTTTTTATTGTTCTTTTATGTCAAATTTTACGAGTATAAGATTCCGATAATTTTTCGATTCCAAAACACCAACTTGCTATGACAAATGGACAAAACCGTTAAAAGCTCTACTATAGAGAGAGTTGAGCAACTTCGGACCATCAATATTGCTCGGTGTACACTTTTTATTGTTTTTCTATGTCCAATTTTACGAGTATAAGCTCCCGAGATTATTCCGATGCTAAAACACCAACTTTCTATGTCAAATGGACAAAACCGTTAAAAGCTCCTCTATAGCAAGAGTTGAGCAACTTCGGACCATCAAAGTTGCGCGGTGTACACTTTTTATTGTTCTTCTATGTCTAATTTTACGAGTATAAGCTTCTTAGATTATTTCGATCCCAAAACAACAATTTTCTATTACAAATGGACAAACCCGTTAAAAGCTCCTCTATAGCGAGAGTTGACAACTTCGAACCATCAAAGTTGCCCGGTGTACACTTTTTATTGTTCTTCAATGTCCAATTTTACGAGTATAATCTTCGTAGATTATTTCGATGCCAAAACAACAACTTTCTATTACAAATGGACAAAACCGTTAAAAGCTCCTCCATAGAGAGATTTGAGCAACTTCGGACCATCAAAGTTGCTCAATGTACACTTTTTATTGTTCTTCTATGTCCAATTTTACGAGTATAAGCTTCTGAGATTATTTCGATGCCAAAACACCAACTTTCTATGACAAATGGACAAAACCGTTAAAAGCTCCTCTATAGCGAGAGTTGACAACTTCGAACCATCAAAGTTGCCCGGTGTACACTTTTTATTGTTCTTCAATGTCCAATTTTACGAGTATAATCTTCGTAGATTATTTCGATGCCAAAACAACAACTTTCTATTACAAATGGACAAAACCGTTAAAAGCTCCTCCATAGAGAGATTTGAGCAACTTTGGACCATCAAAGTTGCTCGGTGTACACTTTTTATTGTTCTTTTATGTCAAATTTTACGAGTATAAGATTCCGATATTTTTTCGATTCCAAAATACCAACTTTCTATGACAAATGGACAAAAATGTTAAAAGCTCCTCCATATAGAGAGTTCGGCAACTTCGGACCATCAAAGTTGCTCGGTATACACTTTTTATTGTTCTTCTATGTCCAATGTTACGAGCATAAGCTTCGTAGATTATTTCGATGCCAAAACAATAACTTTCTATGACCAATGGACAAAACCGCTAAATGCTTCTCCATAGATAGAGTTGAGCAACTTTGGACCATTAAAGTTGCTCGGTGTACACTTTTTATTGTTCTTCAATGTCCAATTTTACGAGTATAATCTTCGTAGATTATTTCGATGCCAAAACAACAACTTTCTATGACAAATGGACAAAACCGTTAAAAGCTCCTCCATAGAGAGATTTGAGCAACTTCGGACCATCAAAGTTGCTCAATGTACACTTTTTATTGTTCTTCTATGTCCAATTTTAGGAGTATAAGCTTCTGAGATTATTTCGATGCCAAAACACCAACTTTCTATGACAAATGGACAAAACCGTTAAAAGCTCCTCTATAGCGAGAGTTGACAACTTCGAACCATCAAAGTTGCCCGGTGTACACTTTTTATTGTTCTTCAATGTCCAATTTTACGAGTATAATCTTCGTAGATTATTTCGATGCCAAAACAACAACTTTCTATTACAAATGGACAAAACCGTTAAAAGCTCCTCCATAGAGAGATTTGAGCAACTTTGGACCATCAAAGTTGCTCGGTGTACACTTTTTATTGTTCTTTTATGTCAAATTTTACGAGTATAAGATTCCGATATTTTTTCGATTCCAAAATACCAACTTTCTATGACAAATGGACAAAAATGTTAAAAGCTCCTCCATATAGAGAGTTCGGCAACTTCGGACCATCAAAGTTGCTCGGTATACACTTTTTATTGTTCTTCTATGTCCAATGTTACGAGCATAAGCTTCGTAGATTATTTCGATGCCAAAACAATAACTTTCTATGACCAATGGACAAAACCGCTAAATGCTTCTCCATAGATAGAGTTGAGCAACTTTGGACCATTAAAGTTGCTCGGTGTACACTTTTTATTGTTCTTTTATGTCAAATTTTACGAGTATAAGATTCTGATATTTTTTCGATTCCAAAACACCAACTTGCTATGACAAATGGACAAAACCGTTAAAAGCTCTACTATAGAGAGAGTTGAGCAACTTCGGACCATCAATATTGCTCGGTGTACACTTTTTATTGTTTTTCTATGTCCAATTTTACGAGTATAAGCTCCCGAGATTATTCCGATGCTAAAACACCAACTTTCTATGTCAAATGGACAAAACCGTTAAAAGCTCCTCTATAGCGAGAGTTGAGCAACTTCGGACCATCAAAGTTGCGCGGTGTACACTTTTTATTGTTCTTCTATGTCTAATTTTACGAGTATAAGCTTCTTAGATTATTTCGATCCCAAAACAACAATTTTCTATTACAAATGGACAAACCATTAAAAGCTCCTCCATATAGAGATTTGAGCAACTTCGGACCATCAAAGTTGTTTGGTGTACACTTTTTATTGTTCTTTTATGTCCGATTTTCCGAGTATAAGTTTTCGTTATTATTTCGATGCCAAAACACCAACTTTCTATGACAAATGGACAAAACCATTAAAAGCTCCTCCATATAGAGAGTTGAGCAACTTCGGACCATCAAAGTTGCTCAATGTACACTTTTTATTAGTCTTCTATGTCCAATGTTACGAGTATAAGCTTCCGAGATTATTTCGATGCCAAAACACCAACTTTCTATGACAAATGGACAAAACCGTTAAAAGCTCCTCTATAGTGAGTGTTGCACAACTTCGAACCATCAAAGTTGCCCGGTGTACACTTTTTATTGTTCTTCTATGTCCAATTTTACGAGTATAAGCTTCCTAGATTATTTCGATGCGAAAACAACAACTTTCTATGAGAAATGGACAAAACCGTTAAAAGCTCCTCCATATAGAGAGTTGAGCAACTTCGGACCATCAAAGTTGCTCCGTGTACACTTTTTATTGTTCTTCTATGTCCAATTTTACGAGGATAAGGTTTCGTTATTATTTCGATGCCAAAACAACAACTTTCTATGACAAATGGACAAAACCGTTAAAAGCTCCCAAATAGAGAGAGTTGAGCAATTTCGGACCATCAAAGTTGCTCGGTGTACACTTTTTATTGTTCTTCTATGTCCAATTTTACGAGTATAAGCTTCGTAGATTATTTCGATGCCAAAACACCAACTTTCTATGACAAATGGACAAAACCTTTAAAAGCTCTTCAATAGAGAGAGTTGAGCAACTTCGGACCATCAAAGTTGCTCAATGTACACTTTTTATTGTTCTTCTATGTCCAATTTTACGAGTATAAGCTTCTGAGATTATTTCGATGCCAAAACACCAACTTTCTATGACAAATGGACAAAACCGTTAAAAGCTCCTCCATATAGAGAGTTGAGCAACTTCGGACCATCAAAGTTGCTCAATGTACACTTTTTATTAGTCTTCTATGTCCAATGTTACGAGTATAAGCTTCCGAGATTATTTCGATGCCAAAACATCAACTTTCTATGACAAATGGACAAAACCGTTAAAAGCTCCTCTATAGCGAGTGTTGAACAACTTCGAACCATCAGAGTTGCCCGGTGTACACTTTTTATTGTTCTTCTATGTCCAATTTTACGAGTATAAGCTTCGTAGATTATTTCGATGCGAAAACAACAACTTTCTATGAGAAATGGACAAAACCGTTAAAAGCTCCTCCATATAGAGAGTTGAGCAACTTCGGACAATCAAAGTTGCTCCGTGTACACTTTTTATTGTTCTTCTATGTCCAATTTTACGAGTATAAGGTTTCGTTATTATTTCGATGCCAAAACAACAACTTTCTATGACAAATGGACAAAACCGTTAAAAGCTCCCAAATAGAGAGAGTTGAGCAATTTCGGACCATCAAAGTTGCTCGGTGTACACTTTTTATTGTTCTTCTATGTCCAATTTTACGAGTATAAGCTTCGTAGATTATTTCGATGCCAAAACACCAACTTTCTATGACAAATGGACAAAACCTTTAAAAGCTCTTCAATAGAGAGAGTTGAGCAACTTCGGACCATCAAAGTTGCTCAATGTACACTTTTTATTGTTCTTCTATGTCCAATTTTACGAGTATAAGCTTCTGAGATTATTTCGATGCCAAAACACCAACTTTCTATGACAAATGGACAAAACCGTTAAAAGCTCCTCTATAGCGAGAGTTGACAACTTCGAACCATCAAAGTTGCCCGGTGTACACTTTTTATTGTTCTTCAATGTCCAATTTTACGAGTATAATCTTCGTAGATTATTTCGATGCCAAAACAACAACTTTCTATTACAAATGGACAAAACCGTTAAAAGCTCCTCCATAGAGAGATTTGAGCAACTTTGGACCATCAAAGTTGCTCGGTGTACACTTTTTATTGTTCTTTTATGTCAAATTTTACGAGTATAAGATTTCGATATTTTTTCGATTCCAAAATACCAACTTTCTATGACAAATGGACAAAAATGTTAAAAGCTCCTCCATATAGAGAGTTCGGCAACTTCGGACCATCAAAGTTGCTCGGTATATACTTTTTATTGTTCTTCTATGTCCAATGTTACGAGCATAAGCTTCGTAGATTATTTCGATGCCAAAACAATAACTTTCTATGACCAATGGACAAAACCGCTAAATGCTTCTCCATAGATAGAGTTGAGCAACTTTGGACCATTAAAGTTGCTCGGTGTACACTTTTTATTGTTCTTTTATGTCAAATTTTACGAGTATAAGATTCCGATATTTTTTCGATTCCAAAACACCAACTTGCTATGACAAATGGACAAAACCGTTAAAAGCTCTACTATAGAGAGAGTTGAGCAACTTCGGACCATCAATATTGCTCGGTGTACACTTTTTATTGTTTTTCTATGTCCAATTTTACGAGTATAAGCTCCCGAGATTATTCCGATGCTAAAACACCAACTTTCTATGTCAAATGGACAAAACCGTTAAAAGCTCCTCTATAGCGAGAGTTGAGCAACTTCGCACCATCAAAGTTGCGCGGTGTACACTTTTTATTGTTCTTCTATGTCTAATTTTACGAGTATAAGCTTCTTAGATTATTTCGATCCCAAAACAACAATTTTCTATTACAAATGGACAAACCATTAAAAGCTCCTCCATATAGAGATTTGAGCAACTTCGGACCATCAAAGTTGTTTGATGTACACTTTTTATTGTTCTTTTATGTCCGATTTTCCGAGTATAAGTTTTCGTTATTATTTCGATGCCAAAACACCAACTTTCTATGACAAATGGACAAAACCATTAAAAGCTCCTCCATATAGAGAGTTGAGCAACTTCGGACCATCAAAGTTACACGTTGTACACTTTTTATTGTTCTTCTATGTCCAATGGTACGAGTATAAGCTTCGTAGATTATTTCGATGCCAAAACAACAACTTTCTATTACAAATGGACAAAACCGTTAAAAGCACCTCTATAGAGAGAGTTGAGCAACTTTGGACCATCAAAGTTGCTCGGTGTACACTTTTTATTGTTCTTCTATGTCCAATTTTTCGAGTATAAGGTTTCGTTATTATTTCAATGCCAAAACAACAACTTTCTATGACAAATGGACAAAACCGTTAAAAGCTCCCAAATAGAGAGAGTTGAGCAATTTCGGACCATCAAAGTTGCTCGGTGTACACTTTTCATTGTTCTTCTATGTCGAATTTTACGAGTATAAGCTTCGTAGATTATTTCGATGCCAAAACAACAACTTTCTATTACAAATGGACAAAACCGTTAAAAGCTCCTCCATAGAGAGAGTTGAGCAACTTTGGACCATCAAAGTTGCTCGGTGTACACTTTTTATTGTTCTTCTATGTCCAATTTTACGAGTATAAGCTTCGTAGATTATTTCGATGCCAAAACAACAACTTTCTATTACAAATGGACAAAACCGTTAAAAGCTCCTCCATAGAGAGAGTTGAGCAACTTTGGACCATCAAAGTTGCTCGGTGTACACTTTTTATTTTTCTTTTATGTCAAATTTTACGAGTATAAGATTCTGATATTTTTTCGATGCCAAAACACCAACTTTCTATGACAAATGGACAAAACCATTAAAAGCTCCTCCATATAGAGAGTTGAGCAACTTCGGACCATCAAAGTTACTCGGTGTACATTTTTATTGTTCTTCTATGTCCAATGTTACGAGTATAAGCTTCGTAGATTATTTCGATGCCAAAACAACAACTTTCTATTACAAATGGACAAAACCGTTAAAAGCACCTCCATAGAGAGAGTTGAGCAACTTTGGACCATCAAAGTTGCTCGGTGTACACTTTTTATTGTTCTTCTATGTCCAATTTTATGAGTATAGGATTCCGATATTTTTTCGATTCCAAAACACCAACTTTCTATGACAAATGGACAAAACCGTTAAAAGCTCCTCCATATAGAGAGTTGAGCAACTTCGGACCATCAAAGTTGCTCAATGTACACTTTTTATTAGTCTTCTATGTCCAATGTTACGAGTATAAGCTTCCGAGATTATTTCGATGCCAAAACACCAACTTTCTATGACAAATGGACAAAACCGTTAAAAGCTCCTCTATAGCGAGTGTTGAACAACTTCGAACCATCAGAGTTGCCCGGTGTACACTTTTTATTGTTCTTCTATGTCTAATTTTACGAGTATAAGCTTCCTAGATTATTTCGATGTGAAAACAACAACTTTCTATGAGGAATGGACAAAACCGTTAAAAGCTCCTCCATATAGAGTGTTGAGCAACTTCGGACCATCAAAGTTGCTCCGTGTACACTTTTTATTGTTCTTCTATGTCCAATTTTACGAGTACAAGGTTGTGTTATTATTTCGATGCCAAAACAACAACTTTCTATGACAAATGGAAAAAACCGTTAAAAGCTCCCAAATAGAGAGAGTTGAGCAATTTCGGACCATCAAAGTTGCTCGGTGTACACTTTTTATTGTTCTTCTATGTCCAATTTTACGAGTATAAGCTTCGTAGATTATTTCGATGCCAAAACACCAACTTTCTATGAAAAATGAACAAAACCTTTAAAAGCTCTTCAATAGAGAGAGTTGAGCAACTTTGGACCATCAAAGTTGCTCAATGTACACTTTTTATTGTTCTTCTATGTCCAATTTTACGAGTATAAGCTTCTGAGATTATTTCGATGCCAAAACACCAACTTTCTATGACAAATGGACAAAACCGTTAAAAGCTCCTCTATAGCGAGAGTTGAACAACTTCGAACCATCAAAGTTGCCCGGTGTACACTTTTTATTGTTCTTCAATGTCCAATTTTACGAGTATAATCTTCGTAGATTATTTCGATGCCAAAACAACAACTTTCTATTACAAATGGACAAAACCGTTAAAAGCTCCTCCATAGAGAGAGTTGAGCAACTTTGGACCATCAAAGTTGCTCGGTGTACACTTTTTATTGTTCTTTTATGTCAAATTTTACGAGTATAAGATTCCGATATTTTTTCGATTCCAAAACACCAACTTTCTATGACAAATGGACAAAAATGTTAAAAGCTCCTCCATATAGAGAGTTCGGCAACTTCGGACCATCAAAGTTGCTCGGTATACACTTTTTATTGTTCTTCTATGTCCAATGTTACGAGCATAAGCTTCGTAGATTATTTCGATGCCAAAACAATAACTTTCTGTGACCAATGGACAAAACCGCTAAATGCTTCTCCATAGATAGAGTTGAGCAACTTTGGACCATTAAAGTTGCTCGGTGTACACTTTTTATTGTTCTTTTATGTCAAATTTTACGAGTATAAGCTTCCGAGATTATTCCGATGCTAAAACACCGACTTTCTATGTCAAATGGACAAAACCGTTAAAAGCTCCTCTATAGCGAGAGTTGAGCAACTTCGGACCATCAAAGTTGCGCGGTGTACACTTTTTATTGTTCTTCTATGTCTAATTTTACGAGTATAAGCTTCTTAGATTATTTCGATCCCAAAACAACAATTTTCTATTACAAATGGACAAACCATTAAAAGCTCCTCCATATAGAGATTTGAGCAACTTCGGACCATCAAAGTTGTTTGGTGTACACTTTTTATTGTTCTTTTATGTCCGATTTTCGAGTATAAGTTTTCGTTATTATTTCGATGCCAAAACACCAACTTTCTATGACAAATGGACAAAACCATTAAAAGCTCCTCCATATAGAGAGTTGAGCAACTTCGGACCATCAAAGTTACTCGTTGTACACTTTTTATTGTTCTTCTATGTCCAATGGTACGAGTATAAGCTTCGTAGATTATTTCGATGCCAAAGCAACAACTTTCTATTACAAATGGACAAAACCGTTAAAAGCTCCTCTATAGAGAGAGTAGAGCAACTTTGGACCATCAAAGTTGCTCGGTGTACACTTTTTATTGTTCTTCTATGTCCAATTTTTCGAGTATAAGGTTTCGTTATTATTTCAATGCCAAAACAACAACTTTCTATGACAAATGGACAAAACCGTTAAAAGCTCCCAAATAGAGAGAGTTGAGCAATTTCGGACCATAAAAGTTGCTCGGTGTACACTTTTTATTGTTCTTCTATGTCCAATTTTACGAGTATAAGCTTCGTAGATTATTTCGATGCCAAAACAACAACTTTCTATTACAAATGGACAAAACCGTTAAAAGCTCCTCCATAGAGAGAGTTGAGCAACTTTGGACCATCAAAGTTGCTCGGTGTACACTTTTTATTGTTCTTCTATGTCCAATTTTACGAGTATAAGCTTCGTAGATTATTTCGATGCCAAAACAACAACTTTCTATTACAAATGGACAAAACCGTTAAAAGGTCCTCCATAGAGAGAGTTGAGCAACTTTGGACCATCAAAGTTGCTCGGTGTACACTTTTTATTTTTCTTTTATGTCAAATTTTACGAGTATAAGATTCTGATATTTTTTCGATGCCAAAACACCAACTTTCTATGACAAATGGACAAAACCATTAAAAGCTCCTCCATATAGAGAGTTGAGTAACTTCGGACCATCAAAGTTACTCGGTGTACATTTTTATTGTTCTTCTATGTCCAATGTTACGAGTATAAGCTTCGTAGATTATGTCGATGCCAAAACAACAACTTTCTATTACAAATGGACAAAACCGTTAAAAGCATCTACATAGAGAGAGTTGAGCAACTTTGGACCATCAAAGTTGCTCGGTGTACACTTTTTATTGTTCTTCTATGTCCAATTTTATGAGTATAAGATTCTGATATTTTTTCGATTCCAAAACACCAACTTTCTATGACAAATGGACAAAACCGTTAAAAGCTCCTCCATATAGAGAGTTGAGCAACTTCGGACCATCAAAGTTGCTCAATGTACACTTTTTATTAGTCTTCTATGTCCAATGTTACGAGTATAAGCTTCCGAGATTATTTCGATGCCAAAACAACAACTTTCTATGACAAATGGACAAAACCGTTAAAAGCTCCTCTATAGCGAGTGTTGAACAACTTCGAACCATCAGAGTTGCCCGGTGTACACTTTTTATTGTTCTTCTATGTCCAATTTTACGAGTATAAGCTTCCTAGATTATTTCGATGCGAAAACAACAACTTTCTATGAGAAATGGACAAAACCGTTAAAAGCTCCTCCATATAGAGAGTTGAGCAACTTCGGACCATCAAAGTTGCTCCGTGTACACTTTTTATTGTTCTTCTATGTCCAATTTTACGAGTATAAGGTTTCGTTATTATTTCGATGCCAAAACAACAACCTTTTATGACAAATGGACAAAACTGTTAAAAGCTCCAAATAGAGAGAGTTGAGCAACTTCGGACCATCAAAGTTGCTCAATGTACACTTTTTATTAGTCATCTATGTCCAATGTTACGAGTATAAGCTTCCGAGATTATTTCGATGCCAAAACACCAACTTTCTATGACAAATGGACAAAACCGTTAAAAGCTCCTCTATAGCGAGAGTTGAACAACTTCGAACCATCAAAGTTGCCCGGTGTACACTTTTTATTGTTCTTCAATGTCCAATTTTACGAGTATAAGCTTCGTAGATTATTTCGATGCCAAAACAACAACTTTCTATTACAAATGGACAAAATCGTTAAAAGCTCCTCCATAGAGAGAGTTGAGCAACTTTGGACCATCAAAGTTGCTCGGTGTACACTTTTTATTGTTCTTCTATGTCCAATTTTACGAGTATAAGGTTTCGTTATTATTTCGATGCTAAAACAACAACTTTCTATGAGAAATGGACAAAACCGTTAAAAGCTCCCAAAAAGAGAGAGTTGAGCAATTTCGGACCATCAAAGTTGCTCGGTGTACACTTTTTATTGTTCTTCTATGTCCAATTTTACGAGTATAAGCTTCGTAGATTATTTCGATGCCAAAACAACAACTTTCTATTACAAATGGACAAAATCTTTAAAAGCTCCTCCATAGAGAGAGTTGAGCAACTTCGGACTATCAAAGTTGCTCGGTGTACACTTTTTATTCTTCTTTTATGTCAAATTTTACGAGTATAAGATTCTGATATTTTTTCGATGCCAAAACACCAACTTTCTATGACAAATGGACAAAACCATTAAAAGCTCCTCCATATAGAGAGTTGAGCAACTTCGGACCATCAAAGTTGCTCGGTGTAAACTTTTTATTGTTCTTCTATGTCCAATTTTACGAGTATAAGGTTTCGTTATTATTTCGATGCCAAAACAACAACTTTCTATGACAAATGGACAAAACCGTTAAAAACTCCCAAATAGAGTGAGTTGAGCAATTTTGGACCATCAAAGTTGCTCGGTGTACACTTTTTATTGTTCTTCTATGTCCAATTTTACGAGTATAAGCTTCGTAGATTATTTCGATGCCGAAACACCAACTTTCTGTGACAAATGGACATAACCGTTAGAGGCTCCCAAATAGAGAGTTGAGCAACTTCGGACTATCAAAGTTGCTCGGAGTACACTTTTTGTTGTTCTTCTATGTCCAATGTTACGAGTATAAGCTTCGTAGATTATTTCGATGCCAAAACAACAACTTTCTATGACAAATGGACAAAACCGTCAAAAGCTCTTCAACAGAGAGAGTTGAGCAATTTCGGACCATCAAAGTTGCTCAATGTACACTTTTTATTGTTCTTCTATGTCCAATGTTACGAGTATAAGCTTCGTAGATTATTTCGATGCCAAACCAACAACTTTCTATTACAAATGGACAAACCCGTTAAAAGCACCTATATAGAGAGAGTTGAGCAACTTCGGTCCATCAAAGTTGCTCGGTGTACACTTTTTATTTTTCTTTTATGTCAAATTTTACGAGTATAAGATTCTGATATTTTTTCGATGCCAAAACACCAACTTTCTATTACAAATGGACAAAACCATTAAAAGCTCCTCCATATAGAGAGTTGAGTAACTTCGGACCATCAAAGTTACTCGGTGTACATTTTTATTGTTCTTCTATGTCCAATGTTACGAGTATAAGCTTCGTAGATTATTTCGATGCCAAAACAACAACTTTCTATTACAAATGGACAAAACCGTTAAAAGCATCTCCATAGAGAGAGTTGAGCAACTTCGGACCATCAAAGTTGCTCGGTGTACACTTTTTATTGTTCTTCTATGTCCAATTTTATGAGTATAAGATTCTGATATTTTTTCGATTCCAAAACACCAACTTTCTATGACAAATGGACAAAACCGTTAAAAGCTCCTCCATATAGAGAGTTGAGCAACTTCGGACCATAAAAGTTGCTCAATGTACACTTTTTATTAGTCTTCTATGTCCAATGTTACGAGTATAAGCTTCCGAGATTATTTCGATGCCAAAACAACAACTTTCTATGACAAATGGACAAAACCGTTAAAAGCTCCTCTATAGCGAGTGTTGAACAACTTCGAACCATCAGAGTTGCCCGGTGTACACTTTTTATTGTTCTTCTATGTCCAATTTTACGAGTATAAGCTTCCTAGATTATTTCGATGCGAAAACAACAACTTTCTATGAGAAATGGACAAAACCGTTAAAAGCTCCTCCATATAGAGAGTTGAGCAACTTCGGACCATCAAAGTTGCTCCGTGTACACTTTTTATTGTTCTTCTATGTCCAATTTTACGAGTATAAGGTTTCGTTATTATTTCGATGCCAAAACAACAACTTTTTATGACAAATGGACAAAACTGTTAAAAGCTCCAAATAGAGAGAGTTGAGCAACTTCGGACCATCAAAGTTGCTCAATGTACACTTTTTATTAGTCATCTATGTCCAATGTTACGAGTATAAGCTTCCGAGATTATTTCGATGCCAAAACACCAACTTTCTATGACAAATGGACAAAACCGTTAAAAGCTCCTCTATAGCGAGAGTTGAACAACTTCGAACCATCAAAGTTGCCCGGTGTACACTTTTTATTGTTCTTCAATGTCCAATTTTACGAGTATAAGCTTCGTAGATTATTTCGATGCCAAAACAACAACTTTCTATTACAAATGGAAAAAATCGTTAAAAGCTCCTCCATAGAGAGAGTTGAGCAACTTTGGACCATCAAAGTTGCTCGGTGTACACTTTTTATTGTTCTTCTATGTCCAATTTTACGAGTATAAGGTTTCGTTATTATTTCGATGCTAAAACAACAACTTTCTATGACAAATGGACAAAACCGTTAAAAGCTCCCAAAAAGAGAGAGTTGAGCAATTTCGGACCATCAAAGTTGCTCGGTGTACACTTTTTATTGTTCTTCTATGTCCAATTTTACGAGTATAAGCTTCGTAGATTATTTCGATGCCAAAACAACAACTTTCTATTACAAATGGACAAAATCTTTAAAAGCTCCTCCATAGAGAGAGTTGAGCAACTTCGGACTATCAAAGTTGCTCGGTGTACACTTTTTATTCTTCTTTTATGTCAAATTTTACGAGTATAAGATTCTGATATTTTTTCGATGCCAAAACACCAACTTTCTATGACAAATGGACAAAACCATTAAAAGCTCCTCCATATAGAGAGTTGAGCAACTTCGGACCATCAAAGTTGCTCGGTGTAAACTTTTTATTGTTCTTCTATGTCCAATTTTACGAGTATAAGGTTTCGTTATTATTTCGATGCCAAAACAACAACTTTCTATGACAAATGGACAAAACCGTTAAAAACTCCCAAATAGAGTGAGTTGAGCAATTTTGGACCATCAAAGTTGCTCGGTGTACACTTTTTATTGTTCTTCTATGTCCAATTTTACGAGTATAAGCTTCGTAGATTATTTCGATGCCGAAACACCAACTTTCTGTGACAAATGGACATAACCGTTAGAGGCTCCCAAATAGAGAGTTGAGCAACTTCGGACTATCAAAGTTGCTCGGTGTACACTTTTTGTTGTTCTTCTATGTCCAATGTTACGAGTATAAGCTTCGTAGATTATTTCGATGCCAAAACAACAACTTTCTATGACAAATGGACAAAACCGTTAAAAGCTCTTCAACAGAGAGAGTTGAGCAATTTCGGACCATCAAAGTTGCTCAATGTACACTTTTTATTGTTCTTCTATGTCCAATGTTACGAGTATAAGCTTCGTAGATTATTTCGATGCCAAACCAACAACTTTCTATTACAAATGGACAAACCCGTTAAAAGCACCTCTATAGAGAGAGTTGAGCAACTTCGGACCATCAAAGTTGCTCGGTGTACACTTTTTATTGTTCTTTTATGTCCTATTTTATGAGTATAAGCTTCGTAGATTATTTCGATGCCAAAACACGAACTTTCTATGACAAATCGACAAAACCGTTAGAGGCTCCCAAATAGAGAGTTGAGCAACTTCGGACCATCAAAGTTCCTCGGTGTACACTTTTTATTGTTCTTCTATGTCCAATTTTACGAGTATAAGCTTCCGAGATTATTTCGATGCAAAACACCAACTTTATGTGACAAATGGACAAAACTGTTAAAAGCTCTTCAATAGAGAGAGTTGAGCAACTTCGGTCCAACAAAGATGCTCGGTGTACACTTTTTATTGTTCTTCTATGTCCAATGTTACGAGTATAAGCTTCGTAGATTATTTCGATGCCAAAACACCAACTTTCTATGACAAATGGACAAAACCGTTAAAAGCTCCTCCATATAGAGAGTTGAGCAACTTCGGACCATCAAAGTTGCTCGGTGTACACTTTTTATTGTTCTTCTATGTCCAATGTTACGAGTATAAGCTTCGTAGATTATTTCGATGCCAAAACAACAACTTTCTATTACAAATGGACAAAACCGTTAAAAGCTCATCCATAGAGAGAGTTGAGCAACTTTGGACCATCAAAGTTGCTCGGTGTACACTTTTTATTGTTCTTTTATGTCAAATTTTACGAGTATAAGATTCCGATATTTTTTCGATTCCAAAACACCAACTTTCTATGACAAATGGACAAAACCGTTAAAAGCCCCACTATAGAGAGAGTTGAGCAACTTCGGACCATCAATATTGCTCGGTGTACACTTTTTATTGTTTTTCTATGTCCAATTTTACGAGTATAAGCTTCGAGATTATTCCGATGCTAAAACACTAACTTTCTATGTCAAATGCACAAAACTGTTAAAAGCTCTTCAATAGAGAGAGTTGAGCAACTTCGGTCCAACAAAGATGCTCGGTGTACACTTTTTATTGTTCTTCTATGTCCAATGTTACGAGTATAAGCTTCGTAGATTATTTCGATGCCAAACCAACAACTTTCTATTACAAATGGACAAACCCGTTAAAAGCACCTCTATAGAGAGAGTTGAGCAACTTCGGACCATCAAAGTTGCTCGGTGTACACTTTTTATTGTTCTTTTATGTCCTATTTTATGAGTATAAGCTTCGTACATTATTTCGATGCCAAAACACGAACTTTCTATGACAAATCGACAAAACCGTTAGAGGCTCCCAAATAGAGAGTTGAGCAACTTCGGACCATCAAAGTTCCTCGGTGTACACTTTTTATTGTTCATCTATGTCCAATTTTACGAGTATAAGCTTCCGAGATTATTTCGATGCCAAAACAACAACTTTCTATGACAAATGGACAAAACCGTTAAAAGCTCCTCTATAGCGAGTGTTGAACAACTTCGAACCATCAGAGTTGCCCGGTGTACACTTTTTATTGTTCTTCTATGTCCAATTTTACGAGTATAAGCTTCCTAGATTATTTCGATGCGAAAACAACAACTTTCTATGAGAAATGGACAAAACCGTTAAAAGCTCCTCCATATAGAGAGTTGAGCAACTTCGGACCATCAAAGTTGCTCCGTGTACACTTTTTATTGTTCTTCTATGTCCAATTTTACGAGTATAAGGTTTCGTTATTATTTCGATGCCAAAACAACAACCTTTTATGACAAATGGACAAAACTGTTAAAAGCTCCAAATAGAGAGAGTTGAGCAACTTCGGACCATCAAAGTTGCTCAATGTACACTTTTTATTAGTCATCTATGTCCAATGTTACGAGTATAAGCTTCCGAGATTATTTCGATGCCAAAACACCAACTTTCTATGACAAATGGACAAAACCGTTAAAAGCTCCTCTATAGCGAGTGTTGAACAACTTCGAACCATCAGAGTTGCCCGGTGTACACTTTTTATTGTTCTTCTATGTCCAATTTTACGAGTATAAGCTTCCGAGATTATTTCGATGCCAAAACAACAACTTTCTATGACAAATGGACAAAACCGTTAAAAGCTCCTCTATAGCGAGTGTTGAACAACTTCGAACCATCAGAGTTGCCCGGTGTACACTTTTTATTGTTCTTCTATGTCCAATTTTACGAGTATAAGCTTCCTAGATTATTTCGATGCGAAAACAACAACTTTCTATGAGAAATGGACAAAACCGTTAAAAGCTCCTCCATATAGAGAGTTGAGCAACTTCGGACCATCAAAGTTGCTCCGTGTACACTTTTTATTGTTCTTCTATGTCCAATTTTACGAGTATAAGGTTTCGTTATTATTTCGATGCCAAAACAACAACCTTTTATGACAAATGGACAAAACTGTTAAAAGCTCCAAATAGAGAGAGTTGAGCAACTTCGGACCATCAAAGTTGCTCAATGTACACTTTTTATTAGTCATCTATGTCCAATGTTACGAGTATAAGCTTCCGAGATTATTTCGATGCCAAAACACCAACTTTCTATGACAAATGGACAAAACCGTTAAAAGCTCCTCTATAGCGAGAGTTGAACAACTTCGAACCATCAAAGTTGCCCGGTGTACACTTTTTATTGTTCTTCAATGTCCAATTTTACGAGTATAAGCTTCGTAGATTATTTCGATGCCAAAACAACAACTTTCTATTACAAATGGACAAAATCGTTAAAAGCTCCTCCATAGAGAGAGTTGAGCAACTTTGGACCATCAAAGTTGCTCGGTGTACACTTTTTATTGTTCTTCTATGTCCAATTTTACGAGTATAAGGTTTCGTTATTATTTCGATGCTAAAACAACAACTTTCTATGAGAAATGGACAAAACCATTAAAAGCTCCCAAAAAGAGAGAGTTGAGCAATTTCGGACCATCAAAGTTGCTCGGTGTACACTTTTTATTGTTCTTCTATGTCCAATTTTACGAGTATAAGCTTCGTAGATTATTTCGATGCCAAAACAACAACTTTCTATTACAAATGGACAAAATCTTTAAAAGCTCCTCCATAGAGAGAGTTGAGCAACTTCGGACTATCAAAGTTGCTCGGTGTACACTTTTTATTCTTCTTTTATGTCAAATTTTACGAGTATAAGATTCTGATATTTTTTCGATGCCAAAACACCAACTTTCTATGACAAATGGACAAAACCATTAAAAGCTCCTCCATATAGAGAGTTGAGCAACTTCGGACCATCAAAGTTGCTCGGTGTAAACTTTTTATTGTTCTTCTATGTCCAATTTTACGAGTATAAGGTTTCGTTATTATTTCGATGCCAAAACAACAACTTTCTATGACAAATGGACAAAACCGTTAAAAACTCCCAAATAGAGTGAGTTGAGCAATTTTGGACCATCAAAGTTGCTCGGTGTACACTTTTTATTGTTCTTCTATGTCCAATTTTACGAGTATAAGCTTCGTAGATTATTTCGATGCCGAAACACCAACTTTCTGTGACAAATGGACATAACCGTTAGAGGCTCCCAAATAGAGAGTTGAGCAACTTCGGACTATCAAAGTTGCTCGGAGTACACTTTTTGTTGTTCTTCTATGTCCAATGTTACGAGTATAAGCTTCGTAGATTATTTCGATGCCAAAACAACAACTTTCTATGACAAATGGACAAAACCGTCAAAAGCTCTTCAACAGAGAGAGTTGAGCAATTTCGGACCATCAAAGTTGCTCAATGTACACTTTTTATTGTTCTTCTATGTCCAATGTTACGAGTATAAGCTTCGTAGATTATTTCGATGCCAAACCAACAACTTTCTATTACAAATGGACAAACCCGTTAAAAGCACCTATATAGAGAGAGTTGAGCAACTTCGGTCCATCAAAGTTGCTCGGTGTACACTTTTTATTTTTCTTTTATGTCAAATTTTACGAGTATAAGATTCTGATATTTTTTCGATGCCAAAACACCAACTTTCTATTACAAATGGACAAAACCATTAAAAGCTCCTCCATATAGAGAGTTGAGTAACTTCGGACCATCAAAGTTACTCGGTGTACATTTTTATTGTTCTTCTATGTCCAATGTTACGAGTATAAGCTTCGTAGATTATTTCGATGCCAAAACAACAACTTTCTATTACAAATGGACAAAACCGTTAAAAGCATCTCCATAGAGAGAGTTGAGCAACTTCGGACCATCAAAGTTGCTCGGTGTACACTTTTTATTGTTCTTCTATGTCCAATTTTATGAGTATAAGATTCTGATATTTTTTCGATTCCAAAACACCAACTTTCTATGACAAATATGACAAATGGACAAAACCGTTAAAAGCTCCTCCATATAGAGAGTTGAGCAACTTCGGACCATAAAAGTTGCTCAATGTACACTTTTTATTAGTCTTCTATGTCCAATGTTACGAGTATAAGCTTCCGAGATTATTTCGATGCCAAAACAACAACTTTCTATGACAAATGGACAAAACCGTTAAAAGCTCCTCTATAGCGAGTGTTGAACAACTTCGAACCATCAGAGTTGCCCGGTGTACACTTTTTATTGTTCTTCTATGTCCAATTTTACGAGTATAAGCTTCCTAGATTATTTCGATGCGAAAACAACAACTTTCTATGAGAAATGGACAAAACCGTTAAAAGCTCCTCCATATAGAGAGTTGAGCAACTTCGGACCATCAAAGTTGCTCCGTGTACACTTTTTATTGTTCTTCTATGTCCAATTTTACGAGTATAAGGTTTCGTTATTATTTCGATGCCAAAACAACAACTTTTTATGACAAATGGACAAAACTGTTAAAAGCTCCAAATAGAGAGAGTTGAGCAACTTCGGACCATCAAAGTTGCTCAATGTACACTTTTTATTAGTCATCTATGTCCAATGTTACGAGTATAAGCTTCCGAGATTATTTCGATGCCAAAACACCAACTTTCTATGACAAATGGACAAAACCGTTAAAAGCTCCTCTATAGCGAGAGTTGAACAACTTCGAACCATCAAAGTTGCCCGGTGTACACTTTTTATTGTTCTTCAATGTCCAATTTTACGAGTATAAGCTTCGTAGATTATTTCGATGCCAAAACAACAACTTTCTATTACAAATGGAAAAAATCGTTAAAAGCTCCTCCATAGAGAGAGTTGAGCAACTTTGGACCATCAAAGTTGCTCGGTGTACACTTTTTATTGTTCTTCTATGTCCAATTTTACGAGTATAAGGTTTCGTTATTATTTCGATGCTAAAACAACAACTTTCTATGACAAATGGACAAAACCGTTAAAAGCTCCCAAAAAGAGAGAGTTGAGCAATTTCGGACCATCAAAGTTGCTCGGTGTACACTTTTTATTGTTCTTCTATGTCCAATTTTACGAGTATAAGCTTCGTAGATTATTTCGATGCCAAAACAACAACTTTCTATTACAAATGGACAAAATCTTTAAAAGCTCCTCCATAGAGAGAGTTGAGCAACTTCGGACTATCAAAGTTGCTCGGTGTACACTTTTTATTCTTCTTTTATGTCAAATTTTACGAGTATAAGATTCTGATATTTTTTCGATGCCAAAACACCAACTTTCTATGACAAATGGTCAAAACCATTAAAAGCTCCTCCATATAGAGAGTTGAGCAACTTCGGACCATCAAAGTTGCTCGGTGTAAACTTTTTATTGTTCTTCTATGTCCAATTTTACGAGTATAAGGTTTCGTTATTATTTCGATGCCAAAACAACAACTTTCTATGACAAATGGACAAAACCGTTAAAAACTCCCAAATAGAGTGAGTTGAGCAATTTTGGACCATCAAAGTTGCTCGGTGTACACTTTTTATTGTTCTTCTATGTCCAATTTTACGAGTATAAGCTTCGTAGATTATTTCGATGCCGAAACACCAACTTTCTGTGACAAATGGACATAACTGTTAGAGGCTCCCAAATAGAGAGTTGAGCAACTTCGGACTATCAAAGTTGCTCGGTGTACACTTTTTGTTGTTCTTCTATGTCCAATGTTACGAGTATAAGCTTCGTAGATTATTTCGATGCCAAAACAACAACTTTCTATGACAAATGGACAAAACCGTTAAAAGCTCTTCAACAGAGAGAGTTGAGCAATTTCGGACCATCAAAGTTGCTCAATGTACACTTTTTATTGTTCTTCTATGTCCAATGTTACGAGTATAAGCTTCGTAGATTATTTCGATGCCAAACCAACAACTTTCTATTACAAATGGACAAACCCGTTAAAAGCACCTCTATAGAGAGAGTTGAGCAACTTCGGACCATCAAAGTTGCTCGGTGTACACTTTTTATTGTTCTTTTATGTCCTATTTTATGAGTATAAGCTTCGTAGATTATTTCGATGCCAAAACACGAACTTTCTATGACAAATCGACAAAACCGTTAGAGGCTCCCAAATAGAGAGTTGAGCAACTTCGGACCATCAAAGTTCCTCGGTGTACACTTTTTATTGTTCTTCTATGTCCAATTTTACGAGTATAAGCTTCCGAGATTATTTCGATGCAAAACACCAACTTTATGTGACAAATGGACAAAACTGTTAAAAGCTCTTCAATAGAGAGAGTTGAGCAACTTCGGTCCAACAAAGATGCTCGGTGTACACTTTTTATTGTTCTTCTATGTCCAATGTTACGAGTATAAGCTTCGTAGATTATTTCGATGCCAAAACACCAACTTTCTATGACAAATGGACAAAACCGTTAAAAGCTCCTCCATATAGAGAGTTGAGCAACTTCGGACCATCAAAGTTGCTCGGTGTACACTTTTTATTGTTCTTCTATGTCCAATGTTACGAGTATAAGCTTCGTAGATTATTTCGATGCCAAAACAACAACTTTCTATTACAAATGGACAAAACCGTTAAAAGCTCATCCATAGAGAGAGTTGAGCAACTTTGGACCATCAAAGTTGCTCGGTGTACACTTTTTATTGTTCTTTTATGTCAAATTTTACGAGTATAAGATTCCGATATTTTTTCGATTCCAAAACACCAACTTTCTATGACAAATGGACAAAACCGTTAAAAGCCCCACTATAGAGAGAGTTGAGCAACTTCGGACCATCAATATTGCTCGGTGTACACTTTTTATTGTTTTTCTATGTCCAATTTTACGAGTATAAGCTTCGAGATTATTCCGATGCTAAAACACTAACTTTCTATGTCAAATGCACAAAACTGTTAAAAGCTCTTCAATAGAGAGAGTTGAGCAACTTCGGTCCAACAAAGATGCTCGGTGTACACTTTTTATTGTTCTTCTATGTCCAATGTTACGAGTATAAGCTTCGTAGATTATTTCGATGCCAAACCAACAACTTTCTATTACAAATGGACAAACCCGTTAAAAGCACCTCTATAGAGAGAGTTGAGCAACTTCGGACCATCAAAGTTGCTCGGTGTACACTTTTTATTGTTCTTTTATGTCCTATTTTATGAGTATAAGCTTCGTACATTATTTCGATGCCAAAACACGAACTTTCTATGACAAATCGACAAAACCGTTAGAGGCTCCCAAATAGAGAGTTGAGCAACTTCGGACCATCAAAGTTCCTCGGTGTACACTTTTTATTGTTCTTCTATGTCCAATTTTACGAGTATAAGCTTCCGAGATTATTTCGATGCAAAACACCAACTTTATGTGACAAATGGACAAAACTGTTAAAAGCTCTTCAATAGAGAGAGTTGAGCAACTTCGGTCCAACAAAGATGCTCGGTGTACACTTTTTATTGTTCTTCTATGTCCAATGTTACGAGTATAAGCTTCGTAGATTATTTCGATGCCAAAACACCAATTTTCTATGACAAATGGACAAAACCGTTAAAAGCTCCTCCATATAGAGAGTTGAGCAACTTCGGACCATCAAAGTTGCTCGGTGTACACTTTTTATTGTTCTTCTATGTCCAATGTTACGAGTATAAGCTTCGTTGATTATTTCGATGCCAAAACAACAACTTTCTATTACAAATGGACAAAACCGTTAAAAGCTCATCCATAGAGAGAGTTGAGCAACTTTGGACCATCAAAGTTGCTCGGTGTACACTTTTTATTGTTCTTTTATGTCAAATTTTACGAGTATAAGATTCCGATATTTTTTCGATTCCAAAACACCAACTTTCTATGACAAATGGACAAAACCGTTAAAAGCCCCACTATAGAGAGAGTTGAGCAACTTCGGACCATCAATATTGCTCGGTGTACACTTTTTATTGTTTTTCTATGTCCAATTTTACGAGTATAAGCTTCGAGATTATTCCGATGCTAAAACACTAACTTTCTATGTCAAATGCACAAAACTGTTAAAAGCTCTTCAATAGAGAGAGTTGAGCAACTTCGGTCCAACAAAGATGCTCGGTGTACACTTTTTATTGTTCTTCTATGTCCAATGTTACGAGTATAAGCTTCGTAGATTATTTCGATGCCAAACCAACAACTTTCTATTACAAATGGACAAACCCGTTAAAAGCACCTCTATAGAGAGAGTTGAGCAACTTCGGACCATCAAAGTTGCTCGGTGTACACTTTTTATTGTTCTTTTATGTCCTATTTTATGAGTATAAGCTTCGTAGATTATTTCGATGCCAAAACACGAACTTTCTATGACAAATCGACAAAACCGTTAGAGGCTCCCAAATAGAGAGTTGAGCAACTTCGGACCATCAAAGTTCCTCGGTGTACACTTTTTATTGTTCATCTATGTCCAATTTTACGAGTATAAGCTTCCGAGATTATTTCGATGCAAAACACCAACTTTATGTGACAAATGGACAAAACTGTTAAAAGCTCTTCAATAGAGAGAGTTGAGCAACTTCGGTCCAACAAAGATGCTCGGTGTACACTTTTTATTGTTCTTCTATGTCCAATGTTACGAGTATAAGCTTCGTAGATTATTTCGATGCCAAAACACCAACTTTCTATGACAAATGGACAAAACCGTTAAAAGCTCCTCCATATAGAGAGTTGAGCAACTTCGGACCATCAAAGTTGCTCGGTGTACACTTTTTATTGTTCTTCTATGTCCAATGTTACGAGTATAAGCTTCGTAGATTATTTCGATGCCAAAACAACAACTTTCTATTACAAATGGACAAAACCGTTAAAAGCTCATCCATAGAGAGAGTTGAGCAACTTTGGACCATCAAAGTTGCTCGGTGTACACTTTTTATTGTTCTTTTATGTCAAATTTTACGAGTATAAGATTCCGATATTTTTTCGATTCCAAAACACCAACTTTCTATGACAAATGGACAAAACCGTTAAAAGCCCCACTATAGAGAGAGTTGAGCAACTTCGGACCATCAAAGTTGCCCGGTATACACTTTTTATTGTTCTTCTATGTCCAATATTACGAGCATAAGCTTCGTAGATTATTTCGATGCCAAAACAATAACTTTCTATGACCAATGGACAAAACCGTTAAATGCTTCTCCATGGATAGAGTTGAGCAACTTTGGACCATTAAAGTTGCTCGGTGTACACTTTTTATTGTTCTTCTATGTCCAATTTTACGAGTATAAGCTTCGTAGATTATTTCGATGCCAAAACAACAACTTTCTATTACAAATGGACAAAACCGTTAAAAGCACCTCCATAGAGAGAGTTCAGCAACTTTGGACCATCAAAGTTGCTCGGTGTACACTTTTTATTGTTTTTCTATGTCCAATTTTATGAGTATAAGATTCCGATATTTTTTCGATTCCAAAACACCAATTTTCTATGACAAATGGACAAAACCGTTAAAAGCTCCTCCATATAGAGAGTTGAGCAACTTCGGACCATCAAAGTTGCTCAATGTACACTTTTTATTAGTCTTCTATGTCCAATGTTACGAGTATATGCTTCCGAGATTATTTCGATGCCAAAACACCAACTTTCTATGACAAATGGACAAAACCGTTAAAAGCTCCTCTATAGCGAGTGTTGAACAACTTCGAACCATCAGAGTTGCCCGGTGTACACTTTTTATTGTTCTTCTATGTCCAATTTTACGAGTATAAACTTCCTAGATTATTTCGATGCGAAAACAACAACTTTCTATGAGAAATGGACAAAACCGTTAAAAGCTCCTCCATATAGAGAGTTGAGCAACTTCGGACCATCAAAGTTGCTCCGTGTACACTTTTTATTGTTCTTCTATGTCCAATTTTACGAGTATAAGGTTTCGTTATTATTTCGATGCCAAAACAATAACTTTCTATGACAAATGGACAAAACCGTTAAAAGCTCCCAAATAGAGAGAGTTGAGCAATTTCGGATCATCAAAGTTTCTCGGTGTACACTTTTTATTG
This sequence comes from Euonymus europaeus, assembly GCA_963580455.1. NCBI lineage: Eukaryota > Viridiplantae > Streptophyta > Magnoliopsida > Celastrales > Celastraceae > Euonymus > Euonymus europaeus. The sequence continues at coordinate 10,940,258 of OY756965.1, forward strand.
TTCTTCTATGTCCAATTTTACGAGTATAAGCTTCGTAGATTATTTCGATGCCAAAACACCAACTTTCTATGACAAATGGACAAAACCCTTAAAAGCTCTTCAATAGAGAGAGTTGAGCAACTTCGGACCATCAAAGTTGCTCAATGTACACTTTTTATTGTTCTTCTATGTCCAATTTTACGAGTATAAGCTTCTGAGATTATTTCGATTCCAAAACACCAACTTTCTATGACAAATGGACAAAACCGTTAAAAGCTCCTCTATGGCGAGAGTTGAACAACTTCGAACCATCAAAATTGCCCGGTGTACACTTTTTATTGTTCTTCAATGTCCAATTTTACGAGTATAAGCTTCGTAGATTATTTCGATGCCAAAACAACAACTTTCTATTACAAATGGACAAACCGTTAAAAGCTCCTCCATAGAGAGAGTTGAGCAACTTTGGACCATCAAAGTTGCTCGGTTTACACTTTTTATTGTTCTTTTATGTCAAATTTTACGAGTATAAGATTCCGATATTTTTTCGATTCCAAAACACCAACTTTCTATGACAAATGGACAAAAATGTTAAAAGCTCCTCCATATAGAGAGTTCGGCAACTTCGGACCATCAAAGTTGCCCGGTATACACTTTTTATTGTTCTTCTATGTCCAATATTACGAGCATAAGCTTCGTAGATTATTTCGATGCCAAAATAATAACTTTCTATGACCAATGGACAAAACCGTTAAATGCTTCTCCATAGATAGAGTTGAGCAACTTTGGACCATTAAAGTTGCTCGGTGTACACTTTTTATTGTTCTTCTATGTCCAATTTTACGAGTATAAGCTTCGTAGATTATTTCGATGCCAAAACAACAACTTTCTATTACAAATGGACAAAACCATTAAAAGCTCCTCCATAGAGAGAGTTGAGCAACTTTGGACCATCAAAGTTGCTCGGTGTACACTTTTTATTGTTCTTCTATGTCCAATTTTACGAGTATAAGCTTCGTAGATTATTTCGATGCCAAAACAACAACTTTCTATTACAAATGGACAAAACCGTTAAAAGCTCCTCCATAGAGAGAGTTGAGCAACTTTGGACCATCAAAGTTGCTCGGTGTACACTTTTTATTTTTCTTTTATGTCAAATTTTACGAGTATAAGATTCTGATATTTTTTCGATGCCAAAACACTAACTTTCTATGGCAAATGGACAAAGCCATTAAAAGCTCCTCCATATAGAGAGTTGAACAACTTCGGACCATCAAAGTTACTCGGTGTACATTTTTATTGTTCTTCTATGTCCAATGTTACGAGTATAAGCTTCGTAGATTATTTCGATGCCAAAACAACAATTTTCTATTACAAATGGACAAACCGTTAAAAGCTCCTCCATATAGAGATTTGAGCAACTTCGGACCATCAAAGTTGTTTGGTGTACACATTTTATTGTTCTTTTATGTCCGATTTTCCGAGTATAAGTTTTCGTTATTATTTCGATGCCAAAACACCAACTTTCTATGACAAATGGACAAAACCATTAAAAGCTCCTCCATATAGAGAGTTGAGCAACTTCGGACCATCAAAGTTACTCGTTGTACACTTTTTATTGTTCTTCTATGTCCAATGGTACGAGTATAAGCTTCGTAGATTATTTCGATGCCAAACAACAACTTTCTATTACAAATGGACAAAACCGTTAAAAGCTCCTCTATAGAGAGAGTTGAGCAACTTTGGACCATCAAAGTTGCTCGGTGTACACTTTTTATTGTTCTTCTATGTCCAATTTTTCGAGTATAAGGTTTCGTTATTATTTCAATGCCAAAACAACAACTTTCTATGAAAAATAGACAAAACCGTTAAAAGCTCCCAAATAGAGAGAGTTGAGAAATTTCGGACCATCAAAGTTGCTCGGTGTACACTTTTTATTGTTCTTCTATGTCCAATTTTACGAGTATAAGCTTCGTAGATTATTTCGATGCCAAAACAACAACTTTCTATTACAAATGGACAAAACCGTTAAAAGCTCCTCCATAGAGAGAGTTGAGCAACTTTGGAACATCAAAGTTGCTCGGTGTACACTTTTTATTGTTCTTCTATGTCCAATTTTACGAGTATAAGCTTCGTAGATTATTTCGATGCCAAACAACAACTTTCTATTACAAATGGACAAAACCGTTAAAAGCTCCTCTATAGAGAGAGTTGAGCAACTTTGGACCATCAAAGTTGCTCGGTGTACACTTTTTATTGTTCTTCTATGTCCAATTTTTCGAGTATAAGGTTTCGTTATTATTTCAATGCCAAAACAACAACTTTCTATGAAAAATGGACAAAACCGTTAAAAGCTCCCAAATAGAGAGAGTTGAGAAATTTCGGACCATCAAAGTTGCTCGGTGTACACTTTTTATTGTTCTTCTATGTCCAATTTTACGAGTATAAGCTTCGTAGATTATTTCGATGCCAAAACAACAACTTTCTATTACAAATGGACAAAACCGTTAAAAGCTCCTCCATAGAGAGAGTTGAGCAACTTTGGAACATCAAAGTTGCTCGGTGTACACTTTTTATTGTTCTTCTATGTCCAATTTTACGAGTATAAGCTTCGTAGATTATTTCGATGCCAAAACAACAACTTTCTATTACAAATGGACAAAACCGTTAAAAGCTCCTCCATAGAGAGAGTTGAGCAACTTTGGACCATCAAAGTTGCTCGGTGTACACTTTTTATTGTTCTTCTATGTCCAATTTTACGAGTATAAGCTTCGTAGATTATTTCGATGCCAAAACAACAACTTTCTATTACAAATGGACAAAACCGTTAAAAGCTCCTCCATAGAGAGAGTTGAGCAACTTCGGTCCAACAAAGATGCTCGGTGTACACTTTTTATTGTTCTTCTATGTCCAATGTTACGAGTATAAGCTTCATAGATTATTTCGATGCCAAAACAACAACTTTCTATTACAAATGGACAAAACCGTTAAAAGCACCTCCATATAGAGAGTTCAGCAACTTTGGACCATCAAAGTTGCTCGGTGTACACTTTTTATTGTTTTTCTATGTCCAATTTTATGAGTATAAGATTCCGATATTTTTTCGATTCCAAAACACCAATTTTCTATGACAAATGGACAAAACCGTTAAAAGCTCTTCAATAGAGAGAGTTGAGCAACTTCGGACCATCAAAGTTGCTCAATGTACACTTTTTATTGTTCTTCTATGTCCAATTTTACGAGTATAATCTTCTGAGATTATTTCGATTCCAAAACACCAACTTTCTATGACAAATGGACAAAACCGTTAAAAGCTCCTCTATGGCGAGAGTTGAACAACTTCAAACCATCAAAGTTGCCCGGTGTACACTTTTTATTGTTCTTCAATGTCCAATTTTACGAGTATAAGCTTCGTAGATTATTTCGATGCCAAAACAACAATTTTCTATTACAAATGGACAAACCGTTAAAAGCTCCTCCATATAGAGATTTGAGCAACTTCGGACCATCAAAGTTGTTTGGTGTACACTTTTTATTGTTCTTCTATGTCCAATTTTTCGAGTATAAGGTTTCGTTATTATTTCAATGCCAAAACAACAACTTTCTATGACAAATGGACAAAACCGTTAAAAGCTCCCAAATAGAGAGAGTTGAGCAATTTCGGACCATCAAAGTTGCTCGGTGTACACTTTTTATTGTTCTTCTATGTCCAATTTTTCGAGTATAAGGTTTCGTTATTATTTCAATGCCAAAACAACAACTTTCTATTACAAATGGACAAAACCGTTAAAAGCTCCTCCATAGAGAGAGTTGAGCAACTTTGGACCATCAAAGTTGCTCGGTGTACACTTTTTATTTTTCTTTTATGTCCAATTTTTCGAGTATAAGGTTTCGTTATTATTTCAATGCCAAAACAACAACTTTCTATGACAAATGGATAAAACCGTTAAAAGCTCCCAAATAGAGAGAGTTGAGCAATTTCGGACCATCAAAGTTGCTCGGTGTACACTTTTTATTGTTCTTCTATGTCCAATTTTTCGAGTATAAGGTTTCGTTATTATTTCAATGCCAAAACAACAACTTTCTATTACAAATGGACAAAACCGTTAAAAGCTCCTCCATAGAGAGAGTTGAGCAATTTCGGACCATCAAAGTTGCTCGGTGTACACTTTTTATTGTTCTTCTATGTCCAATTTTTCGAGTATAAGGTTTCGTTATTATTTCAATGCCAAAACAACAACTTTCTATGACAAATGGATAAAACCGTTAAAAGCTCCCAAATAGAGAGAGTTGAGCAATTTCGGACCATCAAAGTTGCTCGGTGTACACTTTTTATTGTTCTTCTATGTCCAATTTTACGAGTATAAGCTTCGTAGATTATTTCGATGCCAAAACAACAACTTTCTATTACAAATGGACAAAACCGTTAAAAGCTCCTCCATAGAGAGAGTTGAGCAACTTTGGACCATCAAAGTTGCTCGGTGTACACTTTTTATTGTTCTTCTATGTCCAATTTTACGAGTATAAGCTTCGTAGATTATTTCGATGCCAAAACAACAACTTTCTATTACAAATGGACAAAACCGTTAAAAGCTCCTCCATAGAGAGAGTTGAGCAACTTTGGACCATCAAAGTTGCTCGGTGTACACTTTTTATTTTTCTTTTATGTCAAATTTTACGAGTATAAGATTCTGATATTTTTTCGATGCCAAAACACCAACTTTCTATGACAAATGGACAAAGCCATTAAAAGCTCCTCCATATAGAGAGTTGAGCAACTTCGGACCATCAAAGTTACTCGGTGTACATTTTTATTGTTCTTCTATGTCCAATGTTACGAGTATAAGCTTCGTAGATTATTTCGATGCCAAAACAACAATTTTCTATTACAAATGGACAAACCGTTAAAAGCTCCTCCATATAGAGATTTGAGCAACTTCGGACCATCAAAGTTGTTTGGTGTACACATTTTATTGTTCTTTTATGTCCGATTTTCCGAGTATAAGTTTTCGTTATTATTTCGATGCCAAAACACCAACTTTCTATGACAAATGGACAAAACCATTAAAAGCTCCTCCATATAGAGAGTTGAGCAACTTCGGACCATCAAAGTTACTCGTTGTACACTTTTTATTGTTCTTCTATGTCCAATGGTACGAGTATAAGCTTCGTAGATTATTTCGATGCCAAACAACAACTTTCTATTACAAATGGACAAAACCGTTAAATGCTCCTCTATAGAGAGAGTTGAGCAACTTTGGACCATCAAAGTTGCTCGGTGTACACTTTTTATTGTTCTTCTATGTCCAATTTTTCGAGTATAAGGTTTCGTTATTATTTCAATGCCAAAACAACAACTTTCTATGACAAATGGACAAACCCGTTAAAAGCTCCCAAATAGAGAGAGTTGAGAAATTTCGGACCATCAAAGTTGCTCGGTGTACACTTTTTATTGTTCTTCTATGTCCAATTTTACGAGTATAAGCTTCGTAGATTATTTCGATGCCAAAACAACAACTTTCTATTACAAATGGACAAAACCGTTAAAAGCTCCTCCATAGAGAGAGTTGAGCAACTTTGGACCATCAAAGTTGCTCGGTGTACACTTTTTATTGTTCTTCTATGTCCAATGTTACGAGTATAAGCTTCGTAGATTATTTCGATGCCAAAACAACAACTTTCTATTACAAATGGACAAAACCGTTAAAAGCTCCTCCACAGAGAGAGTTGAGCAACTTTGGACCATCAAAGTTGCTCGGTGTACACTTTTTATTGTTCTTCTATGTCCAATTTTACGAGTATAATCTTCGTAGATTATTTCGATGCCAAAACAACAACTTTCTATTACAAATGGACAAAACCGTTAAAAGCTCCTCCATAGAGAGAGTTGAGCAACTTTGGACCATCAAAGTTGCTCGGTGTACACTTTTTATTTTTCTTTTATGTCAAATTTTACGAGTATAAGATTCTGATATTTTTTCGATGCCAAAACACCAACTTTCTATGACAAATGGACAAAGCCATTAAAAGCTCCTCCATATAGAGAGTTGAGCAACTTCGGACCATCAAAGTTACTCGGTGTACATTTTTATTGTTCTTCTATGTCCAATGTTACGAGTATAAGCTTCGTAGATTATTTCGATGCCAAAACAACAACTTTCTATTACAAATGGACAAAACCGTTAAAAGCACCTCCATAGAGAGAGTTGAGCAACTTTGGACCATCAAAGTTGCTCGGTGTACACTTTTTATTGTTCTTCTATGTCCAATTTTATGAGTATAAGATTCCGATATTTTTTCGATTCCAAAACACCAATTTTCTATGACAAATGGATAAAACCGTTAAAAGCTCCTCCATATAGAGAGTTGAGCAACTTCGGACCATCAAAGTTACTCGTTGTACACTTTTTATTGTTCTTCTATGTCCAATGGTACGAGTATAAGCTTCGTAGATTATTTCGATGCCAAACAACAACTTTCTATTACAAATGGACAAAACCGTTAAAAGCTCATCCATAGAGAGAGTTGAGCAACTTTGGACCATCAAAGTTGCTCGGTGTACACTTTTTATTGTTCTTTTATGTCAAATTTTACGAGTATAAGATTCCGATATTTTTTCGATTCCAAAACACCAACTTTCTATGACAAATGGACAAAACCGTTAAAAGCTCCACTATAGAGAGAGTTGAGCAACTTCGGACCATCAATATTGCTCGGTGTACACTTTTTATTGTTTTTCTATGTCCAATTTTACGAGTATAAGCTTCGAGATTATTCCGATGCTAAAACTCCATAGAGAGAGTTGAGCAACTTCGGTCCAACAAAGATGCTCGGTGTACACTTTTTATTGTTCTTCTATGTCCAATGTTACGAGTATAAGCTTCGTAGATTATTTCGATGCCAAAACACCAACTTTCTATGACAAATGGACAAAACCGTTAAAAGCTCCTCCATATAGAGAGTTGAGCAACTTCGGACAATCAAAGTTGCTCGGTGTACACTTTTTATTGTTCTTCTATGTCCAATGTTACGAGTATAAGCTTCGTAGATTATTTCGATGCCAAAACAACAACTTTCTATTACAAATGGACAAAACCGTTAAAAGCTCCTCCATATAGAGAGTTGAGCAACTTCGGACTATCAAAGTTGCTCGGTGTACACTTTTTATTGTTCTTCTATGTCCAATGTTACGAGTATAAGCTTCGTAGATTATTTCGATGCCAAAACAACAACTTTCTATTACAAATGGACAAAACCGTTAAAAGCTCCTCCATAGAGAGAGTTGAGCAACTTTGGACCATCAAAGTTGCTCGGTGTACACTTTTTATTGTTCTTCTATGTCCAATTTTACGAGTATAAGCTTCGTATATTATTTCGATGCCAAAACAACAACTTTCTATTACAAATGGACAAAACCGTTAAAAGCTCCTCCATAGAGAGAGTTGAGCAACTTTGGACCATCAAATTTGCTCGGTGTACACTTTTTATTTTTCTTTTATGTCAAATTTTACGAGTATAAGATTCTGATATTTTTTCGATGCCAAAACACCAACTTTCTATGACAAATGGACAAAGCCATTAAAAGCTCCCCCATATAGAGAGTTGAGCAACTTCGGACCATCAAAGTTACTCGGTGTACATTTTTATTGTTCTTCTATGTCCAATGTTACGAGTATAAGCTTCGTAGATTATTTCGATGCCAAAACAACAATTTTCTATTACAAATGGACAAACCGTTAAAAGCTCCTCCATATAGAGATTTGAGCAACTTCGGACCATCAAAGTTGTTTGGTGTACACTTTTTATTGTTCTTTTATGTCCGATTTTCCGAGTATAAATTTTCGTTATTATTTCGATGCCAAAACACCAACTTTCTATGACAAATGGACAAAACCATTAAAAGCTCCTCCATATAGAGAGTTGAGCAACTTCGGACCATCAAAGTTACTCGTTGTACACATTTTATTGTTCTTCTATGTCCAATGGTACGAGTATAAGCTTCGTAGATTATTTCGATGCCAAAACAACAACTTTCTATTACAAATGGACAAAACCGTTAAAAGCTCCTCTATAGAGAGAGTTGAGCAACTTTGGACCATCAAAGTTGCTCGGTGTACACTTTTTATTGTTCTTCTATGTCCAATTTTTCGAGTATAAGGTTTCGTTATTATTTCAATGCCAAAACAACAACTTTCTATGACAAATGGACAAAACCGTTAAAAGCTCCCAAATAGAGAGAGTTGAGCAATTTCGGACCATCAAAGTTGCTCGGTGTACACTTTTTATTGTTCTTCTATGTCCAATTTTACGAGTATAAGCTTCGTAGATTATTTCAATCCCAAAACAACAACTTTCTATTACAAATGAACAAAACCGTTAAAAGCTCCTCCATAGAGAGAGTTGAGCAACTTTGGACCATCAAAGTTGCTCGGTGTACACTTTTTATTGTTCTTCTATGTCCAATTTTACGAGTATAAGCTTCGTAGATTATTTCGATGCCAAAACAACAACTTTCTATTACAAATGGACAAAACCGTTAAAAGCTCCTCCATAAAGAGAGTTGAGCAACTTTGGACCATCAAAGTTGCTCGGTGTACACTTTTTATTTTTCTTTTATGTCAAATTTTACGAGTATAAGATTCTGATATTTTTTCGATGCCAAAACACCAACTTTCTATGACAAATGTACAAAGCCATTAAAAGCTCCTCCATATAGAGAGTTGAGCAACTTCGGACCATCAAAGTTACTCGGTGTACATTTTTATTGTTCTTCTATGTCCAATGTTACGAGTATAAGCTTCGTAGATTATTTCGATGCCAAAACAACAATTTTCTATTACAAATGGACAAACCGTTAAAAGCTCCTCCATATAGAGATTTGAGCAACTTCGGACCATCAAAGTTGTTTGGTGTACACTTTTTATTGTTCTTTTATGCCCGATTTTCCGAGTATAAGTTTTCGTTATTATTTCGATGCCAAAACACCAACTTTCTATGACAAATGGACAAAACCATTAAAAGCTCCTCCATATAGAGAGTTGAGCAACTTCGGACCATCAAAGTTACTCGTTGTACACTTTTTATTGTTCTTCTATGTCCAATGGTACGAGTATAAGCTTCGTAGATTATTTCGATGCCAAACAACAACTTTCTATTACAAATGGACAAAACCGTTAAAAGCTCCTCTATAGAGAGAGTTGAGCAACTTTGGACCATCAAAGTTGCTCGGTGTACACTTTTTATTGTTCTTCTATGTCCAATTTTTCGAGTATAAGGTTTCGTTATTATTTCAATGCCAAAACAACAACTTTCTATGACAAATGGACAAAACCGTTAAAAGCTCCCAAATAGAGAGAGTTGAGAAATTTCGGACCATCAAAGTTGCTCGGTGTACACTTTTTATTGTTCTTCTATGTCCAATTTTACGAGTATAAGCTTCGTAGATTATTTCGATGCCAAACAACAACTTTCTATTACAAATGGACAAAACCGTTAAAAGCTCATCCATAGAGAGAGTTGAGCAACTTTGGACCATCAAAGTTGCTCGGTGTACACTTTTTATTGTTCTTTTATGTCAAATTTTACGAGTATAAGATTCCGATATTTTTTCGATTCCAAAACACCAACTTTCTATGACAAATGGACAAAACCGTTAAAAGCTCCACTATAGAGAGAGTTGAGCAACTTCGGACCATCAATATTGCTCGGTGTACACTTTTTATTGTTTTTCTATGTCCAATTTTACGAGTATAAGCTTCGAGATTATTCCGATGCTAAAACTCCATAGAGAGAGTTGAGCAACTTCGGTCCAACAAAGATGCTCGGTGTACACTTTTTATTTTTCTTCTATGTCCAATTTTACGAGTATAAGCTTCGAGATTATTCCGATGCTAAAACTCCATATAGAGAGTTGAGCAACTTCGGACCATCAAAGTTACTCGGTGTACATTTTTATTGTTCTTCTATGTCCAATGTTACGAGTATAAGCTTCGTAGATTATTTCGATGCCAAAACAACAATTTTCTATTACAAATGGACAAACCGTTAAAAGCTCCTCCATATAGAGATTTGAGCAACTTCGGACCATCAAAGTTGTTTGGTGTACACTTTTTATTGTTCTTTTATGTCCGATTTTCCGAGTATAAGTTTTCGTTATTATTTCGATGCCAAAACACCAACTTTCTATGACAAATGGACAAAACCATTAAAAGCTCCTCCATATAGAGAGTTGAGCAACTTCGGACCATCAAAGTTACTCGTTGTACACTTTTTATTGTTCTTCTATGTCCAATGTTACGAGTATAAGCTTCGTAGATTATTTCGATGCCAAAACAACAACTTTCTATTACAAATGGACAAAACCGTTAAAAGCATCTCCATAGAGAGAGTTGAGCAACTTTGGACCATCAAAGTTGCTCGGTGTACACTTTTTATTGTTCTTCTATGTCCAATTTTATGAGTATAAGATTCTGATATTTTTTCGATTCCAAAACACCAACTTTCTATGACAAATGGACAAAACCGTTAAAAGCTCCTCCATATAGAGAGTTGAGCAACTTCGGACCATCAAAGTTGCTCAATGTACACTTTTTATTAGTCTTCTATGTCCAATGTTACGAGTATAAGCTTCCGAGATTATTTCGATGCCAAAACAACAACTTTCTATGACAAATGGACAAAACCGTTAAAAGCTCCTCTATAGCGAGTGTTGAACAACTTCGAACCATCAGAGTTGCCCGGTGTACACTTTTTATTGTTCTTCTATGTCCAATTTTACGAGTATAAGCTTCCTAGATTATTTCGATGCGAAAACAACAACTTTCTATGAGAAATGGACAAAACCGTTAAAAGCTCCTCCATATAGAGAGTTGAGCAACTTCGGACCATAAAAGTTGCTCCGTGTACACTTTTTATTGTTCTTCTATGTCCAATTTTACGAGTATAAGGTTTCGTTATTATTTCGATGCCAAAACAACAACTTTTTATGACAAATGGACAAAACCGTTAAAAGCTCCCAAATAGAGAGAATTGAGCAACTTCGGACCATCAAAGTTGCTCAATGTACACTTTTTATTAGTCATCTATGTCCAATGTTACGAGTATAAGCTTCCGAGATTATTTCGATGCCAAAACACCAACTTTCTATTACAAATGGACAAAACCGTTAAAAGCTCCTCCATAGAGAGAGTTGAGCAACTTTGGACCATCAAAGTTGCTCGGTGTACACTTTTTATTGTTCTTTTATGTCAAATTTTACGAGTATAAGATTCCGATATTTTTTCGATTCCAAAACACCAACTTTCTATGACAAATGGACAAAAATGTTAAAAGCTCCTCCATATAGAGAGTTCGGCAACTTCGGACCATCAAAGTTGCTCGGTATACACTTTTTATTGTTCTTCTATGTCCAATGTTACGAGCATAAGCTTCGTAGATTATTTCGATGCCAAAACAATAACTTTCTGTGACCAATGGACAAAACCGCTAAATGCTTCTCCATAGATAGAGTTGAGCAACTTTGGACCATTAAAGTTGCTCGGTGTACACTTTTTATTGTTCTTTTATGTCAAATTTTACGAGTATAAGATTCTGATATTTTTTCGATTCCAAAACACCAACTTTCTATGACAAATGGACAAAACCGTTAAAAGCTCTACTATAGAGAGAGTTGAGCAACTTCGGACCATCAATATTGCTCGGTGTACACTTTTTATTGTTTTTCTATGTCCAATTTTACGAGTATAAGCTTCCGAGATTATTCCGATGCTAAAACACCGACTTTCTATGTCAAATGGACAAAACCGTTAAAAGCTCCTCTATAGCGAGAGTTGAGCAACTTCGGACCATCAAAGTTGCGCGGTGTACACTTTTTACTGTTCTTCTATGTCTAATTTTACGAGTATAAGCTTCTTAGATTATTTCGATCCCAAAACAACAATTTTCTATTACAAATGGACAAACCATTAAAAGCTCCTCCATATAGAGATTTGAGCAACTTCGTACGATCAAAGTTGTTTGGTGTACACTTTTTATTGTTCTTTTATGTCCGATTTTCGAGTATAAGTTTTCGTTATTATTTCGATGCCAAAACACCAACTTTCTATGACAAATGGACAAAACCATTAAAAGCTCCTCCATATAGAGAGTTGAGCAACTTCGGACCATCAAAGTTATTCGTTGTACACTTTTTATTGTTCTTCTATGTCCAATGGTACGAGTATAAGCTTCGTAGATTATTTCGATGCCAAAGCAACAACTTTCTATTACAAATGGACAAAACCGTTAAAAGCTCCTCTATAGAGAGAGTAGAGCAACTTTGGACCATCAAAGTTGCTCGGTGTACACTTTTTATTGTTCTTCTATGTCCAATTTTTCGAGTATAAGGTTTCGTTATTATTTCAATGCCAAAACAACAACTTTCTATGACAAATGGACAAAACCGTTAAAAGCTCCCAAATAGAGAGAGTTGAGCAATTTCGGACCATCAAAGTTGCTCGGTGTACACTTTTTATTGTTCTTCTATGTCCAATTTTACGAGTATAAGCTTCGTAGATTATTTCGATGCCAAAACAACAACTTTCTATTACAAATGGACAAAACCGTTAAAAGCTCCTCCATAGAGAGAGTTGAGCAACTTTGGACCATCAAAGTTGCTCGGTGTACACTTTTTATTGTTCTTCTATGTCCAATTTTACGAGTATAAGCTTCGTAGATTATTTCGATGCCAAAACAACAACTTTCTATTACAAATGGACAAAACCGTTAAAAGCTCCTCCATAGAGAGAGTTGAGCAACTTTGGACCATCAAAGTTGCTCGGTGTACACTTTTTATTTTTCTTTTATGTCAAATTTTACGAGTATAAGATTCTGATATTTTTTCGATGCCAAAACACCAACTTTCTATGACAAATGGACAAAACCATTAAAAGCTCCTCCATATAGAGAGTTGAGTAACTTCGGACCATCAAAGTTACTCGGTGTACATTTTTATTGTTCTTCTATGTCCAATGTTACGAGTATAAGCTTCGTAGATTATTTCGATGCCAAAACAACAACTTTCTATTACAAATGGACAAAACCGTTAAAAGCTCCTCTATAGCGAGAGTTGAACAACTTCGAACCATCAAAGTTGCCCGGTGTACACTTTTTATTGTTCTTCAATGTCCAATTTTACGAGTATAAGCTTCGTAGATTATTTCGATGCCAAAACGACAACTTTCTATTACAAATGGACAAAATCGTTAAAAGCTCCTCCATAGAGAGAGTTGAGCAACTTTGGACCATCAAAGTTGCTCGGTGTACACTTTTTATTGTTTTTCTATGTCCAATTTTACGAGTATAAGGTTTCGTTATTATTTCGATGCCAAAACAACAACTTTCTATGACAAATGGACAAAACCGTTAAAAGCTCCCAAAAAGAGAGAGTTGAGCAATTTCGGACCATCAAAGTTGCTCGGTGTACACTTTTTATTGTTCTTCTATGTCCAATTTTACGAGTATAAGCTTCGTAGATTATTTCGATGCCAAAACAACAACTTTCTATTACAAATGGACAAAACCTTTAAAAGCTCCTCCATAGAGAGAGTTGAGCAACTTCGGACTATCAAAGTTGCTCGGTGTACACTTTTTACTCTTCTTTTATGTCAAATTTTACGAGTATAAGATTCTGATATTTTTTCGATGCCAAAACACCAACTTTCTATGACAAATGGACAAAACCATTAAAAGCTCCTCCATATAGAGAGTTGAGCAACTTCGGACCATCAAAGTTGCTCGGTGTACACTTTTTATTGTTCTTCTATGTCCAATTTTACGAGTATAAGGTTTCGTTATTATTTCGATGCCAAAACAACAACTTTCTATGACAAATTGACAAAACCGTTAAAAACTCCCAAATAGAGTGAGTTGAGCAATTTCGGACCATCAAAGTTGCTCGGTGTACACTTTTTATTGTTCTTCTATGTCCAATTTTACGAGTATAAGCTTCGTAGATTATTTCGATGCGAAAACAACAACTTTCTATGAGAAATGGACAAAACCGTTAAAAGCTCCTCCATATAGAGAGTTGAGCAACTTCGGACCATCAAAGTTGCTCGGTGTACACTTTTTATTGTTCTTTTATGTCCTATTTTATGAGTATAAGCTTCGTAGATTATTTCGATGCCAAAACACGAACTTTCTATGACAAATCGACAAAACCGTTAGAGGCTCCCAAATAGAGAGTTGAGCAACTTCGGACCATCAAAGTTACTCGGTGTACACTTTTTATTGTTCTTCTATGTCCAATTTTACGAGTATAAGCTTCCGAGATTATTTCGATGCCAAAACAACAACTTTCTATTAAAAATGGACAAAACCGTTAAAAGCACCTCCATAGAGAGAGTTGAGCAACTTTGGACCATCAAAGTTGCTCGGTGTACACTTTTTATTGTTCTTCTATGTCCAATGTTACGAGTATAAGCTTCGTAGATTATTTCGATGCCAAAACAACAACTTTCTATTACAAATGGACAAAACCGTTAAAAGCTCCTCCATAGAGAGAGTTGAGCAACTTTGGACCATCAAAGTTGCTCGGTGTACACTTTTTATTGTTCTTCTATGTCCAATTTTACGAGTATAAGCTTCGTAGATTATTTCGATGCCAAAACAACAACTTTCTATTACAAATGGACAAAACCGTTAAAAGCTCCTCCATAGAGAGAGTTGAGCAACTTTGGACCATCAAATTTGCTCGGTGTACACTTTTTATTTTTCTTTTATGTCAAATTTTACGAGTATAAGATTCTGATATTTTTTCGATGCCAAAACACCAACTTTCTATGACAAATGGACAAAGCCATTAAAAGCTCCTCCATATAGAGAGTTGAGCAACTTCGGACCATCAAAGTTACTCGGTGTACATTTTTATTGTTCTTCTATGTCCAATGTTACGAGTATAAGCTTCGTAGATTATTTCGATGCCAAAACAACAATTTTCTATTACAAATGGACAAACCGTTAAAAGCTCCTCCATATAGAGATTTGAGCAACTTCGGACCATCAAAGTTGTTTGGTGTACACTTTTTATTGTTCTTTTATGTCCGATTTTCCGAGTATAAGCTTCGTAGATTATTTCGATGCCAAAACACCAACTTTCTATGACAAATCGACAAAACCGTTAAAAGCTCCCAAATAGAGAGAGTTGAGAAATTTCGGACCATCAAAGTTGCTCGGTGTACACTTTTTATTGTTCTTCTATGTCCAATTTTACGAGTATAAGCTTCGTAGATTATTTCGATGCCAAAACAACAACTTTCTATTAAAAATGGACAAAACCGTTAAAAGCACCTCCATAGAGAGAGTTGAGCAACTTTGGACCATCAAAGTTGCTCGGTGTACACTTTTTATTGTTCTTCTATGTCCAATGTTACGAGTATAAGCTTCGTAGATTATTTCGATGCCAAAACAACAACTTTCTATTACAAATGGACAAAACCGTTAAAAGCTCCTCCATAGAGAGAGTTGAGCAACTTTGGACCATCAAAGTTGCTCGGTGTACACTTTTTATTGTTCTTCTATGTCCAATTTTACGAGTATAAGCTTCGTAGATTATTTCGATGCCAAAACAACAACTTTCTATTACAAATGGACAAAACCGTTAAAAGCTCCTCCATAGAGAGAGTTGAGCAACTTTGGACCATCAAATTTGCTCGGTGTACACTTTTTATTTTTCTTTTATGTCAAATTTTACGAGTATAAGATTCTGATATTTTTTCGATGCCAAAACACCAACTTTCTATGACAAATGGACAAAGCCATTAAAAGCTCCTCCATATAGAGAGTTGAGCAACTTCGGACCATCAAAGTTACTCGGTGTACATTTTTATTGTTCTTCTATGTCCAATGTTACGAGTATAAGCTTCGTAGATTATTTCGATGCCAAAACAACAATTTTCTATTACAAATGGACAAACCGTTAAAAGCTCCTCCATATAGAGATTTGAGCAACTTCGGACCATCAAAGTTGTTTGGTGTACACTTTTTATTGTTCTTTTATGTCCGATTTTCCGAGTATAAGTTTTCGTTATTATTTCGATGCCAAAACACCAACTTTCTATGACAAATGGACAAAACCATTAAAAGCTCCTCCATATAGAGAGTTGAGCAACTTCGGACCATCAAAGTTACTCGTTGTACACTTTTTATTGTTCTTCTATGTCCAATGGTACGAGTATAAGCTTCGTAGATTATTTCGATGCCAAAAGAACAACTTTCTATTACAAATGGACAAAACCGTTAAAAGCTCCTCTATAGAGAGAGTTGAGCAACTTTGGACCATCAAAGTTGCTCGGTGTACACTTTTTATTGTTCTTCTATGTCCAATTTTTCGAGTATAAGGTTTCGTTATTATTTCAATGCCAAAACAACAACTTTCTATGACAAATGGACAAAACCGTTAAAAGCTCCCAAATAGAGAGAGTTGAGCAATTTCGGACCATCAAAGTTGCTCGGTGTACACTTTTTATTGTTCTTCTATGTCCAATTTTACGAGTATAAGTTTCGTAGATTATTTCGATGCCAAAACAACAACTTTCTATTACAAATGAACAAAACCGTTAAAAGCTCCTCCATAGAGAGAGTTGAGCAACTTTGGACCATCAAAGTTGCTCGGTGTACACTTTTTATTGTTCTTCTATGTCCAATTTTACGAGTATAAGCTTCGTAGATTATTTCGATGCCAAAACAACAACTTTCTATTACAAATGGATAAAACCGTTAAAAGCTCCTCCATAGAGAGAGTTGAGCAACTTTGGACCATCAAAGTTGCTCGGTGTACACTTTTTATTTTTCTTTTATGTCAAATTTTACGAGTATAAGATTCTGATATTTTTTCAATGCCAAAACACCAACTTTCTATGACAAATGGACAAAGCCATTAAAAGCTCCTCCATATAGAGAGTTGAGCAACTTCGGACCATCAAAGTTACTCGGTGTACATTTTTATTGTTCTTCTATGTCCAATGTTACGAGTATAAGCTTCGTAGATTATTTCGATGCCAAAACAACAACTTTCTATTACAAATGGACAAAACCGTTAAAAGCACCTCCATAGAGAGAGTTGAGCAACTTTGGACCATCAAAGTTGCTCGGTGTACACTTTTTATTGTTCTTCTATGTCCAATTTTATGAGTATAAGATTCCGATATTTTTTCGATTCCAAAACAACAATTTTCTATGACAAATGGATAAAACCGTTAAAAGCTCCTCCATATAGAGAGTTGAGCAACTTCGGACCATCAAAGTTACTCGTTGTACACTTTTTATTGTTCTTCTATGTCCAATGGTACGAGTATAAGCTTCGTAGATTATTTCGATGCCAAACAACAACTTTCTATTTCAAATGGACAAAATCGTTAAAAGCTCATCCATAGAGAGAGTTGAGCAACTTTGGACCATCAAAGTTGCTCGGTGTACACTTTTTATTGTTCTTTTATGTCAAATTTTACGAGTATAAGATTCCGATATTTTTTCGATTCCAAAACACCAACTTTCTATGACAAATGGACAAAACCGTTAAAAGCTCCACTATAGAGAGAGTTGAGCAACTTCGGACCATCAATATTGCTCGGTGTACACTTTTTATTGTTTTTCTATGTCCAATTTTACGAGTATAAGCTTCGAGATTATTCCGATGCTAAAACTCCATAGAGAGAGTTGAGCAACTTCGGTCCAACAAAGATGCTCGGTGTACACTTTTTATTGTTCTTCTATGTCCAATGTTACGAGTATAAGCTTCGTAGATTATTTCGATGCCAAAACACCAACTTTCTATGACAAATGGACAAAACCGTTAAAAGCTCCTCTATATAGAGAGTTGAGCAACTTCGGACCATCAAAGTTGCTCGGTGTACACTTTTTATTGTTCTTCTATGTCCAATGTTACGAGTATAAGCTTCGTAGATTATTTCGATGCCAAAACAACAACTTTCTATTACAAATGGACAAAACCGTTAAAAGCTCCTCCATAGAGAGAGTTGAGCAACTTTGGACCATCAAAGTTGCTCGGTGTACACTTTTTATTTTTCTTTTATGTCAAATTTTACGAGTATAAGATTCTGATATTTTTTCGATGCCAAAACACCAACTTTCTATGACAAATGGACAAAGCCATTAAAAGCTCCTCCATATAGAGAGTTGAGCAACTTCGGACCATCAAAGTTACTCGGTGTACATTTTTATTGTTCTTCTATGTCCAATGTTACGAGTCTAAGCTTCGTAGATTATTTCGATGCCAAAACAACAACTTTCTATTACAAATGGACAAAACCGTTAAAAGCACCTCCATAGGGAGAGTTGAGCAACTTTGGACCATCAAAGTTGCTCGGTGTACACTTTTTATTGTTCTTCTATGTCCAATGTTACGAGTATAAGCTTCATAGATTATTTCGATGCCAAAACAACAACTTTCTATTAAAAATGGACAAAACCGTTAAAAGCACCTCCATAGAGAGAGTTGAGCAACTTTGGACCATCAAAGTTGCTCGGTGTACACTTTTTATTGTTCTTCTATGTCCAATGTTACGAGTATAAGCTTCATAGATTATTTCGATGCCAAAACAACAACTTTCTATTAAAAATGGACAAAACCGTTAAAAGCACCTCCATAGAGAGAGTTGAGCAACTTTGGACCATCAAAGTTGCTCGGTGTACACTTTTTATTGTTTTTCTATGTCCAATGTTACGAGTATAAGCTTCGTAGATTATTTCGATGCCAAAACAACAACTTTCTATTACAAATGGACAAAACCGTTAAAAGCACCTCCATAGAGAGAGTTGAGCAACTTTGGACCATCAGAGTTGCTCGGTGTACACTTTTTATTGTTCTTCTATGTCCAATGTTACGAGTCTAAGCTTCGTAGATTATTTCGATGCCAAAACAACAACTTTCTATTACAAATGGACAAAACCGTTAAAAGCACCTCCATAGAGAGAGTTGAGCAACTTTGGACCATCAAAGTTGCTCGGTGTACACTTTTTATTGTTCTTCTATGTCCAATGTTACGAGTATAAGCTTCATAGATTATTTCGATGCCAAAACAACAACTTTCTATTAAAAATGGACAAAACCGTTAAAAGCACCTCCATAGAGAGAGTTGAGCAACTTTGGACCATCAAAGTTGCTCGGTGTACACTTTTTATTGTTTTTCTATGTCCAATTTTATGAGTATAAGATTCCGATATTTTTTCGATTCCAAAACACCAATTTTCTATGACAAATGGACAAAACCGTTAAAAGCTCCTCCATATAGAGAGTTGAGCAACTTCGGACCATCAAAGTTGCTCAATGTACACTTTTTATTAGTCTTCTATGTCCAATGTTACGAGTATAAGCTTCCGAGATTATTTCGATGCCAAAACACCAACTTTCTATGACAAGTGGACAAAACCGTTAAAAGCTCCTCTATAGCGAGTGTTGAACAACTTCGAACCATCAGAGTTGCTCGGTGTACACTTTTTATTGTTCTTCTATGTCCAATTTTACGAGTATAAGCTTCCTAGATTATTTCGATGCGAAAACAACAATTTTCTATGAGAAATGGACAAAACCGTTAAAAGCTCCTCCATATACAGAGTTGAGCAACTTCGGACCACCAAAGTTGCTCGGTGTACACTTTTTATTGTTCTTCTATGTCCAATTTTACGAGTATAAGGTTTCGTTATTATTTCGATGCCAAAACAATAACTTTCTATGACAAATGGACAAAACCGTTAAAAGCTCCCAAATAGAGAGAGTTGAGCAATTTCGGACCATCAAAGTTTCTCGGTGTACACTTTTTATTGTTCTTCTATGTCCAATTTTACGAGTATAAGCTTCGTAGATTATTTCGATGCCAAAATACCAACTTTCTATGACAAATGGACAAAACCTTTAAAAGCTCTTCAATAGAGAGAGTTGAGCAACTTCGGACCATCAAAGTTGCTCAATGTACACTTTTTATTGTTCTTCTATGTCCAATTTTACGAGTATAAGCTTCTGAGATTATTTCGATGCCAAAACACCAACTTTCTATGACAAATGGACAAAACCGTTAAAAGCTCCTCTATGGCGAGAGTTGAACAACTTCGAACCATCAAAGTTGCCCGGTGTACACTTTTTATTGTTCTTCAATGTCCAATTTTACGAGTATAAGCTTCGTAGATTATTTCGATGCCAAAACAACAACTTTCTATTACAAATGGACAAAACCGTTAAAAGCTCCTCCATAGAGAGAGTTGAGCAACTTTGGACCATCAAAGTTGCTCGGTGTACACTTTTTATTGTTCTTTTATGTCAAATTTTACGAGTATAAGATTCCGATATTTTTTCGATTCCAAAACACCAACTTTCTATGACAAATGGAGAAAAATGTTAAAAGCTCCTCCATATAGAGAGTTCGGCAACTTCGGACCATCAAAGTTGCTCGGTATACACTTTTTATTGTTCTTCTATGTCCAATGTTACGAGCATAAGCTTCGTAGATTATTTCGATGCCAAAACAATAACTTTCTATGACCAATGGACAAAACCGTTAAATGCTTCTCCATAGATAGAGTTGAGCAACTTTGGACCATTAAAGTTGCTCGGTGTACACTTTTTATTGTTCTTCTATGTCCAATTTTACGAGTATAAGCTTCGTAGATTATTTCGATGCCAAAACAACAACTTTCTATTACAAATGAACAAAACCGTTAAAAGCTCCTCCATAGAGAGAGTTGAGCAACTTTGGACCATCAAAGTTGCTCGGTGTACACTTTTTATTGTTCTTCTATGTCCAATTTTACGAGTATAAGCTTCGTAGATTATTTCGATGCCAAAACAACAACTTTCTATTACAAATGGACAAAACCGTTAAAAGCTCCTCCATAGAGAGAGTTGAGCAACTTTGGACCATCAAAGTTGCTCGGTGTACACTTTTTATTTTTCTTTTATGTCAAATTTTACGAGTATAAGATTCTGATATTTTTTCGATGCCAAAACACCAACTTTCTATGACAAATGGACAAAGCCATTAAAAGCTCCTCCATATAGAGAGTTGAGCAACTTCGGACCATCAAAGTTACTCGGTGTACATTTTTATTGTTCTTCTATGTCCAATGTTACGAGTATAAGCTTCGTAGATTATTTCGATGCCAAAATAACAATTTTCTATTACAAATGGACAAACCGTTAAAAGCTCCTCCATATAGAGATTTGAGCAACTTCGGACCATCAAAGTTGTTTGGTGTACACTTTTTATTGTTCTTTTATGTCCGATTTTCCGAGTATAAGTTTTCGTTATTATTTCGATGCCAAAACAACAACTTTCTATGACAAATGGACAAAACCATTAAAAGCTCCTCCATATAGAGAGTTGAGCAACTTCGGACCATCAAAGTTACTCGTTGTACACTTTTTATTGTTCTTCTATGTCCAATGGTACGAGTATAAGCTTCGTAGATTATTTCGATGCCAAACAACAACTTTCTATTATAAATGGACAAAACCGTTAAAAGCTCCTCTATAGAGAGAGTTGAGCAACTTTGGACCATCAAAGTTGCTCGGTGTACACTTTTTATTGTTCTTCTATGTCCAATTTTTCGAGTATAAGGTTTCGTTATTATTTCAATGCCAAAACAACAACTTTCTATGACAAATGGACAAAACCGTTAAAAGCTCCCAAATAGAGAGAGTTGAGAAATTTCGGACCATCAAAGTTGCTCGGTGTACACTTTTTATTGTTCTTCTATGTCCAATTTTACGAGTATAAGCTTCGTAGATTATTTCGATGCCAAAACAACAACTTTCTATTACAAATGGACAAAACCGTTAAAAGCTCCTCCATAGAGAGAGTTGAGCAACTTTGGACCATCAAAGTTGCTCGGTGTACACTTTTTATTGTTCTTCTATGTCCAATTTTACGAGTATAAGCTTCGTAGATTATTTCGATGCCAAAACAACAACTTTCTATTACAAATGGACAAAACCGTTAAAAGCTCCTCCATAGAGAGAGTTTTGCAACTTTGGACCATCAAAGTTGCTCGGTGTACACTTTTTATTGTTCTTCTATGTCCAATTTTACGAGTATAAGCTTCGTAGATTATTTCGATGCCAAAACAACAACTTTCTATTACAAATGGACAAAATCGTTAAAAGCTCCTCCATAGAGAGAGTTGAGCAACTTTGGACCATCAAATTTGCTCGGTGTACACTTTTTATTTTTCTTTTATGTCAAATTTTACGAGTATAAGATTCTGATATTTTTTCGATGCCAAAACACCAACTTTCTATGACAAATGGACAAAGCCATTAAAAGCTCCTCCATATAGAGAGTTGAGCAACTTCGGACCATCAAAGTTACTCGGTGTACATTTTTATTGTTCTTCTATGTCCAATGTTACGAGTATAAGCTTCGTAGATTATTTCGATGCCAAAACAACAATTTTCTATTACAAATGGACAAACCGTTAAAAGCTCCTCCATATAGAGATTTGAGCAACTTCGGACCATCAAAGTTGTTTGGTGTACACTTTTTATTGTTCTTTTATGTCCGATTTTCCGAGTATAAGTTTTCGTTATTATTTCGATGCCAAAACACCAACTTTCTATGACAAATGGACAAAACCATTAAAAGCTCCTCCATATAGAGAGTTGAGCAACTTCGGACCATCAAAGTTACTCGTTGTACACTTTTTATTGTTCTTCTATGTCCAATGGTACGAGTATAAGCTTCGTAGATTATTTCGATGCCAAACAACAACTTTCTATTATAAATGGACAAAACCGTTAAAAGCTCCTCTATAGAGAGAGTTGAGCAACTTTGGACCATCAAAGTTGCTCGGTGTACACTTTTTATTGTTCTTCTATGTCCAATTTTTCGAGTATAAGGTTTCGTTATTATTTCAATGCCAAAACAACAACTTTCTATGACAAATGGACAAAACCGTTAAAAGCTCCCAAATAGAGAGAGTTGAGAAATTTCGGACCATCAAAGTTGCTCGGTGTACACTTTTTATTGTTCTTCTATGTCCAATTTTACGAGTATAAGCTTCGTAGATTATTTCGATGCCAAAACAACAACTTTCTATTACAAATGGACAAAACCGTTAAAAGCTCCTCCATAGAGAGAGTTGAGCAACTTTGGACCATCAAAGTTGCTCGGTGTACACTTTTTATTGTTCTTCTATGTCCAATTTTACGAGTATAAGCTTCGTAGATTATTTCGATGCCAAAACAACAACTTTCTATTACAAATGGACAAAACCGTTAAAAGCTCCTCCATAGAGAGAGTTTTGCAACTTTGGACCATCAAAGTTGCTCGGTGTACACTTTTTATTGTTCTTCTATGTCCAATTTTACGAGTATAAGCTTCGTAGATTATTTCGATGCCAAAACAACAACTTTCTATTACAAATGGACAAAATCGTTAAAAGCTCCTCCATAGAGAGAGTTGAGCAACTTTGGACCATCAAATTTGCTCGGTGTACACTTTTTATTTTTCTTTTATGTCAAATTTTACGAGTATAAGATTCTGATATTTTTTCGATGCCAAAACACCAACTTTCTATGACAAATGGACAAAGCCATTAAAAGCTCCTCCATATAGAGAGTTGAGCAACTTCGGACCATCAAAGTTACTCGGTGTACATTTTTATTGTTCTTCTATGTCCAATGTTACGAGTATAAGCTTCGTAGATTATTTCGATGCCAAAACAACAATTTTCTATTACAAATGGACAAACCGTTAAAAGCTCCTCCATATAGAGATTTGAGCAACTTCGGACCATCAAAGTTGTTTGGTGTACACTTTTTATTGTTCTTTTATGTCCGATTTTCCGAGTATAAGTTTTCGTTATTATTTCGATGCCAAAACACCAACTTTCTATGACAAATGGACAAAACCATTAAAAGCTCCTCCATATAGAGAGTTGAGCAACTTCGGACCATCAAAGTTACTCGTTGTACACTTTTTATTGTTCTTCTATGTCCAATGGTACGAGTATAAGCTTCGTAGATTATTTCGATGCCAAACAACAACTTTCTATTATAAATGGACAAAACCGTTAAAAGCTCCTCTATAGAGAGAGTTGAGCAACTTTGGACCATCAAAGTTGCTCGGTGTACACTTTTTATTGTTCTTCTATGTCCAATTTTTCGAGTATAAGGTTTCGTTATTATTTCAATGCCAAAACAACAACTTTCTATGACAAATGGACAAAACCGTTAAAATCTCCCAAATAGAAAGAGTTGAGAAATTTCGGACCATCAAAGTTGCTCGGTGTACACTTTTTATTGTTCTTCTATGTCCAATTTTACGAGTATAAGCTTCGTAGATTATTTCGATGCCAAAACAACAACTTTCTATTACAAATGGACAAAACCGTTAAAAGCTCCTCCATAGAGAGAGTTGAGCAACTTTGGACCATCAAAGTTGCTCGGTGTACACTTTTTATTGTTCTTCTATGTCCAATTTTACGAGTATAAGCTTCGTAGATTATTTCGATGCCAAAACAACAACTTTCTATTACAAATGGACAAAACCGTTAAAAGCTCCTCCATAGAGAGAGTTTTGCAACTTTGGACCATCAAAGTTGCTCGGTGTACACTTTTTATTGTTCTTCTATGTCCAATTTTACGAGTATGAGCTTCGTAGATTATTTCGATGCCAAAACAACAACTTTCTATTACAAATGGACAAAACCGTTAAAAGCTCCTCCATAGAGAGAGTTGAGCAACTTTGGACCATCAAAGTTGCTCGGTGTACACTTTTTATTGTTCTTCTATGTCCAATTTTACGAGTATAAGCTTCGTAGATTATTTCGATGCCAAAACAACAACTTTCTATTACAAATGGACAAAACCGTTAAAAGCTCCTCCATAGAGAGAGTTTTGCAACTTTGGACCATCAAAGTTGCTCGGTGTACACTTTTTATTGTTCTTCTATGTCCAATTTTACGAGTATAAGCTTCGTAGATTATTTCGATGCCAAAACAACAACTTTCTATTACAAATGGACAAAATCGTTAAAAGCTCCTCCATAGAGAGAGTTGAGCAACTTTGGACCATCAAATTTGCTCGGTGTACACTTTTTATTTTTCTTTTATGTCAAATTTTACGAGTATAAGATTCTGATATTTTTTCGATGCCAAAACACCAACTTTCTATGACAAATGGACAAAGCCATTAAAAGCTCCTCCATATAGAGAGTTGAGCAACTTCGGACCATCAAAGTTACTCGGTGTACATTTTTATTGTTCTTCTATGTCCAATGTTACGAGTATAAGCTTCGTAGATTATTTCGATGCCAAAACAACAATTTTCTATTACAAATGGACAAACCGTTAAAAGCTCCTCCATATAGAGATTTGAGCAACTTCGGACCATCAAAGTTGTTTGGTGTACACTTTTTATTGTTCTTTTATGTCCGATTTTCCGAGTATAAGTTTTCGTTATTATTTCGATGCCAAAACACCAACTTTCTATGACAAATGGACAAAACCATTAAAAGCTCCTCCATATAGAGAGTTGAGCAACTTCGGACCATCAAAGTTACTCGTTGTACACTTTTTATTGTTCTTCTATGTCCAATGGTACGAGTATAAGCTTCGTAGATTATTTCGATGCCAAACAACAACTTTCTATTATAAATGGACAAAACCGTTAAAAGCTCCTCTATAGAGAGAGTTGAGCAACTTTGGACCATCAAAGTTGCTCGGTGTACACTTTTTATTGTTCTTCTATGTCCAATTTTTCGAGTATAAGGTTTCGTTATTATTTCAATGCCAAAACAACAACTTTCTATGACAAATGGACAAAACCGTTAAAAGCTCCCAAATAGAGAGAGTTGAGAAATTTCGGACCATCAAAGTTGCTCGGTGTACACTTTTTATTGTTCTTCTATGTCCAATTTTACGAGTATAAGCTTCGTAGATTATTTCGATGCCAAAACAACAACTTTCTATTACAAATGGACAAAACCGTTAAAAGCTCCTCCATAGAGAGAGTTGAGCAACTTTGGACCATCAAAGTTGCTCGGTGTACACTTTTTATTGTTCTTCTATGTCCAATTTTACGAGTATAAGCTTCGTAGATTATTTCGATGCCAAAACAACAACTTTCTATTACAAATGGACAAAACCGTTAAAAGCTCCTCCATAGAGAGAGTTGAGCAACTTTGGACCATCAAAGTTGCTCGGCGTACACTTTTTATTTTTCTTTTATGTCAAATTTTACGAGTATAAGATTCTGATATTTTTTCGATGCCAAAACACTAACTTTCTATGACAAATGGACAAAGCCATTAAAAGCTCCTCCATATAGAGAGTTGAACAACTTCGGACCATCAAAGTTACTCGGTGTACATTTTTATTGTTCTTCTATGTCCAATGTTACGAGTATAAGCTTCGTAGATTATTTCGATGCCAAAACAACAATTTTCTATTAAAAATGGACAAACCGTTAAAAGCTCCTCCATATAGAGATTTGAGCAACTTCGGACCATCAAAGTTGTTTGGTGTACACATTTTATTGTTCTTTTATGTCCGATTTTCCGAGTATAAGTTTTCGTTATTATTTCGATGCCAAAACACCAACTTTCTATGACAAATGGACAAAACCATTAAAAGCTCCTCCATATAGAGAGTTGAGCAACTTCGGACCATCAAAGTTACTCGTTGTACACTTTTTATTGTTCTTCTATGTCCAATGGTACGAGTATAAGCTTCGTAGATTATTTCGATGCCAAACAACAACTTTCTATTACAAATGGACAAAACCGTTAAAAGCTCCTCTATAGAGAGAGTTGAGCAACTTTGGACCATCAAAGTTGCTCGGTGTACACTTTTTATTGTTCTTCTATGTCCAATTTTTCGAGTATAAGGTTTCGTTATTATTTCAATGCCAAAACAACAACTTTCTATGAAAAATGGACAAAACCGTTAAAAGCTCCCAAATAGAGAGAGTTGAGAAATTTCGGACCATCAAAGTTGCTCGGTGTACACTTTTTATTGTTCTTCTATGTCCAATTTTACGAGTATAAGCTTCGTAGATTATTTCGATGCCAAAACAACAACTTTCTATTACAAATGGACAAAACCGTTAAAAGCTCCTCCATAGAGAGAGTTGAGCAACTTTGGACCATCAAAGTTGCTCGGTGTACACTTTTTATTGTTCTTCTATGTCCAATTTTACGAGTATAAGCTTCGTAGATTATTTCGATGCCAAAACAACAACTTTCTATTACAAATGGACAAAACCGTTAAAAGCTCCTCCATAGAGAGAGTTTTGCAACTTTGGACCATCAAAGTTGCTCGGTGTACACTTTTTATTGTTCTTCTATGTCCAATTTTACGAGTATAAGCTTCGTAGATTATTTCGATGCCAAAACAACAACTTTCTATTACAAATGGACAAAATCGTTAAAAGCTCCTCCATAGAGAGAGTTGAGCAACTTTGGACCATCAAATTTGCTCGGTGTACACTTTTTATTTTTCTTTTATGTCAAATTTTACGAGTATAAGATTCTGATATTTTTTCGATGCCAAAACACCAACTTTCTATGACAAATGGACAAAGCCATTAAAAGCTCCTCCATATAGAGAGTTGAGCAACTTCGGACCATCAAAGTTACTCGGTGTACATTTTTATTGTTCTTCTATGTCCAATGTTACGAGTATAAGCTTCGTAGATTATTTCGATGCCAAAACAGCAATTTTCTATTACAAATGGACAAACCGTTAAAAGCTCCTCCATATAGAGATTTGAGCAACTTCGGACCATCAAAGTTGTTTGGTGTACACTTTTTATTGTTCTTTTATGTCCGATTTTCCGAGTATAAGTTTTCGTTATTATTTCGATGCCAAAACACCAACTTTCTATGACAAATGGACAAAACCATTAAAAGCTCCTCCATATAGAGAGTTGAGCAACTTCGGACCATCAAAGTTACTCGTTGTACACTTTTTATTGTTCTTCTATGTCCAATGGTACGAGTATAAGCTTCGTAGATTATTTCGATGCCAAACAACAACTTTCTATTATAAATGGACAAAACCGTTAAAAGCTCCTCTATAGAGAGAGTTGAGCAACTTTGGACCATCAAAGTTGCTCGGTGTACACTTTTTATTGTTCTTCTATGTCCAATTTTTCGAGCATAAGGTTTCGTTATTATTTCAATGCCAAAACAACAACTTTCTATGACAAATGGACAAAACCGTTAAAATCTCCCAAATAGAAAGAGTTGAGAAATTTCGGACCATCAAAGTTGCTCGGTGTACACTTTTTATTGTTCTTCTATGTCCAATTTTACGAGTATAAGCTTCGTAGATTATTTCGATGCCAAAACAACAACTTTCTATTACAAATGGACAAAACCGTTAAAAGCTCCTCCATAGAGAGAGTTGAGCAACTTTGGACCATCAAAGTTGCTCGGTGTACACTTTTTATTGTTCTTCTATGTCCAATTTTACGAGTATAAGCTTCGTAGATTATTTCGATGCCAAAACAACAACTTTCTATTACAAATGGACAAAACCGTTAAAAGCTCCTCCATAGAGAGAGTTTTGCAACTTTGGACCATCAAAGTTGCTCGGTGTACACTTTTTATTGTTCTTCTATGTCCAATTTTACGAGTATGAGCTTCGTAGATTATTTCGATGCCAAAACAACAACTTTCTATTACAAATGGACAAAACCGTTAAAAGCTCCTCCATAGAGAGAGTTGAGTAACTTTGGACCATCAAATTTGCTCGGTGTACACTTTTTATTTTTCTTTTATGTCAAATTTTACGAGTATAAGATTCTGATATTTTTTCGATGCCAAAACACCAACTTTCTATGACAAATGGACAAAGCCATTAAAAGCTCCTCCATATAGAGAGTTGAGCAACTTCGGACCATCAAAGTTACTCGGTGTACATTTTTATTGTTCTTCTATGTCCAATGTTACGAGTATAAGCTTCGTAGATTATTTCGATGCCAAAACAACAATTTTCTATTACAAATGGACAAACCGTTAAAAGCTCCTCCATATAGAGATTTGAGCAACTTCGGACCATCAAAGTTGTTTGGTGTACACTTTTTATTGTTCTTTTATGTCCGATTTTCCGAGTATAAGTTTTCGTTATTATTTCGATGCCAAAACACCAACTTTCTATGACAAATGGACAAAACCATTAAAAGCTCCTCCATATAGAGAGTTGAGCAACTTCGGACCATCAAAGTTACTCGTTGTACACTTTTTATTGTTCTTCTATGTCCAATGGTACGAGTATAAGCTTCGTAGATTATTTCGATGCCAAACAACAACTTTCTATTATAAATGGACAAAACCGTTAAAAGCTCCTCTATAGAGAGAGTTGAGCAACTTTGGACCATCAAAGTTGCTCGGTGTACACTTTTTATTGTTCTTCTATGTCCAATTTTTCGAGTATAAGGTTTCGTTATTATTTCAATGCCAAAACAACAACTTTCTATGACAAATGGACAAAACCGTTAAAAGCTCCCAAATAGAGAGAGTCGAGAAATTTCGGACCATCAAAGTTGCTCGGTGTACACTTTTTATTGTTCTTCTATGTCCAATTTTACGAGTATAAGCTTCGTAGATTATTTCGATGCCAAAACAACAACTTTCTATTACAAATGGACAAAACCGTTAAAAGCTCCTCCATAGAGAGAGTTTTGCAACTTTGGACCATCAAAGTTGCTCGGTGTACACTTTTTATTGTTCTTCTATGTCCAATTTTACGAGTATGAGCTTCGTAGATTATTTCGATGCCAAAACAACAACTTTCTATTACAAATGGACAAAACCGTTAAAAGCTCCTCCATAGAGAGAGTTGAGTAACTTTGGACCATCAAATTTGCTCGGTGTACACTTTTTATTTTTCTTTTATGTCAAATTTTACGAGTATAAGATTCTGATATTTTTTCGATGCCAAAACACCAACTTTCTATGACAAATGGACAAAGCCATTAAAAGCTCCTCCATATAGAGAGTTGAGCAACTTCGGACCATCAAAGTTACTCGGTGTACATTTTTATTGTTCTTCTATGTCCAATGTTACGAGTATAAGCTTCGTAGATTATTTCGATGCCAAAACAACAATTTTCTATTACAAATGGACAAACCGTTAAAAGCTCCTCCATATAGAGATTTGAGCAACTTCGGACCATCAAAGTTGTTTGGTGTACACTTTTTATTGTTCTTTTATGTCCGATTTTCCGAGTATAAGTTTTCGTTATTATTTCGATGCCAAAACACCAACTTTCTATGACAAATGGACAAAACCATTAAAAGCTCCTCCATATAGAGAGTTGAGCAACTTCGGACCATCAAAGTTACTCGTTGTACACTTTTTATTGTTCTTCTATGTCCAATGGTACGAGTATAAGCTTCGTAGATTATTTCGATGCCAAACAACAACTTTCTATTATAAATGGACAAAACCGTTAAAAGCTCCTCTATAGAGAGAGTTGAGCAACTTTGGACCATCAAAGTTGCTCGGTGTACACTTTTTATTGTTCTTCTATGTCCAATTTTTCGAGTATAAGGTTTCGTTATTATTTCAATGCCAAAACAACAACTTTCTATGACAAATGGACAAAACCGTTAAAAGCTCCCAAATAGAGAGAGTCGAGAAATTTCGGACCATCAAAGTTGCTCGGTGTACACTTTTTATTGTTCTTCTATGTCCAATTTTACGAGTATAAGCTTCGTAGATTATTTCGATGCCAAAACAACAACTTTCTATTACAAATGGACAAAACCGTTAAAAGCTCCTCCATAGAGAGAGTTGAGCAACTTTGGACCATCAAAGTTGCTCGGTGTACACTTTTTATTGTTCTTCTATGTCCAATTTTACGAGTATAAGCTTCGTAGATTATTTCGATGCCAAAACAACAACTTTCTATTACAAATGGACAAAACCGTTAAAAGCTCCTCCATAGAGAGAGTTTTGCAACTTTGGACCATCAAAGTTGCTCGGTGTACACTTTTTATTGTTCTTCTATGTCCAATTTTACGAGTATAAGCTTCGTAGATTATTTCGATGCCAAAACAACAACTTTCTATTACAAATGGACAAAACCGTTAAAAGCTCCTCCATAGAGAGAGTTGAGCAACTTTGGACCATCAAATTTGCTCGGTGTACACTTTTTATTTTTCTTTTATGTCAAATTTTACGAGTATAAGATTCTGATATTTTTTCGATGCCAAAACACCAACTTTCTATGACAAATGGACAAAGCCATTAAAAGCTCCTCCATATAGAGAGTTGAGCAACTTCGGACCATCAAAGTTACTCGGTGTACATTTTTATTGTTCTTCTATGTCCAATGTTACGAGTATAAGCTTCGTAGATTATTTCGATGCCAAAACAACAATTTTCTATTACAAATGGACAAACCGTTAAAAGCTCCTCCATATAGAGATTTGAGCAACTTCGGACCATCAAAGTTGTTTGGTGTACACTTTTTATTGTTCTTTTATGTCCGATTTTCCGAGTATAAGTTTTCGTTATTATTTCGATGCCAAAACACCAACTTTCTATGACAAATGGACAAAACCATTAAAAGCTCCTCCATATAGAGAGTTGAGCAACTTCGGACCATCAAAGTTACTCGTTGTACACTTTTTATTGTTCTTCTATGTCCAATGGTACGAGTATAAGCTTCGTAGATTATTTCGATGCCAAACAACAACTTTCTATTATAAATGGACAAAACCGTTAAAAGCTCCTCTATAGAGAGAGTTGAGCAACTTTGGACCATCAAAGTTGCTCGGTGTACACTTTTTATTGTTCTTCTATGTCCAATTTTTCGAGTATAAGGTTTCGTTATTATTTCAATGCCAAAACAACAACTTTCTATGACAAATGGACAAAACCGTTAAAAGCTCCCAAATAGAGAGAGTTGAGAAATTTCGGACCATCAAAGTTGCTCGGTGTACACTTTTTATTGTTCTTCTATGTCCAATTTTACGAGTATAAGCTTCGTAGATTATTTCGATGCCAAAACAACAACTTTCTATTACAAATGGACAAAACCGTTAAAAGCTCCTCCATAGAGAGAGTTGAGCAACTTTGGACCATCAAAGTTGCTCGGTGTACACTTTTTATTGTTCTTCTATGTCCAATTTTACGAGTATAAGCTTCGTAGATTATTTCGATGCCAAAACAACAACTTTCTATTACAAATGGACAAAACCGTTAAAAGCTCCTCCATAGAGAGAGTTTTGCAACTTTGGACCATCAAAGTTGCTCGGTGTACACTTTTTATTGTTCTTCTATGTCCAATTTTACGAGTATAAGCTTCGTAGATTATTTCGATGTCAAAACAACAACTTTCTATTACAAATGGACAAAACCGTTAAAAGCTCCTCCATAGAGAGAGTTGAGCAACTTTGGACCATCAAATTTGCTCGGTGTACACTTTTTATTTTTCTTTTATGTCAAATTTTACGAGTATAAGATTCTGATATTTTTTCGATGCCAAAACACCAACTTTCTATGACAAATGGACAAAGCCATTAAAAGCTCCTCCATATAGAGAGTTGAGCAACTTCGGACCATCAAAGTTACTCGGTGTACATTTTTATTGTTCTTCTATGTCCAATGTTACGAGTATAAGCTTCGTAGATTATTTCGATGCCAAAACAACAATTTTCTATTACAAATGGACAAACCGTTAAAAGCTCCTCCATATAGAGATTTGAGCAACTTCGGACCATCAAAGTTGTTTGGTGTACACTTTTTATTGTTCTTTTATGTCCGATTTTCCGAGTATAAGTTTTCGTTATTATTTCGATGCCAAAACACCAACTTTCTATGACAAATGGACAAAACCATTAAAAGCTCCTCCATATAGAGAGTTGAGCAACTTCGGACCATCAAAGTTACTCGTTGTACACATTTTATTGTTCTTCTATGTCCAATGGTACGAGTATAAGCTTCGTAGATTATTTCGATGCCAAAACAACAACTTTCTATTACAAATGGACAAAACCGTTAAAAGCTCCTCTATAGAGAGAGTTGAGCAACTTTGGACCATCAAAGTTTCTCGGTGTACACTTTTTATTGTTCTTCTATGTCCAATTTTTCGAGTATAAGGTTTCGTTATTATTTCAATGCCAAAACAACAACTTTCTATGACAAATGGACAAAACCGTTAAAAGCTCC
The DNA here is from genome assembly GCA_963580455.1 of Euonymus europaeus. Classification (NCBI taxonomy): domain Eukaryota; kingdom Viridiplantae; phylum Streptophyta; class Magnoliopsida; order Celastrales; family Celastraceae; genus Euonymus; species Euonymus europaeus. The sequence continues at coordinate 10,973,405 of OY756965.1, forward strand.
CAAATAGAGAGAGTTGAGCAATTTCGGACCATCAAAGTTGCTCGGTGTACACTTTTTATTGTTCTTCTATGTCCAATTTTACGAGTATAAGCTTCGTAGATTATTTCGATGCCAAAACAACAACTTTCTATTACAAATGGACAAAACCGTTAAAAGCTCCTCCATAGAGAGAGTTGAGCAACTTTGGACCATCAAAGTTGCTCGGTGTACACTTTTTATTGTTCTTCTATGTCCAATTTTACGAGTATAAGCTTCGTAGATTATTTCGATGCCAAAACAACAACTTTCTATTACAAATGGACAAAACCGTTAAAAGCTCCTCCATAGAGAGAGTTTTGCAACTTTGGACCATCAAAGTTGCTCGGTGTACACTTTTTATTGTTCTTCTATGTCCAATTTTACGAGTATGAGCTTCGTAGATTATTTCGATGCCAAAACAACAACTTTCTATTACAAATGGACAAAACCGTTAAAAGCTCCTCCATAGAGAGAGTTGAGTAACTTTGGACCATCAAATTTGCTCGGTGTACACTTTTTATTTTTCTTTTATGTCAAATTTTACGAGTATAAGATTCTGATATTTTTTCGATGCCAAAACACCAACTTTCTATGACAAATGGACAAAGCCATTAAAAGCTCCTCCATATAGAGAGTTGAGCAACTTCGGACCATCAAAGTTACTCGGTGTACATTTTTATTGTTCTTCTATGTCCAATGTTACGAGTATAAGCTTCGTAGATTATTTCGATGCCAAAACAACAATTTTCTATTACAAATGGACAAACCGTTAAAAGCTCCTCCATATAGAGATTTGAGCAACTTCGGACCATCAAAGTTGTTTGGTGTACACTTTTTATTGTTCTTTTATGTCCGATTTTCCGAGTATAAGTTTTCGTTATTATTTCGATGCCAAAACACCAACTTTCTATGACAAATGGACAAAACCATTAAAAGCTCCTCCATATAGAGAGTTGAGCAACTTCGGACCATCAAAGTTACTCGTTGTACACTTTTTATTGTTCTTCTATGTCCAATGGTACGAGTATAAGCTTCGTAGATTATTTCGATGCCAAACAACAACTTTCTATTATAAATGGACAAAACCGTTAAAAGCTCCTCTATAGAGAGAGTTGAGCAACTTTGGACCATCAAAGTTGCTCGGTGTACACTTTTTATTGTTCTTCTATGTCCAATTTTTCGAGTATAAGGTTTCGTTATTATTTCAATGCCAAAACAACAACTTTCTATGACAAATGGACAAAACCGTTAAAAGCTCCCAAATAGAGAGAGTCGAGAAATTTCGGACCATCAAAGTTGCTCGGTGTACACTTTTTATTGTTCTTCTATGTCCAATTTTACGAGTATAAGCTTCGTAGATTATTTCGATGCCAAAACAACAACTTTCTATTACAAATGGACAAAACCGTTAAAAGCTCCTCCATAGAGAGAGTTTTGCAACTTTGGACCATCAAAGTTGCTCGGTGTACACTTTTTATTGTTCTTCTATGTCCAATTTTACGAGTATGAGCTTCGTAGATTATTTCGATGCCAAAACAACAACTTTCTATTACAAATGGACAAAACCGTTAAAAGCTCCTCCATAGAGAGAGTTGAGTAACTTTGGACCATCAAATTTGCTCGGTGTACACTTTTTATTTTTCTTTTATGTCAAATTTTACGAGTATAAGATTCTGATATTTTTTCGATGCCAAAACACCAACTTTCTATGACAAATGGACAAAGCCATTAAAAGCTCCTCCATATAGAGAGTTGAGCAACTTCGGACCATCAAAGTTACTCGGTGTACATTTTTATTGTTCTTCTATGTCCAATGTTACGAGTATAAGCTTCGTAGATTATTTCGATGCCAAAACAACAATTTTCTATTACAAATGGACAAACCGTTAAAAGCTCCTCCATATAGAGATTTGAGCAACTTCGGACCATCAAAGTTGTTTGGTGTACACTTTTTATTGTTCTTTTATGTCCGATTTTCCGAGTATAAGTTTTCGTTATTATTTCGATGCCAAAACACCAACTTTCTATGACAAATGGACAAAACCATTAAAAGCTCCTCCATATAGAGAGTTGAGCAACTTCGGACCATCAAAGTTACTCGTTGTACACTTTTTATTGTTCTTCTATGTCCAATGGTACGAGTATAAGCTTCGTAGATTATTTCGATGCCAAACAACAACTTTCTATTATAAATGGACAAAACCGTTAAAAGCTCCTCTATAGAGAGAGTTGAGCAACTTTGGACCATCAAAGTTGCTCGGTGTACACTTTTTATTGTTCTTCTATGTCCAATTTTTCGAGTATAAGGTTTCGTTATTATTTCAATGCCAAAACAACAACTTTCTATGACAAATGGACAAAACCGTTAAAAGCTCCCAAATAGAGAGAGTCGAGAAATTTCGGACCATCAAAGTTGCTCGGTGTACACTTTTTATTGTTCTTCTATGTCCAATTTTACGAGTATAAGCTTCGTAGATTATTTCGATGCCAAAACAACAACTTTCTATTACAAATGGACAAAACCGTTAAAAGCTCCTCCATAGAGAGAGTTGAGCAACTTTGGACCATCAAAGTTGCTCGGTGTACACTTTTTATTGTTCTTCTATGTCCAATTTTACGAGTATAAGCTTCGTAGATTATTTCGATGCCAAAACAACAACTTTCTATTACAAATGGACAAAACCGTTAAAAGCTCCTCCATAGAGAGAGTTTTGCAACTTTGGACCATCAAAGTTGCTCGGTGTACACTTTTTATTGTTCTTCTATGTCCAATTTTACGAGTATAAGCTTCGTAGATTATTTCGATGCCAAAACAACAACTTTCTATTACAAATGGACAAAACCGTTAAAAGCTCCTCCATAGAGAGAGTTGAGCAACTTTGGACCATCAAATTTGCTCGGTGTACACTTTTTATTTTTCTTTTATGTCAAATTTTACGAGTATAAGATTCTGATATTTTTTCGATGCCAAAACACCAACTTTCTATGACAAATGGACAAAGCCATTAAAAGCTCCTCCATATAGAGAGTTGAGCAACTTCGGACCATCAAAGTTACTCGGTGTACATTTTTATTGTTCTTCTATGTCCAATGTTACGAGTATAAGCTTCGTAGATTATTTCGATGCCAAAACAACAATTTTCTATTACAAATGGACAAACCGTTAAAAGCTCCTCCATATAGAGATTTGAGCAACTTCGGACCATCAAAGTTGTTTGGTGTACACTTTTTATTGTTCTTTTATGTCCGATTTTCCGAGTATAAGTTTTCGTTATTATTTCGATGCCAAAACACCAACTTTCTATGACAAATGGACAAAACCATTAAAAGCTCCTCCATATAGAGAGTTGAGCAACTTCGGACCATCAAAGTTACTCGTTGTACACTTTTTATTGTTCTTCTATGTCCAATGGTACGAGTATAAGCTTCGTAGATTATTTCGATGCCAAACAACAACTTTCTATTATAAATGGACAAAACCGTTAAAAGCTCCTCTATAGAGAGAGTTGAGCAACTTTGGACCATCAAAGTTGCTCGGTGTACACTTTTTATTGTTCTTCTATGTCCAATTTTTTGAGTATAAGGTTTCGTTATTATTTCAATGCCAAAACAACAACTTTCTATGACAAATGGACAAAACCGTTAAAAGCTCCCAAATAGAGAGAGTTGAGAAATTTCGGACCATCAAAGTTGCTCGGTGTACACTTTTTATTGTTCTTCTATGTCCAATTTTACGAGTATAAGCTTCGTAGATTATTTCGATGCCAAAACAACAACTTTCTATTACAAATGGACAAAACCGTTAAAAGCTCCTCCATAGAGAGAGTTGAGCAACTTTGGACCATCAAAGTTGCTCGGTGTACACTTTTTATTGTTCTTCTATGTCCAATTTTACGAGTATAAGCTTCGTAGATTATTTCGATGCCAAAACAACAACTTTCTATTACAAATGGACAAAACCGTTAAAAGCTCCTCCATAGAGAGAGTTTTGCAACTTTGGACCATCAAAGTTGCTCGGTGTACACTTTTTATTGTTCTTCTATGTCCAATTTTACGAGTATAAGCTTCGTAGATTATTTCGATGTCAAAACAACAACTTTCTATTACAAATGGACAAAACCGTTAAAAGCTCCTCCATAGAGAGAGTTGAGCAACTTTGGACCATCAAATTTGCTCGGTGTACACTTTTTATTTTTCTTTTATGTCAAATTTTACGAGTATAAGATTCTGATATTTTTTCGATGCCAAAACACCAACTTTCTATGACAAATGGACAAAGCCATTAAAAGCTCCTCCATATAGAGAGTTGAGCAACTTCGGACCATCAAAGTTACTCGGTGTACATTTTTATTGTTCTTCTATGTCCAATGTTACGAGTATAAGCTTCGTAGATTATTTCGATGCCAAAACAACAATTTTCTATTACAAATGGACAAACCGTTAAAAGCTCCTCCATATAGAGATTTGAGCAACTTCGGACCATCAAAGTTGTTTGGTGTACACTTTTTATTGTTCTTTTATGTCCGATTTTCCGAGTATAAGTTTTCGTTATTATTTCGATGCCAAAACACCAACTTTCTATGACAAATGGACAAAACCATTAAAAGCTCCTCCATATAGAGAGTTGAGCAACTTCGGACCATCAAAGTTACTCGTTGTACACATTTTATTGTTCTTCTATGTCCAATGGTACGAGTATAAGCTTCGTAGATTATTTCGATGCCAAAACAACAACTTTCTATTACAAATGGACAAAACCGTTAAAAGCTCCTCTATAGAGAGAGTTGAGCAACTTTGGACCATCAAAGTTTCTCGGTGTACACTTTTTATTGTTCTTCTATGTCCAATTTTTCGAGTATAAGGTTTCGTTATTATTTCAATGCCAAAACAACAACTTTCTATGACAAATGGACAAAACCGTTAAAAGCTCCCAAATAGAGAGAGTTGAGCAATTTCGGACCATCAAAGTTGCTCGGTGTACACTTTTTATTGTTCTTCTATGTCCAATTTTACGAGTATAAGCTTCGTAGATTATTTCGATGCCAAAACAACAACTTTCTATTACAAATGGACAAAACCGTTAAAAGCTCCTCCATAGAGAGAGTTGAGCAACTTTGGACCATCAAAGTTGCTCGGTGTACACTTTTTATTGTTCTTCTATGTCCAATGTTACGAGTATAAGCTTCGTAGATTATTTCGATGCCAAAACAACAACTTTCTATGACAAATGGACAAAACCGTTAAAAGCTCTTCAACAGAGAGAGTTGAGCAATTTCGGACAATCAAAGTTGCTCAATGTACACTTTTTATTGTTCTTCTATGTCCAATTTTACGAGTATAAGCTTCCGAGATTATTTCGATGCCAAAACACTAACTTTCTAAGACAAATGGACAAAACCGTTAAAAGCTCCTCTATAGCGAGGAGTTGAACAACTTCGGACCATCAAAGTTGCTCGGTGTACACTTTTTATTGTTCTTCTATGTCCAATTTTACGAGTATAAGCTTCGTAGATTATTTCGATGCCAAAACACCAACTTTCTATGACAAATGGACAAAACCGTTAGAGGCTCCCAAATAGAGAGTTGAGCAACTTCGGACCATCAAAGTTGCTCGGTGTACACTTTTTATTGTTCTTCTATGTCCAATTTTACGAGTATAAGCTTCGTAGATTATTTCGAAGCAAAACACCAACTTTCTATGACAAATGGATAAAACCGTTAAAAGCTCCTCCATATAGAGAGTTGAGCAACTTCGGACCATCAAAGTTGCTCGGTGTACACTTTTTATTGTTCTTCTATGTCCAATTTTACGAGTATAAGCTTCGTAGATTATTTCGAAGCCAAAACACCAACTTTCTATGACAAATGGATAAAACCGTTAAAAGCTCTTCAATAGAGAGAGTTGAGCAACTTCGGACCATCAAAGTTGCTCGGTGTACACTTTTTATTGTTCTTCTATGTCCAATTTTACGAGTATAAGCTTCGTAGATTATTTCGATGCCAAAACACCAACTTTCTATGAGAAATGGACAAAACCGTTAGAGGCTCCCAAATAGAGAGTTGAGCAACTTCGGACTATCAAAGTTGCTCGGTGTACACTTTTTATTGTTCTTTTATGTCAAATTTTACGAGTATAAGATTCCGATATTTTTTCGATGCCAAAACACCAACTTTCTATGACAAATGGACAAAACCGTTAAAAGCTCCTCCATATAGAGAGTTGAGCAACTTCGGACTATCAAAGTTACTCGGTGTACACTTTTTATTGTTCTTCTATGTCCAATGTTACGAGTATAAGCTTCGTAGATTATTTTGATGCCAAAACAACAACTTTCTATTAGAAATGGACAAAACCGTTAAAAGCTCCTCTATAGAGAGAGTTGAGCAACTTTGGACCATCAAAGTAACTCGGTGTACACTTTTTATTGTTCTTTTATGTCCAATTTTACGAGTATAGGGTTTCGTTATTATTTCGATGCCAAAACAACAACTTTCTATGACAAATGGACAAAACCGTTAAAAGCTCCCAAACAAACAGAGTTGAGCAATTTCGGACCATTAAAGTTCCTCGTTGTACACTTTTTATTGTTCTTCTATGTCAAATTTTACGAGTATAAGTTTCGTAGATTATTTCGATGCCAAAACACCAACTTTCTATGACAAATGGACAAAACCGTTAAAAGCTCCCAATTAGAGAGAGTTGAGCAATTTCGGACCATCAAAGTTGCTCGGTGTACACTTTTTATTGTTCTTCTATGTCCAATTTTACGAGTATATGCTTCGTAGATTATTTCGATGGCAAAACAACAACTTTCTATTACAAATGGACAAAACCTTTAAAAGCTCCTTCATAGAGAGAGTTGAGCAACTTCGGACTATCAAAGTTGCTCGGTGTACACTTTTTATTCTTCTTTTATGTCAAATTTTACGAGTATAAGATTCTGATATTTTTTCGATGCCAAAACACCAACTTTCTATGACAAATGGACAAAACCATTAAAAGCTCCTCCATATAGAGAGTTGAGCAACTTCGGACCATCAAAGTTGCTCGGTGTACACTTTTTATTGTTCTTCTATGTCCAATTTTACGAGTATAAGGTTTCGTTATTATTTCGATGCCAAAACAACAACTTTCTATGACAAATGGACAAAACCGTTAAAAACTCCCAAATAGAGAGAGTTGAGCAATTTTGGACCATCAAAGTTGCTCGATGTACACTTTTTATTGTTCTTCTATGTCCAATTTTACGAGTATAAGCTTCGTAGATTATTTCGATGCCAAAACACCAACTTTCTGTGAAAAATGGACATAACCGTTAGAGGCTCCCAAATAGAGAGTTGAGCAACTTCGGACTATCAAAGTTGCTCGGTGTACACTTTTTGTTGTTCTTCTATGTCCAATGTTACGAGTATAAGCTTCGTAGATTATTTCGATGCCAAAACAACAACTTTCTATGACAAATGGACAAAACCGTTAAAAGCTCTTCAACAGAGAGAGTTGAGCAATTTCGGACCATCAAAGTTGCTCAATGTACACTTTTTATTTTTCTTCTATGTCCAATGTTACGAGTATAAGCTTCGTAGATTATTTCGATGCCAAACCAACAACTTTCTATTACAAATAGACAAACCCGTTAAAAGCTCCACTATAGAGAGAGTTGAGCAACTTCGGACCATCAAAGTTGCTCGGTGTACACTTTTTATTGTTCTTTTATGTCCAATTTTATGAGTATAAGCTTCGTAGATTATTTCGATGCCAAAACACGAACTTTCTATGACAAATCGACAAAACCGTTAGAGGCTCCCAAATAGAGAGTTGAGCAACTTCGGACCATCAAAGTTCCTCGGTGTACACTTTTTATTGTTCTTCTATGTCCAATTTTACGAGTATAAGCTTCCGAGATTATTTCGATGCAAAACGCCAACTTTCTGTGACAAATGGACAAAACTGTTAAAAGCTCTTCAATAGAGAGAGTTGAGCAACTTCGGTCCAACAAAGATACTCGGTGTACACTTTTTATTGTTCTTCTATGTCCAATGTTACGAGTATAAGCTTCGTAGATTATTTCGATGCCAAAACACCAACTTTCTATTACAAATGGGCAAAACCGTTAAAAGCTCCTCTATAGAGAGAGTTGAGCAACTTCGGACCATCAAAGTTGCGTGGTGTACACTTTTTATTGTTCTTCTATGTCTAATTTTACGAGTATAAGCTTCTTAGATTATTTCGATCCCAAAACAATAATTTTCTATGACAAATAAACAAACCGTTAAAAGCTCCTCCATTTAGAGAGTTGAGCAACTTCGGACCATCAAAGTTGCTCGGTGTACACTTTTTATTGTTCTTCTATGTCCAATGTTACGAGTATAACCTTCGTAGATTATTTCGATGCCAAAACAACAACTTTCTATTACAAATGGACAAAACCGTTAAAAGCTGCTCCATAGAGAGAGTTGAGCAACTTTGGACCATCAAAGTTGCTCGGTGTACACTTTTTATTGTTCTTTTATGTCAAATTTTACGAGTATAAGATTCCGATATTTTTTCGATTCCAAAACACCAACTTTCTATGACAAATGGACAAAACCGTTAAAAGCTCCACTATAGAGAGAGTTGAGCAACTTCGGACCATCAATATTGCTCGTTGTACACTTTTTATTGTTTTTCTATGTCCAATTTTACGAGTATAAGCTTCCGAGATTATTCCGATGCTAAAACACCAACTTTCTATGTCAAATGCACAAAACCGTTAAAAGCTCCTCTATAGTGAGAGTTGAGCAACTTCGGACCATCAAAGTTGCGTGGTGTACACTTTTTATTGTTCTTCTATGTCTAATTTTACGAGTATAAGCTTCTTAGATTATTTCGATCCCAAAACAATAATTTTCTATGACAAATAAACAAACCGTTAAAAGCTCCTCCATTTAGAGAGTTGAGCAACTTCGGACCATCAAAGTTGCTCGGTGTACACTTTTTATTGTTCTTCTATGTCCAATGGTACGAGTATAAGCTTCGTAGATTATTTCGATGCCAAAACAACAACTTTCTATTACAAATGGGCAAAACCGTTAAAAGCTCCTCTATAGAGAGAGTTGAGCAACTTTAGACCATCAAAGTTGCTCGGTGTACACTTTTTATTGTTCTTCTATGTCCAATTTTTCGAGTATAAGGTTTCGTTATTATTTCAATGCCAAAACAACAACTTTCTATGACAAATGGACAAAACCGTTAAAAGCTCCAAAATAGAGAGAGTTGAGCAATTTCAGACCATCAAAGTTGCTCGGTGTACACTTTTTATTGTTCTTCTATGTCCAATTTTACGAGTATAAGCTTCGTAGATTATTTCGATGCCAAAACACCAACTTTCTATGACAAATGGACAAAACCGTTAAAAGCTCTTCAATAGAGAGAGTTGAGCAATTTCGGACCATCAAAGTTGCTCAATGTACACTTTTTATTGTTCTTCTATGTCCAATTTTACGAGTATAAGCTTCCGAGATTATTTCGATGCCAAAACACCAACTTTCTAAGACAAATGGACAAAACCGTTAAAAGCTCCTCTATAGCGAGGAGTTGAACAACTTCGGACCATCAAAGTTGCTCGGTGTACACTTTTTATTGTTCTTCTATGTTCAATTTTACGAGTATAAGCTACGTAGATTATTTCGAAGCCAAAACACTAACTTTCTATGACAAATGGACAAAACCGTTAAAAGCTCCCAAATAGAGAGAGTTGAGTAATTTCGGACCATCAAAGTGGCTTGGTGTACACTTTTTATTGTTCTTCTATGTCCAATTTTACAAGTATAAGCTTCATAGATTATTTCGATGCCAAAACAACTACTTTCTATGACAAATGGACAAAACCGTTAAAAGCTCCCAAATAGAGAGAGTTGAGTAATTTCGAACCATCAAAGTTGCTCGGTGTACACTTTTTATTGTTCTTCTATGTCCAATTTTACGAGTATAAGCTTCGTAGATTATTTCGATGCCAAAACACCAACTTTCTATGACAAATGGACAAAACCGTTAGAGGCTCCCAAATAGAGAGTTGAGCAACTTCGGACCATCAAAGTTGCTCGGTGTACACTTTTTATTGTTCTTCTATGTCCAATTTTACGAGTATAAGCTTCGTAGATTATTTCGAAGCAAAACACCAACTTTCTATGACAAATGGATAAAACCGTTAAAAGCTCCTCCATATAGAGAGTTGACCAACTTCGGACCATCAAAGTTGCTCGGTGTACACTTTTTATTGTTCTTCTATGTCCAATTTTACGAGTATAAGCTTCGTAGATTATTTCGAAGCCAAAACACCAACTTTCTATGACAAATGGATAAAACCGTTAAAAGCTCTTCAATAGAGAGAGTTGAGCAACTTCGGACCATCAAAGTTGCTCGGTGTACACTTTTTATTGTTCTTCTATGTCAAATTTTACGAGTATAAGCTTCGTAGATTATTTCGATGCTAAAACACCAACTTTCTATGAGAAATGGACAAAACCGTTAGAGGCTCCCAAATAGAGAGTTGAGCAACTTCGGACTATCAAAGTTGCTCGGTGTACACTTTTTATTGTTCTTTTATGTCAAATTTTACGAGTATAAGATTCCGATATTTTTTCGATGCCAAAACACCAACTTTCTATGACAAATGGACAAAACCGTTAAAAGCTCCTCCATATAGAAAGTTGAGCAACTTCGGACTATCAAAGTTACTCGGTGTACACTTTTTATTGTTCTTTTATGTCCAATGTTACGAGTATAAGCTTCGTAGATTATTTCGATGCCAAAACAACAACTTTCCATTAGAAATGGACAAAACCGTTAAAAGCTCCTCTATAGAGAGAGTTGAGCAACTTTGGACCATCAAAGTAACTCGGTGTACACTTTTTATTGTTCTTTTATGTCCAATTTTACGAGTATAGGGTTTCGTTATTATTTCGATGCCAAAACAACAACTTTCTATGACAAATGGACAAAACCGTTAAAAGCTCCCAAACAGAGAGAGTTGAGCAATTTCGGACCATCAAAGTTCCTCGGTGTACACTTTTTATTGTTCTTCTATGTCAAATTTTACGAGTATAAGTTTCGTAGATTATTTCGATGCCAAAACACCAACTTTCTATGACAAATGGATAAAACCGTTAAAAGCTCTTCAATAGAGAGAGTTGAGCAACTTCGGACCATCAAAGTTGCTCGGTGTACACTTTTTATTTTTCTTTTATGTCAAATTTTACGAGTATAAGATTTTGATATTTTTTCGATGCCAAAACACCAACTTTCTATGACAAATGGACAAAACCATTAAAAGCTCCTTCATATAGAGAGTTGAGCAACTTCGGACTATCAAAGTTGCTCGGTGTACACTTTTTATTGTTCTTCTATGTCCAATTTTACGAGTATAAGGTTTCGTTATTATTTCGATGCCAAAACAACAACTTTCTATGACAAATGGACAAAACCGTTAAAAACTCCCAAATAGAGAGAGTTGAGCAATTTTGGACCATCAAAGTTGCTCGGTGTACACTTTTTATTGTTCTTCTATGTCCAATTTTACGAGTATAAGCTTCGTAGATTATTTCGATGCCAAAACACCAACTTTCTGTGAAAAATGGACATAACCGTTAGAGGCTCCCAAATAGAGAGTTGAACAACTTCGGACTATCAAAGTTGCTCGGTGTACACTTTTTGTTGTTCTTCTATGTCCAATGTTACGAGTATAAGCTTCGTAGATTATTTCGATGCCAAAACAACAACTTTCTATGACAAATGGACAAAACCGTTAAAAGCTCTTCAACAGAGAGAGTTGAGCAATTTCGGACCATCAAAGTTGCTCAATGTACACTTTTTATTGTTCTTCTATGTCCAATGTTACGAGTATAAGCTTCGTAGATTATTTCGATGCCAAACCAACAACTTTCTATTACAAATGGACAAACCCGTTAAAAGCTCCTCTATAGAGAGAGTTGAGCAACTTCGAACCATCAAAGTTGCTCGGTGTACACTTTTTATTGTTCTTTTATGTCCAATTTTATGAGTATAAGCTTCGTAGATTATTTCGATGCCAAAACACGAACTTTCTATGACAAATCGACAAAACCGTTAGAGGCTCCCAAATAGAGAGTTGAGCAACTTCGGACCATCAAAGTTACTCGGTGTACACTTTTTATTGTTCTTCTATGTCCAATTTTACGAGTATAAGCTTCCGAGATTATTTCGATGCAAAACACCAACTTTCTGTGACAAATGGACAAAACTGTTAAAAGCTCTTCAATAGAGAGAGTTGAGCAACTTCGGTCCAACAAAGATGCTCGGTGTACACTTTTTATTGTTCTTCTATGTCCAATGTTACGAGTATAAGCTTCGTAGATTATTTCGATGCCAAAACACCAACTTTTTATGACAAATGGACAAAACCGTTAAAAGCTCCTCCATATAGAGAGTTGAGCAACTTCGGACCATCAAAGTTGCTCGGTGTACACTTTTTATTGTTCTTCTATGTCCAATGTTACGAGTATAAGCTTCGTAGATTATTTCGATGCCAAAACAACAACTTTCTATTACAAATGGACAAAACCGTTAAAAGCTCCTCCATAGAGAGAGTTGAGCAACTTTGGACCATCAAAGTTGCTCGGTGTACACTTTTTATTGTTCTTTTATGTCAAATTTTACGAGTATAAGATTCCGATATTTTTTCGATTCCAAAACACCAACTTTCTATGACAAATGGACAAAACCGTTAAAAGCTCCAATATAGAGAGAGTTGAGCAACTTCGGACCATCAATATTGCTCGGTGTACACTTTTTATTGTTTTTCTATGTCCAATTTTACGAGTATAAGCTTCCGAGATTATTCCGATGCTAAAACACCAACTTTCTATGTCAAATGCACAAAACCGTTAAAAGCTCCTCTATAGTGAGAGTTGAGCAACTTCGGACCATCAAAGTTGCGTGGTGTACACTTTTTATTGTTCTTCTATGTCTAATTTTACGAGTATAAGTTTCTTAGATTATTTCGATCCCAAAACAATAATTTTCTATGACAAATAGACAAACCGTTAAAAGCTCCTCCATATAGAGAATTGAGCAACTTCGGACCATCAAAGTTGCTCGGTGTACACTTTTTATTGTTCTTCTATGTCCAATGGTACGAGTATAAGCTTCGTAGATTATTTCGATGCCAAAACAACAACTTTCTATAACAAATGGGCAAAACCGTTAAAAGCTCCTCTATAGAGAGAGTTGAGCAACATTAGACCATCAAAGTTGCTCGGTGTACACTTTTTATTGTTCTTTTATGTCAAATTTTACGAGTATAAGATTCCGATATTTTTTCGATGCCAAAACACCAACTTTCTATGACAAATGGACAAAACCGTTAAAAGCTCCTCCATATAGAGAGTTGAGCAACTTCGGACTATCAAAGTTACTCGGTGTACACTTTTTATTGTTCTTCTATGTCCAATGTTACGAGTATAAGCTTCGTAGATTATTTCGATGCCAAAACAACAACTTTCTATTAGAAATGGACAAAACCGTTAAAAGCTCCTCTATAGGGAGAGTTGAGCAACTTTGGACCATCAAAGTAACTCGGTGTACACTTTTTATTGTTCTTTTATGTCCAATTTTACGAGTATAGGGTTTCGTTATTATTTCGATGCCAAAACAACAACTTTCTATGACAAATGGACAAAACCGTTAAAAGCTCCCAAACAGAGAGAGTTGAGCAATTTCGGACCATCAAAGTTCCTCGGTGTACACTTTTCATTGTTCTTCTATGTCAAATTTTACGAGTATAAGTTTCGTAGATTATTTCGATGCCAAAACACCAACTTTCTATGACAAATGGATAAAACCGTTAAAAGCTCTTCAATAGAGAGAGTTGAGCAACTTCGGACCATCAAAGTTGCTCGGTGTACACTTTTTATTCTTCTTTTATGTCAAATTTTACGAGTATAAGATTTTGATATTTTTTCGATGCCAAAACACCAACTTTCTATGACAAATGGACAAAACCATTAAAAGCTCCTCCATATAGAGAGTTGAGCAACTTCGGACCATCAAAGTTGCTCGGTGTACACTTTTTATTGTTCTTCTTTGTCCAATTTTACGAGTATAAGCTTCGTAGATTATTTCGAAGCAAAACACCAACTTTCTATGACAAATGGATAAAACCGTTAAAAGCTCCTCCATATAGAGAGTTGAGCAACTTCAGACCATCAAAGTTGCTCGGTGTACACTTTTTATTGTTCTTCTATGTCCAATTTTACGAGTATAAGCTTCGTAGATTATTTCGAAGCCAAAACACCAACTTTCTATGACAAATGGATAAAACCGTTAAAAGCTCTTCAATAGAGAGAGTTGAGCAACTTCGGACCATCAAAGTTGCTCGGTGTACACTTTTTATTGTTCTTCTATGTCCAATTTTACGAGTATAAGCTTCGTAGATTATTTCGATGCCAAAACACCAACTTTCTATGAGAAATGGACAAAACCGTTAGAGGCTCCCAAATAGAGAGTTGAGCAACTTCGGACTATCAAAGTTGCTCGGTGTACACTTTCTTTTGTTCTTTTATGTCAAATTTTACGAGTATAAGATTCCGATATTTTTTCGATGCCAAAACACCAACTTTCTATGACAAATGGACAAAACCGTTAAAAGCTCCTCCATATAGAGAGTTGAGCAACTTCGGACTATCAAAGTTACTCGGTGTACACTTTTTATTGTTCTTCTATGTCCAATGTTACGAGTATAAGCTTCGTAGATTATTTCGATGCCAAAGCAACAACTTTCTATTAGAAATGGACAAAACCGTTAAAAGCTCCTCTATAGAGAGAGTTGAGCAACTTTGGACCATCAAAGTAACTCGGTGTACACTTTTTATTGTTCTTTTATGTCCAATTTTACGAGTATAGGGTTTCGTTATTATTTCGATGCCAAAACAACAACTTTCTATGACAAATGGACAAAACCGTTAAAAGCTCCCAAACAGAGAGAGTTGAGCAATTTCGGACCATCAAAGTTGCTCGGTGTACACTTTTTATTGTTCTTCTATGTCCAATTTTACGAGTATATGCTTCGTAGATTATTTCGAAGCAAAACACCAACTTTCTATGACAAATGGATAAAACCGTTAAAAGCTCCTCCATATAGAGAGTTGAGCAACTTCGGAGCATCAAAGTTGCTCGGTGTACACTTTTTATTGTTCTTCTATGTCCAATTTTACGAGTATAAGCTTCGTAGATTATTTCGAAGCAAAACACCAACTTTCTATGACAAATGGATAAAACCGTTAAAAGCTCCTCCATATAGAGAGTTGAGCAATTTTGGACCATCAAAGTTGCTCGGTGTACACTTTTTATTGTTCTTCTATGTCCAATTTTACGAGTATAAGCTTCGTAGATTATTTCGATGCCAAAACACCAACTTTCTGTGAAAAATGGACATAACCGTTAGAGGCTCCCAAATAGAGAGTTGAACAACTTCGGACTATCAAAGTTGCTCGGTGTACACTTTTTGTTGTTCTTCTATGTCCAATGTTACGAGTATAAGCTTCGTAGATTATTTCGATGCCAAAACAACAACTTTCTATGACAAATGGACAAAACCGTTAAAAGCTCTTCAACAGAGAGAGTTGAGCAACTTTGGACCATCAAAGTTGCTCAATGTACACTTTTTATTGTTCTTCTATGTCCAATGTTACGAGTATAAGATTCCGATATTTTTTCGATTCCAAAACACCAACTTTCTATGACAAATGGACAAAACCGTTAAAAGCTCCTCTATAGCGAGTGTTGAACAACTTCGAACCATCAGAGTTTCCCGGTGTACACTTTTTATTGTTTTTCTATGTCCAATTTTACGAGTATAAGCTTCCGAGATTATTCCGATGCTAAAACACCAACTTTCTATGTCAAATGCACAAAACCGTTAAAAGCTCCTCTATAGTGAGAGTTGAGCAACTTCGGACCATCAAAGTTGCGTGGTGTAAACTTTTTTTTGTTCTTCTATGTCTAATTTTACGAGTATAAGCTTCTTAGATTATTTCGATCCCAAAACAATAATTTTCTATGACAAATAGACAAACCGTTAAAAGCTCCTCCATATAGAGAGTTGAGCAACTTCGGACCATCAAAGTTGCTCGGTGTGCACTTTTTATTGTTCTTCTATGTTCAATGGTACGAGTATAAGCTTCGTAGATTATTTCGATGCCAAAACAACAACTTTCTATTAGAAATGGACAAAACCGTTAAAAGCTCCTCGATAGAGAGAGTTGAGCAACTTTGGACCATCAAAGTAACTCGGTGTACACTTTTTATTGTTCTTTTATGTCCAATTTTAAGAGTATAGGGTTTCGTTATTATTTCGATGCCAAAACAACAACTTTCTATGACAAATGGACAAAACCGTTAAAAGCTCCCAAACAGAGAGAGTTGAGCAATTTCGGACCATCAAAGTTCCTCGGTGTACACTTTTTATTGTTCTTCTATGTCAAATTTTACGAGTATAAGTTTCGTAGATTATTTCGATGCCAAAACACCAACTTTCTATGACAAATGGATAAAACCGTTAAAAGCTCTTCAATAGAGAGAGTTGAGCAACTTCGGACCATCAAAGTTGCTCGGTGTACACTTTTTATTGTTCTTCTATGTCCAATTTTACGAGTATAAGGTTTCGTTATTATTTCGATGCCAAAACAACAACTTTCTATGACAAATGGACAAAACCGTTAAAAACTCCCAAATAGAGAGAGTTGAGCAATTTTGGACCATCAAAGTTGCTCGGTGTACACTTTTTATTGTTCTTCTATGTCCAATTTTACGAGTATAAGCTTCGTAGATTATTTCGATGCCAAAACACCAACTTTCTGTGAAAAATGGACATAACCGTTAGAGGCTCCCAAATAGAGAGTTGAACAACTTCGGACCATCAAAGTTGCTCGTTGTACACTTTTTGTTGTTCTTCTATGTCCAATGTTACGAGTATAAGCTTCGTAGATTATTTCGATGCCAAAACAACAACTTTCTATGACAAATGGACAAAACCGTTAAAAGCTCTTCAACAGAGAGAGTTGAGCAATTTCGGACCATCAAAGTTGCTCAATGTACACTTTTTATTGTTCTTCTATGTCCAATGTTACGAGTATAAGCTTCGTAGATTATTTCGATGCCAAACCAACAACTTTCTATTAGAAATGGACAAACCCGTTAAAAGCTCCTCTATAGAGAGAGTTGAGCAACTTCGGACCATCAAAGTTGCTCGGTGTACACTTTTTATTGTTCCTTTATGTCCAATTTTATGAGTATAAGCTTCTTAGATTATTTCGATGCCAAAACACGAACTTTCTATGACAAATCGACAAAACCGTTAGAGGCTCCCAAATAGAGAGTTGAGCAACTTCGGACCATCAAAGTTCCTCGGTGTACATTTTTTATTGTTCTTCTATGTCCAATTTTACGAGTATAAGCTTCCGAGATTATTTCGATGCAAAACACCAACTTTCTGTGACAAATGGACAAAACTGTTAAAAGCTCTTCAATAGAGAGAGTTGAGCAACTTCGGTCCAACAAAGATGCTCGGTGTACACTTTTTATTGTTCTTCTATGTCCAATGTTACGAGTATAAGCTTCGTAGATTATTTCGATGCCAAAACACCAACTTTCTATGACAAATGGACAAAACCGTTAAAAGCTCCTCCATATAGAGAGTTGAGCAACTTCGTACCATCAAAGTTGCTCGGTGTACACTTTTTATTGTTCTTCTATGTCCAATTTTACGAGTATAAGCTTCCTAGATTATTTCGATGCCAAAACACCAACTTTCTATGAGAAATGGACAAAACCGTTAGAGGCTCCCAAATAGAGAGTTGAGCAACTTCGGACTATCAAAGTTGCTCGGTGTACACTTTTTATTGTTCTTTTATGTCAAATTTTACGAGTATAAGATTCCGATATTTTTTCGATGCCAAAACACCAACTTTCTATGACAAATGGACAAAACCGTTAAAAGCTCCTCCATATAGAGAGTTGAGCAACTTCGGACTATCAAAGTTACTCGGTGTACACTTTTTATTGTTCTTCTATGTCCAATGTTACGAGTATAAGCTTCGTAGATTATTTCGATGCCAAAACAACAACTTTCTATTACAAATGGACAAAACCGTTAAAAGCTCCTCTATAGAGAGAGTTGAGCAACTTTGGACCATCAAAGTAACTCGGTGTACACTTTTTATTCTTCTTTTATGTCCAATTTTACGAGTATAGGGTTTCGTTATTATTTCGATGCCAAAACAACAACTTTCTATGACAAATGGACAAAACCGTTAAAAGCTCCCAAACAGAGAGAGTTGAGCAATTTCGGACCATCAAAGTTCCTCGGTGTACACTTTTTATTGTTCTTCTATGTCAAATTTTACGAGTATAAGTTTCGTAGATTATTTCGATGCCAAAACACCAACTTTCTATGACAAATGGATAAAACCGTTAAAAGCTCTTCAATAGAGAGAGTTGAGCAACTTCGGACCATCAAAGTTGCTCGGTGTACACTTTTTATTCTTCTTTTATGTCAAATTTTACGAGTATAAGATTCTGATATTTTTTCGATGCCAAAACACCAACTTTCTATGACAAATGGACAAAACCATTAAAAGCTCCTCCATATAGAGAGTTGAGCAACTTCGGACCATCAAAGTTGCTCGGTGTACACTTTTTATTGTTCTTCTATGTCCAATTTTACGAGTATAAGGTTTCGTTATTATTTCGATGCCAAAACAACAACTTTCTATGACAAATGGACAAAACCGTTAAAAACTCTCAAATAGAGAGAGTTGAGCAATTTTGGACCATCAAAGTTGCTCGGTGTACACTTTTTATTGTTCTTCTATGTCCAATTTTACGAGTATAAGCTTCGTAGATTATTTCGATGCCAAAACACCAACTTTCTGTGAAAAATGGACATAACCGTTAGAGGCTCCCAAATAGAGAGTTGAACAACTTCGGACTATCAAAGTTGCTCGGTGTATACTTTTTGTTGTTCTTCGATGTCCAATGTTACGAGTATAAGCTTCGTAGATTATTTCGATGCATAAACAACAACTTTCTATGACAAATGGACAAAACCGTTAAAAGCTCTTCAACAGAGAGAGTTGAGCAATTTCGGACCATCAAAGTTGCACAATGTACACTTTTTATTGTTCTTCTATGTCCAATGTTACGAGTATAAGCTTCGTAGATTATTTCGATGCCAAACCAACAACTTTCTATTACAAATGGACAAACCCGTTAAAAGCTCCTCTATAGAGAGAGTTGAGCAACTTCGGACCATCAAAGTTGCTCGGTGTACACTTTTTATTGTTCTTTTATGTCCAATTTTATGTGTATAAGCTTCGTAGATTATTTCGATGCCAAAACACGAACTTTCTGTGACAAATCGACAAAACCGTTAGAGGCTCCCAAATAGAGAGTTGAGCAACTTCGGACCATCAAAGTTCCTCGGTGTACACTTTTTATTGTTCTTCTATGTCCAATTTTACGAGTATAAGCTTCCGAGATTATTTCGATGCAAAACACCAACTTTCTGTGACAAATGGACAAAACTGTTAAAAGCTCTTCAATAGAGAGAGTTGAGCAACTTCGGTCCAACAAAGATGCTCGGTGTACACTTTTTATTGTTCTTCTATGTCCAATGTTACGAGTATAGGCCTCGTAGATTATTTCGATGCCAAAACACCAACTTTCTATGACAAATGGACAAAACCGTTAAAAGCTCCTCCATATAGAGAGTTGAGCAACTTCGGACCATCAAAGTTGCTCGGTGTACACTTTTTATTGTTCTTCTATGTCCAATGTTACGAGTATAAGCTTCGTAGATTATTTCGATGCCAAAACAACAACTTTCTATTACAAATGGACAAAACCGTTAAAAGCTCCTCCATAGAGAGAGTTGAGCAACTTTGGACCATCAAAGTTGCTCGGTGTACACTTTTTATTGTTCTTTTATGTCAAATTTTACGAGTATAAGATTCTTTCGATTCCAAAACACCAACTTTCTATGACAAATGGACAAAACCGTTAAAAGCTCCACTATAGAGAGAGTTGAGCAACTTCGGACCATCAATATTGCTCGGTGTATACTTTTTATTGTTTTTCTATGTCCAATTTTACGAGTATAAGCTTCCGAGATTATTCCGATGCTAAAACACCAACTTTCTATGTCAAATGCACAAAACCGTTAAAAGCTCCTCTATAGTGAGAGTTGAGCAACTTCGGACCATCAAAGTTGCGTGGTGTACACTTTTTATTGTTCTTCTATGTCTAATTTTACGAGTATAAGCTTCGTAGATTATTTCGATGCCAAAACACCAACTTTCTGTGAAAAATGGACATAACCGTTAGAGGCTCCCAAATAGAGAGTTGAACAACTTCGGACTATCAAAGTTGCTCGGTGTATACTTTTTGTTGTTCTTCGATGTCCAATGTTACGAGTATAAGCTTCGTAGATTATTTCGATGCATAAACAACAACTTTCTATGACAAATGGACAAAACCGTTAAAAGCTCTTCAACAGAGAGAGTTGAGCAATTTCGGACCATCAAAGTTGCACAATGTACACTTTTTATTGTTCTTCTATGTCCAATGTTACGAGTATAAGCTTCGTAGATTATTTCGATGCCAAACCAACAACTTTCTATTACAAATGGACAAACCCGTTAAAAGCTCCTCTATAGAGAGAGTTGAGCAACTTCGGACCATCAAAGTTGCTCGGTGTACACTTTTTATTGTTCTTTTATGTCCAATTTTATGTGTATAAGCTTCGTAGATTATTTCGATGCCAAAACACGAACTTTCTGTGACAAATCGACAAAACCGTTAGAGGCTCCCAAATAGAGAGTTGAGCAACTTCGGACCATCAAAGTTCCTCGGTGTACACTTTTTATTGTTCTTCTATGTCCAATTTTACGAGTATAAGCTTCCGAGATTATTTCGATGCAAAACACCTACTTTCTGTGACAAATGGACAAAACTGTTAAAAGCTCTTCAATAGAGAGAGTTGAGCAACTTCGGTCCAACAAAGATGCTCGGTGTACACTTTTTATTGTTCTTCTATGTCCAATGTTACGAGTATAAGCCTCGTAGATTATTTCGATGCCAAAACACCAACTTTCTATGACAAATGGACAAAACCGTTAAAAGCTCCTCCATATAGAGAGTTGAGCAACTTCGGACCATCAAAGTTGCTCGGTGTACACTTTTTATTGTTCTTCTATGTCCAATGTTACGAGTATAAGCTTCGTAGATTATTTCGATGCCAAAACAACAACTTTCTATTACAAATGGACAAAACCGTTAAAAGCTCCTCCATAGAGAGAGTTGAGCAACTTTGGACCATCAAAGTTGCTCGGTGTACACTTTTTATTGTTCTTTTATGTCAAATTTTACGAGTATAAGATTCCGATATTTTTTCGATTCCAAAACACCAACTTTCTATGACAAATGGACAAAACCGTTAAAAGCTCCACTATAGAGAGAGTTGAGCAACTTCGGACCATCAATATTGCTCGGTGTATACTTTTTATTGTTTTTCTATGTCCAATTTTACGAGTATAAGCTTCCGAGATTATTCCGATGCTAAAACACCAACTTTCTATGTCAAATGCACAAAACCGTTAAAAGCTCCTCTATAGTGAGAGTTGAGCAACTTCGGACCATCAAAGTTGCGTGGTGTACACTTTTTATTGTTCTTCTATGTCTAATTTTACGAGTATAAGCTTCTTAGATTATTTCGATCCCAAAACAATAATTTTCTATGACAAATAGACAAACCGTTAAAAGCTCCTCCATATAGAGAGTTGAGCAACTTCGGACCATCAAAGTTGCTCGGTGTACACTTTTTATTGTTCTTCTATGTCCAATGGTACGAGTATAAGCTTCGTAGATTATTTCGATGCCAAAACAACAACTTTCTATTAGAAATGGACAAAACCGTTAAAAGCTCCTCTATAGAGAGAGTTGAGCAACTTCGGACCATCAAAGTAACTCGGTGTACACTTTTTATTGTTCTTTTATGTCCAATTTTATGAGTATAAGCTTCGTAGATTATTACGATGCCAAAACACGAACTTTCTATGACAAATCGACAAAACTGTTAGAGGCTCCCAAATAGAGAGTTGAGCAACTTCGGACCATCAAAGTTCCTCGGTGTACACTTTTTATTGTTCTTCTATGTCCAATTTTACGAGTATAAGCTTCCGAGATTATTTCGATGCAAAACACCAACTTTCTGTGACAAATGGACAAAACTGTTAAAAGCTCTTCAATAGAGAGAGTTGAGCAACTTCGGTCCAACAAAGATGCTCGGTGTACACTTTTTATTGTTCTTCTATGTCCAATGTTACGAGTATAAGCTTCGTAGATTATTTCGATGCCAAAACACCAACTTTCTATGACAAATGGACAAAACCGTTAAAAGCTCCTCCATATAGAGAGTTGAGCAACTTCGTACCATCAAAGTTGCTCGGTGTACACTTTTTATTGTTCTTCTATGTCCAATTTTACGAGTATAAGCTTCCTAGATTATTTCGATGCCAAAACACCAACTTTCTATGAGAAATGGACAAAACCGTTAGATGCTCCCAAATAGAGAGTTGAGCAACTTCGGACTATCAAAGTTGCTCGCTGTACACTTTTTATTGTTCTTTTATGTCAAATTTTACGAGTATAAGATTCCGATATTTTTTCGATGCCAAAACACCAACTTTCTATGACAAATGGACAAAACCGTTAAAAGCTCCTCCATATAGAGAGTTGAGCAACTTCGGACTATCAAAGTTACTCGGTGTACACTTTTTATTGTTCTTCTATGTCCAATGTTACGAGTATAAGCTTCGTAGATTATTTCGATGCCAAAACAACAACTTTCTATTAGAAATGGACAAAACCGTTAAAAGCTCCTCTATAGAGAGAGTTGAGCAACTTTGGACCATCAAAGTAACTCGGTGTACACTTTTTATTGTTCTTTTATGTCCAATTTTACGAGTATAAGCTTCCGAGATTATTTCGATGCAAAACACCAACTTTCTGTGACAAATGGACAAAACTGTTAAAAGCTCTTCAATAGAGAGAGTTGAGCAACTTCGGTCCAACAAAGATGCTCGGTGTACACTTTTTATTGTTCTTCTATGTCCAATGTTACGAGTATAAGCCTCGTAGATTATTTCGATGCCAAAACACCAACTTTCTATGACAAATGGACAAAACCGTTAAAAGCTCCCAAACAGAGAGAGTTGAGCAATTTCGGACCATCAAAGTTCCTCGGTGTACACTTTTTATTGTTCTTCTATGTCAAATTTTACGAGTATAAGTTTCGTAGATTATTTCGATGCCAAAACACCAACTTTCTATGACAAATGGATAAAACCGTTAAAAGCTCTTCAATAGAGAGAGTTGAGCAACTTCGGACCATCAAAGTTGCTCGGTGTACACTTTTTATTCTTCTTTTATGTCAAATTTTACGAGTATAAGATTCTGATATTTTTTCGATGCCAAAACACCAACTTTCTATGACAAATGGACAAAACCATTAAAAGCTCCTCCATATAGAGAGTTGAGCAACTTCGGACCATCAAAGTTGCTCGGTGTACACTTTTTATTGTTCTTCTATGTCCAATTTTACGAGTATAAGGTTTCATTATTATTTCGATGCCAAAACAACAACTTTCTATGACAAATGGACAAAACCGTTAAAAACTCTCAAATAGAGAGAGTTGAGCAATTTTGGACCATCAAAGTTGCTCGGTGTACACTTTTTATTGTTCTTCTATGTCCAATTTTACGAGTATAAGCTTCCTAGATTATTTCGATGCCAAAACACCAACTTTCTATGAGAAATGGACAAAACCGTTAGAGGCTCCCAAATAGAGAGTTGAGCAACTTCGGACTATCAAAGTTGCTCGGTGTACACTTTTTATTGTTCTTTTATGTCAAATTTTACGAGTATAAGATTCCGATATTTTTTCGATGCCAAAACACCAACTTTCTATGACAAATGGACAAAACCGTTAAAAGCTCCTCCATATAGAGAGTTGAGCAACTTCGGACTATCAAAGTTACTCGGTGTACACTTTTTATTGTTCTTCTATGTCCAATGTTACGAGTATAAGCTTCGTAGATTATTTCGATGCCAAAACAACAACTTTCTATTAGAAATGGACAAAACCGTTAAAAGCTCCTCTATAGAGAGAGTTGAGCAACTTTGGACCATCAAAGTAACTCGGTGTACACTTTTTATTGTTCTTTTATGTCCAATTTTACGAGTATAGGGTTTCGTTATTATTTCGATGCCAAAACAACAACTTTCTATGACAAATGGACAAAACCGTTAAAAGCTCCCAAACAGAGAGAGTTGAGCAATTTCGGACCATCAAAGTTCCTCGGTGTACACTTTTTATTGTTCTTCTATGTCAAATTTTACGAGTATAAGTTTCGTAGATTATTTCGATGCCAAAACACCAACTTTCTATGACAAATGGATAAAACCGTTAAAAGCTCTTCAATAGAGAGAGTTGAGCAACTTCGGACCATCAAAGTTGCTCGGTGTACACTTTTTATTCTTCTTTTATGTCAAATTTTACGAGTATAAGATTCTGATATTTTTTCGATGCCAAAACACCAACTTTCTATGACAAATGGACAAAACCATTAAAAGCTCCTCCATATAGAGAGTTGAGCAACTTCGGACCATCAAAGTTGCTCGGTGTACACTTTTTATTGTTCTTCTATGTCCAATTTTACGAGTATAAGGTTTCGTTATTATTTCGATGCCAAAACAACAACTTTCTATGACAAATGGACAAAACCGTTAAAAACTCTCAAATAGAGAGAGTTGAGCAATTTTGGACCATCAAAGTTGCTCGGTGTACACTTTTTATTGTTCTTCTATGTCCAATTTTACGAGTATAAGCTTCGTAGATTATTTCGATGCCAAAACACCAACTTTCTGTGAAAAATGGACATAACCGTTAGAGGCTCCCAAATAGAGAGTTGAACAACTTCGGACTATCAAAGTTGCTCGGTGTACACTTTTTGTTGTTCTTCTATGTCCAATGTTACGAGTATAAGCTTCGTAGATTATTTCGATGCATAAACAACAACTTTCTATGACAAATGGACAAAACCGTTAAAAGCTCTTCAACAGAGAGAGTTGAGCAATTTCGGACCATCAAAGTTGCACAATGTACACTTTTTATTGTTCTTCTATGTCCAATGTTACGAGTATAAGCTTCGTAGATTATTTCGATGCCAAACCAACAACTTTCTATTACAAATGGACAAACCCGTTAAAAGCTCCTCTATAGAGAGAGTTGAGCAACTTCGGACCATCAAAGTTGCTCGGTGTACACTTTTTATTGTTCTTTTATGTCCAATTTTATGAGTATAAGCTTCGTAGATTATTTCGATGCCAAAACACGAACTTTCTATGACAAATCGACAAAACCGTTAGAGGCTCCCAAATAGAGAGTTGAGCAACTTCGGACCATCAAAGTTCCTCGGTGTACACTTTTTATTGTTCTTCTATGTCCAATTTTACGAGTATAAGATTCCGAGATTATTTCGATGCAAAACACCAACTTTCTGTGACAAATGGACAAAACTGTTAAAAGCTCTTCAATAGAGAGAGTTGAGCAACTTCGGTCCAACAAAGATGCTCGGTGTACACTTTTTATTGTTCTTCTGTGTCCAATGTTACGAGTATAAGCTTCGTAGATTATTTCGATGCCAAAACACCAACTTTCTATGACAAATGGACAAAACCGTTAAAAGCTCCTCCATATAGAGAGTTGAGCAACTTCGTACCATCAAAGTTGCTCGGTGTACACTTTTCATTGTTCTTCTATGTCCAATTTTACGAGTATAAGCTTCCTAGATTATTTCGATGCCAAAACACCAACTTTCTATGAGAAATGGACAAAACCGTTAGAGGCTCCCAAATAGAGAGTTGAGCAACTTCGGACTATCAAAGTTGCTCGGTGTACACTTTTTATTGTTCTTTTATGTCAAATTTTACGAGTATAAGATTCCGATATTTTTTCGATGCCAAAACACCAACTTTCTATGACAAATGGACAAAACCGTTAAAAGCTCCTCCATATAGAGAGTTGAGCAACTTCGGACTATCAAAGTTACTCGGTGTACACTTTTTATTGTTCTTCTATGTCCAATGTTACGAGTATAAGCTTCGTGATTATTTCGGTTCCAAAACAACAACTTTCTATTAGAAATGGACAAAACCGTTAAAAGCTCCTCTATAGAGAGAGTTGATCAACTTTGGACCATCAAAGTAACTCGGTGTACACTTTTTATTGTTCTTTTATGTCCAATTTTACGAGTATAGGGTTTCGTTATTATTTCGATGCCAAAACAACAACTTTCTATGACAAATGGACAAAACCGTTAAAAGCTCCCAAACAGAGAGAGTTGAGCAATTTCAGACCATCAAAGTTCCTCGGTGTACACTTTTTATTGTTCTTCTATGTCAAATTTTACGAGTATAAGTTTCGTAGATTATTTCGATGCCAAAACACCAACTTTCTATGACAAATGGATAAAACCGTTAAAAGCTCTTCAATAGAGAGAGTTGAGCAACTTCGGACCATCAAAGTCGCTCGGTGTACACTTTTTATTCTTCTTTTATGTCAAATTTTACGAGTATAAGATTCTGATATTTTTTCGATGCCAAAACACCAACTTTCTATGACAAATGGACAAAACCATTAAAAGCTCCTCCATATAGAGAGTTGAGCAACTTCGGACCATCAAAGTTGCTCGGTGTACACTTTTTATTGTTCTTCTATGTCCAATTTTACGAGTATAAGGTTTCGTTATTATTTCGATGCCAAAACAACAACTTTCTATGACAAATGGACAAAACCGTTAAAAACTCTCAAATAGAGAGAGTTGAGCAATTTTGGACCATCAAAGTTGCTCGGTGTACACTTTTTATTGTTCTTCTATGTCCAATTTTACGAGTATAAGCTTCGTAGATTATTTCGATGCCAAAACACCAACTTTCTGTGAAAAATGGACATAACCGTTAGAGGCTCCCAAATAGAGAGTTGAACAACTTCGGACTATCAAAGTTGCTCGGTGTACACTTTTTGTTGTTCTTCTATGTCCAATGTTACGAGTATAAGCTTCGTAGATTATTTCGATGCATAAACAACAACTTTCTATGACAAATGGACAAAACCGTTAAAAGCTCTTCAACAGAGAGAGTTGAGCAATTTCGGACCATCAAAGTTGCACAATGTACACTTTTTATTGTTCTTCTATGTCCAATGTTACGAGTATAAGCTTCGTATATTATTTCGATGCCAAACCAACAACTTTCTATTACAAATGGACAAACCCGTTAAAAGCTCCTCTATAGAGAGAGTTGAGCAACTTCGGACCATCAAAATTGCTCGGTGTACACTTTTTATTGTTCTTTTATGTCCAATTTTATGAGTATAAGCTTCGTAGATTATTTCGATGCCAAAACACGAACTTTCTGTGACAAATCGACAAAACCGTTAGAGGCTCCCAAATAGAGAGTTGAGCAACTTCGGACCATCAAAGTTCCTCGGTGTACACTTTTTATTGTTCTTCTATGTCCAATTTTACGAGTATAAGCTTCCGAGATTATTTCGATGCAAAACACCAACTTTCTGTGACAAATGGACAAAACTGTTAAAAGCTCTTCAATAGAGAGAGTTGAGCAACTTCGGTCCAACAAAGATGCTCGGCGTACACTTTTTATTGTTCTTCTGCGTCCAATGTTACGAGTATAAGCTTCGTAGATTATTTCGATGCCAAAATACCAACTTTCTATGACAAATGGACAAAACCGTTAAAAGCTCCTCCATATAGAGAGTTGAGCAACTTCGGACCATCAAAGTTGCTCGGTGTACACTTTTTATTGTTCTTCTATGTCCAATGTTACGAGTATAAGCTTCGTAGATTATTTCGATGCCAAAACAACAACTTTCTATTACAAATGGACAAAACCGTTAAAAGCTCCTCCATAGAGAGAGTTGAGCAACTTTGGACCATCAAAGTTGCTCGGTGTACACTTTTTATTGTTCTTTTATGTCAAATTTTACGAGTATAAGATTCTTTCGATTCCAAAACACCAACTTTCTATGACAAATGGACAAAACCGTTAAAAGCTCTACTATAGAGAGAGTTGAGCAACTTCGGACCATCAATATTGCTCGGTGTATACTTTTTATTGTTTTTCTATGTCCAATTTTACGAGTATAAGCTTCCGAGATTATTCCGATGCTAAAACACCAACTTTCTATGTCAAATGCACAAAACCGTTAAAAGCTCCTCTATAGTGAGAGTTGAGCAACTTCGGACCATCAAAGTTGCGTGGTGTACACTTTTTATTGTTCTTCTATGTCTAATTTTACGAGTATAAGCTTCTTAGATTATTTCGATCCCAAAACAATAATTTTCTATGACAAATAGACAAACCGTTAAAAGCTCCTCCATATAGAGAGTTGAGCAACTTCGGACCATCAAAGTTGCTCGGTGTACACTTTTTATTGTTCTTCTATGTCCAATGGTACGAGTATAAGTTTCGTAGATTATTTCGATGCCAAAACAACAACTTTCTATTAGAAATGGACAAAACCGTTAAAAGCTCCTCTATAGAGAGAGTTGAGCAACTTTTGACCATCAAAGTAACTCGGTGTACACTTTTTATTGTTCTTTTATGTCCAATTTTACGAGTATAGGGTTTCGTTATTATTTCGATGCCAAAACAACGACTTTCTATGACAAATGGACAAAACCGTTAAAAGCTCCCAAACAGAGAGAGTTGAGCAATTTCGGACCATCAAAGTTCCTCGGTGTACACTTTTTATTGTTCTTCTATGTCAAATTTTACGAGTATAAGTTTCGTAGATTATTTCGATGCCAAAACACCAACTTTCTATGACAAATGGATAAAACCGTTAAAAGCTCTTCAATAGAGAGAGTTGAGCAACTTCGGACCATCAAAGTTGCTCAGTGTACACTTTTTATTCTTCTTTTATGTCAAATTTTACGAGTATCAGATTCTGATATTTTTTCGATGCCAAAACACCAACTTTCTATGACAAATGGACAAAACCATTAAAAGCTCCTCCATATAGAGAGTTGAGCAACTTCGGACCATTAAAGTTGCTCGGTGTACACTTTTTATTGTTCTTCTATGTCTAATTTTACGAGTATAAGGTTTCGTTATTATTTCGATGCCAAAACAACAACTTTCTATGACAAATGGACAAAACCGTTAAAAACACCCAAATAGAGAGAGTTGAGCAATTTTGGACCATCAAAGTTTCTCGATGTACACTTTTTATTGTTCTTCTATGTCCAATTTTACGAGTATAAGCTTCGTAGATTATTTCGATGCCAAAACACCAACTTTCTGTGAAAAATGGACATAACCGTTAGAGGCTCCCAAATAGAGAGTTGAACAACTTCGGACTATCAAAGTTGCTCGGTGTACACTTTTTGTTGTTCTTCTATGTCCAATGTTACGAGTATAAGCTTCGTAGATTATTTCGATGCCAAAACAACAACTTTCTACGACAAATGGACAAAACCGTTAAAAGCTCTTCAACAGAGAGAGTTGAGCAATTTCGGACCATCAAAGTTGCCCAATGTACACTTTTTATTGTTCTTCTATGTCCAATGTTACGAGTATAAGCTTCGTAGATTATTTCGATGCCAAACCAACAACTTTCTATTACAAATGGACAAACCCGTTAAAAGCTCCTCTATAGAGAGAGTTGAGCAACTTCGGACCATCAAAGTTGCTCGGTGTACACTTTTTATTGTTCTTTTATGTCCAATTTTATGAGTATAAGCTTCGTAGATTATTTCGATGCCAAAACACGAACTTTCTATGACAAATCGACAAAACCGTTAGAGGCTCCCAAATAGAGAGTTGAGCAACTTCGGACCATCAAAGTTCCTCGGTGTACACTTTTTATTGTTCTTCTATGTCCAATTTTACGAGTATAAGCTTCCGAGATTATTCCGATGCTAAAACCCCAACTTTCTATGTCGAATGCACAAAACCGTTAAAAGCTCCTCTATAGTGAGAGTTGAGCAACTTCGGACCATCAAAGTTGCGTGGTGTACACTTTTTATTGTTCTTCTATGTCTAATTTTACGAGTATAAGCTTCTTAGATTATTTCGATCCCAAAACAATAATTTTCTATGACAAATAGACAAACCGTTAAAAGCTCCTCCATATAGAGAGTTGAGCAACTTCGGACCATCAAAGTTGCACGGTGTACACTTTTTATTGTTCTTCTATGTCCAATGTTACGAGTATAAGCTTCGTAGATTATTTCGATGCCAAAACAACAACTTTCTATTACAAACG
The DNA here is from genome assembly GCA_963580455.1 of Euonymus europaeus. Classification (NCBI taxonomy): domain Eukaryota; kingdom Viridiplantae; phylum Streptophyta; class Magnoliopsida; order Celastrales; family Celastraceae; genus Euonymus; species Euonymus europaeus. Next base: position 11,003,843 of record OY756965.1, read on the forward strand.
GACAAAACCGTTAAAAGCTCCTCTATAGAGAGAGTTGAGCAACTTTAGACCATCAAAGTTCCTCGGTGTACACTTTTTATTGTTCTTCTATGTCAAATTTTACGAGTATAAGTTTCGTAGATTATTTCGATGCCAAAACACCAACTTTCTATGACAAATGGATAAAACCGTTAAAAGCTCTTCAATAGAGAGAGTTGAGCAACTTCGGACCATCAAAGTTGCTCGGTGTACACTTTTTATTCTTCTTTTATGTCAAATTTTACGAGTATAAGATTCTGATATTTTTTCGATGCCAAAACACCAACTTTCTATGACAAATGGACAAAACCATTAAAAGCTCCTCCATATAGAGAGTTGAGCAACTTCGGACCATCAAAGTTGCTCGGTGTACACTTTTTATTGTTCTTCTATGTCCAATTTTACGAGTATATGGTTTCGTTATTATTTCGATGCCAAAACAACAAATTTCTATGACAAATGGACAAAACCGTTAAAAACTCTCAAATAGAGAGAGTTGAGCAATTTTGGACCATCAAAGTTGCTCGGTGTACACTTTTTATTGTTCTTCTATGTCCAATTTTACGAGTATAAGCTTCCTAGATTATTTCGATGCCAAAACACCAACTTTCTATGAGAAATGGACAAAACCGTTAGAGGCTCCCAAATAGAGAGTTGAGCAACTTCGGACTATCAAAGTTGCTCGGTGTACACTTTTTATTGTTCTTTTATGTCAAATTTTACGAGTATAAGATTCCGATATTTTTTCGATGCCAAAACACCAACTTTCTATGACAAATGGACAAAACCGTTAAAAGCTCCTCCATATAGAGAGTTGAGCAACTTCGGACTATCAAAGTTACTCGGTGTACACTTTTTATTGTTCTTCTATGTCCAATGTTACGAGTATAAGCTTCGTAGATTATTTCGATGCCAAAACAACAACTTTCTATTAGAAATGGACAAAACCGTTAAAAGCTCCTCTATAGAGAGAGTTGAGCAACTTTGGACCATCAAAGTAACTCGGTGTACACTTTTTATTGTTCTTTTATGTCCAATTTTACGAGTATAGGGTTTCGTTATTATTTCGAAGCCAAAACAACAACTTTCTATGACAAATGGACAAAACCGTTAAAAGCTCCCAAACAGAGAGAGTTGAGCAATTTCGGACCATCAAAGTTCCTCGGTGTACACTTTTTATTGTTCTTCTATGTCAAATTTTACGAGTATAAGTTTCGTAGATTATTTCGATCCTAAAACACCAACTTTCTATGACAAATGGATAAAACCATTAAAAGCTCTTCAATAGAGAGAGTTGAGCAACTTCGGACCATCAAAGTTGCTCGGTGTACACTTTTTATTCTTCTTTTATGTCAAATTTTACGAGTATAAGATTCTGATATTTTTTCGATGCCAAAACACCAACTTTCTATGACAAATGGACAAAACCATTAAAAGCTCCTCCATATAGAGAGTTGAGCAACTTCGGACCATCAAAGTTGCTCGGTGTACACTTTTTATTGTTCTTCTATGTCCAATTTTACGAGTATAAGGTTTCGTTATTATTTCGATGCCAAAACAACAACTTTCTATGACAAATGGACAAAACCGTTAAAAACTCTCAAATAGAGAGAGTTGAGCAATTTTGGACCATCAAAGTTGCTCGGTGTACACTTTTTATTGTTCTTCTATGTCCAATTTTACGAGTATAAGCTTCGTAGATTATTTCGATGCCAAAACACCAACTTTCTGTGAAAAATGGACATAACCGTTAGAGGTACCCAAATAGAGAGTTGAACAACTTCGGACTATCAAAGTTGCTCGGTGTACACTTTTTGTTGTTCTTCTATGTCCAATGTTACGAGTATAAGCTTCGTAGATTATTTCGATGCATAAACAACAACTTTCTATGACAAATGGACAAAACCGTTAAAAGCTCCACTATAGAGAGAGTTGAGCAATTTCGGACCATCAAAGTTGCACAATGCACACTTTTTATTGTTCTTCTATGTCCAATGTTACGAGTATAAGCTTCGTAGATTATTTCGATGCCAAACCAACAACTTTCTATTACAAATGGACAAACCCGTTAAAAGCTCCTCTATAGAGAGAGTTGAGCAACTTCGGACCATCAAAGTTGCTCGGTGTACACTTTTTATTGTTCTTTTATGTCCAATTTTACGAGTATAAGCTTCCGAGATTATTTCGATGCAAAACACCAACTTTCTGTGACAAATGGACAAAACTGTTAAAAGCTCTTCAATAGAGAGAGTTGAGCAACTTCGGTAAAACAAAGATGCTCGGTGTACACTTTTTATTGTTCTTCTATGTCCAATGTTACGAGTATAAGCTTCGTAGATTATTTCGATGCCAAAACACCAACTTTCTATGACAAATGGACAAAACCGTTAAAAGCTCCTCCATATAGAGAGTTGAGCAACTTCGTACCATCAAAGTTGCTCGGTGTACACTTTTTATTGTTCTTCTATGTCCAATTTTACGAGTATAAGCTTCCTAGATTATTTCGATGCCAAAACACCAACTTTCTATGAGAAATGGACAAAACCGTTAGAGGCTCCCAAATAGAGAGTTGAGCAACTTCGGACTATCAAAGTTGCTCGGTGTACACTTTTTATTGTTCTTTTATGTCAAATTTTACGAGTATAAGATTCCGATATTTTTTCGATGCCAAAACACCAACTTTCTATGACAAATGGACAAAACCGTTAAAAGCTCCTCCATATAGAGAGTTGAGCAACTTCGGACTATCAAAGTTACTCGGTGTACACTTTTTATTGTTCTTCTATGTCCAATGTTACTAGTATAAGCTTCGTAGATTATTTCGATTCCAAAACAACAACTTTCTATTAGAAATGGACAAAACCGTTAAAAGCTCCTCCATAGAGAGAGTTGAGCAACTTTGTACCATCAAAGTTGCTCGGTGTACACTTTTTATTGTTCTTTTATGTCAAATTTTACGAGTATAAGATTCTTTCGATTCCAAAACACCAACTTTGTATGACAAATGGACAAAACCGTTAAAAGCTCCACTATAGAGAGAGTTGAGCAACTTCGGACCATCAATATTGCACGGTGTATACTTTTTATTGTTTTTCTATGTCCAATTTTACGAGTATAAGCTTCCGAGATTATTCCGATTCTAAAACACCAACTTTCTATGTCAAATGCACAAAACCGTTAAAAGCTCCTCTATAGTGAGAGTTGAGCAACTTCGGACCATCAAAGTTGCGTGGTGTACACTTTTTATTCTTCTTCTATGTCTAATTTTACGAGTATAAGCTTCTTAGATTATTTCGATCCCAAAACAATAATTTTCTATGACAAATAGACAAACCGTTAAAAGCACCTCCATATAGAGAGTTGAGCAACTTCGGACCATCAAAGTTGCTCGGTGTACACTTTTTATTGTTCTTCTATGTCCAATGGTACGAGTATAAGCTTCGTAGATTATTTCGATGCCAAAACAACAACTTTCTATTAGAAATGGACAAAACCGTTAAAAGCTCCTCTATAGAGAGAGTTGAGCAACTTTGGACCATCAAAGTAACTCGGTGTACACTTTTTATTGTTCTTTTATGTCCAATTTTACGAGTATAGGGTTTCGTTATTATTTCGATGCCAAAACAACGACTTTCTATGACAAATGGACAAAACCGTTAAAAGCTCCCAAACAGAGAGAGTTGAGCAACTTCGGACCATCAAAGTTGCTCGGTGTACACTTTTTATTCTTCTTTTATGTCAAATTTTACGAGTATAAGATTCTGATATTTTTTCGATGCCAAAACACCAACTTTCTATGACAAATGGACAAAACCATTAAAAGCTCCTCCATATAGAGAGTTGAGCAACTTCGGACCATTAAAGTTGCTCGGTGTACACTTTTTATTGTTCTTCTATGTCTAGTTTTACGAGTATAAGGTTTCGTTATTATTTCGATGCCAAAACAACAACTTTCTATGACAAATGGACAAAACCGTTAAAAACTCCCAAATAGAGAGAGTTGAGCAATTTTGGACCATCAAAGTTTCTCGATGTACACTTTTTATTGTTCTTCTATGTCCAATTTTACGAGTATAAGCTTCGTAGATTATTTCGATGCCAAAACACCAACTTTCTGTGAAAAATGGACATAACCGTTAGAGGCTCCCAAATAGAGAGTTGAACAACTTCGGACTATCAAAGTTGCTCGGTGTACACTTTTTGTTGTTCTTCTATGTCCAATGTTACGAGTATAAGCTTCGTAGATTATTTCGATGCCAAAACAACAACTTTCTATGACAAATGGACAAAACCGTTAAAAGCTCTTCAACAGAGAGAGTTGAGCAATTTCGGACCATCAAAGTTGCTCAATGTACACTTTTTATTGTTCTTCTATGTCCAATGTTACGAGTATAAGCTTCGTAGATTATTTCGATGCCAAACCAACAACTTTCTATTACAAATGGACAAACCCGTTAAAAGCTCCTCTATAGAGAGAGTTGAGCAACTTCGGACCATCAAAGTTGCTCGGTGTACACTTTTTATTGTTCTTTTATGTCCAATTTTATGAGTATAAGCTTCGTAGATTATTTCGATGCCAAAACACGAACTTTCTATGACAAATCGACAAAACCGTTAGAGGCTCCCAAATAGAGAGTTGAGCAACTTCGGACCATCAAAGTTCCTCGGTGTACACTTTTTATTGTTCTTCTATGTCCAATTTTACGAGTATAAGCTTCCGAGATTATTCCGATGCTAAAACCCCAACTTTCTATGTCGAATGCACAAAACCGTTAAAAGCTCCTCTATAGTGAGAGTTGAGCAACTTCGGACCATCAAAGTTGCGTGGTGTACACTTTTTATTGTTCTTCTATGTCTAATTTTACGAGTATAAGCTTCTTAGATTATTTCGATCCCAAAACAATAATTTTCTATGACAAATAGACAAACCGTTAAAAGCTCCTCCATATAGAGAGTTGAGCAACTTCGGACCATCAAAGTTGCACGGTGTACACTTTTTATTGTTCTTCTATGTCCAATGTTACGAGTATAAGCTTCGTAGATTATTTCGATGCCAAAACAACAACTTTCTATTACAAATGGACAAAACCGTTAAAAGCTCCTCTATAGAGAGAGTTGAGCAACTTTAGACCATCAAAGTTCCTCGGTGTACACTTTTTATTGTTCTTCTATGTCAAATTTTACGAGTATAAGTTTCGTAGATTATTTCGATGCCAAAACACCAACTTTCTATGACAAATGGATAAAACCGTTAAAAGCTCTTCAATAGAGAGAGTTGAGCAACTTCGGACCATCAAAGTTGCTCGGTGTACACTTTTTATTCTTCTTTTATGTCAAATTTTACGAGTATAAGATTCTGATATTTTTTCGATGCCAAAACACCAACTTTCTATGACAAATGGACAAAACCATTAAAAGCTCCTCCATATAGAGAGTTGAGCAACTTCGGACCATCAAAGTTGCTCGGTGTACACTTTTTATTGTTCTTCTATGTCCAATTTTACGAGTATATGGTTTCGTTATTATTTCGATGCCAAAACAACAAATTTCTATGACAAATGGACAAAACCGTTAAAAACTCTCAAATAGAGAGAGTTGAGCAATTTTGGACCATCAAAGTTGCTCGGTGTACACTTTTTATTGTTCTTCTATGTCCAATTTTACGAGTATAAGCTTCCTAGATTATTTCGATGCCAAAACACCAACTTTCTATGAGAAATGGACAAAACCGTTAGAGGCTCCCAAATAGAGAGTTGAGCAACTTCGGACTATCAAAGTTGCTCGGTGTACACTTTTTATTGTTCTTTTATGTCAAATTTTACGAGTATAAGATTCCGATATTTTTTCGATGCCAAAACACCAACTTTCTATGACAAATGGACAAAACCGTTAAAAGCTCCTCCATATAGAGAGTTGAGCAACTTCGGACTATCAAAGTTACTCGGTGTACACTTTTTATTGTTCTTCTATGTCCAATGTTACGAGTATAAGCTTCGTAGATTATTTCGATGCCAAAACAACAACTTTCTATTAGAAATGGACAAAACCGTTAAAAGCTCCTCTATAGAGAGAGTTGAGCAACTTTGGACCATCAAAGTAACTCGGTGTACACTTTTTATTGTTCTTTTATGTCCAATTTTACGAGTATAGGGTTTCGTTATTATTTCGATGCCAAAACAACAACTTTCTATGACAAATGGACAAAACCGTTAAAAGCTCCCAAACAGAGAGAGTTGAGCAATTTCGGACCATCAAAGTTCCTCGGTGTACACTTTTTATTGTTCTTCTATGTCAAATTTTACGAGTATAAGTTTCGTAGATTATTTCGATGCCAAAACACCAACTTTCTATGACAAATGGATAAAACCATTAAAAGCTCTTCAATAGAGAGAGTTGAGCAACTTCGGACCATCAAAGTTGCTCGGTGTACACTTTTTATTCTTCTTTTATGTCAAATTTTACGAGTATAAGATTCTGATATTTTTTCGATGCCAAAACACCAACTTTCTATGACAAATGGACAAAACCATTAAAAGCTCCTCCATATAGAGAGTTGAGCAACTTCGGACCATCAAAGTTGCTCGGTGTACACTTTTTATTGTTCTTCTATGTCCAATTTTACGAGTATAAGGTTTCGTTATTATTTCGATGCCAAAACACCAACTTTCTATGACAAATGGACAAAACCATTAAAAGCTCCTCCATATAGAGAGTTGAGCAACTTCGGACCATCAAAGTTGCTCGGTGTACACTTTTTATTGTTCTTCTATGTCCAATTTTACGAGTATAAGGTTTCGTTATTATTTCGATGCCAAAACAACAACTTTCTATGACAAATGGACAAAACCGTTAAAAACTCTCAAATAGAGAGAGTTGAGCAATTTTGGACCATCAAAGTTGCTCGGTGTACACTTTTTATTGTTCTTCTATGTCCAATTTTACGAGTATAAGCTTCGTAGATTATTTCGATGCCAAAACACCAACTTTCTGTGAAAAATGGACATAACCGTTAGAGGCACCCAAATAGAGAGTTGAACAACTTCGGACTATCAAAGTTGCTCGGTGTACACTTTTTGTTGTTCTTCTATGTCCAATGTTACGAGTATAAGCTTCGTAGATTATTTCGATGCATAAACAACAACTTTCTATGACAAATGGACAAAACCGTTAAAAGCTCCACTATAGAGAGAGTTGAGCAATTTCGGACCATCAAAGTTGCACAATGTACACTTTTTATTGTTCTTCTATGTCCAATGTTACGAGTATAAGCTTCGTAGATTATTTCGATGCCAAACCAACAACTTTCTATTACAAATGGACAAACCCGTTAAAAGCTCCTCTATAGAGAGAGTTGAGCAACTTCGGACCATCAAAGTTGCTCGGTGTACACTTTTTATTGTTCTTTTATGTCCAATTTTACGAGTATAAGCTTCCGAGATTATTTCGATGCAAAACAACAACTTTCTGTGACAAATGGACAAAACTGTTAAAAGCTCTTCAATAGAGAGAGTTGAGCAACTTCGGTCCAACAAAGATGCTCGGTGTACACTTTTTATTGTTCTTCTATGTCCAATGTTACGAGTATAAGCTTCGTAGATTATTTCGATGCCAAAACACCAACTTTCTATGACAAATGGACAAAACCGTTAAAAGCTCCTCCATATAGAGAGTTGAGCAACTTCGTACCATCAAAGTTGCTCGGTGTACACTTTTTATTGTTCTTCTATGTCCAATTTTACGAGTATAAGCTTCCTAGATTATTTCGATGCCAAAACACCAACTTTCTATGAGAAATGGACAAAACCGTTAGAGGCTCCCAAATAGAGAGTTGAGCAACTTCGGACTATCAAAGTTGCTCGGTGTACACTTTTTATTGTTCTTTTATGTCAAATTTTACGAGTATAAGATTCCGATATTTTTTCGATGCCAAAACACCAACTTTCTATGACAAATGGACAAAACCGTTAAAAGCTCCTCCATATAGAGAGTTGAGCAACTTCGGACTATCAAAGTTACTCGGTGTACACTTTTTATTGTTCTTCTATGTCCAATGTTACGAGTATAAGCTTCGTAGATTATTTCGATTCCAAAACAACAACTTTCTATTAGAAATGGACAAAACCGTTAAAAGGTCCTCTATAGAGAGAGTTGAGCAACTTTGGACCATCAAAGTAACTCGGTGTACACTTTTTATTGTTCTTTTATATCCAATTTTACGAGTATAGGGTTTCGTTATTATTTCGATGCCAAAACAACAACTTTCTATGACAAATGGACAAAACCGTTAAAAGCTCCCAAACAGAGAGAGTTGAGCAATTTCGGACCATCAAAGTTCCTCGGTGTACACTTTTTATTGTTCTTCTATGTCAAATTTTACGAGTATAAGTTTCGTAGATTATTTCGATGCCAAAACACCAACTTTCTATGACAAATGGATAAAACCGTTAAAAGCTCTTCAATAGAGAGAGTTGAGCAACTTCGGACCATCAAAGTTGCTCGGTGTACACTTTTTATTCTTCTTTTATGTCAAATTTTACGAGTATAAGATTCTGATATTTTTTCGATGCCAAAACACCAACTTTCTATGACAAATGGACAAAACCATTAAAAGCTCCTCCATATAGAGAGTTGAGCAACTTCGGACCATCAAAGTTGCTCGGTGTACACTTTTTATTGTTCTTCTATGTCCAATTTTACGAGTATAAGGTTTCGTTATTATTTCGATGCCAAAACAACAACTTTCTATGACAAATGGACAAAACCGTTAAAAACTCTCAAATAGAGAGAGTTGAGCAATTTTGGACCATCAAAGTTGCTCGGTGTACACTTTTTATTGTTCTTCTATGTCCAATTTTACGAGTATAAGCTTCGTAGATTATTTCGATGCCAAAACACCAACTTTCTGTGAAAAATGGACATAACCGTTAGAGGCTCCCAAATAGAGAGTTGAACAACTTCGGACTATCAAAGTTGCTCGGTGTACACTTTTTGTTGTTCTTCTATGTCCAATGTTACGAGTATAAGCTTCGTAGATTATTTCGATGCATAAACAACAACTTTCTATGACAAATGGACAAAACTGTTAAAAGCTCTTCAACAGAGAGAGTTGAGCAACTTCGGACCATCAAAGTTGCACAATGTACACTTTTTATTGTTCTTCTATGTCCAATGTTACGAGTATAAGCTTCGTAGATTATTTCGATGCCAAACCAACAACTTTCTATTACAAATGGACAAACCCGTTAAAAGCTCCTCTATAGAGAGAGTTGAGCAACTTCGGACCATCAAAGTTGCTCGGTGTACACTTTTTATTGTTCTTTTATGTCCAATTTTATGAGTATAAGCTTCGTAGATTATTTCGATGCCAAAACACGAACTTTCTGTGACAAATCGACAAAACCGTTAGAGGCTCCCAAATAGAGAGTTGAGCAACTTCGGACCATCAAAGTTCCTCGGTGTACACTTTTTATTGTTCTTCTATGTCCAATTTTACGAGTATAAGCTTCCGAGATTATTTCGATGCAAAACACCAACTTTCTGTGACAAATGGACAAAACTGTTAAAAGCTCTTCAATAGAGAGAGTTGAGCAACTTCGGTCCAACAAAGATGCTCGGCGTACACTTTTTATTGTTCTTCTGCGTCCAATGTTACGAGTATAAGCTTCGTAGATTATTTCGATGCCAAAACACCAACAATCTATGACAAATGGACAAAACCGTTAAAAGCTCCTCCATATAGAGAGTTGAGCAACTTCGGACCATCAAAGTTGCTCGGTGTACACTTTTTATTGTTCTTCTATGTCCAATGTTACGAGTATAAGCTTCGTAGATTATTTCGATGCCAAAACAACAACTTTCTATTACAAATGGACAAAACCGTTAAAAGCTCCTCCATAGAGAGAGTTGAGCAACTTTGGACCATCAAAGTTGCTCGGTGTACACTTTTTATTGTTCTTTTATGTCAAATTTTACGAGTATAAGATTCTTTCGATTCCAAAACACCAACTTTCTATGACAAATGGACAAAACCGTTAAAAGCTCCACTATAGAGAGAGTTGAGCAACTTCGGACCATCAATATTGCTCGGTGTATACTTTTTATTGTTTTTCTATGTCCAATTTTACGAGTATAAGCTTCCGAGATTATTCCGATGCTAAAACACCAACTTTCTATGTCAAATGCACAAAACCGTTAAAAGCTCCTCTATAGTGAGAGTTGAGCAACTTCGGACCATCAAAGTTGCGTGGTGTACACTTTTTATTGTTCTTCTATGTCTAATTTTACGAGTATAAGCTTCTTAGATTATTTCGATCCCAAAACAATAATTTTCTATGAGAAATAGACAAACCGTTAAAAGCTCCTCCATATAGAGAGTTGAGCAACTTCGGACCATCAAAGTTGCTCGGTGTACACTTTTTATTGTTCTTCTATGTCCAATGGTACGAGTATAAGCTTCGTAGATTATTTCGATGCCAAAACAACAACTTTCTATTAGAAATGGACAAAACCGTTAAAAGCTCCTCTATAGAGAGAGTTGAGCAACTTTGGACCATCAAAGTAACTCGGTGTACACTTTTTATTGTTCTTTTATGTCCAATTTTATGAGTATAGGGTTTCGTTATTATTTCGATGCCAAAACAACGACTTTCTATGACAAATGGACAAAACCGTTAAAAGCTCCCAAACAGAGAGAGTTGAGCAATTTCGGACCATCAAAGTTCCTCGGTGTACACTTTTTATTGTTCTTCTATGTCAAATTTTACGAGTATAAGTTTCGTAGATTATTTCGACGCCAAAACACCAACTTTCTATGACAAATGGACAAAACCATTAAAAGCTCCTCCATATAGAGAGTTGAGCAACTTCGGACCATTAAAGTTGCTCGGTGTACACTTTTTATTGTTCTTCTATGTCTAATTTTACGAGTATAAGGTTTCGTTATTATTTCGATGCCAAAACAACAACTTTCTATGACGAATGGACAAAACCGTTAAAAACTCCCAAATAGAGAGAGTTGAGCAATTTTGGACCATCAAAGTTTCTCGATGTACACTTTTTATTGTTCTTCTATGTCCAATTTTACGAGTATAAGCTTCGTAGATTATTTCGATGCCAAAACACCAACTTTCTGTGAAAAATGGACATAACCGTTAGAGGCTCCCAAATAGAGAGTTGAACAACTTCGGACTATCAAAGTTGCTCGGTGTACACCTTTTGTTGTTCTTCTATGTCCAATGTTACGAGTATAAGCTTCGTAGATTATTTCGATGCCAAAACAACAACTTTCTATGACAAATGGACAAAACCGTTAAAAGCTCTTCAACAGAGAGAGTTGAGCAATTTCGGACCATCAAAGTTGCTCAATGTACACTTTTTATTGTTCTTCTATGTCCAATGTTACGAGTATAAGCTTCGTAGATTATTTCGATGCCAAACCAACAACTTTCTATTACAAATGGACAAACCCGTTAAAAGCTCCTCTATAGAGAGAGTTGAGCAACTTCGGACCATCAAAGTTGCTCGGTGTACACTTTTTATTGTTCTTTTATGTCCAATTTTATGAGTATAAGCTTCGTAGATTATTTCGATGCCAAAACACGAACTTTCTATGACAAATCGACAAAACCGTTAGAGGCTCCCAAATAGAGAGTTGAGCAACTTCGGACCATCAAAGTTCCTCGGTGTACACTTTTTATTGTTCTTCTATGTCCAATTTTACGAGTATAAGCTTCCGAGATTATTCCGATGCTAAAACACCAACTTTCTATGTCGAATGCATAAAACCGTTAAAAGCTCCTCTATAGTGAGAGTTGAGCAACTTCGGTCCAACAAAGATGCTCGGCGTACACTTTTTATTGTTCTTCTATGTCTAATTTTACGAGTATAAGCTTCTTAGATTATTTCGATGCCAAAACACCAACTTTCTATGACAAATGGATAAAACCGTTAAAAGCTCTTCAATAGAGAGAGTTGAGCAACTTCGGACCATCAAAGTTGCTCAGTGTACACTTTTTATTCTTCTTTTATGTCAAATTTTACGAGTATAAGATTCTGATATTTTTTCGATGCCAAAACAACAACTTTCTATTACAAATGGACAAAACCGTTAAAAGCTCCTCTATAGAGAGAGTTGAGCAACTTTAGACCATTAAAGTTGCTCGGTGTACACTTTTTATTGTTCTTCTATGTCCAATTTTTCGAGTATAAGGTTTCGTTATTATTTCAATGCCAAAACAACAACTTTCTATGACAAATGGACAAAACCGTTAAAAGCTCCAAAATAGAGAGAGTTGAGCAATTTCGGACCATCAAAGTTGCTCGGTGTACACTTTTTATTGTTCTTCTATGTCCAATTTTACGAGTATAATGTTTCGTTATTATTTCGATGCCAAAACAACAACTTTCTATGACAAATGGACAAAACCGTTAAAAACTCTCAAATAGAGAGAGTTGAGCAATTTTGGACCATCAAAGTTGCTCGGTGTACACTTTTTATTGTTCTTCTATGTCCAATTTTACGAGTATAAGCTTCGTAGATTATTTCGATGCCAAAACACCAACTTTCTGTGAAAAATGGACATAACCGTTAGAGGCTCCCAAATAGAGAGTTGAACAACTTCGGACTATCAAAGTTGCTCGGTGTACACTTTTTGTTGTTCTTCTATGTCCAATGTTACGAGTATAAGCTTCGTAGATTATTTCGATGCATAAACAACAACTTTCTATGACAAATGGACAAAACCGTTAAAAGCTCTTCAACAGAGAGAGTTGAGCAATTTCGGACCATCAAAGTTGCACAATGTACACTTTTTATTGTTCTTCTATGTCCAATGTTACGAGTATAAGCTTCGTGATTATTTCGATGCCAAACCAACAAGTTTCTATTACAAATGGACAAACCCGTTAAAAGCTCCTCTATAGAGAGATTTGAGCAACTTCGGACCATCAAAGTTGCTCGGTGTACACTTTTTATTGTTCTTTTATGTCCAATTTTATGAGTATAAGCTTCGTAGATTATTTCGATGCCAAAACACGAACTTTCTGTGACAAATCGACAAAACCGTTAGAGGCTCCCAAATAGAGAGTTGAGCAACTTCGGACCATCAAAGTTCCTCGGTGTACACTTTTTATTGTTCTTCTATGTCCAATTTTACGACTATAAGCTTCCGAGATTATTTCGATGCAAAACACCAACTTTCTGTGACAAATGGACAAAACTGTTAAAAGCTCTTCAATAGAGAGAGTTGAGCAACTTCGGTCCAACAAAGATGCTCGGCGTACACTTTTTATTGTTCTTCTGCGTCCAATGTTACGAGTATAAGCTTCGTAGATTATTTCGATGCCAAAACACCAACTTTCTATGACAAATGGACAAAACCGTTAAAAGCTCCTCCATATAGAGAGTTGAGCAACTTCGGACCATCAAAGTTGCTCGGTGTACACTTTTTATTGTTCTTCTATGTCCAATGTTACGAGTATAAGCTTCGTAGATTATTTCGATGCCAAAACAACAACTTTCTATTACAAATGGACAAAACCGTTAAAAGCTCCTCCATAGAGAGAGTTGAGCAACTTTGGACCATCAAAGTTGCTCTGTGTACACTTTTTATTGTTCTTTTATGTCAAATTTTACGAGTATAAGATTCTTTCGATTCCAAAACACCAACTTTCTATGACAAATGGACAAAACCGTTAAAAGCTCCACTATAGAGAGAGTTGAGCAACTTCGGACCATCAATATTGCTCGGTGTATACTTTTTATTGTTTTTCTATGTCCAATTTTACGAGTATAAGCTTCCGAGATTATTCCGATGCTAAAACACCAACTTTCTATGTCAAATGCACAAAACCGTTAAAAGCTCCTCTATAGTGAGAGTTGAGCAACTTCGGACCATCAAAGTTGCGTGGTGTACACTTTTTATTGTTCTTCTATGTCTAATTTTACGAGTATAAGCTTCTTAGATTATTTCGATCCCAAAACAATAATTTTCTATGACAAATAGACAAACCGTTAAAAGCTCCTCCATATAGAGAGTTGAGCAACTTCGGACCATCAAAGTTGCTCGGTGTACACTTTTTATTGTTCTTCTATGTCCAATGGTACGAGTATAAGCTTCGTAGATTATTTCGATGCCAAAACAACAACTTTCTATTAGAAATGGACAAAACCGTTAAAAGCTCCTCTATAGAGAGAGTTGAGCAACTTTGGACCATCAAAGTAACTCGGTGTACACTTTTTATTGTTCTTTTATGTCCAATTTTACGAGTATAGGGTTTCGTTATTATTTCGATGCCAAAACAACGACTTTCTATAACAAATGGACAAAACCGTTAAAAGCTCCCAAACAGAGAGAGTTGAGCAATTTCGGACCATCAAAGTTCCTCGGTGTACACTTTTTATTGTTCTTCTATGTCAAATTTTACGAGTATAAGTTTCGTAGATTATTTCGATGCCAAAACACCAACTTTCTATGACAAATGGATAAAACCGTTAAAAGCTCTTCAATAGAGAGAGTTGAGCAACTTCGGACCATCAAAGTTGCTCAGTGTACACTTTTTATTCTTCTTTTATGTCAAATTTTACGAGTATAAGATTCTGATATTTTTTCGATGCCAAAACACCAACTTTCTATGACAAATGGACAAAACCATTAAAAGCTCCTCCATATAGAGAGTTGAGCAACTTCGGACCATTAAAGTTGCTCGGTGTACACTTTTTATTGTTCTTCTATGTCTAATTTTACGAGTATAAGGTTTCGTTATTATTTCGATGCCAAAACAACAACTTTCTATGACAAATGGACAAAACCGTTAAAAACTCCCAAATAGAGAGAGTTGAGCAATTTTGGACCATCAAAGTTTCTCGGTGTACACTTTTTATTGTTCTTTTATGTCCAATTTTACGAGTATAAGCTTCCGAGATTATTCCGATGCTAAAACACCAACTTTCTATGTCGAATGCATAAAACCGTTAAAAGCTCCTCTATAGTGAGAGTTGAGCAACTTCGGTCCAACAAAGATGCTCGGCGTACACTTTTTATTGTTCTTCTATGTCTAATTTTACGAGTATAAGCTTCTTAGATTATTTCGATGCCAAAACACCAACTTTCTATGACAAATGGATAAAACCGTTAAAAGCTCTTCAATAGAGAGAGTTGAGCAACTTCGGACCATCAAAGTTGCTCAGTGTACACTTTTTATTCTTCTTTTATGTCAAATTTTACGAGTATAAGATTCTGATATTTTTTCGATGCCAAAACAACAACTTTCTATTACAAATGGACAAAACCGTTAAAAGCTCCTCTATAGAGAGAGTTGAGCAACTTTAGACCATTAAAGTTGCTCGGTGTACACTTTTTATTGTTCTTCTATGTCCAATTTTTCGAGTATAAGGTTTCGTTATTATTTCAATGCCAAAACAACAACTTTCTATGACAAATGGACAAAACCGTTAAAAGCTCCAAAATAGAGAGAGTTGAGCAATTTCGGACCATCAAAGTTGCTCGGTGTACACTTTTTATTGTTCTTCTATGTCCAATTTTACGAGTATAAGGTTTCGTTATTATTTCGATGCCAAAACAACAACTTTCTATGACAAATGGACAAAACCGTTAAAAACTCTCAAATAGAGAGAGTTGAGCAATTTTAGACCATCAAAGTTGCTCGGTGTACACTTTTTATTGTTCTTCTATGTCCAATTTTACGAGTATAAGCTTCGTAGATTATTTCGATGCCAAAACACCAACTTTCTGTGAAAAATGGACATAACCGTTAGAGGCTCCCAAATAGAGAGTTGAACAACTTCGGACTATCAAAGTTGCTTGGTGTACACTTTTTGTTGTTCTTCTATGTCCAATGTTACGAGTATAAGCTTCGTAGATTATTTCGATGCATAAACAACAACTTTCTATGACAAATGGACAAAACCGTTAAAAGCTCTTCAACAGAGAGAGTTGAGCAATTTCGGACCATCAAAGTTGCACAATGTACACTTTTTATTGTTCTTCTATGTCCAATGTTACGAGTATAAGCTTCGTGATTATTTCGATGCCAAACCAACAACTTTCTATTACAAATGGACAAACCCGTTAAAAGCTCCTCTATAGAGAGAATTGAGCAACTTCGGACCATCAAAGTTGCTCGGTGTACACTTTTTATTGTTCTTTTATGTCCAATTTTATGAGTATAAGCTTCGTAGATTATTTCGATGCCAAAACACGAACTTTCTGTGACAAATCGACAAAACCGTTAGAGGCTCCCAAATAGAGAGTTGAGCAACTTCGGACCATCAAAGTTCCTCGGTGTACACTTTTTATTGTTCTTCTATGTCCAATTTTACGAGTATAAGCTTCCGAGATTATTTCGATGCAAAACACCAACTTTCTGTGACAAATGGAAAAAACTGTTAAAAGCTCTTCAATAGAGAGAGTTGAGCAACTTCGGTCCAACAAAGATGCTCGGCGTACACTTTTTATTGTTCTTCTGCGTCCAATGTTACGAGTATAAGCTTCGTAGATTATTTCGATTCCAAAACACCAACTTTCTATGACAAATGGACAAAACCGTTAAAAGCTCCTCCATATAGAGAGTTGAGCAACTTCGGACCATCAAAGTTGCTCGGTGTACACTTTTTATTGTTCTTCTATGTCCAATGTTACGAGTATAAGCTTCGTAGATTATTTCGATGCCAAAACAACAACTTTCTATTACAAATGGACAAAACCGTTAAAAGCTCCTCCATAGAGAGAGTTGAGCAACTTTGGACCATCAAAGTTGCTCGGTGTACACTTTTTATTGTTCTTTTATGTCAAATTTTACGAGTATAAGATTCTTTCGATTCCAAAACACCAACTTTCTATGACAAATGGACAAAACCGTTAAAAGCTCCACTATAGAGAGAGTTGAGCAACTTCGGACCATCAATATTGCTCGGTGTATACTTTTTATTGTTTTTCTATGTCCAATTTTACGAGTATAAGCTTCCGAGATTATTCCGATGCTAAAACACCAACTTTCTATGTCAAATGCACAAAACCGTTAAAAGCTCCTCTATAGTGAGAGTTGAGCAACTTCGGACCATCAAAGTTGCGTGGTGTACACTTTTTATTGTTCTTCTATGTCTAATTTTACGAGTATAAGCTTCTTAGATTATTTCGATCCCAAAACAATAATTTTCTATGACAAATAGACAAACCGTTAAAAGCTCCTCCATATAGAGAGTTGAGCAACTTCGGACCATCAAAGTTGCTCGGTGTACACTTTTTATTGTTCTTCTATGTCCAATGGTACGAGTATAAGCTTCGTAGATTATTTCGATGCCAAAACAACAACTTTCTATTAGAAATGGACAAAACCGTTAAAAGCTCCTCTATAGAGAGAGTTGAGCAACTTTGGACCATCAAAGTAACTCGGTGTACACTTTTTATTGTTCTTTTATGTCCAATTTTACGAGTATAGGGTTTCGTTATTATTTCGATGCCAAAACAACGACTTTCTATGACAAATGGACAAAACCGTTAAAAGCTCCCAAACAGAGAGAGTTGAGCAATTTCGGACCATCAAAGTTCCTCGGTGTACACTTTTTATTGTTCTTCTATGTCAAATTTTACGAGTATAAGTTTCGTAGATTATTTCGATGCCAAAACACCAACTTTCTATGACAAATGGATAAAACCATTAAAAGCACTTCAATAGAGAGAGTTGAGCAACTTCGGACCATCAAAGTTGCTCAGTGTACACTTTTTATTCTTCTTTTATGTCAAATTTTACGAGTATAAGATTCTGATATTTTTTCGATGCCAAAACACCAACTTTCTATGACAAATGGACAAAACCATTAAAAGCTCCTCCATATAGAGAGTTGAGCAACTTCGGACCATTAAAGTTGCTCGGTGTACACTTTTTATTGTTCTTCTATGTCTAATTTTACGAGTATAAGGTTTCGTTATTATTTCGATGCCAAAACAACAACTTTCTATGACAAATGGACAAAACCGTTAAAAACTCCCAAATAGAGAGAGTTGAGCAATTTTGGACCATCAAAGTTTCTCGGTGTACACTTTTTATTGTTCTTCTATGTCCAATTTTACGAGTATAAGCTTCGTAGATTATTTCGATGCCAAAACACCAACTTTCTGTGAAAAATGGACATAACCGTTAGAGGCTCCCAAATAGAGAGTTGAACAACTTCGGACTATCAAAGTTGCTCGGTGTACACTTTTTGTTGTTCTTCTATGTCCAATGTTACGAGTATAAGCTTCGTAGATTATTTCGATGCCAAAACAACAACTTTCTATGACAAATGGACAAAACCGTTAAAAGCTCTTCAACAGAGAGAGTTGAGCAATTTCGGACCATCAAAGTTGCTCAATGTACACTTTTTATTGTTCTTCTATGTCCAATGTTACGAGTATAAGCTTCGTAGATTATTTCGATGCCAAACCAACAACTTTCTATTACAAATGGACAAACCCGTTAAAAGCTCCTCTATAGAGAGAGTTGAGCAACTTCGGACCATCAAAGTTGCTCGGTGTACACTTTTTATTGTTCTTTTATGTCCAATTTTATGAGTATAAGCTTCGTAGATTATTTCGATGCCAAAACACGAACTTTCTATGACAAATCGACAAAACCGTTAGAGGCTCCCAAATAGAGAGTTGAGCAACTTCGGACCATCAAAGTTCCTCGGTGTACACTTTTTATTGTTCTTCTATGTCCAATTTTACGAGTATAAGCTTCCGAGATTATTTCGATGCAAAACACCAACTTTCTGTGACAAATGGACAAAACTGTTAAAAGCTCTTCAATAGAGAGAGTTGAGCAACTTCGGTCCAACAAAGATGCTCGGTGTACACTTTTTATTGTTCTTCTATGTCCAATGTTACGAGTATAAGCTTCGTAGATTATTTCGATGCCAAAACACCAACTTTCTATGACAAATGGACAAAACCGTTAAAAGCTCCTCCATATAGAGAGTTGAGCAACTTCGGACCATCAAAGTTGCTCGGTGTACACTTTTTATTGTTCTTCTATGTCCAATGTTACGAGTATAAGCTTCGTAGATTATTTCGATGCCAAAACAACAACTTTCTATTACAAATGGACAAAACCGTTAAAAGCTCCTCCATAGAGAGAGTTGAGCAACTTTGGACCATCAAAGTTGCTCGGTGTACACTTTTTATTGTTCTTTTATGTCAAATTTTACGAGTATAAGATTCCGATATTTTTTCGATTCCAAAACACCAACTTTCTATGACAAATGGACAAAACCGTTAAAAGCTCCACTATAGAGAGAGTTGAGCAACTTCGGACCATCAATATTGCTCGGTGTACACTTTTTATTGTTTTTCTATGTCCAATTTTACGAGTATAAGCTTCCGAGATTATTCCGATGCTAAAACACCAACTTTCTATGTCGAATGCACAAAACCGTTAAAAGCTCCTCTATAGTGAGAGTTGAGCAACTTCGGACCATCAAAGTTGCGTGGTGTACACTTTTTATTGTTCTTCTATGTCTAATTTTACGAGTATAAGCTTCTTAGATTATTTCGATCCCAAAACAATAATTTTCTATGACAAATAGACAAACCGTTAAAAGCTCCTCCATATAGAGAGTTGAGCAACTTCGGACCATCAAAGTTGCTCGGTGTACACTTTTTATTGTTCTTCTATGTCCAATGGTACGAGTATAAGCTTCGTAGATTATTTCGATGCCAAAACAACAACATTCTATTACAAATGGGCAAAACCGTTAAAAGCTCCTCTATAGAGAGAGTTGAGCAACTTTAGACCATCAAAGTTGCTCGGTGTACACTTTTTATTGTTCTTCTATGTCCAATTTTTCGAGTATAAGGTTTCGTTATTATTTCAATGCCAAAACAACAACTTTCTATGACAAATGGACAAAACCGTTAAAAGCTCCAAAATAGAGAGAGTTGAGCAATTTCGGACCATCAAAGTTGCTCGTTGTACACTTTTTATTGTTCTTCTATGTCCAATTTTACGAGTATAAGGTTTCGTTATTATTTCGATGCCAAAACAACAACTTTCTATGACAAATGGACAAAACCGTTAAAAACTCTCAAATAGAGAGAGTTTAGCAATTTTGGACCATCAAAGTTGCTCGGTGTACACCTTTTATTGTTCTTCTATGTCCAATTTTACGAGTATAAGCTTCGTAGATTATTTCGATGCCAAAACACCAACTTTCTGTGAAAAATGGACATAACCGTTAGAGGCTCCCAAATAGAGAGTTGAACAACTTCGGACTATCAAAGTTGCTCGGTGTACACTTTTTGTTGTTCTTCTATGTCCAATGTTACGAGTATAAGCTTCGTAGATTATTTCGATGCATAAACAACAACTTTCTATGACAAATGGACAAAACCGTTAAAAGCTCTTCAACAGAGAGAGTTGAGCAATTTCGGACCATCAAAGTTGCACAATGTACACTTTTTATTGTTCTTCTATGTCCAATGTTACGAGTATAAGCTTCGTAGATTATTTCGATGCCAAACCAACAACTTTCTATTACAAATGGACAAACCCGTTAAAAGCTCCTCTATAGAGAGAGTTGAGCAACTTCGGACCATCAAAGTTGCTCGGTGTACACTTTTTATTGTTCTTTTATGTCCAATTTTATGAGTATAAGCTTCGTAGATTATTTCGATGCCAAAACACGAACTTTCTGTGACAAATCGACAAAACCGTTAGAGGCTCCCAAATAGAGAGTTGAGCAACTTCGGACCATCAAAGTTCCTCGGTGTACACTTTTTATTGTTCTTCTATGTCCAATTTTACGAGTATAAGCTTCCGAGATTATTTCGATGCAAAACACCAACTTTCTGTGACAAATGGACAAAACTGTTAAAAGCTCTTCAATAGAGAGAGTTGAGCAACTTCGGTCCAACAAAGATGCTCGGCGTACACTTTTTATTGTTCTTCTGCGTCCAATGTTACGAGTATAAGCTTCGTAGATTATTTCGATTCCAAAACACCAACTTTCTATGACAAATGGACAAAACCGTTAAAAGCTCCTCCATATAGAGAGTTGAGCAACTTCGGACCATCAAAGTTGCTCGGTGTACACTTTTTATTGTTCTTCTATGTCCAATGTTACGAGTATAAGCTTCGTAGATTATTTCGATGCCAAAACAACAACTTTCTATTACAAATGGACAAAACCGTTAAAAGCTCCTCCATAGAGAGAGTTGAGCAACTTTGGACCATCAAAGTTGCTCGGTGTACACTTTTTATTGTTCTTTTATGTCAAATTTTACGAGTATAAGATTCTTTCGATTACAAAACACCAACTTTCTATGACAAATGGACAAAACCGTTAAAAGCTCCACTATAGAGAGAGTTGAGCAACTTCGGACCATCAATATTGCTCGGTGTATACTTTTTATTGTTTTTCTATGTCCAATTTTACGAGTATAAGCTTCCGAGATTATTCCGATGCTAAAACACCAACTTTCTATGTCAAATGCACAAAACCGTTAAAAGCTCCTCTATAGTGAGAGTTGAGCAACTTCGGACCATCAAAGTTGCGTGGTGTACACTTTTTATTGTTCTTCTATGTCTAATTTTACAAGTATAAGCTTCTTAGATTATTTCGATCCCAAAACAATAATTTTCTATGACAAATAGACAAACCGTTAAAAGCTCCTCCATATAGAGAGTTGAGCAACTTCGGACCATCAAAGTTGCTCGGTGTACACTTTTTATTGTTCTTCTATGTCCAATGGTACGAGTATAAGCTTCGTAGATTATTTCGATGCCAAAACAACAACTTTCTATTACAAATGGGCAAAACCGTTAAAAGCTCCTCTATAGAGAGAGTTGAGCAACTTTAGACCATCAAAGTTGCTCGGTGTACACTTTTTATTGTTCTTCTATGTCCAATTTTTCGAGTATAAGGTTTCGTTATTATTTCAATGCCAAAACAACAACTTTCTATGACAAATGGACAAAACCGTTAAAAGCTCCAAAATAGAGAGAGTTGAGCAATTTCGGACCATCAAAGTTGCTCGGTGTACACTTTTTATTGTTCTTCTATGTCCAATTTTACGAGTATAAGGTTTCGTTATTATTTCGATGCCAAAACAACAACTTTCTATGACAAATGGACAAAATCGTTAAAAACTCTCAAATAGAGAGAGTTTAGCAATTTTGGACCATCAAAGTTGCTCGGTGTACACCTTTTATTGTTCTTCTATGTCCAATTTTACGAGTATAAGCTTCGTAGATTATTTCGATGCCAAAACACCAACTTTCTGTGAAAAATGGACATAACCGTTAGAGGCTCCCAAATAGAGAGTTGAACAACTTCGGACTATCAAAGTTGCTCGGTGTACACTTTTTGTTGTTCTTCTATGTCCAATGTTACGAGTATAAGCTTCGTAGATTATTTCGATGCATAAACAACAACTTTCTATGACAAATGGACAAAACCGTTAAAAGCTCTTCAACAGAGAGAGTTGAGCAATTTCGGACCATCAAAGTTGCACAATGTACACTTTTTATTGTTCTTCTATGTCCAATGTTACGAGTATAAGCTTCGTAGATTATTTCGATGCCAAACCAACAACTTTCTATTACAAATGGACAAACCCGTTAAAAGCTCCTCTATAGAGAGAGTTGAGCAACTTCGGACCATCAAAGTTGCTCGGTGTACACTTTTTATTGTTCTTTTATGTCCAATTTTATGAGTATAAGCTTCGTAGATTATTTCGATGCCAAAACACGAACTTTCTGTGACAAATCGACAAAACCGTTAGAGGCTCCCAAATAGAGAGTTGAGCAACTTCGGACCATCAAAGTTCCTCGGTGTACACTTTTTATTGTTCTTCTATGTCCAATTTTACGAGTATAAGCTTCCGAGATTATTTCGATGCAAAACACCAACTTTCTGTGACAAATGGACAAAACTGTTAAAAGCTCTTCAATAGAGAGAGTTGAGCAACTTCGGTCCAACAAAGATGCTCGGCGTACACTTTTTATTGTTCTTCTGCGTCCAATGTTACGAGTATAAGCTTCGTAGATTATTTCGATTCCAAAACACCAACTTTCTATGACAAATGGACAAAACCGTTAAAAGCTCCTCCATATAGAGAGTTGAGCAACTTCGGACCATCAAAGTTGCTCGGTGTACACTTTTTATTGTTCTTCTATGTCCAATGTTACGAGTATAAGCTTCGTAGATTATTTCGATGCCAAAACAACAACTTTCTATTACAAATGGACAAAACCGTTAAAAGCTCCTCCATAGAGAGAGTTGAGCAACTTTGGACCATCAAAGTTGCTCGGTGTACACTTTTTATTGTTCTTTTATGTCAAATTTTACGAGTATAAGATTCTTTCGATTACAAAACACCAACTTTCTATGACAAATGGACAAAACCGTTAAAAGCTCCACTATAGAGAGAGTTGAGCAACTTCGGACCATCAATATTGCTCGGTGTATACTTTTTATTGTTTTTCTATGTCCAATTTTACGAGTATAAGCTTCCGAGATTATTCCGATGCTAAAACACCAACTTTCTATGTCAAATGCACAAAACCGTTAAAAGCTCCTCTATAGTGAGAGTTGAGCAACTTCGGACCATCAAAGTTGCGTGGTGTACACTTTTTATTGTTCTTCTATGTCTAATTTTACGAGTATAAGCTTCTTAGATTATTTCGATCCCAAAACAATAATTTTCTATGACAAATAGACAAACCGTTAAAAGCTCCTCCATATAGAGAGTTGAGCAACTTCGGACCATCAAAGTTGCTCGGTGTACACTTTTTATTGTTCTTCTATGTCCAATGGTGCGAGTATAAGCTTCGTAGATTATTTCGATGCCAAAACAACAACTTTCTATTACAAATGGGCAAAACCGTTAAAAGCTCCTCTATAGAGAGAGTTGAGCAACTTTAGACCATCAAAGTTGCTCGGTGTACACTTTTTATTGTTCTTCTATGTCCAATTTTTCGAGTATAAGGTTTCGTTATTATTTCAATGCCAAAACAACAACTTTCTATGACAAATGGACAAAACCGTTAAAAGCTCCAAAATAGAGAGAGTTGAGCAATTTCGGACCATCAAAGTTGCTCGGTGTACACTTTTTATTGTTCTTCTATGTCCAATTTTACGAGTATAAGCTTCGTAGATTATTTCGATGCCAAAACTCCAACTTTCTATGACAAATGGAAAAAACCGTTAAAAGCTCTTCAATAGAGAGAGTTGAGCAATTTCGGACCATCAAAGTTGCTCAATGTACACATTTTATTGTTCTTCTATGTCCAATTTTACGAGTATAAGCTTCCGAGATTATTTCGATGCCAAAACACCAACTTTCTAAGACAAATGGACAAAACCGTTAAAAGCTCCTCTATAGCGAGGAGTTGAACAACTTCGACCATCAAAGTTGCTCGGTGTACACTTTTTATTGTTCTTCTATGTCCAATTTTACGAGTATAAGCTTCGTAGATTATTTCGAAGCCAAAACACCAACTTTCTATGACAAATGGACAAAACCGTTAAAAGCTCCCAAATAGAGAGAGTTGAGTAATTTCGGACCATCAAAGTGGCTTGGTGTACACTTTTTATTGTTCTTCTATGTCCAATTTTACAAGTATAAGCTTCGTAGATTATTTCGATGCCAAAACAACTACTTTCTATGACAAATGGACAAAACCGTTAAAAGCTCCCAAATAGAGAGAGTTGAGTAATTTCAAACCATCAAAGTTGCTCGGTGTACACTTTTTATTGTTCTTCTATGTCCAATTTTACGAGTATAAGCTTCGTAGATTATTTCGATGCCAAAACACCAACTTTCTATGACAAATGGACAGAATCGTTAGAGGCTCCCAAATAGAGAGTTGAGCAACTTCGGACCATCAAAGTTGCTCGGTGTACACTTTTTATTGTTCTTCTATGTCCAATTTTACGAGTATAAGCTTCGTAGATTATTTCGATGCCAAAACACCAACTTTCTATGACAAATGGAAAAAACCGTTAAAAGCTCTTCAATAGAGAGAGTTGAGCAATTTCGGACCATCAAAGTTGCTCAATGTACACATTTTATTGTTCTTCTATGTCCAATTTTACGAGTATAAGCTTCCGAGATTATTTCGATGCCAAAACACCAACTTTCTAAGACAAATGGACAAAACCGTTAAAAGCTCCTCTATAGCGAGGAGTTGAACAACTTCGACCATCAAAGTTGCTCGGTGTACACTTTTTATTGTTCTTCTATGTCCAATTTTACGAGTATAAGCTTCGTAGATTATTTCGAAGCCAAAACACCAACTTTCTATGACAAATGGACAAAACCGTTAAAAGCTCCCAAATAGAGAGAGTTGAGTAATTTCGGACCATCAAAGTGGCTTGGTGTACACTTTTTATTGTTCTTCTATGTCCAATTTTACAAGTATAAGCTTCGTAGATTATTTCGATGCCAAAACAACTACTTTCTATGACAAATGGACAAAACCGTTAAAAGCTCCCAAATAGAGAGAGTTGAGTAATTTCAAACCATCAAAGTTGCTCGGTGTACACTTTTTATTGTTCTTCTATGTCCAATTTTACGAGTATAAGCTTCGTAGATTATTTCGATGCCAAAACACCAACTTTCTATGACAAATGGACAGAACCGTTAGAGGCTCCCAAATAGAGAGTTGAGCAACTTCGGACCATCAAAGTTGCTCGGTGTACACTTTTTATTGTTCTTCTATGTCCAATTTTACGAGTATAAGCTTCGTAGATTATTTCGAAGCAAAACACCAACTTTCTATGACAAATGGATAAAACCGTTAAAAGCTCCTCCATATAGAGAGTTGAGCAACTTCGGACCATCAAAGTTGCTCGGTGTACACTTTTTATTGTTCTTCTATGTCCAATTTTACGAGTATAAGCTTCGTAGATTATTTCGAAGTCAAAACACCAACTTTCTATGACAAATGGATAAAACCGTTAAAAGCTCTTCAATAGAGAGAGTTGAGCAACTTCGGACCATCAAAGTTGCTCGGTGTACACTTTTTATTGTTCTTCTATGTCCAATTTTACGAGTATAAGCTTCGTAGATTATTTCGATGCCAAAACACCAACTTTCTATGAGAAATGCACAAAACCGTTAGAGGCTCCCAAATAGAGAGTTGAGCAACTTCGGACTATCAAAGTTGCTCGGTGTACACTTTTTATTGTTCTTTTTTGTCAAATTTTACGAGTATAAGATTCCGATATTTTTTCGATGCCAAAACACCAACTTTCTATGACAAATGGACAAAACCGTTAAAAGCTCCTCCATATAGAGAGTTGAGCAACTTCGGACTATCAAAGTTACTCGGTGTAAACTTTTTATTGTTCTTCTATGTCCAATGTTACGAGTATAAGCTTCGTAGATTATTTCGATGCCAAAACAACAACTTTCTATTAGAAATGGACAAAACCGTTAAAAGCTCCTCTATAGAGAGAGTTGAGCAACTTCGGACCATCAAAGTAACTCGGTGTACACTTTTTATTGTTCTTTTATGTCCGATTTTACGAGTATAGGGTTTCGTTATTATTTCGATGCCAAAACAACAACTTTCTATGACAAATGGACGAAACCGTTAAAAGCTCCCAAACAGAGAGAGTTGAGCAATTTCGGACCATCAAAGTTCCTCGGTGTACACTTTTTATTGTTCTTCTATGTTAAATTTTACGAGTATAAGTTTCGTAGATTATTTCGATGCCAAAACACCAACTTTCTATGACAAATGGATAAAACCGTTAAAAGCTCTTCAATAGAGAGAGGTGAGCAACTTCGGAACATCAAAGTTTCTCGGTGTACACTTTTTATTGTTCTTCTATGTCCAATTTTACGAGTATAAGCTTCGTAGATTATTTCGATGCCAAAACACCAACTTTCTATGAGAAATGGACAAAACCGTTAGACGCTCCCAAATAGAGAGTTGAGCAACTTCGGACGATCAAAGTTGCTCGGTGTACACTTTTTATTGTTCTTTTATGTCAAATTTTACGAGTATAAGATTCCGATATTTTTTCGATGCCAAAACACCAACTTTCTATGACAAATGGACAAAACCGTTAAAAGCTCCTCCATATAGAGAGTTGAGCAACTTCGGACTATCAAAGTTACTCGGTGTACACTTTTTATTGTTCTTCTATGTCCAATGTTACGAGTATACCATATAGAGATTTGAGCAACTTCGGACCATCAAAGTTCCTTGGTGTACACTTTTTATTGTTCTTTTATGTCCAATTTTCCGAGCATAAGTTTTCGTTATTATTTCGATGCCAAAACACCAACTTTCTATGACAAATGGACAAAACCATTAAAAGCTCCTCCATATAGAGAGTTGAGCAACTTCGGACCATCAAAGTTTCTCGGTGTACACTTTTTATTGTTCTTCTATGTCCAATGTTACGTGTATAAGCTTCATAGATTATTTCGATGCCAAACCAACAACTTTCTATTACAAATGGACAAAACCGTTAAAAGCTCCTCCATAGAGAGAGTTGAGCAACTTCGGACCATCAAAGTTGCTCAATGTACACTTTTTATTGTTCTTCTATGTCCAATTTTATGAGTATAAGGTTTCGTTATTATTTCGATACCAAAACACCAACTTTCTATGACAAATGGACAAAACCGTTAAAAGCTCTTCAATAGAGAGAGTTGAGCAACTTCGGACCATCAAAGTTGCTCAATGTACACTTTTTATTGTTCTTCTATGTCCAATTTTACGAGTATAAGCTTCCGAGATTATTTCGATGCCAAAACAACAACTTTCTATGACAAATGGACAAAACCGTTAAAAGCTCCCAAATAGAGAGAGTTGAGCAATTTCGGACCATCAAAGTTGCTCGGTGTACACTTTTTATTGTTCTTCTATGTCCAATTTTACGAGTATAAGCTTCGTAGATTATTTCAATGCCAAAACACCAACTTTCTATGACAAATGGACGAAACCGTTAAAAGCTCCTCCACATAGAGAGTTCGGCAACTTCGGACCATCAACGTTGCTCGGTGTACACTTTTTATTGTTCTTCTATGTCCAATATTACGAGCATAAGCTTCGTAGATTATTTCGATGCCAAAACAACAACTTTCTTTGACAAATGGACAAAACCGTTAAAAGCTTCTCTATAGAGAGAGTTGAGAAACTTTGGACCATTAAAGTTGCTCGGTGTACACTTTTTATTGTTCTTTTATGTCAAATTTTACGAGTATAAGCTTCCGAGATTATTTCGATGCTAAAACACCAACTTTCTATGACAAATGGACAAAACCGTTAAAAGCTCTTCTATAGCGAGAGTTGAGCAACTTCGGACCATCAAAGTTGCTCGGTGTACACTTTTTATTCTTCTTTTATGTCAAATTTTACGAGTATAAGATTCCGATATTTTTTCGATTCCAAAACCTTAACTTTCTATGACAAATGGACAAAACCGTTAAAAGCTACAACATAGAGAGAGTTGAGCAACTTCGGACCATCAATGTTGCTCGGTGTACACTTTTTATTGTTTTTCTATGTCCAATTTTACGAGTATAAGCTTCCGAGATTATTTCGATGCTAAAACACCAACTTTCTATGACAAATGGACAAAACCGTTAAAAGCTCCCAAATAGAGAGAGTTGAGCAATTTCGGACCATCAAAGTTGCTCGGTGTACACTTTTTATTGTTCTTCTATGTCCAATTTTACGAGTATAAGCTTCGTAGATTATTTCAATGCCAAAACACCAACTTTCTATGACAAATGGACGAAACCGTTAAAAGCTACAACATAGAGAGAGTTGAGCAACTTCGGACCATCAATGTTGCTCGGTGTACACTTTTTATTGTTTTTCTATGTCCAATTTTACGAGTATAAGCTTCCGAGATTATTTCGATGCTAAAACACCAACTTTCTATGACAAATGGACAAAACCGTTAAAAGCTCCTCCATATAGAGAGTTCGGCAACGTCGGACCATCAATGTTGCTCGGTGTACACTTTTAATTGTTCTTCTATGTCCAATGTTACGAGTATAAGCTTCGTAGATTATTTCGATGACAAAACAACAACTTTCTATTACAAATGGACAAAACCGTTAAAAGCTCCTCCATAGAGAGAGTTGAGCAACTTTGGACCATCAAAGTTGCTCGGTGTACACTTTTTATTGTTCTTTTATCTCAAATTTTACGAGTATAAGATTCCGATATTTTTTCGATTCCAAAACACCAACTTTCTATGACAAATGGACAAAACCGTTAAAAGCTCCTCCATATAGAGAGTTCGGCAACTTCGGACCATCAAAGTTGCTCGGTGTACACTTTTTATTGTTCTTCTATGTCCAATGTTACGAGCATAAGCTTCGTAGATTATTTCGATGCCAAAACAACAACTTTCTATGACAAATGGACAAAACCGTTAAAAGCTTCTCCATAGAGAGAGTTGAGCAACTTTGGACCATTAAAGTTGCTCGGTGTACACTTTTTATTGTTCTTTTATGTTAAATTTTACGAGTATAAGATTCCGATATTTTTTCGATTCCAAAACACCAACTTTCTATGACAAATGGACAAAACCGTTAAAAGCTCCACCATAGAGAGAGTTGAGCAACTTCGGACCATCAATGTTGCTCGGTGTACAGTTTTTATTGTTTTTCTATGTCCAATTTTACGATTATAAACTTCCGAGATTATTTCGATGCTAAAACTCCAACTTTCTATGACAAATGGACAAAACCGTTAAAAGCCCTTCTATAGCGAGAGTTGAGCAACTTCGGACCATCAAAGTTGCTTGGTGTATACTTTTTAGTGTTCTTGTATGTCCAATTTTACGAATATAAGCTTCGTAGATTATTTCGATGCCAAAACACCAACTTTCTATGACAAATGGACAAAACCGTTAAAAGCTCCTCCATATAGAGAATTGAGCAACTTCGGACCATCGAAGTTGCTCAGTGTACACTTTTTATTAATCTTCTATGTCCAATGTTACGTGTATAAGCTTCATAGATTATTTCGATGCCAAACCAACAACTTTCTATTACAAATGGACAAAACCGTTAAAAGCTCCTCCATAGAGAGAGTTGAGCAACTTCGGACCATCAAAGTTGCTCAATGTACACTTTTTATTGTTCTTCTATGTCCAATTTTATGAGTATAAGGTTTCGTTATTATTTCGATACCAAAACACCAACTTTCTATGACAAATGGACAAAACCGTTAAAAGCTCTTCAATAGAGAGAGTTGAGCAACTTCGGACCATCAAAGTTGCTCAATGTACACTTTTTATTGTTCTTCTATGTCCAATTTTACGAGTATAAGCTTCCGAGATTATTTCGATGCCAAAACAACAACTTTCTATGACAAATGGACAAAACCGTTAAAAGCTCCCAAATAGAGAGAGTTGAGCAATTTCGGACCATCAAAGTTGCTCGGTGTACACTTTTTATTGTTCTTCTATGTCCAATTTTACGAGTATAAGCTTCGTAGATTATTTCAATGCCAAAACACCAACTTTCTATGACAAATGGACGAAACCGTTAAAAGCTCCTCCACATAGAGAGTTCGGCAACTTCGGACCATCAACGTTGCTCGGTGTACACTTTTTATTGTTCTTCTATGTCCAATATTACGAGCATAAGCTTCGTAGATTATTTCGATGCCAAAACAACAACTTTCTTTGACAAATGGACAAAACCGTTAAAAGCTTCTCTATAGAGAGAGTTGAGAAACTTTGGACCATTAAAGTTGCTCGGTGTACACTTTTTATTGTTCTT
Source organism: Euonymus europaeus (assembly GCA_963580455.1). Classification (NCBI taxonomy): domain Eukaryota; kingdom Viridiplantae; phylum Streptophyta; class Magnoliopsida; order Celastrales; family Celastraceae; genus Euonymus; species Euonymus europaeus. The sequence goes on from OY756965.1 coordinate 11,034,619, forward strand.
TTATGTCAAATTTTACGAGTATAAGCTTCCGAGATTATTTCGATGCTAAAACACCAACTTTCTATAACAAATGGACAAAACCGTTAAAAGCTCTTCTATAGCGAGAGTTGAGCAACTTCGGACCATCAAAGTTGCTCGGTGTACACTTTTTATTGTTCTTCTATGTCCAATGTTACGAGCATAAGCTTCGTAGATTATTTCGATGCCAAAACAACAACTTTCTATGACAAATGGACAAAACCGTTAAAAGCTTCTCCATAGAGAGAGTTGAGCAACTTTGGACCATTAAAGTTGCTCGGTGTACACTTTTTATTGTTCTTTTATGTCAAATTTTACGAGTATAAGATTCCGATATTTTTTCGATTCCAAAACCTTAACTTTCTATGACAAATGGACAAAACCGTTAAAAGCTACAACATAGAGAGAGTTGAGCAACTTCGGACCATCAATGTTGCTCGGTGTACACTTTTTATTGTTTTTCTATGTCCAATTTTACGAGTATAAGCTTCCGAGATTATTTCGATGCTAAAACACCAACTTTCTATGACAAATGGACAAAACCGTTAAAAGCTCCTCCATATAGAGAGTTCGGCAACGTCGGACCATCAATGTTGCTCGGTGTACACTTTTAATTGTTCTTCTATGTCCAATGTTACGAGTATAAGCTTCGTAGATTATTTCGATGACAAAACAACAACTTTCTATTACAAATGGACAAAACCGTTAAAAGCTCCTCCATAGAGAGAGTTGAGCAACTTTGGACCATCAAAGTTGCTCGGTGTACACTTTTTATTGTTCTTTTATCTCAAATTTTACGAGTATAAGATTCCGATATTTTTTCGATTCCAAAACACCAACTTTCTATGACAAATGGACAAAACCGTTAAAAGCTCCTCCATATAGAGAGTTCGGCAACTTCGGACCATCAAAGTTGCTCGGTGTACACTTTTTATTGTTCTTCTATGTCCAATGTTACGAGCATAAGCTTCGTAGATTATTTCGATGCCAAAACAACAACTTTCTATGACAAATGGACAAAACCGTTAAAAGCTTCTCCATAGAGAGAGTTGAGCAACTTTGGACCATTAAAGTTGCTCGGTGTACACTTTTTATTGTTCTTTTATGTTAAATTTTACGAGTATAAGATTCCGATATTTTTTCGATTCCAAAACACCAACTTTCTATGACAAATGGACAAAACCGTTAAAAGCTCCACCATAGAGAGAGTTGAGCAACTTCGGACCATCAATGTTGCTCGGTGTACAGTTTTTATTGTTTTTCTATGTCCAATTTTACGATTATAAACTTCCGAGATTATTTCGATGCTAAAACTCCAACTTTCTATGACAAATGGACAAAACCGTTAAAAGCCCTTCTATAGCGAGAGTTGAGCAACTTCGGACCATCAAAGTTGCTTGGTGTATACTTTTTAGTGTTCTTGTATGTCCAATTTTACGAATATAAGCTTCGTAGATTATTTCGATGCCAAAACACCAACTTTCTATGACAAATGGACAAAACCGTTAAAAGCTCCTCCATATAGAGAATTGAGCAACTTCGGACCATCGAAGTTGCTCAGTGTACACTTTTTATTAATCTTCTATGTCCAACGTTACGGGTATAAACTTCGTAGATTATTGCGATGCCAAAACAACAACTTTCAGTTACAAACGTACAAAACCGTTAAAAGCTCCACCATAGAGAGAGTTGAGCAACTTCGGACCATCAATGTTGCTCGGTGTACACCTTTTATTATTCTTCTATGTCCAATTTTACGAGTATAAGCTTTCGAGATTATTTCGAAGCCAAAACACCAACTTTCTATGACAAATGGACAAACCGTTAAAAACTCCTCCATATAGAGATTTGAGCAACTTCGGAACATCAAAGTTCCTTGGTGTACACTTTTTATTGTTCTTTTATGTCCAATTTTCCGAGCATAAGTTTTCGTTATTATTTCGATGCCAAAACACCAACTTTCTATGACAAATGGACAAAACCATTAAAAGCTCCTCCATATAGAGAGTTGAGCAACTTCGGACCATCAAAGTTACTCGGTGTACACTTTTTATTGTTCTTCTATGTCCAATGTTACGTGTATAAGCTTCATAGATTATTTAGATGCCAAACCAACAACTTTCTATTACAAATGGACAAAACCGTTAAAAGCTCCTCCATAGAGAGAGTTGAGCAACTTCGGACCATCAAAGTTGCTCAATGTACACTTTTTATTGTTCTTCTATGTCCAATTTTACGAGTATAAGGTTTCGTTATTATTTCGATACCAAAACACCAACTTTCTATGACAAATGGACAAAACCGTTAAAAGCTCTTCAATAGACAGAGTTGAGCAACTTCGGACCATCAAAGTTGCTCAATGTACACTTTTTACTGTTCTTCTATGTCCAATTTTACGAGTATAAGCTTCCGAGATTATTTCGATGCCAAAACAACAACTTTATATGACAAATGGACAAAACCGTTAAAAGCTCCCAAATAGAGAGAGTTGAGCAATTTCGGACCATCAAAGTTGCTCGGTGTACACTTTTTATTGTTCTTCTATGTCCAATTTTACGAGTATAAGCTTCGTAGATTATTTCAATGCCAAAACACCAACTTTCAATGACAAAAGGACAAAACCGTTAAAAGCTCTTCAATAGAGAGAGTTGAGCAACTTCGGACCATCAAAGTTACTCGGTGTACACTTTTTATTGTTCTTCTATGTCCAATTTTACGAGTATAAGCTTCCGAGATTATTTCGATGCCAAAACACCAACTTTCAATGACAAAAGGTCAAAACCGTTAAAAGCTCCTCTATAGCGAGAGTTGAACAACTTCGAACCATCAAAGTTGCCCGGTGTACACTTTTTATTGTTCTTCTATGTCCAATTTTACGAGTATAAGGTTCGTAGATTATTTCGATGCCAAAACACCAACTTTCTATGACAAATGGACAAAACCGTTAAAAGCTCCTCCATATAGAGAATTGAGCAACTTCGGACCATCAAAGTTGCTCAGTGTACACTTTTTATTAATCTTCTATGTCCAATGTTACGAGTATAAACTTCGTAGATTATTGCGATGCCAAAACAACAACTTTCAGTTACAAACGTACAAAACCGTTAAAAGCTCCACCATAGAGAGAGTTGAGCAACTTCGGACCATCAATGTTGCTCGGTGTACACCTTTTATTGTTCTTCTATGTCCAATTTTACGAGTATAAGCTTTCGAGATTATTTCGAAGCCAAAACACCAACTTTCTATGACAAATGGACAAACCGTTAAAAACTCCTCCATATAGAGATTTGAGCAACTTCGGACCATCAAAGTTCCTTGGTGTACACTTTTTATTGTTCTTTTATGTCCAATTTTCCGAGCATAAGTTTTCGTTATTATTTCGATGCCAAAACAGCAACTTTCTATGACAAATGGACAAAACCATTAAAAGCTCCTCCATATAGAGAGTTGAGCAACTTCGGACCATCAAAGTTACTCGGTGTACACTTTTTATTGTTCTTCTATGTCCAATGTTACGTGTATAAGCTTCATAGATTATTGCGATGCCAAACCAACAACTTTCTATTACAAATGGACAAAACCGTTAAAAGCTCCTCCATAGAGAGAGTTGAGCAACTTCGGACCATCAAAGTTGCTCAATGTACACTTTTTATTGTTCTTCTATGTCCAATTTTACGAGTATAAGCTTCGTAGATTATTTCAAAGCCAGAACACCAACTTTCTATGACAAATGGACAAAACCGTTAAAAGCTCTTCAATAGAGAGAGTTGAGCAACTTCGGACCATCAAAGTTGCTCAATGTACACTTTTTATTGTTCTTCTATGTCCAATTTTACGAGTATAAGCTTCTGAGATTATTTCGATGCCAAAACACCAACTTTCTATGACAAAAGGACAAAACCGTTAAAAGCTCCTCTATAGCGAGAGTTGAACAACTTCGAACCATCAAAGTTGCCCGTTGTACACTTTTTATTGTTCTTCTATGTCCAATTTTACGAGTATAAGCTTCGTAGATTATTTCAATGCCAAAACACCAACTTTCTATTACAAATGGACAAAACCGTTAAAAGCTCTTCAATAGAGAGAGTTGAGCAACTTCGGACCATCAAAGTTGCTCAATGTACACTTTTTATTGTTCTTCTATGTCCAATTTTACGAGTATAAGCTTCCGAGATTATTTCGATGCCAAAACACCAACTTTCAATGACAAAAGGTCAAAACCGTTAAAAGCTCCTCTATAGCGAGAGTTGAACAACTTCGAACCATCAAAGTTGCCCGGTGTACACTTTTTATTGTTCTTCTATGTCCAATTTTACGAGTATAAGGTTCGTAGATTATTTCGATGCCAAAACACCAACTTTCTATGACAAATGGACAAAACCGTTAAAAGCTCCTCCATATAGAGAATTGAGCAACTTCGGACCATCAAAGTTGCTCAGTGTACACTTTTTATTAATCTTCTATGTCCAATGTTACGAGTATAAACTTCGTAGATTATTGCGATGCCAAAACAACAACTTTCAGTTACAAACGTACAAAACCGTTAAAAGCTCCACCATAGAGAGAGTTGAGCAACTTCGGACCATCAATGTTGCTCGGTGTACACCTTTTATTGTTCTTCTATGTCCAATTTTACGAGTATAAGCTTTCGAGATTATTTCGAAGCCAAAACACCAACTTTCTATGACAAATGGACAAACCGTTAAAAACTCCTCCATATAGAGATTTGAGCAACTTCGGACCATCAAAGTTCCTTGGTGTACACTTTTTATTGTTCTTTTATGTCCAATTTTCCGAGCATAAGTTTTCGTTATTATTTCGATGCCAAAACAGCAACTTTCTATGACAAATGGACAAAACCATTAAAAGCTCCTCCATATAGAGAGTTGAGCAACTTCGGACCATCAAAGTTACTCGGTGTACACTTTTTATTGTTCTTCTATGTCCAATGTTACGTGTATAAGCTTCATAGATTATTGCGATGCCAAACCAACAACTTTCTATTACAAATGGACAAAACCGTTAAAAGCTCCTCCATAGAGAGAGTTGAGCAACTTCGGACCATCAAAGTTGCTCAATGTACACTTTTTATTGTTCTTCTATGTCCAATTTTACGAGTATAACGTTTCGTTATTATTTCGATACCAAAACACCAACTTTCTATGACAAATGAACAAAACCGTTAAAAGCTCTTCAATAGACAGAGTTGAGCAACTTCGGACCATCAAAGTTGCTCAATGTACACTTTTTACTGTTCTTCTATGTCCAATTTTACGAGTATAAGCTTCCGAGATTATTTCGATGCCAAAACAACAACTTTATATGACAAATGGACAAAACCGTTAAAAGCTCCCAAATAGAAAGAGTTGAGCAATTTCGGACCATCAAAGTTGCTCGGTGTACACTTTTTGTTGTTCTTCTATGTCCAATTTTACGAGTATAAGGTTCGTAGATTATTTCGATGCCAAATCACCAACTTTCTATGACAAATGGACAAAACCGTTAAAAGCTCCTCCATATAGAGAATTGAGCAACTTCGGACCATCAAAGTTGCTCCGTGTACACTTTTTATTAATCTTCTATGTCCAATGTTACGAGTATAAACTTCGTAGATTATTGCGATGCCAAAACAACAACTTTCAGTTACAAACGTACAAAACCGTTAAAAGCTCCACCATAGAGAGAGTTGAGCAACTTCGGACCATCAATGTTGCTCGGTGTACACCTTTTATTGTTCTTCTATGTCCAATTTTACGAGTATAAGCTTTCGAGATTATTTCGAAGCCAAAACACCAACTTTCTATGACAAATGGACAAACCGTTAAAAACTCCTCCATATAGAGATTTGAGCAACTTCGGACCATCAAAGTTCCTTGGTGTACACTTTTTATTGTTCTTTTATGTCCAATTTTCCGAGCATAAGTTTTCGTTATTATTTCGATGCCAAAACAGCAACTTTCTATGACAAATGGACAAAACCATTAAAAGCTCCTCCATATAGAGAGTTGAGCAACTTCGGACCATCAAAGTTACTCGGTGTACACTTTTTATTGTTCTTCTATGTCCAATGTTACGTGTATAAGCTTCATAGATTATTGCGATGCCAAACCAACAACTTTCTATTACAAATGGACAAAACCGTTAAAAGCTCCTCCATAGAGAGAGTTGAGCAACTTCGGACCATCAAAGTTGCTCAATGTACACTTTTTATTGTTCTTCTATGTCCAATTTTACGAGTATAACGTTTCGTTATTATTTCGATACCAAAACACCAACTTTCTATGACAAATGAACAAAACCGTTAAAAGCTCTTCAATAGACAGAGTTGAGCAACTTCGGACCATCAAAGTTGCTCAATGTACACTTTTTACTGTTCTTCTATGTCCAATTTTACGAGTATAAGCTTCCGAGATTATTTCGATGCCAAAACAACAACTTTATATGACAAATGGACAAAACCGTTAAAAGCTCCCAAATAGAAAGAGTTGAGCAATTTCGGACCATCAAAGTTGCTCGGTGTACACTTTTTGTTGTTCTTCTATGTCCAATTTTACGAGTATAAGCTTCGTAGATTATTTCAAAGCCAAAACACCAACTTTCTATGACAAATGGACAAAACCGTTAAAAGCTCTTCAATAGAGAGAGTTGAGCAACTTCGGACCATCAAAGTTGCTCAATGTACACTTTTTATTGTTCTTCTATGTCCAATTTTACGAGTATAAGCTTCCGAGATTATTTCGATGCCAAAACACCAACTTTCTATGACAAAAGGACAAAACCGTTAAAAGCTCCTCTATAGCGAGAGTTGAACAACTTCGAACCATCAAAGTTGCCCGTTGTACACTTTCTATTGTTCTTCTATGTCCAATTTTACGAGTATAAGCTTCGTAGATTATTTCAATGCCAAAACACCAACTTTCTATGACAAATGGACAAAACCGTTAAAAGCTCTTCAATAGAGAGAGTTGAGCAACTTCGGACCATCAAAGTTGCTCAATGTACACTTTTTATTGTTCTTTTATGTCCAATTTTACGAGTATAAGCTTCCGAGATTATTTCGATGCCAAAACACCAACTTTCAATGACAAAAGGACAAAACCGTTAAAAGCTCCTCTATAGCGAGAGTTGAACAACTTCGAACCATCAAAGTTGCCCGGTGTACACTTTTTATTGTTCTTCTATGTCCAATTTTACGAGTATAAGGTTCGTAGATTATTTCGATGCCAAAACACCAACTTTCTATGACAAATGGACAAAACCGTTAAAAGCTCCTCCATATAGAGAATTGAGCAACTTCGGACCATCAAAGTTGCTCAGTGTACACTTTTTATTAATCTTCTATGTCCAATGTTACGAGTATAAACTTCGTAGATTATTGCGATGCCAAAACAACAACTTTCAGTTGCAAACGTACAAAACCGTTAAAAGCTCCACCATAGAGAGAGTTGAGCAACTTCGGACCATCAATGTTGCTCGGTGTACACCTTTTATTGTTCTTCTATGTCCAATTTTACGAGTATAAGCTTTCGAGATTATTTCGAAGCCAAAACACCAACTTTCTATGACAAATGGACAAACAGTTAAAAACTCCTCCATATAGAGATTTGAGCAACTTCGGACCATCAAAGTTCCTTGGTGTACACTTTTTATTGTTCTTTTATGTCCAATTTTCCGAGCATAAGTTTTCATTATTATTTCGATGCCAAAACAGCAACTTTCTATGACAAATGGACAAAACCATTAAAAGCTCCTCCATATAGAGAGTTGAGCAACTTCGGACCATCAAAATTACTCGGTGTACACTTTTTATTGTTCTTCTATGTCCAATGTTACGTGTATAAGCTTCATAGATTATTTCGATGCCAAACCAACAACTTTCTATTACAAATGGACAAAACCGTTAAAAGCTCCTCCATAGAGAGAGTTGAGCAACTTCGGACCATCAAAGTTGCTCAATGTACACTTTTTATTGTTCTTCTATGTCCAATTTTACGAGTATAAGGTTTCGTTATTATTTCGATACCAAAACACCAACTTTCTATGACAAATGAACAAAACCGTTAAAAGCTCTTCAATAGACAGAGTTGAGCAACTTCGGACCATCAAAGTTGCTCAATGTACACTTTTTATTGTTCTTCTATGTCCAATTTTACGAGTATAAGCTTCCGAAATTATTTCGATGCCCAAACAACAACTTTCTATGACAAATGGACAAAACCGTTAAAAGCTCCCAAATAGAAAGAGTTGAGCAATTTCGGACCATCAAAGTTGCTCGGTGTACGCTTTTTGCTGTTCTTCTACGTCCAATTTTACGAGTATAAGCTTCGTAGATTATTTCAATGCCAAAACACCAACTTTCTATGACAAATGGACAAAACCGTTAAAAGCTCTTCAATAGAGAGAGTTGAGCAACTTCGGACCATCAAAGTTGCTCAATGTACACTTTTTATTGTTCTTCTATGTCCAATTTTACGAGTATAAGCTTCCGAGATTATTTCGATGCCAAAACAACAACTTTCTATGACAAATGGACAAAACCGTTAAAAGCTCCCAAATAGAGAGAGTTGAGCAATTTCGGACCATCAAAGTTGCTCGGTGTACACTTTTTATTGTTCTTCTATGTCCAATTTTACGAGTATAAGCTTCGTAGATTATTTCAATGCCAAAACACCGACTTTCTATGACAAATGGACAAAACCGTTAAAAGCTCTTCAATAGAGAGAGTTGAGCAACTTCGGACCATCAAAGTTGCTCAATGTACACTTTTTATTGTTCTTCTATGTCCAATTTTACGAGTATAAGCTTCCGAGATTATTTCGATGCCAAAACACCAACTTTCTATGACAAAAGGACAAAACCGTTAAAAGCTCCTCTATAGCGAGAGTTGAACAACTTCGAACCATCAAAGTTGCCCGGTGTACACTTTTTATTGTTCTTCTATGTCCAATTTTACGAGTATAAGGTTCGTAGATTATTTCGATGCCAAAACACCAACTTTCTATGACAAATGGACAAAACCGTTAAAAGCTCCTCCATATAGAGAATTGAGCAACTTCGGACCATCAAAGTTGCTCAGTGTACACTTTTTATTAATCTTCTATGTCCAATGTTACGAGTATAAACTTCGTAGATTATTGCGATGCCAAAACAACAACTTTCAGTTGCAAACGTACAAAATCGTTAAAAGCTCCACCATAGAGAGAGTTGAGCAACTTCGGACCATCAATGTTGCTCGGTGTACACCTTTTATTGTTCTTCTATGTCCAATTTTACGAGTATAAGCTTTCGAGATTATTTCGAAGCCAAAACACCAACTTTCTATGACAAATGGACAAACCGTTAAAAACTCCTCTATATAGAGATTTGAGCAACTTCGGACCATCAAAGTTCCTTGGTGTACACTTTTTATTGTTCTTTTATGTCCAATTTTCCGAGCATAAGTTTTCGTTATTATTTCGATGCCAAAACAGCAACTTTCTATGACAAATGGACAAAACCATTAAAAGCTCCTCCATATAGAGAGTTGAGCAACTTCGGACCATCAAAGTTACTCGGTGTACACTTTTTATTGTTCTTCTATGTCCAATGTTACGTGTATAAGCTTCATAGATTATTTCGATGCCAAACCAACAACTTTCTATTACAAATGGACAAAACCGTTAAAAGCTCCTCCATAGAGAGAGTTGAGCAACTTCGGACCATCAAAGTTGCTCAATGTACACTTTTTATTGTTCTTCTATGTCCAATTTTACGAGTATAAGGTTTCGTTATTATTTCGATACCAAAACACCAACTTTCTATGACAAATGAACAAAACCGTTAAAAGCTCTTCAATAGACAGAGTTGAGCAACTTCGGACCATCAAAGTTGCTCAATGTACACTTTTTATTGTTCTTCTATGTCCAATTTTACGAGTATAAGCTTCCGAAATTATTTCGATGCCCAAACAACAACTTTCTATGACAAATGGACAAAACCGTTAAAAGCTCCCAAATAGAAAGAGTTGAGCAATTTCGGACCATCAAAGTTGCTCGGTGTACGCTTTTTGCTGTTCTTCTACGTCCAATTTTACGAGTATAAGCTTCGTAGATTATTTCAATGCCAAAACACCAACTTTCTATGACAAATGGACAAAACCGTTAAAAGCTCTTCAATAGAGAGAGTTGAGCAACTTCGGACCATCAAAGTTGCTCAATGTACACTTTTTATTGTTCTTCTATGTCCAATTTTACGAGTATAAGCTTCCGAGATTATTTCGATGCCAAAACAACAACTTTCTATGACAAATGGACAAAACCGTTAAAAGCTCCCAAATAGAGAGAGTTGAGCAATTTCGGACCATCAAAGTTGCTCGGTGTACACTTTTTATTGTTCTTCTATGTCCAATTTTACGAGTATAAGCTTCGTAGATTATTTCAATGCCAAAACACCGACTTTCTATGACAAATGGACAAAACCGTTAAAAGCTCTTCAATAGAGAGAGTTGAGCAACTTCGGACCATCAAAGTTGCTCAATGTACACTTTTTATTGTTCTTCTATGTCCAATTTTACGAGTATAAGCTTCCGAGATTATTTCGATGCCAAAACACCAACTTTCTATGACAAAAGGACAAAACCGTTAAAAGCTCCTCTATAGCGAGAGTTGAACAACTTCGAACCATCAAAGTTGCCCGGTGTACACTTTTTATTGTTCTTCTATGTCCAATTTTACGAGTATAAGGTTCGTAGATTATTGCGATGCCAAAACAACAACTTTTAGTTACAAACGTACAAAACCGTTAAAAGCTCCACCATAGAGAGAGTTGAGCAACTTCGGACCATCAATGTTGCTCGGTGTACACCTTTTATTGTTCTTCTATGTCCAATTTTACGAGTATAAGCTTTCGAGATTATTTCGAGGCCAAAACACCAACTTTCTATGACAAATGGACAAACCGTTAAAAACTCCTCCATATAGAGATTTGAGCAACTTCGGACCATCAAAGTTCCTTGGTGTACACTTTTTATTGTTCTTTTATGTCCAATTTTCCGAGCATAAGTTTTCGTTATTATTTCGATGCCAAAACAGCAACTTTCTATGACAAATGGACAAAACCATTAAAAGCTCCTCCATATAGAGAGTTGAGCAACTTCGGACCATCAAAGTTACTCGGTGTACACTTTTTATTGTTCCTCTATGTCCAATGTTACGTGTATAAGCTTCATAGATTATTTCGATGCCAAACCAACAACTTTCTATTACAAATGGACAAAACCGTTAAAAGCTCCTCCATAGAGAGAGTTGAGCAACTTCGGACCATCAAAGTTGCTCAATGTACACTTTTTATTGTTCTTCTATGTCCAATTTTACGAGTATAAGGTTTCGTTATTATTTCGATACCAAAACACCAACTTTCTATGACAAATGGACAAAACCGTTAAAAGCTCTTCAATAGACAGAGTTGAGCAACTTCGGACCATCAAAGTTGCTCAATGTACACTTTTTATTGTTCTTCTATGTCCAATTTTACGAGTATAAGCTTCCGAGATTATTTCGATGCCAAAACACCAACTTTCTACGACAAAAGGACAAAACCGTTAAAAGCTCCTCTATAGCGAGAGTTGAACAACTTCGAACCATCAAAGTTGCCCGGTGTACACTTTTTGTTGTTCTTCTATGTCCAATTTTACGAGTATAAGGTTTCGTTATTATTTCGATGCCAAAACAACAACTTTCTATGACAAATGGACAAAACCGTTAAAAGCTCCTCTATAGCGAGAGTTGAACAACTTCAAACCATCAAAGTTGCCCGGTGTACACTTTTTATTGTTCTTCTATGTCCAATTTTACGAGTCTAAGCTTCCTAGATTATTTCGATGCGAAAACAACAACTTTCTATGACAAATGGACAAAACCGTTAAAAGCTCCTATATATAGAGAGTTGAGCAACTTCGGACCATCAAAGTTCCTTGGTGTACACTTTTTATTGTTCTTTTATGTCCAATGTTACGTATATAAGCTTCATAGATTATTTCGATGCCAAACCAACAACTTTCTATTACAAATGGACAAAACCGTTAAAAGCTCCTCCATAGAGAGAGTTGAGCAACTTCGGACCATCAAAGTTGCTCAATGTACACTTTTTATTGTTCTTCTATGTCCAATTTTACGAGTATAAGGTTTCGTTATTATTTCGATACCAAAACACCAACTTTCTATGACAAATGGACAAAACCGTTAAAAGCTCTTCAATAGACAGAGTTGAGCAACTTCGGACCATCAAAGTTGCTCAATGTACACTTTTTATTGTTCTTCTATGTCGAATTTTACGAGTATAAGCTTCCGAGATTATTTCGATGCCAAAACACCAACTTTCTACGACAAAAGGACAAAACCGTTAAAAGCTCCTCTATAGCGAGAGTTGAACAACTTCGAACCATCAAAGTTGCCCGGTGTACACTTTTTGTTGTTCTTCTATGTCCAATTTTACGAGTATAAGGTTTCGTTATTATTTCGATGCCAAAACAACAACTTTCTATGACAAATGGACAAAACCGTTAAAAGCTCCCAAATAGAGAGAGTTGAGCAATTTCGGACCATCAAAGTTGCTCGGTGTACACTTTTTATTGTTCTTCTATGTCCAATTTTACGAGTATAAGCTTCGTAGATTATTTCAATGCCAAAACACCGACTTTCTATGACAAATGGACAAAACCGTTAAAAGCTCTTCAATAGAGAGAGTTGAGCAACTTCGGACCATCAAAGTTGCTCAATGTACACTTTTTATTGTTCTTCTATGTCCAATTTTACGAGTATAAGCTTCTGAGATTATTTCGATGCCAAAACACCAACTTTCTACGACAAAAGGACAAAACCGTTAAAAGCTCCTCTATAGCGAGAGTTGAACAACTTCGAACCATCAAAGTTGCCCGGTGTACACTTTTTATTGTTCTTCTATGTCCAATTTTACGAGTATAAGCTTCGTAGATTATTTCAATGCCAAAACACCAACTTTCTATGACAAATGGACAAAACCGTTAAAAGTTCTTCAATAGAGAGAGTTGAGCAACTTCGGACCATCAAAGTTGCTCAATGTACACTTTTTATTGTTCTTCTATGTCCAATTTTACGAGTATAAGCTTCCGAGATTATTTCGATGCCAAAACACCAACTTTCTATGACAAAAGGACAAAACCGTTAAAAGCTCCACTATAGCGAGAGTTGAACGACTTCGAACAATCAAAGTTGCCCGGTGTACACTTTTTATTGTTCTTCTATGTCCAATTTTACGAGTATAAGCTTCCTAGATTATTTCGATGCGAAAACAACAACTTTTTATGACAAATGGACAAAACCGTTAAAAGCTCCTATATATAGAGAGTTGAGCAATTTCGGATCATCAAAGTTTCTCGGTGTACACTTTTTACTATTCTTCTATGTCCAATTTTACGAGTATAAGGTTTTGTTATTATTTCTATGCCAAAACAACAACTTTCTATGACAAATGAACAAATCCGTTAAAAGCTCCCAAATAGAGAGAGTTGAGCAATTTCGGACCATCAAAGTTGCTCGGTGTACACTTTTTATTGTTCTTCTATGTCCAATTTTACGAGTATAAGCTTCGTAGATTATTTCGATGCAAAAACACCAACTTTTTATGACAAATGGACAAAACCGTTAGAGGCTCCCAAATAGAGAGTTGAGCAACTTCGGACCATCAAAGTTGCTCGGTGTACACTTTTTATTGTTCTTCTATGTCCAATTTTACGAGTATAAGCTTCGTAGATTATTTCGATGACAAAACAACAACTTTCTATTACAAATGGACAAAACAGTTAAAAGCTCCTCCATAGAGAGAGTTGAGCAACTTCGGACTATCAAAGTTGCTCGGTGTACACTTTTTATTGTTCTTCTATGTCCAATTTTACGAGTATAAGGTTTCGTTATTATTTCGATGAGAAATGGACAAAACCATTAAAAGCTCCTCCATATAGAGAGTTGAGCAACTTCGGACCATCAAAGTTACTCGGTGTACACTTTTTATTGTTCTTCTATGTCCAATGTTACGTGTATAAGCTTCATAGATTATTTCGATGCCAAACCAACAACTTTCTATTACAAATGGACAAAACCGTTAAAAGCTCCACTATAGCGAGAGTTGAACGACTTCGAACCATCAAAGTTGCCCGGTGTACACATTTTATTGTTCTTCTATGTCCAATTTTACGAGTATAAGCTTCCTAGATTATTTCGATGCGAAAACAACAACTTTTTATGACAAATGGACAAAACCGTTAAAAGCTCCTATATATAGAGAGTTGAGCAATTTCGGATCATCAAAGTTTCTCGGTGTACACTTTTTACTATTCTTCTATGTCCAATTTTACGAGTATAAGGTTTTGTTATTATTTCTATGCCAAAACAACAACTTTCTATGACAAATGAACAAATCCGTTAAAAGCTCCCAAATAGAGAGAGTTGAGCAATTTCGGACCATCAAAGTTGCTCGGTGTACACTTTTTATTGTTCTTCTATGTCCAATTTTACGAGTATAAGCTTCGTAGATTATTTCGATGCAAAAACACCAACTTTTTATGACAAATGGACAAAACCGTTAGAGGCTCCCAAATAGAGAGTTGAGCAACTTCGGACCATCAAAGTTGCTCGGTGTACACTTTTTATTGTTCTTCTATGTCCAATTTTACGAGTATAAGCTTCGTAGATTATTTCGATGACAAAACAACAACTTTCTATTACAAATGGACAAAACAGTTAAAAGCTCCTCCATAGAGAGAGTTGAGCAACTTCGGACTATCAAAGTTGCTCGGTGTACACTTTTTATTGTTCTTCTATGTCCAATTTTACGAGTATAAGGTTTCGTTATTATTTCGATGACAAATGGACAAAACCATTAAAAGCTCCTCCATATAGAGAGTTGAGCAACTTCGGACCATCAAAGTTACTCGGTGTACACTTTTTATTGTTCTTCTATGTCCAATGTTACGTGTATAAGCTTCATAGATTATTTCGATGCCAAACCAACAACTTTCTATTACAAATGGACAAAACCGTTAAAAGCTCCTCCATAGAGAGAGTTGAGCAACTTCGGACCATCAAAGTTGCTCAATGTACACTTTTTATTGTTCTTCTATGTCCAATTTTACGAGTATAAGGTTTCGTTATTATTTCGATACCAAAACACCAACTTTCTATGACAAATGGACAAAACCGTTAAAAGCTCTTCAATAGACAGAGTTGAGCAACTTCGGACCATCAAAGTTGCTCAATGTACACTTTTTATTGTTCTTCTATGTCCAATTTTACGAGTATAAGCTTCCGAGATTATTTCGATGCCAAAACACCAACTTTCTACGACAAAAGGACAAAACCGTTAAAAGCTCCTCTATAGCGAGAGTTGAACAACTTCGAACCATCAAAGTTGCCCGTTGTACACTTTTTGTTGTTCTTCTATGTCCAATTTTACGAGTATAAGGTTTCGTTATTATTTCGATGCCAAAACAACAACTTTCTATGACAAATGGACAAAACCGTTAAAAGCTCCCAAATAGAGAGAGTTGAGCAATTTCGGACCATCGAAGTTGCTCGGTGTACACTTTTTATTGTTCTTCTATGTCCAATTTTACGAGTATAAGCTTCGTAGATTATTTCAATGCCAAAACACCGACTTTCTATGACAAATGGACAAAACCGTTAAAAGCTCTTCAATAGAGAGAGTTGAGCAACTTCGGACCATCAAAGTTGCTCAATGTACACTTTTTATTGTTCTTCTATGTCCAATTTTACGAGTATAAGCTTCCGAGATTATTTCGATGCCAAAACACCAACTTTCTACGACAAAAGGACAAAACCGTTAAAAGCTCCTCTATAGCGAGAGTTGAACAACTTCGAACCATCAAAGTTGCCCGGTGTACACTTTTTATTGTTCTTCTATGTCCAATTTTACGAGTATAAGCTTCGTAGATTATTTCAATGCCAAAACACCAACTTTCTATGACAAATGGACAAAACCGTTAAAAGTTCTTCAATAGAGAGAGTTGAGCAACTTCGGACCATCAAAGTTGCTCAATGTACACTTTTTATTGTTCTTCTATGTCCAATTTTACGAGTATAAGCTTCCGAGATTATTTCGATGCCAAAACACCAACTTTCTATGACAAAAGGACAAAACCGTTAAAAGCTCCACTATAGCGAGAGTTGAACGACTTCGAACCATCAAAGTTGCCCGGTGTACACTTTTTATTGTTCTTCTATGTCCAATTTTACGAGTATAAGCTTTCTAGATTATTTCGATGCGAAAACAACAACTTTTTATGATAAATGGACAAAACCGTTAAAAGCTCCTATATATAGAGAGTTGAGCAATTTCGGATCATCAAAGTTTCTCGGTGTACACTTTTTACTATTCTTCTATGTCCAATTTTACGAGTATAAGGTTTTGATATTATTTCGATGCCAAAACAACAACTTTCTATGACAAATGAACAAATCCGTTAAAAGCTCCCAAATAGAGAGAGTTGAGCAATTTCGGACCATCAAAGTTGCTCGGTGTACACTTTTTATTGTTCTTCTATGTCCAATTTTACGAGTATAAGCTTCGTAGATTATTTCAATGCCAAAACACCGACTTTCTATGACAAATGGACAAAACCGTTAAAAGTTCTTCAATAGAGAGAGTTGAGCAACTTCGGACCATCAAAGTTGCTCAATGTACACTTTTTATTGTTCTTCTATGTCCAATTTTACGAGTATAAGCTTCGTAGATTATTTCAATGCCAAAACACCGACTTTCTATGACAAATGGACAAAACCGTTAAAAGCTCTTCAATAGAGAGAGTTGAGCAACTTCGGACCATCAAAGTTGCTCAATGTACACTTTTTATTGTTCTTCTATGTCCAATTTTACGAGTATAAGCTTCCGAGATTATTTCGATGCCAAAACACCAACTTTCTACGACAAAAGGACAAAACCGTTAAAAGCTCCTCTATAGCGAGAGTTGAACAACTTCGAACCATCAAAGTTGCCCGGTGTACACTTTTTATTGTTCTTCTATGTCCAATTTTACGAGTATAAGCTTCGTAGATTATTTCAATGCCAAAACACCAACTTTCTATGACAAATGGACAAAACCGTTAAAAGTTCTTCAATAGAGAGAGTTGAGCAACTTCGGACCATCAAAGTTGCTCAATGTACACTTTTTATTGTTCTTCTATGTCCAATTTTACGAGTATAAGCTTCCGAGATTATTTCGATGCCAAAACACCAACTTTCTATGACAAAAGGACAAAACCGTTAAAAGCTCCACTATAGCGAGAGTTGAACGACTTCGAACCATCAAAGTTGCCCGGTGTACACTTTTTATTGTTCTTCTATGTCCAATTTTACGAGTATAAGCTTTCTAGATTATTTCGATGCGAAAACAACAACTTTTTATGATAAATGGACAAAACCGTTAAAAGCTCCTATATATAGAGAGTTGAGCAATTTCGGATCATCAAAGTTTCTCGGTGTACACTTTTTACTATTCTTCTATGTCCAATTTTACGAGTATAAGGTTTTGATATTATTTCGATGCCAAAACCACAACTTTCTATGACAAATGAACAAATCCGTTAAAAGCTCCCAAATAGAGAGAGTTGAGCAATTTCGGACCATCAAAGTTGCTCGGTGTACACTTTTTATTGTTCTTCTATGTCCAATTTTACGAGTATAAGCTTCGTAGATTATTTCAATGCCAAAACACCGACTTTCTATGACAAATGGACAAAACCGTTAAAAGTTCTTCAATAGAGAGAGTTGAGCAACTTCGGACCATCAAAGTTGCTCAATGTACACTTTTTATTGTTCTTCTATGTCCAATTTTACGAGTATAAGCTTCGTAGATTATTTCAATGCCAAAACACCGACTTTCTATGACAAATGGACAAAACCGTTAAAAGCTCTTCAATAGAGAGAGTTGAGCAACTTCGGACCATCAAAGTTGCTCAATGTACACTTTTTATTGTTCTTCTATGTCCAATTTTACGAGTATAAGCTTCCGAGATTATTTCGATGCCAAAACACCAACTTTCTACGACAAAAGGACAAAACCGTTAAAAGCTCTTCAATAGAGAGAGTTGAGCAACTTCGGACCATCAAAGTTGCCCGGTGTACACTTTTTATTGTTCTTCTATGTCCAATTTTACGATTATAAGCTTCGTAGATTATTTCGATGACAAAACAATAACTTTCTATTACAAATGGACAAAACCGTTAAAAGCTCCTCCATAGAGAGAGTTGAGCAACTTCGGACTATCAAAGTTGCTCGGTGTACACTTTTTATTGTTCTTCTATGTCCAATTTTACGAGTATAAGGTTTCGTTATTATTTCGATGCCAAAACACCAACTTTCTATGACAAATGGACAAAACCGTTAAAAGCTCCTCTATAGCGAGAGTTGAACAACTTCAAACCATCAAAGTTGCCCGGTGTACACTTTTTATTGTTCTTCTATGTCCAATTTTACGAGTCTAAGCTTCCTAGATTATTTCGATGCGAAAACAACAACTTTCTATGACAAATGGACAAAACCGTTAAAAGCTCCTATATATAGAGAGTTGAGCAACTTCGGACCATCAAAGTTCCTTGGTGTACACTTTTTATTGTTCTTTTATGTCCAATGTTACGTATATAAGCTTCATAGATTATTTCGATGCCAAACCAACAACTTTCTATTACAAATGGACAAAACCGTTAAAAGCTCCTCCATAGAGAGAGTTGAGCAACTTCGGACCATCAAAGTTGCTCAATGTACACTTTTTATTGTTCTTCTATGTCCAATTTTACGAGTATAAGGTTTCGTTATTATTTCGATACCAAAACACCAACTTTCTATGACAAATGGACAAAACCGTTAAAAGCTCTTCAATAGATAGAGTTGAGCAACTTCGGACCATCAAAGTTGCTCAATGTACACTTTTTATTGTTCTTCTATGTCCAATTTTACGAGTATAAGCTTCCGAGATTATTTCGATGCCAAAACACCAACTTTCTACGACAAAAGGACAAAACCGTTAAAAGCTCCTCTATAGCGAGAGTTGAACAACTTCGAACCATCAAAGTTGCCCGGTGTACACTTTTTGTTGTTCTTCTATGTCCAATTTTACGAGTATAAGGTTTCGTTATTATTTCGATGCCAAAACAACAACTTTCTATGACAAATGGACAAAACCGTTAAAAGCTCCCAAATAGAGAGAGTTGAGCAATTTCGGACCATCAAAGTTGCTCGGTGTACACTTTTTATTGTTCTTCTATGTCCAATTTTACGAGTATAAGCTTCGTAGATTATTTCAATGCCAAAACACCGACTTTCTATGACAAATGGACAAAACCGTTAAAAGCTCTTCAATAGAGAGAGTTGAGCAACTTCGGACCATCAAAGTTGCTCAATGTACACTTTTTATTGTTCTTCTATGTCCAATTTTACGAGTATAAGCTTCCGAGATTATTTCGATGCCAAAACACCAACTTTCTACGACAAAAGGACAAAACCGTTAAAAGCTCCTCTATAGCGAGAGTTGAACAACTTCGAACCATCAAAGTTGCCCGGTGTACACTTTTTATTGTTCTTCTATGTCCAATTTTACGAGTATAAGCTTCGTAGATTATTTCAATGCCAAAACACCAACTTTCTATGACAAATGGACAAAACCGTTAAAAGTTCTTCAATAGAGAGAGTTGAGCAACTTCGGACCATCAAAGTTGCTCAATGTACACTTTTTATTGTTCTTCTATGTCCAATTTTACGAGTATAAGCTTCCGAGATTATTTCGATGCCAAAACACCAACTTTCTATGACAAAAGGACAAAACCGTTAAAAGCTCCACTATAGCGAGAGTTGAACGACTTCGAACCATCAAAGTTGCCCGGTGTACACTTTTTATTGTTCTTCTATGTCCAATTTTACGAGTATAAGCTTCCTAGATTATTTCGATGCGAAAACAACAACTTTTTATGACAAATGGACAAAACCGTTAAAAGCTCCTATATATAGAGAGTTGAGCAATTTCGGATCATCAAAGTTTCTCGGTGTACACTTTTTACTATTCTTCTATGTCCAATTTTACGAGTATAAGGTTTTGTTATTATTTCGATGCCAAAACAACAACTTTCTATGACAAATGAACAAATCCGTTAAAAGCTCCCAAATAGAGAGAGTTGAGCAATTTCGGACCATCAAAGTTGCTCGGTGTACACTTTTTATTGTTCTTCTATGTCCAATTTTACGAGTATAAGCTTCGTAGATTATTTCGAAGCAAAAACACCAACTTTTTATGACAAATGGACAAAACCGTTAGAGGCTCCCAAATAGAGAGTTGAGCAACTTCGGACCATCAAAGTTGCTCGGTGTACACTTTTTATTGTTCTTCTATGTCCAATTTTACGAGTATAAGCTTCGTAGATTATTTCGATGACAAAACAACAACTTTCTATTACAAATGGACAAAACAGTTAAAAGCTCCTCCATAGAGAGAGTTGAGCAACTTCGGACTATCAAAGTTGCTCGGTGTACACTTTTTATTGTTCTTCTATGTCCAATTTTACGAGTATAAGGTTTCGTTATTATTTCGATGACAAATGGACAAAACCATTAAAAGCTCCTCCATATAGAGAGTTGAGCAACTTCGGACCATCAAAGTTACTCGGTGTACACTTTTTATTGTTCTTCTATGTCCAATGTTACGTGTATAAGCTTCATAGATTATTTCGATGCCAAACCAACAACTTTCTATTACAAATGGACAAAACCGTTAAAAGCTCCTCCATAGAGAGAGTTGAGCAACTTCGGACCATCAAAGTTGCTCAATGTACACTTTTTATTGTTCTTCTATGTCCAATTTTACGAGTATAAGGTTTCGTTATTATTTCGATACCAAAACACCAACTTTCTATGACAAATGGACAAAACCGTTAAAAGCTCTTCAATAGACAGAGTTGAACAACTTCGGACCATCAAAGTTGCTCAATGTACACTTTTTATTGTTATTCTATGTCCAATTTTACGAGTATAAGCTTCCGAGATTATTTCGATGCCAAAACACCAACTTTCTACGACAAAAGGACAAAACCGTTAAAAGCTCCTCTATAGCGAGAGTTCAACAACTTCGAACCATCAAAGTCGCCCGGTGTACACTTTTTGTTGTTCTTCTATGTCCAATTTTACGAGTATAAGGTTTCGTTATTATTTCGATGCCAAAACAACAACTTTCTATGACAAATGGACAAAACCGTTAAAAGCTCCCAAATAGAGAGAGTTGAGCAATTTCGGACCATCAAAGTTGCTCGGTGTACACTTTTTATTGTTCTTCTATGTCCAATTTTACGAGTATAAGCTTCGTAGATTATTTCAATGCCAAAACACCGACTTTCTATGACAAATGGACAAAACCGTTAAAAGCTCTTCAATAGAGAGAGTTGAGCAACTTCGGACCATCAAAGTTGCTCAATGTACACTTTTTATTGTTCTTCTATGTCCAATTTTACGAGTATAAGCTTCCGAGATTATTTCGATGCCAAAACACCAACTTTCTACGACAAAAGGACAAAACCGTTAAAAGCTCCTCTATAGCGAGAGTTGAACAACTTCGAACCATCAAAGTTGCCCGGTGTACACTTTTTATTGTTCTTCTATGTCCAATTTTACGAGTATAAGCTTCGTAGATTATTTCGATGCAAAAACACCAACTTTTTATGACAAATGGACAAAACCGTTAGAGGCTCCCAAATAGAGAGTTGAGCAACTTCGGACCATCAAAGTTGCTCGGTGTACACTTTTTATTGTTCTTCTATGTCCAATTTTACGAGTATAAGCTTCGTAGATTATTTCGATGACAAAACAACAACTTTCAATTACAAATGGACAAAACCGTTAAAAGCTCCTCCATAGAGAGAGTTGAGCAACTTCGGACTATCAAAGTTGCTCGGTGTACACTTTTTATTGTTCTTCTATGTCCAATTTTACGAGTATAAGGTTTCGTTATTATTTCGATGCCAAAACACCAACTTTCTATGACAAATGGACAAAACCGTTAAAAGCTCATCTATAGCGAGAGTTGAACAACTTCGAACCATCAAAGTTGCCCGATGTACACTTTTTATTGTTCTTCTATGTCCAATTTTACGAGTATAAGCTTCCTAGATTATTTCGATGCGAAAACAACAACTTTCTATGACAAATGGACAAAACCGTTAAAAGCTCCTATATATAGAGAGTTGAGCAATTTCGGACCATCAAAGTTTCTCGGTGTACACTTTTTATTGTTCTTCTATGTCCAATTTTACGAGTATAAGGTTTCGTTATTATTTCGATGTCAAAACAACAACTTTCTATGACAAATGAACAAATCCGTTAAAAGCTCCCAAATAGAGAGAGTTGAGCAATTTCGAACCATCAAAGTTGCTCGGTGTACACGTTTTATTGTTCTTCTATGTCCAATTTTACGAGTATAAGCTTCGTAGATTATTTCGAAGCCAAAACACCAACTTTTTATGAAAAATGGACAAAACCGTTAAAAGCTCCACCATAGAGAGAGTTGAGCAACTTTGGACCATAAAGTTGCTCGGTGTACACTTTTTATTGTTCTTCTATGTCCAATTTTACGAGTATAAGCTTCGTAGATTATTTCGATGCCACACCAACAACTTTCTATTACAAATGGACAAAACAGTTAAAAGCTCCTCCATAGAGAGAGTTGAGCAAATTCGTACCATCAAAGTTGCTCAATGTACACTATTTATTGTTCTTCTATGTCCAATTTTACGAGTATAAGGTTTCGTTATTATTTCGATGCCAAAACACCAACTTTCTATGACAAATGGACAAAACCGTTAAAAGCTCTTCAATAGAGATAGTTGAGCAACTTCGGACCATCAAAGTTGCTCAATGTACACTTTTTATTGTTCTTCTATGTCCAATTTTACGAGTATAAGCTTCCTAGATTATTTCGATGCGAAAACAACAACTTTCTATGACAAATGGACAAAACCGTTAAAAGCTCCTATATATAGAGAGTTGAGCAATTTCGGACCATCAAAGTTGCTCGGTGTACACTTTTTATTGTTCTTCTATGTCCAATTTTACGAGTATAAGCTTCCGAGATTATTTCGATGCCAAAACACCAACTTTCTATGACAAATGGACAAAACCGTTAAAAGCTCCTATATATAGAGAGTTGAGCAATTTCGGACCATCAAAGTTGCTCGGTGTACACTTTTTATTGTTCTTCTATGTCCAATTTTACGAGTATAAGGTTTCGTTATTATTTCGATGCCAAAACAACAACTTTCTATGACAAATTGACAAAACCGTTAAAAACTCCCAAATAGAGTGAGTTGAGCAATTTTGGACCATCAAAGTTGCTCGGTGTACACTTTTTATTGTTCTTCTATGTCCAATTTTACGAGTATAAGCTTCGTAGATTATTTCGATGCCAAAACACCAACTTTCTATGACAAATGGACAGAACCGTTAGAGGCTCCCAAATAGAGAGTTGAGCAACTTCGGACCATCAAAGTTGCTCGGTGTACACTTTTTATTGTTCTTCTATGTCCAATTTTAC
Organism: Euonymus europaeus; assembly: GCA_963580455.1. Taxonomy (NCBI): domain Eukaryota; kingdom Viridiplantae; phylum Streptophyta; class Magnoliopsida; order Celastrales; family Celastraceae; genus Euonymus; species Euonymus europaeus. The sequence continues at coordinate 11,058,234 of OY756965.1, forward strand.
GAGTATAAGGTTTCGTTATTATTTCGATGCCAAAACACCAACTTTCTATGACAAATGGACAAAACCGTTAAAAGCTCATCTATAGCGAGAGTTGAACAACTTCGAACCATCAAAGTTGCCCGGTGTACACTTTTTATTGTTCTTCTATGTCCAATTTTACAAGTATAAGCTTCCTAGATTATTTCGATGCGAAAACAACAACTTTCTATGACAAATGGACAAAACCGTTAAAAGCTCCTATATATAGAGAGCTGAGCAATTTCGGACCATCAAAGTTTCTCGGTGTACACTTTTTATTGTTCTTCTATGTCCAATTTTACGAGTATAAGGTTTCGTTATTATTTCGATGTCAAAACAACAACTTTCTATGACAAATGAACAAATCCGTTAAAAGCTCCCAAATAGAGAGAGTTGAGCAATTTCGAACCATCAAAGTTGCTCGGTGTACACGTTTTATTGTTCTTCTATGTCCAATTTTACGAGTATAAGCTTCGTAGATTATTTCGAAGCCAAAACACCAACTTTTTATGAAAAATGGACAAAACCGTTAAAAGCTCCACCATAGAGAGAGTTGAGCAACTTTGGACCATAAAGTTGCTCGGTGTACACTTTTTATTGTTCTTCTATGTCCAATTTTACGAGTATAAGCTTCGTAGATTATTTCGATGCCACACCAACAACTTTCTATTACAAATGGACAAAACAGTTAAAAGCTCCTCCATAGAGAGAGTTGAGCAAATTCGTACCATCAAAGTTGCTCAATGTACACTATTTATTGTTCTTCTATGTCCAATTTTACGAGTATAAGGTTTCGTTATTATTTCGATGCCAAAACACCAACTTTCTATGACAAATGGACAAAACCGTTAAAAGCTCTTCAATAGAGATAGTTGAGCAACTTCGGACCATCAAAGTTGCTCAATGTACACTTTTTATTGTTCTTCTATGTCCAATTTTACGAGTATAAGCTTCCTAGATTATTTCGATGCGAAAACAACAACTTTCTATGACAAATGGACAAAACCGTTAAAAGCTCCTATATATAGAGAGTTGAGCAATTTCGGACCATCAAAGTTGCTCGGTGTACACTTTTTATTGTTCTTCTATGTCCAATTTTACGAGTATAAGCTTCCGAGATTATTTCGATGCCAAAACACCAACTTTCTATGACAAATGGACAAAACCGTTAAAAGCTCCTATATATAGAGAGTTGAGCAATTTCGGACCATCAAAGTTGCTCGGTGTACACTTTTTATTGTTCTTCTATGTCCAATTTTACGAGTATAAGGTTTCGTTATTATTTCGATGCCAAAACAACAACTTTCTATGACAAATGAACAAATCCGTTAAAAGCACCCAAATAGAGAGAGTTGAGCAATTTCGGACCATCAAAGTTGGTCGGTGTACACTTTTTATTGTTCTTCTGTGTCCAATTTTACGAGTATAAGCTTCGTAGATTATTTCGATGCCAAAACACCAACTTTCTATGACAAATGGACAAAACCGTTAGAGGCTCCCAAATAGAGAGTTGAGCAACTTCGGACCATCAAAGTTACTCGGTGTACACTTTTATTGTTCTTCTATGTCCAATGTTACGAGTATAAGCTTCATAGATTATTTCGATGCCAGAACAACAGCTTTCTATTACAAATGGACAAAACCGTTAAAAGCTCCTTTATAGAGAGAGTTGAGCAACTTTGAACCATCAAAGTTGCTCGGTATACACTTTTTATTGTTCTTCTATGTCCAATGTTACGAGTACAAACTTCGTAGATTATTTCGATGCCAATACAACAACATTTTATTAGAAATGGACAAAACCGTTAAAAGCTCCTCTATAGAGAGAGTTGAGCAACTTTGGACCATCAAAGTTGCTCGGTGTACACTTTTTATTGTTCTTCTATGTCCAATTTTACGAGTATAAGCTTCGTAGATTATTTCGATGCCAATACAACAACTTTCTATGACAAATGGACAAAACCGTTAAAGCTCTTCTATAGCGAGAGTTGAGCAACTTCGGACCATCAAAGTTGCGGGGTACACTTTTTATTGTTCTTCTATTTCTAATTTTACGAGTATAAGCTTCGTAGATTATTTCTAATTTTACGAGTATAAGCTTCGTAGATTATTTCGATGCCAAAACACCAACTTTCTATGACAAATGGACAAAACCGTTAAAAGCTCCTCCATATAGAGCGTTGAGCAACTTCGGACCATCAAAGTTGCTCGGTGTACACTTTTTATTGTTCTTCTATGTCCAATGTTACGAGTATAAGCTTCGTAGATTATTTCGATGCCAAAACAACAACTTTCTATTACAAATGGACAAAACCGTTAAAAGCTCCTCCATAGAGAGAGTTGAGCAACTTCGGACCATCAAAGTTGCTCAATGTACACTTTTTATTGTTCTTCTATGTCCAATTTTACGAGTATAAGGTTTCGTTATTATTTCGATGCCAAAACACCAACTTTCTATGACAAATGGACAAAACCGTTAAAAGCTCCTCCATATAGAGAGTTGAGCAACTTCGGACCATCAAAGTTGCTCGGTGTACACTTTTTATAGTTCTTCTATGTCCAATGTTACGAGTATAAGCTTCGTAGATTATTTCGATGCCAAACCAACAACTTTCTATTACAAAAGGACAAAACCGTTAAAAGCTCCTCCATAGAGAGAGTTGAGCAACTTCGGACCATCAAAGTTGCTCAATGTACACTTTTTATTGTTCTTCTATGTCCAATTTTACGAGTATAAGATTTCGTTATTATTTCGATGCCAAAACACCAACTTTCTATGACAAATGGACAAAACCGTTAAAGGCTCCCAAATAGAGAGTTGAGCAACTTCGGACCATCAAAGTTACTCGGTGTACACTTTTATTGTTCTTCTATGTCCAATGTTACGAGTATAAGCTTCATAGATTATTTCGATGCCAGAACAACAGCTTTCTATTACAAATGGACAAAACCGTTAAAAGCTCCTTTATAGAGAGAGTTGAGCAACTTTGAACCATCAAAGTTGCTCGGTATACACTTTTTATTGTTCTTCTATGTCCAATGTTACGAGTACAAACTTCGTAGATTATTTCGATGCCAATACAACAACATTTTATTAGAAATGGACAAAATCGTTAAAAGCTCCTCTATAGAGAGAGTTGAGCAACTTTGGACCATCAAAGTTGCTCGGTGTACACTTTTTATTGTTCTTCTATGTCCAATTTTACGAGTATAAGCTTCGTAGATTATTTCGATGCCAATACAACAACTTTCTATGACAAATGGACAAAACCGTTAAAGCTCTTCTATAGCGAGAGTTGAGCAACTTCGGACCATCAAAGTTGCGGGGTACACTTTTTATTGTTCTTCTATTTCTAATTTTACGAGTATAAGCTTCGTAGATTATTTCTAATTTTACGAGTATAAGCTTCCTAGATTATTTCGATGCCAAAACACCAACTTTCTATGACAAATGGACAAAACCGTTAAAAGCTCCTCCATATAGAGCGTTGAGCAACTTCGGACCATCAAAGTTGCTCGGTGTACACTTTTTATTGTTCTTCTATGTCCAATGTTACGAGTATAAGCTTCGTAGATTATTTCGATGCCAAAACAACAACTTTCTATTACAAATGGACAAAACCGTTAAAAGCTCCTCCATAGAGAGAGTTGAGCAACTTCGGACCATCAAAGTTGCTCAATGTACACTTTTTATTGTTCTTCTATGTCCAATTTTACGAGTATAAGGTTTCGTTATTATTTCGATGCCAAAACACCAACTTTCTATGACAAATGGACAAAACCGTTAAAAGCTCCTCCATATAGAGAGTTGAGCAACTTCGGACCATCAAAGTTGCTCGGTGTACACTTTTTATAGTTCTTCTATGTCCAATGTTACGAGTATAAGCTTCGTAGATTATTTCGATGCCAAACCAACAACTTTCTATTACAAAAGGACCTCCATAGAGAGAGTTGAGCAACTTCGGACCATCAAAGTTGCTCAATGTACACTTTTTATTGTTCTTCTATGTCCAATTTTACGAGTATAAGATTTCGTTATTATTTCGATGCCAAAACACCAACTTTCTATGACAAATGGACAAAACCGTTAAAAGCTCCTCCGTAGAGAGAGTTGAGCAACTTCGGACCATCAAAGTTGCTCAATGTACACTTTTTATTGTTCTTCTATGTCCAATTTTACGAGTATAAGGTTTCGTTATTATTTCGATGCCAAAACACCAACTTTCTATGACAAATGGACAAAATCGTTAAAAGCTCTTGAATAGAGAGAGTAGAGCAACTTCGGACCATCAAAGTTGCTCAATGTTCACTTTTTATTGTTCTTCCATGTCCAATTTTACGAGTATAAGCTTCCGAGATTATTTCGATGCCAAAACACCAACTTTCTATGACAAATGGACAAAACCGTTAAATGCTCCTCTATAGCGAGAGTTGAACAACTTCGAACCATCAAAGTTGCCCGGTGTACACTTTTTATTGTTCTTCTATGTCCAATGTTACGAGTATAAGCTTCGTAGATTATTTCGATGCCAAAACAACAACATTCTATTACAAATGGACAAAACCGTTAAAAGCTCCTCTATAGAGAGAGTTGAGCAACTTTGGACCATCAAAGTTGCTCGGTGTACACTTTTTATTGTTCTTCTATGTCCAATTTTACGAGTATAAGCTTCGTAGATTATTTCGATGCCAATACAACAACTTTCTATGACAAATGGACAAAACCGTTAAAAGCTCTTCTATAGCGAGAGTTGAGCAACTTCGGACCATCAAAGTTGCGCGGTGTACACTTTTTATTGTTCTTCTATTTCTAATTTTACGAGTATAAGCTTCGTAGATTATTTCGATGACAAAACACCAACTTTCTATGACAAATGGACAAAACCGTTAAAAGCTCCTCCATATAGAGCGTTGAGCAACTTCGGACCATCAAAGTTGCTCGGTGTACACTTTTTATTGTTCTTCTATGTCCAATGTTACGAATATAAGCTTCGTAGATTATTTCGATGCCAAAACAACAACTTTCTATTACAAATGGACAAAACCGTTAAAAGCTCCTCCATAGAGAGAGTTGAGCAACTTCGGACCATCAAAGTTGCTCGGTGTACACTTTTTACAGTTCTTCTATGTCCAATATTACGAGTATAAGTTTCGTAGATTATTTCGATGCCAAACCAACAACTTTCTATTACAAATGGACAAAACCGTTAAAAGCTCCTCCATAGAGAGAGTTGAGCAACTTCGGACCATCAAAGTTGCTCAATCTACACTTTTTATTGTTCTTCTATGTCAAATTTTACGAGTATAAGGTTTCGTTATTATTTCGATGCCAAAACACCAACTTTCTATGACAAATGGACAAAATCGTTAAAAGCTCTTCAATAGAGAGAGTTGAGCAACTTCGGACCATCAAAGTTGCTCAATGTTCACTTTTTATTGTTCTTCTTTGTCCAATTTTACGAGTATAAGCTTCCGAGATTATTTCGATGCCAAAACAACAACCTTCTATGAAAAATGGACAAAACCGTTAAAAGCTCCTCCATAGAGAGAGTTGAGCAACTTTGGACCATCAAAGTTGCTCGGTGTACACTTTTTATTGTTCTTCTATGTCCAATTTTACGAGTATAAGCTTCGTAGATTATTTCGATGCCAAACCAACAACTTTCTATTACAAATGGACAAAACCGTTAAAAGCTCCTCCATAGAGAGAGTTGAGCAACTTCGGACCATCAAAGTTGCTCAATGTACACTTTTTATTGTTCTTCTATGTCCAATTTTACGAGTATAAGGTTTCGTTATTATTTCGATGCCAAAAGACCAACTTTCTATGACAAATGGACAAAACCGTTAAAAGCTCTTCAATAGAGATAGTTGAGCAACTTCGGACCATCAAAGTTGCTCAATGTACACTTTTTATTGTTCTTCTATGTCCAATTTTACGAGTATAAGCTTCCTAGATTATTTCGATGCGAAAACAACAACTTTCTATGACAAATGGACAAAACCGTTAAAAGCTCCTATATATAGAGAGTTGAGCAATTTCGGACCATCAAAGTTGCTCGGTGTACACTTTTTATTGTTCTTCTATGTCCAATTTTACGAGTATAAGCTTCCGAGATTATTTCGATGCCAAAACACCAACTTTCTATGACAAATGGACAAAACCGTTAAAAGCTCGTATATATAGAGAGTTGAGCAATTTCGGACCATCAAAGTTGCTCGGTGTACACTTTTTATTGTTCTTCTATGTCCAATTTTACGAGTATAAGGTTTCTTTATTATTTCGATGCCAAAACAACAACTTTCTATGACAAATGAACAAATCCGTTAAAAGCACCCAAATAAAGAGAGTTGAGCAATTTCGGACCATCAAAGTTGCTCGGTGTACACTTTTTATTGTTCTTCTATGTCCAATTTTACGAGTATAAGCTTCGTAGATTATTTTGATGCCAAAACACCAACTTTTTATGACAAATGGACAAAACCGTTAGAGGCTCCCAAATAGAGAGTTGAGCAACTTCGGACCATCAAAGTTACTCGGTGTACACTTTTTATTGTTCTTCTATGTCCAATGTTACGAGTATAAGCTTCATAGATTATTTCGATGCCAGAACAACAACTTTCTATTACAAATGGACAAAACCGTTAAAAGCTCCTTTATAGAGAGAGTTGAGCAACTTTGGACCATCAAAGTTGCTCGGTATACACTTTTTATTGTTCTTCTATGTCCAATGTTACGAGTACAAGCTTCGTAGATTATTTCGATGCCAATACAACAACATTTTATTACAAATGGACAAAACCGTTAAAAGCTCCTCTATAGAGAGAGTTGAGCAACTTTGGACCATCAAAGTTGCTCGGTGTACACTTTTTATTGTTCTTCTATGTCCAATTTTACGAGTATAAGCTTCGTAGATTATTTCGATGCCAATACAACAACTTTCTATGACAAATGGACAAAACCGTTAAAAGCTCTTCTATAGCGAGAGTTGAGCAACTTCGGACCATCAAAGTTGCGCGGTGTACACTTTTTATTGTTCTTCTATTTCTAATTTTACGAGTATAAGCTTCGTAGATTATTTCGATGCCAAAACACCAACTTTCTATGACAAATAGACAAAACCGTTAAAAGCTCCTCCATATAGAGCGTTGAGCAACTTCGGACCATCAAAGTTGCTCGGTGTACACTTTTTATTGTTCTTCTATGTCCAATGTTACGAGTATAAGCTTCGTAGATTATTTCGATGCCAAAACAACAACTTTCTATTACAAATGGACAAAACCGTTAAAAGCTCCTCCATAGAGAGAGTTGAGCAACTTCGGACCATCAAAGTTGCTCAATGTACACTTTTTATTGTTCTTCTATGTCCAATTTTACGAGTATAAGGTTTCGTTATTATTTCGATGCCAAAACACCAACTTCCTATGACAAATGGAAAAAACCGTTAAATGCTCCTCCATATAGAGAGTTGAGCAACTTCGGACCATCAAAGTTGCTCGGTGTACACTTTTTATAGTTCTTCTATGTCCAATGTTACGAGTATAAGCTTCATAGATTATTTCGATGCCAAACCAACAACTTTCTATTACAAAAGGACAAAACCGTTAAAAGCTCCTCCATAGAGAGAGTTGAGCAACTTCGGACCATCAAAGTTGCTCAATGTACACTTTTTATTGTTCTTCTATGTCCAATTTTACGAGTATGAGGTTTCGTTATTATTTCGATGCCAAACACCAACTTTCTATGACAAATGGACAAAATCGTTAAAAGCTCTTGAATAGAGAGAGTTTTGCAACTTCGGACCATCAAAGTTGCTCAATGTTCACTTTTTATTGTTCTTCTATGTCCAATTGTACGAGTATAAGCTTCCGAGATTATTTCGATGCCAAAACACCAACTTTCTATGACAAATGGACAAAACCGTTAAATGCTCCTCTATAGCGAGAGTTGAACAACTTCGAACCATCAAAGTTGCCCGGTGTACACTTTTTATTGTTCTTCTATGTCCAATGTTACGAGTATAAGCTTCGTAGATTATTTCGATGCCAAAACAACAACATTCTATTACAAATGGACAAAACCGTTAAAAGCTCCTCTATAGAGAGAGTTGAGCAACTTTGGACCATCAAAGTTGCTCGGTGTACACTTTTTATTGTTCTTCTATGTCCAATTTTACGAGTATAAGCTTCGTAGATTATTTCGATGCCAATACAACAACTTTCTATGACAAATGGACAAAACCGTTAAAAGCTCTTCTATAGCGAGAGTTGAGCAACTTCGGACCATCAAAGTTGCGCGGTGTACACTTTTTATTGTTCTTCTATTTCTAATTTTACGAGTATAAGCTTCGTAGATTATTTCGATGCCAAAACACCAACTTTCTATGACAAATGGACAAAACCGTTAAAAGCTCCTCCATATAGAGCGTTGAGCAACTTCGGACCATCAAAGTTGCTCGGTGTACACTTTTTATTGTTCTTCTATGTCCAATGTTACGAGTATAAGCTTCGTAGATTATTTCGATGCCAAAACAACAACTTTCTATTACAAATGGACAAAACCGTTAAAAGCTCCTCCATAGAGAGAGTTGAGCAACTTCGGACCATCAAAGTTGCTCAATGTACACTTTTTATTGTTATTCTATGTCCAATTTTACGAGTATAAGGTTTCGTTATTATTTCGATGCCAAAACACCAACTTTCTATGACAAATGGACAAAACCGTTAAAAGCTCCTCCATATAGAGAGTTGTGCAACTTCGGACCATCAAAGTTGCTCGGTGTACACTTTTTATAGTTTTTCTATGTCCAATGTTACGAGTATAAGCTTCGTAGATTATTTCGATCCAAACCAAGAACTTTCTATTACAAATGGACAAAACCGTTAAAAACTCCTCCATAGAGAGAGTTGAGCAACTTCGGACCATCAAAGTTGCTCAATCTACACTTTTTATTGTTCTTCTATGTCCAATTTTACGAGTATAAGGTTTCGTTATTATTTCGATGCCAAAACAGCAACTTTCTATGACAAATGGACAAAATCGTTAAAAGCTCTTCAATAGAGAGAGTTGAGCAACTTCGGACCATCAAAGTTGCTCAATGTTCACTTTTTATTGTTCTTCTATGTCCAATTTTACGAGTATAAGCTTACGAGATTATTTCGATGCCAAAACACCAACTTTCTATGACAAATGGACAAAACCGTTAAAAGCTCCTCTATAGCGAGAGTTGAACAACTTCGAACCATCAAAGTTGCCCGGTGTACACTTTTTATTGTTCTTCTATGTCCAATTTTACGAGTATAAGCTTCGTAGATTATTTCGATGCCAAAACACCAACTTTCTATAACAAATGGACAAAACCGTTAGAGGCTCCCAAATAGAGAGTTGAGCAACTTCGGACCATCAAAGTTGCTCGGTGTACACTTTTTATTGTTCTTCTATGTCCAATTTTACGAGTATAAGCTTCGTAGATTATTATGTCCAATTTTACGAGTATAAGCTTCGTAGATTATTTCGATGCCAAAACAACAACTTTCTATGACAAATGGATAAAATCGTTAAAAGCTCTTGAATAGAGAGAGTTGAGCAACTTCGGACCATCAAAGTTGCGCGGTGTACACTTTTATTGTTCTTCTATGTCCAATTTTACGAGTATAAGCTTCGTAGATTATTATGTCTAATTTTACGAGTATAAGCTTCGTAGATTATTTCGATGCCAAAACACCAACTTTCTATGACAAATGGACAAAACCGTTAAAAGCTCCTCTATAGCGAGAGTTGAACAACTTCGAACCATCAAAGTTGCCCGGTGTACACTTTTTATTGTTCTTCTATGTCCAATTTTACGAGTATAAGGTTTCGTTATTATTCCGATGCCAAAACAACAACTTTCTATGACAAATGAACAAATCCGTTAAAAGCTCCCAAATAGAGAGAGTTGAGCAATTTCGGACCATCAAAGTTGCTCGGTGTACACTTTTTATTGTTCTTCTATGTCCAATTTTACGAGTATAAGGTTTCGTTATTATTTCGATGCCAAAACAACAACTTTCTATGACAAATGAACAAATCCGTTAAAAGCTCCCAAATAGAGAGAGTTGAGCAATTTCGGACCATCAAAGTTGCTCGGTGTACACTTTTTATTGTTCTTCTATGTCCAATTTTACGAGTATAAGCTTCGTAGATTATTTCGATGCCAAAACACCAACTTTCTATGACAAATGGACAAAACCGTTACAGGCTTCCAAATAGAGAGTTGAGCAACTTCGGACCATCAAAGTTGCTCGGTGTACACTTTTTATTGTTCTTCTATGTCCAATTTTATGAGTATAAGCTTCATAGATTATTTCGATGACAAAACAACAACTTTCTATTACAAATGGACAAAACCGTTAAAAGCTCCCAAATAGAGAGAGTTGAGCAATTTCGGACCATCGAAGTTGCTCGGTGTACACTTTTTATTGTTCTTCTATGTCTAATTTTACGAGTATAAGCTTCGTAGATTATTTCGATGCCAAAACAACAACTTTCTATTACAAATGGACAAAACCATTAAAAGCTCCTCCCTAGAGAGAGTTGAGCAACTTCGGACCATCAAAGTTGCTCGATGTACACTTTTTATTGTTCTTCTATGTCCAATTTTACCAGTATAGGGTTTCGTTATTATTTCGATGCCAAAACACCAAATTTCTATGACAAATGGACAAAACCGTTAAAAGCTCCTCCGTAGAGAGAGTTGAGCAACTTCGGACCATCAAAGTTGCTCAATGTACACTTTTTATTGTTCTTCTATGTCCAATTTTACGAGTATAAGGTTTCGTTATTATTTCGATGCCAAAACACCAAATTTCTATGACAAATGGACAAAATCGTTAAAAGCTCTTGAATTGAGAGAGTTGAGCAACTTCGGACCATCAAAGTTGCTCAATGTACACTTTTTATTGTTCTTCTATGTCCAATTTTACGAGTATAAGCTTCCGAGATTATTTCGATGCCAAAACACCAACTTTCTATGACAAATGGACAAAACCGTTAAAAGCTCCTCTATAGCGAGAGTTGAACAACTTCGAACCATCAAAGTTGCCCGGTGTACACTTTTTATTGTTCTTCTATGTCCAATTTTACGAGTATAAGCTTCCTAGATTATTTCGATGCGAAAACAACAACTTTCTATGACAAATGGACAAAACCGTTAAAAGCTCCTATATATAGAGAGTTGAGCAATTTCGGACCATCAAAGTTGCTCGGTGTACACTTTTTATTTTTCTTCTATGTCCAATTTTACGAGTATAAGCTTCCTAGATTATTTCGATGCGAAAACAACAACTTTCTATGACAAATGGACAAAACCGTTATAAGCTCCTATATATAGAGAGTTGAGCAATTTCAGACCATCAAAGTTGCTCGGTGTACACTTTTTATTGTTCTTCTATGTCCAATTTTACGAGTATAAGGTTTCGTTATTATTTCGATGCCAAAACAACAACTTTCTATGACAAATGAACAAATCCGTTAAAAGCTCCCAAATAGAGAGAGTTGAGCAATTTCGGACCATCAAAGTTGCTCGGTGTACACTTTTTATTGTTCTTCTATGTCCAATTTTACGAGTATAAGCTTCGTAGATTATTTCGATTCCAAAACACCAACTTTCTATGACAAATGGACAAAACCGTTAGAGGCTCCCAAATAGAGAGTTGAGCAACTTCGGACCATCAAAGTTGCTCGGTGTACACTTTTTCTTGTTCTTCTATGTCCAATTTTACGAGTATAAGCTTCGTAGATTATTTCGATGACAAAGCAACAACTTTCTATTACAAATGGACAAAACCGTTAAAAGCTCCCAAATAGAGAGAGTTGAGCAATTTCGGACCAACAAAGTTGCTCGGTGTACACTTTTTATTGTTCTTCTATGTCCAATTTTACGAGTATAAGCTTCGTAGATTATTTCGATGACAAAACAACAACATTCTATTACAAATGGACAAAACCGTTAAAAGCTCCTTTATAGAGAGAGTTGAGCAACTTTGGACCATCAAAGTTGCTCGGTGTACACTTTTTATTGTTCTTCTATGTCCAATTTTACGAGTATAAGGTTTCGTTATTATTTCGATGCCAAAACACCAAATTTCTATGACAAATGGAGAAAACCGTTAAAAGCTCCTTCGTAGAGAGAGTTGAGCAACTTCGGACCATCAAAGTTGCTCAATGTACACTTTTTATTGTTCTTCTATGTCCAATTTTACGAGTATAAGGTTTTGTTATTATTTCGTTGCCAAAAAACCAAATTTCTATGACAAATGGACAAAATCGTTAAAAGCTCTTGAATAGAGAGAGTTGAGCAACTTCGGACCATCAAAGTTGCTCAATGTACACTTTTTATTGTTATTCTATGTCCAATTTTACGAGTATAAGCTTCCGAGATTATTTCGATGCCAAAACACCAACTTTCTATGACAAATGGACAAAACCGTTAAAAGCTCCTCTATAGCGAGAGTTGAACAACTTCGAACCATCAAAGTTGCCCGGTGTACACTTTTTATTGTTCTTCTATGTCCAATTTTAGGAGTATAAGCTTCCTAGATTATTTCGATGCGAAAACAACAACTTTCTATGACAAATGGACAAAATCGTTAAAAGCTCCTATATATAGAGAGTTGAGCAATTTCGGACCATCAAAGTTGCTCGGTGTACACTTTTTATTTTTCTTCTATGTCCAATTTTACGAGTATAAGCTTCCTAGATTATTTCGATGCGAAAACAACAACTTTCTATGACAAATGGACAAAACCGTTATAAGCTCCTATATATAGAGAGTTGAGCAATTTCGGACCATCAAAGTTGCTCGGTGTACACTTTTTATTGTTCTTCTATGTCCAATTTTACGAGTATATGGTTTCGTTATTATTTCGATGCCAAAACAACAACTTTCTATGACAAATGAACAAATCCGTTAAAAGCTCCCAAATAGAGAGAGTTGAGCAATTTCGGACCATCAAAGTTGCTCGGTGTACACTTTTTATTGTTCTTCTATGTCCAATTTTACGAGTATAAGCTTCGTAGATTATTTCGATGCCAAAACACCAACTTTCTATGACAAATGGACAAAACCGTTAGAGGCTCCCAAATAGAGAGTTGAGCAACTTCGGACCATCAAAGTTGCTCGGTGTACACTTTTTATTGTTCTTCTATGTCCAATTTTAAGAGTATAAGCTTCGTAGATTATTTCGATGCCAAAACACCAACTTTCTATGACAAATGGACAAAACCGTTAGAGGCTATCAAATAGAGAGTTGAGCAACTTCGGACCGTCAAAGTTGCTCGGTGTACACTTTTTATTGTTCTTCTATGTCCAATTTTACGAGTATAAGCTTCGTAGATTATTTCGATGACAAAACAACAACTTTCTATTACAAATGGACAAAACCGTTAAAAGCTCTCAAAAAGAGAGAGTTGAGCAATTTCGGACCATCAAAGTTGCTCGGTGTACACTTTTTATTGTTCTTCTATGTCCAATTTTACGAGTATAAGGTTTCGTTATTATTTCGATGCCAAAACACCAACTTTCTATGACAAATGGACAAAACCGTTAAAAGCTCCTCCGTAGAGAGAGTTGAGCAACTTCGGACCATCAAAGTTGCTCAATGTACACTTTTTATTGTTCTTCTATGTCCAATTTTACGAGTATAAGGTTTCGTTATTATTTCGATGCCAAAACACCAAATTTCTATGACAAATGGACAAAATCGTTAAAAGCTCTTGAATAGAGAGAGTTAAGCAACTTCGGACCATCAAAGTTGCTCAATGTACACTTTTTATTGTTATTCTATGTCCAATTTTACGAGTATAAGCTTCCGAGATTATTTCGATGCCAAAACACCAACTTTCTATGACAAATGGACAAAACCGTTAAAAGCTCCTCTATAGCGAGAGTTGAACAACTTCGAACCATCAAAGTTGCCTGGTGTACACTTTTTATTGTTCTTCTATGTCCAATTTTACGAGTATAAGCTTCCTAGATTATTTCGATGCGAAAACAACAACTTTCTATGACAAATGGACAAAACCGTTAAAAGCTCCTATATATAGAGAGTTGAGCAATTTCGGACCATCAAAGTTGCTCGGTGTACACTTTTTATTTTTCTTCTATGTCCAATTTTACGAGTATAAGCTTCCTAGATTATTTCGATGCGAAAACAACAACTTTCTATGACAAATGGACAAAACCGTTATAAGCTCCTATATATAGAGAGTTGAGCAATTTCGGACCATATAAGTTGCTCGGTGTACACTTTTTATTGTTCTTCTATGTCCAATTTTACGAGTATATGGTTTCGTTATTATTTCGATGCCAAAACAACAACTTTCTATGACAAATGAACAAAACCGTTAAAAGCTGCCAAATAGAGAGAGTTGAGCAATTTCGGACCATCAAAGTTGCTCGGTGTACACTTTTTACTGTTCTTCTATGTCCAATTTTACGAGTATAAGCTTCGTAGATTATTTCGATGACAAAACAACAACATTCTATTACAAATGGACAAAACTGTTAAAAGCTCCTTTATAGAGAGAGTTGAGCAACTTTGGACCATCAAAGTTGCTCGGTGTACACTTTTTATTGTTCTTCTATGTCCAATTTTACGAGTATAAGGTTTCGTTATTATTTCGATGCCAAAATACCAACTTTCTATGACAAATGGACAAAACCGTTAAAAGCTCCTCCGTAGAGAGAGTTGAGCAACTTCGGACCATCAAAGTTGCTCAATGTACACTTTTTATTGTTCTTCTATGTCCAATTTTACGAGTATAGGGTTTCGTTATTATTTCGATGCCAAAACACCAAATTTCTATGACAAATGGACAAAATCGTTAAAAGCTCTTGAATAGAGAGAGTTGAGCAACTTCGGACCATCAAAGTTGCTCAATGTACATTTTTTATTGTTCTTCTATGTCCAATTTTACGAGTATAAGCTTCCGAGATTATTTCGATGCCAAAACACCAACTTTCTATGACAAATGGACAAAACCGTTAAAAGCTCCTCTATAGCGAGAGTTGAACAACTTCGAACCATCAAAGTTGCCCGGTGTACACTTTTTATTGTTCTTCTATGTCCAATTTTACGAGTATAAGCTTCCTAGATTATTTCGATGCGAAAACAACAACTTTCTATGACAAATGGACAAAACCGTTAAAAGCTCCTATATATAGAGAGTTGAGCAATTTCGGACCATCAAAGTTGCTCGGTGTACACATTTTATTTTTCTTCTGTGTCCAATTTTACGAGTATAAGCTTCCTAGATTATTTCGATGCGAAAACAACAACTTTCTATGACAAATGGACAAAACCGTTATAAGCTCCTATATATAGAGAGTTGAGCAATTTCGGACCATCAAAGTTGCTCGGTGTACACTTTTTATTGTTCTTCTATGTCCAATTTTACGAGTATAAGGTTTCGTTATTATTTCGATGCCAAAACAACAACTTTCTATGACAAATGAACAAATCCGTTAAAAGCTCCCAAATAGAGAGAGTTGAGCAATTTCGGAACATCAAAGTTGCTCGGTGTACACTTTTTATTGTTCTTCTATGTCCAATTTTACAAGTATAAGCTTCGTAGATTATTTCGATGCCAAAACACCAACTTTCTATAACAAATGGACAAAACCGTTAGAGGCTCCCAAATAGAGAGTTGAGCAACTTCGGACCATCAAAGTTGCTCGGTGTACACTTTTTATTGTTCTTCTATGTCCAATTTTACGAGTATAAGCTTCGTAGATTATTTCGATGACAAAACAACAACTTTCTATTACAAATGGACAAAACCGTTAAAAGCTCCCAAATAGAAAGAGTTGAGCAATTTCGGACCATCAAAGTTGCTCGGTGTACACTTTTTATTGTTCTTCTATGTCCAATTTTACGAGTATAAGCTTCGTAGATTATTTCGATGACAAAACAACAACATTCTATTACAAATGGACAAAACCGTTAAAAGCTCCTTTATAGAGAGAGTTGAGCAACTTTGGACCATCAAAGTTGCTCGGTGTACACTTTTTATTGTTCTTCTATGTCCAATTTTACGAGTATAAGGTTTCGTTATTATTTCGATGCCAAAACACCAACTTTCTATGACAAATGGACAAAACCGTTATAAGCTCCTATATATAGAGAGTTGAGCAATTTCGGACCATCAAAGTTGCTCGGTGTACACTTTTTATTGTTCTTCTATGTCCAATTTTACGAGTATAAGGTTTCGTTATTATTTCGATGCCAAAACAACAACTTTCTATGACAAATGAACAAATTCGTTAAAAGCTCCCAAATAGAGAGAGTTGAGCAATTTCGGACCATCAAAGTTGCTCGGTGTACACTTTTTATTGTTCTTCTATGTCCAATTTTACAAGTATAAGCTTCGTAGATTATTTCGATGCCAAAACACCAACTTTCTATGACAAATGGACAAAACCGTTAGAGGCTCCCAAATAGGGAGTTGAGCAACTTCGGACCATCAAAGTTGCTCGGTGTACACTTTTTATTGTTCTTCTATGTCCAATTTTACGAGTATAAGCTTCCTAGATTATTTCGATGCGAAAACAACAACTTTCTATGACAAATGGACAAAACCGTTAAAAGCTCCTATATATAGAGAGTTGAGCAATTTCGGACCATCAAAGTTGCTCGGTGTACACTTTTTATTTTTCTTCTATGTCCAATTTTACGAGTATAAGCTTCCTAGATTATTTCGATGCGAAAACAACAACTTTCTATGACAAATTGACAAAACCGTTATAAGCTCCTATATATAGAGAGTTGAGCAATTTCGGACCATCAAAGTTGCTCGGTGTACACTTTTTATTGTTCTTCTATGTCCAATTTTACGAGTATAAGGTTTCGTTATTATTTCGATGCCAAAACAACAACTTTCTATGACAAATGAACAAATCCGTTAAAAGCTCCCAAATAGAGAGAGTTGAGCAATTTGGGACCATCAAAGTTGCTCGGTGTATACTTTTTATTGTTCTTCTATGTCCAATTTTGCGAGTATAAGCTTCATAGATTATTTCGATGCCAAAACACCAACTTTCTATGACAAATGGACAAAACCGTTAGAGGCTCCCAAATAGAGAGTTGAGCAACTTCGGACCATCAAAGTTGCTCGGTGTACAGTTTTTATTGTTCTTCTATGTCCAATTTTACGAGTATAAACTTCGTAGATTATTTCGATGACAAAACAACAACTTTCTATTACAAATGGACAAAACCGTTAAAAGCTCCCAAATAGAAAGAGTTGAGCAATTTCGGACCATCAAAGTTGCTCGGTGTACACTTTTTATTGTTCTTCTATGTCCAATTTTACGAGTATAAGCTTCCGAGATTATTTCGATGCCAAAACACCAACTTTCTATGAAAATGGACAAAACCGTTATAAGCTCCTCTATAGCGAGAGTTGAACAACTTCGAAACATCAAAGTTGCCCGGTGTACACTTTTTATTGTTCTTCTATGTCCAATTTTACGAGTATAAGCTTCCTAGATTATTTCGATGCGAAAACAACAACTTTCTATGACAAATGGACAAAACCGTTAAAAGCTCCTATATATAGAGAGTTGAGCAATTTTGGGACCATCAAAGTTGCTCGGTGTACACTTTTTATTTTTCTTCTATGTCCAATTTTACGAGTATAAGCTTCCTAGATTATTTCGATGCGAAAACAACAACTTTCTATGACAAATGGACAAAACCGTTATAAGCTCCTATATATAGAGAGTTGAGCAATTTCGGACCATCAAAGTTGCTCGGTGTACACTTTTTATTGTTCTTCTATGTCTAATTTTACGAGTATAAGGTTTCGTTATTATTTCGATGCCAAAACAACAACTTTCTATGACAAATGAACAAATCCGTTAAAAGCTCCCAAATAGAGAGAGTTGAGCAATTTCGGACCATCAAAGTTGCTCGGTGTACACTTTTTATTGTTCTTCTATGTCCAATTTTGCGAGTATAAGCTTCGTAGATTATTTCGATGCCAAAACACCAACTTTCTATGACAAATGGACAAAACTGTTAGAGGCTCCCAAATAGAGAGTTGAGCAACTTCGGACCATCAAAGTTGCTCGGTGTACACTTTTTATTGTTCTTCTATGTCCAATTTTACGAGTATAAGCTTCGTAGATTATTTCGATCACAAAACAACAACTTTCTATTACAAATGGACAAAACCGTTAAAAGCTCCCAAATAGAAAGAGTTGAGCAATTTCGGACCATCAAAGTTGCTCGGTGTACACTTTTTATTGTTCTTCTATGTCCAATTTTACGAGTATAAGCTTCGTAGATTATTTCGATGACAAAACAACAACATTCTATTACAAATGGACAAAACCGTTAAAAGCTCCTTTATAGAGAGAGTTGAGCAACTTTGGACCATCAAAGTTGCTCGGTGTACACTTTTTATTGTTCTTCTATGTCCAATTTTACGAGTATAGGGTTTCGTTATTATTTCGATGCCAAAACACCAAATTTCTATGACAAATGGACAAAATCGTTAAAAGCTCTTGAATAGAGAGAGTTGAGCAACTTCGGACCATCAAAGTTGCTCAATGTACACTTTTTATTGTTCTTCTATGTCCAATTTTACGAGGATAAGCTTCGTAGATTATTTCGATGACAAAACAACAACATTCTATTACAAATGGACAAAACCGTTAAAAGCTCCTTTATAGAGAGAGTTGAGCAACTTTGGACCATCAAAGTTGCTCGGTGTACACTTTTTATTGTTCTTCTGTCCAATTTTACGAGTATAAGCTTCCTAGATTATTTCGATGCGAAAACAACAACTTTCTATGACAAATGGATAAAACCGTTAAAAGCTCCTATATATAGAGAGTTGAGCAATTTCGGACCATCAAAGTTGCTCGGTGTATACTTTTTATTTTTCTTCTATGTCCAATTTTACGAGTATAAGCTTCCTAGATTATTTCGATGCGAAAACAACAACTTTCTATGACAAATGGACAAAACCTTTATAAGCTCCTATATATAGAGAGTTGAGCAATTTCGGACCATCAAAGTTGCTCGGTGTACACTTTTTATTGTTCTTCTATGTCTAATTTTACGAGTATAAGGTTTCGTTATTATTTCGATGCCAAAACAACAACTTTCTATGACAAATGAACAAATCCGTTAAAAGCTCCCAAATAGAGAGAGTTGAGCAATTTCGGACCATCAAAGTTGCTCGGTGTACACTTTTTATTGTTCTTCTATGTCCAATTTTGCGAGTATAAGCTTCGTAGATTATTTCGATGCCAAAACACCAACTTTCTATGACAAATGGACAAAACCGTTAGAGGCTCCCAAATAGAGAGTTGAGCAACTTCGGACCATCAAAGTTGCTCGGTGTACACTTTTTATTGTTCTTCTATGTCCAATTTTACGAGTATAAGCTTCGTAGATTATTTCGATCACAAAACAACAACTTTCTATTACAAATGGACAAAACCGTTAAAAGCTCCCAAATAGAAAGAGTTGAGCAATTTCGGACCATCAAAGTTGCTCGGTGTACACTTTTTATTGTTCTTCTATGTCCAATTTTACGAGTATAAGCTTCGTAGATTATTTCGATGACAAAACAACAACATTCTATTACAAATGGACAAAACTGTTAAAAGCTCCTTTATAGAGAGAGTTGAGCAACTTTGGACCATCAAAGTTCCTCGGTGTACACTTTTTATTGTTCTTCTATGTCCAATTTTACGAGTATAGGGTTTCGTTATTATTTCGATGCCAAAACACCAAATTTCTATGACAAATGGACAAAATCGTTAAAAGCTCTTGAATAGAGAGAGTTGAGCAACTTCAGACCATCAAAGTTGCTCAATGTACACTTTTTATTGTTCTTCTATGTCCAATTTTACGAGGATAAGCTTCGTAGATTATTTCGATGACAAAACAACAACATTCTATTACAAATGGACAAAACCGTTAAAAGCTCCTTTATAGAGAGAGTTGAGCAACTTTGGACCATCAAAGTTGCTCGGTGTACACTTTTTATTGTTCTTCTGTCCAATTTTACGAGTATAAGCTTCCTAGATTATTTCGATGCGAAAACAACAACTTTCTATGACAAATGGATAAAACCGTTAAAAGCTCCTATATATAGAGAGTTGAGCAATTTCGGACCATCAAAGTTGCTCGGTGTACACTTTTTATTTTTCTTCTATGTCCAATTTTACGAGTATAAGCTTCCTAGATTATTTCGATGCGAAAACAACAACTTTCTATGAAAAATGGACAAAACCGTTACAAGCTCCTATATATAGAGAGTTGAGCAATTTCGGACCATCAAAGTTGCTCGGTGTACACTTTTTATTGTTCTTCTATGTCCAATTTTACGAGTATAAGGTTTCGTTATTATTTCGATGCCAAAACAACAACTTTCTATGACAAATGAACAAATCCGTTAAAAGCTCCCAAAAAGAGAGAGTTGAGCAATTTCGGACCATCAAAGTTGCTCGGTGTACACTTTTTATTGTTCTTCTATGTCCAATTTTACGAGTATAAGCTTCGTAGATTATTTCGATGCCAAAACACCAACTTTCTATGACAAATGGACAAAACCGTTACAGGCTCCCAAATAGAGAGTTGAGCAACTTCGGACCGTCAAAGTTGCTCGGTGTACACTTTTTATTGTTCTTCTATGTCCAATTTTACGAGTATAAGCTTCGTAGATTATTTCGATGACAAAAAAACAACTTTCTATTACAAATGGACAAAACCGTTAAAAGCTCTCAAATAGAGAGAGTTGAGCAATTTCGGACCATCAAAGTTGCTCGGTGTACACTTTTTATTGTTCTTCTATGTCCAATTTTACGAGTATAAGCTTCGTAGATTATTTCGATGACAAAACAACAACTTTCTATTACAAATGGACAAAACCGTTAAAAGCTCCCAAATAGAAAGAGTTGAGCAATTTCGGACCATCAAAGTTGCTCGGTGTACACTTTTTATTGTTCTTCTATGTCCAATTTTACGAGTATAAGCTTCGTAGATTATTTCGATGACAAAACAACAACATTCTATTACAAATGGACAAAACCGTTAAAAGCTCCTTTATAGAGAGAGTTGAGCAACTTTGGACCATCAAAGTTGCCCGGTGTACACTTTTTATTGTTCTTCTATGTCCAATTTTACGAGTATAAGGTTTCGTTATTATTTCGATGCCAAAACACCAAATTTCTATGACAAATGGAGAAAATCGTTAAAAGCTCTTGAATAGAGAGAGTTGAGCAACTTCGGACCATCAAAGTTGCTCAATGTACACTTTTTATTGTTCTTCTATGTCCAATTTTACGAGTATAAGCTTCGTAGATTATTTCGATGACAAAACAACAACATTCTATTACAAATGGACAAAACCGTTAAAAGCTCATTTATAGAGAGAGTTGAGCAACTTTGGACCATCAAAGTTGCTCGGTGTACACTTTTTATTGTTCTTCTATGTCCAATTTTACGAGTATAAGCTTCCTAGATTATTTCGATGCGAAAACAACAACTTTCTATGACAAATGGATAAAACCGTTAAAAGCTCCTATATATAGAGAGTTGAGCAATTTCGGACCATCAAAGTTGCTCGGTGTACACTTTTTATTTTTCTTCTATGTCCAATTTTACGAGTATAAGCTTCCTAGATTATTTCGATGCGAAAACAACAACTTTCTATGACAAATGGACAAAACCGTTACAAGCTCCTATATATAGAGAGTTGAGCAATTTCGGACCATCAAAGTTGCTCGGTGTACACTTTTTATTGTTCTTCTATGTCCAATTTTACGAGTATAAGGTTTCGTTATTATTTCGATGCCAAAACAACAACTTTCTATGACAAATGAACAAATCCGTTAAAAGCTCCCAAAAAGAGAGAGTTGAGCAATTTCGGACCATCAAAGTTGCTCGGTGTACGCTTTTTATTGTTCTTCTATGTCCAATTTTACGAGTATAAGCTTCGTAGATTATTTCGATGCCAAAACACCAACTTTCTATGACAAATGGACCAAACCGTTAGAGGCTCCCAAATAGTGAGTTGAGCAACTTCGGACCGTCAAAGTTGCTCGGTGTACACTTTTTATTGTTCTTCTATGTCCAATTTTACGAGTATAAGCTTCGTAGATTATTTCGATGACAAAACAACAACTTTCTATTACAAATGGACAAAACCGTTAAAAGCTCTCAAATAGAGAGAGTTGAGCAATTTCGGACCATCAAAGTTGCTCTGTGTACACTTTTTATTGTTCTTCTATGTCCAATTTTACGAGTATAAGCTTCGTAGATTATTTCGATGACAAAACAACAACATTCTATTACAAATGGACAAAACCGTTAAAAGCTCCTTTATAGAGAGAGTTGAGCAACTTTGGACCATCAAAGTTGCTCGGTGTACACTTTTTATTGTTCTTCTATGTCCAATTATACGAGTATAAGCTTCGTAGATTATTTCGATGACAAAACAACAACTTTCTTTCACAAATGGACAAAATCGTTAAAAGCTTCTCCATAGAGAGAGTTGAGCAACTTCGGACTATCAAAGTTGCACGGTGTACACTTTTTATTGTTCTTTTATGTCAAATGTTACGAGTATAAGCTTCATAGATTATTTCGATGCCAAAACAACAACATTCTATTACAAATGTACAAAACCGTTAAAAGCTCCTCTATAGAGAGAGTTGAGCAACTTGGGACCATCAAAGTTGCTCGGTGTACACTTTTTATTGTTCTTCTATGTCCAATTTTACGAGTATAAGCTTCGTAGATTATTTCGATGCCAAAACAACAACTTTCTATGACAAATGGACAAAACCGTTAAAAGCTCTTCTATAGCGAGAGTTGAGCAACTTCGGACCATCAAAGTTGCGCCGTGTACACTTTTTATTGTTCTTCTATGTCTAATTTTACGAGTATAAGCTTCGTAGATTATTTCGATGCCAAAACACCAACTTTCTATGACAAATGGACAAAACCGTTAAAAGCTCCTCCATATAGAGAGTTGAGCAACTTCGGACCATCAAAGTTGCTCGGCGTACACTTTTTATTGTTCTTCTATGTCCAATTTTACGAGTATAAGCTTCGTAGATTATTTCGATGCCAAACCAACAACTTTCTATTACAAATGGACAAAACCGTTAAAAGCTCCTCCATAGAGAGAGAGTTGAGCAACTTCGGACCATCAAAGTTGCTCAATGTACACTTTTTATTGTTCTTCTATGTCCAATTTTACGAGTATAAGGTTTCGTTATTATTTCGATGCCAAAACACCAACTTTCTATGACAGATGGACAAAACCGTTAAAAGCTCCTCCATAGAGAGAGTTGAGCAACTTCGGACCATCAAAGTTGCTCAATGTACACTTTTTATTGTTCTTCTATGTCCAATTTTACGAGTATAAGGTTTCGTTATTATTTCGATGCCAAAACACCAACTTTCTATGACAAATGGACAAAATCGTTAAAAGCTCTTGAATAGAGAGAGTTGAGCAACTTCGGACCATCAAAGTTGCTCGGTGTACACTTTTTATTGTTCTTCTATGTCCAATTATAAGAGTATAAGCTTCCGAGATTATTTCGATGCTAAAACACCAACTTTCTATGACAAATGGACAAAACCGTTAAAAGCTCCTCTATAGCGAGAGTTGAACAACTTCGAACCATCAAAGTTGCCCGGTGTACACTTTTTATTGTTCTTCTATGTCCAATTTTACGAGTATAAGCTTCCTAGATTATTTCGATGCGAAAACAACAACTTTCTATGACAAATGGACAAAACCGTTAAAAGCTCCTATATATAGAGAGTTGAGAAATTTCGGACCATCAAAGTTGCTCGGTGTACACTTTTTATTTTTCTTCTATGTCCAATTTTACGAGTATAAGCTTCTTAGATTATTTCGATGCGAAAACAACAACTTTCTATGACAAATGGACAAAACCGTTATAAGCTCCTATATATAGAGAGTTGAGCAATTTCGGACCATCAAAGTTGCTCGGTGTACACTTTTTATTGTTCTTCTATGTCCAATTTTACGAGTATAAGGTTTCGTTATTATTTCGATGCCAAAACAACAACTTTCTATGACAAATGAACAAATCCGTTAAAAGCTCCCAAAAAGAGAGAGTTGAGCAATTTCGGACCATCAAAGTTGCTCGGTGTACACTTTTTATTGTTCTTCTATGTCCAATTTTACGAGTATAAGCTTCCTAGATTATTTCGATGCGAAAACAACAACTTTCTATGACAAATGGACAAAACCGTTAAAAGCTCCTATATATAGAGAGTTGAGCAATTTCGGACCATCAAAGTTGCTCGGTGTACACTTTTTATTTTTCTTCTATGTCCAATTTTACGAGTATAAGCTTCCTAGATTATTTCGATGCGAAAACAACAACTTTCTATGACAAATGGACAAAACCGTTATAAGCTCCTATATATAGAGAGTTGAGCAATTTCGGACCATCAAAGTTGCTCGGTGTACACTTTTTATTGTTCTTCTATGTCCAATTTTACGAGTATAAGGTTTCGTTATTATTTCGATGCCAAAACAACAACTTTCTATGACAAATGAACAAATCCGTTAAAAGCTCCCAAATAGAGAGAGTTGAGCAATTTCGGACCATCAAAGTTGCTCGGTGTACACTTTTTATTGTTCTTCTATGTCCAATTTTGCGAGTATAAGCTTCGTAGATTATTTCGATGCCAAAACACCAACTTTCTATGACAAATGGACAAAACCGTTAGAGGCTCCCAAATAGAGAGTTGAGCAACCTCGGACCATCAAAGTTGCTCGGTGTACACTTTTTATTGTTCTTCTATGTCCAATTTTACGAGTATAAGCTTCGTAGATTATTT
Organism: Euonymus europaeus; assembly: GCA_963580455.1. Classification (NCBI taxonomy): domain Eukaryota; kingdom Viridiplantae; phylum Streptophyta; class Magnoliopsida; order Celastrales; family Celastraceae; genus Euonymus; species Euonymus europaeus. The sequence continues at coordinate 11,083,137 of OY756965.1, forward strand.
CGATGACAAAACAACAACTTTCTATTACAAATGGACAAAACCGTTAAAAGCTCCCAAATAGAAAGAGTTGAGCAATTTCGGACCATCAAAGTTGCTCGGTGTACACTTTTTATTGTTCTTCTATGTCCAATTTTACGAGTATAAGCTTCGTAGATTATTTCGATGAAAAAACAACAACATTCTATTACAAATGGACAAAACCGTAAAAGCTCCTTTATAGAGAGAGTTGAGCAACTTTGGACCATCAAAGTTGCTCGGTGTACACTTTTTATTGTTCTTCTATGTCCAATTTTACGAGTATAAGGTTTCGTTATTATTTCGATGCCAAAACACCAAATTTCTATGACAAATGGACAAAATCGTTAAAAGCTCTTGAATAGAGAGAGTTGAGCAACTTCGGACCATCAAAGTTGCTCAATGTACACTTTTTATTGTTCTTCTATGTCCAATTTTACGAGTATAAGCTTCGTAGATTATTTCGATGCCAAACCAACAACTTTCTATTACAAATGGACAAAACCGTTAAAAGCTCCTCCATAGAGAGAGTTGAGCAACTTCGGACCATCAAAGTTGCTCGGTGTACACTTTTTATTGTTCTTCTATGTCCAATTTTACGAGTATAAGCTTCCTAGATTATTTCGATGCGAAAACAACAACTTTCTATGACAAATGGATAAAACCGTTAAAATCTCCTATATATAGAGAGTTGAGCAATTTCGGACCATCAAAGTTGCTCGGTGTACACTTTTTATTGTTCTTCTATGTCCAATTTTACGAGTATAAGCTTCGTAGATTATTTCGATGCGAAAACAACAACTTTCTATTACAAATGGACAAAACCGTTACAAGCTCCTATATATAGAGAGTTGAGCAATTTCGGACCATCAAAGTTGCTCGGTGTACACTTTTTATTGTTCTTCTATGTCCAATTTTACGAGTATAAGGTTTCGTTATTATTTCGATGCCAAAACAACAACTTTCTATGACAAATGAACAAATCCGTTAAAAGCTCCCAAAAAGAGAGAGTTGAGCAATTTCGGACCATCAAAGTTGCTCGGTGTACACTTTTTATTGTTCTTCTATGTCCAATTTTACGAGTATAAGCTTCGTAGATTATTTCGATGACAAAACACCAACTTTCTATGACAAATGGACAAAACCGTTAGAGGCTCCCAAATAGAGAGTTGAGCAACTTCGGACCGTCAAAGTTGCTCGTTGTACACTTTTTATTGTTCTTCTATGTCCAATTTTACGAGTATAAGCTTCGTAGATTATTTCGATGACAAAACAACAACTTTCTATTACAAATGGACAAAACCGTTAAAAGCTCTCAAATACAGAGAGTTGAGCAATTTCGGACCATCAAAGTTGCTCGGTGTACACTTTTTATTGTTCTTCTATGTCCAATTTTATGAGTATAAGCTTCGTAGATTATTTCGATGACAAAACAACAACATTCTATTACAAATGGACAAAACCGTTAAAAGCTCCTTTATAGAGAGAGTTGAGCAACTTTGGACCATCAAAGTTGCTCGGTGTACACTTTTTATTGTTCTTCTATGTCCAATTATACGAGTATAAGCTTCGTAGATTATTTCGATGACAAAACAACAACTTTCTTTCACAAATGGACAAAATCGTTAAAAGCTTCTCCATAGAGAGAGTTGAGCAACTTCGGACTATCAAAGTTGCTCGGTGTACACTTTTTATTGTTCTTTTATGTCAAATGTTACGAGTATAAGCTTCATAGATTATTTCGATGCCAAAACAACAACATTCTATTACAAATGTACAAAACCGTTAAAAGCTCCTCTATAGAGAGAGTTGAGCAACTTGGGACCATCAAAGTTGCTCGGTGTACACTTTTTATTGTTCTTCTATGTCCAATTTTACGAGTATAAGCTTCGTAGATTATTTCGATGCCAAAACAACAACTTTCTATGACAAATTGACAAAACCGTTAAAAGCTCTTCTATAGCGAGAGTTGAGCAACTTCGGACCATCAAAGTTGCGCGGTGTACACTTTTTATTGTTCTTCTATGTCTAATTTTACGAGTATAAGCTTCGTAGATTATTTCGATGCCAAAACACCAACTTTCTATGACAAATGGACATAACCGTTAAAAGCTCCTCCATATAGAGAGTTGAGCAACTTCGGACCATCAAAGTTGCTCGGCGTACACTTTTTATTGTTCTTCTATGTCCAATTTTACGAGTATAAGCTTCGTAGATTATTTCGATGCCAAACCAACAAATTTCTATTACAAATGGACAAAACCGTTAAAAGCTCCTCCATATAGAGAGTTGAGTAACTTCGGACCATCAAAGTTGCTCAATGTACACTTTTTATTGTTCTTCTATGTCCAATTTTACGAGTATAAGGTTTCGTTATTATTTCGATGCCAAAACACCAACTTTCTATGACAGATGGACAAAACCGTTAAAAGCTCCTCCATAGAGAGAGTTGAGCAACTTCGGACCATCAAAGTTGCTCAATGTACACTTTTTATTGTTCTTCTATGTCCAATTTTACGAGTATAAGGTTTCGTTATTATTTCGATGCCAAAACACCAACTTTCTATGACAAATGGACAAAATCGTTAAAAGCTCTTGAATAGAGAGAGTTGAGCAACTTCGGACCATCAAAGTTGCTCGATGTACACTTTTTATTGTTCTTCTATGTCCAATTTTACGAGTATAAGCTTCCGAGATTATTTCGATGCTAAAACACCAACTTTCTATGACAAATGGACAAAACCGTTAAAAGCTCCTCTATAGCGAGAGTTGAACAACTTCGAACCATCAAAGTTGCCCGGTGTACACTTATTATTGTTCTTCTATGTCCAATTTTACGAGTATAAGCTTCAGAGATTATTTCGATGCGAAAACAACAACTTTCTATGACAAATGGACAAAACCGTTAAAATCTCCTATATATAGAGAGTTGAGCAATTTCGGACCATCAAAGTTGCTCGGTGTACACTTTTTATTTTTCTTCTATGTCCGAATTTTACGAGTATAAGCTTCCTAGATTATTTCGATGCGAAAACAACAACTTTCTATGACAAATGGACAAAACCGTTATAAGCTCCTATATATAGAGAGTTGAGCAATTTCGGACCATCAAAGTTGCTCGGTGTACACTTTTTATTGTTCTTCTATGTCCAATTTTACGAGTATAAGGTTTCGTTATTATTTCGATGCCAAAACAACAACTTTCTATGACAAATGAACAAATCCGTTAAAAGCTCCCAAATAGAGAGAGTTGAGCAATTTCGGACCATCAAAGTTGCTCGGTGTACACTTTTTATTGTTCTTCTATGTCCAATTTTGCGAGTATAAGCTTCGTAGATTATTTCGATGCCAAAACACCAACTTTCTATGACAAATGGACAAAACCGTTAGAGGCTCCCAAATAGAGAGTTGAGCAACTTCGGACCATCAAAGTTGCTCGGTGTACACTTTTTATTGTTCTTCTATGTCCAATTTTACGAGTATAAGCTTCGTAGATTTTTTCGATGACAAAACAACAACTTTCTATTACAAATGGACAAAACCGTTAAAAGCTCCCAAATAGAAAGAGTTGAGCAATTTCGGACCATCAAAGTTGCTCGGTGTACACTTTTTATTGTTCTTCTATGTCCAATTTTACGAGTATAAGCTTCGTAGATTATTTCGATGACAAAACAACAACATTCTATTACAAATGGACAAAACCGTTAAAAGCTCCTTTATAGAGAGAGTTGAGCAACTTTGGACCATCAAAGTTGCTCGGTGTACACTTTTTATTGTTCTTCTGTCCAATTTTACGAGTATAAGCTTCCTAGATTATTTCGATGCGAAAACAACAACTTTCTATGACAAATGGATAAAACTGTTAAAAGCTCCTATATATAGAGAGTTGAGCAATTTCGGACCATCAAAGTTGCTCGGTGTACACTTTTTATTTTTCTTCTATGTCCAATTTTACGAGTATAAGCTTCCTAGATTATTTCGATGCGAAAACAACAACTTTCTATGACAAATGGACAAAACCGTTACAAGCTCCTATATATAGAGAGTTGAGCAATTTCGGACCATCAAAGTTGCTCGGTGTACACTTTTTATTGTTCTTCTATCTCCAATTTTACGAGTATAAGGTTTCGTTATTATTTCGATGCCAAAACAACAACTTTCTATGACAAATGAACAAATACGTTAAAAGCTCCCAAAAAGAGAGAGTTGAGCAATTTCGGACCATCAAAGTTGCTCGGTGTACACTTTTTATTGTTCTTCTATGTCCAATTTTACGAGTATAAGCTTCGTAGATTATTTCGATGACAAAACAACAACTTTCTATTACAAATGGACAAAACCGTTAAAAGCTCTCAAATAGAGAAAGTTGAGCAATTTCGGACCATCAAAGTTGCTCGTTGTACACTTTTTATTGTTCTTCTATGTCCAATTTTACGAGTATAAGCTTCGTAGATTATTTCGATGACAAAACAACAACATTCTATTACAAATGGACAAAACCGTTAAAAGCTCTCAAATAGAGAGAGTTGAGGAATTTCGGACCATCAAAGTTGCTCGGTGTACACTTTTTATTGTTCTTCTATGTCCAATTTTACGAGTATAAGCTTCGTAGATTTTTTCGATGACAAAACAACAACTTTCTATGACAAATGGACAAAACCGTTAGAGGCTCCCAAATAGAGAGTTGAGCAACTTCGGATCGTCAAAGTTGCTCGTTGTACACTTTTTATTGTTCTTCTATGTCCAATTTTACGAGTATAAGCTTCGTAGATTATTTCGATGACAAAACAACAACTTTCTATTACAAATGGACAAAACCGTTAAAAGCTCTCAAATAGAGAGAGTTGAGCAATTTCGGACCATCAAAGTTGCTCGGTGTACACTTTTTATTGTTCTTCTATGTCCAATTTTATGAGTATAAGCTTCGTAGATTATTTCGATGACAAAACAACAACATTCTATTACAAATGGACAAAACCGTTAAAAGCTCCTTTATAGAGAGAGTTGAGCAACTTTGGACCATCAAAGTTGCTCGGTGTACACTTTTTATTGTTCTTCTATGTCCAATTATACGAGTATAAGCTTCGTAGATTATTTCGATGACAAAACAACAACTTTCTTTTACAAATGGACAAAATCGTTAAAAGCTTCTCCATAGAGAGAGTTGAGCAACTTCGGACTATCAAAGTTGCTCGGTGTACACTTTTTATTGTTCTTTTATGTCAAATGTTACGAGTATAAGCTTCATAGATTATTTCGATGCCAAAACAACAACATTCTATTACAAATGTACAAAACCGTTAAAAGCTCCTCTATAGAGAGAGTTGAGCAACTTGGGACCATCAAAGTTGCTCGGTGTACACTTTTTATTGTTCTTCTATGTCCAATTTTACGAGTATAAGCTTCGTAGATTATTTCGATGCCAAAACAACAACTTTCTATGACAAATGGAACAAACCGTTAAAAGCTCTTCTATAGCGAGAGTTGAGCAACTTCGGACCATCAAAGTTGCGCGGTGTACACTTTTTATTGTTCTTCTATGTCTTATTTTACGAGTATAAGCTTCGTAGATTATTTCGATGCCAAAACACCAACTTTCTATGACAAATGGACAAAACCGTTAAAAGCTCCTCCATATAGAGAGTTGAGCAACTTCGGACCATCAAAGTTGCTCGGCGTACACTTTTTATTGTTCTTCTATGTCCAATTTTACGAGTATAAGCTTCGTAGATTATTTCGATGCCAAACCAACAACTTTCTATTACAAATGGACAAAACCGTTAAAAGCTCCTCCATAGAGAGAGTTGAGCAACTTCAGACCATCAAAGTTGCTCAATGTACACTTTTTATTGTTCTTCTATGTCCAATTTTACGAGTATAAGGTTTCGTTATTATTTCGATGCCAAAACACCAACTTTCTATGACAGATGGACAAAACCGTTAAAAGCTCCTCCATAGAGAGAGTTGAGCAACTTCGGACCATCAAAGTTGCTCAATGTACACTTTTTATTGTTCTTCTATGTCCAATTTTACGAGTATATGGTTTCGTTATTATTTCGATGCCAAAACACCAACTTTCTATGACAAATGGACAAAATCGTTAAAAGCTCTTGAATAGAGAGAGTTGAGCAACTTCGGACCATCAAAGTTGCTCGGTGTACACTTTTTATTGTTCTTCTATGTCCAATTTTACGAGTATAAGCTTCCGAGATTTTTTCGATGCTAAAACACCAACTTTCTATGACAAATGGACAAAACCGTTAAAAGCTCTTCTATAGCGAGAGTTGAACAACTTCGAACCATCAAAGTTGCCCGGTGTACACTTTTTATTGTTCTTCTATGTCCAATTTTACGAGTATAAGCTTCCTAGATTATTTCGATGTGAAAACAACAACTTTCTATGACAAATGGACAAAACCATTAAAAGCTCCTATATATAGAGAGTTGAGCAATTTCGGACCATCAAAGTTGCTCGGTGTACACTTTTTATTTTTCTTCTATGTCCAATTTTACGAGTATAAGCTTCCTAGATTATTTCGATGCGAAAACAACAACTTTCTATGACAAATGGACAAAACCGTTATATGCTCTTTATATAGAGAGTTGAGCAATTTCGGACCATCAAAGTTGCTCGGTGTACACTTTTTATTGTTCTTCTATGTCCAATTTTACGAGTATAAGGTTTCGTTATTATTTCGATGCCAAAACAACAACTTTCTATAACAAATGAACAAATCCGTTAAAAGCTCCCAAATAGAGAGAGTTGAGCAATTTCGGACCATCAAAGTTGCTCGGTGTACACTTTTTATTGTTCTTCTATGTCCAATTTTTCGAGTATAAGCTTCGTAGATTATTTCGATGCCAAAACACCAACTTTCTATGACAAATGGACAAAACCGTTAGAGGCTCCCATATAGAGAGTTGAGCAACTTCGGACCATCAAAGTTACTCGGTGTACACTTGTTATTGTTCTTCTATGTCCAATGTTACGAGTATAAGCTTCATAGATTATTTCGATGCCAGAACAACAACTTTCTATTACAAATGGACAAAACCGTTAAAAGCTCCTTTATAGAGAGAGTTGAAAAACTTTGGACCATCAAAGTTGCTCGGTGTACACTTTTTATTTTTCTTCTATGTCCAATTTTACGAGTATAAGCTTCCTAGATTATTTCGATGCGAAAACAACAACTTTCTATGACAAATGGACAAAACCGTTACAAGCTCCTATATATAGAGAGTTGAGCAATTTCGGACCATCAAAGTTGCTCGGTGTACACTTTTTATTGTTCTTCTATGTCCAATTTTACGAGTATAAGGTTTCGTTATTATTTCGATGCCAAAACAACAACTTTCTATGACAAATGAACAAATCCGTTAAAAGCTCCCAAAAAGAGAGAGTTGAGCAATTTCGGACCATCAAAGTTGCTCGGTGTACACTTTTTATTGTTCTTCTATGTCCAATTTTACGAGTATAAGCTTCGTAGATTATTTCGATGACAAAACAACAACTTTCTATTACAAATGGACAAAACCGTTAAAAGCTCTCAAATAGAGAGAGTTGAGCAATTTCGGACCATCAAAGTTGCTCGTTGTACACTTTTTATTGTTCTTCTATGTCCAATTTTACGAGTATAAGCTTCGTAGATTATTTCGATGACAAAACAACAACATTCTATTACAAATGGACAAAACCGTTAAAAGCTCTCAAATAGAGAGAGTTGAGCAATTTCGGACCATCAAAGTTGCTCGGTGTACACTTTTTATTGTTCTTCTATGTCCAATTTTACGAGTATAAGCTTCGTAGATTATTTCGATGCCAAAACAACAACTTTCTATGACAAATGGACAAAACCGTTAAAAGCTCTTCTATAGCGAGAGTTGAGCAACTTCGGACCATCAAAGTTGCGCGGTGTACACTTTTTATTGTTCTTCTATGTCTTATTTTACGAGTATAAGCTTCGTAGATTATTTCGATGCCAAAACACCAACTTTCTATGACAAATGGACAAAACCGTTCAAAGCTCCTCCATATAGAGAGTTGAGCAACTTCGGACCATCAAAGTTGCTCGGCGTACACTTTTTATTGTTCTTCTATGTCCAATTTTACGAGTATAAGCTTCGTAGATTATTTCGATGCCAAACCAACAACTTTCTATTACAAATGGACAAAACCGTTAAAAGCTCCTCCATAGAGAGAGTTGAGCAACTTCGGACCATCAAAGTTGCTCAATGTACACTTTTTATTGTTCTTCTATGTCCAATTTTACGAGTATAAGGTTTCGTTATTATTTCGATGCCAAAACACCAACTTTCTATGACAGATGGACAAAACCGTTAAAAGCTCCTCCATAGAGAGAGTTGAGCAACTTCGGACCATCAAAGTTGCTCAATGTACACTTTTTATTGTTCTTCTATGTCCAATTTTACGAGTATAAGGTTTCGTTATTATTTCGATGTCAAAACACCAACTTTCTATGACAAATGGACAAAATCGTTAAAAGCTCTTGAATAGAGAGAGTTGAGCAACTTCGGACCATCAAAGTTGCTCGGTGTACACTTTTTATTGTTCTTCTATGTCCAATTTTACGAGTATAAGCTTCCGAGATTATTTCGATGCTAAAACACCAACTTTCTATGACAAATGGACAAAACCGTTAAAAGCTCTTCTATAGCGAGAGTTGAACAACTTCGAACCATCGAAGTTGCCCGGTGTACACTTTTTATTGTTCTTCTATGTCCAATTTTACGAGTATAAGCTTCCTAGATTATTTCGATGTGAAAACAACAACTTTCTATGACAAATGGACAAAACCGTTAAAAGCTCCTATATATAGAGAGTTGAGCAATTTCGGACCATCAAAGTTGCTCGGTGTACACTTTTTATTTTTCTTCTATGTCCAATTTTACGAGTATAAGCTTCCTAGATTATTTCGATGCGAAAACAACAACTTTCTATGACAAATGGACAAAACCGTTATATGCTCCTTTATATAGAGAGTTGAGCAATTTCGGACCATCAAAGTTGCTCGGTGTACACTTTTTATTGTTCTTCTATGTCCAATTTTACGAGTATAAGGTTTCGTTATTATTTCGATGCCAAAACAACAACTTTCTATAACAAATGAACAAATCCGTTAAAAGCTCCCAAATAGAGAGAGTTGAGCAATTTCGGACCATCAAAGTTGCTCGGTGTACACTTTTTATTGTTCTTCTATGTCCAATTTTTCGAGTATAAGCTTCGTAGATTATTTCGATGCCAAAACACCAACTTTCTATGACAAATGGACAAAACCGTTAGAGGCTCCCATATAGAGAGTTGAGCAACTTCGGACCATCAAAGTTACTCGGTGTACACTTGTTATTGTTCTTCTATGTCCAATGTTACGAGTATAAGCTTCATAGATTATTTCGATGCCAGAACAACAACTTTCTATTACAAATGGACAAAACCGTTAAAAGCTCCTTTATAGAGAGAGTTGAAAAACTTTGGACCATCAAAGTTGCTCGGTGTACACTTTTTATTGTTCTTCTATGTCCAATGTTACGAGTATAAGCTTCGTAGATTATTTCGATGCCAAAACAACAACATTCTATTACAAATGGACAAAACCGTTTAAAACTCCTCTATAGAGAGAGTTGAGCAACTTTGGACCATCAAAGTTGCTCGGTGTACACTTTTCATTGTTCTTTTATGTCAAATTTTACGAGTATAAGCTTCGTAGATTATTTCGATGCCAAAACACCAACTTTCTATGACAAATGGACAAAACCATTAAAAGCTCCTCCATATAGAGAGTTGAGCAACTTCGGACCATCAAAGTTACTCGGTGTAAACTTTTTAGTGTTCTTCTATGTCCAATTTTACGAGTATAAGCTTCGTAGATTATTTCGATGCCAAAACAACAACTTTCAGTTACAAATGTACAAAACCGTTAAAAGCTCCACCGTAGAGAGAGTTGAGCAACTTCGGACCACCAAAGTTGCCTGGTGTACACTTTTTATTGTTCTTCTATGTCCAATGTTACGAGTATAAGCTTCGTAGATTATTTCGATGCTAAAACACCAACTTTCTATGACAAATGGACAAAACCGTTAAAAGCTCTTCTATAGCGAGAGTTGAGCAACTTCGGACCATCAAAGTTGCGCGGTGTACACTTTTTATTGTTCTTCTATGTCTAATTTTACGAGTATAAGCTTCGTAGATTATTTCGATGCCAAATCACCAACTTTCTATGACAAATGGACAAAACCGTTAAAAGCTCCACCATAGAGAGAGTTGAGCAACTTCGGACCATCAAAGTTGCCTGGTGTACACTTTTTATTGTTCTTCTATGTCCAATGTTACGAGTATAAGCTTCATAGATTATTTCGATGCTAGAACAACAACTTTCTATTAAAAATTGACAAAACCGTTAAAAGCTCCTTTATAGAGAGAGTTGAGCAACTTTGGACCATCAAAGTTGCTCGGTGTACACTTTTTATTGTTCTTCTATGTCCAATGTTACGAGTATAAGCTTCGTAGATTATTTCGATGCTAAAACACCAACTTTCTATGACAAATGGACAAAACCGTTAAAAGCTCTTCTATAGCGAGAGTTGAGCAACTTCGGACCATCAAAGTTGCGCGGTGTACACTTTTTATTGTTCTTCTATGTCTAATTTTACGAGTATAAGCTTCGTAGATTATTTCGATGCCAAATCACCAACTTTCTATGACAAATGGACAAAACCGTTAAAAGCTCCTCCATATAGAGAGTTGAGCAACTTCGGACCATCAAAGTTGCTCGGTGTACACTTTTTATTGTTCTTCTATGTCCAATGTTACGAGTATAAGCTTTGTAGATTATTTCGATGCCAAAACAACAACTTTCTATTACAAATGGACAAAACCGTTAAAAGCTCCTCCATATAGAGAGTTGAGCAACTTCGGACCATCAAAGTTGCTCGGTGTACACTTTTTATTGTTCTTCTATGTCCAATTTTAAGAGTATAAGCTTTGTAGATTATTTCGATGCCAAAACACCAACTTTCTATGACAAATGGACAAAACCGTTAGAGGCTCCAAAATAGAGAGTTGAGCAACTTCGAACTGTCAAAGTTGCTCGGTGTACACTTTTTATTGTTCTTCTATGTCCAATTTTACGAGTATAAGCTTCGTAGATTATTTCGATGACAAAACAACAACTTTCTATTACAAATGGACAAAACCGTGAAAAGCTCCCAAATAGAGAGAGTTGAGCAATTTCGGACAATCAAAGTTGCTCGGTGTACACTTTTTATTGTTCTTCTATGTCCAATTTTACGAGTATAAGCTTCGTAGATTATTTCGATGACAAAACAACAACATTCTATTACAAATGGACAAAACCGTTAAAAGCTCCTTTATAGAGAGAGTTGAGCAACTTTGGACCATCAAATTTGCTCGGTGTACACTTTTTATTGTTCTTCTATGTCCAATTATACGAGTATAAGCTTCGTAGATTATTTCGATGACAAAACAACAACTTTCTATTACAAATGGACAAAATCGTTAAAAGCTTCTCCATAGAGAGAGTTGAGCAACTTCGGACTATCAAAGTTGCTCGGTGTACACTTTTTATTGTTCTTTTATGTCAAATGTTACGAGTATAAGCTTCATAGATTATTTCGATGCCAAAACAACAACATTCTATTACAAATGGACAAAACCGTTAAAAGCTCCTCTATAGAGAGAGTTGAGCAACTTGGGACAATCAAAGTTGCTCGGTGTACACTTTTTATTGTTCTTCTATGTCCAATTTTACGAGTATAAGCTTCGTAGATTATTTCGATGCCAAAACAACAACTTTCTATGACAAATGGACAAAACCGTTAAAAGCTCTTCTATAGCGAGAGTTGAGCAACTTCGGACCATCAAAGTTGCGCGGTGTACACTTTTTATTGTTCTTCTATGTCTAATTTTACGAGTATAAGCTTCGTAGATTATTTCGATGCCAAAACACCAACTTTCTATGACAAATGGACAAAACCGTTAAAAGCTCCTCCATATAGAGAGTTGAGCAACTTCGGACCATCAAAGTTGCTCGGCGTACACTTTTTATTGTTCTTCTATGTCCAATTTTACGAGTATAAGCTTCGTAGATTATTTCGATGCCAAACCAACAACTTTCTATTACAAATGGACAAAACCGTTAAAAGCTCCTCCATAGAGAGAGTTGAGCAACTTCGGACCATCAAAGTTGCTCAATGTACACTTTTTATTGTTCTTCTATGTACAATTTTACGAGTATAAGGTTTCGTTATTATTTCGATGCCAAAACACCAACTTTCTATGACAGATGGACAAAACCGTTAAAAGCTCCTCCATAGAGAGAGTTGAGCAACTTCGGACCATCAAAGTTGCTCAATGTACACTTTTTATTGTTCTTCTATCTCAAATTTTACGAGTATAAGATTCAGAAATTTTTTCGATTGCAAAACAACAACTTTCTATGACAAATGGACAAAACCGTTAAAAGCTCCTCCATATAGAGAGTTCGGCAACTTCGGACCATCAAGGTTGCTCGGTGTACACTTTTTATTGTTCTTCTATGTCCAATGGTACGACTATAAGCTTCGTAGATTATTTCGATGCCAAAACAACAACTTTCTATTACAAATGGACAAAACCGTTAAAAGCTCCTCTATAGAGAGAGTTGAGCAACTTTGGACCATCAAAGTTACTCGGTGTACACTTTTTATTGTTCTTCTATGTCCAATTTTACGAGTATAAGGTTTCGTTATTATTTCGATGCCAAAACAACAACTTTCTATGACAAATGGACAAAACCGTTAAAAGCTCCAATATATAGAGAGTTGAGCTATTTGGGACCATCAAAGTTGCTCGGTGTACACTTTTTATTGTTTTTCTATGTCCAATGTTATGAGTAAAAGCTTCGTAGATTATTTCGATGCCAAAACAATAACTTTCTATTACAAATGGACAAAACCGTTAAAAGCTCTTCAATAGAGAGAGTTGAGCAACTTCGGACCATCAAAGTTGCTCAATGTACACTTTTTATTGTTCTTCTATGTCCAATTTTACGAGTATAAGCTTCCGAGATTATTTCGATGCCAAAACACCAACTTTCTATGACAAATGGACAAAACCGTTAAAAGCTCCTCTATAGCGAGAGTTGAACAACTTCGAACCATCAAAGTTGCCCAGTGTACACTTTTTATTGTTCTTCTATGTCCAATTTTACGAGTATAGGCTTCCTAGATTATTTCGATGCGAAAACAACAACTTTCTATGACAAATGGAAAAAACCGTTAAAAGCTCCAATATATAAAGAGTTGAGCTATTTTGGACCATCAAAGTTGCTCGATGTAGACTTTTTATTGTTCTTCTATGTCCAATGTTACGAGTATAAGCTTCGTAGATTATTTCGATGCCAAAACAACAACTTTCAGTTACAAACAGACAAAACCGTTAAAAGATCCCATATAGAGAGAGTTCAACAACTTCGGACCATCAAAGTTGCTCGGTGTACACTTTTTAGTGTTCTTCCATGTCCAATTTTACGAGTATAAGATTCCGATATTTTTTCGATTCCAAAACACCAACTCTCTATGAAAAATGGACAAAACTATTAAAAGCTCCTCCATATAGAGAGTTGAGCAACTTCGGACCATCAAAGTTGCTCGGTGTACACTTTTTATTGTTCTTCTATGTCCAATGTTACGAGTTTAAGCTTCGTAGATTATTTCGATCCCAAAACAACAACTATCTATTACAAATGGACAAAACCGTTAAAAGCTCCTCCATAGAGAGAGTTGAGCAACTTTGGACAATCAAAGTTGCTCGGTGTACACTTTTTATTGTTCTTTTATGTCAAATTTTACGAGTATAAGATTCCGTTATTTTTTCGATTCCAAAACACCAACTTTCTATGACAAATGGACAAAACCGTTAAAAGCTCCTCCATATAGAGAGTTCGGTAACTTCGGACCATCAAAGTTGCTCGGTGTACACTTTTTATTGTTCTTCTATGTCCAATGTTACGAGCATAAGCTTCGTAGATTATTTCGATGCCAAAACAACAACTTTCTATGACAAATGGACAAAACCGTTAAAAGCTCCACCATAGAGAGAGTTGAGCAACTTCGGACCATCAAAGTTGCTCGGGGTACATTTTTTAGTGTTCTTCTATGTCCAATTTTACGAGTATAAGCTTCGTAGATTATTTCGATGCCAAAACATCAACTTTCTATGACAAATGGACAAAACCGTTAAAAGCTCCTCCATATAGAGAGTTGAGCAACTTCGGACCATCAAAGTTGCTCGGTGTACACTTTTTATTGTTCTTCTATGTCCAATTTTACGAGTATAAGCTTCCGAGATTATTTCGATGCAAAACACCAACTTTCTATGAGAAATAGACAAAACCATTAAAAGCTCCTCCATATAGAGAGTTGAGCAACTTCGTACCATCAAAGTTGCTCGGTGTACACTTTTTATTGTTGTTCTATGTCCAATGTTACGAGTATAAGCTTCGTAGATTATTTCGATGCCAAAACAACAACTTTCTATTATAAATGGACAAAACCGTTAAAAGCTCCTCCATAGAGAGAGTTGAGCAACTTTAGACCATCAAAGTTGCTCGGTGTACACTTTTTATTGTTCTTTTATGTCAAATTTTACGAGTATAAGATTCCGATATTTTTTTGATTCCAAAACACCAACTTTCTATGACAAATGGACAAAACCGTTAAAAGCTCCTCCATATAGAGAGTTGAGCAACTTCGGGTCAACAAAGTTGCTCGGTGTACACTTTTTATTGTTCTTCTATGTCCAATGTTACGAGTATAAGCTTCGTAGATTATTTCGATGCCAAAACACCAACTTTCTATGACAAATAGACAAAACCGTTAAAAGCTCCTCCATATAGAGAGTTGAGCAAGTTCGGACCATCAAAGTTGCTCTGTGTACACTTTTTATTGTTCTTCTATGTCCAATGTTACGAGTTTAAGCTTCGTAGATTATTTCGATCCCAAAACAACAACTATCTATTACAAATGGACAAAACCGTTAAAAGCTCCTCCATAGAGAGAGTTGAGTAACTTTGGACAATCAAAGTTGCTCGGTTTACACTTTTTATTGTTCTTTTATGTCAAATTTTACGAGTATAAGATTCTGATATTTTTTCGATTCCAAAACACCAGTTTTCTGTGACAAATGGACAAAACCGTTAAAACCTCCTCCATATAGAGAGTTCGGTAACTTCGGACCATCAAAGTTGCTCGGTGTACACTTTTTAGTGTTCTTCCATGTCCAATTTTACGAGTATAAGATTCCGATATTTTTTCGATTCCAAAACACCAACTCTCTATGAAAAATGGACAAAACTATTAAAAGCTCCTCCATATAGAGAGTTGAGCAACTTCGGACCATCAAAGTTGCTCGGTGTACACTTTTTATTGTTCTTCTATGTCCAATGTTACGAGTTTAAGCTTCGTAGATTATTTCGATCCCAAAACAACAACTATCTATTACAAATGGACAAAACCGTTAAAAGCTCCTCCATAGAGAGAGTTGAGCAACTTTGGACAATCAAAGTTGCTCGGTGTACACTTTTTATTGTTCTTTTATGTCAAATTTTACGAGTATAAGATTCCGTTATTTTTTCGATTCCAAAACACCAACTTTCTATGACAAATGGACAAAACCGTTAAAAGCTCCTCCATATAGAGAGTTCGGTAACTTCGGACCATCAAAGTTGCTCGGTGTACACTTTTTATTGTTCTTCTATGTCCAATGTTACGAGCATAAGCTTCGTAGATTATTTCGATGCCAAAACAACAACTTTCTATGACAAATGGACAAAACCGTTAAAAGCTCCACCATAGAGAGAGTTGAGCAACTTCGGACCATCAAAGTTGCTCGGGGTACATTTTTTAGTGTTCTTCTATGTCCAATTTTACGAGTATAAGCTTCGTAGATTATTTCGATGCCAAAACATCAACTTTCTATGACAAATGGACAAAACCGTTAAAAGCTCCTCCATATAGAGAGTTGAGCAACTTCGGACCATCAAAGTTGCTCGGTGTACACTTTTTATTGTTCTTCTATGTCCAATTTTACGAGTATAAGCTTCCGAGATTATTTCGATGCAAAACACCAACTTTCTATGAGAAATAGACAAAACCATTAAAAGCTCCTCCATATAGAGAGTTGAGCAACTTCGTACCATCAAAGTTGCTCGGTGTACACTTTTTATTGTTGTTCTATGTCCAATGTTACGAGTATAAGCTTCGTAGATTATTTCGATGCCAAAACAACAACTTTCTATTATTAATGGACAAAACCGTTAAAAGCTCCTCCATAGAGAGAGTTGAGCAACTTTAGACCATCAAAGTTGCTCGGTGTACACTTTTTATTGTTCTTTTATGTCAAATTTTACGAGTATAAGATTCCGATATTTTTTTGATTCCAAAACACCAACTTTCTATGACAAATGGACAAAACCGTTAAAAGCTCCTCCATATAGAGAGTTGAGCAACTTCGGGTCAACAAAGTTGCTCGGTGTACACTTTTTATTGTTCTTCTATGTCCAATGTTACGAGTATAAGCTTCGTAGATTATTTCGATGCCAAAACACCAACTTTCTATGACAAATAGACAAAACCGTTAAAAGCTCCTCCATATAGAGAGTTGAGCAAGTTCGGACCATCAAAGTTGCTCTGTGTACACTTTTTATTGTTCTTCTATGTCCAATGTTACGAGTTTAAGCTTCGTAGATTATTTCGATCCCAAAACAACAACTATCTATTACAAATGGACAAAACCGTTAAAAGCTCCTCCATAGAGAGAGTTGAGTAACTTTGGACAATCAAAGTTGCTCGGTTTACACTTTTTATTGTTCTTTTATGTCAAATTTTACGAGTATAAGATTCTGATATTTTTTCGATTCCAAAACACCAGTTTTCTATGACAAATGGACAAAACCGTTAAAACCTCCTCCATATAGAGAGTTCGGTAACTTCGGACCATCAAAGTTGCTCGGTGTACACTTTTTATTGTTCTTATATGTCCAATGTTACGAGCATAAGCTTCGTAGATTATTTCGATGCCAAAACAACAACTTTCTATTGCAAATGGACAAAACCGTTAAAAGCTCCTCTATAGAGAGAGTTGAGCAACTTTGGACCATCAAAGTTGCGCTGTGTACACCTTTTAATGTTCTTCTATGTCCAATTTTACGAGTATAAGGTTTCGTTATTATTTCGATTCAAAAACAACAACTTTCTATGACAAATGGACAAAACTGTTAAAAGCTCCTCCATATAGAGAGTTGAGCAACTTCGGACCATCGAAGTTGCTCATTTTACACTTTTTATTAATCTTCTATGTCCAATGTTACGAGTATAAACTTCGTAGATTATTTCGATACCAAAACAACAACTTTCAGTTACAAACGAACAAAACTGTTAAAAGCTCCACCATAGAGAGAGTTGAGCAACTTCGGACTATCAAAGTTGCTCGGTGTACACTTTTTATTATTCTTTTATGTCAAATTATACGAGTATAAGATTCCGATAATTTTTCGATGCCAAAACACCAACTTTCTATGACAAATCAAAAAACCATTAAAACTCCTCCATATAGAGAGTTGAGCAACTTCGGACCTTCAAAGTTACTCGGTGTACACTTTTTATTGTTCTTCTATGTCCAATGTTACGAGTATAAGCTTCGTAGATTATTTCGATGCCAAAACAACAACTTTCTATTACAAATGGACAAAACCGTTAAAAGCTCCTCTATAGAGAGAGTTGAGCAACTTTGGACCATCAAAGTTGCTCGGTGTACACTTTTTATTGTTCTTTTATGTCAAATTTTATGAGTATAAGATTCCGATATTTTTTCGATTCCAAAACACCAACTCTCTATGACAAATGGACAAAACCGTTAAAAGCTCCTCCATATAGAGAGTTCAGCAACTTCGGACCATCAAAGTTGCTCGGTGTACACTTTTTATTAATCTTCTATGTCCAATGTTACGAGTATAAACTTCGTAGATTATTTCGATGCCAAAACAACAACTTTATGTTACAAATGGACAAAACCGTTAAAAGCTCCACCATAGAGAGAGTTGAGCAACTTCGGACCATCAAAGTTGCTCGGTGTACATTTTTTAGTGTTCTTCTATGTCCAATTTTACGAGTATAAGCTTCGTAGATTATTTCGATGCCAAAACAACAACTTTCTATGACAAATGGACAAAACCGTCAAAAGCTCCTCCATATAGAGAGTTGAGCAACTTTGGACCATCAAAGTTGCTCGGTGTACACTTTTTATTGTTCTTCTATGTCCAATTTTACGAGTATAAGCTTCCGAGATTATTTCGATGCAAAACACCAACTTTCTATGACAAGTAGACAAAACCATTAAAAGCTCCTCCATATAGAGAGTTGAGCAACTTCGGACCATCAAAGTTGCTCGGTGTACGCTTTTTATTGTTGTTCTATGTCCAATGTTACGAGTATAAGCTTCGTAGATTATTTCGATGCCAAAACAAAAACTTTCTATTACAAATGGACGAAACCGTTAAAAGCTCCTCCATTGAGAGAGTTGAGCAACTTTGGACCATCAAAGTTGCTCGGTGTACACTTTTTATTGTTCTTTTATGTCAAATTTTACGAGTATAAGATTCCGATATTTTTTCGATTCCAAAACACCAACTTTCTATGACAAATGGACAAAACCGTTAAAAGCTCTTCCATATAGAGAGTTGAGCAACTTCGGGCCAACAAAGTTGCTCGGTGTACACTTTTTATTGTTCTTCTATGTCCAATGTTACGAGTATAAGCTTCGTAGATTATTTCGATGCCAAAACACCAACTTTCTATGACAAATGGACAAAACCGTTAAAAGCTCCTCCATATAGAGAGTTGAGCAACTTCGGACCATCAAAGTTGCTCTGTGTACACTTTTTATTGTTCTTCTATGTCCAATGTTACGAGTTTAAGCTTCGTAGATTATTTCGATCCCAAAACAACAACTATCTATTACAAATGGACAAAACCGTTAAAAGCTCCTCCATAGAGAGAGTTGAGCAACTTTGGACAATCAAAGTTGCTCGGTGTACACTTTTTATTGTTCTTTTATGTCAAATTTTACGAGTATAAGATTCCGATATTTTTTCGATTCCAAAACACCAACTTTCTATGACAAATGGACGAAACCGTTAAAAGCTCCTCTATATTGAGAGTTCATTAACTTCGGACCATCAAAGTTGCTCGGTGTACACTTTTTATTGTTCTTCTATGTCCAATGTTACGAGCATAAGCTTCGTAGATTATTTCGATGCCAAAACAACAACTTTCTATGACAAATGGACAAAACCGTTAAAAACTTCTCCATAGAGAGCGTTGAGCAACTTTAGACCATCAAAGTTACTCGGTGTACACTTTTTATTGTTCTTCTATGTCCAATGGTACGAGTATAAGCTTCGTAGATTATTTCGATGCCAAAACAACAACTTTCTATTACAAATGGACAAAACCGTTAAAAGCTCCTCTATAGAGAGAGTTCAGCAACTTCGGACCACCAAAGTTGCTCGGTGTACACTTTTTATTGTTCTTCTATGTCCAATTTTACGAGTATAAGGTTTCGTTATTAATTCGATGCCAAAACAACAACTTTCTATGACAAATGGACAAAACCGTTAAAAGCTCCAATATATAGAGAGTTGAGCTATTTGGGACCATCAAAGTTACTCGGTGTACACTTTTATTGTTCTTCTATGTCCAATGTTACGAGTATAAGCTTCGTAGATTATTTCGATGCCAAAACAACAACTTTCTATTACAAATGGACAAAACCGTTAAAAGCTCTTCAATAGAGAGAGTTGAGCAACTTCGGACCATCAAAGTTACTCAATGTACACTTTTTATTTTTCTTCTATGTCCAATTTTACGAGTATAAGCTTCCGATATTATTTCGATGCCAAAACACCAACTTTCTATGACAAATGGACAAAACCGTCAAAAGCTCCTCTATAGCGAGAGTTGAACAACTTCGAACCATCAAAGTGTCCCAGTGTACACTTTTTATTGTTCTTCTATGTCCAATTTTACGAGTATAAGCTTCCTAGATTATTTCGATGCGAAAACAACAACTTTCTATGACAAATGGACAAAACCGTTAAAAGCTCCAATATATAGAGAGTTGAGCTATTTTGGACCATCAAAGTTGCTCGATGTACACTTTTTATTGTTCTTCTATGTCCAATGTTACGAGTATAAGCTTCGTAGATTATTTCGATGCCAAAACAACAACTTTCAGTTACAAAAAGACAAAACCGTTAAAAGATCCCATAGAGAGAGAGTTCAGCAACTTCGGACCATCAAAGTTGCTCGGTGTACACTTTTTAGTGTTCTTCTATGTCCAATTTTACGAGTATAAGCTTCGTAGATTATTTCGATGCCAAAACAACAACTATCTATTACAAATGGACAAAACCGTTAAAAGCTCCTCCATAGAGAGAGTTGAGCAACTTTGGACAATCAAAGTTGCTCGGTGTACACTTTTTATTGTTCTTTTATGTCAAATTTTACGAGTATAAGATTCCGATATTTTTTCGATTCCAAAACACCAACTTTCTATGAAAAATGGACAAAACCGATAAAAGCTCCTCCATATAGAGAGTTGAGCAACTTCGGACCATCAAAGTTACTCGGTGTACACTTTTTATTGTTCTTCTATGTCCAATGTTACGAGTATAAGCTTCATAGATTATTTCGATGCCAGAACAACAACTTTCAATTACAAATGGACAAAACCGTTAAAAGCTCCTTTATAGAGAGAGTTGAGCAACTTTGGACCATCAAAGTTGCTCGGTGTACACTTTTTATTGTTCTTCTATGTCAAATGTTACGAGTTTAAGCTTCGTAGATTATTTCGATCCCAAAACAACAACTATCTATTACAAATAGATAAAATCGTTAAAAGCTCCTCCATAGAGAGAGTTGAGCAACTTTGGACAATCAAAGTTGCTCGGTGTACACTTTTTATTGTTCTTTTATGTCAAATTTTACGAGTATAAGATTCCGATATTTTTTCGATTCCAAAACACCAACTTTCTTTGAAAAATGGACAAAACCGTTAAAAGCTCCTCCATATAGAGAGTTGAGCAACTTCGGACCATCGAAGTTACTCATTGTACACTTTTTATTAATCTTCTATGTCCAATGTTACGAGTATAAACTTCGTAGATTATTTCGATGCCAAAACAACAACTTTCAGTTACAAACGGACAAAACCGTTAAAAGCTCCACCATAGAGAGACTTGAGCAACTTCGGACTATCAAAGTTGCTCGGTGTACACTTTTTATTGTTCTTTTATGTCAAATAATACGAGTATGAGATTCCGATATTTTTTCGATGCAAAACACCGACTTTCTATGACAAATGGACAAAACCATTAAAAGCTCCTCCATATAGAGAGTTGAGCACCTTCAGACCATCAAAGTTACTCGGTGTACACTTTTTATTGTTCTTCTATGTCCAATGTTACG
Source organism: Euonymus europaeus (assembly GCA_963580455.1). Classification (NCBI taxonomy): domain Eukaryota; kingdom Viridiplantae; phylum Streptophyta; class Magnoliopsida; order Celastrales; family Celastraceae; genus Euonymus; species Euonymus europaeus. Next base: position 11,104,692 of record OY756965.1, read on the forward strand.
AGTATAAGCTTCGTAGATTATTTCGATGCCAAAACAACAACTTTCTATTACAAATGGACAAAACCGTTAAAAGCTCCTCTATAGAGAGAGTTGAGCAACTTTGGACCATCAAAGTTGCTCGGTGTACACTTTTTATTGTTCTTTTATGTCAAATTTTACGAGTATAAGATTCCGATATTTTTTCGATTACAAAACACCAACTCTCTGTGACAAATGGACAAAACCGTTAAAAGCTCCTCCATATAGAGAGTTGAGCAACTTCGGACCATCAAAGTTGCTCGGTGTACACTTTTTATTAATCTTCTATGTCCAATGTTACGAGTATAAATTTCGTAGATTATTTCGATGCCAAAACAACAACTTTATGTTACAAATGGACAAAACCGTTAAAAGCTCCACCATAGAGAGAGTTGAGCAACTTCGGACCATCAAAGTTGCTCGGTGTACACTTTTTATTAATCTTCTATGTCCAATGTTACGAGTATAAACTTCGTAGATTATTTCGATGCCAAAACAACAACTTTCAGTTACAAACGGACAAAACCGTTAAAAGCTCCACCATAGAGAGAGTTGAGCGACTTCGGACTACCAAGTTGCTCGATGTACACTTTTTATTGTTCTTTTATGTCAAATTATACGAGTATAAGATTCCGATATTTTTTCGATGCCAAAACACCAACTTTCTTTGACAAATGGACAAAACCATTAAAAGCTCCTCCATATAGAGAGTTGAGCAACTTCGGACCATCAAAGTTACTCGGTGTACACTTTTTATTGTTCTTCTATGTCCAATGTTACGAGTATAAGCTTCGTAGATTATTTCGATGCCAAAACAACAACTTTCTATTACAAATGGACAAAACCGTTAAAAGCTCCTCTATAGAGAGAGTTGAGCAACTTTGGACCATCAAAGTTGCTCGGTGTACACTTTTTATTGTTATTCTATGTCCAATGTTACGAGTATAAGCTTCGTAGATTATTTCGATGCCAAAACAACAACTCTCTATGACAAAACCGTTAAAAGCTCCTGCATATAGAGAGTTGAGCAACTTCGGACCATCAAAGTTGCTCGTTGTACACTTTTTATTAATCTTCTATGTCCAATGTTACGAGTATAAACTTCGTAGATTATTTCGATGCCAAAACAACAACTTTATGTTACAAATGGACAAAACCGTTAAAAGCTGCACCATAGAGAGAGTTGAGCAACTTCGGACCATCAAAGTTGCTCGGTGTACATTTTTTAGTGTTCTTCTATGTCCAATTTTACGAGTATAAACTTCGTAGATTATTTCGAAGCCAAAACACCAACTTTCTATGACAAATGGACAAAACCGTTAAAAGCTCCTCCATATAGAGAGTTGAGCAACTTCGGACCATCAAAGTTGCTCGGTGTACACTTTTTATTGTTCTTCTATGTCCAATTTTACGAGTATAAGCTTCCGAGTTTATTTCGATCCCAAAACAACAACTATCTATTACAAATGGATAAAACCGTTAAAAGCTCCTCCATAGAGAGAGTTGAGCAACTTTGGACAATCAAAGTTGCTCGGTGTACACTTTTTATTGTTCTTTTATGTCAAATTTTACGAGTATAAGATTCCGATATTTTTTCGATTCCAAAACACCAACTTTCTATGAAAAATGGACAAAACCGTTAAAAGCTCCTCCATATAGAGAGTTGAGCAACTTCGGACCATCGAAGTTGCTCATTGTACACTTTTTATTGTTGTTCTATGTCCAATGTTACGAGTATAAACTTCGTAGATTATTTCGATGCCAAAACAACAACTTTCAGTTACAAACGGACAAAACCGTTAAAAGCTCCACCATAGAGAGACTTGAGCAACTTCGGACTATCAAAGTTGCTCGGTGTACACTTTTTATTGTTCTTTTATGTCAATTTATACGAGTATGAGATTCCGATATTTTTTCGATGCAAAACACCAACTTTCTATGACAAATGGACAAAACCATTAAAAGCTCCTCCATATAGAGAGTTGAGCAACTTCGGACCATCAAAGTTGCTCAGTGTACACTTTTTATTAATCTTCTATGTCCAATGTTACGAGTATAAACTTCGTAGATTATTTCGATGCCAAAACAACAACTTTATGTTACAAATGGACAAAACCGTTAAAAGCTCCACCATAGAGAGAGTTGAGCAACTTCGGACCATCAAAGTTGCTCGGTGTACACTTTTTATTAATCTTCTATGTCCAACGTTACGAGTATAAACTTCGTAGATTATTTCGATGCGAAAACAACAACTTTCAGTTACAAACGGACAAAACCGTTAAAAGCTCCACCATAGAGAGAGTTGAGCAACTTCGGACTACCAAGTTGCTCGGTGTACACTTTTTATTGTTCTTTTATGTCAAATTATACGAGTATAAGCTTCCGAGTTTATTTCGATCCCAAAACAACAACTATCTATTACAAATGGATAAAACCGTTAAAAGCTCCTCCATAGAGAGAGTTGAGCAACTTTGGACAATCAAAGTTGCTCGGTGTACACTTTTTATTGTTCTTTTATGTCAAATTTTACGAGTATAAGATTCCGATATTTTTTCGATTCCAAAACACCAACTCTCTATGAGAAATGGACAAAACCGTTAAAAGCTCCTCCATATAGAGAGTTGAGCAACTTCGGACCATCAAAGTTGCTCAGTGTACACTTTTTATTAATCTTCTATGTCCAATGTTACGAGTATAAACTTCGTAGATTATTTCGATGCCAAAACAACAACTTTATGTTACAAATGGACAAAACCGTTAAAAGCTCCACCATAGAGAGAGTTGAGCAACTTCGGACCATCAAAGTTGCTCGGTGTACACTTTTTATTAATCTTCTATGTCCAACGTTACGAGTATAAACTTCGTAGATTATTTCGATGCGAAAACAACAACTTTCAGTTACAAACGGACAAAACCGTTAAAAGCTCCACCATAGAGAGAGTTGAGCAACTTCGGACTACCAAGTTGCTCGGTGTACACTTTTTATTGTTCTTTTATGTCAAATTATACGAGTATAAGATTCCGATATTTTTTCGATGCGAAAACACCAACTTTCTATGACAAATGGACAAAACCATTAAAAGCTCCCCCATATAGAGAGTTGAGCAACTTCGAACCATCAAAGTTACTCGGTGTACACTTTTTATTGTTCTTCTATGTCCAATGTTACGAGTATAAGCTTCGTAGATTATTTCGATGCCAAAACAACAACTTTCTATTACAAATGGACAAAACCGATAAAAGCTCCTCTATAGAAAGAGTTGAGCAACTTCGGACCATCAAAGTTGCTCGGTGTACACTTTTTATTGTTCTTCTATGTCCAATGTTACGAGTATAAGCTTCGTAGATTATTTCGATGCCAAAACAACAACTCTCTATGACCAATGGACAAAACCGTTAAAAGCTCCTCCATATAGAGAGTTGAGCAACTTCGGACCATCAAAGTTGCTCGTTGTACAATTTTTATTAATCTTCTATGTCCAATGTTACGAGTATAAACTTCGTAGATTATTTCGATGCCAAAACAACAACTTTATGTTACAAATGGACAAAACCGTTAAAAGCTGCACCATAGAGAGAGTTGAGCAACTTCGGACCATCAAAGTTGCTCGGTGTACATTTTTTAGTGTTCTTCTATGTCCAATTTTACGAGTATAAGCTTGGTAGATTATTTCGATGCCAAAACACCAACTTTCTATGACAAATGGACAAAACCGTTAAAAGCTCCTCTATATAGAGAGTTGAGCAACTTCGGACCATCAAAATTCCTCGGTGTACACTTTTTATTATTCTTCTATGTCCAATTTTACGAGTATAAGCTTCCGAGTTTATTTCGATGCAAAACACCAACTTTCTATGACAAATAGACAAAACCATTAAAATTTCCTCTATATAGAGAGTTGAGCAACTTCGGACCATCAAAGTTGCTCGGTGTACACTTTTTATTGTTGTTCTATGTCCAATGTTACGAGTATAAGCTTCGTAGAATATTTCGATGCCAAAACAACAACTTTCTATTACAAATGGACAAAACCGTTAAAAGCTCCTCCATAGAGAGAGTTGAGCAACTTTGGACCATCAAAGTTGCTCGGTGTACAGTTCTTATTGTTGTTCTATGTCCAATGTTACGAGTATAAGCTTCGTAGATTATTTCGATGCCAAAACAACAACTTTCTATTACAAATGGACAAAACCGTTAAAAGCTCCTCTATAGAGAGAGTTGAGCAACTTTGGACCATCAAAGTTGCTCGGTGTACACTTTTTATTGTTCTTTTATGTCAAATTTTACGAGTATAAGATTCCGATATTTTTTCGATTCCAAAACACCAACTCTCTATGACAAATGGACAAAACCGTTAAAAGCTCCTCCATATAGAGAGTTGAGCAACTTCGGACCATCAAAGTTGCTCGGTGTACACTTTTTATTAATCTTCTATGTCCAATGTTACGAGTATAAACTTCGTAGATTATTTCGATGACAAAACAACAACTTTCTATTACAAATGGACAAAACCGTTAAAAGCTCCTCTATAGAGAGAGTTGAGCAACTTTGGACCATCAAAGTTGCTCGGTGTATACTTTTTATTGTTCTTCTATGTCCAATGTTACGAGTATAAGCTTCGTAGATTATTTCGATGCCAAAACAACAACTCTCTATGACAAATGGACCAAACCGTTAAAAGCTCCTCCATATAGAGAGTTGAGCAACTTCGGACCATCAAAGTTGCTCGTTGTACACTTTTTATTAATCTTCTATGTCCAATGTTACGAGTATAAACTTCGTAGATTATTTCGATGCCAAAACAACAACTTTATGTTACAAATGGACAAAATCGTTAAAAGCTGCACCATAGAGAGAGTTGAGCAACTTCGGACCATCAAAGTTGCTCGGCGTACATTTTTTAGTGTTCTTCTATGTCCAATTTTACGAGTATAAGCTTCGTAGATTATTTCGATGCCAAAACACCAACTTTCTATGACAAATGGACAAAACCGTTAAAAGCTCCTCCATATAGAGAGTTGAGCAACTTCGGACCATCAAAGTTGCTCGGTGTACACTTTTTATTGTTCTTCTATGTCCAATTTTACGAGTATAAGCTTCCGAGTTTATTTCGATGCAAAACACCAACTTTCTATGAGAAATAGAGAAAACCATTAAAATTTCCTCCATATAGAGAGTTGAGCAACTTCGGACCATCAAAGTTGCTCGGTGTACACTTTTTATTGTTAGTCTATGTCCAATGTTACGAGTATAAGCTTCGTAGATTATTTCGATGCCAAAACAACAACTTTCTATTACAAATGGACAAAACCGTTAAAAGCTCCTCTATAGAGAGAGTTGAGCAACTTTGGACCATCAAAGTTGCTCGGTGTATACTTTTTATTGTTCTTCTATGTCCAATGTTACGAGTATAAGCTTCGTAGATTATTTCGATGCCAAAACAACAACTCTCTATGACAAATGGACCAAACCGTTAAAAGCTCCTCCATATAGAGAGTTGAGCAACTTCGGACCATCAAAGTTGCTCGTTGTACACTTTTTATTAATCTTCTATGTCCAATGTTACGAGTATAAACTTCGTAGATTATTTCGATGCCAAAACAACAACTTTATGTTACAAATGGACAAAATCGTTAAAAGCTGCACCATAGAGAGAGTTGAGCAACTTCGGACCATCAAAGTTGCTCGGCGTACATTTTTTAGTGTTCTTCTATGTCCAATTTTACGAGTATAAGCTTCGTAGATTATTTCGATGCCAAAACACCAACTATCTATGACAAATGGACAAAACCGTTAAAAGCTCCTCCATATAGAGAGTTGAGCAACTTCGGACCATCAAAGTTGCTCGGTGTACACTTTTTATTGTTCTTCTATGTCCAATTTTACGAGTATAAGCTTCCGAGTTTATTTCGATGCAAAACACCAACTTTCTATGAGAAATAGACAAAACCATTAAAATTTCCTCCATATAGAGAGTTGAGCAACTTCGGACCATCAAAGTTGCTCGGTGTACACTTTTTATTGTTGTTCTATGTCCAATCTTACGAGTATAAGCTTCGTAGATTATTTCGATGCCAAAACAACAACTTTCTATTACAAATGGACAAAACCGTTAAAAGCTCCTCCATAGAGAGAGTTGAGCAACTTTGGACCATCAAAGTTGCTCGGTGTACACTTTTTATTGTTCTTTTATGTCAAATTTTACGAGTATAAGATTCCGATATTTTTTCGATTCCAAAACACCAACTTTCTATGACAAATTGACAAAACCATTAAAAGCTCCTCCATATAGAGAGTTGAGCAACTTCGGACCATCAAAGGTACTCGGTGTACTCTTTTTATTGTTCTTCTATGTCCAATGTTACTAGTATAAGCTTCGTAGATTATTTCGATGCCAAAACAACAACTCTCTATGACAAATGGACAAAACCGTTAAAAGCTCCTCCATATAGAGAGTTGAGCAACTTCGGACCATCAAAGTTGCTCGTTGTACACTTTTTATTAATCTTCTATGTCCAATGTTACGAGTATAAACTTCGTAGATTATTTCGATGCCAAAACAAGAACTTTATGTTACAAATGGACAAAACCGTTAAAAGCTGCACCATAGAGAGAGTTGAGCAACTTCGGACCATCAAAGTTGCTCGGTGTACATTTTTTAGTGTTCTTCTATGTCCAATTTTACGAGTATAAGCTTCGTAGATTATTTCGATGCCAAAACACCAACTTTCTATGACAAATGGACAAAACCGTTAAAAGCTCCTCCATATAGAGAGTTGAGCAACTTCGCGCCAACAAAGTTGCTCGGTGTACACTTTTTATTGTTCTTCTATGTCCAATGTTACGAGTATAAGCTTCGCAGATTATTTCGATGCCAAAACACCAACTTTCTTTGACAAATGGACAAAACCGTTAAAAGCTCCTCTATAGAGAGAGTTGAGCAACTTCGGACCATCAAAGTTGCTCTGTGTACACTTTTTATTGTTGTTCTATGTCCAATGTTACGAGTATAAGCTTCGTAGATTATTTCGATGCCAAAACAACAACTTTCTATTACAAATGGACAAAACCGTTAAAAGCTCCTCTATAGAGAGAGTTGAGCAACTTTGGACCATCAAATTTGCTCGGTGTATACTTTTTATTGTTCTTCTATGTCCAATGTTACGAGTATAAGCTTCGTAGATTATTTCGATGCCAAAACAACAACTCTCTATGACAAATGGACCAAACCGTTAAAAGCTCCTCCATATAGAGAGTTGAGCAACTTCGGACCATCAAAGTTGCTCGTTGTACACTTTTTATTAATCTTCTATGTCCAATGTTACGAGTATAAACTTCGTAGATTATTTCGATGCCAAAACAACAACTTTATGTTACAAATGGACAAAATCGTTAAAAGCTGCACCATAGAGAGAGTTGAGCAACTTCGGACCATCAAAGTTGCTCGGCGTACATTTTTTAGTGTTCTTCTATGTCCAATTTTACGAGTATAAGCTTCGTAGATTATTTCGATGCCAAAACACCAACTATCTATGACAAATGGACAAAACCGTTAAAAGCTCCTCCATATAGAGAGTTGAGCAACTTCGGACCATCAAAGTTGCTCGGTGTACACTTTTTATTGTTCTTCTATGTCCAATTTTACGAGTATAAGCTTCCGAGTTTATTTCGATGCAAAACACCAACTTTCTATGAGAAATAGACAAAACCATTAAAATTTCCTCCATATAGAGAGTTGAGCAACTTCGGACCATCAAAGTTGCTCGGTGTACACTTTTTATTGTTGTTCTATGTCCAATGTTACGAGTATAAGCTTCGTAGATTATTTCGATGCCAAAACAACAACTTTCTATTACAAATGGACAAAACCGTTAAAAGCTCCTCCATAGAGAGAGTTGAGCAACTTTGGACCATCAAAGTTGCTCGGTGTACACTTTTTATTGTTCTTTTATGTCAAATTTTACGAGTATAAGATTCCGATATTTTTTCGATTCCAAAACACCAACTTTCTATGACAAATTGACAAAACCATTAAAAGCTCCTCCATATAGAGAGTTGAGCAACTTCGGACCATCAAAGGTACTCGCTGTACACTTTTTATTGTTCTTCTATGTCCAATGTTACTAGTATAAGCTTCGTAGATTATTTCGATGCCAAAACAACAACTCTCTATGACAAATGGACAAAACCGTTAAAAGCTCCTCCATATAGAGAGTTGAGCAACTTCGGACCATCAAAGTTGCTCGTTGTACACTTTTTATTAATCTTCTATGTCCAATGTTACGAGTATAAACTTCGTAGATTATTTCGATGCCAAAACAACAACTTTATGTTACAAATGGACAAAACCGTTAAAAGCTGCACCATAGAGAGAGTTGAGCAACTTCGGACCATCAAAGTTGCTCGGTGTACATTTTTTAGTGTTCTTCTATGTCCAATTTTACGAGTATAAGCTTCGTAGATTATTTCGATGCCAAAACACCAACTTTCTATGACAAATGGACAAAACCGTTAAAAGCTCCTCCATATAGAGAATTGAGCAACTTCGGACCATCAAAGTTGCTCGGTGTACACTTTTTATTGTTCTTCTATGTCCAATTTTACGAGTATAAGCTTCCGAGTTTATTTCGAAGCAAAACACCAACTTTCTATGAGAAATAGACAAAACCATTAAAATTTCCTCCATATAGAGAGTTGAGCAACTTCGGACCATCAAAGTTGCTCGGTGTACACTTTTTAGTGTTTTTCTATGTCCAATGTTACGAGTATAAGCTTCGTAGATTATTTCGATGCCAAAACAACAACTTTCTATTACAAATGGACAAAACCGTTAAAAGCTCCTCCATAGAGAGAGTTGAGCAACTTTGGACCATCAAAGTTGCTCGGTGTACACTTTTTATTGTTCTTTTATGTCAAATTTTACGGGTATAAGATTCCGATATTTTTTCGATTCCAAAACACCAACTTTCTATGACAAATGGACAAAACCGTTAAAAGCTCCTCCATATAGAGAGTTGAGCAACTTCGCGCCAACAAAGTTGCTCGGTGTACACTTTTTATTGTTCTTCTATGTCCAATGTTACGAGTATAAGCTTCGCAGATTATTTCGATGCCAAAACACCAACTTTCTTTGACAAATGGACAAAACCGTTAAAAGATCCTCCATATAGAGAGTTGAGCAACTTCGGACCATCAAAGTTGCTCTGTGTACACTTTTTATTGTTCTTCTATGTCCAATGTTACGAGTATAAGCTTCGCAGATTATTTCGATGCCAAAACACCAACTTTCTTTGACAAATGGACAAAACCGTTAAAAGATCCTCCATATAGAGAGTTGAGCAACTTCGGACCATCAAAGTTGCTCTGTGTACACTTTTTAGTGTTTTTCTATGTCCAATGTTACGAGTATAAGCTTCGTAGATTATTTCGATTCCAAAACACCAACTTTCTATGACAAATGGACAAAACCGTTAAAAGCTCCTCCATAGAGAGAGTTGAGCAACTTTGGACCATCAAAGTTGCTCGGTGTACACTTTTTATTGTTCTTCTATGTCCAATGTTACGAGTATAAGCTTCGCAGATTATTTCGATGCCAAAACACCAACTTTCTTTGACAAATGGACAAAACCGTTAAAAGATCCTCCATATAGAGAGTTGAGCAACTTCGGACCATCAAAGTTGCTCTGTGTACACTTTTTAGTGTTTTTCTATGTCCAATGTTACGAGTATAAGCTTCGTAGATTATTTCGATGCCAAAACAACAACTTTCTATTACAAATGGACAAAACCGTTAAAAGCTCCTCCATAGAGAGAGTTGAGCAACTTTGGACCATCAAAGTTGCTCAGTGTACACTTTTTATTGTTCTTTTATGTCAAATTTTACGAGTATAAGATTCCGATATTTTTTCGATTCCAAAACACCAACTTTCTATGACAAATGGACAAAACCGTTAAAAGCTCCTCCATATAGAGAGTTGAGCAACTTCGGACCATCAAAGTTGCTCGTTGTACACTTTTTATTAATCTTCTATGTCCAATGTTACGAGTATAAACTTCGTAGATTATTTCGATGCCAAAACAACAACTTTATGTTACAAATGGACAAAATCGTTAAAAGCTGCACCATAGAGAGAGTTGAGCAACTTCGGACCATCAAAGTTGCTCGGCGTACATTTTTTAGTGTTCTTCTATGTCCAATTTTACGAGTATAAGCTTCGTAGATTATTTCGATGCCAAAACACCAACTTTCTATGACAAATGGACAAAACCGTTAAAAGCTCCTCCATATAGAGAGTTGAGCAACTTCGGACCATCAAAGTTGCTCGGTGTACACTTTTTATTGTTCTTCTATGTCCAATTTTACGAGTATAAGCTTCCGAGTTTATTTCGATGCAAAACACCAACTTTCTATGAGAAATAGACAAAACCATTAAAATTTCCTCCATATAGAGAGTTGAGCAACTTCGGACCATCAAAGTTGCTCGGTGTACACTTTTTATTGTTGTTCTATGTCCAATGTTACGAGTATAAGCTTCGTAGATTATTTCGATGCCAAAACAACAACTTTCTATTACAAATGGACAAAACCGTTAAAAGCTCCTCCATAGAGAGAGTTGAGCAACTTTGGACCATCAAAGTTGCTCGGTGTACACTTTTTATTGTTCTTTTATGTCAAATTTTACGAGTATAAGATTCCGATATTTTTTCGATTCCAAAACACCAACTTTCTATGACAAATTGACAAAACCATTAAAAGCTCCTCCATATAGAGAGTTGAGCAACTTCGGACCATCAAAGGTACTCGCTGTACACTTTTTATTGTTCTTCTATGTCCAATGTTACTAGTATAAGCTTCGTAGATTATTTCGATGCCAAAACAACAACTCTCTATGACAAATGGACAAAACCGTTAAAAGCTCCTCCATATAGAGAGTTGAGCAACTTCGAACCATCAAAGTTGCTCGTTGTACACTTTTTATTAATCTTCTATGTCCAATGTTACGAGTATAAACTTCGTAGATTATTTCGATGCCAAAACAACAACTTTATGTTACAAATGGACAAAACCGTTAAAAGCTGCACCATAGAGAGAGTTGAGCAACTTCGGACCATCAAAGTTGCTCGGTGTACACTTTTTATTGTTCTTCTATGTCCAATTTTACGAGTATAAGCTTCCGAGTTTATTTCGATCCCAAAACAACAACTATCTATTACAAATGGATAAAACCGTTAAAAGCTCCTCCATATAGAGAGTTGAGCAACTTCGCGCCAACAAAGTTGCTCGGTGTACACTTTTTATTGTTCTTCTATGTCCAATGTTACGAGTATAAGCTTCGCAGATTATTTCGATGCCAAAACACCAACTTTCTTTGACAAATGGACAAAACCGTTAAAAGATCCTCCATATAGAGAGTTGAGCAACTTCGGACCATCAAAGTTGCTATGTGTACACTTTTTATTGTTCTTCTATGTCCAATGTTACGAGTATAAGCTTCGTAGATTATTTCGATCCCAAAACAACAACTTTCTATTACAAATGGACAAAACCGTTAAAAGCTCCTCCACAGAGAGAGTTGAGCAACTTTGGACAATCAAAGTTGCTCGGTGTACAATTTTTATTGTTCTTTTATGTCAAATTTTACGAGTATAAGATTCTGATATTTTTTCGATTCCAAAACACCAACTTTCTATGACAAATGGACAAAACCGTTAATAGCTCCTCCATATAGAGAGTTCGGTAACTTCGGACCATCAAAGTTGCTCGGTGTAAACTTTTTATTGTTCTTATATGTCCAATGTTACGAGCATAAGCTTCGTAGATTATTTCGATGCCAAAACTACAACTTTCTATGACAAATGGATAAAACCGTTAAAAGCTTCTCCATAGAGAGCGTTGAGCAACTTTGGACCATCAAAGTTACTCGGTGTACACTTTTTATTGTTCTTCTATGTCCAATGGTACGAGGATAAGCTTCGTAGATTATTTCGATGCAAAACACCAACTTTCTATTACAAATGGACAAAACCGTTAAAAGCTCCTCTATAGAGAGAGTTTAGCAACTTTGGACCATCAAAGTTGCTCGGTGTACACTTTTTAGTGTTCTTCTATGTCCAATTTTACGAGTATAAGGTTTCGTTATTATTTCGATGCCAAAACAACAACTTTCTATGACAAATGGACAAAACCCTTAAAAGCTCCAATATATAGAGAGTTGAGCTATTTTGGACCATCAAAGTTGCTCGATGTACACTTTTTATTGTTCTTCTATGTCCAATGTTACGAGTATAAGCTTCGTAGATTATTTCGATGCCAAAACAACAACTTTCAGTTACAAACAGACAAAACCGTTAAAAGATCCCAAATAGAGAGAGTTCAGCAACTTCGGACCATCAAAGTTGCTCGGTGTACACTTTTTAGTGTTCTTCTATGTCCAATTTTACGAGTATAAGCTTCGTAGATTATTTCGATGCCAAAACACCAACTTTCTATGAAAAATGGACAAAATCGTTAAAAGCTCCTCCATATAGAGAGTTGAGCAACTTCGGACCATCGAAGTTGCTCATTGTACACTTTTTATTAATCTTCTATGTCCAATGTTACGAGTATAAACTTCGTAGATTATTTCGATGCCAAAACAACAACTTTCAGTTACAAACGGACAAAACCGTTAAAAGCTCTCCAATAGAGAGAGTTGAGCAACTTCGGACCATCAAAGTTACTCAATGTACACTTTTTATTGTTCTTCTATGTCCAATTTTACGAGTATAAGCTTCCGAGATTATTTCGATGCCAGAACACCAACTTTCTATGACAAATGGACAAAACCGTTAAAAGCTCCTCTATAGCGAGAGTTCAACAACTTCGAACCATCAAAGTTGCCCAGTGTACACTTTTTATTGTTCTTCTATGTCCAATTTTACGAGTATAAGCTTCCCAGATTATTTCGATGCGAAAAGAACAACTTTCTATGGCAAATGGACAAAACCGTTAAAAGCTCCAATATATAGAGAGTTGAGCTATTTTGGACCATCAAAGTTGCTCGATGTACACTTTGTATTGTTCTTCTATGTCCAATGTTACGAGTATAAGCTTCGTAGATTATTTCGATGCCAAAACAACAACTTTCAGTTACAAACAGACAAAACCGTTAAAAGATCCCAAATAGAGAGAGTTCAGCAACTTCGGACCATCAAAGTTGCTCGGTGTACACTTTTTAGTGTTCTTCTATGTCCAATTTTACGAGTATAAGCTTCGTAGATTATTTCGATGCCAAAACACCAACTTTCTATGAAAAATGGACAAAATCGTTAAAAGCTCCTCCATATAGAGAGTTGAGCAACTTCGGACCATCAAAGTTGCTCATTGTACACTTTTTATTAATCTTCTATGTCCAATGTTACGAGTATAAACTTCGTAGATTATTTCGATGCCAAAACAACAACTTTCAGTTACAAACGGACAAAACCGTTAAAAGCTCCACCATAGAGAGAGTTGAGCAACTTCGGACTATCAAAGTTGCTCGGTGTACACTTTTTATTGTTCTTTTATGTCAAATTATACGAGTATAAGATTCCGATATTTTTTCGATGCCAAAACACCAACTTTCTATGACAAATTGACAAAACCATTAAAAGCTCCTCCATATAGAGAGTTGAGCAACTTCGGACCATCAAAGGTACTCGGTGTACACTTTTTATTGTTCTTCTTTGTCCAATGTTATGAGTATAAGCTTCGTAGATTATTTCGATGCCAAAACAACAACTTTCTATTACAAATGGACAAAACCGTTAAAAGCTCCTCTATAGAGAGAGTTGAGCAACTTTGGACCATCAAAGTTGCTCGGTGTACACTTTTTATTGTTCTTTTATGTCAAATTTTACGAGTATAAGATTCCGATATTTTTTCGATTCCAAAACACCAACTCTCTATGACAAATGGACAAAACCGTTAAAAGCTCCTCCATATAGAGAGTTGAGCAACTTCGGACCATCAAAGTTGCTCGGTGTACACTTTTTATTAATCTTCTATGTCCAATGTTACGAGTATAAACTTCGTAGATTACTTTGATGCCAAAACAACAACTTTATGTTACAAATGGACAAAACCGTTAAAAGCTCCACCATAGAGAGAGTTGAGCAACTTCGGACCACCAAAGTTGCTCGGTGTACATTTTTTAGTGTTCTTCTATGTCCAATTTTTTCGAGTATAAGCTTCGTAGATTATTTCGATGCCAAAACACCAACTTTCTATGACAAATGGACAAAACCGTTAAAAGCTCCTCCATATAGAGAGTTGAGCAACTTCGGACCATCAAAGTTGCTCGGTGTACACTTTTTATTGCTGTTCTATGTCCAATGTTACGAGTATAAACTTCGTAGATTACTTTGATGCCAAAACAACAACTTTATGTTACAAATGGACAAAACCGTTAAAAGCTCCACCATAGAGAGAGTTGAGCAACTTCGGACCACCAAAGTTGCTCGGTGTACATTTTTTAGTGTTCTTCTATGTCCAATTTTACGAGTATAAGCTTCCGAGATTATTTCGATGCAAAACACCAACTTTCTATGACAAATAGACAAAACCATTAAAAGCTCCTCCATATAGAGAGTTGAGCAACTTCGGACCATCAAAGTTGCTCGGTGTACACTTTTTATTGCTGTTCTATGTCCAATGTTACGAGTATAAGCTTCGTAGATTATTTCGATGCCAAAACAACAACTTTCTATGACAAATGGACAAAACCGTTAAAAGCTCCAATATATAGAGAGTTGAGCTATTTTGGACCATCAAAGTTGCTCGATGTACACTTTTTATTGTTCTTCTTTGTCCAATGTTACGAGTATAAGCTTCGTAGATTATTTTGATGCCAAAACAACAACTTTCAGTTACAAACAGACAAAACCGTTAAAAGATCCCAAATAGAGAGAGTTCAGCAACTTCGGACCATCAAAGTTGCTCGGTGTACACTTTTTAGTGTTCTTCTATGTCCAATTTTACGAGTATAAGCTTCGTAGATTATTTCGATGCCAAAACACCAACTTTCTTTGAAAAATGGACAAAATCGTTAAAAGCTCCTCCATATAGAGAGTTGAGCAACTTCGGACCATCGAAGTTGCTCATTGTACACTTTTTATTAATCTTCTATGTCCAATGTTACGAGTATAAACTTCGTAGATTATTTCGATGCCAAAACAACAACTTTCAGTTACAAACGGACAAAACCGTTAAAAGCTCTTCAATAGAGAGAGTTGAGCAACTTCGGACCATCAAAGTTGCTCAATGTACACTTTTTATTGTTCTTCTATGTCCAATTTTATGAGTATAAGCTTCCGAGATTATTTCGATGCCAGAACACCAACTTTCTATGACAAATGGACAAAACCGTTAAAAGCTCCTCTATAGCGAGAGTTCAACAACTTCGAACCATCAAAGTTGCCCAGTGTACACTTTTTATTGTTCTTCTATGTCCAATTTTACGAGTATAAGCTTCCCAGATTATTTCGATGCGAAAACAACAACTTTCTATGACAAATGGACAAAACCGTTAAAAGCTCCATTATGTAGAGAGTTGAGCTA
The DNA here is from genome assembly GCA_963580455.1 of Euonymus europaeus. NCBI lineage: Eukaryota > Viridiplantae > Streptophyta > Magnoliopsida > Celastrales > Celastraceae > Euonymus > Euonymus europaeus. Next base: position 11,120,291 of record OY756965.1, read on the forward strand.
TTTTGGACCATCAAAGTTGCTCGATGTACACTTTTTATTGTTCTTCTATGTCCAATGTTACGAGTATAAGCTTCGTAGATTATTTCGATGCCAAAACAACAACTTTCAGTTACAAACAGACAAAACCGTTAAAAGATCCCAAATAGAGAGAGTTCAGCAACTTCGGACCATCAAAGTTGCTCGGTGTACACTTTTTAGTGTTCTTCTATGTCCAATTTTACGAGTATAAGCTTCGTAGATTATTTCGATGCCAAAACACCAACTTTCTATGAAAAATGGACAAAATCGTTAAAAGCTCCTCCATATAGAGAGTTGAGCAACTTCGGACCATCGAAGTTGCTCATTGTACACTTTTTATTAATCTTCTATGTCCAATGTTACGAGTATAAACTTCGTAGATTATTTCGATGCCAAAACAACAACTTTCAGTTACAAACGGACAAAACCGTTAAAAGCTCTTCAATAGAGAGAGTTGAGCAACTTCGGACCATCAAAGTTGCTCAATGTACACTTTTTATTGTTCTTCTATGTCCAATTTTATGAGTATAAGCTTCCGAGATTATTTCGATGCCAGAACACCAACTTTCTATGACAAATGGACAAAACCGTTAAAAGCTCCTCTATAGCGAGAGTTCAACAACTTCGAACCATCAAAGTTGCCCAGTGTACACTTTTTATTGTTCTTCTATGTCCAATTTTACGAGTATAAGCTTCCCAGATTATTTCGATGCGAAAACAACAACTTTCTATGACAAATGGACAAAACCGTTAAAAGCTCCAACATATAGAGAGTTGAGCTATTTTGGACCATCAAAGTTGCTCGATGTACACTTTTTATTGTTCTTCTATGTCCAATGTTACGAGTATAAGCTTCGTAGATTATCTCGATGCCAAAACAACAACTTTCAGTTACAAACAGACAAAACCGTTAAAAGATCCCAAATAGAGAGAGTTCAGCAACTACGGACCATCAAAGTTGCTCGGTGTACACTTTTTAGTGTTCTTCTATGTCCAATTTTACGAGTATAAGCTTCGTAGATTATTTCGATGCCAAAACACCAACTTTCTATGAAAAATGGACAAAATCGTTAAAAGCTCCTCCATATAGAGAGTTGAGCAACTTCGGGCCATCGAAGTTGCTCATTGTACACTTTTTATTAATCTTCTATGTCCAATGTTACGAGTATAAACTTCGTCGATTATTTCGATGCCAAAACAACAACTTTCAGTTACAAACGGACAAAACCGTTAAAAGCTCCACCATAGAGAGAGTTGAGCAACTACGGACTATCAAAGTTGCTCGGTGTACACTTTTTATTGTTCTTTTATGTCAAATTATACGAGTATAAGATTCCGATATTTTTTCGATGCCAAAACACCAACTTTCTATGACAAATTGACAAAACCATTAAAAGCTCCTCCGTATTGAGAGTTGAGCAACTTCGGACCATCAAAGTTACTCGGTGTACACTTTTTATTGTTCTTCTATGTCCAATGTTATGAGTATAAGCTTCGTAGATTATTTCGATGCCAAAACAACAACTTTCTATTACAAATGGACAAAATCGTTAAAAGCTCCTCTATAGAGAGAGTTGAGCAACTTTGGACCATCAAAGTTGCTCGGTGTACACTTTTTATTGTTCTTCTATTTCCAATTTTACGAGTATAAGCTTCCGAGATTATTTCGATGCAAAACACCAACTTTCTATGACAAATAGACAAAACCATTAAAAGCTCCTCCATATAGAGAGTTGAGCAACTTCGGACCATCAAAGTTGCTCAGTGTACACTTTTTATTGTTGTTCTATGTCCAATGTTACGAGTATAAGCTTCGTAGATTATTTCGATTCCAAAACACCAACTCTCTATGCAAATGGACAAAACCGTTAAAAGCTCCTCCATATAGAGAGTTGAGCAACTTCGGACCATCAAAGTTGCTCGGAGTACACTTTTTATTAATCTTCTATGTCCAATGTTACGAGTATAAACTTCGTAGATTATTTTGATGCCAAAACAACAACTTTATGTTACAAATGGACAAAACCGTTAAAAGCTCCACCATAGAGAGAGTTGAGCAACTTCGGACCATCAAAGTTGCTCAGTGTACATTTTTTAGTGTTCTTCTATGTCCAATTTTACGAGTATAAGCTTCGTAGATTATTTCGATGCCAAAACACCAACTTTCTATGACAAATGAACAAAACCGTTAAAAGCTCCTCCATATAGAGAGTTGAGCAACTTCGGACCATCAAAGTTGCTCGGTGTACACTTTTTATTGTTCTTCTATTTCCAATTTTCCGAGTATAAGCTTCCGAGATTATTTCGATGCAAAACACCAACTTTCTATGACAAATAGACAAAACCATTAAAAGCTCCTCCATATAGAGAGTTGAGCAACTTCGGACCATCAAAGTTGCTCAGTGTACACTTTTTATTGTTGTTCTATGTCCAATGTTACGAGTATAAGCTTCGTAGATTATTTCGATGCCAAAACAACAACTTTCTATTACAAATGGACAAAACCGTTAAAAGCTCCTCTATAGAGAGAGTTGAGCAACTTTGGACCATCAAAGTTGCTCGGCGTACACTTTTTATTGTTTTTTATGTCAAATTTTATGAGTATAAGATTCCGATATTTTTTCGATTCCAAAACACCAACTCTCTCTAACAAATGGACAAAACCGTTAAAAGCTCCTCCATATAGAGAGTTCAGCAACTTCGGACCATCAAAGTTGCTCGGTGTACACTTTTTATTAATCTTCTATGTCCAATGTTACGAGTATAAACATCGTAGATTATTTCGATGCCAAAACAACAACTTTCTATTACAAATGGACAAAACCGTTAAAAGCTCCTCTATAGAGAGAGTTTAGCAACTTCGGAACATCAAAGTTGCTCGGTGTACACTTTTTAGTGTTCTTCTATGTCCAATTTTACGAGTATAAGCTTCGTAGATTATTTCGACGCCAAAACACCAACTTTCTATGAAAAATGGACAAAATCGTTAAAAGCTCCTCCATATAGAGAGTTGAGCAACTTCGGACCATCGAAGTTGCTCATTGTACACTTTTTATTAATCTTCTATGTCCAATGTTACGAGTATAAACTTCGTAGATTATTTCGATGCCAAAACAACAACTTTCAGTTACAAACGGACAAAACCGTTAAAAGCTCTTCAATAGAGAGAGTTGAGCAACTTCGGACCATCAAAGTTGCTCAATGTACACTTTTTATTGTTCTTCCAAGTCCAATTTTACGAGTATAAGCTTCCGAGATTATTTCGATGCCAGAACACCAACTTTCTATGACAAATGGACAAAACCGTTAAAAGCTCCTCTATAGCGAGAGTTCAACAACTTCGAACCATCAAAGTTGCCCAGTGTACACTTTTTATTGTTCTTCTATGTCCAATTTTACGAGTATAAGCTTCCCAGATTATTTCGATGCGAAAACAACAACTTTCTATGACAAATGGACAAAACCGTTAAAAGCTCCAATATATAGAGAGTTGAGCTATTTTGGACCATCAAAGTTGCTCGATGTACACTTTTTATTGTTCTTCTATGTCCAATGTTACGAGTATAAGCTTCGTAGATTATTTCGATGCCAAAACAACAACTTTCAGTTACAAACAGACAAAACCGTTAAAAGATCGCAAATAGAGAGAGTTCAGCAACTTCGGACCATCAAAGTTGCTCGGTGTACACTTTTTAGTGTTCTTCTATGTCCAATTTTACGAGTATAAGCTTCGTAGATTATTTCGATGCCAAAACACCAACTTTCTATGAAAAATGGACAAAGTCGTTAAAAGCTCCTCCATATTGAGAGTTGAGCAACTTCGGACCATCGAAGTTGCTCATTGTACACTTTTTATTAATCTTCTATGTCCAATGTTACGAGTATAAACTTTGTAGATTATTTCGATGCCAAAACAACAACTTTCAGTTACAAACGGACAAAACCGTTAAAAGCTCTTCAATAGAGAGAGTTGAGCAACTTCGGACCATCAAAGTTGCTCAATGTACACTTTTTATTGTTCTTCTATGTCCAATTTTACGAGTATAAGCTTCCGAGATTATTTTGATGTCAGAATATTACGTGTATAAGCTATCGAGATTATTTTGGAAGCCAAAACAGCAACTTTCTATGACAAATGGACAAAACCATTAAAAGCTCTAACACAGAGAGAGTTGAGGAACTTCGGACCATCAAAGTTGCTCGGTGTACACTTTTTTTTATTCTTCTATGTCCAATTTTACGAGTATAATCTTCGTAGATTATTTCGATGCCGAAACAGCAACTTTCTATTACAAATAGACAAAACCGTTAAAAGCTTTTCCATAGAGAGAGTTGAGCAACGTCGGACAATCAAACTTGCTCGGTGTACACTTTTTATTGTTCTTCTATGTCAAATTTTACGAGTATAATCCTCCTAGATTATTTCGATGCCAAAACAACGACTTTCTATGACAAATGGACAAAACCGTTAAAAGCTCCTCCATAGAGAGAGTTAAGCAACTTCGGACCACCAAAGTTGCTCGTGTACACGTTTTATTGTTCTTCTATGTCCAATTTTACGATTATAATCTTCGTAGATTATTTCGATGCCGAAACAACAACTTTCTATGAGAAATGGATAAAACCGTTAAAAGCTCCTCCATAGAGAGAGTTGAGCAACTTCGGACCATCAAAGTTGCTCATTGTAGACTTTTTGTTGTTCTTCTATATCAAATATTACGTGTATAAGCTATCGAGATTATTTTGGATGCCCAAACAACAACTTTCTATGACAAATGAACGAAACCGTTAAATGCTCCTCCATAGAGAGAGTTGAGCCACTTCGGACCATCAAAGTTGCTCAGTGTACACTTTTTATTGTTCTTCTATGTCCAATTTTACGAGCATAATCTTCGTAGATTATTTCGATGCCAAAACAACAACTTTCTATGACAAATGGACAAAACCGTTAAAAGCTCCTCCATAGAGAGAGTTGAGCAACTTTGGAACATCAAAGTTGCTCGGTGTACACTTTTTATTGTTCTTCTATGTCAAATTTTACGAGTATAAGTTCCTTGATTATTTCGATGCCAAAACAACCACTTTCTATGACAAATGGACAAAACCGTTAAAAGCTCCTCCATAGAGAGAGTTGAGTAACTTCGGACGACCGAAGTTGCACGGTGTACACTTTTTAATGTTCTTTTATGTCAAATTTTACAATTATAAGCTTCCTAGATTATTTGGATGGCCAAACAACAACTTTCTATGATAAATGGACAAAACCGTTAAAAGCTCCTCCATAGATAGAGTTGATCAACTTCGGGCCATCAAAGTTGCTCACTGTAGACTTTTTGTTGTTCTTCTATGTCAAATATTACGTGTATAAGCTATCGAGATTATTTTGGATGCCCAAACAACAACTTTCTATGACAAATGAACGAAACCGTTAAATGCTCCTCCATAGAGAGAGTTGAGCCACTTCGGACCATCAAAGTTGCTCAGTGTACACTTTTTATTGTTCTTCTATGTCCAATTTTACGAGCATAATCTTCGTAGATTATTTCGATGCCAAAACAACAACTTTCTATGACAAATGGACAAAACCGTTAAAAGCTCCTCCATAGAGAGAGTTGAGCAACTTTGGAACATCAAAGTTGCTCGGTGTACACTTTTTATTGTTCTTCTATGTCAAATTTTACGAGTATAAGTTCCTTGATTATTTCGATGCCAAAACAACAACTTTCTATGACAAATGGACAAAACTGTTAAAAGCTCCTCCATAGAGAGAGTTGAGTAACTTCGGACCACCGAAGTTGCTCGGTGTACACTTTTTAATGTTCTTCTATGTCAAATTTTACAATTATAAGCTTCCTAGATTATTTGGATGCCCAAACAACAACTTTCTATGACAAATGGACAAAACCGTTAAAAGCTCCTCCATAGATAGAGTTGATCAACTTCGGACCATCAAAGTTGCTCACTGTACACTTTTTGTTGTTCTTCTATGTCAAATATTACGTGTATAAGCTATCGAGATTATTTTGGATGCCAAAACAACGACTTTCTATGACAAATGGACAAAACCGTTAAAAGCTCCTCCATAGAGAGAGTTGAGCATCTTCGGACCACCAAAGTTGCTCGGTGTACACTTTTTATTGTTCTTCTATGTCAAATTTTACGAGTATAAGTTCCTAGATTATTTCGATGCCAAAACAACAACTTTCTATGACAAATGGACAAAACCGTTAAAAGCTCCTCCATAGAGAGAGTTGAGTAACTTCGGACCACCGAAGTTGCTCGGTGTACACTTTTTAATGTTCTTTTATGTCAAATTTTACAATTATAAGCTTCCTAGATTATTTGGATGGCCAAACAACAACTTTCTATGATAAATGGACAAAACCGTTAAAAGCTCCTCCATAGATAGAGTTGATCAACTTCGGACCATCAAAGTTGCTCACTGTACACTTTTTGTTATTCTTCTATGTCAAATATTACGTGTATAAGCTATCGAGATTATTTTGGATGCCCAAACAACAACTTTCTATGACAAATGAACGAAACCGTTAAATGCTCCTCCATAGAGAGAGTTGAGCCACTTCGGACCATCAAAGTTGCTCGGTGTACACTTTTTATTGTTCTTCTATGTCCAATTTTACGAGCATAATCTTCGTAGATTATTTCGATGCCGAAACAACAACTTTCTATGACAAATGGACAAAACCGTTAAAAGCTCCTCCATAGAGAGAGTTGAGCAACTTTGGAACATCAAAGTTGCTCGGTGTACACTTTTTATTGTTCTTCTATGTCAAATTTTACGAGTATAAGTTCCTTGATTATTTCGATGCCAAAACAACAACTTTCTATGACAAATGGACAAAACCGTTAAAAGCTCCTCCATAGAGAGAGTTGAGTAACTTCGGACCACCGAAGTTGCTCGGTGTACACTTTTTAATGTTCTTCTATGTCAAATTTTACAATTATAAGCTTCCTAGATTATTTGGATGCCCAAACAACAACTTTCTATGAAAAATGGACAAAACCGTTAAAAGCTCCTCCATAGATAGAGTTGATCAACTTCGGACCATCAAAGTTGCTCACTGTACACTTTTTGTTGTTCTTCTTTGTCAAATATTACGTGTATAAGCTATCGAGATTATTTTGGATGCCAAAACAATGACTTTCTATGACAAATGGACAAAACCGTTAAAAGCTCCTCCATAGAGAGAGTTGAGCATCTTCGGACCACCAAAGTTGCTCGGTGTACACTTTTTATTGTTCTTCTATGTCAAATTTTACGAGTATAAGTTCCTAGATTATTTCGATGCCAAAACAACAACTTTCTATGACAAATGGACAAAATCGTTAGAAGCTCCTCCATAAAGAGAGTTGAGCAACTTCGGACCACCGAAGTTGCTCGGTGTACACTTTTTAATGTTCTTCTATGTCAAATTTTATAATTATAAGCTTCCTAGATTATTTGGATGCCCAAACAACAACTTTCTATGACAAACGGACAAAACCGTTAAAAGCTCCTCCATAGATAGAGTTGATCAACTTCGGACCATCAAAGTTGCTCACTGTACACTTTTTATTGTTCTTCTATGTCAAATTTTACGAGTATAAGCTTCCTAGAATATTTCGATTCTAAAACAACAACTTTCTATGACAAATGGACGAAACCGTTAAATGCTCCTCCATAGAGAGAGTTGAGCCACTTCGGACCATCAAAGTTGCTCGGTGTACACTTTTTATTGTTCTTCTATGTCCAATTTTACGAGCATAATCTTCGTAGATTATTTCGATGCCGAAACAGCAACTTTCTATTACAAATAGACAAAACCGTTAAAAGCTCCTCCGTAGAGAGAGTTGAGCAACTTCGGACCACCAAAGTTGCTCGGTGTACACTTTTTATTGTTCTTCTATGTCAAATTTTATGAGTATAAGCTTTCTAGAATATTTCGATTCTAAAACAACAACTTTCTATGACAAATGGACGAAACCGTTAAATGCTCCTCCATAGAAAGAGTTGAGCCACTTCGGACCATCAAAGTTGCTCGGTGTACACTTTTTATTGTTCTTCTATGTCCAATTTTACGAGCATAATCTTCGTAGATTATTTCGATGCCGAAACAGCAACTTTCTATTACAAATGGACAAAACCATTAAAAGCTCCTCCATAGATAAAGTTGATCACCTTCGAACCATCAAAGTTGCTCAGTGTACACTTTTTGTTGTTCTTCTATGTCAAATATTACGTGTATAAGCTATCGAGATTATTTTGGATGCCAAAACAGCAACTTTCTATGACAAATGGACAAAACCATTAAAAGCCGCAACACAGAGAGAGTTGAGCAACTTCGGACCATCAAAGTTGCACGGTGTACACTTTTTATTGTTCTTCTATGTCCAATTTTACGAGTATAATCTTCGTAGATTATTTCGATGCCGAAACAGCAACTTTCTATTACAAATAGACAAAACCGTTAAAAGCTTTTCCATAGAGAGAGTTGAGCAACGTCGGACAATCAAACTTGCTCGGTGTACACTTTTTATTGTTCTTCTATGTCAAATTTTACGAGTATAATCCTCCTAGATTATTTCGATGCCAAAATAACAACTTTCTATGAAAAATGGACAAAACCATTAAAGGCTCCTCCATAGAGAGAGTTGAGCAACTTTGGAACATCAAAGTTGCTCGGTGTACACTTTTTATTGTTCTTCTACGTCAAATTTTACGAGTATAAGTTCCTTGATTATTTCGATGCCAAAACAACAACTTTCTATGACAAACGGACAAAACCGTTAAAAGCTCCTCCATAGAGAGAGTTGAGTAACTTCGGACCACCGAAGTTGCTCGGTGTACACTTTTTAATGTTATTCTATGTCAAATTTTACAATTATAAGCTTCCTAGATTATTTGGATGCCCAAACAACAACTTTCTATGACAAATGGACAAAACCGTTAAAAGCTCCTCCATAGAGAGAGTTGAGCAACTTCGGACCATCAAAGTTGCTCGGTGTACACTTTTTATTGTTCTTCTATGTCAAATTTTACGAGTATAATCTTCGTAGATTATTTCGATGCCGAAACAGCAACTTTCTATTACAAATAGACAAAACTGTTAAACGCTCCTCCATAGAGAGAGTTGAGCAACTTCGGACCACCAAAGTTGCTTGGTGTACACTTTTTATTGTTCTTCTATGTCAAATTTTACGTGTATAAGCTATCGAGATTATTTTGGATGCCAAAACAGCAACTTTCTATGACAAATGGACAAAACCGCTAAAAGCCCCTCCATAGAGAGAGTTGAGCCACTTCGGACCATCAAAGTTGCTCGGTGTACACTTTTTATTGTTCTTCTATGTCCAATGTTACGAGCATAAACTTCGTAGATTATTTCGATGCCAAAACAACAACTTTCAGTTACAAACGAACAAAACCGTTAAAAGCTCCACCATAGAGAGAGTTGAGCAACTTCGGGCTATCAAAGTTGCTCGGTGTACACTTTTTATTATTCTTTTATGTCAAATTATACGAGTATAAGATTCCGATAATTTTTCGATGCCAAAACACCAACTTTCTATGACAAATCAAAAAACCATTAAAAGCTCCTCCATATAGAGAGTTGAGCAACTTCGGACCTTCAAAGTTACTCGGTGTACACTTTTTATTGTTCTTCTATGTCCAATGTTACGAGTATAAGCTTCGTAGATTATTTCGATGCCAAAACAACAACTTTCTATTACAAATGGACAAAACCGTTAAAAGCTCCTCTATAGAGAGAGTTGAGCAACTTTGGACCATCAAAGTTGCTCGGTGTACACTTTTTATTGTTCTTTTATGTCAAATTTTACGAGTATAAGATTCCGATATTTTTTCGATTCCAAAACACCAACTCTCTATGACAAATGGACAAAACCGTTAAAAGCTCCTCCATATAGAGAGTTGAGCAACTTCGGACCATCAAAGTTGCTCGGTGTACACTTTTTATTAATCTTCTATGTCCAATGTTACGAGTATAAACTTCGTAGATTATTTCGATGCCAAAACAACAACTTTATGTTACAAATGGACAAAACCGATAAAAGCTCCACCATAGAGAGAGTTGAGCAACTTCGGACCATCAAAGTTGCTCGGTGTACATTTTTTAGTGTTCTTCTATGTCCAATTTTACGAGTATAAGCTTCGTAGATTATTTCGATGCCAAAACAACAACTTTCTATGACAAATGGACAAAACCGTTAAAAGCTCCTCCATATAGAGAGTTGAGCAACTTTGGACCATCAAAGTTGCTCGGTGTACACTTTTTATTGTTCTTCTATGTCCAATTTTACGAGTATAAGCTTCCGAGATTATTTCGATGCAAAACACCAACTTTCTATGACAAATAGACAAAACCATTAAAAGCTCCTCCATATAGAGAGTTGAGCAACTTCGGACCATCAAAGTTGCTCGGTGTACACTTTTTATTGTTGTTCTATGTCCAATGTTACGAGTATAAGCTTCGTAGATTATTTCGATGCCAAAACAAAAACTTTCTATTACAAATGGACAAAACCGTTAAAAGATCCTCCATAGAGAGAGTTGAGCAACTTTGGACCATCAAAGTTGCTCGGTGTACACTTTTTATTGTTCTTTTATGTCAAATTTTACGAGTATAAGATTCCGATATTTTTTCGATTCCAAAACACCAACTTTCTATGACAAATGGACAAAACCGTTAAAAGCTCTTCCATATAGAGAGTTGAGCAACTTCGGGCCAACAAAGTTGCTCGGTGTACACTTTTTATTGTTCTTCTATGTCCAATGTTACGAGTATAAGCTTCGTAGATTATTTCGATGCCAAAACACCAACTTTCTATGACAAATGGACAAAACCGTTAAAAGCTCCTCCATATAGAGAGTTGAGCAACTTCGGACCATCGAAGTTGCTCTGTATACACTTTTTATTGTTCTTCTATGTCCAATGTTACGAGTTTAAGCTTCGTAGAATATTTCGATCCCAAAACAACAACTATCTATTACAAATGGACAAAACCGTTAAAAGCTCCTCCATAGAGAGAGTTGAGCAACTTTGGACAATTAAAGTTGCTCGGTGTACACTTTTTATTGTTCTTTTATGTCAAATTTTACGAGTATAAGATTCCGATATTTTTTCGATTCCAAAACACCAACTTTCTATGACAAATGGACAAAACCGTTAAAAGCTCCTCTATATAGAGAGTTCGGTAACTTCGGACCATCAAAGTTGCTCGGTGTACACTTTTTATTGTTCTTCTATGTCCAATGTTACGAGCATAAGCTTCGTAGATTATTTCGATGCCAAAACAACAACTTTCTATGACAAATGCACAAAACCGTTAAAAGCTTCTCCATAGAGAGCGTTGAGCAACTTTGGACCATCAAAGTTACTCGGTGTACACTTTTTATTCTTCTTCTATGTCCAATGGTACGAGTATAAGCTTCGTAGATTATTTCGATGCCAAAACAACAACTTTCTATTACAAATGGACAAAACCGTTAAAAGCTCCTCTATAGAGAGAGTTGAGCAACTTTGGACCATCAAAGTTGCTCGGTGTACACTTTTTATTGTTCTTCTATGTCCAATTTTACGAGTATAAGGTTTCGTTATTAATTCGATGCCAAAACAACAACTTTCTATGACAAATGGACAAAACCGTTAAAAGCTCCAATATATAGAGAGTTGAGCTATTTGGGACCATCAAAGTTGCTCGTTGTACACTTTTATTGTTCTTCTATGTCCAATGTTACGAGTATAAGCTTCGTAGATTATTTCGATGCCAAAACAACAACTTTCTATTACAAATGGACAAAACCGTTAAAAGCTCTTCAATAGAGAGAGTTGAGCAACTTCGGACCATCAAAGTTCCTCAACGTACACTTTTTATTGTTCTTCTATGTCCAATTTTACGAGTATAAGCTTCCGATATTATTTCGATGCCAAAACACCAACTTTCTATGACAAATGGATAAAACCGTTAAAAGCTCCTCTATAGCGAGAGTTGAACAACTTCGAACCATCAAAGTGTCCCAGTGTACACTTTTTATTGTTCTTCTATGTCCAATTTTACGAGTATAAGCTTCCTAGATTATTTCGATGCGAAAACAACAACTTTCTATGACAAATGGACAAAACCGTTAAAAGCTCCAATATATAGAGAGTTGAGCTATTTTGGACCATCAAAGTTGCTCGATGTACACTTTTTATTGTTCTTCTATGTCCAATGTTATGAGTATAAGCTTCGTAGATTATTTCGATGCCAAAACAACAACTTTCAGTTACAAAAAGACAAAACCGTTAAAAGATCCCATAGTGAGAGAGTTCAGCAACTTCGGACCATCAAAGTTGCTCGGTGTACACTTTTTAGTGTTCTTCTATGTCCAATTTTACGAGTATAAGCTTCGTAGATTATTTCGATGCCAAAACAACAACTATCTATTACAAATGGACAAAACCGTTAAAAGCTCCTCCATAGAGAGAGTTGAGCAACTTTGGACAATCAAAGTTGCTCGGTGTACACTTTTTATTGTTCTTTTATGTCAAATTTTACGAGTATAAGATTCCGATATTTTTTCGATTCCAAAACACCAACTTTCTATGACAAATGGACAAAACCGTTAAAAGCTCTTCCATATAGAGAGTTGAGCAACTTCGGGCCAACAAAGTTGCTCGGTGTACACTTTTTATTGTTCTTCTATGTCCAATGTTACGAGTATAAGCTTCGTAGATTATTTCGATGCCAAAACACCAACTTTCTATGATAAATGGACAAAACCGTTAAAAGCTCCTCCATATAGAGAGTTGAGCAACTTCGGACCATCAAAGTTGCTCTGTGTACACTTTTTATTGTTCTTCTATGTCCAATGTTACGAGTTTAAGCTTCGTAGAATATTTCGATCCCAAAACAACAACTATCTATTACAAATGGACAAAACCGTTAAAAGCTCCTCCATAGAGAGAGTTGAGCAACTTTGGACAATTAAAGTTGCTCGGTGTACACTTTTTATTGTTCTTTTATGTCAAATTTTACGAGTATAAGATTCCGATATTTTTTCGATTCCAAAACACCAACTTTCTATGACAAATGGACAAAACCGTTAAAAGCTCCTCTATATAGAGAGTTCGGTAACTTCGGACCATCAAAGTTGCTCGGTGTACACTTTTTATTGTTCTTCTATGTCCAATGTTACGAGCATAAGCTTCGTAGATTATTTCGATGCCAAAACAACAACTTTCTATGACAAATGCACAAAACCGTTAAAAGCTTCTCCATAGAGAGCGTTGCGCAACTTTGGACCATCAAAGTTACTCGGTGTACACTTTTTATTCTTCTTCTATGTCCAATGGTACGAGTATAAGCTTCGTAGATTATTTCGATGCCAAAACAACAACTTTCTATTACAAATGGACAAAACCGTTAAAAGCTCCTCTATAGAGAGAGTTGAGCAACTTTGGACCATCAAAGTTGCTCGGTGTACACTTTTTATTGTTCTTCTATGTCCAATTTTACGAGTATAAGGTTTCGTTATTAATTCGATGCCAAAACAACAACTTTCTATGACAAATGGACAAAACCGTTAAAAGCTCCAATATATAGAGAGTTGAGCTATTTGGGACCATCAAAGTTGCTCGTTGTACACTTTTATTGTTCTTCTATGTCCAATGTTACGAGTATAAGCTTCGTAGATTATTTCGATGCCAAAACAACAACTTTCTATTACAAATGGACAAAACCGTTAAAAGCTCTTCAATAGAGAGAGTTGAGCAACTTCGGACCATCAAAGTTCCTCAACGTACACTTTTTATTGTTCTTCTATGTCCAATTTTACGAGTATAAGCTTCCGATATTATTTCGATGCCAAAACACCAACTTTCTATGACAAATGGATAAAACCGTTAAAAGCTCCTCTATAGCGAGAGTTGAACAACTTCGAACCATCAAAGTGTCCCAGTGTACACTTTTTATTGTTCTTCTATGTCCAATTTTACGAGTATAAGCTTCCTAGATTATTTCGATGCGAAAACAACAACTTTCTATGACAAATGGACAAAACCGTTAAAAGCTCCAATATATAGAGAGTTGAGCTATTTTGGACCATCAAAGTTGCTCGATGTACACTTTTTATTGTTCTTCTATGTCCAATGTTATGAGTATAAGCTTCGTAGATTATTTCGATGCCAAAACAACAACTTTCAGTTACAAAAAGACAAAACCGTTAAAAGATCCCATAGTGAGAGAGTTCAGCAACTTCGGACCATCAAAGTTGCTCGGTGTACACTTTTTAGTGTTCTTCTATGTCCAATTTTACGAGTATAAGCTTCGTAGATTATTTCGATGCCAAAACAACAACTATCTATTACAAATGGACAAAACCGTTAAAAGCTCCTCCATAGAGAGAGTTGAGCAACTTTGGACAATCAAAGTTGCTCGGTGTACACTTTTTATTGTTCTTTTATGTCAAATTTTACGAGTATAAGATTCCGATATTTTTTCGATTCCAAAACACCAACTTTCTATGACAAATGGACAAAACCGTTAAAAGCTCTTCCATATAGAGAGTTGAGCAACTTCGGGCCAACAAAGTTGCTCGGTGTACACTTTTTATTGTTCTTCTATGTCCAATGTTACGAGTATAAGCTTCGTAGATTATTTCGATGCCAAAACACCAACTTTCTATGACAAATGGACAAAACCGTTAAAAGCTCCTCCATATAGAGAGTTGAGCAACTTCGGACCATCAAAGTTGCTCTGTGTACACTTTTTATTGTTCTTCTATGTCCAATGTTACGAGTTTAAGCTTCGTAGAATATTTCGATCCCAAAACAACAACTATCTATTACAAATGGACAAAACCGTTAAAAGCTCCTCCATAGAGAGAGTTGAGCAACTTTGGACAATTAAAGTTGCTCGGTGTACACTTTTTATTGTTCTTTTATGTCAAATTTTACGAGTATAAGATTCCGATATTTTTTCGATTCCAAAACACCAACTTTCTATGACAAATGGACAAAACCGTTAAAAGCTCCTCTATATAGAGAGTTCGGTAACTTCGGACCATCAAAGTTGCTCGGTGTACACTTTTTATTGTTCTTCTATGTCCAATGTTACGAGCATAAGCTTCGTAGATTATTTCGATGCCAAAACAACAACTTTCTATGACAAATGCACAAAACCGTTAAAAGCTTCTCCATAGAGAGCGTTGAGCAACTTTGGACCATCAAAGTTACTCGGTGTACACTTTTTATTCTTCTTCTATGTCCAATGGTACGAGTATAAGCTTCGTAGATTATTTCGATGCCAAAACAACAACTTTCTATTACAAATGGACAAAACCGTTAAAAGCTCCTCTATAGAGAGAGTTGAGCAACTTTGGACCATCAAAGTTGCTCGGTGTACACTTTTTATTGTTCTTCTATGTCCAATTTTACGAGTATAAGGTTTCGTTATTAATTCGATGCCAAAACAACAACTTTCTATGACAAATGGACAAAACCGTTAAAAGCTCCAATATATAGAGAGTTGAGCTATTTGGGACCATCAAAGTTGCTCGTTTTACACTTTTATTGTTCTTCTATGTCCAATGTTACGAGTATAAGCTTCGTAGATTATTTCGATGCCAAAACAACAACTTTCTATTACAAATGGACAAAACCGTTAAAAGCTCTTCAATAGAGAGAGTTGAGCAACTTCGGACCATCAAAGTTCCTCAACGTACACTTTTTATTGTTCTTCTATGTCCAATTTTACGAGTATAAGCTTCCGATATTATTTCGATGCCAAAACACCAACTTTCTATGACAAATGGATAAAACCGTTAAAAGCTCCTCTATAGCGAGAGTTGAACAACTTCGAACCATCAAAGTGTCCCAGTGTACACTTTTTATTGTTCTTCTATGTCCAATTTTACGAGTATAAGCTTCCTAGATTATTTCGATGCGAAAACAACAACTTTCTATGACAAATGGACAAAACCGTTAAAAGCTCCAATATATAGAGAGTTGAGCTATTTTGGACCATCAAAGTTGCTCGATGTACACTTTTTATTGTTCTTCTATGTCCAATGTTATGAGTATAAGCTTCGTAGATTATTTCGATGCCAAAACAACAACTTTCAGTTACAAAAAGACAAAACCGTTAAAAGATCCCATAGTGAGAGAGTTCAGCAACTTCGGACCATCAAAGTTGCTCGGTGTACACTTTTTAGTGTTCTTCTATGTCCAATTTTACGAGTATAAGCTTCGTAGATTATTTCGATGCCAAAACAACAACTATCTATTACAAATGGACAAAACCGTTAAAAGCTCCTCCATAGAGAGAGTTGAGCAACTTTGGACAATCAAAGTTGCTCGGTGTACACTTTTTATTGTTCTTTTATGTCAAATTTTACGAGTATAAGATTCCGATATTTTTTCGATTCCAAAACACCAACTTTCTATGACAAATGGACAAAACCGTTAAAAGCTCTTCCATATAGAGAGTTGAGCAACTTCGGGCCAACAAAGTTGCTCGGTGTACACTTTTTATTGTTCTTCTATGTCCAATGTTACGAGTATAAGCTTCGTAGATTATTTCGATGCCAAAACACCAACTTTCTATGACAAATGGACAAAACCGTTAAAAGCTCCTCCATATAGAGAGTTGAGCAACTTCGGACCATCAAAGTTGCTCTGTGTACACTTTTTATTGTTCTTCTATGTCCAATGTTACGAGTTTAAGCTTCGTAGAATATTTCGATCCCAAAACAACAACTATCTATTACAAATGGACAAAACCGTTAAAAGCTCCTCCATAGAGAGAGTTGAGCAACTTTGGACAATTAAAGTTGCTCGGTGTACACTTTTTATTGTTCTTTTATGTCAAATTTTACGAGTATAAGATTCCGATATTTTTTCGATTCCAAAACACCAACTTTCTATGACAAATGGACAAAACCGTTAAAAGCTCCTCTATATAGAGAGTTCGGTAACTTCGGACCATCAAAGTTGCTCGGTGTACACTTTTTATTGTTCTTCTATGTCCAATGTTACGAGCATAAGCTTCGTAGATTATTTCGATGCCAAAACAACAACTTTCTATGACAAATGCACAAAACCGTTAAAAGCTTCTCCATAGAGAGCGTTGAGCAACTTTGGACCATCAAAGTTACTCGGTGTACACTTTTTATTCTTCTTCTATGTCCAATGGTACGAGTATAAGCTTCGTAGATTATTTCGATGCCAAAACAACAACTTTCTATTACAAATGGACAAAACCGTTAAAAGCTCCTCTATAGAGAGAGTTGAGCAACTTTGGACCATCAAAGTTGCTCGGTGTACACTTTTTATTGTTCTTCTATGTCCAATTTTACGAGTATAAGGTTTCGTTATTAATTCGATGCCAAAACAACAACTTTCTATGACAAATGGACAAAACCGTTAAAAGCTCCAATATATAGAGAGTTGAGCTATTTGGGACCATCAAAGTTGCTCGTTGTACACTTTTATTGTTCTTCTATGTCCAATGTTACGAGTATAAGCTTCGTAGATTATTTCGATGCCAAAACAACAACTTTCTATTACAAATGGACAAAACCGTTAAAAGCTCTTCAATAGAGAGAGTTGAGCAACTTCGGACCATCAAAGTTCCTCAACGTACACTTTTTATTGTTCTTCTATGTCCAATTTTACGAGTATAAGCTTCCGATATTATTTCGATGCCAAAACACCAACTTTCTATGACAAATGGATAAAACCGTTAAAAGCTCCTATATAGCGAGAGTTGAACAACTTCGAACCATCAAAGTGTCCCAGTGTACACTTTTTATTGTTCTTCTATGTCCAATTTTACGAGTATAAGCTTCCTAGATTATTTCGATGCGAAAACAACAACTTTCTATGACAAATGGACAAAACCGTTAAAAGCTCCAATATATAGAGAGTTGAGCTATTTTGGACCATCAAAGTTGCTCGATGTACACTTTTTATTGTTCTTCTATGTCCAATGTTATGAGTATAAGCTTCGTAGATTATTTCGATGCCAAAACAACAACTTTCAGTTACAAAAAGACAAAACCGTTAAAAGATCCCATAGTGAGAGAGTTCAGCAACTTCGGACCATCAAAGTTGCTCGGTGTACACTTTTTAGTGTTCTTCTATGTCCAATTTTACGAGTATAAGCTTCGTAGATTATTTCGATGCCAAAACAACAACTATCTATTACAAATGGACAAAACCGTTAAAAGCTCCTCCATAGAGAGAGTTGAGCAACTTTGGACAATCAAAGTTGCTCGGTGTACACTTTTTATTGTTCTTTTATGTCAAATTTTACGAGTATAAGATTCCGATATTTTTTCGATTCCAAAACACCAACTTTCTATGACAAATGGACAAAACCGTTAAAAGCTCTTCCATATAGAGAGTTGAGCAACTTCGGGCCAACAAAGTTGCTCGGTGTACACTTTTTATTGTTCTTCTATGTCCAATGTTACGAGTATAAGCTTCGTAGATTATTTCGATGCCAAAACACCAACTTTCTATGACAAATGGACAAAACCGTTAAAAGCTCCTCCATATAGAGAGTTGAGCAACTTCGGACCATCAAAGTTGCTCTGTGTACACTTTTTATTGTTCTTCTATGTCCAATGTTACGAGTTTAAGCTTCGTAGAATATTTCGATCCCAAAACAACAACTATCTATTACAAATGGACAAAACCGTTAAAAGCTCCTCCATAGAGAGAGTTGAGCAACTTTGGACAATTAAAGTTGCTCGGTGTACACTTTTTATTGTTCTTTTATGTCAAATTTTACGAGTATAAGATTCCGATATTTTTTCGATTCCAAAACACCAACTTTCTATGACAAATGGACAAAACCGTTAAAAGCTCCTCTATATAGAGAGTTCGGTAACTTCGGACCATCAAAGTTGCTCGGTGTACACTTTTTATTGTTCTTCTATGTCCAATGTTACGAGCATAAGCTTCGTAGATTATTTCGATGCCAAAACAACAACTTTCTATGACAAATGCACAAAACCGTTAAAAGCTTCTCCATAGAGAGCGTTGAGCAACTTTGGACCATCAAAGTTACTCGGTGTACACTTTTTATTCTTCTTCTATGTCCAATGGTACGAGTATAAGCTTCGTAGATTATTTCGATGCCAAAACAACAACTTTCTATTACAAATGGACAAAACCGTTAAAAGCTCCTCTATAGAGAGAGTTGAGCAACTTTGGACCATCAAAGTTGCTCGGTGTACACTTTTTATTGTTCTTCTATGTCCAATTTTACGAGTATAAGGTTTCGTTATTAATTCGATGCCAAAACAACAACTTTCTATGACAAATGGACAAAACCGTTAAAAGCTCCAATATATAGAGAGTTGAGCTATTTGGGACCATCAAAGTTGCTCGTTGTACACTTTTATTGTTCTTCTATGTCCAATGTTACGAGTATAAGCTTCGTAGATTATTTCGATGCCAAAACAACAACTTTCTATTACAAATGGACAAAACCGTTAAAAGCTCTTCAATAGAGAGAGTTGAGCAACTTCGGACCATCAAAGTTCCTCAACGTACACTTTTTATTGTTCTTCTATGTCCAATTTTACGAGTATAAGCTTCCGATATTATTTCGATGCCAAAACACCAACTTTCTATGACAAATGGATAAAACCGTTAAAAGCTCCTCTATAGCGAGAGTTGAACAACTTCGAACCATCAAAGTGTCCCAGTGTACACTTTTTATTGTTCTTCTATGTCCAATTTTACGAGTATAAGCTTCCTAGATTATTTCGATGCGAAAACAACAACTTTCTATGACAAATGGACAAAACCGTTAAAAGCTCCAATATATAGAGAGTTGAGCTATTTTGGACCATCAAAGTTGCTCGATGTACACTTTTTATTGTTCTTCTATGTCCAATGTTATGAGTATAAGCTTCGTAGATTATTTCGATGCCAAAACAACAACTTTCAGTTACAAAAAGACAAAACCGTTAAAAGATCCCATAGTGAGAGAGTTCAGCAACTTCGGACCATCAAAGTTGCTCGGTGTACACTTTTTAGTGTTCTTCTATGTCCAATTTTACGAGTATAAGCTTCGTAGATTATTTCGATGCCAAAACAACAACTATCTATTACAAATGGACAAAACCGTTAAAAGCTCCTCCATAGAGAGAGTTGAGCAACTTTGGACAATCAAAGTTGCTCGGTGTACACTTTTTATTGTTCTTTTATGTCAAATTTTACGAGTATAAGATTCCGATATTTTTTCGATTCCAAAACACCAACTTTCTATGACAAATGGACAAAACCGTTAAAAGCTCTTCCATATAGAGAGTTGAGCAACTTCGGGCCAACAAAGTTGCTCGGTGTACACTTTTTATTGTTCTTCTATGTCCAATGTTACGAGTATAAGCTTCGTAGATTATTTCGATGCCAAAACACCAACTTTCTATGACAAATGGACAAAACCGTTAAAAGCTCCTCCATATAGAGAGTTGAGCAACTTCGGACCATCAAAGTTGCTCTGTGTACACTTTTTATTGTTCTTCTATGTCCAATGTTACGAGTTTAAGCTTCGTAGAATATTTCGATCCCAAAACAACAACTATCTATTACAAATGGACAAAACCGTTAAAAGCTCCTCCATAGAGAGAGTTGAGCAACTTTGGACAATTAAAGTTGCTCGGTGTACACTTTTTATTGTTCTTTTATGTCAAATTTTACGAGTATAAGATTCCGATATTTTTTCGATTCCAAAACACCAACTTTCTATGACAAATGGACAAAACCGTTAAAAGCTCCTCTATATAGAGAGTTCGGTAACTTCGGACCATCAAAGTTGCTCGGTGTACACTTTTTATTGTTCTTCTATGTCCAATGTTACGAGCATAAGCTTCGTAGATTATTTCGATGCCAAAACAACAACTTTCTATGACAAATGCACAAAACCGTTAAAAGCTTCTCCATAGAGAGCGTTGAGCAACTTTGGACCATCAAAGTTACTCGGTGTACACTTTTTATTCTTCTTCTATGTCCAATGGTACGAGTATAAGCTTCGTAGATTATTTCGATGCCAAAACAACAACTTTCTATTACAAATGGACAAAACCGTTAAAAGCTCCTCTATAGAGAGAGTTGAGCAACTTTGGACCATCAAAGTTGCTCGGTGTACACTTTTTATTGTTCTTCTATGTCCAATTTTACGAGTATAAGGTTTCGTTATTAATTCGATGCCAAAACAACAACTTTCTATGACAAATGGACAAAACCGTTAAAAGCTCCAATATATAGAGAGTTGAGCTATTTGGGACCATCAAAGTTGCTCGTTGTACACTTTTATTGTTCTTCTATGTCCAATGTTACGAGTATAAGCTTCGTAGATTATTTCGATGCCAAAACAACAACTTTCTATTACAAATGGACAAAACCGTTAAAAGCTCTTCAATAGAGAGAGTTGAGCAACTTCGGACCATCAAAGTTCCTCAACGTACACTTTTTATTGTTCTTCTATGTCCAATTTTACGAGTATAAGCTTCCGATATTATTTCGATGCCAAAACACCAACTTTCTATGACAAATGGATAAAACCGTTAAAAGCTCCTATATAGCGAGAGTTGAACAACTTCGAACCATCAAAGTGTCCCAGTGTACACTTTTTATTGTTCTTCTATGTCCAATTTTACGAGTATAAGCTTCCTAGATTATTTCGATGCGAAAACAACAACTTTCTATGACAAATGGACAAAACCGTTAAAAGCTCCAATATATAGAGAGTTGAGCTATTTTGGACCATCAAAGTTGCTCGATGTACACTTTTTATTGTTCTTCTATGTCCAATGTTATGAGTATAAGCTTCGTAGATTATTTCGATGCCAAAACAACAACTTTCAGTTACAAAAAGACAAAACCGTTAAAAGATCCCATAGTGAGAGAGTTCAGCAACTTCGGACCATCAAAGTTGCTCGGTGTACACTTTTTAGTGTTCTTCTATGTCCAATTTTACGAGTATAAGCTTCGTAGATTATTTCGATGCCAAAACAACAACTATCTATTACAAATGGACAAAACCGTTAAAAGCTCCTCCATAGAGAGAGTTGAGCAACTTTGGACAATCAAAGTTGCTCGGTGTACACTTTTTATTGTTCTTTTATGTCAAATTTTACGAGTATAAGATTCCGATATTTTTTCGATTCCAAAACACCAACTTTCTATGACAAATGGACAAAACCGTTAAAAGCTCTTCCATATAGAGAGTTGAGCAACTTCGGGCCAACAAAGTTGCTCGGTGTACACTTTTTATTGTTCTTCTATGTCCAATGTTACGAGTATAAGCTTCGTAGATTATTTCGATGCCAAAACACCAACTTTCTATGACAAATGGACAAAACCGTTAAAAGCTCCTCCATATAGAGAGTTGAGCAACTTCGGACCATCAAAGTTGCTCTGTGTACACTTTTTATTGTTCTTCTATGTCCAATGTTACGAGTTTAAGCTTCGTAGAATATTTCGATCCCAAAACAACAACTATCTATTACAAATGGACAAAACCGTTAAAAGCTCCTCCATAGAGAGAGTTGAGCAACTTTGGACAATTAAAGTTGCTCGGTGTACACTTTTTATTGTTCTTTTATGTCAAATTTTACGAGTATAAGATTCCGATATTTTTTCGATTCCAAAACACCAACTTTCTATGACAAATGGACAAAACCGTTAAAAGCTCCTCTATATAGAGAGTTCGGTAACTTCGGACCATCAAAGTTGCTCGGTGTACACTTTTTATTGTTCTTCTATGTCCAATGTTACGAGCATAAGCTTCGTAGATTATTTCGATGCCAAAACAACAACTTTCTATGACAAATGCACAAAACCGTTAAAAGCTTCTCCATAGAGAGCGTTGAGCAACTTTGGACCATCAAAGTTACTCGGTGTACACTTTTTATTCTTCTTCTATGTCCAATGGTACGAGTATAAGCTTCGTAGATTATTTCGATGCCAAAACAACAACTTTCTATTACAAATGGACAAAACCGTTAAAAGCTCCTCTATAGAGAGAGTTGAGCAACTTTGGACCATCAAAGTTGCTCGGTGTACACTTTTTATTGTTCTTCTATGTCCAATTTTACGAGTATAAGGTTTCGTTATTAATTCGATGCCAAAACAACAACTTTCTATGACAAATGGACAAAACCGTTAAAAGCTCCAATATATAGAGAGTTGAGCTATTTGGGACCATCAAAGTTGCTCGTTGTACACTTTTATTGTTCTTCTATGTCCAATGTTACGAGTATAAGCTTCGTAGATTATTTCGATGCCAAAACAACAACTTTCTATTACAAATGGACAAAACCGTTAAAAGCTCTTCAATAGAGAGAGTTGAGCAACTTCGGACCATCAAAGTTCCTCAACGTACACTTTTTATTGTTCTTCTATGTCCAATTTTACGAGTATAAGCTTCCGATATTATTTCGATGCCAAAACACCAACTTTCTATGACAAATGGATAAAACCGTTAAAAGCTCCTCTATAGCGAGAGTTGAACAACTTCGAACCGTCAAAGTGTCCCAGTGTACACTTTTTATTGTTCTTCTATGTCCAATTTTACGAGTATAAGCTTCCTAGATTATTTCGATGCGAAAACAACAACTTTCTATGACAAATGGACAAAACCGTTAAAAGCTCCAATATATAGAGAGTTGAGCTATTTTGGACCATCAAAGTTGCTCGATGTACACTTTTTATTGTTCTTCTATGTCCAATGTTATGAGTATAAGCTTCGTAGATTATTTCGATGCCAAAACAACAACTTTCAGTTACAAAAAGACAAAACCGTTAAAAGATCCCATAGTGAGAGAGTTCAGCAACTTCGGACCATCAAAGTTGCTCGGTGTACACTTTTTAGTGTTCTTCTATGTCCAATTTTACGAGTATAAGCTTCGTAGATTATTTCGATGCCAAAACAACAACTATCTATTACAAATGGACAAAACCGTTAAAAGCTCCTCCATAGAGAGAGTTGAGCAACTTTGGACAATCAAAGTTGCTCGGTGTACACTTTTTATTGTTCTTTTATGTCAAATTTTACGAGTATAAGATTCCGATATTTTTTCGATTCCAAAACACCAACTTTCTATGACAAATGGACAAAACCGTTAAAAGCTCTTCCATATAGAGAGTTGAGCAACTTCGGGCCAACAAAGTTGCTCGGTGTACACTTTTTATTGTTCTTCTATGTCCAATGTTACGAGTATAAGCTTCGTAGATTATTTCGATGCCAAAACACCAACTTTCTATGACAAATGGACAAAACCGTTAAAAGCTCCTCCATATAGAGAGTTGAGCAACTTCGGACCATCAAAGTTGCTCTGTGTACACTTTTTATTGTTCTTCTATGTCCAATGTTACGAGTTTAAGCTTCGTAGAATATTTCGATCCCAAAACAACAACTATCTATTACAAATGGACAAAACCGTTAAAAGCTCCTCCATAGAGAGAGTTGAGCAACTTTGGACAATTAAAGTTGCTCGGTGTACACTTTTTATTGTTCTTTTATGTCAAATTTTACGAGTATAAGATTCCGATATTTTTTCGATTCCAAAACACCAACTTTCTATGACAAATGGACAAAACCGTTAAAAGCTCCTCTATATAGAGAGTTCGGTAACTTCGGACCATCAAAGTTGCTCGGTGTACACTTTTTATTGTTCTTCTATGTCCAATGTTACGAGCATAAGCTTCGTAGATTATTTCGATGCCAAAACAACAACTTTCTATGACAAATGCACAAAACCGTTAAAAGCTTCTCCATAGAGAGCGTTGAGCAACTTTGGACCATCAAAGTTACTCGGTGTACACTTTTTATTCTTCTTCTATGTCCAATGGTACGAGTATAAGCTTCGTAGATTATTTCGATGCCAAAACAACAACTTTCTATTACAAATGGACAAAACCGTTAAAAGCTCCTCTATAGAGAGAGTTGAGCAACTTTGGACCATCAAAGTTGCTCGGTGTACACTTTTTATTGTTCTTCTATGTCCAATTTTACGAGTATAAGGTTTCGTTATTAATTCGATGCCAAAACAACAACTTTCTATGACAAATGGACAAAACCGTTAAAAGCTCCAATATATAGAGAGTTGAGCTATTTGGGACCATCAAAGTTGCTCGTTGTACACTTTTATTGTTCTTCTATGTCCAATGTTACGAGTATAAGCTTCGTAGATTATTTCGATGCCAAAACAACAACTTTCTATTACAAATGGACAAAACCGTTAAAAGCTCTTCAATAGAGAGAGTTGAGCAACTTCGGACCATCAAAGTTCCTCAACGTACACTTTTTATTGTTCTTCTATGTCCAATTTTACGAGTATAAGCTTCCGATATTATTTCGATGCCAAAACACCAACTTTCTATGACAAATGGATAAAACCGTTAAAAGCTCCTATATAGCGAGAGTTGAACAACTTCGAACCATCAAAGTGTCCCAGTGTACACTTTTTATTGTTCTTCTATGTCCAATTTTACGAGTATAAGCTTCCTAGATTATTTCGATGCGAAAACAACAACTTTCTATGACAAATGGACAAAACCGTTAAAAGCTCCAATATATAGAGAGTTGAGCTATTTTGGACCATCAAAGTTGCTCGATGTACACTTTTTATTGTTCTTCTATGTCCAATGTTATGAGTATAAGCTTCGTAGATTATTTCGATGCCAAAACAACAACTTTCAGTTACAAAAAGACAAAACCGTTAAAAGATCCCATAGTGAGAGAGTTCAGCAACTTCGGACCATCAAAGTTGCTCGGTGTACACTTTTTAGTGTTCTTCTATGTCCAATTTTACGAGTATAAGCTTCGTAGATTATTTCGATGCCAAAACAACAACTATCTATTACAAATGGACAAAACCGTTAAAAGCTCCTCCATAGAGAGAGTTGAGCAACTTTGGACAATCAAAGTTGCTCGGTGTACACTTTTTATTGTTCTTTTATGTCAAATTTTACGAGTATAAGATTCCGATATTTTTTCGATTCCAAAACACCAACTTTCTATGACAAATGGACAAAACCGTTAAAAGCTCTTCCATATAGAGAGTTGAGCAACTTCGGGCCAACAAAGTTGCTCGGTGTACACTTTTTATTGTTCTTCTATGTCCAATGTTACGAGTATAAGCTTCGTAGATTATTTCGATGCCAAAACACCAACTTTCTATGACAAATGGACAAAACCGTTAAAAGCTCCTCCATATAGAGAGTTGAGCAACTTCGGACCATCAAAGTTGCTCTGTGTACACTTTTTATTGTTCTTCTATGTCCAATGTTACGAGTTTAAGCTTCGTAGAATATTTCGATCCCAAAACAACAACTATCTATTACAAATGGACAAAACCGTTAAAAGCTCCTCCATAGAGAGAGTTGAGCAACTTTGGACAATTAAAGTTGCTCGGTGTACACTTTTTATTGTTCTTTTATGTCAAATTTTACGAGTATAAGATTCCGATATTTTTTCGATTCCAAAACACCAACTTTCTATGACAAATGGACAAAACCGTTAAAAGCTCCTCTATATAGAGAGTTCGGTAACTTCGGACCATCAAAGTTGCTCGGTGTACACTTTTTATTGTTCTTCTATGTCCAATGTTACGAGCATAAGCTTCGTAGATTATTTCGATGCCAAAACAACAACTTTCTATGACAAATGCACAAAACCGTTAAAAGCTTCTCCATAGAGAGCGTTGAGCAACTTTGGACCATCAAAGTTACTCGGTGTACACTTTTTATTCTTCTTCTATGTCCAATGGTACGAGTATAAGCTTCGTAGATTATTTCGATGCCAAAACAACAACTTTCTATTACAAATGGACAAAACCGTTAAAAGCTCCTCTATAGAGAGAGTTGAGCAACTTTGGACCATCAAAGTTGCTCGGTGTACACTTTTTATTGTTCTTCTATGTCCAATTTTACGAGTATAAGGTTTCGTTATTAATTCGATGCCAAAACAACAACTTTCTATGACAAATGGACAAAACCGTTAAAAGCTCCAATATATAGAGAGTTGAGCTATTTGGGACCATCAAAGTTGCTCGTTGTACACTTTTATTGTTCTTCTATGTCCAATGTTACGAGTATAAGCTTCGTAGATTATTTCGATGCCAAAACAACAACTTTCTATTACAAATGGACAAAACCGTTAAAAGCTCTTCAATAGAGAGAGTTGAGCAACTTCGGACCATCAAAGTTCCTCAACGTACACTTTTTATTGTTCTTCTATGTCCAATTTTACGAGTATAAGCTTCCGATATTATTTCGATGCCAAAACACCAACTTTCTATGACAAATGGATAAAACCGTTAAAAGCTCCTCTATAGCGAGAGTTGAACAACTTCGAACCGTCAAAGTGTCCCAGTGTACACTTTTTATTGTTCTTCTATGTCCAATTTTACGAGTATAAGCTTCCTAGATTATTTCGATGCGAAAACAACAACTTTCTATGACAAATGGACAAAACCGTTAAAAGCTCCAATATATAGAGAGTTGAGCTATTTTGGACCATCAAAGTTGCTCGATGTACACTTTTTATTGTTCTTCTATGTCCAATGTTATGAGTATAAGCTTCGTAGATTATTTCGATGCCAAAACAACAACTTTCAGTTACAAAAAGACAAAACCGTTAAAAGATCCCATAGTGAGAGAGTTCAGCAACTTCGGACCATCAAAGTTGCTCGGTGTACACTTTTTAGTGTTCTTCTATGTCCAATTTTACGAGTATAAGCTTCGTAGATTATTTCGATGCCAAAACAACAACTATCTATTACAAATGGACAAAACCGTTAAAAGCTCCTCCATAGAGAGAGTTGAGCAACTTTGGACAATCAAAGTTGCTCGGTGTACACTTTTTATTGTTCTTTTATGTCAAATTTTACGAGTATAAGATTCCGATATTTTTTCGATTCCAAAACACCAACTTTCTATGACAAATGGACAAAACCGTTAAAAGCTCTTCCATATAGAGAGTTGAGCAACTTCGGGCCAACAAAGTTGCTCGGTGTACACTTTTTATTGTTCTTCTATGTCCAATGTTACGAGTATAAGCTTCGTAGATTATTTCGATGCCAAAACACCAACTTTCTATGACAAATGGACAAAACCGTTAAAAGCTCCTCCATATAGAGAGTTGAGCAACTTCGGACCATCAAAGTTGCTCTGTGTACACTTTTTATTGTTCTTCTATGTCCAATGTTACGAGTTTAAGCTTCGTAGAATATTTCGATCCCAAAACAACAACTATCTATTACAAATGGACAAAACCGTTAAAAGCTCCTCCATAGAGAGAGTTGAGCAACTTTGGACAATTAAAGTTGCTCGGTGTACACTTTTTATTGTTCTTTTATGTCAAATTTTACGAGTATAAGATTCCGATATTTTTTCGATTCCAAAACACCAACTTTCTATGACAAATGGACAAAACCGTTAAAAGCTCCTCTATATAGAGAGTTCGGTAACTTCGGACCATCAAAGTTGCTCGGTGTACACTTTTTATTGTTCTTCTATGTCCAATGTTACGAGCATAAGCTTCGTAGATTATTTCGATGCCAAAACAACAACTTTCTATGACAAATGCACAAAACCGTTAAAAGCTTCTCCATAGAGAGCGTTGAGCAACTTTGGACCATCAAAGTTACTCGGTGTACACTTTTTATTCTTCTTCTATGTCCAATGGTACGAGTATAAGCTTCGTAGATTATTTCGATGCCAAAACAACAACTTTCTATTACAAATGGACAAAACCGTTAAAAGCTCCTCTATAGAGAGAGTTGAGCAACTTTGGACCATCAAAGTTGCTCGGTGTACACTTTTTATTGTTCTTCTATGTCCAATTTTACGAGTATAAGGTTTCGTTATTAATTCGATGCCAAAACAACAACTTTCTATGACAAATGGACAAAACCGTTAAAAGCTCCAATATATAGAGAGTTGAGCTATTTGGGACCATCAAAGTTGCTCGTTGTACACTTTTATTGTTCTTCTATGTCCAATGTTACGAGTATAAGCTTCGTAGATTATTTCGATGCCAAAACAACAACTTTCTATTACAAATGGACAAAACCGTTAAAAGCTCTTCAATAGAGAGAGTTGAGCAACTTCGGACCATCAAAGTTCCTCAACGTACACTTTTTATTGTTCTTCTATGTCCAATTTTACGAGTATAAGCTTCCGATATTATTTCGATGCCAAAACACCAACTTTCTATGACAAATGGATAAAACCGTTAAAAGCTCCTATATAGCGAGAGTTGAACAACTTCGAACCATCAAAGTGTCCCAGTGTACACTTTTTATTGTTCTTCTATGTCCAATTTTACGAGTATAAGCTTCCTAGATTATTTCGATGCGAAAACAACAACTTTCTATGACAAATGGACAAAACCGTTAAAAGCTCCAATATATAGAGAGTTGAGCTATTTTGGACCATCAAAGTTGCTCGATGTACACTTTTTATTGTTCTTCTATGTCCAATGTTATGAGTATAAGCTTCGTAGATTATTTCGATGCCAAAACAACAACTTTCAGTTACAAAAAGACAAAACCGTTAAAAGATCCCATAGTGAGAGAGTTCAGCAACTTCGGACCATCAAAGTTGCTCGGTGTACACTTTTTAGTGTTCTTCTATGTCCAATTTTACGAGTATAAGCTTCGTAGATTATTTCGATGCCAAAACAACAACTATCTATTACAAATGGACAAAACCGTTAAAAGCTCCTCCATAGAGAGAGTTGAGCAACTTTGGACAATCAAAGTTGCTCGGTGTACACTTTTTATTGTTCTTTTATGTCAAATTTTACGAGTATAAGATTCCGATATTTTTTCGATTCCAAAACACCAACTTTCTATGAAAAATGGACAAAACCGATAAAAGCTCCCCCATATAGAGAGTTGAGCAACTTCGGACCATCAAAGTTACTCGGTGTACACTTTTTATTGTTCTTCTATGTCCAATGTTACGAG
The DNA here is from genome assembly GCA_963580455.1 of Euonymus europaeus. Lineage (NCBI taxonomy): Eukaryota > Viridiplantae > Streptophyta > Magnoliopsida > Celastrales > Celastraceae > Euonymus > Euonymus europaeus. Next base: position 11,150,301 of record OY756965.1, read on the forward strand.
TATAAGCATCATAGATTATTTCGATGCCACAACAACTTTCAATTACAAATGGACAAAACCGTTAAAAGCTTTTTTATAGAGAGAGTTGAGCAACTTTGGACCATCAAAGTTGCTCGGTGTACACTTTTTATTGTTCTTCTATGTCAAATGTTACGAGTTTAAGCTTCGTAGATTATTTCGATCCCAAAACAACAACTATCTATTACAAATGGATAAAACCGTTAAAAGCTCCTCCATAGAGAGAGTTGAGCAACTTTGGACAATCAAAGTTGCTCGGTGTACACTTTTTATTGTTCTTTTATGTCAAATTTTACGAGTATAAGATTCCAATATTTTTTCGATTCCAAAACAACAACTTTCTATGAAAAATGGACAAAACCGTTAAAAGCTCCTCCATATAGAGAGTTGAGCAACTTCGGACCATCGAAGTTGCTCATTGTACACTTTTTATTAATCTTCTATGTCCAATGTTACGAGTATAAACTTCGTAGATTATTTCGATGCCAAAACAACAACTTTCAGTTACAAACGGACAAAACCGTTAAAAGCTCCACCATAGAGAGACTTGAGCAACTTCGGACTATCAAAGTTGCTCGGTGTACACCTTTTATTGTTCTTTTATGTCAAATTATACGAGTATGAGATTCCGATATTTTTTCGATGCAAAACACCAACTTTCTATGACAAATGGACAAAACCATTAAAAGCTCCTCCATATAGAGAGTTGAGCAACTTCGGACCATCAAAGTTACTCGGTGTACACTTTTTATTGTTCTTCTATGTCCAATGTTACTAGTATAAGCTTCGTAGATTATTTTGATGCCAAAACAACAACTTTCTATTACAAATGGACAAAACCGTTAAAAGCTCCTCTATAGAGAGAGTTGAGCAACTTTGGACCATCAAAGTTGCTCGGTGTACACTTTTTATTGTTCTTTTATGTCAAATTTTACGAGTATAAGATTCCGATATTTTTTCGATTCCAAAACACCAACTTTCTATGACAAATGGACAAAACCGTTAAAAGCTCCTCCATATAGAGAGTTGAGCAACTTCGGACCATCAAAGTTGCTCGGTGTACACTTTTTATTAATCTTCTATGTCCAATGTTACGAGTATAAACTTCGTAGATTATTTCGATGCCAAAACAACAACTTTATGTTACAAATGGACAAAACCGTTAAAAGCTCCACCATAGAGAGAGTTGAGCAACTTCGGACCATCAAAGTTGCTCGGTGTACACTTTTTATTGTTTTTTTATGTCAAATTTTACGAGTATAAGATTCCGATATTTTTTCGATTCCAAAACACCAACTTTCTATGAAAAATGGACAAAACCGTTAAAAGCTCCTCCATATAGAGAGTTGAGCAACTTCGGACCATCGAAGTTGCTCATTGTACACTTTTTATTAAACTTCGGACCATCGAAGTTGCTCATTGTACACTTTTTATTAATCTTCTATGTCCAATGTTACGAGTATAAACTTCGTAGATTATTTCGATGCCAAAACAACAACTTTCAGTTACAAACGGACAAAACCGTTAAAAGCTCCACCATAGAGAGACTTGAGCAACTTCGGACTATCAAAGTTGCTCGGTGTACACTTTTTATTGTTCTTTTATGTCAAATTATACGAGTATGAGATTCCGATATTTTTTCGATGCAAAACACCAACTTTCTATAATAAATGGACAAAACCATTAAAAGCTCCTCCATATAGAGAGTTGAGCAACTTCGGACCATCAAAGTTACTCGGTGTACACATTTTATTGTTCTTTTATGTCCAATGTTACGAGTATAAGCTTCGTAGATTATTTCGATGCCAAAACAACAACTTTCTATTACAAATGGACAAAACCGTTAAAAGCTCCTCTATAGAGAGAGTTGAGCAACTTTGGACCATCAAAGTTGCTCGGTGTACACTTTTTATTGTTCTTTTATGTCAAATTTTACGAGTATAAGATTCCGATATTTTTTCGATTCCAAAACACCAATTCTCTATGACAAATGGACAAAACCGTTAAAAGCTCCTCCATATAGAGAGTTGAGCAACTTCGGACCATCAAAGTTGCTCGGTGTACACTTTTTATTAATCTTCTATGTCCAATGTTACGAGTATAAACTTCGTAGATTATTTCGATGCCAAAACAACAACTTTATGTTACAAATGGACAAAACCGTTAAAAGCTCCACCATAGAGAGAGTTGAGCAACTTCGGACCATCAAAGTTGCTCGGTGTACACTTTTTATTAATCTTCTATGTCCAATGTTACGAGTATAAACTTCGTAGATTATTTCGATGCCAAAACAACAACTTTCTGTTACAAACGGACAAAACCGTTAAAAGCTCCACCATAGAGAGAGTTGAGCAACTTCGGACTACCAAGTTGCTCGGTGTACACTTTTTATTGTTCTTTTATGTCAAATTATACGAGTATAAGATTCCGATATTTTTTCGATGCCAAAACACCAACTTTCTATGACAAATGGACAAAACCATTAAAAGCTCCTCCATGTAGAGAGTTGAGCAACTTCGGACCATCAAAGTTACTCGGTGTACACTTTTTATTGTTCTTCTATGTCCAATGTTACGAGTATAAGCTTCGTAGATTATTTCGATGCCAAAACAACAACTTTCTATGACAAATGCACAAAACCGTTAAAAGCTTCTCCATAGAGAGCGTTGAGCAACTTTGGACCATCAAAGTTACTCGGTGTACACTTTTTATTCTTCTTCTATGTCCAATGGTACGAGTATAAGCTTCGTAGATTATTTCGATGCCAAAACAACAACTTTCTATTACAAATGGACAAAACCGTTAAAAGCTCCTCTATAGAGAGAGTTGAGCAACTTTGGACCATCAAAGTTGCTCGGTGTACACTTTTTATTGTTCTTCTATGTCCAATTTTATGAGTATAAGGTTTCGTTATTAATTCGATGCCAAAACAACAACTTTCTATGACAAATGGACAAAACCGTTAAAAGCTCCAATATATAGAGAGTTGAGCTATTTGGGACCATCAAAGTTGCTCGTTGTACACTTTTATTGTTCTTCTATGTCCAATGTTACGAGTATAAGCTTCGTAGATTATTTCGATGCCAAAACAACAACTTTCTATTACAAATGGACAAAACCGTTAAAAGCTCTTCAATAGAGAGAGTTGAGCAACTTCGGACCATCAAAGTTCCTCAACGTACACTTTTTATTGTTCTTCTATGTCCAATTTTACGAGTATAAGCTTCCGATATTATTTCGATGCCAAAACACCAACTTTCTATGACAAATGGATAAAACCGTTAAAAGCTCCTCTATAGCGAGAGTTGAACAACTTCGAACCATCAAAGTGTCCCAGTGTACACTTTTTATTGTTCTTTTATGTCCAATTTTACGAGTATAAGCTTCCTAGATTATTTCGATGCGAAAACAACAACTTTCTATGACAAATGGACAAAACCGTTAAAAGCTCCAATATATAGAGAGTTGAGCTATTTTGGACCATCAAAGTTGCTCGATGTACACTTTTTATTGTTCTTCTATGTCCAATGTTATGAGTATAAGCTTCGTAGATTATTTCGATGCCAAAACAACAACTTTCAGTTACAAAAAGACAAAACCGTTAAAAGATCCCATAGTGAGAGAGTTCAGCAACTTCGGACCATCAAAGTTGCTCGGTGTACACTTTTTAGTGTTCTTCTATGTCCAATTTTACGAGTATAAGCTTCGTAGATTATTTCGATGCCAAAACAACAACTATCTATTACAAATGGACAAAACCGTTAAAAGCTCCTCCATAGAGAGAGTTGAGCACCTTTGGACAATCAAAGTTGCTCGGTGTACACTTTTTATTGTTCTTTTATGTCAAATTTTACGAGTATAAGATTCCGATATTTTTTCGATTCCAAAACACCAACTTTCTATGAAAAATGGACAAAACCGATAAAAGCTCCCCCATATAGAGAGTTGAGCAACTTCGGACCATCAAAGTTACTCGGTGTACACTTTTTATTGTTCTTCTATGTCCAATGTTACGAGTATAAGCATCATAGATTATTTCGATGCCACAACAACTTTCAATTACAAATGGACAAAACCGTTAAAAGCTTTTTTATAGAGAGAGTTGAGCAACTTTGGACCATCAAAGTTGCTCGGTGTACACTTTTTATTGTTCTTCTATGTCAAATGTTACGAGTTTAAGCTTCGTAGATTATTTCGATCCCAAAACAACAACTATCTATTACAAATGGATAAAACCGTTAAAAGCTCCTCCATAGAGAGAGTTGAGCAACTTTGGACAATCAAAGTTGCTCGGTGTACACTTTTTATTGTTCTTTTATGTAAAATTTTACGAGTATAAGATTCCAATATTTTTTCGATTCCAAAACAACAACTTTCTATGAAAAATGGACAAAACCGTTAAAAGCTCCTCCATATAGAGAGTTGAGCAACTTCGGACCATCGAAGTTGCTCATTGTACACTTTTTATTAATCTTCTATGTCCAATGTTACGAGTATAAACTTCGTAGATTATTTCGATGCCAAAACAACAACTTTCAGTTACAAACGGACAAAACCGTTAAAAGCTCCACCATAGAGAGACTTGAGCAACTTCGGACTATCAAAGTTGCTCGGTGTACACCTTTTATTGTTCTTTTATGTCAAATTATACGAGTATGAGATTCCGATATTTTTTCGATGCAAAACACCAACTTTCTATGACAAATGGACAAAACCATTAAAAGCTCCTCCATATAGAGAGTTGAGCAACTTCGGACCATCAAAGTTACTCGGTGTACACTTTTTATTGTTCTTCTATGTCCAATGTTACTAGTATAAGCTTCGTAGATTATTTTGATGCCAAAACAACAACTTTCTATTACAAATGGACAAAACCGTTAAAAGCTCCTCTATAGAGAGAGTTGAGCAACTTTGGACCATCAAAGTTGCTCGGTGTACACTTTTTATTGTTCTTTTATGTCAAATTTTACGAGTATAAGATTCCGATATTTTTTCGATTCCAAAACACCAACTCTCTATGACAAATGGACAAAACCGTTAAAAGCTCCTCCATATAGAGAGTTGAGCAACTTCGGACCATCAAAGTTGCTCGGTGTACACTTTTTATTAATCTTCTATGTCCAATGTTACGAGTATAAACTTCGTAGATTATTTCGATGCCAAAACAACAACTTTATGTTACAAATGGACAAAACCGTTAAAAGCTCCACCATAGAGAGAGTTGAGCAACTTCGGACCATCAAAGTTGCTCGGTGTACACTTTTTATTGTTTTTTTATGTCAAATTTTACGAGTATAAGATTCCGATATTTTTTCGATTCCAAAACACCAACTTTCTATGAAAAATGGACAAAACCGTTAAAAGCTCCTCCATATAGAGAGTTGAGCAACTTCGGACCATCGAAGTTGCTCATTGTACACTTTTTATTAAACTTCGGACCATCGAAGTTGCTCATTGTACACTTTTTATTAATCTTCTATGTCCAATGTTACGAGTATAAACTTCGTAGATTATTTCGATGCCAAAACAACAACTTTCAGTTACAAACGGACAAAACCGTTAAAAGCTCCACCATAGAGAGACTTGAGCAACTTCGGACTATCAAAGTTGCTCGGTGTACACTTTTTATTGTTCTTTTATGTCAAATTATACGAGTATGAGATTCCGATATTTTTTCGATGCAAAACACCAACTTTCTATGATAAATGGACAAAACCATTAAAAGCTCCTCCATATAGAGAGTTGAGCAACTTCGGACCATCAAAGTTACTCGGTGTACACATTTTATTGTTCTTTTATGTCCAATGTTACGAGTATAAGCTTCGTAGATTATTTCGATGCCAAAACAACAACTTTCTATTACAAATGGACAAAACCGTTAAAAGCTCCTCTATAGAGAGAGTTGAGCAACTTTGGACCATCAAAGTTGCTCGGTGTACACTTTTTATTGTTCTTTTATGTCAAATTTTACGAGTATAAGATTCCGATATTTTTTCGATTCCAAAACACCAATTCTCTATGACAAATGGACAAAACCGTTAAAAGCTCCTCCATATAGAGAGTTGAGCAACTTCGGACCATCAAAGTTGCTCGGTGTACACTTTTTATTAATCTTCTATGTCCAATGTTACGAGTATAAACTTCGTAGATTATTTCGATGCCAAAACAACAACTTTATGTTACAAATGGACAAAACCGTTAAAAGCTCCACCATAGAGAGAGTTGAGCAACTTCGGACCATCAAAGTTGCTCGGTGTACACTTTTTATTAATCTTCTATGTCCAATGTTACGAGTATAAACTTCGTAGATTATTTCGATGCCAAAACAACAACTTTCTGTTACAAACGGACAAAACCGTTAAAAGCTCCACCATAGAGAGAGTTGAGCAACTTCGGACTACCAAGTTGCTCGGTGTACACTTTTTATTGTTCTTTTATGTCAAATTATACGAGTATAAGATTCCGATATTTTTTCGATGCCAAAACACCAACTTTCTATGACAAATGGACAAAACCATTAAAAGCTCCTCCATATAGAGAGTTGAGCAACTTCGGACCATCAAAGTTACTCGGTGTACACTTTTTATTGTTCTTCTATGTCCAATGTTACGAGTATAAGCTTCGTAGATTATTTCGATGCCAAAACAACAACTTTCTATTACAAATGGACAAAACCGTTAAAAGCTCCTCTATAGAGAGAGTTGAGCAACTTTGGACCATCAAAGTTGCTCGGTGTACACTTTTTATTGTTCTTCTATGTCCAATGTTACGAGTATAAGCTTCGTAGATTATTTCGATGCCAAAACAACAACTCTCTATGACAAATGGACAAAACCGTTAAAAGCTCCTCCATATAGAGAGTTGAGCAACTTCGGACCATCAAAGTTGCTCGTTGTACACTTTTTATTAATCTTCTATGTCCAATGTTACGAGTATAAACTTCGTAGATTATTTCGATGCCAAAACAACAACTTTATGTTACAAATAGACAAAACCGTTAAAAGCTGCACCATAGAGAGAGTTGAGCAACTTCGGACCATCAAAGTTGCTCGGTGTACATTTTTTAGTGTTCTTCTATGTCCAATTTTACGAGTATAAGCTTCGTAGATTATTTCGATGCCAAAACACCAACTTTCTATGACAAATAGACAAAACCGTTAAAAGCTCCTCCATATAGAGAGTTGAGCAACTTCGGACCATCAAAGTTGCTCGGCGTACACTTTTTATTGTTCTTCTATGTCCAATTTTACGAGTATAAGCTTCCGAGTTTATTTCGATCCCAAAACAACAACTATCTATTACAAATGGATAAAACCGTTAAAAGCTCGTCCATAGAGAGAGTTGAGCAACTTTGGACAATCAAAGTTGCTCGGTGTACACTTTTTATTGTTCTTTTATGTCAAATTTTACGAGTATAAGATTCCGATATTTTTTCGATTCCAAAACACCAACTTTCTTTGAAAAATGGACAAAACCGTTAAAAGCTCCTCCATATAGAGAGTTGAGCAACTTCGGACCATCGAAGTTGCTCATTGTACACTTTTTATTAATCTTCTATGTCCAATGTTACGAGTATAAACTTCGTAGATTATTTCGATGCCAAAACAACAACTTTCAGTTACAAACGGACAAAACCGTTAAAAGCTCCACCATAGAGAGACTTGAGCAACTTCGGACTATCAAAGTTGCTCGATGTACACTTTTTATTGTTCTTTTATGTCAAATTATACGAGTATGAGATTCCGATATTTTTTGGATGCGAAAACAACAACTTTCTATGACAAATAGACAAAACCGTTAAAAGCTCCAATATATAGAGAGTTGAGCTATTTTGGACCATCAAAGTTGCTCGATGTACACTTTTTATTGTTCTTCTATGTCCAATGTTACGAGTATAAGCTTCGTAGATTATTTCGATGCCAAAACAACAACTTTCTATTACAAATGGACAAAACCGTTAAAAGCTCCTCTATAGAGAGAGTTGAGCAACTTTGGACCATCAAAGTTGCTCGGTGTACACTTTTTATTGTTCTTTTATGTCAAATTTTACGAGTATAAGATTCCGATATTTTTTCGATTCCAAAACACCAATTCTCTATGACAAATGGACAAAACCATTAAAAGCTCCTCCATATAGAGAGTTGAGCAACTTCGGACCATCAAAGTTGCTCGGTGTACACTTTTTATTAATCTTCTATGTCCAATGTTACGAGTATAAACTTCGTAGATTATTTCGATGCCAAAACAACAACTTTATGTTACAAATGGACAAAACCGTTAAAAGCTCCACCATAGAGAGAGTTGAGCAACTTCGGACCATCAAAGTTGCTCGGTGTACACTTTTTATTAATCTTCTATGTCCAATGTTACGAGTATAAACTTCGTAGATTATTTCGATGCCAAAACAACAACTTTCAGTTACAAACGGACAAAACCGTTAAAAGCTCCACCATAGAGAGAGTTGAGCAACTTCGGACTACCAAGTTGCTCGGTGTACACTTTTTATTGTTCTTTTATGTCAAATTATACGAGTATAAGATTCCGATATTTTTTCGATGCCAAAACACCAACTTTCTATGACAAATGGACAAAACCATTAAAAGCTCCTCCATATAGAGAGTTGAGCAACTTCGGACCATCAAAGTTACTCGGTGTACACTTTTTATTGTTCTTCTATGTCCAATGTTACGAGTATAAGCTTCGTAGATTATTTCGATGCCAAAACAACAACTTTCTATTACAAATGGACAAAACCGTTAAAAGCTCCTCTATAGAGAGAGTTGAGCAACTTTGGACCATCAAAGTTGCTCGGTGTACACTTTTTATTGTTCTTCTATGTCCAATGTTACGAGTATAAGCTTCGTAGATTATTTCGATGCCAAAACAACAACTCTCTATGACAAATGGACAAAACCGTTAAAAGCTCCTCCATATAGAGAGTTGAGCAACTTCGGACCATCAAAGTTGCTCGTTGTACACTTTTTATTAATCTTCTATGTCCAATGTTACGAGTATAAACTTCGTAGATTATTTCGATGCCAAAACAACAACTTTATGTTACAAATGGACAAAACCGTTAAAAGCTGCACCATAGAGAGAGTTGAGCAACTTCGGACCATCAAAGTTGCTCGGTGTACATTTTTTAGTGTTCTTCTATGTCCAATTTTACGAGTATAAGCTTGGTAGATTATTTCGATGCCAAAACACCAACTTTCTATGACAAATGGACAAAACCGTTAAAAGCTCCTCCATATAGAGAGTTGAGCAACTTCGGACCATCAAAGTTGCTCGGTGTACACTTTTTATTGTTCTTCTATGTCCAATGTTACGAGTATAAGCTTCGTAGATTATTTCGATGCCAAAACAACAACTTTCTATTACAAATGGACAAAACCGTTAAAAGCTCCTCTATAGAGAGAGTTGAGCAACTTTGGACCATCAAAGTTGCTCGATGTACACTTTTTATTGTTCTTCTATGTCCAATGTTATGAGTATAAGCTTCGTAGATTATTTCGATGCCAAAACAACAACTCTCTATGAAAAATGGACAAAACCGTTAAAAGCTCCTCCATATAGAGAGTTGAGCAACTTCGGACCATCAAAGTTGCTCGTTGTACACTTTTTATTAATCTTCTATGTCCAATGTTACGAGTATAAACTTCGTAGATTATTTCGATGCCAAAACAACAACTTTATGTTACAAATGGACAAAACCGTTAAAAGCTGCACCATAGAGAGAGTTGAGCAACTTCGGACCATCAAAGTTGCTCGGTGTACATTTTTTAGTGTTCTTCTATGTCCAATTTTACGATTATAAGCTTCGTAGATTATTTCGATGCCAAAACACCAACTTTCTATGACAAATGGACAAAACCGTTAAAAGCTCCTCCATATAGAGAGTTGAGCAACTTCGGACCATCAAAATTGCTCGGTGTACGCTTTTTATTGTTCTTCTATGTCCAATTTTACTAGTATAAGCTTCCGAGTTTATTTCGATGCAAAACACCAACTTTCTATGACAAATAGACAAAACCCTTAAAATTTCCTCCATATAGAGAGTTGAGCAACTTCGGACCATCAAAGTTGCTCGGTGTACACTTTTTATTGTTGTTCTATGTCCAATATTACAAGTATAAGCTTCGTAGATTATTTCGATGCCAAAACAACAACTTTCTATTACAAATGGAAAAAACCGTTAAAAGCTCCTCCATAGAGAGAGTTGAGCAACTTTGGACCATCAAAGTTGCTCGGTGTACACTTTTTATTGTTCTTTAATGTCAAATTTTACGAGTATAAGATTCCGATATTTTTTCGATTCCAAAACACCAACTTTCTATGACAAATGGACAAAACCGTTAAAAGCTCCTCCATATAGAGAGTTGAGCAACTTCGCGCCAACAAAGTTGCTACGTGTACACTTTTTATTGTTCTTCTATGTCCAATGTTACGAGTATAAGCTTCGTAGATTATTTCGATGCCAAAACACCGACTTTCTATGACAAATGGACAAAACCGTTAAAAGATCCTCCATATAGAGAGTTGAGCAACTTCGGACCATCAAAGTTGCTCGGTGTACACTTTTTATTGTTCTTCTATGTCCAATGGTACGAGGATAAGCTACGTAGATTATTTCGATGCCAAAATAACAACTTTCTATTACAAATGGACAAAACCGTTAAAAGCTCCTCTATAGAGAGAGTTTAGCAACTTTGGACCATCAAAGTTGCTCGGTGTACACTTTTTATTGTTCTTCTATGTCTAATTTTACGAGTATAAGGTTTCGTTATTATTTCGATGCCAAAACAACAACTTTCTATGACAAATGGACAAAACCCTTAAAAGCTCCAATATATAGAGAGTTGAGCTATTTTGGACCTTCAAAGTTGCTCGATGTACACTTTTTATTGTTCTTCTATGTCCAATGTTACGAGTATAAGCTTCGTAGATTATTTCGATGCCAAAACAACAACTTTCTATGAGAAATGGACAAAACCGTTAAAAGCTCCTCCATAGAGAGAGTTGAGCAACTTCGGACCACCAAAGTTGCTCGGTGTACACTTTTTATTGTTCTTCTATGTCCAATTTAACGAGTATAATCTTCGTAAATTCTTTCGATGCCGAAACAACAACTTTCTATGACAAATGGACAAAATCGTTAAAAGCTTCTCCGTAGAGAGAGTTGAGCAACTTCGGACTACCAAATTTGCTCGGTTTACACTTTTTATTGTTTTTCTATGTCGAATTTTATGAGTATAAGCTTTATATATTATTTCGATGCCAAAATAACAACTTTCTATGAAAAATGGACAAAACTATTAAAGGCTCCTCCATAGAGAGAGTTGAGCAACTTTGGAACATCAAAGTTGCTCGGTGTACACTTTTTATTGTTCTTCTATGTCAAATTTTACGAGTATAAGTTCCTTGATTATTTCGATGCCAAAACAACAACTTTCTATGACAAATGGACAAAACCGTTAAATGCTCCTCCATAGAGAGAGTTGAGTAACTTCGGACCACCGAAGTTGCTCGGTGTACACTTTTTACTGTTCTTCTATGTCAAATTTTACAATTATAAGCTTCCTAGATTATTTGGATGGCCAAACAACAACTTTCTATGACAAATGGACAAAACCGTTAAAAGCTCCTCCATAGATAGAGTTGATCAACTTCGGACCATTAAAGTTGCTCACTGTACACTTTTTGTTGTTCTTCTATGTCAAATATTACATGTATAAGCTATCGAGATTATTTTGGATGCCCAAACAACAACTTTCTATGACAAATGGACGAAACAAATGCTCCTCCATAGAGAGAGTTGAGCCACTTCGGACCATCAAAGTTGCTCGGTGTACACTTTTTATTGTTCTTCTATGTCCAATTTTACGAGCATAATCTTCGTAGATTATTTCGATGCCAAAACAACAACTTTCTATGACAAATGGACAAAACCGTTAAAAGCTCCTCCATAGAGAGAGTTGAGCAACTTTGGAACATCAAAGTTGCTCGGTGTACACTTTTTATTGTTCTTCTATGTCAAATTTTACGAGTATAAGTTCCTTGATTATTTCGATGCCAAAACAACAACTTTCTATGACAAATGGACAAAACCGTTAAAAGCTCCTCCATAGAGAGAGTTGAGGAACTTTGGACCACCGAAGTTGCTCGGTGTACACTTTTTAATGTTCTTCTATGTCAAATTTTACAATTATAAGCTTCCTAGATTATTTGGATGCCCAAACAACAACTTTCTATGACTAATGGACAAAACCGTTAAAAGCTCCTCCATAGATAGAGTTGATCAACTTCGGACCATCAAAGTTGCTCACTGTACACTTTTTGTTGTTCTTCTATGTCAAATATTACGTGTATAAGCTATCGAGATTATTTTGAATGCCAAAACAACGACTTTCTATGACAAATGGACAAAACCGTTAAAAGCACCTCCATAGAGAGAGTTGATCAACTTCGGACCATCAAAGTTGCTCACTGTACACTTTTTGTTGTACTTCTATGTCAAATATTACGTGTATAAGCTATCGAGATTATTTTGGATGCCAAAACAGCAACTTTCTATGACAAATGGACGAAACCGTTAAATGCTCCTCCATAGAGAGAGTTGAGCCACTTCGGACCATCAAAGTTGCTCGGTGTACACTTTTTATTGTTCTTCTATGTCCAATTTTACGAGCATAATCTTCGTAGATTATTTCGATGCCGAAACAGCAACTTTCTATTACAAATAGACAAAACCGTTAAAAGCTCCTCCGTAGAGAGAGTTGAGCAACTTCGGACCACCAAAGTTGCTCGGTGTACACTTTTTATTGTTCTTCTATGTCAAATTTTACGAGTATAAGCTTTCTAGAATATTTCGATTCTAAAACAACAACTTTCTATGACAAATGGACAAAACCATTAAAAGCTCCTCCATAGATAGAGTTGATCAACTTCGGACCATCAAAGTTGCTCAGTGTACACTTTTTGTTGTTCTTCTATGTCAAATATTACGTGTATAAGCTATCGAGATTATTTTGGATGCCAAAACAGCAACTTTCTATGACAAATTGACAAAACCACTAAAAGCTCCTCCATAGAGAGAGTTGAGCAACTTCGGACCATCAAAGTTGCTCGGTGTACACTTTTTATTGTTCTTCTATGTCCAATTTTACGAGTATAATCTTCGTAGATTATTTCGATGCCGAAACAACAACTTTCTATTACAAATAGACAAAAACGTTAAAAGCTCCTCCATAGAGAGAGTTGAGCAACTTCGTACCACCAAAGTTGCTTCGTGTACACTTTTTATTGTTCTTCTATGTCAAATTTTACGAGTATAAGCTTCCTAGAATATTTCGATTCTAAAACAACAACTTTCTATGACAAATGGACAAAACCATTAAAAGCTCCTCCATAGATAGAGTTGATCACCTTCGAACCATCAAAGTTGCTCAGTGTACACTTTTTGTTGTTCTTCTATGTCAAATATTACGTGTATAAGCTATCGAGATTATTTTGGATGCCAAAACAGCAACTTTCTATGACAAATGGACAAAACCATTAAAAGCTCCAACACAGAGAGAGTTGAGGAACTTCGGACCATCAAAGTTGCTCGGTGTACACTTTTTATTGTTCTTCTATGTCCAATTTTACGAGTATAATCTTCGTAGATTATTTCGATGCCGAAACAACAACTTTCTATTACAAATAGACAAAACCGTTAAAAGCTTTTCCATAGAGAGAGTTGAGCAACGTCGGACAATCAAACATGCTCGGTGTACACTTTTTATTGTTCTTCTATGTCAAATTTTACGAGTATAATCCTCCTAGATTATTTCGATGCCAAAACAATGACTTTCTATGACAAATGGACAAAACCGTTAAAAGCTCCTCCATAGAGAGAGTTAAGCAACTTCAGACCACCAAAGTTGCTCGGTGTACACGTTTTATTGTTCTTCTATGTCCAATTATACGATTATAATCTTCGTAGATTATTTCGATGCCGAAACAACAACTTTCTATGAGAAATGGACAAAACCGTTAAAAGCTCCTCCATAGAGAGAGTTGAGCAACTTCGGACCACCAAAGTTGCTCGGTGTACACTTTTTATTGTTCTTCTATGTCCAATTTAACGAGTATAATCTTCGTAAATTCTTTCGATGCCGAAACAACAACTTTCTATGACAAATGGACAAAACAGTTAAAAGCTTCTCCGTAGAGAGAGTTGAGCAACTTCGGACTACCAAATTTGCTCGGTTTACACTTTTTATTGTTTTTCTACGTCGAATTTTATGAGTATAAGATTTATATATTATTTCGATGCCAAAATAACAACTTTCTATGAAAAATAGACAAAACCATTAAAGGCTCCTCCATAGAGAGAGTTGAGCAACTTTGGAACATCAAAGTTACTCGGTGTACACTTTTTATTGTTCTTCTATGTCAAATTTTACGAGTATAAGTTCCTTGATTATTTCGATGCCAAAACAACAACTTTCTATGGCAAATGGACAAAACCGTTAAAAGCTCCTCCATAGAGAGAGTTGAGTAACTTCGGACCACCGAAGTTGCTCGGTGTACACTTTTTAATGTTCTTCTATGTCAAATTTTACAATTATAAGCTTCCTAGATTATTTGGATGGCCAAACAACAACTTTCTATGACAAATGGACAAAACCGTTAAAAGCTCCTCCATAGATAGAGTTGATCAACTTCGGACCATCAAAGTTGCTCACTGTACACTTTTTGTTGTTCTTCTATGTCAAATATTACATGTATAAGCTATCGAGATTATTTTGGATGCCCAAACAACAACTTTCTATGACAAATGGACGAAACAAATGCTCCTCCATAGAGAGAGTTGAGCCACTTCGGACCATCAAAGTTGCTCGGTGTACACTTTTTATTGTTCTTCTACGTCCAATTTTACGAGCATAATCTTCGTAGATTATTTCGATGCCAAAACAACAACTTTCTATGACAAATGGACAAAACCGTTAAAAGCTCCTCCATAGAGAGAGTTGAGCAACTTTGGAACATCAAAGTTGCTCGGTGTACACTTTTTATTGTTCTTCTATGTCAAATTTTACGAGTATAAGTTCCTTGATTATTTCGATGCCAAAACAACAACTTTCTATGACAAATGGACAAAACCGTTAAAAGCTCCTCCACAGAGAGAGTTGAGGAACGTCGGACCACCGAAGTTGCTCGGTGTACACTTTTTAATGTTCTTCTATGTCAAATTTTACAATTATAAGCTTCCTAGATTATTTGGATGCCCAAACAACAACTTTCTATGACTAATGGACAAAACCGTTAAAAGCTCCTCCATAGATAGAGTTGATCAACTTCGGACCATCAAAGTTGCTCACTGTACACTTTTTGTTGTTCTTCTATGTCAAATATTACGTGTATAAGCTATCGAGATTATTTTGAATGCCAAAACAACGACTTTCTATGACAAATGGACAAAACCGTTAAAAGCTCCTCCATAGAGAGAGTTGATCAACTTCGGACCATCAAAGTTGCTCACTGTACACTTTTTGTTGTACTTCTATGTCAAATATTACGTGTATAAGCTATCGAGATTATTTTGGATGCCAAAACAGCAACTTTCTATGACAAATGGACGAAACCGTTAAATGCTCCTCCATAGAGAGAGTTGAGCCACTTCGGACCATCAAAGTTGCTCGGTGTACACTTTTTATTGTTCTTCTATGTCCAATTTTACGAGCATAATCTTCGTAGATTATTTCGATGCCGAAACAGCAACTTTCTATTACAAATAGACAAAACCGTTAAAAGCTCCTCCGTAGAGAGAGTTGAGCAACTTCGGACCACCAAAGTTGCTCGGTGTACACTTTTTATTGTTCTTCTATGTCAAATTTTACGAGTATAAGCTTTCTAGAATATTTCGATTCTAAAACAACAACTTTCTATGACAAATGGACAAAACCATTAAAAGCTCCTCCATAGATAGAGTTGATCAACTTCGGACCATCAAAGTTGCTCAGTGTACACTTTTTGTTGTTCTTCTATGTCAATTATTACGTGTATAAGCTATCGAGATTATTTTGGATGCCAAAACAGCAACTTTCTATGACAAATGGACAAAACCACTAAAAGCTCCTCCATAGAGAGAGTTGAGCAACTTCGGACCATCAAAGTTGCTCGGTGTACACTTTTTATTGTTCTTCTATGTCCAATTTTACGAGTATAATCTTCGTAGATTATTTCGATGCCGAAACAACAACTTTCTATTACAAATAGACAAAAACATTAAAAGCTCCTCCATAGAGAGAGTTGAGCAACTTCGTACCACCAAAGTTGCTTCGTGTACACTTTTTATTGTTCTTCTATGTCAAATTTTACGAGTATAAGCTTCCTAGAATATTTCGATTCTAAAACAACAACTTTCTATGACAAATGGACAAAACCATTAAAAGCTCCTCCATAGATAGAGTTGATCACCTTCGAACCATCAAAGTTGCTCAGTGTACACTTTTTGTTGTTCTTCTATGTCAAATATTACGTGTATAAGCTATCGAGATTATTTTGGATGCCAAAACAGCAACTTTCTATGACAAATGGACAAAACCGCTAAAAGCTCCTCCATAGAGAGAGTTGAGCAACTTCGGACCATCAAAGGTTCTCGGTGTACACTTTTTATTGTTCTTCTATGTCCAATTTTACGGGTATAATCTTCGTAGATTATTTCGATGCCGAAACAACAACTTTCTATTACAAATAGACAAAAACGTTAAAAGCTCATCCATAGAGAGAGTTGAGCAACTTCGGACCACCAAAGTTGCTCCGTGTACACTTTTTATTGTTCTTCTATGTCAAATTTTACGAGTATAAGCTTCCTAGAATATTTCGATTCTAAAACAACAACTTTCTATGACAAATGGACAAAACCATTAAAAGCTCCTCCATAGATAGAGTTGATCACCTTCGAACCATCAAAGTTGCTCAGTGTACACTTTTTGTTGTTCTTCTATGTCAAATATTACGTGTATAAGCTATCGAGATTATTTTGGATGCCAAAACAGCAACTTTCTATGACAAATGGACAAAACCATTAAAAGCTCCAACACAGAGAGAGTTGAGGAACTTCGGACCATCAAAGTTGCTCGGTGTACACTTTTTATTGTTCTTCTATGTCCAATTTTACGAGTATAATCTTCGTAGATTATTTCGATGCCGAAACAACAACTTTCTATTACAAATAGACAAAACCGTTAAAAGCTTTTCCATAGAGAGAGTTGAGCAACGTCGGACAATCAAACATGCTCGGTGTACACTTTTTATTGTTCTTCTATGTCAAATTTTACGAGTATAATCCTCCTAGATTATTTCGATGCCAAAACAACGACTTTCTATGACAAATGGACAAAACCGTTAAAAGCTCCTCCATAGAGAGAGTTAAGCAACTTCAGACCACCAAAGTTGCTCGGTGTACACGTTTTATTGTTCTTCTATGTCCAATTATACGATTATAATCTTCGTAGATTATTTCGATGCCGAAACAACAACTTTCTATGAGAAATGGACAAAACCGTTAAAAGCTCCTCCATAGAGAGAGTTGAGCAACTTCGGACCACCAAAGTTGCTCGGTGTACACTTTTTATTGTTCTTCTATGTCCAATTTAACGAGTATAATCTTCGTAAATTCTTTCGATGCCGAAACAACAACTTTCTATGACAAATGGACAAAACAGTTAAAAGCTTCTCCGTAGAGAGAGTTGAGCAACTTCGGACTACCAAATTTGCTCGGTTTACACTTTTTATTGTTTTTCTACGTCGAATTTTATGAGTATAAGCTTTATATATTATTTCGATGCCAAAATAACAACTTTCTATGAAAAATGGACAAAACCATTAAAGGCTCCTCCATAGAGAGAGTTGAGCAACTTTGGAACATCAAAGTTGCTCGGTGTACACTTTTTATTGTTCTTCTATGTCAAATTTTACGAGTATAAGTTCCTTGATTATTTCGATGCCAAAACAACAACTTTCTATGACAAATGGACAAAACCGTTAAAAGCTCCTCCATAGAGAGAGTTGAGTAACTTCGGACCACCGAAGTTGCTCGGTGTACACTTTTTAATGTTCTTCTATGTCAAATTTTACAATTATAAGCTTCCTAGATTATTTGGATGGCCAAACAACAACTTTCTATGACAAATGGACAAAACCGTTAAAAGCTCCTCCATAGATAGAGTTGATCAACTTCGGACCATCAAAGTTGCTCACTGTACACTTTTTGTTGTTCTTCTATGTCAAATATTACGTGTATAAGCTATCGAGATTATTTTGGATGCCCAAACAACAACTTTCTATGACAAATGAACGAAACCGTTAAATGCTCCTCCATAGAGAGAGTTGAGCCACTTCGGACCATCAAAGTTGCTCGGTGTACACTTTTTATTGTTCTTCTATGTCCAATTTTACGAGCATAATCTTCGTAGATTATTTCGATGCCAAAACAACAACTTTCTATGACAAATGGACAAAACCCTTAAAAGCTCCTCCATAGAGAGAGTTGAGCAACTTTGGAACATCAAAGTTGCTCGGTGTACACTTTTTATTGTTCTTCTATGTCAAATTTTACGAGTATAAGTTCCTTGATTATTTCGATGCCAAAACAACAACTTTCTATGACAAATGGACAAAACCGTTAAAAGCTCCTCCATAGAGAGAGTTGAGTAACTTCGGACCACCGAAGTTGCTCGGTGTACACTTTTTAATGTTCTTCTATGTCAAATTTTACAATTATAAGCTTCCCAGATTATTTGGATGCCCAAACAACAACTTTCTATGACAAATGGACAAAACCGTTAAAAGCTCCTCCGTAGATAGAGTTGATCAACTTCGGATCATCAGAGTTGCTCACTGTACACTTTTTAATGTTCTTCTATGTCGAATTTTACAATTATAAGCTTCCTAGATTATTTGGAAGCCAAAACAACAACTTTCTATGACAAATGGACAAAACCGTTAAAAGCTCCTCCATAGATAGAGTTGATCAACTTCGGACCATCAAAGTTGCTCAGTGTACACTTTTTGTTGTTCTTCTATGTCAAATATTACGTGTACAAGCTATCGAGATTATTTTGGATGCCAAAACAACGACTTTCTATGACAAATGGACAAAACCGTTAAAAGCTTCTCCGTAGAGAGAGTTGAGCAACTTCGGACTACCAAATTTGCTCGGTTTACACTTTTTATTGTTTTTCTATGTCGAATTTTATGAGTATAAGCTTTATATATTATTTCGATGCCAAAATAACAACTTTCTATGAAAAATGGACAAAACCATTAAAGGCTCCTCCATAGAGAGAGTTGAGCAACTTTGGAACATCAAAGTTGCTCGGTGTACACTTTTTATTGTTCTTCTACGTCAAATTTTACGAGTATAAGTTCCTTGATTATTTCGATGCCAAAACAACAACTTTCTATGACAAACGGACAAAACCGTTAAAAGCTTCTCCATAGAGAGAGTTGAGTAACTTCGGACCACCGAACTTGCTCGGTGTACACTTTTTAATGTTCTTCTATGTCAAAATTTACAATTATAAGCTTCCTAGATTATTTGGATGCCCAAATAACAACTTTCTATGACAAATGGACAAAACCGTTAAAAGCTCCTCCATAGAGAGAGTTGAGCATCTTCGGACCATCAAAGTTGCTCGGTGTACACTTTTTATTGTTCTTCTATGTCAAATTTTACGAGTATAATCTTCGTAGATTATTTCGATGCCGAAACAACAACTTTCTATTACAAATAGACAAAACTGTTAAACGCTCCTCCATAGAGAGAGTTGAGCAACTTCGGACCACCAAAGTTGCTCGGTGTACACTTTTTACTGTTCTTCTATGTCAAATTTTACGTGTATAAGCTATCGAGATTATTTTGGATGCCAAAACAGCAACTTTCTATGACAAATGGACAAAACCACTAAAAGCCCCTCCATAGAGAGAGTTGAGCCACTTCGGACCATCAAAGTTGCTCGGTGTACACTTTTTATTGTTCTTCTATGTCCAATTTTACCAGTATAATCTTCGTAGATTATTTCGATGCCGAAACAGCAACTTTCTATTACAAATAGACAAAACCGTTAAAAGCTCCTCCGTAGAGAGAGTTGAGCAACTTCGGACCACCAAAGTTGCTCGATGTACACTTTTTAATGTTCTTCTATGTCGAATTTTACAATTATAAGCTTCCTAGATTATTTGGAAGCCAAAACAACAACTTTCTATGACAAATGGACAAAACCGTTAAAAGCTCCTCCATAGATAGAGTTGATCAACTTCGGACCATCAAAGTTGCTCAGTGTACACTTTTTATTGTTCTTCTATGTCAAATATTACGTGTATAAGCTATCGAGATTATTTTGGATGCCAAAACAGCAACTTTCTATGACAAATGGACAAAACCGCTAAAAGCTCCTCCATAGAGAGAGTTGAGCAACTTCGGACAATCAAAGGTTCTCGGTGTACACTTTTTATTGTTCTTCTATGTCCAATTTTACGGGTATAATCTTCGTAGATTATTTCGATGCCGAAACAACAAGTTTCTATTACAAATAGACAAAAACGTTAAAAGCTCATCCATAGAGAGAGTTGAGCAACTTCGGACCACCAAAGTTGCTCCGTGTACACTTTTTATTGTTCTTCTATGTCAAATTTTACGAGTATAAGCTTCCTAGAATATTTCGATTCTAAAACAACAACTTTCTATGACAAATGGACAAAACCATTAAAAGCTCCTCCATAGATAGAGTTGATCACCTTCGAACCATCAAAGTTGCTCAGTGTACACTTTTTGTTGTTCTTCTATGTCAAATATTACGTGTATAAGCTATCGAGATTATTTTGGATGCCAAAACAGCAACTTTCTATGACAAATGGACAAAACCATTAAAAGCTCCAACACAGAGAGAGTTGAGGAACTTCGGACCATCAAAGTTGCTCGGTGTACACTTTTTATTGTTCTTCTATGTCCAATTTTACGAGTATAATCTTCGTAGATTATTTGGATGCCGAAACAGCAACTTTCTATTACAAATAGACAAAACCGTTAAAAGCTTTTCCATAGAGAGAGTTGAGCAACGTCGGACAATCAAACATGCTCGGTGTACACTTTTTATTGTTCTTCTATGTCAAATTTTACGAGTATAATCCTCCTAGACTATTTCGATGCCAAAACAACGACTTTCTATGACAAATGGACAAAACCGTTAAAAGCTCCTCCATAGAGAGAGTTAAGCAACTTCAGACCACCAAAGTTGCTCGGTGTACACGTTTTATTGTTCTTCTATGTCCAATTATACGATTATAATCTTCGTAGATTATTTCGATGCCGAAACAACAACTTTCTATGAGAAATGGACAAAACCGTTAAAAGCTCCTCCATAGAGAGAGTTGAGCAACTTCGGACCACCAAAGTTGCTCGGTGTACACTTTTTATTGTTCTTCTATGTCAAATTTTACGTGTATAAGCTATCGAGATTATTTTGGATGCCAAAACAGCAACTTTCTATGACAAATGGACAAAACCGCTAAAAGCCCCTCCATAGAGAGAGTTGAGCCACTTCGGACCATCAAAGTTGCTCGGTGTACACTTTTTATTGTTTTTCTACGTCGAATTTTATGAGTATAAGCTTTATATATTATTTCGATGCCAAAATAACAACTTTCTATGAAAAATGGACAAAACCATTAAAGGCTCCTCCATAGAGAGAGTTGAGCAACTTTGGAACATCAAAGTTGCTCGGTGTACACTTTTTATTGTTCTTCTATGTCAAATTTAACGAGTATAAGTTCCTTGATTATTTCGATGCCAAAACAACAACATTCTATGACAAATGGACAAAACTGTTAAAAGCTCCTCCATAGAGAGAGTTGAGTAACTTCGGACCACCGAAGTTGCTCGGTGTACACTTTTTAATGTTCTTCTATGTCAAATTTTACAATTATAAGTTTCCTAGATTATTTGGATGGCCAAACAACAACTTTCTATGACAAATGGACAAAACCGTTAAAAGCTCCTCCATAGATAGAGTTGATCAACTTCGGACCATCAAAGTTGCTCACTGTACACTTTTTGTTGTTCTTCTATGTCAAATATTACGTGTATAAGCTATCGAGATTATTTTGGATGCCCAAACAACAACTTTCTATGACAAATGAACGAAACCGTTAAATGCTCCTCCATAGAGAGAGTTGAGCCATTTCGGACCATCAAAGTTGCTCGGTGTACACTTTTTATTGTTCTTCTATGTCCAATTTTACGAGCATAATCTTCGTAGATTATTTCGATGCCAACACAACAACTTTCTATGACAAATGGACAAAACCGTTAAAAGCTCCTCCATAGAGAGAGTTGAGCAACTTTGGAACATCAAAGTTGCTCGGTGTACACTTTTTATTGTTCTTCTATGTCAAATTTTACGAGTATAAGTTCCTTGATTATTTCGATGCCAAAACAACAACTTTCTATGACAAATGGACAAAACCGTTAAAAGCTCCTCCATAGAGAGAGTTGAGTAACTTCGGACCACCGAAGTTGCTCGGTGTACACTTTTTAATGTTCTTCTATGTCAAATTTTACAATTATAAGCTTCCCAGATTATTTGGATGCCCAAACAACAACTTTCTATGACAAATGGACAAAACCGTTAAAAGCTCCTCCATAGATAGAGTTGATCAACTTCGGATCATCAAAGTTGCTCACTGTACACTTTTTAATGTTCTTCTATGTCGAATTTTACAATTATAAGCTTCCTAGATTATTTGGAAGCCAAAACAACAACTTTCTATGACAAATGGACAAAACCGTTAAAAGCTCCTCCATAGATAGAGTTGATCAACTTCGGACCATCAAAGTTGCTCAGTGTACACTTTTTGTTGTTCTTCTATGTCAAATATTACGTGTATAAGCTATCGAGATTATTTTGGATGCCAAAACAACGACTTTCTATGACAAATGGACAAAACCGTTAAAAGCTTCTCCGTAGAGAGAGTTGAGCAACTTCGGACTACCAAATTTGCTCGGTTTACACTTTTTATTGTTTTTCTATGTCGAATTTTATGAGTATAAGCTTTATATATTATTTCGATGCCAAAATAACAACTTTCTATGAAAAATGGACAAAACCATTAAAGGCTCCTCCACAGAGAGAGTTGAGCAACTTTGGAACATCAAAGTTGCTCGGTGTACACTTTTTATTGTTCTTCTACGTCAAATTTTACGAGTATAAGTTCCTTGATTATTTCGATGCCAAAACAACAACTTTCTATGACAAACGGACAAAACCGTTAAAAGCTTCTCCATAGAGAGAGTTGAGTAACTTCGGACCACCGAACTTGCTCGGTGTACACTTTTTAATGTTCTTCTATGTCAAAATTTACAATTATAAGCTTCCTAGATTATTTGGATGCCCAAATAACAACTTTCTATGACAAATGGACAAAACCGTTAAAAGCTCCTCCATAGAGAGAGTTGAGCAACTTCGGACCATCAAAGTTGCTCGGTGTACACTTTTTATTGTTCTTCTATGTCAAATTTTACGAGTATAATCTTCGTAGATTATTTCGATGCCGAAACAACAACTTTCTATTACAAATAGACAAAACTGTTAAACGCTCCTCCATAGAGAGAGTTGAGCAACTTCGGACCACCAAAGTTGCTCGGTGTATACTTTTTATTGTTCTTCTATGTCAAATTTTACGTGTATAAGCTATCGAGATTATTTTGGATGCCAAAACAGCAACTTTCTATGACAAATGGACAAAACCGCTAAAAGCCCCTCCATAGAGAGAGTTGAGCCACTTCGGACCATCAAAGTTGCTCGGTGTACACTTTTTATTGTTCTTCTATGTCCAATTTTACCAGTATAATCTTCGTAGATTATTTCGATGCCGAAACAGCAACTTTCTATTACAAATAGACAAAACCGTTAAAAGCTCCTCCGTAGAGAGAGTTGAGCAACTTCGGACCACCAAAGTTGCTCGATGTACACTTTTTAATGTTCTTCTATGTCGAATTTTACAATTATAAGCTTCCTAGATTATTTGGAAGCCAAAACAACAACTTTCTATGACAAATGGACAAAACCGTTAAAAGCTCCTCCGTAGATAGAGTTGATCAACTTCGGACCACCAAAGTTGCTCAGTGTACACTTTTTATTGTTCTTCTATGTCAAATATTACTTGTATAAGCTATCGAGATTATTTTGGATGCCAAAACAGCGACTTTCTATGACAAATGGACAAAACCGTTAAAAGCACCTCCATAGAGAGAGTTGAGCATCTTCGGACCACCAAAGTTGCTCGGTGTACACTTTTTATTGTTCTTCTATGTCAAATTTTACGAGTATAAGTTCCTAGATTATTTCGATGCCAAAACAACAACTTTCTATGACAAATGGACAAAACCGTTAAAAGCTCCTCCATAGAGAGAGTTGAGTAACTTCGGACCACCGAAGTTGCTCGGTGTACACTTTTTAATGTTCTTCTATGTCAAATTTTACAATTATAAGCTTCCTAGATTATTTGGATGCCCAAACAACAACTTTCTATGACAAATGGACAAAACCGTTAAAAGCTCCTCCATAGATAGAGTTGATCAACTTCGGACCATCAAAGTTGCTCAGTGTACACTTTTTGTTGTTCTTCTATGTCAAATATTACGTGTATAAGCTATCGAGATTATTTCGGATGCCCAAACAACAACTTTCGATGACAAATGGACAAAACCGTTAAATGCTCCTCCATAGAGAGAGTTGAGCCACTTCGGACCATCAAAGTTGCTCGGTGTACACTTTTTATTGTTCTTCTATGTTCAATTTTACAAGCATAATCTTCGTAGATTATTTCGATGCCGAAACAGCAATTTTCTATTACAAATAGACAAAATCGTTAAAAGCTCCTCCGTAGATAGAGTTGAGCAACTTCGGACCACCAAAGTTGCTCGGTGTACACTTTTTATTGTTCTTCTATGTCAAATTTTACGAGTATAAGCTTCCTAGAATATTTCGATTCTAAAACAACAACTTTCTATGACAAATGGACAAAACCATTAAAAGCTCCTCCGTAGATAGAGTTGATCAACTTCGGACCATCAAAGTTGCTCAGTGTACACTTTTTGTTGTTCTTCTATGTCAAATATTACAATTATAAGCTTCCTAGATTATTTGGAAGCCAAAACAACAACTTTCTATGACAAATGGACAAAACCGTTAAAAGCTCCTCCATAGAGAGAGTTGAGTAACTTCGGACCACCGAAGTTGCTCGGTGTACACTTTTTAATGTTCTTCTATGTCAAATTTTACAATTATAAGCTTCCCAGATTATTTGGATGCCCAAACAACAACTTTCTATGACAAATGGACAAAACCGTTAAAAGCTCCTCCGTAGATAGAGTTGATCAACTTCGGATCATCAAAGTTGCTCACTGTACACTTTTTAATGTTCTTCTATGTCGAATTTTAAAATTATAAGCTTCCTAGATTATTTGGAAGCCAAAACAACAACTTTCTATGACAAATGGACAAAACCGTTAAAAGCTCCTCCATAGATAGAGTTGATCAACTTCGGACCATCAAAGTTGCTCAGTGTACACTTTTTGTTGTTCTTCTATGTCAAATATTACGTGTACAAGCTATCGAGATTATTTTGGATGCCAAAACAACGACTTTCTATGACAAATGGACAAAACCGTTAAAAGCTTCTCCGTAGAGAGAGTTGAGCAACTTCGGACTACCAAATTTGCTCGGTTTACACTTTTTATTGTTTTTCTATGTCGAATTTTATGAGTATAAGCTTTATATATTATTTCGATGCCAAAATAACAACTTTCTATGAAAAATGGACAAAACCATTAAAGGCTCCTCCATAGAGAGAGTTGAGCAACTTTGGAACATCAAAGTTGCTCGGTGTACACTTTTTATTGTTCTTCTACGTCAAATTTTACGAGTATAAGTTCCTTGATTATTTCGATGCCAAAACAACAACTTTCTATGACAAACGGACAAAACCGTTAAAAGCTTCTCCATAGAGAGAGTTGAGTAACTTCGGACCACCGAACTTGCTCGGTGTACACTTTTTAATGTTCTTCTATGTCAAAATTTACAATTATAAGCTTCCTAGATTATTTGGATGCCCAAATAACAACTTTCTATGACAAATGGACAAAACCGTTAAAAGCTCCTCCATAGAGAGAGTTGAGCAACTTCGGACCATCAAAGTTGCTCGGTGTACACTTTTTATTGTTCTTCTATGTCAAATTTTACGAGTATAATCTTCGTAGATTATTTCGATGCCGAAACAACAACTTTCTATTACAAATAGACAAAACTGTTAAACGCTCCTCCATAGAGAGAGTTGAGCAACTTCGGACCACCAAAGTTGCTCGGTGTACACTTTTTATTGTTCTTCTATGTCAAATTTTACGTGTATAAGCTATCGAGATTATTTTGGATGCCAAAACAGCAACTTTCTATGACAAATGGACAAAACCGCTAAAAGCCCCTCCATAGAGAGAGTTGAGCCACTTCGGACCATCAAAGTTGCTCGGTGTACACTTTTTATTGTTCTTCTATGTCCAATTTTACCAGTATAATCTTCGTAGATTATTTCGATGCCGAAACAGCAACTTTCTATTACAAATAGACAAAACCGTTAAAAGCTCCTCCGTAGAGAGAGTTGAGCAACTTCGGACCACCAAAGTTGCTCGATGTACACTTTTTAATGTTCTTCTATGTCGAATTTTACAATTATAAGCTTCCTAGATTATTTGGAAGCCAAAACAACAACTTTCTATGACAAATGGACAAAACCGTTAAAAGCTCCTCCATAGATAGAGTTGATCAACTTCGGACCATCAAAGTTGCTCAGTGTACACTTTTTATTGTTCTTCTATGTCAAATATTACGTGTATAAGCTATCGAGATTATTTTGGATGCCAAAACAGCAACTTTCTATGACAAATGGACAAAACCGCTAAAAGCTCCTCCATAGAGAGAGTTGAGCAACTTCGGACAATCAAAGGTTCTCGGTGTACACTTTTTATTGTTCTTCTATGTCCAATTTTACGGGTATAATCTTCGTAGATTATTTCGATGCCGAAACAACAAGTTTCTATTACAAATAGACAAAAACGTTAAAAGCTCATCCATAGAGAGAGTTGAGCAACTTCGGACCACCAAAGTTGCTCCGTGTACACTTTTTATTGTTCTTCTATGTCAAATTTTACGAGTATAAGCTTCCTAGAATATTTCGATTCTAAAACAACAACTTTCTATGACAAATGGACAAAACCATTAAAAGCTCCTCCATAGATAGAGTTGATCACCTTCGAACCATCAAAGTTGCTCAGTGTACACTTTTTGTTGTTCTTCTATGTCAAATATTACGTGTATAAGCTATCGAGATTATTTTGGATGCCAAAACAGCAACTTTCTATGACAAATGGACAAAACCATTAAAAGCTCCAACACAGAGAGAGTTGAGGAACTTCGGACCATCAAAGTTGCTCGGTGTACACTTTTTATTGTTCTTCTATGTCCAATTTTACGAGTATAATCTTCGTAGATTATTTCGATGCCGAAACAACAACTTTCTATTACAAATAGACAAAACTGTTAAACGCTCCTCCATAGAGAGAGTTGAGCAACTTCGGAACACCAAAGTTGCTCGGTGTACACTTTTTATTGTTCTTCTATGTCAAATTTTACAATTATAAGCTTCCTAGATTATTTGGATGCCCAAATAACAACTTTCTATGACAAATGGACAAAACCGTTAAAAGCTCCTCCATAGAGAGAGTTGAGCAACTTCGGACCATCAAAGTTGCTCGGTGTACACTTTTTATTGTTCTTCTATGTCAAATTTTACGAGTATAATCTTCGTAGATTATTTCGATGCCGAAACAACAACTTTCTATTACAAATAGACAAAACTGTTAAACGCTCCTCCATAGAGAGAGTTGAGCAACTTCGGACCACCAAAGTTGCTCGGTGTACACTTTTTATTGTTCTTCTATGTCAAATTTTACGTGTATAAGCTATCGAGATTATTTTGGATGCCAAAACAGCAACTTTCTATGACAAATGGACAAAACCGCTAAAAGCCCCTCCATAGAGAGAGTTGAGCCACTTCGGACCATCAAAGTTGCTCGGTGTACACTTTTTATTGTTCTTCTATGTCCAATTTTACCAGTATAATCTTCGTAGATTATTTCGATGCCGAAACAGCAACTTTCTATTACAAATAGACAAAACCGTTAAAAGCTCCTCCGTAGAGAGAGTTGAGCAACTTCGGACCACCAAAGTTGCTCGATGTACACTTTTTAATGTTCTTCTATGTCGAATTTTACAATTATAAGCTTCCTAGATTATTTGGAAGCCAAAACAACAACTTTCTATGACAAATGGACAAAACCGTTAAAAGCTCCTCCATAGATAGAGTTGATCAACTTCGGACCATCAAAGTTGCTCAGTGTACACTTTTTATTGTTCTTCTATGTCAAATATTACGTGTATAAGCTATCGAGATTATTTTGGATGCCAAAACAGCAACTTTCTATGACAAATGGACAAAACCGCTAAAAGCTCCTCCATAGAGAGAGTTGAGCAACTTCGGACAATCAAAGGTTCTCGGTGTACACTTTTTATTGTTCTTCTATGTCCAATTTTACGGGTATAATCTTCGTAGATTATTTCGATGCCGAAACAACAAGTTTCTATTACAAATAGACAAAAACGTTAAAAGCTCATCCATAGAGAGAGTTGAGCAACTTCGGACCACCAAAGTTGCTCCGTGTACACTTTTTATTGTTCTTCTATGTCAAATTTTACGAGTATAAGCTTCCTAGAATATTTCGATTCTAAAACAACAACTTTCTATGACAAATGGACAAAACCATTAAAAGCTCCTCCATAGATAGAGTTGATCACCTTCGAACCATCAAAGTTGCTCAGTGTACACTTTTTGTTGTTCTTCTATGTCAAATATTACGTGTATAAGCTATCGAGATTATTTTGGATGCCAAAACAGCAACTTTCTATGACAAATGGACAAAACCATTAAAAGCTCCAACACAGAGAGAGTTGAGGAACTTCGGACCATCAAAGTTGCTCGGTGTACACTTTTTATTGTTCTTCTATGTCCAACTTTACGAGTATAATCTTCGTAGATTATTTCGATGCCGAAACAGCAACTTTCTATTACAAATAGACAAAACCGTTAAAAGCTTTTCCATAGAGAGAGTTGAGCAACGTCGGACAATCAAACATGCTCGGTGTACACTTTTTATTGTTCTTCTATGTCAAATTTTACGAGTATAATCCTCCTAGACTATTTCGATGCCAAAACAACGACTTTCTATGACAAATGGACAAAACCGTTAAAAGCTCCTCCATAGAGAGAGTTAAGCAACTTCAGACCACCAAAGTTGCTCGGTGTACACGTTTTATTGTTCTTCTATGTCCAATTATACGATTATAATCTTCGTAGATTATTTCGATGCCGAAACAACAACTTTCTATGAGAAATGGACAAAACCGTTAAAAGCTCCTCCATAGAGAGAGTTGAGCAACTTCGGACCACCAAAGTTGCTCGGTGTACACTTTTTATTGTTCTTCTATATCAAATTTTACGTGTATAAGCTATCGAGATTATTTTGGATGCCAAAACAGCAACTTTCTATGACAAATGGACAAAACCGCTAAAAGCCCCTCCATAGAGAGAGTTGAGCCACTTCGGACCATCAAAGTTGCTCGGTGTACACTTTTTATTGTTTTTCTACGTCGAATTTTATGAGTATAAGCTTTATATATTATTTCGATGCCAAAATAACAACTTTCTATGAAAAATGGACAAAACCATTAAAGGCTCCTCCATAGAGAGAGTTGAGCAACTTTGGAACATCAAAGTTGCTCGGTGTACACTTTTTATTGTTCTTCTATGTCAAATTTTACGAGTATAAGTTCCTTGATTATTTCGATGCCAAAACAATAACATTCTATGACAAATGGACAAAACTGTTAAAAGCTCCTCCATAGAGAGAGTTGAGTAACTTCGGACCACCGAAGTTGCTCGGTGTACACTTTTTAATGTTCTTCTATGTCAAATTTTACAATTATAAGTTTCCTAGATTATTTGGATGGCCAAACAACAACTTTCTATGACAAATGGACAAAACCGTTAAAAGCTCCTCCATAGATAGAGTTGATCAACTTCGGACCATCAAAGTTGCTCACTGTACACTTTTTGTTGTTCTTCTATGTCAAATATTACGTGTATAAGCTATCGAGATTATTTTGGATGCCCAAACAACAACTTTCTATGACAAATGAACGAAACCGTTAAATGCTCCTCCATAGAGAGAGTTGAGCCACTTCGGACCATCAAAGTTGCTCGGTGTACACTTTTTATTGTTCTTCTATGTCCAATTTTACGAGCATAATCTTCGTAGATTATTTCGATGCCAACACAACAACTTTCTATGACAAATGGACAAAACCGTTAAAAGCTCCTCCATAGAGAGAGTTGAGCAACTTTGGAACATCAAAGTTGCTCGGTGTACACTTTTTATTGTTCTTCTATGTCAAATTTTACGAGTATAAGTTCCTTGATTATTTCGATGCCAAAACAACAACTTTCTATGACAAATGGACAAAACCGTTAAAAGCTCCTCCATAGAGAGAGTTGAGTAACTTCGGACCACCGAAGTTGCTCGGTGTACACTTTTTAATGTTCTTCTATGTCAAATTTTACAATTATAAGCTTCCCAGATTATTTGGATGCCCAAACAACAACTTTCTATGACAAATGGACAAAACCGTTAAAAGCTCCTCCATAGATAGAGTTGATCAACTTCGGATCATCAAAGTTGCTCACTGTACACTTTTTAATGTTCTTCTATGTCGAATTTTACAATTATAAGCTTCCTAGATTATTTGGAAGCCAAAACAACAACTTTCTATGACAAATGGACAAAACCGTTAAAAGCTCCTCCATAGATAGAGTTGATCAACTTCGGACCATCAAAGTTGCTCAGTGTACACTTTTTGTTGTTCTTCTATGTCAAATATTACGTGTATAAGCTATCGAGATTATTTTGGATGCCAAAACAACGACTTTCTATGACAAATGGACAAAACCGTTAAAAGCTTCTCCGTAGAGAGAGTTGAGCAACTTCGGACTACCAAATTTGCTCGGTTTACACTTTTTATTGTTTTTCTATGTCGAATTTTATGAGTATAAGCTTTATATATTATTTCGATGCCAAAATAACAACTTTCTATGAAAAATGGACAAAACCATTAAAGGCTCCTCCACAGAGAGAGTTGAGCAACTTTGGAACATCAAAGTTGCTCGGTGTACACTTTTTATTGTTCTTCTACGTCAAATTTTACGAGTATAAGTTCCTTGATTATTTCGATGCCAAAACAACAACTTTCTATGACAAACGGACAAAACCGTTAAAAGCTTCTCCATAGAGAGAGTTGAGTAACTTCGGACCACCGAACTTGCTCGGTGTACACTTTTTAATGTTCTTCTATGTCAAAATTTACAATTATAAGCTTCCTAGATTATTTGGATGCCCAAATAACAACTTTCTATGACAAATGGACAAAACCGTTAAAAGCTCCTCCATAGAGAGAGTTGAGCAACTTCGGACCATCAAAGTTGCTCGGTGTACACTTTTTATTGTTCTTCTATGTCAAATTTTACGAGTATAATCTTCGTAGATTATTTCGATGCCGAAACAACAACTTTCTATTACAAATAGACAAAACTGTTAAACGCTCCTCCATAGAGAGAGTTGAGCAACTTCGGACCACCAAAGTTGCTCGGTGTATACTTTTTATTGTTCTTCTATGTCAAATTTTACGTGTATAAGCTATCGAGATTATTTTGGATGCCAAAACAGCAACTTTCTATGACAAATGGACAAAACCGCTAAAAGCCCCTCCATAGAGAGAGTTGAGCCACTTCGGACCATCAAAGTTGCTCGGTGTACACTTTTTATTGTTCTTCTATGTCCAATTTTACCAGTATAATCTTCGTAGATTATTTCGATGCCGAAACAGCAACTTTCTATTACAAATAGACAAAACCGTTAAAAGCTCCTCCGTAGAGAGAGTTGAGCAACTTCGGACCACCAAAGTTGCTCGATGTACACTTTTTAATGTTCTTCTATGTCGAATTTTACAATTATAAGCTTCCTAGATTATTTGGAAGCCAAAACAACAACTTTCTATGACAAATGGACAAAACCGTTAAAAGCTCCTCCATAGATAGAGTTGATCAACTTCGGACCATCAAAGTTGCTCAGTGTACACTTTTTATTGTTCTTCTATGTCAAATATTACTTGTATAAGCTATCGAGATTATTTTGGATGCCAAAACAGCGACTTTCTATGACAAATGGACAAAACCGTTAAAAGCACCTCCATAGAGAGAGTTGAGCATCTTCGGACCACCAAAGTTGCTCGGTGTACACTTTTTATTGTTCTTCTATGTCAAATTTTACGAGTATAAGTTCCTAGATTATTTCGATGCCAAAACAACAACTTTCTATGACAAATGGACAAAACCGTTAAAAGCTCCTCCATAGAGAGAGTTGAGTAACTTCGGACCACCGAAGTTGCTCGGTGTACACTTTTTAATGTTCTTCTATGTCAAATTTTACAATTATAAGCTTCCTAGATTATTTGGATGCCCAAACAACAACTTTCTATGACAAATGGACAAAACCGTTAAAAGCTCCTCCATAGATAGAGTTGATCAACTTCGGACCATCAAAGTTGCTCAGTGTACACTTTTTGTTGTTCTTCTATGTCAAATATTACGTGTATAAGCTATCGAGATTATTTCGGATGCCCAAACAACAACTTTCGATGACAAATGGACAAAACCGTTAAATGCTCCTCCATAGAGAGAGTTGAGCCACTTCGGACCATCAAAGTTGCTCGGTGTACACTTTTTATTGTTCTTCTATGTTCAATTTTACAAGCATAATCTTCGTAGATTATTTCGATGCCGAAACAGCAATTTTCTATTACAAATAGACAAAATCGTTAAAAGCTCCTCCGTAGATAGAGTTGAGCAACTTCGGACCACCAAAGTTGCTCGGTGTACACTTTTTATTGTTCTTCTATGTCAAATTTTACGAGTATAAGCTTCCTAGAATATTTCGATTCTAAAACAACAACTTTCTATGACAAATGGACAAAACCATTAAAAGCTCCTCCGTAGATAGAGTTGATCAACTTCGGACCATCAAAGTTGCTCAGTGTACACTTTTTGTTGTTCTTCTATGTCAAATATTACGTGTATAAGCTATCGAGATTATTCTGGATGCCAAAACAGCAACTTTCTATGACAAATGGACAAAACCGCTAAAAGCTCCTCCATAGAGAGAGTTGAGCAACTTCGGACCATCAAGGTTGCTCGGTGTACACGTTTTATTGTTCTTCTATGTCCAATTTTACGAGTATAATCTTCGTAGATTATTTCGATGCCGAAACAACAACTTTCTATTACAAATGGACAAAAACGTTAAAAGCTCCTCCATAGAGAGAGTTGAGCAACTTCGGACCATCAAAGTTGCTCGGTGTACACTTTTTATTGTTCTTCTATGTCCAATTTTACCAGTATA
This sequence comes from Euonymus europaeus, assembly GCA_963580455.1. NCBI lineage: Eukaryota > Viridiplantae > Streptophyta > Magnoliopsida > Celastrales > Celastraceae > Euonymus > Euonymus europaeus. The sequence goes on from OY756965.1 coordinate 11,183,986, forward strand.
ATCTTCGTAGATTATTTCGATGCCGAAACAACAACTTTCTATGACAAATGGACAAAACCGTTAAACGCTCCTCCATAGAGAGAGTTGAGCAACTTCGGACCACCAAAGTTGCTCGGTGTATACTTTTTATTGTTCTTCTATGTCAAATTTTACGTGTATAAGCTATCGAGATTATTTTGGATGCCAAAACAGCAACTTTCTATGACAAATGGACAAAACCGCTAAAAGCCCCTCCATAGAGAGAGTTGAGCCACTTCGGACCATCAAAGTTGCTCGGTGTACACTTTTTATTGTTCTTCTATGTCCAATTTTACCAGTATAATCTTCGTAGATTATTTCGATGCCGAAACAGCAACTTTCTATTACAAATAGACAAAACCGTTAAAAGCTCCTCCGTAGAGAGAGTTGAGCAACTTCGGACCACCAAAGTTGCTCGATGTACACTTTTTAATGTTCTTCTATGTCGAATTTTACAATTATAAGCTTCCTAGATTATTTGTAAGCCAAAACAACAACTTTCTATGACAAATGGACAAAACCGTTAAAAGCTCCTCCATAGATAGAGTTGATCAACTTCGGACCATCAAAGTTGCTCAGTGTACACTTTTTATTGTTCTTCTATGTCAAATATTACGTGTATAAGCTATCGAGATTATTTTGGATGCCAAAACAGCGACTTTCTATGACAAATGGACAAAACCGTTAAAAGCACCTCCATAGAGAGAGTTGAGCATCTTCGGACCACCAAAGTTGCTCGGTGTACACTTTTTATTGTTCTTCTATGTCAAATTTTACGAGTATAAGTTCCTAGATTATTTCGATGCCAAAACAACAACTTTCTATGACAAATGGACAAAACCGTTAAAAGCTCCTCCATAGAGAGAGTTGAGTAACTTCGGACCACCGAAGTTGCTCGGTGTACACTTTTTAATGTTCTTCTATGTCAAATTTTACAATTATAAGCTTCCTAGATTATTTGGATGCCCAAACAACAACTTTCTATGACAAATGGACAAAACCGTTAAAAGCTCCTCCATAGATAGAGTTGATCAACTTCGGACCATCAAAGTTGCTCAGTGTACACTTTTTGTTGTTCTTCTATGTCAAATATTACGTGTATAAGCTATCGAGATTATTTCGGATGCCCAAACAACAACTTTCGATGACAAATGGACAAAACCGTTAAATGCTCCTCCATAGAGAGAGTTGAGCCACTTCGGACCATCAAAGTTGCTCGGTGTACACTTTTTATTGTTCTTCTATGTTCAATTTTACAAGCATAATCTTCGTAGATTATTTCGATGCCGAAACAGCAATTTTTTATTACAAATAGACAAAACCGTTAAAAGCTCCTCCGTAGATAGAGTTGAGCAACTTCGGACCACCAAAGTTGCTCGGTGTACACTTTTTATTGTTCTTCTATGTCAAATTTTACGAGTATAAGCTTCCTAGAATATTTCGATTCTAAAACAACAACTTTCTATGACAAATGGACAAAACCATTAAAAGCTCCTCCGTAGATGGAGTTGATCAACTTCGGACCATCAAAGTTGCTCAGTGTACACTTTTTGTTGTTCTTCTATGTCAAATATTACGTGTATAAGCTATCGAGATTATTTTGGATGCCAAAACAGCAACTTTCTATGACAAATGGACAAAACCGCTAAAAGCTCCTCCATAGAGAGAGTTGAGCAACTTCGGACCATCAAGGTTGCTCGGTGTACACGTTTTATTGTTCTTCTATGTCCAATTTTACGAGTATAATCTTCGTAGATTATTTCGATGCCGAAACAACAACTTTCTATTACAAATGGACAAAAACGTTAAAAGCTCCTCCATAGAGAGAGTTGAGCAACTTCGGACCACCAAAGTTGCTCGGTGTACACTTTTTATTGTTCTTTTATGTCAAATTTTACGAGTATAAGCTTCCTAGAATATTTTGATTCTAAAACAACAACTTTCTATGACAAATGGACAAAACCATTAAAAGCTCCTCCATAGATAGAGTTGATCACCTTCGAACCATCAAAGTTGCTCAGTGTACACTTTTTGTTGTTCTTCTATGTCAAATATTACGTGTATAAGCTATCGAGATTATTTTGGATGCCAAAACAGCAACTTTCTATGACAAATGGACAAAACCATTAAAAGCTCCAACACAGAGAGAGTTGAGCAACTTCGGACCATCAAAGTTGCTCGGTGTACACTTTTTATTGTTCTTCTATGTCCAATTTTACGAGTATAATCTTCGTAGATTATTTCGATGCCGAAACAACAACTTTCTATTACAAATAGACAAAACCGTTAAAAACTTTTCCATAGAGAGAGTTGAGCAACGTCGGACAATCAAACTTGCTTGGTGTACAATTTTTATTATTCTTTTATGTCAAATTTTACGAGTATAATCCTCCTAGATTATTTCGATGCCAAAACAACGACTTTCTATGACAAATGGACAAAACCGTTAAAAGCTCCTCCATAGAGAGAGTTAAGCAACTTCGGACCACCAAAGTTGCTCGGTGTACACGTTTTATTGTTCTTCTATGTCCAATTTTACGATTATAATCTTCGTAGATTATTTTGATGCCGAAACAACAACTTTCTATGAGAAATGGACAAAACCGTTAAAAGCTCCTCCATAGAGAGAGTTGTGCAACTTCGGACCACCAAAGTTGCTCGGTGTACACTTTTTATTGTTCTTCTATGTCAAATTTTACGAGTATAAGATTCCTAGATTATTTCGATGCCCAAACAACGACATTCTATGACAAATAGACAAAACCGTTAAAAGCACCTCCATAGAGAGAGTTGAGCATCTTCGGACCACCAAAGTTGCTCGGTGTACACGTTTTATTGTTCTTCTATGTCCAATTTTACGAGTATAATCTTCGTAAATTATTTCGATGCCGAAACAACAACTTTCTATTAAAAATGGACAAAACCGTTAAAAGCTCCTCCATAGAGAGAGTTGAGCATCTTCGGACCACCAAAGTTGCTCGGTGTACACGTTTTATTGTTCTTCTATGTCCAATTTTACGAGTATAATCTTCGTAAATTATTTCAATGCCGAAACAACAACTTTCTATTACAAATGGACAAAACCGTTAAAAGCTTTTCCATAGAGAGAGTTCAGCAACTTCAGACAATCAAACTTGCTCTGTTTACACTTTTTATTGTTCTTCTATGTCCAATTTTACGAGTATAATCTTCGTAGATTATTTCGATGCCGAAACAGCAACTTTCTATTACAAATAGACAAAACCGTTAAATGCTCCTCCGTAGAGAGAGTTGAGCAACTTCGGACCACCAAAGTTGCTCGGTGTACACTTTTTAATGTTCTTCTATGTCGAATTTTACAATTATAAGCTTCCTAGATTATTTGGATGCCCAAACAACAACTTTCTATGACAAATGGACAAAACCGTTAAAAGCTCCTCCATAGATAGAGTTGATCAACTTCGGACCATCAAAGTTGCTCAGTGTACACTTTTTGTTGTTCTTCTATGTCAAATATTACGTGTATACGCTATCGAGATTATTTTGGATGCCAAAACAACGACTTTCTATGACAAATGGACAAAACCGTTAAAAGCTCCTCCATAGAGAGAGTTGAGCATCTTCGGACCATCAAAGTTGCTCGGTGTACACTTTTTATTGTTCTTCTATGTCAAATTTTACGAGTATAAGTTCCTAGATTATTTCGATGCCAGAACAACAACTTTCTATGACAAATGGACAAAACCGTTAAAAGCTCCTCCATAGAGAGAGTTGAGGAACTTCGGACCACCGAAGTTGCTCGGTGTACACTTTTTAATGTTCTTCTATTTCAAATTTTACAATTATAAGCTTCTTAGATTATTTGGATGCCCAAACAACAACTTTCTATGACAAATGGACAAAACCGTTAAAAGCTCCTCCATAGATAGAGTTGATCAACTTCGGACCATCAAAGTTGCTCAGTGTACACTTTTTGTTGTTCTTCTATGTCAAATATTACGTGTACAAGCTATCGAGATTATTTTGGATGCCAAAACAGCAACTTTCTATGACAAATGGACAAAACCATTAAAAGCTCCAACACAGAGAGAGTTGAGCAACTTCGGACCATCAAAGTTGCTCGGTGTACACTTTTTATTGTTCTTCTATGTCCAATTTTACGACTATAATCTTCGTAGATTATTTCGATGCCGAAACAGCAACTTTCTATTACAAATAGACAAAACCGTTAAAAACTTTTCCATAAAGAAAGTTGAGCAACGTCGGACAATCAAACTTGCTCGGTGTACAATTTTTATTGTTCTTCTATGTCAAATTTTGCGAGTATAATCCTATTAGATTATTTCGATGCCAAAACAACAACTTTCTATGAAAAATGGACAAAACCGTTAAAAGCTCCTCCATAGAGAGAGTTAAGCAACTTCGGACCACCAAAGTTGCTCGGTGTACACGTTTTATTGTTCTTCTATGTCCAATTTTACGATTATAATCTTCGTAGATTATTTCGATGCCGAAACAACAACTTTCTATGAGAAATGGACAAAACCGTTAAAAGCTCCTCCATAGAGAGAGTTGAGCAACTTCGGACCACCAAAGTTGCTCGGTGTACACTTTTTAGTGTTTTTTTATGTCAAATTTTACGAGTATAAGATTCCGATATTTTTTCGATTCCAAAACACCAACTCTCTCTAACAAATGGACAAAACCGTTAAAAGCTCCTCCATATAGAGAGTTAAGCAACTTCGGACCATCAAAGTTGCTCGGTGTACACTTTTTATTAATCTTCTATGTCCAATGTTTCGAGTATAAACTTCGTAGATTATTTCGATGCCAAAACAACAACTTTCTATTACAAATGGAGAAAACCGTTAAAAGCTCCTCTATAGAGAGAGTTTAGCAACTTCGGACCACCAAAGTTGCTCGGTGTACACTTTTTAGTGTTCTTCTATGTCCAATTTTACGAGTATAATCTTCGTAAATTCTTTCGATGCCGAAACAACAACTTTCTATGACAAATGGACAAAACAGTTAAAAGCTTCTCCGTAGAGAGAGTTGAGCAACTTCGGACTACCAAATTTGCTCGGTTTACACTTTTTATTGTTTTTCTACGTCGAATTTTATGAGTATAAGCTTTATATATTATTTCGATGCCAAAATAACAACTTTCTATGAAAAATGGACAAAACCATTAAAGGCTCCTCCATAGAGAGAGTTGAGCAACTTTGGAACATCAAAGTTGCTCGGTGTACACTTTTTATTGTTCTTCTATGTCAAATTTTACGAGTATAAGTTCCTTGATTATTTCGATGCCAAAACAACAACTTTCTATGACAAATGGACAAAACCGTTAAAAGCTCCTCCATAGAGAGAGTTGAGTAACTTCGGACCACCGAAGTTGCTCGGTGTACACTTTTTAATGTTCTTCTATGTCAAATTTTACAATTATAAGCTTCCTAGATTATTTGGATGGCCAAACAACAACTTTCTATGACAAATGGACAAAACCGTTAAAAGCTCCTCCATAGATAGAGTTGATCAACTTCGGACCATCAAAGTTGCTCACTGTACACTTTTTGTTGTTCTTCTATGTCAAATATTACGTGTATAAGCTATCGAGATTATTTTGGATGCCCAAACAACAACTTTCTATGACAAATGAACGAAACCGTTAAATGCTCCTCCATAGAGAGAGTTGAGCCACTTCGGACCATCAAAGTTGCTCGGTGTACACTTTTTATTGTTCTTCTATGTCCAATTTTACGAGCATAATCTTCGTAGATTATTTCGATGCCAAAACAACAACTTTCTATGACAAATGGACAAAACCGTTAAAAGCTCCTCCATAGAGAGAGTTGAGCAACTTTGGAACATCAAAGTTGCTCGGTGTACACTTTTTATTGTTCTTCTATGTCAAATTTTACGAGTATAAGTTCCTTGATTATTTCGATGCCAAAACAACAACTTTCTATGACAAATGGACAAAACCGTTAAAAGCTCCTCCATAGAGAGAGTTGAGTAACTTCGGACCACCGAAGTTGCTCGGTGTACACTTTTTAATGTTCTTCTATGTCAAATTTTACAATTATAAGCTTCCCAGATTATTTGGATGCCCAAACAACAACTTTCTATGACAAATGGACAAAACCGTTAAAAGCTCCTCCATAGATAGAGTTGATCAACTTCGGATCATCAAAGTTGCTCACTGTACACTTTTTAATGTTCTTCTATGTCGAATTTTACAATTATAAGCTTCCTAGATTATTTGGAAGCCAAAACAACAACTTTCTATGACAAATGGACAAAACCGTTAAAAGCTCCTCCATAGATAGAGTTGATCAACTTCGGACCATCAAAGTTGCTCAGTGTACACTTTTTGTTGTTCTTCTATGTCAAATATTACGTGTATAAGCTATCGAGATTATTTTGGATGCCAAAACAACGACTTTCTATGACAAATGGACAAAACCGTTAAAAGCTTCTCCGTAGAGAGAGTTGAGCAACTTCGGACTACCAAATTTGCTCGGTTTACACTTTTTATTGTTTTTCTATGTCGAATTTTATGAGTATAAGCTTTATATATTATTTCGATGCCAAAATAACAACTTTCTATGAAAAATGGACAAAACCATTAAAGGCTCCTCCATAGAGAGAGTTGAGCAACTTTGGAACATCAAAGTTGCTCGGTGTACACTTTTTATTGTTCTTCTATGTCAAATTTTACGAGTATAAGTTCCTTGATTATTTCGATGCCAAAACAACAACTTTCTATGACAAATGGACAAAACCGTTAAAAGCTCCTCCATAGAGAGAGTTGAGTAACTTCGGACCACCGAAGTTGCTCGGTGTACACTTTTTAATGTTTTTCTATGTCAAATTTTACAATTATAAGCTTCCTAGATTATTTGGATGGCCAAACAACAACTTTCTATGACAAATGGACAAAACCGTTAAAAGCTCCTCCATAGATAGAGTTGATCAACTTCGGACCATCAAAGTTGCTCACTGTACACTTTTTGTTGTTCTTCTATGTCAAATATTACGTGTATAAGCTATCGAGATTATTTTGGATGCCCAAACAACAACTTTCTATGACAAATGAACGAAACCGTTAAATGCTCCTCCATAGAGAGAGTTGAGCCACTTCGGACCATCAAAGTTGCTCGGTGTACACTTTTTATTGTTCTTCTATGTCCAATTTTACGAGCATAATCTTCGTAGATTATTTCGATGCCAAAACAACAACTTTCTATGACAAATGGCCAAAACCGTTAAAAGCTCCTCCATAGAGAGAGTTGAGCAACTTTGGAACATCAAAGTTGCTCGGTGTACACTTTTTATTGTTCTTCTATGTCAAATTTTACGAGTATAAGTTCCTTGATTATTTCGATGCCAAAACAACAACTTTCTATGACAAATGGACAAAACCGTTAAAAGCTCCTCCATAGAGAGAGTTGAGTAACTTCGGACCACCGAAGTTGCTCGGTGTACACTTTTTAGTGTTCTTCTATGTCCAATTTTACGAGTATAATCTTCGTAAATTCTTTCGATGCCGAAACAACAACTTTCTATGACAAATGGACAAAACAGTTAAAAGCTTCTCCGTAGAGAGAGTTGAGCAACTTCGGACTACCAAATTTGCTCGGTTTACACTTTTTATTGTTTTTCTACGTCGAATTTTATGAGTATAAGCTTTATATATTATTTCGATGCCAAAATAACAACTTTCTATGAAAAATGGACAAAACCATTAAAGGCTCCTCCATAGAGAGAGTTGAGCAACTTTGGAACATCAAAGTTGCTCGGTGTACACTTTTTATTGTTCTTCTATGTCAAATTTTACGAGTATAAGTTCCTTGATTATTTCGATGCCAAAACAACAACTTTCTACGACAAATGGACAAAACCGTTAAAAGCTCCTCCATAGAGAGAGTTGAGTAACTTCGGACCACCGAAGTTGCTCGGTGTACACTTTTTAATGTTCTTCTATGTCAAATTTTACAATTATAAGCTTCCTAGATTATTTGGATGGCCAAACAACAACTTTCTATGACAAATGGACAAAACCGTTAAAAGCTCCTCCATAGATAGAGTTGATCAACTTTGGACCATCAAAGTTGCTCACTGTACACTTTTTGTTGTTCTTCTATGTCAAATATTACGTGTATAAGCTATCGAGATTATTTTGGATGCCCAAACAACAACTTTCTATGACAAATGAACGAAACCGTTAAATGCTCCTCCATAGAGAGAGTTGAGCCACTTCGGACCATCAAAGTTGCTCGGTGTACACTTTTTATTGTTCTTCTATGTCCAATTTTACGAGCATAATCTTCGTAGATTATTTCGATGCCAAAACAACAACTTTCTATGACAAATGGACAAAACCGTTAAAAGCTCCTCCATAGAGAGAGTTGAGCAACTTTGGAACATCAAAGTTGCTCGGTGTACACTTTTTATTGTTCTTCTATGTCAAATTTTACGAGTATAAGTTCCTTGATTATTTCGATGCCAAAACAACAAATTTCTATGACAAATGGACAAAACCGTTAAAAGCTCCTCCATAGAGAGAGTTGAGTAACTTCGGACCACCGAAGTTGCTCGGTGTACACTTTTTAATGTTCTTCTATGTCAAATTTTACAATTATAAGCTTCCCAGATTATTTGGATGCCCAAACAACAACTTTCTATGACAAATGGACAAAACCGTTAAAAGCTCCTCCATAGATAGAGTTGATCAACTTCGGATCATCAAAGTTGCTCACTGTACACTTTTTAATGTTCTTCTATGTCGAATTTTACAATTATAAGCTTCCTAGATTATTTGGAAGCCAAAACAACAACTTTCTATGACAAATGGACAAAACCGTTAAAAGCTCCTCCATAGATAGAGTTGATCAACTTCGGACCATCAAAGTTGCTCAGTGTACACTTTTTGTTGTTCTTCTATGTCAAATATTACGTGTATAAGCTATCGAGATTATTTTGGATGCCAAAACAACGACTTTCTATGACAAATGGACAAAACCGTTAAAAGCTTCTCCGTAGAGAGAGTTGAGCAACTTCGGACTACCAAATTTGCTCGGTTTACACTTTTTATTGTTTTTCTATGTCGAATTTTATGAGTATAAGCTTTATATATTATTTCGATGCCAAAATAACAACTTTCTATGAAAAATGGACAAAACCATTAAAGGCTCCTCCATAGAGAGAGTTGAGCAACTTTGGAACATCAAAGTTGCTCGGTGTACACTTTTTATTGTTCTTCTATGTCAAATTTTACGAGTATAAGTTCCTTGATTATTTCGATGCCAAAACAACAACTTTCTATGACAAATGGACAAAACCGTTAAAAGCTCCTCCATAGAGAGAGTTGAGTAACTTCGGACCACCGAAGTTGCTCGGTGTACACTTTTTAATGTTTTTCTATGTCAAATTTTACAATTATAAGCTTCCTAGATTATTTGGATGGCCAAACAACAACTTTCTATGACAAATGGACAAAACCGTTAAAAGCTCCTCCATAGATAGAGTTGATCAACTTCGGACCATCAAAGTTGCTCACTGTACACTTTTTGTTGTTCTTCTATGTCAAATATTACGTGTATAAGCTATCGAGATTATTTTGGATGCCCAAACAACAACTTTCTATGACAAATGAACGAAACCGTTAAATGCTCCTCCATAGAGAGAGTTGAGCCACTTCGGACCATCAAAGTTGCTCGGTGTACACTTTTTATTGTTCTTCTATGTCCAATTTTACGAGCATAATCTTCGTAGATTATTTCGATGCCAAAACAACAACTTTCTATGACAAATGGCCAAAACCGTTAAAAGCTCCTCCATAGAGAGAGTTGAGCAACTTTGGAACATCAAAGTTGCTCGGTGTACACTTTTTATTGTTCTTCTATGTCAAATTTTACGAGTATAAGTTCCTTGATTATTTCGATGCCAAAACAACAACTTTCTATGACAAATGGACAAAACCGTTAAAAGCTCCTCCATAGAGAGAGTTGAGTAACTTCGGACCACCGAAGTTGCTCGGTGTACACTTTTTAATGTTCTTCTATGTCAAATTTTACAATTATAAGCTTCCCAGATTATTTGGATGCCCAAACAACAACTTTCTATGACAAATGGACAAAACCGTTAAAAGCTCCTCCATAGATAGAGTTGATCAACTTCGGATCATCAAAGTTGCTCACTGTACACTTTTTTATGTTCTTCTATGTCGAATTTTACAATTATAAGCTTCCTAGATTATTTGGAATCCAAAACAACAACTTTCTATGACAAATGGACAAAACCGTTAAAAGCTCCTCCATAGATAGAGTTGATCAACTTCGGACCATCAAAGTTGCTCAGTGTACACTTTTTGTTGTTCTTCTATGTCAAATATTACGTGTATAAGCTATCGAGATTATTTTGGATGCCAAAACAACGACTTTCTATGACAAATGGACAAAACCGTTAAAAGCTTCTCCGTAGAGAGAGTTGAGCAACTTCGGACTACCAAATTTGCTCGGTTTACACTTTTTATTGTTTTTCTATGTCGAATTTTATGAGTATAAGCTTTATATATTATTTCGATGCCAAAATAACAACTTTCTATGAAAAATGGACAAAACCATTAAAGGCTCCTCCATAGAGAGAGTTGAGCAACTTTGGAACATCAAAGTTGCTCGGTGTACACTTTTTATTGTTCTTCTACGTCAAATTTTACGAGTATAAGTTCCTTGATTATTTCGATGCCAAAACAACAACTTTCTATGACAAACGGACAAAACCGTTAAAAGCTTCTCCATAGAGAGAGTTGAGTAACTTCGGACCGCCGAACTTGCTCGGTGTACACTTTTTAATGTTCTTCTATGTCAAAATTTACAATTATAAGCTTCCTAGATTATTTGGATGCCCAAATAACAACTTTCTATGACAAATGGACAAAACCGTTAAAAGCTCCTCCATAGAGAGAGTTGAGCAACTTCGGACCATCAAAGTTGCTCGGTGTACACTTTTTATTGTTCTTCTATGTCAAATTTTACGAGTATAATCTTCGTAGATTATTTCGATGCCGAAACAACAACTTTCTATTACAAATAGACAAAACTGTTAAACGCTCCTCCATAGAGAGAGTTGAGCAACTTCGGACCACCAAAGTTGCTCGGTGTACACTTTTTATTGTTCTTCTATTTCAAATTTTACGTGTATAAGCTATCGAGATTATTTTGGATGCCAAAACAGCAACTTTCTATGACAAATGGATAAAACCGCTAAAAGCCCCTCCATAGAGAGAGTTGAGCCACTTCGGACCACCAAAGTTGCTCGGTGTACACTTTTTAGTGTTCTTCTATGTCCAATTTTACGAGTATAATCTTCGTAAATTCTTTCGATGCCGAAACAACAACTTTCTATGACAAATGGACAAAACAGTTAAAAGCTTCCCCGTAGAGAGAGTTGAGCAACTTCGGACTACCAAATTTGCTCGGTTTACACTTTTTATTGTTTTTCTACGTCGAATTTTATGAGTATAAGCTTTATATATTATTTCGATGCCAAAATAACAACTTTCTATGAAAAATGGACAAAACCATTAAAGGCTCCTCCATAGAGAGAGTTGAGCAACTTTGGAACATCAAAGTTGCTCGGTGTACACTTTTTATTGTTCTTCTATGTCAAATTTTACGAGTATAAGTTCCTTGATTATTTCGATGCCAAAACAACAACTTTCTATGACAAATGGACAAAACCGTTAAAAGCTCCTCCATAGAGAGAGTTGAGTAACTTCGGACCACCGAAGTTGCTCGGTGTACACTTTTTAATGTTTTTCTATGTCAAATTTTACAATTATAAGCTTCCTAGATTATTTGGATGGCCAAACAACAACTTTCTATGACAAATGGACAAAACCGTTAAAAGCTCCTCCATAGATAGAGTTGATCAACTTCGGACCATCAAAGTTGCTCACTGTACACTTTTTGTTGTTCTTCTATGTCAAATATTACGTGTATAAGCTATCGAGATTATTTTGGATGCCCAAACAACAACTTTCTATGACAAATGAACGAAACCGTTAAATGCTCCTCCATAGAGAGAGTTGAGCCACTTCGGACCATCAAAGTTGCTCGGTGTACACTTTTTATTGTTCTTCTATGTCCAATTTTACGAGCATAATCTTCGTAGATTATTTCGATGCCAAAACAACAACTTTCTATGACAAATGGCCAAAACCGTTAAAAGCTCCTCCATAGAGAGAGTTGAGCAACTTTGGAACATCAATGTTGCTCGGTGTACACTTTTTATTGTTCTTCTATGTCAAATTTTACGAGTATAAGTTCCTTGATTATTTCGATGCCAAAACAACAACTTTCTATGACAAATGGACAAAACCGTTAAAAGCTCCTCCATAGAGAGAGTTGAGTAACTTCGGACCACCGAAGTTGCTCGGTGTACACTTTTTAATGTTCTTCTATGTCAAATTTTACAATTATAAGCTTCCCAGATTATTTGGATGCCCAAACAACAACTTTCTATGACAAATGGACAAAACCGTTAAAAGCTCCTCCATAGATAGAGTTGATCAACTTCGGATCATCAAAGTTGCTCACTGTACACTTTTTTATGTTCTTCTATGTCGAATTTTACAATTATAAGCTTCCTAGATTATTTGGAATCCAAAACAACAACTTTCTATGACAAATGGACAAAACCGTTAAAAGCTCCTCCATAGATAGAGTTGATCAACTTCGGACCATCAAAGTTGCTCAGTGTACACTTTTTGTTGTTCTTCTATGTCAAATATTACGTGTATAAGCTATCGAGATTATTTTGGATGCCAAAACAACGACTTTCTATGACAAATGGACAAAACCGTTAAAAGCTTCTCCGTAGAGAGAGTTGAGCAACTTCGGACTACCAAATTTGCTCGGTTTACACTTTTTATTGTTTTTCTATGTCGAATTTTATGAGTATAAGCTTTATATATTATTTCGATGCCAAAATAACAACTTTCTATGAAAAATGGACAAAACCATTAAAGGCTCCTCCATAGAGAGAGTTGAGCAACTTTGGAACATCAAAGTTGCTCGGTGTACACTTTTTATTGTTCTTCTACGTCAAATTTTACGAGTATAAGTTCCTTGATTATTTCGATGCCAAAACAACAACTTTCTATGACAAACGGACAAAACCGTTAAAAGCTTCTCCATAGAGAGAGTTGAGTAACTTCGGACCGCCGAACTTGCTCGGTGTACACTTTTTAATGTTCTTCTATGTCAAAATTTACAATTATAAGCTTCCTAGATTATTTGGATGCCCAAATAACAACTTTCTATGACAAATGGACAAAACCGTTAAAAGCTCCTCCATAGAGAGAGTTGAGCAACTTCGGACCATCAAAGTTGCTCGGTGTACACTTTTTATTGTTCTTCTATGTCAAATTTTACGAGTATAATCTTCGTAGATTATTTCGATGCCGAAACAACAACTTTCTATTACAAATAGACAAAACTGTTAAACGCTCCTCCATAGAGAGAGTTGAGCAACTTCGGACCACCAAAGTTGCTCGGTGTACACTTTTTATTGTTCTTCTATTTCAAATTTTACGTGTATAAGCTATCGAGATTATTTTGGATGCCAAAACAGCAACTTTCTATGACAAATGGATAAAACCGCTAAAAGCCCCTCCATAGAGAGAGTTGAGCCACTTCGGACCACCAAAGTTGCTCGGTGTACACTTTTTAGTGTTCTTCTATGTCCAATTTTACGAGTATAATCTTCGTAAATTCTTTCGATGCCGAAACAACAACTTTCTATGACAAATGGACAAAACAGTTAAAAGCTTCCCCGTAGAGAGAGTTGAGCAACTTCGGACTACCAAATTTGCTCGGTTTACACTTTTTATTGTTTTTCTACGTCGAATTTTATGAGTATAAGCTTTATATATTATTTCGATGCCAAAATAACAACTTTCTATGAAAAATGGACAAAACCATTAAAGGCTCCTCCATAGAGAGAGTTGAGCAACTTTGGAACATCAAAGTTGCTCGGTGTACACTTTTTATTGTTCTTCTATGTCAAATTTTACGAGTATAAGTTCCTTGATTATTTCGATGCCAAAACAACAACTTTCTATGACAAATGGACAAAACCGTTAAAAGCTCCTCCATAGAGAGAGTTGAGTAACTTCGGACCACCGAAGTTGCTCGGTGTACACTTTTTAATGTTCTTCTATGTCAAATTTTACAATTATAAGCTTCCTAGATTATTTGGATGGCCAAACAACAACTTTCTATGACAAATGGACAAAACCGTTAAAAGCTCCTCCATAGATAGAGTTGATCAACTTCGGACCATCAAAGTTGCTCACTGTACACTTTTTGTTGTTCTTCTATGTCAAATATTACGTGTATAAGCTACCGAGATTATTTTGGATGCCCAAACAACAACTTTCTATGACAAATGAACGAAACCGTTAAATGCTCCTCCATAGAGAGAGTTGAGCCACTTCGGACCATCAAAGTTGCTCGGTGTACACTTTTTATTGTTCTTCTATGTCCAATTTTACGAGCATAATCTTCGTAGATTATTTCGATGCCAAAACAACAACTTTCTATGACAAATGGACAAAACCGTTAAAAGCTCCTCCATAGAGAGAGTTGAGCAACTTTGGAACATCAAAGTTGCTCGGTGTACACTTTTTATTGTTCTTCTATGTCAAATTTTACGAGTATAAGTTCCTTGATTATTTCGATGCCAAAACAACATCTTTCTATGACAAATGGACAAAACCGTTAAAAGCTCCTCCATAGAGAGAGTTGAGTAACTTCGGACCACCGAAGTTGCTCGGTGTACACTTTTTAATGTTCTTCTATGTCAAATTTTACAATTATAAGCTTCCCAGATTATTTGGATGCCCAAACAACAACTTTCTATGACAAATGGACAAAACCGTTAAAAGCTCCTCCATAGATAGAGTTGATCAACTTCGGATCATCAAAGTTGCTCACTGTACACTTTTTAATGTTCTTCTATGTCGAATTTTACAATTATAAGCTTCCTAGATTATTTGGAATCCAAAACAACAACTTTCTATGACAAATGGACAAAACCGTTAAAAGCTCCTCCATAGATAGAGTTGATCAACTTCGGACCATCAAAGTTGCTCAGTGTACACTTTTTGTTGTTCTTCTATGTCAAATATTACGTGTATAAGCTATCGAGATTATTTTGGATGCCAAAACAACGACTTTCTATGACAAATGGACAAAACAGTTAAAAGCTTCTCCGTAGAGAGAGTTGAGCAACTTCGGACTACCAAATTTGCTCGGTTTACACTTTTTATTGTTTTTCTATGTCGAATTTTATGAGTATAAGCTTTATATATTATTTCGATGCCAAAATAACAACTTTCTATGAAAAATGGACAAAACCATTAAAGGCTCCTCCATAGAGAGAGTTGAGCAACTTTGGAACATCAAAGTTGCTCGGTGTACACTTTTTATTGTTCTTCTACGTCAAATTTTACGAGTATAAGTTCCTTGATTATTTCGATGCCAAAACAACAACTTTCTATGACAAACGGACAAAACCGTTAAAAGCTTCTCCATAGAGAGAGTTGAGTAACTTCGGACCACCGAACTTGCTCGGTGTACACTTTTTAATGTTCTTCTATGTCAAAATTTACAATTATAAGCTTCCTAGATTATTTGGATGCCCAAATAACAACTTTCTATGACAAATGGACAAAACCGTTAAAAGCTCCTCCATAGAGAGAGTTGAGCAACTTCGGACCATCAAAGTTGCTCGGTGTACACTTTTTATTGTTCTTCTATGTCAAATTTTACGAGTATAATCTTCGTAGATTATTTCGATGCCGAAACAACAACTTTCTATTACAAATAGACAAAACTGTTAAACGCTCCTCCATAGAGAGAGTTGAGCAACTTCGGACCACCAAAGTTGCTCGGTGTACATTTTTTATTGTTCTTCTATTTCAAATTTTACGTGTATAAGCTATCGAGATTATTTTGGATGCCAAAACAGCAACTTTCTATGACAAATGGACAAAACCGCTAAAAGCCCCTCCATAGAGAGAGTTGAGCCACTTCGGACCATCAAAGTTGCTCGGTGTACACTTTTTATTGTTCTTCTATGTCCAATTTTACCAGTATAATCTTCGTAGATTATTTCGATGCCGAAACAGCAACTTTCTATTACAAATAGACAAAACCGTTAAAAGCTCCTCCGTAGAGAGAGTTGAGCAACTTCGGACCACCAAAGTTGCTCGATGTACACTTTTTAATGTTCTTCTATGTCGAATTTTACAATTATAAGCTTCCTAGATTATTTGGAAGCCAAAACAACAACTTTCTATGACAAATGTACAAAACCGTTAAAAGCTCCTCCATAGATAGAGTTGATCAACTTCGGACCATCAAAGTTGCTCGGTGTACACTTTTTATTGTTCTTCTATGTCAAATATTACGTGTATAAGCTATCGAGATTATTTTGGATGCCAAAACAACGACTTTCTATGACAAATGGACAAAACCGTTAAAAGCTCCTCCATAGAGAGAGTTGAGTAACTTCGGACCACCGAAGTTGCTCGGTGTACACTTTTTAATGTTCTTCTATGTCAAATTTTACAATTATAAGCTTCCTAGATTATTTGGATGCCCAAACAACAACTTTCTATGACAAATGGACAAAACCGTTAAAAGCTCCTCCATAGATAGAGTTGATCAACTTCGGACCATCAAAGTTGCTCAGTGTACACTTTTTGTTGTTCTTCTATGTCAAATATTACGTGTATAAGCTATCGAGATTATTTCGGATGCCCAAACAACAACTTTCGATGACAAATGGACAAAACCGTTAAATGCCCCTCCATAGAGAGAGTTGAGCCACTTCGGACCATCAAAGTTGCTCGGTGTACACTTTTTATTGTTCTTCTATGTTCAATTTTACAAGCATAATCTTCGTAGATTATTTCGATGCCGAAACAGCAATTTTCTATTACAAATAGACAAAACCGTTAAAAGCTCCTCCGTAGATAGAGTTGAGCAACTTCGGACCACCAAAGTTGCTCGGTGTACAATTTTTATTGTTCTTCTATGTCAAATTTTACGAGTATAAGCTTCCTAGAATATTTCGATTCTAAAACAACAACTTTCTATGACAAATGGACAAAACCATTAAAAGCTCCTCCGTAGATAGAGTTGATCAACTTCGGACCATCAAAGTTGCTCAGTGTACACTTTTTGTTGTTCTTCTATGTCAAATATTACGTGTATAAGCTATCGAGATTATTTTGGATGCCAAAACGGCAACTTTCTATGACAAATGGACAAAACCGCTAAAAGCTCCTCCATAGAGAGAGTTGAGCAACTTCGGACCATCAAAGTTGCTCGGTGTACACGTTTTATTGTTCTTCTATGTCCAATTTTACGAGTATAATCTTCGTAGATTATTTCGATGCCGAAACAACAACTTTCTATTACAAATGGACAAAAACGTTAAAAGCTCCTCCATAGAGAGAGTTGAGCAACTTCGGACCACCAAAGTTGCTCGGTGTACACTTTTTATTGTTCTTTTATGTCAAATTTTACGAGTATAAGCTTCCTAGAATATTTTGATTCTAAAACAACAACTTTCTATGACAAATGGACAAAACCATTAAAAGCTCCTCCATAGATAGAGTTGATCACCTTCGAACCATCAAAGTTGCTCAGTGTACACTTTTTGTTGTTCTTCTATGTCAAATATTACGTGTATAAGCTATCGAGATTATTTTGGATGCCAAAACAGCAACTTTCTATGACAAATGGACAAAACCATTAAAAGCTCCAACACAGAGAGAGTTGAGCAACTTCGGACCATCAAAGTTGCTCGGTGTACACTTTTTATTGTTCTTCTATGTCCAATTTTACGAGTATAATCTTCGTAGATTATTTCGATGCCGAAACAACAACTTTCTATTACAAATAGACAAAACCGTTAAAAACTTTTCCATAGAGAGAGTTGAGCAACGTCGGACAATCAAACTTTCTTTGTGTACAATTTTTATTATTCTTTTATGTCAAATTTTACGAGTATAATCCTCCTAGATTATTTCGATGCCAAAACAACGACTTTCTATGACAAATGGACAAAACCGTTAAAAGCTCCTCCATAGAGAGAGTTAAGCAACTTCGGACCACCAAAGTTGCTCGGTGTACACTTTTTATTGTTCTTTTATGTCAAATTTTACGAGTATAAGCTTCCTAGAATATTTTGATTCTAAAACAACAACTTTCTATGACAAATGGACAAAACCATTAAAAGCTCCTCCATAGATAGAGTTGATCACCTTCGAACCATCAAAGTTGCTCAGTGTACACTTTTTGTTGTTCTTCTATGTCAAATATTACGTGTATAAGCTATCGAGATTATTTTGGATGCCAAAACAGCAACTTTCTATGACAAATGGACAAAACCATTAAAAGCTTCAAAACAGAGAGAGTTGAGCAACTTCGGACCATCAAAGTTGCTCGGTGTACACTTTTTATTGTTCTTCTATGTCCAATTTTACGAGTATAATCTTCGTAGATTATTTCGATGCCGAAACAACAACTTTCTATTACAAATAGACAAAACCGTTAAAAACTTTTCCATAGAGAGAGTTGAGCAACGTCGGACAATCAAACTTGCTTGGTGTACAATTTTTATTATTCTTTTATGTCAAATTTTACGAGTATAATCCTCCTAGATTATTTCGATTCCAAAACAGCAACTTTCTATGACAAATGGACAAAACCATTAAAAGCTCCAACACAGAGAGAGTTGAGCAACTTCGGACCATCAAAGTTGCTCGGTGTACACTTTTTATTGTTCTTCTATGTCCAATTTTACGATTATAATCTTCGTAGATTATTTTGATGCCGAAACAACAACTTTCTATGAGAAATGGACAAAACCGTTAAAAGCTCCTCCATAGAGAGAGTTGTGCAACTTCGGACCACCAAAGTTGCTCGGTGTACACTTTTTATTGTTCTTCTATGTCAAATTTTACGAGTATAAGCTTCCTAGATTATTTCGATGCCCAAACAACGACATTCTATGACAAATAGACAAAACCGTTAAAAGCACCTCCATAGAGAGAGTTGAGCATCTTCGGACCAACAAAGTTGCTCGGTGTACACGTTTTATTGTTCTTCTATGTCCAATTTTACGAGTATAATCTTCGTAAATTATTTCGATGCCGAAACAACAACTTTCTATTAAAAATGGACAAAACCGTTAAAAGCTCCTCCATAGAGAGAGTTGAGCATCTTCGGACCACCAAAGTTGCTCGGTGTACACGTTTTATTGTTCTTCTATGTCCAATTTTACGAGTACAATCTTCGTAAATTATTTCAATGCCGAAACAACAACTTTCTATTACAAATGGACAAAACCGTTAAAAGCTTTTCCATAGAGAGAGTTCAGCAACTTCGGACAATCAAACTTGCTCTGTTTACACTTTTTATTGTTCTTCTATGTCCAATTTTACGAGTATAATCTTCGTAGATTATTTCGATGCCGAAACAGCAACTTTCTATTACAAATAGACAAAACCGTTAAAAGCTCCTCCGTAGAGAGAGTTGAGCAACTTCGGACCACCAAAGTTGCTCGGTGTACACTTTTTAATGTTCTTCTATGTCGAATTTTACAATTATAAGCTTCCTAGATTATTTGGATGCCCAAACAACAACTTTCTATGACAAATGGACAAAACCGTTAAAAGCTCCTCCATAGATAGAGTTGATCAACTTCGGACCATCAAAGTTGCTCAGTGTACACTTTTTGTTGTTCTTCTATGTCAAATATTACGTGTATACGCTATCGAGATTATTTTGGATGCCAAAACAACGACTTTCTATGACAAATGGACAAAACCGTTAAAAGCTCTTCCATAGAGAGAGTTGAGCATCTTCGGACCATCAAAGTTGCTCGGTGTACACTTTTTATTGTTCTTCTATGTCAAATTTTACGAGTATAAGTACCTAGATTATTTCGATGCCAGAACAACAACTTTCTATGACAAATGGACAAAACCGTTAAAAGCTCCACCATAGAGAGAGTTGAGGAACTTCGGACCACCGAAGTTGCTCGGTGTACACTTTTTAATGTTCTTCTATTTCAAATTTTACAATTATAAGCTTCTTAGATTATTTGGATGCCCAAACAACAACTTTCTATGACAAATGGACAAAACCGTTAAAAGCTCCTCCATAGATAGAGTTGATCAACTTCGGACCATCAAAGTTGCTCAGTGTACACTTTTTGTTGTTCTTCTATGTCAAATATTACGTGTACAAGCTATCGAGATTATTTTGGATGCCAAAACAGCAACTTTCTATGACAAATGGACAAAACCATTAAAAGCTCCAACACAGAGAGAGTTGAGCAACTTCGGACCATCAAAGTTGCTCGGTGTACACTTTTTATTGTTCTTCTATGTCCAATTTTACGACTATAATCTTCGTAGATTATTTCGATGCCGAAACAGCAACTTTCTATTACAAATAGACAAAACCGTTAAAAACTTTTCCATAAAGAAAGTTGAGCAACGTCGGACAATCAAACTTGCTCGGTGTACAATTTTTATTGTTCTTCTATGTCAAATTTTGCGAGTATAATCCTATTAGATTATTTCGATGCCAAAACAACGACTTTCTATGAAAAATGGACAAAACCGTTAAAAGCTCCTCCATAGAGAGAGTTAAGCAACTTCGGACCACCAAAGTTGCTCGGTGTACACGTTTTATTGTTCTTCTATGTCCAATTTTACGATTATAATCTTCGTAGATTATTTCGATGCCGAAACAACAACTTTCTATGAGAAATGGACAAAACCGTTAAAAGCTCCTCCATATAGAGAGTTGAGCAACTTCGGACCACCAAAGTTGCTCGGTGTACACTTTTTAGTGTTTTTTTATGTCAAATTTTACGAGTATAAGATTCCGATATTTTTTCGATTCCAAAACACCAACTCTCTCTAACAAATGGACGAAACCGTTAAAAGCTCCTCCATATAGAGAGTTAAGCAACTTCGGACCATCAAAGTTGCTCGGTGTACACTTTTTATTAATCTTCTATGTCCAATGTTACGAGTATAAACTTCGTAGATTATTTCGATGCCAAAACAACAACTTTCTATTACAAATGGAGAAAACCGTTAAAAGCTCCTCTATAGAGAGAGTTTAGCAACTTCGGACCACCAAAGTTGCTCGGTGTACACTTTTTAGTGTTCTTCTATGTCCAATTTTACGAGTATAAGCTTCGTAGATTATTTCGACGCCAAAACACCAACTTTCTATGAAAAATGGACAAAATCGTTAAAAGCTCCTCCATATAGAGAGTTGAGCAACTTCGGACCATCGAAGTTGCTCATTGTATACTTCTTATTAATCTTCTATGTCTAATGTTACGAGTATAAACTTCGTAGATTATTTCGATGCCAAAACAACAACTTTCAGTTACAAACGGACAAAACCGTTAAAAGCTCTTCAATAGAGAGAGTTGAGCAACTTCGGACCATCAAAGTTGCTCAATGTACACTTTTTATTGTTCTTCTATGTCCAATTTTACGAGTATAAGCTTCCGAGATTATTTCGATGCCAGAACACCAACTTTCTATGACAAATGGACAAAACCGTTAAAAGCTCCTCTATAGCGAGAGTTCAACAACTTCGAACCATCAAAGTTGCCCAGTGTACACTTTTTATTGTTCTTCTATGTCTAATTTTACGAGTATAAGCTTCCCAGATTATTTCGATGCGAAAACAACAACTTTCTATGACAAATGGACAAAACCGTTAAAAGCTCCAATATATAGAGAGTTGAGCTATTTTGGACCATCAAAGTTGCTCGATGTACACTTTTTATTGTTCTTCTATGTCCAATGTTACGAGTATAAGTTCGTAGATTATTTCGATGCCAAAACAACAACTTTCAGTTACAAACAGACAAAACCGTTAAAAGATCGCAAATAGAGAGAGTTCAGCAACTTCGGACCATCAAAGTTGCTCGGTGTACACTTTTTAGTGTTCTTCTATGTCCAATTTTACGAGTATAAGCTTCGTAGATTATTTCGATGCCAAAACACCAACTTTCTATGAAAAATGGACAAAATCGTTAAAAGCTCCTCCATATAGAGAGTTGAGCAACTTCGGACCATCGAAGTTGCTCATTGTACACTTTTTATTAATCTTCTATGTCCAATGTTACGAGTATAAACTTCGTAGATTATTTCGATGCCAAAACAACAACTTTCAGTTACAAACGGACAAAACCGTTAAAAGCTCTTCAATAGAGAGAGTTGAGCAACTTCGGACCATCAAAGTTGCTCAATGTACACTTTTTATTGTTCTTCTATGTCCAATTTTACGAGTATAAGCTTCCGAGATTATTTCGATGTCAGAATATTACGTGTATAAGCTATCGAGATTATTTTGGATGCCAAGACAACAACTTTCTATGACAAATGGACAAAACCATTAAAAGCTCCAACACAGAGAGAGTTGAGGAACTTCGGACCATCAAAGTTGCTCGGTGTACACTTTTTATTATTCTTCTATGTCCAATTTTACGAGTATAATCTTCGTAGATTATATCGATGCCAAAACAGCAACTTTCTATTACAAATAGACAAAACCGTTAAAAGCTTTTCCATAGAGAGAGTTGAGCAACGTCGGACAATCAAACTTGCTCGGTGTACACTTTTTATTGTTCTTCTATGTCAAATTTTACGAGTATAATCCTCCTAGATTATTTCGATGCCAAAACAACGACTTTCTATGACAAATGGACAAAACCGTTAAAAGCTCCTCCATAGAGAGAGTTAAGCAACTTCGGACCACCAAAGTTGCTCGGTGTACACGTTTTATTGTTCTTCTATGTCCAATTTTACGATTATAATGTTCGTAGATTATTTCGATGCCGAAACAACAACTTTCTATGAGAAATGGACAAAACCGTTAAAAGCTCCTCCATAGAGAGAGTTGAGCAACTTCGGACCACCAAAGTTGCTCGGTGTACACTTTTTATTGTTCTTCTATGTCCAATTTAACAAGTATAATCTTCGTAAATTCTTTCGATGCCGAAACAACAACTTTCTATGACAAATGGACAAAACCGTTAAAAGCTTCTCCGTAGAGAGAGTTGAGCAACTTCGGACTACCAAATTTGCTCGGTTTACACTTTTTATTGTTTTTCTACGTCGAATTTTATGAGTATAAGCTTTATATATTATTTCGATGCCAAAATAACAACTTTCTATGAAAAATGGACAAAACCATTAAAGGCTCCTCCATAGAGAGAGTTGAGCAACTTTGGAACATCAAAGTTGCTCGGTGTACACTTTTTATTGTTCTTCTATGTCAAATTTGACGAGTATAAGTTCCTTGATTATTTCGATGCCAAAACAACAACTTTCTATGACAAATGGACAAAACCGTTAAAAGCTCCTCCATAGAGAGAGTTGAGTAACTTCGGACCACCGAAGTTGCTCGGTGTACACTTTTTAATGTTCTTCTATGTCAAATTTTACAATTATAAGCTTCCTAGATTATTTGGATGGCCAAACAACAACTTTCTAAGACAAATGGACAAAACCGTTAAAAGCTCCTCCATAGATAGAGTTGATCAACTTCGGACCATCAAAGTTGCTCACTGTACACTTTTTGTTGTTCTTCTATGTCAAATAATACGTGTATAAGCTATCGAGATTATTTTGGATGCCCAAAGAACAACTTTCTATGACAAATGAACGAAACCGTTAAATGCTCCTCCATAGAGAGAGTTGAGCCACTTCGGACCATCAAAGTTGCTCGGTGTACACTTTTTATTGTTCTTCTATGTCCAATTTTACGAGCATAATCTTCGTAGATTATTTCGATGCCAAAACAACAACTTTCTATGACAAATGGACAAAACCGTTAAAAGCTCCTCCATAGAGAGAGTTGAGCAACTTTGGAACATCAAAGTTGCTCGGTGTACACTTTTTATTGTTCTTCTATGTCAAATTTTACGAGTATAAGTTCCTTGATTATTTCGATGCCAAAACAACAACTTTCTATGACAAATGGACAAAACCGTTAAAAGCTCCTCCATAGAGAGAGTTGAGTAACTTCGGACCACCGAAGTTGCTCGGTGAACACTTTTTAATGTTCTTCTATGTCAAATTTTACAATTTTAAGCTTCCTAGATTATTTGGATGGCCAAACAACAACTTTCTATGACAAATGGACAAAACCGTTAAAAGCTCCTCCATAGATAGAGTTGATCAACTTCGGACCATCAAAGTTGCTCACTGTACACTTTTTGTTGTTCTTCTATGTCAAATAATACGTGTATAAGCTATCGGGATTATTTTGGATGCCCAAAGAACAACTTTCTATGACAAATGAACGAAACCGTTAAATGCTCCTCCATAGAGAGAGTTGAGCCACTTCGGACCATCAAAGTTGCTCGGTGTACACTTTTTATTGTTCTTCTATGTCCAATTTTACGAGCATAATCTTCGTAGATTATTTCGATGCCAAAACAACAACTTTCTATGACAAAACAACAACTTTCTATGACAAATGGACAAAACCGTTAAAAGCTCCTCCATAGAGAGAGTTGAGCAACTTTGGAACATCAAAGTTGCTCGGTGTACACTTTTTATTGTTCTTCTATGTCAAATTTTACGAGTATAAGTTCCTTGATTATTTCGATGCCAAAACAACAACTTTCTATGACAAATGGACAAAACCGTTAGAAGCTCCTCCATAGAGAGAGTTGAGTAACTTCGGACCACCGAAGTTGCTCGGTGTACACTTTTTAATGTTCTTCTATGTCAAATTTTACAATTATAAGCTTCCCAGATTATTTGGATGCCCAAACAACAACTTTCTATGACAAATGGACAAAACCGTTAAAAGCTCCTCCATAGATAGAGTTGATCAACTTCGGACCATCAAAGTTTCTCACTGTACACTTTTTGTTGTTCTTCTATGTCAAATATTACGTGTATAAGCTATCGAGATTATTTTGGATGCCAAAACAACGACTTTCTATGACAAATGGACAAAACCGTTAAAAGCTCCTCCATAGAGAGAGTTGAGCATCTTCGGACCACCAAAGTTGCTCGGTGTACACTTTTTATTGTTCTTCTATGTCAAATTTTACGAGTATAAGTTCCTAGATTATTTCGATGCCAAAACAACAACTTTCTATGACAAATGGACAAAATCGTTAAAAGCTCCTCCATAGAGAGAGTTGAGTAACTTCGGACCACCGAAGTTGCTCGGTGTACACTTTTTAATGTTCTTCTATGTCAAATTTTACAATTATAAGCTTCCTAGATTATTTGGATGCCCAAACAACAACTTTCTTTGACAAATGGACAAAACCGTTAAAAGCTCCTCCATAGATAGAGTTGATCAACTTCGGACCATCAAAGTTGCTCACTGTACACATTTTATTGTTCTTCTATGTCAAATTTTACGAGTATAAGCTTCCTGGAATATTTCGATTCTAAAACAACAACTTTCTATGACAAATGGACGAAACCGTTAAATGCTCCTCCATAGAGAGAGTTGAGCCAATTCGGACCATCAAAGTTGCTCGGTGTACACTTTTTATTGTTCTTCTACGTCCAATTTTACGAGCATAATCTTCGTAGATTATTTCGATGCCGAAACAACAACTTTCTATTACAAATAGACAAAACCGTTAAAAGCTCCTCCGTAGAGAGAGTTGAGCAACTTCGGACCACCAAAGTTGCTCGGTGTACACTTTTTATTGTTCTTCTATGTCAAATTTTACGAGTATAAGCATTCTAGAATATTTCGATTCTAAAACAACAACTTTCTATGACAAATGGACAAAACCATTAAAAGCTCCTCCATAGATAGAGTTGATCAACTTCGGACCATCAAAGTTGCTCAGTGTACACTTTTTGTTGTTCTTCTATGTCAAATATTACGTGTATAAGCTATCGAGATTATTTTGGATGCCAAAACAGCAACTTTCTATGACAAATGGACAAAACCGCTAAAAGCTCCTCCATAGAGAGAGTTGAGCAACTTCGGACCATCAAAGTTGCTCGGTGTACACTTTTTATTGTTCTTCTATGTCCAATTTTACGAGTATAATCTTCGTAGATTATTTCGATGCCGAAACAACAACTTTCTATTACAAATAGACAAAAACGTTAAAAGCTCCTCCATAGAGAGAGTTGAGCAACTTCGGACCATCAAAGTTGCTCGGTGTACACTTTTTATTGTTCTTCTATGTCCAATTTTACGAGTATAATCTTCGTAGATTATTTCGATGCCGAAACAACAACTTTCTATTACAAATAGACAAAACCGTTAAAAGCTTTTCCATAGAGAGAGTTGAGCAACGTCGGACAATCAAACTTGCTCGGTGTACACTTTTTATTGTTCTTCTATGTCAAATTTTACGAGTATAATCCTCCTAGATTATTTCGATGCCAAAACAACGAATTTCTATGACAAATGGACAAAACCGTTAAAAGCTCCCCCATAGAGAGAGTTAAGCAACTTCGGACCACCAAAGTTGCTCGGTGTACACGTTTTATTGTTCTTCTATGTCCAATTTTACGATTATAATCTTCGTAGATTATTTCGATGCCGAAACAACAACTTTCAATGAGAAATGGACAAAACCGTTAAAAGCTCCTCCATAGAGAGAGTTGAGCAACTTAGGACCACCAAAGTTGCTCGGTGTACACTTTTTATTGTTCTTCTATGTCCAATTTAACGAGTATAATCTTCGTAAATTCTTTCGATGCCGAAACAACAACTTTCTATGACAAATGGACAAAACCGTTAAAAGCTTCTCCGTAGAGAGAGTTGAGCAACTTCGGACTACCAAATTTGCTCGGTTTACACTTTTTATTGTTTTTCTATGTCGAATTTTATGAGTATAAGCTTTATATATTATTTCGATGCCAAAATAATAACTTTCTATGAAAAATGGACAAAACCATTAAAGGCTCCTCCATAGAGAGAGTTGAGCAACTTTGGAACATCAAAGTTGCTCGTTGTACACTTTTTATTGTTCTTCTACGTCAAATTTTACGAGTATAAGTTCCTTGATTATTTCGATGCAAAACAACAACTTTCTATGACAAACAGACAAAACCGTTAAAAGCTCCTCCATAGAGAGAGTTGAGTAACTTCGGACCACCGAAGTTGCTCGGTTTACACTTTTTAATGTTCTTCTATGTCAAAATTTACAATTATAAGCTTCCTAGATTATTTGGATGCCCAAACAACAACTTTCTATGACAAATGGACAAAACCGTTAAAAGCTCCTCCATAGAGAGAGTTGAGCAACTTCGGACCATCAAAGTTGCTCGGTGTACACTTTTTATTGTTCTTCTATGTCAAATTTTACGAGTATAATCTTCGTAGATTATTTCGATGCCGAAACAACAACTTTCTATTACAAATAGACAAAACTGTTAAACGCTCCTCCATAGAGAGAGTTGAGCAACTTCGGACCACCAAAGTTGCTCGGTGTACACTTTTTATTGTTCTTCTATGTCAAATTTTACGTGTATAAGCTATCGAGATTATTTTGGATGCCAAAACAGCAACTTTCTATGACAAATGGACAAAACCGCTAAAAGCCCCTCCATAGAGAGAGTTGAGCCACTTCGGACCATAAAAGTTGCTCGGTGTACACTTTTTATTGTTCTCCTATGTCCAATTTTACCAGTATAATCTTCGTAGATTATTTCGATGCCGAAACAGCAACTTTCTATTACAAATAGACAAAACCGTTAAAATCTCCTCCGTAGAGAGAGTTGAGCAACTTCGGACCACCAAAGTTGCTCGATGTACACTTTTTAATGTTCTTCTATGTCGAATTTTACAATTATAAGCTTCCTAGATTATTTGGAAGCCCAAACAACAACTTTCTATGACAAATGGACAAAACCGTTAAAAGCTCCTCCATAGAGAGAGTTGAGTAACTTCGGACCACCGAAGTTGCTCGGTGTACACTTTTTAATGTTCTTCTATGTCAAATTTTACAATTATAAGCTTCCTAGATTATTTGGATGCCCAAACAACAACTTTCTATGACAAATGGACAAAACCGTTAAAAGCTCCTCCATAGATAGAGTTGATCAACTTCGGACCATCAAAGTTGCTCAGTGTACACTTTTTGTTGTTCTTCTATGTCAAATATTACGTGTATAAGCTATCGAGATTATTTTGGATGCCCAAACAACAACTTTCTATGAAAAATGGACAAAACCGTTAAATGATCCTCCATAGAGAGAGTTGAGCCACTTCGGACCATCAAAGTTGCTCGGTGTACACTTTTTATTGTTCTTCTATGTCCAATTTTACGAGCATAATCTTCGTAGATTATTTCGATGCCGAAACAGCAACTTTCTATTACAAATAGACAAAACCGTTAAAAGCTCCTCCGTAGAGAGAGTTGAGCAACTTCGGACCACCAAAGTTGCTCGGTGTACACTTTTTATTGTTCTTCTATGTCAAATTTTACGAGTATAAGCTTCCTAGAATATTTCGATTCTAAAACAACAACATTCTATGAAAAATGGACAAAACCATTAAAAGCTCCTCCATAGATAGAGTTGATCAACTTCGGACCACCAAAGTTGCTCAGTGTACACTTTTTGTTGTTCTTCTATGTCAAATATTACGTGTATAAGCTATCGAGATTATTTTGGATACCAAAACAGCAACTTTCTATGACAAATGGACAAAACCATTAAAAGCTCCAACACAGAGAGAGTTGAGCAACTTCGGACCATCAAAGTTGCTCGGTGTACACTTTTTATTGTTCTTCACTGTCCAATTTTACGAGTATAATCTTCGTAGATTATTTCGATGCCGAAACAGCAACTTTCTATTACAAATAAACAAAACCGTTAAAAACTTTTCCATAGAGAAAGTTGAGCAACGTCGGACAATCAAACTTGCTCGGTGTACAATTTTTATTGTTCTTCTATGTCAAATTTTACGAGTATAATCCTATGAGATTATTTCGATGCCAAAACAACGACTTTCTATGAAAAATGGACAAAACCGTTAAAAGCTCCTCCATAGAGAGAGTTAAGCAACTTCGGACCACCAAAGTTGCTCGGTGTACACGTTTTATTGTTCTTCTATGTCCAATTTTACGATTATAATCTTCGAAGATTATTTTGATGCCGAAACAACAACTTTCTATGAGAAATGGACAAAACCGTTAAAAGCTCCTCCATAGAGAGAGTTGAGCAACTTCGGACCACCAAAGTTGATCGGTGTACACTTTTTATTGTTCTTCTATGTCAAATTTTACGAGTATAAGCTTCCTAGATTATTTCGATGCCCAAACAACGACTTTCTATGACAAATAGACAAAACCGTTAAAAGCTCCTCCATAGAGAGAGTTGAGCATCTTCGGACCACCAAAGTTGCTCAGTGTACACGTTTTATTGTTCTTCTATGTCCAATTTTACGAGTATAATCTTCGTAAATTATTTCGATGCCGAAACAACAACTTTCTATTAAAAATGGACAAAACCGTTAAAAGCTCCTCCATAGAGAGAGTTGAGCATCTTCGGACCACCAAAGTTGTTCGGTGTACACGTTTTATTGTTCTGCTATGTCCAATTTTAAGAGTATAATCTTCGTAAATTATTTCGATGCCGAAACAACAACTTTCTATTACAAATGGACAAAACCGTTAAAAGCTTTTCCATAGAGAGAGTTCAGCAACTTCAGACAATCAAACTTGCTCGGTGTACACTTTTTATTGTTCTTCTATGTCCAATTTTACGAGTATAATCTTCGTAGATTATTTCGATGCCGAAACTGCAACTTTCTATTACAAATAGACAAAACCGTTAAAAGCTCCTCCGTAGAGAGAGTTGAGCAACTTCGGACCACCAAAGTAGCTCGGTGTACACTTTTTAATGTTCTTCTATGTCGAATTTTACAATTATAAGCTTCCTAGATTATTTGGATGCCCAAACAACAACTTTCTATGACAAATGGACAAAACCGTTAAAAGCTCCTCCATAGATAGAGTTGACCAACTTCGGACCATCAAAGTTGCTCAGTGTACACTTTTTGTTGTTCTTCTATGTCAAATATTACGTGTATAAGCTATCGAGATTATTTTGGATGCCCAAACAACAACTTTCTATGAAAAATGGACAAAACCGTTAAATGATCCTCCATAGAGAGACTTGAGCCACTTCGGACCATCAAAGTTGCTCGTTGTACACTTTTTATTGTTCTTCTATGTCCAATTTTACGAGCATAATCTTCGTAGATTATTTCGATGCCGAAACAACAACTTTCTATTACAAATAGACAAAACTGTTAAAAGCTCCTCCGTAGAGAGAGTTGAGCAACTTTGGACCACCAAAGTTGCTCCGTGTACACTTTTTATTGTTCTTCTATGTCAAATTTTACGAGTATAAGGTTTCTAGAATATTTCGATTCTAAAACAACAACTTTCTATGACAAATGGACAAAACCATTAAAAGCTCCTCCATAGATAGAGTTGATCAATTTCGGACCATCAAAGTTGCTCAGTGTACACTTTTTGTTGTTCATCTATGTCAAATATTACGTGTATAAGCTATCGAGATTATTTTGGATGCCAAAACAGCAACTTTCTATGACAAATGGACAAAACCGCTAAAAGCTTCTCCATAGAGAGAGTTGAGCAACTTCGAACCATCAAAGTTGCTCGGTGTACACTTTTTATTGTTCTTCTATGTCCAATTTTACGAGTATAATCTTCGTAGATTATTTCGATGCCGAAACAGCAACTTTCTATTACAAATATACAAAACCGTTAAAAGCTTTTCCATAGAGAGAGTTGAGCAACGTCGGACAATCAAACTTGCTCGGTGTACACTTTTTATTGTTCTTCTATGTCAAATTTTACGAGTATAATCCTCCTAGATTATTTCGATGCCAAAACAACGACTTTCTATGACAAATTGACAAAACCGTTAAAAGCTCCTCCATAGAGAGAGTTAAGCAACTTCGGACCACCAAAGTTGCTCGGTGTACACGTTTTATTGTTCTTCTATGTCCAATTTTACGATTATAATCTTCGTAGATTATTTCGATGCCGAAACAACAACTTTCTATGAGAAATGGACAAAACCGTTAAAAGCTCCTTGATAGAGAGAGTTGAGCAACTTCGGACCACCAAAGTTGCTCGGTGTACACTTTTTATTGTTCTTCTATGTCAAATTTTACGAGTATAAGCTTCCTAGATTATTTCGATGCCCAAACAACGACTTTCTATGACAAATGGACAAAACCGTTAAAAGCTCCTCCATAGAGAGAGTTGAGCATCTTCGGACCACCAAAGTTGCTCGGTGTACACGTTTTATTGTTCTTCTATGTCCAATTTTACGAGTATAATCTTCGTAAATTATTTCGATGCCGAAACAACAACTTTCTATTAAAAATGGACAAAACCGTTAAAAGCTCCTCCATAGAGAGAGTTGAGCATCTTCGGACCACCAAAGTTGCTCGGTGTACACGTTTTATTGTTCTTCTATGTCCAATTTTACGAGTATAATCTTCGTAAATTACTTCGATGCCGAAACAACAACTTTCTATTATAAATGGACAAAACCGTTAAAAGCTTTTCCATAGAGAGAGTTGAGCAACTTCGGACAATCAAAGTTGCTCGGTGTACACTTTTTATTGTTCTTCTATGTCAATTTTTACGAGTATAATCTTCCTAGATTATTTCGATGCCAAAACAACGACTTTCTATGACAAATGGACAAAACCGTTAAAAGCTCCTCTATAGAGAGAGTTGAGCAACTTCGGACCACCAAAGTTGCTCGGTGTACACGTTTTATTGTTCTTCTATGTCCAATTTTACGATTATAATCTTCGTAGATTATTTCGATGCCGAAACAACAACTTTCTATGACAAATGGACAAAACCGTTAAAAGCTTCTTCGTAGAGAGAGTTGAGCAACTTCGGACCACCAAATTTGCTCGCTTTACACTTTTTATTGTTTTTCTATGTCCAATTTTATGAGTATAAGCTTTATATATTATTTCGATGGCAAAATGACAACTTTCGATGAAAAATGGACAAAACCATTAAAGGCTCCTCCATAGAGAGAGTTGAGCAACTTCGGAACATCAAATTTGCTCGGTGTACACTTTTTATTGTTCTTCTATGTCAAATTTTACGTGTATGAGTTTCTAGATTATTTCGATGCCAAAACAACAACTTTCTATGACAAATGGACAAAACCGTTAAAAGCTCCTCCATAGAGAGAGTTGAGTAACTTCGGACCACCGAAGTTGCTCGGTGTACACTTTTTAATGTTCTTCTATGTCAAATTTTACAATTATAAGCTTCCTAGAGTATTTGGATGCCCAAACAACAACTTTCTATGACAAATGGACAAAACCCTTAAAAGCTCCTCCATAGAGAGAGTTGAGCAACTTCGGACCATCAATGTTGCTCGGTGTACACTTTTTATTGTTCTTCTATGTCCAATTTTACGAGTATAATCTTCGTAGATTATTTCGATGCCGAAACAGCAACTTTCCATTACAAATAGACAAAACCGTTAAAAGCTTTTCCATAGAGAGAGTTGAGCAACTTCGGACAATCAAACTTGCTCGGTGTACACTTTTTATTGTTCTTCTATGTCAAATTTTACGAGTATAATCTTCCTAGATTATTTCGATGCCAAAACAATGACTTTCTATGACAAATGGACAAAACCGTTAAAAGCTCCTCCATAGAGAAAATTAAGCAACTTCGGACCACCAAGTTGCTCGGTGTACACGTTTTATTGTTATTCTATGTCCAATTTTACGATTATAATCTTCGTAGATTATTTCGATGCCGAAACAACAACTTTCTATGAAAAATGGACAAAATCGTTAAAAGCTCCTCCATAGAGAGAGTTGAGCAACTTCGGACCACCAAAGTTGCTCGATGTACACTTTTTACTGTTCTTCTATGTCCAATTTTACGAGTATAATCTTCGTAGATTATTTCGATGCCAAAACAGCAACTTTCTATTACAAATAGACAAAACCGTTAAAAGCTCCTCTATAGAGAGAGTTGAGCAACTTCGGACCACCAAAGTTGCTCGGTGTACACTTTTTATTGTTCTTCTATGTCAAATTTTACGAGTATAAGCTTCCTAGAATATTTCGATTCTAAAACAACAACTTTCTATGACAAATGGACAAAACCATTAAATGCTCCTCCATAGATAGAGTTGATCAACTTCGGACCATCAAAGTTGCTCAGTGTACACTTTTTGTTGTTCTTCTATGTCAAATATTACGTGTATAAGCTATCGAGATTATTTTGGATGCCAAAACAACAACTTTCTATGACAAATGGACAAAACCGTTAAAAGCTCCTCCATAGAGAGAGTTGAGCAACTTCGGACCATCAAAGTTGCTCGGTGTACACTTTTTATTGTTCTTCTATGTCCAATTTGACGAGTATAATCTTCGTAGATTATTTCGATGCGGAAACAATAACTTTCTATGACAAATGGAGAAAACCGCTAAAAGCTCCTCCATAGAGAGAGTTGAGCAACTTCGGACCATCAAAGTTGCTCGGTGTACACTTTTTATTGTTCTTCTATGTCCAATTCTACGAGTATAATCTTCGTAGATTATTTCGATGACGAAACAAATTCTATTACAAATAGACAAAAACGTTAAAAGCTCCTCCATAGAGAGAGTTGAGCAACTTCGGACCACCAAAGTTGCTCCGTGTACACTTTTTATTGTTCTTCTATGTCAAATTTTACGAGTATAAGCTTCCTAGAATATTTCGATTCTAAAACAACAACTTTCTATGACAAATGGACAAAACCATTAAAAGCTCCTCCATAGATAGAGTTGATCACCTTCGAACCATCAAAGTTGCTCAGTGTACACTTTTTTTTGTTCTTCTATGTCAAATATTACGTGTATAAGCTATCGAGATTATTTTGGATGCCAAAACAGCAACTTTCTATGACAAATGGACAAAACCATTAAAAGCTCCAACACAGAGAGAGTTGAGCAACTTCGGACCATCAAAGTTGCTCGGTGTACACTTTTTATTGTTCTTCTATGTCCAATTTTATGAGTATAATCCTCGTAGATTATTTCGATGCCGAAACAGCAACTTTCTATTACAAATAGACAAAACCGTTAAAAACTTTTCCATAGAGAAAGTTGAGCAACGTCGGACAATCAAACTTGCTCGGTGTACAATTTTTATTGTTCTTCTATGTCAAATTTTACGAGTATAATCCTCCTAGATTATTTCGAAGCCAAAACAACGACTTTCTATGACAAATGGACAAAACCGTTAAAAGCTCCTCCATAGAGAGAGTTAAGCAACTTCGGACCACCAAAGTTGCTCGGTGTACACTTTTTATTGTTCTTCTGTGTCCAATTTTACGATTATAATCTTCGTAGATTATTTTGATGCCGAAACAACAACTTTCTATGAGAAATGGACAAAACCGTTGAAATCTCCTCCATGGAGAGAGTTGAGCAACTTCGGACCACCAAAGTTGCTCGGTGTACACTTTTTATTGTTCTTCTATGTCAAATTTTACGAGTATAAGCTTCCTAGATTATTTCGATGCCCAAACAACGACTTTCCATGACAAATAGACAAAACCGTTAAAAGCTTCTCCATAGAGAGAGTTGAGCATCTTCGGACCACCAAAGTTGCTCGGTGTACACTTTTTATTGTTCTTCTATGTCCAATTTTACGAGTATAAGCTTCCGAGATTATTTCGATGCCCAAACAACAACTTTCTATTAAAAATGGACAAAACCGTTAAAAGCTCCTCCATAGAGAGAGTTGAGCATCTTCGG
The DNA here is from genome assembly GCA_963580455.1 of Euonymus europaeus. NCBI lineage: Eukaryota > Viridiplantae > Streptophyta > Magnoliopsida > Celastrales > Celastraceae > Euonymus > Euonymus europaeus. The sequence goes on from OY756965.1 coordinate 11,218,875, forward strand.
ACCACCAAAGTTGTTCGGTGTACACGTTTTATTGTTCTTCTATGTTCAATTTTACGAGTATAATCTTCGTAAATTATTTCGATGCCGAAACAACAACTTTCTATTACAAATGGACAAAACCGTTAAAAGCTTTTCCATAGAGAGAGTTCAGCAACTTCGGACAATCAAACTTGCTCGGTGTACACTTTTTATTGTTCTTCTATGTCCAATTTTACGAGTATAATCTTCGTAGATTATTTCGATTCCGAAACAGCAACTTTCTATTACAAATATACAAAACCGTTAAAAGCTCCTCCGTAGAGAGAGTTGAGCAACTGCGGACCACCAAAGTTGCTCGGTGTACACTTTTTAATGTTCTTCTATGTCGAATTTTACAATTATAAGCTTCCTAGATTATTTGGATGCCCAAACAACAACTTTCTATGACAAATGGACAAAACCGTTAAAAGCTCCTCCATAGATAGAGTTGAGCAACTTTGGACCATCAAAGTTGCTCAGTGTACACTTTTTGTTGTTCTTCTATGTCAAATATTACGTGTATAAGCTATCGAGATTATTTTGGATGCCCAAACAACAACTTTCTATGACAAATGGACAAAACCGTTAAATGATCCTCCATAAAGAGAGTTGAGCCACTTCGGACCATCAAAGTTGCTCGGTGTACACTTTTTATTGTTCTTCTATGTCCAATTTTACGAGCATAATCTTCGTAGATTATTTCGATGCCGAAACAGCAACTTTCTATTACAAATAGACAAAACCGTTAAAAGCTCCTCCGTAGAGAGAGTTGAGCAACTTCGGACCACCAAAGTAGCTCGGTGTACACTTTTTATTGTTCTTCTATGTCAAATTTTACGAGTATAAGCTTCCTAGAATATTTCTATTCTAAAACAACAACTTTCTATGACAAATGGACAAAACCATTAAAAGCTCCTCCATAGATAGAGTTGATCAACTTCGGACCATCAAAGTTGCTCAGTGTACAGTTTTTGTTGTTCTTCTATGTCAAATATTACGTGTATAAGCTATCGAGATTATTTTGGATGCCAAAACAGCAACTTTCTATGACAAATGGACAAAACCGCTAAAAGCTCCTCCATAGAGAGAGTTGAGCATCTTCGGACCACTAAAGTTGCTCGGTGTACACCTTTTATTGTTCTTCTATGTCCAATTTTACGAGTATAATCTTCGTAGATTATTTCGATGCCGAAACAGCAACTTTCTATTACAAATAGACAAAACCGTTAAAAGCTTTTCCATAGAGAGAGTTGAGCAATGTCGGACAATCAAACTTGCTCGGTGTACACTTTTTATTGTTCTTCTATGTCAAATTTTACGAGTATAATCCTCCTAGATTATTTCGATGCCAAAACAACGACTTTCTATGACAAATGGACAAAACCGTTAAAAGCTCCTCCATAGAGAGAGTTAAGCAACTTCGGACCACCAAAGTTGCTCGGTGTACACGTTTTATTGTTCTTCTGTGTCCAATTTTACGATTATAATCTTCGTAGATTATTTTGATGCCGAAACAACAACTTTCTATGAGAAATGGACAAAACCGTTGAAAGCTCCTCCATAGAGAGAGTAGAGCAATTTTGGACCATCAAAGGTGCTCAGTATACACTTTTTATTGTTCTTCTTTGTCAAATTTTACGAGTATAGGCTTCCGAGATTATTTTCGATCCCAAAACAATAACTTTCTATGACAAATGGACAAAACCGTTAAAAGCTCCTCCATAGATAGAGTTTGTCAACTTCGGACCATCAAAGTTGCTAGATGTACACGTTTTATTATTCTTCGATGTCAAATTTTACGAGTGTAAGCTTCCTAGATTATTTCAATGCCAAAACAACAACTTTCAATGACAAATGGACAAAACCGTTAAAAGCTCTTCCATAGAGATAGTTCAGCAACTTCGGACCATCAAAGTTGCTCGTGGTACCCTTTTTATTGTTCTTCTATGTCAAATTTTGCGAGTATAAGCTTCCTATATTATTTCGATCCCAAAACAACAACTTTCTATGATAAATGGACAAAACCGTTAAAAGCTCCTCCATAGAGAGAGTTGAGCAACTTCGGACCATCGAAGTTGCTCGGTGTACACTTTTTAATGTTCTTCGATGTCAAATTTTATGATTATAAGCTTCCTAGATTATTTCGATGCCCAAACAACGACTTTCCATGACAAATAGACAAAACCGTTAAAAGCTTCTCCATAGAGAGAGTTGAGCATCTTCGGACCACCAAAGTTGCTCGGTGTTCACTTTTTATTGTTCTTCTATGTCCAATTTTACGAGTATAAGCTTCCGAGATTATTTCGATGCCCAAACAACAACTTTCTATTAAAAATGGACAAAACCGTTAAAAGCTCCTCCATAGAGAGAGTTGAGCATCTTCGGACCACCAAAGTTGTTCGGTGTACACGTTTTATTGTTCTTCTATGTCCAATTTTACGAGTATAATCTTCGTAAATTATTTCGATGCCGAAACAACAACTTTCTATTACAAATGGACAAAACCGTTAAAAGCTTTTCCATAGAGAGAGTTCAGCAACTTCGGACAATCAAACTTGCTCGGTGTACACTTTTTATTATTCTTCTATGTCCAATTTTACGAGTATAATCTTCGTAGATTATTTCGATTCCGAAACAGCAACTTTCTATTACAAATATACAAAACCGTTAAAAGCTCCTCCGTAGAGAGAGTTGAGCAACTTCGGACCACCAAAGTTGCTCGGTGTACACTTTTTAATGTTCTTCTATGTCGAATTTTACAATTATAAGCTTCCTAGATTATTTGGATGCCCAAACAACAACTTTCTATGACAAATGGACAAAACCGTTAAAAGCTCCTCCATAGATAGAGTTGAGCAACTTTGGACCATCAAAGTTGCTCAGTGTACACTTTTTGTTGTTCTTCTATGTCAAATATTACGTGTATAAGCTATCGAGATTATTTTGGATGCCCAAACAACAACTTTCTATGACAAATGGACAAAACCGTTAAATGATCCTCCATAAAGAGAGTTGAGCCACTTCGGACCATCAAAGTTGCTCGGTGTACACTTTTTATTGTTCTTCTATGTCCAATTTTACGAGCATAATCTTCGTAGATTATTTCGATGCCGAAACAGCAACTTTCTATTACAAATAGACAAAACCGTTAAAAGCTCCTCCGTAGAGAGAGTTGAGCAACTTCGGACCACCAAAGTAGCTCGGTGTACACTTTTTATTGTTCTTCTATGTCAAATTTTACGAGTATAAGCTTCCTAGAATATTTCTATTCTAAAACAACAACTTTCTATGACAAATGGACAAAACCATTAAAAGCTCCTCCATAGATAGAGTTGATCAACTTCGGACCATCAAAGTTGCTCAGTGTACAGTTTTTGTTGTTCTTCTATGTCAAATATTACGTGTATAAGCTATCGAGATTATTTTGGATGCCAAAACAGCAACTTTCTATGACAAATGGACAAAACCGCTAAAAGCTCCTCCATAGAGAGAGTTGAGCAACTTCGACCACCAAAGTTGCTCTGTGTACACTTTTTATTGTTCTTCTATGTCCAATTTTACGAGTATAATCTTCGTAGATTATTTCGATGCCGAAACAACAACTTTCTATTAGAAATAGACAAAAACGTTAAAAGCTCCTCCATAGAGAGAGTTGAGCAACTTCGGACCACCAAAGTTGCTCGGTGTACACTTTTTATTGTTCTTCTCTGTCAAATTTTACGAGTATAAGCTTCCTAGAATATTTCGATTCTAAAACAATAACTTTCTATGACAAATGGACAAAATCCTTAAAAGCTCCTCCATAGATAGAGTTGATCACCTTCGAACCATCAAAGTTGCTCCGTGTACACTTTTTGTTGTTCTTCTATGTCAAATATTACTTGTATAAGCTATCGAGATTATTTTGGATGCCAAAACAACAACTTTCTATGACAAATAGACAAAACCATTAAAAGCTCCAACACAGAGAGAGTTGAGCAACTTCGGACCATCAAAGTTGCTCGGTGTGCACTTTTTATTGTTCTTCTATGTCCAATTTTACGAGTATAATCTTCGTAGATTATTTCGATGCCGAAACAGCAACTTTCTATTACAAATAGACAAAACCCTTAAAAGCTTTTCCATAGAGAGAGTTGAGCAACGTCGGACAATCAAACTTGCTCGGTGTACACTTTTTATTGTTCTTCTATGTCAAATTTTACGAGTATAATCCTCCTAGATTATTTCGATGCCAAAACAACGACTTTCTATGACAAATGGACAAAACCGTTAAAAGCTCCTCCATAGAGAGAGTTGAGCATCTTCGGACCACCAAAGTTGCTCGGTGTACACGTTTTATTGTTCTTCTATGTCCAATTTTACGAGTATAATCTTCGTAAAATATTTCGATGCCGAAACAACGACTTTCTATTAAAAATGGACAAAACCGTTAAAAGCTCCTCCATAGAGAGAGTTGAGCATCTTCGGACCACTAAAGTTGCTCGGTGTACACCTTTTATTGTTCTTCTATGTCCAATTTTACGAGTATAATCTTCGTAGATTATTTCGATGCCGAAACAGCAACTTTCTATTACAAATAGACAAAACCGTTAAAAGCTTTTCCATAGAGAGAGTTGAGCAATGTCGGACAATCAAACTTGCTCGGTGTACACTTTTTATTGTTCTTCTATGTCAAATTTTACGAGTATAATCCTCCTAGATTATTTCGATGCCAAAACAACGACTTTCTATGACAAATGGACAAAACCGTTAAAAGCTCCTCCATAGAGAGAGTTAAGCAACTTCGGACCACCAATGTTGCTCGGTGTACACGTTTTATTGTTCTTCTGTGTCCAATTTTACGATTATAATCTTCGTAGATTATTTTGATGCCGAAACAACAACTTTCTATGAGAAATGGACAAAACCGTTGAAAGCTCCTCCATAGAGAGAGTAGAGCAATTTTGGACCATCAAAGGTGCTCAGTATACACTTTTTATTGTTCTTCTTTGTCAAATTTTACGAGTATAGGCTTCCGAGATTATTTTCGATCCCAAAACAATAACTTTCTATGACAAATGGACAAAACCGTTAAAAGCTCCTCCATAGATAGAGTTTGTCAACTTCGGACCATCAAAGTTGCTAGATGTACACGTTTTATTATTCTTCGATGTCAAATTTTACGAGTGTAAGCTTCCTAGATTATTTCAATGCCAAAACAACAACTTTCAATGACAAATGGACAAAACCGTTAAAAGCTCTTCCATAGAGATAGTTCAGCAACTTCGGACCATCAAAGTTGCTCGTGGTACCCTTTTTATTGTTCTTCTATGTCAAATTTTGCGAGTATAAGCTTCCTATATTATTTCGATCCCAAAACAACAACTTTCTATGATAAATGGACAAAACCGTTAAAAGCTCCTCCATAGAGAGAGTTGAGTAACTTCGGACCATCGAAGTTGCTCGGTGTACACTTTTTAATGTTCTTCGATGTCAAATTTTATGATTATAAGCCTCCTAGATTATTTCGATGCCCAAACAACAACTTTCTACGACAAATGGACAAAACCGTTAAAAGCTCCTCCAAAGAGAGAGTTGAGCAACTTCGGACCATCAAAGTTGCTCGGTGTGCACTTTTTATTGTTCTTCTATGTCCAATTTTACAAGTATAATCTTCTAAGATTATTTCGATGCCGAAACAACTTTATATTACAAATTGACAAAACCGTTAAAAGCACCTCCATAGAGAGAGTTGAGCAACTTCGGACCATCAAAGTTGCTCGGTGTACACTTTTTATTGTTCTTCTATGTCCAATTTTACGAGTATAATCTTCGTAGATTATTTCGATGCCGAAACAGCAACTTTCTATTACAAATAGACAAAACCGTTAAAAACTTTTCCATAGAGACAGTTGAGCAACGTCGGACAATCAAACTTGCTCGGTGTACAATTTTTATTGTTCTTCTATGTCAAATTTTACGAGTATAAGCTTCCTAGAATATTTCGATTCTAAAACAACAACTTTCTATGACAAATGGACAAAACCATTAAAAGCTCCTCCATAGATAGAGTTGATCAACTTCGGACCATCAAAGTTGCTCAGTGTACACTTTTTGTTGTTCTTCTAAGTCAAATATTACGTGTATAAGCTATCGAGATTATTTTTGATGCCAAAACAGCAACTTTCTATGACAAATGGACAAAACCGCTAAAAGCTCCTCCATAGAGAGAGTTGAGCAACTTCGGACCATCAAAGTTGCTCGGTGTACACTTTTTATTGTTCTTCTATGTCCAATTTTACGAGTATAATCTTCGTAGATTATTTCGATGCCGAAACAACAACTTTCTATTACAAATAGGCAAAAACGTTAAAACCTCCTCCATAGAGAGAGTTGAGCAACTTCGGACCACCAAAGTTGCTCGGTGTACACTTTTTATTGTTCTTCTATGTCAAATTTTACGAGTATAAGCTTCCTAGAATATTTCGATTCTAAAACAACAACTTTCTATGACAAATGGACAAAACCATTAAAAGCTCCTCCATCGATAGAGTTGATCACCTTCGAACCATCAAAGTTGCTCAGCGTACACTTTTTGTTGTTCTTCTATGTCAAATATTACGTGTATAAGCTATCGAGATTATTTTGGATGCCAAAACAACAACTTTCTATGACAAATGGACAAAACCATTAAAAGCTCCAACACAGAGAGAGTTGAGCAACTTCGGACCGTCAAAGTTGCTCGGTGTACACTTTTTATTGTTCTTCTATGTCCAATTTTACGAGTATAATCTTCGTAGATTATTTGGATGCCGAAACAGCAACTTTCTATTACAAATAGACAAAACCGTTAAAAGCTTTTCCATAGAGAGAGTTGAGCAATGTCGGACAATCAAACTTGCTCGGTGTACACTTTTTATTGTTCTTCTATGTCAAATTTTACGAGTATAATCCTCCTAGATTATTTCGATGCCAAAACAACGACTTTCTATGACAAATGGACAAAACCGTTAAAAGCTCCTCCATAGAGAGAGTTGAGCATCTTCGGACCACCAAAGTTGCTCGGTGTACACGTTTTATTGTTCTTCTATGTCCAATTTTACGAGTATAATCTTCGTAAAATATTTCGATGCCGAAACAACGACTTTCTATTAAAAATGGACAAAACCGTTAAAAGCTCCTCCATAGAGAGAGTTGAGCATCTTCGGACCACTAAAGTTGCTCGGTGTACACCTTTTATTGTTCTTCTATGTCCAATTTTACGAGTATAATCTTCGTAGATTATTTCGATGCCGAAACAGCAACTTTCTATTACAAATAGACAAAACCGTTAAAAGCTTTTCCATAGAGAGAGTTGAGCAATGTCGGACAATCAAACTTGCTCGGTGTACACTTTTTATTGTTCTTCTATGTCAAATTTTACGAGTATAATCCTCCTAGATTATTTCGATGCCAAAACAACGACTTTCTATGACAAATGGACAAAACCGTTAAAAGCTCCTCCATAGAGAGAGTTAAGCAACTTCGGACCACCAAAGTTGCTCGGTGTACACGTTTTATTGTTCTTCTGTGTCCAATTTTACGATTATAATCTTCGTAGATTATTTTGATGCCGAAACAACAACTTTCTATGAGAAATGGACAAAACCGTTGAAAGCTCCTCCATAGAGAGAGTAGAGCAATTTTGGACCATCAAAGGTGCTCAGTATACACTTTTTATTGTTCTTCTTTGTCAAATTTTACGAGTATAGGCTTCCGAGATTATTTTCGATCCCAAAACAATAACTTTCTATGACAAATGGACAAAACCGTTAAAAGCTCCTCCATAGATAGAGTTTGTCAACTTCGGACCATCAAAGTTGCTAGATGTACACGTTTTATTATTCTTCGATGTCAAATTTTACGAGTGTAAGCTTCCTAGATTATTTCAATGCCAAAACAACAACTTTCAATGACAAATGGACAAAACCGTTAAAAGCTCTTCCATAGAGATAGTTCAGCAACTTCGGACCATCAAAGTTGCTCGTGGTACCCTTTTTATTGTTCTTCTATGTCAAATTTTGCGAGTATAAGCTTCCTATATTATTTCGATCCCAAAACAACAACTTTCTATGATAAATGGACAAAACCGTTAAAAGCTCCTCCATAGAGAGAGTTGAGTAACTTCGGACCATCGAAGTTGCTCGGTGTACACTTTTTCATGTTCTTCGATGTCAAATTTTATGATTATAAGCCTCCTAGATTATTTCGATGCCCAAACAACAACTTTCTACGACAAATGGACAAAACCGTTAAAAGCTCCTCCAAAGAGAGAGTTGAGCAACTTCGGACCATCAAAGTTGCTCGGTGTGCACTTTTTATTGTTCTTCTATGTCCAATTTTACAAGTATAATCTTCTAAGATTATTTCGATGCCGAAACAACTTTATATTACAAATTGACAAAACCGTTAAAAGCACCTCCATAGAGAGAGTTGAGCAACTTCGGACCATCAAAGTTGCTCGGTGTACACTTTTTATTGTTCTTCTATGTCCAATTTTACGAGTATAATCTTCGTAGATTATTTCGATGCCGAAACAGCAACTTTCTATTACAAATAGACAAAACCGTTAAAAACTTTTCCATAGAGACAGTTGAGCAACGTCGGACAATCAAACTTGCTCGGTGTACAATTTTTATTGTTCTTCTATGTCAAATTTTACGAGTATAAGCTTCCTAGAATATTTCGATTCTAAAACAACAACTTTCTATGACAAATGGACAAAACCATTAAAAGCTCCTCCATAGATAGAGTTGATCAACTTCGGACCATCAAAGTTGCTCAGTGTACACTTTTTGTTGTTCTTCTAAGTCAAATATTACGTGTATAAGCTATCGAGATTATTTTTGATGCCAAAACAGCAACTTTCTATGACAAATGGACAAAACCGCTAAAAGCTCCTCCATAGAGAGAGTTGAGCAACTTCGGACCATCAAAGTTGCTCGGTGTACACTTTTTATTGTTCTTCTATGTCCAATTTTACGAGTATAATCTTCGTAGATTATTTCGATGCCGAAACAACAACTTTCTATTACAAATAGGCAAAAACGTTAAAACCTCCTCCATAGAGAGAGTTGAGCAACTTCGGACCAGCAAAGTTGCTCGGTGTACACTTTTTATTGTTCTTCTATGTCAAATTTTACGAGTATAAGCTTCCTAGAATATTTCGATTCTAAAACAACAGCTTTCTATGACAAATGGACAAAACCATTAAAAGCTCCTCCATCGATAGAGTTGATCACCTTCGAACCATCAAAGTTGCTCAGCGTACACTTTTTGTTGTTCTTCTATGTCAAATATTACGTGTATAAGCTATCGAGATTATTTTGGATGCCAAAACAACAACTTTCTATGACAAATGGACAAAACCATTAAAAGCTCCAACACAGAGAGAGTTGAGCAACTTCGGACCGTCAAAGTTGCTCGGTGTACACTTTTTATTGTTCTTCTATGTCCAATTTTACGAGTATAATCTTCGTAGATTATTTCGATGCCGAAACAGCAACTTTCTATTACAAATAGACAAAACCGTTAAAAGCTTTTCCATAGAGAGAGTTGAGCAACGTCGGACAATCAAAGTTGCTCGGTGTACACTTTTTATTGTTCTTCTATGTCAAATTTTACGAGTATAATCCTCCTAGATTATTTCGATGCCAAAACAACGACTTTCTATGACAAATGGACAAAACCGTTAAAAGCTCCTCCATAGAGAGAGTTAAGCAACTTCGGACCACCAAAGTTTCTCGGTGTACACGTTTTATTGTTCTTCTATGTCCAATTTTACGATTATAATTTTCGTAGATTATTTCAATGCCGAAACAGCAACTTTCTATGAGAAATGGACAAAACCGTTAAAAGCTCCTCCATAGAGAGAGTTGAGCAACTTCGGACCACCAAAGTTGCTCGGTGTACAGTTTTTATTGTTCTTCTATGTCAAATTTTACGAGTATAATCCTCCTAGATTATTTCGATGCCAAAACAACGACTTTCTATGACAAATGGACAAAACCGTTAAAAGCTCCTCTATAGAGAGAGTTAAGCAACTTCGGACCACCAAAGTTTCTCGGTGTACACGTTTTATTGTTCTTCTATGTCCAATTTTACGATTATAATTTTCGTAGATTATTTCGATGCCGAAACAGCAACTTTCTATGAGAAATGGACAAAACCGTTAAAAGCTCCTCCATAGAGAGAGTTGAGCAACTTCGGACCACCAAAGTTGCTCGGTGTACACTTTTTATTGTTCTTCTATGTCAAATTTTACGAGTATAATCTTCGTAAATTATTTCAATGCCGAAGCAACAACTTTCTATGACAAATGGACAAAACCGTTAAAAGCTCCTCCATAGAGAGAGTTGAGTAACTTCGGACCACCGAAGTTGCTCGGTGTACACTTTTTAATGTTCTTCTATGTCAAATTTTACAATTATAAGCTTCCTAGAGTATTTGGATGCCCAAACAACAACTTTCTATGACAAATGGACAAAACCGTTAAAAGCTCCTCCATAGAGAGAGTTGAGCAACTTCGGACCATCAAAGTTGCTCGGTGTACACTTTTTATTGTTCTTCTATGTCCAATTATACGAGTATAATCTTCGTAGATTATTTCGATGCCGAAACAGCAACTTTCTATTACAAATAGACAAAACCGTTAAAAGCTCTTCCATAGAGAGAGTTGAGCAACTTCGGACAATCAAACTTGCTCGTTGTACACTTTTTATTGTTCTTCTATGTCAAATTTTACGAGTATAATCTTCCTAGATTATTTCGATGCCAAAACAACAACTTTCTATGACAAATGGACAAAACCATTAAAAGCTCCTCCATAGAGAGAGTTGAACATCTTCGGACCACCAAAGTTGCTCAGTGTACACGTTTTACTGTTCTTCTATGTCCAATTTTACGAGTATAATCTTCGTAAATTATTTCGATGCCGAAACAACAACTTTCTATTAAAAATGGACAAAACCGTTAAAAGCTCCTCCATAGAGAGAGTTGAGCATCTTCGGACCACCAAAGTTGCTCGGTGAACACGTTTTATTGTTCTTCTATGTCCAATTTTACGAGTATAATCTTTGTAAATTATTTCGATGCCGAAACAACAACTTTCTATTACAAATGGACAAAACCGTTAAAAGCTTTTCCATAGAGAGAGTTGAGCAACTTCTGACAATCAAACTTGCTCGGTGTACACTTTTTATTGTTCTTCTATGTCAAATTTTACGAGTATAAGCTTCCTAGAATATTTCGATTCTAAAACAACAACTTTCTATGACAAATGGACAAAACCATTAAAAGCTCCTCCATAGATAGAGTTGATCAACTTCGGACCATCAAAGTTGCTCAGTGTACACTTTTTGTTGTTCTTCTATGTCAAATATTACGTGTATAAGCTATCGAGATTATTTTTGATGCGAAAACAGCAACTTTCTATTACAAATGGACAAAACCGCTAAAAGCTCCTCCATAGAGAGAGTTGAGCAACTTCGGACCATCAAAGTTGCTCGGTGTACACTTTTTATTGTTCTTCTATGTCCAATTTTACGAGTATAATCTTCGTAGATTATTTCGATGCCGAAACAACAACTTTCTATTACAAATAGACAAAAACGTTAAAACCTCCTCCATAGAGAGAGTTGAGCAACTTCGGACCACCAAAGTTGCTCGGTGTACACTTTTTATTGTTCTTCTATGTCAAATTTTACGAGTATAAGCTTCCTAGAATATTTCGATTCTAAAACAACAACTTTCTATGACAAATGGACAAAACCATTAAAAGCTCCTCCATATATAGAGTTGATCACCTTCGAACCATCAAAGTTGCTCAGTGTACACTTTTTGTTGTTCTTCTATGTCAAATATTACGTGTATAAGCTATCGAGATTATTTTGGATGCCAAAACAACAACTTTCTATGACAAATGGACAAAACCATTAAAAGCTCCAACACAGAGAGAGTTGAGCAACTTCGGACCGTCAAAGTTGCTCGGTGTACACTTTTTATTGTTCTTCTATGTCCAATTTTATGAGTATAATCTTCGTAGATTATTTCGATGCCGAAACAGCAACTTTCTATTACAAATAGACAAAACCGTTAAAAGCTTTTCCATAGAGAGAGTTGAGCAACGTCGGACAATCAAAGTTGCTCGGTGTACACTTTTTATTGTTCTTCTATGTCAAATTTTACGAGTATAATCCTCCTAGATTATTTCGATGCCAAAACAACGACTTTCTATGACAAATGGACAAAACCGTTAAAAGCTCCTCCATAGAGAGAGTTAAGCAACTTCGGACCACCAAAGTTGCTCGGTGTAAACGTTTTATTGTTCTTCTATGTCCAATTTTACGATTATAATCTTCGTAGATTATTTCGATGCCGAAACAACAACTTTCTATGAGAAATGGACAAAACCGTTAAAAGCTCCTCCATAGAGAGAGTTGAGCAACTTCGGACCACCAAAGTTGCTCGGTGTACACTTTTTATTGTTCTTCTATGTCAAATTTTACGAGTATAATCTTCGTAAATTATTTCGATGCCGAAGCAACAACTTTCTATGACAAATGGACAAAACCGTTAAAAGCTCCTCCATAGAGAGAGTTGAGTAACTTCGGACCACCGAAGTTGCTCGGTGTACACTTTTTAATGTTCTTCTATGTCAAATTTTACAATTATAAGCTTCCTAGAGTATTTGGATGCCCAAACAATAACTTTCTATGACAAATGGACAAAACCGTTAAAAGCTCCTCCATAGAGAGAGTTGAGCAACTTCGGACCATCAAAGTTGCTCGGTGTACACTTTTTATTGTTCTTCTATGTCCAATTATACGAGTATAATCTTCGTAGATTATTTCGATGCCGAAACAGCAACTTTCTATTACAAATAGACAAAACCGTTAAAAGCTTTTCCATAGAGAGAGTTGAGCAACTTCGGACAATCAAACTTGTTCGTTGTAAACTTTTTATTGTTCTTCTATGTCAAATTTTACGAGTATAATCTTCCTAGATTATTTCGATGCCAAAACAACAACTTTCTATGACAAATGGACAAAACCATTAAAAGTTCCTCCATAGAGAGAGTTGAACATCTTCGGACCACCAAAGTTGCTCGGTGTACACGTTTTATTGTTCTTCTATGTCCAATTTTACGAGTATAATCTTCGTAAATTATTTCGATGCCGAAACAACAACTTTCTATTAAAAATGGACAAAACCGTTAAAAGCTCCACCATAGAGAGAGTTGAGCATCTTCGGACCACCAAAGTTGCTCGGTGTACACGTTTTATTGTTCTTCTATGTCCAATTTTACGATTATAATCTTCGTAGATTATTTCGATGCCGAAACAACAACTTTCTATGAGAAATGGACAAAACCGTTAAAAGCTCCTCCATAGAGAGAGTTGAGCAACTTCGGACCATCAAAGTTGCTCGGTGTACACTTTTTATTGTTCTTCTATGTCCAATTTTACGAGTATAATCTTCGTAGATTATTTCGATGCCGAAACAACAACTTTCTATGAGAAATGGACAAAACCGTTAAAAGCTCCTCCATAGAGAGAGTTGAGCAACTTCGGACCACCAAAGTTGCTCGGTGTACACTTTTTATTGTTCTTCTATGTCCAATTTTACGAGTATAATCTTCGTAAAGTATTTCGATGCCGAAACAACAACTTTCTATGAGAAATGGACAAAACCGTTAAAAGCTCCTCCATAGAGAGAGTTGAGCAACTTCGGACCACCAAAGTTGCTCGGTGTAAACGTTTTATTGTTCTTCTATGTCCAATTTTACGATTATAATCTTCGTAGATTATTTCGATGCCGAAACAACAACTTTCTATGAGAAATGGACAAAACCGTTAAAAGCTCCTCCATAGAGAGAGTTGAGCAACTTCGGACCACCAAAGTTGCTCGGTGTACACTTTTTATTGTTCTTCTATGTCAAATTTTACGAGTATAATCTTCGTAAATTATTTCGATGCCGAAGCAACAACTTTCTATGACAAATGGACAAAACCGTTAAAAGCTCCTCCATAGAGAGAGTTGAGTAACTTCGGACCACCGAAGTTGCTCGGTGTACACTTTTTAATGTTCTTCTATGTCAAATTTTACAATTATAAGCTTCCTAGAGTATTTGGATGCCCAAACAACAACTTTCTATGACAAATGGACAAAACCGTTAAAAGCTCCTCCATAGAGAGAGTTGAGCAACTTCGGACCATCAAAGTTGCTCGGTGTACACTTTTTATTGTTCTTCTATGTCCAATTATACGAGTATAATCTTCGTAGATTATTTCGATGCCGAAACAGCAACTTTCTATTACAAATAGACAAAACCGTTAAAAGCTTTTCCATAGAGAGAGTTGAGCAACTTCGGACAATCAAACTTGCTCGTTGTACACTTTTTATTGTTCTTCTATGTCAAATTTTACGAGTATAATCTTCCTAGATTATTTCGATGCCAAAACAATAACTTTCTATGACAAATGGACAAAACCATTAAAAGCTCCTCTATAGAGAGAGTTGAACATCTTCGGACCACCAAAGTTGCTCGGTGTACACGTTTTATTGTTCTTCTATGTCCAATTTTACGAGTATAATCTTCGTAAATTATTTCGATGCCGAAACAACAACTTTCTATTAAAAATGGACAAAACCGTTAAAAGCTCCTCCATAGAGAGAGTTGAGCATCTTCGGACCACCAAAGTTGCTCGGTGTACACGTTTTATTGTTCTTCTATGTCCAATTTTACGAGTATAATCTTCGTAAATTATTTCGATGCCGAAGCAACAACTTTCTATGACAAATGGACAAAACCGTTAAAAGCTCCTCCATAGAGAGAGTTGAGTAACTTCGGACCACCGAAGTTGCTCGGTGTACACTTTTTAATGTTCTTCTATGTCAAATTTTACAATTATAAGCTTCCTAGAGTATTTGGATGCCCAAACAACAACTTTCTATGACAAATGGACAAAACCGTTAAAAGCTCCTCCATAGAGAGAGTTGAGCAACTTCGGACCATCAAAGTTGCTCGGTGTACACTTTTTATTGTTCTTCTATGTCCAATTATACGAGTATAATCTTCGTAGATTATTTCGATGCCGAAACAGCAACTTTCTATTACAAATAGACAAAACCGTTAAAAGCTTTTCCATAGAGAGAGTTGAGCAACTTCGGACAATCAAACTTGCTCGGTGTACACTTTTTATTGTTCTTCTATGTCAAATTTTACGATTATAATCTTCGTAGATTATTTCGATGCCGAAACAACAACTTTCTATGAGAAATGGACAAAACCGTTAAAAGCTCCTCCATAGAGAGAGTTGAGCAACTTCGGACCACCAAAGTTGCTCGGTGTACACTTTTTATTATTCTTCTATGTCCAATTTTACGAGTATAATCTTCGTAAATTATTTCGATGTCGAAACAACAACTTTCTATGACAAATGGACAAAACCGTTAAAAGCTTCTTCGTAGAGAGAGTTGAGCAACTTCGGAACATCAAATTTGCTCGGTGTACACTTTTTATTGTTCTTCTATGTCAAATTTTACGTGTATGAGTTCCTAGATTATTTCGATGCCAAAACAACAACTTTCTATGACAAATGGACAAAACCATTAAAAGCTCCTCCATAGAGAGAGTTGAGCATCTTCGGACCACCAAATTTGCTCGGTGTACACGTTTTATTGTTCTTCTATGTCCAATTTTACGAGTATAATCTTCGTAAATTATTTCGATGCCGAAACAACAACTTTCTATTAAAAATGGACAAAACCGTTAAAAGCTCCTCCATAGAGAGAGTTGAGCATCTTCGGACCACCAAAGTTGCTCGGTGTACACGTTTTATTGTTCTTCTATGTCCAATTTTACGAGTATAATCTTTGTAAATTATTTCGATGCCGAAACAACAACTTTCTATTACAAATGGACAAAACCATTAAAAGCTTTTCCATAGAGAGAGTTGAGCAACTTCGGACAATCAAACTTGCTCGGTGTACACTTTTTATTGTTCTTCTATGTCAATTTTACGAGTATAATCTTCCTAGATTATTTCGATGCCAAAACAACGACTTTCTATGACAAATAGACAAAACCGTTAAAAGCTCCTCTATAGAGTGAGTTGAGCAACTTCAAACCACCAAAGTTGCTCGGTGTACACGTTTTATTGTTCTTCTATGTCCAATTTTACGATTATAATCTTCGTAGATTATTTCGATGCCGAAACAACAACTTTCTATGAGAAATGGACAAAACCGTTAAAAGCTCCTCCATAGAGAGAGTTGAGCAACTTCGGACCATCAAAGTTGCTCGGTGTACACTTTTTATTGTTCTTCTACGTCTAATTTTACGAGTATAATCTTCGTAGATTATTTCGATGCCGAAACAACAACTTTCTATGAGAAATGGACAAAACCGTTAAAAGCTCCTCCATAGAGAGAGTTGAGCAACTTCGGACCACCAAAGTTGCTCGGTGTACATCTTTTATTGTTCTTCTATGTCCAATTTTACGAGTATAATCTTCGTAAATTATTTCGATGCCGAAACAACAACTTTCTATGAGAAATGGACAAAACCGTTAAAAGCTCCTCCATAGAGAGAGTTGAGCAACTTCGGACCACCAAAGTTGCTCGGTGTAAACGTTTTATTGTTCTTCTATGTCCAATTTTACGATTATAATCCTCGTAGATTATTTCGATGCCGAAACAACAACTTTCTATGAGAAATGGACAAAACCATTAAAAGCTCCTCCATAGAGAGAGTTGAGCAACTTCGGACAATCAAACTTGCTCGGTGTACACTTTTTATTGTTCTTCTATGTCAAATTTTACGATTATAATCTTCGTAGATTATTTCGATGTCGAAACAACAACTTTCTATGAGAAATGGACAAAACCGTTAAAAGCTCCTCCATAGAGAGAGTTGAGCAACTTCGGACCACCAAAGTTGCTCGGTGTACACTTTTTATTATTCTTCTATGTCCAATTTTACGAGTATAATCTTCGTAAATTATTTCGATGCCGAAACAACAACTTTCTATGACAAATGGACAAAACCGTTAAAAGCTTCTTCGTAGAGAGAATTGAGCAACTTCGGACCACCAAATTTGCTCGCTTTACACTTTTTATTGTTTTTCTATGTCCAATTTTATGAGTATAAGCTTTATATATTATTT
Source organism: Euonymus europaeus (assembly GCA_963580455.1). NCBI lineage: Eukaryota > Viridiplantae > Streptophyta > Magnoliopsida > Celastrales > Celastraceae > Euonymus > Euonymus europaeus. Next base: position 11,236,079 of record OY756965.1, read on the forward strand.
CGATGGCAAAATAACAACTTTCTATGAAAAATGGACAAAACCATTAAAGGCTCCTCCATAGAGAGAGTTGAGCAACTTCGGAACATCAAATTTGCTCGGTGTACACTTTTTATTGTTCTTCTATGTCAAATTTTACGTGTATGAGTTCCTAGATTATTTCGATGCCAAAACAACAACTTTCTATGACAAATGGACAAAACCGTTAAAAGCTCCTCCATAGAGAGAGTTGAGCAACTTCGGACCATCAAAGTTGCTCGGTGTACACTTTTTATTGTTCTTCTATGTCCAATTATACGAGTATAATCTTCGTAGATTATTTCGATGCCGAAACAGCAACTTTCTATTACAAATAGACAAAACCGTTAAAAGCTTTTCCATAGAGAGAGTTGAGCAACTTCGGACAATCAAACTTGTTCGTTGTACACTTTTTATTGTTCTTCTATGTCAAATTTTACGAGTATAATCTTCCTAGATTATTTCGATGCCAAAACAACAACTTTCTATGACAAATGGACAAAACCATTAAAAGTTCCTCCATAGAGAGAGTTGAACATCTTCGGACCACCAAAGTTGCTCGGTGTACACGTTTTATTGTTCTTCTATGTCCAATTTTACGAGTATAATCTTCGTAAATTATTTCGATGCCGAAACAACAACTTTCTATTAAAAATGGACAAAACCGTTAAAAGCTCCACCATAGAGAGAGTTGAGCATCTTCGGACCACCAAAGTTGCTCGGTGTACACGTTTTATTGTTCTTCTATGTCCAATTTTACGATTATAATCTTCGTAGATTATTTCGATGCCGAAACAACAACTTTCTATGAGAAATGGACAAAACCGTTAAAAGCTCCTCCATAGAGAGAGTTGAGCAACTTCGGACCATCAAAGTTGCTCGGTGTACACTTTTTATTGTTCTTCTACGTCCAATTTTACGAGTATAATCTTCGTAGATTATTTCGATGCCGAAACAACAACTTTCTATGAGAAATGGACAAAACCGTTAAAAGCTCCTCCATAGAGAGAGTTAAGCAACTTCGGACCACCAAAGTTGCTCGGTGTACACTTTTTATTGTTCTTCTATGTCCAATTTTACGAGTATAATCTTCGTAAATTATTTCGATGCCGAAACAACAACTTTCTATGAGAAATGGACAAAACCGTTAAAAGCTCCTCCATAGAGAGAGTTGAGCAACTTCGGACCACCAAAGTTGCTCGGTGTAAACGTTTTATTGTTCTTCTATGTCCAATTTTACGATTATAATCCTCGTAGATTATTTCGATGCCGAAACAACAACTTTCTATGAGAAATGGACAAAACCATTAAAAGCTCCTCCATAGAGAGAGTTGAGCAACTTCGGACAATCAAACTTGCTCGGTGTAAACGTTTTATTGTTCTTCTATGTCCAATTTTACGATTATAATCCTCGTAGATTATTTCGATGCCGAAACAACAACTTTCTATGAGAAATGGACAAAACCATTAAAAGCTCCTCCATAGAGAGAGTTGAGCAACTTCGGACAATCAAAGTTGCTCGGTGTACACTTTTTATTATTCTTCTATGTCCAATTTTACGAGTATAATCTTCGTAAATTATTTCGATGCCGAAACAACAACTTTCTATGACAAATGGACAAAACCGTTAAAACCTTCTTCGTAGAGAGAGTTGAGCAACTTCGGACCACCAAATTTGCTCGCTTTACACTTTTTATTGTTTTTCTATGTCCAATTTTATGAGTATAAGCTTTATATATTATTTCGATGGCAAAATAACAACTTTCTATGAAAAATGGACAAAACCATTAAAGGCTCCTCCATAGAGAGAGTTGAGCAACTTCGGAACATCAAATTTGCTCGGTGTACACTTTTTATTGTTCTTCTATGTCAAATTTTACGTGTATGAGTTCCTAGATTATTTCGATGCCAAAACAACAACTTTCTATGACAAATGGACAAAACCATTAAAAGCTCCTCCATAGAGAGAGTTGAGCATCTTCGGACCGCCAAATTTGCTCGGTGTACACGTTTTATTGTTCTTCTATGTCCAATTTTACGAATATAATCTTCGTAAATTATTTCGATGCCGAAACAACAACTTTCTATTAAAAATGGACAAAACCGTTAAAAGCTCCTCCATAGAGAGAGTTGAGCATCTTCGGACCACCAAAGTTGGTCGGTGTACACGTTTTATTGTTCTTCTATGTCCAATTTTACGAGTATAATCTTTGTAAATTATTTCGATGCCGAAACAACAACTTTCTATTACAAATGGACAAAACCATTAAAAGCTTTTCCATAGAGAGAGTTGAGCAACTTCGGACAATCAAACTTGCTCGGTGTACACTTTTTATTGTTCTTCTATGTCAATTTTTACGAGTATAATCTTCCTAGATTATTTCGATGCCAAAACAACAACTTTCTATGACAAATGGACAAAACCATTAAAAGTTCCTCCATAGAGAGAGTTGAACATCTTCGGACCACCAAAGTTGCTCGGTGTACACGTTTTATTGTTCTTCTATGTCCAATTTTACGAGTATAATCTTCGTAAATTATTTCGATGCCGAAACAACAACTTTCTATTAAAAATGGACAAAACCGTTAAAAGCTCCACCATAGAGAGAGTTGAGCATCTTCGGACCACCAAAGTTGCTCGGTGTACACGTTTTATTGTTCTTCTATGTCCAATTTTACGATTATAATCTTCGTAGATTATTTCGATGCCGAAACAACAACTTTCTATGAGAAATGGACAAAACCGTTAAAAGCTCCTCCATAGAGAGAGTTGAGCAACTTCGGACCATCAAAGTTGCTCGGTGTACACTTTTTATTGTTCTTCTACGTCCAATTTTACGAGTATAATCTTCGTAGATTATTTCGATGCCGAAACAACAACTTTCTATGAGAAATGGACAAAACCGTTAAAAGCTCCTCCATAGAGAGAGTTAAGCAACTTCGGACCACCAAAGTTGCTCGGTGTACACTTTTTATTGTTCTTCTATGTCCAATTTTACGAGTATAATCTTCGTAAATTATTTCGATGCCGAAACAACAACTTTCTATGAGAAATGGACAAAACCGTTAAAAGCTCCTCCATAGAGAGAGTTGAGCAACTTCGGACCACCAAAGTTGCTCGGTGTAAACGTTTTATTGTTCTTCTATGTCCAATTTTACGATTATAATCCTCGTAGATTATTTCGATGCCGAAACAACAACTTTCTATGAGAAATGGACAAAACCATTAAAAGCTCCTCCATAGAGAGAGTTGAGCAACTTCGGACAATCAAACTTGCTCGGTGTAAACGTTTTATTGTTCTTCTATGTCCAATTTTACGATTATAATCCTCGTAGATTATTTCGATGCCGAAACAACAACTTTCTATGAGAAATGGACAAAACCATTAAAAGCTCCTCCATAGAGAGAGTTGAGCAACTTCGGACAATCAAAGTTGCTCGGTGTACACTTTTTATTATTCTTCTATGTCCAATTTTACGAGTATAATCTTCGTAAATTATTTCGATGCCGAAACAACAACTTTCTATGACAAATGGACAAAACCGTTAAAACCTTCTTCGTAGAGAGAGTTGAGCAACTTCGGACCACCAAATTTGCTCGCTTTACACTTTTTATTGTTTTTCTATGTCCAATTTTATGAGTATAAGCTTTATATATTATTTCGATGGCAAAATAACAACTTTCTATGAAAAATGGACAAAACCATTAAAGGCTCCTCCATAGAGAGAGTTGAGCAACTTCGGAACATCAAATTTGCTCGGTGTACACTTTTTATTGTTCTTCTATGTCAAATTTTACGTGTATGAGTTCCTAGATTATTTCGATGCCAAAACAACAACTTTCTATGACAAATGGACAAAACCATTAAAAGCTCCTCCATAGAGAGAGTTGAGCATCTTCGGACCGCCAAATTTGCTCGGTGTACACGTTTTATTGTTCTTCTATGTCCAATTTTACGAATATAATCTTCGTAAATTATTTCGATGCCGAAACAACAACTTTCTATTAAAAATGGACAAAACCGTTAAAAGCTCCTCCATAGAGAGAGTTGAGCATCTTCGGACCACCAAAGTTGGTCGGTGTACACGTTTTATTGTTCTTCTATGTCCAATTTTACGAGTATAATCTTTGTAAATTATTTCGATGCCGAAACAACAACTTTCTATTACAAATGGACAAAACCATTAAAAGCTTTTCCATAGAGAGAGTTGAGCAACTTCGGACAATCAAACTTGCTCGGTGTACACTTTTTATTGTTCTTCTATGTCAATTTTTACGAGTATAATCTTCCTAGATTATTTCGATGCCAAAACAACGAATTTCTATTACAAATAGACAAAACCGTTAAAAGCACCTCTATAGAGTGAGTTGAGCAACTTCAAACCACCAAAGTTGCTCGGTGTACACGTTTTATTGTTCTTCTATGTCCAATTTTACGATTATAATCTTCGTAGATTATTTCGATGCCGAAACAACAACTTTCTATGAGAAATGGACAAAACCGTTAAAAGCTCCTCCATAGAGAGAGTTGAGCAACTTCGGACCATCAAAGTTGCTCGGTGTACACTTTTTATTGTTCTTCTACGTCCAATTTTACGAGTATAATCTTCGTAGATTATTTCGATGCCGAAACAACAACTTTCTATGAGAAATGGACAAAACCGTTAAAAGCTCCTCCATAGAGAGAGTTGAGCAACTTCGGACCACCAAAGTTGCTCGGTGTACACTTTTTATTGTTCTTCTATGTCCAATTTTACGAGTATAATCTTCGTAAATTATTTCGATGCCGAAACAACAACTTTCTATTACAAATAGACAAAACCGTTAAAAGCTCCTCTATGGAGTGAGTTGAGCAACTTCAAACCACCAAAGTTGCTCGGTGTACACGTTTTATTGTTCTTCTATGTCCAATTTTACGATTATAATCTTCGTAGATTATTTCGATGCCGAAACAACAACTTTCTATGACAAATGGACAAAACCATTAAAAGTTCCTCCATAGAGAGAGTTGAACATCTTCGGACCACCAAAGTTGCTCGGTGTACACGTTTTATTGTTCTTCTATGTCCAATTTTACGATTATAATCTTCGTAGATTATTTCGATGCCGAAACAACAACTTTCTATGAGAAATGGACAAAACCGTTAAAAGCTCCTCCATAGAGAGAGTTGAGCAACTTCGGACCATCAAAGTTGCTCGGTGTACACTTTTTATTGTTCTTCTACGTCCAATTTTACGAGTATAATCTTCGTAGATTATTTCGATGCCGAAACAACAACTTTCTATGAGAAATGGACAAAACCGTTAAAAGCTCCTCCATAGAGAGAGTTGAGCAACTTCGGACCACCAAAGTTGCTCGGTGTACACTTTTTATTGTTCTTCTATGTCCAATTTTACGAGTATAATCTTCGTAAATTATTTCGATGCCGAAACAACAACTTTCTATGAGAAATGGACAAAACCGTTAAAAGCTCCTCCATAGAGAGAGTTGAGCAACTTCGGACCATCAAAGTTGCTCGGTGTACACTTTTTATTGTTCTTCTACGTCCAATTTTACGAGTATAATCTTCGTAGATTATTTCGATGCCGAAACAACAACTTTCTATGAGAAATGGACAAAACCGTTAAAAGCTCCTCCATAGAGAGAGTTGAGCAACTTCGGACCACCAAAGTTGCTCGGTGTACACTTTTTATTGTTCTTCTATGTCCAATTTTACGAGTATAATCTTCGTAAATTATTTCGATGCCGAAACAACAACTTTCTATTACAAATAGACAAAACCGTTAAAAGCTCCTCTATGGAGTGAGTTGAGCAACTTCAAACCACCAAAGTTGCTCGGTGTACACGTTTTATTGTTCTTCTATGTCCAATTTTACGATTATAATCTTCGTAGATTATTTCGATGCCGAAACAACAACTTTCTATGACAAATGGACAAAACCATTAAAAGTTCCTCCATAGAGAGAGTTGAACATCTTCGGACCACCAAAGTTGCTCGGTGTACACGTTTTATTGTTCTTCTATGTCCAATTTTACGATTATAATCTTCGTAGATTATTTCGATGCCGAAACAACAACTTTCTATGAGAAATGGACAAAACCGTTAAAAGCTCCTCCATAGAGAGAGTTGAGCAACTTCGGACCATCAAAGTTGCTCGGTGTACACTTTTTATTGTTCTTCTACGTCCAATTTTACGAGTATAATCTTCGTAGATTATTTCGATGCCGAAACAACAACTTTCTATGAGAAATGGACAAAACCGTTAAAAGCTCCTCCATAGAGAGAGTTGAGCAACTTCGGACCACCAAAGTTGCTCGGTGTACACTTTTTATTGTTCTTCTATGTCCAATTTTACGAGTATAATCTTCGTAAATTATTTCGATGCCGAAACAACAACTTTCTATGAGAAATGGACAAAACCGTTAAAAGCTCCTCCATAGAGAGAGTTGAGCAACTTCGGACCACCAAAGTTGCTCGGTGTAAACGTTTTATTGTTCTTCTATGTCCAATTTTACGATTATAATCCTCGTAGATTATTTCGATGCCGAAACAACAACTTTCTATGAGAAATGGACAAAACCATTAAAAGCTCCTCCATAGAGAGAGTTGAGCAACTTCGGACCACCGAAGTCGCTCGGTGTACACTTTTTATTGTTCTTCTATGTCCAATTTTACGAGTATAATCCTCCTAGATTATTTCGATGCCAAAACAACAACTTTCTATGACAAATGGACAAAACCGTTAAAAGCTCCTCCATAGAGAGAGTTAAGCATCTTCGGACCACCAAAATTGCTCGGTGTAAACGTTTTATTGTTCTTCTATGTCCAATTTTACGATTATAATCTTCGTAGATTATTTCGATGCCGAAACAACAACTTTCTATGAGAAATGGACAAAACCGTTAAAAGCTCCTCCATAGAGAGAGTTGAGCATCTTCGGATCACCAAAGTTGCTCGGTGTACACGTTTTATTGTTCTTCTATGTCTAATTTTACGAGTATAATCTTGGTAAATTATTTCGATGCCGAAACAACAACTTTCTATTACAAATAGACAAAACCGTTAAAAGCTTTTCCATAGAGAGAGTTGAGCAACTTCGGACAATCAAACTTGCTTGGTGTACACTTTTTATTGTTCTTCTATGTCCAATTTTACGAGTATAATCTTTGTAGATTATTTCGATGCCAAAACAACAACTTTCTATGACAAATGGACAAAACCATTAAAAGCTCCTCCATAGAGAGAGTTGAACATCTTCGGACCACCAAAGTTGTTCGGTGTACACGTTTTATTGTTATTCTATGTCCAATTTTACGAGTATAATCTTCGTAAATTATTTCGATGCCGAAACAACAACTTTCTATGACAAATGGACAAAACCGTTAAAAGCTCCTCCATAGAGAGAGTTGAGAAATTTCGGACCACCGAAGTTGCTCGGTGTACACTTTTTAATGTTCTTCTATGTCAAATTTTACAATTATAAGCTTCCTAGAGTATTTGGATGCCCAAACAACAACTTTCTATGACAAATGGACAAAACCGTTAAAAGCTCCTCCATAGAGAGAGTTGAGCAACTTCGGACCATCAAAGTTGCTCGGTGTACACTTTTTATTGTTCTTCTATGTCCAATTTTATGAGTATAAGTTTTATATATTATTTCGATGGCAAAATAACAACTTTCTATGAAAAATGGACAAAACCATTAAAGGCTCCTCCATAGAGAGAGTTGAGCAACTTCGGAACATCAAATTTGCTCGGTGTACACTTTTTATTGTTCTTCTATGTCAAATTTTACGTGTATGAGTTCCTAGATTATTTCGATGCCAAAACAACAACTTTCTATGACAAATGGACAAAACCGTTAAAAGCTCCTCCATAGAGAGAGTTGAGCAACTTCGGACCATCAAAGTTGCTCGGTGTACACTTTTTATTGTTCTTCTATGTCCAATTTTACGAGTATAATCTTCGTAGATTATTTCGATGCCGAAACAGCAACTTTCTATTACAAATAGACAAAACCGTTAAAAGCTTTTCCATAGAGAGAGTTGAGCAACTTCGGACAATCAAACTTGCACGGTGTACACTTTTTATTGTTCTTCTATGTCAAATTTTACGAGTATAATCTTCCTAGATTATTTAGATGCCAAAACAGCGACTTTCTATGACAAATGGACAAAACCGTTAAAAGCTCCTCCATAGAGAGAGTTAAGCAACTTCGGACCACCAAATTTGCTCGGTGTACACGTTTTATTGTTCTTCTATGTCCAATTTTACGATTATAATCTTCGTAGATTATTTCGATGCCGAAACAACAACTTTCTATGAGAAATGGACAAAACCGTTAAAAGCTCCTCCATAGAGAGAGTTGAGCAACTTCGGACCACCAAAGTTGCTCGATGTACACTTTTTATTGTTCTTTTATGTCCAATTTTACGAGTATAATCTTCGTAGATTATTTCGATGCCGAAACAACAACTTTCTATTACAAATAGACAAAACCGTTAAAAGCTCCTCCATAGAGAGAGTTGAGCAACTTCGGACCACCAAAGTTGCTCGATGTACACTTTTTATTGTTCTTTTATGTCCAATTTTACGAGTATAATCTTCGTAGATTATTTCGATGCCGAAACAGCAACTTTCTATTACAAATAGACAAAACCGTTAAAAGCTCCTCCATAGAGAGAGTTGAGCAACTTCGGACCATCAAAGTTGCTCGGTGTACATTTTTTATTGTTCTTCTATGTCCAATTTTACGAGTATAATCTTCGTAGATTATTTCGATGCCAAAACAACAAATTTCTATTACAAAAAGACAAAACCGTTAAAAGCTCCTCCATAGAGAGAGTTGAGCAACTTCGGACCACCAAAGTTGCTCGGTGTACACTTTTTATTGTTCTTCTATGTCAAATTTTACGAGTATAATCTTCCTAGAATATTTCGATTCTAAAACAACAACTTTCTATGACAAATGGACAAAACCATTAAAAGCTCCTCCATAGATAGAGTTGATCAACTTCGGAGCATCAAAGTTGCTCAGTGTACACTTTTTGTTGTTCTTCTATGTCAAATATTACTTGTATAAGCTATCGTGATTATTTTGGATGCCAAAACAGTAACTTTCTATGACAAATGGACAAAACCGTTAAAAGCTCCTCCATAGAGAGAGTTGAGCAACTTCAGACCATCAAAGGTGCTCATGGTACACTTTTTATTATTCTTCTATGTCAAATTTTACGAGTATAAGCTTCCTAGATTATTTCGATGCCAAAACAAGGAATTTTTATGACAAATGGACAAAACCGTTAAAAGCTCCTCTCTATAGAGAGACTTGAGCAACTTCAGACTATCAAAGTTGCTCGGTGTACACTTCTTCTATGTCAAATTTTATGATTATAAGCTTCCTAGATTATTTCGATGCCCAAACAACAACTTTCTATGACAAATGGACAAAACCGTTAAAAGCTCTTCCATAGAGAGAGTTGAGCAACTTCGGACCATCAAAGTTGCTCGGTGTACACATTTTATTGTTCTTCTATGTCAAATTTTACGAGTATAAGATTCCTAGATTATTTCGATGCCAAAACAACAACTTTCTTTGACAAATGGACAAAACCGTTAAAAGGTCCTACATAGAGAGAGTTGAGCATTTTCAGACCATCAATGTTGCTCGGTGTACACTTTTTAACGTTCTTCTATGTCAAATTTTACGAGTATAAGCTTCCTAGATTATTTCGTTGCCAAAACAACGACTTTCTATGACAAATGGACAAAACCGTTAAAAGCTCCTAGATAGATAAAGTTGAGCTATTTGAGACCATCAAAGTTGTTCAGTGTACACTTTTTAATGTTCTTCTTTGTCAAATTTTACGAGTATAGGCTTCCGAGATTATTTTCGATGCCAAAGGAGCAACTTTCTATCACAAATAGACAAAATCGTTAAAGGCACCTCCATAGAGAGAGTAGAGCAATTTTGGACCATCAAAGTTGCTCAGTATACACTTTTTATTGTTCTTCTTTGTCAAATTTTACGAGTATAGGCTTCCGAGATTATTTTCGATCCCAAAACAATAACTTTCTATGACAAATGCACAAAACCGTTAAAAGCTCCTCCATAGATAGAGTTTGTCAACTTCGGACCATCAAAGTTGCTAGATGTACACGTTTTATTATTCTTCGATGTAAAATTTTACGAGTATAAGCTTCCTAGATTATTTCAATGCCAAAACAACAACTTTCAATGACAAATGGACAAAACCGTTAAAAACTCCTCCATAGAGATAGTCCAGCAACTTCGGACCATCAAAGTTGCTCGTGGTACACTTTTTATTGTTCTTCTATGTCAAATTTTGCGACTATAAGCTTCCTATATTATTTCGATCCCAAAACAACAACTTTCTACGACAAATGGACAAAACCGTTAAAAGCTCCTCCATAGAGAGAGTTGAGCAACTTCGGACCATCAAAGTTGCTCGGTGTGCACTTTTTATTGTTCTTCTATGTCCAATTTTACAAGTATAATCTTCTAAGATTATTTCGATGCCGAAACAACTTTATATTACAAATTGACAAAACCGTTAAAAGCACCTCCATAGAGAGAGTTGAGCAACTTCGGACCATCAAAGTTGCTCGGTGTACACTTTTTATTGTTCTTCTATGTCCAATTTTACGAGTATAATCTTCGTAGATTATTTCGATGCCGAAACAGCAACTTTCTATTACAAATAGACAAAACCGTTAAAAGCTTTTCCATAGAGAGAGTAGAGCAACTTCGGACAATCAAACTTGCTCGGTGTACACTTTTTATTGTTCTTCTATGTCAAATTTTACGAGTATAATCTTCCTAGATTATTTCGATGCCAAAACAACGACTTTCTATGACAAATGGACAAAACCGTTAAAAGCTCCTCCATAGAGAGAGTTAAGCAACTTCGGACCACCAATGTTGCTCGGTGTACACGTTTTATTGTTCTTCTATGTCCAATTTTACGATTATAATCTTCGTAGATTATTTCGATGCCAAAACAACGACTTTCTATGACAAATGGACAAAACCGTTAATAGCTCCTCCATAGAGAGAGTTGAGCATCTTCGGACCACCAAAGTTGCTCGGTGTACACGTTTTATTGTTCTTCTATGTCCAATTTTACGAGTATAATCTTCGTAGATTATTTCGATGCCGAAACAACAACTTTCTATTACAAATGGACTAAACCGTTAAAAGCTTTTCCATAGAGAGAGTTGAGCAACTTCGGACAATCAAACTTGCTCGGTGTACACTTTTTATTGTTCTTCTATGTCAATTTTTACGAGTATAATCTTCCTAGATTATTTCGATGCCAAAACAACGACTTTCTATGACAAATGGACAAAACCGTTAAAAGCTCCTCCATAGAGAGAGTTGAGCAACTTCGGACCACCAAAGTTGCTCGGTGTACACGTTTTATTCTTCTTCTATGTCCAATTTTACGATTATAATCTTCGTAGATTATTTCGATGCCGAAACAACAACTTTCTTTGAGAAATGGACAAAACCGTTAAAGCTCCTCCATAGAGAGAGTTGAGCAACTTCGGACCACCAAAGTTGCTCGGTGTACACTTTTTATTGTTCTTCTATGTCTAATTTTACGAGTATAATCTTCGTAAATTATTTCGATGCCGAAAGAACAACTTTCTATCACAAATGGACAAAACCGTTAAAAGCTTCTTCGTAGAGAGAGTTGAGCAACTTCGAACCACGAAATTTGTTCGGTTTACACTTTTTATTGTTTTTCTATGTCCAATTTTATGAGTGTTAGCTTTATATATTATTTCGATGCCGAAATAACAACTTTCTATGAAAAATGGATAAAACCATTAAAGGCTCCTCCATAGAGAGAGTTGAGCAACTTCGGAACATTAAATTTGCTCGGTGTACACTTTTTATTGTTCTTCTATGTCAAATTTTACGAGTATAAGTTCCTAGATTATTTCGATGCCAAAATAACAACTTTCTATGACAAATGGACAAAACCGTTAAAAGCTCCTCCATAGAGAGAGTTGAGTAACTTCGGACCACCGAAGTTGCTCGGTGTACACTTTTTAATGTTCTTCTATGTCAAATTTTACAATTATAGGCTTCCTAGAGTATTTGGATGCTCAAACAACAACTATATATGACAAATGGACAAAACCGTTAAAAGCTCCTCCATAGAGAGAGTTGAGCAACTTTGGACCATCAAAGTTGCTCGGTGTACACTTTTTATTGTTCTTCTATGTCCAATTTTACGAGTATAATCTTCGTAGATTATTTCGATGCCGAAACAGCAACTTTCTATTACAAATAGACAAAACCGTTAAAAGCTTTTCCATAGAGAGAGTTGAGCAACTTCGGACAATCAAACTTGCTCGGTGTACACTTTTTATTGTTCTTCTATGTCAAATTTTACGATTCTAATCTTCCTAGATTATTTCGATGCCAAAACAACAACTTTCTATGACAAATGGACAAAACCGTTAAAAGCTCCTCCATAGAGAGAGTTGAGCAACTTCGTACCACCAAAGTTGCTCGATGTACACTTTTTATTGTTCTTCTATGTCCAATTTTACGAGTATAATCTTCGTAGATTATTTCGATGCCGAAACAGCAACTTTCTATTACAAATAGACAAAACCGTTAAAAGCTCCTCCATAGAGAGAGTTGAGCAACTTCGGACCACCAAAGTTGCTCGGGGTATACTTTTTATTGTTCTTCTATTTCAAATTTTACGAGTATAAGCTTCCTAGAATATTTCGATTCTAGAACAAAAACTTTATATGACAAATGGACAAAACTATTAAAACTCCTCCATAGATAGAGTTGATAAACTTCGAACCATCAAAGTTGCTCACTGTACACTTTATGTTGTTCTTCTATGTCAAATTTTACGAGTATAAGCTTCCTGGATTATTTCGATGCCAAAACAACAACTTTCTATGACAAATGGTTCGGACCCTCAAAGTTGCTCGGTGTACACTTTTTATTGTTCTTCTATGCCCAATTTTATGAGTATAATCTTCGTAGATTATTTCGATGCCGAAACAGCAACTTTCTATTACAAATTGACAAAACCTTTAAATGCTCCTCGATAGAGAGAGTTGACCAACTTCGGACATTCAAAGTTGCTCGTGATACACTTTTTAATGTTCTTCTATGTCAAATTTTGCGAGTATAAGCTTCCTAGATTATTTCGATCCCAAAACAACAAATTTCTATGACAAATGGACAAAACCGTTAAAAGTTCCTCCATAGAGAGATTTGGGTAACTTCGGACCATCGAAGTTGCTCGGTGTACACTTTTTAATGTTCTTCGATGTCAAATTTTATGATTATAAGCTTCCTAGATTATTTCGATGCCCAAACAACAACTTTCTATGACAAATGGACAAAACCATTAAAAGCTCCTCCATAGAGAGAGTTGAGAAACTTCGGACCATCAAAGTTGCTTCGTCTACACTTTTTATTGTTCTTCTATGTCAAATTTTACGAGTATAAGCTTCCTAGATTATTTCGATGCCAAAACAACAACTTTCTATGACAAATGGTACGGACCCTCAAAGTTGCTCGGTGTACACTTTTTATTGTTCTTCTGTGCCCAATTTTATGAGTATAATCTTCGTAGATTATTTCGATAGCAAAACAACTTTCTATTACAAATTGACAAAACCTTTAAATGCTCCTCGATAGAGAGAGTTGAGCAACTTCGGACATTCAAAGTTGCTCGTGATACACTTTTTATTGTTCTTCTATGTCAAATTTTGCGAGTATAAGCTTCCTAGATTATTTCGATCCCAAAACAACAACTTTCTATGACAAATGGACAAAACCGTTAAAAGCTCCTCCATAGAGAGAGTTGAGTAACTTCGGACCATCGAAGTTGCTCGGTGTACACTTTTTAATGTTCTTCGATGTCAAATTTTATGATTATAAGCTTCCTAGATTATTTCGATGCCCAAACAACAACTTTCTATGACAAATGGACAAAACCGTTAAAAGCTCCTCGATAGAGAGAGTTGAGTAACTTCGGACCATCAAAGTTGCTCGGTGTGCACTTTTTATTGTTCTTCTATGTCCAATTTTACGATTATAATCTTCTAAGATTATTTCAATGCCGAAACAACTTTCTAGGACAAATGGACAAAACCATTAAAAGCTCCTCCATAGATAGAGTTGATCACCTTCGAACCATCAAAGTTGCTCAGTGTACACTTTTTGTTGTTCTTCTATGTCAAATTTTACGAGTATAAGCTTCCTGGATTATTTCGATACCCAAACAACAACTTTCTATGACAAATGGACAAAGCCGTTAAAAGGTCCTCCATAGAGAGAGTTGAGTAACTTCGGACGATCAATGTTGCTCGGTTTACACTTTTTAATGTTCTTCGATGTCAAATTTTATGATTATAAGCTTCCTAGATTATTTCGATGACCAAACAACAACTTTCTATGACAAATGGACAAAACCGTTAAAAGCTCCTCCATAGAGAGAGTTGAGCAACTTCGGACCATCAAAGTTGCTCGGTGTGCACTTTTTATTGTTCTTCTATGTCCAATTTTACGAGTATAATCTTCTAAGATTATTTCAATGCCGAAACAACTTTCTATTACAAATTGACAAAACGGTTAAAAGCACCTCCATAGAGAGAGTTGAGCAACATCGGACTATCAAAGTTGCTTTGTGTACACTTTTTATTGTTCTTCTACGTCAAATTTTACGAGTATAAGCTTCCTAGATTATTTCGGTGCCAAAACAACAACTTTCTATGACAAACGGACAAAACCGTTAAAAGGTCCTACATAAAGAGAGTTCAGCAACTTCGGACCATCAATGTTACTCAGTGTACACTTTTTAATGTTCTTCTATGTCAAATTTTACGAGTATAAGCTTCCTAGATTATTTCGATGACAAAACAACGACTTTCTATGACAAATGGACAAAACCGCTAAAAGCTACTCGATAGAGAGAGTTGAGCAATTTCAGACCATGAAAGTTGCTCGGTGTACACTTTTTAATGTTATTCTATGTCAAATTTTACGAGTAAAAGCTCCCTAGATTATTTCGATGCCAAAGGAGCAACTTTCTATCACAAATGGACAAAACCGTTAAAGCTCCTCCATAGAGAGAGTTGAGCAACTTCGGACAACCAATGTCGCTAGGTGTACACGTTTTATTGTTCTTCTATGTCCAATTTTATGAGAATAATCTTGGTTGAATATTTCGATGCCGAAACAACAACTTTCTATTACAGATGGACAAAACCGTTAAAAGCTTCTCCATAGAGAGAGTTGAGCAACTTCGGACCATCAAAGTTTCTTGGTGTACACTTTTTATTGTTCTTCTATGTCAAATTTTACGAGTATAAGCTTCCTAGATTATTTCGATCCCAAAACAACAACTTTCTATGACAAATGGATAAAACCGTTAAAAGCTCCTCCATAGATAGAGTTTATCAACTTCGGACCATCAAAGTTGCTCCGCGTACACTTTTTATTGTTCTTCGATGTCAAATTTTATGAGTATAAGCTTCCTAGATTTTTTCAATGCCAAAACAAAAACTTTCAATGACAAATGGTCAAAATCGTTGAAAGCTCCTCCATAGAGAGAGTTGAGCAACTTCGGACCATCAAAGTTGCTCGTGGTACACTTTTTATTGTTCTTCTATGTCAAATTTTGCGAGTATAAGCTTCCTAGACTATTTCGATCCCAAAACAACAACTTTCTATGACAAATGGACAAAACCGTTAGAAGCTCCTCCATAGAGAGAGTTGAGGAACTTCGGACCATCGAAGTTGCTCGGTGTGCACTTTTTAATGTTCTTCAATGTCAAATTTTATGATTATAAGCTTCCTAGATTATTTCAATGCCTAAACAACAACTTTCTATGACAAATGGACAAAACCGTTAAAAGCTCCTCCATAGAGAGAGTTGAGCAACTTCGGACCATCAAAGTTGCTCGGTGTGCACTTTTTATTGTTCTTCTATGTCCAATTTTACGAGTATAATCTTCTAAGATTATTTCAATGCCGAAACAACTTTCTATTACAAATTGACAAAACCGTTAAAAGCACCTCCATAGAGAGAATTAAGCAACTTCGGACCATCAAAGTTGCTTTGTGTACACTTTTTATTGTTCTTCTATGTCAAATTTTACGAGTATAAACTTCTGACATTTTTTTGGATGCCAAAACACTAACTTTTTACGACAAATGGACAAAACCATTAAAAGCTCCTCGATAGAGAGAGTTGAGCAACTTCGGATCGTCAAAGTTGCTCGGTGTGCACTTTTTATTTTTCTTCTATGTCCAATTTTACGAGTATAATCTTCTAAGATTATTTCAATGCCGAAACAACTTTCTATTACAAAATTGACAAAACTGTTAAAAGCACCTCCGTAGAAAGAGTTGAGCAACTTCGGACAATCAAAGTTGCTTTGTGTACACTTTTTATTGTTCTTCTATGTCAAATTTTACGAGTATAAGCTTCCTAGATTATTTCGATGCCAACACAACAACTTTCTATGACAAATGGACAAAACCGTTAAAAGGTTCTACATAGAGAGAGTTGAGCAACTTCGGACCATCAATGTTGCTCGGTGTACACTTTTTAATGTTCTTCTATGTCAAATTTTACGAGTATAAGCTTCCTGGATTATTTTGATGCCAAAACAACGACTTTCTATGACAATTGGACAAAACCGCTAAAAGCTCCTCGATAGAGAGAGTTGAACAATTTCAGACCATGAAAGTTGCTCGGTGTACACTTTTTAATGTTCTTCTATGTCAAATTTTACGAGTAAAAGCTCCCTAAATTATTTCGATGCCGAAGGAGCAACTTTCTATCACAAATGGACAAAACCGTTAAAGCTCCTCCATAGAGAGAGTTGAGCAACTTCGGACCACCAATGTCGCTAGGTGTACACGTTTTATTGTTCTTCTATGTCCAATTTTATGAGTATAATCTTGGTAGAATATTTCGATGCCGAAACAACAACTTTCTATTACAGATGGACAAAACCGTTAAAAGCTTCTCCATAGAGAGAGTTGAGCAACTTCGGACCGTCAAAGTTGCTCGGTGTGCACTTTTTATTATTCTTCTATGTCTAATTTTACGAGTATAATCTTCTAAGATTATTTCAATGCCGAAACAACTTTCTATTACAAAATTGACAAAACCGTTAAAAGCACCTCCGTAGAGAGAGTTGAGCAACTTCGGACCATCAAAGTTGCTTTGTGTACACTTTTTATTGTTCTTCTATGTCAAATTTTACGAATATAAGTTTCCTAGATTATTTCGATGCCAAAACAAAAACTTTCTATGACAAATGGACAAAACCGTTAAGTGGTCCTACATAGAGAGAGTTGAGCAACTTCGGACCATCAATGTTGCTCAGTGTACACTTTTTAATGTTCTTCTATGTCAAATTTTACGAGTATAAGCTTCCTAGATTATTTCGATGCCAAAACAACGACTTTCTATGACAAATGGAAAAAACCGCTAAAAGCTCCTCGATAGAGAGAGTTTAGCAATTTCAGACCATGAAAGTTGCTCGGTGTACACTTTTTAATGTTCTTCGATGTCAAATTTTATGAGTATAAGCTTCCTAGATTTTTTCGATGCCAAAACAACAACTTTCTATGACAAATGGACAAAACCGTTAAAAGCTCCTCCATAGATAGAGTTTATCAACTTCGGACCATCAAAGTTGCTCCGCGTACACTTTTTATTGTTCTTCGATGTCAAATTTTATGAGTATAAGCTTCCTAGATTATTTCAATGCCAAAACAACAAATTTCAATGACAAATGGATAAAACCGTTAAAAGCTCCTCGATAGAGAAAGTGGAGAACCTTCGGAACATTAAAATTGCTCGTGGTACACTTTTTATTGTACTTCTATGTCAAATTTTGAGAGTATAAGCTTCCTAGATTATTTCAATTCCAAAACAACAACTTTCTGTGACAAATGGAAAAAATCGTTATAAGTTCCTCCATAGAGAGAGTTCAGAAACTTCGGACCATCAAAGTTGCTCCGCGTACACTTTTTATTGTTCTTCTATGTCAAATTTTACGAGTATAAGCTTCCTAGATTAGTTTGATGCCAAAACAACAACTTTATGTGACAAATGGACAAAATCATTAAAAGCTCCTCGATAGAGAGAGTTGAGCAACTTCGGACCCTCAAAGTTGCTCGGTGTACACTTTTTATTATTCTTCTATGTCAAATTTTACGAGTATAAGCTTCGGAGATTATTTTGGATGCCAAAATACCAAATTTTTATGACAAATGGACAAAACCATTAAAAGCTTCTCGATAGAGAGAGTTGAGCAACTTCGGACCATCAAAGTTGCCCGGTGTATACTTTTTATTGTTCTTCTATGCTCAATTTTACGAGTATAATCTTCGTAGATTATTTCGATGTCGAAACAACTTTCTATTACAAATTGACAAAATCATTAAAAGCTCCTCCATAGAGAGAGTTAAGCAACTTCGGACGATCAAAGTTTCTCGGTGTACACTTTTTATTGTCCTTCTATGTCAAATTTTACGAGTATAATCTTGGTAGAATATTTCGATGCCGAAACAACAACTTTCTATTACAGATGGACAAAACCGTTAAAAGCTTCTCCATAGAGAGAGTTGAGCAACTTCGGACCATCAAAGTTTCTCGGTGTACACTTTTTACTGTTCTTCTATGTCAAATTTTACGAGTATAGGATTCCAAGATTATTTCGATCCCAAAACAACAACTTTCTATGACAAATGGACAAAACCGTTAAAAGCTCCTCCATAGATAGAGTTTATCAACTTTGGACCATCAAAGTTGCTCCGCGTACACTTTTTATTGTTCTTTGATGTCAAATATTATGAGTATAAGCTTCCTAGATTATTTCAATGCCAAAACAACAACTTTCAATGACAAATGGATAAAACCGTTAAAAGCTCCTCGATAGAGAAAGTGGAAAACCTTTGGAACATTAAAATTGCTCGTGGTACACTTTTTAGTGTACTTCTATGTCAAATTTTGGGAGTATAAGCTTCCTAGATTATTTCGATGCCAAAACAACAATTTTCTATGACAAATGGACAAAATCGTTATAAGTTCCTCCATAGAGAGAGTTCAGAAACTTCGGACCATCAAAGTTGCTCCGTCTACACTTTTTATTGTTCTTCTATGTCAAATTTTACGAGTATAAGCTTCCTAGATTAGTTCGATGCCAAAACAACAACTTTCTATGACAAATGGACAAAACCATTAAAAGCTCCTCGATAGAGAGAGTTGAGCAACTTCGGACCCCCAAAGTTGCTCGGTGTACACTTTTTATTATTCTTCTATGTCAAATTTTACGAGTATAAGCTTCGGAGATTATTTTGGATGCCAAAATACCAACTTTTTATGACAAATGGACAAAACCATTAAAAGCTCCTCGATGGAGAGAGTTGAGCAACTTCGGACCATCAAAGTTGCTCGGTGTATACTTTTTATACTTCTTCTATGCTCAATTTTATAAGTGTAAGCTCCTTAGGTTATTTCGATGCCAAAGGAGCAACTTTCTATCACAAATAGAAAAAACCGTTAAAAGCTCCTCCATAGAGAGAGTTGAGGAATTTCGGACCATCAAAGTTGCTCAGTGTACACTTCTTATTGTACTTCTGTGTCAAATTTTACGAGTACAGGCTTCCGAGATTATTTGGTATGCCAAAACACCAACTTTCTATAACAAATGGACAAAACCGTTAAAAGCTCCACCATAAAGAGAGTTCAGCAACTTCGGACAATCAAAGTTGCTCGGTGTACACTTTTTATTGTTCTTTTATGTTCAATTTTACGAGTATAATCTTCGTAGATTATTTCGATGCCCAAACAACAACTTTCTATTATAAATAGACAAAACCGTTAAAAGCTCCTCCATAGAGAGAGTTAAGCAACTTCGGACCATCAATGTTGCTCTGTGTACAGTTTTTATTCTTCTTATATGTCCACTTTTACAAGTATAAGCTTCCTAGATTATTTCGATGCCAAAACAACAACTTTCTATGAGAAATGGACAAAACTTTTAAAAGCTCCTCCATAGATAGAGTTCAGCAACTTCGGACCATCAAAGTTGCTTTGTGTACACTTTTTATTCTTCTTCTATGTCAAATTTTACGAGTATAAGCTTCCTATATTATTTCGATGCCAAAACAACAACTTTCTAGGACAAATGGACAGAACCGTTAAAAGCTCCTACATAGAAAGAGTTGAGCAACTATGGACCATCAAAGTTTCTCGGTATAGACTTTTTATTGTTCTTCTATGTCAAATTTTACGAGTATAATCTTCGTAGATTATTTCGATGTCGAAACAACAACTTTCTATTACAAATGGACAAAACCGTTAAAAGCTTCTACACTTTTTATTGTTCTTCTATGCCCTATTTTACGAGTATAATCTTCGTAGATTATTTCGATGCCGAAACAACTTTCTATTACAAATTGACAAAATCGTTAAAAGCTCCTCGATAGAGAGAGTTGAGCAACTTCGGACCATCAAAGTTTCTCGGTATAGACTTTTTATTGTTCTTCTATGTCAAATTTTTACGAGTATAATCTTCGTAGATTATTTCGATGTCGAAACAACAACTTTCTATTACAAATGGACAAAACCGTTAAAAGCTTCTCCATAGAGAGAGTTGAGCAACTTCGGACAATCAAATTTGCTCGGTGTACACTTTTGATTGTTCTTGTATGTCAAATTTTACAAGTATAAGTTCCTATATTATTTCGATACCAAAACAACGACTTTCTATGACAAATGGACGAAACCGCTAAAAGCTCCGCCATAGAGAGAGTTGGGTAACTTCGGACCATCAAAGTTGCTCGGTGTACATATTTTATTGTTCTAATATGTCCAATTTTACGAGTATAATCTTCGTAAATTATTTCGATGCCAAAACAATAACTTTCTATGACAAATGGAAAAAATCGTTATAAGTTCTTCCGTAGAGAGAGTTGAGAAACTTCGGACCATCAAAGTTTCTCGGTGTACACTTTTTACTGTTCTTCTATGTCAAATTTTACGAGTATAAGCTTCCTAGATTATTTCGTTCCCAAAACAACAACTTTCTATGACAAATGGACAAACCGTTAAAAGCTCCTCCATAGATAGAGTTTATCAACTTCGGACCATCAAAGTTGCTCCGCGTACACTTTTTATTGTTCTTCGATGTCAAATTTTACGAGTATAAGCTTCCTAGATTATTTCAATGCCAAAACAACAACTTTCGGTGACAAATGGACAAAACCGTTAAAAGCTCCTCCATAGAGATATTTGAGGAACTTTGGAACATTAAAGTTGCTCGTGGTACACTTTTTATTGTTCTTCTATGTCAAATTTTGCGAGTATAAGCTTCCTAGATTATTTCGATGCCAAAACAAAAACTTTCTATGACAAATGGACAAAATCGTTATAAGTTCCTCCATAGATAGAGTTGAGCAACTTCGGACCATCAAAGTTGCTTTGTGTACAATTTTTATTCTTCTTCTATGTCAAATTTTACGAGTATAAGCTTCCTAGATTATTTCGATGCCAAAACAACAACTTTCTAGGACAAATGGACAGAACCGTTAAAAGCTCCTACATAGAAAGAGTTGAGCAACTTCGGACCATCAAAGTTGCTCGGTGTGCACTTTTTATTCTTCTTCTATGTCAAATTTTACGAGTATAAGCTTCCTAGATTATTTCGATGCCGAAACAACAACTTTCTATGAAAAATGGACAAAACCGTTAAAAGCTCCTCCATAGAGAGAGTTGAGCAACTTCGGAACATCAAAGTTTCTCGGCGTACACTTTTTATTGTTCTTCTATGTCAAATTTTACGAGTATAAGCTTCCTAGATTATTTCGATGCCGAAACAACAACTTTCTATTACAAATAGACAAAACCGTTAAAAACTCCTCCATAGAGAGAGTTGAGCAACTTCAGACCATCAAAGTTGCTTTGTGTACAGTTTTTATTGTTCTTCTATGTGAAATTTTACGAGTATAAGCTTCCTAGATTATTTTAATGCCAAAACAACTAATTTCTATGACAAATGGACAAAACCATTAAAAGCTCCTGCATAGATAGAGTTGAGCAACTTTGGACCATCAAAGTTATTCTGGGTACACTTTTTATTGTTCTTCTATGTCAAATTTTACTAGTATAAGCTTCCTAGATTATTTCGATGCCAAAATAACAACTTTCTATAACAAATGGACAAAACCGTTAAACGCTCCAAGATAGAGAGAGTTGAGCAACTTCGGACCATCAAAGTTGCTCGGTGTACACTTTTTATTGTTCTTCTATGTCAAATTTTACGAGTATAGACTTCCGAGATTATTTTGGATGCCAAAACACCAACTTTGTATGACAAATGGACGAAACCGTTAAAAGCTCCTCCATAGAGAGAGTTGAGCAACTTCGGACCATCAAAGGTGCTCAGTGTACTCTTTTTATTATTCTTCTATGTCAAATTTTACGAGTTTAAGCTGCCTAGATTATTTCGATGCCAAAACAACGACTTTGTATGACAAATGGACAAAACCGTTAAAAGCTCCTCTATAGAGAGACTTGAGCAACTTCAGACCGTCAAAGTTGCTCGGTGTACACTTTTTATTGTTCTTGTATGTCAAACTTTACGAGTATAAGCTTCCGAGATTATTTTGGATGACAAAACACCAACTCTCTTTGACAAATGGACAAAACCGTTAAAATCTCCCCCATAGAGAGAGTTGAGCAACTTCGGACCATCAAAGTTGCTCGGTATACACTTTTTATTCTTCTTTTATGTCCAATTTTACGAGTATAATCTTCGTAGATTATTTCGATGCCCAAACAACAACTTTCTATTATAAATAGACAAAACCGTTAAAAGCTCCTCCTTAGAGAGAGTTAAGCAACTTCGGACCATCAATGTTGCACTGTGTACAGTTTTTATTCTTCTTATATGTCCAATTTTACAAGTATAAGCTTCCTAGATTATTTCGATGCCAAAACAACAACTTTCTATGAGAAATGGACAAAACTTTTAAAAGCTCCTCCATAGATAGAGTTGAGCAACTTCGGACCATCAAAGTTGCTTTGTGTACACTTTTTATTCTTCTTCTATGTCAAATTTTACGAGTATAAGCTTCCTATATTATTTCGATGCCAAAACAACAACTTTCTAGAACAAATGGACAGAACCGTTAAAAGCTCCTACATAGAAAGAGTTGAGCAACTATGGACCATCAAAGTTTCTCGGTATAGACTTTTTATTGTTCTTCTATGTCAAATTTTACGAGTATAATCTTCGTAGATTATTTCGATGTCGAAACAACAACTTTCTATTACAAATGGACAAAATCGTTAAAAGCTTCTACACTTTGTATTGTTCTTCTATGCCCTATTTTACGAGTATAATCTTCGTAGATTATTTCGATGCCGAAACAACTTTCTATTACAAATTGACAAAATCGTTAAAAGCTCCTCGATAGAGAGAGTTGAGCAACTTCGGACCATCAAAGTTTCTCGCTATAGACATTTTATTGTTCTTCTATGTCAAATTTTACGAGTATAATCTTCGTAGATTATTTCGATGTCGAAACAACAACTTTCTATTACAAATGGACAAAACCGTTAAAAGCTTCTCCATAGAGAGAGTTGAGCAACTTCGGACAATCAAATTTGCTCGGTGTACACTTTTTATTGTTCTTGTATGTCAAATTTTACAAGTATAAGTTCCTATATTATTTCGATACCAAAACAACGACTTTCTATGACAAATGGACGAAACCGCTAAAAGCTCCGCCATAGAGAGAGTTGGGTAACTTCGGACCATCAAAGTTGCTCGGTGTACATATTTTATTGTTCTTCTATGTCCAATTTTACGAGTATAATCTTCGTAAATTATTTCGATGCCAAAACAATAACTTTCTATGACAAATGGAAAAAATCGTTATAAGTTCTTCCGTAGAGAGAGTTGAGAAACTTCGGACCATCAAAGTTTCTCGGTGTACACTTTTTACTGTTCTTCTATGTCAAATTTTACGAGTATAAGCTTCCTAGATTATTTCGTTCCCAAAACAACAACTTTCTATGACAAATGGACAAACCGTTAAAAGCTCCTCCATAGATAGAGTTTATCAACTTCGGACCATCAAAGTTGCTCCGCGTACACTTTTTATTGTTCTTCGATGTCAAATTTTACGAGTATAAGCTTCCTAGATTATTTCAATGCCAAAACAACAACTTTCGGTGACAAATGGACAAAACCGTTAAAAGCTCCTCCATAGAGATATTTGAGGAACTTTGGAACATTAAAGTTGCTCGTGGTACACTTTTTATTGTTCTTCTATGTCAAATTTTGCGAGTATAAGCTTCCTAGATTATTTCGATGCCAAAACAAAAACTTTCTATGACAAATGGACAAAATCGTTATAAGTTCCTCCATAGATAGAGTTGAGCAACTTCGGACCATCAAAGTTGCTTTGTGTACAATTTTTATTCTTCTTCTATGTCAAATTTTACGAGTATAAGCTTCCTAGATTATTTCGATGCCAAAACAACAACTTTCTAGGACAAATGGACAGAACCGTTAAAAGCTCCTACATAGAAAGAGTTGAGCAACTTCGGACCATCAAAGTTGCTCGGTGTGCACTTTTTATTCTTCTTCTATGTCAAATTTTACGAGTATAAGCTTCCTAGATTATTTCGATGCCGAAACAACAACTTTCTATGAAAAATGGACAAAACCGTTAAAAGCTCCTCCATAGAGAGAGTTGAGCAACTTCGGAACATCAAAGTTTCTCGGCGTACACTTTTTATTGTTCTTCTATGTCAAATTTTACGAGTATAAGCTTCCTAGATTATTTCGATGCCGAAACAACAACTTTCTATTACAAATAGACAAAACCGTTAAAAACTCCTCCATAGAGAGGGTTGAGCAACTTCAGACCATCAAAGTTGCTTTGTGTACAGTTTTTATTGTTCTTCTATGTGAAATTTTACGAGTATAAGCTTCCTAGATTATTTTAATGCCAAAACAACTAATTTCTATGACAAATGGACAAAACCATTAAAAGCTCCTGCATAGATAGAGTTGAGCAACTTTGGACCATCAAAGTTATTCTGGGTACACTTTTTATTGTTCTTCTATGTCAAATTTTACTAGTATAAGCTTCCTAGATTATTTCGATGCCAAAATAACAACTTTCTATAACAAATGGACAAAACCGTTAAACGCTCCAAGATAGAGAGAGTTGAGCAACTTCGGACCATCAAAGTTGCTCGGTGTACACTTTTTATTGTTCTTCTATGTCAAATTTTACGAGTATAGACTTCCGAGATTATTTTGGATGCCAAAACACCAACTTTGTATGACAAATGGACGAAACCGTTAAAAGCTCCTCCATAGAGAGAGTTGAGCAACTTCGGACCATCAAAGGTGCTCAGTGTACTCTTTTTATTATTCTTCTATGTCAAATTTTACGAGTTTAAGCTGCCTAGATTATTTCGATGCCAAAACAACGACTTTGTATGACAAATGGACAAAACCGTTAAAAGCTCCTCTATAGAGAGACTTGAGCAACTTCAGACCGTCAAAGTTGCTCGGTGTACACTTTTTATTGTTCTTGTATGTCAAACTTTACGAGTATAAGCTTCCGAGATTATTTTGGATGACAAAACACCAACTCTCTTTGACAAATGGACAAAACCGTTAAAATCTCCCCCATAGAGAGAGTTGAGCAACTTCGGACCATCAAAGTTGCTCGGTATACACTTTTTATTCTTCTTTTATGTCCAATTTTACGAGTATAATCTTCGTAGATTATTTCGATGCCCAAACAACAACTTTCTATTATAAATAGACAAAACCGTTAAAAGCCCCTCCATAGAGAGAGTTAAGCAACTTCGGACCATCAATGTTGCACTGTGTACAGTTTTTATTCTTCTTATATGTCCAATTTTACAAGTATAAGCTTCCTAGATTATTTCGATGCCAAAACAACAACTTTCTATGAGAAATGGACAAAACTTTTAAAAGCTCCTCCATAGATAGAGTTGAGCAACTTCGGACCATCAAAGTTGCTTTGTGTACACTTTTTATTCTTCTTCTATGTCAAATTTTACGAGTATAAGCTTCCTATATTATTTCGATGCCAAAACAACAACTTTCTAGGACAAATGGACAGAACCGTTAAAAGCTCCTACATAGAAAGAGTTGAGCAACTATGGACCATCAAAGTTTCTCGGTATAGACTTTTTATTGTTCTTCTATGTCAAATTTTACGAGTATAATCTTCGTAGATTATTTCGATGTCGAAACAACAACTTTCTATTACAAATGGACAAAACCGTTAAAAGCTTCTACACTTTGTATTGTTCTTCTACGCCCTATTTTACGAGTATAATCTTCGCAGATTATTTCGATGCCGAAACAACTTTCTATTACAAATTGACAAAATCGTTAAAAGCTCCTCGATAGAGAGAGTTGAGCAACTTCGGACCATCAAAGTTTCTCGGTATAGACTTTTTATTGTTCTTCTATGTCAAATTTTACGAGTATAATCTTCGTAGATTATTTCGATGTCGAAACAACAACTTTCTATTACAAATGGACAAAACCGTTAAAAGCTTCTCCATAGAGAGAGTTGAGCAACTTCGGACAATCAAATTTGCTCGGTGTACACTTTTTATTGTTCTTGTATGTCAAATTTTACAAGTATAAGTTCCTATATTATTTCGATACCAAAACAACGACTTTCTATGACAAATGGACGAAACCGCTAAAAGCTCCGCCATAGAGAGAGTTGGGTAACTTCGGACCATCAAAGTTGCTCGGTGTACATATTTTATTGTTCTTCTATGTCCAATTTTACGAGTATAATCTTCGTAAATTATTTCGATGCCAAAACAATAACTTTCTATGACAAATGGAAAAAATCGTTATAAGTTCTTCCGTAGAGAGAGTTGAGAAACTTCGGACCATCAAAGTTTCTCGGTGTACACTTTTTACTGTTCTTCTATGTCAAATTTTACGAGTATAAGCTTCCTAGATTATTTCGTTCCCAAAACAACAACTTTCTATGACAAATGGACAAACCGTTAAAAGCTCCTCCATAGATAGAGTTTATCAACTTCGGACCATCAAAGTTGCTCCGCGTACACTTTTTATTGTTCTTCGATGTCAAATTTTACGAGTATAAGCTTCCTAGATTATTTCAATGCCAAAACAACAACTTTCGGTGACAAATGGACAAAACCGTTAAAAGCTCCTCCATAGAGATATTTGAGCAACTTTGGAACATTAAAGTTGCTCGTGGTACACTTTTTATTGTTCTTCTATGTCAAATTTTGCGAGTATAAGCTTCCTAGATTATTTCGATGCCAAAACAAAAACTTTCTATGACAAATGGACAAAATCGTTATAAGTTCCTCCATAGATAGAGTTGAGCAACTTCGGACCATCAAAGTTGCTTTGTGTACAATTTTTATTCTTCTTCTATGTCAAATTTTACGAGTATAAGCTTCCTAGATTATTTCGATGCCAAAACAACAACTTTCTAGGACAAATGGACAGAACCGTTAAAAGCTCCTACATAGAAAGAGTTGAGCAACTTCGGACCATCAAAGTTGCTCGGTGTGCACTTTTTAT
Source organism: Euonymus europaeus (assembly GCA_963580455.1). Lineage (NCBI taxonomy): Eukaryota > Viridiplantae > Streptophyta > Magnoliopsida > Celastrales > Celastraceae > Euonymus > Euonymus europaeus. The sequence continues at coordinate 11,263,766 of OY756965.1, forward strand.
TGTTCTTCTATGTCAAATTTTACGAGTATAAGCTTCCTATATTATTTCGATGCCGAAACAACAACTTTCTATGAAAAATGGACAAAACCGTTAAAAGCTCCTCCATAGAGAGAGTTGAGCAACTTCGGAACATCAAAGTTTCTCGGCGTACACTTTTTATTGTTCTTCTATGTCAAATTTTACGAGTATAAGCTTCCTAGATTATTTCGATGCCGAAACAACAACTTTCTATTACAAATAGACAAAACCGTTAAAAACTCCTCCATAGAGAGAGTTGAGCAACTTCAGACCATCAAAGTTGCTTTGTGTACAGTTTTTATTGTTCTTCTATGTGAAATTTTACGAGTATAAGCTTCCTAGATTATTTTAATGCCAAAACAACTACTTTCTATGACAAATGGACAAAACCATTAAAAGCTCCTGCATAGATAGAGTTGAGCAACTTTGGACCATCAAAGTTATTTTGGGTACACTTTTTATTGTTCTTCTATGTCAAATTTTACTAGTATAAGCTTCCTAGATTATTTCGATGCCAAAATAACAACTTTCTATAACAAATGGACAAAACCGTTAAACGCTCCAAGATAGAGAGAGTTGAGCAACTTCGGACCATCAAAGTTGCTCGGTGTACAATTTTTATTGTTCTTCTATGTCCAATTTTACGAGTATAGACTTCCGAGATTATTTTGGATGCCAAAACACCAACTTTGTATGACAAATGGACGAAACCGTTAAAAGCTCCTCCATAGAGAGAGTTGAGCAACTTCGGACCATCATAGGTGCTCAGTGTACTCTTTTTATTATTCTTCTATGTCAAATTTTACGAGTTTAAGCTGCCTAGATTATTTCGATGCCAAAACAACGACTTTGTATGACAAATGGACAAAACCGTTAAAAGCTCCTCTATAGAGAGACTTGAGCAACTTCAGACCGTCAAAGTTGCTCGGTGTACACTTTTTATTGTTCTTGTATGTCAAACTTTACGAGTATAAGCTTCCGAGATTATTTTGGATGACAAAACACCAACTCTCTTTGACAAATGGACAAAACCGTTACAATCTCCCCCATAGAGAGAGTTGAGCAACTTCGGACCATCAAAGTTGCTCGGTATACACTTTTTATTCTTATTTTATGTCCAATTTTACGAGTATAATCTTCGTAGATTATTTCGATGCCCAAACAACAACTTTCTATTATAAATAGACAAAACCGTTAAAAGCACCTCCATAGAGAGAGTTAAGCAACTTCGGACCGTCAATGTTGCTCTGTGTACAGTTTTTATTCTTCTTATATGTCCACTTTTACAAGTATAAGCTTCCTAGATTATTTCGATGCCAAAACAACAACTTTCTATGAGAAATGGACAAAACTTTTAAAAGCTCCTCCATAGATAGAGTTGAGCAACTTCGGACCATCAAAGTTGCTTTGTGTACACTTTTTATTCTTCTTCTATGTCAAATTTTACGAGTATAAGCTTCCTATATTATTTCGATGCCAAAACAACAACTTTCTAGGACAAATGGACAGAACCGTTTAAAGCTCCTACATAGAAAGAGTTGAGCAACTATGGACCATCAAAGTTGCTCGGTTTACACTTTTTATTGTTCTTCTATGTCAAATTTTATGAGTATAAGCTTTATAGATTTTTTCGATGCCAAAATAACAACTTTCTATGAAAAATGGACAAAACCGTTAAAAGCTCCTCCATAGAGAGAGTTGAGCAACTTCGGACCACCAAAGGTGCTCAGTGTACTCTTTTTATTATTCTTCTATGTCAAATTTTACGAGTTTAAGCTTCCTAGATTATTTCGATGCCAAAACAACGACTTTGTATGACAAATGGACAAAACCGTTAAAAGCTCCTCTATAGAGAGACTTGAGCAACTTCAGACCGTCAAAGTTGCTCGATGTACACTTTTTATTGTTCTTGTATGTCAAACTTTACGAGTATAAGCTTCCGAGATTATTTTGGATGACAAAACACCAACTCTCTATGACAAATGGACAAAACCGTTAAAAGCTCCTCCATAGAGAGAGTTGAGCAACTTCGGATCATCAAAGTTGCTCGGTATACACTTTTTATTGTTCTTCTATGCCCTATTTTACGAGTATAATCTTCGTAGATTATTTCGATGCCGAAACAACTTTCTATTACAAATTGACAAAATCGTTAAAAGCTCCTCGATAGAGAGAGTTGAGCAACTTCGGACCATCAAAGTTTTTCGGTATAGACTTTTTATTGTTCTTCTATGTCAAATTTTACGAGTATAATCTTCGTAGATTATTTCGATGTCGAAACAACAACTTTCTATTACAAATGGACAAAACCGTTAAAAGCTTCTCCATAGAGAGAGTTGAGCAACTTCGGACAATCAAATTTGCTCGGTGTACACTTTTTATTGTTCTTGTATGTCAAATTTTACAAGTATAAGTTCCTAGATTATTTCGATACCAAAACAACGACTTTCTATGACAAATGGACGAAACCGTTAAAAGCTCCGCCATAGAGAGAGTTGGGTAACTTCGGACCATCAAAGTTGCTCGGTGTACATATTTTATTGTTCTTCTATGTCCAATTTTACGAGTATAATCTTCGTAAATTATTTCGATGCCAAAACAATAACTTTCTATGACAAATGGAAAAAATCGTTATAAGTTCTTCCGTAGAGAGAGTTGAGAAACTTCGGACCATCAAAGTTTCTCGGTGTACACTTTTTACTGTTCTTCTATGTCAAATTTTACGAGTATAAGCTTCCTAGATTATTTCGTTCCCAAAACAACAACTTTCTATGACAAATGGACAAACCGTTAAAAGCTCCTCCATAGATAGAGTTTATCAACTTCGGACCATCAAAGTTGCTCCGCGTACACTTTTTATTGTTCTTCGATGTCAAATTTTACGAGTATAAGCTTCCTAGATTATTTCAATGCCAAAACAACAACTTTCGGTGACAAATGGACAAAACCGTTAAAAGCTCCTCCATAGAGATATTTGAGCAACTTTGGAACATTAAAGTTGCTCGTGGTACACTTTTTATTGTTCTTCTATGTCAAATTTTGCGAGTATAAGCTTCCTAGATTATTTCGATGCCAAAACAAAAACTTTCTATGACAAATGGACAAAATCGTTATAAGTTCCTCCATAGATAGAGTTGAGCAACTTCGGACCATCAAAGTTGCTTTGTGTACAATTTTTATTCTTCTTCTATGTCAAATTTTACGAGTATAAGCTTCCTAGATTATTTCGATGCCAAAACAACAAATTTCTAGGACAAATGGACAGAACCGTTAAAAGCTCCTACATAGAAAGAGTTGAGCAACTTCGGACCATCAAAGTTGCTCGGTGTGCACTTTTTATTGTTCTTCTATGTCAAATTTTACGAGTATAAGCTTCCTAGATTATTTCGATGCCGAAACAACAACTTTCTATGAAAAATGGACAAAACCGTTAAAAGCTCCTCCATAGAGAGAGTTGAGCAACTTCGGAACATCAAAGTTTCTCGGCGTACACTTTTTATTGTTCTTCTATGTCAAATTTTACGAGTATAAGCTTCCTAGATTATTTCGATGCCGAAACAACAACTTTCTATTACAAATAGACAAAACCGTTAAAAACTCCTCCATAGAGAGAGTTGAGCAACTTCAGACCATCAAAGTTGCTTTGTGTACAGTTTTTATTGTTCTTCTATGTGAAATTTTACGAGTATAAGCTTCCTAGATTATTTTAATGCCAAAACAACTAATTTCTATGACAAATGGACAAAACCATTAAAAGCTCCTGCATAGATAGAGTTGAGCAACTTTGGACCATCAAAGTTATTCTGGGTACACTTTTTATTGTTCTTCTATGTCAAATTTTACTAGTATAAGCTTCCTAGATTATTTCGATGCCAAAATAACAACTTTCTATAACAAATGGACAAAACCGTTAAACGCTCCAAGATAGAGAGAGTTGAGCAACTTCGGACCATCAAAGTTGCTCGGTGTACACTTTTTATTGTTCTTCTATGTCAAATTTTACGAGTATAGACTTCCGAGATTATTTTGGATGCCAAAACACCAACTTTGTATGACAAATGGACGAAACCGTTAAAAGCTCCTCCATAGAGAGAGTTGAGCAACTTCGGACCATCAAAGGTGCTCAGTGTACTCTTTTTATTATTCTTCTATGTCAAATTTTACGAGTTTAAGCTGCCTAGATTATTTCGATGCCAAAACAACGACTTTGTATGACAAATGGACAAAACCGTTAAAAGCTCCTCTATAGAGAGACTTGAGCAACTTCAGACCGTCAAAGTTGCTCGGTGTACACTTTTTATTGTTCTTGTATGTCAAACTTTACGAGTATAAGCTTCCGAGATTATTTTGGATGACAAAACACCAACTCTCTTTGACAAATGGACAAAACCGTTAAAATCTCCCCCATAGAGAGAGTTGAGCAACTTCGGACCATCAAAGTTGCTCGGTATACACTTTTTATTCTTCTTCTATGTCCAATTTTACGAGTATAATCTTCGTAGATTATTTCGATGCCCAAACAACAACTTTCTATTATAAATAGACAAAACCGTTAAAAGCTCGTCCATAGAGAGAGTTAAGCAACTTCGGACCATCAATGTTGCTCTGTGTACAGTTTTTATTCTTCTTATATGTCCACTTTTACAAGTATAAGCTTCCTAGATTATTTCGATGCCAAAACAACAACTTTCTATGAGAAATGGACAAAACTTTTAAAAGCTCCTCCATAGATAGAGTTGAGCAACTTCGGACCATCAAAGTTGCTTTGTGTACACTTTTTATTCTTCTTCTATGTCAAATTTTACGAGTATAAGCTTCCTATATTATTTCGATGCCAAAACAACAACTTTCTAGGACAAATGGACAGAACCGTTAAAAGCTCCTACATAGAAAGAGTTGAGCAACTTCGGACCATCAAAGTTGCTCGGTTTACACTTTTTATTGTTCTTCTATGTCAAATTTTATGAGTATAAGCTTTATAGATTATTTCGATGCCAAAATAACAACTTTCTATGAAAAATGGACAAAACCGTTAAAAGCTCCTCCATAGAGAGAGTTGAGCAACTTCGGACCACCAAAGGTGCTCAGTGTACTCTTTTTATTATTCTTCTATGTCAAATTTTACGAGTTTAAGCTTCCTAGATTATTTCGATGCCAAAACAACGACTTTGTATGACAAATGGACAAAACCGTTAAAAGCTCCTCTATAGAGAGACTTGAGCAACTTCAGACCGTCAAAGTTGCTCGATGTACACTTTTTATTGTTCTTGTATGTCAAACTTTACGAGTATAAGCTTCCGAGATTATTTTGGATGACAAAACACCAACTCTCTATGACAAATGGACAAAACCGTTAAAAGCTCCTCCATAGAGAGAGTTGAGCAACTTCGGATCATCAAAGTTGCTCGGTATACACTTTTTATTGTTCTTCTATGCCCTATTTTACGAGTATAATCTTCGTAGATTATTTCGATGCCGAAACAACTTTCTATTACAAATTGACAAAATCATTAAAAGCTCCTCGATAGAGAGAGTTGAGCAACTTCGGACCATCAAAGTTTCTCGGTATAGACTTTTCATTGTTCTTCTATGTCAAATTTTACGAGTATAATCTTCGTAGATTATTTCGATGTCGAAACAACAACTTTCTATTACAAATGGACAAAACCGTTAAAAGCTTCTCCATAGAGAGAGTTGAGCAACTTCGGACAATCAAATTTGCTCGGTGTACACTTTTTATTGTTCTTGTATGTCAAATTTTACAAGTATAAGTTCCTAGATTATTTCGATACCAAAACAACGACTTTCTATGACAAATGGACGAAACCGTTAAAAGCTCCGCCATAGAGAGAGTTGGGTAACTTCGGACCATCAAAGTTGCTCGGTGTACATATTTTATTGTTCTTCTATGTCCAATTTTACGAGTATAATCTTCGTAAATTATTTCGATGCCAAAACAATAACTTTCTATGACAAATGGAAAAAATCGTTATAAGTTCTTCCGTAGAGAGAGTTGAGAAACTTCGGACCATCAAAGTTTCTCGGTGTACACTTTTTACTGTTCTTCTATGTCAAATTTTACGAGTATAAGCTTCCTAGATTATTTCGTTCCCAAAACAACAACTTTCTATGACAAATGGACAAACCGTTAAAAGCTCCTCCATAGATAGAGTTTATCAACTTCGGACCATCAAAGTTGCTCCGCGTACACTTTTTATTGTTCTTCGATGTCAAATTTTACGAGTATAAGCTTCCTAGATTATTTCAATGCCAAAACAACAACTTTCGGTGACAAATGGACAAAACCGTTAAAAGCTCCTCCATAGAAATATTTGAGCAACTTTGGAACATTAAAGTTGCTCGTGGTACACTTTTTATTGTTCTTCTATGTCAAATTTTGCGAGTATAAGCTTCCTAGATTATTTCGATGCCAAAACAAAAACTTTCTATGACAAATGGACAAAATCGTTATAAGTTCCTCCATAGATAGAGTTGAGCAACTTCGGACCATCAAAATTGCTTTGTGTACATTTTTTTCTTCTTCTTCTATGTCAAATTTTACGAGTATAAGCTTCCTAGATTATTTCGATGCCAAAACAACAACTTTCTAGGACAAATGGACAGAACCGTTAAAAGCTCCTACATAGAAAGAGTTGAGCAACTTCGGACCATCAAAGTTGCTCGGTGTGCACTTTTTATTGTTCTTCTATGTCAAATTTTACGAGTATAAGCTTCCTAGATTATTTCGATGCCGAAACAACAACTTTCTATGAAAAATGGACAAAACCGTTAAAAGCTCCTCCATAGAGAGAGTTGAGCAACTTCGGAACATCAAAGTTTCTCGGCGTACACTTTTTATTGTTCTTCTATGTCAAATTTTACGAGTATAAGCTTCCTAGATTATTTCGATGCCGAAACAACAACTTTCTATTACAAATAGACAAAACCGTTAAAAACTCATCCATAGAGAGAGTTGAGCAACTTCAGACCATCAAAGTTGCTTTGTGTACAGTTTTTATTGTTCTTCTATGTGAAATTTTACGAGTATAAGCTTCCTAGATTATTTTAATGCCAAAACAACTACTTTCTATGACAAATGGACAAAACCATTAAAAGCTCCTGCATAGATAGAGTTGAGCAACTTTGGACCATCAAAGTTATTTTGGGTACACTTTTTATTGTTCTTCTATGTCAAATTTTACTAGTATAAGCTTCCTAGATTATTTCGATGCCAAAATAACAACTTTCTATAACAAATGGACAAAACCGTTAAACGCTCCAAGATAGAGAGAGTTGAGCAACTTCGGACCATCAAAGTTGCTCGGTGTACACTTTTTATTGTTCTTCTATGTTCAATTTTACGAGTATAGACTTCCGAGATTATTTTGGATGCCAAAACACCAACTTTGTATGACAAATGGACGAAACCGTTAAAAGCTCCTCCATAGAGAGAGTTGAGCAACTTCGGACCATCAAAGGTGCTCAGTGTACTCTTTTTATTATTCTTCTATGTCAAATTTTACGAGTTTAAGCTGCCTAGATTATTTCGATGCCAAAACAACGACTTTGTATGACAAATGGACAAAACCGTTAAAAGCTCCTCTATAGAGAGACTTGAGCAACTTCAGACCGTCAAAGTTGCTCGGTGTACACTTTTTATTGTTCTTGTATGTCAAACTTTACGAGTATAAGCTTCCGAGATTATTTTGGATGACAAAACACCAACTCTCTTTGACAAATGGACAAAACCGTTAAAATCTCCCCCATAGAGAGAGTTGAGCAACTTCGGACCATCAAAGTTGCTCGGTATACACTTTTTATTCTTCTTTTATGTCCAATTTTACGAGTATAATCTTCGTAGATTATTTCGATGCCCAAACAACAACTTTCTATTATAAATAGACAAAACCGTTAAAAGCTCCTCCATAGAGAGAGTTAAGCAACTTCGGACCATCAATGTTGCTCTGTGTACAGTTTTTATTCTTCTTATATGTCCACTTTTACAAGTATAAGCTTCCTAGATTATTTCGATGCCAAAACAACAACTTTCTATGAGAAATGGACAAAACTTTTAAAAGTTCCTCCATAGATAGAGTTGAGCAACTTCGGACCATCAAAGTTGCTTTGTGTACACTTTTTATTCTTCTTCTATGTCAAATTTTACGAGTATAAGCTTCCTATATTATTTCGATGCCAAAACAACAACTTTCTAGGACAAATGGACAGAACCGTTAAAAGCTCCTACATAAAAAGAGTTGAGCAACTATGGACCATCAAAGTTGCTCGGTTTACACTTTTTATTGTTCTTCTATGTCCAATTTTACGAGTATAATCTTCGTAAATTATTTCGATGCCAAAACAATAACTTTCTATGACAAATGGAAAAAATCGTTATAAGTTCTTCCGTAGAGAGAGTTGAGAAACTTCGGACCATCAAAGTTTCTCGGTGTACACTTTTTACTGTTCTTCTATGTCAAATTTTACGAGTATAAGCTTCCTAGATTATTTCGTTCCCAAAACAACAACTTTCTATGACAAATGGACAAACCGTTAAAAGCTCCTCCATAGATAGAGTTTATCAACTTCGGACCATCAAAGTTGCTCCGCGTACACTTTTTATTGTTCTTCGATGTCAAATTTTACGAGTATAAGCTTCCTAGATTATTTCAATGCCAAAACAACAACTTTCGGTGACAAATGGACAAAACCGTTAAAAGCTCCTCCATAGAAATATTTGAGCAACTTTGGAACATTAAAGTTGCTCGTGGTACACTTTTTATTGTTCTTCTATGTCAAATTTTGCGAGTATAAGCTTCCTAGATTATTTCGATGCCAAAACAAAAACTTTCTATGACAAATGGACAAAATCGTTATAAGTTCCTCCATAGATAGAGTTGAGCAACTTCGGACCATCAAAGTTGCTTTGTGTACAATTTTTATTCTTCTTCTATGTCAAATTTTACGAGTATAAGCTTCCTAGATTATTTCGATGCCAAAACAACAACTTTCTAGGACAAATGGACAGAACCGTTAAAAGCTCCTACATAGAAAGAGTTGAGCAACTTCGGACCATCAAAGTTGCTCGGTGTGCACTTTTTATTGTTCTTCTATGTCAAATTTTACGAGTATAAGCTTCCTAGATTATTTCGATGCCGAAACAACAACTTTCTATGAAAAATGGACAAAACCGTTAAAAGCTCCTCCATAGAGAGAGTTGAGCAACTTCGGAACATCAAAGTTTCTCGGCGTACACTTTTTATTGTTCTTCTATGTCAAATTTTACGAGTATAAGCTTCCTAGATTATTTCGATGCCGAAACAACAACTTTCTATTACAAATAGACAAAACCGTTAAAAACTCCTCCATAGAGAGAGTTGAGCAACTTCAGACCATCAAAGTTGCTTTGTGTACAGTTTTTATTGTTCTTCTATGTGAAATTTTACGAGTATAAGCTTCCTAGATTATTTTAATGCCAAAACAACTACTTTCTATGACAAATGGACAAAACCATTAAAAGCTCCTGCATAGATAGAGTTGAGCAACTTTGGACCATCAAAGTTATTTTGGGTACACTTTTTATTGTTCTTCTATGTCAAATTTTACTAGTATAAGCTTCCTAGATTATTTCGATGCCAAAATAACAACTTTCTATAACAAATGGACAAAACCGTTAAACGCTCCAAGATAGAGAGAGTTGAGCAACTTCGGACCATCAAAGTTGCTCGGTGTACACTTTTTATTGTTCTTCTATGTTCAATTTTACGAGTATAGACTTCCGAGATTATTTTGGATGCCAAAACACCAACTTTGTATGACAAATGGACGAAACCGTTAAAAGCTCCTCCATAGAGAGAGTTGAGCAACTTCGGACCATCAAAGGTGCTCAGTGTACTCTTTTTATTATTCTTCTATGTCAAATTTTACGAGTTTAAGCTGCCTAGATTATTTCGATGCCAAAACAACGACTTTGTATGACAAATGGACAAAACCGTTAAAAGCTCCTCTATAGAGAGACTTGAGCAACTTCAGACCGTCAAAGTTGCTCGGTGTACACTTTTTATTGTTCTTGTATGTCAAACTTTACGAGTATAAGCTTCCGAGATTATTTTGGATGACAAAACACCAACTCTCTTTGACAAATGGACAAAACCGTTAAAATCTCCCCCATAGAGAGAGTTGAGCAACTTCGGACCATCAAAGTTGCTCGGTATACACTTTTTATTCTTCTTTTATGTCCAATTTTACGAGTATAATCTTCGTAGATTATTTCGATGCCCAAACAACAACTTTCTATTATAAATAGACAAAACCGTTAAAAGCTCCTCCATAGAGAGAGTTAAGCAACTTCGGACCATCAATGTTGCTCTGTGTACAGTTTTTATTCTTCTTATATGTCCACTTTTACAAGTATAAGCTTCCTAGATTATTTCGATGCCAAAACAACAACTTTCTATGAGAAATGGACAAAACTTTTAAAAGCTCCTCCATAGATAGAGTTGAGCAACTTCGGACCATCAAAGTTGCTTTGTGTACACTTTTTATTCTTCTTCTATGTCAAATTTTACGAGTATAAGCTTCCTATATTATTTCGATGCCAAAACAACAACTTTCTAGGACAAATGGACAGAACCGTTAAAAGCTCCTACATAGAAAGAGTTGAGCAACTATGGACCATCAAAGTTGCTCGGTTTACACTTTTTATTGTTCTTCTATGTCAAATTTTATGAGTATAAGCTTTATAGATTATTTCGATGCCAAAATAACAACTTTCTATGAAAAATGGACAAAACCGTTAAAAGCTCCTCCATAGAGAGAGTTGAGCAACTTCGGACCACCAAAGGTGCTCAGTGTACTCTTTTTATTATTCTTCTATGTCAAATTTTACGAGTTTAAGCTTCCTAGATTATTTCGATGCCAAAACAACGACTTTGTATGACAAATGGACAAAACCGTTAAAAGCTCCTCTATAGAGAGACTTGAGCAACTTCAGACCGTCAAAGTTGCTCGATGTACACTTTTTATTGTTCTTGTATGTCAAACTTTACGAGTATAAGCTTCCGAGATTATTTTGGATGACAAAACACCAACTCTCTATGACAAATGGACAAAACCGTTAAAAGCTCCTCCATAGAGAGAGTTGAGCAACTTCAGACCATCAAAGTTGCTTTGTGTACAGTTTTTATTGTTCTTCTATGTGAAATTTTACGAGTATAAGCTTCCTAGATTATTTTAATGCCAAAACAACTACTTTCTATGACAAATGGACAAAACCATTAAAAGCTCCTGCATAGATAGAGTTGAGCAACTTTGGACCATCAAAGTTATTTTGGGTACACTTTTTATTGTTCTTCTATGTCAAATTTTACTAGTATAAGCTTCCTAGATTATTTCGATGCCAAAATAACAACTTTCTATAACAAATGGACAAAACCGTTAAACGCTCCAAGATAGAGAGAGTTGAGCAACTTCGGACCATCAAAGTTGCTCGGTGTACACTTTTTATTGTTCTTCTATGTCCAATTTTACGAGTATAGACTTCCGAGATTATTTTGGATGCCAAAACACCAACTTTGTATGACAAATGGACGAAACCGTTAAAAGCTCCTCCATAGAGAGAGTTGAGCAACTTCGGACCATCAAAGGTGCTCAGTGTACTCTTTTTATTATTCTTCTATGTCAAATTTTACGAGTTTAAGCTGCCTAGATTATTTCGATGCCAAAACAACGACTTTGTATGACAAATGGACAAAACCGTTAAAAGCTCCTCTATAGAGAGACTTGAGCAACTTCAGACCGTCAAAGTTGCTCGGTGTACACTTTTTATTGTTCTTGTATGTCAAACTTTACGAGTATAAGCTTCCGAGATTATTTTGGATGACAAAACACCAACTCTCTTTGACAAATGGACAAAACCGTTAAAATCTCCCCCATAGAGAGAGTTGAGCAACTTCGGACCATCAAAGTTGCTCGGTATACACTTTTTATTCTTCTTTTATGTCCAATTTTACGAGTATAATCTTCGTAGATTATTTCGATGCCCAAACAACAACTTTCTATTATAAATAGACAAAACCGTTAAAAGCTCCTCCATAGAGAGAGTTAAGCAACTTCGGACCATCAATGTTGCTCTGTGTACAGTTTTTATTCTTCTTATATGTCCACTTTTACAAGTATAAGCTTCCTAGATTATTTCGATGCCAAAACAATAACTTTCTATGAGAAATGGACAAAACTTTTAAAAGCTCCTCCATAGATAGAGTTGAGCAACTTCGGACCATCAAAGTTGCTTTGTGTACACTTTTTATTCTTCTTCTATGTCAAATTTTACGAGTATAAGCTTCCTATATTATTTCGATGCCAAAACAACAACTTTCTAGGACAAATGGACAGAACCGTTAAAAGCTCCTACATAGAAAGAGTTGAGCAACTATGGACCATCAAAGTTGCTCGGTTTACACTTTTTATTGTTCTTCTATGTCAAATTTTATGAGTATAAGCTTTATAGATTATTTCGATGCCAAAATAACAACTTTCTATGAAAAATGGACAAAACCGTTAAAAGCTCCTCCATAGAGAGAGTTGAGCAACTTCGGACCACCAAAGGTGCTCAGTGTACTCTTTTTATTATTCTTCTATGTCAAATTTTACGAGTTTAAGCTTCCTAGATTATTTCGATGCCAAAACAACGACTTTGTATGACAAATGGACAAAACCGTTAAAAGCTCCTCTATAGAGAGACTTGAGCAACTTCAGACCGTCAAAGTTGCTCGATGTACACTTTTTATTGTTCTTGTATGTCAAACTTTACGAGTATAAGCTTCCGAGATTATTTTGGATGACAAAACACCAACTCTCTATGACAAATGGACAAAACCGTTAAAAGCTCCTCCATAGAGAGAGTTGAGCAACTTCGGATCATCAAAGTTGCTCGGTATACACTTTTTATTGTTCTTCTATGCCCTATTTTACGAGTATAATCTTCGTAGATTATTTCGATGCCGAAACAACTTTCTATTACAAATTGACAAAATCGTTAAAAGCTCCTCGATAGAGAGAGTTGAGCAACTTCGGACCATCAAAGTTTCTCGGTATAGACTTTTTATTGTTCTTCTATGTCAAATTTTACGAGTATAATCTTCGTAGATTATTTCGATGTCGAAACAACAACTTTCTATTACAAATGGACAAAACCGTTAAAAGCTTCTCCATAGAGAGAGTTGAGCAACTTCGGACAATCAAATTTGCTCGGTGTACACTTTTTATTGTTCTTGTATGTCAAATTTTACAAGTATAAGTTCCTAGATTATTTCGATACCAAAACAACGACTTTCTATGACAAATGGACGAAACCGTTAAAAGCTCCGCCATAGAGAGAGTTGGGTAACTTTGGACCATCAAAGTTGCTCGGTGTACACTTTTTATTCTTCTTTTATGTCCAATTTTACGAGTATAATCTTCGTAGATTATTTCGATGCCCAAACAACAACTTTCTATTATAAATAGACAAAACCGTTAAAAGCTCCTCCATAGAGAGAGTTAAGCAACTTCGGACCATCAATGTTGCTCTGTGTACAGTTTTTATTCTTCTTATATGTCCACTTTTACAAGTATAAGCTTCCTAGATTATTTCGATGCCAAAACAACAACTTTCTATGAGAAATGGACAAAACTTTTAAAAGCTCCTCCATAGATAGAGTTGAGCAACTTCGGACCATCAAAGTTGCTTTGTGTACACTTTTTATTCTTCTTCTATGTCAAATTTTACGAGTATAAGCTTCCTATATTATTTCGATGCCAAAACAACAACTTTCTAGGACAAATGGACAGAACCGTTAAAAGCTCCTACATAGAAAGAGTTGAGCAACTATGGACCATCAAAGTTGCTCGGTTTACACTTTTTATTGTTCTTCTATGTCAAATTTTATGAGTATAAGCTTTATAGATTATTTCGATGCCAAAATAACAACTTTCTATGAAAAATGGACAAAACCGTTAAAAGCTCCTCCATAGAGAGAGTTGAGCAACTTCGGACCACCAAAGGTGCTCAGTGTACTCTTTTTATTATTCTTCTATGTCAAATTTTACGAGTTTAAGCTTCCTAGATTATTTCGATGCCAAAACAACGACTTTGTATGACAAATGGACAAAACCGTTAAAAGCTCCTCTATAGAGAGACTTGAGCAACTTCAGACCGTCAAAGTTGCTCGATGTACACTTTTTATTGTTCTTGTATGTCAAACTTTACGAGTATAAGCTTCCGAGATTATTTTGGATGACAAAACACCAACTCTCTATGACAAATGGACAAAACCGTTAAAAGCTCCTCCATAGAGAGAGTTGAGCAACTTCAGACCATCAAAGTTGCTTTGTGTACAGTTTTTATTGTTCTTCTATGTGAAATTTTACGAGTATAAGCTTCCTAGATTATTTTAATGCCAAAACAACTACTTTCTATGACAAATGGACAAAACCATTAAAAGCTCCTGCATAGATAGAGTTGAGCAACTTTGGACCATCAAAGTTATTTTGGGTACACTTTTTATTGTTCTTCTATGTCAAATTTTACTAGTATAAGCTTCCTAGATTATTTCGATGCCAAAATAACAACTTTCTATAACAAATGGACAAAACCGTTAAACGCTCCAAGATAGAGAGAGTTGAGCAACTTCGGACCATCAAAGTTGCTCGGTGTACACTTTTTATTGTTCTTCTATGTCCAATTTTACGAGTATAGACTTCCGAGATTATTTTGGATGCCAAAACACCAACTTTGTATGACAAATGGACGAAACCGTTAAAAGCTCCTCCATAGAGAGAGTTGAGCAACTTCGGACCATCAAAGGTGCTCAGTGTACTCTTTTTATTATTCTTCTATGTCAAATTTTACGAGTTTAAGCTGCCTAGATTATTTCGATGCCAAAACAACAACTTTGTATGACAAATGGACAAAACCGTTAAAAGCTCCTCTATAGAGAGACTTGAGCAACTTCAGACCGTCAAAGTTGCTCGGTGTACACTTTTTATTGTTCTTGTATGTCAAACTTTACGAGTATAAGCTTCCGAGATTATTTTGGATGACAAAAGACCAACTCTCTTTGACAAATGGACAAAACCGTTAAAATCTCCCCCATAGAGAGAGTTGAGCAACTTCGGACCATCAAAGTTGCTCGGTATACACTTTTTATTCTTCTTTTATGTCCAATTTTACGAGTATAATCTTCGTAGATTATTTCGATGCCCAAACAACAACTTTCTATTATAAATAGACAAAACCGTTAAAAGCTCCTCCATAGAGAGAGTTAAGCAACTTCGGACCATCAATGTTGCTCTGTGTACAGTTTTTATTCTTCTTATATGTCCACTTTTACAAGTATAAGCTTCCTAGATTATTTCGATGCCAAAACAATAACTTTCTATGAGAAATGGACAAAACTTTTAAAAGCTCCTCCATAGATAGAGTTGAGCAACTTCGGACCATCAAAGTTGCTTTCTGTACACTTTTTATTCTTCTTCTATGTCAAATTTTACGAGTATAAGCTTCCTATATTATTTCGATGCCAAAACAACAACTTTCTAGGACAAATGGACAGAACCGTTAAAAGCTCCTACATAGAAAGAGTTGAGCAACTATGGACCATCAAAGTTGCTCGGTTTACACTTTTTATTGTTCTTCTATGTCAAATTTTATGAGTATAAGCTTTATAGATTATTTCGATGCCAAAATAACAACTTTCTATGAAAAATGGACAAAACCGTTAAAAGCTCCTCCATAGAGAGAGTTGAGCAACTTCGGACCACCAAAGGTGCTCAGTGTACTCTTTTTATTATTCTTCTATGTCAAATTTTACGAGTTTAAGCTTCCTAGATTATTTCGATGCCAAAACAACGACTTTGTATGACAAATGGACAAAACCGTTAAAAGCTCCTCTATAGAGAGACTTGAGCAACTTCAGACCGTCAAAGTTGCTCGATGTACACTTTTTATTGTTCTTGTATGTCAAACTTTACGAGTATAAGCTTCCGAGATTATTTTGGATGACAAAACACCAACTCTCTATGACAAATGGACAAAACCGTTAAAAGCTCCTCCATAGAGAGAGTTGAGCAACTTCGGATCATCAAAGTTGCTCGGTATACACTTTTTATTGTTCTTCTATGCCCTATTTTACGAGTATAATCTTCGTAGATTATTTCGATGCCGAAACAACTTTCTATTACAAATTGACAAAATCGTTAAAAGCTCCTCGATAGAGAGAGTTGAGCAACTTCGGACCATCAAAGTTTCTCGGTATAGACTTTTTATTGTTCTTCTATGTCAAATTTTACGAGTATAATCTTCGTAGATTATTTCGATGTCGAAACAACAACTTTCTATTACAAATGGACAAAACCGTTAAAAGCTTCTCCATAGAGAGAGTTGAGCAACTTCGGACAATCAAATTTGCTCGGTGTACACTTTTTATTGTTCTTGTATGTCAAATTTTACAAGTATAAGTTCCTAGATTATTTCGATACCAAAACAACGACTTTCTATGACAAATGGACGAAACCGTTAAAAGCTCCGCCATAGAGAGAGTTGGGTAACTTCGGACCATCAAAGTTGCTCGGTGTACATATTTTATTGTTCTTCTATGTCCAATTTTACGAGTATAATCTTCGTAAATTATTTCGATGCCAAAACAATAACTTTCTATGACAAATGGAAAAAATCGTTATAAGTTCTTCCGTAGAGAGAGTTGAGAAACTTCGGACCATCAAAGTTTCTCGGTGTACACTTTTTACTGTTCTTCTATGTCAAATTTTACGAGTATAAGCTTCCTAGATTATTTCGTTCCCAAAACAACAACTTTCTATGACAAATGGACAAACCGTTAAAAGCTCCTCCATAGATAGAGTTTATCAACTTCGGACCATCAAAGTTGCTCCGCGTACACTTTTTATTGTTCTTCGATGTCAAATTTTACGAGTATAAGCTTCCTAGATTATTTCAATGCCAAAACAACAACTTTCGGTGACAAATGGACAAAACCGTTAAAAGCTCCTCCATAGAAATATTTGAGCAACTTTGGAACATTAAAGTTGCTCGTGGTACACTTTTTATTGTTCTTCTATGTCAAATTTTGCGAGTATAAGCTTCCTAGATTATTTCGATGCCAAAACAAAAACTTTCTATGACAAATGGACAAAATCGTTATAAGTTCCTCCATAGATAGAGTTGAGCAACTTCGGACCATCAAAGTTGCTTTGTGTACAATTTTTATTCTTCTTCTATGTCAAATTTTACGAGTATAAGCTTCCTAGATTATTTCGATGCCAAAACAACAACTTTCTAGGACAAATGGACAGAACCGTTAAAAGCTCCTACATAGAAAGAGTTGAGCAACTTCGGACCATCAAAGTTGCTCGGTGTGCACTTTTTATTGTTCTTCTATGTCAAATTTTACGAGTATAAGCTTCCTAGATTATTTCGATGCCGAAACAACAACTTTCTATGAAAAATGGACAAAACCGTTAAAAGCTCCTCCATAGAGAGAGTTGAGCAACTTCGGAACATCAAAGTTTCTCGGCGTACACTTTTTATTGTTCTTCTATGTCAAATTTTACGAGTATAAGCTTCCTAGATTATTTCGATGCCGAAACAACAACTTTCTATTACAAATAGACAAAACCGTTAAAAACTCCTCCATAGAGAGAGTTGAGCAACTTCAGACCATCAAAGTTGCTTTGTGTACAGTTTTTATTGTTCTTCTATGTGAAATTTTACGAGTATAAGCTTCCTAGATTATTTTAATGCCAAAACAACTACTTTCTATGACAAATGGACAAAACCATTAAAAGCTCCTGCATAGATAGAGTTGAGCAACTTTGGACCGTCAAAGTTATTCTGGGTACACTTTTTATTGTTCTTCTATGTCAAATTTTACTAGTATAAGCTTCCTAGATTATTTCGATGCCAAAATAACAACTTTCTATAACAAATGGACAAAACCGTTAAACGCTCCAAGATAGAGAGAGTTGAGCAACTTCGGACCATCAAAGTTGCTCGGCGTACACTTTTTATTGTTCTTCTATGTCAAATTTTACGAGTATAAGCTTCCTAGATTATTTCGATGCCGAAACAACAACTTTCTATTACAAATAGACAAAACCGTTAAAAACTCCTCCATAGAGAGAGTTGAGCAACTTCAGACCATCAAAGTTGCTTTGTGTACAGTTTTTATTGTTCTTCTATGTGAAATTTTACGAGTATAAGCTTCCTAGATTATTTTAATGCCAAAACAACTACTTTCTATGACAAATGGACAAAACCATTAAAAGCTCCTGCATAGATAGAGTTGAGCAACTTTGGACCGTCAAAGTTATTCTGGGTACACTTTTTATTGTTCTTCTATGTCAAATTTTACAAGTATAAGTTCCTAGATTATTTCGATACCAAAACAACGACTTTCTATGACAAATGGACGAAACCGTTAAAAGCTCCGCCATAGAGAGAGTTGGGTAACTTCGGACCATCAAAGTTGCTCGGTGTACATATTTTATTGTTCTTCTATGTCCAATTTTACGAGTATAATCTTCGTAAATTATTTCGATGCCAAAACAATAACTTTCTATGACAAATGGAAAAAATCGTTATAAGTTCTTCCGTAGAGAGAGTTGAGAAACTTCGGACCATCAAAGTTTCTCGGTGTACACTTTTTACTGTTCTTCTATGTCAAATTTTACGAGTATAAGCTTCCTAGATTATTTCGTTCCCAAAACAACAACTTTCTATGACAAATGGACAAACCGTTAAAAGCTCCTCCATAGATAGAGTTTATCAACTTCGGACCATCAAAGTTGCTCCGCGTACACTTTTTATTGTTCTTCGATGTCAAATTTTACGAGTATAAGCTTCCTAGATTATTTCAATGCCAAAACAACAACTTTCGGTGACAAATGGACAAAACCGTTAAAAGCTCCTCCATAGAAATATTTGAGCAACTTTGGAACATTAAAGTTGCTCGTGGTACACTTTTTATTGTTCTTCTATGTCAAATTTTGCGAGTATAAGCTTCCTAGATTATTTCGATGCCAAAACAAAAACTTTCTATGACAAATGGACAAAATCGTTATAAGTTCCTCCATAGATAGAGTTGAGCAACTTCGGACCATCAAAGTTGCTTTGTGTACAATTTTTATTCTTCTTCTATGTCAAATTTTACGAGTATAAGCTTCCTAGATTATTTCGATGCCAAAACAACAACTTTCTAGGACAAATGGACAGAACCGTTAAAAGCTCCTACATAGAAAGAGTTGAGCAACTTCGGACCATCAAAGTTGCTCGGTGTGCACTTTTTATTGTTCTTCTATGTCAAATTTTACGAGTATAAGCTTCCTAGATTATTTCGATGCCGAAACAACAACTTTCTATGAAAAATGGACAAAACCGTTAAAAGCTCCTCCATAGAGAGAGTTGAGCAACTTCGGAACATCAAAGTTTCTCGGCGTACACTTTTTATTGTTCTTCTATGTCAAATTTTACGAGTATAAGCTTCCTAGATTATTTCGATGCCGAAACAACAACTTTCTATTACAAATAGACAAAACCGTTAAAAACTCCTCCATAGAGAGAGTTGAGCAACTTCAGACCATCAAAGTTGCTTTGTGTACAGTTTTTATTGTTCTTCTATGTGAAATTTTACGAGTATAAGCTTCCTAGATTATTTTAATGCCAAAACAACTACTTTCTATGACAAATGGACAAAACCATTAAAAGCTCCTGCATAGATAGAGTTGAGCAACTTTGGACCGTCAAAGTTATTCTGGGTACACTTTTTATTGTTCTTCTATGTCAAATTTTACTAGTATAAGCTTCCTAGATTATTTCGATGCCAAAATAACAACTTTCTATAACAAATGGACAAAACCGTTAAACGCTCCAAGATAGAGAGAGTTGAGCAACTTCGGACCATCAAAGTTGCTCGGTGTACACTTTTTATTGTTCTTCTATGTCAAATTTTACGAGTATAGACTTCCGAGATTATTTTGGATGCCAAAACACCAACTTTGTATGACAAATGGACGAAACCGTTAAAAGCTCCTCCATAGAGAGAGTTGAGCAACTTCGGACCATCAAAGGTGCTCAGTGTACTCTTTTTATTATTCTTCTATGTCAAATTTTACGAGTTTAAGCTGCCTAGATTATTTCGATGCCAAAACAACGACTTTGTATGACAAATGGACAAAACCGTTAAAAGCTCCTCTATAAAGAGACTTGAGCAACTTCAGACCGTCAAAGTTGCTCGGTGTACACTTTTTATTGTTCTTGTATGTCAAACTTTACGAGTATAAGCTTCCGAGATTATTTTGGATGACAAAACACCAACTCTCTTTGATAAATGGACAAAACCGTTAAAATCTCCCCCATAGAGAGAGTTGAGCAACTTCGGACCATCAAAGTTGCTCGGTATACACTTTTTATTCTTCTTCTATGCCCAATTTTAGGTGTATAATCTTCGTAGATTATTTTGATGCCGAAACAACTTTCTATTACAAATTGACAAAATCGTTAAAAGCTCCTCGATAGAGAGAGTTGAGCAACTTCAGACCATCAAAGTTTCTCGGTGTACACTTTTTATTGTTCTTCTATGCCGATTTTTACGATTATAATATTCGTAGATTATTTCGATGCCAAAACAACTTTCTATGACAAATGGACAAAACCGTTAAAAGCTCCTCCATAGATAGAGTTTATCAACTTCGGACCATCAAAGTTGCTCCGCGTACACTTTTTATTGTTCTTCGATGCCAGATTTTACGAGTATAAGCTTCCCAGATTATTTCAATGCCAAAACAACAACTTTCGGTGACAAATGGACAAAACCGTTAAAAGCTCCTCCATAGAGATATTTGAGCAACTTTGGAACATTAAAGTTGCTTGTGGTACACTTTTTATTGTTCTTCTATGTCAAATTTTGCGAGTATAAGCTTCCTAGATTATTTCGACGCCGAAACAACAACTTTCTATGAAAAATGGACAAAATCGTTAAAAGTTCCTCCATAGAGAGAGTTGAGCAACTTCGGACCATCAAAGTTGCTCCGTCTACACTTTTTAATGTTCTTCTATGTCAAATTTTACGAGTATAAGCTTCCTAGATTATTTCGATGCCGAAACAACAACTTTCTATTACAAATAGACAAAACCATTAAAAACTCCTCCATAGAGAGAGTTGAGCAACTTCAGACCATCAAAGTTGCTCTGTGTACAGTTTTTATTGTTCTTCTATGTGAAATTTTACGAGTATAAGCTTCCTAGATTATTTCGATGCCAAAACAACTACTTTCTATGAAAAATGGACAAAACTTTTAAAAGCTCCTGCATAGATAGAGTTGAGCAACTTTGGACCATCAAAGTTATTCTGGGTACACTTTTTATTGTTCCTCTATGTCAAATTTTACGAGTATAAGCTTTCTAGATTATTTCGATGCCAAAATAACAACTTTCTATAACAAATGGACAAACCCGTTAAACTCTCCAAGATAGAGAGAGTTAAGCAACTTCGGACCATCAAAGTTGCTCGGTGTACACTTTTTATTGTTCTTCTATGTCAAATTTTACGAGTATAGACTTCCGAGATTATTTTGGATGCCAAAACACCAACTTTGTATGACAAATGGACGAAACCGTTAAAAGCTCCTCCATAGAGAGAGTTGAGCAACTTCGGACCATCAAAGGTGCTCAGTATACTCTTTTTATTATTCTTCTATGTCAAATTTTACGAGTTTAAGCTTCCTAGATTATTTCGATGCCAAAACAACGACTTTGTATGACAAATGGACAGAACCGTTAAAAGCTCCTCTATAGAGAGACTTGAGCAACTTCAGACCGTCAAAGTTGGTCGGTGTACACTTTTTATTGTTCTTGTATGTCAAACTTTACGAGTATAAGCTTCCGAGATTATTTTGGATGCTAAAACACCAACTCTCTATGACAAATGGACAAAACCGTTAAAAGCTCCTCCATAGAGAGAGTTGAGCAACTTCGGACCATCGAAGTTGCTCGGTATACACTTTTTATTGTTCTTCTATGCCCAATTTTACGAGTATAATCTTCGTAGATTATTTCGATGCCGAAACAACTTTCTATTACAAATTGACAAAATCTTTAAAAGCTCCTCGATAGAGAGAGTTGAGCAACTTCGGACCATCAAAGTTTCTCGGTGTAGACTTTTTATTGTTCTTGTATGTCAAATTTTACGAGTATAATCTTCGTAGATTATTTCGATGTCGAAACAACAACTTTCTATTACAAATGGACAAAACCGTTAAAAGCTTCTCCATAGAGAGAGTTGAGCAACTTCGGACAATCAAATTTGCTCGGTGTACACTTTTTATTGTTCTTCTATGTCAAATTTTACGAATATAAGTTCCTAGATTATTTCGATACCAAAACAACGACTTTCTATGACAAATGGACAAAACCGTTAAAAGCTCCGCCATAGAGAGAGTTGGGTAACTTCGGACAACCAAAGTTGCTCGGTGTACATATTTTATTGTTCTTCTATGTCCAATTTTACGAGTATAATCTTCGTAAATTATTTCGATGCCAAAACAATAACTTTCTATGACAAATGGAAAAAATCGTTATAAGTTCTTCCGTAGAGAGAGTTGAGAAACTTCGGACCATCAAAGTTTCTCGGTGTACACTTTTTACTGTTCTTCTATGTCAAATTATACGAATATAAGCTTCCCAGATTATTTCGATCCCAAAACAACAACTTTCTATGACAAATGGACAAACCGTTAGAAGCTCCTCCATAGATAGAGTTTATCAACTTCGGACCATCAAAGTTGCTCCGCGTACACTTTTTATTGTTCTTCGATGTCAAATTTTACGAGTATAAGCTTCCTAGATTATTTCAATGCCAAAATAACAACTTTCGGTGACAAATGGACAAAACCGTTAAAAGCTCCTCCATAGAGATATTTGAGCAACTTTGGAACATTAAAGTTGCTCGTGGTACACTTTTTATTGTTCTTCTATGTCAAATTTTGCGAGTATAAGCTTCCTAGATTATTTCGATGCCAAAACAAAAACTTTTTATGACAAATGGACAAAATCGTTATAAGTTCCTCCATAGATAGAGTTGAGCAACTTCGGACCATCAAAGTTGCTTTGTGTACAATTTTTATTCTTCTTCTATGTCAAATTTTACGAGTATAAGCTTCCTAGATTATTTCGATGCCAAAACAACAACTTTCTAGGACAAATGGACAGAACCGTTAAAAGCTCCTACATAGAAAGAGTTGAGCAACTTCGGACCATCAAAGTTGCTCGGTGTGCACTTTTTATTGTTCTTCTATGTCAAATTTTACGAGTATAAGCTTCCTAGATTATTTCGATGCCGAAACAACAACTTTCTATGAAAAATGGACAAAACCGTTAAAAGCTCCTCCATAGAGAGAGTTGAGCAACTTCGGAACATCAAAGTTTCTCGGCGTACACTTTTTATTGTTCTTCTATGTCAAATTTTACGAGTATAAGCTTCCTAGATTATTTCGATGCCGAAACAACAACTTTCCATTACAAATAGACAAAACCGTTAAAAACTCCTCCATAGAGAGAGTTGAGCAACTTCAGACCATCAAAGTTGCTTTGTGTACAGTTTTTATTGTTCTTCTATGTGAAATTTTACGAGTATAAGCTTCCTAGATTATTTTGATGCCAAAACAACTACTTTCTATGACAAATGGACAAAACCTTTAAAAGCTCCTGCATAGATAGAGTTGAGCAACTTTGGACCATCAAAGTTATTCTGGGTACAATTTTTATTGTTCTTCTATGTCAAATTTTACTAGTATAAGCTTCCTAGATTATTTCGATGCCAAACTAACAACTTTCTATAACAAATGGACAAAACCGTTAAACGCTCCTAGATAGAGAGAGTTGAGCAACTTCGGACCATCAAAGTTGCTCGGTGTACACTTTTTATTGTTCTTCTATGTCAAATTTTACGAGTATAGACTTCTGAGATTATTTTGGATGCCAAAACACCAACTTTGTATGACAAAAGGACGAAACCGTTAAAAGCTCCTCCATAGAGAGAGTTGAGCAACTTCGGACCATCAAAGGTGCTCAGTGTACTCTTTTTATTATTCTTCTATGTCAAATTTTACGAGTTTAAGCTGCCTAGATTATTTCGATGCCAAAACAACGACTTTGTATGACAAATGGACAAAACCGTTAAAAGCTCCTCAATAGAGAGACTTGAGCAACTTCAGACCGTCAAAGTTGCTCGGTGTACACTTTTTATTGTTCTTGTATGTCAAACTTTACGAGTATAAGCTTCCGAGATTATTTTGGATGACAAAACACCAACTCTCTATGACAAATGGACAAAACCGTTAAAAGCTCCTCCATAGAGAGAGTTGAGCAACTTCGGATCATCAAAGTTGCTCGGTATACACTTTTTATTGTTCTTCTATGCCCTATTTTACGAGTATAATCTTCGTAGATTATTTCGATGCCGAAACAACTTTCTATTACAAATTGACAAAATCTTTAAAAGCTCCTCGATAGAGAGAGTTGAGCAACTTCGGACCATCAAAGTTTCTCGGTGTAGACTTTTTATTGTTCTTGTATGTCAAATTTTACGAGCATAATCTTCGTAGATTATTTCGATGTCGAAACAACAACTTTCTATTACAAATGGACAAAACCGTTAAAAGCTTCTCCATAGAGAGAGTTGAGCAACTTCGGACAATCAAATTTGCTCGGTGTACACTTTTTATTGTTCTTCTATGTCAAATTTTACGAATATAAGTTCCTAGATTATTTCGATACCAAAAGAACGACTTTCTATGACAAATGGACAAAACCGTTAAAAGCTCCGCCATAGAGAGAGTTGGGTAACTTCGGACAACCAAAGTTGCTCGTTGTACATATTTTATTGTTCTTCTATGTCCAATTTTACGAGTATAATCTTCGTAAATTATTTCGATGCCAAAACAATAACTTTCTATGACAAATGGAAAAAATCGTTATAAGTTCTTCCGTAGAGAGAGTTGAGAAACTTCGGACCATCAAAGTTTCTCGGTGTACACTTTTTACTGTTCTTCTATGTCAAATTATACGAATATAAGCTTCCCAGATTATTTCGATCCCAAAACAACAACTTTCTATGACAAATGGACAAACCGTTAGAAGCTCCTCCATAGATAGAGTTTATCAACTTCGGACCATCAAAGTTGCTCCGCGTACACTTTTTATTGTTCTTCGATGTCAAATTTTACGAGTATAAGCTTCCTAGATTATTTCAATGCCAAAATAACAACTTTCGGTGACAAATGGACAAAACCGTTAAAAGCTCCTCCATAGAGATATTTGAGCAACTTTGGAACATTAAAGTTGCTCGTGGTACACTTTTTATTGTTCTTCTATGTCAAATTTTGCGAGTATAAGCTTCCTAGATTATTTCGATGCCAAAACAAAAACTTTTTATGACAAATGGACAAAATCGTTATAAGTTCCTCCATGGATAGAGTTGAGCAACTTCGGACCATCAAAGTTGCTTTGTGTACAATTTTTATTCTTCTTCTATGTCAAATTTTACGAGTATAAGCTTCCTAGATTATTTCGATGCCAAAACAACAACTTTCTAGGACAAATGGACAGAACCGTTAAAAGCTCCTACATAGAAAGAGTTGAGCAACTTCGGACCATCAAAGTTGCTCGGTGTGCACTTTTTATTGTTCTTCTATGTCAAATTTTACGAGTATAAGCTTCCTAGATTATTTCGATGCCGAAACAACAACTTTCTATGAAAAATGGACAAAACCGTTAAACGCTCCTCCATAGAGAGAGTTGAGCAACTTCGGAACATCAAAGTTTCTCGGCGTACACTTTTTATTGTTCTTATATGTCAAATTTTACGAGTATAGACTTCCGAGATTATTTTGGATGCCAAAACACCAACTTTGTATGACAAATGGACGAAACCGTTAAAAGCTCCTCCATAGAGAGAGTTGAGCAACTTCGGACCATCAAAGGTGCTCAGTGTACTCTTTTTATTATTCTTCTATGTCAAATTTTACGAGTTTAAGCTGCCTAGATTATTTCGATGCCAAAACAACGACTTTGTATGACAAATGGACAAAACCGTTAAAAGCTCCTCTATAGAGAGACTTGAGCAACTTCAGACCGTCAAAGTTGCTCGGTGTACACTTTTTATTGTTCTTGTATGTCAAACTTTACGAGTATAAGCTTCCGAGATTATTTTGGATGACAAAACACCAACTCTCTATGACAAATGGACAAAACCGTTAAAATCTCCCCCATAGAGAGAGTTGAGCAACTTCGGACCATCAAAGTTGCTCGGTATACACTTTTTATTGTTCTTCTATGCCCAATTTTACGAGTATAATCTTCGTAGATTATTTTGATGCCGAAACAACTTTCTATTACAAATTGACAAAATCGTTAAAAGCTCCTCGATAGGGAGAGTTGAGCAACTTCAGACCATCAAAGTTTCTCGGTGTACACTTTTTATTGTTCTTCTATGCCGAATTTTACGAGTATAATCTTCGTAGATTATTTCGATGCCAAAACAACTTTCTATTACAAATTGACAAAATCGTTAAAAGCTCCTCAATAGAGAGATTTGAGCAACTTTGGACCATCAAAGTTGCTCGGTGTACACTTTTTATTGTTCTTATATGTCAAATTTTACGAGTATAGACTTCCGAGATTATTTTGGATGCCAAAACACCAACTTTGTATGACAAATGCACGAAACCGTTAAAAGCTCCTCCATAGAGAGAGTTGAGCAACTTCGGACCATCAAAGGTGCTCAGTGTACTCTTTTTATTATTCTTCTATGTCAAATTTTACGACTTTAAGCTGCCTAGATTATTTCGATGTCAAAACAACGACTTTGTATGACAAATGGACAAAACCGTTAAAAGCTCCTCTATAGAGAGACTTGAGCAACTTCAGACCGTCAAAGTTGCTCGGTATACACTTTTTATTGTTCTTGTATGTCAAACTTTACGAGTATAAGCTTCCGAGATTATTTTGGATGACAAAACACCAACTCTCTATGACAAATGGACAAAACCGTTAAAATCTCCCCCATAGAGAGAGTTGAGCAACTTCGGACCATCAAAGTTGCTCGATATACACTTTTTATTGTTCTTCTATGCCCAATTTTACGAGTATAATCTTCGTAGATTATTTTGATGCCGAAACAACTTTCTACTACAAATTGACAAAATCGTTAAAAGCTCCTCGATAGAGAGAGTTGAGCAACTTCAGACCATCGAAGTTTCTCGGTGTACACTTTTTATTGTTCTTCTATGCCGAATTTTACGACTATAATCTTCGTAGATTATTTCGATGCCAAAACAACTTTCTATTACAAATTGACAAAATCGTTAAAAGCTCATCAATAGAGAGAGTTGAGCAACTTCGGACCATCAAAGTTTCTCGGTGTAGTCTTTTTATTGTTCTTCTATGTCAAATTTTACGAGTATAAGCTTCCTAGATTATTTCGATCCCAAAACAACAACTTTCTATGACAAATGGACAAAACCGTTAAAAGCTCCTCCATAGATAGAGTTTATCAACTTTGGAACATTAAAGTTGCTTGTGGTACACTTTTTATTGTTCTTCTATGTCAAATTTTGCGAGTATAAGCTTCCTAGATTATTTCGACGCCGAAACAACAACTTTCTATGAAAAATGGACAAAATCGTTAAAAGTTCCTCGATAGAGAGAGTTGAGCAACTTCGAACCATCAAAGTTGCTCCGTCTACACTTTTTAATGTTCTTCTATGTCAAATTTTACGAGTATAAGCTTCCTAGATTATTTCGATGCCGAAACAACAACTTTCTATTACAAATAGACAAAACCATTAAAAACTCCTCCATAGAGAGAGTTGAGCAACTTCAGACCATCAAAGTTGCTCTGTGTACAGTTTTTATTGTTCTTCTATGTGAAATTTTACGAGTATAAGCTTCCTAGATTATTTCGATGCCAAAACAACTACTTTCTTTGAAAAATGGACAAAACTTTTAAAAGCTCCTGCATAGATAGAGTTGAGCAACTTTGGACCATCAAAGTTATTCTGGGTACACTTTTTATTGTTCTTCTATGTCAAATTTTACGAGTATAAGCTTTCTAGATTATTTCGATGCCAAAATAACAACTTTCTATAACAAATGGACAAACCCGTTAAACTCTCCTAGATAGAGAGAGTTAAGCAACTTCGGACCATCAAAGTTGCTCGGTGTACACTTTTTATTGTTCTTCTATGTCAAATTTTACGAGTATAGACTTCCGAGATTATTTTCGATGCCAAAACACCAACTTTGTATGACAAATGGACGAAACCGTTAAAAGCACCTCCATAGAGAGAGTTGAGCAACTTCGGACCATCAAAGGTGCTCAGTGTACTCTTTTTATTATTCTTCTATGTCAAATTTTACGAGTTTAAGCTTCCTAGATTATTTCGATGCCAAAACAACGACTTTGTATGACAAATGGACAAAACCGTTAAAAGCTCCTCTATAGAGAGACTTGAGCAACTTCAGACCGTCAAAGTTGGTCGGTGTACACTTTTTATTGTTCTTGTATGTCAAACTTTACGAGTATAAGCTTCTGAGATTATTTTTTATGCTAAAACACCAACTCTCTATGACAAATGGACAAAACCGTTAAAAGCTCCTCCATAGAGAGAGTTGAGCAACTTCGGACCATCAAAGTTGCTCGGTATACACTTTTTATTGTTCTTCTATGCCCAATTTTACGAGTATAATCTTCGTAGATTATTTCGATGCCGAAACAACTTTCTATTACAAATTGACAAAATCGTTAAAAGCTCCTCGATAGAGAGAGTTGAGCAACTTCGGACCATCAAAGTTTCTCGGTGTAGACTTTTTATTGTTCTTCTAAGTCAAATTTTACGAGTATAATCTTCGTAGATTATTTCGATGTCGAAACAACAACTTTCTATTACAAATGGACAAAACCGTTAAAAGCTTCTCCATAGAGAGAGTTGAGCAACTTCGGACAATCAAATTTGCTCGGTGTACACTTTTTATTGTTCTTCTATGTCAAATTTTACGAATATAAGTT
Organism: Euonymus europaeus; assembly: GCA_963580455.1. Classification (NCBI taxonomy): domain Eukaryota; kingdom Viridiplantae; phylum Streptophyta; class Magnoliopsida; order Celastrales; family Celastraceae; genus Euonymus; species Euonymus europaeus. The sequence continues at coordinate 11,292,898 of OY756965.1, forward strand.
CCTAGATTATTTCGATACCAAAACAACGACTTTCTATGACAAATGGACGAAACCGTTAAAAGCTCCGCCATAGAGAGAGTTGGGTAACTTCGGACCATCAAAGTTGCTCGGTGTACATATTTTATTGTTCTTCTATGTCCAATTTTACGAGTATAATCTTCGTAAATTATTTCGATGCCAAAACAATAACTTTCTATGACAAATGGAAAAAATCGTTATAAGTTCTTCCGTAGAGAGAGTTGAGAAACTTCGGACGATCAAAGTTTCTCGGTGTACACTTTTTACTGTTCTTCTATGTCAAATTTTACGAGTATAAGCTTCCTAGATTATTTCGATCCCAAAACAACAACTTTCTATGACAAATGGACAAACCGTTAGAAGCTCCTCCATAGATAGAATTTATCAACTTCGGACCATCAAAGTTGCTCAGCGTACACTTTTTATTGTTCTTCGATGTCAAATTTTACGAGTATAAGCTTCCTAGATTATTTCAATGCCAAAATAACAACTTTTGGTGACAAATGGACAAAACCGTTAAAAGCTCCTCCATAGAGATATTTGAGCAACTTTGGAACATTAAAGTTGCTCGTGGTACACTTTTTATTGTTCTTCTATGTCAAATTTTGCGAGTATAAGCTTCCTAGATTATTTCGATGCCAAAACAAAAACTTTCTATGACAAATGGACAAAATCGTTATAAGTTCCTCCATAGATAGAGTTGAGCAACTTCGGACCATCAAAGTTGCTTTGTGTACAATTTTTATTCTTCTTCTATGTCAAATTTTACGAGTATAAGCTTCCTAGATTATTTCGATGCCAAAACAACAACTTTCTAGGACAAATGGACAGAACCGTTAAAAGCTCCTACATAGAAAGAGTTGAGCAACTTCGGACCATCAAAGTTGCTCGGTGTGCACTTTTTATTGTTCTTCTATGTCAAATTTTACGAGTATAAGCTTCCTAGATTATTTCGATGCCGAAACAACAACTTTCTATGAAAAATGGACAAAACCGTTAAAAGCTCCTCCATAGAGAGAGTTGAGCAACTTCGGAACATCAAAGTTTCTCGGCGTACACTTTTTATTGTTCTTCTATGTCAAATTTTACGAGTATAAGCTTCCTAGATTATTTCGATGGCGAAACAACAACTTTCTATTACAAATAGACAAAACCGTTAAAAACTCCTCCATAGAGAGAGTTGAGCAACTTCAGACCATCAAAGTTGCTTTGTGTACAGTTTTTATTGTTCTTCTATGTGAAATTTTACGAGTATAAGCTTCCTAGATTATTTTGATGCCAAAACAACGACTTTCTATGACAAATGGACAAAACCTTTAAAAGCTCCTGCATAGATAGAGTTGAGCAACTTTGGACCATCAAAGTTATTCTGGGTACACTTTTTATTGTTCTTCTATGTCAAATTTTACTAGTATAAGCTTCCTAGATTATTTCGATGCCAAAATAACAACTTTCTATAACAAATGGACAAAACCGTTAAACGCTCCTAGATAGAGAGAGTTGAGCAACTTCGGACCATCAAAGTTGCTCGGTGTACACATTTTATTGTTCTTCTATGTCAAATTTTACGAGTATAGACTTCCGAGATTATTTTGGATGCCAAAACACCAACTTTGTATGACAAATGGACGAAACCGTTAAAAGCTCCTCCATAGAGAGAGTTGAGCAACTTCGGACCATCAAAGGTGCTCAGTGTACTCTTTTTATTATTCTTCTATGTCAAATTTTACGAGTTTAAGCTGCCTAGATTATTTCGATGCCAAAAAAACGACTTTGTATGACAAATGGACAAAACCGTTAAAAGCTCCTCTATAGAGAGACTTGAGCAACTTCAGACCGTCAAAGTTGCTCGGTGTACACTTTTTATTGTTCTTGTATGTCAAACTTTACGAGTATAAGCTTCCGAGATTATTTTGGATGACAAAACACCAACTCTCTATGACAAATGGACAAAACCGTTAAAATCTCCCCCATAGAGAGAGTTGAGCAACTTCGGACCATCAAAGTTGCTCGGTATACACTTTTTATTGTTCTTCTATGCCCAATTTTACGAGTATAATCTTCGTAGATTATTTTGATGCCGAAACAACTTTCTATTACAAATTGACAAAATCGTTAAAAGCTCCTCGATAGGGAGAGTTGAGCAACTTCAGACCATCAAAGTTTCTCGGTGTACACTTTTTATTGTTCTTCTATGCCGAATTTTACGAGTATAATCTTCGTAGATTATTTCGATGCCAAAACAACTTTCTATTACAAATTGACAAAATCGTTAAAAGCTCTTCAATAGAGAGAGTTGAGCAACTTCGGACCATCAAAGTTGCTCGGTGTACACTTTTTATTGTTCTTATATGTCAAATTTTACGAGTATAGACTTCCGAGATTATTTTGGATGCCAAAACACCAACTTTGTATGACAAATGGACGAAACCGTTAAAAGCTCCTCCATAGAGAGAGTTGAGCAACTTCGGACCATCAAAGGTGCTCAGTGTACTCTTTTTATTATTCTTCTATGTCAAATTTTACGAGTTTAAGCTGCCAAGATTATTTCGATGCCAAAACAACGACTTTGTATGACAAATGGACAAAACCGTTAAAAGCTCCTCTATAGAGAGACTTGAGCAACTTCAGACCGTCAAAGTTGCTCGGTATACACTTTTTATTGTTCTTGTATGTCAAACTTTACGAGTATAAGCTTCCGAGATTATTTTAGATGACAAAACACCAACTCTCTATGACAAATGGACAAAACCGTTAAAATCTCCCCCATAGAGAGAGTTGAGCAACTTCGGACCATCAAAGTTGCTCGATATACACTTTTTATTGTTCTTCTATGCCCAATTTTACGAGTATAATCTTCGTAGATTATTTTGATGCCGAAACAACTTTCTATTACAAATTGACAAAATCGTTAAAAGCTCCTCGATAGAGAGAGTTGAGCAACTTCGGACCATCGAAGTTTCTCGGTGTACACTTTTTATTGTTCTTCTATGCCGAATTTTACGAGTATAATCTTCGTAGATTATTTCGATACCAAAACAACTTTCTATTACAAATTGACAAAATCGTTAAAAGCTCATCAATAGAGAGAGTTGAGCAACTTCGGACCATCAAAGTTTCTCGGTGTAGTCTTTTTATTGTTCTTCTATGTCAAATTTTACGAGTATAAGCTTCCTAGATTATTTCGATCCCAAAACAACAACTTTCTATGACAAATGGACGAAACCGTTAAAAGCTCCTCCATAGATAGAGTTTATCAACTTCGGACCATCAAAGTTGCTCCGCGTACACTTTTTATTGTTCTTCGATGCCAGATTTTACGAGTATAAGCTTCCCAGATTATTTCAATGCCAAAACAACAACTTTCGGTGACAAATGGACAAAACCGTTAAAAGCTCCTTCATAGAGATATTTGAGCAACTTTGGAACATTAAAGTTGCTTGTGGTACACTTTTTATTGTTCTTCTATGTCAAATTTTGCGAGTATAAGCTTCCTAGATTATTTCGACGCCGAAACAACAACTTTCTATGAAAAATGGACAAAATCGTTAAAAGTTCCTCCATAGAGAGAGTTGAGCAACTTCGAACCATCAAAGTTGCTCCGTCTACACTTTTTAATGTTCTTCTATGTCAAATTTTACGAGTATAAGCTTCCTAGATTATTTCGATGCCGAAACAACAATTTTCTATTACAAATAGACAAAACCATTAAAAACTCCTCCATAGAGAGAGTTGAGCAACTTCAGACCATCAAAGTTGCTCTGTGTACAGTTTTTATTGTTCTTCTATGTGAAATTTTACGAGTATAAGCTTCCTAGATTATTTCGATGCCAAAACAACTACTTTCTATGACAAATGGACAAAACTTTTAAAAGCTCCTGCATAGATAGAGTTGAGCAACTTTGGACCATCAAAGTTATTCTGGGTACACTTTTTATTGTTCTTCTATGTCAAATTTTACGAGTATAAGCTTTCTAGATTATTTCGATGGCAAAATAACAACTTTCTATAACAAATGGACAAAACCGTTAAACTCTCCTAGATAGAGAGAGTTAAGCAACTTCGGACCATCAAAGTTGCTCGGTGTACACTTTTTATTGTTCTTCTATGCCGAATTTTACGAGTATAATCTTCGTAGATTATTTTGGATGCCAAAACACCAACTTTGTATGACAAATGGACGAAACCGTTAAAAGCTCCTCCATAGAGAGAGTTGAGCAACTTCGGACCATCAAAGGTGCTCAGTGTACTCTTTTTATCATTCTTCTATGTCAAATTTTTTCGAGTTTAAGCTTCCTAGATTATTTCGATGCCAAAACAACGACTTTGTATGACAAATGGACAAAACCGTTAAAAGCTCTTCTATAGAGAGACTTGAGCAACTTCAGACCGTCAAAGTTGCTCGGTGTACACTTTTTATTGTTCTTGTATGTCAAACTTTACGAGTATAAGCTTCCGGGATTATTTTGGATGCTAAAACACCAACTCTCTATGACAAATGGACAAAACCGTTAAAAGCTCCTCCATAGAGAGAGTTGAGCAACTTCGGACCATCAAAGTTGCTCGGTATACACTTTTTATTGTTCTTCTATGCCCAATTTTACGAGTATAATCTTCGTAGATTATTTTGATGCCGAAACAACTTTCTATTACAAATTGACAAAATCGTTAAAAGCTCCTCGATAGAGAGAGTTGAGCAACTTCGGACCATCAAAGTTTCTCGGTGTAGACTTTTTATTGTTCTTCTATGTCAAATTTTACGAGTATAATCTTCGTAGATTATTTCGATGTCGAAACAACAACTTTCTATTACAAATGGACAAAACCGTTAAAAGCTTCTCCATAGAGAGAGTTGAGCAACTTCGGACAATCAAATTTGCTCGGTGTACACTTTTTATTGTTCTTCTATGTCAAATTTTACGAATATAAGTTCCTAGATTATTTCGATACCAAAACAACGACTTTCTATGACAAATGGACAAAACCGTTAAAAGCTCCGCCATAGAGAGAGTTGGGCAACTTCGGACCACCAAAGTTGCTCGGTGTACATATTTTATTGTTCTTCTATGTCCAATTTTACGAGTATAATCTTCGTAAATTATTTCGATGCCAAAACATTAACTTTCTATGACAAATGGACAAAATCGTTATAAGTTCCTCCATAGAGAGAGTTGAGAAACTTCGGACCATCAAAGTTTCTCGGTGTACACTTTTTACTGTTCTTCTATGTTCAATTTTACGAGTATAATCTTCGTAGATTATTTCGATGCCCAAACAACAACTTTCTATTATAAATAGACAAAACCGTTAAAAGCTCCTCCATAGAGAGAGTTGGGCAACTTCGGACCATCAATGTTGCTCTGTGTACAGTTTTTATTCTTCTTATATGTCAGATTTTACGAGTATAAGCTTCCTAGATTATTTCAATGCCAAAACAACAACTTTCGATGACAAATGGACAAAACCGTTAAAAGCTCCTCCATAGATAGAGTTGAGCAACTTCGGACCATCAAAGTTGCTTTGTGTACACTTTTTATTCTTCTTCTATGTCAAATTTTACGAGTATAAGCTTCCTAGATTATTTCGACGCCAAAAAAACATTTTCTATGACAAATGGACAGAACCGTTAAAAGCTCCTACATAGAGAGAGTTGAGCAACTTCGGACCATCAAAGTTGCTCGGTTTACACTTTTTATTGTTATTTTATGTCAAATTTTATGAGTATAAGCTTTATAGATTATTTCGATGCCAAAATAACGACTTTCTATGAAAAATGGACAAAACCGTTAAAAGCTCCTCCATAGAGAGAGTTGAGCAACTTCGGAACATCAAAGTTTCCCGGCGTACACTTTTTATTGTTCTTCTATGTCAAATTTTACGAGTATATGCTTCCTAGATTATTTCTATGCCGAAACAACAACTTTCAATGACAAATTGACAAAACCATTAAAAGCTCCTCCATAGAGAAAGTTGAGCAACTTCGGAACATTAAAGTTGCGCGTGGTACACTTTTTATTGTTCTTCTATGTCAAATTTTACGAGTATAAGCTTCCTAGATTATTTCGATGCCAAAACAACAACTTTCTATGACAAATGGACAAAACTTTTAAAAGCTCCTCCATAGATAGAGTTGAGCAACTTCGGACCATCAAAGTTGCTTTGTGTACACTTTTTATTCTTCTTCTATGTCAAATTTTACGAGTATAAGCTTCCTAGATTATTTCAATGCCAAAAAAACATTTTCTATGACAAATGGACAGAACCGTTAAAAGCTCCTATATAGAGAGAGTTGAGCAACTTCGGACCATCAAAGTTGCTCGGTTTACACTTTATATTGTTCTTCTATGTCAAATTTTACGAGTATAAGCTTTATAGATTATTTCGATGCCAAAATAACAACTTTCTATGAAAAATGGACAAAACCGTTAAAAGCTCCTCCATAGAGAGAGTTGAGCAACTTCGGAACATCAAAGTTTCCCGGCGAACAATTTTTATTGTTCTTCTATGTCAAATTTTATGAGTATAAGCTTCCTAGATTATTTCTATGCCGAAACAACAACTTTCTATTACAAATAGACAAAACCGTTAAAAACTCCTCCATTGAGAGAGTTGAGCAACTTCAGACCATCAAAGTTGCTCTGTGTACAGTTTTTATTAATCTTCTATGTGAAATTTTACGAGTATAAGCTTCCTAGATTATTTCGATGCAAAAACAACTACTTTTTATGACAAATGGACAAAACTTTTAAAAGCTCCTGCATATATAGAGTTGAGCAACTTTGGACCATCAAAGTTATTCTGCATACACTTTTTATTGTTCTTCTATGTCAAATTTTACGAGTATAAGCTTCCTAGATTATTTCGATGCCAAAATAACAACTTTCTATGACAAATAGACAAAACCGTTAAACGCTCCTAGATAGAGAGAGTTGAGCAACTTCGGAACATCAAAGTTGCTTGGTGTACACTTTTTATTGTTCTTCTATCTCAAATTTTACAAGTATAGACTTCCGAGATTATTTTGGATCCCAAAACACCAACTTTGTATGACAAATGTACAAAACCGTTAAAAGCTCCTCCATAGAGAGAGTTGAGCAACTTCGGACCATCAAAGGTGCTCGGTGTACTCTTTTTATTATTTTTCTATGTCAAATGTTACGAGTATAAGCTTCCTAGATTATTTCGATGCCAAAACAACGACTTTGTATGACAAATGGACAAAACCGTTAAAAGCTCCTCTATAGAGAGACTTGAGCAACTTCAGACCGTCAAAGTTGCTCGTTGTACACTTTTTATTGTTCTTGTATGTCAAACTTTACGAGTATAAGCTTCCGAGATTATTTTGGATGACAAAACACCAACTCTCTATGACAAATGGACAAAACCGTTAAAAGCTCCTCCATAGAGAGAGTTGAGCAACTTCGGACCATCAAAGCTGCTCGGTATACACTTTTTATTGTTCTTCTATGTAAAATTTTACGAGTATAAGCTTCTGAGATTAACTTGGATGCCAAAACACCAACTTTTTATCACAAATGGACAAAACCATTAAAAGCTCCTCGATAGAGAGAGTTGATCAACTTCGGACCCTCAAAGTTGCTCGGTGTACACTTTTTATCGTTCTTCTATGCCCAATTTTACGAGTATAATCTTTGTAGATTATTTCGATGCCGAAACCAATTTCTATTACAAATTGACAAAATCGTTAAAAGCTCCTCGATAGAGAGAGTTGAGCAACTTCGGACCCCCAAAGTTGCTCGGTGTACACTTTTTATTGTTCTTCTATGTGAAATTTTACAAGTATAAGCTTCCGAGATTATTACGATGCCGAAACAGAAACTTTTTATGACAAATGGGTGACACCCTTAAATTTTACGAGTATAATCTTCCTAGATTATTTCGAACCCAAAACAACAACTTTCTATGACAAATGGACAAAACCGTTAAAAGTTCCTCCATAGAGAGAGTTGAGCAACCTTGCAACATTAAAGTTGCTCGTGGTACACTTTTTATTGTTCTTTGATGTCAAATTTTGCGAGTATAAGCTTCCTAGATTATTTCGATGCCAAAACAACGACTTTCTATGACAAATGGACAAAACCGTTAAAAGCTCCGCCATTGAGAGAGTTGGGCAACTTCGGACCACAAAAGTTGCTCGGTGTACATGTTTTATTGTTCTTCTATGTCAAATTTTACGAGTATAAGCTTCCTAAATTATTTCGTTGCCAAAACAACAACTTTCTATGACAAATGGACAGAACCATTAAAAGCTCCTCGATAGAGAGAGTTGAGCAACTTCGGACCCTCAAAGTTGCTCGGTGTACACTTTTTATTATTCTTCTATGCAAAATTTTACGAGTATAAGCTTCGGAGATTATTTTGGATGCCAAAACACCAACTTTTTATGACAAATGGACAAAACCATTAAAAGCTCCTCGATAGAGAGAGTTGAGCAACTTCGGACCATCAAAGTTGCTCGGTGTACACTTTTTATTGTTCTTCTATGTCAAATTTTACGAGTATAAGCTTCCTGGATTATTTCGATCCCAAAACAACAACTTTCTATGAAAAATGGACAAAACCGTTTAAAGCTCCTCCATAGATAGAGTTGATCAACTTTGGAACATCAAAGATGCTCTGCGTACACTTTTTATTGTTCTTCTATGTCAAATTTTACGAGTATAAGCTTCCTAGATTATTTCAATGGGAAAACAACAACTTTCAATGACAAATGGACAAAACCGTTAAAAGCTCCTCCATAGAGAAAGTTGAGCAACTTTGGCACATTAAAGTTGCTCGTGGTGCACTTTTTATTGTTCTTCTATGTCAAATTTTACGAGTATAAGCTTCCTAGATTATTTCGATGCCAAAACAACAACTTTCTATGACAAATGGACAAAATCGTTAAAAGTTCCTCCATAGAGAGAGTTGAGCAACTTCGGACCATCAAAGTTGCTCGGTGTACACTTTTTATTGTTCTTCTATGTTCAATTTTACGAGTATAATCTTCGTAGATTATTTCGATGCCCAAACAACAACTTTCTATTATAAATTGACAAAACCGTTAAAAGCTCCTCCATAGAGAGAGTTGAGCAACTTCGGACCATCAATGTTGCTCTGTGTACAATTTTTATTCTTCTTATATGTCAAATTTTACGAGTATAAGCTTCCTAGATTATTTCGATGCCAAAAAAACATTTTCTATGACAAATGGACAGAACCGTTAAAAGCTCCTACATAGAGAGAGTTGAGCAACTTCGGACCATCAAAGTTGCTCGGTTTACACTTTTTATTGTTCTTCTATGTCAAATTTTATGAGTATAAGCTTTATAGATTCTTTCGATGCCAAAATAACAACTTTCTATGAAAAATGGACAAAACCGTTAAAAGCTCCTACATAGAGAGAGTTGAGCAACTTCAGAACATCAAAGTTTCCCGGCGTAGACTTTTTGTTGTTCTTCTATGTCAAATTTTACGAGTATAAGCTTCCTAGATTATTTCTATGCCGAAACAACAACTTTCTATTACAAATAGACAAAATCGTTAAAAACTCCTCCATTGAGAGAGTTGAGCAACTTCAGACCATCAAAGTTGCTCTGTGTACAGTTTTTATTGTTCTTCTATGTGAAATTTTACGAGTATAAGCTTCCTAGATTATTTCGATGTCAAAACAACAACTTTCTATGACAAATGGACAAAACTTTTAAAAGCTCCTGCATATATAGAGTTGAGCAACTTTGGACCATCAAAGTTATTCTGCATACACTTTTTATTGTTCTTCTATGTCAAATTTTACGGGTATAAGCTTCCTAGATTATTTCGATGCCAAAATAACAACTTTCTATGACAAATAGACAAAACCGTTAAACTCTCCTAGATAGAGAGAGTTGAGCAACTTCGGACCATCAAAGTTGCTTGGTGTACACTTTTTATTGTTCTTCTATCTCAAATTAAACGAGTATAGACTTCCGAGATTATTTTGGATCCCAAAACACCAACTTTGTATGACAAATGTACGAAACCGTTAAAAGCTTCTCCATAGAGAGAGTTGAGCAACTTCGGACCATCGAAGGTGCTCGGTGTACTCTTTTTATTATTTTTCTATGTCAAATGTTACGAGTATAAGCTTCCTAGATTATTTTGATGCCAAAAAAACGACTTTGTATGACAAATGGACAAAACCGTTAAAAGCTCCTCTATAGAGAGACTTAAGCAACTTCAGACCATCAAAGTTGCTCGGTGTACACTTTTTATTGTTCTTGTATGTCAAACTTTACGAGTATAAGCTTCCGAGATTATTTTCGATGACAAAACACCAACTCTCTATGAAAAATGGACAAATCCGTTAAAAGCTCCTCCATAGAGAGAGTTGAGCAACTTCGGACTATCAAAGTTGCTCGGTATACACTTTTTATTGTTCTTCTATGTAAAATTTTACGAGTATAAGCTTCTGAGATTAATTTGGATGCCAAAACGCCAACTTTTTATCACAAATGGACAAAACCATTAAAAGCTCCTCGATAGAAAGAGTTGATCTACTTCGGACCCTCAAAGTTGCTCGGTGTACACTTTTTATTATTCTTCTATGCCCAATTTTACGAGTATAATCTTCGTAGATTATTTCATTGCCGAAACAACTTTCTATTACAAATTGATAAAATCGTTAAAAGCTCCTCGATAGAGAGAGTTGAGCAACTTCGGACCCTCAAAGTTGCTCGGTGTACACTTTTTATTGTTCTTCTATGTCAAATTTTATGAGTATAATCTTCCTAGATTATTTCGATCCCAAAATAATAACTTTCTATGACAAATGGACAAAACCGTTAAAAGCTCCTCCATAGAGAGAGTTGAGCAACCTTGCAACATTAAAGTTGCTCGTGGTACACTTTTTATTGTTCTTCGATGTCAAATTTTGCGAGTATAACTTCCTAGATTATTTCGATGCCAAAACAATAACTTTCTATGACAAATGGACAAAATCGTTATAAGTTCCTCCATAGAGAGAGTTGAGCAACCTTGCAACATTAAAGTTGATCGTGGTACACTTTTTATTGTTCTTCGATGTCAAATTTTTCGTGTATAAGCTTCCTAGATTATTTCGATGCCAAAACGATAACTTTCTATGACAAATGGACAAAACCGTTAAAAGCTCCTCCATAGAGAGAGTTGAGCAACTTCGGACCATATAAGTTGCTCGGTGTACACTTTTTATTGTTCTTCTATGGCCAATTTTACGAGTATGATCTTCGTAGATTATTTCGATTCCGAAAAAACATTCTATTACAAATTGACAAAACCGTTAAAAGCTCCTCCATAGAGAGAGTTAAGCAACTTCAGACGATCAAAGTTTCTCGGTGTACACTTTTTATTGTTCTTCTATGTCAAATTTTACGAGTATAAGCTTCCTAGATTATTTCAATGCCGAAACAACAACTTTCAGTGACAAATGGACAAAACCGTTAAAAGCTCCTCCATAGAGATAGTTGAGCAACCTTGCAACGTTAAAGTTGCTCGTGGTACACTTTTTATTGTTTTTCGATGTCAAATTTTGCGAGTATAAGTTTCCTAGATTATTTCGATGCCAAAACAATAACTTTCTATGACAAATGGACAAAATCGTGATAAGTTCCTCCATAGAGAGAGTTGAGAAACTTCTCACCATCAAAGTTGCTCCGTCTACACTTTTTATTATTCTTCTATGTGAAATTTTACGAGTATAAGCTTCCTAGATTATTTCGATGCCAAAACAACAACTTTCTATGACAAATGGACAAAACTGTTAAAAGCTCCTCCATAGAGAGTGTTGAGCAACTTCGGACCATCAAAGTTGCTCGGTGTACACTTTTTATTATTCTTCTATGTCAAATTTTACGAGTATAAGCTTCGGAGATTATTTTGGATGCCAAAACACCAACTTTTTATGACAAATGGACAAAACCATTAAAAGCTCCTCGATAGAGAGAGTTGAGCAACTTCGGACCATCAAAGTTGCTCGGTGTGCACTTTTTATTGTTCTTCTATGCCCAATTTTACGAGTATGATCTTCGTAGATTATTTCGATTCCGAAAAAACATTCTATTACAAATTGACAAAACCGTTAAAAGCTCCTCCATAGAGCGAGTTAAGCAATTTCGGACGATCAAAGTTTCTCGGTGTACACTTTTTATTGTTCTTCTATGTCAAATTTTACGAGTATAAGCTTCCTGGATTATTTCGATCCCAAAACAACAACTTTCTATGAAAAATGGACAAAACTGTTAAAAGCTCCTCCATAGATAGAGTTGATCAACTTTGGAACATAAAAGATGCTCTGCGTACACTTTTTATTGTTCTTCTATGTCAAATTTTACGAGTATAAGCTTCCAAGATTATTTCAATGGGAAAACAACAACTTTCAATGACAAATGGACAAAACCGTTAAAAGCTCCTCCATAGAGAAAGTTGAGCAACTTCGGCACATTAAAGTTGCTCGTGGTGCACTTTTTATTGTTCTTCTATGTCAAATTTTACGAGTATAAGCTTCCTAGATTATTTCGATGCCAAAACAACAACTTTCTATGACAAATGGACAAAATCGTTAAAAGTTCCTCCCATAGAGAGAGTTGAGCAACTTCGGACCATCAAAGTTGCTCGGTGTACACTTTTTATTGTTCTTCTATGTCAAATTTTACGAGTATAGACTTTCGAGATTACTTTGGATGCCAAAACACCAACTTTGTATGACAAATGGACGAAACCGTTAAAAGCTCCTCCATAGAGAGAGTTGAGCAACTTCGGACCATCAAAGGTGCTCATTGTACTCTTTTTATTATTCTTCTATGTCAAATTTTACGAGTTTAAGCTTCCTAGATTATTTCGATGCCAAAACAACGACTTTGTATGACAAATGGACAAAACCGTTAAAAGCTCCTCTATAGAGAGACTTGAGCAACTTCAGACCGTCAAAGTTGCTCGGTGTACACTTTTTATTGTTCTTGTATGTCAAACTTTACGAGTATAAGCTTCCGAGATTATTTTGGATGACAAAACACCAACTCTCTATGACAAATGGACAAAACCTTTAAAAGCTCCTCCATAGAGAGAGTTGAGCAACTTCGGACCATCAAAGTTGCTCGGTGTACACTTTTTATTGTTCTTCTATGCCCAATTTTACGAGTATAATCTTCGTAGATTATTTCGATGCCGAAACAACTTTCTATTACAAATTGACAAAATCGTTAAAAGCTCCTCGATAGAGAGAGTTGAGCAACTTCGGACCATCAAAGTTTCTCGGTGTAGACTTTTTATTGTTCTTCTATGTCAAATTTTACGAGTATAATCTTCGTAGATTATTTCGATGTCGAAACAACAACTTTCTATTACAAATGGACAAAACCGTTAAAAGCTTCTCCATAGAGACAGTTGAGCAACTTCGGACAATCAAATTTGCTCGGCGTACACTTTTTATTGTTCTTCTATGTCAAATTTTACGAGTATAAGTTCCTAGATTATTTCGATGCCAAAACAACGACTTTCTATGACAAATGGACAAAACCGTTAAAAGCTCCTCCATAGAGAGAGTTGAGCAACTTCGGACCATCAAAGTTGCTCGGTGTACACTTTTTATTGTTCTTCTATGCCCAATTTTACGAGTATAATCTTCGTAGATTATTTCGATGCCGAAACAACTTTCTATTACAAATTGACAAAATCGTTAAAAGCTGCTCGATAGAGAGAGTTGAGCAACTTCGGACCATCAACGTTTCTCGGTGTAGTTTTTTTTATTGTTCTTCTATGTCAAATTTTATGAATATAATCTTCGTAGATTATTTCGATGTCGAAACAACAACTTTCTATTACAAATGGACAAAACCGTTAAAAGCTACTCCATAGAGAGAGTTGAGCAACTTCGGCCAATCAAATTTGCTCGGTGTACACTTTTTATTGTTCTTCTATGTCAAATTTTACGAGTATAAGTTCCTAGATTATTTCGATGCCAAAACAACGACTTTCTATGACAAATGGACAAAACCGTTAAAAGCTCCGCCATAGAGAGAGTTGGGCAACTTCGAACCACCAAAGTTGCTCGGTGTACATGTTTTATTGTTCTTCTATGTCCAATTTTACGAGTATAATCTTCGTAAATTATTTCGATGCCAAAACAATAACTTTCTATGACAAATGGACAAAATCGTTATAAGTGCCTCCATAGAGAGAGTTGAGAAACTTCGAACCATCAAAGTTGCTCCGTCTACACTTCTTATTGTTCTTCTATGTCAAATTTTATGAGTATAAGCTTCTTAAATTATTTCGATGCGAAAACAACAACTTTCTATGACAAATGTACAAAACCATTAAAACTCCTCGATAGAGAGAGTTGAGCAACTTCGGACCCTCAAAGTTGCTCGGTGTACACTTTTTATTGTTCTTCTATGCCCAATTTTACGAGTATAATCTTCATAGATTATTTCGATGCCGAAACAACTTTCTATTACAAATTGACAAAATCGTTAAAAGCTCCTCGACAGAGAGAGTTGAGCAACTTCAGACCATCAAAGTTTCTCTCTGTACACTTTTTATTGTTCTTCTATGCCGAATTTTACGAGTATAATCTTCGTAGATTATTTCGATGCCGAAACAACTTTCTATTACAAATTGAAAAAATCGTTAAAAGCTCCTCTATAGAGAGAGTTGAGCAACTTCGGACCATCAAAGTTTCTCGGTATAGACTTTTTATTGTTCTTCTATGACAAATTTTACGAGTATAAGCTTCCTAGATTATTTCGATCCCAAAACAACAACTTTCTATGACAAATGGACAAAACCGTTAAAAGCACCTCCATAGATAGAGTTTATCAACTTCGGACCATCAAAGTTGCTCCGCGTACACTTTTTATTGTTCTTCGATGTCAGATTTTGCGAGTATAAGCTTCCTAGATTATTTCAATGCCAAAACAACAACTTTCGGTGACAAATGGACAAAACCGTTAAAAGCTCCTCCATAGAGATATTTGAGCAAGTTTGGAACATTAATGTTGCTCGTGGTACACTTTTTATTGTTCTTCTATTTCAAATTTTGCGAGTATAAGCTTCCTAGATTATTTCGATGCCAAAACAATAACTTTCTATGACAAATGGCCAAAATCGTTATATGTTCCTCCATAAATAGAGTTGAGCAACTTCGGACCATCAAAGTTGCTGTGTGTACACTTTTTATTCTTCTTCTTTGTCAAATTTTACGAGTATAAGCTTCCTATATTATTTCGATGCCAAAACAACAACTTTCTAGGACAAATGGACAGAACCGTTAAAAGCTCCTACATAGAAAGAGTTGAGCAACTTCGGACCATCAAAGTTGCTCGGTGAACACGTTTTATTGTTCTTCTATGTCAAATTTTACGAGTATAAGCTTCTTAGATTGTTTCGATGCCGAAACAACAACTTTCTATGAAAAATGGACAAAACCGTTAAAAGCTCCTCCATAGAGAGAGTTGAGCAACTTCGGAACATCAAAGTTTCTCGGCGTACACTTTTTATTGTTCTTCTATGTCAAATTTTACGAGTATAAGCTTCTTAGATTATTTCGATGCCGAAAAAACAACTTTCTATCACAAATAGAAAAAATCGTTAAAAGCTCCTCCATAGAGAGAGTTGAGCAACTTCAGACCATCAAAGTTTCTCGCTGTACACTTTTTATTGTTCTTCGATGTCAGATTTTACGAGTATAATCTTCGTAGATTATTTCGATGCCAAAACAACAACTTTCGGTGACAAATGGACAAAACCGTTAAAAGCTCCTCCATAGAGATATTTGAGCAACTTCGGACCATCAAAGTTTCTCGGTGTAGACTTTTTATTGTTCTTCTATGTCAAATTTTACGAGTATAAGCTTCCTAGATTATTTCGATCCCAAAACAACAACTTTCTATGACAAATGGACAAAACCGTTAAAAGCTCCTCCATAGATAGAGTTTATCAACTTCGGACCATCAAAGTTGCTCCGCGTACACTTTTTATTGTTCTTCGATGTCAGATTTTACGAGTATAAGCTTCCTAGATCATTTCAATGCCAAAACAACAACTTTCGGTGACAAATGGACAAAACCGTTAAAAGCACCTCCATAGAGATATTTGAGCAACTTTGGAACATTAAAGTTGCTCCTGGTACACTTTTTATTGTTCTTCTATGTCAAATTTTGCGAGTATAAGCTTTCTAGATTATTTCGATGCCAAAACAATAACTTTCTATGACAAATGGACAAAATCGTTATAAGTTCCTCCATAAATAGAGTTGAGCAACTTCGGACCATCAAAGTTGCTTTGTGTACACTTTTTATTCTTGTTCTATGTCAAATTTTACGAGTATAAGCTTCCTAGATTATTTCGATGCCAAAAAAACATTTTCTATGATAAATGGACAGAACCGTTAAAAGCTCCAACATAGAAAGAGTTGAGCAACTTCGGACCATCAAAGTTGCTCGGTGTACACTTTTTATTGTTCTTCTATGTCAAATTTTACGAGTATAAGCTTCCTAGATTATTTCGATGCCGAAACAACAACTTTCTATGAAAAATGGACAAAACCGTTAAAAGCTCCTCCATAGAGAGAGTTGAGCAACTTCGGAACATCAAAGTTTCTCAGCGTACACTTTTTATTGTTCTTCTATGTCAAATTTTACGAGTATAAACTTCCTAGATTATTTCGATGCCGAAACAACAACTTTCTATTACAAATAGACAAAACCGTTAAAAACTCCTTCATAGAGAGAGTTGAGCAACTTCAGACCATCAAAGTTTCTCTGTGTACAGTTTTTATTGTTCTTCTATGTGAAATTTTACGAGTATAAGCTTCCTAGATTATTTCGATGCCAAAACAACTACTTTCTATGACAAATGGACAAAACTTTTAAAAGCTCCTGGATAGATAGAGTTGAGAAACTTTGGACCATCAAAGTTATTCTGGGTACACTTTTTATTGTTCTTCTATGTCAAATTTTACGAGTATAAGCTTCCTAGATTATTTCGATGCCAAAATAACAACTTTCTATAACAAATGGACAAAACCGTTAAACGCTCCTAGATAGAGAGAGTTGAGCAACTTCGGACCATCAAAGTTGCTCGGTGTACACTTTTTATTATTCTTCTATGTCAAATTTTACGAGTATAGACTTCCGAGATTATTTTGGATGCCGAAACACCAACTTTGTATGACAAATGGACGAAACCGTTAAAAGCTCCTCCATAGAGAGAGTTGAGCAACTTCGGACCATCAAAGGTGCTCAGTGTACTCTTTTTATTATTCTTCTATGTCAAATTTTACGAGTTTAAGCTTCCAAGATTATTTCGATGCCAAAACAACGACTTTGTATGACAAATGGACAAAACTGTTAAAAGCTCCTCTACAGAGAGACTTGAGCAACTTCAGACCGTCAAAGTTGCTCGGTGTACACTTTTTATTGTTCTTGTATGTCAAACTTTACGAGTATAAGCTTCCGAGATTATTTTGGATGACAAAACACCAACTCTCTATGACAAATGGACCAAACCGTTAAAAGCTCCTCCATAGAGAGAGTTGAGCAACTTCGGACCATCAAAATTGCTCGGTATAGACTTTTTATTGTTCTTCTATGTCAAATTTTACGAGTATAATCTTCGTAGATTATTTCGATGTCGAAACAACAACTTTCTATTACAAATGGACAAAACCGTTAAAAGCTTCTCCATAGAGACAGTTGGGCAACTACGGACAATCAAATTTGCTCGGTGTACACTTTTTATTGTTCTTCTATGTCAAATTTTACGAGTATAAGCTTCCTAGATTATTTCGATGCCAAAACAACGACTTTCTATGACAAATGGACAAGACCGTTAAAAGCTCCACCATAGAGAGAGTTGGGCAACTTCGGACCACCAAAGTTGCTCGGTGTACATGTTTTATTGTTCTTCTATGTCCAATTTTACGAGTATAATCTTCGTAAATTATTTCGATGCCAAAACAATAACTTTTTATGACAAAAGGACAATCGCTATAAGTTCCTCCATAGAGAGAGTTGAGAAACTTTTGACCATCAAAGTTGCTCCGTCTACACTTTTTATTGTTCTTCTATGTCAAATTTTACGAGTATAAGCTTCCTAAATTATTTCGATGCCAAAACAACAACTTTCTATGACAAATGGACAAAACCATTAAAAGCTCCTCGATAGAGAGAGTTGAGCAACTTCGGACCCTCACAGTTGCTCGGTGTACACTTTTTATTATTCTTATACGTCAAATTTTACAGGTATAAGCTTCGGAGATTATTTTGGATGCCAAAACACCAACTTTTTATGACAAATGGACAAAACCATTAAAAGCTTCTAGATAGAGAGAGTTGAGCAACTTCGGACCATTAAAGTTGCTCGGTGTACACTTTTTATTGTTCTTCTATGCTCAGTTTTACGAGTATAGTCTTCATAGATTATTTCGATGCCGAAACAACTTTCTATTACGAATTGACAAAACCGTTAAAAGCTCCTCCATAGAGAGAGTTAAGCAACTTCGGACGATCAAAGTTTCTCGGTGTACACTTTTTATTGTTCTTCTATGTCAAATTTTACGAGTATAAGCTCCCTAGCTTATTTCGATGCCGAAACAACAACTTTCTATCACAAATAGACAAAACCGTTAAAAGATCCTCGATAGAGAGAGTTGAGGAATTTCGGACCATCAAAGTTGCTCAGTGTACACTTTTTATTGTACTTCTGTGTCAAATTTTACGAGTATAGGCTTCCGACATTATTTGGGATTCCAAAACACCAACTTTCTATAACAAATTGACAAAATCGTTAAAAGCTCCTCGATAGAGAGAGTTGAGCAACTTCGGACCATCAAAGTTGCTCGGTGTACACTTTTTATTGTTCTTCTATGTTCAATTTTACGAGTCTAAGCTTCGTAGATTATTTCGATGCCCAAACAACAACTTTCTATTATAAATAGACAAAACCGTTAAAAGCTCCTCCATAGAGAGAGTTGAGCAACTTCGTACCATCAATGTTGCTCTGTGTTCACTTTTTATTGTTCTTGTATGTCAAACTTTACGAGTATAAGCTTCCGAGATTATTTTGGATGACAAAACACCAACTTTCTATGACAAATGGATAAAACTTTTAAAAGCTCCTCCATAGATAGAGTTGAGCAACTTCGGACCATCAAAGTTGCTTTGTGTACACTTTTTATTCTTCTTCTATGTTAAATTTTACGAGTATAAGCTTCCTAGATTATTTCGGTGCCAAAAAACATTTTCTATGATAAATGGACAGAACCGTTAAAAGCTCCTACATAGAGAGAGTTGAGCAAATTCGGACCATCAAAGTTGCTCGGTTTACACTTTTTATTGTTCTTCTATGTCAAATTTTATGAGTATAAGCTTTATAGATTATTTCGATGCCAAAATAACAACTTTCTATGAAAAATGGACAAAACCGTTAAAAGCTCCTCCACAGAGAGAGTTGAGCAACTTCGGAACATCAAAGTTTCCCGGCGTACACTTTTTATTGTTCTTCTATGTCAAATTTTACGAGTATAAGCTTCCTAGATTATTTCTATGCCGAAACAACAACTTTCTATTACAAATAGACAAAACCGTTAAAAACTCCTCCATAGAGAGAGTTGAGCAACTTCAGACCATCAAAGTTGATCTGTTAACAGTTTTTATTGTTCTTCTATGTGAAATTTTACGAGTATAAGCTTCCTAGATTATTTCGATGCCAAAACAACTACTTTCTATGACAAATGGACAAAACTTTTAAAAGCTCCTGCATATATAGAGTTGAGCAACTTTGGACCATCAAAGTTATTCTGCATACACTTTTTATTGTTCTTCTATGTCAAATTTTACGAGTATAAGCTTCCTAGATTATTTCGATGCCAAAATAACAACTTTCTATGACAAATAGACAAAACCGTTAAACGCTCCTAGATAGAGAGAGTTGAGCAACTTCGGACCAACAAAGTTGCTTGGTGTACACTTTTTATTGTTCTTCTATCTCAAATTTTACGAGTGAAGACTTCCGAGATTATTTTGGATCCCAAAAATCCAACTTTGGATGACAAATGTACGAAACCGTTAAAAGCTCCTCCATAGAGAGAGTTGAGCAACTTCGGACCATCAAAGGTGCTCGGTGTACTCTTTTTATTATTTTTCTATGTCAAATGTTACGAGTATAAGCTTCCTAGATTATTTCGATGCCAAAACAACGACTTTGTATGACAAATGGACAAAACCGTTAAAAGCTCCTCTATAGAGAGACTTGAGCAACTTCAAACCAACAAAGTTGCTCGGTGTACACTTTTTATTGTTCTTGTCTGTCAAACTTTACGAGTATAAGCTTCCGAGATTATTTTGGATGACAAAACACCAACTCTCTATGACAAATGGACAAAACCGTTAAAAGCTCCTCCATAGAGAGAGTTGATCAACTTCGGACCATCAAAGTTGCTCGGTATACACTTTTTATTGTTCTTCTATGTAAAATTTTACGAGTATAAGCTTCTGAGATTATTTTGGATGCCAAAACACCAACTTTTTATGACAAATGGACAAAACCATTAAAAGCTCCTCGATAGAGAGAGTTGATCAACTTCGGACCCTCAAAGTTGCTCGGTGTACACTTTTTATTGTTCTTCTATCCCCAATTTTACGAGTATAATCTTC
The DNA here is from genome assembly GCA_963580455.1 of Euonymus europaeus. Taxonomy (NCBI): domain Eukaryota; kingdom Viridiplantae; phylum Streptophyta; class Magnoliopsida; order Celastrales; family Celastraceae; genus Euonymus; species Euonymus europaeus. The sequence goes on from OY756965.1 coordinate 11,313,588, forward strand.
GTAGATTATTTCGATGCCGAAACAACTTTCTATTACAAATTGACAAAATCGTTAAAAGATCCTCGATAGAGAGAGTTGAGCAACTTCGGACCCTCAAAGTTGCTCGGTGTACACTTTTTATTGTTCTTCTATGTCAAATTTTACGAGTATAATCTTCCTAGATTATTTCGATCTCAAAACAACAACTTTCTATGACAAATGGACAAAACCGTTAAAAGCTCCTCCATAGAGAGAGTTGAGCAACCTTGCAACATTAAAGTTGCTCGTGGTACACTTTTTACTGTTCTTCGATATCAAATTTTGCGAGTATAAGCTTCCTAGATCATTTCGATGCCAAAACAATAACTTTCTATGACAAATGGACAAAATCGTTATAAGTTCCTCCATAGAGAGAGTTGAGCAACCTTGCAACATTAAAGTTGCTCGTGGTACACTTTCTATTGTTCTTTGATGTCAAATTTTGCGAGTATAAGCTTCCTAGATTATTTCGATGCCAAAACAATAACTTTCTATGACAAATGGACAAAACCGTTAAAAGCTCCTCCATAGAGAGAGTTGAGCAAATTCGGACCATCAAAGTTGCTCGGTGTACACTTTTTATTGTTCTTCTATGGCCAATTTTACGAGTATGATCTTCGTAGATTATTTCGATTCCGAAAAAACATTCTATTACAAATTGACAAAACCGTTAAAAGCTCCTCCATAGAGAGAGTTAAGCAACTTCGGACGATCAAAGTTTCTCGTTGTACACTTTTTATTGTTCTTCTATGTCAAATTTTACGAGTATAAGCTTCCTAGATTATTTCAATGCCGAAACAACAACTTTCAGTGACAAATGGACAAAACCATTAAAAGCTCCTCCATAGAGATAGTTGAGCAACCTTGCAACGTTAAAGTTGCTCATGGTACACTTTTTATTGTTCTTCGATGTCAAATTTTGCGAGTATAAGCTTCCTAGATTATTTCGATGCCAAAACAATAACTTTCTATGACAAATGGACAAAATCGTTATAAGTTCCTCCATAGAGGGAGTTGAGAAACTTCTCACCATCAAAGTTGCTCCGTCCACACTTTTTATTGTTCTTCTATGTCAAATTTTACGAGTATAAGCTTCCTAGATTATTTCGATGCCAAAACAACAACTTTCTATGACAAATGGACAAAACTGTTAAAAGCTTCTCCATAGAGAGAGTTGAGCAACTTCGGACCATCAAAGTTGCTCGGTGTACACTTTTTATTATTATTCTATGTCAAATTTTATGAGTATAAGCTTCGGAGATTATTTTGGATGCCAAAACACCAACTTTTTATGACAAATGGACAAAACCATTAAAAACTCCTCGATAGAGAGAGTTGAGCAACTTCGGACCATCAAAGTCGCTCGGTGTACACTTTTTATTGTTCTTCTATGCCCAATTTTACGAGTATGATCTTCGTAGATTATTTCGATTCCGAAAAAACATTCTATTACAAATTGACAAAACCGTTAAAAGCTTCTCCATAGAGAGAGTTAAGCAACTTCGGACGATCAAAGTTTCTCGGTCTACACTTTTTATTGTTCTTCTATGTCAAATTTTACGAGTATAAGCTTCTTGGATTATTTCGATCCCAAAACAACAACTTGCTATGAAAAATGGACAAAACCGTTAAAAGCTGCTCCATAGATAGAGTTGATCAACTTTGGAACATCAAAGATGCTCTGCGTACACTTTTTATTGTTGTTCTATGTCAAATTTTACGAGTATAAGCTTCCTAGATTATTTCAATGGCAAAACAACAACTTTCAATGACAAATGGACAAAACCGTTAAAAGCTCCTCCATAGAGAAAGTTGAGCAACTTCGGCACATTAAAGTTGCTCGTAGTACACTTTTTATTGTTCTTCTATGTCAAATTTTACGAGTATAAGCTTCCTAGATTATTTCGATGCCAAAAAAACAACTTTCTATGACAAATGGACAAAATCATTAAAAGTTCCTCCATAAAGAGAGTTGAGCAACTTCGGACCATCAAAGTTGCTCGGTCTACACTTTTTATTGTTTTTCTATGTCAATTTTTACGAGTATAAGCGTCCTAGATTATTTCGATGCCAAAACAACAACTTTCTATGAGAAATGGACAAAACCGTTAAAAGCTCCTCCATAGAGAGAGTTGAGCAACTTCGGACCATCAAAGTTGCTCGGTGTACATTTTTTATTGCTCTTCAATGTCAAATTTTACGAGTATAAGCTTTCGAGATTATTTTGGACGCCAAAACACCAACTTTTTATGACAAATGGACAAAACCATTAAAAGCTCCTCGATAGAGAGAGTTGAGCAACTTCGGACCATCAAAGTTGCTCGGTCTACACTTTTTATTGTTCTTCTATGTCAAATTTTACGAGTATAAGCTTCCTAGATTATTTCGATGCCAAAACAACAACTTTCTATGACAAATGGACAAAACCGTTAAAAGCTCCTCCATAGAGAGAGTTGAGCAACTTCGGACCATCAAAGTTACTCGGTGTACACTTTTTATTGTTTTTCAATGTCAAATTTTACGAGTATAAGCTTTCGAGATTATTTTGAATGCCAAAACACCAACTTTTTTTGACAAATGGACAAAACCATTAAAAGCTCCCCTATAGAGAGAGTTGAGCAACTTCGGACCATTAAAGTTTCTCGGTGTTTACTTTTTATTGTTCTTCTATGTCCAATTTTACGAATATAATCTTTGTAGATTATTTTGATGCTGAAACAATAACTTCCTATAACAAATGGACAAAACCGTTAAAAGCTTCTCCATAGAGAGAGTTGTGCAACTTCCGACCATCAATGTTGCTCGAGCACACTTTTTATTGTTCTTCTATGTCAAATTTTACGATTATAAACTTCTTATATTATTTCGATGCCAAAACAAAAACTTTCTATAACAAATGGACAAACGCATTAAAAGCTCCTCAATGAAGAGAGTTGAGCAACTTCGGACCATCAAAGTTGCTCGGTGTACACTTTTTAATGTTCTTCTATGTCAAATTTTACGAGTATAAGCTCCCTAGATTATTTCGATGCCAAAGGAGCAACTTTCTATCACAAATGGACAAAATCGTTAAAGACTCCTCCATAGAGAGAGTTGAGCGATTTTGGACCATCAAAGTTGCTCAGTGTACACTTTTTATTGTTCTTCTTTGTCAAATTTTTCTAGTATAGGCTTCTGAGATTATTTTGGATGCCAAAACACCAACTTTCTATGACAAATGGACAAAACCATTAAAAGCTCCTCCATAGAGAGAGTTGAGCAACTTCGGACCACCAATGTCGCTAGGTGTACACGTTTTATTGTTCTTCTATGTCCAATTTTACGAGAATAATCTTGGTAGATTATTTCGATGCCGAAATAACAACTTTCTATTACAAATGGACAAAACCGTTAAAAGCTTCTCCATAGAGAGAGTTGAGAAACTTCGGACCATCAAAGTTGCTCGGTATACACTTTTTATTGTTCTTCTATGTCATATTTTACGAGTATAAGCTTCTGAGATTATTTTGGATGCCAAAACACCAACGTTTTATGACAAATGGACAAAACCATTAAAAGCTCCTCGATAGAGAGAGTTGAGCAACTTCGGACCCTCAAAGTTGCTCGGTGTACACTTTTTATTGTTCTTCTATGCCCAATTTTACGAGTATAATCTTCGTAGATTATTTTGATGCCGAAACAACTTTCTATTACAAACTGACAAAATCGTTAAAAGCTCCTCGCTAGAGAGAGTTGAGCAACTTCGGACAATCAAAGTTTCTCGGTGTAGACTTTTTATTGTTCTTTTATGTCAAATTTTACGAGTATAAGCTTCCTAGATTATCTCGATCCCAAAACAACAACTTTCTATGACAAATGGACAAAACCGTTAAAAGCTCCTCCATAGATAGAGTTTATCAACTTCGGACCATCAAAGTTGGTCCGCGTACACTTTTTATTGTTCTTCGATGTCAAATTTTACGAGTATAAGCTTCCTAGATTATTTCAATACCAAAACAACAACTTTCAGTGACAAATGGACAAAACCGTTAAAAGCTCCTCCATAGAGAAAGTTGATCAACTTCGGCACATTAAAGTTGCTCGTGGTACACTTTTTATTGTTCTTCTATGTCAAATTTTACGAGTATAAGCTTCCTAGATTATTTCGATGCCAAAAAAACAACTTTCTATGACAAATGGACAAAATCGTTAAAAGTTCCTCCATAGAGAGAGTTGAGCAACTTCGGACCATCAAAGTTGCTCGGTCTACACTTTTTATTGTTTTTCTATGTCAAATTTTACGAGTATAAGCTTCCTAGATTATTTCGATGCCAAAACAACAACTTTCTATGACAAGTGGACAAAACCGTTAAAAGCTCCTCCATAGAGAGAGTTGAGCAACTTCGGACCATCAAAGTTGCTCGGTGTACATTTTCTATTGTTCTTCAATGTCAAATTTCACGAGTATAAGCTTCCTAGATTATTTCGATGCCAAAACAACAACTTTCTATGACAAATGGACAAAACCGTTAAAAGCTCCTCCATAGAGAGAGTTGAGCAACTTCGGACCATCAAAGTTGCTCGGTCTACACTTTTTATTGTTTTTCTATGTCAAATTCTACGAGTATAAGCTTCCTAGATTATTTCGATGCCAAAACAACAACTTTCTATGACAAGTGGACAAAACCGTTAAAAGCTCCTCCATAGAGAGAGTTGAGCAACTTCGGACCATCAAAGTTGCTCGGTGTACACTTTTTATTGTTTTTCAATGTCAAATTTTACGAGTATAAGCTTTCGAGATTATTTTGAATGCCAAAACACCAACTTTTTATGACAAATGGGCAAAACCATTAAAAGCTCTCCGATAGAGAGAGTTGAGCAACTTCGGACCATTAAAGTTTCTCGGTGTACACTTTTTATTGTTCTTCTATGTCCAATTTTACGAATATAATCTTTGTAGATTATTTTGATGCTGAAACAATAACTTCCTATAACAAATGGACAAAACCGTTAAAAGCTTCTCCATAGAGAGAGTTGTGCAACTTCTGACCATCAATGTTGCTCGAGCACACTTTTTATTGTTCTTCTATGTCAAATTTTACGAGTATAAACTTCTTATATTATTTCGATGCCAAAACAACAACTTTCTATAACAAATGGACAAACTCATTAAAATCTCCTCAATGAAGAGAGTTGAGCAACTTCGGACCATCAAAGTTGCTCGGTGTACACTTTTTAATGTTCTTCTATGTCAAATTTTACGAGTATAAGCTCCCTAGATTATTTCGATGCCAAAGGAGCAACTTTCTATCACAAATGGACAAAATCGTTAAAGCCTCCTCCATAGAGAGAGTTGAGCAATTTCGAACCATCAAAGTTGCTCAGTGTACACTTTTTATTGTTCTTCTTTGTCAAATTTTACTAGTATAGGCCTCTGAGATTATTTTGGATGCCAAAACACCAACTTTCTATGACAAATGGACAAAACTATTAAAAGCTCCTCCATAGAGAGAGTTGAGCAACTTCGGACCACCAATGTCGCTAGGTGTACACATTTTATTGTTCTTCTCTGTCCAATTTTACGAGTATAATCTTGGTAGATTATTTCGATGCCGAAATAACAACTTTCTATTACAAATGGACAAAACCGTTAAAAGCTTCTCCATAGAGAGAGTTGAGAAACTTCGGACCATCAAAGTTGCTCGGTATACACTTTTTATTGTTCTTCTATGTCATATTTTACGAGTATAAGCTTCTGAGATTATTTTGGATGCCAAAACACCAACGTTTTATGACAAATGGACAAAACCATTAAAAGCTCCTCGATAGAGAGAGTTGAGCAACTTCGGACCCTCAAAGTTGCTCGGTGTACACTTTTTATTGTTCTTCTATGCCCAATTTTACGAGTATAATCTTCGTAGATTATTTTGATGCCGAAACAACTTTCTATTACAAACTGACAAAATCGTTAAAAGCTCCTCGCTAGAGAGAGTTGAGCAATTTCGAACCATCAAAGTTGCTCAGTGTACACTTTTTATTGTTCTTCTTTGTCAAATTTTACTAGTATAGGCTTCTGTGATTATTTTGGATGCCAAAACAACAACTTTCTATGACAAATGGACAAAACCATTAAAAGTTCCTCCATAGAGAGAGTTGAGCAACTTCGGACCACCAATGTCGCTAGGTGTACACGTTTTATTGTTCTTCTATGTCCAATTTTACGAGTATAATCTTGGTAGATTATTTCGATGCCGAAATAACAACTTTCTATTACAAATGGACAAAACCGTTAAAAGCTTCTCCATAGAGAGAGTTGAGAAACTTCGGACCATCAAAGTTGCTCGGTATACAATTTTTATTATTCTTCTATGTCAAATTTTACGAGTATAAGCTTCTGAGATTATTTTGGATGCCAAAACATCAACTTTTTATAAAAAATGGACAAAACCATTAAAAGCTCCTCGATAGAGAGAGTTGAGCAACTTCGGACCCTCAAAGTTGCTCGGTGTACACTTTTTATTGTTCTTCTATGCCCAATTTTACGAGTATAATCTTCGTAGATTATTTTGATGCCGAAACAACTTTCTATTACAAATGGACAAAACCGTTAAAAGCTTCTCCATAGAGAGAGTTGAGAAACTTCGGACCATCAAAGTTGCTCGGTATACAATTTTTATTATTCTTCTATGTCAAATTTTACGAGTATAAGCTTCTGAGATTATTTTGGATGCCAAAACATCAACTTTTTATAAAAAATGGACAAAACCATTAAAAGCTCCTCGATAGAGAGAGTTGAGCAACTTCGGACCCTCAAAGTTGCTCAAGGTACACTTTTTATTGTTCTTCTATGCCCAATTTTACGAGTATAATCTTCGTAGATTATTTTGATGCCGAAACAACTTTCTATTACAAATAGACAAAATCGTTAAAAGTTCCTCCATAGAGGGAGTTGAGCAACTTCGGACCATCAAAGTTGCTCGGTCTACACTTTTTATTGTTTTTCTATGTCAAATTTTACGAGTATAAGCTTCCTAGATTATTTCGATGACAAAACAACAACTTTCTATGACAAGTGGACAAAACCGTTAAAAGCTCCTCCTTAGAGAGAGTTGAGCAACTTCGGACCATCAAAGTTGCTCGGTGTACATTTTCTATTGTTCTTCAATGTCAAATTTTACGAGTATAAGCTTTCGAGATTATTTTGGATGCCAAAACACAAACTTTTTATGACAAATGGACAAAACCATTAAAAGCTCCTCGATAGAGAGAGTTGAGCAACTTCGGACCATCAAAGTTGCTCGGTCTACACTTTTTATTGTTCTTCTATGTCAAATTTCATGAGTATAAGCTTCCTAGATTATTTCGATGCCAAAACAACAACTTTCTATGACAAATGGACAAAACCGTTAAAAGCTCCTCCATAGAGAGAGTTGAGCAACTTCGGACCATCAAAGTTGCTCGGTCTACACTTTTTATTGTTTTTCTATGTCAAATTTTACGAGTATAAGCTTCCTAGATTATTTCGATGCCAAAACAACAACTTTCTATGACAAGTGGACAAAACCGTTAAAAGCTCCTCAATAGAGAGAGTTGAGCAACTTCGGACCATCAAAGTTGCTCGGTGTACACTTTTTATTGTTTTTCAATGTCAAATTTTACGAGTATAAGCTTTCGAGATTATTTTGAATGCCAAAACACCAACTTTTTATGACAAATGGACAAAACCATTAAAAGCTCTCCGATAGAGAGAGTTGAGCAACTTCGGACCATTAAAGTTTCTCGGTGTACACTTTTTATTGTTCTTCTATGTCCAATTTTACGAATATAATCTTTGTAGATTATTTTGATGTTGAAACAATAACTTCCTATAACAAATGGACAAAACCGTTAAAAGCTTCTCCATAGAGAGAGTTGTGCAACTTCTGACCATCAATGTTGCTCGAGCACACTTTTTATTGTTCTTCTATGTAAAATTTTACGAGTATAAACTTCTTATATTATTTCGATGCCAAAACAACAACTTTCTATAACAAATGGACAAACTCATTAAAAGCTCCTCAATGAAGAGAGTTGAGCAACTTCGGACCATCAAAGTTGCTCGGTGTACACTTTTTAATGTTCTTCTATGTCAAATTTTACGAGTATAAGTTCCCTAGATTATTTCGATGCCAAAGGAGCAACTTTCTATCACAAATGGACAAAATCGTTAAAGACTCCTCCATAGAGAGAGTTGAGCAATTTCGAACCATCAAAGTTGCTCAGTGTACACTTTTTATTGTTCTTCTTTGTCAAATTTTACTAGTATAGGCTTCTGAGATTATTTTGGATGCCAAAACACCAATTTTCTATGACAAATGGACAAAACCATTAAAAGCTCCTCCATAGAGAGAGTTGAGCAACTTCGGACCACCAATGTCGCTAGGTGTACACATTTTATTGTTCTTCTCTGTCCAATTTTACGAGTATAATCTTGGTAGATTATTTCGATGCCGAAATAACAACTTTCTATTACAAATGGACAAAACCGTTAAAAGCTTCTCCATAGAGAGAGTTGAGAAACTTCGGACCATCAAAGTTGCTCGGTATACACTTTTTATTATTCTTCTATGTCAAATTTTATGAGTATAAGCTTCTGAGATTATTTTGGATGCCAAAACATCAACTTTTTATGACAAATGGACAAAACCATTAAAAGCTCCTCGACAGAGAGAGTTGAGCAACTTCGGACCCTCAAAGTTGCTCGGTGTACACTTTTTATTGTTCTTCTATGCCCAATTTTACGAGTATAATCTTCGTAGATTATTTTGATGCCGAAACAACTTTCTATTACAAATTGACAAAATCGTTAAAAGCTCCTCGATAGAGAGAGTTGAGCAACTTCGGACAATCAAAGTTTCTCGGTGTAGACTTTTTATTGTTCTTCTATGTCAAATTTTACGAGTATAAGCTTCCTAGATTATCTCGATCCCAAAACAACAACTTTCTATGACAAATGGACAAAACCGTTAAAAGCTCCTCCATAGATAGAGTTTATCAATTTCGGACCATCAAAATTGGTCCGCGTACACTTTTTATTGTTCTTCGATGTCAAATTTTACGAGTATAAGCTTCCTAGATTATTTCAATGCCAAAACAACAACTTTCAGTGACAAATGGACAAAACCGTTAAAAGCTCCTCCATAGAGAAATTTGAGCAACTTCGGCACATTAAAGTTGCTCGTGGTACACTTTTTATTGTTCTTCTATGTCAAATTTTACGAGTATAAGCTTCCTAGATTATTTCGATGCCAAAAAACAACTTTCTATGACAAATGGACAAAATAGTTAAAAGTTCCTCCATGTAGAGAGTTGAGCAACTTCGGACCATCAAAGTTGCTCGGTCTACACTTTTTATTGTTTTTCTATGTCAAATTTTACGAGTATAAGCTTCCTAGATTATTTCGATGCCAAAACAACAACTTTCTATGACAAATGGATAAAACCGTTAAAGGCTCCTCCATAGAGAGAGTTGAGCAACTTCGGACCATCAAAGTTGCTCGGTGTACATTTTTTATTGTTCTTCAATGTCAAATTTTACGAGTATAAGCTTTCGAGATTATTTTGGATGCCAAAACACCAACTTTTTATGACAAATGGACAAAACCATTAAAAGCTCCTCGATAGAGAGAGTTGAGCAACTTCGGACCATCAAAGTTGCTCGATCTACACTTTTTATTGTTCTTCTATGTCAAATTTTACGAGTATAAGCTTCCTAGATTATTTCGATGCCAAAACAACAACTTTCTATGACAAATGGACAAAACCGTTAAAAGCTCCTCCATAGAGAGAGTTGAGCAACTTCGGACCATCAAAGTTGCTCGGTGTACGCTTTTTATTGTTTTTCAATGTCAAATTTTACGAGTATAAGCTTTCGAGATTATTTTGAATGCCAAAACACCAACTTTTTATGACAAATGGACAAAACCATTAAAAGCTCCCCGATAGAGAGAGTTGAGCAACTTCGGACCATTAAAGTTTCTCGGTGTATACTTTTTATTGTTCTTCTATGTCCAATTTTACGAATATAATCTTTGTAGATTATTTTGATGCTGAAACAATAACTTCCTATAACAAATGGACAAAACCGTTAAAAGCTTCTCCATAGAGAGAGTTGTGCAACTTCTGACCATCAATGTTGCTCGAGCACACTTTTTATTGTTCTTCTATGTCAAATTTTACGAGTATAAACTTCTTATATTATTTCGATGCCAAAACAACAACTTTCTATAAAAAATGGACAAACTCATTAAAAGCTCCTCAATGAAGAGAGTTGAGCAACTTCGGACCATCAAAGTTGCTCGGTGTACACTTTTTAATAATCTTCTATGTCAAATTTTACGAGTATAAGCTCCCTAGATTATTTCGATGCCAAAGGAGCAACTTTCTATCACAAATGGACAAAATCGTTAAAGACTCCTCCATAGAGAGAGTTGAGCGATTTTGGACCATCAAAGTTGCTCTGTGTACACTTTTTATTGTTCTTCATTGTCAAATTTTACTAGTATAGGCTTCTGAGATTATTTTGGATGCCAAAACACCAACTTTCTATGACAAATGGACAAAACCATTAAAAGCTCCTACATAGAGAGAGTTGAGCAACTTCGGACCACCAATGTCGCTAGGTGTACACGTTTTATTGTTCTTCTATGTCCAATTTTACGATAATAATCTTTGTAGATTATTTCGATGCCGAAATAACAACTTTCTATTACAAATGGACAAAACCGTTAAAAGCTTCTCCATAGAGAGAGTTGAGAAACTTCGGACCATCAAAGTTGCTCAGTATACACTTTTTATTGTTCTTCTATGTCATATTTTACGAGTATAAGCTTCTGAGATTATTTTGGATGCCAAAACACCAACGTTTTATGACAAATGGACAAAACCATTAAAAGCTCCTCGATAGAGAGAGTTGAGCAACTTCGGACCCTCAAAGTTGCTCGGTGTACACTTTTTATTGTTCTTCTATGCCCAATTTTACGAGTATAATCTTCGTAGATTATTTTGATGCCGAAACAACTTTCTATTACAAACTGACAAAATCGTTAAAAGCTCCTCGCTAGAGAGAGTTGAGCAATTTCGAACCATCAAAGTTGCTCAGTGTACACTTTTTATTGTTCTTCTTTGTCAAATTTTACTAGAATAGGCTTCTGAGATTATTTTGGATGCCAAAACACCAACTTTCTATGACAAATGGACAAAACCATTAAAAGTTCTTCCATAGAGAGAGTTGAGCAACTTCGGACCACCAATGTCGCTAGGTGTACACGTTTTATTGTTCTTCTATGTCCAATTTTACGAGTATAATCTTGGTAGATTATTTCGATGCCGAAATAACAACTTTCTATTACAAATGGACAAAACCGTTAAAAGCTTCTCCATAGAGAGAGTTGAGAAACTTCGGACCATCAAAGTTGCTCGGTATACAATTTTTATTATTCTTCTATGTCAAATTTTACGAGTATAAGCTTCTGAGATTATTTTGGATGCCAAAACATCAACTTTTTATAAAAAATGGACAAAACCATTAAAAGCTCCTCGATAGAGAGAGTTGAGCAACTTCGGACCCTCAAAGTTGCTCGGTGTACACTTTTTATTGTTCTTCTATGCCCAATTTTACGAGTATAATCTTCGTAGATTATTTTGATGCCGAAACAACTTTCTATTACAAATAGACAAAATCGTTAAAAGCTCCTCGATAGAGAGAGTTGAGCAACTTTGGACAATCAAAGTTTCTCGGTGTAGACTTTTTATTGTTCTTCTATGTCAAATTTTACGAGTATAAGCTTCCTAGATTATCTCGATCCCAAAACAACAAATTTCTATGACAAATGGACAAAACCGTTAAAAGCTCCTCCATAGATAGAGTTTATCAACTTCGGACCATCAAAATTGGTCCGCGTACACTTTTTATTGTTCTTCGATGTCAAATTTTACGAGTATAAGCTTCCTAGATTATTTCAATGCCAAAACAACAACTTTCAGTGACAAATGGACAAAACCGTTAAAAGCTCCTCCATAGAGAAATTTGAGCAACTTCGGCACATTAAAGTTGCTCGTGGTACACTTTTTATTGTTCTTCTATGTCAAATTTTACGAGTATAAGCTTCCTAGATTATTTCGATGCCAAAAAAACAACTTTCTATGACAAATGGATAAAATAGTTAAAAGTTCCTCCATATAGAGAGTTGAGCAACTTCGGACCCTCAAAGTTGCTCGGTCTACACTTTTTATTGTTTTTCTATGTCAAATTTTACGAGTATAAGCTTCCTAGATTATTTCGATGCCAAAACAACAACTTTCTATGACAAATGGACAAAACCGTTAAAAGCTCCTCCATAGAGAGAGTTGAGCAACTTCGGACCATCAAAGTTGCTCGGTGTACATTTTTTATTGTTCTTCAATGTCAAATTTTACGAGTATAAGCTTTCGAGATTATTTTGGATGCCAAAACACCAACTTTTTATGACAAATGTACAAAACCATTAAAAGCTCCTCGATAGAGAGAGTTGAGCAACTTCGGACCATCAAAGTTGCTCGGTCTACACTTTTTATTGTTCTTCTATGTCAAATTTTACGAGTATAAGCTTCCTAGATTATTTCGATGCCAAAACAACAACTTTCTATGACAAATGGACAAAACCGTTAAAAGCTCCTCCATAGAGAGAGTTGAGCAACTTCGGACAATCAAAGTTGCTCGGTGTACACTTTTTATTGTTTTTCAATGTCAAATTTTACGAGTATAAGCTTTCGAGATTATTTTGAATGCCAAAACACCAACTTTTTATGACAAATGGACAAAACCATTAAAAGCTCCCCGATAGAGAGAGTTGAGCAACTTCGGACCATTAAAGTTTCTCGGTGTATACTTTTTATTGTTCTTCTATGTCCAATTTTACGAATATAATCTTTGTAGATTATTTTGATGCTGAAACAATAACTTCCTATAACAAATGGACAAAACCGTTAAAAGCTTCTCCATAGAGAGAGTTGTGCAACTTCTGACCATCAATGTTGTTCGAGCACACTTTTTATTGTTCTTCTATGTCAAATTTTACGAGTATAAACTTCTTATATTATTTCGATGCCAAAACAACAACTTTCTATAAAAAATGGACAAACTCATTAAAAGCTCCTCAATGAGGAGAGTTGAGCAACTTCGGACCATCAAAGTTGCTCGGTGTACACTTTTTAATAATCTTCTACGTCAAATTTTACGAGTATAAGCTCCCAAGATTATTTCGATGCCAAAGGAGCAACTTTCTATCACAAATGGACAAAATCGTTAAAGACTCCTCCATAGAGAGAGTTGAGCGATTTTGGACCATCAAAGTTGCTCAGTGTACACTTTTTATTGTTCTTCTTTGTCAAATTTTTCTAGTATAGGCTTCTGAGATTATTTTGGATGCCAAAACACCAACTTTCTATGACAAATGGACAAAACCATTAAAAGCTCCTCCATAGAGAGAGTTGAGCAATTTCGGACCACCAATGTCGCTAGGTGTACACGTTTTATTGTTCTTCTATGTCCAATTTTACGAGAATAATCTTGGTAGATTATTTCGATGCCGAAATAACAACTTTCTATTACAAATGGACAAAACCGTTAAAAGCTTCTCCATAGAGAGAGTTGAGAAACTTCGGACCATCAAAGTTGCTCGGTATACACTTTTTATTGTTCTTCTATGTCATATTTTACGAGTATAAGCTTCTGAGATTATTTTGGATGCCAAAACACCAACGTTTTATGACAAATGGACAAAACCATTAAAAGCTCCTCGATAGAGAGAGTTGAGCAACTTCGGACCCTCAAAGTTGCTCGGTGTACACTTTTTATTGTTCTTCTATGCCCAATTTTACGAGTATAATCTTCGTAGATTATTTTGATGCCGAAACAACTTTCTATTACAAACTGACAAAATCGTTAAAAGCTCCTCGCTAGAGAGAGTTGAGCAACTTCGGACAATCAAAGTTTCTCGGTGTAGACTTTTTATTGTTCTTCTATGTCAAATTTTACGAGTATAAGCTTCCTAGATTATCTCGATCCCAAAACAACAACTTTCTATGACAAATGGACAAAACCGTTAAAAGCTCCTCCATAGATAGAGTTTATCAACTTCGGACCACCAAAGTTGGTCCGCGTACACTTTTTATTGTTTTTCGATGTCAAATTTTACGAGTAGAAGCTTCCTAGATTATTTCAATGGCAAAATACAACTTTGAATGACAAATGGACAAAACCATTAAAAGCTCCTCCATAGAGAAAGTTGAGCAACTTCGGAACATTAAAGTTGCTCGGTGGACACTTTTTATTGTTCTTCTATGTCAAATTTTACGAGTATAAGCTTCCTAGATCATTTCGATGCCAAAAAATAACTTCCCATAACAAATGGACAAAAACGTTAAAAGCTTCTCCATAGAGAGAGTTGTGCAACTTCTAACCATCAATGTTGCTCGAGCACACTTTTTATTGTTCTTCTATGTCAAATTTTACGAGTATAAACTTCTTATATTATTTCGATGCCAAAACAACAACTTTCTATGACAAATGGACAAACTCATTAAAAGCTCCTCAATGAAGAGAGTTGAGCAACTTCGGACCATCAAAGTTGCTCGGTGTACACTTTTTAATGTTCTTCTATATCAAATTTTACGAGTATAAGCTACCTAGATTATTTCGATGCCAAAGGAGCAACTTTCTATCGCAAATGGACAAAACCGTTAAAGACTCCTCCATAGAGAGAGTTGAGTAATTTCGGACCATCAAATTTGCTCAGTGTACACTTTTTATTGTTCTTCTTTGTCAAATTTTACTAGTATAGGCTTCCGAGATTATTTTGGATGCCAAAACACCAACTTTCTATGACAAATGGACAAAACCGTTAAAAGCTCCTCCATAGAGAAAGTTGAGCAACTTCGGACCACCAATGTCGCTAGATGTACACGTTTTATTGTTCTTCTATGTCCAATTTTACGAGTATAATCTTGGTAGATTATTTCGATGCCGAAATAACAACTTTCTATTACAAATGGACAAAACCGTTAAAAGCTTCTCCATAGAGAGAGTTGAGAAACTTCGGACCATCAAAGTCGCTCGAGCACACTTTTTATTATTCTTCTATGTCAAATTTTACGTGTATAAACTTCTTAGATTATTTCGATGCCTAAACAACAATTTTCTATGACAAATGGACAAAACCGTTAAAAGCACCTCAATAAAGAGAGTTGAGCAATTTCAGACCATCAAAGTTGCTCGGTGTACACTTTTTAATGTTCTTCTATGTCTAATTTTTTGAGTATAAGATCCCTAGATTATTTCGATGCCAAAGGATCAACTTTCTATGACAAATGGACAAAACCGTTAAAAGCTCCTCCGTAGAGAGAGTTAAGCAATTTTGGACCATCAAAGTTGCTCAGTGTACACTTTTTATTGTTATTCTATGTCAAATATTATGAGTATAAGCTACTGAGATTATTTTGATGCCAAAACACCAACTTTCTATGATAAATAGACAAAACCGTTAAAAGCTCATCCATAGAGAGAGTTGAGGAACTTCGGACCATCAAAGTTGCTCGGTGTACACTTTTTATTTTTATTCTACGTCCAATTTCACGAGTATAATCTTCGTAGATTAGTTCGATCCCGAAACAACAACTTTCTATTACAAATGGACAAAACCGTTAAAAGCTCCTCCATAGAGAGAGTTGAGCAACTTCGGACCATCAAAGTTGCTCAGTGTAAACTTTTTATTGTTCTTCTATGTCAAATATTACGAGTATAAGATTTCTAGATTATTTTGGATGCCAAAATACCAACTTTTTATGAAAAATGGACAAAACCGTTAAAAGCTCCTCCATCGAGAGAGTTGAGCAACTTCGGACCATCAAAGTTGGTCGGTGTACATTTTTTATTTTTCTTCTACGTCCAATTTCACGAGTATAATCTTCGTAGATTATTTCGATGACGAAACAACAACTTTCTATTACAAATAGACAAAACCGTTAAGAGCTCCTCCATAGAGAGAGTTGAGCAACTTCGGACCGTCAAAGTTGCTCTGTGTACAGTTTTTATTGTTCTTCTATGTCAAATTTTACGAGTATAAGCTTCCTAGATTATTTCGATGCCAAAACAACAACTTTCTATGACAAATGGACAAAACCGTTAAAAGCTCCTCCATAGAGAGAGTTGAGCAACTTCGGACCACCAATGTCGCTTGGTGTACACGTTTTATTGTTCTTCTATGTCCAATTTTATGAGTATAATCTCGGTAGATTATTTCGATTCCGAAATAACAACTTTGTATTACAAATGGACAAAACCGTCAAAAGCTTCTCCATAGAGAGAGTTGAGAAACTTCGAACCATCAAAGTCGCTCGAGCACACTTTTTATTGTTCTTCTATGTCAAATTTTACGAGTATAAACTTCTTAGATTATTTTGATGCCAAAACAACAACTTTCTATGACAAATGGACAAAACCGTTAAAACCTTCTCAATAAAGAGAGTTGAGCAACTTCGGACCATCAAAGTTGCTCGGTGTACACTTTTTAATGTTCTTCTATGTCTAATTTTTTGAGTATAAGATCCCTAGATTATTTCGATGCCAAAGGATCAACTTTCTATGACAAATGGACAAAACCGTTAAAAGCTCCTCCATAGAGAGAGTTAAGCAATTTCGGACCATCAAAGTTGCTCAGTGTACACTTTTTATTGTTATTCTATGTGAAATATTACGAGTATAAGCTACTGAGATTATTTTGGATGCCAAAACACCAACTTTCTATGACAAATAGAAAAAACCGTTAAAAGCTCCTCCATAGAGAGAGTTGAGCAATTTCGGACCATCAAAGTTGCTCGGTGTACACTTTTTATTTTTATTCCACGTCCAATTTCACGAGTATAATCTTCGTAGATTATTTCGATGCCGAAACAACAACTTTCTATTACAAATGGACAAAACCGTTAAAAGCTCCTCCATAGAGAGAGTTGAGCAACTTCGGACCTTCAAAGTTGCTCAGTGTACACTTTTTATTGTTCTTCTATGTCAAATATTACGAGTATAAGATTTCTAGATTATTTTGGATGCCAAAACACCAACTTTTTATGACAAATGGACAAAATCGTTAAAAGCTCCTCCATAGAGAGAGTTTAGCAACTTCGGACCATCAAAGTTGCTCGGTGTACACTTTTTATTTTTCCTCTACGTTCAATTTCACGAGTATAATCTTCGTAGATTATTTCGATGACGAAACAACAACTTTCTATTACAAATCGGCAAAACCGTTAAAAGCTCCTCCATAGAGAGAGTTGAGCAACTTCGGACCGTGAAAGTTGCTCTGTGTACAGTTTTTATTGTTCTTCTATGTCAAATTTTACGAGTATAAGCTTCCTAGATTATTTTGATGCCAAAACAACAACTTTCTATGACAAATGGACAGAACTTTTAAAAGCTTCTGCATAGATAGAGTTGAGCAATTTCAGACCATCAAAGTTGCTCTGTGTACAGTTTTTATTATTCTTCTATGTCAAATTTTACAAGTATAAGCTTCCTAGATTATTTCGATGCCAAAACAACAACTTTCTATGACAAATGGACAAAACTGTTAAAAGCTCCTCCATAGAGAGAGTTGAGTAACTTCGGACCATAAAACTTGCTCGGTGTGCACTTTTTAATGTTCTTCTATGTCAAATTTTACGATTATAAGCTTCCTAGATTATTTCGATGCCCAAACAACAACTTTTATGAAAAATGGACAATACCGTTAAATGCTCCTCCATAGAGAGAGTTGAGCAACTTCAGACCATTAAAGTTTCTCGGTGTACACTATTTATTGTTCTTCTATGTCAAATTTTACGAGTATAAGTTTCCTAGATTATTTCGATGCCAAAACACCAACTTTCTTTGAAAATTGGACAAAACCGTTAAAAGCTCCTCCATAGAGAGAGTTGGGCAACTTCGGACAATCAAAGTTGCTCGGTGTACACTTTTTATTGTTATTCTATGTCCAATTTTATGAGTATAATCTTCCTAAATTATTTCGATGCCGAAACAACAACTTTCTATTACAAATTGACAAAACCGTTAAAAGCTCCTCTATAGAAAGAGTTGAGCAACTTCAGACCATCAAAGTTGCTCTGTGTACACTTTTATTGTTCTTCTATGTCAAATTTTACGAGTATAAGCTTCCAAGATTATTTCAATCCGAAAACAACTTTCTATTACAAATTGACAAAACCGTTTAAAGCACCTCCGTAGAGAGAGTTGAGTAACTTCGGGCCATCAAGGTTTCTCGATGTACACCTTTTATTGTTCTTCTATGTCAAATTTTACGAGTATAAGCTTCCTAGATTATTTCAATGCCAAAACAACAACTTTCAATGACATATGGACAAAACCGTTAAAAGCTCCTACATAGAGAAAGTTGAGCAACTTCGGAAGATTAAAGATGCTCGTGGTACACTTTTTATTGTTCTTCTATGTCAAATTTTACGAGTATAAGCTCCCTAGATTATTTCGATGCCAAAGAAGCAACTTTCTATCACAAATGGACAAAACCGTTAAAGACTCCTCCATAGAGAGAGTTGAGCAATTTCGGAACATCAAAGTTGTCAGTGTACACTTTTTATTGTTCTTCTTTGCCAAATTTTACTAGTATAGTCTTTCCAGATTATTTTGGATGCCAAAACACCAACTTTCTATGACAAATGGACAAAACCGTTAAAAGCTCCTCCATATATAGAGTTGAGCAACTTCGGACCACCAATGTCGCTAGGTGTACACGTTTTATTGTTCTTCTATGTCCAATTTTACGAGTATAATCTTGGTAGATTATTTCGATGCCGAAATAACAACTTTCTATTACAAATGGACAAAACCATTAAAAGCTTCTCCATAGAGAGAGTTGAGAAACTTCGGACCATCAAAATCGCTCGAGCACACTTTTTATTGTTCTTCTATGTCAAATTTTACGAGTATAAACTTCATAGATTATTTCGATGCCAAAACAACAACTTTCTATGACAAATGGACAAAACCGTTAAAAGCTCCTCAATAAAGAGAGTTGAGCAACTTCGGACCATCAAAGTTGCTCGGTGTACACTTTTTAATGTTCTTCTATGTCTAATTTTTTGAGTATAAGATCCCTAGATTATTTCGGTGCCAAAGGATCAACTTTCTATGACAAATGGACAAAACCGTTAAAAGCTCCTCCATAGAGAGAGTTAAGCAATTTTGGACCATCAAAGTTGCTCAGTGTACACTTTTTATTGTTATTCTATGTCAAATATTACGAGTATAAGCTACTGAGATTATTTTGGATGCCAAAACACCAACTTTCTATGAGAAATAGACAAAACCGTTAAAAGCTCCTCCATAAAGAGAGTTGAGCAACTTCGGACAATCAAAGTTGCTCGGTGTACACTTTTTATTTTTATTCTACGTCCAATTTCACGAGTCTAATCTTCGTAGATTATTTCGATGCCGAAACAACAACTTTCTATTACAAATAGACAAAACCGTTAAAAGCTCATCCATAGAGAGAGTTGAGCGACTTCGGACCATCAAAGTTGCTCAGTGTACACTTTTTATTGTTCTTCTATGTCAAATATTACGAGTATAAGATTTCTAGATTATTTTGGATTCCAAAACACCAACTTTTTATGACAAATGGACAAAACTGTTAAAAGCTCCTCGATAGAGAGAGTTGAGAAACTTCGAACCATCAAAGTTGCTCGGTGTACACTTTTTATTTTTCTTCTACGTCCAATTTCACGAGTATAATCTTCGTAGATTATTTCGATGAGGAAACAACAACTTTCTATTACAAATAGACAAAACCATTAAAAGCTCCTCCATAGAGAGAGTTGAGAAACTTCGGACCGCCAAAGTTCCTCTGTGTACAGTTTTTATTGTTCTTCTATGTCAAATTTTACGAGTATAAGCTTCCTAGATTATTTCGATGCCAAAACAACAACTTTCTATGACAAATGGACAAAACTTTTAAAAGCTTCTCCATAGATAGAGTTGAGCAATTTCAGACCATCAAAGTTGCTCTATGTACAGTTTTTATTGTTTTTCTATGTCAAATTTTACAAGTATAAGCTTCCTAGATTATTTCGATGCCAAAACCACAACTTTCTATGACAAATGGACAAAACCGTTAAAAGCTCCTCCATAGAGAGAGTTGAGTAACTTCGGAACATCAAACTTGCTCGGTATCCACTTTTTAATGTTCTTCTATGTCAAATTTTACGATTATAAGCTTCCTAGATTATTTCGACGCCCAAACAACAGCTTTCTATGACAAATGGACAAAACCGTTAAATGCTCCACTATAGAGAGAGTTGAGCAACTTCAGACCATCAAAGTTTCTCGGTGTACACTTTTTATTCTTCTTCTATGTCAAATTTTACGAGTAAAAGTTTCCTAGATTATTTCGATGCCAAAACACCAACTTTCTTTGAAAAATGGACAAAACCGTTAAAAGCTCCTCCATTGAGAGAGTGGAGCAACTTCGGACCATCAAAGTTGCTCGGTGTGCACTTTTTATTGTTCTTCTATGTCCAATTTTACAAGTATAATCTTCCTAAATTATTTCGATGCCGAAACAACAACTTTCAATGACATATGGACAAAACCGTTAAGGGCTCCTCCATAGAGAAAGTTGAGCAACTTCGGTAGATTAAAGTTTGTGGTACACTTTTTATTGTTCTTCTATGTCAAATTTTACGAGTATAAGCTTCCTAGATTATTTCAATGCCAAAACAACAACTTTCAATAACAATTGGACAAAACCGTTAAAAGCTCCTCCATAGAGAAAGTTGAGCAACTTCGGAAGATTAAAGTTGCTCGTGGTACACTTTTTATTGTTCTTCTATGTCAAATTTTACGAGTATAAGCTTCCTAGATTATTTCGATGCTAAAACAACATATTTCTATGACAAATGGACAAAACCGTTAAAAGCTTCTCCATAGAGAGTGTTGAGCAACTTCGGACCATCAAAGTTGCTCGGTGTACACTTTTTATTGTTCTTTAATTCAAATTTTATGAGTATAAGCTTTCGAGATTATTTTGGATGCCAAAACACCAACGTTTTATGACAAATGGACAAAACCATTAAAAGCTTCTCGATAGAGAGAGTTTGGCAACTTCGGACCATTAAAGTTTCTCGGTGTACACTTTTTATTGTTCTTCTATGTCCAATTTTACGAATATAATCTTTGTAGATTATTTCGATGCTGAAACAATAACTTCCTATAACAAATGGACAAAACCGTTAAAAGCTTCTCCATAGAGAGAGTTGTGCAACTTCGGACCATCAAAGTTGCTCGAGCACACTTTTTATTGTTCTTCTATGTCAAATTTTACGAGTATAAACTTATTATATTATTTTGATGCCAAAACAACAACTTTCTATGAAAAATGGACAAACTCATTAAAAGCTCCTCAATGAAGAGAGTTGAGCAACTTCGGACTATCAAAGTTGCTCGGTGTACACTTTTTAATGTTCTTCTATGTCAAATTTTACGAGTATAAGCTCCCTAGATTATTTCGATGCCAAAGGAGCAACTTTCTATCACAAATGGACAAAACCGTTAAAGACTCCTCCATAGAGAGAGTTGAGCAATTTCGGAACATCAAAGTTGCTCAGTGTACACTTTTTATTGTTCTTCTTTGTCAAATTTTACTAGTATAGGCTTCCGAGATTATTTTGGATGCCAAAACACCAACTTTCTATGACAAATGGACAAAACCGTTAAAAGCTCCTCCATATATAGAGTTGAGCAACTTCGGACCACCAATGTCGCTAGTGTACACGTTTTATTGTTCTTCTATGTCAAATTTTACGAGTATAATCTTGGTAGATTATTTCGATGCCGAAATAACAACTTTCTATTACAAATGGACAAAACCGTTAAAAGCTTCCCCATAGAGAGAGTTGAGAAACTTCGGACAATCAAAGTCGCTCGAGCACACTTTTTATTATTCTTCTATGTCAAATTTTACGAGTATAAACTTCTTAGATTATTTCGATGCCAAAACAACAACTTTCTATGACAAATGGACAAAACCGTTAAAAGCTCCTCAACAAAGAGAGTTGAGCAACTTCGGACCATCAAAGTTGCTCGGTGTAAACTTTATAATGTTCTTCTATGTCTAATTTTTTGAGTATAAGATCCCTAGATTATTTCGGTGCCAAAGGATCAACTTTCTATGACAAATGGACAAAACCGTTAAAAGCTCCTCCATAGAGAGAGTTAAGCAATTTCAGACCATCAAAGTTGCTCAGTGTACACTTTTTATTGTTATTCTACGTCCAATTTTACTAGAATAAGCTACTGAGATTATTTTGGATGCCAAAACACCAACTTTCTATGACAAATAGACAAAACCGTTAAAAACTCCTCCATAGAGAGAGTTGAGCAACTTCGGACAATCAAAGTTGCAGGTGTACACTTTTTATTTTTATTCTACGTCCAATTTCACGAGTCTAATCTTCGTAGATTATTTCGATGCCGAAACAACAACTTTCTATTACAAATAGACAAAACCGTTAAAAGCTCCTCCATAGAGAGAGTTGAGCAACTTCGGACCATCAAAGTTGCTCAGTGTACACTTTTTATTGTTCTTCTATGTCAAATATTACGAGTATAAGATTTCTAGATTATTTTGGATGCCAAAACACCAACTTTTTATGACAAATGGACAAAACCGTTAAAAGCTCCTCGATAGAGAGTGTTGAGAAACTTCGAACCATCAAAGTTGCTCGGTGTACACTTTTTTATTTTTCTTCTACGTCCAATTTCACGAGTATAAACTTCGTAGATTATTTCGATGACGAAACAACAACTTTCTATTACAAATAGACAAAACCGTTAAACGCTCCTCCATAGAGAGAGTTGAGAAACTTCGGAACGTCAAAGTTGCTCTGTGTACAGTTTTTATTGTTCTTCTATGTCAAATGTTACGAGTATAAGCTTCCTAGATTATTTCGATGCCAAAACAACAACTTTCTATGACAAATGGACAAAACTTTTAAAAGCTTCTCCATAGATAGAGTTGAGCAATTTCAGACCATCAAAGTTGCTCTGTGTACAGTTTTTATTGTTCTTCTATGCCAAATTTTACTAGTATAAGCTTCCTAGATTATTTCGATGCCAAAACCACAACTTTCCATGACAAATGGACAAAACCGTTAAAAGCTCCTCCATACAGAGAGTTGAGTAACTTCGGAACATCAAACTTGCTCGGTGTACACTTTTTAATGTTCTTCTATGTCAAATTTTACGATTATAAGCTTCCTAGATTATTTCGACGCCCAAACAACAGCTTTCTATAACAAATGGACAAAACCGTTAAATGCTCCACTATAGAGAGAGTTGAGCAACTTCAGACCATCAAAGTTTCTCGGTGTACACTTTTTATTGTTCTTCTATGTCAAATTTTACGAGTATAAGTTTCCTAGATTATTTCGATGCCAAAACACCAACTTTCTTTGAAAAATAGACAAAACCGTTAAAAGCTCCTCCATTGAGAGAGTTGAGCAACTTCGGACCATCAAAGTTGCTCGGTGTACACTTTTTATTGTTCTTCTATGTCCAATTTTACAAGTATAATCTTCCTAAATTATTTCGATGCCGAAACAACAACTTTCTATTACAAATTGACAAAATCGTTAAAAGCTCCTCTATAGAGAGAGTTGAGCAACTTCAGACTATCAAAGTTGCTCTGTGTACACTTTTATTGTTCTTCTATGTCAAATTTTACGAGTATAAGCTTCCAAGATTATTTCGATCCCAAAACAACTTTCTATTATAAATTGACAAAACCGTTAAAAGCACCTCCGTAAAGAGAGTTGAGCAACTTCGGACCATCAAGGTTTTTCGGTGTACACCTTTTACTGTTCTTCTATGTCAAATTTTACGAGTATAGGCTTCCTAGATTATTTCGATCCCAAAATAACAACTTTCTATGACAAATGGACAAAACCGTTAAAAGCTCCTCCATAGATAGAGTTGATCAACTTCGGACCTTCAAAGTTGCTCTACGTACACTTTTTATTGTTCTTCTATGTCAAATTTTACGAGTATAAGCTTCCCAGATTATTTCAATGCCAAAACAACAACTTTCAATGACAAATGGACAAAACCGTTAAAAGCTCCTCCATAGAGAAAGTAGAGCAACTTCGGAAGATTAAAGTTGCTCGTGGTACACTTTTTA
Organism: Euonymus europaeus; assembly: GCA_963580455.1. Lineage (NCBI taxonomy): Eukaryota > Viridiplantae > Streptophyta > Magnoliopsida > Celastrales > Celastraceae > Euonymus > Euonymus europaeus. The sequence goes on from OY756965.1 coordinate 11,337,845, forward strand.
TTGTTCTTCTATGTCAAATTTTACGAGTATAAGCTTCTTAGATTATTTCAACGCCAAAACAACAACTTTCAATGACAAATGGCCAAAACCGGTAAAAGCTCCTCCATAGAGAATGTTGAGCAACTTTGGAAGATTGAAGTTGCTCGTGGTACACTTTTTATTGTTCTTCTATGTCAAATTTTACGAGTATAAGCTTCCTAGATTATTTCGATGCCAAAACAACAACTTTCTATGACAAATGGTCAAAACCGTTGAAAGTTCTCCCATAGATAGATTTGAGCAACTTCGGACCATCAAAGTCGCTCGGTCTACACTATTTAATGTTTTTCTATGTCGAATTTTACGAGTATAAGCTTCCTAGATTATTTCGATGCCAAAACAACAACTTTCTACGACAAATGGACAAAACCGTTAAAAGCTCCTCCATAGAGAGAGTTGAGCAACTACGGACCATCATTGTTGCTCGGTGTACACTTTTTATTATTCTTCTATGTCAAATTTTATGAGTATAAGTTTCCGAGATTATTTTGGATGCCAAAACAACAACTTTCTATTACAAATTGACAAAAACGTTAAAAGCTCCTCGATAGAGAGAGTTGAGCAACTTCGGACCATCAAAGTATCTCGGTGTACACTTTTTATTATTCTTCTACGTCAAATTTTACGTGAATAAGCTTCCTAGATTATTTCAATCCCAAAACAACAACTTTCTATGACAAATTAACAAAACCGTTAAAAGCTCCTCCATAGATAGAGTTGAGCAATTTCGGAACATTAAAGTTGCTCGTGGTACACTTTTTATTGTTCTTCTATATCAAATTTTACGAGTATAAGCTTCCTAGATTATTTCGATGCCAAAAAAAGAACTTTCTATGACAAATGGACAAAACCGTTAAAAGTTCCTCCATACAGAGAGTTGAGCAACTTCGGACCATCAAAGTTGCTCGGTCTACACTTTTTATTGTTCTTCTATGTCAAATTTTACGAGTATAAGCTTCCTAGATTATTTCGATGCTAAAATAACAACTTTCTATGACAAATGGACAAAATCGTTAAAAGCTCCTCCACAGAGAGAGTTGAGTAACTTCGGACCATCAAACTTGCTCGGTGTACACTTTTTCTTTTTATTCTACATCCAATTTCACGAGTCTAATCTTCGTAGATTATTTCGATGCCGAAACAACATCTTTCTACTTCAAATGGACAAAATCGTTAAAAGCTCCTCCATAGAGAGAGTTGAGCAACTTCAGACCATCAAAGTTGCTCAGTGTACACTTTTCATTGTTCTTCTATGTCAAATTTTACGAGTTTAAGCTTCCTAGATTATTTCGATGCCAAAACCACAACTTTCCATGACAAATGGACAAAACCGTTAAAAGCTCCTCCATATAGAGAGTTGAGTAACTTCGGAACATCAAACTTGCTCGGTGTACACTTTTTAATGTTCTTCTATGTCAAATTTTACGATTATAAGCTTCCTAGATTATTTCGACGCCCAAATAACAGCTTTCTATGACAAATGGACAAAACCGTTAAATGCTCCACTATAGAGAGAGTTGAGCAACTTCAGACCATCAAAGTTTCTCGGTGTACACTTTTTATTGTTCTTCTATGTCAAATTTTACGAGTATAAGTTTCCTAGATTATTTCGATGCCAAAACACCAACTTTCTTTGAAAAATAGACAAAACCGTTAAAAGCTCCTCCATTGAGAGAGTTGAGCAACTTCGGACCATCAAAGTTGCTCGGTGTACACTTTTTATTGTTCTTCTATGTCCAATTTTACAAGTATAATCTTCCTAAATTATTTCGATGCCGAAACAACAACTTTCTATTACAAATTGACAAAATCGTTAAAAGCTCCTCTATAGAGAGAGTTGAGCAACTTCAGACTATCAAAGTTGCTCTGTGTACACTTTTATTGTTCTTCTATGTCAAATTTTACGAGTATAAGCTTCCAAGATTATTTCGATCCCAAAACAACTTTCTATTATAAATTGACAAAACCGTTAAAAGCACCTCCGTAAAGAGAGTTGAGCAACTTCGGACCATCAAGGTTTTTCGGTGTACACCTTTTACTGTTCTTCTATGTCAAATTTTACGAGTATAGGCTTCCTAGATTATTTCGATCCCAAAATAACAACTTTCTATGACAAATGGACAAAACCGTTAAAAGCTCCTCCATAGATAGAGTTGATCAACTTCGGACCTTCAAAGTTGCTCTACGTACACTTTTTATTGTTCTTCTATGTCAAATTTTACGAGTATAAGCTTCCCAGATTATTTCAATGCCAAAACAACAACTTTCAATGACAAATGGACAAAACCGTTAAAAGCTCCTCCATAGAGAAAGTTGAGCAACTTCGGAAGATTAAAGTTGCTCGTGGTACACTTTTTATTGTTCTTCTATGTCAAATTTTACGAGTATAAGCTTCTTAGATTATTTCAACGCCAAAACAACAACTTTCAATGACAAATGGCCAAAACCGGTAAAAGCTCCTCCATAGAGAATGTTGAGCAACTTTGGAAGATTGAAGTTGCTCGTGGTACACTTTTTATTGTTCTTCTATGTCAAATTTTACGAGTATAAGCTTCCTAGATTATTTCGATGCCAAAACAACAACTTTCTATGACAAATGGTCAAAACCGTTGAAAGTTCTCCCATAGATAGAGTTGAGCAACTTCGGACCATCAAAGTCGCTCGGTCTACACTATTTAATGTTTTTCTATGTCAAATTTTACGAGTATAAGCTTCCTAGATTATTTCGATGCCAAAACAACAACTTTCTACGACAGATGGACAAAACCGTTAAAAGCTCCTCCATAGAGAGAGTTGAGCAACTACGGACCATCATTGTTGCTCGGTGTACACTTTTTATTATTCTTCTATGTCAAATTTTATGAGTATAAGTTTCCGAGATTATTTTGGATGCCAAAACAACAACTTTCTATTACAAATTGACAAAAACGTTAAAAGCTCCTCGATAGAGAGAGTTGAGCAACTTCGGACCATCAAAGTATCTCGGTGTACACTTTTTATTATTCTTCTACGTCAAATTTTACGTGAATAAGCTTCCTAGATTATTTCAATCCCAAAACAACAACTTTCTATGACAAATTAACAAAACCGTTAAAAGCTCCTCCATAGATAGAGTTGAGCAATTTCGGAACATTAAAGTTGCTCGTGGTACACTTTTTATTGTTCTTCTATGTCAAATTTTACGAGTATAAGCTTCCTAGATTATTTCGATGCCAAAAAAAGAACTTTCTATGACAAATGGACAAAACCGTTAAAAGTTCCTCCATACAGAGAGTTGAGCAACTTCGGACCATCAAAGTTGCTCGGTCTACACTTTTTATTGTTCTTCTATGTCAAATTTTACGAGTATAAGCTTCCTAGATTATTTCGATGCCAAAACAACAACTTTCTATGACAAATGGACAAAACCGTTAATAGCTCCTCTATAGAGAGAGTTGAGCAACTTCGGACAATCAAAGTTGCTCGGTGTATATTTTTTATTGTTCTTCTATGTCTTGTTTTACGAGTATAATCTTTGTAGATTATTTCGATGCCGAAACAACAACTTTCTAATACAAATTGAAAAAACCGTTAAAAGCTCATCCATAGAGAGAGTTGAGCAACTTTGGATCGTCAAAGTTGCTCGGTGTACACTTTTTATTGTTCTTCTATGTCAAATATTTCGGGTATAAAATTTGTAGATTATTTTGGATGCCAAAACACTCACTTTCAATGAAAAGTGCACATTTTTTATTGTTCTTCTATGTCTTATTTTACGAGTATAATCTTCGTAGATTATTTCGATGCCGAAAGAACAACTTTCTATTACAAATAGACAAAACCGTTAAAAGCTCCTCCATAGAGAGAGTTGAGCAACTTCGGACCATCAAAGTTGCTCGGTGTACACTTTTTATTATTCTTCTATGTCAAATTTTACGAGTATAAGCTTCCTAGATTATTTCGATGCCAAAACAACAACTTTCTATGACAGATGGACAAAACTTTTAAAAGCTCCTCTATAGATATAGTTGAGCAACTTCAGACCATCAAAGTTGCTCTGTGTACACTTTTTATTGTTATTCTATGTCAAATTTTATGAGTATTAGCTTCCTAGATTTTTTCGATACCAAAACAACAACTTTCTATGACAAATGGACAAAACCGTTAAAAGCTCCTCGATAGAGAGAGTTGAGCAACTTCGGACAATCAAAGTTGCCTGGTGTGCACTTTTTATTGTTCTTCTATGTCAAATTTTACGAGTATAAGCTTCCGAGATTATTTTGGTTGACAAAACACCAACTCTCTATGACAAATGGACAAAACCGTTAAAAGCTCCTCCATAGAGAGAGTTGAGCAACTTCAGACCATCAAACTTGCTCGGTGTACACTTTTTATTGTTCTTCTATGTTCAATTTTACGAGTATAATTTACGTAGATTATTTCGATGCTGAGACAACAACTTTCTATCACAAATGGACAAGACCGTTAAAAGCTTCTCCATAGAGAGAGTTGAGCAACTTCAGACCATCAAATTTGCTCGATTTATACTTTTTATTGTTCTTCTATGTCAAATTTGATGAGTATAAGCTTAATAGAATATTTCGATGCCAAAATAACAACTTTCTATGACAAATGGACAAAACCATTAAAAGCTCCTTCATAGAGAGAGTTGAGCAACTTCGAACATCAAAGTTTCTCGGCGTACAATTTTTATTGTTCTTCTATGTCAAATTTTACGAGTATAAGCTTCCTAGATTATTTCGATGCTAAAATAACAACTTTCTATGACAAATGGACAAAATCGTTAAAAGCTCCTCCACAGAGAGAGTTGAGTAACTTCGGACCATCAAACTTGCTCGGTGTACACTTTTTCTTTTTATTCTACATCCAATTTCACGAGTCTAATCTTCGTCGATTATTTCGATGCCGAAACAACAGCTTTCTATTTCAAATGGACAAAATCGTTAAAAGCTCCTCCATAGAGAGAGTTGAGCAACTTCAGACCATCAAAGTTGCTCAGTGTACACTTTTCATTGTTCTTCTATGTCAAATTTTACGAGTTTAAGCTTCCTAGATTATTTCGATGCCAAAACCACAACTTTCCATGACAAATGGACAAAACCGTTAAAAGCTCCTCCATATAGAGAGTTGAGTAACTTCGGAACATCAAACTTGCTCGGTGTACACTTTTTAATGTTCTTCTATGTCAAATTTTACGATTATAAGCTTCCTAGATTATTTCGACGCCCAAACAACAGCTTTCTATGACAAATGGACAAAACCGTTAAATGCTCCACTATAGAGAGAGTTGAGCAACTTCAGACCATCAAAGTTTCTCGGTGTACACTTTTTATTGTTCTTCTATGTCAAATTTTACGAGTATAAGTTTCCTAGATTATTTCGATGCCAAAATACCAACTTTCTTTGAAAAATAGACAAAACCGTTAAAAGCTCCTCCATTGAGAGAGTTGAGCAACTTCGGACCATCAAAGTTGCTCGGTGTACACTTTTTATTGTTCTTCTATGTCCAATTTTACAAGTATAATCTTCCTAAATTATTTCGATGCCGAAACAACAACTTTCTATTACAAATTGACAAAATCGTTAAAAGCTCCTCTATAGAGAGAGTTGAGCAACTTCAGACTATCAAAGTTGCTCTGTGTACACTTTTATTGTTCTTCTATGTCAAATTTTACGAGTATAAGCTTCCAAGATTATTTCGATCCCAAAACAACTTTCTATTATAAATTGACAAAACCGTTAAAAGCACCTCCGTAAAGAGAGTTGAGCAACTTCGGACCATCAAGGTTTTTCGGTGTACACCTTTTACTGTTCTTCTATGTCAAATTTTACGAGTATAGGCTTCCTAGATTATTTCGATCCCAAAATAACAACTTTCTATGACAAATGGACAAAACCGTTAAAAGCTCCTCCATAGATAGAGTTGATCAACTTCGGACCTTCAAAGTTGCTCTACGTACACTTTTTATTGTTCTTCTATGTCAAATTTTACGAGTATAAGCTTCCCAGATTATTTCAATGCCAAAACAACAACTTTCAATGACAAATGGACAAAACCGTTAAAAGCTCCTCCATAGAGAAAGTTGAGCAACTTCGGAAGATTAAAGTTGCTCGTGGTACACTTTTTATTGTTCTTCTATGTCAAATTTTACGAGTATAAGCTTCTTAGATTATTTCAACGCCAAAACAACAACTTTCAATGACAAATGGCCAAAACCGGTAAAAGCTCCTCCATAGAGAATGTTGAGCAACTTTGGAAGATTGAAGTTGCTCGTGGTACACTTTTTATTGTTCTTCTATGTCAAATTTTACGAGTATAAGCTTCCTAGATTATTTCGATGCCAAAACAACAACTTTCTATGACAAATGGTCAAAACCGTTGAAAGTTCTCCCATAGATAGAGTTGAGCAACTTCGGACCATCAAAGTCGCTCGGTCTACACTCTTTAATGTTTTTCTATGTCAAATTTTACGAGTATAAGCTTCCTAGATTATTTCGATGCCAAAACAACAACTTTCTACGACAAATGGACAAAACCGTTAAAAGCTCCTCCATAGAGAGAGTTGAGCAACTACGGACCATCATTGTTGCTCGGTGTACACTTTTTATTATTCTTCTATGTCAAATTTTATGAGTATAAGTTTCCGAGATTATTTTGGATGCCAAAACAACAACTTTCTATTACAAATTGACAAAAACGTTAAAAGCTCCTCGATAGAGAGAGTTGAGCAACTTCGGACCATCAAAGTATCTCGGTGTACACTTTTTATTATTCTTCTACGTCAAATTTTACGTGAATAAGCTTCCTAGATTATTTCAATCCCAAAACAACAACTTTCTATGACAAATTAACAAAACCGTTAAAAGCTCCTCCATAGATAGAGTTGAGCAATTTCGGAACATTAAAGTTGCTCGTGGTACACTTTTTATTGTTCTTCTATGTCAAATTTTACGAGTATAAGCTTCCTAGATTATTTCGATGCCAAAAAAAGAAATTTCTATGACAAATGGACAAAACCGTTAAAAGTTCCTCCATACAGAGAGTTGAGCAACTTCGGACCATCAAAGTTGCTCGGTCTACACTTTTTATTGTTCTTCTATGTCAAATTTTATGAGTATAAGCTTCCTAGATTATTTCGATGCCAAAACAACAACTTTCTATGACAAATGGACAAAACCGTTAATAGCTCCTCCATAGAGAGAGTTGAGCAACTTCGGACAATCAAAGTTGCTCGGTGTATATTTTTTATTGTTCTTCTATGTCTTGTTTTACGAGTATAATCTTTGTAGATTATTTCGATGCCGAAACAACAACTTTCTAATACAAATTGAAAAAACCGTTAAAAGCTCATCCATAGAGAGAGTTGAGCAACTTTGGATCGTCAAAGTTGCTCGGTGTACACTTTTTATTGTTCTTCTATGTCAAATATTTCGGGTATAAAATTTGTAGATTATTTTGGATGCCAAAACACTCACTTTCAATGAAAAGTGCACATTTTTTATTGTTCTTCTATGTCTTATTTTACGAGTATAATCTTCGTAGATTATTTCGATGCCGAAAGAACAACTTTCTATTACAAATAGACAAAACCGTTAAAATCTCCTCCATAGAGAGAGTTGAGCAACTTCGGACCATCAAAGTTGCTCGGTGTACACTTTTTATTGTTCTTCTATGTCAAATTTTACGAGTATAAGCTTCCTAGATTATTTCGATGCCAAAACAACAACTTTCTATGACAGATGGACAAAACTTTTAAAAGCTCCTCTATAGATATAGTTGAGCAACTTCAGACCATCAAAGTTGCTCTGTGTACACTTTTTATTGTTATTCTATGTCAAATTTTATGAGTATTAGCTTCCTAGATTTTTTCGATACCAAAACAACAACTTTCTATGACAAATGGACAAAACCGTTAAAAGCTCCTCGATAGAGAGAGTTGAGCAACTTCGGACAATCAAAGTTGCCTGGTGTGCACTTTTTATTGTTCTTCTATGTCAAATTTTACGAGTATAAGCTTCCGAGATTATTTTGGTTGACAAAACACCAACTCTCTATGACAAATGGACAAAACCGTTAAAAGCTCCTCCATAGAGAGAGTTGAGCAACTTCAGACCATCAAACTTGCTCGGTGTACACTTTTTATTGTTCTTCTATGTTCAATTTTACGAGTATAATTTACGTAGATTATTTCGATGCTGAGACAACAACTTTCTATCACAAATGGACAAGACCGTTAAAAGCTTCTCCATAGAGAGAGTTGAGCAACTTAAGACCATCAAATTTGCTCGATTTATACTTTTTATTGTTCTTCTATGTCAAATTTGATGAGTATAAGCTTAATAGAATATTTCGATGCCAAAATAACAACTTTCTATGACAAATGGACAAAACCATTAAAAGCTCCTTCATAGAGAGAGTTGAGCAACTTCGAACATCAAAGTTTCTCGGCGTACAATTTTTATTGTTCTTCTATGTCAAATTTTACGAGTATAAGCTTCCTAGATTATTTCGATGCTAAAATAACAACTTTCTATGACAAATGGACAAAATCGTTAAAAGCTCCTCCACAGAGAGAGTTGAGTAACTTCGGACCATCAAACTTGCTCGGTGTACACTTTTTCTTTTTATTCTACATCCAATTTCACGAGTCTAATCTTCGTAGATTATTTCGATGCCGAAACAACAGCTTTCTATTTCAAATGGACAAAATCGTTAAAAGCTCCTCCATAGAGAGAGTTGAGCAACTTCAGACCATCAAAGTTGCTCAGTGTACACTTTTCATTGTTCTTCTATGTCAAATTTTACGAGTTTAAGCTTCGTAGATTATTTCGATACCAAAACAACAACTTTCTATGACAAATGGACAAGACTTCTAAAAGCTCCTCGATAGATAGAGTTGAGCAACTTCAGACCATCAAAGTTGCCCTGTGTACGCTTTTTATTGTTCTTCTATGCCAAATTTTATGAGTATAAGCTTCCTAGATTTTTTCGATACCAAAACAACAACTTTCTATGACAAGACAAAACCGTTAAAAGCTCCTACCTAGAGAGAGTTGAGCAACTTCGGACCATCAATGTTGCTCGGTGTACACTTTTTATTGTTCTTCTATGCCAAATTTTATGAGTATAAACTTTCGAGATTATTTTGGATGCCAAAACACCAACTTTGTATGACAAATGGACAAAACCGTTAAAAGCTCCTCCATAGGGAGAGTTGAGCAACTTCGGACCATCAAAATTGCTCGGTCTACGCTTTTTATTGTTCTTCTATGTCAAATTTTACGAGTATAAACTTTCGAGATTATTTTGGATGCCAAAACACCAACTTTGTATGACAAATGGATAAAACCGTTAAAAGCTGCTCCATAGAGAGAGTTGAGCAACTTCGGACCATCAAAGTTGCTCCGTGTACACCTTTTAATGTTCTTCTATGTCAAATTTTACGAGTATAAGCTTCCTAGAATATTTTGATTCTAAAACAACAACTTTCTATGACAAATGGACAAAACCGTTAAAAGCTCCTCCATAGATAGAGTTGATCAACTTCGGACCATCAAAGGTTGTCAGTGTACACTTTTTATTGTTCTTCTATGTCAAATATTACGTCTATAAGCCACCGAGATTTTTTTGGATGCCAAAACACCAACTTTCTATGACAAATGGACAAAACCGTTAAAAGCTCGTACATAGAGAGAGTTGAGCAACTTCGGACCATCAAAGTTGCTCGGTGTACACTTTTTATTTTTCTTCTACGTCCAATTTCACGAGTATAATCTTCGTAGATTATTTCGATGTCGAAACAACAACTTTCTATAACAAATGGACAAAACCGTTAAAATCTTTTCTATAGAGAGAGTTATGCAACTTCGGACCATCAAAGTTGCTCGAGCACACATTTTATTGTTCTTTTATGTCAAATTTTACGAGTATAAGCTCCCTAGATTATTCCGATGACAAAGGAGCAACTTTCTATCACAAATGGACAAAATCGTTAAAAGCTCCTCCATAGAGAGAGTTGAGGAATTTCGGACCATCAAAGTTGCTCAGTGTACACTTTTTATTGTTCTTCTTTGTCAAAATTTACGCGTATTGGCTTCCGAGATTATTTGGGATGCCAAAACACGAACTTTCTATGACAAATGGACAAAACCGTTAAAAGCTCCTCCATAGAGAGAGTTGAGCAACTTCGGACCATCAAAGTTGCTCGGTGTACACTTTTTATTGTTCTTCTATGTCCAATTTTACGAGTACAATCTTCGTAGATTATTTCGATGCCGAAACAACAACTTTCTATTACAAATTGACAAAACCGTTAAAAGCTGCTCCATAGAGAGAGTTGAGCAACTTCGGACCATCAAAGTTGCTCAGTGTACACCTTTTATTGTTCTTCTATGTCAAATTTTACGAGTATAAGCTTCCTAGAATATTTTGATTCTAAAACAACAACTTTCTATGACAAATGGACAAAACCGTTAAAAGCTCCTCCATAGATAGAGTTGAGCAACTTCGGACCATCAAAGTTGTTGTGTGTACACGTTTTATTGTTCTTCTATGTCAAATTTTACGAGTATAAGCTTCGTAGATTATTTCGATGCCAAAACAACAACTTTCTATGACAAATGGACAAAATCGTTAAAAGCTCGTACATAGAGAGAGTTGAGCAACTTCGGACCATCAAAGTTGCTCGGTGTACACTTTTTATTTCTCTTCTATGTCAAATTTTTCGAGAATAAACTTCCGAGATTATTTTGGATGCCAAAACACCAACTTTGTATGACAAATGTACAAAACCGTTAAAAGCTCCCCCATAGAGAGAGTTGAGCAACTTCGGACCATCAAAGTTGCTCGGTGTACACTTTTTATTATTCTTCTATGTCAAATTTTACGAGTATAAGCTTCCTAGATTATTTCGATGCCAAAACAATGACTTTCTATGACAAATAGACAAAAGCGTTAAAAGCTCCTCCATAGAGAGAGTTGAGCAACTTCAGACCATCAAAGTTGCTCGGTGTACACTTTTTATTGTTCTTCTATGTTTAATTTTACGAATATAATCTTCGTAGATGATTTCGATGCCGAAACAATAACTTTCTATCACAAATGGACAAAACCGTTTAAAGCTTCTCCATAGAGAGAGTTGTGCAACTTTGGACCATCAAAGTTGCTCGAGCACACATTTTATTGTTCTTCTATGTCAAATTTTACGAGTATAAACCTCTTATATTATTTCGATGCCAAAACAACAACTTTCTATGACAAATGGACAAACTCGTTAAAAGCACCTCAATAAAGAGAGTTGAGCAACTACGGACCGTCAAAGTTGCTTGGTGTACACTTTTTAATGTTCTTCTATGTCAAATTTTACGAGTATAAGCTCCCTAGATTATTACGATGCCAAAGGAGCAACTTTTTATCACAAATGGACAAAACCGTTAAAGGCTCCTCCATAGAGAGAGTTGAGCAATTTCGGACCATCAAAGTTGCTCATTGTACACTTTTTATTTTTCTTCTTTGTCAAATTTTACGAGTATAGGCTTCCGAGATTATTTTGGATGCTAAAACACCAACTTTCTATAAAAAATAGACAAAACCGTTAAAAGCTCCTCCATAGAGAGAGTTGACCAACTTTGGACCACCAATGTTGCTTGGTGTACACGTTTTATTGTTCTTCTATCTCCAATTTTATGAGTATAATCTTCGTCGATTATTTCGATGCCGAAACAACAACTTTCTATTACAAATGGACAAAACCGTTAAAAGCTCCTCCATAGAGAGAGTTGAGCAACTTCGGACCATCAAAGTTGCTCGGTGTACACTTTTAATTGTTCTTCTATGTCCAATTTTACGAGTATAATTTTCGTTGATTATTTCGATGCCGAAACAACAGCTTTCTATTACAAATGCACAAAACCGTTAAAAGCTTCTCCATAGAGAGATTTGAGCAACTTCGGACCATAACATTTGCTCGGTTTACTATTTTATTGTTCTTCTATGTCAAATTTTACGAGTATAAGCTTCCTAGATTATTTCGATGCCAAAACAACAACTTTCTATGACAAATGGACAAAACCGTTAAAAGCTACTACATAGAGAGAGTTGAGTAACTTCGAACCATTAAACTTGCTCGGTGTACACTTTTTAATGTTCTTGTATATCAAATTTTACGATTATAAGCATCCTAGATTATTTCGATGCCCAAACAATAACTTTCTATGACAAATGGATAAAACCGTTAAATGCTCCTCCATAGAGAGAGTTGAGCAACTTCGGACTATCAAAGTTTCTCGGTGTACACTTTTTATTGTTCTTCTATGTCAAATTTTACGAGTATAAGCTTCCTAGATTATTTCGATGCCAAAACACGAACTTTATTTGACAAATGGAGAAAACCGTTAAAAGCTCCTACACTGAGAGAGTTGAGCAACTTCGGACCATCAAAGTTGCTCTGTGTACACTTTTTATTGTTCTTCTATGTCAAATTTTAAGAGTATAAGCTTCCTAGATTATTTCGTTGCCAAAACACCAACTTTATTTGACAAATGGAGAAAACCGTTAAAAGCTCATACATAGAGAGAGTTGAGCAACTTCGGACCATCAAATTTTCTCGGTGTACACTTTTTACTGTTCTTCTATGTCCAATTTTACGAGTACAATCTTCGTAGATTATTTCGATGCCGAAACAACAACTTTCTATGACAAATGGACAAAACCGTTAAAAGCTCCTCCATAGATAGAGTTGATCAACTTCGGATCATCAAAGTTGGTCAGTATACACTTTTTATTGTTCTTCTATGTCAAATATTACGTCTCTAAGCCACCGAGATTTTTTTGGATGACAAAACACCAACTTTCTATGACAAATGGACAAAACCGTTAAAAGCTCGTACATAGAGAGAGTTGAGCAACTTCGGACCATCAAAGTTGCTCGGTCTACACTTTTTATTTTTCTTCTACGCCCAATTTCACGAGTATAATCTTCATAGATTATTTCGATGCCGAAACAACAACTTTCTATTTCAAATAGACCAAACCGTTAAAAACTCCTCCATAGAGAGAGTTGAGCAACTTCGGACCATCAAAGTTGCTCTGTGTACATTTTTTATTGTTCTTCTATGTCAAATATTACGAGTATAAGCTTCCTAGATTATTTCGATGCCAAAACAACAACTTTCTATGATAAATGGACAAAACTTTTAAAAGCTCCTCCATAGATAGAGTTCAGTAACTTCAGACCATCAAAGTTGCTCTGTGTACTCTTTTTATTGTTCTTCTATGTCAAATTTTATGAGTATAAGCTTCCTAGATTATTTCGATGCCAAAACAACAACTTTCTATGACTAATGGACAAAACCGTTAAAAGCTCCTACATAGAGAGAGTTGAGCGACTTCGGACCATCAAATTTGCTCGGTTTACACTTTTTATTGTTCTTCTATGTCAAATTTTATAAGTATAAGCTTGATAGATTATTTCGAAGCCAAAATAACAACTTTCTATGACAAATGGACAAAACCGTTAAATGCTCCTCCATAGAGAGAGTTGAGCAACTTCGGAACATCAAAGTTGCTCGGCGTACACTTTTTATTGTTCTTCTATGTCAAATATTACGAGTATAAGCTTCCTAGATTATTTCGATGCCAAAACAACAACTTTCTATGATAAATGGACAAAACTGTTAAAAGCTCCTCCATAGAGAGAGTTGAGTAACTTCAGACCATCGATGTTGCTCGGTGTACGCTTTTTAATGTTTTTCTATGTCAAATTTTACGATTATTTGCTTCCTAGATTATTTCGATGACCAAACAACAACTTTCTATGACAAATGGACAAAACCGTTAAAAGCTCCTCCATAGAGAGAGTTGAGCAACTTCGGACCATCAAAAATGCACGGTGTGCACTTTTTATTAATCTTCTATGTCAAATTCTACGAGTATAAGCTTCGGAGATTATTTCCATGCCAAAACAACAAGTTTCTATGACAAATGGAAAAAAACCGTTAAAAGCTCCTCAATAAAGAGAGTTGAGCAACTTCGGACCATCAAAGTTGCTCTGGTACACTTTTTATTGTTCTTCTATGTCAAATTTTACGAGTATAAGCTTCCTAGATTATTTCAATGCCAAAACAACAACATTCAATGACAAATAGAGAAAACCGTTAAAAGCTCCTCCATAGAGAAAGTTGAGCAATTTCGGAATATTAAAGTTGCTCGTGGTACACTTTTTATTGTTCTTCTTTGTCAAACTTTATGAGTATAAGCTGCCTAGATTATTTCGATGCCAAAACAACAACTTTCTATGACAAATGGACAAAACGATTAAAAGTTCCTCTACAGAGAGAGTTGAGCAACTTCGGACCATCAAAGTTGCTCGGTCTACACTTTTTATTGTTCTCCTATGTCAAATTTTACGAGTATAAGCTTCCTAGATTATTTCAATGCCAAAACAACAACATTCAATGACAAATAGAGAAAACCGTTAAAAGCTCCTCCATAGAGAAAGTTGAGCAATTTCGGAATATTAAAGTTGCTCGTGGTACACTTTTTATTGTTCTTCTTTGTCAAACTTTATGAGTATAAGCTGCCTAGATTATTTCGATGCCAAAACAACAACTTTCTATGACAAATGGACAAAACGATTAAAAGTTCCTCTACAGAGAGAGTTGAGCAACTTCGGACCATCAAAGTTGCTCGGTCTACACTTTTTATTGTTCTCCTATGTCAAATTTTACGAGTATAAGCTTCTGAGATTATTTCGATGCTAAAATACGAACTTTCTATGACAAATGGACAAAACCATTAAAAGCTCCTCGATAGACAGAGTTGACCAACTTCGGACCATCAAAGTTGCTCGGTGTACACTTTTTATTGTTCTTCTATGTCCAATTTTACGAGTATAATCTTCGTAGATTATTTTGATGCCGAAACAACTTTCTATTACAAATTGACAAAACCGTTAAAAGCTCCTCGATAGAGAGAGTTGAGCAACATCGGACCATCAAAGTTTCTCAGTGTACACTTTTTATTGTTCTTCTATGTCAAATTTTACGAGTATAAGCTTCCTAGATTATTTCGATGCCAAAACACCAACTTTATTTGACAAAAGGACAAAACCGTTAACTGCTCTTCGATAGAGAGAGTTGAGCAACTTTGGACCATCAAAGTTGCTCGGTGTACACTTTTTATTGTTCTTCTATGTCCAATTTTACGAGTACAATCTTCGTAGATTATTTCGATGCCGAAACAACAACTTTCTATTACAAATTGACAAAACCGTTAAAAGCTGCTCCATAGAGAGAGTTGAGCAACTTCGGACCATCAAAGTTGCTCAGTGTACACCTTTTATTGTTCTTCTATGTCAAATTTTACGAGTATAAGCTTCCTAGAATATTTTGATTCTAAAACAACAACTTTCTATGACAAATGGACAAAACCGTTAAAAGCTCCTCCATAGATAGAGTTGAGCAACTTCGGACCATCAAAGTTGTTGTGTGTACACTTTTTATTGTTCTTCTATGTCAAATATTACGTCTATAAGCCACCGAGATTTTTTTGGATGCCAAAACACCAACTTTCTATGACAAATGGACAAAACCGTTAAAAGCTCCTACATAGAGAGAGTTGAGCAACTTCGGACCATCAAAGTCGCTCGGTATACACTTTTTATTGTTCTTTTATGTCAAATTTTATGAGTATAATCTTTCTAGATTATTTCGATGCCAAAACAACAACTTTCTATGACAAATGGACAAAACGATTAAAAGTTCCTCTACAGAGAGAGTTGAGCAACTTCGGACCATCAAAGTTGCTCGGTCTACACTTTTTATTGTTCTCCTATGTCAAATTTTACGAGTATAAGCTTCTGAGATTATTTCGATGCTAAAATACGAACTTTCTATGACAAATGGACAAAACCATTAAAAGCTCCTCGATAGACAGAGTTGACCAACTTCGGACCATCAAAGTTGCTCGGTGTACACTTTTTATTGTTCTTCTATGTCCAATTTTACGAGTATAATCTTCGTAGATTATTTTGATGCCGAAACAACTTTCTATTACAAATTGACAAAACCGTTAAAAGCTCCTCGATAGAGAGAGTTGAGCAACATCGGACCATCAAAGTTTCTCAGTGTACACTTTTTATTGTTCTTCTATGTCAAATTTTACGAGTATAAGCTTCCTAGATTATTTCGATGCCAAAACACCAACTTTATTTGACAAAAGGACAAAACCGTTAACTGCTCTTCGATAGAGAGAGTTGAGCAACTTTGGACCATCAAAGTTGCTCGGTGTACACTTTTTATTGTTCTTCTATGTCCAATTTTACGAGTACAATCTTCGTAGATTATTTCGATGCCGAAACAACAACTTTCTATTACAAATTGACAAAACCGTTAAAAGCTGCTCCATAGAGAGAGTTGAGCAACTTCGGACCATCAAAGTTGCTCAGTGTACACCTTTTATTGTTCTTCTATGTCAAATTTTACGAGTATAAGCTTCCTAGAATATTTTGATTCTAAAACAACAACTTTCTATGACAAATGGACAAAACCGTTAAAAGCTCCTCCATAGATAGAGTTGATCAACTTCGGACCATCAAAGTTGGTCAGTGTACACTTTTTATTGTTCTTCTATGTCAAATATTACGTCTATAAGCCACCGAGATTTTTTTGGATGCCAAAACACCAACTTTCTATGACAAATGGACAAAACCGTTAAAAGCTCCTACATAGAGAGAGTTGAGCAACTTCGGACCATCAAAGTCGCTCGGTATACACTTTTTATTGTTCTTTTATGTCAAATTTTATGAGTATAATCTTTCTAGATTATTTCGATGCCAAAACAACGACTTTCTTTGACAAATGGACAAAACCGTTAAAAGCTCCTCCATAGAGAGAGTTGAGCAACTTCAGACCATCAAAGTTGCTCGGTGTACAGTTTTTATTGTTCTTCTATGTCGAATTTTACGAGTATAAGCTTTCTAGATTATTTCGATGCCAAAACAACAACTTTCTATTACAAATGGACAAAACTTTTAAAAGCTCCTCCATAGATAGAGTTGAGAAACTTTGGACCATCGAAGTTGCTCGGTGTACACTTTTTAAAGTTCTTCTATGTCAAATTTTTTGAGTTTAAGCTCCCTAGATTATTTCGATGTAAAAGGATAAACTTTCTATGACAAATGAACAAAACCGTTAAAAGCTCCTCCAAAGAGAGAGTTGAGCAACTTCGGACCATCAAAGTTGTTCGGTGTACACTTTTTATTTTTCTTCTACGTCCAATTTCACGAGTATAATCTTCGTAGATTATTTCGATGCCGAAACAACAACTTTCTATAACAAATAAACAAAACCGTTAAAAGCTCCTCCATAGAGAGAGTTGAGCAACTTCGGACCATCAAAGTTGCTCTGTGTACAGTTTTTACTGTTCTTCTATGTCAAATTTTACGAGTATAAGCTTCCTAGATTATTTCGATGCCAAAAAAACAACTTTCTATGACAAATGGACAAGACTTCTAAAAGCTCCTCGATAGATAGAGTTGAGCAACTTCAGACCATCAAAGTTGCCCAGTGTACGCTTTTTATTGTTCTTCTATGCCAAATTTTATGAGTATAAGCTTCCTAGATTTTTTCGATACCAAAACAACAACTTTCTATGACGAGACAAAACCGTTAAAAGCTCCTACCTAGAGAGAGTTGAGCAACTTCGGACCATCAATGTTGCTCGGTGTACACTTTTTATTGTTCTTCTATGCCAAATTTTATGAGTATAAATTTTCGAGATTATTTTGGATGCCAAAACACCAACTTTGTATGAGAAATGGACAAAACCGTTAAAAGCTCCTCCATAGAGAGAGTTGAGCAACTTCGGACCATCAAAGTTGCTCGGTCTACGCTTTTTATTGTTCTTCAATGTCAAATTTTACGAGTATAAGCTTTCGAGATTATTTTGGATGACAAAACACCAACTTTGTATGACAAATGGACAATACCGTTAAAAGCTCCTCGATCGAGATAGTTGAGCAACTTCGGACCATCAAAGTTGCTCGGTGTACACTTTTTATTGTGTTTCTATGTCCAATTTTACGACTATAATCTTCGTAAATTATTTCGATGTCGAAACAACAACTTTCTATAACAAATGGACAAAACCGTTAAAATCTTCCCTATAGAGAGAGTTGTGCAACTTCGGACCATCAAAGTTGCTCGAGCACACATTTTATTGTTCTTTTATGTCAAATTTTACGAGTATAACCTCGCTAGATTATTCCGATGACAAAGGAGCAACTTTCTATCAAAAATGGACAAAATCGTTAAAAGCTCCCCCATAGAGAGAGTTGAGGAATTTCGGACTATCAGAGTTGCTCAGTGTACACTTTTTATTGTTCTTCTTTGTCAAATTTTACGCGTATTGGCTTCCGAGATTATTTGAGATGCCAAAACACGAACTTTCTATGACAAATGGACAAAACCGTTAAAAGCTCCTCCATAGAGAGAGTTGAGCAACTTCGGACCATCAAAGTTGCTCGGTGTACACTTTTTATTTTTCTTCTACGTCCAATTTTACTAGAATAATCTTCTTACATTATTTCGATGCCGAAAGAACAACTTTCTATTACAAATAGACAAAACCGTTAAAAGCTCCTCCATAGAGAGAGTTGAGCAACTTCGGACCATCAATGTTGCTCCGTGTACAGTTTTTATTGTTCTTCCATGTCAAACTTTACGAGTACAAGCTTCCTAGATTATTTCGATGCCAAAACAACAACTTTCTATTACAAATGGACAAAACTTTTAAAAGCTCCTCCATAGATAGAGTTGAGCAACTTCGGACTATCAAAGTTGTTGTGTGTACACGTTTTATTGTTCTTCTATGTCAAATTTTACGAGTATAAGCTTCGTAGAATATTTCGATGCCAAAACAACAACTTTCTATGACAAATGGACAAAATCGTTAAAAGCTCCTACATAGGGAGAGTTGAGCAACTTCGGATCATCAAACTTGCTCGGTGTACACTTTTTAATGTTCTTCTATGTCAAATTTTACGATTGTAAGCTTCCTAGACTATTTCGATGCCCAAACAACAACTTTCTATGACAAATGGACAAAACCGTTAAATGCTCCTTCTTAGAGAGAGTTGAGCAACTTCGTACCATCAAAGTTGCTCGGTGTACTCTTTTTATTTTTCTTCTGCGTCCAATTTCATGAGAATAATCTTCGTAGATTATTTCGATGCCGAAACAACAATTTTCTATTATAAATAGACAAAACCATTAAAAACTCCTCCATAGAGAGAGTTGAGCAACTTCGGACCATCAAAGTTGCTCTGTATACAGTTTTTATTGTTCTTCTATGTCAAATTTTACGAGTATAAGTTTTCTAGATTATTTCGATGCCAAAACAACAACTTTCTATGACAAATGGACAAAACTTTTAAAAGCTCCTCCATAGATAGAGTTGAGCAAGTTTGGACCATCAAAGTTGCTCGAGCACACCTTTTAATGTTCTTCTATGTCAAATTTTACGAGTATAAACTTCTTATATTATTTCGATGCCAAAACAACAACTTTCTATGACAAATGGACAAACTCGTTAAAAGCACCTCAATAAAGAGAGTTGAGCAACATCGGACCGTCAAAGTTGCTTGGTGTACACTTTTTAATGTTCTTCTATGTCAAATTTTACGAGTATAAGCTCCCTCGATTATTACGATGCCAAAGGACCAACTTTCTATAAAAAATAGACAAAACCGTTAAAAGCTCCTCCATAGAGAGAGTTGACCAACTTTGGACCACCAGTGTTGCTTGGTGTACACGTTTTATTGTTCTTCTATCTCCAATTTTATGAGTATAATCTTCGTCGATTATTTCGATGCCGAAACAACAACTTTCTATTACAAATGGACAAAACCGTTAAAAGCTCCTCCATAGAGAGAGTTGAGCAACTTCGGACCATCAAAGTTGCTCGGTCTACACTTTTTATTGTTCTCCTATGTCAAATTTTACGAGTATAAGCTTCCTAGATTATTTCGATGCCAAAACAAAAACTTTCTATGACAAATGGACAAAACCGTTAAAAGCTCCTCCATAGATAGAGTTGATCAACTTTGGACCATCAAAGTTGGTCAGTGTACACTTTTTATTGTTCTTCTATGTCAAATGTTACGTCTATAAGCCACCGAGATTTTTTTGGATGCCAAAACACCAACTTTCTATGACAAATGGACAAAACCGTTAAAAGCTCCTACATAGAGAGAGTTGAGCAACTTCGGACCATTAAAGTTGCTCGGTGTACACTTTTTATTTTTCTTCTACGTCCAATTTCACAAGTATAATCTTCGTAGATTATTTCGATGCCGAAACAACAACTTTCTATTACAAATAGACCAAACCGTTTGTTGGTTGCTAAAGTTAATTTTAGAACATGCGGAAGCGTCTTATGGATCGTTCTTAGCATAGGTACAAATCAAAAATTTAATCGGAAGCCAATCAACCCTAGATTGTTACACGCCTATCAAGTGTTATCCTAGATCCAATTAATTTTGTAATTAATCCTAGCATGCTTCTAGTATTAATTTCATACAAAATAATTCTTAGATCTAAACATACAATCATGGCATGAAGAAGGTTAGAAGAAGAATACCAACCTCTTTACTATCGAGGTCCAACGTGCTATCCGTCTTGATCACGAACTCAACACTTGATCACGAACACACGAACGGATCTTGAACACACCCTTTGTTTGATCACACCTCTTGATCACGAACCACCAATTTAGAAAACAAGAATCACCAAGAATAGCCTATGTTGTTTCCTAGGTATTCTCTTTAATCTCCTTGCGAAAAAGCAAAGCAAAAAACCCAATTGGTAGTGAACCAAAAGAATCTCACACGGCTACCTCTCTAGGAACACTCGGCTCCTTTTTATTGGAAAAAATAACTTGGTTGTTTTCTCATGAATGAATCACACGGCCAGCCCTCTATATTTTATAAAACAAAACCTTTTCATTGTGTTAAAAAAGTCTCCTTTTAGGTTTTGTTTTCCTAATCCAAATGGAACTAGGAAAAAACAAAACGGTGGCCATCCTTATCCATTCATAGAAAAATTGTTGTGTTTATATATATATAACAAATCATTATTTGAGTTGACTTCTAATCCCAATTGGATTCAAAGCCAAAACAAATATGGAATACTTTTAACAAGCATAATCGGAGCCCAAATTATCCACAATGGGCCGGCCATATATTGCTATGCAATAACATGGTTTAAGCCTAGCTTGGCCCAATATTTCAAGAATTCAAGGCTCAAATTTGTTTTGTTCCTTCGTCCATTCTTGACTTTAATTTGTTTTTGATTATGTAAAATATTTATTTTACAATCTAAATCAAAACTCCGAGATTTGTTATTTTTACATAAATACACTTACAAGAATTTTGTATATCTTAACAAAAACAATTTTATCTTAGGGTTATCTTTGGAAAACCAAAACCCAATAAAATTGTATCTATTTGTTATACAAATTCCATTCTTGTAACTTTTCCAACAGCCGTTGTGATATGGTAAATTTTGCCGATCTTCCTTAAATAGGACAAGAGAATATATAGAGCTACCAAGGGGACTCCACAGGACATACATATTGTGGCTCCCGAAATATTATTCTTTACCGTCAAACTCTATGACTAGGAATAATATAACAATCCAATGTTCGTCTGACACTACCTGAACTTTGGATGCACTCCCCAATATGTACGATTCTTACATCGAGGCTTTTCCATAATTAGAAACCTATCCCTGACCTATGGGAAGTGTACTTGCATATCTTCCATGCAACACCCGGTAAGATGGAGTGAATTTATTCATACTATCAAACACTCCAAAATCCATATTTTCTCTGAGCTCCAGATTCCTTTATATCTATCCTCTAAGCGTATTAAATTGACCCGTCGATCAATTTAATTCACAACGCTTGATTCGTTAGAATCACTATGCATAGTTTTTTAGATAGATTAATTTGAACCTCTCAGATGGGTGCTTACACTTTCATAACTGAAAGTACATGAATGACTATTTTGTAGGTATGCGCTTATACCCTAGTGGCATACATCCAAATCATCAAGATTTTGACAATAGTGCGTGTCTCACTTATTGATGAATCAAAATGCACACGCTATAAGTATAAACGTATTGACCTACTCAAGCTTGAGATATACCGTACTCCCATAGCTATAGGATGAACAACTCTTTGATAGCACGTTTCTAGTTGTTCATTCCTATGTAAGTCCGTCAATGTATATGTCCACATACACACTAGTGCACCAATCCGAGAATCCTCTCAAACGGTCAAGACAAACCATTCCCCTAATTGGAGATGTCCATGCACTACAACCTATATCAACAAAGTGCCTAACTTTGTTAATCTGGTTGTGACTAATGATTTAGAATGTAATAATGAATCTTGTGTCAATCTATACTCACACTATAAGTGTATCTGAGTATCCAAGATTCACATATCTAACATCCTTAGACCTTGTTAGAACATTCACATATAAATGAAATATTTAAAATAAAACATTTAAAACACAAATGCAATCATAAAATGTTTATTCTTGAATTTCAGAATTGTCTTTACATGGTATGTTTTTTAGGACATCATCCCAACAAACTCCCACTTGGACTGAAGAACATACTACTAGAGTATCCTAACACCCATCCCCTCAACATGAGCTGTAAAGCTCTTTCCAGTAAGGGCTTTTGTGAATGGATCCGCCAAATTATGCAAACAGGCTATCTTTAGTATCTCCACTTCCTTTCGCTGCACGAACTCCCTTATCAAGTGGAACTTGCGTTCAATGTGTTTCCCTTTACTGTGATAGCGAGGTTCCTTACTTTGAGCTATGGCACCCATATTGTCAAAATATAGGGTCATAGGTCTCTCAATATTAGGAACTACCTCTAATTCTAAGAGGAATTTCTTTAACCATACAGCCTCCTTTGCGGCATCTGATGCTGCCACATATTCGGCTTCCATGGTGGAGTCTGCGATGCAAGTTTGCTTCACACTCCTCCAACTAATGGCTCCACCACCAAGGGTAAATACATAACCAGACGTGGATCTCCTGGAGTCCTTGTCTGCCTGAAAGTCTGAATCAGTATAGCCCACTGGAATGATCTCATCACTACGATAAACAAGCATATAATCTTTCGTTCTCCGAAGATACTTGAATATATGTTTTACCGCTGTCCAGTGATGCATTCCTGGATTAGATTGATATCTGCTGACCAATCCTACTGCATAACAAATATCTGGTCTAGTGCATAGCATGGCGTACATGAGACTACCAACTGCCGAAGCATATGGTACCTTACTCATTTGTTGCCTTTCTTCTTCTGTCTTAGGACAGTCATCCCTAGAAAGAGGAAATCCATGTCTAAAAGGCAACAAACCTTTCTTGGAGTCATGCATTGCATACTTGACCAATATCTTTTCTATGTAAGTAGATTGAGATAGAGCTAAAGTTCTAGATCCGCGATCTCGGGTTAGCTTGATGCCTAGAACATAGCTCGCTTCCCCTAGGTCTTTCATGCTAAACTGATTAGATAACCAAATTTTAACTGATGACAATGTCGCTACATCATTTCCAATAAGCAATATGTCATCCACGTAGAGAATCAAGAACACAATGTTCTTACCATCCAATCTCTTGTATACACACGGTTCATCAGGATTCTGATGAAATCCATAGGATTTAATCGCCTGATCAAAGCGTATGTTCCAAGATCTAGATGCTTGCTTAAGTCCATAAATAGACCTCTTAAGCTTGCAAACCATATTTTCCTGGCTCTTAGCAATAAATCCGTTGGGTTGCATCATGTAGATACACTCGTCAAGATTTCCATTGAGGAAAGCAATCTTGACATCCATCTGCCATATCTCAAAATCAAAGTGAGCTGATATGGCGAGAAGTATTCTGATGGACTTAAGCATGGCTACTGGTGAGAAGGTCTCCTCATAGTCAATACCCTCCTTTTGGGTATAACCCTTCACCACCAACCTTGCTTTAAAGGTTTCAACCTTTCCATCTACTCCTCTCTTTCTCTTGTATACCCACTTACACCCTATGGGTTTTACTCCAGTAGGTATATCTACAAGATCCCAAACTTCGTTGGAGTACATGGACTCCAACTCGGATTCCATTGCTTTTTGCCAATGGTCTGAATCGACATCAGTAACTGCTTCTTCGTATGTAGTAGGATCCGACTCAAGTTCATCAGAAACTGTCATAAATGACTCTCCAAGGAACATGTATCTGTCGGGTTGTCGTGAAACCCTCCCACTGCGACGAAGCTCCGGTGTTGCATCTAAAATAGGTTCAGTAATGTGTTCATCATCTACTACTTGTGTTGAACTGGATTGTGAATCATTAGATTCCTGTTCATGCAAAACTACCTTTCTTGGTTCACCACTATTTATACATTCCTCTTCTAAGAATCTAGCATTTGTGCTAACAAATACTTTCTGACTCTCGGGATTGTAGAAATAGCCACCACGAGTCCCTTTTGGAAATCCTACCCAATAACATAGCACAGATCTAGGCCCAAACTTGGTTGTCTTATCCGCTAGTACATAAGCTGGACATCCCCAAACTTTGAGATTCCTAAGATCAGACTTTCGTCCAATCCACATCTCATGGGGTGTCTTAGGGACTGACTTAGAAGGTACCAAGTTTAAAATATGTGCAGCATTTTCTAGGGCATATCCCCAAAGTGACTCAGGAAGAGTTGCATGACACATCATGCATCTAGCCATCTCTAATAGAGTTCTGTTTCTCCTTTGTGCAACCCCGTTCTGCTGAGGCGTTCTAGGCGCAGAGAGCTGAGAAACTATGCCATTATCTGCTAGATACTGCTTGTACTCATCCAGCATGTATTCGCCACCACGGTCAGACCGCATAGCTTTGATGCGTTTATCTAATTGGTTCTCCGCATAGGCCTTGAATTCTTTGAACTTGTCAAATGCATCAGACTTACGGCGCATTAGATAAATACATCCATACCTAGAGTAGTCATCAGTAAAAGTAATGAAGTACTCAAAACCTCCACGAGCTTGAACTGTCATTGGACCACATACATCAGTATGCACCAATTCAAGTAACTCAGAAGCTCTAAGGCCTTTGGACTTAAACGACCTTTTGGTCATTTTTCCTTCTAAACAAGATCGACATTGTGGCATCTTATTCATATCTAATGGGCCAAGAGACCCATCATGAATTAGCCTGTTGATTCTTGTTTGGTTAATGTGACCAAGTCGTAAATGCCAAAGAGTCTCTTCATTAGATTCGGCTTTTCTCTTTTTAGATTCAGTATGCATGACACTAGCATCATTATAGGAGCATGGATGTAAATAATATAGGTTGCCTATCATTGTTCCAGAGCATATATCTTTTCCATTTCTACTAATTGTAACATTAGAACGTAAAGATATCTCATACCCTTCAGAAATCAAGAAAGTAGCTGAAACTAAATTCCTTGCAACGTTTGGAACAAATAAGCAATCGTTCAAAACTAGATATTTATTACATCCAAAATCTAGAGTAACTACTCCTAAACTAGATGCTCCTATCCTAGCTCCTGAAGCAATTTGAATTGTGATCTCCCCTTCATTGAGTTTCCTGGTTTCCTGAAACCCCTGCAAAGAATTGCAAATATGAGTAGTGGCTCTAGTGTCTACAACCCAGGAATTTGTGGAATCAACCACTAAACAAGTCTCAATATAAAAGGTCTTACCCTCAGTTTTCTTCTTACTTAGAAACTTTGGGCAATCACTCTTCCAGTGCCCCTTCTGGTTGCAATGAAAGCATTTTCCTTTCCCTTTTGCAACCTTGCTCTTTTTCTTTTGAGCTCCTTTGGCAACTGTAGCAATTTGCTTCTTCTTCTTATTCTTGGGCTTTTTGGGCTTAGAATTAGAAGCAGTAGTAAAGTGAGCTTGCTCTTTCTTTCCCATGATCTCCTCAGCAGATTGGAGTTTTTTCATGAGAACTGGAAGAGTCATCTCCATCTTGTTCATGCTGAAATTCAACTTGAACTGAGCAAAGGAACTAGAGAGGGTCTCCAAGATCATATCTGTCTGCGTGGTCGCGTCGATTTCAGCACCAAGATCTAGGGCTTCATAGAGATAACCCATGACTTTGAGCATATGCTCTCTCACAGGTGCTCCCTCAGCTTGCTTGGTGTTCATCAACTTTTTTATCGCCTGCTGTCTTGCGGGACGAGTAGTATGGGCAAACATTTCATGCAAATTGTAGATCATATCTGCAGCTATTTGCATGGTCTCATGTTGCTTCTGCAAGACAGGCGTAAGAGACGCTAAGATATAGCACTTGGCCATCTCATCAGCCTTAATCCACTTTTCTTGAGCTAGTCTCTCCTGTTCAGTTGGATCGGGTCCCAACTCAGGACAGACTTCAACGAGGGCATACTTGTATCCACCTGAGGTGAGCACTATGTCCAAGTTTCTTTTCCAGTCAACATAATTTGGTCCAGTCAATTTGTTTTCATTCAATATGGAAGCAATAGGAGAAAAAGTCGTCATCTGAAATTCATAAACATTTAAACATGCATTAGATGAATGCTCCAATTATTATTTTTAAACTTTTTACACATTTATATAGCAATAAAAACCCAAACATTTACAATATAAATTCATGTAATAGCGAGTCGACCAACTACAATTTCTTGTCTAGTTGACCCAAGTCACTCTTGGTCAAAACAAACTCAAGCATCTAGCCTTTTGGGCTTCTTGAACCCTTTTGATCGCTATTATGTTTGGCTCCTTAACAGGTTGAGTGTAAACCAAGGTTTAATCTTTTCAAGTCGCTCATTGTGAAAATTCCATCCAAAAGGGGATTGCGCATGCAACACGAGTAAATTTTCTTATTTCGATGCCAAAACAACAACTTTCTATGACTAATGGACAAAACCGTTAAAAGCTCCTACATAGAGAGAGTTGAGCAACTTTGGACCATCAAATTTGCTCGGTTTACAATTTTTATTGTTCTTCTATGTCAAATTTTATAAGTGTAAGCTTAATAGATTATTTCGATGCCAAAACAACAACTTTCTATGACAAATGAACAAAACTGTTAAAAGTTCCTACATAGAGAGAGTTGAGCAACTTCGGACCATTAAAGTTCCTCGGTGTACACTTTTTATTTTTCTTCTACGTCCAATTTCACAAGTATAATCTTCGTAGATTATTTCGATGCCGAAACAACGACTTTCTATTACAAATAGACCAAACCGTTAAATGCTCCTCCATAGAGAGAGTTGAGCAACTTCGGAACATCAAAGTTGCTCGGCGTACACTTTTTATTGTTCTTCTATGTCAAATTTTACGAGTATAAGCTTCCTAGATTATTTCGATGCCAAAACAACAACTTTCTATGACAAATGGACAAAACTGTTAAAAGCTCCTCCATAGAGAGAGTTTTGTAACTTCAGACCATCGATGTTGCTCGGTGTAGGCTTTTTAATGTTTTTCTATGTCAAATTTTACGATTATTAGCTTCCTAGATTATTTCGATGACCAAACAACAACTTTCTATGACAAATGGACAAAACCGTTAAAAGCCCATCCATAGAGAGAGTTGAGCAACTTCGGACCATCAATGTTGCTCGGAGTGCACTCTTTATTGTTCTTCTATGTCAAATTTTCGGGAATAAACTTCTTATATTATTTCGATGACCAAACAACAACTTTCTATGACAAATGGACAAAACCGTTAAAAGCTCATCCATAGAGAGAGTTGAGCAACTTTGGACCATCAATGTTGCTCGGAGTGCACTTTTTATTGTTCTTCTATGTCAAATTTTCGGGAATAAACTTCTTATATTATTTCGATGCCAAAACAACAACTTTCTATGACAAATGGACAAACTCGTTAAAAGCTCCTCAATAAAGAGAGTTGAGCAACTTCCGACCATCAAAGTTGCTCTGCGTACACCTTTTATTGTTCTTCTATGTCAAATTTTACGAGTATAAGCTTCCTAGAATATTTTGATTCTAAAACAACAAGTTTCTATGACAAATGGACAAAACCGTTAAAAGCTCCTCCATGGATAGAGTTGATCAAATTCGGACCATCATATTTGCTCGGCGTACATTTTTTATTGTTCTTCTATGTCAAATGTTACGTCTATAAGCCCCCGAGATTTTTTTGGATGCCAAAACACCAACTTTCTATGACAAATGGACAAAACCGTTAAAAGCTCCTACATAGAGAGAGTTGAGCAACTTCGGACCATTAAAGTTGCTCGGTTTACACTTTTTATTTTTCTTCTACGTCCAATTTCACAAGTATAATCTTCGTAGATTATTTCGATGCCGAAACAACAACTTTCTATTACAAATAGACCAAACCGTTAAAAACTCCTCCATAGAGAGAGTCGAGCAACTTCGGACCATCAAAGTTGCTCTGTGTACACTTTTTATTGTTCTTCTATGTCATATTTTACGAGTACAAGCTTCATATATTATTTCGATGCCAAAACAACAACTTTCTAAGACTAATGGACAAAACCGTTAAAAGCTCCTACATAGAGAGAGTTGAGCGACTTCGGACCATCAAATTTGCTCGGTTTACACTTTTTATAATTCTTCTATGTCAAATTTTAGAAGTATAAGCTTGATAGATTATTTCGAAGCCAAAATAACAACTTTCCATGACAGATGGACAAAACCGTTAAATGCTCCTCCATAGAGAGAGTTGAGCAACTTCGGAACATCAAAGTTGCTCGGCGTACACTTTTTATTGTTCTTCTATGTCAAATATTACGAGTATAAGCTTCCTAGATTATTTCGATGCCAAAACAACAACTTTCTATGACAAATGGACAAAACTGTTAAAAGCTCCTCCATAGAGAGAGTTTTGTAACTTCAGACCATCGATGTTGCTCGGTGTACGCTTTTTAATGTTTTTCTATGTATAATTTTATGATTATTAGCTTCCTAGATTATTTCGATGAGCAAACAACAACTTTCTATGACAAATGGACAAAACCGTTAAAAGCTCATCCATAGAGAGAGTTGAGCCACTCCGGACCATCAATGTTGCTCGGAGTGCACTTTTTATTGTTCTTCTATGTCAAATTTTCGGGAATAAACTTCTTATATTATTTCGATGCCAAAACAACAACTTTCTATGACAAATGGACAAACTCGTTAAAAGCTCCTCAATAAAGAGAGTTGAGCAACTTCCGACCATCAAAGTTGCTCTGCGTACACTTTTTATTGTTCTTCTATGTCAAATTTTACGAGTATAAGCTTCCTAGATGATTTCAATGCCAAAACAACAACATTCAATGACAAATGGAGAAAACCGTTAAAAGCTCCTCCATAGAGAAAGTTGATCAATTTCGGAATATTAAAGTTTCTCGTGGTACACTTTTTATTGTTCTTCTATGTCAAATTTTACGAGTATAAGCTGCCTAGATTATTTCGATGCCAAAACAACAACTTTCTATGACAAATGAACAAAACTGTTAAAAGTTTCTCAACAAAGAGAGTTGAGCAACTTCGGACCATCAAAGTTGCTCGGTCTACACTTTTTATTGTTCTCCTATGTCAAATTTTACGAGTATAAGCTTCCTAGATTATTTCGATGCCAAAACAACAACTTTCTATGACAAATGGACAAAACCGTTAAAAGCTCCTCCGTAGAGAGAGTTGAGCAACTTCGGACCATCAAAGTTGCTCGGTGTACACTTTTTATTGTTCTTCTATGTCCAATTTTACGAGTATAAGCTTTCGAGATTATTTTCGACGCCAAAACACCAACTTTTTATGACAAATGGACAAAACCATTAAAAGCTCCTTGATAGACAGAGTTGACCAACTTCGGACCATCAAAGTTGCTCGGTGTACACTTTTTATTGTTCTTCTATGTCCAATTTTACGAGTATAATCTTCGGAGATTATTTTGATGCCGAAAAAACTTTCTATTACAAATAGACCAAACCGTTAAAAACTCCTCCATAGAGAGAGTTGAGAAACTTCGGACCATCAAAGTTGCTCTGTGTACACTTTTTATTGTTCTTCTATGTCAAATTTTACGAGTACAAGCTTCCTATATTATTTCGATGCCAAAACAACAACTTTCTATGACAAATGGACAAAACTTTTAAAAGCTTCTCCATAGATAGAGTTGAGCAACTTCAGACCATCAAAGTTGCTCTGTGTACACTTTTTATTGTTCTTCTATGTCAAATTTTATGAGTATAAGCTTCCTAGATTATTTCGATGCTAAAACAACAACTTTCTATGACTAATGGACAAAACCGTTAAAAGCTCCTACATAGAGAGAGTTGAGCAACTTCGGAACATCAAAGTTGCTCGGCGTACACTTTTTATTGTTCTTCTATGTCAAATATTACGAGTATAAGCTTCCTAGATTATTTCGATGCCAAAACAACAACTTTCTATGACAAATGGACAAAACCGTTAAAAGCTCCTCCATAGAGAGAGTTGAGCAACTTCGGACCATCAAAGTTGCTCGGTGTACACTTTTTATTGTTCTTCTATGTCCAATTTTACGAGTATAAGTTTCGAGATTATTTTTGACGCCAAAACACCAACTTTTTATGACAAATGGACAAAACCACTAAAAGCTCCTTGATAGACAGAGTTGACCAACTTCGAACCATCAAAGTTGCTCGGTGTACACTTTTTATTGTTCTTCTATGTCCAATTTTACGAGTATAATCTTCGTAGATTATTTTGATGCCGAAAAAACTTTCTATTACAAATAGACCAAACCGTTAAAAACTCCTCCATAGAGAGAGTTGAGCAACTTCGGACCATCAAATTTGCTCTGTGTACACTTTTTATTGTGCTTCTATGTCAAATTTTACGGGTACAAGCTTCCTATATTATTTCGATTCCAAAACAACAACTTTCTATGACAAATGGACAAAACTTTTAAAAGCTCCTCCATAGATAGAGTTGAGCAACTTCAGACCATCAAAGTTGCTCTGTGTACACTTTTTATTGTTCTTCTATGTCAAATTTTATGAGTATAAGCTTCCTAGATTATTTCGATGCCAAAACAACAACTTTCTATGACTAATGGACAAAACCGTTAAAAGCTCCTACATAGAGAGAGTTGAGCCACTTCGGACCATCAAATTTGCTCGGTTTACACTTTTTATTGTTCTTCTATGTCAAATTTTATAAGTATAAGCTTGATAGATTATTTCGAAGCCAAAATAACAACTTTCTATGACAAATGGACAAAACCGTTAAATGCTCCTCCATAGAGAGAGTTGAGCAACTTCGGAACATCAAAGTTGCTCGGCGTACACTTTTTATTGTTCTTCTATGTCAAATATTACGAGTATAAGCTTCCTAGATTATTTCGATGCCAAAACAACAACTTTCTATGACAAATGGACAAAACTGTTAAAAGCTCCTCCATAGAGAGAGTTGAGTAACTTCAGACCATCGATGTTGCTCGGTGTACGCTTTTTAATGTTTTTCTCTGTCAAATTTTACGATTATTAGCTTCCTAGATTATTTCGATGACCAAACAACAACTTTCTATGACAAATGGACAAAACCGTTAAAAGCTCATCCATAGAGAGAGTTGAGCAACTTCGGACCATCAATGTTGCTCGGAGTGCACTTTTTATTGTTCTTCTATGTCAAATTTTCGAGAATAAACTTCTTATATTATTTCGATGCCAAAACAACAAATTTCTATGACAAATGGACAAACTCGTTAAAAGCTCCTCAATAAAGAGAGTTGAGCAACTTCGGACCATCAAAGTTGCTCTGCGTACACTTTTTATTGTTCTTCTATGTCAAATTTTACGAGTATAAGCTTCCTAGATTATTTCAATGCTAAAACAACAACATTCAATGACAAATGGAGAAAACCGTTAAAAGCTCCTCCATAGAGAAAGTTGAGCAATTTTGGAATATTAAAGTTGCTTGTGGTACACTTTTTATTGTTCTTCTATGTCAAATTTTACGAGTATAAGCTGCCTAGATTATTTCGATGCCAAAACAACAACTTTCTATGACAAATGGACAAAACTGTTAAAAGTTCCTCTACAGAGAGAGTTGAGCAACTTCGGACCATCAAAGTTGCTCGGTCTACACTTTTTATTGTTCTCCTATGTCAAATTTTACGAGTATAAGCTTCCTAGATTATTTTGATGCCAAAACAACAACTTTCTATGACAAATGGACAAAACCGTTAAAAGCTCCTCCGTAGAGAGAGTTGAGCAACTTCGGACCATCAAAGTTGCTCGGTGTACACTTTTTATTGTTCTTCTATGTCCAATTTTACGAGTATAAGCTTTCGAGATTATTTTCGACGCCAAAACACCAACTTTTTATGACAAATGGACAAAACCATTAAAAGCTCCTTGATAGACAGAGTTGACCAACTTCGGACCATCAAAGTTGCTCGGTGTACACTTTTTATTGTTCTTCTATGTCCAATTTTACGAGTATAATCTTCGTAGATTATTTTGATGCCGAAAAAACTTTCTATTACAAATAGACCAAACCGTTAAAAACTCCTCCATAGAGAGAGTTGAGAAACTTCGGACCATCAAAGTTGCTCTGTGTACACTTTTTATTGTTCTTCTATGTCAAATTTTACGAGTACAAGCTTCCTATATTATTTCGATGCCAAAACAACAACTTTCTATGACAAATGGACAAAACTTTTAAAAGCTCCTCCATAGATAGAGTTGAGCAACTTCAGACCATCAAAGTTGCTCTGTGTACACTTTTTATTGTTCTTCCATGTCAAATTTTATGAGTATAAGCTTCCTAGATTATTTCGATGCTAAAACAACAACTTTCTATGACTAATGGACAAAACCGTTAAAAGCTCCTACATAGAGAGAGTTGAGCAACTTCGGAACATCAAAGTTGCTCGGCGTACACTTTTTATTGTTCTTCTATGTCAAATATTACGAGTATAAGCTTCCTATATTATTTCGATGCCAAAACAACAACTTTCTATGACAAATGGACAAAACCGTTAAAAGCTCCTCCATAGAGAGAGTTGAGCAACTTCGGACCATCAAAGTTGCTCGGTGTACACTTTTTATTGTTCTTCTATGTCCAATTTTACAAGTATAAGTTTCGAGATTATTTTTGACGCCAAAACACCAACTTTTTATGACAAATGGACAAAACCATTAAAAGCTCCTTGATAGACAGAGTTGACCAACTTCGAACCATCAAAGTTGCTCGGTGTACACTTTTTATTGTTCTTCTATGTCCAATTTTACGAGTATAATCTTCGTAGATTATTTTGATGCCGAAACAACTTTCTATTACAAATAGACCAAACCGTTAAAAACTCCTCCATAGAGAGAGTTGAGCAACTTCGGACCATCAAAGTTGCTCTGTGTACACTTTTTATTGTGCTTCTATGTCAAATTTTACGAGTACAAGCTTCCTATATTATTTCGATTCCAAATTAACAACTTTCTATGAAAAATGGACAAAACTTTTAAAAGCTCCTCCATAGATAGAGTTGAGCAACTTCAGACCATCAAAGTTGCTCTGTGTACACTTTTTATTGTTCTTCTATGTCAAATTTTATGAGTATAAGCTTCCTAGATTATTTCGATGCCAAAACAACAACTTTCTATGACTAATGGACAAAACCGTTAAAAGCTCCTACATAGAGAGAGTTGAGCCACTTCGGACCATCAAATTTGCTCGGTTTACACTTTTTATTGTTCTTCTATGTCAAATTTTATAAGTATAAGCTTGATAGATTATTTCGAAGCCAAAATAACAACTTTCTATGACAAATGGACAAAACCGTTAAATGCTCCTCCATAGAGAGAGTTGAGCAACTTCGGAACATCAAAGTTGCTCGGCGTACACTTTTTATTGTTCTTCTATGTCAAATATTACGAGTATAAGATTCCTAGATTATTTCGATGCCAAAACAACAACTTTCTATGACAAATGGACAAAACTGTTAAAAGCTCCTCCATAGAGAGAGTTGAGTAACTTCAGACCATCGATGTTGCTCGTTGTACGCTTTTTAATGTTTTTCTCTGTCAAATTTTACGATTATTAGCTTCCTAGATTATTTCGATGACCAAACAACAACTTTCTATGACAAATGGACAAAACCGTTAAAAGCTCATCCATAGAGAGAGTTGAGCAACTTCGGACCATCAATGTTGCTCGGAGTGCACTTTTTATTGTTCTTCTATGTCAAATTTTCGAGAATAAACTTCTTATATTATTTCGATGCCAAAACAACAACTTTCTATGACAAATGGACAAACTCGTTAAAAGCTCCTCAATAAAGAGAGTTGAGCAACTTCGGACCATCAAAGTTGCTCTGCGTACACTTTTTATTGTTCTTCTATGTCAAATTTTACGAGTATAAGCTTCCTAGATTATTTCAATGCCAAAACAACAACATTCAATGACAAATGGAGAAAACCGTTAAAAGCTCCTCCATAGAGAAAGTTGAGCAATTTCGGAACATCAAAGTTGCTCGTGGTACACTTTTTATTGTTCTTCTATGTCAAATTTTACGAGTATAAGCTGCCTATATTATTTCGATGCCAAAACAACAACTTTCTATGACAAAATGGAAAAAACTGTTAAAAGTTCCTCTACAGAGAGAGTTGAGCAACTTCGGACCATCGAAGTTGCTCTGTGTAGACTTTTTATTGTTCTCCTATGTCAAATATTACGAGTATAAGCTTCCTAGATTATTTCGATGCCAAAACACCAACTTTATTTGACAAATGGACAAAACCGTTAACAGCTCCTCGATAGAGAGAGTTGAGCAACTTCGGAACATCAAAGTTGCTCGTTGTACACTTTTTATTGTTCTTCTATGTCCAATTTTACGTGTACAATCTTCGTAGATTATTTCGATGCCGAAACAACAACTTTCTATTACAAATTGACAAAACTTTTAAAAGCTCCTCCATAGATAGAGTTAAGCAACTTCAGACCATCAAAGTTGCTCTGTGTACACTTTTTATTGTTCTTCTATATCAAATATTACGAGTATAAGCTTCCTAGATTATTTCGATGCCAAAACACCAACTTTATTTGACAAATAGACAAAACCGTTAACAGCTCCTCGATAGAGAGAGTTGAGCAACTTCGGACCATCAAAGTTGCTCGTTGTACACTTTTTATTGTTCTTCTATGTCAAATATTACGAGTATAAGCTTCCTATATTATTTCGATGCCAAAACAACAACTTTCTATGACAAATGGACAAAACTTTTAAAAGCTCCTCCATAGATAGAGTTGAGCAACTTCAGACCATCAAAGTTGCTCTGTGTACACTTTTTATTGTTCTTCTATGTCCAATTTTACGAGTATAAGTTTCGAGATTATTTTTGACGCCAAAACACCAACTTTTTATGACAAATGGACAAAACCACTAAAAGCTCCTTGATAGACAGAGTTGACCAACTTCGAACCATCAAAGTTGCTCGGTGTACACTTTTTATTGTTCTTCTATGTCCAATTTTACGAGTATAATCTTCGTAGATTATTTTGATGCCGAAAAAACTTTCTATTACAAATAGACCAAACCGTTAAAAACTCCTCCATAGAGAGAGTTGAGCAACTTCGGACCATCAAATTTGCTCTGTGTACACTTTTTATTGTGCTTCTATGTCAAATTTTACGGGTACAAGCTTCCTATATTATTTCGATTCCAAAACAACAACTTTCTATGACAAATGGACAAAACTTTTAAAAGCTCCTCCATAGATAGAGTTGAGCAACTTCAGACCATCAAAGTTGCTCTGTGTACACTTTTTATTGTTCTTCTATGTCAAATTTTATGAGTATAAGCTTCCTAGATTATTTCGATGCCAAAACAACAACTTTCTATGACTAATGGACAAAACCGTTAAAAGCTCCTACATAGAGAGAGTTGAGCCACTTCGGACCATCAAATTTGCTCGGTTTACACTTTTTATTGTTCTTCTATGTCAAATTTTATAAGTATAAGCTTGATAGATTATTTCGAAGCCAAAATAACAACTTTCTATGACAAATGGACAAAACCGTTAAATGCTCCTCCATAGAGAGAGTTGAGCAACTTCGGAACATCAAAGTTGCTCGGCGTACACTTTTTATTGTTCTTCTATGTCAAATATTACGAGTATAAGCTTCCTAGATTATTTCGATGCCAAAACAACAACTTTCTATGACAAATGGACAAAACTGTTAAAAGCTCCTCCATAGAGAGAGTTGAGTAACTTCAGACCATCGATGTTGCTCGGTGTACGCTTTTTAATGTTTTTCTCTGTCAAATTTTACGATTATTAGCTTCCTAGATTATTTCGATGACCAAACAACAACTTTCTATGACAAATGGACAAAACCGTTAAAAGCTCATCCATAGAGAGAGTTGAGCAACTTCGGACCATCAATGTTGCTCGGAGTGCACTTTTTATTGTTCTTCTATGTCAAATTTTCGAGAATAAACTTCTTATATTATTTCGATGCCAAAACAACAAATTTCTATGACAAATGGACAAACTCGTTAAAAGCTCCTCAATAAAGAGAGTTGAGCAACTTCGGACCATCAAAGTTGCTCTGCGTACACTTTTTATTGTTCTTCTATGTCAAATTTTACGAGTATAAGCTTCCTAGATTATTTCAATGCTAAAACAACAACATTCAATGACAAATGGAGAAAACCGTTAAAAGCTCCTCCATAGAGAAAGTTGAGCAATTTTGGAATATTAAAGTTGCTTGTGGTACACTTTTTATTGTTCTTCTATGTCAAATTTTACGAGTATAAGCTGCCTAGATTATTTCGATGCCAAAACAACAACTTTCTATGACAAATGGACAAAACTGTTAAAAGTTCCTCTACAGAGAGAGTTGAGCAACTTCGGACCATCAAAGTTGCTCGGTCTACACTTTTTATTGTTCTCCTATGTCAAATTTTACGAGTATAAGCTTCCTAGATTATTTTGATGCCAAAACAACAACTTTCTATGACAAATGGACAAAACCGTTAAAAGCTCCTCCGTAGAGAGAGTTGAGCAACTTCGGACCATCAAAGTTGCTCGGTGTACACTTTTTATTGTTCTTCTATGTCCAATTTTACGAGTATAAGCTTTCGAGATTATTTTCGACGCCAAAACACCAACTTTTTATGACAAATGGACAAAACCATTAAAAGCTCCTTGATAGACAGAGTTGACCAACTTCGGACCATCAAAGTTGCTCGGTGTACACTTTTTATTGTTCTTCTATGTCCAATTTTACGAGTATAATCTTCGTAGATTATTTTGATGCCGAAAAAACTTTCTATTACAAATAGACCAAACCGTTAAAAACTCCTCCATAGAGAGAGTTGAGAAACTTCGGACCATCAAAGTTGCTCTGTGTACACTTTTTATTGTTCTTCTATGTCAAATTTTACGAGTACAAGCTTCCTATATTATTTCGATGCCAAAACAACAACTTTCTATGACAAATGGACAAAACTTTTAAAAGCTCCTCCATAGATAGAGTTGAGCAACTTCAGACCATCAAAGTTGCTCTGTGTACACTTTTTATTGTTCTTCCATGTCAAATTTTATGAGTATAAGCTTCCTAGATTATTTCGATGCTAAAACAACAACTTTCTATGACTAATGGACAAAACCGTTAAAAGCTCCTACATAGAGAGAGTTGAGCAACTTCGGAACATCAAAGTTGCTCGGCGTACACTTTTTATTGTTCTTCTATGTCAAATATTACGAGTATAAGCTTCCTATATTATTTCGATGCCAAAACAACAACTTTCTATGACAAATGGACAAAACCGTTAAAAGCTCCTCCATAGAGAGAGTTGAGCAACTTCGGACCATCAAAGTTGCTCGGTGTACACATTTTATTGTTCTTCTATGTCCAATTTTACAAGTATAAGTTTCGAGATTATTTTTGACGCCAAAACACCAACTTTTTATGACAAATGGACAAAACCATTAAAAGCTCCTTGATAGACAGAGTTGACCAACTT
Organism: Euonymus europaeus; assembly: GCA_963580455.1. Taxonomy (NCBI): domain Eukaryota; kingdom Viridiplantae; phylum Streptophyta; class Magnoliopsida; order Celastrales; family Celastraceae; genus Euonymus; species Euonymus europaeus. The sequence goes on from OY756965.1 coordinate 11,375,914, forward strand.
CGAACCATCAAAGTTGCTCGGTGTACACTTTTTATTGTTCTTCTATGTCCAATTTTACGAGTATAATCTTCGTAGATTATTTTGATGCCGAAACAACTTTCTATTACAAATAGACCAAACCGTTAAAAACTCCTCCATAGAGAGAGTTGAGCAACTTCGGACCATCAAAGTTGCTCTGTGTACACTTTTTATTGTGCTTCTATGTCAAATTTTACGAGTACAAGCTTCCTATATTATTTCGATTCCAAATTAACAACTTTCTATGACAAATGGACAAAACTTTTAAAAGCTCCTCCATAGATAGAGTTGAGCAACTTCAGACCATCAAAGTTGCTCTGTGTACACTTTTTATTGTTCTTCTATGTCAAATTTTATGAGTATAAGCTTCCTAGATTATTTCGATGCCAAAACAACAACTTTCTATGACTAATGGACAAAACCGTTAAAAGCTCCTACATAGAGAGAGTTGAGCCACTTCGGACCATCAAATTTGCTCGGTTTACACTTTTTATTGTTCTTCTATGTCAAATTTTATAAGTATAAGCTTCCTAGATTATTTCGATGCCAAAACACCAACTTTATTTGACAAATGGACAAAACCGTTAACAGCTCCTCGATAGAGAGAGTTGAGCAACTTCGGAACATCAAAGTTGCTCGGCGTACACTTTTTATTGTTCTTCTATGTCAAATATTACGAGTATAAGCTGCCTATATTATTTCGATGCCAAAACAACAACTTTCTATGACAAAATGGAAAAAACTGTTAAAAGTTCCTCTACAGAGAGAGTTGAGCAACTTCGGACCATCGAAGTTGCTCTGTGTAGACTTTTTATTGTTCTCCTATGTCAAATATTACGAGTATAAGCTTCCTAGATTATTTCGATGCCAAAACACCAACTTTATTTGACAAATGGACAAAACCGTTAACAGCTCCTCGATAGAGAGAGTTGAGCAACTTCGGAACATCAAAGTTGCTCGTTGTACACTTTTTATTGTTCTTCTATGTCCAATTTTACGTGTACAATCTTCGTAGATTATTTCGATGCCGAAACAACAACTTTCTATTACAAATTGACAAAACTTTTAAAAGCTCCTCCATAGATAGAGTTAAGCAACTTCAGACCATCAAAGTTGCTCTGTGTACACTTTTTATTGTTCTTCTATATCAAATATTACGAGTATAAGCTTCCTAGATTATTTCGATGCCAAAACACCAACTTTATTTGACAAATAGACAAAACCGTTAACAGCTCCTCGATAGAGAGAGTTGAGCAACTTCGGACCATCAAAGTTGCTCGTTGTACACTTTTTATTGTTCTTCTATGTCAAATATTACGAGTATAAGCTTCCTATATTATTTCGATGCCAAAACAACAACTTTCTATGACAAATGGACAAAACTTTTAAAAGCTCCTCCATAGATAGAGTTGAGCAACTTCAGACCATCAAAGTTGCTCTGTGTACACTTTTTATTGTTCTTCTATATCAAATATTACGAGTATAAGCTTCCTAGATTATTTCGATGCCAAAACACCAACTTTATTTGACAAATGGACAAAACCGTTAACAGCTCCTCGATAGAGAGAGTTGAGCAACTTCGGACCATCAAAGTTGCTCGTTGTACACTTTTTATTGTTCTTCTATGTCCAATTTTACGAGTACAATCTTCGTAGATTATTTCGATGCTAAAACAACAACTTTCTATGACAAATGGACAAAACCGTTAAAAGCTGCTCCATAGAGAGAGTTGACCAACTTTGGACCATCAAAGTTGGTCAGTGTACACTTTTTATTGTTCTTCTATGTCAAATATTACGTCTATAAGCCACCGAGATTTTTTTGGATGCGAAAACACCAACTTTCTATGACAAATGGACAAAACCGTTAAAAGCTCCTACATAGAGAGAGTTGAGCCACTTCGGACCATCAAAGTTGCTCGGTGTACACTTTTTATTTTTCTTCTACGTCGAATTTCAAGAGTATAATCTTCGTAGATTATTTCGATGCCGAAACAACAACTTTCTATTACAAATAGACCAAACCGTTAAAAACTCCTCCATAGAGAGAGTTGAGCAACTTCGGACCATCAAAGTTGCTCTGTGTACACTTTTTATTGTTCTTCTATGTCAAATTTTACGAGTACAAGCTTCCTATATTATTTCGATGCCAAAATAACAACTTTCTATGACAAATGGACAAAACTTTTAAAAGCTCCTCCATAGATAGAGTTGAGCAACTTCAGACCATCAAAGTTGCTCTGTGGACACTTTTTACTGTTCTTCTATATCAAATTTTATGAGTATAAGCTTCCTAGATTATTTCGATGCCAAAACAACAACTTTCTATGACTAATGGACAAAACCGTTAAAAGCTCCTACATAGAGAGAGTTGAGCCATTTCGGACCATCAAATTTGCTCGGTTTACACTTTTTACTGTTCTTCTATGTCAAATTTTATAAGTATAAGCTTAATAGATTATTTCGATGCCAAAATAACAACTTTCTATGACAAATGGACAAAACCGTTAAATGCTCCTCCATAGAGAGAGTTGAGCAACTTCGGAACATCAAAGTTGCTCGGCGTACACTTTTTATTGTTCTTCTATGTCAAATATTATGAGTATAAGCTTCCTAGATTATTTCGATGCCAAAACAACAACTTTCTATGACAAATGGACAAAACTGTTAAAAGCTCCTCTATAGGGAGAGTTGAGTAACTTCAGACCATCGATGTTGCTCGGTGTACGATTTTTAATGTTTTTCTATGTCAAATTTTACGATTATTAGCTTCCTAGATTATTTCGATGCCAAAACAACAACTTTCTATGACAAATGGACAAAACCGTTAAAAGCTCCTCCGTAGAGAGAGTTGAGCAACTTCGGACCATCAAAGTTGCTCGGTGTACACCTTTTATTGTTCTTCTATGTCCAATTTTACGAGTATAAGCTTTCGAGATTATTTTCGACGCCAAAACACCAAATTTTTATGACAAATGGACAAAACCATCAAAAGCTCCTTGATAGACAGAGTTGACCAACTTCGGACCATCAAAGTTGCTCGGTGTACACTTTTTATTGTTCTTCTATGTCCAATTTTACGAGTATAATCTTCGTAGATTATTTTGTTGCCGAAACAACTTTCTATTACAAATAGACCAAACCGTCAAAAACTCCTCCATAGAGAGAGTTGAGCAACTTCGGACCATCAAAGTTGCTCTGTGTACACTTTTTATTGTTCTTCTATGTCAAATTTTACGAGTACAAGCTTCCTATATTATTTCGATGCCAAAACACCAACTTTATTTGACAAATGGACAAAACCGTTAACAGCTCCTCGATAGAGAGAGTTGAGCAACTTCGGACCATCAAAGTTGCTCGGCGTACACTTTTTATTGTTCTTCTATGTCCAATTTTACGAGTACAATCTTCGTAGATTATTTCGATGCCGAAACAACAACTTTCTATGACTAATGGACAAAACCGTTAAAAGCTCCTACATAGAGAGAGTTGAGCAACTTCGGAACATCAAAGTTGCTCGGCGTACACTTTTTATTGTTCTTCTACGTCAAATATTACGAGTATAAGCTTCCTAGATTATTTCGATGCCAAAACAACAACTTTCTATGACAAATGGACAAAACCGTTAAAAGCTCCTCCATAGAGAGAGTTGAGCAACTTCGGACCATCAAAGTTGCTCGGTGTACACTTTTTATTGTTCTTCTATGACCAATTTTACGAGTATAAGCTTTCGAGATTATTTTTGGCACCAAAACACCAACTTTTTATGACAAATGGACAAAACCATTAAAAGCTCCTTGATAGACAGAGTTGACCAACTTCGAACCATCAAAGTTGCTCGGTGTACACTTTTTGTTGTTCTTCTATGTCCAATTTTACGAGTATAATCTTCGTAGATTATTTTGATGCCGAAACAACTTTCTATTACAAATAGATCAAACCGTTAAAAACTCCTCCATAGAGAGAGTTGAGCAACTTCGGACCATCAAAGTTGCTCTGTGTACACTTTTTATTGTTCTTCTATGTCAAATTTTACGAGTACAAGCTTCCTATATTATTTCGATTCCAAAACAACAACTTTCTATGACAAATGGACAAAACTTTTAAAAGCTCCTCCATAGATAGAGTTGAGAAACTTCAGACCATCAAAGTTGCTCTGTGTACACTTTTTATTGTTCTTCTATGTCAAATTTTATGAGTATAAGCTTCCTAGATTATTTCGATGCCAAAACAACAACTTTCTATGACTAATGGACAAAACCGTTAAAAGCTCCTACATAGAGAGAGTTGAGCCACTTCGGACCATCAAATTTGCTCTGTTTACACTTTTTATTGTTCTTCTATGTCAAATTTTATGAGTATAAACTTGATAGATTATTTCGAAGCCAAAATAACAACTTTCTATGACAAATGGACAAAACCGTTAAATGCTCCTCCATAGAGAGAGTTGAGCAACTTCGGAACATCAAAGTTGCTCGGCGTACACTTTTTATTGTTCTTCTATGTCAAATATTACGAGTATAAGCTTCCTAGATTATTTTGATGCCAAAACAACAACTTTCTATGACAAATGGACAAAACTGTTAAAAGCTCCTCCATAGAGAGAGTTGAGTAACTTCAGACCATCGATGTTGCTCGGTGTACGCTTTTTAATGTTTTTCTCTGTCAAATTTTACGATTATTAGCTTCCTAGATTATTTCGATGACCAAACAACAACTCTCTATGACAAATGGACAAAACCGTTAAAAGCTCATCCATAGAGAGAGTTGAGCAACTTCGGACCATCAATGTTGCTCGGAGTGCACTTTTTATTGTTCTTCTATGTCAAATTTTCGAGAATAAACTTCTTATATTATTTCGATGCCAAAACAACAAGTTTCTATGACAAATGGACAAACTCGTTAAAAGCTCCTCAATAAAGAGAGTTGAGCAACTTCGGACCATCAAAGTTGCTCTGCGTACACTTTTTATTGTTCTTCTATGTCAAATTTTACGAGTATAAGCTTCCTAGATTATTTCAATGCCAAAACAACAACATTCAATGACAAATGGAGAAAACCGTTAAAAGCTCCTCCATAGAGAAAGTTGAGCAATTTTGGAATATTAAAGTTGCTCGTGGTACATTTTTTATTGTTCTTCTATGTCAAATTTTACGAGTATAAGCTGCCTAGATTATTTCGATGCCAAAACAACAACTTTCTATGACAAATGGACAAAACTGTTAAAAGTTCCTCTACAGAGAGAGTTGAGCAACTTCGGACCATCAAAGTTGCTCGGTCTACACTTTTTATTGTTCTCCTATGTCAAATTTTACGAGTATAAGCTTCCTAGATTATTTTGATGCCAAAACAACAACTTTCTATGACAAATGGACAAAACCGTTAAAAGCTCCTCCGTAGAGAGAGTTGGGCAACTTCGGACCATCGAAGTTGCTCGGTGTACACTTTTTATTGTTCTTCTATGTCCAATTTTACGAGTATAAGCTTTCGAGATTATTTTCGACGCCAAAACACCAACTTTTTATGACAAATGGACAAAACCATTAAAAGCTCCTTGATAGACAGAGTTGACCAACTTCGGACCATCAAAGTTGCTCGGTGTACACTTTTTATTGTTCTTCTATGTCCAATTTTACGAGTATAATCTTCGTAGATTATTTTGATGCCGAAACAACTTTCTATTACAAATAGACCAAACCGTTAAAAACTCCTCCATAGAGAGAGTTGAGCAACTTCGGACCATCAAAGTTGCTCTGTGTACACCTTTTATTGTTCTTCTATGTCAAATTTTACGAGTACAATCTTCCTATATTATTTCGATGCCAAAACAACAACTTTCTATGACAAATGGACAAAACTTTTAAAAGCTCCTCCATAGATAGAGTTGAGCAACTTCAGACCATCAAAGTTGCTCTGTGTACACTTTTTATTATTCTTCTATGTCAAATTTTATGAGTATAAGCTTCCTAGATTATTTCGATGCCAAAACAACAACTTTCTATGACCAATGGACAAAACCGTTAAAAGCTCCTACATAGAGAGAGTTGAGCAACTTCGGAACATCAAAGTTGCTCGGCGTACACTTTTTATTGTTCTTCTATGTCAAATATTACGAGTATAAGCTTCCTATATTATTTCGATGCCAAAACAACAACTTTCTATGACAAATGGACAAAACTTTTAAAAGCTCCTCCATAGATAGAGTTGAGCAACTTCAGACCATCAAAGTTGCTCTGTGTACACTTTTTATTGTTCTTCTATGTCAAATATTACGAGTATAAGCTTCCTAGATTATTTCGATGCCAAAACACCAACTTTATTTGACAAATGGACAAAACCGTTAACAGCTCCTCGATAGAGAGAGTTGAGCAACTTCGGACCATCAAAGTTGCTCGGCGTACACTTTTTATTGTTCTTCTATGTCCAATTTTACGAGTACAATCTTCGTAGATTATTTCGATGCCGAAACAACAACTTTCTATTACAAATTGACAAAACCGTTAAAAGCTGCTCCATAGAGAGAGTTGACCAACTTTGGACCATCAAAGTTGCTCAGTGTACACCTTTTATTCTTCTTCTATGTCAAATTTTACGAGTATAAGCTTCCTAGAATATTTGGATTCTAAAACAACAACTTTCTATGACAAATGGACAAAACCGTTAAAAGCTCCTCCATAGATAGAGTTGATCAACTTCGGACCATCAAAGTTGGTCAGTGTACACTTTTTATTGTTCTTCTATGTCAAATATTACGTCTATAAGCCACCGAGATTTTTTTGGATGCGAAAACACCAACTTTCTATGACAAATGGACAAAACCGTTAAAAGCTCCTACATAGAGAGAGTTGAGCAACTTCGGACCATCAAAGTTGCTCGGTGTACACTTTTTATTTTTCTTCTACGTCCAATTTCACGAGTATAATCTTCGTAGATTATTTCGATGCCGAAACAACAACTTTCTATTACAAATAGACCAAACCGTTACAAACTCCTCCATAGAGAGAGTTGAGCAACTTCGGACCATCAAAGTTGCTCGAGCACACTTTTTATTGTTCTTCTATATCGAATTTTAGGAATATAAACTTCTTATATTATTTCGATGCCAAAACAACAACTTTCTGTGACAAATGGACAAAACTTTTAAAAGCTCCTCCATAGATAGAGTTGAGCAACTTCAGACCATCAAAGTTGCTCTGTTGACACTTTTTATTGTTCTTCTATATCAAATTTTATGAGTATAAGCTTCCTAGATTATTTCGATGCCAAAACAACAACTTTCTATGACTAATGGACAAAACCGTTAAAAGCTCCTACATAGAGAGGGTTGAGCAACTTCGGACCATCAAATTTGCTCGGTTTACACTTTTTACTGTTCTTCTATGTCAAATTTTATAAGTATAAGCTTAATAAATTATTTCGATGCCAAAATAACAACTTTCTATGACAAATGGACAAAACCGTTAAATGCTCCTCCATAGAGAGAGTTCAGCAACTTTGGACCATCAAAGTTGCTCGGTGTACACTTTTTATTGGTCCTGTTTGGGCTCACGTTCACGGGCTAACGTTCACGTCAAGACTAAACGCAATGGGCCTAAAACTGTTTGGAGCCCACATGCGGTCCAGCACAGTTAAATCACGTTTCAGCCACGTTTCTCCCCCTTTCTTTCACAGACTAGTTTTGAAATCAGTTTCGTAAACGAAGCTTCTTCACGAGCAGCCGCACCTCCGTCGACGACGATTCAGGTAAGTTACTGCCCCTTGTTTTCCTCTTTCTCTCTCTCTGTCTATCTCTCCGTAATCGTCTCCCTCCTCTAACTTCCGTCGATCTGTGCATTCTTCGCAGACGAACCAGCCGCAAAGTCGCCTGCTTCTACCAGTATTAGAGGTAAGTGAGTCATACCCCCTTCACCCCTTGTTTCTCCTTTAGCTTTGTATTCTTCTATCTTGTCCTTCTCATGCACTTATTGATCTCTGTGTAGTTATTAGATTGTATTACTTGATATATTTTTCGTATTTCATATGTGAAATCCTAGGGTTTTTTGCTCCTAGACTATTCATCAAACCTTGCAAGTCTCATCGATGGTGATTCATAGTAACGTAAAATGATTCACATGATGATTTTATTTTCCTTTCATAGACCTTAGGATGATTCCAAAAGAAGTTGGTTGGGTACTTTTATGGAGAAACAAAGAGCTGTGTGATTCATCTTTTTATTTCTTTGTCCTTTTAGGCATTTATTTTTGTTGTTTGAGTTTCTGTCAGTATACCATTATGGTTTTACATTAAGCTAATGATTGTCTGCTGGTTGGTGATACCTCACTTTGATGGTTCTTATTACATCTATATGCACGTTGTTCGTCCGTGCCTCTCTATGGAGACAGAGACTGTCATCAAGCAGTTGAAGAATCTGAAGGAAATCAGATGGCAGGATTATCTTTGTGTATTTTCAATTAAACTTGAAGACTGATGTTCCTTTGACTATTTTTTTTGCATATACTCTATGTACATTGGAATTTTCTTCAGACATTGTATATTTTGCATCCCTGTGATGAGTCTATTCAAAAAATAGTGGCCTGATCTCTTGTGATGAATTAACAACTCTGTGGGCCATTGAGTTGTTGTGCTTAAGCAGAATTTTAATTATTGAGATAATTTTATTGGAGCATGTTAACTGAGTACTTGTTGTGTTTAGGCAGAAGTGAATCCTTTGACATTGTTTCACACTATACTTCTCTCTTCACTTTCAATTTCGCATTATATATTGATTGCTGTGTGATTTATTATCTATGCATGCTACTAGTATGAGTACTACCACCCCACCTCCTACACAATCTAGTCAAGGGACAGACAATGCTAATTAGGACTCCGCCCAAACAAAAATATTTGTGAATCTCTGTGTTGAACAAGTGAAGGCCGGTAGGAGGCCCGGATCACACTTCACCAAGGATGGGTGGCAAAAAATAGTTGTCGGATTTGCAGAAAAAACTGGGAAAAGGTATGATCAACCACAGATGAAGAATAAATGGGATAATTTGAAGAAAGATTATAAACTGTGGCAGAAGTTGAAACTTCATGACACTGGGACTGGGTGGGACCCTGTGCGCAACACTATTCTTGCAGACAATGAATGGTGGGAGAGGAGAATTAAGGTAAACTACAATGTTTATGCATGGTTTGATTCATCTTAGTAATACGTAATTCTGGTTTCATTACTCATTCTCACTTATTCTTTTTAATGTTTTTCAGGAGGACAAAAAAGTTGCTTAGTTTCGCCTGGCAGGACCTGAGAATTTGGAAGAGTTGGAGTTCCTATTTAGTGGTTTATGTGCCACTGGTGAATATGCCTACATATCGGGAGCATCATCAAGGGGTGTTGATCATGCTGAACCAGAGCGAAGAAGGAGATCAAGCACTGGGGAGAATGTGGATATTGATTCGAACACTGATGAGTCCACCGATCCAGAGTTTGACATTGCAGCAGAGGCAGAGGCTGAAGTTAATAGCCCCCCAATTACTCCAGCTCGACAAAGGAGGAGGACAGTGACACCAGGAGCACGTGGGAAGAAGAGGCAGAGGGCATCTGAAGTTCGTGCAGATCTCAGTGATTCATTGAACAAGTTGGTCTCGGTTGTCAATAGCAAAACAAATTCCATTGCCAACACACCGGTGGCAGATCCTAAGAGTGAGATTGTGGATTGCTTGAAAATGCTGGAGGATATTCCAGAGGTAGCGGGTGGGGGACCATTGCATGACTTTGCTTTGTTGTTGTTCAAGGATAAAGGGAACCGGGACTACTTCACGAGTTTGTCTTTCCGCCCTGACTGGCAGCTGAACTGGTTGATGGCTGAGTTCAAAAAACAGGGGGGTGGTGGTCCATCTTCAATGCCATGAAGAGTTTATCATTATTTATTATTCAGTTATTATGTCGGAGTTTTTTATTTGTGTCTTGTGACTGAGTCTAATAATTATGTGGGATTATCTTTATGATTTGGACTTTGTTGGATTTTATGGATGTTACTTCTTTGTTTGTTTTTTTTCTTCTTTTTGACACAGTTGACTTTGTTGGTTTGGTTATATTGCATTATTCAGTTGATGATATTGCTGAAGGTTAATTTATTTTTAATGCTAATTTTTTTTTTGAATTTTGCTAGAATTGGTTGACTGAGAATGGATGGAAATGATCCGTCAGATGGTTCTGATCATGATCCGTTTGATTTGGTCGACATCGCGGTATGCGTCGGTGCAGTGATTGCTGCAGATGAATTAATGTCTCCTATTCAACGTCAACCTCAGTTGCCACCGAAATACACTGGGCATATGTACATGAATGATCTTCTACGTGGTAATCCACAGAATTGTATGAATATTTTGAGGTACGGACTAGAACGCACCCGTGAAGTCAGTCTTATTGAGATTGTTGGTATGTTTGTTTATACTGTTGCTCATGGGGCTGGAAATCGTGTTATAAAAGATCGGTTTAAGCATTCAGGGGAAACTGTATCTCGACAATTTCATAGGGTACTAAATAGTTTGCTTCGGATGTCAGAAGCTATCATCAGGCCTAGAGATCCGACATTCTCAACAGTACCGAGATACATAGCGGAGAATCAGAGATATTTCCCCTATTTTAGATATTGTATTGGAGCGATTGATGGGACTCACATTCCTGCAGTAGTGTCAAGTGATGATCGAACCCGGTTTATTGGCAGAAAAGGCATTGTGTCACAGAATGTCATGGCAGTATGTGATTTTGACATGCTGTTCACATTTGTTTGTGCGGGATGGGAAGGATCATCACATGATTCCCGTATATTTCAGGAGGTGCTTGCGAAGGAAGACAGTAACTTCCCTCACCCACCTCCCGATTAGTAAAATATATGTGCTCATTATCTATAAAATGACTATATTTTGTTGTCGTGAATTTTTTAGTGAATGTTTGCTATTTGTGTAGGTAAATATTATTTGGTTGACTCGGGATATCCAAATCAAACAGGATATTTGGCACCATATCGAGGGCATAGATACCACCTTGAGTTGTTCCATAATGGTCCAGATGTCAGTAGTCCACGGGAGGCATTCAATTATTATCACTCGTCTCTTCGTTCGGTTATCGAGCGTTCATTCGGTGTGCTTAAGGCAAAGTGGCACATACTGACAAATATGCCCTCATATTCATTTGATATCTAGGTGAAGCTGGTTGTGGCCTGTATGGCGATACACAATTTTGTACGGTTGCACGAAATACATGATCCAGATTTCCTTGCCTACAGTGATGAAAATATTCAGATGAACCCTGAGACGATCGCCAGTACGAGCGGCGGAGGAGCGAGCACATCAGGCGACCCATGGGTTTATGGTGAGGATATGGACATGGCTGTAGTTCGCGACATGATTGCAGCGGAGGTGTATGATCAGTAGTTAAATATTTGTGTTTATTAAAGTGGACTACCTTGATTAATGTAGGATTATGTATGTATTTTATTTGTATTATTGTGTATGGATGATGTATTTGAAAGCATTTGTAAGTTAATTTAGTAGTAATTTGAACAAAATAACATTTTAATATGTTGAATGTAAAACCGCGTTCTGAACGCCAAACGCTAATCTGCGTTCTAACACACAGCACCACAGTTTTAAAATTGACGCGCCAAACGCAAAACTGCGTCCGAACACACCTCACAACACCACAGTTTTACACCTAACAGCACCTCACAGCACTTCACAGCAATCCCAAACAGCACCATTGTTCTTCTATGTCCAATTTTGCGAATATAATCCTCGTAGATTATTTCGATACCGAAACAATAACTTTCTATAACAAATGGACAAAACCGTTTAAAGTTCTCCATAGAGAGAGTTGTGCAACTTCGGACCATCAGAGTTGCTCGAGCACACTTTTTATTGTTCTCCTATGTCAAATTTTACGAGTATAAACTTATATTATTTCGATGCCAAAACAACAACTTTCTATGACAAAGGGAAAAACTTGTTAAAAGCTCCTCAATAAAGAGAGTTGAGCAACTTCGGACCATCAAAGTTGCTCAGTGTACACTTTTTAATGTTCTTCTATGTCAAATTTTACGAGTAAAAGCTCCCTAGATTATTACGATGCCAAAGGAGCAACTTTCTATCACAAATGGATAAAACCGTTAAAGGCTCCTCCATAGAGAGAGTTGAGCAAGTTGCTCAATGTACACTTTTTATTGTTCTTCTTTGTCAAATTTGACGAGTATAGGCTTCCGAGATTATTTTGGATGCCAAAACACCAATTTTCTAGGACAAATGGACAAAACCGTTAAAAGCTCCTCCATAGAGAGAGTTGAGCAACTTCGGACCACCAATGTTGCTAGGTGTACACGTTTTATTGTTCTTCTATGTCCAATTTTATGAGTATAATCTTCGAAGATTATTTCGATGCAGAAACAACAACTTTCTATCACAAATGGACAAAACCGTTAAAAGCTTCTCCATAGAGAGAGTTGAGAAACTTCGGACCATCAAAGTTGCTTGAGCACACTTTTTATTATTCTCCTATGTCAAATTTTACGAGTATAAACTTCTTATATTATTTTGATGCCAAAACAACAACTTTCTATGACAAAGGGACAAACTCGTTAAAAGCTCCTCAATAAAGAGAGTTGAGCAACTTCGGACCCTCAAAGTTGCTCGGTGTACACTTTTTAATGTTCTTCTATGTCAAATTTTACGAGTATAAGCTCCCTAGATTATTACGATGCCAAAGGAGCAACTTTCTATCACAAATGGATAAAACCGTTAAAGGCTCCTCCATAGAGAGAGTTGAGCAAGTTGCTCAGTGTACACTTTTTATTGTTCTTCTTTGTCAAATTTTACGAGTATAGACTTCCGAGATTATTTTGGATGCCAAAACACCAAGTTTCTAGGACAAATGGAGAAAACCGTTAAAAGCTCCTCCATAGAGAGAGTTGAGCAACTTCGGACCACCAATGTTGCTAGGTGTACACGTTTTATTGTTCTTCTATGTCCAATTTTAAGAGTATAATCTTCGAAGTTTATTTCGATGCCGAAACAACAACTTTCTATTACAAATGGACAAAACCGTTAAAAGCTTCTCCATAGAGAGAGTTGAGAAACTTCGGACCATCAAAGTTGCTCGAGCACACTTTTTATTGTTCTCCTATGTCAAATTTTACGAGTATAAACTTCTTATATTATTTCGATGCCAAAACAACAACTTTCTATGACAAATTGACAAAACCGTTAAAAGCTCATCAATAAAGAGAGTTGAGCAAGTTCGGACCATCAAAGTTGCTCGGTGTACACTTTTTAATGTTCTTCTATATCAAATTTTTTGAGTATAAGCTCCCTACATTATTTCGATGCCAAAGGATCAACTTTCTATGAAAAATGGACAAAACTGTTAAAAGCTCCTCCATAGAGAGAGTTGAGCAATTTCGGACCATCAAAGTTGCTCAGTGTACACATTAGATTTGTTCTTCTATGTCAAATATTATGGGTATAAGCTACCGAGATTATTTTGGAAGCCAAAACACCAACTTTCTATGACAAATGGACAAAACCGTTAGAAGCTCCTCCATAGAGAGAGTTGAGCAACTTCGGACCATCAAAGTTGCTCCGTGTACACTCTTTATTTTTATTCTACGTCCAACTTCACGAGAATAATCTTCGTAGATTATTTCGATGCCGAAACAACAACTTTGTATTACAAATGGACAAAACCGTTAAAAGCTCCTCCATAGAGAGAGTTGAGCAACTTCAGACCATCAAAGTTGCTCAGTGTACACTTTTTATTGTTCTTCTATGTCAAATTTTACGCGTAGAAGTTTCCTAGATTATTTTGGATGCCAAAACACCAACTTTCTATGACAAATGGACAAAACCGTTAAAAGCTCCTCCATAGAGAGAGTTGAGCAACTTCGGACCATCCAAGTTGCTCGGTGTACACTTTTTATTTTTCTTCTACATCCAATTTCACGAGTATAATCTTCGTAGATTATTTCGATGTCGAAACAACAACTTTGTATTACAAATAGACAAAATAGTTAAAAGCTCCTCCATAGAGAGTTGAGCAACTTCGGACCTTCAAAGTTGCACTGTGTACAGTTTTTATTATTATTCTATGTCAAATTTTACGAGTATAAGCTTCCTAGATTATTTCGATGCCGAAACAACAACTTTCTATGACAAATGGACAAAACTTTTAAAAGCTCCTCCATAGATAGAGTTGAGCAACTTCAGACCATCAAAGTTGCTTTGTGAACACTTTTTATTGTTCTTCGATTTGAAATTTTATGAGTATAAGCTTTCTAGATTATTTCGATACCAAAACAACAACTTTCTATTACAAATGGACAAAACCGTTAAAAGCTCCTACATAGAGAGAGTTGAGCAACTTCGGACCATCAAAGTTACTCGGTATACACTTTTTATTGTTCTTCAATGTCAAATTTTACGAGTATAAGCTTCCGAGATTATTTTGGATGACAAAACACCAACTCTCTATGACAAATGGACAAAATCGTTAAAAGCTCCTCCATGGAGAGAGTTGAGCAACTTCGGACCATCAAAGTTGCTTGGTGTACACTTTTTATTGTTCTTCTATGTCCAATTTTACGAGTTTAAGCTTTCGAGATTATTTTGGACGTAAAAACACCAACTTTTTATGACAAATGGACAAAACTATTAAAAGCTCCTCGATAGAGAGAGTTCAGTAACTTCGGACCATCAAAGTTGCTCGGTGTACACTTTTTATTGTTCTTCTATGTCCAATTTTGCGAATATAATCCTCGTAGATTATTTCGATACCGAAATAATAACTTTCTACAACAAATGGACAAAACCGTTTAAAGCTCCTCCATAGAGAGAGTTGTGCAACTTCAGACCATCAAAGTTGCTCGAGCACACTTTTTATTGTTCTCCTATGTCAAATTTTACGAGTATAAACTTCTTATATTATTTCGATGCCAAAACAACAACTTTCTATGACAAAGGGAAAAACTCGTTAAAAGCTCCTCAATAAAGAGAGTTGAGCAACTTCGGACCATCAAAGTTGCTCGGTGTACATTTTTTAATGTTCTCCTATGTCAAATTTTACGAGTATAAGCTCCCTAGATTATTACGATGCCAAAGGAGCAACTTTCTATCACAAATGGATAAAACCGTTAAAGGCTCCTCCATAGAGAGAGTTGAGCAAGTTGCTCAATGTACACTTTTTATTGTTCTTCTTTGTCAAATTTGACGAGTATAGGCTTCCGAGATTATTTTGGATGCCAAAACACTAACTTTCTAGTACAAATGGACAAAACCGTTAAAAGCTCCTCCATAGAGAGAGTTGAGCAACTTCGGACCACCAATGTTGCTAGGTGTAGACGTTTTATTGTTCTTCTATGTCCAATTTTATGAGTATAATCTTCGAAGATTATTTCGATGCAGAAACAACAACTTTCTATTACAAATGGACAAAACCGTTAAAAGCTTCTCCATCGAGAGATTTGAGAAACTTCAGACCATCAAAGTTGCTCGAGCACACTTTTTATTATTCTCCTATGTCAAATTTTACGAGTATAAACTTCTTATATTATTTTGATGCCAAAACAACAACTTTCTATGACAAAGGGACAAACTCGTTAAAAGCTCCTCAATAAAGAGAGTTGAGCAACTTCGGACCCTCAAAGTTCCTCGGTGTACACTTTTTAATGTTCTTCTATGTCAAATTTTACGAGTATAAGCTCCCTAGATTATTACGATGCCAAAGGAGCAACTTTCTATCACAAATGGATAAAACCATTAAAGGCTCCTCCATAGAGAGAGTTGAGCAAGTTGCTCAGTGTACACTTTTTATTGTTCTTCTTTGTCAAATTTTACGAGTATAGGCTTCCGAGATTATTTTGGATGCCAAAACACCAACTTTCTAGGACAAATGGACAAAACCGTTAAAAGCTCCTCCATAGAGAAAGTTGAGCAACTTCGGACCACCAATGTTGCTAGGTGTACACGTTTTATTGTTCTTCTATGTCCAATTTTACGAGTATAATCTTCGAAGTTTATTTCGATGCCGAAACAACAACTTTCTCTTACAAATGGACAAAACCGTTAAAAGCTTCTCCATAGAGAGAGTTGAGAAACTTCGGACCATCAAAGTTGCTCGAGCACACTTTTTATTGCTCTTCTATGTCAAATTTTACGAGTATAAACTTCTTAGATTATTTCGATGCCAAAACAACAACTTTCTATGACAAATGGACAAAACCGTTAAAAGCTCCTCAATAAAGAGAGTTGAGCAAGTTCGGACCATCAAAGTTGCTCGGTGTACACTTTTTAATGTTCTTCTATGTCAATTTTTTTGAGTATAAGCTCCCTAGATTATTTCGATGCCAAATGATCAACTTTCTGTGACAAATGGACAAAACCATTAAAAGCTCCTCCATAGAGAGAGTTGAGCAATTTCGGACCATCAAAGTTGCTCAGTGTACACATTTTATTCTTCTTCTACGTCCAATTTCACGAATATAATCTTCGTAGATTATTTCGATGCCGAAACAACAACTTTGTATTACAAATAGACAAAATCATTAAAAGCTCCTCCAGAGAGAGTTGAGCAATTTCGGACCATCAAAGTTGCTCAGTGTACACATTTTATTCTTCTTCTATGTCAAATATTATGAGTATAAGCTACCGAGATTATTTTGGAAGCCAAAACACCAACTTTATATGACGAATGGACAAAACCATTAAAAGATCCTCCATAGAGAGAGTTGAGCAACTTCGGACCATCAAAGTTGCTCGGTGTACACTTTTTATTTTTATTCAACGTCCAATTTCACGAGAATAATCTTCGTAGATTATTTAGATGCCGAAACAACAACTTTTTATTACAAATGGACAAAACCGTTAAAAGCTCCTCCATAGAGAGAGTTGAGCAACTTCAGACAATCAAAGTTACTCAGTGTACCTTTTTATTGTTCTTCTATGTCAAATTTTACGAGTATAATCTTCGTAGATTATTTCGATGCCGAAACACGAACTTTCTATGACAAATGGACTAAACCGTTAAAAGCTCCTCCATAGAGAGAGTTGAGCAACTTCGGACCATCAAAGTTGCTCGGTGTACACTTTTTATTGTTCTTCTATGTCCAATTTTACGAGTATAAGCTTTCGAGATTATTTTCGACGCCAAAACACCAACTTTTTATGACAAATGGACAAAACTTTTAAAAGCTCCTCCATAGATAGAGTTGAGCAACTTCGGACCATCAAACTTGCTCTGTGTACACTTTTTATTGTTCTTCGATTTCAATTTTTATGATTATAAGCTTCCTAGATTATTTCGATACCAAAACAACAACTTTCTATTACAAATGGACAAAACCGTTAAAAACTCCTACATAGAGAGAGTTGAGCAACTTCGGACCATCAAAGATGCTCGGAGTACACTTTTTATTGTTCTTCTATGTCCAATTTTACGGGTATAATTTTCATAGAATATTTTGATGCCGAAACAATAACTTTCTATTACAAATGGACAAAACCGTTAAAAGCTTCTCCATAGAGAGAGTTGAGCAACTTCGGACCATCAAATTTGCTTGGTTTACACTTTTTATTGTTCTTCTATGACCAATTTTACGGGTATAATTTTCGTAGAATATTTTGATGCCGAAACAATAACTTTATATTACAAATGGACAAAACCGTTAAAAGCTTCTCCATAGAGAGAGTTGAGCAACTTCGGACCATCAAATTTGCTCGGTTTACACTTTTTATTGTTCTTCTATGTCAAATTTGATGAGTATAAGCTTAATAGAATATTTCGATGCCAAATTCACAACTTTCTATAACAAATGGACAAAACCATTAAAAGCTCCTCCGTAGAGAGAGTTGAGCAACTTCAGACCATCAAAGTTGCTCAGTGTAAACTTTTTATTGTTCTTCTATGTCAAATTTTACGAGTATAAGCTTCCGAGATTATTTTGGATGACAAAACACCAACTCTCTATGACAAATGGACAAAACCGTTAAAAGCACCTCCATAGAGAGAGTTGAGCAACTTCGTACCATCAAGGTTGCTCGGTATACACTTTTTATTGTTCTTCTATGAAAAATTTGATGAGTATAAGCTTAATAGAATATTTCGATGCCAAAATAACAACTTTCTATAACAAATGGACAAAACCATTAAAAGCTCCTCCATAGAGAGAGTTGAGCAACTTCGGAACATCAAAGTTGCTCGGTGTATAATTTTTATTGTTCTTCAATGTCAAATTTTACGAGTATAAGCTTCCTAGATTATTTCTATGCCAAAACAACAATTTTCATGACAAATGGACAAAGCCGTTAAAAGCTCCTCCATAGAGAGAGTTGAGTAACTTCGGACCATCAAACTTGCTCGGTGTACACTTTTTAATGTTCTTCTATGACAAATTTTACGATTGTAAGCTTCCTAGATTATTTCGATGCCCAAACAACAACTTTCTATGACAAATGGACAAAACTTTTAAAAGCTCCTCCATAGATAGAGTTGAGCAACTTCGGACCATCAAAGTTGCTCTGTGTACACTTTTTATTGTTCTTCTATGTCAAATTTTATGAGTATAAGCTTCCTAGATTATTTCGATGCCAAAACAACAACTTTCTATGACAAATGGACAAAACCATTAAAAGCTCCTCCATAGAGAGAGTTGAGCAACTTCAGACCATCAAAGTTGCTCAGTGTACACTTTTTATTGTTCTTCTATGTCAAATTTTACGCGTATAAGCTTCCTAGATTATTTTGGATGCCAAAACACCAACTTTCTATGACAAATGGACAAAACCGTTAAAAGCTCCTCCATAGAGAGAGTTGAGCAACTTCGGAACATCAAAGTTGCTCTGTGTACAGTTTTTATTGTTCTTCTATGTCAAATTTTACGAGTATAAGCTTCCAAGATTATTTCGATGCCAAAACAACAACTTTCTATGACAAATGGACAAAACTTTTAAAAGCTCCTCCATAGATAGAGTTGAGCAACTTCGGACCATCAAAGTTGCTCGGTTTACACTTTTTATTGTTCTTTTATGTCAAATTTGATGAGTATAAGCTTAATAGAATATTTCGATGCCAAAATAACAACTTTCTATAACAAATGGACAAAACCATTAAAAGCTCCTCCATAGAGAGAGTTGAGCAACTTCGGAACATCAAAGTTGCTCGGTGTACAATTTTTATTGTTCTTCAATGTCAAATTTTACGAGTATAAGCTTCCTAGATTATTTCTATGCCAAAACAACAATTTTCTATGACAAATGGACAAAGCCGTTAAAAGCTCCTCCATAGAGAGAGTTGAGTAACTTCGGACCATCAAACTTGCTCGGTGTACACTTTTTAATGTTCTTCTATGACGAATTTTACGATTGTAAGCTTCCTAGATTATTTCGATGCCCAAACAACAACTTTCTATGACAAATGGACAAAACTTTTAAAAGCTCCTCCATAGATAGAGTTGAGCAACTTCGTACCATCAAAGTTGCTCTGTGTACACTTTTTATTGTTCTTCTATGTCAAATTTTATGAGTATAAGCTTCCTAGATTATTTCGATGCCAAAACAACAACTTTCTATGACAAATGGACAAAACCATTAAAAGCTCCTCCATAGAGAGAGTTGAGCAACTTCAGACCATCAAAGTTGCTCAGTGTACACTTTTTATTGTTCTTTTATGTCAAATTTTACGCGTTTAAGCTTCCTAGATTATTTTGGATGCCAAAACACCAACTTTCTATGACAAATGGACAAAACCGTTAAAAGCTCCTCCATAGAGAGAGTTGAGCAACTTCGGAACATCAAAGTTGCTCGGCGTAAACTTTTTATTATTCTTCTATGTCAAATTTTACGAGTATAAGCTTCCTAGATTAGTTCGATGCCAAAACAACGACTTTGTATGACAAATGGACAAAACTTTTAAAAGCTTCTCCATAGATAGACTTGAGCAACTTCGGACCATCAAAGTTCCTCTGTGTACAGTTTTTATTGTTCTTCTATGTCAAATTTTACGAGTATAAGCTTCCAAGATTATTTCGATGCCAAAACAACAACTTTCTATGACAAATGGACAAAACTTTTAAAAGGTCCTCCATAGATAGAGTTGAGTAACTTCGGACCATCAAAGTTGCTCTGTGTACACTTTTTATTGTTCTTCTATGTCAAATTTTATGAGTATAAGCTTCCTAGATTATTTCGATGCCAAAACAACAACTTTCTATGACAAATGGACAAAACCGTTAAAAGCTCCTAGATAGAGAGTGTTGAGCAACTTTGGACCATCAAAGTTGCTCGGTGTACACTTTTTATTTTTCTTCTACGTCCAATTTCAGGAGTATAATCTTCGTAGATTATTTCGATGCCGAAACAACAACTTTGTATTACAAATGGATAAAATCGTTAAAAGCTCCTCCATAGAGAGTTGAGCAACTTCGGACCTTCAAAGTTGCACTGTGTACACGTTTTATTGTTCTTCTATGTCCGATTTTACGAGTATAATCTTCGAAGTTTATTTCGATGCCGAAACAACAACTTTCTATTACAAATGGACAAAACCTTTAAAAGCTTCTCCATAGAGAGAGTTGAGAAACTTCAGACCATCAAAGTTGCTCGAGCACACTTTTTATTGCTCTTCTATGTCAAATTTTACGAGTATAAACTTCTTAGATTATTTCGATGCCAAAACAACAACTTTCTATGACAAATGGACAAAACCGTTAAAAGCTCCTCAATAAAGAGAGTTGAGCAAGTTCGGACCATCAAAGTTGTTCGGCGTACACTTTTTAATGTTGTTCTATGTCAAATTTTTTGAGTATAAGCTCCCTAGATTATTTCGATGCCAAAGGATCAACTTTTTATGACAAATGGACAAAACTGTTAAAAGCTCCTCCATAGAGAGAGTTGAGCAATTTCGGACCATCAAAGTTGCTCAGTGTACACATTGTATTCTTCTTCTATGTGAAATATTATGAGTATAAGCAACCGAGATTATTTTGGATGCCAAAACACCAACTTTATATGACGAATAGACAAAACCGTTAAAAGATCCTCCATAGAGAGAGTTGAGCAACTTCGGACCATCAAAGTTGCTCGGTGTACACTTTTTTATTTTTCTTCTACGTCCAATTTCACGAGTACAACTTTCTATTACAAATTGACAAAACCGTTAAAAGCTGCTCCATAGATTGAGTTGAGCAACTTCAGACAATCACAGTTGCTCGGTGTACACTTTTTATTATTCTTCTATGTCAAATTTTATGAGTATAAGCTTCCTAGAATAATTCGATTCTAAAACAATAACTTTCTTTGACAAATGGATAAAACCGTTAAAAGCACCTCCATAGATAGAGTTGATCAACTTCGGACCATCAAAGTTGCTAAGTGTACACTTTTTATTGTTCTTCTATGTCAAATATTACGAGTATAAGCCACCGAGATTATTTTGGATGCCAAAACACCAACTTTCTATGAAAAATGGACAAAACTGTTAAAAGCTCCTACTTAGAGAGAGTTGAGCAACTTCGGACCATCAAAGTTGCTCTGTGTACACTTTTTATTTTTCTTCCACGTCCAATTTCACGAGTATAAACATTCGAGATTATTTTGGATGCCCAAACACCAACTTTGTATGACAAATGGACAAAACCGTTAAAAGCTCCTCCATAGAGAGAGTTGAGCAACTTCTGACCATCAAAGTTGCTCGGTGTAAACTTTTTATTGTTCTTCTATGTCCAATTTTACGAGTTTAAGCTTTCGAGATTATTTTGGACGCAAAAACACCAACTTTTTATGACAAATGGACAAAACCATTAAAAGCTCCTCGATAGAGAGAGTTCAGCAACTTCGGACCATCAAAGTTGCTCGGTGTACACTTTTTATTGTTCTTCAATGTCCAATTTTGCGAATATAATCCTCGTAGATTATTTCGATACCGAAACAATAACTTTCTATAACAAATGGACAAAACCGTTTAAAGCTCCTCCATAGAGAGAGTTGTGCAACTTTAGACCATCAAAGTTGCTGGAGCACACTTTTTATTGTTCTCCTATGTCAAATTTTACGAGTATAAACTTCTTATATTATTTCGATGCCAAAACAACAACTTTCTATGACAAAGGGAAAAACTCGTTAAAAGCTCCTCAATAAAGAGAGTTGAGCAACTTCGGACCATCAAAGTTGCTCGGTGTACACTTTTTAATGTTCTTCTATGTCAAATTTTACGAGTATAAGCTACCTAGATTATTACGATGCCAAAGGAGCAACTTTCTATCACAAATGGATAAAACCGTTAAAGGCTCCTCCATAGAGAGAGTTGAGCAAGTTTCTCAATGTACACTTTTTATTGTTCTTCTTTGTCAAATTTGATGAGTATAGGCTTCCGAGATTATTTTGGATGCCAAAACACCAACTTTCTAGGACAAATGGACAAAACCGTTAAAAGCTCCTCCATAGAGAGAGTTGAGCAACTTCGGACCACCAATGTTGCTAGGTGTACACGTTTTATTGTTCTTCTATGTCCAATTTTATGAGTATAATCTTAGAAGATTATTTCGATGAAGAAACAACAACTTTCTATTACAAATGGACAAAACCGTTAAAAGCTTCTCCATAGAGAGAGTTGAGAAACTTCGGACCATCAAAGTTGCTCGAGCACACTTTTTATTATTCTCCTATGTCAAATTTTACGAGCATAAACTTCTTATATTATTTGATGCCAAAACAACAACTTTCTATGACAAAAAGACAAACTCGTTAAAAGCTCCTCAATAAAGAGAGTTGAGCAACTTCGGACCCTCAAAGTTCCTCGGTGTACACTTTTTAATGTTCTTCTATGTCAAATTTTACGAGTATAAGCTCCCTAGATTATTACGATGCCAAAGGAGCAACTTTCTATCACAAATGGATAAAACCGTTAAAGGCTCCTCCATAGAGAGAGTTGAGCAAGTTGCTCAGTGTACACTTTTTATTGTTCTTCTTTGTCAAATTTTAAGTGTATAGGCTTCCGAGATTATTTTGGATGCCAAAACAACAACTTTCTAGGACAAATGAACAAAACCGTTAAAAGCTCCTCCATAGAGAGAGTTGAGCAACTTCGGACCACCAATGTTGCTAGGTGTACACGTTTTATTGTTCTTCTATGTCCAATTTTATGAGTATAATCTTCGAAGTTTATTTCGATGGCGAAACAACAACTTTCTATTACAAATGGACAAAACCTTTAAAAGCTTCTCCATAGAGAGAGTTGAGAAACTTCAGACCATCAAAGTTGCTCGAGCACACTTTTTATTGCTCTTCTATGTCAAATTTTACGAGTATAAACTTCTTAGATTATTTCGAAGCCAAAACAACAACTTTCTATGACAAATGGACAAAACCGTTAAAAGCTCCTCAATAAAGAGAGTTGAGCAAGTTCGGACCATCAAAGTTGTTCGGCGTACACTTTTTAATGTTGTTCTATGTCAAATTTTTTGAGTATAAACTCCCTAGATTATTTCGATGCCAAAGGATCAACGTTCTATGACAAATGGACAAAACTGTTAAAAGCTCCTCCATAGAGAGAGTTGAGCAATTTCGGACCATCAAAGTTGCTCAGTGTACACATTTTATTCTTCTTCTATGTGAAATATTATGAGTATATGCTACCGAGATTATTTTGGAAGCCAAAACACCAACTTTATATGACGAATGGATAAAATCGTTAAAAGATCCTCCATAGAGAGAGTTGAGCAACTTCAGACCATCAAAGTTGCTCGGTGTACACTTTTTATTGTTCTTCTATGTTAAATTCTTCGAGTATAAGCTTCCGAGATTATTTCGATGCCAAAACACCAACTTTCTATGACAAATGAACAAAAACGTTAAAAGCTCCTCCATAGAGAGAGTTGAGCAACTTCGGACCATCAAAGTTGCTCAGTGTACACTTTTTATTGTTCTTTTATGTCAAATTTTACGCGTATAAGCTTCCTAGATTATTTTGGATGCCAAAACACCAACTTTCTATGAAAAATGGAGAAAACCGTTAAAAGCTCTCCCATAGAGAGAGTTGAGCAACTTCGGACCATCAAAGTTGCTCGGTGTACACTTTTTATTTTTCTTCTACGTCCAATTTCACGAGTATAATCTTCGTAGATTATTTCGATGCCGAAACAACAACTTTGTATTACAGATAGAAAAAATCGTTAAAAGCTCCTCCCTAGAGAGTTGAGCAACTTCGGACCTTCAAAGTTGCACTGTGTACAGTTTTTATTGTTCTTCTATGTCAAATTTTATGAGTATAAGCTTCCTAGATTATTTCGATGCCAAAACAACAACTTTCTATGACAAATGGACAAACTTTTAAAAGCTCCTCCATAGATAGAGTTGAGCAACTTCAGACCATCAAAGTTGCTCTGTGTACACATTTTATTGCTCTTCGATTTCAAATTTTATGAGTATAAGCTTCCTAGATTATTTCGATACCAAAACGACAACTTTCTATTACAAATGGACAAAACCGTTAAAAACTCCTACATAGAGAGAGTTGAGCAACTTCGGACCATCAAAGATGCTCGGTGTACACTTTTTATTGTTCTTCTATGTCCAATTTTACAGGTATAATTTTCGTAGAATATTTTGATGCCGAAACAATAACTTTCTATTACAAATGGACAAAACCGTTAAAAGCTTCTCCATAGAGAGAGTTGAGCAACTTTGGACCATCAAATTTGCTCGGTTTACACTTTTTATTGTTCTTCTATGTCCAATTTTACGGGTATAATTTTCGTAGAATATTCTGATGCCGAAACAATAACTTTCTATTACAAATGGACAAAACCGTTAAATGCTTCTCTACAGAGAGAGTCGAGCAACTTCGGACCATCAAATTGGCTCGGTTTACAATTTTTATTGTTCTTCTATGTCAAATTTGATGAGTATAAGCTTAATAGAATATTTCGATGCCAAAATAACAACTTTCTATAACAAATGGACAAAACCACGAAAAGCTCCTCCATAGAGAGAGTTGAGTAACTTCAGACCATCAAAGTTGCTCATTGTACACTTTTTATTGTTCTTCTATGTCAAATTTTACGAGTATAAGCTTCCGAGATTATTTTGGATGACCTAACACCAACTCTCTATGACAAATGGACAAAACCGTTAAAAGCTCCTCCATAGAGAGAGTTGAGCAACTTCGGACCATCAAAGTTGCTCGGTGTACACTTTTTATTGTTTTTCTATGTCCAATTTTACGGATCTAATTTTCGTAGAATATTTTGATGCCGAAACAATAACTTTCTATTACAAATGGACAAAATCGTTAAAAGCTTCTTCATAGAGAGAGTTGAGCAACTTCGGACCATCAAAGTTGCTCAGTGTACACTTTTTATTGTTCTTTTATGTCAAATTTTACGCGTATAAGCTTCCTAGATTATTTTGGATGCCAAAACACCAACTTTCTATGAAAAATGTAGAAAACCGTTAAAAGCTCACCCATAGAGAGAGTTGAGCAACTTCGGACCATCAAAGTTGCTCGGTGTACACTTTTTATTTTTCTTCTACGTACAATTTCACGAGTATAATCTTCGTAGATTATTTCGATGCCGAAACAACAACTTTGTATTACAGATAGACAAAATCGTTAAAAGCTCCTCCCTAGAGAGTTGAGCAACTTCGGACCTTCGAAGTTGCACTGTGTACAGTTTTTATTGTTCTTCTATGTCAAATTTTATGAGTATAAGCTTCCTAGATTATTTCGATGCCAAAACAACAACTTTCTATGACAAATGGACAAACTTTTAAAAGCTCCTCCATAGATAGAGTTGAGCAACTTCAGACCATCAAAGTTGCTCTGTGTACACATTTTATTGCTCTTCGATTTCAAATTTTATGAGTATAAGCTTCCAAGATTATTTCGATACCAAAACGACAACTTTCTATTACAAATGGACAAAACCGTTAAAAACTCCTACATAGAGAGTTGAGCAACTTCGGACCATCAAAGATGCTCGGTGTACACTTTTTATTGTTCTTCTATGTCCAATTTTACGGGTATAATTTTCGTAGAATATTTTGATGCCGAAACAATAACTTTCTATTACAAATGGACAAAACCGTTAAAAGCTCCTCCATAGAGAGAGTTGAGCAACTTTGGACCATCAAATTTGCTCGGTTTACACTTTTTATTGTTCTTCTATGTCCAATTTTACGGGTATAATTTTCGTAGAATATTCTGATGCCGAAACAATAACTTTCTATTACAAATGGACAAAACCGTTAAATGCTTCTCTACAGAGAGAGTCGAGCAACTTCGGACCATCAAATTGGCTCGGTTTACAATTTTTATTGTTCTTCTATGTCAAATTTGATGAGTATAAGCTTAATAGAATATTTCGATGCCAAAATAACAACTTTCTATAACAAATGGACAAAACCATGAAAAGCTCCTCCATAGAGAGAGTTGAGTAACTTCAGACCATCAAAGTTGCTCATTGTACACTTTTTATTGTTCTTCTATGTCAAATTTTACGAGTATAAGCTTCCGAGATTATTTTGGATGACCTAACACCGACTCTCTATGACAAATGGACAAAACCGTTAAAAGCTCCTCCATAGAGAGAGTTGAGCAACTTCGGACCATCAAAGTTGCTCGGTGTACACTTTTTATTGTTTTTCTATGTCCAATTTTACGGATCTAATTTTCGTAGAATATTTTGATGCCGAAACAATAACTTTCTATTACAAATGGACAAAATCGTTAAAAGCTTCTCCATAGAGAGAGTTGAGCAACTTCGGACCATCAAATTTGCTCGGTTTACACTTTTTATTGTTCTTCTATGTCAAATTTGATAAGTATAAGCTTAATAGAATATTTCGATGCCAAAATAACAACTTTCTATAACAAATGGACAAAACCATTAAAAGCTCCTCCATAGAGAGGGTTGAGCAACTTCGGAACATCAAAGTTGCTCGGTGTACAATTTTTATTGTTCTTCAATGTCAAATTTTACGAGTATAAGCTTCCTAGATTATTTCTACGGCAAAACTACAATTTTCTATGACAAATGGACAAAGCCGTTAAAAGCTCCTCCATAGAGAGAGTTGAGTAACTTCGGACCATCAAACTTGCTCGGTGTACACTTTTTAATGTTCTTCTATGTCAAATTTTACGATTGTAAGCTTCCTAGATTATTTCGATGCCCAAACAACAACTTTCTATGACAAATGGACAAAACCGTTAAATGCTCCTCTATAGAGAGAGTTGAGCAACTTCGTACCATCAAAGTTGCTCGGTGTACACTTTTTATTTTTCTTCTACGTCCAATTTCACGAGTACAATCTTTGTAGATTATTTCGATGCTGAAACAACAACTTTCTATTACAAATTGACAAAACCGTTAAAAGCTGCTCCATAGAGAGAGTTGAGCCACTTCGGACAATCAAAGTTGCTCGGTGTACACTTTTTATTATTCTTCTATGTCAAATTTTACGAGTATAAGCTTCCTAGAATTTTTCGATTCTACAACAATAACTTTCTTTGACAAATGGACAAAACCGTTAAAAGCTCCTCCATAGATAGAGTTGATCAACTTCGGACCATCAAAGTTGCTAAGTGTACACTTTTTATTGTTCTTCTATGTCAAATATTACGAGTATAAGTCACCGAGATTATTTTGGATGCCAAAACACCAACTTTCTATGAAAAATGGACAAAACTGTTAAAAGCTCCTACCTAGAGAGAGTTGAGCAACTTCGGACCATCAAAGTTGCTCTGTGTACACTTTTTATTTTTCTTCCACGTCCAATTTCACGAGTATAAACATTCGAGATTATTTTGGATGCCCAAACACCAACTTTCTATGACAAATGGACAAAACCGTTAAAAGCTCCTCCATAGAGAGAGTTGAGCAACTTCGGACCATCAAAGTTGCTCGGCGTAAACTTTTTATTATTCTTCTAAGTCAAATTTTACGAGTATAAGCTTCCTAGATTAGTTCGATGCCAAAACAACGACTTTGTATGACAAATGGACAAAACTTTTAAAAGCTCCTCCATAGATAGACTTGAGCAACTTCGGACCATCAAAGTTCCTCTGTGTACAGTTTTTATTGTTCTTCTATGTCAAATTTTACGAGTATAAGCTTCCAAGATTATTTCGATGCCAAAACAATAAATTTCTATGACAAATGGACAAAACTTTTAAAAGCTCCTCCAAAGATAGAGTTGAGCAACTTCGGACCATCAAAGTTGCTCTGTGTACACTTTTTATTGTTCTTCTATGTCAAATTTTATGAGTATAAGCTTCCTAGATTATTTCGATGCCAAAACAACAACTTTCTATGACAAATAGACAAAACAGTTAAATGCTCCTAGATAGAGAGTGTTGAGCAACTTCGGACCATCAAAGTTGCTCGGTGTACACTTTTTATTTTTCTTCCACGTCCAATTTCACGAGTATAATCTTCGTAGATTATTTCGATGCCGAAACAACAACTTTATATTACAAATAGATAAAATCGTTAAAAGCTCCTCCATAGAGAGTTGAGCAACTTCGGACCTTCAAAGTTGCACTGTGTACACTTTTTATTGTTCTTCTTTGTCAAATTTTAAGTGTATAGGATTCCGAGATTATTTTGGATGCCAAAACATAAACTTTCTAGGACAAATGGACAAAACCGTTAAAAGCTCCTCCATAGAGAGAGTTGAGCAACTTCGGACCACCAATGTTGCTAGGTGTACACGTTTTATTGTTCTTCTATGTCCGATTTTACGAGTATAATCTTCGAAGTTTATTTCGATGCCGAAACAACAACTTTCTATTACAAATGGACAAAACCTTTAAAAGCTTCTCCATAGAGAGAGTTGAGAAACTTCAGACCATCAAAGTTGCTCGAGCACACTTTTTATTGCTCTTCTATGTCAAATTTTACGAGTATAAACTTCTTAGATTATTTCGATGCCAAAACAACAACTTTCTATGACAAATGGACAAAACCGTTAAAAGCTCCTCAATAAAGAGAGTTGAGCAAGTTCGGACCATCAAAGTTGTTCGGCGTACACTTTTTAATGTTGTTCTATGTCAAATTTTTTGAGTATAAGCTCCCTAGATTATTTCGATGCCAAAGGATCAACTTTTTATGACAAATGGACAAAACTGTTAAAAGCTCCTCCATAGAGAGAGTTGAGCAATTTCGGACCATCAAAGTTGCTCAGTGTACACATTGTATTCTTCTTCTATGTGAAATATTATGAGTATAAGCAACCGAGATTATTTTGGAAGCCAAAACACCAACTTTATATGACGAATGGACAAAACCGTTATAAGATCCTCCATAGAGAGAGTTGAGCAACTTCGGACCATCAAAGTTGCTCGGTGTACACTTTTTATTTTTATTCTACGTCCAATTTCACGAGAATAATCTTCGTAGATTATTTCGATGCCGAAACAACTTTCTATTAAAAATGCACAAAACAGTTAAAAGCTCCTCCATAGAGAGAGTTGAGCAACTTCAGACCATCAAAGTTGCTCAGTGTACACTTTTTATTGTTCTTCTATGTCAAATTTTACGCGTATAAGCTTCCTAGATTATTTTGGATGCCAAAACACCAACTTTCTATGACAAATGGACAAAACCGTTAAAAGCTCCTCCATAGAGAGAGTTGAGCAACTTCGGAACATCAAAGTTGCTCGGCGTAAACTTTTTATTATTCTTCTATGTCAAATTTTACGAGTATAAGCTTCCTAGATTAGTTCGATGCCAAAACAACGACTTTGTATGACAAATGGACAAAACTTTTAAAAGCTCCTCCATAGATAGACTTGAGCAACTTCGGACCATCAAAGTTCCTCTGTGTACAGTTTTTATTGTTCTTCTATGTCAAATTTTACGAGTATAAGCTTCCAAGATTATTTCGATGCCAAAACAACAACTTTCTATGACAAATGGACAAAACTTTTAAAAGCTCCTCCATAGATAGAGTTGAGCAACTTCGGACCATCAAAGTTGCTCTGTGTACACTTTTTATTGTTCTTCTATGTCAAATTTTATGAGTATAAGCTTCCTAGATTATTTCGATGCCAAAACAACAACTTTCTATGACAAATGGACAAAACCGTTAAAAGCTTCTAGATAGAGAGTGTTGAGCAACTTCGGACCATCAAAGTTGCTTGGTGTACACTTTTTATTTTTCTTCTACGTCCAATTTCACGAGTATAATCTTCGTAGATTATTTCGATGCCGAAACAACAACTTTGTATTACAAATAGATAAAATCGTTAAAAGCTCCTCCATAGAGAGTTGAGCAACTTCGGACCTTCAAAGTTGCACTGTGTACACTTTTTATTGTTCTTCTTTGTCAAATTTTAAGTGTATAGGCTTCCGAGATTATTTTGGATGCCAAAGCACCAACTTTCTAGGACAAATGGACAAAACCGTTAAAAGCTCCTCCATAGAGAGAGTTGAGCAACTTCGGACCACCAATGTTGCTAGGTGTACACGTTTTATTGTTCTTCTATGTCAAATTTTACGAGTATAAACTTCTTAGACTATTTCGATGCCAAAACAACAACTTTCTATGACAAATGGACAAAACCGTTAAGAGCTCCTCAATAAAGAGAGTTGAGCAAGTTCGGACCATAAAAGTTGTTCGGCGTACAATTTTTAATGTTGTTCTATGTCAAATTTTTTGAGTATAAGCTCCCTAGATTATTTCGATGCCAAAGGATCAACTTTTTATGACAAATGGACAAAACTGTTAAAAGCTCGTCCATAGAGAGAGTTGAGCAATTTCGGACCATCAAAGTTGCTCAGTGTACACATTTTATTCTTCTTCTATGTGAAATATTATGAGTATAAGCTACCGAGATTATTTTGGATGCCAAAACACCAACTTTATATGACGAATAGACAAAACCGTTAAAAGATCCTCCATAGAGAGAGTTGAGCAACTTCGGACCATCAAGGTTGCCCGGTGTACACATTTTTATTTTTCTTCTACGTCCAATTTCGCGAGTACAACTTTCTATTACAAATTGACAAAACCGTTAAAAGCTGCTCCATAGATTGAGTTGAGCAACTTCAGACAATCACAGTTGCTCGGTGTACACTTTTTCTTATTCTTCTATGTCAAATTTTATGAGTATAAGCTTCCTAGAATAATTCGATTCTAAAACAATAACTTTCTTTGACAAATGGATAAAACCGTTAAAAGCACCTCCATAGATAGAGTTGATCAACTTCGGACCATCAAAGTTGCTAAGTGTACACTTTTTATTGTTCTTCTATGTCAAATATTACGAGTATAAGCCACCGAGATTATTTTGGATGCCAAAACACCAACTTTCTATGAAAAATGGACAAAACTGTTAAAAGCTCCTACTTAGAGAGAGTTGAGCAACTTCGGACCATCAAAGTTGCTCTGTGTACACTTTTTATTTTTCTTCCACGTCCAATTTCACAAGTATAAACATTCGAGATTATTTTGGATGCCCAAACACCAACTTTGTATAACAAATGGACAAAACCGTTAAAAGCTCCTCCATAGAGAGAGTTGAGCAACTTCTGACCATCAAAGTTGCTCGGTGTACACTTTTTATTGTTCTTCTATGTCCAATTTTACGAGTTTAAGCTTTCGAGATTATTTTGGACGCAAAAACCCCAACTTTTTATGACAAATGGACAAAACCATTAAAAGCTCCTCGATAGAGAGAGTTCAGCAACTTCGGACCATCAAAGTTGCTCGGTGTACACTTTTTATTGTTCTTCTATGTCCAATTTTGCGAATATAATCCTCGTAGATTATTTCGATACCGAAACAATAACTTTCTATAACAAATGGACAAAACCGTTTAAAGCTCCTCCATAGAGAGAGTTGTGCAACTGTAGACCATCAAAGTTGCTGGAGCATACTTTTTATTGTTCTCCTATGTCAAATTTTACGAGTATAAACTTCTTATATTATTTCGATGCCAAAACAACAACTTTCTATGACAAAGGGAAAAACTCGTTAAAAGCTCCTCAATAAAGAGAGTTGCGCAACTTCGGACCATCAAAGTTGCTCGGTGTACACTTTTTAATGTTCTTCTATGTCAAATTTTACGAGTATAAGCTACCTAGATTATTACGATGCCAAAGGAGCAACTTTCTATCACAAATGGATAAAACCGTTAAAGGCTCCTTCATAGAGAGAGTTGAGCAAGTTTCTCAATGTACACTTTTTATTGTTCTTCTTTGTCAAATTTGACGAGTATAGGCTTCCGAGATTATTTTGGATGCCAAAACACCAACTTTCTAGGACAAATGGACAAAACCGTTAAAAGCTCCTCCATAGAGACAGTTGAGCAACTTCGGACCACCAATGTTGCTAGGTGTACACGTTTTATTGTTCTTCTATGTCCAATTTTATGAGTATAATCTTAGAAGATTATTTCGATGCAGAAACAACAACTTTCTATTACAAATGGACAAAACCGTTAAAAGCTTCTCCATAGAGAGAGTTGAGAAACTTCGGACCATCAAAGTTGCTCGAGCACACTTTTTATTATTCTCCTATGTCAAATTTTACGAGCATAAACTTCTTATATTATTTTTATGCCAAAACAACAACTTTCTATGACAAAAAGACAAACTCGTTAAAAGCTCCTCAATAAAGAGAGTTGAGCAACTTCGGACCCTCAAAGTTCCTCGGTGTACACTTTTTAATGTTCTTCTATGTCAAATTTTACGAGTATAAGCTCCCTAGATTATTACGATGCCAAAGGAGCAACTTTCTATCACAAATGGATAAAACCGTTAAAGGCTCCTCCATAGAGAGAGTTGAGCAAGTTGCTCAGTGTACACTTTTTATTGTTCTTCTTTGTCAAATTTTAAGTGTATAGGCTTCCGAGATTATTTTGGATGCCAAAACAACAACTTTCTAGGACAAATGAACAAAACCGTTAAAAGCTCCTCCATAGAGAGAGTTGAGCAACTTCGGACCACCAATGTTGCTAGGTGTACACGTTTTATTGTTCTTCTATGTCCAATTTTATGAGTATAATCTTCGAAGTTTATTTCGATGGCGAAACAACAACTTTCTATTACAAATGGACAAAACCTTTAAAAGCTTCTCCATAGAGAGAGTTGAGAAACTTCAGACCATCAAAGTTGCTCGAGCATACTTTTTATTGCTCTTCTATGTCAAATTTTACGAGTATAAACTTCTTAGATTATTTCGAAGCCAAAACAACAACTTTCTATGACAAATGGACAAAACCGTTAAAGGCTCCTCAATAAAGAGAGTTGAGCAAGTTCGGACCATCAATGTTGTTCGGCGTACACTTTTTAATGTTGTTCTATGTCAAATTTTTTGAGTATAAACTCCCTAGATTATTTCGATGCCAAAGGATCAACTTTCTATGACAAATGGACAAAACTGTTAAAAGCTCCTCCATAGAGAGAGTTGAGCAATTTCGGACCATCAAAGTTGCTCAGTGTACACATTTTATTCTTCTTCTATGTGAAATATTATGAGTATATGCTACCGAGATTATTTTGGAAGCCAAAACACCAAATTTATATGACGAATGGATAAAATCGTTAAAAGATCCTCCATAGAGAGAGTTGAGCAACTTCAGACCATCAAAGTTGCTCGGTGTACACTTTT
The DNA here is from genome assembly GCA_963580455.1 of Euonymus europaeus. NCBI lineage: Eukaryota > Viridiplantae > Streptophyta > Magnoliopsida > Celastrales > Celastraceae > Euonymus > Euonymus europaeus. The sequence goes on from OY756965.1 coordinate 11,409,564, forward strand.
TATTGTTCTTCTATGTTAAATTCTTCGAGTATAAGCTTTCGAGATTATTTCGATGCCAAAACAACAACTTTCTATGACAAATGAACAAAAACGTTAAAAGCTCCTCCATAGAGAGAGTTGAGCAACTTCGGACCATCAAAGTTGCTCAGTGTACACTTTTTATTGTTCTTTTATGTCAAATTTTACGCGTATAAGCTTCCCAGATTATTTTGGATGCCAAAACACCAACTTTCTATGAAAAATGGAGAAAACCGTTAAAAGCTCTCCCATAGAGAGAGTTGAGCAACTTCGGACCATCAAAGTTGCTCGGTGTACACTTTTTATTTTTCTTCTACGTCCAATTTCACGAGTATAATCTTCGTAGATTATTTCGCTACCGAAACAACAACTTTGTATTACAGATAGACAAAATCGTTAAAAGCTCCTCCCTAGAGAGTTGAGCAACTTCGGACCTTCAAAGTTGCACTGTGTACAGTTTTTATTGTTCTTCTATGTCAAATTTTATGAGTATAAGCTTCCTAGATTATTTCGATGCCAAAACAACAACTTTCTATGACAAATGGACAAACTTTTAAAAGCTCCTCCATAGATAGAGTTGAGCAACTTCAGACCATCAAAGTTGCTCTGTGTACACATTTTATAGCTCTTCGATTTCAAATTTTATGAGTATAAGCTTCCTAGATTATTTCGATACCAAAACGACAACTTTCTATTACAAATGGACAAAACCGTTAAAAACTCCTACATAGAGAGAGTTGAGCAACTTCGGACCATCAAAGATTCTCGGTGTACACTTTTTATTGTTCTTCTATGTCCAATTTTACGGGTATAATTTTCGTAGAATATTTTGATGCCGAAACAATAACTTTCTATTACAAATGGACAAAACCGTTAAAAGCTTCTCCATAGAGAGAGTTGAGCAACTTTGGACCATCAAATTTGCTCGGTTTACACTTTTTATTGTTCTTCTATGTCCAATTTTACGGGTATAATTTTCGTAGAATATTCTGATGCCGAAACAATAACTTTCTATTACAAATGGACAAAACCGTTAAATGCTTCTCTACAGAGAGAGTCGAGCAACTTCGGACCATCAAATTGGCTCGGTTTACAATTTTTATTGTTCTTCTATGTCAAATTTGATGAGTATAAGCTTAATAGAATATTTCGATGCCAAAATAACAACTTTCTATAACAAATGGACAAAACCATGAAAAGCTCCTCCATAGAGAGAGTTGAGTAACTTCAGACCATCAAAGTTGCTCATTGTACACTATTTATTGTTCTTCTATGTCAAATTTTACGAGTATAAGCTTCCGAGATTATTTTGGATGACCTAACACCAACTCTCTATGACAAATGGACAAAACCGTTAAAAGCTCCTCCATAGAGAGAGTTGAGCAACTTCGGACCATCAAAGTTGCTCGGTGTACACTTTTTATTGTTTTTCTATGTCCAATTTTACGGATCTAATTTTCGTAGAATATTTTGATGCCGAAACAATAACTTTCTATTACAAATGGACAAAATCGTTAAAAGCTTCTCCATAGAGAGAGTTGAGCAACTTCGGACCATCAAAGTTGCTCAGTGTACACTTTTTATTGTTCTTTTATGTCAAATTTTACGCGTATAAGCTTCCTAGATTATTTTGGATGCCAAAACACCAACTTTCTATGAAAAATGGAGAAAACCGTTAAAAGCTCTCCCATAGAGAGAGTTGAGCAACTTCGGACCATCAAAGTTGCTCGGTGTACACTTTTTATTTTTCTTCTACGTCCAATTTCACGAGTATAATCTTCGTAGATTATTTCGATGCCGAAACAACAACTTTGTATTACAGATAGACAAAATCGTTAAAAGCTCCTCCATAGAGAGAGTTGAGTAACTTCGGACCATCAAACTTGCTCGGTGTACACTTTTTAATGTTCTTCTATGTCAAATTTTACGATTGTAAGCTTCCTAGATTATTTCGATGCCCAAACAACAACTTTCTATGACAAATGGATAAAACCGTTAAATGCTCCTCTATAGAGAGAGTTGAGCAACTTCGTACCATCAAAGTTGCTCGGTGTACACTTTTTATTTTTCTTCTACGTCCAATTTCACGAGTACAATCTTTGTAGATTATTTCGATGCTGAAACAACAACTTTCTATTACAAATTGACAAAACCGTTAAAAGATGCTCCATAGAGAGAGTTGAGCAACTTCGGACAATCAAAGTTGCTCGGTGTACACTTTTTATTATTCTTCTATGTCAAATTTTACGAGTATAAGCTTCCTAGAATTTTTCGATTCTACAACAATAACTTTCTTTGACAAATGGACAAAACCGTTAAAAGCTCCTCCATAGATAGAGTTGATCAACTTCGGACCATCAAAGTTGCTAAGTGTACACTTTTTATTGTTCTTCTATGTCAAATATTACGAGTATAAGCCACCGAGATTATTTTGGATGCCAAAACACCAACTTTCTATGAAAAATGGACAAAACTGTTAAAAGCTCCTACCTAGAGAGAGTTGAGCAACTTCGGACCATCAAAGTTGCTCTGTGTACACTTTTTATTTTTCTTCCACGTCCAATTTCACGAGTATAAACATTCGAGATTATTTTGGATGCCCAAACACCAACTTTCTATGACAAATGGACAAAACCGTTAAAAGCACCTCCATAGAGAGAGTTGAGCAACTTCGGACCATCAAAGTTGCTCGGCGTAAAGTTTTTATTATTCTTCTATGTCAAATTTTACGAGTATAAGCTTCCTAGATTAGTTCGATGCCAAAACAACGACTTTGTATGACAAATGGACAAAACTTTTAAAAGCTCCTCCCTAGATAGACTTGAGCAACTTCGGACCATCAAAGTTCCTCTGTGTACAGTTTTTATTGTTCTTCTATGTCAAATTTTACGAGTATAAGCTTCCAAGATTATTTCGATGCCAAAACAATAAATTTCTATGACAAATGGACAAAACTTTTAAAAGCTCCTCCAAAGATAGAGTTGAGCAACTTCGGACCATCAAAGTTGCTCTGTGTACACTTTTTATTGTTCTTCTATGTCAAATTTTATGAGTATAAGCTTCCTAGATTATTTCGATGCCAAAACAACAACTTTCTATGACAAATAGACAAAACAGTTAAAAGCTCCTAGATAGAGAGTGTTGAGCAACTTCGGACCATCAAAGTTGCTCGGTGTACACTTTTTATTTTTCTTCTACGTCCAATTTCACGAGTATAATCTTCGTAGATTATTTCGATGCCGAAACAACAACTTTGTATTACAAATAGATAAAATCATTAAAAGCTCCTCCATAGAGAGTTGAGCAACTTCGGACCTTCAAAGTTGCACTGTGTACACTTTTTATTGTTCTTCTTTGTCAAATTTTAAGTGTATAGGCTTCCGAGATTATTTTGGATGCCAAATCATAAACTTTCTAGGACAAATGGACAAAACCGTTAAAAGCTCCTCCATAGAGAGAGTTGAGCAACTTCGGACCACCAATGTTGCTAGGTGTACACGTTTTATTGTTCTTCTATGTCCGATTTTACGAGTATAATCTTCGAAGTTTATTTCGATGCCGAAACAACAACTTTCTATTACAAATGGACAAAACCTTTAAAAGCTTCTCCATAGAGAGAGTTGAGAAACTTCAGACCATCAAAGTTGCTCGAGCACACTTTTTATTGCTCTTCTATGTCAAATTTTACGACTATAAACTTCTTAGATTATTTCGATGCCAAAACAACAACTTTCTATGACAAATGGACAAAACCGTTAAAAGCTCCTCAATAAAGAGAGTTGAGCAAGTTCGGACCATCAAAGTTGTTCGGCGTACACTTTTTAATGTTTTTCTATGTCAAATTTTTTGAGTATAAGCTCCCTAGATTATTTCGATGCCAAAGGATCAACTTTTTATGACAAATGGACAAAACTGTTAAAAGCTCCTCCATAGAGAGAGTTGAGCAATTTCGGACCATCAAAGTTGCTCAGTGTACACATTGTATTCTTCTTCTATGTGAAATATTATGAGTATAAGCAACCGAGATTATTTTGGAAGCCAAAACACCAACTTTATATAACGAATGGACAAAACCGTTATAAGATCCTCCATAGAGAGAGTTGAGCAACTTCGGACCATCAAAGTTGCTCGGTGTACACTTTTTATTTTTATTCTACGTCCAATTTCACGAGAATAATCTTCGTAGATTATTTCGATGCCGAAACAACAACTTTCTATTAAAAATGCACAAAACAGTTAAAAGCTCCTCCATAGAGAGAGTTGAGCAACTTCAGACCATCAAAGTTGCTCAGTGTACACTTTTTATTGTTCTTCTATGTCAAATTTTACGCGTATAAGCTTCCTAGATTATTTTGGATGCCAAAACACCAATTTTCTATGACAAATGGACAAAACCATTAAAAGCTCCTCCATAGAGAGAGTTGAGCAACTTCGGAACATCAAAGTTGCTCGGCGTAAACTTTTTATTATTCTTCTATGTCAAATTTTACGAGTATAAGCTTCCTAGATTAGTTCGATGCCAAAACAACGACTTTGTATGACAAATGGACAAAACTTTTAAAAGCTCCTCCATAGATAGACTTGAGCAACTTCGGACCATCAAAGTTCCTCTGTGTACAGTTTTTATTGTTCTTCTATGTCAAATTTTACGAGTATAAGATTCCAAGATTATTTCGATGCCAAAACAACAACTTTCTATGACAAATGGACAAAACTTTTAAAAGCTCCTCCATAGATAGAGTTGAGCAACTTCGGACCATCAAAGTTGCTCTGTGTACACTTTTTATTGTTCTTCTATGTCAAATTTTATGAGTATAAGCTTCCTAGATTATTTCGATGCCAAAACAACAACTTTCTATGACAAATGGACAAAACCGTTAAAAGCTCCTAGATAGAGAGTGTTGAGCAACTTCGGACCATCAAAGTTGCTCGGTGTACACTTTTTATTTTTCTTCTACGTCCAATTTCACGAGTATAATCTTCGTAGATTATTTCGATGCCGAAACAACAACTTTGTATTACAAATAGATAAAATCGTTAAAAGCTCCTCCATAGAGAGTTGAGCAACTTCGGACCTTCAAAGTTGCACTGTGTACACTTTTTATTGTTCTTCTTTGTCAAATTTTAAGTGTATAGGCTTCCGAGATTATTTTGGATGCCAAAGCACCAACTTTCTAGGACAAATGGACAAAACCGTTAAAAGCTCCTCCATAGAGAGAGTTGAGCAACTTGGGACCACCAATGTTGCTAGGTGTACACGTTTTATTGTTCTTCTATGTCAAATTTTACGAGTATGAACTTCTTAGATTATTTCGATGCCAAAACAACAACTTTCTATGACAAATGGACAAAACCGTTAAAAGCTCCTCAATTAAGAGAGTTGAGCAAGTTCGGACCATCAAAGTTGTTCGGCGTACAATTTTTAATGTTGTTCTATGTCAAATTTTTTGAGTATAAGCTCCCTAGATTATTTCGATGCCAAAGGATCAACTTTTTATGACAAATGGACAAAACTGTTAAAAGCTCGTCCATAGAGAGAGTTGAGCAATTTCGGACCATCAAAGTTGCTCAGTGTACACATTTTATTCTTCTTCTATGTGAAATATTATGAGTATAAGCTACCGAGATTATTTTGGATGCCAAAACACCAACTTTATATGACGAATAGACAAAACTGTTAAAAGATCCTCCATAGAGAGAGTTGAGCAACTTCGGACCATCAAAGTTGCTCGGTGTACACTTTTTAATTTTTCTTCTACGTCCAATTTCACGAGTACAACTTTCTATTACAAATTGACAAAACCGTTAAAAGCTGCTCCATAGATTGAGTTGAGCAACTTCAGACAATCACAGTTGCTCGGTGTACACTTTTTATTATTCTTCTATGTCAAATTTTATGAGTATAAGCTTCCTAGAATAATTCGATTCTAAAACAATAACTTTCTTTGACAAATGGATAAAACCGTTAAAAGCACCTCCATAGATAGAGTTGATCAATTTCGGACCATCAAAGTTGCTAAGTGTACACTTTTTATTGTTCTTCTATGTCAAATATTACGAGTATAAGCCACCGAGATTATTTTGGATGCCAAAGCACCAACTTTCTATGAAAAATGGACAAAACTGTTAAAAGCTCCTACTTAGAGAGAGTTGAGCAACTTCGGACCATCAAAGTTGCTCTGTGTACACTTTTTATTTTTCTTCCACGTCCAATTTCACGAGTATAAACATTCGAGATTATTTTGGATGCCCAAACACCAACTTTGTATGACAAATGGACAAAACCGTTAAAAGCTCCTCCATAGAGAGAGTTGAGCAACTTCTGACCATCAAAGTTGCTCGGTGTACACTTTTTATTGTTCTTCTATGTCCAATTTTACGAGTTTAAGCTTTCGAGATTATTTTGGACGCAAAAACACCAACTTTTTATGACAAATGGACAAAACCATTAAAAGCTCCTCGATAGAGAGAGTTCAGCAACTTCGGACCATCAAAGTTGCTCGATGTACACTTTTTATTGTTCTTCTCTGTCCAATTTTGCGAATATAATCCTCGTAGATTATTTCGATACCGAAACAATAACTTTCTATAACAAATGGACAAAACCGTTTAAAGCTCCTCCATAGAGAGAGTTGTGCAACTTTAGACCATCAAAGTTGCTGGAGCACACTTTTTATTGTTCTCCTATGTCAAATTTTACGAGTATAAACTTCTTATATTATTTCGATGCCAAAACAACAACTTTCTATTTCAAAGGGAAAAACTCGTTAAAAGCTCCTCAATAAAGAGAGTTGAGCAACTTCGGACCATCAAAGTTGCTCGGTGTACACTTTTTAATGTTCTTCTATGTCAAATTTTACGAGTATAAGCTACCTAGATTATTACGATGCCAAAGGAGCAACTTTCTATCACAAATGGATAAAACCGTTAAAGGCTCCTCCATAGAGAGAGTTGAGCAAGTTTCTCAATGTACACTTTTTATTGTTCTTCTTTGTCAAATTTGACGAGTATAGGCTTCCGAGATTATTTTGGATGCCAAAACACCAACTTTCTAGGACAAATGGACAAAACCGTTAAAAGCTCCTCCATAGAGAGAGTTGAGCAACTTCGGACCACCAATGTTGCTAGGTGTACACGTTTTATTGTTCTTCTATGTCCAATTTTATGAGTATAATCTTAGAAGATTATTTCGATGCAGAAACAACAACTTTCTATTACAAATGGACAAAACCGTTAAAAGCTTCTCCATAGAGAGAGTTGAGAAACTTCGGACCATCAAAGTTGCTCGAGCACACTTTTTATTATTCTCGTATGTCAAATTTTACGAGTATAAACTTCTTATATTATTTTGATGACAAAACAACAACTTTCTATGACAAAAAGACAAATCGTTAAAAGCTCCTCAATAAAGAGAGTTGAGCAACTTCGGACCATCAAAGTTGCTCGAGCACACTTTTTATTGTTCTCCTATGTCAAATTTTACGAGTATAAACTTCTTATATTATTTCGATGCCAAAACAACAACTTTCTATGACAAAGAGAAAAACTCGTTAAAAGCTCCTCAATAAAGAGAGTTGAGCAACTTCGGACCATCAAAGTTGCTCGGTGTACACTTTTTAATGTTCTCCTATGTCAAATTTTACGAGTATAAGCTCCCTAGAATATTACGATGCCAAAGGAGCAACTTTCTATCACAAATGGATAAAACCGTTAAAGGCTCCTCCATAGAGAGAGTTGAGCAAGTTGCTCAGTGTACACTTTTTATTGTTCTTCTTTGTCAAATTTTAAGTGTATAGGCTTCCGAGATTATTTTGGATGCCAAAACACCAACTTTCTAGGACAAATGAACAAAACCGTTAAAAGCTCCTCCTTAGAGAGGGTTGAGCAACTTCGGACCACCAATGTTGCTAGGTGTACACGTTTTATTGTTCTTCTATGTCCAATTTTATGAGTATAATCTTCGAAGTTTATTTCGATGCCGAAACAACAACTTTCTATTACAAATGGACAAAACCTTTAAAAGCTTCTCCATAGAGAGAGTTGAGAAACTTCAGACCATCAAAGTTGCTCGAGCACACTTTTTATTGCTCTTCTATGTCAAATTTTACGAGTATAAACTTCTTAGATTATTTCGATGCCAAAACAACAACTTTCTATGACAAATGGACAAAACCGTTAAAAGCTCCTCAATAAAGAGAGTTGAGCAAGTTCGGACCATCAAAGTTGTTCGGCGTACACTTTTTAATGTTGTTCTATGTCAAATTTTTTGAGTATAAACTCCCTAGATTATTTCGATGCCAAAAGAATCAACTTTCTATGACAAATGGACAAAACTGTTAAAAGCTCCTCCATAGAGAGAGTTGAGCAATTTCGGACCATCAAAGTTGCTCAGTGTACACATTTTATTCTTCTTCTATGTGAAATATTATGAGTATATGCTACCGAGATTATTTTGGAAGCCAAAACACCAACTTTATATGACGAATGGATAAAATCATTAAAAGATCCTCCATAGAGAGAGTTGAGCAACTTCAGACCATCAAAGTTGCTCGGTGTACACTTTTTATTGTTCTTCTATGTTAAATTCTTCGAGTATAAGCTTCCGAGATTATTTCGATGCCAAAACACCAACTTTCTATGACAAATGAACAAAAACGTTAAAAGCTCCTCCATAGAGAGAGTTGAGCAACTTCGGACCATCAAAGTTGCTCAGTGTACACTTTTTATTGTTCTTTTATGTCAAATTTTACGCGTATAAGCTTCCTAGATTATTTTGGATGCCAAAACAACAACTTTCTATGAAAAATGGAGAAAACCGTTAAAAGCTCTCCCATAGAGAGAGTTGAGCAACTTCGGACCATCAAAGTTGCTCGGTGTACACTTTTTATTTTTCTTCTACGTCCAATTTCACGAGTATAATCTTCGTAGATTATTTCGATGCCGAAACAACAACTTTGTATTACAAATAGACAAAATCGTTAAAAGCTCCTCCCTAGAGAGTTGAGCAACTTCGGACCTTCAAAGTTGCACTGTGTACAGTTTTTATTGTTCTTCTATGTCAAATTTTATGAGTATAAGCTTCCTAGATTATTTCGATGCCAAAACAACAACTTTCTATGACAAATGGACAAACTTTTAAAAGCTCCTCCATAGATAGAAATGAGCAACTTCAGACCATCAAAGTTGCTCTGTGTACACATTTTATTGCTCTTCGATTTCAAATTTTATGAGTATAAGTTTCCTAGATTATTTCGATACCAAAACGACAACTTTCTATTACAAATGGACAAAACCGTTAAAAACTCCTACATAGAGAGAGTTGAGCAACTTCAGACCATCAAAGATGCTCGGTGTACACTTTTTATTGTTCTTCTATGTCCAATTTTACGGGTATAATTTTCGTAGAATATTTTGATGCCGAAACAATAACTTTCTATTACAAATGGACAAAACCGTTAAAAGCTTCTCCATAGAGAGAGTTGAGCAACTTTGGACCATCAAATTTGCTCGGTTTACACTTTTTATTGTTCTTCTATGTCCAATTTTACGGGTATAATTTTCGTAGAAATTCTGATGCCGAAACAATAACTTTCTATTACAAATGGACAAAACCGTTAAATGCTTCTCTACAGAGAGAGTCGAGCAACTTCGGACCATCAAATTGGCTCGGTTTACAATTTTTATTGTTCTTCTATGTCAAATTTGATGAGTATAAGCTTAATAGAATATTTCGATGCCAAAATAACAACTTTCTATAACAAATGGACAAAACCATGAAAAGCTCCTCCATAGAGAGAGTTGAGTAACTTCAGACCATCAAAGTTGCTCAGTGTACACTTTTTATTGTTCTTCTATGTCAAATTTTACGAGTATAAGCTTCCGAGATTATTTTGGATGACAAAACACCAACTCTCTATGACAAATGGACAAAACCAATAAAAGCTCCTCCATAGAGAGAGTTGAGCAACTTCGGACCATCAAAGTTGCTCGGTGTACACTTTTTATTGTTTTTCTATGTCCAATTTTACGGATCTAATTTTCGTAGAATATTTTGATGCCGAAACAATAACTTTCTATTACAAATGGACAAAATCGTTAAAAGCTTCTCCATAGAGAGAGTTGAGCAACTTCGGACCATCAAATTTGCTCGGTTTACACTTTTTATTGTTCTTCTATGTCAAATTTGATAAGTATAAGCTTAATAGAATATTTCGATTCCAAAATAACAACTTTCTATAACAAATGGACAAAACCATTAAAAGCTCCTCCATAGAGAGGGTTGAGCAACTTCGGACAATCAAAGTTGCTCGGTGTACACTTTTAATTATTCTTCTATGTCAAATTTTACGAGTATAAGCCACCGAGATTATTTTGGATGCCAAAACACCAACTCTCTATGAAAAATGGACAAAACTGTTAAAAGCTCCTACCTAGAGAGAGTTGAGCAACTTCGGACCATCAAAGTTGCTCGGTGTACACTTTTAATTATTCTTCTATGTCAAATTTTACGAGTATAAGCTTCTTAGAATTTTTCGATTCTAAAACAATAACTTTCTTTGACAAATGGACAAAACCGTTAAAAGCTCCTCCATAGATAGAGTTGATCAACTTCGGACCATCAAAGTTGCTAAGTGTACACTTTTTATTGTTCTTCTATGTCAAATATTACGAGTATAAGCCACCGAGATTATTTTGGATGCCAAAACACCAACTCTCTATGAAAAATGGACAAAACTGTTAAAAGCTCCTACCTAGAGAGAGTTGAGCAACTTCGGACCATCAAAGTTGCTCTGTGTACACTTTTTATTTTTCTTCCACGTCCAATTTCACGAGTATAAACATTCGAGATTATTTTGGATGCCCAAACACCAACTTTCTATGACAAATGGACAAAACCGTTAAAAGCTCCTCCATAGAGAGAGTTGAGCAACTTCGGACCATCAAAGTTGCTCGGCGTAAACTTTTTATTATTCTTCTATGTCAAATTTTACGAGTATAAGCTTCCTAGATTAGTTCGATGCCAAAACAACGACTTTGTATGACAAATGGACAAAACTTTTAAAAGCTCCTCCATAGATAGACTTGAGCAACTTCGGACCATCAAAGTTCCTCTGTGTACAGTTTTTATTGTTCTTCTATGTCAAATTTTACGAGTATAAGCTTCCAAGATTATTTCGATGCCAAAACAATAAATTTCTATGACAAATGGACAAAACTTTTAAAAGCTCCTCCAAAGATAGAGTTGAGCAACTTCGGACCATCAAAGTTGCTCTGTGTACACTTTTTATTGTTCTTCTATGTCAAATTTTATGAGTATAAGCTTCCTAGATTATTTCGATGCCAAAAAAACAACTTTCTATGACAAATAGACAAAACAGTTAAAAGCTCCTAGATAGAGAGTGTTGAGCAACTTCGGACCATCAAAGTTGCTCGGTGTACACTTTTTATTTTTCTTCTACGTCCAATTTCACGAGTATAATCTTCGTAGATTATTTCGATGCCGAAACAACAACTTTGTATTACAAATAGATAAAATCGTTAAAAGCTCCTCCATAGAGAGTTGAGCAACTTCGGACCTTCAAAGTTGCACTGTGTACACTTTTTATTGTTCTTCTTTGTCAAATTTTAAGTGTATAGGCTTCCGAGATTATTTTGGATGCCAAAATATAAACTTTCTAGGACAAATGGACAAAACCGTTAAAAGCTCCTCCATAGAGAGAGTTGAGCAACTTCGGACCACCAATGTTGCTAGGTGTACACGTTTTATTGTTCTTCTATGTCCGATTTTACGAGTATAATCTTCGAAGTTTATTTCGATGCCGAAACAACAACTTTCTATTACAAATGGACAAAACCTTTAAAAGCTTCTCCATAGAGAGAGTTGAGAAACTTCAGACCATCAAAGTTGCTCGAGCACACTTTTTATTGCTCTTCTATGTCAAATTTTACGAGTATAAACTTCTTAGATTATTTCAATGCCAAAACAACAACTTTCTATGACAAATGGACAAAACCGTTAAAAGCTCCTCAATAAAGAGAGTTGAGCAAGTTCGGACCATCAAAGTTGTTCGGCGTACACTTTTTAATGTTGTTCTATGTCAAATTTTTTGAGTATAAGCTCCCTAGATTATTTCGATGCCAAAGGATCAACTTTTTATGACAAATGGACAAAACTTTTAAAAGCTCCTCCATAGAGAGAGTTGAGCAATTTCGGACCATCAAAGTTGCTCAGTGTACACATTGTATTCTTCTTCTATGTGAAATATTATGAGTATAAGCAACCGAGATTATTTTGGAAGCCAAAACACCAACTTTATATGACGAATGGACAAAACCGTTATAAGATCCTCCATAGAGAGAGTTGAGCAACTTCGGACCATCAAAGTTGCTCGGCGTAAACTTTTTATTATTCTTCTATGTCAAATTTTACGAGTATAAGCTTCCTAGATTAGTTCGATGCCAAAACAACGACTTTGTATGACAAATGGACAAAACTTTTAAAAGCTCCTCCATAGATAGACTTGAGCAACTTCAGACCATCAAAGTTCCTCTGTGTACAGTTTTTATTGTTCTTCTATGTCAAATTTTACGAGTATAAGCTTCCAAGATTATTTCGATGCCAAAATAACAACTTTCTATGACAAATGGACAAAACTTTTAAAAGCTCCTCCATAGATAGAGTTGAGCAACTTCGGACCATCAAAGTTGCTCTGTGTACACTTTTTATTTTTATTCTACGTCCAATTTCACGAGAATAATCTTCGTAGATTATTTCGATGCCGAAACAACAACTTTCTATTAAAAATGCACAAAACAGTTAAAAGCTCCTCCATAGAGAGAGTTGAGCAACTTCAGACCATCAAAGTTGCTCTGTGTACACTTTTTATTGTTCTTCTATGTCAAATTTTATGAGTATAAGCTTCCTAGATTATTTCGATGCCAAAACAACAACTTTCTATGACAAATGGACAAAACCGTTAAAAGCTCCTAGATAGAGAGTGTTGAGCAACTTCGGACCATCAAAGTTGCTCGGTGTACACTTTTTATTTTTATTCTACGTCCAATTTCACGAGAATAATCTTCGTAGATTATTTCGATGCCGAAACAACAACTTTCTATTAAAAATGCACAAAACAGTTAAAAGCTCCTCCATAGAGAGAGTTGAGCAACTTCAGACCATCAAAGTTGCTCAGTGTACACTTTTTTTTGTTCTTCTATGTCAAATTTTACGCGTATAAGCTTCCTAGATTATTTTGGATGCCAAAACACCAACTTTCTATGACAAATGGACAAAACCGTTAAAAGCTCCTCCATAGAGAGAGTTGAGCAACTTCGGACCATCAAAGTTGCTCGGCGTAAACTTTTTATTATTCTTCTATGTCAAATTTTACGAGTATAAGCTTCCTAGATTAGTTCGACGCCAAAACAACGACTTTGTATGACAAATGGACAAAACTTTTAAAAGCTCCTCCATAGATAGACTTGAGCAACTTCAGACCATCAAAGTTCCTCTGTGTACAGTTTTTATTGTTCTTCTATGTCAAATTTTACGAGTATAAGCTTCCAAGATTATTTCGATGCCAAAATAACAACTTTCTATGACAAATGGACAAAACTTTTAAAAGCTCCTCCATAGATAGAGTTGAGCAACTTCGGACCATCAAAGTTGCTCTGTGTACACTTTTTATTGTTCTTCTATGTCAAATTTTATGAGTATAAGCTTCCTAGATTATTTCGATGCCAAAACAACAACTTTCTATGACAAATGGACAAAACCGTTAAAAGCTCCTAGATAGAGAGTGTTGAGCAACTTCGGACCATCAAAGTTGCTCGGTGTACACTTTTTATTTTTCTTCTACGTCCAATTTCACGAGTATAATCTTCGTAGATTATTTCGATGCCGAAACAACAACTTTGTATTACAAATAGATAAAATCGTTAAAAGCTCCTCCATAGAGAGTTGAGCAACTTCGGACCTTCAAAGTTGCACTGTGTACACTTTTTATTGTTCTTCTTTGTCAAATTTTAAGTGTATAGGCTTCCGAGATTATTTTGGATGCCAAAACACCAACTTTCTAGGACAAATGGACAAAACCGTTAAAAGCTCCTCCATAGAGAGAGTTGAGCAACTTCGGACCACCAATGTTGCTAGGTGTACACGTTTTATTGTTCTTCTATGTCAAATTTTACGAGTATAAATTTCTTAGATTATTTCGATGCCAAAACCACAACTTTCTTTGACAAATGGACAAAACCGTTAAAAGCTCCTCAATAAAGAGAGTTGAGCAAGTTCGGACCATCAAAGTTGTTCGGCGTACAATTTTTAATGTTGTTATATGTCAAATTTTTTGAGTATAAGCTCCCTAGATTATTTCGATGCCAAAGGATCAACTTTTTATGACAAATGGACAAAACTGTTAAAAGCTCGTCCATAGAGAGAGTTGAGCAATTTCGGACCATCAAAGTTGCTCAGTGTACACATTTTATTCTTCTTCTATGTGAAATATTATGAGTATAAGCTACCGAGATTATTTTGGAAGCCAAAACACCAACTTTATATGACGAATGGACAAAACCGTTAAAAGATCCTCCATAGAGAGAGTTGAGCAACTTCGGACCATCAAAGTTGCTCGGTGTACACTTTTTATTTTTATTCTACGTCCAATTTCACGAGAATAATCTTCGTAGATTATTTCGATGCCGAAACAACAACTTTCTATTAAAAATGCACAAAACAGTTAAAAGCTCTTCCATAGAGAGAGTTGAGCAACTTTAGACCATCAAAGTTGCTCAGTGTATACTTTTTATTGTTCTTCTATGTCAAATTTTACGCGTGTAAGCTTCCTAGATTATTTTGAATGCCAAAACACCAACTTTCTATGAAAAATGGACAAAACCGTTAAAAGCTCCCCCATAGAGAGAGTTGAGCAACTTCGGACCATCAAAGTTGCTCGGTGTACACTTTTTATTTTTCTTCTACGTCCAATTTCACGAGTATAATCTTCGTAGATTATTTCGATGCCGAAACAACAACTTTGTATTACAAATAGACAAAATCGTTAAAAGCTCCTCCATAGAGAGTTGAGCAACTTCGGACCATCAAAGATGCTCGGTGTACACTTTTTATTGTTCTTCTATGTCCAATTTTACGGGTATAATTTTCGTAGAATATTTTGATGCCGAAACAATAACTTTCTATTACAAATGGACAAAACCATTAAAAGCTTCTCGATAGAGAGAGTTGAGCAACTTCGGACCGTCAAATTTGCTCGGTTTACACTTTTTATTGTTCTTCTATGTCCAATTTTACGGGTATAATTTTCGTAGAATATTCCGATGCCGAAACAATAACTTTCTATTACAAATGGACAAAACCGTTAAAAGCTTCTCTACAGAGAGAGTCGAGCAACTTCGGACCGTCAAATTTGCTCGGTTTACACTTTTTATTGTTCTTCTATGTCAAATTTGATGAGTATAAGCTTAATAGAATATTTCGATGCCAAAATAACAACTTTCTATAACAAATGGACAAAACTATGAAAAGCTCCTCCATAGAGAGAGTTGAGTAACTTCAGACCATCAAAGTTGCTCGGTGTACACTTTTTATTGTTCTTCTATGTCAAATTTTACGAGTATAAGCTTCCGAGATTATTTTGGATGAAAAAACACCAACTCTCTATGACAAATGTACAAAACCGTTAAAAGCTCCTCCATAGAGAGAGTTGAGCAACTTCGGACCATCAAAGTTGCTCGGTGTACACTTTTTATTGTTTTTCTATGTCCAATTTTACGGGTATAATTTTCGTAGAATATTTTGATGCCGAAACAATAACTTTCTATTACAAATGGACAAAACCGTTAAAAGCTTCTCCATAGAGAGAGTTGAGCAACTTCGGACCATCAAATGTGCTCGGTTTACACTTTTTATTGTTCTTCTATGTCAAATTTGATGAGTATAAGCTTAATAGAATATTTTGATGCCAAAATAAGAACTTTGTATAATAAATGGACAAAACCATTAAAAGCTCCTCCATAGGGAGAGTTGAGCAACTTCGGAACATCAAAGTTGCTCGGTGTACAATTTTTATTGTTCTTCAATGTCAAATTTTACGAGTATAAGCTTCCTAGATTATTTCTATGCCAAAACAACAATTTTCTATGACAAATGGACAAAGCCGTTAAAAGCTCCTCCATAGAGAGAGTTGAGTAACTTCGGACCATCAAACTTGCTCGGTGTACACTTTTTAATGTTCTTCTATGTCAAATTTTACGATTGTAAGCTTCCTAGATTATTTCGATGCCCAAACAACAACTTTCTATGACAAATGGACAAAACCGTTAAATGCTCCTCTATAGAGAGAGTTGAGCAACTTCGTACCATCAAAGTTGCTCGGTGTACACTTTTTATTTTTCTTCTACGTCCAATTTCACGAGTACAATCTTTGTAGATTATTTCGATGCTGAAACAACAACTTTCTATTACAAATTGACGAAACCGTTAAAAGCTGCTCCATAGAGAGAGTTGAGCAACTTCGGACAATCAAAGTTGCCCGGTGTACACTTTTTATTATTCTTCTATGTCAAATTTTACGAGTATAAGCTTCCTAGAATATTTCGATTCTAAAACAATAACTTTCTTTGACAAATGGACAAAACCGTTAAAAGCTCCTCCATCGATAGTGTTGATCAACTTCGGACCATCAAAGTTGCTAAGTGTACACTTTTTATTGTTCTTCTATGTCAAATATTACGAGTATAAGCCACCGAGATTATTTTGGATGCCAAAACACCAACTCTCTATGAAAAATGGACAAAACTGTTAAAAGCTCCTACCTAGAGAGAGTTGAGCAACTTCGGACCATCAAAGTTGCTCTATGTACACTTTTTATTTTTCTTCCACGTCCAATTTCACGAGTATAAACATTCGAGATTATTTTGGATGCCCAAACACCAACTTTGTATGACAAATGGACAAAACCGTTAAAAGCTCCTCCATAGAGAGAGTTGACCAACTTCGGACCATCAAAGTTGCTCAGTGTACACTTTTTATTGTTCTTCTATGTCAAATTTTACGCGTATAAGCTTCCTAGATTATTTTGGATGCCAAAACACCAACTTTCTATGACAAATGGACAAAACCGTTAAAAGCTCCTCCATAGAGAGAGTTGAGCAACTTCGGACCATCAAAGTTGCTCGGCGTAAACTTTTTATTATTCTTCTATGTCAAATTTTACGAGTATAAGCTTCCTAGATTAGTTCGATGCCAAAACAACGACTTTGTATGACAAATGGACAAAACTTTTAAAAGCTCCTCCATAGATAGACTTGAGCAACTTCGGACCATCAAAGTTCCTCTGTGTACAGTTTTTATTGTTCTTCTATGTCAAATTTTACGAGTATAAGCTTCCAAGATTATTTCGATGCCAAAACAACAACTTTCTATGACAAATGGACAAAACTTTTAAAAGCTCCTCCATAGATAGAGTTGAGCAACTTCGGACCCTCAAAGTTGCTCTGTGTACACTTTTTATTGTTCTTCTATGTCAAATTTTATGAGTATAAGCTTCCTAGATTATTTCGATGCCAAAACAACAACTTTCTATGACAAATGGACAAAACCGTTAAAAGCTCCTAGATAGAGAGTGTTGAGCAACTTCGGACCATCAAAGTTGCTCGGTGTACACTTTTTATTTTTCTTCTACGTCCAATTTCACGAGTATAATCTTCGTAGATTATTTCGATGCCGAAACAACAACTTCGTATTACAAATAGATAAAATCGTTAAAAGCTCCTCCATAGAGAGTTGAGCAACTTCGGACCTTCAAACTTGCATTGTGTACACTTTTTATTGTTCTTCTTTGTCAAATTTTAAGTGTATAGGCTTCCGAGATTATTTTGGATGCCAAAACACCAACTTTCTAGGACAAATGGACAAAACCGTTAAAAGCTCCTCCATAGAGAGAGTTGAGCAACTTCGGACCACCAATGTTGCTAGGTGTACACGTTTTATTGTTCTTCTATGTCCGATTTTACGAGTATAATCTTCGAAGTTTATTTCGATGCCAAAACAACAACTTTCTATTACAAATGGACAAAACCTTTAAAAGCTTCTCCATAGAGAGAGTTGGGAAACTTCAGACCATCAAAGTTGCTCGAGCACACTTTTTATTGCTCTTCTATGTCAAATTTTACGAGTATAAACTTCTTAGATTATTTCGATGCCAAAACAACAACTTTCTATGACAAATGGACAAAACCGTTAAAAGCTCCTCAATAAAGAGAGTTGAGCAAGTTCGGACCATCAAAGTTGTTCGGCGTACAATTTTTAATGTTGTTCTATGTCAAATTTTTTGAGTATAAGCTCCCTAGATTATTTCGATGCCAAAGGATCGACTTTTTATGACAAATGGACAAAACTCAGAGAGTTGAGCAATTTCGGACCATCAAAGTTGCTCAGTGTACACATTTTATTCTTCTTCTTTGTGAAATATTATGAGTATAAGCTACCGAGATTATTTTGGAAGCCAAAACACCAACTTTATATAACGAATGGACAAAACCGTTAAAAGATCCTCCATAGAGATAGTTGAGCAACTTCGGACCATCAAAGTTGCTCGGTGTACACTTTTTATTTTTATTCTACGTCCAATTTCACGAGAATAATCTTCGTAGAATATTTCGATGCCGAAACAACAACTTTCTATTAAAAATGCACAAAACAGTTAAAAGCTCCTCCATAGAGAGAGTTGAGCAACTTGAGACCATCAAAGTTGCTCAGTGTACACTTTTTATTGTTCTTCTATGTCAAATTTTACGCGTATAAGCTTCCTAGACTATTTTGGATGCCAAAACACCAACTTTCTATGACAAATGGACAAAACCGTTAAAAGCTCCCCCATAGAGAGAGTTGAGCAACTTCGGACCATCAAAGTTGCTCGGTGTACACTTTTTATTTTTCTTCTATGTCCAACTTCACGAGTATAATCTTCGTAGATTATTTCGATGCCGAAACAACAACTTTGTATTACAAATAGACAAAATCGTTAAAAGCTCCTCCATAGAGAGTTGAGCAACTTCGGACCATCAAAGATGCTCGGTGTACACTTTTTATTGTTCTTCTATGTCCAATTTTACGGGTATAATTTTCGTAGAATATTTTGATGCCGAAACAATAACTTTCTATTACAAATGGACAAAACCATTAAAAGCTTCTCGATAGAGAGAGTTGAGCAACTTCGGACCATCAAATTTGCTCGGTTTACACTTTTTATTTTTCTTTTATGTCTAATTTTACGGGTATAATTTTCGTAGAATATTTTGATGCCGAAACAATAACTTTCTATTACAAATGGACAAAACCATTAAAAGCTTCTCGATAGAGAGAGTCGAGCAACTTCGGACCGTCAAATTTGCTCGGTTTACACTTTTTATTGTTCTTCTATGTCAAATTTGATGAGTATAAGCTTAATAGAATATTTCGATGCCAAAATAACAACTTTCTATAACAAATGGACAAAACCATGAAAAGCTCCTCCATAGAGAGAGTTGAGTAACTTCAGACCATCAAAGTTGCTCGGTGTACACTTTTTATTGTTCTTCTATGTCAAATTTTACGAGTATAAGCTTCCGAGATTATTTTGGATGACAAAACACCAACTCTCTATGACAAATGGACAAAACCGTTAAAAGCTCCTCTATAGAGAGAGTTGAGCAACTTCGGACCATCAAAGTTGCTCGGTGTACACTTTTTATTGTTTTTCTATGTCCAATTTTACGGGTATAATTTTGGTAGAATATTTTGATGCCGAAACAATAACTTTCTTTTACAAATGGACAAAACCGTTAAAAGCTTCTCCATAGAGAGAGTTGAGCAACTTCGGACCATCAAATGTGCTCGGTTTACACTTTTTATTGTTCTTCTATGTCAAATTTGATGAGTATAAGCTTAATAGAATATTTCGATGCCAAAATAACAACTTTGTATAATAAATGGACAAAACCATTAAAAGCTCCTCCATAGGGAGAGTTGAGCAACTTCGGAACATCAAAGTTGCTCGGTGTACAATTTTTATTGTTCTTCAATGTCAAATTTTACGAGTATAAGCTTCCTAGATTATTTCTATGCCAAAACAACAATTTTCTATGACAAATGGACAAAGCCGTTAAAAGCTCCTCCATAGAGAGAGTTGAGTAACTTCGGACCATCAAACTTGCTCGGTGTACACTTTTTAATGTTCTTCTTTGTCAAATTTTACGATTGTAAGCTTCCTAGATTATTTCGATGCCCAAACAACAACTTTCTATGACAAATGGACAAAACCGTTAAATGCTCCTCTATAGAGAGAGTTGAGCAACTTCGTACCATCAAAGTTGCTCGGTGTACACTTTTTATTTTTCTTCTATGTCCAATTTCACGAGTACAATCTTTGTAGATTATTTCGATGCTAAAACAACAACTTTCTATTACAAATTGACAAAACCGTTAAAAGCTGCTCCATAGAGAGAGTTGAGCAACTTCGGACAATCAAAGTTGCTCGGTGTACACTTTTTATTATTCTTCTATGTCAAATTTTACGAGTATAAGCTTCCTAGAATATTTCGATTCTAAAACAATAACTTTCTTTGACAAATGGACAAAACCGTTAAAAGCTCCTCCATAGAGAGAGTTGAGTAACTTCGGACCATCAAACTTGCTCGGTGTACACTTTTTAATGTTCTTCTATGTCAAATTTTACGATTGTAAGCTTCCTAGATTATTTCGATGCCCAAACAACAACTTTCTATGACAAATGGATAAAACCGTTAAATGCTCCTCTATAGAGAGAGTTGAGCAACTTCGTACCATCAAAGTTGCTCGGTGTACACTTTTTATTTTTCTTCTACGTCCAATTTCACGAGTACAATCTTTGTAGATTATTTCGATGCTGAAACAACAACTTTCTATTACAAATTGACAAAACCGTTAAAAGATGCTCCATAGAGAGAGTTGAGCAACTTCGGACAATCAAAGTTGCTCGGTGTACACTTTTTATTATTCTTCTATGTCAAATTTTACGAGTATAAGCTTCCTAGAATTTTTCGATTCTACAACAATAACTTTCTTTGACAAATGGACAAAACCGTTAAAAGCTCCTCCATAGATAGAGTTGATCAACTTCGGACCATCAAAGTTGCTAAGTGTACACTTTTTATTGTTCTTCTATGTCAAATATTACGAGTATAAGCCACCGAGATTATTTTGGATGCCAAAACACCAACTTTCTATGAAAAATGGACAAAACTGTTAAAAGCTCCTACCTAGATAGAGTTGAGCAACTTCGGACCATCAAAGTTGCTCTGTGTACACTTTTTATTTTTCTTCCACGTCCAATTTCACGAGTATAAACAATCGAGATTATTTTGGATGCCCAAACACCAACTTTGTATGACAAATGGACAAAACCGTTAAAAGCTCCTCCATAGAGAGAGTTGAGCAACTTCGGGCCATCAGAGTTGCTCGGCGTAAACTTTTTATTATTCTTCTATGTCAAATTTTACGAGTATAAGCTTCCTAGATTAGTTCGATGCCAAAACAACGACTTTGTATGACAAATGGACAAAACTTTTAAAAGCTCCTCCATAGATAGACTTGAGCAACTTCGGACCATCAAAGTTCCTCTGTGTACAGTTTTTATTGTTCTTCTATGTCAAATTTTACGAGAATAAGCTTCCAAGATTATTTCGATGCCAAAACAACCACTTTCTATGACAAATGGACAAAACTTTTAAAGGCTCCTCCATAGATAGAGTTGAGCAACATCGGACCATCAATGTTGCTCTGTGTACACTTTTTATTGTTCTTCTATGTCAAATTTTATGAGTATAAGCTTCCTAGATTATTTCGATGCCAAAACAACAACTTTCTATGACAAATGGACAAAACCGTTAAAAGCTCCTAGATAGAGAGAGTTGAGCAACTTCGTACCATAAAAGGTTCTCGTTGTACACTTTTTATTGTTCTTCTATGTCAAATTTTACGAGTATAAACGAGATTATTTTGGATGCCAAAACACCAACTTTGTATGACAAATGGACAAAACTTTTAAAAGCTCCTCCATAGAGAGAGTTGAGCAACTTCGGACCATCAAAGTTGCTCGGCGTAAACTTTTTATTATTCTTCTATGTCAAATTTTACGAGTATAAGCTTCCTAGATTATTTCGATGCCAAAACAACGGCTTTGTATGGCAAATGGACAAAACCGTTAAAAGCTCCTCCATCGAGAGAGTTGAGCAACTTCTAACCATCAAAGTTGCTCGGTGTACAGTTTTTATTGTTCTTCTATGTCCAATTTTACGAGTATAATCTTCGTAGATTATTTCGATGCCGAAACAACAACTTTCTAATACAAATTGACAAAACCGTTAAAAGCTCCTCCTTAGAGAGAGTTGAGCAACTTCGGACCATCAATGTTGCTCAGTGTACACTTTTTATTGTTCTTCTATGTCAAATATTACGAGTATAAGATTTCTAGATTATTTTGGATGCCAAAACATCAACATTCTATGACAAATGGACAAAACCGTTAGAAGCTCCTCCATAGAGAGAGTTGAGCAACTTCAAACCATCAAAGTTGCTCGGTGTAAACTTTTTATTTTTCTTCTACGTCCAATTTCACGAGTATAATCTTCGTAGATTATTTTGATGCCGAAACAACAACTTTCTGTTACAAATGGACAAAACCGTTAAAAGCTCATCCATATGGAGAGAGTTGAGCAACTTCAGACCATCAAAGTTGCTCCGTGTACACTTTTCATTGTTCTTCTATGTCAAATTTACGCGTATAAGCTTCCTTAATTATTTTGGATGCCAAAATACCGACTCTCTATGACAAATGGACAAAACCGTTAAAAGCTCCTCCACATAGAGGGTTGAGCAACTTCGGACAATCAAAGTTACTCGGTGTACATTTTTTATTGTTCTTCTATGTCCTATTTTACGAGTATAATCTTCGTAGATTATTTCGATGCCGAAACAACAACTTTCTCATACAAATTGACAAAAGCAATAAAAGCTCCTCCTCAGAGAGAGTTGAGCAACTTCAGACCATCAAAGTTGCTTAGTGTACACTTTTTATTGTTCTTCTATGTTAAATTTTACGAGTATAAACGAGATTATTTTGGATGCCAAAACACCAACTTTGTATGACAAATGGACAAAACCGTTAAAAGCTCCTCCATAGAGAGAGTTTAGCAACTTCGCACCATCAAAGTTGCTCGATGTACACTTTTTATTATTCTTCAATGTCAAATTTTACGAGTATAAGCTTCCTAGATTATTTCGATGCCAAAACAACGGCTTTGTATGGCAAATGGACAAAACCGTTAAAAGCTCCTCCATCGAGAGAGTTGAGCAACTTCTAACCATCAAAGTTGCTCGGTGTACAGTTTTTATTGTTCTTCTATGTCGAATTTTACGAGTATAATCTTCGTAGATTATTTCGATGCCGAAAAAACAACTTTCTAATACAAATTGACAGAACCATTAAAAGCTCCTCCTCAGAGAGAGTTGAGCAACTTCGGACCATCAAAGTTGCTTAGTGTACACTTTTTATTGTTCTTCTATGTCAAATATTACGAGTATAAGATTTCTAGATTATTTTGGATGCCAAAACATCAACTTTCTATGACAAATGGACAAAATCGTTAAAAGCTCCTCCATAGAGAGAGTTGAGCAATTTCAGACCATCAAAGTTGCTCGGTGTACACTTTTTATTTTTCTTCAACGTCCAATTTCACGAGTATAATCTTCGTAGATTATTTCGATGCCGAAACAACAACTTTTTATTACAAATAGACAAAATCGTTAAAAGCTCCTCCATAGAGAGAGTTGAGCAACTTCGGACCATCAAAGTTGCTCTGTGTACACTTTTTATTGTTCTTCTATGTCAAATATTATGGGTATAAGCTACCGAGATTATTTTGGAAGCCAAAACACCAACTTTCTATGACAAATGGACAAAACCGTTAGAAGCTCCTCCATAGAGAGAGTTGAGCAACTTCGGACCATCAAAGTTGCTCCGTGTACACTCTTTATTTTTATTCTACGTCCAACTTCACGAGAATAATCTTCGTAGATTATTTCGATGCCGAAACAACAACTTTGTATTACAAATGGACAAAACCGTTAAAAGCTCCTCCATAGAGAGAGTTGAGCAACTTCAGACCATCAAAGTTGCTCAGTGTACACTTTTTATTGTTCTTCTATGTCAAATTTTACGCGTAGAAGTTTCCTAGATTATTTTGGATGCCAAAACACCAACTTTCTATGACAAATGAAAAAAACCGTTAAAAGCTCCTCCATAGAGAGAGTTGAGCAACTTCGGACCATCAAAGTTGCTCGGTGTACATTTTTTATTTTTCTTCTACATCCGATTTCACGAGTATAATCTTCGTAGATTATTTCGATGTCGAAACAACAACTTTGTATTACAAATAGACAAAATAGTTAAAAGCTCCTCCATAGAGAGTTGAGCAACTTCGGACCTTCAAAGTTGCACTGTGTACAGTTTTTATTATTATTCTATGTCAAATTTTACGAGTATAAGCTTCCTAGATTATTTCGATGCCGAAACAACAACTTTCTATGACAAATGGACAAAACTTTTAAAAGCTCCTCCATAGATAGAGTTGAGCAACTTCAGACCATTAAAGTTGCTTTGTGAACACTTTTTATTGTTCTTCGATTTCAAATTTTATGAGTATAAGCTTTCTAGATTATTTCGATACCAAAACAACAACTTTCTATTACAAATGGACAAAACCGTTAAAAGCTCCTACATAGAGAGAGTTGAGCAACTTCGGACCATCAAAGTTACTCGGTATACACTTTTTATTGTTCTTCAATGTCAAATTTTACGAGTATAAGCTTCCGAGATTATTTTGGATGACAAAACACCAACTCTCTATGACAAATGGACAAAATCGTTAAAAGCTCCTCCATGGAGAGAGTTGAGCAACTTCGGACCATCAAAGTTGCTTGGTGTACACTTTTTATTGTTCTTCTATGTCCAATTTTACGAGTTTAAGCTTTCGAGATTATTTTGGACGTAAAAACACCAACTTTTTATGACAAATGGACAAAACTATTAAAAGCTCCTCGATAGAGAGAGTTCAGTAACTTCGGACCATCAAAGTTGCTCGGTGTACACTTTTTATTGTTCTTCTATGTCCAATTTTGCGAATATAATCCTCGTAGATTATTTCGATACCGAAATAATAACTTTCTACAACAAATGGACAAAACCGTTTAAAGCTCCTCCATAGAGAGAGTTGTGCAACTTCAGACCATCAAAGTTGCTCGAGCACACTTTTTATTGTTCTCCTATGTCAAATTTTACGAGTATAAACTTCTTATATTATTTCGATGCCAAAACAACAACTTTCTATGACAAAGGGAAAAACTCGTTAAAAGCTCCTCAATAAAGAGAGTTGAGCAACTTCGGACCATCAAAGTTGCTCGGTGTACACTTTTTAATGTTCTCCTATGTCAAATTTTACGAGTATAAGCTCCCTAGATTATTACGATGCCAAAGGAGCAACTTTCTATCACAAATGGATAAAACCGTTAAAGGCTCCTCCATAGAGAGAGTTGAGCAAGTTGCTCAATGTACACTTTTTATTGTTCTTCTTTGTCAAATTTGACGAGTATAGGCTTCCGAGATTATTTTGGATGCCAAAACACTAACTTTCTATTACAAATGGACAAAACCGTTAAAAGCTCCTCCATAGAGAGAGTTGAGCAACTTCGGACCACCAATGTTGCTAGGTGTAGACGTTTTATTGTTCTTCTATGTCCAATTTTTTGAGTATAATCTTCGAAGATTATTTCGATGCAGAAACAACAACTTTCTATTACAAATGGACAAAACCGTTAAAAGCTTCTCCATCGAGAGATTTGAGAAACTTCAGACCATCAAAGTTGCTCGAGCACACTTTTTATTATTCTCCTATGTCAAATTTTACGAGTATAAACTTCTTATATTATTTTGATGCCAAAACAACAACTTTCTATGACAAAGGGACAAGCTCGTTAAAAGCTCCTCAATAAAGAGAGTTGAGCAACTTCGGACCCTCAAAGTTCCTCGGTGTACACTTTTTAATGTTCTTCTATGTCAAATTTTACGAGTATAAGCTCCCTAGATTATTACGATGCCAAAGGAGCAACTTTCTATCACAAATGGATAAAACCATTAAAGGCTCCTCCATAGAGAGAGTTGAGCAAGTTGCTCAGTGTACACTTTTTATTGTTCTTCTTTGTCAAATTTTACGAGTATAGGCTTCCGAGATTATTTTGGATGCCAAAACACCAACTTTCTAGGACAAATGGACAAAACCGTTAAAAGCTCCTCCATAGAGAAAGTTGAGCAACTTCGGACCACCAATATTGCTAGGTGTACACGTTTTATTGTTCTTCTATGTCCAATTTTACGAGTATAATCTTCGAAGTTTATTTCGATGCCGAAACAACAACTTTCTCTTACAAATGGACAAAACCGTTAAAAGCTTCTCCATAGAGAGAGTTGAGAAACTTCGGACCATCAAAGTTGCTCGAGCACACTTTTTATTGCTCTTCTATGTCAAATTTTACGAGTATAAACTTCTTAGATTATTTCGATGCCAAAACAACAACTTTCTATGACAAATGGACAAAACCGTTAAAAGCTCCTCAATAAAGAGAGTTGAGCAAGTTCGGACCATCAAAGTTGCTCGGTGTACACTTTTTAATGTTCTTCTATGTCAATTTTTTTGAGTATAAGCTCCCTAGATTATTTCGATGCCAAATGATCAACTTTCTGTGACAAATGGACAAAACTGTTAAAAGCTCCTCCATAGAGAGAGTTGAGCAATTTCGGACCATCAAAGTTACTCAGTGTACACTTTTTATTGTTCTTCTATGTCAAATTTTACGAGTATCAGCTTCCTAGATTATTTTGGATGCCAAAACACGAACTTTCTATGACAAATGGACAAAACCATTAAAAGCTCCTCCATAGAGAGAGTTGAGCAACTTCGGACCATCAAAGTTGCTCGGTGTACACTTTTTATTTTTCTTCTACGTCCAATTTCACGAATATAATCTTCGTAGATTATTTCGATGCCGAAACAACAACTTTGTATTACAAATAGACAAAATCATTAAAAGCTCCTCCAGAGAGAGTTGAGCAATTT
The DNA here is from genome assembly GCA_963580455.1 of Euonymus europaeus. Classification (NCBI taxonomy): domain Eukaryota; kingdom Viridiplantae; phylum Streptophyta; class Magnoliopsida; order Celastrales; family Celastraceae; genus Euonymus; species Euonymus europaeus. The sequence continues at coordinate 11,436,789 of OY756965.1, forward strand.
CGGACCATCAAAGTTGCTCAGTGTACACATTTTATTCTTCTTCTATGTCAAATATTATGAGTATAAGCTACCGAGATTATTTTGGAAGCCAAAACACCAACTTTATATGACGAATGGACAAAACCATTAAAAGATCCTCCATAGAGAGAGTTGAGCAACTTCGGACCATCAAAGTTGCTCGGTGTACACTTTTTATTTTTATTCAACGTCCAATTTCACGAGAATAATCTTCGTAGATTATTTAGATGCCGAAAAAACAACTTTTTATTACAAATGGACAAAACCGTTAAAAGCTCCTCCATAGAGAGAGTTGAGCAACTTCAGACAATCAAAGTTACTCAGTGTACCTTTTTATTGTTCTTCTATGTCAAATTTTACGAGTATAATCTTCGTAGATTATTTCGATGCCGAAACACGAACTTTCTATGAGAAATGGACTAAACCGTTAAAAGCTCCTCCATAGAGAGAGTTGAGCAACTTCGGACCATCAAAGTTGCTCGGTGTACACTTTTTATTGTTCTTCTATGTCCAATTTTACGAGTATAAGCTTTCGAGATTATTTTCGACGCCAAAACACCAACTTTTTATGACAAATGGACAAAACTTTTAAAAGCTCCTCCATAGATAGAGTTGAGCAACTTCGGACCATCAAACTTGCTCTGTGTACACTTTTTATTGTTCTTCGATTTCAATTTTTATGATTATAAGCTTCCTAGATTATTTCGATACCAAAACAACAACTTTCTATTGCAAATGGAAAAAACCGTTAAAAACTCCTACATAGAGAGAGTTGAGCAACTTCGGACCATCAAAGATGCTCGGAGTACACTTTTTATTGTTCTTCTATGTCCAATTTTACGGGTATAATTTTCATAGAATATTTTGATGCCGAAACAATAACTTTCTATTACAAATGGACAAAACCGTTAAAAGCTTCTCCATAGAGAGAGTTGAGCAACTTCGGACCATCAAATTTGCTTGGTTTACACTTTTTATTGTTCTTCTATGTCCAATTTTACGGGTATAATTTTCGTAGAATATTTTGATGCCGAAACAATAACTTTATATTACAAATGGACAAAACCGTTAAAAGCTTCTCCATAGAGAGAGTTGAGCAACTTCGGACCATCAAATTTGCTCGGTTTACACTTTTTATTGTTCTTCTATGTCAAATTTGATGAGTATAAGCTTAATAGAATATTTCGATGCCAAAATAACAACTTTCTATAACAAATGGACAAAACCATTAAAAGCTCCTCCGTAGAGAGAGTTGAGCAACTTCAGACCATCAAAGTTGCTCAGTGTAAACTTTTTATTGTTCTTCTATGTCAAATTTTACGAGTATAAGCTTCCGAGATTATTTTGGATGACAAAACACCAACTCTCTATGACAAATGGACAAAACCGTTAAAAGCTCCTCTATAGAGAGAGTTGAGCAACTTCGTACCATCAATGTTGCTCGGTATACACTTTTTATTGTTCTTCTATGTCCAATTTTACGGGTATAATTTTCGTAGAATATTTTGATGCTGAAACAATAACTTTCTCTTACAAATGGACAAAACCGTTAAAAGCTTCTCCATAGAGAGAGTTGAGCAACTTCGGACCATCAAATTTGCTCGGTTTACACTTTTTGTTGTTCTTTTATGTCAAATTTGATGAGTATAAGCTTAATAGAATATTTCGATGCCAAAATAACAACTTTCTATAACAAATGGACAAAACCATTAAAAGCTCCTCCATAGAGAGAGTTGAGCAACTTCGGAACATCAAAGTTGCTCGGTGTACAATTTTTATTGTTCTTCAATGTCAAATTTTACGAGTATAAGCTTCCTAGATTATTTCTATGCCAAAACAACAATTTTCTATGACAAATGGACAAAGCCGTTAAAAGCTCCTCCATAGAGAGAGTTGAGTAACTTCGGACCATCAAACTTGCTCGGTGTACACTTTTTAATGTTCTTCTATGACAAATTTTACGATTGTAAGCTTCTTAGATTATTTCGATGCCCAAACAACAACTTTCTATGACAAATGGACAAAACTTTTAAAAGCTCCTCCATAGATAGAGTTGAGCAACTTCGGACCATCAAAGTTGCTATGTGTACACTTTTTATTGTTCTTCTATGTCAAATTTTATGAGTATAAGCTTCCTAGATTATTTCGATGCCAAAACAACAACTTTCTATGACAAATGGACAAAACCATTAAAAGCTCCTCCATAGAGAGAGTTGAGCAACTTCAGACCATCAAAGTTGCTCAGTGTACACTTTTTATTGTTCTTCTATGTCAAATTTTACGCGTATAAGCTTCCTAGATTATTTTGGATGCCAAAACACCAACTTTCTATGACAAATGGACAAAACCGTTAAAAGCTCCTCCATAGAGAGAGTTGAGCAACTTCGGAACATCAAAGTTGCTCGGCGTAAACTTTTTATTATTCTTCTATGTCAAATTTTACGAGTATAAGCTTCCTAGATTAGTTCGATGCCAAAACAACGACTTTGTATGACAAATGGACAAAACTTTTAAAAGCTCCTCCATAGATAGACTTGAGCAACTTCGGACCATCAAAGTTCCTCTGTGTACAGTTTTTATTGTTCTTCTATGTCAAATTTTACGAGTATAAGCTTCCAAGATTATTTCGATGCCAAAACAACAACTTTCTATGACAAATGGACAAAACTTTTAAAAGCTCCTCCATAGATAGAGTTGAGCAACTTCGGACCATCAAAGTTGCTCTGTGTACACTTTTTATTGTTCTTCTATGTCAAATTTTATGAGTATAAGCTTCCTAGATTATTTCGATGCCAAAACAACAACTTTCTATGACAAATGGACAAAACCGTTAAAAGCTCCTAGATAGAGAGTGTTGAGCAACTTCGGACCATCAAAGTTGCTCGGTGTACACTTTTTATTTTTCTTCTACGTCCAATTTCACGAGTATAATCTTCGTAGATTATTTCGATGCCGAAACAACAACTTTGTATTACAAATAGATAAAATCGTTAAAAGCTCCTCCATAGAGAGTTGAGCAACTTCGGACCTTCAAAGTTGCACTGTGTACACTCTTTATTGTTCTTCTTTGTCAAATTTTAAGTGTATAGGCTTCCGAGATTATTTTGGATGCCAAAGCACCAACTTTCTAGGACAAATGGACAAAACCGTTAAAAGCTCCTCCATAGAGAGAGTTGAGCAACTTCGGACCACCAATGTTGCTAGGTGTACACGTTTTATTGTTCTTCTATGTCAAATTTTACGAGTATAAACTTCTTAGATTATTTCGATGCCAAAACAACAACTTTCTATGACAAATGGACAAAACCGTTAAAAGCTCCTCAATAAAGAGAGTTGAGCAAGTTCGTACCATCAAAGTTGTTCGGCGTACAATTTTTAATGTTGTTCTATGTCAAATTTTTTGATTATAAGCTCCCTAGATTATTTCGATGCCAAAGGATCAACTTTTTATGACAAATGGACAAAACTGTTAAAAGCTCGTCCATAGAGAGAGTTGAGCAATTTCGGACCATCAAAGTTGCTCAGTGTACACATTTTATTCTTCTTCTATGTGAAATATTATGAGTATAAGCTACCGAGATTATTTTGGATGCCAAAACACCAACTTTATATGACGAATAGACAAAACCGTTAAAAGATCCTCCATAGAGAGAGTTGAGCAACTTCGGACCATCAAAGTTGCTCGGTGTACACTTTTTTATTTTTCTTCTACGTCCAATTTCACGAGTACAACTTTCTATTACAAATTGACAAAACCGTTAAAAGCTGCTCCATAGATTGAGTTGAGTAACTTCAGACAATTACAGTTGCTCGGTGTACACTTTTTATTATTCTTCTATGTCAAATTTTATGAGTATAAGCTTCCTAGAATAATTCGATTCTAAAACAATAACTTTCTTTGACAAATGGATAAAACCGTTAAAAGCACCTCCATAGATAGAGTTGATCAACTTCGGACCATCAAAGTTGCTAAGTGTACACTTTTTATTGTTCTTCTATGTCAAATATTACGAGTATAAGCCACCGAGATTATTTTGGATGCCAAAACACCAACTTTCTATGAAAAATGGACAAAACTGTTAAAAGCTCCTACTTAGAGAGAGTTGAGCAACTTCGGACCATCAAAGTTACTCTGTGTACACTTTTTATTTTTCTTCCACGTCCAATTTCACGAGTATAAACATTCGAGATTATTTTGGATTCCCAAACACCAACTTTGTATGACAAATGGATAAAACCGTTAAAAGCTCCTCCATAGAGAGAGTTGAGCAACTTCTGACCATCAAAGTTGCTCGGTGTACACTTTTTATTGTTCTACTATGTCCAATTTTACGAGTTTAAGCTTTCGAGATTATTTTGGACGCAAAAACACCAACTTTTTATGACAAATGGACAAAACCATTAAAAGCTCCTCGATAGAGAGAGTTCAGCAACTTCGGACCATCAAAGTTGCTCGGTGTACACTTTTTATTGTTCTTCTATGTCCAATTTTGCGAATATAATCCTCGTAGATTATTTCGATACCGAAACAATAACTTTCTATAACAAATGGACAAAACCGTTTAAAGCTCCTCCATAGAGAGAGTTGTGCAACTTTAGACCATCAAAGTTGCTGGAGCACACTTTTTATTGTTCTCCTATGTCAAATTTTACGAGTATAAACTTCTTATATTATTTCGATGCCAAAACAACAACTTTCTATGACAAAGGGAAAAACTCGTTAAAAGCTCCTCAATAAAGAGAGTTGAGCAACTTCGGACCATCAAAGTTGCTCGGTGTACACTTTTTAATGTTCTTCTATGTCAAATTTTACGAGTATAAGCTACCTAGATTATTACGATGCCAAAGGAGCAACTTTCTCTCACAAATGGATAAAACCGTTAAAGGCTCCTCCATAGAGAGAGTTGAGCAAGTTTCTCAATGTACACTTTTTATTGTTCTTCTTTGTCAAATTTGACGAGTATAGGCTTCTGAGATTATTTTGGATGCCAAAACACCAACTTTCTAGGACAAATGGACAAAACCGTTAAAAGCTCCTCCATAGAGAGAGTTGAGCAACTTCGGACCACCAATGTTGCTAGGTGTACACGTTTTATTGTTCTTCTATGTCCAATTATATGAGTATAATCTTAGAAGAATATTTCGATGCAGAAACAACAACTTTCTATTACAAATGGACAAAACCGTTAAAAGCTTCTCCATAGAGAGAGTTGAGAAACTTCGGACCATCAAAGTTGCTCGAGCACACTTTTTATTATTCTCCTATGTCAAATTTTACGAGTATAAACTTCTTATATTATTTGATGCCAAAACAACAACTTTCTATGACAAAAAGACAAACTCGTTAAAAGCTCCTCAATAAAGAGAGTTGAGTAACTTCGGACCCTCAAAGTTCCTCGGTGTACACTTTTTAATGTTCTTCTATGTCAAATTTTACGAGTATAAGCTCCCTAGATTATTACGATGCCAAAGGAGTAACTTTCTATCACAAATGGATAAAACCGTTAAAGGCTCCTCCAAAGAGAGAGTTGAGCAAGTTGCTCAGTGTACAGTTTTTATTGTTCTTCTTTGTCAAATTTTAAGTGTATAGGCTTCCGAGATTATTTTGGATGCCAAAACAACAACTTTCTAGGACAAATGAACAAAACCGTTAAAAGCTCCTCCATAGAGAGAGTTGAGCAACTTCGGACCACCAATGTTGCTAGGTGTACACGTTTTATTGTTCTTCTATGTCCAATTTTATGAGTATAATCTTCGAAGTTTATTTCGATGGCGAAACAACAACTTTCTATTACAAATGGACAAAACCTTTAAAAGCTTCTCCATAGAGAGAGTTGAGAAACTTCAGACCATCAAAGTTGCTCGAGCACACTTTTTATTGCTCTTCTATGTCAAATTTTACGAGTATAAACTTCTTAGATTATTTCGAAGCCAAAACAACAACTTTCTATGACAAATGGACAAAACCGTTAAAAGCTCCTCAATAAAGAGAGTTGAGCAAGTTCGGACCATCAAAGTTGTTCGGCGTACACTTTTTAATGTTGTTCTATGTCAAATTTTTTGAGTATAAACTCCCTAGATTATTTCGATGCCAAAGGATCAACGTTCTATGACAAATGGACAAAACTGTTAAAAGCTCCTCCATAGAGAGAGTTGAGCAATTTCGGACCATCAAAGTTGCTCAGTGTACACATTTTATTCTTCTTCTATGTGAAATATTATGAGTATATGCTACCGAGATTATTTTGGAAGCCAAAACACCAACTTTATATGACGAATGGATAAAATCGTTAAAAGATCCTCCATAGAGAGAGTTGAGCAACTTCAGACCATCAAAGTTGCTCGGTGTACACTTTTTATTGTTCTTCTATGTTAAATTCTTCGAGTATAAGCTTCCGAGATTATTTCGATGCCAAAACACCAACTTTCTATGACAAATGAACAAAAACATTAAAAGCTCCTCCATAGAGAGAGTTGAGCAACTTCGGACAATCAAAGTTGCTCAGTGTACACTTTTTATTGTTCTTTTATGTCAAATTTTACGCGTATAAGCTTCCTAGATTATTTTGGATGCCAAAACACCAACTTTCTATGAAAAATGGAGAAAACCGTTAAAAGCTCTCCCATAGAGAGAGTTGAGCAACTTCGGACCATCAAAGTTGCTCGGTGTACACTTTTTATTTTTCTTCTACGTCCAATTTCACGAGTATAATCTTCGTAGATTATTTCGATGCCGAAACAACAACTTTGTATTACAGATAGACAAAATCGTTAAAAGCTCCTCCCTAGAGAGTTGAGCAACTTCGGACCTTCAAAGTTGCACTGTGTACAGTTTTTATTGTTCTTCTATGTCAAATTTTATGAGTATAAGCTTCCTAGATTATTTCGATGCCAAAACAACAACTTTCTATGACAAATGGACAAACTTTTAAAAGCTCCTCCATAGATAGAGTTGAGCAACTTCAGACCATCAAAGTTGCTCTGTGTACACATTTTATTGCTCTTCGATTTCAAATTTTATGAGTATAAGCTTCCTAGATTATTTCGATACCAAAACGACAACTTTCTATTACAAATGGACAAAACCGTTAAAAACTCCTACATAGAGAGAGTTGAGCAACTTCGGACCATCAAAGATGCTCGGTGTACACTTTTTATTGTTCTTCTATGTCCAATTTTACGGGTATAATTTTCGTAGAATATTTTGATGCCGAAACAATAACTTTCTATTACAAATGGACAAAACCGTTAAAAGCTTCTCCATAGAGAGAGTTGAGCAACTTTGGACCATCAAATTTGCTCGGTTTACACTTTTTATTGTTCTTCTATGTCCAATTTTACGGGTATAATTTTCGTAGAATATTCTGATGCCAAAACAATAACTTTCTATTACAAATGGACAAAACCGTTAAATGCTTCTCTACAGAGAGAGTCGAGCAACTTTGGACCATCAAATTGGCTCGGTTTACAATTTTTATTGTTCTTCTATGTCAAATTTGATGAGTATAAGCTTAATAGAATATTTCGATGCCAAAATAACAACTTTCTATAACAAATGGACAAAACCATGAAAAGCTCCTCCATAGAGAGAGTTGAGTAACTTCAGACCATCAAAGTTGCTCATTGTACACTTTTTATTGTTCTTCTATGTCAAATTTTACGAGTATAAGCTTCCGAGATTATTTTGGATGACCTAACACCAACTCTCTATGACAAATGGACAAAACCGTTAAAAGCTCCTCCATAGAGAGAGTTGAGCAACTTCGGACCATCAAAGTTGCTCGGTGTACACTTTTTATTGTTTTTCTATGTCCAATTTTACGGATCTAATTTTCGTAGAATATTTTGATGCCGAAACAATAACTTTCTATTACAAATGGACAAAATCGTTAAAAGCTTCTCCATAGAGAGAGTTGAGCAACTTCGGACCATTAAATTTGCTCGGTTTACACTTTTTATTGTTCTTCTATGTCAAATTTGATAAGTATAAGCTTAATAGAATATTTCGATGCCAAAATAACAACTTTCTATAACAAATGGACAAAACCATTAAAAGCTCCTCCATAGAGAGGGTTGAGCAACTTCGGAACATCAAAGTTGCTCGGTGTACAATTTTTATTGTTCTTCAATGTCAAATTTTACGAGTATAAGCTTCCTAGATTATTTCTATGCCAAAACAACAATTTTCTATGACAAATGGACAAAGCCGTTAAAAGCTCCTCCATAGAGAGAGTTGAGTAACTTCGGACCATCAAACTTGCTCGGTGTACACTTTTTAATGTTCTTCTATGTCAAATTTTACGATTGTAAGCTTCCTAGATTATTTCGATGCCCAAACAACAACTTTCTATGACAAATGGACAAAACCGTTAATTGCACCTCTATAGAGAGAGTTGAGCAACTTCGTACCATCAAAGTTGCTCGGTGTACACTTTTTATTTTTCTTCTACGTCCAATTTCACGAGTACAATCTTTGTAGATTATTTCGATGCTGAAACAACAACTTTCTATTACAAATTGACAAAACCGTTAAAAGCTGCTCCATAGAGAGAGTTGAGCAACTTCGGACAATCAAAGTTGCTCGGTGTACACTTTTTATTATTCTTCTATGTCAAATTTTACGAGTATAAGCTTCCTAGAATTTTTCGATTCTACAACAATAACTTTCTTTGACAAATGGACAAAACCGTTAAAAGCTCCTCCATAGATAGAGTTGATCAACTTCGGACCATCAAAGTTGCTAAGTGTACACTTTTTATTGTTCTTCTATGTCAAATATTACGAGTATAAGCCACCGAGATTATTTTGGATGCCAAAACACCAACTTTCTATGAAAAATGGACAAAAATGTTAAAAGCTCCTACCTAGAGAGAGTTGAGCAACTTCGGACCATCAAAGTTGCTCTGTGTACACTTTTTATTTTTCTTCCACGTCCAATTTCACGAGTATAAACATTCGAGATTATTTTGGATGCCCAAACACCAACTTTCTATGACAAATGGACAAAACCGTTAAAAGCTCCTCCATAGAGAGAGTTGAGCAACTTCGGACCATCAAAGTTGCTCGGCGTAAACTTTTTATTATTCTTCTATGTCAAATTTTACGAGTATAAGCTTCCTAGATTAGTTCGATGCCAAAACAACGACTTTGTATGAAAAATGGACAAAACTTTTAAAAGCTCCTCCATAGATAGACTTGAGCAACTTCGGACCATCAAAGTTCCTCTGTGTACAGTTTTTATTGTTCTTCTATGTCAAATTTTACGAGTATAAGCTTCCAAGATTATTTCGATGCCAAAACAACAACTTTCTATGACAAATGGACAAAACTTTTAAAAGCTCCTCCATAGATAGAGTTGAGCAACTTCGGACCATCAAAGTTGCTCTGTGTACACTTTTTATTGTTCTTCTATGTCAAATTTTATGAGTATAAGCTTCCTAGATTATTTCGATGCCAAAACAACAACTTTCTATGACAAATGGACAAAACAGTTAAAAGCTCCTAGATAGAGAGTGTTGAGCAACTTCGGACCATCAAAGTTGCTCGGTGTACACTTTTTATTTTTCTTCTACGTCCAATTTCACGAGTATAATCTTCGTAGATTATTTCGATGCCGAAACAACAACTTTGTATTACAAATAGATAAAATCGTTAAAAGCTCCTCCATAGAGAGTTGAGCAACTTCGGACCTTCAAAGTTGCACTGTGTACACTTTTTATTGTTCTTCTTTGTCAAATTTTAAGTGTATAGGCTTCCGAGATTATTTTGGATGCCAAAACATAAACTTTCTAGGACAAATGGACAAAACCGTTAAAAGCTCCTCCATAGAGAGAGTTGAGCAACTTCGGACCACCAATGTTGCTAGGTGTACACGTTTTATTGTTCTTCTATGTCCGATTTTACGAGTATAATCTTCGAAGTTTATTTCGATGCCGAAACAACAACTTTCTATTACAAATGGACAAAACCTTTAAAAGCTTCTCCATAGAGAGAGTTGAGAAACTTCAGACCATCAAAGTTGCTCGGCGTACAATTTTTAATGTTGTTCTATGTCAAATTTTTTGAGTATAAGCTCCCTAGATTATTTCGATGCCAAAGGATCAACTTTTTATGACAAATGGAAAAAACTGTTAAAAGCTCGTCCATAGAGAGAGTTGAGCAATTTCGGACCATCAAAGTTGCTCAGTGTACACATTTTATTCTTCTTCTATGTGAAATATTATGAGTATAAGCTACCGAGATTATTTTGGATGCCAAAACACCAACTTTATATGACGAATAGACAAAACCGTTAAAAGATCCTCCATAGAGAGAGTTGAGCAACTTCGGACCATCAAGGTTGCTCGGTGTACACATTTTTATTTTTCTTCTACGTCCAATTTCACGAGTACAACTTTCTATTACAAATTGACAAAACCGTTAAAAGCTGCTCCATAGATTGAGTTGAGCAACTTCAGACAATCACAGTTGCTCGGTGTACACTTTTTATTATTCTTCTATGTCAAATTTTATGAGTATAAGCTTCCTAGAATAATTCGATTCTAAAACAATAACTTTCTTTGACAAATGGATAAAACCGTTAAAAGCACCTCCATAGATAGAGTTGATCAACTTCGGACCATCAAAGTTGCTAAGTGTACACTTTTTATTGTTCTTCTATGTCAAATATTACGAGTATAAGCCACCGAGATTATTTTGGATGCCAAAACACCAACTTTCTATGAAAAATGGACAAAACTGTTAAAAGCTCCTACTTAGAGAGAGTTGAGCAACTTCGGACCATCAAAGTTGCTCTATATACACTTTTTATTTTTCTTCCACGTCCAATTTCACGAGTATAAACATTCGAGATTATTTTGGATGCCCAAACACCAACTTTGTATGACAAATGGACAAAACCGTTAAAAGCTCCTCCATAGAGAGAGTTGAGCAACTTCTGACCATCAAAGTTGCTCGGTGTACACTTTTTATTGTTCTTCTATGTCCAATTTTACGAGTTTAAGCTTTCGAGATTATTTTGGACGCAAAAACACCAACTTTTTATGACAAATGGACAAAACCATTAAAAGCTCCTCGATAGAGAGAGTTCAGCAACTTCGGACCATCAAAGTTGCTCGGTGTACACTTTTTATTGTTCTTCTATGTCCAATTTTGCGAATATAATCCTCGTAGATTATTTCGATACCGAAACAATAACTTTCTATAACAAATGGACAAAACCGTTTAAAGCTCCTCCATAGAGAGAGTTGTGCAACTTTAGACCATCAAAGTTGCTGGAGCACACTTTTTATTGTTCTCCTATGTCAAATTTTACGAGTATAAACTTCTTATATTATTTCGATGCCAAAACAACAACTTTCTATGACAAAGGGAAAAACTCGTTAAAAGCTCCTCAATAAAGAGAGTTGAGCAACTTCGGACCATCAAAGTTGCTCGGTGTACACTTTTTAATGTTCTTCTATGTCAAATTTTACGAGTATAAGCTACCTAGATTATTACGATGCCAAAGGAGCAACTTTCTATCACAAATGGATAAAACCGTTAAAGGCTCCTCCATAGAGAGAGTTGAGCAAGTTTCTCAATGTACACTTTTTATTGTTCTTCTTTGTCAAATTTGACGAGTATAGGCTTCCGAGATTATTTTGGATGCCAAAACACTAACTTTCTAGGACAAATGGACAAAACCGTTAAAAGCTCCTCCATAGAGAGAGTTGAGCAACTTCGGACCACCAATGTTGCTAGGTGTACACGTTTTATTGTTCTTCTATGTCCAATTTTATGAGTATAATCTTAGAAGATTATTTCGATGCAGAAACAACAACTTTCTATTACAAATGGACAAAACCGTTAAAAGCTTCTCCATAGAGAGAGTTGAGAAACTTCGGACCATCAAAGTTGCTCGAGCACACTTTTTATTATTCTCCTATGTCAAATTTTACGAGCATAAACTTCTTATATTATTTTGATGCCAAAACAACAACTTTCTATGACAAAAAGACAAACTCGTTAAAAGCTCCTCAATAAAGAGAGTTGAGCAACTTCGGACCCTCAAAGTTCCTCGGTGTACACTTTTTAATGTTCTTCTATGTCAAATTTTACGAGTATAAGCTCCCTAGATTATTACGATGCCAAAGGAGCAACTTTCTATCACAAATGGATAAAACCGTTAAAGGCTCCTCCATGGAGAGAGTTGAGCAAGTTGCTCAGTGTACACTTTTTATTGTTCTTCTTTGTCAAATTTTAAGTGTATAGGCTTCCGAGATTATTTTGGATGCCAAAACAACAACTTTCTAGGACAAATGAACAAAACCGTTAAAAGCTCCTCCATAGAGAGAGTTGAGCAACTTCGGACCACCAATGTTGCTAGGTGTACACGTTTTATTGTTCTTCTATGTCCAATTTTATGAGTATAATCTTCGAAGTTTATTTCGATGGCGAAACAACAACTTTCTATTACAAATGGACAAAACCTTTAAAAGCTTCTCCATAGAGAGAGTTGAGAAACTTCAGACCATCAAAGTTGCTCGAGCACACTTTTTATTGCTCTTCTATGTCAAATTTTACGAGTATAAACTTCTTAGATTATTTCGAAGCCAAAACAACAACTTTCTATGACAAATGGACAAAACCGTTAAAAGCTCCTCAATAAAGAGAGTTGAGCAAGTTCGGACCATCAAAGTTGTTCGGCGTACACTTTTTAATGTTGTTCTATGTCAAATTTTTTGAGTATAAACTCCCTAGATTATTTCGATGCCAAAGGATCAACTTTCTATGACAAATGGACAAAACTGTTAAAAGCTCCTCCATAGAGAGAGTTGAGCAATTTCGGACTATCAAAGTTGCTCAGTGTACACATTTTATTCTTCTTCTATGTGAAATATTATGAGTATATGCTACCGAGATTATTTTGGAAGCCAAAACACCAACTTTATATGATGAATGGATAAAATCGTTAAAAGATCCTCCATAGAGAGAGTTGAGCAACTTCAGACCATCAAAGTTGCTCGGTGTACACTTTTTATTGTTCTTCTATGTTAAATTCTTCGAGTATAAGCTTCCGAGATTATTTCGATGCCAAAACACCAACTTTCTATGACAAATGAACAAAAACGTTAAAAGCTCCTCCATAGAGAGAGTTGAGCAACTTCGGACCATCAAAGTTGCTCAGTGTACACTTTTTATTGTTCTTTTATGTCAAATTTTACGCGTATAAGCTTCCTAGATTATTTTGGATGCCAAAACACCAACTTTCTATGAAAAATGGAGAAAACCGTTAAAAGCTCTCCCATAGAGAGAGTTGAGCAACTTCGGACCATCAAAGTTGCTCGGTGTACACTTTTTATTTTTCTTCTACGTCCAATTTCACGAGTATAATCTTCGTAGATTATTTCGATGCCGAAACAACAACTTTGTATTACAGATAGACAAAATCGTTAAAAGCTCCTCCCTAGAGAGTTGAGCAACTTCGGACCTTCAAAGTTGCACTGTGTACAGTTTTTATTGTTCTTCTATGTCAAATTTTATGAGTATAAGCTTCCTAGATTATTTCGATGCCAAAACAACAACTTTCTATGACAAATGGACAAACTTTTAAAAGCTCCTCCATAGATAGAGTTGAGCAACTTCAGACCATCAAAGTTGCTCTGTGTACACATTTTATTGCTCTTCGATTTCAAATTTTATGAGTATAAGCTTCCTAGATTATTTCGATACCCAAACGACAACTTTCTATTACAAATGGACAAAACCGTTAAAAACTCCTACATAGAGAGAGAATTGAGCAACTTCGGACCATCAAAGATGCTCGGTGTACACTTTTTATTGTTCTTCTATGTCCAATTTTACGGGTATAATTTTCGTAGAATATTTTGATGCCGAAACAATAACTTTCTATTACAAATGGACAAAACCGTTAAAAGCTTCTCCATAGAGAGAGTTGAGCAACTTTGGACCATCAAATTTGCTCGGTTTACACTTTTTATTGTTCTTCTATGTCCAATTTTACGGGTATAATTTTCGTAGAATATTCTGATGCCGAAACAATAACTTTCTATTACAAATGGACAAAACCGTTAAATGCTTCTCTACAGAGAGAGTCGAGCAACTTCGGACCATCAAATTGGCTCGGTTTACAATTTTTATTGTTCTTCTATGTCAAATTTGATGAGTATAAGCTTAATAGAATATTTCGATGCCAAAATAACAACTTTCTATAACAAATGGACAAAACCATGAAAAGCTCCTCCATAGAGAGAGTTGAGTAACTTCAGACCATCAAAGTTGCTCATTGTACACTTTTTATTGTTCTTCTATGTCAAATTTTACGAGTATAAGCTTCCGAGATTATTTTGGATGACCTAACACCAACTCTCTATGACAAATGGACAAAACCGTTAAAAGCTCCTCCATAGAGAGAGTTGAGCAACTTCGGACCATCAAAGTTGCTCGGTGTACACTTTTTATTGTTTTTCTATGTCCAATTTTACGGATCTAATTTTCGTAGAATATTTTGATGCCGAAACAATAACTTTCTATTACAAATGGACAAAATCGTTAAAAGCTTCTCCATAGAGAGAGTTGAGCAACTTCGGACCATCAAAGTTGCTCAGTGTACACTTTTTATTGTTCTTTTATGTCAAATTTTACGCGTATAAGCTTCCTAGATTATTTTGGATGCCAAAACACCAACTTTCTATGAAAAATGGAGAAAACCGTTAAAAGCTCTCCCATAGAGAGAGTTGAGCAACTTCGGACCATCAAAGTTGCTCGGTGTACACTTTTTATTTTTCTTCTACGTCCAATTTCACGAGTATAATCTTCGTAGATTATTTCGATGCCGAAACAACAACTTTGTATTACAGATAGACAAAATCGTTAAAAGCTCCTCCCTAGAGAGTTGAGCAACTTCGGACCTTCAAAGTTGCACTGTGTACAGTTTTTATTGTTCTTCTATGTCAAATTTTATGAGTATAAGCTTCCTAGATTATTTCGATGCCAAAACAACAACTTTCTATGACAAATGGACAAACTTTTAAAACCTCCTCCATAGATAGAGTTGAGCAACTTCAGACCATCAAAGTTGCTCTGTGTACACATTTTATTGCTCTTCGATTTCAAATTTTATGAGTATAAGCTTCCTAGATTATTTCGATACCAAAACGACAACTTTCTATTACAAATGGACAAAACCGTTAAAAACTCCTACATAGAGAGAGTTGAGCAACTTCGGACCATCAAAGATGCTCGGTGTACACTTTTTATTGTTCTTCTATGTCCAATTTTACGGGTATAATTTTCGTAGAATATTTTGATGCCGAAACAATAACTTTCTATTACAAATGGACAAAACCGTTAAAAGCTTCTCCATAGAGAGAGTTGAGCAACTTTGGACCATCAAATTTGCTCGGTTTACACTTTTTATTGTTCTTCTATGTCCAATTTTACGGGTATAATTTTCGTAGAATATTCTGATGCCGAAACAATAACTTTCTATTACAAATGGACAAAACCGTTAAATGCTTCTCTACAGAGAGAGTCGAGCAACTTCGGACCATCAAATTGGCTCGGTTTACAATTTTTATTGTTCTTCTATGTCAAATTTGATGAGTATAAGCTTAATAGAATATTTCGATGCCAAAATAACAACTTTCTATAACAAATGGACAAAACCATGAAAAGCTCCTCCATAGAGAGAGTTGAGTAACTTCAGACCATCAAAGTTGCTCATTGTACACTTTTTATTGTTCTTCTATGTCAAATTTTACGAGTATAAGCTTCCGAGATTATTTTGGATGACCTAACACCAACTCTCTATGACAAATGGACAAAACCGTTAAAAGCTCCTCCATAGAGAGAGTTGAGCAACTTCGGACCATCAAAGTTGCTCGGTGTACACTTTTTATTGTTTTTCTATGTCCAATTTTACGGATCTAATTTTCGTAGAATATTTTGATGCCGAAACAATAACTTTCTATTACAAATGGACAAAATCGTTAAAAGCTTCTCCATAGAGAGAGTTGAGCAACTTCGGACCATCAAATTTGCTCGGTTTACACTTTTTATTGTTCTTCTATGTCAAATTTGATAAGTATAAGCTTAATAGAATATTTCGATGCCAAAATAACAACTTTCTATAACAAATGGACAAAACCATTAAAAGCTCCTCCATAGAGAGGGTTGAGCAACTTCGGAACATCAAAGTTGCTCGGTGTACAATTTTTATTGTTCTTCAATGTCAAATTTTACGAGTATAAGCTTCCTAGATTATTTCTATGCCAAAACAACAATTTTCTATGACAAATGGACAAAGCCGTTAAAAGCTCCTCCATAGAGAGAGTTGAGTAACTTCGGACCATCAAACTTGCTCGGTGTACACTTTTTAATGTTCTTCTATGTCAAATTTTACGATTGTAAGCTTCCTAGATTATTTCGATGCCCAAACAACAACTTTCTATGACAAATGGACAAAATCGTTAAATGCTCCTCTATAGAGAGAGTTGAGCAACTTCGTACCATCAAAGTTGCTCGGTGTACACTTTTTATTTTTCTTCTACGTCCAATTTCACGAGTACAATCTTTGTAGATTATTTCGATGCTGAAACAACAACTTTCTATTACAAATTGACAAAACCGTTAAAAGCTGCTCCATAGAGAGAGTTGAGCAACTTCGGACAATCAAAGTTGCTCGGTGTACACTTTTTATTATTCTTCTATGTCAAATTTTACGAGTATAAGCTTCCTAGAATTTTTCGATTCTACAACAATAACTTTCTTTGACAAATGGACAAAACCGTTAAAAGCTCCTCCATAGATAGAGTTGATCAACTTCGGACCATCAAAGTTGCTAAGTGTACACTTTTTATTGTTCTTCTATGTCAAATATTACGAGTATAAGCCACCGAGATTATTTTGGATGCCAAAACACCAACTTTCTATGAAAAATGGACAAAACTGTTAAAAGCTCCTACCTAGAGAGAGTTGAGCAACTTCGGACCATCAAAGTTGCTCTGTGTACACTTTTTATTTTTCTTCCACGTCCAATTTCACGAGTATAAACATTCGAGATTATTTTGGATGCCCAAACACCAACTTTCTATGACAAATGGACAAAACCGTTAAAAGCTCCTCCATAGAGAGAGTTGAGCAACTTCGGACCATCAAAGTTGCTCGGCGTAAACTTTTTATTATTCTTCTATGTCAAATTTTACGAGTATAAGCTTCCTAGATTAGTTCGATGCCAAAACAACGACTTTGTATGACAAATGGACAAAACTTTTAAAAGCTCCTCCATAGATAGACTTGAGCAACTTCGGACCATCAAAGTTCCTCTGTGTACAATTTTTATTGTTCTTCTATGTCAAATTTTACGAGTATAAGCTTCCAAGATTATTTCGATGCCAAAACAATAAATTTCTATGACAAATGGACAAAACTTTTAAAAGCTCCTCCAAAGATAGAGTTGAGCAACTTCGGACCATCAAAGTTGCACTGTGTACAGTTTTTATTGTTCTTCTATGTCAAATTTTATGAGTATAAGCTTCCTAGATTATTTCGATGCCAAAACAACAACTTTCTATGACAAATGGACAAACTTTTAAAAGCTCCTCCATAGATAGAGTTGAGCAACTTCAGACCATCAAAGTTGCTCTGTGTACACATTTTATTGCTCTTCGATTTCAAATTTTATGAGTATAAGCTTCCTAGATTATTTCGATACCCAAACGACAACTTTCTATTACAAATGGACAAAACCGTTAAAAACTCCTACATAGAGAGAGAATTGAGCAACTTCGGACCATCAAAGATGCTCGGTGTACACTTTTTATTGTTCTTCTATGTCCAATTTTACGGGTATAATTTTCGTAGAATATTTTGATGCCGAAACAATAACTTTCTATTACAAATGGACAAAACCGTTAAAAGCTTCTCCATAGAGAGAGTTGAGCAACTTTGGACCATCAAATTTGCTCGGTTTACACTTTTTATTGTTCTTCTATGTCCAATTTTACGGGTATAATTTTCGTAGAATATTCTGATGCCGAAACAATAACTTTCTATTACAAATGGACAAAACCGTTAAATGCTTCTCTACAGAGAGAGTCGAGCAACTTCGGACCATCAAATTGGCTCGGTTTACAATTTTTATTGTTCTTCTATGTCAAATTTGATGAGTATAAGCTTAATAGAATATTTCGATGCCAAAATAACAACTTTCTATAACAAATGGACAAAACCATGAAAAGCTCCTCCATAGAGAGAGTTGAGTAACTTCAGACCATCAAAGTTGCTCATTGTACACTTTTTATTGTTCTTCTATGTCAAATTTTACGAGTATAAGCTTCCGAGATTATTTTGGATGACCTAACACCAACTCTCTATGACAAATGGACAAAACCGTTAAAAGCTCCTCCATAGAGAGAGTTGAGCAACTTCGGACCATCAAAGTTGCTCGGTGTACACTTTTTATTGTTTTTCTATGTCCAATTTTACGGATCTAATTTTCGTAGAATATTTTGATGCCGAAACAATAACTTTCTATTACAAATGGACAAAATCGTTAAAAGCTTCTCCATAGAGAGAGTTGAGCAACTTCGGACCATCAAAGTTGCTCAGTGTACACTTTTTATTGTTCTTTTATGTCAAATTTTACGCGTATAAGCTTCCTAGATTATTTTGGATGCCAAAACACCAACTTTCTATGAAAAATGGAGAAAACCGTTAAAAGCTCTCCCATAGAGAGAGTTGAGCAACTTCGGACCATCAAAGTTGCTCGGTGTACACTTTTTATTTTTCTTCTACGTCCAATTTCACGAGTATAATCTTCGTAGATTATTTCGATGCCGAAACAACAACTTTGTATTACAGATAGACAAAATCGTTAAAAGCTCCTCCCTAGAGAGTTGAGCAACTTCGGACCTTCAAAGTTGCACTGTGTACAGTTTTTATTGTTCTTCTATGTCAAATTTTATGAGTATAAGCTTCCTAGATTATTTCGATGCCAAAACAACAACTTTCTATGACAAATGGACAAACTTTTAAAACCTCCTCCATAGATAGAGTTGAGCAACTTCAGACCATCAAAGTTGCTCTGTGTACACATTTTATTGCTCTTCGATTTCAAATTTTATGAGTATAAGCTTCCTAGATTATTTCGATACCAAAACGACAACTTTCTATTACAAATGGACAAAACCGTTAAAAACTCCTACATAGAGAGAGTTGAGCAACTTCGGACCATCAAAGATGCTCGGTGTACACTTTTTATTGTTCTTCTATGTCCAATTTTACGGGTATAATTTTCGTAGAATATTTTGATGCCGAAACAATAACTTTCTATTACAAATGGACAAAACCGTTAAAAGCTTCTCCATAGAGAGAGTTGAGCAACTTTGGACCATCAAATTTGCTCGGTTTACACTTTTTATTGTTCTTCTATGTCCAATTTTACGGGTATAATTTTCGTAGAATATTCTGATGCCGAAACAATAACTTTCTATTACAAATGGACAAAACCGTTAAATGCTTCTCTACAGAGAGAGTCGAGCAACTTCGGACCATCAAATTGGCTCGGTTTACAATTTTTATTGTTCTTCTATGTCAAATTTGATGAGTATAAGCTTAATAGAATATTTCGATGCCAAAATAACAACTTTCTATAACAAATGGACAAAACCATGAAAAGCTCCTCCATAGAGAGAGTTGAGTAACTTCAGACCATCAAAGTTGCTCATTGTACACTTTTTATTGTTCTTCTATGTCAAATTTTACGAGTATAAGCTTCCGAGATTATTTTGGATGACCTAACACCAACTCTCTATGACAAATGGACAAAACCGTTAAAAGCTCCTCCATAGAGAGAGTTGAGCAACTTCGGACCATCAAAGTTGCTCGGTGTACACTTTTTATTGTTTTTCTATGTCCAATTTTACGGATCTAATTTTCGTAGAATATTTTGATGCCGAAACAATAACTTTCTATTACAAATGGACAAAATCGTTAAAAGCTTCTCCATAGAGAGAGTTGAGCAACTTCGGACCATCAAATTTGCTCGGTTTACACTTTTTATTGTTCTTCTATGTCAAATTTGATAAGTATAAGCTTAATAGAATATTTCGATGCCAAAATAACAACTTTCTATAACAAATGGACAAAACCATTAAAAGCTCCTCCATAGAGAGGGTTGAGCAACTTCGGAACATCAAAGTTGCTCGGTGTACAATTTTTATTGTTCTTCAATGTCAAATTTTACGAGTATAAGCTTCCTAGATTATTTCTATGCCAAAACAACAATTTTCTATGACAAATGGACAAAGCCGTTAAAAGCTCCTCCATAGAGAGAGTTGAGTAACTTCGGACCATCAAACTTGCTCGGTGTACACTTTTTAATGTTCTTCTATGTCAAATTTTACGATTGTAAGCTTCCTAGATTATTTCGATGCCCAAACAACAACTTTCTATGACAAATGGACAAAATCGTTAAATGCTCCTCTATAGAGAGAGTTGAGCAACTTCGTACCATCAAAGTTGCTCGGTGTACACTTTTTATTTTTCTTCTACGTCCAATTTCACGAGTACAATCTTTGTAGATTATTTCGATGCTGAAACAACAACTTTCTATTACAAATTGACAAAACCGTTAAAAGCTGCTCCATAGAGAGAGTTGAGCAACTTCGGACAATCAAAGTTGCTCGGTGTACACTTTTTATTATTCTTCTATGTCAAATTTTACGAGTATAAGCTTCCTAGAATTTTTCGATTCTACAACAATAACTTTCTTTGACAAATGGACAAAACCGTTAAAAGCTCCTCCATAGATAGAGTTGATCAACTTCGGACCATCAAAGTTGCTAAGTGTACACTTTTTATTGTTCTTCTATGTCAAATATTACGAGTATAAGCCACCGAGATTATTTTGGATGCCAAAACAACAACTTTCTATGAAAAATGGACAAAACTGTTAAAAGCTCCTACCTAGAGAGAGTTGAGCAACTTCGGACCATCAAAGTTGCTCTGTGTACACTTTTTATTTTTCTTCCACGTCCAATTTCACGAGTATAAACATTCGAGATTATTTTGGATGCCCAAACACCAACTTTCTATGACAAATGGACAAAACCGTTAAAAGCTCCTCCATAGAGAGAGTTGAGCAACTTCGGACCATCAAAGTTGCTCGGCGTAAACTTTTTATTATTCTTCTATGTCAAATTTTACGAGTATAAGCTTCCTAGATTAGTTCGATGCCAAAACAACGACTTTGTATGACAAATGGACAAAACTTTTAAAAGCTCCTCCATAGATAGACTTGAGCAACTTCGGACCATCAAAGTTCCTCTGTGTACAATTTTTATTGTTCTTCTATGTCAAATTTTACGAGTATAAGCTTCCAAGATTATTTCGATGCCAAAACAATAAATTTCTATGACAAATGGACAAAACTTTTAAAAGCTCCTCCAAAGATAGAGTTGAGCAACTTCGGACCATCAAAGTTGCTCTGTGTACACTTTTTATTGTTCTTCTATGTCAAATTTTATGAGTATAAGCTTCCTAGATTATTTCGATTACAAAACAACAACTTTCTATGACAAATAGACAAAACAGTTAAAAGCCCCTAGATAGAGAGTGTTGAGCAACTTCGGACCATCAAAGTTGCTCGGTGTACACTTTTTATTTTTCTTCTACGTCCAATTTCACGAGTATAATCTTCGTAGATTATTTCGATGCCGAAACAACAACTTTGTATTACAAATAGATAAAATCGTTAAAAGCTCCTCCATAGAGAGTTGAGCAACTTCGGACCTTCAAAGTTGCACTGTGTACACTTTTTATTGTTCTTCTTTGTCAAATTTTAAGTGTATAGGCTTCCGAGATTATTTTGCATGCCAAAACATAAACTTTCTAGGACAAATGGACAAAACCGTTAAAAGCTCCTCCATAGAGAGAGTTGAGCAACTTCGGACCACCAATGTTGCTAGGTGTACACGTTTTATTGTTCTTCTATGTCCGATTTTACGAGTATAATCTTCGAAGTTTATTTCGATGCCGAAACAACAACTTTCTATTACAAATGGACAAAACCTTTAAAAGCTTCTCCATAGAGAGAGTTGAGAAACTTCAGACCATCAAAGTTGCTCGAGCACACTTTTTATTGCTCTTCTATGTCAAATTTTACGAGTATAAACTTCTTAGATTATTTCGATGCCAAAACAACAACTTTCTATGACAAATGGACAAAACCGTTAAAAGCTCCTCAATAAAGAGAGTTGAGCAAGTTCGGACCATCAAAGTTGTTCGGCGTACACTTTTTAATGTTGTTCTATGTCAAATTTTTTGAGTATAAGCTCCCTAGATTATTTCGATGCCAAAGGATCAACTTTTTATGACAAATGGACAAAACTGTTAAAAGCTCCTCCATAGAGAGAGTTGAGCAATTTCGGACCATCAAAGTCGCTCAGTGTACACATTGTATTCTTCTTCTATGTGAAATATTATGAGTATAAGCAACCGAGATTATTTTGGAAGCCAAAACACCAACTTTATATGACGAATGGACAAAACCGTTATAAGATCCTCCATAGAGAGAGTTGAGCAACTTCGGACCATCAAAGTTGCTCGGTGTACACTTTTTATTTTTATTCTAAGTCCAATTTCACGAGAATAATCTTCGTAGATTATTTCGATGCCGAAACAACAACTTTCTATTAAAAATGCACAAAACAGTTAAAAGCTCCTCCATAGAGAGAGTTGAGCAACTTCAGACCATCAAAGTTGCTCAGTGTACACTTTTTATTGTTCTTCTATGTCAAATTTTACGCGTATAAGCTTCCTAGATTATTTTGGATGCCAAAACACCAACTTTCTATGACAAATGGACAAAACCGTTAAAAGCTCCTCCATAGAGAGAGTTGAGCAACTTCGGAACATCAAAGTTGCTCGGCGTAAACTTTTTATTATTCTTCTATGTCAAATTTTACGAGTATAAGCTTCCTAGATTAGTTCGATGCCAAAACAACGACTTTGTATGACAAATGGACAAAACTTTTAAAAGCTCCTCCATAGATAGACTTGAGCAACTTCGGACCATCAAAGTTCCTCTGTGTACAGTTTTTATTGTTCTTCTATGTCAAATTTTACGAGTATAAGCTTCCAAGATTATTTCGATGCCAAAACAACAACTTTCTATGACAAATGGACAAAACTTTTAAAAGCTCCTCCATAGATAGAGTTGAGCAACTTCGGACCATCAAAGTTGCTCTGTGTACACTTTTTATTGTTCTTCTATGTCAAATTTTATGAGTATAAGCTTCCTAGATTATTTCGATGCCAAAACAACAACTTTCTATGACAAATGGACAAAACCGTTAAAAGCTCCTAGATAGAGAGTGTTGAGCAACTTCGGACCATCAAAGTTGCTCGGTGTACACTTTTTATTTTTCTTCTACGTCCAATTTCACGAGTATAATCTTCGTAGATTATTTCGATGCCGAAACAACAACTTTGTATTACAAATAGATAAAATCGTTAAAAGCTCCTCCATAGAGAGTTGAGCAACTTCGGACCTTCAAAGTTGCACTGTGTACACTTTTTATTGTTCTTCTTTGTCAAATTTTAAGTGTATAGGCTTCCGAGATTATTTTGGATGCCAAACCACCAACTTTCTAGGACAAATGGACAAAACCGTTAAAAGCTCCTCCATAGAGAGAGTTGAGCAACTTTGGACCACCAATGTTGCTAGGTGTACACGTTTTATTGTTCTTCTATGTCAAATTTTACGAGTATAAACTTCTTAGATTATTTCGATGCCAAAACAACAACTTTCTATGACAAATGGACAAAACCGTTAAAAGCTCCTCAATAAAGAGAGTTGAGCAAGTTCGGACCATCAAAGTTGTTCGGCGTACAATTTTTAATGTTGTTCTATGTCAAATTTTTTGAGTATAAGCTCCCTAGATTATTTCGATGCCAAAGGATCAACTTTTTATGAAAAATGGACAAAACTGTTAAAAGCTCGTCCATAGAGAGAGTTGAGCAATTTCGGACCATCAAAGTTGCTCAGTGTACACATTTTATTCTTCTTCTATGTGAAATATTATGAGTATAAGCTACCGAGATTATTTTGGATGCCAAAACACCAATTTTATATGACGAATAGACAAAACCGTTAAAAGATCCTCCATAGAGAGAGTTGAGCAACTTCGGACCATCAAAGTTGCTCGGTGTACACTTTTTTATTTTTCTTCTACGTCCAATTTCACGAGTACAACTTTCTATTACAAATTGACAAAACCGTTAAAAGCTGCTCCATAGATTGAGTTGAGCAACTTCAGACAATCACAGTTGCTCGGTGTACACTTTTTATTATTCTTCTATGTCAAATTTTATGAGTATAAGCTTCCTAGAATAATTCGATTCTAAAACAATAACTTTCTTTGACAAATGGATAAAACCGTTAAAAGCACCTCCATAGATAGAGTTGATCAACTTCGGACCATCAAAGTTGCTAAGTGTACACTTTTTATTGTTCTTCTATGTCAAATATTACGAGTATAAGCCACCGAGATTATTTTGGATGCCAAAACACCAACTTTCTATGAAAAATGGACAAAACTGTTAAAAGCTCCTACTTAGAGAGAGTTGAGCAACTTCGGACCATCAAAGTTGCTCTGTGTACACTTTTTATTTTTCTTCCACGTCCAATTTCACGAGTATAAACATTCGAGATTATTTTGGATGCCCAAACACCAACTTTGTATGACAAATGGACAAAACCGTTAAAAGCTCCTCCATAGAGAGAGTTGAGCAACTTCTGACCATCAAAGTTGCTCGGTGTACACTTTTTATTGTTCTTCTATGTCCAATTTTACGAGTTTAAGCTTTCGAGATTATTTTGGACGCAAAAACACCAACTTTTTATGACAAATGGACAAAACCATTAAAAACTCCTCGATAGAGAGAGTTCAGTAACTTCGGACCATCAAAGTTGCTCGGTGTACACTTTTTATTGTTCTTCTATGTCCAATTTTGCGAATATAATCCTCGTAGATTATTTCGATACCGAAACAATAACTTTCTATAACAAATGGACAAAACCGTTTAAAGCTCCTCCATAGAGAGAGTTGTGCAACTTTAGACCATCAAAGTTGCTGGAGCACACTTTTTATTGTTCTCCTATGTCAAATTTTACGAGTATAAACTTCTTATATTATTTCGATGCCAAAACAACAACTTTCTATGACAAAGGGAAAAACTCGTTAAAAGCTCCTCAATAAAGAGAGTTGAGCAACTTCGGACCATCAAAGTTGCTCGGTGTACACTTTTTAATGTTCTTCTATGTCAAATTTTACGAGTATAAGCTACCTGGATTATTACGATGCCAAAGGAGCAACTTTCTATCACAAATGGATAAAACCGTTAAAGGCTCCTCCATAGAGAGAGTTGAGCAAGTTTCTCAATGTACACTTTTTATTGTTCTTCTTTGTCAAATTTGACGAGTATAGGCTTCCGAGATTATTTTGGATGCCAAAAACCAACTTTCTAGGACAAATGGACAAAACCGTTAAAAGCTCCTCCATAGAGAGAGTTGAGCAACTTCGGACCACCAATGTTGCTAGGTGTACACGTTTTATTGTTCTTCTATGTCCAATTTTATGAGTATAATCTTAGAAGATTATTTCGATGCAGAAACAACAACTTTCTATTACAAATGCACAAAACCGTTAAAAGCTTCTCCATAGAGAGAGTTGAGAAACTTCGGACCATCAAAGTTGCTCGAGCACACTTTTTATTATTCTCCTATGTCAAATTTTACGAGTATAAACTTCTTATATTATTTTGATGCCAAAACAACAACTTTCTATGACAAAAAGACAAACTCGTTAAAAGCTCCTCAATAAAGAGAGTTGAGCAACTTCGGACCCTCAAAGTTCCTCGGTGTACACTTTTCAATGTTCTTCTATGTCAAATTTTACGAGTATAAGCTCCCTAGATTATTACGATGCCAAAGGAGCAACTTTCTATCACAAATGGATAAAACCGTTAAAGGCTCCTCCATAGAGAGAGTTGAGCAAGTTGCTCAGTGTACACTTTTTATTGTTCTTCTTTGTCAAATTTTAAGTGTATAGGCTTCCGAGATTATTTTGGATGCCAAAACACCAACTTTCTAGGACAAATGAACAAAACCGTTAAAAGCTCCTCCTTAGAGAGGGTTGAGCAACTTCGGACCACCAATGTTGCTAGGTGTACACGTTTTATTGTTCTTCTATGTCCAATTTTATGAGTATAATCTTCGAAATTTATTTCGATGCCGAAACAACAACTTTCTATTACAAATGGACAAAACCTTGAAAAGCTTCTCCATAGAGAGAGTTGAGAAACTTCAGACCATCAAAGTTGCTCGAGCACACTTTTTATTGCTCTTCTATGTCAAATTTTACGGGTATAAACTTCTTAGATTATTTCGATGCCAAAACAACAACTTTCTATGACAAATGGACAAAACCGTTAAAAGCTCCTCAATAAAGAGAGTTGAGCAAGTTCGGACCATCAAAGTTGTTCGGCGTACACTTTTTAATGTTGTTCTATGTCAAATTTTTTGAGTATAAACTCCCTAGATTATTTCGATGCCAAAGGATCAACTTTCTATGACAAATGGACAAAACTGTTAAAAGCTCCTCCATAGAGAGAGTTGAGCAATTTCGGACCATCAAAGTTGCTCAGTGTACACATTTTATTCTTCTTCTATGTGAAATATTATGAGTATATGCTACCGAGATTAATTTGGAAGCCAAAACACCAACTTTATATGACGAATGGATAAAATCATTAAAAGATCCTCCATAGAGAGAGTTGAGCAACTTCAGACCATCAAAGTTGCTCGGTGTACACTTTTTATTGTTCTTCTATGTTAAATTCTTCGAGTATAAGCTTCCGAGATTATTTCGATGCCAAAACACCAACTTTCTATGACAAATGAACAAAAACGTTAAAAGCTCCTCCATAGAGAGAGTTGAGCAACTTCGGACCATCAAAGTTGCTCAGTGTACACTTTTTATTGTTCTTTTATGTCAAATTTTACGCGTATAAGCTTCCTAGATTATTTTGGATGCCAAAACAACAACTTTCTATGAAAAATGGAGAAAACCGTTAAAAGCTCTCCCATAGAGAGAGTTGAGCAACTTCGGACCATCAAAGTTGCTCGGTGTACACTTTTTATTTTTCTTCTACGTCCAATTTCACGAGTATAATCTTCGTAGATTATTTCGATGCCGAAACAACAACTTTGTATTACAAATAGACAAAATCGTTAAAAGCTCCTCCCTAGAGAGTTGAGCAACTTCGGAACTTCAAAGTTGCACTGTGTACAGTTTTTATTGTTCTTCTATGTCAAATTTTATGAGTATAAGCTTCCTAGATTATTTCGATGCCAAAACAACAACTTTCTATGACAAATGGATAAACTTTTAAAAGCTCCTCCATAGATAGAGTTGAGCAACTTCAGACCATCAAAGTTGCTCTGTGTACACATTTTATTGCTCTTCGATTTCAAATTTTATGAGTATAAGTTTCCTAGATTATTTCGATACCAAAACGACAACTTTCTATTACAAATGGACAAAACCGTTAAAAACTCCTACATAGAGAGAGTTGAGCAACTTCGGACCATCAAAGATGCTCGATGTACACTTTTTATTGTTCTTCTATGTCCAATTTTACGGGTATAATTTTCGTAGAATATTTTGATGCCGAAACAATAACTTTCTATTACAAATGGACAAAACCGTTAAAAGCTTCTCCATAGAGAGAGTTGAGCAACTTTGGACCATCAAATTTGCTCGGTTTACACTTTTTATTGTTCTTCTATGTCCAATTTTACGGGTATAATTTTCGTAGAATATTCTGATGCCGAAACAATAACTTTCTATTACAAATGGACAAAACCGTTAAATGCTTCTCTACAGAGAGAGTCGAGCAACTTCGGACCATCAAATTGGCTCGGTTTACAATTTTTATTGTTCTTCTATATCAAATTTGATGAGTATAAGCTTAATAGAATATTTCGATGCCAAAATAACAACTTTCTATAACAAATGGACAAAACCATGAAAAGCTCCTCCATAGAGAGAGTTGAGTAACTTCAGACCATCAAAGTTGCTCAGTGTACACTTTTTATTGTTCTTCTATGTCAAATTTTACGAGTATAAGCTTCCGAGATTATTTTGGATGACAAAACACCAACTCTCTATGACAAATGGACAAAACCAATAAAAGCTCCTCCATAGAGAGAGTTGAGCAACTTCGGACCATCAAAGTTGCTCGGTGTACACTTTTTATTGTTTTTCTATGTCCAATTTTACGGATTTAATTTTCGTAGAATATTTTGATGCCGAAACAATAACTTTCTATTACAAATGGACAAAATCGTTAAAAGCTTCTCCATAGAGAGAGTTGAGCAACTTCGGACCATCAAATTTGCTCGGTTTACACTTTTTATTGTTCTTCTATGTCAAATTTGATAAGTATAAGCTTAATAGAATATTTCGATGCCAAAATAACAACTTTCTATAACAAATGGACAAAACCATTAAAAGCTCCTCCATAGAGAGGGTTGAGCAACTTCGGAACATCAAAGTTGCTCGGTGTACAATTTTTATTGTTCTTCAATGTCAAATTTTACGAGTATAAGCTTCCTAGATTATTTCTATGCCAAAACAACAATTTTCTATGACAAATGGACAAAGCCGTTAAAAGCTCCTCCATAGAGAGAGTTGAGTAACTTCGGACCATCAAACTTGCTCGGTGTACACTTTTTAATGTTCTTCTATGTCAAATTTTACGATTGTAAGCTTCCTAGATTATTTCGATGCCCAAACAACAACTTTCTATGGCAAATGGACAAAACCGTTAAATGCTCCTCTATAGAGAGAGTTGAGCAACTTCGTACCATCAAAGTTGCTCGGTGTACACTTTTTATTTTTCTTCTACGTCCAATTTCACGAGTACAATCTTTGTAGATTATTTCGATGCTGAAACAACAACTTTCTATTACAAATTGACAAAACCGTTAAAAGCTGCTCCATAGAGAGAGTTGAGCAACTTCGGACAATCAAAGTTGCTCGGTGTACACTTTTTATTATTCTTCTATGTCAAATTTTACGAGTATAAGCTTCCTAGAATTTTTCGATTCTAAAACAATAACTTTCTTTGACAAATGGACAAAACCGTTAAAAGCTCCTCCATAGATAGAGTTGATCAACTTCGGACCATCAAAGTTGCTAAGTGTACACTTTTTATTGTTCTTCTATGTCAAATATTACGAGTATAAGCCACCGAGATTATTTTGGATGCCAAAACACCAACTTTCTATGAAAAATGGACAAAACTGTTAAAAGCTCCTACCTAGAGAGAGTTGAGCAACTTCGGACCATCAAAGTTGCTCTGTGTACACTTTTTATTTTTCTTCCACGTCCAATTTCACGAGTATAAACATTCGAGATTATTTTGGATGCCCAAACACCAACTTTGTATGACAAATGGACAAAACCGTTAAAAGCTCCTCCATAGAGAGAGTTGAGCAACTTCGGACCATCAAAGTTGCTCGGCGTAAACTTTTTATTATTCTTCTATGTCAAATTTTACGAGTATAAGCTTCCTAGATTAGTTCGATGCCAAAACAACGACTTTGTATGACAAATGGACAAAACTTTTAAAAGCTCCTCCATAGATAGACTTGAGCAACTTCGGACCATCAAAGTTCCTCTGTGTACAATTTTTATTGTTCTTCTATGTCAAATTTTACGAGTATAAGCTTCCAAGATTATTTCGATGCCAAAACAATAAATTTCTATGACAAATGGACAAAACTTTTAAAAGCTCCTCCAAAGATAGAGTTGAGCAACTTCGGACCATCAAAGTTGCTCTGTGTACACTTTTTATTGTTCTTCTATGTCAAATTTTATGAGTATAAGCTTCCTAGATTATTTCGATGCCAAAACAACAACTTTCTATGACAAATAGACAAAACAGTTAAAAGCCCCTAGATAGAGAGTGTTGAGCAACTTCGGACCATCAAAGTTGCTCGGTGTACACTTTTTATTTTTCTTCTACGTCCAATTTCACGAGTATAATCTTCGTAGATTATTTCGATGCCGAAACAACAACTTTGTATTACAAATAGATAAAATCGTTAAAAGCTCCTCCATAGAGAGTTGAGCAACTTCGGACCTTCAAAGTTGCACTGTGTACACTTTTTATTGTTCTTCTTTGTCAAATTTTAAGTGTATAGGCTTCCGAGATTATTTTGGATGCCAAAACATAAACTTTCTAGGACAAATGGACAAAACCGTTAAAAGCTCCTCCATAGAGAGAGTTGAGCAACTTCGGACCACCAATGTTGCTAGGTGTACACGTTTTATTGTTCTTCTATGTCCGATTTTACGAGTATAATCTTCGAAGTTTATTTCGATGCCGAAACAACAACTTTCTATTACAAATGGACAAAACCTTTAAAAGCTTCTCCATAGAGAGAGTTGAGAAACTTCAGACCATCAAAGTTGCTCGAGCACACTTTTTATTGCTCTTCTATGTCAAATTTTACGAGTATAAACTTCTTAGATTATTTCGATGCCAAAACAACAACTTTCTATGACAAATGGACAAAACCGTTAAAAGCTCCTCAATAAAGAGAGTTGAGCAAGTTCGGACCATCAAAGTTGTTCGGCGTACACTTTTTAATGTTGTTCTATGTCAAATTTTTTGAGTATAAGCTCCCTAGATTATTTCGATGCCAAAGGATCAACTTTTTATGACAAATGGACAAAACTGTTAAAAGCTCCTCCATAGAGAGAGTTGAGCAATTTCGGACCATCAAAGTCGCTCAGTGTACACAT
This sequence comes from Euonymus europaeus, assembly GCA_963580455.1. Taxonomy (NCBI): domain Eukaryota; kingdom Viridiplantae; phylum Streptophyta; class Magnoliopsida; order Celastrales; family Celastraceae; genus Euonymus; species Euonymus europaeus. Next base: position 11,467,688 of record OY756965.1, read on the forward strand.
TGTATTCTTCTTCTATGTGAAATATTATGAGTATAAGCAACCGAGATTATTTTGGAAGCCAAAACACCAACTTTATATGACGAATGGACAAAACCGTTATAAGATCCTCCATAGAGAGAGTTGAGCAACTTCGGACCATCAAAGTTGCTCGGTGTACACTTTTTATTTTTATTCTAAGTCCAATTTCACGAGAATAATCTTCGTAGATTATTTCGATGCCGAAACAACAACTTTCTATTAAAAATGAACAAAACAGTTAAAAGCTCCTCCATAGAGAGAGTTGAGCAACTTCAGACCATCAAAGTTGCTCAGTGTACACTTTTTATTGTTCTTCTATGTCAAATTTTACGCGTATAAGCTTCCTAGATTATTTTGGATGCCAAAACACCAACTTTCTATGACAAATGGACAAAACCGTTAAAAGCTCCTCCATAGAGAGAGTTGAGCAACTTCGGAACATCAAAGTTGCTCGGCGTAAACTTTTTATTATTCTTCTATGTCAAATTTTACGAGTATAAGCTTCCTAGATTAGTTCGATGCCAAAACAACGACTTTGTATGACAAATGGACAAAACTTTTAAAAGCTCCTCCATAGATAGACTTGAGCAACTTCGGACCATCAAAGTTCCTCTGTGTACAGTTTTTATTGTTCTTCTATGTCAAATTTTACGAGTATAAGCTTCCAAGATTATTTCGATGCCAAAACAACAACTTTCTATGACAAATGGACAAAACTTTTAAAAGCTCCTCCATAGATAGAGTTGAGCAACTTCGGACCATCAAAGTTGCTCTGTGTACACTTTTTATTGTTCTTCTATGTCAAATTTTATGAGTATAAGCTTCCTAGATTATTTCGATGCCAAAACAACAACTTTCTATGACAAATGGACAAAACCGTTAAAAGCTCCTAGATAGAGAGTGTTGAGCAACTTCGGACCATCAAAGTTGCTCGGTGTACACTTTTTATTTTTCTTCTACGTCCAATTTCACGAGTATAATCTTCGTAGATTATTTCGATGCCGAAACAACAACTTTGTATTACAAATAGATAAAATCGTTAAAAGCTCCTCCATAGAGAGTTGAGCAACTTCGGACCTTCAAAGTTGCACTGTGTACACTTTTTATTGTTCTTCTTTGTCAAATTTTAAGTGTATAGGCTTCCGAGATTATTTTGGATGCCAAACCACCAACTTTCTAGGACAAATGGACAAAACCGTTAAAAGCTCCTCCATAGAGAGAGTTGAGCAACTTTGGACCACCAATGTTGCTAGGTGTACACGTTTTATTGTTCTTCTATGTCAAATTTTACGAGTATAAACTTCTTAGATTATTTCGATGCCAAAACAACAACTTTCTATGACAAATGGACAAAACCGTTAAAAGCTCCTCAATAAAGAGAGTTGAGCAAGTTCGGACCATCAAAGTTGTTCGGCGTACAATTTTTAATGTTGTTCTATGTCAAATTTTTTGAGTATAAGCTCCCTAGATTATTTCGATGCCAAAGGATCAACTTTTTATGAAAAATGGACAAAACTGTTAAAAGCTCGTCCATAGAGAGAGTTGAGCAATTTCGGACCATCAAAGTTGCTCAGTGTACACATTTTATTCTTCTTCTATGTGAAATATTATGAGTATAAGCTACCGAGATTATTTTGGATGCCAAAACACCAATTTTATATGACGAATAGACAAAACCGTTAAAAGATCCTCCATAGAGAGAGTTGAGCAACTTCGGACCATCAAAGTTGCTCGGTGTACACTTTTTTATTTTTCTTCTACGTCCAATTTCACGAGTACAACTTTCTATTACAAATTGACAAAACCGTTAAAAGCTGCTCCATAGATTGAGTTGAGCAACTTCAGACAATCACAGTTGCTCGGTGTACACTTTTTATTATTCTTCTATGTCAAATTTTATGAGTATAAGCTTCCTAGAATAATTCGATTCTAAAACAATAACTTTCTTTGACAAATGGATAAAACCGTTAAAAGCACCTCCATAGATAGAGTTGATCAACTTCGGACCATCAAAGTTGCTAAGTGTACACTTTTTATTGTTCTTCTATGTCAAATATTACGAGTATAAGCCACCGAGATTATTTTGGATGCCAAAACACCAACTTTCTATGAAAAATGGACAAAACTGTTAAAAGCTCCTACTTAGAGAGAGTTGAGCAACTTCGGACCATCAAAGTTGCTCTGTGTACACTTTTTATTTTTCTTCCACGTCCAATTTCACGAGTATAAACATTCGAGATTATTTTGGATGCCCAAACACCAACTTTGTATGACAAATGGACAAAACCGTTAAAAGCTCCTCCATAGAGAGAGTTGAGCAACTTCTGACCATCAAAGTTGCTCGGTGTACACTTTTTATTGTTCTTCTATGTCCAATTTTACGAGTTTAAGCTTTCGAGATTATTTTGGACGCAAAAACACCAACTTTTTATGACAAATGGACAAAACCATTAAAAACTCCTCGATAGAGAGAGTTCAGTAACTTCGGACCATCAAAGTTGCTCGGTGTACACTTTTTATTGTTCTTCTATGTCCAATTTTGCGAATATAATCCTCGTAGATTATTTCGATACCGAAACAATAACTTTCTATAACAAATGGACAAAACCGTTTAAAGCTCCTCCATAGAGAGAGTTGTGCAACTTTAGACCATCAAAGTTGCTGGAGCACACTTTTTATTGTTCTCCTATGTCAAATTTTACGAGTATAAACTTCTTATATTATTTCGATGCCAAAACAACAACTTTCTATGACAAAGGGAAAAACTCGTTAAAAGCTCCTCAATAAAGAGAGTTGAGCAACTTCGGACCATCAAAGTTGCTCGGTGTACACTTTTTAATGTTCTTCTATGTCAAATTTTACGAGTATAAGCTACCTGGATTATTACGATGCCAAAGGAGCAACTTTCTATCACAAATGGATAAAACCGTTAAAGGCTCCTCCATAGAGAGAGTTGAGCAAGTTTCTCAATGTACACTTTTTATTGTTCTTCTTTGTCAAATTTGACGAGTATAGGCTTCCGAGATTATTTTGGATGCCAAAAACCAACTTTCTAGGACAAATGGACAAAACCGTTAAAAGCTCCTCCATAGAGAGAGTTGAGCAACTTCGGACCACCAATGTTGCTAGGTGTACACGTTTTATTGTTCTTCTATGTCCAATTTTATGAGTATAATCTTAGAAGATTATTTCGATGCAGAAACAACAACTTTCTATTACAAATGCACAAAACCGTTAAAAGCTTCTCCATAGAGAGAGTTGAGAAACTTCGGACCATCAAAGTTGCTCGAGCACACTTTTTATTATTCTCCTATGTCAAATTTTACGAGTATAAACTTCTTATATTATTTTGATGCCAAAACAACAACTTTCTATGACAAAAAGACAAACTCGTTAAAAGCTCCTCAATAAAGAGAGTTGAGCAACTTCGGACCCTCAAAGTTCCTCGGTGTACACTTTTCAATGTTCTTCTATGTCAAATTTTACGAGTATAAGCTCCCTAGATTATTACGATGCCAAAGGAGCAACTTTCTATCACAAATGGATAAAACCGTTAAAGGCTCCTCCATAGAGAGAGTTGAGCAAGTTGCTCAGTGTACACTTTTTATTGTTCTTCTTTGTCAAATTTTAAGTGTATAGGCTTCCGAGATTATTTTGGATGCCAAAACACCAACTTTCTAGGACAAATGAACAAAACCGTTAAAAGCTCCTCCTTAGAGAGGGTTGAGCAACTTCGGACCACCAATGTTGCTAGGTGTACACGTTTTATTGTTCTTCTATGTCCAATTTTATGAGTATAATCTTCGAAGTTTATTTCGATGCCGAAACAACAACTTTCTATTACAAATGGACAAAACCTTTAAAAGCTTCTCCATAGAGAGAGTTGAGAAACTTCAGACCATCAAAGTTGCTCGAGCACACTTTTTATTGCTCTTCTATGTCAAATTTTACGGGTATAAACTTCTTAGATTATTTCGATGCCAAAACAACAACTTTCTATGACAAATGGACAAAACCGTTAAAAGCTCCTCAATAAAGAGAGTTGAGCAAGTTCACACCATCAAAGTTGTTCGGCGTACACTTTTTAATGTTGTTCTATGTCAAATTTTTTGAGTATAAACTCCCTAGATTATTTCGATGCCAAAGGATCAACTTTCTATGACAAATGGACAAAACTGTTAAAAGCTCCTCCATAGAGAGAGTTGAGCAATTTCGGACCATCAAAGTTGCTCAGTGTACACATTTTATTCTTCTTCTATGTGAAATATTATGAGTATATGCTACCGAGATTAATTTGGAAGCCAAAACACCAACTTTATATGACGAATGGATAAAATCATTAAAAGATCCTCCATAGAGAGAGTTGAGCAACTTCAGACCATCAAAGTTGCTCGGTGTACACTTTTTATTGTTCTTCTATGTTAAATTCTTCGAGTATAAGCTTCCGAGATTATTTCGATGCCAAAACACCAACTTTCTATGACAAATGAACAAAAACGTTAAAAGCTCCTCCATAGAGAGAGTTGAGCAACTTCGGACCATCAAAGTTGCTCAGTGTACACTTTTTATTGTTCTTTTATGTCAAATTTTACGCGTATAAGCTTCCTAGATTATTTTGGATGCCAAAACAACAACTTTCTATGAAAAATGGAGAAAACCGTTAAAAGCTCTCCCATAGAGAGAGTTGAGCAACTTCGGACCATCAAAGTTGCTCGGTGTACACTTTTTATTTTTCTTCTACGTCCAATTTCACGAGTATAATCTTCGTAGATTATTTCGATGCCGAAACAACAACTTTGTATTACAAATAGACAAAATCGTTAAAAGCTCCTCCCTAGAGAGTTGAGCAACTTCGGAACTTCAAAGTTGCACTGTGTACAGTTTTTATTGTTCTTCTATGTCAAATTTTATGAGTATAAGCTTCCTAGATTATTTCGATGCCAAAACAACAACTTTCTATGACAAATGGACAAACTTTTAAAAGCTCCTCCATAGATAGAGTTGAGCAACTTCAGACCATCAAAGTTGCTCTGTGTACACATTTTATTGCTCTTCGATTTCAAATTTTATGAGTATAAGTTTCCTAGATTATTTCGATACCAAAACGACAACTTTCTATTACAAATGGACAAAACCGTTAAAAACTCCTACATAGAGAGAGTTGAGCAACTTCGGACCATCAAAGATGCTCGGTGTACACTTTTTATTGTTCTTCTATGTCCAATTTTACGGGTATAATTTTCGTAGAATATTTTGATGCCGAAACAATAACTTTCTATTACAAATGGACAAAACCGTTAAAAGCTTCTCCATAGAGAGAGTTGAGCAACTTTGGACCATCAAATTTGCTCGGTTTACACTTTTTATTGTTCTTCTATGTCCAATTTTACGGGTATAATTTTCGTAGAATATTCTGATGCCGAAACAATAACTTTCTATTACAAATGGACAAAACCGTTAAATGCTTCTCTACAGAGAGAGTCGAGCAACTTCGGACCATCAAATTGGCTCGGTTTACAATTTTTATTGTTCTTCTATGTCAAATTTGATGAGTATAAGCTTAATAGAATATTTCGATGCCAAAATAACAACTTTCTATAACAAATGGACAAAACCATGAAAAGCTCCTCCATAGAGAGAGTTGAGTAACTTCAGACCATCAAAGTTGCTCAGTGTACACTTTTTATTGTTCTTCTATGTCAAATTTTACGAGTATAAGCTTCCGAGATTATTTTGGATGACAAAACACCAACTCTCTATGACAAATGGACAAAACCAATAAAAGCTCCTCCATAGAGAGAGTTGAGCAACTTCGGACCATCAAAGTTGCTCGGTGTACACTTTTTATTGTTTTTCTATGTCCAATTTTACGGATCTAATTTTCGTAGAATATTTTGATGCCGAAACAATAACTTTCTATTACAAATGGACAAAATCGTTAAAAGCTTCTCCATAGAGAGAGTTGAGCAACTTCGGACCATCAAATTTGCTCGGTTTACACTTTTTATTGTTCTTCTATGTCAAATTTGATAAGTATAAGCTTAATAGAATATTTCGATGCCAAAATAACAACTTTCTATAACAAATGGACAAAACCATTAAAAGCTCCTCCATAGAGAGGGTTGAGCAACTTCGGAACATCAAAGTTGCTCGGTGTACAATTTTTATTGTTCTTCAATGTCAAATTTTACGAGTATAAGCTTCCTAGATTATTTCTATGCCAAAACAACAATTTTCTATGACAAATGGACAAAGCCGTTAAAAGCTCCTCCATAGAGAGAGTTGAGTAACTTCGGACCATCAAACTTGCTCGGTGTACACTTTTTAATGTTCTTCTATGTCAAATTTTACGATTGTAAGCTTCCTAGATTATTTCGATGCCCAAACAACAACTTTCTATGACAAATGGACAAAACCGTTAAATGATCCTCTATAGAGAGAGTTGAGCAACTTCGTACCATCAAAGTTGCTCGGTGTACACTTTTTATTTTTCTTCTACGTCCAATTTCACGAGTACAATCTTTGTAGATTATTTCGATGCTGAAACAACAACTTTCTATTACAAATTGACAAAACCGTTAAAAACTCCATCACAGAGAGAGTTGAGCAACTTCGGACAATCAAAGTTGCTCGGTGTACACTTTTTATTATTCTTCTATGTCAAATTTTACGAGTATAAGCTTCCTAGAATTTTTCGATTCTAAAACAATAACTTTCTTTGACAAATGGACAAAACCGTTAAAAGCTCCTCCATAGATAGAGTTGATCAACTTCGGACCATCAAAGTTGCTAAGTGTACACTTTTTATTGTTCTTCTATGTCAAATATTACGAGTATAAGCCACCGAGATTATTTTGGATGCCAAAACACCAACTTTCTATGAAAAATGGACAAAACTGTTAAAAGCTCCTACCTAGAGAGAGTTGAGCAACTTCGGACCATCAAAGTTGCTCTGTGTACACTTTTTATTTTTCTTCCACGTCCAATTTCACGAGTATAAACATTCGAGATTATTTTGGATGCCCAAACACCAACTTTGTATGACAAATGGACAAAACCGTTAAAAGCTCCTCCATAGAGAGAGTTGAGCAACTTCGGACCATCAAAGTTGCTCGGCGTAAACTTTTTATTATTCTTCTATGTCAAATTTTACGAGTATAAGCTTCCTAGATTAGTTCGATGCCAAAACAACGACTTTGTATGACAAATGGACAAAACTTTTAAAAGCTCCTCCATAGATAGACTTGAGCAACTTCGGACCATCAAAGTTCCTCTGTGTACAGTTTTTATTGTTCTTCTATGTCAAATTTTACGAGTATAAGCTTCCAAGATTATTTCGATGCCAAAACAATAAATTTCTATGACAAATGGACAAAACTTTTAAAAGCTCCTCCAAAGATAGAGTTGAGCAACTTCGGACCATCAAAGTTGCTCTGTGTACACTTTTTATTGTTCTTCTATGTCAAATTTTATGAGTATAAGCTTCCTAGATTATTTCGATGCTAAAACAACAAATTTCTATGACAAATAGACAAAACAGTTAAAAGCTCCAAGATAGAGAGTGTTGAGCAACTTCGGACCATCAAAGTTGCTCGGTGTACACTTTTTATTTTTCTTCTACGTCCAATTTCACGAGTATAATCTTCGTAGATTATTTCGATGCCGAAACAACAACTTTGTATTACAAATAGATAAAATCGTTAAAAGCTCCTCCATAGAGAGTTGAGCAACTTCGGACCTTCAAAGTTGCACTGTGTACACTTTTTATTGTTCTTCTTTGTCAAATTTTAAGTGTATAGGCTTCCGAGATTATTTTGGATGCCAAAATATAAACTTTCTAGGACAAATGGACAAAACCGTTAAAAGCTCCTCCATAGAGAGAGTTGAGCAACTTCGGACCACCAATGTTGCTAGGTGTACACGTTTTATTGTTCTTCTATGTCCGATTTTACGAGTATAATCTTTGAAGTTTATTTCGATGCCGAAACAACAACTTTCTATTACAAATGGACAAAACCTTTAAAAGCTTCTCCATAGAGAGAGTTGAGAAACTTCAGACCATCAAAGTTGCTCGAGCACACTTTTTATTGCTCTTCTATGTCAAATTTTACGAGTATAAACTTCTTAGATTATTTCGATGCCAAAACAACAACTTTCTATGACAAATGGACAAAACCGTTAAAAGCTCCTCAATAAAGAGAGTTGAGCAAGTTCGGACCATCAAAGTTGTTTGGCGTACACTTTTTAATGTTGTTCTATGTCAAATTTTTTGAGTATAAGCTCCCTAGATTATTTCGATGCCAAAGGATCAACTTTTTATGACAAATGGACAAAACTTTTAAAAGCTCCTCCATAGAGAGAGTTGAGCAATTTCGGACCATCAAAGTTGCTCAGTGTACACATTGTATTCTTCTTCTATGTGAAATATTATGAGTATAAGCAACCGAGATTATTTTGGAAGCCAAAACACCAACTTTATATGACGAATGGACATAACCGTTATAAGATCCTCCATAGAGAGAGTTGAGCAACTTCGGACCATCAAAGTTGCTCGGTGTACACTTTTTGTTTTTATTCTACGTCCAATTTCACGAGAATAATCTTCGTAGATTATTTCGATGCCGAAACAACAACTTTCTATTAAAAATGCACAAAACAGTTAAAAGCTCCTCCATAGAGAGAGTTGAGCAACTTCAGACCATCAAAGTTGCTCAGTGTACACTTTTTATTGTTCTTCTATGTCAAATTTTACGCGTATAAGCTTCCTAGATTATTTTGGATGCCAAAACACCAACTTTCTATGACAAATGGACAAAACCGTTAAAAGCTCCTCCATAGAGAGAGTTGAGCAACTTCGGACCATCAAAGTTGCTCGGCGTAAACTTTTTATTATTCTTCTATGTCAAATTTTACGAGTATAAGCTTCCTAGATTATTTCGATGCCAAAACAACGACTTTGTATGACAAATGGACAAAACTTTTAAAAGCTCCTCCATAGATAGACTCGAGCAACTTCAGACCATCAAAGTTCCTCTGTGTACAGTTTTTATTGTTCTTCTATGTCAAATTTTACGAGTATAAGCTTCCAAGATTATTTCGATGCCAAAACAACAACTTTCTATGACAAATGGACAAAACTTTTAAAAGCTCCTCCATAGATATAGTTGAGCAACTTCGGACCATCAAAGTTGCTCTGTGTACACTTTTTATTGTTCTTCTATGTCAAATTTTATGAGTATAAGCTTCCTAGATTATTTCGATGCCAAAACAACAACTTTCTATGACAAATGGACAAAACCGTTAAAAGCTCCTAGATAGAGAGTGTTGAGCAACTTCGGACCATCAAAGTTGCTCGGTGTACACTTTTTATTTTTCTTCTACGTCCAATTTCACGAGTATAATCTTCGTAGATTATTTCGATGCCGAAACAACAACTTTGTATTACAAATAGATAAAATCGTTAAAAGCTCCTCCATAGAGAGTTGAGCAACTTCGGACCTTCAAAGTTGCACTGTGTACACTTTTTATTGTTCTTCTTTGTCAAATTTTAAGTGTATAGGCTTCCGAGATTATTTTGGATGCCAAAACACCAACTTTCTAGGACAAATGGACAAAACCGTTAAAAGCTCCTCCATAGAGAGAGTTGAGCAACTTCGGACCACCAATGTTGCTAGGTGTACACGTTTTATTGTTCTTCTATGTCAAATTTTACGAGTATAAATTTCTTAGATTATTTCGATGCCAAAACAACAACTTTCTTTGACAAATGGACAAAACCGTTAAAAGCACCTCAATAAAGAGAGTTGAGCAAGTTCGGACCATCAAAGTTGTTCGGCGTACAATTTTTAATGTTGTTCTATGTCAAATTTTTTGAGTATAAGCTCCGTAGATTATTTCGATGCCAAAGGATCAACTTTTTATGACAAATGGACAAAACTGTTAAAAGCTCGTCCATAGAGAGAGTTGAGCAATTTCGGACCATCAAAGTTGCTCAGTGTACACATTTTATTCTTCTTCTATGTGAAATATTATGAGTATAAGCTACCGAGATTATTTTGGAAGCCAAAACACCAACTTTATATGACGAATGGACAAAACCGTTAAAAGATCCTCCATAGAGAGAGTTGAGCAACTTCGGACCATCAAAGTTGCTCGGTGTACACTTTTTATTTTTATTCTACGTCCAATTTCACGAGAATAATCTTCGTAGATTATTTCGATGCCGAAACAACAACTTTCTATTAAAAATGCACAAAACAGTTAAAAGCTCTTCCATAGAGAGAGTTGAGCAACTTTAGACCATCAAAGTTGCTCAGTGTATACTTTTTATTGTTCTTCTATGTCAAATTTTACGCGTGTAAGCTTCCTAGATTATTTTGAATGCCAAAACACCAACTTTCTATGACAAATGGACAAAACCGTTAAAAGCTCCCCCATAGAGAGAGTTGAGAAACTTCGGACCATCAAAGTTGCTCGGTGTACACTTTTTATTTTTCTTCTACGTCCAATTTCACGAGTATAATCTTCGTAGATTATTTCGATGCCGAAACAACAACTTTGTATTACAAATAGACAAAATCGTTAAAAGCTCCTCCATAGAGAGTTGAGCAACTTCGGACCATCAAAGATGCTCGGTGTACACTTTTTATTGTTCTTCTATGTCCAATTTTACGGGTATAATTTTCGTAGAATATTTTGATGCCGAAACAATAACTTTCTATTACAAATGGACAAAACCATTAAAAGCTTCTCGATAGAGAGAGTTGAGCAACTTCGGACCGTCAAATTTGCTCGGTTTACACTTTTTATTGTTCTTCTATGTCCAATTTTACGGGTATAATTTTCGTAGAATATTCTGATGCCGAAACAATAACTTTCTATTACAAATGGACAAAACCGTTAAAAGCTTCTCTACAGAGAGAGTCGAGCAACTTCGGACCGTCAAATTTGCACGGTTTACACTTTTTATTGTTCTTCTATGTCAAATTTGATGAGTATAAGCTTAATAGAATATTTCGATGCCAAAATAACAACTTTCTATAACAAATGGACAAAACCATGAAAAGCTCCTCCATAGAGAGAGTTGAGTAACTTCAGACCATCAAAGTTGCTCCGTGTACACTTTTTATTGTTCTTCTATGTCAAATTTTACGAGTATAAGCTTCCGAGATTATTTTGGATGACAAAACACCAACTCTCTATGACAAATGGACAAAACCGTTAAAAGCTCCTCCATAGAGAGAGTTGAGCAACTTCGGACCATCGAAGTTGCTCGGTGTACACTTTTTATTGTTTTTCTATGTCCAATTTTACGGGTATAATTTTCGTAGAATATTTTGATGCCGAAACAATAACTTTCTATTACAAATGGACAAAACCGTTAAAAGCTTCTCCATAGAGAGAGTTGAGCAACTTCGGACCATCAAATGTGCTCGGTTTACACTTTTTATTGTTCTTCAATGTCAAATTTGATGAGTATAAGCTTAATAGAATATTTCGATGCCAAAATAAGAACTTTGTATAATAAATGGACAAAATCATTAAAAGCTCCTCCATAGGGAGAGTTGAGCAACTTCGGAACATCAAAGTTGCTCGGTGTACAATTTTTATTGTTCTTCAATGTCAAATTTTACGAGTATAAGCTTCCTAGATTATTTCTATGCCGAAACAACAATTTTCTATGACAAATGGACAAAGCCGTTAAAAGCTCCTCCATAGAGAGAGTTGAGTAACTTCGGACCATCAAACTTGCTCGGTGTACACTTTTTAATGTTCTTCTATGTCAAATTTTACGATTGTAAGCTTCCTAGATTATTTCGATGCCCAAACAACAACTTTCTATGACAAATGGACAAAACCGTTAAATGCTCCTCTATAGAGAGAGTTGAGCAACTTCGTACCATCAAAGTTGCTCGGTGTACACTTTTTATTTTTCTTCTACGTCCAATTTCACGAGTACAATCTTTGTAGATTATTTCGATGCTGAAACAACAACTTTCTATTACAAATTGACGAAACCGTTAAAAGCTGCTCCATAGAGAGAGTTGAGCAACTTCGGACAATCAAAGTTGCCCGGTGTACACTTTTTATTATTCTTCTATGTCAAATTTTACGAGTATAAGCTTCCTAGAATATTTCGATTCTAAAACAATAACTTTCTTTGACAAATGGACAAAACCGTTAAAAGCTCCTCCATCGATAGTGTTGATCAACTTCGGACCATCAAAGTTGCTAAGTGTACACTTTTTATTGTTCTTCTATGTCAAATATTACGAGTATAAGCCACCGAGATTATTTTGGATGCCAAAACACCAACTCTCTATGAAAAATGGACAAAACTGTTAAAAGCTCCTACCTAGAGAGAGTTGAGCAACTTCGGACCATCAAAGTTGCTCTATGTACACTTTTTATTTTTCTTCCACGTCCAATTTCACGAGTATAAACATTCGAGATTATTTTGGATGCCCAAACACCAACTTTGTATGACAAATGGACAAAACCGTTAAAAGCTCCTCCATAGAGAGAGTTGACCAACTTCGGACCATCAAAGTTGCTCAGTGTACACTTTTTATTGTTCTTCAATGTCAAATTTTACGCGTATAAGCTTCCTAGATTATTTTGGATGCCAAAACACCAACTTTCTATGACAAATGGACAAAACCGTTAAAAGCTCCTCCATAGAGAGAGTTGAGCAACTTCGGACCATCAAAGTTGCTCGGCGTAAACTTTTTATTATTCTTCTATGTCAAATTTTACGAGTATAAGCTTCCTAGATTAGTTCGATGCCAAAACAATACCTTTCTATTACAAATGGACAAAGCCATTAAAAGCTTCTCGATAGAGAGAGTTGAGCAACTTCGGACCGTCAAATTTGCTCGGTTTACACTTTTTATTGTTCTTCTATGTCCAATTTTACGGGTATAATTTTCGTAGAATATTCTGATGCCGAAACAATAACTTTCTATTACAAATGGACAAAACCGTTAAAAGCTTCTCTACAGAGAGAGTCGAGCAACTTCGGACCGTCAAATTTGCTCGGTTTACACTTTTTATTGTTCTTCTATGTCAAATTTTACGAGTATAAGCTTGCAAGATTATTTCGATGCCAAAACAACAACTTTCTATGACAAATGGACAAAACTTTTAAAAGCTCCTCCATAGATAGAGTTGAGCAACTTCGGACCCTCAAAGTTGCTCTGTGTACACTTTTTATTGTTCTTCTATGTCAAATTTTATGAGTATAAGCTTCCTAGATTATTTCGATGCCAAAACAACAACTTTCTATTACAAATAGATAAAATCGTTAAAAGCTCCTCCATAGAGAGTTGAGAAACTTCGGACCATAAAAGATGCTCGGTGTACACTTTTTATTGTTCTTCTATGTCCAATTTTACGGGTATAATTTTCGTAGAATATTTTGATGCCGAAACAATAACTTTCTATTACAAATGGACAAAGCCATTAAAAGCTTCTCGATAGAGAGAGTTGGGCAACTTCGGACCGTCAAATTTGCTCGGTTTACACTTTTTATTGTTCTTCTATGTCCAATTTTACGGGTATAATTTTCGTAGAATATTCTGATGCCGAAACAATAACTTTCTATTACAAATGGACAAAACCGTTAAAAGCTTCTCTACAGAGAGAGTCGAGCAACTTCGGACCGTCAAATTTGCTCGGTTTACACTTTTTATTGTTCTTCTATGTCAAATTTGATGAGTATAAGCTTAATAGAATATTTCGATGCCAAAATAACAACTTTCTATAACAAATGGACAAAACCATGAAAAGCTCCTCCATAGAGAGAGTTGAGTAACTTCAGACCATCAAAGTTGCTCCGTGTACACTTTTTATTGTTCTTCTATGTCAAATTTTACGAGTATAAGCTTCCGAGATTATTTTGGATGACAAAACACCAACTCTCTATGACAAATGGACAAAACCGTTAAAAGCTCCTCCATAGAGAGAGTTGAGCAACTTCGGACCATCGAAGTTGCTCGGTGTACACTTTTTATTGTTTTTCTATGTCCAATTTTACGGGTATAATTTTCGTAGAATATTTTGATGCCGAAACAATAACTTTCTATTACAAATGGACAAAACCGTTAAAAGCTTCTCCATAGAGAGAGTTGAGCAACTTCGGACCATCAAATGTGCTCGGTTTACACTTTTTATTGTTCTTCTATGTCAAATTTGATGAGTATAAGCTTAATAGAATATTTCGATGCCAAAATAAGAACTTTGTATAATAAATGGACAAAACCATTAAAAGCTCCTCCAAAGGGAGAGTTGAGCAACTTCGGAACATCAAAGTTGCTCGGTGTACAATTTTTATTGTTCTTCAATGTCAAATTTTACGAGTATAAGCTTCCTAGATTATTTCTATGCCGAAACAACAATTTTCTATGACAAATGGACAAAGCCGTTAAAAGCTCCTCCATAGAGAGAGTTGAGTAACTTCGGACCATCAAACTTGCTCGGTGTACACTTTTTAATGTTCTTCTATATCAAATTTTACGATTGTAAGCTTCCTAGATTATTTCGATGCCCAAACAACAACTTTCTATGACAAATGGACAAAACCGTTAAATGCTCCTCTATAGAGAGAGTTGAGCAACTTCGTACCATCAAAGTTGCTCGGTGTACACTTTTTATTTTTCTTCTACGTCCAATTTCACGAGTACAATCTTTGTAGATTATTTCGATTCTGAAACAACAACTTTCTATTACAAATTGACGAAACCGTTAAAAGCTGCTCCATAGAGAGAGTTGAGCAACTTCGGACAATCAAAGTTGCCCGGTGTACACTTTTTATTATTCTTCTATGTCAAATTTTACGAGTATAAGCTTCCTAGAATATTTCGATTCTAAAACAATAACTTTCTTTGACAAATGGACAAAACCGTTAAAAGCTCCTCCATCGATAGTGTTGATCAACTTCGGACCATCAAAGTTGCTAAGTGTACACTTTTTATTGTTCTTCTATGTCAAATATTACGAGTATAAGCCACCGAGATTATTTTGGATGCCAAAACACCAACTCTCTATGAAAAATGGACAAAACTGTTAAAAGCTCCTACCTAGAGAGAGTTGAGCAACTTCGGACCATCAAAGTTGCTCTATGTACACTTTTTATTTTTCTTCCACGTCCAATTTCACGAGTATAAACATTCGAGATTATTTTGGATGCCCAAACACCAACTTTGTATGACAAATGGACAAAACCGTTAAAAGCTCCTCCATAGAGAGAGTTGACCAACTTCGGACCATCAAAGTTGCTCAGTGTACACTTTTTATTGTTCTTCTATGTCAAATTTTACGCGTATAAGCTTCCTAGATTATTTTGGATGCCAAAACACCAACTTTCTATGACAAATGGACAAAACCGTTAAAAGCTCCTCCATAGAGAGAGTTGAGCAACTTCAGACCATCAAAGTTGCTCGGCGTAAACTTTTTATTATTCTTCTATGTCAAATTTTACGAGTTTAAGCTTCCTAGATTAGTTCGATGCCAAAACAATAACTTTCTATTACAAATGGACAAAGCCATTAAAAGCTTCTCGATAGAGAGAGTTGAGCAACTTCGGACCGTCAAATTTGCTCGGTTTACACTTTTTATTGTTCTTCTATGTCCAATTTTACGGGTATAATTTTCGTAGAATATTCTGATGCCGAAACAATAACTTTCTATTACAAATGGACAAAACCGTTAAAAGCTTCTCTACAGAGAGAGTCGAGCAACTTCGGACCGTCAAATTTGCTCGGTTTACACTTTTTATTGTTCTTCTATGTCAAATTTTACGAGTATAAGCTTGCAAGATTATTTCGATGCCAAAACAACAACTTTCTATGACAAATGGACAAAACTTTTAAAAGCTCCTCCATAGATAGAGTTGAGCAACTTCGGACCCTCAAAGTTGCTCTGTGTACACTTTTTATTGTTCTTCTATGTCAAATTTTATGAGTATAAGCTTCCTAGATTATTTCGATGCCAAAACAACAACTTTCTATTACAAATAGATAAAATCGTTAAAAGCTCCTCCATAGAGAGTTGAGCAACTTCGGACCATCAAAGATGCTCGGTGTACACTTTTTATTGTTCTTCTATGTCCAATTTTACGGGTATAATTTTCGTAGAATATTTTGATGCCGAAACAATAAC
The DNA here is from genome assembly GCA_963580455.1 of Euonymus europaeus. Lineage (NCBI taxonomy): Eukaryota > Viridiplantae > Streptophyta > Magnoliopsida > Celastrales > Celastraceae > Euonymus > Euonymus europaeus. Next base: position 11,483,864 of record OY756965.1, read on the forward strand.
TTTCTATTACAAATGGACAAAGCCATTAAAAGCTTCTCGATAGAGAGAGTTGGGCAACTTCGGACCGTCAAATTTGCTCGGTTTACACTTTTTATTGTTCTTCTATGTCCAATTTTACGGGTATAATTTTCGTAGAATATTCTGATGCCGAAACAATAACTTTCTATTACAAATGGACAAAACCGTTAAAAGCTTCTCTACAGAGAGAGTCGAGCAACTTCGGACCGTCAAATTTGCTCGGTTTACACTTTTTATTGTTCTTCTATGTCAAATTTGATGAGTATAAGCTTAATAGAATATTTCGATGCCAAAATAACAACTTTCTATAACAAATGGACAAAACCATGAAAAGCTCCTCCATAGAGAGAGTTGAGTAACTTCAGACCATCAAAGTTGCTCCGTGTACACTTTTTATTGTTCTTCTATGTCAAATTTTACGAGTATAAGCTTCCGAGATTATTTTGGATGACAAAACACCAACTCTCTATGACAAATGGACAAAACCGTTAAAAGCTCCTCCATAGAGAGAGTTGAGCAACTTCGGACCATCGAAGTTGCTCGGTGTACACTTTTTATTGTTTTTCTATGTCCAATTTTACGGGTATAATTTTCGTAGAATATTTTGATGCCGAAACAATAACTTTCTATTACAAATGGACAAAACCGTTAAAAGCTTCTCCATAGAGAGAGTTGAGCAACTTCGGACCATCAAATGTGCTCGGTTTACACTTTTTATTGTTCTTCTATGTCAAATTTGATGAGTATAAGCTTAATAGAATATTTCGATGCCAAAATAAGAACTTTGTATAATAAATGGACAAAACCATTAAAAGCTCCTCCAAAGGGAGAGTTGAGCAACTTCGGAACATCAAAGTTGCTCGGTGTACAATTTTTATTGTTCTTCAATGTCAAATTTTACGAGTATAAGCTTCCTAGATTATTTCTATGCCGAAACAACAATTTTCTATGACAAATGGACAAAGCCGTTAAAAGCTCCTCCATAGAGAGAGTTGAGTAACTTCGGACCATCAAACTTGCTCGGTGTACACTTTTTAATGTTCTTCTATATCAAATTTTACGATTGTAAGCTTCCTAGATTATTTCGATGCCCAAACAACAACTTTCTATGACAAATGGACAAAACCGTTAAATGCTCCTCTATAGAGAGAGTTGAGCAACTTCGTACCATCAAAGTTGCTCGGTGTACACTTTTTATTTTTCTTCTACGTCCAATTTCACGAGTACAATCTTTGTAGATTATTTCGATGCTGAAACAACAACTTTCTATTACAAATTGACGAAACCGTTAAAAGCTGCTCCATAGAGAGAGTTGAGCAACTTCGGACAATCAAAGTTGCCCGGTGTACACTTTTTATTATTCTTCTATGTCAAATTTTACGAGTATAAGCTTCCTAGAATATTTCGATTCTAAAACAATAACTTTCTTTGACAAATGGACAAAACCGTTAAAAGCTCCTCCATCGATAGTGTTGATCAACTTCGGACCATCAAAGTTGCTAAGTGTACACTTTTTATTGTTCTTCTATGTCAAATATTACGAGTATAAGCCACCGAGATTATTTTGGATGCCAAAACACCAACTCTCTATGAAAAATGGACAAAACTGTTAAAAGCTCCTACCTAGAGAGAGTTGAGCAACTTCGGACCATCAAAGTTGCTCTATGTAAACTTTTTATTTTTCTTCCACGTCCAATTTCACGAGTATAAACATTCGAGATTATTTTGGATGCCCAAACACCAACTTTGTATGACAAATGGACAAAACCGTTAAAAGCTCCTCCATAGAGAGAGTTGACCAACTTCGGACCATCAAAGTTGCTCAGTGTACACTTTTTATTGTTCTTCTATGTCAAATTTTACGCGTATAAGCTTCCTAGATTATTTTGGATGCCAAAACACCAACTTTCTATGACAAATGGACAAAACCGTTAAAAGCTCCTCCATAGAGAGAGTTGAGCAACTTCGGACCATCAAAGTTGCTCGGCGTAAACTTTTTATTATTCTTCTATGTCAAATTTTACGAGTATAAGCTTCCTAGATTAGTTCGATGCCAGAACAACGACTTTGTATGACAAATGGACAAAACTTTTAAAAGCTCCTCCATAGATAGACTTGAGCAACTTCGGACCATCAAAGTTCCTCTGTGTACAGTTTTTATTGTTCTTCTATGTCAAATTTTACGAGTATAAGCTTCCAAGATTATTTCGATGCCAAAACAACAACTTTCTATGACAAATGGACAAAACTTTTAAAAGCTCCTCCATAGATAGAGTTGAGCAACTTCGGACCCTCAAAGTTGCTCTGTGTACACTTTTTATTGTTCTTCTATGTCAAATTTTATGAGTATAAGCTTCCTAGATTATTTCGATGCCAAAACAACAACTTTCTATGACAAATGGACAAAACCGTTAAAAGCTCCTAGATAGAGAGTGTTGAGCAACTTCGGACCATCAAAGTTGCTCGGTGTACACTTTTTATTTTTCTTCTACGTCCAATTTCACGAGTATAATCTTCGTAGATTATTTCGATGCCGAAACAATAACTTTCTATTACAAATGGACAAAGCCATTAAAAGCTTCTCGATAGAGAGAGTTGAGCAACTTCGGACCGTCAAATTTGCTCGGTTTACACTTTTTATTGTTCTTCTATGTCCAATTTTACGGGTATAATTTTCGTAGAATATTCTGATGCCGAAACAATAACTTTCTATTACAAATGGACAAAACCGTTAAAAGCTTCTCTACAGAGAGAGTCGAGCAACTTCGGACCGTCAAATTTGCTCGGTTTACACTTTTTATTGTTCTTCTATGTCAAATTTGATGAGTATAAGCTTAATAGAATATTTCGATGCCAAAATAACAACTTTCTATAACAAATGGACAAAACCATGAAAAGCTCCTCCATAGAGAGAGTTGAGTAACTTCAGACCATCAAAGTTGCTCCGTGTACACTTTTTATTGTTCTTCTATGTCAAATTTTACGAGTATAAGCTTCCGAGATTATTTTGGATGACAAAACACCAACTCTCTATAACAAATGGACAAAACCGTTAAAAGCTCCTCCATAGAGAGAGTTGAGCAACTTCGGACCATCGAAGTTGCTCGGTGTACACTTTTTATTGTTTTTCTATGTCCAATTTTACGGGTATAATTTTCGTAGAATATTTTGATGCCGAAACAATAACTTTCTATTACAAATGGACAAAACCGTTAAAAGCTTCTCCATAGAGAGAGTTGAGCAACTTCGGACCATCAAATGTGCTCGGTTTACACTTTTTATTGTTCTTCTATGTCCAATTTTACGGGTATAATTTTCGTAGAATATTCTGATGCCGAAACAATAACTTTCTATTACAAATGGACAAAACCGTTAAAAGCTTCTCTACAGAGAGAGTCGAGCAACTTCGGACCGTCAAATTTGCTCGGTTTACACTTTTTATTGTTCTTCTATGTCCAATTTTACGGGTATAATTTTCGTAGAATATTTTGATGCCGAAACAATAACTTTCTATTACAAATGGACAAAGCCATTAAAAGCTTCTCGATAGAGAGAGTTGAGCAACTTCGGACCGTCAAAGATGCTCGGTGTACACTTTTTATTGTTCTTCTATATCCAATTTTACGGGTATAATTTTCGTAGAATATTTTGATGCCGAAACAATAACTTTCTATTACAAATGGACAAAGCCATTAAAAGCTTCTCGATAGAGAGAGTTGAGCAACTTCGGATCGTCAAATTTGCTCGGTTTACACTTTTTATTGTTCTTCTTTGTCGAATTTTAAGTGTATAGGCTTCCGAGATTATTTTGGATGCCAAAACACCAACTTTCTAGGACAAATGGACAAAACTGTTAAAAGCTCCTCCATAGAGACAGTTGAGCAACTTCGGACCACCAATGTTGCTAGGTGTACACGTTTTATTGTTCTTCTATGTCCGATTTTACGAGTATAATCTTCGAAGTTTATTTCGATGCCGAAACAACAACTTTCTATTACAAATGGACAAAACCTTTAAAAGCTTCTCCATAGAGAGAGTTGGGAAACTTCAGACCATCAAAGTTGCTCGAGCACACTTTTTATTGCTCTTCTATGTCAAATTTTACGAGTATAAACTTCTTAGATTATTTCGATGCCAAAACAACAACTTTCTATGACAAATGGACAAAACCGTTAAAAGCTCCTCAATAAAGAGAGTTGAGCAAGTTCGGACCATCAAAGTTGTTCGGCGTACAATTTTTAATGTTGTTCTATGTCAAATTTTTTGAGTATAAGCTCCCTAGATTATTTCGATGCCAAAGGATCAACTTTTTATGACAAATGGACAAAACTGTTAAAAGCTCGTCCATAGAGAGAGTTGAGCAATTTCGGACCATCAAAGTTGCTCAGTGTACGCATTTTATTCTTCTTCTTTGTGAAATATTATGAGTATAAGCTACCGAGATTATTTTGGAAGCCAAAACACCAACTTTATATAACGAATGGACAAAACCGTTAAAAGATCCTCCATTGAGAGAGTTGAGCAACTTCGGACCATCAAAGTTGCTCGGTGTACACTTTTTATTTTTATTCTACGTCCAATTTCACGAGAATAATCTTCGTAGATTATTTCGATGCCGAAACAACAACTTTCTATTAAAAATGCACAAAACAGTTAAAAGCTCCTCCATAGAGAGAGTTGAGCAACTTTAGACCATCAAAGTTGCTCAGTGTACACTTTTTATTGTTCTTCTATGTCAAATTTTACGCGTATAAGCTTCCTAGACTATTTTGGATGCCAAAACACCAACTTTCTATGACAAATGGACAAAACCGTTAAAAGCTCCCCCATAGAGAGAGTTGAGCAACTTCGGACCATCAAAGTTGCTCGGTGTACACTTTTTATTTTTCTTCTATGTCCAATTTCACGAGTATAATCTTCGTAGATTATTTCGATGCCGAAACAACAACTTTGTATTACAAATAGACAAAATCGTTAAAAGCTCCTCCATAGAGAGTTGAGCAACTTCGGACCATCAAAGATGCTCGGTGTACACTTTTTATTGTTCTTCTATGTCCAATTTTACGGGTATAATTTTCGTAGAATATTTTGATGCCGAAACAATAACTTTCTATTACAAATGGACTAAACCATTAAAAGCTTCTCGATAGAGAGAGTTGAGCAACTTCGGACCATCAAATTTGCTCGGTTTACACTTTTTATTGTTCTTTTATGTCCAATTTTACGGGTATAATTTTCGTAGAATATTCTGATGCCGAAACAATAACTTTCTATTACAAATGGACAAAACCGTTAAAAGCTTCTCTACAGAGAGAGTCGAGCAACTTCGGACCGTCAAATTTGCTCGGTTTACACTTTTTATTGTTCTTCTATGTCAAATTTGATGAGTATAAACTTAATAGAATATTTCGATGCCAAAATAACAACTTTCTATAACAAATGGACAAAACCATGAAAAGCTCCTCCATAGAGAGAGTTGAGTAACTTCAGACCATCAAAGTTGCTCGGTGTACACTTTTTATTGTTCTTCTATGTCAAATTTTACGAGTATAAGCTTCCGAGATTATTTTGGATGACAAAACACCAACTCTCTATGACAAATGGACAAAACCGTTAAAAGCTCCTCTATAGAGAGAGTTGAGCAACTTCGGACCATCAAAGTTGCTCGGTGTACACTTTTTATTGTTTTTCTATGTCCAATTTTACGGGTATAATTTTCGTAGAATATTTTGATGCCGAAACAATAACTTTCTTTTACAAATGGACAAAACCGTTAAAAGCTTCTCCATAGAGAGAGTTGAGCAACTTCGGACCATCAAATGTGCTCGGTTTACACTTTTTATTGTTCTTCTATGTCAAATTTGATGAGTATAAGCTTAATAGAATATTTCGATGCCAAAATAACAACTTTGTATAATAAATGGAAAAAACCATTAAAAGCTCCTCCATAGAGAGAGTTGAGCAACTTCGGAACATCAAAGTTACTCGGTGTACAATTTTTATTGTTCTTCAATGTCAAATTTTACGAGTATAAGCTTCCTAGATTATTTCTATGCCAAAACAACAATTTTCTATGACAAATGGACAAAGCCGTTAAAAGCTCCTCCATAGAGAGAGTTGAGTAACTTCGGACCATCAAACTTGCTCGGTGTACACTTTTTAATGTTCTTCTATGTCAAATTTTACGATTGTAAGCTTCCTAGATTATTTCAATGCCCAAACAACAACTTTCTATGACAAATGGACAAAACCGTTAAATGCTCCTCTATAGAGAGAGTTGAGCAACTTCGTACCATCAAAGTTGCTCGGTGTACACTTTTTATTTTTCTTCTACGTCCAATTTCACGAGTACAATCTTTGTAGATTATTTCGATGCTAAAACAACAACTTTCTATTACAAATTGACAAAACCGTTAAAAGCTGCTCCATAGAGAGAGTTGAGCAACTTCGGACAATCAAAGTTGCTCGGTGTACGCTTTTTATTATTGTTCTATGTCAAATTTTACGAGTATAAGCTTCCTAGAATATTTCGATTCTAAAACAATAACTTTCTTTGACAAATGGACAAAACCGTTAAAAGCTCCTCCATAGATAGAGTTTTTCAACTTCGGACCATCAAAGTTGCTAAGTGTACACTTTTTATTGTTCTTCTATGTCAAATATTACGAGTATAAGCCACCGAGATTATTTTGGATGCCAAAACACCAACTTTCTTTGAAAAATGGACAAAACTGTTAAAAGCTCCTACCTAGAGAGAGTTGAGCAACTTCGGACCATCAAAGTTGCTCTGTGTACACTTTTTATTTTTCTTCCACGTCCAATTTCACGAGTATAAACATTCGAGATTATTTTGGATGCCCAAACACCAACTTTGTATGACAAATGGACAAAACCGTTAAAAGCTCCACCATAGAGAGAGTTGAGCAACTTCGGACCATCAGAGTTGCTCGGCGTAAACTTTTTATTATTCTTCTATGTCAAATTTTTCGAGTATAAGCTTCCTAGATTAGTTCGATGCCAAAACAACGACTTTGTATGACAAATGGACAAAACTTTTAAAAGCTCCTCCATAGATAGACTTGAGCAACTTCGGACCATCAAAGTTCTTCTGTGTACAGTTTTTATTGTTCTTCTATGTCAAATTTTACGAGAATAAGCTTCCAAGATTATTTCGATGCCAAAACAACAACTTTCTATGACAAATGGACAAAACTTTTAGAGGCTCCTCCATAGATAGAGTTGAGCAACTTCGGACCATCAATGTTGCTCTGTGTACACTTTTTATTGTTCTTCTATGTCAAATTTTATGAGTATAAGCTTCCTAGATTATTTCGATGCCAAAACAACAACTTTCTATGACAAATGGACAAAACCGTTAAAAGCTCCTAGATAGAGAGAGTTGAGCAACTTCGTACCATAAAAGGTTCTCGGTGTACACTTTTTATTGTTCTTCTATGTCAAATTTTACGAGTATAAACGAGATTATTTTGGATGCCAAAACACCAACTTTGTATGACAAATGGACAAAACTTTTAAAAGCTCCTCCATAGAGAGAGTTGAGCAACTTCGGACCATCAAAGTTGCTCGGCGTAAACTTTTTATTATTCTTCTATGTCAAATTTTACGAGTATAAGCTTCCTAGATTATTTCGATGCCAAAACAACGGCTTTGTATGGCAAATGGACAAAACCGTTAAAAGCTCCTCCATCGAGAGAGTTGAGCAACTTCTAACCATCAAAGTTGCTCGGTGTACAGTTTTTATTGTTCTTCTATGTCCAATTTTACGAGTATAATCTTCGTAGATTATTTCGATGCCGAAACAACAACTTTCTAATACAAATTGACAAAACCGTTAAAAGCTCCTCCTTAGAGAGAGTTGAGCAACTTCGGACCATCAATGTTGATCAGTGTACACTTTTTATTGTTCTTCTATGTCAAATATTACGAGTATAAGATTTCTAGATTATTTTGGATGCCAAAACATCAACATTCTATGACAAATGGACAAAACCGTTAGAAGCTCCTCCATAGAGAGAGTTGAGCAACTTCAAACCATCAAAGTTGCTCGGTGTAAACTTTTTATTTTTCTTCTACGTCCAATTTCACGAGTATAATCTTCGTAGATTATTTTGATGCCGAAACAACAACTTTCTGTTACAAATGGACAAAACCGTTAAAAGCTCATCCATATGGAGAGAGTTGAGCAACTTCAGACCATCAAAGTTGCTCCGTGTACACTTTTCATTGTTCTTCTATGTCAAATTTACGCGTATAAGCTTCCTTAATTATTTTGGATGCCAAAATACCGACTCTCTATGACAAATGGACAAAACCGTTAAAAGCTCCTCCACATAGAGGGTTGAGCAACTTCGGACAATCAAAGTTACTCGGTGTACATTTTTTATTGTTTTTCTATGTCCTATTTTACGAGTATAATCTTCGTAGATTATTTCGATGCCGAAACAACAACTTTCTCATACAAATTGACAAAAGCAATAAAAGCTCCTCCTCAGAGAGAGTTGAGCAACTTCGGACCATCAAAGTTGCTTAGTGTACACTTTTTATTGTTCTTCTATGTTAAATTTTACGAGTATAAACGAGATTATTTTGGATGCCAAAACACCAACTTTGTATGACAAATGGACAAAACCGTTAAAAGCTCCTCCATAGAGAGAGTTTAGCAACTTCGCACCATCAAAGTTGCTCGATGTACACTTTTTATTATTCTTCTATGTCAAATTTTACGAGTATAAGCTTCCTAGATTATTTCGATGCCAAAACAACGGCTTTGTATGGCAAATGGACAAAACCGTTAAAAGCTCCTCCATCGAGAGAGTTGAGCAACTTCTAACCATCAAAGTTGCTCGGTGTACAGTTTTTATTGTTTTTCTATGTCCAATTTTACGAGTATAATCTTCGTAGATTATTTCGATGCCGAAAAAACAACTTTCTAATACAAATTGACAGAACCATTAAAAGCTCCTCCTCAGAGAGAGTTGAGCAACTTCGGACCATCAAAGTTGCTTAGTGTACACTTTTTATTGTTCTTCTATGTCAAATATTACGAGTATAAGATTTCTAGATTATTTTGGATGCCAAAACATCAACTTTCTATGACAAATGGACAAAATCGTTAAAAGCTCCTCCATAGAGAGAGTTGAGCAATTTCAGACCATCAAAGTTGCTCGGTGTACACTTTTTATTTTTCTTCAACGTCCAATTTCACGAGTATAATCTTCGTAGATTATTTCGATGCCGAAACAACAACTTTTTATTACAAATAGACAAAATCGTTAAAAGCTCCTCCATAGAGAGAGTTGAGCAACTTCGGACCATCAAAGTTGATCTGTGTACAGTTTTTATTGTTCTTCTATGTCAAATTTTATGAGTATAAGCTTTCAAGATTATTTCGATGCCAAAACAACAACTTTCTAGGACAAATGGACAAAACTTTTAAAAGCTCTTCTATAGATAGAGTTGAGCAACTTCAGACCATCAAAGTTGCTCTGTGTACACTTTTTATTGTTCTTCTATGTCAAATTTTATGAGTATAAGCTTCCTAGATAATTTCGATACCAAAACGACAACTTTCTATGACAAATGGACAAAACCATTAAAAGCTCCTACATAGAGAGAGCTGAGCAACTTCGGACCATCAAAGTTGCTCGGTGTATATTTTTTATTGTTCTTCTATGCCAAATTTTACGAGTATAAATTTTCGGGATTATTTTGGATGCCAAAACACCAACTTTGTATGACAAATGGACAAAACCGTTAAAAGCTCCTCCATAGAGAGAGTTGAGCAACTTCGGACCACCAATGTTGCTAGGTGTACACGTTTTATTGTTCTTCTATGTCCAATTTTACGAGTATAATCTTCGTAGATTATTTCGATGCCGAAACAACGACTTTTTATTACAAATAGACAAAATCGTTAAAAGCTCCTCCATAGAGAGAGTTGAGCAACTTCGGACCATCAAAGTTGATCTGTGTACAGTTTTTATTGTTCTTCTATGTCAAATTTTATGAGTATAAGCTTTCAAGATTATTTCGATGCCAAAACAACAACTTTCTATGACAAATGGACAAAACTTTTGAAAGCTCTTCTATAGATAGAGTTGAGAAACTTCAGACCATCAAAGTTGCTCTGTGTAAACTTTTTATTGTTCTTCTATGTCAAATTTTATGAGTATAAGCTTCCTAGATAATTTCGATACCAAAACGACAACTTTCTATGACAAATGGACAAAACCGTTAAAAGCTTCTACATAGAGAGAGCTGAGCAACTTCAGACCATCAAAGTTGCTCGGTGTACATTTTTTATTGTTCTTCTATGCCAAATTTTACGAGTATAAATTTTCGGGATTATTTTGGATGCCAAAACACCAACTTTGTATGACAAATGGACAAAACCGTTAAAAGCTCCTCCATAGAGAGAGCTGAGCAACTTCGGACCATCAAAGTTGCTCGGTGTACACTTTTTATTGTTCTTCTATGTCAAATTTTACGAGTATAAGCTTCCGAGATTATTTTGGATAACAAAACACCACCTCTCTATGACAAATGGACAAAACCGTTAAAAGCTCCTCCATAGAGAGAGTTGAGCAACTTCGGACCATCAAAGTTGCTCGGTGTACACTTTTTATTGTTCTTCTATGTCCAATTTTACGAGTATAATTTTCGTAGATTATTTCGATGCCGAAACAACAACTTTCTATTACAAATGGACAAAACCGTTAAAAGCTTCTCCATAGAGAGAGTTGAGCAACTTCGGACCATCAAATTTGCTCGGTTTACACTTTTTATTGTTCTTCTATGTCAAATTTGTTTAGTATAAACTTAATAGATTATTTCGATGCCAAAATAACAACTTTTTATGACAAATAGAGAAAACCATTAAAAGCTCCTCCATAGAAAGAGTTGAGCAACTTCGGACCATCAAAGTTGCTCGGCGTACAATTTTTATTGTTCCTCTATGTCAAATTTTACGAGTATAAGCTTCCTAGATTATTTCGATGCCAAAACAACAACTTTTTATTACAAATGGACAAAACCGTTAAAAGCTCCTACATAGAGAGAGTTTAGTAACTTCGGACCATCAAACTTGCTCGGTGTACACTTTTTATTGTTCTTCTATGTCAAATTTTACGAGTATAAGCTTCCTAGATTATTTCGATGCCAAAACAACAACTTTCTATGACGAATGGACAAAACCGTTAAAAGCTCCTACATAGAGAGAGTTTAGTAACTTCGGACCATCAAACTTGCTCGGTGTACACTTTTTATTGTTCTTCTATTTCAAATTTTACGAGTATAAGCTTCCTAGATTATTTCGATGCCAAAACAACAACTTTCTATGACGAATGGACAAAACCGTTAAAAGCTCCTACATAGAGAGAGTTTATTAACTTCGGACCATCAAACTTGCTCGGTGTACACTTTTTATTGTTCTTCTACGTCAAATTTTACGAGTATAAGCTTCTTAGATTATTTCGATGCCAAAACAACAACTTTCTATGACGAATGGACAAAACCGTTAAAAGCTCCTACATAGAGAGAGTTTAGTAACTTCGGACCATCAAACTTGCTCGGTGTACACTTTTTATTGTTCTTTTATGTCAAATTTTACGAGTATAAGCTTCCTAGATTATTTCGATGCCAAAACAACAACTTTCTATGACGAATGGACAAAACCGTTAAAAGCTCCTACATAGAGAGAGTTTAGTAACTTCGGACCATCAAACTTGCTCGGTGTACACTTTTTATTGTTCTTCTATGTCAAATTTTACGAGTATAAGCTTCCTAGATTATTTTGATGCCAAAACAACAACTTTCTATGACAAATGGATAAAACCGTTAAAAGCTCCTACATAGAGAGAGTTTAGTAACTTCGGACCATCAAACTTGCTCGGTGTACACTTTTTATTGTTCTTCTATGTCAAATTTTACAAGTATAAGCTTCCTAGATTATTTCGATGCCAAAACAACAACTTTCTATGACAAATGGACAAAACCGTTAAAAGCTCCTACATAGAGAGAGTTTACTAACTTCGGACCATCAAACTTGCTCGGTGTACACTTTTTAATGTTCTTATATGTCAAAACATGAACTTTCTATGACAAATGGGCAAAACCGTTAAAAAGCTCCTCGATAGAGAGAGTTCAGCAACATCGGACCATCAAAGTTGCTCGGTGTACACTTTTTATTATTCTTCTATGTCAAAGTTTACGAGTACAAGCTTCCGAGATTATTACGATGCGAAAACACCAACTTTCTATGACAAATGGTCAAAACTGTTAAAAGGCTCCTCGATAGAGAGAGTTGAGCAACTTCGGACCATCAAAGTTGCTCGGTGTATTCCTTTTATTGTTCTTCTATGTCAAAATTTGTGAGTATAAGCTTCCGAGATTATTTCGATGTCAAAACAACAACTTTCTATGACAAATGAATAAAAACCGTTAAAAGCTCCTCAATAGAGAAAGTTGTGTAACTTCAGACCATCAAAGTCGCTCGGTGTACACTTTTTATTGTTCTTCTATGTCAAATTTTACGAGTATAAGCTTCCTAGATTATTTCGATGCCAAAACATCAACTTTCTTTGACAAATGGACAAAACCGTTAAGATCTCCTCCGTAGAGAGAGTTGAGCAACTTCGGACCATCAAAGTTGCTCGGTGTACATTTTTTATTGTTCTTCTATGTCCAATTTTACGGTATAAGCTTCCTATATTATTTCGATGCCAAAACACCAATTTTCTATGACAAATGGGCAAAACCGTTAAAAGCTCCACTATAGAGTGTGTTGAGCAACTTCGGACCATCAAAGTTGCTCGGTGTATACTTTTTATTGTTCTTTTATGTCAAATTTTACGAGTATAAGCTTCCGAGATTATTTCGATGCAAAAACACCAACTTTCTCTTACAATTGGACAAAACCGGTAAAACCTCCTCCATAGAGAGAGTTGAGCAACTTCGGTCCATCAAAGTTACTCGGTGTACACTTTTTATTATTCTTCTGTGTCAAATTTTACGAGTATAAGCTTCCGAGATTATTTCGTTGGCAAAACACCAACTTTCTATGACAAATGGGCAAAACAATTAAAAAGCTCCTCGATAGAGAGAGTTGAGCAACTTCGAACCATCGAAGTTGCTCGGTGTACACTTTTTATTGTCCTTCTATATCAAATTTTACTAGTATAAGCTTCAAAGATTATTACGATGCCAAAACACAATCTTTCTATGACAAATGGGCAAAACCGTTAAAAAGCTCCTCGATAGAGAGAGTTGGGGAACTTCGGACCATCAACGTTGCTCGGTGTACACTTTTTATTGTTCTTCTATGCCAAAGTTTACGAGTATGAGCTTTCGAGATTATTTCGATGTCAAAACAACAACTTCTATGATAAATGGACAAACCGTTAAAAGCTCCTCCATAGAGAGAGTTGAGCAACTTCGGACCATCAAAGTTGCTCGGCGTACACTCTTTATTGTTCTTTTGTGTCCAATTGTATGAGTATAAGCTTCCGAGATTCCGGTGCCAAAACACAATCTTTTTATGACAAATGGGCAAAACCGTTACAAAGCTCCTAGATAGAGAGAATTTAGCAACTTCGCACTATCAAAGTTGCTCGGTGTACACTTTTTATTGTTCTTCTATGTCCAGCTTTACGAGTATAAGCTTCGTAGATTATTTTGATGCCGAAACAACAACTTTCTATTACAAATGGAGAAAACCGTTAAAAGCTCCTCCATAGAGAGAGTTGAGCAACTTCAGACCATCAAAGTTGCTCCGTGTACACTTTCCATTGTTCTTCTATGTCAAATTTACGTGTATAAGCTTCCTTAATTATTTTGGATGCCAAAATACCGACTCTCTATGACAAATGGACAAAACCGTTAAAAGCTCCTCCACAGAGAGAGTTGAGCAACTTCGGACAATCAAAGTTACTCGGTGTACATTTTTTATTGTTCTTCTATGTCCTATTTTACGAGTATAATCTTCGTAGATTATTTCGATGCCGAAACAACAACTTTCTAATACAAATTGACAAAACCATTAAAAGCTCCTCCTCAGAGAGAGTTGAGCAACTTCGGACCATCAAAGTTGCTTAGTGTACACTTTTATTGTTCTTCTATGTCAAATATTACGAGTATAAGATTTCTAGATTATTTTGGATGCCAAAACATCAACTTTCTATGACAAATGGACAAAATCGTTAAAAGCTCCACCATAGAGAGAGTTGAGCAATTTCAGACCATCAAAGTTGCTCGGTGTACACTTTTTATTTTTCTTCAACGTCCAATTTCACGAGTATAATCTTCGTAGATTATTTCGATGCCGAAACAACAACTTTTTATTTCAAATAGACAAAATCGTTAAAAGCTCCTCCATAGAGAGAGTTGAGCAACTTCGGACCATCAAAGTTGATCTGTGTACAGTTTTTATTGTTCTTCTATGTCAAATTTTATGAGTATAAGCTTTCAAGATTATTTCGATGCCAAAACAACAACTTTCTATGACAAATGGACAAAACTTTTAAAAGCTCTTCTATAGATAGAGTTGAGCAACTTCAGACCATCAAAGTTGCTCAGTGTACACCTTTTATTGTTCTTCTATGTCAAATTTTATGAGTATAAGCTTCCTAGATAATTTCGATACCAAAACGACAACTTTCTATGACAAATGGACAAAACCGTTAAAAGCTCCTACATAGAGAGAGCTGAGCAACTTCGGACCATCAAAGTTGCTCCGTGTACATTTTTTATTGTTCTTCTATGCCAAATTTTACGAGTATAAATTTTCGGGATTATTTTGGATGCCAAAACACCAACTTCCTTCATAGAGAGAGTAGAGCAACTTCGGACCAGCAAAGTTGCTCAGTGAGCACTTTTTACTGTTCTTCTATGTCAAATTTTACGATTGTAAGCTTCCGAGATTATTACGATGCCCAAACATAACATTTCTAGGATAAATGGGCAAAACCATTAAAAAGCTACTCGATAGAGAGGGTTGAGCAACTTTGGACCATCAAAGTTGCTCGGTATACACTTTTTATTGTTCTTTTATATCAAATTTTACGAGTATAAGCTTCCGAGATTATTACGATGCCAAAAGACCAACTTTCTATGAAAAATGGTCAAAACCGTTAAAAAGCTCCTCGATATAGATAGTTGAGCAACTTCGAACCATCAAAATTGCTCGGTGTATACTTTTTATTGTTCTTCTACGTCAAATTTTACGAGTATAAGCTTCCTAGATTATTTCGATGCGAAAACAACAACTCTCTATGACAAATGATCAAAACCGTTAAAAGCTTCACCATAGAGAGAGTTGAGCAACTTCGGACCGTCAAAGTTGCTCGGTGTACACTTTTTATTGTTCTTTTATGTCAAATTATACGAGTATAAGCTTCCTAGATTATTTCGATGACAAAACAACAACTTTTTATGACAAATGGACAAAACCGTTAAAAAGCTCATCCATAGGGAGAGTTGAGCAACTTCGGACCATCAAAGTTGCTCAGTGTACACTTTTTCTTGTTCTTTTATGTCAAATTATACGAGTATAAGCTTCCTAGATTATTTCGAGGACAAAACAACAACTTTTTATGACAAATGGACAAAACCGTTAAAAAGCTCATCCAAAGAGAGAGTTGAGCAACTTCGGACCATCAAAGTTGCTCAGTGTACACTTTTTCTTGTTCTTTTATGTCAAATTTTAAGAATATAAGCTTCCGAGATTATTTCGATGGCAAAACACCAACTTTCCATGACAAATGGACAAAACTGTTAAATGCTCGTCCATAGAAAGAGTTGACCAACTTCGGACCGTCAAAGTTGCTCGGTGTGCACTTTTTATTATTCTTTTGTGTCAAATTTTACGAGTATAAGCTGCCGAGATTATTTCGATGCCAAAACACCAACTTTCTATGACAAATGGACAAAACCGTTAAAAGCTCCTTCACAGACAGAGTTTACCAACTTCGGACCGTCAAAGTTGCTCGGTGTACACTTTTTATTGTTCTTCTCTGTCAAATTTTATGAGTACAAACTTCCGATATTATTACGATGCCTAAACATAACATTTCTATGATAAATGGCAAAACCATTAAAAAGCTCCTTCATAGAGAGAGTAGAGCAACTTCAGACCAGCAAAGTTGCTCGGTGAGCACTTTTTACTGTTCTTCTATGTCAAATTTTACGATTGTAAGCTTCCGAGATTATTACGATGCCCAAACATAACATTTCTATGATAAATGAGCAAAACCATTAAAAAGCTACTCGATAGAGAGGGTTGAGCAACTTCGGACCATCAAAGTTGCTCGGTATACACTTTTTATTGTTCTTCTATGTCAAATTTTACGAGTATAAGCTTCTGAGATTATTACGATGCCAAAAGACCAACTTTCTATGACAAATGGTAAAAACCATTGAAAGCTCCTCGATAGAGAGAGTACAAGCTTCCTAGATTATTTCGATCCCAAAACAACAACTTTCTATGACAAATGGACAAAATCGTTAAAAAGCTCCTCCATAGAGCGAGTTGAGCAACTTTGGACCATCAAAGTTGCTCGGTATATACTTTTTATTATTCTTCTGTGCCAAATTTTTCGAGTATATGCTTCCGAGATTATATCGTTGGCAAAACACCAACTTTCTATGACAAATGGACAAAATCATTAAAAGCCCCTCAATAGAGAGAGTTGAGCAACTTCGGACGATCAAAGTTGCGCGGTGTACACTTTTTATTGTTCTTCTATGTCAAATTTTACGTGTATAAGCCTCCTATATTATTTCAATGCGAAAACAACAACTTTCTATGACAAATGGACAAAATCGTTAAGAGCTCCTCCATAGAGAGAGTTGAGCAACTTCGGACCATCCAAGTTCCTCGGTGTACACTTTTTATTGTTCTTCTATGTCAAATTTTACGAGTATAGGCTTCCGAGATTATTACGATGCCAAAAGATCAACTTTCTATGACAAATGGTCAAAACCGTTGAAAGCTCCTCGATAGAGAGAGTTGACCAACTTCGGACGATCAGAGTTGCTCGGTGTAAAGCTTTTATTGTTCTTCTATGTCAAATTTTACGAGTATAAGCTTCCTAGATTATTTCGATGCCAAAACAACAACTTTCTATGACAAATGGACAAAACCGTTAAAAGCTCCTCCAAAAAGAGAGTTGAGCAACTTCGTTCCATCAAAGTTGCTCGGTGTACACTTTTTAGTGTTCTTCTATGTCCAATTTTACATGTATAAGCTTCGTAGATTATTTCGATGTCAAAATGACAACTTTCTATTACAAATGGGCAAAACCGTTAAAAGCTCCTCCATAGAGAGTGTTGAGCAACTTTGGACCATCAAAGTTGCTCGGTGTACACTTTTTATTAGTCTTATATGTCAAATTTTACGAGTATAAGCTCCCGAGATTATTTTGATTCCAAAACACCAATTTTGTATGACAAATGGGCAAAATCGTTGAAAGCTCCTCCATAGAGAGAGTTGAGCAACTTCGGACCATCAAAGTTGCTCGGTGTGCACTTTTTATTATTCTTTTGTGTCAAATTTTACGAGTATAAGCTTCCGAGATTATTTCGATGCCAAAACACCAACTTTCTATGACAAATGGACAAAACCGTTTAAAGCTCATTCACAGACAGAGTTTACCAACTACGGACCGTCAAAGTTGCTCGGTGTACACTTTTTATTGTTCTTCTCTGTCAAATTTTATGAGTATAAACTTCCGAGATTATTACGATGCCCAAACATAACATTTCTAGGATAAATGGGCAAAACCATTAAAAAGCTACTCGATAGAGAGGGTTGAGCAACTTCGGACCATCAAAGTTGCTCGGTATACACTTTTTATTGTTCTTCTATATCAAATTTTACGAGTATAAGCTTCCGAGATTATTACGATGCCAAAAGACCAACTTTCTATGAAAAATGGTCAAAACCTTTAAAAAGCTCCTCGATATAGAGAGTTGAGCAACTTCGGACCATCAAAATTGCTCGGTGTATACTTTTTATTGTTCATCTATGTCAAATTTTACGAGTATAAGCTTCCTAGATTATTTCGATGCGAAAACAACAACTTTCTATGACAAATGATCAAAACCGTTAAAAGCTCCACCATAGAGAGAGTTGAGCAACTTCGGACCGTCAAAGTTCCTCGGTGTACACTTTTTATTGTTCTTTTATGTCAAATTATACGAGTATAAGCTTCCTAGATTATTTCGATGACAAAACAACAACTTTTTATGACAAATGGACAAAACCGATAAAAAGCTCATCCATAGAGAGAGTTGAGCAACTTCGGACCATCAAAGTTGCTCAGTGTACACTTTTTCTTGTTCTTTTATGTCAAATTATACGAGTATAAGCTTCCTAGATTATTTTGATGACAAAACAACAACTTTTTATGACAAATGGACAAAACCGTTAAAAAGCTCATCCATAGAGAGAGTTGAGCAACTTCGGACCATCAAAGTTGCTCAGTGTATACTTTTTCTTGTTCTTTTATGTCAAATTTTAAGAATATAAGCTTCCGAGATTATTTCGATGGCAAAACACCAACTTTCCATGACAAATGGACAAAACTGTTAAATGCTCGTCCATAGAGAGAGTTGACCAACTTCGGACCGTCAAAGTTGCTCGGTGTGCACTTTTTATTATTCTTTTGTGTCAAATTTTACGAGTATAAGCTGCCGAGATTATTTCGATGCCAAAACACCAACTTTCTATGACAAATGGACAAAACTGTTAAAAGCTCCTTCACAGACAGAGTTTACCAACTTCGGACCGTCAAAGTTGCTCGGTGTACACTTTTTATTGTTCTTCTCTGTCAAATTTTATGAGTATAAACTTCCGATATTATTACGATGCCTAAACATAACATTTCTATGATAAATGGCAAAACCATTAAAAAGCTCCTTCATAGAGAGAGTAGAGCAACTTCGGACCAGCAAAGTTGCTCGGTGAGCACTTTTTACTGTTCTTCTATGTCAAATTTTACGATTGTAAGCTTCCGAGATTATTACGATGCCCAAACATAACATTTCTATGATAAATGGGCAAAACCATTAAAAAGCTACTCGATAGAGAGGGTTGAGCAACTTCGGACCATCAAAGTTGCTCGGTATACACTTTTTATTGTTCTTCTATGTCAAATTTTACGAGTATAAGCTTCTGAGATTATTACGATGCCAAAACACCAACTTTCTATGACAAATAGTCAAAACCGTTGAAAGCTCCTCGATAGAGAGAGTACAAGCTTCCTAGATTATTTCGATCCCAAAACAACAACTTTCTATGACAAATGGACAAAATCGTTAAAAAGCTCCTCCATAGAGCGAGTTGAGCAACTTCGGACCATCAAAGTTGCTCGGTGTATACTTTTTATTATTCTTCTGTGACAAATTTTTCGAGTATATGCTTCCGAGATTATTTCGTTGGCAAAACACCAACTTTCTATGACAAATGGACAAAATCATTAAAAGCCCCTCAATAGAGAGAGTTGAGCAAATTCGGACGATCAAAGTTGCGCGGTGTACACTTTTTATTGTTCTTCTATGTCAAATTTTACGTGTATAAGCCTCCTATATTATTTCAATGCGAAAACAACAACTTTCTATGACAAATGGACAAAATCGTTAAGAGCTCCTCCATAGAGAGAGTTGAGCAACTTCGGACCATCCAAGTTGCTCGGTGTACACTTTTTATTGTTCTTTTGTGTCAAATTTTACGAGTATAAGCTTCCGAGATTATTTCGATCCCAAAACAACAACTTTCTATGACAAATGGACAAAACCGTTAAAAGCTCCTCCAAAGAGAGAGTTGAGCAACTTCGGACCATCAAAGTTGCTCGGCGTATACTTTTAATTGTTCTTTTATGTCAAACATTACGAGTATAAGCCTCGGAGATTATTTCCATGACAAAACACCAACTTTCTATGACAAATGGACAAAATCGTTAAGAGCTCCTCCATAGAGAGAGTTGAGCAACTTCGGACCATCAAAGTTGCTCGATGTACACTTTTTATTGTTCTTTTATGTCAAATTTTAAGAGTATATGCTTCCGAGATTATTTCGATGCCAAAACACCAACTTTCTATGACAAATGGACAAAACCGTTAAAAGCTCCTCCATAGAGAGAGTTGAGCAACTTTGGACCGTCAAAGTTGCTCGGTGTACACTTTTTATTGTTCTTTTATGTCAAATTATACGAGTATAAGCTTCCTAGATTATTTCGATGCCAAAACAACAACTTTTTATGACGAATGGACAAAACTGTTAAAAAGCTCCTTCATAGAGAGAGTTGAGCAACTTCGGACCATCAAAGTTGCTCGGTGTATACTTTTTATTGTTCTTCTGTGCCAAATTTTATGAGTATATCCTTCCAAGATTATTTCGATGCCAAAACACCAACTTTCGATGACTAATGGAGAAAATCGTTAAAAGCTCCTCCATAGAGAGAGTTCACAAACTTCGGACCGTCAAAGTTGCTCGGTGTACACTTTTATTGTTCTTTTATGTCAAATTTTATGAGTATAAGCTTCCGTGATTATTACGATGCGAAAACTCAAACTTTCTATGCGAAATGGGCAACAACCTTAAAAAGCTCCTCGATAGAGAGAGTTGAGCAACTTCGGACCATCAAAGTTGCTCGGTGTACACTTTTTATTGTTCTTTTATGTCAAATTTTATGAGTATAAGCTTCCGTGATTATTACGATGCGAAAACTCGAACTTTCTGTGCAAAATGGGCAAGAACCTTAAAAAGCTCCTCGATAGAGAGAGTTGAGCAACTTCGGACCATCAAAGTTGCTCTGTGTACACTTTTTATTGTTCTTCTTTGTCAAATTTTACGAGTATAAGCTTCCGAGATTATTACGATGCCAAAACACGAACTTTCTATGACAAACGGCCAAAACCGTTAAAAAGCTCCTCGATATAGAGAGTTGAGCAACTTCGAACCATCGAAGCTGCTCGGTGTATACTTTTTATTCTTCTACTATGTCAAATTTTAAGAGTATAAGCTTCAGAGATTATTTCGATGCCAAAACACCAACCTTCTATGACAAATGGACAAAACCGTTAAAAGCTCCTCCATAGAGAGAGTTGACCAACTTCGGACCGTCAAGGTTGCTCGGTGTACACTTTTTATTGTTCTTTTATGTCAAATTTTACGACTACAAGCTTCCTAGATTATTTCGATGCCAAAACAACAACTTTCTATGACAAATGGATAAAATCGTTAAAAAGCTCTTCTATAGAGAGTGTTGAGCAACTTCGGACCATCAAAGTTGCTCGGTGTATACTTTTTATTGTTCTTCTGTGCCAAATTTTACGAGTATATGCTTCCGAGATTATTTCGATGCCAAAACACCAACTTTCTATGACAAATGGAAAAAATCGTTAAAATCTCCTCCATAGAGAGAGTTGAGCAACTTCAGTCCATCAAAGTTGCTCGGTGTACACTTTTCATTGTTCTTCTGTGCCAAATTTTACGAGTATATGCTTCCGAGATTATTTCGATGCCAAAACTCCAACTTTCTATGACAAATGGACAAAATCGTTAAATACTCCTCCATAGAGAGAGTTGACGAATTTGGATGATCAAAGTTGCTCGGTGTACACTTTTTATTGTTCTTCTATGTCAAATTTTACGAGTATAAGCTTCCAAGATTATTACGATGCCAAAAGAAGAACTTTCTATGAAAAACGGTCAAAACCGTTAAAAAGCTCCTTGATATAGGGAGTTGAGCAACTTCGGACCATCAAAGTTGCTCGGTGTATACTTTTTATTGTTCTTCTGTGCCAAATTTTACGAGTGTATGCTTCTGAGATTATTTCGATGCCAAAATACAAACTTTCTATGACAAATGGACAAAATCATTAAAAACTCCTCCATAGAGAGAGTTGAGCAACTTCGGACCGTCAAAGTTGCTCAGTGTAGACTTTTTATTGTTCTTCTATGTCAAATTTTACGAGTGTATGCTTCCGAGATTATTACGATGCCAAAACACGAACTTTCTATGACAAATCGGCAACACCGTTAAAATGCTCCTCGATAGAGAGAGTTGAAGAACTTCGTACCATCAAAGATTCTCAGTGTACACTTTTTATTGTTATTCTATGTCCAATTTTCCTTGTACAAGCTTCGTAGATTATTTTGATGTCAAAATGACAACTTTCTATTACAAATGCACAAAATCGTTAAAAGCTCCTCCATAGAGAGAGTTGAGCAACTTCGGACCATCAAAGTTGCTAGGTGTATACTTTTTATTGTTCTTTTATGTTAAATTCTACGTGTATAAGCTTCCGAGATTAATTCGATTCCAAAACTCTAATTTTCTATGACGAATGGGCAAAAGCGTTAAAAGCTCCTCCATAGAGAGATTTGAGCAACTTCGGACCATCAAAGTTGCTCGATGTACACTTTTTATTATTCTTCTGTGTCAAATTTTACGAGTATAAGCTTCCGAGATTATTACGATGCCAAAACACGAACTTTCTATGACAAACGGTCAAAACCGTTAAAAAGCTCCTCCATAGAGAGAGTTGAGCAACTTCGGACGATAAAAGTTGCGCGGTGTAGACTTTTTATTGTTCTTCTATGTCAAATTTTATGAGTTTAAGCTTCCTATATGATTTCAATGCCAAAACAACAACTTTCTATGACAAATGGACAAAATCGTTAAGAGCTCCTCCATAGAGAGAGTTGAGCAACTTCGGACCATCAAAGTTGCTCGATGTACACTTTTTATTGTTCTTTTATGTCAAATTTTAAGAGTATAAGCTTCCGAGATTATTTAGATGCCAAAACACCAACTTTCTATGACAAATGGACAAAACCGTTAAAAGCTCCTCCATAGAGAGAGTTGAGCAACTTTGGACCGTCAAATTTGCTCGGTGTATACTTTTTATTATTCTTCTGTGTCAAATTTTTGAGTATATGCTTCCGAGATTCTTTCGATGCCAAAACACCAACTTTCTATGAAAAATGGACAAAATCGTTAAAAGCTCCTCCATAGAGAGAGTTGTGCAACTTCGGTCCATCAAAGTTGCTCGGTGTACACTTTTTATTGTTCTTCTGTGCCAAATTTTACGAGTATATGCTTCCCAGATTATTTCGATGCCAAAACTCCAACTTTCTATGATAAATGGACAAAATCGTTAAAAACTCCTCCGTAGAGAGAGTTGACCAATTTGGATGATCAAAGTTGCTCGGTGTACACTTTTTATTGTTCTTCTATGTCAAATTTTACGAGTATAAGCTACCGAGATTATTACGATGCCAAAACACGAACTTTCTATGACTAACGGTCAAAACCGTTAAAAAGCTCCTCGATATAGGGAGTTGAGCAACTTCGGACCATCAAAGCTGCTCGGTGTATACTTTTTATTGTTCTTCTATGTCAAATTTTAAGAGTATAGGCTTCCGAGATTATTGCGATGCCAAAACACCAACCTTCTATGACAAATGGACAAAACCGTTAAAAGCTCCTCCATAGAGAGAGTTGACCAACTTCGGACCGTCAAAGTTGCTCGGTGTACACTTTTTATTGTTCTTTTATGTCAAATTTTACGAGTAGAAGCTTCCTAGATTATTTCGATGCCAAAACAACAACTTTCTATGACAAATGGATAAAATCGTTAAAAAGCTCCTCCATAGAGAGAGTTGAGCAACTTCGGACCATCAAAGTTGCTCGGTGTATACTTTTTATTGTTCTTCTGTGCCAAATTTTACGAGTGTATGCTTCCGAGATTATTTCGATGCCAAAACACAAACTTTCTATGACAAATGGACAAAAGCGTTAAAAGCTCCTGCATAGATAGATTTGAGCAACTTCGGATGATCAAAGTTGCTCGATGTAAACTTTTTATTATTCTTCTGTGTCAAATTTTACAATTATAGGCTTCCTCGATTATTTCGATACCAAAACAACAACTTTCTATGACAAACGGACAAAACTGTTAAAAACTCCTCATAGGGAGAGTTGAGCAACTTCGGACCATCAAAGTTGCTCGGTGTATACTTTTAATTGTTCTTCTATGTCAAACTTTACGAGTATAAGCTTCAGATATTATTTCCTTTCCAAAACAACAACCTTCTATGACAAATGGACAAAACTGTTAAAAGCTCCTCCATAGAGAGAGTTGAGCAACTTCAGACCATCAAAGTTGATCGGTGTTCACTTTTTATTGTTCTTTTATGTCAAATTTTACGAGTATAAGCTTCTGAGATTATTACGATGCTAAAACACGAACTTTCTATGACAAATGGATAACACCCTTAAAAAGCTCCTCGATAGAGAGAGTTGAGCAACCTCGGACCATCAAAGTTGCTCGGTGTACACTTTTTGTTGTTCTTCTATGTCAAATTTTACGAGTATAAGCTTCCAATATTATTTCGATGCCAAAACAACAACTTTCTATGACAAATGGAGAAAACTGCTCCTCCATAGAGAGAGTTGAGCAACTTCGGACCATCAAAGTTGCTCGGTGTACACTTTTTATTGTTCTTCTGCGCCAATTTTTACGAGTATATGCTTCCGAGATTATTTCGATACCAAAACACCAACTTTCTATGATAAATGGACAAAATCGTTAAAAACTCCTGCATAGAGAGAGTTGAGTAACTTTGGATGATCAAAGTTGCTCGGTGTACACGTTTTATTGTTCTTCTATGTCAAATTTTATGAGTATAAGCTTCCTATATTATTTCGATTCCAAAACAACAACTTTCTATGACAAATGGACAAAACCGTTAAAAGCTCCTCCATAGAGAGAGTTGAGCAACTTCGGACCGTCAAAGTTGCTCGGTGTACACTTTTTATTGTTCTTCTATGTCATATTTTACGAGTATAGGCTTCCGAAATTATTACGATGCCTAAACATAACATTTGTATGATAAATGGGCAAAACCATTAAAAAGCTCCTCGATAGAGAGTGTTGAGCAGCTTCGAAACATAAAAGTTGCTCGGTGAGCACTTTCTATTGTTCTTCTATGTCAAATTTTACGAGTATAAGCTTCCGAGATTATTTCGTTCCGAAAACACCAACTTTCTGTGACAAATGGTTGAAACCGTTAAAAAGCTTCTCCATAGAGAGAGTTGAGCAACATCAAAACGTTAAAGTTGCTCGGTGTACACTTTTTATTGTTCTTTTATGTCAAATTTTACGAGTATAAGCTTCCGAGATTATTACGATGCCAAAACACAAACTTTCTATGACAAATGGGTAACACCCTCAAAAAGCTCCTCGATAGAGAGAGTTGAGCAACTTCGGACCATCAAAGTTGCTCGGTGTACACTTTTTACTGTTCTTCTATGTCAAATTTTACGAGTATAAGCTTCCGAGATTATTACGATGCCAAAACACCAACTTTCAATGACAAATGGTCAAAACCGTTAAAAAGCTACTCGATATAGAGAGTTGAGCAACTTCGGACCATCAAAGTTGCTCGGTGTATACTTTTAATTGTTCTTCTATGTCAAACTTTACGAGTATAAGTTTCGGAGATTATTTCTATGCCAAAACAACAACTTTCTATGACAAATGGACAAAAACCGTTAAAAGCTCCTCTATAGATAGCGTTGAGCAACTTCGCACCATCAAAGTTGCTCAATGTACACTTTTTATTGTTCTTCGATGTCAAATTATAAGAGTATATGCTTCGGAGATTATTACGATGCCAAAACACCAACTTTCTATGACAAATGGTCAAAACCGTTAAAAAGCTCCTCGATATAGAGAGTTGAGCAACTTCAGACCATCAAAGTTGCTCGGTGTATCCTTTTAATTGTTCTTCTATGTCAAACTTTACGAGTATAAGCTTCGGAGATTATTACGATGCCAAAACACAACTTTCTATAATAAATGGTCAAAACCGTTAAAAAGCTCATCGATATAGGGAGTGGAGCAACTTCGGACCATCAAAGTTGCTCGGTGTACACTTTTTATTGTTCTTCGATGTCAAATTTTAAGACTATAAGCTTCCGAGATTATTATGATGCCAAAACACCAACTTTCTATGACAAATGGTCAAAAACCGTTAAAAGCTCCTCCAAAGATAGCGTTGAGCAACTTCAGACCATCAAAGTTGCTCAGTGTACACTTTTTATTGTTCTTCGATGTCAAATTTTAAGAGTATAAGCTTCGGAGATTATTACGATGCCAAAACACCAACTTTCTATGACAAATGGTCAAAACCGTTAAGAAGCTCCTCGATATAGAGAGTTGAGCAACTTCGGACCATCAAAGTTGCTCAGTGTACACTTTTTATTGTTCTTCGATGTCAAATTTTAAGAGTATAAGCTTCGGAGATTATTACGATGCCAAAACACCAACTTTCTATGAAAAATGGTCAAAACCGTTAAAAAGCTTCTCGATATAGAGAGTTGAGCAACTTCAGACCATCAAAGTTGCTCGGTGTATTCTTTTAATTGTTCTTCTATGTCAAACATTACGAGTATAAGCTTCGGAGATTATTTCCATGCCAAAACAACAACTTTCTATCATAAATGGTCAAAACCGTTAAAAAGCTACTCGATATAGGGAGTTGAGCAACTTCGGACCATCAAAGTTGCTCGGTGTATTCTTTTAATTGTTCTTCTATGTCAAACATTACGAGTATAAGCTTCCGAGATTATTACGATGCCAAAACACCAACTTTCTATGACAAATGGTCAAAACCGTTAAGAAGCTCCTCGATATAGAGAGTTGAGCAACTTCGGACCATCAAACTTGCTCGGTGTATACTTTTAATTGTTCTTCTATGTCAAGCTTTATGAGTATAAGCTTCGGAGATTATTTTCATACCAAAACAACAACTTTCTATGACAAATGGACAAAAACCGTTAAAAGCTCCTCCATAGAGGGAGTTGAGCAACTTCGGACTATAAAAGTAGGTCGGTGTACACTTTTTATTGTTCTTCGATGTCAAATTTTAAGACTAAGCTTTCGAGATTTTTACAATGCCAAAACACCAACTTTCTATGACAAACGGTCAAAACCGTTAAAAAGCTCCTCGATATAGAGAGTTGAGCAACTTCAGACCATCAAAGTTGCTCGTTGTATTGTTTTAATTGTTCTTCTATGTCAAACATTACGAGTATAAGCTTCGGAGATTATTTCCATGCCAAAACAACAACTTTCCATGACAAATGGTCAAAACCGTTAAGAAGCTCCTCGATATAGAGAGTTGAGCAACTTCGGACCATCAAAGTTGCTCAGTGTACACTTTTTATTGTTCTTCGATGTCAAATTTTAAGAGTATAAGCTTCGGAGATTATTACGATGCCAAAACACCAACTTTCTATGAAAAATGGTCAAAACCGTTAAAAAGCTTCTCGATATAGAGAGTTGAGCAACTTCAGACCATCAAAGTTGCTCGGTGTATTCTTTTAATTGTTCTTCTATGTCAAACATTACGAGTATAAGCTTCGGAGATTATTTCCATGCCAAAACAACAATTTTCTATCATAAATGGTCAAAACCGTTAAAAAGCTACTCGATATAGGGAGTTGAGCAACTTCGGACCATCAAAGTTGCTCGGTGTATTCTTTTAATTGTTCTTCTATGTCAAACATTACGAGTATAAGCTTCCGAGATTATTACGATGCCAAAACACCAACTTTCTATGACAAATGGTCAAAACCGTTAAGAAGCTCCTCGATATAGAGAGTTGAGCAACTTCGGACCATCAAACTTGCTCGGTGTATACTTTTAATTGTTCTTCTATGTCAAGCTTTATGAGTATAAGCTTCGGAGATTATTTTCATACCAAAACAACAACTTTCTATGACAAATGGACAAAAACCGTTAAAAGCTCCTCCATAGAGGGAGTTGAGCAACTTCGGACTATAAAAGTAGGTCGGTGTACACTTTTTATTGTTCTTCGATGTCAAATTTTAAGACTAAGCTTTCGAGATTTTTACAATGCCAAAACACCAACTTTCTATGACAAACGGTCAAAACCGTTAAAAAGCTCCTCGATATAGAGAGTTGAGCAACTTCAGACCATCAAAGTTGCTCGTTGTATTGTTTTAATTGTTCTTCTATGTCAAACATTACGAGTATAAGCTTCGGAGATTATTTCCATGCCAAAACAACAACTTTCCATGACAAATGGACAAAAACCGTTAAAAGCTCCTCCATAGAGAGAGTTGAGCAACTTCGTTCATCAAACTTGCTCGGTGTATACTTTTAATTGTTCTTCTATGTCAAGCTTTATGAGTATAAGCTTCGGAGATTATTTTCATACCAAAACAACAACTTTCTATGACAAATGGACAAAAACCGTTAAAAGCTCCTCCATAGAGAGAGTTGAGCAACTTCGGACTATAAAAGTAGGTCGGTGTACACTTTTTATTGTTCTTCGATGTCAAATTTTAAGACTAAGCTTTCGAGATTTTTACAATGCCAAAACACCAACTTTCTATGACAAACGGTCAAAACCGTTAAAAAGCTCCTCGATATAGAGAGTTGAGCAACTTCAGACCATCAAAGTTGCTCGTTGTATTGTTTTAATTGTTCTTCTATGTCAAACATTACGAGTATAAGCTTCGGAGATTATTTCCATGCCAAAACAACAACTTTCCATGACAAATGGACAAAACCCGTTAAAAGCTCCTCCATAGAGAGAGTTGAGCAACTTCGGACCATCAAAGTTGCACGGTGTACACTTTTTATTGTTCTTCTATGTCAAATTCTACGAGTATAAGCTTCCGAGATTATTACGATGCCAAAACACCAACTTTCTATGACAAATGGTCAAAACCGTTAAGAAGCTCCTCGATATAGAGAGTTGAGCAACTTCGGACCATCAAAGTTGCTCAGTGTACACTTTTTACTGTTCTTCGATGTCAAATTTTAAGAGTATAAGCTTCGGAGATTATTACGATGCCAAAACACCAACTTTCTATGAAAAATGGTCAAAACCGTTAAAAAGCTTCTCGATATAGAGAGTTGAGCAACTTCAGACCATCAAAGTTGCTCGGTGTATTCTTTTAATTGTTCTTCTATGTCAAACATTACGAGTATAAGCTTCGGAGATTATTTCCATGCCAAAACAACAACTTTCTATCATAAATGGTCAAAACCGTTAAAAAGCTACTCGATATAGGGAGTTGAGCAACTTCGGACCATCAAAGTTGCTCGGTGTATTCTTTTAATTGTTCTTCTATGTCAAACATTACGAGTATAAGCTTCCGAGATTATTACGATGCCAAAACACCAACTTTCTATGACAAATGGTCAAAACCGTTAAGAAGCTCCTCGATATAGAGAGTTGAGCAAGTTCGGACCATCAAACTTGCTCGGTGTATACTTTTAATTGTTCTTCTATGTCAAGCTTTATGAGTATAAGCTTCGGAGATT
Organism: Euonymus europaeus; assembly: GCA_963580455.1. Lineage (NCBI taxonomy): Eukaryota > Viridiplantae > Streptophyta > Magnoliopsida > Celastrales > Celastraceae > Euonymus > Euonymus europaeus. The sequence continues at coordinate 11,513,267 of OY756965.1, forward strand.
ATTTTCATACCAAAACAACAACTTTCTATGACAAATGGACAAAAACTGTTAAAAGCTCCTCCATAGAGAGAGTTGAGCAACTTCGGACTATAAAAGTAGGTCGGTGTACACTTTTTATTGTTCTTCGATGTCAAATTTTAAGACTAAGCTTTCGAGATTTTTACAATGCCAAAACACCAACTTTCTATGACAAACGGTCAAAACCGTTAAAAAGCTCCTCGATATAGAGAGTTGAGCAACTTCAGACCATCAAAGTTGCTCGTTGTATTGTTTTAATTGTTCTTCTATGTCAAACATTACGAGTATAAGCTTCGGAGATTATTTCCATGCCAAAACAACAACTTTCTATGACAAATGGACAAAAACCGTTAAAAGCTCCTCCATAGAGAGAGTTGAGCAACTTCGGACCATCAAAGTTGCACGGTGTACACTTTTTATTGTTCTTCTATGTCAAATTCTACGAGTATAAGCTTCCGAGATTATTACGATGCCAAAACACCAACTTTCTATGACAAATGGTCAAAATCGTTAAAAAGCTCCTCGATATAGAGAGTTGAGCAACTTCGGACCATCAAAGTTGCTCGGTGTATACTTTTAATTGTTCTTCTATGTCAAGCTTTATGAGTATAAGCTTCGGAGATTATTTTCATACCAAAACAACAATTTTCTATGACAAATGGACAAAAACCATTAAAAGCTCCTCCATAGAGAGAGTTGAGCAACTTCGGACTATAAAAATAGCTCGGTGTACACTTTTTATTGTTCTTCGATGTCAAATTTTAAGACTATAAGCTTTCGAGATTATTACGATGCCAAAACACCAACTTTCTATGACAAATGGTCAAAACCGTTAAAAAGCTTCTCGATATAGAGAGTTGAGCAACTTCAGATCATCAAAGTTGCTCGGTGTATTCTTTTAATTGTTCTTCTATATCAAACATTACGAGTATAAGCTTCGGAGATTATTTCCATGCCAAAACAACAACTTTCTATAATAAATGGTCAAAACCGTTAAAAAGCTACTCGATATAGGGAGTTGAGCAACTTCGGACCATCAAAGTTGCTCGGTGTATTCTTTTAATTTTTCTTCTTTGTCAAATTCTACGAGTATAAGCTTCCGAGATTATTACGATGCCAAAACACCAACTTTCTATGACAAATGGTCAAAACCGTTAAGAAGCTCCTCGATATAGAGAGTTGAGCAACTTCGGACCATCAAAGTTGCTCAGTGTACACTTTTTATTGTTCTTCGATGTCAAATTTTAAGAGTATAAGCTTCGGAGATTATTACGATGCCAAAACACCAACTTTCTATGACAAATGGTCAAAACCGTTAAAAAGCTCCTCGATATAGAGAGTTGAGCAACTTTAGACCATCAAAGTTGCTCCGTGTATTCTTTTAATTGTTCTTCTATGTGAAACATTACGAGTATAAGCTTCGGAGATTATTTCCATGCCAAAACAAGAACTTTCTATTACAAATGGACAAAAACCGTTAAAAGCTCCTCCATAGAGAGAGTTGAGCAACTTCGGACCATCAAAGTTGCACGGTGTACACTTTTTATTGTTCTTCTATGTCAAATTCTACGAGTATAAGCTTCCGAGATTATTACGATGCCAAAACACCAACTTTCTATGACAAATGGTTAAAACCGTTAAGAAGCTCCTCGATATAAAGAGTTGAGCAACTTCGGACCATCAAAGTTGCTCGGTGTATACTTTTAATTGTTCTTCTATGTCAAGCTTTATGAGTATAAGCTACGGAGATTATTTTCATACCAAAACAACAACTTTCTATGACAAATGGACAAAAACCGTTAAAAGCTCCTCCATAGAGAGAGTTGAGCAACTTCGGACTGTAAAAGTAGCTCGGTGTACACTTTTTATTGTTCTTCGATGTCAAATTTTAAGACTATAAACTTTCGAGATTTTTACGATGCCAAAACACCAACTTTCTATGACAAACGGTCAAAACCGTTAAAAAGCTCCTCGATATAGAGAGTTGAGCAACTTCAGACCATCAAAGTTGCTCGTTGTATTCTTTTAATTGTTCTTCTATGTCAAACATTACGAGTATAAGCTTCGGAGATTATTTCCATGCCAAAACAACAACTTTCTATGATAAATGGATAAAAACCGTTAAAAGCTCTTCTATAGAGAGAGTTGAGCAACTTCGGACCATCAAAGTTGTACGGTGTACACTTTTTATTGTTCTTCTATGACAAATTCTACGAGTATAAGCTTCCGAGATTATTACGATGCCAAAACACCAACTTTCTATGACAAATGGTCATAAACCGTTAAAAGCTCCTCCATAGATAGCGTTGAGCAACTTCGGACCATCAAAGTTGCTCAGTGTACACTTTTTATTGTTCTTCGATGTCAAATTTTAAGAGTATAAGCTTCGGAGATTATTACGATGCCAAAACACCAACTTTCTATGACAAATGGTCAAAACCGTTAAAAAGCTCCTCGATATAGAGAGTTGAGCAACTTCGGACCATCAAAGTTGCTCGGTGTATTCTTTTAATTGTTCTTCTATGTCAAACTTTACGTGTATAAGCTTCGGAGATTATTACGATGCCAAAACATAACTTTCTATAATAAATGGTCAAAACCGTTAAAAAGCTCCTTGATATAGGGAGTTGAGCAACTTCGGACCATAAAAGTTGCTCGGTGTATACTTCTAATTGTTCTTCTATGTCAAACTTTACGAGTATAAGCTTCGGAGATTATTTCCGTGCCAAAACAACAACTTTCTATGACAAATGGACAAAAACCATTAAAAGCTCCCCCATAGAGAGAGTTGAGCAACTTCGGACCATCAAAGTTGCACGGTGTACACTTTTTATTGTTCTTCTATGTCAAATTCTACGAGTATAAGCTTCCGAGATTATTACGATGCCAAAACACCAACTTTCTATGACAAATGGTCAAAATCGTTAAGAAGCTCCTCGATATAGAGAGTTGAGCAACTTCGGACCATCAAAGTTGCTCGGTGTATACTTTTAATTGTTCTTCCATGTCAAGCTTTATGAGTATAAGCTACGGAGATTATTTTCATACCAAAACAACAACTTTCTATGACAAATGGACAAAAACCGTTAAAAGCTCCTCCATAGAGAGAGTTGAGCAACTTCGGATTATAAAAGTAGCTCGGTGTACACTTTTTATTGTTCTTCGATGTCAAATTTTAAGACTATAAGCTTCCGAGATTATTACGATGCCAAAACACCAACTTTCTATGACAAATGGTCAAAACCGTTAAAAAGCTCCTTGATATAGAGAGTTGAGCAACTTCAGACCATCAAAGTTGCTCGGTGTATTCTTTTAATTGTTCTTCTATGTCAAACATTACGAGTATAAGCTTTGGAGATTATTTCCATGCCAAAACAACAACTTTCTATGATAAACGGACAAAAACCGTTAAAAGCTCCTCCATAGAGAAAGTTGAGCAACTTCGGACCATCAAAGTTGCACGGTGTAAACTTTTTATTGTTCTTCTATGTCAAATTCTACGAGTATAAGCTTCCGAGATTATTACGATGCCAAAACACCAACTTTCTATGACAAATGGTCAAAACCGTTAAGAAGCTCCTCGATATAGAAAGTTGAGCAACTTCCGACCATCAAAGTTGCTCGGTGTATACTTTTAATTGTTCTTCTATGTCAAACATTACGAGTATAAGTTTCAGAGGTTATTTTCATGCCAAAACAACAACTTTCTATGACAAATGGACAAAAATCGTTAAAAGCTCCTCCATAGAGAGCGTTGAGCAACTTCGGACCACCAAAGTTGCTCAGTGTAGTCTTTTTATTGTTCTTCGACGTCAAATTTTAAGAGTATAAGATTCCGAGATTATTACGATGCCAAAACACCAACTTTCTATGACAAATGGTTAAAACCGTTAAAAAGCTCCTCGATATAGAGAGTTGAGCAACTTCGGACCATCAAAGTTGCTCGGTGTATTCTTTTAATTGTTCTTCTATGTCAAACTTTACGAGTATAAGCTTTGGAGATTATTACGATGCGAAAACACAACGTTCTCTAATAAATGGTCAAAACCGTTAAAAAGCTCCTCGATATAGGGAGTTGAGCAACTTCGGACCATCAAAGTTGCTCGGTGTATACTTCTAATTGTTCTTCTATGTCAAACATTATGTGTATAAGCTTCGGAGATTATTTCCATGCCAAAACAACAACTTTCTATGGCAAATGGACAAAAACCGTTAAAAGCTCCTCCATAGAGAGAGTTGAGCAACTTCGGACCATCAAAGTTGCACGGTGTACACTTTTTGTTGTTTTTCTATGGCAAATTCTACGAGTATAAGCTTCCGAGATTATTACGATGCCGAAACACCAACTTTCTATGAAAAATGGTCAAAAACGTTAAAAAGCTCCTCGATATAGAGAGTTGAGCAACTTCGGACCAACAAAGTTGCTCGGTGTATTCTTTTAATTGTTCTTCTATGTCAAACTTTACGAGTATAAGCTTCGGAGATTATTACGATGCCAAAACACCAACTTCCTATAATAAACGATCAAAAACGTTAAAAAGCTCCTCGATATAGGGTGTTGAGCAACTTCGGACCATCAAAGTTGCTCGGTGTATACTTTTAATTGTTCTTCTATGTCAAACTTTACGAGTATAAGTTTCGGAGATTATTTCGATGCCAAAACAACAACTTTCTATGACAAATAGATAAAAACCGTTAAAAGCTCCTCCATAGAGAGCGTTGAGCAACTTCGGACCACCAAAGTTGCTCAGTGTAGTCTTTTTATTGTTCTTCGACGTCAAATTTTAAGAGTATAAGATTCCGAGATTATTACGATGCCAAAACACCAACTTTCTATGACAAATGGTTAAAACCGTTAAAAAGCTCCTCGATATAGAGAGTTGAGCAACTTCGGACCATCAAAGTTGCTCGGTGAATTCTTTTAATTGTTCTTCTATGTCAAACATTACGAGTATAAGCTTCGGAGATTATTTCCATTCCAAAACAACAACTTTCTATCATAAATGGTCAAAACCGTTAAAAAGCTACTCGATATAGGGAGTTGAGCAACTTCGGACCATCAAAGTTGCTCGGTGTATTCTTTTAATTGTTCTTCTATGTCAAACATTACGAGTATAAGCTTCCGAGATTATTACGATGCCAAAACACCAACTTTCTATGACAAATGGTCAAAACCGTTAAGAAGCTCCTCGATATAGAGAGTTGAGCAACTTCGGACCATCAAACTTGCTCGGTGTATACTTTTAATTGTTCTTCTATGTCAAGCTTTATGAGTATAAGCTTCGGAGAATATTTTCATACCAAAACAACAACTTTCTATGACAAATGGACAAAAACCGTTAAAAGCTCCTCTATAGAGGGAGTTGAGCAACTTCGGACTATAAAAGTAGGTCGGTGTACACTTTTTATTGTTCTTCGATGTCAAATTTTAAGACTAAGCTTTCGAGATTTTTACAATACCAAAACTCCAACTTTCTATGACAAACGGTCAAAACCGTTAAAAAGCTCCTCGATATAGAGAGTTGAGCAACTTCAGACCATCAAAGTTGCTCGTTGTATTGTTTTAATTGTTCTTCTATGTCAAACATTACGAGTATAAGCTTCGGAGATTATTTCCATGCCAAAACAACAACTTTCCATGACAAATGGACAAAAACCGTTAAAAGCTCCTCCATAGAGAGAGTTGAGCAACTTCGGACCATCAAAGTTGCACGGTGTACACTTTTTATTGTTCTTCTATGTCAAATTCTACGAGTATAAGCTTCCGAGATTATTACGATGCCAAAACACCAAGTTTCTATGACAAATGGTCAAAATCGTTAAGAAGCTCCTCGATATAGAGAGTTGAGCAACTTCGGACCATCAAAGTTGCTCGGTGTATACTTTTAATTGTTCTTCTATGTCAAGCTTTATGAGTATAAGCTTCGGAGATTATTTTCATACCAAAACAACAATTTTCTATGACAAATGGACAAAAACCATTAAAAGCTCCTCCATAGAGAGAGTTGAGCAACTTCGGACTATAAAAGTAGCTCGGTGTACACTTTTTATTGTTCTTCGATGTCAAATTTTAAGACTATAAGCTTTCGAGATTATTACGATGCCAAAACACCAACTTTCTATGACAAATGGTCAAAACCGTTAAAAAGCTTCTCGATATAGAGAGTTGAGCAACTTCAGACCATCAAAGTTGCTCGGTGTATTCTTTTAATTGTTCTTCTATGTCAAACATTACGAGTATAAGCTTCGGAGATTATTTCCATGCCAAAACAACAACTTTCTATAATAAATGGTCAAAACCGTTAAAAAGCTACTCGATATAGGGAGTTGAGCAACTTCGGACCATCAAAGTTGCTCGGTGTATTCTTTTAATTGTTCTTCTTTGTCAAATTCTACGAGTATAAGCTTCCGAGATTATTACGATGCCAAAACACCAACTTTCTATGACAAATGGTCAAAACCGTTAAGAAGCTCCTCGATATAGAGAGTTGAGCAACTTCGGACCATCAAAGTTGCTCAGTGTACACTTTTTATTGTTCTTCGATGTCAAATTTTAAGAGTATAAGCTTCGGAGATTATTACGATGCCAAAACACCAACTTTCTATGACAAATGGTCAAAACCGTTAAAAAGCTCCTCGATATAGAGAGTTGAGCAACTTTAGACCATCAAAGTTGCTCGGTGTATTCTTTTAATTGTTCTTCTATATGAAACATTACGAGTATAAGATTCGGAGATTATTTCCATGCCAAAACAAGAACTTTCTATGACAAATGGACAAAAACCGTTAAAAGCTCCTCCATATAGAGAGTTGAGCAACTTCGGACCATCAAAGTTGCACGGTGTACACTTTTTATTGTTCTTCTATGTCAAATTCTACGAGTATAAGCTTCCGAGATTATTACGATACCAAAACACCAACTTTCTATGACAAATGGTCAAAACCGTTAAGAAGCTCCTCGATATAAAGAGTTGAGCAACTTCGGACCATCAAAGTTGCTCGGTGTATACTTTTAATTGTTCTTCTATGTCAAGCTTTATGAGTATAAGCTACGGAGATTATTTTCATACCAAAACAACAACTTTCTATGACAAATGGACAAAAACCGTTAAAAGCTCCTCCATAGAGAGAGTTGAGCAACTTCGGACTGTAAAAGTAGCTCGGTGTACTCTTTTTATTGTTCTTCGATGTCAAATTTTAAGACTATAAGCTTTCGAGATTTTTACGATGCCAAAACACCAACTTTCTATGACAAACGGTCAAAACCGTTAAAAAGCTCCTCGATATACAGAGTTGAGCAACTTCAGACCATCAAAGTTGCTCGTTGTATTCTTTTAATTGTTCTTCTATGTCAAACATTACGAGTATAAGCTTCGGAGATTATTTCCATGCCAAAACAACAACTTTCTATGATAAATGGACAAAAACCGTTAAAAGCTCCTCTATAGAGAGAGTTGAGCAACTTCGGACCATTAAAGTTGTACGGTGTACACTTTTTATTGTTCTTCTATGTCAAATTCTACGAGTATAAGCTTCCGAGATTATTACGATGCCAAAACACCAACTTTCTATGACAAATGGTCATAAACCGTTAAAAGCTCCTCCATAGATAGCGTTGAGCAACTTCGGATCATCAAAGTTGCTCAGTGTACACTTTTTATTGTTCTTCGATGTCAAATTTTAAGAGTATAAGCTTCGGAGATTATTACGATGCCAAAACACCAACTTTCTATGACAAATGGTCAAAACCGTTAAAAAGCTCCTCGATATAGAGAGTTGAGCAACTTCGGACCATCAAAGTTGCTCGGTGTATTCTTTTAATTGTTCTTCTATGTCAAACTTTACGTGTATAAGCTTCGGAGATTATTACGATGCCAAAACATAACTTTCTATAATAAATGGTCAAAACCATTAAAAAGCTCCTTGATATAGGGAGTTGAGCAACTTCGGACCATCAAAGTTGCTCGGTGTATACTTCTAATTGTTCTTCTATGTCAAACTTTACGAGTATAAGCTTCGGAGATTATTTCCGTGCCAAAACAACAACTTTCTATGACAAATGGACAAAAACCATTAAAAGCTCCTCCATAGAGAGAGTTGAGCAACTTCGGACCATCAAAGTTGCACGGTGTACACTTTTTATTGTTCTTCTATGTCAAATTCTACGAGTATAAGCTTCCGAGATTATTACGATGCCAAAACACCAACTTTCTATGACAAATGGTCAAAATCGTTAAGAAGCTCCTCGATATAGAAAGTTGAGCAACTTCCGACCATCAAAGTAGCTCGGTGTATACTTTTAATTGTTCTTCTATGTCAAACATTACGAGTATAAGTTTCGGAGGTTATTTTCATGCCAAAACAACAACTTTCTATGACAAATGGACAAAAACCGTTAAAAGCTCCTCCATAGAGAGCGTTGAGCAACTTCGGACCACCAAAGTTGCTCAGTGTAGTCTTTTTATTGTTCTTCGACGTCAAATTTTAAGAGTATAAGATTCCGAGATTATTACGATGCCAAAACACCAACTTTCTATGACAAATGGTTAAAACCGTTAAAAAGCTCCTCGATATAGAGAGTTGAGCAACTTCGGACCATCAAAGTTGCTCGGTGTATTCTTTTAATTGTTCTTCTATGTCAAACTTTACGAGTATAAGCTTTGGAGATTATTACGATGCGAAAACACAACGTTCTCTAATAAATGGTCAAAACCGTTAAAAAGCTCCTCGATATAAGGAGTTGAGCAACTTCGGACCATCAAAGTTGCTCGGTGTATACTTCTAATTGTTCTTCTATGTCAAACATTATGTGTATAAGCTTCGGAGATTATTTCCATGCCAAAACAACAACTTTCTATGGCAAATGGACAAAAACCGTTAAAAGCTCCTCCATAGAGAGAGTTGAGCAACTTCGGACCATCAAAGTTGCACGGTGTACACTTTTTGTTGTTCTTCTATGGCAAATTCTACGAGTATAAGCTTCCGAGATTATTACGATGCCGAAACACCAACTTTCTATGAAAAATGGTCAAAACCGTTAAAAAGCTCCTCGATATAGAGAGTTGAGCAACTTCGGACCAACAAAGTTGCTCGGTGTATTCTTTTAATTATTCTTCTATGTCAAACTTTACGAGTATAAGCTTCGGAGATTATTACGATGCCAAAACACCAACTTCCTATAATAAACGATCAAAAACGTTAAAAAGCTCCTCGATATAGGGTGTTGAGCAACTTCGGACCATCAAAGTTGCTCGGTGTATACTTTTAATTGTTCTTCTATGTCAAACTTTACGAGTATAAGTTTCGGAGATTATTTCGATGCCAAAACAACAACTTTCTATGACAAATAGATAAAAACCGTTAAAAGCTCCTCCATAGAGAGCGTTCAGCAACTTCGGACCATCAAAGTTGCTCAGTGTACACTTTTTATTGTTCTTCGATGTCAAATTTTAAGAGTATAAGCTTCCGATATTATTACGATGCCAAAACACCAACTTTCTATGACAAATGGTCAAAACCGTTAAAAAGCTCCACGATATAGAGAGTTGAGCAACTTCAGACTATCAAAGTCGCTCGGTGTATTCTTTTAATTGTTCTTATATGTCAAACTTTATGAGTATCAGCTTCGGAGATTATTACGATGCCAAAACACCAACTTTCTATAATAAATAATCAAAACCGTTAAAAAGCTCCTCGATATAGGGAGTTGAGCAACTTCGGACCATCAAAGTTGCTCGGTGTATACTTTTAATTGTTCTTCTATGTCAAACATTACGAGTATAAGCTTCGGAGATTATTTCCATGCCAAAACAACAACTTTCTATGACAAATGTACAAAAACCGTTAAAAGCTCCTCCATAGAGAGAGTTGAGCAAATTCGGACCATAAAAGTTGCACGGTGTACACTTTTTATTGTTCTTCGATGTAAAATTTTAAGACTATAAGCTTCAGAGATTATTACGATGCCAAAACACCAACTTTCTATAATAAATAATCAAAATCGTTAAAAAGCTCCTCGATATAGAGAGTTGAGCAACTTCGGAACATCAAAGTTGCTCGGTGTATACTTTTAATTGTTCTTCTATGTCAAACATTACGAGTATAAGCTTCGGAGATTATTTTCATGCCAAAACAACAACTTTCTATGACAAATGGTCAAAACCGTTAAAAAGCTTCTCGATATAGAGAGTTGAGCAACTTCAGACCATCAAAGTTGCTCGGTGTATTCTTTTAATTGTTCTTCTATGTCAAACTTTACGAGTATAAGCTTCGGAGATTATGAGGATGCCAAAACACAACTTTCTATAATAAATGGTCAAAACCGTTAAAAAGCTCCTCGATATAGAGAGTTGAGCAACTTCGGACCATCAAAGTTGCACGGTGTACACTTTTTATTGTTCTTCTGTGTCAAATTCTACGAGTATAAGCTTTCGAGATTATTACGATGCCGAAACACCAACTTTCTATGACAAATGATCAAAACCGTTAAAAATCTCCTCGATATAGAGAATTGAGCAACTTCGGACCATCAAAGTTGCTCGGTGTATACTTTTAATTGTTCTTCTATGTCGAGCTTTATGAGTATAAGCTTCGGAGATTATTTTCATACCAAAACAACAACTTTCTATGACAAATGGACAAAAACCGTTAAAAGCTCCTCCATAGAGAGAGTTGAGCAACTTCGGGCTATAAAAGTAGCTCGGTGTACACTTTTTATTGTTCTTCGATGTCAAAATTTAAGACTATAAGCTTTCGAGATTATTACGATGCCAAAACACCAACTTTCTATGACAAATGGTTAAAACCGTTAAAAAGCTCCTCGATATAGAGAGTTGAGCAACTTCGGACCATCAAAGTTGCTCGGTGTATTCTTTTAATTGTTCTTCTATGTCAAACTTTACGAGTATAAGCTTTGGAGATTATTACGATGCGAAAACACAACGTTCTCTAATAAATGGTCAAAACCGTTAAAAAGCTCCTCGATATAGGGAGTTAAGCAACTTCGGACCATCAAAGTTGCTCGGTGTATACTCTAATTGTTCTTCTATGTCAAACATTATGAGTATAAGCTTCGGAGATTATTTCCATGCCAAAACAACAACTTTCTATGGCAAATGGACAAAAACCGTTAAAAGCTCCTCCATAGAGAGAGTTGAGCAACTTCGGACCATCAAAGTTGCACGGTGTCCACTTTTTGTTGTTCTTCTATGGCAAATTCTACGAGTATAAGCTTCCGAGATTATTACGATGCCGAAACACCAACTTTTTATGAAAAATGGTCAAAACCGTTAAAAAGCTCCTCGATATAGAGAGTTGAGCAACTTCGGACCAACAAAGTTGCTCGGTGTATTCTTTTAATTGTTCTTCTATGTCAAACTTTACGAGTATAAGCTTCGGAGATTATTACGATGCCAAAACACCAACTTCCTCTAATAAACGATCAAAAACGTTAAAAAGCTCCTCGATATAGGGTGTTGAGCAACTTCGGACCATCAAAGTTGCTCAGTGTATACTTTTAATTGTTCTTCTATGTCAAACTTTACGAGTATAAGTTTCGGAGATTATTTCGATGCCAAAACAACAACTTTCTATGACAAATAGATAAAAACCGTTAAAAGCTCCTCCATAGAGAGCGTTCAGCAACTTCGGACCATCGAAGTTGCTCAGTGTACACTTTTTATTGTTCTTCGATGTCAAATTTTAAGAGTATAAGCTTCCGAGATTATTACGATGCCAAAACACCAACTTTCTATGACAAATGGTCAAAACCGTTAAAAAGCTCCTCGATATAGAGAGTTGAGCAACTTCAGACTATCAAAGTTGCTCGGTGTATTCTTTTAATTGTTCTTATATGTCAAACTTTATGAGTATCAGCTTCGGAGATTATTACGATGCCAAAACACCAAATTTCTATAATAAATAATCAAAACCGTTAAAAAGCTCCTCGATATAGGGAGTTGAGCAACTTCGGACCATCAAAGTTTCTCGGTGTATACTTTTAATTGTTCTTCTATGTCAAACATTACGAGTATAAGCTTCGGAGATTATTTCCATGCCAAAACAACAACTTTCTATGACAAATGGACAAAAACCGTTAAAAGCTCCTCCATAGAGAGAGTTGAGCAAATTCGGACCATAAAAGTTGCACGGTGTACACTTTTTATTGTTCTTCTATGTCAAATTCTACGAGTATAAGCTTCCGAGATTATTAAGATGCCAAAACACATACTTTCTATGACAAATGGTCAAAACCGTTAAGAAGCTCCTCGATATAGAGAGTTGAGCAACTTCGGACCATCAAAGTTGCTCGGTATATACTTTTAATTGTTCTTCTATGTCGAGCTTTATGAGTATAAGCTTCGGAGATTATTTTCATACCAAAACAACAACTTTCTATGACAAATGGACAAAAACCGTTAAAAGCTCCTCCATAGAGAGAGTTGAGCAACTTCGGACTATAAAAGTAGCCCGGTGTACACTTTTTATTGTTCTTCGATGTCAAAATTTAAGACTATAAGCTTTCGAGATTATTACGATGCCAAAACACCAACTTTCTATGACAAATGGTCAAAAACCGTTAAAAGCTCCTCCATAGATAGCGTTGAGCAACTTCGGACCATCAAAGTTGCTCAGTGTACACTTTTTATTGTTCTTCGATGTCAAATTTTAAGACTATAAGCTTCAGAGATTATTACGATTCCAAAACACCAACTTTCTATAATAAATAATCAAAACCGTTAAAAAGCTCCTCGATATAGGGAGTTGAGCAACTTCGGACCATCAAAGTTGCTCGGTGTGTACTTTTAATTGTTCTTCTATGTCAAACATTACGAGTATAAGCTTCGGAGATTATTTCCATGCCAAAACAACAACTTTCTATGACAAATGGTCAAAACCGTTAAAAAGCTTCTCGATATAGAGAGTTGAGCAACTTCAGACCATCAAAGTTGCTCGGTGTATTCTTTTAATTGTTCTTCTATGTCAAACTTTACGAGTATAAGCTTCGGAGATTATTACGATGCCAAAACACAACTTTCTATAATAAATGGTCAAAACCGTTAAAAAGCTCCTCGATATAGAGAGTTGAGCAACTTCGGACCATCAAAGTTGCACAGTGTACACTTTTTATTGTTCTTCTGTGTCAAATTCTACGAGTATAAGCTTTCGAGATTATTACGATGCCGAAACACCAACTTTCTATGACAAATGATCAAAACCGTTAACAAGCTCCTCGATATAGAGAGTTGAGCAACTTCGGACCAACAAAGTTGCTCGGTGTATTCTTTTAATTGTTCTTCTATGTCAAACATTACGAGTATAAGCTTCAGAGATTATTTCCATACCAAAACAACAACTTTCTATGACAAATGGACGAAAACCGTTAAAAGCTCATCCATCGAGAGAGTTGAGCAACTTCGGACCATCAAAGTTGCACGGTGTACACTTTTTATTGTTCTTTTGTGTCAAATTCTACGAGTATAAGCTTCCGAGATTATTACGATGCCAAAACACCAACTTTCTATGACAAATGGTCAAAACCGTTAAGAAGCTACTCGATATAGAGAGTTGAGCAACTTCGGACCATCAAAGTTGCTCGGTGTATACTTTTAATTGTTCTTCTATGTCAAGCTTTATGAGTATAAGCTTCGGAGATTATTTTCATACCAAAACAACAACTTTCTATGACAAATGGACAAAAACCGTTAAAAGCTCCTCCATAGAGAGAGTTGAGCAACTTCGGACCATTAAAGTTGCACGGTGTACACTTTTTATTGTTCTTCTATGTCAAATTCTATGAGTATAAGCTTCCGAGATTATTACGATGCCGAAACACCAACTTTCTATGAAAAATGGTCAAAACCGTTAAAAAGCTCCTCGATATAGAGAGTTGAGCAACTTCGGACCAACAAAATTGCTCGGTGTATTCTTTTAATTTTTCTTCTATGTCAAACTTTACGAGTATTAGCTTCGGAGATTATTACGATGCCAAAACACCAACTTCCTATAATAAACGGTCAAAAACGTTAAAAGCTCCTCGATATAGGGAGTTGAGCAACTTCGGACCATCAAAGTTGCTCGCTGTATACTTTCAAAGTTTCGGAGATTATTTCGATGCCAAAATAACAACTTTCTATGACAAATCGACAAAAACCGTTAAAAGCTCCTCCATAGAGAGCGTTCAGCAACTTCGGACCATCAAAGTTGCTCAGTGTACACTTTTTATTATTCTTCGATGTCAAATTTTAAGAGTATAAGCTTCCAAGATTATTACGATGCCAAAACACCAACTTTCTATGACAAATGGTCAAAACCGTTAAAAAGTTCCTCGATATAGAGAGTTGAGCAACTTCAGACCATCAAAGTTGCTCGGTGTATTCTTTTAATTGTTCTTCTATGTCAAACATTACGAGTATAAGCTTCGGAGATTATTTCCACGCTAAAACAACAACTTTCTATGATAAATGGACAAAAACCGTTAAATGCTCTTCCATAGAGAGAGTTGAGCAACTTCGGACCATCAAAGTTGCACGGTGTACACTTGTTATTGTTCTTCTATGTCAAATTCTACGAGTATAAGCTTCCGAGATTATTACGATGCCAAAACACCAACTTTCTATGAAAAATGGTCAAAACCGTTAAAAAGCTCCTCGATATAGAGAGTTGAGCAACTTTGGACCAACAAAATTGCTCGGTGTATTCTTTTAATTTTTCTTCTATATCAAACTTTACGAGTATTAGCTTCGGAGATTATTACGATGCCAAAACACCAACTTCCGATAATAAACGGTCAAAAACGTTAAAAGCTCCTCGATATAGGGAGTTGAGCAACTTCGGACCATCAAAGTTGCTCGCTGTATACTTTCAAAGTTTCGGAGATTATTTCGATGCCAAAATAACAACTTTCTATGACAAATCGACAAAAACCGATAAAAGCTCCTCCATAGAGAGCGTGCAGCAACTTCGGACCATCAAAGTTGCTCAGTGTACACTTTTTATTATTCTTCGATGTCAAATTTTAGGAGTATAAGCTTCCGAGATTATTACGATGCCAAAACACCAACTTTCTATGACAAATGGTCAAAACCGTTAAAAAGTTCCTCGATATAGAGAGTTGAGCAACTTCAGACCATCAAAGTTGCTCGGTGTATTCTTTTAATTGTTCTTCTATGTCAAACATTACGAGTATAAGCTTCGGAGATTATTTCCATGCCAAAACAACAACTTTCTATGATAAATGGACAAAAACCGTTAAATGCTCTTCCATAGAGAGAGTTGAGCAACTTCGGACCATCAAAGTTGCACGGTGTACACTTGTTATTGTTCTTCCATGTCAAATTCTACGAGTATAAGCTTCGGAGATTATTACGATGCCAAAACACAACTTTCTATAATAAATGGTCAAAACCGTTAAAAAGCTCCTTGATATAGGGAGTTGAGCAACTTCGGACCATCAAAGTTGCTCGGTGTATACTTCTAATTGTTCTTCTATGTCAAACATTACGAGTATAAGCTTCGGAGATTATTTCCATGCCAAAACAACAACTTTCTATGACAAATGGACAAAAACCGTTAAAAGCTCCTCCATAGAGAGAGTTGAGCAAATTCGGACCATAAAATTTGCACGGTGTACACTTTTTATTGTTCTTCTATGTCAAATTCTACGAGTATAAGCTTCCGAGATTATTACGATGCCAAAACAACAACTTTCTATGACAAATGGTCAAAACCGTTAAGAAGCTCCTCGATATAGAGAGTTGAGCAACTTCGGACCATCAAAGTTGCTCGGTGTATACTTTTAATCGTTCTTCAATGTCAACCTTTATGAGTATAAGCTTCAGAGATTATTTTCATACCAAAACAACAACTTTCTATGACAAATGGACAAAAACCGTTAAAAACTCCTCCATAGAGAGAGTTGAGCAACTTCGGACTATAAAAGTAGCTCGGTGTACACTTTTTATTGTTCTTCGATATCAAATTTTAAGACTATAAGCATTCGAGATTATTATGATGCCAAAACACCAACTTTCTATGACAAATGGTCAAAACCGTTAAAAAGCTCCTCGATATAGACAGTTGAGCAACTTCAGACCATCAAAGTTGCTCGGTGTATTCTTTTAATTGTTCTTCTATGTCAAACATTACGAGTATAAGCTTCGGAGATTATTTCCATGCCAAAACAACAACTTTCTATGATAAATGGACAAAAACCGTTAAAAGCTCCTCCATAGAGAGAGTTGAGCAACTTCGGACCATCAAAGTTGCTCAGTGTACACTTTTTATTAATCTTCTATGTCAAATTCTATGAGTATAAGCTTCCGAGATTATTACGATGCCAAAACACCAACTTTCAATTACAAATGGTCAAAAACCGTTAAAAGCTCCTCCATAGATAGCGTTGAGCAACTTCGGACCATCAAAGTTGCTCAATGTACACTTTTTATTGTTCTTCGATGTCAAATTTTAAGAGTATAAGCTTCGGAGATTATTACGATGCCAAAACAACAACTTTCTATGACAAATGGTCAAAACCGTTAAAAAGCTCCTCGATATAGAGAGTTGAGCAACTTCAGACCATCAAAGTTGCTCGGTGTATTCTTTTAATTGTTCTTCTATGTCAAACTTTACGAGTATAAGCTTCGGAGATTATTACGATGCCAAAACACAACTTTCTATAATAAATGGTCAAAAACAATAAAAAGCTCCTTGATATAGGGAGTTGAGCAACTTCGGACCATCAAAGTTGCTCGGTGTATACTTCTAATTGTTCCTCTATGTCAAACATTACGAGTATAAGTTTCGGAGATTATTTCCATGCCAAAACAACAACTTTCTATGACAAATGGACAAAAACCGTTAAAAGCTCCTCCATAGAGAGAGTTGAGCAACTTCGGACCATCAAAGTTCGTCAGTATACACTTTTTATTGTTCTTCGATGTCAAATTTTAAGAGTATAAGCTTCCGAGATTATTACGATGCCAAAACACCAACTTTCTATGACAAATGGTTAAAACCGTTAAAAAGCTACTCGATATAGAGAGTTGAGCAACTTCGGACCATCAAAGTTGCTCGGTGTATTCTTTTAATTGTTCTTCTATGTCAAACTTTACGAGTATAAGCTTCGGAGATTATTACGATGCCAAAACACAACTTTCTATAATAAATGGACAAAACCGTTAAAAAGCTCCTCGATATAGGGAGTTGAGCAACTTCGGACCATCAAAGTTGCTCGGTGTATACTTCTAATTGTTCCTCTATGTCAAACATTATGAGTATAAGCTTCGGAGATTATTTCCATGCCAAAACAACAACTTTCTATGGCAAATGGACAAAAACCGTTAAAAGCTCCTTCATAGAGAGAGTTGAGCAACTTCGGACCATCAAAGGTGCACGGTGAAAACTTTTTATTGTTCTTCCATGTCAAATTCTACGAGTATAAGCTTCCGAGATTATTACGATGCCGAAACACCAACTTTCTATGACAAATGATCAAAACCGTTAAAAAGCTCCTCGATATAGAGAGTTGAGCAACTTCGGACCAACAAAGTTGCTCGGTGTATTCTTTTAATTGTTCTTCTATGTCAAACTTTACGAGTATAAGCTTCGAAGATTATTACGATGCCAAAACACCAACTTCCTATAATAAACGGTCAAAAACGTTAAAAAGCTTCTCGATATAGGGAGTTGATCAACTTCGGACCATCAAAGTTGCTCCGTGTATACTTTTAATTGTTCTTCTATGTCAAACTTTACGAGTATAAGTTTCGGAGATTATTTCGATGCCAAGACAACAACTTTCTTTGAAAAATAGAAAAAAACCGTTAAAAGCTCATCAATAGAGAGAGTTGAGCAACTTCGGACCATCAAAGTTGCACGGTGTACACTTTTTATTGTTCTTCTGTGTCAAATTCTACGAGTATAAGCTTCCGAGATTATTACGATGCCAAAACGCCAACTTTCTATGATAAATGGTCAAAACCGTTAAGAAGCTCCTCGATATAGAGAGTTGAGCAACTTCGGACCATCAAAGTTGCTCGGTGTATACTTTTAATTGTTCTTCTATGTCAAGCTTTATGAGTATAAGCTTCGGAGATTATTTTCATACCAAAACAACAACTTTCTATGACAAATGGACAAAAACCGTTAAAAGTTCCTCCATAGAGAGAGTTGAGCAACTTTGGACTATAAAAGTAGCTCGGTGTACTCTTTTTATTGTTCTTCGATGTCCAATTTTAAGACTATAAGCTTCCGAGATTATTACGATGCCAAAACACCAACTTTCTATGACAAATGGTCAAAATCGTTAAAAAGCTCCTCGATATAAAGAGTTGAGCAACTTCAGACCATCAATGTTGCTCGGTGTATTCTTTTAATTGTTCTTCTATGTCAAACATTACGAGTATAAGCTTCGGAGATTATTTCCATGCCAAAACAAGAACTTTCTATGATAAATGGACAAAAACTGTTAAAAGCTCCTCCATAGAGAGAGTTGAGCAACTTCGGACCATTAAAGTTGCACGGTGTACACTTTTTATTGTTTTTCTATGTCAAATTCTACAAGTATAAGCTTCCGAGATTATTACGATGCCGAAACACCAACTTTCTATGAAAAATGGTTAAAACCGTTAAAAAGCTCCTCGATATAGAGAGTTGAGCAACTTCGGACCAACAAAATTGCTCGGTGTATTCTTTTAATTGTTCTTCTATGTCAAACTTTACGAGTAGAAGCTTCGGAGATTATTACGATGCCAAAACACCAACTTCCTATAATAAACGGTCAAAAACGTTAAAAGCTCCTCGATATAGGGAGTTGAGCAACTTCGGACCATCAAAGTTGCTCGGTGTATACTTTTAAAGTTTCGGAGATTATTTCGATGCCAAAACAACAACTTTCTATGACAAATAGACAAAAATCGTTAAAAGCTCCTCCATAGAGAGCGTTCAGCAACTTCGGACCATCAAAGTTGCTCAGTGTACACTTTTTATTATCCTTCGATGTCAAATTTTAAGAGTATAAGCTTCTGAGATTATTACGATGCCAAAACACCAACTTTCTATGACAAATGGTCAAAACCGTTAAAAAGCTCCTCGATATAGAGAGTTGAGCAACTTCAGACCATCAAAGTTGCTCGGTGTATTCTTTTAATTGTTCTTATATGTCAAACTTTATGAGTATCAGCTTCGGAGATTATTACGATGCCAAAACACCAACTTTCTATAATAAATGGTCAAAACTGTTAAAAAGCTCCTCGATATAGGGAATTGAGAAACTTTGGACCATCAAAGTTGCTCGGTGTATACTTTTAATTGTTCTTCTATGTCAAGCTTTATGAGTATAAACTTCAGAGATTATTTTCATACCAAAACAACAACTTTCTATGACAAATGGACAAAAACCGTTGAAAGCTCCTCCTCGATATAAAAGTTGCTCGGTGTACACTTTTTATTGTTCTTCGATGTCAAATTTTAAGACTACAAGCTTTCGAGATTATTATGATGCCAAAACACCAACTTTCTATGACAAATGGTCAAAACCGTTAAAAAGCTGCTCGATATAGAGAGTTGAGCAACTTCTGACCATCAAAGTTGCTCGGTGTATTCTTTTAATTGTTCTTCTATGTCACACATTACGAGTATAAGCTTCGAAGATTATTTCCATGCGAAAACAACAACTTTCTATGATAAATGGACAAAAACCGTTAAAAGCTCCTCCATAGATATCGTTGAGCAACTTCAGACCATCAAAGTTGCTCGGTGTATACTTTTAATTGTTCTTCTATGTCAAACTTTACGAGTATAAGTTTCGGAGATTATTTCGATGCCAAAACAACAACTTTCTATGACAAATAGACAAAAACCGTTAAAAGCTCCTCAATATAGAGAGTTGAGCAACTTCAGACCATCAAAGTTGCTCGGTGTATTCTTTTAATTGTTCTTATATGTCAAACTTTATGAGTATCAGCTTCGGAGATTATTACGATGCCAAAACACCAACTTTCTATAATAAATGGTCAAAACCGTTAAAAAGCTCCTCCATATAGGGAGTTGAGCAACTTTGGATCATCAAAGTTGCTCGGTGTATACTTTTAATTGTTCTTCTATGTCAAACATTACGAGTATAAGCTTCGGAGATTATTTCCATGCCAAAACAACAAATTTCTATGACAAATGGACAAAAACCGTTAAAAGCTCCTCCATAGAGAGAGTTGAGCAACTTCGGACTATAAAAGTAGCTCGGTGTACACTTTTTATTATTCTTCGATGTCAAATTTTAAGACTATAAGCTTTTGAGATTATTACGATGCCAAAACACCAACTTTCTATGACAAATGGTCAAAACCGTTAAAAAGCTCCTCGATATAGAGAGTTGAGCAACTTCGGACCAACAAAATTGCTCGGTGTATTCTTTTAATTGTTCTTCTATGTCAAACTTTACGAGTATAAGCTTCGGAGATTATTACGATGCCAAAACACCAACTTCCTATAATAAACGGTCAAAACGTTAAAAGCTCCTCGATATAGGGAGTTGAGCAACTTCGAACCATCAAAGTTGCTCGGTGTATACTTTTAAAGTTTCGGAGATTATTTCGATGCCAAAACAACAACTTTCTATGACAAATAGACAAAAACCGTTAAAAGCTCCTCAATATAGAGAGTTGAGCAACTTCAGACCATCGAAGTTGCTCGGTGTGTTCTTTTAATTGTTCTTATATGACAAACTTTATGAGTATCAGCTTCGGAGATTATTACGATGCCAAAACACCAACTTTCTATAATAAATGGTCAAAACCGTTAAAAAGCTCCTCCATATAGGGAGTTGAGCAACTTTGGATCATCAAAGTTGCTCGGTGTATACTTTTAATTGTTCTTCTATGTCAAACATTACGAGTATAAGCTTCGGAGATTATTTCCATGCCAAAACAACAAATTTCTATGACAAATGGACAAAAACCGTTAAAAGCTCCTCCATAGAGAGAGTTGAGCAACTTCGGACCATTAAAGTTGCACGGTGTACACTTTTTATTGTTCTTCTATGTCAAATTCTACGAGTATAAGCTTCCGAGATTATTACGATGCCGAAACAACAACTTTCTATGAAAAATGGTTAAAACCGTTAAAAAGCTCCTCGATATAGAGAGTTGAGCAACTTCGGACCAACAAAATTGCTCGGTGTATTCTTTTAATTGTTCTTCTATGTCAAACTTTACGAGTATAAGCTTCGGAGATTATTACGATGCCGAAACAACAACTTCCTATAATAAACGGTCAAAAACGTTAAAAGCTCCTCGATATAGGGAGTTGAGCAACTTCGGACCATCAAAGTTGCTCGGTGTATACTTTTAAAGTTTCGGAGATTATTTCGATGCCAAAACAACAACTTTCTATGACAAATAGACAAAAACCGTTAAAAGCTCCTCCATAGAGAGCGTTCAGCAACTTCGGACCATCAAAGTTGCTCAGTGTACACTTTTTATTATCCTTCGATGTCAAATTTTAAGAGTATAAGCTTCTGAGATTATTACGATGCCAAAACACCAACTTTCTATGACAAATGGTCAAAACCGTTAAAAAGCTCCTCGATATAGAGAGTTGAGCAACTTCAGACCATCAAAGTTGCTCGGTGTATTCTTTTAATTGTTCTTATATGTCAAACTTTATGAGTATCAGCTTCGGAGATTATTACGATGCCAAAACACCAACTTTCTATAATAAATGGTCAAAACCGTTAAAAAGCTCCTCGATATAGGGAGTTGAGAAACTTTGGACCATCAAAGTTGCTCGGTGTATACTTTTAATTGTTCTTCAATGTCAAACATTACGAGTATAAGCTTCGGAGATTATTTCCATGACCAAACAACAACTTTCTATGACAAATGGACAAAAACCGTTAAAAGCTCCTCCATAGAGAGACTTCAGCAAATTCGGACCATAAAAGTTACACGGTTTACACTTTTTATAGTTCTTCTATGTCAAACTTTACGAGTATAAGCTTCCGAGATTATTACGATGCCAAAACACCAACTTTCTATGACAAATGGTCAAAACCGTTAAGAAGCTCCTCGATATAGAGAGTTGAGCAACTTCGGACCATCAAAGTTGCTCGGTGTATACTTTTAATTGTTCTTCTATGTCAAGCTTTATGAGTATAAACTTCCGAGATTATTTTCATACCAAAACAACAACTTTCTATGACAAATGGACAAAAACCGTTGAAAGCTCCTCCATAGAGAGAGTTGAGCAACTTCGGACTATAAAAGTAGCTCGGTGTACACTTTTTATTGTTCTTCGATGTCAAATTTTAAGACTACAAGCTTTCGAGATTATTATGATGCCAAAACACCAACTTTCTATGACAAATGGTCAAAACTGTTAAAAAGCTCCTCGATATAGAGAGTTGAGCAACTTCAGACCATCAAAGTTGCTCGGTGTATTCTTTTAATTGTTCTTCTATGTCACACATTACGAGTATAAGCTTCGGAGATTATTTCCATGCGAAAACAACAACTTTCTATGATAAATGGACAAAAACCGTTAAAAGCTCCTCCATAGATATCGTTGAGCAACTTCGGACCATCAAAGTTGCTCGGTGTATACTTTTAATTGTTCTTCTATGTCAAACTTTACGAGTATAAGTTTCGGAGATTATTTCGATGCCAAAACAACAACTTTCTATGACAAATAGACAAAAACCGTTAAAAGCTCCCCAATATAGAGAGTTGAGCAACTTCAGACCATCAAAGTTGCTCGGTGTATTCTTTTAATTGTTCTTATATGTCAAACTTTATGAGTATCAGCTTCGGAGATTATTACGGTGCCAAAACACCAACTTTCTATAATAAATGGTCAAAACCGTTAAAAAGCTCCTCCATATAGGGAGTTGAGCAACTTTGGATCATCAAAGTTGCTCGGTGTATACTTTTAGTTGTTCTTCTATGTCAAACATTACAAGTATAAGCTTCGGAGATTATTTGCATGCCAAAACAACAAATTTCTATGACAAATGGACAAAAACCGTTAAAAGCTCCTCCATAGAGAGAGTTGAGCAACTTCGGACTATAAAAGTAGCTCGGTGTACACTTTTTATTGTTCTTCGATGTCAAATTTTAAGACTATAAGCTTTCGAGATTATTACGATGCCAAAACACCAACTTTCTATGACAAATGGTCAAAACCGTTAAAAAGCTCCTCGATATAGAGAGTTGAGCAACTTCGGACCAACAAAATTGCTCGGTGTGTTCTTTTAATTCTTCTTCTATGTCAAACTTTAGGAGTATAAGCTTCGGAGATTATTACGATGCCAAAACACCAACTTCCTATAATAAACGGTCAGAAACGTTAAAAGCTCCTCGATATAGGGAGTTGAGTAACTTCGGACCATCAAAGTTGCTCGGTGTATACTTTTAATTGTTCTTCTATGTCAAACTTTACGAGTATAAGTTTCGGAGATTATTTCGATGCCAAAACAACAACTTTCTATGACAAATAGAAAAAAACCGTTAAAAGCTCCTCAATATAGAGAGTTGAGCAACTTCAGACCATCAAAGTTGCTCAGTGTACACTTTTTATTGTTCTTCGATGTCAAATTTTAAGAGTATAAGCTTCGGAGATTATTATGATGCCAAAACAATAACTTTCTATGACAAATGGTCAAAACCGTTAAAAAGCTCCTCGATATAGAGAGTTGAGCAACTTCAGACCATCAAAGTTGCTCGGTGTATTCTTTTAATTGTTCTTCTATGTCAAACTTTACGAGTATAAGCTTCGGAGATTATTACGATGCCAAAACACAACTTTCTATAATAAATCGTCAAAATCGTTAAAAAGCTCCTTGATATAGGGAGTTGAGCAACTTCGGACCATCAAAGTTGCTCGGTGTATACTTCTAATTGTTCTTCTATGTCAAACATTACGAGTATATGCTTCGGAGATTATTTCCATGCCAAAACAACAACTTTCTATGATAAATGGACAAAAACCGTTAAAAGCTCCTCCATAGAGAGAGTTGAGCAACTTCGGACCATCAAAAATGCACGGTGTACACTTTTTATTAATCTTCTATGTCAAATTCTACGAGTATAAGCTTCGGAGATTATTTCCATGCCAAAACAACAACTTTCTATGACAAATGGTCAAAACCGTTAAAAAGCTCCTCGATATAGAGAGTTGTGCAACTTCAGACCATCAAAGTTGCTCGGTGTATTCTATTAATTGTTCTTCTTTGTCAAACATTACGAGTATAAGCTTCGGAGATTATTTCCATGCCGAAACACAACTTTCTATAATAAATGGTCAAAACCGTTAAAAAACTCCTTGATATAGGGAGTTGAGAAACTTCGGACCATCAAAGTTGCTCGGTGTATACTTCTAATTGTTCTTCTATGTCAAACATTACTAGTATAAGCTTCGGAGATTATTTCCATGCCAAAACAATAACTTTCTATGACAAATGGACAAAAACCGTTAAAAGCTCCTCCATAGAGAGAGTTGAGCAACTTCGGACTATAAAAGTAGCTCGGTGTACATTTTTTATTTATCTTCGATGTCAAATTTTAAGACTATAAGCTTCCGAGATTATTACGATGCCGAAACACCAACTTTCTACGACAAATGGTCAAAACCGTTAAAAAGCTCCTCGATATAGAGAGTTGTGCAACTTCAGACCATCAAAGTTGCTCGGTGTATTCTTTTAATTGTTCTTCTATGTCAAACATTACGAGTATAAGCTTCGGAGATTATTTCCATGCCAAAACAATAACTTTCTATGATAAATGGACAAAAACCGTTAAAAGCTTCTCCATAGAGAGAGTTGAGCAACTTCGAACCATCAAAGTTGCACGGTGTACACTTTTTATTGTTCTTCTATGTCAAACATTACGAGTATAAGCTTCGGAGATTATTACGATGCCAAAACACCAACTTTCTATGACAAATGGTCAAAACCGTTAAGAAGCTCCTCGATATAGAGAGTTGAGCAACTTCGGACCATCAAAGTTGCACGGTGTACACTTTTTATTAATCTTCTATGTCAAATTCTACGAGTATAAGCTTCCAAGATTATTACGATGCCAAAACACCAACTTTCTATTACAAATGGTCAAAAACCGTTAAAAAGCTCCTCCATAGAGAGCGTTCAGCAACTTCGGACCATCAAAGTTGCTCAGTGTACACTTTTTATTGTGCTTCGATGTCAAATTTTAAGAGTATAAGCTTCCGAGATTATTACGATGCCAAAACACCAACTTTCTATGACAAATGGTCAAAACCGTTAAAAAGCTCCTCGATATAGAGAGTTGAGCAACTTCGGACCATCAAAGTTGGTCGGTGTATTCTTTTAATTGTTCTTATATGTCAAACTTTATGAGTATCAGCTTCCGAGATTATTACGATGCCAAAACACCGACTTTCTATGACAAATGGTCAAAACCATTAAGAAGCTCCTCGATATAGAGAGTTGAGCAACTTCGGACCATCAAAGTTGCTCGGTTTATACTTTTAATTGTTCTTCTATGTCATGCTTTATGAGTATAATCTTCGGAGATTATTTCCATGCCAAAACAACAACTTTCTATGATAAATGGACAAAAACCGTTAAAAGCTCCTCCATAGAGAGAGTTGAGCAACTTCAGACCATCAAAGTTGCTCGGTGTATTCTTTTAATTGTTCTTCTATGTCTAACATTACGAGTATATGCTTCGGAGATTATTTCCATGCCAAAACAATAACTTTCTATGACAAATGGACAAAAACCGTTAAAAGCTCCTCCATAGAGAGAGTTGAGCAACTTCGGACCATCAAAGTTGCACGGTGTACACTTTTTATTGTTCTTCTATGTCAAATTCTACGAGTATAAGCTTCCGAGATTATTACGATGCCAAAACACCAACTTTCTATGACAAATGGTCAAAACCGTTAAAAAGCTCCTCGATATAGAGAGTTGAGCAACTTCAGACCATCAAAGTTGCTCGGTGTATTCTTTTAATTGTTCTTCTATGTCAAACTTTAGGAGTATAAGCTTCGGAGATTATTACGATGCCAAAACACAACTTTCTATAATAAATGGTCAAAATCGTTAAAAAGCTCCTTGTTATAAGGAGTTGAGCAACTTCGGACCATCAAAGTTGCTCCGTGTATATTTCTAATTGTTCTTCTATGTCAAACATTACGAGTATAAGCTTCGGAGATTATTTCCAAGCCAAAACAACAACTTTCTATGATAAATGGACAAAAACCGTTAAAAGCTCCTCCATAGAGAGAGTTGAGCAACTTCGGACCATAAAAAATGCACGGTGTACACTTTTTATTAATCTTCTATGTCAAATTCTACGAGTATAAGCTTCGGAGATTATTTCCATGCCAAAACAACAACTTTCTATGACAAATGGTCAAAACCGTTAAAAAGCTCGTCGATATAGAGAGTTTCGCAACTTCAGACCATCAAAGTTGCTCGGTGTATTCTTTTAATTGTTCTTCTTTGTCAAACATTACGAGTATAAGCTTCGGAGATTATTTCCATGCCAAAACACAACTTTCTATAATAAATGGTCAAAACCGTTAAAAAGCTCCTCGATATAGAGAGTTGAGCAACTTCGGACCATCAAAGTTGCTCGGTGTATACTTTTAATTGTTCTTCTATGTCAAACTTTACGAGTATAAGTTTCGGAGATTATTTCGATGCCAAAACCACAACTTTCTATGACAAATAGACAGAAACCGTTAAAAGCTCCTCCATAGAGAGCGTTCGTCAACTTCGGACCATCAAAATTGCTCAGTGTACACTTTTTATTGTTCTTCGATGTCAAATTTTAAGAGTATAAGCTTCCGAGATTATTACGATGCCAAAACTCCAACTTTCTATGACAAATGGTCAAAACCGTTAAAAAGCTCCTCGATATAGAGAGTTGAGCAATTTCAGACCATCAAAGTTGCTCGGTGTATTCTTTTAATTGTTCTTATATGTCAAACGTTATGAGTATCAATTTCGGAGATTATTACGATGCCAAAACACCAACTTTCTATAATAAATGGTCAAAACCGTTAAAAAGCTCCTCGATATAGGGAGTTGAGCAACTTCAGACCATCAAAGTAGCTCGGTGTATTCTTTTAATTGTTCTTCTATGTCTAACATTACGAGTATATGCTTCGGAGATTATTTCCATGCCAAAACAACAACTTTCTATGACAAATGGACAAAAACAGTTAAAAGCTCCTCCATAGAGAGAGTTGAGCAACTTCGGACCATCAAAGTTGCACGGTGTACACTTTTTATTGTTCTTCTATGTCAAATTCTACGAGTATAAGCTTCCGAGATTATTACGATGCCAAAACACCAGCTTTCTATGACAAATGGTCAAAACCGTTAAGAAGCTCCTCGATATAGAGAGTTGAGCAACTTCGGACCATCAAAGTTGCTCGGTGTATACTTTTAATTGTTCTTCTTTGTCAAACTTTATGAGTATAAGCTTCGGAGATTATTTTCATACCAAAACAACAACTTTCTATGACAAATGGACAAAAACCGATAAGAGTTCCTACATAGAAAGAGTTGTGCAGCTTCGGACTATAAAAGTAGCTCGGTGTACACTTTTTATTGTTCTTCGATGTCAAATTTTAAGACTATAAGCTTCCGAGATTATTACGATGCCAAAACACCAACTTTCTATGACAAATGGTCAAAACCGTTAAAAAGCTCCTCGATATAGAGAGTTGAGCAACTTCACACCAACAAAATTGCTCGGTGTGTTCTTTTAATTGTTCTTCTTTGTCAAACTTTACGAGTATAAGCTTCGGAGATTATTACGATGCCAAAACACCAACATCCTATAATAAACGGTCAGAAACGTTAAAAGCTCCTCGATATAGAGAGTTGAGCAACTTCGGACCATCAAAGTTTCTCGGTGTATACTTTTAATTGTTCTTCTATGTCAAACTTTATGAGTATAAGTTTCGGAGATTATTTCGATGCCAAAACAACAACTTTCTATGACAAATAGACAAAAACCGTTAAAAGCTCCTCCATAGAGAGCGTTCAGCAACTTCGGACCATCAAAGTTGTTCAGTGTACACTTTTTATTGTTCTTCGATGTCAAATTTTAAGAGTATAAGCTTCCGAGATTATTACGATGCCAAAACACCAACTTTCTATGACAAATGGTCAAAACCGTTAAAAAGCTCCTCAATATAGAGAGTTGAGCAACTTCAGACCATCAAAGTTGCTCGGTGTATTCTTTTAATTGTTCTTATATGTCAAACTTTATGAGTATCAGCTTCGGAGATTATTACGATGCCAAAACACCAACTTTCTATAATAAATGGTCAAAACCGTTAAAAAGCTCCTCGATATAGGGAGTTGAGCAACTTTGGATCATCAAAGTTGCTCGGTGTATACTTTTAATTGTTCTTCTATGTCAAACATTACTAGTATAAGCTTCGGAGATTATTTCCATGCCAAAACAACAACTTTCTATGACAAATGGACAAAAACCATTAAAAGCTCCTCCATAGAGAGAGTTGAGCAACTTCGGACTATAAAAGTAGCTCGGTGTACACTTTTTATTGTTCTTCGATGTCAAATTTTAAGACTATAAGCTTTCGAGATTATTATGATACCAAAACACCAACTTTCTATGACAAATGGTCAAAACCATTAAAAAGCTCCTCAATATAGAGAGTTGAGCAACTTCAGACCATCAAAGTAGCTCGGTGTATTCTTTTAATTGTTCTTCTATGTCAAACATTACGAGTATATGCTTCGGAGATTATTTCCATGCCAAAACAACAACTTTCTATGACAAATGGACAAAAACAGTTAAAAGCTCCTTCATAGAGAGAGTTGAGCAACTTCGGACCATCAAAGTTGCACGGTGTACACTTTTTATTGTTCTTCTATGTCAAATTCTACGAGTATAAGCTTCCGAGATTATTACGATGCCAAAACACCAGCTTTCTATGACAAATGGTCAAAACCGTTAAGAAGCTCCTCGATATAGAGAGTTGAGCAACTTCGGACCATCAAAGTTGCTCGGTGTATACTTTTAATTGTTCATCTTTGTCAAACTTTATGAGTATAAGCTTCGGAGATTATTTTCATACCAAAACAACAACTTTCTATGACAAATGGACAAAAACCGTTAAGAGTTCCTACATAGAAAGAGTTGTGCAGCTTCGGACTATAAAAGTAGCTCGGTGTACACTTTTTATTGTTCTTCGATGTCAAATTTTAAGACTATAAGCTTCCGAGATTATTACGATGCCAAAACACCAACTTTCTATGACAAATGGTCAAAACCGTTAAAAAGCTCCTCGATATAGAGAGTTGAGCAACTTCACACCAACAAAATTGCTCGGTGTGTTCTTTTAATTGTTCTTCTTTGTCAAACTTTACGAGTATAAGCTTCGGAGATTATTACGATGCCAAAACACCAACATCCTATAATAAACGGTCAGAAACGTTAAAAGCTCCTCGATATAGAGAGTTGAGCAACTTCGGACCATCAAAGTTTCTCGGTGTATACTTTTAATTGTTCTTCTATGTCAAACTTTACGAGTATAAGTTTCGGAGATTATTTCGATGCCAAAACAACAACTTTCTATGACAAATAGACAAAAACCGTTAAAAGCTCCTCCATAGAGAGCGTTCAGCAACTTCGGACCATCAAAGTTGTTCAGTGTACACTTTTTATTGTTCTTCGATGTCAAATTTTAAGAGTATAAGCTTCCGAGATTATTACGATGCCAAAACACCAACTTTCTATGACAAATGGTCAAAACCGTTAAAAAGCTCCTCAATATAGAGAGTTGAGCAACTTCAGACCATCAAAGTTGCTCGGTGTATTCTTTTAATTGTTCTTATATGTCAAACTTTATGAGTATCAGCTTCGGAGATTATTACGATGCCAAAACACCAACTTTCTATAATAAATGGTCAAAACCGTTAAAAAGCTCCTCGATATAGGGAGTTCAGCAACTTTGGATCATCAAAGTTGCTCGGTGTATACTTTTAATTGTTCTTCTATGTCAAACATTACTAGTATAAGCTTCGGAGATTATTTCCATGCCAAAACAACAACTTTCTATGACAAATGGACAAAAACCATTAAAAGCTCCTCCATAGAGAGAGTTGAGCAACTTCGGACTATAAAAGTAGCTCGGTGTACACTTTTTATTGTTCTTCGATGTCAAATTTTAAGACTATAAGCTTTCGAGATTATTATGATACCAAAACACCAACTTTCTATGACAAATGGTCAAAACCATTAAAAAGCTCCTCAATATAGAGAGTTGAGCAACTTCAGACCATCAAAGTAGCTCGGTGTATTCTTTTAATTATTCTTCTATGTCAAACATTACGAGTATAAGCTTCGGAGATTATTTCCATGCCAAAACAACAACTTTCTATGATAAATGGACAAAAACCGTTGAAAGCTCCTCCATAGAGAGAGTTGAGCAACTTCGGACCATCAAAGTTGCACGGTGTACACTTTTTATTAATCTTCTATGTCAAATTCTATGAGTATAAGCTTCCGAGATTATTACGATGCCAAAACACCAACTTTCAATTACAAATGGTCAAAAACCGTTAAAAGCTCCTCCATAGATAGCGTTGAGCAACTTCGGACCATCAAAGTTGCTCAGTGTACACTTTTTATTGTTCTTCGATGTCAAATTTTAAGACTATAAGCTTCCGAGATTATTACGATGCCAAAACACCAACTTTCTATGACAAATGGTCAAAACCGTTAAAAAGCTCCTCGATATAGAGAGTTGTGCAACTTCAGACCATCAAAGTTGCTCGGTGTATTCTTTTAATTGTTCTTCTTTGTCAAACATTACGAGTATAAGCTTCGGAGATTATTTCCATGCCAAAACAACAACTTTCTATGATAAATGGACAAAAACCGTTAAAAGCTCCTCTATGGAGAGAGTTGAGCAACTTCAGAACATCAAAGTTGCTCGGTGTATTCTTTTAATTGTTCTTCTATGTCTAACATTACGGGTATATGCTTCGGAGATTATTTCCATGCCAAAACAATAACTTTCTATGACAAATGGACAAAAACCGCTAAAAGCTCCTCCATAGAGAGAGTTGAGCAACTTCGGACCATCAAAGTTGCACGGTGTACACTTTTTATTGTTCTTCTATGTCAAATTCTACGAGTATAAGCTTCCGAGATTATTACGATGCCAAAACACCAACTTTCTATGACAAATGGTCAAAACCGTTAAGAAGCTCCTCGATATAGAGAGTTGAGCAACTTCGGACCATCAAAGTTGCTCGGTGTATACTTCTAATTGTTCTTCTATGTCAAACATTACGAGTATAAGCTTCGGAGATTATTTCCATGCCAAAACAACAACTTTCTATGACAAATGGACAAAAACCGTTAAAAGCTCCTCCATAGAGAGAGTTGAGCAACTTCGGACTATAAAAGTAGCTCGGTGTACACTTTTTATTGTTCTTCGATGTCAAATTTTAAGACTATAAGCTTCCGAGATTATTACGATGCCAAAACACCGACTTTCTATGACAAATGGTCAAAACCGTTAAAAAGCTCCTCGATATAGAGAGTTGTGCAACATCAGACCATCAAAGTTGCTCGGTGTATTCTTTTAATTGTTCTTCTTTGTCAAACATTACGAGTATAAGCTTCGGAGATTATTTCCATGCCAAAACAACAACTTTCTATGATAAATGGACAAAAACCGTTAAAAGTTCCTCTATAGAGAGAGTTGAGCAACTTCAGACCATCAAAGTTGCTCGGTGTATTCTTTTAATTGTTCTTCTATGTCTAACATTACGAGTATATGCTTCGGAGATTATTTCCATGCCAAAACAACAACTTTCTATGACAAATGGTCAAAACCGTTAAAAAGCTCCTCGATATAGAGAGTTGAGCAACTTTGGACCATCAAAGTTGCACGGTGTACACTTTTTATTGTTCTTCTATGTCAAATTCTACGAGTATAAGCTTCCGAGATTATTACGATGCCAAAACACCAACTTTCTATGACAAATGGTCAAAACTGTTAAGAAGATCCTCGATATAGAGAGTTGAGCAACTTCAGACCATCAAAGTTGCTCAGTGTACACTTTTTATTGTTCGTCGATGTCAAATTTTAAGAGTATAAGCTTCCGAGATTATTACGATGCCAAAACATCAACTTTCTATGACAAATGGTCAAAACCGTTAAGAAGCTCCTCGATATAGAGAGTTGAGCAACTTCGGACCATCAAAGTTGCTCGGTGTGTACTTCTAATTGTTCTTCTATGTCAAACATTACGAGTATAAGCTTCGGAGATTATTTCTATGCCAAAACAATAACTTTCTATGACAAATGGACAAAAACCGCTAAAAGCTCCTCCATAGAGAGAGTTGAGCAACTTCGGACTATAAAAGTAGCTCGGTGTACACTTTTTATTGTTCTTCGATGTCAAATTTTAAGACTATAAGCTTCCGAGATTATTACGATGCCAAAACACCGACTTTCTATGACAAATGGTCAAAACCGTTAAAAAGCTCCTCGATATAGAGAGTTGTGCAACATCAGACCATCAAAGTTGCTCGGTGTATTCTTTTAATTGTTCTTCTTTGTCAAACATTACGAGTATAAGCTTCGGAGATTATTTTCATGCCAAAACAACAACTTTCTATGATAAATGGACAAAAACCGTTAAAAGCTCCTCCATAGAGAGAGTTGAGCAACTTCAGACCATCAAAGTTGCTCGGTGTATTCTTTTAATTGTTCTTCTATGTCTAACATTACGAGTATATGCTTCGGAGATTATTTCCATGCCAAAACAACAACTTTCTATGACAAATGGTCAAAACCGTTAAAAAGCTCCTCGATATAGAGAGTTGAGCAACTTTGGACCATCAAAGTTGCACGGTGTACACTTTTTATTGTTCTTCTATGTCAAATTCTACGAGTATAAGCTTCCGAGATTATTACGATGCCAAAACACCAACTTTCTATGACAAATGGTCAAAACTGTTAAGAAGATCCTCGATATAGAGAGTTGAGCAACTTCGGACCATCAAAGTTGCTCAGTGTACACTTTTTATTGTTCGTCGATGTCAAATTTTAAGAGTATAAGCTTCCGAGATTATTACGATGCCAAAACATCAACTTTCTATGACAAATGGTCAAAACCGTTAAGAAGCTCCTCGATATAGAGAGTTGAGCAACTTCGGACCATCAAAGTTGCTCGGTGTGTACTTCTAATTGTTCTTCTATGTCAAACATTACGAGTATAAGCTTCGGAGATTATTTCCATGCCAAAACAATAACTTTCTATGACAAATGGACAAAAACCGTTGAAAGCTCCTCCATAGAGAGAGTTGAGCAACTTCGGACTGTAAAAGTAGCTCGGTGTACACTTTTTATTGTTCTTCGATGTCAAATTTTAAGACTATAAGCTTCCGAGATTATTACGATGCCAAACCACCAACTTTCTATGACAAATGGTCAAAACCGTTAAAAAGCTCCTCGATATAGAGAGTTGTGCAACTTCAGACCATCAAAGTTGCTCGGTGTATTCTTTTAATTGTTCTTCTTTGTCAAACATTACGAGTATAAGCTTCGGAGATTATTTCCATGCCAAAACAACAACTTTCTATGATAAATGGACAAAAACCGTTAAAAGCTCCTCCATAGAGAGAGTTGAGCAACTTCAGACCATCAAAGTTGCTCGGTGTATTCTTTTAATTGTTCTTCTATGTCTAACATTACGAGTATATGCTTCGGAGATTATTTCCATGCCAAAACAACAACTTTCTATGACAAATGGTCAAAACCGTTAAAAAACTCCTCGATATAGAGAGTTGAGCAACTTTGGACCATCAAAGTTGCACGGTGTACACTTTTTGTTGTTCTTCTATGTCAAATTCTACGAGTACAAGCTTCCGAGATTATTACGATGCCAAAACACCAACTTTCTATGACAAATGGTCAAAACCGTTAAGAAGATCCTCGATATAGAGAGTTGAGCAACTTCGGACCATCAAAGTTGCTCGGTGTATTCTTTTAATTGTTCTTCTATGTCAAACTTTACGAGTATAAGCTTCGGAGATTATTACGATGCCAAAACACCAACTTCCTATAATAAACGGTCAGAAACGTTAAAAGCTCCTCGATATAGGGAGTTGAGCAACTTCGGACCATCAAAGTTGCTCGGTGTATACTTTTATTTGTTCTTCTATGTCAAACTTTACGAGTATAAGTTTCGGAGATTATTTCGAGGCCAAAACAACAACTTTCTATGAAAAATAGACAAAAACCGTTAAAAGCTCCTCCATAGAGAGCGTTCGGCAACTTCAGACCATCAAAGTTGCTCAGTGTACACTTTTTATTGTTCGTCGATGTCAAATTTTAAGAGTATAACCTTCCGAGATTATTACGATGCCAAAACACCAACTTTCTATGACAAATGGTCAAAACCGTTAAAAAGCTCCTCAATATGGAGAGTTGAGCAACTTAAGACCATCAAAGTTGCTCGGTGTATTCTTTTAATTGTTCTTATATGTCAAACTTTATGAGTATCAGCTTCGGAGATTATTACGATGCCAAAACACCAACTTTCTATAATAAATAGTCAAAACCGTTAAAAAGCTCCTTGGTATAGGGAGTTGAGCAACTTTGGATCATCAAAGTTGCTCGGTGTATACTTTTAATTGTTCTTCTATGTCAAACATTACGAGTATAAGCTTCGGAGATTATTTCCATGCCAAAACAACAACTTTCTATGACAAATGGACAAAAACCGTTAAAAGCTCCTCCATAGAGAGAGTTGAGCAACTTCGGACTATAAAAGTAGCTCGGTGTACACTTTTTGTTGTTCTTCGATGTCAAATTTTAAGACTATAAGCTTCCGAGATTATTACGATGCCAAAACACCGACTTTCTATGACAAATGATCAAAACCGTTAAAAAGCTCCTCGATATAGAGAGTTGTGCAACATCAGACCATCAAAGTTGCTCGGTGTATTCTTTTAATTGTTCTTCTTTGTCAAACATTACGAGTATAAGCTTCGGAGATTATTTCCATGCCAAAACAACAACTTTCTATGATAAATGGACAAAAACCGTTAAAAGCTCCTCGATAGAGAGAGTTGAGCAACTTTAGACCATAAAAGTTGCTCGATGTATTCTTTTAATTGTTCTTCTATGTCTAACATTACGAGTATATGCTTCGGAGATTATTTCCATGCCAAAACAACAACTTTCTATGACAAATGGTCAAAACCGTTAAAAAGCTCCTCGATATAGAGAGTTGAGCAACTTTGGACCATCAAAGTTGCACGGTGTACACTTTTTATTGTTCTTCTATGTCAAATTCTACGAGTATAAGCTTCCGAGATTATTACGATGCCAAAACACCAACTTTCTATGACAAATGGTCAAAACCGTTAAGAAGATCCTCGATATAGAGAGTTGAGCAACTTCGGACCATCAAAGTTGCTCAGTGTACACTTTTTATTGTTCGTCGATGTCAAATTTTAAGAGTATAAGCTTCCGAGATTATTACGATGCCAAAACATCAACTTTCTATGACAAATGGTCAAAACCGTTAAGAAGCTCCTCGATATAGAGAGTTGAGCAACTTCGGACCATCAAAGTTGCTCGGTGTGTACTTCTAATTGTTCTTCTATGTCAAACATTACGAGTATAAGCTTCGGAGATTATTTCCATGCCAAAACAACAACTTTCTATGACAAATGGACAAAAACCGTTAAAAGCTCCTCCATAGAGAGAGTTGAGCAACTTCGGACTATAAAAGTAGCTCGGTGTACACTTTTTATTGTTCTTCGATGTCAAATTTTAAGACTATAAGCTTCCGAGATTATTACGATGCCAAAACACCAACTTTCTATGACAAATGGTCAAAACCGTTAAAAAGCTCCTCGATATAGAGAGTTGTGCAACTTCATACCATCAAAGTTGCTCGGTGTATTCTTTTAATTGTTCTTCTTTGTCAAACATTACGAGTATAAGCTTCGGAGATTATTTCCATGCCAAAACAACAACTTTCTATGATAAATGGACAAAAACCGTTAAAAGATCCTCCATAGAGAGAGTTGAGCAACTTCAGACCATCAAAGTTGCTCGGTGTATTCTTTTAATTGTTCTTCTATGTCTAACATTACGAGTATATGCTTCGGAGATTATTTCCATGCCAAAACAACAACTTTCTATGACAAATGGTCAAAACCGTTAAAAAACTCCTCGATATAGAGAGTTGAGCAACTTTGGACCATCAAAGTTGCACGGTGTACACTTTTTATTGTTCTTCTATGTCAAATTCTACGAGTACAAGCTTCCGAGATTATTACGATGCCAAAACACCAACTTTCTATGACAAATGGTCAAAACCGTTAAGAAGATCCTCGATATAGAGAGTTGAGCAACTTCGGACCATCAAAGTTGCTCGGTGTATTCTTTTAATTGTTCTTCTATGTCAAACTTTACGAGTATAAGCTTCGGATATTATTACGATGCCAAAACACCAACTTCCTATAATAAACGGTCAGAAACGTTAAAAGCTCCTCGATATAGGGAGTTGAGCAACTTCGGACCATCAAAGTTGCTCGGTGTATACTTTTAATTGTTCTTCTATGTCAAACTTTACGAGTATAAGTTTCGGAGATTATTTCGAGGCCAAAACAACAACTTTCTATGACAAATAGACAAAAACCGTTAAAAGCTCCTCCATAGAGAGCGTTCGGCAACTTCGGACCATCAAAGTTGCTCAGTGTACACTTTTTATTGTTCGTCGATGTCAAATTTTAAGAGTATAACCTTCCGAGATTATTACGATGCCAAAACACCAACTTTCTATGACAAATGGTCAAAACCGTTAAAAAGCTCCTCAATATAGAGAGTTGAGCAACTTAAGACCATCAAAGTTGCTCGGTGTATTCTTTTAATTGTTCTTATATGTCAAACTTTATGAGTATCAGCTTCGGAGATTATTACGATGCCAAAACACCAACTTTCTATAATAAATGGTCAAAACCGTTAAAAAGCTCCTCGATATAGGGAGTTCAGCAACTTTGGATCATCAAAGTTGCTCGGTGTATACTTTTAATTGTTCTTCTATGTCAAACATTACGAGTATAAGCTTCGGAGATTATTTCCATGCCAAAACAACAACTTTCTATGACAAATGGACAAAAACCGTTAAAAGCTCCTCCATAGAGAGAGTTGAGCAACTTCGGACTATAAAAGTAGCTCGGTGTACACTTTTTATTGTTCTTCGATGTCAAATTTTAAGACTATAAGCTTTCGAGATTATTATGATGCCAAAACACCAACTTTCTATGACAAATGGTCAAAACCGTTAAAAAGCACCTCAATATAGAGAGTTGAGCAACTTCAGACCATCAAAGTAGCTCGGTGTATTCTTTTAATTGTTCTTCTATGTCAAACATTACGAGTATAAGCTTCGGAGATTATTTCAATGCGAAAACAACAACTTTCTATGATAAATGGACAAAAACCGTTAAAAGCTCTCCCATAGAGAGAGTTGAGCAACTTCGGACCATCAAAGTTGCACGGTGTACACTTTTTATTAATCTTCTATGTCAAATTCTACGAGTATAAGCTTCCGAGATTATTACGATGCCAAAACACCAACTTTCTATTACAAATGGTCAAAAACCGTTAAAAGCTCCTCCATAGATAGCGTTGAGAAACTTCGGATCATCAAAGTTGCTCAGTGTACACTTTTTATTGTTCTTCGATGTCAAATTTTAAGAGTATAAGCTTCGGAGATTACTACGATGCCAAAACGACGACTTTCTATGACAAATGGTCAAAAGCGTTAAAAAGCTCCTCGATATAGAGAGTTGAGCATCTTCAGACCATCAAAGTTGCTCGGTGTATTCTTTTAATTGTTCTTCTATGTCAAACTTTATGAGTATCAGCTTCGGAGATTATTACGATGCCAAAACACCAACTTTCTATAATAAATGGTCAAAACCGTTAAAAAGCTCCTTGATATAGGGAGTTGAGCAACTTCGGACCATCAAAGTTGCTCGGTGTATACTTCTAATTGTTCTTCTATGTCAAACATTACGAGTATAAGCTTCGGAGATTATTTCCATGCCAAAACAACAACTTTCTATGACAAATGGACAAAAACCGTTAAAAGCTCCCCCATAGAGAGAGTTGAGCAACTTCGGACTATCAAAGTTGCACGGTGTACACTTTTTATTAATCTTCTATGTCAAATTCTACGAGTATAAGCTTCCGAGATTATTACGATGCGAAAACAACAACTTTTTATTACAAATGGTCAAAAACCGTTAAAAGCTCCTCCATAGATAGCGTTGAGCAACTTCGGACCATCAAAGTTGCTCAGTGTACACTTTTTATTGTTCTTCGATGTCAAATTTTAAGAGTATAAGCTTCGGAGATTACTACGATGCCAAAACGACGACTTTCTATGACAAATGGTCAAAAGCGTTAAAAAGCTCCTCAATATAGAGAGTTGAGCAATTTCAGACCATCAAAGTTGCTCGGTGTATTCTTTTAATTGTTCTTATATGTCAAACTTTATGAGTATCAGCTTCGGAGATTATTACGATGCCAAAACACCAACTTTCTATAATAAATGGTCAAAACCGTTAAAAAGCTCCTTGGTATAGGGAGTTGAGCAACTTCGGACCATCAAAGTTGCTCGGTGTATACTTCTAATTGTTCTTCTATGTCAAACATTACGAGTATAAGCTTCGGAGATTATTTCCATGCCAAAACAACAACTTTCTATGACAAATGGACAAAAACCGTTAAAAGCTCTTCCATAGAGAGAGTTGAGCAACTTCGGACTATAAAAGTAGCTCGGTGTACACTTTTTATTGTTCTTCGATGTCAAATTTTAAGACTATAAGCTTCTGAGATTATTACGATGCCAAAACACCAACTTTCTATGACAAATGGTAGAAACCGTTAAAAAGCTCCTCGATATAGAGAGTTGTGCAACTTCAGACCATTAAAGTTGCTCGGTGTATTCTTTTAATTGTTCTTCTTTGTCAAACATTACGAGTATAAGCTTCGGAGATTATTTCCATGCCAAAACAACAAATTTCTATGATAAATAGACAAAAACCGTTAAAAGCTCCTCCATAGAGAGAGTTGAGCAACTTCAGACCATCAAAGTTGCTCGGTGTATTCTTTTAATTGTTCTTCTATGTCTAACATTACGAGTATATGCTTCGGAGATTATTTCCATGCCAAAACAACAACTTTCTATGACAAATGGACAAAAACCGTTAAAAGCTCCTCCATAGAGAGAGTTGAGCAACTTCGGACCATCAAAGTTGCACGGTGTACACTTTTTATTGTTCTTCTATGTCAAATTCTCCGAGTATAAGCTTCCGAGATTATTACGATGCCAAAACGCCAACTTTCTATGACAAATGGT
The DNA here is from genome assembly GCA_963580455.1 of Euonymus europaeus. Classification (NCBI taxonomy): domain Eukaryota; kingdom Viridiplantae; phylum Streptophyta; class Magnoliopsida; order Celastrales; family Celastraceae; genus Euonymus; species Euonymus europaeus. Next base: position 11,552,706 of record OY756965.1, read on the forward strand.
CAAAACCGTTAAGAAGCTCCTCGATATAGAGAGTTGAGCAACTTCGGACCATCAAAGTTGCTCGATGTATACTTCTAATTGTTCTTCTATGTCAAAATTACGAGTATAAGCTTCGGAGATTATTTCCATGCCAAAACAACAACTTTCTATGACAAATGGACAAAAACCGTTAAAAGCTCCTCAATAGAGAGAGTTGAGCAACTTCGGAATATAAAAGTAGCTCGGTGTACACTTTTTATTGTTCTTCGATGTCAAATTTTAAGACTATAAGCTTCCGAGATTATTACGATGCCAAAACACCAACTTTCTATGACAAATGGTCAAAACCGTTAAAAAGCTCCTCGATATAGAGAGTTGTGCAACTTCAGACCATCAAAGTTGCTCGGTGTATTCTTTTAATTGTTCTTCTTTGTCAAACATTACGAGTATAAGCTTCGGAGATTATTTCCATGCCAAAACAACAACTTTCTATGATAAATGGACAAAAACCGTTAAAAGTTCCTCCATAAAGAGAGTTGAGCAACTTCAGACCATGAAAGTTGCTCGGTGTATTCTTTTAATTGTTCTTCTATGTCTAACATTACGAGTATATGCTTCGGAGATTATTTCCATGCCAAAACAACTTTCTATGACAAATGGTCAAAACCGTTAAGAAGTTCCTCGATATAGAGAGTTGAGCAACTTTGGACCATCAAAGTTACACGGTGTACACTTTTTATTGTTCTTCTATGTCAAACATTACGAGTATAAACTTCCGAGATTATTACGATGCCAAAACACCAACTTTCTATGACAAATGGTCAAAACCGTTAAGAAGATCCTCGATATAGAGAGTTGAGCAACTTCGGACCATCAAAGTTGCTCGGTGTATTCTTTTAATTGTTCTTCTATGTCAAACTTTACGAGTATAAGCTTCGGAGATTATTACGATGCCAAAACACCAACTTTCTATAATAAATGGTCAAAACTGTTAAAAAGCTCCTCGATATAGGGAGTTCAGCAACTTTGGATCATCAAAGTTGCTCGGTGTATACTTTTAATTGTTCTTCTATGTCAAACATTACGAGTATAATCTTCGGAGATTATTTCCATGCCAAAACAACAACTTTCTATGACAAATGGACAAAAACCGTTAAAAGCTCCTCCATAGAGAGAGTTGAGCAACTTCGGACTATAAAAGTAGCTCGGTGTACACTTTTTATTGTTCTTCGATGTCAAATTTTAAGACTATAAGCTTCCGAGATTATTACGATGCCAAAACACCAACTTTCTATGACAAATGGTCAAAACCGTTAAAAAGCTCCTTGATATAGAGAGTTGTGCAACTTCAGACCATCAAAGTTGCTCGGTGTATTCTTTTAATTTTTCTTCTTTGTCAAACATTACGAGTATAAGCTTCGGAGATTATTTCCTTGCCAAAACAACAACTTTCTATGATAAATGGACAAAAACCGTTAAAAGCTCCTCCATAGAGAGAGTCGAGCAACTTCGGACCATCAAAGTTGCACGGTGTACACTTTTTATTGTTCTTCTATGTTAAATTCTACGAGTATAAGCTTCGGAGATTATTACGATGCCAAAACACCAACTTTCTATGACAAATGGTCAAAACCGTTAAGAAGTTCCTCGATATAGAGAGTTGAGCAACTTCGGACCATCAAAGTTGCTCGGTGTATACTTTTAATTGTTCTTCTATGTCAAACATTACGAGTATAAGTTTGGGAGATTATTTCCATGCCAAAACAACATTTTTCTATGACAAATGGACAAAAACCGTTAAAAGCTCCTCCATAGAGAGCGTTGAGCAACTTCGGACCATCAAAGTTGCTCAGTGTATACTTTTTATTGTTCTTCGATGTCAAATTTTAAGAGTATAAGCTTCAGAGATTATTATGATGCCAAAACAATAACTTTCTATGACAAATGGTCAAAACCGTTAAAAAGCTCCTTGATATAGAGAGTTGAGCAACTTCAGACCATCAAAGTTGCTCGGTGTATTCTTTTAATTGTTCTTCTATGTCAAACTTTACGAGTATAAGCTTCAGATATTATTACGATGCCAAAACACAACTTTCTATAATAAATGGTCAAAATCGTTAAAAAGGTCCTTGATATAGGGAGTTGAGCAACTTCGGTCCATCAAAGTTGCTCGCTGTATACTTCTAATTGTTCTTCTATGTCAAACATTATGAGTATAAGCTTCGGAGATTATTTCCATGACAAAACAACAACTTTCTATGATAAATGGACAAAAACCGTTAAAAGCTCCTCCATAGAGAGAGTTGAGCAACTTCGGACCATCAAAAATGCACGGTGTACACTTTTTATTAATCTTCTATGTCAAATTCTACGAGTATAAGCTTCGGAGATTATTTCCATGCCAAAACAGCAACTTTCTATGACAAATGGACATAAACCGTTAAAAGCTCCTCCATAGAGAGAGTTGAGCAAATTCGGACCATAAAAGTTGCACGGTGTACACTTTTTATTGTTCTTCCATGTCAAATTCTACGAGTATAAGCTTCCGAGATTATTTCGATGCCAAAACACCAACTTTCTATGACAAATGGTCAAAACCGTTAAGAAGCTCCTCGATAAAGAGAGTTGAGCAACTTCGGACCAACAAAGTTGCTCGATGTATACTTCTAATTGTTCTTCTATGTCAAACATTATGAGTATAAGCTTCGGAGATTATTTCCATACGAAAACAACAACTTTCTATGATAAATGGACAAAAACCGTTAAAAGCTCCTCCATAGAGAGAGTTGAGCAACTTCGGACCATCAAAGTTGCACGGTGTACACTTTTTATTAATCTTCTATGTCAAATTCTACGAGTATAAGCTTCCGAGATTATTACGATGCCAAAACACCAACTTTCTATTACAAATGGTCAAAAACCGTTAAAAGCGCCTCCATAGATAGCGTTAAGCAACTTCGGACCATCAAAGTTGCTCAGTGTACACTTTTTATTGTTCTTCGATGTCAAATTTTAAGAGTATAAGCTTCGGAGATTATTACGATGCCAAAACAACAACTTTCTATGACAAATGGTCAAAACCGTTAAAAAGCTCCTCGATATAGAGAATTGAGCAACTTCAGACCATCAAAGTTGCTCGGTGTATTCTTTTAATAGTTCTTCTATGTCAAACTTTACGAGTATAAGCTTCGGAGATTATTTCCATGCCAAAACAACAACTTTCTATGATAAATGGACAAAAACCGTTAAAAGCTCCTCCTTAGAGAGAGTTGAGCAACTTCGGACCATCAAAGTTGCACGGTGTACACTTTTTATTAATCTTCTATGTCAAATTCTACGAGTATAAGCTTCCGAGATTATTACGATGCCAAAACACCAACTTTCTATCACAAATGGTCAAAAACCGTTAAAAGCTCCTCCATAGATAGCGTTGAGCAACTTCGGACCATCAAAGTTGCTCAGTGTACACTTTTTATTGTTCTTCGATGTCAAATTTTAAGAGTATAAGCTTCGGAGATTATTATGATGCCAAAACAATTACTTTCTATGATAAATGGTCAAAACCGTTAAAAAGCTATTCGATATAGAGAGTTGAGCAACTTCAGACCATCAAAGCTGCTCGGTGTATTCTTTTAAATGTTCTTCTATGTCAAACTTTACGAGTATAAGCTTCGGAGATTATTACGATGCCAAAACACAACTTTCTATAATAAATGGTCAAAATCGTTAAAAAGCTCCTTGATATAGGGAGTTGAGCAACTTCGGACCATCAAAGTTGCTCGGTGTATACTTCTAATTGTTCTTCTATGTCAAACATTACGAGTATAAGCTTCGGAGATTATTTCCATGCCAAAACAACAACTTTCTATGATAAATGTACAAAACCCGTTAAAAGCTCCTCCATAGAGAGAGTTGAGCAACTTTGGACCATCAATAATGCACGGTGTACACTTTTTATTAATCTTCTATGTCAAATTCTACGAGTATAAGCATCGGAGATTATTTCCATGCCAAAACAACAACTTTCTATGACAAATGGACAAAAACCGTTAAAAGCTCCTCCATAGAGAGAGTTGAGCAAATTCGGACCATAAAAGTTGCACGGTGTACACTTTTTATTGTTCTTCTATGTCAAATTCTACGAGTATAAGCTTATGAGATTATTACGATGCCAAAACACCAACTTTCTATGACAAATGGTCAAAACCGTTAAGAAGCTCCTCGATAAAGAGAGTTGAGCAACTTCGGACCAACAAAGTTGCTCGGTGTATACTTCTAATTGTTCTTCTATGTCAAACATTACGAGTATAAGCTTCGGAGATTATTTCCATGCGAAAACAACAACTTTCTATGATAAATAGACAAAAACCGTTAAAAGCTCCTCCATAGAGAGAGTTGAGCAACTTCGGACTATCAAAGTTGCACGGTGTACACTTTTTATTAATCCTCTATGTCAAATTCTACGAGTATAAGCTTCCGAGATTATTACAATGCCAAAACACCAACTTTCTATTACAAATGGTCAAAAACCGTTAAAAGCTCCTCCATAGATAGCGTTGAGCAACTTCGGACCATCAAAGTTGCTCAGTGTACACTTTTTATTGTTCTTCAATGTCAAATTTTAAAAGTATAAGCTTCGGAGATTATTACGATGCCAAAACAACAACTTTCTATGACAAATGGTCAAAACCGTTAAAAAGCTTCTCGATATAGAGAGTTGAGCAACTTCAGACCATCAAAGTTGCTCGGTGTATTATTTTAATTGTTCTTCTATGTCAAACTTTACGAGTATAAGCTTTGGAGATTATTATGATGCCAAAACACAACTTTCTATAATAAATGGTCAAAACCGTTCAAAAGCTCCTTGATATAGGGAGTTGAGCAACTTCGGACCATCAAAGTTGCACGTTGTATACTTCTAATTGTTCTTCTATGTCAAACATTACGAGTATAAGCTTCGGAGATTATTTCCATGCCAAAACAACAACTTTCTATGACAAATGGACAAAAACCGTTAAAAGCTCCTCCATAGAGAGAGTTGAGCAACTTCGGACTATAAAAGTAGCTCGGTGTACACTTTTTATTGTTCTTCGATGTCAAATTTTAAGACTATAAGCTTCCTAGATTATTACGATGCCAAAACACCAACTTTCTATGACAAATGGTCAAAACCGTTAAAAAGCTCCTCGATATAGAGAGTTGTGCAACTTCAGACCATGAAAGTTGCTCGGTGTATTCTTTTAATTGTTCTTCTTTGTCAAACATTACGAGTATAAGCTTCGGAGATTATTTCCATGCCAAAACAACAACTTTCTATGATAAATGGACAAAAACCGTTAAAAGCTCCTCCATAGAGAGAGTCGAGCAACTTCGGACCATCAAAGTTGCACGATGTAGACTTTTTATTGTTCTTCTATGTTAAATTCTACGAGTATAAGCTTCCGAGATTATTACGATGCCAAAACACCAACTTTCTATGACAAATGGTCAAAACCGTTAAGAAGTTCCTCGATATAGAGAGTTGAGCAACTTCGGACCATCAAAGTTGCTCGGCGCATACTTTTAATTGTTCTTCTATGTCAAACATTACGAGTATAAGTTTCGGAGATTATTTCATGCCAAAACAACATTTTTCTATGACAAATGGACAAAAACCGTTAAAAGCTCCTCCATAGAGAGCGTTGAGCAACTTCGGACCATCAAAGTTGCTCAGTGTACACTTTTTATTGTTCTTCGATGTCAAATTTTAAGAGTATAAGCTTCAAAGATTATTATGATGCCAAAACAATAACTTTCTATGAAAAATGGTCAAAACCGTTAAAAAGCTCCTTGATATAGAGAGTTGAGCAACTTCAGACCATCAAAGTTGCTCGGTGTATTCTTTTAATTGTTTTTCTATGTCAAACTTTATCAGTATAAGCTTCGGAGATTATTACGATGCCAAAACACAACTTTCTATAATAAATGGTCAAAATCGTTAAAAAGCTCCTTGAAATAGGGAGTTGAGCAACTTCGGACCATCAAAGTTGCTCGGTGTATACTTCTAATTGTTCTTCTATGTCAAACATTACGAGTATAAGCTTCGGAGATTATTTCCATGCCAAAACAACAACTTTCTATGATAAATGGACAAAAACCGTTAAAAGCTCCTCCATAGAGAGAGTTGAGCAACTTCGGACCATCAAAAATGCACGGTGTGCACTTTTTATTAATCTTCTATGTCAAATTCTACGAGTATAAGCTTCGGAGATTATTTCCATGCCAAAACAACAAGTTTCTATGACAAATGGAAAAAAACCGTTAAAAGCTCCTCCATAGAGAGAGTTGAGCAAATTCGGACCTTAAAAGTTGCACGGTGTACACTTTTTATTGTTCTTCTATGTTAAATTCTACGAGTATAAGCTTCCGAGATTATTACGATGCCAAAACACCAACTTTCTATGACAAATGGTCAAAACCGTTAAGAAGCTCCTCGATAAAGAGAGTTGAGCAACTTCGGACCAACAAAGTTGCTCGATGTATACTTCTAATTGTTCTTCTATGTCAAACATTACGAGTATAAGCTTCGGAGATTATTTCCATGCGAAAACAACAACTTTCTATGATAAATGGACAAAAACCGTTAAAAGCTCCTCCATAGAGAGAGTTGAGCAACTTCGGACCATCAAAGTTGCACGGTGTACACTTTTTATTAATCTTCTATGTCAAATTCTACGAGTATAAGCTTCCGAGATTATTACGATGCCAAAACACCAATTTTCTATTACAAATGGTCAAAAACCGTTAAAAGCTCCTCCATAGATAGCGTTGAGCAACTTCGGACCATCAAAGTTGCTCAGTGTACACTTTTTATTGTTCTTCGATGTCAAATTTTAAGAGTATAAGCTTCGGAGATTACTACGATGCCAAAACGACGACTTTCTATGACAAATGGTCAAAAGCGTTAAAAAGCTCCTCGATATAGAGAGTTGAGCATCTTCAGACCATCAAAGTTGCTCGGTGTATTCTTTTAATTGTTCTTCTATGTCAAACTTTACGAGTATAAGCTTCGGAGATTATTACGATGCCAAAACACAACTTTCTATAATAAATGGTCAAAACCGTTAAAAAGCTCCTTGATATAGGGAGTTGGGCAACTTCGGACCATCGAAGTTGCTCGGTGTATACTTCTAATTGTTCTTCTATGTCAAACATTACGAGTATATGCTTCGGAGATTATTTCCACTCCAAAACAACAACTTTTTATGACAAATGGACAAAAACCATTAAAAGCTCCTCCATAGAGAGAGTTGAGCAACTTCGGACTATAAAAGTAGCTCGGTGTACACTTTTTATTGTTCTTCGATGTCAAATTTTAAGACTATAAGCTTCCTAGATTATTACGATGCCAAAACACCAACTTTCTATGACAAATGGTCAAAAACGTTAAAAAGCTCCTCGATATAGAGAGTTGTTCAACTTCATACCATCAAAGTTGCTCGGTGTATTCTTTTAATTGTTCTTCTTTGTCAAACATTACGAGTATAAGCTTCGGAGATTATTTCCATGCCAAAACAACAACTTTCTATGACAAATGGACAAAAACCGTTAAAAGCTCCTCCATAGAGAGAGTTGAGCAACTTCGGACCATCAAAGTTGCACGGTGTACACTTTTTATTGTTCTTCTATGTCAAATTCTACGAGTATAAGCTTCCGAGATTATTACGATGCCAAAACACCAACTTTCTATGACAAATGGTCAAAACCGTTAAGAAGCTCCTCGATATAGAGAGTTGAGCAACTTTTGACCATCAAAGTTGCTCGGTGTATACTTTTAATTGTTTTTCTTTGTCAAGCTTTATGAGTATAAGCTTCGGAGATTATTTTCATACCAAAACAACAACTTTCTATGACAAATGGACAAAAACCGTTAAAAGCTCCTACATAGAGAGAGTTGAGCAACTTCGAACTATAAAAGTAGCTCAGTGTACACTTTTTATTGTTCTTCGATGTCAAATTTTAAGACTATAAGCTTCCGAGATTATTACGATGCCAAAACACCAACTTTCTATGACAAATGGTCAAAACCGTTAAGAAGCTCCTCGATATAGAGAGTTGAGCAACTTCGGACCATCAAAGTTGCTCGGTGTATACTTTTCATTGTTCTTCTTTGTCAAGCTTTATGAGTATAAGCTTCGGAGATTATTTTCATACCAAAACAACAACTTTCTATGACAAATGGACAAAAACCGCTAAAAGCTTCTACATAGGGAGAGTTGAGCAACTTCGGACTATAAAAGTAGCTCGGTGTACACTTTTTATTGTTCTTCGATGTCAAATTTTAAGACTATAAGCTTCCGAGATTATTACGATGCCAAAACACCAACTTTCTATGACAAATGGTCAAAACCGTTAAAAAGCTCCTCGATATAGAGAGTTGAGCAACTTCGGACCAACAAAATTGCTCGGTGTATTCTTTTAATTGTTCTTCTATGTCAAACTTTACGAGTATAAGATTCGGAGATTATTACGATGCCAAAACACCAACTTCTTATAATAAACGGTCAGAAACGTTAAAAGCTCCTCGATATAGGGAGATGAGCAACTTCGGACCATCAAAGTTGCTCGGTGTATACTTTTAATTGTTCTTCTATGTCAAACTTTACGAGTATAAGTTTCGGAGATTATTTCGATGCCAAAACAACAACTTTCTATGACAAATAGACAAAAACCGTTAAAATCTCCTCCATAGAGAGCGTTTGGCAACTTCGGACCATCAAAGTTGCTCAGTGTACACTTTTTATTGTTCGTCGATGTCAAATTTTTAATAGTATAAGCTTCGGAGATTATTACGATGCCAAAACACCAACTTCTTATAATAAACGGTCAGAAACGTTAAAAGCTCCTCGATATAGGGAGTTGAGCAACTTCGGACCATCAAAGTTGCTCGGTGTATACTTTTCATTGTTCTTCTTTGTCAAGCTTTATGAGTATAAGCTTCGGAGATTATTTTCATACCAAAACAACAACTTTCGATGACAAATAGACAAAAACCGTTAAAATCTCCTCCATAGAGAGCGTTTGGCAACTTCGGACCATCAAAGTTGCTCAGTGTACACTTTTTATTGTTCGTCGATGTCAAATTTTTAATAGTATAAGCTTCGGAGATTATTACGATGCCAAAACACCAACTTCTTATAATAAACGGTCAGAAACGTTAAAAGCTCCTCGATATAGGGAGTTGAGCAACTTCGGACCATCAAAGTTGCTCGGTGTATACTTTTCATTGTTCTTCTTTGTCAAGCTTTATGAGTATAAGCTTCGGAGATTATTTTCATACCAAAACAACAACTTTCTATTACAAATAGACAAAAACCGTTAAAATCTCCTCTATAGAGAGCGTTTGGCAACTTCGGACCATCAAAGTTGCTCAGTGTACACTTTTTATTGTTCTTCGATGTCAAATTTTAAGAGTATAAGCTTCAAAGATTATTATGATGCCAAAACAATAACTTTCTATGAAAAATGGCCAAAACCGTTAAAAAGCTCCTTGATATAGAGAGTTGAGCAACTTCAGACCATCAAAGTTGCTCGGTGTATTCTTTTAATTGTTTTTCTATGTCAAACTTTACGAGTATAAGCTTCGGAGATTATTACGATGCCAAAACAGAACTTTCTATAATAAATGGTCAAAATCGTTAAAAAGCTCCTTGATATAGGGAGTTGAGCAACTTCGGACCATCAAAGTTGCTCGGTGTATACTTCTAATTGTTCTTCTATGTCAAACATTACGAGTATAAGTTTGGGAGATTATTTCCATGCCAAAACAACATTTTTCTATGACAAATGGACAAAAACCGTTAAAAGCTCCTCCATAGAGAGCGTTGAGCAACTTCGGACCATCAAAGTTGCTCAGTGTACACTTTTTATTGTTCTTCGATGTCAAATTTTAAGAGTATAAGCTTCAGAGATTATTATGAAGCCAAAACAATAACTTTCTATGACAAATGGTCAAAACCGTTAAAAAGCTCCTTGATATAGAGAGTTGAGCAACTTCAGACCATCAAAGTTGCTCGGTGTATTCTTTTAATTGTTCTTCTATGTCAAACTTTACGAGTATAAGCTTCAGATATTATTACGATGCCAAAACACAACTTTCTATAATAAATGGTCAAAATCGTTAAAAAGCTCCTTGATATAGGGAGTTGAGCAACTTCGGACCATCAAAGTTTCTCGGTGTATACTTCTAATTGTTCTTCTATGTCAAACATTATGAGTATAAGCTTCGGTGATTATTTCCATGACAAAACAACAACTTTCTATGATAAATGGACAAAAACCGTTAAAAGCTCCTCCATAGAGAGAGTTGAGCAACTTCGGACCATCAAAAATGCACGGTGTACACTTTTTATTAATCTTCTATGTCAAATTCAACGAGTATAAGCTTCGGAGATTATTTCCATACGAAAACAACAACTTTCTATGATAAATGGACAAAAACCGTTAAAAGCTCCTCCATAGAGAGAGTTGAGCAACTTCGGACCATCAAAGTTGCACGGTGTACACTTTTTATTAATCTTCTATGTCAAATTCTACGAGTATAAGCTTCCGAGATTATTACGATGCCAAAACACCAACTTTCTATTACAAATGGTCAAAAACCGTTAAAAGCTCCTCCATAGATAGCGTTAAGCAACTTCGGACCATCAAAGTTGCTCAGTGTACACTTTTTATTGTTCTTCGATGTCAAATTTTAAGAGTATAAGCTTCGGAGATTATTACGATGCCAAAACAACAACTTTCTATGACAAATGGTCAAAACCGTTAAAAAGCTCCTCGATATAGAGAATTGAGCAACTTCAGACCATCAAAGTTGCTCGGTGTATTCTTTTAATTGTTCTTCTATGTCAAACTTTACGAGTATAAGCTTCGGAGATTATTTCCATGCCAAAACAACAACTTTCTATGACAAATGGAAAAAAACCGTTAAAAGCTCCTCCATAGAGAGAGTTGAGCAAATTCGGACCTTAAAAGTTGCACGGTGTACACTTTTTATTGTTCTTCTATGTTAAATTCTACGAGTATAAGCTTCCGAGATTATTACGATGCCAAAACACCAACTTTCTATGACAAATGGTCAAAACCGTTAAGAAGCTCCTCGATAAAGAGAGTTGAGCAACTTCGGACCAACAAAGTTGCTCGATGTATACTTCTAATTGTTCTTCTATGTCAAACATTACGAGTATAAGCTTCGGAGATTATTTCCATGCGAAAACAACAACTTTCTATGATAAATGGACAAAAACCGTTAAAAGCTCCTCCATAGAGAGAGTTGAGCAACTTCGGATCATCAAAGTTGCACGGTGTACACTTTTTATTAATCTTCTATGTCAAATTCTACGAGTATAAGCTTCCGAGATTATTACGATGCCAAAACACCAATTTTCTATTACAAATGGTCAAAAACCGTTAAAAGCTCCTCCATAGATAGCGTTGAGCAACTTCGGACCATCAAAGTTGCTCAGTGTACACTTTTTATTGTTCTTCGATGTCAAATTTTAAGAGTATAAGCTTCGGAGATTACTACGATGCCAAAACGACGACTTTCTATGACAAATGGTCAAAAGCGTTAAAAAGCTCCTCGATATAGAGAGTTGAGCATCTTCAGACCATCAAAGTTGCTCGGTGTATTCTTTTAATTGTTCTTCTATGTCAAACTTTACGAGTATAAGCTTCGGAGATTATTACGATGCCAAAACACAACTTTCTATAATAAATGGTCAAAACCGTTAAAAAGCTCCTTGATATAGGGAGTTGGGCAACTTCGGACCATCGAAGTTGCTCGGTGTATACTTCTAATTGTTCTTCTATGTCAAACATTACGAGTATAAGCTTCGGAGATTATTTCCACTCCAAAACAACAACTTTTTATGACAAATGGACAAAAACCATTAAAAGCTCCTCCATAGAGAGAGTTGAGCAACTTCGGACTATAAAAGTAGCTCGGTGTACACTTTTTATTGTTCTTCGATGTCAAATTTTAAGACTATAAGCTTCCTAGATTATTACGATGCCAAAACACCAACTTTCTATGACAAATGGTCAAAAACGTTAAAAAGCTCCTCGATATAGAGAGTTGTTCAACTTCAGACCATCAAAGTTGCTCGGTGTATTCTTTTAATTGTTCTTCTTTGTCAAACATTACGAGTATAAGCTTCGGAGATTATTTCCATGCCAAAACAACAACTTTCTATGACAAATGGACAAAAACCGTTAAAAGCTCCTCCATAGAGAGAGTTGAGCAACTTCGGATCATCAAAGTTGCACGGTGTACACTTTTTATTGTTCTTCTATGTCAAATTCTACGAGTATAAGCTTCCGAGATTATTACGATGCCAAAACACCAACTTTCTATGACAAATGGTCAAAACCGTTAAGAAGCTCCTCGATATAGAGAGTTGAGCAACTTTTGACCATCAAAGTTGCTCGGTGTATACTTTTAATTGTTTTTCTTTGTCAAGCTTTATGAGTATAAGCTTCGGAGATTATTTTCATACCAAAACAACAACTTTCTATGACAAATGGACAAAAACCGTTAAAAGCTCCTACATAGAGAGAGTTGAGCAACTTCGAACTATAAAAGTAGCTCAGTGTACACTTTTTATTGTTCTTCGATGTCAAATTTTAAGACTATAAGCTTCCGAGATTATTACGATGCCAAAACACCAACTTTCTATGACAAATGGTCAAAACCGTTAAGAAGCTCCTCGATATAGAGAGTTGAGCAACTTCGGACCATCAAAGTTGCTCGGTGTATACTTTTCATTGTTCTTCTTTGTCAAGCTTTATGAGTATAAGCTTCGGAGATTATTTTCATACCAAAACAACAACTTTCTATGACAAATGGACAAAAACCGCTAAAAGCTTCTACATAGGGAGAGTTGAGCAACTTCGGACTATAAAAGTAGCTCGGTGTACACTTTTTATTGTTCTTCGATGTCAAATTTTAAGACTATAAGCTTCCGAGATTATTACGATGCCAAAACACCAACTTTCTATGACAAATGGTCAAAACCGTTAAAAAGCTCCTCGATATAGAGAGTTGAGCAACTTCGGACCAACAAAATTGCTCGGTGTATTCTTTTAATTGTTCTTCTATGTCAAACTTTACGAGTATAAGATTCGGAGATTATTACGATGCCAAAACACCAACTTCTTATAATAAACGGTCAGAAACGTTAAAAGCTCCTCGATATAGGGAGATGAGCAACTTCGGACCATCAAAGTTGCTCGGTGTATACTTTTAATTGTTCTTCTATGTCAAACTTTACGAGTATAAGTTTCGGAGATTATTTCGATGCCAAAACAACAACTTTCTATGACAAATAGACAAAAACCGTTAAAATCTCCTCCATAGAGAGCGTTTGGCAACTTCGGACCGTCAAAGTTGCTCAGTGTACACTTTTTATTGTTCGTCGATGTCAAATTTTTAATAGTATAAGCTTCGGAGATTATTACGATGCCAAAACACCAACTTCTTATAATAAACGGTCAGAAACGTTAAAAGGTCCTCGATATAGGGAGTTGAGCAACTTCGGACCATCAAAGTTGCTCGGTGTATACTTTTCATTGTTCTTCTTTGTCAAGCTTTATGAGTATAAGCTTCGGAGATTATTTTCATACCAAAACAACAACTTTCTATGACAAATAGACAAAAACCGTTAAAATCTCCTCCATAGAGAGCGTTTGGCAACTTCGGACCATCAAAGTTGCTCAGTGTACACTTTTTATTGTTCGTCGATGTCAAATTTTTAATAGTATAAGCTTCGGAGATTATTACGATGCCAAAACACCAACTTCTTATAATAAACGGTCAGAAACGTTAAAAGCTCCTCGATATAGGGAGTTGAGCAACTTCGGACCATCAAAGTTGCTCGGTGTATACTTTTCATTGTTCTTCTTTGTCAAGCTTTATGAGTATAAGCTTCGGAGATTATTTTCATACCAAAACAACAACTTTCTATGACAAATAGACAAAAACCGTTAAAATTTCCTCTATAGAGAGCGTTTGGCAACTTCGGACCATCAAAGTTGCTCAGTGTACACTTTTTATTGTTCTTCGATGTCAAATTTTAAGAGTATAAGCTTCAAAGATTATTATGATGCCAAAACAATAACTTTCTATGAAAAATGGCCAAAACCGTTAAAAAGCTCCTTGATATAGAGAGTTGAGCAACTTCAGACCATCAAAGTTGCTCGGTGTATTCTTTTAATTGTTTTTCTATGTCAAACTTTACGAGTATAAGCTTCGGAGATTATTACGATGCCAAAACACAACTTTCTATAATAAATGGTCAAAATCGTTAAAAAGCTCCTTGATATAGGGAGTTGAGCAACTTCGGACCATCAAAGTTGCTCGGTGTATACTTCTAATTGTTCTTCTATGTCAAACATTACGAGTATAAGTTTGGGAGATTATTTCCATGCCAAAACAACATTTTTCTATGACAAATGGACAAAAACCGTTAAAAGCTCCTCCATAGAGAGCGTTGAGCAACTTCGGACCATCAAAGTTGCTCAGTGTACACTTTTTATTGTTCTTCGATGTCAAATTTTAAGAGTATAAGCTTCAGAGATTATTATGAAGCCAAAACAATAACTTTCTATGACAAATGGTCAAAACCGTTAAAAAGCTCCTTGATATAGAGAGTTGAGCAACTTCAGACCATCAAAGTTGCTCGGTGTATTCTTTTAATTGTTCTTCTATGTCAAACTTTACGAGTATAAGCTTCAGATATTATTACGATGCCAAAACACAACTTTCTATAATAAATGGTCAAAATCGTTAAAAAGCTCCTTGATATAGGGAGTTGAGCAACTTCGGACCATCAAAGTTGCTCGGTGTATACTTCTAATTGTTCTTCTATGTCAAACATTATGAGTATAAGCTTCGGTGATTATTTCCATGACAAAACAACAACTTTCTATGATAAATGGACAAAAACCGTTAAAAGCTCCTCCATAGAGAGAGTTGAGCAACTTCGGACCATCAAAAATGCACGGTGTACACTTTTTATTAATCTTCTATGTCAAATTCTACGAGTATAAGCTTCGGAGATTATTTCCATACGAAAACAACAACTTTCTATGATAAATGGACAAAAACCGTTAAAAGCTCCTCCATAGAGAGAGTTGTGCAACTTCGGACCATCAAAGTTGCACGGTGTACACTTTTTATTAATCTTCTATGTCAAATTCTACGAGTATAAGCTTCCGAGATTATTACGATGCCAAAACACCAACTTTCTATTACAAATGGTCAAAAACCGTTAAAAGCTCCTCCATAGATAGCGTTAAGCAACTTCGGACCATCAAAGTTGCTCAGTGTACACTTTTTATTGTTCTTCGATGTCAAATTTTAAGAGTATAAGCTTCGGAGATTATTACGATGCCAAAACAACAACTTTCTATGACAAATGGTCAAAACCGTTAAAAAGCTCCTCGATATAGAGAATTGAGCAACTTCAGACCATCAAAGTTGCTCGGTGTATTCTTTTAATTGTTCTTCTATGTCAAACTTTACGAGTATAAGCTTCGGAGATTATTTCCATGCCAAAACAACAACTTTCTATGATAAATGGACAAAAACCGTTAAAAGCTCCTCCTTAGAGGGAGTTGAGCAACTTCGGACCATCAAAGTTGCACGGTGTACACTTTTTATTAATCTTCTATGTCAAATTCTACGAGTATAAGCTTCGGAGATTATTACGATGCCAAAACAACAACTTTCTATGACAAATGGTCAAAACCGTTAAAAAGCTCCTCGATATAGAGAATTGAGCAACTTCAGACCATCAAAGTTGCTCGGTGTATTCTTTTAATAGTTCTTCTATGTCAAACTTTACGAGTATAAGCTTCGTAGATTATTTCCATGCCAAAACAACAACTTTCTATGATAAATGGACAAAAACCGTTAAAAGCTCCTCCTTAGAGAGAGTTGAGCAACTTCGGACCATCAAAGTTGCACGGTGTACACTTTTTATTAATCTTCTATGTCAAATTCTACGAGTATAAGCTTCCGAGATTATTACGATGCCAAAACACCAACTTTCTATCACAAATGGTCAAAAACCGTTAAAAGCTCCTCCATAGATAGCGTTGAGCAACTTCGGACCATCAAAGTTGCTCAGTGTACACTTTTTATTGTTCTTCGATGTCAAATTTTAAGAGTATAAGCTTCGGAGATTATTATGATGCCAAAACAATTACTTTCTATGACAAATGGTCAAAACCGTTAAAAAGCTATTCGATATAGAGAGTTGAGCAACTTCAGACCATCAAAGCTGCTCGGTGTATTCTTTTAAATGTTCTTCTATGTCAAACTTTACGAGTATAAGCTTCGGAGATTATTACGATGCCAAAACACAACTTTCTATAATAAATGGTCAAAATCGTTAAAAAGCTCCTTGATATAGGGAGTTGAGCAACTTCGGACCATCAAAGTTGCTCGGTATATACTTCTAATTGTTCTTCTATGTCAAACATTACGAGTATAAGCTTCGGAGATTATTTCCATGCCAAAACAACTACTTTCTATGATAAATGGACAAAACCCTTTAAAAGCTCCTCCATAGAGAGAGTTGAGCAACTTTGGACCATCAACAATGCACGGTGTACACTTTTTATTAATCTTCTATGTCAAATTCTACGAGTATAAGCATCGGAGACTATTTCCATGCCAAAACAAGAACTTTCTATGACAAATGGTCAAAAACCGTTAAAAGCTCCTCCATAGATAGCGTTGAGCAACTTCGGACCATCAAAGTTGCACGGTGTACACTTTTTATTGTTCTTCTATGTCAAATTCTACGAGTATAAGCTTATGAGATTATTACGATGCCAAAACACCAACTTTCTATGACAAATGGTCAAAACCGTTAAGAAGCTCCTCGATAAAGAGAGTTGAGCAACTTCGGACCAACAAAGTTGCTCGGTGTATACTTCTAATTGTTCTTCTATGTCAAACATTACGAGTATAAGCTTCGGAGATTATTTCCATTCGAAAACAACAACTTTCTATGATAAATAGACAAAAACCGTTAAAAGCTCCTCCATAGAGAGAGTTGAGAAACTTCGGACCATCAAAGTTGCACGGTGTACACTTTTTATTAATCTTCTATGTCAAATTCTACGAGTATAAGCTTCCGAGATTATTACAATGCCAAAACACCAACTTTCTATTACAAATGGTCAAAAACCGTTAAAAGCTCCTCCATAGATAGCGTTGAGCAACTTCGGACCATCAAAGTTGCTCAGTGTACACTTTTTATTGTTCTTCAATGTCAAATTTTAAGAGTATAAGCTTCGGAGATTATTACGATGCCAAAACAACAACTTTCTATGACAAATGGTCAAAACCGTTAAAAAGCTTCTCGATATAGAGAGTTGAGCAACTTCAGACCATCAAAGTTGCTCGGTGTATTATTTTAATTGTTCTTCTATGTCAAACTTTACGAGTATAAGCTTTGGAGATTATTATGATGCCAAAACACAACTTTCTATAATAAATGGTCAAAACCGTTCAAAAGCTCCTTGATATAGGGAGTTGAGCAACTTCGGACCATCAAAGTTGCTCGGTGTATACTTCTAATTGTTCTTCTATGTCAAACATTACGAGTATAAGCTTCGGAGATTATTTCCATGCCAAAACAACAACTTTCTATGACAAATGGACAAAAACCGTTAAAAGCTCCTCCATAGAGAGAGTTGAGCAACTTCGGACTATAAAAGTAGCTCGGTGTACACTTTTTATTGTTCTTCGATGTCAAATTTTAAGACTATAAGCTTCCTAGATTATTACGATGCCAAAACACCAACTTTCTGTGACAAATGGTCAAAACCGTTAAGAAGTTCCTCGATATAGAGAGTTGAGCAACTTCGGACCATCAAAGTTGCTCGGTGCATACTTTTAATTGTTCTTCTATGTCAAACATTACGAGTATAAGTTTCGGAGATTATTTCATGCCAAAACAACATTTTTCTATGACAAATGGACAAAAACCATTAAAAGCTCCTCCATAGAGAGAGTTGAGCAACTTCGGACTATAAAAGTAGCTCGGTGTACACTTTTTATTGTTCTTCGATGTCAAATTTTAAGACTATAAGCTTCCTAGATTATTACGATGCCAAAACACCAACTTTCTATGACAAATGGTCAAAACCGTTAAAAAGCTCCTCGATATAGAGAGTTGTTCAACTTCAGACCATCAAAGTTGCTCGGTGTATTCTTTTAATTGTTCTTCTTTGTCAAACATTACGAGTATAAGCTTCGGAGATTATTTCCATGCCAAAACAACAACTTTCTATGACAAATGGACAAAAACCGTTAAAAGCTCCTCCATAGAGAGAGTTGAGCAACTTCGGACCATCAAAGTTGCACGGTGTACACTTTTTATTGTTCTTCTATGTCAAATTCTACGAGTATAAGCTTCCAAGATTATTACGATGCCAAAACACCAACTTTCTATGACAAATGGTCAAAACCGTTAAGAAGCTCCTCGATATAGAGAGTTGAGCAACTTTTGACCATCAAAGTTGCTCGGTGTATATTTTTAATTGTTCTTCTTTGTCAAACTTTATGAGTATAAGCTTCGGAGATTATTTTCATACCAAAACAACAACTTTCTATGACAAATGGACAAAAACCGTTAAAAGCTCCTACATAGAGAGAGTTGAGCAACTTCGGACTATAAAAGTAGCTCGGTGTACACTTTTTATTGTTCTTCGATGTCAAATTTTAAGACTATAAGCTTCCGAGATTATTACGATGCCAAAACACCAACTTTCTATGACAAATGGTCAAAACCGTTAAGAAGCTCCTCGATATAGAGAGTTGAGCAACTTCGGACCATCAAAGTTGCTCGGTGTATACTTTTCATTGTTCTTCTTTGTCAAGCTTTATGAGTATAAGCTTCGGAGATTATTTTCATACCAAAACAACAACTTTCTATGACAAATGGACAAAAACCGCTAAAAGCTCCTACATAGGGAGAGTTGAGCAACTTCGGACTATAAAAGTAGCTCGGTGTACACTTTTTATTGTTCTTCGATGTCAAATTTTAAGACTATAAGCTTCCGAGATTATTACGATGCCAAAACACCAACTTTCTATGACAAATGGTCAAAACCGTTAAAAAGCTCCTCGATATAGAGAGTTGAGCAACTTCGGACCAACAAAATTGCTCGGTGTATTCTTTTAATTGTTCTTCTATGTCAAACTTTACGAGTATAAGCTTCGGAGATTATTACGATGCCAAAACACAAACTTCTTATAATAAACGGTCAGAAACGTTAAAAGCTCCTTGATATAGGGAGTTGAGCAACTTCGGACCATCAAAGTTGCTCGGTGTATACTTTTAATTGTTCTTCTATGTCAAACTTTACGAGTATAAGTTTCGGAGATTATTTCGATGCCAAAACAACAACTTTCTATGACAAATAGACAAAAACCGTTAAAATCTCCTCCATAGAGAGCGTTTGGCAACTTCGGACCATCAAAGTTGCTCAGTGTACACTTTTTATTGTTCGTCGATGTCAAATTTTTAATAGTATAAGCTTCGGAGATTATTACGATGCCAAAACATCAACTTCTTATAATAAACGGTCAGAAACGTTAAAAGCTCCTTGATATAGGGAGTTGCGCAACTTCGGACTATCAAAGTTGCTCGGTGTATACTTTTCATTGTTCTTCTTTGTCAAAGCTTTATGAGTATAAGCTTCGGAGATTATTTTCATACCAAAACAACAACTTTCTATGACAAATAGACAAAAACCGTTAAAATCTCCTCCATAGAGAGCGTTTGGCAACTTCGGACCATCAAAGTTGCTCAGTGTACACTTTTTATTGTTCTTCGATGTCAAATTTTAAGAGTATAAGCTTCAAAGATTATTATGATGCCAAAACAATAATTTTCTATGAAAAATGGCCAAAACCGTTAAAAAGCTCCTTGATATAGAGAGTTGAGCAACTTCAGACCATCAAAATTGCTCGGTGTATTCTTTTAATTGTTTTTCTATGTCAAACTTTACGAGTATAAGCTTCGGAGATTATTACGATGCGACAACACAACTTTCTATAATAAATGGTCAAAATCGTTAAAAAGCTCCTTGATATAGGGAGTTGAGCAACTTCGGACCATCAAAGTTGCTCGGTGTATACTTCTAATTGTTCTTCTATGTCAAACATTACGAGTATAAGCTTCGGAGATTATTTCCATGCCAAAACAACAACTTTCTATGATAAATGGACAAAAACCGTTAAAAGCTCCTCCATAGAGAGAGTTGAGCAACTTCGGACCATCAAAAATGCACGGTGTGCACTTTTTATTAATCTTCTATGTCAAATTCTACGAGTATAAGCTTCGGAGATTATTTCCATGCCAAAACAACAAGTTTCTATGACAAATGGAAAAAAACCGTTAAAAGCTCCTCCATAGAGAGAGTTGAGCAAATTCGGACCTTAAAAGTTGCACGGTGTACACTTTTTATTGTTCTTCTATGTTAAATTCTACGAGTATAAGCTTCCGAGATTATTACGATGCCAAAACACCAACTTTCTATGACAAATGGTCAAAACCGTTAAGAAGCTCCTCGATAAAGAGAGTTGAGCAACTTCGGACCAACAAAGTTGCTCGATGTATACTTCTAATTGTTCTTCTATGTCAAACATTACGAGTATAAGCTTCGGAGATTATTTCCATGCGAAAACAACAACTTTCTATGATAAATGGACAAAAACCGTTGAAAGCTCCTCCATAGAGAGAGTTGAGCAACTTCGGACCATCAAAGTTGCACGGTGTACACTTTTTATTAATCTTCTATGTCAAATTCTACGAGTATAAGCTTCCGAGATTATTACGATGCCAAAACACCAATTTTCTATTACAAATGGTCAAAAACCGTTAAAAGCTCCTCCATAGATAGCGTTGAGCAACTTCGGACCATCAAAGTTGCTCAGTGTACACTTTTTATTGTTCTTCGATGTCAAATTTTAAGAGTATAAGCTTCGGAGATTATTACGATGCCAAAACAACAACTTTCTATGACAAATGGTCAAAACCGTTAAAAAGCTCCTCGATATAGAGAGTTGAGCAAATTCAGACCATCAAAGTTGCTCGGTGTATTCTTTTAATTGTTCTTCTATGTCAAACTTTACGAGTATAAGCTTCGGAGATTATTACGATGCCAAAACACAACTTTCTATAATAAATGGTCAAAACCGTTAAAAAGCTCCTTGATATAGGGAGTTGGGCAACTTCGGACCATCGAAGTTGCTCGGTGTATACTTCTAATTGTTCTTCTATGTCAAACATTATGAGTATAAGCTTCGGAGATTTTTTCCACTCCAAAACAACAACTTTCTATGACAAATGGACAAAAACCATTAAAAGCTCCTCCATAGAGAGAGTTGAGCAACTTCGGACTATAAAAGTAGCTCGGTGTACACTTTTTATTGTTCTTCGATGTCAAATTTTAAGACTATAAGCTTCCTAGATTATTACGATGCCAAAACACCAACTTTCTATGACAAATGGTCAAAACCGTTAAAAAGCTCCTCGATATAGAGAGTTGTTCAACTTCAGACCATCAAAGTTGCTCGGTGTATTCTTTTAATTGTTCTTCTTTGTCAAACATTACGAGTATAAGCTTCGGAGATTATTTCCATGCCAAAACAACAACTTTCTATGACAAATGGACAAAAACCGTTAAAAGCTCCTCCATAGAGAGAGTTGAGCAACTTCGGACCATCAAAGTTGCACGGTGTACACTTTTTATTGTTCTTCTATGTCAAATTCTACGAGTATAAGCTTCCGAGATTATTACGATGCCAAAACACCAACTTTCTATGACAAATGGTCAAAACCGTTAAGAAGCTCCTCGATATAGAGAGTTGAGCAACTTTTGACCATCAAAGTGGCTCGGTGTATACTTTTAATTGTTCTTCTTTGTCAAGCTTTATGAGTATAAGCTTCGGAGATTATTTTCATACCAAAACAACAACTTTCTATGACAAATGGACAAAAACCGTTAAAAGCTCCTACATAGAGAGAGTTGAGCAACTTCGGACTATAAAAGTAGCTCGGTGTACACTTTTTATTGTTCTTCGATGTCAAATTTTAAGACTATAAGCTTCCGAAATTATTACGATGCCAAAACACCAACTTTCGATGACAAATGGTCAAAACTGTTAAGAAGCTCCTCGATATAGAGAGTTGAGCAACTTCGGACCATCAAAGTTGCTCGGTGTATACTTTTCATTGTTCTTCTTTGTCAAGCTTTATGAGTATAAGCTTCGGAGATTATTTTCATACCAAAACAACAACTTTCTATGACAAATGGACAAAAACCGCTAAAAGCTCCTACATAGGGAGAGTTGAGCAACTTCGGACTATAAAAGTAGCTCGGTGTACACTTTTTATTGTTCTTCGATGTCAAATTTTAAGACTATAAGCTTCCGAGATTATTACGATGCCAAAACACCAACTTTCTATGACAAATGGTCAAAACCGTTAAAAAGCTCCTCGATATAGAGAGTTGAGCAACTTCGGACCAACAAAATTGCTCGGTGTATTCTTTTAATTGTTCTTCTATGTCAAACTTTACGAGTGTAAGCTTCGGAGATTATTACGATGCCAAAACACCAACTTCTTATAATAAACGGTCAGAAACGTTAAAAGCTCCTCGATATAGGGAGTTGAGCAACTTCGGACCATCAAAGTTGCTCGGTGTATACTTTAAATTGTTCTTCTATGTCAAACTTTACGAGTATAGGTTTCGGAGATTATTTCGATGCCAAAACAACAACTTTCTTTGACAAATAGACAAAAACCGTTAAAATCTCCTCCATAGAGAGCGTTTGGTAACTTCGGACCATCAAAGTTGCTCAGTGTACACTTTTTATTGTTCGTCGATGTCAAATTTTTAATAGTATAAGCTTCGGAGATTATTACGATGCCAAAACACCAACTTTCTATGACAAATGGTCAAAACCGTTAAAAAGCTCCCCAATATAGAGAGTCGAGCAACTTCAGACCATCAAAGTTGCTCGGTGTATTCTTTTAATTGTTCTTATATGTCAAACTTTATGAGTATCAGCTTTGGAGATTATTACGATGCCAAAACACCAACTTTCTATAATAAATGGTCAAAACCGTTAAAAAGCTCCTCGATATAGGGAGTTCAGCAACTTTGGATCATCAAAGTTGCTCGGTGTATACTTTTAATTGTTCTTCTATGTCAAACATTACGAGTATAAGCTTCGGAGATTATTTCCATGCCAAAACAACAACTTTCTATGACAAATGGACAAAAACCGTTAAAAGCTCCTCCATAGAGAGAGTTGAGCAACTTCGGACTATAAAAGTAGCTCGGTTTACACTTTTTATTGTTCTTCGATGTCAAATTTTAAGACTATAAGCTTTCGAGATTATTATGATGCCAAAACACCAACTTTCTATGACAAATAGTCAAAACCGTTAAAAAGCTCCTCAATATAAAGAGTTGAGCAACTTCAGACCATCAAAGTTGCTCGGTGTATTCTTTTAATTGTTCTTCTATGTCAAACATTACGAGTATAAGCTTCGGAGATTATTTCCACGCCAAAACAACAACTTTCAATGATAAATGGACAAAAACCGTTAAAAGCTCCTCCTTAGAGAGATTTGAGCAACTTCGGACCATCAAAGTTGCACGATGTACACTTTTTATTAATCTTCTATGTCAAATTCTACGAGTATAAGCTTCCAAGATTATTACGATGCCAAAACACCAACTATCTATGACAAATAGTCAAAACCGTTAAAAAGCTCCTCAA
Organism: Euonymus europaeus; assembly: GCA_963580455.1. NCBI lineage: Eukaryota > Viridiplantae > Streptophyta > Magnoliopsida > Celastrales > Celastraceae > Euonymus > Euonymus europaeus. The sequence goes on from OY756965.1 coordinate 11,576,536, forward strand.
TATAAAGAGTTGAGCAACTTCAGACCATCAAAGTTGCTCGGTGTATACTTCTAATTGTTCCTCTATGTCAATCATTATGAGTATAAGCTTCGGAGATTATTTCTCTGCCAAAACAACAACTTTCTATGGCAAATGGAAAAAAATCGTTAAAAGCTCCTCTATAGAGAGAGTTGAGCAACTTCGGACCATCAAAGTTGCACGGTGTACACTTTTTATTGTTCTTCTATGTCAAATTCTACGAGTATAGGCTTCCGAGATTTTTACGATGCCGAAATACCAACTTTCTATGACAAATGGTCAAAACCGTTAAAAAGGTCCTCGATATAGAGAGTTGAGCAACTTCGGACCAACAAAGTTGCTCGATGTATTCTTTTAATTGTTCTTCTATGTCAAACTTTTCGAGTATAAGCGTCGGAGATTATTACAATGCCAAAACACAACTTTCTATAATAAATGGTCAAAACCGTTAAAAAGCTCCTTGATATAGGGAGTTGAGCAACTTCGGACCATCAAAGTTGCTCGGTGTATACTTCTAATTGTTCTTCTATGTCAAACATTACGAGTATAAGCTTCGGAGATTATTTCAATGCCAAAACAACAACTTTCTATGACAATGGACAAAAACCGTTAAAAGCTCCTCCATAGAGAGAGTTGAGCAACTTCGGATTATAAAAGTAGCTCGGTGTAAACTTTTTATTGTCCTTCGATGTCAAATTTTAAGACTATAAGCTTCCGAGATTATTACGATGCCAAAACACCAACTTTCTATGACAAATGGTCAAAACCGTTAAAAAGCTCCTCGATATAGAGAGTTGAGCAACTTCAGACCATCAAAGTTGCTCGGTGTATTCTTTTAATTGTTCTTATATGTAAAACTTTATGAGTATCAGCTGCGGAGATTATTACGATGCCAAAACACCAACTTTCTATAATAAATGGTCAAAACCGTTAAAAAGCTCCTCGATATAGTGAGTTGAGCAACTTCGGACCATCGAAGTTGCTCGGTGTATACTTTTAATTCTTCTTCTATGTCAAACATTACGAGTATAAGCTTCGGAGATTATTACGATGCCAAAACACCAACTTCCTATAATAAATGGTCAAAAACGTTAAAAAGCTCCTCGATATAGGGAGTTGAGCAACTTCGGACCATCAAAGTTGCTCAGTGTACACTTTTTATTGTTCTTCGATGTCAAATTTAAGAGTATAAGCTTCTGAGATTATTACGATGCCAAAACATCAACTTTCTATGACAAATGGTCAAAACCGTTAAAAAGCTCCTCGAGAAAGAGAGTTGAGCAACTTTAGACCATCAAAGTTGCTCGGTGTATTCTTTTAATTGTTCTTATATGTCAAACTTTATGAGTATCAGCTTTGGAGATTATTATGATGGCAAAACACCAACTTTCTATAAGAAATGGTCAAAACCGTTAAAAAGCTCCTCAATATAGGGAGTTGAGCAACTTCGGACCATCAAAGTTGCTCGGTGTATACTTTTAATTGTTCTTCTATGTCAAACATTACGAGTATAAGCTTCGGAGATTATTACGATGCCAAAACACCAACTTCCTATAATAAACGGTCAAAAACGTTAAAAAGCTCCTCGATATAGGGAGTTGAGCAACTTCAGACCATCAAAGTTGCTAGGTGTATACTTTTAATTGTTCTTCTATGTCAAACTTGACGAGTATATGTTTCGGAGATTATTTCGATGCCAAAACAACAACTTTCTATGACAAATAGACAGAAACCGTTAAAAGCTCCTCCATAGAGAGCGTTCAGCAACTTCGGACCATCAAAAATGCTCAGTGTACACTTTTTATTGTTTTTCGATGTCAAATTTTAAGAGTATAAGCTTCCGAGATTATTACGATGCCAAAACACCAACTTTCTACGACAAATGGTCAAAACCGTTAAAAAGCTCCTCGATATAGAGAGTTGAGCAACTTCAGACCATCAAATTTGCTTGGTGTATTCTTTTAATTGTTCTTATATGTCAAACTTTATGAGTATCAACTTTGGAGATTATTACGATGCCAAAACACCAACTTTCTATAATAAATGGTCAAAACCGTTAAAAAGCTCCTCGATATAGGGAGTTGAGCAACTTCGGACCATCAAAGTTGCTCGGTGTATACTTTTAATTGTTCTTCTATGCCAAACATTACGAGTATAAGCTTCGGAGATTATTTCCATGCCAAAACAACAACTTTCTATGACAAATGGACAAAAACAATTAAAAGCTCATCCCTAGAGAGAGTTGAGCAACTTCGGACCATCAAAGTTGCACGGTGTACACTTTTTATTGTTCTTCTATGTCAAATTCTACGAGTATAATCTTCCGAGATTATTACGATGCCAAAACACCAACTTTCTATGACAAATGGTCAAAACCGTTAAGAAGCTCCTTGAAATAGAGAGTTGAGCAACTTCGGACCATCAAAGTTGCTCGGTGTATACTTTTAAATGTTCTTCTATATCAAGCTTTATGAGTATAAGCTTCGGGGATTATTTTCATACCCAAACAACAACTTTCTATGACAAATGGACAAAAACCGTTAAAAGCTCCTCCATAGAGAGAGTTGAGCAACTTCGGACTATAAAAGTAGCTCGGTGTACACTTTTTATTGTTCTTCGATGTCAAATTTTAAGACTATAAGCTTTCGAGATTATTACGATGCCAAAACACCAACTTTCTATGACGAATGGTCAAAACCGTTAAAAAGCTCCTCGATATAGAGAGTTGAGCAACTTCAGACCATCAAAGTTGCTCGGTGTATTCTTTTAATTGTTCTTCTATGTCAAACATTACGAGTGTAAGCTTCGGAGATTATTTCCATGCCAAAACAACAACTTTCTATGATAAATGGACAAAAACCGTTAAAAACTCCTCCATAGAGAGAGTTGAGCAACTCCGGACCATCAAAGTTGCACGGTGTACACTTTTTATTGTTCTTCTATGTCAAATTCTACGAGTATAAGCTTCCGAGATTATTACGATGCCAAAACACCAACTTTCTATGACAAATGGTCAAAAACCGTTAAAAGCTCCTCCATAGATAGCGTTGAGCAACTTCGGACCATCAAAGTTGCTCAGTGTACACTTTTTATTGTTCTTCGATGTCAAATTTTAAGAGTATAAGCTTCGGAGATTATTACGATGCCAAAACACTAACTTTCTATGACAAATGGTCAAAACCGTTAAAAAGCTCCTCGATATAGGGAGTTGAGCAACTTCGGACCATCAAAGTTGCTCGGTCTATACTTTTAATTGTTCTTCTATGTCAAACATTACGAGTATAAGCTTCGGAGATTATTACGATGCCAAAACACCAACTTCCTATAATAAACGGTCAAAAACGTTAAAAAGCTCCTCGATATAGGGAGTTGAGCAACTTCGGACCATCAAAGTTGCTCCGTGTACACTTTTTATTGTTCTTCGATGTCAAATTTTAAGAGTATAAGCTTCGGAGATTATTACGATGCCAAAACACTAACTTTCTATGACAAATGGTCAAAACCGTTAAAAAGCTCCTCGATATAGGGAGTTGAGCAACTTCGGACCATCAAAGTTGCTCGGTGTATACTTTTAATTGTTCTTCTATGTCAAACATTACGAGTATAAGCTTCGGAGATTATTACGATGCCAAAACACCAACTTCCTATAATAAATGGTCAAAACCGTTAAAAAGCTCCTTGATATAGAGAGTTGAGCAACTTCGGACCATCAAAGTTGCTCGGTGTATACTTCTAATTGTTCTTCTATGTCAAACATTACGAGTATAAGCTTCGGAGATTATTTCCATGCCAAAACAACAACTTTCTATGACAATGGACAAAAACCGTTAAAAGCTCCTCCATAGAGAGAGTTGAGCAACTTCGGATTATAAAAGTAGCTCGGTGTAAACTTTTTATTGTTCTTCGATGTCAAATTTTAAGACTATAAGCTTCCGAGATTATTACGATGCCAAAACACCAACTTTCTATGACAAATGGTCAAAACCGTTAAAAAGCTCCTCGATATAGGGAGTTGAGCAACTTCGGACCATCAAAGTTGCTCGGTGTATACTTTTAAATGTTCTTCTATGTCAAACATTACGAGTATAAGCTTCGGAGATTATTACGATGCCAAAACACCAACTTCCTATAATAAACGGTCAAAAACGTTAAAAAGCTCCTCGATATAGGGAGTTGAGCAACTTCGGACCATCAAAGTTGCTCAGTTTACACTTTTTATTGTTCTTCGATGTCAAATTTTAAGAGTATAAGCTTCGGAGATTATTACGATGCCAAAACACTAAGTTTCTATGACAAATGGTCAAAACCGTTAAAAAGCTCCTCGATATAGGGAGTTGAGCAACTTCGGACCATCAAAGTTGCTCGGTGTATACTTTTAATTGTTCTTCTATGTCAAACATTACGAGTATAAGCTTCGGAGATTATTACGATGCCAAAACACCAACTTTCTATGACAAATGGTCAAAACCGTTAAAAAGCTCCTCGATATAGAGAGTTGAGCAACTTCAGACCATCAAAGTTGCTCGGTGTATTCTTTTAATTGTTCTTATATGTAAAACTTTATGAGTATCAGCTGCGGAGATTATTACGATGCCAAAACACCAACTTTCTATAATAAATGGTCAAAACCGTTAAAAAGCTCCTCGATATAGTGAGTTGAGCAACTTCGGACCATCAAAGTTGCTCGGTGTATACTTTTAATTGTTCTTCTATGTCAAACATTACGAGTATAAGCTTCGGAGATTATTACGATGCCAAAACACCAACTTCCTATAATAAATGGTCAAAAACGTTAAAAAGCTCCTCGATATAGGGAGTTGAGCAACTTCGGACCATCAAAGTTGCTCAGTGTACACTTTTTATTGTTCTTCGATGTCAAATTTAAGAGTATAAGCTTCTGAGATTATTACGATGCCAAAACACCAACTTTCTATGACAAATGGTCAAAACCGTTAAAAAGCTCCTCGAGAAAGAGAGTTGAGCAACTTCAGACCATCAAAGTTGCTCGGTGTATTCTTTTAATTGTTCTTATATGTCAAACTTTATGAGTATCAGCTTCGGAGATTATTATGATGCCAAAACACCAACTTTCTATAATAAATGGTCAAAACCGTTAAAAAGCTCCTCAATATAGGGAGTTGAGCAACTTCGGACCATCAAAGTTGCTCGGTGTATACTTTTAATTGTTCTTCTATGTCAAACATTACGAGTATAAGCTTCGGAGATTATTACGATGCCAAAACACCAACTTCCTATAATAAACGGTCAAAAACGTTAAAAAGCTCCTCGATATAGGGAGTTGAGCAACTTCAGACCATCAAAGTTGCTAGGTGTATACTTTTAATTGTTCTTCTATGTCAAACTTTACGAGTATAAGTTTCGGAGATTATTTCGATGCCAAAACAACAAGTTTCTATGACAAATAGACAGAAACCGTTAAAAGCTCCTCCATAGAGAGCGTTCAGCAACTTCGGACCATCAAAAATGCTCAGTGTACACTTTTTATTGTTTTTCGATGTCAAATTTTAAGAGTATAAGCTTCCGAGATTATTACGATGCCAAAATACCAACTTTCTATGACAAATGGTCAAAACCGTTAAAAAGCTCCTCGATATAGAGAGTTGAGCAACTTCAGACCATCAAATTTGCTTGGTGTATTCTTTTAATTGTTCTTATATGTCAAACTTTATGAGTATCAACTTTGGAGATTATTACGATGCCAAAACACCAACTTTCTATAATAAATGGTCAAAACCGTTAAAAAGCTCCTCGATATAGGGATTTGAGCAACTTCGGACCATCAAAGTTGCTCGGTGTATACTTTTAATTGTTCTTCTATGTCAAACATTACGAGTATAAGCTTCGGAGATTATTTCCATGCCAAAACAACAACTTTCTATGACAAATGGACAAAAACAATTAAAAGCTCCTCCCTAGAGAGAGTTGAGCAACTTCGGACGATCAAAGTTGCTCGGTGTATACTTTTAATTGTTCTTCTATGTCAAGCTTTATGAGTATAAGCTTCGGGGATTATTTTCATACCAAAACAACAACTTTCTATGACAAATGGACAAAAACCGTTAAAAGCTCCTCCATAGAGAGAGTTGAGCAACTTCGGACTATAAAAGTAGCTCGGTGTACACTTTTTATTGTTCTTCGATGTCAAATTTTAAGACTATAAGCTTTCGAGATTATTACGATGCCAAAACACCAACTTTCTATGACAAATGGTCAAAACCGTTAAAAAGCTCCTCGATATAGAGAGTTGAGCAACTTCAGACCATCAAAGTTGCTCGGTGTATTCTTTTAATTGTTCTTCTATGTCAAACATTACGAGTGTAAGCTTCGGAGATTATTTCCATGCCAAAACAACAACTTTCTTTGATAAATGGACAAAAACCGTTAAAAGCTCCTCCATAGAGAGAGTTGAGCAACTCCGGACCATCAAAGTTGCACGGTGTACACTTTTTATTGTTCTTCTATGTCAAATTCTACGAGTATAAGCTTCCGAGATTATTACGATGCCAAAACACCAACTTTCTATGACAAATGGTCAAAAACCGTTAAAAGCTCCTCCATAGATAGCGTTGAGCAACTTCGGACCATCAAAGTTGCTCAGTGTACACTTTTTATTGTTCTTCGATGTCAAATTTTAAGAGTATAAGCATCGGAGATTATTACGATGCCAAAACACTAACTTTCTATGACAAATGGTCAAAACCGTTAAAAAGCTCCTCGATATAGGGAGTTGAGCAACTTCGGACCATCAAAGTTGCTCGGTGTATACTTTTAATTGTTCTTCTATGTCAAACATTACGAGTATAAGCTTCGGAGATTATTACGATCCCAAAACACCAACTTCCTATAATAAACGGTCAAAAACGTTAAAAAGCTCCTCGATATAGGGAGTTGAGCAACTTCGGACCATCAAAGTTGCTCAGTGTACACTTTTTATTATTCTTCGATGTCAAATTTTAAGAGTATAAGCTTCCGAGAATATTACGATGCCAAAATACCAACTTTCTATGACAAATGTTCAAAACCGTTAAAAAGCTCCACGAGAAAGAGAGTTGAGCAAGTTCAGACCATCAAAGTTGCTCGGTGTATTCTTTTAATTGTTCTTATATGTCAAACTTTAGGAGTATCAGCTTCGGAGATTATTACGATGCCAAAACACTAACTTTCTATAATAAATGGTCAAAACCGTTAAAAAGCTCCTCGATATAGGGAGTTGAGCAACTTCGGACCATCAAAGTTGCTCGGTGTATACTTTTAATTGTTCTTCTATGTCAAACATTACGAGTATAAGCTTCGGAGATTATTACGATGCCAAAACACCAACTTCCTATAATAAACGGTCAAAAACGTTAAAAAGCTCCTCGATATAGGGAGTTGAGCAACTTCGGACCATCAAAGTTGCTAGGTGTGTACTTTTAATTTTTCTTCTATGTCAAACTTTACGAGTATAAGTTTCGGTGATTATTTCGATGCCAAAACAACAACTTTCTATGACAAATAGACAGAAACCGTTAAAAGCTCCTCCATAGAGAGCGTTCAGCAACTTCGGACCATCAAAATTGCTCAGTGTACACTTTTTATTGTTTCTCGATGTCAAATTTTAAGAGTATAAGCTTCCAAGATTATTACGATGCCAAAACACCAACTTTCTATGACAAATGGTCAAAACCGTTAAAAAGCTCCTCGATATAGAGAGTTGAGCAACTTCAGACCATCGAAGTTGCTCGGTGTATTCTTTTAATAGTTCTTATATGTCAAACTTTATGAGTATCAACTTCGGAGATTATTACTATGCCAAAACACCAACTTTCTATAATAAATGGTCAAAACCGTTAAAAAGCTCCTCGATATAGGGAGTTGAGCAACTTCGGACCATCAAAGTTGCTCGGTGTATACTTTTAATTGTTCTTCTATGTCAAACATTACGAGTATAAGCTTCGGAGATTATTTCCATGCCAAAACAACAACTTTCTATGACAAATGGACAAAAAGAATTAAAAGCTCCTCCGTAGAGAGAGTTGAGCAACTTCGGACCATCAAAGTTGCACAGTGTACACTTTTTATTGTTCTTCTATGTCAAATTCTACGAGTATAAGCTTCCGAGATTATTACGATGCCAAAACACCAACTTTCTATGACAAATGGTCAAAACCGTTAAGAAGCTTCTTGATATAGAGAGTTGAGCAACTTCAGACCATCAAAGTTGCTCGGTGTATACTTTTAATTGTTCTTCTATGTCAAGCTTTATGAGTATAAGCTTCGGGGATTATTTTCATTCCAAAACAACAACTTTCTATGACAAATGGACAAAAACCGTTAAAAGCTCCTCCATAGGGAGAGTTGAGCAACTTCGGACTATAAAAGTAGCTCGTTGTACACTTTTTATGGTTCTTCGATGTCAAATTTTAAGACTATAAGCTTTCGAGATTATTACGATGCCAAAACACCAACTTTCTATGACAAATGGTCAAAACCGTTAAAAAGCTCCTTGATATAGAGAGTTGAGCAACTTCAGACCATCAAAGTTGCTCGGTGTATTCTTTTAATTGTTCTTCTATGTCAAACATTACGAGTATAAGCTTCGGAGATTATTTCCATGCCAAAACAACAACTTTCTATGATAAATGGACAAAAACCGTTAAAAGCTCCTCTATAGAGAGAGTTGAGCAACTTCGGACCATCAAAGTTGCACGGTGTACACTTTTTATTGTTCTTCTATGTCAAATTCTACGAGTTTAAGCTTCCGAGATTATTACGATGCCAAAACACCAACTTTCTATGACAAATGGTCAAAAACCGTTAAAAGCTCCTCCATAGATAGCGTTGAGCAACTTCGGACCATCAAAGTTGCTCAGTGTACACTTTTTATTGTTCTTCGATGTCAAATTTTAAGAGTATAAGCTTCGGAGATTATTACGATGCCAAAACACTAACATTCTATGACAAATGGTCAAAACCGTTAAAAAGCTCCTCGATATAGAGAGTTGAGCAACTTCAGACCATCAAAGTTGCTCGGTGTATTCTTTTTATTGTTCTTCTATGTCAAACTTTACGAGTATAAGCTTCGGAGATTATTACGATGCCAAAACACAACTTTCTATAATAAATGGTCAAAACCGTTAAAAGGCTCCTTGATATAAGGAGTTGAGCAACTTCGGACCATCAAAGTTGCTCGGTGTATACTTCTATTTGTTCTTCTATGTCAAACATTACGAGTATAAGCTTCGGAGATTATTTCCTTGCCAAAACAACAACTTTCTATGACAAATAGACAAAAACTGTTAAAAGCTCCTCCATAGAGAGAGTTGAGCACCTTCGGACCATCAACGTTGCACGGTGTACACTTTTTATTGTTCTTCTATGTCAAATTCTACGAGTATAGGCTTCCGAGATTATTACGATGCCAAAACACCAACTTTCTATGACAAATGGTCAAAACCGTTAAAAAGCACCTCGATATAGAGAGTTGAGCAACTTCGGACCATTAAAGTTGCTCGGTGTATACTTTTAGTTGTTCCTCTATGTCAAACATTACGAGTATAAGCTTCGGAGATTATTTCCATGCCAAAACAACAACTTTCTATGACAAATGGACAAAAACAGTTAAACGCCCCTCCGTAGAGAGAGTTGAGCAACTTCGGACCATCAAAGTTGCACGGTGTACAATTTTTATTGTTCTTCTATGTCAAATTCTACGAGTATAAGCTTCCGAGATTATTACGATGCCAAAACACCAACTTTCTATGACAAATGGTCAAAACCGTTAAGAAGCTCCTCGATATAGAGAGTTGAGCAACTTCGGACCATCAAAGTTGCTCGGTGTATACTTTTAATTGTTCTTCTATGTCAAGCTTTATGAGTATGAGCTTCGAAGATTATTTTCATACCAAAACAACAACTTTCTATGATAAATGGACAAAAACCGTTAAAAGCTCCTCCATAGAGAGAGTTGAGCAACTTCGGACCATCAAAGTTGCACGGTGTACACTTTTTATTTTTCTTCTATGTTAAATTCTACGAGTATAAGCTTCCGAGATTATTACGATGCCAAAACACCAACTTTCTATGACAAATGGTCAAAACCGTTAAGAAGTTCCTCGATATAGAGAGTTGAGCAACTTCGGACCATCAAAGTTGCTCGGTGTATACTTTTTATTGTTCTTCTATGTCAAACATTACGAGTATAAGTTTCGGAGATTATTTCCATGCCAAAACAACAACTTTCTATGACAAATGGACAAAAACCATTAAAAGCTCCTCGATATAGGGAGTTGAGCAACTTCGGACCATCAAAGTTGCTCGGTGTATACTTCTATTTGTTCTTCTATGTCAAATTTTAAGAGTATAAGCTTCGGAGATTATTTCCTTGCCAAAACAACAACTTTCTATGACGAATGTTTAAAACCGTTAAAAAGCTCCTCCATAGAGAGAGTTGAGCACCTTCGGACCATCAACATTGCACGGTGTACACTTTTTATTGTTCTTCTATGTCAAATTCTACGAGTATAGGCTTCCGAGATTATTACGATGCCAAAACACCAACTTTCTATGGTAAATGGTCAAAACCGTTAAAAAGCACCTCGATATAGAGAGTTGAGCAACTTCGGACCATCAAAGTTGCTCGGTGTATACTTTTAATTGTTCTTCTATGTCAAACATTACGAGTATAAGCTTCGGAGATTATTTCCATGCCAAAACAACAACTTTCTATGACAAATGGACAAAAACAGTTAAAAGCTCTTCCGTAGAGAGAGTTGAGCAACTTCGGACCATCAAAGTTGCACTGTGTACACTTTTTATTGTTCTTCTATGTCAAATTCTACTAGTATAAGCTTCCGAGATTATTACGATGCCAAAACACCAACTTTCTATGACAAATGGTCAAAACCTTTAAGAAGCTCCTCGATATAGAGAGTTGAGCAACTCCGGACTATCAAAGTTGCTCGGTGTATACTTTTAATTGTTCTTCTATGTCAAGCTTTATGAGTATAAGCTTCGAGGATTATTTTCATACCAAAACAACAACTTTCTATGAAAAATGGACAAAAACCGTTAAAAGCTCCTCCATAGAGAGAGTTGAGCAACTTCGGACTATAAAAGTAGCTCGGTGTACACTTTTTATTGTTCTTCGATGTCAAATTTTAAGACTATAAGCTTTCGAGATTATTACGATGCCAAAACACCAACTTTCTATGACAAATGGTCAAAACCGTTAAAAAGCTCCTCGATATAGAGAGTTGAGCAACTTCAGACCATCAAAGTTGCTTGGTGTATTCTTTTAATTGTTCTTCTATGTCAAACATTACGAGTATAAGCTTCGAAGATTATTTCCACGCCAAAACAACAACTTTCTATGATAAATGGACAAAAACCGTTAAAAGCTCCTCCATAGAGAGAGTTGAGCAACTTCGGACCATCAAAGTTGCGCGGTGTACACTTTTTATTGTTCTTCTATGTCAAATTCTACGAGTATAAGCTTCCGAGATTATTACGATGCCAAAACACCAACTTTCTATGACAAATTGTCAAAAACCGTTAAAAGCTCCTCCATAGATAGCGTTGAGCAACTTCGGACCATCAAAGTTGCTCAGTGTACACTTTTTATTGTTGTTCGATTTCAAATTTTAAGAATATAAGCTTCGGAGATTATTACGATGCCAAAACACTAACTTTCTATGACAAATGGTCAAAACCGTTAAAAAGCTCCTCGATATAGAGAGTTGAGCAACTTCAGACCATCAAAGTTGCTCGGTGTATTCTTTTAATTGTTCTTATATGTCAAACTTTATGAGTATCAACTTCGGAGATTATTACGATGCCAAAACACCAACTTTCTATAATAAATGGTCAAAACCGTTAAAAAGCTCCTCGATATAGAGAGTTGAGCAACTTCGGACCATCAAAGTTGCTCGATGTATACTTTTAATTGTTCTTCTATGTCAAACATTACGAGTATAAGCTTCGGAGATTATTTCCATGACAAAACAACAACTTTCTATGACAAATGGACAAAAATAGTTAAAAGCTCCTCCGTAGAGAGAGTTGAGCAACTTCGGACGATCAAAGTTGCACGGTGTACACTTTTTATTGTTCTTCGATGTCAAATTTTAAGACTATAAGCTTTCGAGATTATTACGATGCCAAAACACCAACTTTCTATGACAAATGGTCAAAACCGTTAAAAAGCTCCTCGATATAGAGAGTTGAGCAACTTCAGACCATCAAAGTTGCTCGGTGTATTCTTTTAATTGTTCTCCTAAGTCAAACATTACGAGTATAAGCTTCGAAGATTATTTCCACGCCAAAACAACAACTTTCTATGATAAATGGACAAAAACCGTTAAAAGCTCCTCCATAGAGAGAGTTGAGCAACTTCGGACCATCAAAGTTGCGCGGTGTACACTTTTTATTGTTCTTCTATGTCAAATTCTACGAGTATAAGCTTCCGAGATTATTACGATGCCAAAACACCAACTTTCTATGACAAATTGTCAAAAACCGTTAAAAGCTCCTCCATAGATAGCGTTGAGCAACTTCGGACCATCAAAGTTGCTCAGTGTACACTTTTTATTGTTGTTCGATTTCAAATTTTAAGAATATAAGCTTCGGAGATTATTACGATGCCAAAACACTAACTTTCTATGACAAATGGTCAAAACCGTTAAAAAGCTCCTCGATATAGAGAGTTGAGCAACTTCAGACCATCAAAGTTGCTCGGTGTATTCTTTTAATTGTTCTTATATGTCAAACTTTATGAGTATCAACTTCGGAGATTATTACGATGCCAAAACACCAACTTTCTATAATAAATGGTCAAAACCGTTAAAAAGCTCCTCGATATAGAGAGTTGAGCAACTTCGGACCATCAAAGTTGCTCGATGTATACTTTTAATTGTTCTTCTATGTCAAACATTACGAGTATAAGCTTCGGAGATTATTTCCATGACAAAACAACAACTTTCTATGACAAATGGACAAAAATAGTTAAAAGCTCCTCCGTAGAGAGAGTTGAGCAACTTCGGACGATCAAAGTTGCACGGTGTACACTTTTTATTGTTCTTCGATGTCAAATTTTAAGACTATAAGCTTTCGAGATTATTACGATGCCAAAACACCAACTTTCTATGACAAATGGTCAAAACCGTTAAAAAGCTCCTCGATATAGAGAGTTGAGCAACTTCAGACCATCAAAGTTGCTCGGTGTATTCTTTTAATTGTTCTTCTAAGTCAAACATTACGAGTATAAGCTTCGAAGATTATTTCCACGCCAAAACAACAACTTTCTATGATAAATGGACAAAAACCGTTAAAAGCTCCTTCATAGATAGCGTTGAGCAACTTCGGACCATCAAAGTTGCTCAGTGTACACTTTTTATTGTTCTTCGATTTCAAATTTTAAGAGTATAAGCTTCCGAGATTATTACGATGCCAAAACACCAACTTTCTATGACAAATGGTCAAAACCGTTAAAAAGCTCCTCGATATAGAGAGTTGAGCAACTTCAGACCATCAAAGTTGCTCGGTGTATTCTTTTAATTGTTCTTCTATGTCAAACATTATGAGTATAAGCTTCGGAGATTATTTCCATGCCAAAACAACAACTTTCTATGATAAACGGACAAAAACCGTTAAAAGCTCCTCCATAGAGAGAGATGAGCAACTTCGGACCATCAAAGTTGCACGGTGTACACTTTTTATTGTTCTTCTATGTTAAATTCTACGAGTATAAGCTTCCGAGATTATTACGATGCCAAAACACCAACTTTCTATGACAAATGGTCAAAACCGTTAAAAAGCTCCTCGATATAGAGAGTTTAGCAACTTTGGACTATCAAAGTTGCTCGGTGTATACTTTTAATTGTTCTTCTATGTCAAACATTTCGAGCATAAGTTTCGGAGATTATTTCCATGCCAAAACAACAACTTTCTATGACAAATGGACAAAAACCGTTAAAAGCTCCTCCATAGAGAGAGTTGAGCAACTTCGGACTATAAAAGTAGCTCGGTGTACACTTTTTATTGTTCTTCGATGTCAAATTTTAAGACAATAAGCTTTCGAGATTATTACGATGCAAAAACACCAACTTTCTATGACAAATGGTCAAAACCGTTAAAAAGCTCCTCGATATAGAGAGTTGAGCAACTTCAGACCATCAAAGTTGCTCGGTGTATTCTTTTAATTGTTCTTCTATGTCAAACATTACGAGTATAAGTTTCGGAGATTATTTCCATGCCAAAACAACAACTTTCTATGATAAATGGACAAAAACCGTTAAAAGCTTCTCCATAGAGAGAGTTGAGCAACTTCGGACCATCAAACTTGCACGGTGTACACTTTTTATTGTTCTTCTATGTCAAATTCTATGAGTATAAGCTTCCGAGATTATTACGATGCCAAAACACGAACTTTCTATGACAAATGGTCAAAAACCGTTAAAAGCTCCTCCATAGATAGCGTTGAGCAACTTCGGACCATCAAAGTTGCTCAGTGTACACTTTTTATTGTTCTTCGATGTCAAAATTTAAGAGTATAAGCTTCCGAGATTATTACGATGCCAAAACACCAACTTTCTATGACAAATGGTCAAAACCGTTAAAAAGCTCCTCGATATAGAGAGTTGAGCAACTTCAGACCATCAAAGTTGCTCGGTGTATTCTTTTAATTGTTCTTTTATGTCAAACTTTATGAGTATCAACTTCGGAGATTATTACGATGCCAAAACACCAACTTTCTATAATAAATGGTCAAAATCGTTAAAAAGCTCCTCGATATAGAGAGTTGAGCAACTTCGGACCATTAAAGTTGCTCGGTGTATACTTTTAGTTGTTCCTCTATGTCAAACATTACGAGTATAAGCTTCGGAGATTATTTCCATGCCAAAACAACAACTTTCTATGACAAATGGACAAAAACAGTTAAACGCCCCTCCGTAGAGAGAGTTGAGCAACTTCGGACCATCAAAGTTGCACGGTGTACAATTTTTATTGTTCTTCTATGTCAAATTCTACGAGTATAAGCTTCCGAGATTATTACGATGCCAAAACACCAACTTTCTATGACAAATGGTCAAAACCGTTAAGAAGCTCCTCGATATAGAGAGTTGAGCAACTTCGGACCATCAAAGTTGCTCGGTGTATACTTTTAATTGTTCTTCTATGTCAAGCTTTATGAGTATAAGCTTCGAAGATTATTTTCATACCAAAACAACAACTTTCTATGATAAATGGACAAAAACCGTTAAAAGCTCCTCCATAGAGAGAGTTGAGCAACTTCGGACCATCAAAGTTGCACGGTGTACACTTTTTATTTTTCTTCTATGTTAAATTCTACGAGTATAAGCTTCCGAGATTATTACGATGCCAAAACACCAACTTTCTATGACAAATGGTCAAAACCGTTAAGAAGTTCCTCGATATAGAGAGTTGAGCAACTTCGGACCATCAAAGTTGCTCGGTGTATACTTTTAATTGTTCTTCTATGTCAAACATTACGAGTATAAGTTTCGGAGATTATTTCCATGCCAAAACAACAACTTTCTATGACAAATGGACAAAAACCATTAAAAGCTCCTCGATATAGGGAGTTGAGCAACTTCGGACCATCAAAGTTGCTCGGTGTATACTTCTATTTGTTCTTCTATGTCAAATTTTAAGAGTATAAGCTTCGAAGATTATTTCCTTGCCAAAACAACAACTTTCTATGACGAATGGTTAAAACCGTTAAAAAGCTCCTCCATAGAGAGAGTTGAGCACCTTCGGACCATCAACGTTGCACGGAGTACACTTTTTATTGTTCTTCTATGTCAAATTCTACGAGTATAGGCTTCCGAGATTATTACGATGCCAAAACACCAACTTTCTATGATAAATGGTCAAAACCGTTAAAAAGCACCTCGATATAGAGAGTTGAGCAACTTCGGACCATCAAAGTTGCTCGGTGTATACTTTTAATTGTTCTTCTATGTCAAACATTACGAGTATAAGCTTCGGAGATTATTTCCACGCCAAAACAACAACTTTCTATGACAAATGGACAAAAACAGTTAAAAGCTCTTCCGTAGAGAGAGTTGAGCAACTTCGGACCATCAAAGTTTCACGGTGTACACTTTTTATTGTTCTTCTATGTCAAATTCTACGAGTATAAGCTTCCGAGATTATTACGATGCCAAAACACCAACTTTCTATGACAAATGGTCAAAACCTTTAAGAAGCTCCTCGATATAGAGAGTTGAGCAACTTCGGACTATCAAAGTTGCTCGGTGTATACTTTTAATTGTTCTTCTATGTCAAGAATTATGAGTATAAGCTTCGAGGATTATTTTCATACCAAAACAGCAACTTTCTATGACAAATGGACAAAAACCGTTAAAAGCTCCTCCATAGAGAGAGTTGAGCAACTTCGGACTATAAAAGTAGCTCGGTGTACACTTTTTATTGTTCTTCGATGTAAAATTTTAAGACTATAAGCTTTCGAGATTATTACGATGCCAAAACACAAACTTTCTATGACAAACGGTCAAAACCGTTAAAAAGCTCCTCGATATAGAGAGTTGAGCAACTTCAGACCATCAAAGTTGCTCGGTGTATTCTTTTAATTGTTCTTCTATGTCAAACATTACGAGTATAAGCTTCGAAGATTATTTCCACGCCAAAACAACAACTTTCTATGATAAATGGACAAAAACCGTTAAAAACTCCTCCATAGAGAGAGTTGAGCAACTTCGGACCATCAAAGTTGCACGGTGTACACTTTTTATTGTTCTTCTATGTCAAATTCTACGAGTATAAGCTTCCGAGATTATTACGATGCCAAAACACCAATTTTCTATGACAAATGGTCAAAAACCGTTAAAAGCTCCTCCATAGATAGCGTTGAGCAACTTCGGACCATCAAAGTTGCTCAGTGTACACTTTTTATTGTTCTTCGATTTCAATTTTTAAAAGTATAAGCTTCGGAGATTATTACGATGCCAAAACACTAACTTTCTATGACAAATGGTCAAAACCGTTAAAAAGCTCCTCGATATAGAGAGTTGAGCAACTTCAGACCATCAAAGTTGCTCGGTGTATTCTTTTAATTGTTCTTATATGTCAAACTTTATGTGTATCAACTTCGGAGATTATTACGATGCCAAAACACCAACTTTCTATAATAAATGGTCAAAACCGTTAAAAAGCTCCTCGATATAGAGAGTTGAGCAACTTCGGACCATCAAAGTTGCTCGATGTATACTTTTAATTGTTCTTCTATGTCAAACATTACGAGTATAAGCTTCGGAGATTATTTCCATGACAAAACAACAACTTTCTATGACAAATGGACAAAAATAGTTAAAAGCTCCTCCGTAGAGATTGTTGAGCAACTTCGGACCATCAAAGTTGCACGGTGTACACATTTTATTGTTCTTCTATGTCAAATTCTACGAGTATGAGCTTCCGAGATTATTACGATGCCAAAACACCAACTTTTATGACAAATGGTCAAAACCGTTAAGAAGCTCCTCGATATAGAGAGTTGAGCAACTTCGAACCATCAAAGTTGCTCGGTGTATACTTTTAATTTTTCTTCTATGTCAAGCTTTATGAGTATAAGCTTCGAAGATTATTTTCATACCAAAACAACAACTTTCTATGACAAATGGACAAAAACCGTTAAAAGCTCCTCCATAGAGAGAGTTGAGCAACTTCGGACTATAAAAGTAGCTCGGTGTACACTTTTTATTGTTCTTCGATGTCAAATTTTAAGACTATAAGCTTTCGAGATTATTACGATGCCAAAACACCAACTTTCTATGACAAATGGTCAAAACCGTTAAAAAGCTCCTCGATATAGAGAGTTGATCAACTTCAGACCATCAAAGTTGCTCGGTCTATTCTTTTAATTGTTCTTCTATGTCAAACATTATGAGTATAAGCTTCGGAGATTATTTCCATGCCAAAACAACAACTTTCTATGATAAACGGACAAAAACCGTTAAAAGCTCCTCCATAGAGAGAGTTGAGCAACTTCGGACCATCAAAGTTGCAAGGTGTACACTTTTTATTGTTCTTCTATGTTAAATTCTACGAGTATAAGCTTCCGAGATTATTACGATGCCAAAACACCAACTTTCTATGACAAATGGTCAAAACCGTTAAAAAGCTCCTCGATATAGAGAGTTGAGCAACTTTGGACTATCAAAGTTGCTCGGTGTATACTTTTAATTGTTCTTCTATGTCAAACATTTCGAGTATAAGTTTCGGAGATTATTTCCATGCCAAAACAACAACTTTCTATGACAAATGGACAAAAACCGTTAAAAGCTCCTCCATAGAGAGAGTTGAGCAACTTCGGACTATAAAAGTAGCTCGGTGTAAACTTTTTATTGTTCTTCGATGTCAAATTTTAAGACTGTAAGCTTTCGAGATTATTACGGTGCAAAAACACCAACTTTCTATGACAAATGATCAAAACCGTTAAAAAGCTCCTCGATATAGAGAGTTGAGCAACTTCAGACCATCAAAGTTGCTCGGTGTATTCTTTTAATTGTTCTTCTATGTCAAATATTACGAGTATAAGCTTCGGAGATTATTTCCATGCCAAAACAACAACTTTCTATGATAAATGGACAAAAACCGTTAAAAGCTTCTCCATAGAGAGAGTTGAGCAACTTCGGACCATCAAACTTGCACGGTGTACACTTTTTATTGTTCTTCTATGTCAAATTCTACGAGTATAAGCTTCCGAGATTATTACGATGCCAAAACACCAACTTTTATGACAAATGGTCAAAAACCGTTAAAAGCTCCTCCATAGAGAGAGTTGAGCAACTTCGGACTATAAAAGTAGCTCGGTGTACACTTTTTATTGTTCTTCGATGTCAAATTTTAAGACTATAAGCTTTCGAGATTATTACGATGCCAAAACACCAACTTTCTATGACAAATGGTCAAAACCGTTAAAAAGCTTCTCGATATAGAGAGTTGAGCAACTTCAGACCATCAAAGTTGCTCGGTGTATTCTTTTAATTGTTCTTCTATGTCAAACATTACGAGTATAAGTTTCGGAGATTATTTCCATGCCAAAACAACAACTTTCTATGATAAATGGACAAAAACCGTTAAAAGCTTCTCCATAGAGAGAGTTGAACAACTTCGGACCATCAAACTTGCACGGTGTACACTTTTTATTGTTCTTCTATGTCAAATTCTACGAGTATAAGCTTCCGAGATTATTACGATGCCAAAACACCAACTTTCTATGAAAAATGGTTAAAAACCGTTAAAAGCTCCTCCATAGATAGCGTTGAGCAACTTCGGACCATCAAAGTTGCTCAGTGTACACTTTTTATTGTTCTTCGATGTCAAAATTTAAGAGTATAAGCTTCCGAGATTATTACGATGCCAAAACACCAACTTTCTATGACAAATGGTCAAAACCGTTAAAAAGCTCCTCGATATAGAGAGTTGAGCAACTTCAGACCATCAAAGTTGCTCGGTGTATTCTTTTAATTGTTCTTTTATGTCAAACTTTATGAGTATCAACTTCGGAGATTATTACGATGCCAAAACACCAACTTTCTATAATAAATGGTCAAAACCGTTAAAAAGCTCCTCGATATAGAGAGTTGAGCAACTTCGGACCATTAAAGTTGCTCGGTGTATACTTTTAGTTGTTCCTCTATGTCAAACATTACGAGTATAAGCTTCGGAGATTATTTCCATGCCAAAACAACAACTTTCTATGACAAATGGACAAAAACAGTTAAACGCTCTTCCGTAGAGAGAGTTGAGCAACTTCGGACCATCAAAGTTGCACGGTGTACAATTTTTATTGTTCTTCTATGTCAAATTCTACGAGTATAAGCTTCCGAGATTATTACGATGCCAAAACACCAACTTTCTATGACAAATGGTCAAAACCGTTAAGAAGCTCCTCGATATAGAGAGTTGAGCAACTTCGGACCATCAAAGTTGCTCGGTGTATACTTTTAATTGTTCTTCTATGTCAAGCTTTATGAGTATAAGCTTCGAAGATTATTTTCATACCAAAACAACAACTTTCTATGACAAATGGACAAAAACCGTTAAAAGCTCCTCCATAGAGAGAGTTGAGCAACTTCGGACTATAAAAGTAGCTCGGTGTACACTTTTTATTGTTCTTCGATGTCAAATTTTAAGACTATAAGCTTTCGAG
This sequence comes from Euonymus europaeus, assembly GCA_963580455.1. Classification (NCBI taxonomy): domain Eukaryota; kingdom Viridiplantae; phylum Streptophyta; class Magnoliopsida; order Celastrales; family Celastraceae; genus Euonymus; species Euonymus europaeus. The sequence goes on from OY756965.1 coordinate 11,596,748, forward strand.
ATTATTACGATGCCAAAACACCAACTTTCTATGACAAATGGTCAAAACCGTTAAAAAGCTCCTCGATATAGAGAGTTGAGCAACTTCAGACCATCAAAGTTGCTCGGTGTATTCTTTTAATTGTTCTTCTAAGTCAAACATTACGAGTATAAGCTTCGAAGATTATTTCCACGCCAAAACAACAACTTTCTATGATAAATGGACAAAAACCGTTAAAAGCTCCTCCATAGAGAGAGTTGAGCAACTTCGGACCATCAAAGTTGCACGGTGTACACCTTTTATTGTTCTCTTATTTCAAATTCTACGAGTATAAGCTTCCGAGATTATTACGATGCCAAAACACCAACTTTCTATGACAAATGGTCAAAAACCGTTAAAAGCTCCTTCATAGATAGCGTTGAGCAACTTCGGACCGTCAAAGTTGCTCAGTGTACACTTTTTATTGTTCTTCTATGTCAAATTCTACGACGATAAGCTTCCGAGATTATTACGATGCCAAAACACCAACTTTCTATGACAAATGGTCAAAAACCGTTAAAAGCTCCTTCATAGATAGCGTTGAGCAACTTCGGACCATCAAAGTTGCTCAGTGTACACTTTTTATTGTTGTTCGATGTCAAAATTTAAGAGTATAAGCTTCCGAGATTATTACGATGCCAAAACACCAACTTTCTATGACAAATGGTCAAAACCGTTAAAAAGCTCCTCGATATAGAGAGTTGAGCAACTTCAGACCATCAAAGTTGCTCAGTGTATTCTTTTAATTGTTCTTTTATGTCAAACTTTATGAGTATCAACTTCGGAGATTATTACGATGCCAAAACACCAACTTTCTATAATAAATGGTCAAAACCGTTAAAAAGCTCCTCGATATAGAGAGTTGAGCAACTTCGGACCATTAAAGTTGCTCGGTGTATACTTTTAGTTGTTCCTCTATGTCAAACATTACGAGTATAAGCTTCGGAGATTATTTCCATGCCAAAACAACAACTTTCTATGACAAATGGACAAAAACAGTTAAACGCTCCTCCGTAGAGAGAGTTGAGCAACTTCGGACCATCAAAGTTGCACGGTGTACAATTTTTATTGTTCTTCTATGTCAAATTCTACGAGTATAAGCTTCCGAGATTATTACGATGCCAAAACACCAACTTTCTATGACAAATGGTCAAAACCGTTAAGAAGCTCCTCGATATAGAGAGTTGAGCAACTTCGAACCATCAAAGTTGCTCGGTGTATACTTTTAATTGTTCTTCTATGTCAAGCTTTATGAGTATAAGCTTCGAAGATTATTTTCATACCAAAACAACAACTTTCTATGACAAATGGACAAAAACCGTTAAAAGCTCCTCCATAGAGAGAGTTGAGCAACTTCGGACTATAAAAGTAGCTCGGTGTACACTTTTTATTGTTCTTCGATGTCAAATTTTAAGACCATAAGCTTTCGAGATTATTACGATGCCAAAACACCAACTTTCTATGACAAATGGTCAAAACCGTTAAAAAGCTCCTCGATATAGAGAGTTGAGCAACTTCAGACCATCAAAGTTGCTCGGTGTATTCTTTTAATTGTTCTTCTAAGTCAAACATTACGAGTATAAGCTTCGAAGATTATTTCCACGCCAAAACAACAACTTTCTATGATAAATGGACAAAAACCGTTAAAAGCTCCTCCATAGAGAGAGTTGAGCAACTTCGGACCATCAAAGTTGCACGGTGTACACCTTTTATTGTTCTCTTATTTCAAATTCTACGAGTATAAGCTTCCGAGATTATTACGATGCCGAAACACCAACTTTCTATGACAAATGGTCAAAAACCGTTAAAAGCTCCTTCAAAGATAGCGTTGAGCAACTTCGGACCATCAAAGTTGCACGGTGTACACTTTTTATTGTTCTTCTATGTCAAATTCTACGATGATAAGCTTCCGAGATTATTACGATGCCAAAACACCAACTTTCTATGACAAATGGTCAAAAACCGTTAAAAGCTCCTCCATAGATAGCGTTGAGCAACTTCGGACCGTCAAAGTTGCTCAGTGTACACTTTTTATTGTTCTTCGATTTCAAATTTTAAGAGTATAAGCTTCGGAGATTATTACGATGCCAAAACACTTACTTTCTATGACAAATGGTCAAAACCGTTAAAAAGCTCCTCGATATAGAGAGTTGAGCAACTTCAGACCATCAAAGTTGCTCGGTGTATTTTTTTAATTGTTCTTCTATGTCAAACATTATGAGTATAAGCTTCGGAGATTATTTCCATGCCAAAACAACAACTTTCTATGATAAACGGACAAAAACCGTTAAAAGCTTCTCCATAGAGAGAGTTGAGCAACTTCGGACCATCAAAGTTGCACGGTGTACACTTTTTATTGTTCTTCTATGTCAAATTCTATGAGTATAAGCTTCCGAGATTATTACGATGCCAAAACACCAACTTTCTATGACAAATGGTCAAAACCGTTAAGAAGCTCCTCGATATATAGAGTTGAGCAACTTCGGACCATCAAAGTTGCTCGGTGTATACTTTCAATTGTTCTTCTATGCCAAACATTTCGAGTATAAGTTTCGGAGATTATTTCCATGCCAAAACAACAACTTTCTACGACAAATGGACAAAAACCGTTAAAAGCTCCTCCATAGAGAGAGTTGAGCAACTTCGGACTATAAAAGTAGCTCGGTGTAAACTTTTTGTTGTTCTTCGATGTCAAATTTTAAGACTATAAGCTTTCGAGATTATTACGGTGCAAAAACACCAACTTTCTATGACAAATGATCAAAACCGTTAAAAAGCTTCTCGATATAGAGAGTTGAGCAACTTCAGACCATCAAAGTTGCTCGGTGTATTCTTTTAATTGTTCTTCTATGTCAAATATTACGAGTATAAGCTTCGGAGATTATTTCCATGCCAAAACAACAACTTTCTATGATAAATGGACAAAAACCGTTAAAAGCTTCTCCATAGAGAGAGTTGAGCAACTTCGGACCATCAAACTTGCACGGTGTACACTTTTTATTGTTCTTCTATGTCAAATTCTACGAGTATAAGCTTCCGAGATTATTACGATGCCAAAACACCAACTTTCTATGACAAATGGTCAAAAACCGTTAAAAGCTCCTCCATAGAGAGAGTTGAGCAACTTCGGACTATAAAAGTAGCTCGGTGTACACTTTTTATTGTTCTTCGATGTCAAATTTTAAGACTATAAGCTTTCGAGATTATTACGATGCCAAAACACCAACTTTCTATGACAAATGGTCAAAACCGTTAAAAAGCTCCTCGATATAGAGAGTTGAGCAACTTCAGACCATCAAAGTTGCTCGGTGTATTCTTTTAATTGTTCTTCTATGTCAAACATTACGAGTATAAGTTTCGGAGATTATTTCCATGCCAAAACAACAACTTTCTATGATAAATGGACAAAAACCGTTAAAAGCTTCTCCATAGAGAGAGTTGAGCAACTTCGGACCATCAAACTTGCATGGTGTACACTTTTTATTGTTTTTCTATGTCAAATTCTACGAGTATAAGCTTCCGAGATTATTAGGATGCCAAGACACCAACTTTCTATGACAAATGGTCAAAAACCGTTAAAAGCTCCTCCATAGATAGCGTTGAGCAACTTCGGACCCTCAAAGTTGCTCAGTGTACACTTTTTATTGTTCTTCGATGTCAAAATTTAAGAGTATAAGCTTCCGAGATTATTACGATGCCAAAACACCAACTTTCTATGACAAATGGTCAAAACCGTTAAAAAGCTCCTCGATATAGAGAGTTGAGCAACTTCAGACCATCAAAGTTGCTCGGTGTATTCTTTTAATTGTTCTTTTATGTCAAACTTTATGAGTATCAACTTCGGAGATTATTACGATGCCAAAACACCAACTTTCTATAATAAATGGTCAAAACCGTTAAAAAGCTCCTCGATATAGAGAGTTGAGCAACTTCGGACCATTAAAGTTGCTCGGTGTATACTTTTAGTTGTTCCTCTATGTCAAACATTACGAGTATAAGCTTCGGAGATTATTTCCATGCCAAAACAACAACTTTCTATGACAAATGGACAAAAACAGTTAAACGCTCCTCCGTAGAGAGAGTTGAGCAACTTCGGACCATCAAAGTTGCACGGTGTACAATTTTTATTGTTCTTCTATGTCAAATTCTACGAGTATAAGCTTCCGAGATTATTACGATGCCAAAACACCAACTTTCTATGACAAATGGTCAAAACCGTTAAGAAGCTCCTCGATATAGAGAGTTGAGCAACTTCGGACCATCAAAGTTGCTCGGTGTATACTTTTAATTGTTCTTCTATGTCAAGCTTTATGAGTATAAGCTTCGAAGATTATTTTCATACCAAAACAACAACTTTCTATGACAAATGGACAAAAACCGTTAAAAGCTCCTCCATAGAGAGAGTTGAGCAACTTCGGACTATAAAAGTAGCTCGGTGTACACTTTTTATTGTTCTTCGATGTCAAATTTTAAGACTATAAGCTTTCGAGATTATTACGATGCCAAAACACCAACTTTCTATGATAAATGGTCAAAACCGTTAAAAAGCTCCTCGATATAGAGAGTTGAGCAACTTCAGACCATCAAAGTTGCTCGGTGTATTCTTTTAATTGTTCTTCTATGTCAAACATTACGAGTATAAGCTTCGGAGATTATTTCCACGCCAAAACAACAATTTTCTATGATAAATGGACAAAAACCGTTAAAAGCTCCTCCATAGGGAGAGTTGAGCAACTTCGGACCATCAAAGTTGCACGGTGTACACTTTTTATTGTTCTTCTATGTCAAATTCTACGACGATAAGCTTCCGAGATTATTACGATGCCAAAACACCAACTTTCTATGACAAATGGTCAAAAACCGTTAAAAGCTCCTCCATAGATAGCGTTGAGCAACTTCGGACCGTCAAAGTTGCTCAGTGTACACTTTTTATTGTTCTTCGATTTCAAATTTTAAGAGTATAAGCTTCAGAGATTATTACGATGCCAAAACACCAACTTTCTATGACAAATGGTCAAAACCGTTAAAAAGCTCCTCGATATAGAGAGTTGAGCAACTTCAGACCATCAAAGTAGCTCGGTGTATTCTTTTAATTGTTCTTCTATGACAAACATTACGAGTATAAGCTTCGGAGATTATTTCCATGCCAAAACAACAACTTTCTATGATAAATGGACAAAAACCGTTAAAAGCTCCTCCATAGAGAGAGTTGAGCAACTTCGGACCATCAAAGTTGCACGGTGTACACTTTTTATTGTTCTTCTATGTTAAATTCTACGAGTATAAGCTTCCGAGATTATTACGATGCCAAAACACCAACTTTCTATGACAAATGGTCAAAACCGTTAAGAAGCTCCTCGATATAGAGAGTTGAGCAACTTCGGACCATCAAAGTTGCTCGGTGTATACTTTCAATTGTTCTTCTACGCCAAACATTTCGAGTATAAGTTTCGGAGATTATTTCCATGCCAAAACAACAACTTTCTATGACAAATGGACAAAAACCGTTAAAAGCTCCTCCATAGAGAGAGTTGAGCAACTTCGGACTATAAAAGTAGCTCGGTGTAAACTTTTTGTTGTTCTTCGATGTCAAATTTTAAGACTATAAGCTTTCGAGATTATTACGGTGCAAAAACACCAACTTTCTATGACAAATGATCAAAACCGTTAAAAAGCTCCTCGATATAGAGAGTTGAGCAACTTCAGACCATCAAAGTTGCTCGGTGTATTCTTTTAATTGTTCTTCTATGTCAAATATTACGAGTATAAGCTTCGGAGATTATTTCCATGCCAAAACAACAACTTTCTATGATAAATGGACAAAAACAGTTAAACGCTCCTCCGTAGAGAGAGTTGAGCAACTTCGGACCATCAAAGTTGCACGGTGTACAATTTTTATTGTTCTTCTATGTCAAATTCTACGAGTATAAGCTTCCGAGATTATTACGATGCCAAAACACCAACTTTCTATGACAAATGGTCAAAACCGTTAAGAAGCTCCTCGATATAGAGAGTTGAGCAACTTCGGACCATCAAAGTTGCTCGGTGTATACTTTTAATTGTTCTTCTATGTCAAGCTTTATGAGTATAAGCTTCGAAGATTATTTTCATACCAAAACAACAACTTTCTATGACAAATGGACAAAAACCGTTAAAAGCTCCTCCATAGAGAGAGTTGAGCAACTTCGGACTATAAAAGTAGCTCGGTGTACACTTTTTATTGTTCTTCGATGTCAAATTTTAAGACTATAAGCTTTCGAGATTATTACGATGCCAAAACACCAACTTTCTATGACAAATGGTCAAAACCGTTAAAAAGCTCCTCGATATAGAGAGTTGAGCAACTTCAGACCATCAAAGTTGCTCGGTGTATTCTTTTAATTGTTCTTCTATGTCAAACATTACGAGTATAAGCTTCGGAGATTATTTCCACGCCAAAACAACAATTTTCTATGATAAATGGACAAAAACCGTTAAAAGCTACTCCATAGAGAGAGTTGAGCAACTTCGGACCATCAAAGTTGCACGGTGTACACTTTTTATTGTTCTTCTATGTCAAATTCTACGACGATAAGCTTCCGAGATTATTACGATGCCAAAACACCAACTTTCTATGACAAATGGTCAAAAACCGTTAAAAGCTCCTCCATAGATAGCGTTGAGCAACTTCGGACCGTCAAAGTTGCTCAGTGTACACTTTTTATTGTTCTTCGATTTCAAATTTTAAGAGTATAAGCTTCGGAGATTATTACGATGCCAAAACACTAACTTTCTATGACAAATGGTCAAAACCATTAAAAAGCTCCTCGATATAGAGAGTTGGGCAACTTCAGACCATCAAAGTAGCTCGGTGTATTCTTTTAATTGTTCTTCTATGACAAACATTACGAGTATAAGCTTCGGAGATTATTTCCATGCCAAAACAACAACTTTCTATGATAAATGGACAAAAACCGTTAAAAGCTCCTCCATAGAGAGAGTTGAGCAACTTCGGACCATCAAAGTTGCACGGTGTACACTTTTTATTGTTCTTCTATGTTAAATTCTACGAGTATAAGCTTCCGAGATTATTACGATGCCAAAACACCAACTTTCTATGACAAATGGTCAAAACCGTTAAGAAGCTCCTCGATATAGAGAGTTGAGCAACTTCGGACCATCAAAGTTGCTCGGTGTATACTTTCAATTGTTCTCCTATGCCAAACATTTCGAGTATAAGTTTCGGAGATTATTTCCATGCCAAAACAACAACTTTCTATGACAAATGGACAAAAACCGTTGAAAGCTCCTCCATAGAGAGAGTTGAGCAACTTCGGACTATAAAAGTAGCTCGGTGTACACTTTTTATTGTTCTTCGATGTCAAATTTTAAGACTATAAGCTTTCGAGATTATTACGATGCCAAAACACCAACTTTCTATGACAAATGGTCAAAACCGTTAAAAAGCTCCTCGATATAGAGAGTCGAGCAACTTCAGACCATCAAAGTTGCTCGGTGTATTCTTTTAATTGTTCTTCTATGTCAAACATTACGAGTATAAGCTTCGGAGATTATTTCCACGCCAAAACAACAATTTTCTATGATAAATGGACAAAAACCGTTAAAAGCTCCTCCATAGAGAGATTTGAGCAACTTCGGACCATCAAAGTTGCACGGTGTACACTTTTTATTGTTCTTCTATGTCAAATTCTACGAGTATAAGCTTCCGAGATTATTACGATGCCAAAACACCAACTTTCTATGACAAATGGTCAAAAACCGTTAAAAGCTCCTTCATAGATAGCGTTGAGCAACTTCGGACCATCAAAGTTGCTCAGTGTACACTTTTTATTGTTCTTCGATTTCAAATTTTAAGAGTATAAGCTTCGTAGATTATTACGATGTGAAAACACTAACTTTCTATGACAAATGGTCAAAACCGTTAAAAAGCTCCTCGATATAGAGAGTTGAGCAACTTCAGACCATCAAAGTTGCTCGGTGTATTCTTTTAATTGTTCTTCTATGTCAAACATTATGAGTATAAGCTTCAGAGATTATTTCCATGCCAAAACAACAACTTTCTATGATAAACGGACAAAAACCGTTAAAAGCTCCTCCATAGAGAGAGTTGAGCAACTTCGGACCATCAAAGTTGCACGGTGTACACTTTTTATTGTTCTTCTATGTTAAATTCTACGAGTATAAGCTTCCGAGATTATTACGATGCCAAAACACCAACTTTCTATGACAAATGGTCAAAAACCGTTAAAAGCTCCTCCATAGAGAGAGTTGAGCAACTTCGGACTATAAAAGTAGCTCGGTGTACACTTTTTATTGTTCTTCGATGTCAAATTTTAAGACTATAAGCTTTCGAGATTATTACGATGCCAAAACACCAACTTTCTATGACAAATGGTCAAAACCGTTAAAAAGCTCCTCGATATAGAGAGTTGAGCAACTTCAGACCATCAAAGTTGCTCGGTGTATTCTTTTAATTGTTCTTCTATGTCAAACATTACGAGTATAAGCTTCGGAGATTATTTCCACGCCAAAACAACAACTTTCTATGATAAATGGACAAAAACCGTTAAAAGCTCCTCCATAGAGAGAGTTGAGCAACTTCGGACCATCAAAGTTGCACGGTGTACACTTTTTATTGTTCTTCTATGTCAAATTCTACGAGTATAAGCTTCCGAGATTATTACGATGCCAAAACACCAACTTTCTATGACAAATGGTCAAAAACCGTTAAAAGCTCCTTCATAGATAGCGTTGAGCAACTTCGGACCATCAAAGTTGCTCAGTGTACACTTTTTATTGTTCTTCGATTTCAAATTTTAAGAGTATAAGCTTCGTAGATTATTACGATGCGAAAACACTAACTTTCTATGACAAATGGTCAAAACCGTTAAAAAGCTCCTCGATATAGAGAGTTGAGCAACTTCAGACCATCAAAGTTGCTCGGTGTATTCTTTTAATTGTTCTTCTATGTCAAACATTATGAGTATAAGCTTCGGAGATTATTTTCAAGCCAAAACAACAACTTTCTATGATAAACGGACAAAAACCGTTAAAAGCTCCTCCATAGAGAGAGTTGAGCAACTTCGGACCATCAAAGTTGCACGGTGTACACTTTTTATTGTTCTTCTATGTTAAATTCTACGAGTATAAGCTTCCGAGATTATTACGATGCCAAAACACCAACTTTCTATGACAAATGGTCAAAACCGTTAAAAAGCTCCTCGATATAGAGAGTTGAGCAACTTCAGACCATCAAAGTTGCTCGGTGTATTCTTTTAATTGTTCTTCTATGTCAAACATTACGAGTATAAGCTTCGGAGATTATTTCCACGCCAAAACAACAATTTTCTATGATAAATGGACAAAAACCGTTAAAAGCTCCTCCATAGAGAGAGTTGAGCAACTTCGGACCATCAAAGTTGCACGGTGTACACTTTTTATTGTTCTTCTATGTCAAATTCTACGAGTATAAGCTTCCGAGATTATTACGATGCCAAAACACCAACTTTCTATGACAAATGGTCAAAAACCGTTAAAAGCTCCTCCATAGAGAGAGTTGAGCAACTTCGGACTATAAAAGTAGCTCGGTGTACACTTTTTATTGTTCTTCGATGTCAAATTTTAAGACTATAAGCTTTCGAGATTATTACGATGCCAAAACACCAACTTTCTATGACAAATGGTCAAAACCGTTAAAAAGCTCCTCGATATAGAGAGTTGAGCGACTTCAGACCATCAAAGTTGCTCGGTGTATTCTTTTAATTGTTCTTCTATGTCAAACATTACGAGTATAAGTTTCGGAGATTATTTCCACGCCAAAACAACAATTTTCTATGATAAATGGACAAAAACCGTTAAAAGCTCCTCCATAGAGAGAGTTGAGCAACTTCGGACCATCAAAGTTGCACGGTGTACACTTTTTATTGTTCTTCTATGTCAAATTCCACGACGATAAGCTTCCGAGATCATTACGATGCCAAAACACCAACTTTCTATGACAAATGGTCAAAACCGTTAAGAAGCTCCTCGATATAGAGAGTTGAGCAACTTCGGACCATCAAAGTTGCTCGGTGTATTCTTTTAATTGTTCTTCTATGTCAAACATTACGAGTATAAGCTTCGGAGATTATTTCCACGCCAAAACAACAATTTTCTACGATAAATGGACAAAAACCGTTAAAAGCTTCTCCATAGAGAGAGTTGAGCAACTTCGGACCATCAAACTTGCACGGTGTACACTTTTTATTGTTCTTCTATGTCAAATTCTACGAGTATAAGCTTCCGAGATTATTACGATGCCAAAACACCAACTTTCTATGACAAATGGTCAAAAACCGTTAAAAGCTCCTCCATAGAGAGAGTTGAGCAACTTCGGACTATAAAAGTAGCTCGGTGTACACTTTTTATTGTTCTTCGATGTCAAATTTTAAGACTATAAGCTTTCGAGATTATTACGATGCCAAAACACCAACTTTCTATGACAAATGGTCAAAACCGTTAAAAAGCTCCTCGATATAGAGAGTTGAGCAACTTCAGACCATCAAAGTTGCTCGGTGTATTCTTTTAATTGTTCTTCTATGTCAAACATTACGAGTATAAGTTTCTGAGATTATTTCCATGCCAAAACAACAACTTTCTATGATAAATGGACAAAAACCGTTAAAAGCTTCTCCATAGAGAGAGTTGAGCAACTTCGGACCATCAAACTTGCACGGTGTACACTTTTTATTGTTCTTCTATGTCAAATTCTACGAGTATAAGCTTTCGAGATTATTACGATGCCAAAACACCAACTTTCTATGACAAATGGTCAAAAACCGTTAAAAGCTCCTCCATAGATAGCGTTGAGCAACTTCGGACCATCAAAGTTGCTCAGTGTACACTTTTTATTGTTCTTCGATGTCAAAATTTAAGAGTATAAGCTTCCGAGATTATTACGATGCCAAAACACCAACTTTCTATGACAAATGGTCAAAACCGTTAAAAAGCTCCTCGATATAGAGAGTTGAGCAACTTCAGACCATCAAAGTTGCTCGGTGTATTCTTTTAATTGTTCTTTTATGTCAAACTTTATGAGTATCAACTTCGGAGATTATTACGATGCCAAAACACCAACTTTCTATAATAAATGGTCAAAACCGTTAAAAAGCTCCTCGATATAGAGAGTTGAGCAACTTCGGACCATTAAAGTCGCTCGGTGTATACTTTTAGTTGTTCCTCTATGTCAAACATTACGAGTATAAGCTTCGGAGATTATTTCCATGCCAAAACAACAACTTTCTATGACAAATGGACAAAAACAGTTAAACGCTCCTCCGTAGAGAGAGTTGAGCAACTTCGGACCATCAAAGTTGCACGGTGTACAATTTTTATTGTTCTTCTATGTCAAATTCTACGAGTATAAGCTTCCGAGATTATTACGATGCCAAAACACCAACTTTCTATGACAAATGGTCAAAACCGTTAAGAAGCTCCTCGATATAGAGAGTTGAGCAACTTCGGACCATCAAAGTTGCTCGGTGTATACTTTTAATTGTTCTTCTATGTCAAGCTTTATGAGTATAAGCTTCGAAGATTATTTTCATACCAAAACAACAACTTCCTATGAAAAATGGACAAAAACCGTTAAAAGCTCCTCCATAGAGAGAGTTGAGCAACTTCGGACTATAAAAGTAGCTCGGTGTACACTTTTTATTGTTCCTCGACGTCAAATTTTAAGACTATAAGCTTTCGATATTATTACGATGCCAAAACACCAACTTTCTATGACAAATGGTCAAAACCGTTAAAAAGATCCTCGATATAGAGAGTTGAGAAACTTCAGACCATCAAAGTTGCTCGGTGTATTCTTTTAATTGTTCTTCTATGTCAAACATTACGAGTATAAGCTTCGGAGATTATTTCCACGCCAAAACAACAATTTTCTATGATAAATGGACAAAAACCGTTAAAAGCTCCTCCATAGAGAGAGTTGAGCAACTTCGGACCATCAAAGTTGCACGGTGTACACTTTTTATTGTTCTTCTATGTCAAATTCTACGACGATAAGCTTCCGTGATCATTACGATGCCAAAACACCAACTTTCTATGACAAATGGTCAAAACCATTAAGAAGCTCCTCGATATAGAGAGTTGAGCAACTTCGGACCATCAAAGTTGCTCGGTGTATTCTTTTAATTGTTCTTCTATGTCAAACATTACGAGTATAAGCTTCGGAGATTATTTCCACGCCAAAACAACAATTTTCTATGATAAATGGACAAAAACCGTTAAAAGCTTCTCCATAGAGAGAGTTGAGCAACTTCGGACCATCAAACTTGCACGGTGTACACTTTTTATTGTTCTTCTATGTCAAATTCTACGAGTATAAGCTTCCGAGATTATTACGATGCCAAAACACCAACTTTCTATGACAAATGGTCAAAAACCGTTAAAAGCTCCTCCATAGAGAGAGTTGAGCAACTTCGGACTATAAAAGTAGCTCGGTGTACACTTTTTATTGTTCTTCGATGTCAAATTTTAAGACTATAAGCTTTCGAGATTATTACGATGCCAAAACACCAACTTTCTATGACAAATGGTCAAAACCGTTAAAAAGCTCCTCGATATAGAGAGTTGAGCAACCTCAGACCATCAAAGTTGCTCGGTGTATTCTTTTAATTGTTCTTCTATGTCAAACATTACGAGTATAAGTTTCAGAGATTATTTCCATGCCAAAACAACAACTTTCTATGATAAATGGACAAAAACCGTTAAAAGCTTCTCCATAGAGAGAGTTGAGCAACTTCGGACCATCAAACTTGCACGGTGTACACTTTTTATTGTTCTTCTAGGTCAAATTCTACGAGTATAAGCTTCCGAGATTATTACGATGCCAAAACACCAACTTTCTATGACAAATGGTCAAAAACCGTTAAAAGCTCCTCCATAGATAGCGTTGAGCAACTTCGGACCATCAAAGTTGCTCAGTGTACACTTTTTATTGTTCTTCGATGTCAAAATTTAAGAGTATAAGCTTCCGAGATTATTACGATGCCAAAATACCAACTTTCTATGACAAATGGTCAAAACCGTTAAAAAGCTCCTCGATATAGAGAGTTGAGCAACTTCAGACCATCAAAGTTGCTCGGTGTATTCTTTTAATTGTTCTTTTATGTCAAACTTTATGAGTATCAACTTCGGAGATTATTACGATGCCAAAACACCAACATTCTATAATAAATGGTCAAAACCGTTAAAAAGCTCCTCGATATAGAGAGTTGAGCAACTTCGGACCATTAAAGTTGCTCGGTGTATACTTTTAGTTGTTCCTCTATGTCAAACATTACGAGTATAAGCTTCGGAGATTATTTCCATGCCAAAACAACAACTTTCTATGACAAATGGACAAAAACAGTTAAACGCTCCTCCGTAGAGAGAGTTGAGCAACTTCGGACCATCAAAGTTGCACGGTGTACAATTTTTATTGTTCTTCTATGTCAAATTCTATGAGTATAAGCTTCCGAGATTATTACGATGCCAAAACACCAACTTTCTATGACAAATGGTCAAAACCGTTAAGAAGCTCCTCGATATAGAGAGTTGAGCAACTTCGGACCATCAAAGTTGCTCGGTGTATACTTTTAATTGTTCTTCTATGTCAAGCTTTATGAGTATAAGCTTCGAAGATTATTTTCATACCAAAACAACAACTTCCTATGAAAAATGGACAAAAACCGTTAAAAGCTCCTCTATAGAGAGAGTTGAGCAACTTCGGACTATAAAAGTAGCTCGGTGTACACTTTTTATTGTTCTTCGATGTCAAATTTAAAGACTATAAGCTTTCGAGATTATTACGATGCCAAAACACCAACTTTCTATGACAAATGGTCAAAACCGTTAAAAAGCTCCTCGATATAGAGAGTTGAGCAACTTCAGACCATCAAAGTTGCTCGGTGTATTCTTTTAATTGTTCTTCTATGTCAAACATTACGAGTATAAGCTTCGGAGATTATTTCCACGCCAAAACAACAATTTTCTATGATAAATGGACAAAAACCGTTAAAAGCTCCTCCATAGAGAGAGTTGAGCAACTTCGGACCATCAAAGTTGCACGGTGTACACTTTTTATTGTTCTTCTATGTCAAATTCTACGACGATAAGCTTCCGAGATCATTACGATGCCAAAACACCAACTTTCTATGACAAATGGTCAAAACCGTTAAGAAGCTCCTCGATATAGAGAGTTGAGCAACTTCGGACCATCAAAGTTGCTCGGTGTATTCTTTTAATTGTTCTTCTATGTAAAACATTACGAGTATAAGCTTCGGAGATTATTTCCACGCCAAAACAACAATTTTCTATGATAAATGGACAAAAACCGTTAAAAGCTTCTCCATAGAGAGAGTTGAGCAACTTCGGACCATCAAACTTGCACGGTGTACACTTTTTATTGTTCTTCTATGTCAAATTCTACGAGTATAAGCTTCCGAGATTATTACAATGCCAAAACACCAACTTTCTATGACAAATGCTCAAAAACCGTTAAGAAGTTCCTCGATATAGAGAGTTGAGCAACTTCGGACCATCAAAGTTGCTCGGTGTATTCTTTTAATTGTTCTTCTATGTCAAACATTACGAGTATAAGCTTCGGAGATTATTTCCACGCCAAAACAACAATTTTCTACGATAAATGGACAAAAACCGTTAAAAGCTTCTCCATAGAGAGAGTTGAGCAACTTCGGACCATCAAACTTGCACGGTGTACACTTTTTATTGTTCTTCTATGTCAAATTCTACGAGTATAAGCTTCCGAGATTATTACGATGCCAAAACACCAACTTTCTATGACAAATGGTCAAAAACCGTTAAAAGCTCCTCCATAGAGAGAGTTGAGCAACTTCGGACTATAAAAGTAGCTCGGTGTACACTTTTTATTGTTCTTCGATGTCAAATTTTAAGACTATAAGCTTTCGAGATTATTACGATGCCAAAACACCAACTTTCTATGACAAATGGTCAAAATCGTTAAAAAGCTCCTCGATATAGAGAGTTGAGCAACTTCAGACCATCAAAGTTGCTCGGTGTATTCTTTTAATTGTTCTTCTATGTCAAACATTACGAGTATAAGTTTCTGAGATTATTTCCATGCCAAAACAACAACTTTCTATGATAAATGGACAAAAACCGTTAAAAGCTTCTCCATAGAGAGAGTTGAGCAACTTCGGACCATCAAACTTGCACGGTGTACACTTTTTATTGTTCTTCTATGTCAAATTCTACGAGTATAAGCTTCCGAGATTATTACGATGCCAAAACACCAACTTTCTATGACAAATGGTCAAAAACCGTAAAAAAGCTCCTCCATAGATAGCGTTGAGCAACTTCGGACCATCAAAGTTGCTCAGTGTACACTTTTTATTGTTCTTCGATGTCAAAATTTAAGAGTATAAGCTTCCGAGATTATTACGATGCCAAAACACCAACTTTCTATGACAAATGGTCAAAACCGTTGAAAAGCTCCTCGATATAGAGAGTTGAGCAACTTCAGACCATCAAAGTTGCTCGGTGTATTCTTTTAATTGTTCTTTTATGTCAAACTTTATGAGTATCAACTTCGGAGATTATTACGAGGCCAAAACACCAACTTTCTATAATAAATGGTCAAAACCGTTAAAAAGCTCCTCGATATAGAGAGTTGAGCAACTTCGGACCATTAAAGTTGTTCGGTGTATACTTTTAGTTGTTCCTCTATGTCAAACATTACGAGTATAAGCTTCGGAGATTATTTCCATGCCAAAACAACAACTTTCTATGACAAATGGACAAAAACAGTTAAACGCTCCTCCGTAGAGAGAGTTGAGCAACTTCGGACCATCAAAGTTGCACGGTGTACAATTTTTATTGTTCTTCTATGTCAAATTCTACGAGTATAAGCTTCCGAGATTATTACGATGCCAAAACACCAACTTTCTATGACAAATGGTCAAAACCGTTAAGAAGCTCCTCGATATAGAGAGTTGAGCAACTTCGGACCATCAAAGTTGCTCGGTGTATACTTTTAATTGTTCTTCTATGTCAAGCTTTATGAGTATAAGCTTCGAAGATTATTTTCATACCAAAACAACAACTTCCTATGAAAAATGGACAAAAACCGTTAAAAGCTCCTCCATAGAGAGAGTTGAGCAACTTCGGACTATAAAAGTAGCTCGGTGTACACTTTTTATTGTTCTTCGATGTCAAATTTTAAGACTATAAGCTTTCGATATTATTACGATGCCAAAACACCAACTTTCTATGACAAATGGTCAAAACAGTTAAAAAGCTCCTCGATATAGAGAGTTGAGCAACTTCAGACCATCAAAGTTGCTCGGTGTATTCTTTTAATTGTTCTTCTATGTCAAACATTACGAGTATAAGCTTCGGAGATTATTTCCACGCCAAAACAACAATTTTCTATGATAAATGGACAAAAACCGTTAAAAGCTCCTCCATAGAGAGAGTTGAGCAACTTCGGACCATCAAAGTTGCACGGTGTACACTTTTTATTGTTATTCTATGTCAAATTCTACGACGATAAGCTTCCGAGATCATTACGATGCCAAAACACCAACTTTCTATGACAAATGGTCAAAACCGTTAAGAAGCTCCTCGATATAGAGAGTTGAGCAACTTCGGACCATCAAAGTTGCTCGGTGTATTCTTTTAATTGTTCTTCTATGTCAAACATTACGAGTATAAGCTTCGGAGATTATTTCCACGCCAAAACAACAATTTTCTATGATAAATGGACAAAAACCGTTAAAAGCTTCTCCATAGAGAGAGTTGAGCAACTTCGGACCATCAAACTTGCACGGTGTACACTTTTTATTGTTCTTCTATGTCAAATTCTACGAGTATAAGCTTCCGAGATTATTACGATGCCAAAACACCAACTTTCTATGACAAATGGTCAAAAACCGTTAAAAGCTCCTCCATAGATAGCGTTGAGCAACTTCGGACCATCAAAGTTGCTCAGTGTACACTTTTTATTGTTCTTCGATGTCAAAATTTAAGAGTATAAGCTTCCGAGATTATTACGATGCCAAAACACCAACTTTCTATGACAAATGGTCAAAACCGTTAAAAAGCTCCTCGATATAGAGAGTTGAGCAACTTCAGACCATCAAAGTTGCTCGGTGTATTCTTTTAATTGTTCTTTTATGTCAAACTTTATGAGTATCAACTTCGGAGATTATTACGATGCCAAAACACCAACTTTCTATAATAAATGGTCAAAACCGTTAAAAAGCTCCTCGATATAGAGAGTTGAGCAACTTCGGACCATTAAAGTTGCTCGGTGTATACTTTTAGTTGTTCCTCTATGTCAAACATTACGAGTATAAGCTTCGGAGATTATTTCCATGCCAAAACAACAACTTTCTATGACAAATGGACAAAAACAGTTAAACGCTCCTCCGTAGAGAGAGTTGAGCAACTTCGGACCATCAAAGTTGCACGGTGTACAATTTTTATTGTTCTTCTATGTCAAATTCTACGAGTATAAGCTTCCGAGATTATTACGATGCCAAAACACCAACTTTCTATGACAAATGGTCAAAACCGTTAAGAAGCTCCTCGATATAGAGAGTTGAGCAACTTCGGACCATCAAAGTTGCTCGGTGTATACTTTTAATTGTTCTTCTATGTCAAGCTTTATGAGTATAAGCTTCGAAGATTATTTTCATACCAAAACAACAACTTCCTATGAAAAATGGACAAAAACCGTTAAAAGCTCCTCCATAGAGAGAGTTGAGCAACTTCGGACTATAAAAGTAGCTCGGTGTACACTTTTTATTGTTCTTCGATGTCAAATTTTAAGACTATAAGCTTTCGATATTATTACGATGCCAAAACACCAACTTTCTATGACAAACGGTCAAAACAGTTAAAAAGCTCCTCGATATAGAGAGTTGAGCAACTTCAGACCATCAAAGTTGCTCGGTGTATTCTTTTAATTGTTCTTCTATGTCAAACATTACGAGTATAAGCTTCGGAGATTATTTCCACGCCAAAACAACAATTTTCTATGATAAATGGACAAAAACCGTTAAAAGCTCCTCCATAGAGAGAGTTGAGCAACTTCGGACCATCAAAGTTGCACGGTGTACACTTTTTATTGTTATTCTATGTCAAATTCTACGACGATAAGCTTCCGAGATCATTACGATGCCAAAACACCAACTTTCTATGACAAATGGTCAAAACCGTTAAGAAGCTCCTCGATATAGAGAGTTGAGCAACTTCGGACCATCAAAGTTGCTCGGTGTATTCTTTTAATTGTTCTTCTATGTCAAACATTACGAGTATAAGCTTCGGAGATTATTTCCACGCCAAAACAACAATTTTCTATGATAAATGGACAAAAACCGTTAAAAGCTTCTCCATAGAGAGAGTTGAGCAACTTCGGACCATCAAACTTGCACGGTGTACACTTTTTATTGTTCTTCTATGTCAAATTCTACGAGTATAAGCTTCCGAGATTATTACGATGCCAAAACACCAACTTTCTATGACAAATGGTCAAAAACCGTTAAAAGCTCCTCCATAGATAGCGTTGAGCAACTTCGGACCATCAAAGTTGCTCAGTGTACACTTTTTATTGTTCTTCGATGTCAAAATTTAAGAGTATAAGCTTCCGAGATTATTACGATGCCAAAACACCAACTTTCTATGACAAATGGTCAAAACCGTTAAAAAGCTCCTCGATATAGAGAGTTGAGCAACTTCAGACCATCAAAGTTGCTCGGTGTATTCTTTTAATTGTTCTTTTATGTCAAACTTTATGAGTATCAACTTCGGAGATTATTACGATGCCAAAACACCAACTTTCTATAATAAATGGTCAAAACCGTTAAAAAGCTCCTCGATATAGAGAGTTGAGCAACTTCGGACCATTAAAGTTGCTCGGTGTATACTTTTAGTTGTTCCTCTATGTCAAACATTACGAGTATAAGCTTCGGAGATTATTTCCATGCCAAAACAACAACTTTCTATGACAAATGGACAAAAACAGTTAAACGCTCCTCCGTAGAGAGAGTTGAGCAACTTCGGACCATCAAAGTTGCACGGTGTACAATTTTTATTGTTCTTCTATGTCAAATTCTACGAGTATAAGCTTCCGAGATTATTACGATGCCAAAACACCAACTTTCTATGACAAATGGTCAAAACCGTTAAGAAGCTCCTCGATATAGAGAGTTGAGCAACTTCGGACCATCAAAGTTGCTCGGTGTATACTTTTAATTGTTCTTCTATGTCAAGCTTTATGAGTATAAGCTTCGAAGATTATTTTCATACCAAAACAACAACTTCCTATGAAAAATGGACAAAAACCGTTAAAAGCTCCTCCATAGAGAGAGTTGAGCAACTTCGGACTATAAAAGTAGCTCGGTGTACACTTTTTATTGTTCTTCGATGTCAAATTTTAAGACTATAAGCTTTCGATATTATTACGATGCCAAAACACCAACTTTCTATGACAAATGGTCAAAACAGTTAAAAAGCTCCTCGATATAGAGAGTTGAGCAACTTCAGACCATCAAAGTTGCTCGGTGTATTCTTTTAATTGTTCTTCTATGTCAAACATTACGAGTATAAGCTTCGGAGATTATTTCCACGCCAAAACAACAATTTTCTATGATAAATGGACAAAAACCGTTAAAAGCTCCTCCATAGAGAGAGTTGAGCAACTTCGGACCATCAAAGTTGCACGGTGTACACTTTTTATTGTTATTCTATGTCAAATTCTACGACGATAAGCTTCCGAGATCATTACGATGCCAAAACACCAACTTTCTATGACAAATGGTCAAAACCGTTAAGAAGCTCCTCGATATAGAGAGTTGAGCAACTTCGGACCATCAAAGTTGCTCGGTGTATTCTTTTAATTGTTCTTCTATGTCAAACATTACGAGTATAAGCTTCGGAGATTATTTCCACGCCAAAACAACAATTTTCTATGATAAATGGACAAAAACCGTTAAAAGCTTCTCCATAGAGAGAGTTGAGCAACTTCGGACCATCAAACTTGCACGGTGTACACTTTTTATTGTTCTTCTATGTCAAATTCTACGAGTATAAGCTTCCGAGATTATTACGATGCCAAAACACCAACTTTCTATGACAAATGGTCAAAAACCGTTAAAAGCTCCTCCATAGATAGCGTTGAGCAACTTCGGACCATCAAAGTTGCTCAGTGTACACTTTTTATTGTTCTTCGATGTCAAAATTTAAGAGTATAAGCTTCCGAGATTATTACGATGCCAAAACACCAACTTTCTATGACAAATGGTCAAAACCGTTAAAAAGCTCCTCGATATAGAGAGTTGAGCAACTTCAGACCATCAAAGTTGCTCGGTGTATTCTTTTAATTGTTCTTTTATGTCAAACTTTATGAGTATCAACTTCGGAGATTATTACGATGCCAAAACACCAACTTTCTATAATAAATGGTCAAAACCGTTAAAAAGCTCCTCGATATAGAGAGTTGAGCAACTTCGGACCATTAAAGTTGCTCGGTGTATACTTTTAGTTGTTCCTCTATGTCAAACATTACGAGTATAAGCTTCGGAGATTATTTCCATGCCAAAACAACAACTTTCTATGACAAATGGACAAAAACAGTTAAACGCTCCTCCGTAGAGAGAGTTGAGCAACTTCGGACCATCAAAGTTGCACGGTGTACAATTTTTATTGTTCTTCTATGTCAAATTCTACGAGTATAAGCTTCCGAGATTATTACGATGCCAAAACACCAACTTTCTATGACAAATGGTCAAAACCGTTAAGAAGCTCCTCGATATAGAGAGTTGAGCAACTTCGGACCATCAAAGTTGCTCGGTGTATACTTTTAATTGTTCTTCTATGTCAAGCTTTATGAGTATAAGCTTCGAAGATTATTTTCATACCAAAACAACAACTTCCTATGAAAAATGGACAAAAACCGTTAAAAGCTCCTCCATAGAGAGAGTTGAGCAACTTCGGACTATAAAAGTAGCTCGGTGTACACTTTTTATTGTTCTTCGATGTCAAATTTTAAGACTATAAGCTTTCGATATTATTACGATGCCAAAACACCAACTTTCTATGACAAACGGTCAAAACAGTTAAAAAGCTCCTCGATATAGAGAGTTGAGCAACTTCAGACCATCAAAGTTGCTCGGTGTATTCTTTTAATTGTTCTTCTATGTCAAACATTACGAGTATAAGCTTCGGAGATTATTTCCACGCCAAAACAACAATTTTCTATGATAAATGGACAAAAACCGTTAAAAGCTCCTCCATAGAGAGAGTTGAGCAACTTCGGACCATCAAAGTTGCACGGTGTACACTTTTTATTGTTATTCTATGTCAAATTCTACGACGATAAGCTTCCGAGATCATTACGATGCCAAAACACCAACTTTCTATGACAAATGGTCAAAACCGTTAAGAAGCTCCTCGATATAGAGAGTTGAGCAACTTCGGACCATCAAAGTTGCTCGGTGTATTCTTTTAATTGTTCTTCTATGTCAAACATTACGAGTATAAGCTTCGGAGATTATTTCCACGCCAAAACAACAATTTTCTATGATAAATGGACAAAAACCGTTAAAAGCTTCTCCATAGAGAGAGTTGAGCAACTTCGGACCATCAAACTTGCACGGTGTACACTTTTTATTGTTCTTCTATGTCAAATTCTACGAGTATAAGCTTCCGAGATTATTACGATGCCAAAACACCAACTTTCTATGACAAATGGTCAAAAACCGTTAAAAGCTCCTCCATAGATAGCGTTGAGCAACTTCGGACCATCAAAGTTGCTCAGTGTACACTTTTTATTGTTCTTCGATGTCAAAATTTAAGAGTATAAGCTTCCGAGATTATTACGATGCCAAAACACCAACTTTCTATGACAAATGGTCAAAACCGTTAAAAAGCTCCTCGATATAGAGAGTTGAGCAACTTCAGACCATCAAAGTTGCTCGGTGTATTCTTTTAATTGTTCTTTTATGTCAAACTTTATGAGTATCAACTTCGGAGATTATTACGATGCCAAAACACCAACTTTCTATAATAAATGGTCAAAACCGTTAAAAAGCTCCTCGATATAGAGAGTTGAGCAACTTCGGACCATTAAAGTTGCTCGGTGTATACTTTTAGTTGTTCCTCTATGTCAAACATTACGAGTATAAGCTTCGGAGATTATTTCCATGCCAAAACAACAACTTTCTATGACAAATGGACAAAAACAGTTAAACGCTCCTCCGTAGAGAGAGTTGAGCAACTTCGGACCATCAAAGTTGCACGGTGTACAATTTTTATTGTTCTTCTATGTCAAATTCTACGAGTATAAGCTTCCGAGATTATTA
The DNA here is from genome assembly GCA_963580455.1 of Euonymus europaeus. Lineage (NCBI taxonomy): Eukaryota > Viridiplantae > Streptophyta > Magnoliopsida > Celastrales > Celastraceae > Euonymus > Euonymus europaeus. Next base: position 11,619,136 of record OY756965.1, read on the forward strand.
CGATGCCAAAACACCAACTTTCTATGACAAATGGTCAAAACCGTTAAGAAGCTCCTCGATATAGAGAGTTGAGCAACTTCGGACCATCAAAGTTGCTCGGTGTATACTTTTAATTGTTCTTCTATGTCAAGCTTTATGAGTATAAGCTTCGAAGATTATTTTCATACCAAAACAACAACTTCCTATGAAAAATGGACAAAAACCGTTAAAAGCTCCTCCATAGAGAGAGTTGAGCAACTTCGGACTATAAAAGTAGCTCGGTGTACACTTTTTATTGTTCTTCGATGTCAAATTTTAAGACTATAAGCTTTCGATATTATTACGATGCCAAAACACCAACTTTCTATGACAAATGGTCAAAACAGTTAAAAAGCTCCTCGATATAGAGAGTTGAGCAACTTCAGACCATCAAAGTTGCTCGGTGTATTCTTTTAATTGTTCTTCTATGTCAAACATTACGAGTATAAGCTTCGGAGATTATTTCCACGCCAAAACAACAATTTTCTATGATAAATGGACAAAAACCGTTAAAAGCTCCTCCATAGAGAGAGTTGAGCAACTTCGGACCATCAAAGTTGCACGGTGTACACTTTTTATTGTTATTCTATGTCAAATTCTACGACGATAAGCTTCCGAGATCATTACGATGCCAAAACACCAACTTTCTATGACAAATGGTCAAAACCGTTAAGAAGCTCCTCGATATAGAGAGTTGAGCAACTTCGGACCATCAAAGTTGCTCGGTGTATTCTTTTAATTGTTCTTCTATGTCAAACATTACGAGTATAAGCTTCGGAGATTATTTCCACGCCAAAACAACAATTTTCTATGATAAATGGACAAAAACCGTTAAAAGCTTCTCCATAGAGAGAGTTGAGCAACTTCGGACCATCAAACTTGCACGGTGTACACTTTTTATTGTTCTTCTATGTCAAATTCTACGAGTATAAGCTTCCGAGATTATTACGATGCCAAAACACCAACTTTCTATGACAAATGGTCAAAAACCGTTAAAAGCTCCTCCATAGATAGCGTTGAGCAACTTCGGACCATCAAAGTTGCTCAGTGTACACTTTTTATTGTTCTTCGATGTCAAAATTTAAGAGTATAAGCTTCCGAGATTATTACGATGCCAAAACACCAACTTTCTATGACAAATGGTCAAAACCGTTAAAAAGCTCCTCGATATAGAGAGTTGAGCAACTTCAGACCATCAAAGTTGCTCGGTGTATTCTTTTAATTGTTCTTTTATGTCAAACTTTATGAGTATCAACTTCGGAGATTATTACGATGCCAAAACACCAACTTTCTATAATAAATGGTCAAAACCGTTAAAAAGCTCCTCGATATAGAGAGTTGAGCAACTTCGGACCATTAAAGTTGCTCGGTGTATACTTTTAGTTGTTCCTCTATGTCAAACATTACGAGTATAAGCTTCGGAGATTATTTCCATGCCAAAACAACAACTTTCTATGACAAATGGACAAAAACAGTTAAACGCTCCTCCGTAGAGAGAGTTGAGCAACTTCGGACCATCAAAGTTGCACGGTGTACAATTTTTATTGTTCTTCTATGTCAAATTCTACGAGTATAAGCTTCCGAGATTATTACGATGCCAAAACACCAACTTTCTATGACAAATGGTCAAAACCGTTAAGAAGCTCCTCGATATAGAGAGTTGAGCAACTTCGGACCATCAAAGTTGCTCGGTGTATACTTTTAATTGTTCTTCTATGTCAAGCTTTATGAGTATAAGCTTCGAAGATTATTTTCATACCAAAACAACAACTTCCTATGAAAAATGGACAAAAACCGTTAAAAGCTCCTCCATAGAGAGAGTTGAGCAACTTCGGACTATAAAAGTAGCTCGGTGTACACTTTTTATTGTTCTTCGATGTCAAATTTTAAGACTATAAGCTTTCGATATTATTACGATGCCAAAACACCAACTTTCTATGACAAACGGTCAAAACAGTTAAAAAGCTCCTCGATATAGAGAGTTGAGCAACTTCAGACCATCAAAGTTGCTCGGTGTATTCTTTTAATTGTTCTTCTATGTCAAACATTACGAGTATAAGCTTCGGAGATTATTTCCACGCCAAAACAACAATTTTCTATGATAAATGGACAAAAACCGTTAAAAGCTCCTCCATAGAGAGAGTTGAGCAACTTCGGACCATCAAAGTTGCACGGTGTACACTTTTTATTGTTATTCTATGTCAAATTCTACGACGATAAGCTTCCGAGATCATTACGATGCCAAAACACCAACTTTCTATGACAAATGGTCAAAACCGTTAAGAAGCTCCTCGATATAGAGAGTTGAGCAACTTCGGACCATCAAAGTTGCTCGGTGTATTCTTTTAATTGTTCTTCTATGTCAAACATTACGAGTATAAGCTTCGGAGATTATTTCCACGCCAAAACAACAATTTTCTATGATAAATGGACAAAAACCGTTAAAAGCTTCTCCATAGAGAGAGTTGAGCAACTTCGGACCATCAAACTTGCACGGTGTACACTTTTTATTGTTCTTCTATGTCAAATTCTACGAGTATAAGCTTCCGAGATTATTACGATGCCAAAACACCAACTTTCTATGACAAATGGTCAAAAACCGTTAAAAGCTCCTCCATAGATAGCGTTGAGCAACTTCGGACCATCAAAGTTGCTCAGTGTACACTTTTTATTGTTCTTCGATGTCAAAATTTAAGAGTATAAGCTTCCGAGATTATTACGATGCCAAAACACCAACTTTCTATGACAAATGGTCAAAACCGTTAAAAAGCTCCTCGATATAGAGAGTTGAGCAACTTCAGACCATCAAATTTGCTCGGTGTATTCTTTTAATTGTTCTTTTATGTCAAACTTTATGAGTATCAACTTCGGAGATTATTACGATGCCAAAACACCAACTTTCTATAATAAATGGTCAAAACCGTTAAAAAGCTCCTCGATATAGAGAGTTGAGCAACTTCGGACCATTAAAGTTGCTCGGTGTATACTTTTAGTTGTTCCTCTATGTCAAACATTACGAGTATAAGCTTCGGAGATTATTTCCATGCCAAAACAACAACTTTCTATGACAAATGGACAAAAACAGTTAAACGCTCCTCCGTAGAGAGAGTTGAGCAACTTCGGACCATCAAAGTTGCACGGTGTACAATTTTTATTGTTCTTCTATGTCAAATTCTACGAGTATAAGCTTCCGAGATTATTACGATGCCAAAACACCAACTTTCTATGACAAATGGTCAAAACCGTTAAGAAGCTCCTCGATATAGAGAGTTGAGCAACTTCGGACCATCAAAGTTGCTCGGTGTATACTTTTAATTGTTCTTCTATGTCAAGCTTTATGAGTATAAGCTTCGAAGATTATTTTCATACCAAAACAACAACTTCCTATGAAAAATGGACAAAAACCGTTAAAAGCTCCTCCATAGAGAGAGTTGAGCAACTTCGGACTATAAAAGTAGCTCGGTGTACACTTTTTATTGTTCTTCGATGTCAAATTTTAAGACTATAAGCTTTCGATATTATTACGATGCCAAAACACGAACTTTCTATGACAAATGGTCAAAACAGTTAAAAAGCTCCTCGATATAGAGAGTTGAGCAACTTCAGACCATCAAAGTTGCTCGGTGTATTCTTTTAATTGTTCTTCTATGTCAAACATTACGAGTATAAGCTTCGGAGATTATTTCCACGCCAAAACAACAATTTTCTATGATAAATGGACAAAAACCGTTAAAAGCTCCTCCATAGAGAGAGTTGAGCAACTTCGGACCATCAAAGTTGCACGGTGTACACTTTTTATTGTTATTCTATGTCAAATTCTACGACGATAAGCTTCCGAGATCATTACGATGCCAAAACACCAACTTTCTATGACAAATGGTCAAAACCGTTAAGAAGCTCCTCGATATAGAGAGTTGAGCAACTTCGGACCATCAAAGTTGCTCGGTGTATTCTTTTAATTGTTCTTCTATGTCAAACATTACGAGTATAAGCTTCGGAGATTATTTCCACGCCAAAACAACAATTTTCTATGATAAATGGACAAAAACCGTTAAAAGCTTCTCCATAGAGAGAGTTGAGCAACTTCGGACCATCAAACTTGCACGGTGTACACTTTTTATTGTTCTTCTATGTCAAATTCTACGAGTATAAGCTTCCGAGATTATTACGATGCCAAAACACCAACTTTCTATGACAAATGGTCAAAAACCGTTAAAAGCTCCTCCATAGATAGCGTTGAGCAACTTCGGACCATCAAAGTTGCTCAGTGTACACTTTTTATTGTTCTTCGATGTCAAAATTTAAGAGTATAAGCTTCCGAGATTATTACGATGCCAAAACACCAACTTTCTATGACAAATGGTCAAAACCGTTAAAAAGCTCCTCGATATAGAGAGTTGAGCAACTTCAGACCATCAAAGTTGCTCGGTGTATTCTTTTAATTGTTCTTTTATGTCAAACTTTATGAGTATCAACTTCGGAGATTATTACGATGCCAAAACACCAACTTTCTATAATAAATGGTCAAAACCGTTAAAAAGCTCCTCGATATAGAGAGTTGAGCAACTTCGGACCATTAAAGTTGCTCGGTGTATACTTTTAGTTGTTCCTCTATGTCAAACATTACGAGTATAAGCTTCGGAGATTATTTCCATGCCAAAACAACAACTTTCTATGACAAATGGACAAAAACAGTTAAACGCTCCTCCGTAGAGAGAGTTGAGCAACTTCGGACCATCAAAGTTGCACGGTGTACAATTTTTATTGTTCTTCTATGTCAAATTCTACGAGTATAAGCTTCCGAGATTATTACGATGCCAAAACACCAACTTTCTATGACAAATGGTCAAAACCGTTAAGAAGCTCCTCGATATAGAGAGTTGAGCAACTTCGGACCATCAAAGTTGCTCGGTGTATACTTTTAATTGTTCTTCTATGTCAAGCTTTATGAGTATAAGCTTCGAAGATTATTTTCATACCAAAACAACAACTTCCTATGAAAAATGGACAAAAACCGTTAAAAGCTCCTCCATAGAGAGAGTTGAGCAACTTCGGACTATAAAAGTAGCTCGGTGTACACTTTTTATTGTTCTTCGATGTCAAATTTTAAGACTATAAGCTTTCGATATTATTACGATGCCAAAACACCAACTTTCTATGACAAATGGTCAAAACAGTTAAAAAGCTCCTCGATATAGAGAGTTGAGCAACTTCAGACCATCAAAGTTGCTCGGTGTATTCTTTTAATTGTTCTTCTATGTCAAACATTACGAGTATAAGCTTCGGAGATTATTTCCACGCCAAAACAACAATTTTCTATGATAAATGGACAAAAACCGTTAAAAGCTCCTCCATAGAGAGAGTTGAGCAACTTCGGACCATCAAAGTTGCACGGTGTACACTTTTTATTGTTATTCTATGTCAAATTCTACGACGATAAGCTTCCGAGATCATTACGATGCCAAAACACCAACTTTCTATGACAAATGGTCAAAACCGTTAAGAAGCTCCTCGATATAGAGAGTTGAGCAACTTCGGACCATCAAAGTTGCTCGGTGTATTCTTTTAATTGTTCTTCTATGTCAAACATTACGAGTATAAGCTTCGGAGATTATTTCCACGCCAAAACAACAATTTTCTATGATAAATGGACAAAAACCGTTAAAAGCTTCTCCATAGAGAGAGTTGAGCAACTTCGGACCATCAAACTTGCACGGTGTACACTTTTTATTGTTCTTCTATGTCAAATTCTACGAGTATAAGCTTCCGAGATTATTACGATGCCAAAACACCAACTTTCTATGACAAATGGTCAAAAACCGTTAAAAGCTCCTCCATAGATAGCGTTGAGCAACTTCGGACCATCAAAGTTGCTCAGTGTACACTTTTTATTGTTCTTCGATGTCAAAATTTAAGAGTATAAGCTTCCGAGATTATTACGATGCCAAAACACCAACTTTCTATGACAAATGGTCAAAACCGTTAAAAAGCTCCTCGATATAGAGAGTTGAGCAACTTCAGACCATCAAAGTTGCTCGGTGTATTCTTTTAATTGTTCTTTTATGTCAAACTTTATGAGTATCAACTTCGGAGATTATTACGATGCCAAAACACCAACTTTCTATAATAAATGGTCAAAACCGTTAAAAAGCTCCTCGATATAGAGAGTTGAGCAACTTCGGACCATTAAAGTTGCTCGGTGTATACTTTTAGTTGTTCCTCTATGTCAAACATTACGAGTATAAGCTTCGGAGATTATTTCCATGCCAAAACAACAACTTTCTATGACAAATGGACAAAAACAGTTAAACGCTCCTCCGTAGAGAGAGTTGAGCAACTTCGGACCATCAAAGTTGCACGGTGTACAATTTTTATTGTTCTTCTATGTCAAATTCTACGAGTATAAGCTTCCGAGATTATTACGATGCCAAAACACCAACTTTCTATGACAAATGGTCAAAACCGTTAAGAAGCTCCTCGATATAGAGAGTTGAGCAACTTCGGACCATCAAAGTTGCTCGGTGTATACTTTTAATTGTTCTTCTATGTCAAGCTTTATGAGTATAAGCTTCGAAGATTATTTTCATACCAAAACAACAACTTCCTATGAAAAATGGACAAAAACCGTTAAAAGCTCCTCCATAGAGAGAGTTGAGCAACTTCGGACTATAAAAGTAGCTCGGTGTACACTTTTTATTGTTCTTCGATGTCAAATTTTAAGACTATAAGCTTTCGATATTATTACGATGCCAAAACACCAACTTTCTATGACAAATGGTCAAAACAGTTAAAAAGCTCCTCGATATAGAGAGTTGAGCAACTTCAGACCATCAAAGTTGCTCGGTGTATTCTTTTAATTGTTCTTCTATGTCAAACATTACGAGTATAAGCTTCGGAGATTATTTCCACGCCAAAACAACAATTTTCTATGATAAATGGACAAAAACCGTTAAAAGCTCCTCCATAGAGAGAGTTGAGCAACTTCGGACCATCAAAGTTGCACGGTGTACACTTTTTATTGTTATTCTATGTCAAATTCTACGACGATAAGCTTCCGAGATCATTACGATGCCAAAACACCAACTTTCTATGACAAATGGTCAAAACCGTTAAGAAGCTCCTCGATATAGAGAGTTGAGCAACTTCGGACCATCAAAGTTGCTCGGTGTATTCTTTTAATTGTTCTTCTATGTCAAACATTACGAGTATAAGCTTCGGAGATTATTTCCACGCCAAAACAACAATTTTCTATGATAAATGGACAAAAACCGTTAAAAGCTTCTCCATAGAGAGAGTTGAGCAACTTCGGACCATCAAACTTGCACGGTGTACACTTTTTATTGTTCTTCTATGTCAAATTCTACGAGTATAAGCTTCCGAGATTATTACGATGCCAAAACACCAACTTTCTATGACAAATGGTCAAAAACCGTTAAAAGCTCCTCCATAGATAGCGTTGAGCAACTTCGGACCATCAAAGTTGCTCAGTGTACACTTTTTATTGTTCTTCGATGTCAAAATTTAAGAGTATAAGCTTCCGAGATTATTACGATGCCAAAACACCAACTTTCTATGACAAATGGTCAAAACCGTTAAAAAGCTCCTCGATATAGAGAGTTGAGCAACTTCAGACCATCAAAGTTGCTCGGTGTATTCTTTTAATTGTTCTTTTATGTCAAACTTTATGAGTATCAACTTCGGAGATTATTACGATGCCAAAACACCAACTTTCTATAATAAATGGTCAAAACCGTTAAAAAGCTCCTCGATATAGAGAGTTGAGCAACTTCGGACCATTAAAGTTGCTCGGTGTATACTTTTAGTTGTTCCTCTATGTCAAACATTACGAGTATAAGCTTCGGAGATTATTTCCATGCCAAAACAACAACTTTCTATGACAAATGGACAAAAACAGTTAAACGCTCCTCCGTAGAGAGAGTTGAGCAACTTCGGACCATCAAAGTTGCACGGTGTACAATTTTTATTGTTCTTCTATGTCAAATTCTACGAGTATAAGCTTCCGAGATTATTACGATGCCAAAACACCAACTTTCTATGACAAATGGTCAAAACCGTTAAGAAGCTCCTCGATATAGAGAGTTGAGCAACTTCGGACCATCAAAGTTGCTCGGTGTATACTTTTAATTGTTCTTCTATGTCAAGCTTTATGAGTATAAGCTTCGAAGATTATTTTCATACCAAAACAACAACTTCCTATGAAAAATGGACAAAAACCGTTAAAAGCTCCTCCATAGAGAGAGTTGAGCAACTTCGGACTATAAAAGTATCTCGGTGTACACTGTTTATTGTTCTTCGATGTCAAATTTTAAGACTATAAGCTTTCGATATTATTACGATGCCAAAACACCAACTTTCTATGACAAATGGTCAAAACAGTTAAAAAGCTCCTCGATATAGAGAGTTGAGCAACTTCAGACCATCAAAGTTGCTCGGTGTATTCTTTTAATTGTTCTTCTATGTCAAACATTACGAGTATAAGCTTCGGAGATTATTTCCACGCCAAAACAACAATTTTCTATGATAAATGGACAAAAACCGTTAAAAGCTCCTCCATAGAGAGAGTTGAGCAACTTCGGACCATCAAAGTTGCACGGTGTACACTTTTTATTGTTATTCTATGTCAAATTCTACGACGATAAGCTTCCGAGATCATTACGATGCCAAAACACCAACTTTCTATAACAAATGGTCAAAACCGTTAAGAAGCTCCTCGATATAGAGAGTTGAGCAACTTCGGACCATCAAAGTTGCTCGGTGTATTCTTTTAATTGTTCTTCTATGTCAAACATTACGAGTATAAGCTTCGGAGATTATTTCCACGCCAAAACAACAATTTTCTATGATAAATGGACAAAAACCGTTAAAAGCTTCTCCATAGAGAGAGTTGAGCAACTTCGGACCATCAAACTTGCACGGTGTACACTTTTTATTGTTCTTCTATGTCAAATTCTACGAGTATAAGCTTCCGAGATTATTACGATGCCAAAACACCAACTTTCTATGACAAATGGTCAAAAACCGTTAAAAGCTCCTCCATAGAGAGAGTTGAGCAACTTCGGACTATAAAAGTAGCTCGGTGTACACTTTTTATTGTTCTTCGATGTCAAATTTTAAGACTATAAGCTTTCGAGATTATTACGATGCCAAAACACCAACTTTCTATGACAAATGGTCAAAACCGTTAAAAAGCTCCTCGATATAGAGAGTTGAGCAACTTCAGACCATCAAAGTTGCTCGGTGTATTCTTTTAATTGTTCTTCTATGTCAAACATTACGAGTATAAGTTTCGGAGATTATTTCCACGCCAAAACAACAATTTTCTATGATAAATGGACAAAAACCGTTAAAAGCTCCTCCATAGAGAGAGTTGAGCAACTTCGGACCATCAAAGTTGCACGGTGTACACTTTTTATTGTTCTTCTATGTCAAATTCCACGACGATAAGCTTCCGAGATCATTACGATGCCAAAACACCAACTTTCTATGACAAATGGTCAAAACCGTTAAGAAGCTCCTCGATATAGAGAGTTGAGCAACTTCGGACCATCAAAGTTGCTCGGTGTATTCTTTTAATTGTTCTTCTATGTCAAACATTACGAGTATAAGCTTCGGAGATTATTTCCACGCCAAAACAACAATTTTCTACGATAAATGGACAAAAACCGTTAAAAGCTTCTCCATAGAGAGAGTTGAGCAACTTCGGACCATCAAACTTGCACGGTGTACACTTTTTATTGTTCTTCTATGTCAAATTCTACGAGTATAAGCTTCCGAGATTATTACGATGCCAAAACACCAACTTTCTATGACAAATGTTCAAAAACCGTTAAAAGCTCCTCCATAGAGAGAGTTGAGCAACTTCGGACTATAAAAGTAGCTCGGTGTACACTTTTTATTGTTCTTCGATGTCAAATTTTAAGACTATAAGCTTTCGAGATTATTACGATGCCAAAACACCAACTTTCTATGACAAATGGTCAAAACCGTTAAAAAGCTCCTCGATATAGAGAGTTGAGCAACTTCAGACCATCAAAGTTGCTCGGTGTATTCTTTTAATTGTTCTTCTATGTCAAACATTACGAGTATAAGTTTCTGAGATTATTTCCATGCCAAAACAACAACTTTCTATGATAAATGGACAAAAACCGTTAAAAGCTTCTCCATAGAGAGAGTTGAGCAACTTCGGACCATCAAACTTGCACGGTGTACACTTTTTATTGTTCTTCTATGTCAAATTCTACGAGTATAAGCTTCCGAGATTATTACGATGCCAAAACACCAACTTTCTATGACAAATGGTCAAAAACCGTTAAAAGCTCCTCCATAGATAGCGTTGAGCAACTTCGGACCATCAAAGTTGCTCAGTGTACACTTTTTATTGTTCTTCGATGTCAAAATTTAAGAGTATAAGCTTCCGAGATTATTACGATGCCAAAACACCAACTTTCTATGACAAATGGTCAAAACCGTTAAAAAGCTCCTCGATATAGAGAGTTGAGCAACTTCAGACCATCAAAGTTGCTCGGTGTATTCTTTTAATTGTTCTTTTATGTCAAACTTTATGAGTATCAACTTCGGAGATTATTACGATGCCAAAACACCAACTTTCTATAATAAATGGTCAAAACCGTTAAAAAGCTCCTCGATATAGAGAGTTGAGCAACTTCGGACCATTAAAGTTGCTCGGTGTATACTTTTAGTTGTTCCTCTATGTCAAACATTACGAGTATAAGCTTCGGAGATTATTTCCATGCCAAAACAACAACTTTCTATGACAAATGGACAAAAACAGTTAAACGCTCCTCCGTAGAGAGAGTTGAGCAACTTCGGACCATCAAAGTTGCACGGTGTACAATTTTTATTGTTCTTCTATGTCAAATTCTACGAGTATAAGCTTCCGAGATTATTACGATGCCAAAACACCAACTTTCTATGACAAATGGTCAAAACCGTTAAGAAGCTCCTCGATATAGAGAGTTGAGCAACTTCGGACCATCAAAGTTGCTCGGTGTATACTTTTAATTGTTCTTCTATGTCAAGCTTTATGAGTATAAGCTTCGAAGATTATTTTCATACCAAAACAACAACTTTCTATGACAAATGGACAAAAACCGTTAAAAGCTTCTCCATAGAGAGAGTTGAGCAACTTCGGACCATCAAACTTGCACGGTGTACACTTTTTATTGTTCTTCGATGTCAAATTCTACAAGTATAAGCTTCCGAGATTATTACGATGCCAAAACTCCAACTTTCTATGACAAATGGTCAAAAACCGTTAAAAGCTCCTCCATAGAGAGAGTTGAGCAACTTCGGACCATCAAAGTTGCACGGTGTACACTTTTTATTGTTCTTCTATGTCAAATTCTACGACGATAAGCTTCCGAGATTATTACGATGCCAAAACACCAACTTTCTATGACAAATGGTCAAAACCGTTAAGAAGCTCCTCGATATAGAGAGTTGAGCAACTTCGGACCATCAAAGTTGCTCGGTGTATTCTTTTAATTGTTCTTCTATGTCAAACATTACGAGTATAAGCTTCAGAGATTATTTCCACGCCAAAACAACCATTTTCTATGATAAATGGACAAAAACCGTTAAAAGCTTCTCCATAGAGAGAGTTGAGCAACTTCGGACCATCAAACTTGCACGGTGTACACTTTTTATTGTTCTTCTATGTCAAATTCTACGAGTATAAGCTTCCGAGATTATTACGATGCCAAAACACCAACTTTCTATGACAAATGGTCAAAACCGTTAAAAGCTCCTCCATAGAGAGAGTTGAGCAACTTCGGACCATCAAAGTTGCTCGGTGTATACTTTTAATTGTTCTTCTATGTCAAATTCTACGACGATAAGCTTCCGAGATTATTACGATGCCAAAACACCAACTTTCTATGACAAATGGTCAAAACCGTTAAGAAGCTCCTCGATATAGAGAGTTGAGCAACTTTGGACCATCAAAGTTGCTCGGTGTATACTTTTAATTGTTCTTCTATGTCAAGCTTTATGAGTATAAGCTTCGAAGATTATTTTCATACCAAAACAACAACTTTCTATGACAAATGGACAAAAACCGTTAAAAGCTCCTCCATAGAGAGAGTTGAGAACCTTCGGACTATAAAAGTAGCTCGGTGTACACTTTTTATTGTTCTTCGATGTCAAATTTTAAGACTATAAGCTTTCGAGATTATTACGATGTCAAAACACCAACTTTCTATGACAAATGGTCAAAACCGTTAAAAAGCTCCTCGATAAAGAGAGTTGAGCAACTTCAGACCATCAAAGTTGCTCGGTGTATTCTTTTAATTGTTCTTCTATGTCAAACATTACGAGTATAAGCTTCGGAGATTATTTCCACGCCAAAACAACAATTTTCTATGATAAATGGACAAAAACCGTTAAAAGCTCCTCCATAGAGAGAGTTGAGCAACTTCGGACCATCAAAGTTGCACGGTGTACACTTTTTATTGTTCTTCTATGTCCAATTCTACGACGATAAGCTTCCGAAATTATTACGATGCCAAAACACCAACTTTCTATGAAAAATGGTCAAAACCGTTAAGAAGCTCTTCGATATAGAGAGTTGAGCAACTTCGGACCATCAAAGTTGCTCGGTGTATTCTTTTAATTGTTCTTCTATGTCAAACATTACGAGTATAAGCTTCGGAGATTATTTCCACGCCAAAACAACAATTTTCTATGATAAATGGACAAAAACCGTTAAAAGCTTCTCCATAGAGAGAGTTGAGCAACTTCGGACCATCAAACTTGCACGGTGTACGCTTTTTATTGTTCTTCTATGTCAAATTCTACGAGTATAAGCTTCCGAGATTATTACGATGCCAAAACACCAACTTTCTATGACAAATGCTCAAAAACCGTTAAAAGCTCCTCCATAGATAGCGTTTAGCAACTTCGGACCATCAAAGTTGCTCAGTGTACACTTTTTAATGTTCTTCGATGTCAAAATTTAAGAGTATAAGCTTCCGAGATTATTACGATGCCAAAACACCAACTTTCTATGACAAATGGTCAAAACCGTTAAAAAGCTCCTCGATATAGAGAGTTGAGCAACTTCAGACCATCAAAGTTGCTCGGTGTATTCTTTTAATTGTTCTTTTATGTCAAACTTTATGAGTATCAACTTCGGAGATTATTACGATGCCAAAACACCAACTTTCTATAATAAATGGTCAAAACCGTTAAAAAGCTCCTCGATATAGAGAGTTGAGCAACTTCGGACCATTAAAGTTGCTCGGTGTATACTTTTAGTTGTTCCTCTATGTCAAACATTACGAGTATAAGCTTCGGAGATTATTTCCATGCCAAAACAATAACTTTCTATGACAAATGGACAAAAACCGTTAAAAGCTCCTCCGTAGAGAGAGTTGAGCAATTTTCGGACCATCAAAGTTGCACGGTGTACAATTTTTATTGTTCTTCTATGTCAAATTCTACGAGTATAAGCTTCCGAGATTATTACGATGCCAAAACACCAACTTTCTATGACAAATGGTCAAAACCGTTAAGAAGCTCCTCGATATAGAGAGTTGAGCAACTTCGGACCATCAAAGTTGTTCGGTGTATACTTCTAATTGTTCTTCTATGTCAAGCTTTATGAGTATAAGCTTCGAAGATTATTTTAATACCAAAACAACGACTTTCTATGACAAATGGACAAAAACCGTTAAAAGCTTCTCCATAGAGAGTGTTGAGCAACTTCGGACTATCAAACTTGCACGGTGTACACTTTTTATTGTTCTTCTATGTCAAATTCTACGAGTATAAGCTTCCGAGATTATTACGATGCCAAAACACCAACTTTCTATGACAAATGGTCAAAAACCGTTAAAAGCTCATCCATAGAGAGAGTTGAGCAACTTCGGACTATAAAAGTAGCTCGGTGTACACTTTTTATTGTTCTTCGATGTCAAATTTTAAGACTATAAGCTTTCGATATTATTACGATGCCAAAACACCAACTTTCTATGACAAATGGTCAAAACCGTTAAAAAGCTCCTCGATATAGAGAGTTGAGCAACTTCAGACCATCAAAGTTGCTCGGTGTATTCTTTTAATTGTTCTTCTATGTCAAACATTACGAGTATAAGTTCGGAGATTATTTCCATGCCAAAACAACAACTTTCTATGATAAATGGACAAAAACCGTTAAAAGCTTCTCCATAGAGAGAGTTGAGCAACTTCGGACCATCAAACTTGCACGGTGTACACTTTTTATTGTTCTTCTATGTCAAATTCTACGAGTATAAGCTTCCGAGATTATTACGACGCCAAAACACCAACTTTCTATGACAAATGGTCAAAAACCGTTAAAAGCTCCTCCATAGATAGCGTTGAGCAACTTCGGACCATCAAAGTTGCTCAGTGTACACTTTTTATTGTTCTTCGATGTCAAAATTTAAGAGTATAAGCTTCCGAGATTATTACGATGCCAAAACACCAACTTTCTATGACAAATGGTCAAAACCGTTAAAAAGCTCCTCGATATAGAGAGTTGAGCAACTTCAGACCATCAAAGTTGCTCGGTGTATTCTTTTAATTGTTCTTTTATGTCAAACTTTATGAGTATCAACTTCGGAGATTATTACGATGCCAAAACACCAACTTTCTATAATAAATGGTCAAAACCGTTAAAAAGCTCCTCGATATAGAGAGTTGAGCAACTTCGGACCATTAAAGTTGCTCGGTGTATACTTTTAGTTGTTCCTCTATGTCAAACATTACGAGTATAAGCTTCGGAGATTATTTCCATGCCAAAACAACAACTTTCTATGACAAATGGACAAAAACAGTTAAACGCTCCTCCGTAGAGAGAGTTGAGCAACTTCGGACCATCAAAGTTGCACGGTGTACAATTTTTATTGTTCTTCTATGTCAGATTCTACGAGTATAAGCTTCCGAGATTATTACGATGCCAAAACACCAACTTTCGATGACAAATGGTCAAAACCGTTAAGAAGCTCCTCGATATAGAGAGTTGAGCAACTTCGGACCATCAAAGTTGCTCGGTGTATAATTTTAATTGTTCTTCTATGTCAAGCTTTATGAGTATAAGCTTCGAAGATTATTTTCATACCAAAACAACAACTTTCTATGACAAATGGACAAAAACCGTTAAAAGCTCCTCTATAGAGAGAGTTGAGCAACTTCGGACTATAAAAGTAGCTCGGTGTACACTTTTTATTGTTCTTCGATGTCAAATTTTAAGACTATAAGCTTTCGAGATTATTACGATGCCAAAACACCAACTTTCTATGACAAATGGTCAAAACCGTTAAAAAGCTCCTCGATATAGAGAGTTGAGCAACTTCAGACCATCAAAGTTGCTCGGTGTATTATTTTAATTGTTCTTCTATGTCAAACATTACGAGTATAAGCTTCGGAGATTATTTCCACGCCAAAACAACAATTTTCTATGATAAATGGATAAAAACCGTTAAAAGCTCCTCCATAGAGAGAGTTGAGCAACTTCGGACCATCAAAGTTGCACGGTGTACACTTTTTATTGTTCTTCTATGTCAAATTCTACGACGATAAGCTTCCGAGATTATTACGATGCCAAAACACCAACTTTCTATGACAAATGGTCAAAACCGTTAAGAAGCTCCTCGATATAGAGAGTTGAGCAACTTCGGACCATCAAAGTTGCTCGGTGTATTCTTTTAATTGTTCTTCTATGTCAAACATTACGAGTATAAGCTTCGGAGATTATTTCCACGCCAAAACAACAACTTTCTATGACAAATGGACAAAAACCGTTAAAAGCTTCTCTATAGAGAGAGTTGAGCAACTTCGGACTATAAAAGTAGCTCGGTGTAGACTTTTTATTGTTCTTCTATGTCAAATTCTACGAGTATAAGCTTCCGAGATTATTACAATGCCAAAACACTAACTTTCTATGACAAATGGTCAAAAACCGTTAAAAGCTCCTCCATAGATAGCGTTGAGCAACTTCGGACCATCAAAGTTGCTCAGTGTACACTTTTTATTGTTCTTCGATGTCAAAATTTAAGAGTATAAGCTTCCGAGATTATTACGATGCTAAAACACCAACTTTCTATGACAAATGGTCAAAACCGTTAAAAAGCTCCTCGATATAGAGAGTTGAGCAACTTCAGACCATCAAAGTTGCTCGGTGTATTCTTTTAATTGTTCTTTTATGTCAAACTTTATGAGTATCAACTTCGGAGATTATTACGATGCCAAAACACCAACTTTCTATAATAAATGGTCAAAACCGTTAAAAAGCTCCTCGATATAGAGAGTTGAGCAACTTCGGACCATTAAAGTTGCTCGGTGTATACTTTTAGTTGTTCCTCTATGTCAAACATTACGAGTATAAGCTTCGGAGATTATTTCCATGCCAAAACACCAACTTTCTATAATAAATGGTCAAAACCGTTAAAAAGCTCCTCGATATAGAGAGTTGAGCAACTTCGGACCATCAAAGTTGCTCGGTGTATACTTTTAATTGTTCTTCTATGTCAAGCTTTATGAGTATAAGCTTCGAAGATTATTTTCATACCAAAACAACAACTTTCTATGACAAATGGACAAAAACCGTTAAAAAGCTCCTCGATATAGAGAGTTGAGCAACTTCAGACCATCAAAGTTGCTCGGTGTATTATTTTAATTGTTCTTCTATGTCAAACATTACGAGTATAAGCTTCGGAGATTATTTCCACGCCAAAACAACAATTTTCTATGATAAATGGATAAAAACCGTTAAAAGCTCCTCCATAGAGAGAGTTGAGCAACTTCGGACCATCAAAGTTGCACGGTGTACACTTTTTATTGTTCTTCTATGTCAAATTCTACGACGATAAGCTTCCGAGATTATTACGATGCCAAAACACCAACTTTCTATGACAAATGGTCAAAACCGTTAAGAAGCTCCTCGATATAGAGAGTTGAGCAACTTCGGACCATCAAAGTTGCTCGGTGTATTCTTTTAATTGTTCTTCTATGTCAAACATTACGAGTATAAGCTTCGGAGATTATTTCCACGCCAAAACAACAACTTTCTATGACAAATGGACAAAAACCGTTAAAAGCTTCTCTATAGAGAGAGTTGAGCAACTTCGGACTATAAAAGTAGCTCGGTGTAGACTTTTTATTGTTCTTCTATGTCAAATTCTACGAGTATAAGCTTCCGAGATTATTACAATGCCAAAACACTAACTTTCTATGACAAATGGTCAAAAACCGTTAAAAGCTCCTCCATAGATAGCGTTGAGCAACTTCGGACCATCAAAGTTGCTCAGTGTACACTTTTTATTGTTCTTCGATGTCAAAATTTAAGAGTATAAGCTTCCGAGATTATTACGATGCTAAAACACCAACTTTCTATGACAAATGGTCAAAACCGTTAAAAAGCTCCTCGATATAGAGAGTTGAGCAACTTCAGACCATCAAAGTTGCTCGGTGTATTCTTTTAATTGTTCTTTTATGTCAAACTTTATGAGTATCAACTTCGGAGATTATTACGATGCCAAAACACCAACTTTCTATAATAAATGGTCAAAACCGTTAAAAAGCTCCTCGATATAGAGAGTTGAGCAACTTCGGACCATTAAAGTTGCTCGGTGTATACTTTTAGTTGTTCCTCTATGTCAAACATTACGAGTATAAGCTTCGGAGATTATTTCCATGCCAAAACACCAACTTTCTATAATAAATGGTCAAAACCGTTAAAAAGCTCCTCGATATAGAGAGTTGAGCAACTTCGGACCATCAAAGTTGCTCGGTGTATACTTTTAATTGTTCTTCTATGTCAAGCTTTATGAGTATAAGCTTCGAAGATTATTTTCATACCAAAACAACAACTTTCTATGACAAATGGACAAAAACCGTTAAAAAGCTCCTCGATATAGAGAGTTGAGCAACTTCAGACCATCAAAGTTGCTCGGTGTATTCTTTTAATTGTTCTTTTATGTCAAACTTTATGAGTATCAACTTCGGAGATTATTACGATGCCAAAACACCAACTTTCTATAATAAATGGTCAAAACCGTTAAAAAGCTCCTCGATATAGAGAGTTGAGCAACTTCGGACCATTAAAGTTGCTCGGTGTATACTTTTAGTTGTTCCTCTATGTCAAACATTACGAGTATAAGCTTCGGAGATTATTTCCATGCCAAAACAACAACTTTCTATGACAAATGGACAAAAACAGTTAAACGCTCCTCCGTAGAGAGAGTTGAGCAACTTCGGACCATCAAAGTTGCACGGTGTACAATTTTTATTGTTCTTCTATGTCAGATTCTACGAGTATAAGCTTCCGAGATTATTACGATGCCAAAACACCAACTTTCGATGACAAATGGTCAAAACCGTTAAGAAGCTCCTCGATATAGAGAGTTGAGCAACTTCGGACCATCAAAGTTGCTCGGTGTATAATTTTAATTGTTCTTCTATGTCAAGCTTTATGAGTATAAGCTTCGAAGATTATTTTCATACCAAAACAACAACTTTCTATGACAAATGGACAAAAACCGTTAAAAGCTCCTCTATAGAGAGAGTTGAGCAACTTCGGACTATAAAAGTAGCTCGGTGTACACTTTTTATTGTTCTTCGATGTCAAATTTTAAGACTATAAGCTTTCGAGATTATTACGATGCCAAAACACCAACTTTCTATGACAAATGGTCAAAACCGTTAAAAAGCTCCTCGATATAGAGAGTTGAGCAACTTCAGACCATCAAAGTTGCTCGGTGTATTATTTTAATTGTTCTTCTATGTCAAACATTACGAGTATAAGCTTCGGAGATTATTTCCACGCCAAAACAACAATTTTCTATGATAAATGGACAAAAACCGTTAAAAGCTCCTCCATAGAGAGAGTTGAGCAACTTCGGACCATCAAAGTTGCACGG
Organism: Euonymus europaeus; assembly: GCA_963580455.1. NCBI lineage: Eukaryota > Viridiplantae > Streptophyta > Magnoliopsida > Celastrales > Celastraceae > Euonymus > Euonymus europaeus. Next base: position 11,638,074 of record OY756965.1, read on the forward strand.
TGTACACTTTTTATTGTTCTTCTATGTCAAATTCTACGACGATAAGCTTCCGAGATTATTACGATGCCAAAACACCAACTTTCTATGACAAATGGTCAAAACCGTTAAGAAGCTCCTCGATATAGAGAGTTGAGCAACTTCGGACCATCAAAGTTGCTCGGTGTATTCTTTTAATTGTTCTTCTATGTCAAACATTACGAGTATAAGCTTCGGAGATTATTTCCACGCCAAAACAACAACTTTCTATGACAAATGGACAAAAACCGTTAAAAGCTCCTCTATAGAGAGAGTTGAGCAACTTCGGACTATAAAAGTAGCTCGGTGTAGACTTTTTATTGTTCTTCTATGTCAAATTCTACGAGTATAAGCTTCCGAGATTATTACAATGCCAAAACACTAACTTTCTATGACAAATGGTCAAAAACCGTTAAAAGCTCCTCCATAGATAGCGTTGAGCAACTTCGGACCATCAAAGTTGCTCAGTGTACACTTTTTATTGTTCTTCGATGTCAAAATTTAAGAGTATAAGCTTCCGAGATTATTACGATGCCAAAACACCAACTTTCTATGACAAATGGTCAAAACCGTTAAAAAGCTCCTCGATATAGAGAGTTGAGCAACTTCAGACCATCAAAGTTGCTCGGTGTATTCTTTTAATTGTTCTTTTATGTCAAACTTTATGAGTATCAACTTCGGAGATTATTACGATGCCAAAACACCAACTTTCTATAATAAATGGTCAAAACCGTTAAAAAGCTCCTCGATATAGAGAGTTGAGCAACTTCGGACCATTAAAGTTGCTCGGTGTATACTTTTAGTTGTTCCTCTATGTCAAACATTACGAGTATAAGCTTCGGAGATTATTTCCATGCCAAAACACCAACTTTCTATAATAAATGGTCAAAACCGTTAAAAAGCTCCTCGATATAGAGAGTTGAGCAACTTCGGACCATCAAAGTTGCTCGGTGTATACTTTTAATTGTTCTTCTATGTCAAGCTTTATGAGTATAAGCTTCGAAAATTATTTTCATACCAAAACAACAACTTTCTATGACAAATGGACAAAAACCGTTAAAAAGCTCCTCGATATAGAGAGTTGAGCAACTTCAGACCATCAAAGTTGCTCGGTGTATTCTTTTAATTGTTCTTTTATGTCAAACTTTATGAGTATCAACTTCGGAGATTATTACGATGCCAAAACACCAACTTTCTATAATAAATGGTCAAAACCGTTAAAAAGCTCCTCGATATAGAGAGTTGAGCAACTTCGGACCATCAAAGTTGCTCGGTGTATACTTTTAATTGTTCTTCTATGTCAAGCTTTATGAGTATAAGCTTCGAAGATTATTTTCATACCAAAACAACAACTTTCTATGACAAATGGACAAAAACCGTTAAAAGCTCTTCTATAGAGAGAGTTGAGCAACTTCGGACTATAAAAGTAGCTCGGTGTACACTTTTTATTGTTCTTCGATGTCAAATTTTAAGACTTATAAGCTTTCGAGATTATTACGATGGCAAAACACCAACTTTCTATGACAAATGGTCAAAACCGTTAAAAAGCTCCTCGATATAGAGAGTTGAGCAACTTCAGACCATCAAAGTTGCTCGGTGTATTATTTTAATTGTTCTTCTATGTCAAACATTACGAGTATAAGCTTCGGAGATTATTTCCACGCCAAAACAACAATTTTCTATGATAAATGGACAAAAACCGTTAAAAGCTCCTCCATAGAGAGAGTTGAGCAACTTCGGACCATCAAAGTTGCACGGTGTACACTTTTTATTGTTCTTCTATGTCAAATTCTACGACGATAAGCTTCCGAGATTATTACGATGCCAAAACACCAACTTTCTATGACAAATGGTCAAAACCGTTAAGAAGCTCCTCGATATAGAGAGTTGAGCAACTTCGGACCATCAAAGTTGCTCGGTGTATTCTTTTAATTGTTCTTCTATGTCAATCATTACGAGTATAAGCTTCGGAGATTATTTCCACGCCAAAACAACAACTTTCTATGACAAATGGACAAAAACCGTTAAAAGCTCCTCTATAGAGAGAGTTGAGCAACTTCGGACTATAAAAGTAGCTCGGTGTACACTTTTTATTGTTCTTCTATGTCAAATTCTACGAGTATAAGCTTCCGAGATTATTACAATACCAAAACACTAACTTTCTATGACAAATGGTCAAAAACCGTTAAAAGCTCCTCCATAGATAGCGTTGAGCAACTTCGGACCATCAAAGTTGCTCAGTGTACACTTTTTATTGTTCTTCGATGTCAAAATTTAAGAGTATAAGCTTCCGAGATTATTACGATGCCAAAACACCAACTTTCTATGACAAATGGTCAAAACCGTTAAAAAGCTCCTCGATATAGAGAGTTGAGCAACTTCAGACCATCAAAGTTGCTCGGTGTATTCTTTTAATTGTTCTTTTATGTCAAACTTTATGAGTATCAACTTCGGAGATTATTACGATGCCAAAACACCAACTTTCTATAATAAATGGTCAAAACCGTTAAAAAGCTCCTCGATATAGAGAGTTGAGCAACTTCGGACCATTAAAGTTGCTCGGTGTATACTTTTAGTTGTTCCTCTATGTCAAACATTACGAGTATAAGCTTCGGAGATTATTTCCATGCCAAAACAACAACTTTCTATGACAAATGGACAAAAACAGTTAAACGCTCCTCCGTAGAGAGAGTTGAGCAACTTCGGACCATCAAAGTTGCACGGTGTACAATTTTTATTGTTCTTCTATGTCAAATTCTACGAGTATAAGCTTCCGAGATTATTACGATGCCAAAACACCAACTTTCGATGACAAATGGTCAAAACCGTTAAGAAGCTCCTCGATATAGAGAGTTGAGCAACTTCGGACCATCAAAGTTGCTCGGTGTATACTTTTAATTGTTCTTCTATGTCAAGCTTTATGAGTATAAGCTTCGAAGATTATTTTCATACCAAAACAACAACTTTCTATGACAAATGGACAAAAACCGTTAAAAGCTCCTCTATAGAGAGAGTTGAGCAACTTCGGACTATAAAAGTAGCTCGGTGTACACTTTTTATTGTTCTTCGATGTCAAATTTTAAGACTATAAGCTTTCGAGATTATTACGATGCCAAAACACCAACTTTCTATGACAAATGGTCAAAACCGTTAAAAAGCTCCTCGATATAGAGAGTTGAGCAACTTCAGACCATCAAAGTTGCTCGGTGTATTATTTTAATTGTTCTTCTATGTCAAACATTACGAGTATAAGCTTCGGAGATTATTTCCACGCCAAAACAACAATTTTCTATGATAAATGGACAAAAACCGTTAAAAGCTCCTCCATAGAGAGAGTTGAGCAACTTCGGACCATCAAAGTTGCACGGTGTACACTTTTTATTGTTCTTCTATGTCAAATTCTACGACGATAAGCTTCCGAGATTATTACGATGCCAAAACACCAACTTTCTATGACAAATGGTCAAAACCGTTAAGAAGCTCCTCGATATAGAGAGTTGAGCAACTTCGGACCATCAAAGTTGCTCGGTGTATTCTTTTAATTGTTCTTCTATGTCAAACATTACGAGTATAAGCTTCGGAGATTATTTCCACGCCAAAACAACAACTTTTTATGACAAATGGACAAAAACCGTTAAAAGCTCCTCTATAGAGAGAGTTGAGCAACTTCGGACTATAAAAGTAGCTCGGTGTAGACTTTTTATTGTTCTTCTATGTCAAATTCTACGAGTATAAGCTTCCGAGATTATTACAATGCCAAAACACTAACTTTCTATGACAAATGGTCAAAAACCGTTAAAAGCTCCTCCATAGATAGCGTTGAGCAACTTCGGACCATCAAAGTTGCTCAGTGTACACTTTTTATTGTTCTTCGATGTCAAAATTTAAGAGTATAAGCTTCCGAGATTATTACGATGCCAAAACACCAACTTTCTATGACAAATGGTAAAAACCGTTAAAAAGCTCCTCGATATAGAGAGTTGAGCAACTTCAGACCATCAAAGTTGCTCGGTGTATTCTTTTAATTGTTCTTTTATGTCAAACTTTATGAGTATCAACTTCGGAGATTATTACGATGCCAAAACACCAACTTTCTATAATAAATGGTCAAAACCGTTAAAAAGCTCCTCGATATAGAGAGTTGAGCAACTTCGGACCATTAAAGTTGCTCGGTGTATACTTTTAGTTGTTCCTCTATGTCAAACATTACGAGTATAAGCTTCGGAGATTATTTCCATGCCAAAACACCAACTTTCTATAATAAATGGTCAAAACCGTTAAAAAGCTCCTCGATATAGAGAGTTGAGCAACTTCGGACCATCAAAGTTGCTCGGTGTATACTTTTAATTGTTCTTCTATGTCAAGCTTTATGAGTATAAGCTTCGAAGATTATTTTCATACCAAAACAACAACTTTCTATGACAAATGGACAAAAACCGTTAAAAAGCTCCTCGATATAGAGAGTTGACCAACTTCAGACCATCAAAGTTGCTCGGTGTATTCTTTTAATTGTTCTTTTATGTCAAACTTTATGAGTATCAACTTCGGAGATTATTACGATGCCAAAACACCAACTTTCTATAATAAATGGTCAAAACCGTTAAAAAGCTCCTCGATATAGAGAGTTGAGCAACTTCGGACCATCAAAGTTGCTCGGTGTATACTTTTAATTGTTCTTCTATGTCAAGCTTTATGAGTATAAGCTTCGAAGATTATTTTCATACCAAAACAACAACTTTCTATGACAAATGGACAAAAACCGTTAAAAGCTCTTCTATAGAGAGAGTTGAGCAACTTCGGACTATAAAAGTAGCTCGGTGTACACTTTTTATTGTTCTTCGATGTCAAATTTTAAGACTTATAAGCTTTCGAGATTATTACGATGGCAAAACACCAACTTTCTATGACAAATGGTCAAAACCGTTAAAAAGCTCCTCGATATAGAGAGTTGAGCAACTTCAGACCATCAAAGTTGCTCGGTGTATTATTTTAATTGTTCTTCTATGTCAAACATTACGAGTATAAGCTTCGGAGATTATTTCCACGCCAAAACAACAATTTTCTATGATAAATGGACAAAAACCGTTAAAAGCTCCTCCATAGAGAGAGTTGAGCAACTTCGGACCATCAAAGTTGCACGGTGTACACTTTTTATTGTTCTTCTATGTCAAATTCTACGACGATAAGCTTCCGAGATTATTACGATGCCAAAACACCAACTTTCTATGACAAATGGTCAAAACCGTTAAGAAGCTCCTCGATATAGAGAGTTGAGCAACTTCGGACCATCAAAGTTGCTCGGTGTATTCTTTTAATTGTTCTTCTATGTCAATCATTACGAGTATAAGCTTCGGAGATTATTTCCACGCCAAAACAACAACTTTCTATGACAAATGGACAAAAACCGTTAAAAGCTCCTCTATAGAGAGAGTTGAGCAACTTCGGACTATAAAAGTAGCTCGGTGTACACTTTTTATTGTTCTTCTATGTCAAATTCTACGAGTATAAGCTTCCGAGATTATTACAATGCCAAAACACTAACTTTCTATGACAAATGGTCAAAAACCGTTAAAAGCTCCTCCATAGATAGCGTTGAGCAACTTCGGACCATCAAAGTTGCTCAGTGTACACTTTTTATTGTTCTTCGATGTCAAAATTTAAGAGTATAAGCTTCCGAGATTATTACGATGCCAAAACACCAACTTTCTATGACAAATGGTCAAAACCGTTAAAAAGCTCCTCGATATAGAGAGTTGAGCAACTTCAGACCATCAAAGTTGCTCGGTGTATTCTTTTAATTGTTCTTTTATGTCAAACTTTATGAGTATCAACTTCGGAGATTATTACGATGCCAAAACACCAACTTTCTATAATAAATGGTCAAAACCGTTAAAAAGCTCCTCGATATAGAGAGTTGAGCAACTTCGGACCATTAAAGTTGCTCGGTGTATACTTTTAGTTGTTCCTCTATGTCAAACATTACGAGTATAAGCTTCGGAGATTATTTCCATGCCAAAACAACAACTTTCTATGACAAATGGACAAAAACAGTTAAACGCTCCTCCGTAGAGAGAGTTGAGCAACTTCGGACCATCAAAGTTGCACGGTGTACAATTTTTATTGTTCTTCTATGTCAAATTCTACGAGTATAAGCTTCCGAGATTATTACGATGCCAAAACACCAACTTTCGATGACAAATGGTCAAAACCGTTAAGAAGCTCCTCGATATAGAGAGTTGAGCAACTTCGGACCATCAAAGTTGCTCGGTGTATACTTTTAATTGTTCTTCTATGTCAAGCTTTATGAGTATAAGCTTCGAAGATTATTTTCATACCAAAACAACAACTTTCTATGACAAATGGACAAAAACCGTTAAAAGCTCCTCCATAGAGAGAGTTGAGCAACTTCGGACTATAAAAGTAGCTCGGTGTACACTTTTTATTGTTCTTCGATGTCAAATTTTAAGACTATAAGCTTTCGAGATTATTACGATGCCAAAACACCAACTTTCTATGACAAATGGTCAAAACCGTTAAAAAGCTCCTCGATATAGAGAGTTGAGCAACTTCAGACCATCAAAGTTGCTCGGTGTATTATTTTAATTGTTCTTCTATGTCAAACATTACGAGTATAAGCTTCGGAGATTATTTCCACGCCAAAACAACAATTTTCTATGATAAATGGACAAAAACTGTTAAAAGCTCCTCCATAGAGAGAGTTGAGCAACTTCGGACCATCAAAGTTGCACGGTGTACACTTTTTATTGTTCTTCTATGTCAAATTCTACGACGATAAGCTTCCGAGATTATTACGATGCCAAAACACCAACTTTCTATGACAAATGGTCAAAACCGTTAAGAAGCTCCTCGATATAGAGAGTTGAGCAACTTCGGACCATCAAAGTTGCTCGGTGTATTCTTTTAATTGTTCTTCTATGTCAAACATTACGAGTATAAGCTTCGGAGATTATTTCCACGCCAAAACAACAATTTTCTATGATAAATGGACAAAAACCGTTAAAAGCTTCTCCATAGAGAGAGTTGAGCAACTTCGGACCATCAAACTTGCACGGTGTACACTTTTTATTGTTCTTCTATGTCAAATTCTACGAGTATAAGCTTCCGAGATTATTACAATGCCAAAACACTAACTTTCTATGACAAATGGTCGAAAACCGTTAAAAGCTCCTCCATAGATAGCGTTGAGCAACTTCGGACCATCAAAGTTGCTCAGTGTACACTTTTTATTGTTCTTCGATGTCAAAATTTAAGAGTATAAGCTTCCGAGATTATTACGATGCCAAAACACCAACTTTCTATGACAAATGGTCAAAACCGTTAAAAAGCTCCTCGATATAGAGAGTTGAGCAACTTCAGACCATCAAAGTTGCTCGGTGTATTCTTTTAATTGTTCTTTTATGTCAAACTTTATGAGTATCAACTTCGGAGATTATTACGATGCCAAAACACCAACTTTCTATAATAAATGGTCAAAACCGTTAAAAAGCTCCTCGATATAGAGAGTTGAGCAACTTCGGACCATTAAAATTGCTCGGTGTATACTTTTAGTTGTTCCTCTATGTCAAACATTACGAGTATAAGCTTCGGAGATTATTTCCATGCCAAAACAACAACTTTCTATGACAAATGGACAAAAACAGTTAAACGCTCCTCCGTAGAGAGAGTTGAGCAACTTCGGACCATCAAAGTTGCACGGTGTATAATTTTTATTGTTCTTCTATGTCAAATTCTACGAGTATAAGCTTCCGAGATTATTACGATGCCAAAACACCAACTTTCGATGACAAATGGTCAAAACCGTTAAGAAGCTCCTCGATATAGAGAGTTGAGCAACTTCGGACCATCAAAGTTGCTCGGTGTATACTTTTAATTGTTCTTCTATGTCAAGCTTTATGAGTATAAGCTTCGAAGATTATTTTCATACCAAAACAACAACTTTCTATGACAAATGGACAAAAACCGTTAAAAGCTCCTCCATAGAGAGAGTTGAGCAACTTCGGACTATAAAAGTAGCTCGGTGTACACTTTTTATTGTTCTTCGATGTCAAATTTTAAGACTATAAGCTTTCGAGATTATTACGATGCCAAAACACCAACTTTCTATGACAAATGGTCAAAACCGTTAAAAAGCTCCTCGATATAGAGAGTTGAGCAACTTCAGACCATCAAAGTTGCTCGGTGTATTATTTTAATTGTTCTTCTATGTCAAACATTACGAGTATAAGCTTCGGAGATTATTTCCACGCCAAAACAACAATTTTCTATGATAAATGGACAAAAACCGTTGAAAGCTCCTCCATAGAGAGAGTTGAGCAACTTCGGACCATCAAAGTTGCACGGTGTACACTTTTTATTGTTCTTCTATGTCAAATTCTACGACGATAAGCTTCCGAGATTATTACGATGCCAAAACACCAACTTTCTATGACAAATGGTCAAAACCGTTAAGAAGCTCCTCGATATAGAGAGTTGAGCAACTTCGGACCATCAAAGTTGCTCGGTGTATTCTTTTAATTGTTCTTCTTTGTCAAACATTACGAGTATAAGCTTCGGAGATTATTTCCACGCCAAAACAACAATTTTCTATGATAAATGGACAAAAACCGTTAAAAGCTTCTCCATAGAGAGAGTTGAGCAACTTCGGACCATCAAACTTGCACGGTGTACACTTTTTATTGTTCTTCTATGTCAAATTCTACGAGTATAAGCTTCCGAGATTATTACAATGCCAAAACACTAACTTTCTATGACAAATGGTCAAAAACCGTTAAAAGCTCCTCCATAGATAGCGTTGAGCAACTTCGGACCATCAAAGTTGCTCAGTGTACACTTTTTATTGTTCTTCGATGTCAAAATTTAAGAGTATAAGCTTCCGAGATTATTACGATGCCAAAACACCAACTTTCTATGACAAATGGTCAAAACCGTTAAAAAGCTCCTCGATATAGAGAGTTGAGCAACTTCAGACCATCAAAGTTGCTCGGTGTATTCTTTTAATTGTTCTTTTATGTCAAACTTTATGAGTATCAACTTCGGAGATTATTACGATGCCAAAACACCAACTTTCTATAATAAATGGTCAAAACCGTTAAAAAACTCCTCGATATAGAGAGTTGAGCAACTTCGGACCATTAAAGTTGCTCGGTGTATACTTTTAGTTGTTCCTCTATGTCAAACATTACGAGTATAAGCTTCGGAGATTATTTCCATGCCAAAACAACAACTTTCTATGACAAATGGACAAAAACAGTTAAACGCTCCTCCGTAGAGAGAGTTGAGCAACTTCGGACCATCAAAGTTGCACGGTGTACAATTTTTATTGTTCTTCTATGTCAAATTCTACGAGTATAAGCTTCCGAGATTATTACGATGCCAAAACACCAACTTTCGATGACAAATGGTCAAAACCGTTAAGAAGCTCTTCGATATAGAGAGTTGAGCAACTTCGGACCATCAAAGTTGCTCGGTGTATACTTTTAATTGTTCTTCTATGTCAAGCTTTATGAGTATAAGCTTCGAAGATTATTTTCATACCAAAACATCAACTTTCTATGACAAATGGACAAAAACCGTTAAAAGCTCCTCCATAGAGAGAGTTGATCAACTTCGGACTATAAAAGTAGCTCGGTGTACACTTTTTATTGTTCTTCGATGTCAAATTTTAAGACTATAAGCTTTCGAGATTATTACGATGCCAAAACACCAACTTTCTATGACAAATGGTCAAAACCGTTAAAAAGCTCCTCGATATAGAGAGTTGAGCAACTTCAGACCATCAAAGTTGCTCGGTGTATTATTTTAATTGTTCTTCTATGTCAAACATTACGAGTATAAGCTTCGGAGATTATTTCCACGCCAAAACAACAATTTTCTATGATAAATGGACAAAAACCGTTAAAAGCTCCTCCATAGAGAGAGTTGAGCAACTTCGGACCATCAAAGTTGCACGGTGTACACTTTTTATTGTTCTTCTATGTCAAATTCTACGACGATAAGCTTCCGAGATTATTACGATGCCAAAACACCAACTTTCTATGACAAATGGTCAAAACTTTTAGAAGCTCCTCGATATAGAGAGTTGAGCAACTTCGGACCATCAAAGTTGCTCGGTGTATTCTTTTAATTGTTCTTCTATGTCAAACATTACGAGTATAAGCTTCGGAGATTATTTCCACGCCAAAACAACAATTTTCTATGATAAATGGACAAAAACCGTTAAAAGCTTCTCCATAGAGAGAGTTGAGCAACTTCGGACCATCAAACTTGCACGGTGTACACTTTTTATTGTTCTTCTATGTCAAATTCTACGAGTATAAGCTTCCGAGATTATTACAATGCCAAAACACTAACTTTCTATGACAAATGGTCATAAACCGTTAAAAGCTCCTCCATAGATAGCGTTGAGCAACTTCGGACCATCAAAGTTGCTCAGTGTACACTTTTTATTGTTCTTCGATGTCAAAATTTAAGAGTATAAGCTTCCGAGATTTTTACGATGCCAAAACACCAACTTTCTATGACAAATGGTCAAAACCGTTAAAAAGCTCCTCGATATAGAGAGTTGAGCAACTTCAGACCATCAAAGTTGCTCGGTGTATTCTTTTAATTGTTCTTTTATGTCAAACTTTATGAGTATCAACTTCGGAGATTATTACGATGCCAAAACACCAACTTTTTATAATAAATGGTCAAAACCGTTAAAAAGCTCCTCGATATAGAGAGTTGAGCAACTTCGGACCATTAAAGTTGCTCGGTGTATACTTTTAGTTGTTCCTCTATGTCAAACATTACGAGTATAAGCTTCGGAGATTATTTCCATGCCAAAACAACAACTTTCTATGACAAATGGACAAAAACAGTTAAACGCTCCTCCGTAGAGAGAGTTGAGCAACTTCGGACCATCAAAGTTGCACGGTGTACAATTTTTATTGTTCTTCTATGTCAAATTCTACGAGTATAAGCTTCCGAGATTATTACGATGCCAAAACACCAACTTTCGATGACAAATGGTCAAAACCGTTAAGAAGCTCCTCGATATAGAGAGTTGAGCAACTTCGGACCATCAAAGTTGCTCGGTGTATACTTTTAATTGTTCTTCTATGTCAAGCTTTATGAGTATAAGCTTCGAAGATTATTTTCATACCAAAACAACAACTTTCTATGACAAATGGACAAAAACCGTTAAAAGCTCCTCCATAGAGAGAGTTGAGCAACTTCGGACTATAAAAGTAGCTCGGTGTACACTTTTTATTGTTCTTCGATGTCAAATTTTAAGACTATAAGCTTTCGAGATTATTACGATGCCAAAACACCAACTTTCTATGACAAATGGTCAAAACCGTTAAAAAGCTCCTCGATATAGAGAGTTGAGCAACTTCAGACCATCAAAGTTGCTCGGTGTATTATTTTAATTGTTCTTCTATGTCAAACATTACGAGTATAAGCTTCGGAGATTATTTCCACGCCAAAACAACAATTTTCTATGATAAATGGACAAAAACCGTTGAAAGCTCCTCCATAGAGAGAGTTGAGCAACTTCGGACCATCAAAGTTGCACGGTGTACACTTTTTATTGTTCTTCTATGTCAAATTCTACGACGATAAGCTTCCGAGATTATTACGATGCCAAAACACCAACTTTCTATGACAAATGGTCAAAACCGTTAAGAAGCTCCTCGATATAGAGAGTTGAGCAACTTCGGACCATCAAAGTTGCTCGGTGTATTCTTTTAATTGTTCTTCTTTGTCAAACATTACGAGTATAAGCTTCGGAGATTATTTCCACGCCAAAACAACAATTTTCTATGATAAATGGACAAAAACCGTTAAAAGCTTCTCCATAGAGAGAGTTGAGCAACTTCGGACCATCAAACTTGCACGGTGTACACTTTTTATTGTTCTTCTATGTCAAATTCTACGAGTATAAGCTTCCGAGATTATTACAATGCCAAAACACTAACTTTCTATGACAAATGGTCAAAAACCGTTAAAAGCTCCTCCATAGATAGCGTTGAGCAACTTCGGACCATCAAAGTTGCTCAGTGTACACTTTTTATTGTTCTTCGATGTCAAAATTTAAGAGTATAAGCTTCCGAGATTATTACGATGCCAAAACACCAACTTTCTATGACAAATGGTCAAAACCGTTAAGAAGCTCCTCGATATAGAGAGTTGAGCAACTTCAGACCATCAAAGTTGCTCGGTGTATTCTTTTAATTGTTCTTCTATATCAAACATTACGAGTATAAGCCTCGGAGATTATTTCCACGCCAAAACAACAATTTTCTATGATAAATGGACAAAAACCGTTAAAAGCTTCTCCATAGAGAGAGTTGAGCAACTTCGGACCATCAAACTTGCACGGTGTACACTTTTTATTGTTCTTCTATGTCAAATTCTACGAGTATAAGCTTCCGAGATTATTACGATGCCAAAACACCAAATTTCTATGACAAATGGTCAAAAACCGTTAAAAGCTCCTCCATAGAGAGAGTTGAGCAACTTCGGACCATCAAAGTTGCACGGTGTAGACTTTTTATTGTTCTTCTATGTCAAATTCTACGACGATAAGTTTCCGAGATTATTACGATGCCAAAACACCAACTTTCTATGACAAATGGTCAAAACCGTTAAGAAGCTCCTCGATATAGAGAGTTGAGCAACTTCGGACCATCAAAGTTGCTCGGTGTATTCTTTTAATTGTTCTTCTATGTCAAACATTACGAGTATAAGCTTCGGAGATTATTTCCACGCCAAAACAACCATTTTCTATGATAAATGGACAAAAACCGTTAAAAGCTTCTCCATAGAGAGAGTTGAGCAACTTCGGACCATCAAACTTGCACGGTGTACACTTTTTATTGTTCTTCTATGTCAAATTCTACGAGTATAAGCTTCCGAGATTATTACGATGCCAAAACACCAACTTTCTATGACAAATGGTCAAAAACCGTTAAAAGCTCCTCCATAGAGAGAGTTGAGCAACTTCGGACCATCAAAGTTGCACGGTGTACACTTTTTATTGTTCTTCTATGTCAAATTCTACGAGTATAAGCTTCCGAGATTATTACGATGCCAAAACACCAACTTTCTATGACAAATGGTCAAAACCGTTAAGAAGCTCCTCGATATAAAGAGTTGAGCAACTTCGGACCATCAAAGTTGCTCGGTGTATACTTTTAATTGTTTTTCTATGTCAAGCTTTATGAGTATAAGCTTCGAAGATTATTTTCATACCAAAACAACAACTTTCTATGACAAATGGACAAAAACCGTTAAAAGCTCCTCCATAGAGAGAGTTGAGCAACTTCGGACTATAAAAGTAGCTCGGTGTACACTTTTTATTGTTCTTCGATGTCAAATTTTAAGACTATAAGCTTTCGAGATTATTACGATGCCAAAACACCAACTTTCTATGACAAATGGTCAAAACCGTTAAAAAGCTCCTCGATAAAGAGAGTTGAGCAACTTCGGACCATCAAAGTTGCTCGGTGTATTCTTTTAATTGTTCTTCTATGTCAAACATTACGAGTATAAGCTTCGGAGATTATTTCCACGCCAAAACAACAATTTTCTATGATAAATGGACAAAAACCGTTAAAAGCTCCTCCATAGAGAGAGTTGAGCAACTTCGGACCATCAAAGTTGCACGGTGTACACTTTTTATTGTTCTTCTATGTCAAATTCTACGACGATAAGCTTCCGAGATTATTACGATGCCAAAACACCAACTTTCTATGACAAATGGTCAAAACCGTTAAGAAGCTCTTCGATATAGAGAGTTGAGCAACTTCGGACCATCAAAGTTGCTCGGTGTATTCTTTTAATTGTTCTTCTATGTCAAACATTACGAGTATAAGCTTCGGAGATTATTTCCACGCCAAAACAACCATTTTCTATGATAAATGGACAAAAACCGTTAAAAGCTTCTCCATAGAGAGAGTTGAGCAACTTCGGACAATCAAACTTGCACGGTGTACACTTTTTATTGTTCTTCTATGTCAAATTCTACGAGTATAAGCTTCCGAGATTATTACGATGCCAAAACACCAACTTTCTATGACAAATGGTCAAAAACCGTTAAAAGCTCCTCCATAGAGAGAGTTGAGCAACTTCGGACCATCAAAGTTGCACGGTGTACACTTTTTATTGTTCTTCTATGTCAAATTCTACGAGTATAAGCTTCCGAGATTATTACGATGCCAAAACACCAACTTTCTATGACAAATGGTCAAAACCGTTAAGAAGCTCCTCGATATAGAGAGTTGAGCAACTTCGGACCATCAAAGTTGCTCGGTGTATACTTTTAATTGTTCTTCTATGTCAAGCTTTATGAGTATAAGCTTCGAAGATTATTTTCATACCAAAACAACAACTTTCTACGACAAATGGACAAAAACCGTTAAAAGCTCCTCCATAGAGAGAGTTGAGCAACTTCGGACTGTAAAAGTAGCTCGGTGTACACTTTTTATTGTTCTTCGATGTCAAATTTTAAGACTATAAGCTTCCGAGATTATTACGATGCAAAAACACCAACTTTCTATGACAAATGGTCAAAACCGTTAAAAAGCTCCTCGATAAAGAGAGTTGAGCAACTTCAGACCATCAAAGTTGCTCGGTGTATTCTTTTAATTGTTCTTCTATGTCAAACATTATGAGTATAAGCTTCGGAGATTATTTCCACGCCAAAACAACAATTTTCTATGATAAATGGACAAAAACCGTTAAAAGCTCCTCCATAGAGAGAGTTGAGCAACTTTGGACCATCAAAGTTGCACGGTGTACACTTTTTATTGTTCTTCTATGTCAAATTCTACGACGATAAGCTTCCGAGATTATTACGATGCCAAAACACCAACTTTCTATGACAAATGGTCAAAACCGTTAAGAAGCTCCTCGATATAGAGAGTTGAGCAACTTCGGACCATCAAAGTTGCTCGGTGTATTCTTTTAATTGTTCTTCTATGTCAAACATTACGAGTATAAGCTTCGGAGATTATTTCCACGCCAAAACAACCATTTTCTATGATAAATGGACAAAAACCGTTAAAAGCTTCTCCATAGAGAGAGTTGAGCAACTTCGGACCATCAAACTTGCACGGTGTACACTTTTTATTGTTCTTCTATGTCAAATTCTACGAGTATAAGCTTCCGAGATTATTACGATGCCAAAACACCAACTTTCTATGACAAATGGTCAAAAACCGTTAAAAGCTCCTCCATAGAGAGAGTTGAGCAACTTCGGACCATCAAAGTTGCACGGTGTACACTTTTTATTGTTCTTCTATGTCAAATTCTACGAGTATAAGCTTCCGAGATTATTACGATGCCAAAACACCAACTTTCTATGACAAATGGTCAAAACCGTTAAAAAGCTCCTCGATAAAGAGAGTTGAGCAACTTCAGACCATCAAAGTTGCTCGGTGTATTCTTTTAATTGTTCTTCTATGTCAAACATTATGAGTATAAGCTTCGGAGATTATTTCCACGCCAAAACAACAATTTTCTATGATAAATGGACAAAAACCGTTAAAAGCTCCTCCATAGAGAGAGTTGAGCAATTTTGGACCATCAAAGTTACACGGTGTACACTTTTTATTGTTCTTCTATGTCAAATTCTACGACGATAAGCTTCCGAGATTATTACGATGCCAAAACACCAACTTTCTATGACAAATGGTCAAAACCGTTAAGAAGCTCCTCGATATAGAGAGTTGAGCAACTTCGGACCATCAAAGTTGCTCGGTGTATTCTTTTAATTGTTCTTCTATGTCAAACATTACGAGTATAAGCTTCGGAGATTATTTCCACGCCAAAACAACCATTTTCTATGATAAATGGACAAAAACCGTTAAAAGCTTCTCCATAGAGAGAGTTGAGCAACTTCGGACCATCAAACTTGCACGGTGTACACTTTTTATTGTTCTTCTATGTCAAATTCTACGAGTATAAGCTTCCGAGATTATTACGATGCCAAAACACCAACTTTCTATGACAAATGGTCAAAAACCGTTAAAAGCTCCTCCATAGAGAGAGTTGAGCAACTTCGGACCATCAAAGTTGCACGGCGTACACTTTTTATTGTTCTTCTATGTCAAATTCTACGAGTATAAGCTTCCGAGATTATTACGATGCCAAAACACCAACTTTCTATGACAAATGGTCAAAACCGTTAAGAAGCTCCTCGATATAGAGAGTTGAGCAACTTCGGACCATCAAAGTTGCTCGGTGTATACTTTTAATTGTTCTTCTATGTCAAGCTTTATGAGTATAAGCTTCGAAGATTATTTTCATACCAAAACAACAACTTTCTATGACAAATGGACAAAAACCGTTAAAAGCTCCTCCATAGAGAGAGTTGAGCAACTTCGGACTATAAAAGTAGCTCGGTGTACACTTTTTATTGTTCTTCGATGTCAAATTTTAAGACTATAAGCTTTCGAGATTATTACGATGCAAAAACACCAACTTTCTATGACAAATGGTCAAAACCGTTAAAAAGCTCCTCGATAAAGAGAGTTGAGCAACTTCAGACCATCAAAGTTGCTCGGTGTATTCTTTTAATTGTTCTTCTATGTCAAACATTACGAGTATAAGCTTCGGAGATTATTTCCACGCCAAAACAACAATTTTCTATGATAAATGGACAAAAACCGTTAAAAGCTCCTCCATAGAGAGAGTTGAGCAACTTCGGACCATCAAAGTTGCACGGTGTACACTTTTTATTGTTCTTCTATGTCAAATTCTACGACGATAAGCTTCCGAGATTATTACGATGCCAAAACACCAACTTTCTATGACAAATGGTCAAAACCGTTAAGAAGCTCCTCGATATAGAGAGTTGAGCAACTTCGGACCATTAAAGTTGCTCGGTGTATTCTTTTAATTGTTCTTCTATGTCAAACATTACGAGTATAAGCTTCGGAGATTATTTCAACGCCAAAACAACAATTTTCTATGATAAATGGACAAAAACCGTTAAAAGCTTCTCCATAGAGAGAGTTGAGCAACTTCGGACCATCAAACTTGCACGGTGTACACTTTTTATTGTTCTTCTATGTCAAATTCTACGAGTATAAGCTTCCGAGATTATTACGATGCCAAAACACCAACTTTCTATGACAAATGCTCAAAAACCGTTAAAAGCTCCTCCATAGATAGCGTTGAGCAACTTCGGACCATCGAAGTTGCTCAGTGTACACTTTTTATTGTTCTTCGATGTAAAAATTTAAGAGTATAAGCTTCCGAGATTATTACGATGCCAAAACACCAACTTTCTATAATAAATGGTCAAAACCGTTAAAAAGCTCCTCGATATAGAGAGTTGAGCAACTTCGGACCATTAAAGTTGCTCGGTGTATACTTTTAATTGTTCTTCTATGTCAAGCTTTATGAGTATAAGCTTCGAAGATTATTTTCATACCAAAACAACAACTTTCTATGACAAATGGTCAAAAACCGTTAAAAGCTCATCCATAGAGAGAATTGAGCAACTTCGGACTATAAAAGTAGCTCGGTGTACACTTTTTATTGTTCTTCGATGTCAAATTTTAAGACTATTAGCTTTCGATATTATTACGATGCCAAAACACCAACTTTCTATGACAAATGGTCAAAACCGTTAAAAAGCTCCTCGATATAGAGAGTTGAGCAACTTCAGACCATCAAAGTTGCTCGGTGTATTCTTTTAATTGTTCTTCTATGTCAAACATTACGAGTATAAGTTCGGAGATTATTTCCATGCCAAAACAACAACTTTCTATGATAAATGGACAAAAACCGTTAAAAGCTTCTCCATAGAGAGAGTTGAGCAACTTCGGACCATCAAACTTGCACGGTGTACACTTTTTATTGTTCTTCTATGTCAAATTCTACGAGTATAAGCTTCCGAGATTATTACGATGCCAAAACACCAACTTTCTATGACAAATGGTCAAAACCGTTAAGAAGCTCCTCGATATAGAGAGTTGAGCAACTTCGGACCATCAAAGTTGCTCGGTGTATACTTTTAATTGTTCTTCTATGTCAAGCTTTATGAGTATAAGCTTCGAAGATTATATTCATACCAAAACAACAACTTTCTATGACAAATGGACAAAAACCGTTAAAAGCTTCTCCATAGAGAGAGTTGAGCAACTTCGGACCATCAAACTTGCACGGTGTACAATTTTTATTGTTCTTCTATGTCAAATTCTACGAGTATAAGCTTCCGAGATTATTACGATGCCAAAACACCAACTTTCTATGACAAATGGTCAAAACCGTTAAGAAGCTCCTCGATATAGAGAGTTGAGCAACTTCGGACCATCAAAGTTGCTCGGTGTATACTTTTAATTGTTCTTCTATGTCAAGCTTTACGAGTATAAGCTTCGAAGATTATTTTCATACCAAAACAACAACTTTCTATGACAAATGGACAAAAACCGTTAAAAGCTTCTCCATAGAGAGAGTTGAGCAACTTCGGACCATCAAAGTTGCACGGTGTACACTTTTTATTGTTCTTCTATGTCAAATTCTACGAGTATAAGCTTCCGAGATTATTACGATGCCAAAACACCAACTTTCTATGACAAATGGTCAAAACCGTTAAGAAGCTCCTCGATATAGAGAGTTGAGCAACTTCGGACCATCAAAGTTGCTCGGTGTATACTTTTAATTGTTCTTCTATGTCAAGCTTTATGAGTATAAGCTTCGAAGATTATTTTCATACCAAAACAACAACTTTCTATGACAAATGGACAAAAACCGTTAAAAGCTTCTCCATAGAGAGAGTTGAGCAACTTCGGACCATCAAAGTTGCACGGTGTACACTTTTTATTGTTCTTCTATGTCAAATTCTACGAGTATAAGCTTCCGAGATTATTACGATGCCAAAACACCAACTTTCTATGACAAATGGTCAAAACCGTTAAGAAGCTCCTCGATATAGAGAGTTGAGCAACTTCGGACCATCAAAGTTGCTCGGTGTATACTTTTAATTGTTCTTCTATGTCAAGCTTTATGAGTATAAGCTTCGAAGATTATTTTCATACCAAAACAACAACTTTCTATGACAAATGGACAAAAACCGTTAAAAGCTTCTCCATAGA
Source organism: Euonymus europaeus (assembly GCA_963580455.1). Classification (NCBI taxonomy): domain Eukaryota; kingdom Viridiplantae; phylum Streptophyta; class Magnoliopsida; order Celastrales; family Celastraceae; genus Euonymus; species Euonymus europaeus. The sequence continues at coordinate 11,657,198 of OY756965.1, forward strand.
GAGAGTTGAGCAACTTCGGACCATCAAAGTTGCACGGTGTACACTTTTTATTGTTCTTCTATGTCAAATTCTACGAGTATAAGCTTCCGAGATTATTACGATGCCAAAACACCAACTTTCTATGACAAATGGTCAAAACCGTTAAGAAGCTCCTCGATATAGAGAGTTGAGCAACTTCGGACCATCAAAGTTGCTCGGTGTATACTTTTAATTGTTCTTCTATGTCAAGCTTTATGAGTATAAGCTTCGAAGATTATTTTCATACCAAAACAACAACTTTCTATGACAAATGGACAAAAACCGTTAAAAGCTTCTCCATAGAGAGAGTTGAGCAACTTCGGACCATCAAAGTTGCACGGTGTACACTTTTTATTGTTCTTCTATGTCAAATTCTACGAGTATAAGCTTCCGAGATTATTACGATGCCAAAACACCAACTTTCTATGACAAATGGTCAAAACCGTTAAGAAGCTCCTCGATATAGAGAGTTGAGCAACTTCGGACCATCAAAGTTGCTCGGTGTATACTTTTAATTGTTCTTCTATGTCAAGCTTTATGAGTATAAGCTTCGAAGATTATTTTCATACCAAAACAACAACTTTCTATGACAAATGGACAAAAACCGTTAAAAGCTTCTCCATAGAGAGAGTTGAGCAACTTCGGACCATCAAACTTGCACGGTGTACACTTTTTATTGTTCTTCTATGTCAAATTCTACGAGTATAAGCTTCCGAGATTATTACGATGCCAAAACACCAACTTTCTATGACAAATGGTCAAAACCGTTAAGAAGCTCCTCGATATAGAGAGTTGAGCAACTTCGGACCATCAAAGTTGCTCGGTGTATACTTTTAATTGTTCTTCTATGTCAAGCTTTATGAGTATAAGCTTCGAAGATTATTTTCATACCAAAACAACAACTTTCTATGACAAATGGACAAAAACCGTTAAAAGCTTCTCCATAGAGAGAGTTGAGCAACTTCGGACCATCAAACTTGCATGGTGTACACTTTTTATTGTTCTTCTATGTCAAATTCTACGAGTATAAGCTTCCGAGATTATTACGATGCCAAAACACCAACTTTCTATGACAAATGGTCAAAAACCGTTAAAAGCTCATCCATAGAGAGAGTTGAGCAACTTCGGACTATAAAAGTAGCTCGGTGTACACTTTTTATTGTTCTTCGATGTCAAATTTTAAGACTATAAGCTTCCGAGATTATTACGATGCCAAAACACCAACTTTCTATGACAAATGGTCAAAAACCGTTAAAAGCTCATCCATAGAGAGAGTTGAGCAACTTCGGACTATAAAAGTAGCTCGGTGTACACTTTTTATTGTTCTTCGATGTCAAATTTTAAGACTATAAGCTTTCGATATTATTACGATGCCAAAACACCAACTTTCTATGACAAATGGTCAAAACCGTTAAAAAGCTCCTCGATATAGAGAGTTGAGCAACTTCAGACCATCAAAGTTGCACGGTGTATTCTTTTAATTGTTCTTCTATGTCAAATTCTACGAGTATAAGCTTCCGAGATTATTACGATGCCAAAACACCAACTTTCTATGACAAATGGTCAAAAACCGTTAAAAGCTCCTCCATAGATAGCGTTGAGCAACTTCGGACCATCAAAGTTGCTCAGTGTACACTTTTTATTGTTCTTCGATGTCAAAATTTAAGAGTATAAGCTTCCGAGATTATTACGATGCCAAAACACAAACTTTCTATGACAAATGGTCAAAACCGTTAAAAAGCTCCTCGATATAGAGAGTTGAGCAACTTCAGACCATCAAAGTTGCTCGGTGTATTCTTTTAATTGTTCTTCTATGTCAAACATTACGAGTATAAGTTCGGAGATTATTTCCATGCCAAAACAACAACTTTCTATGATAAATGGACAAAAACCGTTAAAAGCTTCTCCATAGAGAGAGTTGAGCAACTTCGGACCATCAAACTTGCACGGTGTACACTTTTTATTGTTCTTCTATGTCAAATTCTACGAGTATAAGCTTCCGAGATTATTGCGATGCCAAAACACCAACTTTCTATGACAAATGGTCAAAACCGTTAAGAAGCTCCTCGATATAGAGAGTTGAGCAACTTCGGACCATCAAAGTTGCTCGGTGTATACTTTTAATTGTTCTTCTATGTCAAGCTTTATGAGTATAAGCTTCGAAGATTATATTCATACCAAAACAACAACTTTCTATGACAAATGGACAAAAACCGTTAAAAGCTTCTCCATAGAGAGAGTTGAGCAACTTCGGACCATCAAACTTGCACGGTGTACACTTTTTATTGTTCTTCTATGTCAAATTCTACGACGATAAGCTTCCGAGATTATTACGATGCCAAAACACCAACTTTCTATGACAAATGGTCAAAACCGTTAAGAAGATCCTCGATATAGAGAGTTGAGCAACTTCGGACCATCAAAGTTGCTCGGTGTATTCTTTTAATTGTTCTTCTATGTCAAACATTACGAGTATAAGCTTCGGAGATTATTTCCACGCCAAAACAACAATTTTCTATGATAAATGGACAAAAACCGTTAAAAGCTTCTCCATAGAGAGAGTTGAGCAACTTCGGACCATTAAAGTTGCTCGGTGTACACTTTTTATTGTTCTTCGATGTCAAAATTTAAGAGTATAAGCTTCCGAGATTATTACGATGCCAAAACACCAACTTTCTATGACAAATGGTCAAAACTGTTAAAAAGCTCCTCGATATAGAGAGTTGAGCAACTTTAGACCATCAAAGTTGCTCGGTGTATTCTTTTAATTGTTCTTTTATGTCAAACTTTATGAGTATCAACTTCGGAGATTATTACGATGCCAAAACACCAACTTTCTATAATAAATGGTCAAAACCGTTAAAAAGCTCCTCGATATAGAGAGTTGAGCAACTTCGGACCATTAAAGTTGCTCGGTGTATACTTTTAGTTGTTCCTCTATGTCAAACATTACGAGTATAAGCTTTGGAGATTATTTCCATGCCAAAACAACAACATTCTATGACAAATGGACAAAAACAGTTAAACGCCCCTCAGTAGAGAGAGTTGAGCAACTTCGGACCATCAAAGTTGCACGGTGTACAATTTTTATTGTTCTTCTATGTCAAATTCTACGAGTATAAGCTTCCGAGATTATTACGATGCCAAAACACCAACTTTCTATGACAAATGGTCAAAACCGTTAAGAAGCTCCTCGATATAGAGAGTTGAGCAACTTCGGACCATCAAAGTTGCTCGGTGTATACTTTTAATTGTTCTTCTATGTCAAGCTTTATGAGTATAAGCTTCGAAGATTATTTTCATACCAAAACAACAACTTTCTATGACAAATGAACAAAAACCGTTAAAAGCTCCTCCATAGAGAGAGTTGAGCAACTTCGGATTATAAAAGTAGCTCGGTGTACACTTTTTATTGTTCTTCGATGTGAAATTTTAAGACTATAAGCTTTCGAAATTATTACGATGCCAAAACACCAACTTTCTATGACAAATGGTCAAAACCGTTAAAAAGCTCCTCGATATAGAGAGTTGAGCAACTTCAGACCATCGAAGTTGCTCGGTGTATTCTTTTAATTGTTCTTCTATGTCAAACATTACGAGTATAAGCTTCGGAGATTATTTCCACGCCAAAACAACAATTTTCTATGATAAATGGACAAAAACCGTTAAAAGCTCCACCATAGAGAGAGTTGAGCAACTTCGGACCATCAAAGTTGCACGGTGTACACTTTTTATTGTTCTTCTATGTCAAATTCTACGACGATAAGCTTCCGAGATTATTACGATGCCAAAACACCAACTTTCTATGACAAATGGTCAAAACCGTTAAGAAGCTCCTCGATATAGAGAGTTGAGCAACTTCGGACCATCAAAGTTGCCCGGTGTATTCTTTTAATTGTTCTTCTATGTCAAACATTACGAGTATAAGCTTCGGAGATTATTTCCACGCCAAAACAACAATTTTCTATGATAAATGGACAAAAACCGTTAAAAGCTTCTCCATAGAGAGAGTTGAGCAACTTCGGACCATCAAACTTGCACGGTGTACACTTTTTATTGTTCTTCTATGTCAAATTCTACGAGTATAAGCTTCCGAGATTATTACGATGCCAAAACACCAACTTTCTATGACAAATGGTCAAAAACCGTTAAAAGCTCCTCCATAGATAGCGTTGAGCAACTTCGGACCATCAAAGTTGCTCAGTGTACACTTTTTATTGTTCTTCGATGTCAAAATTTAAGAGTATAAGCTTCCGAGATTATTACGATGCCAAAACACCAACTTTCTATGACAAATGGTCAAAACCGTTAAAAAGCTCCTCGATATAGAGAGTTGAGCAACTTCAGACCATCAAAGTTGCTCGGTGTATTCTTTTAATTGTTCTTCTATGTCAAACATTACGAGTATAAGCTTCGGAGATTATTTCCACGCCAAAACAACAATTTTCTATGATAAATGGACAAAAACCGTTAAAAGCTCCTCCATAGAGAGAGTTGAGCAACTTCGGACCATCAAAGTTGCACGGTGTACACTTTTTATTTTTCTTCTATGTCAAATTCTACGACGATAAGCTTCCGAGATTATTACGATGCCAAAACAACAACTTTCTATGACAAATGGTCAAAAACCGTTAAAAGCTCCTCCATAGATAGCGTTGAGCAACTTCGGACCATCAAAGTTGCTCAGTGTACACTTTTTATTGTTCTTCGATTTCAAATTTTAAGAGTATAAGCTTCGGAGATTATTACGATGCCAAAACACTAACTTTCTATGACAAATGGTCAAAACCGTTAAAAAGCTCCTCGATATAGAGAGTTGAGCAACTTCAGACCATCAAAGTTGCTCGGTGTATTCTTTTAATTGTTCTTCTATGTCAAACATTACGAGTATAAGCTTCGGAGATTATTTCCACGCCAAAACAACAATTTTCTATGATAAATGGACAAAAACCGTTAAAAGCTCCACCATAGAGAGAGTTGAGCAACTTCGGACCATCAAAGTTGCACGGTGTACACTTTTTATTGTTCTTCTATGTCAAATTCTACGACGATAAGCTTCCGAGATTATTACGATGCCAAAACACCAACTTTCTATGACAAATGGTCAAAACCGTTAAGAAGCTCCTCGATATAGAGAGTTGAGCAACTTCGGACCATCAAAGTTGCTCGGTGTATTCTTTTAATTGTTCTTCTATGTCAAACATTACGAGTATAAGCTTCGGAGATTATTTCCACGCCAAAACAACAATTTTCTATGATAAATGGACAAAAACCGTTAAAAGCTTCTCCATAGAGAGAGTTGAGCAACTTCGGACCATCAAACTTGCACGGTGTACACTTTTTATTGTTCTTCTATGTCAAATTCTACGAGTATAAGCTTCCGAGATTATTACGATGCCAAAACACCAACTTTCTATGACAAATGGTCAAAAACCGTTAAAAGCTCCTCCATAGATAGCGTTGAGCAACTTGGGACCATCAAAGTTGCTCAGTGTACACTTTTTATTGTTCTTCGATGTCAAAATTTAAGAGTATAAGCTTCCGAGATTATTACGATGCCAAAACACCAACTTTCTATGACAAATGGTCAAAACCGTTAAAAAGCTCCTCGATATAGAGAGTTGAGCAACTTCAGACCATCAAAGTTGCTCGGTGTATTCTTTTAATTTTTCTTTTATGTCAAACTTTATGAGTATCAACTTCGGAGATTATTACGATGCCAAAACACCAACTTTCTATAATAATTGGTCAAAACCGTTAAAAAGCTCCTCGATATAGAGAGTTGAGCAACTTCGGACCATTAAAGTTGCTCGGTGTATACTTTTAGTTGTTCCTCTATGTCAAACATTACGAGTATAAGCTTCGGAGATTATTTCCATGCCAAAACAACAACTTTCTATGACAAATGGACAAAAACAGTTAAACGCTCCTCCGTAGAGAGAGTTGAGCAACTTCGGACCATCAAAGTTGCACGGTGTATAATTTTTATTGTTCTTCTATGTCAAATTCTATGAGTATAAGCTTCCGAGATTATTACGATGCCAAAACACCAACTTTCTATAATAAATGGTCAAAACCGTTAAAAAGCTCCTCGATATAGAGAGTTGAGCAACTTCGGACCATTAAAGTTGCTCGGTGTATACTTTTAGTTGTTCCTCTATGTCAAACATTACGAGTATAAGCTTCGGAGATTATTTCCATGCCAAAACAATAACTTTCTATGACAAATGGACAAAAACAGTTTAACGCCCCTCCGTAGAGAGAGTTGAGCAACTTCGGACCATCAAAGTTGCACGGTGTACAATTTTTATTGTTCTTCTATGTCAAATTCTACGAGTATAAGCTTCCGAGACTATTACGATGCCAAAACAACAACTTTCTATGACAAATGGTCAAAACCGTTAAGAAGCTCCTCGATATAGAGAGTTGAGCAACTTCGGACCATCAAAGTTGCTCGGTGTATACTTTTAATTGTTCTTCTATGTCAAGCTTTATGAGTATAAGCTTCGAAGATTATTTTCATACCAAAACAACAACTTTCTATGACAAATGAACAAAAACCGTTAAAAGCTCCTCCATAGAGAGAGTTGAGCAACTTCGGATTATAAAAGTAGCTCGGTGTACACTTTTTATTGTTCTTCGATGTCAAATTTTAAGACTATAAGCTTTCGAAATTATTACGATGCCAAAACACCAACTTTCTATGACAAATGGTCAAGACCGTTAAAAAGCTCCTCGATATAGAGAGTTGAGCAACTTCAGACCATCGAAGTTGCTCGGTGTATTCTTTTAATTGTTCTTCTATGTCAAACATTACGAGTATAAGCTTCGGAGATTATTTCCACGCCAAAACAACAATTTTCTATGATAAATGGACAAAAACCGTTAAAAGCTCCACCATAGAGAGAGTTGAGCAACTTCGGACCATCAAAGTTGCACGGTGTACACTTTTTATTGTTCTTCTATGTCAAATTCTACGACGATAAGCTTCCGAGATTATTACGATGCCAAAACACCAACTTTCTATGACAAATGGTCAAAACCATTAAGAAGCTCCTCGATATAGAGAGTTGAGCAACTTCGGACCATCAAAGTTGCTCGGTGTATTCTTTTAATTGTTCTTCTATGTCAAACATTACGAGTATAAGCTTCGGAGATTATTTCCACGCCAAAACAACAATTTTCTATGATAAATGGACAAAAACCGTTAAAAGCTTCTCCATAGAGAGAGTTGAGCAACTTCGGACCATCAAACTTGCACGGTGTACACTTTTTATTGTTCTTCTATGTCAAATTCTACGAGTATAAGCTTCCGAGATTATTACGATGCCAAAACACCAACTTTCTATGACAAATGGTCAAAAACCGTTGAAAGCTCTTCCATAGATAGCGTTGAGCAACTTCGGACCATCAAAGTTGCTCAGTGTACACTTTTTATTGTTCTTCGATGTCAAAATTTAAGAGTATAAGCTTCCGATATTATTACGATGCCAAAACACCAACTTTCTATGACAAATGGTCAAAACCGTTAAAAAGCTCCTCGATATAGAGAGTTGAGCAACTTCAGACCATCAAAGTTGCTCGGTGTATTCTTTTAATTGTTCTTCTATGTCAAACATTACGAGTATAAGCTTCGGAGATTATTTCCACGCCAAAACAACAATTTTCTATGATAAATGGACAAAAACCGTTAAAAGCTCCTCCATAGAGAGAGTTGAGCAACTTCGGACCATCAAAGTTGCACGGTGTACACTTTTTATTGTTCTTCTATGTCAAATTCTACGACGATAAGCTTCCGAGATTATTACGATGCCAAAACAACAACTTTCTATGACAAATGGTCAAAAACCGTTAAAAGCTCCTCCATAGATAGCGTTGAGCAACTTCGGACCATCAAAGTTGCTCAGTGTACACTTTTTATTGTTCTTCGATTTCAAATTTTAAGAGTATAAGCTTCGGAGATTATTACGATGCCAAAACACTAACTTTCTATGACAAATGGTCAAAACCGTTAAAAAGCTCCTCGATATAGAGAGTTGAGCAACTTCAGACCATCAAAGTTGCTCGGTGTATTCTTTTAATTGTTCTTCTATGTCAAACATTACGAGTATAATCTTCGGAGATTATTTCCATGCCAAAACAACAACTTTCTATAATAAATGGTCAAAACCGTTAAAAAGCTTCTCGATATAGAGAGTTGAGCAACTTCGGACCATCAAAGTTGCTCGGTGTATACTTTTAATTGTTCTTCTATGTCAAACATTACGAGTATAAGCTTCGGAGATTATTTCCGTGCCAAAACAACAACTTTCTATGACAAATGGACAAAAACAGTTAAAAGCTCCTCCGTAGAGAGAGTTGAGCAACTTCGGACCATCAAAGTTGCACGGTGTACACTTTTTATTGTTCTTCTATGTCAAATTCTACGAGTATAAGCTTCCTAGATTATTACGATGCCAAAACACCAACTTTCTATGACAAATGGTCAAAACCGTTAAGAAGCTCCTCGATATAGAGAGTTGAGCAACTTCGGACCATCAAACTTGCTCGGTGTATACTTTTAATTGTTCTTCTATGTCAAGCTTTATGAGTATAAGCTTCGAAGATTATTTTCATACCAAAACAACAACTTTCTATGACAAATGGACAAAAACCGTTAAAAGCTCCTTCACAGAGAGAGTTGAGCAACTTCGGACCATCAAAGTTGCTCGGTGTATTCTTTTTATTGTTCTTCTATGTCAAACATTACGAGTATAAGCTTCGGAGATTATTTCCACGCCAAAACAACAACTTTCTATGAGAAATGGACAAAAACCGTTAAAAGCTCCTCCATAGAGAGAGTTGAGCAACTTCGACCATCAAAGTTGCGCGGTGTACACTTTTCATTGTTCTTCTATGTCAAATTCTACGAGTATAAGCTTCCGAGATTATTACGATGCCAAAACACCAACTTTCTATGACAAATGGTCAAAACCGTTAAGAAGCTCCTCCATAGATAGCGTTGAGCAACTTCGGACCATCAAAGTTGCTCGGTGTATACTTTTAATTATTCTTCTATGTCAAGCTTTATGAGTATAAGCTTCGAAGATTATTTTCATACCAAAACAACAACTTTCTATGACAAATGGACAAAAACCGTTAAAAGCTCCTCCATAGAGAGAGTTGAGCAACTTCGAACTATAAAAGTAGCTCGGTGTACACTTTTTATTGTTCTTCGATGTCAAATTTTAAGACTATAAGCTTTCGAGATTATTACGATGCCAAAACACCAACTTTCTATGACAAATGGTCAAAACCGTTAAAAAGCTCCTCGATATAGAGAGTTGAGCAACTTCAGACCATCAAAGTTGCTCGGTGTATTCTTTTAATTGTTCTTCTATGTCAAACATTACGAGTATAAGCTTCGGAGATTATTTCCACGCCAAAACAACAACTTTCTATGATAAATAGACAAAAACTGTTAAAAGCTCCTCCATAGAGAGAGTTGAGCAACTTCGAACCATCAAAGTTGCACGGTGTACACTTTTTATTGTTCTTCTATGTCAAATTCTACGAGTATAAGCTTCCGAGATTATTACGATGCCAAAACACCAACTTTCTATGACAAATGATCAAAAACTGTTAAAAGCTCCTCCATAGATAGCGTTGAGCAACTTCGGACCATCAAAGTTGCTCAGTGTACACTTTTTATTGTTCTTCGATTTCAAATTTTAAGAGTATAAGCTTCGGAGATTATTACGATGCCAAAACACTAACTTTCTATGACAAATGGTCAAAAACCGTTAAAATCTCCTCCATAGATAGCGTTGAGCAACTTCGGACCATCAAAGGTTCTCAGTGTACACTTTTTATTGTTCTTCGATGTCAAAATTTAAGAGTATAAGCTTCCGTGATTATTACGATGCCAAAACACCAACTTTCTATGACAAATGGTCAAAACCGTTAAAAAGCTCCTCGATATAGAGAGTTGAGCAACTTCAGACCATCAAAGTTGCTCGGTGTATTCTTTTAATTGTTCTTATATGTCAAACTTTACGAGTATCAACTTCGGAGATTATAAAGATGCCAAAACACCAACTTTCTATGACAAATGGTCAAAACCGTTAAAAAGCTCCTCGATATAGAGAGTTGAGCAACTTCAGACCATCAAAGTTGCTCGGTGTATTCTTTTAATTGTTCTTCTATGTCAAACATTACGAGTATAAGCTTCGGAGATTATTTCCACGCCAAAACGACAACTTTCTATGATAAATGGACAAAAACCGTTAAAAGCTCCTCCATAGAGAGAGTTGAGCAACTTCCGACCATCAAAGTTGCACGGTGTACACTTTTTATTGTTCTTCTATATTAAATTCTACGAGTATAAGCTTCCGAGATTATTACGATGCCAAAACACCAACTTTCTATGACAAATGGTCAAAACCGATAAGAAGCTCCTCGATATAGAGAGTTGAGCAACTTCGGACCATCAAAGTTGCTCGGTGTATACTTTTAATTGTTCTTCTATGCCAAATATTTCGAGTATAAGTTTCGGAGATTATTTCCATGCCAAAACAACAACTTTCTATGACAAATGGACAAAAACCGTTAAAAGCTCCTCCATAGAGAGAGTTGAGCAACTTCGGACTATAAAAGTAGCTCGGTGTACACTTTTTATTGTTCTTCGATGTCAAATTTTTAGACTATAAGCTTTCGAGATTATTACGATGCAAAAACACCAACTTTCTATGACAAATGGTCAAAACCGTTAAAAAGCTCCTCGATATAGAGAGTTGAGCAACTTCAGACCATCAAAGTTGCTCGGTGTATTCTTTTAATTGTTCTTCTATGTCAAACATTACGAGTATAAGCTTCGGAGATTATTTCCATGCCAAAACAATAACTTTCTCTGATAAATGGACAAAAACCGTTAAAAGCTTCTCCATAGAGAGAGTTGAGCAACTTCGGACCATCAAACTTGCACGGTGTACACTTTTTATTTTTCTTCTATGTCAAATTCTACGAGTATAAGCTTCCGAGATTATTACGATGCCAAAACACCAACTTTCTATGACAAATGGTCAAAAACCTTTAAAAGCTCCTCCATAGATAGCGTTGAGCAACTTCGGACCATCAAAGTATCTCAGTGTACACTTTTTATTGTTCTTCGATGTCCAATTTTAAGAGTATAAGGTTCGGAGATTATTACGATGCCAAAACAACAACTTTCTATGACAAATGGTCAAAACCGTTAAAAAGCTCCTCGATATAGAGAGTTGAGCAACTTCAGACCATCAAAGTTACTCGGTGTATTCTTTCAATTGTTCTTCTATGTCAAGCTTTACGAGTATAAGCTTCGGAGATTATTTCCATGCCAAAACAACGACTTTCTATGACAAATGGACAAAAATCGTTAAAAGCTCTTCCATAGAGAGAGTTGAGCAACTTCGGACCTTCAAAGTTGCACGGTGTACACTTTTTATTGTTCTTCTATGTCAAATTCTACGAATATAAGCTTCCTAGATTATTACGATGCCAAAACACCAACTTTCTATGAAAAATGGTCAAAATCGTTAAGAAGCTCCTCGATATAGAGAGTTGAGCAACTTCGGACCATCAAAGTTTCTCGGTGTATACTTTTAATTGTTCTTCTATGTCATGCTTTATGAGTATAAGCTTCGGAGATTATTTTCATGCCAAAACAACTTTCTATGACAAATGGACAAAAACCGTTAAAAGCTCCTCCATAGAGAGAGAGTTGAGCAACTTCGGACTATAAAAGTTGCTCGGTGTACACTTTTTATTGTTGTTCGATGTCAAATTTTAAGAGTATAAGCTTTCGATATTATTACGATGCCAAAACAACAACTTTCTATGACAAATGGTCAAAACCGTTAAAAAGCTCCTCGATATAGAGAGTTGAGCAACTTCGTACCATCAAAGTTGCTCGGTGTGTACTTTTAATTGTTCTTCTATGTCAAACTTTACGAGTATAAGCTTCGGAGATTATTACGATGCCAAAACACCAACTTTTTATGATAAATGGTCAAAACCGTTAAAAAGCTCCTCTATATAGAGAGTTGAGCAACTTCGGACCATCAAAGTTGCTCGGTGTAAACTTTTAATTGTTCTTCTATGTCAAACATTACATGTATAAGCTTCGGAGATTATTTCTATGCCAAAACAACAACTTTCTATGACAAATGGACAAAAACCATTAAAAGCTCCTCCATAGAGAGCGTTCCGCAACTTCGGACCATCAAAGTTGCTCAGTGTACACTTTTTATTGTTCTTCGATATCAAATTTTAAGAGTATAAGCTTCCGAGATTATTAAGATGCCAAAACACCAACTTTCTCTGACAAATGGTCAAAACCGTTAAAAAGCTTCTCGTTATAGAGAGAGTTGAGCAACTTCGGACCATCAAAGTTGCTCGGTGTATACTTTTAATTGTTCTTCTATGTCCAACATTACGATTATAAGCTTCGGAGATTATTTCCATGCCAAAACAACAACTTTATATGACAAATGGACAAAAACCGTTAAAAGCTCCTCCATAGAGAGAGTTGAGCAACTTCGGACCATCAAAGTTTAACGGTGTACACTTTTTATTGTTCTTCTATTTGAAATTCTACGAGTATAAGCTTCCGAGATTATTACGATGCCAAAACACCAACTTTCTACGAAAAATGGTCAAAACCGTTAAGAAGCTCCTCGATATAGAGAGGTGAGCAACTTCGGACCATCAAAGTTGCTCGGTGTATACTTTTAATTGTTCTTCTATGTCAAGCTTTATGAGTATAAGCTTCCGAGATTATTTTCATGCCAAAACAACAACTTTCTATGACAAATGGACAAAAACCGTAAAAAGCTACTCCATAGAGAGAGAGTTGAGCAACTTTGGACCATCAAAGTTGCTCGGTGTATACTTTTAATTGTTCTTCTATGTCAAACATTACGTGTATAAGCTTCGGAGATTATTTCCATGCCAAAACAACAACTTTCTATGAAAAATGGACAAAAACCGTTAAAATCTTCTCCATAGAGAGAGTTGAGCAACTTCGGACCATCAAAGTTGCACGGTGTACACTTTTTATTGTTCTTCTATGTCAAGCTTATACTCCATAGAGAGAGATTTGAGCAACTTCGGACCATCAAAGTTGCTCGGTGTATACTTTTAATTGTTCTTCTATTTCAAACTTTACGAGTATAAGCTTCGGAGATTATTACGATGCCAAAACACCAACTTTCTATGATAAATGGTCAAAACCGTTAAAAAGCTCCTCTATATAGAGAGTTGAGCAACTTCGGACCATCAAAGTTGCTCGGTGTAAACTTTTAATTGTTCTTCTATGAAAAACATTACGTGTATAAGCTTCGGAGATTATTTCCATGCCAAAACAACAACTTTTTATGACAAATGGACAAAAACCGTTAAAATCTCCTACATAGAGAGAGTTGAGCAACTTCGGACCATCAAAGTTGCACGGTGTACACTTTTTATTGTTCTTCTATGTCAAATTCTACGAGTATAAGCTTCCGAGATTAATACGAAGCCCAAACACCAACTTTCTATGAAAAATGGTCAAAACTGTTAAGAAGCTTCTCGATATAGAAAGTTGAGCAACTTCGGACCATCAAAGTTGCTCGGTGTACACTCTTTATTGTTCTTCTGTGCCAATTTTTACGAGTATATGCTTCCGAAATTTTTTCCATGCCAAAACAATAACTTTCTATGACAAATGAACAAAAACCGTTAAAAGCTCCTCCATAGAGAGAGTTGAGCAACTTCGGACCATTTAAATTAAGTTGCTCAGTGTACACTTTTTATTGTTCTTCTATGTCAAACTTTACGAGTATAAGCTTCGGAGATTATTACGATGCCAAAACACCAACTTTCTATGATAAATGGTCAAAACCGGTAAAAAGCTCCTCAATATGGGAGTTAAGCAACTTCGGACCATCAAAGTTGTTCGGTGTATACTTTTAATTGTTCTTCTATGTCAAACTTTACGAGTATAAGCTTCGGAGATTATTTCCATGCAAAAACAACAACTTTCTATGACAAATGGACAAAAACCGTTAAAAGCTCCTCCATAGAGAGAGTTGAGCAACTTCGGACTATCAAAGTTGCTCGGTGTACACTTTTTATTGTTCTTCTATGTCAAATTTTAAGAGTATAAGCTTCGGAGATTATTACGATGCCAAAACAACAACTTTCTATGACAAATGGGCAACACCCTTAAAAAGCTCCTCGATATGAGAGAGTTGAGCAACTTCGGACCATCAAAGTTGCACGGTGTTCACATTTTATTGTTCTTTTATGTCAAATTTTACGAGTATAGGCTTCCGAGATTATTACAATGCCAAAACACGAAATTTCTATGACAAATGGGTAACACCCTTAAAAAGCTCCTCCATAGAGAGAGTTGAGCAACTTGGGACCATCAAAGTTGCTGGGTGTACACTTTTTATTGTTCTTCTATGTCAAATTTTACGAGTATAACTTCCTATATTATTTCGATGCCAAAACAACAACTTTCTGTTACAAATGGACTAAACAGTTAAAAGCTCTTCCATAGAGAGAGTTGAGCAACTTCCGACCATCAAAGTTGCTCGGTGTACACTTTTTATTGTTCTTCTATGTCAAATTCTACGAGTATAAGCTTCCGAGATTAATACGATGCCCAAACACCAACTTTCTATGAAAAATGGTCAAAACCGTTAAGAAGCTTCTCAATATAGAAAGTTGAGCACCTTCGGACCATCAAAGTTGCTCGGTGTACACTCTTTATTCTTCTTCTGTGCCAATTTTTACGAGTATATGCTTCCGAAATTTTTTCCATGCCAAAACAATAACTTTCTATGACAAATGGACAAAAACCGTTAAAAGCTCCTCCATAGAGAGAGTTGAGCAACTTCGGACTATTTAAATTAAGTTGCTCAGTGTACAATTTTTATTGTTCTTCTATGTCAAACTTTACGAGTATAAGCTTCGGAGATTATTACGATGCCAAAACACCAACTTTCTATGATAAATGGTCAAAACCGTTAAAAAGCTCCTCAATATGGGAGTTAAGCAACTTCGGACCATCAAAGTTGTTCGGTGTATACTTTTAATTGTTCTTCTATGTCAAACTTTACGAGTATAAGCTTCGGAGATTATTTCCATGCAAAAACAACAACTTTCTATGACAAATGGACAAAAATCGTTAAAAGCTCCTCCATAGAGAGAGTTGAGCAACTTCGGACCATCAAAGTTGCTCGGTGTACACTTTTTATTGTTCTTCTATGTCAAATTTTAAGAGTATAAGCTTCGGAGATTATTACGATGCCAAAACAACAACTTTCTATGACAAATGGGCAACCCCCTTAAAAAGCTCCTCGATATGAGAGAGTTGAGCAACTTCCGACCATCAAAGTTGCTCGGTGTACACTTTTTATTGTTCTTCTATGTCAAATTCTACGAGTATAAGCTTCCGAGATTAATACGATGCCCAAACACCAACTTTCTATGAAAAATGGTCAAAACCGTTAAGAAGCTTCTCGATATAGAAAGTTGAGCAACTTCGGACCATCAAAGTTGCTCGGTGTACACTCTTTATTGTTCTTCTGTGCCAATTTTTACGAGTATATGCTTCCGAAATTTTTTCCATGCCAAAACAATAACTTTCTATGACAAATGGACAAAAACCGTTAAAAGCTCCTCCATAGAGAGAGTTGAGCAACTTCGAACCATTTAAATTAAGTTGCTCAGTGTACACTTTTTATTGTTCTTCTATGTCAAACTTTACGAGTATAAGCTTCGGAGATTATTACGATGCCAAAACACCAACTTTCTATGATAAATGGTCAAAACCGTTAAAAAGCTCCTCAATATGGGAGTTAAGCAACTTCGGACCATCAAAGTTGTTCGGTGTATACTTTTAATTGTTCTTCTATGTCAAACTTTACGAGTATAAGCTTCGGAGATTATTTCCATGCAAAAACAACAACTTTCTATGACAAATGGACAAAAACCGTTAAAAGCTCCTCCATAGAGAGAGTTGAGCAACTTCGGACCATCAAAGTTGCTCGGTGTACACTTTTTATTGTTCTTCTATGTCAAATTTTAAGAGTATAAGCTTCGGAGATTATTACGATGCCAAAACAACAACTTTCTATGACAAATGGGCAACACCCTTAAAAAGCTCCTCGATATGAGAGAGTTGAGCAACTTCCGACCATCAAAGTTGCACGGTGTTCACATTTTATTGTTCTTTTATGTCAAATTTTACGAGTATAGGCTTCCGAGATTATTACAATGCCAAAACACGAACTTTCTATGACAAATGGGTAACACCCTTAAAAAGCTCCTCCATAGAGAGAGTTGAGCAACTTGGGACCATCAAAGTTTCTGGGTGTACACTTTTTATTGTTCTTCTATGTCAAACTTTACGAGTATAAGCTTCGGAGATTATTACGATGCCAAAACACCAACTTTCTATGATAAATGGTCAAAACCGTTAAAAAGCTCCTCAATATGGGAGTTAAGCAACTTCGGACCATCAAAGTTGTTCGGTGTATACTTTTAATTGTTCTTCTATGTCAAACTTTACGAGTATAAGCTTCGTAGATTATTTCCATGCAAAAACAACAACTTTCTATGACAAATGGACAAAAACCGTTAAAAGCTCCTCCATAGAGAGAGTTGAGCAACTTCGGACCATCAAAGTTGCTCGGTGTACACTTTTTATTGTTCTTCTATGTCAAATTTTAAGAGTATAAGCTTCGGAGATTATTACGATGCCAAAACAACAACTTTCTATGACAAATGGGCAACACCCTTAAAAAGCTCCTCGATATCAGAGAGTTGAGCAACTTCCGACCATCAAAGTTGCTCGGTGTACACTTTTTATTGTTCTTCTATGTCAAATTCTACGAGTATAAGCTTCCGAGATTAATACGATGCCCAAACACCAACTTTCTATGAAAAATGGTCAAAACCGTTAAGAAGCTTCTCGATATAGAAAGTTGAGCAACTTCGGACCATCAAAGTTGCTCGGTGTACACTCTTTATTGTTCTTCTGTGCCAATTTTTACGAGTATATGCTTCTGAAATTTTTTCCATGCCAAAACAATAACTTTCTATGACAAATGGACAAAAACCTTTAAAAGCCCCTCCATAGAGAGAGTTGAGCAACTTCGGACCATTTAAATTAAGTTGCTCAGTGTACACTTTTTATTGTTCTTCTATATCAAACCTTACGAGTATAAGCTTCGGAGATTATTACGATGCCAAAACACCAACTTTCTATGATAAATGGTCAAAACCGTTAAAACGCTCCTCAATATGGGAGTTAAGCAACTTCGGACCATCAAAGTTGTTCGGTGTATACTTTTAATTGTTCTTCTATGTCAAACTTTACGAGTATAAGCTTCGGAGATTATTTCCATGCAAAAACAACAACTTTCTATGACAAATGGACAAAAAACGTTAAAAGCTCCTCCATAGAGATAGTTGAGCAACTTCGGACCATCAAAGTTGCTCGGTGTACACTTTTTATTGTTCTTCTATGTCAAATTTTAAGAGTATAAGCTTCGGAGATTATTACGATGCCAAAACAACAACTTTCTATTACAAATGGGCAATACCCTTAAAAAGCTCCTCGATATGAGAGAGTTGAGCAACTTCGGACCATCAAAGTTGCACGGTGTTCACGTTTTATTGTTCTTTTATGTCAAATTTTACGAGTATAGGCTTCCGAGATTATTACAATGCCAAAACACGAACTTTCTATGACAAATGGGTAACACCCTTAAAAAGCTCCTCCATAGAGAGAGTTGAGCAACTTGGGACCATCAAAGTTGCTCGGTGTACACTTTTTATTGTTCTTCTATGTCAAATTTTACGAGTATAACTTCCTATATTATTTCGATGCCAAAACAACAACTTTCTGTTACAAATGGACTAAACAGTTAAAAGCTCTTCCATAGAGAGAGTTGAGCAACTTCCGACCATCAAAGTTGCTCGGTATACACTTTTTATTGTTCTTCTATGTCAAATTCTACGAGTATAAGCTTCCGAGATTAATACGATGCCCAAACACCAACCTTCTATGAAAAATGGTCAAAACCGTTAAGAAGCTTCTCCATATAGAAAGTTGAGCACCTTCGGACCATCAAAGTTGCTCGGTGTACACTCTTTATTGTTCTTCATTGCCAATTTTTACGAGTATATGCTTCCGAAATTTTTTCCATGCCAAAACAATAACTTTCTATGACAAATGGACAAAAACCGTTAAAAGCTCCTCCATAGAGAGAGTTGAGCAACTTCGGACCATTTAAATTAAGTTGCTCAGTGTACAATTTTTATTGTTCTTCTATGTCAAACTTTACGAGTATAAGCTTCGGAGATTATTACGATGCCAAAACACCAACTTTCTAAGATAAATGGTCAAAACTGTTAAAAAGCTCCTCAATATGGGAGTTAAGCAACTTCGGACCATCAAAGTTGTTCGGTGTATACTTTTAATTGTTGTTCTATGTCAAACTTTACGAGTATAAGCTTCGGAGATTATTTCCATGCAAAAACAACAACTTTCTATGACAAATGGACAAAAACCGTTAAAAGCTCCTCCATAGAGAGAGTTGAGCAACTTGGGACCATCAAAGTTGCTCGGTGTACACTTTTTATTGTTCTTCTATGTCAAATTTTACGAGTATAACTTTTTATATTATTTCGATGCCAAAACAACAACTTTCTGTTACAAATGGACTAAACAGTTAAAAGCTCTTCCATAGAGAGAGTTGAGCAACTTCCGACCATCAAAGTTGCTCGGTGTACACTTTTTATTGTTCTTCTATGTCAAATTCTACGAGTATAAGCTTCCGAGATTAATACGATGCCCAAACACCAACTTTCTATGAAAAATTGTCAAAACCGTTAAGAAGCTTCTCGATATAGAAAGTTGAGCACCTTCAGACCATCAAAGTTGCTCGGTGTACACTCTTTATTGTTCTTCTGTGCCAATTTTTACGAGTATATGCTTCCAAAATTTTTTCCATGCCAAAACAATAACTTTCTATGACAAATGGACGAAAACCGTTAAAAGCTCCTCCATAGAGAGAGTTGAGCAACTTCGGACCATTTAAATTAAGTTGCTCAGTGTACACTTTTTATTGTTCTTCTATGTCAAACTTTACGAGTATAAGCTTTGGAGATTATTACGATGCCAAAACACCAACTTTCTATGATAAATGGTCAAAACCGTTAAAAAGCTCCTCAATATGGGAGTTAAGCAACTTCGGACCATCAAAGTTGTTCGGTGTATACTTTTAATTGTTCTTCTATGTCAAACTTTACGAGTATAAGCTTCGGAGATTATTTCCATGCAAAAACAACAACTTTCTATGACAAATGGACAAATACCGTTAAAAGCTCCTCCATAGAGAGAGTTGAGCAACTTCGGACCATCAAAGTTGCTCGGTGTACACTTTTTATTGTTCTTCTATGTCAAATTTTAAGAGTATAAGCTTCGGAGATTATTACGATGCCAAAACAACAACTTTCTATGACAAATGGGCAACACCCTTAAAAAGCTCCTCGATATGAGAGAGTTGAGCAACTTCGGACCATCAAAGTTGCACGGTGTTCACGTTTTATTGTTCTTTTATGTCAAATTTTACGAGTATAGGCTTCCGAGATTATTACAATGCCAAAACACGAACTTTCTATGACAAATGGGTAACACCCTTAAAAAGCTCCTCCATAGAGAGAGTTGAGAAACTTGGGACCATCAAAGTTGCTCGGTGTACACTTTTTATTGTTCTTCTATGTCAAATTTTACGAGTATAACTTCCTATATTAATTCGATGCCAAAACAACAACTTTCTATTACAAATGGACTAAACAGTTAAAAGCTCTTCCATAGAGAGAGTTGAGCAACTTCCGACCATCAAAGTTGCTCGGTGTACACTTTTTATTGTTCTTCTATGTCAAATTCTACGAGTATAAGCTTCCGAGATTAATACGATGCCCAAACACCAACTTTCTATGAAAAATGGTCAAAACCGTTAAGAAGCTTCTCGATATAGAAAGTTGAGCACCTTCGGACCATCAAAGTTGCTCGGTGTACACTCTTTATTGTTCTTCTGTGCCAATTTTTACGAGTATATGCTTCCGAAATTTTTTCCATGCCAAAACAATAACTTTCTATGACAAATGGACATAAACCGTTAAAAGCTCCTCCATAGAGAGAGTTGAGCAACTTCGGACCATTTAAATTAAGTTGCTCAGTGTACACTTTTTATTGTTCTTCTATGTCAAACTTTACGAGTATAAGCTTCGGAGATTATTACGATGCCAAAACACCAACTTTCTATGACAAATGGACAAAAACCGTTAAAAGCTCCTACATAGAGAGAGTTGAGCAACTTCGGACCATCAAAGTTGCTCGGTGTACACTTTTTATTGTTCTTCTATGTCAAATTTTAAGAGTATAAGCTTCGGAGATTATTACGATGCCAAAACAACAACTTTCTATGACAAATGGGCAACACCCTTAAAAAGCTCCTCGATATGAGAGAGTTGAGCAACTTCGGACCATCAAAGTTGCACGGTGTTCACGTTTTATTGTTCTTTTATGTCAAATTTTACGAGTATAGGCTTCCGAGATTATTACAATGCCAAAACACGAACTTTCTATGACAAATGGGTAACACCCTTAAAAAGCTTCTCCATAGAGAGAGTTGAGCAACTTGGGACCATCAAAGTTGCTCGGTGTACACTTTTTATTGTTCTTCTATGTCAAATTTTACGAGTATAACTTCCTATATTATTTCGATGCCAAAACAACAACTTTCTGTTACAAATGGACTAAACAGTTAAAAGCTCTTCCATAGAGAGAGTTGAGCAACTTCCGACCATCAAAGTTGCTCGGTGTACACTTTTTATTGTTCTTCTATGTCAAATTCTACGAGTATAAGCTTCCGAGATTAATACGATGCCCAAACACCAACTTTCTATGAAAAATGGTCAAAACCGTTAAGAAGCTTCTCGATATAGAAAGTTGAGCACCTTCAGACCATCAAAGTTGCTCGGTGTACACTCTTTATTGTTCTTCTGTGCCAATTTTTACGAGTATATGCTTCCGAAATTTTTTCCATGCCAAAACAATAAATTTCTATGACAAATGGACGAAAACCGTTAAAAGCTCCTCCATAGAGAGAGTTGAGCAACTTCGGACCATTTAAATTAAGTTGCTCAGTGTACACTTTTTATTGTTCTTCTATGTCAAACTTTACGAGTATAAGCTTCGGAGATTATTACGATGCCAAAACACCAACTTTCTATGATAAATGGTCAAAACCGTTAAAAAGCTCCTCAATATGGGAGTTAAGCAACTTCGGACCATCAAAGTTGTTCGGTGTATACTTTTAATTGTTCTTCTATGTCAAACTTTACGAGTATAAGCTTCGGAGATTATTTCCATGCAAAAACAACAACTTTCTATGACAAATGGACAAAAACCGTTAAAAGCTCCTCCATAGAGAGAGTTGAGCAACTTCGGACCATCAAAGTTGCTCGGTGTACACTTTTTATTGTTCTTCTATGTCAAATTTTAAGAGTATAAGCTTCGGAGATTATTACGATGCCAAAACAACAACTTTCTATGACAAATGGGCAACACCCTTAAAAAGCTCCTCGATATGAGAGAGTTGAGCAACTTCGGACCATCAAAGTTGCACGGTGTTCACGTTTTATTGTTCTTTTATGTCAAATTTTACGAGTATAGGCTTCCGAGATTATTACAATGCCAAAACACGAACTTTCTATGACAAATGGGTAACACCCTTAAAAAGCTCCTCCATAGAGAGAGTTGAGAAACTTGGGACCATCAAAGTTGCTCGGTGTACACTTTTTATTGTTCTTCTATGTCAAATTTTACGAGTATAACTTCCTATATTATTTCGATGCCAAAACAACAACTTTCTATTACAAATGGACTAAACAGTTAAAAGCTCTTCCATAGAGAGAGTTGAGCAACTTCCGACCATCAAAGTTGCTCGGTGTACACTTTTTATTGTTCTTCTATGTCAAATTCTACGAGTATAAGCTTCCGAGATTAATACGATGCCCAAACACCAACTTTCTATGAAAAATGGTCAAAACCGTTAAGAAGCTTCTCGATATAGAAAGTTGAGCACCTTCAGACCATCAAAGTTGCTCGGTGTACACTCTTTATTGTTCTTCTGTGCCAATTTTTACGAGTATATGCTTCCGAAATTTTTTCCATGCCAAAACAATAACTTTCTATGACAAATGGACATAAACCGTTAAAAGCTCCTCCGTAGAGAGAGTTGAGCAACTTCGGACCATTTAAATTAAGTTGCTCAGTGTACACTTTTTATTGTTCTTCTATGTCAAACTTTACGAGTATAAGCTTCGGAGATTATTACGATGCCAAAACACCAACTTTCTATGACAAATGGACAAAAACCGTTAAAAGCTCCTACATAGAGAGAGTTGAGCAACTTCGGACCATCAAAGTTGCTCGGTGTACACTTTTTATTGTTCTTCTATGTCAAATTTTAAGAGTATAAGCTTCGGAGATTATTACGATGCCAAAACAACAACTTTCTATGACAAATGGGCAACACCCTTAAAAAGCTCCTCGATATGAGAGAGTTGAGCAACTTCGGACCATCAAAGTTGCACGGTGTTCACGTTTTATTGTTCTTTTATGTCAAATTTTACGAGTATAGGCTTCCGAGATTATTACAATGCCAAAACACGAACTTTCTATGACAAATGGGTAACACCCTTAAAAAGCTTCTCCATAGAGAGAGTTGAGCAACTTGGGACCATCAAAGTTGCTCGGTGTACACTTTTTATTGTTCTTCTATGTCAAATTTTACGAGTATAACTTCCTATATTATTTCGATGCCAAAACAACAACTTTCTGTTACAAATGGACTAAACAGTTAAAAGCTCTTCCATAGAGAGAGTTGAGCAACTTCCGACCATCAAAGTTGCTCGGTGTACACTTTTTATTGTTCTTCTATGTCAAATTCTACGAGTATAAGCTTCCGAGATTAATACGATGCCCAAACACCAACTTTCTATGAAAAATGGTCAAAACCGTTAAGAAGCTTCTCGATATAGAAAGTTGAGCACCTTCAGACCATCAAAGTTGCTCGGTGTACACTCTTTATTGTTCTTCTGTGCCAATTTTTACGAGTATATGCTTCCGAAATTTTTTCCATGCCAAAACAATAAATTTCTATTACAAATGGACGAAAACCGTTAAAAGCTCCTCCATAGAGAGAGTTGAGCAACTTCGGACCATTTAAATTAAGTTGCTCAGTGTACACTTTTTATTGTTCTTCTATGTCAAACTTTACGAGTATAAGCTTCGGAGATTATTACGATGCCAAAACACCAACTTTCTATGATAAATGGGCAAAACTATTGAAAAGCTCCTCGATAGATAGAGTTGAGGAACTTCGGAACATGAAAGTTGCTCGGTGTACACTTTTTATTGTTCTTCTATGTCAAATTTCATGAGTATAAGCCTCCGAGATTATTACGATGCCGAAACACAAACTTTCTATGACAAATGGGTAACACCCTTAAAAAGCTCCTCGATAGAGAGAGTTGAGCAACTTCTAACCATCAAAGTTGCTCAGTGTACACTTTTTATTGTTCTTCTATCTGAAATTTTACGAGTATACGCTTCCGAGATTATTACGACGCCGAAACACAAACTTTCTATGACAAATGGGTAACACCATTAAAAAGCTGCTCGATATAGAGAGTTGAGCAACTTCGGACAACCAAAGTTGCTCGGTGTACACTTTTTATTGTTCTTCTATGTCAAATTTTATGAGTATAAGCTTCCGAGAATATTACGATGCCAAAACACCAACTTTCTATGACCTATGGTCAAAACCGTTAAAAAGCTCCTCGATATATAGAGTTGAGCAACTTCGGACCATCAAAGTTGCTCGGTGTATACTTTTAATTGTTCTTCTATGTCAAACTTTACGAGTATAAGCTTCGGAGATTATTACGATGCCAACACACCAACTTTCTATGATAAATGGACAAAAATCGTTAAATGCTCCGTGTACACTTTTTATTGTTCTTCTATGTCAAATTTTAAGAGTATAAGCTTCCGAGATTATTACGATGCTAAAACATGAACTTTCTATGACAAATGGGCAACACCCTTAAAAAGCTTCTCGATAGAGAGAGTTGAGCAACTTCGGAGATTCAAAGTTGCACGGTGTACACATTTTATTGTTCTTCCATGTCAAATTTTATGAGTATATCTTCCTAGATTATTTCGATGCCAAAACAACAACTTTTTATGATAAATGGTCAAAACCGTTAAAAAGCTCCTCTATATAGAGAGTTGAGCAACTTAGGACCATCAAAAGTTGCTCGGTGTAAACTTTTAATTGTTCTTCTATGTAAAACATTACGTGTATAAGCTTCGGAGATTATTTCCACGCCAAAACAACAACTTTCTATGACAAATGGACAAAAACCGTTAAAATCTCCTCCATAGAGAGAGTTGAGTAACTTCGGACCATCAAAGTTGCACGGTGTACACTTTTTATTGTTCTTCTATGTTAAATTCTACGAGTATAAGCTTCTGAGATTAATACGATGCCCAAACACCAACTTTCTATGAAAAATGGTCAAAACCGTTAAGAAGCTTCTTGATATAGAAAGTTGAGCAACTTCGGACCATCAAAGTTGCTCGGTGTACACTCTTTATTGTTCTTCTGTGCCAATTTTTACGAGTATATGCTTCCAAAATTTTTTCCATGCCAAAACAATAACTTTCTATGACAAATGGACAAAAACCGTTAAAAGCTCCTCCATAGAGAGAGTTGAGCAACTTCGGACCATTTAAAGTTGCTCAGTGTACACTTTTTATTGTTCTTCTATGTCAAACTTTACGAGTATAAGCTTCGGAGATTATTACGATGCCAAAACACAAACTTTCTATGATAAATGGTCAAAACCGTTAAAAAGCTCCTCAATATAGGGAGTTAAGCAACTTCGGACCATCAAAGTTGCTCGGTGTATACTTTTAATTGTTCTTCTATGTCATGCTTTATGAGTATAAGCTTCGGAGATTATTTTCATGCCAAAACAACAACTTTCTATGACAAATGGACAAAAACCGTTAAAAGCTCCTCCATAGAGAGAGAGTTGAGCAACTTCGGACTATAAAAGTTGCTCGGTGTACACTTTTTATTGTTGTTCGATGTCAAATTTTAAGAGTATAAGCTTTCGATATTATTACGATGCCAAAACAACAACTTTCTATGACAAATGGTCAAAACCGTTAAAAAGCTCCTCGATATAGAGAGTTGAGCAACTTCGGACCATCAAAGTTGCTCGGTGTGTACTTTTAATTGTTCTTCTATGTCAAACATTACGATTATAAGCTTCGGAGATTATTTCCATGCCAAAACAACAACTTTATATGACAAATGGACAAAAACCGTTAAAAGCTCCCCCATAGAGAGAGTTGAGCAACTTCGGACCATCAAAGTTTAACGGTGTACACTTTTTATTGTTCTTCTATTTTAAATTCTACGAGTATAAGCTTCCGAGATTATTACGATGCCAAAACACCAACTTTCTACGAAAAATGGTCAAAACCGTTAAGAAGCTCCTCGATATAGAGAGTTGAGCAACTTCGGACCATCGAAGTTGCTCGGTGTATACTTTTAATTGTTCTTCTATGTAAAGCTTTATGAGTATAAGCTTCCAAGATTATTTTCATGCCAAAACAACAACTTTCTATGACAAATGGACAAAAACCGTAAAAAGCTACTCCATAGAGAGAGAGTTGAGCAACTTTGGACCATCAAAGTTGCTCGGTGTATACTTTTAATTGTTCTTCTATGTCAAACATTACGTGTATAAGCTTCGGAGATTATTTCCATGCCAAAACAACAACTTTCTATGACAAATGGACAAAAACCGTTAAAATCTCCTCCATAGAGAGAGTTGAGCAACTTCGGACCATCAAAGTTGCACGGTGTACACTTTTTATTGTTCTTCTATGTCAAGCTTATACTCCATAGAGAGAGATTTGAGCAACTTCGGACCATCAAAGTTGCTCGGTGTATACTTTTAATTGTTCTTCTATGTCAAACTTTACGAGTATAAGCTTCGGAGATTATTACGATGCCAAAACACCAACTTTCTATGATAAATGGTCAAAACCGTTAAAAAGCTCCTCTATATAGAGAGTTGAGCAACTTCGGACCATCAAAGTTGCTCGGTGTAAACTTTTAATTGTTCTTCTATGTCAAACATTACGTGTATAAGCTTCGGAGATTATTTCCATGCGAAAACAACAACTTTCTATGACAAATGGACAAAAACCGTTAAAATCTCCTCCATAGTGAGAGTTGAGCAACTTCGGACCATCAAAGTTGCACGGTGTACATTTTTTATTGTTCTTCTATGTCAAATTCTACGAGTATAAGCATCTAAGATTAATACGATGCCCAAACACCAACTTTCTATGAAAAATGGTCAAAACCGTTAAGAAGCTTCTCGATATTGAAAGTTGAGCAACTTCGGACCATCAAAGTTGCTCGGTGTACACTCTTTATTGTTCTTCTGTGCCAATTTTTACGTGTATATGCTTCCGAAATTTTTTCCATGCCAAAACAATAACTTTCTATGACAAATGGACAAAAACCGTTAAAAGCTCCTCCATAGAGAGAGTTGAGCAGCTTCGGACCATTTAAATTAAGTTGCTCAATGTACACTTTTTATTGTTCTTCTCTGTCAAACTTTACGAGTATAAGCTTCGGAGATTATTACGATGTCAAAACACCAACTGTCTATGATAAATGGTCAAAACCGTTAAAAAGCTCCTCAATATGGGAGTTAAGCAACCTCGGACCATCAAAGTTGTTCGGTGTATACTTTTAATTGTTCTTCTATGTCAAACTTTACGAGTATTAGCTTCGGAGATTATTTCCATGCAAAAACAACAACGTTCTATGACAAATGGACAAAAACCGTTAAAAGCTCCTCCATAGAGAGAGTTGAGCAACTTCGGACCATCAAAGTTGCTCGGTGTACACTTTTTATTGTTCTTCTATGTCAAATTTTAAGAGTATAAGCTTCGGAGATTATTACGATGCCAAAACAACAACTTTCTATGACAAATGGGCAACACCCTTAAAAAGCTCCTCGATATGAGAGAGTTGAGCAACTTCGGACCATCAAAGTTGCACGGTGTTCACGTTTTATTGTTCTTTTATGTCAAATTTTACGAGTATAGGCTTCCGAGATTATTACAATGCCAAAACACGAACTTTCTATGACAAATGGGTAACACCCTTAAAAAGCTCCTCCATAGAGAGAGTTGAGCAACTTGGGACTATCAAAGTTGCTCGGTGTACACTTTTTATTGTTCTTCTATGTCAAATTTTACGAGTATAACTTCCTATATTATTTCGATGCCAAAACAACAACTTTCTATTACAAATGGACTAAACAGTTAAAAGCTCTTCCATAGAGAGAGTTGAGCAACTTTCGACCATCAAAGTTGCTCGGTGTACACTTTTTATTGTTCTTCTGTGCCAATTTTTACGAGTATATGCTTCCGAGATTATTTCCATGCCAAAACAACAACTTTCTATGCAAATGGATAAAAACCATTAAAAGCTCCTCCATAGAGAGAGTTGAGCAACTTCGGACCATCAAAGTTGCTCAGTGTACACTTTTTAATGTTCTTTGATGTCAAATTTTAAGAGTATAAGCTTCCGAGATCATTACGATGCCAAAACACCAACTTTCTATGACAAATGGTCAAAACCGTTAAAAAGCTCTTCGATATAGAGAGTTGAGCAACTTCGGACCATCAAAGTTGCTCGGTGTATACTTTTAATTGTTCTTCTATGTCAAACTTTACGAGTATAAGCTTCGGAGATTATTACGATGCCAAAACACCAACTTTCTATGATAAATGGGTAAAACCATTGAAAAGCTCCTCGATAGAGAGAGTTGAGCAACTTCGGAACATCAAAGTTGCTCGGTGTACACTTTTTATTGTTCTTCTATGTCAAATTTCACGAGTATAAGCTTCCGAGATTATTTCGATGCCAAAACACCAACTTTCTGTGACAAAAGGTGGAAACCGTAAAAAAGCTTCTCCATAGAGAGAGTTGAGCAACTTCAAACCGTTAAAGTTGCTTGGTGTACACTTTTTATTGTTCTTTTATGTCAAATTTTATGAGTATAAGCCTCCGAGATTATTACGATGCCGAAACACAAACTTTCTATGACAAATGGGTAACACCCATAAAAAGCTCCTCGATAGAGAGAGTTGAGCAACTTCTAACCATCAAAGTTGCTCGGTGTACACTTTTTATTGTTCTTCTATCTGAAATTTTACGAGTATACGCTTCCGAGATTATTACGATGCCGAAACACAAACTTTCTATGACAAATGGGTAACACCATTAAAAAGCTCCTCGATATAGAGAGTTGAGCAACTTCGGACAACCAAAGTTGCTCGGTGTACACTTTTTATTGTTCTTCTATGTCAAATTTTACGAGTAAAAGCTTCCGAGATTATTACGATGCCAAAACACCAACTTTCAATGACAAATGGTCAAAACCGTTAAAAAGATCCTCGATATAGAGAGTTGAGCAACTTCGGACCATCAAAGTTGCTCGGTGTATACTTTTAATTGTTCTTCTATGTCAAACATTACGAGTATAAGCTTCGGAGATTATTTCAATGCCAAAACAACAACTTTCTATGACAAATGGATAAAAACCATTAAAAGCTCCTCCATAGAGAGAGTTGAGCAACTTCGGACCATCAAAGTTGCTCAGTGTACACTTTTTAATGTTCATTGATGTCAAATTTTAAGAGTATAAGCTTGCGAGATCATTACGATGCCAAAACACCAACTTTCTATGACAAATGGTCTAAACCGTTAAAAAGCTCTTCGATATAGAGAGTTGACAACTTCGGACCATCAAAGTTGCTCGGTGTATACTTTTAATTGTTCTTCTATGTCAAACTTTACGAGTATAAGCTTCGGAGATTATTACGATGCCAAAACACCAACTTTCTATGATAAATGGGTAAAACCATTGAAAAGCTCCTCGATAGAGAGAGTTGAGCAACTTCGGAACATCAAAGTTGCTCGGTGTACACTTTTTATTGTTCTTCTATGTCAAATTTCACGAGTATAAGCTTCCGAGATTATTTCGATGCCAAAACACCAACTTTCTTTGACAAAAGGTCGAAACCGTTAAAAAGCTTCTCCATAGAGAGAGTTGAGCAACTTCAAACCGTTAAAGTTGCTCGGTGTACACTTTTTATCGTTATTTTATGTCAAATTTTATGAGTATAAGCCTCCGAGATTATTACGATGCCGAAACACAAACTTTCTATGACAAATGGGTAACACCCTTAAAAAGCTCCTCGACAGAGAGAGTTGAGCAACTTCTAACCATCAAAGTTGCTCGGTGTACACTTTTTACTGTTCTTCTATCTGAAATTTTACGAGTATACGCTTCCGAGATTATTACGACGCCGAAACACAAACTTTCTATGACAAATGGGTAACACCATTAAAAAGCTCCTCGATATAGAGAGTTGAGCAACTTCGGACAACCAAAGTTGCTCGGTGTACACATTTTATTGTTCTTCTATGTCAAATTTTATGAGTATAAGCTTCCGAGAATATTACGATGCCAAAACACCAACTTTCTATGACCTATGGTCAAAACCGTTAAAAAGCTCCTCGATATATAGAGTTGAGCAACTTCGGACCATCAAAGTTGCTCGGTGTATACTTTTAATTGTTCTTCTATGTCAAACTTTACGAGTATAAGCTTCGGAGATTATTACGATTCCAAAACACCAACTTTCTATGATAAATGGTCAAAACCGTTAAAAAGATCCTCGATATAGAGAGTTGAGCAACTTCGGACCATCAAAGTTGCCCGGTGTATACTTTTAATTGTTCTTCTATGTCAAACATTATGAGTATAAGCTTCGGAGATTATTTCAATGCCAAAACAACAATTTTCTATGACAAATGGACAAAAACCGTTAAAAGCTCCTCCATAGAGAGAGTTGAGCAAGTTCGGACCATCAAAGTTGCACGGTGTACACTTTTTATGGTTCTTCTATGTCAAATTCTACGAGTATAAGCTTCCGAGATTATTACGATGCCAAAACACGAACTTTCTATGACAAATGGTCAAAACCGTTAAGAAGCTCCTCGATATAGAGAGTTGAGCAACTTCGGACCATCAAAGTTGCTCGGTGTATACATTTAATTGTTCTTCTATGTCAAACTTTATGAGTATAAGCTTCAGAGATTATTTCCATGCCAAAACAACAACTTTCTATGACAAATGGACAAAAACCGTTAAATGCTCCTTCATTGAGAGAGTTGAGCAACTTTGGACCATCAAAGTTGCTCGGTGTACACTTTTTATTGTTCTTCTGTGTCAAATTTTAAGAGTATAAGCTTCCGAGATTATTACGATGCTAAAACTTGAACTTTCTATGACAAATGGGCAACACCCTTAAAAAGCTTCTCGATAGAGAGAGTTGAGCAACTTCGGAGATTCAAAGTTGCACGGTGTACACATTTTATTGTTCTTCCATGTCAAATTTTATGAGTATATCTTCCTAGATTCTTTCGATGGCAAAACAACAACTTTTTATGATAAATGGTCAAAACCGTTAAAAAGCTCCTCTATATAGAGAGTTGAGCAACTTAGGACCATCAAAGTTGCTCGGTGTAAACTTTTAATTGTTCTTCTATGTCAAATTCTACGAGTATAAGCTTCCGAGATTAATACGATGCCCAAACACCAACTTTCTATGAAAAATGGTCAAAACCGTTAAGAAGCTTCTCGATATAGAAAGTTGAGCAACTTCGGACCATCAAAGTTGCTCGGTGTACACTCTTTATTGTTCTTCTGTGCCAATTTTTACGAGTATATGCTTCCAAAATTTTTTCCATGCCAAAACAATAACTTTCTATGACAAATGGACAAAAACCGTTAAAAGCTCCTCCATAGAGAGAGTTGAGCAACTTCGGACCATTTAAAGTTGCTCAGTGTACACTTTTTATTGTTCTTCTATGTCAAATTCTACGAGTATAAGCTTCGGAGATTATTACGATGCCAAAACACCAACTTTCTATGATAAATGGTCAAAACCGTTAAAAAGCTCCTCAATATAGGGAGTTAAGCAACTTCGGACCATCAAAGTTGCTCGGTGTATAATTTTAATTGTTCTTCTATGTCATGCTTTATGAGTATAAGCTTCGGAGAATATTTTCATGCCAAAACAACAACTTTCTATGACAAATGGAAAAAAACCGTTAAAAGCTCCCCCATAGAGAGAGAGTTGAGCAACTTCGGACTATAAAAGTTGCTCGGTGTACACTTTTTATTGTTGTTCGATGTCAAATTTTAAGAGTATAAGCTTTCGATATTATTACGATGCCAAAACAACAACTTTCTATGACAAATGGTCAAAACCGTTAAAAAGCTCCTCGATATAGAGAGTTGAGCAACTTCGGACCATCAAAGTTGCTCGGTGTATACCTTAAATTGTTCTTCTATGTCAAACTTTACGAGTATAAGCTTCGGAGATTATTACGATGCCAAAACACCAACTTTTTATGATAAATGGTCAAAACCGTTAAAAAGCTCCTCTATATAGAGAGTTGAGCAACTTCGGACCATCAAAGTTGCTCGGTGTAAACTTTTAATTGTTCTTCTATGTCAAACATTACGTGTATAAGCTTCGGAGATTATTTCTATGCCAAAACAACAACTTTCTATGACAAATGGACAAAAACCATTAAAAGCTCCTCCATAGAGAGCGTTCCGCAACTTCGGACCATCAAAGTTGCACGGTGTACACTTTTTATGGTTCTTCTATGTCAAATTCTACGAGTATAAGCTTCCGAGATTATTACGATGCCAAAACACCAACTTTCTATGACAAATGGTCAAAACCGTTAAAAAGCTTCTCGATATAGAGAGTTGAGCAACTTCGGACCATCAAAGTTGCTCGGTGTATACTTTTAATTATTCTTCTATGTCAAACATTACGATTATAAGCTTCGGAGATTATTTCCATGCCAAAACAACAACTTTATATGACAAATGGACAAAAACCGTTAAAAGCTCCTCCATAGAGAGAGTTGAGCAACTTCGGACCATCAAAGTTTAACGGTGTACAATTTTATTGTTCTTCTATTTTAAATTCTACGAGTATAAGCTTCCGAGATTATTACGATGCCAAAACACCAACTTTCTACGAAAAATGGTCAAAACCGTTAAGAAGCTCCTCGATATAGAGAGTTGAGCAACTTCGGACCATCAAAGTTGCTCGGTGTATACTTTTAATTGTTCTTCTATGTCAAGCTTTATGAATATAAGCTTCCGAGATTATTTTCATGCCAAAACAACAACTTTCTATGACAAATGGACAAAAACCGTAAAAAGCTACTCCATAGAGAGAGAGTTGAGCAACTTTGGACCATCAATGTTGCTCGGTGTATACTTTTAATTGTTCTTCTATGTCAAACATTACGTGTATAAGCTTCGGAGATTATTTCCATGCCAAAACAACAACTTTCTATGGCAAATGGACAAAAACCGTTAAAATCTCCTCCATAGAGAGAGTTGAGCAACTTCGGACCATCAAAGTTGCACGGTGTACACTTTTTATTATTCTTCTATGTCAAGCTTATACTCCATAGAGAGAGATTTGAGCAACTTCGGACCATCAAAGTTGCTCGGTGTATACTTTTAATTGTTCTTCTATGTCAAACTTTACGAGTATAAGCTTCGGAGATTATTACGATGCCAAAACACCAACTTTCTATGATAAATGGTCAAAACCGTTAAAAAGCTCCTCTATATAGAGAGTTGACCAACTTCGGACCATCAAAGTTGCTCGGTGTAAACTTTTAATTGTTCTTCTATGTCAAACATTACGTGTATAAGCTTCGGAGATTATTTCCATGCCAAGACAACAACTTTCTATGACAAATGGACAAAAACCGTTAAAATCTCCTCCATAGAGAGAGTTGAGCAACTTCGGACCATCAAAGTTGCACGGTGTACACTTTTTATTGTTCTTCTATGTCAAATTCTACGAGTATAAGCTTCCGAGATTAATACGATGCCCAAACACCAACTTTCTATGAAAAATGGTCAAAACCGTTAAGAAGCTTCTCGATATAGAAAGTTGAGCAACTTCGGACCATCAAAGTTGCTCGGTGTACACTCTTTATTGTTCTTCTGTGCCAATTTTTACGAGTATATGCTTCCGAAATTTTTTCCATGCCAAAACAATAACTTTCTATGACAAATGGACAAAAACCGTTAAAAGCTCCTCCATAGAGAGAGTTGAGCAACTTCGGACCATTTAAATTAACTTGCTCAGTGTACACTTTTTATTGTTCTTTTATGTCAAACTTTACGAGTATAAGCTTCGGAGATTATTACGATGCCAAAACACCAACTTTCTATGATAAATGGTCAAAACCATTAAAAAGCTCCTCAATATGGGAGTTAAGCAACTTCGGACCATCAAAGTTGTTCGTTGTATACTTTTAATTGTTCTTCTATGTCAAACTTTACGAGTATAAGCTTCGGAGATTATTTCCATGCAAAAACAACAACTTTCTATGACAAATGGACAAAAACCGCTAAAAGCTCCTCCATAGAGAGAGTTGAGCAACTTCGGACCATCAAAGTTGCTCGGTGTACACTTTTTATTGTTCTTCTATGTCAAATTTTAAGAGTATAAGCTTCGGAGATTATTACGATGCCAAAACAACAACTTTCTATGACAAATGGGCAACACCCTTAAAAAGCTCCTCGATATGAGAGAGTTGAGCAACTTCGGACCATCAAAGTTGCACGGTGTTCACGTTTTATTGTTCTTTTATGTCAAATTTTACGAGTATATGCTTCCGAGATTATTACAATGCCAAAACACGAACTTTCTATGACAAATGGGTAACAGCCTTAAAAAGCTCCTCCATAGAGAGAGTTGAGCAACTTGGGACCATCAAAGTTGCTCGGTGTACACTTTTTATTGTTCTTCTATGTCAAATTTTACGAGTATAACTTCCTATATTATTTCGATGCCAAAACAACAACTTTCTATTACAAATGGACTAAACAGTTAAAAGCTCTTCCATAGAGAGAGTTGAGCAACTTCCGACCATCAAAGTTGCTCGGTGTACACTTTTTATTGTTCTTCTGTGCCAATTTTTACGAGTATATGCTTCCGAGATTATTTCCATGCCAAAACAACAACTTTCTATGACAAATGGATAAAAACCATTAAAAGCTCCTCCATAGAGAGAGTTGAGCAACTTCGGACCATCAAAGTTGCTCAGTGTACATTTTTTAATGTTCTTTGATGTCAAATTTTAAGAGTATAAGCTTTTGAGATCATTACGATGCCAAAACACCAACTTTCTATGACAAATGGTCAAAACCGTTAAAAAGCACTTCGATATAGAGAGTTGACAACTTCGGACCATCAAAGTTGCTCGGTGTATACTTTTAATTGTTCTTCTATGTCAAACTTTACGAGTATAAGCTTCGGAGATTAATACGATGCCAAAACACCAACTTTCTATGATAAATGGGCAAAACCATTGAAAAGCTCCTCGATAGAGAGAGTTGAGGAACTTCGGAACATCAAAGTTGCTCGGTGTACACTTTTTATTGTTCTTCTATGTCAAATTTCACGAGTATAAGATTCCGAGATTATTTCGATGCCAAAACACCAACTTTCTGTGACAAAAGGTCGAAACCGTTAAAAAGCTTCTCCATAGAGAGAGTTGAGCAACTTCAAACCGTTAAAGTTGCTCGGTGTACACTTTTTATTGTTCTTTTATGTCAAATTTTATGAGTATAAGCCTCCGAGATTATTACGATGCCGAAACACAAACTTTCTATGACAAATGGGTAACACCCTTAAAAAGCTCCTCGATAGAGAGAGTTAAGCAACTTCTAACAATCAAAGTTGCTCGGTGTACACTTTTTATTGTTCTTCTATTTGAAATTTTACGAGTATACGCTTCCAAGATTATTACGATGCCGAAACACAAACTTTCTATGACAAATGGGAAACACCATTAAAAAGCTCCTCGATATAGAGAGTTGAGCAACTTCGGACAACCAAAGTTGCTCGGTGTACACTTTTTATTGTTCTTCTATGTCAAATTTTATGAGTATAAGCTTCCGAGAATATTACGATGCCAAAACACCAACTTTCTATGACGTTTTGTCAAAACCGTTAAAAAGCTCCTCGATATATAGAGTTGAGCAACTTCGGACCATCAAAGTTGCTCGGTGTATACTTTTAATTGTTCTTCTATGTCAAACTTTACGAGTATAAGCTTCGGAGATTATTACGATGCCAAAACACCAACTTTCTATGATAAATGGTCAAAACCGTTAAAAAGATCCTTGATATAGAGAGTTGAGCAACTTCGGACCATCAAAGTTGCCCGGTGTATACTTTTAATTGTTCTTCTATGTCAAACATTACGAGTATAAGCTTCGGAGATTATTTCAATGCCAAAACAACAATTTTCTATGACAAATGGACAAAAACCGTTAAAAGCTCCTCCATAGAGAGAGTTGAGCAACTTCGGACCATCAAAGTTGCACGGTGTACACTTTTTATGGTTCTTCTATGTCAAATTCTACGAGTATAAGCTTCCGAGATTATTACGATGCCAAAACACGAACTTTCTATGACAAATGGTCAAAACCGTTAAGAAGCTCCTCGATATAGAGAGTTGAGCAACTTCGGACCATCAAAGTTGCTCGGTGTATACATTTAATTGTTCTTCTATGTCAAACTTTATGAGTATAAGCTTCGGAGATTATTTCCATGCCAAAACAACAACTTTCTATGACAAATGGACAAAAACCGTTAAATGCTCCTTCATTGGGAGAGTTGAGCAACTTTGGACCATCAAAGTTGCTCGGTGTACACTTTTTATTGTTTTTCTATGTCAAATTTTAAGAGTATAAGCTTCCGAGATTATTACGATGCTAAAACATGAACTTTCTATGACAAATGGGCAACACCCTTAAAAAGCTTCCCGATAGAGAGAGTTGAGCAACTTCGGAGATTCAAAGTTGCACGACGTACACATTTTATTGTTCTTCCAAGTCAAATTTTATGAGTATATCTTCCTAGATTATTTCGATGCTTAAACAACAACTTTTTATGATAAATGGTCAAAACCGTTAAAAAGCTCCTCTATATAGAGAGTTGAGCAACTTAGGACCATCAAAGTTGCTCGGTGTAAACTTTTAATTGTTCTTCTATGTCAAACATTACGTGTATAAGCTTCGGAGATTATTTCCACGACAAAACAACAATTTTCTATGACAAATGGACAAAAACCGTTAAAAGCTCCTCCATAGAGAGAGTTGAGCAACTTCGGACCATCAAAGTTGCACGGTGTACACTTTTTATGGTTCTTCTATGTCAAATTCTACGAGTATAAGCTTCCGAGATTATTACGATGCCAAAACACGAACTTTCTATGACAAATGGTCAAAACCGTTAAGAAGC
The DNA here is from genome assembly GCA_963580455.1 of Euonymus europaeus. Classification (NCBI taxonomy): domain Eukaryota; kingdom Viridiplantae; phylum Streptophyta; class Magnoliopsida; order Celastrales; family Celastraceae; genus Euonymus; species Euonymus europaeus. The sequence continues at coordinate 11,693,832 of OY756965.1, forward strand.
TCCTCGATATAGAGAGTTGAGCAACTTCGGACCATCAAAGTTGCTCGGTGTATACATTTAATTGTTCTTCTATGTCAAACTTTATGAGTATAAGCTTCGGAGATTATTTCCATGCCAAAACAACAACTTTCTATGACAAATGGACAAAAACCGTTAAATGCTCCTTCATTGGGAGAGTTGAGCAACTTTGGACCATCAAAGTTGCTCGGTGTACACTTTTTATTGTTTTTCTATGTCAAATTTTAAGAGTATAAGCTTCCGAGATTATTACGATGCTAAAACATGAACTTTCTATGACAAATGGGCAACACCCTTAAAAAGCTTCTCGATAGAGAGAGTTGAGCAACTTCGGAGATTCAAAGTTGCACGACGTACACATTTTATTGTTCTTCCAAGTCGAATTTTATGAGTATATCTTCCTAGATTATTTCGATGCTTAAACAACAACTTTTTATGATAAATGGTCAAAACCGTTAAAAAGCTCCTCTATATAGAGAGTTGAGCAACTTAGGACCATCAAAGTTGCTCGGTGTAAACTTTTAATTGTTCTTCTATGTCAAACATTACGTGTATAAGCTTCGGAGATTATTTCCACGACAAAACAACAACTTTCTATGACAAATGGACAAAAACCGTTAAAATCTACTCCATAGAGAGAGTTGAGCAACTTCGGACCATCAAAGTTGCTCGGTGTACACTTTTTATTGTTCTTCTATGTCAAATTCTACGAGTATAAGCTTCCGAGATTAATACGATGCCCAAACACCAACTTTCTATGAAAAATGGTCAAAACCGTTAAGAAGCTTCTCGATATAGAAAGTTGAGCAACTTCGGACCATCAAAGTTGCTCAGTGTACACTCTTTATTGTTCTTCTATGCCAATTTTTACGAGTATATGCTTCCGAAATTTTTTCCATGCCAAAACAATAACTTTCTATGACAAATGGACAAAAACCGTTAAAAGCTCCTCCATAGAGAGAGTTGAGCAACTTCGGACTATTTAAAGTTGCTCAGTGTACACTTTTTATTGTTCTTCTATGTCAATCTTTACGAGTATAAGCTTCGGAGATTATTACGATGCCAAAACACCAACTTTCTATGATAAATGGTCAAAACCGTTAAAAAGCTCCTCAATATAGGGAGTTAAGCAACTTCGGACCATCAAAGTTGCTCGGTGTATACTTTTAATTGTTCTTCTATGTCAAACTTTATGAGTATAAGCTTCGGAGATTATTTCAATGCAAAAACAACAACTTTCTATGACAAATGGAAAAAACCGTTAAAAGCTCCTCCATAGAGAGAGTTGAGCAACTTCGGACCATCAAAGTTGCTCGGTGTACACTTTTTATTGTTCTTCTATGTCAAATTTTAGGAGTATAAGCTTCGGAGATTATTACGATGCCAAATCAACAACTTTCTATGACAAATGGGCAACACCCTTAAAAAGCTCCTCGATATGAGAGAGTCGAGCAACTTCGGACCAACAAAGTTGCTCGGTGTATACTTTTAATTGTTCTTCTATGTCAAACTTTACGAGTATAAGCTTCGGAGATTATTACGATGCCAAAACACCAACTTTCTATGATAAATGGGTAAAACCATTGAAAAGCTCCTCGATAGAGAGAGCTGAGCAACTTCGGAACATCAAAGTTGCTCGGTGTACACTTTTTATTGTTCTTCTATGTCAAATTTAACGAGTATAAGCTTCCGAGATTATTTCGATGCCAAAACACCAACTTTCTGTGACAAAAGGTCGAAACCGTTAAAAGGCTTCTCCATAGAGAGAGTTGAGCAACTTCAAACCGTTAAAGTTGCTCGGTGTACACTTTTTATTGTTCTTTTATGTCAAATTTTATGAGTATAAGCCTCCGAGATTATTACGATGCCGAAACACAAACTTTCTATGACAAATGGGTAACACCCTTAAAAAGCTTCTCGATAGAGAGAGTTGAGCAACTTCTAACCATCAAAGTGGCTCGGTGTACACTTTTTATTGTTCTTCTATCTGAAATTTTACGAGTATTAGCTTCGGAGATTATTTCCATGCCAAAACAACAACTTTCTATGACAAATGGACAAAAACCGTTAAAAGCTCCTCCATAGAGAGGGTTGAGCAACTTCGGACTATCAAAGTTGCTCGGTGTATACTTTTTACTGTTCTTCGATGTCAAATTTTAAGAGTATAAGCTTCCGAGAATATTACGATGCCAAAACACCAACTTTCTATGACCTTTGGTCAAAACCGTTAAAAAGCTTCTCGATATATAGAGTTGAGCAACTTCGGACCATCAAAGTTGCTCGGTGTATACTTTTAATTGTTCTTCTATGTCAAACTTTACGAGTATAAGCTTCGGAGATTATTACGATGCCAAAACACCAACTTTCTATGATAAATGGTCAAAACCGTTAAAAAGATCCTCGATATAGAGAGTTGAGTAACTTCGGACCATCAAAGTTGCCCGGTGTATACTTTTAATTGTTCTTATATGTCAAACATTACGAGTATAAGCTTCGGAGATTATTTCAGTGCCAAAACACCAATTTTCTATGACAAATGGACAAAAACCGTTAAAAGCTCCTCCATAGAGAGAGTTGATCAACTTCGGACCATCAAAGTTGCACGGTGTACACTTTTTATGGTTCTTCTATGTCAAATTCTACGAGTATAAGCTTCCGAGATTATTACAATGCCAAAACACGAACTTTCTATGACAAATGGTCAAAACCGTTAAGAAGCTCCTCGATATAGAGAGTTGAGCAACTTCGGACCATCAAAGTTGCTCGGTGTATACATTTAATTGTTCTTCTATGTCAAACTTTATGAGTATAAGCTTCGGAGATTATTTCCATGCCAAAACAACAACTTTCTATGACAAATGGACAAAAACCGTTAAAAGCTCCTTCATTGAGAGAGTTGAGCAACTTTGGACCATCAAAGTTGCTCGGTGTACACTTTTTATTGTTCTTCTATGTCAAATTTTAAGAGTATAAGCTTCCGAGATTATTACGATGCTAAAACATGAACTTTCTATGACAAATGGGCAACACCCTTAAAAAGCTTCTCGATAGAGAGAGTTGAGCAACTTCGGAGATTCAAGGTTGCACGGTGTACACATTTTATTGTTCTTCCATGTCAAATTTTATGAGTATATCTTCCTAGATTATTTCGATGCCAAAACAACAACTTTTTATGATAAATGGTCAAAACCGTTAAAAAGCTCCTCTATATAGAGAGTTGAGCAACTTCGGACCATCAAAGTTGCTCGGTGTAAACTTTTAATTGTTCTTCTATGTCAAACATTACGTGTATAAGCTTCGGAGATTATTTCCATGCCAAAACAACAACTTTCTATGACAAATGGACAAAAACCGTTAAAATCTCCTCCATAGAGAGAGTTGAGCAACTTCGGACCATCAAAGTTGCACGGAGTACACTTTTTATTGTTCTTCTATGTCAAATTCTACGAGTATAAGCTTCCAAGATTAATACGATGCCCAAACACCAACTTTCTATGAAAAATGGTCAAAACCGTTAAGAAGCTTCTCGATATAGAAAGTTGAGCAACTTCGGACCATCAAAGTTGCTCGGTGTACACTTTTTATTGTTCTTCTGTGCCAATTTTTACGAGTATATGCTTCTGAAACTTTTTCCATGCCAAAACAATAACTTTCTATGACAAATGGACAAAAACCGTTAAACGCTCCTCCATAGAAAGAGTTGAGCAACTTCGGACCATCAAAGTTGCTCGGTGTACACTTTTTATTGTTCTTCTATGTTAAATTTTAGGAGTATAAGCTTCGGAGATTATTACGATGCCAAAACAACAACTTTCTATGACAAATGGGCAACACCCTTAAAAAGCTCCTCGATATGAGAGAGTTGAGCAACTTCGGACCATCAAAGTTGCACGGTGTTCACGTTTTATTGTTCTTTTATGTCAAATTTTATGAGTGTAGGCTTCCGAGAATATTACAATGCGAAAACACGAACTTTCTATGACAAATGGGTAACACCCTTAAAAAGCTCCTCCATAGAGAGAGTTGAGCAACTTGGGACCATCAAAGTTGCTCGGTGTACACTTTTTATTGTTCTTCTAAGTCAAATTTTACGAGTATAACTTCCTATATTATTTCGATTCCAAAACAACAACTTTCTATTACAAATGGACTAAACAGTTAAAAGCTCCTCCATAGAGAGAGTTGAGCAACTTCCGACCATCAAAGTTGCTCGGTGTACACTTTTTATTGTTCTTTTGTGCCAATTTTTACGAGTATATGCTTCCGAGATTATTTCCATGCCAAAACAACAACTTTCTATGACAAATGGACAAAAGCCATTAAAAGCTCCTCCATAGAGAGAGTTGAGCAACTTCGGACCATCAAAGTTGCTCAGTGTACACTTTTTAATGTTCTTTGATGTCAAATTTTAAGAGTATAAGCTTCCGAGATCATTACGATGCCAAAACACCAACTTTGTATGACAAATGGTCAAAACCGTTAAAAAGCTCTTCGATATAGAGAGTTGAGCAACTTCGGACCACCAAAGTTGCTCGGTGTATACTTTTAATTGTTCTTCTATGTCAAACATTACGAGTATAAGCTTCGGAGATTATTACGATGCCAAAACACCAACTTTCTATGATAAATGGGTAAAACCATTGAAAAGCTCCTCGATAGAGAGAGTTGAGCAACTTCGGAACATCAAAGTTGCTCGGTGTGCACTTTTTATTGTTCTTCTATGTCAAATTTCACGTGTATAAGCTTCCGAGATTATTTCGATGCCGAAACACAAACTTTCTATGACAAATGGGTCACACCATTAAAAAGCTCCTCGATATAGAGAGTTGAGCAACTTCGGACAACCATAGTTGCTCGGTGTACACTTTTTATTGTTCTTCTATGTCAAATTTTACGAGTAAAAGCTTCCAAGATTATTACGATGCCAAAACACCAACTTTCAATGACAAATGGTCAAAACCGTTAAAAAGATCCTCGATATAGAGAGTTGAGCAACTTCAAACCGTTAAAGTTGCTCGGTGTACACTTTTTATTGTTCTTTTATGTCAAATTTTATGAGTATAAGCCTCCGAGATTATTACGATGCCGAAACACAAACTTTCTATGACAAATGGGTAACACCCTTAAAAAGCTCCTCGATAGACAGAGTTGAGCAACTTCTAACCATCAAAGTTGCTCGGTGTACACTTTTTATTGTTCTTCTATCTGAAATTTTACGAGTATACGCTTCCGAGATTATTACGATGCCGAAACACAAACTTTCTATGACAAATGGGTCACACCATTAAAAAGCTCCTCGATATAGAGAGTTGAGCAACTTCGGACAACCATAGTTGCTCGGTGTACACTTTTTATTGTTCTTCTATGTCAAATTTTACGAGTAAAAGCTTCCAAGATTATTACGATGCCAAAACACCAACTTTCAATGACAAATGGTCAAAACCGTTAAAAAGATCCTCGATATAGAGAGTTGAGCAACTTCGGACCATCAAAGTTGCCCGGTGTATACTTTTAATTGTTCTTCTATGTCAAACATTACGAGTATAAGCTTCGGAGATTATTTCAATGCCAAAACAACAATTTTCTATGAAAAATGGACAAAAACCGTTAAAAGCTCATCCATAGAGAGAGTTGAGCAACTTCGGACCAACAAAGTTGCACGGTGTACACTTTTTATGGTTCTTCTATGTCAAATTCTACGAGTATAAGCTTCCGAGATTATTACGATGCCAAAACACCAACTTTCTATGACAAATGGTCAAAACCGTTAAGAAGCTCCTCGATATAGAGAATTGAGCAACTTCGGACCATCGAAGTTGCTCGGTGTACACATTTAATTGTTTTTCTATGTCAAACTTTATGAGTATAAGCTTCGGAGATTATTTCCGTGCCAAAACAACAACTTTCTATGACAAATAGACAAAAACCGTTAAAAGCTCCTTCATTGAGAGAGTTGAGCAACTTTGGACCATCAAAGTTGCTCGGTGTACACTTTTTATTGTTCTTCTATGTCAAATTTTAAGAGTATAAGCTTCCGAGATTATTACGATGCTAAAACACGAACTTTCTATGACAAATGGGCAACACCCTTAAAAAGCTTCTCGATAGAGAGAGTTGAGAACTTCGGAGATTCAAAGTTGCACGGTGTACGTATTTTATTGTTCTTCCATGTCAAATTTTATGAGTATATCTTCCTAGATTATTTCGATGCCAAAACAACAACTTTCTATGACAAATGTACAAAATCGTTAAAAGCTCCTCCATAGAGAGAGTTGAGCAACTTTGGACCGTCAAAGTTGCTCGGTGTACACTTTTTATTGTTCTTCTTTGTCAAATTTTACAAGTATAAGCTTTCTATATTATTTCGATGCCAAAACAACAACTTTCTACGACAAATGGACAAAACTGTTAAAAGCTCCTCCATAGAGAGAGTTGAGTAACTTCGGATCATAAAAGCTATTCGGTGTACACTTTTTATTGTTCTTCTGTGCTAATTTTTACGAGTATATGCTTCTGAGATTATTTCGATGCCAAAACGCCAACTTTCTATGACAAATGGACAAAATCATTAAAAGCTCCTCCATAGAGAGAGTTGAGCAACTTTGGATGATCAAAGTTGCTCGGTGTACACTTTTTATTGTTCTTCTATGTCAAATTTTAAGAGTATAAGCTTTCGAAATTATTATGATGGTATAACACCAACTTTCTATGACAAATGGTCAAAACCCATAAAAAGCTCCTCGATATAGAGAGTTGAGAAACTTCCGACCATCAAAGTTGCTCGGTGTATACTTTTAATTGTTCTTCTATGTCAAACTTTACGAGTATAAGCTTCGGAGATTATTACGATGCCAAAACACCAACTTTCTATGATAAATGGTCAAAACCGTTAAAAAGCTCCTCTATATAGGGAGTTAATCAACTTCGGACCATCAAAGTTGCTCGGTGTATACTTTTAATTGTTCTTCTATGTCAAACTTTACGAGTATAAGCTTCGGAGATTATTTCCATGCAAAAACTACAACTTTCTATGACAAATGGACAAAAACCGTTAAAAGCTCCTCCATAGAGAAAGTTGAGCAACTTCAGACCATCAAAGTTGCTCGGTGTACACTTTTTATTGTTCTTCTATGTCAAATTTTACGAGTATAAGCTTCGGAGATTATTACGATGCCAAAACAACAACTTTCTACGACAAATGGGCAACACCCTTAAAAAGCTCCTCGATAGAGAGAGTTGATCAACTTCGGACCATCAAAGTTGCACTGTGTTTACGTTTTATTGTTCTTTATGTCAAATTTTACGAGTATAAGCTTCCGAGATTAATACGATGCCAAAACACGAACTTTCTATGACAAATGGGTAAACAGTTAAAAGCTCCTCCATAGAGAGAGTTGAGCAACTTCCAACCATCAAAGTTGCTCGGTGTACACTTTTTATTATTCTGCTGTGCCAATTTTTACGAGTATATGCTTCCGAGATTATTTCCATGCCAAAACAAAAACTTTCTATGACAAATGGACAAAAACCGTTAAAAGCTCCTCGATAGAGAGAGTTGAGCAACTTCGGACCATCAAAGTTACTCGGTGTACACTTTTTATTGTTCTTCGATGTTAAATTTTAACAGTATAAGCTTCCGAGATTATTACGATGCCAAAACACCAACTTTCTATGACAAATGGTTAAAACCGTTAAAAAGCTCCTCGATATAGAGAGTTGAGCAACTTCGGACCATCAAAGTTGCTCGGTGTATACTTTTAATTGTTCTTCTACGTCAAACTTTACGAGTATAAGCTTCGGAGATTATTACGATGCCAAAACGCCAACTTTCTATGATAAATGGGCAAAACCATTGAAAAGCTCCTCGATAGAGAGAGTTGAGCAACTTCGTAATATCAAAGTTGCTCGTTGTACACTTTTTATTGTTCTTCTATGTCAAATTTCACGAGTTTAAGCTTCCGAGATTATTTCGATGCCTAAACACCAACTTTCTGTGACAAAAGGTCGAAACCGTTAAAATGCTTCTCCATAGAGAGAGTTGAGCAACTTCAAACCGTTAAAGTTGCTCGGTGTACACTTTTTATTGTTCTTTTATGTCAAATATTATGAGTATAAGCTTCCGAGATTATTACGATGCCGAAACACAAACTTTCTATGACAAATGGGTAACACCCTTAAAAAGCTCCTCGATAGAGAGAGTTGAGCAACTTCGAACCATAAAAGTTGCTCGGTGTACACTTTTTATTGTTCTTCTATGTGAAGTTTTACGAGTATACACTTCCGAGATTATTACGATGCCGAAACACAAACTTTCTATGACCTATGGTCAAAACCGTTAAAAAGCTCCTCGATATGTAGAGTTGAGCAACTTCGGACCATCAAAGTTGCTCGGTGTATACTTTTAATTGTTCTTCTATGTCAAACTTTACGAGTATAAGCTTCGGAGAATATTACGATGCCAAAACACCAACTTTCTATGATAAATGGTCAAAACCGTTAGAAGGATCCTCGATATAGAGAGTTGAGCAACTTCGGACCATCAAAGTTGCCCGGTGTATACTTTTAATTGTTCTTCTATGTCAAACATTATGATTATAAGCTTCGGAGATTATTTCAATGCCAAAACAACAACTTTCTATGACAAATGGACAAAAACCGTTAAAAGCTCCTCCATAGAGAGAGTTGAGCAACTTCGGACCATCAAAGTTGCTCGGTTTACACTTTTTGTGGTTGTTCTATGTTAAATTCTACGAGTATAAGCTTCCGCGATTATTACGATGCCAAAACACCAACTTTCTATGATAAATTGTCAAAACCGTTAAGAAGCTCCTCGATATAGAGAGTTGAGCAACGTCGGACCATCAAAGTTTCTCGGTGTATACTTTTAATTGTTCTTCTATGTCAAACTTTATGAGTATAAGCTTCGGAGATTATTTTCATGCCAAAACAACAACTTTCTATGACAAATGGAAAAAAACCGTTAAAAGCTCCTTCATAGAGAGAGTTGAGCAACTTTGGACTATCAAAGTTGCTCGGTGTACACTTTTTATTATTCTTCTATGTCAAATTTTACAAGTATAAGCTTCCGAGATTATTACGATGCCAAAACACGAACTTTCTATGACAAATGGGCAACACCCTTAAAAAGTTTCTAGATAGAGAGAGTTGAGCAACTTCGGAGATTCAAACTTGCACGGTGTACAAGTTTTATTGTTCTTCCATGTTAAATTTTGTGAGTATATCTTCCTAGATTATTTCGACGCCAAAACAATAACTTTCTATGACAAATGTACAAAATCGTTAAAAGCTCCTCCATAGAGAGAGTTGAGCAACTTCGGACCATCAAAGTTGCTCGGTGTAGACTTTTTATTGTTCTTCTATGTCAAATTTTACGAGTATAAGCTTTCTATATTATTTCGATGCCAAAACAACAACTTTCTACGGCAAATGGACAAAACTGTTAAAAGCAACTCCATAGAGAGAGTTGAGCAATTTCGGACCATCAAAGCTATTCGGTGTACACTTTTTATTGTTCTTCTGTGTCAAATTTTATGAGTATAAGCTTCCGAGATTATTTCGATTCCAAAACAACAACTTTCTATGAAAAATGGACAAACACGTTAAAAGCTCCTCCATAGAGAGAGTTGAGCAACTTCGGACCGTCAAAGTTGCTCGGTGTACAATTTTTATTGTTCTTCTATGTCAAATTTTACGAGTATAAGCTTCCGAGATTATAACGATGCCTAAACGTAACATTTCTATGATAAATGGGCAAAACCATTAAAAAGCTCCTCAATAGAGAGAGTTGAGCAACTTCGGAACATCAAAGTTGCTCGGTGAGTACTTTTTATTGTTCTTCTATGTCAAATTTTACGAGTATAAGCTTCCGAGATTATTTCGATGCCAAAACACCAACTTTCTGTAACAAATGGTCGAAACCGTTAAAAAGCTTCTCCATAGAGAGAGTTGAGCAACTTCAAACCGTTAAAGTTGCTCCGTGTACACTTTTTATTGTTCTTTTATGTCAAATTTTAAGAGTATAAGCTTCCGAGATTATTACGATGCTCAAACATGAACTTTCTATGACAAATGGTCAAAACCCTTAAAAAGCTCCTCGATATAGAGAGTTGACCAACTTCGGACCATCAAAGTTGCTCGGTGTATACTTTTAATTGTTCTTCTATGTCAAACTTTACGAGTATAAGCTTCGGACATTATTACGATGCCAAAACACCAACTTTCTATGATAAATGGTCAAAACCGTTAAAAAGCTCCTCGATATAGAGAGTTGAGCAACTTCGGACCATCAAAGTTGCCCGGTGTATACTTTTAATTGTTCTTCTATGTCAAACATTACGAGTATAAGCTTCGGAGACTATTTCCATGCCAAAACAACTTTCTATGACAAATGGACAAAAACCGTTAAAAGCTCCTCCATAGAGAGAGTTGAGCAACTTCGGACCATCAAAGTTGCACGGTGTACACTTTTTGTTGTTCTTCTATGTCAAATGCTACGAGTATAAGCTTCCGAGATTATTACGGTGCCAAAACATCAACTTTCTATGACAAATGGTCAAAACCGTTAAGAAGCTCCTCGATATAGAGAGTTGAGCAACTTCGGACCATCAAAGTTGCCCGGTGTATACTTTTAATTGTTCTTCTATGTCAAACATTACGAGTATAAGCTTCGGAGATTATTTCAATGCCAAAACAACAACTTTCTATGACAAATGGACAAAAACCGTTAAAAGCTCCTCCATAGTGAGAGTTGAGCAACTTCGTGAAATCACTAGGCTAACACAAGAGGGGGGGTGAATTGTGTTTTAAAAAACTAAGTATAAACCCCAAGCACAAAACCACAACCTAAAAACTCACAAATGATGAAGGCAATGTCAAGAATGCAAATCTGCTCACTAATCGTGTAAATGCAATTTGACCTAGCAATTCAACTCGGAATGTAACGAAATTTGATATGCAATATTACAACACGTCAATGAACACTATATCAAAAATTCAACTCAAAATTCAAAGTCTAGATATATAAACAATTCACGGACAGATTGGTATTCTGGAAAATTAACAATCAAAGGTAATGCCCTCAAAAGGGACTTTTACAAGTATTTGGATTTTGGTTCTCTCAAGATTAGCTCTAGGCTATATATAGTTGGAGAACACTCAAATTCACAAGATGTTGCTCAAATGGGTTTGGATTCAAATGTGTAGCAAACACTCTTGTAATCTCACACAAAGCTCACACTAGATCAAGAATAGGTTTAGGTGAAGCTTTGTTGAAGAACTCTCAAGAACACACCAAGAGTACCCAAGGGTAGAAAGATTTTGGGGTTGTTCAAGGAGTTTTTTGGATCTCTCTTTCAAATAGGAAGATGATGGCTTGAATGTAATCAAAGTGGTAGCAAGAGATCGCAAGGAAGAAGCTCGAATCAAGAAGATGAAGTTGAGAGCAAGTAAGCTTGAACACTTAGAAAAAAATCTGCAAATGCTTCTTCACAAACCTAGACGTTGCTGCCCCCTATTGTTCATTCCAAACAAAACACAATCTTAGCCATTGGATCAACACCACTTCAAATCTTGGCCTTTCAAATTCAATAAAATCTGGACCCTTCTTTAATTCAACCACTCTAATCCCAGCCTTTCTTTAATTCAAACACTCCAAACCAATCCTTCAAAAATAATGCCGTTGGCATCATTTTGTCAAGAGTTGTCATTTTGAGTTGCACCTTGTTTGGATCAATCAAATGAGTCTTCTTCATGAAGCAACTCTCTCTCAAGGAATGGCAAACAAGTCCATCTTAAATTCTGGAAATATTACAGCTGTATGTCATCTTGTCTCTCCATTGTCTCTTCCTTGTCTCCATAGTGCAAATGTTAGGCACACTACCAACCAAGTATTTCAAACTTGTATTCCCTCTACTTTGTTGACTCCAAAACAAATAATAAAGCTTCTAGAAGTTCTTGAGTTAATCCTCCAGCAATACTAACACAAGGCACACGGCTGGAACCATTTCTTGCACACAAAATGTCAAACTTGAACCAAGTAGGGTTGACCATGTCCAAACTTGTCTAAATGAGCTTCAAATCATGATGCACAAATTTTCTCAATAGAATCAGCTTCATGATACTTCAAATAGGCTCATGATGATCAGTTGATTAAGCCTACAAAAAGAATAGATGACAAAACATCCCATTTTTGCTTGTAAGCTCAAAGAGCTTCAATGCTAGCACTTAGGTTAATCAACATGTTATAAGCTTAATAAAATTCAAGTAAGCACATGATAAATCATTTCATATATAACTGAATGTGCATACAAAATTTCACTTATAACTGAGGTCATTTGGTCATGCAATTTGATCATGCAAATCTCAACTAGCCCAGTTTAATGACTGCACAGGTGAATTTATTTCAACAGACAAATTGAACCTGATAAACTTAACATTGACCTGACACTATTTGACAATGAAAAATTCCAGAGTGTCTTAAATAATTTTAAGAACAAGAATCAAGTCAAACAGAGCTCATATGAATAAGTTATGACTGTTCAACCAACGTGTGCGCAGTGTGATGTTGTGACAGATTTTAGCATCGAAAAATAAGTCAGTCCAGATTCATCCAATTTATATCAAACATGATCAAACATGATTCCAAAGATATATAATGAAGCTTAAATCAGTAGATATAATTTATTTCATGATTTATCCAAATTCATCCAAAGTTAAGCACAATCAAATAGTCCAATATGTATTTTTGCATCAAAACACAAATGTAGGACTTATGGTCCAACAATCTCCCCCTTTTTGATGATTACAAAACTACATGATGTAAAAGAGCTATTTGATATCAATATAATTTGGATACCAAACCTCATGCATAAAGTGAGCAAAATTGTATCTCCATGTTGAAATCAAATGAAATTTTGAGATACATTTTCAGATTTTCAAAATCTTATTATGCTCCACCTCACTTTAAGCTTCCTACTCTCCCTTAACATGGCAAGCTCACTCCCCCTTAAGTTGTGCAACTAATATGCATTTTTAATCAAATCATATGCACTTTTTCATCAATTATCTCTCCCCCTTTTTGTAAGAACTCAAAAAGTTGAGGAAATAGGGGTAATGCAACTTCAAAAACAATGAATGGTTTAACTCAATGAAGTGCATCAACTAATGCTTCCTAAGCCATGTAAAAACATTGAATGCATAGCTTGAAAATCATTCAAAATACCAATTAAAAATCAAATATGTTTTCAAGCTCATATATGCTAGCAAGGAATACCAATAACATGGAAGCAATCATGGATCATCATTTAAGCAAGGAATCACATCAAACACATAAGAGTTTATTTGGGAACTCCCCCTACACATGTGCATCTCATTCAAATAAAAATATATAGACCAATGGAGATGTGTCACATACATGAAATCAAGTAAAGAGCATGCATTCAAGCAACTTCACTCAAGGTGCATCAATCAAGCCTAACGCATCTCTGAATTTTATAAACCTATCCTTAGCTAAGGGTTTGGTAAACAAATCCGCAATGTTGTGTTCTCCTTCTACATGTTCAAGCACAATATTCCCTTTAGCTACATGATCTCTTATAAAATGATGTCTAATCTCAATGTGTTTGGCTTTTCCATGATGAACCGGATTCTTAGATAAATGGATTGCACTAATGTTGTCACAATGAATAAGTGTGTTGTCAAATGACATATTAAAATCAATCAATTGTTGTTTAATCCATAGAATTTGTGCAACACAACTACCTATGGCCATGTACTCGGCTTCGGTTGTACTTAAGGCAACACAAGTTTGTTTCTTTGAAAACCAAGATATAAGCATGTTTCCTAGGTATTGACATGTACCACTTGTACTTTTCCTATCAATTCTACAACCTCCATAATCGGCATCACTAAAAGCATGCAAGTCAAATGAGGATTTTCTATCATACCACAACCCTAAGGTTGGTGTATCTTTCAAGTATCTCAATATCCTCTTAACAGCCAATAAGTGTGATTCTTTAGGATTAGATTGATATCTAGCACACATACACACACTAAACATGATATCCGGCCTAGATGCGGTCAAATAAAGTAAACTTCCAATCATAGACCTATACATCTTTTGATCCACTTCCTTGCTTTTAAGGTCGTCTTCTAATTTGGATGACACCCCCATTGGTGTAGAACATCCTTTAGACAAGTCCATCCCAAACCTTTTAAGCAAGTCATAAGTGTATTTAGTTTGACTTATATGAATGCCATGTGAGGTTTGTCTAATTTGCAATCCTAGAAAATATGTTAACTCACCCATCATAGACATTTCAAATTCACTTTTCATGCACATAGCAAATTCATCACACATTGATTCCAAAGTAGCACCAAATATAATGTCATCCACATATATTTGCACAATCAACAAGTCATCACCTTTGCATTTAGTAAACAAAGTATTATCAATACTACCACAAGAAAAATCATTTTCTAACAAGAATTTACTAAGTCTCTCATACCATGCCCTAGGTGCTTGCTTTAAGCCATACAATGCCTTGTCTAATTTATAAACATGATTAGGGTATTCTTTAGATTCAAAACCCGGAGGTTGTTTAACATACACTTCCTCATTTATCACACCATTCAAGAAAGCACTCTTAACATCCATTTGAAAAAGTTTAAACACCCATTTGGTTCCAATAATGGTGTGGTCTCTAGGTTTTGGAACAAGTGTCCAAACCTTGCTTCTTTCAAATTGTTCAAGTTCTTCTTGCATAGCAAAAATCCAATCTTCATCAATTAAAGCATCTTTTACATTCTTAGGTTCTATCATAGATATCATAGCATAAAGATTTAAAGGATGAGAGTTGACCGTCGAATTCAATCTTGATCTTGTTTGAATGCCTTTTGAGAAGTCTCCAATGATAAGCTCTTTAGGATGCATGTGCTTGTCCTTCTTTTGAAGCCTATTTCCTTGATTATTAGAGCTGCCCGATTGTATATCATTACCATGTTCATCATGATCTTCATTATTAGACATAGGTTCCACTTGATTTTCTTGATTTGATGTAGCATCATTTGAGATTTTCATCTCCTTCAAGCTTCCCACCAATAAATCATCATCCTCTTTTATTTGTAGATCATGACCACCAATAGAGTGTGAACTCTTTGGATGATCTAGCCCTTCAAAACCTGAAATTTCTTCTTCTACAAGCACATTTGGATCAAGTGAAAACATATCATCGAATTTAACATGCACACTTTCTTCCACAACCTTAGACTTATCATTAAAAACTCTATAAGCTCTAGAATGAGTAGAATAACCAAGAAATATACCAATTTCACTCTTAGCATCAAACTTATCAAGATTGTCTTTTGTATTCAAAATATAGCATTTACAACCAAACACTCTAAAATAGTCAACTTTAGGCTTCCTAGCATACAAAAGCTCATATGGAGTCTTTTTCAAAATCTTTCTAATAGACAACCTACTAGAGACATAACATGCATTATTTATAGCTTCGGCCCAAAAGTATTTAGGTAAGGCATATTCAAGCATCATGGTTCTACCTAACTCTTGTAATGTCCTATTTTTCCTTTCAACAACTCCATTTTGTTGTGGTGTTCTAGGTGCACTAAAATTATGTGTAATACCATAAGAATTACATAAAGCATCAAATCCATAGTTTTCAAATTCACCTCCATGGTCACTCCTAATTTTGGAAACATGCAATTCATGCTCATTTTGCACTCTTTTAATGAAAGATTTAAACTCATGTAATGCATCACTTTTATGAGCTAAAAACAAACACCAAGTAAATCTTGAATAATCATCAACAATAACAAATGCATAATACTTGCCACCTAAACTCTTTGTCCTACTAGGACCAAACAAATCAATATGCAATAGTTGAAGTGGCCTAGAAGTAGAAACAACATTTTTTGATTTAAAAGACTCCTTAATTTGCTTACCTCTAATGCAATGTTCACATATAATGGAATCACCAAACTTCAACTTGGGTAAGCCTCTAACTAATTCTTTTGAACTAAGCTTTCTCAAAGTAGAAACACCTACATGACCCAATCTTCTATGCCAATACAACATATCATCATTAGAAGAAATCAAACATGTCATATTATCATTCATCATATTTAAGTCAAGTGCATACATATGACCTATTCTAACACCGGATGTAATGATATTATCATGCTCATCTACAATACAACATTTACCTTTCTTAAAATGTGAATCATATCCTTTATCCGCTAATTGACTAATGCTAAGCAAATTAAATTGCAACCTTTCAACCAAAAGACAATCATTTAGAGAAAAGGAACCCTTACCAACCGATCCTATGCCTAGAATCTTTCCCTTAGAATTGTCTCCAAAAGTCACATAACCACCATTCTTCTTTTCCTTGAATGAAGTAAATAAGGTTCGATCTCCACTCATATGCCTTGAGCATCCACTATCCAAGTACCATTGGCATGGATTGGATGAAGACTTGAAGCATACCTAACCATATGAATTCAAAAGACCTTAGGTATCCAAACTTTGGATCCTTGAGGGTTAGATACAATAGCATAGACATTTAATTTTAGCACAACACTTGCATATTCAATTTTGTCATCATATTTCAAGCACTTTGGCACCCAAACCTTTTTCAAACTCACTTTCCTCACTCTAGGGTGTGTGGCCCTAGATGAAGATGCACCACCCAAGGAGTGAGCACCTTTGGCCTTGGCTTTTGAAGCCTTGGCCGAGCCTTGTATAGTCCTTGAAGTTTTAGTCAAGTCTCCTTTAGGTCTTACAAGCTTAATCGATTCTTCATTTTCACATTTAGAACCATCAAAAGTCATAGCATCATAACCAAGTCCACTCCTATCTAAATAATGCCTTTGAGAGGCCAACATTTCATCCAATTTCAAGGAACTCATGGCAAATTTAGATAATTGAGTCTCTAAAAATTTATTCTTTTCTTTCATCATATCAAGCTCATGTTGCAAGGAAGTAGTATTAGAAATCATTATGCACTCATGTTCATCCCATGTAACTAATTCTTCTTCTAACTCAAGCACCCTAGCTTTAAGATGATCATAATCATGCATATTTACATTTGAATTTTCAGCCATACAAGCATTCTCATCAAGCATAAGAGATTTTTGTTTTAGACACTTATTCTCATCAATCAAAACATCATGCTCAAGTATCATATCATCATTTTTAGCACATATAGCAACATACTTGGCATTCAACTCCTCAAGTTCACTAACATGCATTTCATCATTTTTCATAAGTCTAGCATTTTCTTTCTTAAGTTGTTTGCACTTTCTAAGCAACATACCATGAGAATCACATAAATCATCATAATTGGAATATAATTCATCATAGGTTAAAGGAGTAGAATCTTTTACCATCTCATCTTGAGAGGATGAGTCAATTTTCTCTTCTTTTGCCATAAGACAAAAGTGTGCCTTATGCTCCATCTCATCCTCACTTGATGAACTTGATGATGAATCATCCCATGTTGCTTTCAATGCCTTCTTCTTCTCTTTGCCTTTCCCTTTGTGATATTTCTTGGATGCTTTGGGGCACTCGGCAATAAAGTGACCAACTTTGCCACAATTGAAACAAGTTGGTTTCTCTCTTTCCTTCTCCTTCTCCTTATCTTTGAACTTTCGATTCTTGAATCCACCTCTCTTGTTCCTCACAAATTTCTTGAAATTCTTCACCATCATAGCCATCTCATCATCACTATCTTCACTCTCACTACTTGAAGACACTTCCCTTTCACCATGACTCATGGCCTCCCTTGGCTTAGAGGTCACGGCTAGGGCAATGCCCTTCTTCCTTTGAGGCTCCTCATCCACTCTATTTAACACTTTCATCTCATGAGTCATCAAGCTCCCAATGAGCTCATCCAACTTCAAAGTCCTCACGTCTTTGGCCTCCTCAATGGCGGTCACCTTCTCACTCCAATTTCTAGGTAAGCTCCTTAGAACCTTTTGTTCCTTGTCATGCATAGGGTAAGGTTTGCCAAGAGCATTCAAATCATTGCATATGCATGTCAACCTATTAAACATGTCACTAATGCATTCACCTTCAAGCATTTTGAACAATTCATATTTTTGCACTAACATGTTAATTTTGCAATCTTTAACTTGACTAGTTCCTTCATGCTTTAATTCTAACATTTTCCAAATCTCTTGAGCACTAATGCATGCACTAATATGATCATACTCACCCTAGCTAATGCAATATGTAACAAGTTAATTGCTTTTTCATTTAAGCTCACCTTCTTGTCATCACTCTCACTATACTCACTCTCATCCTTAGGAAACTACCTTATCTCCCTCTCTCTTGGTAGGAATGAATGGTCCATTCTCTATAACTCTCCATAAGGCCATATCCATACTCCTAATAAAAATCCTCATCCTATTCTTCCAAAAACCATAGTCCTTGCCATCAAAGAACGGTGGCCTATTTGATGACAAGCCCTCACCATCATGTGGTCTAGTACTAGTGTAAGCCATTTGATCTAAGCTAGAATGTTAATTCTATTACTTTGCTAACCTCGCTCCGATACCAATTGAAATCACTAGGCTAACACAAGAGGGGGGGTGAATTGTGTTTTAAAAAACTAAGTATAAACCCCAAGCACAAAACCACAACCTAAAAACTCACAAATGATTAAGGCAAATGTCAAGAATGCAAATCTGCTCACTAATCGTGTAAATGCAATTTGACCTAGCAATTCAACTCGGAATGTAACGAAATTTGATATGCAATATTACAACACGTCAATGAACACTATATCAAAAATTCAGCTCAAAATTCAAAGTCTAGATATATAAACAATTCACGGACAGATTGGTATTCTGGAAAATTAACAATCAAAAGTATACCTAGAATTCAATAATCACAAGTTGTTCAACCACAAGCAATATCCCAACAAGCAATGGCAGCAAGCAACACCCTAATATCAACTTCTAAGGCACACAAATCACCAATAACACCAATAGAATGATAATCAAAAATAAGTCACTACAAGGCAGCAAGTCTAACACACAAACAAGCAAGGAAATCAAAATAGTGTGCACAAGGATATATAGTGGTTCGGTGCTCACACCTACATCCACTACCTAAGCCCTCAAGCTTAGGATTTCCCAATCCACTAAAGGATATATGTGGTTTTCCAAGTTCACCACAAACTTAGGGTTTCCAAGAACACCCCAAACTTGTACACCAACAAGGTTTGAAGCTAACCTTAAACTTTCACACACCTCTCAAAGGTAATGCCCTCAAAAGGGACTTTTACAAGTATTTGGATTTTGGTTCTCTCAAGATTAGCTCTAGGCTATATATAGTTGGAGAACACTCAAATTCACAAGATGTTGCTCAAATGGGTTTGGATTCAAATGTGTAGCAAACACTCTTGTAATCTCACACAAAGCTCACACTAGATCAAGAATAGGTTTAGGTGAAGCTTTGTTGAAGAACTCTCAAGAACACACCAAGAGTACCCAAGGGTAGAAAGATTTTGGGGTGGTTCAAGGAGTTTTTTGGATCTCTCTTTCAAATAGGAAGATGATGGCTTGAATGTAATCAAAGTGGTAGCAAGAGATCGCAAGGAAGAAGCTTGAATCAAGAAGATGAAGTTGAGAGCAAGTAAGCTTGAACACTTAGAAAAAAATCTGCAAATGCTTCTTCACAAACCTAGACGTTGCTGCCCCCTATTGTTCATTCCAAGCAAAACACAATCTTAGCCATTGGATCAACACCACTTCAAATCTTGGCCTTTCAAATTCAATAAAATCTGGACCCTTCTTTAATTCAACCACTCTAATCCCAGCCTTTCTTTAATTCAAACACTCCAAACCAATCCTTCAAAAATAATGCCGTTGGCATCATTTTGTCAAGAGTTGTCATTTTGAGTTGCACCTTGTTTGGATCAATCAAATGAGTCTTCTTCATGAAGCAACTCTCTCTCAAGGAATGGCAAACAAGTCCATCTTAAATTCTGGAAATATTACAGCTGTATGTCATCTTGTCTCTCCATTGTCTCTTCCTTGTCTCCATAGTGCAAATGTTAGGCACACTACCAACCAAGTATTTCAAACTTGTATTCCCTCTACTTTGTTGACTCCAAAACAAATAATAAAGCTTCTAGAAGTTCTTGAGTTAATCCTCCAGCAATACTAACACAAGGCACACGGCTGGAACCATTTCTTGCACACAAAATGTCAAACTTGAACCAAGTAGGGTTGACCATGTCCAAACTTGTCTAAATGAGCTTCAAATCATGATGCACAAATTTTCTCAATAGAATCAGCTTCATGATACTTCAAATAGGCTCATGATGATCAGTTGATTAAGCCTACAAAAAGAATAGATGACAAAACATCCCATTTTTGCTTGTAAGCTCAAAGAGCTTCAATGCTAGCACTTAGGTTAATCAACATGTTATAAGCTTAATAAAATTCAAGTAAGCACATGATAAATCATTTCATATATAACTGAATGTGCATACAAAATTTCACTTATAACTGAGGTCATTTGGTCATGCAATTTGATCATGCAAATCTCAACTAGCCCAGTTTAATGACTGCACAGGTGAATTTATTTCAACAGACAAATTGAACCTGATAAACTTAAAATTGACCTGACACTATTTGACAATGAAAAATTCCAGAGTGTCTTAAATAATTTTAAGAACAAGAATCAAGTCAAACAGAGCTCATATGAATAAGTTATGACTGTTCAACCAACGTGTGCGCAGTGTGATGTTGTGACAGATTTTAGCATCGAAAAATAAGTCAGTCCAGATTCATCCAATTTATATCAAACATGATCAAACATGATTCCAAAGATATATAATGAAGCTTAAATCAGTAGATATAATTTATTTCATGATTTATCCAAATTCATCCAAAGTTAAGCACAATCAAATAGTCCAATATGTATTTTTGCATCAAAACACAAATGTAGGACTTATGGTCCAACACTTCGGACCATCAAAGTTGCACGGTTTACACTTTTTATGGTTGTTCTATGTTAAATTCTACGAGTATAAGCTTCCGCGATTATTACGATGCCAAAACACCAACTTTCTATGATAAATTGTCAAAACCGTTAAGAAGCTCCTCGATATACAGAGTTGAGCAACGTCGGACCATCAAAGTTTCTCGGTGTATACTTTTAATTGTTCTTCTATGTCAAACTTTATGAGTATAAGCTTCGGAGATTATTTTCATGCCAAAACAACAACTTTCTATGACAAATGGACAAAAACCGTAAAAAGCTCTTTCATAGAGAGAGTTGAGCAACTTTGGACTATCAAAGTTGCTCGGTGTACACTTTTTATTATTCTTCTATGTCAAATTTTACAAGTATAAGCTTCCGAGATTATTACGATGCCAAAACACGAACTTTCTATGACAAATGGGCAACACCCTTAAAAAGCTTCTCGATAGAGAGAGTTGAGCAACTTCGGAGATTCAAACTTGCACGGTGTACACGTTTTATTGTTCTTCCATGTCAAATTTTGTGAGTATATCTTCCTAGATTATTTCGACGCCAAAACAACAACTTTCTATGACAAATGTACAAAATCATTAAAAGCTCCTCCATAGAGAGAGTTGAGCAACTTCGGACCGTCAAAGTTGCTCGGTGTAGACTTTTTATTGTTCTTCTATGTCAAATTTTACGAGTATAAGCTTTCTATATTATTTCGATGCCAAAACAACAACTTTCTACGACAAATGGACAAAACTGTTAAAAGCAACTCCATAGAGAGAGTTGAGCAATTTCGGACCATCAAAGCTATTCGGTGTACACTTTTTATTGTTCTTCTGTGTCAAATTTTATGAGTATAAGCTTCCTAGATTATTTCGATTCCAAAACAACAACTTTCTATGAAAAATGGACAAACACGTTAAAAGCTCCTCCATAGAGAGAGTTGAGCAACTTCGGACCGTCAAAGTTGCTCGGTGTACACTTTTTATTGTTCTTCTATGTCAAATTTTACGAGTATAAGCTTCCGAGATTATAACGATGCCTAAACATAACATTTCTATGATAAATGGGCAAAACCATTAAAAAGCTTCTCAATAGAGAGAGTTGAGCAACTTCGGAACATCAAAGTTGCTCGGTGAGTACTTTTTATTGTTCTTCTATGTCAAATTTTACGAGTATAAGCTTCCGAGATTATTTCGATGCCAAAACACCAACTTTCTGTAACAAATGGTCGAAACCGTTAAAAAGCTTCTCCATAGAGAGAGTTGAGCAACTTCAAACCGTTAAAGTTGCTCCGTGTACACTTTTTATTGTTCTTTTATGTCAAATTTTACGAGTATAAGCTTCCGAGATTATTACGATGCTAAAACATGAACTTTCTATGACAAATGGTCAAAACCCTTAAAAAGCTCCTCGATATAGAGAGTTGACCAACTTCGGACCATCAAAGTTGCTCGGTGTATACTTTTAATTGTTCTTCTATGTCAAACTTTACGAGTATAAGCTTCGGAGATTATTACGATGCCAAAACACCAACTTTCTATGATAAATGGTCAAAACCATTAAAAAGCTCCTCGATATAGAGAGTTGAGCAACTTCGGACCATCAAAGTTACCCGGTGTATACTTTTAATTGTTCTTCTATGTCAAACATTACGAGTATAAGCTTCGGAGACTATTTCCATGCCAAAACAACAACTTTCTATGACAAATGGACAAAAACCGTTAAAACCTCCTCCATAGAGAGAGTTGAGCAACTTCGGACCATCAAAGTTGCACGGTGTACACTTTTTATTGTTCTTCTATGTCAAATGCTACGAGTATAAGCTTCCGAGATTATTACGGTGCCAAAACATCAACTTTCTATGACAAATGGTCAAAACCGTTAAGAAGCTCCTCGATATAGAGAGTTGAGCAACTTCGGACCATCAAAGTTGCTCGGTGTATACTTTTAATTGTTCTTCTATGTCAAACTTTACGAGTATAAGCTTCGGAGATTATTTCCATGCCAAAACAAGAACTTTCTATGACAAATGGACAAAAACCGTTAAAAGCTCCTCCATAGAGAGAGTTGAGCAACTTTGGACCATCAAAGTTGCTCGGTGTACACTTTTTATTGTTCTTCTATGTGAAGTTTTACAAGTATAAGCTTCCGAGATTATTACGATGCCGAAACAGAAACTTTTTATGACAAATGGGTGACACCCTTAAAAAGCTCCTCGATAGAGAGAGTTGAGCAACTTCGAACCATCAAAGTTGCTCGGTGTACACTTTTTATTGTTCTTCTATGTGAAATTTTATGAGTATACGCTTCCGAGATTATTACGATGCCGAAACAAAAACTTTCTATAACAAATGGGTAACACCATTAAAAAGCTCCTCGATATAGAGAGTTGAGCAACTTCGGACCACCAAAGTTGCTCGGTGTACACTTTTTATTGTTCTTCTATGTCAAATTTTGCGAGTATAAGCTTCCGACATTATTACGATGCCAAAACACCAACTTTCTATGACAAATGGTCAAAATCGTTAAGAAGCACCTCGATATAGAGAGTTGAGCAACTTCGGACCATCAAAGTTGCTCGGTGTATACTTTTAACTGTTCTTCTATGTCAAACATTATGAGTATAAGCTTCAGAGATTATTTCCATGCCAAAACAACAACTTTCTATGACAAATGGACAAAAACCGTTAAAAGCTCCTCCATAGAGAGAGTTGAGCAACTTCGGACCATCAAAGTTGCACGGTGTACACTTTTTATTGTTCTTCTATGTCAAATGCTACGAGTATAAGCTTCCGAGATTATTACGGTGCCAAAACATCAACTTTCTATGACAAATGGTCAAAACCGTTAAGAAGCTCCTCGATATAGAGAGTTGAGCAACTTCGGACCATCAAAGTTGCTCGGTGTATACTTTTAATTGTTCTTCTATGTCAAACTTTACGAGTATAAGCTTCGGAGATTATTTCCATGCCAAAACAAGAACTTTCTATGACAAATGGACAAAAACCGTTAAAAGCTCCTCCATAGAGAGAGTTGAGCAACTTTGGACCATCAAAGTTGCTCGGTGTACACTTTTTATTGTTCTTCTATGTGAAATTTTACAAGTATAAGCTTCCGAGATTATTACGATGCCGAAACAGAAACTTTTTATGACAAATGGGTGACACCCTTAAAAAGCTCCTCGATAGAGAGAGTTGAGCAACTTCGAACCATCAAAGTTGCTCGGTGTACACTTTTTATTGTTCTTCTATGTGAAATTTTATGAGTATACCCTTCCGAGATTATTACGATGCCGAAACAAAAACTTTCTATAACAAATGGGTAACACCATTAAAAAGCTCCTCGATATAGAGAGTTGAGCAACATCGGACCACCAAAGTTGCTCGGTGTACACTTTTTATTGTTCTTCTATGTCAAATTTTGCGAGTATAAGCTTCCGACATTATTACGATGCCAAAACACCAACTTTCTATGACAAATGGTCAAAATTGTTAAGAAGCACCTCGATATAGAGAGTTGAGCAACTTCGGACCATCAAATTTGCTCGGTGTATACTTTTAACTGTTCTTCTATGTCAAACATTATGAGTATAAGCTTCAGAGATTATTTCCATGCCAAAACAACAACTTTCTATGACAAACGGACAAAAACCGTTAAAAGCTCCTCCATAGAGAGAGTTGAGCAACTTCGGACCATCAAAGTTGCACGGTGTACACTTTTTATTGTTCTTCTATGTCAAATGCTACGAGTATAAGCTTCCGAGATTATTACGGTGCCAAAACATCAACTTTCTATGACAAATGGTCAAAACCGTTAAGAAGCTCCTCGATATAGAGAGTTGAGCAACTTCGGACCATCAAAGTTGCTCGGTGTATACTTTTAATTGTTCTTCTATGTCAAACTTTACGAGTATAAGCTTCGGAGATTATTTCCATGCCAAAACAACAACTTTCTATGACAAATGGACAAAAACCGTTAAAAGCTCCTCCATAGAGAGAGTTGAGCAACTTTGGACCATCAAAGTTGCTCGGTGTACACTTTTTATTGTTCTTCTATGTGAAATTTTACAGGTATAAGCTTCCGAGATTATTACGATGCCGAAACAGAAACTTTTTATGACAAATGGGTGACACCCTTAAAAAGCTCCTCGATAGAGAGAGTTGAGCAACTTCGAACCATCCAAGTTGCTCGGTGTACACTTTTTATTGTTCTTCTATGTGAAATTTTATGAGTATACGCTTCCGAGATTATTACGATGCCGAAACAAAAACTTTCTATAACAAATGGGTAACACCATTAAAAAGCTCCTCGATATAGAGAGTTGAGCAACTTCGGACCACCAAAGTTGCTCGTTGTACACTTTTTATTGTTCTTCTATGTCAAATTTTGCGAGTATAAGCTTCCGACATTATTACGATGCCAAAACACCAACTTTCTATGACAAATGGTCAAAATCGTTAAGAAGCACCTCGATATAGAGAGTTGAGCAACTTCGGACCATCAAAGTTGCTCGGTGTATACTTTTAACTGTTCTTCTATGTCAAACATTATGAGTATAAGCTTCAGAGATTATTTTCATGCCAAAACAACAACTTTCTATGACAAATGGACAAAAACCGTTAAAAGCTCCTCCATAGAGAGAGTTGAGCAACTTCGGACCATCAAAGTTGCACGGTGTACACTTTTTATTGTTCTTCTATGTCAAATGCTACGAGTATAAGCTTCCGAGATTATTACGGTGCCAAAACATCAACTTTCTATGACAAATGGTCAAAACCGTTAAGAAGCTCCTCGATATAGAGAGTTGAGCAACTTCGGACCATCAAAGTTGCTCGGTGTATACTTTTAATTGTTCTTCTATGTCAAACTTTACGAGTATAAGCTTCGGAGATTATTTCCATGCCAAAACAAGAACTTTCTATGACAAATGGACAAAAACCGTTAAAAGCTCCTCCATAGAGAGAGTTGAGCAACTTTGGACCATCAAAGTTGCTCGGTGTACACTTTTTATTGTTCTTCTATGTGAAGTTTTACAAGTATAAGCTTCCGAGATTATTACGATGCCGAAACAGAAACTTTTTATGACAAATGGGTGACACCCTTAAAAAGCTCCTCGATAGAGAGAGTTGAGCAACTTCGAACCATCAAAGTTGCTCGGTGTACACTTTTTATTGTTCTTCTATGTGAAATTTTATGAGTATACGCTTCCGAGATTATTACGATGCCGAAACAAAAACTTTCTATAACAAATGGGTAACACCATTAAAAAGCTCCTCGATATAGAGAGTTGAGCAACTTCGGACCACCAAAGTTGCTCGGTGTACACTTTTTATTGTTCTTCTATGTCAAATTTTGCGAGTATAAGCTTCCGACATTATTACGATGCCAAAACACCAACTTTCTATGACAAATGGTCAAAATCGTTAAGAAGCACCTCGATATAGAGAGTTGAGCAACTTCGGACCATCAAAGTTGCTCGGTGTATACTTTTAACTGTTCTTCTATGTCAAAAATTATGAGTATAAGCTTCAGAGATTATTTCCATGCCAAAACAACAACTTTCTATGACAAATGGACAAAAACCGTTAAAAGCTCCTCCATAGAGAGAGTTGAGCAACTTCGGACCATCAAAGTTGCACGGTGTACACTTTTTATTGTTCTTCTATGTCAAATGCTACGAGTATAAGCTTCCGAGATTATTACGGTGCCAAAACATCAACTTTCTATGACAAATGGTCAAAACCGTTAAGAAGCTCCTCGATATAGAGAGTTGAGCAACTTCGGACCATCAAAGTTGCTCGGTGTATACTTTTAATTGTTCTTCTATGTCAAACTTTACGAGTATAAGCTTCGGAGATTATTTCCATGCCAAAACAACAACTTTCTATGACAAATGGACAAAAACCGTTAAAAGCTCCTCCATAGAGAGAGTTGAGCAACTTTGGACCATCAAAGTTGCTCGGTGTACACTTTTTATTGTTCTTCTATGTGAAGTTTTACAAGTATAAGCTTCCGAGATTATTACGATGCCGAAACAGAAACTTTTTATGACAAATGGGTGACACCCTTAAAAAGCTTCTCGATAGAGAGAGTTGAGCAACTTCGAACCATCAAAGTTGCTCGGTGTACACTTTTTATTGTTCTTCTATGTGAAATTTTATGAGTATACGCTTCCGAGATTATTACGATGCCGAAACAAAAACTTTCTATAACAAATGGGTAACACCATTAAAAAGCTCCTCGATATAGAGAGTTGAGCAACTTCGGACCACCAAAGTTGCTCGGTGTACACTTTTTATTGTTCTTCTATGTCAAATTTTGCGATTATAAGCTTCCGACATTGTTACGATGCCAAAACACCAACTTTCTATGACAAATGGTCAAAATCGTTAAGAAGCTCCTCGATATAGAGAGTTGAGCAACTTCGGACCATCAAAGTTGCTCGGTGTATACTTTTAACTGTTCTTCTATGTCAAACATTATGAGTATAAGCTTCAGAGATTATTTCCATGCGAAAACAACAACTTTCTATGACAAATGGACAAAAACCGTTAAAAGCTCCTCCATAGAGAGAGTTGAGCAACTTCGGACCATCAAAGTTGCTCGCTGTACACTTTTTATTGTTCTTTGATGTCAAGTTTTATTAGTATAAGCTTCCGAGATTATTACGATGCTAAATCACCAACTTTCTATGACAAATTGTAAAAACCGTTAAAAAGGTCCTCGATATAGATAGTTGAGCAACTTTCTATGACAAATGCGCAACACCCTTAAAAAGCTTCTCGATAGAGAGAGTTGAGCAACTTCGGAGATTCAAAGTTGCACGGTGTACACGTTTTATTGTTCTTCCATGTCAAATTTTTTGAATATATCTTCCTAGATTATTTCGATGCCAAAACAACAACTTTCTATGACAAATATACAAAATCGTTAAAAGCTCCTCCATAGAGAGAGTTGAGCAACTTCGGACCGTCAAAGTTGCTCGGTGTACACTTTTTATTGTTCTTCTATGTCAAATTTTACGGTTATAAGTTTCCTATATTATTTCGATGCGAAAACAACAACTTTCTATGACAAATGGACAAAACCGTTAAAAGCTCCTCCGTAGAGAGAGTTGAGCAACTTCGGACCATCAAAGCTGTTCGTTGTACACTTTTTATTGTTCTTCTATGTCAAATTTTATGAGTATAAGCTTCCGAGATTATAACGATGCCTAAACATAACATTTCTATGATAAATGGGCAAAACCATTAAAATGTTCCTCAATAGAGAGAGTTGAGCAACTTCGGAACATCAAAGTTGCTCGGTGAGCACTTTTTATTGTTCTTCTATGTCAAATTTTACGAGTATAAGCTTCCGAGATTATTTCGATGACAAAATACCAACTTTCTGTGACAAATGGTCGAAACCGTTAAAAAGCTTCTCCATAGGGAGAGTTGAGCAACTTCAAACCGTTAAAGTTGCTCCGTGTACACTTTTTATTGTTCTTTTATGTCAAATTTTACGAGTATAAGCTTCCGAGATTATTACGATGCTAAAACATCAACTTCCTATGACAAATGGGTAACACCCTTAAAAAGCTCCTCGATAGAGAGAGTTGAGCAACTTCGAACTATCAAAGTTGCTCAGTGTACACTTTTTATTGTTCTTCTAGGTCAAATTTTACGAGTATAAGCTTCCGAGATTATTACGATGCCAAAACACCAACCTTCAATGACAAATGTTCAAAACCGTAAAAAAGCTCCTCGATATAGACAGTTGAGAAACTTCGAACTATCAAAGTTTCTCGGTGTATACTTTTAATTGTTCTTCTATGTCAAACATTACGAGTACAAGCTTCGGAGATTATTTCCAAGGCAAAACAACAACTTTCTATGACAAATGGACAAAATCCGTTAAAAGCCCCTTCATTGAGAGAGTTGAGCAACTTCGGACCATCAATGTTGCTTGGTGTACACTTTTTATTGTTCTTCGATGTCCAATTTTAAGAGTATAAGCTTCCGAGATTATTACGATGCCAAAACACCAACTTTCTATGACAAATGGTCAAAACCGTTAAAAAGCTCCTCGATATAGAGAGTTGAGCAACTTCGGACCATCAAAGTTGCTCGATGTATACTTTTAATTATTCTTCTATGTCAAACTTTACGAGTATAAGCTTTGGCGATTATTACGATGCCAAAACACCAACTTTCTAACATAAATCGTCAAAACCGTTAAAGAGCTCCTCGATATAGAGAGTTGAGCAACTTCGGACCATCAAACTTTCACGGTGTATACTTTTAATTGTTCTTCTATGTCAAACATTACGAGTATAAGCTTCGGAGATTATTTCCATGCCAAAACAACAACTTTCTATGACAAATGGACAAAAACCGTTAAAAGCTCCTCCATAGAGAGAGTTGAGCAACTTCGGACCGTAAAAGTTGCACGGTTTACACCTTTTATTGTTCTTCTATGTCAAATTCTACGAGTATAAGCTTCCGAGATTATTACGATGCCAAAACACTAACTTTCTATGACAAATGGTCAAAATCGTTAAGAAGCTCCTCGATATAGAGAGTTGAGCAACTTCGGACCATCAAAGTTGCTCGGTGTATACTTTTAACTGTTCTTCTATGTCAAACATTATGAGTATAAGCTTCGGAGATTATTTCCATGCCAAAACAACAACTTTCTATGACAAATGGACAAAAACCGTTAAAAGCTCCTCCATAGAGAGAGTTGAGCAACTTCGGATCATCAAAGTTGCTCGCTGTACACTTTTTATTGTTCTTCGATGTGAAATTTTACGAGTATAAGCTTCCGAGATTATTTCGATGACAAAATACCAACTTTCTGTGACAAATGGTCGAAACCGTTAAAAAGCTTCTCCATAGGGAGAGTTGAGCAACTTCAAACCGTTAAAGTTGCTCCGTGTACACTTTTTATTGTTCTTTTATGTCAAATTTTACGAGTATAAGCTTCCGAGATTATTACGATGCTAAAACATCAACTTCCTATGACAAATGGGTAACACCCTTAAAAAGCTCCTCGATAGAGAGAGTTGAGCAACTTCGAACTATCAAAGTTGCTCAGTGTACACTTTTTATTGTTCTTCTAGGTCAAATTTTACGAGTATAAGCTTCCGAGATTATTACGATGCCAAAACACCAACCTTCAATGACAAATGTTCAAAACCGTAAAAAAGCTCCTCGATATAGACAGTTGAGAAACTTCGAACTATCAAAGTTTCTCGGTGTATACTTTTAATTGTTCTTCTATGTCAAACATTACGAGTACAAGCTTCGGAGATTATTTCCAAGGCAAAACAACAACTTTCTATGACAAATGGACAAAATCCGTTAAAAGCCCCTTCATTGAGAGAGTTGAGCAACTTCGGACCATCAATGTTGCTTGGTGTACACTTTTTATTGTTCTTCGATGTCCAATTTTAAGAGTATAAGCTTCCGAGATTATTACGATGCCAAAACACCAACTTTCTATGACAAATGGTCAAAACCGTTAAAAAGCTCCTCGATATAGAGAGTTGAGCAACTTCGGACCATCAAAGTTGCTCGATGTATACTTTTAATTATTCTTCTATGTCAAACTTTACGAGTATAAGCTTTGGCGATTATTACGATGCCAAAACACCAACTTTCTAACATAAATCGTCAAAACCGTTAAAGAGCTCCTCGATATAGAGAGTTGAGCAACTTCGGACCATCAAACTTTCACGGTGTATACTTTTAATTGTTCTTCTATGTCAAACATTACGAGTATAAGCTTCGGAGATTATTTCCATGCCAAAACAACAACTTTCTATGACAAATGGACAAAAACCGTTAAAAGCTCCTCCATAGAGAGAGTTGAGCAACTTCGGACCGTAAAAGTTGCACGGTTTACACCTTTTATTGTTCTTCTATGTCAAATTCTACGAGTATAAGCTTCCGAGATTATTACGATGCCAAAACACTAACTTTCTATGACAAATGGTCAAAATCGTTAAGAAGCTCCTCGATATAGAGAGTTGAGCAACTTCGGACCATCAAAGTTGCTCGGTGTATACTTTTAACTGTTCTTCTATGTCAAACATTATGAGTATAAGCTTCGGAGATTATTTCCATGCCAAAACAACAACTTTCTATGACAAATGGACAAAAACCGTTAAAAGCTCCTCCATAGAGAGAGTTGAGCAACTTCGGACCATCAAAGTTGCTCGCTGTACACTTTTTATTGTTCTTCGATGTGAAATTTTACGAGTATAAGCTTCCGAGATTATTTTGATGACAAAATACCAACTTTCTGTGACAAATGGTCGAAACCGTTAAAAAGCTTCTCCATAGGGAGAGTTGAGCAACTTCAAACCGTTAAAGTTGCTCCGTGTACACTTTTTATTGTTCTTTTATGTCAAATTTTACGAGTATAAGCTTCCGAGATTATTACGATGCTAAAACATCAACTTCCTATGACAAATGGGTAACACCCTTAAAAAGCTCCTCGATAGAGAGAGTTGAGCAACTTCGAACTATCAAAGTTGCTCAGTGTACACTTTTTATTGTTCTTCTAGGTCAAATTTTACGAGTATAAGCTTCCGAGATTATTACGATGCCAAAACACCAACCTTCAATGACAAATGTTCAAAACCGTAAAAAAGCTCCTCGATATAGACAGTTGAGAAACTTCGAACTATCAAAGTTTCTCGGTGTATACTTTTAATTGTTCTTCTATGTCAAACATTACGAGTACAAGCTTCGGAGATTATTTCCAAGGCAAAACAACAACTTTCTATGACAAATGGACAAAATCCGTTAAAAGCCCCTTCATTGAGAGAGTTGAGCAACTTCGGACCATCAATGTTGCTTGGTGTACACTTTTTATTGTTCTTCGATGTCCAATTTTAAGAGTATAAGCTTCCGAGATTATTACGATGCCAAAACACCAACTTTCTATGACAAATGGTCAAAACCGTTAAAAAGCTCCTCGATATAGAGAGTTGAGCAACTTCGGACCATCAAAGTTGCTCGATGTATACTTTTAATTATTCTTCTATGTCAAACTTTACGAGTATAAGCTTTGGCGATTATTACGATGCCAAAACACCAACTTTCTAACATAAATCGTCAAAACCGTTAAAGAGCTCCTCGATATAGAGAGTTGAGCAACTTCGGACCATCAAACTTTCACGGTGTATACTTTTAATTGTTCTTCTATGTCAAACATTACGAGTATAAGCTTCGGAGATTATTTCCATGCCAAAACAACAACTTTCTATGACAAATGGACAAAAACCGTTAAAAGCTCCTCCATAGAGAGAGTTGAGCAACTTCGGACCGTAAAAGTTGCACGGTTTACACCTTTTATTGTTCTTCTATGTCAAATTCTACGAGTATAAGCTTCCGAGATTATTACGATGCCAAAACACTAACTTTCTATGACAAATGGTCAAAATCGTTAAGAAGCTCCTCGATATAGATAGTTGAGCAACTTCGGACCATCAAAGTTGCTCGGTGTATACTTTTAACTGTTCTTCTATGTCAAACATTATGAGTATAAGCTTCGGAGATTATTTCCATGCCAAAACAAAAACTTTCTATGACAAATGGACAAAAACCGTTAAAAGCTCCTCCATAGAGAGAGTTGAGCAACTTCGGACCATCAAAGTTGCTCGCTGTACACTTTTTATTGTTCTTCGATGTGAAATTTTAAGAGTATAAGCTTCCGAGATTATTACGATGCTAAATCACCAACTTTCTATGACAAATTGTAAAAACAGTTAAAAAGGTCCTCGATATAGAGAGTTGATCAACTTTAGAACATCAAAGTTGCTCGGTGAGCACTTTTTATTGTTCTTCTATGTCAAATTTTACGAGTATAAGCTTCCGAGATTATTTCGATGCCAAAACACCAACTTTCTGTGACAAATGGTCGAAACCGTTAAAAAGCTTCTCCATAGAGAGAGTTGAGCAACTTCAAACCGTTAAAGTTGCTCCGTGTACACTTTTTGTTGTTCTTTTATGTCAAATTTTACGAGTATAAGCTTCCGAGATTATTACGATGCTAAAACATCAACTTCCTATGACAAATGGGTAACACCCTTAAAAAGCTCCTCGATAGAGAGAGTTGAGCAACTTCGAACTATCAAAGTTGCTCAGTGTACACTTTTTATAGTTCTTCTAGGTCAAATTTTACGAGTATAAGCTTCCGAGATTATTACGATGCCAAAACACCAACCTTCAATGACAAATGGTCAAAACCGTTAAAAAGCTCCTCGATATAGACAGTTGAGAAACTTCGAACTATCAAAGTTGCTCGGTGTATACTTTTAATTGTTCTACTATGTCAAACTTTACGAGTACAAGCTTCGGAGATTATTTCCAAGGCAAAACAATAACTTTCTATGACAAATGGACAAAATCCGTTAAAAGCCCCTCCATAGAGAGAGTTGAGCAACTTCGGACCATCAATGTTGCTTGGTGTACACTTTTTATTGTTCTTCGATGTCAAATTTTAAGAGTATAAGCTTCCGAGATTATTACGATGCCAAAATAACATTTTTCTATGACAAATGGTCAAAACCGTTAAAAAGCTCTTCGATATAGAGAGTTGAGCAACTTCGGACCATCAAAGTTGCTCGATGTATACTTTTAATTGTTCTTCTATGTCAAACTTTACGAGTATAGGCTTTGGAGATTATTACGATGCCAAAACACCAACCTTCTAACATAAACGGTCAAAACCGTTAAAGAGCTCCTCGATATAGAGAGTTGAGCAACTTCGGACCATCAAACTTTCACGGTGTATACTTTTAATTGTTCTTCTATGTCAAACATTATGAGTATAAGCTTCGAAGATTATTTCCATGCCAAAACAACAACTTTCTATGACAAATGGACAAAAACCGTTAAAATCTCCTCCATAGAGAGAGTTGAGCAACTTCGGACTGTCAAAGTTGCACGATTTACACCTTTTATTGTTCTTCTTTGTCAAATTCTACGAGTATAAGCTTCCGAGATTATTACGATGCCAAAACACCAACTTTCTATGACAAATGGTCAAAATCGTTAAGAAGCTCCTCGATATAGAGAGTTGAGCAACTTCGGACCATAAAAGTTGCTCGGTGTATACTTTCAACTGTTCTTCTATGTCAAACGGTATGAGTATAAGCTTCAGAGATTATTTCCATGCCAAAACAACAACTTTCTATGACAAATAGACAAAACCGTTAAATGCTCCTCCATAGAGAGAGTTGAGCAACTTCGGACCATCAAAGTTGCTCGCTGTACACTTTTTATTGTTCTTCGATGTCAAATTTTAAGAGTATAAGCTTCCGAGATTATTACGATGCTAAATCACCAACTTTCTATGACAAATTGTAAGAACAGTTAAAAAGGTCCTCGATATAGAGAGTTTAGCAACTTCGGACCATCAAAGTTGCTCGGTGTATACTTTTAATTGTTCTTCTATGTCAAATTTTACGAGTATAAGCTTCCGAGATTATTACGATGCCAAAACACCAACTTTCTATGATAAATGGTTAAAACCGTTAAAAAGCTCCTCGATATAGAGAGTTGAGCAACTTCGGACCATCAA
Source organism: Euonymus europaeus (assembly GCA_963580455.1). Lineage (NCBI taxonomy): Eukaryota > Viridiplantae > Streptophyta > Magnoliopsida > Celastrales > Celastraceae > Euonymus > Euonymus europaeus. Next base: position 11,728,450 of record OY756965.1, read on the forward strand.
AGTTGCTCGGTGTATACTTTTAATTGTTCTTCTTTGTCAAATATTACGAGTATAACCTTCGAAGATTATTTCCATGCCAAAAAAACAACTTTCTATGACAAATCGACAAAAACCGTTAAAAGCTGCTCCATAGAGAGAGTTGAGCAACTTCAGACCATCAAAGTTGCACGGTGTACAACTTTTATTGTTCTTCTATGTCAAATTCTACGAGTATAAACTTCGAGATTATTACGATGCCAAAACACTAACTTTCTATGACAAATGGTCAAAACCGTTAAGAAGCTCCTCGATATAGAGAGTTGAGCAGCTTCGGACCATCAAAGTTGCTCGGTGTATACTTTTAATTGTTCTTCTATGTCAAACTTAACGAGTATAAGCTTCGGAGATTATTTCCATGCCAAAACAACAACTTTCTATGACAAATGGACAAAACCGTTAAAAGCTCCACCATAGAGGGAGTTGAGTAACTTCGGACCATTAAAGTTGCTCAGCGTACAACTTTCATTCTTCTTCTATGTCAAATTTTACGAGTATAAGCTTCCGAGATTATTTTGGATGCCAAAACATCAACTTTCTATGACAAATGGACAAAATCGTTAAAAGCTCCTCGATAGAGAGAGTTGAGCAACTTCGTATCATTAAAGTTTCTCGGTGTACACTTTTTATTGTTCTTCTATGTCTAATTTTACGAGTATAATCTTTGTAGATTATTTCGATGCCGAAACAACAACTTTCTATAACAAATGGACAAAACTGTTAAAAGCTTCTCCATAGAGAGAGTTGAGCAACTTCGGACCATCAAATTTGCTCGGTTTACACTTTTTATTTTTCTTCTATGTCAAATTTTATGAGTATAAGCTTCCGAGATTATTACGATGCGAAAACATGAACTTTCTATGACAAATGCGTAACACCCCTAAAAAGCTCCTCGATAGAGAGAGTTGAGCAACTTCGGACCATCAAAGTTGCTCGTTGTACAATTTTAATTATTCTTCTATGTCAAACTTTACGAGTATAAGCTTCGGAGATTATTTCCAAGCCAAAACAACAGCTTTCTATGACAAATGGACAAAATCCGTTGAAAGCTCCTCCATAGAGAGAGTTGAGCAACTTCGGACCATCAAAGTTGCTTGGTATACATTTTTTATTGTTCTTCGATGCCAAATTTTAAGAGTATAAGCTTCCGAGATTATTACGATGCCAAAACACCAACTTTCTATGATAAATGCTCAAAACCGTTAAAATGCTCCTCGATATAGAGAGTTGAGCAACTTCGGACCATCGAAGTTGCTCGGCGTACACTTTTAATTGTTCTTCTATGTCAAACATTACGAGTATAAGCTTCAGAGATTATTTCCATGCCAAAACAACAACTTTCTATGACAAATGGACAAAAACCGTTAAAAGCTCCTCCATAGAGAGAGTTGAGCAACTTCAGACCATCGAAGTTGCTCGGTGTACATTTTTTATTGTTCTTCGATGTCAAATTTTAAGAGTATTAGCTTCCGAGATTATTACGATGCCAAAGCACCAACTTTCTATGATAAATGGTCAGAACCGTTAAAAAACTCCTCGATATAGAGAGTTGAGCAACTTCAGACCATCAAAGTTGCTCGGTGTATACTTTTAATTGTTCTTCTATGTCAAACATTACGAGTATAATCTTCAGAGATTAGTTCCATGCCAAAACAACAACTTTCTATGACAAATGGACAAAAACCGTTAAAAGCTCCTCCATAGAGAGAGTTGAGCAACTTCGGACCATCAAAGTTGCACGGTGTACACCTTTTATTGTTCTTCTATGTCAAATTCTACGAGTATAAGCTTCCGAGATCACTACGATGCCAAAGCACCAACTTTGTATGACAAATGGTCAAAACCGTTAAGAAGCTTCTCAATATAGAGAGTTGAGCAACTTCGGACCATCAAAGTTGCTCGGTGTATACTTTTAATTGTTCTTCTATGTCAAATATTTCAAGTATAACCTTCGAAGATTATTTCCCTGCCAAAACAAGAACTTTCTATGACAAATGGACAAAAACCGTTAAAAACCTCCTCCATAGATATATTTGAGCAACTTCGGACCATCAAAGTTGCACGGTTTACACCTTTTATTGTTTTTCTATGTCCAATTCTACGAGTATAAGCTTCCGAGATTATTACGATGCCAAAACACCAACTTTCTATGACAAATGGTCAAAACCGTTAAGAAGCTCCTCGATATAGAGAGTTGAGCAACTTCGGACCATTAAAGTTGCTCGGTGTACACTTTTTATTGTTCTTCTATGTCAAATTTTACAAGTATAAGCTTCTGAGATTATTACGATGCCAAAACACGAACTTTCTATGACAAATGTGCAACACCCTTAAAAAGCTTCTCGATAGAGAGAGTTGAGGAACTTCGGACCATCAAAGTTGCACGGTGTACACGTTTCATTTTGCTTCCGTGTCAAATTTTATGAGTATAAGCTTCCTAGATTATTTTGATGCCAAAACAACAACTTTTTATGACAAATGGATAAAACCGTTAAAAGCTCCTCCATAGAGAGAGTTGAGCAACTTCGTACCATTAAAGTTGCTCGGCGTACACTTTTTATTGTTCTTCTATGTCTAATTTTACGAGTATAATCTACGTAGATTATTTCGATGCCGAAACAACAACTTTCTATAACAAATGGACAAAACCGTTAAAAGCTTCTCCCTAGAGAGAGTTGAGCAACTTCGGACTATCAAATTTGCTCGGTTTACACTTTTTATTGTTCTTCTATGTCTAATCTTCTGAGTATAAGCTTCCGAGATTATTACGATGCCAAAACGTGAACTTTCTATGACAAATGGGTAACACTCTTAAAAAGCTCCTCTATAGAGAGAGTGGAGCAACTTCAGAGCATCAAAGTTTCTCATTGTACACTTTTTATTGTTCTTCTATGTCAAATTTTACGAGTATAAGATTCGGAGATTATTACGATGCCAAAACACCAACTTTCAATGACAAATGGTCAAAACCGTTAAAAAACTATTCGATATAGAGAGTTGAGAAACTTCGGACCATCAAAGTTGCTCGGTGTATACTTTTAATTGTTCTTCTATGTCAAACTTTACGAGTATAAGCTTCAGAGATTATTTCCAAGCCAAAACAACAACTTTCTATGACAAATGGACAAAATCCGTTAAAAGCTCCTCCATAAAGAGAGTAGAGGAACTTCGGACCATCAAAGTTGCTTGGTGTACACTTTTTATTGTTCTTCGATGTCAAATTTTAAGAGTATAAGCTTCCGAGATTATTACGATGCCAAAAACCCAACTTTCTATGATAAATGGTCAAAACGGTTAAAAAGCTCCTCAATATAGAGAGTTGAGCAACTTCGGACCATCAAAGTTGTTCGGTGTACACGTTTTATTGTTCTTCCATATCAAATTTTATGAGTATAAGCTTCCAAGATTATTTCGATGCCAAAACAACAACTTTCTATGACAAATGGACAAAACCGTTAAAAGCTCCTCCATAGAGGGAGTTGAGCAACTTTGGACCGTCAAAGTTGCTCAGTGTACATTTTTTATTCTTCTTCTATGTCAAATTTTACGAGTATAAGCTTCCGAGATTATTACGATGCCAAAACACGAACTTTCTATGACAAATGGGCAACACCCTTAAAAAGCTTCTCGATAGAGAGAGTTGAGCAACTTCGGACCATCAAAGTTGCTCGGTGTACACTTTTTATTATTCTTCTATGTCAAATTTTACGAGTATAAGCTTTCAAGATTATTACGATGCCAAAACACGAAATTTCTATGACAAATGGGCAACACCCTTAAAAAGCTTCTCGATAAAGAGAGTTGAGCAACTTCGGACCATCAAAGTTGCACGGTGTACACATTTTATTGTTCTTCCTTGTCAAATTTTATGAGTATAAGCTTCCTAGATTATTTCGATTCCAAAACAACAGCTTTTTATGACAAATAGACAAAATTGTTAAAAGCTCCTCCATAGAGAGAGTTGAGAAATTTCGGACCGTCAAAGTTGCTCGGTGTACACTTTTTATTGTTCTTCTATGTCAAATTTTACGAGTATAAGCTTCTGAGATTATTACGATGCCAAAACACGAACTTTCTATCACAAATGGGCAACACCCTTAAAAAGTTTCTCGATAGAGAGAGTTGAGCAACTTCGGACCATCAAAGTTGGTCGGTGTACACTTTTTGTTGTTCTTCTATGTCAAATTTTATGAGTATAAGCTTCTGAGATTATTACGATGCCAAAACACGAACTTTCTATGACAAATGGGCAACACCCTTAAAAAGTTCTCGATAGAGAGTGTTGAGCAACTTCGGACCATCAAAGTTGCACGGTGTACACGTTTTATTGTTCTTCCATATCAAATTTTATGAGTGTAAGCTTCCTAGATTATTTCGATGCCAAAACAACAACTTTCTATGACAAATGGACAAAACCGTTAAAAGCTCCTCCATAGAGAGAGTTGAGAAACTTCGGACCGTCAAAGTTGCTCAGTGTACACTTTTTATTGTTCTTCTATGTCAAATTTTACGAGTATAAGCTTCCGAGATTATTACCATGCCAAAACACGAATTTTCTATGACAAATGGGCAACACTCTTTAAAAGCTTCTCGATAGAGAGAGTTGAGCAACTTTGGACCATCAAAGTTGCTCGGTGTACACTTTTTATTGTTCTTCTACGTCCAATTTTACGAGTATAAGCTTCAAAGATTATTACAATGCCAAAACACAAACTTTCTATGACAAATGGCCAACACCCACAAAATGCTCCTCGATAGAGAGAGTTGAGGAACTTCGTACCATCAAACTTGCTCAAATTACAATATTTATTGTTCTTCTATGTCAAACATTACGAGTATAAGCTTCAAAGATTATTTCCATGCCAAAACAACAACTTTCTGTGACAAATGGACAAAAACCGTTAAAAGCTCGTCCATAGAGAGAGTTGAGCAACTTCGGACCACCAAAGTTGCACGGTGTACACCTTTTATTGTTCTTCTTTGTCAAATTCTACGAGTATAAGCTTCGGAGATTATTATGATGCCAAAACACCAACTTTCAATGACTAATGGTCAAAACCGTTAAAAAACTATTCGATATAGAGAGTTGAGAAACTTCGGACCATCAAAGTTGCTCGGTGTATACTTTTAATTGTTCTTCTATGTCAAACTTTACGAGTATAAGCTTCAGAGATTATTTCCAAGCCAAAACAACAACTTTCTATGACAAATGGACAAAATCCGTTAAAAGCTCCTCCATAAAGAGAGTTGAGGAACTTCGGACCATCAAAGTTGCTTGGTGTACACTTTTTATTGTTCTTCGATGTCAAATTTTAAGAGTATAAGCTTCCAAGATTATTATGATGCCAAAAACCCAACTTTCTATGATAAATGGTCAAAACGGTTAAAAAGCTCCTCAATATAGAGAGTTGAGCAACTTCGGACCATCAAAGTTGCTCGGTGTACACGTTTTATTGTTCTTCCATATCAAATTTTATGAGTATAAGCTTCCAAGATTATTTCGATGCCAAAGCAACAACTTTCTATGACAAATGGACAAAACCGTTAAAAGCTCCTCCATAGAGGGAGTTGAGCAACTTTGGACCCTCAAAGTTGCTCAGTGTACATTTTTTATTGTTCTTCTATGTCAAATTTTACGAGTATAAGCTTCCGAGATTATTACGATGCTAAAACATCAACTTCCTATGACAAATGGGTAACACCCTTAAAAAGCTCCTCGATAGAGAGAGTTGAGCAACATCGAACTATCAAAGTTGCTCAGTGTACACTTTTTATTGTTCTTTTAGGTCAAATTTTAAGAGTATAAGCTTCCGAGATTATTACGATGCCAAAACACCAACCTTCAATGACAAATGGTCAAAACAGTTAAAAAGCTCCTCGATATAGACAGTTGAGAAACTTTGAACTATCAAAGTTGCTCGGTGTATACTTTTAATTGTTCTTCTATGTCAAACTTTACGAGTACAAGCTTCGGAGATTATTTCCAAGGCAAAACAATAACTTTCTATGACAAATGGACAAAATCCGTTAAAAGCCCCTCCATAGAGAGAGTTGAGCAACTTCGGACCATCAATGTTGCTTGGTGTACACTTTTTATTGTTCTTCGATGTCAAATTTTAAGAGTATAAGCTTCCGAGATTATTACGATGCCAAAACACCAACTTTCTATGACAAATGGTCAAAACCGTTAAAAAGCTCTTTGATATAGAGAGTTGAGCAACTTCGGACCATCAAAGTTGCTCGATGTATACTTTTAATTGTTCTTCTATGTCAAACTTTACGAGTATAAGCTTTGGAGATTATTACGATGCCAAAACACCAACTTTCTAACATAAACGGTCAAAACCGTTAAAGAGCTCCTCGATATAGAGAGTTGAGCAACTTCGGACCATCAAACTTTCACGGTATATACTTTTAATTGTTCTTCTATGTCAAACATTATGAGTATAAGCTTCGAAGATTATTTCCATGCCAAAACAACAACTTTCTATGACAAATGGACAAAAACCGTTAAAATCTCCTCCATAGAGAGAGTTGAGCAACTTCGGACCGTCAAAGTTGCACGATTTACACCTTTTATTGTTCTTCTATGTCAAATTCTACGAGTATAAGCTTCCGAGATTATTACGATGCCAAAACACCAACTTTCTATGACAAATGGTCAAAATCGTTAAGAAGCTCCTCGATATAGAGAGTTGAGCAACTTCGGACCATAAAAGTTGCTCGGTGTATACTTTTAACTGTTCTTCTATGTCAAACGGTATGAGTATAAGCTTCGGAGATTATTTCCATGCCAAAACAACAACTTTCTATGACAAATAGACAAAAACCGTTAAAAGCTCCTCCATAGAGAGAGTTGAGCAACTTCGGACCATCAAAGTTGCTCGCTGTACACTTTTTATTGTTCTTCGATGGCAAATTTTAAGAGTATAAGCTTCCGAGATTATTACGATGCTAAATCACCAACTTTCTATGACAAATTGTAAGAACCGTTAAAAAGGTCCTCGATATAGAGAGTGGAGCAACTTCGGACCATCAAAGTTGCTCGGTGTATACTTTTAATTGTTCTTCTATGTCAAATTTTACGAGTATAAGCTTCGGAGATTATTACGATGCCAAAACACCAACTTTCAATGACAAATGGTCAAAACCGTTAAAAACCTATTCGATATAGAGAGTTGAGAAACTTCGGACCATCAAAGTTGCTCGGTGTATACTTTTAATTGTTCTTCTATGTCAAACTTTACGAGTATAAGCTTCAGAGATTATTTCCATGCCAAAAAAACAACTTTCTATGAAAAATCGACAAAAACCGTTAAAAGCTGCTCCATAGAGAGAGTTGAGCAACTTCGGACCATCAAAGTTGCACGGTGTACAACTTTTATTGTTCTTCTATGTCAAATTCTACGAGTATAAACTTCGAGATTATTACGATGCCAAAACACTAACTTTCTATGACAAATGGTCAAAACCGTTAAGAAGCTCCTCGATATAGAGAGTTGAGCAGCTTCGGACCATCAAAGTTGCTCGGTATATACTTTTAATTGTTCTTCTATGTCAAACTTAACGAGTATAAGCTTCGGAGATTATTTCCATGCCAAAACAACAACTTTCTATGACAAATGGACAAAACCGTTAAAAGCTCCACCATAGAGGGAGTTGAGTAACTTCGGACCATTAAAGTTGCTCAGTGTACAATTTTTATTCTTCTTCTATGTCAAATTTTACGAGTATAAGCTTCCGAGATTATTTTGGATGCCAAAACATCAACTTTCTATGACAAATGGACAAAATCGTTAAAAGCTCCTCGATAGAGAGAGTTGAGCAACTTCGTATCATTAAAGTTTCTCGGTGTACACTTTTTATTGTTCTTCTATGTCTAATTTTACGAGTATAATCTTTGTAGATTATTTCGATGCCGAAACAACAACTTTCTATAACAAATCGACAAAACTGTTAAAAGCTTCTCCATAGAGAGAGTTGAGCAACTTCGGACCATTAAATTTGCTCGGTTTACACTTTTATTTTTCGTCTATGTCAAATTTTATGAGTATAAGCTTCCGAGATTATTACGATGCCAAAACATGAACTTTCTATGACAAATGCGTAACACCCCTAAAAAGCTCCTCGATAGAGAGAGTTGAGCAACTTCGGACCATCAAAGTTGCTCGTTGTACAATTTTAATTATTCTTCTATGTCAAACTTTACGAGTATAAGCTTCCTAGATTATTTCCAAGCCAAAACAACAGCTTTCTATGACAAATGGACAAAATCCGTTGAAAGCTCCTCCATAGAGAGAGTTGAGCAACTTCGGACCATCAAAGTTGCTTGGTATACACTTTTTATTGTTCTTCGATGGCAAATTTTAAGAGTATAAGCTTCCGAGATTATTACGATGCCAAAACATCAACTTTCTATGACAAATAGTCAAAACCGTTAAAAAGCTCCACGATATAGAGAGTTGAGCAACTTCGAACCATCAAAGTTGCTCGGTGTATACTTTTAATTGTTCTTCTATGTCAAACTTTACGAGTATAAGCTTCCGAGATTATTACGATGCCAAAACACCAACTTTCTATGATAAATGCTCAAAACCGTTAAAATGCTCCTCGATATAGAGAGTTGAGCAACTTCGGACCATCAAAGTTGCTCGGCGTACACTTTTAATTGTTCTTCTATGTCAAACATTACGAGTATAAGCTTCAGAGATTATTTCCATGCCAAAACAACAACTTTCTATGACAAGTGGACAAAAACCGTTAAAAGCTCCTCCATAGAGAGAGTTGAGCAACTTCAGACCATCGAAGTTGCTCGGTGTACACTTTTTATTGTTCTTCGATGTCAAATTTTAAGAGTATAAGCTTCCGAGATTATTACGATGCCAAAACACCAACTTTCTATGATAAATGGTCAGAACCGTTAAAAAGCTCCTCGATATAGAGAGTTGAGCAACTTCAGACCATCAAAGTTGCTCTGTGTATACTTTTAATTGTTCTTCTATGTCAAACATTACGAGTATAATCTTCAGAGATTAATTCCATGCCAAAAAAACAACTTTCTATGAAAAATCGATAAAAACCGTTAAAAGCTGCTCCATAGAGAGAGTTGAGCAACTTCGGACCATCAAAGTTGCACGGTGTACAACTTTTATTGTTCTTCTATGTTAAATTCTACGAGTATAAACTTCGAGATTATTACGATGCCAAAACACTAACTTTCTATGACAAATGGTCAAAACCGTTAAGAAGCTCCTCGATATAGAGAGTTGAGCAGCTTCGGACCATCAAAGTTGCTCGGTATATACTTTTAATTGTTCTTCTATGTCAAACTTAACGAGTATAAGCTTCGGAGATTATTTCCATGCCAAAACAACAACTTTCTATGACAAATGGACAAAACCGTTAAAAGCTCCACCATAGAGGGAGTTGAGTAACTTCGGACCATTAAAGTTGCTCAGTGTACAATTTTTATTCTTCTTCTATGTCAAATTTTACGAGTATAAGCTTCCGAGATTATTTTGGATGCCAAAACATCAACTTTCTATGACAAATGGACAAAATCGTTAAAAGCTCCTCGATAGAGAGAGTTGAGCAACTTCGTATCATTAAAGTTTCTCGGTGTACACTTTTTATTGTTCTTCTATGTCTAATTTTACGAGTATAATCTTTGTAGATTATTTCGATGCCGAAACAACAACTTTCTATAACAAATCGACAAAACTGTTAAAAGCTTCTCCATAGAGAGAGTTGAGCAACTTCGGACCATTAAATTTGCTCGGTTTACACTTTTATTTTTCGTCTATGTCAAATTTTATGAGTATAAGCTTCCGAGATTATTACGATGCCAAAACATGAACTTTCTATGACAAATGCGTAACACCCCTAAAAAGCTCCTCGATAGAGAGAGTTGAGCAACTTCGGACCATCAAAGTTGCTCGTTGTACAATTTTAATTATTCTTCTATGTCAAACTTTACGAGTATAAGCTTCGGAGATTATTTCCAAGCCAAAACAACAGCTTTCTATGACAAATGGACAAAATCCGTTGAAAGCTCCTCCATAGAGAGAGTTGAGCAACTTCGGACCATCAAAGTTGCTTGGTATACACTTTTTATTGTTCTTCGATGGCAAATTTTAAGAGTATAAGCTTCCGAGATTATTACGATGCCAAAACATCAACTTTCTATGACAAATAGTCAAAACCGTTAAAAAGCTCCACGATATAGAGAGTTGAGCAACTTCGAACCATCAAAGTTGCTCGGTGTATACTTTTAATTGTTCTTCTATGTCAAACTTTACGAGTATAAGCTTCCGAGATTATTACGATGCCAAAACACCAACTTTCTATGATAAATGCTCAAAACCGTTAAAATGCTCCTCGATATAGAGAGTTGAGCAACTTCGGACCATCAAAGTTGCTCGGCGTACACTTTTAATTGTTCTTCTATGTCAAACATTACGAGTATAAGCTTCAGAGATTATTTCCATGCCAAAACAACAACTTTCTATGACAAGTGGACAAAAACCGTTAAAAGCTCCTCCATAGAGAGAGTTGAGCAACTTCAGACCATCGAAGTTGCTCGGTGTACACTTTTTATTGTTCTTCGATGTCAAATTTTAAGAGTATAAGCTTCCGAGATTATTACGATGCCAAAACACCAACTTTCTATGATAAATGGTCAGAACCGTTAAAAAGCTCCTCGATATAGAGAGTTGAGCAACTTCAGACCATCAAAGTTGCTCTGTGTATACTTTTAATTGTTCTTCTATGTCAAACATTACGAGTATAATCTTCAGAGATTAATTCCATGCCAAAAAAACAACTTTCTATGAAAAATCGACAAAAACCGTTAAAAGCTGCTCCATAGAGAGAGTTGAGCAACTTCGGACCATCAAAGTTGCACGGTGTACAACTTTTATTGTTCTTCTATGTCAAATTCTACGAGTATAAACTTCGAGATTATTACGATGCCAAAACACTAACTTTCTATGACAAATGGTCAAAACCGTTAAGAAGCTCCTCGATATAGAGAGTTGAGCAGCTTCGGACCATCAAAGTTGCTCGGTATATACTTTTAATTGTTCTTCTATGTCAAACTTAACGAGTATAAGCTTCGGAGATTATTTCCATGCCAAAACAACAACTTTCTATGACAAATGGACAAAACCGTTAAAAGCTCCACCATAGAGGGAGTTGAGTAACTTCGGACCATTAAAGTTGCTCAGTGTACAATTTTTATTCTTCTTCTATGTCAAATTTTACGAGTATAAGCTTCCGAGATTATTTTGGATGCCAAAACATCAACTTTCTATGACAAATGGACAAAATCGTTAAAAGCTCCTCGATAGAGAGAGTTGAGCAACTTCGTATCATTAAAGTTTCTCGGTGTACACTTTTTATTGTTCTTCTATGTCTAATTTTACGAGTATAATCTTTGTAGATTATTTCGATGCCGAAACATCAACTTTCTATGACAAATAGTCAAAACCGTTAAAAAGCTCCTCGATATAGAGAGTTGAGCAACTTCGAACCATCAAAGTTGCTCGGTGTATACTTTTAATTGTTCTTCTATGTCAAACTTTACGAGTATAAGCTTCCGAGATTATTACGATGCCAAAACACCAACTTTCTATGATAAATGCTCAAAACCGTTAAAATGCTCCTCGATATAGAGAGTTGAGCAACTTCAGACCATCAAAGTTGCTCGGCGTACACTTTTAATTGTTCTTCTATGTCAAACATTACGAGTATAAGCTTCAGAGATTATTTCCATGCCAAAACAACAACTTTCTATGACAAGTGGACAAAAACCGTTAAAAGCTCCTCCATAGAGAGAGTTGAGCAACTTCAGACCATCGAAGTTGCTCGGTGTACACTTTTTATTGTTCTTCGATGTCAAATTTTAAGAGTATAAGCTTCCGAGATTATTACGATGGCAAAACACCAACTTTCTATGATAAATGGTCAGAACCGTTAAAAAGCTCCTCGATATAGAGAGTTGAGCAACTTCAGACCATCAAAGTTGCTCTGTGTATACTTTTAATTGTTCTTCTATGTCAAACATTACGAGTATAATCTTCAGAGATTAATTCCATGCCAAAAAAACAACTTTCTATGAAAAATCGACAAAAACCGTTAAAAGCTGCTCCATAGAGAGAGTTGAGCAACTTCGGACCATCAAAGTTGCACGGTGTACAACTTTTATTGTTCTTCTATGTCAAATTCTACGAGTATAAACTTCGAGATTATTACGATGCCAAAACACTAACTTTCTATGACAAATGGTCAAAACCGTTAAGAAGCTCCTCGATATAGAGAGTTGAGCAGCTTCGGACCATCAAAGTTGCTCGGTATATACTTTTAATTGTTCTTCTATGTCAAACTTAACGAGTATAAGCTTCGGAGATTATTTCCATTCCAAAACAACAACTTTCTATGACAAATGGACAAAACCGTTAAAAGCTCCACCATAGAGGGAGTTGAGTAACTTCGGACCATTAAAGTTGCTCAGTGTACAATTTTTATTCTTCTTCTATGTCAAATTTTACGAGTATAAGCTTCCGAGATTATTTTGGATGCCAAAACATCAACTTTCTATGACAAATGGACAAAATCGTTAAAAGCTCCTCGATAGAGAGAGTTGAGCAACTTCGTATCATTAAAGTTTCTCGGTGTACACTTTTTATTGTTCTTCTATGTCTAATTTTACGAGTATAATCTTTGTAGATTATTTCGATGCCGAAACAACAACTTTCTATAACAAATCGACAAAACTGTTAAAAGCTTCTCCATAGAGAGAGTTGAGCAACTTCGGACCATTAAATTTGCTCGGTTTACACTTTTATTTTTCGTCTATGTCAAATTTTATGAGTATAAGCTTCCGAGATTATTACGATGCCAAAACATGAACTTTCTATGACAAATGCGTAACACCCCTAAAAAGCTCCTCGATAGAGAGAGTTGAGCAACTTCGGACCATCAAAGTTGCTCGTTGTACAATTTTAATTATTCTTCTATGTCAAACTTTACGAGTATAAGCTTCGGAGATTATTTCCAAGCCAAAACAACAGCTTTCTATGACAAATGGACAAAATCCGTTGAAAGCTCCTCCATAGAGAGAGTTGAGCAACTTCGGACCATCAAAGTTGCTTGGTATACACTTTTTATTGTTCTTCGATGGCAAATTTTAAGAGTATAAGCTTCCGAGATTATTACGATGCCAAAACATCAACTTTCTATGACAAATAGTCAAAACCGTTAAAAAGCTCCACGATATAGAGAGTTGAGCAACTTCGAACCATCAAAGTTGCTCGGTGTATACTTTTAATTGTTCTTCTATGTCAAACTTTACGAGTATAAGCTTCCGAGATTATTACGATGCCAAAACACCAACTTTCTATGATAAATGCTCAAAACCGTTAAAATGCTCCTCGATATAGAGAGTTGAGCAACTTCGGACCATCAAAGTTGCTCGGCGTACACTTTTAATTGTTCTTCTATGTCAAACATTACGAGTATAAGCTTCAGAGATTATTTCCATGCCAAAACAACAACTTTCTATGACAAGTGGACAAAAACCGTTAAAAGCTCCTCCATAGAGAGAGTTGAGCAACTTCAGACCATCGAAGTTGCTCGGTGTACACTTTTTATTGTTCTTCGATGTCAAATTTTAAGAGTATAAGCTTCCGAGATTATTACGATGCCAAAACACCAACTTTCTATGATAAATGGTCAGAACCGTTAAAAAGCTCCTCGATATAGAGAGTTGAGCAACTTCAGACCATCAAATTTGCTCTGTGTATACTTTTAATTGTTCTTCTATGTCAAACATTACGAGTATAATCTTCAGAGATTAATTCCATGCCAAAAAAACAACTTTCTATGAAAAATCGACAAAAACCGTTAAAAGCTGCTCCATAGAGAGAGTTGAGCAACTTCGGACCATCAAAGTTGCACGGTGTACAACTTTTATTGTTCTTCTATGTTAAATTCTACGAGTATAAACTTCGAGATTATTACGATGCCAAAACACTAACTTTCTATGACAAATGGTCAAAACCGTTAAGAAGCTCCTCGATATAGAGAGTTGAGCAGCTTCGGACCATCAAAGTTGCTCGGTATATACTTTTAATTGTTCTTCTATGTCAAACTTAACGAGTATAAGCTTCGGAGATTATTTCCATGCCAAAACAACAACTTTCTATGACAAATGGACAAAACCGTTAAAAGCTCCACCATAGAGGGAGTTGAGTAACTTCGGACCATTAAAGTTGCTCAGTGTACAATTTTTATTCTTCTTCTATGTCAAATTTTACGAGTATAAGCTTCCGAGATTATTTTGGATGCCAAAACATCAACTTTCTATGACAAATGGACAAAATCGTTAAAAGCTCCTCGATAGAGAGAGTTGAGCAACTTCGTATCATTAAAGTTTCTCGGTGTACACTTTTTATTGTTCTTCTATGTCTAATTTTACGAGTATAATCTTTGTAGATTATTTCGATGCCGAAACATCAACTTTCTATGACAAATAGTCAAAACCGTTAAAAAGCTCCTCGATATAGAGAGTTGAGCAACTTCGAACCATCAAAGTTGCTCGGTGTATACTTTTAATTGTTCTTCTATGTCAAACTTTACGAGTATAAGCTTCCGAGATTATTACGATGCCAAAACACCAACTTTCTATGATAAATGCTCAAAACCGTTAAAATGCTCCTCGATATAGAGAGTTGAGCAACTTCGGACCATCAAAGTTGCTCGGCGTACACTTTTAATTGTTCTTCTATGTCAAACATTACGAGTATAAGCTTCAGAGATTATTTCCATGCCAAAACAACAACTTTCTATGACAAGTGGACAAAAACCGTTAAAAGCTCCTCCATAGAGAGAGTTGAGCAACTTCAGACCATCGAAGTTGCTCGGTGTACACTTTTTATTGTTCTTCGATGTCAAATTTTAAGAGTATAAGCTTCCGAGATTATTACGATGCCAAAACACCAACTTTCTATGATAAATGGTCAGAACCGTTAAAAAGCTCCTCGATATAGAGAGTTGAGCAACTTCAGACCATCAAAGTTGCTCTGTGTATACTTTTAATTGTTCTTCTATGTCAAACATTACGAGTATAATCTTCAGAGATTAATTCCATGCCAAAAAAACAACTTTCTATGAAAAATCGACAAAAACCGTTAAAAGCTGCTCCATAGAGAGAGTTGAGCAACTTCGGACCATCAAAGTTGCACGGTGTACAACTTTTATTGTTCTTCTATGTCAAATTCTACGAGTATAAACTTCGAGATTATTACGATGCCAAAACACTAACTTTCTATGACAAATGGTCAAAACCGTTAAGAAGCTCCTCGATATAGAGAGTTGAGCAGCTTCGGACCATCAAAGTTGCTCGGTATATACTTTTAATTGTTCTTCTATGTCAAACTTAACGAGTATAAGCTTCGGAGATTATTTCCATGCCAAAACAACAACTTTCTATGACAAATGGACAAAACCGTTAAAAGCTCCACCATAGAGGGAGTTGAGTAACTTCGGACCATTAAAGTTGCTCAGTGTACAATTTTTATTCTTCTTCTATGTCAAATTTTACGAGTATAAGCTTCCGAGATTATTTTGGATGCCAACACATCAACTTTCTATGACAAATGGACAAAATCGTTAAAAGCTCCTCGATAGAGAGAGTTGAGCAACTTCGTATCATTAAAGTTTCTCGGTGTACACTTTTTATTGTTCTTCTATGTCTAATTTTACGAGTATAATCTTTGTAGATTATTTCGATGCCGAAACAACAACTTTCTATAACAAATCGACAAAACTGTTAAAAGCTTCTCCATAGAGAGAGTTGAGCAACTTCGGACCATTAAATTTGCTCGGTTTACACTTTTATTTTTCGTCTATGTCAAATTTTATGAGTATAAGCTTCCGAGATTATTACGATGCCAAAACATGAACTTTCTATGACAAATGCGTAACACCCCTAAAAAGCTCCTCGATAGAGAGAGTTGAGCAACTTCGGACCATCAAAGTTGCTCGTTGTACAATTTTAATTATTCTTCTATGTCAAACTTTACGAGTATAAGCTTCGGAGATTATTTCCAAGCCAAAACAACAACTTTCTATGACAAATGGACAAAATCCGTTGAAAGCTCCTCCATAGAGAGAGTTGAGCAACTTCGGACCATCAAAGTTGCTTGGTATACACTTTTTATTGTTCTTCGATGGCAAATTTTAAGAGTATAAGCTTCCGAGATTATTACGATGCCAAAACATCAACTTTCTATGAGAAATAGTCAAAACCGTTAAAAAGCTCCTCGATATAGAGAGTTGAGCAACTTCGAACCATCAAAGTTGCTCGGTGTATACTTTTAATTGTTCTTCTATGTCAAACTTTACGAGTATAAGCTTCCGAGATTATTACGATGCCAAAACACCAACTTTCTATGATAAATGCTCAAAACCGTTAAAATGCTCCTCGATATAGAGAGTTGAGCAACTTCGGACCATCAAAGTTGCTCGGCGTACACTTTTAATTGTTCTTCTATGTCAAACATTACGAGTATAAGCTTCAGAGATTATTTCCATGCCAAAACAACAACTTTCTATGACAAGTGGACAAAAACCGTTAAAAGCTCCTCCATAGAGAGAGTTGAGCAACTTCAGACCATCGAAGTTGCTCGGTGTACACTTTTTATTGTTCTTCGATGTCAAATTTTAAGAGTATAAGCTTCCGAGATTATTACGATGCCAAAACACCAACTTTCTATGATAAATGGTCAGAACCGTTAAAAAGCTCCTCGATATAGAGAGTTGAGCAACTTCAGACCATCAAAGTTGCTCTGTGTATACTTTTAATTGTTCTTCTATGTCAAACATTACGAGTATAATCTTCAGAGATTATTTCCATGCCAAAACAAGAACTTTCTATGACAAATGGACAAAAACCGTTAAAAGCTCCTCCATAGAGAGAGTTGAGCAACTTCGGACCATCAAAGTTGCACGGTGTACACCTTTTATTGTTCTTCTATGTCAAATTCTACGAGTATAAGCTTCCGAGATCACTACGATGCCAAAGCACCAACTTTGTATGACAAATGGTCAAAACCGTTAAGAAGCTTCTCAATATAGAGAGTTGAGCAACTTCGGACCATCAAAGTTGCTCTGTGTATACTTTTAATTGTTCTTCTATGTCAAATATTTCAAGTATAACCTTCGAAGATTATTTCCCTGCCAAAACAAGAACTTTCTATGACAAATGGACAAAAACCGTTAAAAACCTCCTCCATAGATATATTTGAGCAACTTCGGACCATCAAAGTTGCACGGTTTACACCTTTTATTGTTTTTCTATGTCCAATTCTACGAGTATAAGCTTCCGAGATTATTACGATGCCAAAACACCAACTTTCTATGACAAATGGTCAAAACCGTTAAGAAGCTCCTCGATATAGAGAGTTGAGCAACTTCGGACCATTAAAGTTGCTCGGTGTACACTTTTTATTGTTCTTCTATGTCAAATTTTACAAGTATAAGCTTCCGAGATTATTACGATGCCAAAACACGAACTTTCTATGACAAATGTGCAACACCCTTAAAAAGCTTCTCGATAGAGAGAGTTGAGGAACTTCGGACCATCAAAGTTGCACGGTGTACACGTTTCATTTTGCTTCCGTGTCAAATTTTATGAGTATAAGCTTCCTAGATTATTTCGATGCCAAAACAACAACTTTTTATGACAAATGGATAAAACCGTTAAAAGCTCCTCCATAGAGAGAGTTGAGCAACTTCGTACCATTAAAGTTGCTCGGCGTACACTTTTTATTGTTCTTCTATGTCTAATTTTACGAGTATAATCTTCGTAGATTATTTCGATGCCGAAACAACAACTTTCTATAACAAATGGACAAAACCGTTAAAAGCTTCTCCCTAGAGAGAGTTGAGCAACTTCGGACTATCAAATTTGCTCGGTTTACACTTTTTGTTGTTCTTCTATGTCAAATCTTCTGAGTATAAGCTTCCGAGATTATTACGATGCCAAAACATGAACTTTCTATGACAAATGGGTAACACTCTTAAAAAGCTCCTCTATAGAGAGAGTGGAGCAACTTCAGAGCATCAAAGTTTCTCATTGTACACTTTTTATTGTTCTTCTATGTCAAATTTTACGAGTATAAGCTTCGGAGATTATTACGATGCCAAAACACCAACTTTCAATGACAAATGGTCAAAACCGTTAAAAAACTATTCGATATAGAGAGTTGAGAAACTTCGGACCATCAAAGTTACTCGGTGTATACTTTTAATTGTTCTTCTATGTCAAACTTTACGAGTATAAGCTTCAGAGATTATTTCCAAGCAAAAACAACAGCTTTCTATGACAAATGGACAAAATCCGTTAAAAGCTCCTCCATAAAGAGAGTTGAGGAACTTCGGACCATCAAAGTTGCTTGGTGTACACTTTTTATTGTTCTTCGATGTCAAATTTTAAGAGTATAAGCTTCCGAGATTATTACGATGCAAAAACACCAACTTTCTATGACAAGTGGTCAAAACCGTTAAAAAGCTCTTCGATATAGAGAGTTGAGCAACTTCGGACCATCAAAGTTGCTCAGTGTACACGTTTTATTGTTCTTCCATATCAAATTTTATGAGTATAAGCTTCCAAGATTATTTCGATGCCAAAACAACAACTTTCTATGACAAATGGACAAAACCGTTAAAAGCTCCTCCATAGAGGGAGTTGAGCAACTTTGGACCGTCAAAGTTGCTCAGTGTACATTTTTTATTGTTCTTCTATGTCAAATTTTACGAGTATAAGCTTCCGAGATTATTACGATGCCAAAACACGAACTTTCTATGACAAATGGGCAACACCCTTAAAAAGCTTCTCGATAGAGAGAGTTGACCAACTTCGGACCATCAAAGTTGCTCGGTGTATACTTTTTATTATTCTTCTATTTCAAATTTTACGAGTATAAGCTTTCAAGATTATTACGATGCCAAAACACGAAATTTCTATGACAAATGGGCAACACCCTTAAAAAGCTTCTCGATAAAGAGAGTTGAGCAACTTCGGACCATCAAAGTTGCACGGTGTACACGTTTTATTGTTCTTCCTTGTCAAATTTTATGAGTATAAGCTTCCTAGATTATTTCGATTCCAAAACAACAGCTTTTTATGACAAATAGACAAAACCGTTAAAAGCTCCTCCATAGAGAGAGTTGAACAATTTCGGACCGTCAAAGTTGCTCGGTGTACACTTTTTATTGTTCCTCTATGTCAAATTTTACGAGTATAACCTTCTGAGATAATTACGATGCCAAAACACGAACTTTCTATCACAAATGGGCAACACCCTTAAAAAGTTTCTCGATAGAGAGAGTTGAGCAACTTCGGACCATCAAAGTTGGTCGGTGTACACTTTTTATTGTTCTTCTATGTCAAATTTTATGAGTATAAGCTTCTGAGATTATTACGATGCCAAAACACGAACTTTCTATGACAAATGGGCAACACCCTTAAAAAGTTCTCGATAGAGAGAGTTGAGCAACTTCGGACCATCAAAGTTGCACGGTTTACACGTTTTATTGTTCTTCCATATCAAATTTTATGAGTGTAAGCTTCCTAGATTATTTCGATGCCAAAACAACAACTTTCTATGACAAATGAACAAAACCATTAAAAGCTCTCCATAGAGAGAGTTGAGCAACTTCGGACCGTCAAAGTTGCTCAGTGTACACTTTTTATTGTTCTTCTATGTCAAATTTTACGAGTATAAGCTTCGAGATTATTACCATGCCAAAACACGAATTTTCTATGACAAATGGGCAACACTCTTTAAAAGCTTCTCGATAGAGAGAGTTGAGCAACTTTGGACCATCAAAATTGCTCGGTGTACACTTTTTATTGTTCTTCTACGTCCAATTTTACGAGTATAAGCTTCAAAGATTATTACAATGCCAAAACACGAACTTTCTATGACAAATGGCCAACACCCACAAAATGCTCCTTGATGGAGAGAGTTGAGGAACTTCGTACCATCAAACTTGCTTGAATTACAATATTTATTGTTCTTCTATGTCAAACATTACGAGTATAAGCTTCAAAGATTATTTCCATGCCAAAACAACAACTTTCTGTGACAAATGGACAAAAACCGTTAAAAGCTCGTCCATAGAGAGAGTTGAGCAACTTCGGACCACCAAAGTTGCACGGTGTACACCTTTTATTGTTCTTCTTTGTCAAATTCTACGAGTATAAGCTTCGGAGATTATTACGATGCCAAAACACCAACTTTCAATGACAAATGGTCAAAACCGTTAAAAAACTATTCGATATAGAGAGTTGAGAAACTTCGGACCATCAAAGTTGCTCGTTGTATACTTTTAATTGTTCTTCTATGTCAAAATTTACGAGTATAAGCTTCAGAGATTATTTCCAAGCCAAAACAACAACTTTCTATGACAAGTGGACAAAATCCGTTAAAAGCTCCTCCATAAAGAGAGTTGAGGAACTTCGGACCATCAAAGTTGCTTGGTGTACACTTTTTATTGTTCTTCGATGTCAAATTTTAAGAGTATAAGCTTCCGAGATTATTATGATGCCAAAAACCTAACTTTCTATGATAAATGGTCAAAACGGTTAAAAAGCTCCTCAATATAGAGAGTTGAGCAACTTCGGACCATCAAAGTTGCTCGGTGTACACGTTTTATTGTTCTTCCATATCAAATTTTATGAGTATAAGCTTCCAAGATTATTTCGATGCCAAAACAACAACTTTCTATGACAAATGGACAAAACCGTTAAAAGCTCCTCCATAGAGGGAGTTGAGCAACTTTGGACCGTCAAAGTTGCTCAGTGTACATTTTTTATTGTTCTTCTATGTCAAATTTTACGAGTATAAGCTTCCGAGATTATTACGATGCCAAAACACGAACTTTCTATGACAAATGGGCAACACCCTTAAAAAGCTTCTCGATAGAGAGAGTTGAGCAACCTCGGACCATCAAAGTTGCTCGGTGTACACTTTTTATTATTCTTCTATGTCAAATTTTACGAGTATAAGCTTTCAAGATTATTACGATGGCAAAACACGAAATTTCTATGACAAATGGGCAACACCCATAAAAAGCTTCTCGATAAAGAGAGTTGAGCAACTTCGGACCATCAAAGTTGCACGGTGTACACGTTTTATTGTTCTTCCTTGTCAAATTTTATGAGTATAAGCTTCCTAGATTATTTCGATTCCAAAACAACAGCTTTTTATGACAAATAGATAAAACCGTTAAAAGCTCCTCCATAGAGAGAGTTGAGCAATTTCGGACCGTCAAAGTTGCTCGGTGTACACTTTTTATTGTTCTTCTATGTCAAATTTTACGAGTATAAGCTTCTGAGATTATTACGATGCCAAAACACGAACTTTCTATCACAAATGGGCAACACCCTTAAAAAGTTTCTCGATAGAGAGAGTTGAGCAACTTCGGACCATCAAAGTTGCACGGTGTACACGTTTTATTGTTCTTCCTTGTCAAATTTTATGAGTATAAGCTTCCTAGATTATTTCGATTCCAAAACAACAGCTTTTTATGACAAATAGATAAAACCGTTAAAAGCTCCTCCATAGAGAGAGTTGAGCAATTTCGGACCGTCAAAGTTGCTCGGTGTACACTTTTTATTGTTCTTCTATGTCAAATTTTACGAGTATAAGCTTCTGAGATTATTACGATGCCAAAACACGAACTTTCTATCACAAATGGGCAACACCCTTAAAAAGTTTCTCGATAGAGAGAGTTGAGCAACTTCGGACCATCAAAGTTGGTCGGTGTACACTTTTTATTGTTCTTCTATGTCTAATTTTATGAGTATAAGCTTCTGAGATTATTACGATGCCAAAACACGAACTTTCTATGACAAATGGGCAACACCCTTAAAAAGTTCTCGATAGAGAGAGTTGAGCAACTTCGGACCATCAAAGTTGCACGGTGTACTCGTTTTATTGTTCTTCCATATCAAATTTTATGAGTGTAAGCTTCCTAGATTATTTCGATGCCAAAACAACAACTTTCTATGACAAATTGACAAAACCGTTAAAAGCTCCTCCATAGAGAGAGTTGAGCAACTTCGGACCGTCAAAGTTGCTCAGTGTACACTTTTTATTGTTCTTCTATGTCAAATTTTACGAGTATAAGCTTCCGAGATTATTACCACGCCAAAACACGAATTTTCTATGACAAATGGGCAACACTCTTTAAAAGCTTCTCGATAGGGAGAGTTGAGCAACTTTGGACGATCAAAGTTGCTCGGTGTACACTTTTTATTGTTCTTCTACGTCAAATTTTACGAGTATAAGCTTCAAAGATTATTATAATGCCAAAACACGAACTTTCTATGACAAATGGCCAACACCCACAAAATGCTCCTCGATAGAGAGAGTTGAGGAACTTCGTACCATCAAACTTGCTCGAATTACAATATTTATTGTTCTTCTATGTCAAACATTACGAGTATAAGCTTCAAAGATTATTTCCATGCCAAAACAACAACTTTCTGTGACAAATGGACAAAACCGTTAAGAAGCACCTCGATATAGAGAGTTGAGCAACTTCGGTCCATCAAAGTTGCTCGGTATATACTTTTAACCGTTCTTCGTTATCAAACTTAACGAGTATGAGCTTTGGAGATTATTTCCATGCGAAAACAACAACTTTCTATGACAATTGGACAAAACCGTTAAAAGCTCCACCATAGAGGGAGTTGAGTAACTTCGGATCATCAAAGTTGCTTAGTGTACACTTTTTATTGTTCTTCTATGTCAAATTTTATGAGTATAAGCGTCCGAGATTATTTTGGATGCCAAAACACCAACTTTCTTTGACAAATGGACAAAATCGTTAAAAGCTTCTCGATAGAGAGAGTTGAGCAACTCCATACCATTAAAGTTGCTCGGTGTACACTTTTTATTGTTCTTCTATGTCTAATTTTACGAGTATAATCTTCGTAGATTATTTTCATGCCGAAACAATAACTTTCTATAACAAATGGACAAAACCGTTAAAAGCTTCTCCATAAAGAGAGTTGAGCAACTTCGGACCATCAAATTTGCTCGGTTTACACTTGTTATTGTTCTTCTATGTTAAATTTTATGAGTATAAGCTTCCTAAATTATTACGATGCCAAAACATGATTTTTCAATGACAAATGGGTAACACCCTTAAAAAGCTCCTCAATAGAGAGAGTTGAGCAACTTCGGACCATCGAAGTTGCTCGGTGTACACTTTTTATTGTTCTTATATGTCAAATTTTATGAGTATAAGCTTCCGAGATTATTACGATGCCAAAACACCAACATTCAATGACAAAAAGTCAAAACCGTTAAAAAGCTCCTCGATATAGAGTTGAGAAACTTTGGACCATCAAAGTTGCTCGGTGTATACTTTTAATTGTTCTTCTATGTCAAACTTTACGAGTATAAGCTTCGGAGATTATTTCCAAGCCAAAACAACAACTTGCTATGACAAATGGACAAAATCCGTTAAAAGCTCCTCCATAGAGAGAGTTGAGCAACTTCGGACCATCAAAGTTGCTTGGTGTACACTTTTCATTGTTCTTCGATGTCAAATTTTAAGAGTATAAGCTTCCGAGATTATTACGATGCCAAAACACCAACTTTCTATGACAAATGGTCAAAACCGTTAAAAAGCACCTCGTTATAGAGAGTTGAGCAACTTCGGACCATCAAAGTTGCTCGGTGTATACTTTTAATTGTTCTTCTATGTCAAACTTTACGTGTATAAGCTTCGGAGATTATTACGATGCCAAAACATGAACTTTCTATGATAAATCGTCAAAACCATTAAAAAGCTCCTCGATATAGAGAGTTGAGCAACTTCCGACCATCAAAGTTGCTCGGTGTATACTTTTAACTGTTCTTCTATGTCAAACATTACGAGTATAAGCTTCGGAGAATATTTCCATGCCAAAACAACAACTTTCTATGACAAATGGACAAAAACCGTTAAAATCTCCTCCATAGAGAGAGTTGAGCAACTTCGGACCATCAAAGTTGCTCGGTGTACACTTTTTATTGTTCTTCTATGTCAAATTTTACGAGTATAAGCTTCCGAGATTATTACGATGCCAAAACATGAACTTTCTATGACAAATGGGCAACACCCTTAAAAAGCTTCTCGATAGAGAGAGTTGAGCAACTTCGGATCATCAAAGTTGCACGGTGTACACGTTTTATTGTTCTTCCATGTCAAATTTTATGAGTATAAGCTTCCTAGATTATTTCGATGCCAAAACAACAACTTTCTATGACAAAGGGACAAAACCGTTAAAAGCTCCTCCATAGAGAGAGTTGAGCAAGTACGGACCGGCAAAGTTTCTCAGTGTACACTTTTTATTGTTCTTCTATGTCAAATTTTACGAGTATAAGATTCCGAGATTATTACGATGCCAAAACATGAAATTTCTATGACAAATGGGCAACACCCTTAAAAAGCTTCTCGATAGAGAGAGTTTAGCAACTTCGGACCATCAAAGTTGCACGGTGTACACGTTTTATTGTTCTTCCATGTCAAATTTTATGAGTATAAGCTACCTAGATTATTTCGATGCCAAAACAAGAACTTTCTATGACAAATGGACAAAACCGTTAAAAGCTCATCCATAGAGAGAGTTGAGCAACTTCGGACCGTCAAAGTTGCTCAGTGTACACTTTTTATTGTTCTTCTATGTCAAATTTTACGAGTATAAGCTTCCGAGATTATTACGATGCCAAAACACGAACTTTCTATGACAAATAGGCAACACACTTAAAATGCTCCTCGATAGAGAGAGTTGAGGAACTTCGTACCATCAAATTTGCTCGAATTACATTATTTATTGTTCTTCTATGTCAAATTTACGAGTATAAGCTTCCGAGATTATTTCGATGCCAAAACAACAACTTTCTATGACAAATAGTCAAAACTGATAAAAAGCACCTCGATAGAGAGACTTGAGCAACTTCCGACCATCAAAGTTTCTTGGTGTATACTTTTTATTGTTCTTCTATGTCAAACTTTACGATGATTAGCTTCCGAGATTGTTTCGATGCCAAAACAACAACTTTCTATGACAAATGGACAAAAACCGTTAAAAGCTCATCCATAGAGAGATTTGAGCAACTTCGGACCATCAAAGTTGCTCGGTGCACACTTTTTATTGTTCTTTTATGTCAAATTTTACAAGTATAAGCTTCCGAGATTATTGCGATGCCAAAACACGAACTTTCTTTGACAAATGGTTAACACCCTTAAAAAGCTCCTCGATAAAGAGAGTTGAGCAACTTCGGACCATCAAAGTTGCTCGGTGTACACTTTTTATTGTTCTTCTATGTCAAATTTTACGAGTATAAGCTTCCGAGATTATTACAATTCCAAAACACCAACTTTTTATGACAAACGGTCAAAACCGTTAAAAAGCTCCTCGATATAGAGAGTTGAGCAACTTCGGACCATCAAAGTTGCTCGCTATATACTTTTAATTGTTCTTATATGTCAAACTTTAAGAGTATAAGCTTCGGAGATTATTTCCATGCCAAAACAACAACTTTCTATGACAAATGGACAAAAACCGTTAAAAGCTCCTCCATAGAGAGAGTTAAGCAACTTTGGACGATAAAAGTTGCTCGGTGTACACATTTTATTGTTCTTCGTTGTCAAATTTTATGAGTATAAGCTTTCTAGATTATTTCGATGCCAAAACAACAACTTTCTATGACAAATGGACAAAACCGGTAAAAGCTCCTCCATAGAGAGAGTTGAGCAACTTCGGACCGTCAAAGTTGCTCTGTGTACACTTTTTATTGTTCTTCTATGTCAAATTTTATGAGTATAAGCTTCCGAGATTATTACGATGCCAAAACACGAATTTTCTATGACAAATGGGCAACACCCTTAAAATGCTCCTCGATAGAGGGAGTTGAGGAACTTCGTAAAATCAAAGTTGCTCGAGTTACAATATTTATTGTTCTTCTATGTCAAATTTTAGGGGTATAAGCTTCCGAGATTATTTCGATGCCAAAACAACAACTTTCTATGACAAATAGTCAAAGATTTTAAAAAGCACCTCGATAGAGAGACTTGAGCAACTTCTGACCATCAAAGTTGCTTGCTGTATACTTTTTATTGTTCTTCTATGTCAACCTATACGAGGATAAGCTTCCGAGATTGTTTCGATGCCAAAACAACAACTTTCTATGACAAATGGACAAAAACCGTTAAAAGCTCGTCCATAGAGAGAGTTGAGCAACTTCGGACCGTCAAAGTTGCTCGGTGTACTATTTTTATTGTTCTTCTATGTCCAATTTTCCATGTACAAGCTTCGTAGATTATTTCGATGTCAAAATGACAACTTTCTATTACAAATGGACAAAACCGTTAAAAGCTCCTCCATAGAGAGAGTTGAGCAACTTCGGACCATCAAAGTTGCTAGGTGTATACTTTTTATTGTTCTTTTATGTCAAATTCTACGAGTATAAGCTTCCGAGATTAATTCAATTCCAAAACACCAATTTTCTATGACAAAAGGGCAAAAGCGTCAAAAGCTCCTCCATAGAAAGAGTTGAGCAACTTCAGACCATCAAATTTTACGAGTATAAGCTTCCGAGATTATTTCGATGCCTAAACATAACATTTCATTGATAAATGGGCAAAACCATTAAAAAGCTCCTCGATAGAGAGAGTTGAGCAACTTCGGACCATCAAAGTTGCCCGGTGAGCACTTTTTATTGTTCTTCTATGTCAAATTTTACGAGTATAAGCTTCCGAGATTATTTCGATGCCAAAATACCAACTTTCTATGACAAATGGCCAAAACTGTTAAAAAGCTTCTCCATAGAGAGAGTTGAGCAATTTCGGACCGTTAAAGTTGCTCGGTGTACACTTTTTATTGTTCTTTTATGTCAAATTTTACGAGTATAAGCTTTCGAGATTATTACGATGCCAAACAAGAACTTTCTATGAGAAATGGGCAACACCCTTAAAAAGCTCCTCGATAGAGAGAGTTGAGCAACTTCGGACCATCAAAGTTGCTCGGTGTACACTTTTTATTGTTCTTCTATGTCAAATTTTACAAGTATAAGCTTTCGAGATTATTACGATGCCAAAACACCAACTTTCTGTGACAAATGGTCAAAACCGTTAAAAAGCTCCTCGAGATAGAGAGTTGAGCAACTTCGGACCATCAAAGCTGCTCGGTGTATACTTTTATTGTTCTTCTATGTCAAACTTTACGAGTATAAGCTTCGGAGATTATTTCCTCGCCAAAACAACAACTATCTATGATAAATGGACAAAAACCACTAAAAGCTCCCCCATAGAGAGAGTTGAACAACTTTAGACCATCAAAGTTGCTCGGTGTACACTTTTTATTATTCTTTTATCTCAAATTTCAAAAGTATAAGCTTCTTAGATTATTTCGATGCCAAAATAACAACTTTATATGACAAATGGACAAAATCGTTAAAAAGCTCCTCCATAGAAAGAGTTGAGCAACTTAGGACTATTAATGTTGCTCGGTGTATACTTTTTATTCTTCTTCTGTGCCACATTTTACGAGTATATGCTTCCGAGATTATTTCGATGCCAAAACACCAACTTTCTATGACAAATGGACAAAATCGTTAAAAGCTCCTCCATAGAGAGAGTTGAGCAACTTCGGACGATCAAAGTTTCGCGGTGTACATTTTTTATTGTTCTTCTATGTCAAATTTTACGAGTATAAGCTTCCTAGATTATTTCGATACCAAAACCACAACTTTCTATGACAAATGGACAAAACCGTTAAAAGCTCCTCCATAGAGAGAGTTGAGCAACTTCGGACCATCAAAGTTGCTCGATGTACACTTTTTATTATTTTTCTGTGTCAAATTTTACGAGTATAAGCTTCCGAGATTATTTCGATGCCAAAACACCAACTTTCTATGACAAATAGACAAAACCGTTAAAAGCTCCTCCATAGAGAGAGTTGTGCAATTTTGGACTGTCAAAGCTGCTCGGTGTACACTTTTTATTGTTCTTCTATTTTAAATTTTACGAGTATAAGCTTCCTAGATTATTTCGATGCCTAAACATAATATTTCTATGATAAATGGGCAAAACCATTAAAAAGCTCCTCGATAGAGAGAGTTGAGCAACTTCGGACCATCAAAGTTGCCCGGTGAGCACTTTTTATTGTTCTTCTATGTCAACTTTTACGAGTATAAGCTTCCGAGATTATTTCGATGCCAAAATACCAACTTTCTATGACAAATGGTCAAAACCGTTAAAAAGCTTCTCCATAGAGAGAGTTGTGCAATTTTGGACCGTTAAAGTTGCTCGGTGTACACTTTTTACTGTTATTTTATGTCAAATTTTACGAGTATAAGATTTCGAGATTATTACGATGCCAAACAAGAACTTTCTATGAGAAATGGGCAACACCCTTAAAAAGCTCCTCGATAGAGAGAGTTGAGCAACTTCGGACCATCAAAGTTGCTCGGTGTACACTTTTTATTGTTCTTCTATGTCAAATTTTACAAGTATAAGCTTCCGAGATTATTACGATGCCAAAACACCAACTTTCTGGGACAAATGGTCAAAACCGTTAAAAAGCTCCTCGATATAGAGAGTTGAGCAACTTCAGACCATCAAAGCTGCTCGGTGTATACTTTTTATTGTTCTTCTATGTCAAACTTTACGAATATAAGCTTCGGAGATTATTTCCACGACAAAACAACAACTTTCTATGACAAATGGACAAAAACCGTTAAAAGCTCCCCAATAGAGAGAGTTGAGCAATTTCAGACCATCAAAGTTGCTCGGTGTACACTTTTTATTATTCTTTTATGTGAAATTTTAAGAGTATAGGCTTCCTAGATTATTTTGATGCCAAAACACCAACTTTCTATGACAAATGGACAAAATCGTTAAAAGCTCCTCCATAGAGAGAGTTGAGCAACTTCGGACGATCAAAGTTGCGCGGTGTACATTTTTTATTGTTCTTCTATGTCAAATTTTACGAGTATAAGCTTCCTAGATTATTTCGATACCAAAACCACAACTTTCTATGACAAATGGGCAAAACCGTTAAAAGCTCCTCCATAGAGAGAGTTGAGCAACTTCGGGCCATCAAAGTTGCTCGGTGTACACTTTTTATTGTTCTTCTGTGCCAAATTTTACGAGTATATGCTTCCGAGAATATTTCGATGCCAAAACACCAACTTTCTATGACAAATGGACAAAATCGTCAAAAACTCGTCCATAGAGAGAGTTGAGCAACTTCGGAAGATCAAAGTTGCTCGGTGTACACTTTTTATTGTTATTCTATGTCAAATTTTACGAGTATAAGCTTCCTAGATTATTTCGATACCAAAACCACAACTTTCTATGACAAATAGACAAAACCGTTAAAAGCTCCTCTATAGAGAGAATTGAGCAACTTCAGACCATCAAAGTTGCTCGGTGTACACTTTTTATTGTTCTTCTGTGCCAAAATTTACGAGTATATGTCTCCGAGATTATTTCGATGCCAAAACAACAACTTGCTATGACAAATGGAGAAAATCGTTAAAAACTCCTCCATAGAGAGAGTTGAGCAACTTCGGATGAACAAAGTTGCGCGGTGTACACTTTTTATTGTTCTTCTATGTCAAATTTTACGAGTATAAGCTTCCTAGATTATTTCGATACCAAAACAACAACTTTCTATGCCAAATGGACAAAACCGTTTAAAGCTCCTCCATAGAGAGAGTTGAGCAACTTCGGACCATCAAAGTTGCTCAGTGTACACTTTTTACTGTTCTCCTGTGCCAAATTTAACGATTATATGCTTCCGAGATTATTTCGATGCCAAAACACCAACTTTTTATGACAAATGGACAAAATCGTTAAAAGCTCCTCCATAGAGAGAGTTGAGCAACTTCGGACTATCAAAGTTGCTCGGTGTACACTTTTTATTGTTCTTCTGTGCCAAATTTTACGAGTATAACCTTCGGAGATTATTTCCATGCCAAAACAACAACTTTCTATGACAAATGGACAAAAACCATTAAAAGCTCCTCCATAGAGAGAGTTGAGCAACTTCGGACCATCAAAGTTGCTCGGTATACAATTTTTATTGTTCTATGTCAAATTTTACGAGTATAAGCTTTCGAGATTATTACGATGCCAAAATTCAAAATTTCTATGACAAATGGACAAAATCGTTAAAAGCTCCTCCATAGAGAGAGTTGAGCAACTTCGGACCATCAAAGTTGCTCGGTGTACACTTTTTATTGTTCTTCTGTGCCAAATTTTATGAGTATAAGCTTCCGAGATTATTATGATGCCAAAACACCAACTTTCTATGAAAAATGGTCAAAACCGTTAAAAAGCTCCTCGATATAGAGAGTTGAGCAACTTTACACCATCAAAGTTGCTCGGTGTATACTGTTTATTGTTCTTCTATGTCAAACTTTACGAGTATAAGCTTCGGAGATTATTTTCATGCCAAAACAACAACTTTCTATGAAAAAATGACAAAAACCGTTAAAAGCTCCTGCATAGAGAGAGTTGAGCAACTTCGGACCGTCAAAGTTGCTCAGTGTACAGTTTTTATTGTTCTTCTATGTCAAATTTTGCGAGTGTAAGCTTCCGAGATTATTACGATGCCAAAAAATGAACTTTCTATGACAAATGGGCAACACCCTTAAAAAGCTTCTCGATAGAGAGAGTTGAGCAACTTCGGACCATCAAAGTTCCTCGGTGTACACTTTTTATTGTTCTTCTATGTCAAATTTTATGAGTATACGCTTCCGAGATTATTACGATGCCAAAACAAGAACTTTCTATGATAAATGGGCAACACCCTTAAAAAGCTTCTCGATAGAGAGAGTTGAGCAACTTCGAACCATCAAAGTTACACGGTGTACACGTTTTATTGTTCTTCCATGTCAAATTTTATGAGTATAAGCTTCCTAGATTATTTCGATGCCAAAACAACAAGTTTCTATGACAAATGGACAAAACCGTTAAAAGCTCCTCCGTAAAGAGAGTTGAGCAACTTCAGACCGTCAAAGTTGCTCGGTGTACACTTTTTATTGTTCTTCTATGTCAAATTTTACGAGTATAAACTTCAAAGATTATTACGATGCCAAAACACGAACTTTCTATGACAAATGGGCAACACCCTTAAAAAGCTTCTCGATAGAGAGAGTTGAGCAACTTCGAACCATCAAAGTTGCTCGGTGTACACTTTTTATTGTTCTTCTATGTCTAATTTTACGAGTATAAGCTTCTGAGATTATTACGATGCCAAAACATGAACTTTCTATGACAAATGGGCAACACCCTTAAAATGCTCCTCGATAGAGAGAGTGGAGGAACTTCATACCATCAAAGTTGCTCGAATTACAATATTTATTGTTCTTCTATGTCAAATTTACGAGTATAAGCTTCCGAGTTTATTTCGATGCCAAAATAACAACTTTCTATGACAAATAGTCAAAACTATTAAAAAGCACCTCGAAAGAGAGACTTGAGCAACTTCCGACCATCAAAGTTGCTTGGTGTATACTTTTTATTGTTCTTCTATGTCAAACTTTACGAGGATTAGCTTCCGAGATTGTTTCGATGCCAAAACAAAAACTTTCTATGACAAATGGACAAAAACCATTAAAAGCTCCTCCATAGAGAGAGTTGAGCAACTTCGGACCATCAAAGTTGCTCGGTGCACACTTTTTATTGTTCTTTTATGTCAAATTTTACTAGTATAAGCTTCCGAGATTATTACAATGACAAAACACGAACTTTCTATGACAAATGGGTAACACCCTTAAAAAGCTCATCGATAGAGAGAGTTGAGCAACTTCGGACCATCAAAGTTGCTTGTTGTACCCTTTTTATTGTTCTTGTATGTCAAATTTTACGAGTATAAGCTTCCGAGATTATTAAGATGCCAAAACACAAACTTTTTATGACAAACGGTCAAAACCATTAAAAAGCTCCTCGATATAGAGAGTTGAGCAACTTCGGACCATCAAAGTTGCTCGGTGTATACTTTTAATTGTTCTTATATGTCAGAATTTACGAGTATAAGCTTCGGAGATTATTTCCATGCCAAAACAACAACTTTCTATGACAAATGGACAAAAACCGTTAAAAGCTCCTCCATAGAGAGAGTTAAGCAACTTAGAACGATCAAAGTTGCTCGCTGTACACGTTTTATTGTTCTTCGATGTCAAATTTTATAAGTATAAGCTTCCTAGATTATTTCGATGCCAAAACAACAACTTTCTATGACAAATGGACAAAACCGGTAAAGACTTCTCCATAGAGAGAGTTGAGCAACTTCGGACCGTCAAAGTTGCTCGGTGTACACTTTTTATTGTTCTTCTATGTCAAATTTTACGAGTATAAGCTTCCGAGATTATTACGATTCCAAAACACCAACTTTATGTGACAAATGGCCAAAACCGTTAAAAAGCTCCTCGATATAGAGAGTTGAGCAACTTCGGACCATCAAAGCTGCTCGGTGTGTACTTTTTATTGTTCTTCTATTTGAAACTTTATGAGTATAAGCTTCGGAGATTATTTCGATGCCAAAACAACAACTTTCTATGACAAATGGACAAAAACCATTAAAAGCTCCCCCATAGAGAGAGTTGAGCAACTTCAGACCATCAAAGTTGCTCGGTGTACACTTTTTATTATTCTTTTATGTCAAATTTTAAGAGTATAAGCTTCCTAGATTATTTCGATGACAAAACAACAACTTTATATGACAAATGGACAAAACCGTTAAAAAACTCCTCCATAGAGAGAGTTGAGCAGTTTCGGACTATAAAAGTTGCTCGGTATAAACTTTTATTTTTCTTTTGTGCCAAATTTTATGAGTATATGCTTCCGAGATTATTTCGATGCCAAAACACCAACTTTCTATGAGAAATGGACAAAATCGTTAAAAGCTCCTCCATAGAGAGAGTTGAGCAACTTCAGACTATCAAAGTTGCGTGGTGTACACTTTTTATTGTTCTTATATGTCAAATTTTACGAGTATAAGCTTCCTAGATTATTTCGATACCAAAACCACAACTTTCTATGACAAATGGACAAAACCGTTAAAAGCTCCTCTATAGAGAGAGTTGAGCAACTTGAAGCCATCAAAGTTGCTCGGTGTACATTTTTAATTGTTCTTCTGTGCCAAATTTTACGAGTATATGCTTCCGAGATTAGTTCGATGCCAAAACACAAACTTTCTATGACAAATGGACAAAATCGTTAAAAACTCCTCCATAGAAAGAGTTGAGCAACTTCGGACGATCAAAGTTGCGCGGTGTACACTTTTTATTGTTCTTCTATGTCAAATTTGACGAGTATAAGCTTCCGAGATTATTACGATGACAAAACACGAACTTTCTATGACAAATGGGTAACACCCTTAAAAAGCTCATCGATAGAGAGAGTTGTGCAACTTCGGACCATCAAAGTTGCTCGTTGTACCCTTTTTATTGTTCTTGTATGTCAAATTTTACGAGTATAAGCTTCCGAGATTATTAAGATGCCAAAACACCAACTTTTTATGACAAACGGTCAAAACCGTTTAAAAGCTCCTCGATATAGAGAGTTGAGCAACTTCGGACCATCAAAGTTGCTCGGTGTATACTTTTAATTGTTCTTATATGTCAAACTTTACGAGTATAAGCTTCGGAGACTATTTCCATGCCAAAACAACAACTTTCTATGAAAAATGGACAAAAACCGTTAAAAGCTCCTGCATAGTGAGAGTTAAGCAACTTAGAACAATCAAAGTTGCTCGGTGTACACGTTTTATTGTTCTTCGATGTCAAATTTTATAAGTATAAGCTTCCTAGATTACTTCGATGCCAAAACAACAACTTTCTATGACAAATGGACAAAACGGGTAAAGACACCTCCATAGAGAGAGTTGAGCAACTTCGGACCGTCAAAGTTGCTCGGTGTACACTTTTTATTGTTCTTCTATGTCAAATTTTACGAGTATAAGCTTCCGAGATTATTACGATGCCAAAACACCAACTTTATGTGACAAATGGCCAAAACCGTTAAAAAGCTCCTCGATATAGAGAGTTGAGCAACTTCGGACCATCAAAGCTGCTCGGTGTGTACTTTTTATTGTTCTTCTATGGAAACTTTACGAGTATAAGCTTCGGAGATTATTTCGAGGCCAAAACAACAACTTTCTATGACAAATGGACAAAAACCGTTAAAAGCTCCCCCATAGAGAGAGTTGAGCAACTTCAGACCATCAAAGTTGCTCGGTGTACACTTTTTATTATTCTTTTATGTCAAATTTTAAGAGTATAAGCTTCCTAGATTATTTCGATGCCAAAACAACAACTTTATATGACAAATGGACAAAACCGTTAAAAAACTCCTCCATAGAGAGAGTTGAGCAGTTTCGGACTATAAAAGTTGCTCGGTATAAACTTTTATTCTTCTTTTGTGCCAAATTTTATGAGTATATGCTTCCGAGATTATTTCGATGCCAAAACACCAACTTTCTATGAGAAATGGACAAAATCGTTAAAAGCTCCTCCATAGAGAGAGTTGAGCAACTTCAGACTATCAAAGTTGCGTGGTGTACACTTTTTATTGTTCTTATATGTCAAATTTTACGAGTATAAGCTTCCTAGATTATTTCGATACCAAAACCACAACTTTCTATGACAAATGGACAAAACCGTTAAAAGCTCCTCTATAGAGAGAGTTGAGCAACTTGAAGCCATCAAAGTTGCTCGGTGTACATTTTTAATTGTTCTTCTGTGCCAAATTTTACGAGTATATGCTTCCGAGATTAGTTCGATGCCAAAACACAAACTTTCTATGACAAATGGACAAAATCGTTAAAAACTCCTCCATAGAAAGAGTTGAGCAACTTCGGACGATCAAAGTTGCGCGGTGTACACTTTTTATTGTTCTTCTATGTCAAATTTGACGAGTATAAGCTTCCGAGATTATTACGATGACAAAACACGAACTTTCTATGACAAATGGGTAACACCCTTAAAAAGCTCATCGATAGAGAGAGTTGTGCAACTTCGGACCATCAAAGTTGCTCGTTGTACCCTTTTTATTGTTCTTGTATGTCAAATTTTACGAGTATAAGCTTCCGAGATTATTAAGATGCCAAAACACCAACTTTTTATGACAAACGGTCAAAACCGTTTAAAAGCTCCTCGATATAGAGAGTTGAGCAACTTCGGACCATCAAAGTTGCTCGGTGTATACTTTTAATTGTTCTTATATGTCAAACTTTACGAGTATAAGCTTCGGAGACTATTTCCATGCCAAAACAACAACTTTCTATGACAAATGGACAAAAACCGTTAAAAGCTCCTACATAGTGAGAGTTAAGCAACTTAGAACGATCAAAGTTGCTCGGTGTACACGTTTTATTGTTCTTCGATGTCAAATTTTATAAGTATAAGCTTCCTAGATTACTTCGATGCCAAAACAACAACTTTCTATGACAAATGGACAAAACGGGTAAAGACACCTCCATAGAGAGAGTTGAGCAACTTCGGACCGTCAAAGTTGCTCGGTGTACACTTTTTATTGTTCTTCTATGTCAAATTTTACGAGTATAAGCTTCCGAGATTATTACGATGCCAAAACACCAACTTTATGTGACAAATGGCCAAAACCGTTAAAAAGCTCCTCGATATAGAGAGTTGAGCAACTTCGGACCATCAAAGCTGCTCGGTGTGTACTTTTTATTGTTCTTCTATGGAAACTTTACGAGTATAAGCTTCGGAGATTATTTCGAGGCCAAAACAACAACTTTCTATGACAAATGGACAAAAACCATTAAAAGCTCCCCCATAGAGAGAGTTGAGCAACTTCAGACCATCAAAGTTGCTCGGTGTACACTTTTTATTATTCTTTTATGTCAAATTTTAAGAGTATAAGCTTCCTAGATTATTTCGATGCCAAAACAACAACTTTATATGACAAATGGACAAAACCGTTAAAAAACTCCTCCATAGAGAGAGTTGAGCAGCTTCGGACTATAAAAGTTGCTCGGTATAAACTTTTATTCTTCTTTTGTGCCAAATTTTATGAGTATATGCTTCCGAGATTATTTCGATGCCAAAACACCAACTTTCTATGAGAAATGGACAAAATCGTTAAAAGCTCCTCCATAGAGAGAGTTGAGCAACTTCAGACTATCAAAATTGCGTGGTGTACACTTTTTATTGTTCTTCTATGTCAAACTTTACGAGTATAAGCTTCCTAGATTATTTCGATACCAAAACCACAACTTTGTATGACAAATGGACAAAACCGTTAAAAGCTCCTCTATAGAGAGAGTTGAGCAACTTCAAGCCATCAAAGTTGCTCGGTGTACATTTTTAATTGTTCTTCTGTGCCAAATTTTATGAGTATATGCTTCCGAGATTAGTTCGATGCCAAAACACCAACTTTCTATGACAAATGGACAAAATCGTTAAAAACTCCTACATAGAAAGAGTTGAGCAACTTCGGACGATCAAAGTTGCGCGGTGTACACTTTTTATTGTTCTTCTATGTCAAATTTGACGAGTATAAGCTTCCGAGATTATTACGATGACAAAACACGAACTTTCTATGACAAATGGGTAACACCCCTAAAAAGCTCATCGATAGAGAGAGTTGTGCAACTTCGGACCATCAAAGTTGCTCGTTGTACCCTTTTTATTGTTCTTGTATGTCAAATTTTACGAGTATAAGCTTCCGAGATTAATAAGATGCCAAAACACCAACTTTTTATGATAAACGGTCAAAACCGTTTAAAAGCTCCTCGATATAGAGAGTTGAGCAACTTCGGACCATCAAAGTTGCTCGGTGTATACTTTTAATTGTTCTTATATGTCAAACTTTACGAGTATAAGCTTCGGAGATTATTTCCATGCCAAAACAACAACTTTCTATGACAAATGTACAAAAACCGTTAAAAGCTCCTCCATAGAGAGAGTTAAGCAACTTAGAACGATCAAAGTTGCTCGCTGTACACGTTTTATTGTTCTTCGATGTCAAATTTTATAAGTATAAGCTTCCTAGATTATTTCGATGCCAAAACAACAACTTTCTATGACAAATGGACAAAACCGGTAAAGACTTCTCCATAGAGAGAGTTGAGCAACTTCGGACCGTCAAAGTTGCTCGGTGTACACTTTTTATTGTTCTTCTATGTCAAATTTTACGAGTATAAGCTTCCGAGATTATTACGATTCCAAAACACCAACTTTATGTGACAAATGGCCAAAACCGTTAAAAAGCTCCTCGATATAGAGAGTTGAGCAACTTCGGACCATCAAAGCTGCTCGGTGTGTACTTTTTATTGTTCTTCTATTTGAAACTTTATGAGTATAAGCTTCGGAGATTATTTCGAGGCCAAAACAACAACTTTCTATGACAAATGCACAAAAACCATTAAAAGCTCCCCCATAGAGAGAGTTGAGCAACTTCAAACCATCAAAGTTGCTCGGTGTACACTTTTTATTATTCTTTTATGTCAAATTTTAAGAGTATAAGCTTCCTAGATTATTTCGATGACAAAACAAAAACTTTATATGACAAATGGACAAAACCGTTAAAAAACTCCTCCATAGAGAGAGTTGAGCAGCTTCGGACTATAAAAGTTGCTCGGTATAAACTTTTATTCTTCTTTTGTGCCAAATTTTATGAGTATATGCTTCCGAGATTATTTCGATGCCAAAACACCAACTTTCTATGAGAAATGGACAAAATCGTTAAAAGCTCCTCCATAGAGAGAGTTGAGCAACTTCAGACTATCAAAGTTGCGTGGTGTACACTTTTTATTGTTCTTCTATGTCAAATTTTACGAGTATAAGCTTCCTAGATTATTTCGATACCAAAACCACAACTTTCTATGACAAATGGACAAAACCGTTAAAAGCTCCTCTATAGAGAGAGTTGAGCAACTTCAAGCCATCAAAGTTGCTCGGTGTACATTTTTAATTGTTCTTCTGTGCCAAATTTTACGAGTATATGCTTCCGAGATTAGTTCGATGCCAAAACACCAACTTTCTATGACAAATGGACAAAATCGTTAAAAACTCCTCCATAGAAAGAGTTGAGCAACTTCGGACGATCAAAGTTGCGCGGTGTACACCTTTTATTGTTCTTCTATGTCAAATTTGACGAGTATAAGCTTCCGAGATTATTACGATGACAAAACACCAACTTTTTATGACAAACGGTCAAAACCGTTTAAAAGCTCCTCGATATAGAGAGTTGAGCAACTTCGGACCATCAAAGTTGCTCGGTGTATACTTTTAATTGTTCTTATATGTCAAACTTTACGAGTATAAGCTTCGGAGATTATTTCCATGCCGAAACAACAACTTTCTATGACAAATGTACAAAAACCGTTAAAAGCTCCTCCATAGAGAGAGTTAAGCAACTTAGAACGATCAAAGTTGCTCGCTGTACACGTTTTATTGTTCTTCGATGTCAAATTTTATAAGTATAAGCTTCCTAGATTATTTCGATGCCAAAACAACAACTTTCTATGACAAATGGACAAAACCGGTAAAGACTTCTCCATAGAGAGAGTTGAGCAACTTCGGACCGTCAAAGTTGCTCGGTGTACACTTTTTATTGTTCTTCTATGTCAAATTTTACGAGTATAAGCTTCCGAGATTATTACGATTCCAAAACACCAACTTTATGTGACAAATGGCCAAAACCGTTAAAAAGCTCCTCGATATAGAGAGTTGAGCAACTTCGGACCATCAAAGCTGCTCGGTGTGTACTTTTTATTGTTCTTCTATTTGAAACTTTATGAGTATAAGCTTCGGAGATTATTTCGAGGCCAAAACAACAACTTTCTATGACAAATGCACAAAAACCATTAAAAGCTCCCCCATAGAGAGAGTTGAGCAACTTCAAACCATAAAAGTTGCTCGGTGTACACTTTTTATTATTCTTTTATGTCAAATTTTAAGAGTATAAGCTTCCTAGATTATTTCGATGACAAAACAAAAACTTTATATGACAAATGGACAAAACCGTTAAAAAACTCCTCCATAGAGAGAGTTGAGCAGCTTCGGACTATAAAAGTTGCTCGGTATAAACTTTTATTCTTCTTTTGTGCCAAATTTTATGAGTATATGCTTCCGAGATTATTTCGATGCCAAAACACCAACTTTCTATGAGAAATGGACAAAATCGTTAAAAGCTCCTCCATAGAGAGAGTTGAGCAACTTCAGACTATCAAAGTTGCGTGGTGTACACTTTTTATTGTTCTTCTATGTCAAATTTTACGAGTATAAGCTTCCTAGATTATTTCGATACCAAAACCACAACTTTCTATGACAAATGGACAAAACCGTTAAAAGCTCCTCTATAGAGAGAGTTGAGCAACTTCAAGCCATCAAAGTTGCTCGGTGTACATTTTTAATTGTTCTTCTGTGCCAAATTTTACGAGTATATGCTTCCGAGATTAGTTCGATGCCAAAACACCAACTTTCTATGACAAATGGACAAAATCGTTAAAAACTCCTCCATAGAAAGAGTTGAGCAACTTCGGACGATCAAAGTTGCGCGGTGTACACTTTTTATTGTTCTTCTATGTCAAATTTGACGAGTATAAGCTTCCGAGATTATTACGATGACAAAACACGAACTTTCTATGACAAATGGGTAACACCCTTAAAAAGCTCATCGATAGAGAGAGTTGTTCAACTTCGGACCATCAAAGTTGCTCGTTGTACCCTTTTTATTGTTCTTGTATGTCAAATTTTACGAGTATAAGCTTCCGAGATTATTAAGATGCCAAAACACCAACTTTTTATGACAAACGGTCAAAACCGTTTAAAAGCTCCTCGATATAGAGAGTTGAGTAACTTCGGACCATCAAAGTTGCTCGGTGTATACTTTTAATTGTTCTTATATGTCAAACTTTACGAGTATAAGCTTCGGAGATTATTTCCATGCCGAAACAACAACTTTCTATGACAAATGTACAAAAACCGTTAAAAGCTCCTCCATAGAGAGAGTTAAGCAACTTAGAACGATCAAAGTTGCTCGCTGTACACGTTTTATTGTTCTTCGATGTCAAATTTTATAAGTATAAGCTTCCTAGATTATTTCGATGCCAAAACAACAACTTTCTATGACAAATGGACAAAACCGGTAAAGACTTCTCCATAGAGAGAGTTGAGCAACTTCGGACCGTCAAAGTTGCTCGGTGTACACTTTTTATTGTTCTTCTATGTCAAATTTTACGAG
Organism: Euonymus europaeus; assembly: GCA_963580455.1. Classification (NCBI taxonomy): domain Eukaryota; kingdom Viridiplantae; phylum Streptophyta; class Magnoliopsida; order Celastrales; family Celastraceae; genus Euonymus; species Euonymus europaeus. The sequence goes on from OY756965.1 coordinate 11,768,773, forward strand.
TATAAGCTTCCGAGATTATTACGATTCCAAAACACCAACTTTATGTGACAAATGGCCAAAACCGTTAAAAAGCTCCTCGATATAGAGAGTTGAGCAACTTCGGACCATCAAAGCTGCTCGGTGTGTACTTTTTATTGTTCTTCTATTTGAAACTTTATGAGTATAAGCTTCGGAGATTATTTCGAGGCCAAAACAACAACTTTCTATGACAAATGCACAAAAACCATTAAAAGCTCCCCCATAGAGAGAGTTGAGCAACTTCAAACCATAAAAGTTGCTCGGTGTACACTTTTTATTATTCTTTTATGTCAAATTTTAAGAGTATAAGCTTCCTAGATTATTTCGATGACAAAACAAAAACTTTATATGACAAATGGACAAAACCGTTAAAAAACTCCTCCATAGAGAGAGTTGAGCAGCTTCGGACTATAAAAGTTGCTCGGTATAAACTTTTATTCTTCTTTTGTGCCAAATTTTATGAGTATATGCTTCCGAGATTATTTCGATGCCAAAACACCAACTTTCTATGAGAAATGGACAAAATCGTTAAAAGCTCCTCCATAGAGAGAGTTGAGCAACTTCAGACTATCAAAGTTGCGTGGTGTACACTTTTTATTGTTCTTCTATGTCAAATTTTACGAGTATAAGCTTCCTAGATTATTTCGATACCAAAACCACAACTTTCTATGACAAATGGACAAAACCGTTAAAAGCTCCTCTATAGAGAGAGTTGAGCAACTTCAAGCCATCAAAGTTGCTCGGTGTACATTTTTAATTGTTCTTCTGTGCCAAATTTTACGAGTATATGCTTCCGAGATTAGTTCGATGCCAAAACACCAACTTTCTATGACAAATGGACAAAATCGTTAAAAACTCCTCCATAGAAAGAGTTGAGCAACTTCGGACGATCAAAGTTGCGCGGTGTACACTTTTTATTGTTCTTCTATGTCAAATTTGACGAGTATAAGCTTCCGAGATTATTACGATGACAAAACACGAACTTTCTATGACAAATGGGTAACACCCTTAAAAAGCTCATCGATAGAGAGACTTGTGCAACTTCGGACCATCAAAGTTGCTCGTTGTACCCTTTTTATTGTTCTTGTATGTCAAATTTTACGAGTATAAGCTTCCGAGATTATTAAGATGCCAAAACACCAACTTTTTATGACAAACGGTCAAAACCGTTTAAAAGCTCCTCGATATAGAGAGTTGAGCAACTTCGGACCATCAAAGTTGCTCGGTGTATACTTTTAATTGTTCTTATATGTCAAACTTTACGAGTATAAGCTTCGGAGATTATTTCCATGCCGAAACAACAACTTTCTATGACAAATGTACAAAAACCGTTAAAAGCTCCTCCATAGAGAGAGTTAAGCAACTTAGAACGATCAAAGTTGCTCGCTGTACACGTTTTATTGTTCTTCGATGTCAAATTTTATAAGTATAAGCTTCCTAGATTATTTCGATGCCAAAACAACAACTTTCTATGACAAATGGACAAAACCGGTAAAGACTTCTCCATAGAGAGAGTTGAGCAACTTCGGACCGTCAAAGTTGCTCGGTGTACACTTTTTATTGTTCTTCTATGTCAAATTTTACGAGTATAAGCTTCCGAGATTATTACGATTCCAAAACACCAACTTTATGTGACAAATGGCCAAAACCGTTAAAAAGCTCCTCGATATAGAGAGTTGAGCAACTTCGGACCATCAAAGCTGCTCGGTGTGTACTTTTTATTGTTCTTCTATTTGAAACTTTATGAGTATAAGCTTCGGAGATTATTTCGAGGCCAAAACAACAACTTTCTATGACAAATGCACAAAAACCATTAAAAGCTCCCCCATAGAGAGAGTTGACCAACTTCAAACCATAAAAGTTGCTCGGTGTACACTTTTTATTATTCTTTTATGTCAAATTTTAAGAGTATAAGCTTCCTAGATTATTTCGATGACAAAACAAAAACTTTATATGACAAATGGACAAAACCGTTAAAAAACTCCTCCATAGAGAGAGTTGAGCAGCTTCGGACTATAAAAGTTGCTCGGTATAAACTTTTATTCTTCTTTTGTGCCAAATTTTATGAGTATATGCTTCCGAGATTATTTCGATGCCAAAACACCAACTTTCTATGAGAAATGGACAAAATCGTTAAAAGCTCCTCCATAGAGAGAGTTGAGCAACTTCAGACTATCAAAGTTGCGTGGTGTACACTTTTTATTGTTCTTCTATGTCAAATTTTACGAGTATAAGCTTCCTAGATTATTTCGATACCAAAACCACAACTTTCTATGACAAATGGACAAAACCGTTAAAAGCTCCTCTATAGAGAGAGTTGAGCAACTTCAAGCCATCAAAGTTGCTCGGTGTACATTTTTAATTGTTCTTCTGTGCCAAATTTTACGAGTATATGCTTCCGAGATTAGTTCGATGCCAAAACACCAACTTTCTATGACAAATGGACAAAATCGTTAAAAACTCCTCCATAGAAAGAGTTGAGCAACTTCGGACGATCAAAGTTGCGCGGTGTACACTTTTTATTGTTCTTCTATGTCAAATTTGACGAGTATAAGCTTCCGAGATTATTACGATGACAAAACACGAACTTTCTATGACAAATGGGTAACACCCTTAAAAAGCTCATCGATAGTGAGACTTGTGCAACTTCGGACCATCAAAGTTGCTCGTTGTACCCATTTTATTGTTCTTGTATGTCAAATTTTACGAGTATAAGCTTCCGAGATTATTAAGATGCCAAAACACCAACTTTTTATGACAAACGGTCAAAACCGTTTAAAAGCTCCTCGATATAGAGAGTTGAGCAACTTCGGACCATCAAAGTTGCTCGGTGTATACTTTTAATTGTTCTTATATGTCAAACTTTACGAGTATAAGCTTCGGAGATTATTTCCATGCCAAAACAACAACTTTCTATGACAAATGGACAAAAACCGTTAAAAGCTCCTCCATAGTGAGAGTTAAGCAACTTAGAACAATCAAAGTTCCTCGGTGTACACGTTTTATTGTTCTTCGATGTCAAGTTTTATAAGTATAAGCTTCCTAGATTATTTCGATGCCAAAACAACAACTTTCTATGACAAATGGACAAAACGGGTAAAGACACCTCCATAGAGAGAGTTGAGCAACTTCGGACCGTCAAAGTTGCTCGGTGTACACGTTTTATTGTTCTTCGATGTCAAATTTTATAAGTATAAGCTTCCTAGATTATTTCGATGCCAAAACAACAACTTTCTATGACAAATGGACAAAACGGGTAAAGACACCTCCATAGAGAGAGTTGAGCAACTTCGGACCGTCAAAGTTGCTCGGTGTACACTTTTTATTGTTCTTCTATGTCAAATTTTACGAGTATAAGCTTCCGAGATTATTACGATGCCAAAACACCAACTTTTTATGACAAACGGTCAAAACCGTTTAAAAGCTCCTCGATATAGAGAGTTGAGCAACTTCGGACCATCAAAGTTGCTCGGTGTATACTTTTAATTGTTCTTATATGTCAAACTTTACGAGTATAAGCTTCGTAGATTATTTCCATGCCAAAACAACAACTTTCTATGACAAATGGACAAAAACCGTTAAAAGCTCCTCCATAGTGAGAGTTAAGCAACTTAGAACAATCAAAGTTGCTCGGTGTACACGTTTTATTGTTCTTCGATGTCAAGTTTTATAAGTATAAGCTTCCTAGATTATTTCGATGCCAAAACAACAACTTTCTATGACAAATGGACAAAACGGGTAAAGACACCTCCATAGAGAGAGTTGAGCAACTTCGGACCGTCAAAGTTGCTCGGTGTACACTTTTTATTGTTCTTCTATGTCAAATTTTACGAGTATAAGCTTCCGAGATTATTACGATGCCAAAACACCAACTTTATGTGACAAATGGCCAAAACCGTTAAAAAGCTCCTCGATATAGAAAGTTGAGCAACTTCGGACAATCAAAGCTGCTCGGTGTGTACTTTTTATTGTTCTTCTATGTGAAACTTTACGAGTATAAGCTTCGGAGATTATTTCGAGGCCAAAACAACAACTTTCTATGACAAATGGACAAAAACCATTAAAAGCTCCCCCATAGAGAGAGTTGAGCAACTTCAGACCATCAAAGTTGCTCGGTGTACACTTTTTATTATTCTTTTATGTCAAATTTTAAGAGTATAAGCTTCCTAGATTAGTTCGATGCCAAAACAACAACTTTATATGACAAATGGACAAAACCGTTAAAAAACTCCTCCATAGAGAGAGTTGAGCAGCTTCGGACTATAAAAGTTGCTCGGTATAAACTTTTATTCTTCTTTTGTGCCAAATTTTATGAGTATATGCTTCCGAGATTATTTCGATGCCAAAACACCAACTTTCTATGAGATATGGACAAAATCGTTAAAAGCTCCTCCATAGAGAGAGTTGAGCAACTTCAGACGATCAAAGTTGCGTGGTGTACACCTTTTATTGTTCTTCTATGTCAAATTTTACGAGTATAAGCTTCCTAGATTATTTCGATTCCAAAACCACAACTTTCTATGACAAATGGACAAAACCGTTAAAAGCTCCTCTATAGAGAGAGTTGAGCAACTTCAAGCCATCAAAGTTGCTCGGTTTACACTTTTAATTGTTCTTCTGTTCCAAATTTTACGAGTATATGCTTCCGAAATTATTTCGATGGCAAAACACCAACTTTCTATGACAAATGGACAAAATCGTTAAAAACTCCTCCATAGAAAGAGTTGAGCAACTTCGGACGATCAAAGTTGCGCGGTGTACACTTTTTATTGTTCTTCTATGTCAAATTTTACAAGTATAAGCTTCCTAGATTATTTCGATACCAAAACCACAACTTTCAATGACAAATGGACAAACCCATTAAAAGCTCCTCCATAGAGGGAATTGAGCAACTTCGGACAATCAAAGTTGCTCGGTGTACACTTTTTATTGTTCTTCTGTGCCAAATTTTATGAGTATATGCTTCCGAGATTATTTTGATGCCAAAACACCAACTTTCTATGACAAATGGACAAAATCGTAAAAAACACCTCCATAGAGAGAGTTGAGCAACTTCGAACGATCAAAGTTGCGCGGTGTACACTTTTTATTGTTCTTCTATGTCAAATTTTACGAGTATAAGCTTCCTAGATTATTTCGATACCAAAACAACAACTTTCTTTGACAAATGGACAAAACCGTTAAAAGCTCCCCCATAGAGAGAGTTGAGCAACTTCGGACCATCAAAGTTGCTCAGTGTACACTTTTTATTGTTCTTCTGTTCCAAATTTTACGAGTATATGCTTCCGAGATTATTTCGATGCCAAAACACCAACTTTTTATGACAAATGGACAAAATCGTTAAAAGCTCCTCCATAGAGAGAGTTGAGCAACTTCGGACCATAAAAGTTGCTCGGTGTATACTTTTAATTGTTCTTCTATGTCAAACTTTACGAGTATAAGCTTCGGAGATTAATTCCATGCCAAAACAACAACTTTCTATGAAAAATGGACAAAAACCGTTAAAAGCTCCTCCATAGAGAGAGTTGAGCAATTTCGGACCGTCAAAGTTGCTCAGTGTACACTTTTTATTGTTCTTCTATGTCAAATTTTACGAGTATAAGCTTTCGAGATTATTACAATGCCAAAATACGAACTTTCTTTGACAAATGGGCAACACCCTTAAAAATCTTCTCGATAGAGAGGGTTGAGCAAGTTCGGACCATCAAAGTTGCTCGGTGTACAATTTTTATTGTTCTTCTATGTCAAATTTTATGAGTTTAAGCTTCCGAGATTATTACGATGCCAAAACACGAACTTTCTATGAAAATGGGCAACACCCTTAAAAAGCTTCTCGATAGAGAGATTTGAGCAACTTCGGATGATCAAAGTTACTCGGTGTACACGTTTTATTGTTCTTCGAGTCGAATTTTATGAGTATAAGCTTCCTAGATTATTTCGATGCCAAAACAACAACTTTCTATGACAAGTAGACAAAACCGTTAAAAGCTCCTCCATAGAGAGAGTTGAGCAACTTCGGACAGTCAAAGTTGCTCGGTGTACACTTTTTATTGTTCTTCTGTGTGAAATTTTATGAGTATAAGCTTCCGAGATTATTACGATGCCAAAACACCAACTTTCTGTGACAAATGGTCAAAACCGTTAAAAAGCTCCTCGATATAGAGAGTTGAGCAACTTCGGACCATCAAAGCTGCTCGGTGAGTACTTTTTATTGTTCTTCTATGTTAAACTTTACGAGTATAAGCTTCGGAGATTAATTTCATTCCAAAACAACAACTTTCTATGACAAATAGACAAAAACCGTTAAAAGCTCCCCCATAGAGAGAGTTGAGCAACTTCAGACAATCAAAGTTGCTCGGTGTACACTTCTTATTATTCTTTTATGTCAAATTTTAAGAGTATAAGCTTCCTAGATTATTTCGATGCCAAAACAACAACTTTATATGATAAATGGACAAAATCGTTAAAAAGCTCCTCCATAGAGAGAGTTGAGCAACTTCGGACTATCAAAGTTGCTCGGTGTACTTTTTATTCTTCTTCTGTGCCAAATTTTACGAGTATATGCTTCCTAGATTATTTCGATACCAAACCCACAACTTTCTATGACAAATGGACAAAACCGTTAAAATCTCCTCTATAAAGAGAGTTGAGCAACTTCAAGCCATCAAAGTTGCTCGGTGTACACTTTTTACTGTTCTTCTGTGCCAAATTTTACGAGTATATGCTTCTGAGATTATTTCGATGCCAAAACACTAACTTTCTATGACAAATGGACAAAATCGTTAAAAACTCCTCTATAGAGAGAGTTGAGCAACTTCGTACGATCAAAGTTGCGCGGTGTACACTTTTTACTGTTCTTCTATGTCAAATTTTACGAGTATAAGCTTCCTAGATTATTTCGATACCAAAACCACAACTTTCTATGACAAATGGACAAAACTGTTAAAATCTTCTCCATAGAGAGAATTGAGCAACTTCGGACCGTCAAAGTTGCTCGGTGTACACTTTCTATTGTTCTTCTGTGCCAAATTTTACGAGTATATGCTTCCGAGATTATTTCAATACCAAAACACCAACTTTCTATGACAAATGGACAAAATCGTTAAAAACTACTCCATAGAGAGAGTTGAGCAACTTCGAACGATCAAAGTTGCGCGGTGTACACTTTTTATTGTTCTTCTATGTCAAATTTTACGAGTATAAACTTCCTAGATTATTTCGATACCAAAACAACAACTTTCTATGACAAATGGACAAAACCGTTAAAAGCTCCTCCATAGAGAGAGTTGAGCAACTTCGGACCATCAAAGTTGCTCAGTGTACACTTTTTATTGTTCTTCTGTGCCAAATTTTACGAGTATAAGCTTCCTAGATTATTTCGATGCCAAAACAACAACTTTATATGACAAATGGACAAAATCTTTAAAAAGCTCCTCCATAGAGAGAGTTGAGCAACTTCGGACTATCAAAGTTGCTCGGTGTACTTTTTATTCTTCTTCTGTGCCAAATTTTACGAGTATTGCTTCCTAGATTATTTCGATACCAAACCCACAACTTTCTATGACAAATGGACAAAACCGTTAAAAGCTCCTCCAAAGAGAGAGTTGAGCAACTTCAAGCCATCAAAGTTGCTCGGTGTACACTTTTTACTGTTCTTCTGTGCCAAATTTTACGAGTATATGCTTCTGAGATTATTTCGACGCCAAAACACCAACTTTCTATGACAAATAGACAAAATCGTTAAAAACTCCTCCATAGAGAGAGTTGAGCAACTTCGGACGATCAAAGTTGCGCGGTGTACACTTTTTACTGTTCTTCTATGTCATATTTTATGAGTATAAGCTTCCTAGATTATTTCGATACCAAAACCACAACTTTCTATGACAAATGGACAAAACAGTTAAAATCTCCTCCATAGAGAGAATTGAGCAACTTCGGACCGTCAAAGTTGCTCGGTGTACACTTTTTATTGTTCTTCTGTGCCAAATTTTACGAGTATATGCTTCCGAGATTATTTCAATACCAAAACACCAACTTTCTATGACAAATGGACAAAATCGTTAAAAACTACTTCATAGAGAGAGTTGAGCAACTTCGAACGATCAAAGTTGCGCGGTGTACACTTTTTATTGTTCTTCTATGCCAAATTTTACGAGTATAAACTTCCTAGATTATTTCGATACCAAAACAACAACTTTCTATGACAAATGGACAAAACCGTTAAAAGCTCCTCCATAGAGAGAGTTGAGCAACTTCGGACCATCAAAGTTGCTCGGTGTACACTTTTTATTGTTCTTCTGTGCCAAATTTTACGGGTATAAGCTTCCGAGATTATTACGATGCCAAAACACCAACTTTCTATGACAAATGGTCAAAATCGTTAAGAAGCTGCTCGATATAGAGAGTTGAGCAACTTCGGACCATCAAAGTTGCTCGGTGTATACTTTTAATTGTTCTTCTATGTCAAACTTTACGAGTATAAGCTTCGGAGATTATTTCCTTGCCAAAACAACAACTTTCTATGACAAATGGACAAAAACCATTAAAATCTCCTCCATAGAGAGAGTTGAGCAACTTCGGACTCTCAAAGTTGCTCGGTGTACACTTTTTATTTTTCTTTTATGTCAAAATTTACAAGTATAAGCTTCCGAGATTATTACGATGCCAAAACACGAACTTTCTATGACAAATGGGTAACATCCTTAAAAAGCTACTCGATAGAGAGAGTTGAGCAACATCGGACCATCAAAGTTGCTCGGTGTACACTTTTTATTGTTCTTCTATGTCAGATTTTATGAGTATAAGCTTCCTATATTATTTCGATGTGAAAACAACAACTTTCTATGAAAAATGGATAAAACCATTAAAAGCTCCTTCGTAGAGAGAGTTGAGCTATTTCGGACCATCAAAGTTGCTCGGTGTACAATTTTTATTGTTCTTCTGTGCTAATTTTTACGATTATATTCTTCCGAGATTATTTCGATGCCAAAACACCAACTTTCTATGAAAAATGGACAAAATCGTTAAAAGCTCCTCCATAGAGAGAGTTGAGCAACTTTGGATGATCAAAGTTGCTCGGTGTACACGTTTTATTGTTCTTCTATGTCAAATTTTATGAGTATAAGCTTCCTAGATTATTTCGATTCCAAAACAACAACTTTCTATGACAGATGGACAAAACCGTTGAAAGTTCATCCATAGAGAGAGTTGAGCAACTTCAGACCGTAAAAGTTGCTCGGTGTACACTTTTTATTGTTCTTTTATGTCAAATTTTTTGACTAAAAGCTTCCGAGATTATTATGATGCCAAAACACGAACTTTCTATGACAAATGGGTTACACCCTTAAAAAGCCCATCGATAGAGAGAGTTGAGAAACTTCGGACCATCAAAGTTCTCGGCGTAGACTTTTTATTGTTCTTCTATGTCAAATTTTACGAGTATAAGCTTCAGATATTATTACTATGCCTAAACATAATATTTCTATGATAAATGGGCAAAACCGTTAAAAAGCTCATCGATAGAGAGAGTTGAGCAACTTCGAAACATCAAAGTTGCTCGGTGACCACTTTTTATTATTATTCTATGTCAAATTTTACGAGTATAAGCTTCAGAGATTATTTCTATGCCAAAACACTAACTTTCTGTGACAAATGGTCGAAACCATTAAAAAGCTTCTCCATAGAGAGAGTTGAGCATTCAAACCGTTAAAGTTACTCGGTGTACACTTTTTATTGTTCTTTTATGTCAAATTTTTCGAGTATAAACTTCCGAGATTATTACGATGCCAAAACACGAACTTTCTATGACAAATGGGTTACACCCTTAAAAGGCCCCGAAATAGAGAGAGTTGAGCAACTTTGGACCATCAAAGTTGCTCGGTGTACACTTTTTACTGTTTTTTTATGTCAAATTTTACGAGTATAAGCTTCCGAGATTATTACGATGCCAAAACACCAACTTTCTATGACAAATGGACAAAATCGTTAAAAGCTCCTCCATAGAGAGAGTTGAGCAACTTCGGACCATCAAAGTTGCTCGGTGTACACTTTTTATTGTTCTTCTATGTCAAACTTTACAAGTATAAACTTCCGATATTATTAAGATGCCAAAACACCAACTTTCTATGACAAATGGTCAAAACTGTTAAAAAGCTCCTCGATATAGAGAGTTGAACAACTTCGGACCATCAAAGTTGCTCGGTGTATGCTTTTAATTGTTCTTCTATGTCAAACTTTACGAGTATAAGCTTCGGAGATTATTTCCATGCCAAAACAACAACTTTCAATCACAAATGGAAAAAAACCGTTAAAAGGTCCCCCATAGAGAGAGTTGAGCAACTTCGGACCATCAAAGTTGCACGGTGTACACTTTTTATTGTTCTTCTACGTCAAATTCTACGAGTATAAGCTTTCAGGATTATTACGATGCCAAAACACCAACTTTCTATGACAAATGGTCAATACCATTAAGAAGCTCCTCGATATAAAGAGTTGAGCAACTTCGGATCATCAAAGTTGCTCGGTGTATACTTTTAATTGTTCTTCTATGTAGAACTTTACGAGTATAAGCTTCGGAGATTATTTCAATGCCAAAACAACAACTTGCTATGAAAAATGGACAAAAACCGTTAAAAGCTCCTCCATAGAGAGAGTTGAGCAACTTCAGACCATAAAAGTTGCTCGGTGTATACTTTTAATTGTTCTTCTATGTCAAACTTTACGAGTATAAGCTTCCGAGATTATTACGATGCCAAAATACAACCTTTCTATGATAAATGGGCAAAACTGTTAAAAAGCTTCTCGATAGAGAGAGTTGAGCAACTTGGGACAATCAAAGTTGCTCGGTGTATACTTTTAATTGTTCTTCTATGTCAAACTTTTCGAGTATAAGCTTTCGAGATTATTACGATGCCAAAACAACAACTTTCTATGACAAATGGTCAAAACTGTTAAAAAGCTTCTCGATATAGAGAGTCGAGCAACTTCGGACCATCAAAGTTGCTCGGTGTATACTTTTAATTGTTCTTCTATGTCAAACTTTACAAGTATAAACTTCCGAGATTATTACGATGCCAAAACACCAACTTTCTATGACAAATGGTCAAAACCGTTAAAAAGATCTTCGATATAGAGAGTCGAGCAACTTCAGACCATCAAAGTTGCTCGGTGTATACTTTTAATTGTTCTTCTATGTCAAACTTTACCAGTATAAGCTTTCGAGATTATTACGATGCCAAAACAACAACTTTCTATGACAAATGGTCAAAACCGTTAAAAAGCTTCTCGATATAGAGAGTCGAGCAACTTCGGACCATCAAAGTTGCTCGGTGTATACTTTTAATTGTTCTTCTATGTCAAACTTTACGAGTATAAACTTCCGAGATTATTACGATGCCAAAACACCAACTTTCTATGACAAATGGTCAAAACCGTTAAAAAGCTCCTCGATATAGAGATTTGAGCAACTTTGGACCATCAAAGTTGCTCGGTGTATACTTTTAATTGTTCTTCTATGTCAAAGTTTACGAGTATAAGCTTCGGAGATTATTTCCATGCCAAAACAACAACTTTCTATGACAAATGGACAAAAACCGTTAAAAGCTCCTCCATAGAGAGAGTTGAGCAACTTCGGACTATCAAACTTGCACGGTGTACACTTTTTATTGTTCTTCTATGTCAAATTCTACGAGTATAAGCTTCCGAGATTATTACGATGCCAAAACACCAACTTTCTTTAGCAAATGGTCAAAACCGTTAAGAAGCTCCTCGATATAGAGAGTTGAGCAACTTCGAGCCATCAAAGTTGCTCGGTGTATACTTTCAATTGTTCTTCTATTTCAAACATTACGAGTATAAGCTTCGGAGATTATTTCCATGCCAAAACAACAACTTTCTATGACAAATGGACAAAAACCATTAAAATCTCCTCAATAGAGAGAGTTGAGCAACTTCGGACGATCAAAGTTGCGCGGTGTACACTTTTTACTGTTCTTCTATGTCAAATTTTACGAGTATAAGCTTCCTAGATTATTTCGATACCAAAACCACAACTTTCTATGAAAAATGGACAAAACTGTTAAAATCTCCTCCATAGAGAGAATTGAGCAACTTCGGACCGTCAAAGTTGCTCCGTGTACACTTTTTATTGTTCTTCTGTGAGAAATTTTACGAGTATATGCTTCCGAGATTATTTCAATACCAAAACACCAACTTTCTATGACAAATGGACAAAATCGTTAAAAACTACTCCATAGAGAGAGTTGAGCAACTTTGAACGATCAAAGTTGCGCGGTGTACACTTTTTATTGTTCTTCTATGTCAAATTTTACGAGTATAAACTTCCTAGATTATTTCGATACCCAAACAAAAACTTTCTATGACAAATGGACAAAACCGTTAAAAGCTCCTCCATAGAGAGAGTTGAGCAACTTCGGACCATCAAAGTTGCTCGGTGTACACTTTTTATTGTTCTTCTGTGCCAAATTTTACGGGTATAAGCTTCCGAGATTATTACGATGCCAAAACACCAACTTTCTATGACAAATGGTCAAAACCGTTAAGAAGCTGCTCGATATAGAGAGTTGAGCAACTTCGGACCATCAAAGTTGCTCGGTGTATACTTTTAATTGTTCTTCTATGTCAAACTTTACGAGTGTAAGCTTCGGAGATTATTTCTTTGCCAAAACAACAACTTTCTATGACAAATGGACAAAAACCATTAAAATCTCCTCCATAGAGAGAGTTGAGCAACTTCGGACTCTCAAAGTTGCTCGGTGTACACTTTTTATTTTTCTTTTATGTCAAAATTTACGAGTATAAGCTTCCGAGATTATTACGATGCCAAAACACGAACTTTCTGTGACAAATGGGTAACATCCTTAAAAAGCTACTCGATAGAGAGAGTTGAGCAACATCGGACCATCAAAGTTGCTCGGTGTACACTTTTTATCGTTCTTCTATGTCAGATTTTATGAGTATAAGCTTTCTATATTATTTCGATGTGAAAACAACAACTTTCTATGACAAATGGACAAAACCATTAAAAGCTCCTTCGTAGAGAGAGTTGAGCTATTTCGGACCATCAAAGTTGCTCGGTGTACACTTTTTATTGTTCTTCTGTGCTAATTTTTACGATTATATGCTTCCGAGATTATTTCGATGCCAAAACACCAACTTTCTATGACAAATGGACAAAATCGTTAAAAGCTCCTCCATAGAGAGAGTTGAGCAACTTTGGATGATCAAAGTTGCTCGGTGTACACGTTTTATTGTTCTTCTATGTCAAATTTTATGAGTATAAGCTTCCTAGATTATTTCGATTCCAAAACAACAACTTTCTATGACAGATGGACAAAACCGTTGAAAGTTCCTCCATAGAGAGAGTTGAGCAACTTCAGACCGTCAAAGTTGCTCGGTGTACACTTTTTATTGTTCTTTTATGTCAAATTTTTTGACTAAAAGCTTCCGAGATTATTATGATGCCAAAACACGAACTTTCTATGACAAATGGGTTACACCCTTAAGAAGCCCCTCGATAGAGAGAGTTGAGAAACTTCGGACCATCAAAGTTCTCGGCGTAGACTTTTTATTGTTCTTCTATGTCAAATTTTACGAGTATAAGCTTCAGATATTATTACTATGCCTAAACATAACATTTCTATGATAAATGGGCAAAACCGTTAAAAAGCTCATCGATAGAGAGAGTTGAGCAACTTCGAAACATCAAAGATGCTCGGTGACCACTTTTTATTATTATTCTATGTCAAATTTTACGAGTATAAGCTTCAGAGATTATTTCTATGCCAAAACACTAACTTTCTGTGACAAATGGTCGAAACCGTTAAAAAGCTTCTCCATAGAGAGAGTTGAGCATTCAAACCGTTAAAGTTACTCGGTGTACACTTTTTATTGTTCTTTTATGTCAAATTTTTCGAGTATAAACTTCCGAGATTATTACGATGCCAAAACACGAACTTTCTATGACAAATGGGTTACACCCTTAAAAAGCCCCGAAATAGAGAGAGTTGAGCAACTTTGGACCATCAAAGTTGCTCGGTGTACACTTTTTACTGTTCTTTTATGTCAAATTTTACGAGTATAAGCTTCCGAGACTATTACGATGCCAAAACACCAACTTTCTATGGCAAATGGACAAAATCGTTAAAAGCTCCTCCATAGAGAGAGTTGAGCAACTTCGGACCATCAAAGTTGCTCGGTGTGCACTTTTTATTGTTCTTCTATGTCAAACTTTACGAGTATAAACTTCCGATATTATTAAGATGCCAAAACACCAACTTTCTATGACAAATGGTCAAAACTGTTAAAAAGCTCCTCGATATAGAGAGTTGAGCAACTTCGGACCATCAAAGTTGCTCGGTGTATACTTTTAATTGTTCTTCTATGTAGAACTTTACGAGTATAAGCTTCGGAGATTATTTCCATGACAAAACAACAACTTTCTATGACAAATGGACAAAAACCGTTAAAAGCTCCTCCATAGAGAGAGTTGAGCAACTTCGGACCATAAAAGTTGCTCGGTGTATACTTTTAATTGTTCTTCTATGTCAAACTTTACGAGTATAAGCTTCCGAGATTATTACGATGCCAAAATACAACCTTTCTATGATAAATGGGCAAAATTATTAAAAAGCTCCTCGATAGTGAGAGTTGAGCAACTTGGGACCATCAAAGTTGCTCGGTGTATACTTTTAATTGTTCTTCTAAGTCAAACTTTTCGAGTATAAGCTTTCGAGATTATTACGATGCCAAAACAACAACTTTCTATGACAAATGGTCAAAACTGTTAAAAAGCTTCTCGATATAGAGAGTCGAGCAACTTCGGACCATCAAAGTTGCTCGGTGTATAGTTTTAATTGTTCTTCTATGTCAAACTTTACAAGTATAAACTTCCGAGATTATTACGATGCCAAAACACCAACTTTCTATGACAAATGGTCAAAACCGTTAAAAAGATCTCCGATATAGAGAGTCGAGCAACTTCG
Source organism: Euonymus europaeus (assembly GCA_963580455.1). Classification (NCBI taxonomy): domain Eukaryota; kingdom Viridiplantae; phylum Streptophyta; class Magnoliopsida; order Celastrales; family Celastraceae; genus Euonymus; species Euonymus europaeus. Next base: position 11,783,793 of record OY756965.1, read on the forward strand.
GACTATCAAACTTGCACGGTGTACACTTTTTATTGTTCTTCTATGTCAAATTCTACGAGTATAAGCTTCCGAGATTATTACGATGCCAAAACAACAACTTTCTATGACAAATGGTCAAAACCGTTAAAAAGCTTCTCGATATAGAGAGTCGAGCAACTTCGGACCATCAAAGTTTCTCGGTGTATACTTTTAATTGTTCTTCTATGTCAAACTTTACGAGTATAAACTTCCGAGATTATTACGATGCCAAAACACCAACTTTCTATGACAAATGGTCAAAACCGCTAAAAGCTTCTCGATATAGAGATTTGAGCAACTTTGGACCATCAAAGTTGCTCGGTGTATACTTTTAATTGTTCTTCTATGTCAAAGTTTACGAGTATAAGCTTCGGAGATTATTTCCATGCCAAAACAACAACTTTCTATGACAAATGGACAAAAACCGTTAAAAGCTCCTCCATAGAGAGAGTTGAGCAACTTCGGACTATCAAACTTGCACGGTGTACACTTTTTATTGTTCTTCTATGTCAAATTCTACGAGTATAAGCTTCCGAGATTATTACGATGCCAAAACACCAACTTTCTATGACAAATGGTCAAAATCGTTAAGAAGCTCCTCGATATAGAGAGTTGAGCAACTTCGAGCCATCAAAGTTGCTCGGTGTATACTTTCAATTGTTCTTCTATGTCAAACTTTACGAGTATAAGCTTCGGAGATTATTTCCTTGCCAAAACAACAACTTTCTATGACAAATGGACAAAAACCATTAAAATCTCCTCCATAGACAGAGTTGAGCAACTTCGGACGATCAAAGTTGCGCGGTGCACACTTTTTACTGTTCTTCTATGTCAAATTTTACGAGTATAAGCTTCCTAGATTATTTCGATACCAAAACCACAACTTTCTATGACAAATGGACAAAACTGTTAAAATCTCCTCCATAGAGAGAATTGAGCAACTTCGGACCGTCAAAGTTGCTCGGTGTACACATTTTATTGTTCTTCTGTGCCAAATTTTACGAGTATATGCTTCCGAGATTATTTCAATACCAAAACACCAACTTTCTATGACAAATGGACAAAATCGTTAAAAACTACTCCATAGAGAGAGTTGAGCAACTTCGAACGATCAAAGTTGCTCGGTGTATACTTTTTATTGTTCTTTCATGTCAAATTTTACGTGTTTATGCTTCAGAGATTATTTCGATGCCAAAACATCAACTTTCTATGACAAATGGACAAAATCGTTAAAAGCTCCTCCATAGAGAGAGTTAAGCAAGTTTGGACGAACAAAGTTGCTCGCTGTACACGTTTTATTGTTCTTCTATGTCAAATTTTATGAGTATAAGCTTCCTAGATTATTTCGATGTAAAAACAACAACTTTCTATGACAAATAGACAAAACCGTTAAAAGCTCCTCTATAGAGAGAGTTGAGCAACTTCGGACCATCAAAGTTGCTCGGTGTATACTTTTAATTGTTCTTCTATGTCAAACTTTACGAGTATAAACTTCCGAGATTATTACGATGCCAAAACACCAACTTTCTATGACAAATGGTCAAAACCGTTAAAAAGCTCCTCGATATAGAGAGTTGAGCAACTTCGGACCATCAAAGTTTCTCGGTGTACACTTTTTATTGTTCTTCTATGTCAAACTTTACGAGTATAAGCTTCGAAGATTATTTCCATGCCAAAACAACTACTTTCTACGACAAATGGACAAAAACCGTTAAAAGCTCCTCCATAGAGAGAGTTGAGGAACTTCGGACCATCAATGTTGCTCGGTGTATACTTTTAATTGTTCTTCTATGTCAATTTTACGAGTATAAGCTTTCAAGAATATTACGATGCCAAAATACAACCTTTCTATGACAAATGGGCAAAATCATTAAAAAGCTTCTCGATAGAGAGAATTGATCAACTTCGGACCATCAAAGTTGCTCAGTGTATACTTTTAATTGTTCTTCTATGTCAAATTTTACGAGTATAAGCTTCCGATATTATTAGGATGCCAAAACACAACTTTCTATGACAAATGGTCAAAACCATTAAAAAGCTCCTCGATATAGAGAGTTGAGCAACTTTGGACCATCAAAGTTGCTCGGTATATACTTTTTAGTGTTCTTTTATGTCAAATTTTTCGAGTATAAGCTTTCGATATTATTACGATGGCAAAACAGCAACTTTCTATGACAAATGGACAAAACCGTTAAAACGCTCCTCGATGGAGAGAGTTGAGCAACTTCGGACCATCAAAGTTGCTCGGTGTATACTTTTTATTGTTCTTTTATGTCGAATTTTACGTGTATATGCTTTAGAGATTATTTCGATGCCAAAACATCAACTTTCTATGACAAATGGACAAAATCGTTAAAAGCTCCTCCATAGAGAGAGTTAAGCAAGTTTGGACGAACAAAGTTGCTCGCTGTACACGTTTTATTGTTCTTCTATGTCAAATTTTATGAGTTTAAGCTTCCTAGATTATTTCGATGTCAAAACAATAACTTTCTATGACAAATGGATAAAACCGTTAAAAGCTCCTCTATAGAGAGAGTTGAGCAACTTCGGACCGTCAAAGTTGCTCGGTGTACACTTTTTATTGTTCTTCTATGTCAAATTCAACGAGTATATGTTTCTGAGATTATTAAGATGCCAAAACACCAACTTTCTATGACAAATGGTCAAAACCGTTAAGAAGCTCCTCGAAATAGAGAGTTGAGCAACCTCGGGCCATCAAAGTTGCTCGGTGTATACTTTCAATTGTTCTTCTATGTAAAACTTTACAAGTATAAGCTTCGGAGATTATTTCCATACCAAAACAGCAACTTTCTATCACAAATGGATAAAAACCGTTAAAAGCTTCTCCATAGAGAGAGTTGAGCAACTTCGGACCATCAAAGTTGCTCGGTGTACACTTTTTATTGTTCTTCATTGTCAAACTTTAGAGTAGAAGCTTCGAGGATTATTTCCATGCCAAAACAATAACTTTCTATGACAAATGGACAAAAACCGTTAAAAGCTCCTCGATAGAGAGAGTTGAGCAACTTCGGACAATCAAAGTTGCTCAGTGTATACTTTTTATTGTTCTTCTATGTCAAATTTTACGAGTATAAGCTTCCGATATTATTAAGATGCCAAAACATCAACTTTCTATGACAAATGGACAAAATCGTTAAAAAGCTCCTTGATGGAGAGTGTTGAACAACTTCGGACCATCAAAGTTGCTCGGTGTACACTTTTTATTTTTTCTTTTATGTCAAATTTTACGAGTATATGCTTCAGAGATTATTTCGATGCCAAAACATCAACTTTCTATGACAAATGGACAAAATCGTTAAAAGCTCCTCCATAGAGAGAGTTGAGCAACATCGGAACATCAAAGTAGCTCGGTGTACACTTTTTATTGTTCTTCTATGTCAAATTTTACGAGTATAAGCTTCCAAGAATTTTTCGACGCCAAAACACCAACTTTCTATGACAAATGGACAAAACTGGTAAAAGCACCTCCATAGAGAGAGTTGAGCAACTTCGGACCAACAAAGTTGCTCGGTGTACGCTTTTTATTGTTCTTATATGTCAACTTTTATGAGTATAAGCTTCCGAGATTATTACGATGCCAAAACACGAACTTTCTATGACAAATGGGAACACCCTTAAAAAGCGCCTCGATAGAGAGAGTTGAGCTACTTCGGACCATCAAAGTTGCTCGGTGTACACTTTTTATTGTTCTTCTATGTCAAATTTTACGAGTATAAGCTTCCGAGATTATTTCGATGTCAAAACAACTACTTTCAGTGACAAATGGACAATACCGTTAAAAGCTCCTCTATAGAGAGAGTTGAGCAACTTTGGACCGTCAAAGTTGCTCGGTGTATACTTTTAATTGTTCTTCTATGTCAAACTTTACAAGTATAAACTTCCGAAATTATTACGATGCCAAAACACCAACTTTCTATGACAAATGGTCAAAACCGTTAAAGAGCTCCTCGATATAGAGAGTTGAGCAACTTCGGACCATCAAAGTTGCTCGGTGTACACTTTTTATTGTTCTTCTATGTCAAACTTTACGAGTATAAGCTTCGAAGATTATTTCCATGCCAAAACAACTACTTTCTATGACAAATGGACAAAAACCTTTAAAAGCTCCTCCATAGAGAGAGTTGAGCAACTTCGGACCATCAAAGTTACTCGGTGTATACTTTTAATTGTTCTTCTATGTCAATTTTACGAGTATAAGCTTTCGAGAATATTACGATGCCAAAATACAACCTTTCTATGACAAATGGGCAAAATCATTAAAAAGCTTCTCGATAGAGAGAATTGATCAACTTCGGACCATCAAAGTTGCTCAGTGTATACTTTTAATTGTTCTTCTATGTCAAATTTTCCGAGTATAAGCTTCCGATATTATTAGGATGCCAAAACAACAACTTTCTATGACAAATGGTCGAAACTGTTAAAAAGCTCCTCGATATAAAGAGTTGAGCAACTTCGGACCATCAAAGTTGCTCGGCGTATACTTTTTAGTGTTCTTTTATGTCAAATTTTACGAGTATAAGCTTCCGAGATTATTACGATGTCATTACAGCAACCTTCTATGAAAAATGGACAAAACCGTTAAAACGCTCCTCGATGGAGAGAGTTGAGCAACTTCGGACCATCAAATTTGCTCGGTGTATACTTTTTATTGTTCTTTTATGTCAAATTTTACGTGTATATGCTTCAGAGATTATTTCGATGCCAAAACATCAACTTTCTATGACAAATGGACAAAATCGTTAAAAGCTCCTCCACAGAGAGAGTTAAGCAAGTTTGGACGAACAAAGTTGCTCGTTGTACATGTTTTATTGTTCTTCTATGTCAAATTTTATGAGTATAAGCTTCCTAGATTATTTCGATGTCAAAACAACAATTTTCTATGACAAATGGATAAAACCGTTAAAAGCTCCTCTATAGAGAGAGTTGAGCAACTTCGGACGGTCAAAGTTGCTCGGTGTACACTTTTTATTGTTCTTCTATGTCAAATTCAACGAGTATAAGTTTCCGAGATTATTACGATGCCAAAACACCAACTTTCTATGAAAAATGGTCAAAACCGTTAAGAAGCTCCTCGAAATAGAGAGTTGAGCAACTTCGGGCCATCAAAGTTGCTCGGTGTATACTTTCAATTGTTCTTCTATGTCAAACTTTACAAGTATAAGCTTCGGAGATTATTTCCATACCAAAACAACAACTTTCTATCACAAATGGATAAAAACCGTTAAAAGCTCCTCCATAGAGAGAGTTGTGCAACTTCGGACCATCAAAGTTGCTCGGTGTACACTTTTTATTGTTCTTCATTGTTAAACTTTAGAATAGAAGCTTCAAGGATTATTTCCATGCCAAAACAATAACTTTCTATGACAAATGGACAAAAACCGTTAAAAGCACCTCGATAGAGAGAGTTGAGCAACTTCGGACCATCAAAGTTGCTCGGTGTATACTTTTTATTGTTCTTCTATGTCAAATTTTAAGAGTATAAGCTTCCGATATTATTAAGATGCCAAAACAGCAACTTTCTATGACAAATGGACAAAACCGTTAAAAAGCTCCTTGATGGAGAGAGTTGAGCAACTTCGGACCATCAAAGTTTCTCGGTGTACACTTTTTATTTTTTCTTTTATGTCAAATTTTACGAGTATATGCTTCAGAGATTATTTCGATGCCAAAACATCAACTTTCTATGACAAATGGACAAAATCGTTAAAAGCTCCTCCATAGAGAGAGTTGAGCAACTTCGGACCATCAAAGTTGCTCGGTGTACACTTTTTATTTTTTCTTTTATGTCAAATTTTACGAGTATATGCTTCAGAGATTATTTCGATGCCAAAACATCAACTTTCTATGACAAATGGACAAAATCGTTAAAAGCTCCTCCATAGAGAGAGTTGAGCAACTTCGGAACATCAAAGTAGCTCGGTGTACACTTTTTATTGTTCTTCTATGTCAAATTTTACGAGTATAAGCTTCCAAGAATTTTTCGACGCCAAAACACCAACATCTATGACAAATGGACAAAACTGGTAAAAGCACCTCCATAGAGAGAGTTGAGCAACTTCAGACCACCAAAGTTGCTCGGTGTACACTTTTTATTGTTCTTATATGTCAAATTTTATGAGTATAAGCTTCCGATATTATTTCGATGTCAAAACACAACCTTTCTATGACAAATGGTCAAAAATGTTTAAAGCTCCTCCATAGAAAGAGTTGAGCAACCTCGGACCGTCAAAGTTACTCGGTGTACACTTTTTATAGTTCTTCTATGTCAAATTTTACGAGTATAAGCTTACGAGATTATTACGATGCCAAAACACCAACTTTCTGTGACAAATGGTCAAAACCGTTAAAAAGCTTCTCCATAGAGAGAGTTGAGCAACTTCAGACTGTTAAAATTACTCGGTGTACATTTTTTACTGTTCTTTTATGTCAAATTTTACGTGTGTAAGCTTTCGAGATTATGACGATGCCAAACCACGAACTTTCTATGACAAATGGGTAACACCTTTAAAAAGCTCATCGATAGAGAGAGTTGAGCAACTTCGGACCACCAAAGTTGCTCGGTGTACACTTTTTATTGTTCTTATATGTCGAATTTTACAAGTATAAGCTTCCGATATTATTAAGATGCCAAAACAGCAACTTTCTATGACAAAATGGACAAAATCGTCAAAAGCTCCTTCATAGAGAGAGTTGAGCAACTTTGGACGGTCAAAGTTGCTCGGTGTACACGTTTTATTATTCTTCTATGTCAAATTTTATGAGTATAAATTTCCTAGATTATTTCGATGCCAAAACAACAACTTTCTATGACAAATGTACAAAATCGTTAAAAGCTCCTCCATAGGGAGAGTTGAGCAACTTTGGACCGTCAAAGTCGCTCGGTGTACACTTTTTATTGTTCTTCTATGTCAAATTTTACGAGTATAAGCTTACGAGATTATTACGATGCCAAAACACAATCTTACTATGATAAATGGTCAAAACCGTTAAAAAGTTTCATCATAGAGAGTTGAGCAACTTTGGACCGTCAAAGTTGCTCGGTGTACACTTTTTATAGTTCTTCTATGTCAAATTTTACGAGTATAAGCTTCCAAGATTATTTCGATGTCAAAACACAACCTTTCTATGACAAATGGACAAAAATGTTTAAAGCTCCTCCATAGAAAGAGTTGAGCATCCTCGGACCGTCAAAGTTACTCGGTGTGCACTTTTTATAGTTCTTCTATGTCAAATTTTACGAGTATAAGCTTACGAGATTATTACGATGCCAAAACAGAACCTTTCTATGATAAATAGGCAAAACCATTAAAAAGGTCCTCGATAGAGAGAGTTGAGCAACTTCGGAACATCAAAGTAGCTCGGTGTACACTTTTTATTGTTCTTCTATGTCAAATTTTACGAGTATAAGCTTCCGAGAATATTTCGACGGCAAAACACAAACTTTCTATGACAAATGGACAAAACCGTTAAAAGCTCCTCCATAGAAAGAGTTGAGCTACTTCGGACCAACAGAGTTGCTCGGTGTACACTTTTTATTGTTCTTACATGTCAAATTTTACGAGTATAAGCTTCCGAGATTATTACGATGCCAAAATAAAACCTTTCTATGACAAATGGGCAAAACCATTAAAAACCACCTCAATAGAGAGAGTTGAGCAACTTCGAACCATCAAAGTTGTTCGGTGTACACTTTTTAATGTTCTTTTCTGTCAAATTTTACGAGTATATGCTTCCGAGATTATTTCGATGCTAAAACACCAACTTTCTATGACAAATGGACAAAACTGTTTAAAGCTCCTCCATAGAGAGAGTTGAGCAACCTCGGACCGTCAAAGTTACTCAGTGTGCACTTTTTATTGTTCTTCTATGTCAAATTTTACGAGTATAAGCTTACGAGATTATTACGATGCCAAAACACAACCTTTCTATGATAAATGAACAAAAACCATTAAAAGCTCCTCCATAGAGAGAGTTGAGCAACTTCGAAACATCAAAGTAGCTCGGTGTACACTTTTTATTGTTCTTCTATGTCAAATTTTACGAGTATAAGCTTCCGAGAATATTTCGACGGCAAAACACAAACTTTCTATGACAAATGGAAAAAACTGTTAAAAGCTCCTCCATAGAGAGAGTTGAGCAACTTCGGACCACCAAAGTTGGTCGGTGTACACTTTTTATTGTTCTTATATGTCAAATTTTATGAGTATAAGCTTCCAAGATTATTACGATGACAAAATAAAACCTTTCTATGACAAATGGGCAAAACCATTAAAAACCTCCTCGATAGAGAGAGTTGAGCAACTTCGGACCATGAAAGTTGCTCGGTGTACACTATTTATTGTTCTTTTATGTCAAATTTTTCGAGTATACGCTTCCGAGATTATTTCGATGTCAAAACACCAACTTTCTATGACAAATGGACAAAATCGTCAAAAGCTCCTCCATAGAAAGAGTTAAGCAACTTTGGAAGGTCAAAGTTGCTCGGTGTACACGTTTTATTGTTTCTCTATGTCAAATTTTATGAGTATAAACTTCCTAGATTATTTCGATGCCCAAACAACAACTTTCTATGACAAATGGACAAAACCGTTAAAAGCTCCCCCATAGAGAGAGTTGAGCAACTTCGGACCGTCAAAGTTGCTCGGTGTACACTTTTTATTGTTCTTCCATGTCAAATTTTACGAGTATAAGCTTCCGAGATTATTACGATGCCTATACATAGCATTTCTATGATAAATGGGCAAAACCATTAAAAAGCTCCTCGATAGAGAGAGTTGAGCAACTTCGGAACTTCAAAGTTGCTCGGTGAGCACTTTTTATTGTTCTTCTATGTCAAATTTTACGAGTATAAGCTTCGGAGATTATTTCGATGCCAAAACACCAACTTTCTGTGACAAATGGTCAAAACCGTTAAAAAGCTTCTCCATAGAGAGAGTTGAGCAACTTCAGACCGTTAAAGTTACTCGGTGTACATTTTTTACTGTTCTTTTATGTCAAATTTTACGTGTGTAAGCTTTCGAGATTTTGACGATGCCAAACCACGAACTTTCTATGACAAATGGGTAACACCTTTAAAAAGCTCCTCGATAGAGACAGTTGAGCAACTTCGAACCACCAAAGTTGCTCGGTGTACACTTTTTATTGTTCTTATATTTCAAATTTTATGAGTATAAGCTTCCAAGATTATTACGATGCCAAAATAAAATCTTTCTATGACAAATGGGCAAAACCATTAAAAACCTCCTCGATAGAGAGAGTTGAGCAACTTCGGACCATGGAAGTTGCTCGGTGTACACTTTTTACTGTTCTTATCTGTCAAATTTTACGAGTATAAGCTTCCGAGATTATTACGATGCCAAAATAAAACCTTTCTATGACAAATGGGCAAAACCATTAAAAACCTCCTCGATAGAGAGAGTTGAGCAAATTCGGACCATCAAAGTTGCTCGGTGTACACTTTTTACTGTTCTTTTATGTCAAATTTTACGTGTATAAGCTTTCGAGATTATGACGATGCCAAAACATGAACTTTCTATGACAAATGGGTAACATCCTTAAAAAGCTCCTCGATAGAGAGAGTTGAGCATTTTCGGACCATCAAAGTTGCTCGGTATATTCTTTTTATTGTTCTTCTATGTCAAATTTTACGAGTATAAGCTCCCGTGATGTTTATGATGCAAAAACACAACCTTTCTTTGATAAATGGTCAAAACCGTTAAAAAGCTTCTCCATGGAGAGTTGAGCAACTTCGGACCGTCAAAGTTGCTCGGTGTACACTTTTTATAGTTCTTCTATGTCAAATTTTACGAGTATAAGCTTCCGAGATTATTTCGATGGCAAAACACCAACTTTCTATTACAAATGGACAAAACTGTTAAAAGCTCATCCGTAGAGAGAGTTGAGCAACCTCGGACCGTCAAAGTTGCTCGGTGTATACTTTTTATTGTTCTTCTATGTCAAATTTTATGAGTATAAGCTTACGAGATTATTACGATGCCAAAATACAACCTTTCTATGATAAATGGTCAAAACCATTAAAAAGCTCCTCGATAGAGAGAGTTGAGCAACTTCGGACCATCAAAGTTGCTCGGTATATTTTTTTATTGTTCTTCTATGTCAAATTTTACGAGTATAAGCTTACGAGATTATTACGATGGCAAATTACAACCTTTCTATGATAAATGGGCAAAACCATTAAAAATGTCCTCGATAGAGAGAGTTGAGCAACTTCGGATCATCAAAGTTGCTCTGTGTATACCTTCTATTGTTCCTCTTTGTCAAACTTTACGAGTATAAGCTTCCGAGAATATTTCGACGTCAAAACACCAACTTTCTATGACAAATGGGTAACACTCTTAAAAAGCTCCTCGATAGAGAGAGTTGAGCAACTTCGGACCATCAATGTAGCTCGGTGTACACTTTTTATTGTTCTTGTATGTCAAATTTTACGAGTTTAAGCTTCCGAGAATATTTCGACGGCAAAACACAAACTTTCTATGACAAATGGAAAAAACCGTTAAAAGCTCCTCCATAGAGAGAGTTGAGCAACTTCGGACCACCAAAGTTGGTCGGTGTACACTTTTTATTGTTCTTATATGTCAAATTTTATGAGTATAAGCTTCCAAGATTATTACGATGACAAAATAAAACCTTTCTATGACAAATGGGCAAAACCATTAAAAACCTCCTCGATAGAGAGAGTTGAGCAACTTCGGACCGTCAAAGTTGCTCGGTGTACACTTTTTATTGTTCTTCCATGTCAAATTTTACGAGTATAAGCTTCCGAGATTATTACGATGCCTATACATAGCATTTCTATGATAAATGGGCAAAACCATTAAAAAGCTCCTCGATAGAGAGAGTTGAGCAACTTCGGAACATCAAAGTTGCTCGGTGAGCACTTTTTATTGTTCTTCTATGTCAAATTTTACGAGTATAAGCTTCGGAGATTATTTCGATGCCAAAACACCAACTTTCTGTGACAAATGGTCAAAACCGTTAAAAAGCTTCTCCATAGAGAGAGTTGAGCAACTTCAGACCGTTAAAGTTACTCGGTGTACATTTTTTACTGTTCTTTTATGTCAAATTTTACGTGTGTAAGCTTTCGAGATTTTGACGATGCCAAACCACGAACTTTCTATGACAAATGGGTAACACCTTTAAAAAGCTCCTCGATAGAGACAGTTGAGCAACTTCGAACCACCAAAGTTGCTCGGTGTACACTTTTTATTGTTCTTATATTTCAAATTTTATGAGTATAAGCTTCCAAGATTATTACGATGCCAAAATAAAATCTTTCTATGACAAATGGGCAAAACCATTAAAAACCTCCTCGATAGAGAGAGTTGAGCAACTTCGGACCATGGAAGTTGCTCGGTGTACACTTTTTACTGTTCTTATCTGTCAAATTTTACGAGTATAAGCTTCCGAGATTATTACGATGCCAAAATAAAACCTTTCTATGACAAATGGGCAAAACCATTAAAAACCTCCTCGATAGAGAGAGTTGAGCAAATTCGGACCATCAAAGTTGCTCGGTGTACACTTTTTACTGTTCTTTTATGTCAAATTTTACGTGTATAAGCTTTCGAGATTATGACGATGCCAAAACATGAACTTTCTATGACAAATGGGTAACATCCTTAAAAAGCTCCTCGATAGAGAGAGTTGAGCATTTTCGGACCATCAAAGTTGCTCGGTATATTCTTTTTATTGTTCTTCTATGTCAAATTTTACGAGTATAAGCTCCCGTGATGTTTATGATGCAAAAACACAACCTTTCTTTGATAAATGGTCAAAACCGTTAAAAAGCTTCTCCATGGAGAGTTGAGCAACTTCGGACCGTCAAAGTTGCTCGGTGTACACTTTTTATAGTTCTTCTATGTCAAATTTTACGAGTATAAGCTTCCGAGATTATTTCGATGGCAAAACACCAACTTTCTATTACAAATGGACAAAACTGTTAAAAGCTCATCCGTAGAGAGAGTTGAGCAACCTCGGACCGTCAAAGTTGCTCGGTGTATACTTTTTATTGTTCTTCTATGTCAAATTTTATGAGTATAAGCTTACGAGATTATTACGATGCCAAAATACAACCTTTCTATGATAAATGGTCAAAACCATTAAAAAGCTCCTCGATAGAGAGAGTTGAGCAACTTCGGACCATCAAAGTTGCTCGGTATATTTTTTTATTGTTCTTCTATGTCAAATTTTACGAGTATAAGCTTACGAGATTATTACGATGGCAAATTACAACCTTTCTATGATAAATGGGCAAAACCATTAAAAATGTCCTCGATAGAGAGAGTTGAGCAACTTCGGATCATCAATGTTGCTCTGTGTATACCTTCTATTGTTCCTCTTTGTCAAACTTTACGAGTATAAGCTTCCGAGAATATTTCGACGTCAAAACACCAACTTTCTATGACAAATGGGTAACACTCTTAAAAAGCTCCTCGATAGAGAGAGTTGAGCAACTTCGGACCATCAATGTAGCTCGGTGTACACTTTTTATTGTTCTTGTATGTCAAATTTTACGAGTTTAAGCTTCCGAGAATATTTCGACGGCAAAACACAAACTTTCTATGACAAATGGAAAAAACCGTTAAAAGCTCCTCCATAGAGAGAGTTGAGCAACTTCGGACCACCAAAGTTGGTCGGTGTACACTTTTTATTGTTCTTATATGTCAAATTTTATGAGTATAAGCTTCCAAGATTATTACGATGACAAAATAAAACCTTTCTATGACAAATGGGCAAAACCATTAAAAACCTCCTCGATAGAGAGAGTTGAGCAACTTCGGACCATGAAAGTTGCTCGGTGTACACTATTTATTGTTCTTTTATGTCAAATTTTTCGAGTATACGCTTCCGAGATTATTTCGATGTCAAAACACCAACTTTCTATGACAAATGGGCAAAATCGTCAAAAGCTCCTCCATAGAAAGAGTTAAGCAACTTTGGAAGGTCAAAGTTGCTCGGTGTACACGTTTTATTGTTTTTCTATGTCAAATTTTATGAGTATAATCTTCCTAGATTATTTCGATGCCCAAACAACAACTTTCTATGACAAATGGACAAAACCGTTAAAAGCTCCCCCATAGAGAGAGTTGAGCAACTTCGGACCGTCAAAGTTGCTCGGTGTACACTTTTTATTGTTCTTCCATGTCAAATTTTACGAGTATAAGCTTCCGAGATTATTACGATGCCTATACATAACATTTCTATGATAAATGGGCAAAACCATTAAAAAGCTCCTCGATAGAGAGAGTTGAGCAACTTCGGAACATCAAAGTTGCTCGGTGAGCACTTTTTATTGTTCTTCTATGTCAAATTTTACGAGTATAAGCTTCGGAGATTATTTCGATGCCAAAACACCAACTTTCTGTGACAAATGGTCAAAACCGTTAAAAAGCTTCTCCATAGAGAGAGTTGAGCAACTTCAGACCGTTAAAGTTACTCGGTGTACATTTTTTACTGTTCTTTTATGTCAAATTTTACGTGTGTAAGCTTTCGAGATTATGACGATGCCAAACCACGAACTTTCTATGACAAATGGGTAACACCTTTAAAAAGCTCCTCGATAGAGAGAGTTGAGCAACTTCGGACCACCAAAGTTGCTCGGTGTACACTTTTTATTGTTCTTATATTTCAAATTTTATGAGTATAAGCTTCCAAGATTATTACGATGCCAAAATAAAATCTTTCTATGACAAATGGGCAAAACCATTAAAAACCTCCTCGATAGAGAGAGTTGAGCAACTTCGGACCATGGAAGTTGCTCGGTGTACACTTTTTATTGTTCTTATCTGTCAAATTTTACGAGTATAAGCTTCCGAGATTATTACGATGCCAAAATAAAACCTTTCTATGACAAATGGGCAAAACCATTAAAAACCTCCTCGATAGAGAGAGTTGAGCAAATTCGAACCATCAAAGTTGCTCGGTGTACACTTTTTACTGTTCTTTTATGTCAAATTTTACGTGTATAAGCTTTCGAGATTATGATGATGCCAAAACATGAACTTTCTATGACAAATGGGTAACACCCTTAAAAAGCTCCTCGATAGAGAGAGTTGAGCATTTTCGGACCATCAAAGTTGCTCGGTATATTCTTTTTATTGTTCTTCTATGTCAAATTTTATGAGTATAAGCTCCCGTGATGTTTATGATGCCAAAACACAACCTTTCTTTGATAAATGGTCAAAACCGTTAAAAAGCTTCTCCATGGAGAGTTGAGCAACTTCGGACCGTCAAAGTTGCTCGGTGTACACTTTTTATAGTTCTTCTATGTCAAATTTTACGAGTATAAGCTTCCGAGATTATTTCGATGGCAAAACACCAACTTTCTATTACAAATGGACAAAACTGTTAAAGGCTCCTCCGTAGAGAGAGTTGAGCAACCTCGGACCGTCAAAGTTGCTCGGTGTATACTTTTTATTGTTCTTCTATGTCAAATTTTATGAGTATAAGCTTACGAGATTATTACGATGCCAAAATACAACCTTTCTATGATAAATGGTCAAAACCGTTAAAAAGCTCCTCGATAGAGAGAGTTGAGCAACTTCGGACCATCAACGTTGCTCGGTATATTTTTTTATTGTTCTTCTATGTCAAATTTTACGAGTATAAGCTTACGAGATTATTACGATGGCAAATTACAACCTTTCTATGATAAATGGGCAAAATCATTAAAAATGTCCTCGATAGAGAGAGTTGAGCAACTTCGGATCATCAAAGTTGCTCTATGTATACCTTCTATTGTTCCTCTTGGTCAAACTTTACGAGTATAAGCTTCCGAGAATATTTCGACGTCAAAACACCAACTTTCTATGACAAATGGGTAACACTCTTAAAAAGCTCCTCGATAGAGAGAGTTGAGCAACTTCGGACCATCAAAGTAGCTCGGTGTACACTTTTTATTGTTCTTCTATGTCAAATTTTACGAGTATAAGCTTCCGAGAATATTTCGACGGCAAAACACAAACTTTCTATGACAAATGGAAAAAACCGTTAAAAGCTCCTCCATAGAGAGAGTTGAGCAACTTCGGACCACCAAAGTTGGTCGGTGTACACTTTTTATTGTTCTTATATGTCAAATTTTATGAGTATAAGCTTCCAAGATTATTACGATGACAAAATAAAACCTTTCTATGACAAATGGGCAAAACCATTAAAAACCTCCTCGATAGAGAGAGTTGAGCAACTTCGGACCATGAAAGTTGCTCGGTGTACACTATTTATTGCTCTTTTATGTCAAATTTTTCGAGTATACGCTTCCGAGATTATTTCGATGTCAAAACACCAACTTTCTATGACAAATGGACAAAATCGTCAAAAGCTCCTCCATAGAGAGAGTTGAGCAACTTCAGACCGTTAAAGTTACTCGGTGTACATTTTTTACTGCTCTTTTATGTCAAATTTTACGTGTGTAAGCTTTCGAGATTATGACGATGCCAAACCACGAACTTTCTATGACAAATGGGTAACACCTTTAAAAAGCTCCTCGATAGAGAGAGTTGAGCAACTTCGGACCACCAAAGTTGCTCGGTGTACACTTTTTATTGTTGTTATATTTCAAATTTTATGAGTATAAGCTTCCAAGATTATTACGATGCCAAAATAAAATCTTTCTATGACAAATGGGCAAAACCATTAAAAACCTCCTCGATAGAGAGAGTTGAGCAACTTCGGACCATGGAAGTTGCTCGGTGTACACTTTTTATTGTTCTTATCTGTCAAATTTTACGAGTATAAGCTTCCGAGATTATTACGATGCCAAAATAAAACCTTTCTATGACAAATGGGCAAAACCATTAAAAACCTCCTCGATAGAGAGAGTTGAGCAAATTCGGACCATCAAAGTTGCTCGGTGTACACTTTTTACTGTTCTTTTATGTCAAATTTTACGTGTATAAGCTTTCGAGATTATGATGATGCCAAAACATGAACTTTCTATGACAAATGGGTAACACCCTTAAAAAGCTCCTCGATAGAGAGAGTTGAGCATTTTCGGACCATCAAAGTTGCTCGGTATATTCTTTTTATTGTTCTTCTATGTCAAATTTTATGAGTATAAGCTCCCGTGATGTTTATGATGCCAAAACACAACCTTTCTTTGATAAATGGTCAAAACCGTTAAAAAGCTTCTCCATGGAGAGTTGAGCAACTTCGGACCGTCAAAGTTGCTCGGTGTACACTTTTTATAGTTCTTCTATGTCAAATTTTACGAGTATAAGCTTCCGAGATTATTTCGATGGCAAAACACCAACTTTCTATTACAAATGGACAAAACTGTTAAAGGCTCCTCCGTAGAGAGAGTTGAGCAACCTCGGACCGTCAAAGTTGCTCGGTGTATACTTTTTATTGTTCTTCTATGTCAAATTTTATGAGTATAAGCTTACGAGATTATTACGATGCCAAAATACAACCTTTCTATGATAAATGGTCAAAACCGTTAAAAAGCTCCTCGATAGAGAGAGTTGAGCAACTTCGGACCATCAACGTTGCTCGGTATATTTTTTTATTGTTCTTCTATGTCAAATTTTACGAGTATAAGCTTACGAGATTATTACGATGGCAAATTACAACCTTTCTATGATAAATGGGCAAAATCATTAAAAATGTCCTCGATAGAGAGAGTTGAGCAACTTCGGATCATCAAAGTTGCTCTGTGTATACCTTCTATTGTTCCTCTTTGTCAAACTTTACGAGTATAAGCTTCCGAGAATATTTCGACGTCAAAACACCAACTTTCTATGACAAATGGGTAACACTCTTAAAAAGCTCCTCGATAGAGAGAGTTGAGCAACTTCGGACCATCAAAGTAGCTCGGTGTACACTTTTTATTGTTCTTCTATGTCAAATTTTACGAGTATAAGCTTCGGAGATTATTTCGATGCCAAAACACCAACTTTCTGTGACAAATGGTCAAAACCGTTAAAAAGCTTCTCCATAGAGAGAGTTGAGCAACTTCAGACCGTTAAAGTTACTCGGTGTACATTTTTTACTGTTCTTTTATGTCAAATTTTACGTGTGTAAGCTTTCGAGATTATGACGATGCCAAACCACGAACTTTCTATGACAAATGGGTAACACCTTTAAAAAGCTCCTCGATAGAGAGAGTTGAGCAACTTCGGACCACCAAAGTTGCTCGGTGTACACTTTTTATTGTTCTTATATTTCAAATTTTATGAGTATAAGCTTCCGAGATTATTACGATGCCAAAATAAAACCTTTCTATGACAAATGGGCAAAACCATTAAAAACCTCCTCGATAGAGAGAGTTGAGCAAATTCGGACCATCAAAGTTGCTCGGTGTACACTTTTTACTGTTCTTTTATGTCAAATTTTACATGTATAAGCTTTCGAGATTATGATGATGCCAAAACATGAACTTTCTATGACAAATGGGTAACACCCTTAAAAAGCTCCTCGATAGAGAGAGTTGAGAATTTTCGGACCATCAAAGTTGCTCGGTATATTCTTTTTATTGTTCTTCTATGTCAAATTTTATGAGTATAAGCTCCCGTGATGTTTATGATGCCAAAACACAACCTTTCTTTGATAAATGGTCAAAACCGTTAAAAAGCTTCTCCATGGAGAGTTGAGCAACTTCGGACCGTCAAAGTTGCTCGGTGTACACTTTTTATAGTTCTTCTATGTCAAATTTTACGAGTATAAGCTTCCGAGATTATTTCGATGGCAAAACACCAACTTTCTATTACAAATGGACAAAACTGTTAAAGGCTCCTCCGTAGAGAGAGTTGAGCAACCTCGGACCGTCAAAGTTGCTCGGTGTATACTTTTTATTGTTCTTCTATGTCAAATTTTATGAGTATAAGCTTACGAGATTATTACGATGCCAAAATACAACCTTTCTATGATAAATGGTCAAAACCGTTAAAAAGCTCCTCGATAGAGAGAGTTGAGCAACTTCGGACCATCAACGTTGCTCGGTATATTTTTTTATTGTTCTTCTATGTCAAATTTTACGAGTATAAGCTTACGAGATTATTACGATGGCAAATTACAACCTTTCTATGATAAATGGGCAAAATCATTAAAAATGTCCTCGATAGAGAGAGTTGAGCAACTTCGGATCATCAAAGTTGCTCTATGTATACCTTCTATTGTTCCTCTTGGTCAAACTTTACGAGTATAAGCTTCCGAGAATATTTCGACGTCAAAACACCAACTTTCTATGACAAATGGGTAACACTCTTAAAAAGCTCCTCGATAGAGAGAGTTGAGCAACTTCGGACCATCAAAGTAGCTCGGTGTACACTTTTTATTGTTCTTCTATGTCAAATTTTACGAGTATAAGCTTCCGAGAATATTTCGACGGCAAAACACAAACTTTCTATGACAAATGGAAAAAACCGTTAAAAGCTCCTCCATAGAGAGAGTTGAGCAACTTCGGACCACCAAAGTTGGTCGGTGTACACTTTTTATTGTTCTTATATGTCAAATTTTATGAGTATAAGCTTCCAAGATTATTACGATGACAAAATAAAACCTTTCTATGACAAATGGGCAAAACCATTAAAAACCTCCTCGATAGAGAGAGTTGAGCAACTTCGGACCATGAAAGTTGCTCGGTGTACACTTTTTATTGTTGTTATATTTCAAATTTTATGAGTATAAGCTTCCAAGATTATTACGATGCCAAAATAAAATCTTTCTATGACAAATGGGCAAAACCATTAAAAACCTCCTCGATAGAGAGAGTTGAGCAACTTCGGACCATGGAAGTTGCTCGGTGTACACTTTTTATTGTTCTTATCTGTCAAATTTTACGAGTATAAGCTTCCGAGATTATTACGATGCCAAAATAAAACCTTTCTATGACAAATGGGCAAAACCATTAAAAACCTCCTCGATAGAGAGAGTTGAGCAAATTCGGACCATCAAAGTTGCTCGGTGTACACTTTTTACTGTTCTTTTATGTCAAATTTTACGTGTATAAGCTTTCGAGATTATGATGATGCCAAAACATGAACTTTCTATGACAAATGGGTAACACCCTTAAAAAGCTCCTCGATAGAGAGAGTTGAGCATTTTCGGACCATCAAAGTTGCTCGGTATATTCTTTTTATTGTTCTTCTATGTCAAATTTTATGAGTATAAGCTCCCGTGATGTTTATGATGCCAAAACACAACCTTTCTTTGATAAATGGTCAAAACCGTTAAAAAGCTTCTCCATGGAGAGTTGAGCAACTTCGGACCGTCAAAGTTGCTCGGTGTACACTTTTTATAGTTCTTCTATGTCAAATTTTACGAGTATAAGCTTCCGAGATTATTTCGATGGCAAAACACCAACTTTCTATTACAAATGGACAAAACTGTTAAAGGCTCCTCCGTAGAGAGAGTTGAGCAACCTCGGACCGTCAAAGTTGCTCGGTGTATACTTTTTATTGTTCTTCTATGTCAAATTTTATGAGTATAAGCTTACGAGATTATTACGATGCCAAAATACAACCTTTCTATGATAAATGGTCAAAACCGTTAAAAAGCTCCTCGATAGAGAGAGTTGAGCAACTTCGGACCATCAACGTTGCTCGGTATATTTTTTTATTGTTCTTCTATGTCAAATTTTACGAGTATAAGCTTACGAGATTATTACGATGGCAAATTACAACCTTTCTATGATAAATGGGCAAAATCATTAAAAATGTCCTCGATAGAGAGAGTTGAGCAACTTCGGATCATCAAAGTTGCTCTGTGTATACCTTCTATTGTTCCTCTTTGTCAAACTTTACGAGTATAAGCTTCCGAGAATATTTCGACGTCAAAACACCAACTTTCTATGACAAATGGGTAACACTCTTAAAAAGCTCCTCGATAGAGAGAGTTGAGCAACTTCGGACCATCAAAGTAGCTCGGTGTACACTTTTTATTGTTCTTCTATGTCAAATTTTACGAGTATAAGCTTCGGAGATTATTTCGATGCCAAAACACCAACTTTCTGTGACAAATGGTCAAAACCGTTAAAAAGCTTCTCCATAGAGAGAGTTGAGCAACTTCAGACCGTTAAAGTTACTCGGTGTACATTTTTTACTGTTCTTTTATGTCAAATTTTACGTGTGTAAGCTTTCGAGATTATGACGATGCCAAACCATGAACTTTCTATGACAAATGGGTAACACCTTTAAAAAGCTCCTCGATAGAGAGAGTTGAGCAACTTCGGACCACCAAAGTTGCTCGGTGTACACTTTTTATTGTTCTTATATTTCAAATTTTATGAGTATAAGCTTCCGAGATTATTACGATGCCAAAATAAAACCTTTCTATGACAAATGGGCAAAACCATTAAAAACCTCCTCGATAGAGAGAGTTGAGCAAATTCGGACCATCAAAGTTGCTCGGTGTACACTTTTTACTGTTCTTTTATGTCAAATTTTACATGTATAAGCTTTCGAGATTATGATGATGCCAAAACATGAACTTTCTATGACAAATGGGTAACACCCTTAAAAAGCTCCTCGATAGAGAGAGTTGAGAATTTTCGGACCATCAAAGTTGCTCGGTATATTCTTTTTATTGTTCTTCTATGTCAAATTTTATGAGTATAAGCTCCCGTGATGTTTATGATGCCAAAACAC
Organism: Euonymus europaeus; assembly: GCA_963580455.1. Taxonomy (NCBI): domain Eukaryota; kingdom Viridiplantae; phylum Streptophyta; class Magnoliopsida; order Celastrales; family Celastraceae; genus Euonymus; species Euonymus europaeus. The sequence goes on from OY756965.1 coordinate 11,804,435, forward strand.
AACCTTTCTTTGATAAATGGTCAAAACCGTTAAAAAGCTTCTCCATGGAGAGTTGAGCAACTTCGGACCGTCAAAGTTGCTCGGTGTACACTTTTTATAGTTCTTCTATGTCAAATTTTACGAGTATAAGCTTCCGAGATTATTTCGATGGCAAAACACCAACTTTCTATTACAAATGGACAAAACTGTTAAAGGCTCCTCCGTAGAGAGAGTTGAGCAACCTCGGACCGTCAAAGTTGCTCGGTGTATACTTTTTATTGTTCTTCTATGTCAAATTTTATGAGTATAAGCTTACGAGATTATTACGATGCCAAAATACAACCTTTTTATGATAAATGGTCAAAACCGTTAAAAAGCTCCTCGATAGAGAGAGTTGAGCAACTTCGGACCATCAACGTTGCTCGGTATATTTTTTTATTGTTCTTCTATGTCAAATTTTACGAGTATAAGCTTACGAGATTATTACGATGGCAAATTACAACCTTTCTATGATAAATGGGCAAAATCATTAAAAATGTCCTCGATAGAGAGAGTTGAGCAACTTCGGATCATCAAAGTTGCTCTATGTATACCTTCTATTGTTCCTCTTGGTCAAACTTTACGAGTATAAGCTTCCGAGAATATTTCGACGTCAAAACACCAACTTTCTATGACAAATGGGTAACACTCTTAAAAAGCTCCTCGATAGAGAGAGTTGAGCAACTTCGGACCATCAAAGTAGCTCGGTGTACACTTTTTATTGTTCTTCTATGTCAAATTTTACGAGTATAAGCTTCCGAGAATATTTCGACGGCAAAACACAAACTTTCTATGACAAATGGAAAAAACCGTTAAAAGCTCCTCCATAGAGAGAGTTGAGCAACTTCGGACCACCAAAGTTGGTCGGTGTACACTTTTTATTGTTCTTATATGTCAAATTTTATGAGTATAAGCTTCCAAGATTATTACGATGACAAAATAAAACCTTTCTATGACAAATGGGCAAAACCATTAAAAACCTCCTCGATAGAGAGAGTTGAGCAACTTCGGACCATGAAAGTTGCTCGGTGTACACTATTTATTGCTCTTTTATGTCAAATTTTTCGAGTATACGCTTCCGAGATTATTTCGATGTCAAAACACCAACTTTCTATGACAAATGGACAAAATCGTCAAAAGCTCCTCCATAGAAAGAGTTAAGCAACTTTGGAAGGTCAAAGTTGCTCGGTGTACACGTTTTATTGTTTTTCTATGTCAAATTTTATGAGTATAATCTTCCTAGATTATTTCGATGCCCAAACAACAACTTTCTATGACAAATGGACAAAACCGTTAAAAGCTCCCCCATAGAGAGAGTTGAGCAACTTCGGACCGTCAAAGTTGCTCGGTGTACACTTTTTATTGTTCTTCCATGTCAAATTTTACGAGTATAAGCTTCCGAGATTATTACGATGCCTATACATAACATTTCTATGATAAATGGGCAAAACCATTAAAAAGCTCCTCAATAGAGAGAGTCGAGCAACTTCGGAACATCAAAGTTGCTCGGTGAGCACTTTTTATTGTTCTTCTACGTCAAATTTTACGAGTATAGGCTTCAGAGATTATTTCGATGCCAAAACACCAAATTTCTGTGACAAATGGTCAAAACCGTTAAAAAGCTTCTCCATAGAGAGAGTTGAGCAACTTCAGACCGTTAAAGTTACTCGGTGTACATTTTTTACTGCTCTTTTATGTCAAATTTTACGTGTGTAAGCTTTCGAGATTATGACGATGCCAAACCACGAACTTTCTATGACAAATGGGTAACACCTTTAAAAAGCTCCTCGATAGAGAGAGTTGAGCAACTTCGGACCACCAAAGTTGCTCGGTGTACACTTTTTATTGTTCTTATATTTCAAATTTTATGAGTATAAGCTTCCAAGATTATTACGATGCCAAAATAAAATCTTTCTATGACAAATGGGCAAAACCATTAAAAGCCTTCTCGATAGAGAGAGTTGAGCAACTTCGGACCATGGAAGTTGCTCGGTGTACACTTTTCATTGTTCTTATCTGTCAAATTTTACGAGTATAAGCTTCCGAGATTATTACGATGCCAAAATAAAACCTTTCTATGACAAATGGGCAAAACCATTAAAAACCTCCTCGATAGAGAGAGTTGAGCAAATTCGGACCATCAAAGTTGCTCGGTGTACACTTTTTACTGTTCTTTTATGTCAAATTTTACGTGTATAAGCTTTCGAGATTATGACGATGCCAAAACATGAACTTTCTATGACAAATGGGTAACACCCTTAAAAAGCTCCTCGATAGAGAGAGTTGAGCATTTTCGGACCATCAAAGTTGCTCGGTATATTCTTTTTATTGTTCTTCTATGTCAAATTTTACGAGTATAAGCTCCCGTGATGTTTATGATGCCAAAACACAACCTTTCTTTGATAAATGGTCAAAACCGTTAAAAAGCTTCTCCATGGAGAGTTGAGCAACTTCGGACCGTCAAAGTTGCTCGGTGTACACTTTTTATAGTTCTTCTATGTCAAATTTTACGAGTATAAGCTTCCGAGATTATTTCGATGGCAAAACACCATCTTTCTATTACAAATGGACAAAACTGTTAAAAGCTCCTCCTAGAGAGAGTTGAGCAACCTCGGACCGTCAAAGTTGCTCGGTGTATACTTTTTATTGTTCTTCTATGTCAAATTTTATGAGGATAAGCTTACGAGATTATTACGATGCCAAAATACAACCTTTCTATGATAAATGGTCAAAACCGTTAAAAAGCTCCTCGATAGAGAGAGTTAAGCAACTTCGGACCATCAAAGTTGCTCGGTATATTTTTTTATTGTTCTTCTATGTCAAATTTTACGAGTATAAGCTTACGAGATTATTACGATGGCAAATTACAACCTTTCTATGATAAATGGGCAAAACCATTAAAAATGTCCTCGATAGAGAGAGTTGAGCAACTTCGGATCATCAAAGTTGCTCTGTGTATACCTTCTATTGTTCCTCTTTGTCAAACTTTACGAGTATAAGCTTCCGAGAATATTTCGACGTCAAAACACCAACTTTCTATGACAAATAGGTAACACTCTTAAAAAGCTCCACGATAGAGAGAGTTGAGCAACTTCGGACCATCAAAGTAGCTCGGTGTACACTTTTTATTGTTCTTCTATGTCAAATTTTACGAGTATAAGCTTCCGAGAATATTTCGACGTCAAAACACCAACTTTCTACGACAAATGGACACAACCGTTGAAAGCTCCTCCATAAAGAGAGTTGAGCAACTTCGGACCACAAAAGTTGGTCGGTGTACACTTTTTATTGTTCTTATATGTCAAATTTTACGAGTATAAGCTTTCGAGATTATTACGATGCCAAAATAAAACCTTTCTATGACAAATGGGCAAAACCATTAAAAACCACATCGATAGAGAGAGTTGAGCAACTTCTGACCATCAAATTTGCTCGGTGTACACTTTTTATTGTTCTTTTATGTCAAATTTTACGAGTATATGCTTCCGAGATTATTTCGATGCCAAAACACCAACTTTCTATGATAAATGGACAAAATCGTCAAAAGCTCCTCCATAGAGACGGTTGAGAAACTTTGGACAGTCAAAGTTTCTCGGTGAACACGTTTTATTTTTCTTCTATGTCAAATTTTATGAGTATAAGCTTTCTAGATTATTTCGATGCCAAAACAACTTTCTATGACAGATGGAAAAAACCGTTAAAAGCTCCTCCATAGAGAGAGTTGAGCAACTTCAGACCGTCAAAGTTGCTCGGTGTACAATTTTTACTGTCCTTCTAGGTCAAATTTTACGAGTATAAGCTGCAGAGATTATTACGATGCCAAAACACAACCTTTCTATGATAAATGGGCAAAACCATTAAAAAGCTCCTCGATAGATAGAGTCGAGCAACTTCGAACCATCAAAGTTGCTCGGTGTATACTTTTTATTGTTCTTCTATGTCAAATTTTACGAGTATAAGCTTCTGAGATTATTACGATGCCAAAATACAACCTTTCTATGATAAATGGTCAAAACCGTTAAAAAGCTTCTCCATAGAGAGTTGAGCAACTTCGGACCGTCAAAGTTGCTCGGTATACACTTTTTATAGTTCTTCTATGTCAAATTTTACGAGTATAAGCTTCCGATATTATTTCGATGGCAAAACACCAACTTTCTATGACAAATGGACAAAACTATTAAAAGCTACTCCATAGAGAGAGTTGAGCAACCTCGGACCGTCAAAGTTGCTCGGTGTACACTTTTTATTGTTATTCTATGTCAAATTTTAAGAGTATAAGCTTACGAGATTATTACAATGCCAAAACACAACCTTTCTATGATAAATGGTCAAAACCGTTAAAAAGCTTCTCCATAGAGAGTTGAGCAACCTCGGACTGTCAAATTTCCTCAGTGTACACTTTTTATAGTTCTTCTATGTCAAATTTTACGAGTATAAGCTTCCGAGATTATTTCGATGGCAAAACACCAACTTTCTATGACAAATGGACAAAACTGTTTAAAGCTCCTCCATAGAGAGAGTTGAGCAATCTCGGACCGTCAAAGTTGCTCGGTGTACAATTTTTATTGTTCTTCTATGTCAAATTTTACGAGTATATGGTTATGAGATTATTACAATGCCGAAAGAAAACCTTTCTATGATAAATGGGCAAAACCATTAAAAAGGTTCTTGATAGAGAGAGTTGAGCAACTTCGGATCATCAAAGTTGCTCGGTGTATACTTTTTATTGTTCTTCTTCGTCAAACGTTACGAGTATAAGCTTCCGAGATTATTTCGATGTCAAAACAACACTTTCTGTGACAAATGGACAAAAATCGTTAAAAGCTCCTCCATACAGAGAGTTGAGCAACATTGGAACATCAATGTAGCTCGGTGTACACTTTTTATTGTTCTTCTATGTCAAATTTTACGAGTATAAGCTTTCAAGAATATTTCGACGGCAAAACACAAACTTTCTATGACAAATGGACAAAACCGTTAAAAGCTCCTCCATAGAGAGGGTTGAGCAACTTCGAACCACCAAAGTTGCTCAGTGTACACTTTTTATTGTTCTTATATGTCAAATTTTACGAGTATAAGCTTACGAGATTATTACGATGCCAAAACACAACCTTTCTACGATAAATGGTCAAAACCGTTAAAAAGCTCCTCGTTAGAGAGAGTTGAGCAACTTCGGACCATCAAAGTTGCTCGGTATATTCTTTTTATTGTTCTTCTATGTCAAATTTTACGAGTATAAGCTTACGAGATTATTACGATGGCAAATTACAACCTTTCTATGATAAATGGGCAAAACCATTAAAAAGGTCCTCGATAGAGAGAGTTGAGCAACTTCGGATCATCAAAGTTGCTCTGTGTATACCTTCTATTGTACCTCTTTGTCAAACTTTACGAGTATAAGCTTCCGATAATATTTCGACGTCAAAACACCAACTTTCTATGACAAATGGGTAACACTCTTAAAAAGCTCCTCGATAGAGAGAGTTGAGCAACTTCGGACCATCAAAGTAGCTCGGTGTACACTTTTTATTGTTCTTCTATGTCAAATTTTACGAGTATAAGCTTTCGAGAATATTTCGACGTCAAAACACCAACTTTCTACGACAAATGGACACAACCATTAAAAAGGTTCTTGATAGAGAGAGTTGAGCAACTTCGGATCATCAAAGTTGCTCGGTGTATACTTTTTATTGTTCTTCTTTGTCGAACTTTATGAGTATAAGCTTCCGAGATTATTTCGATGTAAAAACAACAACTTTCTTTGACAAATGGACAAAAACCATTAAAAGCTCCTCCATAGAGAGAGTTGAGCAACTTCGGAACATCAAAGTAGCTCGGTGTACACTTTTTATTGTTCTTCGATGTCAAATTTTACGAGTATATGCTTCCGAGCATATTTCGACGGCAAAACACCAACTTTGTATGAAAAATGGACAAAACCGTTAAAAGCTCCTCCATAGAGAGAGTTGAGCAACTTTGGTCCACCAAAGTTGCTCGGTGTACACTTTTCATTGTTCTTATATGTCAAATTTTATGAGTATAAGCTTCCGAGATTATTACGATTCCAAAATAAAACCTTTCTATGACAAATGAGCAAAACCATTAAAAACCTCCTCGATAGAGAGAGTTGAGCAACTTCGGACAATCAAAGTTGCTCGGTGTACACTTTTTATTGTTCTTTTATGTCAAATTTTTCGAGTATACGCTTCCGAGATTATTTCGAAGCCAAAACACCAACTTTCTATGACAAATGGACAAAATCGCCAAAAGCTCTACCGTAGAGAGAGTTGAGCAACTTTGGACGGTCAAAGTTGCTCGGTGTACACGTTTTATTGTTCTTCTGTGTCAAATTTTATGAGTATAAATTTCCTAGATTATTTCGATCCCAAAACAACAACTTTCTATGACAAATGGACAAAATCGTTAAAAGTTCCTCCATAGAGAGAGTTGATCAACTTCGGACCGTCAAAGTTGCTCGGTGTACACTTTTTATAGTTCCTCTATGTCAAATTTTACGAGTATAAGCTTCTGAGATTATTACGATGCCAAAATACAACCTTTCTATGATAAATGGTAAAAACCGTTAAAAAGCTTCTCCATAGAGAGTTGAGCAACTTCGGACCGTCAAAGTTGCTCGGTGTACACTTTTTATAGTTCTTCTATGTCAAATTTTACGAGTATAAGCTTCCGAGATTATTTCGATGGCAAAACACCAACTTTCTATGACAAATGGACAAAACTATTAAAAGCTACTCCATAGAGAGAGTTGAGCAACCTCGGACCGTCAAAGTTGCTCGGTGTACACTTTTTATTGTTATTCTATGTCAAATTTTAAGAGTATAAGCTTACGAGATTATTACGATGCCAAAACACAACCTTTCTATGATAAATGGTCAAAACCGTTAAAAAGCTTCTCCATAGAGAGTTGAGCAACCTCGGACTGTCAAATTTCCTCAGTGTACACTTTTTATAGTTCTTCTATGTCAAATTTTACGAGTATAAGCTTCCGAGATTATTTCGATGGCAAAACACCAACTTTCTATGACAAATGGACAAAACTGTTTAAAGCTCCTCCATAGAGAGAGTTGAGCAACCTCGGACCGTCAAAGTTGCTCGGTGTATCATTTTTATTATTCTTCTATGTCAAATTTTACGAGTCTAAGGTTATGAGATTATTACGATGCCGAAAGAAAACCTTTCTATGATAAATGGGCAAAACCATTAAAAAGGTTCTTGATAGAGAGACTTGAGCAACTTCGGATCATCAAAGTTGTTCGGTGTATACTTTTTATTGTTCTTCTTTGTCAAACGTTACGAGTATAAGCTTCCGAGATTATTTCGATGTCAAAACAACAACTTTCTGTGACAAATGGACAAAAATCGTTAAAAGCTCCTCCATACAGAGAGTTGAGCAACTTCGGAACATCAAAGTAGCTCGGTGTACACTTTTTATTGTTCTTCTATGTCAAATTTTACGAGTATAAGCTTTCAAGAATATTTTGACGGCAAAACACAAACTTTCTATGACAAATGGAGAAAACCGTTAAAAGCTCCTCCATAGAGAGAGTTGAGCAACTTCGAACCACCAAAGTTGCTCGGTGTACACTTTTTATTGTTCTTATATGTCAAATTTTACGAGTATAAGCTTACGAGATTATTACGATGCCAAAACACAACCTTTCTATGATAAATAGGCAAAACCATTAAAAAGGTCCTCGATAGAGAGAGTTGAGCAACTTCGGATCATCGAAGTTGCTCGGTGTATACTTTTTATTGTTCCTCTTTGTCAAACTTTTCGAGTATAAGCTTCTGAGATTATTTCGATGCCAAAACAACAACTTTCTATGACAAATGGACAAAACCGTTAAAAGCTCCTCCATAGAGAGAGTTTAACAACTTCGAATCACCAAAGTTGCTCGGTGTACACTTTTTACTGTTCTTATATGTCAAATTTTACGAGTATAAGCTTCTGAGATTATTACGATGCCAAAGTAAAACCTTTCTATGACAAATGGGCAAAACCATTAAAAACCTCCTCGATAGAGAGAGTTGAGCAACTTCGGACCATCAAAGTTGCTCGGTGTACACTTTTTATTGTTCTTTTATGTCAAATTTTACGAGTATATGCTTCCGAGATTATTTCGATGCCAAAACACCAACTTTCTATCACAAATGGACAAAATCGTCAAAAGCTCCTCCATAGAGAGAGTTGAGCAACTTTGGGCAGTCAAAGTTGCTCGGTGTACACGTTTTATTGTTCTTCTATGTCAAATTTTATTTGTACAAGCTTCGTAGATTATTTCGATGCCAAAACAACAACTTTCTATGAAAAATGGACAAAACCGTTAAAAGCTCCTCGATAGAGAGAGTTGAGCAACTTCGGACCGTCAAACTTGCTCGGTGTGCAATTTTTATTGGTCTTCTATGTCAAATTTTACGAGTATAAGCTTCCGAGATTATTATAATGCCTAAACAGAACATTTCTATGATAACTGGGCAAAACCATTAAAAAGCTACTCGATAGAGAGAGTTGAGCAATTTCGGAACATCAAAGTTTCTCGGTGAGCACTTTTTATTGTTCTTCTATGTCGAATTTTATGAGTATAAGCTTTCTAGATTATTTCGATGCCAAAACAACAACTTTCTATGAAAAATGGTCAGAACCGTTAAAAAGCTTCTCCATAGAGAGAGTTGAGCAACTTTAAACCGTTAAAGTTGCTCGGTGTACACTTTTTATGTTCTTTTATGTCGAATTTTACGAGTATAAGCTTCCGAGATTATTACAATGCCAAAACACAAACTTTCTATGAGAAATGGGTAACACCCTTAAAAAGCTCCTCGATAGAGAGAGTTGAGCAACTTCGGACCATAAAAGTTGCTCGGTGTACACTTTTTATTGTTCTTCTATGTCAAATTTTATGAGTATAAGCTTTCGAGAGTATTACGATGCCAAAACAGCAACTTTCTATGAAAAATGGTCAAAACCGTTAAAAAGGTCCTCGATATAGAGAGTTGAGCAACTTCGGACTACCGAAGTTGGTCGGTGTATACTTTTAATCATTCTTCTATGTCAAACTTTACGAGTATATGCTTCGGAGATTATTTCTATGCCAAAACAACAACTTTCTATGACAAATGGACAAAAATCATTAAAAGCTCCTCCATAGATAGAGTTGAGCAACTTCGGACCATCAAAATTGCTTGGTGTAAACTTTTTAATGTTCTTCTATGTCAAATTTTACAAGTATGATGCCAAAATACAATCTTTCTATGAAAAATGGGCAAAATCATTAAAAAGCTCCTCGATGGAGATAGTTGAGCAACTTCGGACCATCAAAGTTGCTCGGTGTACACTTTTTAATGTTCTTTTATGTCAAATTTTATGAGTATATGCTTCCGAGATTATTTCGATGCCGAAACACCAACTTTCTATGAAAAATGGACAAAACCGTTAAAAGCTTCTCCATAGAGAGAGTTCAGCAACTTTGGACGATCAAAGTTGCTCGGTGTACACTATTTACTGTTCTTTTATATCAAATTTTAAGAGTATAAGCTTTCGAGATTATTTCGATGCCAAAACACCAACTTTCTATGACAAATGGAAAAAACCGTTAAAAGCTTCTTCATAGAGAGTTGAGCAACTTTGGACCGTCAAAGTTGCTCGGTGTACAATTTTTATTGTTCTTCTCTGTCAAATTTTACGAGTATAAGCTTCCGAGATTATTTCGATGTCAAAACACCAACTCTCTATGAAAAATGGACAAAACTGTTAAAAGGTTCTCCGTTGAGAGAGTTGAACAACTTCGGACCATCAAAGTTGCTCGGTGTACACTTTTTATTGTTCTTCTATGTCAAATTTTACGAGTATAAGCTTACGAGATTATTACGAAGCCAAAACACAACCTTTCTATGATAAATGGGCAAAACCATTAAAAAGCTTCTCGATAGAGAGAGTTGAGCAACTTCGGACCATCAAAGTTGCTCAGTGAGCACTTTTTATTGTTCTTCTATGTCAAATTTTAAGAGTATAAGCTTCCAAGATTATTTCGATGCCAAAACACCAACTTTCTCTGACAAATGGTCAAAACCGTTAAAAAGCTTCTCCATAGAGAGAGTTGAGCAACTTTGGACCGTTAAAGTTGCTCGGTGTACACTTTTTATTGTTCTTTTATGTCAAATTTTACGAGTATGAGCTTGCGAGATTATTACGATGCCAAAACATGAACTTTCTATGACAAATGGGCAACACCCTTAAAAAGCTCCACGATAGAGAGAGTTGAGCAACTTCGGACCATCAAATTTGCTCGGTGTCACTTTTTATTGTTTTTCTATGTCAAATTTTATGAGTATATGCATCCGAGATTATTACGATGCCAAAACATCAACTTTCTATGACAAATAGTCAAAACCGTTAAAAAGCTCCTCGATATAGAGAGTTGAGCAACTTCGGACCATCAAAGTTGCTCGGTGTATAATTTTTATTATTCTTCTATGTCAAACTTTACGAGTATAAGCCTCGGAGATTATGTCCATGCCAAAACAAAAACTTTCTATGACAAATGGACAAAAACCGTTAAAAGCCCTTCCATAGAGAGAGTTGAGCAACTTCGGGCCATCAAAGTTGCTCGGTGTACACTTTTGATTGTTCTTTTATGTCAAATTTTAAGAGCATAAGCTTTCGAGATTATTTCGATGCCAAAACAACAACTTTCTATGACAAATCGACAAAACCGTTAAAAGCTTCTCCATAGAGAGTTGAGCAACTTCGGACCGTCAAAGTTGCTCGGTGTACACTTTTTATTGTTCTTCTATGTCAAATTTTACGAGTATAAGCTTCCGTGATTATTTCGATGTCAAAACACCAACTTTCTATGAAAAATGGACAAAACAGTTAAAAGGTCCTCCGTAGAGAGAGTTGAACAACTTCGGACCGTCAAAGTTGCTCGGTGTACACTTTTTATTGTTCTTCTATGTCAAATTTTACGAGTATAAGCTTACGAGATTATTATGAAGCCAAAACACAACCTTTCTATGATAAATGGTCAAAACCATTAAAAAGCTTCTCGATAGAGAGAGTTGAACAACTTCGGACCATCAAAATTGCTCGATGTACACTTTTGATTGTTCTTTTATGTCAAATTTTAAGAGTATAAGCTTTCGAGATTATTTCGATGACAAAACACCAACTTTCTATGACAAATGGACAAAACTGTTAAAAGCTCCTCCGTAGAGAGAGTTGAGCAACTTCGGAACATCAAAGTAGCTCAGTGTACACTTTTTATTGTTCTTCTATGTCAAATTTTACGAGTATAAGCTTCCGAGAATATTTCGACGCCAAAACACCAACCTTCTATGACAAATGGACAAAACCGTTAAAAGCTCCTCCATAGAAAGAGTTGAGCAACTTCGGACCACCAAAGTTGCTCGGTGTACACTTTTTATTGTTCTTATATGTCAAATTTTATGAGTATAAGCTTCCGAGATTATTACGATGCCAAAATACAACCTTTCTATGACAAATGGGCAAAACCATTAAAAAGCACCTCGATAGAGAGAGTTGAGCAATTTCGGACCATCCAAGTTGCTCGGTGTACACTTTTTATTGTTCTTTTATGTAAAATTTTACGAGTATATGCTTCCGAGATTATTTCGATGCCAAAACACCAACTTTCTATGACAAATGGACAAAATCGTTAAAAGCTCCTCCATAGGGAGAGTTGAGCAACTTTGGACGATCAAAGTTGCTCGGTGTACACGTTTTATTGTTCTTCTATGTCAAATTTTATGAGTATAAGCTTCCTAGATTATTTCGATGCCAAAATGACAACTTTCTATGACAAATGGAAAAAATCGTTAAAAGCTCCTCCATAGAGAGAGTTGAGCAACTTCGGAGCATCAAAGTTGCCCCGTGTACACGTTTTACTGTTCTTCTATGCAAAATTTTATGAGTATGAGCTTCGTATATTATTTTGATGCCAAAACACCAACTTTCTATTACAAACGGACAAAACCGCTAAAAGCTCCACCATAGAGACAGTTGAGCAACTTTGGACCATCAAAGTTGCTCGGTGTACAGTTTTTATTGTTATTCCATGTCAAATTTTATGAGTATAAGATTTCGAGATTATTTCGATGCCAAAACACCAACTTTCTATGACAAATGAACAAAACCGTTAAAAGCTCCTCCATAGAGAGAGTTGAGCAACTTCGGACCATCAAAGTTGCTCGGTGTGCACTTTTTATTGTTCTTATATGTCAAATTTTACGAGTATAAGCTTTCGAGATTATTACGATGCCAAAATACAACCTTTTCATGACAAATGGGCAAAAACGTTAAAAAGCTCCTCGATAGAGAGAGTTGAGCAACTTTGGACGATCAAAGTTGCTCGGTGTACACGTTTTATTGTTCTTCTATGTCAAATTTTATGAGTATAAGCTTCCTAGATTATTTCGATGCCAAAACAACAACTTTCTCTGACAAATGGAAAGAACCGTTAAAAGCTCCTCCATAGAGAGAGTTGAGCAACTTCGGACCATCAAAGTTGCTCCGTGTACACTTTTTACTGTTCTTCTATGTAAAATTTTACGAGTATAAGCTTCGTAGATTATTTCGATGCCAAAAGACGAACTTTCTATTATAAATTGACAAAACCGCTGAAATCTGCACCATAGAGACAGTTGCGCAACTTCGGACCATCAAAGTTGCTCGGTGTGCACTTTTTATTGTTATTTTATGTCAAATTTTATGAGTATAAGCTTCCGAGATTATTTCAATGCCAAAACACCAACTTTTTATGACAAATGCTCAAAACTGTAAAAAAGCTGCTCCAGAGTGAGAGTTGAGCAACTTCGGACCGTTAAAGTTGCTCAGTATACACTTTTTATTGTTCTGCTATGTCAAATTTTATGAATATATGCTTCCGAGATTTATATGATGCAAAAACACGAACTTTCTATGATAAATGGCGAAAACCGTTAAAGAGCTCCTCGATAGAGAGAGTCGAGCAACTTCGGACCATCAAAATTGCTCGGTGTACACTTTTTATAGTTCCTCTTTGTCAAATTTTACAAGTATAAGCTTCCGAGATTATTACGATGCCAAAACACCAACTTTCTATGACACATGGTCAAAACCATTAAAAAGCTCCTCGATAAAGAGGGTTGAGCAACTTCGGACCATCAAAGTTGCTCGGTATATACTTTTTATTGTTCTTCCATGTCAAACTTTACGAGTATAAGCTTTCAAGATTATTTCAATGCCAAAACAACAACTTTCTATGACAAATGGACAAAAACCGTTAAAAACTCCTCCATAGAGAGAGTTGAGAAACTTCGGACCACCAAAGTTGCTCGGTTTGCACTTTTTATTGTTCTTCTATGTCCAATTTTACGAGTATAAGCTTCATAGATTATTTCGATGCCAAAACGACAACTTTCTATTATAAATGGACAAAACCATTAAAAGCTCCCTCATAGAAAGAGTTGAGCAACTTCAGACCATCAAACTTTCTCGGTGTACACTTTTTATTGTTCTTTTTTGTCAAATTTTATGTGTATAAGCATCCGAGATTATTTCGATGTCAAAACACCAATTTTCTATGACAAATGGGCAAAACTGATAAAAGCTCCTCCATAGAGAGAGTTGAGCAACTTCGGACCATCAAAGTTGCTCGTTGTATACTTTTTATTATTCTTCTGTGCCAAATTTTACGAGTATATGCTTCTGAGATTATTTCGATGGCAAAACACCAACTTTCTATGACAAAGGGACAAAACCATTAAAAGCTCCTCGATAGAGAGAGTTGAGCAACTTCGGACCATCAAAGTTGCTCGGTGTACACTTTTTATTATTCTTCTATGTCAAATTTTACAAGTATAAGCTTCCCATATTATTACGATACTAAAATACAACCTTTCTATGACAAATGGGCAAAACCGTTAAGAAGCACCTCGATAGAGAGAGTTGAGCAACTTCGTACCATCAAAGTTGCTCAGTGCACACCTTTTATTGTTTTTTTATGTCAAATTTTACGAGTATATACTTTAGAGATTATTTCGATGCCAAAACACCAACTTTCTATGACAAATGGACAAAATCGTTAAAAGCTCCTCCATAAAGAGAGTTGAGAAACTTCGGACGATCAAAGTTGCTCGGTGTACACGTTTTATTGTTCTTCTATGTCGAATTTTATGAGTATAAGCTTTCTAGATTATTTCGATGCCAAAACAACAATTTTCTATGACAAATGGACAAAACCGTTAAAAGCTCCTTCATAGAGAGAGTTGAGCAACTTCGGACCATCAAAGTTGTTCGGTGTACACTTTTTATTGTTCTTCTATGTCATATTTTACGAGTATAAGCTTCGTAGATTATTTCAATGCCAAAACGCTAACTTTCCATTACAAATGGACAAAACCGCTAAAAACTCCACCATAGAGACAGTTGATCAACTTAGGACTATCAAAGTTGCTCGGTGTACACTTTTTATAGTTCTTCTATGTCAAATTTTACGAGTATAAGCTTCCGAGATTATTTCAATGCCGAAACATGAACTTTCTATGAAAAATGGTCAAAACCGTAAAAGGACTCCTCCATAGAGAGAGTTCAGCAACTAAGGACCGTTAAAGTTGCTCGGTGTACACTTTTTACTGTTCTTCTATGTAAAATTTTATGAGTATAAGCTTCCGAGATTATTACGATGCCAAAACACGAACTTTCTATGAAAAATGGCCGAAACCGTTAAAATGCTCCTGATAGAGGGACTTTTGCAACTTCAGACCATTAAAATTGCTCGGTGTACACTTCTTATAGTTCTTCTATGTCAAATTTTATGAGTATAAGGTTCCGAGATTATTAAGATGCCAAAACACCAACTTTCTATGACACATGGTCAAAACCGTTAAAAAGCTCCTTGATAGAGAGAGTTGAGCAACTTCAGACCATAAAAGTTGCTCGGTATATACTTTTTATTGTTCTTCTATGTAATAATTTACGAGTATAAGCCTCAGAGATTATTTCGATGCCAAAACAACAACTTTCTATGACAAATGGACAAAACCGTTAAAAGCTCCTCCATAGAGAGAGTTGAGCAACTTCGAACCGTCAAAGTTGCTCGGTGTACAATTTTTATTGTTCTTCTATGTCAAATTTTACGAGTATAAGCTGCCGAGATTATTACGATGCCAAAACATAACCTTTCTATGATAAATGGGCAAAACCATTAAAAAGCTCCTCGATAGAGAGAGTTGAGCAACTTCGGACCATCAAAGTTGCTCGGTGTATAGTTTTTATTGTTCTTCTATGTCAAATTTTACGAGTATAAGCTTCTGAGATTATTACGATGTTAAAATACAACCATTCTATGATAAATG
Organism: Euonymus europaeus; assembly: GCA_963580455.1. Classification (NCBI taxonomy): domain Eukaryota; kingdom Viridiplantae; phylum Streptophyta; class Magnoliopsida; order Celastrales; family Celastraceae; genus Euonymus; species Euonymus europaeus. The sequence goes on from OY756965.1 coordinate 11,819,825, forward strand.
GTCAAAACCGTTAAAAAGCTTCTCCATAGAGAGTTGAGCAACTTCAGACTGAAGTTGTTGCTCAGTGTATACTTTTTATAGTTATTCTATGTCAAATTTTACGAGTATAAGCTTCCGAGATTATTTCGATGGCAAAACACCAACTTTCTATGACAAATGGACAAAACCGTTAAAAGCTCCTCCATAGAGAGAGTTGAGCATCTTCGGACCATCAAAGTTGCTCCGTGTACACTTTTTATTGTTCTTCTATGTAAAATTTTACGAGTATAAGCTTCGTAGATTATTTCGATATCAAAATGCCAACTTTCTATGACAAATGGACAAAACCGCTAAAAGCTCCACCATAGAGAGAGTTGAGCAACTTCGGACCATCAAAGTTGCTCGGTGTACACTTTTTATTATTATTCTATGTCAAATCTTATGATTATAAGCTTCCTAGATTATTACGATGCCAAAATACAACATTTCTGTGACAAATGGGCAAAATCATTAAAAAGTTCCTCGATAGAGAGAGTTGAGCAACTTCGGACCATCAAAGTTGCTCGGTGTACACTTTTTATTGTTCTTTTATGTCAAATTTTACAAGCATATGCTTCCGAGATTATTTCGATGGCAAAACTCCAACTTTCTATGAGTATAAGGTTCCGAGATTATTAAGATGCCAAAACACCAACTTTCTTTGACACATGGTCAAAACCGTTAAAAAGCTCATTGATAGAGAGAGTTGAGCAACTTCAGACCATAAAAGTTGCTCGGTATATACTTTTTATTGTTCTTCTATTTAAAACTTTACGAGTATAAGCTTCCGAGATTATTTTGATGACAAAACAACAACTTTCTATTCCAAATGGACAAAAACCGTTAAAAGCGCCTCCATAGAGAGAGTTGAGCAACTTCGGACCATCAATGTTGCTTAGTGTACAGTTTTTATTGTTCTTCTATGTCAAATCTTGTGATTATAAGCTTCCTAGATTATTACGATGCCAAAATACAACCTTTCTACGACAAATGGGCAAAATCATTAAAAATATCCTCGATAGAGAGAGTTGAGCAACTTCGGACCATCAAAGTTGCTCGGTGTACACTTTTTATTGTTTTTTTATGTGAACTTTTACAAGCATATGCTTCCGAGATTATTTCGTTGGCAAAACACCAACTTTCTATGACAAATGGACAGAATTGTTAGAAGCTCCTCCATAGAGAGAGTTGAGCAACTTTGGACGATCAGAGTTGCTCGGTGTATACGTTTTATTGTTCTTCTATGTCAAATTTTACGAGTATAAGCTTGCTAGATTATTTCGATGCCAAAACAACAATTTTCTATGACAAATGGGCAAAATCGTTAAAAGCTCCTTCACATAGAGAGAGTTGAGCAACTTCGGACCATCAAAGTTGTTCCGTGTACACTTTTTATTGTTCTTCTATGTAAAATTTTACGAGTATAAGTTTCGTAGATTATTTCAATGCCAAAACACGAACTTTCTATGAAAAATGGCCAAAACCGTTAAAAAGCTCTTGATAGAGAGACTTCTGCAACTTTGGACCATCAAAATTGCTCGGTGTACACTTCTTATACTTCTTCTATGTCAAATTTTACGTGTCTATGCTTCGTATATTATTTCGATGCCAAAATGACAACTTTCTATTGTAAATGGACAAAACCATTAAAAGCTCCTCCATAGAGAGAGTTGATCAACTTCGGACCATCAAAGTTGCTCGATGTACACTTTTTATTGTTCTTTTATGTCAAATTTTACGAGTATAAGCTTCCGAGATTATATCGATGATAAAACATCAATTTTCTATGACAAATGGGCAAAACCGTTAAAAGCTCCTCCATAGAGAGAATTGAGCAACTTTGGACCATCAAAGTTGCTCGTTGTATACTTTTTATTATTCTATTATGTAAAACTTTACGAGTATAAGCTTTCGAGATTATTTCGATGCCAAAACAACGACTTGCTATGACAAATGGACAAAACCATTAAAAAGCTCCGCGATAGAGAGAGTTGAGCATTTTTGGACTATCAAAATAGGTCGGTGTATACTTTTTATAGTTCTTCTATGTCAAATTTTACGAGTATAAGTTTCCGAGATTATTTCGATGCCAAAACAACAACTTTGTATGACAAATGGACAAAAACCGTTAAAAGCTCCTCCATAGAGAGAGTTGAGCAACTTCGGACCATCAAAGTTGTATGGTGTACACTTTTTATTGTTCTCCTATGTCCAATTTTACGTGTATATGCTTCGTATATTATTTCGATGCCAAAATGACAACTTTCTATCGTAAATGGAGAAAACCGTTAAAAGCTCCTCCATAGAGAGAGTGGAGGAACTTCGGTCCATCAAAGTTGCTCGATGTACACCTTTTATTGTACTTTTATGTCAACTTTTACGAGTATAAGCTTCCGAGATTATATCGATGCCAAAACATCAATTTCTATGACAAATGGGCAAAACCGTTAAAAGCTCCTCCATAGAGAGAGTTGAGCAACTTCGGACCGTCAAAGTTGCTCGTTGTATACTTTTTATTATTCTATTCTGTCAAACTTTACGAGTACAAGCTTCCAAGATTATTTCGATGCCAAAACAACAACTGTCTATGACAAATGGAAAAAAACCGTTAAAAGCTCTTGCATAGAGAGAGTTGAGAAACTTCGGACAATCAAAGTTGCTCCGTGTACACTTTTTATTATTCTTTTGTGTCAAATTTTACGAGTATAAGCTTTCGAGATTATTTCGATACCAAAACACCAATTTTCTACGAGAAATGGGCAAAACCGTTAAAAGCTCCTCCATAGAGAGTGTTGAGCAACTTCGGACCATCAAAGTTGCTCGGTGTACACTTTTTATTATTCTTCTGTGTCAAATTTTACGAGTATAAGCTTCCGAGATTATTACGATGGCAAAACATCAACTTTCTATGACAAATGGGCAAAACCATTAAAAAGCTCCTCGGTAGAGAGAGTTGAGCAACTTCAGATCATCAAAGTTGCTCGGTGTACACTTTTTATTGTTCTTCTTTGTCAAATTTTACGAGTATAAGCTTCCGAGATTATTACGATGGCAAAACATCAACTTTCTATGACAAATGGGCAAAATCGTTAAAAAGCTCGTCGATAGAAAGATTTGAGCAACTTCGGACCATCAAAGTTGCTTGATGTACACTTTTTATTGTTCTTCTATGTCAAATTTTACGAGTATAAGCTTCCGAGATTATTACGATGGCAAAACATCAACTTTCTATGACAAATGGGCAAAACCATTAAAAAGCTACTCGGTAGAGAGAGTTGAGCAACTTCAGATCATCAAAGTTGCTCGGTGTACACTTTTTATTGTTCTTCTTTGTCAAATTTTACAAGTATAAGTTTCCGAGATTATTACAATGGCAAAACACCCAACTTTCTATGACAAATGCTCCAAACCGCTAAAAAGCTCCTCGATAGAGAGAGTTGAGTAACTTCGGAACATGAAAGTTGCTCGGTGTATACTTTTTACTGTTCTACTATGTCAAACTTTACGAGTATAAGCTTCCGAGATTATTTCGATGCCAAAACAACAACTTTCTATGACAAATGGACAAAACCCGTTAAAAGCTCCTGCATAGAGAGAGTTGAGAAACTTCGGACAATCAAAGTTGCTCGGTGTACACTTTTTATTGTTCTTTTATGTCAAATTTTACGAGTATAAGCTTCCGAGATTATTTCGATACCAAAACACCAATTTTCTACGAGAAATGGACGAAACCGTTAAAAGCTCCTCCATAGAGAGTGTTGAGCAACTTCGGACCATCAAAGTTGCTCGTTGTACACTTTTTATTATTCTTCTGTGTCAAATTTTACGAGTATAGGCTTCCGAGATTATTACGATGGCAAAACACAAACTTTCCATGACAAGTACTCAGAATCGTTAAAAAGCTCATCGATAGAGAGAGTTGAGCAACTTCGGAACATCAAAGTTGCTTGATGTACACTTTTTATTGTTCTTCTATGTCAAATTTTATGAGTATAAGATTCCGAGATTATTACGATGACAAAACATCAACTTTCTATGACAAATGGCCAAAACCATTAAAAAGCTCCTCGATAGAGAGAGTCGAGCAACTTCGGATCATCAAAGTTGCTCGGTGTACACCTTTTATTATTCTTCTATGTCAAATTTTACAAGTATAAGCATCCGAGATTATTACAATGCCAAAACACCCAACTTTCTATGACAAATGCTCCAAACCGTTAAAAAGCTCCTCGATAGAGAGGCTTGAGTAACTTTGGAACATCAAAGTTGCTCGGTGTACACTTTTTATTGTTCTACTATGTCAAACTTTACGAGTATAAGCTTCCGAGATGATTTTGATGCCAAAACAATAACTTTCTATGATAAATGGACAAAACTGTTAAATGTTCCTCCATAGAGAGAGTTGAGCGACTTCGGACCATCAAAGTTGCTCGTTGTACACTTTTTATTGTTCTTGTATGTCAAATTTTACGTGTATAAGCTTCGTCGATTGTTTTGATGCTAAAACAACAACATTCAATTACAAATAGGCAAAACCGTTAAAAGCTCCACCGTAGAGAGAGTTGAGCAACTTCGGACCATCAAAGTTTCTCGGTGTTCACTTTTTATTGTTCTTCTATGTCGAACTTTACGAGTATAAGCTTCCGAGATTATTTCGATGCCAAAACAACAACTTTCTATGAAAAATGGACAAAAACCGTTAAAAGCTCCTGCATAGAGAGAGTTGAGAAACTTCGGACAATCAATGTTGCTCGGTATACACTTTTTATCGTTCTTTTATGTCAAATTTTACGAGTTTAAGCTTCCGAGATTATTACGATGGCAAAAAACCAACTTTCCATGACAAGTGGTCAAAATCGTTAAAAAGCTCGTCGATGGAGAGTGTTGAGCAACTTCGGACCATCAAAGTTGCTCGGTGTACACTTTTTATTATTCTTCTGTGTCAAATTTTACGAGTATAGGCTTCCGAGATTATTACGATGGCAAAACACAAACTTTCCATGACAAGTAGTCAAAATCGTTAAAAAGCTCGTCGATAGAGAGAGTTGATAAACTTCGGAACATCAAAGTTTCTCGGTGTACACCTTTTATTGTTCTTCTATGTCAAATTTTACAAGTATAAGCATCCAAGATTATTACAATGCCAAAACACCCAACTTTCTATGACAAATGCTCCAAACCGTTAAAAAGCTCCTCGATAGAGAGAGTTGAGTAACTTCATAACATCAAAGTTGCTCGGTGTACACTTTTTATTGTTCTTCTTTGTCAAATTTTACAAGTATAAGTTTCTGAGATTATTACAATGGCAAAACACCCAACTTTCTATGACAAATTGGCAAAACCGTTAAAAGCTCCACTGTAGAGAGAGTTGAGCAACTTCGGACCATCAAAGTTGCTTGGTGTTCACTTTTTATTGTTCTTCTATGTCAAACTTTACGAGTATAAGCTTCCGAGATTATTTCGATGACAAAACAACAACTTTCTATGACAAATGGACAAAAATCGTTAAAAGCTCCTGCATAGAGAGAGTTGAGAAACTTCGGACAATCAAATTTGCTCGGTATACACTTTTTATTGTTCTTTTATGTCAAATTTAACGAGTTTAAGCTTCCAAAATTATTTCGATACCAAAACACCAATTTTCTACGAGAAATGGGCGAAACCGTTAAAAGCTTCTCCATAGAGATTGTTGAGCAACTTCGGACCATCACAGTTGCTCGGTGTACACTTTTTATTATTCTTCTGTGTAAAATTTTACGAGTATAAGCTTCCGAGATTATTACGATGGCAAAACACCAACTTTCCAGGACAAGTGGTCAAAATCGTTAAAAAGCTCATCGATGGAGAGAGTTGAGCAACTTTGAACCATCTAAGTTGCTTGATGTACACTTTTTATTGTTCTTCTATGTCAAATTTTACGAGTATAAGCTTCCGAGATTATTACGATGGCAAAACATCAACTTTCCATGACAAATTGGCAAAACCGTTAAAAAGCTCCTCGATAGAGAGAGTTGAACAACTTTGGAGCATAAAAGTTGCTCGGTGTACACCTTTTATTGTTCTTCTATGTCAAACTTTACGAGTATAAGCTTCCGAGATTATTTCGATGCCAAAACAACAACTTTCTATGACAAATGGACAAAAACCGTTAAAAGCTCCTGCATAGAGAGAGTTGAGAAACTTCGGACAATCAAAGTTGCTCGATCTACAATTTTTATTGTTCTTCTATGTCAAATTTTACGAGTATAAGCTTCGTCGATTTTTTCGATGCCAAAACAACAACTTTCTATTATAAATAGACAAAACCGTTAAAAGATCCACCATAGAGAGAGTTGAGCAACTTCGGACCATCAAAGTTGGTCGGTGTACACTTTTTATCAGTATAAGCTTCCGAGATTATTACGATGGCAAAACATTAACTTTCTATGACCAATGGGCAAAACCGCTAAAAAGCTCCTTGATAGAGAGAGTTGAGCAACTTCGGACCATCAAAGTCGCTAGGTGTACACTTTTTATTCTTCTTTTATGTCAAATTTTATGACTATAAGCTTCCGAGATTATTACGATGCCAAAACACCCAACTTTCTATGACAAATGGACAAAACCGTTCAAAGCTCCACCATAGAGAGAGTTGAGCAACTTCGTACTATCAAAGTTTCTCGGTGTACACCTTTTATTGTTCTTCTATGTCAAATTTAACGAGTATAAGCTTCCGAGATTATTACGATGGCAAAACACCAATTTTCCATGACAAATTGGCAAAACCGTTAAAGAGCTCCTCGATAGAGCGAGTTGAACAACTTCGGACCATCAAAGTTGCTCGATGTGCACTTTTTATTGTTCTTCTATGTCAAATTTTACGAGTATAAGCTTCCGAGATTATTTCGATGCCAAAACACCAACTTTCTATGACAAATGGTCAAAATCGATAAAAAGCTCCTCCATAGAGAGAGTTGATCAACTTCGGACCGTTAAGGTTGCTCGGTGTCCACTTTTTATTGTTCTTCTATGTCAAATTTTACGAGTATAAGCTTCCGAGATTATTACGATGCCAAAACAGGAACTTTCTATGACAAATGGGCAAAACAGTTAAAAAGCTCCTCGATAGAGAGAGTTGAGCAACTACGGACCATCAAAGTTGCTCGGTGTATACTTTTTATTGTTCTACTATGTCAAACTTTACGCGTATAAGCTTCCTAGATTATTACGATGGCAAAAACCAACTTTCTATGACAAATAGACAAAACCATTAAAAAGCTCCTCGATAGACAGAGTTGAGCAACTTCGGGCCATCAAAGTTGCTCGGTGTACACTTTTTATTGTTCTTCTATGTCAAATTTTACGAGTATAAGCTTCCGAGATTATTACGATGCCAAAACACCAACTTTCTATGACAAATGGTCTAACCCGTTAAAAAGCTCCTTGATAGAGAGAGTTGAGCAACTTTGAACAGTCAAAGCTGCTCGGTGTATACTTTTTATTGCTCTACTATGTCAAACTTTACGAGTATAAGCTTGAAAGATTATTTTGATGCCAAAATAACAACTTTCTATGACAGATGGACAAAAACCATTAAAAGCTGCTGTATAGAGAGAGTTGAGCAACTTTGGACCATCAAAGTTACTCGATCTACACTTTTTATTGTTCTTCTATGTCCATTTTTAAGAGTATAAGCTTCCGAGATTATTTCAATGCCAAAACACCAACTTTCTATGACAAATGGTCAAAATCATTAAAACATTCCTCCGTATAGAGAGTTGAGCAACTTCGGACCGTTAAAGTTGCTCGGTGTGCACTTTCTATTGTTCTTCTCTGTCAAATTTTACGAGTATAAGCTTACGAGATTATTTCGATGCTAAAACACCAAATTTCTATGACAAATGGTCAAAATGTTAAAAAGCTCCTTCATAGAGAGAGTTGAGCAACTTCAGACCGTTGAAGTTGCTCAATGTCAACTTTCTATTGTTCTTCTATGTCAAATTTTACGAGTATAAGCTTACGAGATTATTTCGATGCTAAAACACGAACTTTCTATGACAAATGGGCAAAACCCTTAAAAAGCTACTCGATAGAGAGAGTTGAGCAACTTCAGACCGTTGAAGTTGCTCGGTGTCCACTATTTATTTTTCTTCTATGTCAAATTTTATGAGTATAAGCTTTCGAGATTATTACGATGCCAAAACACGAACTTTCTATGACAAATGAGCAAAACCCTTAAAAAGCTCCTCGATAGAGAGAGTTGAGCAACTTCAGACCGTTGAAGTTGCTCAGGGTCCACTATTTATTTTTTTTCTATGTCAAATTTTATGAGTATAAGCTTCCGAGATTATTACGATGTCAAAACACGAACTTTCTATGACAAATGGGCAAAACCCTTAAAAAGCTCCTCGATAGAGAGAGTTGAGCAACTTCAGACCGTTGAAGTTGCTCGGTGTCCACTTTCTATTGTTCTTCTATGTCAAATTTTACAAGTATAAGCTTACGAGATTATTTCGATGCTAAAACACCAACTTTCTACGACAAATGGTCAAAATGTTAAAAAGCTCCTTCATAGAGAGAGTTAAGCAACTTCAGACCGTTGAAGTTGCTCGGTGTCCACTATTTATTTTTCTTCTATGTCAAATATTACGAGTATAAGCTTCCGAGATTATTACGATGCCAAAACACGAACTTTCTATGAAAAATGGGCAAAACCGTTAAAAGGTCCTCGATAGAGAGAGTTGAGCAACTTCGGACCGTCAAAGTTGCTTGGTATATACTTTTTATTGTTCTACTATGTCAAACTTTACGTGTATAAGCTTCTGAGATTATTACGATGGCAAAACACCAACTTTCTATGACAAATAGGCAAAATCGTTAAAAAGCTCCTCGATTAAAGAGAGTTGAGCAACTTCGGACCGTCAAAGTTGCTCGGTGTACACTTTTTATTGTTCTTCTATGTCAAATTTTACGAGTATAAGCTCCCGAGATTATTACGATGCCAAAACACCGACTTTCTATGACAAATGGTCCAAACCGTTAATAAGCTCCTTCATAGAGAGAGTTGAGCAACATCGGATGATCAAAGTTGCTCGGTGTATACTTTTTATTGTTCTACTATGTCAAACTTTACGAGTATAAGCTTCCGAGATTATTTCGATGCCAAAACAACAACTTTCTATGACCAGCGGACAAAAACCATTAAAAGCTCCTCTATAGAGAGATTTGAGCAACTTCTCAACATCAATGTTGCTCGGTGTACAGTTTTTATTGTTCTTCTACGTCCAATTTTACGAGTATAAGCTTCGTAGATTATTTCAATGCGAAAACGATAACTTCCTATTACAAATGGACAAAAACGTTAAAAGCTCCTCCATAGAGAGAGTTGAGCAACTCCGGACCATCAAAGTTGCTCGGTGTACACTTTTCACTGTTCTTTTATGTCGAATTTTACAAGTATACGCTTCCGAGATTATTTCGATGCTAAAACACCAATTTTCTATAACAAATGGACAAAAACCGTTAAAAGCTCCTCCATAGAGACAGTTCAGCAACTTCGTCGATTGTTTCGATGCCAAAACAACAACTTTCCATTACAAATGGACAAAAACCGTAAAAAGCTCCTCGATAGAGAGAGTTGAGTAACTTCAGAACATAAAAGTTGCTCGGTGTACACTTTTTATTGTTCTTGTATGTCTAATTTTACGAGTATAAGCTTCGTCGATTGTTTTGATGCTAAAACAACAACTTTCAATTACAAATAGACAAAACCGTTAAAAGCTCCACCGTAGAGAGCGTTGAGCAACTTCGGACCATCAAAGTTTCTCGGTGTTCACTTTTTATTGTTCTTCTATGTCGAACTTTACGAGTATAAGCTTCCGAGATTATTTCGATGCCAAAACAACAACTTTCTATGAAAAATGGACAAAAACCGTTAAAAGCTCCTGCATAGAGAGAGTTGAGAAACTTCGGACAATCAATGTTGCTCGGTATACACTTTTTATCGTTCTTTTATGTCAAATTTTACGAGTTTAAGCTTCCGAGATTATTACGATGGCAAAAAACCAACTTTCCATGACAAGTGGTCAAAATCGTTAAAAAGCTCGTCGATGGAGAGTGTTGAGCAACTTCGGACCATCAAAGTTGCTCGGTGTACACTTTTTATTATTCTTCTGTGTCAAATTTTACGAGTATAGGCTTCCGAGATTATTACGATGGCAAAACACAAACTTTCCATGACAAGTAGTCAAAATCGTTAAAAAGCTCGTCGATAGAGAGAGTTGATAAACTTCGGAACATCAAAGTTTCTCGGTGTACACCTTTTATTGTTCTTCTATGTCAAATTTTACAAGTATAAGCATCCAAGATTATTACAATGCCAAAACACCCAACTTTCTATGACAAATGCTCCAAACCGTTAAAAAGCTCCTCGATAGAGAGAGTTGAGTAACTTCAGAACATCAAAGTTGCTCGGTGTACACTTTTTATTGTTCTTGTATGTCAAATTTTACGAGTATAAGCTTCGTCGATTGTTTTGATGCTAAAACAACAACTTTCAATTACAAATAGACAAAACCGTTAAAAGCTCCACTGTAGAGAGAGTTGAGCAACTTCGGACCATCAAAGTTTCTTCGTGTTCACTTTTTATTGTTCTTCTATGTCAAACTTTACGAGTATAAGCTTCCGAGATTATTTCGATGCCAAAACAACAACTTTCTATGACTAATGGACAAAAACCATTAAAAGCTCCTGCATAGAGAGAGTTGAGAAACTTCGGACAATCAAAGTTGCTCGGTATACACTTTTTATTGTTCTTTTATGTCAAATTTTACGAGTTTAAGCTTCCGAGATTATTACGATGGGAAAAAACCAACTTTCCATGATAAGTGGTCAAAATCGTTAAAAAGCTCGTCGATGGAGAGTGTTGAGCAACTTCGGACCATCAAAGTTGCTCGGTGTACACTTTTTATTATTCTTCTGTGTCAAATTTTACGAGTATAGGCTTCCGAGATTATTACGATGGCAAAACACAAACTTTCCATGACAAGTAGTCAGAATCGTTAAAAAGCTCGTCGATAGAGAGAGTTGAGCAACTTCGGAACATCAAAGTTGCTTGATGTACAATTTTTATTGTTCTTCTATGTCAAATTTTATGAGTATAAGCTTCCGAGATTATTACAATGGCAAAACACCAAGTTTCCGTGACAAATGGGCAAAATCATTAATAAGCTCCTCGATAGAGAGAGTTGAACAACTTCGGACCATCAAAGTTGCTCGGTGTACACTTTTTATTGTTCTTCTATGTCAAATTTCACAAGTATAAGCATCCGAGATTATTACAATGCAAAACACCCAACTTTCTATGACAAATGCTCCAAACCGCTAAGAAGCTCCTCGATAGAGAGAGTTGAGTAACTTCGGAACATCAAAGTTGCTCGTGTATACTTTTTATTGTTCTACTATGTCAAACTTTACGAGTATAAGATTCCCAGATTATTTCGATGCCAAAACAATAACTTTCTATGACAAATGGACAAAACCGTTAAAAGCTCCTGCATATAGAGAGTTGAGAAACTTCGGACAATCAAAGTTGCTCTGTGTACACTTTCTATTGTTCTTGTATGTCAAATTTTACGAGTATAAGCTTCGTCGATTGTTTTGATGCTAAAACAACAACTTTCAATTACAGATAGACAAAACCGTTAAAAGCTCTACCGTAGAGATAGTCGAGCAACTTCGGACCATCAAAGTTGCTTGGTGTTCACTTTTTATTGTTCTTCTATGTCAAACTTTACGAGTATAAGCTTCCGAGATTATTTCGATGACAAAACAACAACTTTCTATGACAAATGGACAAAAATCGTTAAAAGCTCCTGCATAGAGAGAGTTGAGAAACTTCGGACAATCAAATTTGCTCAGTATACACTTTTTATTGTTCTTTTATGTCAAATTTAACGAGTTTAAGCTTCCAAAATTATTTCGATACCAAAACACCAATTTTCTACGAGAAATGGGCGAAACCGTTAAAAGCTCCTCCATAGAGAGTGTTGAGCAACTTCGGACCATCACACTTGCTCGGTGTACACTTTTTATTATTCTTCTGTGTAAAATTTTACGAGTATAAGCTTCCGAGATTATTACGATGGCAAAACACCAACTTTCCAGGACAAGTGGTCAAAATCGTTAAAAAGCTCATCGATGGAGAGAGTTGAGAAACTTTGAACCATCTAAGTTGCTTGATGTACACTTTTTATTGTTCTTCTATGTCAAATTTTACGAGTATAAGCTTCCGAGATTATTACGATGGCAAAACATCAACTTTCCATGACAAATTGGCAAAACCGTTAAAAAGCTCCTCGATTGAGAGAGTTGAACAACTTCGGAGCATAAAAGTTGCTCGGTGTACACCTTTTATTGTTCTTCTATGTCAAACTTTACGAGTATAAGCTTCCGAGACTATTTCGATGCCAAAACAACAACTTTCTATGACAAATGGACAAAAACCGTTAAAAGCTCCTGCATAGAGAGAGTTGAGAAACTTCGGACAATCAAAGTTGCTCGATCTACACTTTTTATTGTTCTTCTATGTCAAATTTTACGAGTATAAGCTTCGTCGATTTTTTCGATGCCAAAACAACAACTTTCTATTATAAATAGACAAAACCGTTAAAAGCTCCACCATAGAGAGAGTTGAGCAACTTCGGACCATCAAAGTTGGTCGGTGTACACTTTTTATCAGTATAAGCTTCCGAGATTATTACGATGGCAAAACATTAACTTTCTATGACCAATGGGCAAAACCGCTAAAAAGCTCCTTGATAGAGAGAGTTGAGCAACTTCGGACCATCAAAGTCGCTCGGTGTACACTTTTTATTCTTCTTTTATGTCAAATTTTATGACTATAAGCTTCGGAGCTTATTACGATGCCAAAACACCCAACTTTCTATGACAAATGGACAAAACCGTTCAAAGCTCCACCATAGAGAGAGTTGAGCAACTTCGTACTATCAAAGTTGCTCGGTGTACACCTTTTATTGTTCTTCTATGTCAAATTTAACGAGTATAAGCTTCCGAGATTATTACTATGGCAAAACACCAACTTTCCATGACAAATTGGCAAAACCGTTAAAAATCTCCTCGATAGAGAGAGTTGAACAACTTCGGACCATCAAAGTTGCTCGATGTGCACTTTTTATTGTTCTTCTATGTCAAATTTTACGAGTATAAGCTTCCGAGATTATTTCGATGCCAAAACACCAACTTTCTATGACAAATGGTCAAAATCGATAAAAAGCTCATCCATAGAGAGAATTGATCAACTTCGGACCGTTAAGGTTGCTCGGTGTCCACTTTTTATTGTTCTTCTATGTCAAATTTTACGAGTATAAGCTTCCGAGATTATTACGATGCCAAAACAGGAACTTTCTATGACAAATGGGCAAAACAGTTAAAAAGCTCCTCGATAGAGAGAGTTGAGCAACTACGGACCATCAAAGTTGCTCGGTGTATACTTTTTATTGTTCTACTATGTCAAACTTTACGCGTATAAGCTTCCTAGATTATTACGATGGCAAAAACCAACTTTCTATGACAAATAGACAAAACCATTAAAAAGCTCCTCGATAGACAGAGTTGAGCAACTTCGGGCCATCAAAGTTGCTCGGTGTACACTTTTTATTGTTCTTGTATGTCAAATTCTACGAGTATAAGCTTCCGAGATTATTACGATGCCAAAACACCAACTTTCTATGACAAATGGTCTAACCCGTTAAAAAGCTCCTTGATAGAGAGAGTTGAGCAACTTTGAACAGTCAAAGCTGCTCGGTGTATACTTTTTATTGCTCTACTATGTCAAACTTTACGAGTATAAGCTTGAAAGATTATTTTGATGCCAAAATAACAACTTTCTATGACAGATGGACAAAAACCATTAAAAGCTGCTGTATAGAGAGAGTTGAGCAACTTTGGACCATCAAAGTTACTCGATCTACACTTTTTATTGTTCTTCTATGTCCATTTTTAAGAGTATAAGCTTCCGAGATTATTTCGATGCCAAAACACCAACTTTCTATGACAAATGGTCAAAATCATTAAAACGTTCCTCCATATAGAGAGTTGAGCAACTTCAGACCGTTAAAGTTGCTCGGTGTGCACTTTCTATTGTTCTTCTATGTCAAATTTTACGAGTATAAGCTTACGAGATTATTTCGATGCTAAAACACCAACTTTCTATGACAAATGGTCAAAATGTTAAAAAGCTCCTTCATAGATAGAGTTGAGCAACTTCAGACCGTTGAAGTTGCTCGGTGTCCACTTTCTATTGTTCTTCTATGTCAAATTTTACGAGTATAAGCTTACGAGATTATTTCGACGCTAAAACACGAACTTTCTATGACAAATGAGCAAAACCCGTAAAAAGCTACTCGATAGAGAGAGTTGAGCAACTTCAGACCGTTGAAGTTGCTCGGTGTCCACTATTTATTTTTCTTCTATGTCAAATTTTATGAGTATAAGCTTCCGAGATTATTACGATGCCAAAACACGAACTTTCTATGACAAATGAGCAAAACCCTTAAAAAGCTCCTCGATCGAGAGAGTTGAGCAACTTCAGACCGTTGAAGTTGCTCAGGGTCCACTATTTATTTTTCTTCTATGTCAAATTTTATGAGTATAAGCTTCCGAGATTATTACGATGTCAAAACACGAACTTTCTATGACAAATGGGCAAAACCCTTAAAAAGCTCCTCGATAGAGAGAGTTGAGCAACTTCAGACCGTTGAAGTTGCTCAGTGTCCACTTTCTATTGTTCTTCTATGTCAAATTTTACGAGTATAAGCTTACGAGATTATTTCGATGCTAAAACACCAACTTTCTATGACAAATGGCCAAAATGTTAAAAGGCTCCTTCATAGAGAGAGTTAAGCAACTTCAGACCGTTGAAGTTGCTCGGTGTCCACTATTTATTTTTCTTCTATGTCAAATATTACGAGTATAAGCTTCCGAGATTATTACGATGCCAAAACATGAACTTTCTGTGAAAAATGGGCAAAACCGTTAAAAGGCCCTCGATAGAGAGAGTTGAGCAACTTCGGACCGTCAAAGTTGCTTGGTGTATACTTTTTATTGTTCTACTATGTCAAACTTTACGTGTATAAGCTTCTGAGATTATTACGATGGCAAAACACCAACTTTCTATGACAAATAGGCAAAATCGTTAAAAAGCTCCTCGATTAAAGAGAGTTGAGCAACTTCGGACCGTCAAAGTTGCTCGGTGTACACTTTTTATTGTTCTTCTATGTCAAATTTTACGAGTATAAGCTCCCGAGATTATTACGATGCCAAAACACCGACTTTCTATGACAAATAGTCCAAACCGTTAAAAAGCTCCTTCATAGAGAGAGTTGAGCAACATCGGATGATCAAAGTTGCTCGGTGTATACTTTTTATTGTTCTACTATGTCAAACTTTACGAGTATAAGCTTCCGAGATTATTACGATGGCAAAACACCAACTTTCCAGGACAAGTGGTCAAAATCGTTAAAAAGCTCATCGATGGAGAGAGTTGAGAAACTTTGAACCATCTAAGTTGCTTGATGTACACTTTTTATTGTTCTTCTATGTCAAATTTTACGAGTATAAGCTTCCGAGATTATTACGATGGCAAAACATCAACTTTCCATGACAAATTGGCAAAACCGTTAAAAAGCTCCTCGATTGAGAGAGTTGAACAACTTCGGAGCATAAAAGTTGCTCGGTGTACACCTTTTATTGTTCTTCTATGTCAAACTTTACGAGTATAAGCTTCCGAGATTATTTCGATGCCAAAACAACAACTTTCTATGACAAATGGACAAAAACCGTTAAAAGCTCCTGCATAGAGAGAGTTGAGAAACTTCGGACAATCAAAGTTGCTCGATCTACACTTTTTATTGTTCTTCTATGTCAAATTTTACGAGTATAAGCTTCGTCGATTTTTTCGATGCCAAAACAACAACTTTCTATTATAAATAGACAAAACCGTTAAAAGCTCCACCATAGAGAGAGTTGAGCAACTTCGGACCATCAAAGTTGGTCGGTGTACACTTTTTATCAGTATAAGCTTCCGAGATTATTACGATGGCAAAACATTAACTTTCTATGACCAATGGGCAAAACCGCTAAAAAGCTCCTTGATAGAGAGAGTTGAGCAACTTCGGACCATCAAAGTCGCTCGGTGTACACTTTTTATTCTTCTTTTATGTCAAATTTTATGACTATAAGCTTCGGAGCTTATTACGATGCCAAAACACCCAACTTTCTATGACAAATGGACAAAACCGTTCAAAGCTCCACCATAGAGAGAGTTGAGCAACTTCGTACTATCAAAGTTGCTCGGTGTACACCTTTTATTGTTCTTCTATGTCAAATTTAACGAGTATAAGCTTCCGAGATTATTACTATGGCAAAACACCAACTTTCCATGACAAATTGGCAAAACCGTTAAAAATCTCCTCGATAGAGAGAGTTGAACAACTTCGGACCATCAAAGTTGCTCGATGTGCACTTTTTATTGTTCTTCTATGTCAAATTTTACGAGTATAAGCTTCCGAGATTATTTCGATGCCAAAACACCAACTTTCTATGACAAATGGTCAAAATCGATAAAAAGCTCATCCATAGAGAGAATTGATCAACTTCGGACCGTTAAGGTTGCTCGGTGTCCACTTTTTATTGTTCTTCTATGTCAAATTTTACGAGTATAAGCTTCCGAGATTATTACGATGCCAAAACAGGAACTTTCTATGACAAATGGGCAAAACAGTTAAAAAGCTCCTCGATAGAGAGAGTTGAGCAACTACGGACCATCAAAGTTGCTCGGTGTATACTTTTTATTGTTCTACTATGTCAAACTTTACGCGTATAAGCTTCCTAGATTATTACGATGGCAAAAACCAACTTTCTATGACAAATAGACAAAACCATTAAAAAGCTCCTCGATAGACAGAGTTGAGCAACTTCGGGCCATCAAAGTTGCTCGGTGTACACTTTTTATTGTTCTTGTATGTCAAATTCTACGAGTATAAGCTTCCGAGATTATTACGATGCCAAAACACCAACTTTCTATGACAAATGGTCTAACCCGTTAAAAAGCTCCTTGATAGAGAGAGTTGAGCAACTTTGAACAGTCAAAGCTGCTCGGTGTATACTTTTTATTGCTCTACTATGTCAAACTTTACGAGTATAAGCTTGAAAGATTATTTTGATGCCAAAATAACAACTTTCTATGACAGATGGACAAAAACCATTAAAAGCTGCTGTATAGAGAGAGTTGAGCAACTTTGGACCATCAAAGTTACTCGATCTACACTTTTTATTGTTCTTCTATGTCCATTTTTAAGAGTATAAGCTTCCGAGATTATTTCGATGCCAAAACACCAACTTTCTATGACAAATGGTCAAAATCATTAAAACGTTCCTTCATATAGAGAGTTGAGCAACTTCAGACCGTTAAAGTTGCTCGGTGTGCACTTTCTATTGTTCTTCTATGTCAAATTTTACGAGTATAAGCTTACGAGATTATTTCGATGCTAAAACACCAACTTTCTATGACAAATGGTCAAAATGTTAAAAAGCTCCTTCATAGATAGAGTTGAGCAACTTCAGACCGTTGAAGTTGCTCGGTGTCCACTTTCTATTGTTCTTCTATGTCAAATTTTACGAGTATAAGCTTACGAGATTATTTCGACGCTAAAACACGAACTTTCTATGACAAATGAGCAAAACCCTTAAAAAGCTACTCGATAGAGAGAGTTGAGCAACTTCAGACCGTTGAAGTTGCTCGGTGTCCACTATTTATTTTTCTTCTATGTCAAATTTTATGAGTATAAGCTTCCGAGATTATTACGATGCCAAAACACGAACTTTCTATGACAAATGAGCAAAACCCTTAAAAAGCTCCTCGATCGAGAGAGTTGAGCAACTTCAGACCGTTGAAGTTGCTCAGGGTCCACTATTTATTTTTCTTCTATGTCAAATTTTATGAGTATAAGCTTCCGAGATTATTACGATGTCAAAACACGAACTTTCTATGACAAATGGGCAAAACCCTTAAAAAGCTCCTCGATAGAGAGAGTTGAGCAACTTCAGACCGTTGAAGTTGCTCAGTGTCCACTTTCTATTGTTCTTCTATGTCAAATTTTACGAGTATAAGCTTACGAGATTATTTCGATGCTAAAACACCAACTTTCTATGACAAATGGCCAAAATGTTAAAAGGCTCCTTCATAGAGAGAGTTAAGCAACTTCAGACCGTTGAAGTTGCTCGGTGTCCACTATTTATTTTTCTTCTATGTCAAATATTACGAGTATAAGCTTCCGAGATTATTACGATGCCAAAACATGAACTTTCTGTGAAAAATGGGCAAAACCGTTAAAAGGCCCTCGATAGAGAGAGTTGAGCAACTTCGGACCGTCAAAGTTGCTTGGTGTATACTTTTTATTGTTCTACTATGTCAAACTTTACGTGTATAAGCTTCTGAGATTATTACGATGGCAAAACACCAACTTTCTATGACAAATAGGCAAAATCGTTAAAAAGCTCCTCGATTAAAGAGAGTTGAGCAACTTCGGACCGTCAAAGTTGCTCGGTGTACACTTTTTATTGTTCTTCTATGTCAAATTTTACGAGTATAAGCTCCCGAGATTATTACGATGCCAAAACACCGACTTTCTATGACAAATAGTCCAAACCGTTAAAAAGCTCCTTCATAGAGAGAGTTGAGCAACATCGGATGATCAAAGTTGCTCGGTGTATACTTTTTATTGTTCTACTATGTCAAACTTTACGAGTATAAGCTTCCGAGATTATTTCGATGCCAAAACAACAACTTTCTATGACCAGCGGACAAAAACCATTAAAAGCTCCTCTATAGAGAGAGTTGAGCAACTTCTCACCATCAATGTTGCTCGGTGTACAATTTTTATTGTTCTTCTACGTCCAATTTTACGAGTATAAGCTTCGTAGATTATTTCAATGCGAAAACGATAACTTCCTATTACAAATGGACAAAAACGGTAAAAGCTCCTCCATAGAGAGAGTTGAGCAACTCCGGACCATCAAAGTTGCTCGGTGTACACTTTTCACTGTTCTTTTATGTCGAATTTTGTGAGTATACCCTTCCGAGATTATTTCGATGCTAAAACACCAATTTTCTATAACAAATAGACAAAAACCGTTAAAAGCTCCTCCATAGAGACAGTTCAGCAACTTCGGACCATCAAAGTTGCTCAGTGTACAGTTTTTATTGTTCTCTATGTTAAATTTTATGAGTATAACTTCGTCGATTGTTTCGATGCCAAAACAACAACTTTCCATTACAAATGGACAAAACCCGTAAAAAGCTCCTCGATAGAGAGAGTTGAGTAACTTCAGAACACAAAAGTTGCTCGGTGTACACTTTTTATTGTTCTTGTATGTCTAATTTTACGAGTATAAGCTTCGTCGATTGTTTTGATGCTAAAACAACAACTTTCAATTACAAATAGACAAAACCGTTAAAAGCTCCACCGTAGAGAGCGTTGAGCAACTTCGGACCATCAAAGTTTCTCGGTGTTCACTTTTTATTGTTCTTCTATGTCAAACTTTACGAGTATAAGCTTCCGAGATTATTTCGATTCCAAAACAACAACTTTCTATGACAAATGGACAAAAACCGTTAAAAGCTCCGTTATAGAGAGAGTTGAGAAACTTCGGACAATCAAAGTTGCTCGGTATACACTTTTTATTGTTCTTCTATGTCAAATTTTATGAGTATAAGCTTCGTCGATTGTTTCGATGCCAAAACAACAACTTTTTATTATAAATAGACAAAACCGTTAAAAGCTCCACTGTAGAGAGAGTTGAGCAACTTCGGACCATCAAAGTTTCTCGGTGTTCACTTTTTATTGTTCTTCTATGTCAAACTTTACGAGTATAAGCTTCCGAGATTATTTCGATGCCAAAACAACAACTTTCTATGACAAATGGCCAAAAACCGTTAAAAGCTCCACCATAGAGAGAGTTGAGCAACTTCCGACCATCAGAGTTGCTCTGTGTACACTTTTTTATTGTTCTTCTATGTCAAATTTTACGAGTATAAGCTTTCGAGATTATTACGATGCCAAAACAACCAACTTTCTATGAAAAATGGTCCAAACCATTAAAAAGCTCCTCGATAGAGAGAGTTGTGCAACTTCGGACCATCGAAGTTGCTCGGTGTATACTTTTTATTGTTCTACTATGTCAAACTTTACGAGTACAAGCTTCCGAGATTTTTTTGATGCCAAAACAAAAACTTTCTATGACAAATGGGCAAAACCGTTACAAGCTCCTCCATAGAGAGAGTTGAGCAACTTCGGACCATCAAATTTGCTCGTTATACACTTTTTATTATTTTTCTGTGTCAAATTTTATGAGTATAAGCTTCTGAGATTATTTCAATGCCAAAACACGAACTTTCTATGACAAATGGACAAAACCGTTTAAAGCCCCTACATAGAGAGAGTTGAGCAACTTCGGACCGTCAAAGTTGCTTGATGTATACTTTTTATTGTTTTTCTATGTCAAATGTTACGAGTATAATCTTTTGAGATTATTACGATGTGAAAACAAAACCTTTCTATGATTAATGGGCAAAACCATTAAAAAGCTCCTCCATAGAGAGAGTTGAGCAACTTCGAACCATCAAAGTTGCTCGGTGTGCACTTTTTATTGTTCTTCTATGTGAAATTTTACGAGTATAAGCTTCCGAGATTATTTCGATGCCAAAACACAAACTTTCTATGACAAATGGTCAAAATCGTTAAAATGCTCCTCCATAGAGGCAGTTGAGCAACTTTGGACCGTTAAAGTTGCACGGTGTCCACTTTCTATTGTTCTTCTATGTCAAATTTTACGAGTATAACTTGGTCGATTTTTTCGATGCCAAAACAACAATTTTCTATTACAAATAGACAAAACCGTTAAAAGCTCTACCATAGAGAGAATTGAGCAACTTTCGACCATCAAAGTTGCTCTGTGTACACTTTTTATTGTTCTTCTATGTCAAATTTTACGAGTATAACTTGGTCGATTGTTTCGATGCCAAAACAACAATTTTCTATTACAAATAGACAAAACCGTTAAAAGCTCCACCATAGAGAGAGTTGAGCAACTTTGGACATTCAAAGTTGCTTGATGTATACTTTTTATTGTTCTTCTATGTCAAATTTTACGAGTATAATATTTTGAGATTATTACGATGCGAAAACAAAACCTTTCTAGGAGTAATGGGCAAAACCATTAAAAAGCTCCTCCATAGAGAGAGTTGAGCAACTTCGGACCGTTAAAGTTGCGCGGTGTCCACTTTCTATTGTTCTTCTATGTCAAATTTTATGAGTATAAGCTCCCGAGATTATTACGATGCCAAAACACCGACTTTCTATGACAAATGGTCCAAACCGTTAAAAAACTCCTTCATAGAGAGAGGTTAGCAACTTCGGATGATCAAAGTTGCTCGGTGTATACTTTTTATTGTTCTTCTATGTCAAATTTTACGAGTATAACTTGGTCGATTGTTTCGATGCCAAAACAACAATTTTCTATTACAAATAGACAAAACCGTTAAAAGCTCCACCATAGAGAGAATTGAGCAACTTCCGACCATCAAAGTTGCTCTGTGTACACTTTTTATTGTTCTTCTATGTCAAATTTTACGAGTATAACTTGGTCGATTGTTTCGATGCCAAAACAACAATTTTCTATTACAAATAGACAAAACCGTTAAAAGCTCCACCATAGAGAGAGTTGAGCAACTTTGGACATTCAAAGTTGCTTGATGTTTACCTTTTTATTGTTCTTGTATATCAAATTTTACGAGTATAATCTTTTGAGATTACTACGATGCGAAAACAAAACCTTTCTATGAATAATGGGCAAAACCATTAAAAAGCTCCACCATAGAGAGAGTTGAGCAACTTCGAACCATCAAAGTTGCTCGGTGTGCACTTTTTATTGTTCTTCTATGTGAAATTTTACGTGTATAAGCTTCCGAGATTATTTCGAAGCCAAAACACGAACTTTCTATGACAAATGGTCAAAATTGTTAAAATGCTCCTCCATAGAGGGAGTTGAGCAACTTCGGACCGTTAAAGTTGCACGGTGTCCACTTTCTATTGTTCTTCTATGTCAAATTTTACGAGTATAAGCTCCCGAGATTATTACGATGCCAAAACACCGACTTTCTATGACAAATGGTCCAAACCGTTAAAAAGCTCCTTCATAGAGAGAGTTGAGCAACTTCGGATGATCAAAGTTGCTCGGTGTATACTTTTTATTGTTCTACTATGTCAAACTTTACGAGTATGAGCTTCCGAGATTATTTCGATGCCAAAACAACAACTTTCTATGACAAACGGACAAAAACCATTAAAAGCTCCTCTATAGAGAGAGTTGAGCAACTTTGCACCATCAATGTTGATCGGTGTACATTTTTTATTATTGTTCTATGTCTAATTTTACGAGTATAAGCTTCCGAGATTATTACGATAGGAAAGCACCAACTTTCTATGACAAATGGGCAAAACCGTTAAAAAGCTCCTCGATAGAGAGAGTTGAGCAACATCGGACCATCAAAGTTGTTCGCTGTACACTTTTTATTGTTCTTTTATGTCAAATTTTACGAGTACAAGCTTCCGAGATTATTTCGATGCCAAAACAACAACTTTCTATGACAAATGGACAAAAGCGTTAAAAGTTCCTCCATAAAAAGAGTTGAGCGACTTCGAACCATCAAAGTTGCTCAGTGTACACTTTTTATTGTTCTTCTATGTCAAATTTTACGAGTATAACATGGTCGATTGTTTCGATGCCAGAACAACAATTTTCTATTACAAATAGACAAAACCGTTAAAAGCTCCACCATAGAGAGAGTTGAGCAACTTCCGACCATCAGAGTTGCTCTGTGTACACTTTTTATTGTTCTTCTATGTCAAATTTTACGAGTATAAGCTTCCGAGATTATTACGATGGAAAAGTACCAACTTTCTATGACAAATGGCCAAAACCGTTAAAAAGCTCCTCGATAGAGAGAGTTGTGCAACTTCGGACCATCGAAGTTGCTCGGTGTATACTTTTTATTGTTCTACTATGTCAAACTTTACGAGTACAAGCTTCCGAGATTTTTTTGATGCCAAAACAAAAACTTTCTATGACAAATGGGCAAAACCGTTAAAAGCTCCTCCATAGAGAGAGTTGAGCAACTTCGGACCATCAAATTTGCTCGTTATACACTTTTTATTATTTTTCTGTGTCAAATTTTATGAGTATAAGCTTCTGAGATTATTTCGATGCCAAAACACGAACTTTCTATGACAAATGGACAAAACCGTTTAAAGCCCCTACATAGAGAGAGTTGAGCAACTTCGGACCGTCAAAGTTGCTTGATGTATACTTTTTATTGTTCTACTATGTCAAACTTTACGAGTATAAGCTTCCGAGATTATTTCGATGCCAAAACAACAACTTTCTATGACAAACGGACAAAAACCATTAAAAGCTCCTCTATAGAGAGAGTTGAGCAACTTTGCACCATCAATGTTGATCGGTGTACATTTTTAATTATTGTTCTATGTCTAATTTTACGAGTATAAGCTTCCGAGATTATTACGATAGGAAAGCACCAACTTTCTATGACAAATGGGCAAAACCGTTAAAAAGCTCCTCGATAGAGAGAGTTGAGCAACATCGGACCATCAAAGTTGTTCGCTGTACACTTTTTATTGTTCTTTTACGTCAAATTTTACGAGTACAAGCTTCCGAGATTATTTCGATGCCAAAACAACAACTTTCTATGACAAATGGACAAAAGCGTTAAAAGTTCCTCCATAAAAAGAGTTGAGCGACTTCGAACCATCAAAGTTGCTCAGTGTACACTTTTTATTGTTCTTCTATGTCAAATTTTACGAGTATAACATGGTCGATTGTTTCGATGCCAGAACAACAATTTTCTATTACAAATAGACAAAACCGTTAAAAGCTCCACCATAGAGAGAGTTGAGCAACTTCCGACCATCAGAGTTGCTCTGTGTACACTTTTTATTGTTCTTCTATGTCAAATTTTACGAGTATAAGCTTCCGAGATTATTACGATGGAAAAGTACCAACTTTCTATGACAAATGGCCAAAACCGTTAAAAAGCTCCTCGATAGAGAGAGTTGAGCAACTTCGGACCATCAAAGTTGCTCGGTGTACACTTTTTATTGTTCTTTTATGTCAAATTTTATGAGTATAAGCTTCCGAGATTATTACGATGGCAAAAGAACCAACTTTCTATGACAAATGGTCCAAACCATTAAAAAGCTCCTCGATAGAGAGAGTTGAGCAACTTCGGACCATCGAAATTGCTCGGTGTATACTTTTTATTGTTCTAGTATGTCAAACTTTACGAGTACAAGATTCCGAGATTATTTTGATGCCAAAACAACAACTTTCTATGACAAATGGGCAAAACCGTTAAAAGCTCCTCCATAGAGAGAGTTGAGCAACTTCGGACCGTCAAAGTTGCTCGATGTATACTTTTTACTGTTCTTCTATGTCAAATTTTACGAGTATAAGCTTCCGAGATTATTACGATGCGAAAACACCAATTTTCTATGACAGATGGGCAAAAACCATTAAAAAGCTCCTCTATAGAGACAGTTGAGCAACTTCGAACCATCGAAGTTGCTCGGTGTGCACTTTTTATTGTTCTTTTATGTGAAATTTTACGAGTATAAGCTTCGAGATTATTTCGATGCCAAAAGACGAACTTTCTATGACAAATAGACAAAACCGTTAAAAGCTCCAACATAGAGAGAGTTGAGCAACTTCGGACCATCAAAGTTGCTCGGTGTACACTTTTTATTGTTCTTCTACGTCAAATTTTACGAGTATAAGCTTCAGAGATTATTACGATGGGAAAGCACCAACTTTCTATGACAAATGGCAAAACCGTTAAAAAGCTCCTCAATAGAGAGAGTTGAGCAACATCGGACCATCAAAGTTGCTCGCTGTACACTTTTATTGTTCTTTTATGTTTAATTTTACGAGTAGAAGCTTCCGAGATTATTTCGATGCCAAAACAACAACTTTCTATGACAAATGGGCAAAACCTTTAAAAGTTACTCCTTAGAGAGAGTTGAGCAACTTCGGACCATCAAAGTTGCTCAGTGTACACTTTTTTATTGTTCTTCTATTTCAAATTTTACGAGTATAAGCTTCCGAGATTATTACGATGGAAAAGCACCAACTTTCTATGACAAATGGCCAAAACCGTTAAAAAGCTCCTCGATAGAGAGAGTTGAGCAACTTCGGACCATCAAAGTTGCTCGGTGTACACTTTTTATTGTTCTTTTATGTCAAATTTTATGAGTATAATCTTTTGAGATTATTACGATGCGAAAACAAAACCTTTCTATGAGTAATGGGCAAAACCATTAAAAAGCTCCTCCATAGAGAGAGTTGAGCAACTTCGGACCGTCAAAGTTGCTCGATGTATACTTTTTACTGTTCTTCTATGTGAAATTTTACGAGTATAAGCTTCCGAGATTATTTCGATGCCAAAACACGAACTTTCTATGACAAATGGTCAAAATCGTTAAAATGCTCCTCCATAGAGGGAGTTGAGCAACTTCGGACCGTTAAAGTTGCACGGTGTCTACTTTCTATTGTTCTTCTATGTCAAATTTTACGAGTATAACTTGGTCGATTTTTTCGATGCCAAAACAACAATTTTATATTACAAATAGAAGAAACCGTTAAAAGCTCCACCATAGAGAGAGTTGAGCAACTTCGGACCATCAAAGTTGCTCAGTGTACACTTTTTTATTGTTCTTCTATGTCAAATTTTACGAGTATAAGCTTCCGAGATTATTACGATGGAAAAGCACCAACTTTCTATGACAAATGGCCAAAACCGTTAAAAAGCTCCTCGATAGAGAGAGTTGAGCAACTTCGGACCATCAAAGTTGCTCGGTGTACACTTTTTATTGTTCTTTTATGTCAAATTTTATGAGTATAATCTTTTGAGATTATTACGATGCGAAAAAAAAATCCTTTCTATGAGTAATGGGCAAAACCATTAAAAAGCTCCTCCATAGAGAGAGTTGAGCAACTTCGAACCATCAAAGTTGCCCGGTGTGCACTTTTTATTGTTCTTCTATGTGAAATTTTACGAGTATAAGCTTCCGAGATTATTTCGATGCCAAAACACGAACTTTCTATGACAAGTGGTCAAAATCGTTAAAATGCTCCTCCATAGAGGGAGTTGAGCAACTTCGGACCGTTAAAGTTGCACGGTGTCCACTTTCTATTGTTCTTCTATGTCAAATTTTATGAGTATAACTTGGTCGATTTTTTCGATGCCAAAACAACAATTTTATATTACAAATAGAAGAAACCGTTAAAAGCTCCACCATAGAGAGAATTGAGCAACTTCCGACCATCAAAGTTGCTCTGTGTACACTTTTTATTGTTCTTCTATGTAAAATTTTACGAGTATAACTTGGTCGATTGTTTCGATGCCAAAACAACAATTTTCAATTACAAATAGACAAAACCGTTAAAAGCTCCACCATAGAGAGAGTTGAGCAACTTTGGACATTCAAAGTTGCTTGATTTATACTTTTTACTGTTCTTCTATGTCGAATTTTACGAGTATAATCTTTTGAGATTATTACGATGCGAAAACAAAACCTTTCTATGAGTAATGGGCAAAACCATTAAAAAGCTCCTCCATAGAGGGAGTTGAGCAACTTCGGACCGTTAAAGTTGCGCGGTGTCCACTTTCTATTGTTCTTCTATGTCAAATTTTATGAGTATAAGCTCCCGAGATTATTACGATGCCAAAACACCGACTTTCTACGACAAATGGTCCAAACCGTTAAAAAGCCCCACCATAGAGAGAGTTGAGCAACTTCGAACCATCAAAGTTGCTCGGTGTGCACTTTTTATTGTTCTTCTATGTGAAATTTTACGAGTATAAGCTTCCGAGATTATTTCGATGCCAAAACACGAACTTTCTATGACAAATGGTCAAAATCGTTAAAATGCTCCTCCGTAGAGGGAGTTGAGCAACTTCGGACCGTTAAAGTTGCACGGTGTCCACTTTTTATTGTTCTTCTATGTCAAATTTTACGAGTATAAGCTCCCGAGATTATTACAATGCCAAAACACCGACTTTCTATGACAAATGGTCCAAACCGTTAAAAAGCTCCTTCATAGAGAGAGTTGAGCAACTTCGGATGATCAAAGTTGCTCGGTGTATACTTTTTATTGTTCTACTATGTCAAACTTTACGAGTATAAGCTTCCGAGATTATTTCGATGCCAAAACAACAACTTTCTATGACAAACGGACAAAAACCATTAAAAGCTCCTCTATAGAGAGAGTTGAGCAACTTCGCACCATCAATGTTGATCAGTGTACATTTTTTATTATTCTTCTATTTCCAATTTTACGAGTATAAGCTTCCGAGATTATTACGATAGGAAAGCACCAACTTTCTATGACAAATGGGCAAAACCGTTAAAAAGCTCCTCGATAGAGAGAGTTGAGCAACATCGGACCATCAAAGTTGTTCGCTGTAAACTTTTTATTGTTCTTTTATGTCAAATTTTACGAGTACAAGCTTCCGAGATTATTTCGATGCCAAAACAACAACTTTCTATGACAAATGGACAAAACCGTTAAAAGTTTCTCCATAAAAAGAGTTGAGCGACTTCGAACCATCAAAGTTGCTCAGTGTACACTTTTTATTGTTCTTCTATGTCAAATTTTACGAGTATAAGCTTCGAGATTATTTCGATGCCGAAAGACGAACTTTCTATGACAAATAGACAAAACCGTTAAAAGCTCCAACATAGAGAGAGTTGAGCAACTTCGGACCGTTAAAGTTGCTCGGTGTACACTTTTTATTGTTCTTCTACGTCAAATTTTACGAGTATAAGCTTCCGAGATTATTACGATGGGAAAGCACCAACTTTCTATGACAAATGGCAAAACCGTTAAAAAGCTCCTCAATAGAGAGAGTTGAGCAACATCGGACCATCAAAGTTGCTCGCTGTACACTTTTTATTGTTCTTTTATGTTAAATTTTACGAGTAGATGCTTCCGAGATTATTTCGATGCCAAAACAACAACTTTCTATGACAAATGGACAAAACCTTTAAAAGTTACTCCTTAGAGAGAGTTGAGCAACTTCGGACCGTCAAAGTTGCTCAGTGTACACTTTTTTATTGTTCTTCTATGTCAAATTTTACGAGTATAAGCTTCCGAGATTATTACGATGGAAAAGTACCAACTTTCTATGACAAATGGCCAAAACCGTTAAAAAGCTCCTCGATAGAGAGAGTTGAGCAACTTCGGACCATCAAAGTTGCTCGGTGTACACTTTTTATTGTTCTTTTATGTCAAATTTTACGAGTATAAGCTTCCAAGATTATTACGATGCCAAAACAACCGACTTTCTATGACAAATGGTCCAAACCATTAAAAAGCTCCTCGATAGAGAGAGTTGAGCAACTTCGGACCATCGAAGTTGCTCGGTGTATACTTTTTATTGTTCTACTATGTTAAACTTTACGAGTACAAGCTTCCGAGATTATTTTGATGCCAAAACAACAACTTTCTATGACAAATGGGCAAAACCGTTAAAAGCTCCTCCATAGAGAGAGTTGAGCAACTTCGGACCATCAAATTTGCTCGGTATACACTTTTTATTATTTTTCTGTGTCAAATTTTATGAGTATAAGCTTCTGATATTATTTCGTTGCCAAAACAACAACTTTCTATGACAAATGGACAAAACCGTTTAAAGCCCCTACATAGAGAGAGTTGAGCAACTTCGGATCGACAAAGTTGCGTGATGTACAATTTTTATTGTTCTTCTATGTCCAATTTTACGAGTATAAGCTTTTGAGATTATTTCGATGCCAAAGCAACAACTTTCTATGACAAATGGACAAAACCGTTTAAAGCCCCTACATAGAGAGAGGTGAGGAACTTCGCACCATCAATGTTGCTCGGTGCACAGTTTTTATTGTTCTTCTATGTCCAATTTTACGAGTATAAGCTTCGCAGATTATTTCAATGCCAAAACACGAACTTTCTATGACAAATGGTCAAAATCGTTAAAATGCTCCTCCATAGAGAGAGTTGAGCAACTTCGGACCGTTAAAGTTGCGCGGTGTCCACTTTCTATTGTTCTTCTATGTCAAATTTTATGAGTATAAGCTCCCGAAATTATTACGATGCCAAAACACCGACTTTCTATGACAAATGGTCCAAACCGTTAAAAAACTCCTTCATAGAAAGAGTTGAGCAACTTCGGATGATCAAAGTTGCTCGGTGTATACATTTTATTGTTCCACTATGTCAAAATTTACGAGTATAAGCTTCCGAGATTATTTCGATGCCAAAACAATAACTTTCTATGACAAACGGACAAAAACCATTAAAAGCTCCTCTATAGATAGAGTTGAGCAACTTCGCACCATCAATGTTGATCGGTGTACATTTTTTATTGTTCTTCTATGTCAAATTTTCCGAGTATAACTTCGTCGATTGTTTCGATGCCAAAACAACAACTTTCTATTACAAATAGACAAAACCGTTAAAAGCTCCACCATAGAGAGAGTTGAGCAACTTCCTACCATCAAAGTTGCTCTGTGTACAGTTTTTATTGTTCTTCTATGTCAAATTTTACGAGTATAACCTTCCGAGGTTATTACGATTGGAAAGCACCAACTTTCTATGACAAATGGGCAAAACCGTTAAAAAGCACCTCGATAGAGAGAGTTGAGCAACATCGGACCATCAAAGTTGCTCGCTGTACACTTTTTATTGTTCTTTTATGTCAAATTTTACGAGTACAAGCTTCCGAGATTATTTCGATGCCAAAACAACAACTTTCTATGACAAATGGACAAAACCGTTAAAAGTTCCTCCATAAAAAGAGTTGAGCAACTTTGAACCATCAAAGTTGCTCAGTGTACACTTTTTATTGTTCTTCTATGTCAAATTTTACTAGTATAACTTCGTCGATTGTTTTGATGCCAAAACAACAATTTTCTATTACAAATAGACAAAACCGTTAAAAGCTCCACCATAGAGAGAGTTGAGGAATTTCCGACCATCAAAGTTGCTCTGTGTACACTTTTTATTGTTCTTCTATGTCAAATTTTACGAGTATAAGCTTCCGAGATTATTACGATGGAAAAGTACCAACTTTCTATGACAAATGGCCAAAACCGTTAAAAAGCTCCTCGATAGAGAGAGTTGAGCAACTTCGGACCATCAAAGTTGCTCGGTGTACACTTTTTATTGTTCTTTTATGTCAAATTTTACGAGTATAAGCTTCCGAGATTATTACGATGCCAAAACAACCAACTTTCTATGACAAATGGTCCAAACCATTAAAAAGCTCCTCGATAGAGAGAGTTGAGCAACTTCGGACCATCGAAGTTGCTCGGTGTATACTTTTTATTGTTCTACTATGTTAAACTTTACGAGTACAAGCTTCCGAGATTATTTTGATGCCAAAACAACAACTTGCTATGATAAATGGGCAAAACCGTTAAAAGCTCCTCGATAGAGAGAGTTGAGCAACTTCGGACCATCAAATTTGCTCGGGATACACTTTTTATTATTCTTCTGTGTCAAATTATATGAGTATAAGCTTCCGAGATTATTTCGATGCCAAAACAGCAACTTTCTATGACAAATGGATAAAACCGTTTAAATCCCCTACATAGAGAGAGTTGAGCAACTTCGGACCGTCAAAGTTGCTGAATGTATACTTTTTACTGTTCTTCTATGTCGAATTTTACGAGTATAAGCTTTTGAGATTATTACGATGAGAAAACAAAACCTTTCTATGACAAATGGGCAAAACCATTAAAAATCTCATCCATAGAGAGAGTTGAGCAACTTCGAACCATCAAAGTTGCTCGGTGTGCACTTTTTATTGTTCTTCTATGTGAAATTTTACGAGTATAAGCTTCCGAGATTATTTCGATGCCAAAAGACGAACTTTCTATGATAAATGGTCAAAATCGTTAAAATGCTCCTCCATAGAGAGAGTTGAGCAACTTCAGACCGTTAAAGAAGCTCGGTGTCCACTTTCTATCGTTCTTCTATGTCAAATTTTATGAGAATAAGCTTCCGAGATTATTACGATGCCAAAACACGAACTTTCTATGACAAATGGGCAAAACCGTTAAAATGCTCCTCGATAGAGAGAGTTGAGCAACTTCGGACCTTCGAAGTTGCTCGGTGTATACTTTTTATTGTTCTACTATGTCAAACTTTACGAGTACAAGCTTCCGAGATTATTTTGATACCAAAACAACAACTTTCTATGACAAATGGGCAAAAACGTTAAAAGCTCCTCCATAGAGAGAGTTGAGCAACTTCGGACCATCAAAGTTGCTCGGTGTACACTTTTTATTGTTCTTTTATATCGTATTTTATGTGTATAAGCTTCTGAGATTATTTCGATGCGAAAACAACAACTTTCTATGACAAATGGACAAAACCGTTTAAAGCCCCTACATAGAGAGAGTTGAGCAACTTCGGACCGACAAAGTTGCGTGATGTACAATTTTTATTGTTCTTCTATGTCCAATTTTACGAGTATAAGCTTCTGAGATTATTTCGATGCCAAAGCAACAAGTTTCTATGACAAATGGACAAAACCGTTTAAAGCCCCTACATAGAGAGAGGTGACCAACTTCGCTCCATCAATGTTGCTCGATGCACAGTTTTTATTGTTCTTCTATGTCCAATTTTACGAGTATAAGCTTCGCAGATTATTTCAATGCCAAAACACGAACTTTCTATGACAAATGGTCAAAATCGTTAAAATGCTCCTCCATAGAGAGAGTTGAGCAACTTCGGACCGTTAAAGTTGCGCGGTGTCCACTTTCTATTGTTCTTCTATGTCAAATTTTATGAGTATAAGCTCCCGAGATTATTACGATGCCAAAACACCGACTTTCTATGACAAATGGTCCAAACCGTTTAAAAGCTCCTTCATAGAGAGAGTTGAGCAAC
The DNA here is from genome assembly GCA_963580455.1 of Euonymus europaeus. Classification (NCBI taxonomy): domain Eukaryota; kingdom Viridiplantae; phylum Streptophyta; class Magnoliopsida; order Celastrales; family Celastraceae; genus Euonymus; species Euonymus europaeus. The sequence continues at coordinate 11,851,907 of OY756965.1, forward strand.
TTCGGATGATCAAAGTTGCTCGGTGTATACTTTTTATTGTTCTACTATGTCAAACTTTACGAGTGTAAGCTTCCGAGATTATTTCAATGCCAAAACAATAACTTTCTATGACAAACGGACAAAAACCATTAAAAGCTCCTCTATAGATAGAGTTGAGCAACTTCGCACCATCATTGTTAATCGGTGTACATTTTTTATTGTTCTTCTATGTCAAATTTTCCGAGTATAACTTCGTCGATTGTTTCGATGCCGAAACAACAACTTTCTATTACAAATAGACAAAACCGTTAAAAGCTCCACCATAGAGAGAGTTGAGCAACTTCCGACCATCAAAGTTGCTCTGTGTACACTTTTTATTGTTCTTCTACGTCAAATTTTACGAGTATAACCTTCCGAGGTTATTACGATTGGAAAGCACCAACTTTCTATGACAAATGGGCAAAACCGTTAAAAAGCTCCTCGATAGAGAGAGTTGAGCAACATCGGACCATCAAAGTTGCTCGCTGTACACTTTTTATTGTTCTTTTATGTCAAATTTTATGAGTACAAGCTTCCGAGATTATTTCGATGCCAAAACACCAACTTTCTATGACAAATAGACATATGACAAATGGAAAAAACCGTTTAAAGCTCCACCATAGAGAGAGTTGAGCAACTTCCGACCATCAAAGTTGCTCTGTGTACATTTTTTATTGTTCTTCTATGTCAAATTTTACGAGTATAAGCTTCCGAGATTATTACGATGACAAAGCATCATCTTTCTATGACAAATGGGCAAAACCGTTAAAAAGCTCCTCCATAGAGAGAGTTGAGCAACATCGGACCATCAAAGTTGCTCGGTGTACACTTTTTATTGTTCTTTTATGTCAAATTTTATGATTATAAGCTTCCGAGATTGTTACGATACCAAAACAACCTACTTTCTATGACAAATGGTCCAAACCGTTAAAAAGCTCCTCGATCGAGAGAGTTGGGCAACTTCGGACCATCGAAGTTACTCGGTGTATACTTTTTATTGTTCTACTATGTCAAACTTTACTAGTACAAGCTTCCGAGATTATTTCGATTCCAAAACAACAACTTTCAATGACAAATGGGCAAAACCGTTAAATTGCTCCTCCATAGAGAGAGTTGAGCAACTTTGGACTATCATTGTTGCTCGGTGTACACTTTTTATTATTCTTCTGTGTCAAGTTTTACAAGCATAAGCTTCCGGGATTTTTTCGATGCCAAAACACCAACTTTCAATGACAAATGGACAAAACCGTTTAAAGCTCCGCCATAGAGAAAGTTGCTCGGTGTACACTTTTTATTGTTCTTCTATGTCAAATTTTACGAGTATAAGCTTTTGAGATTATTACAATGCCAAAACAAAACCTTTCTATGACAAATAAGCAAAACCATTAAAAAGGTCCTCGATAGAGAGAGTTGAGCAATTTCGGACCATCAAAGTTGCTCGGTGTGCACTTTTTATTGTTCTTCTATGTCAAATTTTACGAGTATAAGCTTCCGATATTATTTCGATGCCAAAACACCAACTTTCTATGATAAATGCTCAAAATTGTTAAAATGCTCCTCCATAGAGAGAGTTGGGCAACTTCAGACCGTTGAAGTTGCTCGGTGTCCACTTTTTATTGTTCTTCTATGTCAATTTTTATGAGTACAAGCTTCTAAGATTATTACGATGCCAAAACACGAAGTTTCTATGGCAAATGGGCAAAACCGTTAAAAGGTCCTCGATAGAGAGAGTTGAGCAACTTCGGACCATCAAAGTTGCTCGGTGTATACTTTTTATTGTTCTACTATGTCAAACATTACGAGTATAAGCTTCCGAGATTATTACGATGGCAAAACACCAACTTTCTATGACAAATAGGCAAAATCGTTAAAAAGCTCCTCGATTTAAGAGAGTTGAGCAACTTCGGACCATCAAAGTTGCTCAGTGTACACTTTTTACTGTTCTTCTATCTCAAATTTTATGACTATAAGCTTTCAAGATTATTACGATGCCAAAACACCGACTTTCTATGAAAAATGGTCCAAACCGTTAAAAAGCTCCTTCATAGAGAGAGTTGAGCAACTTCGGACGATCAAAGTTGCTCTGTGTATATTTTTTATTGTTCTACTATGTCAAACTTTACGAGTATAAGCTTCGGAGATTATTTCGATGCCAAAACAACAACTTTCTATGACAAATGAACAAAAACTATTAAAAGCTCCTCTATAGAGAGAGTTGAGCAACTTCGCACCATCAATGTTGCTCGGTGTACACTTTTTATTGTTCTTCTATGTCCAATTTTACGAGTATAAGCTTCATAGATTATTTCGATGCCAAAACGATAACTTCCTATTACAAATGGACAAAACCGTTAAAAGCTCCTTCATAGAGAGAGTTGAGCAACTTCGGACAATCAAAGTTGCTCGGTGTACACTTTTCATTGTTCTTTTATGTCAAATTTTACGTGTATAAGCTTCCGAGATTATTTCGATGTAAAACACCAATTTTCTATGACAAATGGACAAAAATCGTTAAAAGCTCCTCTATAGAGAGAGTTGAGCAACTTCGGACCATCAAAGTTGATCGGTGTACACTTTTTATTATTCTTCTATGTCAGATTTTACGAGTATAAGGTTCCGAGATTATTTCGATGCCAAAACAACAACTTTCTATTACAAATGGACAAAATCGTTAAAAACTCCATCATAGAGAGAGTTGAGCAACTTCAGACCATTAAAGTTGCTCGGTGTACACTTTTTATTCTTTTTTCATGAAACATTTTATGAGTATAGGCTTTCGAGATTATTACGATGCCAAAACACCCAACTTTCTATGACAAATGGACAAAACCATTTAAAGCTCCTCCATAGGGAGAGTTGAGCAACTTCGGACCGTTAAAGTTACTCGGTGTATAATTTTTATTGTTCTTCTATGTCAACATTTACGAGTATAAGCTTCCGAGATTATTTCTATGCCAAAACAATAACTTTCTATGACGAATGGACAAAACCGTTAAAAGTTCCTCCATAGTGAGAGTTGAGCAACTTCGGACCATCAAAGTTGCTCGTTGTACACTTTTTATTGTTCTTCTATGTCAAATTTTACAAGTATACGCTTCGTCGATTGTTTCGATGCCAAAACAACAACTTTCTATTACAAATAGACAAAACCGTTAAAAGCTCCACCATAGAGAGAGTTGAGCAACTTCGGACCATCAAAGTTGGTCGTGTTGGACCATAGGTCCTACATTTGTGTTTTGATGCAAAAATACATATTGGACTATTTGATTGTGCTTAACTTTGGATGAATTTGGATAAATCATGAAATGAATTATATCTATTGATTTAAGCTTCATTATATATCTTTGGAATCCTGTTTGATCATGTATTATATAAATTGGACGAATCTGGACTGACTTATTTTTCGATGCTAAAATCTGTCACAACATTACACTGCGCACACGTTGATTGAACAGTCATAACTTATTCATATTAGCTCTGATTGACTTGATTCTTGTTCTGAAAATTATTTAAGACACTCTGGAATTTTTCATTGTCAAATAGTGGCAGGTCAATTTTATGCTTATCAGGTTCAATTTATCTGTTGAAATAAATTCACCTGTGTAGTCATTAAACTGGGCTAGTTGAGATTTGCATGATCAAATTGAATGACCAAATGACCTCAGTTATAAGTGAAATTTTGTATGCACATTCAATTATATATGAAATGATTTATCATGTGCTTACTTGAATTTTATTAAGCTTATAACATGTTGATTAACCTAAGTGCTAGAATTGAAGCTCTTTGAGCTTACAAGCAAAAATGGGATGTTTTGTCATCTATTCTTTTTGTAGGCTTAATCAACTGATCATCATGAGCCTATTTGAAGTATCATGAAGCTGATTCTACTGAGAAAATTTGTGCATCATGATTTGAAGCTCATGTAGACAAGTTTGGACATGGTCAACCCTACTTGGTTCAAGGTTGACATTTTGTGTGCAAGAAATGGTTCCAGCCGTGTGCCTTGTGTTATTATTGCTGGAGAATTAACTCAAGAACTTCTAGAAGCTTTATTATTTGATTTGGAGTCAACAAAGTAGAGGGAATACAAGTTTGAAATACTTGGTTGGTAGTGTGCCTAACACTTGCACTATGGAGACAAGGAAGAGACAAGGGAGAGACAAGATGACATAAAGTTATAATATTTTCCAGAATTTAAGATGGACTTGTTTGGCATTCCTTGAGAGAGAGTTGCTTCATGAAGAAGACTCATTTGATTGATCCAAACAAGGTGCAACTCAAAAGGACAACTCTTGACAAAATGATGCCAACGGCTTGATCTTCAATGGCTGAGATCAATTTCATTTGAATTATAGAAGGGTCCAGATTTTATAGAAAATGAAAGGCCAAGATTTGAAGTGGTGTTGATCCAATGCCTAAGATTGTGTTTTGTTTGGAATGAACAATAGGGGGCAGCAACGTCTAGGTGTGGTGAAGAAGCATTTGCAGATTTTTTTCTAAGTGTTCAAGCTTACTTGCTCTCAACTTCATCTTCTTGATTCAAGCTTCTTCCTTGCGATCTCTTGCTACCACTTTGATTACATTCAAGCCCTCATCTTCCTATTTGAAAGAGAGATCCAAAAACTCCTTGAACCACCCCAAAATCTTTCTACCCTTGGGTACTCTTGGTGTGTTCTTGAGAGTTCTTCAACAAAGCTTCACCTAAACCTATTATTGATCTTTTGTGAGCTTTGTGTGAGATTACAAGAGTGTTTGCTACACATTTGATTCCAAACCCATTTGAGCAACATCTTGTGAATTTGAGTGTTCTCCAACCATATATAGCCTAGAGCTAATCTTGAGAGAACCAAAATCCAAATACTTGTAAAAGTCCCTTTTGAGGGCATTACCTTTGAGAGGTGTGTGAAAGTTTAAGGTTAGCTTCAAACCTTGTTGGTGTACAAGTTTGGGGTGTTCTTGGAAACCCTAAGTTTGTGGTGAACTTGCAAAACCACATATATCCTTTAGTGGATTGGGAAATCCTAAGCTTGAGGGCTTAGGTAGTGGATGTAGGTGTGAGCACCGAACCACTATATATCCTTGTGCACACTATTTTGATTTCCTTGCTTGTTTGTGTGTTAAACTTGCTGCCTTGTAGTGACTTGTTTTTTATTATCATTCTATTGGTGTTATTGGTGATTTGTGTGCCTTAGAAGTTGATATTAGGGTGTTGCTTGCTGTCATTGCTTGTTGGGATATTGCTTGTGGTTGAACAACTTGTGATTATTGAATTCTAGGTATACTTTTGAATTTTAATTTTCCAGAATACCAATCTGTCCGTGAATTGTTCATATAGCTAGACTTTGAATTTTAAGCTGAATTTTTGATATAGTGTTCATTGAGGTGTTGTAATATTGCATATCAAATTTCGTTACATTCCGAATTGAATTGCTAGGTCAAATTACATTTACACGATTAGTGCGCAGATTTGCATTCCTGACATTGCCTTAATCATTTGTGAGTTTTTAGGTTGTGGTTTTGTACTTGGGGTTTATACTTAGTTTTTTAAAACACAATTCACCCCCCCTCTTGTGTTAGCCTAGTGATTTCAATTGGTATCGGAGCAGGTTAGCAAAGTAATAGAATTAACATTCTAGCTTAGATCAAATGGCTTACACTAGTACTAGACCACATGATGGTGAGGGCTTGTCATCAAATAGGCCACCGTTCTTTGATGGCAAGGACTATGGTTTTTGGAAGAATAGGATGAGGATTTTTATTAGGAGTATGGATATGGCCTTATGGAGAGTTATAGAGAATGGACCATTCATTCCTACCAAGAGAGAGGGAGATAAGGTAGTTCCTAAGGATGAGAGTGAGTATAGTGAGAGTGATGACAAGAAGGTGAGCTTAAATGAAAAAGCAATTAACTTGTTACATATTGCATTAGCTAGGGGTGAGTATGATCATATTAGTGCATGCATTAGTGCTCAAGAGATTTGGAAAATGTTAGAATTAAAGCATGAAGGAACTAGTCAAGTTAAAGATTGCAAAATTAACATGTTAGTGCAAAAATATGAATTGTTCAAAATGCTTGAAGGTGAATGCATTAGTGACATGTTTAATAGGTTGACATGCATATGCAATGATTTGAATGCTCTTGGCAAACCTTACCCTATGCATGACAAGGTACAAAAGGTTCTAAGGAGCTTACCTAGAAATTGGAGTGAGAAGGTGACCGCCATTGAGGAGGCCAAAGACGTGAGGACTTTGAAGTTGGATGAGCTCATTGGGAGCTTGATGACTCATGAGATGAAAGTGTTAAATAGAGTGGATGAGGAGCCTCAAAGGAAGAAGGGCATTGCCCTAGCCGTGACCTCTAAGCCAAGGGAGGCCATGAGTCATGGTGAAAGGGAAGTGTCTTCAAGTAGTGAGAGTGAAGATAGTGATGATGAGATGGCTATGATGGTGAAGAATTTCAAGAAATTTGTGAGGAACAAGAGAGGTGGATTCAAGAATCGAAAGTTCAAAGACAAGGAGAAGGAGAAGGAAAGAGTTCTACCAACTTGTTTCAATTGTGGCAAAGTTGGTCACTTTATTGCCGAGTGCCCCAAAGCATCCAAGAAATATCACAAAGGGAAAGGCAAAGAGAAGAAGAAGGCATTGAAAGCAACATGGGATGATTCATCATCAAGCTCATCAAGTGAGGATGAGATGGAGCATAAGGCACACTTTTGTCTTATGGCAAAAGAAGAGAAAATTGACTCATCCTCTCAAGATGAGATGGTAAAAGATTCTACTCCTTTAACCTATGATGAATTATATTCCAATTATGATGATTTATGTGATTCTCATGGTATGTTGCTTAGAAAGTGCAAACAACTTAAGAAAGAAAATGCTAGACTTATGAAAAATGATGAAATGCATGTTAGTGAACTTAAGGAGTTGAATGCCAAGTATGTTGCTATATGTGCTAAAAATGATGATATGATACTTGAGCATGATGTTTTGATTGATGAGAATAAGTGTCTAAAACAAAAATCTCTTATGCTTGATGAGAATGCTTGTATGGCTGAAAATTCAAATGTAAATATGCATGATTATGATCATCTTAAAGCTAGGGTGCTTGAGTTAGAAGAAGAATTAGTTACATGGGATGAACATGAGTGCATAATGATTTCTAATACTACTTCCTTGCAACATGAGCTTGATATGATGAAAGAAAAGAATAAATTTTTAGAGACTCAATTATCTAAATTTGCCATGAGTTCCTTGAAATTGGATGAAATGTTGGCCTCTCAAAGGCATTATTTAGATAGGAGTGGACTTGGTTATGATGCTATGACTCTTGATGGTTCTAAATGTGAAAATGAAGAATCGGTTAAGCTTGTAAGACCTATTGGAGTCTTGACTAAAGCTCCAAGAACCATGCTAGGTTCGGCCAAGGCTTCAAAAGCCAAGGCCAAAGGTGTTCACCCCTTGGGTGGTGCATCTTCATTTAGGGCCACATTCCCTAGAGTGAGAGAAGTGAGGTTGAAGAAGTGTTGGGTGCCAAAGTGCTTGAAATATGTTGATAAGCTTGATTATGCAAGATGTGTGCTTAATGTGAATGCTTATACAATTGTGGCTAACCCTCAAGGATCCAAAGTTTGGATACCTAAATTGTCTTGATCTTACTTTGGATAGGTGTGCTTCAAGTCTTCATCCAATCCATGTCAATGGTATTTGGATAGTGGGTGCTCAAGGCACATGAGTGGAGATCGATCTTTATTTACTTCCTTTAATGAGAAGAAGAATGGTGGATATGTCACTTTTGGAGACAACTCTAAAGGAAAGATCCTAGGCATAGGATCGGTTGGTAAGGGTTCCTTTACTATAAATGATTGTCTCTTGGTTGAAAGGTTGCAATTTAACTTGCTTAGTATTAGTCACTTAGCGGATAAAGGATTTGATTCTCATTTTAAGAAAGATAGATGTTGCATTGTAGATGAGCATGATAATATCATTACATCCGGTGTTAGAGTAGGTCATATGTATGCACTTGATTTGAATATGATGAATGATAGTGTGACATGTTTGATTGCTTCTAATGATAGTGTGATGCATTGGCATAGGAGATTAGGGCATGTAGGTGTTTCTACTTTGAGAAAGCTTAGTTCAAAAGAATTAGTTAGAGGCTTACCCAAGTTGAAGTTTGGTGATTCAATTGTGTGTGAACATTGCATTAGAGGTAAGCAAATTAAGGAGTCTTTTAAATCAAAAAATATTGTTTCTACTTCTAGGCCACTTCAACTATTGCATATTGATTTGTTTGGTCCTAGTAGGACAAAGAGTTTAGGTGGCAAGTATTATGCATTTGTTATTGTTGATGATTATTCAAGGTTTACTTGGTGTTTGTTTTTAGCTCATAAAAGTGATGCATTACATGAGTTTAAATCTTTCATTAAAAGAGTGCAAAATGAGCATGAATTGCATGTTTCCAAAATTAGGAGTGACCATGGAGGTGAATTTGAAAACTATGGATTTGATGCTTTATGTGATTCTTATGGCATTACACATAATTTTAGTGCACCTAGAACACCACAACAAAATGGAGTTGTTGAAAGGAAAAATAGGACATTACAAGAATTAGGTAGAACCATGATGCTTGAATATGCCTTACCTAAATACTTTTGGGCCGAAGCTATAAATAATGCATGTTATGTCTCAAATAGGTTGTCTATTAGAAAGATTTTGAAAAAGACTCCATATGAGCTTTTGTATGCTAGGAAGCCTAAAGTTGACTATTTTAGAGTGTTTGGTTGTAAATGCTATATTTTGAATACAAAAGACAATCTTGATAAGTTTGATGCTAAGAGTGAAATTGGTATATTTCTTGGTTATTCTACTCATTCTAGAGTTTATAGAGTTTTTAATGATAAGTCTAAGGTTGTGGAAGAAAGTGTGCATGTTAAATTCGATGATATGTTTTCACTTGATCCAAATGTGCTTGTAGAAGAAGAAATTTCAGGTTTTGAAGGGCTAGATCATCCAAAGAGTTCACACTCTATTGGTGGTCATGATCTACAAATAAAAGAGGATGATGATTTATTGGTGGGAAGCTTGAAGGAGATGAAAATCTCAAATGATGCTACATCAAATCAAGAAAATCAAGTGGAACCTATGTCTAATAATGAAGATCATGATGAACATGGTAATGATATACAATCGGGCAGCTCTAATAATCAAGGAAATAGGCTTCAAAAGAAGGACAAGCACATGCATCCTAAAGAGCTTATCATTGGAGACTTCTCAAAAGGCATTCAAACAAGATCAAGATTGAATTCGACGGTCAACTCTCATCCTTTAAATCTTTATGCTATGATATCTATGATAGAACCTAAGAATGTAAAAGATGCTTTAATTGATGAAGATTGGATTTTTGCTATGCAAGAAGAACTTGAACAATTTGAAAGAAGCAAGGTTTGGACACTTGTTCCAAAACCTAGAGACCACACCATTATTGGAACCAAATGGGTGTTTAGAAATAAGATGAATGAGAATGGTGAAGTGACTAGGAATAAGGCTAGGCTAGTAGCTCAAGGTTATTGTCAAGAAGAGGGTATAGATTATGAAGAAACCTTTGCACCGGTTGCAAGGTTGGAGGCCATTAGACTTTTATTAGCTTTTGCATGCTATAAGGGTTTTAAACTTTTTCAAATGGATGTTAAGAGTGCTTTCTTGAATGGTGTGATAAATGAGGAAGTGTATGTTAAACAACCTCCGGGTTTTGAATCTAAAGAATACCCTAATCATGTTTATAAATTAGACAAGGCATTGTATGGCTTAAAGCAAGCACCTAGGGCATGGTATGAGAGACTTAGTAAATTCTTGTTAGAAAATGATTTTTCTTGTGGTAGTATTGATAATACTTTGTTTACTAAATGCAAAGGTGATGACTTGTTGATTGTGCAAATATATGTGGATGACATTATATTTGGTGCTACTTTGGAATCAATGTGTGATGAATTTGCTATGTGCATGAAAAGTGAATTTGAAATGTCTATGATGGGTGAGTTGACATATTTTCTAGGATTGCAAATTAGACAAACATTGCATGGCATTCATATAAGTCAAACTAAATACACTTATGACTTGCTTAAAAGGTTTGGGATGGACTTGTCTAAAGGATGTTCTACACCAATGGGGGTGTCATCCAAATTAGAAGCCGACCTTAAAAGCAAAGAAGTGGATCAAAAGATGTATAGGTCTATGATTGGAAGTTTACTTTATTTGACCGCATCTAGGCCGGATATCATGTTTAGTGTGTGTATGTGTGCTAGATATCAATCTAATCCTAAAGAATCACATTTATTGGCCGTTAAGAGGATATTGAGATACTTGAAAGATACACCAACCTTAGGGTTATGGTATGATAGAAAATCCTCATTTGACTTGCATGCTTTTAGTGATGCCGATTATGGAGGTTGTAGAATTGATAGGAAAAGTACAAGTGGTACATGTCAATACCTAGGGAACATGCTTATATCTTGGTTTTCAAAGAAACAAACTTGTGTTGCCTTAAGTACAACCGAAGCCGAGTACATGGCCATAGGTAGTTGTGTTGCACAAATTCTATGGATTAAACAACAATTGATTGATTTTAATATGTCATTTGATAATACACTTATTCAATGTGACAACATTAGTGCAATCCATTTATCTAAGAATCCGGTTCATCATGGAAAAACCAAACACATTGAGATTAGACATCATTTTATAAGAGATCATGTAGCTAAAGGAAACATTGTGCTTGAACATGTTGAAGGAGAACACAATATTGCCGATTTGTTTACAAAACCATTAGCTAAGGATAGGTTTATAAAATTAAGAGATGCATTAGGATTGATTAATGCACCTTGAACTCATGGTCTTTACTTAATTGTATGTGACACATCTCAATTGGTTATATATACTTATTTGAATGAGATGCACATGTGTAGGGGGAGTTCCCAAATAAACTCTTATGTGTTTGATGTGATTCCTTGCTTAAATGATGATCCATGATTGCTTCCATGTTATTGGTATTCCTTGCTAGCATATATGAGTTTGAAAACATATTTGATTTTTAATTGGTATTTTGAATGATTTTCAAGCTATGCATTCAATGTTTTTACATGGCTTAGGAAGCATTAGTTGATGCACTTCATTGAGTTAAACCATTCATTGTTTTTGAAGTTGCATTACCCCTATTTCCTCACCTTTTTGAGTTCTTACAAAAAGGGGGAGAGATAATTGATGAAAAAGTGCATATGATTTGATTAAAAATGCATATTAGTTGCACAACTTAAGGGGGAGTGAGCTTGCCATGTTAAGGGAGAGTAGGAAGCTTAAAGTGAGGGGGAGCATAATAAGATTTTGAAAATCTGAAAATGTATCTCAAAATTTCATTTGATTTCAACATGGAGATACAATTTTGCTCACTTTATGCATGAGGTTTGGTATCCAAATTATATTGATATCAAATAGCTCTTTTACATCATGTAGTTTTGTAATCATCAAAAAGGGGGAGATTGTTGGACCATAGGTCCTACATTTGTGTTTTGATGCAAAAATACATATTGGACTATTTGATTGTGCTTAACTTTGGATGAATTTGGATAAATCATGAAATGAATTATATCTACTGATTTAAGCTTCATTATATATCTTTGGAATCGTGTTTGATCATGTATGATATAAATTGGACGAATCTGGACTGACTTATTTTTCGATGCTAAAATCTGTCACAACATCACACTGCGCACACGTTGATTGAACAGTCATAACTTATTCATATTAGCTCTGATTGACTTGATTCTTGTTCTGAAAATTATTTAAGACACTCTGGAATTTTTCATTGTCAAATAGTGTCAGGTCAATTTTATGCTTATCAGGTTCAATTTATCTGTTGAAATAAATTCACCTGTGTAGTCATTAAACTGGGCTAGTTGAGATTTGCATGATCAAATTGAATGACCAAATGACCTCAGTTATAAGTGAAATTTTGTATGCACATTCAATTATATATGAAATGATTTATCATGTGCTTACTTGAATTTTATTAAGCTTATAACATGTTGATTAACCTAAGTGCTAGCATTGAAGCTCTTTGAGCTTACAAGCAAAAATGGGATGTTTTGTCATCTATTCTTTTTGTAGGCTTAATCAACTGATCATCATGAGCCTATTTGAAGTATCATGAAGCTGATTCTATTGAGAAAATTTGTGCATCATGATTTGAAGCTCATGTAGACAAGTTTGGACATGGTCAACCCTACTTGGTTCAAGGTTGACATTTTGTGTGCAAGAAATGGTTCCAGCCGTGTGCCTTGTGTTATTATTGCTGGAGAATTAACTCAAGAACTTCTAGAAGCTTTATTATTTGATTTGGAGTCAACAAAGTAGAAGGAATACAAGTTTGAAATACTTGGTTGGTAGTGTGCCTAACACTTGCACTATGGAGACAAGGAAGAGACAAGGGAGAGACAAGATGACATAAAGTTATAATATTTTCCAGTATTTAAGATGGACTTGTTTGGCATTCCTTGAGAGAGAGTTGCTTCATGAAGAAGACTCATTTGATTGATCCAAACAAGGTGCAACTCAAAAGGACAACTCTTGACAAAATGATGCCAACGGCTTGATCTTCAATGGCAGAGATCAATTTCATTTGAATTAAAGAAGGGTCCAGATTTTATAGAAAATGAAAGGCCAAGATTTGAAGTGGTGTTGATCCAATGCCTAAGATTGTGTTTTGTTTGGAATGAACAATAGGGGGCAGCAACGTCTAGGTGTGGTGAAGAAGCATTTGCAGATTTTTTTTCTAAGTGTTCAAGCTTACTTGCTCTCAACTTCATCTTCTTGATTCAAGCTTCTTCCTTGCGATCTCTTGCTACCACTTTGATTACATTCAAGCCCTCATCTTCCTATTTGAAAGAGAGATCCAAAAACTCCTTGAACCACCCCAAAATCTTTCTACCCTTGGGTACTCTTGGTGTGTTCTTGAGAGTTCTTCAACAAAGCTTCACCTAAACCTATTATTGATCTTTTGTGAGCTTTGTGTGAGATTACAAGAGTGTTTGCTACACATTTGATTCCAAACCCATTTGAGCAACATCTTGTGAATTTGAGTGTTCTCCAACCATATATAGCCTAGAGCTAATCTTGAGAGAACCAAAATCCAAATACTTGTAAAAGTCCCTTTTGAGGGCATTACCTTTGAGAGGTGTGTGAAAGTTTAAGGTTAGCTTCAAACCTTGTTGGTGTACAAGTTTGGGGTGTTCTTGGAAACCCTAAGTTTGTGGTGAACTTGCAAAACCACATATATCCTTTAGTGGATTGGGAAATCCTAAGCTTGAGGGCTTAGGTAGTGGATGTAGGTGTGAGCACCGAACCACTATATATCCTTGTGCACACTATTTTGATTTCCTTGCTTGTTTGTGTGTTAAACTTGCTGCCTTGTAGTGACTTGTTTTTTATTATCATTCTATTGGTGTTATTGGTGATTTGTGTGCCTTAGAAGTTGATATTAGGGTGTTGCTTGCTGCCATTGCTTGTTGGGATATTGCTTGTGGTTGAACAACTTGTGATTATTGAATTCTAGGTATACTTTCAAATTTTAATTTTCCAGAATACCAATCTGTCCGTGAATTGTTCATATAGCTAGACTTTGAATTTTAAGCTGAATTTTTGATATAGTGTTCATTGAGGTGTTGTAATATTGCATATCAAATTTCGTTACATTCCGAATTGAATTGCTAGGTCAAATTACATTTACACGATTAGTGCGCAGATTTGCATTCCTGACATTGCCTTAATCATTTGTGAGTTTTTAGGTTGTGGTTTTGTACTTGGGGTTTATACTTAGTTTTTTAAAACACAATTCACCCCCCCTCTTGTGTTAGCCTAGTGATTTCAATTGGTATCGGAGCAGGTTAGCAAAGTAATAGAATTAACATTCTAGCTTAGATCAAATGGCTTACACTAGTACTAGACCACATGATGGTGAGGGCTTGTCATCAAATAGGCCACCGTTCTTTGATGGCAAGGACTATGGTTTTTGGAAGAATAGGATGAGGATTTTTATTAGGAGTATGGATATTTCGATGCCAAAATAACAACTTTCTATGACAGATGGACAAAAACCATTAAAAGCTCCTCTATAGAGAGAGTTGAGCAACTTCGGACCATCAAAGTTACTCGATGTACACTTTTTATTGTTCTTCTATGTCCATTTTTACGAGTATAAGCTTCCGAGATTATTTAGATGCCAAAACACGAACTTTCTATGACAAATGGTCAAAATCGTTAAAAAGCTCCTCTATCGAGAGAGTTGATCAACTTCTGACCGTTAAGGTTGCTCGGTGTCCACTTTTTATTGTTCTTCTATGTCAAATTTTACGAGTATAAGCTTCCGAGATTATTACGATGCCAAAACACCAACTTTCTATGACAAATGGTCTAACCCGTTAAAAAGCTCCTTGATAGAGAGAGTTGAGCAACTTCGGACCATCAAAGTTGCTCGGTGTATACTTTTTATTGTTCTACTATGTCAAATTTTATGCGTATAAGCTTCCGACATTATTACGATGGCAAAAACCAACTTTTCATGACAAATAGACAAAACCATTAAAAAGATCCTCGATAGAGAGAGTTGAGCAACTTCGGACCATCAAAGTTGCTCGGTGTACACTTTTTATTGTTCTTCTATGTCAAATTTTACGAGTATAAGCTTCCGAGATTATTACGATGCCAAAACACCAACTTTCTATGACAAATGGTCTAACCCGTTAAAAAGCTCCTTGATAGAGAGAGTTGAGTAACTTCGGACTATCAAAGTTGCTCGGTGTATACTTTTTATTGTTCTACTATGTCAAACTTTATGAGAACAAGCTTCCGAGATTATTTCGATGCCAAAACAAAATCTGTCTATGACAAATGGGCAAAACCGTTAAAAGCTTCTCCATAGAGAGAGTTGAGCAACTTCGGACCGTCAAAGTTGCTCGGTGTACACTTTTTATTGTTCTTCTTTGTCAAATTTTACGAGTATAAACTTTCGAGATTATTACGATGCCAAAACAAAACCTTTCTATGAAAAATGGGCAAAACCATTAAAAAGCTCCTCGATAGAGAGAGTTGAGCAACTTCGGACCATCAAAGTTGCTCGGTGTGCACTTTTTAATGTTCTTCTATGTCAAATTTTACGAGTATAAGATTCCAAGATTATTTCGATGCCAAAACACCAACTTTCTATGACAAATGTTCAAAATCATTAAAAAGCTCCTCTATCGAGAGAGTTGATCAACTTCTGACCGTTAAGGTTGCTCGGTGTCCACTTTTTATTATTCTTCTATGTCAAATTTTACGAGTATAAGCTTCCGAGATTATTACGATGCCAAAACACCAACTTTCTATGACAAATGGTCTAACCCGTTAAAAAGCTCCTTGATAGAGAGAGTTGAGCAACTTCGGACCGTTAAGGTTGCTCGGTGTCCACTTTTTATTGTTCTTCTATGTCAAATTTTACGAGTATAAGCTTCCGAGATTATTACGATGCCAAAACAAGAACTTTCGATGACAAATGGTTAAAATCGTTAAAAAGCTCCTCGATAGAGAGAGTTGAGCAACTTCGGACCGTAAAAGTTGCTCGATGTATACTTTTTATTGTTCTACTATGTCAAACTTTACGCGTATAAGCTTCTTAGATTATTACGATGGCAAAATCCAACTTTCCATGACAAATAGACAAAACCATTAAAAAGCTCCTCGATAGAGAGAGTTGAGCAACTTCGAACCATCAAAGTTGCTCGGTGTACACTTTTTATTGTTCTTCTATGTCAAATTTTACGAGTATAAGCTTCCGTGATTATTACGATGCCAAAACACCAACTTTATATGACAAATGGTCTAACCCGTTAAAAAGCTCCTGGATAGAGAGAGTTGAGCAACTTCGAACAATCAAAGCTGCTCGGTGTATACTTTTTGTTGCTCTACTATGTCAAACTTTACGAGTATAAGCTTCAGAGATTATTTCGATGCCAAAATAACAAGTTTCTATGACAGATGGACAAAAACCATTAAAAGCTGCTCTATAGAGAGAGTTGAGCAACTTCGGAGCATCAAAGTTACTCGATGTACACTTTTTATTGTTCTTCTATGTCCATTTTTACGAGTATAAGCTTCCGAGATTATTTAGATGCCTAAACACCAACTTTCTATGACAAATGGTCAAAATCGTTAAAAAGCTCCTCGATAGAGAGAGTTGAGCAACTTCGGAATGTAAAAGTTGCTCGGTGTCCACTTTCTATTGTTCTTCTATGTCAAATTTTACGAGTATAAGCTTCCGAGATTATTACGATGCCAAAACACGAACTTTCTATGACAAATGGGCAAAACCCCTAAAAACCTCCTCGATAGAGAGAGTTGAGCAACTTCGGACCATCAAAGTTGCTCGGTGTATACTTTTTATTGTTCTACTACGTCAAACTTTATGAGTACAAGCTTCCGAGATTATTTCGATGTCAAAACAAAAACTGTCTATGACAAATGGGCAAAACCGTTAAAAGCTTCTCCATAAAGAGAGTTGAGCAACTTCGGACCGTCAAAGTTGCTCGGTGTACACTTTTTATTGTTCTTCTATGTCAAATTTTACGAGTATAAGCTTTCGAGATTATTACGATGCCAAAACAAAACCTTTCTTAGAAAAATGGGCAAAATCATTAAAAAGCTCCTCGATAGAGAGAGTTGAGCAACTACGGACCATCAAAGTTGCTCGGTGTGCACTTTTTAATGTTCTTCTATGTCAAATTTTATGAGTATAAGCTTCCGAGATTATTACGATACCAAAACAACCTACTTTCTATGACAAATGGTCCAAACCTTTAAAAAGCTCCTCGATCGAGAGAGTTGGGCAACTTCGGACCATCGAAGTTACTCGGTGTATACTTTTTATTGTTCTACTATGTCAAACTTTACGAGTACAAGCTTCCGAGATTATTTCGATTCCAAAACAACAACTTTCAATGACAAATGGGCAAAACCGTTAAAATGCTCCTCCATAGAGAGAGTTGAGCAACTTCGGACCATCATTGTTGCTCGGTGTACACTTTTTATTATTCTTCCGTGTCAAATTTTACGAGCATAAGATTCCTGAATTATTTCGATGCCAAAACACCAACTTTCAATGACAAATGGACAAAATCGTTTAAAGCTCCGTCATAGAGAAAGTTGCTCGGTGTACACTTTTTATTGTTCTTCTATGTCAAATTTTACGAGTATAAGCTTTTGAGATTATTAAAATGCCAAAACAAAACCTTTCTATGACAAATGGGCAAAACCAATAAAAAGCTCCTCGATAGAGAGAGTTGAGCAATTTCGGACCATCAAAGTTGCTCGGTGTGCACTTTTTATTGTTCTTCTATGTCAAATTTTACGAGTATAAGCTTCCGATATTATTTCGATGCCAAAACACCAACTTTCTATGAAAAATGGTCAAAATTGTTAAAAAGCTCCTCCATAGAGAGAGTTGGGCAACTTCAGACCGTTGAAGTTGCTCGGTGTCCACTTTTTATTGTTCTTCTATGTCAAATTTTACGAGTACAAGCTTCCAAGATTATTACGATGCCAAAACACGAATTTTCTATGACAAATGGGCAAAACCGTTAAAAGGTCCTCGATAGAGAGAGTTGAGCAACTTCGGACCGTTAAAGTTACTCGGTGTATAATTTTTATTGTTCTTCTATGTCAACCTTTACGAGTATAAGCTTCCGAGATTATTTCTATGCCAAAACAATGACTTTCTATGACGAATGGACAAAACCGTTAAAAGTTCCTCCATAGTGAGAGTTGAGCAACTTCGGACCATCAAAGTTGCTCGTTGTACACTTTTTATTGTTCTTCTATGTCAAATTTTACAAGTATAAGCTTCGTCGATTGTTTCGATGCCAAAACAACAACTTTCTATTACAAATAGACAAAACCGTTAAAAGCTCCACCATAGAGAGAGTTGAGCAACTTCGGACCATCAAAGTTGGTCGGTGTACACTTTTTACCAGTATAAGGTTCCGAGATCATTACGATGGCAAAACATCAACTTTCTATGACCAATGGGCAAAACCGTTAAAAAGCTCCTTGATAGAGAGAGTTGAGCAACTTCGGACCATCAAAGTTGCTCGGTGTACACTTTTTACTGTTCTTCTATGTCAAATTTTATGACTATAAGCTTTCAAGATTATTATGATGCCAAAACACCGACTTTCTATGACAAATGGTCCAAACCGTTAAAAAGCTCCTTCATAGAGAGAGTTGAGCAACTTCGGACGATCAAAGTTGCTCAGTGTATACTTTTTATTGTTCTACTATGTCAAACTTTACGAGTATAAGCTTCCGAGATTATTTCGATGCCAAAACAACAACCTTCTATGACAAATGAACAAAAACTATTAAAAGCTCCTCTATAGAGAGAGTTGAGCAACTTCCCACCATCAATGTTGCTCGGTGTACACTTTTTATTGTTCTTCTATGTCTAATTTTACGAATATAAGCTTCATAGATTATTTCGATGCCAAAACGATAACTTCCTATTACAAATGGACAAAACCGTTAAAAGCTCCTCCATAAAGAGAGTTGAGCAACTTCGGACAATCAAAGTTGCTCGGTGTACACTTTTCATTGTTCTTTTATGTCAAATTTTACGTGTATAATCTTTCGAGATTAATTCGATGTAAAACACCAAATTTCTATGAAAAATGGACAAAAATCGTTAAAAGCTCCTCTATAGAGAGAGTTGAGCAACTTCGGACCATCAAAGTTGGTCGGTGTACACTTTTTATTATTCTTCTATGTCAGATTTTACGAGTATAAGTTTCCGAGATTATTTCGATGCCAAAACAACAACTTTTTATTGCTTTTTCATGAAACATTTTATGAGTATAGGCTTCCGAGATTATTACGATGCCAAAACACCCAACTTTCTATGACAAATGGACAAAACCATTTAAAGCTCCTCCATAGGGAGAGTTGAGCAACTTCGGACCGTTAAAGTTACTCGGTGTATAATTTTTATTGTTCTTCTATGTCAACCTTTACGAGTATTAGCTTCCGAGATTATTTCTATGCCAAAACAATAACTTTCTATGACGAATGGACAAAACCGTTAAAAGTTCCTCCATAGTGAGAGTTGAGCAACTTCGGACCATCAAAGTTGCTCGTTGTACACTTTTTATTGTTCTTCTATGTCAAATTTTACAAGTATAAGCTTCGTCGATTGTTTCGATGCCAAAACAACAACTTTCTATTACAAATAGACAAAACCGTTAAAAGCTCCACCATAGAGAGAGTTGAGCAACTTCGGACCATCAAAGTTGGTCGGTGTACACTTTTTACCAGTATAAGGTTCCGAGATCATTACGATGGCAAAACATCAACTTTCTATGACCAATGGGCAAAACCGTTAAAAAGCTCCTTGATAGAGAGAGTTGAGCAACTTCGGACCATCAAAGTTGCTCGGTGTACACTTTTTATTCTTCTTTTATGTCAAATTTTACGAGTATAAGCTTCCGAGATTATTACGATGCCAAAACACCCAACTTTCTATGACAAATGGACAAAACCGTTTAAAACTCCTCCATAGAGAGTGTTGAGCAACTTCGTACTGTCAAAGTTGCTCGGTGTATACTTTTTATTGTTCTTCTATGTCAAATTTTACGAGTATAAGCTTTTGAGATTATTACGATGCCAAACCAAAACCATTCTATGACAAATGGCCAAAACTATTAAAAAGCTCCTCGAGAGAGAGACCTGAGCAACTTCGGACCATCAAAGTTGCTCGGTGTGCACTTTTTATTGTTCTTCTATGTCAAATTTTTCAAGTATAAGCTTCTGAGATTATTTCGATGCCAAAACACCAACTTTGTATGACAAATGGTCAAAATCGTTAAAAAGCTCCTCTATCGAGAGAGTTGATCAACTTCTGACCGTTAAGGTTGCTCGGTGTCCACTTTTTATTGTTCTTCTATGTCAAATTTTGCGAGTATAAGCTTCCGAGATTATTACGATGCCAAAACAGGAACTTTCGATGACAATTGGGCAAAACAGTTAAAAAGCTCCTCGATAGAGAGAGTTGAACAACTACGGACCATCAAAGTTGCTCGGTGTATACTTTTTATTGTTCTACTATGTCAAACTTTACGCGTATAAGCTTCCGAGATTATTACGATGGCAAAAACCAACTTTCCATGACAAATAGACAAAACCATTAAAAAGCTCCTCGACAGAGAGAGTTCAGCAACTTCGGACCATCAAAGTTGCTCGGTGTACACTTTTTATTGTTCTTCTATGTCAAATTTTACGAGTATAAGCTTCCGAGATTATTACGATGCCAAAACACCAACTTTCTATGACAAATGGTCTAACCCGTTAAAAAGCTCCTTGATAGAGAGAGTTGAGCAACTTCGAACAATCAAAGCTGCTCGGTGTATACTTTTTATTGCTCTACTATTTCAAACTTGACGAGTACAAGCTTCAAATATTATTTCGATGCCAAAATAACAACTTTCTATGACAGATGGACAAAAACCATTAAAAGCTGCTCTATAGAGAGAGTTGAGCAACTTCGGACTATCAAAGTTACTCGATGTACACTTTTTATTGTTCTTCTATGTCCATTTTTACGAGTATAAGCTTCCGAGATTACTTAGATGCCAAAATACCAACTTTCTATGACAAATGGTCAAAATCGTTAAAAAACTCCTCGATAGAGAGAGTTGAGCAACTTCGGACCATAAAAGTTGCTCGGTGTTCACTTTCTATTGTTCTTCTATGTCAAATTTTACGAATATAAGCTTCCGAGATTATTACGATGACAAAACACGAACTTTCTATGACAAATGGGCAAAACCCTTAAAAAGCACCTCGATAGAGAGAGTTGAGCAACTTCGGACCATCAAAGTTGCTCGGTGTATACTTTTTATTGTTCTACTACGTCAAACATTATGAGTACAAGCTTCCGAGATTATTTCGATGCCAAAACAAAAACTATCTATGACAAATGGGCAAAACCGTTAAAAGCTTCTCCATAGAGAGAGTTGAGCAACTTCGGACCGTCAAAGTTGCTCGGTGTACACTTTTTATTGTTCTTCTATGTCAAATTTTACGAGTATAAGCTTTCAAGATTATTACGATAACAAAACAAAACCTTTCTATGAAAAATGGGCAAAACCATTAAAAAGCTCCTCGATTGAGAGAGTTGAGCAACTTCGGACCGTCAAAGTTACTCGGTGTGCACTTTTTAATGTTCTTCTATGTCAAATTTTATGAGTATAAGCTTCCAAGATTATTTCGATGCCAAAACACCAACTTTGTATGACAAATGGTCAAAATCGTTAAAAAGCTCCTCTATCGAGAGAGTTGATCAACTTCTGACCATTAAGGTTGCTCGGTGTCCACTTTTTATTGTTCTTCTATGTCAAATTTTACGAGTATACGCTTCCGAGATTATTACAATGCCAAAACAGGAACTTTCGATGACAAATGGGCAAAACAATTAAAAAGATCCTTGATAGAGAGAGTTGAGCAACTACGGACCATCAAAGTTGCTCGGTGTATACTTTTTATTGTTCTACTATGTCAAACTTTACGCGTATAAGCTTCCGAGATTATTACGATGGCAAAAACCAACTTTCTATGACAAATAGACAAAACCATTAAAAAGCTCCTCGATAGAGAGAGTTGAGCAACTTCGGACCATCAAAGTTGCTCGGTGTACACTTTTTATTGTTCTTCTATGTCAAATTTTACGAGTATAAGCTTCCGAGATTATTACGATGCCAAAACACAAACTTTCTATGACAAATGGTCTAACCCGTTAAAAAGCTCCTTGATAGAGAGAGTTGAGCAACTTCGAACAATCAAAGCTGATCGGTGTATACTTTTTATTGCTTTACAATGTCAAACTTTACGAGTATAAGCTTCAAAGATTATTTCGATGCCAAAATAACAAATTTCTATGACAGATGGACAAAAACCATTAAAAGCTGCTCTATAGAGAGAGTTGAGCAACTTCGGACCATCAAAGTTACTCGATGTACACTTTTTATTGTTCTTCTATGTCCATTTTTAAGAGTATAAGCTTCCGAGATTATTTAGATGCCAAAACACCAACTTTCTATGACAAATGGTCAAAATCGTTAAAAAGCTCCTCGATAGAGAGAGTTGAGCAACTTCGGACCGTAAAAGTTGCTCGGTGTCCACTTTCTATTGTTCTTCTATGTCAAATTTTACGAGTATAAGCTTCCGAGATTATTACGATGCCAAAACACGAACTTTCTATGACAAATGGACAAAACACTTAAAAAGCTCCTCGATAAAGAGAGTTGAGTAACTTCGGACCATCAAAGTTGCTCGGTGTATACTTTTTATTGTTCTACTACGTCAAACTTTATGAGTACAAGCTTCCGAGATTATTTCGCTGCCAAAATAAAAACTATCTATGATAAATGGGCAAAACCGTTAAAAGCTTCTCCATAGAGAGAGTTGAGCAACTTCGGACCGTCAAAGTTGCTCGGTGTACACTTTTTATTGTTTTTCTATGTCAAATTTTATGAGTATAAGCTTTCAAGATTATTATGATGCCAAAACAAAACCTTTCTATGAAAAATGGGCAAAACCATTAAAAAGCTCCTCGATAGAGAGAGTTGAGCAACTTTGGACCATCAAAGTTGCTCTGTGTGCACTTTTTAATGTTCTTCTATGTCAAATTTTACGAGTATAAGCTTCCAAGATTATTTCGATGCCAAACCACCAAATTTCTATGACAAATGGTCGAAATGTTAAAAAGGTCCTCCATAGAGAGAGTTGAGCAACTTCAGACCATTCAAGTTGCTCGGTGTCCACTATTTATTCTTCTTGTATGTCAAATTTTATGAGTATAAGCTTCCGAGATTATTTCGATGCCAAAACACCAACTTTCTATGACAAATGGTCAAAATGTTAAAAGGCTCCTCCATAGAGAGAGTTGAGATACTTCAGACCGTTGAAGTTGCTCGGTGTCCACTATTTATTGTTCTTCTATGTCAAATTTTACGAGTATAAGCTTTCGAGATTATTACGATGCCAAAACAAAACCTTTCTATGACAAATGGGCAAAACCGTTAAAAAGCTCCTCGATAGAGCGAGTTGAGCAACTTCGGACCATCAAAGTTGCTCGGTGTGCACTTTTTATTGTTCTTCTATGTCAAATTTTATGAGTATAAGCTTCCAAGATTATTTCGATGCCAAAACACCAACTTTCTATGACAAATGGTCAAAATGTTAAAAAGCTCCTCTATAGAGAGAGTTGAGCAACTTTGGACCGTCAAAGTTGCTCGGTGTATACTTTTTATGGTTCTACTATGTCAAACTTTACGAGTATAAGCTTCCGAGATTATTACGATGGCAAAACACCAACTTTCTATGACAAATAGGCAAAATCGTTAAAAAGCTCCTCGATTAAAGAGAGTTGAGCAACTTGGGACCATCAAAGTTGCTCGGTGTACACTTTTTACTGTTCTTCTATGTCAATTTTTACGAGTATAAGCTCCTGAGATTATTACGATGCCAAAACACTGACTTTCTATGACAAAATGGTCCAAACCGTTAAAAAGCTCCTTCATAGAGAGAGTTGAGCAACTTCGGATGATCAAAGTTGCTCGGTGTATACTTTTTATTGTTCTACTATGTCAAACTTTACGAGTATAAGCTTTTGAGATTATTTCGATGCCAAAACAACAATTTTCTATGACAAACGGACAAAAACCATTAAAAGCTCCTCTATAGAGAGAGATGAGCAACTTCGCACCATCAATGTTGCTCGGTGTACACTTTTTATTGTTCTTCTATGTCCAATTTTACGAGTATAAGCTTCGTAGATTATTTCGATGCGAAAACGATAACTTCCTATTACAAATGGACAAAAACGTTAAAAGCTCCTCCATAGAGAGAGTTGAGCAACTTCGGACCATCAAGGTTGCTCGGTGTACACTTTTCATTGTTCTTTTATGTCAAATTTTACGAGTATAAGCTTCCGAGATTATTTCGATGCTAAAACACCAATTTTCTATGAAAAATGGACAAAAACCGTTAAAAGCTCCTCTATAGAGACAGTTGAGCAACTTCGGACCACCAAAGTTGCTCAGTGTACAGTTTTTATTGTTCTTCTATGTAAAATTTTACGAGTATAACTTCGTGATAGGTGCAAAAATGCACCTGTATTTCTGATCTTTAGGGATATTAATTATGATCTTTTAAGTCCAATTACTACTTAATTGGTGTTTTATTGAACAGGTGATAGCTGGCTGGAATATGGGTGATTTAAAGAGTTTTATGGGCAAACAGTGCAACCTGATTGTGAACACATTGTAGCCAAAGTGCGACCTGTTTGCGGCCGCAGATTTTATCGGGCCAGTGACGTAATTTTAAAGGCTGATGTGGCAAGTAGGGTTTTAAATACTAAAAACTCGACCAGAAAGAGAGATTGGACGCCGCAGCACTACAGAGAAGACGCCAGGAGGAGGATTTCAACACTTTCAAGCATCTCCTTCCCCAACTGAAAATTCTGGTTTATTTATGCAATACAATCATGAACATGTGTAACTAAATTTCTATTTAGTTTGGTTTGGTTAGTTTCTTCTACCACAACTTGTTGCACAATCTGATTGACAGTTACACCAGGTTTAATTCATTGATTCTCTGAATTTAATGTTGACTTCTTATTATTGTGTTTGCCTGATCAACATCATGATGATAAGAACTGTTAGTTGAATACATTCGGCTGACCCATACCCGGTGTTTGACGAAGTAACAAGAATCTGCATAGGATCCAGATTTGGGAATTGTGAACACAATTGATTAGGTGGTACACCAACGCTTAAGGTTGTGCGATTGTCGACTTTCTCGTTCATATGCTTGTCTTAGGGAAATCTTAGGGTACACCAACCAAGACCCCTACGGTAAGAAAAGATTTTGGGCTGGACCAAAGCCAAATTCGTTGCTTAGGAAAGTCATAATTAGGAGAGCCGGACCAAGGTCTTCTAATTGACAACGGTAAGCCTTTAAATTGTGTGATTGCATATTAAGTTGAGAGATTGAGTGACAGTAGAAGAACAACACCAACCCAAGCTAGATCTCCTCCATATTTATTTATCCAATTTTAGCATATTTTAATTGTTTATTTCAATCTGAATTTTCTGCATTATTATTGCTACTTTGTTTGTTTGGTGATTGATACGGTCCCTGTGGATTCGACCCCGCTCTCTTTTATACTGTCCCACGATACGTACACTTGCGATTGGGTAAGACCCGTTAGTATTTGATATTGCAGGTTTACTTGCGATATTTTATATCGACCAAGTTTTTGGCGCCGTTGCCGGGGACTGTTAAGTTTATTACTGTTCAAACATTTAGTGATAATTTTGATTTTATTTATTTATTTGTGATACCCGAACTTACTTTGATATTTATTTGTGTCGCAGGTAATCTTTTGATTCTTCAAGTTGCATGATTACTACACACTCGCAACACAGAGAGCTAGAAGAGTTTGATCCTGAAATTGAGAGATCCGTGAGAGCATTGCAACGAAGAAATATGGCTGCCGAGAATGATCAAATTGTTGAAGTTGGTGATGCGGGTAACGAGAGGGTTTCTATGATGAATCGGTACATTCCACGTAATGTTGCCCAACCATCTTGCATTGCTTTTCAGCCCAACAGAAGGGCCACTTTCAGTTTATCACCTCAGTTGTTAAACTCTGTGCCTCACTATGAGGGGAGGTTTGATGAAGATCCTCACCAACACTTGAAAGACTTCACTGACTTGTGCCGAACGCAAAATATCACGGGGATTACAGCTGATAATTTGAAGCTCATGTTGTTTCCATTCACATTGAGAGGAGGAGCTAAGATGTGGTATAACTACATTGAAGCGGGTTCTATTGGTACATGGGAACAAATGGCTACAAAATTTTTGAGAGAATTTTTTCCAGCTCATAGAACTAAGCAACTCATGAGAGAAATTCAAAATTTTCAACAAAAGGATGGAGATTTGTTCTACGAAGCTTGGAAGGATTTCAAGATCCGCTTAGCTCGATGCCCAACTAACAACTTGCACAAAGATGACATTGTTTTGCACTTCTATGAAGGGTTAAATGAGGTAAATAGGATGAAGGTTGATTCAGCTTGCAATGGGGTGTTGATGAGAAAAAGTAGTGAAGAGGCTATGGAATTGTTTGAGGAATTAAGTGAAGACTCTCAACAGTTTTCTACAAGAAGTAAAAATTCCTCTAAGCGGCAAGGAGTGTATGAGGTGAGTTCTGATACAATTATGAAAGCTGAGATTGGAAACTTGACCCGAAAGATTGATCTCCTAGTCGACACTATGAAAGGGATGAACATAAAAACTACACCACCACCAGCCATGCTTTGTGCAATATGTTCACATCAAGATCATGCTACTGAGGCATGCCCTTTGACAGCTATGACAGAGCGAGAGGAAGCCAATTACATGGGTCAAACAAATTTTAATCAAAGGAACCAACAATATCCTTGGCGTAGCCATCCAAATTTCTCTTGGAAAAATGATCAGCCCGTTAATAATGCACCAGTTCCAGCAGCCCAACCAGCTATGAAAAGTGACTTGGAGATTTCTATGATGCAGTTCATGAAACAAACAACTCAAGCCATCCAAAATTTGGAGACACAAATGGGACAAATGGCTAAGGAGTTGAGTGAAAGGAAGAAGGGAGAGCTTTTAGCACAACCCATTAACAACCCAACTAGAATGGAGCATTTGAAGGCTGTTACAACACTGAGAAGTAAGAAAATAATTGATAACAGAGTTGCTGAAACGGAACCTGCTGGAAAAGACTGCCGACAGGTCGCAGAAAGGATGCAAAAAGGTCGCAGTTCTACATCAGATGTTACAAAGGATTGGGGAAGAGATCCACCACCTTTCCAGCAAAGGTTTGCTCAGAAGAAAATTGATTCTAAATCTCTTGATGTTTTTGAGACCTTACGGAAGGTAGAGATTAATATTCCACTCCTTGATGCTATTAAACAAATTCCTTCGTATGCTAAATTTTTGAAAGAATGTTGTACTAACAAGAGGAAATTTGTTGAGCATGAAAAAGTTGCCTTGAATGAAGAGGTTAGTGCTGTCTTGTTGCATAAACTACCTCCTAAGCTTAAGGATCCAGGTAGTTTTACTATCCCTTGCAAGGTAGGAAATCAATTTTTTGAAAAGGCATTGTTGGACCTTGGGGCTAGTATAAATTTACTACCTTTTTCTGTTTATGAGAGACTAGGCCTAGGAGAGCTTCAACCCACATCCATCACTTTACAATTGGCTTACCATAGTGTTAAGAGACCTAGGGGAATTTTAGAAGATGTGTTAGTCACTGTGAAAGGATTAATTTTACCAGTTGATTTCGTTGTTTTGGATATGGAAGATAGTCCAATGTCTACATTTTTACCTATTATTCTTGGTCGCCCTTTTATGGTCACTGCTGATATGCAGATTCATGTGAAACAAGGAACTATAACCATGAAAGTGAATGACCAAGAACTAGAATTTCGTGTATTTGAAGCTCTTAAATCTCATGATGATTATAAAGATTGTTTTAATATTGATACTATACATGATTTTGAGAGTGAGGATTTTCAGGTATCAAGCGAAGACCCCTTAGAAGTAGTGGTGACACAAGGGTTAGATGATCGAGTAGTATCTACAGAACCCATGGAACGTGATAGCCAAATCAAAAGGGCTAAATTGGGACTCCAGCTTGGTTATCCATATGTTGGTAATGGCACTTCCTCTT
This sequence comes from Euonymus europaeus, assembly GCA_963580455.1. NCBI lineage: Eukaryota > Viridiplantae > Streptophyta > Magnoliopsida > Celastrales > Celastraceae > Euonymus > Euonymus europaeus. The sequence goes on from OY756965.1 coordinate 11,879,770, forward strand.
TTGAACAACTGATACCTACTAATTAATCTCTTGTTCTCTCTACAGGTAAAACACCAAAATTAGAGATGAAACAGCTACCCAATCATGTGGAATATGCTTATTCGAAAGAGGATGCTAAGCCTTTTAGAGAGACACAAAGGTGGCTAAACTCACACACGCAAGAAGTTGAAGACAGAACATTTATGCGAAAAGATTTTCATGAGGGGCAAAAGCATCCTGTTCACAACTTGCATTTGCAAATATTCCCAAATAAGCTGAAATCAAGATGGCATGGTCCCTACTTAGAGAAGACAGTGTATCCTCATGGAGAATTTGAGTTACAACACCCCGCCTCCGATCAGAATTTTAAAGTTACTGGGCATCATGTGAAGCCTTATTGGGATTCAGTCCCTATGACAGTGGAGGAGGACATCCCATTTAATCCACCTTGATTCAAGCCACAATGTGGTTATGTCCGGCTGAAGACAATAAATTTAGCACTTCATGGGAGGTAACCCATATGGAGGAGCGTCATATTCAACATTTTCAACCAGCTAAGCCTCCTTTTCGTTTTCTTTCATTACAATTTAATTTTTGTCATCGCAAATTTATTTTTTTCTTTTCTTCTTTCGCATTGAGGACAATGTCAATTTCAAGTTTGGGGGAGAGGGAATTTGCTTTTGCCAAAAATTTTAAAGAGTTTGGGAATTGGCATACTTGTGCATGATTGTTATGAAGTGCTTATAGTGACTGACGGTGTGATTCTTTGCATGAAAATTTGCTATGAAAGTCTGCTTGGTATACACATTGTTCATGCATTATTTAGCCATGTGAGAAGCCTTCAGAAAAAGTGTGTGCAATGAATTTCTTGATTATGTATAGCTAGAATTTGTATTAAACCATCTAAAGTTAAGTGCCGTGTTTTTATTCTGTGAAAGTGATGAAGGCATTATTTGTTCAATTGGCCTACCTTGGATGATTATTGTGAACCCCTTCTTCTCAATGAAAACCTTGTCTCTTTTGATAAGCCTCCCTATCCTTGTGATGTGTGATGTGTAATGCATGATCAATGAGTCATAAATTTAGAATTCCATCATGGGACTTTGTTTTGAGATGTTAAGAGGATGATTTGAGAAGTTTAGAAAGTTTTTGAGGGTGAATTTTAAGGATTGAAAGCTAAAGTGGGTAAACATATGTGAAAGTGGTGATGTACGACCTATGTCTGTACTCTGGCTCTGAAAAAGAAGAAAAAAAGAAACGGTGATTTATTTACGAAGTGGAAGTATCAGATGGTTGCGACCAACAAGTGAGCTATGTGTGACCTAAGTGTGAGATAAGTGCAGTCGCATAATTCGGGAACTGTCAGAATTTGGAGAGGCATATTCTACTGGTTGGTCATGCACATTATTTCTCTGAAGAAGAAAAAAAAAAGGAAAAAGGAACACAAGTGTAAGAGAGCATTGCATGTGGTCTATGCAGAGATTGGGCAATTTCAATAAATTCGCTGGTATGGCAAATTGGAGGAGTAGGATTGGTCCTATGATGGATGCCTATTTTTGGACTCTTTTGATGTTTGCATGACCATCATATGTTTTATATTAACCTTGCCTTTACTTAGCCTATGTTAATCTCTGCAGCTTTTCCCTTTTTCATATTGAGCTTATTTGTGATTGGATGATGATGACTTAGTTTGAGTCCAATTTATAATGATTTTATACACTGCCTTTCTTGAGCCTTCCCTTACCATTTTTTGTGAACCCAATTAAGTCCTTCTGATTCATGGATGATAATACTTGCACGAAGTAAGATTGGTGGACATACAAGCATATGGCTGCATATCATGAATTCATATGAGAGTAAACACAACCCTTAAACACTTGAGTGAGAAATTTCTATTATATATATTTTGTGTGTACCTTTGTGAGGTTGTGCAAGAATATAAGTGTATGCCAAAGCAGTTGTGAGCAGAGTTAAGGTTGTGCAGCTTCCACCTAAAGTTAATATTGCACTAAAACAACAAGAAGGTACTTGTATTGCCAATTCTTGATGGAGTTTTTCAAATGAAGCTTAATTGATTTTCAATATGATTTTCCAGCATAACTGAGTTTTGCATACTTGCTTGGGGACAAGCAAGAGTCAAGTTTGGGGGATTTTGATAGGTGCAAAAATGCACCTGTATTTCTGATCTTTAGGGATATTAATTATGATCTTTTAAGTCCAATTACTACTTAATTGGTGTTTTATTGAACAGGTGATAGCTGGCTGGAATATGGGTGATTTAAAGAGTTTTATGGGCAAACAGTGCAACCTGATTGTGAACACATTGCAGCCAAAGTGCGACCTGATTGTGAACACATTGCAGCCAAAGTGCCGCCGCAGATTTTATCGGGCCAGTGACGTAATTTTAAGGGCTGATGTGGCAAGTAGGGTTTTAAATACTAAAAACTCGACCAGAAAGAGAGATTGGACGCCGCAGCACTACAGAGAAGATGCCAGGAGGAGGATTTCAACACTTTCAAGCATCTCCTTCCCCAACTGAAAATTCTGGTTTATTTATGCAATACAATCATGAACATGTGTAACTAAATTTCTATTTAGTTTGGTTTGGTTAGTTTCTTCTACCACAACTTGTTGCACAATCTGATTGACAATTACACCAGGTTTAATTCATTGATTCTCTGAATTTAATGTTGACTTCTTATTATTGTGTTTGCCTGATCAACATCATGATGATAAGAACTGTTAGTTGAATACATTCGGCTGACCCATACCCGGTGTTTGACGAAGTAACAAGAATCTGCATAGGATCCAGATTTGGGAATTGTGAACACAATTGATTAGGTGGTACACCAACGCTTAAGGTTGTGCGATTGTCGACTTTCTCGTTCATATGCTTGTCTTAGGGAAATCTTAGGGTACACCAACCAAGACCCCTACGGTAAGAAAAGATTTTGGGCTGGACCAAAGCCAAATTCATTGCTTAGGAAAGTCATAATTAGGAGATCCGGACCAAGGTCTTCTAATTGACAACGGTAAGCCTTTAAATTGTGTGATTGCATATTAAGTTGTGTGATTGAGTGACAGTAGAAGAACAACACCAACCCAAGCTAGATCTCCTCCATATTTATTTATCCAATTTTAGCATATTTTAATTGTTTATTTCAATCTGAATTTTCTGCATTATTATTGCTACTTTTTTTGTTTGGTGATTGATACGGTCCCTGTGGATTCGACCCCGCTCTCTTTTATACTGTCCCACGACACGTACACTTGCGATTGGGTAAGACCCATCAGTATTTGATATTGCAGGTTTACTTGCGATATTTTATATCGACCACTTCGTCGATTGTTTCGATGTCAAAACAACAACTTTCTATTACAAATAGACAAAACCGTTAAAAGCTCCACCATAGAGAGAGTTGAGCAACTTCCGACCATCAAAGTTGCTTTGTGTACACCTTTTATTGTTCTTCTACATCAAATTTTACGAGTATAAGCTTCCGAGATTATTACGATGGGAAAGCACCAACTTTCTATTACAAATGGGCAAAACCGTTAAAAAGCTCCTCGATAGAGAGAGTTGAGCAACATCGGACCATCAAAGTTGCTTGCTGTACACTTTTTATTGTTCTTTTATGTCAAATTTTACGAGTACAAGCTTCCGAGATTATTTCAATGGCAAAACAAAAACTTTCTATGAAAAATGGTCAAAATCGTTAAAAAGCTCCTCGATAGAGAGAGTTGAGCAACTTCGGACCGTAAAAGTTGCTCGGTGTCCACTTTCTATTGTTCTTCTATGTCAAATTTTACGAGTATAAGCTTCCGAGATTATTACGATGCCAAAACACGAACTTTCTATGACAAATGGGCAAAACCCTTAAAAAGCTCCTCGATAGAGAGAGTTGAGCAACTTCGGACCATCAAAGTTGCTCGGTGTGTACTTTTTATTGTTCTACTACGTCAAACGTTATGAGTACAAGCTTCCGAGATTATTTCGATGACAAAACAAAAGCTGTCTATGACAAATGGGCAAAACCGTTAAAAGCTTCTCCAAAGAGAGAGTTGAGCAACTTCGGACCGTCAAAGTTGCTCGGTGTACACTTTTTATTGTTCTTCTATGTCAAATTTTACGAGTATAAGCTTTCGAGATTATTAAGATGCCAAAACAAAACCTTTCTATTAAAAATGGGCAAAACCATTAAAAAGCTCCTCGATAGAGAGAGTTGAGAAACTTCGGACCATCAAAGTTGCTCGGTGTGCACTTTTTAATGTTCTTCTATGTCAAATTTTATGAGTATAAGCTTCCAAGATTATTTCGATGCCAAAACACCAACTTTGTATGAAAAATGGTCAAAATCGTTAAAAAGCTCCTCTATCGAGAGATTTGATCAACTTCTGACCGTTAAGGTTGCTCGGTGTCCACTTTTTATTGTTCTTCTATGTCAAATTTTACGAGTATAAGCTTCCGAGATTATTACGATGCCAAAACAGGAACTTTCGATGACAAATGGGCAAAACAGTTAAAAAGCTCCTTGATAGAGAGAGTTGAGCAACTACGGACCATCAAAGTTGCTCGGTGTATACTTTTTATTGTTCTACTATGTCAAACTTTACGCGTATAAGCTTCCGATATTATTACGATGGCAAAAACCAACTTTCCATGACAAATAGACAAAACCATTAAAAAGCTCCTCGATAGAGAGAGTTGAGCAACTTCGGACCATCAAAGTTGCTCGGTGTACACTTTTTATTGTTCTTCTATGTCAAATTTTATGAGTATAAGCTTCCGAGATTATTACGATGCCAAAACACCAACTTTCTATGACAAATGGTCTAACCCGTTAAAAAGCTCCTTGATAGAGAAAGTTGAGCAACTTCGAACAATCAAAGCTTCTCGGTGTATACTTTTTATTGCTCTACAATGTCAAACTTTACGAGTATAAGCTTCAAAGATTACTTCGATGCCAAAATAACAACTTTCTATGACAGATGGACAAAAACCATTAAAAGCTGCTCTATAGAGAGAGTTGAGCAACTTCGGACCATCAAAGTTACTCGATGTACACTTTTTATTGTTCTTCTATGTCCATTTTTACGAGTACAAGCTTCCAAGATTATTTAGATGCCAAAACACCAACTTTCTATGACAAATGGTCAAAATCGTTAAAAAGCTCCTCGATAGAGAGAGTTGAGCAACTTCGGACCGTAAAAGTTGCTCGGTGTCCACTTTCTATTGTTCTTCTATGTCAAATTTTACGAGTATAAGCTTCCGAGATTATTACGATGCCGAAACACGAATTTTCTATGACAAATGGGCAAAACCCTTAAAAAGCTCCTCGATAGAGAGAGTTGAGCAACTTCGGACCATCAAAGTTGCTCGGTGTATACTTTTTATTGTTCTACTACGTCAAACTTTATGAGTACAAGCTTCCGAGATTATTTCGATGCCAAAACAAAAACTGTCTATGACAAATGGGCAAAACCGTTAAAAGCTTCTCCATAGAGAGAGTTGAGCAACTTCGGACCGTCAAAGTTGCTCGGTGTACACTTTTTATTGTTCTTCTATGTCAAATTTTACGAGTATAAGCTTTCGAGATTATTACGATGCCAAAACAAAACCTTTCTATGAAAAATGGGCAAAACCATTAAAAAGCTCCTCGATAGAGAGAGTTGAGCAACTTCGGACCATCAAAGTTGCTCGGTGTGCAGTTTTTATTGTTCTTCTATGTCAAATTTTACGAGTATAAGCTTCCAAGATTATTTCGATGCCAAAACACCAACTTTCTATGAAAAATGGTCAAAATGTTAAAAAGGTCCTCCATAGAGAGAGTTGAGCAACTTCAGACCATTGAAGTTGCTCGATGTCCACTATTAATTGTTCTTCTATGTCAAATTTTACGAGTATAAGCTTCCGAGATTATTTCGATGCCAAAACACCAACTTTCTATGACAAATGGTCTAACCCGTTAAAAAGCTCCTTGATAGAGAGAGTTGAGCAACTTCGAACAATCAAAGCTGCTCGGTGTATACTTTTTATTGCTCTACAATGTCAAACTTTACGAGTATAAGCTTCAAAGATTATTTCGATGCCAAAATAACAACTTTCTATGACAGATGGACAAAAACCATTAAAAGCTGCTCTATAGAGAGAGTTGAGCAACTTCGGACCATCAAAGTTACTCGATGTACACTTTTTATTGTTCTTCTATGTCCATTTTTACGAGTATAAGCTTCCGAGATTATTTAGATGCCAAAACACCAACTTTCTATGACAAATGGTCAAAATCGTTAAAAAGCTCCTCGATAGAGAGAGTTGAGCAACTTCGGACCGTAAAAGTTGCTCGGTGTCCACTTTCTATTGTTCTTCTATGTCAAATTTTACGAGTATAAGCTTCCGAGATTATTACGATGCCAAAACACGAACTTTCTATGACAAATGGGCAAAACCCTTAAAAAGCTCCTCGATAGAGAAAGTTGAGCAACTTCGGACCATCAAAGTTGCTCGGTGTATACTTTTTATTGTTCTACTACGTCAAACTTTATGAGTACGAGCTTCCGAGATTATTTCGATGCCAAAACAAAAACTGTCTATGAAAAATGGGCAAAACCGTTAAAAGCTTCTCCATAGAGAGAGTTGAGCAACTTCGGACCGTCAAAGTTGCTCGGTGTACACTTTTTATTGTTCTTCTATGTCAAATTTTACGAGTATAAGCTTTCGAGATTATTACGATGCCAAAACAAAACCTTTCTATGAAAAATGGGCAAAACCATTAAAAAGCCCCTCGATAGAGAGAGTTGAGCAACTTCGGACCATCAAAGTTGCTCGGTGTGCACTTTTTAATGTTCTTCTATGTCAAATTTTACGAGTATAAGCTTCCAAGATTATTTCGATGCCAAAACACCAACTTTCTATGACAAATAGTCAAAATGTTAAAAAGGTCTTCCATAGAGAGAGTTGAGCAACTTCAGACCATTGAAGTTGCTCGGTGTCCACTATTTATTGTTCTTCTATGTCAAATTTTACGAGTATAAGCTTCCGAGATTATTTCGATGCCAAAACACCAACTTTCTATGACAAATGGTCAAAATGTTAAAAAGCTCCTCCATTGAGAGAGTTGAGATACTTCAGACCGTTGAAGTTGCTCGGTGTCCACTATTTATAGTTCTTCTATGTCAAATTTTACGAGTATAAGCTTTCGAGATTATTACGATGCCAAAACAAAACCTTTCTATGACAAATGGCAAAACCACTAAAAAGCTCCTCGATAGAGCGAGTTGAGCAACTTCGGACCATCAAAGTTGCTCGGTGTGCACTTTTTATTGTTCTTCTATGTCAAATTTTACGAGTATAAGCTTCCAAGATTATTTCGATGCAAAACACCAACTTTCTATGACAAATGGTCAAAATGTTAAAAAGCTCCTCCATAGAGAGAGTTGAGCAACCTCAGACCGTTGAAGTTGCTCGGTGTCCAATATTTATTGTTCTTCTATGTCAAATTTTACGAGTATAAGCTTTCGAGATTATTACGATGCCAAAACAAAACCTTTCTATGACAAATGGCAAAACCACTAAAAAGCTCCTCGATAGAGCGAGTTGAGCAACTTCGGACCATCAAAGTTGCTCGGTGTCCACTATTTATTGTTCTTCTATGTCAAATTTTACGAGTATAAGCTTCCGAGATTATTACGATGCCAAAACATGAATTTTCTATGAAAAATGGGCAAAACCATTAAAAAGCTCCTCGATAGAGAGAGTTGAGCAACTTCGGACCATCAAGGTTGCTCGGTGTGCCCTTTTTAATGTTCTTCTATGTCAAATTTTACGAGTATAAGCTTCCAAGATTATTTCGATGCCGAAACACCAACTTTCTATGACAAATGGTCTAACCCGTTAAAAAGCTCCTTGATAGAGAGAGTTGAGCAACTTCGAACAATCAAAGCTGCTCGGTGTATACTTTTTATTGTTCTTTTATGTCAAATTTTACGAGTATAAGCTTCCGAGATTATTTCGATGCCAAAACACCAACTTTCTATGACAAATGGTCTAACCCGTTAAAAAGCTCCTTGATAGAGAGAGTTGAGCAACTTCGAACAATCAAAGTTGCTCGGTGTATACTTTTTATTGTTCTTTTATGTCAAATTTTACGAGTATAAGCTTCAAAGATTATTTCGATGCCAAAATAACAACTTTCTATGACAGATGGACAAAAACCATTAAAAGCTGCTCTATAGAGAGAGTTGAGCAACTTCGGACCATCAAAGTTACACGATGTACACTTTTTATTGTTCTTCTATGTCCATTTTTACGAGTATAAGCTTCCGAGATTATTTAGATGCCAAAACACTAACCTTCTATGACAAATGGTCAAAATCGTTAAAAAGCTCCTCGATAGAGAGAGTTGAGCAGCTTCGGACCGTAAAAGTTGCTCGGTGTCCACTTTCTATTGTTCTTCTATGTCAAATTTTACGAGTATAAGCTTCCGAGATTATTACGATGCCAAAACACGAACTTTCTATGACAAATGGGCAAAACCCTTAAAAAGCTCCTCGATAGAGAGAATTGAGCAACTTCGGACCATCAAAGTTGCTCGGTGTATACTTTTTATTGTACTACTTCGTCAAACTTTATGAGTACAAGCTTCCGAGATTATTTCGATGCCAAAACAAAAACTGTCTATGACAAATGGGCAAAACCGTTAAAAGCTTCTCCATAGAGAGAGTTGAGCAACTTCGGACCGTCAAAGTTGCTCGGTGTACACTTTTTATTGTTCTTCTATGTCAAATTTTACGAGTATAAGCTTTCGAGATTATTACGATGCCAAAACAAAACCTTTCTATGAAAAGTGGGCAAAACCATTAAAAAGCTCCTCGATAGAGAGAGTTGAGCAACTTCAGACCATCAAAGTTGCTCGGTGTGCACTTTTTAATGTTCTTCTATGTCAAATTTTACGAGTATAAGCTTCCAAGATTATTTCGATGCCAAAACACCAACTTTCTATGACAAATAGTCAAAATGTTAAAAAGGTCCTCCATAGAGAGAGTTGAGCAACTTCAGACCATTGAAGTTGCTCGGTGTCCACTATTTATTGTTCTTCTATGTCAAATTTTACGAGTATAAGCTTCCGAGATTATTTCGATGCCAAAACACCAACTTTCTATGACAAATGGTCAAAATGTTAAAAAGCTCCTCCATAGAGAGAGTTGAGATACTTCAGACCGTTGAAGTTGCTCGGTGTCCACTATTTATTGTTCTTCTATGTCAAATTTTATGAGTATAAGCTTTCGAGATTATTACGATGCCAAAACAAAACCTTTCTATGACAAATGGCAAAACCACTAAAAAGCTCCTCGATAGAGCGAGTTGAGCAACTTCGGACCATCAAATTTACTCGGTGTGTACTTTTTATTGTTCTTCTATGTCAAATTTTACGAGTATAAGCTTCCAAGATTATTTCGATGCCAAAACACCAACTTTCTATGACAAATGGTCAAAATGTTGAAAAGCTCCTCCATAGAGAGAGTTGAGCAACTTCAGACCGTTGAAGTTGCTCGGTGTCCACTATTTATTGTTCTTCTATGTCAAATTTTATGAGTGTAAGCTTCCGAGATTATTACGATGCCAAAACATGAACTTTCTATGAAAAATGGGCAAAACCGTTAAAAGGTCCTCGTTAGAGAGAGTTGAGCAACATTGAACCGTCAATGTTGCTCGGTGTATACTTTTTATGGTTCTACTATTTCCAACTTTACGAGTATAAGCTTCCGAGATTATTACGATGGCAAAACACCAACTTTCTATGACGAATAGGCAAAATCGTTAAAAAGCTCCTCGATTAAAGAGAGTTGAGCAACTTGGGACCATCAAAGTTGCTCGGTGAACACTTTTTACTGTTCTTCTTTGTCAATTTTTTCGAGTATAAGCTCCTGAGATTATTACGATGCCAAAACACTGACTTTCTATGACAAATGGTCCAAACCATTAAAAAGCTCCTTCATAGAGAGAGTTGAGCAACTTCGGATAATCAAAGTTGCTCGGTGTATACTTTTTATTGTTCTACTACGTCAAACTTTACGAGTATATGCTTCCGAGATTATTTCGATGCCAAAACAACAATTTTCTATGACAAACAGACAAAAACCATTAAAATCTCTTCTATGGAGAGAGATGAGCAACTTCGCACCATCAATGTTGCTCGGTGTACACTTTTTATTGTTCTTCTATGTCCAATTTTACGAGTATAAGATTCGTAGATTATTTCGATGCGAAAATGATAACTTCCTATTATAAATGGACAAAAACGTTAAAAGCTCCTCCATAGAGAGAGTTGAGCAACTTCGGACCATCAAGGTTGCTCGGTGTACACTTTTCATTGTTCTTTTATGTCAAATTTTACGAGTATAAGCTTCCGAGATTATTTCGATGCTAAAACACCAATTTTCTATGACAAATGGACAAAACCGTTAAAAGCTCCTCTATAGAGACAGTTGAGCAACTTCGGACCATCAAAGTTGCTCAGTGTACAGTTTTTATTGTTCTTCTATGTAAAATTTTACGAGTATAACTTCGTCGATTGTTTCGATGTCAAAACAATAACTTTCTATTACAAATAGACAAAACCGTTAAAAGCTCCACCATAGATAGAGTTGAGCAACTTCCGACCATCAAAGTTGCTTTGTGTACACTTTTTATTGTTCTTCTACGTCAAATTTTACGAGTATAAGCTTCCGAGATTATTACAATGGGAAAGCACCAACTTTCTATTACAAATGGGCAAAACCGTTAAAAAGCTCCTCGATAGAGAGAGTTTAGCAACATCGGACTATCAAAGTTGCTTGCTGTACACTTTTTATTGTTCTTTTATGTCAAATTTTACGAGTACAAGCTTCCGAGATTATTTCAATGCCAAAACAAAAAGTTTCTATGACAAATGGACAAAACCGTTAAAAGTTCCTCCATAGAGAGAGTTGAGCAACTTCGGACCATCAAAGTTGCTCAGTGTACATTTTTTATTGTTCTTCTATGTCAAATTTTACGAGTATAACTTCGTCGATTGTTTCGATTTCAAAACAAAAAATTTCTATTACAAATAGACAAAACCGTTAAAAGCTCCACCATAGAGAGAGTTGAGCAACTTCCGACCATCAAAGTTGCTCTGTGTACATTTTTTATTGTTATTCTATGTCAAATTTTAAGAGTATAAGCTTCTGAAATTATTACGATGGAAAAGCACCAACTTTCTATGACAAATGGCCAAAACCGTTAAAAAGCTCCTCGATAGAGAGAGTTGAGCAACTTCGGACCATCAAAGTTGCTCGGTGTACACTTTTTATTGTTCTTTTATGTCAAATTTTATGAGTATAAGCTTCCGAGATTATTACGATGCCAAAACAACAAACTTTCTATGACAAATGGTCCAAACCATTAAAAAGCTCCCCGATAGAGAGAGTTGAGCAACTTCGGACCATCAAACTTGCTCGGTGCATACTTTTTATTGTTCTACTATGTCAAACTTTACGAGTACAAGCTTCCGAGATTATTTCGATGCCAAAACAGCAACTTTCTATGACAAATCGACAAAACCGTTTAAAGCCCCTACGTAGAGAGAGTTGAGCAACTTCGGACCATCAAAGTTGCTCGATGTATACTTTTTATTGTTCTTCTATGTTAAATTTTACGAGTATCAGCTTTGGAGATTATTATGATGCGAAAACAAAACCTTTCTATGACAAATGGGCAAAACCATTAAAAAGCTCCTCGATAGAGAGAGTTGAGCAATTTCGGACCATCAAAGTTGCTCAGTGTGCACTTTTTGTTGTTCTTCTATGTCAAATTTTATGAGTATAAGCTTCTGATATTATTTCGATGCCAAAACACCAACTTTCTTTGACAAATGGTCAAAATTGTTAAAAAGCTCCTCCATAGAGAGAGTTGAGCAACTTCAGACCGTTGAAGTTGCTCGGTGTCCACAATTTATTGTTCTTCTATGTCAAATTTTACGAGTATAAGCTTCCGAGATTATTACGATGGCAAAACACAAACTTTCTATGACAAATAGGCAAAATCGTTAAAAAGCTCCTCGATTAAAGAGAGTTGAGCAACTTCGGACCATCAAAGTTGCTCGGTGTACACTTTTTATTGTTCTTCTTTGTCAAATTATACGAGTATAAGCTTTCGAGATTATTACGATGCCAAAACAAAACCTTTCTATGAAAAATGGGCAAAACCCTTAAAAAGCTCCTCGATAGAGAGAGTTGAGCAACTTCGGACCATCAAAGTTGCTCGGTGTGCACTTTTTAATGTTCTTCTATGTCAAATTTTAAGAGTATAAGCTTCAAAGATTATTTCGATGCCAAAACACCAACTTTCTATGACAAATGGTCAAAATTTTAAAAGGGTCCTCCATAGAGAGAGTTGAGCAACTTCAGACTGTTGAAGTTGCTCGGTGTCCACTATTTATTGTTCTTCTATGTCAAATTTTACGAGTAGAAGCTTCCGAGATTATTTCGATGCCAAAACACCAACTTTCTATGACAAATGGTCAAAATGTTAAAAAGCTCCTCCATAGAGAGAGTTGAGATACTTCAGACCGTTAAAGTTGCTCGGTGTCCACTATTTATTGTTCCTCTATGTCAAATTTTACGAGTATATGCTTTTGAGATTATTACGATGCCAAAACAAAACCTTTCTATGACAAATGGGCAAAACCATTAAAAAGCTCCTCGATAGAGCGAGTTGAGCAACTTCGGACCATCAAAGTTTCCCGGTGTGCACTTTTTATTGTTATTCTATGTCAAATTTTATGAGTATAAGCTTCCGAGATTATTTCGATGCCAAAACACAAACTTTCTATGACAAATGGTCAAAATGTTAAAAAGCTCCTCCATAGAGAGAGTTGAGCAACTTCAGACCGTTGAAGTTGCTCGGTGTCCACTATTTATTGTTCTTTTATGTCAAATTTTACGAGTATAAGCTTCCGAGATTATTACGATGCCAAAACAAGAACTTTCTATGAAAAATGGGCAAAACCGTTAAAAGGTCCTCAATAGAGAGAGTTGAGCAACTTTGGACCGTCAAAGTTGCTCGGTGTATACTTTTTATGGTTCTACTATGTCAAACGTTACGAGTATAAGCTTCCGAGATTATTACGATGGCAAAATACCAACTTTCTATGACGAATAGGCAAAATCGTTAAAAAGCTCCTCGATTAAAGAGAGTTGAGCAACTTGGGACCATCAAAGTTGCTCGGTGTACACTTTTTACTGTTCTTCTATGTCAATTTTTACGAGTATAAGCTCTTGAGATTATTACGATGCCAAAACACTGACTTTCTATGACAAACGGTCCAAACCGTTAAAAAGCTCCTTCATAGAGAGAGTTGAGCAACTTCAGATGATCAAAGTTGCTCGGTGTATACTTTTTATTGTTCTACTGTGTCAAACTTTACGAGTATAAGCTTCCGAGATTATTTCGATGCCAAAACAACAACTTTCTATGACAAACGGACAAAAACCATTAAAAGCTCCTCTATCGAGAGATATGAGCAACTTCGCACCATCAATGTTGCTCGGTGTACACTTTTTATTGTTCTTCTATGTCCAATTTTACGAGTATAAGCTTCGTAGATTATTTCGATGCGAAAACGATAACTTCCCATTACAAATGGACAAAAACGTTAAAAGCTCCTCCATAGAGAGAGTTGAGCAATTTCGGACCATCAAGGTTGCTCGGTGTACACTTTTCATTGTTCTTTTATGTCAAACTTTACGATATAAGCTTTCGAGATTATTTCGATGCCAAAACAACAACTTTCTATGACAAACGGACAAAAACCATTAAAAGCTCCTCTATAGAGAGAGATGAGCAACTTCGCACCATCAATGTTGCTCGGTGTACACTTTTTATTGTTCTTCTATGTCCAATTTTACGAGTATAAACTTTCAAGATTATTTCGATGCCAAAACACGAACTTTCTATGACAAATGGTCAAAAACGTTAAAAGCTCCTCCATAGAGAGAGTTGAGCAACTTCGGACCATCAAGGTTGCTCGGTGTATAATTTTTATTGTTCTACTATGTCAAACTTTACGAGTACAAGCTTCCGAGATTATTTCGATGCCAAAACAGCAACTTTCTATGACAAATCGACAAAACCGTTTAAAGCCCCTACGTAGAGAGAGTTGAGCAACTTCGGACCATCAAAGTTGCTCGATGTATACTTTTTATTGTTCTTCTATGTTAAATTTTACGAGTATAAGCTTTGGAGATTATTATGATGCGAAAACAAAACCTTTCTATGACAAATGGGCAAAACCATTAAAAAGCTCCTCGATAGAGAGAGTTGAGCAATTTCGGACCATCAAAGTTGCTCGGTGTGCACTTTTTGTTGTTCTTCTATGTCAAATTTTATGAGTATAAGCTTCTGATATTATTTCGATGCCAAAACACCAACTTTCTATGACAAATGGTCAAAATTGTTAAAAAACTCCTCCATAGAGAGACATGAGCAACTTCAGACCGTTGAAGTTGCTCGGTGTCCACAATTTATTGTTCTTCTATGTCAAATTTTACGAGTATAAGCTTCCAAGATTATTACAATGCCAAGACACAAACTTTCTATGACAAATGGGCAAAACCGTTAAAAGGTCCTCAATAGAGAGAGTTGAGCAAATTCGGACCATCAAAGTTGCTCGGTGTATACTTTTTATTGTTCTACTATGTCAAACATTACGAGTATAAGCTTCCGAGATTATTACGATGGCAAAACACCAACTTTCTATGACAAATAGGCAAAATCGTTAAAAAGCTCCTCGATTAAAGAGAGTTGAGCAACTTCGGACCATCAAAGTTGCTTGGTGTACACTTTTTATTGTTCTTCTTTGTCAAATTTTACGAGTATAAGCTTTCGAGATTATTACGATGCCAAAACAAAACCTTTCTATGAAAAATGGGCAAAACCCTTAAAAAGCTCCTCGATAGAGAGAGTTGAGCAACTTCGGACCATCAAAGTTGCTCGGTGTGCACTTTTTAATGTTCTTCTATGTCAAATTTTACGAGTATAAGCTTCCAAGATTATTTCGATGCCAAAACAGCAACTTTCTATGACAAATGGTCAAAATGTTAAAAAGGTCCTCCATAGAGAGAGTTGAGCAACTTCAGACTGTTGAAGTTGCTCGGTGTCCACTATTTATTGTTCTTCTATGTCAAATTTTACGAGTATAAGCTTCCGAGATTATTTCGATGCCAAAACACCAACTTTCTATGACAAATGGTCAAAATGTTAAAAAGCTCCTCCATAGAGAGAGTTGAGATACTTCAGACCGTTGAAGTTGCTCGGTGTCCACTATTTATTGTTCCTCTATGTCGAATTTTACGAGTATATGCTTTCGAGATTATTACGATGCCAAAACAAAACCTTTCTATGACAAATGGGCAAAACCATTAAAAAGCTCCTCGATAGAGCGAGTTGAGCAACTTCAGACCATCAAAGTTTCCCGGTGTGCACTTTTTATTGTTCTTCTATGTCCAATTTTATGAGTATAAGCTTCCGAGATTATTTCGATGCCAAAACACAAACTTTCTATGACAAATGGTCAAAATGTTAAAAAGCTCCTCCATAGAGAGAGTTGAGCAACTTCAGACCGTTGAAGTTGCTCGGTGTCCACTATTTATTGTTCTTCTATGTCAAATTTTACGAGTATAAGCTTCCGAGATTATTACGATGCCAAAACACGAACTTTCTATGAAAAATGGGCAAAACCGTTAAAATGTCCTCAATAGAGAGAGTTGAGCAACTTTGGACCGTCAAAGTTGCTCGGTGTATACTTTTTATGGTTCTACTATGTCAAACGTTACGAGTATAAGCTTCCGAGATTATTACGATGGCAAAATACCAACTTTCTATGACGAATAGGCAAAATCGTTAAAAAGCTCCTCGATTAAAGAGAGTTGAGCAACTTGGGACCATCAAAGTTGCTCGGTGTACACTTTTTACTGTTCTTCTATGTCAATTTTTACGAGTATAAGCTCCTGAGATTATTACGATGCCAAAACACTGACTTTCTATGACAAATGGTCCAAACCGTTAAAAAGCTCCTTCATAGAGAGAGTTGAGCAACTTCAGAGGATCAAAGTTGCTCGGTGTACACTTTTTATTGTTCTTCTATGTCCAATTTTACGAGTATAAACTTTCAAGATTATTTCGATGTCAAAACACGAACTTTCTATGACAAATGGTCAAAAACGTTAAAAGCTCCTCCATAGAGAGAGTTGAGCAACTTCGGACCATCAAGGTTGCTCGGTGTACACTTTTCATTGTTCTTTTATGTCAAATTTTACGAGTATAAGCTTCCGATATTATTTCGATGCTAAAACACCAATTTTCTATGAAAAATGAACAAAAACCGTTAAAAGTTCCTCTATAGAGACAGTTGAGCAACTTCGGACCATCAAAGTTGCTCAGTGTACAGTTTTTATTGTTCTTCTATGTAAAATTCTACTAGTATAACTTCGTCGATTGTTTCGATGTCAAAACAACAACTTTCTATTACAAATAGACAAAACCGTTAAAAGCTCTCCCATAGAGAGAGTTGAGCAACTTCTGACCATCAAAGTTGCTTTGTGTACACTTTTTATTGTTATTCTACGTCAAATTTTACGAGTATAAGCTTCCGAGATTATTACGATGGGAAAGCACCAACTTTCTATTACAAATGGGCAAAACCATTAAAAAGATCCTCGATAGAGAGAGTTGAGCAACATCGGACCATCAAAGTTGCTTGCTGTACATTTTTTATTGTTCTTTTATGTCAAATTTTACGAGTACAAGCTTCCGAGATTATTTCGATGCCAAAACAAAAACTTTCTATGACAAATGGACAAAACCGTTAAAAGTTCCTCCATAGAGAGAGTTGAGCAACTTCGGACCATCAAAGTTGCTCAGTGTACATTTTTTATTGTTCTTCTATGTCAAATTTTACGAGTATAACTTCGTCGATTATTTCGATGTCAAAACAACAATTTTCTATTACAAATAGATAAAACCGTTAAAAGCTCCACCATAGAGAGAGTTGAGCAACTTCCGACCATCAAAGTTGCTCTCTGTACATTTTTTATTGTTCTTCTATGTCAAATTTTAAGAGTATAAGCTTCTGGAATTATTACGATGGAAAAGCACCAACTTTCTATGACAAATGGCCAAAACCGTTAAAAAGCTCCTCGATAGAGAAAGTTGAGCAACTTCGGACCATCAAAGTTGCTCGGTGTACACTTTTTATTGTTCGTTTATGTCAAATTTTATGAGTATAAGCTTCCGAGATTATTACGATGCCAAAACAACGAACTTTCTATGACAAATGGTCCAAACCATTAAAAAGCTCCTCGATAGAGAGAGTTGAGCAACTTCGGACCATCAAACTTGCTCGCTTTATACTTTTTATTGTTCTACTATGTCAAACTTTACGAGTACAAGCTTCCGAGATTATTTTGATGCCAAAACAACAACTTTCTATGAAAAATGGGCAAAACCGTTAAACGCTCCTCCATAGAGAGAGTTGAGCAAATTCGGACCATCAAATTTGCTCTGTATAAACTTTTTATTATTGTTCTGTGTCAAATTTTATGAGTATAAGCTTCCGAGATTATTTCGATGCCAAAACAACAACTTTCTATGACAAATCGACAAAACCGTTTAAAGCCCCTACGTAGAGAGAGTTGAGCAACTTCGGACCGTCAAAGTTGCTCGATGTATACTTTTTATTGTTCTTCTATGTTAAATTTTACGAGTATAAGCTTTGGAGATTATTACGATGCGAAAACAAAACCTTTCTATGACAAATGGGCAAAACCATTAAAAAGCTCCTCGATAGAGAGAGTTGAGCAACTTCGGACCATCAAAGTTGCTCGGTTTGCACTTTTTGTTGTTCTTCTATGTCAAATTTTACGAGTATAAGCTTCTGATATTATTTCGATGTCAAAACACCATCTTTCTATGACAAATGGTCAAAATTCTTAAAAAGCTCCTCCATAGAAAGAGTTGAGCAACTTCAGACTGTTGAAGTTGCTCGGTGTCCACTTTTTATTGTTCTTCTATGTCAAATTTTACGAGTATAAGCTTCCAAGATTATTACGATGCCAAGACACGAACTTTCTATGACAAATGGGCAAAACCGTTGAAAGGTCCTCAATAGAGAGAGTTGAGCAAATTCGGACCATCAAAGTTGCTCGGTGTATACTTTTTATTGTTCTACTATGTCAAACATTACGAGTATATGCTTCCGAGATTATTACGATGGCAAAACACCAACTTTCTATGACAAATAGGCAAAATCGTTAAAAAGCTCCCCGATTAAAGAGAGTTAAGCAACTTCGGACCATCAAAGTTGCTCGGTGTACACTTTTTATTGTTCTTCTATGTCAAATTTTATGACTATAAGCTTTCGAGATTATTACGATGCCAAAACACCGACTTTCTATGACAAATAGTCCAAACTGTTAAAAAGCTCCTTCATAGAGAGAGTTGAGCAACTTCGGAAGATCAAAGTTGCTCGGTGTATACTTTTTATTGTTCTACTATGTCAAACTTTACGAATATAAGCTTCCGAGATTATTTCGATGCCAAAACAACAACTTTCTATGACAAATGGACAAAAACTATTAAAAGCTCCTCTATAGAGAGAGTTGAGCAACTTTACACCATCAATGTTGCTCGGTGTACACTTTTTATTGTTTTTCTATGTCCAGTTTTACGAGTATAAGCTTCGTAGATTATTTCGATGCCAAAACGATAACTTCCTATTACAAATGGACAAAACCGTTAAAAGCTCCTCCATAGAGAGAGTTGAGCAACTTTGTACTATCAAAGTTGCTCGGTGTACACTTTTCATTGTTCTTTTATGTCAAATTTTACGTGTATAAGCTTCCGAGATTATTTCGATGCTAAAACACCAATTTTCTATGACAAATGGACAAAAATCGTCAAAAGCTCCTCTATAGAGAGAGTTGAGCAACTTCGGACCATCAAAGTTGGTCGGTGTACACTTTTTATTATTCTTCTATGTCAGATTTTACGAGTATAAGTTTCTGAGATTATTTCGATGCCAAAACAACAACTTTCTATTACAAATGGACAAAATCGTTAAAAACTCCATAATAGAGAAAGTTGAGCAACTTCGGAACATCAAAGTTGCTCGGTGTACACTTTTTATTGTTCTTTCATGTAAAATTTTATAAGTATAGGCTTCCGAGATTATTACGATGCCAAGACACCCAACTTTCTATGACAAATGGACAAAACCGTTTAAAGCTCATCAATAGGGAGAGTTGAGCAACTTCGGACCGTTAATGTTGCTCGGTGTATAATTTTTATTGTTCTTCTATGTCAACCTTTATGAGTATAAGCTTCCGAGACTATTTCTATGCCAAAACAATAACTTTCTATGACGAATGGACAAAACCGTTAAAAGTTCCCCCATAGTGAGAGTTGAGCAACTTCGGACCATCAAAGTTGCTCGTTGTATACTTTTTATTATTCTTCTATGTCAAATTTTACAAGTATAAGCTTCGTCGATTGTTTCGATGCCAAGACAACAACTTTCTATTACAAATAGACAAAACCCTTAAAAGCCCCACAATAGAGAGAGTTGAGCAACTTCGGACCATCAAAGTTGGTCGGTGTACACTTTTTACCAGTATAAGCTTCCGAGATTATTACGATGGCAAAACATCAACATTCTATGACCAAAGGGCAAAATCGTTAAAAAGCTTCTCGATAGAGAGAGTTGAGCAACTTCGGACCATCAAAGTTCCTCCGTGTACACTTTTTATTGTTCTTTTATGTCAAATTTTATGAGTATAAGCTTCCGAGATTATTACGATGCCAAAACACCCAACTTTCTATGACAAATGGACAAAACCGTTTAAAGCTCCTCCATAGGGAGAGTTGAGCAACTTCTGACCGTTAAAGTTGCTCGGTGTATAATTTTTATTGTTCTTCTATGTCAACCTTTAGGAGTATAAGCTTCCGAGACTATTTCTATGCCAAAATAATAACTTTCTATGACGAATGGACAAAACCGTTAAAAGTTCCTCCATAGTGAGAGTTGAGCGACTTCGGACCATCAAAGTTGCTCGTTGTACACTTTTTATTATTCTTCTATGTCAAATTTTACAAGTATAAGCTTCGTCGATTGTTTCGATGCCAAAACAACAACTTTCTATTACAAATAGACAAAACCGTTAAAAGCCCCACCATAGAGAGAGTTGAGCAACTTCGGACTATCAAAATTGGTCGGTGTACACTTTTTACCAGTATAAGCTTCCGAGATTATTACGATGGCAAAACATCAACTTTCTATGACCAATGGGCAAAACCGTTAAGAAGCTCCTCGATAGAGAGAGTTGAGCAACTTCGGACCATCAAAGTTCCTCCGTGT
This sequence comes from Euonymus europaeus, assembly GCA_963580455.1. Taxonomy (NCBI): domain Eukaryota; kingdom Viridiplantae; phylum Streptophyta; class Magnoliopsida; order Celastrales; family Celastraceae; genus Euonymus; species Euonymus europaeus. The sequence goes on from OY756965.1 coordinate 11,900,178, forward strand.
ACACTTTTTATTGTTCTTTTATGTCAAATTTTATGAGTATAAGCTTCCGAGATTATTACGATGCCAAAACACCCAACTTTCTATGACAAATGGACAAAACCGTTTAAAGCTCCTTCATAGGGAGAGTTGAGCAACTTCTGACCGTTAAAGTTGCTCGGTGTATAACTTTTATTGTTCTTCTATGTCAACCTTTACGAGTATAAGCTTCCGAGCATATTTCTATGCCAAAACAATAACTTTCTATGATGAATGGACAAAACCGTTAAAAGTTCCTCCATAGTGAGAGTTGAGCAACTTCGGACCATCAAAGTTTCTTGTTGTACAGCTTTTATTGTTCTTCTATGTCAAATTTAACATGTATAAGCTTCGTCGATTGTTTCGATGCCAAAGCAACAACTTTCTATAAGAAATAGATAAAACCGGTAAAAGCTCCACCATAGAGAGAGTTGAGCAACTTCGGACCATCAAAGTTGGTCGGTGTACACTTTTTACCAGTATAAGCTTCCGAGATTATTACGATGGCAAAACATCAACTTTCTATGACCAATGGGCAAAACCGTTAAAAAGCTCCTCGATAGAGAGAGTTGAGCAACTTCGGACCATCAAAGTTCCTCCGTGTACACTTTTTATTGTTCTTTTTTGTCAAATTTTACGAGTATAAGCTTCCGAGATTATTACGATGCTAAAACATCAAACTTTCTATGACAAATGGTCAAAATCGTTAAAAAGCTCCTCCATAGAGAGAGTTGATCAACTTCGGACCGTTAAGTTTGCTCGGTGTCCACTTTTTATTGTTCTTCTGTGTCAAATTTTACGAGTATAAGGTTCCAAGATTATTACGATGCCAAAACAACCAACTTTCTATGACAAATGGTCCAAACCGTTAAAAAGCTCCTCGGTAGAGAGAGTTGAGCAACTTCGGACCATCGAAGTTGCTCGGTGAATACTTTTTAATGTTCTACTATGTTAAACTTTACGAGTACAGGCTTCCGAGATTATTTCGATGCCAAAAAACAACTTTCAATGAGAAATGGGCAAAACCGTTAAAAAGCTCCACCATAGAGAGAGTTGACCAACTTCGGACCATCATTGTTGCTCGGTGTACACTTTTTATTATTCTTCTGTGTCAAATTTTACGAGCATAAGCTTCCGACATTATTTCGATGCCAAAACACCAACTTTCAATGACAAATGGACAAAACCGTTTAAAGCTCCGCCATAGAGAAAGTTGCTCGGTGTACACTTTTTATTGGTCTTCTATGTCGAATTTTACGAGTATAAGCTTTCGAGATTATTACAATGCCAAAACAAAATCTTTCTATGACAAATGGGCAAAACCATTAAAAAGCTCCTTGATAGAGAGAGTTGAGCAACCTCGGACCATCAAAGTTTCTCGGTGTGCACTTTTTATTGTTCTTCTATGTCAAATTTTACGAGTATAAGTTTACGAGATTATTACGATGCCAAAACAGGAACTTTCTATGACAAATGGGCAAAACAGTTAAAAAGCTCCTGGATAGAGAGAGTTGGGCAACTGTGGACATCAACGTTGCTCGGTATACACTTTTTATTGCTCTTCTATGTCAAATTTTATGACTATAAGCTTTCGAAATTATTACGATGCCAAAACACCGACTTTCTATGACAAATGGTCCAAACCGTTAAAAAGCTCCTTCATAAAGAGAGTTGAGCAACTTCGGACGATCAAAGTTGCTCGGTGTATACTTTTTATTGTTCTACTATGTCAAACTTTACGAGTATAAGCTTCGGAGATTATTTCGATGCCAAAACACGAACTTTCTATGACAAATGGGCAAAACCGTTAAAAGGTCCTCAATAGAGAGAGTTGAGCAAATTCGGACCATCAAAGTTGCTCGGTGTATACTTTTTATTGTTCTACTATGTCAAACATTACGAGTATATGCTTCGAGATTATTACGATGGCAAAACACCAACTTTCTATGACAAATAGGCAAAATCGTTAAAAAGCTCCCCGATTAAAGAGAGTTAAGCAACTTCGGACCATCAAAGTTGCTCGGTGTACACTTTTTATTGTTCTTCTATGTCAAATTTTATGACTATAAGCTTCCGAGATTATTACGATGCCAAAACACCGACTTTCTATGACAAATAGTCCAAACCGTTAAAAAGCTCCTTCATAGAGAGAGTTGAGCAACTTCGGAAGATCAAAGTTGCTCGGTGTATACTTTTTATTGTTCTACTATGTCAAACTTTACGAATATAAGCTTCCGAGATTATTTCGATGCCAAAACAACAACTTTCTATGACAAATGGACAAAAACTATTAAAAGCTCCTCTATAGAGAGAGTTGAGCAACTTTACACCATCAATGTTGCTCGGTGTATACTTTTTATTGTTTTTCTATGTCCAGTTTTACGAGTATAAGCTTCGTAGATTATTTCGATGCCAAAACGATAACTTCCTATTACAAATGGACAAAACCGTTAAAAGCTCCTCCATAGAGAGAGTTGAGCAACTTTGTACTATCAAAGTTGCTCGGTGTACACTTTTCATTGTTCTTTTATGTCAAATTTTACGTGTATAAGCTTCCGAGATTATTTCGATGCTAAAACATCAATTTTCTATGACAAATGGACAAAAATCGTCAAAAGCTCCTCTATAGAGAGAGTTGAGCAACTTCGGACCATCAAAGTTGGTCGGTGTACACTTTTTATTATTCTTCTATGTCAGATTTTACGAGTATAAGTTTCTGAGATTATTTCGATGCCAAAACAACAACTTTCTATTACAAATGGACAAAATCATTAAAAACTCCATAATAGAGAGAGTTGAGCAACTTCGGAACATCAAAGTTGCTCGGTGTACACTTTTTATTGTTCTTTCATGTAAAATTTTATAAGTATAGGCTTCCGAGATTATTACGATGCCAAGACACCCAACTTTCTATGACAAATGGACAAAACCGTTTAAAGCTCATCAATAGGGAGAGTTGAGCAACTTCGGACCGTTAATGTTGCTCGGTGTATAATTTTTATTGTTCTTCTATGTCAACCTTTATGAGTATAAGCTTCCGAGACTATTTCTATGCCAAAACAATAACTTTCTATGACGAATGGACAAAACCGTTAAAAGTTCCCCCATAGTGAGAGTTGAGCAACTTCGGACCATCAAAGTTGCTCGTTGTACACTTTTTATTATTCTTCTATGTCAAATTTTACAAGTATAAGCTTCGTCGATTGTTTCGATGCCAAAACAACAACTTTCTATTACAAATAGACAAAACCCTTAAAAGCCCCACAATAGAGAGAGTTGAGCAACTTCGGACCATCAAAGTTGGTCGGTGTACACTTTTTACCAGTATAAGCTTCCGAGATTATTACGATGGCAAAACATCAACATTCTATGACCAAAGGGCAAAATCGTTAAAAAGCTTCTTGATAGAGAGAGTTGAGCAACTTCGGACCATCAAAGTTCCTCCGTGTACACTTTTTATTGTTCTTTTATGTCAAATTTTATGAGTATAAGCTTCCGAGATTATTACGATGCCAAAACACCCAACTTTCTATGACAAATGGACAAAACCGTTTAAAGCTCCTCCATAGGGAGAGTTGAGCAACTTCTGACCGTTAAAGTTGCTCGGTGTATAATTTTTATTGTTCTTCTATGTCAACCTTTAGGAGTATAAGCTTCCGAGACTATTTCTATGCCAAAATAATAACTTTCTATGACGAATGGAAAAAACCGTTAAAAGTTCCTCCATAGTGAGAGTTGAGCGACTTCGGACCATCAAAGTTGCTCGTTGTACACTTTTTATTATTCTTCTATGTCAAATTTTACAAGTATAAGCTTCGTCGATTGTTTCGATGCCAAAACAACAACTTTCTATTACAAATAGACAAAACCGTTAAAAGCCCCACCATAGAGAGAGTTGAGCAACTTCGGACTATCAAAATTGGTCGGTGTACACTTTTTACCAGTATAAGCTTCCGAGATTATTACGATGGCAAAACATCAACTTTCTATGACCAATGGGCAAAACCGTTAAGAAGCTCCTCGATAGAGAGAGTTGAGCAACTTCGGACCATCAAAGTTCCTCCGTGTACACTTTTTATTGTTCTTTTATGTCAAATTTTATGAGTATAAGCTTCCGAGATTATTACGATGCCAAAACACCCAACTTTCTATGACAAATGGACAAAACCGTTTAAAGCTCCTTCATAGGGAGAGTTGAGCAACTTCTGACCGTTAAAGTTGCTCGGTGTATAACTTTTATTGTTCTTCTATGTCAACCTTTACGAGTATAAGCTTCCGAGACTATTTCTATGCCAAAACAATAACTTTCTATGACGAATGGACAAAACCGTTAAAAGTTCCTCCATAGTGAGAGTTGAGCAACTTCGGACCATCAAAGTTTCTCGTTGTACAGCTTTTATTGTTCTTCTATGTCAAATTTAACATGTATAAGCTTCGTCGATTGTTTCGATGCCAAAACAACAACTTTCTATAAGAAATAGATAAAACCGGTAAAAGCTCCACCATAGAGAGAGTTGAGCAACTTCGGACCATCAAAGTTGGTCGGTGTACACTTTTTACCAGTATAAGCTTCCGAGATTATTACGATGGCAAAACATCAACTTTCTATGACCAATGGGCAAAACCGTTAAAAAGCTCCTCGATAGAGAGAGTTGAGCAACTTCGGACCATCAAAGTTCCTCCGTGCACACTTTTTATTGTTCTTTTATGTCAAATTTTACGAGTATAAGCTTCCGAGATTATTACGATGCTAAAACATCAAACTTTCTATGACAAATGGTCAAAATCGTTAAAAAGCTCCTCCATAGAGAGAGTTGATCAACTTCGGACCGTTAAGTTTGCTCGGTGTCCACTTTTTATTGTTCTTCTATGTCAAATTTTACGAGTATAAGGTTCCAAGATTATTACGATGCCAAAACAACCAACTTTCTATGACAAATGGTCCAAACCGTTAAAAAGCTCCTCGGTAGAGAGAGTTGAGCAACTTCGGACCATCGAAGTTGCTCGGTGAATACTTTTTAATGTTCTACTATGTTAAACTTTACGAGTACAGGCTTCCGAGATTATTTCGATGCCAAAAAACAACTTTCAATGAGAAATGGGCAAAACCGTTAAAAAGCTCCACCATAGAGAGAGTTGAGCAACTTCGGACCATCATTGTTGCTCGGTGTACACTTTTTATTATTCTTCTGTGTCAAATTTTACGAGCATAAGCTTCCGACATTATTTCGATGCCAAAACACCAACTTTCAATGACAAATGGACAAAACCGTTTAAAGCTCCGCCATAGAGAAAGTTGCTCGGTGTACACTTTTTATTGGTCTTCTATGTCAAATTTTACGAGTATAAGCTTTCGAGATTATTACAATGCCAAAACAAAATCTTTCTATGACAAATGGGCAAAACCATTAAAAAGCTCCTTGATAGAGAGAGTTGAGCAACCTCGGACCATCAAAGTTTCTCGGTGTGCACTTTTTATTGTTCTTCTATGTCAAATTTTACGAGTATAAGCTTCCGAGATTATTACGATGCCAAAACAGGAACTTTCTATGACAAATGGGCAAAACAGTTAAAAAGCTCCTGGATAGAGAGAGTTGAGCAACTGCGGACATCAACGTTGCTCGGTATACACTTTTTATTGTTCTTCTATGTCAAATTTTTTGACTATAAGTTTCCGAAATTATTACGATGCCAAAACACCGACTTTCTATGACAAATGGTCCAAACCGTTAAAAAGCTCCTTCATAAAGAGAGTTGAGCAACTTCGGACGATCAAAGTTGCTCGGTGTATACTTTTTATTGTTCTACTATGTCAAACTTTACGAGTATAAGCTTCGGAGATTATTTCGATGCCAAAACAACAACTTTCTATGACAAATGGACAAAAACTATTAAAAGCTCCTCCATAGAGAGAATTGAGCAACTTCGTACTGTCAAATTTGCTCGGTGTATACCTTTTATTGTTCTTCTACATCAAATTTTATGAGTATAAGCTTTTGAGATTATTACGATGCCAAGCCAAAACCTTTCTATGACAAATGGGCAAAACCATTAAAAAGCTCCTCGATAGAGAGACATGAGCAACTTCGGACCATCAAAGTTGCTCGGTGTGCACTTTTTATTGTTCTTCTATGTCAAATTTTATGAGTATAGGCTTTCGAGATTATTTCGATGACAAAACACCAACTTTCTATGACAAATGGTCAAAATCGTTAAAAAGCTCCTCCATAGAGAGAGTTGATCAACTTCGGACCGTTAAGTTTGCTCGGTGTCCACTTTTTATTGTTCTTCTATGTCAAATTTTACGAGTATAAGGTTCCAAGATTATTACGATGCCAAAACAACCAACTTTCTATGACAAATGGTCCAAACCATTAAAAAGCTCCTCGGCAGAGAGAGTTGAGCAACTTCGGACCATCGAAGTTGCTCGGTGAATACTTTTTATTGTTCTACTATGTTAAACTTTACGAGTACAAGCTTCCGAGATTATTTCGATGCCAAAAAAAAACTTTCAATGAGAAATGGGCAAAACCGTTAAAAAGCTCCTCCATAGAGAGAGTTGAGCAACTTCGGACCATCATTGTTGCTCGGTGTACACTTTTTATTATTCTTCTGTGTCAAATTTTTCGAGCATAAGCTTCCGAGATTATTTCGATGCCAAAACATCAAACTTTCTATGACAAATGGTCAAAATCGTTAAAAAGCTCCTCCATAGAGAGAGTTGATCAACTTCGGACCGTTAAGTTTGCTCGGTGTCCACTTTTTATTGTTCTTCTATGTCAAATTTTACGAGTATAAGGTTCCAAGATTATTACGATGCCAAAACAACCAACTTTCTATGACAAATGGTCCAAACCGTTAAAAAGCTCCTCGGTAGAGAGAGTTGAGTAACTTTGGACCATCGAAGTTGCTCGGTGAATACTTTTTAATGTTCTACTATGTTAAACTTTACGAGTACAGGCTTCCGAGATTATTTCGATGCCAAAAAACAACTTTCAATGAGAAATGGGCAAAACCGTTAAAAAGCTCCACCATAGAGAGAGTTGAGCAACTTCGGACCATCATTGTTGCTCGGTGTACACTTTTTATTATTCTTCTGTGTCAAATTTTACGAGCATAAGCTTCCGACATTATTTCAATGCCAAAACACCAACTTTCAATGACAAATGGACAAAACCGTTTAAAGCTCCGCCATAGAGAAAGTTGCTCGGTGTACACTTTTTATTGGTCTTCTATGTCAAATTTTACGAGTATAAGCTTTCGAGATTATTACAATGCCAAAACAAAATCTTTCTATGACAAATGGGCAAAACCATTAAAAAGCTCCTTGATAGAGAGAGTTGAGCAACCTCGGACCATCAAAGTTTCTCGGTGTGCACTTTTTATTGTTCTTCTATGTCAAATTTTACGAGTATAAGCTTCCGAGATTATTACGATGCCAAAACAGGAACTTTCTATGACAAATGGGCAAAACAGTTAAAAAGCTCCTGGATAGAGAGAGTTGAGCAACTGCGGACATCAACGTTGCTCGGTATACACTTTTTATTGTTCTTCTATGTCAAATTTTTTGACTATAAGCTTCCGAAATTATTACGATGCCAAAACACCGACTTTCTATGACAAATGGTCCAAACCGTTAAAAAGCTCCTTCATAAAGAGAGTTGAGCAACTTCGGACGATCAAAGTTGCTCGGTGTATACTTTTTATTGTTCTACTATGTCAAACTTTACGAGTATAAGCTTCGGAGATTATTTCGATGCCAAAACAACAACTTTCTATGACAAATGGACAAAAACTATTAAAAGCTCCTCCATAGAGAGAATTGAGCAACTTCGTACTGTCAAATTTGCTCGGTGTATACCTTTTATTGTTCTTCTACATCAAATTTTATGAGTATAAGCTTTTGAGATTATTACGATGCCAAGCCAAAACCTTTCTATGACAAATGGGCAAAACCATTAAAAAGCTCCTCGATAGAGAGACATGAGCAACTTCGGACCATCAAAGTTGCTCGGTGTGCACTTTTTATTGTTCTTCTATGTCAAATTTTATGAGTATAGGCTTTCGAGATTATTTCGATGCCAAAACACCAACTTTCTATGACAAATGGTCAAAATCGTTAAAAAGCTCCTCCATAGAGAGAGTTGATCAACTTCGGACCGTTAAGTTTGCTCGGTGTCCACTTTTTATTGTTCTTCTATGTCAAATTTTACGAGTATAAGGTTCCAAGATTATTACGATGCCAAAACAACCAACTTTCTATGACAAATGGTCCAAACCATTAAAAAGCTCCTCGGTAGAGAGAGTTGAGCAACTTCGGACCATCGAAGTTGCTCGGTGAATACTTTTTATTGTTCTACTATGTTAAACTTTACGAGTACAAGCTTCCGAGATTATTTCGATGCCAAAAAAAAACTTTCAATGAGAAATGGGCAAAACCGTTAAAAAGCTCCTCCATAGAGAGAGTTGAGCAACTTCGGACCATCATTGTTGCTCGGTGTACACTTTTTATTATTCTTCTGTGTCAAATTTTACGAGCATAAGCTTCCGAGATTATTTCGATGCCAAAACACCAACTTTCAATGACAAATGGACAAAACCGTTTAAAGCTCTGCCATAGAGAAAGTTGCTCGGTGTACACTTTTTATTGGTCTTCTATGTCAAATTTTACGAGTATAAGCTTTCGAGATTATTACAATGCCAAAACAAAATCTTTCTATGACAAATGGGCAAAACCATTAAAAAGCTTCTTGATAGAGAGAGTTGAGCAACCTCGGACCATCAAAGTTGCTCGGTGTGCACTTTTAATTGTTCTTCTATGTCAAATTTTACGAGTATAAGCTTCCAAGATTATTTCGATGCCAAAACACCAACTTTCTATGACAAATGGTCAAAATCGTTAAAAAGCTCCTCCATAGAGAGAGTTGATCAACTTCGGACCGTTAAGGTTGCTCGGTGTCCACTTTTTATTGTTCTTCTATGTCAAATTTTACGAGTATAAGCTTCCGAGATTATTACGATGCCAAAACAGAAACTTTCTATGACAAATGGGCAAAACAGTTAAAAAGCTCATGGATAGAGAGAGTTGAGCAACTACGGACATCAAAGTTGCTCGGTATACACTTTTTATTGTTCTTCTATGTCAAATTTTACGACTATAAGCATCCGAAATTATTACGATGCCAAAACACCGACTTTCTATGACAAATGGTCCAAACCGTTAAAAAGCTCCTTTATAAAGAGAGTTGAGCAACTTCGGACGATCAAAGTTGCTCGGTGTATACTTTTTATTGTTCTACTATGTCAAACTTTACGAGTATAAGCTTCGGAGATTATTTCGATGCCAAAACAACAACTTTCTATGACAAATGGACAAAAACTATTAAAAGCTCCTCTATAGAGAGAGTTGAGCAACTTCGCACCGTCAATGTTGCAAGGTGTACACTTTTTATTGTTCTTCTATGTGCAATTTTACGAGTATAAGCTTCGTAGATTATTTCGATGCCAAAATGATAACTTCCTATTAGAAATGGACAAAACCGTTAAAAGCTCCTGCATAGAGAGAGTTGAGCAACTTCGGTCCATCAAAGTTCCTCGGTGTACACTTTTCATTTTTCTTTTATGTCGAATTTTACGAGTATAAGCTTCCGAGATTATTTTGATGCTAAAACCCCAATTTTCTACGACAAATGGACAAAATCAATAAAAACACCATCATAGAGAGAGTTGAGCAACTTCAGACCATCAAAGTTGCTCGGTGTACACTTTTTATTGTTCTTTTATTTAAAATTTTATGAGTATAGGCTTCCGAGATTATTACGATGCCAAAACACCCAACTTTCTGTGACAAATGGACAAAACCGTTTAAAACTCCTCCATAGGGAAAGTTGAGCAACTTCGGACCGTTAAAGTTGCTCGGTGTATAATTTTTATTGTTCTTCTATGTCAACCTTTACGAGTATAAGCTTTCGAGATTATTTCGATGCCAAAACAATAACTTTCTATGACAAATGGACAAAACCATTAAAAGTTCCTCCATAGAGAGAGTTGAGCAACTTCGGACCATCAAAGTTATACACTTTTTATTGTTCTTCTATGTCAAATTTTACGAGTATAAGCTTCGTCGATTGTTTCGATGCCAAAACAACAACTTTCTATTACAAATAGACAAAACCGTTAAAAGCTCCACCATAGAGAGAGTTGAGCAACTTCGGACCATCAAAGTTTGTCGGTGTACACTTTTTACCAGTATAAGTTTCCGAGATTATTACGATGGCAAAACATCAACTTTCTATGACCAATGGGCAAAACAGTTAAAAAGCTCCTCGATAGAGAGAGTGGAGCAACTTCGGACCATCAAAGTTGCTCGGTGTAAACTTTTCATTGTTCTTTTATGTTAAATTTTATGAGTATAGGCTTCCGAGATTATTACGATGCTAAAACATCCAACTTTCTATGACAAATGGACAAAACCGTTTAAAGCTCCTACATAGAGAGAGTTGAGCAACTTCGTACTGTCAAATTTGCTCGGTGTATACTTTTTATTGTTCTTCTACGTCAAATTTTTCGAGTATAAGCTTTTGAGATTATTATGATGCCAAACCAAAACCTTTCTCTGACAAATGGGAAAAACCATTAAAAAGCTCCTCGATAGAGGGAGTTGGGCAACTTCGGACCATCGAAGTTGCTCGATGTGCACTTTTTATTGTTCTTCTATGTCAAATTTTATGAGTATAAGCTTCCGAGAATAGTTCGATGCCAAAACACCAACTTTCTATGACAAATGGTCAAAATCGTTAAAAAGCTCATCCATAGAGATAGTTGATCAACTTCGGACCGTTAAGGTTGCTCGGTGTCCACTTTTTATTGTTCTTCTATGTCAAATGTTACGAGTATAAGGTTCCGAGATTATTACGATGCCAAAACGACCAACTTTCTATGACAAATGGTCCAAACCGTTAAAAAGCTCCTGGATAGAGAGAGTTGAGCAACTTCGGACCATCGAAGTTGGTCGGTGTATACTTTTTATTGTTGTACTATGTCAAACTTTACGAGTACAGGCTTCCGAGATTATTTCGATGCCAAAACAACAACTTTCAATGGAAAATGGGCAAAATCGTTAAAAAGCTCCTCCATAGAGAGAGTTGACCAACTTCGGACTATCATTGTTGCTCGGTGTACACTTTTTATTATTCTTCTGTGTCAAATTTTACGAGCATAAGCTTCCGAGATTATTTCGATGCCAAAACACCAACTTTCAATGACAAATGGACAAAATAGTTTAAAGCTCCGCCATAGAGAAAGTTGCTCGGTGTACACTTTTTATTGTTCTTCTATGTCAAATTTTACGAGTATAAGCTTTCGAGATTATTACAATGCCAAAATAAAACCTTTCTATGACAAATGGGCAAAACCATTAAAAAGCTCCTTGTTAGAGAATGTTGAGCAACTTCGGACCATCAAAGTTGCTCGGTGTCCACTTTTTATTGGTCTTTTATGTCAAATTTTAGGAGTATAAGCTTCGAGATTATTACGATGCCAAAAAACGAATTTTCTATGACAAATGGGCAAAACCGTTAAAAGGTCCTCGATAGAGAGAGTTGAGCAACTTCGGACCATCAAAGTTGCTCGGTGTATACTTTTTATTGTTCTACTATGTCAAACTTTACGAGTATAAGCTTCCGAGATTATTACGATGGCAAAACACCAACTTTCTATGACAAATAGGCAAAATCGTTACAAAGCTCCTCGATTAAAGAGAGTTGAGCAACTTCGGACCATCAAAGTTGCTCGATGTACACCTTTTATTGTTCTTCTATGTCAAATTTTATGACTATAAGCCTCCGAGATTATTACGATGCCAAAATACCGACTTTCTATGACAAATGGTCCAAACCGTTAAAAAGCTCCTTCATAGAGAGAGTTGAGCAACTTCGGACGATCAAAGTTGCTCGGTGTATACTTTTTATTGTTCTACTGTGTCAAACTTTACGAGTATAGGCTTTCGAGATTATTTCGATGCCAAAACAACAACTTTCTATGACAAATGGACAAAAACTATTAAAAGCTCCTCTATAGAAAGAGTTGAGCAACTTCGGACCATCAGTGTTGCTCGGTGTACACTTTTTATTGTTCTTGTCTATCCAATTTTTCGAGTATAAGCTTCGTAGATTATTTCGATGCTAAAACGATAACTTCCTATTAAAAATGGACAAAACCGTTAAAAGCTCTTCCATAGAGAGAGTTGAGCAACTTCAGACCATCAAAATTGCTCGGTGTACACTTTTCATTGTTCTTTTATGTCGAATTTTACGAGTATAAGCTTCCGAGATTATTTTCATACTAAAAGACCAATTTTCTATGACAAATAGACAAAAATCGTTAAAAGCTCCTCTATAGAGAGAGTTGAGCAACTTCGGACCATCAAAGTTTGTCGGTGTACACTTTTGTTATTCTTCTATGTCAGATTTTACGAGTACAAGTTTTTGAGATTATTTCGATGCCAAAACAACAACTTTCTATTATAAATGGACAAAATCGTTAAAAACTCCATAATAGAGAGAGTTGAGCAACTTCAGACCATCAAAGTTGCTCGGTGTACACTTTTTATTGTTCTTTTATTTAAAATTTTATGAGTATAGGCTTCCGAGATTATTACGATGCTAAAACACCCAACTTTTATGACAAATGGACAAAACCGTTTAAAGCTCCTCCATAGGGAGAGTTGAGCAACTTCGGACCGTTAAAGTTGCTCGGTGTATAATTTTTATTGTTCTTCAATGTCAAGCTTTACGAGTATAAGCTTCCGAGATTATTTCGATGCCAAAACAATATCTTTCTAAGCAAATGGACAAAACCGTTAAAAGTTCCTCTATAGAGAGAGTTGAGCAACTTCGGACCATCAAAGTTGCTCGTTATACACTTTTTATTGTTCTTCTATGTCAAATTTTACGAGTATAAGTTTCGTCCATTGTTTCGATGCCAAAACAACAACTTTCTATTACAAATAGACAAAACCGTTAAAAGCTCCACCATAGAGAAAGTTGAGCAACTTCGGACCATCAAAGTTTGTCGGTGTACACTTTTTACCAGAATAAGTTTCCGAGATTATTACGATGGCAAAACATCAACTTTCTATGACCAATGGGCAAAACAGTTAAAAAGCTCCTCGATAGAGAGAGTGGAGCAACTTCGGACCATCAAAGTTGCTCGGTGTAAACTTTTTATTGTTCTTTTATGTCAAATTTTATGAGTATAGGCTTCCGAGATTATTACGATGCTAAAACATCCAACTTTTTATGACAAATGGACAAAACCGTTTAAAGCTCCTACATAGAGAGAGTTGAGCAACTTCGTACTGTCAAATTTGCTCGGTGTATACTTTTTATTGTTCTTCTACGTCAAATTTTTCGAGTATAAGCTTTTGAGATTATTATGATGCCAAACCAAAACCTTTCTATGACAAATAGGAAAAACCATTAAAAAGCTCCTCGATAGAGGGAGTTGGGCAACTTCGGACCATCGAAGTTGCTCGGTGTGCACTTTTTTTTGTTCTTTTATGTCAAATTTTATGAGTATAAGCTTCTGAGATTAGTTCGACGCCAAAACACCAACTTTCTATGACAAATGGTCAAAATCGTTAAAAAGCTCATCCATAGAGATAGTTGATCAACTTCGGACCGTTAAGGTTGCTCGGTGTCCACTTTTTATTGTTCTTCTATGTCAGATGTTACGAGTATAAGGTTCCGAGATTATTACGATGCCAAAACAACCAACTTTCTATGACAAATGGTCCAAACCGTTAAAAAGCTCCTGGATAGAGAGAGTTGAGCAACTTCGGACCATCGAAGTTGGTCGGTGTATACTTTTTATTGTTCTACTATGTCAAAGTTTACGAGTACAGGCTTCCGAGATTATTTCGATGCTAAAACAACAACTTTCAATGGAAAATGGGCAAAATCGTTAAAAAGCTCCTCCATAGAGAGAGTTGACCAACTTCGGACTATCATTGTTGCTCGGTGTACACTTTTTATTATTCTTCTGTGTCAAATTTTACGAGCATAAGCTTCCGAGATTATTTCGATGCCAAAACACCAACTTTCAATGACAAATGGACAAAATAGTTTAAAGCTCAGCCATAGAGAAAGTTGCTCGGTGTACACTTTTTATTGTTCTTCTATGTCAAATTTTACGAGTATAAGCTTTCGAGATTATTACAATGCCAAAATAAAACTTTTCTATGACAAATGGGCAAAACCATTAAAAAGCTCCTTGTTAGAGAATGTTGAGCAACTTCGGACCATCAAAGTTGCTCGGTGTCCACTTTTTATTGGTCTTTTATGTCAAATTTTAGGAGTATAAGCTTCGAGATTATTACGATGCCAAAAAACGAATTTTCTATGACAAATGGGCAAAACCGTTAAAAGGTCCTCGATAGAGAGAGTTGAGCAACTTCGGACCATCAAAGTTGCTCGGTGTATACTTTTTATTGTTCTACTATGTCAAACTTTACGAGTATAAGCTTCCGAGATTATTACGATGGCAAAACACCAACTTTCTATGACAAATAGGCAAAATCGTTAAAAAGCTCCTCGATTAAAGAGAGTTGAGCAACTTCGGACCATCAAAGTTGCTCGATGTACACCTTTTATTGTTCTTCTATGTCAATTTTATGACTATAAGCTTCCGAGATTATTACGATGCCAAAACACCGACTTTCTATGACAAATGGTCCAAACCGTTAAAAAGCTCCTCCATAGAGAGAGTTGAGCAACTTCGGACGATCAAAGTTGCTCGGTGTATACTTTTTATTGTTCTACTGTGTCAAACTTTACGAGTATAAGCTTTCGAGATTATTTCGATGCCAAAACAATAACTTTCTATGACAAATGGACAAAAACTATTGAAAGCTCCTCTATAGAAAGAGTTGAGCAACTTCGCACCATCAGTGTTGCTCGGTGTACACTTTTTATTGTTCTTGTCTGTCCAATTTTTCGAGTATAAGCTTCACAGATTATTTCGATGCTAAAACGATATATTCCTATTAAAAATGGACAAAACCGTTAAAAGCTCTTCCATAGAGAGAGTTGAGCAACTTCAGACCATCAAAATTGCTCGGTGTACACTTTTCATTGTTCTTTTATGTCGAATTTTACGAGTATAAGCTTCCGAGATTATTTTCATACTAAAAGACCAATTTTCTATGACAAATAGACAAAAATCGTTAAAAGCTCCTCTACAGAGAGAGTTGAGCAACTTCGGACCATCAAAGTTTGTCGATGTACACTTTTGTTATTCTTCTATGTCAGATTTTACGGGTATAAGTTTTTGAGATTATTTCGATGCCAAAACAACAACTTTCTATTATAAATGGACAAAATCATTAAAAACTCCATCATAGAGAGAGTTGAGCAACTTCAGACAATCAAAGTTGCTAGGTGTACACTTTTTATTGTTCTTTTATTTAAAATTTTATGAGTATAGGCTTCCGAGATTATTACGATGCTAAAACACCCAACTTTCAATGACAAATGGACAAAACCGTTTAAAGCTCCTCCATAGGGAGAGTTGAGCAACTTCGGACCGTTAAAGTTGCTCGGTGTATAATTTTTATTGTTCTTCTATGTCAAGCTTTACGAGTATAAGCTTCCGAGATTATTTCGATGCCAAAACAATAACTTTCTATGCAAATGGACAAAACCGTTAAAAGTTCCTCTATACAGAGAGTTGAGCAACTTCGGACCATCAAAGTTGCTCGTTATACACTTTTTATTGTTCTTCTATGTCAAATTTTACGAGTATAAGCTTCGTCGATTGTTTCGATGCCAAAACAACAACTTTCTATTACAAATAGACAAAACCGTTAAAAGCTCCACCATAGAGAGACTTGAGCAACTTCGGACCATCAAAGTTTGTCGGTGTACACTTTTTACCAGTATAAGTTTCCGAGATTATTACGATGGCAAAACATCAACTTTCTATGACCAATGGGCAAAACAGTTAAAAAGCTCCTCGATAGAGAGAGTGGAGCAACTTCGGACCATCAAAGTTGCTCGGTGTAAACTTTTCATTGTTCTTTTATGTCAAATTTTATGAGTATAGGCTTCCGAGATTATTACGATGCTAAAACATCCAACTTTCTATGACAAATGGACAAAACCGTTTAAAGCTCCTACATAGAGAGAGTTGAGCAACTTCGTACTGTCAAATTTGCTCGGTGTATACTTTTTATTGTTCTTCTACGTTAAATTTTTCGAGTATAAGCTTTTGAGATTATTATGATGCCAAACCAAAATCTTTCTATGACAAATGGGCAAAACCATTAAAAAGCTCCTCGATAGAGGGAGTTGGGCAACTTCGGACCATCGAAGTTGCTCGGTGTGCACTTTTTATTGTTCTTCTATGTCAAATTTTATGAGTATAAGCTTCCGAGATTAGTTCGATGCCAAAACACCAACTTTCTATGACAAATGGTCAAAATCGTTAAAAAGCTCATCCATAGAGATAGTTGATCAACTTCGGACCGTTAAGGTTGCTCGGTGTCCACTTTTTATTGTTCTTCTATGTCAAATGTTACGAGTATAAGGTTCCGAGATTATTACGATGCCAAAACAACCAACTTTCTTTGACAAATGGTCCAAACCGTTAAAAAGCTCCTGGATAGAGAGAGTTGAGCAACTTCGGACCATCGAAGTTGGTCGGTGTATACTTTTTATTGTTCTACTATGTCAAACTTTACGAGTACAGGCTTCCGAGATTATTTCGATGCCAAAACAACAACTTTCAATGGAAAATGGGCAAAATCGTTAAAAAGCTCCTCCATAGAGAGAGTTGACCAACTTCGGACTATCATTGTTGCTCGGTGTACACTTTTTATTATTCTTCTGTGTCAAATTTTACGAGCATAAGCTTCCGAGATTATTTCGATGCCAAAACACCAGCTTTCAATGACAAATGGACAAAATAGTTTAAAGCTCCGCCATAGAGAAAGTTGCTCGGTGTACACTTTTTATTGTTCTTCTATGTCAAATTTTACGAGTATAAGCTTTCGAGATTATTACAATGCCAAAATAAAACCTTTCTATGACAAATGGGCAAAACCATTAAAAAGCTCCTTGTTAGAGAATGTTGAGCAACTTCGGACCATCAAAGTTGCTCGGTGTCCACTTTTTATTGGTCTTTTATGTCAAATTTTAGGAGTATAAGCTTCGAGATTATTACGATGCCAAAAAACGAATTTTCTATGACAAATGGACAAAACCGTTAAAAGGTCCTCGATAGAGAGAGTTGAGCAACTTCGGACCATCAAAGTTGCTCGGTGTATACTTTTTATTGTTCTACTATGTCAAGCTTTACGAGTATAAGCTTCCGAGATTATTTCGATGCCAAAACAATAACTTTCTATGACAAATGGACAAAAACTATTAAAAGCTCCTCTATAGAAAGAGTTGAGCAACTTCGCACCATCAGTGTTGCTCGGTGTACACTTTTTATTGTTCTTGTCTGTCCAATTTTTCGAGTATAAGCTTCGTAGATTATTTCGATGCTAAAACGATAACTTCCTATTAAAAATGGACAAAACCGTTAAAAGCTCCTCCATAGAGAGAGTTGAGCAACTTCAGACCATCAAAATTGCTCGGTGTACACTTTTCATTGTTCTTTTATGTCGAATTTTACGAGTATAAGCTTCCGAGATTATTTTCATACTAAAAGACCAATTTTCTATGACAAATAGACAAAAATCGTTAAAAGCTCCTCTATAGAGAGAGTTGAGCAACTTCGGACCATCAAAGTTGGTCGGTGTACACTTTTGTTATTCTTCTATGTCAGATTTTACGAGTATAAGTTTTTGAGATTATTTCGATGCCAAAACAACAACTTTCTATTATAAATGGACAAAATCGTTAAAAACTCCATCATAGAGAGAGTTGAGCAACTTCAGACCATCAAAGTTGCTCGGTGTACACTTTTTATTGTTCTTTTATTTAAAATTTTATGAGTATAGGCTTCCGAGATTATTACGATGCTAAAACACCCAACTTTCTATGAAAAATGGACAAAACCGTTTAAAGCTCCTCCATAGGGAGAGTTCAGCAACTTCGGACCATCAAAGTTGGTCGATGTAAATTTTTTATTATTCTTCTATGTCAAATTTTACGAGTACAAGCTTTCGAGATTATTTCGATGCCAAAACAACAACTTTCTATCACAAATGGGCAAAACCACTAAAAGCTCCTCCATAGAGAGAGTTGAGCAACTTCGGACCATCGAAGTTGCTCGATATACACTTTTTATTATTCTTTTGTGTCAAATTTTACGAGTATAAGCTTCCGAGATTAGTTCGATGCCAAAACACCAATTTCTATGACAAATGGACAAAACCGTTTAAAGCCCCTCCATAGAGAGAGTTGAGCAACTTCGGACCGTCAAAGTTGCTCGGTGTATACTTTCTATTGTCCTTTTATGTCAAATTTTACGAGTATAAGCTTTCGAGATTATTACGATGCGAAAACAAAACCTTTCTATGACAAATGGGCAAAACAATTAAAAAGCTCCTCCATAGAGAGTTGAGCAACTTCGAACCATTAAAGTTGCTCGGTGTGCACTTTTTATTGTTTTTCTATGTGAAATTTTACGAGTATAAGCTTCCGAGATTATTTCGATGCCAAAACACCAATTTCTATTACAAATGGACAAAACCGTTTAAAGCCCCTCCATAGAGAGAGTTGAGCAACTTCGGACCGTCAAAGTTGCTCGGTGTATTCTTTTATTGTTCTTTTATGTCAAATTTTACGAGTATAAGCTTTCGAGATTATTACTATGCGAAAACAAAACCTTTCTTTGACAAATGGGCAAAACAATTAAAAAGCTCCTCCATAGAGAGAGTTGAGCAATTTCGAACCATTAAAGTTGCTCGGTGTGCACTTTTTATTGTTCTTCTATGTGAAATTTTACGAGTATAAGCTTCTGAGATTATTTCGATGCCAAAACACCAACTTTCTATGACAAATGGTCAAAATCATTAAAAAGCTCCTCCATAGAGAGAGTTGAGCAACTTCGGACCGTTAAAGTTGCTGGGTCTCCACTTTCTATTGTTCTACTATGTCAAATTTTACGAGTATAAGCTTCCGAGATTATTACGATGCCAAAACACGAACTTTTTATGACAAATGAGCAAAACCGTTAAAAAGCTCCTCGATAGAGAGAGTTGAGCAACTTCGAACCATCAAAGTTGCTCGGTGTATACTTTTTATTGTTCTACTATGTCAAACATAACGATAAGCTTCAAAGATTATTTCGATGCCAAAATAACAACTTTCTATGATAGATGGACAAAAACCATTAAAAGCTGCTCTATAGAGAGAGTTGAGCAACTTCGGACCATCGAAGTTGCTCGGTGTGCACTTTTCATTGTTCTTTTATGTCAAATTTTAAGAGTATAAGCTTCCGAGATTATTTCGATGCTAAAACACCAATTTTCAATGACAAATGCATAAAAACAGTTAAAAGCTCCTCTATAAGGAGACTTGAGCAACTTCGGACCATCAAAGTTGGTCGGTGTAAACTTTTTATTATTCTTCTATGTCAAATTTTACGAGTACAAGCTTCCGAGATTATTTCGTTGCCAAAACAACAACTTTCTATCACAAATGGGCAAAACCACTAAAAGCTCCTCCATAGAGAGAGTTGAGCAACTTCGGACCATCGAAGTTGCCCGGTATACACTTTTTATTATTCTTCTGTGTCAAATTTTACGAGTATAAGCTTCCGATATTATTTCGATGCCAAAACACCAATTTCTATGACAAATGAACAAAACCGTTTAAAGCCCCTCCATAGAGAGAGTCGAGCAACTTCGGACCGTCAAAGTTGCTCGGTGTATACTTTTTATTGTTCTTTAATGTCAAATTTTACGAGTATAAGATTTCGAGATTATTACGATGCGAAAACAAAACCTTTCTATGAGAAATGGGCAAAACAATTTAAAAGCTCCTCCATAGAGAGAGTTGAGCAACTTCGGACCATAAAAGTTGCTCGTTATATACTTTTTATTGTTCTTCTATGTCAAACTTTACGAGTATAAGCTTCGTTGATTGTTTGGATGCCAAAACAACAACTTTCTATTACAAATAGACAAAACCGTTAAAAGCTCCACCATAGAGAGAGTTCAGCAACTTCGGACCATCAAAGTTGGTCGATGTAAATTTTTTATTATTCTTCTATGTCAAATTTTACGAGTACAAGCTTCCGAGATTATTTCGATGCCAAAACAACAACTTTCTATCACAAATGGGAAAACCACTAAAAGCTCCTCCATAGAGAGAGTTGAGCAACTTCGGACCATCGAAGTTGCTCGATATACACTTTTTATTATTCTTTTGTGTCAAATTTTACGAGTATAAGCTTCCGTGATTAGTTCGATGCCAAAACACCAATTTCTATGACAAATGGACAAAACCGTTTAAAGCCCCTCCATAGAGAGAGTTGAGCAACATCGGACCGTCAAAGTTGCTCGGTGTATACTTTCTATTGTCCTTTTATGTCAAATTTTACGAGTATAAGCTTTCGAGATTATTACGATGCGAAAACAAAACCTTTCTATGACAAATGGGCAAAACAATTAAAAAGCTCCTCCATAGAGAGTTGAGCAACTTCGAACCATTAAAGTTGCTCGGTGTGCACTTTTTATTGTTTTTCTATGTGAAATTTTACGAGTATAAGCTTCCGAGATTATTTCGATGCCAAAACACCAATTTCTATTACAAATGGACAAAACCGTTTAAAGCCCCTCCATAGAGAGAGTTGAGCAACTTCGGACCGTCAAAGTTGCTCGGTGTATACTTTTTATTGTTCTTTTATGTCAAATTTTACGAGTATAAGCTTTCGAGATTATTACTATGCGAAAACAAAACCTTTCTATGACAAATGGGCAAAACAATTAAAAAGCTCCTCCATAGAGAGAGTTGAGCAATTTCGAACCATTAAAGTTGCTCGGTGTGCACTTTTTATTGTTCTTCTATGTGAAATTTTACGAGTATAAGCTTCTGAGATTATTTCGATGCCAAAACACCAACTTTCTATGACAAATGGTCAAAATCATTAAAAAGCTCCTCCATAGAGAGAGTTGAGCAACTTCGGACCGTTAAAGTTGCTGGGTCTCCACTTTCTATTGTTCTACTATGTCAAATTTTAAGAGTATAAGCTTCCGAGATTATTACGATGCCAAAACACGAACTTTTTATGACAAATGAGCAAAACCGTTAAAAAGCTCCTCGATAGAGAGAGTTGAGCAACTTCGAACCATCAAAGTTGCTCGGTGTATACTTTTTATTGTTCTACTATGTCAAACATAACGATAAGCTTCAAAGATTATTTCGATGCCAAAATAACAACTTTCTATGATAGATGGACAAAAACCATTAAAAGCTGCTCTATAGAGAGAGTTGAGCAACTTCGGACCATCGAAGTTGCTCGGTGTGCACTTTTCATTGTTCTTTTATGTCAAATTTTAAGAGTATAAGCTTCCGAGATTATTTCGATGCTAAAACACCAATTTTCAATGACAAATACATAAAAACCGTTAAAAGCTCCTCTATAAGGAGAGTTGAGCAACTTCGGACCATCAAAGTTGGTCGGTGTAAACTTTTTATTATTCTTCTATGTCAAATTTTACGAGTACAAGCTTCCGAGATTATTTCGATGCCAAAACAACAACTTTCTATCACAAATGGGCAAAACCACTAAAAGCTCCTCCATAGAGAGAGTTGAGCAACTTCGGACCATCGAAGTTGCCCGGTATACACTTTTTATTATTCTTCTGTGTCAAATTTTACGAGTATAAGCTTCCGATATTATTTCGATGCCAAAACACCAATTTCTATGACAAATGAACAAAACCGTTTAAAGCCCCTCCATAGAGAGAGTCGAGCAACTTCGGACCGTCAAAGTTGCTCGGTGTATACTTTTTATTGTTCTTTAATGTCAAATTTTACGAGTATAAGATTTCGGGATTATTACGATGCGAAAACAAAACCTTTCTATGAGAAATGGGCAAAACAATTTAAACGCTCCTCCATAGAGAGAGTTGAGCAACTTCGGACCATCAAAGTTGCTCTGTGTACACTTTTTATTGTTCTTCTATGTCAAATTTTAAGAGTATAAGCTTCCGAGATTATTACGATGGGAAAGCACCAACTTTCTATGACAAATGGGAAAAACCGTTAAAAAGCTCCTCGATAGAGAGAGTTGAGCAACTTAAGACCATCAAAGTTGCTCGGTGTATACTTTTTATTGTTCTATTATGTCAAACTTTACGAGTACAAGCTTCCGAGATTATTTCGATGCCAAAACAACAACTTTCTATGACAAATGGGCAAAACCGTTAAAAGCTCCTCCATAGAGAGAGTTGAGCAACATTGGACCATCATTGTTGCTCGGTATACACTTTTTATTGTTCTTCTACGTTAAATTTTACGAGTATAAGCATTCAAGATTATTACGATGCCAAAACAAAACCTTTCTATGAAAAATGGCCAAAACCATTAAAAAGCTCCTCGATAGAGAGTGTTGAGCAACTTCGGACCATCAAAGTTGCTCGGTGTCCACTTTTTATTGTTCTTCTATGTCAAATTTTACGAGTATAAGCTTCCGAGATTATTTCGATGCCAAAACATCAACTTTCTATGAAAAATGTTCAAAATCGTTAAAAAGCCCTTCCATAGAGAGAGTTGAGCAACTTCGTACCGTTGAAGTTGCTCAGTGTCCACTTTTTACTGTTCTTCTATGTCAAATTTTACGAGTATAAGCTTCCGAGATTATTACAGTGGCAAAACACCAACTTTCTATGACAAATAGGCAAAACCGTTAAAAAGCTCCTCGATAGGGAGAGGTGAGCAACTTCGGACCATCAAAGTTGCACGGTGTACACCTTTTATTCTTCTTCTATGTCAAATTTTACGAGTATAAGCTTCCGAGATTATTACAATGCCAAAACACTAACTTTCTATGACAAATGGTCCAAACCGTTAAAAAGCTCCTTCTTATAGAGAGTTGAGCAACTTTGGACGATCAAAGTTGCTCGGTTTATACTTTTTATTGTTCTACTATGTCAAACTTTATGAGTATAAGCTTTCGAGATTATTTCGATTTCAAAACAACAACGTGACAAATGGACAAAAACAATTAAAAGCTTCCCCATAGAGAGAGTTGAGCAACTTCGGACCATCAATGTTGCTCGGTGTACACTTTTTATTGTTCTTCTATATCCAATTTTACGAGTATAAGCTTCGTAGATTATTTCGTTGCCAAAACGATAACTTCCTATTACAAACAGACAAAAACCGTTAAAAGCTCCTCTATAGAGAGAGTTGAGCAACTTCGGACCATCAAAGTTGTACGCTGTACACTTTTTATTATTCTTCTATGTCAAATTTTACGAATATAAGCTTCCGAGATTATTTCGATGCCAAAACAACAACTTTCTATGACAAATGGTCAAAATCGTTAAAAAGCTCCTCCATAGAGAGAGTTGAGCAACTTTAGACCGTTGAAGTTGCTCGGTGTCCACTTTTTATTGTTCTTCTATGTCAAATTTTACGAGTATAAGCTTCCGAGATTATTACGATGCCAAAACACAAAATTTCTATGACAAATGGGCAAAACCATTAAAAGGTCCTCGATAGAGAGAGTTGAGCAACTTCGGACCATCAAAGTTGGTCGGTGTGTACTTTTTATTGTTCTACTATGTCAAACTTTACGATTATAAGCTTCCGAGATTATTACGATGCCAAAACAACCAACTTTCTATGACAAATGGTCCAAACCGTTAAAAAGCTCCTCGATAGAGAGAGTTGAGCAACTTCGAACCATCGAAGTTGCTCGGTGTATACTTTTTATTATTCTTCTATGTCAAATTTTATGAGTATAAGCTTCTGAGATTATTTCGATGCCAAAACACAAACTTTCTATGACAAATTGACAAAATCGTTAAAAGCCCCTCCATAGAGAGAGTTGAGCAACTTCGGACAGTCAAATTTGCTCGGTGTATACTTTTTATTGTTCTTCTATGTCAAATTTTACGAGTATAAACTTTCAAGATTATTAGGATCCGAAAACAAAACCTTTCTATGACAAATGGGCAAAACCATTAAAAAGCTCCTCCATAGAGAGAGTTGAGCAACTTCGAACCATCAAAGTTGCTCGGTATGCACTTTTTATTGTTTTTCTATGTGAAATTTTACGGCTATAACTTGCGAGATTATTTCGATGCGAAAGCACCAACTTTCTATGACAAAAGGTCAAAAGCGTTAAAATGCTCCTCCATAGAGAGAGTTCAGCAACTTCGGATCGTTCAAGTTGCTCGTTGTCCACTTTCTATTGTTCTTCTATGTCAAATTTTACGAGAATAAGCTTCCGAGATTATTACGATTCCAAAACGCGAAATAGACAAAACCGTTAAAAGCTCCACTGTAGAGAGAGTTGAGCAACTTCCGACCATCAAAGTTGCTCTGTGTACACTTTTTATTGTTCTTCTATGTCAAATTTTAAGAGTATAAGCTTCCGAGATTATTACGATGGGAAAGCACCAATTTTCTATGACAAATGGGAAAAACCGTTAAAAAGCTCCTCGATAGAGAGAGTTGAGCAACTTCAGACCATCAAAGTTGCTCGGTGTATACTTTTTATTGTTCTTCTACGTCAAATTTTACGAGTATAAGCATTCGAGATTATTACGATGCCAAAACAAAACCTTTCTATGACAAATGGCCAAAACCATTAAAAAGCTCCTCGATAGAGAGTGTTGAGCAACTTCGGACCATCAAAGTTGCTCGGTGTGCACTTTTTATTGTTCTTCTATGTCAAATTTTACGAGTATAAGCTTCCGAGATTATTTCGATGCCAAAACACCAACTTTCTATGAAAAATGGTCAAAATCGTTAAAAAGCCCTTCCATAGAGAGAGTTGAGCAACTTCGTACCGTTGAAGTTGCTCAGTGTCCACTTTTTACTGTTCTTCTATGTCAAATTTTACGAGTATAAGCTTCCGAGATTATTACAGTGGCAAAACACCAACTTTCTATGACAAATAGGCAAAACCGTTAAAAAGCTCCTCGATAGGGAGAGGTGAGCAACTTCGGACCATCAAAGTTGCACGGTGTACACCTTTTATTCTTCTTCTATGTCAAATTTTACGAGTATAAGCTTCCGAGATTATTACAATGCCAAAACACTAACTTTCTATGACAAATGGTCCAAACCGTTAAAAAGCTCCTTCATATAGAGAGTTGAGCAACTTTGGACGATCAAAGTTGCTCGGTTTATACTTTTTATTGTTCTACTATGTCAAACTTTATGAGTATAAGCTTTCGAGATTATTTCGATTTCAAAACAACAACGTGACAAATGGGCAAAAACAATTAAAAGCTTCCCCATAGAGAGAGTTGAGCAACTTCGGACCATCAATGTTGCTCGGTGTACACTTTTTATTGTTCTTCTATATCCAATTTTACGAGTATAAGCTTCGTAGATTATTTCGTTGCCAAAACGATAACTTCCTATTACAAACAGACAAAAACCGTTAAAAGCTCCTCTATAGAGAGAGTTGAGCAACTTCGGACCATCAAAGTTGTACGGTGTACACTTTTTATTATTCTTCTATGTCAAATTTTATGAGTATAAGCTTCCGAGATTATTTCGATGCCAAAACACCAACTTTCTATGACAAATGGTCAAAATCGTTAAAAAGCTCCTCCATAGAGAGAGTTGAGCAACTTTAGACCGTTGAAGTTGCTCGGTGTCCACTTTTTATTGTTCTTCTATGTCAAATTTTACGAGTATAAGCTTCCGAGATTATTACGATCCCAAAACACAAAATTTCTATGACAAATGGGCAAAACCGTTAAAAGGTCCTCGATAGAGAGAGTTGAGCAACTTCGGATCATCAAAGTTGGTCGGTGTGTACTTTTTATTGTTCTACTATGTCAAACTTTACGAGTATAAGCTTCCGAGATTATTACGATGCCAAAACAACCAACTTTCTATGACAAATGGTCCAAACCGTTAAAAAGCTCCTCGATAGGGAGAGGTGAGCAACTTCGGACCATCAAAGTTGCACGGTGTACACCTTTTATTCTTCTTCTATGTCAAATTTTACGAGTATAAGCTTCCGAGATTATTACAATGCCAAAACACTAACTTTCTATGACAAATGGTCCAAACCGTTAAAAAGCTCCTTCATATAGAGAGTTGAGCAACTTTGGACGATCAAAGTTGCTCGAATTATACTTTTTATTGTTCTACTATGTCAAACTTTATGAGTATAAGCTTCCGAGATTATTTCGATTTCAAAACAACAACGTGACAAATGGACAAAAACAATTAAAAGCTTCCCCATAGAGAGAGTTGAGCAACTTCGGACCATCAATGTTGCTCGGTGTACACTTTTTATTGTTCTTCTATATCCAATTTTACGAGTATAAGCTTCGTAGATTATTTCGTTGCCAAAACGATAACTTCCTATTACAAACAGACAAAAACCGTTAAAAGCTCCTCTATAGAGAGAGTTGAGCAACTTCGGACCATCAAAGTTGTACGGTGTACACTTTTTATTATTCTTCTATGTCAAATTTTACGAGTATAAGCTTCCGAGATTATTTCGATGCCAAAACAACAACTTTCTATTACAAATAGACAAAATCGTTAAAAACTCCATCACAGAGAGAGTTTAGCAACTTCGGAACATCAAAGTTGCTCGATGTACACTTTTTATTGTTCTTTTATGTCAAATTTTATGATTATAAGCTTCCGAGATTATTACGATGCCAAAACACCCAACTTTCTATGGCAAATAGTCCAAACCATTAAAAAGCTCCTTGATAGAGAGAGTTGAGCAACTTCGGACCATCAAAGTTGCTCGGTGTGTACTTTTTATTATTCTACTATGTCAAACTTTACGAGTATAAGCTTCCGAGATTATTTCGATGGCAAAACAACAACTTTCTATGATAAAAGGACAAAACCGTTGAAGGTTCTTCCGTAGAGAGATTTGAGCAACTTCGGACCATCAAAGTTGCTCGGTGTACACTTTTTATTATTCTTCTATGTCAAATTTTACGAGTATAAGCTTCGTCGATTGTTTCGATGCCAAAACTACAATTTTCTATTACAAATAGACCAAATCGTTAAAAGCTCCTCCATAGAGAGAGTTGAGCAACTTCGGACCATCTAAGTTGCTCGGTGTACACCTTTTATTGTTCTTCTATGTCAAATTTTACGAGTATAAGCTTCCGAGATTATTACGATGCCAAAACACCTACTTTTTATGACAAATGGTCCAAACCGTTAAAAAGGTCCTTCAAAGAGAGAGTTGAGTAACTTCCGACGATCAAAGTTGCTCGGTGTATACTTTTTATAGTTCTACTATGTGAAACTTTACGAGTATTAGCTTCCGAGACTATTTCGATGCCAAAACAACAACTTTCTATGATAAATGGACAAAAACCATTAAAAGCTCCTCTATAGAGAGAGTTGTGGAACTTTGGACCATCAATGTTGCTCGGTGTACACTTTTTATTGTTCTTCTATGTCCAATTTTACGAGTATAAGTTTCGTAGATTATTTCCATGCCAAAACGATAACTTCCTATTACAAATGGACTAAACCGTTAAAAGCTCCTCCATAGAGAGAGTTAGGCAACTTCGGACCATCAAAGTTGCTCGGTGTACACTTTTCATTGTTCTCTTATGTCAAATTTTACGAGTATAAGCTTCCGAGATTATTTCGATGCTAAAACACCAATTTTCTATGACAAATGGACAAAAACCGTTAAAAGCTCCTTTATAGAGAGAGTTGAGCAATTTTGGACCATCAAAATTGGTCGGTGTACACTTTTTATTATTCTTATATGTCAAATTTTAGGAGTATAAGATTTCGAGATTATTTCGATGCCAAAACAACAACTTTCTATTACAAATGGACAAAATCATGAAAAACTCCATCACAGAGAGAGTTGAGCAACTTCGGACCATCATTGTTACTCGGTGTACACTTTTTATTATTCTTCTGTGTCAAATTTTACGAGCATAAGCTTCCGAGATTATTTCGATGCCAAAACACCAACTTTCAATGATAAATGGACAAAACCGTTTGACGCTCCTCCATAGAGAAAGTTGAGCAACTTCAGATTGTTAAAGTTGCTCGGTGTACACTTTTTACTGTTCTTCTATGTCAAATTTTACGAGTATAAGCTTTCGAGATTATTACGATGCCAAAACAAAACCTTTCTATGACAAATAGGCAAAACCAATAAAAAGCTCCTCGATAGGGAGAGTTTAGCAACTTTGGACCATCAAAGTTGCTCGAGGTGCACTTTTTATTGTTCTTCTATGTCAAATTTTACGAGTATAAGCTTCCGAGATAATTTCGATGCCAAAACACCAACTTTCTATAACAAATGGTCAAAATCGTTAAAAAGCTCCTTCATAGAGAGAGTTGAGCAACTTCAGACCGTTGAAGTTGCTCGGTGTCCACTTTTTATTGTTCTTCTATGTCAAATTTTATGAGTATAAGCTTCCGAGATTATTACGATGTCAAAACACTAACTTTCTATGACAAATGGGCAAAACCGTAAAAGGGTCCTCGATAGAGAGAGTTGAGCAACTTCGGACCATCAAAGTTGCTCAGGTCTGTACTTTTTATTGTTCTACTATGTCAAACTTTACGAGTACAAGCTTCTAAGACTATTTCGATGCCAAAACAACAACTTTCTATGACAAATGGGTAAAACCATTAAAAGCTCCTCCATAGAGAGAGTTGAGCAACTTCGGACCATCATTGTTGCTCGCTGTACACTTTTTATTATTCTTCTGTGTCAAATTTTACGAGCATAAGATTCCGAGATTATTTCGTTGCCAAAAAACCAACTTTCAATGACAAATGGAGAAAACCGTTTAAAGCTCCTACATAAAGAAAGTTGAGCAACTTCGGACCGTCGAAGTTGCTCGGTGTACACTTTTTATTGTTCTTCTTTGTCAAATTTAACGAGTATAAGCTTCCGAGATTATTACGATGTCAAAACACCAACTTTCCACGTCAAATGAGCAAAACCGTTAAAAAGTTCCTCGATAGAGAGAGTTGAGCAACTTTGGACCATCAAAGTTGCTCGGTGTACACTTTTTATTGTTCTTCTATGTCAAATTTTATGAGTATAAGCTTCTGATATTATTACGATAACAGAACACCAACTTTCTATGACAAATGGGCAAAACCGTTAAAAAGCTCCTCGATAGAGAGAGTTGAGCAACTTCGGACCATAAAAGTTGTTCGGTGTATACTTTTTATTGTTCTACTATGTCAAACTTTATGAGTATAAGCTTCCGAGATTATTTCGATGCCAAAACACAATTTTCTATGACAAATGGACAAAACCGTTAAAAGTTCCTCCATAGAGAGAGTTGAGCAACTTCGGACCATCAAAGTTGCTCGGTGTACACTTTTTATTCTTCTTCTATGTCAAATTTTACGAGTATAAGCTTCGTCGATTATTTCGATGCTAAAACAACAACTTTCTATTACAAATAGACAAAACCGTTAAAAGCTCCACCATAGAGAGAGTTGAGCAATTTCGGACCATCAAAGTTGCACGGTGTACACTTTTTATTGTTCTTCTATGTCAAATTTTACGAGTATAAGCTTCCGAGAATATTACGATGCCAAAACACCCAACTTTCTATGACAAATGCTCCAAACCGTTAAAAAGCTCCTTGATTGAGAGAGTTGAGCAATTTCGAACGATCAAAGTTGCTCCGTGTATAATTTTTATTGTTCTACAATGTCAAACTTTACGAGTATAGGCTTACGAAGTTATTTCGATGCCAAAATAACAACTTTCAATGACAAATGGCCAAAAACCATTAAAAGCTCCTCTATAGAGAGAGTTGAGCAACTTCGGACCATCAAAGTTGCCCGATGTACACTTTTTATTGTTCTTCTATGTCCAATTTTACGAGTATAAGCTTCGTACATTATTTCGATGCCAAAACGATAACTTTCCATTAGAAATGGACAAAACCGTTAAAAGTTCCTCCATAGAGAGAGTTGAGCAACTTCGGACCATCAAAGTTGCTCGGTGTACCCTTTTCATTGTTCTTTTACGTAAAATTTTACGAGTATAAGCTTCCGAGACTATTTCGATGCCAAAACACCAATTTTCTATGACAAATGGACAAAAACCGTTAAAAGCTCCTCTATAGAGAGAGTTGCGCAACTTCGGACCATCAAAGTTGCTCGGTCTGTACTTTTTATTGTTCTACTATGTCAAACTTTGCGAGTACAAGCTTCTAAGACTATTTCGATGTCAAAACAACAACTTTCTATGACAAATGGGCAAAACCATTAAAAGCTCCTCCAAGAGAGAGTTGAGCAACTTCGGACCATCATTGTTGCTCGCTGTACACTTTTTATTATTCTTCTGTGTCAAATTTTACGAGCATAAGATTCCAAGACTATTTCGATACCAAAACACCAACTTTCAGTGACAAATAGAGAAACCCGTTTAAAGCTCCTCCATAGAGAAAGTTGAGCAACTTCGGACCGTCAATGTTTCTCGGTGTACACTTTTTATTATTCTTCTATGTCAAATTTTACGAGTATAAGATTTCGAGATTATTACGATGCCAAAACAAAACCTTTCTATGACAAATGTGCAAAACCACTAAAAAGCTCCTCGATAGAGAGAGTTGAGGAACTTCGGAACATCAAAGTTGCTCGGTGTGCACTTTTTATTGTTCTTCTATGTCAAATTTTACGAGTAGAAGCTTTCGAGATTATTTCGATGGCAAAACACCAACTTTCTATGAAAAATGGTCAAAATCGTTAAAAATCTCCTCCATAGAGAGAGTTGAGCAACTTTAGACCGTTGAAGTTTCTCGGTGTACACTTTTTATTGTTCTTCTATGTCAAATTTTACGAGTATAAGCTTACGAGATTATTACGATGCCAAAACACGAACTTTCTAAGACAAATGGGCAAAACCGTTAAAAGGTCCTCGATAGAGAGAGTTGAGCAACTTCGGACCATCAAAGTTGCTCAGTGTGTACTTTTTATTCTTCTACTATGTCAAACTTTACGAGTATAAGCTTCTGAGATTATTACGATGCCAAAACAACCAACTTTCTATGACAAATGGTCCAAACCGTTAAAAAGCTCCTCGATAGAGAGAGTTGAGCAACTTCGGACCATCGAAGTTGCTCGGTGTATACTTTTTATTGTTCTACTATGTCAAACTTTACGAGTACAAGCTTCCGAGATTATTTTGATGCCAAAACAACAACTTTCTATGACAAATGGGCAAAACCATTAAAAGCTCCTCCATAGAGAGAGTTGAGCAACTTCGGACCATCAAAGTTGCTTGGTATACGCTTTTTATTATTCTTCTATGTCAAATTTTATGAGTATAAGCTCCCGAGAATATTTCGCTGCCAAAACACCAACTTTCTATGACAAATGGACAAAACCGTTTAAAGCCCCTCCATAGAGAGAGTTGAGCAACTTCGGACAGTCAAATTTTCTCGGTGTATACTTTTTATTGTTCTTCTATGTCAAATTTTACGAGTATAAGCTTCCGAGATTATTACGATGCCAAAACACAAACTTTCTATGACAAATGGGCAAAACCGTTAAAAGGTCCTCGATAGAGAGAGTTGAGCAACTTCGGACCATCGAAGTTGGTCGGTGTGTACTTTTTATTGTTCTACTATGTCAAACTTTACGAGTATAAGCTTCCGAGATTATTACGATGCCAAAACAACCAACTTTCTATGACAAATGGTCCAAACCGTTAAAAAGCTCCTCGATAGAGAGAGTTGAGCAACTTCGGACCATCGAAGTTGCTCGGTGTATACTTTTTATTATTCTTCTATGTCAAATTTTATGAGTATAAGCTTCTGAGATTATTTCGATGCCAAAACACAAACTTTCTATGACAAATTGACAAAATCGTTTAAAGCCCCTCCATAGAGAGAGTTGAGCAACTTCGGACAGTCAAATTTGCTCGGTGTATACTTTTTATTGTTCTTCTATGTCAAATTTTACGAGTATAAACTTTCAAGATTATTAGGATCCGAAAACAAAACCTTTCTATGACAAATGGGCAAAACCATTAAAAAGCTCCTCCATAGAGAGAGTTGAGCAACTTCGAACCATCAAAGTTGCTCGGTATGCACTTTTTATTGTTTTTCTATGTGAAATTTTACGGCTATAACTTGCGAGATTATTTCGATGCGAAAGCACCAACTTTCTATGACAAAAGGTCAAAATCGTTAAAATGCTCCTCCATAGAGAGAGTTCAGCAACTTCGGATCGTTGAAGTTGCTCGTTGTCCACTTTCTATTGTTCTTCTATGTCAAATTTTACGAGAATAAGCTTCCGAGATTATTACGATTCCAAAACGCTAAATAGACAAAACCGTTAAAAGCTCCACTGTAGAGAGAGTTGAGCAACTTCCGACCATCAAAGTTGCTCTGTGTACACTTTTTATTGTTCTTCTATGTCAAATTTTAAGAGTATAAGCTTCCGAGATTATTACGATGGGAAAGCACCAACTTTCTATGACAAATGGGAAAAACCGTTAAAAAGCTCCTCGATAGAGAGAGTTGAGCAACTTCAGACCATCAAAGTGGCTCGGTGTATAGTTTTTATTGTTCTATTATGTCAAACTTTACGAGTACAAGCTTCCGAGATTATTTCGATGACAAAACAACAACTTTCTATGACAAATGGGCAAAACCGTTAAAAGCTCCTCCATAGAGAGAGTTGAGCAACATTGGACCATCATTGTTGCTCGGTATACACTTTTTATTGTTCTTCTACGTCAAATTTTACGAGTATAAGCATTCGAGATTATTACGATGCCAAAACAAAACCTTTCTATGACAAATGGCCAAAACCATTAAAAAGCTCCTCGATAGAGAGTGTTGAGCAACTTCGGACCATCAAAGTTGCACGGTATGCACTTTTTATTGTTCTTCTATGTCAAATTTTACGAGTATAAGCTTCCGAGATTATTTCGATGCCAAAACACCAACTTTCTATGAAAAATGGTCAAAATCGTTAAAAAGCCCTTCCATAGAGAGAGTTGAGCAACTTCGTACTGTTGAAGTTGCCCAGTGTCCACTTTTTACTGTTCTTCTATGTCAAATTTTACGAGTATAAGCTTCCGAGATTATTACAGTGTCAAAACACCAACTTTCTATGACAAATAGGCAAAATCGTTAAAAAGCTCCTCGATAGGGAGAGGTGAGCAACTTCGGACCATCAAAGTTGCACGGTGTACCCCTTTTATTCTTCTTCTATGTCAAATTTTACGAGTATAAGCTTCCGAGATTATTACAATGCCAAAACACTAACTTTCTATGACAAATGGTCCAAACCGTTAAAAAGCTCCTTCATATAGAGAGTTGAGCAACTTTGGACGATCAAAGTTGCTCGGTTTATACTTTTTATTGTTCTACTATGTCAAACTTTATGAGTATAAGCTTCCGAGATTATTTCGATTTCAAAACAACAACGTGACAAATGGACAAAAACAATTAAAAGCTTCCCCATAGAGAGAGTTGAGCAACTTCGGACCATCAATGTTGCTCGGTGTAAACTTTTTATTGTTCTTTTATATCCAATTTTACGAGTATAAGCTTCGTAGATTATTTCGTTGCCAAAACGATAACTTCCTATTACAAACAGACAAAAACCGTTAAAAGCTCCTCTATAGAGAGAGTTGAGCAACTTCGGACCATCAAAGTTGTACGGTGTACACTTTTTATTATTCTTCTATGTCAAATTGTACGAGTATAAGCTTCCGAGATTATTTCGATGCCAAAACACCAACTTTCTATGACAAATGGTCAAAATCGTTAAAAAGCTCCTCCATAGAGAGAGTTGAGCAACTTTAGACCGTTGAAGTTGCTCGGTGTCCACTTTTTATTGTTCTTCTATGTCAAATTTTACGAGTATAAGCTTCCGAGATTATTACGATCCCAAAACACAAAATTTCTATGACAAATGGGCAAAACCGTTAAAAGGTCCTCGATAGAGAGAGTTGAGCAACTTCGGACCATCAAAGTTGGTCGGTGTGTACTTTTTATTGTTCTACTATGTCAAACTTTACGAGTATAAGCTTCTGAGATTATTACGATGCCAAAACAACCAACTTTGTATGACAAATGGTCCAAACCGTTAAAAAGCTCCTCGATAGAGAGAGTTGAGCAACTTCGGACCATCGAAGTTGCTCGGTGTATACTTTTTATTATTCTTCTATGTCAAATTTTATGAGTATAAGCTTCTGAGATTATTTCGATGCCAAAACACAAACTTTCTATGACAAATTGACAAAATCGTTTAAAGCCCCTCCATAGAGAGAGTTGAGCAACTTCGGACAGTCAAATTTGCTCGGTGTATACTTTTTATTGTTCTTCTATGTCAAATTTTACGAGTATAAACTTTCAAGATTATTAGGATCCGAAAACAAAACCTTTCTATGACAAATGGGCAAAACCATTAAAAAGCTCCTCCATAGAGAGAGTTGAGCAACTTCGAACCATCAAAGTTGCTCGGTATGCACTTTTTATTGTTTTTCTACGTGAAATTTTACGGCTATAACTTGCGAGATTATTTCGATGCGAAAGCACCAACTTTCTATGACAAAAGGTCAAAATCGTTAAAATGCTCCTCCATAGAGAGAGTTCAGCAACTTCGGATCGTTAAAGTTGCTCGTTGTCCACTTTCTATTGTTCTTCTATGTCAAATTTTACGAGAATAAGCTTCCGAGATTATTACGATTCCAAAACGCGAAATAGACAAAACCGTTAAAAGCTCCACTGTAGAGAGAGTTGAGCAACTTCCGACCATCAAAGTTGCTCTGTGTACACTTTTTATTGTTCTTCTATGTCAAATTTTAAGAGTATAAGCTTCCGAGATTATTACGATGGGAAAGCACCAACTTTCTATGACAAATGGGAAAAACCGTTAAAAAGCTCCTCGATAGAAAGAGTTGAGCAACTTCAGACCATCAAAGTTGCTCGGTGTATACTATTTATTGTTCTATTATGTCAAACTTTACGAGTACAAGCTTCCGAGATTATTTCGATGCCAAAACAACAACTTTCTACGACAAATGGGCAAAACCGTTAAAAGCTCCTCCATAGAGAGAGTTGAGCAACATTGGACCATCATTGTTGCTCGGTATACACTTTTTATTGTTCTTCTACGTCAAATTTTACGAGTATAAGCATTCGAGATTATTACGATGCCAAAACAAAACCTTTCTATGACAAATGGCCAAAACCATTAAAAAGCTTCTCGATAGAGAGTGTTGAGCAACTTCGGACCATCAAAGTTGCTCGGTGTGCACTTTTTATTGTTCTTCTATGTCAAATTTTACGAGTATAAGCTTCCGAGATTATTTCGATGCCAAAACACCAACTTTCTATGAAAAATGGTCAAAATCCTTAAAAAGCCCTTCCATAGAGAGAGTTGAGCAACTTCGTACCGTTGAAGTTGCTCAGTGTCCACTTTTTACTGTTCTTCTATGTCAAATTTTACGAGTATAAGCTTCCGAGATTATTACAGTGGCAAAACACCAACTTTCTATGGCAAATAGGCAAAACCGTTAAAAAGCTCCTCGATAGGGAGAGGTGAGCAACTTCGGACCATCAAAGTTGCACGGTGTACACCTTTTATTCTTCTTCTATGTCAAATTTTACGAGTATAAGCTTCCGAGATTATTACAATGCCAAAACACTAACTTTCTATGACAAATGGTCCAAACCGTTAAAAAGCTCCTTCATATAGAGAGTTGAGCAACTTTGGACGATCAAAGTTGCTCGGTTTATACTTTTTATTGTTCTACTATGTCAAACTTTATGAGTATAAGCTTCCGAGATTATTTCGATTTCAAAACAACAACGTGACAAATGGACAAAAACAATTAAAAGCTTCCCCATAGAGAGAGTTGAGCAACTTCGGACCATCAATGTTGCTCGGTGTAAACTTTTTATTGTTCTTTTATATCCAATTTTACGAGTATAAGCTTCGTAGATTATTTCGTTGCCAAAACGATAACTTCCTATTACAAACAGACAAAAACCGTTAAAAGTTCCTCTATAGAGAGAGTTGAGCAACTTCGGACCATCAAAGTTGTACGGTGTACACTTTTTATTATTCATCTATGTCAAATTGTACGAGTATAAGCTTCCGAGATTATTTCGATGCCAAAACACCAACTTTCTATGACAAATGGTCAAAATCGTTAAAAAGCTCCTCCATAGAGAGAGTTGAGCAACTTTAGACCGTTGAAGTTGCTCGGTGTCCACTTTTTATTGTTCTTCTATGTCAAATTTTACGAGTATAAGCTTCCGAGATTATTACGATCCCAAAACACAAAATTTCTATGACAAATGGGCAAAACCGTTAAAAGGTCCTCGATAGAGAGAGTTGAGCAACTTCGGACCATCAAAGTTGCTCGGTGTGTACTTTTTATTATTCTACTATGTCAAACTTTACGAGTATAAGCTTCCGAGATTATTTCGATGGCAAAACAACAACTTTCTATGATAAAAGGACAAAACCGTTAAAGGTTCTTCCGTAGAGAGATTTGAGCAACTTCGGACCATCAAAGTTGCTCGGTGTACACTTTTTATTATTCTTCTATGTCAAATTTTACGAGTATAAGCTTCGTCGATTGTTTCGATGCCAAAACTACAATTTTCTATTACAAATAGACCAAATCGTTAAAAGCTCCTCCATAGAGAGAGTTGAGCAACTTCGGACCATCTAAGTTGCTCGGTGTACACTTTTTATTGCTCTTCTATGTCAAATTTTACGAGTATAAGCTTCCGAGATTATTACGATGCCAAAACACCTACTTTCTATGACAAATGGTCCAAACCGTTAAAAAGGTCCTTCAAAGAGAGAGTTGAGTAACTTCCGACGATCAAAGTTGCTCGGTGTATACTTTTTATAGTTCTACTATGTGAAACTTTACGAGTATTAGCTTCCGAGACTATTTCGATGCCAAAACAACAACTTTCTATGATAAATGGACAAAAACCATTAAAAGCTCCTCTATAGAGAGAGTTGTGGAACTTTGGACCATCAATGTTGCTCGGTGTACACTTTTTATTGTTCTTCTATGTCCAATTTTACGAGTATAAGTTTCGTAGATTATTTCCATGCCAAAACGATAACTTCCTATTAAAAATGGACTAAACCGTTAAAAGCTCCTCCATAGAGAGAGTTAGGCAACTTCGGACCATCAAAGTTGCTTGGTGTAGACTTTTCATTGTTCTCTTATGTCAAATTTTACGAGTATAAGCTTCCGAGATTATTTCGATGCTAAAACACCAATTTTCTATGACAAATGAACAAAAACCGTTAAAAGCTCCTTTATAGAGAGAGTTGAGCAATTTTGGACCATCAAAATTGGTCGGTGTACACTTTTTATTATTCTTCTATGTCAAATTTTAGGAGTATAAGATTTCGAGATTATTTCGATGCCAAAACAACAACTTTCTATTACAAATGGACAAAATCATGAAAAACTCCATCACAGAGAGAGTTGAGCAACTTCGGACCATCATTGTTACTCGGTGTACACTTTTTATTATTCTTCTGTGTCAAATTTTACGAGCATAAGCTTCCGAGATTATTTCGATGCCAAAACACCAACTTTCAATGATAAATGGACAAAACCGTTTGACGCTCCTCCATAGAGAAAGTTGAGCAACTTCAGATTGTTAAAGTTGCTCGGTGTACACTTTTTACTGTTCTTCTATGTCAAATTTTACGAGTATAAGCTTTCGAGATTATTACGATGCCAAAACAAAACCTTTCTATGACAAATAGGCAAAACCAATAAAAAGCTCCTCGATATGGAGAGTTTAGCAACTTCGGACCATCAAAGTTGCTCGAGGTGCACTTTTTATTGTTCTTCTATGTCAAATTTTACGAGTATAAGCTTCCGAGATAATTTCGATGCCAAAACACCAACTTTCTATAACAAATGGTCAAAATCGTTAAAAAGCTCCTCCATAGAGAGAGTTGAGCAACTTCAGACCGTTGAAGTTGCTCGGTGTCCAGTTTTTATTGTTCTTCTATGTCAAATTTTATGAGTATAAGCTTCCGAGATTATTACGATGCCAAAACACTAACTTTCTATGACAAATGGGCAAAACCGTAAAAGGGTCCCTGATAGAGAGAGTTGAGCAACTTCGGACCATCAAAGTTGCTCAGGTCTGTACTTTTTATTGTTCTACTATGTCAAACTTTACGAGTACAAGCTTCTAAGACTATTTCGATGCCAAAACAACAACTTTCTATGACAAATGGGTAAAACCATTAAAAGCTCCTCCATAGAGAGAGTTGAGCAACTTCGGACCATCATTGTTGCTCGCTGTACACTTTTTATTATTCTTCTGTGTCAAATTTTACGAGCATAAGATTCCGAGATTATTTCGATGCCAAAAAACCAACTTTCAATGACAAATGGAGAAAACCGTTTAAAGCTCCTACATAAAGAAAGTTGAGAAACTTCGGACCGTCGAAGTTGCTCGGTGTACACTTTTTATTGTTCTTCTTTGTCAAATTTAACGAGTATAAGCTTCCGAGATTATTACGATGTCAAAACACCAACTTTCCACGTCAAATGAGCAAAACCGTTAAAAAGTTCCTTGATAGAGAGAGTTGAGCAACTTTGGACCATCAAAGTTGCTCGGTGTACACTTTTTATTGATCTTCTATGTCAAATTTTATGAGTATAAGCTTCTGATATTATTACGATGCCAGAACACCAACTTTCTAAGACAAATGGGCAAAA
The DNA here is from genome assembly GCA_963580455.1 of Euonymus europaeus. NCBI lineage: Eukaryota > Viridiplantae > Streptophyta > Magnoliopsida > Celastrales > Celastraceae > Euonymus > Euonymus europaeus. Next base: position 11,939,055 of record OY756965.1, read on the forward strand.
CCGTTAAAAAGCTCCTCGATAGAGAGAGTTGAGCAACTTCGGACCATAAAAGTTGTTCGGTGTATACTTTTTATTGTTCTACTATGTCAAACTTTATGAGTATAAGCTTCCGAGATTATTTCGATGCCAAAACAACAATTTTCTATGACAAATCGACAAAACCGTTAAAAGTTCCTCCATAGAGAGAGTTGAGCAACTTCGGACCATCAAAGTTGCTCGGTGTACACTTTTTATTCTTCTTCTATGTCAAATTTTACGGGTATAAGCTTCGTCGATTATTTCGATGCTAAAACAACAACTTTCTATTACAAATAAACAAAACCGTTAAAAGCTCCACCATAGAGAGAGTTGAGCAATTTCGGACCATCAAAGTTGCACGGTGTACACTTTTTATTGTTCTTCTATGTCAAATTTTACGAGTATAAGCTTCTGAGAATATTACGATGCCAAAACACCCAACTTTCTATGACAAATGCTCCAAACCGTTAAAAAGCTCCTTGATTGAGAGAGTTGAGCAATTTCGAACGATCAAAGTTGCTCCGTGTATAATTTTTATTGTTCTACAATGTCAAACTTTACGAGTATAGGCTTACGAAGTTATTTCGATGCCAAAAGAACAACTTTCAATGACAAATGGCCAAAAACAATTAAAAGCTCCTCTATAGAGAGAGTTGAGCAACTTCGGACCATCAAAGTTGCCCGATGTACACTTTTTATTGTTCTTCTATGTCCAATTTTACGAGTATAAGCTTCCGAGATTATTTCGATGGCAAAACACCAACTTTCTATGACAAATGGTCAAAATCGTTAAAAAGCTCCTCCATAGAGAGAGTTGAGCAACTTTAGACCGTTGAAGTTTCTCAGTGTACACTTTTTATTGTTCTTCTATGTCAAATTTTACGAGTATAAGCTTACGAGATTATTACGATGCCAAAACACGAACTTTCTATGACAAATGGGCAAAACCATTAAAAGGTCCTCGATAGAGAGAGTTGAGCAACTTCGGACCATCAAAGTTGCTCGGTGTGTACTTTTTATTCTTCTACTATGTAAAACTTTATGAGTATAAGCTTCTGAGATTATTACGATGCCAAAACAACCAACTTTCTATGACAAATGGTCCAAACCGTTAAAAAGCTCCTCGATAGAGAGAGTTGAGCAACTTCGGACCATCGAAGTTGCTCGGTGTATACTTTTTATTGTTCTACTATGTCAAACTTTACGAGTACAAGCTTCCGAGATTATTTTGATGCCAAAACAACAACTTTCTATGACAAATGGGCAAAACCATTAAAAGCTCCTCCATAGAGAGAGTTGAGCAACTTCGGACCATCAAAGTTGCTCGGTATACGCTTTTTATTATTCTTCTATGTCAAATTTTATGAGTATAAGCTCCCGAGATTATTTCGCTGCCAAAACACCAACTTTCTATGACAAATGGACAAAACCGTTTAAAGCCCCTCCATAGAGAGAGTTGAGCAACTTCGGACAGTCAAATTTTCTCGGTGTATACTTTTTATTGTTCTTCTATGTCAAATTTTACGAGTATAAATTTGGAGATTATTAGGATCCGAAAACAAAACCTTTCTATGACAAATGGGCAAAACCATTAAAAAGCTCCTCCATAGAGAGAGTTGAGCAACTTTGAACCATCAAAGTTGCTCGGTGTGCACTTTTTATTGTTTTTCTATGTGAAATTTTACGAGTATAACTTCCGAGATTATTTCGATGCCAAAACACCAACTTTCTATGACAAAAGGTCAAAATCGTTAAAATGCTCCTCCATAGAGAGAGTTCAGCAACTTCGGACCGTTAAAGTTGCTCGGTGTCCACTTTCTATTGTTCTTCTATGTCAAATTTTACGAGAATAAGCTTCCGAGATTATTACGATGCCAAAACACGAAATAGACAAAACCGTTAAAAGCTCCACCATAGAGAGAGTTGAGCAACTTCCGACCATCAAAGTTGCTCTGTGTACACTTTTTATTGTTCTTCTATGTCAAATTTTAAGAGTATAAGCTTCCGAGATTATTACGATGGGAAAGCACCAACTTTCTATGACAAATGTGCAAAACCGTTAAAAGGCTCCTCGATAGAGAGAGTTGAGCAACTTCGGACCATCAAAGTTGCTCGGTGTATACTTTTTATTGTTCTATTATGTCAAACTTTACGAGTACAAGCTTCCGAGATTATTTCGATGCCAAAACAACAACTTTCTACGACAAATGGGCAAAACCGTTAAAAGCTCCTCCATAGAGAGAGTTGAGCAACATTGGACCATCATTGTTGCTCGGTATACACTTTTTATTATTCTTCTGTGTCAAATTTTACGAGCATAAGATTCCAAGACTATTTCGATGCCAAAACACCAACTTTCCATTAGAAATGGACAAAACCGTTAAAAGTTCCTCCATAGAGAGAGTTGAGCAACTTCGGACCATCAAAGTTGCTCGGTGTACCCTTTTCATTGTTCTTTTACGTAAAATTTTACGAGTATAGGCTTCCGAGACTATTTCGATGCCAAAACACCAATTTTCTATGACAAATGGACAAAAACCGTTAAAAGCTCCTCCATAGAGAGAGTTGTGCAACTTCGGACCATCAAAGTTGCTCGGTCTGTACTTTTTATTGTTCTACTATGTCAAACTTTGCGAGTACAAGCTTCTAAGACTATTTCGATGTCAAAACAACAACTTTCTATGACAAATGGGCAAAACCATTAAAAGCTCCTCCATAGAGAGAGTTGAGCAACTTCGGACCATCATTGTTGCTCGCTGTACACTTTTTATTATTCTTCTGTGTCAAATTTTACGAGCATAAGATTCCAAGACTATTTCGATACCAAAACACCAACTTTCAGTGACAAATAGAGAAACCCGTTTAAAGCTCCTCCATAGAGAAAGTTGAGCAACTTCGGACCGTCAAAGTTTCTCGGTGTCCACTTTTTATTATTCTTCTATGTCAAATTTTACGAGTATAAGATTTCGAGATTATTACGATGCCAAAACAAAACCTTTCTATGACAAATGTGCAAAACCACTAAAAAGCACCTCGATAGAGAGAGTTGAGCAACTTCGGAACATCAAAGTTGCTCGGTGTGCACTTTTTATTGTTCTTCTATGTCAAATTTTACGAGTATAAGCTTCCGAGATTATTTCGATGGCAAAACACCAACTTTCCATGACAAATGGTCAAAATCGTTAAAAAGCTCCTCCATAGAGAGAGTTGAGCAACTTTAGACCGTTGAAGTTTCTCGGTGTACACTTTTTATTGTTCTTCTATGTCAAATTTTACGAGTACAAGCTTCCGAGATTATTTCGATGCCAAAACAACAACTTTCTACGACAAATGGGCAAAACCGTTAAAAGCTCCTCCATAGAGAGAGTTGAGCAACATTGGACCATCATTGTTGCTCGGTATACACTTTTTATTATTCTTCTGTGTCAAATTTTACGAGCGTAAGATTCCAAGACTATTTCGATGCCAAAACACGAACTTTCCATTAGAAATGGACAAAACCGTTAAAAGTTCCTCCATAGAGAGAGTTGAGCAACTTCGGACCATCAAAGTTGCTCGGTGTACCCTTTTCATTGTTCTTTTATGTAAAATTTTACGAGTATAAGCTTCCGAGACTATTTCGATGCCAAAACACCAATTTTCTATGACAAATGGACAAAAACCGTTAAAAGCTCCTCCATAGAGAGAGTTGAGCAACTTCGGACCATCATTGTTGCTCGCTGTACACTTTTTATTATTCTTCTGTGTCAAATTTTACGAGCATAAAATTCCAAGACTATTTCGATGCCAAAACACCAACTTTCAGTGACAAATAGAGAAAACCGTTTAAAGCTCCTCCATAGAGAAAGTTGAGCAACTTCGGACCATCAAAGTTGTACGGTGTACACTTTTTATTATTCTTCTATGTCAAATTTTACGAGTATAAGCTTCCGAGATTATTTCGATGCCAAAACAATAACTTTCTATTACAAATAGACAAAATCGTTAAAAACTCCATCACAGAGAGAGTTTAGCAACTTCGGACCATCAAAGTTGCTCGGTGTACACTTTTTATTGTTCTTTTATGTCAAATTTTATGATTATAAGCTTCCGAGATTATTACGATGCCAAAACACCCAACTTTCTATGGCAAATGGTCCAAACCATTAAAAAGCTCCTTGATAGAGAGAGTTGAGCAACTTCGGACCATCAAAGTTGCTCGGTGTGTACTTTTTATTATTCTACTATGTCAAACTTTACGAGTATAAGCTTCCGAGATTATTTCGATGGCAAAACAACAACTTTCTATGATAAAAGGACAAAACCGTTAAACGTTCCTCCATAGAGAGAGTTGAGCAACTTCGGACCATCAAAGTTGCTCGGTGTACACTTTTTATTCTTCTTCTATGTCAAATTTTACGAGTATAAGCTTCGTCGATTATTTCGATGCTAAAACAACAACTTTCTATTACAAATAGACAAAACCGTTAAAAGCTCCACCATAGAGAGAGTTGAGCAATTTCGGACAATCAAAGTTGCACGGTGTACACTTTTTATTGTTCTTCTATGTCAAATTTTACGAGTATAAGCTTATGAGAATATTTCGATGCCAAAACACCCAACTTTCTATGACAAATGCTCCAAACCGTTAAAAAGCTCCTTGATTGAGAGAGTTGAGCAATTTCGAACGATCAAAGTTGCTCCGTGTATAATTTTTATTGTTCTACAATGTCAAACTTTACGAGTATAGGCTTACGAAGTTATTTCGATGCCAAAATAACAACTTTCAATGACAAATGGCCAAAAACCATTAAAAGCTCCTCTATAGAGAGAGTTGAGCAACTTCGGACCATCAAAGTTGTCCGATGTACACTTTTTATTGTTCTTCTATGTCAAATTTTATGAGTATAAGCTTCTGATATTATTACGATGCCAGAACACCAACTTTCTATGACAAATGGGCAAAACCGTTAAAAAGCTCCTCGATAGAGAGAGTTGAGCAACTTCGGACCATAAAAGTTGTTCGGTGTATACTTTTTATTGTTCTACTATGTCAAACTTTATGAGTATAAGCTTCCGAGATTATTTCGATGCCAAAACAACAATTTTCTATGACAAATGGACAAAACCGTTAAAAGTTCCTCCATAGAGAGAGTTGAGCAACTTCGGACCATCAAAGTTGCTCGGTGTACACTTTTTATTTTTCTTCTATGTCAAATTTTACGAGTATAAGCTTCGTCGATTATTTCGATGCTAAAACAACAACTTTCTATTACAAATAGACAAAACCGTTAAAAGCTCCACCATAGAGAGAGTTGAGCAATTTCGGACCATCAAAGTTGCACGGTGTACACTTTTTATTGTTCTTCTATGTCAAATTTTACGAGTATAAGCTTCTGAGAATATTACGATGGCAAAACACCCAACTTTCTATGACAAATGCTCCAAACCGTTAAAAAGCTCCTTGATTGAGAGAGTTGAGCAATTTCGAACGATCAAAGTTGCTCCGTGTATAATTTTTATTGTTCTACAATGTCAAACTTTACGAGTATAGGCTTACGAAGTTATTTCGATGCCAAAATAACAACTTTCAATGGCAAATGGCCAAAAACCATTAAAAGCTCCTCTATAGAGAAAGTTGAGCAACTTCGGACCATCAAAGTTGCCCGATGTACACTTTTTATTGTTCTTCTATGTCCAATTTTACGAGTATAAGCTTCCGAGATTATTTCGATGGCAAAACACCAACTTTCTATGACAAATGGTCAAAATCGTTAAAAAGCTCCTCCATAGAGAGAGTTGAGCAACTTTAGACCGTTGAAGTTTCCCGGTGTACACTTTTTATTGTTCTTCTATGTCAAATTTTACGAGTATAAGCTTACGAGATTATTACGATGCCAAAACAACCAACTTTCTATGACAAATGGTCCAAACCGTTAAAAAGCTCCTCGATAGAGAGAGTTGAGCAATCTCGGACCATCGAAGTTGCTCGGTGTATACTTTTTATTGTTCTACTATGTCAAATTTTACGAGTATAAGATTTCGAGATTATTACAATGCCAAAACAAAACCTTTCTATGAAAAATGTGCAAAACCACTAAAAAGCTCCTCGATAGAGAGAGTTGAGCAACTTCGAAACATCAAAGTTGCTCGGTGGGCACTTTTTATTGTTCTTCTATGTCAAATTTTACGAGCATAAGATTCCAAGACTATTTCGATGCCAAAACACCAACTTTCCATTAGAAATGGACAAAACCGTTAAAAGTTCCTCCATAGAGAGAGTTGAGCAACTTCGGACCATCAAAGTTGTACGGTGTACACTTTTTATTATTCTTCTATGTCAAATTTTACGAGTATAAGCTTCCGAGATTATTTCGATGCCAAAACAATAACTTTCTATTACAAATAGACAAAATCGTTAAAAACTCCATCACAGAGAGAGTTTAGCAACTTCGGACCATCAAAGTTGCTCGGTGTACACTTTTTATTGTTCTTTTATGTCAAATTTTATGATTATAAGCTTCCGAGATTATTACGATGCCAAAACACCCAACTTTCTATGGCAAATGGTCCAAACCATTAAAAAGCTCCTTGATAGAGAGAGTTGAGCAACTTCGGACCACCAAAGTTGCTCGGTGTGTACTTTTTATTATTCTACTATGTCAAACTTTACGAGTATAAGCTTCCGAGATTATTTCGATGGCAAAACAACAACTTTCTATGATAAAAGGACAAAACCGTTAAACGTTCCTCCATAGAGAGAGTTGAGCAACTTCGGACCATCAAAGTTGCTCGGTGTACACTTTTTATTCTTCTTCTATGTCAAATTTTACGAGTATAAGCTTCGTCGATTATTTCGATGCTAAAACAACAACTTTCTATTACAAATAGACAAAACCGTTAAAAGCTCCACCATAGAGAGAGTTGAGCAATTTCGGACAATCAAAGTTGCACGGTGTACACTTTTTATTGTTCTTCTATGTCAAATTTTACGAGTATAAGCTTATGAGAATATTTCGATGCCAAAACACCCAACTTTCTATGACAAATGCTCCGAACCGTTAAAAAGCTCCTTGATTGAGAGAGTTGAGCAATTTCGAACGATCAAAGTTGCTCCGTGTATAATTTTTATTGTTCTACAATGTCAAACTTTACGAGTATAGGCTTACGAAGTTATTTCGATGCCAAAATAACAACTTTCAATGACAAATGGCCAAAAACCATTAAAAGCTCCTCTATAGAGAGAGTTGAGCAACTTCGGACCATCAAAGTTGTCCGATGTACACTTTTTATTGTTCTTCTATGTCAAATTTTATGAGTATAAGCTTCTGATATTATTACGATGCCAGAACACCAACTTTCTATGACAAATGGGCAAAACCGTTAAAAAGCTCCTCGATAGAGAGAGTTGAGCAACTTCGGACCATAAAAGTTGTTCGGTGTATACTTTTTATTGTTCTACTATGTCAAACTTTATGAGTATAAGCTTCCGAGATTATTTCGATGCCAAAACAACAATTTTCTATGACAAATGGACAAAACCGTTAAAAGTTCCTCCATAGAGAGAGTTGAGCAACTTCGGACCATCAAAGTTGCTCGGTGTACACTTTTTATTTTTCTTCTATGTCAAATTTTACGAGTATAAGCTTCGTCGATTATTTCGATGCTAAAACAACAACTTTCTATTACAAATAGACAAAACCGTTAAAAGCTCCACCATAGAGAGAGTTGAGCAATTTCGGACCATCAAAGTTGCACGGTGTACACTTTTTATTGTTCTTCTATGTCAAATTTTACGAGTATAAGCTTCTGAGAATATTACGATGGCAAAACACCCAACTTTCTATGACAAATGCTCCAAACCGTTAAAAAGCTCCTTGATTGAGAGAGTTGAGCAATTTCGAACGATCAAAGTTGCTCCGTGTATAATTTTTATTGTTCTACAATGTCAAACTTTACGAGTATAGGCTTACGAAGTTATTTCGATGCCAAAATAACAACTTTCAATGGCAAATGGCCAAAAACCATTAAAAGCTCCTCTATAGAGAAAGTTGAGCAACTTCGGACCATCAAAGTTGCCCGATGTACACTTTTTATTGTTCTTCTATGTCCAATTTTACGAGTATAAGCTTCCGAGATTATTTCGATGGCAAAACACCAACTTTCTATGACAAATGGTCAAAATCGTTAAAAAGCTCCTCCATAGAGAGAGTTGAGCAACTTTAGACCGTTGAAGTTTCCCGGTGTACACTTTTTATTGTTCTTCTATGTCAAATTTTACGAGTATAAGCTTACGAGATTATTACGATGCCAAAACAACCAACTTTCTATGACAAATGGTCCAAACCGTTAAAAAGCTCCTCGATAGAGAGAGTTGAGCAATCTCGGACCATCGAAGTTGCTCGGTGTATACTTTTTATTGTTCTACTATGTCAAATTTTACGAGTATAAGATTTCGAGATTATTACAATGCCAAAACAAAACCTTTCTATGAAAAATGTGCAAAACCACTAAAAAGCTCCTCGATAGAGAGAGTTGAGCAACTTCGAAACATCAAAGTTGCTCGGTGGGCACTTTTTATTGTTCTTCTATGTCAAATTTTACGAGCATAAGATTCCAAGACTATTTCGATGCCAAAACACCAACTTTCCATTAGAAATGGACAAAACCGTTAAAAGTTCCTCCATAGAGAGAGTTGAGCAACTTCGGACCATCAAAGTTGCTCGGTGTGCACTTTTTATTGTTTTTCTATGTGAAATTTTACAAGTATAACTTCCGATATTATTTCGATGCCAAAACACCAACTTTCTATGACAAAAGGTCAAAATCGTTAAAATGCTCCTCCATAGAGAGAGTTCAGCAACTTCGGACCGTTAAAGTTGCTCGGTGTCCACTTTCTATTGTTCTTCTATGTCAAATTTTACGAGAATAAGCTTCCGAGATTATTACGATGCCAAAACACGAAATAGACAAAACCGTTAAAAGCTCCACCATAGAGAGAGTTGAGCAACTTCCGACCATCAAAGTTGCTCTGTGTAAACTTTTTATTGTTCTTCTATGTCAAATTTTAAGAGTATAAGCTTCCGAGATTATTACGATGGGAAAGCACCAACTTTCTATGACAAATGTGCAAAACCGTTAAAAGGCTCCTCGATAGAGAGAGTTGAGCAACTTCGGACCATCAAAGTTGCTCGGTGTATACTTTTTATTGTTCTATTATGTCAAACTTTACGAGTACAAGCTTCCGAGATTATTTCGATGCCAAAACAACAACTTTCTACGACAAATGGGCAAAACCGTTAAAAGCTCCTCCATAGAGAGAGTTGAGCAACATTGGACCATCATTGTTGCTCGGTATACACTTTTTATTATTCTTCTGTGTCAAATTTTACGAGCATAAGATTCCAAGACTATTTCGATGCCAAAACACCAACTTTCCATTAGAAATGGACAAAACCGTTAAAAGTTCCTCCATAGAGAGAGTTGAGCAACATCGGACCATCAAAGTTGCTCGGTGTACCCTTTTCATTGTTCTTTTACGTAAAATTTTACGAGTATAGGCTTCCGAGACTATTTCGATGCCAAAACACCAATTTTCTATGACAAATGGACAAAAACCGTTAAAATCTCCTCCATAGAGAGAGTTGTGCAACTTCGGACCATCAAAGTTGCTCGGTCTGTACTTTTTATTGTTCTACTATGTCAAACTTTGCGAGTACAAGCTTCTAAGACTATTTCGATGTCAAAACAACAACTTTCTATGACAAATGGGCAAAACCATTAAAAGCTCCTCCATAGAGAGAGTTGAGCAACTTCGGACCATCATTGTTGCTCGCTGTACACTTTTTATTATTCTTCTGTGTCAAATTTTACGAGCATAAGATTCCAAGACTATTTCGATGCCAAAACACCAACTTTCAGTGACAAATAGAGAAAACCGTTTAAAGCTCCTCCATAGAGAAAGTTGAGCAACTTCGGACCATCAAAGTTGTACGGTGTACACTTTTTATTATTCTTCTATGTCAAATTTTACGAGTATAAGATTTCGAGATTATTACGATGCCAAAACAAAACCTTTCTTTGGCAAATGTGCAAAACCACTAAAAAGCTCCTCGATAGAGAGAGTTGAGCAACTTCGGAACATCAAAGTTGCTCGGTGTGCACTTTTTATTGTTCTTCTATGTCAAATTTTACGAGTATAAGCTTCCGAGATTATTTCGATGGCAAAACACCAACTTTCTATGACAAATGGTCAAAATCGTTAAAAAGCTCCTCCATAGAGAGAGTTGAGCAACTTTAGACCGTTGAAGTTTCTCGGTGTACACTTTTTATTGTTCTTCTATGTCAAATTTTACGAGTATAAGCTTCCGAGATTATTACGATGCCAAAACACGAACTTTCTATGACAAATGGGCAAAACCGTTAAAAGGTCCTCGATAGAGAGAGTTGAGCAACTTCGGACCATCAAAGTTGCTCGGTGTGTACTTTTTATTCTTCTACTATGTCAAACTTTACGAGTATAAGCTTCTGAGATTATTACGATGCCAAAACAACCAACTTTCTATGACAAATGGCCCAAACCGTTAAAAAGCTCCTCGATAGAGAGAGTTGAGCAATCTCGAACCATCGAAGTTGCTCGGTGTATACTTTTTATTGTTCTACTATGTCAAACTTTACGAGTACAAGCTTCCGAGATTATTTTGATGCCAAAACAACAACTTTCTATGACAAATGGGCAAAACCATTAAAAGCTGCTCCATAGAGAGAGTTGAGCAACTTCGGACCATCAAAGTTGCTCGGTATACGCTTTTTATTATTCTTCTATGTCAAATTTTATGAGTATAAGCTCCCGAGATTATTTCGCTGCCAAAACACCAACTTTCTATGACAAATAGACAAAACCGTTTAAAGCCCCTCCATAGAGAGAGTTGAGCAACTTCGGACAGTCAAATTTTCTCGGTGTATACTTTTTATTGTTCTTCTATGTCAAATTTTACGAGTATAAACTTTGGAGATTATTAGGATCCGAAAACAAAACCTTTCTATGACAAATGGGCAAAACCATTAAAAAGCTCCTCCATAGAGAGAGTTGAGCAACTTTGAACCATCAAAGTTGCTCGGTGTGCACTTTTTATTGTTTTTCTATGTGAAATTTTACAAGTATAACTTCCGAGATTATTTCGATGCCAAAACACCAACTTTCTATGACAAAAGGTCAAAATCGTTAAAATGCTCCTCCATAGAGAGAGTTCAGCAACTTCGGACCGTTAAAGTTGCTCGGTGTCCACTTTCTATTGTTCTTCTATGTCAAATTTTACGAGAATAAGCTTCCGAGATTATTACGATGCCAAAACACGAAATAGACAAAACCGTTAAAAGCTCCACCATCGAGAGAGTTGAGCAACTTCCGACCATCAAAGTTGCTCTGTGTACACTTTTTATTGTTCTTCTATGTCAAATTTTAAGAGTATAAGCTTCCGAGATTATTACGATGGGAAAGCACCAACTTTCTATGACAAATGTGCAAAACCGTTAAAAGGCTCCTCGATAGAGAGAGTTGAGCAACTTCGGACCATCAAAGTTGCTCGGTGTATACTTTTTATTGTTCTATTATGTCAAACTTTACGAGTACAAGCTTCCGAGATTATTTCGATGCCAAAACAACAACTTTCTACGACAAATGGGCAAAACCGTTAAAAGCTGCTCCATAGAGAGAGTTGAGCAACATTGGACCATCATTGTTGCTCGGTATACACTTTTTATTATTCTTCTGTGTCAAATTTTACGAGCATAAGATTCCAAGACTATTTCGATGCCAAAACACCAACTTTCCATTAGAAATGGACAAAACCGTTAAAAGTTCCTCCATAGAGAGAGTTGAGCAACATCGGACCATCAAAGTTGCTCGGTGTACCCTTTTCATTGTTCTTTTACGTAAAATTTTACGAGTATAGGCTTCCGAGACTATTTCGATGCCAAAACACCAATTTTCTATGACCAATGGACAAAAACCGTTAAAAGCTCCTCCATAGAGAGAGTTGTGCAACTTCGGACCATCAAAGTTGCTCGGTCTGTACTTTTTATTGTTCTACTATGTCAAACTTTGCGAGTACAAGCTTCTAAGACTATTTCGATGTCAAAACAACAACTTTCTATGACAAATGGGCAAAACCATTAAAAGCTCCTCCATAGAGAGAGTTGAGCAACTTCGGACCATCATTGTTGCTCGCTGTTCACTTTTTATTATTCTTCTGTGTCAAATTTTACGAGCATAAGATTCCAAGACTATTTCGATGCCAAAACACCAACTTTCAGTGACAAATAGAGAAAACCGTTTAAAGCTCCTCCATAGAGAAAGTTGAGCAACTTCGGACCATCAAAGTTGTACGGTGTACACTTTTTATTATTCTTCTATGTCAAATTTTACGAGTATAAGCTTCCGAGATTATTTCGATGCCAAAACAATAACTTTCTATTACAAATAGACAAAATCGTTAAAAACTCCATCACAGAGAGAGTTTAGCAACTTCGGACCATCAAAGTTGCTCGGTGTACACTTTTTATTGTTCTTTTATGTCAAATTTTATGATTATAAGCTTCCGAGATTATTACGATGCCAAAACACCCAACTTTCTATGGCAAATGGTCCAAACCATTAAAAAGCTCCTTGTTAGAGAGAGTTGAGCAACTTCGGACCATCAAAGTTGCTCGGTGTGTAATTTTTATTATTCTACTATGTCAAACTTTAAGAGTATAAGCTTCCGAGATTATTTCGATGGCAAAACAACAACTTTCTATGATAAAAGGACAAAACCGTTAAAGGTTCTTCCGTAGAGAGATTTGAGCAACTTCGGACCATCAAAGTTGCTCGGTGTACACTTTTTATTGTTCTTCTATGTCAAATTTTACGAGTATAAGATTTCGAGATTATTATGATGCCAAAACAAAACCTTTCTATGACAAATGTGCAAAACCATTAAAAAGCTCCTCGATAGAGAGAGTTGAGCAACTTCGGAACATCAAAGTTGCTCGGTGTGCACTTTTTATTGTTCTTCTATGTCAAATTTTACGAGTATAAGCTTCCGAGATTATTTCGATGCCAAAACACCAACTTTCTATGACAAATGGTTAAAATCGTTAAAAAGCTCCTCCATAGAGACAGTTGAGCAACTTTAGACCGTTGAAGTTTCTCGGTGTACACTTTTTATTGTTCTTCTATGTCAAATTTTACGAGTATAAGCTTACGAGATTATTACGATGCCAAAACACGAACTTTCTATGACAAATGGGCAAAACCGTTAAAAGGTCCTCGATAGAGAGAGTTGAGCAACTTCGGACCATCAAAGTTGCTCGGTGTGTACTTTTTATTCTTCTACTATGTCAAACTTTACGAGTATAAGCTTCTGAGATTATTACGATGCCAAAACAACCAACTTTCTAGGACAAATGGTCCAAACCGTTAAAAAGCTCCTCGATAGAGAGAGTTGAGCAACTTCGGACCATCGAAGTTGCTCGGTGTATACTTTTTATTGTTCTACTATGTCAAACTTTACGAGTACAAGCTTCCGAGATTATTTTGATGCCAAAACAACAACTTTCTATGACAAATGGGCAAAACCATTAAAAGCTCCTCCATAGAGAGTGTTGAGCAACTTCGGACCATCAAAGTTGCTCGGTATACGCTTTTTATTATTCTTCTATGTCAAATTTTATTAGTATAAGCTCCCGAGATTATTTCGCTGCCAAAACACCAACTTTCTATGACAAATGGACAAAACCGTTTAAAGCCCCTCCATAGAGAGAGTTGAGCAACTTCGGACAGTCAAATTTTCTCGGTGTATACTTTTTATTGTTCTTCTATGTCAAATTTTACGAGTATAAACTTTGGGGATTATTAGGATCCGAAAACAAAACCTTTCTATGACAAATGGGCAAAACCATTAAAAAGCTCCTCCACAGAGAGAGTTGAGCAACTTTGAACCATCAAAGTTGCTCGTTGTGGACTTTTTATTGTTTTTCTATGTGAAATTTTACGAGTATAAATTCCGAGATTATTTCGATGCCAAAACACCAACTTTCTATGACAAAAGGTCAAAATCGTTAAAATGCTCCTCCATAGAGAGAGTTCAGCAACTTCGGACCGTTAAAGTTGCTCGGTGTCCACTTTCTATTGTTCTTCTATGTCAAATTTTACGAGAATAAGCTTCCGAGATTATTACGATGCCAAAACCCGAAATAGACAAAACCGTTAAAAGCTCCACCATAGAGAGAGTTGAGCAACTTCCGACCATCAAAGTTGCTCTGTGTACACTTTTTATTGTTCTTCTATGTCAAATTTTAAGAGTATAAGCTTCCGAGATTATTACGATGGGAAAGCACCAACTTTCTATGACAAATGTGCAAAACCGTTAAAAGGCTCCTCGATAGAGAGAGTTGAGCAACTTCGGACCATCAAAGTTGCTCGGTGTATACTTTTTATTGTTCTATTATGTCAAACTTTATGAGTACAAGCTTCCGATATTATTTCGATGCCAAAACAACAACTTTCTACGACAAATGGGCAAAACCGTTAAAAGCTCCTCCATAGAGAGAGTTGAGCAACATTGGACCATCATTGTTGCTCGGTATACAATTTTTATTGTTCTTCTATGTCAAATTTTACGAGTACAAGCATTCGAGATTATTACGATGGCAAAACACCAACTTTCTATGAAAAATAGGCAAAATCGTTAAAAAACTCCTCGATAGAGAGAGTTGAGCAACTTCGGACCATCAAAGTTGCTCGGTGTACACCTTTTATTCTTCTTCTATGTCAAATTTTACGAGTATAAGCTTCCGAGATTATTACAATGCCAAAACACCAACTTTCTATGACAAATGGTCCAAACCGTTAAAAAGCTCCTCCATAGAGAGAGTTGAGCAACTTTAGACCGTTGAAGTTTCTCGGTGTACACTTTTTATTGTTCTTCTATGTCAAATTTTACGAGTATAAGCTTACGAGATTATTACGATGCCAAAACACGAACTTTCTATGACAAATGGGCAAAACCGTTAAAAGGTCCTCGATAGAGAGAGTTGAGCAACTTCGGACCATCAAAGTTGCTCGGTGTGTACTTTTTATTCTTCTACTATGTCAAACTTTACGAGTATAAGCTTCTGAGATTATTACGATGCCAAAACAACCAACTTTCTATGACAAATGGGCAAAACCATTAAAAGCTCCTCCATAGAGAGAGTTGAGCAACTTCGGACCATCAAAGTTGCTCGGTATACGCTTTTTATTATTCTTCTATGTCAATTTTTATGAGTATAAGCTCCCGAGATTATTTCGCTGCCAAAACACCAACTTTCTATGACAAATGGACAAAACCGTTTAAAGCCCCTCCATAGAGAGAATTGAGCAACTTCGGACAGTCAAATTTTCTCGGTGTATACTTTTTATTGTTCTTCTATGTCAAATTTTACGAGTATAAACTTTGGAGATTATTAGGATCCGAAAACAAAACCTTTCTATGACAAATGGGCAAAACCATTAAAAAGCTCCTCCATAGAGAGAGTTGAGCAACTTCGAACCATCAAAGTTGCTCGGTGTGCACTTTTTATTGTTTTTCTATGTGAAATTTTACAAGTATAACTTCCGAGATTATTTCGATGCCAAAACACCAACTTTCTATGACAAAAGGTCAAAATCGTTAAAATGCTCCTCCATAGAGAGAGTTCAGCAACTTCGGACCGTTAAAGTTGCTCGGTGTCCACTTTCTATTGTTCTTCTATGTCAAATTTTACGAGAATAAGCTTCCGAGATTATTACGATGCCAAAACACGAAATAGACAAAACCGTTAAAAGCTCCACCATAGAGAGAGTTGAGCAACTTCCGACCATCAAAGTTGCTCTGTGTACACTTTTTATTGTTCTTCTATGTCAAATTTTAAGAGTATAAGCTTCCGAGATTATTACGATGGGAAAGCACCAACTTTCTATGACAAATGTGCAAAACCGTTAAAAGGCTCCTCGATAGAGAGAGTTGAGCAACTTCGGACCATCAAAGTTGCTCGGTGTATACTTTTTATTGTTCTATTATGTCAAACTTTACGAGTACAAGCTTCCGAGATTATTTCGATGCCAAAACAACAACTTTCTACGACAAATGGGCAAAACCGTTAAAAGCTCCTCCATAGAGAGAGTTGAGCAACATTGGACCATCATTGTTGCTCGGTATACACTTTTTATTATTCTTCTGTGTCAAATTTTACGAGCATAAGATTCCAAGACTATTTCGATGCCAAAACACCAACTTTCCATTAGAAATGGACAAAACCGTTAAAAGTTCCTCCATAGAGAGAGTTGAGCAACTTCGGACCATCAAAGTTGCTCGGTGTACCCTTTTCATTGTTCTTTTACGTAAAATTTTATGAGTATAGGCTTCCGAGACTATTTCGATGCCAAAACACCAATTTTCTATGACAAAGCGACAAAAACCGTTAAAAGCTCCTCCATAGAGAGAGTTGTGCAACTTCGGACCATCAAAGTTGCTCGGTCTGTACTTTTTATTGTTCTACTATGTCAAACTTTGCGAGTACAAGCTTCTAAGACTATTTCGATGTCAAAACAACAACTTTCTATGACAAATGGGCAAAACCATTAAAAGCTCCTCCATAGAGAGAGTTGAGCAACTTCGGACCATCATTGTTGCTCGCTGTACACTTTTTATTATTCTTCTGTGTCAAATTTTACGAGCATAAGATTCCAAGACTATTTCGATGCCAAAACACCAACTTTCAGTGACAAATAGAGAAAACCGTTTAAAGCTCCTCCATAGAGAAAGTTGAGCAACATCGGACCATCAAAGTTGTACGGTGTACACTTTTTATTATTCTTCTATGTCAAATTTTACGAGTATAAGCTTCCGAGATTATTTCGATGCCAAAACAATAACTTTCTATTACAAATAGACAAAATCGTTAAAAACTCCATCACAGAGGGAGTTTAGCAACTTCGGACCATCAAAGTTGCTCGGTGTACACTTTTTATTGTTCTTTTATGTCAAATTTTATGATTATAAGCTTCCGAGATTATTACGATGCCAAAACACCCAACTTTCTATGGCAAATGGTCCAAACCATTAAAAAGCTCCTTGATAGAGAGAGTTGAGCAACTTCGGACCATCAAAGTTGCTCGGTGTGTACTTTTTATTATTCTACTATGTCAAACTTTAAGAGTATAAGCTTCCGAGATTATTTCGATGGCAAAACAACAACTTTCTATGATAAAAGGACAAAACCGTTAAAGGTTCTTCCGTAGAGAGATTTGAGCAACTTCGGACCATCAAAGTTGCTCGGTGTACACTTTTTATTGTTCTATTATGTCAAACTTTACGAGTACAAGCTTCCGAGATTATTTCGATGCCAAAACAACAACTTTCTACGACAAATGGGCAAAACCGTTAAAAGCTCCTCCATAGAGAGAGTTGAGCAACATTGGACCATCATTGTTGCTCGGTATACACTTTTTATTATTCTTCTGTGTCAAATTTTACGAGCATAAGATTCCAAGACTATTTCGATGCCAAAACACCAACTTTCCATTGGAAATGGACAAAACCGTTAAAAGTTCCTCCATAGAGAGAGTTGAGCAACTTCGGACCATCAAAGTTGCTCGGTGTACCCTTTTCATTGTTCTTTTACGTAAAATTTTACGAGTATAGGCTTCCGAGACTATTTCGATGCCAAAACACCAATTTTCTATGACAAAGCGACAAAAACCGTTAAAAGCTCCTCCATAGAGAGAGTTGTGCAACTTCGGACCATCAAAGTTGCTCGGTCTGTACTTTTTATTGTTCTACTATGTCAAACTTTGCGAGTACAAGCTTCTAAGACTATTTCGATGTCAAAACAACAACTTTCTATGACAAATGGGCAAAACCATTAAAAGCTCCTCCATAGAGAGAGTTGAGCAACTTCGGACCATCATTGTTGCTCGCTGTACACTTTTTATTATTCTTCTGTGTCAAATTTTACGAGCATAAGATTCCAAGACTATTTCGATGCCAAAACACCAACTTTCAGTGACAAATAGAGAAAACCGTTTAAAGCTCCTCCATAGAGAAAGTTGAGCAACTTCGGACCATCAAAGTTGTACGGTGTACACTTTTTATTATTCTTCTATGTCAAATTTTACGAGTATAAGCTTCCGAGATTATTTCGATGCCAAAACAATAACTTTCTATTACAAATAGACAAAATCGTTAAAAACTCCATCATAGAGAGAGTTTAGCAACTTCGGACCATCAAAGTTGCTCGGTGTACACTTTTTATTGTTCTTTTATGTCAAATTTTATGATTATAAGCTTCCGAGATTATTACGATGCCAAAACACCCAACTTTCTATGGCAAATGGTCCAAACCATTAAAAAGCTCCTTGATAGAGAGAGTTGAGCAACTTCGGACCATCAAAGTTGCTCGGTGTGTACTTTTTATTATTCTACTATGTCAAACTTTAAGAGTATAAGCTTCCGAGATTATTTCGATGGCAAAACAACAACTTTCTATGATAAAAGGACAAAACCGTTAAAGGTTCTTCCGTAGAGAGATTTGAGCAACTTCGGACCATCAAAGTTGCTCGGTGTACACTTTTTATTGTTCTTCTATGTCAAATTTTACGAGTATAAGATTTCGAGATTATTATGATGCCAAAACAAAACCTTTCTATGACAAATGTGCAAAACCATTAAAAAGCTCCTCGATAGAGAGAGTTGAGCAACTTCGGAACATCAAAGTTGCTCGGTGTGCACTTTTTATTGTTCTTCTATGTCAAATTTTACGAGTATAAGCTTCCGAGATTATTTCGATGCCAAAACACCAACTTTCTATGACAAATGGTTAAAATCGTTAAAAAGCTCCTCCATAGAGACAGTTGAGCAACTTTAGACCGTTGAAGTTTCTCGGTGTACACTTTTTATTGTTCTTCTATGTCAAATTTTACGAGTATAAGCTTACGAGATTATTACGATGCCAAAACACGAACTTTCTATGACAAATGGGCAAAACCGTTAAAAGGTCCTCGATAGAGAGAGTTGAGCAACTTCGGACCATCAAAGTTGCTCGGTGTGTACTTTTTATTCTTCTACTATGTCAAACTTTACGAGTATAAGCTTCTGAGATTATTACGATGCCAAAACAACCAACTTTCTATGACAAATGGTCCAAACCGTTAAAAAGCTCCTCGATAGAGAGAGTTGAGCAACTTCGGACCATCGAAGTTGCTCGGTGTATACTTTTTATTGTTCTACTATGTCAAACTTTACGAGTACAAGCTTCCGAGATTATTTTGATGCCAAAACAACAACTTTCTATGACAAATGGGCAAAACCATTAAAAGCTCCTCCATAGAGAGTGTTGAGCAACTTCGGACCATCAAAGTTGCTCGGTATACCCTTTTTATTATTATTCTACGTCAAATTTTATTAGTATAAGCTCCCGAGATTATTTCGCTGCCAAAACACCAACTTTCTATGACAAATGGACAAAACCGTTTAAAGCCCCTCCATAGAGAGAGTTGAGCAACTTCGGACAGTCAAATTTTCTCGGTGTATACTTTTTATTGTTCTTCTATGTCAAATTTTACGAGTATAAACTTTGGGGATTATTAGGATCCGAAAACAAAACCTTTCTATGACAAATGGGCAAAACCATTAAAAAGCTCCTCCACAGAGAGAGTTGAGCAACTTTGAACCATCAAAGTTGCCCGGTGTGGACTTTTTATTGCTTTTCTATGTGAAATTTTACGAGTATAAATTCCGAGATTATTTCGATGCCAAAACACCAACTTTCTATGACAAAAGGTCATAATCGTTAAAATGCTCCTCCATAGAAAGAGTTCAGCAACTTCGGACCGTTAAAGTTGCTCGGTGTCCACTTTCTATTGTTCTTCTATGTCAAATTTTACGAGAATAAGCTTCCGAGACTATTACGATGCCAAAACACGAAATAGACAAAACCGTTAAAAGCTCCACCATAGAGAGAGTTGAGCAACTTCCGACACTTCTGACCATCAAAGTTGCTCTGTGTACACTTTTTATTGTTCTTCTATGTCAAATTTTAAGAGTATAAGCTTCCGAGATTATTACGATGGGAAAGCACCAACTTTCTATGACAAATGTGCAAAACCTTAAAAAAGCTCCTCGATAGAGAGAGTTGAGCAACTTCGGACCATCAAAGTTGCTCGGTGTATACTTTTTATTGTTCTATTATGTCAAACTTTACGCGTACAAGCTTTTGAGATTATTTCGATGCCAAATAAACAACTTTCTACGACAAATGGGCAAAACCGTTAAAAGCTCCTCCATAGAGAGAGTTGAGCAACATTGGACCATCATTGTTGCTCGGTATACAATTTTTATTGTTCTTCTATGTCAAATTTTACGAGTACAAGCATTCGAGATTATTACGATGGCAAAACACCAACTTTCTATGACAAATAGGCAAAATCATTAAAAAACTCCTCGATAGAGAGAGTTGAGCAACTTCGGACCATCAAAGTTGCTCGGTGTACACCTTTTATTCTTCTTCTATGTCAAATTTTACGAGTATAAGCTTCCGAGATTATTACGATGCCAAAACACCAACTTTCTATGACAAATGGTCCAAACCGTTAAAAAGCTCCTCCATAGAGAGAGTTGAGCAACTTTAGACCGTTGAAGTTTCTCGGTGTACACTTTTTATTGTTCTTCTATGTCAAATTTTACGAGTATAAGCTTACGAGATTATTACGATGCCAAAACACGAACTTTCTATGACAAATGGGCAAAACCGTTAAAAGGTCATCGATAGAGAGAGTTGAGCAACTTCGGACCATCAAAGTTGCTCGGTGTGTACTTTTTATTCTTCTACTATGTCAAACTTTACGAGTATAAGCTTCTGAGATTATTACGATGCCAAAACAACCAACTTTCTATGACAAATTGTCCAAACCGTTAAAAAGCTCCTCGATAGAGAGAGTTGAGCAATCTCGGACCATCGAAGTTGCTCGGTGTATACTTTTTATTGTTCTACTATGTCAAACTTTACGAGTACAAGCTTCCGAGATTATTTTGATGCCAAAACAACAACTTTCTATGACAAATGGGCAAAACCATTAAAAGCTCCTCCATAGAGAGAGTTGAGCAACTTCGGACCATCAAAGTTGCTCGGTATACGCTTTTTATTATTCTTCTATGTCAAATTTTATGAGTATAAGCTCCCGAGATTATTTCGCTGCCAAAACACCAACTTTCTATGACAAATGGACAAAACCGTTTAAAGCCCCTCCATAGAGAGAGTTGAGCAACTTCGGACAGTCAAATTTTCTCGGTGTATACTTTTTATTGTTCTTCTATGTCAAATTTTACGAGTATAAACTTTGGAGATTATTAGGATCCGAAAACAAAACCTTTCTATGACAAATGGGCAAAACCATTAAAAAGCTCCTCCATAGAGAGAGTTGAGCAACTTTGAACCATCAAAGTTGCTCGGTGTGCACTTTTTATTGTTTTTCTATGTGAAATTTTACAAGTATAACTTCCGAGATTATTTCGATGCCAAAACACCAACTTTCTATGACAAAAGGTCAAAATCGTTAAAATGCTCCTCCATAGAGAGAGTTCAGCAACTTCGGACCGTTAAAGTTGCTCGGTGTCCACTTTCTATTGTTCTTCTATGTCAAATTTTACGAGAATAAGCTTCCGAGATTATTACGATGCCAAAACACGAAATAGACAAAACCGTTAAAAGCTCCACCATAGAGAGAGTTGAGCAACTTCCGACCATCAAAGTTGCTCTGTGTACACTTTTTATTGTTCTTCTATGTCAAATTTTAAGAGTATAAGCTTCCGAGATTATTACGATGGGAAAGCACCAACTTTCTATGACAAATGTGCAAAACCGTTAAAAGGCTCCTCGATAGAGAGAGTTGAGCAACTTCGGACCATGAAAGTTGCTCGGTGTATACTTTTTATTGTTCTATTATGTCAAACTTTACGAGTACAAGCTTCCGAGATTATTTCGATGCCAAAACAACAACTTTCTACGACAAATGGGCAAAACCGTTAAAAGCTCCTCCATAGAGAGAGTTGAGCAACATTGGACCATCATTGTTGCTCGGTATACACTTTTTATTATTCTTCTGTGTCAAATTTTAAGAGCATAAGATTCCAAGACTATTTCGATGCCAAAACACCAACTTTCCATTAGAAATGGACAAAACCGTTAAAAGTTCCTCCATAGAGAGAGTTGAGCAACTTCGGACCATCAAAGTTGCTCGGTGTACCCTTTTCATTGTTCTTTTACGTAAAATTTTACGAGTATAGGCTTCCGAGACTATTTCGATGCCAAAACACCAATTTTCTATGACAAATGGACAAAAACCGTTAAAAGCTCCTCCATAGAGAGAGTTGAGCAACTTCGGACCATCATTGTTGCTCGCTGTATACTTTTTATTATTCTTCTGTGTCAAATTTTACGAGCATAAGATTCCAAGACTATTTCGATGCCAAAACACCAACTTTCGGTGACAAATAGAGAAAACCGTTTAAAGCTCCTCCATAGAGAAAGTTGAGCAACTTCGGACCATCAAAGTTGTACGGTGTACACTTTTTATTATTCTTCTATGTCAAATTTTACGAGTATATGATTTCGAGATTATTACGATGCCAAAACAAAACCTTTCTATGACAAATGTGCAAAACCACTAAAAAGCTCCTCGATAGAGAGAGTTGAGCAACTTCGGAACATCAAAGTTGCTCGGTGTGCACTTTTTATTGTTCTTCTATGTCAAATTTTACGAGTATAAGCTTCTGAGATTATTTCGATGGCAAAACACCAACTTTCTATGACAAATGTGCAAAACCGTTAAAAAGTTCCTCGATAGAGAGAGTTGAGCAACTTCGGACCATCAAAATTGCTCGGTGTATACTTTTTATTGTTCTATTATGTCAAACTTTACGCGTACAAGCTTTCGAGATTATTTCGATGCCAAATAAACAACTTTCTACGACAAATGGGCAAAACCGTTAAAAGCTCCTCCATAGAGAGAGTTGAGCAACATTGGACCATCATTGTTGCTCGGTATACAATTTTTATTGTTCTTCTATGTCAAATTTTACGAGTACAAGAATTCGAGATTATTACGATGGCAAAACACCAACTTTCTATGACAAATAGGCGAAATCGTTAAAAAGCTCCTCGATAGAGAGAGTTGAGCAACTTCGGACCATCAAAGTTGCTCGGTGTACACCTTTTATTCTTCTTCTATGTCAAATTGTACGAGTATAAGCTTCCGAGATTATTACGATGCCAAAACACCAACTTTCTATGACAAATGGTCCAAACCGTTAAAAAGCTCCTCCATAGAGAGAGTTGAGCAACTTTAGACCGTTGAAGTTTCTCGGTGTACACTTTTTATTGTTCTTCTATGTCAAATTTTACGAGTATAAGCTTACGACATTATTACGATGCCAAAACACGAACTTTCTATGACAAATGGGCAAAACCGTTAAAAGGTCCTCGATACAGAGAGTTGAGCAACTTCGGACCATCAAAGTTGCTCGGTGTGTACTTTTTATTCTTCTACTATGTCAAACTTTACGAGTATAAGCTTCTGAGATTATTACGATGCCAAAACAACCAACTTTCTATGACAAATGGTCCAAACCGTTAAAAAGCTCCTCGATAGAGAGAGTTGAGCAACTTCGGACCATTGAAGTTGCTCGGTGTATACTTTTTATTGTTCTACTATGTCAAACTTTACGAGTACAAGCTTCCGAGATTATTTTGATGCCAAAACAACAACTTTCTATGACAAATGGGCAAAACCATTAAAAGCTCCTCCATAGAGAGAGTTGAGCAACTTCGGACCGTCAAAGTTGCTCGGTATACGCTTTTTATTATTCTTCTATGTCAAATTTTATGAGTATAAGCTCCCGAGATTATTTCGCTGCCAAAACACCAACTTTCTGTGACAAATGGACAAAACCGTTTAAAGCCCCTCCATAGAGAGAGTTGAGCAACTTCGGACAGTCAAATTTTCTCGGTGTATACTTTTTATTATTCTTCTATGTCAAATTTTACGAGTATAAATTTTGGAGATTATTAGGATCCGAAAACAAAACCTTTCTATGACAAATGGGCAAAACCATTAAAAAGCTCCTCCATAGAGAGAGTTGAGCAACTTTGAACCATCAAAGTTGCTCGGTGTGCACTTTTTATTGTTTTTCTATGTGAAATTTTACGAGTATAACTTCCGAGATTATTTCGATGCCAAAACACCAACTTTCTATGACAAAAGGTCAAAATCGTTAAAATGCTCCTCCATAGAGAGAGTTCAGCAACTTCGGACCGTTAAATTTGCTCGGTGTCCACTTTCTATTGTTCTTCTATGTCAAATTTTATGAGAATAAGCTTCCGAGATTATTACGATGCCAAAACACGAAATAGACAAAACCATTAAAAGCTCCACCATAGCGAGAGTTGAGCAACTTCCGACCATCAAAGTTGCTCTGTGTACACTTTTTATTATTCTTCTATGTCAAATTTTAAGAGTATAAGCTTCCGAGACTATTTCGATGCCAAAACACCAACTTTCTATGACAAATGTGCAAAAACGTTAAAAGGCTCCTCGATAGAGAGATTTGAGGAACTTCGGACCATCAAAGTTGCTCGGTGTATACTTTTTATTGTTCTATTATGTCAAACTTTACGAGTACAAGCTTCCGAGATTATTTCGATGCCAAAACAACAACTTTCTACGACAAATGGGCAAAACCGTTAAAAGCTCCTCCATAGAGAGAGTTGAGCAACATTGGACCATCATTGTTGCTCGGTATACACTTTTTATTATTCTTCTATGTCAAATTTTACGAGTATAAGCTTATGAGATTATTACGATGCCAAAACACGAACTTTCTATGACAAATGGGCAAAACCGTTAAAAGGTTCTCAATAGAGAGAGTTGAGCAACTTCGGACCATCAAAGTTGCTCGGTGTGTACTTTTTATTCTTCTACTATGTCAAACTTTACGAGTATAAGATTCCAAGACTATTTCGATGCCAAAACACCAACTTTCCATTAGAAATGGACAAAACCGTTAAAAGTTCCTCCATAGAGAGAGTTGAGCAACTTCGGACCATCAAAGTTGCTCGGTGTACCCTTTTCATTGTTCTTTTACGTAAAATTTTACGAGTATAAGCTTCCGAGACTATTTCGATGCCAAAACACCAATTTTCTATGACAAATGGACAAAAACCGTTAAAAGCTCCTCCATAGAGAGAGTTGTGCAACTTCGGACCATCAAAGTTGCTCGGTCTGTACTTTTTATTGTTCTACTATGTCTAACTTTGCGAGTACAAGCTTCTAAGACTATTTCGATGTCAAAACAACAACTTTTTATGACAAATGGGCAAAACCATTAAAAGCTCCTCCATAGAGAGAGTTGAGCACTTCGGACCATCATTGTTGCTCGCTGTACACTTTTTATTATTCTTCTGTGTCAAATTTTACGAGCATAAGATTCCAAGACTATTTCGATGCCAAAACACCAACTTTCTGTGACAAATAGAGAAAACCATTTAAAGCTCCTCCAAAGAGAAAGTTGAGCAACTTCGGACCGTTAAAGTTTCTCGGTGTACACTTTTTATTGATCTTCTATGTCAAATTTTACGAGTATAAGATTTCGAGATTGTTATGATGCCAAAACAAAACCTTTCTATGACAAATGTGCAAAACCATTAAAAAGCTCCTCGATAGAGAGAGTTGAGCAACTTCGGAACATCAAAGTTGCTCGGTGTACACTTTTTATTGTTCTTCTATGTCAAATTTTACGAGTATAAGCTTCCGAGATTATTTCGCTGCCAAAACACCAACTTTCTATGACAAATGGACAAAACCATTTAAAGCCCCTCCATAGAGAGAGTTGAGCAACTTCGGACAGTCAAATTTTCTCGGTGTATACTTTTTATTGTTCTTCTATGTCAAATTTTATGAGTATAAACTTTGGAGATTATTAGGATCCGAAAACAAAACCTTTCTATGACAAATGGGCAAAACCATTAAAAAGCTCCTCCACAGAGAGAGTTGAGCAACTTTGAACCATCAAAGTTGCTCGGTGTGGACTTTTTATTGTTTTTCTCTGTGAAATTTTACGAGTATAAATTTCGAGATTATTTCGATGCCAAAACACCAACTTTCTATGACAAAAGGTCAAAATCGTTAAAATGCTCCTCCATAGAGAGAGTTCAGCAACTTCGGACCGTTAAAGTTGCTCGGTGTCCACTTTCTATTGTTCTTCTATGTCAAATTTTACGAGAATAAGCTTCCGAGACTATTAAGATGCCAAAACATGAAATAGACAAAACCGTTAAAAGCTCCACCATAGAGAGAGTTGAGCAACTTCCGACACTTCTGACCATCAAAGTTGCTCTGTGTACACTTTTTATTGTTCTTCTATGTCAAATTTTAAGAGTATAAGCTTCCGAGATTATTACGATGGGAAAGCACCAACTTTCTATGACAAATGTGCAAAACCGTTAAAAAGCTCCTCGATAGAGAGAGTTGAGCAACTTCGGACCATCAAAGTTGCTCGGTGTATACTTTTTATTGTTCTATTATGTCAAACTTTACGCGTACAAGCTTTCGAGATTATTTCGATTCCAAATAAACAACTTTCTACGACAAATGGGCAAAACCGTTAAAAGCTCCTCCATAGAGAGAGTTGAGCAACATTGGACCATCATTGTTGCTCGGTATACAATTTTTATTGTTCTTCTATGTCAAATTTTACGAGTACAAGCATTCGAGATTATTACGATGGCAAAACACCAACTTTCTATGACAAATAGGCAAAATCGTTAAAAAGCTCCTCGATAGAGAGAGTTGAGCAACTTCGGACCATCAAAGTTGCTCGGTGTACACCTTTTATTCTTCTTCTATGTCAAATTTTACGAGTATAAGCTTCCGAGATTATTACGATGCCAAAACACCAACTTTCTATGACAAATGGTCCAAACCGTTAAAAAGCTCCTCCATAGAGGGAGTTGAGCAACTTTAGACCGTTGAAGTTTCTCGGTGTACACTTTTTATTGTTCTTCTATGTCAAATTTTACGAGTATAAGCTTACGAGATTATTACGATGCCAAAACACGAACTTTCTATGACAAATGGGCAAAACCGTTAATAGGTCCTCGATACAGAGAGTTGAGCAACTTCGGACCATCAAAGTTGCTCGGTGTGTACTTTTTATTCTTCTACTATGTCAAACTTTACGAGTATAAGCTTCTGAGATTATTACGATGCCAAAACAACCAACTTTCTATGAAAAATGGTCCAAACCGTTAAAAAGCTCCTCGATAGAGAGAGTTGAGCAACTTCGGACCATTGAAGTTGCTCGGTGTATACTTTTTATTGTTCTACTATGTCAAACTTTACGAGTACAAGCTTCCGAGATTATTTTGATGCCAAAACAACAACTTTCTATGACAAATGGGCAAAACCATTAAAAGCTCCTCCATAGAGAGAGTTGAGCAACTTCGGACCATCAAAGTTGCTCGGTATACGCTTTTTATTATTCTTCTATGTCAAATTTTATGAGTATAAGCTCCCGAGATTATTTCGCTGCCAAAACACCAACTTTCTGTGACAAATGGACAAAACCGTTAAAAAGCTCCTCCATAGAGAGAGTTGAGCAACTTTGAACCATCAAAGTTGCTCGGTGTGCACTTTTTATTGTTTTTCTATGTGAAATTTTACGAGTATAACTTCCGAGATTATTTCGATGCCAAAACACCAACTTTCTATGACAAAAGGTCAAAATCGTTAAAATGCTCCTCCATAGAGAGAGTTCAGCAACTTCGGACCGTTAAAGTTGCTCGGTGTCCACTTTCTATTGTTCTTCTATGTCAAATTTTACGAGAATAAGCTTCCGAGATTATTACGATGCCAAAACACGAAATAGACAAAACCATTAAAAGCTCCTCCATAGAGAGAGTTGAGCAACATTGGACCATCATTGTTGCTCGGTATACACTTTTTATTATTCTTCTATGTCAAATTTTACGAGTATAAGCTTACGAGATTATTACGATGCCAAAACACGAACTTTCTATGACAAATGGGCAAAACCGTTAAAAGGTCTCGATAGAGAGAGTTGAGCAACTTCGGACCATCAAAGTTGCTCGTTGTGTACTTTTTATTCTTCTACTATGTCAAACTTTACGAGTATAAGATTCCAAGACTATTTCGATGCCAAAACACCAACTTTCCATTAGAAATGGACAAAACCGTTAAAAGTTCCTCCATAGAGAGAGTTGAGCAACTTCGGACAATCAAAGTTGCTCGGTGTACCCTTTTCATTGTTCTTTTACGTAAAATTTTACGAGTATAAGCTTCCGAGACTATTTCGATGCCAAAACACCAATTTTCTATGACAAATGGACAAAAACCGTTAAAAGCTACTCCACAGAGAGAGTTGTGCAACTTCGGACCATCAAAGTTGCTCGGTCTGTACTTTTTATTGTTCTACTATGTCAAACTTTGCGAGTACAAGCTTCTAAGACTATTTCGATGTCAAAACAACAACTTTTTATGAGAAATGGGCAAAACCATTAAAAGCTCCTCCATAGAGAGAGTTGAGCAACTTCGGACCATCATTGTTGCTCGCTGTACACTTTTTATTATTCTTCTGTGTCAAATTTTACGAGCATAAGATTCCAAGAATATTTCGATGCCAAAACACCAACTTTCTGTGACAAATAGAGAAAACCATTTAAAGCTCCTCCAAAGAGAAAGTTGAGCAACTTCGAACCGTTAAAGTTTCTCGGTGTACACTTTTTATTGATCTTCTATGTCAAATTTTACGAGTATAAGATTTCGAGATTATTATGATGCCAAAAGAAAACCTTTCTATGACAAATGTGCAAAATCATTAAAAAGCTCCTCGATAGAGAGAGTTGAGCAACTTCGGAACATCAAAGTTGCTCGGTGTACACTTTTTACTGTTCTTCTATGTCAAATTTTACGAGTATAAGCTTCCGAGATTATTTCGATGCCAAAACACCAACTTTCTATGACAAATGGTCAAAATCGTTAAAACGCTCCTCCATGGAGAGAGTTGAGAAACTTTAGACCGTTGAAGTTTCTCGGTGTACACTTTTTATTGTTCTTCTATGTCAAATTTTACGAGTATAAGCTTACGAGATTATTACGATGCCAAAACACGAACTTTCTATGACAAATGGGCAAAACCGTTAAAAGGTCCTCGATA
Organism: Euonymus europaeus; assembly: GCA_963580455.1. NCBI lineage: Eukaryota > Viridiplantae > Streptophyta > Magnoliopsida > Celastrales > Celastraceae > Euonymus > Euonymus europaeus. Next base: position 11,968,340 of record OY756965.1, read on the forward strand.
GAGAGAGTTGAGCAACTTCGGACCATCAAAGTTGCTCGGTGTGTACTTTTTATTCTTCTACTATGTCAAACTTTACCAGTATAAGATTCCAAGACTATTTCGATGCCAAAACACCAACTTTCCATTAGAAATGGACAAAACCGTTAAAAGTTCCTCCATAGAGAGAGTTGAGCAACTTCGGACCATCAAAGTTGCTCGGTGTACCCTTTTCATTGTTCTTTTACGTAAAATTTTACGAGTATAAGCTTCCGAGACTATTTCGATGCCAAAACACCAATTTTCTATGACAAATGGACAAAAACCGTTAAAAGCTCCTCCATAGAGAGAGTTGTGCAACTTCGGACCATCAAAGTTGCTCGGTCTGTACTTTTTATTGTTCTACTATGTCAAACTTTGCGAGTACAAGCTTCTAAGACTATTTCGATGTCAAAACAACAACTTTTTATGAGAAATGGGCAAAACCATTAAAAGCTCCTCCATAGAGAGAGTTGAGCAACTTCGGACCATCATTGTTGCTCGCTGTACACTTTTTATTATTCTTCTGTGTCAAATTTTACGAGCATAAGATTCCAAGAATATTTCGATGCCAAAACACCAACTTTCTGTGACAAATAGAGAACCATTTAAAGCTCCTCCATAGAGAAAGTTGAGCAACTTCGGACTGTTAAAGTTTCTCGGTGTACACTTTTTATTGTTCTTCTATGTCAAATTTTACGAGTATAAGATTTCGAGATTATTATGATGCCAAAACAAAACCTTTCTATGACAAATGTGCAAAACCATTAAAAAGCTCCTCGATAGAGAGAGTTGAGCAACTTCGGAACATCAAAGTTGCTCGGTGTCCACTTTTTATTGTTCTTCTATGTCAAATTTTACGAGTATAAGCTTCCGAGATTATTTCGATGCCAAAACACCAACTTTCTATGACAAATGGTCAAAATCGTTAAAAAGCTCCTCCATGGAGAGAGTTGAGCAACTTTAGACCGTTGAAGTTTCTCGGTGTACACTTTTTATTGTTCTTCTATGTCAAATTTTACGAGTATAAGCTTACGAGATTATTACGATGCCAAAACACGAACTTTCTATGACAAATGGGCAAAACCGTTAAAAGGTCCTCGATAGAGAGAGTTGAGCAACTTCGGACCATCAAAGTTGCTCGGTGTGTACTTTTTATTCTTCTACTATGTCAAACTTTACGAGTATAAGCTTATGAGATTATTACGATACCAAAACAACCAACTTTCTATGACAAATGGTCCAAACCGTTAAAAAGCTCCTCGATAGAGAGAGTTGACCAACTTCGGACCATCGAAGTTGCTCGGTGTATACTTTTTATTGTTCTACTATGTCAAACTTTACGAGTACAAGCTTCCGAGATTATTTTGATGCCAAAACAACAACTTTCTATGACAAATGGGCAAAACCATTAAAAGCTCCTCCATAGAGAGTGTTGAGCAACTTCGGACCATCAAAGTTGCTCGGTATACGCTTTTTATTATTCTTCTATGTCAAATTTTATGAGTATAAGCTCCCGAGATTATTTCGCTGCCAAAACACCAACTTTCTATGACAAATGGACAAAACCGTTTAAAGCCCCTCCATAGAGAGAGTTGAGCAACTTCGGACAGTCAAATTTTCTCGGTGTATACTTTTTATTGTTCTTCTATGTCAAATTTTACGAGTATAAACTTTGGAGATTATTAGGATCCGAAAACAAAACCTTTCTATGACAAATGGGCAAAACCATTAAAAAGCTCCTCCATAGAGAGAGTTGAGCAACTTTGAACCATCAAAGTTGCTCGGTGTGCACTTTTTATTGTTTTTCTATGTGAAATTTTACGAGTATAACTTCCGAGATTATTTCGATGCCAAAACACCAACTTTCTATGACAAAAGGTCAAAATCGTTAAAATGCTCCTCCATAGAGAGAGTTCAGCAACTTCGGACCGTTAAAGTTGCTCGGTGTCCACTTTCTATTGTTCTTCTATGTCAAATTTTACGAGAATAAGCTTCCGAGATTATTACGATGCCAAAACACGAAATAGACAAAACCATTAAAAGCTCCTCCATAGAGAGAGTTGAGCAACATTGGACCATCATTGTTGCTCGGTATACACTTTTTATTATTCTTCTATGTCAAATTTTACGAGTATAAGCTTACGAGATTATTACGATGCCAAAACACGAACTTTCTATGACAAATGGGCAAAACCGTTAAAAGGTCTCGATAGAGAGAGTTGAGCAACTTCGGACCATCAAAGTTGCTCGTTGTGTACTTTTTATTCTTCTACTATGTCAAACTTTACGAGTATAAGATTCCAAGACTATTTCGATGCCAAAACACCAACTTTCCATTAGAAATGGACAAAACCGTTAAAAGTTCCTCCATAGAGAGAGTTGAGCAACTTCGGACAATCAAAGTTGCTCGGTGTACCCTTTTCATTGTTCTTTTACGTAAAATTTTACGAGTATAAGCTTCCGAGACTATTTCGATGCCAAAACACCAATTTTCTATGACAAATGGACAAAAACCGTTAAAAGCTACTCCACAGAGAGAGTTGTGCAACTTCGGACCATCAAAGTTGCTCGGTCTGTACTTTTTATTGTTCTACTATGTCAAACTTTGCGAGTACAAGCTTCTAAGACTATTTCGATGTCAAAACAACAACTTTTTATGAGAAATGGGCAAAACCATTAAAAGCTCCTCCATAGAGAGAGTTGAGCAACTTCGGACCATCATTGTTGCTCGCTGTACACTTTTTATTATTCTTCTGTGTCAAATTTTACGAGCATAAGATTCCAAGAATATTTCGATGCCAAAACACCAACTTTCTGTGACAAATAGAGAAAACCATTTAAAGCTCCTCCAAAGAGAAAGTTGAGCAACTTCGAACCGTTAAAGTTTCTCGGTGTACACTTTTTATTGATCTTCTATGTCAAATTTTACGAGTATAAGATTTCGAGATTATTATGATGCCAAAAGAAAACCTTTCTATGACAAATGTGCAAAATCATTAAAAAGCTCCTCGATAGAGAGAGTTGAGCAACTTCGGAACATCAAAGTTGCTCGGTGTACACTTTTTACTGTTCTTCTATGTCAAATTTTACGAGTATAAGCTTCCGAGATTATTTCGATGCCAAAACACCAACTTTCTATGACAAATGGTCAAAATCGTTAAAACGCTCCTCCATGGAGAGAGTTGAGAAACTTTAGACCGTTGAAGTTTCTCGGTGTACACTTTTTATTGTTCTTCTATGTCAAATTTTACGAGTATAAGCTTACGAGATTATTACGATGCCAAAACACGAACTTTCTATGACAAATGGGCAAAACCGTTAAAAGGTCCTCGATAGAGAGAGTTGAGCAACTTCGGACCATCAAAGTTGCTCGGTGTGTACTTTTTATTCTTCTACTATGTCAAACTTTACCAGTATAAGATTCCAAGACTATTTCGATGCCAAAACACCAACTTTCCATTAGAAATGGACAAAACCGTTAAAAGTTCCTCCATAGAGAGAGTTGAGCAACTTCGGACCATCAAAGTTGCTCGGTGTACCCTTTTCATTGTTCTTTTACGTAAAATTTTACGAGTATAAGCTTCCGAGACTATTTCGATGCCAAAACACCAATTTTCTATGACAAATGGACAAAAACCGTTAAAAGCTCCTCCATAGAGAGAGTTGTGCAACTTCGGACCATCAAAGTTGCTCGGTCTGTACTTTTTATTGTTCTACTATGTCAAACTTTGCGAGTACAAGCTTCTAAGACTATTTCGATGTCAAAACAACAACTTTTTATGAGAAATGGGCAAAACCATTAAAAGCTCCTCCATAGAGAGAGTTGAGCAACTTCGGACCATCATTGTTGCTCGCTGTACACTTTTTATTATTCTTCTGTGTCAAATTTTACGAGCATAAGATTCCAAGAATATTTCGATGCCAAAACACCAACTTTCTGTGACAAATAGAGAACCATTTAAAGCTCCTCCATAGAGAAAGTTGAGCAACTTCGGACTGTTAAAGTTTCTCGGTGTACACTTTTTATTGTTCTTCTATGTCAAATTTTACGAGTATAAGATTTCGAGATTATTATGATGCCAAAACAAAACCTTTCTATGACAAATGTGCAAAACCATTAAAAAGCTCCTCGATAGAGAGAGTTGAGCAACTTCGGAACATCAAAGTTGCTCGGTGTCCACTTTTTATTGTTCTTCTATGTCAAATTTTACGAGTATAAGCTTCCGAGATTATTTCGATGCCAAAACACCAACTTTCTATGACAAATGGTCAAAATCGTTAAAAAGCTCCTCCATGGAGAGAGTTGAGCAACTTTAGACCGTTGAAGTTTCTCGGTGTACACTTTTTATTGTTCTTCTATGTCAAATTTTACGAGTATAAGCTTACGAGATTATTACGATGCCAAAACACGAACTTTCTATGACAAATGGGCAAAACCGTTAAAAGGTCCTCGATAGAGAGAGTTGAGCAACTTCGGACCATCAAAGTTGCTCGGTGTGTACTTTTTATTCTTCTACTATGTCAAACTTTACGAGTATAAGCTTATGAGATTATTACGATACCAAAACAACCAACTTTCTATGACAAATGGTCCAAACCGTTAAAAAGCTCCTCGATAGAGAGAGTTGACCAACTTCGGACCATCGAAGTTGCTCGGTGTATACTTTTTATTGTTCTACTATGTCAAACTTTACGAGTACAAGCTTCCGAGATTATTTTGATGCCAAAACAACAACTTTCTATGACAAATGGGCAAAACCATTAAAAGCTCCTCCATAGAGAGTGTTGAGCAACTTCGGACCATCAAAGTTGCTCGGTATACGCTTTTTATTATTCTTCTATGTCAAATTTTATGAGTATAAGCTCCCGAGATTATTTCGCTGCCAAAACACCAACTTTCTATGACAAATGGACAAAACCGTTTAAAGCCCCTCCATAGAGAGAGTTGAGCAACTTCGGACAGTCAAATTTTCTCGGTGTATACTTTTTATTGTTCTTCTATGTCAAATTTTACGAGTATAAACTTTGGAGATTATTAGGATCCGAAAACAAAACCTTTCTATGACAAATGGGCAAAACCATTAAAAAGCTCCTCCATAGAGAGAGTTGAGCAACTTTGAACCATCAAAGTTGCTCGGTGTGCACTTTTTATTGTTTTTCTATGTGAAATTTTACGAGTATAAATTCCGAGATTATTTCGATGCCAAAACACCAACTTTCTATGACAAAAGGTCAAAATCGTTAAAATGCTCCTCCATAGAGAGAGTTCAGCAACTTCGGACCGTTAAAGTTGCTCGGTGTCCACTTTCTATTGTTCTTCTATGTCAAATTTTATGAGAATAAGCTTTCGAGATTATTACGATGCCAAAACACGAAATAGACAAAACCGTTAAATGCTCCACCATAGAGAGAGTTGAGCAACTTCCGACACTTCCGACCATCAAAGTTGCTCTGTGTACACTTTTTATTGTTCTTCTATGTCAAATTTTAAGAGTATAAGCTTCCGATATTATTACGATGGGAAAGCACCAACTTTCTATGACAAATGTGCAAAACCGTTAAAAAGCTCCTCGATAGAGAGAGTTGAGCAACTTCGGACCATCAAAGTTGCTCGGTGTATACTTTTTATTGTTCTATTATGTCAAACTTTACGCGTACAAGCTTTCGAGATTATTTCGATGCCAAATAAACAATTTCTACGACAAATGGGCAAAACCGTTAAAAGCTCCTCCATAGAGAGAGTTGAGCAACATTGGACCATCATTGTTGCTCGGTATACAATTTTTATTGTTCTTCTATGTCAAATTTTACGAGTATAAGCATTCGAGATTATTACGATGGCAAAACACCAACTTTCTATGACAAATAGGCAAAATCGTTAAAAAGCTCCTCGATAGAGAGAGTTGAGCAACTTCGGACCATCAAAGTTGCTCGGTGTACACCTTTTATTATTCTTCTATGTCAAATTTTACGAGTATAAGCTTCCGAGATTATTACGATGCCAAACACCAACTTTCTATGACAAATGGTCCAAACCGTTAAAAAGCTCCTTCATATAGAGAGTTGAGCTACTTCGGACGATCAAAGTTGCTCGGTTTATACTTTTTATTGTTCTACTATGTCAAACTTTACGAGTATAAGCTTCTGAGATTATTTCGATGCCAAAACAACAAATTTCTATGACAAATGGACAAAAACAATTAAAAGCTCCCCCATAGAGAGAGTTGAGCAACTCCGGACCATCAATGTTGCTCGGTGTACACTTTTTATTGTTCTTCTATAACAAATTTTACGAGTATAAGCTTCGTAGATTATTTCGTTGCCAAAACGATAACTTCCTATTACAAATGGACAAAAACCCTTAAAAGCTCCTCTATAGAGAGAGTGGAGCAACTTCGGACCATCAAAGTTGGTCGGCGGACACTTTTTATTATTTTTCTATGTCTAATTTTACGAGTATAAACTTCCGAGATTATTTCGATGCCAAAACAACAACTTTCTATTACAAATAGACAAAATCGTTAAAAACTCCAACACAGAAAGAGTTGAGCAACTTCGGACCATCAAAGTTGCTCGGTGTACACTTTTTATTGTTCTTTTATGTCAAATTTTATGAGTATAAGCTTCCGAGATTACTACGATGCCAAAACACCCAACTTTCTATGGCAAATGGTCCAAACCATTAAAAAGCTCCCCGATAGAGAGAGTTGAGCAACTTCGGACCATCAAAGTTGCTCGGTGTGTACTTTTTATTATTCTACTATGTCAAACTTTACGAGTATAAGCTTCCGAGATTATTTCGATGGCAAAACAACAACATTCTATGACAAAAGGACAAAACCGTTAAAGATTCCTCCGTAGAGAGAGTTGAGCAACTTCGGACCATCAAAGTTGCTCAGTGTACACTTTTTATTATTCTTTTATGTCAAATTTTATGAGTATAAGCTTCATCGATTGTTTCGATGCCAAAACTACAATTTTCTATTACAAATAGACCAAATCGTTAAAAGCTCCTCCATAGAGAGAGTTGAGCAACTTCGGACCATCAAAGTTGCTCGGTGTACACTTTTTATTGTTCTTCTATGTCAAATTTTACGAGTATAAGCTTCCAAGATTATTACGATGCCAAAACACCTACTTTCTATGACAAATGGTCCAAACCGTTAAAAAGGTCCTTCATTGAGAGGGTTGAGCAACTTCGGACGATCAAAGTTGCTCGGTGTATACTTTTTATTGTTCTACTATGTGAAACTTTACGAGTATTAGCTTCCGAGATTATTTCGATGCCAAAACAACAACTTTCTATGATAAATGGCCAAAAACCATTAAAAGCTCCTCCATAGAGAGAGTTAAGCAACTTTGGACCATCAAAGTTGCTCGCTGTACACTTTTCATTGTTCTTTTATGTCAAATTTTACGAGTATAAGCTTCCGATATTATTTCGATGCTAAAACACCAATTTTCTATGACAAATGGACAAAATCCGTTAAAAGCTCCTCTATAGAGAGAGTTGAGCAATTTGGACCATCAAAATTGGTCGGTGTACACTTTTTATTATTCTTCTATGTCAAATTTTGGGAGTATAAGATTTCGAGATTATTTCGATGCCAAAACAACAACTTTCTATTACAAATGGACAAAATCATGAAAAACTCCATCATAGAGAAAGTTGAGCAACTTCGGACCATCAAAGTTGCTCGGTGTACGCTTTTTATTATTCTTTTATGTCAAATTTTATTAGTATAAGCTTCCGAGATTATTACGATGCCAAAACACCAACTTTCTATGACAAATGGTCCAAACCGTTAAAAAGCTCCTTCATATAGAGAGTTGAGCTACTTCGGACGATCAAAGTTGCTCGGTTTATAATTTTTATTGTTCTACTATGTCAAACTTTACGAGTATAAGCTTCCGAGATTATTTCGAAGCCAAAACAACAAATTTCTATGACAAATGGACAAAAACAATTAAAAGCTCCCCCATAGAGAGAGTTGAGCAACTCCGGACCATCAATGTCTCTCGGTGTACACTTTTTATTGTTCTTCTATATCAAATTTTACGAGTATAAGCTTCGTAGATTATTTCGTTGCCAAAACGATAACTTCCTATTACAAACGGACAAAAACCCTTAAAAGCTCCTCTATAGAGAGAGTTGAGCAACTTCGGACCATCAAAGTTGGTCGGCGGACACATTTTTATTATTCTTCTATGTCTAATTTTACGAGTATAAACTTCCGAGATTATTTCGATGGCAAAACAACAACTTTCTATTACAAATAGATAAAATCGTTAAAAACTCCATCACAGAGAGAGTTGAGCAACTTCGGACCATCAAAGTTGCTCGGTGTACACTTTTTATTATTCTTTTATGTCAAATTTTACGAGTATAAGCTTCATCGATTGTTCCGATGCCAAAACTACAATTTTCTATTACAAATAGACCAAATCGTTAAAAGCTCCTCCATAGAGGGAGTTGAGCAACTTCGGACCATCAAAGTTGCTCGGTGTACACTTTTTATTGTTCTTCTATGTCAAATTTTACGAGTATAGGCTTCCAAGATTATTACAATGCCAAAACACCTACTTTCTATGACAAATGGTCCAAACCGTTAAAAAGGTCCTTCATTGAGAGGGTTGAGCAACTTCGGACGATCAAAGTTGCTCGGTGTATACTTTTTATTGTTCTACTATGTGAAACTTTACGAGTATTAGCTTCCGAGATTATTTCGAAGCCAAAAAAACAACTTTCTATGATAAATGGACAAAAACCATTAAAAGCTCCTCTATAGAGAGAGTTAAGCAACTTCGGACCATCAAAGTTGCTCGGTGTACACTTTTCGTTGTTCTTTTATGTCAAATTTTACGAGTATAAGCTTCCGAGATTATTTCGATGCTAAAACACCAATTTTCTATGACAAATGCACAAAATCCGTTAAAAGCTCCTCTATAGAGAGAGTTGAGCAATTTTGGACCATCAACATTGGTCGGTGTACACTTTTTATTATTCTTCTATGTCAAATTTTAGGAGTATAAGATTTCGAGATTATTTCGATGCCAAAACAACAACTTTCTATTACAAATGGACAAAATCGTGAAAAACTCCATTATAGAGAGAGTTGAGCAACTTCGGACCATCAAAGTTGCTCGGTGTACGCTTTTTATTGTTCTTTTATGTCAAATTTTATTAGTATAAGCTTCCGAGATTATTACGATGCCAAAACACCCATCTTTCTATGACAAATGGTCCAAACCATTAAAAAGCTCCTCGATAGAGAGAGTTGAGCAACTTCGGACCGTCAAAGTTGCTCGGTGTGTACTTTTTATTGTTCTAGTACTTTAAACTTTACGAGTATAAGCTTCCAGGATTATTTCGATGGCAAAACAATAACTTTCTATGACAAATGGACAAAACTGTTAAAAGTTCCTCCATAGAGAGAGTTGAGCAACTTCGGACCATCAAAGTTGTTCGGTGTACACTTTTTATTACTCTTCTATGTCAAATTTTACGAGTATAAGCTTCGTCGATTGTTTCGATGCCAAACTACAATTTTCTATTACAAATAGACAAAACCGTTAAAAGCTCAAACATAAAGAGATTTAGCACCTTCAGACCATCAAAGTTGCTCGGTGTACACTTTTTATTTTTCTTCTATCTCATATTTTACGAGTACAAGCTTCCGAGATTATTACGATGGCAAAACACCAACTTTCTATGACAAATATGCAAAACCGTTAAAAAGCTCCTCGATAGAGAGAGTTGATCAACTTCGGACCGTCGAAGTTGCTCGGTGTACACTTTTTATTGTTCTTCTATATCAAATTTAACGAGTATAAGCTTCCGAGATTATTACGATGCCAAAACACCAACTTTCTATGACAAATGGTCCAAACCGTTAAAAAGCTCCTTCATATAGAGAGTTGAGCTACTTCGGACGATCAAAGTTGCTCGGTTTATACTTTTTATTGTTCTACTATGTCAAACTTTACGAGTATAAGCTTCCGAGATTATTTCGATGCCAAAACAACAAATTTCTATGACAAATGGACAAAAACAATTAAAAGCTCCCCCATGGAGAGAGTTGAGCAACTCCGGACCATCAATGTCTCTCGGTGTACACATTTTATTGTTCTTCTATATCAAATTTTACGAGTATAAGCTTCGTAGATTATTTCGTTGCCAAAACGATAACTTCCTATTACAAACGGACAAAAACCCTTAAAAGCTCCTCTATAGAGAGAGTTGAGCAACTTCGGACCATCAAAGTTGGTCGGCGGACACATTTTTATTATTCTTCTATGTCTAATTTTACGAGTATAAACTTCCTAGATTATTTCGATGCCAAAATAACAACTTTCTATTACAAATAGAAAAAATCGTTAAAAATTCAATCACAGAGAGAGTTGAGCAACTTCGGACCATCAAAGTTGCTCGGTGTACACTTTTTATTATTCTTTTATGTCAAATTTTACGAGTATAAGCTTCATCGATTGTTTCGATGCCAAAACTACAATTTTCTATTACAAATAGACCAAATCGTTAAAAGCTCCTCCATAGAGGGAGTTGAGCAACTTCGGACCATCAAAGTTGCTCAGTGTACACTTTTTATTGTTCTTCTATGTCAAATTTTACGAGTATAGGCTTCCAAGATTATTACAATGCCAAAACACCTACTTTCTATGAAAAATGGTCCAAACCGTTAAAAAGGTCCTTCATTGAGAGGGTTGAGCAACTTCGGACGATCAAAGTTGCTCGGTGTATACTTTTTATTGTTCTACTATGTGAAACTTTACGAGTATTAGCTTCCGAGATTATTTCGATGCCAAAAAAACAACTTTCTATGATAAATGGACAAAAACCATTAAAAGCTCCTCCATAGAGAGAGTTAAGCAACTTCGGACCATCAAAGTTGCTCGGTGTACACTTTTCCTTGTTCTTTTATGTCAAATTTTACGAGTATAAGCTTCCGAGATTATTTCGATGCTAAAACACCAATTTTCTATGACAAATGCACAAAATCCGTTAAAAGCTCCTCTATAGAGAGAGTTGAGCAATTTTGGACCATCAACATTGGTCGGTGTACACTTTTTATTATTCTTCTATGTCAAATTTTAGGAGTATAAGATTTCGAGATTATTTCGATGCCAAAACAACAACTTTCTATTACAAATGGACAAAATCGTGAAAAACTCCATCATAGAGAGAGTTGAGCAACTTCGGACCATCAAAGTTGCTCGGTGTACGCTTTTTATTGTTCTTTTATGTCAAATTTTATTAGTATAAGCTTCCGAGATTATTACGATGCCAAAACACCCATCTTTCTATGACAAATGGTCCAAACCATTAAAAAGCTCCTCGATAGAGAGAGTTGAGCAACTTCGGACCGTCAAAGTTGCTCGGTGTGTACTTTTTATTGTTCTAGTACTTTAAACTTTACGAGTATAAGCTTCCAGGATTATTTCGATGGCAAAACAATAACTTTCTATGACAAATGGACAAAACTGTTAAAAGTTCCTCCATAGAGAGAGTTGAGCAACTTCGGACCATCAAAGTTGTTCGGTGTACACTTTTTATTACTCTTCTATGTCAAATTTTACGAGTATAAGCTTCGTCGATTGTTTTGATGCCAAACTACAATTTTCTATTACAAATAGACAAAACCGTTAAAAGCTCCAACATAAAGAGATTTAGCACCTTCAGACCGTCAAAGTTGCTCGGTGTACACTTTTTATTTTTCTTCTATCTCATATTTTACGAGTACAAGCTTCCGAGATTATTACGATGGCAAAACACCAACTTTCTATGACAAATATGCAAAACCGTTAAAAAGCTCCTCGATAGAGAGAGTTGATCAACTTCGGACCGTCGAAGTTGCTCGGTGTACACTTTTTATTGTTCTTCTATATCAAATTTAACGAGTATAAGCTTCCGAGATTATTACGATGCCAAAACACCAACTTTCTATGACAAATGGTCCAAACCGTTAAAAAGCTCCTTCATATAGAGAGTTGAGCTACTTCGGACGATCAAAGTTGCTCGGTTTATACTTTTTATTGTTCTACTATGTCAAACTTTACGAGTATAAGCTTCCGAGATTATTTCGATGCCAAAACAACAAATTTCTACGACAAATGGACAAAAACAATTAAAAGCTCCCCCATAGAGAGAGTTGAGCAACTCCGGACCATCAATGTCTCTCGGTGTACACATTTTATTGTTCTTCTATATCAAATTTTACGAGTATAAGCTTCGTAGATTATTTCGTTGCCAAAACGATAACTTCCTATTACAAACGGACAAAAACCCTTAAAAGCTCCTCTATAGATGGAGTTGAGCAACTTCGGACCATCAAAGTTGGTCGGCGGACACATTTTTATTATTCTTCTATGTCTAATTTTACGAGTATAAACTTCCTAGATTATTTCGATGCCAAAATAACAACTTTCTATTACAAATAGAAAAAATCGTTAAAAACTCCATCACAGAGAGAGTTGAGCAACTTCGGACCATCAAAGTTGCTCGGTGTACACTTTTTATTATTCTTTTATGTCAAATTTTACGAGTATAAGCTTCATCGATTGTTTCGATGCCAAAACTACAATTTTCTATTACAAATAGACCAAATCGTTAAAAGCTCCTCCATAGAGGGAGTTGAGCAACTTCGGACCATCAAAGTTGCTCGGTGTACACTTTTTATTGTTCTTCTATGTCAAATTTTACGAGTATAGGCTTCCAAGATTATTACAATGCCAAAACACCTACTTTCTATGACAAATGGTCCAAACCGTTAAAAAGGTCCTTCATTGAGAGGGTTGAGCAACTTCGGACGATCAAAGTTGCTCGGTGTATACTTTTTATTGTTCTACTATGTGAAACTTTACGAGTATTAGCTTCCGAGATTATTTCGATGCCAAAAAAACAACTTTCTATGATAAATGGACAAAAACCATTAAAAGCTCCTCCATAGAGAGAGTTAAGCAACTTCGGACCATCAAAGTTGCTCGGTGTACACTTTTCATTGTTCTTTTATGTCAAATTTTACGAGTATAAGCTTCCGAGATTATTTCGATGCTAAAACACCAATTTTCTATGACAAATGCACAAAATCCATTAAAAGCTCCTCTATAGAGAGAGTTGAGCAATTTTGGACCATCAACATTGGTCGGTGTACACTTTTTATTATTCTTCTATGTCAAATTTTAGGAGTATAAGATTTCGAGATTATTTCGATGTCAAAACAACAACTTTCTATTACAAATGGACAAAATCGTGAAAAACTCCATCATAGAGAGAGTTGAGCAACTTCGGACCATCAAAGTTGCTCGGTGTACGCTTTTTATTGTTCTTTTATGTCAAATTTTATTAGTATAAGCTTCCGAGATTATTACGATGCCAAAACACCCATCTTTCTATGACAAATGGTCCAAACCATTAAAAAGCTCCTCGATAGAGAGAGTTGAGCAACTTCGGACCGTCAAAGTTGCTCGGTGTGTACTTTTTATTGTTCTAGTACTTTAAACTTTACGAGTATAAGCTTCCAGGATTATTTCGATGGCAAAACAACAACTTTCTATGACAAATGGACAAAACCGTTAAAAGTTCCTCCATAGAGAGAGTTGAGCAACTTCGGACCATCAAAGTTGTTCGGTGTACACTTTTTATTACTCTTCTATGTCAAATTTTACGAGTATAAGCTTCGTCGATTGTTTCGATGCCAAACTACAATTTTCTATTACAAATAGACAAAACCGTTAAAAGCTCCAACATAGAGAGATTTAGCACCTTCAGACCATCAAAGTTGCTCGGTGTACACTTTTTATTTTTCTTCTATCTCATATTTTACGAGTACAAGCTTCCGAGATTATTACGATGGCAAAACACCAACTTTCTATGACAAATATGCAAAACCGTTAAAAAGCTCCTCGATAGAGAGAGTTGATCAACTTCGGACCATCGAAGTTGCTCGGTGTACACTTTTTATTGTTCTTCTATATCGAATTTAACGAGTATAAGCTTCCGAGATTATTACGATGCCAAAACACCAACTTTCTATGACAAATGGTCCAAACCGTTAAAAAGCTCCTTCATATAGAGAGTTGAGCTACTTCGGACGATCAAAGTTGCTCGGTTTATACTTTTTATTGTTCTACTATGTCAAACTTTACGAGTATAAGCTTCCGAGATTATTTCGATGCCAAAACAACAAATTTCTATGACAAATGGACAAAAACAATTAAAAGCTCCCCCATAGAGAGAGTTGAGCAACTCCGGACCATCAATGTCTCTCGGTGTACACTTTTTATTGTTCTTCTATATCAAATTTTACGAGTATAAGCTTCGTAGATTATTTCGTTGCCAAAACGATAACTTCCTATTACAAACGGACAAAAACCCTTAAAAGCTCCTCTATAGAGAGAGTTGAGCAACTTCGGACCATCAAAGTTGGTCGGCGGACACATTTTTATTATTCTTCTATGTCTAATTTTACGAGCATAAACTTCCTAGATTATTTCGATGCCAAAATAACAACTTTCTATTACAAATAGACAAAATCGTTAAAAACTCTATCACAGAGAGAGTTGAGCAACTTCGGACCATCAAAGTTGCTCGGTGTACACTTTTTATTATTCTTTTATGTCAAATTTTACGAGTATAAGCTTCATCGATTGTTTCGATGCCAAAACTACAATTTTCTATTACAAATAGACCAAATCGTTAAAAGCTCCTCCATAGAGGGAGTTGAGCAACTTCGGACCATCAAAGTTGCTCGGTGTACACTTTTTATTGTTCTTCTATGTCAAATTTTACGAGTATAGGCTTCCAAGATTATTACAATGCCAAAACACCTACTTTCTATGACAAATGGTCCAAACCGTTAAAAAGGTCCTTCATTGAGAGGGTTGAGCAACTTCGGACGATCAAAGTTGCTCGGTGTATACTTTTTATTGTTCTACTATGTGAAACTTTACGAGTATTAGCTTCCGAGATTATTTCGATGCCAAAACAACAACTTTCTATGAAAAATGGGCAAAAACCATTAAAAGCTCCTCCATAGAGAGAGTTAAGCAACTTCGGACCATCAAAGTTGCTCGGTGTACACTTTTCATTGTTCTTTTATGTCAAATTTTACGAGTATAAGCTTCCGAGATTATGTCGATGCTAAAACACCAATTTTCTATGACAAATGCACAAAATCTGTTAAAAGCTCCTCTATAGAGAGAGTTGAGCAATTTTGGACCATCAAAATTGGTCGGTGTACACTTTTTATTATTCTTCTATGTCAAATTTTAGGAGTATAAGATTTCGAGATTATTTTGATGCCAAAACAACAACTTTCTATTACAAATGGACAAAATCATGAAAAACTCCATCATAGAGAGAGTTGAGCAACTTCGGACCATCAAAGTTGCTCGGTGTACGCTTTTTATTGTTCTTTTATGTCAAATTTTATTAGTATAAGCTTCCAAGATTATTACGATGCCAAAACACCCATCTTTCTATGACAAATGGTCCAAACCATTAAAAAGCTCGTCGATAGAGAGAGTTGAGCAACTTCGGACCGTCAAAGTTGCTCGGTGTGTACTTTTTATTGTTCTAGTACTTTAAACTTTACGAGTATAAGCTTCCAGGATTATTTCGATGGCAAAACAACAACTTTCTATGACAAATGGACAAAACCGTTAAAAGTTCCTCCATAGAGAGAGTTGAGCAACTTTGGACCATCAAAGTTGTTCGGTGTACACTTTTTATTACTCTTCTATGTCAAATTTTACGAGTATAAGCTTCGTCGATTGTTTCGATGCCAAACTACAAATTTCTATTACAAATAGACAAAACCGTTAAAAGCTCCAACATGGAGAGATTTAGCACCTTCAGACCATCAACGTTGCTCGGTGTACACTTTTTATTTTTCTTCTATCTCATATTTTACGAGTACAAGCTTCCGAGATTATTACGATGGCAAAACACCAACTTTCTATGACAAATATGCAAAACCGTTAAAAAGCTCCTCGATAGAGAGAGTTGATCAACTTCGGACCATCGAAGTTGCTCGGTGTACACTTTTTATTGTTCTTCTATGTCACATTTAACGAGTATAAGCTTCCGCGATTATTACGATGCCAAAACACCAACTTTCTATGACAAATGGTCCAAACCGTTAAAAAGCTCCTTCATATAGAGAGTTGAGCTACTTCGGACGATCAAAGTTGCTCGGTTTATACTTTTTATTGTTCTACTATGTCAAACTTTACGAGTATAAGCTTCCGAGATTATTTCGATACCAAAACAACAAATTTCTATGACAAATGGACAAAAACAATTAAAAGCTCCCCCATAGAGAGAGTTGAGCAACTCCGGACCATCAATGTCTCTCGGTGTACACTTTTTATTGTTCTTCTATATCAAATTTTACGAGTATAAGATTCGTAGATTATTTCGTTGCCAAAACGATAACTTCCTATTACAAACGGACAAAAACCCTTAAAAGCTCCTCTATAGAGAGAGTTGAGCAACTTCGGACCATCAAAGTTGGTCGGCGGACACATTTTTATTATTCTTCTATGTCTAATTTTACGAGTATAAACTTCCGAGATTATTTCGATGCCAAAACAACAACTTTCTATTACAAATAGACAAAATCGTTAAAAACTCCATCACAGAGAGAGTTGAGCAACTTCGGACCATCAAAGTTGCTCGGTGTACACTTTTTATTATTCTTTTATGTCAAATTTTACGAGTATAAGCTTCATCGATTATTTCGATGCCAAAACTACAATTTTCTATTACAAATAGACCAAATCATTAAAAGCTCCTCCATAGAGGGAGTTGAGCAACTTCGGACCATCAAAGTTGCTCGGTGTACACTTTTTATTGTTCTTCTATGTCAAATTTTACGAGTATAGGCTTCCAAGATTATTACAATGCCAAAACACCTACTTTCTATGACAAATGGTCCAAACCGTTAAAAAGGTCCTTCATTGAGAGGGTTGAGCAACTTCGGACGATCAAAGTTGCTCGGTGTATACTTTTTATTGTTCTAATATGTGAAACTTTACGAGTATTAGCTTCCGAGATTATTTCGATGCCAAAACAACAACTTTCTATGACAAATGGGCAAAAACCATTAAAAGCTCCTCCATAGAGAGAGTTAAGCAACTTCGGACCATCAAAGTTGCTCGGTGTACACTTTTCATTTTTCTTTTATGTCAAATTTTACGAGTATAAGCTTCCGAGATTATTTCGATGCTAAAACACCAATTTTCTATGACAAATGCACAAAATCCGTTAAAAGCTCCTCTATAGAGAGAGTTGAGCAATTTTGGACCATCAAAATTGGTCGGTGTACACTTTTTATTATTCTTCTAAGTCAAATTTTAGGAGTATAGGATTTCGAGATTATTTCGATGCCAAAACAACAACTTTCTATTACAAATGGACAAAATCATGAAAAACTCCATCATAGAGAGAGTTGAGCAACTTCGGACCATCAAAGTTGCTCGGTGTACGCTTTTTATTGTTCTTTTATGTCAAATTTTATTAGTATAAGCTTCCGAGATTATTACGATGCCAAAACACCCATCTTTCTATGACAAATGGTCCAAACCATTAAAAAGCTCCTCGATAGAGAGAGTTGAGCAACTTCGGACCGTCAAAGTTGCTCGGTGTGTACTTTTTATTGTTCTAGTACTTTAAACTTTACGAGTATAAGCTTCCAGGATTATTTCGATGGCAAAACAACAACTTTCTATGACAAATGGACAAAACCGTTAAAAGTTCCTCCATAGAGAGAGTTGAGCAACTTCGGACAGTCAAATTTTCTCGGTGTATACTTTTTATTGTTCTTCTATGTCAAATTTTACGAGTATAAGCTTCATCGATTGTTTCGATACCAAAACTACAATTTTCTATTACAAATAGACCAAATCGTTAAAAGCTCCTCCATAGAGGGAGTTGAGCAACTTCGGACCATCAAAGTTGCTCGATGTACGCTTTTTATTGTTCTTTTATGTCAAATTTTATTAGTATAAGCTTCCGAGATTATTACGATGCCAAAACACCCATCTTTCTATGACAAATGGTCCAAACCATTAAAAAGCTCCTCGATAGAGAGAGTTGAGCAACTTCGGACCGTCAAAGTTGCTCGGTGTGTACTTTTTATTGTTCTAGTACTTTAAACTTTACGAGTATAAGCTTCCAGGATTATTGCGATGGCAAAACAACAACTTTCTATGACAAATGGACAAAACCGTTAAAAGTTCCTCCATAGAGAGAGTTGAGCAACTTCGGACCGTCAAATTTTCTCGGTGTATACTTTTTATTGTTCTTCTATGTCGAATTTTACGAGTATAAACTTTGGAGATTATTAGGATCCGAAAACAAAACCTTTCTATGACAAATGGGCAAAACCATTAAAAAGCTCCTCCACAGAGAGAGTTGAGCAACTTTGAACCATCAAAGTTGCTCGGTGTGGACTTTTTATTGTTTTTCTATGTGAAATTTTACGAGTATAAATTCCGAGATTATTTCGATGCAAAAACACCAACTTTCTATGACAAAAGGTCAAAATCGTTAAAATGCTCCTCCATAGAGAGAGTTCAGCAACTTCGGACCGTTAAAGTTGCTCGGTGTCCACTTTCTATTCTTCTTCTATGTCAAATTTTACGAGAATAAGCTTCCGAGACTATTACGATACCAAAACACGAAATAGACAAAACCGTTAAAATCTCCACCATAGAGAGAGTTGAGCAACTTCCGACACTTCCGACCATCAAAGTTGCTCTGTGTACACTTTTTACTGTTCTTCTATGTCAAATTTTAAGAGTATAAGCTTCCGAGATTATTACGATGGGAAAGCACCAACTTTCTATGACAAATGTGCAAAACCGTTAAAAAGCTCCTCGATAGAGAGAGTTGAGCAACTTCGGACCATCAAAGTTGCTCGGTGTATACTTTTTATTGTTCTATTATGTCAAACTTTACGCGTACAAGCTTTCGAGATTATTTCGATGCCAAATAAACAACTTTCTACGACAAATGGGCAAAACCGTTAAAAGCTCCTCCATAGAGAGAGTTGAGCAACATTGGACCATCATTGTTGCTCGGTTTACAATTTTTATTGTTCTTCTATGTCAAATTTTACGAGTACAAGCATTCGAGATTATTACGATGGCAAAACACCAACTTTCTATGACAAATAGGCAAAATCGTTAAAAACTCCTCGATAGAGAGAGTTGAGCAACTTCGGACCATCAAAGTTGCTCGGTGTACACCTTTTATTCTTCTTCTATGTCAAATTTTACGAGTATAAGCTTCCGAGATTATTACGATGCCAAAACACCAACTTTCTATGACAAATGGTCCAAACCGTTAAAAAGCTCCTCCATAGAGAGAGTTGAGCAACTTTAGACCGTTGAAGTTTCTCGGTGTACACTTTTTATTGTTCTTCTATGTCAAATTTTACGAGTATAAGCTTACGAGATTATTACGATGCCAAAACACGAACTTTCTATGACAAATGGGCAAAACCGTTAAAAGGTCCTCGATACAGAGAGTTGAGCAACTTCGGACCATCAAAGTTGCTCGGTGTGTACTTTTTATTCTTCTACTATGTCAAACTTTACGAGTATAAGCTTCTGAGATTATTACGAATCCAAAACAACCAACTTTCTATGACAAATGGTCCAAACCGTTAAAAAGCTCCTCAATAGAGAGAGTTGAGCAACTTCGGACCATCGAAGTTGCTCGGTGTATACTTTTTATTGTTCTACTATGTCAAACTTTACGAGTACAAGCTTCCGAGATTATTTTGATGCCAAAACAACAACTTTCTATGACAAATGGGCAAAACCATTAAAAGCTCCTCCATAGAGAGAGTTGAGCAACTTCGGACCATCAAAGTTGCTCGGTATACGCTTTTTATTATTCTTCTATGTCAAATTTTATGAGTATAAGCTCACGAGATTATTTCGCTGCCAAAACACCAACTTTCTATGACAAATGGAAAAAACCGTTTAAAGCCCCTCCATAGAGATAGTTGAGCAACTTCGGACAGTCAAATTTTCTCGGTGTATACTTTTTATTGTTCTTCTATGTCAAATTTTACGAGTATAAACTTTGGAGATTATTAGGATCCGAAAACAAAACCTTTCTATGACAAATGGGCAAAACCATTAAAAAGCTCCTCCATAGAGAGAGTTGAGCAACTTTGAACCATCAAAGTTGCTCGGTGTGCACTTTTTATTGTTTTTCTATGTGAAATTTTACGAGTATAACTTCCGAGATTATTTCGATGCCAAAACACCAACTTTCTATGACAAAAGGTCAAAATCGTTAAAATGCTCCTCCATAGAGAGTGTTCAGCAACTTCGGACCGTTAAAGTTGCTCGGTGTCCACTTTCTATTGTTCTTCTATGTCAAATTTTACGAGAATAAGCTTCCGAGATTATTACGATGCTAAAACACGAAATAGACAAAACCATTAAAAGCTCCACCATAGAGAGAGTTGAGCAACTTCCGACCATCAAAGTTGCTCTGTGTACACTTTTTATTGTTCTTCTATGTCAAATTTTACGAGTATAAGCTTCCGAGATTATTTCGATGCCAAAACACCAACTTTCTATGACAAATGGTCAAAATCGTTAAAAAGCTCCTCCATGGAGAGAGTTGAGCAACTTTAGACCGTTGAAGTTTCTCGGTGTACACTTTTTATTGTTCTTCTATGTCAAATTTTACGAGTATAAGCTTACGAGATTATTATGATGCCAAAACACGCACTTTCTATGACAAATGGGCAAAATCGTTAAAAGGTCCTCGATAGAGAGAGTTGAGCAACATCGGACCATCAAAGTTGCTCGGTGTGTACTTTTTATTCTTCTACTATGTCAAACTTTACGAGTATAAGATTCCAAGACTATTTCGATGCCAAAACACCAACTTTCCATTAGAAATGGACAAAACCGTTAAAAGTTCCTCCATAGAGAGAGTTGAGCAACTTCGGACCATCAAAGTTGCTCGGTGTACCCTTTTCATTGTTCTTTTACGTAAAATTTTACGAGTATAAGCTTCCGAGACCATTTCGATGCCAAAACACCAATTTTCTATGACAAATGGACAAAAACCGTTAAAAGCTCCTCCATAGAGAGAGTTGTGCAACTTCGGACCATCAAAGTTGCTCGGTCTGTACTTTTTATTGTTCTACTATGTCAAACTTTGCGAGTACAAGCTTCTAAGACTATTTCGATGTCAAAACAACAACTTTTTATGACAAATGGGCAAAACCATTAAAAGCTCCTCTATAGAGAGAGTTGAGCAACTTCGGACCATCATTGTTGCTCGCTGTACACTTTTTATTGTTCTTCTGTGTCAAATTTTACGAGCATAAGATTCCAAGACTATTTCGATGCCAAAACACCAACTTTCTGTGACAAATAGAGAAAACCATTTAAAGCTCATCCATAGAGAAAGTTGAGCAACTTCGGACTGTTAAAGTTTCTCGGTGTACACTTTTTATTGTTCTTCTATGTCAAATTTTACGAGTATAAGATTTCGAGATTATTATGATGCCAAAACAAAACCTTTCTATGACAAATGTGCAAAACCATTAAAAAGCTCCTCGATAGAGAGAGTTGAGCAACTTCGGAACATCAAAGTTGCTCAGTGTCCACTTTTTATTGTTCTTCTATGTCAAATTTTACGAGTATAAGCTTCCGAGATTATTTCGATGCCAAAACACCAACTTTCTATGACAAATGGTAAAAATCGTTAAAAAGCTCCTCCATGGAGAGAGTTGAGCAACTTTAGACCGTTGAAGTTTCTCGGTGTACACTTTTTATTGTTCTTCTATATCAAATTTTACGAGTATAAGCTTACGAGATTATTACGATGCCAAAACACGAACTTTCTATGACAAATGGGCAAAACCGTTAAAAGGTCCTCGATAGAGAGAGTTGAGCAACTTCGGACCATCAAAGTTGCTCGGTGTGTACTTTTTATTCTTCTACTATGTCAAACTTTACGAGTATAAGCTTATGAGATTATTACGATGCCAAAACAACCAACTTTCTATGAAAAATGTTCCAAACCGTTAAAAAGCTCCTCGATAGAGAGAGTTGACCAACTTCGGACCATCGAAGTTGCTCGGTGTATACTTTTTATTGTTCTACTATGTCAAACTTTACGAGTACAAGCTTCCGAGATTATTTTGATGCCAAAACAACAAATTTCTATGACAAATGGGCAAAACCATTAAAAGCTCCTCCATAGAGAGTGTTGAGCAACTTCGGACCATCAAAGTTGCTCGGTATACGCTTTTTATTATTCTTCTATGTCAAATTTTATGAGTATAAGCTCCCGAGATTATTTCGCTGCCAAAACACCAACTTTCTATGACAAATGGACAAAACCGTTTAAAGCCCCTCCATAGAGAGAGTTGAGCAACTTCGGACAGTCAAATTTTCTCGGTGTATACTTTTTATTGTTCTTCTATGTCAAATTTTACGAGTATAAACTTTGGAGATTATTAGGATCCGAAAAGAAAACCTTTCTATGACAAATGGGCAAAACCATTAAAAAGCTCATCCATAGAGAGAGTTGAGCAATTTTGAACCATCAAAGTTGCTCGGTGTGCACTTTTTATTGTTTTTCTATGTGAAATTTTACGAGTATAAATTCCGAGATTATTTCGATGCCAAAACACCAACTTTCTATGACAAAAGGTCAAAATCGTTAAAATGCTCCTCCATAGAGAGAGTTCAGCAACTTCGGACCGTTAAAGTTGCTCGGTGTCCACTTTCTATTGTTCTTCTATGTCAAATTTTACGAGAATAAGCTTCCGAGATTATTACGATGCCAAAACACGAAATAGACAAAACCATTAAAAGCTCCACCATAGAGAGAGTTGAGCAACTTCCGACACTTCCGACCATCAAAGTTGCTCTGTGTACACTTTTTATTGTTCTTCTATGTCAAATTTTAAGAGTATAAGCTTCCGAGATTATTACGATGGGAAAGCACCAACTTTCTATGACAAATGTGCAAAACCTTTAAAAAGCTCCTCGATAGAGAGAGTTGAGCAACTTCGGACCATCAAAGTTGCTCGGTGTATACTTTTTATTGTTCTATTATGTCAAACTTTACGCGTACAAGCTTTCGAGATTATTTCGATGCCAAATAAACAACTTTCTACGACAAATGGGCAAAACCGTTAAAAGCTCCTCCATAGAGAGAGTTGAGCAACATTGGATCATCATTGTTGCTCGGTATACAATTTTTATTGTTCTTCTATGTCAAATTTTACGAGTATAAGCATTCGAGATTATTACGATGGCAAAACACCAACTTTCTATGACAAATAGGCAAAATCGTTAAAAAGCTCCTCGATAGAGAGAGTTGAGCAACTTCGGACCATCAAAGTTGCTCGGTGTACACCTTTTATTATTCTTCTATGTCAAATTTTACGAGTATAAGCTTCCGAGATTATTACGATGCCAAAACACCAACTTTCTATGACAAATGGTCCAAACCGTTAAAAATCTCCTTCATATAGAGAGTTGAGCTACTTCGGACGATCAAAGTTGCTCGGTTTATACTTTTTATTGTTCTACTATGTCAAACTTTACGAGTATAAGCTTCTGAGATTATTTCGATGCCAAAACAACAAATTTCTATGACAAATGGACAAAAACAATTAAAAGTTCCCCCATAGAGAGAGTTGAGCAACTCCGGACCATCAATGTTGCTCGGTGTACACTTTTTATTGTTCTTCTACAACAAATTTTACGAGTATAAGCTTCGTAGATTATTTCGTTGCCTAAACGATAACTTCCTATTACAAACGGACAAAAACCCTTAAAAGCTCCTCTATAGAGAGAGTGGAGCAACTTCGGACCATCAAAGTTGGTCGGCGGACATTTTTTATTATTTTTCTATGTCTAATTTTACGAGTATAAACTTCCGAGATTATTTCGATGCCAAAACAACAACTTTCTATTACAAATAGACAAAATCGTTAAAAACTCCATCACAGAGAGAGTTGAGCAACTTCGGACCATCAAAGTTGCTCGGTGTACACTTTTTATTGTTCTTTTATGTCAAATTTTATGAGTATAAGCTTCCGAGATTACTATGATGCCAAAACACCCAACTTTCTATGGCAAATGGTCCAAACCATTAAAAAGCTCCCCGATAGAGAGAGTTGAGCAACTTCGGACCATCAAAGTTGCTCGGTGTGTACTTTTTATTATTCTACTATGTCAAACTTTACGAGTATAAGCTTCCGAGATTATTTCGATGGCAAAACAACAACATTCTATGACAAAAGGACAAAACCGTTAAAGATTCCTCCGTAGAGAGAGTTGAGCAACTTCGGACCATCAAAGTTGCTCGGTGTACACTTTTTATTATTCTTTTATGTCAAATTTTATGAGTATAAGCTTCATCGATTGTTTCGATGCCAAAACTACAATTTTCTATTACAAATAGACCAAATCGTTAAAAGCTCCTCCATAGAGAGAGTTGAGCAACTTCGGACCATCAAAGTTGCTCGGTGTACACTTTTTATTGTTCTTCTATGTCAAATTTTACGAGTATAAGCTTCCAAGATTATTACGATGCCAAAACACCTACTTTCTATGACAAATGGTCCAAACCGTTAAAAAGGTCCTTCATTGAGAGGGTTGAGCAACTTCGGACGATCAAAGTTGCTCGGTGTATACTTTTTATTGTTCTACTATGTGAAACTTTACGAGTATTAGCTTCCGAGATTATTTCGATGCCAAAACAACAACTTTCTATGATAAATGGCCAAAAACCATTAAAAGCTCCTCCATAGAGAGAGTTAAGCAACTTTGGACCATCAAAGTTGCTCGGTGTACACTTTTCACTGTTCTTTTATGTCAAATTTTACGAGTATAAGCTTCCGAGATTATTTCGATGCTAAAACACCAATTTTCTATGACAAATGGACAAAATCCGTTAAAAGCTCCTCTATAGAGAGAGTTGAGCAATTTTGGACCATCAAAATTGGTCGGTGTACACTTTTTATTATTCTTCTATGTCAAATTTTGGGAGTATAAGATTTCGAGATTATTTCATGCCAAAACAACAACTTTCTATTACAAATGGACAAAATCATGAAAAACTCCATCATAGAGAGAGTTGAGCAACTTCGGACCATCAAAGTTGCTCGGTGTACGCTTTTTATTGTTCTTTTATGTCAAATTTTATTTGTATAAGCTTCCGAGATTATTACAATGCCAAAACACCAACTTTCTATGACAAATGGTCCAAACCGTTAAAAAGCTCCTTCATATAGAGAGTTGAGCTACTTCGGACGATCAAAGTTGCTCGGTTTATACTTTTTATTGTTCTACTATGTCAAACTTTACGAGTATAAGCTTCCGAGATTATTTCGATGCCAAAACAACAAATTTCTATGACAAATGGACAAAAACAATTAAAAGCTCCCCCATAGAGAGAGTTGAGCAACTCCGGACCATCAATGTCTCTCGGTGTACACTTTTTATTGTTCTTCTATATCAAATTTTACGAGTATAAGCTTCGTAGATTATTTCGTTGCCAAAACGATAACTTCCTATTACAAACGGACAAAAACCCTTAAAAGCTCCTCTATAGAGAGAGTTGAGCAACTTCGGACCATCAAAGTTGGTCGGCGGACACATTTTTATTATTCTTCTATGTCTAATTTTACGAGTATAAACTTCCGAGATTATTTGGATGCCAAAACAACAACTTTCTATTACTAATAGATAAAATCGTTAAAAACTCCATCACAGAGAGAGTTGAGCAACTTCGGACCATCAAAGTTGCTCGGTGTACACTTTTTATTATTCTTTTATGTCAAATTTTACGAGTATAAGCTTCATCGATTGTTTCGATGCCAAAACTACAATTTTCTATTACAAATAGACCAAATCGTTAAAAGCTCCTCCATAGAGGGAGTTGAGCAACTTCGGACCATCAAAGTTGCTCGGTGTACACTTTTTATTGTTCTTCTATGTCAAATTTTACGAGTATAGGCTTCCAAGATTATTACAATGCCAAAACACCTACTTTCTATGACAAATGGTCCAAACCGTTAAAAAGGTCCTTCATTGAGAGGGTTGAGCAACTTCGGACGATCAAAGTTGCTCGGTGTATACTTTTTATTGTTCTACTATGTGAAACTTTACGAGTATTAGCTTCCGAGATTATTTCGATGCCAAAACAACAACTTTCTATGACAAATGGGCAAAAACCATTAAAAGCTCCTCCATAGAGAGAGTTAAGCAACTTCGGACCATCAAAGTTGCTCGGTGTACACTTTTCATTGTTCTTTTATGTCAAATTTTACGAGTATAAGCTTCCGAGATTATGTCGATGCTAAAACACCAATTTTCTATGACAAATGCACAAAATCCGTTAAAAGCTCCTCTATAGAGAGAGTTGAGCAATTTTGGACCATCAAAATTGGTCGGTGTACACTTTTTATTATTCTTCTATGTCAAATTTTAGGAGTATAAGATTTCGAGATTATTTCGATGCCAAAACAACAACTTTCTATTACAAATAGACAAAATCATGAAAAACTCCATCATAGAGAGAGTTGAGCAACTTCGGACCATCAAAGTTGCTCGGTGTACGCTTTTTATTGTTCTTTTATGTCAAATTTTATTAGTATAAGCTTCCGAGATTATTACGATGCCAAAACACCCATCTTTCTATGACAAATGGTCCAAACCATTAAAAAGCTCCTCGATAGAGAGAGTTGAGCAACTTCGGACCGTCAAAGTTGCTCGGTGTGTACTTTTTATTGTTCTAGTACTTTAAACTTTACGAGTATAAGCTTCCAGGATTATTTCGATGGCAAAACAACAACTTTCTATGACAAATGGACAAAACCGTTAAAAGTTCCTCCATAGAGAGAGTTGAGCAACTTCGGACCATCAAAGTTGTTCGGTGTACACTTTTTATTACTCTTCTATGTCAAATTTTACGAGTATAAGCTTCGTCGATTGTTTCGATGCCAAACTACAATTTTCTATTACAAATAGACAAAACCGTTAAAAGCTCCAACATAGAGAGATTTAGCACCTTCAGACCATCAAAGTTGCTCGGTGTACACTTTTTATTTTTCTTCTATCTCATATTTTACGAGTACAAGCTTCCGAGATTATTACGATGGCAAAACACCAACTTTCTATGACAAATATGCAAAACCGTTAAAAAGCTCCTCGATAGAGAGAGTTGATCAACTTCGGACCGTCGAAGTTGGTCGGTGTACACTTTTTATTGTTCTTCTATGTCAAATTTAACGAGTATAAGCTTCCGAGATTATTACGATGCCAAAACACCAACTTTCTATGACAAATGGTCCAAACCGTTAAAAAGCTCCTTCATATAGAGAGTTGAGCTACTTCGGACGATCAAAGTTGCTCGGTTTATACTTTTTATTGTTCTACTATGTCAAACTTTACGAGTATAAGCTTCCGAGATTATTTCGATGCCAAAACAACAAATTTCTATGACAAATGGACAAAAACAATTAAAAGCTCCCCCATAGAGAGAGTTGAGCAACTCCGGACCATCAATGTCTCTCGGTGTACACTTTTTATTGTTCTTCTATATCAAATTTTACGAGTATAAGCTTCGTAGATTATTTCGTTGCCAAAACGATAACTTCCTATTACAAACGGACAAAAACCCTTAAAAGCTCCTCTATAGAGAGAGTTGAGCAACTTCGGACCATCAAAGTTGGTCGGCGGACACATTTTTATTATTCTTCTATGTCTAATTTTACGAGTATAAACTTCCGAGAATATTACGATGCCAAAACACCAACTTTCTATGACAAATGGTCCAAACCGTTAAAAAGCTCCTTCATATAGAGAGTTGAGCTACTTCGGACGATCAAAGTTGCTCGGTTTATACTTTTTATTGTTCTACTATGTCAAACTTTACGAGTATAAGCTTCCGAGATTATTTCGATGCCAAAACAACAAATTTCTATGACAAATGGACAAAAACAATTAAAAGCTCCCCCATAGAGAGAGTTGAGCAACTCCGGACCATCAATGTCTCTCGGTGTACACTTTTTATTGTTCTTCTATATCAAATTTTACGAGTATAAGCTTCGTAGATTATTTCGTTGCCAAAACGATAACTTCCTATTACAAACGGACAAAAACCCTTAAAAGCTCCTCTATAAAGAGAGTTGAGCAACTTCGGACCATCAAAGTTGGTCGGCGGACACATTTTTATTATTCTTCTATGTCTAATTTTACGAGTATAAACTTCCGAGATTATTTCGATGCCAAAACAACAACTTTCTATTACAAATAGACAAAATCGTTAAAAACTCCATCACAGAGAGAGTTGAGCAACTTCGGACCATCAAAGTTGCTCGGTGTACACTTTTTATTATTCTTTTATGTCAAATTTTACGAGTATAAGCTTCATCGATTGTTTCGATGCCAAAACTACAATTTTCTATTACAAATAGACCAAATCGTTAAAAGCTCCTCCATAGAGGGAGTTGAGCAACTTCGGACCATCAAAGTTGCTCGGTGTACACTTTTTATTGTTCTTCTATGTCAAATTTTACGAGTATAGGCTTCCGAGATTATTTCGATGCCAAAACACCAACTTTCTATGAAAAAAGGTCAAAATCGTTAAAATGATCCTCCATAGAGAGAGTTCAGCAACTTCGGACCGTTAAAGTTGCTCGGTGTCCACTTTCTATTGTTCTTCTATGTCAAATTTTACGAGAATAAGCTTCCGAGATTATTACGATGCCAAAACACGAAATAGACAAAACCGTTAAAAGCTCCACCATAGAGAGAGTTGAGCAACTTCCGACACTTCCGACCGTCAAAGTTGCTCTGTGTACACTTTTTATTGTTCTTCTATGTCAAATTTTAAGAGTATAAGCTTCCGAGATTATTACGATGGGAAAGCACCAACTTTCTATGACAAATGTTCAAAACCTTTAAAAAGCTCCTCGATAGAGAGAGTTGAGCAACTTCGGACCATCAAAGTTGCTCGGTGTATACTTTTTATTGTTCTATTATGTCAAACTTTACGCGTACAAGCTTTCGAGATTATTTCGATGCCAAATAAACAACTTTCTACGACAAATGGGCAAAACCGTTAAAAGCTCCTCCATAGAGAGAGTTGAGCAACATTGGATCATCATTGTTGCTCGGTATACAATTTTTATTGTTCTTCTATGTCAAATTTTACGAGTATAAGCATTCGAGATTATTACGATGGCAAAACACCAACTTTCTATGACAAATAGGCAAAATCGTTAAAAAGCTCCTCGATAGAGAGAGTTGAGCAACTTCGGACCATCAATGTTGCTCGGTGTACAGCTTTTATTATTCTTCTATGTCAAATTTTACGAGTATAAGCTTCCGAGATTATTACGATGCCAAAACACCAACTTTCTATGACAAATGGTCCAAACCGTTAAAAATCTCCTTCATATAGAGAGTTGAGCTACTTCGGACGATCAAAGTTGCTCGGTTTATACTTTTTATTGTTCTACTATGTCAAACTTTACGAGTATAAGCTTCTGAGATTATTTCGATGCCAAAACAACAAATTTCTATGACAAATGGACAAAAACAATTAAAAGTTCCCCCATAGAGAGAGTTGAGCAACTCCGGACCATCAATGTTGCTCGGTGTACACTTTTTATTGTTCTTCTATAACAAATTTTACGAGTATAAGCTTCGTAGATTATTTCGTTGCCTAAACGATAACTTCCTATTACAAACGGACAAAAACCCTTAAAAGCTCCTCTATAGAGAGAGTGGAGCAACTTCGGACCATCAAAGTTGGTCGGCGGACACTTTTTATTATTTTTCTATGTCTAATTTTACGAGTATAAACTTCCGAGATTATTTCGATGCCAAAACAACAACTTTCTATTACAAATAGACAAAATCGTTAAAAACTCCATCACAGAGAGAGTTGAGCAACTTCGGACCATCAAAGTTGCTCGGTGTACACTTTTTATTGTTCTTTTATGTCAAATTTTATGAGTATAAGCTTCCGAGATTACTACGATGCCAAAACACCCAACTTTCTATGGCAAATGGTCCAAACCATTAAAAAGCTCCCCGATAGAGAGAGTTGAGCAACTTCGGACCATCAAAGTTGCTCGGTGTGTACTTTTTATTATTCTACTATGTCAAACTTTACGAGTATAAGCTTCCGAGATTATTTCGATGGCAAAACAACAACATTCTATGACAAAAGGACAAAACCGTTAAAGATTCCTCCGTAGAGAGAGTTGAGCAACTTCGGACCATCAAAGTTGCTCGGTGTACACTTTTTATTATTCTTTTATGTCAAATTTTATGAGTATAAGCTTCATCGATTGTTTCGATGCCAAAACTACAATTTTCTATTACAAATAGACCAAATCGTTAAAAGCTCCTCTATAGAGAGAGTTGAGCAACTTCGGACCATCAAAGTTGCTCGGTGTACACTTTTTATTGTTCTTCTATGTCAAATTTTACGAGTATAAGCTTCCAAGATTATTACGATGCCAAAACAGCTACTTTCTATGACAAATGGTCCAAACCGTTAAAAAGGTCCTTCATTGAGAGGGTTGAGCAACTTCGGACGATCAAAGTTGCTCGGTGTATACTTTTTATTTTTCTTCTATCTCATATTTTACGAGTACAAGCTTCCGAGATTATTACGATGGCAAAACACCAACTTTCTATGACAAATATGCAAAACCGTTAAAAAGCTCCTCGATAGAGAGAGTTGATCAACTTCGGACCGTCGAAGTTGCTCGGTGTACACTTTTTATTGTTCTTCTATGTCAAATTTAACGAGTATAAGCTTCCGAGATTATTACGATGACAAAACACCAACTTTCTGTGATAAATGGCCAAAAACCATTAAAAGCTCCTCCATAGAGAGAGTTAAGCAACTTTGGACCATCAATGTTGCTCGGTGTACACTTTTTATTGTTCTTCTATAACAAATTTTACGAGTATAAGCTTCGTAGATTATTTCGTTGCCTAAACGATAACTTCCTATTACAAACGGACAAAAACCCTTAAAAGCTCCTCTATAGAGAGAGTGGAGCAACTTCGGACCATCAAAGTTGGTCGGCGGACACTTTTTATTATTTTTCTATGTCTAATTTTACGAGTATAAACTTCCGAGATTATTTCGATGCCAAAACAACAACTTTCTATTACAAATAGACAAAACCGTTAAAAGCTCCAACATAGAGAGATTTAGCACCTTCAGACCATCAAAGTTGCTCGGTGTACACTTTTTATTTTTCTTCTATCTCATATTTTACGAGTACAAGCTTCCGAGATTATTACGATGGCAAAACACCAACTTTCTATGAAAAATATGCAAAACCGTTAAAAAGCTCCTCGATAGAGAGAGTTGATCAACTTCGGACCGTCGAAGTTGCTCGGTGTACACTTTTTATTGTTCTTCTATGTCAAATTTAACGAGTATAAGCTTCCGAGATTATTACGATGACAAAACACCAACTTTCTATGACAAATGGTCCAAACCGTTAAAAAGCTCCTTCATATAGAGAGTTGAGCTACTTCGGACGATCAAAGTTGCTCGGTTTATACTTTTTATTGTTCTACTATGTCAAACTTTACGAGTATAAGCTTCCGAGATTATTTCGATGCCAAAACAACAAATTTCTATGACAAATGGACAAAAACAATTAAAAGCTCCCCCATAGAGAGAGTTGAGCAACTCCGGACCATCAATGTCTCTCGGTGTACACTTTTTATTGTTCTTCTATATCAAATTTTACGAGTATAAGCTTCGTAGATTATTTCGTTGCCAAAACGATAACTTCCTATTACAAACGGACAAAAACCCTTAAAAGCTCCTCTATAGAGAGAGTTGAGCAACTTCGGACCATCAAAGTTGGTCGGCGGACACATTTTTATTATTCTTCTATGTCTAATTTTACGAGTATAAACTTCCTAGATTATTTCGATGCCAAAACAACAACTTTCTATTACAAATAGACAAAATCGTTAAAAACTCCATCACAGAGAGAGTTGAGCAACTTCGGACCATCAAAGTTGCTCGGTGTACACTTTTTATTATTCTTTTATGTCAAATTTTACGAGTATAAGCTTCATCGATTGTTTCGATGCCAAAACTACAATTTTCTATTACAAATAGACCAAATCGTTAAAAGCTCCTCCATAGAGGGAGTTGAGCAACTTCGGACCATCAAAGTTGCTCGGTGTACACTTTTTATTGTTCTTCTATGTCAAATTTTACGAGTATAGGCTTCCAAGATTATTACAATGCCAAAACACCGACTTTCTATGACAGATGGTCCAAACCGTTAAAAAGGTCCTTCATTGAGAGGGTTGAGCAACTTCGGACGATCAAAGTTGCTCGGTGTATACTTTTTATTGTTCTACTATGTGAAACTTTACGAGTATTAGCTTCCGAGATTATTTCGATGCCAAAACAACAACTTTCTATGACAAATGGGCAAAAACCATTAAAAGCTCCTCCATAGAGAGAGTTAAGCAACTTCGGACCATCAAAGTTGCTCGGTGTACACTTTTCATTGTTCTTTTATGTTAAATTTTACGAGTATAAGCTTCCGAGATTATGTCGATTCTAAAACACCAATTTTCTATGACAAATGCACAAAATCCGTTAAAAGCTCCTCTATAGAGAGAGTTGAGCAATTTTGGACCATCAAAATTGGTCGGTATACACTTTTTATTATTCTTCTATGTCAAATTTTAGGAGTATAAGATTTCGAGATTATTTCGATGCCAAAACAACAACTTTCTATTACAAATGGACAAAATCATGAAAAACTCCATCATAGAGAGAGTTGAGCAACTTCGGACCATCAAAGTTGCTCGGTGTACGCTTTTTATTGTTCTTTTATGTCAAATTTTATTAGTATAAGCTTCCGAGATTATTACGATGCCAAAACACCCATCTTTCTATGACAAATGGTCCAAACCATTAAAAAGCTTCTCGATAGAGAGAGTTGAGCAACTTCGGACCGTCAAAGTTGCTCGGTGTGTACTTTTTATTGTTCTAGTACTTTAAACTTTACGAGTATAAGCTTCCAGGATTATTTCGATGGCAAAACAACAACTTTCTATGACAAATGGACAAAACCGTTAAAAGTTCCTCCATAGAGAGAGTTGAGCAACTTCGGACCATCAAAGTTGTTCGGTGTACACTTTTTATTACTCTTCTATGTCAAATTTTACGAGTATAAGCTTCGTCGATTGTTTCGATGCCAAACTACAATTTTCTATTACAAATAGACAAAACCGTTAAAAGCTCCAACATAGAGAGATTTAGCACCTTCAGACCATCAAAGTTGCTCGGTGTACACTTTCTTCTATCTCATATTTTACGAGTACAAGCTTCCGAGATTATTACGATGGCAAAACACCAACTTTCTATGACAAATATGCAAAACCGTTAAAAAGCTCCTCGATAGAGAGAGTTGATCAACTTCGGACCGTCGAAGTTGCTCGGTGTACACTTTTTATTGTTCTTCTATGTCAAATTTAACGAGTATAAGCTTCCGAGATTATTACGATGCCAAAACACCAAATTTCTATGACAAATGGTCCAAACCGTTAAAAAGCTCCTTCATATAGAGAGTTGAGCTACTTCGGACGATCAAAGTTGCTCGGTTTATACTTTTTATTGTTCTACTATGTCAAACTTTACGAGTATAAGCTTCCGAGATTATTTCGATGCCAAAACAACAAATTTCTATGACAAATGGACAAAAACAATTAAAAGCTCCCCCATAGAGAGAGTTGAGCAACTCCGGACCATCAATGTCTCTCGGTGTACACTTTTTATTGTTCTTCTATATCAAATTTTACGAGTATAAGCTTCGTAGATTATTTCGTTGCCAAAACGATAACTTCCTATTACAAACGGACAAAAACCCTTAAAAGCTCCTCTATAGAGAGAGTTGAGCAACTTCGGACCATCAAAGTTGGTCGGCGGACACATTTTTATTATTCTTCTATGTCTAATTTTACGAGTATAAACTTCCGAGATTATTACGATGCCAAAACACCAACTTTCTATGACAAATGGTCCAAACCGTTAAAAAGCTCCTTCATATAGAGAGTTGAGCTACTTCGGACGATCAAAGTTGCTCGGTTTATACTTTTTATTGTTCTACTATGTCAAACTTTACGAGTATAAGCTTCCGAGATTATTTCGATGCCAAAACAACAAATTTCTATGACAAATGGACAAAAACAATTAAAAGCTCCTCGATAGAGATATTTGAGCAACTCCGGACCATCAATGTCTCTCGGTGTACACTTTTTATTGTTCTTCTATATCAAATTTTACGAGTATAAGCTTCGTAGATTATTTCGTTGCCAAAACGATAACTTCATATTACAAACGGACAAAAACCCTTAAAAGCTCCTCTATAGAGAGAGTTGAGCAACTTCGGTCCATCAAAGTTGGTCGGCGGACACATTTTTATTATTCTTCTATGTCTAATTTTACGAGTATAAACTTCCGAGATTATTTCGATGCCAAAACAACAACTTTCTATTACAAATAGACAAAATCGTTAAAAACTCCATCACAGAGAGAGTTGAGCAACTTCGGACCATCAAAGTTGCTCGGTGTACACTTTTTATTATTCTTTTATGTCAAATTTTACGAGTATAAGCTTCATCGATTGTTTCGATGCCAAAACTACAATTTTCTATTACAAATAGACCAAATCGTTAAAAGCTCCTCCATAGAGGGAGTTGAGCAACTTCGGACCATCAAAGTTGCTCGGTGTACACTTTTTATTGTTCTTCTATGTCAAATTTCACGAGTATAGGCTTCCAAGATTATTACAATGCCAAAACACCTACTTTCTATGACAAATGGTCCAAACCGTTAAAAACGTCCTTCATTGAGAGGGTTGAGCAACTTCGGACGATCAAAGTTGCTCGGTGTATACTTTTTATTGTTCTACTATGTGAAACTTTACGAGTATTAGCTTCCGAGATTATTTCGTTGCCAAAACAACAACTTTCTATGAGAAATGGGCAAAAACGATTAAAAGCTCCTCCATAGAGAGAGTTAAGCAACTTCGGACCATCAAAGTTGCTCGGTGTACACTTTTCATTGTTCTTTTATGTCAAATTTTTCGAGTATAAGCTTCTGAGATTATTTCGATGCTAAAACACTAATTTTCTATGACAAATGCACAAAATCCGTTAAAAGCTCCTCTATAGAGAAAGTTGAGCAATTTTGGACCATCAAAATTGGTCGGTGTACACTTTTTATTATTCTTCTATGTCAAATTTTAGGAGTATAAGATTTCGAGATTATTTCGATGCCAAAACAACAACTTTCTATTACAACTGGACAAAATCATGAAAAACTCCATCATAGAGAGAGTTGAGCAACTTCGGACCATCAAAGTTGCTCGGTTTACGCTTTTTATTGTTCTTTTATGTCAAATTTTATTAGTATAAGCTTCCGAGATTATTACGATGCCAAAACACCCATCTTTCTATGACAAATGGTCCAAACCATTAAAAAGCTCCTCGATAGAGAGAGTTGAGCAACTTCGGACCGTCAAAGTTGCTCGATGTGTACTTTTTATTGTTCTAGTACTTTAAACTTTACGAGTATAAGCTTCCAGGATTATTTCGATGGCAAAACAACAACTTTCTATGACAAATGGACAAAACCGTTAAAAGTTCCTCCATAGAGAGAGTTGAGCAACTTCGGACCATCAAAGTTGTTCGGTGTACACTTTTTATTACTCTTCTATGTCAAATTTTACGAGTATAAGCTTCGTCGATTGTTTCGATGCCAAACTACAATTTTCTATTACAAATAGACAAAACCGTTAAAAGCTCCAACATAGAGAGATTTAGCACCTTCAGACCATCAAAGTTGCTCGGTGTACACTTTCTTCTATCTCATATTTTACGAGTACAAGCTTCCGAGATTATTACGATGGCAAAACACCAACTTTCTATGACAAATATGCAAAACCGTTAAAAAGCTCCTCGATAGAGAGAGTTGATCAACTTCGGACCGTCGAAGTTGCTCGGTGTACACTTTTTATTGTTCTTCTATGTCAAATTTAACGAGTATAAGCTTCCGAGATTATTACGATGCCAAAACACCAAATTTCTATGACAAATGGTCCAAACCGTTAAAAAGCTCCTTCATATAGAGAGTTGAGCTACTTCGGACGATCAAAGTTGCTCGGTTTATACTTTTTATTGTTCTACTATGTCAAACTTTACGAGTATAAGCTTCCGAGATTATTTCGATGCCAAAACAACAAATTTCTATGACAAATGGACAAAAACAATTAAAAGCTCCCCCATAGAGAGAGTTGAGCAACTCCGGACCATCAATGTCTCTCGGTGTACACTTTTTATTGTTCTTCTATATCAAATTTTACGAGTATAAGCTTCGTAGATTATTTCGTTGCCAAAACGATAACTTCCTATTACAAACGGACAAAAACCCTTAAAAGCTCCTCTATAGAGAGAGTTGAGCAACTTCGGGCCATCAAAGTTGGTCGGCGGACACATTTTTATTATTCTTCTATGTCTAATTTTACGAGTATAAACTTCCGAGATTATTTCGATGCCAAAACAACAACTTTCTATTACAAATAGACAAAATCGTTAAAAACTCCATCACAGAGAGAGTTGAGCAACTTCGGACCATCAAAGTTGCTCGGTGTACACTTTTTATTATTCTTTTATGTCAAATTTTACGAGTATAAGCTTCATCGATTGTTTCGATGCCAAAACTACAATTTTCTATTACAAATAGACCAAATCGTTAAAAGCTCCTCCATAGAGGGAGTTGAGCAACTTCGGACCATCAAAGTTGCTCGGTGTACACTTTTTATTGTTCTTCTATGTCAAATTTTACGAGTATAGGCTTTCAAGATTATTACAATGCCAAAACACCTACTTTCTATGACAAATGGTCCAAACAGTTAAAAACGTCCTTCATTGAGAGGGTTGAGCAACTTCGGACGATCAAAGTTGCTCGGTGTATACTTTTTATTGTTCTACTATGTGAAACTTTACGAGTATTAGCTTCCGAGATTATTTCGATGCCAAAACAACAACTTTCTATGACAAATGGGCAAAAACCATTAAAAGCTCCTCCATAGAGAGAGTTAAGCAACTTCGGACCATCAAAGTTGCTCGGTGTACACTTTCCATTGTTCTTTTATGTCAAATTTTTCGAGTATAAGCTTCTGAGATTATTTCGATGCTAAAACACCAATTTTCTATGACAAATGCACAAAATCCGTTAAAAGCTCCTCTATAGAGAGAGTTGAGCAATTTTGGACCATCAAAATTGGTCGGTGTACACTTTTTATTATTCTTCTATGTTAAATTTTAGGAGTATAAGATTTCGAGATTATTTCGATGCCAAAACAACAACTTTCTATTACAAATGGACAAAATCATGAAAAACTCCATCATAGAGAGAGTTGAGCAACTTCGGACCATCAAAGTTGCTCGGTGTACGCTTTTTATTGTTCTTTTATGTCAAATTTTTTTAGTATAAGCTTCCGAGATTATTACGATGCCAAAACACCCATCTTTCTATGACAAATGGTCCAAACCATTAAAAAGCTCCTCGATAGAGAGAGTTGAGCAACTTCGGACCGTCAAAGTTGCTCGGTGTGTACTTTTTATTGTTCTAGTACTTTAAACTTTACGAGTATAAGCTTCCAGGATTATTTCGATGGCAAAACAACAACTTTCTATGACAAATGGACAAAACCGTTAAAAGTTCCTCCATAGAGAGAGTTGAGCAACTTCGGACCATCAAAGTTGTTCGGTGTACACTTTTTATTACTCTTCTATGTCAAATTTTACGAGTATAAGCTTCGTCGATTGTTTCGATGCCAAACTACAATTTTCTATTACAAATAGACAAAACCGTTAAAAGCTCCAACATAGAGAGATTTAGCACCTTCAGACCATCAAAGTTGCTCGGTGTACACTTTTTATTTTTCTTCTATCTCATATTTTACGAGTACAAGCTTCCGAGATTATTACGATGGCAAAACACCAACTTTCTATGACAAATATGCAAAACCGTTAAAAAGCTCCTCGATAGAGAGAGTTGATCAACTTCGGACCGTCGAAGTTGCTCGGTGTACACTTTTTATTGTTCTTCTATGTCAAATTTAACGAGTATAAGCTTCCGAGATTATTACGATGCCAAAACACCAACTTTCTATGACAAATGGTCCAAACTGTTAAAAAGCTCCTTCATATAGAGAGTTGAGCTACTTCGGACGATCAAAGTTGCTCGGTTTATACTTTTTATTGTTCTACTATGTCAAACTTTACGAGTATAAGCTTCCGAGATTATTTCGATGCCAAAACAACAAATTTCTATGACAAATGGAAAAAAATAATTAAAAGCTCCCCCATAGAGAGATTTGAGCAACTCCGGACCATCAATGTCTCTCGGTGTACACTTTTTATTGTTCTTCTATATCAAATTTTACGAGTATAAGCTTCGTAGATTATTTCGTTGCCAAAACGATAACTTCATATTACAAACGGACAAAAACCCTTAAAAGCTCCTCTATAGAGAGAGTTGAGCAACTTCGGTCCATCAAAGTTGGTCGGCGGACACATTTTTATTATTCTTCTATGTCTAATTTTACGAGTATAAACTTCCGAGATTATTTCGATGCCAAAACAACAACTTTCTATTACAAATAGACAAAATCGTTAAAAACTCCATCACAGAGAGAGTTGAGCAACTTCGGACCATCAAAGTTGCTCGGTGTACACTTTTTATTATTCTTTTATGTTAAATTTTACGAGTATAAGCTTCATCGATTGTTTCGATGCCAAAACTACAATTTTCTATTACAAATAGACCAAATCGTTAAAAGCTCCTCCATAGAGGGAGTTGAGCAACTTCGGACCATCAAAGTTGCTCGGTGTACACTTTTTATTGTTCTTCTATGTCAAATTTTACGAGTATAGGCTTTCAAGATTATTACAATGCCAAAACACCTACTTTCTATGACAAATGGTCCAAAACGTTAAAAATGTCCTTCATTGAGAGGGTTGAGCAACTTCGGACGATCAAAGTTGCTCGGTGTATACTTTTTATTGTTCTACTATGTGAAACTTTACGAGTATTAGCTTCCGAGATTATTTCGATGCCAAAACAACAACTTTCTATGACAAATGGGCAAAAACCATTAAAAGCTCCTCCATAGAAAGAGTTAAGCAACTTCGGACCATCAAAGTTGCTCGGTGTACACTTTTCATTGTTCTTTTATGTCAAATTTTTCGAGTATAAGCTTCTGAGATTATTTCGATGCTAAAACACCAATTTTCTATGACAAATGCACAAAATCCGTTAAAAGCTCCTCTATAGAGAGAGTTGAGCAATTTTGGACCATCAAAATTGGTCGGTGTACACTTTTTATTATTCTTCTATGTCAAATTTTAGGAGCATAAGATTTCGAGATTATTTCGATGCCAAAACAACAACTTTCTATTACAAATGGACAAAATCATGAAAAACTCCATCATAGAGAGAGTTGAGCAACTTCGGACCATCAAAGTTGCTCGGTGTACGCTTTTTATTGTTCTTTTATGTCAAATTTTATTAGTATAAGCTTCCGAGATTATTACGATGCCAAAACACCCATCTTTCTATGAAAAATGGTCCAAACCATTAAAAAGCTCCTCGACAGAGAGAGTTGAGCAACTTCGGACCGTCAAAGTTGCTCGGTGTGTACTTTTTATTGTTCTAGTACTTTAAACTTTACGAGTATAAGCTTCCAGGATTATTTCGATGGCAAAACAACAACTTTCTATGACAAATGGACAAAACCGTTAAAAGTTTCTCCACAGAGAGAGTTGAGCAACTTCGGACCATCAAAGTTGTTCGGTGTACACTTTTTATTACTCTTCTATGTCAAATTTTACGACTATAAGCTTCGTCGATTGTTTCGATGCCAAACTACAATTTTCTATTACAAATAGACAAAACCGTTAAAAGCTCCAACATAGAGAGATTTAGCACCTTCAGACCATCAAAGTTGCTCGGTGTACACTTTTTATTTTTCTTCTATCTCATATTTTACGAGTACAAGCTTCCGAGATTATTACGATGGCAAAACACCAACTTTCTATGACAAATATGCAAAACCGTTAAAAAGCTCCTCGATAGAGAGAGTTGATCAACTTCGGACCGTCGAAGTTGCTCGGTGTACACTTTTTATTGTTCTTCTATGTCAAATTTAACGAGTATAAGCTTCCGAGATTATTACGATGCCAAAACACCAACTTTCTATGACAAATGGTCCAAACTGTTAAAAAGCTCCTTCATATAGAGAGTTGAGCTACTTCGGACGATCAAAGTTGCTCGGTTTATACTTTTTATTGTTCTACTATGTCAAACTTTACGAGTATAAGCTTCCGAGATTATTTCGATGCCAAAACAACAAATTTCTATGACAAATGGAAAAAAATAATTAAAAGCTCCCCCATAGAGAGATTTGAGCAACTCCGGACCATCAATGTCTCTCGGTGTACACTTTTTATTGTTCTTCTATATCAAATTTTACGAGTATAAGCTTCGTAGATTATTTCGTTGCCAAAACGATAACTTCATATTACAAACGGAGAAAAACCCTTAAAAGCTCCTCTATAGAGAGAGTTGAGCAACTTCGGTCCATCAAAGTTGGTCGGCGGACACATTTTTATTATTCTTCTATGTCTAATTTTACGAGTATAAACTTCCGAGATTATTTCGATGCCAAAACAACAACTTTCTATTACAAATAGACAAAATCGTTAAAAACTCCATCACAGAGAGAGTTGAGCAACTTCGGACCATCAAAGTTGCTCGGTGTACACTTTTTATTATTCTTTTATGTTAAATTTTACGAGTATAAGCTTCATCGATTGTTTCGATGCCAAAACTACAATTTTCTATTACAAATAGACCAAATCGTTAAAAGCTCCTCCATAGAGGGAGTTGAGCAACTTCGGACCATCAAAGTTGCTCGGTGTACACTTTTTATTGTTCTTCTATGTCAAATTTTACGAGTATAGGCTTTCAAGATTATTACAATGCCAAAACACCTACTTTCTATGACAAATGGTCCAAAACGTTAAAAATGTCCTTCATTGAGAGGGTTGAGCAACTTCGGACGATCAAAGTTGCTCGGTGTATACTTTTTATTGTTCTACTATGTGAAACTTTACGAGTATTAGCTTCCGAGATTATTTCGATGCCAAAACAACAACTTTCTATGACAAATGGGCAAAAACCATTAAAAGCTCCTCCATAGAAAGAGTTAAGCAACTTCGGACCATCAAAGTTGCTCGGTGTACACTTTTCATTGTTCTTTTATGTCAAATTTTTCGAGTATAAGCTTCTGAGATTATTTCGATGCTAAAACACCAATTTTCTATGACAAATGCACAAAATCCGTTAAAAGCTCCTCTATAGAGAGAGTTGAGCAATTTTGGACCATCAAAATTGGTCGGTGTACACTTTTTATTATTCTTCTATGTCAAATTTTAGGAGCATAAGATTTCGAGATTATTTCGATGCCAAAACAACAACTTTCTATTACAAATGGACAAAATCATGAAAAACTCCATCATAGAGAGAGTTGAGCAACTTCGGACCATCAAAGTTGCTCGGTGTACGCTTTTTATTGTTCTTTTATGTCAAATTTTATTAGTATAAGCTTCCGAGATTATTACGATGCCAAAACACCCATCTTTCTATGAAAAATGGTCCAAACCATTAAAAAGCTCCTCGACAGAGAGAGTTGAGCAACTTCGGACCGTCAAAGTTGCTCGGTGTGTACTTTTTATTGTTCTAGTACTTTAAACTTTACGAGTATAAGCTTCCAGGATTATTTCGATGGCAAAACAACAACTTTCTATGACAAATGGACAAAACCGTTAAAAGTTTCTCCACAGAGAGAGTTGAGCAACTTCGGACCATCAAAGTTGTTCGGTGTACACTTTTTTTTACTCTTCTATGTCAAATTTTACGAGTATAAGCTTCGTCGATTGTTTCGATGCCAAACTACAATTTTCTATTACAAATAGACAAAACCGTTAAAAGCTCCAACATAGAGAGATTTAGCACCTTCAGACCATCAAAGTTGCTCGGTGTACACTTTTTATTTTTCTTCTATCTCATATTTTACGAGTACAAGCTTCCGAGATTAT
This sequence comes from Euonymus europaeus, assembly GCA_963580455.1. Taxonomy (NCBI): domain Eukaryota; kingdom Viridiplantae; phylum Streptophyta; class Magnoliopsida; order Celastrales; family Celastraceae; genus Euonymus; species Euonymus europaeus. The sequence continues at coordinate 12,010,613 of OY756965.1, forward strand.
TACGATGGCAAAACACCAACTTTCTATGACAAATATGCAAAACCGTTAAAAAGCTCCTCGATAGAGAGAGTTGTCAACTTCGGACCGTCGAAGTTGCTCGGTGTACACTTTTTATTGTTCTTCTATGTCAAATTTAACGAGTATAAGCTTCCGAGATTATTACGATGCCAAAACACCAAATTTCTATGACAAATGGTCCAAACCGTTAAAAAGCTCCTTCATATAGAGAGTTGAGCTACTTCGGACGATCAAAGTTGCTCGGTTTATACTTTTTATTGTTCTACTATGTCAAACTTTACGAGTATAAGCTTCCGAGATTATTTCGATGCCAAAACAACAAATTTCTATGACAAATGGACAAAAACAATTAAAAGCTGCCCCATAGAGAGAGTTGAGCAACTCCGGACCATCAATGTCTCTAGGTGTACACTTTTTATTGTTCTTCTATATCAAATTTTACGAGTATAAGCTTCGTAGATTATTTCGTTGCCAAAACGATAACTTCCTATTACAAACAGACAAAAACCCTTAAAAGCTCCTTTATAGAGAGAGTTGAGCAACTTCGGGCCATCAAAGTTGGTCGGCGGACACATTTTTATTATTCTTCTTTGTCTAATTTTACGAGTATAAACTTCCGAGATTATTTCGATGCCAAAACAACAACTTTCTATTACAAATAGACAAAATCGTTAAAAACTCCATCACAGAGAGAGTTGAGCAACTTCGGACCATCAAAGTTGCTCGGTGTACACTTTTTATTATTCTTTTATGTCAAATTTTATGAGTATAAGCTTCATCGATTGTTTCGATGCCAAAACTACAATTTTCTATTACAAATAGACCAAATCGTTAAAAGCTCCTCCATAGAGGGAGTTGAGCAACTTCGGACCATCAAAGTTGCTCATTGTACACTTTTTATTGTTCTTCTATGTCAAATTTTACGAGTATAGGCTTTCAAGATTATTACAATGCCAAAACACCCACTTTCTATGACAAATGGTCCAAACCGTTAAAAACGTCCTTCATTGAGAGGGCTGAGCAACTTCGGACGATCAAAGTTGCTCGGTGTATACTTTTTATTGTTCTACTATGTGAAACTTTACGAGTATTAGCTTCCGAGATTATTTCGATGCCAAAACAACAACTTTCTATGACAAATGGGCAAAAACCATTAAAAGCTCCTCCATAGAGAGAGTTAAGCAACTTCGGACCATCAAAGTTGCTCGGTGTACACTTTTCATTGTTCTTTTATGTCAAATTTTACGAGTATAAGCTTCCGAGATTATGTCGATGCTAAAACACCAATTTTCTATGACAAATGCACAAAATCCGTTAAAAGCTCCTCTATAGAGAGAGTTGAGCAATTTTGGACCATCAAAATTGGTCGGTGTACACTTTTTATTATTCTTCTATGTCAAATTTTAGGAGCATAAGATTTCGAGATTATTTCGATGCCAAAACAACAACTTTCTATTACAAATGGACAAAATCATGAAAAACTCCATCATAGAGAGAGTTGAGCAACTTCGGACCATCAAAGTTACTCGGTGTACGCTTTTTATTGTTCTTTTATGTCAAATTTTATTAGTATAAGCTTCCGAGATTATTACGATGCCAAAACACCCATCTTTCTATGAAAAATGGTCCAAACCATTAAAAAGCTCCTCGACAGAGAGAGTTGAGCAACTTTGGACCGTCAAAGTTGCTCGGTGTGTACTTTTTATTGTTCTAGTACTTTAAACTTTACGAGTATAAGCTTCCAGGATTATTTCGATGGCAAAACAACAACTTTCTATGACAAATGGACAAAACCGTTAAAAGTTGCTCCACAGAGAGAGTTGAGCAACTTCGGACCATCAAAGTTGTTCGGTGTACACTTTTTTTTACTCTTCTATGTCAAATTTTACGAGTATAAGCTTCGTCGATTGTTTCGATGCCAAACTACAATTTTCTATTACAAATAGACAAAACCGTTAAAAGCTCCAACATAGAGAGATTTAGCACCTTCAGACCATCAAAGTTGCTCGGTGTACACTTTTTATTTTTCTTCTATCTCATATTTTACGAGTACAAGCTTCCGAGATTATTACGATGGCAAAACACCAACTTTCTATGACAAATATGCAAAACCGTTAAAAAGCTCCTCGATAGAGAGAGTTGATCAACTTCGGACCGTCGAAGTTGCTCGGTGTACACTTTTTATTGTTCTTCTATGTCAAATTTAACGAGTATAAGCTTCCGAGATTATTACGATGCCAAAACACCAACTTTCTATGACAAATGGTCCAAACCGTTAAAAAGCTCCTTCATATAGAGAGTTGAGCTACTTCGGACGATCAAAGTTGCTCGGTTTATACTTTTTATTGTTCTACTATGTCAAACTTTACGAGTATAAGCTTCCGAGATTATTTCGATGCCAAAACAACAAATTTCTATGACAAATGGACAAAAACAATTAAAAGCTCCCCCATAGAGAGATTTGAGCAACTCCGGACCATCAATGTCTCTCGGTGTACACTTTTTATTGTTCTTCTATATCAAATTTTACGAGTATAAGCTTCGTAGATTATTTCGTTGCCAAAACGATAACTTCATATTACAAACGGACAAAAACCCTTAAAAGCTCCTCTATAGAGAGAGTTGAGCAACTTCGGTCCATCAAAGTGGGTCGGCGGACACATTTTTATTATTCTTCTATGTCTAATTTTACGAGTATAAACTTCCGAGATTATTTCGATGCCAAAACAACAACTTTCTATTACAAATAGACAAAATCGTTAAAAACTCCATCACAGAGAGAGTTGAGCAACTTCGGACCATCAAAGTTGCTCGGTGTACACTTTTTATTATTCTTTTATGTTAAATTTTACGAGTATAAGCTTCATCGATTGTTTCGATGCCAAAACTACAATTTTCTATTACAAATAGACCAAATCGTTAAAAGCTCCTCCATAGAGGGAGTTGAGCAACTTCGGACCATCAAAGTTGCTCGGTGTACACTTTTTATTGTTCTTCTATGTCAAATTTTACGAGTATAGGCTTTCAAGATTATTACAATGCCAAAACACCTACTTTCTATGACAAATGGTCCAAAACGTTAAAAATGTCCTTCATTGAGAGGGTTGAGCAACTTCGGACGATCAAAGTTGCTCGGTGTATACTTTTTATTGTTCTACTATGTGAAACTTTACGAGTATTAGCTTCCGAGATTATTTCGATGCCAAAACAACAACTTTCTATGACAAATGGGCAAAAACCATTAAAAGCTCCTCCATAGAGAGAGTTAAGCAACTTCGGACCATCAAAGTTGCTCGGTGTACACTTTTCATTGTTCTTTTATGTCAAATTTTTCGAGTATAAGCTTCTGAGATTATTTCGATGCTAAAACACCAATTTTCTATGACAAATGCACAAAATCCGTTAAAAGCTCCTCTATAGAGAGAGTTGAGCAATTTTGGACCATCAAAATTGGTCGGTGTACACTTTTTATTATTCTTCTATGTCAAATTTTAGGAGCATAAGATTTCGAGATTATTTCGATGCCAAAACAACAACTTTCTATTACAAATGGACAAAATCATGAAAAACTCCATCATAGAGAGAGTTGAGCAACTTCGGACCATCAAAGTTACTCGGTGTACGCTTTTTATTGTTCTTTTATGTCAAATTTTATTAGTATAAGCTTCCGAGATTATTACGATGCCAAAACACCCATCTTTCTATGAAAAATGGTCCAAACCATTAAAAAGCTCCTCGACAGAGAGAGTTGAGCAACTTTGGACCGTCAAAGTTGCTCGGTGTGTACTTTTTATTGTTCTAGTACTTTAAACTTTACGAGTATAAGCTTCCAGGATTATTTCGATGGCAAAACAACAACTTTCTATGACAAATGGACAAAACCGTTAAAAGTTGCTCCACAGAGAGAGTTGAGCAACTTCGGACCATCAAAGTTGTTCGGTGTACACTTTTTTTTACTCTTCTATGTCAAATTTTACGAGTATAAGCTTCGTCGATTGTTTCGATGCCAAACTACAATTTTCTATTACAAATAGACAAAACCGTTAAAAGCTCCAACATAGAGAGATTTAGCACCTTCAGACCATCAAAGTTGCTCGGTGTACACTTTTTATTTTTCTTCTATCTCATATTTTACGAGTACAAGCTTCCGAGATTATTACGATGGCAAAACACCAACTTTCTATGACAAATATGCAAAACCGTTAAAAAGCTCCTCGATAGAGAGAGTTGTCAACTTCGGACCGTCGAAGTTGCTCGGTGTACACTTTTTATTGTTCTTCTATGTCAAATTTAACGAGTATAAGCTTCCGAGATTATTACGATGCCAAAACACCAAATTTCTATGACAAATGGTCCAAACCGTTAAAAAGCTCCTTCATATAGAGAGTTGAGCTACTTCGGACGATCAAAGTTACTCGGTTTATACTTTTTATTGTTCTACTATGTCAAACTTTACGAGTATAAGCTTCCGAGATTATTTCGATGCCAAAACAACAAATTTCTATGACAAATGGACAAAAACAATTAAAAGCTGCCCCATAGAGAGAGTTGAGCAACTCCGGACCATCAATGTCTCTAGGTGTACACTTTTTATTGTTCTTCTATATCAAATTTTACGAGTATAAGCTTCGTAGATTATTTCGTTGCCAAAACCATAACTTCCTATTACAAACAGACAAAAACCCTTAAAAGCTCCTCTATAGAGAGAGTTGAGCAACTTCGGGCCATCAAAGTTGGTCGGCGGACACATTTTTATTATTCTTCTTTGTCTAATTTTACGAGTATAAACTTCCGAGATTATTTCGATGCCAAAACAACAACTTTCTATTACAAATAGACAAAATCGTTAAAAACTCCATCACAGAGAGAGTTGAGCAACTTCGGACCATCAAAGTTGCTCGGTGTACACTTTTTATTATTCTTTTATGTCAAATTTTATGAGTATAAGCTTCATCGATTATTTCGATGCCAAAACTACAATTTTCTATTACAAATAGACCAAATCGTTAAAAGCTCCTCCATAGAGGGAGTTGAACAACTTCGGACCATCAAAGTTGCTCATTGTACACTTTTTATTGTTCTTCTATGTCAAATTTTACGAGTATAGGCTTTCAAGATTATTACAATGCCAAAACACCTACTTTCTATGACAAATGGTCCAAACCGTTAAAAACGTCCTTCATTGAGAGGGCTGAGCAACTTCGGACGATCAAAGTTGCTCGGTGTATACTTTTTATTGTTCTACTATGTGAAACTTTACGAGTATTAGCTTCCGAGATTATTTCGATGCCAAAACAACAACTTTCTATGACAAATGGGCAAAAACCATTAAAAGCTCCTCCATAGAGAGAGTTAAGCAACTTCGGACCATCAAAGTTGCTCGGTGTACACTTTTCATTGTTCTTTTATGTCAAATTTTACGAGTATAAGCTTCCGAGATTATGTCGATGCTAAAACACCAATTTTCTATGACAAATGCACAAAATCCGTTAAAAGCTCCTCTATAGAGAGAGTTGAGCAATTTTGGACCATCAAAATTGGTCGGTGTACACTTTTTATTATTCTTCTATGTCAAATTTTAGGAGTATAAGATTTCGAGATTATTTCGATGCCAAAACAACAACTTTCTATTACAAATGGACAAAATCATGAAAAACTCCATCATAGAGAGAGTTGAGCAACTTCGGACCATCAAAGTTGCTCGGTGTACGCTTTTTATTGTTCTTTTATGTCAAATTTTATTAGTATAAGCTTCCGAGATTATTACGATGCCAAAACACCCATCTTTCTATGACAAATGGTCCAAACCATTAAAAAGCTCCTCGATAGAGAGAGTTGAGCAACTTCGGACCGTCAAAGTTGCTCGGTGTGTACTTTTTATTGTTCTAGTACTTTAAACTTTACGAGTATAAGCTTCCAGGATTATTTCGATGGCAAAACAACAACTTTCTATGACAAATGGACAAAACCGTTAAAAGTTCCTCCATAGAGAGAGTTGAGCAACTTCGGACCATCAAAGTTGTTCGGTGTACACTTTTTATTACTCTTCTATGTCAAATTTTACGACTATAAGCTTCGTCGATTGTTTCGATGCCAAACTACAATTTTCTATTACAAATAGACAAAACCGTTAAAAGCTCCAACATAGAGAGATTTAGCACCTTCAGACCATCAAAGTTGCTCGGTGTACACTTTTTATTTTTCTTCTATCTCATATTTTACGAGTACAAGCTTCCGAGATTATTACGATGGCAAAACACCAACTTTCTATGACAAATATGCAAAACCGTTAAAAAGCTCCTCGATAGAGAGAGTTGATCAACTTCGGACCGTCGAAGTTGCTCGGTGTACACTTTTTATTGTTCTTCTATGTCAAATTTAACGAGTATAAGCTTCCGAGATTATTACGATGCCAAAACACCAACTTTCTATGACAAATGGTCCAAACCGTTAAAAAGCTCCTTCATATAGAGAGTTGAGCTACTTCGGACGATCAAAGTTGCTCGGTTTATACTTTTTATTGTTCTACTATGTCAAACTTTACGAGTATAAGCTTCCGAGATTATTTCGATGCCAAAACAACAAATTTCTATGACAAATGGACAAAAACAATTAAAAGCTCCCCCATAGAGAGATTTGAGCAACTCCGGACCATCAATGTCTCTCGGTGTACACTTTTTATTGTTCTTCTATATCAAATTTTACGAGTATAAGCTTCGTAGATTATTTCGTTGCCAAAACGATAACTTCATATTACAAACGGACAAAAACCCTTAAAAGCTCCTCTATAGAGAGAGTTGAGCAACTTCGGTCCATCAAAGTGGGTCGGCGGACACATTTTTATTATTCTTCTATGTCTAATTTTACGAGTATAAACTTCCGAGATTATTTCGATGCCAAAACAACAACTTTCTATTACAAATAGACAAAATCGTTAAAAACTCCATCACAGGGAGAGTTGAGCAACTTCGGACCATCAAAGTTGCTCGGTGTACACTTTTTATTATTCTTTTATGTTAAATTTTACGAGTATAAGCTTCATCGATTGTTTCGATGCCAAAACTACAATTTTCTATTACAAATAGACCAAATCGTTAAAAGCTCCTCCATAGAGGGAGTTGAGCAACTTCGGACCATCAAAGTTGCTCGGTGTACACTTTTTATTGTTCTTCTATGTCAAATTTTACGAGTATAGGCTTTCAAGATTATTACAATGCCAAAACACCTACTTTCTATGACAAATGGTCCAAAACGTTAAAAATGTCCTTCATTGAGAGGGTTGAGCAACTTCGGACGATCAAAGTTGCTCGGTGTATACTTTTTATTGTTCTACTATGTGAAACTTTACGAGTATTAGCTTCCGAGATTATTTCAATGCCAAAACAACAACTTTCTATGACAAATGGGCAAAAACCATTAAAAGCTCCTCCATAGAGAGAGTTAAGCAACTTCGGACCATCAAAGTTGCTCGGTGTACACTTTTCATTGTTCTTTTATGTCAAATTTTTCGAGTATAAGCTTCTGAGATTATTTCGATGCTAAAACACCAATTTTCTATGACAAATGCACAAAATCCGTTAAAAGCTCCTCTATAGAGAGAGTTGAGCAATTTTGGACCATCAAAATTGGTCGGTGTACACTTTTTATTATTCTTCTATGTCAAATTTTAGGAGCATAAGATTTCGAGATTATTTCGATGCCAAAACAACAACTTTCTATTACAAATGGACAAAATCATGAAAAACTCCATCATAGAGAGAGTTGAGCAACTTCGGACCATCAAAGTTGCTCGGTGTACGCTTTTTATTGTTCTTTTATGTCAAATTTTATTAGTATAAGCTTCCGAGATTATTACGATGCCAAAACACCCATCTTTCTATGAAAAATGGTCCAAACCATTAAAAAGCTCCTCGACAGAGAGAGTTGAGCAACTTCGGACCGTCAAAGTTGCTCGGTGTGTACTTTTTATTGTTCTAGTACTTTAAACTTTACGAGTATAAGCTTCCAGGATTATTTCGATGGCAAAACAACAACTTTCTATGACAAATGGACAAAACCGTTAAAAGTTGCTCCACAGAGAGAGTTGAGCAACTTCGGACCATCAAAGTTGTTCGGTGTACACTTTTTTTTACTCTTCTATGTCAAATTTTACGAGTATAAGCTTCGTCGATTGTTTCGATGCCAAACTACAATTTTCTATTACAAATAGACAAAACCGTTAAAAGCTCCAACATAGAGAGATTTAGTACCTTCGGACCATCAAAGTTGCTCGGTGTACACTTTTTATTTTTCTTCTATCTCATATTTTACGAGTACAAGCTTCCGAGATTATTACGATGGCAAAACACCAACTTTCTATGACAAATATGCAAAACCGTTAAAAAGCTCCTCGATAGAGAGAGTTGTCAACTTCGGACCGTCGAAGTTGCTCGGTGTACACTTTTTATTGTTCTTCTATGTCAAATTTAACGAGTATAAGCTTCCGAGATTATTACGATGCCAAAACACCAAATTTCTATGACAAATGGTCCAAACCGTTAAAAAGCTCCTTCATATAGAGAGTTGAGCTACTTCGGACGATCAAAGTTGCTCGGTTTATACTTTTTATTGTTCTACTATGTCAAACTTTACGTGTATAAGCTTCCGAGATTATTTCGATGCCAAAACAACAAATTTCTATGACAAATGGACAAAAACAATTAAAAGCTGCCCCATAGAGAGAGTTGAGCAACTCCGGACCATCAATGTCTCTAGGTGTACACTTTTTATTGTTCTTCTATATCAAATTTTACGAGTATAAGCTTCGTAGATTATTTCGTTGCCAAAACCATAACTTCCTATTACAAACAGACAAAAACCCTTAAAAGCTCCTCTATAGAGAGAGTTGAGCAACTTCGGGCCATCAAAGTTGGTCGGCGGACACATTTTTATTATTCTTCTTTGTCTAATTTTACGAGTATAAACTTCCGAGATTATTTCGATGCCAAAACAACAACTTTCTATTACAAATAGACAAAATCGTTAAAAACTCCATCACAGAGAGAGTTGAGCAACTTCGGACCATCAAAGTTGCTCGGTGTACACTTTTTATTATTCTTTTATGTCAAATTTTATGAGTATAAGCTTCATCGATTGTTTCGATGCCAAAACTACAATTTTCTATTACAAATAGACCAAATCGTTAAAAGCTCCTCCATAGAGGGAGTTGAGCAACTTCGGACCATCAAAGTTGCTCATTGTACACTTTTTATTGTTCTTCTATGTCAAATTTTACGAGTATAGGCTTTCAAGATTATTACAATGCCAAAACACCTACTTTCTATGACAAATGGTCCAAACCGTTAAAAACGTCCTTCATTGAGAGGACTGAGCAACTTCGGACGATCAAAGTTGCTCGGTGTATACTTTTTATTGTTCTACTATGTGAAACTTTACGAGTATTAGCTTCCGAGATTATTTCGATGCCAAAACAACAACTTTCTATGACAAATGGGCAAAAACCATTAAAAGCTCCTCCATAGAGAGAGTTAAGCAACTTCGGACCATCAAAGTTGCTCGGTGTACACTTTTCATTGTTCTTTTATGTCAAATTTTACGAGTATAAGCTTCCGAGATTATGTCGATGCTAAAACACCAATTTTCTATGACAAATGCACAAAATCCGTTAAAAGCTCCTCTATAGAGAGAGTTGAGCAATTTTGGACCATCAAAATTGGTCGGTGTACACTTTTTATTATTCTTCTATGTCAAATTTTAGGAGTATAAGATTTCGAGATTATTTCGATGCCAAAACAACAACTTTCTATTACAAATGGACAAAATCATGAAAAACTCCATCATAGAGAGAGTTGAGCAACTTCGGACCATCAAAGTTGCTCGGTGTACGCTTTTTATTGTTCTTTTATGTCAAATTTTATTAGTATAAGCTTCCGAGATTATTACGATGCCAAAACACCCATCTTTCTATGACAAATGGTCCAAACAATTAAAAAGCTCCTCGATAGAGAGAGTTGAGCAACTACGGACCGTCAAAGTTGCTCGGTGTGTACTTTTTATTGTTCTAGTACTTTAAACTTTACGAGTATAAGCTTCCAGGATTATTTCGATGGCAAAACAACAACTTTCTATGACAAATGGACAAAACCGTTAAAAGTTCCTCCATAGAGAGAGTTGAGCAACTTCGGACCATCAAAGTTGTTCGGTGTACACTTTTTATTACTCTTCTATGTCAAATTTTACGAGTATAAGCTTCGTCGATTGTTTCGATGCCAAACTACAATTTTCTATTACAAATAGACAAAACCGTTAAAAGCTCCAACATAGAGAGATTTAGCACCTTCAGACCATCAAAGTTGCTCGGTGTACACTTTTTATTTTTCTTCTATCTCATATTTTACGAGTACAAGCTTCCGAGATTATTACGATGGCAAAACACCAACTTTCTATGACAAATATGCAAAACCGTTAAAAAGCTCCTCGATAGAGAGAGTTGATCAACTTCGGACCGTCGAAGTTGCTCGGTGTACACTTTTTATTGTTCTTCTATGTCAAATTTAACGAGTATAAGCTTCCGAGATTATTACGATGCCAAAACACCAACTTTCTATGACAAATGGTCCAAACCGTTAAAAAGCTCCTTCATATAGAGAGTTGAGCTACTTCGGACGATCAAAGTTGCTCGGTTTATACTTTTTATTGTTCTACTATGTCAAACTTTACGAGTATAAGCTTCCGAGATTATTTCGATGCCAAAACAACAAATTTCTATGACAAATGGACAAAAACAATTAAAAGCTCCCCCATAGAGAGATTTGAGCAACTCCGGACCATCAATGTCTCTCGGTGTACACTTTTTATTGTTCTTCTATATCAAATTTTACGGGTATAAGCTTCGTAGATTATTTCGTTGCCAAAACGATAACTTCATATTACAAACGGACAAAAACCCTTAAAAGCTCCTCTATAGAGAGAGTTGAGCAACTTCGGTCCATCAAAGTGGGTCGGCGGACACATTTTTATTATTCTTCTATGTCTAATTTTACGAGTATAAACTTCCGAGATTATTTCGATGCCAAAACAACAACTTTCTATTACAAATAGACAAAATCGTTAAAAACTCCATCACAGAGAGAGTTGAGCAACTTCGGACCATCAAAGTTGCTCGGTGTACACTTTTTATTATTCTTTTATGTTAAATTTTACGAGTATAAGCTTCATCGATTGTTTCGATGCCAAAACTACAATTTTCTATTACAAATAGACCAAATCGTTAAAAGCTCCTCCATAGAGGGAGTTGAGCAACTTCGGACCATCAAAGTTGCTCGGTGTACACCTTTTATTGTTCTTCTATGTCAAATTTTACGAGTATAGGCTTTCAAGATTATTACAATGCCAAAACACCTACTTTCTATGACAAATGGTCCAAAACGTTAAAAATGTCCTTCATTGAGAGGGTTGAGCAACTTCGGACGATCAAAGTTGCTCGGTGTATACTTTTTATTGTTCTACTATATGAAACTTTACGAGTATTAGCTTCCGAGATTATTTCGATGCCAAAACAACAACTTTCTATGACAAATGGGCAAAAACCATTAAAAGCTCCTCCATAGAGAGAGTTAAGCAACTTCGGACCATCAAAGTTGCTCGGTGTACACTTTTCATTGTTATTTTATGTCAAATTTTTCGAGTATAAGCTTCTGAGATTATTTCGATGCTAAAACACCAATTTTCTATGACAAATGCACAAAATCCGTTAAAAGCTCCTCTATAGAGAGAGTTGAGCAATTTTGGACCATCAAAATTGGTCGGTGTACACTTTTTATTATTCTTCTATGTCAAATTTTAGGAGCATAAGATTTCGAGATTATTTCGATGCCAAAACAACAACTTTCTATTACAAATGGACAAAATCATGAAAAACTCCATCATAGAGAGAGTTGAGCAACTTCGGACCATCAAAGTTGCTCGGTGTACGCTTTTTATTGTTCTTTTATGTCAAATTTTATTAGTATAAGCTTCCGAGATTATTACGATGCCAAAACACCCATCTTTCTATGAAAAATGGTCCAAACCATTAAAAAGCTCCTCGACAGAGAGAGTTGAGCAACTTCGGACCGTCAAAGTTGCTCGGTGTGTACTTTTTATTGTTCTAGTACTTTAAACTTTACGAGTATAAGCTTCCAGGATTATTTCGATGGCAAAACAACAACTTTCTATGACAAATGGACAAAACCGTTAAAAGTTGCTCCACAGAGAGAGTTGAGCAACTTCGGACCATCAAAGTTGTTCGGTGTACACTTTTTTTTACTCTTCTATGTCAAATTTTACGAGTATAAGCTTCGTCGATTGTTTCGATGCCAAACTACAATTTTCTATTACAAATAGACAAAACCGTTAAAAGCTCCAACATAGAGAGATTTAGCACCTTCAGACCATCAAAGTTGCTCGGTGTACACTTTTTATTTTTCTTCTATCTCATATTTTACGAGTACAAGCTTCCGAGATTATTACGATGGCAAAACACCAACTTTCTATGACAAATATGCAAAACCGTTAAAAAGCTCCTCGATAGAGAGAGTTGTCAACTTCGGACCGTCGAAGTTGCTCGGTGTACACTTTTTATTGTTCTTCTATGTCAAATTTAACGAGTATAAGCTTCCGAGATTATTACGATGCCAAAACACCAATTTTCTATGACAAATGGTCCAAACCGTTAAAAAGCTCCTTCATATAGAGAGTTGAGCTACTTCGGACGATCAAAGTTGCTCGGTTTATACTTTTTATTGTTCTACTATGTCAAACTTTACGAGTATAAGCTTCCGAGATTATTTCGATGCCAAAACAACAAATTTCTATGACAAATGGACAAAAACAATTAAAAGCTGCCCCATAGAGAGAGTTGAGCAACTCCGGACCATCAATGTCTCTCGGTGTACACTTTTTATTGTTCTTCTATATCAAATTTTACGAGTATAAGCTTCGTAGATTATTTCGTTGCCAAAACCATAACTTCCTATTACAAACAGACAAAAACCCTTAAAAACTCCTCTATAGAGAGAGTTGAGCAACTTCGGGCCATCAAAGTTGGTCGGCGGACACATTTTTATTATTCTTCTTTGTCTAATTTTACGAGTATAAACTTCCGAGATTATTTCGATGCCAAAACAACAACTTTCTATTACAAATAGACAAAATCATTAAAAACTCCATCACAGAGAGAGTTGAGCAACTTCGGACCATCAAAGTTGCTCGGTGTACACTTTTTATTATTCTTTTATGTCAAATTTTATGAGTATAAGCTTCATCGATTGTTTCGATGCCAAAACTACAATTTTCTATTACAAATAGACCAAATCGTTAAAAGCTCCTCCATAGAGGGAGTTGAGCAACTTCGGACCATCAAAGTTGCTCATTGTACACTTTTTATTGTTCTTCTATGTCAAATTTTACGAGTATAGACTTTCAAGATTATTACAATGCCAAAACACCTACTTTCTATGACAAATGGTCCAAACCGTTAAAAACGTCCTTCATTGAGAGGGCTGAGCAACTTCGGACGATCAAAGTTGCTCGGTGTATACTTTTTATTGTTCTACTATGTGAAACTTTACGAGTATTAGCTTCCGAGATTATTTCGATGCCAAAACAACAACTTTCTATGACAAATGGACAAAAACCATTAAAAGCTCCTCCATAGAGAGAGTTAAGCAACTTCGGACCATCAAAGTTGCTCGGTGTACACTTTTCATTGTTCTTTTATGTCAAATTTTACGAGTATAAGCTTCCGAGATTATGTCGATGCTAAAACACCAATTTTCTATGACAAATGCACAAAATCCGTTAAAAGCTCCTCTATAGAGAGAGTTGAGCGATTTTGGACCATCAAAATTGGTCGGTGTACACTTTTTATTATTCTTCTATGTCAAATTTTAGGAGTATAAGATTTCGAGATTATTTCGATGCCAAAACAACAACTTTCTATTACAAATGGACAAAATCATGAAAAACTCCATCATAGAGAGAGTTGAGCAACTTCGGACCATCAAAGTTGCTCGGTGTACGCTTTTTATTGTTCTTTTATGTCAAATTTTATTAGTATAAGCTTCCGAGATTATTACGATGCCAAAACACCCATCTTTCTATGACAAATGGTCCAAACCATTAAAAAGCTCCTCGATAGAGAGAGTTGAGCAACTTCGGACCGTCAAAGTTGCTCGGTGTGTACTTTTTATTGTTCTAGTACTTTAAACTTTACGAGTATAAGCTTCCAGGATTATTTCGATGGCAAAACAACAACTTTCTATGACAAATGGACAAAACCGTTAAAAGTTCCTCCATAGAGAGAGTTGAGCAACTTCGGACCATCAAAGTTGTTCGGTGTACACTTTTTATTACTCTTCTATGTCAAATTTTACGAGTATAAGCTTCGTCGATTGTTTCGATGCCAAACTACAATTTTCTATTACAAATAGACAAAACCGTTAAAAGCTCCAACATAGAGAGATTTAGCACCTTCAGACCATCAAAGTTGCTCGGTGTACACTTTTTATTTTTCTTCTATCTCATATTTTACGAGTACAAGCTTCCGAGATTATTACGATGGCAAAACACCAACTTTCTATGACAAATATGCAAAACCGTTAAAAAGCTCCTCGATAGAGAGAGTTGATCAACTTCGGACCGTCGAAGTTGCTCGGTGTACACTTTTTATTGTTCTTCTATGTCAAATTTAACGAGTATAAGCTTCCGAGATTATTACGATGCCAAAACACCAACTTTCTATGACAAATGGTCCAAACCGTTAAAAAGCTCCTTCATATAGAGAGTTGAGCTACTTCGGACGATCAAAGTTGCTCGGTTTATACTTTTTATTGTTCTACTATGTCAAACTTTACGAGTATAAGCTTCCGAGATTATTTCGATGCCAAAACAACAAATTTCTATGACAAATGGACAAAAACAATTAAAAGCTCCCCCATAGAGAGATTTGAGCAACTCCGGACCATCAATGTCTCTCGGTGTACACTTTTTATTGTTCTTCTATATCAAATTTTACGAGTATAAGCTTCGTAGATTATTTCGTTGCCAAAACGATAACTTCCTATTACAAACGGACAAAAACCCTTAAAAGCTCCTCTATAGAGAGAGTTGAGCAACTTCGGTCCATCAAAGTGGGTCGGCGGACACATTTTTATTATTCTTCTATGTCTAATTTTACGAGTATAAACTTCCGAGATTATTTCGATGCCAAAACAACAACTTTCTATTACAAATAGACAAAATCGTTAAAAAATCCATCACAGAGAGAGTTGAGCAACTTCGGACCATCAAAGTTGCTCGGTGTACACTTTTTATTATTCTTTTATGTTAAATTTTACGAGTATAAGCTTCATCGATTGTTTCGATGCCAAAACTACAATTTTCTATTACAAATAGACCAAATCGTTAAAAGCTCCTCCATAGAGGGAGTTGAGCAACTTCGGACCATCAAAGTTGCTCGGTGTACACTTTTCATTGTTCTTTTATGTCAAATTTTTCGAGTATAAGCTTCTGAGATTATTTCGATGCTAAAACACCTACTTTCTATGACAAATGGTCCAAAACGTTAAAAATGTCCTTCATTGAGAGGGTTGAGCAACTTCGGACGATCAAAGTTGTTCGGTGTATACTTTTTATTGTTCTACTATGTGAAACTTTACGAGTATTAGCTTCCGAGATTATTTCGATGCCAAAACAACAACTTTCTATGACAAATGGGCAAAAACCATTAAAAGCTCCTCCATAGAGAGAGTTAAGCAACTTCGGACCATCAAAGTTGCTCGGTGTACACTTTTCATTGTTCTTTTATGTCAAATTTTTCGAGTATAAGCTTCTTAGATTATTTCGATGCTAAAACACCAATTTTCTAGGACAAATGCACAAAATCCATTAAAAGCTCCTCTATAGAGAGAGTTGAGCAATTTTGGACCATCAAAATTGGTCGGTGTACACTTTTTATTATTCTTCTATGTCAAATTTTAGGAGCATAAGATTTCGAGATTATTTCGATGCCAAAACAACAACTTTCTATTACAAATGGACAAAATCATGAAAAACTCCATCATAGAGAGAGTTGAGCAACTTCGGACCATCAAAGTTGCTCGGTGTACGCTTTTTATTGTTCTTTTATGTCAAATTTTATTAGTATAAGCTTCCGAGATTATTACGATGCCAAAACACCCATCTTTCTATGAAAAATGGTCCAAACCATTAAAAAGCTCCTCGACAGAGAGAGTTGAGCAACTTCGGACTGTCAAAGTTGTTCGGTGTGTACTTTTTATTGTTCTAGTACTTTAAACTTTACGAGTATAAGCTTCCAGGATTATTTCGATGGCAAAACAACAACTTTCTATGACAAATGGACAAAACCGTTAAAAGTTCCTCCATAGAGAGATTTGAGCAACTTCGGACCATCAAAGTTGTTCGGCGTACACTTTTTATTACTCTTCTATGTCAAATTTTACGAGTATAAGCTTCGTCGATTGTTTCGATGCCAAACTACAATTTTCTATTACAAATAGACAAAACCGTTAAAAGCTCCAACATAGAGAGATTTAGCACCTTCAGACCATCAAAGTTGCTCGGTGTACACTTTTTATTTTTCTTCTATCTCATATTTTACGAGTACAAGCTTCCGAGATTATTACGATGGCAAAACACCAACTTTCTATGACAAATATGCAAAACCGTTAAAAAGCTCCTCGATAGAGAGAGTTGATCAACTTCGGACCGTCGAAGTTGCTCGGTGTACACTTTTTATTGTTCTTCTATGTCAAATTTACCGAGTATAAGCTTCCGAGATTATTACGATGCCAAAACACCAAATTTCTATGACAAATGGTCCAAACCGTTAAAAAGCTCCTTCATATAGAGAGTTGAGCTACTTCGGACGATCAAAGTTGCTCGGTTTATACTTTTTATTGTTCTACTATGTCAAACTTTACGAGTATAAGCTTCCGAGATTATTTCGATGCCAAAACAACAAATTTCTATGACAAATGGACAAAAACAATTAAAAGCTCACCCATAGAGAGAGTTGAGCAACTCCGGACCATCAATGTCTCTAGGTGTACACTTTTTATTGTTCTTCTATATCAAAATTTACGAGTATAAGCTTCGTAGATTATTTCGTTGCCAAAACGATAACTTCCTATTACAAACGGACAAAAACCCTTAAAAGCTCCTCTATAGAGAGAGTTGAGCAACTTCGGGCCATCAAAGTTGGTCGGCGGACACATTTTTATTATTCGTCTATGTCTAATTTTACGAGTATAAACTTCCGAGATTATTTCGATGCCAAAACAACAACTTTCTATTACAAATAGACAAAATCGTTAAAAACTCCATCACAGAGAGAGTTGAGCAACTTCGGACCATCAAAGTTGCTCGGTGAACACTTTTTATTATTCTTTTATGTCAAATTTTATGAGTATAAGCTTCATCGATTGTTTCGATGCCAAAACTACAATTTTCTATTACAAATAGACCAAATCGTTAAAAGCTCCTCCATAGAGGGAGTTGAGCAACTTCGGACCATCAAAGTTGCTCGGTGTACACTTTTTATTGTTCTTCTATGTCAAATTTTACGAGTATAGGCTTTCAAGATTATTACAATGCCAAAACACCTACTTTCTATGACAAATGGTCCAAACCGTTAAAAACGTCCTTCATTGAGAGGGCTGAGCAACTTCGGACGATCAAAGTTGCTCGGTGTATACTTTTTATTGTTCTACTATGTGAAACTTTACGAGTATTAGCCTCCGAGATTATTTCGATGCCAAAACAACAACTTTCTATGACAAATGGGCAAAAACCATTAAAAGCTCCTCCATAGAGAGAGTTAAGCAACTTCGGACCATCAAAGTTGCTCGGTGTACACTTTTCATTGTTCTTTTATGTCAAATTTTACGAGTATAAGCTTCCGAGATTATGTCGATGCTAAAACACCAATTTTCTATGACAAATGCACAGAATCCGTTAAAAGCTCCTCTATAGAGAGAGTTGAGCAATTTTGGACCATCAAAATTGGTCGGTGTACACTTTTTATTATTCTTCTATGTCAAATTTTAGGAGTATAAGATTTCGAGATTATTTCGATGCCAAAACAACAACTTTCTATTACAAATGGACAAAATCATGAAAAACTCCATCATAGAGAGAGTTGAGCAACTTCGGACCATCAAAGTTGCTCGGTGTACGCTTTTTATTGTTCTTTTATGTCAAATTTTATTAGTATAAGCTTCCGAGATTATTACGATGCCAAAACACCCATCTTTCTATGACAAATGGTCCAAACCATTAAAAAGCTCCTCGATAGAGAGAGTTGAGCAACTTCGGACCGTCAAAGTTGCTCGGTGTGTACTTTTTATTGTTCTAGTACTTTAAACTTTACGAGTATAAGCTTCCAGGATTATTTCGATGGCAAAACAACAACTTTCTATGACAAATGGACAAAACCGTTAAAAGTTCCTCTATAGAGAGAGTTGAGCAACTTCGGACCATCAAAGTTGTTCGGTGTACACTTTTTATTACTCTTCTATGTCAAATTTTACGAGTATAAGCTTCGTCGATTGTTTCGATGCCAAACTACAATTTTCTATTACAAATAGACAAAACCGTTAAAAGCTCCAACATAGAGAGATTTAGCACCTTCAGACCATCAAAGTTGCTCGGTGTACACTTTTTATTTTTCTTCTATCTCATATTTTACGAGTACAAGCTTCCGAGATTATTACGATGGCAAAACACCAAATTTCTATGACAAATATGCAAAACCGTTAAAAAGCTCCTCGATAGAGAGAGTTGATCAACTTCGGACCGTCGAAGTTGCTCGGTGTACACTTTTTATTGTTCTTCTATGTCAAATTTAACGAGTATAAGCTTCCGAGATTATTACGATGCCAAAACACCAACTTTCTATGACAAATGGTCCAAACCGTTAAAAAGCTCCTTCATATAGAGAGTTGAGCTACTTCGGACGATCAAAGTTGCTCGGTTTATACTTTTTATTGTTCTACTATGTCAAACTTTGCGAGTATAAGCTTCCGAGATTATTTCGATGCCAAAACAACAAATTTCTATGACAAATGGACAAAAACAATTAAAAGCTCCCCCATAGAGAGAGTTGAGCAACTCCGGACCATCAATGTCTCTCGGTGTACACTTTTTATTGTTCTTCTATATCAAATTTTACGAGTATAAGCTTCGTAGATTATTTCGTTGCCAAAACGATAACTTCCTATTACAAACGGACAAAAACCCTTAAAAGCTCCTCTATAGAGAGAGTTGAGCAACTTCGGGCCATCAAAGTTGGTCGGCGGACACATTTTTATTATTCTTCTATGTCTAATTTTACGATTATAAACTTCCGAGATTATTTCGATGCCAAAACAACAACTTTCTATTACAAATAGACAAAATCGTTAAAAACTCCATCACAGAGAGAGTTGAGCAACTTCGGACCATCAAAGTTGCTCGGTGTACACTTTTTATTATTCTTTTATGTCAAATTTTACGAGTATAATCTTCATCGATTGTTTCGATGCCAAAACTACAATTTTCTATTACAAATAGACCAAATCGTTAAAAGCTCCTCCATAGAGGGAGTTGAGCAACTTCGGACCATCAAAGTTGCTCGGTGTACACTTTTTATTGTTCTTCTATGTCAAATTTAACGAGTATATGCTTCCGAGATTATTACGATGCCAAAACACCAACTTTCCATGTCAAATGAGCAAAACCGTTAAAAAGCTCCTTCATATAGAGAGTTGAGCTACTTCGGACGATCAAAGTTGCTCGGTTTATACTTTTTATTGTTCTACTATGTCAAACTTTACGAGTATAAGCTTCCGAGATTATTTCGATGCCAAAACAACAAATTTCTATGACAAATGGACAAAAACAATTAAAAGCTCCCCCATAGAGAGAGTTGAGCAACTCCGGACCATCAATGTCTCTCGGTGTACACTTTTTATTATTCTTTTATGTCAAATTTTACGAGTATAAGCTTCATCGATTGTTTCGATGCCAAAACTACAATTTTCTATTACAAATAGACCAAATCGTTAAAAGCTCCTCCATAGAGGGAGTTGAGCAACTTCGGACCATCAAATTTGCTCGGTGTACACTTTTTATTGTTCTTCTATCTCATATTTTACGAGTACAAGCTTCCGAGATTATTACGATGGCAAAACACCAACTTTCTATGACAAATATGCAAAACCGTTAAAAAGCTCCTCGATAGAGAGGGTTGAGTAACTTCGGACGATCAAAATTGCTCGGTGTATACTTTTTATTGTTCTACTATGTGAAACTTTACGAGTATTAGC
The DNA here is from genome assembly GCA_963580455.1 of Euonymus europaeus. NCBI lineage: Eukaryota > Viridiplantae > Streptophyta > Magnoliopsida > Celastrales > Celastraceae > Euonymus > Euonymus europaeus. The sequence goes on from OY756965.1 coordinate 12,030,997, forward strand.
TTCCGAGATTATTTCGTTGCCAAAACAACAACTTTCTATGATAAATGGACAAAAACCATTAAAAGCTCCTCCATAGAGAGAGTTAAGCAACTTCGGACCATCAAAGTTGCTCGGTGTACACTTTTTATTACTCTTCTATGTCAAATTTTACGAGTATAAGCTTCGTCGATTGTTCCGTTGCCAAACTACAATTTTCTATTACAAATAGACAAAACTGTTAAAAGCTCCAACATAGAGAGATTTAGCACCTTCAGACCATCAAAGTTGCTCGGTGTACACTTTTTATTTTTCTTCTATCTCATATTTTACGAGTAAAAGCTTCTGAGATTATTACGATGGCAAAACACCAACTTTCTATGACAAATATGCAAAACCGTTAAAAAGCTCCTCGATAGAGAGAGTTGATCAACTTCGGACCGTCGAAGTTGCTCGGTGTACACTTTTTATTGTTCTTCTATGTCAAATTTAACGAGTATATGCTTCCGAGATTATTACGATGCCAAAACACCAACTTTCCATGTCAAATGAGCAAAACCGTTAAAAAGCTCCTTCATATAGAGAGTTGAGCTACTTCGGACGATCAAAGTTGCTCGGTTTATACTTTTTATTGTTCTACTATGTCAAACTTTACGAGTATAAGCTTCCGAGATTATTTCGATGCCAAAACAACAAATTTCTATGACAAATGGACAAAAACAATTAAAAGCTCCCCCATAGAGAGAGTTGAGCAACTCCGGACCATCAATGTCTCTCGGTGTACACTTTTTATTATTCTTCTATATCAAATTTTACGAGTATAAGCTTCGTAGATTATTTCGTTGCCAAATCGATAACTTCCTATTACAAACGGACAAAAACCCTTAAAAGCTACTCTATAGAGAGAGTTGAGCAACTTCGGACCATCAAAGTTGGTCGGCGGACACATTTTTATTATTCTTCTATGTCTAATTTTACGAGTATAAACTTCCGAGATTATTTCGATGCCAAAACAACAACTTTCTATTACAAATAGACAAAATCGTTAAAAACTCCATCACAGAGAGAGTTGAGCAACTTCGGACCATCAAAGTTGCTCGGTGTACACTTTTTATTATTCTTTTATGTCAAATTTTACGAGTATAAGCTTCATCGACTGTTTCGATGCCAAAACTACAATTTTCTATTACAAATAGACCAAATCGTTAAAAGCTCCTCCATAGAGGGAGTTGAGCAACTTCGGACCATCAAATTTGCTCGGTGTACACTTTTTATTGTTCTTCTATCTCATATTTTACGAGTACAAGCTTCCGAGATTATTACGATGGCAAAACACCAACTTTCTATGACAAATATGCAAAACCGTTAAAAGCTCCTCCATAGAGGGAGTTGAGCAACTTCGGACCATCAAAGTTGCTCATTGTACACTTTTTATTGTTCTTCTATGTCAAATTTTACGAGTATAGACTTTCAAGATTATTACAATGCCAAAACACCTACTTTCTATGACAAATGGTCCAAACCGTTAAAAACGTCCTTCATTGAGAGGGCTGAGCAACTTCGGACGATCAAAGTTGCTCGGTGTATACTTTTTATTGTTCTACTATGTGAAACTTTACGAGTATTAGCTTCCGAGATTATTTCGATGCCAAAACAACAACTTTCTATGATAAATGGACAAAAACCATTAAAAGCTCCTCCATAGAGAGAGTTAAGCAACTTCGGACCATCAAAGTTGCTCGGTGTACACTTTCCATTGTTCTTTTATGTCAAATTTTACGAGTATAAGCTTCCGAGATTATTTCGATGCTAAAACACCAATTTTCTATGACAAATGCACAAAATCCGTTAAAAGCTCCTCTATAGAGAGAGTTGAGCAATTTTGGACCATCAAAATTGGTCGGTGTACACTTTTTATTATTCTTCTATGTCAAATTTTAGGAGTATAAGATTTCGAGATTATTTCGATGCCAAAACAACAACTTTCAATTACGAATGGACAAAATCATGAAAAACTCCATCATAGAGAGAGTTGAGCAACTTTGGACCATCAAAGTTGGTCGGTGTACGCTTTTTATTGTTCTTTTATGTCAAAATTTATTAGTATAAGCTTCCGAGATTATTACGATGCCAAAACACCCAACTTTCTATGACAAATGGTCCAAACCATTAAAAAGCTCCTCGATAGAGAGAGTTGAGCAACTTCGGACCGTCAAAGTTGCTCGGTGTGTACTTTTTATTGTTCTAGTACGTTAAACTTTACGAGTATAAGCTTCCAGGATTATTTCGATGGCAAAACAACAACTTTCTATGACAAATGGACAAAACCGTTAAAAGTTCCTCCATAGAGAGAGTTGAGCAACTTCGGACCATCAAAGTTGCTCGGTGTACACTTTTTATTACTCTTCTATGTCAAATTTTACGAGTATAAGCTTCGTCGATTGTTCCGTTGCCAAACTACAATTTTCTATTACAAATAGACAAAACTGTTAAAAGCTCCAACATAGAGAGATTTAGCACCTTCAGACCATCAAAGTTGCTCGGTGTACACTTTTTATTTTTCTTCTATCTCATATTTTACGAGTAAAAGCTTTCGAGATTATTACGATGGCAAAACACCAACTTTCTATGACAAATATGCAAAACCGTTAAAAAGCTCCTCGATAGAGAGAGTTGATCAACTTCGGACCGTCGAAGTTGCTCGGTGTACACTTTTTATTGTTCTTCTATGTCAAATTTAACGAGTATATGCTTCCGAGATTATTACGATGCCAAAACACCAACTTTCCATGTCAAATGAGCAAAACCGTTAAAATGTTCCTCGATAGAGAGAGTTGAGCAACTTTGGACCATCAAAGTTGCTCGGTGTACACATTTTATTGTTCTTCTATGTCAAATTTTATGAGTATAAGCTTCCGATATTATCACGATGCTAGAACACCAACTTTCTATGACAAATGGGCAAAACCATTAAGAGGCTCCTCGATAGAGAGAGTTGAGCAACTTCGGACCATAAAAGTTGTTCGGTGTATACTTTATTGTTCTACTATGTCAAACTTTACGAGTATAAGCTTCCGAGATTATTTCGATGCCAAAACAACAATTTTCTATAACAAATGGACAAAACCGTTAATGTGAAACCCCGACCCAAAAATTTTAGTTTTGAGTCGAAATACGGATGATCCGTGAGGTACGAAATCATAGAAAAATAGTTTTGGAGCTTGGTTCGGTAAATGGGGCATAACTTTTAGTATACATGTCCGTTTTGGGCCCGTAATATATCAAATCGAAGCTTAGACCGAGCCGGAAAATAAATTTGAGAAAAAACTGGGCTCTGTGAATAGTTATATGTCCGGACGGATAATTGAGCGTCCGGACGGATTTGCCTAGAATCAAGGCAGTGAGTTCTGTGAACAGTAATCCGTCCGGACGGATAATTGGGCGTCCGGACGGATTTGCCTAGAGGAAGGGCAGTGGGTTACGGGAACAATAATCCGTCCGGACGGCCACTTAGGGCGTCCGGACGGCTGTCGGGAAAATCAGATATTAAGCCCAGGATTTGACATTTTCTGCATAAAATTCTTGGAGAAGCCCGATAGAGAGAGAGAGAGAGAAGAAGAGAGAGAGAAAGTGGTTTTAGCAAGATTTTGGCTTGGGGATTGAAGATTGGTGACCATTGAAGCTTGGGAAGGAAGATTCAAGCTTGATTTTGGAGATTTGGTAAGTTTTTCATAGTTTTTGTAAATTCTAGGTTTTTCTTGATTTGCTAGATTCTTGAAGAGTTGAGTGCTATGCTTTAGATATGTTGTTTATAAGTTGATTTTGGATGTTTATGTAGATTGGTTTATGTTTTGGAGTTGAGTTGAGCTTGGAGTGAGTTTGGAGGATTTTGGAAGAAATTTCTAGAGAGAGAAGTAAGTGATTTCGAAATTATTGATTTAATTTGATGTTTATATGAGTTGTTGGTTGTTTATTGATGTGTGAATGGGTTCGGTTTCGCCACATTGTTAGGTTTGGGAAATCGGAACCCTAGGAACGTAATTGTGGAATTTGTGGTAAATTGCTCGGCACGAGGTAGGGGATTTCCAACCTTTGTTTCTATAATTCGTTATTGTTGCCTAAATAGCGTTTCGATTCTTCATTGGTCGCCATTATTTGAGTTTCCGCCTTAATTGCTTCTAAGGGGAAACGAGCCTTGTGTGGATTATTGTTTGATGTTGAATGTTGCATGACCCGATTTTGTGTTCCGTCATTTACGGTCACGTTGTGATTTTCCGTTCAGCATCATGGTAGTTATGTAAAATATATAGGATGTTCATATATACTTATCTATTCGGCATGACATGTCATAATGCATTAGAGATGCATGGGGGACTCGGGTATGGACTCGGGAACCCTTAAGTTACTTGAAAGCCACATGGGAGGATGGCAAGGTGAAGGTTGTTATCACCAAGTCATGTGAACTCCATGTGGGGTAACGCACTAAGGGTAGGGTCGAGAGTGACTTGCCTTGTTGGGTGCGGGCATGATAGGTTCACGCAACCGGATGATCCTATGAGTGGTTGGTTGTGGTGAGCTTGCTCCCGGGCAATATTACATTGAGTTGCAATGGTATTGTGGTTGTTATGCTCCGAAAGGGTCGATCCGGGTAAATGTTGATGTGAAATTGTTGAGTATACGTTCATGTGGTAGGTACATATTGATGCATTACTCCCTTCGGTTCTGCCTATATCAATGTTTACTTCTTTACCCTACTGAGCTTCTAGCTCACTCCTTTACTTTCTTCCTTTCACAGGAGATACTGGTACAGGTACCGGTGATGCGGATCGGTGAGCGGGACGTGACATGGATGGCCCTGGATAGGATAGAGTGCTAGAGATATACTCTATGCATGTGGGTTTATGTAGTATATCTATGTTGAGAGAATATAACCATTTAGCACGGTTGTGCTTTTATGTGGATGTGGATGTTGAATTCTGGTTATATTTGATGGTATAAAAATCTGTGTGTGGATTTATATGTGATGCCATCAGTTTGTGCATGCTGGTAGTGGATGGCCTGAGGCCTAGGGTCAGGATTGCATGTGGTTGAGGCCTGAGGCCTATGTTTGCTAGGTTGCTAGTGTGATGTTGTTGTTGCTGCGTTTCTGATGCAGGTGGGCACTCTCCGATATACGGGGAGGTGCCGCCGGATTTCCGGTTGATCCCGGATGTTCACACTAGTGACCTAGGAAGGGTGCGGAGAGAGCACCCAGTCGCGTCTCCGGAAACGGGGCGTGACAATTTGGTATCGGAGCGAGGTTTACGGCTCTTTATAGGATCTGGGGTGTTGGGTCCTAGTTGTAGAGTAGTACATTCCAGGCCATATCACGACTGCTGCTGATCCGGTATGTTTTCCTTTCCCCTTAAATCCTCGTTTGAGTAGTGTATTAAATAGTATTATCTGTTGCCATGCAGATGAATACTCGTAGTACTGTGCGATCTAATAGTACAGCTGAGGTACCTCGTGGCGAAGGCCAACGAGGGATAGGTAGAGGCCGAGGTAGAGGCCGTGGTATAAGTGCGGGGCGAGTGGCTAGACGCACACCGAGTACTGAGGGTTCAGTTCCGAGAGTGGACCCTGATGTGAGAGATGAGGAGATAGTTCAGGAGGGACTACCGACTGATAATGTAGCCCAGCAAGCACCACCTGTGGTGCAGGTTGCGCCTGTTACTACAGGGGGGCAACCAGTGACGATGGAGGATATTGCTAGCTTCATGATGAGTATGGCGCAGACACAAGCGCATACAATAGCACAGGCTGTGGCACAAGCGATGGGTGCAACTGGCATCCATACAGAGGGAGTTGTACCAGAGGCTACAACTGAGGTAGCAGCAGTACCTAGAGCTGGGAGAGGGATGTATGAGGTGGACCAATTGAGGAGGACTACTCCTCCAACCTTTTCTGGAGATGGAACGGGAGTAGGGGCGGAGGAGTGGTTCAATCAGCTGAGTATGAGGATGGACACTCTTGAGATACCCGATGAGAGACGGGTGAAGTTTGTGTTCTACTACTTGAGTGGTGCGGCCTATGAATGGTGGATGTCTATGGGTCAGAGACGGAATGAGCTGACTTGGACTTCGTTTGAGCAGCTGTTTATGCAGAAGTTTGTGCCAAGGCCTCTACAAACGGAGAAGGCCAAGAAGTTCTTGGATTTATTGCAGACACCGGAGATGACGATGTCTCAGTACACCAAACAATTCGAAGAGTTATACCAGTATGGGAAGGAGTTTGCTCCAACTGATGTGAAGAAGGCAGTGAGGTACTGAGATGGGTTGCTTCCTAGTCTTGGTAGAATGGTGATGGCCACTAGGGTGGTGTCATATCAGGACACAGTGGAGATGGCTCTCGATTTTGAGTTGAGTGAGAAAAGTGAAGCTCAGAGGAAGCGTCCAGTGAGTGAGGGTAGTAGTGGTGGTGGTGGTAGTAGCCACAAGAAACCGAGGATGGACTTTCGTCAACAGAGAGGGGACCGAGGCAAGGGTCCAAGGCCACAATGGAGCAAGACAGCATGCTTCAAGTGTGAGAAGGAGGGGCACAAGGCAAGTGAGTGCAGGCTTCCTGGGTTTAAGTGCTTTGGGTGTGGCAAGTTGGGTCACAAAAAGAGTGAATGTCCGGAGGGCAATCAGAGAGCACAACAACAGAGCATTCCGGGAGTACCACCTCCGGCTCTTCCTTCCAATGTTCCCTCAGGAGGAAGGGGGCGGGGTGGGACTCGTCAGCCACAGCAGCAGCAGAATGCACTGGTAGAGGGACGTGTCTTTGCATTGGGACATCAGGAGGCACGGGAGCATCCCAACTTCATTGGAGGTACATTTTTGATTTCAAATTGTTGGGCCAGAGTCTTGTTTGATTCTGGAGCTACCTCATAATTTATTACTAGTTCGTTAGCGAACGCACTAGCGGTAGAAATTTCGCCGATTAGAAGAATGTTTACGGTGTCCTCACCATTTGGGCACTTTACCACGTTGGAGAGGGTGGTGTTCGGATGTGAGTGTCGGTTTGGAGAAATATCTCTACAAGCCGATTTGTATGTGTTAGATTTCAAAGACTTCGATGTGATACTCGGAGTTGATTGGTTGACAAAGCACCAAGGAGTGCTTGATTTTTGGCAAAGGAGGATCACTCTTAGAGTACCGGAGGGTGGGGTGATTCAGTTGAGGGGATCGAAGGGGATTCCATGCCCACATTTCATGGATAATCCTTCGTATCAGGATTGTAGGGTAGCAAGTTTGGTGACGTCGGCTCCTAAAGGAGATGTGACTGCTATGATTCGGGTAGTGGAAGAATTTATGGATGTATTTCCGGAAGAGTTGCCGGGATTACCTCCGAAGAGAGAGATTGACTTTGCTATTGAGTTGCATCCGAATGTCAAGCCGATTTCGATCCCGCCATATCGGATGGCTCCAGCAGAGTTGAAGGAATTGAGTTCTCAATTAGAGGAGTTGCAAGATTTGGGATTCATTAGACCGAGTGTGTCCCCGTGGGGAGCACCGGTGTTGTTCGTCAAGAAGAAAGACGGAAGTTTGAGGATGTGTATTGATTATAGGCAGTTGAATAAGGTTACAGTGAGGAATAAGTATCCATTGCCTAGGATCAATGATTTGTTTGACCAATTGAGAGGTGCTAGACATTTCTCTAAGATTGATTTGAGGTCGGGTTATCATCAGTTGAGGATTAAGGAGGAAGATATCCAGAAAACAGCGTTTAGAACTCGTTATGGGCATTATGAGTTTCTTGTGATGCCGTTTGGGTTGACAAATGCCCCAGCGGTGTTCATGGACCTAATGCAAAGGGTTCTTAGACCGTTTTTGGATAACTTTGTGGTGGTTTTTATAGATGATATATTCATTTATTCTCCTACGGAGGAAGAGCATGAGGAACATTTGAAGGTAGTGTTACAGACATTGAGGGAGAATCAACTGTATGCTAAATTGAGTAAGTGTGAATTTTGGGCCACGGAGGTGAAGTTCCTAGGCCATGTGATCACTCAAGAAGGCATAGCGGTTGATTACTCCAAAGTTGAGTCGGTTTTGAGTTGGGAAAGACCAAAGAATGTGACGGAGATCCGGAGTTTCCTAGGGTTGGCAGGTTACTACCGGAGGTTTATTGAGGACTTCTCAAGAGTTGCTTCGCCGATGACGCAGCTCACGAAGAAGGGTACACCGTTTGTGTGGACAGACGAATGTGAGGCCGCATTTGAAGAGTTGAAGAAGAGGTTGACAACACCTCCAGTGTTAGTAGTTCCGGAGAGGAATGTTGGCTATCAGGTGTATTGCGATGCATCTGGAGTCGGGTTGGGTTGTGTGTTGATGCAGCAGAGCCGAGTGATAGAGTATGGTTCGAGGTTGCTGAAGACACATGAGAGGAACTATCCAGTGCATGATCTGGAGTTGGCGGCAGTAGTATTTGCTCTTAAGCAATGGAGGTACTATCTCTACGGAGAGACGTTTGAGGTGTTCTCGGATCACAAAAGCCTTAAGTACCTATTCACCCAAAAGGAGTTGAACTTACGGCAAAGGCGGTGGATGGAGTACTTAGAGGATTTTGATTTTAATTGGCAATACCATCCTGGTAAAGCAAATGTGGTTGCGGATGCATTGAGTAGGAAGCAGAGAGTTGCTAGCCTATTCATGCATGAGTGGAAAATTTTGGAGACAATCAATGAGTTTGGATTGGAGTTGAGGAGTCAAGAGGAAAAGGTGCATTTGTGTTCTATGACTTCGAGACCTATGATGGTTCAGAAGGTTATAGATGCACAAAACGGAGATCATACATTTGATGTGATTGATGAGAGTCTTGGATGGGTTCGAGGGAATGATGGTGGAGTACGATATGCGGGAAGGTTAGTGGTTCCCGAAGATGATGAGTTGAGACAGGAGATTCTAAGGGAAGCTCATCATTCTTGGTTTGCTATGCATCCCGGGGGTACGAAGATGTACCGAGACTTGAAGCAGAATTTCTGGTGGAAGGGTATGAAGGCCGATGTTGCTAGATTTGTGACGAAGTGTCTTACTTGCCAACAAGTGAAGGCAGAACATCAGAGACCAGCTGGATTGTTGCAACCATTACCAGTAGCTGAATGGAACTGGGAGAAGATCACAATGGACTTTGTGACGGCATTGCCAATGACTCAGAGGAGGCATGATGCGGTTTGGGTGATAGTGGACAGATTAACTAAGTCTGCACACTTCTTACCCATGAACAAGACAGATTCATTGGAAACCTTGAGTACTATGTATGTCAAGGAGATTGTGAGACTTCACGGAATTCCATTATCTATTGTGTCGGACCGAGACCCGAGGTTCACAGGTAGATTCTGGAGTAGTTTACAGGAGGCATTGGGAACGAAGTTGGATTTCTCTACAGCATATCATCCTCAAAGTGATGGACAGAGTGAGAGAACCATACAGGTTTTGGAGGATATGCTACGAGCATGTGTAGTTGATTTTGGAGGAAGTTGGGATCGGTACTTACATTTGGCGGAGTTTGTGTATAACAACTCTTTCCAAAGTAGTATCGGGATGGCTCCTTACGAGGCGTTCTACGGGAGGCCTTGTAGGTCGCCTTTGTGTTGGGCAGAGGTTGGGGAGAAAGTTGTGTCAGGACCGGAGATGGTCAAAGAAGCACGAGAGAGAGTTGATGAGATACGGAAGCGGTTGATCACCGCACAGAGCCGACAGAAGTCTTATGCTGACCGGAGGAGGAGACCTTTGGAGTTCGCTGTAGGCGATAAGGTTTTCTTGAAGGTTAGTCCGAGACGGGGAATTCAGAGATATAGCAAGCATAGGAAGTTGGCACCGAGGTTTGTGGGGCCATTTGAGATTTTGGAGACAGTTGGACCGGTGGCGTACCGTTTGGCACTTCCACCGAAGTTAGAGAAGGTTCACAATGTATTCCATGTATCTATGCTTCGGAAATATGAGCCGGATCCATCGCATGCGATAGATTGGACTACGTTGGAAGTTGAGGAAGATGGGAGCTACACTCTTCACCCGGTGAAGATTCTAGACCGACAGAACAAGGTCACGAGGTCGAGTGTGATACCATTGGTAAAAGTGATGTGGATGTACCACGGAGTTGAAGAAGCAACTTGGGAGTTGGAGTCTCGAATGAAGGAAAGGTACCCGGAGTTGTTCGGAGATTCAAGTACGTGTGTGTAGTTAAATTTCGGGACGAAATGTTATTAAGGGGGGGAGGATGTGAAACCCCGACCCAAAAATTTTAGTTTTGAGTCGAAATACGGATGATCCGTGAGGTACGGAATCATAGAAAAATAGTTTTGGAGCTTGGTTCGGTAAATGGGGCATAACTTTTAGTATACATGTCCGTTTTGGGCCCGTAATATATCAAATCGAAGCTTAGACCGAGCCGGAAAATAAATTTGAGAAAAAACTGGGTTCTGTGAATAGTAATATGTCCGGACGGATTTGCCTAGAATCAAGGCAGTGAGTTCTGTGAACAGTAATCCGTCCGGACGGATAATTGGGCGTCCGGACGGATTTGCCTAGAGGAAGGGCAGTGGGTTACGGGAACAATAATCCGTCCGGACGGCTGTCGGGAAAATCAGATATTAAGCCCAGAATTTGACATTTTCTGCATAAAATTCTTGGAGAAGCCCGATAGAGAGAGAGAGAGAGAGAAGAAGAGAGAGAGAAAGTGGTTTTAGCAAGAGTTTGGCTTGGGGATTGAAGATTGGTGACCATTGAAGCTTGGGAAGGAAGATTCAAGCTTGATTTTGGAGATTTGGTAAGTTTTTCATAGTTTTTGTAAATTCTAGGTTTTTCTAGATTTGCTAGATTCTTGAAGAGTTGAGTGCTATGCTTTAGATATGTTGTTTATAGGTTGATTTTGGATGTTTATGTAGATTGGTTTGTGTTTTGGAGTTGAGTTGAGCTTGGAGTGAGTTTGGAGGATTTTGGAAGAAATTTCTAGAGAGAGAAGTAAGTGATTTCGAAATTATTGATTTAATTTGATGTTTATATGAGTTGTTGGTTGTTTATTGATGTGTGAATGGGTTCGGTTTCGCCACATTGTTAGGTTTGGGAAATCGGAACCCTAGGAACGTAATTGTGGATTTTGTGGTAAATTGCTCGGCACGAGGTAGGGGATTTCCAACCTTTGTTTCTATAATTCGTTATTGTTGCCTAAATAGCGTTTCGATTCTTCATTGGTCGCCATTATTTGAGTTTCCGCCTTAATTGCTTCTAAGGGGAAACGAGCCTTGTGTGGATTATTGTTTGATGTTGAATGTTGCATGACCCGATTTTGTGTTCCGTCATTTACGGTCACGTTGTGATTTTCCGTTCATGCATCATGGTAGTTATGTAAAATATATAGGATGTTCATATATACTTATCTATTCGGCATGACATGTCATAATGCATTAGAGATGCATGGGGGACTCGGGTATGGACTCGGGAACCCTTAAGTTACTTGAAAGCCACATGGGAGGATGGCAAGGTGAAGGTTGTTATCACCAAGTCATGTGAACTCCATGTGGGGTAACGCACTAAGGGTAGGGTCGAGAGTGACTTGCCTTGTTGGGTGCGGGCGTGATAGGTTCACGCAACCGGATGATCCTAGGAGTGGTTGGTTGTGGTGAGCTTGCTCCCGGGCAATATTACATTGAGTTGCAATGGTATTGTGGTTGTTATGCTCCGAAAGGGTCGATCCGGGTAGATGTTGATGTGAAATTGTTGAGTATACGTTCATGTGGTAGGTACATATTGATGCATTACTCCCTTCGGTTCTGCCTATATCAATGTTTACTTCTTTACCCTACTGAGCTTCTAGCTCACTCCTTTACTTTCTTCCTTTCACAGGAGATACTGTTACAGGTACCGGTGATGCGGATCGGTGAGCAGGACGTGACATGGATGGCCCTGGATAGGATAGAGTGCTAGAGATATACTCTATGCATGTGGGTTTATGTAGTATATCTATGTTGAGAGAATATAATCATTTAGCACGGTTGTGCTTTTATGTGGATGTGGATGTTGAATTCTGGTTATATTTGATGCTATAAAAATCTGTGTGTGGATTTATATGTGATGCCATCAGTTTGTGCATGCTAGTAGTGGATGGCCTGAGGCCTAGGGTCAGGATTGCATGTGGTTGAGGCTTGAGGCCTATGTTTGCTAGGTTGCTAGTGTGATGTTGTTTTGCTGCATTTCTGATGCAGGTGGGCACTCTCCGATATACGGGGAGGTGCCGCCGGATTTCTGGTTGATCCCGGATGTTCACACTAGTGACCTAGCAAGGGTGCGGAGAGAGCACCCAGTCGCGTCTCCGGAAACGGGGCGTGACAGTTAAAAGTTCCTCCATAAAGAGAGTTGAGCAACTTCGGACCATCAAAGTTGCTCGGTGTACACTTTTTATTCTTCTTCTATGTCAAATTTTACGAGTATAAGCTTCGTCGATTATTTCGATGCTAAAACAACAACTTTCTATTACAAATAGACAAAACCGTTAAAAGCTCCACCATAGAGAGAGTTGAGCAATTTCGGACCATCAAAGTTGCACGGTGTACACTTTTTATTGTTCTTCTATGTCAAATTTTACGAGTATAAGCTTCCGAGAATATTACGATGCCAAAACACCCAACTTTCTATGAAAAATGCTCCAAACCGTTAAAAAGCTCCTTGATTGAGAGAGTTGAGCAACTTCGGACGATCAAAGTTGCTCCGTGTATAATTTTTATTGTTCTACAATGTCAAACTTTACGAGTATAGGCTTACGAGGTTATTTCGATGCCAAAATAACAACTTTCAATGACAAATGGCCAAAAACCATTAAAAGCTCCTCTATAGAGAGAGTTGAGCAACTTCGGACCATCAAAGTTGCCCGATGTACACTTTTTATTGTTCTTCTATGTCCAATTTTACGAGTATAAGCTTCGTACATTATTTCGATGCCAAAACGATAACTTTCTATTAGAAATGGACAAAACCGTTAAAAGCTCCTCCATAGAGAGAGTTGAGCAACTTCGGACCATCAAAGTTGCTCGGTGTACCCTTTTCATTGTTCTTTTACGTAAAATTTTACGAGTATAAGCTTCCGAGACTATTTCGATGCCAAAACACCAATTTTCTATGACAAATGGACAAAAATAGTTAAAAGCTCCTCCATAGAGAGAGTTGAGCAACTTCGGACCATCAAAGATGGTCGGTGTACACTTTTTATTATTATTCTATGTCAAATTTGACGAGTATAAGCTTCGAAGATTATTTCGAAGCCAAAACAATAACTTTCTATTACAAATGGACAAAATCGTTAAAAGCTCCATCATAGAGAGAGTTGAGAAACTTCGGACCATCAAAGTTGCTCAGTGTACACTTTTTATTGTTCTTGTATGTCAAATTTAACGAGTATCAGCTTCCGAGATTATTACAATGGCAAAACACCAACTTTCCATGACAAATCGGAAAAATTGTTAAAAAGCTCCTCGATAGAGATAGTTGAGCAACTTCGGACAATCAAAGTTGCTCGGTGTACACCTTTTATTGTTCTTCTATGTCAAAATTTATGAGTATAAGCTTCCGAGATTATTACGATGGCAAAACACCAAACTTTCTACGAAAAATGGTCCAAACCGTTAAAAAGCTACTTCATAGAGAGAGTTGAGCAATTTTGGACTATCAAAGTTGCTCGGTGTATACTTTTTATTGTTCTACTATGTCAAAATTCACAAGTATAAGCTTTCGAGATTATTTCGATGCCAAAACAACAACTTTCTATGACAAATGGACAAAAGCCATTAAAAGCTCCTCTATAGAGAGAGTTGAGCATTTTCGGACCATCAATGTTGCTCGGTGTACACTTTTTATTGTTCTTCTATGTCCAATTTTACGAGTATAAGCTTCGTAGATTATTTCGATGCCAAAACGATAACTTCCTATTACAAATGGACAAACCGTTTAAAAGTCCTCCATAGAGAGAGTTGAGCAACTTCGGACCATCAAAGTTGCTCGGTGTACACTTTTCATTGTTCTTTTATGTCAAATTGTACGAGTATAAGCTTTCGAGATTATTTCGATGCTAAAACACCAATTTTCTATGACAAATGGACAAAAACCGTTAAAAGCTCCTCTATAGAGAGAATTGAGCAACTTTGGACCATCAAAGTTGGTCGGTGTACACTTTTTATTATTCTTCTATATCAAATTTTATGAGTATAAGCTTTCAGAGATTATTACGATGCCAAAACACCTAACTTTCTATGACAAATGGTCCAAACCATTAAAAAGCTCCTCGATAGAGAGAGTTGAGCAACATCGGACCATCAAAGTTGTTCGGTTTGTACTTTTTTTTGTTCTACTATGTCAAACTTTACGAGTATAAGGATCTGAGACTATTTCGATGGCAAAACAACAACTTTGTATGACAAATGGTCCAAACCGTTAAAAAGGTCCTTCATTGAGAGGGTTGAGCAACTTCGGACGATCAAAGTTGCTCGGTGTTTACTTTTTATTGTTCTACTATGTGAAACTTTACGAGTATTAGCTTCCGAGATTATTTCGATGCCAAAACAACAACTTTCTATGATAAATGGACAAAAACCCTTAAAAGCTCCTCCATAGAGATAGTTAAGCAACTTCGGACCATCAAAGTTGCTCGGTGTACACTTTTCATTGTTCTTTTATGTCAAATTTTACGAGTATAAGCTTCCGAGATTATTTCGATGCTAAAACACCAATTTTCTATGACAAATGGACAAAATCCGTTAAAAGCTCCTCTATAGAGAGAGTTGAGCAATTTAGGACCATCAAAATTGGTCGGTGTACACTTTTTATTATTCTTCTATGTCAAATTTTAGGAGTATAAGATTTCGAGATTATTTCGATGCCAAAACAACAACTTTCTATTACAAATGGACAAAATCATGAAAAACTCCATCATAGAGAGAGTTGAGCAACTTCGGACCATCAAAGTTGCTCGGTGTACGCTTTTTATTGTTCTTTTATGTCAAATTTTATTAGTATAAGCTTCCGAGATTATTACGATGCCAAAACACCCAACTTTCTATGACAAATGGTCCAAACCATTAAAAAGCTCCTCGATAGAGAGAGTTGAGCAACTTCGGACCGTCAAAGTTGCTCGGTGTGTACTTTTTATTGTTCTAGTACGTTAAACTTTACGAGTATAAGCTTCCAGGATTATTTCGATGGCAAAACAACAACTTTCTATGACAAATGGACAAAACCGTTAAAAGTTCCTCCGTAGAGAGAGTTGAGCATTTTCGGACCATCAATGTTGCTCGGTGTACACTTTTTACTGTTCTTCTATGTCCAATTTTACGAGTATAAGCTTCGTAGATTATTTCGATGCCAAAACAATAACTTGCTATTACAAATGGACAAACCGTTTAAAGGTCCTCCATAGAGAGAGTTGAGCAACTTCGGACCATCAAAGTTGCTCGGCGGACACTTTTTATTATTCTTCTATGTTTAATTTTACGAGTATAAACTTCCGAGATTATTTCGATGCCAAAACAACAACTTTCTATTACAAATAGACAAAATCGTTAAAAACTCCATCACAGAGAGAGTTGAGCAACTTCGGACCATCAAAGTTGCTCGGTGTACACTTTTTATTATTCTTTTACGTCAAATTTTACGAGTATAAGCTTCATCGATTGTTTCGATGCCAAAACTACAATTTTCTATTACAAATAGACCAAATCGTTAAAAGCTCCTCCATAGAGAGAGTTGAGCAACTTCGAACCATCAAAGTTGCTCGGTGTACACTTTTTATTGTTCTTCTATGTCAAATTTTACGAGTATAAGCTTCCAAGATTATTACGTTGCCAAAACACCTACTTTCTATGACAAATTGTCCAAAACGTTAAAAAGGTCCTTCATTGAGAGGGTTGAGCAACTTCGGACGATCAAAGTTGCTCGGTGTATACTTTTTATTGTTCTACTATGTGAAACTTTACGAGTATTAGCTTCCGAGATTATTTCGATGCCAAAACAACAACTTTCTATGATAAATGGACAAAAACCATTAAAAGCTCCTCCATAGAGAGAGTTAAGCAACTTCGG
Source organism: Euonymus europaeus (assembly GCA_963580455.1). NCBI lineage: Eukaryota > Viridiplantae > Streptophyta > Magnoliopsida > Celastrales > Celastraceae > Euonymus > Euonymus europaeus. The sequence goes on from OY756965.1 coordinate 12,047,058, forward strand.
ACCATCAAAGTTGCTCGGTGTACACTTTTCATTGTTCTTTTATGTCAAATTTTACGAGTATAAGCTTCCGAGATTATTTCGATGCTAAAACACCAATTTTCTATGACAAATGGACAAAATCCGTTAAAAGCTCCTCTATAGAGAAAGTTGAGCAATTTTGGACCATCAAAATTGGTCGGTGTACACTTTTTATTATTCTTCTATGTCAAATTTTAGGAGTATAAGATTTCGAGATTATTTCGATGCCAAAACAACAACTTTCTATTACAAATGGACAAAATCATGAAAAACTCCATCATAGAGAGAGTTGAGCAACTTCGGACCATCAAAGTTGCTCGGTGTACCTTTTTATTGTTCTTTTATGTCAAATTTTATTAGTATAAGCTTCCGAGATTATTACGATGCCAAAACACCCAACTTTCTATGACAAATGGTCCAAACCATTAAAAAGCTCCTCGATAGAGAGAGTTGAGCAACTTCGGACCGTCAAAGTTGCTCGGTGTGTACATTTTATTGTTCTAGTACGTTAAACTTTACGAGTATAAGCTTCCAGGATTATTTCGATGGCGAAACAACAACTTTCTATGACAAATGGACAAAACCGTTAAAAGTTCCTCCATAGAGAGAGTTGAGCAACTTCGGACCATCAAAGTTGCTCGGTGTACACTTTTTATTACTCTTCTATGTCAAATTTTACGAGTATAAGCTTCGTCGATTGTTTCGATGCCAAACTACAATTTTCTATTACAAATAGACAAAACCGTTAAAAGCTCCAACATAGAGAGATTTAGCACCTTCAGACCATCAAAGTTGCTCGGTGTACACTTTTTATTTTTCTTCTATCTCATATTTTACGAGTACAAGCTTCCGAGATTATTACGATGGCAAAACACCAACTTTCTATGACAAATATGCAAAACCGTTAAAAAGCTCCTCAATAGAGAGAGTTGATCAACTTCGGACCGTCGAAGTTGCTCGGTGTACACTTTTTATTGTTCTTCTATGTCAAATTTAACGAGTATTGGCTTCCGAGATTATTACGATGCCAAAACACCAACTTTCTATGACAAATGGTCCAAACCGTTAAAAAGCTCCTTCATATAGAGAGTTGAGCTACTTCGGATGATCAAAGTTGCTCGGTTTATACTTTTTATTGTTCTACTACGTCAAACTTTACGAGTATATGCTTCCGAGATTATTTCGATGCCAAAACAACAAATTTCTATTACAAATGGACAAAATCATGAAAAACTCCATCATAGAGAGAGTTGAGCAACTTCGGACCATCAAAGTTGCTCGGTGTACGCTTTTTATTGTTCTTTTATGTCAAATTTTATTAGTATAAGCTTCCGAGATTATTACGATGCCAAAACACCCAACTTTCTATGACAAATGGTCCAAACCATTAAAAAGCTCCTCGATAGAGAGAGTTGAGCAACTTCGGACCGTCAAAGTTGCTCGGTGTGTACTTTTTATTGTTCTAGTACGTTAAACTTTACGAGTATAAGCTTCCAGGATTATTTCGATGGCAAAACAACAACTTTCTATGACAAATGGACAAAACCGTTAAAAGTTCCTCCGTAGAGAGAGTTGAGCATTTTCGGACCATCAATGTTGCTCGGTGTACACTTTTTACTGTTCTTCTATGTCCAATTTTACGAGTATAAGCTTCGTAGATTATTTCGATGCCAAAACAATAACTTGCTATTACAAATGGACAAACCGTTTAAAGGTCCTCCATAGAGAGAGTTGAGCAACTTCGGACCATCAAAGTTGCTCGGCGGACACTTTTTATTATTCTTCTATGTTTAATTTTACGAGTATAAACTTCCGAGATTATTTCGATGCCAAAACAACAACTTTCTATTACAAATAGACAAAATCGTTAAAAACTCCATCACAGAGAGAGTTGAGCAACTTCGGACCATCAAAGTTGCTCGGTGTACACTTTTTATTATTCTTTTACGTCAAATTTTACGAGTATAAGCTTCATCGATTGTTTCGATGCCAAAACTACAATTTTCTATTACAAATAGACCAAATCGTTAAAAGCTCCTCCATAGAGAGAGTTGAGCAACTTCGAACCATCAAAGTTGCTCGGTGTACACTTTTTATTGTTCTTCTATGTCAAATTTTACGAGTATAAGCTTCCAAGATTATTACGTTGCCAAAACACCTACTTTCTATGACAAATTGTCCAAAACGTTAAAAAGGTCCTTCATTGAGAGGGTTGAGCAACTTCGGACGATCAAAGTTGCTCGGTGTATACTTTTTATTGTTCTACTATGTGAAACTTTACGAGTATTAGCTTCCGAGATTATTTCGATGCCAAAACAACAACTTTCTATGATAAATGGACAAAAACCATTAAAAGCTCCTCCATAGAGAGAGTTAAGCAACTTCGGACCATCAAAGTTGCTCGGTGTACACTTTTCATTGTTCTTTTATGTCAAATTTTACGAGTATAAGCTTCCGAGATTATTTCGATGCTAAAACACCAATTTTCTATGACAAATGGACAAAATCCGTTAAAAGCTCCTCTATAGAGAAAGTTGAGCAATTTTGGACCATCAAAATTGGTCGGTGTACACTTTTTATTATTCTTCTATGTCAAATTTTAGGAGTATAAGATTTCGAGATTATTTCGATGCCAAAACAACAACTTTCTATTACAAATGGACAAAATCATGAAAAACTCCATCATAGAGAGAGTTGAGCAACTTCGGACCATCAAAGTTGCTCGGTGTACCTTTTTATTGTTCTTTTATGTCAAATTTTATTAGTATAAGCTTCCGAGATTATTACGATGCCAAAACACCCAACTTTCTATGACAAATGGTCCAAACCATTAAAAAGCTCCTCGATAGAGAGAGTTGAGCAACTTCGGACCGTCAAAGTTGCTCGGTGTGTACATTTTATTGTTCTAGTACGTTAAACTTTACGAGTATAAGCTTCCAGGATTATTTCGATGGCGAAACAACAACTTTCTATGACAAATGGACAAAACCGTTAAAAGTTCCTCCATAGAGAGAGTTGAGCAACTTCGGACCATCAAAGTTGCTCGGTGTACACTTTTTATTACTCTTCTATGTCAAATTTTACGAGTATAAGCTTCGTCGATTGTTTCGATGCCAAACTACAATTTTCTATTACAAATAGACAAAACCGTTAAAAGCTCCAACATAGAGAGATTTAGCACCTTCAGACCATCAAAGTTGCTCGGTGTACACTTTTTATTTTTCTTCTATCTCATATTTTACGAGTACAAGCTTCCGAGATTATTACGATGGCAAAACACCAACTTTCTATGACAAATATGCAAAACCGTTAAAAAGCTCCTCAATAGAGAGAGTTGATCAACTTCGGACCGTCGAAGTTGCTCGGTGTACACTTTTTATTGTTCTTCTATGTCAAATTTAACGAGTATTGGCTTCCGAGATTATTACGATGCCAAAACACCAACTTTCTATGACAAATGGTCCAAACCGTTAAAAAGCTCCTTCATATAGAGAGTTGAGCTACTTCGGATGATCAAAGTTGCTCGGTTTATACTTTTTATTGTTCTACTACGTCAAACTTTACGAGTATATGCTTCCGAGATTATTTCGATGCCAAAACAACAAATTTCTATGGCAAATGGACAAAAACAATTAAAAGCTCCCCCATAGGGAGAGTTGAGCAACTCCGGACCATCAATGTTGCTCGGTGTACACTTTTTATTGTTCTTTTATATCAAATTTTACGAGTATAAGCTTCGTAAATTATTTCGTTGCCAAAACGATAACTTCCTATTACAAACGGACAAAAACCCTTAAAAGCTCCTCTATAGAGAGAGTTGAGCAACTTCGGACCATCAAAGTTGGTCGGCGGACACTTTTTATTATTCTTCTATGTCTAATTTTACGAGTATAAACTTCCGAGATTATTTCGATGCCAAAACAGCAACTTTCTATTACAAATAGACAAAATCGTTAAAAACTCCATCGCAGAGAGAGTTGAGCAACTTCGGACCATCAAAGTTGCTCGGTGTACACTTTTTATTGTTCTTTTATGTCAAATTTTATGAGTATAAGCTTCCGAGATTATTACGATGCCAAAACACCCAACTTTCTATGGCAAATGGTCCAAACCATTAAAAAGCTCCTCGATAGAGAGAGTTGAGCAACTTTGGACCATCAAAGTTGCTCGGTGTGTACTTTTTATTATTCTACTATGTCAAACTTTACGAGTATAAGCTTCCGAGATTATTTCGATGGCAAAACAACAACATTCTATGACAAAAGGACAAAACCGTTAAAGGTTCCTCCGTAGAGAGAGTTGAGCAACTTCGGACCATCAAAGTTGCTCGGTGTACACTTTTTATTATTCTTTTATGTCAAATTTTACGAGTATAAGCTTCATCGATTGTTTCGTTGCCAAAACTACAATTTTCTATTACAAATAGACCAAATCGTTAAAAGCTCCTCCATAGAGAGAGTTGAGCAACTTCGGACCATCAAAGTTGCTCGGTGTACACTTTTTATTGTTCTTCTATGTCAAATTTTACGAGTATAAGCTTCCAAGATTCTTACGATGCCAAAACACCTACTTTCTATGACAAATGGTCCAAACCGTTAAAAAGGTCCTTCATTGAGAGGGTTGATCAACTTCAGACGATCAAAGTTGCTCGGTGTATACTTTTTATTGTTCTACTATGTGAAACTTTACGAGTATTAGCTTCCAAGATTATTTCGATGCCAAAACAACAACTTTCTATGATAAATGGACAAAAACCATTAAAAGCTCCTCCATAGAGAGAGTTAAGTAACTTCGGACCATCAAAGTTGCTCGGTGTACACTTTTCATTGTTCTTTTATTTCAAATTTTACGAGTATAAGCTTCCGAGATTATTTCGATGCTAAAACACCAATTTTCTATGACAAATGGACAAAATCCGTTAAAAGCTCCTCTATAGAGAGAGTTGAGCAATTTTGGACCATCAAAATTTGTCGGTGTACACTTTTTATTATTCTTCTATGTCAAATTTTAGGAGTATAAGATTTCGAGATTATTTCGATGCCAAAACAACAACTTTCTATTACAAATGGACAAAATCATGAAAAACTCCATCATAGAGAGAGTTGAGCAACTTCGGACCATCAAAGTTGCTCGGTGTACCTTTTTATTGTTCTTTTATGTCAAATTTTATTAGTATAAGCTTCCGAGATTATTACGATGCCAAAACACCCAACTTTCTATGACAAATGGTCCAAACCATTAAAAAGCTCCTCGATAGAGAGAGTTGAGCAACTTCGGACCGTCAAAGTTGCTCGGTGTGTACATTTTATTGTTCTAGTACGTTAAACTTTACGAGTATAAGCTTCCAGGATTATTTCGATGGCAAAACAACAACTTTCTATGACAAATGGACAAAACCGTTAAAAGTTCCTCCATAGAGAGAGTTGAGCAACTTCGGACCATCAAAGTTGCTCGGTGTACACTTTTTATTACTCTTCTATGTCAAATTTTACGAGTATAAGCTTCGTCGATTGTTTCGATGCCAAACTACAATTTTCTATTACAAATAGACAAAACCGTTAAAAGCTCCAACATAGAGAGATTTAGCACCTTCAGACCATCAAAGTTGCTCGGTGTACACTTTTTATTTTTCTTCTATCTCATATTTTACGAGTACAAGCTTCCGAGATTATTACGATGGCAAAACACCAACTTTCTATGACAAATATGCAAAACCGTTAAAAAGCTCCTCAATAGAGAGAGTTGATCAACTTCGGACCGTCGAAGTTGCTCGGTGTACACTTTTTATTGTTCTTCTATGTCAAATTTAACGAGTATTGGCTTCCGAGATTATTACGATGCCAAAACACCAACTTCTATGACAAATGGTCCAAACCGTTAAAAAGCTCCTTCATATAGAGAGTTGAGCTACTTCGGACGATCAAAGTTGCTCGGTTTATACTTTTTATTGTTCTACTACGTCAAACTTTACGAGTATATGCTTCCGAGATTATTTCGATGCCAAAACAACAAATTTCTATGGCAAATGGACAAAAACAATTAAAAGCTCCCCCATAGGGAGAGTTGAGCAACTCCGGACCATCAATGTTGTTCGGTGTACACTTTTTATTGTTCTTTTATATCAAATTTTACGAGTATAAGCTTCGTAAATTATTTCGTTGCCAAAACGATAACTTCCTATTACAAACGGACAAAAACCCTTAAAAGCTCCTCTATAGAGAGAGTTGAGCAACTTCGGACCATCAAAGTTGGTCGGCGGACACTTTTTATTATTCTTCTATGTCTAATTTTACGAGTATAAACTTCCGAGATTATTTCGATGCCAAAACAGCAACTTTCTATTACAAATAGACAAAATCGTTAAAAACTCCATCGCAGAGAGAGTTGAGCAACTTCGGACCATCAAAGTTGCTCGGTGTACACTTTTTATTGTTCTTTTATGTCAAATTTTATGAGTATAAGTTTCCGAGATTATTACGATGCCAAAACACCCAACTTTCTATGGCAAATGGTCCAAACCATTAAAAAGCTCCTCGATAGAGAGAGTTGAGCAACTTCGGACCATCAAAGTTGCTCGGTGTGTACTTTTTATTATTCTACTATGTCAAACTTTACGAGTATAAGCTTCCGAGATTATTTCGATGGCAAAACAACAACATTCTATGACAAAAGGACAAAACCGTTAAAGGTTCCTCCGTAGAGAGAGTTGAGCAACTTCGGACCATCAAAGTTGCTCGGTGTACACTTTTTATTATTCTTTTATGTCAAATTTTACGAGTATAAGCTTCATCGATTGTTTCGTTGCCAAAACTACAATTTTCTATTACAAATAGACCAAATCGTTAAAAGCTCCTCCATAGAGAGAGTTGAGCAACTTCGGACCATCAAAGTTGCTCGGTGTACACTTTTTATTGTTCTTCTATGTCAAATTTTACGAGTATAAGCTTCCAAGATTCTTACGATGCCAAAACACCTACTTTCTATGACAAATGGTCCAAACCGTTAAAAAGGTCCTTCATTGAGAGGGTTGATCAACTTCAGACGATCAAAGTTGCTCGGTGTATACTTTTTATTGTTCTACTATGTGAAACTTTACGAGTATTAGCTTCCAAGATTATTTCGATGCCAAAACAACAACTTTCTATGATAAATGGACAAAAACCATTAAAAGCTCCTCCATAGAGAGAGTTAAGTAACTTCGGACCATCAAAGTTGCTCGGTGTACACTTTTCATTGTTCTTTTATTTCAAATTTTACGAGTATAAGCTTCCGAGATTATTTCGATGCTAAAACACCAATTTTCTATGACAAATGGACAAAATCCGTTAAAAGCTCCTCTATAGAGAGAGTTGAGCAATTTTGGACCATCAAAATTTGTCGGTGTACACTTTTTATTATTCTTCTATGTCAAATTTTAGGAGTATAAGATTTCGAGATTATTTCGATGCCAAAACAACAACTTTCTATTACAAATGGACAAAATCATGAAAAACTCCATCATAGAGAGAGTTGAGCAACTTCGGACCATCAAAGTTGCTCGGTGTACCTTTTTATTGTTCTTTTATGTCAAATTTTATTAGTATAAGCTTCCGAGATTATTACGATGCCAAAACACCCAACTTTCTATGACAAATGGTCCAAACCATTAAAAAGCTCCTCGATAGAGAGAGTTGAGCAACTTCGGACCGTCAAAGTTGCTCGGTGTGTACATTTTATTGTTCTAGTACGTTAAACTTTACGAGTATAAGCTTCCAGGATTATTTCGATGGCAAAACAACAACTTTCTATGACAAATGGACAAAACCGTTAAAAGTTCCTCCATAGAGAGAGTTGAGCAACTTCGGACCATCAAAGTTGCTCGGTGTACACTTTTTATTACTCTTCTATGTCAAATTTTACGAGTATAAGCTTCGTCGATTGTTTCGATGCCAAACTACAATTTTCTATTACAAATAGACAAAACCGTTAAAAGCTCCAACATAGAGAGATTTAGCACCTTCAGACCATCAAAGTTGCTCGGTGTACACTTTTTATTTTTCTTCTATCTCATATTTTACGAGTACAAGCTTCCGAGATTATTACGATGGCAAAACACCAACTTTCTATGACAAATATGCAAAACCGTTAAAAAGCTCCTCAATAGAGAGAGTTGATCAACTTCGGACCGTCGAAGTTGCTCGGTGTACACTTTTTATTGTTCTTCTATGTCAAATTTAACGAGTATTGGCTTCCGAGATTATTACGATGCCAAAACACCAACTTCTATGACAAATGGTCCAAACCGTTAAAAAGCTCCTTCATATAGAGAGTTGAGCTACTTCGGACGATCAAAGTTGCTCGGTTTATACTTTTTATTGTTCTACTACGTCAAACTTTACGAGTATATGCTTCCGAGATTATTTCGATGCCAAAACAACAAATTTCTATGGCAAATGGACAAAAACAATTAAAAGCTCCCCCATAGGGAGAGTTGAGCAACTCCGGACCATCAATGTTGTTCGGTGTACACTTTTTATTGTTCTTTTATATCAAATTTTACGAGTATAAGCTTCGTAAATTATTTCGTTGCCAAAACGATAACTTCCTATTACAAACGGACAAAAACCCTTAAAAGCTCCTCTATAGAGAGAGTTGAGCAACTTCGGACCATCAAAGTTGGTCGGCGGACACTTTTTATTATTCTTCTATGTCTAATTTTACGAGTATAAACTTCCGAGATTATTTCGATGCCAAAACAGCAACTTTCTATTACAAATAGACAAAATCGTTAAAAACTCCATCGCAGAGAGAGTTGAGCAACTTCGGACCATCAAAGTTGCTCGGTGTACACTTTTTATTGTTCTTTTATGTCAAATTTTATGAGTATAAGCTTCCGAGATTATTACGATGCCAAAACACCCAACTTTCTATGGCAAATGGTCCAAACCATTAAAAAGCTCCTCGATAGAGAGAGTTGAGCAACTTCGGACCATCAAAGTTGCTCGGTGTGTACTTTTTATTATTCTACTATGTCAAACTTTACGAGTATAAGCTTCCGAGATTATTTCGATGGCAAAACAACAACATTCTATGACAAAAGGACAAAACCGTTAAAGGTTCCTCCGTAGAGAGAGTTGAGCAACTTCGGACCATCAAAGTTGCTCGGTGTACACTTTTTATTATTCTTTTATGTCAAATTTTACGAGTATAAGCTTCATCGATTGTTTCGTTGCCAAAACTACAATTTTCTATTACAAATAGACCAAATCGTTAAAAGCTCCTCCATATAGAGAGTTGAGCAACTTCGGACCATCAAAGTTGCTCGGTGTACACTTTTTATTGTTCTTCTATGTCAAATTTTACGAGTATAAGCTTCCAAGATTCTTATGATGCCAAAACACCTACTTTCTATGACAAATGGTCCAAATCGTTAAAAAGGTCCTTCATTGAGAGGGTTGATCAACTTCAGACGATCAAAGTTGCTCGGTGTATACTTTTTATTGTTCTACTATGTGAAACTTTACGAGTATTAGCTTCCAAGATTATTTCGATGCCAAAACAACAACTTTCTATGATAAATGGACAAAAACCATTAAAAGCTCCTCCATAGAGAGAGTTAAGCAACTTCGGACCATCAAAGTTGCTCGGTGTACACTTTTCATTGTTCTTTTATTTCAAATTTTACGAGTATAAGATTCCGAGATTATTTCGATGCTAAAACACCAATTTTCTATGACAAATGGACAAAATCCGTTAAAAGCTCCTCTATAGAGAGAGTTGAGCAATTTTGGACCTCAAAATTTGTCGGTGTACACTTTTTATTATTCTTCTATGTCAAATTTTAGGAGTATAAGATTTCGAGATTATTTCGATGCCAAAACAACAACTTTCTATTACAAATGGACAAAATCATGAAAAACTCCATCATAGAGAGAGTTGAGCAACTTCGGACCATCAAAGTTGCTCGGTGTACGCTTTTTATTGTTATTTTATGTCAAATTTTATTAGTATAAGCTTCCGAGATTATTACGATGCCAAAACACCCAACTTTCTATGACAAATGGTCCAAACCATTAAAAAGCTCCTCGATAGAGAGAGTTGAGCAACTTCGGACCGTCAAAGTTGCTCGGTGTGTACTTTTTATTGTTCTAGTACGTTAAACTTTACGAGTATAAGCTTCCAGGATTATTTCGATGGAAAAACAACAACTTTCTATGACAAATGGACAAAACCGTTAAAAGTTCCTCCATAGAGAGAGTTGAGCAACTTCGGACCATCAAAGTTGCTCGGTGTACACTTTTTATTACTCTTCTATGTCAAATTTTACGAGTATAAGCTTCGTCGATTGTTTCGATGCCAAACTACAATTTTCTATTACAAATAGACAAAACCGTTACAAGCTCCAACATAGAGAGATTTAGCACCTTCAGACCATCAAAGTTGCTCGGTGTACACTTTTTATTTTTCTTCTATCTCATATTTTACGAGTACAAGCTTCCGAGATTATTACGATGGCAAAACACCAACTTTCTATGATAAATATCCAAAACCGTTAAAAAGCTCCTCGATAGAGAGAGTTGATCAACTTCGGACCGTCGAAGTTGCTCGGTGTACACTTTTTATTGTTCTTCTATGTCAAATTTAACGAGTATAAGCTTTCGAGATTATTACGATGGCAAAACACCAACTTTCCATGTCAAATGAGCAAAACCGTTAAAATGTTCCTCGATAGAGAGAGTTGAGCAACTTTGGACCATCAAAGTTGCTCGGTGTACACTTTTTATTGTTCTTCTATGTCAAATTTTATGAGTATAAACTTCCGATATTATTACGATGCTAGAACACCAACTTTCTATGACAAATGGGCAAAACCATTAAAAAGCTCCTCGATAGAGAGAGTTGAGCAACTTCGGACCAGAAAAGTTGTTCGGTGTATACTTTTTATTGTTCTACTATAACAAACTTTACGAGTATAAGCTTCCGAGATTATTTCGATGCCAAAACAACAATTTTCTATGACAAATGGACAAAACCGTTAAAAGTTCCTCCATAGAGAGAGTTGAGCAACTTCGGACCATCAAAGTTGATCGGTGTACACTTTTTATTCTTCTTCTATGTCAAATTTTACGAGTATAAGCTTCGTCGATTATTTCGATGCTAAAACAACAACTTTCTATTACAAATAGACAAAACCGTTAAAAGCTCCACCATAGAGAGAGTTGAGCAATTTCGGACCACCAAAGTTGCACGGTGTACACTTTTTATTGTTCTTCTATGTCAAATTTTACGAGTATAAGCTTCCGAGAATATTACGATGCCAAAACACCCAACTTTCTCTGAAAAATGCTCCAAACCGTTAAAAAGCTCCTTGATTGAGAGAGTTGAGCAATTTCGGACGATCAAAGTTGCTCCGTGTATAATTTTTATTGTTCTACAATGTCAAACTTTACGAGTATAGGCTTACGAGGTTATTTCGATGCCAAAATAACAAATTTCAATGACAAATGGCCAAAAACCATTAAAAGCTCCTCTATAGAGAGAGTTGAGCAACTTCGGACCATCAAAGTTTCCCGATGTACACTTTTTATTGTTCTTCTATGTCCAATTTTACGAGTATAAGCTTCGTACATTATTTCGATGCCAAAACGATAAATTTCTATTAGAAATGGACAAAACCGTTAAAAGCTCCTCCATAGAGAGAGTTGAGCAACTTCGGACCATCAAAGTTGCTCGGTGTACCCTTTTCATTGTTCTTTTACGTAAAATTTTACGAGTATAAGCTTCCGACACTATTTCGATGCCAAAACACCAATTTTCTATGACAAATGGACAAAAATAGTTAAAAGCTCCTCCATAGAGAGAGTTGAGCAACTTCGGACCATCAAAGTTGGTCGGTGTACACTTTTTATTATTATTCTATGTCAAATTTGACGAGTATAAGCTTCGAAGATTATTTCGAAGCCAAAACAATAACTTTCTATTACAAATGGACAAAATCGTTAAAAGCTCCATCATAGAGAGAGTTGAGAAACTTCGGACCATCAAAGTTGCTCAGTGTACACTTTTTATTGTTCTTGTATGTCAAATTTAACGAGTATAAGCTTCCGAGATTATTACAATGGCAAAACACCAACTTTCCATGACAAATCGGAAAAATTGTTAAAAAGCTCCTCGATAGAGATAGTTGAGCAACTTCGGACAATCAAAGTTGCTCGGTGTACACCTTTTATTGTTCTTCTATGTCAAATTTTATGAGTATAAGCTTCCGAGATTATTACGATGCCAAAACACCCAACTTTTTATGACAAATGGTCCAGACCGTTAAAAAGCTCATCGATAGAGAGAGTTGAGCAAATTTGGACCATCAAAGTTACTCGGTGTATAATTTTTATTGTTCCACTTGTGAAACTTTATGAGTATAAGCTTCCGAGATTATTTCGTTTCCAAAACAACAACTTTCTATGACAAATGGATAAAACCGTTAAAAGCTCCTCCATAGAGAAAGTCGAGCAACTTTGAACCATCAAAGTTGCTCGGTGTACACTTTTTATTGTTCTTCTATGTCAAATTTTATGAGTATAAGCTTCGTCGATTGTTTCGATGCCAAAACAACACCTTTCTATTACAAATAGACAAAACCGTTGAAAGCTCCACCATAGAGAGAGTTGAAAAACTTCGGAGCATCAAAGTTGCTCGGTGTACACTTTTTATTGTTCGTCTATGTCAAAATTTATGAGTATAAGCTTCCGAGATTATTACGATGGCAAAACAACAACTTTCTATGAAAAATGGGCAAAACCGTTAAAAAGCTCCTCGATAGAGAGAGTCGAGCAACTTCGGACTATCAAAGTTGCTCGGTGTACACTTTTTATTGTTCTTTTATGTCAAATTTTACGAGTATAAGCTTCCGAGATTACCAAAACACCCAAATTTCTATGACAAATGGTCCAAACCGTTAAAACGCTCCTCGATAGACAGAGTTGAGAAACTTCGGACCATCAAAGGTTCTCAGTGTATACTTTTTATTGTTCTACTATGTCGAACTTTACGAGTATAAGCTTGCAAGATCATTACGATGCCAAAACACCAAACTTTCTACGACAAATGGTCCAAACCGTTAAAAAGCTACTTCATAGAGAGAGTTGAGCAACTTTGGACTATCAAAGTTGCTCGGTGTATACTTTTTATTGTTCTACTATGTCAAAATTCACAAGTATAAGCTTTCGAGATTATTTCGATGCCAAAACAACAACTTTCTATTACAAATGGACAAGATCGTTAAAAACTCCATCATAGAAAGAGTTGAGCAACTTCAGACCATCAAAGTTGTTCGGTGTACACTTTTTATTGTTCTTTTATGTCCAATTTTATGTGTATAAGCTTTCAGAGATTATTACGATGCCAAAACACCCAACTTTCTATGACAAATGGTCCAAACCATTAAAAAGCTCCTCGATAGAGAGAGTTGAGCAACTTTGGACCATCAAAGTTGTTCGGTTTGTACTTTTTATTGTTCTACTATGTCGAACTTTACGAGTATAAGCTTGCGAGATCATTACGATGCCAAAACACCAAACTTTCTACGACAAATGGTCCAAACCGTTAAAAAGCTCCTCTATAGAGAGAGTTGAGCATTTTTGGACCATCAATGTTGCTCGGTGTACACTTTTTATTGTTCTTCTATGTCCAATTTTTCTAGTATAAGCTTCGTAGATTATTTCGATGCCAAAACGATAATTTCCTATTACAAATGGACAAACCGTTTAAAGGTCTTCCATAGAGAGAGTTGAGCAAGTTCGGACCATCAAAGTTGCTCGGTGTACACTTTTCATTGTTCTTTTATGTCGAATTGTACGAGTATAAGCTTCCGAGATTATTTCAATGCTAAAACACTAATTTTCTATGACAAATGGACAAAAACTGTTAAAAGCTCCTCTATAGAGAGAATTGAGCAACTTTGGACCATCAAAGTTGGTCGGTGTACACTTTTTATTATTCTTCTATATCAAATTTTACGAGTATAAGCTTCCGAGATTATTTCGATGCCAAAACAATAACTTTCTATTACAAATGGACAAGATCGTTAAAAACTCCATCATAGAGGGAGTTGAGCAACTTCAGACCATCAAAGTTACTCGGTGTACACTTTTTATTGTTCTTTTATGTCCAATTTTATGTGTATAAGCTTTCAGAGATTATTACGTTGCCAAAACACCCAACTTTCTATGACAAATGGTCTAAACCATTAAAAAGCTCCTCGATAGAGGGAGTTGAGCAACTTTGGACTATCAAAGTTGTTCGGTTTGTACTTTTTATTGTTCTACTATGTCAAACTTTACGAGTATAAGCTTCTGAGATTATTTCGATGGCAAAACAACAACTTTGTATGACAAATGGACAAAACCGTTAAAAGTTCCTCCATAGAGAGAGTTGAGCAACTTCGGACCATCAAAGTTGCTCGGTATACACTTTTTATTATTCTTCCATGTCAAATTTTATGAGTATAAGCTTCGTCGATTGTTTCGATGCCAAAACTACAATTTTCTATTAAAAATAGACAAAGCCGTTAAAAGCTCCACCATAGAGAGATTTTAGCACCATCGGATCATAAAAGTTGCTCTGTGTACACTTTTTATTGTTCTTCTATGTCAAATTTTACGAGTACAAGCTTCCGAGATTATTACGATGGCAAAACACCAACTTTCTATGACAAATAGGCAAAACCGTTAAAAAGTTCTTCGATAGAAAGAGTTGAGCAACTTCGGACCTTCAAAGTTGCTCGGTGTACACTTTTTATTGTTCTTCTATGTCAAATTTTATGAGTTTAAGCTTCCAAGATTATTACGATGGCAAAACACCAACTTTCTATGACAAATGGGCAAAACCGTTAAAAAGCTCCTCGATAGAGAGAGTTGAGCAACTTCAGACCATCAAAGTTGCTCGGTGTACACTTTTTATTGTTCTTTTATGTCAAATTTTACGAGTATAAGCTTTCGATATTATTACGATGCCAAAACACCCAACTTTCTATGACAAATGGTCCAAACCGTTAAAAAGCTCCATCATAGAGAGAGTTGAAAAACTTCGGAGCATCAAAGTTGCTCGGTGTACACTTTTTATTGTTCGTCTATGTCAAAATTTATGAGTATAAGCTTCCGAGATTATTACGATGGCAAAACAACAACTTTCTATGACAAATTGGCAAAACCGTTAAAAAGCTCATCGATAGAGAGAGTCGAGCAACTTCGGACTATCAAAGTTGCTCGGTGTACACTTTTTATTATTCTTTTATGTCAAATTTTACGAGTATAATCTTCCGAGATTAGCAAAACACCCAAATTTCTATGACAAATGGTCCAAACCGTTAAAACGCTCCTCGATAGACAGAGTTGAGCAACTTCGGACCATCAAAGGTTCTGAGTGTAAACTTTTTATTGTTCTACTATGTCGAACTTTACGAGTATAAGCTTGCGAGATTATTACGATGCCAAAACACCAAACTTTCTACGAAAAATGGTCCAAACCGTTAAAAAGCCACTTCATAGAGAGAGTTGAGCAATTTTGGACTATCAAAGTTGCTCGGTGTATACTTTTTATTGTTCTACTATGTCAAAATTCACAAGTATAAGTTTTCGAGATTATTTCGATGCCAAAACAACAACTTTCTATGACAAATGGACAAAAGCCATTAAAAGCTCCTCTATAGAGAGAGTTGAGCATTTTCGGACCATCAATGTTGCTCGGTGTACACTTTTTATTGTTCTTCTATGTCCAATTTTACGAGTATAAGCTTCGTAGATTATTTCGATGCCAAAACGATAACTTCCTATTACAAATGGACAAACCGTTTAAAGGTCCTCCATAGAGAGAGTTGAGCAACTTCGGACCATCAAAGTTGCTCGGTGTACACTTTTCATTGTTCTTTTATGTCAAATTGTACGAGTATAAGCTTCCGAGATTATTTCGATGCTAAAACACCAATTTTCTATGACAAATGGACAAAAACCGTTAAAAGCTCCTCTATAGAGAGAATTGAGCAACTTCGGACCATCAAAGTTGGTCGGTGTACACTTTTTATTATTCTTCTATATCAAATTTTACGAGTATAAGCTTTCAGAGATTATTACGATGCCAAAACACCTAACTTTCTATGACAAATGGTCCAAACCATTAAAAAGCTCCTCGATAGAGAGAGTTGAGCAACTTCGGACCATCAAAGTTGTTCGGTTTGTACTTTTTTTTGTTCTACTATGTCAAACTTTACGAGTATAAGGTTCTGAGATTATTTCGATGGCAAAACAACAACTTTGTATGACAAATGGACAAAACCGTTAAAAGTTCCTCCATAGAGAGAGTTGAGCAACTTCGGACCATCAAAGTTGCTCGGTGTACACTTTTTATTATTCTTCCATGTCAAATTTTATGAGTATAAGCTTCGTCGATTGTTTCGATTCCAAAACTATAATTTTCTATTACAAATAGACAAAACCGTTAAAACCTCCACCATAGAGAGAGTTTAGCACCATCGGACCATCAAAGTTGCTCGGTGTACACTTTTTATTGTTCTTTGTTATGTCGTTAGTAACAATTTAAAATAACCTTACAAATGCACAATTAATATATATAGTGAACAAGTAAGAGTCGATCCCACAAGGAGTGATGCTAATAGATATACAATCTTACACTTGAATATAATTGATACAAAGGGGGTTAAGTCCTGCAATAGATAAAAATTAAGACAAAGAAATTGACGTTAAGAACAAGAATGAGAATTGATATTAATGAAAACAATAGCTAAGACTCACTATCCACCACAAAACATTTAAACAATTTATAAGAAATAATAGACTAACAATTTAAACAAGCATATGATGACAACATTCACAACAAGGTTATGGCCAAACTCAAGTTGTATGATTCTCTCTTAATTGCATGTAAAGTGTATGACGTCTACCTCATTACGTGTATTCTTAATCAAAATCTAGCATGGTTTCTGCATCAATCAACAATCAAGAATCCAATAAGAGCAAAGAGAATATGAATGTCACAAGAATCCTAACACATGGTATTTGTACTTAGGTATTCAAGAATTGATTTTTCATAATTCATTTTCAACTGAATTATATGTTGCAAGAAAGAACATATTCAACAAGGCAATTGACCATGTTCTATAACAATTAATTCTAATACATGTTTCAAAGTTAGCTACTCAAAGAAACACAATATTAGAACTGACATAACATGGAAAAATCAAAATCATCATGCTTGTAGAAATTGAAATCCACACAACTTATAAAATTGAAAGCATGCTTAGGGCTTCAAGACAAGCCCTAACTAATAAGAGTTTAGTTATACATAACCAAATAAAACATGAAACATAAAAACATAATTACAAATACAAGCCTTGTTTTCTTCTTTTCCTTCTCCTCTTTTTGCCTCCAATCCTTCTCCTTCTTTCCTTCTTGTCTCCAAGCTCTTCCTCCTAGCTCCTACTCCTCTCTATTTATAGAGAAAATGAGCACATAGTGGAGTAGTTAGTTCCATCTTTTGGTGGTGGAATGTCCACCAAATTTGTGTGGTGGATTGTCCACTCTTTGAATGGAAATGGTATCATCAATGACATCAATTTCCAATTACACACTAATATTGTAACTGCATTCTGGGCCTAAACGAAGCATATTATGAACTCAAACCCTTCATCAATATTGTAGATAAAAATGTGTAGATAATTATGGGCTTTTGAATCACTCAATTTGGACATCAGACGCTCAAGTTATGGGCTTCTAAAGGTCTGGTCTGCAAACTGAAATTCTGCTTCGGATATAACTTCCAAACTTGATTTCAAGGCAACCTTTAGAGGCCCAAATGAACTCCACTTTCTGTGAACCAATACTTCCTGAAAAGCTTGAAGTGTCCTCTAAACATTTTCTGAAGATCAAATCTCATTCCGACTGCTCTTACTAGCTCTTAACCTGCAAAACATCCAAGAAGATCTTAAGTACAATAATCTTTGAAAATTCAGCTTTTAAGCACAATTTCTTGGCATTGCTTTGGTAGTATTTATCACTTTAAGAATGTATATTCTAGCACTTATCACAACCCCCAACTAGCTTATTGCTAGTCCCTAGTAATTCAAGCGTAAAAATGTTATGAGAAATTATTGAAAGTAATAATACTAGAACAAAAGGTAAGAGATCACAATTCCTATCCAGATTAGTATAGTCACAACTTCCAACACTTGTGTGTGTGTGCTAAGCCAAAACCTTCATACCACAATCCATAATGCATATAACCTCAAACAATTTATCCAAGTAAAAGCCTCAACTCCATATTCTCACAGGGTATAGAAGGATTTTTGGGCTATGAATTTCTCTCATGGAGTTGGAAAATAGATATGCACTCAGAAGAAAAGTCAATTTAAGGACAAACAAATAAACAAACATTGATCAAATGATAGGTATATTAGCTGTCAAGAACTTCCACCAGTCTTACCACAAACCTGCTTTGGAATTCTATTGATCAACATTTTCCAATTGACAAACTAATAGAGCCTTATCACATAAAAACTTATCTACTGACGAATGAAGAATACACATCACAATTTTTTTCTTCTTTTTTTTCCTTTTTTTTCTTTTTTCTGTCTCGAATTCATAATCTCGAATTCATAATATAGAACATCTCAAACAAAGGCCCAATAAAAGTACAACATTGTTCTCCAATATTGATCAATAAAATCCTCAGCTTTCATCCAATCATTCCACAAACCATGTAATGGTGTTCATTGACAGCAATTATCCATTTCAAAAAAATCAATGCAAGTTCATAAGTTGTTTACTCATTTCTCGCCACCCATTTGTGCTTGAACCAGAAAATATTCTTAGTCATATGCATTATCATCCATCTTACCACAAGGCTTAGTATTGGTGGACAAAAGTGTGTTAAAAGTTGCTTTCAACTAATCCAGATAAAAAAAATGACTCAAACTAATTATACCAGTACCAAATCATCAAACTGCATAAATGTAACTGCATAAATATGTCACCACCCCCAACCTAAACTACACATTGTCCGCAATGTGAAAATGATGAAGAATGGAAAAGCAATGCAATGCAAGGAAACAGGGGATAGAAAAATACAACCTGAGGTGGAAAATGCTTGGACAATGGTGGAAGGGGAAGATGGTTAGTGCCGCATCATATTCATTAGGACATTCAGCATGTGTTCCAGCTGTTAGGAAACGGTACACTTTAAAATACGCAGCGGAATTACACTACAAAAATTACCTTTCGTAGCGTGCTTGTACGATCCGTTTGTCCGGTATAACTTTCGTACTCCTTGATCAACTCTATGTCACCACTTCCGTCCGTAGAACTTCGATTATACGAAGCGGCTAGTTAGTCCACCAGAATCACAAAAATCAAAACACTTATGAATTGATTCTTAATCAATTGGGAAGAGAACAATAATTATGCTAGACTTATCAAATGCATCTAGCACCAGCCACACTCGTATATCACCATATACATTGATATATATATCAATGTTTGAGTTGCTACCTCACCAACTTTGGCATTTGCTTTAGTTGCTGGCAACTACTTTAGTTGCTGGCAACTAAAGTGTAGTTGCTGGCAACTACTTGAGTTGCCGGCAACTTTATAATAAATATTATTTTATTAATTAAATAATAAATCCATTAAATGATTAATATATTATGTACTAGCAATTTATATTAATCAGTTGGATTTATTTCGGTTTACAATAAACTTTCATTTAATTAATTATTCGATCTTTTCATCTCATGTAAATTATCGAATATTGTTCAATTCCAACTTTAGATGAATAATTTTCATGATTCTTTTATGTGTGACTTTCTAGGTTCATTACCGATTAGCAATAAAAATAATATCAAACTCTTTGATATTAATTAAAACAACTTTTAATCATTTCTTATAAATCACGAGTGACACCTAGCAGTATATCGTGACTACCCAATCAGTGATGAATTCTTCCATATGAACCTTTAATTACAATTACCATGTAATTAAAATCCTTCCACTGTACAATATCCCAATTGAGTGAGGATCATGGATATCAGTCAAATCCACTAACTCAATTATATGTCAGATCCAATATTCTATTGACAAACAAATAATTAATGAAAACACCTTTTCATTAATCATATAACCTCGGCCAAGGATTTCCAGTGTCAATAAATATCTGGATCACATAGGATATTCTCCTCGTTTATTTCGAGGCGGTGAATTCCTTATTGACTGCACACAAGTCTCCATATACAACTAACTGAATCCATCAAATGCTAATATTTATTTAATAAATAAATATTTCCAACATTGATAAAATTCAATCACCCATATACAAAACTACTATGTCATCTCAGGTCTAAGGATTATTTACATAATCGTAAATAAATAATAAATCATTGACAAGGAAATAAACCTCCACGTGATTCATTATTTAACAAGTCATGTTCGAAGCATTTATTCAACAATAAACCTCCTATACTGTTTGTTTTAATATCTCATATTAAATTGCATGAGACCCACAACCCTATCATTATAGGAAACAAACAGTATACTGATTTTCCGAATTATTATTGTCCAATTAATAATTCTACAATCAGGAACTTTATTTAAGATATTTATACTAGAGATCACTCGTCACTCATATTCTCAACTCTTGAGAATGAGGTCTCTAATAAATATCTACGGACATATTTAATACAACTATATTAATAGAAATATCAAATATATAATAAACTGCCATTTATATAAACAATTAATACAGTACAATTATTATATATGTTCAAAATACAACCGTATTAGATTGGCTATACAGGACATATATCTAACACCAGCCGCTGTTGTCCAACCTCCATCCTATGCAGGCGGGTTAAGATGTCGTGAATGTGACCAGTCGGAAGTGGTACAGCAGCAGAAGAGTCAGACGCTTCCGGTGGGAAAGAAACTGGACGTCGCGGTGTTCGTTGTCTGCGAGCATTGGAACGCATGTGGCCAGTACTCTGACGCCAGGTAGAGTTCTCCAAAATAGTCACTGGATAATTGGAAGTTGTCTGACTGGGAGGTGGGAAAATGCCCATACTGAAAAGCAACCGCGTGATGAGTCGCGGGAAATATAATCTCCCGACCTTGGTTGTTTGTTTCTCCACAAGGGTCTTCGCCTTAAGAATGCTCTCAAGGTAAATCCGGCCAATATCAAACCAGACTCTGCGATACATGTAATACAGGGCAGAAAGTATGTTACCCTGGCATTGTTGACTGTGTCCAATAGGGCAAAGGTTACTTCGGATGGCATCATCAAGCATCCATATCGTGGACGGCAAATAGGAGCGCCGTGTAGAAGCAGGATTATTCGGATCGTGTCGGCCTTGACACAGATCATCAATCATCTCTTGATGGGAAATAGAGATCGGCACTTGAAAACCTACAGGGACGTCAGCGGTAGGTGGATAACCTAAACACGAGCAAATATCCGCTGACGTGAATCGAAGCCGAAGACCAGGGATGTCAACCTGATACACTGGGTGAGTGTCAGAAGAGTGGGGTATTTTGTGAAGAGTATGGTAGAAAGAGCGAACGATGTGAGGATACACCGGCAATTCGTCTTTTGGATCGGGATCGACCAAGAACAGCAGAGAATGGTCACGGAGGTAGCTCATGGCCCATTGGTTGGTAGAATCGTTCAGGATTTTGGAATCGAGTCGACGTTCTGGCAGGATCGTAGCTCTAGCGAATAAGTCGACCGTCGCAACGGTATCACGGGGGCTGCGCGACATACTGTGACGGAGGAAGAGAAAGACGATCTGAAAAGAAAGAGAGTTGAAAATCAGGAATAAACAGAGTGTGAGAATAAAACAATTAGGATTTCGTTTTTTTTTTTTTTTTTTTTTGTAGATCATTGGTGAAGAAGATATAAACAATTACATCACTAATTACACCAGGGAAATTCCCAGGAAAGATTGGAGGGACACAGTGGTCCACTTAAATACCAAACTCCTTAGACATAATTTCCCTAGACATGCAATTAGTAGCATAATATATCATACTATCTTACCCGATCAAAATATATTTTGAGGAAGCAATCCCAAATATATAAATATAAATAGATATATATATATATATTTTTTGTTTTTTTTTCAACAAATGCACATACACAAGTAATGTAACAGAGGCTCATTCCAGTGACTTCTGTGCTAACGCCATCGAGTGCTTTCCTTCGGCCTATCAGGAGACCACAGCTTTTGTCCACAGGATCAAAATGTAAACCTTCAGGTCTTATACTAATAACAATACCGTCATGAGATGCTCTCCCTCCCAGCTGCCCTATAAGTAAACATTTGAAGATCCAAACCACATTAAGCTGGTGGAGAAAGCTCACACCGTAGACATATGGGCACAATCAAGCCCCACGCACACAAAAGTGTACAGTGACCACCTCAAGGTGAAAGTAAAAGTGAATATGCTAAGAAAATGTGCAACTGAACTAAATGCTTGATTGAACACACAAAGATAATGAAAAAGAAATATGGGTTGCCTCCCATAAGCGCTAAATTTAGCGTCGTCAGCCAGACAAAATAACGTATCAAGTGAGTGGAACAGGATCAGAGAGCCTTAAATTCTCATCAAGATGTTCTGTTGCTGGCTCTAAATAGTGCTTGAGACGATGACCATTCACTTTGAAAATATTTCCCGTCTGTGGGTGTTGAAGATTCACTGCACCATGTGAAAAAACATGAGTAATAAGGAATGGACCATACCATCGTGAACGGAGCTTACCTGGGAATAGTCGGAGGCGTGAGTTATATAATAAGACTTTCTGCCCAGGTTCAAAATGTTTTCTCAAAATGGTCTTATCATGATAGGCCTTGGTCTTCTCCTTGTATATTTTAGAGCTCTCATAGGCTTCATTTCGGAGTTCTTCCAACTCACTCAACTGCAACTTTCGTTGCTCTCCTGCAGCCTTCATCTCAAAATTGTACTGTTTGATAGCCCAATATGCTTTGTGCTCTAATTCAACTGGTAAGTGGCAGGGTTTGCCAAAAACCAACCTGTATGGTGACATTCCAATCGGAGTTTTATAGGCTGTACGATAAGCCCATAGAGCATCCATGAGACGATCAGACCAATCCTTGCGTGAGGAGCTCACAGTCTTCTCCAATATCTGTTTAATTTCCCTATTACAGATTTCAGCTTGTCCGCTTGTCTGTGGATGATATGGCATGGACACCTTATGTTTGACTCCGTACTTTTGCAATAGTGCTGCAAAAAGTTTATTATTGAAATGGGACCCTCCATCACTAATTATCGCCCTGGGTGTTCCAAATCTTACAAATATATTTTCTTTAAGGAATCTGAGAACAACTCGAGAATCATTAGTCTTGGATGGAACTGCTTCCACCCATTTTGAAACATAATCCACAGCAAGTAAGATATATAAATAACCTTGAGATGAAGGAAAAGGTCCCATGAAATCAATACCCCAGACATCAAAAATTTCAACTATTAGAATAGGAGATAAATGCATCTGATTCCTAGATGAAAGATTACCTAACCGTTGACACCTATCACAAGTATAGCAGAAAGTATATGCATCTTTGAACAAACTCGGCCAATGAAATCCACATTGCAATACTTTCAAAGTTGTCTTCTTTGGACCAGAATGTCCTCCACAAGCATATGAGTGACAAAACGTTAGTATGGATTGAAATTCTGATTCTGGCACACACCGTCTGATGATTTGGTCAGAACACCATTTGAAAAGGTATGGATCATCCCATATGTAATACTTTGTTGTTGTCACGAGTTTATCCTTGTAAGTTCTTGGCAAATTTCCTGGAAGATCACCTGTAACAAGGTAATTGACAATGTCAGCATACCATGGTGTAGAAATAGATAAAGATAGTAATTGCTCATCAGGAAAATTCTCATTTAGAGGCAAAGAGTCTTCTTCGGTCACTGAATTGTTCACCAAACGGCTGAGGTGATCGGCCACCACATTCTTGGATCCTTTTTTGTCCTTAATCTCCAGATCGAACTCTTGAAGTAGTAGAATCCATCTAATCAAGCGAGGCTTCGCATCCTTCTTTTGAAGAAGGTACCTAAGAGCTGCATGGTCAGAAAATACAATTACTTTAGTGCCAATCAAATATGCACGAAATTTTTCTAAAGCAAAAATAACAGAAAGGAGCTCCTTCTCTGTAGTGGAGTAGTTTAATTGGGCATCATTGAGTGTTCTACTAGCATAGTAGATGACATGAGGTACTTTATTTACTCGTTGTCCCAAAACTGCTCCTACAGCATAATCGGAAGCATCGCACATTAGTTCAAAAGGGATGCTCCAATTGGGAGGCATCATGATCTGTGCTGACGTAAGAAGGAGTTTAAGCTTGTTAAAAGCTGTCAAACATGTCTCATCAAACTCAAATGGCACATCCTTGGATAGTAAGTTACACAATGGCTTAGCTATCTTGGAGAAATCCTTGATGAACCTCCTGTAGAAACCTGCATGTCCAAGGAAAGATCTTATTTCCTTAACTGTACATGGAGGTGGAAGATTACTTACCAGATCCACTTTTGCTTTGTCAACTTCTATTCCCTTGCTAGAGATGACATGACCAAGTACAATTCCTTGTTATACCATAAAATGACATTTTTCCCAGTTTAAAACTAGATTGCATTCTTGGCATCTTTCTAAGACCAAAGCGAGATTATGAAGACATTTATCAAAAGATGAACCAAATACACTAAAATCATCCATAAATTCCTCAATAATGTGCTCCACCATATCTGAAAATATGCTCATCATACACCTTTGAAAAGTACCTGGAGCATTGCAAAGACCAAAAGGCATGCGCCTGTAGGCGAATGTACCATATGGACAAGTAAATGTTGTCTTGTCTTGATCTTCTGGTGCTATTGCAATCTGATTGTAGCCCAAATATCCATCAAGAAAACAATAATGGCTATGACCTGCAAGACGTTCCAACATTTGATCAATAAAAGGTAGTGGAAAATGATCTTTTCTAGTACCTGAATTAAGCTTTCTGTAGTCAATGCAAACACGCCATCCTGTTTGAACTCGCGTGGGAACCAACTCATTATCTTCATTAAGGACTACTGTAACTCTAAATTTTTTAGGAACCACTTGTACCAGACTAACACATTTGCTATCAGAGATAGGGTAAATGATGCCAACATCTAGCAATTTGAGTACTTCTTTTAGCACCACCTCCTTCATCATTGGGTTAAGTCTGCGTTGGGCATCTCTTGTTGGTTTTGTTCCCTTCTCTAGTAGTATCCGATGCATACATCTAGAGGGACTGATTCCTCTAATATCAGCAATACTCCATCCGATTGATGTTTTATGCTCTTTTAGTACTCTCAACAATTTCTCTTCTTCTTCAATGCTAAGGTCAGATGCAATGATTACTGGCAATGTACTTTCTTTGCCCACATACGCGTACTTCAAATGCTTTGGTAGTTCCTTCAACTCCAATTGAGGTGCCTGCACAACAGATGGTACAAGTTTTGTCTTAGGCACTGGTAAAGGCTCAAAGGCAGAAATATACATACCTAAAGAAGGTAAGGCTTCAAGGCGAGCTAAGACTTTGCCAGCTTGTTTATCCTCATCGATGGTTCCAAAGTCATGAATTAAAACTTTGTCCACAATATCTAGACCACAACTGTCATTGAACACTTGTTGACAAATTGTATCTAACGCATCTAAGTGAAAACAGTAATGTTCATCACTTGGTAATTTGAGTGCTCCAAATACCTTGTACTCAATCGTTTGTCCCTGCACATTCATAGTTAGTGTACCCTTTTGAACATCAATTTTGGTACCTGCTGTGGCCATGAATGGACGACCAAGAATTAAGGTTAACTTTACTTCTGACAAAGGAATCGGCTCCATTTCCAATACTAGAAAATCAGCAGGTAAGATTAATCCGTCAACTTTGACTAAGACATCTTCCAGAATACCCCTAGGGTATTTGATTGATCTATCTGCCAACTGGATGCTCACAGAGGTCGCCTTTAGTTCCCCTATATTCAAAGATTCGAAAACAGAAAAAGGCATTAGATTGACAGATGCACCTAAGTCAAGAAGAGCTTTCTCAAACCTGTGATCCCCAATGATACAAGGGATAGTAAAACCGCCCGGATCTTTTAGCTTAGGAGGGAGTTTGCTTTGTAGAACAGCTGAAACTTCCTCAGAAACCTTAATCGTTTCAAACTCTTTGAACTTCCTCTTATTTGTGCACAAATCCTTGAGGAACTTTGCATATTTTGGCATTTGTTTGATGGCATCTAAAAGAGGAATCTTAATCTCCACCTTCTTGAAAGTATCCAAGATTCCTTGCATTGGATCTTCTTTCTTTGATTTCTACAATCTGCTAGGAAAAGGAGCATGTGAAGAAATATAATTTGGAAGGTTAGAGTTAACCTGAAGGTCTGGCGTTTCCTGGCAAGGAGTAGCACTGCTGCTAGAATTTGGATCTAGAACGTCTGGATTGATCATATTTTCAGAGTCAAGGTTCTTCTCTTCTTCTGGCACGCTCATTTTTCCAATTGTTTTCCCTCCCCTCAGAGTGATTGCTTTAGCATGTTCATTAATCTTAGGGTTGACAACAACTTGGCCGGAAGCTTTCCAGGTTCTCTTTGATTTAATGCAGTGGCTAACTGTCCCATTTGTTGTTCCAAATTTGCAATGGCATTATCAGTTTTCTGCATGAATGCTTGAGTGCTCTGTGCCATAGATGTACCATATCTTCAAGTGATGGTTTCGGATGCTGGGTTTCAATATCTCATACACAGCAGAAGTTTAAAATTTTATTGAAACCCTCCAGAGAATCCATGTGAAAGGGCATAAATCGGTGATGAGAAGTTACCTCTTGAAGTGCAGAAAACAACCGATTGCTTGGCTTGCTTGGCTTGAATGATCCGAATCAATCCGCGCTATCCAACCGAACAGCACGCCTCTATGGTATCCACACGAACAAGCCAAAGATCGCCTCTTCACGTTATGCTAGTAACTAGGAGAAGGAGCTCCAATCCGGTTTTTCTCTCAACTCACCAAGAAGTGCGGCACACCAAGAGTTGTATTCACTCCTAGGGTTACTCTAACCCTAAATATTCCGTGAGTCAAGTAAAACTGAAAAAGCCCAAACCTCCTTGAAGAAAGAAGCACACGTTTTTGGGCTCTTGACCATGTTCAATTAATCCTATTAATTAAACCGGTAATGGACCTTACATAAAGCCCTAAGCCCAAATGTAATATGTTATTCTTAAATAACATAATCTCTGACTTATTCTATGTGTGTGATCCTATAGGTTCTCGTTATGTTAGCAGTGAAACTAAAATCATATTCTAGCATCACAAACAATGAGAGGTATCTAGGAACACATCATTGTTACCCAAATAACGAGAATGTCAATGATATTCGACATAACCTTTATTTATGACCAATTTATATGTAGTCCCTTTGTCCTTAATATCTTGATTAACATCGAGGCATGGAATGTGTCATCCTCGTATATGTTAATCTATGTGTTTCTTGATTCCGAGTAGACTATTTAAAAAACAAACGAAATCAATATCACATATTGATTCATTTGAGCACGGCCATGCATTTCTAAGTCTCACTCAATCAAGGGGCCCACGGATATCACTCCTGTTATATAGAAGGGACAAATACCATCTAGGTCACTCACATCCCTCCACATGATTCGTGATATACCCAATCACTGACTTTATAGCCAACCCTTTTACAAGTGACGTTCGACAGTATCAAAGTGTATAACTCCTCATGTTGGGAACCGTAGTGATTTTCAAGAATCCTAACACATGGTATTTGTACTTAGGTATTCAAGAATTGATTTTTCATAATTCATTTTCAACTGAATTATATGTTGCAAGAAAGAACATATTCAACATGGCAATTGACCATGTTCTACAACAATTAATTCTAATACATGTTTCAAAGTTAGCTACTCAAAGAAACACAATATTAGAACTCACATAACATGGAAAAATCAAAATCATCATGCTTGTAGAAATTGAAATCCACACAACTTATAAAATTGAAAGCATGCTTAGGGCTTCAAGACAAGCCCTAACTAATAAGAGTTTAGTTATACATAACCAAATAAAACATGAAACATAAAAACATAATTACAAATACAAGCCTTGTTTTCTTCTTTTCCTTCTCCTCTTTTTGCCTCCAATCCTTCTTGTCTCCAAGCTCTTCCTCCTAGCTCCTACTCCTCTCTATTTATAGAGAAAATGAGCACATAGTGGAGGAGTTAGTGCCATCTTTTGGTGGTGGAATGTCCATCAAATTCGTGTGGTGGATTGTCCACTCTTTGAATGGAAATGGTATCATCAATGACATCAATTTCCAATTACACACTAATCTTGTAACTGCATTCTGGGCCTAAACGAAGCATATTATGAACTCAAACCCTTCATCAATATTGTCGATACAAATGTGTAGATAATTATGGGCTTTTGAATCACTCAAGGCAACCTTTAGAGGCCCAAATGAACTCCGATTTCTGTGAACAAATACTTCCTGAAAAGCTTGAAGTGTCCTCTAAACATTTTCTGAAGATCAAATCTCATTCCGACAGCTCTTACTAGCTCTTAACCTGCAAAACATCCAAAAAGATCTTAAGTACAATAATCTTTGAAAATTCAGCTTTTAAGCACAATTTCTTGGCATTTCTTTGGTAGTATTTATCACTTTAAGAATGTATATTCTAGCACTTATCATTCTTCTATGTCAAATTTTACGAGTACAAGCTTCCGAGATTATTACGATGGCAAAACACCAACTTTCTATGACAAATAAGCAAAACCGTTAAAAAGCTCCTCGATAAGGAGAGTTGAGCAACTTCGTACCGTCGAAGTTGCTCGGTGTACACTTTTTATTGTTCTTCTATGTCAAATTTAACGAATATAAGCTTCCGAGATTATTAAGATGGCAAAACACCAACTTTCCATGTCAAATGGGCAAAACCGTTAAAACGTTCTTCGATAGAGAGAGTTGAGCAACTTCGGACCTTCTAAGTTGCTCGGTGTACACTTTTTATTGTTCTTCTATGTCAAATTTTATGAGTATAAGCTTCCGAGATTATTACGATAGCAAAACACCAACTTTCTATGACAAATGGGCAAAACCGTTAAAATGCTCCTCGATAGAGAGAGTTGAGCAACTTCGGACCATCAAAGTTGCTCGGTGTACACTTTTTATTGTTCTTTTATGTCAAATTTTACGAGTATAAGCTTCCGATATTATTACGATGCCAAAACACCCAACTTTCTATGACAAATGGTCCAAACCGTTAAAAAGCTCCTCGATAGAAGGAGCTGAGCAACTTCGGACCACCAAAGGTTCTCAGTGTATACTTTTTATTATTCTACTAT
The DNA here is from genome assembly GCA_963580455.1 of Euonymus europaeus. Lineage (NCBI taxonomy): Eukaryota > Viridiplantae > Streptophyta > Magnoliopsida > Celastrales > Celastraceae > Euonymus > Euonymus europaeus. Next base: position 12,076,518 of record OY756965.1, read on the forward strand.
GTAAAAATTTATGAGTATAAGCTTCCGAGATTATTTCGATGCCAAAACAACAACTTTGTATGACAAATGGACAAAACCGTTAAAAGTTCCTCCATAGAGAAAGTTGAGCAGCTTCGGACCATCAAAGTTGCTCGGTGTACACTTTTTATTATTCTTCTATGTCAAAATTTATGAGTATAAGCTTCCGAGATTATTACGATGCCAAAACACCCAAATTTCTATGACAAATGGTCCAAACCGTTAAAAAGCTCCTCGATAGACAGAGTTGAGCAACTTCGGACCATCAAAGGTTCTCAGTGTATACTTTTTATTGTTCTACTATGTCAAACTTTACGAGTATAAGCTTCCGAGATTATTACGATGCTAAAACACCCAACTTTCAATGACAAATGGTCCAAACCGTTAAAAAGCTACTTCATAGAGAGAGTTGATCAACTTTGAACTATCAAAGTTGCTCGGTGTATACTTTTTATCGTTCTACTATGTCAAACTTTACGAGTATAAGCTTCCAAGATTATGTCGATGCCAAACCAACGACTTTCTATTACAAATAGACAAAAACCATTAAAAGCTCCTCTATAGAGAGAGTTGAGCAACTTCGGACCATCAATGTTGCTCGGTGTACACTTTTTATTGTTCTTCTATGTCCAATTTTACGAGTATAAGCTTCGTAGATTATTTTGATGCCAAAACGATAACTTCCTATTACAAATGGACAAAACCGTTTAAATCTCCTCCATAGAGAGAGTTGAGCAACTTCGGACCATCAAATTTGCTCGGTGTACACTTTTCATTGTTCTTTTATGTCAAATTTTACGAGTATAAGCTTCCGAGATTATTTCGATGCTAAAACACCAATTTTCTATGAAAAATGGACAAAAACTGTTAAAAGCTCCTCTATAGAGAGAGTTGAGCAACTTCGGACCATCAAAGTTGTTCGGTGTACACTTTTTATTATTCTTCTGTGTCAAATTTTACGAGTATAAGCTTTTGAGATTATTTCGATGCGAAAACAACAACTTTCTATTACAAATGGACAAAATCGTTAAAAACTCCATCATAGAGAGAGATGAGAAACTTCGTACCATCAAAGTTGCTCGGTGTACACTTTTTATTGTTCTTTTATGTCAAATTTTATGAGTATAAGCTTCCGAGATTATTACGATACCAAAACACCCAATTTTCTATGACAAATGGTCCAAACCATTAAAAAGCTCCTCGATAGAGAGAGTTGAGCAACTTCGGACCATCAAAGTTGCTCGGTGTGTACTTTATATTGTTCTACTATATCAAACTTTACGAGTATAAGCTCCCGAGATTATTTCGATGGCAAAACAATAACTTTCAATGACAAATGGACAAAACCGTTAAAAGTTCCTCCATAGAGAGAGTTGAGCAACTTCGGACCATCGAAGTTGCTCGGTGTACACTTTTTATTATTCTTCTATGTCAAATTTTACGAGTATAAGCTTCGTCGATTGTTTCGATGCCAAAACTACAATTTTCTATTACAAATAGAAAAACCCGTTAAAATCTCCACCATAGAGAGAGTTTAGCACCATCGGACCATCAAAGTTGCTCGGTGTACACTTTTTATTGTTCTTCTATGTCAAATTTTACGAGTACAAGCTTCCGAGATTATTACGATGGAAAAACACCAACTTTCTATGACAAATAAGCAAAACCGTTAAAAAGTTCCTCGATAGAGAGAGTTGAGCAATTTCGGACCGTCGAAGTTGCTCAATGTACACTTTTTATTGTTCTTCTATGTCAAATTTAATGAGTATAAGCTTCGTCTATTGTTTCGATGCCAAAACTACAATTATCTATTACAAATAGACAAAACCATTAGAAGCTCCACCATATAGAGAGTTGAGCAAATTCGGACCATCAAAGTTGCTCGGTGTACACTTGTTATTCTTCTTCTATGTCAAATTTTACGAGTATAAGCTTCCGAGATTATTACGATGGAAAACAACAACTTTCTATGACAAATAGGCAAAACCGTTAAAAAGCTCCTCGATAGAGAGAGTTGAGCAACTTCGGACCATGAAAGTTGCTCGGTGTACACTTTTTATTGTTCTTCTATGTCAAATTTTACGAGTATAAGCTTCCGAGATTATTACGATGCCAAAACACCAACTTTCTTTGACAAATGGTCCAAACCGTTAAAAAGCTCCTTGATAGAGAGAGTTGAGCAACTTCGGACGATCAAAGTTTCTCGGTGTATTCCTTTTATTGTTCTACTATTTCAAAATTTACGAGTATAAGCTTCCGAGATTATTTCGATGCCAAAACAACGACTTTCTATGACAAATGGACAAAAACCGTTAAAAGCTCCTCTATAGAGAGAGTTGAGCAACTTTGGATCATCAAAGTTGCTCAGTGTAAAATTTTTATTGTTCTTCTATGTCCAATTTTACGAATATAAGCTTTGTAGATTATTTCGATGCCAAAATGATAACTTCCTATTAGAAATGGATAAAACCCATAAAAGCTCCTCCATAGAGAGAGTTGAGCAACTTCGGACCATCAAAGTTGCTTGGTGTACACTTTTCATTGTTCTTTTATGTCGAATTTTACGAGTATAAGCTTCCGAGATTATTTCGATGCTAAAACACCAATTTTCTATGACAAATGAACAAAAAACGTTAAAAGCTCCTCTATAGAGAAAGTTGAGAAACTTCGGACCATCAAAATTGTTCGGTGTACACTTTTATGACAAAATCGTTAAAAACTCCATCATAGAGAGAGTTGAGCAACTTCGGAGCATAAAAGATGCTCGGTGTACACTTTTTACTGTTCTTTTATGTCAATTTTTTTGAGTATAAGCTTCCGAGATTATTATGATACAAAAACATCCAACTTTCTATGAAAAATGGTCCAAGCCATTAAAAAGCTCCTCCGTAGAGAGAGTTGAGCAACTTCAGACCATCAAAAATGCTCGTTGTACACTTTTTATTATTCTTCTATGTCAAATTTTACGAGTATAAGCTTCGTCGATTGTTTCGATGCCAAAACCACAATTTTCTATTACAAATAGACAAAACCGTTAAAAACTCCACCATAGAAAGAGTTTAGCACCATCGGACCATCAAAGTTGCTCGGTGTACACTTTTTATTGTTCTTCTATGTCAAATTTTACGAGTACAAGCTTCCGAGATTATTACGATGGCAAAACACCAACTTTTTATGACAAATAGGCAAAACCGTTAAAAAGCTCCTCGATAGAGAGAGTTGAGCAACTTCGGACTGTCGAAGTTGCTCGATGTACACTTTTTATTATTCTTCTATGTCAAATTTAATGAGTATAAGCTTCCGCGATTGTTACGATGGCAAAACACCAAGTTTCCATGTCAAATGGGCAAAAACGTTAAAAAGTTCCTCGATAGAGAGAGTTGAGCAACTTCGGACCATCAAAGTTGCTCGGTGTATACTTTTTATTGTTCTTCTATGTCAAACTTTACGAGTATAAGCTTCCGAGATTATATCGATGGCAAAACAACAACTTTGTATGACAAATGGACAAAACCGTTAAAAGTTCATCCATAGAGAGAGTTGAGCAACTTCGGACCATCAAAGTTGCTCGGTGTACACTTTTTATTCTTCTTCGATGTCAAATTTTACGAGTATAAGCTTCCGAGATTATTACGATGGAAAACAACAACTTTCTATGACAAATAGGCAAAACCGTTAGAAAGCTCCTCGATAGAGAGAGTTGAGCAACTTCGGACCATCAAAGTAGCTCGGTGTACACTTTTTATTGTTCTTCTATCTCAAATTTTACGAGTATAACCTTCCGAGATTATTACGATACCAAAACACCAACTTTCCTTGATAAATGGTCCAAACCGTTAAAAAGCTCCTTGATAGAGAGAGTTGAGAAACTTCGAACGATCAAAGTTGCTCGGTGTGTACTTTTTATTGTTCTACTATGTCAAACTTTACGAGTATAAACTTCCGAGATTATTTCGATGCCAAAACAACAAATTTATATGACAAATGTACAAAAATCGTTAAAAGCTCCTCTATAGCGAGAGTTGAGCAACTTCGGACATTCAAAAGTTGCTCGGTGTACACTTTTTATTGTTCTTCTATGTCCGATTTTACGAGTATAAGCTTCGTAGATTATTTCGATGCCAAACCATAACTTTCTATTACAAATAGACAGAACCATTAAAAGCTCCTCCATAGAGAGAGTTGAGCAACTTCGGACCATCAAAGTTGCTCGGTGTACACTTTTTATTTTTCTTCTATGTCAAATTTTAAAAGTATAAGCTTCCGAGATTATTTCGATGCCAAACACCAATTTTCTATGAAAAATGGACAAAAACCATTAAAAGCTTCTATATAGATGGAGTTGAGCAACTTCGGACCATCAAAGTTGCTCGGTGTACACTTTTTATTGTTCTTTTATGTCATATTTTACGAGTATAAGCTTCCGAGATTATTACGATTCCAAAACACCCAGCTATCTATGACAAATGGTCCAAACCGTTAAAAAGCTACTTCATAAAGAGAGTTGAGCAACTTCGGACGATCAAAGCTGCTCGGTGTATACTTTTTATTGTTCTACTATGTCATACTTTATGAGTATAAGCTTCCAAGATTATTTCGATGCCAAAATAACAACTTTCTATGACAAATGCACAAGAACCATTAAAAGCTCCTCTATAGAGAGAGAGTTGAGCAACTTCGGACCATCAATGTTGCTCGGTGTACAATTTTTATTGTTCTCTATGTCCAATTTTACGAGTATAAGCTTCGTAGATTATTTCGATTCCAAAACGATAACTTTCTATTACAAATGGACAAAACCGTTAAAAGCTCCTCCATAGAAAGAGTTGAGCAACTTCGGACCATCAAAGTTGCTCGGTGTACACTTTTCACTGTTCTTTTAGGTCGAATTTTACGAGTATAAGCTTCCGAGATTATTTCGACGCTAAAACACCAATTTTCTATGACAAATGGACAAAAACCGTTAAAAGCTCCTCTATAGAGAGAGTTGAGAAATTTCGGACCATCAAAGTTGTTCGGTGTACAATTTTATTATTCTTCTATGTCAAATTTTACGAGTATAAGCTTCCGAGATTATTTCGATGCCAAAACAACAACTTTCTATTACAAATGGACAAAATCGTTAAAAACTCCATCATAGAGAGAGTTGAGCAACTTCGGACCATCAAAGTTGCTCGGTGTACACTTTTTATTGTTCTTCTATGTCAAATTTTATGAGTATAAGCTTCCAAGATTATTTCGATACCAAAACACCCAACTTTCTGTGACAAATGGTCCAAACCATTAAAAAGCTCCTCGATAGAGAGAGTTGAGCAACTTCGGACCATCAAAGTTGCTCGGTGTACGCTTTTTATTATTCTTCTATGTCAAATTTTACGAGTATAAGCTTCGTCGATTGTTTCGATGCCAAAACTACAATTTTCTATTACAAATAGACAAAACCGTTAAAAGCTCCACCATAGAGAGAGTTTTGCACCATCAGACCATCAAAGTTGCTCGGTGTAAACTTCTTATTGTTCTTCTATGTCAAATTTTACGAGTACAAGCTTCCGAGATTATTACCATGGCAAAACACCAACTTTCTATGACAAATAGGCAAAACCGTTAAAAAGCTCCTCGATAGAGAGAGTGGAGCAACTTCGGACCGTCGAAGTTGCTCGATGTACACTTTTTATTGTGCTTCTATGTCAAATTTAATGAGTATAAGCTTCGTCTATTGTTTCGATGCCAAAACTACAATTATCTATTACAAAAAGACAAAACCATTAGAAGGTCCACCATAGAGAGAGTTGAGCAAATTCGGACCATCAAAGTTGCTCGGTGTGCACTTGTTATTCTTCTTCTATGTCAAATTTTACGAGTATAAGCTTCCGAGATTATTACGATGGAAAACAACAACTTTCTATGACAAATAGGCAAAACCCTTAAAAAGCTCCTCGATAGAGAGAGTTGAGAAACTTCGGACCATGAAAGTTGCTCGGTGTACACTTTTTATTGTTCTTCTATGTCAAATTTTACGAGTATAAGCTTCCGAGATTATTACGATGCCAAAACACGAACTTTCTTTGACAAATGGTCCAAACAGTTAAAAAGCTCCTTGATAGAGAGAGTTGAGCAACTTCGGACGATCAAAGTTGCTCGGTGTATTCCTTTTATTGTTCTACTTTTTCAAACTTTACGAGTATAAGCTTCCGAGATTATTTTGATGCCAAAACAAAAACTTTCTCTGACAAATGGACAAAAACCGTTAAAAGCTCCTCTATAGAGAGAGTTGAGCAACTTCGGATCATCGAAGTTGCTTAGTGTACAATTTTTATTGTTCTTCTATGTCCAATTTTACGAGTATAAGCTTCGTAGATTATTTCGATGCCAAAACGATAACTTCCTATTACAAATGGACAAAACCCTTAAAAGCTCCTCCATAGAGAGAGTTGAGCAACTTCGGACCATAAAAGTTGCTCGGTGTACACTTTTCATTGTTCTTTTATGTCGAATTCTACGAGTATAAGCTTCCGAGATTATTTCGATGCTAAAACATCAATTTTCTATGACAAATGGACAAAAACCGTTAAAAGCTCCTCTATAGAGAGAGTTGAGAAACTTCGGACCATCAAAGTTGTTCGCTGTACACTTTTATTATTCTTCTAAGTCAAATTTTACGAATATAAGTTTCTGAGATTATTTCGATTCCAAAACAACAAATTTCTATTACAAATGGACAAAATCGTTCAAAACTCCATCATAGAGAGAGTTGAGCAACTTCAGACCATCGAAGATGCTCGGTGTACACTTTTTACTGTTCTTTTATGTCAAATTTTATGAGTATAAGCTTCCAAGATAATTATGATACAAAAACACTCAACTTTCTATGAAAAATGGTCCAAACCATTAAAAAGCTCCTCGATAGAGAGAGTTGAGCAACTTCGGACCATCAAAGTTGCTCGGTGTGTACTTTTTATTGTTCTACTATGTCAAACTTTATGAGTATAAGCTTCCGATATTATTTCGATGGAAAAACATCCAACTTTCTATGAAAAATGGTCCAAGCCATTAAAAAGCTCCTCCGTAGAGAGAGTTGAGCAATTTCAGACCATCAAAAATGCTCGTTGTACACTTTTTATTATTCTTCTATGTCAAATTTTACGAGTATAAGCTTCGTCGATTGTTTCGATGCCAAAACCACAATTTTCTATTACAAATAGACAAAACCGTTAAAAACTCCACCATAGAAAGAGTTTAGCACCATCGGACCATCAAAGTTGCTCGGTGTACACCTTTTATTGTTCTTCTATGTCAAATTTTACGAGTACAAGCTTCCGAGATTATTACGATGGCAAAACACCAACTTTTTATGACAAATGGGCAAAACCGTTAAAAAGCTCCTCGATAGAGAGAGTTGAGCAACTTCGGACCGTCAAAGTTGCGCGGTGTACACTTTTTATTGTTCTTTTATGTCAAATTTTACGAGTATAAGCTTCCGATATTATTACGATGCCAAAACACCCAACTTTCTATGACAAATGGTCCAAACCGTTAAAAAGCTCCTCGATAGAAGGAGCTGAGCAACTTCGGACCACCAAAGGTTCCCAGTGTATACTTTTTATTATTCTACTATGTCAAAATTTATGAGTATAAGCTTCCGAGATTATTTCGATGCCAAAACAACAACTTTGTATGACAAATGGACAAAACCGTTAAAAGTTCCTCCATAGAGAAAGTTGAGCAACTTCGGACCATCAAAGTTGCTCGGTGTACACTTTTTATTATTCTTCTATGTCAAAATTTATGAGTATAAGCTTCCGAGATTATTAGGATGCCAAAACACCCAAATTTCTATGACAAATGGTCCAAACCGTTAAAAGGCTCCTCGATAGACAGAGTTGAGCAACTTCGGACCATCAAAGGTTCTCAGTGTATACTTTTTATTGTTCTACTATGTCAAACTTTACGAGTATAAGCTTCCGAGATTATTACGATGCTAAAACACCCAACTTTCAATGACAAATGGTCCAAACCGTTAAAAAGCTAGTTCATAGAGAGAGTTGAGCAACTTTGGACTATCAAAGTTGCTCGGTGTATACTTTTTATTGTTCTACTATGTCAAACTTTACGAGTATAAGCTTCCAAGATTATGTCGATGCCAAACCAACGACTTTCTATGACAAATAGACAAAAACCATTAAAAGCTCCTCTATAGAGAGAGTTGAGCAACTTCGGACCATCAATGTTGCTCGGTGTACACTTTTTATTGTTCTTCTATGTCCAATTTTACGAGTATAAGCTTCGTAGATTATTTTGATGCCAAAACGATAACTTCCTATTACAAATGGACAAAACCGTTTAAAGCTCCTCCATAGAGAGAGTTGAGCAACTTCGGACCATCAAATTTGCTCGGTGTACACTTTTCATTGTTCTTTTATGTCAAATTTTACGAGTATAAGCTTCCGAGATTATTTCGATGCTAAAACACCAATTTTCTATGAAAAATGGACAAAAACTGTTAAAAGCTCCTCTATAGAGAGAGTTGAGCAACTTCGGACCATCAAAGTTGTTCGGTGTACACTTTTTATTATTCTTCTGTGTCAAATTTTACGAGTATAAGCTTTCGAGATTATTTCGATGCGAAAACAACAACTTTCTATTACAAATGGACAAAATCGGTGAAAACTCCATCATAGAGAGAGATGAGCAACTTCGTACCATCAAAGTTGCTCGGTGTACACTTTTTATTGTTCTTTTATGTCAAATTTTATGAGTATAAGCTTCCGAGATTATTACGATACCAAAACACCCAATTTTCTATGACAAATGGTCCAAACCATTAAAAAGCTCCTCGATAGAGAAAGTTGAGCAACTTCGGACCATCAAAGTTGCTCGGTGTGTGCTTTATATTGTTCTACTATATCAAACTTTACGAGTATAAGCTCCCGAGATTATTTCGATGGCAAAACAATAACTTTCAATGACAAATGGACAAAACCGTTAAAAGTTCCTCCATAGAGAGAGTTGAGCAACTTCGGACCATCGAAGTTGCTCGGTATACACTTTTTATTATTCTTCTATGTCAAATTTTACGAGTATAAGCTTCGTCGATTGTTTCGATGCCAAAACTACAATTTTCTATTACAAATAGAAAAACCCGTTAAAATCTCCTCCATAGAGAGAGTTTAGCACCATCGGACCATCAAAGTTGCTCGGTGTACACTTTTTATTGTTCTTCTATGTCAAGTTTTACGAGTACAAGCTTCCGAGATTATTACGATGGAAAAACACCAACTTTCTATGACAAATAGGCAAAACCGTTAAAAAGCTCCTCGATAGAGAGAGTTGAGCAACTTCGGACCATGAAAGTTGCTCGGTGTACACTTTTTATTGTTCTTCTATGTCAAATTTTACGAGTATAAGCTTCCGAGATTATTACGATGCCAAAACACCAACTTTCTTTGACAAATGGTCCAAACCGTTAAAAATCTCCTTGATAGAGAGAGTTGAGCAACTTCGGACGATCAAAGTTTCTCGGTGTATTCCTTTTATTGTTCTACTATTTCAAAATTTACGAGTATAAGCTTCCGAGATTATTTCGATGCCAAAACAACGACTTTCTATGACAAATTGACAAAAACCGTTAAAAGCTCCTCTATAGAGAGAGTTGAGCAACTTTGGATCATCAAAGTTGCTCAGTGTAAATTTTTTATTGTTCTTCTATGTCCAATTTTACGAATATAAGCTTTGTAGATTATTTCGATGCCAAAATGATAACTTCCTATTAGAAATGGATAAAACCCATAAAAGCTCCTCCATAGAGAGAGTTGAGCAACTTCGGACCATCAAAGTTGCTCGGTGTACACTTTTCATTGTTCTTTTATGTCGAATTTTACGAGTATAAGCTTCCGAGATTATTTCGATGCTAAAACACCAATTTTCTATGACAAATGAACAAAAAACGTTAAAAGCTCCTCTATAGAGAAAGTTGAGAAACTTCGGACCATCAAAATTGTTCGGTGTACACTTTTATGACAAAATCGTTAAAAACTCCATCATAGAGAGAGTTGAGCAACTTCGGACCATCAAAGATGCTCGGTGTACACTTTTTACTGTTCTTTTATGTCAAATTTTTTGAGTATAAGCTTCCGAGATTATTATGATACAAAAACATCCAACTTTCTATGAAAAATGGTCCAAGCCATTAAAAAGGTCCTCCGTAGAGAGAGTTGAGCAACTTCAGACCATCAAAAATGCTCGTTGTACACTTTTTATTATTCTTCTATGTCAAATTTTACGAGTATAAGCTTCGTCGATTGTTTCGATGCCAAAACCACAATTTTCTATTACAAATAGACAAAACCGTTAAAAACTCCACCATAGAAAGAGTTTAGCACCATCGGACCATCAAAGTTGCTCGGTGTACACTTTTTATTGTTCTTCTATGTCAAATTTTACGAGTACAAGCTTCCGAGATTATTACGATGGCAAAACACCAACTTTTTATGACAAATAGGCAAAACCGTTAAAAAGCTCCTCGATAGAGAGAGTTGAGCAACTTCGGACTGTCGAAGTTGCTCGATGTACACTTTTTATTATTCTTCTATGTCAAATTTAATGAGTATAAGCTTCCGCGATTGTTACGATGGCAAAACACCAAGTTTCCATGTCAAATGGGCAAAAACGTTAAAAAGTTCCTCGATAGAGAGAGTTGAGCAACTTCGGACCATCAAAGTTGCTCGGTGTATACTTTTTATTGTTCTTCTATGTCAAACTTTACGAGTATAAGCTTCCGAGATTATATCGATGCCAAAACAACAACTTTGTATGACAAATGGACAAAACCGTTAAAAGTTCATCCATAGAGAGAGTTGAGCAACTTCGGACCATCAAAGTTGCTCGGTCTATACTTTTTATTCTTCTTCGATGTCAAATTTTACGAGTAAAAGCTTCCGAGATTATTACGATGGAAAACAACAACTTTCTATGACAAATAGGCAAAACCGTTAGAAAGCTCCTCGATAGAGAGAGTTGAGCAACTTCGGACCATCAAAGTAGCTCGGTGTACACTTTTTATTGTTCTTCTATCTCAAATTTTACGAGTATAACCTTCCGAGATTATTACGATGCCAAAACACCAACTTTCTTTGATAAATGGTCCAAACCGTTAAAAAGCTCCTTGATAGAGAGAGTTGAGAAACTTCGAACGATCAAAGTTGCTCGGTGTGTACTTTTTATTGTTCTACTATGTCAAACTTTACGAGTATAAACTTCCGAGATTATTTCGATGCCAAAACAACAAATTTATATGACAAATGGACAAAAATCGTTAAAAGCTCCTCTATAGAGAGAGTTGAGCAACTTCGGACATTCAAAAGTTGCTCGGTGTACACTTTTTATTGTTCTTCTATGTCCAATTTTACGAGTATAAGCTTCGTAGATTATTTTGATGCCAAACCATAACTTTCTATTACAAATAGACAGAACCATTAAAAGCTCCTCCATAGAGAGAGTTGAGCAACTTCGGACCATCAAAGTTGCTCGGTGTACACTTTTTATTTTTCTTCTATGTCAAATTTTAAAAGTATAAGCTTTCGAGATTATTTCGATGCCAAACACCAATTTTCTATGACAAATGGACAAAAACCATTAAAAGCTTCTATATAGATGGAGTTGAGCAACTTCGGACCATCAAAGTTGCTCGGTGTACACTTTTTGTTGTTCTTTTATGTCATATTTTACGAGTATAAGCTTCCGAGATTATTACGATTCCAAAACACACAGCTATCTATGACAAATGGTCCAAACCGTTAAAAAGCTACTTCATAAAGAGAGTTGAGCAACTTCGGACGATCAAAGTTGCTCGGTGTATACTTTTTATTGTTCTACTATGTCATACTTTATGAGTATAAGCTTTCGAGATTATTTCGATGCCAAAATAACAACTTTCTATGACAAATGCACAAGAACCATTAAAAGCTCCTCTATAGAGAGAGTTGAGCAACTTCGGACCATCAATGTTGCTCGGTGTACAATTTTCATTGTTCTCTATGTCCAATTTTACGAGTATAAGCTTCGTAGATTATTTCGATTCCAAAACGATAACTTTCTATTACAAATGGACAAAACCGTTAAAAGCTCCTCCATAGAAAGAGTTGAGCAACTTCGGACCATCAAAGTTGCTCGGTGTACACTTTTCATTGTTCTTTTATGTCGAATTTTACGAGTATAAGCTTCCGAGATTATTTCGATGCTAAAACACCAATTTTCTATGACAAATGGACAAAAACCGTTAAAAGCTCCTCTATAGAGAGAGTTGAGAAATTTCGGACCATCAAAGTTGTTCGGTGTACAATTTTATTATTCTTCTATGTCAAATTTTACGAGTATAAGCTTCCGAGATTATTTCGATGCCAAAACAACAACTTTCTATTACAAATGGACAAAATCTTTAAAAACTCCATCATAGAGAGAGTTGAGCAACTTCGGACCATCAAAGTTGCTCGGTGTACACTTTTTATTGTTCTTCTATGTCAAATTTTATGAGTATAAGCTTCCAAGATTATTTCGGTACCAAAACACCCAACTTTCTGTGACAAATGGTCCAAACCATTAAAAAGCTCCTCGATAGAGAGAGTTGAGCAACTTCGGACCATCAAAGTTGCTCGGTGTACGCTTTTTATTATTCTTCTATGTCAAATTTTACGAGTATAAGCTTCGTCGATTGTTTCGATGCCAAAACTACAATTTTCTATTACAAATAGACAAAACCGTTAAAAGCTCCACCATAGAGAGAGTTTTGCACCATCGGACCATCAAAGTTGCTCGGTGTAAACTTTTTATTGTTCTTCTATGTCAAATTTTATGAGTACAAGCTTCCGAGATTATTACCATGGCAAAACACCAACTTTCTATGACAAATAGGCAAAACCGTTAAAAAGCTCCTCGATAGAGAGAGTGGAGCAACTTCGGACCGTCGAAGTTGCTCGATGTACACTTTTTATTGTGCTTCTATGTCAAATTTAATGAGTATAAGCTTCGTCTATTGTTTCGATGCCAAAACTACAATTATCTATTACAAAAAGACAAAACCATTAGAAGTCCACCATAGAGAGAGTTGAGCAAATTCGGACCATCAAAGTTGCTCGGTGTGCACTTGTTATTCTTCTTCTTTGTCAAATTTTACGAGTATAAGCTTCTGAGATTATTACGATGGAAAACAACAACTTTCTATGACAAATAGGCAAAACCGTTAAAAAGCTCCTCGATAGAGAGAGTTGAGAAACTTCGGACCATGAAAGTTGCTCGGTGTACACTTTTTATTGTTCTTCTATGTCAAATTTTACGAGTATAAGCTTCCGAGATTATTACGATGCCAAAACACGAACTTTCTTTGACAAATGGTCCAAACAGTTAAAAAGCTCCTTGATAGAGAGAGTTGAGCAACTTCGGACGATCAAAGTTTCTCGGTGTATTCCTTTTATTGTTCTACTTTTTCAAACTTTACGAGTATAAGCTTCCGAGATTATTTTGATGCCAAAACAAAAACTTTCTATGACAAATGGACAAAAACCGTTAAAAGCTCCTCTATAGAGAGAGTTGAGCAACTTCGGATCATCGAAGTTGCTTAGTGTACAATTTTTATTGTTCTTCTATGTCCAATTTTACGAGTATAAGCTTCGTAGATTATTTCGATGCCAAAACAATAACTTTCTATGACAAACGGACAAAAACCATTAAAAGCTCCTCTATAGATAGAGTTGAGCAACTTCGGACCATAAAATTTGCTCAGAGTATACTTTTTATTGTTCTTCGTTGTCCAATTTTACGAGTATAAGCTTCGTAGATTATTTCGATGCCAAACCATAACTTAACATTAAAAATAGAATAAACCGTTAAAGCCTCATCCATAGAGAGAGTTGAGCAACTTCGGACCATCAAAGTTGCTCAATGTACACTTTTCATTGTTCTTTTATGTCAAATTTTACGAGTATAAGCTTTCGAGATTATTTCGATGCCAAACACCAATTTTCTATGACAAATGGACAAAAATCATGAAAAGCTCCTCTATAGAGGGAGTTGAGCAACTTCGGACCATCAAAGTTGCTCGGTGTACACTTTTTATTGTTCTTTTATGTCAAATTTTACGAGTATAAGCTTCCGAGATTATTACGATGCCAAAACATCCAAATTTCTATGACAAATGGTCCAAACTGTTAAAAAGCTACTTCATAGAGAGAATTGAGCAACCTCAGACGATCAAAGTTGCTCGGTGTATACTTTTTATTATTCTACTATGTCAAACTTTACGAGTATAGGCTTCCGAGATTATTTCGATGCCAAAACAACAACTTTCTATGACAAATGGAGAACAATCATTAAAAGCTCCTCTATAGAGAGAGTTGAGCAACTTCGGACCATCAATGTTGCTCGGTGTACAATTTTTATTGTTCTTCTATGTCCAATTTTACGAGTATAAGCTTCGTAGATTATTTCGATGCCAAAACGATAACTTCCTATTACAAATGGACAAAACTGTTAAAAGCTCCTCTGTAGAGAGAGTTGAACAACTTTGGACCATCAAAGTTGCTCGGTGTACACTTTTCATTGTTCTTTTATGTCGAATTTTACGAGTATAAGCTTCCGAGATTATTTCGATGCTAAAACACCAATTTTCCATGACAAATGGACAAAATCTGTTAAAAGCTCCTCTATAGAGAGAGTTGAGAAACTTCGGACCATCAAAGTTTTTCGGTGTACACTTCTTATTATTCTTCTATGTCAAACTTTACGAGTATAAGCTTTCGAGATTATTTCGATGCTAAAACAACAACTTTCTATTACAAATGGACAAAATCGTTAAAAACTCCATCATAGAGAGAGTTGAGCAACTTCGGACCATCAAAGTTGCTCGGTGTACACTTTTTATTTTTCTTTTATGTTAAATTTTATGAGTATAAGCTTCTGAGATTATTACGATGACAAAACACCCAACTTTCTATGACAAATGGTCCAAACCATTAAAAAGCTCCTCGATAGAGAGAGTTGAGCAACTTGGGACCATCAAAGTTGCTCGGTGTGTACTTTTTATTGTTCTACTATGTCAAACTTTATGAGTATAAGCTTTCGATATTATTTCGATGGCAAAACAACATTTTTCCATGACAAATGGACAAAACCGTTAAAATTTCCTCCGTAGAGAGAGTTGAGCAACTTCGGACCATCAAAGTTGCTCGGTATACACTTTTTATTATTCTTTTATGTCAAATTTTACGAGTATAAGATTCGTCGATTGGTTCGATGCCAAAACTACAATTTTCTATTACAAATAGACAAAACCGTTAAAAGCTCCGCCATAGAGAGAGTTTAGCGCCATCGGACCATCAAAGTTGCTCGGTGTACACTTTTTATTGTTCTTCTATGTCAAATTTTACGAGTGCAAGCTTCCGAGATTATTACGATGGCAAAACAACAACTTTCTATGGCAAATAGGCAAAATTGTTAAAAAGCTCCTCGATAGAAAGAGTTGAGCAACTTCGGACCGTCGAAGTTGCTCGCTGTACACTTTTTATTGTTCTTCTATGTCAAATTTAACGATTATAAGCTTCCAAGATTATTACGATGGCAAAACACCAACTTTTCATGTCAAATGGGCAAAACCGTTAAAAAGTTCCTCGATAGAGAGAGTTCAGCAACTTCGGACCATCAAAGTTTCTCAGTGTACACTTTTTATTGTTTTTCTATGTCAAATTTTATGAGTATAAGCTTCCGAGATTATTACGATGCAAAAACACCAACTTTCTTTGACAAATGGTCCAAACCGTTAAAAAGCTCCTTGATAGAGAGAGTTGAGCAACTTCGGACGATCAAAGTTGCTCGGTGTACACTTTTTATTTTTTTTTTATGTCAAATTTTACGAGTATAAGCTTCCGAGATTATTACGATGCCAAAACAACCAACTTTCTATGACAAATGGTCCAAACCGTTAAAAAGCTACTTCATATAGAGAGTTGAGCAACTTCGGACGATCAAAGTTGCTCGGTGTATACTTTTTATTGTTCTACTATGTCAAACTTTACGAGTATAAGCTTCCGAGATTATTTCGATGCCAAAACAACAACTTTCTATGACAAATGGACAAAAACCGTTAAAAGCTCCTCTATAGAGAGAGTTGAGCAACTTCGGACCATCAATGTTGCTCGGTGTACACTTTTCATTGTTCATTTATGTCCAATTTTTCGAGTATAAGCTTCGTAGATTATTTCGATGCCAAAACACCAATTTTCTATGATAAATGGAAAAAAACCGTTAAAAGCTCCTCTATAGAGAGAGTTGAGAAATTTAAGACCATCAAAGTTGTTTGGTGTACACTTCTTATTATTCTTCTATGTAAAATTTTACGAGTATAAGCTTTAAAGATTATTTCGATGCCAAAACAACAACTTTCTATTACAAATGGACAAAATCGTAAAAAACACCATCATAGAGAGAGTTGAGCAACTTCGGACCATCAAAGTTGCTCGGTTTACACTTTTTATTGTTCTTTTATGTTAAATTTTATGAGTATAAGCTTCCGAGATTATTACGATGACAAAACACCCAACTTTCTATGACAAATGGTCCAAACCATTAAAAAGCTCCCCGATAGAGAGAGTTTAGCAACTTCGGACCATCAAAGTTTCTCGGTATGTACTTTTTATTGCTCTACTATGTCAAACTTTATGAGCATATGCTTCCGATATTATTTCGATGGCTAAACAACAACTTTCTATGACAAATGCACAAAACCATCAAATGTTCCTCCATAGAGAGAGTTGAGCAACTTCGAATCATCAAAGTTGCTCGGTGTACACTTTTTATTATTCTTCTATGTCAAATTTTACGAGTATAAGCTTCCTCGATTAGTTCGATGCCAAAACTACAATTTTCTATTACAAATAGACAAAACTGCTAAAAGCTCCACCATAGAGAGAGTTTAGCGCCATCGGACCATCAAAGTTGCTCGGTGTACACTTTTTATTGTTCTTCTATGTCAAATTTTACGAGTACAAGCTTCCGAGATTATTACGATGGCAAAACAACAACTTTCTATGACAAATAGGCAAAACCGTTAAAAAGCTCCTCGATAGAGAGAGTTGAGCAACTTTGGACCGTCGAAGTTGCTCGGTGTACACTTTTTATTATTCTGCTATGTCAAAGTTAACGAGTATAAGATTCCGAGATTATTACGATGGCAAAACACCAACTTTCCTTGTCAAATGGGCAAACTCATAAAAAAGTTCCTCGATAGAGAGAGTTGCGCAACTTCAGACCATCAAAGTTGCTCGGCGTACACTTTTTATTGTTTTTCTGTGTCAAGTTTTATGAGTGTAAGCTTCCGAGATTATTACGATGCCGAAACACACAACTTTCTATGACAAACGGTCCAAACCATTAAAAAGCCCCTCGATAGAGATAGTTGAGCAACTTCGGACCATCAAAGTTGTTCAGTGTATACTTTTTATTGTTCTACTATGTCAAATTTTATGAGTATAAGCTTCGTCTATTGTTTCGATGCCAAAAGTACAATTATCTATTACAAATAGACAAAACCGTTAGAAGCTCCACCATAGAGAGAGTTGGGCAAATTTGGACTATCAAAGCTGCTCGGGGTACACTTTTTATTCTTCTTCTATGTCAAATTTTACGAGTATAAGCTTCCGAGATTATTACGATGGAAAACAACAACTTTCTATGACAAGTAGGCAAAACCGTTAAAAAGCACCTCGATAGAGAAAGTTGAGCAACTTCGGACCATCAAAGTAGCTCGGTGTACTCTTTTTATTGTTCTTCTATGTCAAATTTTACATGTATAAGCTTCCGAGATTATTAGATGCCAAAACACCAACTTTCTTTGATAAATGGTCCAAACCGTTAAAAAGCTCCTTGATAGAGAGAGTTGAGCACCTTCGGATGATCAAAGTTGCTCGGTGTATTCCATTTATTGTTCTACTATGTCAAACTTTACGAGTATAAGCTTCCGAGATTATTTCGATGCCAAAACAATAACTTTCTATGACAAACGGACAAAAACCATTAAAAGCTCCTCTATAGATAGAGTTGAGCAACTTCGGACCATAAAATTTGCTCGGAGTACACTTTTTATTGTTCTTCTATGTCCAATTTTACGAGTATAAGCTTCGTAGATTATTTCGATGCCAAACCATAACTTTCCATTAAAAATAGACAAAACCGTTAAAGCCTCATCCATAGAGAGAGTTGAGCAACTTCGGACCATCAAAGTTGCTCAATATACACTTTTCATTGTTCTTATATGTGAAATTTTACGAGTATAAGCTTCCGAGATTATTTCGATGCCAAACAGCAATTTTCTATGACAAATGGACAAAAATCATGAAAAGCTCCTCTATAGAGGGAGTTGAGCAACTTCGGACCATCAAAGTTGCTCGGTGTACACTTTTTATTGTTCTTTTATGTCAAATTTTACGAGTATAAGCTTCCGAGATTATTATGATGCCAAAACATCCAAATTTCTATGACAAATGGTCCAAACCGTTAAAAAGCTACTTCATAGAGAGAGTTGAGCAACCTCGGACGATCAAAGTTGCTCGGTGTATACTTTTTATTATTCTACTTTGTCAAACTTTACGAGTAGAGGCTTCCGAGATTATTTCGATGCCAAAACAACAACTTTCTATGACAAATGGACAACAATCATTAAAAGCTCCTCTATAGAGAGAGTTGAGCAACTTCAGACCATCAATGTTGCTCGGTGTACAATTTTTATTGTTCTTCTATATCCAATTTTACGAGTATAAGCTTCGTAGATTATTTCGATGCCAAAACAATAACTTCCTATTACAAATGGACAAAACTGTTAAAAGGTCCTCTGTAGAGAGAGTTGAGCAACTTTGGACCATCAAAGTTGCTCGGTGTACACTTTTCATTGTTCTTTTATGTCGAATTTTACGAGTATAAGCTTCCGAGATTATTTCGATGCTAAAACACCAATTTTCCATGACAAATGGACAAAATCTGTTAAAAGCTCCTCTATAGAGAGAGTTGAGAAACTTCGGACCATCAAAGTTGTTCGGTGTACACTTCTTATTATTCTTCTATGTCAAACTTTACGAGTATAAGCTTCCGAGATTATTTCGATGCTAAAACAACAACTTTCTATTACAAATGGACAAAATCGTTAAAAACTCCATCATAGAGAGAGTTGAGCAACTTCGGACCATCAAAGTTGCTCGGTGTACACTTTTTATTGTTCTTTTATGTTAAATTTTATGAGTATAAGCTTCTGAGATTATTACGATGACAAAACACCCAACTTTCTATGACAAATGGTCCAAACCATTAAAAAGCTCCTCGATAGAGAGAGTTGAGCAACTTGGGACCATCAAAGTTGCTCGGTGTGTACTTTTTATAGTTCTACTATGTCAAACTTTATGAGTATAAGCTTTCGATATTATTTCGATGGCAAAACAACAACTTTCTATGACAAATGGACAAAACCGTTAAAATTTCCTCCGTAGAGAGAGTTGAGCAACTTCGGACCATCAAAGTTGCTCGGTATACACTTTTTATTATTCTTCTATGTCAAATTTTACGAGTATAAGATTCGTCGATTGGTTCGATGCCAAAACTACAATTTTCTATTACAAATAGACAAAACCGTTAAAAGCTCCGCCATAGAGAGAGTTTAGCGCCATCGGACCATCAAAGTTGCTCGGTGTACACTTTTTATTGTTCTTCTATGTCAAATTTTACGAGTGCAAGCTTCCGAGATTAGTACGATGGCAAAACAACAACTTTCTATGGCAAATAGGCAAAATTGTTAAAAAGCTCCTCGATAGAAAGAGTTGAGCAACTTCGGACCGTCGAAGTTGCTCGCTGTACACTTTTTATTGTTCTTCTATGTCAAATTTAACGAGTATAAGCTTCAAAGATTATTACGATGGCAAAACACCAACTTCCCATGTCAAATGGGCAAAACCGTTAAAAAGTTCCTCGATAGAGAGAGTTCAGCAACTTCGGACCATCAAAGTTGCTCGGTGTACAATTTTTATTGTTTTTCTATGTCAAATTTTATGAGTATAAGCTTCCAAGATTATTACGATGCAAAAACACCAACTTTCTTTGACAAATGGTCCAAACCGTTAAAAAGCTCATTGATAGAGAGAGTTGAGCAACTTCGGACGATCAAAGTTGCTCGGTGTATTCCTTTTATTGTTCTACTATGTCAAACGTTACGAGTATAAGCTTCCGAGATTATTTCGATGCCAAAACAACAACTTTCTATTACAAATAGACAAAATCGTTAAAAGCTCCACCATAGAGAGAGTTTAGCGCCATCGGACCATCAAAGTTGCTCGGTGTACACTTTTTATTGTTCTTCTATGTCAAATTTTACGAGTACAAGCTTCCGAGATTATTACGATGGCAAAACAACAACTTTCTTTGACAAATAGGCAAAACCGTTAAAAAGCTCCTCGATAGAGAGAGTTGAGCAACTTCGGACCGTCGAAGTTGCTCGATGTACACTTTTTATTGTTCTTCTATGTCAAAGTTAACGAGTATAAGATTCCGAGATTATTAAGATGGCAAAACACCAACTTTCCATGTCAAATGGGCAAAATCATAAAAAAGTTCCTCGATAGAGAGAGTTGCGCAACTTCAGACCGTCAAAGTTGCTCGGCGTACACTTTTTATTGTTTTTCTGTGTCAAATTTTACGAGTATAAGCTTCCGAGATTATTACGATGCCAAAACATCCAAATTTCCATGACAAATGGTCCAAACCGTTAAAAAGCTACTTCAAAGAGAGAGTTGAGCATCCTCGGACGATCAAAGTTGCTCGGTGTATACTTTTTATTATTCTACTATGTCAAACTTTACGAGTATAGGCTTCCCAGATTATTTCGATGCCAAAACAACAACGTTCTATGACAAATGGACAACAACCATTAAAAGCTCCTCTATAGAGAGAGTTGAGCAACTTCGGACCATCAAAGTTGCTCGGTGTACACTTTTTATTGTTCTTCTATGTCCAATTTTACGAGTATAAGCTTCGTAGATTATTTCGATGCCAAACCATAACTTTCTATTACAAATAGACAAAACCATTAAAAGCACATCCATAGAGAGAGTTGAGCAACTTCGGACCATCAAAGTTTCTCAATGTACACTTTTCATTGTTCTTTTATGTCAAATTTTACGAGTATAAGTTTCCGAGATTATTTCGATGCCAAACACCAATTTTCTATGGCAAATGGACAAAAACCGTTAAAAGCTCCTCTATAGAGGGAGTTGAGAAACTTCGGACCATCAAAGTTGCTTGGTGTACACTTTTTATTTTTCTTTTATGTCAAATTTTACGAGTATAAGCTTCCGAGATTATTACGATGCCAAAACAACCAACTTTCTATGACAAATGGTCCAAACCGTTAAAAAGCTACATCATAGAGAGAGTTGAGCAACTTCGGACGATCAAAGTTGCTCGGTGTATACTTTTTATTGTTCTACTATGTCAAACTTTACGAGTATAAGCTTCCGAGATTATTTTGATGCCAAAACAACAACTTTCTATGACAAATGGACAAAAACCGTTAAAAGCTCCTCTATAGAGAGAGTTGAGCAACTTCGGACCATCAATGTTGCTCGGTGTACACTTTTCATTGTTCATTTATGTCCAATTGTTCGAGTATAGGCTTCGTAGATTATTTCGATGCCAAAACACCAATTTTCTATGACAAATGGAAAAAAACCGTTAAAAGCTCCTCTATAGAGAGAGTTGAGAAATTTCGGACCATCAAAGTTGTTCGGTGTACAATTCTTATTATTCTTCTATGTAAAATTTTACGAGTATAAGCTTCAAAGATTATTTCGATGCCAAAACAACAACTTTCTATTACAAATGGACAAAATCGTTAAAAACTCCATCATAGAGAGAGTTGAGCAACTTCGGACCATCAAAGTTGCTCGGTTTACACCTTTTATTGTTCTTTTATGTTAAATTTTATGAGTATAAGCTTCCGATATTATTACGATGACAAAACACCCAACTTTCTATGACAAATGGTCCAAACCATTAAAAGGCTACTCGATAGAGAGAGTTGAGCAACTTCGGACCATCAAAGTTTCTCGGTGTGTACTTTTTATTGTTCTACTATGTCAAACTTTATGAGCATATGCTTCCGATATTATTTCGATGGCAAAACTACAACTTTCTATGACAAATGCACAAAACCATCAAAAGTTCCTCCATAGAGAGAGTTGAGCAACTTCGGATCATCAAAGTTGCTCGGTGTACACTTTTTATTATTGTTCTATGTCAAATTTTACGAGTATAAGCTTCCTCGATTAGTTCGATGCCAAAACTACAATTTTCTATTACAAATAGACAAAACCGTTAAAAGCTCCACCATAGAGAGAGTTTAGCGCCATCGGACCATCAAAGTTGCTCGGTGTACACTTTTTATTGTTCTTCTATGTCAAATTTTACGAGTACAAGCTTTCGAGATTATTACGATGGCAAAACAACAACTTTCTATGAAAAATAGGCAAAACCGTTAAAAAGCTCCTCGATAGAGAGAGTTGAGCAACTTCGGACCGTCGAAGTTGCTCGGTGTACACTTTTTATTGTTCTTCTATGTCAAAGTTAACGAGTATAAGATTCCGAGATTATTACGATGGCAAAACACCAACTTTCCATGTCAAATGGGCAAAATCATAAAAAAGTTCCTCGATAGAGAGAGTTGCGCAACTTCAGACCATCAAAGTTGCTCGGCGTACACTTTTTATTGTTTTTCTGTGTCAAATTTTACGAGTATAAGCTTCCGAGATTATTACGATGCCAAAACATCCAAATTTCCATGACAAATGGTCCAAACCGTTAAAAAGCTACTTCATAGAGAGAGTTGAGCAACCTCGGACGATCAAAGTTGCTCGGTGTATACTTTTTATTATTCTACTATGTCAAACTTTACGAGTATAGGCTTCCGAGATTATTTCGATGCCAAAACAACAACTTTCTATGACAAATGGACAACAACCATTAAAAGCTCCTCTATAGAGAGAGTTGAGCAACTTCGGACCATCAAAGTTGCTCGGTGTACACTTTTCATTGTTCTTTTATGTCGAATTTTACGAGTATAAGCTTCCGAGATTATTTCGATGCTAAAACACCAATTTTCCAAGACAAATGGACAAAATCTGTTAAAAGCTCATCTATAGAGAGAGTTGACAAACTTCGGACCATCAAAGTTGTTCGATGTACACTTCTTGTTATTCTTCTATGTCAAATTTTACGAGTATAAGCTTTCGAGATTATTTCGTTGCCAAAACAACAACTTTCTATTACAAATGGACAAAATCGTTAAAAACTCCATCATAGAGAGAGTTGAGCAACTTCGGACCACCAAAGTTGGTCGGTGTACACTTTTTATTGTTCTTTTATGTTAAATTTTATGAGTATAAGCTTCTGAGATTATTACGATGACAAAACACCCAACTTTTTATGACAAATGGTCCAAACCATTAAAAAGCTACTCGATAGAGAGAGTTGAGCAACTTCGGACCATCAAAGTTGCTCGGTGTGTACTTTTCATTGTTCTAGTATGTCAAACTTTATGAGTATAAGCTTTCGATATTATTTCGATAGCAAAACAACAACTTTCTATGACAAATGGACAAAACCGTTAAAATTTCCTCCATAGAGAGAGTTGAGCAACTTCGGACCATCAAAGTTGCTCGGTGTACACTTTTTATTATTCTTCTATGTCAAATTTTACGAGTATAAGATTCGTCGATTGGTTCGATGCCAAAACTACAATTTTCTATTACAAATAGACAAAACCGATAAAAGCTCCGCCATAGAGAGAGTTTAGCGCCATCGGACCATCAAAGTTGCTCGGTGTACACTTTTTATTGTTCTTCTATCTCAAATTTTACGAGTACAAGCTTCCGAGATTATTACGATGGCAAAACAACAACTTTCTATGACAAATAGGCAAAATTGTTAAAAAGCTCCTCGATAGAAAGAGTTGAGCAACTTCGGACCGTCGAAGTTGCTCGCTGTACACTTTTTATTGTTCTTCTATGTCAAATTTAACGAGTATAAGCTTCCGAGATTATTACGATGGCAAAACACCAACTTTCCATGTCAAATGGGCAAAACCGTTAAAAAGTTCCTCGATAGAGAGAGTTGAGCAACTTCGGACCATCAAAGTTGCTCGCTGTACACTTTTTATTGTTTTTCTATGTCAAATTTTCTGAGTATAAGGTTCTGAGATTATTACGATGCCAAAACACCCAACTTTCTATGACAAATGGTCCAAACCGTTAAAAAGACCCTCGATAGAGAGAGTTGAGCAACTTCGGACCATCAAAGTTGTTCGGTGTATAATTTTTATTGTTATACTATGTCAAACTTTATGAGTATAAGCATCCGAGATTATTTCGATGCTAAAACAACAACTTTCTATGATAAATAGACAAAAGCGTTAAAAGTTCCTCCATAGAGAGACTTGAGCAACTTTGGACCATCAAAGTTGCTCGGTGTACACTTTTTATTCTTCCTCTATGTCAAATTTTAGGAGTATAAGCTTCGTCGATTGTTTCGATGCCAAAATAACAACTTTCAATTACAAATCGACAAAACCGTTAAAAGCTCCACCATAGAGAGAGTTGAGGAACTTCGGACCATCAAAGTGTCTCGGTGTACACTTTTTATTGTTCTTCTATGTCAAATTTTATGAGTATAAGCTTCTGAGATTATTACGATGCCAAAACACACAACTTTTTATGACAAATGGTCCAAACCGTTAAAAAGCTCCTCGATAGAGAGAGTTGAGCAAATTCGGACCATCAAAGTTGCTCAGTGTATACTTTTTATTGTTCTACTTCTGAAATTTTAGGAGTATAAGCTTCTGAGATTATTTCGATGCCAAAACAACAACTTTCTATTACAAATGGATAAAATCGTTAAAAGCTCCTCCATAGAGAGAGTTGAGCAACTTCGGACCATCAAAGTTGCTCGGTGTACACTTTTTATTCTTCTTCGATGTCAAATTTTACGAGTATAAGCTTCCGAGATTATTACGATGCCAAAACCCCAATTTTCTATGACAAATGGACAAAACCGTTAAAAGTTCCTCCATAGAGAGAGTTGAGCAACTTCGGACCATCAAAGTTCCTCGGTGTACACTTTTTATTCTTCTTCTATGTCAAATTTTACGAGTATAAGCTTCGTCGATTGTTTCGATGCCAAAATAACAACTTTCAATTACAAATCGACAAAACTGTTAAAAGCTCCACCATAGAGAGAGTTGAGCAACTTCGGACCATCAAAGTTGCTCGGTGTACACTTTTTATTGTTCTTCTATGTCAAATTTTATGAGTATAAGCTTCCGAGATTATTACGATGCCAAAACACCCAACTTTTTATGACAAATGGTCCAAACAGTTAAAAAGCTCCTCGATATAGAGAGTTGAGCAAATTCGGACCATCACAGTTGTTCGGTGTATACTTTTTATTGTTCTACTTGTGAAACTTTACGAGTATAAGCTTCTGAGATTATTTCGATGCCAAAACAACAACTTTCTATTACAAATGGACAAAATCGTTAAAAGTTCCTCCATAGAGAGAGTTGAGCAACTTCGGACCATCAAAGTTTCTCGGTGTACACTTTTTATTATTCTTCTATGTCAAATTTTATGAGTATAAGCTTCGTCTATTGTTTCGATGCCAAAACTACAATTATCTATTACAAATAGACAAAACCGTTAGAAGCTCCACCATAGAGAGAGTTGAGCAAATTCGAACCATCAAAGTTGCTCGGTGTACACTTTTTATTCTTCTTCGATGTCAAATTTTACGAGTATAAGCTTCCGAGATTATTACGATGCCAAAACACCAATTTTCTATGACAAATGGACAAAAATCGTTAAAAGCTCCTCTATAGAGAGAGTTGAGAACTTCGGACCATCAAAGTTGTTCGGTGTACACTTCTTATTATTCTTCTATGTCAAATTTTAGGAGTATAAGCTTCCGAGATTATTTCGAAGCCAAAACAACAACTTTCTATTACAAATGGACAAAATCGTTAAAAACTCCATCATAGAGAGATTGGAGGAACTTCGGACCATCAAAGTTGCTCGCTGTACACTTTTTATTGTTCTTTTATGTCGAATTTTATGAGTATAAGCTTCCGAGATTATTTCGATGCCAAAACAACAACTTTCTACGACAAATGGGCAAAATCGTTAAAAAGCTCCCCGATAGAGAGAGTTGAGCAAGTTCGGACCATCAAAGTTGTTCGGTGTACACTTCTTATTATTCTTCTCTGTCAAATTTTAGGAGTATAAGCTTCCGAGATTATTTTGATGCCAAAACAACAACTTTCTATTACAAATGGACAAAATCGTTAAAAACTCCATCATAGAGAGAGTTGAGCAACTTCGGACCATCAAAGTTGCTCAGTGTACACTTTTTATTGTTCTTTTATGTCAAATTTTATGAGTATAAGCTTTTGAGATTATTTCGATGCCAAAACAACAACTTTCTATGAAAAATGGGCAAAACCGTTAAAAAGCATCTCGATAGAGAGAGTTGAGCAACTTCGGACCATCAATGTTGCTCAGTGTACACTTTTTATTATTCTTCTATGTCAAATTTTATAAGTATAAGCTTCGTCTATTATTTCGATGCCAAAACGATAACTTCCTATTACAAATGGACAAAATCGTTAAGAGCTCCTCCATAGAGAGAGTTGAGCAACTTCGGACCATCAAAGTTGCTCGGTGTACACTTTTCATTGTTTTTTTATGTCGAATTTTACGAGTATAAGCTTCCCAGATTATTTCGATGCTAAAACACCAATTTTCTATGACAAATTGACAAAAACCGTTAAAAGCTTCTCTATAGAGAGAGTTGAGAAACTTCGGACCATCAAAGTTGTTTGGTGTACACTTCTTATTATTCTTCTATGTCAAATTTTAGGAGTATAAGCTTCCGAGATTATTTCGATGCCAAAACAACAACTTTCTATTATAAATAGACAAAATCGTTAAAAACTCCATCATAGAGAGAGTTGAGCAACAGCGGACCATCAAAGTTGTTCGGTGTACACTTCTTATTATTCTTCTATGTCAAATTTTAGGAGTACAAGCATCCGAGATTATTTCGATGACAAAAGAACAACTTTCTATGATAAATGAACAAAACCGTTAAAAGTTCCTCCATAGAGAGAGTTGAGCAACTTCGGACCATCAAAGTTCCTCGGTGTACACTTTTTATTCTTCTTCTATGTCAAATTTTATGAGTATAAGCTTCCGAGATTATTACGATGCCAAAACACCCAACTTTTTATGACAAATGGTCCAAACAGTTAAAAAGTTCCTCGATAGAGAGAGTTGAGCAAATTCGGACCATCAAAGTTGCTCGGTGTATACTTTTTATTGTTCAACTTGTGAAACTTTACGAGTATAAGCTTCTGAGATTATTTCGATGCCAAAACAACAACTTTCTATTACAAATGGACAAAATCGTTAAAAGTTCCTCCATAGAGAGAGTTGAGCAACTTCGGACCATCAAAGTTTCTCGGTGTACACTTTTTATTTTTCTTCTATGTCAAATTTTATGAGTATAAGCTTCGTCTATTGTTTCGATGACAAAACTACAATTATCTATTACAAATAGACAAAACCGTTAGAAGCTCCACCATAGAGAGAGTTGAGCAAATTCGAACCATCAAAGTTGCTCGGTGTACACTTTTTATTCTTCTTCGATGTCAAATTTTACGAGTATAAGCTTCCGAGATTATTACGATGCCAAAACACCAATTTTCTATGACAAATGGACAAAAATCGTTAAAAGCTCCTCTATAGAGAGAGTTGAGAAACTTCGGACCATCAAAGGTGTTCGGTGTACACTTCTTATTATTCTTCTATGTCAAATTTTAGGAGTATAAGCTTCCGAGATTATTTCGAATCCAAAACAACAACTTTCAATTACAAATGGACAAAATCGTTAAAAACTCCATCATAGAGAGATTGGAGGAACTTCGGACCATCAAAGTTGCTCGGTGTACA
The DNA here is from genome assembly GCA_963580455.1 of Euonymus europaeus. Lineage (NCBI taxonomy): Eukaryota > Viridiplantae > Streptophyta > Magnoliopsida > Celastrales > Celastraceae > Euonymus > Euonymus europaeus. Next base: position 12,104,612 of record OY756965.1, read on the forward strand.
CTTTTTATTGTTCTTTTATGTCGAATTTTATGAGTATAAGCTTCCGAGATTATTTCGATGCCAAAACAACAACTTTCTACGACAAATGGGCAAAATCGTTAAAAAGCTCCTCGATAGAGAGAGTTGAGCAAGTTCGGACCATCAAAGTTGTTCGGTGTACACTTTTTATTATTCTTCTATGTCAAATTTTATAAGTATAAGCTTCGTCTATTATTTCGATGCCAAAACGATAACTTCCTATTACAAATGGACAAAATCGTTAAGAGCTCCTCCATAGAGAGAGTTGAGCAACTTCGGACCATCAAAGTTGTTTGGTGTACACTTCTTATTATTCTTCTATGTCAAATTTTAGGAGTATAAGCTTCCGAGATTATTTCGATGCCGAAACATCAACTTTCTATTATAAATAGACAAAATCGTTAAAAACTCCATCATAGAGAGAGTTGAGCAACAGCGGACCATCAAAGTTGTTCGGTGTACATTTCTTATTATTCTTCTATGTCAAATTTTAGGAGTACAAGCATCCGAGATTATTTCGATGCCAAAAGAACAACTTTCTATGATAAATGAACAAAACCGTTAAAAGTTCCTTCATAGAGAGAGTTGAGCAACTTCGGACCATCAAAGTTCCTCGGTGTACACTTTTTATTCTTCTTCTATGTCAAATTTTACGAGTATAAGCTTTGTCGATTGTTTCGATGCCAAAATAACAACTTTCAATTACAAATTGACAAAACTGTTAAAAGCTCCACCATAGAGAGAGTTGAGCAACTTCGGACCATCAAAGTTGCTCGGTGTACACTTTTTATTGTTCTTCTATGTCAAATTTTATGAGTATAAGCTTCCGAGATTATTACGATGCCAAAACACCCAACTTTTTATGACAAATGGTCCAAACAGTTAAAAAGCTCCTCGATAGAGAGAGTTGAGCAAATTCGGACCATCAAAGTTGCTCGGTGTATTTTTTTTATTGTTCTACTTGTGAAACTTTACGAGTATAAGCTTCTGAGATTATTTCGATGCCAAAACAACAACTTTCTATTACAAATGGACAAAATCGTTAAAAGTTCCACCATAGAGAGAGTTGAGCAAATTCGAACCATCAAAGTTGCTCGGTGTACACTTTTTATTCTTCTTCGATGTCAAATTTTACGAGTATAAGCTTCCGAGATTATTACGATGCCAAAACACCAATTTTCTATGACAAATAGACAAAAATCGTTAAAAGCTCCTCTATAGAGAGAGTTGAGAAACTTCGGACCATCAAAGTTGTTCGGTGTACACTTCTTATTATTCTTCTATGTCAAATTTTAGGAGTATAAGCTTCCGAGATTATTTCGAAGCCAAAACAACAACTTTCTATTACAAATGGACAAAATCGTTAAAAACTCCATCATAGAGAGATTGGAGGAACTTCGGACCATCAAAGTTGCTCGGTGTACACTTTTTATTGTTCTTTTATGTCGAATTTTATGAGTATAAGCTTCCGAGATTATTTCGATGCCAAAACAACAACTTTCTACGACAAATGGGCAAAATCGTTAAAAAGCTCCTCGATAGAGAGAGTTGAGCAAGTTCGGACCATCAAAGTTGTTCGGTGTACACTTCTTATTGTTCTTCTCTGTCAAATTTTAGGAGTATAAGCTTCCGAGATTATTTCGATGCCAAAACAACAACTTTCTATTACAAATTGACAAAATCGTTAAAAACTCCATCATAGAGAGAGTTGAGCAACTTCGGACCATCAAAGTTGCTCAGTGTACACTTTTTATTGTTCTTTTATGTCAAATTTTATGAGTATAAGCTTTTGAGATTATTTCGTTGCCAAAACAACAACTTTCTGTGACAAATGGACAAAAACCGCTAAAAGCTTCTCTATAGAGAGAGTTGAGAAACTTCGGACCATCAAAGTTGTTTGGTGTACACTTCTTATTATTCTTCTATGTCAAATTTTAGGAGTATAAGCTTCCGAGATTATTTCGATGCCAAAGCAACAACTTTCTATTATAAATAGACAAAATTGTTAAAAACTCCATCATAGAGAGAGTTGAGCAACAGCGGACCCTCAAAGTTGTTCGGTGTACACTTCTTATTATTCTTCTATGTCAAATTTTAGGAGTACAAGCATCCGAGATTATTTCGATGCCAAAAGAACAACTTTCTATGATAAATGAACAAAACCGTTAAAAGTTCCTCCATAGAGAGAGTTGAGCAACTTCGGACCATCAAAGTTCCTCGGTGTACACTTTTTATTCTTCTTCTATGTCAAATTTTACGAGTATAAGCTTCGTCGATTGTTTCGATGCCAAAATAACAACTTTCAATTACAAATCGACAAAACTGTTAAAAGCTCCACCATAGAGAGAGTTGAGCAACTTCGGACCATCAACGTTGCTCGGAGTACACTTTTTATTGTTCTTTTATGTCAAATTTTATGAGTATAAGCTTCCGAGATTATTACGATGCAAAAACACCCAACTTTTTTTGACAAATGGTCCAAACAGTTAATAAGCTCCTCGATAGAAAGGGTTGAGCAAATTCGTACCATCAAAGTTTCTCGGTGTATACTTTTTATTGTTCTACTTGTGAAACTTTACGAGTATAAGCTTTTGAGATTATTTCGATGCCAAAACAACAACTTTCTATTACAAATGCACAAAATCGTTAAAAGTTCCTCCATAGAGAGAGTTGAGCAACTTCGGACCATCAAAGTTGCTCGGTGTACACTTTTTATTATTCTTCTATGTCAAATTTTATAAGTATAAGCTTCGTCTATTGTTTCGATGCCAAAACTACAATTATCTATTACAAATAGACAAACCGTTAGAAGCTCCACCATAGAGAGAGTTGAGCAAATTCGAACCATCAAAGTTGCTCGGTGTACACTTTTTATTCTTCTACGATGTCAAATTTTACGAGTATAAGCTTCCGAGATTATTACGATGCCAAAACACCAATTTTCTATGACAAATGGACAAAACCGTTAAAAGCTCCTCTATAGAGAGAGTTGAGAAACTTCGGACCATCAAAGCTGTTCGGTATACACTTCTTATTATTCTTCTATGTCAAATTTTAGGAGTATAAGCTTCCGAGATTATTTCGATGCCAAAACAACAACTTTCTATTATAAATGGACAAAATCGTTAAAAACTCCATCATAGAGAGATTTGAGGAACTTCAGACCATCAAAGTTGCTCGGTGTACACTTTTTATTGTTCTTTTATGTCGAATTTTATGAGTATAAGCTTCCGAGATTATTTCGATGCCAAAACAACAACTTTCTATGACAAATGGGCAAAACCGTTAAAAAGCATCTCGATAGAGAGAGTTGAGAAACTTCGGACCATCAAAGTTGTTCGGTGTACACTTCTTATTATTCTTCTACGTCAAATTTTAGGAGTATAAGCTTCGTAGATTATTTCGATGCCAAAACGATAATTTCCTATTACAAATGGACAAAATCGTTAAGAGCTCCACCATAGAGAGAGTTGAGCAACTTCGGACCATCAAAGTTGCTCGGTGTACACTTTTTATTGTTCTTCTATGTCAAATTTTATGAGTATAAGCTTCCGAGATTATTACGATGCCAAAACACCCAACTTTTTATGACAAATGGTCCAAACAGTTAAAAAGCTCCTCGATAGAGAGAGTTGAGCAAATTCGGACCATCAAAGTTGCTCGGTGTATACTTTTTATTGTTCTACTTGTGAAACTTTACGAGTATAAGCTTCTGAGATTATTTCAATGCCAAAACAACAACTTTCTATTACAAATGGACAAAATCGTTAAAAGTTCCTCCATAGAGAGAGTTGAGAAACTTCGGACCATCAAAGTTTCTCGGTGTACACTTTTTATCATTCTTCTATGTCAAATTTTATGAGTATAAGCTTCGTCTATTGTTTCGATGCCAAAACTACAATTATCTATTACAAATAGACAAAACCGTTAGAAGCTCCACCATAGAGAGAGTTGAGCAAATTCGAACCATCAAAGTTGCTCGGTGTACACTTTTTATTCTTCTTCGATGTCAAATTTTACGAGTATAAGCTTCCGAGATTATTACGATGCCAAAACACCAATTTTCTATGACAAATGGACAAAAATCGTTAAAAGCTCCTCTATAGAGAGAGTTGAGAAACTTCGGACCATCAAAGTTGTTCGGTGTACACTTCTTATTATTCTTCTATGTCAAATTTTAGGAGTATAAGCTTCCGAGATTATTTCGAAGCCAAAACAACAACTTTCTATTACAAATGGACAAAATCGTTAAAAACTCCATCATAGAGAGATTGGAGGAACTTCGGACCATCAAAGTTGCTCGGTGTACACTTTTTATTGTTCTTTTATGTCGAATTTTATGAGTATAAGCTTCAGAGATTATTTCGATGCCAAAACAACAACTTTCTACGACAAATGGGAAAAATCGTTAAAAAGCTCCTCGATAGAGAGAGTTGAGCAAGTTCGGACCATCAAAGTTGTTCGGTGTACACTTCTTATTGTTCTTCTCTGTCAAATTTTAGGAGTATAAGCTTCCGAGATGATTTTGATTCCAAAACAACAACTTTCTATTACAAATGGACAAAATCGTTAAAAACTCCATCATAGAGAGAGTTGAGCAACTTCGGACCATCAAAGTTGCTCAGTGTACACTTTTTATTGTTCTTTTATGTCAAATTTTATGAGTATAAGCTTTTGAGATTATTTCGATGCCAAAACAACAACTTTCTATGACAATTGTCAAAACCGTTAAAAACCATCTCGATAGAGAGAGTTGAGCAACTTCGGACCATCAATGTTGCTCGGTGTACACTTTTTATTATTCTTCTATGTCAAATTTTATAAGTATAAGCTTCGTCTATTATTTCGATGCCAAAACGATAACTTCCTATTACAAATGGACAAAATCGTTAAGAGCTCCTCCATAGAGAGAGTTGAGCAACTTCGGACCATCAAAGTTGCTCGGTGTACACTTTTCATTGTTTTTTTATGTCGAATTTTACGAGTATAAGCCTCCCAGATTATTTCGATGCTAAAACACCAATTTTCTATGACAAATTGACAAAAACCGTTAAAAGCTTCTCTATAGAGAGAGTTGAGAAACTTCGGACCATCAAAGTTGTTTGGTGTACACTTCTTATTATTCTTCTATGTCAAATTTTAGGAGTATAAACTTCCGAGATTATTTCGATGCCAAAACAACAACTTTCTATTATAAATAGACAAAATCGTTAAAAACTCCATCATAGAGAGAGTTGAGCAACAGCGGACCATCAAAGTTGTTCGGTGTACACTTCTTATTATTCTTCTATGTCAAATTTTAGGAGTACAAGCATCCGAGATTATTTCGATGCCAAAAGAACAACTTTCTATGATAAATGAACAAAACCGTTAAAAGTTCCTCCATAGAGAGAGTTGAGCAACTTCAGACCATCAAAGTTCCTCGGTGTACACTTTTTATTCTTCTTCTATGTCAAATTTTACGAGTATAAGCTTCGTCGATTGTTTCGATGCCAAAATAACAACTTTCAATTACAAATCGACAAAACTGTTAAAAGCTCCACCATAGAGAGAGTTGAGCAACTTCGGACCATCAAAGTTGCTCGGTGTACACTTTTTATTGTTCTTCTATGTCAAATTTTATGAGTATAAGCTTCCGAGATTATTACGATGCCAAAACACCCAACTTTTTTTGACAAATGGTCCAAACAGTTAATAAGCTCCTCGATAGAGTAGGTTGAGCAAATTCGTACCATCAAAGTTTCTCGGTGTATACTTTTTATTGTTCTACTTGTGAAACTTTACGAGTATAAGCTTTTGAGATTATTTCGATGTCAAAACAACAACTTTCTATTACAAATGGACAAAATCGTTAAAAGTTCCTCCATAGAGAGAGTTGAGCAACTTCGGACCATCAAAGTTGCTCGGTGTACACTTTTTATTATTCTTCTATGTCAAATTTTATAAGTATAAGCTTCGTCTATTCTTTCGATGCCAAAACTACAATTATCTATTACAAATAGACAAAACCGTTAGAAGCTCCACCATAGAGAGAGTTGAGCAAATTCGAACCATCAAATTTGCTCGGTGTACACTTTTTATTCTTCTACGATGTCAAATTTTACGAGTATAAGCTTCCGAGATTATTACGATGCCAAAACACCAATTTTCTTTGACAAATGGACAAAAATCGTTAAAAGCTCCTCTATAGAGAGAGTTGAGAAACTTCGGACCATCAAAGTTGTTCAGTGTACACTTCTTATTATTCTTCTATGTCAAATTTTAGGAGTATAAGCTTCCGAGATTATTTCGATGCCAAAACAACAACTTTCTTTTATAAATGGACAAAATCGTTAAAAACTCCATCATAGAGAGATTTGAGGAACTTCGGACCATCAAAGTTGCTCGGTGTACACTTTTTATTGTTCTTTTATGTCGAATTTTATGAGTATAAGCTTCCGAGATTATTTCGATGCCAAAACAACAACTTTCTACGACAAATGGGCAAAACCGTTAAAAAGCATCTCGATAGAGAGAGTTGAGAAACTTCGGACCATCAAAGTTGTTCGGTGTACACTTCTTATTATTCTTCTACGTCAAATTTTAGGAGTATAAGCTTCGTAGATTATTTCGATGCCAAAACGATAACTTCCTATTACAAATGGACAAAATCGTTAAGAGCTCCACCATAGAGAGAGTTGAGCAACTTCGGACCATCAAAGTTGCTCGGTGTACACTTTTCATTGTTCTTTTATGTCGAATTTTACGAGTATAAGCTTCCAAGATTATTTCGATGCCAAAACAACAACTTTCTACGACAAATGGGCAAAATCGTTAAAAAGCTCCTCGATAGAGAGAGTTGAGCAAGTTCGGACCATCAAAGTTGTTCGGTGGACACTTCTTATTATTCTTCTCTGTCAAATTTTAGGAGTATAAGCTTCCGAGATTATTTCGATGCCAAAACAACAACTTTCTATTACAAATGGACAAAATCGTTAAAAACTCCATCATAGAGAGAGTTGAGCAACTTCGGACCATCAAAGTTGCTCAGTGTACACTTTTTATTGTTCTTTTATGTCAAATTTTATGAGTATAAGCTTTTGAGATTATTTCGATGCCAAAACAACGACTTTCTATGACAAATGGGCAAAACCGTTAAAAAGCATCTCGATAGAGAGAGTTGAGCAACTTCGGACCATCAATGTTGCTCGGTGTACACTTTTTATTATTCTTCTATGTCAAATTTTATAAGTATAAGCTTCGTGTTGGACCATAGGTCCTACATTTGTGTTTTGATGCAAAAATACATATTGGACTATTTGATTGTGCTTAACTTTGGATGAATTTGGATAAATCATGAAATGAATTATATCTACTGATTTAAGCTTCATTATATATCTTTGGAATCGTGTTTGATCATGTATGATATTAATTGGACGAATCTGGACTGACTTATTTTTCGATGCTAAAATCTGTCACAACATCACACTGCGCACACGTTGATTGAACAGTCATAACTTACTCATATTAGCTCTGATTGACTTGATTCTTGTTCTGAAAATTATTTAAGACACTCTGGAATTTTTCATTGTCAAATAGTGTCAGGTCAATTTTATGCTTATCAGGTTCAATTTATCTGTTGAAATAAATTCACCTGTGTAGTCATTAAACTGGGCTAGTTGAGATTTGCATGATCAAATTGAATGACCAAATGACCTCAGTTATAAGTGAAATTTTGTATGCACATTCAATTATATATGAAATGATTTATCATGTGCTTACTTGAATTTTATTAAGCTTATAACATGTTGATTAACCTAAGTGCTAGCATTGAAGCTCTTTGAGCTTACAAGCAAAAATGGGATGTTTTGTCATCTATTCTTTTTGTAGGCTTAATAAAATGATCATCATGAGCCTATTTGAAGTATCATGAAGCTGATTCTATTGAGAAAATTTGTGCATCATGATTTGAAGCTCATGTAGACAAGTTTGGACATGGTCAACCCTACTTGGTTCAAGGTTGACATTTTGTGTGCAAGAAATGGTTCCAGCCGTGTGCCTTGTGTTATTATTGCTGGAGAATTAACTCAAGAACTTCTAGAAGCTTTATTATTTGATTTGGAGTCAACAAAGTAGAGGGAATACAAGTTTGAAATACTTGGTTGGTAGTGTGCCTAACACTTGCACTATGGAGACAAGGAAGAGACAAGGGAGAGACAAGATGACATAAAGTTATAATATTTTCCAGAATTTAAGATGGACTTGTTTGGCATTCCTTGAGAGAGAGTTGCTTCATGAAGAAGACTCATTTGATTGATCCAAACAAGGTGCAACTCAAAAGGACAACTCTTGACAAAATGATGCCAACGGCTTGATCTTCAATGGCTGAGATCAATTTCATTTGAATTAGAGAAGGGTCCAGATTTTATAGAAAATGAAAGGCCAAGATTTGAAGTGGTGTTGATCCAATGCCTAAGATTGTGTTTTGTCTGGAATGAACAATAGGGGGCAGCAACGTCTAGGTGTGGTGAAGAAGCATTTGCAGATTTTTTTCTAAGTGTTCAAGCTTACTTGCTCTCAACTTCATCTTCTTGATTCAAGCTTCTTCCTTGCGATCTCTTGCTACCACTTTGATTACATTCAAGCCCTCATCTTCCTATTTGAAAGAGAGATCCAAAAACTCCTTGAACCACCCCAAAATCTTTCTACCCTTGGGTACTCTTGGTGTGTTCTTGAGAGTTCTTCAACAAAGCTTCACCTAAACCTATTATTGATCTTTTGTGAGCTTTGTGTGAGATTACAAGAGTGTTTGCTACACATTTGATTCCAAACCCATTTGAGCAACATCTTGTGAATTTGAGTGTTCTCCAACCATATATAGCCTAGAGCTAATCTTGAGAGAACCAAAATCCAAATACTTGTAAAAGTCCCTTTTGAGGGCATTACCTTTGAGAGGTGTGTGAAAGTTTAAGGTTAGCTTCAAACCTTGTTGGTGTACAAGTTTGGGGTGTTCTTGGAAACCCTAAGTTTGTGGTGAACTTGCAAAACCACATATATCCTTTAGTGGATTGGGAAATCCTAAGCTTGAGGGCTTAGGTAGTGGATGTAGGTGTGAGCACCGAACCACTATATATCCTTGTGCACACTATTTTGATTTCCTTGCTTGTTTGTGTGTTAAACTTGCTGCCTTGTAGTGACTTGTTTTTTATTATCATTCTATTGGTGTTATTGGTGATTTGTGTGCCTTAGAAGTTGATATTAGGGTGTTGCTTGCTGCCATTGCTTGTTGGGATATTGCTTGTGGTTGAACAACTTGTGATTATTGAATTCTAGGTATACTTTTGAATTTTAATTTTCCAGAATACCAATCTGTCCGTGAATTGTTCATATAGCTAGACTTTGAATTTTAAGCTGAATTTTTGATATAGTGTTCATTGAGGTGTTGTAATATTGCATATCAAATTTCGTTACATTCCGAATTGAATTGCTAGGTCAAATTACATTTACACGATTAGTGCGCAGATTTGCATTCCTGACATTGCCTTAATCATTTGTGAGTTTTTAGGTTGTGGTTTTGTACTTGGGGTTTATACTTAGTTTTTTAAAACACAATTCACCCCCCTCTTGTGTTAGCCTAGTGATTTCAATTGGTATCGGAGCAGGTTAGCAAAGTAATAGAATTAACATTCTAGCTTAGATCAAATGGCTTACACTAGTACTAGACCACATGATGGTGAGGGCTTGTCATCAAATAGGCCACCGTTCTTTGATGGCAAGGACTATGGTTTTTGGAAGAATAGGATGAGGATTTTTATTAGGAGTATGGATATGGCCTTATGGAGAGTTATAGAGAATGGACCATTCATTCCTACCAAGAGAGAGGGAGATAAGGTAGTTTCCTAAGGATGAGAGTGAGTATAGTGAGAGTGATGACAAGAAGGTGAGCTTAAATGAAAAAGCAATTAACTTGTTACATATTGCATTAGCTAGGGGTGAGTATGATCATATTAGTGCATGCATTAGTGCTCAAGAGATTTGGAAAATGTTAGAATTAAAGCATGAAGGAACTAGTCAAGTTAAAGATTGCAAAATTAACATGTTAGTGCAAAAATATGAATTGTTCAAAATGCTTGAAGGTGAATGCATTAGTGACATGTTTAATAGGTTGACATGCATATGCAATGATTTGAATGCTCTTGGCAAACCTTACCCTATGCATGACAAGGTACAAAAGGTTCTAAGGAGCTTACCTAGAAATTGGAGTGAGAAGGTGACCGCCATTGAGGAGGCCAAAGACGTGAGGACTTTGAAGTTGGATGAGCTCATTGGGAGCATGATGACTCATGAGATGAAAGTGTTAAATAGAGTGGATGAGGAGCCTCAAATGAAGAAGGGCATTGCCCTAGCCGTGACCTCTAAGCCAAGGGAGGCCATGAGTCATGGTGAAAGGGAAGTGTCTTCAAGTAGTGAGAGTGAAGATAGTGATGATGAGATGGCTATGATGGTGAAGAATTTCAAGAAATTTGTGAGGAACAAGAGAGGTGGATTCAAGAATCGAAAGTTCAAAGACAAGGAGAAGGAGAAGGAAAGAGAGAAACCAATATAGTGTTCATTGAGGTGTTGTAATATTGCATATAAAATTTCGTTACATTCCGAGTTGAATTGCTAGGTCAAATTACATTTACACGATTAGTGCGCAGATTTGCATTCTTGACATTGCCTTAATCATTTGTGAGATTTTAGGTTGTGGTTTTGTACTTGGGGTTTATACTTAGTTTTTTAAAACACAATTCACCCCCCCTCTTGTGTTAGCCTAGTGATTTCACTTCGTCTATTATTTCGATGCCAAAACGATAACTTCCTATTACAAATGGACAAAATCGTTAAGAGCTCCTCCATAGAGAGAGTTGAGCAACTTCGGACCATCAAAGTTGCTCGGTGTACACTTTTCATTGTTTTTTATGTCGAATTTTACGAGTATAAGCTTTCCAGATTATTTCGATGCTAAAACACCAATTTTCTATGACAAATTGACAAAAACCGTTAAAAGCTTCTCTATAGAGAGAGTTGAGAAACTTCGGACCATCAAAGTTGCTTGGTGTACACTTCTTATTATTCTTCTATGTCAAATTTTAGGAGTATAAGCTTCCGAGATTATTTCGATGCCAAAACAACAACTTTCTATTATAAATAGACAAAATCGTTAAAAACTCCATCATAGAGAGAGTTGAGCAACAGCGGACCATCAAAGTTGTTCGGTGTACACTTCTTATTATTCTTCTATGTCAAATTTTAGGAGTACAAGCATCCGAGATTATTTCGATGCCAAAAGAACAACTTTCTATGATAAATGAACAAAACCGTTAAAAGTTCCTCCATAGAGAGAGTTGAGCAACTTCGGACCATCAAAGTTCCTCGGTGTACACTTTTTATTCTTCTTCTATGTCAAATTTTACAAGTATAAGCTTCGTCGATTGTTTCGATGCCAAAATAACAACTTTCAATTACAAATCGACAAAACTGTTAAAAGCTCCACCATAGAGAGAGTTGAGCAACTTCGGACCATCAAAGTTGCTCGGTGTACACTTTTTATTGTTCTTCTATGTCAAATTTTATGAGTATAAGCTTCCGAGATTATTACGATGCCAAAACACCCAACTTTTTTTGACAAACGGTCCAAACAGTTAATAAGCTCCTCGATAGAGAGGGTTGAGCAAATTCGTACCATCAAAGTTTCTCGGTGTATACTTTTTATTGTTCTACTTGTGAAACTTTACGAGTATAAGCCTTTGAGATTATTTCGATGCCAAAACAACAACTTTCTATTACAAATGGACAAAATCGTTAAAAGTTCCTCCATAGAGAGAGTTGAGCAACTTCGGACCATCAAAGTTGCTCGGTGTACACTTTTTATTATTCTTCTATGTCAAATTTTATAAGTATAAGCTTCGTCTATTGTTTCGATGCCAAAACTACAATTATCTATTACAAATAGACAAAACCGTTAGAAGTTCCACCATAGAGAGAGTTGAGCAAATTCGAACCATCAAAGTTGCTCGGTGTACACTTTTTATTCTTCTACGATGTCAAATTTTACGAGTATAAGCTTCCGAGATTATTACGATGCCAAAACACCAATTTTCTATGACAAATGGACAAAAATCGTTAAAAGCTCCTCTATAGATAGAGTTGAGAAACTTCGGACCATCAAAGCTGTTCGGTGTACACTTCTTATTATTCTTCTATGTCAAATTTTAGGAGTATAAGCTTCCGAGATTATTTCGATGCCAAAACAACAACTTTCTATTATAAATGGACAAAATCGTTAAAAACTCCATCATAGAGAGATTTGAGGAACTTCAGACCATCAAAGTTGCTCGGTGTACACTTTTTATTGTTCTTTTATGTCGAATTTTATGAGTATAAGCTTCCGAGATTATTTCGATGCCAAAACAACAACTTTCTACGACAAATGGGCAAAACCGTTAAAAAGCATCTCGATAGAGAGAGTTGAGAAACTTCAGACCATCAAAGTTGTTCGGTGTACACTTCTTATTATTCTTCTACGTCAAATTTTAGGAGAATAAGCTTCGTAGATTATTTCCATGCCAAAACGATAACTTCCTATTACAAATGGACAAAATCGTTAAGAGCTCCACCATAGAGAAAGTTGAGCAACTTCGCACCATCAAAGTTGCTCGGTGTACACTTTTCATTGTTCTTTTATGTCGAATTTTACGAGTATAAGCTTCCAAGATTATTTCGATGCTAAAACACCAATTTTCTATGACAAATTGACAAAAACCGTTAAAAGCTGCTCTATAGAGAGAGTTGAGAAACTTCGGACCATCAAAGTTGTTTGGTGTACACTTCTTATTATTCTTCTATGTCAAATTTTAGGAGTATAAGCTTCCGAGATTATTTCGATGCCAAAACAACAACTTTCTATTATAAATAGACAAAATCGTTAAAAACTCCATCATAGAGAGAGTTGAGCAATAGCGGACCATCAAAGTTGTTCGGTGTACACTTCTTATTATTCTTCTATGTCAAATTTTAGGAGTACAAGCATCCGAGATTATTTCGATGCCAAAAGAACAACTTTCTATGATAAATGAACAAAACCGTTAAAAGTTCCTCCATAGAGATAGTTGAGCAACTTCGGACAATCAAAGTTCCTCGGTGTACACTTTTTATTCTTCTTCTATGTCAAATTTTACGAGTATAAGCTTCGTCGATTGTTTCGATGCCAAAATAACAACTTTCAATTACAAATCGACAAAACTGTTAAAAGCTCCACCATAGAGAGAGTTGAGCAACTTCGGACCATCAAAGTTGCTCGGTGTACACTTTTTATTGTTCTTCTATGTCAAATTTTATGAGTATAAGCTTCCGAGATTATTACGATGCCAAAACACCCAACTTTTTTTGACAAATAGTCCAAACAGTTAATAAGATCCTCGATAGAGAGGGTTGAGCAAATTCGTACCATCAAAGTTTCTCGGTGTATACTTTTTATTGTTCTACTTGTGAAACTTTACGAGTATATGCTTTTGAGATTATTTCGATGCCAAAACAACAACTTTCTATTACAAATAGACAAAATCGTTAAAAGTTCCTCCATAGAGAGAGTTGAGCAACTTCGGACCATCAAAGTTGCTCGGTGTACACTTTTTATTATTCTTCTATGTCAAATTTTATAAGTATAAGTTTCGTCTATTGTTTCGATGCCAAAACTACAATTATCTATTACAAATAGACAAAACCGTTAGAAGCTCCACCATAGAGAGAGTTGAGCAAATTCGAACCATCAAAGTTGCTCGGTGTACACTTTTTATTCTTCTACGATGTCAAATTTTACGAGTATAAGCTTCCGAGATTATTACGATGCCAAAACACCAATTTTCTATGACAAATGGACAAAAATCGTTAAAAGCTCCTCTATAGAGAGAGTTGAGAAACTTCGGACCATCAAAGCTGTTCGGTGTACACTTCTTATTATTCTTCTATGTCAAATTTTAGGAGTATAAGCTTCCGAGATTATTTCGATGCCAAAACAACAACTTTCTATTATAAATGGACAAAATCGTTAAAAACTCCATCATAGAGAGATTTGAGGAACTTCGGACCATCAAAGTTGCTCGGTGTACACTTTTTATTGTTCTTTTATGTCGAATTTTATGAGTATAAGCTTCCGAGATTATTTCGATGCCAAAACAACAACTTTCTACGACAAATGGGCAAAACCGTTAAAAAGCATCTCGATAGAGAGAGTTGAGAAACTTCGGACCATCAAAGTTGTTCGGTGTACACTTCTTATTATTCTTCTACGTCAAATTTTAGGAGTATAAGCTTCGTAGATTATTTCGATGCCAAAACGATAACTTCCTATTACAAATGGACAAAATCGTTAAGAGCTCCACCATAGAGAGAGTTGAGCAACTTCGGACCATCAAAGTTGCTCGGTGTACACTTTTCATTGTTCTTTTATGTCGAATTTTACGAGTATAAGCTTCCAAGATTATTTCGATGCTAAAACACCAATTTTCTATGATAAATTGACAAAAACCGTTAAAAGCTGCTCTATAGAGAGAGTTGAGAAACTTCGGACCATCAAAGTTGTTTGGTGTACACTTCTTATTATTCTTCTATGTCAAATTTTACGAGTATAAGCTTCCGAGATTATTTCGATGCCAAAACAACAACTTTCTATTATGAATGGACAAAAACGTTAAAAACTACATTATAGAGAGAGTTGAGCAACAACGGACCATCAAAGTTGCTCGGTGTAAACTTTTGATTGTTATTTTATGCCAAATTTTATGAGTATAAGCTTCCGAGATTATTTCGATGCCAAAACATCAACTTTCTATGACAAATGGGCAAAACCGTTAAAAAGCTCCTCGATAGAGAGAGTTGAGCAACTTCGGACCATCAATGTTGCTCGGTGTACAATTTTTATTTTTCTTGTATGTCCAATTTTACGAGTATAAGTTTCGTAGATTATTTCGATGCCAAAACGATAACTTCCTATTACAAATGGACAAAATCGTTAAGAGCTCCTCCATAGAGAGAGTTGAGCAAGTTCGGACCATCAAAGTTGCTCGGTGTACACTTTTTATTGTTCTTCTATGTCAAATTTTATGAGTATAAGCTTCCGAGATTATTACGATGCCAAAACGCCCAACATTTTATGACAAATGGTCCAAACAGTTAAAAAGCTCCTCGATAGAGAGAGTTGAGCAACTTCGGACCATCAAAGTTGCTCGGTGTATACTTTTTATTATTCTACTTGTGAAACTTTACGAGTATAAGCTTCTGAGATTATTTCGATGCCAAAACAACAACTTTCTATTACAAATGGACAAAATCGTTAAAAGTTCCTCCATAGAGAGAGTTCAGCAACTTCGGACCATCAAAGTTGCTCGGTGTACACTTTTTATTATTCTTCTATGTCAAATTTTATGAGTATAAGCTTCGTCTATTGTTTCGATGCGAAAACTACAATTATCTATTACAAATAGACAAAACCGTTAGAAGCTCCACCATAGAGAGAGTTGAGCAAATTCGAACCATCAATGTTGCTCGGTGTACAATTTTTATTTTTCTTCTATGTCCAATTTTACGAGTATAAAATTCGTAGATTATTTCGATGCCAAAACAACAACTTTCTATGACAAATGGACAAAACCGTTAAAAAGCTCCTCGATAGAGAGAGTTGAGCAAGTTCGGACCATCAAAGTTGTTCGGTGTACACTTCTTATTATTCTTCTCTGTCAAATTTTAGGAGTATAAGCATCCGAGATTATTTCGATGCCAAAACAACAACTTTCTATTACAAATGGACAAAATCGTTAAAAACTCCATCATAGAGAGAGTTGAGCAACTTCGGACCATCAAAGTTGCTCAGTGTACACTTTTTATTGTTCTTTTATGTCAAATTTTATGAGTGTAAGCTTCCGAGATTATTTCGATGCCAAAACACCAACTTTCTATGACAAATGGGCAAAACCGTTAAAAAGCATCTCGATAGAGAGAGTTGAGAAACTTCGGACCATCAAAGTTGTTCGGTGTACACTTCTTATTATTCTTCTATGTCAAATTTTAGGAGTATAAGCTTCCGAGATTATTTCGATGCCAAAACAACAACTTTCTATTACAAATGGACAAAATCGTTAAGAGCTCCACCATAGAGAGAGTTGAGCACCTTCGGACCATCAAAGTTGCTCGATGTACACTTTTCATTGTTCTTTTATGTCGAATTTTACGAGTATAAGCTTCCAAGATTATTTCGATGCTAAAACACCAATTTTGTATGACAAATTGACAAAAACCGTTAAAAGCTCCTCTATAGAGAGAGTTGAGAAACTTCGGACCATCAAAGTTGTTTGGTGTACACTTCTTATTATTCTTCTATGTCAAATTTTACGAGTATAAGCTTCCGAGATTATTTCGATTCCAAAACAACAACTTTCTATTTTAAATGGACAAAATCGTTAAAAACTCCATCATAGAGAGAGTTGAGCAACAGCGGATCATCAAAGTTGCTCGGTGTACACTTTTGATTGTTATTTTATGCCATATTTTATGAGTATAAGCTTCCGAGATTATTTCGATGCCAAAACACCAACTTTCTATGACAAATGGGCAAAACCGTTAAAAAGCTCCTCGATAGAGAGAGTTGAGCAACTTCGGACCATCAATGTTGCTCGGTGTACAATTTTTATTTTTCTTGTATGTCCAATTTTACGAGTATAAGTTTCGTAGATTATTTCGATGCCAAAACGATAACTTCCTATTACAAATGGACAAAATCGTTAAGAGCTCCTCCATAGAGAGAGTTGAGCAACTTCGGACAATCAAAGATGCTCGGTGTACACTTTTCATTATTCTTTTATGTCGAATTTTACGAGTATAAGCTTCCAAGATTATTTCGATGCTAAAACACCAATTTTCTATGACAAATTGACAAAAACCGTTAAAAGCTCCTCTATAGAGAGAGTTGAGAAACTTCGGACCATCAAAGTTGTTTGGTGTACACTTCTTATTTTCTTTTATGTCAAATTTTACGAGTATAAGCTTCCGAGATTATTTCGATGCCAAAATAACAACTTTCTATTATAAATGGACAAAATCGTTAAAAACTCCATCATAGAGAGAGTTGAGCAACGGCGGACCATCAAAGTTGCTCGGTGTACACTTTTGATTGTTATTTTATGCCAAATTTTATGAGTATAAGCTTCCGAGATTATTTCGATGCCAAAACAATCAACTTTCTACGACAAATGGGCAAAACCGTTAAAAAGCTCCTCGATAGAGAGAGTTGAGCAACTTCGGACTATCAATGTTGCTCAGTGTACAATTTTTATTTTTCTTCTATGTCCAATTTTACGAGTATAAGTTTCGTAGATTATTTCGATGCCAAAACGATAACTTCCTATTACAAATGGACAAAATCGTTAAGAGCTCCTCCATAGAGAGAGTTGAGCAACTTCGGACCATCAAAGTTGCTCGGTGTACACTTTTTATTGTTCTTCTATGTCAAATTTTATGAGTATAAGCTTCCGAGATTATTACGATGCCAAAACACCCAACTTTTTATGACAAATGGTCCAAACAGTTAAAAAGCTCCTCGATAGAGAGAGTTGAGCAAATTCGGACCATCAAAGTTGCTCGGTGTATATTTTTTATCGTTCTACTTGTGAAACTTTACGAGTATAAGCTTCTGAGATTATTTCGATGCCAAAACAACAACTTTATATTACAAATGGACAAAATCGTTAAAAGTTCCTCCATAGAGAGAGTTGAGCAACTTCGGACCATCAAAGTTGCTCGGTGTACACTTTTTATTATTCTTCTATGTCAAATTTTATGAGTATAAGCTTCGTCTATTGTTTCGATGCGAAAACTAAAATTATCTATTACAAATAGACAAAACCGTTAGAAGCTCCACCATAGATTAGAAGCTCCACCATAGAGAGAGTTGAGCAAATTCGAACAATTAAAGTTGGTCAGTGTACACTTTTTATTCTTCTTCGATGTCAAATTTTACGAGTATAAGCTTTCGAGATTATTACGATGCCAAAACACCAATTTTCTATGACAAATGGACAAAAATCGTTAAAGCTCCTCTATAGAGAGAGTTGAGAAACTTCAGACCATCAAAGTTGTTCGTTGTACACTTCTTATTATTCTTCTATGTCAAATTTTAGGAGTATAAGCTTCGGAGATTATTTCGATGCCAAAACAACAACTTTCTATTACTAATGGACAAAATCGTTAAAAACTCCATCATAAAAAGATTTGAGCAACTTCGGACCATCAAAGTTGCCGGTGTACACTTTTTATTGTTCTTTTATGTCGAATTTTATGAGTATAAGCTTCCGAGATTATTTCGATGCCAAAACAACAACTTTCTATGACAAATGGGAAAAACTGTTAAAAAGCTCCTCGATAGAGAGAGTTGAGCAAGTTCGGTCTATCAAAGTTGTTCGGTGTACACTTCTTATTATTCTTCTCTGTCAAATTTTAGGAGTATAACCTTCCGAGATTATTTCGATGCCAAAACAACAACTTTCTATTACAAATGGACAAAATCGTTAAAAACTCCATCATAGAGAGAGTTGAGCAACATCGGACCATCAAAGTTGCTCAGTGTACACTTTTTATTGTTCTTTTATGTCAAATTTTATGAGTACAAGATTCCGAGATTATTTCGATGCCAAAACACCAACTTTCTACGATAAATGGGCAAAACCGTTAAAAAGCTCCTCGATAGAGAGAGTTGAGCAACTTCGGACCATCAATGTTGCTCGGTGTACAATTTTTATTTTTCTTCTATGTCCAATTTTACGAGTATAAGCTTCGTAGATTATTTCGATGCCAAAACGATAACTTCCTATTACAAATGGACAAAATCGTTAAGAGCTCCTCCATAGAGAGAGCTAAGCAACTTCGGACCATCAAAGTTGTTCGGTGTACACTTTTCATTGTTCTTTTATGTCGAATTTTATGAGTATAACTTCCAAGATTATTTCGATGCTAAATCACCAATTTTCTATGACAAATTGACAAAAACCGTTAAAAGCTCCTCTATAGAGAGAGTTGAGAAACTTCGGACCATCAAAGTTGTTTGGTGTACACTTCTTATTATTCTTCTATGTCAAATTTTACGAGTATAAGCTTCCGAGATTATTTCGATGCCAAAACAACAACTTTCTATTATAAATGGACAAAATCGTTAAAAACTCCATCATAGAGAGAGTTGAGCAACAGCGGACCATCAAAGTTGCTCGGTGTACACTTTTGATTGTTATTTTATGTCAAATTTTATGAGTATAAGCTTCCGAGATTATTACGATGACAAAACACCCAACTTTCTATGACAAATGGTCCAAACCATTAAAAAGCTCCTCGATAGAGAGAGTTGAGCAACTTCGGACCATCAAAGTTGGTCGGTGTGTACTTTTCATTGTTCTACTATGTCAAACTTTATGAGTATAAGCTTCTGAGATTATTACGATGCCAAAACACTCAACTTTTTATGACAAATGGTCCAAACCGTTAAAAAAGCTCCTCGATAAAGAGAGTTGAGCAAATTCGGACCATCAAAGTTGCTCGGTGTATACTTTTTATTGTTCAACTTGTGAAACTTTACGAGTATAAGCTTCTGAGATTATTTCGATGCCAAAACAACAACATTCTATGACAAATGGATAAAACCGTTAAAAGCTCGTCCATAGAGAGAGTTGAGCAACTTCGGACCATCAAAGTTGGTCAGTGTGTACTTTTCATTGTTCTACTATGTCAAACTTTATGAGTATAAGCTTCTGAGATTATTACGATGCCAAAACACTCAACTTTTTATGACAAATGGTCCAAACCGTTAAAAAGCTCCTCGATAAAGAGAGTTGAGCAAATTCGGACCATCAAAGTTGCTCGGTGTATACTTTTTATTGTTCTACTTGTGAAACTTTACGAGTATAAGCTTCTGAGATTATTTCGATGCCAAAACAACAACATTCTATGACAAATGGATAAAACCTTTAAAAGCTCCTCCATAGAGAGAGTTGAGCAACTTCGGACCATCAAAGTTGGTCAGTGTGTACTTTTCATTGTTCTACTATGTCAAACTTTATGAGTATAAGCTTCTGAGATTATTTCGATGCCAAAACAACAACATTCTATGACAAATGGATAAAACCTTTAAAAGCTCCTCCATAGAGAGGGTTGAGCAACTTCGGACCATCAAAGTTGGTCAGTGTGTACTTTTCATTGTTCTACTATGTCAAACTTTATGAGTATAAGCTTCTGAGATTATTACGATGCCAAAACACTCAACCTTTTATGACAAATGGTCCAAACCGTTAAAAAGCCCCTTGATAGAGAGAGTTGAGCAACTTCGGACCATCAAAGTTGTTCGGTGTATACTTTTTATTGTTCTACTATGTCAAACTTTACGAGTATAAGCATCCAAGATTATTTCGATGCCAAAACAACAACTTTCTATGGCAAATGGACAAAACCGATAAAAGTTCATACACAGAGAGAGTTGAGCAACTTCGGACCATCAAAGTTGCTCGGTGTACACTTTTCATTGTTCTTTTATGTCGAATTTTACGAGTATAAGCTTCCAAGATTATTTCGATGCTAAAACACCAATTTTCTATGACAAATTGACAAAAATCATTAAAAGCTCCTCTATAGAGAGAGTTGAGAAACTTCGGACCATCAAAGTTGTTTGGTGTACACTTCTTATTATTCTTCTATGTCAAATTTTAGGAGTATAAGCTTCCGAGATTATTTCGATGCCAAAACAACAACTTTCTATTATAAATGGACAAAATCGTTAAAAACTCCATCATAGAGAGAGTTGAGCAACAGCGGACCATCAAAGTTGCCCGGTGTACACTTTTGATTGTTATTTTATGTCAAACTTCATGAGTATAAGCTTCCGAGATTATTACGATGACAAAACACCCAACTTTCTATGACAAATTGTCCAAACCATTAAAAAGCTCCTCGATACAGAGAGTTGAGCAACTTCGGACCATCAAAGTTGGTCAGTGTGTACTTTTCATTGTTCTACTATGTCAAACTTTATGAGTATAAGCTTCGTCGATTGTTTCGATGCCAAAACAACAACTTTCAATTACAAATGGACAAAACCGTTAAAAGCTCCACCATAGAGAGAGTTGAGCAACTTCGTACCTTCAAAGTTGCTCGCTGTACACTTTTTATTGTTCTTCTATGTGAAATTTTATGAGTATAAGCTTCTGAGATTATTACGATGCCAAAACACTCAACTTTTATGGCAAATGGTCCAAACCATTAAAAAGCTCCTCGATAGAGAGAGTTGACCAACTTCGGACCATCAAAGTTGGTCGGTGTGTACTTTTCATTGTTCTACTATGTCAATCTTTATGAGTATAAGCTTATGAGATTATTACGATGCCAAAACACTCAACTTTTTATGACAAATGATCCAAACCGTTAAAAAGCTCCTTGATAAAGAGAGTTGAGCAAATTCGGACCATCAAAGTTGCTCGGTGTATACTTTTTATTGTTCTACTTGTGAAACTTTACGAGTATAAGCTTCTGAGATTATTTTGATGCCAAAACAACAACATTCTAAGACAAATAGATAAAACCGTTAAAAGCACCTCCATAGAGAGAGTTGAACAAATTCGGACCATCAAAGTTGCTCGGTGTACACTTTTTATTGTTCTTT
The DNA here is from genome assembly GCA_963580455.1 of Euonymus europaeus. Classification (NCBI taxonomy): domain Eukaryota; kingdom Viridiplantae; phylum Streptophyta; class Magnoliopsida; order Celastrales; family Celastraceae; genus Euonymus; species Euonymus europaeus. Next base: position 12,126,339 of record OY756965.1, read on the forward strand.
TATGTTAAATTTTATGAGTATAAGCTTCTGAGATTATTACGATGACAAAACACCCAACTTTCTATGACAAATGGTCCAAACCGTTAAAAAGCCCCTTGATAGAGAGAGTTGAGCAACTTCGGACCATCAAAGTTGTTCGGTGTATACTTTTTATTGTTCTACTATGTCAAACTTTACGAGTATAAGCATCCAAGATTATTTCGATGCCAAAACAACAACTTTCTATGGCAAAGGGACAAAACCGATAAAAGTTCCTCCATAGAGAGAGTTGAGGAACCTCGGACCATCAAAGTTGCTCGGTGTACACTTTTTATTCTTCTTCTATGTCAAATTTTACGAGTATAAGCTTCGTCGATTGTTTCGATGCCAAAACAACAACTTTCAATTACAAATCGACAAAACCGTTAAAACCTCCACCATAGAGAGAGTTGAGCAACTTTGGACCATCAAAGTTTCTCGGTGTACACTTTTTATTTTTCTTCTATGTCAAATTTTGTGAGTATAAGCATCCGAGATTATTTCGATGCCAAAACAATAACTTTCTATGGCAAATAGACAAAACCGATAAAAGTTCCTCCATAGAGAGAGTTGAGCAACTTTGGACCATCAAAGTTGCTCGGTGTACACTTTTTATTTTTCTTCTATGTCAAATTTTACGAGTATAAGCTTCGTCGATTGTTTTGATGCCAAAACAAGAACTTTCAATTACAAATAGAGAAAACCGTTAAAAACTCCATCATAGAGAGAGTTGAGCAACAGCGGACCATCAAAGTTGCTCGGTGTACACTTTTGATTGTTATTTTATGCCAAATTTTATGAGTATAAGCTTCCGAGATTATTTCGATGCCAAAACACCAACTTTCTATGACAAATGGGCAAAACCGTTAAAAAGCTCCTCGATAGAGGGAGTTGAGCAACTTCGGACCATCAATGTTGCTCGGTGTACACTTTTTATTTTTCTTCTATATCCAATTTTACGAGTATAAGTTTCGTAGATTATTTCGATGCCAAAACGATAACTTCCTATTACAAATGGACAAAATCGTTAAGAGCTCCTCCATAGAGAGAGTTGAGCAACTTCGGACCATCAAAGTTGCTCGGTGTACACTTTTTATTGTTCTTCTATGTCAAATTTTATGAGTATAAGCTTCCGAGATTATTACGATGCCAAAACGCCCAACATTTTATGACAAATGGTCCAAACAGTTAAAAAGCTCCTCGATAGAGAGAGTTGAGCAACTTCGGACCATCAAAGTTGCTCGGTGTACAATTTTTATTGTTCTACTTGTGAAACTTGACGAGTATAAGCTTTTGAGATTATTTCGATGCCAAAACAACAACTTTCTATTACAAATGGACAAAATCGTTAAAAGTTCCTCCATAGAGAGAGTTGAGCAACTTGGGACCATCAAAGTTGCTCGGTGTACAATTTTTATTATTCTTCTATGTCAAATTTTATAAGTATAAGCTTCGTCTATTGTTTCGATGCCAAAACTACAATTATCTATTACAAATAGACAAAACCGTTAGAAGCTCCACCATAGAGAGAGTTGAGCACATTCGAACCATCAAAGTTGCTCGGTGTACACTTTTTTTTCTTCTACGATGTCAAATTTTACGAGTATAAGCTTCCGAGATTATTACGATGCCAAAACACCAATTTTCTATGACAAATGGACTAAAATCGTTAAAAGCTTCTCTATAGAGAGAGTTGAGAAACTTCGGACCATCAAAGTTGTTCGGTGTACACTTCTTATTATTCTTCTATGTCAAATTTTAGGAGTATAAGCTTCCGAGATTATTTCGATGCCAAAACAACAACTTTCTATTACAAATGGACAAAATCGTTAAAAACTCCATCATAGAGAGATTTGAGGAACTTCGGAACATCAAAGTTGCTCGGTGTACACTTTTTATTGTTCTTTTATGTCGAATTTTATGAGTATAAGCTTCCGAGATTATTTCGATGCCAAAACAACAACTTTCTATGACAAATGGGCAAAACCGTTAAAAAGCTCCTCGATAGAGAGAGTTGAGCAAGTTCGGACCATCAAAGTTGTTCGGTGTACACTTTTTATTGTTCTTTTATGTCGAATTTTATGAGTAAAAGCTTCCGAGATTATTTCGATGCCAAAACACCCAACTTTGTATGACAAATGGTCCAAACCATTAAAAAGCTCCTCGATAGAGAGAGTTGAGTAAATTCGGACCATCAAAGTTGCTCGGTGTACACTTTTTATTGTTCTTTTATGTCGAATTTTATGAGTAAAAGTTTCCGAGATTATTTCGATGCCAAAACAACAACTTTGTATGACAAATTGACAAAACCGTTAAAAGTTCCTCCATAGAGAGAGTTGAGCAACTTCGGACCATCAAAGTTGCTCGGTGTACACTTTTTATTATTCTTCTATGTCAAATTTTATGAGTATAAGCTTCTTCTATTGTTTCGATGCCAAAACTAGAATTTTCTATTACAAATAGACAAAACTGTTAGAAGCTCCACCATAAACAGAGTTGAGGAACTTCGGAACATCAAAGTTGCTCGGTGTACACTTTTTATTCTTCTTCTATGTCGAATTTTATGAGTATAAGCTTCCAAGATTATTTCGATGCCAAAACACTCAACTTTTTATGACAAATGGTCCAAACCATTAAAAAGCTCCTCGATAGAGAGAGTTGAGTAAATTCGGACCATCAAAGTTGCTCGGTGTACACTTTTTATTGTTCTTTTATGTCGAATTTTATGAGTAAAAGTTTCCGAGATTATTTCGATGCCAAAACAACAACTTTGTATGACAAATTGACAAAACCGTTAAAAGTTCCTCCATAGAGAGAGTTGAGCAACTTCGGACCATCAAAGTTGCTCGGTGTACACTTTTTATTATTCTTCTATGTCAAATTTTATGAGTATAAGCTTCGTCTATTGTTTCGATGCCAAAACTAGAATTTTCTATTACAAATAGACAAAACTGTTAGAAGCTCCACCATAAAGAGAGTTGAGCAACTTCGGACCATCAAAGTTGCTCGGTGTACACTTTTTATTCTTCTTCTATGTCAAATTTTATGAGTATAAGCTTCGTCGATTGTTTCGATGACAAAACAAGAACTTTCAATTACAAATCGAGAAAACCATTAAAAGCTCCACCATAGAGAGAGTTAAGCAACTTCGGACAATCAAAGTTGCTCGGTGTACACTTTTTATTATTCTTCTATGTCAAATTTTATGAGTATAAGCTTCCGAGATTATTACGATGCCAAAACACCCAACTTTTTATGACAAATGGTCCAAACCATTAAAAAGCTCCTCGATAGAGAGAGTTGAGTAAATTCGGACCATCAAAGTTGCTCGGTGTATACTTTTTATTGTTCTACTTGTGAAACTTTACGAGTATAAGTTTCTGAGATTATTTCGATGCCAAAACAACAACTTTCTATGGCAAATGGACAAAACCGATAAAATTCCTCCATAGAGAGAGTTGAGCAAATTCGGACCATCAAAGTTGCTCGGTGTACACTTTTTATTTTTCTTCTATGTCAAATTTTATGAGTATAAGCTTCGTCGATTGTTTCGATGCCAAAACACCAACTTTCTATGACAAATGGGCAAAACCGTTAAAAAGCTCCTCGATGGAGAGAGTTGAGCAACTTCGGACCGTCAAAGTTGCTCGATGTATACTTTTTATTGTTCTTTTATATCAAATTTTACGAGTATAAGCTTCCAAGATTATTACGATGCCAAAACACCCAACTTTCAATGACAAATGGTCCAAACCGTTAAAAGGCTCCTCGATAGAGAGAGTTGAGCAACTTCGGACCGTCAAAGTTGCTCGATGTATACTTTTTATTGTTCTTTTATGTCAAATTTTACGAGTATAAGCTTCCAAGGTTATTACGATGCCAAAACACCCAACTTTCTATGACAAATGGTGCAAACCGTTAAAAGGCTCCTCGATAGAGAGAGTTGAGCAACTTCGGACCATCAAAGTTGCTCGGTGTATACTTTTTGTTATTCTACTATGTCAAACTTTACGAGTATAAGCTTCCGAGATTATTTCGATGCCAAAACAACAACTTTCTATGACAAATGGACAAAAACCATTAAAAGCTCCTCTATAGAGAGAGTTGAGCAACTACGGAACATCAAAGTTGCTCGGTGTACACTTTTTATTGTTCTTCTATGTCTAATTTTATGAGTATAGGCTTTGTAGATTATTTCGATGCCAAACCGATAACTTTCTATTACAAACAGATAAAACCGCTAAAAGCTCCTCCATAGAGAGAGTTGAGCAACTTCGGACCATCAAAGTTGCTCTGTGTACACTTTTCATTGTTCTTTTATGTCAAATTTTACGAGTATAAGCTTCCAAGATTATTTCAATGCCAAACACCAATTTTCTATGACAAATAGACAAAAAGCATTAAAAACTCCTCTATAGACGGAGTTGAGCAACTTCGGACCGTAAAAGTTGCTCGGTGTACACTTTTTATTATTCTTCTTTGTCAAATTTTACGAGTATATGCTTCCGAGATTGTTTCGATGCCAAAAAAAAGAACTTTCTATTACAAATGGACAAAATCGTTAAAAGCTCCATCACAGAGAGAGTTGAGAAACTTCGGACCATCAAAGTTGCTCGGTGTACACTTTTCATTGTTCTTTTATGTCAAATTTTACGAGTATAAGCTTCCGAGATTATTACGATACCAAAACACCCAACTTTCTATGACAAATGGTCCAAACCGTTAAAAAGCCCCTCGATAGAGAGAGTTGTGCAACTTTGGACCATCAATGTTGCTCGGTGTATACTTTTTATTGTTCTACTATGTCAAACTTTACGAGTATAAGCATCTGAGATTATTTCGATGCCAAAACAATAACTTTCTATGGCAAATAGACAAAACCAATAAAAGTTCCTCCATAGAGAGAGTTGAGCAACTTCGGACCATCAAAGTTGCTCGGTGTACACTTTTTATTCCTCTTCTATGTCAAATTTTACGAGTATAAGCTTCGTCGATTGTTTCGATGCCAAAACAAGAACTTTCAATTACAAATTGAGAAAACCGTTAAAAGCTCCACCATAGAGAGAGTTAAGCAACTTCGGACAATCAAAGTTGCTCGGTGTACACTTTTTATTATTCTTCTATGTCAAATTTTATGAGTATAAGCTTCCGAGATTATTACGATGCCAAAACACCCAACTTTTTATGACAAATGGTCCAAACCATTAAAAAGCTCCTCGATAGAGAGAGTTGAGTAAATTCGGACCATCAAAGTTGCTCGGTGTATACTTTTTATTGTTCTACTTGTGAAACTTTACGAGTATAAGCTTCTGAGATTATTTCGATGCCAAAACAACAACTTTCTATGGCAAATGGACAAAACCGATAAAAGTTCCTCCATAGAGAGAGTTGAGCAAATTCGGACCATCAAAGTTGCTCGGTGTACACTTTTTATTTTTCTTCTATGTCAAATTTTATGAGTATAAGCTTCGTCGATTGTTTCGATGCCAAAACACCAACTTTCTATGACAAATGGGCAAAACCTTTAAAAAGCTCCTCGATAGAGAGAGTGGAGCAACTTCGGACCATCAAAGTTGCTCGGTGTACACTTTTTATTATTCTTTTATGTCAAATTTTAGGAGTATAAGCTTCCGAGATTATTACGATGCAAAAACACCCAAGTTTCTATGACAAATGGTCCAAACCGTTAAAAGGCTCTTCGATAGAGAGAGTTGAGCAACTTCAGACCATCAAAGGTTCTCAGTGTATACTTTTTATTGTTCTAATATGTCAAGCTTTATGAGTATAAGCTTCCGAGATTATTTCGATGCCAAAACAACAACTTTGTATGACAAATTGACAAAACCGTTAAAAGTTCCTCCATAGAGAGAGTTGAGCAACTTCGGATCATCAAAGTTGCTCGGTGTACACTTTTTATTATTCTTCTATGTCAAATTTTATGAGTATAAGCTTCGTCTATTGTTTCGATGCCAAAACTAGAATTTTCTATTACAAATAGACAAAACTGTTAGAAGCTCCACCGTAGAGAGAGTTGAGCAAATTCGTACCATCAAAGTTGCTCGGTTTACACTTTTTATTCTTCTTCTATGTCAAATTTTACGAGTATAAGCTTCCGAGATTATTACGATGGAAAACAACAACTTTCTATGACAAATAGGCAAAACCATTAAAAAGCACCTCGATAGAGAGAGTTGAGCAACTTCGGATCATAAAAGTTTCTCGGTGTACACTCTTTATTGTTCTTCTATGTCAAATTTTACGAGTATAAGCTTCCGAAATTATTACGATGCCAAAACACCAACTTTCTTTGACAAATGGTCCAAACCGTTAAAAAGCTCCTTCATAGAGAGAGTTCAGCAACTTCTGATGATCAAAGTTGCTCGGTGTATACTTTTTGTTATTCTACTATGTCAAACTTTACGAGTATAAGCTTCCGAGATTATTTCGATCCCAAAACAACAACTTTCTATGACAAATGGACAAAAACCATTAAAAGCTCCTCTATAGAGAGAGTTGAGCAACTACGGAACATCAAAGTTGCTCGGTGTACACTTTTTATTGTTCTTCTATGTCTAATTTTATGAGTATAGGCTTTGTAGATTATTTCGATGCCAAACCGATAACTTTCTATTACAAACAGATAAAACCGCTAAAAGCTCCTCCATAGAGAGAGTTGAGCAACTTCGTACCATCAAAGTTGCTCGGTGTACACTTTTCATTGTTCTTTTATGTCAAATTTTACGAGTATAAGCTTCCAAGATTATTTCAATGCCAAACACCAATTTTCTATGACAAATAGACAAAAAGCATTAAAAACTCCTCTATAGACGGAGTTGAGCAACTTCGGACCGTAAAAGTTGCTCGGTGTACACTTTTTATTATTCTTCTTTGTCAAATTTTACGAGTATATGCTTCCGAGATTATTTCGATGCCAAAAAAAGAACTTTCTATTACAAATGGACAAAATCGTTAAAAGCTCCATCACAGAGAGAGTTGAGAAACTTCGGACCATCAAAGTTGCTCGGTGTACACTTTTCATTGTTCTTTTATGTCAAATTTTACGAGTATAAGCTTCCGAGATTATTACGATACCAAAACACCCAACTTTCTATGACAAATGGTCCAAACCGTTAAAAAGCCCCTCGATAGAGAGAGTTGTGCAACTTTGGACCATCAATGTTGCTCGGTGTATACTTTTTATTGTTCTACTATATCAAAATTTACGAGTATGAGCTTCCGAGATTATTTCGATGCCAAAACATCAACTTTCTATGACAAATGGACAAAACTGTTAAAAGCTCCTCCATAGAGAGAGTTCAGCAACTTCGGATCATCAAAGCTAATCGGTGTATACTTTTTATTATTCTTCTATGTCGAATTTTATGTGTATAAGCTTCGTCGATTGTTTCGATGAAAAAACTACAATTTTCTATTACAAATAGACAAAACCGTTAAAAGCTCCACCATAGAGAGAGTTGAGCAACTTCGGACCATCAAAGTTGCTCGGTGTACACTTTTTATTGTTCTTCTATGTCAAATTTTATGAGTATAAGCTTCCGAGATTATTACGATGCCAAAACACCCAACTTTCTATGACAAATAGTCCAAATCGTTAAAAAGCTCTTCCATAGAGAGAGTTGAGCAACTTCGGACCATCAATCTTGCTCGGCGTATATTTTTTATTGTTATACTACGTCAAACTTTACGAGTATAAGTTTCTGAGATTATTTCGATGGAAAAACAATAACTTTCTATGACAAATGGACAAAACCGTTAAAAGTTCCTCCATAGAGAGAGTTGAGCAATTTCGGACCATCAAAGTTGCTCGGTGTACACTTTTTATTGATCTTCTTTGTGAAATTTTACGGGTATGAGCTTCGTCGATTGTTTAGATGCTAAAGCAACAATTTTCTATGACAAATAGACAAAACCGTTAAAAGCGCCACCATAGAAAGAGTTGAGCAACTTCGGACCATAAAAGTTGCTCGGTGTACACTTTTTATTGTTCTTCTATGTCAAATTTTACGAGTATAAGCTTCCAAGATTATTACGATGTTAAAACACCCAACTTTCTATGACAAATTGTCCAAACTGTTAAAAGGCTCCTCGATAGAGAGAGTTGAGCAACTTTGGACCATCAAAGTTGCTCGGTGTATACTTTTTATTGTTCTACTACGTCAAACTTTACGAGTATAAGCTTTTGAGATTATTTCGATACCAAAACAACAACTTTCTATTACAAATGGACAAAACCGTTAAAAGCTCGTCCATAGAGAGAGTTGAGCAACGTCGGACCATCAAAGATTCTCGGTGTACACTTTTTTATTGTTCTTTTATGTCAAATTTTATGAGTATAAGCTTCCGAGATTATTTCGATGCCAAAACACCAATTTTCTATGACAAACGGACAAAAACCATTAAAAGCTCCTCTGTAGAGAGAGTTGAGCGACTTCAGGCCATCAAAGTTGGTCGGTGTACACTTTTTATTATTCTTCTATGTCAAATTTTACGAGTATTAGCTTCGTCGATTGTTTCGATGCCGAAACAACAACTTTCTATTACAAATAGAGAAAACCGTTAAAAGCTCCACTATAGAAAGAGTTGAGCAACTTCGGACCATCAAAGTTGCTCGGTGTACACTTTTTATTGTTCTTCTATGTCAAATTTTACGAGTATAAGTTTTCGAGATTATTACGATGGCAAAACACCAACTTTCTATGACAAATGGGAAAAACCGTTGAAAAGTTCCTCGATAGAGAGAGTTGAGCAACTTCGGATCATCAAAGTTAATCATTGTATACTTTTTATTATTCTTCCTCGTCGAATTTTACGAGTATAAGCTTCGTCGATTCTCTCGATGACAAAACTACAATTTTCTATTACAAATAGACAAAATCGTTAAAAGCTCCACCATAGAGAGAGTTGAGCAACTTTGGACCATCAAAGTTGCTCGGTGTACACTTTTTATTGTTCTTCTATGTCAAATTTTATGAGTATAAGCTTCCGAGATTATTACGATGCCAAAACACCCAACTTTCTATGACAAATATTCCAAATCGTTAAAAAGCTCTTCCATAGAGAGAGTTGAGCAACTTCGGACCATCAAAGTTGCTCTGTGTATATTTTTTATTATTCTACTTGTGAAACTTTACGAGTATAAGCTTCCGAGATTAATGGACAAAACCGTTAAAAGCTCCTCCATAGAGAGAGTTGAGCAAATTCGGACCATCAAAGTTGCTCGGTGTACACTTTTTCTTTTTCTTCTATGTCAAATTTTATGAGTATAAGCTTCGTCGATTGTTTCGATGCCAAAACACCAACTTTCTATGACAAATGGGCAAAACCGTTAAAAAGCTCCTCGATAGAGAAAGTGGAGCAACTTCGGACCATCAAAGTTGCTCGATGTACACTTTTTATTGTTCTTTTATGTCAAATTTTACGAGTATAAGCTTATGAGATTATTACGAAGCCAAAACACCCAACTTTCTATGAAAAATGGTCCAAACCGTTAAAAAGCTCGTCGATACAGAGAGTTGAGCAACTTCGGATCATCAAAGGTTCTCAATGTATACTTTTTATTGTTCTACTATGTCAAGCTTTACGAGTATAAGCTTCCGAGATTATTTCGATGTCAAAACAACAACTTTGTATGATAAAAGTACAAAACCGTTAAAAGTTCCCCCATAGAGAGAGTTGAGCAACTTCGGACCATCAAAGTTGCTCGTTGTACACTTTTTATTATTCTTCTCTGTCAAATTTTTTGAGTACAAGCTTCGTCTATTTTTTCGATGCCAAAACTACAACTTTCTATTACAAATAGACAAAACAGTTAGAAGCTCCACCATAGAGAGAGTTGAGCAAATTCGGACCATCAAAGTTGCTCTATATACACTTTTTATTGTTCTTCTATGTCCAATTTTACGAGTATAGGCTTCGTAGATTATTTCGATGCCAAAACTACAATTTTCTATTACAAATAGACAAAACCGTTAAAAGCTCCACCATAGAGATAGTTGAGCAACTTCGGACAATCAAAGTCATCGGTGTACACTTTTTATTGTTCTTCTATGTCAAATTTTACGAGTATAAGCTTCCGAGATTATTACGATGCGAAAACACCAAACTTTCTATGATAAATGGTCCAAACCGTTAAAAAGCTCCTCGATAGAGAGAGTTGAGCAACTTTGGACCATCAAAGTTGCTCAGTGTATACTTTTTATTGTTCTACTATTTCAAACTTTACGAGTATAAGCTTCCATGATTATTTTGATGCCAAAACAACAACTTTCTATGACAAATGGACAAAACCGTTAAAAGTTCCTCCGTAGAGAGAGTTGAGCAATTTCGGACCATCAAAGTTGCTCGGTGTACACTTTTTATTGATCTTCTTTGTGAAATTTTACGGGTATGAGCTTCCGAGATTGTTTAGATGCTAAAGCAACAATTGTCTATGACAAATAGACAAAACCGTTAAAAGCTCCACCACAGAAAGAGTTGAGCAACTTCGGACCATCAAAGTTGCTCGGTGTACACTTTTTATTGTTCTTCTATGTCAAATTTTACGAGTATAAGCTTCCAAGATTATTACGATGTTAAAACACCCAACTTTCTATGACAAATTGTCCAAACCGTTAAAGGGCTCCTCGATAGAGAGAGTTGAGCAACTTTGGACAATCAAAGTTGCTCGGTCTATACTTTTTATTGTTCTACTACGTCAAACTTTACGAGTATAAGCTTTTGAGATTATTTCGATACCAAAACAACAACTTTCTATTACAAATGGACAAAACCGTTAAAAGCTCGTCCATAGAGAGAGTTGAGCAACGTCGGACCATCAAAGATTCTCGGTGTACAGTTTTTATTGTTCTTTTATGTCAAATTTTATGAGTATAAGCTTCCGAGATTATTTCGATGCCAAAACACCAATTTTCTATGACAAACGGACAAAAACCATTAAAAGCTCCTCTGTAGAGAGAGTTGAGCGACTTCAGGCCATCAAAGTTGGTCGGTGTACACTTTTTATTATTCTTCTATGTCAAATTTTACGAGTATTAGCTTCGTCGATTGTTTCGATGCCGAAACAACAACTTTCTATTACAAATAGAGAAAACCGTTAAAAGCTCCACTATAGAAAGAGTTGAGCAACTTCGGACCATCAAAGTTGCTCGGTGTACACTTTTTATTGTTCTTCTATGTCAAATTTTACGAGTATAAGTTTTCGAGATTATTACGATGGCAAAACACCAACTTTCTATGACAAATGGGAAAAACCGTTGGAAAGCTCCTCGATAGAGAGAGTTGAGCAACTTCGGATCATCAAAGTTAATCATTGTATACTTTTTATTATTCTTCCTCGTCGAATTTTACGAGTATAAGCTTCGTCGATTCTCTCGATGACAAAACTACAATTTTCTATTACAAATAGACAAAATCGTTAAAAGCTCCACCATAGAGAGAGTTGAGCAACTTTGGACCATCAAAGTTGCTCGGTGTACACTTTTTATTGTTCTTCTATGTCAAATTTTATGAGTATAAGCTTCCGAGATTATTACGATGCCAAAACACCCAACTTTCGATGACAAATAGTCCAAATCGTTAAAAAGCTCTTCCATAGAGAGAGTTGAGCAACTTCGGACCATCAAAGTTGCTCTGTGTATATTTTTTATTATTCTACTTGTGTAACTTTACGAGTATAAGCTTCCGAGATTAACAGACAAAACCATTAAAAGCTCCTCCATAGAGAGAGTTGAGCAAATTCGGACCATCAAAGTTGCTCGGTGTACACTTTTTATTGTTCTTCTATGTCAAATTTTACGAGTATAAGCTTCCAGGATTATTACGATGTTAAAACACCCAACTTTCTATGACAAATTATCCAAACCGTTAAAAGGCTCCTCGATAGAGAGAGTTGAGCAACTTTGGACAATCAAAGTTGCTCGGTCTATACTTTTTATTGTTCTACTACGTCAAACTTTACCAGTATAAGCTTTTGAGATTATTTCGATACCAAAACAACAACTTTCTATTACAAATGGACAAACCCGTTAAAAGCTCCTCCATAGAGAGAGTTGAGCAACGTCGGACCATCAAAGATTCTCGGTGTACACTTTTTATTGTTCTTTTATGTCAAATTTTATGAGTATAAGCTTCCGAGATTATTTCGATGCCAAAACACCAATTTTCTATGACAAACGGACAAAAACCATTAAAAGCTCCTCTGTAGAGAGAGTTGAGCGACTTCAGGCCATCAAAGTTGGTCGGTGTACACTTTTTATTATTCTTCTATGTCAAATTTTACGAGTATTAGCTTCGTCGATTGTTTCGATGCCGAAACAACAACTTTCTATTACAAATAGAGAAAACCGTTAAAAGCTCCACTATAGAAAGAGTTGAGCAACTTCGGACCATCAAAGTTGCTCGGTGTACACTTTTTATTGTTCTTCTATGTCAAATTTTACGAGTATAAGTTTTCGAGATTATTACGATGGCAAAACACCAACTTTCTATGACAAATGGGAAAAACCGTTGAAAAGCTCCTCGATAGAGAGAGTTGAGCAACTTCGGACAATCAAAGTTGCTCGGTGTACAATTTTTATTCTTCTTCTATGTTAAATTTTACGAGTATAAGCTTCGTCGATTGGTTTGATGCCAAAACAACAACTTTCTATTACAAATAGTGAAAACCGTTAAAAGCTCCACCATAGAAAGAGTTGAGCAACTTCGGACCCTCAAAGTTGCTCTGTGTACACTTTTTATTGTTCTTCTATGTCAAATTTTACGAGTATAAGCTTCCGAGATTATTACGATGGGAAAACACCAACTTTCTATGAAAAATGGGCAAAATCCTTAAAAACTCCTCCATATAGAGAGTTGAGCACATTCGGACCATCAAAGTTCCTCGGTGTATACTTTTTATTGTTCTACTATATCAAACTTTACGAGTATAAGATTCCGAGATTATTTCGACGCCAAAACATCAACTTTCTCTGACAAATGGACAATACCGTTAAAAGCTCCTCCATAGAGATAGTTCAGCAACTTCGGATCATCAAAGTTAATCGTTGTATACTTTTTATCGAATTTTACGAGTATAAGCTTCGTCGATTCTTTCGATGACAAAACTACAATTTTCTATTACAAATAGACAAAATCGTTAAAAGCTCCACCATAGAGAGAGTTGAGCAACTTCGGACCATCAAAGTTGCTCGGTGTACACTTTTTATTGTTCTTCTATGTCAAGTTTTATAAGTATAAGCTTCCGAGATTATTACGATGCCAAAACACCCAACTTTCTATGGCAAATAGTCCAAATCGTTAAAAGGCTCTTCCATAGAGAGAGTTGAGCAACTTCGGACCATCAAAGTTGCTCGGTATATATTTTTTATTATTCTACTTGTGAAACTTTACGAGTATAAGCTTCCGAGATTAATGGACAAAACCGTTAAAAGCTCCTCCATAGAGAGAGTTGAGCAAATTCGGACCATCAAAGTTGCTCGGTGTACACTTTTTATTTTTCTTCTATGTCAAAATTTATGAGTATAAGCTTCGTCGATTGTTTCGATGCCAAAACACCAACTTTCTATGACAAATGGGCAAAACCGTTAAAAAGCTCCTCGATAGAAAAAGTGGAGCAACTTCGGACCATCAAAGTTGCTCGATGTACACTTTTTATTGTTCTTTTATGTCAAATTTTACGAGTATAAGCTTCCGAGATTATTACGATTCCAAAACACCCAACATTCCATGAAAAATGGTCCAAACCGTTAAAAAGCTCGTCGATACAGAGAGTTGAGCAACTTCGGACCATCAAAGGTTCTCAATGTATACTTTTTATTGTTCTACTATGTCAAGCTTTACGAGTATAAGCTTCCGAGATTATTTCGATGTCAAAACAACAACTTTGTATGACAAAAGGACAAAACCGTTAAAAGTTCCCCCATAAAGAGAGTTGAGCAACTTCGGACCATCAAAGTTGCTCGGTGTACACTTTTTATTATTCTTCTCTGTCAAATTTTTTGAGTACAAGCTTCGTCTATTGTTTCGATGCCAAAACTACAACTTTCTATTACAAATGGACAAAACAGTTATAAGCTCCACCATAGAGAGAGTTGAGCAAATTCGGACCATCAAAGTTGCTCGATGTACAGTTTTTATTGTTCTTTTATGTCAAATTTTACGAGTATAAGCTTCCGAGATTATAACGATGCCGAAACATCCAACTTTCTATGACAAATGGTCCAAACCGTTAAAATGCTCCTCGATAGAGAGAGTTGAGCAACTTCGGACCATCAAAGGTTCTCAATGTATACTTTTTATTGTTCTACTATGTCAAGCTTAACGAGTATAAGCTTCCGAGATTATTTCGGTGCCAAAACAACAACTTTGTATGACAAATGGAAAAAACCGTTAAAAGTTCCTCCATAGAGAGAGTTGAGCAACTTCGGACCATCAAAGTTGCTCGGTGTACACTTTTTATTATTCTTCTATGTCAAATTTTATGAGTATAAGCTTCGCCTATTGTTTCGATGCCAAAACTACAATTTTCTATTACAAATAGACAAAACTGTTAGAAGCTCCACCATAGTGAGAGTTGACCAAATTCGGACCATCAAAGTTGCTCGGTGTACACTTTTTATTGTTCTTATATCTCAAATTTTACGAGTATAAGCTTCCGAGATTATTACAATGGAAAACAACAACTTTCTATGACAAATAGCCAAAACCGTTAAAAAGCTCCTCGATAGAGATTGTTGAGCAACGTCGGACCATAAAAGTTGCTCGGTGTACACTTTTTATTGTTCTTCTACGTCAAATTTTACGAGTATAAGCTTCTGAGATTATTACGATGCCAAAACACCAACTTTCTTTGACAAATGGTCCAAACCGTTAAAAAGCTCCTTGATAGAGAGAGTTGAGCAACTTCGGACGATCAAAGTTGCTCGGTGTAATCTTTTTATTCTTCTACTCTGTCAAACTTTACGAGTATAAGCTTTCGAGATTATTTCGATGTGAAAACAACAACTTTCTATGACAAATGGACAAAAACCGTTAGAAGCTCCTCTATAGAGAGAGTTGAGCAACTTCGGACCATCAAAGTTGCTCTATATACACTTTTTATTGTTCTTCTATGTCCAATTTTACGAGTATAGGCTTCGTAGATTATTTCGATGCCAAAACTACAATTTTCTATTACAAATAGACAAAACCGTTAAAAGCTCCACCATAGAGATAGTTGAGCAACTTCGGACCATCAAAGTCATCGGTGTACACTTTTTATTGTTCTTCTATGTCAAATTTTACGAGTATAAGCTTCCGAGATTATTACGATGCGAAAACACCAAACTTTCTATGATAAATGGTCCAAACCGTTAAAAAGCTCCTCGATAGAGAGAGTTGAGCAACTTTGGACCATCAAAGTTGCTCAGTGTATACTTTTTATTGTTCTACTATTTCAAACTTTACGAGTATAAGCTTCCATGATTATTTCGATGCCAAAACAACCACTTTCGATGACAAATGGACAAAACCGTTAAAAGTTCCTCCACAGAGAGAGTTGAGCAATTTCGGACCATCAAAGTTGCTCGGTGTACACTTTTTATTGATCTTCTTTGTGAAATTTTACGGGTATGAGCTTCCGAGATTGTTTAGATGCTAAAGCAACAATTGTCTATGACAAATAGACAAAACCGTTACAAGCTCCACCATAGTGAGAGTTGAGCAAATTCGGACCATCAAAGTTGCTCGGTGTACACTTTTTATTGTTCTTATATCTCAAATTTTACGAGTATAAGCTTCCGAGATTATTACGATGGAAAACAACAACTTTCTATGACAAATAGCCAAAACCGTTAAAAAGCTCCTCGATAGAGATAGTTGAGCAACGTCGGACCATAAAAGTTGCTCGGTGTACACTTTTTATTGTTCTTCTACGTCAAATTTTACGAGTATAAGCTTCTGAGATTATTACGATGCCAAAACACCAACTTTCTTTGACAAATGGTCCAAACCGTTAAAAAGCTCCTTGATAGAGAGAGTTGAGCAACTTCGGACGATCAAAGTTGCTCGGTGTAATCTTTTTATTCTTCTACAATGTCAAACTTTACGAGTATAAGCTTTCGAGATTATTTTGATGTGAAAACAACAACTTTCTATGACAAATGGACAAAAACCGTTAGAAGCTCCTCTATAGAGAGAGTTGAGCAACTTCGGACCATCAAAGTTGCTCTATATACACTTTTTATTGTTCTTCTATGTCCAATTTTACGAGTATAGGCTTCGTAGATTATTTCGATGCCAAAACTACAATTTTCTATTACAAATAGACAAAACCGTTAAAAGCTCCACCATAGAGATAGTTGAGCAACTTCGGACCATCAAAGTCATCGGTGTACACTTTTTATTGTTCTTCTATGTCAAATTTTACGAGTATAAGCTTCCGAGATTATTACGATGCGAAAACACCAAACTTTCTATGATAAATGGTCCAAACCGTTAAAAAGCTCCTCGATAGAGAGAGTTGAGCAACTTTGGACCATCAAAGTTGCTCAGTGTATACTTTTTATTGTTCTACTATTTCAAACTTTACTAGTATAAGCTTCCATGATTATTTTGATGCCAAAACAACAACTTTCTATGACAAATGGACAAAACCGTTAAAAGTTCCTCCAGAGAGAGAGTTGAGCAATTTCGGACCATCAAAGTTGCTCGGTGTACACTTTTTGTTGATCTTCTTTGTGAAATTTTACGGGTATGAGCTTCCGAGATTGTTTAGATGCTAAAGCAACAATTGTCTATGACAAATAGACAAAACCGTTAAAAGCTCCACCATAGAAAGAGTTGAGCAACTTCGGACCATCAAAGTTGCTCGGTGTACACTTTTTATTGTTCTTCTATGTCAAATTTTACGAGTATAAGCTTCCAAGATTATTACGATGTTAAAACACCCAACTTTCTATGACAAATTGTCCAAACCGTTAAAAGGCTCCTCGATAGAGAGAGTTGAGCAACTTTGGACAATCAAAGTTGCTCGGTCTATACTTTTTATTGTTCTACTACGTCAAACTTTACGAGTATAAGCTTTTGAGATTATTTCGATACCAAAACAACAACTTTCTATTACAAATGGACAAAACCGTTAAAAGCTCCTCCATAGAGAGAGTTGAGCAACGTCGGACCATCAAAGATTCTCGGTGTACACTTTTTATTGTTCTTTTATGTCAAATTTTATGAGTATAAGCTTCCGAGATTATTTCGATGCCAAAACACCAATTTTCTATGACAAACGGACAAAAACCATTAAAAGCTCCTCTGTAGAGAGAGTTGAGCGACTTCAGGCCATCAAAGTTGGTCGGTGTACACTTTTTCTTATTCTTCTATGTCAAATTTTACGAGTATTAGCTTCGTCGATTGTTTCGATGCGGAAACAACAACTTTCTATTACAAATAGAGAAAACCGTTAAAAGCTCCACTATAGAAAGAGTTGAGCAACTTCGGACCATCAAAGTTGCTCGGTGTACACTTTTTATTGTTCTTCTTTGTCAAATTTTACGAGTATAAGTTTTCGAGATTATTACAATGGCAAAACACCAACTTTCTATGAAAAATGGGAAAAACCGTTGAAAAGCTCCTCGATAGAGAGAGTTGAGCAACTTCGGACAATCAAAGTTGCTCGGTGTACAATTTTTATTCTTCTTCTATGTTAAATTTTACGAGTATAAGCTTTGTCGATTGGTTTGATCCCAAAACAACAACTTTCTATTACAAATAATGAAAACCGTTAAAAGCTCCACCATAGAAAGAGTTGAGCAACTTCGGACCCTCAAAGTTGCTCTGTGTACACTTTTTATTGTTCTTCTATGTCAAATTTTACGAGTATAAGCTTCCGAGATTATTACGATGGGAAAACACAAACTTTCTATGAAAAATGGGCAAAATCCTTAAAAACTCCTCCATATAGAGAGTTGAGCACATTCGGACCATCAAAGTTCCTCGGTGTATACTTTTTATTGTTCTACTATATCAAACTTTACGAGTATAAGATTCCGAGATTATTTCGACGCCAAAACATCAACTTTCTCTGACAAATGGACAATACCGTTAAAAGCTCCTCCATAGAGATAGTTCAGCAACTTCGGATCATCAAAGTTAATCGTTGTATACTTTTTATCGAATTTTACGAGTATAAGCTTCGTCGATTCTTTCGATGACAAAACTACAATTTTCTATTACAAATAGAAAAAATCGTTAAAAGCTCCACCATAGAGAGAGTTGAGCAACTTCGGACCATCAAAGTTGCTCGGTGTACACTTTTTATTGTTCTTCTATGTCAAGTTTTATAAGTATAAGCTTCCGAGATTATTACGATGCCAAAACACCAAACTTTCTATGACAAATAGTCCAAATCGTTAAAAAGCTCTTCCATAGAGAGAGTTGAGCAACTTCGGACCATCAAAGTTGCTCGGTGTATATTTTTTATTATTCTACTTGTGAAACTTTACGAGTATAAGCTTCCGAGATTAATGGACAAAACCGTTAAAAGCTCCTCCATAGAGAGAGTTGAGCAAATTCGGACCATCAAAGTTTCTCGGTGTACACTTTTTATTTTTCTTCTATGTCAAAATTTATGAGTATAAGCTTCGTCGATTGTTTCGATGCCAAAACACCAACTTTCTATGACAAATGGGCAAAACCGTTAAAAAGCTCCTCGATAGAGAAAGTGGAGCAACTTCGGAACATCAAAGTTGCTCGATGTACACTTTTTATTGTTCTTTTATGTCAAATTTTACGAGTATAAGCTTCCGAGATTATTACGATTCCAAAACACCCAACATTCTATGAAAAATGGTCCAAACCGTTAAAAAGCTCGTCGATACAGAGAGTTGAGCAACTTCGGACCATCAAAGGTTCTCAATGTATACTTTTTATTGTTCTACTATGTCAAGCTTTACGAGTATAAGCTTCCGAGATTATTTCGATGTCAAAACAACAACTTTGTATGACAAAAGGACAAAACCGTTAAAAGTTCCTCCATAAAGAGAGTTGAGCAATTTCGGACCATCAAAGTTGCTCGGTGTACACTTTTTATTGATCTTCTTTGTGAAATTTTACGGGTATGAGCTTCCGAGATTGTTTAGATGCTAAAGCAACAATTGTCTATGACAAATAGACAAAACCGTTAAATGCTCCACCATAGAAAGAGTTGAGCAACTTCGGACCATCAAAGTTGCTCGGTGTACTCTTTTTATTGTTCTTCTATGTCAAATTTTACGAGTATAAGCTTCCAAGATTATTACGATGTTAAAACACCCAACTTTCTATGACAAATTGTCCAAACCGTTAAAAGGCTCCTCGATAGAGAGAGTTGAGCAACTTTGGACAATCAAAGTTGCTCGGTCTATACTTTTTATTGTTCTACTACGTCAAACTTTACGAGTATAAGCTTTTGAGATTATTTCGATACCAAAACAACAACTTTCTATTACAAATGGACAAAACCGTTAAAAGCTCCTCCATAGAGAGAGTTGAGCAACGTCGGACCATCAAAGATTCTCGGTGTACACTTTTTATTGTTCTTTTATGTCAAATTTTATGAGTATAAGCTTCCGAGATTATTTCGATGCCAAAACACCAATTTTCTATGACAAACGGACAAAAACCATTAAAAGCTCCTCTGTAGAGAGAGTTGAGCGACTTCAGGCCATCAAAGTTGGTCGGTGTACACTTTTTATTATTCTCCTCTGTCAAATTTTTTGAGTACAAGCTTCGTCTATTGTTTCGATGCCAAAACTATAACTTTCTATTACAAATAGACAAAAGAGTTAGAAGCTCCACCATAGAGAGAGTTGAGCAAATTCGGACCATCAAAGTTGCTCGATCTACAGTTTTTATTGTTCTTTTGTGTCAAATTTTACGAGTATAAGCTTCCGAGATTATTACGATGCCGAAACATCCAACTTTCTATGACAAATGGTCCAAACCGTTAAAAAGTTCCTCGATAGAGAGAGTTGAGCAACTTCGGACCATCAAAGGTTCTCAATGTATACTTTTTATTGTTCTACTATGTCAAGCTTAACGAGTATAAGCTTCCGAGATTATTTCGGTGGCAAAACAACAACTTTGTATGACAAATAGAAAAAACCGTTAAAAGTTCCTCCATAGAGAGAGTTGAGCAACTTCGGACCATCAAAGTTGCTCGGTGTACACTTTTTATTATTCTTCTATGTCAAATTTTATGAGTATAAGCTTCGCCTATTGTTTCGATGCAAAAACTACAATTTTCTATTACAAATAGACAAAACTGTTAGAAGCTCCACCATAGTGAGAGTTGACCAAATTCGGACCATCAAAGTTGCTAGGTGTACACTTTTTATTTTCTTATATCTCAAATTTTACGAGTATAAGCTTCCGAGATTATTACGATGGAAAACAACAACTTTCTACGAGAAATAGCCAAAACCGTTAAAAAGCTCCTCGATAGAGATAGTTGAGCAACGTCGGACCATAAAAGTTGCTCGGTGTACACTTTTTATTGTTCTTCTACGTCAAATTTTACGAGTATAAGCTTCTGAGATTATTACGATGCCAAAACACCAACTTTCTTTGACATATGGTCCAAACCGTTAAAAAGCTCCTTGATAGAGAGAGTTGAGCAACTTCGGACGATCAAAGTTGCTCGGTGTAATCTTTTTATTCTTCTACTCTGTCAAACTTTACGAGTATAAGCTTTCGAGATTATTTCGATGTGAAAACAACAACTTTCTATGACAAATGGACAAAAACCGTTAGAAGCTCCTGTATAGAGAGAGTTGAGCAACTTCGGACCATCAAAGTTGCTCTATATACACTTTTTATTGTTCTTCTATGTCCAATTTTACGAGTATAGGCTTCGTAGATTATTTCGATGCCAAAACTACAATTTTCTATTACAAATAGACAAAACCGTTAAAAGCTCCACCATAGAGATAGTTGAGCAACTTCGGACCATCAAAGTCATCGGTGTAAACTTTTTATTGTTCTTCTATGTCAAATTTTACGAGTATAAGCTTCCGAGATTATTACGATGCGAAAACACCAAACTTTCTATGATAAATGGTCCAAACCGTTAAAAAGCTCCTCGATAGAGAGAGTTGAGCAACTTTGGACCATCAAAGTTGCTCAGTGTATACTTTTTATTGTTCTACTATTTCAAACTTTACGAGTATAAGCTTCCATGATTATTTCGATGCCAAAACAACAACTTTCTATGACAAATCGACAAAACCGTTAAAAGTTCCTCCACAGAGAGAGTTGAGCAATTTCGGACCGTCAAAGTTGCTCGGTGTACACTTTTTATTGATCTTCTTTGTGAAATTTTACGGGTATGAGCTTCCGAGATTGTTTAGATGCTAAAGCAACAATTGTCTATGACAAATAGACAAAACCGTTAGAAGCTCCACCATAGTGAGAGTTGACCAAATTCGGACCATCAAAGTTGCTCGGTGTACACTTTTTATTGTTCTTATATCTCAAATTTTAGGAGTATAAGCTTCCGAGATTATTACGATGGAAAACAACAACTTTCTATGACAAATAGCCAAAACCGATAAAAAGCTCCTCGATAGAGATAGTTGAGCAACGTCGGACCATAAAAGTTGCTCGGTGTACACTTTTTACTGTTCTTCTACGTCAAATTTTACGAGTATAAGCTTCTGAGATTATTACGATGCCAAAACACCAACTTTCTTTGAAAAATGGTCCAAACCGTTAAAAATCTCCTTGATAGAGAGAGTTGAGCAACTTCGGACGATCAAAGTTGCTCGTTGTAATCTTTTTATTCTTCTACTCTGTCAAACTTTACGAGTATAAGCTTTCGAGATTATTTCGATGTGAAAACAACAACTTTCTATGACAAATGGACAAAAACCGTTAGAAGCTCCTCTATAGAGAGAGTTGAGCAACTTCGGACCATCAAAGTTGCTCTATATACACTTTTTATTGTTCTTCTATGTCCAATTTTACGAGTATAGGCTTCGTAGATTATTTCGATGCCAAAACTACAATTTTCTATTACAAATAGACAAAACCGTTAAAAGCTCCACCATAGAGATAGTTGAGCAACTTCGGACCATCAAAGTCATCGGTGTACACTTTTTATTGTTCTTCTATGTCAAATTTTACGAGTATAAGCTTCCGAGATTATTACGATGCGAAAACACCAAACTTTCTATGATAAATGGTCCAAACCGTTAAAAAGCTCCTCGATAGAGAGAGTTGAGCAACTTTGGACCATCAAAGTTGCTCAGTGTATACTTTTTATTGTTCTACGATTTCAAACTTTACGAGTATAAGCTTCCATGATTATTTCGATGCCAAAACAACAACTTTCTATGACAAATGGACAAAACCGTTAAAAGTTCCTCCACAGAGAGAGTTGAGCAATTTCAGACCATCAAAGTTGCTCGGTGTACACTTTTTATTGATCTTCTTTGTGAAATTTTACGGGTATGAGCTTCCGAGATTGTTTAGATGCTAAAGCAACAATTGTCTATGACAAATAGACAAAACCGTTAGAAGCTCCACCATAGTGAGAGTTGACCAAATTCGGACCATCAAAGTTGCTCGGTGTACACTTTTTATTGTTCTTATATCTCAAATTTTACGAGTATAAGCTTCCGAGATTATTACGATGCGAAAACACCAAACTTTCTATGATAAATGGTCCAAACCGTTAAAAAGCTCCTCGATAGAGAGAGTTGAGCAACTTTGGACCATCAAAGTTGCTCAGTGTATACTTTTTATTGTTCTACTATTTCAAACTTTACGAGTATAAGCTTCCATGATTATTTCGATGCCAAAACAACAACTTTCTATGACAAATGGACAAAACCGTTAAAAGTTCCTCCACAGAGAGAGTTGAGCAATTTCAGACCATCAAAGTTGCTCGGTGTACACTTTTTATTGATCTTCTTTGTGAAATTTTACGGGTATGAGCTTCCGAGATTGTTTAGATGCTAAAGCAACAATTGTCTATGACAAATAGACAAAACCGTTAGAAGCTCCACCATAGTGAGAGTTGACCAAATTCGGACCATCAAAGTTGCTCGGTGTACACTTTTTATTGTTCTTATATCTCAAATTTTACGAGTATAAGCTTCCGAGATTATTACGATGGAAAACAACAACTTTCTATGACAAATGGTTCAAACCGTTAAAAAGCTCCTTGATAGAGAGAGTTGAGCAACTTCGGACGATCAAAGTTGCTCGGTGTAATCTTTTTATTCTTCTACTCTGTCAAACTTTACGAGTATAAGCTTTCGAGATTATTTCGATGTGAAAACAACAACTTTCTATGACAAATGGACAAAAACCGTTAGAAGCTCCTCTATAGAGAGAGTTGAGCAACTTCGGACCATCAAAGTTGCTCTATATACACTTTTTATTGTTCTTCTATGTCCAATTTTACGAGTATAGGCTTCGTAGATTATTTCGATGCCAAAACTACAATTTTCTATTACAAATAGACAAAACCGTTAAAAGCTCCACCATAGAGATAGTTGAGCAACTTCGGACCATCAAAGTCATCGGTGTACACTTTTTATTGTTCTTCTATGTCAAATTTTACGAGTATAAGCTTTCGAGATTATTACGATGCGAAAACACCAAACTTTCTATGATAAATGGTCCAAACCGTTAAAAAGCTCCTCGATAGAGAGAGTTGAGCAACTTTGGACCATCAAAGTTGCTCAGTGTATACTTTTTATTGTTCTACTATTTCAAACTTTGCGAGTATAAGCTTCCATGATTATTTCGATGCCAAAACAACAACTTTCGATGACAAATGGACAAAACCGTTAAAAGTTCCTCCATAGAGAGAGTTGAGAAATTTCGGACCATCAAAGTTGCTCGGTGTACACTTTTTATTGATCTTCTTTGTGAAATTTTACGGGTATGAGCTTCTGAGATTGTTTAGATGCTAAAGCAACAATTGTCTATGACAAATAGACAAAACCGTTAAAAGCTCCACCATAGAAAGAGTTGAGCAACTTCGGACCATCAAAGTTGCTCGGTGTACACTTTTTATTGTTCTTCTATGTCAAATTTTACGAGTATAAGCTTCCAAGATTATTATGATGTTAAAACACCCAACTTTCTATGACAAATTGTCCAAACCGTTAAAAAGCTCCACCATAGAAAGAGTTGAGCAACTTCAGACCCTCAAAGTTGCTCTGTGTACACTTTTTATTGTTCTTCTATGTCAAATTTTACGAGTATAAGCTTCCGAGATTATTACGATGGCAAAACACCAACTTTCTATGAAAAATGGGCAAAATCCTTAAAAACTCCTCCATATAGAGAGTTGAGCACATTCAGACCATCAAAGTTCCTCGGTGTATACTTTTTATTGTTCTACTATATCAAACTTTACGAGTATAAGATTCCGAGATTATTTCGATGCCAAAACATCAACTTTCTCTGACAAATGGACAATACCGTTAAAAGCTCCTCCATAGAGATAGTTCAGCAACTTCGGATCATCAAAGTTAATCGTTGTATACTTTTTATTATTCTTCCTCGTCGAATTTTACGAGTATAAGCTTCGTCGATTCTTTCGATGACAAAACTATAATTTTCTATTACAAATAGACAAAATCGTTAAAAGCTCCACCATAGAGAGAGTTGAGCAACTTCGGACCATCAAAGTTGCTCGGTGTACACTTTTTATTGTTCTTCTATGTCAAATTTTATGAGTATAAGCTTCCGAGATTATTACGATGCCAAAACACCCAACTTTCTATGACAAATAGTCCAAATCGTTAAAAAGCTCTTCCATAGAGAGAGTTGAGCAACTTCGGACCATCAAAGTTGCTCGGTGTATATTTTTTATTATTCTACTTGTGAAACATTACGAGTATAAGCTTCCGAAATTAATGGACAAAACCGTTAAAAGCTCCTCCACAGAGAGAGTTGAGCAAATTCGGTCCATCAAAGTTGCTCGGTGTACACTTTTTATTTTTCTTCTATGTCAAATTTTATGAGTATAAGCTTCGTCGATTGTTTCGATGCCAAAACACCAACTTTCTATGACAAATGGGCAAAACCGTTAAAAAGCTCCTCGATAGAGAGAGTTGAGCAAATTCGGACCATCAAAGTTGCTCGATGTACACTTTTTATTGTTCTTTTATGTCAAATTTTACGAGTATAAGCTTCCGAGATTATTACGATGCGAAAACACCCAACTTTCTATGAAAAATGGTCCAAACCGTTAAAAAGCTCGTCGATACAGAGAGTTGAGCAACTTCGGACCATCAAAGGTTCTCAATGTATACTTTTTATTGTTCTACTATGTCAAGCTTTACGAGTATAAGCTTCCGAGATTATTTCAGTGCCAAAACAACAACTTTGTATGACAAAAGGACAAAACCGTTAAAAGTTCCCCCATAGAGAGAGTTGAGCAACTTCGGACAATCAAAGTTGCTCGGTGTACGCTTTTTATTATTCTTCTCTGTCAAATTTTTTGAGTACAAGCTTCGTCTATTGTTTCGATGCCAAAACTACAATTTTCTATTACAAATAGACAAAACTGTTAGAAGCTCCACCATAGTGAGAGTTGAGCAAATTCGGACCATCAAAGTTGCTCGGTGTACACTTTTTATTGTTCTTATATCTCAAATTTTACGAGTAAAAGCTTCCGAGATTATTACGATGGAAAACAACAACTTTCTATGACAAATAGCCAAAACCGTTAAAAATCTCCTCGATAGAGATAGTTGAGCAACGTCGGACAATAAAAGTTGCTCGTTGTACACTTTTTATTGTTCTTCTATGTCAAATTTTACGAGTATAAGCTTCTGAGATTATAACGATGCCAAAACACCAACTTTCTTTGACAAATGGTCCAAACCGTTAAAAAGCTCCTTGATAGAGAGAGTTGAGCAACTTCGGACGATCAAAGTTGCTCGGTGTAATCTTTTTATTCTTCTACTATGTCAAACTTTACGAGTATAAGCTTTCGAGATTATTTCGATGTGAAAACAACAACTTTCTATGACAAATGGACAAAAACCGTTAGAAGCTCCTCTATAGAGAGAGTTGAGCAACTTCGGACCATCAAAGTTGCTCTATATACACTTTTTATTGTTCTTCTATGTCAAATTTTAGGAGTATAGGCTTCGTAGATTATTTCGATGCCAAAACGACAATTTTCTATTACAAATAGACAAAACCGTTAAAAGCTCCACCATAGAGATAGTTGAGCAACTTCGGACCATCAAAGTCATCGGTGTACACTTTTTATTGTTCCTCTATGTCAAATTTTACGAGTATAAGCTTCCGAGATTATTACGATGCGAAAACACCAAACTTTCTATGATAAATGGTCCAAACCGTTAAAAAGCTCCTCGATAGAGAGAGTTGAGCAACTTTGGACCATCAAAGTTGCTCAGTATATACTTTTTATTGTTCTACTATTTCAAACTTTACGAGTATAAGCTTCCATGATTATTTCGATGCCAAAACAACAACTTTCTATGACAAACGGACAAAACCGTTAAAAGTTCCTCCATAGAGAGAGTTGAGCAATTTCGGACCATCAAAGTTGCCCGGTGTACACTTTTTATTGATCTTCTTTGTGAAATTTTACGGGTATGAGCTTCTGAGATTGTTTAGATGCTAAAGCAACAATTGTCTATGACAAATAGACAAAACCGTTAAAAGCTCCACCATAGAAAGAGTTGAGCAACTTCGGACCATCAAAGTTGCTCGGTGTACACTTTTTATTGTTCTTCTATGTCAAATTTTACGAGTATAAGCTTCCAAGATTATTACGATGTTAAAACACCCAACTTTCTATGACAAATTGTCCAAACCGTTAAAAGGCTCCTCGATAGAGAGAGTTGAGCAACTTTGGACAATCAAAGTTGCTCGGTGTATACTTTTTATTGTTCTACTACGTCAAACTTTACGAGTATAAGCTTTTGAGATTATTTCGATCCCAAAACAACAACTTTCTATTACAAATGGACAAAACCGTTAAAAGCTCCTCCGTAGAGAGAGTTGAGCAACGTCGGACCATCAAAGATTCTCGGTGTACACTTTTTATTGTTCTTTTATGTCAAATTTTATGAGTATAAGCTTCCCAGATTATTTCGATGCCAAAACACCAATTTTCTATGACAAACGGACAAAAACCATTAAAAGCTCCTCTGTAGAGAGAGTTGAGCGACTTCAGGCCATCAAAGTTGGTCGGTGTACACTTTTTATTATTCTTCTATGTCAAATTTTACGAGTATTAGCTTCGTCGATTGTTTCGATGCCGAAACAACAA
This sequence comes from Euonymus europaeus, assembly GCA_963580455.1. Taxonomy (NCBI): domain Eukaryota; kingdom Viridiplantae; phylum Streptophyta; class Magnoliopsida; order Celastrales; family Celastraceae; genus Euonymus; species Euonymus europaeus. Next base: position 12,153,658 of record OY756965.1, read on the forward strand.
CTTTCTATTACAAATAGAGAAAACCGTTAAAAGCTCCACTATAGAAAGAGTTGAGCAACTTCGGACCATCAAAGTTGCTCGGTGTACACTTTTTATTGTTCTTCTATGTCAAATTTTACGAGTATAAGTTTTCGAGATTATTACGATGGCAAAACACCAACTTTCTATGACAAATGGGAAAAACCGTTGAAAAGCTCCTCGATAGAGAGAGTTGAGCAACTTCGGACAATCAAAGTTGCTCGGTGTACAATTTTTATTCTTCTTCTATGTTAAATTTTACGAGTATAAGCTTCGTCGATTGGTTTGATGCCAAAACAACAACTTTCTATTACAAATAGTGAAAACCGTTAAAAGCTCCACCATAGAAAGAGTTGAGCAACTTAGGACCCTCAAAGTTGCTCTGTGTACACTTTTTATTGTTCTTCTATGTCGAATTTTACGAGTATAAGCTTCCGAGATTATTACGATGGCTAAACACCAACTTTCTATGAAAAATGGGCAAAATCCTTAAAAATTCCTCCATATAGAGAGTTGAGCACATTCGGACCATCAAAGTTCCTTGGTGTATACTTTTTATTGTTCTACTATATCAAACTTTACGAGTATAAGATTCCGAGATTATTTGATGCCAAAACATCAACTTTCTCTGACAAATGGACAATACCGTTAAAAGCACCTCCATAGAGATAGTTCAGCAACTTCGGATCATCAAAGTTAATCGTTGTATACTTTTTATTATTCTTCCTCGTCGACTTTTACGAGTATAAGCTTCGTCGATTCTTTCGATGACAAAACTACAATTTTCTATTACAAATAGACAAAATCGTTAAAAGCTCCACCATAGAGAGAGTTGAGCAACTTCGGACCATCAAAGTTGCTCGGTGTACACTTTTTATTGTTCTTCTATGTCAAATTTTATGAGTATAAGCTTCCGAGATTATTACGATGCCAAAACACCCAACTTTCTATGACAAATAGTCCAAATCGTTAAAAAGCTCTTCCATAGAGAGAGTTGAGCAACTTTGGACCATCAAAGTTGCCCGGTGTATATTTTTTATTATTCTACTTGTGAAACTTTACGAGTATAAGCTTCCGAGATTAATGGAAAAAACCGTTAAAAGCTCCTCCATAGAGAGAGTTGAGCAAATTCGGACCATCAAAGTTGCTCGGTGTACACTTTTTATTTTTCTTCTATGTCAAATTTTATGAGTATAAGCTTCGTCGATTGTTTCGATGCCAAAACACCAACTTTCTATGACAAATGGGCAAAACCGTTAAAAAGCTCCTCGATAGAGAAAGTGGAGCAACTTCGGACCATCAAAGTTGCTCGATGTACACTTTTTATTGTTCTTTTATGTCAAATTTTACGAGTATAAGCTTCCGAGATTATTACGATGCCAAAACACCCAACTTTCTATGAAAAATGGTCCAAACCGTTAAAAAGCTCGTCGATACAGAGAGTTGAGCAACTTCGGACCATCAAAGGTTCTCAATGTATACTTTTTATTGTTCTACTATGTGAAACCCCGACCCAAAAATTTAAGTTTGAGTCGAAGTACGGAGGATCCGTGAGGTACCGAATCATGGAAAATTTAGTTATGAGCTAGGTTCGGTAAATGGGTCATAACTTTTTGTATACATGTCCGTTTCGGGCCCATAATATATCAAATCGAAGCTTGGACCGAGACGGAAAATAAATTTGAGGAAAAAACTGGGTTCTGTGAACAGTAATCCGTCCGGACGGATAAAATGGCCGTCCGGACGGATTTGCCTAGAGGAAGGGCAGTGGGTTACGGGAACAGTAATCCGTCCGGACGGCCACTTAGGGCGTCCGGACGGCTATCGGGAAATCAGATTTTAAAGAACAAAAATAGACATTTCTGGGCATTTCCAACTTTGGGAGCCCGACTAGAGAGAGAAAGAGAGAGAGAAGAAGAGAGAGAAGGAGGTTTTAGCAAGAGTTTGGCTTGGGGATTGTGGATTGGTGACTCTTGAAGCTTATCAAGGAAGATTCAAGCTTGATTTTGGAGTTTTGATAAGTTTTTCTTAGTTTTTGGAAATTCTAGGTTTTTCTAGATTTGCTAGATTCTTGAAGAGTTGGGTGCTATGCTTTAGATATGTTGTTTATAGGTTGATTTTGGATGTTTATGTAGATTGGGTTGTGTTTTGGAGTTGAGTTGAGCTTGGAGTGAGTTGGAGGATTTTGGAAGGATTTTCTAGAGAGAGAAGTAAGTGATTTCGAATTTATTGATTTTAATTGATGTTTATATGAGTTGTTGGTTGTTTATTGATGTGTGAATGGGTTCGGTTTCGCCACATTGTTAGGTTTGGGAAATCGGAACCCTAGGAACGTAATTGTGGAATTTGTGGTAAATTGCTCGGCACGAGGTAGGGGATTTCCAACCTTTCTTTTGTCATTCGATATTGTTGCCTAAATATCGTTTCTATTCTTCATTGGTCGCCATTATTTGAGTTTCCGCCTTAATTGCTTCTAAGGGGAAATGAGCCTTGTGTGGATCATTGTTTGATGTTGAATGTTGCATGACCCGAATTAGTGTTCCGTCATTTACGGACACGTCGTGAGCCTTCATTCATGCATCATGGTAGTTATGTAAAGTATATAGGGTATTCATATATACTTATCGATTCGGCATGACATGTCATAATGCATTAGAGATGCATGGGGGACTCGGGTATGGACTCGTGAACCTTTAGGTTACTTGAAAGCCACATGGGAGGATGGCAAGGTGAAGGTTGTTATCACCAAGTCACGTGAACCTCATGTGGGGTAACGCACTAGGGGTAAGGTCAAGAGTGACTTGCCTTGTGGGGTGCGGGCGTGATAGGTTCACGCAACCGGATGATCCTAGGAGTGGTTGGTTGTGGTGAGCTTGCTCCCGTGCAATATTTCATTGAGTTGCAATGATATTGTGGTTGTTATGCTCGGAAGGGGTTATCCGGGTAAATGTTGATGTGAATTGTTGAGTATACGTTCATGTGGTAGGAACATATTGATGCATTACTTTCCTTTGGTTCAGCTTATATTGATGTTTACTTCATACCCTACTGAGCTTCTAGCTCACTCCTTTACTTTCTTCCTTCCACAGGAGACACTGGTACAGGTACTGGTGCTGCGGATCGGTGAGCAGGTCGTGTCATGGATGGCCCTGGGTAGAATAGGGTGCTAGAGATATACTCTATGCATGTGGGTGCCAAAACAACAACTTTGTATGACAAAAGGACAAAACCGTTAAAAGTTCCCCCATAGAGAGAGTTGAGCAACTTCGGACCATCAAAGTTGCTCGGTGTACACATTTTATTATTCTTCTCTGTCAAATTTTTTGAATACAAGCTTCGTCTATTGTTTCGATGCCAAAACTACAACTTTCTATTACAAATAGACAAAATAGTTAGAAGCTCCACCATAGTGAGAGTTGAGCAAATTCGGACCATCAAAGTTGATCGGTGTACACTTTTTATTGTTCTTTTATGTCAAATTTTACGAGTATAAGCTTCCGAGATTATTACGATGGAAAACAACAACTTTCTGTGACAAATAGCCAAAACCGTTAAAAAGCTCATCGATAGAGATAGTTGAGCAACGTCGGACCATAAAAGTTGCTCGGTGTACACTTTTTATTGTTCTTCTATGTCAAATTTTACGAGTATAAGCTTCTGAGATTATTACGATGCCAAAACACCAACTTTCTTTGACAAATGGTCCAAACCGTTAAAAAGCTCCTTGATAGAGAGAGTTGAGCAACTTCGGACGATCAAAGTTGCTCGGTGTAATCGTTTTATTCTTCTACTATGTCAAACTTTACGAGTATAAGCTTTCGAGATTATTTCGATGTGAAAACAACAACTTTCTACGACAAATGGACAAAAACCGTTAGAAGCTCCTCTATAGAGAGAGTTGAGCAACTTCGGACCACCAAAGTTGCTCTATATACACTTTTTATTGTTCTTCTATGTCCAATTTTACGAGTATAGACTTCGTAGATTATTTCGATGCCAAAACTACAATTTTCTATTACCAATAGACAAAACCGTTAAAAGCTCCACCATAGAGATAGTTGAGCAACTTCGGACCATCAAAGTCATCGATGTACACTTTTTATTGTTCTTCTATGTCAAATTTTACGAGTATAAGCTTCCGAGATTATTACGATGCGAAAACACCAAACTTTCTATGATAAATGGTCCAAACCGTTAAAAAGCTCCTCGATAGAGAGAGTTGAGCAACTTTGGACCATCAAAGTTGCTTAGTGTATACTTTTTATTGTTCTACTATTTCAAACTTTACGAGTATAAGCTTCCATGATTATTTCGATGCCAAAACAACAACTTTCTATGACAAATAGACAAAACCGTTAAAAGTTCCTCCATAGTGAGAGTCGAGCAATTTCGGAACATCAAAGTTGCTCGGTGTACACTTTTTATTGATCTTCTTTGTGAAATTTTACGGGTATGAGCTTCCGAGATTGTTTAGATGCTAAAGCAACAATTGTCTATGACAAATAGACAAAACCGTTAAAAGCTCCACCATAGAAAGAGTTGAGCAACTTCGGACCATCAAAGTTGCTCGGTGTACACTTTTTATTGTTCTTCTATGTCAAATTTTACGAGTATAAGCTTCCAAGATTATTACGATGTTAAAACACCCAACTTTCTATGACAAATTGTCCAAACCGTTAAAAGGCTCCTCGATAGAGAGAGTTGAGCAACTTTGGACAATCAAAGTTGCTCGGTGTATACTTTTTATTGTTCTACTACGTCAAACTTTACGAGTATAAGCTTTTGAGATTATTTCGATACCAAAACAACAACTTTCTATTACAAATGGACAAAACCGTTAAAAGCTCCTCCATAGAGAGAGTTGAGCAACGTCGGACCATCAAAGATTCTCGGTGTACACTTTTTCTTGTTCTTTTATGTCAAATTTTATGAGTATAAGCTTCCGAGATTATTTCGATGCCAAAACACCAATTTTCTATGACAAATGGACAAAAACCATTAAAAGCTCCTCTGTAGAGAGAGTTGAGCGACTTCAGGCCATCAAAGTTGGTCGGTGTACACTTTTTATTATTCTTCTATGTCAAATTTTACGAGTATTAGCTTCGTCGATTGTTTCGATGCCGAAACAACAACTTTCTATTACAAATAGAGAAAACCGTTAAAAGCTCCACCATAGAAAGAGTTGAGCAACTTCGGACCCTCAAAGTTGCTCTGTGTACACTTTTTATTGTTCTTCTATGTCAAATTTTACGAGTATAAGCTTCCGAGATTATTACGATGGCAAAACACCAACTTTCTATGAAAAATGGGCAAAATCCTTAAAAACTCCTCCATATAGAGAGTTGAGCACATTTGGACCATCAAAGTTCCTCGGTGTATACTTTTTATTGTTCTACTATATCAAACTTTACGAGTATAAGATTCCGAGATTATTTCGATGCCAAAACATCAACTTTCTCTGACAAATGGACAATACCGTTAAAAGCTCCTCCATAGAGATAGTTCAGCAACTTCGGATCATCAAAGTTAATCGTTGTATACTTTTTATTATTCTTCCTCGTCGAATTTTACGAGTATAAGCTTCGTCGATTCTTTCGATGACAAAACTACAATTTTCTATTACAAATAGACAAAATCGTTAAAAGCTCCACCATAGAGAGAGTTGAGCAACTTCGGACCATCAAAGTTGCTCGGTGTACACTTTTTATTGTTCTTCTATGTCAAATTTTATGATTATAAGATTCCGAGATTATTACGATGCCAAAACACCCAACTTTCTATGAAAAATAGTCCAAATCATTAAAAAGCTCTTCCATAGAGAGAGTTGAGCAACTTCGGACCATCAAAGTTGCTCGGTGTATATTTTTTATTATTCTACTTGTGAAACTTTATGAGTATAAGCTTCCGAGATTAATGGACAAAACCGTTTCAAAGTTGCTCGGTGTATATTTTTTATTATTCTACTTGTGAAACTTTACGAGTATAAGCTTCCGAGATTAATGGACAAAACCGTTAAAAGCTCCTCCATAGAGAGAGTTGAGCAAATTCGGACCATCAAAGTTGCTCGGTGTACACTTTTTATTTTTCTTCTATGTCAAATTTTATGAGTATAAGCTTCGTCGATTGTTTCGATGCCAAAACACCAACTTTCTATGACAAATGGGCAAAACCGTTAAAAAGCTCCTCGATAGAGAAAGTGGAGCAACTTCGGACCATTAAAGTTGCTCGATGTACACTTTTTATTGTTCTTTTATGTCAAATTTTACGAGTATAACCTTCCGAGATTATTACGATGCCAAAACACCCAACTTTCTTTGAAAAATGGTCCAAACCGTTAAAAAGCTCGTCGATACAGAGTGTTGAGCAACTTCGGACCATCAAAGGTTCTCAATGTATACTTTTTATTGTTCTACTATGTCAAGCTTTACGAGTATAAGCTTCCGAGATTATTTCGATGTCAAAACAACAACTTTGTATGACAAAAGGACAAAACCGTTAAAAGTTCCCCCATAGAGAGAGTTGAGCAACTTGGGACCATCAAAGTTGCTCGGTGTACACTTTTTATTATTCTTCTCTGTCAAATTTTTTGAGTACAAGCTTTGTCTATTGTTTCGATGCCAAAACTACGACTTTCTATTACAAATAGACAAAACAGTTAGAAGCTCCACCATAGAGAGATTTGAGCAAATTCGAACCATCAAAGTTGCTCGATGTACACTTTTTATTGTTCTTTTATGTCAAATTTTACGAGTATAAGCTTCCGAGATTATTACGATGCCGAAACATCCAACTTTCTATGACAAATGGTCCAAACCGTTAAAAAGCTCCTCGATAGAGAGAGTTGAGCAACTTCGGACCATCAAAGGTTCTCAATGTATACTTTTTATTGTTCTACTATGTCAAGCTTAACGAGTATAAGCTTCCGAGATTATTTCGGTGCCAAAACAACAACTTTGTATGACAAATGGACAAAACCGTTAAAAGTTGCTCCATAGAGAGAGTTGAGCAACTTCGGACCATCAAAGTTGCTCGGTGTACACTTTTTATTATTCTTCTATGTCAAATTTTATGAGTATAAGCTTCGTCTATTGTTTCGATGCCAAAACTATAATTTTCTATTACAAATAGACAAAACTGTTAGAAGCTCCACCATAGTGAGAGTTGAGCAAATTCGGACCATCAAAGTTGCTCGGTGTACACTTTTTATTGTTCTTATATCTCAAATTTTACGAGTATAAGCTTCCGAGATTATTACGATGGAAAACAACAACTTTCTATGACAAATAGCCAAAACCGTTAAAAAGCTCCTCGATAGAGATAGTTGAGCAACGTCGGACCATAAACGTTGCTCGGTGTACACTTTTTGTTGTTCTTCTATGTCAAATTTTACGAGTATAAGCTTCTGAGATTAATTCGATGCCAAAATACCAACTTTCTTTGACAAATGGTCCAAACCGTTAAAAAGCTCCTTGATAGAGAGAATTGAGCAACTTCGGACGATCAAAGTTGCTCGGTGTAATCTTTTTATTCTTCTACTATGTCAAACTTTACGAGTATAAGCTTTCGAGATTATTTCGATGTGAAAACAACAACTTTCTATGACAAATGGACAAAAACCGTTAGAAGCTCCTCTATAGAGAGAGTTGAGCAACTTCGGACCATCAAAGTTGCTCTATATACACTTTTTATTGTTCTTCTATGTCCAATTTTACGAGTATAGGCTTCGTAGATTATTTCGATGCCAAAACTACAATTTTCTATTACAAATAGACAAAACCGTTAAAAGCTCCACCATAGAGATAGTTGAGCAACTTCGGACCATCAAAGTCATCGGTGTACACTTTTTATTGTTCTTCTATGTCAAATTTTACGAGTATAAGCTTCCCAGATTATTACGATGCGAAAACACCAAACTTTCTATGACAAATGGTCCAAACCGTTAAAAAGCTCCTCGATAGAGAGAGTTGAGCAACTTTGGACCATCAAAGTTGCTCAGTGTATACTTTTTATTGTTCTACTATTTCAAACTTTACGAGTATAAGCTTCCATGATTATTTCGATGCCAAAACAACAACTTTCTATGACAAATCGACAAAACCGTTAAAAGTTCCTCCATAGAGAGAGTTGAGCAATTTCGGACCATCAAAGTTGCTCGGTGTACACTTTTTATTGATCTTCTTTGTGAAATTTTACGGGTATGAGCTTCTGAGATTGTTTAGATGCTAAAGCAACAATTGTCTATGACAAATAGACAAAACCGTTAAAAGCTCCACCACAGAAAGAGTTGAGCAACTTCGGACCATCAAAGTTGCTCGGTGTACACTTTTTATTGTTCTTCTATGTCAAATTTCACGAGTATAAGCTTCCAAGATTATTACGATGTTAAAACACCCAACTTTCTATGACAAATTGTCCAAACCGTTAAAAGGCTCCTCGATAGAGAGAGTTGAGCAACTTTGGACAATCAAAGTTGCTCGGTGTATACTTTTTATTGTTCTACTATGTCAAACTTTACGAGTATAAGCTTTTGAGATTATTTCGATACCAAAACAACAACTTTCTATTACAAATGGACAAAACCGTTAAAAGCTCCTCCATAGAGAGAGTTGAGCAACGTCGGACCATCAAAGATTCTCGGTGTACACTTTTTATTGTTCTTTTATGTCAAATTTTATGAGTATAAGCTTCCGAGATTATTTCGATGCCAAAACACCAATTTTCTATGACAAACGGACAAAAACCATTAAAAGCTCCTCTGTAGAGAGAGTTGAGCGACTTCAGGCCATCAAAGTTGGTCGGTGCACACTTTTTATTATTCTTCTATGTCAAATTTTACGAGTATTAGCTTCGTCGATTGTTTCGATGCCGAAACAACAACTTTCTATTACAAATAGAGAAAACCGTTAAAAGCTCCACTATAGAAAGAGTTGAGCAACTTCGGACCATCAAAGTTGCTCGGTGTACACTTTTTATTGTTCTTCTATGTCAAATTTTACGAGTATATGCTTCGAGATAATTACGATGCCAAAACACCAACTTTCTACGACAAATGGGAAAAACCGTTGAAAAGCTCCTCGATAGAGAGAGTTGAGCAACTTCGGACAATCAAAGTTGCTCGGTGTACAATTTTTATTCTTCTTCTATGTTAAATTTTACGAGTATAAGCTTCGTCGATTGGTTTGATGCCAAAACAACAACTTTCTATTACAAATAGTGAAAACCGTTAAAAGCTCCACCATAGAAAGAGTTGAGCAACTTCGGACCCTCAAAGTTGCTCTGTGTACACTTTTTATTGTTCTTCTATGTCAAATTTTACGAGTATAAGCTTCCGAGATTATTACGATGGCAAAACACCCAACTTTCTATGACAAATGGTCCAAACCGTTAAAAAGCTCCTCAATAGAGATAGTTGAGCAACTTCGGACCATCAAAGTTGCTCGGTGTACACTTTTTATTGTTCTTATATCTCAAATTTTACGAGTATAAGCTTCCGAGATTATTACGATGGAAAACAACAACTTTCTATGACAAATAGCCAAAACCGTTAAAAAGCTCCTCGATAGAGATAGTTGAGCAACGTCGGACCATAAAAGTTGCTCGGTGTACACTTTTTATTGTTCTTCTATGTCAAATTTTACGAGTATAAGCTTCTGAGATTAAGTCGATGCCAAAACACCAACTTTCTTTGACAAATGGTCCAAACCGTTAAAAAGCTCCTTGATGGAGAGAGTTGAGCAACTTCGGACGATCAAAGTTGCTCGGTGTAATCTTTTTATTCTTCTACTATGTCAAACTTTACGAGTATAAGCTTTCGAGATTATTTTGATGTGAAAACAACAACTTTCTATGACAAATGGACAAAAACCGTCAGAAGCTCCTCTATAGAGAGAGTTGAGCAACTTCGGACCATCAAAGTTGCTCTATATACACTTTTTATTGTTCTTCTATGTCCAATTTTACGAGTATAGGCTTCGTAGATTATTTCGATGCCAAAACTACAATTTTCTATTACAAATAGACAAAACCGTTAAAAGCTCCACCATAGAGATAGTTGAGCAACTTTTGACCATCAAAGTCGTCGGTGTACACTTTTTATTGTTCTTCTATGTCAAATTTTACGAGTATAAGCTTCCGAGATTATTACGATGTGAATACACCAAATTTTCTATGATAAATGGTCCAAACCGTTAAAAAGCTCCTCGATAGAGAGAGTTGAGCAACTTTGGACCATCAAAGTTGCTCAGTGTATACTTTTTATTGTTCTACTATTTCAAACTTTACGAGTATAAGCTTCAATGATTATTTCGATGCCAAAACAACAACATTCTATGACAACTGTACAAAACCGTTAAAAGTTCCTCCATAGAGAGAGTTGAGCAACTTCGGACCATCAAAGTTGCTCGTTGTACACTTTTTATTGTTCTTCTATGTCAAATTTTACGAGTATATGCGTCCGAGATTATTACGATGGCAAAACACCAACTTTCTATGAAAAATGGGCAAAACCGTTAAAAAGCTCCTCGATAGAGAGAGTTGAGCAACTTCGGACCATCAAAGTTGCTCGGTGTACACTTTTTATTGTTCTTTTATGTCAAATTTCACGAGTATAAGCTTCCGAGATTATTACGACGCCAAAACACCCAACTTTCTATGACAAATGGTCCAAACCGTTAAAAAGCTCCTCAATAGAGATAGTTGAGCAACTTCGGGCCATCAAAGTTGCTCGGTGTATACTTTTTATTGTTCTACTATGTCAAACTTTACGAGTATAAGCTTCCGAGATTATTTCGATGCCGAACGACAACTTTCTATGACAAATGGACAAAACTGTTAAAAGTTCCTCCATAGAGAGAGTTGAGCAACTTCGGACCGTCAAAGTTGCTCGGTGTACACTTTTGATTATTCTTCTATGTCAAATTTTACGAGTATAAGCTTCGTCGATTGTTTCGATGCCAAACACCTATTTTCTATGACAAATCGACAAAAACCGTTAAAAGCTCCTCTATATGGAGAGTTAAGCATCTTCGGACCATCAAAGTTGGTCGGTGTACACATTTTAATATTCTTCTATGTCAAATTTTATGAGTATAAGCTTCCGAGATTATTTTGATTTCAAAACAACGACTTTCTATTACAAAGGGACAAAATCGTTAAAAGCTCCATCATAGAGAGAGTTGAGCAACTTCGGACCATCAGAGTTGCTCGGTGTGCACTTTTTATTGTTCTTTTATGTCAAATTTTACGAGTATAAGCTTCCGAGATTATTACGATGCCAAAACACCCAACTTTCTATGACAAATGGTCCAAACCGTTAAAAAGCTTCTCGATAGAGAGAGTTGAGCAACTTCGGACCATCAAAGTTGCTCGGTGTATACTTTTTATTGTTCTAGTATGTCAATCTTTACGAGTATAAGCTTCCGAGATTATAACGATGCCAAAACAACAACTTTCTATGACCAATGGACAAAACCGTTAAAAGGTCCACCATAGAGAGAGTTGAGCAACTTCGGACCATCAAAGTTGATCGGTGTATATTTTATTGTTCTACTATGTTAAAATTTATGAGTATAAGCTTCCGAGATTATTTCGATGCCAAAACAACAACTTTCTATGACAAATGGACAAAAACCGTTAAAAGCTCCTCTATAGAGAGAGTTGAGCAACTTCGGACCATCAAAGTTGCTCGGTGTACACTTTTTATTGTTCTTCTATGTCCAATTTTACGAGTACAAGCTTCATAGATTATTTTGATGCCAAAATGATAACTTTCTATTACAAATGGACAAAAACGTTAAAAGCTCCTCCATAGAGGGAGTTGAGCAACTTCGGACAATCAAAGTTGCTCGGTATACACTTTTCATTGTTCTTTTATGTCAAATTTTAAGAGTATAATCTTCCGGGATTATTTCGATGCCAAAACACCAATTTTCTATGACAAATGGACAAAAACCGTTAAAAGCTCCTCTATAGAGAGAGTTGAGCAACTTCGGACCATCAAAGCTGGTTGGTGTATACTTTTTATTGTTCTTCTATGTCAAATTTTACGAATATAAGCTTCCGAGATTATTGCGATGCCAAAACACAACCTTTCTATGATAAATGGGCAAAACCATTAAAAAGCTCCTTGATAGAGAGAGTTGAGCAAATTCAGACCATCAAAGTTGCTCGGTGTGCACTTTTTATTATTTTTCTATGTCAAATTTCACTAGTAAAAGCTTCCGAGATTATTTCGATGGCAAAACACCAATTTTCCATGATAAATGGACAAAATCGTTAAAAGCTCATCCATAGAGAGAGTTAAGCAACTCTGGACCGTCAACGTTGCTCGGTTTACACTTTTGTTGTTCTTCTATGTCAAATTTTACGACTATAAGCTTCCTAGATTATTTCGATGCCAAAAAAATAACTTTCAATGAAAAATGGCCAAAAGCATTAAAAGTTCCTCCATAGAGAGAGTTGAGCAACTTCGGACTATCAAAGTTGCTCGGTGTACACTTTTTATTATTCTTCTATGTCAAATTTTACGAGTATAACCTTCCGAGATTATCTTGACTCCAAAACGCCAACTTTCTATGATAAATGGACAAAATCGCTAAAAGCTCCTCCATAGAGAGAGTTGAGCAACTTCAGACCATCAAAGTTGCTCCGTGTACACTTTTTATTGTTCTTCTATGTCAAATTTTACGAGTATAAGCTTCCGAGATTATTACGATGCCAAAACACCCAAATTTCTATGACAAATGGTCGAAACTGTTAAAAAGCTCCTCGATAGAGAGAGTTGAGCAACTTCGGACCATCAAAGTTGCTCGGTGTATACTTTTCATTGTTCTACTATGTCAAACTTTTCGAGTATAAGCTTCCGAGATTATTTCAATGCCAAAACAACAACTTTCTATGACAAATGGACAAAACCGTTAAAAGTTCCTCCATAGAGAGAGTTCAGCAACTTCAGACTATCAAAGTTGGTCGGTGTATACTTTTTATTGTTCTTCTATGTTAAATTTTACGAGTATAAGCTTCCGAGATTATTGCGATGCCAAAACACAACCTTTCTATGATAAATGGGCAAAACCATTAAAAAGCTCCTTGATAGAGAGAGTTGAGAAACTTCAGACCATCAAAGATGCTCGGTGTGCACTTTTTATTATTTTTCTATGTCAAATTTTACAAGTATAAGCTTCCGAGATTATTTCGATGGCAAAATGCCAACTTTCTATGATAAATAGACAAAATCGTTAAAAGCTCATCCATAAAGAGAGTTAAGCAACTCTGGACCATCAAAGTTGCTCGGTTTACAGTTTTTATTGTTCTTCTATGTCAAATTTTACGAGTATAAGCTTCCTAGATTATTTCGATGCCAAAAAAATAACTTTCAATGAAAAATGGACAAAAGCATTAAAGGTTCTTCCATAGAGAGAGTTGAGCAACTTCGGACTATCAAAGTTGCTCATTGTACACTTTTTATTGTTCTTCTATTTCAAATTTTACGAGTATAAGCTTCCGAGATTATTATGATGTCAAAACACCGACTTTTTATAACAAATGGGCAAAACTGCTAAGAAGCACCTTGGTAGAGAGGGTTGAGCAACTTCGGGCCATCAAAGTTGCTCGGTGTACAATTTTTATTGTTCTTCTATGTCAAATTTTACGAGTTTAAGCTTCTGAGATTATTACGATGCCAAAACACCAACTTTCTTTGAAAAATGGTCCAAACCGTTAAAAAGCTCCTTGATAGAGAGAGTTGAGCAACTTTGTACCGTCAAAGTTGCTCGGTGTATACTTTTTGTTGTTCTACTACGTCAAACTTTACGAGTATAAGCTTCTGAGATTATTTCGATGCCAAAACAACAAATTTCTGTGACAAATAGACGAAAACCGTTAAAAGCTCTTTTAAAGAGAGAGTTGAGCAACTTCGGACCATCAAAGTTGCTCGGTGTATACATTTTGTTGTTCTACTATGTCAAACTTTATGAGAATAAGCTTCCGAGATTATTTCGATACCAAAACAACAACTTTCTATGACAAATGGACAAAAACCATTAATAGCTCCTCTATAGAGAGGTTGAGCAACTTCGGACCGTCAAAGTTGCTCGATGTACACTTTTTATTGTTCTTCTATGTCAAATTTTACGAGTATAGGCTTCTGAGATTATTACGATGCCAAAAAAACAACTTTCTATGATAAATGGACAAAATCGTTAAAAACTCCTCCATAGAGAGAGTTGAGCAACTTCGGACCATCAAAGTTGCTCGGTGTACACTTTTTATTGTTCTTCTATGTCAAATGTTATGAGTATAAGCTTCCGAGTTTATTTCGATGCCAAAACACCAACTTTCTATGAAAAATGGTCCAAGCCGTTAAAAAGCTCCTTGATAGAGAGAGTTGAGCAACTTCGGACCATCAAAATTGCTCGGTGTACACTTTTTATTGTTCTTCTATGTCAAATTTTACGAGTATAAGCTTCGTCGATTGTTTCGATGCCAAAAAAACAAATTTCTATTACAAACAGATAAAACCGTTAAAAGCTCCACCATAGAGAGAGTTGAGCAACTTTGGACCATCGAAGTTGCTCGGTGTACACTTTTTATTGTTCTTTTAGGTCCAATTTTACGGGTATGAGCTTCGTAGATTATTTCGATGGCAAAACACCAAGTTTCTATGACGAATGGACAAAATCATTAAAAGCTCCTCCATAGATAGAGTCGAGCAACTTCGGACCATAAAGGTTTCTCAATCTACACTTTTTATCGTTCTTCTATGTCAAATTTTACGAGTATAAGCATCGTAGATTATTTCGATGCCAAAACAGCTACTTTCTATTACAAATGGACAAAACCGTTAAAAGCTCCACAATAGATAGATTTGAGCAACTTCAAACCATCGAAGTTGCTCAGTGTACAGTTTTTACTGTTCTTCTATGTCAAATTTTACGAGTATAAGCTTCCGAGATGATTTCGATGCCAAAACACCAACTTTCTATGGCAAATAGTCAAAACCGTTAAAAAGCTCCTCCATAGAGAAAGTTGAGCAACTTCGGACCATCAAGGTTTCTCCGTGTACATTTTTTATTGTTCTTCTATGTCAAATTTTACGAGTATAAGCATCGAAGATTATTTCGATGACAAAACAACAACTTTCTATTACAAATGGACAAAACCGTTAAAAGCTCCACCATAGAGAGAGTTGAGCAACTTCGGACCATCAAAGTTGCTCGGTGTACACTTTTTATTGTTCTTCTATGTCAAATTTTACGAGTATATGTTTTCGAGATTATTACGATGCCAAAACACCAACCTTCTATGACAAATGGACAAAATCATTAAAAGCTCCTCCATAGAGAGAGTTGAGAACTTCAGACCATCAAAGTTGCTCGGTGTACACTTTTTATTATTCTTCTATGTCAAATTTTATGAGTATAAGTTTCTGTGATTATTTCGATGCCAAAACACCAACTTTGTATGACAAATGGACAAAATCATTAAAAGCTTCTCCATAGAGAGAGTTGAGCAACTTCAAATCATCAAAGTTGCTCAATGTACACTTTTTATTGTTCTCCTATGTCAAATTTTACGAGTATATGCTTCTGAGATTATTTCGATGCCAAAACACCAACTTTCTATGACAAATAGACAAAATGGTTAAAAGCTTCTCCATAGATAGAGTTGAGTAACTTCGGATCATAAAAGTTGCTCAATGTACACTTTTTATTGTTCTTCTATGTCAAATTTTACGAGTATAAGCATCGCAGATTATTTCGATGCCAAAACAACAACTTTCTATTACAAATGGACAAAACCGTTAAAAGCTCCACCATAGAGAGATTTGAGCAACTTCGGACAATCAATGTTGCTCGGTGTACACTTTTTACTGTTCTTCTATGTCGAATTTTACGAGTATAAGGTTGTGAGGTTATTTCGATGCCAAAACAATAACTTTCTATTACAAATGGACAAAATCGTTAAAAGCTCCTCCATGGAGAGAGTTGATCAACTTCGGACCATCAAAGTTGCTCGGTGTAGACTTTTTATTGTTCCTCTATGTCAAATTTTACGAGTATAAACATCGTAGATTATTTCGATGCCAAAAGAACAACTTTCTATTACCAACGGACAAAACCGTTAAAAGCTCCACCATAGAGAGAGTTGAGCAACTTCGGACCATCAAAGTTGCTCGGTGTACACTTTTTACTGTTCTTCTATGTCGAATTTTACGAGTATAAGCATCGTAGATTATTTCGATGCCAAAACAACAACTTTCTATTACAAATGGCCAAAACCGTTAAAAGCTCCACCATAGAGAGAGTTCAGCAACTTCGGATCATCAAAGTTGCTCGGTGTACACTTTTTATTGTTCTTCTATGTCGAATTTTATGAGTATGAGCTTCCGAGATTATTTCGATGCCAAAACACCAACTTTCTATGACAAATGGACAAAATCATTAAAAGCTCCTCAATAGAGAAAGTTGAGAACTTCAGATCATCAAAGTTGCCGGTGTACACTTTTTATTGTTCTTCTATGTCAAATTTTACGAGTATAAATTTTTGAGATTATTTCGATGCCAAAACACCAACATTCTATGACAAATTGACAAAATCATTGAAAGCTCCTTCATACAGAGACTTGAGCAACTTCATATCATCAAAGTTGCTCGGTGTACACTTTTTATTGTTCTTCTATGTCAAATTTTACGAGTATAAGCTTCTGAGATTATTTCGATGACAAAACACCAACTTTCTATGACAAATAGACAAAATCATTAAAAGCTCCGCCATAGATAGAGTTGAGCAACTTCGGATCATAAAAGTTGTTCAATGTACACTTTTTATTGTACTAATTCTATGTCAAATTGTACGAATATAGGCATCTTAGATTATTTCGATGCCAACAAACCAACTTTCTATTACAAATGGACAAAACCGATAAAAGCTCCACCATAGAGAGAGTTGAGCAACTTTGGACCATCAAAGTTGCTCGGTGTACACTTTTTATTGTTCTTCTATGTCGAATTTTACGAGTATAACCTTCCAAGATTATTTCAATGCCAAAACACCAACTTTCTATGACAAATGGTCAAAACCGTTAAAAAGCTCCTCTGTAGAGAGAGTTGAGCAACTTCAGACTGTCAAAGTTGCTTGGTGTACACTTTTTATTGTTCTTCTATGTCAACTTTTATGAGTATAAGCTTCCGAGGTTATTACGATGCCAAAACACCAACTTCCTATGACAAATGGGTAAAACCGTTAAAAAGATCCTCGATAGAGTGAGTTGAGCAACTTCGAACTATTGAAGTTGCTCGGTGTACACTTTTTATTGTTCTTCTATGTCGAATTTTACGAGTATAAGCTTCGTCGATTGTTTCGATGCCAAAACAACAACTTTCTGTTACAAATATATAAAACCATTAAAAGCTCCACCATAAAGGTAGTTGAGCAACTTCGGACCATCAAAGTTGCTCGGTGTACACTTTTTATTGTTCTTCTACGTCAAATTTTACGAGTATAAGCTTCCGAGATTATTAGGATGGCAAAGCACCAACTTTCGATGAAAAATGGTCAAAACCGTTAAAAACTTCTCGATAGAGAGAGTTGAGCAACTTCGGACCATCAAAGTTACTCGGTGTACAGTTTTTATTGTTCGTCTATGTCAAATTTTAAGAGTATAAGCTTCCGAGATTATTACGATGCCAAAACACCAACTTTCTATGACAAATGGTCCAAACCGTTAAAAAGCTCCTTGATAGAGAGAGTTGAGCAACTTCGGACATCAATGTTGCTCGGTGTATACTTTTTATTGTTCTACTATGTCAAACTTTACGAGTATAAGCTTCTGAGATTATTTCGATGCAAAAATAACAACTTTCTATGACAAATGGAAAAAACCGTTAAAACCTTCTCCATAGAGAGTGTTGAGAAACTTCGGACCATCAAAGTTCCTCGGTGTACACTTGTTATTGTTCTTCTATGTCCAATTTTTTGAGTAGAAGCTTCGTAGATTATTTCGATGCCAAAATGACAATTTTCTATTACAAATGGACAAAACCGTTAAAAGCTCCCCCATAGAGAGAGTTGAGCAACTTCGGACCATCAAAGTTGCTCGGTGTAGAATTTTTATTGTTCTTCTATGTGAAATTTTACGAGTATAAGCTTGTGAGGTTATTTCGATGCCAAAACAACAACTTTCTATTACAAATGGACAAAACCGTTAAAAGCTCCTCCATAGAGAGAGTTGATCAACTTCGGACCATCAAAGTTGCTAGGTGTAGACTTTTTATTGTTCTTCTACGTCAAATTTTACAAGTATAGGCATTGTAGATTATTTCAATGCCAAAACAACAACTTTCTGTTACAAACGGACAAAACCGTTAAAAGCTCCACCATAGAGAGAGTTGAGCAACTTCGGACCGTCAAAGTTGCTCGGTGTACACTTTTTACTGTTATTCTATGTCGAATTTTACGAGTATAAGCATCGTAGATTATTTTGATGCCAAAACAACAACTTTCTATTACAAATGGACAAAACCGTTAAAAGCTCCACCATAGAGAGAGTTGAGCAACTTCGGTCCGTCAACGTTGCTCGGTGTACACTTTTTACTGTACTTCTATGTCGAATTTTACGAGTATAAGCATCGTAGATTATTTTGATGCCAAAACAACAACTTTCTATTATAAATGGACAAAACCGTTAAAAGCTCCACCATAGAGAGAATTCAGCAACTTCGGAACATCAAAGTTGCTCGGTATACACTTTTTATTGTTCTTCTATGTCGAATTTTATGAGTATGAGCTTCCGAGATTATTTCGATGTCAAAACACCAAGTTTCTATGACAAATGGACAAAATCATTAAAAGCTCCTCCATAGAGAGATTTGAGAACTTCAGATCATCAAAGTTGCTCGGTGTACACTTTTTATTGTTCTTCTATGTCAAATTTTACGAGTATAAGTTTTTGAGATTTTTTCGATGCCAAAACGCCAACATTCTGTGACAAATGGTCAAAACCGTTAAAAAGCTCCTCCATAGAGAGAGTTGAGCAACTTCGGACTGTCAAAGTTGCTCGGTGTACACTTTTTATTGATCTTCTATGTCAAATTTTATGAGTATAAGCTTCCGAGGTTATTACAATGCCAAAACACCAACTTCCTATGACAAATGGATAAAACCCTTAAAAAGATCCTCGATAGAGTGAGTTGAGCAACTTCGAACTATCGAAGTTACTCGGTGTACACTTTTTATTGTTCTTCTATGTCGAATTTTATGAGTATAAACTTCGTCGATTGTTTCGATGCCAAAACAACAACTTTCTGTTACAGATAGACAAAACCGTTAAAAGCTCCACCGTAGAGAGAGTTGAGCAACTTCGGACCATCAAAGTTGCTCGGTGTACACTTTTTATTGTTCTTCTATGTCAAATTTTATGAGTATGAGCTTC
The DNA here is from genome assembly GCA_963580455.1 of Euonymus europaeus. Lineage (NCBI taxonomy): Eukaryota > Viridiplantae > Streptophyta > Magnoliopsida > Celastrales > Celastraceae > Euonymus > Euonymus europaeus. The sequence continues at coordinate 12,173,105 of OY756965.1, forward strand.
CGAGATTTTTTTGATGCCAAAACACCAACTTTCTATGACAAATGGACAAAATCATTAAAAGCTCCTTCATACAGAGACTTGAGCAAATTCATATCATCAAAATTGCTCGGTGTACACTTTTTACTGTTCTTCTATGTCGAATTTTACGAGTATAAGCATCGTAGATTATTTCGATGCCAAAACAACAACTTTCTATTACAAATGGCCAAAACCGTTAAAAGCTCCACCATAGAGAGAGTTCAGTAACTTCGGATCATCAAAGTTGCTCGGTGTACACTTTTTATTGTTCTTCTATGTCGAATTTTATGAGTATGAGCTTCCGAGATTATTTCGATGCCAAAACACCAACTTTCTATGACAAATGGACAAAATCATTAAAAGCTCCTCCATAGAGAAAGTTGAGAACTTCAGATCATCAAAGTTGCCGGTGTACACTTTTTATTGTTCTTCTATGTCAAATTTTACGAGTATAAGTTTTTGAGATTATTTCGATGCCAAAACACCAACATTCTATGACAAATTGACAAAATCATTGAAAGCTCCTTCATACAGAGACTTGAGCAACTTCATATCATCAACGTTGCTCGTTGTACACTTTTTATTGTTCTTCTATGTCAAATTTTACGAGTATAAGCTTCTGAGATTATTTCGATGACAAAACACCAACTTTCTATGACAAATAGACAAAATCATTAAAAGCTCCTCCATAGATAGAGTTGAGCAACTTCGGATCATAAAAGTTGTTCAATGTACACTTTTTATTGTACTAATTCTATGTCAAATTGTACGAATATAGGCATCTTAGATTATTTCGATGCCAACAAACCAACTTTCTATTACAAATGGACAAAACCGATAAAAGCTCCACCATAGAGAGAGTTGAGCAACTTTGGACCATCAAAGTTGCTCGGTGTACACTTTTTATTGTTCTTCTATGTCGAATTTTACGAGTATAACCTTCCAAGATTATTTCGATGCCAAAACACCAACTTTCTATGACAAATGGTCAAAACCGTTAAAAAGCTCCTCTGTAGAGAGAGTTGAGCAACTTCAGACTGTCAAAGTTGCTTGGTGTACACTTTTTATTGTTCTTCTATGTCAACTTTTATGAGTATAAGCTTCCGAGGTTATTACGATGCCAAAACACCAACTTCCTATGACAAATGGTCAAAACCGTTAAAAAGCTCCTCTGTAGAGAGAGTTGAGCAACTTCAGACTGTCAAAGTTGCTTGGTGTACACTTTTTATTGTTCTTCTATGTCAAATTTTACGAGTATAAGTTTTTGAGATTATTTCGATGCCAAAACACCAACATTCTATGACAAATTGAAAAAATCATTGAAAGCTCCTTCATACAGAGACTTGAGCAACTTCATATCATCAAAGTTGCTCGGTGTACACTTTTTATTGTTCTTCTATGTCAAATTTTACGAGTATAAGCTTCTGAGATTATTTCGATGACAAAACACCAACTTTCTATTATAAATGGACAAAACCGTTAAAAGCTCCACCATAGAGAGAATTCAGCAACTTCGGAACATCAAAGTTGTCCGGTATACACTTTTTATTGTTCTTCTATGTCGAATTTTATGAGTATGAGCTTCCGAGATTATTTCGATGTCAAAACAACAAGTTTCTATGACAAATGGACAAAATCATTAAAAGCTCCTCCATAGAGAAAGTTGAGAACTTCAGATCGTCAAAGTTGCCGGTGTACACTTTTTATTGTTTTCTATGTCAAATTTTACGAGTATAAGTTTTTGAGATTATTTCGATGCCAAAACACCAACATTCTATGACAAATTGACAAAATCATTGAAAGCTCCTTCATACAGAGACTTGAGCAACTTCATATCATCAAAGTTGCTCGGTGTACACTTTTTATTGTTCTTCTATGTCAAATTTTACGAGTATAAGCTTCTGAGATTATTTCGATGACAAAACACCAACTTTCTATGACAAATAGACAAAATCATTAAAAGCTCCTCCATAGATAGAGTTGAGCAACTTCGGATCATAAAAGTTGTTAAATGTACACTTTTTATTGTACTAATTCTATGTCAAATTGTACGAATATAGGCATCTTAGATAATTTCGATGCCAACAAACCAACTTTCTATTATAAATGGACAAAACCGTTAAAAGCTCCACCATAGAGAGAATTCAGCAACTTCGGATCATCAAAGTTGCTCGGTATACACTTTTTATTGTTCTTCTATGTCGAATTTTATGAGTATGAGCTTCCGAGATTATTTCGATGTCAAAACACCAAGTTTCTATGACAAATGGACAAAATCATTAAAAGCTCCTCCATAGAGAGATTTGAGAACTTCAGATCATCAAAGTTGCTCGGTGTACACTTTTTATTGTTCTTCTATGTCAAATTTTACGAGTATAAGTTTTTGAGATTTTTTCGATGCCAAAACGCCAACATTCTGTGACAAATGGTCAAAACCGTTAAAAAGCTCCTCCATAGAGAGAGTTGAGCAACTTCGGACTGTCAAAGTTGCTCGGTATACACTTTTTATTATTCTTCTATGTCAAATTTTATGAGTATAAGCTTCCGAGGTTATTACAATGCCAAAACACCAACTTCCTATGACAAATGGATAAAACCGTTAAAAAGATCCTCGATGGAGTGAGTTGAGCAACTTCGAACTATCGAAGTTACTCGGTGTACACTTTTTATTGTTCTTCTATGTCGAATTTTATGAGTATAAACTTCGTCGATTGTTTCGATGCCAAAACAACAACTTTCTGTTACAGATAGACAAAACCGTTAAAAGCTCCACCGTAGAGAGAGTTGAGCAACTTCAGACCATCAAAGTTGCTTGGTGTACACTTTTTATTGTTCTTCTATGTCAAATTTTATGAGTATGAGCTTCCGAGATTTTTTTGATGCCAAAACACCAACTTTCTATGACAAATGGACAAAATCATTAAAAGCTCCTTCATACAGAGACTTGAGCAAATTCATATCATCAAAGTTGCTCGGTGTACACTTTTTATTGTTCTTCTATGCCGAATTTTACGAGTATAAGCTTCTGAGATTATTTCGATGACAAAACACCAACTTTCTATGACAAATGGACAAAATCATTAAAAGCTCCTCCATAGACAGAGTTGAGCAACTTCGGATCGTAAAAGTTGCTCAATGTACACTTTTTATTGTACTAATTCTATTTAAAATTTTACGAATATAGGCATCGTAGATTATTTCGATGCCAACAAACCAACTTTCTATTACAAATGGACAAAACCGTTAATAGCTCCACCATATAGAGAGTTGAGCAACTTCGGACCATCAAAGCTGCTCGCTGTACACTTTTTATTGTTCTTCTATGTCGAATTTTACGAGTATAACCTTCCGAGATTATTTCGATGCCAAAACACCAACTTTCTATGACAAATGGTCAAAACCGTTAAAAAGCTCCTCCATAGAGAGAGTTGAGCAACTTCGGACAGTCAAAGTTGCTCGGTGCACACTTTTTATTGTTCTTCTATGTCAAATTTTATGAGTATAAGCTTCCGAGGTTATTACGATGCCAAAACACCAACTTCCTATGACAAATGGGTAAAACCGTTAAAAAGATCCTCGATAGAGTGAGTTGAGCAACTTCGAACTATCGAAGTTGCTCGGTGTACACTTTTTATTGTTCTTCTATGTGGAATTTTAAGAGTATAAGCTTTGTCGATTGTTTCGATGCCAAAACAACAACTTTCTGTTACAGATAGACAAAACCGTTAAAAGCTCCACCATAGAGAGAGTTGAGAACCTTCGGACCATCAAAGTTGCTCGGTGTACACTTTTTATTGTTCTTCTACGTCACATTTTACGAGTATAAGCTTCCGAGATTATTAGGATGGCAAAGCACCAACTTTCTATGACAAATGGTCAAAACCATTAAAAACTCCTCGATAGAGAGAGTTGAGCAACTTCGGATCCTTAAGGTTGCTCGGTGTACAGTTTTTATTGTTCGTCTATGTCAAATTTTAGGAGTATAAGCTTCCGAGATTATTACGGTGCCAAAACACCAACTTTCTATGACAAATGGTCAAAACCGTTAAAAAGCTCCTTGATAGAGAAAGTTGACCAACTTCGGACCATCAAAGTTGCTCGGTGTATACTTTTTATTGTTCTACTATGTCAAACTTTACGAGTATAAGCTTCCGAGATTATTTCGATGCCAAAACAACAACTTTCTATGGCAAATGGACAAAACCGTTAAAAGCTCCTCCATAGAGAGAGTTGAGAAACTTCGGACCATCAAAGTTCCTCGGTGTACACTTGTTATTGTTCTTCTACGTCCAATTTTATGAGCATAAGCTTCGTATATTATTTCGATGCAAAAATGACAACTTTCTATTACAAATGGACAAAACCGTTAAAAGCTCCTCCATAGAGAGAGTTGATCAACTTCGGACCATCAAAGTTGCTAGGTGTAGACTTTTTATTGTTCTTCTACGTCAAATTTTACGAGTATAGGCATCGTAGATTATTTCAATGCCAAAACAACAACTTTCTATTACAAACGGATAAAACCGTTAAAAGCTCCACCATAGAGAGAGTTGAGCAACTTCGGTCCGTCAAAGTTGCTCGGTGTACACTTTTTACTGTACTTCTATGTCGAATTTTACGACTATAAGCATCGTAGATTATTTTGATGCCAAAACAACAACTTTCTATTACAAATGGACAAAACCGTTAAAAGCTCCACCATAGAGAGAATTCAGCAACTTCGGATCATCAAAGTTGCTCGGTATACACTTTTTATTGTTCTTCTATGTCGAATTTTATGAGTATGAGCTTCCGAGATTATTTCGATGTCAAAACACCAAGTTTCTATGACAAATGGACAAAATCATTAAAAGCTCCTCCATAGAGAGATTTGAGAACTTCAGATCATCAAAGTTGCTCGGTGTACACTTTTTATTGTTCTTCTATGTCAAATTTTACGAGTATAAGTTTTTGAGATTTTTTCGATGCCAAAACGCCAACATTCTGTGACAAATGGTCAAAACCGTTAAAAAACTCCTCCATAGGGAGAGTTGAGCAACTTCGGACTGTCAAAGTTGCTCGGTGTACACTTTTTATTGTTCTTCTATGTCAAATTTTATGAGTATAAGCTTCCGAGGTTATTACAATGCCAAAACACCAACTTCCTATGACAAATGGATAAAACCGTTAAAAAGATCCTCGATAGAGTGAGTTGAGCAACTTCGAACTATCGAAGTTACTCGGTGTACACTTTTTATTGTTCTTCTATGTCGAATTTTATGAGTATAAACTTCGTCGATTGTTTCGATGCCAAAACAACAACTTTCTGTTAGATATAGACAAAACCGTTAAAAGCTCCACCGTAGAGAGAGTTGAGCAACTTCGGACCATCAAAGTTGCTTGGTGTACACTTTTTATTGTTCTTCTATGTCAAATTTTATGAGTATGAGCGTCCGAGATTTTTTCGATGCCAAAACACCAACTTTCTATGACAAATGGACAAAATCATTAAAAGCTCCTTCATACAGAGACTTGAGCAACTTCATATCATCAAAGTTGTTCGGTGTACACTTTTTATTGTTCTTCTATGTCAAATTTTACGAGTATAAGCTTCTGAGATTATTTCGATGACAAAACACCAACTTTCTATGACAAATGGACAAAATCATTAAAAGCTCCTCCATAGACAGAGTTGAGCAACTTCGGATCGTAAAAGTTGCTCAATGTACACTTTTTATTGTACTAATTCTATTTAAAATTTTACGAATATAGGGATCGTAGATTATTTCGATGCCAACAAACCAACTTTCTATTACAAATGGACAAAACCGTTAAAAGCTCCACCATAGAGAGAGTTGAGCAACTTTGGACCATCAAAGCTGCTCGCTGTACACTTTTTATTTTTCTTCTATGTCGAATTTTACGAGTATAACCTTCCGAGATTATTTCGATGCCAAAACACCAACTTTCTATGACAAATGGTCAAAACCGTTAAAATGCTCCTCCATAGAGAGAGTTGAGCAACTTCGGACTGTCAAAGTTGCTCGGTGCACACTTTTTATTGTTCTTCTATGTCAAATTTTATGAGTATAAGCTTCCGAGGTTATTACGAGGCCAAAACACCAACTTCCTATGACAAATGGGTAAAACCGTTAAAAAGATCCTCGATATAGTGAGTTGAGCAACTTCGGACCATCAAAGTTGCTCGGTGTATACTTTTTATTGTTCTACTATGTCAAACTTTACGAGTATAAGCTTCCGAGATTATTTCGATGCCAAAACAACAACTTTCTATGGAAAATGGACAAAACCGTTAAAAGCTCCTCCATAGAGAGAGTTGAGAAACTTCGGACCATCAAAGTTCCTCGGTGGACACTTGTTATTGTTCTTCTACGTCCAATTTTATGAGTATAAGCTTCGTAGATTATTTCGATGCCAAAATGACAACTTTCTATTACAAACGGACAAAACCATTAAAAGCTCCCCTATAGATAGAGTTGAGCAACTTCGGACCATCAAAGTTGCTCGGTGTAGAATTTTTATTGTTCTTCTATGTCAAATTTTATGGGTATAAGCTTCTGAGATTATTTCGATTCTAAAACACCAACTTTCTATGACAAATGGACAAAATCATTAAAAGCTCCTCCATAGAAAGAGTTGAGCAACTTCGAATCATCAAAGTTGCTCGGTGTACACATTGTTCTTCTATGTCAAATTTTATGAGTTTAAACTTCTTGAATTATTTCGATTCCAAAACAATAACTTTCTACGAAAAATGGACAAAACCGATAAACGCTCCTCCATAGAGAGAGTTGAGCAAATTCGGACCACCAAGGTTGCTCGGTGTACACTTTTTATTGTTCTTCTATGTCAAATTTTACGAGTATAAGCATCGTAGATTATTTCAATGCCAAAACAACAACTTTCTATTACAAATGGACAAAACCGTTAAAAGCTCCACCATAGATAGAATTGAGCAACTTCAGACCATCGAAGTTGCTCGGTGTACACTTTTTACAGTTCTTCTATGTCGAATTTTACGAGTATAAGCTTCCGAGATGATTTCGATGTCAAAACACCAACTTTCTAGGACAAATAGTCAAAACCGTTAAAAAGCTCCTCCATAGAGAGAGTTGCGCAACTTCGGACCATCAAGGTTTCTCTGTGTACATTTTTTATTGTTCTTCTATGTCAAATTTTACGAGTATAAGCATCGTATATTATTTCGATGAAAAAAGAACAACTTTCTATTACAAATGGACAAAACCGTTAAAAGCTCCACTATAGAGAAAGTTGAGCAACTTCCGACCATCAAAGTTGCTCGGTGTATACTTTTTATTGTTCTTTTATGTCGAATTTTACGACTATAAGCTTCCGAGATTATTTCGATGCCAAAACACCAACTTTCTATGACAAATGGTCAAAACTTTTAAAAAGCTCCTCCATAGGGAGAGTTGAGCAACTTCGGACCGTCAAAATTGCTCGGCGTACACTTTTTACTGTTCTTCTATGTCAAATTTTACGAGTATAAGTTTGCGAGATTATTACGATGCCAAAACACCAACTTTCTATGACAAATGGACAAAATCATTAAAAGCTCCACCATAGATATAGTTGAGCAACTTTCGATCGTAAAAGTAGCACAATGTACACTTTTAATTGTTCTTCTATGTCAAATTTTACGAGTATAAGCTTCTGAGATTATTTCGATGCCAAAACACCAACTTTCTATGACAAATGGACAAAATCATTAAAAGCTCCTCCATAGATAGAGTTGAGCAACTTCGGATCGTAAAAGTTTCTCAATGTACACTTTTTACTGTTCTTCTATGTCAAATTTTACGAGTATAAGCATCGTAGATTATTTCGATGCCAAAACAACAAATTTCTATCAAAAATGGACAAAACCGTTAAAAGCTCCACCATAGAGAGATTTGAGCAACTTCGGACTATCAATGTTGCTCGGTGTACACTTTTTACTGTTCTTCTATGTCGAATTTTACGAGTATAAGCTTCTGAGGTTATTTCGATGCCAAAACAACAACTTCCTATTACAAATGGACAAAACCGTTAAAAGCTCCTCCATAGAGAGAGTTGATCAACTTCGGACCATCAAAGTTGCTCGGTGTACAGTTTTTATTGTTCGTCTATGTCAAATTTTAAGAGTATAAGCTTCCGAGATTATTACGTTGCCAAAACACCAACTTTCTTTGACAAATGGTCCAAATCGTTAAAAAGCTCCTTGATAGAGAGAGTTGAGCAACTTCGGACCATCAAAGTTGCTCGGTGTATACTTTTTATTGTTCTACTATGTCAAACTTTACGAGTATAAGCTTACGAGATTATTTCGATGCCAGAACAAGAACTTTCTATGACAAATGGATGAAACCGTTAAAAGCTCCTCCATAGAGAGAGTTGAGAAACTTCGGACCATCAAAGTTCCTCGGTGTACACTTTTTATTGTTCTTCTATGTCCAATTTTACGACTATAAGCTTCGTAGATTATTTCGATGCCAAAAGACAACTTTCTATTACAGATGGACAAAACCGTTAAAAGCTCCTCCTTAGAGAGAGTTGGGCAATTTCGGACCATCAAAGTTGCTCGGTGTATACTTTTTATTGTTCTTCTATGTCAAATTTTTTGAGTATAAGCTTCCGAGATTATTACGATGGCAAAACACCAACTTTCTGTGGCAAATGGAAAAAATCATTAAAAGCTCCTCAATAGAGAGACTTGAGCAACTTTGGATCATCAAAGTTGCTCGGTGTATACTTTTTATTATTTTTTTATGTCAAATTTTACGAGTTTAAACTTCCTGGATTATTTCGATGCCAAAACAACAACCTTCTATGACAAATGGACAAAACTGATAAACATCCCTCCATAGAGAGAGTTGAGCAACTTCGTACCATCAAGGTGTCTCCGTGTACACTTTTTATTGTTCTTCTATGTCAAATTTTATGAGTATAATCATCGTAGATTATTTCGATGCCAAAACAACAACTTTTTATTACAAATGGACAAAACCGTTGAAAGCTCCACCATAGAGAAAGTTCAGCAATTTCGGACCATCAAAGTTGCTCGGTGTACACTTTTTATTGTTCTTCTATGTCAAATTTTATGAGTATAGGATTCCGAGATTATTTCGATGCCAAAACACCAATTTTCTATGACAAATGGTCAGAACCGTTAAAAAATCCTCCATAGAGAGAGTTGAGCAACTTCGAACCGTCAAAGTTGTTCGGTGTATACTTTTTCATTGTTCTTCTATGTCAAATTTTATGAGTATAAGCTTCCGAGATTATTACGATGGCAAAACACCAACTTTCTATGACAAATGGTCAAAACCGTTAAAAAGTTCCTCCATAGAGAGAATTGAGGAAGTTCGAACCGTCAAAGTTGCTCGGTGTACACTTTTTATTATTCTTCTATGTCAAATTTTACGAGTATAAGCTTTTGAGGTTATTACGATGCCAAAACAACAACTTTCTATGACAAATGGGCAAAACCGTTAAAATCTCCTCGATAGAGAGAGTTGAGCAACTTCGGAACGTCAAAGTTGCTCGGTGTACACTTTTTATTGTTCTTCTATGTCAAATTTTACGGGTATATGCTTCCAAGACTATTTCGATGCCAAAACACCAACTTTCTATGGCAAATGCTCCAAACCGTTAAAAAGCTCCACCGTAGAGAGAGTTGAGCAACGTCGGACCGTCAAAGTTGCTCGGTGTTCACTTGTTATTGTTCTTCTTTGTTAAATTTTTCGAGTATAGGCTTCCGAGATTACTACGATGGCAAAACACCAACTTTCTATGATAAATGGGCAAAACCGTTAAAAACTCCTCGAAAGATTGAGTTGAGCAACTTGGGACCGTCAAGGTTGCTCCGTGTACACTTTTTATTGTTCTTCTATGTCAAATTTTACGAGTATATGCTTCCGAGATTATTACGATGCCAAAACACCAACTTTCTATGACAAATGGTCCAAACCGTTAAAAAGCTCCTCGATCGAGAGAGTTGAGCAACTTCGAACCATCAAAGTTGCTCGGTGTACACTTTTTATTGTTCTTCTATGTCCAATTTTACGAGTATAAGCTTCGTAGATTATTTCGATGCCAAAACGACAACTTTATATTACAAATGGACAAAACCGTTAAAAGCTCCTCCATAGAGAGAGTTGAGCAACCTCAAACCATCAAAGTTGCTCGGTGTTCAATTTATATTGTTCTTCTATGTCAAATTTTACGAGTATATGTTTCTGAGATTATTTCGATGCCAAAACACCAACTTTCTGTGAGAAATGGACAAAATCATTAAAAGCACCTCCATAGAGAGAGTTGAGCAACTTCGGATCATCAAAGTTGCTCGGTGTACCCTTTTAATTGTTATTCTATTTCAAATTTTAAAAGTTTAAACTTCCTGGATTATTTCGATGCCAAAACAACAACTTTCGATGACAAATGCACAAAAATGATAAACGCTCCTCTATAGAGAGAGTTGAGCAACTTCGGAGCATCAAGGTTCCTCCATGTACACTTTTTATTGTTCTTCTATGTCAAATTTTATGAGTATAATCATCGTAGATTATTTCGATGCCAAAACAACAACTTTCTATTACAAATGGACAAAACCGTTGAAAGCTCCACCATAGAGAGAGTTCAGCAATTTCGGACCATCAAAGTTGCTCGGTGTACACTTTTTATTGTTCTTCTATGTCAATTTTTATGAGTATAGGATTCCGAGATTATTTCGATGCCAAAACACCAATTTTCTATGGCAAATGTTCCAAACCGTTAAAAAGCTCCCCCGTAGAGAGAGTTGAGCAACGTCGGACCGTCAAAGTTGCTCGGTGTACACTTTTTATTGTTCTTCTATGTCCAATTTTACGAGTATAAGCTTCGTAGATTATTTCGATGCCAAAACGACAACTTTATATTACAAATGGACAAAACCGTTAAAAGCTCCTCCTTAGAGAGAGTTGAGCAACCTCAAACCATCAAAGTTGCTCGGTGTTCAATTTATATTGTTTTTCTATGTCAAATTTTACGAGTATATGTTTTTGAGATTATTTCGATGCCAAAACACCAACTTTCTGTGAGAAATGGACAAAATCATTAAAAGCACCTCCATAGAGAGAGTTGAGCAACTTTGGATCATCAAAGTTGCTCGGTGTACGCTTTTTATTGTTATTCTATTTCAAATTTTACAAGTTTAAGCTTCCTGGATTATTTCGATTCCAAAACAACAACTTTCGATGACAAATGCACAAAAATGATAAACGCTCCTCCATAGAGAGAGTTGAGCAACTTCGGATCATCAAGGTTCCTCCATGTACACTTTTTATTGTTCTTCTATGTCAAATTTTATGAGTATAATCATCGTAGATTATTTCGATGCCAAAACAACAACTTTCTATTACAAATGGACAAAACCGTTGAAAGCTCCACCATAGAGAGAGTTCAGCAATTTCGGACCATCAAAGTTGCTCGGTGTACACTTTTTATTGTTCTTCTATGTCAAATTTTCTGAGTATAGGATTCCGAGATTATTTCGATGCCAAAACACCAATTTTTTATGACAAATGGTCAGAACCGTTAAAAAATCCTCCATAGAGAGAGTTGAGCAACTTCGAACCGTCAAAGTTGTTCGGTGTATACTTTTTTATTGTTCTTCTATGTCAAATTTTATGAGTATAAGCTTCCGAGATTATTACAATGGCAAAACACCAACTTTCTATGACAAATGGTCAAAACCGTTAAAAAGTTCCTCCATAGAGAGAATTGAGGAAGTTCGAACCGTCAAAGTTGCTCGGTGTACACTTTTTATTATTCTTCTATGTCAAATTTTTTGAGTGTAAGCTTCCGAGATTATTACGATGGCAAAACACCAACTTTCTGTGGCAAATGGAAAAAATCATTAAAAGTTCCTCTATAGAGAGACTTGAGCAACTTTGGATCATCAAAGTTGCTCGGTGTATACTTTTTATTGTTTTTTATGTCAAATTTTACGAGTTTAAACTTCCTGGATTATTTGGATGCCAAAACAACAACCTTCTATGACAAATGGACAAAACTGATAAACATCCCTCCATAGAGAGAGTTGAGCAACTTCGGACCATCAAGGTTCCTCCGTGTACACTTTTTATTGTTCTTCTATGTTAAATTTTATGAGTATAATCATCGTAGATTATTTCGATGCCAAAACTACAACTTTCTATTACAAATGGACAAAACCGTTGAAAGCTCCACCATAGAGAGAGTTCAGCAATTTCGGACCACCAAAGTTGCTCGGTGCACACTTTTTATTGTTCTTCTATGTCAAATTTTATGAGTATAGGATTCCGAGATTATTTCGATGCCAAAACACCAATTTTCTATGACAAATGGTCAGAACCGTTAAAAAATCCTCCATAAAGAGAGTTGAGCAACTTCGAACCGTCAAAGTTGCTCGGTGTACACTTTTTATTGTTCTTCTATGTCAAATTTTAAGAGTATAAGCTTTCGAGGTTATTACGATGCCAAAACAACAACTTTCTATGACAAATGGGCAAAACCGTTAAAATCTCCTCGATAGAGAGAGTTGAGCAACTTCGGAACGTCAAAGTTGCTCGGTGTACACTTTTTATTGTTCTTCTATGTCAAATTTTACGGGTATATGCTTCCAAGACTATTTCGATGACAAAACACCAACTTTCTATGACAAATAGTCCAAACCGTTAAAAAGCTCCTCCGTAGAGAGAGTTGAGCAACTTCGGACCGTCAAAGTTGCTCTGTGTTCACTTGTTATTGTTCTTCTATGTTAAATTTTTCGAGTATAGGCTTCCGAGATTACTACGATGGCAAAACACCAACTTTCTATGATAAATGGGCAAAACCGTTAAAAACTCCTCGAAAAAGAGAGTTGAGCAACTTGGGACCATCAAGGTTGCTCCGTGTACACTTTTTATTGTTCTTCTATGTCAAATTTTACGAGTATATGCTTCCGAGATTATTACGATGCCAAAACACCAACTTTCTATGACAAATGGTCCAAACCGTTAAAAAGCTCCTCGACCGAGAGAGTTGAGCAACTTCGAACCATCAAAGTTGCTCGGTGTACACTTTTTATTGTTCTTCTATGTCCAATTTTATGAGTATAAGCTTCGTAGATTATTTCGATGCCAAAACGACAACTTTATATTACAAATGGACAAAACCGTTAAAAGCTCCTCCATAGAGAGAGTTGAGCAACCTCAAACCATCAAAGTTGCTCGGTGTGCAATTTTTATTGTTCTTCTATGTCAAATTTTACGAGTATATGTTTCTGAAATTATTTCGATGCCAAAACACCAACTTTCTGTGAGAAATGGACAAAATCATTAAAAGCACCTCCATAGAGAGAGTTGAGCAACTTCGGATCATCAAAGTTGCTCGGTGTACACTTTTTATTGTTATTCTATTTCAAATTTTACAAGTTTAAACTTCCTGGATTATTTCGATGCCAAAACAACAACTTTCGATGACAAATGCACAAAAATGATAAACGCTCCTCCATAGAGAGAGTTGAGCAACTTCGGATCATCAAGGTTCCTCCATGTACACTTTTTATTGTTCTTCTATGTCAAATTTTATGAGTATAATCATCGTAGATTATTTCGATGCCAAAACAACAACTTTCTATTACAAATGGACAAAACCGTTGAAAGCTCCACCATAGAGAGAGTTCAGCAATTTCGGACCATCAAAGTTGCTCGGTGTACACTTTTTATTGTTCTTCTATGTCAAATTTTATGAGTATAGGATTCCGAGATTATTTCGATTCCAAAACACCAATTTTTTATGACAAATGGTCAGAACCATTAAAATGTCCTCCATAGAGAGAGTTGAGCAACTTCGAACCGTCAAAGTTATTCGGTGTATACTTTTTTATTGTTCTTCTATGTCAAATTTTATGAGTATAAGCTTCCGAGATTATTACAATGGCAAAACACCAACTTTCTATGACAAATGGTCAAAACCGTTAAAAAGTTCCTCCATAGAGAGAATTGAGGAAGTTTGAACCGTCAAAGTTGCTCGGTGTACACTTTTTATTATTCTTCTATGTCAAATTTTTTGATTGTAAGCTTCCGAGATTATTACGATGGCAAAACACCAACTTTCTGTGGTAAATGGAAAAAATCATTACAAGCTCCTCTATAGAGAGACTTGAGCAACTTCGGATCATCAAAGTTGCTCGGTGTATACTTTTTATTGTTTTTCTATGTCAAATTTTACGAGTTTAAACTTCCTGGATTATTTCGATGCCAAAACAACAACCTTCTATGACAAATGGACAAAACAGATAAACGTCCCTTCATAGAGAGAGTTGAGCAACTTCGGACCATCAAGGTTCCTCCGTGTACACTTTTTATTGTTCTTCTATGTCAAACTTTATGAGTATAATCATCGAAGATTATTTCGATGCCAAAACAACAACTTTCTATTACAAATGGACAAAACCGTTGAAGGCTCCACCATAGAGAGAGTTCAGCAATTTCGGACCATCAAAGTTGCTCGGTGCACACTTTTTATTGTTCTTCTATGTCAAATTTTATGAGTATAAGCTTCCGAGATTATTACGATGGCAAAACACCAACTTTCTATGACAAATGGTCAAAAGCGTTAAAAAGTTCCTCCATAGAGAGAATTGAGGAAGTTCGAACCGTCAAAGGTGCTCGGTGTACACTTTTTATTGTTCTTCTATGTCAAATTTTACGAGTATAAGCTTTCGAGGTTATTACGATGCCAAAACAACAACTTTCTATGACAAATGGGCAAAACCGTTAAAATCTCCTCGATAGAGAGAGTTGAGCAACTTCGGAACGTCAAAGTTGCTCGGTGTACACTTTTTATTGTTCTTCTATGTCAAATTTTACGGGTATATGCTTCCAAGACTATTTCGATGCCAAAACACCAACTTTCTATGACAAATGGTCCAAACCGTTAAAAAGCTCCTCCGTAGAGAGAGTTGAGCAACTTCGGACCGTCAAAGTTGCTTGGTGTTCAAATTTTATTGTTCTTCTATGTTAAATTTTTCGAGTAAAGGCTTCCGAGATTACTACGATGGCAAAACACCAACTTTCTATGATAAATGGGCAAAACCGTTAAAAACTCCTCGAAAGAGAGAAATGCGCAACTTGGGACCGTCAAGGTTGCTCCGTGTACACTTTTTACTGTTCTTCTATGTCAAATTTTATGAGTATATGCTTCCGAGATTATTACGATGCCAAAACACCAACTTTCTATGACAAATGGTCCAAACCGTTAAAAAGCTCCTCGATCGAGAGAGTTGAGCAACTTCGAACCATCAAAATTGCTCGGTGTACACTTTTTATTGTTCTTCTATGTCCAATTTTACGAGTATAAGCTTCCGAGATTATTTAGATGACAAAACACCAACTTTCTATGACAAATGGACAAAATCATTAAAAGCTCCTCCATAGACAGAGTTGAGCAACTTCGGATCGTAAAAGTTGCTCAATGTACACTTTTTATTGTACTAACTCTATTTAAAATTTTACGAATATAGGCATCGTAGATTATTTCGATGCCAACAAACCAACTTTCTATTACAAATGGAAAAAACTGTTAAAAGCTCCACCATAGAGAGAGTTGAGCAACTTCGGACCATCAAAGCTTCTCGCTGTACACTTTTTATTGTTCTTCTATGTCGAATTTTACGAGTATAACCTTTCGAGATTATTTCGATGCCAAAACACCAACTTTCTATGACAAATGGTCAAAACCGTTAAAAAGCTCCTCCATAGAGAGAGTTGAGCAACTTCGGACTGTCAAAGTTGCTCTGTGCACACTTTTTATTGTTCTTCTATGTCAAATTTTATGAGTATAAGCTTCCGAGGTTATTACGATGCCAAAACACTAACTTCCAATGACAAATGAGTAAAACCGTTAAAAAGATCCTCGATAGAGTGAGTTGAGCCACTTCGAACTATCGAAGTTGCTCGGTGTACACTTTTTATTGTTCTTCTATGTGGAATTTTACGAGTATAAGCTTTGTCGATTGTTTCGATGCCAAAACAACAACTTTCTGTTACAGATAGACAAAACCGTTAAAAGCTCTACCATAGAGAGAGTTGAGAACCTTCGGACCATCAAAGTTGCTCGGTGTACACTTTTTATTGTTCTTCTACGTCAAATTTTACGAGTATAAGCTTCCGAGATTATTAGGATGGCAAAGCACCAACTTTCTATGACAAATGGTCAAAACCATTAAAAACTCCTCGATAGAGAGAGTTCAGCAACTTCGGATCCTTAAGGTTGCTCGGTGTACAGTTTTTATTGTTCGTCTATGTCAAATTTTAGGAGTATAAGCTTCCGAGATTATTACGATGCCAAAACACCAACTTTCTATGACAAATGGTCAAAACCGTTAAAAAGCTGCTTGATAGAGAAAGTTGACCAACTTCGGACCATCAAAGTTGCTCGGTGTATACTTTTTATTGTTCTACTATATCAAACTTTACGAGTATAACTTCCGAGATTATTTCGATGCCAAAACAACAACTTTCTATGGCAAATGGACAAAACCGTTAAAAGCTGCTCCATAAAGAGAGTTGAGAAACTTCGGACCATCAAAGTTCCTCGGTGTACACTTGTTATTGTTCTTCTACGTCCAATTTTATGAGTATAAGCTTCGTATATTATTTCGATGCAAAAATGAAAACTTTCTATTACAAATGGACAAAACCGTTAAAAGCTCCTCCATAGAGAGAGTTGATCAACTTCGGACCATCAAAGTTGCTAGGTGTAGACTTTTTATTGTTCTTCTACGTCAAATTTTACGAGTATAGGCATCGTAGATTATTTCAATGCCAAAACAACAACTTTCTATTACAAACGGATAAAACCGTTAAAAACTCCACCATAGAGAGAGTTGAGCAACTTCGGTCCGTCAACGTTGCTCGGTGTACACTTTTTACTGTACTTCTATGTCGAATTTTACGAGTATAAGCATCGTAGATTTTTTTGATGCCAAAACAACAACTTTCTATTATAAATGGACAAAACCGTCAAAAGCTCCACCATAGAGAGAATTCAGCAACTTCGGATCATCAAAGTTGCTCGGTATACACTTTTTATTGTTCTTCTATGTCTAATTTTATGAGTATGAGCTTCCGAGATTATTTCGATGTCAAAACACCAAGTTTCTATGACAAATGGACCAAATCATTAAAAGCTCCTCCATAGAGAGATTTGAGAACTTCAGACCATCAAAGTTGCTCGGTGTACACTTTTTATTGTTCTTCTATGTCAAATTTTACGAGTATAAGTTTTTGAGATTTTTTCGATGCCAAAACGCCAGCATTCTGTGACAAATGGTCAAAACCGTTAAAAAGCTCCTCCATAGAGAGAGTTGAGCAACTTCGGACTGTCAAAGTTGCTCGGTGTACACTTTTTATTGTTCTTCTATGTCAAATTTTATGAGTATAAGCTTCCGAGGTTATTACAATGCCAAAACACCAACTTCCTATGACAAATGGATAAAACCGTTAAAAAGATCCTCGATAGAGTGAGTTGAGCAACTTCGAACTATCGAAGTTACTCGGTGTACACTTTTTATTGTTCTTCTATGTCGAATTTTATGAGTATAAACTTCGTCGATTGTTTCGATGCCAAAACAACAACTTTCTGTTACAGATAGACAAAACCGTTAAAAGCTCTACCGTAGAGAGAGTTGAGCAACTTCGGACCATCAAAGTTGCTTGGTGTACACTTTTTATTGTTCTTCTATGTCAAATTTTATGAGTATGAGCTTCCGAGATTTTTTCGATGCCAAAACATCAACTTTCTATGACAAATGGACAAAATCATTAAAAGCTCCTTCATACAGAGACTTGAGCAACTTCATATCATCAAAGTTGCTCGGTGTACAATTTTTATTGTTCTTCTATGTCAAATTTTACGAGTATAAGCTTCTGAGATTATTTCGATGACAAAACACCAACTTTCTATGACAAAGGGACAAAATCATTAAAAGCTCCTCCATAGACAGAGTTGAGCAACTTCGGATCGTAAAAGTTGCTCAATGTACACTTTTTATTGTACTAATTCTATTTAAAATTTTATGAATATAGGCATCGTAGATTATTTCGATGCCAACAAACCAACTTTCTATTACTAATGGACAAAACCGTTAAAAGCTCCACCATAGAGAGAGTTGAGCAACTTCGGACCATCAAAGCTGCTCGCTGTACACTTTTTATTTTTCTTCTATGTCGAATTTTACGAGTATAACCTTCCGAGATTATTTCGATGCCAAAACACCAACTTTCTATGACAAATGGTCAAAACCGTTAAAAAGCTCCTGCATAGAGAGAGTTGAGCAACTTCGGACTGTCAAACTTGCTCGGTGCACACTTTTTATTGTTCTTCTATGTCAAATTTTATGAGTATAAGCTTCCGAGGTTATTACGAGGCCAAAACACCAACTTCCTATGACAAATGGGTAAAACCGTTAAAAAGATCCTCGATAGAGTGAGTTGAGCAACTTCGAACTATCGAAGTTGCTCGGTGTACACTTTTTATTGTTCTTCTATGTGGAATTTTACGAGTATAAGCTTTGTCGATTGTTTCGATGCCAAAACAACAACTTTCTGTTACAGATAGACAAAACCGTTAAAAGCTCCACCATAGAGAGAGTTGAGAACCTTCGGACCGTCAAAGTTGCTCGGTGTACACTTTTTATTGTTCTTCTACGTCAACTTTTACGAGTATAAGCTTCCGAGATTATTAGGATGGCAAAGCACCAACTTTCTATGACAAATGGTCAAAACCATTAAAAACTCCTCGATAGAGAGAGTTGAGCAACTTCGGTTCCTTAAGGTTGCTCGGTGTACAGTTTTTATTGTTCGTCTATGTCAAATTTTAGGAGTATAAGCTTCCGAGATTATTACGATGCCAAAACACCAACTTTCTATGACAAATGGTCAAAACCGTTAAAAAGCTCCTTGATAGAGAAAGTTGAGCAACTTCGGACCATCAAAGTTGCTCGGTGTATACTTTTTATTGTTCTACTATGTCAAACTTTACGAGTATAAGCTTCCGAGATTATTTCGATGCCAAAACAACAACTTTCTATGGCAAATGGACAAAACCGTTAAAAGCTCCTCCATAGAGAGAGTTGAGAAACTTCGGACCATCAAAATTCCTCGGTGTACACTTGTTATTGTTCTTCTACGTCCAATTTTATGAGTATAAGCTTCGTATATTATTTCGATGCAAAAATGACAACTTTCTATTACAAATGGACAAAACCGTTAAAAGCTCCTCCATAGAGAGAGTTGATCAACTTCGGACCATCAAAGTTGCTAGGTGTAGACTTTTTATTGTTCTTCTACGTCAAATTTTACGAGTATAGGCATCGTAGATTATTTCAATGCCAAAACAACAACTTTCTATTACAAACGGATAAAACCGTTAAAATCTCCACCATAGAGAGAGTTGAGCAACTTTGGTCCGTCAAAGTTGCTCGGCGTACACTTTTTACTGTGCTTCTATGTCGAATTTTACGAGTATAAGCATCGTAGATTATTTTGATGCCAAAACAACAACTTTCTATTACAAATGGACAAAACCGTTAAAAGCTCCACCATAGAGAGAATTCAGCAACTTCGGATCATCAAAGTTGCTCGGCATACACTTTTTATTGTTCTTCTATGTCGAATTTTATGAGTATGAGCTTCCGAGATTATTTCGATGTCAAAACACCAACTTTCTATGACAAATGGACAAAATCATTAAAAGCTCCTCCATAGAGAGATTTGAGAACTTCAGATCATCAAAGTTGCTCGGTGTACACTTTTTATTGTTCTTCTATGTCAAATTTTACGAGTATAAGTTTTTGAGATTTTTTCGATGCCAAAACGCCAACATTCTGTGACAAATTGACAAAACCATTAAAAGCTCCTTCATACAGAGACTTGAGCAACTTCATATCATCAAAGTTGCTCGGTGTACACTTTTTATTGTTCTTCTATGTCGAATTTTACGAGTATAACTTTCCGAGATTATTTCAATGCCAAAACACCAACTTTCTATGATAAATGGTCAAAACTGTTAAAAAGCTCCTCCATAGAGAGAGTTGAGCAACTTCGGACTGTCAAAGTTGCTCGGTGTACACTTTTTATTGTTCTTCTATGTCAAATTTTATGAGTATAAGCTTCCGAGGTTATTACAATGCCAAAACACCAACTTCCTAAGACAAATGGATAAAACCGTTAAAAAGATCCTCGATAGAGTGAGTTGAGCAACTTCGAACTATCGAAGTTACTCGGTGTACACTTTTTATTGTTCTTCTATGTCGAATTGTATGAGTATAAGCTTCGTCGATTGTTTCGATGCCAAAACAACAACTTTCTGTTACAGAAAGACAAAACCGTTAAAAGCTCCACCATAGAGAGAGTTGAGCAACTTCGAACCATCAAAGTTGCTAGGTGTACACTTTTTATTGTTCTTCTATGTCAAATTTTATGAGTATGAGCTTCCGAGATTATTTCGATGCCAAAACACCAACTTTCTATGACAAATGGACAAAATCATTAAAAGCTCCTTCATACAGAGACTTGAGCAACTTCATATCATCAAAGTTGCTCGGTGTACACTTTTTATTGTTCTTCTATGTCAAATTTTACGAGTATAAGCTTCTGAGATTATTTCGATGACAAAACACCAACTTTCTATGACAAATGGACAAAATCATTAAAAGCTCCTCCATAGACAGAGTTGAGCAACTTCGGATCATAAAAGTTGCTCAATGTACACTTTTTATTGTACTAATTCTATTTAAAATTTTACGAATATAGGCATCGTAGATTATTTCGATGCCAACAAACCAACTTTCTATTAGAAATGGACAAAAACCGTTAAAAGCTCCACCATAGAGAGAGTTGAGCAACTTCGGACCATCAAAGTTGCTCGCCGTACACTTTTTATTGTTCTTCTATGTCGAATTTTACGAGTATAACCTTCCGAGATTATTTCGATTCCAAAACACCAACTTTCTATGACAAATGGTCAAAACCGTTAAAAAGCTCCTCCATTGAGAGAGTTGAGCAACTTCGGACCGTCAAAGTTGCTCGGTGCACACTTTTTATTGTTCTTCTATGTCAAATTTTATCAGTATAAACTTCCGAGGTTATTACGATGCCAAAACACCAACTTCCTATGACAAATGGGTAAAACCGTTAAAAAGATCCTCGATAGAGTGAGTTGAGCAACTTCGAACTATCGAAGTTGCTCGGTGTACACTTTTTATTGTTCTTCTATGTGGAATTTTACGAGTATAAGCTTCCGAGATTATTAGGATGGCAAAGCACCAACTTTCTATGACAAATGGTCAAAACCGTTAAAAACTCCTCGATAGATAGAGTTGAGCAACTTCGGACCCTCAAAGTTGCTCGGTGTACAGTTTTTATTGTTCGTCTATGTCAAATTTTAAGAGTATAAGCTTCCGAGATTATTACGATGCCAAAACACCAACTTTCTATGACAAATGGTCGAAATCGTTAAAAATCTCCTTGATAGAGAAAGTTGAGCAACTTCGGACCATCAATGTTGCTCGGTGTATACTTTTTATTGTTCTACTATGTCAAACTTTACGAGTATAAGCTTCCGAGATTATTTCAATGCCAAAACAACAACTTTCTATGGCAAATGGACAAAACCGTTAAAAGCTCCTCCATAGAGAGAGTTGAGAAACTTCGGACCATCAAAGTTCCTCGGTGTACATTTGTTATTGTTCTTCTACGTCCAATTTTATGAGTATAAGCTTCGTAGATTATTTCGATGCCAAAATGACAACTTTCTATTACAAATGGACAAAACCGTTAAAAGCTCCCCTATAGATAGAGTTGAGCAACTTCGGACCATCAAAGTTGCTCGGTGTAGAATTTTTATTGTTCTTCTATGTCAAATTTTACGAGTATAAGCTTCTGAGATTATTTCGATTCTAAAACACCAACTTTCTATGACAAATGGATAAAATCATTAAAAGCTCCTCCATAGAAAGAGTTGAGCAACTTCGAATCATCAAAGTTGCTCGGTGTACACATTGTTCTTCTATGTCAAATTTTATGAGTTTAAACTTCTTGAATTATTTCGATTCCAAAACAATAACTTTCTACGAAAAATGGACAAAACCGATAAACGCTCCTCCATAGAGAGAGTTGAGCAAATTCGGACCACCAAGGTTGCTCCGTGTACACTTTTTATTGATCTTCTATGTCAAATTTTACGAGTGTAAGCATCGTAGATTATTTCAATGCCAAAACAACAACTTTCTATTACAAATGGACAAAACCGTTAAAAGCTCCACCATAGATAGAATTGAGCAACTTCAGACCATCGAAGTTGCTCGGTGTACACTTTTTACAGTTCTTCTACGTCGAATTTTACGAGTATAAGCTTCCGAGATGATTTCGATGCCAAAACACCAACTTTCTAGGACAAATAGTCAAAACCGTTAAAAAGCTCCTCCATAGAGAGAGTTGCGCAACTTCGGACCATCAAGGTTTCTCTGTGTACATTTTTTATTGTTCTTCTATGTCAAATTTTATGAGTATAAGCATCGTAGATTATTTCGATGAAAAAAGAACAACTTTCTATTACAAATGGACACAACCGTTAAAAGCTCCACTATAGAGAAAGTTGAGCAACTTCCGACCATCAAAGTTGCTCGGTGTACACTTTTTATTGTTCTTTTATGTCGAATTTTACGACTATAAGCTTCCGAGATTTTTTCGATGCCAAAACACCAACTTTCTATGACAAATGGTCAAAACTTTTAAAAAGCTCCTCCATAGGGAGAGTTGAGCAACTTCGGACCGTCAAAATTGCTCGGCGTACACTTTTTACTGTTCTTCTATGTCAAATTTTACGAGTATAAGTTTTCGAGATTATTACGATGCCAAAACACCAACTTTCTATGAAAAATGGACAAAATCATTAAAAGCTCCACCATAGATATAGTTGAGCAACTTCCGATCGTAAAAGTAGCACAATGTACACTTTTAATTGTTCTTCTATGTCAAATTTTATGAGTATAAGCTTCTGAGATTATTTCGATGCCAAAAGACCAACTTTCTATGACAAATGGACAAAATCATTAAAAGCTCCTCCATAGATAGAGTTGAGCAACTTCGGATCGTAAAAGTTGCTCGATGTACACTTTTTATTGTTCTTCTATGTCAAATTTTACGAGTATAAGCATCGTAGATTATTTCGATGCCAAAACAACAAATTTCTATTAAAAATGGACAAAACCGTTAAAAGCTCCACCATAGAGAGATTTGAGCAACTTCGGACTATCAATGTTGCTCGGTGTACACTTTTTACTGTTCTTCTATGTCGAATTTTACGAGTATAAGCTTCTGAGGTTATTTCGATGCCAAAACAACAACTTCCTATTACAAATGGACAAAACCGTTAAAAGCTCCTCCATAGAGAGAGTTGATCAACTTCGGACCATCAAAGTTGCTCGGTGTACAGTTTTTATTGTTCGTCTATGTCAAATTTTAAGAGTATAAGCTGCCGAGATTATTACGATGCCAAAACACCAACTTTCTTTGACAAATGGTCCAAATCGTTAAAAAGCTCCTTGATAGAGAGAGTTGAGCAACTTCGGACCATCAAAGTTGCTCGGTGTATACTTTTTATTGTTCTACTATGTCAAACTTTACGAGTATAAGCTTACGAGATTATTTCGATGCCAGAACAATAACTTTCTATGACAAATGGATGAAACCGTTAAAAGCTCCTCCATAGAGAGAGTTGAGAAACTTCGGACCATCAAAGTTCCTCGGTGTACACTTTTTATTGTTCTTCTATGTCCAATTTTACGACTATAAGCTTCGTAGATTATTTTGATGCCAAAAAGACAACTTTCTATGTCAAATTTTTTGAGTATAAGCTTCCGAGATTATTACGATGGCAAAACACCAACTTTCTGTGGCAAATGGAAAAAATCATTAAAAGCTCCTCTATAGAGAGACTTGAGCAACTTTGGATCATCAAAGCTGCTCGGTGTATACTTTTTATTATTTTTTATGTCAAATTTTACGAGTTTAAACTTCCTGGATTATTTCGATGCCAAAACAACAACCTTCTATGACAAATGGAAAAAACTGATAAACATCCCTCCATAGAGAGAGTTGAGCAACTTCGGACCATCAAGGTTCCTCCGTGTACACTTTTTATTGTTCTTCTATGTCAAATTTTATGAGTATAATCATCGTAGATTATTTCGATGCCAAAACAACAACTTTCTATTACAAATGGACAAAACCGTTGAAAGCTCCACCATAGAGAGAGTTCAGCAATTTTGGACCATCAAAGTTGCTCGGTGCACACTTTTTATTGTTCTTCTATGTCAAATTTTATGAGTATAGGATTCCGAGATTATTTCGATGCCAAAACACCAATTTTCTATGACAAATGGTCAGAACCGTTAAAAAATCCTCCATAGAGAGAGTTGAGCAACTTCGAACCGTCAAAGTTGTTCGGTGTATACTTTTTATTGTTCTTCTATGTCAAATTTTATGAGTATAAGCTTCCGAGATTATTACGATGGCAAAACACCAACTTTCTATGACAAATGGTCAAAACCGTTAAAAAGTTCCTCCATAGAGAGAATTGAGGAAGTTCGAACCGTCAAAGTTGCTCGGTGTACACTTTTTATTGTTCTTCTATGTCAAATTTTACGAGTATAAGCTTTTGAGGTTATTACGATGCCAAAACAACAACTTTCTATGACAAATGGGCAAAACCGTTAAAATCTCCTCGATAGAGAGAGTTGAGCAACTTCGGAACGTCAAAGTTGCTCGGTGTACACTTTTTATTGTTCTTCTATGTCAAATTTTACGGGTATATGCTTCCAAGACTATTTCGATGCCAAAACACCAACTTTCTATGACAAATGGTCCAAACCGTTAAAAAGCTCCTCCGTAGAGAGAGTTGGGCAACTTCGGACCGTCAAAGTTGCTTGGTGTTCAGTTTTTATTGTTCTTCTATGTTAAATTTTTCGAGTATAGGCTTCCGAGATTACTACGATGGCAAAACACCAACTTTCTATGATAAATGGGCAAAACCGTTAAAAACTCCTCGAAAGAGAGAAATGAGCAACTTGGGACCGTCAAGGTTGCTCCGTGTACACTTTTTACTGTTCTTCTATGTCAAATTTTATGAGTATATGCTTCCGAGATTATTACGATGCCAAAACACCAACTTTCTATGACAAATGGTCCAAACCGTTAAAAAGCTCCTCGATCGAGAGAGTGGAGGAACTTCGAACCATCAAAGTTGCTCGGTGTACACTTTTTATTGTTCTTCTATGTCCAATTTTACGAGTATGAGCTTCGTAGATTATTTCGATGCCAAAACGACAACTTTATATTACAAATGGACAAAACCGTTAAAAGCTCCTCCATAGAGAGAGTTGAGCAACCTAAAACCATCAAAGTTGCTCGGTGTTCAATTTTTATTGTTCTTCTATGTCAAATTTTACGAGTATATGTTTCAGAGATTATTTCGATGCCAAAACACCAACTTTCTGTGAGAAATGGACAAAATCATTAAAAGCACCTCCATAGAGAGAGTTGAGCAACTTCGGACCATCAAAGTTGCTCGGTGTACACTTTTTATTGTTCTTCTATGTCAAATTTTATGAGTATAAGCTTCCGAGGTTATTACGATGCCAAAACACCAATTTCCTATGACAAATGGGTAAAACCGTTAAAAAGATCCTCCATAGAGAGAATTGAGTAACTTCGGAGCGTCAAAGTTGCTCGGTGTACACTTTTTATTGTTCTTCTATGTCAAATTTTATGAGTTTAACCTTCCTGGATTATTTCGATGCCAAAACAACAACTTTCAATGACAAATGG
Organism: Euonymus europaeus; assembly: GCA_963580455.1. Lineage (NCBI taxonomy): Eukaryota > Viridiplantae > Streptophyta > Magnoliopsida > Celastrales > Celastraceae > Euonymus > Euonymus europaeus. Next base: position 12,199,018 of record OY756965.1, read on the forward strand.
ACAAAACCGTTAAAAAGCTCCTCGATAGAGAGAGTTGAGCAACTTCGGACCGTCAAAGACGCTCGGTGTACATTTTTTATTGTTCTTCTATGTCAAATTTTATGTGTATAAGTTTCTGAGATTATTACGATGGCAAAACACCAACTTTCTATGACAAATGGGCAAAACCGTTTAAAAGCTCCTCGATAGATAGAGTTGAGCAACTTCGAACCATCAAAGTTGCTCGGTGTACACTTTTTATTGTTCTTCTACGTCGAATTTTATGAGTATAAGCTTCCGAGATTATTTCGATGCCAAAACACCAACATTCTATGACAAAAGGTTAAAACCGTTAAAACGCTCCTCCATAGAGAGAGTTGAGCAACTTCGGACCGTCAAAGTTGCTCGGTGTTCAACTTTTATTGTTCTTCTATGTCAAATTTTTTGAGTATAAGCTTCCGAGATTATTACGATGGCAAAACACCAACTTTCTATGACAAATGGTAAAAACCGTTAAAAACTCCTCGATAGAGAGAGTTGAGCAACTTGGGACTATCAAAGTTGCTCAGTGTATACTTTTTATTGTTCTACTATGTCAAAATTTACGAGTATAAGCTTCCGAGATTATTTCGATGCCAAAACAAAAACTTTCTATGACAAATAGACAAAAACCATTAAAAGCTCTTCCATAGAGAGAGTTGAGCAACATCGGACCATCAAAAAGGCTCGGTGTACACTTTTTATTGTTCTTCTATGTCCAATTTTATGAGTATAAGCTTCGTAGATTATTTCGATGTCAAAATGACAACCTTCTTTTACAAATGGAAAAAACTGTTAAAAGCTCCTCCATAGAGAGAGTTGAGCAACTTTGGACCATCAAAGTTGCTCGGTGTACACTTTTTATTGTTCTTCTATGTCGAATTTTACGAGTATAAGCTTCCGAGATTATTTCGATGCCAAAACACCAACTTTCTACGACAAATGGTCAAAACGGTTAAAAATCTCCTCCATAGAGAGAGTTGAGCAACTTCGAACCGTCAAAATTGCTCATTGTACACCTTTTATTGTTCTTCTGTATCAAATTTTACGAGCATATGTTTTCGAGATTATTACGATGCCAAAACACCAACTTTCTATGACAAATGGACAAAATCATTAAAAGCTCCTCCATAGAGAGAGTTGAGCAACTTCGAACCGTCAAAATTGCTCAGTGTACACCTTTTATTGTTCTTCTGTGTCAAATTTTACGAGCATATGTTTTCGAGATTATTACAATACCAAAACAACAACTTTCTATGACAAATGGACAAAATCATTAAAAGCTCCTCCATAGATAGAGTTGAGTAACTTCGGATCATAAAAGTTGCTCAATGTACACTTTTTATTGTTCTTTTATGTCAAATTTTATGAGTATAAGCATCGCAGATTATTTCGATGCCAAAACAACAACTTTCTATTACAAATGGACAAAACCGTTAAAAGCTCCACAATAGAGAGAGTTCAGCAACTTCGAATCATCAAAGTTGCTCGGTGTACACTTTTTATTGTTCTTCTATGTCGAATTTTATGAGTATTAGCTCCCGAGATTATTTCGATGTCAAAACACAAACTTTCTATGACAAATGGGCAAAACCGTTAAAAAGCTCCTCCATAGAGAGAATTGAGGAAGTTCGAACAGTCAAAGTTGCTCGGTGTACACTTTTTATTGTTCTTCTATGTCAAATTTTACGAGTATAAGCTTCCGAGGTTATTACGATGCCAAAACAACAACTTTCTATGACAAATGGCAAAACCGTTAGAAAGCTCCTCGATAGAGAGAGTTGAGCAACTTCGGACCGTCAAAGTTGCTCGGTGTACACTTTTTATTGTTCTTCTATGTCAAATTTTACGGGTATATGCTTCCGACATTATTTCGATGCCAAAAAACCAACTTTCTATGAAAAATGGTCCAAACCGTTAAAAAGCTCCTCCGTAGAGAGAGTTGAGCAACTTCGGACCGCCAAAATTGTTCGGTGTTCACTTTTTATTGTTCTTCTATGTTAAATTTTTCGAGTACAAGCTTCCGAGATTACTACGATGGCAAAACACCAACTTTCTATGATAAATGGGCAAAACCGTTAAAAACTCCTCGATAGAGAGAGTTGAGCAACTTGGGACCGTCAAAGTTGCTCCATGTACACTTTTTATTGTTCTTCTATGTCAAATTTTACGAGTATATGCTTCCAAGATTATTACGATGCCAAAACACAAACTTTCTATGAAAAATGTTCCAAACCGTTAAAAAGCTCCTTGATCGGGAGAGTTGAGCAACTTCTGACAATTAAAGTTTGTCGGTGTACACTTTTTATTATTCTTCTATTTCCAATTTTACGAGTATAAGCTTCGTAGATTATTTCGATTCCAAAATGACAACTTTATATTACAAATGGACAAAACCGTTAAAAGCTCCTCCATAGAGAGAGTTTAGCAACCTCGGACCATCGAAGTTGCTCGGTGTTCACTTTTTATTGTCTTCTATGTCAAATTTTACGAGTATAAGTTTCTGAGATTATTTCGATGCCAAAACACTAACTTTCTGTGAGAAATGGAAAAAACCGTTAAAAGCTCCTCCATAGAGAGAGTTGATCAACTTCGGACCATCAAAGTTGCTAGGTGTAGACTTTTTATTGTTCTTCTATGTCAAATTTTACGGTTATAAGTTTCCTATATTATTTCGATGCGAAAACAACAACTTTCTATGACAAAGCTCCTCCATAGACAGAGTTGAGCAACTTCGGATCGTAAAAGTTGCTCAATGTACACTTTTTATTGTACTAATTCTATTTAAAATTTTATGAATATAGGCATCGTAGATTATTTCGATGCCAACAAACCAACTTTCTATTACTAATGGACAAAACCGTTAAAAGCTCCACCATAGAGAGAGTTGAGCAACTTCGGACCATCAAAGCTGCTCGCTGTACACTTTTTATTTTTCTTCTATGTCGAATTTTACGAGTATAACCTTCCGAGATTATTTCGATGCCAAAACACCAACTTTCTATGACAAATGGTCAAAACCGTTAAAAAGCTCCTGCATAGAGAGAGTTGAGCAACTTCGGACTGTCAAACTTGCTCGGTGCACACTTTTTATTGTTCTTCTATGTCAAATTTTATGAGTATAAGCTTCCGAGGTTATTACGAGGCCAAAACACCAACTTCCTATGACAAATGGGTAAAACCGTTAAAAAGATCCTCGATAGAGTGAGTTGAGCAACTTCGAACTATCGAAGTTGCTCGGTGTACACTTTTTATTGTTCTTCTATGTGGAATTTTACGAGTATAAGCTTTGTCGATTGTTTCGATGCCAAAACAACAACTTTCTGTTACAGATAGACAAAACCGTTAAAAGCTCCACCATAGAGAGAGTTGAGAACCTTCGGACCGTCAAAGTTGCTCGGTGTACACTTTTTATTGTTCTTCTACGTCAACTTTTACGAGTATAAGCTTCCGAGATTATTAGGATGGCAAAGCACCAACTTTCTATGACAAATGGTCAAAACCATTAAAAACTCCTCGATAGAGAGAGTTGAGCAACTTCGGTTCCTTAAGGTTGCTCGGTGTACAGTTTTTATTGTTCGTCTATGTCAAATTTTAGGAGTATAAGCTTCCGAGATTATTACGATGCCAAAACACCAACTTTCTATGACAAATGGTCAAAACCGTTAAAAAGCTCCTTGATAGAGAAAGTTGAGCAACTTCGGACCATCAAAGTTGCTCGGTGTATACTTTTTATTGTTCTACTATGTCAAACTTTACGAGTATAAGCTTCCGAGATTATTTCGATGCCAAAACAACAACTTTCTATGGCAAATGGACAAAACCGTTAAAAGCTCCTCCATAGAGAGAGTTGAGAAACTTCGGACCATCAAAATTCCTCGGTGTACACTTGTTATTGTTCTTCTACGTCCAATTTTATGAGTATAAGCTTCGTATATTATTTCGATGCAAAAATGACAACTTTCTATTACAAATGGACAAAACCGTTAAAAGCTCCTCCATAGAGAGAGTTGATCAACTTCGGACCATCAAAGTTGCTAGGTGTAGACTTTTTATTGTTCTTCTACGTCAAATTTTACGAGTATAGGCATCGTAGATTATTTCAATGCCAAAACAACAACTTTCTATTACAAACGGATAAAACCGTTAAAATCTCCACCATAGAGAGAGTTGAGCAACTTTGGTCCGTCAAAGTTGCTCGGCGTACACTTTTTACTGTGCTTCTATGTCGAATTTTACGAGTATAAGCATCGTAGATTATTTTGATGCCAAAACAACAACTTTCTATTACAAATGGACAAAACCGTTAAAAGCTCCACCATAGAGAGAATTCAGCAACTTCGGATCATCAAAGTTGCTCGGCATACACTTTTTATTGTTCTTCTATGTCGAATTTTATGAGTATGAGCTTCCGAGATTATTTCGATGTCAAAACACCAACTTTCTATGACAAATGGACAAAATCATTAAAAGCTCCTCCATAGAGAGATTTGAGAACTTCAGATCATCAAAGTTGCTCGGTGTACACTTTTTATTGTTCTTCTATGTCAAATTTTACGAGTATAAGTTTTTGAGATTTTTTCGATGCCAAAACGCCAACATTCTGTGACAAATTGACAAAACCATTAAAAGCTCCTTCATACAGAGACTTGAGCAACTTCATATCATCAAAGTTGCTCGGTGTACACTTTTTATTGTTCTTCTATGTCGAATTTTACGAGTATAACTTTCCGAGATTATTTCAATGCCAAAACACCAACTTTCTATGATAAATGGTCAAAACTGTTAAAAAGCTCCTCCATAGAGAGAGTTGAGCAACTTCGGACTGTCAAAGTTGCTCGGTGTACACTTTTTATTGTTCTTCTATGTCAAATTTTATGAGTATAAGCTTCCGAGGTTATTACAATGCCAAAACACCAACTTCCTAAGACAAATGGATAAAACCGTTAAAAAGATCCTCGATAGAGTGAGTTGAGCAACTTCGAACTATCGAAGTTACTCGGTGTACACTTTTTATTGTTCTTCTATGTCGAATTGTATGAGTATAAGCTTCGTCGATTGTTTCGATGCGAAAACAACAACTTTCTGTTACAGAAAGACAAAACCGTTAAAAGCTCCACCATAGAGAGAGTTGAGCAACTTCGAACCATCAAAGTTGCTAGGTGTACACTTTTTATTGTTCTTCTATGTCAAATTTTATGAGTATGAGCTTATGAGATTATTTCGATGCCAAAACACCAACTTTCTATGACAAATGGACAAAATCATTAAAAGCTCCTTCATACAGAGACTTGAGCAACTTCATATCATCAAAGTTGCTCGGTGTACACTTTTTATTGTTCTTCTATGTCAAATTTTACGAGTATAAGCTTCTGAGATTATTTCGATGACAAAACACCAACTTTCTATGACAAATGGACAAAATCATTAAAAGCTCCTCCATAGACAGAGTTGAGCAACTTCGGATCATAAAAGTTGCTCAATGTACACTTTTTATTGTACTAATTCTATTTAAAATTTTACGAATATAGGCATCGTAGATTATTTCGATGCCAACAAACCAACTTTCTATTAGAAATGGACAAAAACCGTTAAAAGCTCCACCATAGAGAGAGTTGAGCAACTTCGGACCATCAAAGTTGCTCGCTGTACACTTTTTATTGTTCTTCTATGTCGAATTTTACGAGTATAACCTTCCGAGATTATTTCGATTCCAAAACACCAACTTTCTATGACAAATGGTCAAAACCGTTAAAAAGCTCCTCCATTGAGAGAGTTGAGCAACTTCGGACCGTCAAAGTTGCTCGGTGCACACTTTTTATTGTTCTTCTATGTCAAATTTTATCAGTATAAACTTCCGAGGTTATTACGATGCCAAAACACCAACTTCCTATGACAAATGGGTAAAACCGTTAAAAAGATCCTCGATAGAGTGAGTTGAGCAACTTCGAACTATCGAAGTTGCTCGGTGTACACTTTTTATTGTTCTTCTATGTGGAATTTTACGAGTATAAGCTTCCGAGATTATTAGGATGGCAAAGCACCAACTTTCTATGACAAATGGTCAAAACCGTTAAAAACTCCTCGATAGATAGAGTTGAGCAACTTCGGACCCTCAAAGTTGCTCGGTGTACAGTTTTTATTGTTCGTCTATGTCAAATTTTAAGAGTATAAGCTTCCGAGATTATTACGATGCCAAAACACCAACTTTCTATGACAAATGGTCGAAATCGTTAAAAATCTCCTTGATAGAGAAAGTTGAGCAACTTCGGACCATCAATGTTGCTCGGTGTATACTTTTTATTGTTCTACTATGTCAAACTTTACGAGTATAAGCTTCCGAGATTATTTCGATGCCAAAACAACAACTTTCTATGGCAAATGGACAAAACCGTTAAAAGCTCCTCCATAGAGAGAGTTGAGAAACTTCGGACCATCAAAGTTCCTCGGTGTACATTTGTTATTGTTCTTCTACGTCCAATTTTATGAGTATAAGCTTCGTAGATTATTTCGATGCCAAAATGACAACTTTCTATTACAAATGGACAAAACCGTTAAAAGCTCCCCTATAGATAGAGTTGAGCAACTTCGGACCATCAAAGTTGCTCGGTGTAGAATTTTTATTGTTCTTCTATGTCAAATTTTACGAGTATAAGCTTCTGAGATTATTTCGATTCTAAAACACCAACTTTCTATGACAAATGGACAAAATCATTAAAAGCTCCTCCATAGAAAGAGTTGAGCAACTTCGAATCATCAAAGTTGCTCGGTGTACACATTGTTCTTCTATGTCAAATTTTATGAGTTTAAACTTCTTGAATTATTTCGATTCCAAAACAATAACTTTCTACGAAAAATGGACAAAACCGATAAACGCTCCTCCATAGAGAGAGTTGAGCAAATTCGGACCACCAAGGTTGCTCCGTGTACACTTTTTATTGATCTTCTATGTCAAATTTTACGAGTGTAAGCATCGTAGATTATTTCAATGCCAAAACAACAACTTTCTATTACAAATGGACAAAACCGTTAAAAGCTCCACCATAGATAGAATTGAGCAACTTCAGACCATCGAAGTTGCTCGGTGTACACTTTTTACAGTTCTTCTACGTCGAATTTTACGAGTATAAGCTTCCGAGATGATTTCGATGCCAAAACACCAACTTTCTAGGACAAATAGTCAAAACCGTTAAAAAGCTCCTCCATAGAGAGAGTTGCGCAACTTCGGACCATCAAGGTTTCTCTGTGTACATTTTTTATTGTTCTTCTATGTCAAATTTTATGAGTATAAGCATCGTAGATTATTTCGATGAAAAAAGAACAACTTTCTATTACAAATGGACACAACCGTTAAAAGCTCCACTATAGAGAAAGTTGAGCAACTTCCGACCATCAAAGTTGCTCGGTGTACACTTTTTATTGTTCTTTTATGTCGAATTTTACGACTATAAGCTTCCGAGATTTTTTCGATGCCAAAACACCAACTTTCTATGACAAATGGTCAAAACTTTTAAAAAGCTCCTCCATAGGGAGAGTTGAGCAACTTCGGACCGTCAAAATTGCTCGGCGTACACTTTTTACTGTTCTTCTATGTCAAATTTTACGAGTATAAGTTTTCGAGATTATTACGATGCCAAAACACCAACTTTCTATGAAAAATGGACAAAATCATTAAAAGCTCCACCATAGATATAGTTGAGCAACTTCCGATCGTAAAAGTAGCACAATGTACACTTTTAATTGTTCTTCTATGTCAAATTTTATGAGTATAAGCTTCTGAGATTATTTCGATGCCAAAAGACCAACTTTCTATGACAAATGGACAAAATCATTAAAAGCTCCTCCATAGATAGAGTTGAGCAACTTCGGATCGTAAAAGTTGCTCAATGTACACTTTTTATTGTTCTTCTATGTCAAATTTTACGAGTATAAGCATCGTATATTATTTCGATGCCAAAACAACAAATTTCTATTAAAAATGGACAAAACCGTTAAAAGCTCCACCATAGAGAGATTTGAGCAACTTCGGACTATCAATGTTGCTCGGTGTACACTTTTTACTGTTCTTCTATGTCGAATTTTACGAGTATAAGCTTCTGAGGTTATTTCGATGCCAAAACAACAACTTCCTATTACAAATGGACAAAACCGTTAAAAGCTCCTCCATAGAGAGAGTTGATCAACTTCGGACCATCAAAGTTGCTCGGTGTACAGTTTTTATTGTTCGTCTATGTCAAATTTTAAGAGTATAAGCTGCCGAGATTATTACGATGCCAAAACACCAACTTTCTTTGACAAATGGTCCAAATCGTTAAAAAGCTCCTTGATAGAGAGAGTTGAGCAACTTCGGACCATCAAAGTTGCTCGGTGTATACTTTTTATTGTTCTACTATGTCAAACTTTACGAGTATAAGCTTACGAGATTATTTCGATGCCAGAACAATAACTTTCTATGACAAATGGATGAAACCGTTAAAAGCTCCTCCATAGAGAGAGTTGAGAAACTTCGGACCATCAAAGTTCCTCGGTGTACACTTTTTATTGTTCTTCTATGTCCAATTTTACGACTATAAGCTTCGTAGATTATTTTGATGCCAAAAAGACAACTTTCTATGTCAAATTTTTTGAGTATAAGCTTCCGAGATTATTACGATGGCAAAACACCAACTTTCTGTGGCAAATGGAAAAAATCATTAAAAGCTCCTCTATAGAGAGACTTGAGCAACTTTGGATCATCAAAGCTGCTCGGTGTATACTTTTTATTATTTTTTATGTCAAATTTTACGAGTTTAAACTTCCTGGATTATTTCGATGCCAAAACAACAACCTTCTATGACAAATGGAAAAAACTGATAAACATCCCTCCATAGAGAGAGTTGAGCAACTTCGGACCATCAAGGTTCCTCCGTGTACACTTTTTATTGTTCTTCTATGTCAAATTTTATGAGTATAATCATCGTAGATTATTTCGATGCCAAAACAACAACTTTCTATTACAAATGGACAAAACCGTTGAAAGCTCCACCATAGAGAGAGTTCAGCAATTTTGGACCATCAAAGTTGCTCGGTGCACACTTTTTATTGTTCTTCTATGTCAAATTTTATGAGTATAGGATTCCGAGATTATTTCGATGCCAAAACACCAATTTTCTATGACAAATGGTCAGAACCGTTAAAAAATCCTCCATAGAGAGAGTTGAGCAACTTCGAACCGTCAAAGTTGTTCGGTGTATACTTTTTATTGTTCTTCTATGTCAAATTTTATGAGTATAAGCTTCCGAGATTATTACGATGGCAAAACACCAACTTTCTATGACAAATGGTCAAAACCGTTAAAAAGTTCCTCCATAGAGAGAATTGAGGAAGTTCGAACCGTCAAAGTTGCTCGGTGTACACTTTTTATTGTTCTTCTATGTCAAATTTTACGAGTATAAGCTTTTGAGGTTATTACGATGCCAAAACAACAACTTTCTATGACAAATGGGCAAAACCGTTAAAATCTCCTCGATAGAGAGAGTTGAGCAACTTCGGAACGTCAAAGTTGCTCGGTGTACACTTTTTATTGTTCTTCTATGTCAAATTTTACGGGTATATGCTTCCAAGACTATTTCGATGCCAAAACACCAACTTTCTATGACAAATGGTCCAAACCGTTAAAAAGCTCCTCCGTAGAGAGAGTTGGGCAACTTCGGACCGTCAAAGTTGCTTGGTGTTCAGTTTTTATTGTTCTTCTATGTTAAATTTTTCGAGTATAGGCTTCCGAGATTACTACGATGGCAAAACACCAACTTTCTATGATAAATGGGCAAAACCGTTAAAAACTCCTCGAAAGAGAGAAATGAGCAACTTGGGACCGTCAAGGTTGCTCCGTGTACACTTTTTACTGTTCTTCTATGTCAAATTTTATGAGTATATGCTTCCGAGATTATTACGATGCCAAAACACCAACTTTCTATGACAAATGGTCCAAACCGTTAAAAAGCTCCTCGATCGAGAGAGTGGAGGAACTTCGAACCATCAAAGTTGCTCGGTGTACACTTTTTATTGTTCTTCTATGTCCAATTTTACGAGTATGAGCTTCGTAGATTATTTCGATGCCAAAACGACAACTTTATATTACAAATGGACAAAACCGTTAAAAGCTCCTCCATAGAGAGAGTTGAGCAACCTAAAACCATCAAAGTTGCTCGGTGTTCAATTTTTATTGTTCTTCTATGTCAAATTTTACGAGTATATGTTTCAGAGATTATTTCGATGCCAAAACACCAACTTTCTGTGAGAAATGGACAAAATCATTAAAAGCACCTCCATAGAGAGAGTTGAGCAACTTCGGATCATCAAAGTTGCTCGGTGTACACTTTTTATTGTTATTCTATTTCAAATTTTACAAGTTTAAACTTCCTGGATTATTTTGATGCCAAAACAACAACTTTCGATGACAAATGCACAAAAATGATAAACGCTTCCTGATAGAGAGAGTTGAGCAACTTCGGACCATCAAGGTTGCTCCGTGTACACTTTTTACGGTTATTCTAAGTCAAATTTTACGAGTATAGGCATCGTAGATTATTTCCATGCCAAAACAACAACTTTCTATTACAAATGGACAAAACCGTTAAAAGGTCCACCATAGAGAGAGTTGAGCAACTTCGGACCATGAAATTTGCTCGGTGTACACTTTTAATTGTTCCTCTATGTCAAATTTTACGAGTATAAGCTTCGTCGATTATTTCGATGCCACAACAACAACTTTCTATTACAAATAGACAAAACCGTTAAAAGCTCCACCATAAAAAGAGTTGAGCAACTTTGGACCATCAAAGTTGCTCGGTGTACACTTTTTATTGTTCTTCTATGTCAAATTTTATGAGTATAAGCTTCCGAGGTTATTACGATGCCAAAACACCAATTTCCTATGACAAATGGGTAAAACCGTTAAAAAGATCCTCCATAGAGAGAATTGAGTAACTTCGGAGCGTCAAAGTTGCTCGGTGTACACTTTTTATTGTTCTTCTATGTCAAATTTTATGAGTTTAACCTTCCTGGATTATTTCGATGCCAAAACAACAACTTTCAATGACAAATGGACAAAACCGTTAAAAAGCTCCTCGATAGAGAGAGTTGAGCAACTTCGGACCGTCAAAGACGCTCGGTGTACATTTTTTATTGTTCTTCTATGTCAAATTTTATGTGTATAAGTTTCTGAGATTATTACGATGGCAAAACACCAACTTTCTATGACAAATGGGCAAAACCGTTTAAAAGCTCCTCGATAGATAGAGTTGAGCAACTTCGAACCATCAAAGTTGCTCGGTGTACACTTTTTATTGTTCTTCTACGTCGAATTTTATGAGTATAAGCTTCCGAGATTATTTCGATGCCAAAACAACAACATTCTATGACAAAAGGTTAAAACCGTTAAAACGCTCCTCCATAGAGAGAGTTGAGCAACTTCGGACCGTCAAAGTTGCTCGGTGTTCAACTTTTATTGTTCTTCTATGTCAAATTTTTTGAGTATAAGCTTCCGAGATTATTACGATGGCAAAACACCAACTTTCTATGACAAATGGTAAAAACCGTTAAAAACTCCTCGATAGAGAGAGTTGAGCAACTTGGGACTATCAAAGTTGCTCAGTGTATACTTTTTATTGTTCTACTATGTCAAAATTTACGAGTATAAGCTTCCGAGATTATTTCGATGCCAAAACAAAAACTTTCTATGACAAATAGACAAAAACCATTAAAAGCTCTTCCATAGAGAGAGTTGAGCAACATCGGACCATCAAAAAGGCTCGGTGTACACTTTTTATTGTTCTTCTATGTCCAATTTTATGAGTATAAGCTTCGTAGATTATTTCGATGTCAAAATGACAACCTTCTTTTACAAATGGAAAAAACTGTTAAAAGCTCCTCCATAGAGAGAGTTGAGCAACTTTGGACCATCAAAGTTGCTCGGTGTACACTTTTTATTGTTCTTCTATGTCGAATTTTACGAGTATAAGCTTCCGAGATTATTTCGATGCCAAAACACCAACTTTCTACGACAAATGGTCAAAACGGTTAAAAATCTCCTCCATAGAGAGAGTTGAGCAACTTCGAACCGTCAAAATTGCTCATTGTACACCTTTTATTGTTCTTCTGTATCAAATTTTACGAGCATATGTTTTCGAGATTATTACGATGCCAAAACACCAACTTTCTATGACAAATGGACAAAATCATTAAAAGCTCCTCCATAGAGAGAGTTGAGCAACTTCGAACCGTCAAAATTGCTCAGTGTACACCTTTTATTGTTCTTCTGTGTCAAATTTTACGAGCATATGTTTTCGAGATTATTACAATACCAAAACAACAACTTTCTATGACAAATGGACAAAATCATTAAAAGCTCCTCCATAGATAGAGTTGAGTAACTTCGGATCATAAAAGTTGCTCAATGTACACTTTTTATTGTTCTTTTATGTCAAATTTTATGAGTATAAGCATCGCAGATTATTTCGATGCCAAAACAACAACTTTCTATTACAAATGGACAAAACCGTTAAAAGCTCCACAATAGAGAGAGTTCAGCAACTTCGAATCATCAAAGTTGCTCAGTGTACACTTTTTATTGTTCTTCTATGTCGAATTTTATGAGTATTAGCTCCCGAGATTATTTCGATGTCAAAACACCAACTTTCTATGACAAATGGGCAAAACCGTTAAAAAGCTCCTCCATAGAGAGAATTGAGGAAGTTCGAACAGTCAAAGTTGCTCGGTGTACACTTTTTATTGTTCTTCTATGTCAAATTTTACGAGTATAAGCTTCCGAGGTTATTACGATGCCAAAACAACAACTTTCTATGACAAATGGCAAAACCGTTAGAAAGCTCCTCGATAGAGAGAGTTGAGCAACTTCGGACCGTCAAAGTTGCTCGGTGTACACTTTTTATTGTTCTTCTATGTCAAATTTTACGGGTATATGCTTCCGACATTATTTCGATGCCAAAAAACCAACTTTCTATGAAAAATGGTCCAAACCGTTAAAAAGCTCCTCCGTAGAGAGAGTTGAGCAACTTCGGACCGCCAAAATTGTTCGGTGTTCACTTTTTATTGTTCTTCTATGTTAAATTTTTCGAGTACAAGCTTCCGAGATTACTACGATGGCAAAACACCAACTTTCTATGATAAATGGGCAAAACCGTTAAAAACTCCTCGATAGAGAGAGTTGAGCAACTTGGGACCGTCAAAGTTGCTCCATGTACACTTTTTATTGTTCTTCTATGTCAAATTTTACGAGTATATGCTTCCAAGATTATTACGACGCCAAAACACAAACTTTCTATGAAAAATGTTCCAAACCGTTAAAAAGCTCCTTGATCGGGAGAGTTGAGCAACTTCTGACAATTAATGTTTGTCGGTGTACACTTTTTATTATTCTTCTATTTCCAATTTTACGAGTATAAGCTTCGTAGATTATTTCGATTCCAAAATGACAACTTTATATTACAAATGGACAAAACCGTTAAAAGCTCCTCCATAGAGAGAGTTTAGCAACCTCGGACCATCGAAGTTGCTCGGTGTTCACTTTTTATTGTCTTCTATGTCAAATTTTACGAGTATAAGTTTCTGAGATTATTTCGATGCCAAAACACTAACTTTCTGTGAGAAATGGACAAAATCATTAAAAGGACCTCCATAGAGAGAGTTGAGCAACTTCGTATCATCAAAGTTGCTCGGTGTACACTTTTTATTGTTATTCTATTTCAAATTTTACAAGTTTAAACTTCCTGGATTATTTTGATGCCAAAACAAAAACTTTCGATGACAAATGCACAAAAACGATAAACACTCCTCCATAGAGAGAGTTGAGCAACTTCGGACCATCAAGGTTGCTCCGTCTACACTTTTTACTGTTATTCTAAGTCAAATTTTACGAGTATAGGCATCGTAGATTATTTCCATGCCAAAACAACAACTTTCTATTACAAATGGACAAAACCGTTAAAAGGTTCACCATAGAGAGAGTTGAGTAACTTCGGACTATGAAATTTGCTCGGTGTACACTTTTTATTGTTCTTCTATGTCGAATTTTACGAGTACAGGCTTTCAAGATTATTTCGATGCCGAAACACCAACTTTCTACGACAAATGGTCAAAACCGTTAAAAAGCTTTTCGATAGAGAGAGTTGAGCAACTTCGAATCATCAAAGTTGCTCGGTGTACACTTTTTATTGTTCTTCTATGTCAAATTTTACGAGTATAAGCTTCATCGATTGTTTCGATGCCACAACAACAACTTTCTATTACAAATAGACAAAATCGTTAAAAGCTCCACCATAAAGAGAGTTTAGCAACTTCGAACCATCAAAGCTGCTCGGTGTACATTTTTTATTGTTTTTCTATTTTAAATTTTATGAGTATAAGCTTCCGAGATTATTACGATGGCAAAACACCAACTTTCTATGAGAAATAAGCAAAACTTTTAAAAAGCGCCTCCATAGAGAGAATTGAGTAACTTCGGAACGTCAAAGTTGCTCGGTGTACACTTTTTATTGTTCTTTATGTCAAATTTTATGAGTTTAACCTTCCTGGATTATTTCGATGCCAAAACAACAACAATCTATGACAAATGGAAAAAACCGTTAAAAAGCTCCTCGATAGAGAGAGTTGAGCAACTTCGGACCGTCAAAGTCGCACGGTGTACATTTTTTATTGTTCTTCTATGTCAATTTTTATGATTATAAGCTTCCGAGATTATTAGGATGGCAAAACACCAACTTTCTATGACAAATGGGCAAAACCGTTAAAAAGTTCCTCGATAGATAGAGTTGAGCAACTTCGAACCATCAAAGTCGCTCGGTGTACATTTTTTATTGTTCTTCTCCGTCGAATTTTATGAGTATAAGCTTCTGAGATTATTTCGATGCCAAAACACCGACATTCTATGACAAAAGGTCAAAATCGTTAAAAAGCTCCTCCATAGAGAGAGTTGAGCAACTTCGGACCGTCAAAGTTGCTCGGTGTTCAACTTTTATTGTTCTTCTTTGTCAAATTTTACGAGTATAAGCTTCCGAGATTATTACGATGCAAAAACACCAACTTTCTATGACGAATGGTCCAAACTGTTAAAAAGCTCCTTGATAGAAAGAGTTGAGCAACTTGGGACTATCAAAGTTGCTCACTGTATACTTTTTAGTGTTCTACTATGTCAAACTTTACGAGTATAAGCTTCCGAGATTATTTCGATGCCAAAACAAAAAGTTTCTATGACAAATGGACAAAAACCGTTAAAAGCTCTTCCATAGAGAGAGTTGAGCAACATCGGATCATCAAAAAGGCTCGGTGTACACTTTTTATTGTTCTTTTATGTCCAATTTTATGAGTATAAGCTTCGTAGATTATTTCGATGCCAAAATGATAACTTTCAATTACAAATGGAAAAAACTGTTAAAAGCTCCTCCATAGAGAGAGTTGAGCAACTTCGGACCATCAAAGTTGCTCGGTGTTCACTTTTTATTGTTCTTCTATGTTAAATTTTACGAGTATAAGCTTTTGAGGTTATTTCGGCACCAAAACACCAACTTTCTATGACAAATGGACAAAATCGTTAAAAGCTCCTCCATAGAGAGAGTTGAGCAACTTCGGATCATTAAAGTTGCTCGGTGTACACTTTTTATTGTTCTTCTATGTCAAATTTTACAAGTTTAAACTTCCTGGATTATTTGGATGCCAAAACAACAACTTTTTTTGACAAATGGACAAAATCGATAAATGCTCCTCCATAGAGAGAGTTGAGAAACTTCGGACCATCAAGGTTGCTCCGTGTACACTTTTTACTGTTCTTCTAAGTCAAATTTTACGAGTATAAGCATCATAGATTATTTACGTGCCAAAATAACAACTTTCTATTACAAATGGAGAAAACTGTTAAAAGGTCCACCATAGAGAGAGTTGAGCAACTTCGGACCATCAAAGTTGCTCGGTCTACACTTTTTATTGTTCTTCTATGTCGAATTTTATGAGTATAAGCTTTCGAGATTATTTCGATGCGAAAACACCAATTTTCTACGACAAATGGTCAAAACCGTTAAAAAGCTCCTCGATAGAGAGAGTTGAGCAATTTCGGACCGTCAAAGTTGCTCGGTGTACACTTTTTATTGTTCTTCTATGTCAAATTTTACGAGTATAAGCATCCGAGATTTTTACGATGCCAACACACCAACTTTCTATGATAAATGGGCAAAACCGTTAAAAAGCTCCTCGATAGAAAGAGTTGAGCAACTTCGAACCATCAAAGTTGCTCGGTGTACACTTTTTATTGTTCTTCTATGTCAACTTTTACGCGTATAAGCTTCGTCGATTGTTTTGATGGTAAAACAACAACTTTCTATTACAAATAGACAAAACCGTTAAAACCTCCACTATAGAGAGAGTTGAGCAACTTCAGACCATCAAAGTTGCTCGGTGTACACTTTTTATTGTTCTTCTAGGTCAAATTTTACGAGTATAAGCATCGTAGATTATTTCGATGTCAAAACAACAGGTTTCTTTTACAAATGGACAAAACCGTTAAAAGGTCCACCATAGAGAGATTTAGCAACTTCGGACCATCAAAGTTGCTCGGTCAACACTTTTTATTGTTCTTCTATGTCGAATTTTAAGACTATAAGCTTTCGAGATTATTTCGATGCCAAAACACCAACTTTATATGACAAATAGACAAAACCGTTAAAAGCTCCACCATAGAGAGAGTTAAGCAACTTCGGACCATCAAAGTTGCCCAGTGTACACTTTTTATTATTCTTCTATGTCAAATTTTATAAGTTTAAACTTCCTGGATTATTTCGATGCCAAAACTAAAACTTTCTATGACAAATGGACAAAACCGTTAAAAAGCTCCTCGATAGAGGGAGTTGAGCAACTTTGAACCATCAACGTTGCTCGGTGTACACTTTTTATTGTTCTTCTGTGTCAAATTTTACGAGTTTAAACTTCCTGGATTATTTCGAAGCCAAAACAACAACTTTCTATGACAAATGGACAAAACTGATAAACGCTCCTCCATAGAGAGAGTTGAGCTACTTCGGACCATCGAGGTTGCTCTGTGTACACTTTTTATTGTTCTTCTAAGTCAAATTTTATGAGTATAAGCATCGTAGATTATTTCATGCCAAAACAACAACTTTCTATTACAAATCGACAAAACCGTTAAAAGCTCCACCATAGAGAGAGTTGAGCAACTTCGGAGCATCAAAGTTGCTCGGTGTACATTTTTTATTGGTCTTCTATGTCGAATTTTATGAGTAAAGCTTGCGAGATTATTTCGATGCAAAAACACCAACTTTCTATGACAAATGGTCAAAACCGTAAAAAGCTCCTTCATAGAGAGAGTTGAGCAACTTCGGACCGTCAAAGTTGCTATGTGTACACTTTTTTATTGTTTGTCTATGTCAAATTTTATGAGTATAAGCTTCCGAGATTATTACTTTGCCAAAGCACCAACTTTCTATGACAAATGGGCAAAATCGTTAAAAAGCTCCTCGATAAAGAGAGTTGAGCAACTTCTAACCATCCAAGTTGCTCGGTGTACACTTTTTATTGTTCCACTATGTCCAACATTACGAGTATAAGCTTCCGAGATTATTTCGATGCCAAAACAACAACTTTCTATGACAAATGGACAAAAACCGTTAAAAGCTCCTCGATAGAGAGAGTTGAGCAACTTCGGACCATCAAAGTTGCTCGGTGTACACTTTTTATTGTTCTTCTATGTCCAATTTTAGGAGTATAAGCTTCGTAGATTATTTCGATGCCAAAACGACAACTTTCTATTACAAATGAACAAAACCGTTAAAAGCTCCTCCATAGAGAGAGTTGAGCAACCTCGGAGCATCAAAGTTGCTCGGTGTTCACTTTTTATTGTTTTTCTATGTCAAATTTTACAAGTAGAAGCTTCTGAGATTATTTCGAAGCCAAAACACCAGCTTTCTACGATAAATGCACAAAAACGATAAACGCTCCTCGATAGAGAGAGTTGAGCAACCTCGAATCATCAAAGTTGCTCGGTGTACACTTTTTATTGTTCTTCTATGTCAAATTTTACAAGTTTAAACTTTTTGGATTATTTCGATGCCAAAACAACAACTTTCTATGACAAATGCACAAAAAGATAAACGCTCCTCGATAGAGAGAGTTGAGAAACTTCGGACCATTAAAGTTGCTCGGTGTACACTTTTTACTGTTCTTCTAAGTCAAATTTTACGAGTATAAGCATCATAGATTATTCTCTTGCCAAAACAACAACTTTCTATTATAAATGGACAAAACCGTTAAAAGGTCTACCATAGAGAGAGTTGATCAACTTCGGAGCATTAAAATTGCTCGGTGTACACTTTTTATTGTTCTTCTATGTCGAATTTTACGAGTATAAGCTTTCGAGATTATTTCGATGCCAAAACACCAACTTTCTTTGACAGATGGTCACAACCGTTAAAAAGCTCCTCTATAGAGAGAGTTGAGCAACTTCGGACCGTCAAAGTTGTTCGGTGTACACTATATATTGTTCTTCTATGTCAAATTTTATGAGTATAAGCTTCCGAGATTATTACGATGGCAAAACAACAACTTTCTATGACAAATGGGCAAAACCGTTAAAAAGCTCCACCATAGAGAGAGTTGAGCAACTTCGGACCGTCAAACTTTCTCGGTGTACACTTTTTATTGTTCTTCTATGTCAAATTTTACGAGTATAAGCATCATAGATTATTCTCTTGCCAAAACAACAACTTTCTATTACAAATGGACAAAACCGTTAAAAGGTCTACCATAGAGAGAGTTGAGCAACTTCAGACCGTCAAAGTTGTTCGGTGTACACTTTTTATTGTTCTTCTATGTCAAACTTTAAGAGTATATGCTTCCGAGATTATTTCGATGCCAAAACAACAACCATTTATGACAAATGGACAAAAACCGTTAAAAGCTCCTCCTTAGAGAGAGTTGAGCAACTTCTGACCGTCAAAGTTGCTCGGTGTACACTTTTTATTGTTCTTCTATGTCCAATTTTACGAGTATAAGCATCGTAGATTATTTCATGCCAAAACAACAACTTTCTATTACAAATCGACAAAACCGTTAAAAGCTCCACCATAAAAAGAGTTGAGCAACTTTGGACCATCAAAGTTGCTCGGTGTACACTTTTTATTGTTCTTCTATGTCAAATTTTATGAGTAAAAGCTTCCGAGGTTATTACGATGCCAAAACACCAATTTCCTATGACAAATGGGTAAAACCGTTAAAAAGATCCTCCATAGAGAGAATTGAGTAACTTCGGAGCGTCAAAGTTGCTCGGTGTACACTTTTTATTGTTCTTCTATGTCAAATTTTATGAGTTTAACCTTCCTGGATTATTTCGATGCCAAAACAACAACTTTCAACGACAAATGGACAAAACCGTTAAAAAGCTCCTCGATAGAGAGAGTTGAGCAACTTCGGACCGTCAAAGACGCTCGGTGTACATTTTTTATTGTTCTTCTGTGTCAAATTTTATGTGTATAAGTTTCTGAGATTATTACGATGGCAAAACACCAACTTTCTATGACAAATGGGCAAAACCGTTTAAAAGCTCCTCGATAGATAGAGTTGAGCAACTTCGAACCATCAAAGTTGCTCGGTGTACACTTTTTATTGTTCTTCTACGTCGAATTTTATGAGTATAAGCTTCCGAGATTATTTCGATGCCAAAACACCAACATTCTATGACAAAAGGTTAAAACCGTTAAAAAGCTCCTCCATAGAGAGAGTTGAGCAACTTCGGACCGTCAAAGTTGCTCGGTGTTCAACTTTTATTGTTCTTCTATGTCAAATTTTTTGAGTATAAGCTTCCGAGATTATTACGATGGCAAAACACCAACTTTCTATGACAAATGGTAAAAACCGTTAAAAACTCCTCGATAGAGAGAGTTGAGCAACTTGGGACTATCAAAGTTGCTCAGTGTATACTTTTTATTGTTCTACTATGTCAAACTTTACGAGTATAAGCTTCCGAGATTATTTCGATGCCAAAACAAAAACTTTCTATGACAAATAGAAAAAAACCGTTAAAAGCTCTTCCATAGAGAGAGTTGAGCAACATCGGACCATCAAAAAGGCTCGGTGTACACTTTTTATTGTTCTTCTATGTCCAATTTTATGAGTATAAGCTTCGTAGATTATTTCAATGTCAAAATGGCAACCTTCTTTTACAAATGGAAAAAACTGTTAAAAGCTCCTCCATAGAGAGAGTTGAGCAACTTTGGACCATAAAAGTTGCTCGGTGTACACTTTTTATTGTTCTTCTATGTCGAATTTTACGAGTATAAGCTTCCGAGATTATTTCGATGCCAAAACACCAACTTTCTACGACAAATGGTCAAAACGGTTAAAAATCTCCTCCATAGAGAGAGTTGAGCAACTTCGAACCGTCAAAATTGCTCAGTGTACACCTTTTATTGTTCTTCTGTATCAAATTTTACGAGCATATGTTTTCGAGATTATTACGATGCCAAAACACCAACTTTCTATGACAAATGGACAAAATCATTAAAAGCTCCTCCATAGAGAGAGTTGAGCAACTTCGAACCGTCAAAATTGCTCAGTGTACACCTTTTATTGTTCTTCTGTGTCAAATTTTACGAGCATATGTTTTCGAGATTATTACAATACCAAAACAACAACTTTCTATGACAAATGGACAAAATCATTAAAAGCTCCTCCATAGATAGAGTTGAGTAACTTCGGATCATAAAAGTTGCTCAATGTACACTTTTTATTGTTCTTTTATGTCAAATTTTATGAGTATAAGCATCGCAGATTATTTCGATGCCAAAACAACAACTTTCTATTACAAATGGACAAAACCGTTAAAAGCTCCACAATAGAGAGAGTTCAGCAACTTCGAATCATCAAAGTTGCTCGGTGTACACTTTTTATTGTTCTTCTATGTCGAATTTTATGAGTATTAGCTCCCGAGATTATTTCGATGTCAAAACACCAACTTTCTATGACAAATGGGCAAAACCGTTAAAAAGCTCCTCCATAGAGAGAATTGAGGAAGTTCGAACAGTCAAAGTTGCTCGGTGTACACTTTTTATTGTTCTTCTATGTCAAATTTTACGAGTATAAGCTTCCGAGGTTATTACGATGCCAAAACAACAACTTTCTATGACAAATGGCAAAACCGTTAGAAAGCTCCTCGATAGAGAGAGTTGAGCAACTTCGGACCGTCAAAGTTGCTCGGTGTACACTTTTTATTGTTCTTCTATGTCAAATTTTACGGGTATATGCTTCCGACATTATTTCGATGCCAAAAAACCAACTTTCTATGAAAAATGGTCAAAACCGTTAAAAAGCTCCTCCGTAGAGAGAGTTGAGCAACTTCGGACCGCCAAAATTGTTCGGTGTTCACTTTTTATTGTTCTTCTATGTTAAATTTTTCGAGTACAAGCTTCCGAGATTACTACGATGGCAAAACACCAACTTTCTATGATAAATGGGCAAAACCGTTAAAAACTCCTCGATAGAGAGAGTTGAGCAACTTGGGACCGTCAAAGTTGCTCCATGTACACTTTTTATTGTTCTTCTATGTCAAATTTTACGAGTATATGCTTCCGAGATTATTACGATGCCAAAACACAAACTTTGTATGACAAATGTTCCAAACCGTTAAAAAGCTCCTTGATCGGGAGAGTTGAGCAACTTCTGACCATTAAAGTTTGTCGGTGTACACTTTTTATTATTCTTCTATTTCCAATTTTACGAGTATAAGCTTCGTAGATTATTTCGATTCCAAAACGACAACTTTATATTACAAATGGACAAAACCGTTAAAAGCTCCTCCATAGAGAGAGTTTAGCAACCTCGGACCATCGAAGTTGCTCGGTGTTCACTTTTTATTGTCTTCTATGTCAAATTTTACGAGTATAAGTTTCTGAGATTATTTCGATGCCAAAACACTAACTTTCTGTGAGAAATGGACAAAATCATTAAAAGCACCTCCATAGAGAGAGTTGAGCAACTTCGTATCATCAAAGTTGCTCGGTGTACACTTTTTATTGTTATTCTATTTCAAATTTTACAAGTTTAAACTTCCTGGATTATTTTGATGCCAAAACAAAAACTTTCGATGACAAATGCACAAAAACGATAAACACTCCTCCATAGAGAGAGTTGAGCAACTTCGGACCATCAAGGTTGCTCCGTCTACACTTTTTACTGTTATTCTAAGTCAAATTTTACGAGCATAGGCATCGTAGATTATTTCCATGCCAAAACAACAACTTTCTATTACAAATGGACAAAACCGTTAAAAGGTTCACCATAGAGAGAGTTGAGCAACTTCGGACTATGAAATTTGCTCGGTGTACACTTTTTATTGTTCTTCTATGTCGAATTTTACGAGTACAGGCTTTCAAGATTATTTCGATGCCGAAACACCAACTTTCTACGACAAATGGTCAAAACCGTTAAAAAGCTTTTCGATAGAGAGAGTTGAGCAACTTCGAATCATCAAAGTTGCTCGGTGTACACTTTTTATTGTTCTTCTATGTCAAATTTTACGAGTATAAGCTTCATCGATTGTTTCGATGCCACAACAACAACTTTCTATTACAAATAGACAAAATCGTTAAAAGCTCCACCATAAAGAGAGTTTAGCAACTTCGAACCATCAAAGCTGCTCGGTGTACATTTTTTATTGTTTTTCTATTTTAAATTTTATGAGTATAAGCTTCCGAAATTATTACGATGGCAAAACACCAACTTTCTATGACAAATAAGCAAAACTTTTAAAAAGTGCCTCCATAGAGAGAATTGAGTAACTTCGGAACGTCAAAGTTGCTCGGTGTACACTTTTTATTGTTCTTTATGTCAAATTTTATGAGTTTAACCTTCCTGGATTATTTCGATGCCAAAACAACAACTTTCTATGACAAATGGACAAAACCGTTAAAAAGCTCCTCGATAGAGAGAGTTGAGCAACTTCGGACCGTCAAAGTCGCTCGGTGTACATTTTTTATTGTTCTTCTATGTCAATTTTTATGATTATAAGCTTCCGAGATTATTAGGATGGCAAAACACCAACTTTCTATGACAAATGGGCAAAACCGTTAAAAAGTTCCTCGATAGATAGAGTTGAGCAACTTCGAACCATCAAAGTCGCTCGGTGTACATTTTTTATTGTTCTTCTCCGTCGAATTTTATGAGTATAAGCTTCTGAGATTATTTCGATGCCGAAACACCGACATTCTATGACAAAAGGTCAAAATCGTTAAAAAGCTCCTCCATAGAGAGAGTTGAGCAACTTCGGACCGTCAAAGTTGCTCGGTGTTCAACTTTTATTGTTCTTCTATGTCAAATTTTTTGAGTATAAGCTTTCGAGATTATTACGATGACAAAACACCAACTTTCTATGACAAATGGTAAAAACCATTAAAAACTCCTCGATAGAGAGAGTTGAGCAACTTCGGACCATCAATGTTGCTCGGTCTACACTTTTTATTGTTCTTCTTTGTCAAATTTTACGAGTATAATCTTCCGAGACTATTACGATGCAAAAACACCAACTTTCTATGACGAATGGTCCAAACTGTTAAAAAGCTCCTTGATAGAAAGAGTTGAGCAACTTGGGACTATCAAAGTTGCTCACTGTATACTTTTTAGTGTTCTACTATGTCAAACTTTACGAGTATAAGCTTTCGAGATTATTTCGATGCCAAAACACCAACTTTATATGACAAATAGACAAAACCGTTAAAAGCTCCACCATAGAGAGAGTTAAGCAACTTCGGACCATCAAAGTTGCCCAGTGTACACTTTTTATTATTCTTCTATGTCAAATTTTATAAGTTTAAACTTCCTGGATTATTTCGATGCCAAAACTAAAACTTTCTATGACAAATGGACAAAACCGTTAAAAAGCTCCTCGATAGAGGGAGTTGAGCAACTTCGAACCATCAACGTTGCTCGGTGTACACTTTTTATTGTTCTTCTGTGTCAAATTTTACGAGTTTAAACTTCCTGGATTATTTCGAAGCCAAAACAACAACTTTCTATGACAAATGGACAAAACTGATAAACGCTCCTCCATAGAGAGAGTTGAGCTACTTTGGACCATCGAGGTTGCTCTGTGTACACTTTTTATTGTTCTTCTAAGTCAAATTTTACGAGTATAAGCATCGTAGATTATTTCATGCCAAAACAACAACTTTCTATTACAAATTGACAAAACCGTTAAAAGCTCCACCATAGAGAGAGTTGAGCAACTTCGGAGCATCAAAGTTGCTCGGTGTACATTTTTTATTGGTCTTCTATGTCGAATTTTATGAGTAAAGCTTGCGAGATTATTTCGATGCAAAAACACCAACTTTCTATGACAAATGGTCAAAACCGTAAAAAGCTCCTTCATAGAGAGAGTTGAGCAACTTCGGACCGTCAAAGTTGCTATGTGTACACTTTTTTATTGTTTGTCTATGTCAAATTTTATGAGTATAAGCTTCCGAGATTATTACTTTGCCAAAGCACCAACTTTCTATGACAAATGGGCAAAATCGTTAAAAAGCTCCTCGATAAAGAGAGTTGAGCAACTTCTAACCATCCAAGTTGCTCGGTGTACACTTTTTATTGTTCCACTATGTCCAACATTACGAGTATAAGCTTCCGAGATTATTTCGATGCCAAAACAACAACTTTCTATGACAAATGGACAAAACCGTTAAAAGCTCCTCGATAGAGAGAGTTGAGCAACTTCGGACCATCAAAGTTGCTCGGTGTACACTTTTTATTGTTCTTCTATGTCCAATTTTAGGAGTATAAGCTTCGTAGATTATTTCGATGCCAAAACGACAACTTTCTATTACAAATGAACAAAACCGTTAAAAGCTCCTCCATAGAGAGAGTTGAGCAACCTCGGAGCATCAAAGTTGCTCGGTGTTCACTTTTTATTGTTTTTCTATGTCAAATTTTACAAGTAGAAGCTTCTGAGATTATTTCGAAGACAAAACACCAGCTTTCTACGATAAATGCACAAAAACGATAAACGCTCCTCGATAGAGAGAGTTGAGCAACCTCGGATCATCAAAGTTGCTCGGTGTACACTTTTTATTGTTCTTCTATGTCAAATTTTACAAGTTTAAACTTTTTGGATTATTTCGATGCCAAAACAACAACTTTCTATGACAAATGCACAAAAAGATAAACGCTCCTCGATAGAGAGAGTTGAGCAACTTCGGACCATTAAAGTTGCTCGGTGTACACTTTTTACTGTTCTTCTAAGTCAAATTTTACGAGTATAAGCATCATAGATTATTCTCTTGCCAAAACAACAACTTTCTATTATAAATGGACAAAACCGTTAAAAGGTCTACCATAGAGAGAGTTGATCAACTTCGGAGCATTAAAATTGCTCGGTGTACACTTTTTATTGTTCTTCTATGTCGAATTTTACGAGTATAAGCTTTCGAGATTATTTTGATGCCAAAACACCAACTTTCTATGACAGATGGTCACAACCGTTAAAAAGCTCCTCTATGGAGAGAGTTGAGCAACTTCGGACCGTCAAAGTTGTTCGGTGTACACTATATATTGTTCTTCTATGTCAAATTTTATGAGTATAAGCTTCCGAGATTATTACGATGGCAAAACAACAACTTTCTATGACAAATGGGCAAAACCGTTAAAAAGCTCCACCATAGAGAGAGTTGAGCAACTTCAGACCGTCAAACTTTCTCGGTGTACACTTTTTATTGTTCTTCTATGTCAAATTTTACGAGTATAAGCATCATAGATTATTCTCTTGCCAAAACAACTTTCTATTACAAATGGACAAAACCGTTAAAAGGTCTACCATAGAGAGAGTTGAGCAACTTCAGACCGTCAAAGTTGTTCGGTGTACACTTTTTATTGTTCTTCTATGTCAAACTTTAAGAGTATAAGCTTCCGAGATTATTTCGATGCCAAAACAACAACATTTTATGACAAATGGACAAAAACCGTTAAAAGCTCCTCCTTAGAGAGAGTTGAGCAACTTCTGACCGTCAAAGTTGCTCGGTGTACACTTTTTATTGTTCTTCTATGTCCAATTTTACGAGTATAAGCATCGTAGATTATTTCATGCCAAAACAACAACTTTCTATTACAAATCGACAAAAACCGTTAAAAGCTCCACCATAAAAAGAGTTGAGCAACTTTGGACCATCAAAGTTGCTCGGTGTACACTTTTTATTGTTCTTCTATGTCAAATTTTATGAGTATAAGCTTCCGAGGTTATTACGATGCCAAAACACCAATTTCCTATGACAAATGGGTAAAACCGTTAAAAAGATCCTCCATAGAGAGAATTGAGTAACTTCGGAGCGTCAAAGTTGCTCGGTGTACACTTTTTATTGTTCTTCTATGTCAAATTTTATGAGTTTAACCTTCCTGGATTATTTCGATGCCAAAACAACAACTTTCAATGACAAATGGACAAAATCGTTAAAAAGCTCCTCGATAGAGAGATTTGAGCAACTTCGGACCGTCAAAGACACTCGGTGTACATTTTTTATTGTTCTTCTATGTCAAATTTTATGTGTATAAGTTTCTGAGATTATTACGATGGCAAAACACCAACTTTCTATGACAAATGGGCAAAACCGTTTAAAAGCTCCTCGATAGATAGAGTTGAGCAACTTCGAACCATCAAAGTTGCTCGGTGTACACTTTTTATTGTTCTTCTACGTCGAATTTTATGAGTATAAGCTTCCGAGATTATTTCGATGCCAAAACACCAACATTCTATGACAAAAGGTTAAAACCGTTAAAAAGCTCCTCCATAGAGAGAGTTGAGCAACTTCGGACCGTCAAAGTTGCTCGGTGTTCAACTTTTATTGTTCTTCTATGTCAAATTTTTTGAGTATAAGCTTCCGAGATTATTACGATGGCAAAACACCAACTTTCTATGACAAATGGTAAAAACCGTTAAAAACTCCTCGATAGAGAGAGTTGAGCAACTTGGGACTATCAAAGTTGCTCAGTGTATACTTTTTATTGTTCTACTATGTCAAACTTTACGAGTATAAGCTTCCGAGATTATTTCGATGCCAAAACAAAAACTTTCTGTGACAAATAGAAAAAAACCGTTAAAAGCTCTTCCATAGAGAGAGTTGAGCAACATCGGACCATCAAAAAGGCTCGGTGTACACTTTTTATTGTTCTTCTATGTCTAATTTTATGAGTATAAGCTTCGTAGATTATTTCGATGTCAAAATGACAACCTTCTTTTACAAATGGAAAAAACTGTTAAAAGCTCCTCCATAGAGAGAGTTGAGCAACTTTGGACCATCAAAGTTGCTCGGTGTACACTTTTTATTGTTCTTCTATGTCGAATTTTACGAGTATAAGCTTCCGAGATTATTTCGATGCCAAAACACCAACTTTCTACGACAAATGGTCAAAACGGTTAAAAATCTCCTCCATAGAGAGAGTTGAGCAACTTCGAACCGTCAAAATTGCTCAGTGTACACCTTTTATTGTTCTTCTGTATCAAATTTTACGAGCATATGTTTTCGAGATTATTACGATGCCAAAACACCAACTTTCTATGACAAATGGACAAAATCATTAAAAGCTCCTCCATAGAGAGAGTTGAGCAACTTCGAACCGTCAAAATTGCTCAGTGTACACCTTTTATTGTTCTTCTGTGTCAAATTTTATGAGCATATGTTTTCGAGATTATTACAATACCAGAACAACAACTTTCTATGACAAATGGACAAAATCATTAAAAGCTCCTCCATAGATAGAGTTGAGTAACTTCGGATAATAAAAGTTGCTCAATGTACACTTTTTATTGTTCTTTTATGTCAAATTTTATGAGTATAAGCATCGCAGATTATTTCGATGCCAAAACAACAACTTTCTATTACAAATGGACAAAACCGTTAAAAGCTCCACAATAGAGAGAGTTCAGCAACTTCGAATCATCAAAGTTGCTCGGTGTACACTTTTTATTGTTCTTCTATGTCGAATTTTATGAGTATTAGCTCCCGAGATTATTTCGATGTCAAAACACCAACTTTCTATGACAAATGGGCAAAACCGTTAAAAAGCTCCTCCATAGAGAGAATTGAGGAAGTTCGAACAGTCAAAGTTGCTCGGTGTACACTTTTTATTGTTCTTCTATGTCAAATTTTACGAGTATAAGCTTCCGAGGTTATTACGATGCCAAAACAACAACTTTCTATGACAAATGACAAAACCGTTAGAAAGCTCCTCGATAGAGAGAGTTGAGCAACTTCGGACCGTCAAAGTTGCTCGGTGTACACTTTTTATTGTTCTTCTATGTCAAATTTTACGGGTATATGCTTCCGACATTATTTCGATGCCAAAAAACCAACTTTCTATGAAAAATGGTCCAAACCGTTAAAAAGCTCCTCCGTAGAGAGAGTTGAGCAACTTCGGACCGCCAAAATTGTTCGGTGTTCACTTTTTATTGTTCTTCTATGTTAAATTTTTCGAGTACAAGCTTCCGAGATTACTACGATGGCAAAACACCAACTTTCTATGATAAATGGGCAAAACCGTTAAAAACTCCTCGATAGAGAGAGTTGAGCAACTTGGGACTGTCAAAGTTGCTCCATGTACACTTTTTATTGTTCTTCTATGTCAAATTTTACGAGTATATGCTTCCGAGATTATTACGATGCCAAAACACAAACTTTCTATGACAAATGTTCCAAACCGTTAAAAAGCTCCTTGATCGGGAGAGTTGAGCAACTTCTGACCATTAAAGTTTGTCGGTGTACACTTTTTATTATTCTTCTATTTCCAATTTTACGAGTATAAGCTTCGTAGATTATTTCGATTCCAAAACGACAACTTTATATTACAAATGGACAAAACCGTTAAAAGCTCCTCCATAGAGAGAGTTTAGCAACCTCGGACCATCGAAGTTGCTCGGTGTTCACTTTTTATTGTCTTCTATGTCAAATTTTACGAGTATAAGTTTCTGAGATTATTTCGATGCCAAAACACTAACTTTCTGTGAGAAATGGACAAAATCATTAAAAGCACCTCCATAGAGAGAGTTGAGCAACTTCGTATCATCAAAGTTGCTCGGTGTACACTTTTTATTGTTATTCTATTTCAAATTTTACAAGTTTAAACTTCCTGGATTATTTTGATGCCAAAACAAAAACTTTCGATGACAAATGCACAAAAACGATAAACACTCCTCCATAGAGAGAGTTGAGCAACTTCGGACCATCAAGGTTGCTCCGTCTACACTTTTTACTGTTATTCTAAGTCAAATTTTACGAGTATAGGCATCGTAGAATATTTCCATGCCAAAACAACAACTTTCTATTACAAATGGACAAAACCGTTAAAAGGTTCACCATAGAGAGAGTTGAGCAACTTCGGACTATGAAATTTGCTCGGTGTACACTTTTTATTGTTCTTCTATGTCAAATTTTACGAGTACAAGCTTTCAAGATTATTTCGATGCCGAAACACCAACTTTCTACGACAAATGGTCAAAACCGTTAAAAAGCTTTTCGATAGAGAGAGTTGAGCAACTTCGAATCATCAAAGTTGCTCGGTGTACACTTTTTATTGTTCTTCTATGTCAAATTTTACGAGTATAAGCTTCATCGATTGTTTCGATGCCACAACAACAACTTTCTATTACAAATAGACAAAATCGTTAAAAGCTCCACCATAAAGAGAGTTTAGCAACTTCGAACCATCAAAGCTGCTCGGTGTACATTTTTTATTGTTTTTCTATTTTAAATTTTATGAGTATAAGCTTCCGAGATTATTACGATGGCAAAACACCAACTTTCTATGACAAATAAGCAAAACTTTTAAAAAGCGCCTCCATAGAGAGAATTGAGTAACTTCGGAACGTCAAAGTTGCTCGGTGTACACTTTTTATTGTTCTTTATGTCAAATTTTATGAGTTTAACCTTCCTGGATTATTTCGATGCCAAAACAACAACTTTCTATGACAAATGGACAAAACCGTTAAAAAGCTCCTCGATAGAGAGAGTTGAGCAACTTCGGACCGTCAAAGTCGCTCGGTGTACATTTTTTATTGTTCTTCTATGTCAATTTTTATGATTATAAGCTTCCGAGACTATTAGGAAGGCAAAACACCAACTTTCTATGACAAATGGGCAAAACCGTTAAAAAGTTCCTCGATAGATAGAGTTGAGCAACTTCGAACCATCAAAGTCGCTCGGTGTACATTTTTTATTGTTCTTCTCCGTCGAATTTTATGAGTATAAGCTTCTGAGATTATTTCGATGCCAAAACACCGACATTCTATGACAAAAGGTCAAAATCGTTAAAAAGCTCCTCCATAGAGAGAGTTGAGCAATTTCGGACCGTCAAAGTTGCTCGGTGTTCAACTTTTATTGTTCTTCTATGTCAAATTTTTTGAGTATAAGCTTTCGAGATTATTACGATGACAAAACACCAACTTTCTATGACAAATGGTAAAAACCATTAAAAACTCCTCGATAGAGAGAGTTGAGCAACTTCGGACCATCAATGTTGCTCGGTGTACACTTTTTATTGTTCTTCTTTGTCAAATTTTACGAGTATAAGCTTCCGAGATTATTACGATGCAAAAACACCAACTTTCTATGACGAATGGTCCAAACTGTTAAAAAGCTCCTTGATAGAAAGAGTTGAGCAACTTGGGACTATCAAAGTTGTTCACTGTATACTTTTTAGTGTTCTACTATGTCAAACTTTACGAGTATAAGCTTCCGAGATTATTTCGATGCCAAAACAAAAAGTTTCTATGACAAATGGACAAAAACCGTTAAAAGCTCTTACATAGAGAGAGTTGAGCAACATCGGATCATCAAAAAGGCTCGGTGTACACTTTTTATTGTTCTTTTATGTCCAATTTTATGAGTATAAGCTTCGTAGATTATTTCGATGCCAAAATGATAACTTTCAATTACAAATGGAAAAAACTGTTAAAAGCTCCTCCATAGAGAGAGTTGAGCAACTTCGGACCATCAAAGTTGCGCGGTGTTCACTTTTTATTGTTCTTCTATGTTAAATTTTACGAGTATAAGCTTTTGAGATTATTTCGGCACCAAAACACCAACTTTCTATGACAAATGTACAAAATCGTTAAAAGCTCCTCCATAGAGAGAGTTGAGCAACTTCGGATCATTAAAGTTGCTCGGTGTACACTTTTTATTGTTCTTCTATGTCAAATTTTACAAGTTTAAACTTCCTGGATTATTTGGATGCCAAAACAACAACTTTCTTTGACAAATGGACAAAATCGATAAATGCTCCTCCATAGAGAGAGTTGAGAAACTTTGGACCATCAAGGTTGCTCCGTGTACACTTTTTACTGTTCTTCTAAGTCAAATTTTACGAGTATAAGCATCGTAGATTATTTACGTGCCAAAATAACAACTTTCTATTACAAATGGAGAAAACTGTTAAAAGGTCCACCATAGAGCGAGTTGAGCAACTTCGGACCATCAAAGTTGCTCGGTCTACACTTTTTATTGTTCTTCTATGTCGAATTTTATGAGTATAAGCTTTAGAGATTATTTCGATGCGAAAACACCAATTTTCTACGACAAATGGTCAAAACCGTTAAAAAGCTCCTCGATAGAGAGAGTTGAGCAATTTCGGACCGTCAAAGTTGCTCGGTGTACACTTTTTATTGTTCTTCTATGTCAAATTTTACGAGCATAAGCATCCGAGATTTTTACGATGCCAACACACCAACTTTCTATGATAAATGGGCAAAACCGTTAAAAAGCTCCTCGATAGAAAGAGTTGAGCAACTTCGAACCATCAAAGTTGCTCGGTGTACACTTTTTATTGTTCTTCTATGTCAACTTTTACGCGTATAAGCTTCGTCGATTTTTTTGATGGCAAAACAACAACTTTCTATTACAAATAGACAAAACCGTTAAAACCTCCACTATAGAGAGAGTTGAGCAACTTCAGACCATCAAAGTTGCTCGGTGTACACTTTTTATTGTTCTTCTTGGTCAAATTTTACGAGTATAAGCATCGTAGATTATTTCGATGCCAAAACAACAGGTTTCTTTTACAAATGGACAAAACCGTTAAAAGGTCCACCATAGAGAGATTTGAGCAACTTCGGACCATCAAAGTTGCTCGGTCAACACTTTTTATTGTTCTTCTATGTCGAATTTTAAGACTATAAGCTTCCGAGATTATTTCGATGCCAAAACACCAACTTTCTATGACAAATAGTCAAAACCGTTAAAAAGCCCCTCCATAGAGAGAGTTGAGCAACTTCGGACCATCAAAGTTGCTCGTTGTACACTTTTTATTGTTCTTCTAGGTCAAAATTTACGAGTATAAGCATCGTAGATTATTTCGATGCCAAAACAACAGCTTTCTTTTACAAATGGACAAAACCGTTAAAAGGTCCACCATAGAGAGATTTGAGCAACTTCGGACTATCAAAGTTGCTCGGTCTACACTTTTTATTGTTCTTCTATGTCGAATTTTAAGACTATAAGCTTTCGAGATTATTTCGATGCCAAAACACCAACTTTATATGACAAATAGACAAAACCGTTAAAAGCTCCACCATAGAGAGAGTTAAGCAACTTCGGACCATCAAAGTTGCCCAGTGTACACTTTTTCTTATTCTTCTATGTCAAATTTTATAAGTTTAAACTTCCTGGATTATTTCGATGCCAAAACTAAAACTTTCTATGACAAATGGACAAAACCGTTAAAAAGCTCCTCGATAGAGGGAGTTGAGCAACTTCGAACCATCAACGTTGCTCGGTGTACACTTTTTATTGTTCCTCTGTGTCAAATTTTACGAGTTTAAACTTCCTGGATTATTTCGAAGCCAAAACAACAACTTTCTATGACAAATGGACAAAACTGATAAACGCTCCTCCATAGAGAGAGTTGAGCTACTTCGGACCA
The DNA here is from genome assembly GCA_963580455.1 of Euonymus europaeus. Lineage (NCBI taxonomy): Eukaryota > Viridiplantae > Streptophyta > Magnoliopsida > Celastrales > Celastraceae > Euonymus > Euonymus europaeus. The sequence goes on from OY756965.1 coordinate 12,231,982, forward strand.
TCGAGGTTGCTCTGTGTACACTTTTTATTGTCCTTCTAAGTCAAATTTTACGAGTATAAGCATCGTAGATTATTTCATGCCAAAACAACAACTTTCTATTACAAATCGACAAAACCGTTAAAAGCTCCACCATAGAGAGAGTTGAGCAACTTCGGAGCATCAAAGTTGCTCGGTGTACATTTTTTATTGGTCTTCTATGTCGAATTTTATGAGTAAACCTTGCGAGATTATTTCGATGCAAAAACACCAACTTTCTATGACAAATGGTCAAAACCGTAAAAAGCTCCTTCATAGAGAGAGTTGAGCAACTTCGGACCGTCAAAGTTGCTATGTGTACACTTTTTTATTGTTTGTCTATGTCAAATTTTATGAGTATAAGCTTCCGAGATTATTACTTTGCCAAAGCACCAACTTTCTATGACAAATGGGCAAAATCGTTAAAAAGCTCCTCGATAGAGAGAGTTGAGCAACTTCTAACCATCCAAGTTGCTCGGTGTACACTTTTTATTGTTCCACTATGTCCAACATTACGAGTATAAGCTTCTGAGATTATTTCGATGCCAAAACAACAACTTTCTATGACAAATGGACAAAATCCGTTAAAAGCTCCTCGATAGAGAGAGTTGAGCAACTTCGGACCATCAAAGTTGCTCGGTGTACACTTTTTATTGTTCTTCTATGTCCAATTTTAGGAGTATAAGCTTCGTAGATTATTTCGATGGCAAAACGACAACTTTCTATTACAAATGAACAAAACCGTTAAAAGCTCCTCCATAGAGAGAGTTGAGCAACCTCGGAGCATCAAAGTTGCTCGGTGTTCACTTTTTATTGTTTTTCTATGTCAAATTTTACAAGTAGAAGCTTCTGAGATTATTTCAATGCCAAAACACCAACTTTCTACGATAAATGCACAAAAACAATAAACGCTCCTCGATAGAGAGAGTTGAGCAACCTCGGATCATCAAAGTTGCTCGGTGTACACTTTTTATTGTTCTTCTATGTCAAATTTTACAAGTTTAAACTTTTTGGATTATTTCGATGCCAAAACAACAACTTTCTATGACAAATGCACAAAAAGATAAACGCTCCTCGATAGAGAGAGTTGAGCAACTTCGGACCATTAAAGTTGCTCGGTGTACACTTTTTACTGTTCTTCTAAGTCAAATTTTACGAGTATAAGCATCATAGATTATTCTCTTGCCAAAACAACAACTTTCTATTATAAATGGACAAAACCGTTAAAAGGTCTACCATAGAGAGAGTTGATCAACTTCGGAGCATTAAAATTGCTCGGTGTACACTTTTTATTGTTCTTCTATGTCGAATTTTACGAGTATAAGCTTTCGAGATTATTTCGATGCCAAAACACCAACTTTCTATGACAGATGGTCACAACCGTTAAAAAGCTCCTCCATAGAGAGAGTTGAGCAACTTCGGATCGTCAAAGTTGTTCGGTGTACACTATATATTGTTCTTCTATGTCAAATTTTATGAGTATAAGCTTCCGAGATTATTACGATGGCAAAACAACAACTTTCTATGACAAATGGGCAAAACCGTTAAAAAGCTCCACCATAGAGAGAGTTGAGCAACTTCGGACTGTCAAACTTTCTCGGTGTACACTTTTTATTGTTCTTCTATGTCAAATTTTACGAGTATAAGCATCATAGATTATTCTCTTGCCAAAACAACAACTTTCTATTACAAATGGACAAAACCGTTTAAAGGTCTACCATAGAGAGAGTTGAGCAACTTCAGACCGTCAAAGTTGTTCGGTGTACACTTTTTATTGTTCTTCTATGTCAAATTTTAAGAGTATAAGCTTCCGAGATTATTTCGATGCCAAAACAACAACATTTTATGACAAATGGACAAAAACCGTTAAAAGCTTCTCCTTAGAGAGAGTTGAGCAACTTCTGACCGTCAAAGTTGCTCGGTGTACACTTTTTATTGTTCTTCTATGTCCAATTTTACGAGTATATGCTTCGAGATTATTATGATGCCAAAACACCAACTTTCCATGACAAATGGTCCAAACCGTTAAAAAGCTCCTCGATAGAGAGAGTTGAGCAACTTCGGACCATCAAAGTTGCTCGGTGTATACTTTTTATTGTTTTACTATGTCAAACTTTAAGAGTATAAGCTTCCGAGATTATTTCGATGCTAAAACAACAACTTTCTATGACAAATGGACAAAAATCGTTAAAAGCTCCTCCATAGAGAGAGTTGAGCAACTTTTGACCATCAAAGTTGCTCGGTGTACACTTTTTATTGTTCTTCTATATCAAATTTTACGAGTTTAAGCTTCCGAGATTATTACGATGCCAAAACAACAACTTTCTATGACAAATGGTCAAAACGTTTAAAAGCTCCTCCATAGAGAGATTTGACCAACTTCGAACCATCCAAGTTGCTCGGCGTACACTTTTTATTGTTCTTCTATGTAAAATTTTACGAGTATACGCTTCGAGATTATTATGATTCCAAAACACCAACTTTCTACGACAAATGGTCCAAACCGTAAAAAAGCTACTCGATAGAGAGAGTTGAGCAACTTCTGACCATCAAAGTTGCTCGGTATACACTTTTTATTGTTCTTCTATGTCAAATTTTACGAGTTTAAGCTTCCGAGATTATTACGATGCCAAAACAACAACTTTCTATGACAAAAATGGTCAAAACGTTAAAAAGCTCCTCCATAGAGAGATTTAAGCAACTTCGAACCATCCAAGTTGCTCGGCGTACACTTTTTATTGTTCTTCTATGTAAAATTTTACGAGTATATGCTTCGAGATTATTATGATTCCAAAACACCAACTTTCTACGACAAATGGTCCAAACCGTAAAAAAGCTACTCGATAGAGAGAGTTGAGCAACTTCAGACCATCAAAGTTGCTCGGTGTATACTTTTTGTTGTTCTACTATGTCAAACTTTAAGAGTATAAGCTTCCGAGATTATTTCGATGCCAAAACAACAACATTTTATGACAAATGGACAAAAACCGTTAAAAGCTCCTCCATAGAGAGAGTTGAGCAACTTCTGACCGTCAAAGTTGCTCGGTGTACACTTTTTATTGTTCTTCTATGTCTAATTTTATGAGTATAAGCTTCTTAGATTATTTCGATGCCAAAACAACAACTTTCTATTACAAATGGACAAAACCGTTAAAAGCTCCTCCATAGAGAGAGTTGAGCAACTTCAGACCATCAAAGTTGCTCGGTGTACACTTTTTATTGTTTTCTTTGTAAAATTTTATGAATATAGGCTTCTGAGATTATTTCCATGCCAAAACACCAACTTTCTATGACAAATAGACAAAATCATTAAACGCACCTCCATAGAGAGAGTTGAGCAACTTCGGACCATCAAGGTTGCTCGGTGTACACTTTTTATTGTTCTTCTATGTCAAATTTTATAAGTATAATCATCGTAGATTATTTCGATGCCAAAACAACAACTTTATATTACAAATGGACAAAACCGTTAAAAGCTCCACTATAGAGAGAGTTGAGCAAGGTCGGACCATCAAAGTCGCTCGGTGTACAACTTTTATTGTTCTTCTATGTCGAATTTTATGAGTATAAGCTTCCGAGATTATTTCGATGCCGAAACACCAACTTTCTATGACAAATGGTCAAAACCGTTAAAAAGCTCCTCCATAGAGAGAGTTGAGCAACTTCGGACCTTTAAAGTTGCTCGGTGTACACTTTTTATTGTTCTTCTATGTCAAATTTTACGAGTATAAGCTTCCGATATTATTACGATGCCAAAACACCAATTTGCTATGACAAATGGGCAAAACCATTAAAAAGCTCCTCGATAGAGAGAGTTGAGCAACTTCGAAACATCAAAGATTCTTGGTGTACACTTTTTATTGTTCTTCTATGTCAAATTTTATGAGTATAAGCTTCGTCGATTGTTTCGGTGCCAAAACAACAGTTTTATATTACAAATAGACAAAACCGTTAAAAGCTCCACCATAGAGAGAGTTGATCAACTTCGGACCATCAAAGTTTCTCGGTGTACAGTTTTTATTGTTCTTCTATGTCAAATTTTACGCGCATAAGCTTCATCGATTGTTTTGTTGGCAAAACAACAACTTTCTATTACAAATAGACAAAACCATTAAAAGCTCCACCATAGAGAGAATTGAGCTACTTCAGACCATCAAAGTTGCTCGGTGTACACTTTTTATTGTTCTTGTATGTCAAATTTTATGAGTTTAAACTTCCTGGATTATTTCGATGCCAAAACAACAACCTTCTATGAGAAATGGACAAAACCGTTAAAAAACTCCTCGATAGAGAGAGTTGAGCAACTTCGAACCATCAAAATTGCTCGGTGTACACTTTTTATTGTTCTTATAGGTCAAATTTTATGAGTATAAGCTTCCGAGATTATTTTGATGCCAAAACACTAACTTTCTATGACAAATGGTCAAAACCGTTAAAAACCTCCTCCATAGAGAGAGCGGGGCAACTTCGGACCGTCAAAGTTGCTCGGTGTACACTTTTTATTATTCTTCTATGTTAAATTTTATTAGTATAAGCTTCCGAGATTATTACGATGCCAATACACCAACTTTCTATGATAAATTCGGAAAACCGTTAAAAAGCTCCTCGATAGAGAGAGTTGAGCAACTTCGAACCATCAAAGTTTCTCGGTGTACAGTTTTTGTTGTTCTTCTGTGTCAAATTTTACGAGTTTAAACTTCTTGGATTATTTCGATGCCAAAACAACAACTTTGTATGACAAATGGACAAAATGATAAACGCTCCTCCATAGAGAGAGTTGAGCAAATTCAGACCATCGAGGTTGCTCTGTGTACACTTTTTATTGTTATTCTGAGTCAAATTTTACGAATATAAGCGTCGGAGATTTTTTCGATGCCAAAACAACAACTTTCTATTACAAATCGACAAAACCGTTAAAAGCTCCACCATAGAGAGATTTGAGCAACTTCGGACAATCAAAGTTGCTCGGTGTACACTTTTTGTTGTTCTTCTATGTCGATTTTTATGTGTATAAGCTTCCGAGATTATTTCGATGCCAAAACACCAACTTCCTATGACAAATGGTCAAAACCGTTAAAAAGCTCCTCCATAGAGAGACTTGAACAACTTCGGTCCGTCAAAGTTGCTCGGTGTACAATTTTTTGTTGTTCTTCTATGTCATATTTTACGACTATAAGCTTCCGAGATTATCACTTTGCCAAAACACCAACTTTCTATGACAAATGGGCAAAACCGTTACAAAGCTCATCGATAGAGAGAGTTGAGCAACTTCGAACCATACAAGTTGCTCGGTGTACAGTTTTTATTGTTCTTCTATGTCAAATTTTACGAGTATAAGCTTCGTCGATTGTTTCGACGCCAAAACAACAACTTTCTATTATAAATAGACAAAACCGTTAAAAGCTCCACCATAGAGAGAATTGAGCAACTTCGGACCCTCAAAGTGGTTCGGAGTACACTATTTATTGTTCTTCTATGTCAAATTTTACGAGTATAAGCTTCCGAGATTATTACGATGCCAAAACAACAACTTTCTATGACAAATGGTCAAAACCGTAAAAAAGCTCCTCCATAGAGATAGTTGAGCAACTACGAACCATCCAAGTTGCTCGGTGTACACTTTATATTGTTCTTCTATGTAAAATTTTAAGAGTATATGCTTCGAGATTATTACGATGCCAAAACCACCAACTTTCTACGACAAATGGTCCAAACCGTTAAAAAGCTCCTCGATAGAGAGAGTTGAGCAACTTCGGACCATCAAAGTTGCTCGGTGTATACTTTTTATTGTTCTACTATGTCAAACTTTACTAGTATAAGCTTCCGAGATTATTTTGATGCCAAAACAACAATTGTCTATGACAAATGGATAAAAACCGTTAAAAGCTCCACCATAGAGAGAGTTCAGCAACTTCTGACCATCAAAGTTGCTCGGTGTACACTTTTTATTGTTCTTCTTTGTAAAGTTTTACGAGTATAAGCTTCTGAGATTATTTCAATGCCAAAACACCAACTTTCTATTACAAATAGACAAAACCGTTAAAAGCTTCACCACAGAGAGAGTTGAGCAACTTCGGCCCATCAAAGTTGCTCGTTGTACAATTTTTATTTTTCTTCTATGTCAAATTTTATGAGTATAAGCTTTCGAAATTATTACGATGTCAAAACACCAACTTTCTATGACTAAAGGGCAAAACCCTTAAAAACTCCTCGATAGAAAGAGTTGAACAACTTCAAACCATCAAAGGTTCTTGGTGTACACTTTTTATTGTTCTTCTATGTTAAATTTTACGAGTATAAGCTTCGTCGATTATTTCGGTTCCAAAACAACAACTTTATATTACAAATAGACAAAACCGTTAAAAGCTCCACCATAGAGAGAGTTGAGCAACTTCGGACCATCAAAGTTGCTCAGTGTACACTTTTTATTGTTCTTCTATGTCAAATTTTACGAGTATAAGCTTCCGAGATTATTATGATGGCAAAACACGAACTTTCTATGACAAATGGACAAAACATTAAACGCTCCTCCATAGAGAGAGTTGAGCAACTTCGGACCATTGGGTTGCTCCGTGTACACTTTTTATTGCTCTTCTATGTCAGATTTTATAAGTATAATCATCGTAGATTATTTCGATGCGAAAACGACAACTTTATATTACAAATGGACAAAACCATTAAAAGCTCCACCATAGAGAGAGTTGGGCAAGGTCGGACCATCAAAGTTGCTCGGTGTACACCTTTTACTGTTCTTCTATGTCGAATTTTACGAGTATAAGCTTCCGAGATTATTACGATGCCGAAACAACAACTTTCTATAACAAATGGTCAAAACCGTTAAAAAGCTCCTCCATAGATAGAGTTGAGCAACTTCGGACCGTTGAAGTTGCTCGGTGTACACTTTTTATTGTTCTTCTATGTCAAATTTTACGACTATATGCTTCCGAGATTATTAAGATGCCAAAACACCAACTTTCTATGACAAATGGGCAAAACCGTTAAAAAGCTCCTCGATAGAGAGAGCTGAGTAACTTTGAACCATCAAAGTTGCTCGGTGTACACTTTTTATTGTTCTTCTATGTCAAATTTTACGAGTACAGGCTTCGCCGAATGTTTCAATGCCAAAACAACAACTTTCTATTACAAATAGACAAAACCGTTAAAAGCTCCACCATAGAGAGAGTTGAGCAACTTCGGATCATCAAAGTTGCTCGGTGTACACTTTTTATTGTTCTTCTATGTCCAATTTTATGAATATAAGCTTCGTAGATTATTTCGATGCCAAAACGACAACTTTCTATTATAAATGGACAAAATCGTTAAAAGCTCCTCCATAGAGAGAGATGAGCAACTTCGGACCATCAAAGTTGCTCGGTGTACACTTTTTTATTGTTCTTCTATGTAAAATTTGACGAGTATATGCTTCGAGATTATTATGATGCCAAAACACCAACTTTCTACGACAGATGGTCCATACCGTTAAAAAGCTCCTCGATAGAGAGAGTTGAGCAACTTCGGACCATCAAAGTTGCTCGGTGTATACTTTTTATTGTTCTTCTTTGTCCAATTTTACGTGTATAAGCTTCGTAGATTGTTTCGATGCCAAAACGACAACTTTCTATTACAAATGGACAAAACCGTTAAAAGCCCCTCTATAGAGAGAGTTGAGCAACTTCGGACCATCAAAGTTGCTCGGTGTATACTTTTTATTGTTCTTCTTTGTAAAATTTTACGAGTATAAGCTTCTGAGATTATTTCTATGCCAAAACACCAACTTTCAATTACAAATAGACAAAACCGTTAAAAGCTACACCATAAAGAGAGTTGAGCAACTTCGGCCCATCAAAGTTGCTCGGTGTACAATTTTTATTGTTCTTCTATGTCAAATTTTATGAGTATAAGCTTTCGAGATTATTAAAATGCCAAAACACCAACTTTCTATGAAAAATGGGCAAAACCGTTCAAAAACTCCTCGATAGAGAGTGTTGAGCAACTTTGAACCATCAAAGTTTCTTGGTGTACACTTTTTATTGATCTTCTATGTCAAATTTTATGAGTACAAGCTTTGTCGATTGTTTCGGTGCCAAAACAACAACTTTATATTACAAATAGACAAAACCGTTAAAAGCTCCACCATAGAGAGAGTTGAGCAACTTCGAACCATCAAAGTTGCTCGGTGTACACTTTTTATTGTTCTTCTATGTCCAATTTTATGAGTATAAGCTTCCAAGATTATTATGATGGCAAAACACCATTTTTCTATGACAAATGGACAAAATCATTAAACGCTCCTCCATAGAGAGAGTTAAGCAACTTCATACCACCAAGGTTGCTTCGTGTACACTTTTTATTGTTCTTCTATGTCAAATATTATAAGTATAACCATCGTAGATTAATTCGATGCCAAAACGACAACTTTATATTACAAATGGACAAAACCGTTAAAAGCTCTACCATAGAGAGAGTTGAGCAAGGTCGGACCATCAAAGTTGCTCCGTGTACACCTTTTATTGTTCTTCTATGTCGAATTTTACGGGTATAAACTTCCGAGATTATTTTGATGCCAAAACACCAACTTTCTATGACAAATGGGCAAAACCGTTAAAAAGCTCCTCGATAGAGAGAGTTGAGCAACCTCAAACCATCAAAGTTGCTCGGTGTACACTATTTATTGTTCTTCTATGTCAAATTTTGCGAGTATAAGCTTCCGAGATTATTACGATGGCAAAACAACAACTTTCTATGAGAAAAGGACAAAACCATTAAACGCTACTCCATAGAGAGAGTTGAGCAACTTCGGAGCATCAAGGTTGCTCCGTTTACACTTTTTATTGTTGTTCTATGTCAAATTTTAAGAGTGTAAGTATCGTAGATTATTTCGATGCCAAAACAACAACTTTCTATTACAAATGGACAAAACCGTTGGAAGCTCAACCATAGAGAGATTGGAGCAACTTCGGAGCATCAAAGTTGCTCAGTGTACACATTTTATTGTTCTTCTATGTTGAATTTTACAAGTATAAGCTTCCGAGATTATTTCGATACCAGAACACCAACTTTCTATGACAAATGGTCAAAACCGTTTAAAAGCTCCTCCATAGAAAGAGTTGGGCAACTTCGGACCGTCAAAGTTGCTCGTTGTACACAATTTATTGTTCTTCTATGTCAAATTTTACGAGTATAAGCTTCTGAGATTATTACGATGGCAAAACATCAACTTTCTATTACAAATGGACAAAATCATTAAACGCTCCTCCATAGAGAGAGTTGAGAAACTTCGGACTATCAAGGTTGCTCCGTGTGCAATTTTTATTGTTCTTCTTTGTCAAATTTTATGAGTATAAGTATCGTAGATTATTTCGATGCCAAAACAAGAACTTTCTATTACAAATGGACAAAACCGTTAGAAGCTCAACCATAGAGAGAGCTGAGCAACTTCGGACCATCAAAGTTGCTCGGTGTACACATTTTATTGTTCTTCTATGTCGAATTTTACGAGTATAAGCATCTGAGATTATTTCGATGCCAAAACACCAACTTTCTATGACAAATGGTCAAAACCGTTAAAAAGCTCCTCCATAGAGAGAGTTGGGCAACTTCGGACCATCAAATTTGCTCGGTGTACACTATTTATTGTTCTTCTATGTCAAATTTTACGTGTATAAGATTCCGATATTATTACGATGCCGAAACAACAACTTTCTATGACAAATAGACAAAATCATTAAAAGCTGCTCCATAGAGAGTTGAGCAATTTCGGACCATCAAGGTTGCTCCGTGTACACTTTTTATTGTTGCTCTATGTCAAATTTTATGAGTATAAGTATCGTAGATTATTTCGATGCCAAAACAACAACTTTCTATTACAAATGGACAAAACCGATAGAAGCTCAACCATAGAGAGATTTGATCAACTTCGGAGCAACAAAGTTGCTCGGTGTACTCATTTTACTGTTCTTCTCTGTTGAATTTTACGAGTATAAGCTTTCGAGATTATTTCGATGCCAGAACACCAACTTTCTATGACAAATGGTCAAAACCGTTAAAAAGCTCCTCCATAGAGAGAGTTGGCAACTTCGTACAGTCAAAGTTGCTTGGTGTACACTATTTATTGTTCTTTTATGTCAAATTTTATGAGTATAAGCTTCCGAGATTATTACGATAGCAAAACACCAACTTTCTATGACAAATGGACAAAATCATTAAACGCTCCTCCATAGAGAGAGTTGAGAAACTTCGGACCATCAAGGTTGCTCCGTGTACACTTTTTATTGTTCTTTTTTGTCAAATTTTATGAGTATAAGTATCGTAAATTATTTCGATGCCAAAACAACAACTTTCTATTACAAATGGACAAAACTGTTAGAAGCTCGACCATAGAGAGAGTCGAGCAACTTCGGACCATCAAAGTTGCTCGGTGTACACATTTTATTGTTCTTCTATGTTGAATTTTACAAGTATAAGCTTCCGAGATTATTTCGATGCCAGAAAATGAACTTTCTATGACAAATGGTCAAAACCGTTTAAAAGCTCCTCCATAGAGAGAGTTGGGCAGCTTCGGACCGTCAAAGTTGCTCGTTGTACATAATTTATTGTTCTTCTATGTCAAATTTTACGAGTATAAGCTTCCGAGACTATTACGATGGCAAAACATCAACTCTCTATGAAAAATGGACAAAATCATTAAACGTTTCTGCATAGGGAGAGTTGAGAAACTTCGGACTATCAAGGTTGCTCCGTGTACAATTTTTATTGTTCTTCTTTGTCAAATTTTATGAGTATAAGTATCGTAGATTATTTCGATGCCAAAACAACAACTTTCTATTACAAATGGACAAAACCGTTAGAAGCATAACCATAAAGAGAGTTGAGCAACTTCGGACCATCAAAGTTGCTCGGTGTACACATTTTATTGTTCTTCTATGTCGAATTTTACGAGTATAAGCTTCTGAGATTATTTCGATGCCAAAACACCAACTTTCTATGACAAATGGTCAAAACCGTTAAAAAGCTCCTCCATAGAGAGAGTTGGGCAACTTCGGACCGTCAAATTTGCTAGGTGTACACTATTTATTGTTCTTCTATGTCAAATTTTACGTGTATAAGATTCCGATATTATTACATGCCAAAACAACAACTTTCTATGACAAATAGACAAAATCATTAAAAGCTGCTCCACAGAGAGTTGAGCAATTTCGGACCATCAAAGTTGCTCTGTGTACACTTTTTATTCTTCTTCTATGTCAAATTTTACGAGTATAAGCTTCTGAGATTACTTCGATGCCGAAACTCCAACTTTCTATGACAAATGGACAAAATTATTAAAAGCTCCTCCATAGAGAGAGTTGAGCAACTTCGGATCATAAAAAGTTGGTCGGTGTACACTTTTTATTGTTCTTTTATGTCAAATTTTATGAGTTTAAACTTCCTGGATTATTTCGATGACAAAACAACAACTTTCTATGACAAATGGACAAAACCGATAAACGCTCCACCATAGAGAGAGTTGAGCAACTTCGGACCATCAAGGTTGCTCCGTGTACACTTTTTATTGTTCTACTATGTCAAATTTTATAAGTATAAGCATCGTAGAATATTTCGATGCCAAAACAACAACTTTCTATTACAAATGGACAAAACCGTTAAAAGCTCCTCCATAGAGAGAGTTGAGCAACTTCGGACCATCAAAGTTGCTTGGTGTACACCTTTTATTGTTCTTATATGTTGAATTTTACGAGTATAAGCTTCCGAGATTATTTCGATGCCGAAACACCAACTTTCTATGACAAATGGACAAAACCGTTAAAAAGCTCCTCCATAGAGAGAGTTGAGCAACTTCGGACCGTCAAAGTTGCTCGGTGTACACTTTTTATTGTTCTTCAATGTCAAATTTTACGAGTATAAGCTTTTGAGATTATTACGATGCCAAAACACTAAATTTCTATGATAAATGGGAAAAACCGTTAAAAAGCTCCTCGATAGAGAGACTTGAGCAACTTCGAACCATCAAACTTGCTCGGTGTACACTTTTTATTGTTCTTCTATGTCAAATTTTACGAGTACAAGCTTCGTCGAATGTTTCGATGCCAAAACAACAACTTTCTATTACAAATAGACGAAACCGTTAAAAGCTCCACCATAGAGAGAGTTGAGCAACTTCGGATCATCAAAGTTGCTCGGTGTACACTTTTTATTGTTCTTCTATGTCCAATTTTATGAATATAAGCTTCGTAGATTATTTCGATGCCAAAACGACAACTTTCTATTATAAATGGACAAAATCGTTAAAAGCTCCTCCATAGAGAGAGATGAGCAACTTCGGACCATCAAAGTTGCTCGGTGTACACTTTTTTATTGTTCTTCTATGTAAAATTTTACGAGTATATGCTTCGAGATTATTATGATGCCAAAACACCAACTTTCTACGACAGATGGTCCATACCGTTAAAAAGCTCCTCGATAGAGAGAGTTGAGCAACTTCGGACCATCAAAGTTGCTCGGTGTATACTTTTTATTGTTCTTCTTTGTCCAATTTTACGTGTATAAGCTTCGTAGATTGTTTCGATGCCAAAACGACAACTTTCTATTACAAATGGACAAAACCGTTAAAAGCCCCTCTATAGAGAGAGTTGAGCAACTTCGGACCATCAAAGTTGCTCGGTGTATACTTTTTATTGTTCTTCTTTGTAAAATTTTACGAGTATAAGCTTCTGAGATTATTTCTATGCCAAAACACCAACTTTCAATTACAAATAGACAAAACCGTTAAAAGCTACACCATAAAGAGAGTTGAGCAACTTCGGCCCATCAAAGTTGCTCGGTGTACAATTTTTATTGTTCTTCTATGTCAAATTTTATGAGTATAAGCTTTCGAGATTATTAAAATGCCAAAACACCAACTTTCTATGAAAAATGGGCAAAACCGTTCAAAAACTCCTCGATAGAGAGTGTTGAGCAACTTTGAACCATCAAAGTTTCTTGGTGTACACTTTTTATTGATCTTCTATGTCAAATTTTATGAGTACAAGCTTTGTCGATTGTTTCGGTGCCAAAACAACAACTTTATATTACAAATAGACAAAACCGTTAAAAGCTCCACCATAGAGAGAGTTGAGCAACTTCGAACCATCAAAGTTGCTCGGTGTACACTTTTTATTGTTCTTCTATGTCCAATTTTATGAGTATAAGCTTCCAAGATTATTATGATGGCAAAACACCATTTTTCTATGACAAATGGACAAAATCATTAAACGCTCCTCCATAGAGAGAGTTAAGCAACTTCATACCACCAAGGTTGCTTCGTGTACACTTTTTATTGTTCTTCTATGTCAAATATTATAAGTATAACCATCGTAGATTAATTCGATGCCAAAACGACAACTTTATATTACAAATGGACAAAACCGTTAAAAGCTCTACCATAGAGAGAGTTGAGCAAGGTCGGACCATCAAAGTTGCTCCGTGTACACCTTTTATTGTTCTTCTATGTCGAATTTTACGGGTATAAACTTCCGAGATTATTTTGATGCCAAAACACCAACTTTCTATGACAAATGGGCAAAACCGTTAAAAAGCTCCTCGATAGAGAGAGTTGAGCAACCTCAAACCATCAAAGTTGCTCGGTGTACACTATTTATTGTTCTTCTATGTCAAATTTTGCGAGTATAAGCTTCCGAGATTATTACGATGGCAAAACAACAACTTTCTATGAGAAAAGGACAAAACCATTAAACGCTACTCCATAGAGAGAGTTGAGCAACTTCGGAGCATCAAGGTTGCTCCGTTTACACTTTTTATTGTTGTTCTATGTCAAATTTTAAGAGTGTAAGTATCGTAGATTATTTCGATGCCAAAACAACAACTTTCTATTACAAATGGACAAAACCGTTGGAAGCTCAACCATAGAGAGATTGGAGCAACTTCGGAGCATCAAAGTTGCTCAGTGTACACATTTTATTGTTCTTCTATGTTGAATTTTACAAGTATAAGCTTCCGAGATTATTTCGATACCAGAACACCAACTTTCTATGACAAATGGTCAAAACCGTTTAAAAGCTCCTCCATAGAGAGAGTTGGGCAACTTCGGACCGTCAAAGTTGCTCGTTGTACACAATTTATTGTTCTTCTATGTCAAATTTTACGAGTATAAGCTTCTGAGATTATTACGATGGCAAAACATCAACTTTCTATTACAAATGGACAAAATCATTAAACGCTCCTCCATAGAGAGAGTTGAGAAACTTCGGACTATCAAGGTTGCTCCGTGTGCAATTTTTATTGTTCTTCTTTGTCAAATTTTATGAGTATAAGTATCGTAGATTATTTCGATGCCAAAACAAGAACTTTCTATTACAAATGGACAAAACCGTTAGAAGCTCAACCATAGAGAGAGCTGAGCAACTTCGGACCATCAAAGTTGCTCGGTGTACACATTTTATTGTTCTTCTATGTCGAATTTTACGAGTATAAGCATCTGAGATTATTTCGATGCCAAAACACCAACTTTCTATGACAAATAGACAAAATCATTAAAAGCTGCTCCATAGAGAGTTGAGCAATTTCGGACCATCAAGGTTGCTCCGTGTACACTTTTTATTGTTGCTCTATGTCAAATTTTATGAGTATAAGTATCGTAGATTATTTCGATGCCAAAACAACAACTTTCTATTACAAATGGACAAAACCGATAGAAGCTCAACCATAGAGAGATTTGATCAACTTCGGAGCAACAAAGTTGCTCGGTGTACACATTTTATTGTTCTTCTATGTTGAATTTTACAAGTATAAGCTTCCGAGATTATTTCGATACCAGAACACCAACTTTCTATGACAAATGGTCAAAACCGTTTAAAAGCTCCTCCATAGAGAGAGTTGGGCAACTTCGGACCGTCAAAGTTGCTCGTTGTACACAATTTATTGTTCTTCTATGTCAAATTTTACGAGTATAAGCTTCTGAGATTATTACGATGGCAAAACATCAACTTTCTATTACAAATGGACAAAATCATTAAACGCTCCTCCATAGAGAGAGTTGAGAAACTTCGGACTATCAAGGTTGCTCCGTGTGCAATTTTTATTGTTCTTCTTTGTCAAATTTTATGAGTATAAGTATCGTAGATTATTTCGATGCCAAAACAAGAACTTTCTATTACAAATGGACAAAACCGTTAGAAGCTCAACCATAGAGAGAGCTGAGCAACTTCGGACCATCAAAGTTGCTCGGTGTACACATTTTATTGTTCTTCTATGTCGAATTTTACGAGTATAAGCATCTGAGATTATTTCGATGCCAAAACACCAACTTTCTATGACAAATGGTCAAAACCGTTAAAAAGCTCCTCCACAGAGAGAGTTGGGCAACTTCGGACCATCAAATTTGCTCGGTGTACACTATTTATTGTTCTTCTATGTCAAATTTTACGTGTATAAGATTCCGATATTATTACGATGCCGAAACAACAACTTTCTATGACAAATAGACAAAATCATTAAAAGCTGCTCCATAGAGAGTTGAGCAATTTCGGACCATCAAGGTTGCTCCGTGTACACTTTTTATTGTTGCTCTATGTCAAATTTTATGAGTATAAGTATCGTAGATTATTTCGATGCCAAAACAACAACTTTCTATTACAAATGGACAAAACCGATAGAAGCTCAACCATAGAGAGATTTGATCAACTTCGGAGCAACAAAGTTGCTCGGTGTACTCATTTTACTGTTCTTCTCTGTTGAATTTTACGAGTATAAGCTTTCGAGATTATTTCGATGCCAGAACACCAACTTTCTATGACAAATGGTCAAAACCGTTAAAAAGCTCCTCCATAGAGAGAGTTGGCAACTTCGTACAGTCAAAGTTGCTTGGTGTACACTATTTATTGTTCTTTTATGTCAAATTTTATGAGTATAAGCTTCCGAGATTATTACGATAGCAAAACACCAACTTTCTATGACAAATGGACAAAATCATTAAACGCTCCTCCATAGAGAGAGTTGAGAAACTTCGGACCATCAAGGTTGCTCCGTGTACACTTTTTATTGTTCTTTTTTGTCAAATTTTATGAGTATAAGTATCGTAAATTATTTCGATGCCAAAACAACTTTCTATTACAAATGGACAAAACTGTTAGAAGCTCGACCATAGAGAGAGTCGAGCAACTTCGGACCATCAAAGTTGCTCGGTGTACACATTTTATTGTTCTTCTATGTTGAATTTTACAAGTATAAGCTTCCGAGATTATTTCGATGCCAGAAAATGAACTTTCTATGACAAATGGTCAAAACCGTTTAAAAGCTCCTCCATAGAGAGAGTTGGGCAGCTTCGGACCGTCAAAGTTGCTCGTTGTACATAATTTATTGTTCTTCTATGTCAAATTTTACGAGTATAAGCTTCCTAGACTATTACGATGGCAAAACATCAACTCTCTATGAAAAATGGACAAAATCATTAAACGTTTCTGCATAGGGAGAGTTGAGAAACTTCGGACTATCAAGGTTGCTCCGTGTACAATTTTTATTGTTCTTCTTTGTCAAATTTTATGAGTATAAGTATCGTAGATTATTTCGATGCCAAAACAACAACTTTCTATTACAAATGGACAAAACCGTTAGAAGCATAACCATAAAGAGAGTTGAGCAACTTCGGACCATCAAAGTTGCTCGGTGTACACATTTTATTGTTCTTCTATGTCGAATTTTACGAGTATAAGCTTCTGAGATTATTTCGATGCCAAAACACCAACTTTCTATGACAAATGGTCAAAACCGTTAAAAAGCTCCTCCATAGAGAGAGTTGGGCAACTTCGGACCGTCAAATTTGCTAGGTGTACACTATTTATTGTTCTTCTATGTCAAATTTTACGTGTATAAGATTCCGATATTATTACATGCCAAAACAACAACTTTCTATGACAAATAGACAAAATCATTAAAAGCTGCTCCATAGAGAGTTGAGCAATTTCGGACCATCAAAGTTGCTCTGTGTACACTTTTTATTCTTCTTCTATGTCAAATTTTACGAGTATAAGCTTCTGAGATTACTTCGATGCCGAAACTCCAACTTTCTATGACAAATGGACAAAATTATTAAAAGCTCCTCCATAGAGAGAGTTGAGCAACTTCGGATCATAAAAAGTTGGTCGGTGTACACTTTTTATTGTTCTTTTATGTCAAATTTTATGAGTTTAAACTTCCTGGATTATTTCGATGACAAAACAACAACTTTCTATGACAAATGGACAAAACCGATAAACGCTCCACCATAGAGAGAGTTGAGCAACTTCGGACCATCAAGGTTGCTCCGTGTACACTTTTTATTGTTCTACTATGTCAAATTTTATAAGTATAAGCATCGTAGAATATTTCGATGCCAAAACAACAACTTTCTATTACAAATGGACAAAACCGTTAAAAGCTCCTCCATAGAGAGAGTTGAGCAACTTCGGACCATCAAAGTTGCTTGGTGTACACCTTTTATTGTTCTTATATGTTGAATTTTACGAGTATAAGCTTCCGAGATTATTTCGATGCCGAAACACCAACTTTCTATGACAAATGGACAAAACCGTTAAAAAGCTCCTCCATAGAGAGAGTTGAGCAACTTCGGACCGTCAAAGTTGCTCGGTGTACACTTTTTATTGTTCTTCAATGTCAAATTTTACGAGTATAAGCTTTTGAGATTATTACGATGCCAAAACACTAAATTTCTATGATAAATGGGAAAAACCGTTAAAAAGCTCCTCGATAGAGAGAGTTGAGCAACTTCGAACCATCAAACTTGCTCGGTGTACACTTTTTATTGTTCTTCTATGTCAAATTTTACGAGTACAAGCTTCGTCGAATGTTTCGATGCCAAAACAACAACTTTCTATTACAAATAGACGAAACCGTTAAAAGCTCCATCATAGAGAGAGTTGAGCAACTTTGGACCATCAAAGTTGCTCGGTGTACAATTTTTATTGTTCTTCTATGTCCAATTTTATGAGAATAAGCTTCGTAGATTATTTCGATGCCAAAACAACAACTTTCTATTACAAATGGACAAAACCATTAAAAGCTCCTCCATAGAGAGAGTTGAGCAACTTCGGACCGTCAAAGTTGGTCGGTGTACACTATTTATTGTTCTTCTATGTCAAATTTTACGAGTATAAGCTTCCCATATTATTACGATGCCAAAACACCAACTTTCTATGACAAATGGACAAAACCGTTAGAAGCTCAACCATAGAGAGAGTTGAGCAACTTCGGACCATCAAAGTTGCTCGGTGTACACATTTTATTGTTCTTCTATGTCGAATTTTACGAGTATAAGCTTCCGAGATTATTACAAAGGCAAAACACCAACTTTCTATGACAAATGGACAAAACCGTTAAAACGCTCCTCGATAGAGAAAGTTGGGCAACTTCGGACCATCAAAGTTGCTCGGTGTACACTATTTATTATTCTTCTATGTCAAATTTTACGAGTATAAGCTTTCGATATTATTACGATGCCAAAACACCAACTTTCTATGACAAATGGGCAAAATCGTTAAAAAGCTCCTCGATAGAGAGAGTTGAGCAACTTCGAACCATCAAAGTTGCTCGGTGTACACTTTTTTTGTTTTTCTATGTCAAATTTTATGAGTATAAGCTTCGTCGATTGTTTCGGTACCAAAACAACAACTTTATATTACAAATAGACAAAACCGTTAGAAGCTCCACCATAGGGAGAGTTGGGCAACTTCGGACCGTCAAAGTTGCTCGGTGTACACTTTTTATTGTTCTTATATGTCAAATTTTACGAGTATAAGCTTCCGAGATTATTACGATAGCAAAACACCAACTTTCTATGACAAATGGACAAAATCATTAAACTCTCCTCCATAGAGAGAGTTGAGCAACTTCGGACCATAAAGGTTGCTCCATGTACACTTTTTATTGTTCTTCTCTGTCAAATTTTATGAGTATAAGTATCATAGATTATTTCGATGCCAAAACAACAACTTTCTATTACAAATGGAGAAAACCGTTAGAAGCTCCAACATAGAGAGAGTTGTGCAACTTTGAACCATCAAATTTGCTTGGTGTACACTTTTTATTGTTCTTCTATGTTAAATTTTATGAGTATAAGCTTCGTCGATTGTTTCGGTGTCAAAACAACAACTTTATATTACAAATAGACAAAATCGTTAAAAGCTCCACCATAGAGAGAGTTGAGCAACTTCGGACCGTCAAAGTTCCTCAGTTTACACTTTTTATTTTTCTTCTATGTCATATTTTACGAGCATAGGCATCCGAGCTTATTGCGATGGCAAAACACCAACTTTCTATGATAAATGGACAAAATCATTAAACTCTCCTCCATAGAGAGAGTTGAGCAACTTCGGACCATAAAGGTTGCTCCGTGTACACTTTTTATTGTTCTTCTATGTCAAATTTTATGAGTATAAGTATCATAGATTATTTCGATGCCAAAACAACAACTTTCTATTACAAATGGAGAAAACCGTTAGAAGCTCAACCATAGAGAGAGTTGAGCAACTTCGGACCATCAAAGTTGCTCGGTGTACACATTTTATTGTTCTTCTATGTCGAATTTTACGAGTATAAGCTTCCGAGATTATTTCGATGCCAAAGCACCAACTTTCTATGACAAATGGTCAAAACGGTTAAAAAGCTCTTCCATAGAGAGAGTTGGGCAACTTCGGATCGTCAAAGTTGCTTGGAGTACACTATTCATTGTTCTTCTATGTCAAATTTTACGAGTATAAGCTTCCATATTATTACGATTCCAAAACACCAACTTTCTATGAGAAACGGGCAAAACCGTTAAAAAGCTCCTCGATAGAGAGAGTTGAGCAACTTCGAACCACCAAAGTTGCTCGGTGTACACTTTTTATTGTTTTTCTATGTCAAATTTTAGGAGTATAAGCTTCGTCGATTATTTCGATGCCAAAACAACAACTTTCTATTACAAATCGACAAAACTGTTTAAAGCTCCACCATAGAGAGAGTTAAGCAACTTCGGACCATCAAAGTTGCTCGTTGTACACTTTTTATTGTTCTTCTATGTCAAATTTTACGACTATAAGCTTCCAAGATTATTACGATGTCAAAACACCAACTTTCTATGACAAATGGGCAAAACCGTTAAAGAGCTCCTTGATAGGGAGGGTTGAGTAACTTCGGACTATCAAAGTTTCTCGGTGTATAATTTTTATTGTTCTACTATGTCAAACTTTACGAGTATAAGCTTCCGAGATTATTTCTATGTCAAAACAACAACTTTCTATGACAAATAGACAAAACCGTTAAAAGCTCCACATAGAGAGAATTGAGCAACTTCGGACCATCAAAGTTGCTCGGTGTACACATTTTATTGTTCTTCTATGTCCAATTTTACGAGTATAAGCTTCCGAGATTATTTCGATGCCAAAAGACCAACTTTCTATGACAAATGGTCAAAACGGTTAAAAAGCTTCTCCATAGAGAGAGTTGGGCAACTTCGTATCGTTAAAGTTGCTTGGTGTACACAATTGATTGTTCTTCTATGTCAAATTTTATGAGTATAAGCTTTCATATTATTACGATGCCAAAGCACCATCTTTCTATGACAAACGGGCAAAACCGTTAAAAAGCTCCTCGATAGAGAGAGTTGAGCAACTTCGAACCATCAAAGTTGCTCGGTGTACACTTTTTATTGTTTTTCTATGTCAAATTTTACGAGTATAAGCTTCGTCGATTATTTCGATGCCAAAACAATAACTTTCTATTACAAATCGACAAAACTGTTTAAAGCTCCACCATAGAGAGAGTTAAGCAACTTCGGACCATCAAAGTTGCTCGTTGTACACTTTTTATTGTTCTTCTATGTCAAATTTTACGACTATAAGCTTCCAAGATTATTACGATGTCAAAACACCAACTTTCTATGACAAATGGGCAAAACCGTTAAAGAGCTCCTTGATAAGGAGGGTTGAGTAACTTCGGACCATCAAAGTTGGTCGGTGTACACTTTTTATTGTTCTACTCTGTCAAATTTTATGAGTATAAGCTTCTGATATTATTTCGATGACAAAACACCAACTTTCCATGACAAATGGACAAAATCATTAAAAGCTCCTCCATAGATAGAGTTGAGCAACTTCAGATCATAAAAGTTGCTAGGTGTACACTTTTTATTGTTCTTCTATGTCAAATTTTACGAGTTTAAACTTCCTGGATTATTTCGATGCCAAAACAACAACTTTCTAAAACAATGGACAAAACCGATGAACGCTCCACCATAGAGAGAGTTGAGCAACTTCGAACCATCAAGGTTTCTCCGTGTACGCTTTTTATTGTTCTTCTATGTCAAATTTTATGAGTGTAAGCAACGTAGATTATTTCGATGCCAAAACAACAACTTTCTATTACAAATGGACAAAAACGTTAAAAGCCCCGCCATAGAGAGAGTTGAGCAACGTCAGATCATCAAAGTTGCTCGGTGTACATTTTTTATTGTTCTTCCATGTCAAATTTTACGAGTACAAGCTTCTGAGATTATTTCGATGCCAAAAAACCAACTTTCTATGACAAATGGTCAAAACCGTTAAAAAACTCGTCCATAGAGAGAGTTGAGCAACTTCGGACCGTCAAAGTTGCTCGGTGTACACTTTTTATTGTTCTTCTATGTCAAATTTTACGAGTATAAGCTTCCGAGATTATTACTATGCCAAAACACCAACTTTCTATGACAAATGGGCTAAACAGCTAAAAAGCTCCTCGATAGAGAGAGTTGAGCAAGTTCGAACCATCAATGTTGCTCGATGTACAATTTTTATTGTTCTTCTATGTCAAATTTTACGAGTAAAAGATTCGTTGATTGTTTCGATGCCAAAACAACAATTTTCCATTACACGTAGACAAAACCGTTAAAAGCTCCACCATAGAGAGAGTTGAGCAAACCCAAACAATCAAAGTTGCTCGGTGTACACTTTTTATTGTTCTTCTATGTCAACTTTTACGAGTATAAGCTTCCGAGATTATTACAAAGGCAAAACACCAACTTTCTATGACAAATGGACAAAACCGTTAAAAAGCTCCTCGATAGAGAGAGTTGAGCAATTTTGGACAGTCAGAGTTGCTCAGTGTACACTTTTTATTGTTCTTCTATGTCAAATTTTATGAGTATAAGCTTCCGAGGTTATTATGATGGCAAAACACCAACTTTCTATGACAAATGGGCAAAACAGTTAAAAAGCCCCTCGATAGAGAGAGTTGAGCAACTTCGAACCATCAAAGTTGCTCGGTGTACACTTTTTATTGTTCTTCTATGTCAAATTTTACGAATATAAGCTTCCGAGGTTATTACGATGCCAAAACACCAACTTTCTATGACCAATGGTCCAAACCGTTAAAAAGCTCCTTGCTAGAGAGAGTTGAGCAACTTCGGACTATCAAGTTTGCTCGGTGTACACTTTTTATTGTTCTTCTACGTCAAATTTTACGAGTATAAGCTTCCGAGATTATTACGATGGCAAAACACCAACTTTCTATGACAAATGGACAAAATCATTAAACGCTCCTCCATGGAGAAAGTTGAGCAAGTTCGGACCATCAAGGGTTCTCGGTGTACACTTTTTATTGTTCTTCTATGTCAAATTTTATAAGTATAAGCATCGTAGATTATTTCGATGCCAAAACAACAACTTTATATTACAAATGGACAAAAACGTTAGAAGCTCCACCATAGAGAGAGTTGAGCAAACTCAAACAATCAAAGTTGCTCGGTGTACATTTTTTATTGTTCTTCCATGTCAAATTTTACGAGTACAAGGTTCTGAGATTATTTCGATGCCAAAAAACCAACTTTCTATGACAAATGGTCAAAACCATTAAAAAGCTCCTCCATAGAGAGAGTTGAGCAACTTCGGACCGTCAAAGTTGCTCGGTGTACACTTTTTATTGTTCTTCTATGTCAACTTTTACGAGTATAAGCTTCCGAGATTATTACAAAGGCAAAACACCAACTTTCTATGACAAATGGACAAAACCGTTAAAAAGCTCCTCGATAGAGAGAGTTGAGCAATTTTGGACAGTCAGAGTTGCTCAGTGTACACTTTTTATTGTTCTTATATGTCAAATTTTATGAGTATAACTTCTGATATTACTACGATGCCAAAACACCAACTTTCTATGACAAATGGGCAAAAATCGTTAAAAAGCTCCTCGATAGAGAGAGTTGAGCAACTTCAAACCATCAAAGTTGCTCGGTGTACACTTTTTATTGCTTTTCTATGTCAAATTTTACGAGTATAAGCTTCGTCGATTGTTTCGGTACCAAAACAACAACTTTGTATTACAAATAGACGAAACCGTTAGAAGCTCCACCATAGAGAGAGTTGAGCAACTTCGGACCGTCAAAGTTGCTCGGCGTACACTTTTTATTGTTCTTCTATGTCAAAATTTACGAGTATAAGCTTCGTCGATTTTTTCAATGCCAAAACAACAACTTTCTATTACAAATAGACAAAACCGTTAAAAGCTCCACCATAGAGAGAATTGAGCAACTTCGGACCATCAAAGTTGCTCGGTGTACACTTTTTATTGTTCTTCTATGTCAAATTTTACGAATATAAGCTTCCGAGGTTATTACGATGCCAAAACACCAACTTTCTATGACCAATGGTCCAAACCGTTAAAAAGCTCCTTGCTAGAGAGAGTTGAGCAACTTCGGACCATCAAGTTTGCTCGGTGTACACTTTTTATTGTTCTTCTACGTCAAATTTTACGAGTATAAGCTTCCGAGATTATTACGATGGCAAAACACCAACTTTCTATGACAAATGGACAAAATCATTAAACGCTCCTCCACGGAGAAAGTTGAGCAAGTTCGGACCATCAAGGGTTCTCGGTGTACACTTTTTATTGTTCTTCTATGTCAAATTTTATAAGTATAAGCATCGTAGATTATTTCGATGCCAAAACAACAACTTTATATTACAAATGGACAAAAACGTTAGAAGCTCAACCATAGAGAGCAACTTCGGACCATCAAAGTTGCTCGATGTACACTATTCATTGTTCTTCAATGTCAAATTTTATGAGTATAAGCTTCCGATATTATTTCGATGCCAAAACACCAACTTTCTATGACAAATGGGCAAAATCGTTAAAAAGCTCCTCGATAGAGAGAGTTGAGCAACTTCAAACCATCAAAATTGCTCGGTGTACACCTTTTATTGTTCTTCTATGTTGAATTTTACGAGTATAAGTTTCCGAGATTATTTCGATTCCGAAACACCAACTTTCTATGACAAATAGTCAAAACCGTTAAAAAGCTCCTCCATAGAGAGAGTTGAGCAACTTCAGACCGTCAAAGTTGCTCGGTGTACACTATTTATTGTTCTTCTATGTCAAATTTTACGAGTCTAAGCTTCCGATATTATTACGATGCCAAAACACCAACTTTCCATGACAAATGGTCAAAACCATTAAACGCTCCTCCATAGAGAGAGTTGAGCAACTTCGGACCATGAAGGTTGCTCGGTGTACACATTTTATTGTTCTTCTATGTCGAATTTTACGAGTATAAGCTTCCTAGGTTATTACGATGTCAAAACACCAACTTTCTATGACCAATGGTCCAAACCGTTAAAAAGCTCCTTGATAGAGAGAGTTGAGCAACTTCGGACCATCAAGGTGGCTCGGTGTACACTTTTTATTGTTCTTCTATGTCAAATTTTACGAATATAAGCTTCCGAGGTTATTACGATGCCAAAACACCAACTTTCTATGACCAATGGTCCAAACCGTTAAAAAGCTCCTTGCTAGAGAGAGTTGAGCAACTTCGGACCATCAAGTTTGCTCGGTGTACACTTTTTATTATTCTTCTACGTCAAATTTTACGAGTATAAGCTTCCGAGATTATTACGATGGCAAAACACCAACTTTCTATGACAAATGGACAAAATCATTAAACGCTCCTCCATGGAGAAAGTTGAGCAAGTTCGGACCATCAAGGGTTCTCGGTGTACACTTTTTATTGTTCTTCTATGTCAAATTTTATAAGTATAAGCATCGTAGATTATTTCGATGCCAAAACAACAACTTTATATTACAAATGGACAAAAACGTTAGAAGCTCAACCATAGAGAGCAACTTCGGACCATCAAAGTTGCTCGATGTACACTATTCATTGTTCTTCTATGTCAAATTTTATGAGTATAAGCTTCAGATATTATTTCGATGCCAAAACACCATTTTTCTATGACAAATGGGCAAAACCGTTAAAAAGCTCCTCGATAGAGAGAGTTGAGCAACTTCAAACCATCAAAATTGCTCGGTGTACACCTTTTATTGTTCTTCTATGTTGAATTTTACGAGTATAAGTTTCCGAGATTATTTCGATTCCGAAACACCAACTTTCTATGACAAATAGTCAAAACCGTTAAAAAGCTCCTCCATAGAGAGAGTTGAGCAACTTCAGACCGTCAAAGTTGCTCGGTGTACACTATTTATTGTTCTTCTATGTCAAATTTTTCGAGTCTAAGCTTCCGATATTATTACGATGCCAAAACACCAACTTTCCATGACAAATGGTCAAAACCATTAAACGCTCCTCCATAGAGAGAGTTGAGCAACTTCGGACCATGAAGGTTGCTCGGTGTACACATTTTATTGTTCTTCTATGTCGAATTTTACGAGTATAAGCTTCCGAGATTATTTCGATGGCAAAACACCAACTTTCTATGACAAATGGTCAAAACCATTAACAAGCTCCTCCATGGAGAGAGTTTGGCAACTTCGGACCGTCAACGTTGCTCGGTGTACACTATTCATTGTTCTTCTATGTCAAATTTTACGAGTATAAGCTTCCGATATTATTACGATGCCAAAACACCAACTTTCTATGACAAATGGGCAAAACCGTTAAAAAGCTCCTCGATAGAGAGAGTTGAGCAACTTCAAACCATCAAAGTTGCTCGGTGTACACTTTTTATTGCTTTTCTATGTCAAATTTTACGAGTATAAGCTTCGTCGATTGTTTCGGTACCAAAACAACAACTTTGTATTACAAATAGACGAAACCGTTAGAAGCTCCACCACGGAGAGAGTTGAGCAACTTCGGACCGTCAAAGTTGCTCGGGGTACACTTTTTATTGTTCTTCTATGTCAAATTTTACGAGTATAAGCTTCCGAGATTATTACGATGGCGAAACACCAACTTTCTATGACAAATGGACAAAACCATTAAACGCTACTCCATAGAGAGAGTTGAGCAACTTCGGACCATCAAGGTTGCTCCGAGTACACTTTTTTTATTGTTGTTCTATGTCAAATTTTATGAGTATAAATATCGTAGATTATTTCGATGACAAAACAACAACTTTCTATCACAAATGGACCAATCCGTTAGAAGCTCAACTATAGAGAGATTTGAGCAACTTCGGAGCATCGAAGTTGCTCAGTGTACACATTTTATTGTTCTTCTATGTTGAATTTTACGAGTATAAGCTTCCGAGATTATTTCGATGCCAGAACAACAACTTTCTATGCCAAATGGTCAAAACCGTTAAAGAGCTCTTCCGTAGAGAGAGTTGGGCAACTTCGGACCGTCAAAGTTGCTCGGTGTACACTATTTATTGTTCTTCTATGTCAAATTTTACGAGTGTAAGCTTCCGAGATTATTACGATGGCAAAACACCAACTTTCTATGACAAATGGACAAAATCATTAAACGCTCCTCCATAGAGAGAGTTGAGAAACTTTGGACCATCAAGGTCGCTCCGTGTACACTTTTTATTGTTCTTTTTCGTCAAATTTTATGATTATAAGCTTCCGAGATTATTTCGATGGCAAAACACCAACTTTCTATGACAAATGGTCAAAACCATTAACAAGCTCCTCCATGGAGAGAGTTTGGCAACTTCGGACCGTCAACGTTGCTCGGTGTACACATTTTATTGTTCTTCTATGTCGAATTTTACGAGTATAAGCTTCCGAGATTATTTCGATGCCAAAACACCAACTTTCTATGACAAATGTCAAAACCGTTAAAAAGCTCCTCCATAGAGAGAGTTGAGCAAACTTCAGACCGTCAAAGTTGCTCGGTGTACACTATTTATTGTTCTTCTATGTCAAATTTTACGAGTATAAGCTTCCGAGATTATTACGATGGCGAAACACCAACTTTCTATGACAAATGGACAAAACCATTAAACGCTACTCCATAGAGAGAGTTGAGCAACTTCGGACCATCAAGGTTGCTCCGAGTACACTTTTTTTATTGTTGTTCTATGTCAAATTTTATGAGTATAAATATCGTAGATTATTTCGATGACAAAACAACAACTTTCTATCACAAATGGACCAATCCGTTAGAAGCTCAACTATAGAGAGATTTGAGCAACTTCGGAGCATCGAAGTTGCTCAGTGTACATATTTTATTGTTCTTCTATGTTGAATTTTACGAGTATAAGCTTCCGAGATTATTTCGATGCCAGAACAACAACTTTCTATGCCAAATGGTCAAAACCGTTAAAGAGCTCTTCCATAGAGAGAGTTGGGCAACTTCGGACCGTCAAAGTTACTAGGTGTACACTATTTATTGTTCTTCTATGTCAAATTTTACGAGTGTAAGCTTCCGAGATTATTACGATGGCAAAACACCAACTTTCTATGACAAATGGACAAAATCATTAAACGCTCCTCCATAGAGAGAGTTGAGAAACTTTGGACCATCAAGGTCGCTCCGTGTACACTTTTTATTGTTCTTTTTCGTCAAATTTTATGATTATAAGTATCGTAGATTATTTCGATGCCAAAACAACAACTTTCTATTACAAATGGACAAAACCGTTAGAAGCTCAACCATAGAGAGAGTTGAGAAACTTCGGACCATCAAAGTTGCTCGGTGTACACATTTTATTGTTCTTCTATGTCGAATTTTACGAGTATAAGCTTCCGAGATTATTTCGATGCCAAAACACCAACTTTCTATGACAAATGTCAAAACCGTTAAAAAGCTCCTCCATAGAGAGAGTTGGGCAACTTCGGACCGTCAAATTTGCTCGGTGTACACTATTTATTATTCTTCTATGTCAAATTTTACGTGTATAAGATTCCGATATTATTACGATGCCAAAACACCAACTTTCTATGACAAATGGGCAAAATTGTTTAAGAGCTTCTTGATAGAGAGAGTTGAGCAACTTCGCACAATCAAAGTTTCCCGGAATAGACTTTTTATTGTTCTACTATGTCAAACTTTACGAGTATAAGCTTCCGAGATTATTTTGAAGCCAAAACAACAACTTTCTATGACCAATAGACAAAAACTGTTAAAAGCTCTCCCATAGAGAGAGTTGAGCAACTTCGGACCATCAAAGTTGCTCGGTGTACAACTTTTATTGTTCTTCTATGTCCTATTATACGAGTATAAGCTTCATAGATTAGTTCGATGCCAAAACGACAACTTTCTATTAAAAATGGACAGCACCGTTAAAAGCTCCACCATAGAGAGAGTTGAGCAATTTGGGACCATCAAAGTTGCTCGGTGTACACTTTTTATTGTTCTTCTATCAAATTTTACGAGTATAAGCTTCCGAGATTATTACAAAGGCAAAACACCAACTTTCTATGACAAATGGACAAAACCGTTAAAAAGCTCCTCGATAGAGAGAGTTGAGCAATTTCGGACAGTCAGAGTTGCTCGGTGTACACTTTTTATTGTTATTCTATGTCAAATTTTACGAGTATAAGCTTCCGAGGTTATAATGATGCCAAAACACCAACTTTCTATGACAAATGGACAAAATAGTTAAAAAGCCCCTCGATAGAGAGAGTTCAACAACTTCGAACCATCAAAGTTACTCGGTGTACACTTTTTATTGTTCTTCTATGTCAAAATTTATGAGTATAAGCTTCCTCGATTGTTTCGATGCCAAAACAACAACTTTCTATTACAAATAGGCAAAACCGTTAAAAGCTCGACCATAGAGAGAATTGAGCAACTTCGGACCATCAACGTTGCTCGGTGTACACTTTTTATTGTTCTTCTATGTCAAATTTTACGAGTATAAGCTTCCTAGGTTATTACGATGTCAAAACACCAACTTTCTATGACCAATGGTCCAAACCGTTAAAAAGCTCCTTGATAGAGAGAGTTGAGCAACTTCGGACCATCAAGGTGGCTCGGTGTACACTTTTTACTGTTCTTCTACGTCAAATTTTATGAGTATAAGCTTCCGAGATTATTATGATGGCAAAA
Source organism: Euonymus europaeus (assembly GCA_963580455.1). Classification (NCBI taxonomy): domain Eukaryota; kingdom Viridiplantae; phylum Streptophyta; class Magnoliopsida; order Celastrales; family Celastraceae; genus Euonymus; species Euonymus europaeus. The sequence continues at coordinate 12,261,227 of OY756965.1, forward strand.
CACCAACTTTCTATGACAAATGGACAAAATCATTAAACGCTCCTCCATGGAGAGAGTTGAGCAACTTCAAACCATCAAGGTTGCTCGGGGTACACTTTTTATTGTTCTTCTATGTCAAATTTTATAAGTATAAGCATCGTAGATTATTTTGATGCCAAAACAACAACTTTATATTACAAATGGAATAAACCGTTAAAAGCTCCACCATAGTGAGAGTTGAGCAAAGTCGGACCATCAAAGTTGCTCGGTGTACACCTTTTATTGTTCTTCTATGTTGAATTTTACGAGTATAAGCTTCCGAGATTATTTCGATTCCGAAACAACAACTTTCTATGATAAATAGTCAAAACCGTTAAAAAGCTCCTCCATAGAGAGAGTTGAGCAAACTTCAGACCGTCAAAGTTGCTCGGTGTACACTATTTATTGTTCTTCTATGTCAAATTTTACGAGTATAAGCTTCCGATAGTATTACGATGCCAAAACACCAACTTTCTATGACAAATGGTCAAAACCATTAAACGCTCCTCCATAGAGAGAGTTGAGCAACTTCGGACCATCAAGGTTGCTCCGTGTACACTTTTTATTGTTCTTCTATGTCACTTTTTATGAGTATAAGTATCGTAGATTATTTCGATGCCAAAACAACAACTTTCTATTATAAATGGACAAAAACGTTAGAAGCTCAACCATAGAGAGAGTTGAGCAACTTCGGACCATCAAAGTTGCTCGGTATACACATTTTATTGTTCTTCTATATCGAATTTTACGAGTATAAGCTTCCGAGATTATTTCGATGGCAAAACACCAACTTTCTATGACAAATGGTCAAAACCATTAAAAAGCTCCTCCATAGAGAGAGTTGGGCAACTTCGGACCGTCAACGTTGCTCGGTGTACACTATTCATTGTTCTTCTATGTCAAATTTTACGAGTATAAGCTTCCGATATTATTACGATGCCAAAACACCAACATTCTACGACAAATGGACAAAACCGTTAAAAAGCTCCTCGATAGAGAGAGTTGAGCAACTTCAAACCATCAAAGTTGCTCGGTGTACACTTTTTATTGCTTTTCTATGTCAAATTTTACGAGTATAAGCTTCGTCGATTGTTTCGGTACCAAAACAACAACTTTCAATGACAAATGGATAAAACCATTAAAAGCTACTCCATGGAGAGAGTTGAGCAACTTCAGACCGTCAAAGTTGCTCGGTGTATAGTTTTTATTGTTCTTCTATGTCAAATTTTATGAGTATAAGCTTCCGAGATTATTACGATGGCAAAACACCAACTTTCTATGACAAATGGACAAAACCATTAAACGCTACTCCATAGAGAGAGTTGAGCAACTTCGGACCATCAAGGTTGCTCCGTATACACTTTTTTATTGTTGTTCTATGTCAAATTTTATGAGTATAAGTATCGTAGATTATTTCAATGCCAAAACAACAACTTTCTATTACAAATAGACAAAACCGTTAGAAGCTCCACCATAGAGAGTTGAGCAACTTCGGACCATCAAAGTTGCTCGGTGTACACTTTTTATTGTTCTTCTATGTCAAATTTTACGAGTATAAGCTTTCTAGATTATTTCGATGCCAAAACAACAACTTTCAATGACAAATGGACAAAACCATTAAAAGCTACTCCATGGAGAGAGTTGAGCAACTTCAGACCGTCAAAGTTGCTCGGTGTATACTTTTTATTGTTCTTCTATGTCAAATTTTATGAGTATAAGCTTCCGAGATTATTACGATGGCAAAACACCAACTTTCTATGACAAATGGACAAAACCATTAAACGCTACTCCATAGAGAGAGTTGAGCAACTTCGGACCATCAAGGTTGCTCCGTGTACACTTTTTTATTGTTGTTCTATGTCAAATTTTATGAGTATAAGTATCGTAGATTATTTCGATGCCAAAACAACTTTCTATTACAAATAGACCAATCCGTTTGAAGCTCAACCATAGAGAGATTTGAGCAACTTCGGAGCATCAAAGTTGCTCGGTGTACATATTTTATTGTTTTTCTATGTTGAATTTTACGAGTATAAGCTTCCGAGATTATTTCGATGCCAGAACACCAACTTTCTATGACAAATGGTCAAAACCGTTAAAAAGCTCCTCCATAGAGAGAGTTGGGCAACTTTGGACCGTCAAAGTTGCTCGGTGTACACTATTTATTGTTCTTCAATGTCAAATTTTACGAGTATAAGCTTTTGAGATTATTACGATGGCAAAACACCAACTTTCTATGACAAATGGACAAAATCATTAAACGCTCCTCCATAGAGAGAGTTGAGAAACTTCGGACCATCAAGGTTGCTCCGTGTACACTTTTTATTGTTCTTGTTTGTCAAATTTTATGAGTATAAGTATCGTAGATTATTTCGATGCCAAAACAACAACTTTCTATTACAAATGGATAAAACCGTTAGAAGCTCAACCATAGAGAGAGCTGAGCAACTTCGGACCATCAAAGTTGCTCGGTGTACACATTTTATTGTTCTTCTATGTCGAGTTTTAAGAGTATAAGCTTCCGAGATTATTTCGATGCCAAAACACGAACTTTCTATGACAATGGACAAAACCGATAAACGCTCCACCATAGAGAGAGTGGAGCAACTTCGAACCATCAAGGTTGCTCCGTGTACGATTTTTATTGTTCTGCTGTGTCAAATTTTACGAGTATAAGCATCGTAGATTATTTCGATGCCAAAACAACAACTTTCTCTGACAAATGGACAAAACCGTTAAAAAGCTCCTCGATAGAGATAGTTGAGCAATTTCGGACAGTCACAGTTGCTCGGTGTACAATTTTTATTGTTCTTCTATGTCAAATTTTATGAGATAAAGCTTTCGAGATTATTACGATGCCAAAACACCAACTTTCTATGACCAATTGGCAAAACAGTTAAAAAACCCTTGATAGAGATCGTTGAGAAACTTCGAACTATCAAAGTTGCTCGGTGTATACTTTTTATTGTTATTTTGTGTCAAATTTTACGAGTATAAGCTTCGTTGATTGTTTCGATGCCAAAACAATAACTTTCTATTACAAATAGACAAAACCGTTAAAAGCTCCACCATAGAGAGAATTGAGCAACTTCGGACCATCAAAGTTGCTTGGTATACACTTTTTATTGTTCTTCTATGTCAAATTTTACGAATACAAGCTTCAAAGATTATTACGATGGCAAAACACCAACTTTCTCTGACAAATGGGCAAAACCGTTAAAAAGCTCCTGCAGAGAGAGAGTTGAGCAACTTCGGAGTGTCAAAAATTTCTCGGTGTACACTTTTTATTGTTCTTCTATGTCAAATTTTACGAGTATAAGCTTCCGAGGTTATTACGATGCCAAAACACCAACTTTCTATGACCAATGGTCCAAACCGTTAAAAAGCTCCTTGATAGAAAGAGTTGAGCAACTTCGAACCATCAAAGTTGCTCGGTGTACACTTTTATTGTTCTTCTATGTCAAATTTTACGAGTATATGCTTCGAGATAATTATGATGCCAAAACACGAACTTTCTACGACAAATGGTCCAAACCGTTAAAAAGCTCCTTAATAGAGAGAGTTGAGCAACTTCGGACCATAAAAGTTCCTCGGTGTATACTTTTTATTGTTCTACTATGTCAAACTTTACGAGTCTAAGCTTCTGAGATTATTTCGATGCCAAAACAACAACTTTCAATGACAAATGGACAAAAACCGTTAAAAGCTCATCCATAGAGAGAGTTGAGCAACTTTTGACCATCAAAGTTGCTCGATGTATACTTTTTATTGTTCTTCTATGTCAAATTTTACGAGTATAAGTTTCGTCAATTATTTCGATGCGAAAACAACAACTTTCAATTACAAATAGACAAAATCGTTAAAAGCTCCACCATAGAGAGAGTTGAGCAACTTCGGACCATCAAAGATGCTCGGTGTACACTTTTTATTGTTCTTCTATGTCAAATTTTACGAGTATAAGCTTCCGAGATTATTACGATGGCAAAACACCAACTTTCTATTACAAATGGGCAAAACCGTTAAAGAGCTCCTTGATAGGGAGAGTTGAGCAACTTCGGACTACCAAAGTTGCTCGGTGTATAATTTTTATTGTTCCACTATGTCAAACTTTACGAGTTTAAGCTTCCGAGATTATTTCAATGTCAAAACATCAACTTTCTATGACAAATAGACAAAAATCGTTAAGAGCTCTCCCATAGAGAGGGTTGAGCAACTTCGGACCATCAAAGTTGCTCGGTGTACATCTTTTATCGTTCTTCTATGTCCAATTTTACGAGTATAAGCTTCGTAGATTATTTCGATGCCAAAACGACAACTTTATATTACAAATGGAATAAACCGTTAAAAGCTCCACCATAGTGAGAGTTGAGCAAAGTCGGACCATCAAAGTTGCTCGGTGTACACCTTTTATTGTTCTTCTATGTTGAATTTTACGAGTATAAGCTTCCGAGATTATTTCGATTCCGAAACAACAACTTTCTATGATAAATAGTCAAAACCGTTAAAAAGCTCCTCCATAGAGAGAGTTGAGCAAACTTCAGACCGTCAAAGTTGCTCGGTGTACACTATTTATTGTTCTTCTATGTCAAATTTTACGAGTATAAGCTTCCGATAGTATTACGATGCCAAAACACCAACTTTCTATGACAAATGGTCAAAACCATTAAACGCTCCTCCATAGAGAGAGTTGAGCAACTTCGGACCATCAAGGTTGCTCCGTGTACACTTTTTATTGTTCTTCTATGTCACTTTTTATGAGTATAAGTATCGTAGATTATTTCGATGCCAAAACAACAACTTTCTATTATAAATGGACAAAAACGTTAGAAGCTCAACCATAGAGAGAGTTGAGCAACTTCGGACCATCAAAGTTGCTCGGTATACACATTTTATTGTTCTTCTATATCGAATTTTACGAGTATAAGCTTCCGAGATTATTTCGATGGCAAAACACCAACTTTCTATGACAAATGGTCAAAACTATTAAAAAGCTCCTCCATAGAGAGAGTTGGGCAACTTCGGACCGTCAACGTTGCTCGGTGTACACTATTCATTGTTCTTCTATGTCAAATTTTACGAGTATAAGCTTCCGATATTATTACGATGCCAAAACACCAACATTCTACGACCAATGGACAAAACCGTTAAAAAGCTCCTCGATAGAGAGAGTTGAGCAACTTCAAACCATCAAAGTTGCTCGGTGTACACTTTTTATTGCTTTTCTATGTCAAATTTTACGAGTATAAGCTTCGTCGATTGTTTCGGTACCAAAACAACAACTTTCAATGACAAATGGATAAAACCATTAAAAGCTACTCCATGGAGAGAGTTGAGCAACTTCAGACCGTCAAAGTTGCTCGGTGTATAGTTTTTATTGTTCTTCTATGTCAAATTTTATGAGTATAAGCTTCCGAGATTATTACGATGGCAAAACACCAACTTTCTATGACAAATGGACAAAACCATTAAACGCTACTCCATAGAGAGAGTTGAGCAACTTCGGACCATCAAGGTTGCTCCGTATACACTTTTTTATTGTTGTTCTATGTCAAATTTTATGAGTATAAGTATCGTAGATTATTTCAATGCCAAAACAACAACTTTCTATTACAAATAGACAAAACCGTTAGAAGCTCCACCATAGAGAGTTGAGCAACTTCGGACCATCAAAGTTGCTCGGTGTACACTTTTTATTGTTCTTCTATGTCAAATTTTACGAGTATAAGCTTTCTAGATTATTTCGATGCCAAAACAACAACTTTCAATGACAAATGGACAAAACCATTAAAAGCTACTCCATGGAGAGAGTTGAGCAACTTCAGACCGTCAAAGTTGCTCGGTGTATACTTTTTATTGTTCTTCTATGTCAAATTTTATGAGTATAAGCTTCCGAGATTATTACGATGGCAAAACACCAACTTTCTATGACAAATGGACAAAACCATTAAACGCTACTCCATAGAGAGAGTTGAGCAACTTCGGACCATCAAGGTTGCTCCGTGTACACTTTTTTATTGTTGTTCTATGTCAAATTTTATGAGTATAAGTATCGTAGATTATTTCGATGCCAAAACAACTTTCTATTACAAATGGACCAATCCGTTTGAAGCTCAACCATAGAGAGATTTGAGCAACTTCGGAGCATCAAAGTTGCTCGGTGTACATATTTTATTGTTTTTCTATGTTGAATTTTACGAGTATAAGCTTCCGAGATTATTTCGATGCCAGAACACCAACTTTCTATGACAAATGGTCAAAACCGTTAAAAAGCTCCTCCATAGAGAGAGTTGGGCAACTTTGGACCGTCAAAGTTGCTCGGTGTACACTATTTATTGTTCTTCAATGTCAAATTTTACGAGTATAAGCTTTTGAGATTATTACGATGGCAAAACACCAACTTTCTATGACAAATGGACAAAATCATTAAACGCTCCTCCATAGAGAGAGTTGAGAAACTTCGGACCATCAAGGTTGCTCCGTGTACACTTTTTATTGTTCTTGTTTGTCAAATTTTATGAGTATAAGTATCGTAGATTATTTCGATGCCAAAACAACAACTTTCTATTACAAATGGATAAAACCGTTAGAAGCTCAACCATAGAGAGAGCTGAGCAACTTCGGACCATCAAAGTTGCTCGGTGTACACATTTTATTGTTCTTCTATGTCGAGTTTTACGAGTATAAGCTTCCGAGATTATTTCGATGCCAAAACACGAACTTTCTATGACAATGGACAAAACCGATAAACGCTCCACCATAGAGAGAGTGGAGCAACTTCGAACCATCAAGGTTGCTCCGTGTACGATTTTTATTGTTCTGCTGTGTCAAATTTTACGAGTATAAGCATCGTAGATTATTTCGATGCCAAAACAACAACTTTCTCTGACAAATGGACAAAACCGTTAAAAAGCTCCTCGATAGAGATAGTTGAGCAATTTCGGACAGTCACAGTTGCTCGGTGTACAATTTTTATTGTTCTTCTATGTCAAATTTTATGAGATAAAGCTTTCGAGATTATTACGATGCCAAAACACCAACTTTCTATGACCAATTGGCAAAACAGTTAAAAAACCCTTGATAGAGATCGTTGAGCAACTTCGAACTATCAAAGTTGCTCGGTGTATACTTTTTATTGTTATTTTGTGTCAAATTTTACGAGTATAAGCTTCGTTGATTGTTTCGATGCCAAAACAATAACTTTCTATTACAAATAGACAAAACCGTTAAAAGATCCACCATAGAGAGAATTGAGCAACTTCGGACCATCAAAGTTGCTTGGTATACACTTTTTATTGTTCTTCTATGTCAAATTTTACGAATACAAGCTTCAAAGATTATTACGATGGCAAAACACCAACTTTCTCTGACAAATGGGCAAAACCGTTAAAAAACTCCTGCAGAGAGAGAGTTGAGCAACTTCGGAGTGTCAAAAATTTCTCGGTGTACACTTTTTATTGTTCTTCTATGTCAAATTTTACGAGTATAAGCTTCCGAGGTTATTACGATGCCAAAACACCAACTTTCTATGACCAATGGTCCAAACCGTTAAAAAGCTCCTTGATAGAAAGAGTTGAGCAACTTCGAACCATCAAAGTTGCTCGGTGTACACTTTTATTGTTCTTCTATGTCAAATTTTACGAGTATATGCTTCGAGATAATTATGATGCCAAAACACGAACTTTCTACGACAAATGGTCCAAACCGTTAAAAAGCTCCTTGATAGAGAGAGTTGAGCAACTTCGGACCATAAAAGTTCCTCGGTGTATACTTTTTATTGTTCTACTATGTCAAACTTTACGAGTCTAAGCTTCTGAGATTATTTCGATGCCAAAACAACAACTTTCAATGACAAATGGACAAAAACCGTTAAAAGTTCATCCATAGAGAGAGTTGAGCAACTTTTGACCATCAAAGTTGCTCGATGTACACTTTTTATTGTTCTTCTATGTCAAATTTTACGAGTATAAGTTTCGTCAATTATTTCGATGCCAAAACAACAACTTTCAATTACAAATAGACAAAATCGTTAAAAGCTCCACCATAGAGAGAGTTGAGCAACTTCGGACCATCAAAGATGCTCGGTGTACACTTTTTATTGTTCTTCTATGTCAAATTTTACGAGTATAAGCTTCCGAGATTATTACGATGGCAAAACACCAACTTTCTATGACAAATGGGCAAAACCGTTAAAGAGCTCCTTGATAGGGAGAGTTGAGCAACTTCGGACTACCAAAGTTGCTCGGTGTATAATTTTTATTGTTCCACTATGTCAAACTTTACGAGTTTAAGCTTCCGAGATTATTTCAATGTCAAAACATCAACTTTCTATGACAAATAGACAAAAATCGTTAAGAGCTCTCCCATAGAGAGGGTTGAGCAACTTCGGACCATCAAAGTTGCTCGGTGTACATCTTTTATCGTTCTTCTATGTCCAATTTTACGAGTATAAGCTTCGTAGATTATTTCGATGCCAAAACGACAACTTTATATTACAAATGGAATAAACCGTTAAAAGCTCCACCATAGTGAGAGTTGAGCAAAGTCGGACCATCAAAGTTGCTCGGTGTACACCTTTTATTGTTCTTCTATGTTGAATTTTACGAGTATAAGCTTCCGAGATTATTTCGATTCCGAAACAACAACTTTCTATGATAAATAGTCAAAACCGTTAAAAAGCTCCTCCATAGAGAGAGTTGAGCAAACTTCAGACCGTCAAAGTTGCTCGGTGTACACTATTTATTGTTCTTCTATGTCAAATTTTACGAGTATAAGCTTCCGATAGTATTACGATGCCAAAACACCAACTTTCTATGACAAATGGTCAAAACCATTAAACGCTCCTCCATAGAGAGAGTTGAGCAACTTCGGACCATCAAGGTTGCTCCGTGTACACTTTTTATTGTTCTTCTATGTCACTTTTTATGAGTATAAGTATCGTAGATTATTTCGATGCCAAAACAACAACTTTCTATTATAAATGGACAAAAACGTTAGAAGCTCAACCATAGAGAGAGTTGAGCAACTTCGGACCATCAAAGTTGCTCGGTATACACATTTTATTGTTCTTCTATATCGAATTTTACGAGTATAAGCTTCCGAGATTATTTCGATGGCAAAACACCAACTTTCTATGACAAATGGTCAAAACCATTAAAAAGCTCCTCCATAGAGAGAGTTGGGCAACTTCGGACCGTCAACGTTGCTCGGTGTACACTATTCATTGTTCTTCTATGTCAAATTTTACGAGTATAAGCTTCCGATATTATTACGATGCCAAAACACCAACATTCTACGACCAATGGACAAAACCGTTAAAAAGCTCCTCGATAGAGAGAGTTGAGCAACTTCAAACCATCAAAGTTGCTCGGTGTACACTTTTTATTGCTTTTCTATGTCAAATTTTACGAGTATAAGCTTCGTCGATTGTTTCGGTACCAAAACAACAACTTTCAATGACAAATGGATAAAACCATTAAAAGCTACTCCATGGAGAGAGTTGAGCAACTTCAGACCGTCAAAGTTGCTCGGTGTATAGTTTTTATTGTTCTTCTATGTCAAATTTTATGAGTATAAGCTTCCGAGATTATTACGATGGCAAAACACCAACTTTCTATGACAAATGGACAAAACCATTAAACGCTACTCCATAGAGAGAGTTGAGCAACTTCGGACCATCAAGGTTGCTCCGTATACACTTTTTTATTGTTGTTCTATGTCAAATTTTATGAGTATAAGTATCGTAGATTATTTCAATGCCAAAACAACAACTTTCTATTACAAATAGACAAAACCGTTAGAAGCTCCACCATAGAGAGTTGAGCAACTTCGGACCATCAAAGTTGCTCGGTGTACACTTTTTATTGTTCTTCTATGTCAAATTTTACGAGTATAAGCTTTCTAGATTATTTCGATGCCAAAACAACAACTTTCAATGACAAATGGACAAAACCATTAAAAGCTACTCCATGGAGAGAGTTGAGCAACTTCAGACCGTCAAAGTTGCTCGGTGTATACTTTTTATTGTTCTTCTATGTCAAATTTTATGAGTATAAGCTTCCGAGATTATTACGATGGCAAAACACCAACTTTCTATGACAAATGGACAAAACCATTAAACGCTACTCCATAGAGAGAGTTGAGCAACTTCGGACCATCAAGGTTGCTCCGTGTACACTTTTTTATTGTTGTTCTATGTCAAATTTTATGTGTATAAGTATCGTAGATTATTTCGATGCCAAAACAACTTTCTATTACAAATGGACCAATCCGTTTGAAGCTCAACCATAGAGAGATTTGAGCAACTTCGGAGCATCAAAGTTGCTCGGTGTACATATTTTATTGTTTTTCTATGTTGAATTTTACGAGTATAAGCTTCCGAGATTATTTCGATGCCAGAACAACAACTTTCTATGACAAATGGTCAAAACCGTTAAAAAGCTCCTCCATAGAGAGAGTTGGGCAACTTTGGACCGTCAAAGTTGCTCGGTGTACACTATTTATTGTTCTTCAATGTCAAATTTTACGAGTATAAGCTTTTGAGATTATTACGATGGCAAAACACCAACTTTCTATGACAAATGGACAAAATCATTAAACGCTCCTCCATAGAGAGAGTTGAGAAACTTCGGACCATCAAGGTTGCTCCGTGTACACTTTTTATTGTTCTTGTTTGTCAAATTTTATGAGTATAAGTATCGTAGATTATTTCGATGCCAAAACAACAACTTTCTATTACAAATGGATAAAACCGTTAGAAGCTCAACCATAGAGAGAGCTGAGCAACTTCGGACCATCAAAGTTGCTCGGTGTACACATTTTATTGTTCTTCTATGTCGAGTTTTACGAGTATAAGCTTCCGAGATTATTTCGATGCCAAAACACGAACTTTCTATGACAATGGACAAAACCGATAAACGCTCCACCATAGAGAGAGTGGAGCAACTTCGAACCATCAAGGTTGCTCCGTGTACGATTTTTATTGTTCTGCTGTGTCAAATTTTACGAGTATAAGCATCGTAGATTATTTCGATGCCAAAACAACAACTTTCTCTGACAAATGGACAAAACCGTTAAAAAGCTCCTCGATAGAGATAGTTGAGCAATTTTGGACAGTCACAGTTGCTCGGTGTACAATTTTTATTGTTCTTCTATGTCAAATTTTATGAGATAAAGCTTTCGAGATTATTACGATGCCAAAACACCAACTTTCTATGACCAATTGGCAAAACAGTTAAAAAACCCTTGATAGAGATCGTTGAGCAACTTCGAACTATCAAAGTTGCTCGGTGTATACTTTTTATTGTTATTTTGTTTCAAATTTTACGAGTATAAGCTTCGTTGATTGTTTCGATGCCAAAACAATAACTTTCTATTACAAATAGACAAAACCGTTAAAAGCTCCACCATAGAGAGAATTGAGCAACTTCGGACCATCAAAGTTGCTTGGCATACACTTTTTATTGTTCTTCTATGTCAAATTTTACGAATACAAGCTTCAAAGATTATTACGATGGCAAAACACCAACTTTCTCTGACAAATGGGCAAAACCGTTAAAAAGCTCCTGCAGAGAGAGAGTTGAGCAACTTCGGAGTGTCAAAAATTTCTCGGTGTACACTTTTTATTGTTCTTCTATGTCAAATTTTACGAGTATAAGCTTCCGAGGTTATTACGATGCCAAAACACCAACTTTCTATGACCAATGGTCCAAACCGTTAAAAAGCTCCTTGATAGAAAGAGTTGAGCAACTTCGAACCATCAAAGTTGCTCGGTGTACACTTTTATTGTTCTTCTATGTCAAATTTTACGAGTATATGCTTCGAGATAATTATGATGCCAAAACACGAACTTTCTACGACAAATGGTCCAAACCGTTAAAAAGCTCCTTGATAGAGAGAGTTGAGCAACTTCGGACCATAAAAGTTCCTCGGTGTATACTTTTTATTGTTCTACTATGTCAAACTTTACGAGTCTAAGCTTCTGAGATTATTTCGATGCCAAAACAACAACTTTCAATGACAAATGGACAAAAACCGTTAAAAGCTCATCCATAGAGAGAGTTGAGCAACTTTTGACCATCAAAGTTGCTCGATGTACACTTTTTATTGTTCTTCTATGTCAAATTTTACGAGTATAAGTTTCGTCAATTATTTCGATGCCAAAACAACAACTTTCAATTACAAATAGACAAAATCGTTAAAAGCTCCACCATAGAGAGAGTTGAGCAACTTCGGACCATCAAAGATGCTCGGTGTACACTTTTTATTGTTCTTCTATGTCAAATTTTACGAGTATAAGCTTCCGAGATTATTACGATGGCAAAACACCAACTTTCTATGACAAATGGGCAAAACCGTTAAAGAGCTCCTTGATAGGGAGAGTTGAGCAACTTCGGACTACCAAAGTTGCTCGGTGTATAATTTTTATTGTTCCACTATGTCAAACTTTACGAGTTTAAGCTTCCGAGATTATTTCTATGTCAAAACATCAACTTTCTATGACAAATAGACAAAAATCGTTAAGAGCTCTCCCATAGAGAGGGTTGAGCAACTTCGGACCATCAAAGTTGCTCGGTGTACATCTTTTATCGTTCTTCTATGTCCAATTTTACGAGTATAAGCTTCGTAGATTATTTCGATGCCAAAACGACAACTTTCTATTACAAATGGACAAAATAGTTAAAAGCTCCACCATAGAGAGAGTTGAGCAACTTCGGACCATCAAAGTTGGTCGGTGTACACTTTTTATTGTTCTTCTATGTCAAATTTTATGAGTTTAAACTTCCTGGATTATTTCGATGCCAAAAGAACAATTTTCTATGACAATGGACAAAACCGATAAATGCTCCACCATAGAGAGAGTGGAGCAACTTCGAACCATCAAGGTTGCTCCGTGTATGCTTTTTATTGTTCTGCTGTGTCAAATTTTACGAGTATAAGCATCGTAGATTATTTCGATGCCAAAACAACAACTTTCTCTGACAAATGGACAAAATCGTTAAAAAGCTCCTCGATAGAGAGAGTTGAGCAAATTCGGACAGTCACAGTTGCTCGGTGTACAATTTTTATTGTTCTTCTATGTCAAATTTTATGAGATAAAGCTTTCGAGATTATTACGATGCCAAAACACCAACTTTCTATGACAAATGGACAAAATCATTAAAAAGCTCCTCGATAGAGAGAGTTGAGCAATTTCGGACAGTTAGAGTTGCTCGGTGTACACTTTTTAATGTTCTCCCATGTCAAATTTTACGAGTATAAGCTTCCGAGGTTATTATGATGCCAAAACACCAACTTTCTATGACAAATGGGCAAAACGGTTAAAAAGCCCCTCGATTGAGAGAGTTGAGCAAGTTCGAACCATCAAAGTTGCTCGGTGTACAATTTTTATTGTTCTTTTATGTCAAATTTTACGAGTATTAGCTTCCGAGGTTATTATGATGCTAAAACACTAACTTTCTATGACAAATGGGCAAAATAGATAAAAAGCCCCTCGATAGAGAGAGTTGAGTAACTTCGAACATCAAAGTTGCTTGGTGTACACTTTTTATTGTTCTTCTATGTCAAATTTTACGAGTATAAGCTTTGTCGATTGTTTCGATGCCAAAACAACAACTTTCTATTACAAATATACAAAACCGTTAAAAGCTCCACGATAGAGAGAACTGAGCAACTTCGGACCATCAAAGTTGCTTGGTTTACAGTTTTTATTGTTCTTCTATGTCAAATTTTACGAATATAAGCTTCAAAGATTGTTACAATGACAAAACACCAACTTTCTCTGACAAATGTGCCAAACCGTTAAAAAGCTCCTCCATAGAGAGATTTGAGCAACTTCGGAGTGTCAAAATTTCTCGGTGTACATTTTTTATTCTTCTTCTATGTCAAATTTTACGAGTATAAGCTTCCGAGGTTATTAGGATGCCAAAACACCAAAATTCTATGACCAATGGTCCAAACTGTTAAAAAGCTCCTTCATAGAAAGAGTTGAGCAACTTCGAACCATCAAAGTTGCTCGGTGTACACTTTTATTGTACTTCTATGTCAAATTTTACGAGTATATGCTTCGAGATAATTACGATGTCAAAACACCAACTTTCTACGACAAATGGTCCAAACCGTTAAAAGCTTTTCCATAGAGAGAGTTGAGCAACTTCGGAGTGTCAAAAATTTCTCGGTGTACACTTTTATTGTTCTTCTATGTCAAATTTTACGAGTATAAGCTTCTGAGGTTATTACGATGCCAAAACACCAACTTTCTATGACCAATGGTCCAAACCGTTAAAAAGCTCCTTGATAGAAAGAGTTGAGCAACTTCGAACCATTAAATTTGCTCGGTGTACACTTTTATTGTTCTTCTATGCCAAATTTTATGAGTATATGCTTCGAGATAATTACGATGCCAAAACACCAACTTTCTACGACAAATGGTCCAAACCGTTAAAAAGCTCTTTGATAGAGAGAGTTGAGCAACTTCGGACCATAAAAGTTCCTCGGTGTATACTTTTTATTGTTCTACTATGTCAAACTTTACGAGTATAAGCTTCTGAGATTATTTCGACTCCAAAACAACAACTTTCAATGACAAATGGACAAAAACCGTTAAAAGCTCATCCATAGAGAGAGTTGAGCAACTTCTGACCATCAAAGTTGCTCGATGTACACTTTTTATTGTTCTTCTATGTCCAATTTTACGAGTATAAGCTTCGTAGATTATTTCGATGCCAAAACGACAACTTTCTATTACAAATGAGCAAAACCGTTAAAAGCTCCTCCACAGAGAGAGTTGAGCAACTTCGGACCATCAAAGTTGCCCGGTGTACACTTTTTATTGTTCTTCTTTGTCAAATTTTACGAGTATAAGCTTCGGAGATTATTTCGATGCCAAAACATCAACTTTCTATTAGAAATAGAGAAAATCGTTAAAAGCTCCACCATAGAGAGAGTTGGGCAACTTCGGCCCATCGAAGTTGCTCGGTGTACACCTTTTATTGTTCTTCTATGTCAAATTTTACGAGTATAAGCTTCCGAGATTATTACGAGGGCAAAACACCAACTTTCTATGACAAATGGGCAAAACCGTTAAAAAGCTCCTCCATAAAGAGAGTTGAGCAACTTCGGACCGTCAAAGTTGCTCGGTGTACAATTTTTATTGTTCTTCTATGTCAAATTTTATGAGATAAAGCCTTCGAGATTATTACGAAGGCAAAACACCAACTTTCTATGACAAATGGCCAAATCCGTTAAAAAGCTCCTCGATAGAGAGAGTTGAGCAACTTCGAACCATCAAAGATGCTTGGTGTACACTTTTTATTGTTATTCTATGTCAAATTTTGCGAGTATAAGCTTCGTCGATTGTTTCGATGCCAAAACAAGAACTTTATATTAGAAATAGACAAAAACGTTAAAAGCTCCACCATAGAGAGAGATGAGCAAGTTCGGACCATCAAAGTTGCTCGGTGTACACTTTTTACTGCTCTTCTATGTCAAATTTTACGAGTATAAGATTCGTCGATTGTTTTGATGCCAAAACAACAACTTTCTATTACAAGTAGACAAAACCGTTAAAAGCTCCAACATAGAGAGAATTGAGCAAATTCGTACCACCAAAGTTGCTCGGTGTACACTTTTTATTGTTCTTCTATGTCAAATTTTACGTGTATAAGCTTCCGAGATTATTACAAAGGAAAAACACCAACTTTCTATGACAAATGGACAAAATCGTTAAAAAGCTCCTCGATAGAGAGAGTTGAGCAATTTCGGACAGTTAGAGTTGCTCGGTGTACACTTTTTAATGTTCTCCCATGTCAAATTTTACGAGTATAAGCTTCCGAGGTTATTATGATGCCAAAACACCAACTTTCTATGACAAATGGGCAAAACGGTTAAAAAGACCCTCGATTGAGAGAGTTGAGCAAGTTCGAACCATCAAAGTTGCTCGGTGTACAATTTTTATTGTTCTTTTATGTCAAATTTTACGAGTATTAGCTTCCGAGGTTATTATGATGCTAAAACACTAACTTTCTATGACAAATGGGCAAAATAGATAAAAAGCCTCTCGATAGAGAGAGTTGAGTAACTTCGAACATCAAAGTTGCTTGGTGTACACTTTTTATTGTTCTTCTATGTCAAATTTTACGAGTATAAGCTTTGTCGATTGTTTCGATGCCAAAACAACAACTTTCTATTACAAATATACAAAACCGTTAAAAGCTCCACGATAGAGAGAACTGAGCAACTTCGGACCATCAAAGTTGCTTGGTTTACAGTTTTTATTGTTCTTCTATGTCAAATTTTACGAATATAAGCTTCAAAGATTGTTACAATGACAAAACACCAACTTTCTCTGACAAATGTGCAAAACCGTTAAAAAGCTCCTCCATAGAGAGATTTGAGCAACTTCGGAGTGTCAAAATTTCTCGGTGTACATTTTTTATTCTTCTTCTATGTCAAATTTTACGAGTATAAGCTTCCGAGGTTATTAGGATGCAAAAACACCAAAATTCTATGACCAATGGTCCAAACTGTTAAAAAGCTCCTTCATAGAAAGAGTTGAGCAACTTCGAACCATCAAAGTTGCTCGGTGTACACTTTTATTGTACTTCTATGTCAAATTTTACGAGTATATGCTTCGAGATAATTACGATGTCAAAACACCAACTTTCTACGACAAATGGTCCAAACCGTTAAAAGCTTTTCCATAGAGAGAGTTGAGCAACTTCTTACCGTCAAAGTGGCTCGGTGTACACTTTTTATTGTTCTTCTATGTCAAATTTTACGAGTATAAGCTTCTGAGATTATTTCGATGCCAAAACACCAACTTTCTATGACAAATGGACTGAACCGTTAAAAAGCTGCTCGATAGAGAGAGTTGAGCAAGTTCGAACCATCAATGTTGCTCGATGTACAATTTTTATTGTTCTTCTATGTCAAATTTTACGAGTATAAGATTTGTCGATTGTTTCGATGCCAAAACAATAACTTTCTATTACATGTAGACAAAACCGTTAAAAGCTCCACCATAGGGAGAGTTGAGCAAATTCGTACCATCAAAGTTGCTCGGTGTACACTTTTTATTGTTCTTCTATGTCAAATTTTACGAGTATAAGCTTTCGAGATTATTACAAAGGCAAAACACCAACTTTCTATGACAAATGGACAAAACCGTTAAAAAGCTCCTCGATAGAGATAGTTGAGCAATTTCAGACAGTTAGAGTTGCTCGGTATACACTTTTTATTGTTCTTCTATGTCAAATTTTACAAGTATAAGCTTCCGAGGTTATTATGATGCCAAAACACCAACTTTCTATGACAAATGGGCAAAACAGTTAAAAAGCCCCTCGATAGAGATTGTTGAGCAACTTCGAACCATTAAAGTTGCGCGGTGTACACTTTTTGTTGTTCTCCTATGTCTAATTTTATGAGTACATGCTTCGTCGATTGTTTCGATGCTAGAACAACAACTTTCTATCACAAATAGACAAAACCGTTAAAAGCTCCACCATAGAGAGAATTGAGCAACTTCGGACCATCAAAGTTGTTTGGTGTACACTTTTTATTGTTCTTCTATGTCAAATTTTACGAATATAAGCTTCAAAGATTATTACGATGGCAAAACAACAACTTTCTCTGACAAATGGACAAAACCGTTAAAAAGCTCCTCCATAGAGAGAGTTGAGCAACTTCGGAGTGTCAAAATTTCTCGGTGTACACTTTTTATTGTTCTTCTATGTCAAATTTTACGAGTATAAGCTTCCGAGGTTATTACGATGCCAAAACACCAACTTTCTATGACCAATGGTCCAAACCGTTAAAAAGCTCCTTGATAGAGAGAGTTGGGCAACTTCGAACCATCAAAGTTTCTCGGTGTATACTTTTATTGTTCTTATATGTCAAATATTACGAGTATATGCCTCAAGATAATTACGATGCCAAAAGACCAACTTTCTACGACAAATGGTCCAAACCGTTAAAAAGCTTCTTGATAGAGAGAGTTGAGCAACTTCGGACCATAAAAGTTGCTCGGTGTATACTTTTTATTGTTCTACTATGTCAAACTTCACGAGTATAAGCTTCCGAGATTATTTCGATCCCAAAACAACAACTTTCTATGACAAATGGACAAAAACCGTTAAAAGCTCCTCCATAGAGAAAGTTGAGCAACTTCTGACCATCAAAGTTGCTCGGTGTCACATTTTATTGTTCTTCTATGTCCAATTTTACGAGTATAAGCTTCGTAGATTATTTTGATCTCAAAACGAGAAGTTTCTATTACAAATGGGCAAAACCGTTAAAAGCTCCTCCACAGAGAGAGTTGAGCAACTTCGGACCATCAAAGTTGCTCGGTGTACACTTCTTATTGTTCCTCTTTGTCAAATTTTACGAGTATAAGCTTTGTCGATTGTTTCGATGCCAAAATAACAACTTTCTATTACAAATAGACAAAACCGTTAAAAGCTCCACCATAGAGAGAATTGAGCAACTTCGGACCATCAAAGTTGCTTGGAGTACACTTTTTATTGTTCTTCTATGTCAAATTTTACGAATATGAGCTTCAAAGATTATTATGATGGCAAAACTCCAACTTTCTCTGACAAATGGGCAAAACCGTTAAAAAGCTCCTCCATAGAAAGAGTTGAGCAACGTCGGAGTGTCAAAATTTCTCGGTGTACATTTTTTATTGTTCTTCTATGTCGAATTTTACGAGTATAAGCTTCCGAGGTTATTACGATACCAAAACACCAACTTTCTTTGACCAATGGTCCAAACCGTTAAAAAGGTCCTTGATAGAAAGAGTTGAGCAACTTCGAACCATCAAAGTTGCTCGGTGTATACTTTTATTGTTCTTCTATGTCAAATTTTACGAGTATATTCCTCAAGATAATTACGATGCCAAAAGACCAACTTTCTACGACAAATGGTCCAAACCGTTAAAAAGTACACTTTTTATTGTTCTTCTATGTCAAATTTTACGAGTATAAGCTTCCGAGATTATTACAAAGGAAAAACACAAACTTTCTATGACAAATGGACAAAACCGTTAAAAAGCTCCTCGATAGAGAGAGTTGAGCAATTTTGGACAGTTAGAGTTGCTCGGTGTACACTTTTTATTGTTCTTCTATGTCAAATTTTAGGAGTATAAGCTTCCGAGGTTATTATGATGCCCAAACCCCAACTTTCTATGACAAATGGGAAAGCGACTAAAAAGCCCCTCAATTTCGGACAGTCAGAGTTGCTCGGTGTACACTTTTTATTGTTCTTCTATGTCAAATTTTACGAGTATAAGCTTCCGAGATTATTACAAAGGAAAAACACAAACTTTCTATGACAAATGGACAAAACCGTTAAAAAGCTCCTCGATAGAGAGAGTTGAGCAATTTTGGACAGTTAGAGTTGCTCGGTGTACACTTTTTATTGTTCTTCTATGTCAAATTTTACGAGTATAAGCTTCCGAGGTTATTATGATGCCCAGACACCAACTTTCTATGACAAATGGGCAAAGCGACTAAAAAGCCCCTCAATAGAGAGAGTTAAGCAACTTCGAACCATCAAAGTTGCTCGGTGTACACTTTTTATTGTTCTTCTATGTCAAATTTTACGAGTATAAGCTTCCGAGATTATTACAAAGGAAAAACACAAACTTTCTATGACAAATGGACAAAACCGTTAAAAAGCTCCTCGATAGAGAGAGTTGAGCAATTTTGGACAGTTAGAGTTGCTCGGTGTACACTTTTTATTGTTCTTCTATGTCAAATTTTACGAGTATAAGCTTCCGAGGTTATTACGATGCCAAAACACCAACTTTCTATGACCAATGGTCCAAACCGTTAAAAAGCTCCTTGATAGAGAGAGTTGGGCAACTTCGAACCATCAAAGTTTCTCGGTGTATACTTTTATTGTTCTTATATGTCAAATATTACGAGTATATGCCTCAAGATAATTACGATGCCAAAAGACCAACTTTCTACGACAAATGGTCCAAACCGTTAAAAAGCTTCTTGATAGAGAGAGTTGAGCAACTTCGGACCATAAAAGTTGCTCGGTGTATACTTTTATTGTTCTACTATGTCAAACTTCACGAGTATAAGCTTCCGAGATTATTTCGATCCCAAAACAACAACTTTCTATGACAAATGGACAAAAACCGTTAAAAGCTCCTCCATAGAGAAAGTTGAGCAACTTCTGACCATCAAAGTTGCTCGGTGTCACATTTTATTGTTCTTCTATGTCCAATTTTACGAGTATAAGCTTCGTAGATTATTTTGATCTCAAAACGAGAAGTTTCTATTACAAATGGGCAAAACCGTTAAAAGCTCCTCCACAGAGAGAGTTGAGCAACTTCGGACCATCAAAGTTGCTCGGTGTACACTTCTTATTGTTCCTCTTTGTCAAATTTTACGAGTATAAGCTTTGTCGATTGTTTCGATGCCAAAATAACAACTTTCTATTACAAATAGACAAAACCGTTAAAAGCTCCACCATAGAGAGAATTGAGCAACTTCGGACCATCAAAGTTGCTTGGAGTACACTTTTTATTGTTCTTCTATGTCAAATTTTACGAATATGAGCTTCAAAGATTATTATGATGGCAAAACTCCAACTTTCTCTGACAAATGGGCAAAACCGTTAAAAAGCTCCTCCATAGAAAGAGTTGAGCAACGTCGGAGTGTCAAAATTTCTCGGTGTACATTTTTTATTGTTCTTCTATGTCGAATTTTACGAGTATAAGCTTCCGAGGTTATTACGATACCAAAACACCAACTTTCTTTGACCAATGGTCCAAACCGTTAAAAAGGTCCTTGATAGAAAGAGTTGAGCAACTTCGAACCATCAAAGTTGCTCGGTGTATACTTTTATTGTTCTTCTATGTCAAATTTTACGAGTATATTCCTCAAGATAATTACGATGCCAAAAGACCAACTTTCTACGACAAATGGTCCAAACCGTTAAAAAGTACACTTTTTATTGTTCTTCTATGTCAAATTTTACGAGTATAAGCTTCCGAGATTATTACAAAGGAAAAACACAAACTTTCTATGACAAATGGACAAAACCGTTAAAAAGCTCCTCGATAGAGAGAGTTGAGCAATTTTGGACAGTTAGAGTTGCTCGGTGTACACTTTTTATTGTTCTTCTATGTCAAATTTTAGGAGTATAAGCTTCCGAGGTTATTATGATGCCCAAACACCAACTTTCTATGACAAATGGGAAAGCGACTAAAAAGCCCCTCAATTTCGGACAGTCAGAGTTGCTCGGTGTACACTTTTTATTGTTCTTCTATGTCAAATTTTACGAGTATAAGCTTCCGAGATTATTACAAAGGAAAAACACAAACTTTCTATGACAAATGGACAAAACCGTTAAAAAGCTCCTCGATAGAGAGAGTTGAGCAATTTTGGACAGTTAGAGTTGCTCGGCGTACACTTTTTATTGTTCTTCTATGTCAAATTTTACGAGTATAAGCTTCCGAGGTTATTATGATGCCCAGACACCAACTTTCTATGACAAATGGGCAAAGCGACTAAAAAGCCCCTCAATAGAGAGAGTTAAGCAACTTCGAACCATCAAAGTTGCTCGGTGTACACTTTTTATTGTTCTTCTATGTCAAATTTTACGAGTATAAGCTTCCGAGATTATTACAAAGGAAAAACACAAACTTTCTATGACAAATGGACAAAACCGTTAAAAAGCTCCTCGATAGAGAGAGTTGAGCAATTTTGGACAGTTAGAGTTGCTCGGTGTACACTTTTTATTGTTCTTCTATGTCAAATTTTACGAGTATAAGCTTCCGAGGTTATTATGATGCCCAAACACCAACTTTCTATGACAAATGGGAAAGCGACTAAAAAGCCCCTCAATTTCGGACAGTCAGAGTTGCTCGGTGTACACTTTTTATTGTTCTTCTATGTCAAATTTTACGAGTATAAGCTTCCGAGGTTATTAGGATGCCAAAACACCAAAATTCTATGACCAATGGTCCAAACTGTTAAAAAGCTCCTTCATAGAAAGAGTTGAGCAACTTCGAACCATCAAAGTTGCTCGGTGTACACTTTTATTGTACTTCTATGTCAAATTTTACGAGTATATGCTTCGAGATAATTACGATGTCAAAACACCAACTTTCTACGACAAATGGTCCAAACCGTTAAAAGCTTTTCCATAGAGAGAGTTGAACAACTTCTTACCGTCAAAGTGGCTCGGTGTACACTTTTTATTGTTCTTCTATGTCAAATTTTACGAGTATAAGCTTCTGAGATTATTTCGATGCCAAAACACCAACTTTCTATGACAAATGGACTGAACCGTTAAAAAGCTGCTCGATAGAGAGAGTTGAGCAAGTTCGAACCATCAATGTTGCTCGATGTACAATTTTTATTGTTCTTCTATGTCAAATTTTACGAGTATAAGATTTGTCGATTGTTTCGATGCCAAAACAATAACTTTCTATTACATGTAGACAAAACCGTTAAAAGCTCCACCATAGGGAGAGTTGAGCAAATTCGTACCATCAAAGTTGCTCGGTGTACACTTTTTATTGTTCTTCTATGTCAAATTTTACGAGTATAAGCTTTCGAGATTATTACAAAGGCAAAACACCAACTTTCTATGACAAATGGACAAAACCGTTAAAAAGCTCCTCGATAGAGATAGTTGAGCAATTTCAGACAGTTAGAGTTGCTCGGTATACACTTTTTATTGTTCTTCTATGTCAAATTTTACAAGTATAAGCTTCCGAGGTTATTATGATGCCAAAACACCAACTTTCTATGACAAATGGGCAAAACAGTTAAAAAGCCCCTCGATAGAGATTGTTGAGCAACTTCGAACCATTAAAGTTGCGCGGTGTACACTTTTTGTTGTTCTCCTATGTCTAATTTTATGAGTACATGCTTCGTCGATTGTTTCGATGCTAAAACAACAACTTTCTATCACAAATAGACAAAACCGTTAAAAGCTCCACCATAGAGAGAATTGAGCAACTTCGGACCATCAAAGTTGTTTGGTGTACACTTTTTATTGTTCTTCTATGTCAAATTTTACGAATATAAGCTTCAAAGATTATTACGATGGCAAAACAACAACTTTCTCTGACAAATGGACAAAACCGTTAAAAAGCTCCTCCATAGAGAGAGTTGAGCAACTTCGGAGTGTCAAAATTTCTCGGTGTACACTTTTTATTGTTCTTCTATGTCAAATTTTACGAGTATAAGCTTCCGAGGTTATTACGATGCCAAAACACCAACTTTCTATGACCAATGGTCCAAACCGTTAAAAAGCTCTTTGATAGAGAGAGTTGGGCAACTTCGAACCATCAAAGTTTCTCGGTGTATACTTTTATTGTTCTTATATGTCAAATATTACGAGTATATGCCTCAAGATAATTACGATGCCAAAAGACCAACTTTCTACGACAAATGGTCCAAACCGTTAAAAAGCTTCTTGATAGAGAGAGTTGAGCAACTTCGGACCATAAAAGTTGCTCGGTGTATACTTTTTATTGTTCTACTATGTCAAACTTCACGAGTATAAGCTTCCGAGATTATTTCGATGCCAAAACAACAACTTTCTATGACAAATGGACAAAAACCGTTAAAAGCTCCTCCATAGAGAAAGTTGAGCAACTTCTGACCATCAAAGTTGCTCGGTGTCACATTTTATTGTTCTTCTATGTCCAATTTTACGAGTATAAGCTTCGTAGATTATTTTGATCTCAAAACGAGAAGTTTCTATTACAAATGGGCAAAACCGTTAAAAGCTCCTCCACAGAGAGAGTTGAGCAACTTCGGACCATCAAAGTTGCTCGGTGTACACTTCTTATTGTTCCTCTTTGTCAAATTTTACGAGTATAAGCTTTGTCGATTGTTTCGATGCCAAAATAACAACTTTCTATTACAAATAGACAAAACCGTTAAAAGCTCCACCATAGAGAGAATTGAGCAACTTCGGACCATCAAAGTTGCTTGGAGTACACTTTTTATTGTTCTTCTATGTCAAATTTTACGAATATGAGCTTCAAAGATTATTATGATGGCAAAACTCCAACTTTCTCTGACAAATGGGCAAAACCGTTAAAAAGCTCCTCCATAGAAAGAGTTGAGCAACGTCGGAGTGTCAAAATTTCTCGGTGTACATTTTTTATTGTTCTTCTATGTCGAATTTTACGAGTATAAGCTTCCGAGGTTATTACGATACCAAAACACCAACTTTCTTTGACCAATGGTCCAAACCGTTAAAAAGGTCCTTGATAGAAAGAGTTGAGCAACTTCGAACCATCAAAGTTGCTCGGTGTATACTTTTATTGTTCTTCTATGTCAAATTTTACGAGTATATTCCTCAAGATAATTACGATGCCAAAAGACCAACTTTCTACGACAAATGGTCCAAACCGTTAAAAAGTACACTTTTTATTGTTCTTCTATGTCAAATTTTACGAGTATAAGCTTCCGAGATTATTACAAAGGAAAAACACAAACTTTCTATGACAAATGGACAAAACCGTTAAAAAGCTCCTCGATAGAGAGAGTTGAGCAATTTTGGACAGTTAGAGTTGCTCGGTGTACACTTTTTATTGTTCTTCTATGTCAAATTTTAGGAGTATAAGCTTCCGAGGTTATTATGATGCCCAAACACCAACTTTCTATGACAAATGGGAAAGCGACTAAAAAGCCCCTCAATTTCGGACAGTCAGAGTTGCTCGGTGTACACTTTTTATTGTTCTTCTATGTCAAATTTTACGAGTATAAGCTTCCGAGATTATTACAAAGGAAAAACACAAACTTTCTATGACAAATGGACAAAACCGTTAAAAAGCTCCTCGATAGAGAGAGTTGAGCAATTTTGGACAGTTAGAGTTGCTCGGTGTACACTTTTTATTGTTCTTCTATGTCAAATTTTACGAGTATAAGCTTCCGAGGTTATTATGATGCCCAAACACCAACTTTCTATGACAAATGGGCAAAGCGACTAAAAAGCCCCTCAATAGAGAGAGTTAAGCAACTTCGAACCATCAAAGTTGCTCGGTGTACACTTTTTATTGTTCTTCTATGTCAAATTTTACGAGTATAAGCTTCCGAGATTATTACAAAGGAAAAACACAAACTTTCTATGACAAATGGACAAAACCGTTAAAAAGCTCCTCGATAGAGAGAGTTGAGCAATTTTGGACAGTTAGAGTTGCTCGGTGTACACTTTTTATTGTTCTTCTATGTCAAATTTTACGAGTATAAGCTTCCGAGGTTATTATGATGCCCAAACACCAACTTTCTATGACAAATGGGAAAGCGACTAAAAAGCCCCTCAATTTCGGACAGTCAGAGTTGCTCGGTGTACACTTTTTATTGTTCTTCTATGTCAAATTTTACGAGTATAAGCTTCCGAGATTATTACAAAGGAAAAACACAAACTTTCTATGACAAATGGACAAAACCGTTAAAAAGCTCCTCGATAGAGAGAGTTGAGCAATTTTGGACAGTTAGAGTTGCTCGGTGTACACTTTTTATTGTTCTTCTATGTCAAATTTTACGAGTATAAGCTTCCGAGGTTATTATGATATCCAAACACCAACTTTCTATGACAAATGGGCAAAGCGACTAAAAAGCCCCTCAATAGAGAGAGTTAAGCAACTTCGAACCATCAAAGTTGCTCGGTGTACACTTTTTATTGTTCTTCTATGTCAAATTTTACGAGTATAAGCTTCCGAGGTTATTATGATGCCAAAACACCAACTTTCTTTGACAAATGGACAAAACAGTTAAAAAGCCCCTCCATAGTGAGAGTTGAGCAATTTCGAACCATCAAAGTTGCTCGGTGTACACTTTTTATTGTTCTTCTATGTCAAATTTTACGAGTATAAGCTTCGTCGATTGTTTCGATGCCAAAACAACAACTTTCTATTACAAATAAACAAAATCGTTAAAAGCTCCACCATAGAGAGAATTGAGCAACTTCGGACCATCAAAGTTGCTTGGAGTTATTGTTCTTCTATGTCAAATTTGACGAATATGAGCTTCAAAGATTATTATGATGGCAAAACTCCAACTTTCTCTGACAAATGGGCAAAACCGTTAAAATGCTCCTCCATAGAAAGAGTTGAGCAACTTCGGAGTGTCAAAATTTCTCGATGTACATTTTTTATTGTTCTTCTATGTCGAATTTTACGAGTATAAGCTTCCGAAGTTATTACGATGCCAAAACACCAACTTTCTTTGACCAATGGTCCAAACCGTTAAAAAGTTCCTTGATAGAAAGAGTTGAGCAACTTCGAACCATCAAAGTTGCTCGGTGTATACTTTTATTGTTCTTCGATGTCAAATTTTACGAGTATATTCCTCGAGATAATTACGATGCCAAAAGACCAACTTTCTACGACAAATGGTCCAAACCATTAAAAAGCTTCGTGATAGAGAGAGTTGAGCAACTTCGGACCATAAAAGTTGCTCGGTGTATACTTTTTATTGTTCTACTATGTCAAACTTCACGAGTATAAGCTTCCGAGATTATTTCGATGCCAAAACAACAACTTTCTATGACAAATGGACAAAAACCGTTAAAAGCTCCTCCATAGAGAGAGTTGAGCAACTTCTGACCATCAAAGTTGCTCGGTGTACACTTTTTATTGTTCTTCTATGTCCAATTTTACGAGTACAAGCTTCGTAGATTATTTCGATGCCAAAACGACAACTTTCTATTACAAATGGGTAAAACCCTTAAAAGTTCCTCCACAGAGAGAGTTGAGCAACTTCGGACCATCAAAGTTGCTCGGTGTACACTTTTTATTGTTCTTCTATGTCAAATTTTACGAGTATAAGCTTCGTCGATTGTTTCGATGCCAAAACAACAACTTTCTATTACAAATAAACAAAATCGTTAAAAGCTCCACCATAGAGAGAATTGAGCAACTTCGGACCATCAAAGTTGCTTGGAGTTATTGTTCTTCTATGTCAAATTTGACGAATATGAGCTTCAAAGATTATTATGATGGCAAAACTCCAACTTTCTCTGACAAATGGGCAAAACCGTTAAAATGCTCCTCCATAGAAAGAGTTGAGCAACTTCGGAGTGTCAAAATTTCTCGGTGTACATTTTTTATTGTTCTTCTATGTCGAATTTTACGAGTATAAGCTTCCGAAGTTATTACGATGCCAAAACACCAACTTTCTTTGACCAATGGTCCAAACCGTTAAAAAGTTCCTTGATAGAAAGAGTTGAGCAACTTCGAACCATCAAAGTTGCTCGGTGTATACTTTTATTGTTCTTCGATGTCAAATTTTACGAGTATATTCCTCGAGATAATTACGATGCCAAAAGACCAACTTTCTACGACAAATGGTCCAAACCATTAAAAAGCTTCGTGATAGAGAGAGTTGAGCAACTTCGGACCATAAAAGTTGCTCGGTGTATACTTTTTATTGTTCTACTATGTCAAACTTCACGAGTATAAGCTTCCGAGATTATTTCGATGCCAAAACAACAACTTTCTATGACAAATGGACAAAAACCGTTAAAAGCTCCTCCATAGAGAGAGTTGAGCAACTTCTGACCATCAAAGTTGCTCGGTGTACACTTTTTATTGTTCTTCTATGTCCAATTTTACGAGTACAAGCTTCGTAGATTATTTCGATGCCAAAACGACAACTTTCTATTACAAATGGGTAAAACCCTTAAAAGTTCCTCCACAGAGAGAGTTGAGCAACTTCGGACCATCAAAGTTGCTCGGTGTACACTTTTTATTGTTCTTCTTTGTCAAATTTTACGAGTATAAGCTTCGTCGATTGTTTCGATGCCAAAACACCAACTTTCTATTAGAAATAGAGAAAATCGTTAAAAGCTCCACCATAGAGAGAGTTGAGCAACTTTCGCCCATCAAAGTTGCCCGGTGTACACTTTTTATTGTTCTTCTATGTCAAATTTTGCGAGTATAAGCTTCCGAGATTATTACGAGGGCAAAACTCCAACTTTCTACGACAAATGGGCAAAACCGTTAAAAGGCTCCTCTATAAAGAGAGTTGAGCAACTTCGGACCGTCAAAGTTTCTCGGTGTACAATTTTTACTGTTCTTCTATGTCAAATTTTATGAGATAAAGCTTTCGAGATTATTACGATGGCAAAACACCAATTTTCTATGACAAATGGGCAAAACCGTTAAAAAGCTCCTCGATAGAGAGAGTTGAGCAACATCGAACCATCAAAGATGCTTGGTGTACACTTTTTATTGTTCTTCTTTGTAAAATTTTACGAGTATAAGATTTGTCGATTGTTTCGATGCTAAAACAACAACTTTCTATTAGAAGTAGACAAAGCCGTTAAAAGCTCCAACATAGAGAGAGTTGAGCAAATTCGTACCATCAAAGTTGCTAGGTGTACACTTTTTATTCTTCTTCTATGTCAAATTTTACGAGTATAAGCTTCCGAGAATATTACAAAGGAAAAACACCAACTTTATATGCAAATGGACAAAACTGTTAAAAAGCTCCCCGATAGAGAGAGTTGAGCAATTTCGGATAGTCAGAGTTGATCGGT
Organism: Euonymus europaeus; assembly: GCA_963580455.1. NCBI lineage: Eukaryota > Viridiplantae > Streptophyta > Magnoliopsida > Celastrales > Celastraceae > Euonymus > Euonymus europaeus. The sequence continues at coordinate 12,289,760 of OY756965.1, forward strand.
GTACACATTTTATTATTCTTCTATGTCAAATTTTACGAGTATAAGCTTCGTCGATTGTTTCGGTGCCAATACAACAACTTTATATTACAAACAGACAAAACCGTTAAAAGCTCCACCATAGAGAGAGATGAGTAACTTCGGACCATCAAAGTTGCTAGGTGTACACTTTTTATTGTTCTTCTATGTCAAATTTTACGAGTACAAGCTTCCGAGAATATTACAAAGGAAAAACACCAACTTTCTATGACAAATGGACAAAACCCGTTAAAAAGCTCCCCGATAGAGAGAGTTGAGCAATTTCGGACAGTCAGAGTTGCTCGGTGTACACTTTTTATTGTTCTTCTATGTCAAATTTTACGAGTATAAGCTTCCGAGATTATTACAAAGGAAAAACACCAACTTTCTATGACAAATGGACAAAACCGTTAAAAAGCTCCTCGATAGAGAGAGTTGAGTAATTTTGGACAGTTAGAGTTGCTCGGTGTACACTTTTTATTGTTCTTCTATGTCAAATTTTACGAGTATAAGCGTCCGAGGTTATTATGATGCCAAAACACCAACTTTCTATGACAAATGGGCAAAGGGACTAAAAAGCCCCTCGATAGAGAGAGTTGAGCAACTTCGAACCATCAAAGTTGCTCGGTGTACACTTTTTATTGTTCTTCTACGTCAAATTTTACGAGTATAAGCTTCCGAGGTTATTATGATGCCAAAACACCAACTTTCTATGACAAATGGGCAAAATAGTTAAAAAGCCCCTCGATAGAGAGAGTTGAGCAATTTCGGACAGTCAGAGTTGCTCGGTGTACACTTTTTATTGTTCTTCTATGTCAAATTTTACGAGTATAAGCTTCCGAGGTTATTATGATGGCCAAACACCAACTTTCTATGACAAATGGGAAAGCGACTAAAAAGCCCCTCAATTTCGGACAGTCAGAGTTGCTCGGTGTACACTTTTTATTGTTCTTCTATGTCAAATTTTACGAGTATAAGCTTCCGAGATTATTACAAAGGAAAAACACAAAATTTCTATGACAAATGGACAAAACCGTTAAAAAGCTCCTCGATAGAGAGAGTTGAGCAATTTTGGACAGTTAGAGTTGCTCGGTGTACACTTTTTATTGTTCTTCTATGTCAAATTTTACGAGTATAAGCTTCCGAGGTTATTATGATGCCCAAACACCAACTTTCTATGACAAATGGGCAAAGCGACTAAAAAGCCCCTCAATAGAGAGAGTTAAGCAACTTCGAACCATCAAAGTTGCTCGGTGTACACTTTTTATTGTTCTTCTATGTCAAATTTTACGAGTATAAGCTTCCGAGGTTATTATGATGCCAAAACACCAACTTTCTATGACAAATGGACAAAACAGTTAAAAAGCCCCTCCATAGTGAGAGTTGAGCAATTTCGAACCATCAAAGTTGCTCGGTGTACACTTTTTATTGTTCTTCTATGTCAAATTTTACGAGTATAAGCTTCGTCGATTGTTTCGATGCCAAAACAACAACTTTCTATTACATATAAACAAAATCGTTAAAAGCTCCACCATAGAGAGAATTGAGCAACTTCGGACCATCAAAGTTGCTTGGAGTTATTGTTCTTCTATGTCAAATTTGACGAATATGAGCTTCAAAGATTATTATGATGGCAAAACTCCAACTTTCTCTGACAAATGGTCAAAACCGTTAAAATGCTCCTCCATAGAAAGAGTTGAGCAATTTCGGAGTGTCAAAATTTCTCGGTGTACATTTTTTATTGTTCTTCTATGTCGAATTTTACGAGTATAAGCTTCCGAAGTTATTACGATGCCAAAACACCAACTTTCTTTGACCAATGGTCCAAACCGTTAAAAAGTTCCTTGATAGAAAGAGTTGAGCAACTTCGAACCATCAAAGTTGCTCGGTGTATACTTTTATTGTTCTTCGATGTCAAATTTTACGAGTATATTCCTCGAGATAATTACGATGCCAAAAGACCAACTTTCTACGACAAATGGTCCAAACCATTAAAAAGCATCGTGATAGAGAGAGTTGAGCAACTTCGGACCATAAAAGTTGCTCGGTGTATACTTTTTATTGTTCTACTATGTCAAACTTCACGAGTATAAGCTTCCGAGATTATTTCGATGCCAAAACAACAACTTTCTATGACAAATGCACAAAAACCGTTAAAAGCTCCTCCATAGAGAGAGTTGAGCAACTTCTGACCATCAAAGTTGCTCGGTGTACACTTTTTATTGTTCTTCTATGTCTAATTTTACGAGTACAAGCTTCGTAGATTATTTCGATGCCAAAACGACGACTTTCTATTACAAATGGGTAAAACCCTTAAAAGTTCCTCCACAGAGAGAGTTGAGCAACTTCGGACCATCAAAGTTGCTCGGTGTACACTTTTTATTGTTCTTCTATGTCAAATTTTACGAGTATAAGCTTCGTCGATTGTTTCGATGCCAAAACAACAACTTTCTATTACAAATAAACAAAATCGTTAAAAGCTCCACCATAGAGAGAATTGAGCAACTTCGGACCATCAAAGTTGCTTGGAGTTATTGTTCTTCTATGTCAAATTTGACGAATATGAGCTTCAAAGATTATTATGATGGCAAAACTCCAAATTTCTCTGACAAATGGGCAAAACCGTTAAAATGCTCCTCCATAGAAAGAGTTGAGCAACTTCGGAGTGTCAAAATTTCTCGGTGTACATTTTTTATTGTTCTTCTATGTCGAATTTTACGAGTATAAGCTTCCGAAGTTATTACGATGCCAAAACACCAACTTTCTTTGACCAATGGTCCAAACCGTTAAAAAGTTCCTTGATAGAAAGAGTTGAGCAACTTCGAACCATCAAAGTTGCTCGGTGTATACTTTTATTGTTCTTCGATGTCAAATTTTACGAGTATATTCCTCGAGATAATTACGATGCCAAAAGACCAACTTTCTACGACAAATGGTCCAAACCATTAAAAAGCTTCGTGATAGAGAGAGTTGAGCAACTTCGGACCATAAAAGTTGCTCGGTGTATACTTTTTATTGTTCTACTATGTCAAACTTCACGAGTATAAGCTTCCGAGATTATTTCGATGCCAAAACAACAACTTTCTATGACAAATGGACAAAACCCGTTAAAAGCTCCTCCATAGAGAGAGTTGAGCAACTTCTGACCATCAAAGTTGCTCGGTGTACACTTTTTATTGTTCTTCTATGTCCAATTTTACGAGTACAAGCTTCGTAGATTATTTCGATGCCAAAACGACAACTTTCTATTACAAATGGGTAAAACCCTTAAAAGTTCCTCCACAGAGAGAGTTGAGCAACTTCGGACCATCAAAGTTGCTCGGTGTACACTTTTTATTGTTCTTCTTTGTCAAATTTTACGAGTATAAGCTTCTGAGATTATTTCGATGCCAAAACACCAACTTTCTATTAGAAATAGAGAAAATCGTTAAAAGCTCCACCATAGAGAGAGTTGAGCAACTTTCGCCCATCAAAGTTGCCCGGTGTACACTTTTTATTGTTCTACTATGTCAAATTTTGCGAGTATAAGCTTCCGAGATTATTACGAGGGCAAAACTCCAACTTTCTACGACAAATGGGCAAAACCGTTAAAAGGCTCCTCTATAAAGAGAGTTGAGCAACTTCGGACCGTCAAAGTTTCTCGGTGTACAATTTTTATTGTTCTTCTATGTCAAATTTTACGAGATAAAGCTTTCGAGATTATTACGATGGCAAAACACCAATTTTCTATGACAAATGGGCAAAACCGTTAAAAAGCTCCTCGATAGAGAGAGTTGAGCAACATCGAACCATCAAAGATGCTTGGTGTACACTTTTTATTGTTCTTCTTTGTAAAATTTTACGAGTATAAGATTTGTCGATTGTTTCGATGCTAAAACAACAACTTTCTATTAGAAGTAGACAAAGCCGTTAAAAGCTCCAACATAGAGAGAGTTGAGCAAATTCGTACCATCAAAGTTGCTAGGTGTACACTTTTTATTCTTCTTCTATGTCAAATTTTACGAGTATAAGCTTCCGAGAATATTACAAAGGAAAAACACCAACTTTCTATGCAAATGGACAAAACTGTTAAAAAGCTCCCCGATAGAGAGAGTTGAGCAATTTTGGATAGTCAGAGTTGATCGGTGTACACATTTTATTATTCTTCTATGTCAAATTTTACGAGTATAAGCTTCGTCGATTGTTTCGGTGCCAATACAACAACTTTATATTACAAACAGACAAAACCGTTAAAAGCTCCACCATAGAGAGAGATGAGTAACTTCGGACCATCAAAGTTGCTAGGTGTACACTTTTTATTGTTCTTCTATGTCAAATTTTACGAGTACAAGCTTCCGAGAATATTACAAAGGAAAAACACCAACTTTCTATGACAAATGGACAAAACCCGTTAAAAAGCTCCCCGATAGAGAGAGTTGAGCAATTTCGGACAGTCAGAGTTGCTCGGTGTACACTTTTTATTGTTCTTCTATGTCAAATTTTACGAGTATAAGCTTTCGAGATTATTACAAAGGAAAAACACCAACTTTCTATGACAAATGGACAAAACCGTTAAAAAGCTCCTCGATAGAGAGAGTTGAGTAATTTTGGACAGTTAGAGTTGCTCGGTGTACACTTTTTATTGTTCTTCTATGTCAAATTTTACGAGTATAAGCGTCCGAGGTTATTATGATGCCAAAACACCAACTTTCTATGAAAAATGGGCAAAGGGACTAAAAAGCCCCTCGATAGAGAGAGTTGAGCAACTTCGAACCATCAAAGTTGCTCGGTGTACACTTTTTATTGTTCTTCTATGTCAAATTTTACGAGTATAAGCTTCGTCGATTGTTTCGATGCCAAAAAAACAACTTTCTATTACAAATAGACAAAATCGTTAAAAGCTCCACCAAAGAGAGAATTGAGCAACTTCGGACCATCAAAGTTGCTTGGAGTACACTTTTTATTGTTCTTCTATGTCAAATTTTACGAATATGAGCTTCAAAGATTATTATGATGGCAAAACTCCAACTTTCTCTGACAAATGGGCAAAACCGTTAAAAAGCTCCTCCATAGAAAGAGTTGAGCAACTTCGGAGTATCAAAATTTCTCGGTGTACATTTTTTATTGTTCTTCTATGTCGAAATTTACGAGTATAAGCTTCCGAGGTTATTACGATGCCAAAACACCAACTTTCTTTGACCAATGGTCCAAACCGTTAAAAAGCTCCTTGATAGAAAGAGTTGAGCAACTTCGAACCATCAAAGTTGCTCGGTGTATACTTTTATTGTTCTTCTATGTCAAATTTTACGAGTATATTCCTCGAGATTATTTCAATGCCAAAACAACAACTTTCTATGACAAATGGACAAAAACCGTTAAAAGCTCTTCCATAGAGAGAGTTGAGCAACTTCGGACCATCAAAGTTGCTCGGTGTACACTTTTTATTGTTCTTCTATGTCCAATTTTACGAGTATAAGCTTCGTAGATCATTTCGATGCCAAAACGACAACTTTCCATTACAAATGGGTAAAACCCTTAAAAGCTTCTCCACAGAGAGAGTTGAGCAACTTCGGACCATCAAAGTTGCTCGGTGTACACTTTTTATTGTTCTTCTTTGTCAAATTTTACGTGTATAAGCTTCTGAGATTATTTCGATGCCAAAACACCAACTTTCTATTAGAAATAGAGAAAATCGTTAAAAGCTCCACCATAGAGAGAGTTGAGCAACTTTGGCCCATCAAAGTTGCTCGTTGTACTCTTTTTATTGTTCTTCTATGTCAAATTTTGCGAGTATAAGCTTCCGAGATTATTACGAGGGCAAAACACCAACTTTCTATGACAAATGGGCAAAACCGTTAAAAGGCTCCTCTATAAAGAGAGTTGAGCAACTTCGGACCTTCAAAGTTGCTCGGTGTACAATTTTTATTGTTCTTCTATGTCAAATTTTATGAGATAAAGCTTTCGAGATTATTACGATGGCAAAACACCAACTTTCTATGACAAATGGGCAAAACCGTTAAAAAGCTCCTCGATAGAGAGAGTTGAGCAACTTCGAACCATCAAAGATGCTTGGTGTACACTTTTTATTGTTCTTCTATGTCAAATTTTATGAGTATAAGATTTGTCGATTGTTTCGATGCCAAAACAACAACTTTCTATTAGAAGTAGACAAAACCGTTAAAAGCTCCAACATAGAGAGAGTTGAGCAAATTCGTACCATCAAAGTTGCCAGGTGTACACTTTTTATTGTTCTTCTATGTCAAATTTTACGAGTATAAGCTTCCGAGAATATTACAAAGGAAAAACACCAACTTTCTATGACAAATGGACAAAACCGTTAAAAAGCTCCCCGATAGAGAGAGTTGAGCAATTTCGGACAGTCAGAGTTGCTCGGTGTACACATTTTATTATTCTTCTATGTCAAATTTTACGAGTATAAGCTTCGTCGATTGTTTCGGTGCCAATACAACAACTTTATATTACAAACAGACAAAACCGTTAAAAGCTCCACCATAGAGAGAGATGAGTAACTTCGGACCATCAAAGTTGCTCGGTGTACACTTTTTATTGTTCTTCTATGTCAAATTTTACGAGTATAAGATTCGTCGATTGTTTCGATGCTAAAACAACAACTTTCTATTACAAGTAGACAAAACCGTTAAAAGCTCCAACATAGAGAGAGTTGAGCAAATTCGTACCATCAAAGTTGCTCGGTCTACACTTTTTATTGTTTTTCTATGTCAAATTTTACGAGTATAAGCTTCCGAGATTATTACAAAGGAAAAACACCAACTTTCTATGACAAATGGACAAAACCGTTAAAAAGCTCCTCGATAGAGAGAGTTGAGTAATTTTGGACAGTTAGAGTTGCTCGGTGTACACTTTTTATTGTTCTTCTATGTGAAATTTTACGAGTATAAGCTTCCGAGGTTATTATGATGCCAAAATACCAACTTTCTATGACAAATGGGCAAAACGACTAAAAAGCCCCTCGATAGAGAGAGTTGAGCAACTTCGAACCATCAAAGTTGCTCGGTGTACACTTTTTATTGTTCTTCTATGTCAAATTTTACGAGTATAAGCTTCCGAGGTTATTATGATACCAAAACACCAACTTTCTATGACAAATGGGCAAAACAGTTAAAAAGCCCCTCGATAGAGAGAGTTGAGCAATTTCGAACCATCAAAGTTGCTCGGTGTACACTTTTTATTGTTATTCTATGTCAAATTTTACGAGTATAAGCTTCGTCGATTGTTTCGATGCCAAAACAACAACTTTCTATTACAAATAGACAAAACCGTTAAAAGCTCCACCGTAGAGAGAATTGAGCAACTTTGGACCATCAAAGTTGCTCGGTGTACACTTTTTATTGTTCTTCTATGTCAAATTTTACGAGTATAAGCGTTCGAGGTTATTATGATGCCAAAACACCAACTTTCTATGACAAATCGGCAAAACAGTTAAAAGGCCCCTCGATAGAGAGAGTTGAGCAACTTCGAACCATCAAAGTTGCTCGGTGTACACTTTTTATTGTTTTTCTATGTCAAATTTTACGAGTATAAGCTTCGTCGATTGTTTCGATGCCAAAACAACAACTTTCTATTACAAATAGACAAAACCGTTAAAAGCTCCATCGTAGAGAGAATTGAGCAACTTTGGACCATCAAAGTTGCTCGGTGTACACTTTTTATTGTTCGTCTATGTCAAATTTTATGAACATAAGCTTCAAAGATTATTTTGATGGCAAAACACCAACTTTCTCTGACAAATAGGCAAAACCGTTAAAAAGCTCCTCCATAGAGAGAGTTGAGCAACTTCGGACTGTCAAAATTTCTCAGTGTACACTTTTTATTCTTCTTCTTTGTCAAATTTTACGAGTATAAGCTTCCGAGGTTATTACGATGCCAAAACACCAACTTTCTATGACCAATGGTCCAAACCGTTAAACAGCTCCGTGATAGAGAGAGTTGAGCAACTTCGATCTATCAAAGTTTCTCGGTGTACACTTTTATTGTTCTTCTATGTAAAATTTTATGAGTATATGCTTCGAGATAATTACGATGCCAGAACACCAACTTTCTACGACAAATGGTCCAAACCGTTAAAAAGCTCCTTGATAGAGAGAGTTGAGCAACTTCGGACTATAAAAGTTGCTCGGTGTATACTTTTTATTATTCTACTATGTCAAAGTTTACGAGTATAAGCTTCCGAGATTATTTTGATGCCAAAACAACAATTTTCTATGACAAATGGACAAAAACCGTTAAAAGCTCCTCCATAGAGAGAGTTGAGCAGCTTCTGACCATCGAAGTTGCTCGGTCTACACTTTTTATTGTTCTTCTATGTCTAATTTTACGAGTATAAGCTTCGTAAATTATTTCGATGCCAAAACGAAAACTTTCTATTACAAATGGACAAAAACGTTAAAAGCTCATCCATTGAGAGAGTTGAGCAGCTTCGGACCATCAAAGTTGCTCGGTGTGCACTTTTTATTGTTCTTCTTTGTCAAATTTTACGAGTATAAGCTTCTGAGACTATTTCGATGCCAAACCACCAACTTTCTATTAGAAATAGAGAAAATCATTAAAAGCTCCACCATAGAGAGAGTTGAGCAACTTCGGCCCATCAAAGTTGCTCGGTGTACACTTTTTATTATTTTGTCTATGTCAAATTTTACGAGTATAAGCTTCGTCGATTATTTCGATGCCAAAACAACAACTTTCTATTACAAATAGACAAAACCGTTAAAAGCTCCACCATAGAGAGAGTTGAACAACTTCGAACCATCAAAGTTGCTTGGTATACACTTTTTATTGTTCTTCTATATCAAATTTTATGAGTATAAGCTTCGACGATTGTTTCGGTGCCAAAACAACAACTTTATATTACAAATAGACAAAACCGTTAAAAGCTCCACCATAGAGAGAGTTGAGCAACTTCGGACCGTCAAAGTTGCTCAGTTTACACTTTTTATTTTTCTTCTATGTCAAATTTTACGAGCATAAGCATCCGAGCTTATTACGATGGCAAAACACCAACTTTCTATGACAAATGGAGAAAATCATTAAATGCTCTTCCATAGAGAGAGTTGAGCAACTTCGGACCATCAAGGTTGCTCCGTGTACACTTTTTATTGTTCTTCTATGTCAAATTTTATGAGTATAAGTATCATAGATTATTTCGATGCCAAAACAACAACTTTCTATTACAAATGGACAAAACCGTTAGAAGCTCAACCATAGAGAGAGTTGAGCAACTTCGGACCGTCAAAGTTGCTCGGTGTACACATTTTATTGTTCTTCTATGTCAATTTTTACGAGTATAAGCTTCCGAGATTATTTCGATGCCAAAACAACAACTTTCTATGAAAATGGTCAAAACCGTTAAAAAGCTCCTCCATAGAGAGATTTGGGCAACTTCGGACCGTCAAACTTGCTCGGTGTACACTATTCATTGTTCTTCTATGTCAAATTTTATGAGTATAAGCTTCTATATTATTACGATGTCAAAACACGAACTTTGTATGACAAACGGGCAAAACCGTTAAAAAGCTCCTCGATAGAGAGAGTTGAGCAACTTCGGATCATCATAGTTGCTCGGTGTACACTTTTTATTGTTCTTCTATGTCCAATTATACGAGTATAAGCTTCATAGATTAGTTCGATGCCAAAACGACAACTTTCTATTACAAATGGACAAAACCGTTAAAAGCTCCACCATAGGTAGAGTTGAGCAATTTCGGACCATCAAAGTTGGTCGGTGTACACTTTTTATTGTTCTTCTATGTCAAATTTTACGAGTATAAGCTTCTGATATTATTTCGATGTCGAAACACCAACTTTCTATGACAAATGGACAAAATCATTAAAAGCTCCTCCATAGAGAGAGTTGAGCAACTTCGGATCATAAAAGTTGCTCGGTGTACACTTTTTATTGTTCTTCTATGTCAAATTTTATGAGTTTAAACTTCCTGGATTATTTCGATTCCAAAACAACAACTTTCAATGACAATGGACAAAACCGATAAACGCTCCACCATAGAGAGAGTTGAGCAACTTCAGACCATCAAGGTTGCTCCGTGTACGCTTTTATTGTTCTTCTGTGTCAAATTTTATGAGTATAAGCATCGTAGATTATTTCGATGCCAAAACAACAACTTTCTATTACAAATGGACAAAAACGTTAAAAGCTCCGCCATAGAGAGAGTTGAGCAACTTCAGACCTTCAATGTTGCTCGGTGAACTTTTTTTATTGTTCTTCCATGTCGAATTTTACGAGTATAAGCTTCTGAGATTATTTCGAGGCCCAAAAACCAACTTTCTATGACAAATGGGCAAAACCGTTAAAGAGCTCCTTGATAGGGAGAGTTGAGCAACTTCGGACTATCAAAGTTGCTCGGTGTATAATTTTTATTGTTCTACTATGTCAAACTTTACGAGTATAAGCTTCCGAGATTATTTCTATGTCAAAACAACAACTTTCTATGACAAATAGACAAAAATCGTTAAAAGCTCTCCCATAGAGAGGGTTGAGCAACTTCGGACCATCAAGGTTGCTCGGTGACACATTTTATGTTCTTTTATGTCAAATTTTATAAGTTTAAGCATCGTAGATTATTTCGATGCCAAAACAACAACTTTATATTACAAATGGACAAAACCGTTAAAAGCTCCACCATAGAGAGAGTTGAGCAAGGTCGGACCATCAAAGTTGCTTGTAGTACACTTTTTATTGTTCTTCTATGTCAAATTTTACGAATATGAGCTTCTAAGATTATTATGATGGCAAAACTCCAACTTTCTCTGACAAATGGGCAAAACCGTTAAAAAGCTCCTCCATAGAAAGAGTTGAGCAACTTCGGAGTATCAAAATTTCTCGGTGTACATTTTTTATTGTTCTTCTATGTCGAAATTTACGAGTATAAGCTTCCGAGGTTATTACGATGCCAAAACACCAACTTTCTTTGACCAATGGTCCAAACCGTTAAAAAGCTCCTCGATAGAGAGGGTTGAGCAACTTCGAACCAACAATGTTGCTTGATGTACAGTTTTTATTGTTCTTCTATGTCAAATTTTACGAGTATAAGATTAGTCGATTGTTTCGATGCCAAAACAACAACTTTCTATTACAAGTAGACAAAATCGTTAAAAGCTCCACCATAGAGAGAGTTGAGCAAATTCGTACCATCAAAGTTGCTCGTTGTACACTTTTTATTGTTCTTCTATGTCAAATTTTACGAGTATAAGCTTCCGAGATTATTACAAAGGCAAAACACCAACTTTCTATGACAAATGGACAAAATCGTTAAAAAGCTCCTCGATAGAGAGAGTTGAGAAATTTCGGACAGTCAGAGTTTCTCGGTGTACACTTATTATTGTTCTTCTATGTCAAATTTTATGAGTTTAAGCTTCCGAAGTTATTATGATGCCAAAACACCAAGTTTCTATGACCAATGGTCCAAACCGTTAAAAAGCTCCTTGATAGAGAGAGTTGAGCAACTACGGACCATCAAGGTTGCTCAGTGTACACTTTTTATTGTTCTTCTACGTTAAATTTTATGAGTATAAGCTTCCGAGATTATTACGATGGCAAAACACCAACTTTCTATGACAAATGGACAAAATCATTAAACGCTCCTCCAAGGAGAGAGTTGAGCAACTTCGGACCATCAAGGTTGCTCGGTGTACATTTTTTATTGCTGTTCTATGTCAAATTTTATAAGTATAAGCATCATAGAATATTTCGATGCCAAAACAACAACTTTATATTACAAATGGACAAAATCGTTAAAAGCTCCACCATAGAGAGAGTTGAGCAAGGTCGGACCATCAAAGTTGCTCGGTGCACACCTTCTATTGTTCTTCTATGTTGAATTTTACGAGTATAAGCTTCCAAGATTATTTCGATTCCGAAACACCAACTTTCTATGAAAAATAGTCAAAACCGTTAAAAAGCTCTTCCATAGAGAGAGTTGAGCAACTTTGGACCGTCAAAGTTGCTCGGTGTACACCATTTATTGTTCTTTTATGTCAAATTTTATGAGTATAAGCTTCCGATATTATTACGATGGCAAAACACCAACTTTCTATGACAAATGGTCAAAACCATTAAACGCTCCTCCATAAAGAGAGTTGAGCAACTTCGGACCATGAAGGTTGCTCCGTGTAAACTTTTTATTGTTCTTCTATGTCAAATTTTATGAGTATAAGTATCGTATTTTATTTCGATGCCAAAACAACAACTTTCTATTACAAATTGACAAAACCGTTAAACGCTCCACCATAGAGAGAGTTGGTCAACTTCGGACCGTCAAAGTTCCTCGGTTTACACTTTTTATTGTTCTTCTATGTCAAATTTTACGAGCATAAGCTTCCGAGATTATTTCGATGCCAAAACACCAACTTTCTATTAGAAATAGAGAAAACCGTTAAAAAGCTCCTCCATAGAGAGATTTGGGCAACTTCGGACCGTCAAACTTGCTCGGTGTACACTATTCATTGTTCTTCTATGTCAAATTTTATGAGTATAAGCTTCTATATTATTACGATGCCAAAACACGAACTTTCTATGACAAATGGACAAAACCGTTAGAAGCTCAACCATAGAGAGAGTTGAGCAACTTCGGACCATCAAAGTTGCTCGGTGTACACATTTTATTGTTCTTTTATGTCGAATTTTACGAGTATAAGCTTCCGATATTATTTTGATGCCAAAACACCAATTTTCTATGACAAATGGTCAAAACCGTTAAAAAGCTCCTCCATAGAGAGATTTGGGCAACTTCGGACCGTCAAACTTGCTCGGTGTACACTATTCATTGTTCTTCTATGTCAAATTTTATGAGTATAAGCTACAATATTATTTCGATGCCAAAACAACAACTTTCTATTACAAATGGACAAAATCGTTAGAAGCCCAACCATAGAGAGAGTTGAGCAACTTCGGACCATCAAAGTTGCTCGGTGTACACATTTTATTGTTCTTTTATGTCGAATTTTACGAGTATAAGCTGCCGATATTATTTTGATGCCAAAACACCAATTTTCTATGACAAATGTTCAAAACCGTTAAAAAGCTCCTCCATGGAGAGAGTTGGGCAACTTCGGACCGTCAAAGTTGCTCGGTGTACTCTATTCATTGTTCTTCTATGTCAAATTTTACGAGTATAAGCTTTCGATATTATTACGATGCCAAAACACCAACTTTCTTTGACAAATGGTCAAAACCGTTAAAAAGCTCCTCGGTAGAGAGAGTTGACCAACTTCAAACCATCAAAGTTGCTCGGTGTACACTTTTTATTATTTTTCTATGTCAAATTTTACGAGTATAAGCTTCGTCGATTGTTTCGGTACCAAAACAACAACTTTCTATTACAAATAGACAAAACCGTTAGAAGCTCCACCATAGAGAGAGTTGAGCAACTTCGGACCGTCAAAGTTGCTCGGTGTACAGTTTTTATTGTTCTTCTATGTCAAATTTTATGAGTATAAGCTTCCGAGATTATTACGATGGCAAAACACCAACTTTCTATGACAAATGGACAAAACCATTAAACGCTACTCCATAGAGAGAGTCGAGCAACTTCGGACCATCAAAGTTGCTCCGTGTATACTTTTTTATTGTTGTTCTATGTCAAATTTTATGAGTATAAGTATCGTAGATTATTTCGATGCCAAAACAACAACTTTCTATTACAAATGGACCAATCCGTTAGAAGCTCAACCATAGAGAGATTTGAGCAACTTCGGAGCATCAAAGTTGCTCGGTGTAGACATTTTATTGTTCTTCTATTTAGAATATTACGAGTATAAGCTTCCGATATTATTTCGATGCCAGAACACCAACTTTCTATGACAAATGGTCAAAACCGTTAAAAAGCTCCTCCATAGAGAGAGTTGGGCAACTTCGGACCGTCAAAGTTGCTCGGTGTACACTATTTATTGTTCTTCTATGTCAAATTTTACGAGTATAAGCTTCCGATATTATTTCGATGCCAAAACACCAACTTTCTATTACAAATAGACAAAACCGTTAAAAGCTCCACCATAGAGAGAGTTGAGCAACTTCGAACCATCAAAGTTGCTTGGTCTACACTTTTTATTGTTCTTCTTTGTCAAATTTTATGAGTATAAGCTCCGTCGATTGTTTCGGTGCCAAAACAACAACTTTATATTACAAATAGACAAAACCGTTAAACGCTCCACCATAGAGAGAGTTGGTCAACTTCGGACCGTCAAATTTTACGAGCATAAGCTTTCGTGCTTATTACGATGGCAAAACACCAACTTTCTATGACAAAGGGACAAAATAATTAAACGCTCCTCGATAGAGAGAGTTGAGCAACTTCGGACCATCAACGTTGCTCCGTGTACACTTTTTATTGTTCTTCTATGTCATATTTTATGAGTATAAGTATCATAGATTATTTCGATACCAAAACAACAACTTTCTATTACAAATGGACAAAACCGTTAGAAGCTCAACCATAGAGAGAGTTGAGCAACTTCAGATCATCAACGTTGCTCGGTGTACACATTTTATTGTTCTTCTACGTCGAATTCTACGAGTTTAAGCTTACAAAATTATTTCGATGCCAAAACACCAACTTTCTATGACAAATGGTCAAAACCGTTAAAAAGCTCCTCAAAAGATAGAGTTGGGCAATCTCGAACCGTCAAAGTTGCTCGGTGTACACTATTCATTGTTCTTCTATGTCAAATTTTACGAGTATAAGCTTCCATATTATTACAATGCGAAAACACCAACTTTCTATGACAAACGTACAAAACCGTTAAAAAGCTTCTCGATAGAGAGAGTTGAGCAACTTAGGATCATAAAAGTTGCTCGGTGTCCACTTTTTATTGTTCTTCTATGTCAAATTTTACGAGTTTAAACTTCCTGGATTATTTCGATGCCAAAACAACAATTTTCTATTACAAATAGACAAAACCGCTAAAAGCTCCACCATAAAGAGAGTTGAGCAACTTCGAACCATCAAAGTTGCTTGGTCTACACTTTTTACTGTTCTTCTACGTCAAATTTTATGAGTATAAGCTTCGTCGATTGTTTCGGTGCCAAAACAACAACTTTATATTACAAAGAGACAAAACCGTTAAAAGCTCCACCATAGAGAGGGTTGAGCAACTTCGGACCATCAAAGTTGCTCGGTGTACACCTTTTATCGTTCTTCTATGTCCAATTTTACGAGTATAAGCTTCGTAGATTATTTCAATGCCAAAACGACAACTTTCTATTACAAATTGACAAAATCGTTAAAAGCTCCAGCATAGAGAGAGTTGAAGCAACTTCGGACAGTTGGTCGGTGTACACTTTTTATTGTTCTTCTATGCCAAATTTTACGAGTATAAGCTTCTTATATTATTTCAATGCCGAAAC
Source organism: Euonymus europaeus (assembly GCA_963580455.1). NCBI lineage: Eukaryota > Viridiplantae > Streptophyta > Magnoliopsida > Celastrales > Celastraceae > Euonymus > Euonymus europaeus. The sequence goes on from OY756965.1 coordinate 12,305,151, forward strand.
ATCAACTTTCTATGACAAATGGACAAAATCATTAAAAGCTCCACCATAGAGAGAGTTGAGCAACTTCGGATCATAAAAGTTGCTCGGTGTCCACTTTTTATTGTTCTTCTCTGTCAAATTTTACGAGTTTAAACTTCCTGGATTATTTCGATGCCAAAACAACAATTTTCTATTACAAATAGACAAAACCGCTAAAAGCTCCACCATAGAGAGAGTTGAGCAACTTCGAACCATCAAAGTTGCTTGGTCTACACTTTTTACTGTTCTTCTATGTCAAATTTTACGAGTATAAGCTTCCGAGATTATTGTGATGCCAAAACACCAACTTTCTATTACAAAAGGACAAAAACCGTTAAAAGCTCCACCATAGAGAGAGTTGGTCAACTTCGGACCGTCAAAGTTGCTCGGTGTACACCTTTTATCGTTCTTCTATGTCCAATTTTACGAGTATAAGCTTCGTCGATTGTTTCGGTACCAAAACAACAACTTTCTATTACGAATAGACAAAACCGTTAGAAGCTCAACCATAGAGAGAGTTGAGCAACTTCAGATCATCAACGTTGCTCGGTGTACACATTTTATTGTTCTTCTACGTCGAATTTTACGAGTATAAGCTTCCGAGATTATTTCGATGCCAAAATAACAATTTTCTATTACAAATAGACAAAACCGCTAAAAGCTCCACCATAAAGAGAGTTGAACAACTTCGAACCATCAAAGTTGCTTGGTCTACACTTTTTACTGTTCTTCTACGTCAAATTTTATGAGTATAAGCTTCGTCGATTGTTTCGGTGCCAAAACAACAACTTTATATTACAAAGAGACAAAACCATTAAATGCTCCACCATAGAGAGAGTTGGTCAACTTCGTACCGTCAAAGTTCCTCGGTTTACACTTTTTATTGTTCTTCTATGTCAAATTTTACGAGCATAAGCTTCCGTGCTTATTACGATGGCAAAACACCAACTTTCTATGACAAATGGATAAAACCATTAAACGCTACTCCATAGAGAGAGTTGAGCAACTTCAGACTATCAAGGTTGCTCCGTGTATACTTTTTTATTGCTGTTCTATGTCAAATTTTATGAGTATAAGTATCGTAGATTATTTCGATGCCAAAACAACAACTTTCTATTACAAATGGACCAATCCGTTAGAAGCTCAACCATAGAGAGAGTTGAGAAACTTCAGATCATCAACGTTGCTCGGTGTACACATTTTATTGTTCTTCTACGTCGAATTTTACGAGTATAAGCTTCCGAGATTATTTCGATGCCAAAACACCAACTTTCTATGACAAATGTTCAAAACCGTTAAAAAGCTCCTCCATAAAGAGAGTTGGGCAACCTCGGACCGTCAAAGTTGCTCGGTGTACACTATTCATTGTTCTTCTAAGTCAAATTTTACGAGTATAAGCTTCCATATTATTACGATGCAAAAACACCAACTTTCTATGACAAACGTACAAAACCGTTAAAAAGCTCCTCGATAGAGATAGTTGAGAAATTTCGGACAGTCAGAGTTGCTCGGTGTACACTTTTTATTGTTATTTTATGTCGAATTTTACCAGTATAAGCTTTTGAGGTTATTATGATGACAAAACACCAACTTTCTATGACAAATTGGCAAAACAGTTAAAAAGCCCCTCGATAGAGATCGTTGACCAACTTCGAACCATCAAAGTTGCTCGGTGTACACTTTTTATTGTTCTTCTATGTCAAATTTTACGAGTATAAGCTTCGTCGATTGTTTCGATACCAAAACAACAACTTTCTATTACAAATAGACAAAACCGTTACAAGCTCAACCATAGAGAGAGTTGAGCAACTTCGGATCATCAACGTTGCTCGGTGTACACATTTTATTGTTCTTCTACGTCGAATTTTACGAGTATAATCATCCGAGATTATTTCGATGCCAAAACACCAACTTTCTATGACAAATGGTCAAAACCGTTAAAAAGCTCCTCCATAGAGAGAGTTGGGCAACCTCGGACCGTCAAAGTTGCTCGGTGTACACTATTCATTGTTCTTCTATGTCAAATTTTACGAGTATAAGCTTCCATATTATTACGATGCGAAAACACCAACTTTCTATGACAAACGTACAAAACCGTTAAAAAGCTCCTCGATAGAGAGAGTTGAGCAACTTCGAACCATCAAAGTTGCTCGGTGTACACTTTTTATTGTTTTTCTATTTCAAATTTTACGAGTATAAGCTTCGTCGATTATTTCGATGCCAAAACAACAACTTTCTATTACAAATAGACAAAATCGTTAAAAGCTCCACCATAGAGAGGGTTGAGAAACTTCGGACCATCAAAGTTGCTCGGTGTACACCTTTTATCGTTCTTCTCTGTCCAATTTCACGAGTATAAGCTTCGTAGATTATTTCGAAGCCAAAACGACAACTTTCTATTACAAATTGACAAAATCGTTAAAAGCTCCAGCATAGAGAGAGTTGAGCAACTTCGGACCATCAAAGTTGGTCGGTGTACACTTTTTATTGTTCTTCTATGTCAAATTTTATGAGTATAAGCTTCTTATATTATTTCAATGCCGAAACATCAACTTTCTATGACAAATAGACAAAATCATTAAAAGCTCCACCATAGAGAGAGTTGAGCAACTTCGGATCATAAAAGTTGCTCGGTGTCCACTTTTTATTGTTCTTCTATATCAAATTTTACGAGTTTAAACTTCCTGGATTATTTCGATGCCAAAACAACAATTTTCTATGACAATGGACAAAACCGATAAACGCTCCACCATAGAGAGAGTTGAGCAACTTCAGACCATCAAGGTTGCTCCGTGTACGCTTTTTATTGTTCTGTTGTGTCAAATTTTACGAGTATAAGCATCGTAGATTATTTCGATGCCAAAACAACAACTTTCTATTACAAATGGACAAAAACGTTAAAAGCTCCACCATAGAGAGAGTTGAGCAACTTAAGACCATCAAAGTTGCTCGGTGTACATTTTTTATTGTTCTTCATTATCAAATTTTACGAGTATAAGCTTCTGAGATTATTTCGATGCCAAAAAACCAACTTTCTATGACAAATGGTCAAAACCGTTAAAAAGCTCCTCCATAGAGAGAGTTGAGCAACTTCGGACTATCAAAGTATCTCGGTGTACACATTTTATTGTTCTTCTATGTCAAATTTTACGAGTATAAGCTTCTGAGATTATTTCGATGCCAAAACACCAACTTTCTATGACAAATGGGCTAAACCGTTAAAAAGCTCCTCGATAGAGAGAGTTGAGCAAGTTCGAACCATCAATGTTGCTCGGTGTACAATTTTTATTGTTCTTCTATGTCAAATTTTACGAGTATAAGATTTCTCGATTGTTTCGATGCCAATACAACAACTTTCTATTACATGTAGACAAAACCGTTAAAAGCTCCACCATAGGGAGAGTTGGGCAAATTTGTACCATCAAAGTTCCTCGGTGTACACTTTTTATTGTTCTTCTATGTCAAATTTTACAAGTATAAGCTTCCAAGATTATTACAAAGGCAAAACACCAACTTTCTATGACAAATGGACAAAACAGTTAAAAAGCTCCTCGATAGAGATAGTTGAGAAATTTCGGACAGTCAGAGTTGCTCGGTGTACACTTTTTATTGTTCTTTTATGTCGAATTTTACCAGTATAAGCTTTTGAGGTTATTATGATGACAAAACACCAACTTTCTATGACAAATTGGCAAAACAGTTAAAAAGCCCCTCGATAGAGATCGTTGACCAACTTCGAACCATCAAAGTTGCTCGGTGTACACTTTTTATTGTTCTTCTATGTCAAATTTTACGAGTATAAGCTTCGTCGATTGTTTCGATACCAAAACAACAACTTTCTATTACAAATAGACAAAACCGTTAGAAGCTCAACCATAGAGAGAGTTGAGCAACTTCAGATCATCAACGTTGCTCGGTGTACACATTTTATTGTTCTTCTACGTCGAATTTTACGAGTATAATCTTCCGAGATTATTTCGATGCCAAAACACCAACTTTCTATGACAAATGGTCAAAACCGTTAAAAAGCTCCTCCATAGAGAGAGTTGGGCAACCTCAGACCGTCAAAGTTGCTCGGTGTACACTATTCATTGTTCTTCTATGTCAAATTTTACGAGTATAAGCTTCCATATAATTACGATGCGAAAACACCAACTTTCTATGACAAACATACAAAACCGTTAAAAAGCTCCTCGATAGAGAGAGTTGAGCAACTTCGAACCATCAAAGTTGCTCGGTGTACACTTTTTATTGTTTTTCTATGTCAAATTTTACGAGTATAAGCTTCGTCGATTATTTCGATGCCAAAACAACAACTTTCTATTACAAATAGACAAAATCGTTAAAAGCTCCACCATAGAGAGGGTTGAGCAACTTTGGACCATCAAAGTTGCTCGGTGTACACCTTTTATCGTTCTTCTCTGTCCAATTTCACGAGTATAGGCTTCGTAGATTATTTCGATGCCAAAACGACAACTTTCTATTACAAATTGACAAAATCGTTAAAAGCTCCAGCATAGAGAGAGTTGAGCAACTTCGGACCATCAAAGTTGGTCGGTGTACACTTTTTATTGTTCTTCTAAGTCAAATTTTACGAGTATAAGCTTCTTATATTATTTCAATGCCGAAAGATCAACTTTCTATGACAAATAGACAAAATCATTAAAAGCTCCACCATAGAGAGAGTTGAGCAACTTCGGATCATAAAAGTTGCTCGGTGTCCACTTTTTATTGTTCTTCTTTGTCAAATTTTACGAGTTTAAACTTCCTGGATTATTTCGATGCCAAAACAACAATTTTCTATGACAATGGACAAAACCGATAAACGCTCCACCATAGAGAGAGTTGAGCAACTTCAGACCATCAAGGTTGCTCCGTGTACGCTTTTTATTGTTCTGCTGTGTCAAATTTTACGAGTATAAGCTTCCATATTATTACGATGCGAAAACACCAGCTTTCTATTACAAATTGACAAAATCGTTAAAAGCTCCAGCATAGAGAGAGTTGAGCAACTTCGGACCATCAAAGTTGGTCGGTATACACTTTTTATTGTTCTTCTATGTCAAATTTTACGAGTATAAGCTTCTATTATTATTTCAATGCCGAAACATCAACTTTCTATGACAAATAGACAAAATCATTAAAAGCTCCACCATAGAGAGAGTTGAGCAACTTCGGATCATAAAATTTTGCTCGGTGTCCACTTTTTATTGTTCTTCTATGTCAAATTTTACGAGTTTAAACTTTCTGGATTATTTCGATGCCAAAACAACAATTTTCTATGACAATGGACAAAACCGATAAACGCTCCACCATAGAGAGAGTTGAGCAACTTCAGACCATCAAGGTTGCTCCGTGTTCGCTTTTTATTGTTCTGCTGTGTCAAATTTTACGAGTATAAGCATCGTAGATTATTTCGATGCCAAAACAACAACTTTCTATTACAAATTGACAAAAACGTTAAAAGCTCCGCCATAGAGAGAGTTGAGCAACTTCAGACCATCAAAGTTGCTCGGTGTACATTTTTTATTGTTCTTCATTGTCGAATTTTACGAGTATAAGCTTCTGAGATTATTTCGATGCCAAAAAACCAACTTTCTATGACAAATGGTCAAAACCGTTAAAAAGCTCCTCCATAGAGAGAGTTGAGCAACTTCGGACCATCAAAGTTTCTCGGTGTACACTTTTTATTGTTCTTCTATGTCAAATTTTACGAGTATAAGCTTCTGAGATTATTTCGATGCCAAAACACCAACTTTCTATGACAAATGGGCTAAACCGTTAAAAAGCTCCTCGATAGAGAGAGTTGAGAAAGTTCGAACCATCAATGTTGCTCGATGTACAATTTTTATTGTTCTTCTATGTCAAATTTTACGAGTATAAGATTTCTCGATTGTTTCGATGCCAATACAACAACTTTCTATTACATGTAGACAAAACCGTTAAAAGCTCCACCATAGGGAGAGTTGGGCAAATTCGTACCATCAAAGTTCCTTGGTGTACACTTTTTATTGTTCTTCTATGTCAAATTTTACAAGTATAAGCTTCCAAGATTATTACAAAGGCAAAACACTAACTTTCTATGACAAATGGACAAAACAGTTAAAAAGCTCCTCGATAGAGATAGTTGAGAAATTTCGGACAGTCAGAGTTGCTCGGTGTACACTTTTTATTGTTCTTTTATGTTGAATTTTACCAGTATAAGCTTTTGAGGTTATTATGATGACAAAACACCAACTTTCTATGACAAATTGGCAAAACAGTTAAAAAGCCCCTCGATAGAGATCGTTGAGCAACTTCAAACTATCAAAGTTGCTCAGTGTACACTTTTTATTGTTCTTCTATGTCAAATTTTACGAGTATAAGCTTCGTCGATTGTTTCGATACCAAAACAACAACTTTCTATTACAAATAGACAAAACCGTTAGAAGCTCAACCATAGAGAGAGTTGAGCAACTTCAGATCATCAACGTTGGTCGGTGTACACATTTTATTGTTCTTCTACGTCGAATTTTACGAGTATAATCTTCCGAGATTATTTCGATGCCAAAACACCAACTTTCTATGATAAATGGTCAAAACCGTTAAAAAGCTCCTCCATAGAGAGAGTTGGGCAACCTCGGACCGTCAAAGTTGCTCGGTGTACACTATTCATTGTTCTTCTATGTCAAATTTTACGAGTATAAGCTTCCATATTATTACGATGCGAAAACACCAACTTTCTATGACAAACATACAAAACCGTTAAAAAGCTCCTCGATAGAGAGAGTTGAGCAACTTCGAACCATCAAAGTTGCTCGGTGTACATTTTTTTATTGTTTTTCTATGTCAAATTTTACGAGTATAAGCTTCGTCGATTATTTCGATGCCAAAACAACAACTTTCTATTACAAATAGACAAAATCGTTAAAAGCACCACCATAGAGATGGTTGAGCAACTTCGGACCATCAAAGTTGCTCGGTGTACACATTTTATCGTTCTTCTCTGTCCAATTTCACGAGTATAAGCTTCGTAGATTATTTCGATGCCAAAACGACAACTTTCTATTACAAATTGACAAAATCGTTAAAAGCTCCAGCATAGAGAGAGTTGAGCAACTTCGGACCATCAAAGTTGGTCGGTGTACACTTTTTATTGTTCTTCTATGTCAAATTTTACGAGTATAAGCTTCTTATATTATTTCAATGCCGAAACATCAACTTTCTATGACAAATAGACAAAATCATTAAAAGCTCCACCATAGAGAGATTTGAGCAACTTCGGATCATAAAAGTTGCTCGGTGTCCACTTTTTATTGTTCTTCTATGTCAAATTTTACGAGTTTAAACTTCCTGGATTATTTCGATGCCAAAACAACAATTTTCTATAACAATCGACAAAACCGATAAACGCTCCACCATAGAGAGAGTTGAGCAACTTCAGACCATCAAGGTTGCTCCGTGTACGCTTTTTATCGTTCTGCTGTGTCAAATTTTACGAGTATAAGCATCGTAGATTATTTCGATGCCAAAACGACAACTTTCTATTACAAATTGACAAAAACGTTAAAAGCTTCGCCATAGAGAGAGTTGAGCAACTTCAGACCATCAAAGTTGCTCGGTGTACATTTTTTATTGTTCTTCATTGTCGAATTTTACGAGTATAAGCTTCTGAGATTATTTCGATGCCAAAAAACCAACTTTCTATGTAAAATGGTCAAAACCGTTAAAAAGCTCCTCCATAGAGAGAGTTGAGCAACTTCGGACTATCAAAGTATCTCGGTGTACACTTTTTATTGTTCTTCTATGTCAAATTTTACGAGTATAAGCTTCTGAGATTATTTCGATGCCAAAACACCAACTTTCTATGACAAATGGGCTACACCGTTAAAAAGCTCCTCGATAGAGAGAGTTGAGCAAGTTCGAACCATTAATGTTGCTCGGTGTACAATTTTTATTGTTCTTCTATGTCAAATTTTACGAGTATAAGATTTCTCGATTGTTTCGATGCCAATACAACAACTTTCTATTACATGTGTAGACAAAACCGTTAAAAGCTCCACCATAGGGAGAGTTGGGCAAATTCGTACCATCAAAGTTCCTCTGTGTACACTTTTTATTGTTCTTCTATGTCAAATTTTACAAGTATAAGCTTCCAAGATTATTACAAAGGCAAAACACCAACTTTCTATGACAAATGGACAAAACAGTTAAAAAGCTCCTCGATAGAGATAGTTGAGAAATTTCGGACAGTCAGAGTTGCTCGGTGTACACTTTTTATTGTTCTTTTATGTCGAATTTTACCAGTATAAGCTTTTGAGGTTATTATGATGACAAAACACCAACTTTCTATGACAAATTGGCAAAACAGTTAAAAAGCCCCTCGATAGAGATCGTTGAGCAACTTCAAACCATCAAAGTTGCTCGGTGTACAATTTTTATTGTTCTTCTATGTCAAATTTTACGAGTATAAGCTTCGTCGATTGTTTCGATACCAAAACAACAACTTTCTATTACAAATAGACAAAACCGTTAGAAGCTCAACCATAGAGAGAGTTGAGCAACTTCAGATCATCAACGTTGCTCGGTGTACACATTTTATTGTTCTTCTACGTCGAATTTTACGAGTATAATTTTCCGAGATTATTTCGATGCCAAAACACCAAATTTCTATGACAAATGGTCAAAACCATTAAAAAGCTCCTCCATAGAGAGAGTTGGGCAACCTCGGACCGTCAAAGTTGCTCGGTGTACACTATTCATTGTTCTTCTATGTCAAATTTTACAAGTATAAGCTTCCATATTATTACGATGCGAAAACACCAACTTTCTATGACAAACATACAAAACCGTTAAAAAGCTCCTCGATAGAGAGAGTTGAGCAACTTCGAACCATCAAAGTTGCTCGGTGTACACTTTTTATTGTTTTTCTATGTCAAATTTTACGAGCATAAGCTTCGTCGATTATTTCGATGCCAAAACAACAACTTTCTATTACAAATAGACAAAATCGTTAAAAGCTCCACCATAGAGAGGGTTGAGCAACTTCGGACCATCAAAGTTGCTCGGTGTACACCTTTTATCATTCTTCTCTGTCCAATTTCACGAGTATAAGCTTCGTAGATTATTTCGATGCCAGAACGACAACTTTCTATTACAAATTGACAAAATCGTTAAAAGCTCCAGCATAGAGAGAGTTGAGCAACTTCGGACCATCAAAGTTGGTCGGTGTACACTTTTTATTGTTCTTCTATGTCAAATTTTACGAGTATAAGCTTCTATTATTATTTCAATGCCGAAATATCAACTTTCTATGACAAATAGACAAAATCATTAAAAGCTCCACCATAGAGAGAGTTGAGCAACTTCGGATCATAAAAGTTGCTCGGTGTCCACTTTTTATTGTTCTTCTATGTCAAATTTTACGAGTTTAAACTTCCTGGATTATTTCGATGCCAAAACAACAATTTTCTATGACAATGGACAAAACCGATAAACGCTCCACCATAGAGAGAGTTGAGCAACTTCAGACCATCAAGGTTGCTCCGTGTACGCTTTTTATTGTTCTGCTGTGTCAAATTTTACGAGTATAAGCATCGTAGATTATTTCGATGCCAAAAAAACAACTTTCTATTACAAATTGACAAAAACGTTAAAAGCTTCGCCATAGAGAGAGTTGAGCAACTTCAGACCATCAAAGTTGCTCGGTGTACATTTTTTATTGTTCTTCATTGTCGAATTTTACGAGTATAAGCTTCTGAGATTATTTCGATGCCAAAAAACCAACTTTCTATGTAAAATGGTCAAAACCGTTAAAAAGCTCCTCCATAGAGAGAGTTGAGCAACTTCGGACGATCAAAGTATCTCGGTGTACACTTTTTATTGTTCTTCTATGTCAAATTTTACGAGTATAAGCTTCTGAGATTATTTCGATGCCAAAACACCAACTTTCTATGACAAATGGGCTACACCGTTAAAAAGCTCCTCGATAGAGAGAGTTGAGCAAGTTCGAACCATCAATGTTGCTCGGTGTACATTTTTTATTGTTCTTCTATGTCAAATTTTACGAGTATAAGATTTCTCGATTGTTTCGATGCCAATACAACAACTTTCTATTACATGTGTAGACAAAACCGTTAAAAGCTCCACCATAGGGAGAGTTGGGAAAATTCGTACCATCAAAGTTCCTCTGTGTACACTTTTTATTGTTCTTCTATGTCAAATTTTACAAGTATAAGCTTCCAAGATTATTACAAAGGCAAAACACCAACTTTCTATGACAAATGGACAAAACAGTTAAAAAGCTCCTCGATAGAGATAGTTGAGAAATTTCGGACAGTCAGAGTTGCTCGGTGTACACTTTTTATTGTTCTTTTATGTCGAATTTTACCAGTATAAGCTTTTGAGGTTATTATGATGACAAAACACCAACTTTCTATGACAAATTGGCAAAACAGTTAAAAAGCCCCTCGATAGAGATCGTTGAGCAACTTCAAACCATCAAAGTTGCTCGGTGTACACTTTTTATTGTTCTTCTATGTCAAATTTTACGAGTATAAGCTTCGTCGATTGTTTCGATACCAAAACAACAACTTTCTATTACAAATAGACAAAACCGTTAGAAGCTCAACCATAGAGAGAGTTAAGCAACTTCAGATCATCAACGTTGCTCGGTGTACACATTTTATTGTTCTTCTACGTCGAATTTTACGAGTATAATTTTCCGAGATTATTTCAATGCCAAAACACCAACTTTCTATGACAAATGGTCAAAACCGTTAAAAAGCTCCTCCATAGAGAGAGTTGGGCAACCTCGTACCGTCAAAGTTGCTCGGTGTACACTATTCATTGTTCTTCTATGTCAAATTTTACGAGTATAAGCTTCCATATTATTACGATGCGAAAACACCAACTTTCTATGACAAACATACAAAACCGTTAAAAAGCTCCTCGATAGAGAGAGTTGAGCAACTTCGAACCATCAAAGTTGCTCGGTGTACACTTTTTATTGTTTTTCTATGTCAAATTTTACGAGCATAAGCTTCGTCGATTATTTCGATGCCAAAACAACAACTTTCTATTACAAATAGAAAAAATCGTTAAAAGCTCCACCATAGAGAGGGTTGAGCAACTTCGGACCATCAAAGTTGCTCGGTGTACACCTTTTATCGTTCTTCTCTGTCCAATTTCACGAGTATAAGCTTCGTAGATTATTTCGATGCCAAAACGACAACTTTCTATTACAAATTGACAAAATCGTTAAAAGCTCCAGCATAGAGAGAGTTGAGCAAGTTCGAACCATTAATGTTGCTCGGTGTACAATTTTTATTGTTCTTCTATGTCAAATTTTACGAGTATAAGATTTCTCGATTGTTTCGATGCCAATACAACAACTTTCTATTACATGTGTAGACAAAACCGTTAAAAGCTCCACCATAGGGAGAGTTGGGCAAATTCCTACCATCAAAGTTCCACTGTGTACACTTTTTATTGTTCTTCTATGTCAAATTTTACAAGTATAAGCTTCCAAGATTATTACAAAGGCAAAACACCAACTTTCTATGACAAATGGACAAAACAGTTAAAAAGCTCCCCGATAGAGATAGTTGAGAAATTTCGGACAGTCAGAGTTGCTCGGTGTACACTTTTTATTGTTCTTTTATTTCGAATTTTACCAGTATAAGCTTCGTCGATTGTTTCGATACCAAAACAACAACTTTCTATTACAAATAGACAAAACCGTTAGAAGCTCAACCATAGAAAGAGTTGAGCAACTTTAGATCATCAACGTTGCTCGGTGTACACATTTTATTGTTCTTCTACGTCGAATTTTACGAGTATAATTTTCCGAGATTATTTCGATGCCAAAACACCAACTTTCTATGACAAATGGTCAAAACCGTTAAAAATCTCCTCCATAGAGAGAGTTGGGCAACCTCGGACCGTCAAAGTTGCTCGGTGTACACTATTCATTGTTCTTCTATGTCAAATTTTACAAGTATAAGCTTCCATATTATTACGATGCGAAAACACCAACTTTCTATGACAAACATACAAAACCGTTAAAAAGCTCCTCGATAGAGAGAGTTGAGCAACTTCGAACCATCAAAGTTGCTCGGTGTACACTTTTTATTGTTTTTCTATGTCAAATTTTACGAGCATAAGCTTCGTCGATTATTTCGATGCCAAAACAACAACTTTCTATTACAAATAGACAAAATCGTTAAAAGCTCCACCATAGAGAGGGTTGAGCAACTTCGGACCATCAAAGTTGCTCGGTGTACACCTTTTATCATTCTTCTCTGTCCAATTTCACGAGTATAAGCTTCGTAGATTATTTCGATGCCAAAACGACAACTTTCTATTACAAATTGACAAAATCATTAAAAGCTCCAGCATAGTGAGAGTTGAGCAACTTCGGACCATCAAAGTTGGTCGGTGTACACTTTTTATTGTTCTTCTATGTCAAATTTTATGAGTATAAGCTTCTATTATTATTTCAATGCCGAAATATCAACTTTCTATGACAAATAGACAAAATCATTAAAAGCTCCACCATAGAGAGAGTTGAGCAACTTCGGATCATAAAAGTTGCTCGGTGTCCACTTTTTATTGTTCTTCTATGTCAAATTTTACGAGTTTAAACTTCCTGGATTATTTCGATGCCAAAACAACAATTTTCTATGACAATGGACAAAACCGATAAACGCTCCACCATAGAGAGAGTTGAGCAACTTCAGACCATCAAGGTTGCTCCGTATACGCTTTTTATTGTTCTGCTGTGTCAAATTTTACGAGTATAAGCATCGTAGATTATTTCGATGCCAAAACAACAACTTTCTATTACAAATTGACAAAAACGTTAAAAGCTTCGCCATAGAGAGAGTTGAGCAACTTCAGACCATCAAAGTTGCTCGGTGTACATTTTTTATTGTTCTTCATTGTCGAATTTTACGAGTATAAGCTTCTGAGATTATTTCGATGCCAAAAAACCAACTTTCTATGTAAAATGGTCAAAACCGTTAAAAAGCTCCTCCATAGAGAGAGTTGAGCAACTTCGGACTATCAAAGTATCTCGGTGTACACTTTTTATTGTTCTTCTATGTCAAATTTTACGAGTATAAGCTTCTGAGATTATTTCGATGCCAAAACACCAACTTTCTATGACAAATGGGCTACACCGTTAAAAAGCTCCTCGATAGAGAGAGTTGAGCAAGTTCGAACCATCAATGTTGCTCGGTGTACAATTTTTATTGTTCTTCTATGTCAAATTTTACGAGTATAAGATTTCTCGATTGTTTCGATGCCAATACAACAACTTTCTATTACATGTGTAGACAAAACCGTTAAAAGCTCCACCATAGGGAGAGTTGGGAAAATTCGTACCATCAAAGTTCCTCTGTGTACACTTTTTATTGTTCTTCTATGTCAAATTTTACAAGTATAAGCTTCCAAGATTATTACAAAGGCAAAACACCAACTTTCTATGACAAATGGACAAAACAGTTAAAAAGCTCCTCGATAGAGATAGTTGAGAAATTTCGGACAGTCAGAGTTGCTCGGTGTACACTTTTTATTGTTCTTTTATGTCGAATTTTACCAGTATAAGCTTTTGAGGTTATTATGATGACAAAACACCAACTTTCTATGACAAATTGGCAAAACAGTTAAAAAGCCCCTCGATAGAGATCGTTGAGCAACTTCAAACCATCAAAGTTGCTCGGTGTACACTTTTTATTGTTCTTCTATGTCAAATTTTACGAGTATAAGCTTCGTCGATTGTTTCGATACCAAAACAACAACTTTCTATTACAAATAGACAAAACCGTTAGAAGCTCAACCATAGAGAGAGTTGAGCAACTTCAGATCATCAACGTTGCTCGGTGTACACATTTTATTGTTCTTCTACGTCGAATTTTACGAGTATAATTTTCCGAGATTATTTCGATGCCAAAACACCAACTTTCTATGACAAATGGTCAAAACCGTTAAAAAGCTCCTCCATAGAGAGAGTTGGGCAACCTCGGACCGTCAAAGTTGCTCGGTGTACACTATTCATTGTTCTTCTATGTCAAATTTTACGAGTATAAGCTTCCATATTATTACGATGCGAAAACACCAACTTTCTATGACAAACATACAAAACCGTTAAAAAGCTCCTCGATAGAGAGAGTTGAGCAACTTTGAACCATCAATGTTGCTCGGTGTACACTTTTTATTGTTTTTCTATGTCAAATTTTACGAGCATAAGCTTCGTCGATTATTTCGATGCCAAAACAACAACTTTCTATTACAAATAGAAAAAATCGTTAAAAGCTCCACCATAGAGAGGGTTGAGCAACTTCGGACCATCAAAGTTGCTCGGTGTACACCTTTTATCGTTCTTCTCTGTCCAATTTCACGAGTATAAGCTTCGTAGATTATTTCGATGCCAAAACGACAACTTTCTATTACAAATTGACAAAATCGTTAAAAGCTCCAGCATAGAGAGAGTTGAGCAAGTTCGAACCATTAATGTTGCTCGGTGTACAATTTTTATTGTTCTTCTATGTCAAATTTTACGAGTATAAGATTTCTCGATTGTTTCGATGCCAATACAACAACTTTCTATTACATGTGTAGACAAAACCGTTAAAAGCTCCACCATAGGGAGAGTTGGGCAAATTCCTACCATCAAAGTTCCTCTGTGTACACTTTTTATTGTTCTTCTATGTCAAATTTTACAAGTATAAGCTTCCAAGATTATTACAAAGGCAAAACACCAACTTTCTATGACAAATGGACAAAACAGTTAAAAAGCTCCCCGATAGAGATAGTTGAGAAATTTCGGACAGTCAGAGTTGCTCGGTGTATACTTTTTATTGTTCTTTTATGTCGAATTTTACCAGTATAAGCTTTTGAGGTTATTATGATGACGAAACACCAACTTTCTATGACAAATTGGCAAAACAGTTAAAAAGCCCCTCGATAGAGATCGTTGAGCAACTTCAAACCATCAAAGTTGCTCGGTGTACACTTTTTATTGTTCTTCTATGTCAAATTTTACGAGTATAAGCTTCGTCGATTGTTTCGATACCAAAACAACAACTTTCTATTACAAATAGACAAAACCGTTAGAAGCTCAACCATAGAGAGAGTAGAGCAACTTCAGATCATCAACGTTGCTCGGTGTACACATTTTATTGTTCTTCTACGTCGAATTTTACGAGTATAATTTTCCGAGATTATTTCGATGCCAAAACACCAACTTTCTATGACAAATGGTCAAAACCGTTAAAAAGCTCCTCCATAGAGAGAGTTGGGCAACCTCGGACCGTCAAAGTTGCTCGGTGTACACTATTCATTGTTCTTCTATGTCAAATTTTACGAGTATAAGCTTCCATATTATTACGATGCGAAAACACCAACTTTCTATGACAAACATACAAAACCGTTAAAAAGCTCCTCGATAGAGAGAGTTGAGCAACTTCGAACCATCAAAGTTGCTCGGTGTACACTTTTTATTGTTTTTCTATGTCAAATTTTACGAGCATAAGCTTCGTCGATTATTTCGATGCCAAAACAACAACTTTCTATTACAAATAGAAAAAATCGTTAAAAGCTCCACCATAGAGAGGGTTGAGCAACTTCGGACCATCAAAGTTGCTCGGTGTACACCTTTTATCGTTCTTCTCTGTCCAATTTCACGAGTATAAGCTTCGTAGATTATTTCGATGCCAAAACGACAACTTTCTATTACAAATTGACAAAATCGTTAAAAGCTCCAGCATAGAGAGAGTTGAGCAAGTTCGAACCATTAATGTTGCTCGGTGTACAATTTTTATTGTTCTTCTATGTCAAATTTTACGAGTATAAGATTTCTCGATTGTTTCGATGCCAATACAACAACTTTCTATTACAAGTGTAGACAAAACCGTTAAAAGCTCCACCATAGGGAGAGTTGGGCAAATTCCTACCATCAAAGTTCCTCTGTGTACACTTTTTATTGTTCTTCTATGTCAAATTTTACAAGTATAAGCTTCCAAGATTATTACAAAGGCAAAACACCAACTTTCTATGACAAACGGACAAAACAGTTAAAAAGCTCCCCGATAGAGATAGTTGAGAAATTTCGGACAGTCAGAGTTGCTCGGTGTACACTTTTTATTGTTCTTTTATGTCGAATTTTACCAGTATAAGCTTTTGAGGTTATTATGATGACAAAACACCAACTTTCTATGACAAATTGGCAAAACAGTTAAAAAGCCCCTCGATAGAGATCGTTGAGCAACTTCAAACCATCAAAGTTGCTCGGTGTACACTTTTTATTGTTCTTCTATGTCAAATTTTACGAGTATAAGCTTCGTCGATTGTTTCGATACCAAAACAACAACTTTCTATTACAAATAGACAAAACCGTTAGAAGCTCAACCATAGAGAGAGTTGAGCAACTTCAGATCATCAACGTTGCTCGGTGTACACATTTTATTGTTCTTCTACGTCGAATTTTACGAGTATAATTTTCCGAGATTATTTCGATGCCAAAACACCAACTTTCTATGACAAATGGTCAAAACCGTTAAAAAGCTCCTCCATAGAGAGAGTTGGGCAACCTCGTACCGTCAAAGTTGCTCGGTGTACACTATTCATTGTTCTTCTATGTCAAATTTTACGAGTATAAGCTTCCATATTATTACGATGCGAAAACACCAACTTTCTATGACAAACATACAAAACCGTTAAAAAGCTCCTCGATAGAGAGAGTTGAGCAACTTCGAACCATCAAAGTTGCTCGGTGTACACTTTTTATTGTTTTTCTATGTCAAATTTTACGAGCATAAGCTTCGTCGATTATTTCGATGCCAAAACAACAACTTTCTATTACAAATAGAAAAAATCGTTAAAAGCTCCACCATAGAGAGGGTTGAGCAACTTCGGACCATCAAAGTTGCTCGGTGTACACCTTTTATCGTTCTTCTCTGTCCAATTTCACGAGTATAAGCTTCGTAGATTATTTCGATGCCAAAACGACAACTTTCTATTACAAATTGACAAAATCGTTAAAAGCTCCAGCATAGAGAGAGTTGAGCAAGTTCGAACCATTAATGTTGCTCGGTGTACAATTTTTATTGTTCTTCTATGCCAAATTTTACGAGTATAAGATTTCTCGATTGTTTCGATGCCAATACAACAACTTT
This sequence comes from Euonymus europaeus, assembly GCA_963580455.1. NCBI lineage: Eukaryota > Viridiplantae > Streptophyta > Magnoliopsida > Celastrales > Celastraceae > Euonymus > Euonymus europaeus. The sequence goes on from OY756965.1 coordinate 12,322,325, forward strand.
CTATTACATGTGTAGACAAAACCGTTAAAAGCTCCACCATAGGGAGAGTTGGGCAAATTCCTACCATCAAAGTTCCACTGTGTACACTTTTTATTGTTCTTCTATGTCAAATTTTACAAGTATAAGCTTTCAAGATTATTACAAAGGCAAAACACCAACTTTCTATGACAAATGGACAAAACAGTTAAAAAGCTCCCCGATAGAGATAGTTGAGAAATTTCGGACAGTCAGAGTTGCTCGGTGTACACTTTTTATTGTTCTTTTATGTCGAATTTTACCAGTATAAGCTTTTGAGGTTATTATGATGACAAAACACCAACTTTCTATGACAAATTGGCAAAACAGTTAAAAAGCCCCTCGATAGAGATCGTTGAGCAACTTCAAACCATCAAAGTTGCTCGGTGTACACTTTTTATTGTTCTTCTATGTCAAATTTTACGAGTATAAGCTTCGTCGATTGTTTCGATACCAAAACAACAACTTTCTATTACAAATAGACAAAACCGTTAGAAGCTCAACCATAGAGATAGTTGAGCAACTTCAGATCATCAACGTTGCTCGGTGTACACATTTTATTGTTCTTCTACGTCGAATTTTACGAGTATAATTTTCCGAGATTATTTCGACGCCAAAACACCAACTTTCTATGACAAATGGTCAAAACCGTTAAAAAGCTCCTCCATAGAGAGAGTTGGGCAACCTCGGACCGTCAAAGTTGCTCGGTGTACACTATTCATTGTTCTTCTATGTCAAATTTTACGAGTATAAGCTTCCATATTATTACGATGCGAAAACACCAACTTTCTATGACAAACATACAAAACCGTTAAAAAGCTGCTCGATAGAGAGAGTTGAGCAACTTCGAACCATCAAAGTTGCTCGGTGTACACTTTTTATTGTTTTTCTATGTCAAATTTTACGAGCATAAGCTTCGTCGATTATTTCGATGCCAAAACAACAACTTTCTATTACAAATAGACAAAATCGTTAAAAGCTCCACCATAGAGAGGGTTGAGCAACTTCGGACCATCAAAGTTGCTCGGTGTACACCTTTTATCGTTCTTCTCTGTCCAATTTCACGAGTATAAGCTTCGTAGATTATTTCGATGCCAAAACGACAACTTTCTATTACAAATTGACAAAATCGTTAAAAGCTCCAGCATAGAGAGAGTTGAGCAACTTCGGACCATCAAAATTGGTCGGTGTACACTTTTTATTGTTCTTCTATGTCAAATTTTACGAGTATAAGCTTCTATTATTATTTCAATGCCGAAATATCAACTTTCTATGACAAATAGACAAAATCATTAAAAGCTCCACCATAGAGAGAGTTGAGCAACTTCGGATCATAAAAGTTGCTCGGTGTCCACTTTTTATTGTTCTTCTATGTCAAATTTTACGAGTTTAAACTTCCTGGATTATTTCGATGCCAAAACAACAATTTTCTATGACAATGGACAAAACCGATAAACGCTTCACCATAGAGAGAGTTGAGCAACTTCAGACCATCAAGGTTGCTCCGTGTACGCTTTTTATTGTTCTGCTGTGTCAAATTTTACGAGTATAAGCATCGTAGATTATTTCGATGCCAAAACAACAACTTTCTATTACAAATTGACAAAAACGTTAAAAGCTCCGCCATAGAGAGAGTTGAGCAACTTCAGACCATCAAAGTTGCTCGGTGTACATTTTTTATTGTTCTTCATTGTCGAATTTTACGAGTATAAGCTTCTGAGATTATTTCTATGCCAAAAAACCAACTTTCTATGACAAATGGTCAAAACCGTTAAAAAGCTCCTCCATAGAGAGAGTTGAGCAACTTCGGACCATCAAAGTTTCTCGGTGTACACTTTTTATTGTTCTTCTATGTCAAATTTTACGAGTATAAGCTTCTGAGATTATTTCGATGCCAAAACACCAACTTTCTATGACAAATGGGCTAAACCGTTAAAAAGCTCCTCGATAGAGAGAGTTGAGCAAGTTCGAACCATCAATGTTGCTCGATGTACAATTTTTATTGTTCTTCTATGTCAAATTTTACGAGTATAAGATTTCTCGATTGTTTCGATGCCAATACAACAACTTTCTATTACATGTAGACAAAACCGTTAAAAGATCCACCATAGGGAGAGTTGGGCAAATTCGTACCATCAAAGTTCCTCGGTGTACACTTTTTATTGTTCTTCTATGTCAAATTTTACAAGTATAAGCTTCCAAGATTATTACAAAGGCAAAACACCAACTTTCTATGACAAATGGACAAAACAGTTAAAAAGCTCTTCGATAGAGATAGTTGAGAAATTTCGGACAGTCAGAGTTGCTCGGTGTACACTTTTTATTGTTCTTTTATGTCGAATTTTACCAGTATAAGCTTTTGAGGTTATTATGATGACAAAACACCAACTTTCTATGACAAATTGGCAAAACAGTTAAAAAGCCCCTCGATAGAGATCGTTGAGCAACTTCAAACCATCAAAGTTGCTCGGTGTACACTTTTTATTGTTCTTCTATGTCAAATTTTACGAGTATAAGCTTCGTCGATTGTTTCGATACCAAAACAACAACTTTCTATTACAAATAGACAAAACCGTTAGAAGCTCAACCATAGAGAGAGTTGAGCAACTTCAGATCATCAACGTTGCTCGGTGTACACATTTTATTGTTCTTCTACGTCGAATTTTACGAGTATAATCTTCCGAGATTATTTCGATGCCAAAACACCAACTTTCTATGACAAATGGTCAAAACCGTTAAAAAGCTCCTCCATAGAGAGAGTTGGGCAACCTCGGACCGTCAAAGTTGCTCGGTGTACACTATTCATTGTTCTTCTATGTCAAATTTTACGAGTATAAGCTTCCATATTATTACGATGCGAAAACACCAACTTTCTATGACAAACATACAAAACCGTTAAAAAGCTGCTCGATAGAGAGAGTTGAGCAACTTCGAACCATCAAAGTTGCTCGGTGTACACTTTTTATTGTTTTTCTATGTCAAATTTTACGAGCATAAGCTTCGTCGATTATTTCGATTCCAAAACAACAACTTTCTATTACAAATAGACAAAATCGTTAAAAGCTCCACCATAGAGAGGGTTGAGCAACTTCGGACCATCAAAGTTGCTCGGTGTACACCTTTTATCGTTCTTCTCTGTCCAATTTCACGAGTATAAGCTTCGTAGATTATTTCGATGCCAAAACGACAACTTTCTATTACAAATTGACAAAATCGTTAAAAGCTCCAGCATAGAGAGAGTTGAGCAACTTCGGACCATCAAAATTGGTCGGTGTACACTTTTTATTGTTCTTCTATGTCAAATTTTACGAGTATAAGCTTCTATTATTATTTCAATGCCGAAATATCAACTTTCTATGACAAATAGACAAAATCATTAAAAGCTCCACCATAGAGAGAGTTGAGCAACTTCGGATCATAAAAGTTGCTCGGTGTCCACTTTTTATTGTTCTTCTATGTCAAATTTTACGAGTTTAAACTTCCTGGATTATTTCGATGCCAAAACAACAATTTTCTATGACAATGGACAAAACCGATAAACGCTTCACCATAGAGAGAGTTGAGCAACTTCAGACCATCAAGGTTGCTCCGTGTACGCTTTTTATTGTTCTGCTGTGTCAAATTTTACGAGTATAAGCATCGTAGATTATTTCGATGCCAAAACAACAACTTTCTATTACAAATTGACAAAAACGTTAAAAGCTCCGCCATAGAGAGAGTTGAGCAACTTCAGACCATCAAAGTTGCTCGGTGTACATTTTTTATTGTTCTTCATTGTCGAATTTTACGAGTATAAGCTTCTGAGATTATTTCTATGCCAAAAAACCAACTTTCTATGACAAATGGTCAAAACCGTTAAAAAGCTCCTCCATAGAGAGAGTTGAGCAACTTCGGACCATCAAAGTTTCTCGGTGTACACTTTTTATTGTTCTTCTATGTCAAATTTTACGAGTATAAGCTTCTGAGATTATTTCGATGCCAAAACACCAACTTTCTATGACAAATGGGCTAAACCGTTAAAAAGCTCCTCGATAGAGAGAGTTGAGCAAGTTCGAACCATCAATGTTGCTCGATGTACAATTTTTATTGTTCTTCTATGTCAAATTTTACGAGTATAAGATTTCTCGATTGTTTCGATGCCAATACAACAACTTTCTATTACATGTAGACAAAACCGTTAAAAGATCCACCATAGGGAGAGTTGGGCAAATTCGTACCATCAAAGTTCCTCGGTGTACACTTTTTATTGTTCTTCTATGTCAAATTTTACAAGTATAAGCTTCCAAGATTATTACAAAGGCAAAACACCAACTTTCTATGACAAATGGACAAAACAGTTAAAAAGCTCTTCGATAGAGATAGTTGAGAAATTTCGGACAGTCAGAGTTGCTCGGTGTACACTTTTTATTGTTCTTTTATGTCGAATTTTACCAGTATAAGCTTTTGAGGTTATTATGATGACAAAACACCAACTTTCTATGACAAATTGGCAAAACAGTTAAAAAGCCCCTCGATAGAGATCGTTGAGCAACTTCAAACCATCAAAGTTGCTCGGTGTACACTTTTTATTGTTCTTCTATGTCAAATTTTACGAGTATAAGCTTCGTCGATTGTTTCGATACCAAAACAACAACTTTCTATTACAAATAGACAAAACCGTTAGAAGCTCAACCATAGAGAGAGTTGAGCAACTTCAGATCATCAACGTTGCTCGGTGTACACATTTTATTGTTCTTCTACGTCGAATTTTACGAGTATAATCTTCCGAGATTATTTCGATGCCAAAACACCAACTTTCTATGACAAATGGTCAAAACCGTTAAAAAGCTCCTCCATAGAGAGAGTTGGGCAACCTCGGACCGTCAAAGTTGCTCGGTGTACACTATTCATTGTTCTTCTATGTCAAATTTTACGAGTATAAGCTTCCATATTATTACGATGCGAAAACACCAACTTTCTATGACAAACATACAAAACCGTTAAAAAGCTGCTCGATAGAGAGAGTTGAGCAACTTCGAACCATCAAAGTTGCTCGGTGTACACTTTTTATTGTTTTTCTATGTCAAATTTTACGAGCATAAGCTTCGTCGATTATTTCGATTCCAAAACAACAACTTTCTATTACAAATAGACAAAATCGTTAAAAGCTCCACCATAGAGAGGGTTGAGCAACTTCGGACCATCAAAGTTGCTCGGTGTACACCTTTTATCGTTCTTCTCTGTCCAATTTCACGAGTATAAGCTTCGTAGATTATTTCGATGCCAAAACGACAACTTTCTATTACAAATTGACAAAATCGTTAAAAGCTCCAGCATAGAGAGAGTTGAGCAACTTCGGACCATCAAAATTGGTCGGTGTACACTTTTTATTGTTCTTCTATGTCAAATTTTACGAGTATAAGCTTCTATTATTATTTCAATGCCGAAATATCAACTTTCTATGACAAATAGACAAAATCATTAAAAGCTCCACCATAGAGAGAGTTGAGCAACTTCGGATCATAAAAGTTGCTCGGTGTCCACTTTTTATTGTTCTTCTATGTCAAATTTTACGAGTTTAAACTTCCTGGATTATTTCGATGCCAAAACAACAATTTTCTATGACAATGGACAAAACCGATAAACGCTTCACCATAGAGAGAGTTGAGCAACTTCAGACCATCAAGGTTGCTCCGTGTACGCTTTTTATTGTTCTGCTGTGTCAAATTTTACGAGTATAAGCATCGTAGATTATTTCGATGCCAAAACAACAACTTTCTATTACAAATTGACAAAAACGTTAAAAGCTCCGCCATAGAGAGAGTTGAGCAACTTCAGACCATCAAAGTTGCTCGGTGTACATTTTTTATTGTTCTTCATTGTCGAATTTTACGAGTATAAGCTTCTGAGATTATTTCTATGCCAAAAAACCAACTTTCTATGACAAATGGTCAAAACCGTTAAAAAGCTCCTCCATAGAGAGAGTTGAGCAACTTCGGACCATCAAAGTTTCTCGGTGTACACTTTTTATTGTTCTTCTATGTCAAATTTTACGAGTATAAGCTTCTGAGATTATTTCGATGCCAAAACACCAACTTTCTATGACAAATGGGCTAAACCGTTAAAAAGCTCCTCGATAGAGAGAGTTGAGCAAGTTCGAACCATCAATGTTGCTCGATGTACAATTTTTATTGTTCTTCTATGTCAAATTTTACGAGTATAAGATTTCTCGATTGTTTCGATGCCAATACAACAACTTTCTATTACATGTAGACAAAACCGTTAAAAGATCCACCATAGGGAGAGTTGGGCAAATTCGTACCATCAAAGTTCCTCGGTGTACACTTTTTATTGTTCTTCTATGTCAAATTTTACAAGTATAAGCTTCCAAGATTATTACAAAGGCAAAACACCAACTTTCTATGACAAATGGACAAAACAGTTAAAAAGCTCCTCGATAGAGATAGTTGAGAAATTTCGGACAGTCAGAGTTGCTCGGTGTACACTTTTTATTGTTCTTTTATGCCGAATTTTACCAGTATAAGCTTTTGAGGTTATTATGATGACAAAACACCAACTTTCTATGACAAATTGGCAAAACAGTTAAAAAGCCCCTCGATAGAGATCGTTGAGCAACTTCAAACCATCAAAGTTGCTCGGTGTACACTTTTTATTGTTCTTCTATGTCAAATTTTACGAGTATAAGCTTCGTCGATTGTTTCGATACCAAAACAACAACTTTCTATTACAAATAGACAAAACCGTTAGAAGCTCAAACATAGAGAGAGTTGAGCAACTTCAGATCATCAATGTTGCTCGGTGTACACATTTTATTGTTCTTCTACGTCGAATTTTACGAGTATAATCTTCCGAGATTATTTCGATGCCAAAACACCAACTTTCTATGACAAATGGTCAAAACCGTTAAAAAGCTCCTCCATAGAGAGAGTTGGGCAACCTCGGACCGTCAAAGTTGCTCGGTGTACACTATTCATTGTTCTTCTATGTCAAATTTTACGAGTATAAGCTTCCATATTATTACGATGCGAAAACACCAACTTTCTATGACAAACATACAAAACCGTTAAAAAGCTCCTCGATAGAGAGAGTTGAGCAACTTCGAACCATCAAAGTTGCTCGGTGTACATTTTTTATTGTTTTTCTATGTCAAATTTTACGAGTATAAGCTTCGTCGATTATTTCGATGCCAAAACAACAACTTTCTATTACAAATAGACAAAATCGTTAAAAGCTCCACCATAGAGAGGGTTGAGCAATTTCGGACCATAAAAGTTGCTCGGTGTACACCTTTTATCGTTCTTCTCTGTCCAATTTCATGAGTATAAGCTTCGTAGATTATTTCGATGCCAAAACGACAACTTTCTATTACAAATTGACAAAATCGTTAAAAGCTCCAGCATAGAGAGAGTTGAGCAACTTCGGACCATCAAAGTTGGTCGGTGTACACTTTTTATTGTTCTTCTATGTCAAATTTTACGAGTATAAGCTTCTTATATTATTTCAATGCCGAAACATCAACTTTCTATGACAAATAGACAAAATCATTAAAAGCTCCACCATAGAGAGAGTTGAGCAACTTCGGATCATAAAAGTTGCTCGGTGTCCACTTTTTATTGTTCTTCTATGTCAAATTTTACGAGTTTAAACTTCCTGGATTATTTCGATGCCAAAACAACAATTTTCTATGACAATGGACAAAACCGATAAACGCTCCACCATAGAGAGAGTTGAGCAACTTCAGACCATCAAGGTTGCTCCGTGTTCGCTTTTTATTGTTCTGCTGTGTCAAATTTTACGAGTATAAGCATCGTAGATTATTTCGATGCCAAAACAACAACTTTCTATTACAAATTGACAAAAACGTTAAAAGCTTCGCCATAGAGAGAGTTGAGCAACTTCAGACCATCAAAGTTGCTCGGTGTACATTTTTTATTGTTCTTCATTGTCGAATTTTACGAGTATAAGCTTCTGAGATTATTTCGATGCCAAAAAACCAACTTTCTATGACAAATGGTCAAAACCGTTAAAAAGCTCCTCCATAGAGAGAGTTGAGCAACTTCGGACCATCAAAGTTTCTCGGTGTACACTTTTTATTGTTCTTCTATGTCAAATTTTACGAGTATAAGCTTCTGAGATTATTTCGATGCCAAAACACCAACTTTATATGACAAATGGGCTAAACCGTTAAAAAGCTCCTCGATAGAGAGAGTTGAGCAAGTTCGAACCATCAATGTTGCTCGATGTACAATTTTTATTGTTCTTCTATGTCAAATTTTACGAGTATAAGATTTCTCGATTGTTTCGATGCCAATACAACAACTTTCTATTACATGTAGACAAAACCGTTAAAAGCTCAACCATAGGGAGAGTTGGGCAAATTCGTACCATCAAAGTTCCTCGGTGTACACTTTTTATTGTTCTTTTATGTCAAATTTTACAAGTATAAGCTTTTGAGGTTATTATGATGCCAAAACACCAACTTTCTATGACAAATTGGCAAAACAGTTAAAAAGCCCCTCGATAGAGATCGTTGAGCAACGTCGGACCGTCAAAGTTGATTCGTGTACACTTTTTATTGCTCATCTATGTCAAATTTTACGAATATAAGCTTCAAAGATTATTACGATGGCAAAACACCAACTTTCTCTGAAAAATGGGCAAAACCGTTAAAAAGCTCCTCGATAGAGAGAGTTGAGCAACTTCGGAGTGTCAAAATTTCTCGGTGTACACTTTTTATTGTTTTTCTATGTCAAATTTTACGAGCATAAGCTTTCGAGGTTATTACGATGCCAAAATACCAACTTTATATGACCAATGGTCCAAACCGTTAAAAAGCTACTTGATAGAAAGAGTTGAGCAACTTCGAACTATCAAAGTTGCTCGGTCTACACTTTTATTGTTCTTCTATGTCAAATTTTACGAGTATATGCTTCGAGATAATTACGATGCCAAAACACCAACTTTCTACGACAAATGGTCCAAACCGTTAAAAAGCTCCTTGATAGAGAGAGTTGAGCAACTTCGGACCATTAAAGTTGCTCGGTGTATACTTTTTATTGTTCTACAATGTCAAACTTTACGAGTATAAGCTTCCGAGATTAATTCGATGCCAAAACAACAACTTTCTATGACAAATGGACAAAAACCGTTAAAAGCTCCTCCATAGAGAGGTTGAGCAACTTCTGACCATCAAAGTTGGTCGGTGTAAACTTTTTATTGCTCTTCTATGTTCAATTTTACGAGTATAAGCTTTGTAGATTATTTTAATGCCAAAACGGTAACTTTCTATTACAAATGGGCAAAACCGTTAAAAGCTCCTCCATAGAGAGAGTTGAGCAACTTCGAAGCATCAAAGATGCTTGGTGTACACTTTTTATTGTTCTTCTATGACAAATTTAACGAGTATAAGCTTCCGAGATTATTTCGATGCCAAAACACAAACTTTCTATGATAAATGGACAAAACCGTTAAAAGCTCCTAAATAGAGAGAATTGAGCAACTTCGAACCACCAAAGTTGCTCGGTGTACACTTTTTATTGTTCTTCTATGTCCAATTTTACGAGTATAATGTTCGTAGATTATTTCAAGTATAAAAACAACAATTTTCTATTACAAATAGACAAAACCGTTAAAATCTCCACCATAGAGAGAGTTGAGCAACTTCGAACCATCAAAGTTGCTTGGTGTACACTTTTTATTGTTCTTCTGTTTTAAATTTTATGAGTATAAGTTTCATCGATTGTTTCGGTGCCAAAACAACATATTTATATTACAAATAGACAAAACTGTTAAACGCTCCCCCATAGAGAGAATTGAGCAACTTCGGACCGTCAAAGTTCCTCGGTTTACACTTTTTATTGTTCTTCTATGTCAAATTTTACGGGCATAAGCTTCTGAGCTTATTACGATGGCAAAACACCAACTTTCTATGACAATTGGACAAAATCATTAAACGCACCTCCATAGAGAGAGTTAAGCAACTTCGGACCATCAAGGTTGCTCCGTGTACACTTTTTGTTCTTCTTCTATGTCAAATTTTATGATTATAAGTATCATAGATTATTTCGATGCCAAAACAACAACTTTCTATTACAAGTGGACAAAACCGTTAGAAGCTCAACCATAGAGAGAGTTGAGTAACTTCGGACCATCAAAGTTGCTCGGTGTACACATTTTATTGTTCTTGTATGTCGAATTTTACGAGTATAAGCTTCCGAGATTATTTCGATGCCAAAACACCAACTTTCTATAACAAATGGTCAAAACCGTTAAAAAGCTCCTCCATAGAGAGAGTTGGGCAACTTCGGACAGTCAAAGTTGCTCGGTGTACACTATTCACTGTTCTTCTATGTCAAATTTTAAGAGTATAAGCTTCCATATTATTACGATGCCAAAACAACAACTTTCTATGACAAACGTGCAAAACCGTTAAAAAGCTCCACGATAGAGAGAGTTGAGCAACTTCGGACCATCAAAGTTGCTTGGTGTACACTTTTTGTTGTTCTTCTATGTCAAATTTTCCGAATATAAGCTTCAAAGATTATTACGATTGCAAAACACCACGTTTCTCTGACAAATGGGCAAAACCGTTAAAAACCTCCTCCATAGAGAGAGTTGAGCAACTTCGGAGTGTCAAAATTGCTCAGTGTACACTTTTTATTGTTCTTCTATGTCAAATTTTACGAGTATAAGCTTCCGAGGTTATTACGATGCCAAAACACCAACTTTCTACGACAAATGGGCAAAACCGTTAAAAAGCTCCTCCATAGAGAGAGTTGAGCAACTTCGGACCATCAAAGTTGCTCGGTGTACACATTTTATTGTTCTTCTATGTTGAATTTTACGAGTATAAGCTTCCGAGATTATTTTGATGCCAAAACACCAACTTTCTATTACAAATGGACAAAACCCGTTAAAAGCTCCTCCATAGAGAGAGTTGAGCAACTTCTGACCATCGAAGTTGCTCGGTGTACACTTTTTATTGTTCTTCTATATCCAATTTTATGAGTATAAGCTTCGTAGATTATTTCGATGCCAAAACGACAACTTTCTATTACAAACGAGCAAAACCGTTAAAAGCTCCTCCATAGAGAGAGTTGAGAAACTTCGGACCATCAAAGTTGCTCGGTGTACACTTTTTATTGTTCTTCTTTGTCAAATTTTACGAGTATAAGTTTATGAGATTATTTCAATGTCAAAACACCAACTTTCTATTATAAATAGAGAAAATCGTTAAAAGCTCTACCATAGAGAGAGTTGCGCAACTTCGGCCCATCAAAGTTGCTCGGTGTACACTTTTTATTGTTCTTCTATGTCAAATTTTACGAGTATAAGCTTCCGAGATTATTACGAGGGCAAAACACCAACTTTCTGTGACAAATGGTCAAAACCGTTAAAAAGCTCCTCCATAAAGAGAGTTGAGCAAACTTCGGACCGTCAAAGTTGCTCGGTGTACACTTTTTATTGTTCTTCTATGTTAAACTTTACGAGTATAAGATTCGTCGATTGTTTTGATGCCAAAACAACTACTTTCTATTACAAATGGGCAAAACCGTTAAAAGCTCCTCCACAGAGAGCGTTGAGCAACTTCGGACCATCAAAGTTGCTCGGTGTACACTTTTTATTGTTCTTCTTGTCAAATTTTACGAGTGTAACTTTCTGAGATTATTTCGATGTCAAAACACCAACTTTCTATTATAAATAGAGAAAATCGTTAAAAGCTCTATCATAGAGAGAGTTGAGCAACTTCGGACCATCAAAGTTGCTCGGTGTACACTTTTTGTTGTTCTTCTATGTCAAATTTTACGAGTATAAGCTTCTGAGATTATTTCGATGCCAAAACACCAACTTTCTATTAGAAATAGAGAAAATCGTTAAAAGCTCCACCATAGAGAGAGTTGAGCAACTTCGGCCCATCAAAGTTGCTCGGTGTACAATTTTATTGTTCTTCTATGTCAAATTTTATGAGATAAAGCTTTCGAGATTATTACGATGGCAAAACACCAACTTTCTATGAAAAATGGGCAAAACTGTTAAAAAGCCCCTCAATAGAGAGAGTTGAGCAACTTCCAACCATCAAAGATGCTTGGTGTACACTTTTTATTGTTCTTCTATGTCAAATTTTACGAGTATAAGCTTCGTCAATTATTTCGATGCCAAAACAACAATTTTCTATTACAAATAGACAAAACCGTTAAAAGCTTTACCATAGAGAGAGTTGAGCAACTTCGAACCATCAAAGTTTCTTGGTGTACACTTTTTATTGTTCTTCTATGTCAAATTTTATGAGTATAAGCTTCGTCGATTGTTTCGGTGCCAATACAACAACTTTATATTACAAATAGACAAAACCGTTAAAAGCTCCACCATAGAGAGAATTGAGCAACTTTGGACCGTCAAAGTTCCTCGGTTTACACTTTTTATTGTTCTTCTATGTCAATTTTTACGAGTATAAGCTTCCGAGATTATTACGAGGGCAAAACACCAACTTTCTGTGACAAATGGTCAAAACCGTTAAAAAGCTCCTCCATAAAGAGAGTTGAGCAACTTCGGACCGTCAAAGTTGCTCGGTGTACACTTTTTATTGTTCTTCTATGTCAAACTTTACGAGTATAAGATTCGTCGATTGTTTTCATGCCAAAACAACAACTTTCTATTACAAATGTTCAAAACCGTTAAAAGCTCCTCCACAGAGAGAGTTGAGCAACTTCGGACCATCAAAGTTGCTCGGTGTACACTTTTTATTGTTCTTCTTTGTCAAATTTTACGAGTATAAGTTTCTGAGATTATTTCGATGTCAAATCACCAACTTTCTATTATAAATAGAGAAAATTGTTAAAAGCTCTACCATAGAGAGAGTTGAGCAACTTCGGACCATCAAAGTTGCTCGGTGTACACTTTTTATTGTTCTTCTTTGTCAAATTTTACGAGTATAAGCTTCTGAGATTATTTCGATGGCAAAACATCAACTTTCTATTAGAAATAGAGAAAATCGTTAAAAGCTCCAGCATAGAGAGAGTTGAGCAACTTCGGCCCATCAAAGTTGCTCGGTGTACAATTTTATTAATCTTCTATGTCAAATTTTATGAGATAAGGCTTTCGAGATTATTACGATGGCAAAACACCAACTTTCTATGACAAATGGGCAAAACTGTTAAAAAGCTCCTCGATAGAGAGACTTGAGCAACTTCGAACCATCAAAGATGCTTGGTGTACACTTTTTATTGTTCTTCTATGCCAAATTTTACGAGTATAAGCTTCGTCAATTATTTCGATGCCAAAACAACAATTTTCTATTACAAATAGACAAAACCGTTAAAATCTCCACTATAGAGAGAGTTGAGCAACTTCGAACCATCAAAGTTGCTTGGTGTACACTTTTTATTGTTCTTCTATGTAAAATTTTATGAGTATAAGCTTCGTCGATTGTTTCGGTGCCAAAACAACATATTTATATTACAAATAGACAAAACTGTTAAACGCTCCCCCATAGAGAGAATTGAGCAACTTCGGACCGTCGAAGTTCCTCGGTTTACACTTTTTATTGTTCTTCTATGTCAAATTTTACGGGCATAAGCTTCTGAGCTGATTACGATGGCAAAACACCAACTTTCTATGACAATTGGACAAAATCATTAAACGCTCCTCCATAGAGAGAGTTGAGCAACTTCGGACCATCAAGGTTGCTCCGTGTACACATTTTATTGTTCTTGTATGTCGAATTTTACGAGTATAAGCTTCCGAGATTATTTCGATGCCGAAACACCAACTTTCTATAACAAATGGTCAAAACCGTTAAAAATCTCCTCCATAGAAAGAGTTGGGCAACTTCGGACCGTCAAAATTGCTCGGTGTACACTATTCACTGTTCTTCTATGTCAAATTTTACGAGTATAAGCTTCTATATTATTACGATGCCAAAACAACAACTTTCTATGACAAACGTGCAAAACCGTTAAAAAGCTCCTCGATAGAAAGAGTTGAGCAACTTCGGACCATCAAAGTTGCTTGGTGTACACTTTTTGTTGTTCTTCTATGTCAAATTTTCCGAATATAAGCTTCAAAGATTATTACGATGGCAAAACACCACGTTTCTCTGCCAAATGGGCAAAACCGTTAAAAACCTCCTCCATAGAGAGAGTTGAGCAACTTCGGAGTGTCAAAATTGCTCAGTGTACACTTTTTATTGTTCTTCTATGTCAAATTTTACGAGTATAAACTTCCGAGGTTATTACGATGCCAAAACACCAACTTTCTACGACAAATGGGCAAAACCGTTAAAAAGCTCCTCCATAGAGAGAGTTGGGCAACTTCGGACCATCAAAGTTGCTCGTTGTACACATTTTATTGTTCTTCTATGTCGAATTTTACGAGTATAAGCTTCCGTTATTATTTTGATGCCAAAACACCAACTTTCTATTATAAATGGACAAAACCGTTAAAAGCTGCTCCATAGAGAGAGTTGAGCAACTTCTGACCATCGAAGTTGCTCGGTGTACACTTTTTATTGTTCTTCTATATCCAATTTTACGAGTATAATCTTCGTAGATTATTTCGATTCCAAAACGACAACTTTCTATTACAAATGGGGAAAACCGTTAAAAGCTCCTCCACAGAGAGAGTTGAGCAACTTCGGACCATCAAAGTTGCTCGGTGTACACTTTTTATTGTTCTTCTTTGTCAAATTTTACGAGTATAAGTTTCTGAGATTATTTCGATGTCAAAACACCAACTTTCTATTATAAATAGAGAAAATCGTTAAAAGCTCTACCATAGAGAGAGTTGAGCAACTTCGGCCCATCAAAGTTGCTCGGTGTACACTTTTTATTGTTCTTCTATGTCAAATTTTACGAGTATAAGCTTCCGAGATTATTACGAGGGCAAACCACCAACATCCTATGACAAATGGTCAAAACCGTTAAAAAGCTCCTCCATAAAGAGAGTTGAGCAACTTCGGACCGTCAAAGTTGCTCGGTGTACACTTTTTATTGTTCTTCTATGTCAAAATTTATGAGATAAAGCTTTCGAGATTATTACGATGGCAAAACACCAACTTTCTATGAAAAATGGGCACAATCATTGAAAAGCTCCACGATAGAGAGAGTTGAGCAACTTCGAACCATCAAAGATGCTTGGTGTACAGTTTTTATTGTTCTTTTATGTCAAATTTTACGAGTATAAGCTTCGTCGATTGTTTTGGTGCCAATACAACAACTTTATATTACAAATAGACAAAACCGTTAAAAGCTCCACCATAGAGAAAGATGAGCAACTTCGGCCCATCAAAGTTGCTCGGTGTACACTTTTTATTGTTCTTCTATGTCAAATTTTACGAGTATAAGCTTCCGAGATTATTACGAGGGCAAAACACCAACTTTCTGTGGCAAATGGTCAAAACCGTTAAAAAGCTCCTCCATAAAGAGAGTTGAGCAACTTCGGACCGTCAAAGTTGCTCGGTGTACACTTTTTATTGTTCTTCTATGTCAAACTTTACGAGTATAAGATTCGTCGATTGTTTTCATGCCAAAACAACAACTTTCTATTACAAATGGGCAAAACCGTTAAAAGCTCCTCTACAGAGAGAGTTGAGCAACTTCGGACCATCAAAGTTGCTCGGTGTACACTTTTTATTGTTCTTCTTTGTCAAATTTTACGAGTATAAGTTTCTGAGATTATTTCGATGTCAAAACACCAACTTTCTATTATAAATAGAGAAAATTGTTAAAAGCTCTTCCATAGAGAGAGTTGAGCAACTTCGGACCATCAAAGTTGCTCGGTGTACACTTTTTATTGTTCTTCTTTGTCAAATTTTACGAGTATAAGCTTCTGAGATTATTTCGATGCCAAAACACCAACTTTCTATTAGAAATAGAGAAAATCGTTAAAAGCTCCACCATAGAGAGAGTTGAGCAACTTCGGCCCATCAAAGTTGCTCGGTGTACAATTTTATTGTTCTTCAATGTCAAATTTTATGAGATAAAGCTTTCGAGATTATTACGATGGCAAAACACCAACTTTCTATGAAAAATGGGCAAAACTGTTAAAAAGCTCCTCGATAGAGAGAGTTGAGCAACTTCGAACCATCAAAGATGCTTAGCGTACACTTTTTATTGTTCTTCTATGTCAAATTTTACGAGTATAAGCTTCGTCAATTATTTCGATTCGAAAACAACAATTTTCTATTACAAATTGACAAAACTGTTAAAATCTCCACCATAGAGAGAGTTGAGCAACTTCGAACCATCAAAGTTGCTTGGTGTACACTTTTTATTGTTCTTCTGTGTCAAATTTTATGAGTATAAGCTTCGTCGATTGTTTCGGTGCCAAAACAACATATTTATATTACAAATAGACAAAACTGTTAAAAGCTCCCCCATAGAGAGAATTGAGAAACTTTGGACCGTCAAAGTTCCTCGGTTTACACTTTTTATTGTTCTTCTATGTCAAATTTTACGGGCATAAGCTTCTGAGCTTATTACGATGGCAAAACACCAACTTTCTATGACAATTGGACAAAATCGTTAAACGCTCCTCCATAGAGAGAGTTGAGCAACTTCGGACCATCAAGGTTGCTCCGTGTACACTTTTTGTTCTTCTTCTATGTCAAATTTTATGAGTATAAGTATCATAGATTATTTCGATGCCAAAACAACAACTTTCTATTACAAATGGACAAAACCGTTAGAAGCTGAACCATAGAGAGAGTTGAGCAACTTCGGGCCATCAAAGTTGCTCGGTGTACACATTTTATTGTTCTTGTATGTCAAATTTTACGAGTATAAGCTTCCGAGATTATTTCGATGCCAAAACACCAACTTTCTATAACAAATGGTCAAAACCGTTAAAAATCTCCTCCATGGAGAGAGTTGGGCAACTTCGGAACGTCAAAGTTGCTCGGTGTACACTATTCACTGTTCTTCTATGTCAAATTTTACGAGTATAAGCTTACATATTATTACGATGCAAAAACAACAACAATCTATGACAAACGTGCAAAACCGTTAAAAAGCACCTCGATAGAGAGAGTTGAGCAACTTCGGACCATCAAAGTTGCTTGGTGTACACTTTTTGTTGTTCTTCTATGTCAAATTTTTCGAATATAAGCTTCAAAGATTTTTACGATGGCAAAACACCACGTTTCTCTGACAAATGGGCAAAACCGTTAAAAACCTCCTCCATAGAGAGAGTTGAGCAACTTCGGAGTGTCAAAATTGCTCAGTGTACACTTTTTATTGTTCTTCTATGTCAACTTTTACGAGTATAAGCTTCTGAGATTATTACGATGCCAAAACACCGACTTTCTGTTACAAATGGACAAAAATCGTTAAAAGCTCCTCCATAGAGAGAGTTGAGCAACTTCTGACCATCGAAGTTGCTCGGTGTACACTTTTTATTGTTCTTCTATATCCAATTTTACGAGTATAAGCTTCGTAGATTATTTCGATGCCAAAACGACAACTTTCTATTACAAATGAGCAAAATCGTTAAAAGCTCCTCCACAGAGAGAGTTGAGTAACTTCGGACCATCAAAGTTGCTCGGTGTACACTTTTTATTGTTCTTCTTTGTCAAATTTTACGAGTATAAGTTTCTGAGATTATTTCGATGTCAAAACACCAACTTTCTATTATAAATAGAGAAAATCATTAAAAGCTCTACCATAGAGAGAGTTGAGCAACTTCGGCCCATCAAAGTTGCTCGGTGTACACTTTTTATTGTTCTTCTATGTCAAATTTTACGACTATAAGCTTCCGAGATTATTACGAGGGCAAAACACCAACTTCCTATGACAAATGGTCAAAACCGTTAAAAAGCTCCTCCATAAAGAGAGTTGAGCAACTTCGCACCGTCAAAGTTGCTCGGTGTACACTTTTTATTGTTCTTCTATGTCAAAATTTATGAGATAAAGCTTTCAAGATTATTACGATGGCAAAACACCAACTTTCTATGAAAAATGGGAAAAATCATTAAAAAGCTCCACGATAGAGAGAGTTGACCAACTTCGAACCATCAAAGATGCTTGGTTTACACTTTTTATTGTTCTTTTATGTCAAATTTTACGAGTATAAGCTTCGTCGATTGTTTTGGTGCCAATACAACAACTTTATATTACAAATAGACAAAACCGTTAAAAGCTCCACCATAGAGAAAGATGAGCAACTTCGGCCCATCAAAGTTGCTCGGTGTACACTTTTTATTGTTCGTCTATGTCAAATTTTACAAGTATAAGCTTCCGAGATTATTACGAGGGCAAAACACCAACTTTCTGTGACAAATGGTCAAAACCGTTAAAAAGCTCCTCCATAAAGAGAGTTGAGCAACTTCGGACCGTCAAAGTTGCTCGGTGTACACTTTTTATTGTTCTTCTATGTTAAACTTTACGAGTATAAGATTCGTCGATTGTTTTGATGCCAAAACAACTACTTTCTATTACAAATGGGCAAAACCGTTAAAAGCTCCTCCACAGAGAGCGTTGAGCAACTTCGGACCATCAAAGTTGCTCGGTGTACACTTTTTGTTGTTCTTCTTGTCAAATTTTACGAGTATAACTTTCTGAGATTATTTCGATGTCAAAACACCAACTTTCTATTATAAATAGAGAAAATCGTTAAAAGCTCTACCATAGAGAGAGTTGAGCAACTTCGGACCATCAAAGTTGCTCGGTGTACACTTTTTGTTGTTCTTCTATGTCAAATTTTACGAGTATAAGCTTCTGAGATTATTTCGATGCTAAAACACCAACTTTCTATTAAAAATAGAGAAAATCGTTAAAAGCTCCACCATAGAGAGAGTTGAGCAACTTCGGCCCATCAAAGTTGCTCGGTGTACAATTTTATTGTTCTTCTATGTCAAATTTTATGAGATAAAGCTTTCGAGATTATTACGATGGCAAAACACCAACTTTCTATGAAAAATGGGCAAAACTGTTAAAAAGCTCCTCAATAGAGAGAGTTGAGCAACTTCCAACCATCAAAGATGCTTGGTGTACACTTTTTATTGTTCTTCTATGTCAAATTTTACGAGTATAAGCTTCGTCAATTATTTCGATGCCAAAACAACAATTTTCTATTACAAATAGACAAAACCGTTAAAAGCTTTACCATAGAGAGAGTTGAGCAACTTCGAACCATCAAAGTTTCTTGGTGTACACTTTTTATTGTTCTTCTATGTCAAATTTTATGAGTATAAGCTTCGTCGATTGTTTCGGTGCCAAAACAACATCTTTATATTACAAATAGACAAAACTTTTAAACGCTCCATCATAGAGAGAATTGAGCAGCTTTGGACCGTCAAAGTTCCTCGGTTTACACTTTTTATTGTTCTTCTATGTCAAATTTTACGGGCATAAGCTTCTGAGCTTATTACGATGGCAAAACACCAACTTTCTATGACAAGTGGACAAAATCATTAAATGCTCCTCCATAGAGAGAGTTGAGCAACTTCGGACCATCAAGGTTGCTCCGTGTACACTTTTCGTTCTTCTTCTATGTCAAATTTTATGAGTATAAGTATCATAGATTATTTCGATGCGAAAACAACAACTTTCTATTACAAATGGACAAAACCGTTAGAAACTCAACCACAGAGAGAGTTGAGCAACTTCGGACCATCAAAGTTGCTCGGTGTACACATTTTATTATTCTTGTATGTCGAATTTTACGAGTATAAGCTTCCGAGATTATTTCGATGCCAAAACACCAACTTTCTGTAACAAATAGTCAAAACCGTTAAAAAGCTCCTCCATAGAGAGAGTTGTCAACTTCGGACCGTCAAAGTTGCTCGGTGTACACTATTCACTGTTCTTCTATGTCAAATTTTACGAGTATAAGCTTCCATATTATTACGATGCCAAAACACCAACTTTCCATGACAAACGTGCAAAACCGTTAAAAAAAGCTCCTCGATAGAGAGAGTTGAGCAACTTCGGACCATCAAAGTTGCTTGGTGTACACTTTTTGTTGTTCTTCTATGTCAAATTTTCTGAATATAAGCTTCAAAGATTATTAGGATGTCAAAACACCACGTTTCTCTGACAAATGGGCAAAACCGTTAAAAACCTCCTCCATAGAGAGAGTTGAGCAACTTCGGAGTGTCAAAATTGCTCAGTGTACACTTTTTATTGTTCTTCTATGTCAAATTTTACGAGTATAAGCTTCCGAGGTTATTACGATGCCAAAACACCAACTTTCTACGACAAATGGGTAAAACCGTTGAAAAGCTCCTCCATAGAGAGAGTTGGGCAACTTTGGACCATCAAAGTTGCTCGGTGTACACATTTTATTGTTCTTCTATGTCGAATTTTACGAGTATAAGCTTCCGAGATTATTTCGATGCCAAAACACCAATTTTCTATTACAAATGGACAAAAACCATTAAAAGCTCCTCCATAGAGAGAGTTGAGCAACTTCTGACCATCGAAGTTGCTCGATGTACACTTTTTATTGTTCTTCTATATCCAATTTTACGAGTATAAGCTTCGTAGATTATTTCGATGCCAAAACGACAACTTTCTATTACAAATGGGCAAAACCGTTAAAAGCTCCTCCACAGAGAGAGTTGAGCAACTTCGGACCATCAAAGTTGCTCGGTGTACACTTTTTATTGTTCCACTATGTCAAACTTTACGAGTATAACCTTCCGAGATTAATTCGATGCCAAAACAACAACTTTCTATGACAAATGGACAAAAATCGTTAAAAGCTCCTCCATAGAGAGGTTGAGCAACTTCTGACTATCAAAGTTGCTCGGTGTAAACTTTTTATTGCTCTTCTATGTCCAATTTTATGAGTATAAGCTTCGTAGATTATTTCAATGCCAAAACGATAACTTTCTATTACAAATGGGCAAAACCGTTAAAAGCTCCTCCATAGAGAGAGTTGAGCAACTTCGGACCATCAAAGTTGCTCGGTGTACACTTTTTATTGTTCTTCTTTGTCAAACTTTATGAGATAAAGCTTTCAAGATTATTACGATGGCAAAACACCAACTTTCTATGACAAATGGGCAAAATCATTAAAAAGCTCCACGATAGAGAGAGTTGAGCAACTTCGAACCATAAAAGATGCTTGGTGTACACTTTTTATTGTTCTTTTATGTCAAATTTTACGAGTATAAGCTTCGTCGATTGTTTTGGTGCCAATAAAACAATTTTATATTACAAATAGACAAAACCGTTAAAAGCTCCACCATAGAGAAAGATGAGCAACTTCGGCCCATCAAAGTTGCTCGATGTACACTTTTTATTGTTCTTCTATGCCAAAGTTTACGAGTATAAGATTCGTCGATTGTTTTGATGCCAAAACAACAACTTTCTATTACAAATGGGCAAAACCGTTAAAAGCTCCTCCACAGAGAGAGTTGAGCAACTTCGGACCATCAAAGTTGCAAGGTGTACACTTTTATTGTTCTTCTTTGTCAAATTTTACGAGTATAAGTTTCTGAGATTATTTCGATGTCAAAATACCAACTTTCTATTATAAATAGAGAAAATCGTTAAAAGCTCTACCATAGAGAGAGTTGCGCAACTTCGGCCCATCAAAGTTGCTCGTTGTCCACTTTTTATTGTTCTTCTATGTCAAATTTTACGAGGTTAAACTTCCTGGATTATTTCGATGCCAAAACAACAATTTTCTATGACAATGGACAAAACCGATAAACGCTCCACCATAGAGAGAGTTGAGCAACTTCAGACCATCAAGGTTGCTTCGTGTACGCTTTTTATTGTTCTGCTGTGTCAAATTTTACGAGTATAAGCATCGTAGATTATTTCGATGCCAAAACAACAACTTTCTATTACAAATTGACAAAAACGTTAAAAGCTCCGCCATAGAGAGAGTTGAGCAACTTCAGACCATCAAAGTTGCTCGGTGTACATTTTTTTATTGTTCTTCATTGTTGAATTTAACGAGTATAAGCTTCTGAGATTATTTCGATGCCAAAAAACCAACTTTCTATGACAAATGGTCAAAACCGTTAAAAAGTTCCTCCATAGAGAGAGTTGAGCAACTTCGGAGTGTCAAAGTTTCTCGGTGTACACTTTTTATTGTTCTTCTATGTCAAATTTTACGAGTATAAGCTTATGAGATTATTTCGATGCCAAAACACCAACTTTCTATGACAAATGGGCTAAACCGTTAAAAAGCTCCTCGATAGAGAGAGTTGAGCAAGTTCGAACCATCAATGTTGCTCGATGTACAATTTTTATTGTTCTTCTATGTCAAATTTTACGAGTATAAGATTTCTCGATTGTTTCGATGCCAAAACAACAACTTTCTATTACATGTAGACAAAACCGTTAAAAGCTCCACCATAGGGAGAGTTGGGCAAATTCGTACCATCAAAGTTGCTCGGTGTACACTTTTTATTGTTCTTCTATGTCAAATTTTACGAGTATAAGCTTCGTCGATTGTTTCGATACCAAAACAACAACTTTCTATTACAAATAGACAAAACACCAACTTTCTATGACAAATGGATAAAACCGTTAAAAAGCTCCTCGATAGAGATAGTTGAGCAATTTCGGACAGTCAGAGTTGCCCGGTGTACACTTTTTATTGTTCTTTTATGTCGAATTTTACCAGTATAAGCTTTTGAGGTTATTATGATGCCAAAACACCAACTTTCTATGACAAATTGGCAAAACAGTTAAAAAGCCCCTTGATGGAGATCGTTAAGCAACTTCGAACCATCAAAGTTGCTCGGTGTACACTTTTTATTGTTCTTCTATGTCAAATTTTACGAGTATAAGCTTCGTCGATTGTTTCGATACCAAAACAACAACTTTCTATTACAAATAGACAAAACCATTAAAAGCTCCACCATAGAGAGAATTGAGCAACGTCGGACCATCAAAGTTGATTCGTGTACACTTTTTATTGCTCTTCTATGTCAAATTTTACGAATATAAGCTTCAAAGATTATTACGACGGCAAAACACAAACTTTCTCTGACAAATGGGCAAAACCGTTAAAAAGCTCCTCGATAGAGAGAGTTGAGCAACTTCGGAGTGTCAAAATTTCTCGGTGTACACTTTTTATTGTTCTTCTATGTCAAATTTTACGAGTATAAGCTTTCGAGGTTATTACGATGCCAAAATACAAACTTTATATGACCAATGGTCCAAACCGTTAAAAAGCTCCTTGATAGAAAGAGTTGAGCAACTTCGAACCATCAAAGTTGCTCGGTGTACACTTTTATTGTTCTTCTATGTCAAATTTTACGAGTATATGCTTCGAGATAATTACGATGCCAAAACACCAACTTTCTACGACAAATGGTCCAAACCGTTAAAAAGCTCCTTGATAGAGAGAGTTGAGCAACTTCGGACCATTAAAGTTGCTCGGTGTATACTTTTTATTGTTCCACTATGTCAAACTTAACGAGTATAAGCTTCCGAGATTAATTCGATGCCAAAACAACAACTTTCTATGACAAATGGACAAAAATCGTTAAAAGCTCCTCCATAGAGAGGTTGAGCAACTTCTGACTATCAAAGTTGCTCGGTGTAAACTTTTTATTGCTCTTCTATGTCCAATTTTATGAGTATAAGCTTCGTAGATTATTTCAATGCCAAAACGATAACTTTCTATTACAAATGGGCAAAACCGTTAAAAGCTCCTCCATAGAGAGAGTTGAGCAAGTTCGGACCATCAAAGTTGCTCGGTGTACACTTTTTATTGTTCTTCTTTGTCAAATTTTATGAGATAATGCTTTCGAGATTATTACGATGGCAAAACACCAACTTTCGATGAAAAATGGGCAAAACTGTTAAAAAGCTCCTCGATAGAGAGAGTTGAGCAACTTCGAACCATCAAAGATGCTTGGTGTACACTTTTTATTGTTCTTCTATGTCAAATTTTACGAGTATAAGCTTCGTCAATTATTTCGATGCCAAAACAACAATTTTCTATTACAAATAGACAAAACCGTTAAAAGCTCCACCATAGAGAGAATTGAGCAACTTCGAACCATCAAAGTTGCTTGGTGTACACTTTTTATTGTTCTTCTATGTCAAATTCTATGAGTATAAGCTTCGTCGATTGTTTCGGTGCCAAAACAACATCTTTATATTACAAATAGACAAAGCTGTTAAACGCTCCCCCATAGAGAGAATTGAGCAACTTCGGACCGTCAATGTTCCTCGGTTTACACTTTTTATTGTTCTTCTATGTCAAATTTTACGGGCATAAGCTTCTGAGCTTATTACGATGGCAAAACAACAACTTTCTATGACAATTGGACAAAATCATTAAACGCTCCTCCATAGAGAGAGTTGAGCAACTTCGGACCATCAAGGTTGCTCCGTGTACACATTTTATTGTTCTTGTATGTCGAATTTTACGAGTATAAGCTTCCGAGATTATTTCGATGCCAAAACACCAACTTTCTATAACAAACGGTCAAAACCGTTAAAAAGCTCCTCCATAGAGAGAGTTGGGCAACTTCGGACCGTCAAAGTTGCTCGGTGTACACTATTCACTGTTCTTCTATGTCAAATTTTATGAGTATAAGCTTCGTCGATTGTTTCGGTGCCAAAACAACATCTTTATATTACAAATAAACAAAACTGTTAAACGCTCCCCCATAGAGAGAATTGAGCAACTTCGGACCGTCAAAGTTCCTCGGTTTACACTTTTTATTGTTCTTCTATGTCAAATTTTACGGGCATAAGCTTCTGAGCTTATTACGATGGCAAAACAACAACTTTCTATGACAATTGGACAAAATCATTAAACGCTCCTCCATAGAGAGAGTTGAGCAACTTCGGACCATCAAGGTTGCTCCGTGTACACTTTTGGTTCTTCTTCTATGTCAAATTTTATGAGTATAAGTATCATAAATTATTTCGATGCCAAAACAACAACTTTCTATTACAAATGGACAAAACCGTTAGAATCTCAACCATAGAGAGAGTTGAGTAACTTCGGACCATCAAAGTTGCTCGGTGTACACATTTTATTGTTCTTGTACGTCGAATTTTACTAGTATAAGCTTCCAAGATTATTTCGATGCCAAAACACCAACTTTCTATAACAAATGGTCAAAACCGTTAAAAAGCTCCTCCATAGAGAGAGTTGGTCAACTTCGGACCGTCAAAGTTGCTCGGTATACACTATTCACTGTTCTTCTATGTCAAATTTTACGAGTATAAGCTTCCATATTATTACGATGCCAAAACAACAACTTTCTATGACAAACGTGCAAAACCGTTAAAAAGCTCCTCGATAGAGAGAGTTGAGCAACTTCGGACCATCAAAGTTGCTTGGTGTACACTTTTTGTTGTTCTTCTATGTCAAATTTTCCGAATATAAGCTTCAAAGATTATTACGATGGCAAAACACCACGTTTCTCTGACAAATGGGCAAAACCGTTAAAAACCTCCTCCATAGAGAGAGTTGAGCAACTTTGGAGTGTCAAAATTGCTCAGTGTACACTTTTTATTGTTCTTCTATGTCAAATTTTACGAGTATAAGCTTCCGAGGTTATTACGATGCCAAAACACCAACTTTATACGACAAATAGGCAAAACCGTTAAAAAGCTCCTCCATAGAGAGAGTTGGGCAACTTCGGACCATCAAAGTTGCTCGGTGTACACATTTTATTGTTCTTCTATGTCGAATTTTACGAGTATAAGATTCCGAGATTATTTTGATGCCAAAACACCAACTTTCTATTACAAATGGACAAAAACCGTTAAAAGCTCCTCCATAGAGAGAGTTGAGCAACTTCTGACCATCGAAGTTGCTTGGTGTACACTTTTTATTGTTCTTCTATATCCAATTTTACAAGTATAAGCTTCGTAGATTATTTCGATGCCAAAACGACAACTTTCTATTACAAATGAGCAAAACCGTTAAAAGCTCCTCCACAGAGAGAGATGAGCAACTTCGGACCATCAAAGCTGCTCGGTGTACACTTTTTATGGTTCTTCTTTGTCAAATTTTACGAGTATAAGTTTCTGAGATTATTTCGATGTCAAAACACCAACTTTCTATTATAAATAGAGAAAATCGTTAAAAGCTCTACCATAGAGAGAGTTGAGCAACTTCGGCCCATCATAGTTGCTCGGTGTATACTTTTTATTGTTCTTCTATGTCAAATTTTACGAGTATAAGCTTCCGAGATTATTACGAGGGCAAAACACCAACTTCCTATGACAAATGGTCAAAACCGTTAAAAAGCTCCTCCATAAAGAGAGTTGAGCAACTTCGCACCGTCAAAGTTGCTCGGTGTACACTTTTTATTGTTCTTCTATGTCAAAATTTATGACATAAAGCTTTCGAGATTATTACGATGGCAAAACACGAACTTTCTATGAAAAATGGGCAAAATCATTAAAAAGCTCCACGATAGAGAGAGTTGAGCAACTTCGAACCATCAAAGATGCTTGGTGTACACTTTTTATTGTTCTTTTATGTCAAATTTTACGAGTATAAGCTTCGTCGATTGTTTTGGTGCCAATACAACAACTTTATATTACAAATAGACAAAACCGTAAAAAGCTCCACCATAGAGAAAGATGAGCAAGTTCGGCCCATCAAAGTTGCTCGGTGTACACTTTTTATTATTCTTCTATGTCAAATTTTATGAGTATAAGCTTCCGAGATTATTACGAGGGCAAAACACCAACTTTCTGTGAAATGGTCAAAACCGTTAAAAAGCTCCTCCATAAAGAGAGTTGAGCAACTTTGGACCGTCAAAGTTGCTCGGTGTACACTTGTTATTGTTCTTCTATGTCAAACTTTACGAGTATAAGATTCGTCGATTGTTTTGATGCCAAAACAACAACTTTCTATTACAAATGGGCAAAACCGTTAAAAGCTCCTCCACAGAGAGAGTTGAGCAACTTCGGACCATCAAAGTTGCTCGGTGTACACTTTTTATTGTTCTTCTTTGTCAAATTTTACGAGTATAAGTTTCTGAGATTATTTCGATGTCAAAACACCAACTTTCTATTATAAATAGAGAAAATCGTTAAAAGCTCTACCATAGAGAGAGTTGAGCAACTTCGGACCATCAAAGTTGCTCGGTGTACACTTTTTATTGTTCTTCTTTGTCAAATTTTACGAGTATAAGCTTCTGAGATTATTTCGATGCCAAAATACCAACTTTCTATTAGAAATAGAGAAAATCATTAAAAGCTCCACCATAGAGAGAGTTGAGCAACTTCGGCCCATCAAAGTTGCTCGGTGTACAATTTTATTGTTCTTCTATGTCAAATTTTATGAGGTAAAGCTTTCGAGATTATTACGATGGCAAAACACCTACTTTCTATGACAAATGGGCAAAACTGTTAAAAAGCTCCTCGATAGAGAGAGTTGAGCAATTTCGAACCATCAAAGACGCTTGGTGTACACTTTTTATTGTTCTTCTTTGTCAAATTTTACGAGTATAACTTTCTGAGATTATTTAGATGTCAAAACACCAACTTTCTATTACAAATGGACAAAAACCGTTAAAAGCTCCTCCATAGAGAGAGTTGAGAAACTTCTGACCATCAAAGTTGCTCGGTGTACACTTTTTATTGTTCTTCTATGTCGAATTTTACGAGTATAAGCTTCCGAGATTATTTTGATGCCAAAACACCAACTTTCTTTTACAAATGGACAAAAACCGTTAAAAGCTCCTCCATAAAGAGAGTTGAGAAACTTCTGACCATCGAAGTTGCTCGGTGTACACTTTTTATAGTTCTTCTATATCCAATTTTACAAGTATAAGCTTCGTAGATTATTTCGATGCCAAAACGACAACTTTCTATTACAAATGAGCAAAACCGTTAAAAGCTCCTCCACAGAGAGAGTTGAGCAACTTCGAACCATCAAAGCTGCTCGGTGTACACTTTTTATTGTTCTTCTTTTTCAAATTTTACGAGTATAAGTTTCTGAGATTATTTCGATGTCAAAACACCAACTTTCTATTATAAATAGAGAAAATCGTTAAAAGCTCTACCATAGAGAGAGTTGAGCAACTTCGGCCCATCAAAGTTGCTCGGTGTACACTTTTTATTGTTCTTCTATGTCAAATTTTACGAGTATAAGCTTCCGAGATTATTACGAGGGCAAAACACCAACTTCCTATGACAAATGGTCAAAACCGTTAAAAAGCTCCTCCATAAAGAGAGTTGAGCAACTTCGCACCGTCAAAGTTGCTCGGTGTACACTTTTTATTGTTCTTCTATGTCAAAATTTATGACATAAAGCTTTCGAGATTATTACGATGGCAAAACACCAACTTTCTATGAAAAATGGGCAAAATCATTAAAAAGCTCCACGATAGAGGGAGTTGAGCAACTTCGAACCATCAAAGATGCTTGGTGTACACTTTTTATTGTTCTTTTATGTCAAATTTTACGAGTATAAGCTTCGTCGATTGTTTTGGTGCCAATACAACAACTTTATATTACAAATAGACAAAACCGTTAAAAGCTCCACCATAGAGAAAGATGAGCAACTTCGGCCCATCAAAGTTGCTCGGTGTACACTTTTTATTATTCTTCTATGTCAAATTTTACGAGTATAAGCTTCCGAGATTATTACGAGGGCAAAACACCAACTTTCTGTGAAATGGTCAAAACCGTTAAAAAGCTCCTCCATAAAGAGAGTTGAGCAACTTTGGATCGTCAAAGTTGCTCGGTGTACACTTGTTATTGTTCTTCTATGTCAAACTTTACGAGTATAAGATTCGTCGATTGTTTTGATGCCAAAACAACAACTTTCTATTACAAATGGGCAAAACCGTTAAAAGCTCCTCCACAGAGAGAGTTGAGCAACTTCGGACCATCAAAGTTGCTCGGTGTACACTTTTTATTGTTCTTCTTTGTCAAATTTTACGAGTATAAGTTTTTGAGATTATTTCGATGTCAAAACACCAACTTTCTATTATAAATAGAGAAAATCGTTAAAATCTCTACCATAGAGAGAGTTGAGCAACTTCGGACCATCAAAGTTGCTCGGTGTACACTTTTTATTGTTCTTCTATGTCAAATTTTATGAGGTAAAGCTTTCGAGATTATTACGATGGCAAAACACCTACTTTCTATGACAAATGGGCAAAACTGTTAAAAACCTCCTCGATAGAGAGAGTTGTGCAATTTCGAACCATCAAAGACGCTTGGTGTACACTTTTTATTGTTCTTCTTTGTCAAATTTTACGAGTATAACTTTCTGAGATTATTTAGATGTCAAAACACCAACTTTCTATTACAAATGGACAAAAACCGTTAAAAGCTCCTCCATAGAGAGAGTTGAGAAACTTCTGACCATCGAAGTTGCTCGGTGTACACTTTTTATTGTTCTTCTATGTCGAATTTTGCGAGTATAATCTTCCGAGATTATTTTGATGCCAAAACACCAACTTTCTATTACAAATGGACAAAAACCGTTAAAAGCTCCTCCATAGAGAGAGTTGAGCAACTTCTGACCATCGAAGTTGCTCGGTGTACACTTTTTATTGTTCTTCTATATCCAATTTTACAAGTATAAGCTTCGTAGATTATTTCGATGCCAAAACGACAACTTTCTATTACAAATGAGCAAAACCGTTAAAAGCTCCTCCACAGAGAGAGTTGAGCAACTTCGGACCATCAAAGCTGCTCGGTGTACACTTTTTATTGTTCTTCTTTGTCAAATTTTACGAGTATAAGTTTCTGAGATTATTTCGATGTCAAAACACCAACTTTCTATTATAAATAGAGAAAATCGTTAAAAGCTCTACCATAGAGAGAGTTGAGCAACTTCGGCCCATCAAAGTTGCTCGGTGTACACTTTTTATTGTTCTTCTATGTCAAATTTTACGAGTATAAGCTTCCGAGATTATTACGAGGGCAAAACACCAACTTCCTATGACAAATGGTCAAAACCGTTAAAAAGCTCCTCCATAAAGAGAGTTGAGCAACTTCGCACCGTCAAAGTTGCTCGGTGTACACTTTTTATTGTTCTTCTATGTCAAAATTTATGACATAAAGCTTTCGAGATTATTACGATGGCAAAACACCAACTTTCTATGAAAAATGGGCAAAATCATTAAAAAGCTCCACGATAGAGAGAGTTGAGCAACTTCGAACCATCAAAGTTGCTCGGTGTACACTTTTTATTATTCTTCTATGTCAAATTTTACGAGTATAAGCTTCCGAGATTATTACGAGGGCAAAACACCAACTTTCTGTGAAATGGTCAAAACCGTTAAAAAGCTCCTCCATAAAGAGAGTTGAGCAACTTTGGATCGTCAAAGTTGCTCGGTGTACACTTGTTATTGTTCTTCTATGTCAAACTTTACGAGTATAAGATTCGTCGATTGTTTTGATGCCAAAACAACAACTTTCTATTACAAATGGGCAAAACCGTTAAAAGCTCCTCCACAGAGAGAGTTGAGCAACTTCGGACCATCAAAGTTGCTCGGTGTACACTTTTTATTGTTCTTCTTTGTCAAATTTTACGAGTATAAGTTTCTGAGATTATTTCGATGTCAAAACACCAACTTTCTATTATAAATAGAGAAAATCGTTAAAATCTCTACCATAGAGAGAGTTGAGCAACTTCGGACCATCAAAGTTGCCCGGTGTACACTTTTTATTGTTCTTCTTTGTCAAATTTTACGAGTATAAGCTTCTGAGATTATTTCGATGCCAAAATACCAACTTTCTATTAGAAATAGAGAAAATCATTAAAAGCTCCACCATAGAGAGAGTTGAGCAACTTCGGCCCATCAAAGTTGCTCGGTGTACAATTTTATTGTTCTTCTATGTCAAATTTTATGAGATAAAGCTTTCGAGATTATTACGATGGCAAAACACCTACTTTCTATGACAAATGGGCAAAACTGTTAAAAAGCTCCTCGATAGAGAGAGTTGAGCAATTTCGAACCATCAAAGACGCTTGGTGTACACTTTTTATTGTTCTTCTTTGTCAAATTTTACGAGTATAACTTTCTGAGATTATTTCGATGTCAAAACACCAACTTTCTATTACAAATGGACAAAAACCGTTAAAAGCTCCTCCATAGAGAGAGTTGAGAAACTTCTGACCATCGAAGTTGCTCAGTGTACACTTTTTATTGTTCTTCTATGTCGAATTTTACGAGTATAAGCTTCCGAGATTATTTTGATGCCAAAACACCAACTTTCTATTACAAATGGACAAAAACCGTTAAAAGCTCCTCCATAGAGAGAGTTGAGCAACTTCTGACCATCGAAGTTGCTCGGTGTACACTTTTTATTGTTCTTCTATATCCAATTTTACAAGTATAAGCTTCGTAGATTATTTCGATGCCAAAACGACAACTTTCTATTACAAATGAGCAAAACCGTTAAAAGCTCCTCCACAGGGAGAGTTGAGCAACTTCGGACCATCAAAGCTGCTCGGTGTACACTTTTTATTGTTCTTCTTTGTCAAATTTTACGAGTATAAGTTTCTAAGATTATTTCGATGTCAAAACACCAACTTTCTATTATAAATAGAGAAAATCGTTAAAAGCTCTACCATAGAGAGAGTTGAGCAACTTCGGCCCATCAAAGTTGCTCGGTGTACACTTTTTATTGTTCTTCTATGTCAAATTTTACGAGTATAAGCTTTCGAGATTATTACGAGGGCAAAACACCAACTTCCTATGACAAATGGTCAAAACCGTTAAAAAGCTCCTCCATAAAGAGAGTTGAGCAACTTCGCACCGTCAAAGTTGCTCGGTGTACACTTTTTATTGTTCTTCTATATCCAATTTTACGAGTACAAGCTTCGTAGATTATTTCGATGCCAAAACGACAACTTTCTATTACAAATGGGCAAAACCGTTAAAAGCTCCTCCACAGAGAGAGTTGAACAACTTCGGACCATCAAAGTTGCTCGGTGTACACTTTTTATTGTTCTTCTTTGTCAAATTTTACGAGTATAAGTTTCTGAGATTATTTCGATGTCAAAACACCAACTTTCTATTATAAATAGAGAAAATTATTAAAAGCTCTACCATAGAGAGAGTTGAGCAACTTCGGCCCATCAAAGTTGCTCGGTGTACACTTTTTATTGTTCTTCTATGTCAAATTTTACGAGTTTAAGCTTCCGAGATTATTACGAGGGCAAAACACCAACTCCCTATGACAAATGGTCAAAACCGTTAAAAAGCTCCTCCATAAAGAGAGTTGAGAAACTTCAGACCGTCAAAGTTGTTCGGTGTACACTTTTTATTGTTCTTCTGTGTCAAAATTTATGAGATAAAGCTTTCGAGATAATTACGATGGCAAAACACCAACTTTCTATGACAAATGGGCAAAATCATTAAAAAGCTCCACGATAGAGAGAGTTGAGCAACTTCGAACCATCAAAGATGCTTGGTGTACACTTTTTATTGTTCTTTTATGTCAAATTTTACGAGTATAAGCTTCGTCGATTGTTTTGGTGCCAATACAACAATTTTATATTACAAATAGACAAAACCGTTAAAAGCTCCACCATATAGAAAGATGAGCAACTTCGGCCCATCAAAGTTGCTCGATGTACACTTTTTATTGTTCTTCTATGCCAAAGTTTACGAGTATAAGATTCGTCGATTGTTTTGATGCCAAAACAACAACTTTCTATTACAAATGGGCAAAAGCGTTCAAAGCTCCGCCACAGAGAGAGTTGAGCAACTTCGGACCATCAAAGTTGCAAGGTGTACACTTTTTATTGTTCTTCTTTGTCAAATTTTACGAGTATAAGTTTCTGAGATTATTTCGATGTCAAAACACCAACTTTCTATTATAAATAGAGAAAATCGTTAAAAGCTCTACCATAGAGAGAGTTGAGCAACTTCGGCCCATCAAAGTTGCTCGTTGTCCACTTTTTATTGTTCTTCTATGTCAAATTTTACGAGTTTAAACTTCCTGGATTATTTCGATGCCAAAACAACAATTTTCTATGACAATGGACAAAACCGATAAACGCTCCACCATAGAGAGAGTTGAGCAAATTCAGACCATCAAGGTTGCTTCGTGAACGCTTTTTATTGTTCTGCTGTGTCAAATTTTACGAGTATAAGCATCGTAGATTATTTCGATGCCAAAACAACAACTTTCTATTACAAATTGACAAAAACGTTAAAAGCTCCGCCATAGAGAGAGTTGAGCAACTTCAGACCGTCAAAGTTGCTCGGTGTACATTTTTTATTGTTCTTCATTGTCGAATTTTACGAGTATAAGTTTCTGAGATTATTTCGATGCCAAAAAACCAACTTTCTATGACAAATGTTCAAAACCGTTAAAAAGCTCCTCCATAGAGAGAGTTGAGCAACTTCGGACTATCAAAGTTTCTCGGTGTACACTTTTTATTGTTCTTCTATGTCAAATTTTACGAGTATAAGCTTCTGAGATTATTTCGATGCCAAAACACCAACTTTCTATGACAAATGGGCTAAACCGTTAAAAAGCTCCTCGATAGAGAGAGTTGAGCAAGTTCGAACCATCAATGTTGCTCGATGTACAATTTTTATTGTTCTTCTATGTCAAATTT
The DNA here is from genome assembly GCA_963580455.1 of Euonymus europaeus. Classification (NCBI taxonomy): domain Eukaryota; kingdom Viridiplantae; phylum Streptophyta; class Magnoliopsida; order Celastrales; family Celastraceae; genus Euonymus; species Euonymus europaeus. The sequence goes on from OY756965.1 coordinate 12,355,814, forward strand.
TACGAGTATAAGATTTCTCGATTGTTTCGATGCCAAAACAACAACTTTCTATTACATGTAGACAAAACCGTTAAAAGCTCCACCATAGGGAGAGTTGGGCAAATTCGTACCATCAAAGTTGCTCGGTGTACACTTTTTATTGTTCTTCAATGTCAAATTTTACGAGTATAAGCTTCGTCGATTGCTTCGATACCAAAACAACAACTTTCTATTACAAATAGACAAAACACCAACTTTCTATGACAAATGGATAAAACCGTTAAAAAGCTCCTCGATAGAGATAGTTGAGCAATTTCGGACAGTCAGAGTTGCCCGGTGTACACTTTTTATTGTTCTTTTATGTGGAATTTTACCAGTATAAGCTTCTGAGATTATTTCGATGCCAAAAAACCAACTTTCTATGACAAATGGTCAAAACCGTTAAAAAGCTCCTCCATAGAGAGAGTTGAGCAACTTCGAACCATCAAAGTTGCTCGGTGTACACTTTTTATTGTTCTTCTATGTCAAATTTTACGAGTATAAGCTTCGTCGATTGTTTCGATACCAAAACAACAACTTTCTATTACAAATAGACAAAACCGTTAAAAGCTCCACCATAGAGAGAATTGAGCAACGTCGGACCATCAAAGTTGATTCATGTACACTTTTTATTGGTCTTCTATATCAAATTTTACGAATATAAGCTTCAAAGATTATTACGACGGCAAAACACAAACTTTCTCTGACAAATGAGCAAAACCGTTAAAAAGTTCCTCGATAGAGAGAGTTGAGCAACTTCGGAGTGTCAAAATTTCTCGGTGTACACTTTTTATTGTTCTTCTATGTCAAATTTTACGAGTATAAGCTTTCGAGGTTATTACGATGCCAAAATACAAACTTTATATGACCAATGGTCCAAACCGTTAAAAAGCTCCTTGATAGAAAGAGTTGAGCAACTTCGAACCATCAAAGTTGCTCGGTGTACACTTTTATTGTTCTTCTATGTCAAATTTTATGAGTATATGCTTCGAGATAATTACGATGCCAAAACACCAACTTTCTACGACAAATGGTCCAAACCGTTAAAAAGCTCCTTGATAGAGAGAGTTGAGCAACTTCGGACCATTAAAGTTGCTCGTTGTATACTTTTTATTGTTCCACTATGTCAAACTTTACGAGTATAAGCTTCCGAGATTAATTCGATGCCAAAACAACAACTTTCTATGACAAATGGACAAAAATCGTTAAAAGCTCCTCCATAGAGAGGTTGAGCAACTTCTGACTATCAAAGTTGCTCGGTGTAAACTTTTTATTGCTCTTCTATGTCCAATTTTATGAGTATAAGCTTCGTAGATTATTTCAATGCCAAAACGATAACTTTCTATTACAAATGGGCAAAACCGTTAAAAGCTCCTCCATAGAGAGAGTTGAGCAACTTCGGACCATCAAAGTTGCTCGGTGTACACTTTTTATTGTTCTTCTTTGTCAAATTTTACGAGTATAAGCTTCTGAGATTATTTCGATGCCAAAACACAACTTTCTATTAGAAATAGAGAAAATCGTTAAAAGCTCCACCATAGAGAGAGTTGAGCAACTTCGGCCGATCAAAGTTGCTCGGTGTACAATTTTATTGTTCTTCTATGTCAAATTTTATGAGATAATGCTTTCGAGATTATTACGATGGCAAAACACCAACTTTCTATGAAAAATGGGCAAAACTGTTAAAAAGCTCCTCGATAGAGAGAGTTGAGCAACTTCGAACCATCAAAGATGCTTGGTGTACACTTTTTATTGTTCTTCTATGTCAAATTTTACGAGTATAAGCTTCGTCAATTATTTCGATGCCAAAACAACAATTTTCTATTACAAATAGACAAAACCGTTAAAAGCTCCACCATAGAGAGAATTGAGCAACTTCGAACCATCAAAGTTGCTTGGTGTACACTTTTTATTGTTCTTCTATGTCAAATTTTATGAGTATAAGCTTTGTCGATTGTTTCGGTGCCAAAACAACATCTTTATATTACAAATAGACAAAACTGTTAAACGCTCCCCCATAGAGAGAATTGAGCAACTTCGGACCGTCAAAGTTCCTCGGTTTACACTTTTTATTGTTCTTCTATGTCAAATTTTACGGGCATAAGCTTCTGAGCTTATTACGATGGCAAAACACCAACTTTCTATGACAATTGAACAAAATCATTAAACGCTCCTCCATAGAGAGAGTTGAGCAACTTCGGACCATCAAGGTTGCTCCGTGTACACATTTTATTGTTCTTGTATGTCGAATTTTACGAGTATAAGCTTCCGAGATTATTTCGATGCCAAAACACCAACTTTCTATAATAAATGGTCAAAACCGTTAAAAAGCTCCTCCATAGAGAGAGTTGGGCAACTTCGGACCGTCAAAGTTGCTCGGTGTACACTATTCACTGTTCTTCTATGTCAAATTTTATGAGTATAAGCTTCGTCGATTGTTTCGGTGCCAAAACAACATCTTTATATTACAAATAGACAAAACTGTTAAACGCTCCCCCATAGAGAGAATTGAGCAACTTCGGACCGTCAAAGTTCCTCGGTTTACACTTTTTATTGTTCTTCTATGTCAAATTTTACGGGCATAAGCTTCTGAGCTTATTACGATGGCAAAACACCAACTTTCTATGACAATTGGACAAAATCATTAAACGCTCCTCCATAGAGAGAGTTGAGCAACTTCGGACCATCAAGGTTGCTCCGTGTACACTTTTGGTTCTTCTTCTATGTCAAATTTTATGAGTATAAGTATCATAAATTATTTCGATGCCAAAACAACAACTTTCTATTACAAATGGACAAAACCGTTAGAATCTCAACCATAGAGAGAGTTGAGTAACTTCGGACCATCAAAGTTGCTCGGTGTACACATTTTATTGTTCTTCTATGTCAAATTTTACGAGTATAAGCTTCGTCAATTATTTCGATGCCAAAACAACAATTTTCTATTACAAATAGACAAAACCGTTAAAAGCTCCACCATAGAGAGAATTGAGCAACGTCGGACCATCAAAGTTGATTCATGTACACTTTTTATTGGTCTTCTATGTCAAATTTTACGAATATAAGCTTCAAAGATTATTACGACGGCAAAACACAAACTTTCTCTGACAAATGGGCAAAACCGTTAAAAAGCTCCTCGATAGAGAGAGTTGAGCAACTTCGGAGTGTCAAAATTTCTCGGTGTACACTTTTTATTGTTCTTCTATGTCAAATTTTACGAGTATAAGCTTTCGAGGTTATTACGATGCCAAAATACAAACTTTATATGACCAATGGTCCAAACCGTTAAAAAGCTCCTTGATAGAAAGAGTTGAGCAACTTCGAACCATCAAAGTTGCTCGGTGTACACTTTTATTGTTCTTCTATGTCAAATTTTATGAGTATATGCTTCGAGATAATTACGATGCCAAAACACCAACTTTCTACGACAAATGGTCCAAACCGTTAAAAAGCTCCTTGATAGAGAGAGTTGAGCAACTTCGGACCATTAAAGTTGCTCGTTGTATACTTTTTATTGTTCCACTATGTCAAACTTTACGAGTATAAGCTTCCGAGATTAATTCGATGCCAAAACAACAACTTTCTATGACAAATGGACAAAAATCGTTAAAAGCTCCTCCATAGAGAGGTTGAGCAACTTCTGACTATCAAAGTTGCTCGGTGTAAACTTTTTATTGCTCTTCTATGTCCAATTTTATGAGTATAAGCTTCGTAGATTATTTCAATGCCAAAACGATAACTTTCTATTACAAATGGGCAAAACCGTTAAAAGCTCCTCCATAGAGAGAGTTGAGCAACTTCGGACCATCAAAGTTGCTCGGTGTACACTTTTTATTGTTCTTCTTTGTCAAATTTTACGAGTATAAGCTTCTGAGATTATTTCGATGCCAAAACACAACTTTCTATTAGAAATAGAGAAAATCGTTAAAAGCTCCACCATAGAGAGAGTTGAGCAACTTCGGCCGATCAAAGTTGCTCGGTGTACAATTTTATTGTTCTTCTATGTCAAATTTTATGAGATAATGCTTTCGAGATTATTACGATGGCAAAACACTAACTTTCTATGAAAAATGGGCAAAACTGTTAAAAAGCTCCTCGATAGAGAGAGTTGAGCAACTTCGAACCATCAAAGATGCTTGGTGTACACTTTTTATTGTTCTTCTATGTCAAATTTTACGAGTATAAGCTTCGTCAATTATTTCGATGCCAAAACAACAATTTTCTATTACAAATAGACAAAACCGTTAAAAGCTCCACCATAGAGAGAATTGAGCAACTTCGAACCATCAAAGTTGCTTGGTGTACACTTTTTATTGTTCTTCTATGTCAAATTTTATGAGTATAAGCTTTGTCGATTGTTTCGGTGCCAAAACAACATCTTTATATTACAAATAGACAAAACTGTTAAACGCTCCCCCATAGAGAGAATTGAGCAACTTCGGACCGTCAAAGTTCCTCGGTTTACACTTTTTATTGTTCTTCTATGTCAAATTTTACGGGCATAAGCTTCTGAGCTTATTACGATGGCAAAACACCAACTTTCTATGACAATTGAACAAAATCATTAAACGCTCCTCCATAGAGAGAGTTGAGCAACTTCGGACCATCAAGGTTGCTCCGTGTACACATTTTATTGTTCTTGTATGTCGAATTTTACGAGTATAAGCTTCCGAGATTATTTCGATGCCAAAACACCAACTTTCTATAATAAATGGTCAAAACCGTTAAAAAACTCCTCCATAGAGAGAGTTGGGCAACTTCGGACCGTCAAAGTTGCTCGGTGTACACTATTCACTGTTCTTCTATGTCAAATTTTATGAGTATAAGCTTCGTCGATTGTTTCGGTGCCAAAACAACATCTTTATATTACAAATAGACAAAACTGTTAAACGCTCCCCCATAGAGAGAATTGAGCAACTTCGGACCGTCAAAGTTCCTCGGTTTACACTTTTTATTGTTCTTCTATGTCAAATTTTACGGGCATAAGCTTCTGAGCTTATTACGATGGCAAAACACCAACTTTCTATGACAATTGGACAAAATCATTAAACGCTCCTCCATAGAGAGAGTTGAGCAACTTCGGACCATCAAGGTTGCTCCGTGTACACTTTTGGTTCTTCTTCTATGTCAAATTTTATGAGTATAAGTATCATAAATTATTTCGATGCCAAAACAACAACTTTCTATTACAAATGGACAAAACCGTTAGAATCTCAACCATAGAGAGAGTTGAGTAACTTCGGACCATCAAAGTTGCTCGGTGTACACATTTTATTGTTCTTGTACGTCGAATTTTACGAGTATAAGCTTCCGAGATTAAATCGATGCCAAAACACCAACTTTCTATAACAAATGGTCAAAACCGTTAAAAAGCTCCTCCATAGAGAGAGTTGGGCAACTTCGGACCGTCAAAGTTGCTCGGTGTACACTATTCACTGTTCTTCTATGTCAAATTTTACGAGTATAAGCTTCCATATTATTACGATGCCAAAACAACAACTTTCTATGATAAACGTGCAAAACCGTTAAAAAGCTCCTCGATAGAGAGAGTTGAGCAACTTCGGACCATCAAAGTTTCTTGGTGTACACTTTTTGTTGTTCTTCTATGTCAAATTTTCCGAATATAAGCTTCAAAGATTATTACGATGGCAAAACGCCACGTTTCTCTGACAAATGGGCAAAACCGTTAAAAACCTCCTCCATAGAGAGAGTTGAGCAACTTTGGAGTGTCAAAATTGCTCAGTGTACACTTTTTATTGTTCTTCTATGTCAAATTTTACGAGTATAAGCTTCCGAGGTTATTACGATGCCAAAACACCAACTTTCTACGACAAATAGGCAAAACCGTTAAAAAGCTCCTCCATAGAGAGAGTTGGGCAACTTCGGACCATCAAAGTTGCTCGGTGTACACATTTTATTGTTCTTCTATGTCGAATTTTACGAGTATAAGCTTCCGAGATTATTTTGATGCCAAAACACCAACTTTCTATTACAAATGGACAAAAACCGTTAAAAGCTCCTCCATAGAGAGAGTTGAGCAACTTCTGACCATCGAAGTTGCTCGGTGTACACTTTTTATTGTTCTTCTATATCCAATTTTACAAGTATAAGCTTCGTAGATTATTTCGATGCCAAAACGACAACTTTCTATTACAAATGAGCAAAACCGTTAAAAGCTCCTCCACAGAGAGAGTTGAGCAACTTCGGACCATCAAAGCTGCTCGGTGTACACTTTTTATTGTTCTTCTTTGTCAAATTTTACGAGTATAAGTTTCTGAGATTATTTCGATGTCAAAACACCAACTTTCTATTATAAATAGAGAAAATCGTTAAAAGCTCTACAATAGAGAGAGTTGAGCAACTTCGGCCCATCAAAGTTGCTCGGTGTACACTTTTTATTGTTCTTCTATGTCAAATTTTATGAGATAATGCTTTCGAGATTATTACGATGGCAAAACACCAACTTTCTATGAAAAATGGGCAAAACTGTTAAAAAGCTCCTCGATAGAGAGAGTTGAGCAACTTCGAACCATCAAAGATGCTTGGTGTACACTTTTTATTGTTCTTCTATGTCAAATTTTACGAGTATAAGCTTCGTCAATTATTTCGATGCCAAAACAACAATTTTCTATTACAAATAGACAAAACCGTTAAAAGCTCCACCATAGAGAGAATTGAGCAACTTCGAACCATCAAAGTTGCTTGGTGTACACTTTTTATTGTTCTTCTATGTCAAATTTTATGAGTATAAGCTTTGTCGATTGTTTCGGTGCCAAAACAACATCTTTATATTACAAATAGACAAAACTGTTAAACGCTCCCCCATAGAGAGAATTGAGCAACTTCGGACCGTCAAAGTTCCTCGGTTTACACTTTTTATTGTTCTTCTATGTCAAATTTTACGGGCATAAGCTTCTGAGCTTATTACGATGGCAAAACACCAACTTTCTATGACAATTGAACAAAATCATTAAACGCTCCTCCATAGAGAGAGTTGAGCAACTTCGGACCATCAAGGTTACTCCGTGTACACATTTTATTGTTCTTGTATGTCGAATTTTACGAGTATAAGCTTCCAAGATTATTTCGATGCCAAAACACCAACTTTCTATAATAAATGGTCAAAACCGTTAAAAAGCTCCTCCATAGAGAGAGTTGGGCAACTTCGGACCGTCAAAGTTGCTCGGTGTACACTATTCACTGTTCTTCTATGTCAAATTTTATGAGTATAAGTTTCGTCGATTGTTTCGGTGCCAAAACAACATCTTTATATTACAAATAGACAAAACTGTTAAACGCTCCCCCATAGAGAGAATTGAGCAACTTCGGACCGTCAAAGTTCCTCGGTTTACACTTTTTATTGTTCTTCTATGTCAAATTTTACGGGCATAAGCTTCTGAGCTTATTACGATGGCAAAACACCAACTTTCTATGACAATTGGACAAAATCATTAAACGCTCCTCCATAGAGAGAGTTGAGCAACTTCGGACCATCAAGGTTGCTCCGTGTACACTTTTGGTTCTTCTTCTATGTCAAATTTTATGAGTATAAGTATCATAAATTATTTCGATGCCAAAACAACAACTTTCTATTACAAATGGACAAAACCGTTAGAATCTCAACCATAGAGAGAGTTGAGTAACTTCGGACCATCAAAGTTGCTCGGTGTACACATTTTATTGTTCTTGTACGTCGAATTTTACGAGTATAAGCTTCCGAGATTAAATCGATGCCAAAACACCAACTTTCTATAACAAATGGTCAAAACCGTTAAAAAGCTCCTCCATAGAGAGAGTTGGGCAACTTCGGACCGTCAAAGTTGCTCGGTGTACACTATTCACTGTTCTTCTATGTCAAATTTTACGAGTATAAGCTTCCATATTATTACGATGCCAAAACAACAACTTTCTATGATAAACGTGCAAAACCGTTAAAAAGCTCCTCGATAGAGAGAGTTGAGCAACTTCGGACCATCAAAGTTTCTTGGTGTACACTTTTTGTTGTTCTTCTATGTCAAATTTTCCGAATATAAGCTTCAAAGATTATTACGATGGCAAAACGCCACGTTTCTCTGACAAATGGGCAAAACCGTTAAAAACCTCCTCCATAGAGAGAGTTGAGCAACTTTGGAGTGTCAAAATTGCTCAGTGTACACTTTTTATTGTTCTTCTATGTCAAATTTTACGAGTATAAGCTTCCGAGGTTATTACGATGCCAAAACACCAACTTTCTACGACAAATAGGCAAAACCGTTAAAAAGCTCCTCCATAGAGAGAGTTGGGCAACTTCGGACCATCAAAGTTGCTCGGTGTACACATTTTATTGTTCTTCTATGTCGAATTTTACGAGTATAAGCTTCCGAGATTATTTTGATGCCAAAACACCAACTTTCTATTACAAATGGACAAAAACCGTTAAAAGCTCCTCCATAGAGAGAGTTGAGCAACTTCTGACCATCGAAGTTGCTCGGTGTACACTTTTTATTGTTCTTCTATATCCAATTTTACAAGTATAAGCTTCGTAGATTATTTCGATGCCAAAACGACAACTTTCTATTACAAATGAGCAAAACCGTTAAAAGCTCCTCCACAGAGAGAGTTGAGCAACTTCGGACCATCAAAGCTGCTCGGTGTACACTTTTTATTGTTCTTCTTTGTCAAATTTTACGAGTATAAGTTTCTGAGATTATTTCGATGTCAAAACACCAACTTTCTATTATAAATAGAGAAAATCGTTAAAAGCTCTACAATAGAGAGAGTTGAGCAACTTCGGCCCATCAAAGTTGCTCGGTGTACACTTTTTATTGTTCTTCTATGTCAAATTTTATGAGATAATGCTTTCGAGATTATTACGATGGCAAAACACCAACTTTCTATGAAAAATGGGCAAAACTGTTAAAAAGCTCCTCGATAGAGAGAGTTGAGCAACTTCGAACCATCAAAGATGCTTGGTGTACACTTTTTATTGTTCTTCTATGTCAAATTTTACGAGTATAAGCTTCGTCAATTATTTCGATGCCAAAACAACAATTTTCTATTACAAATAGACAAAACCGTTAAAAGCTCCACCATAGAGAGAATTGAGCAACTTCGAACCATCAAAGTTGCTTGGTGTACACTTTTTATTGTTCTTCTATGTCAAATTTTATGAGTATAAGCTTTGTCGATTGTTTCGGTGCCAAAACAACATCTTTATATTACAAATAGACAAAACTGTTAAACGCTCCCCCATAGAGAGAATTGAGCAACTTCGGACCGTCAAAGTTCCTCGGTTTACACTTTTTATTGTTCTTCTATGTCAAATTTTACGGGCATAAGCTTCTGAGCTTATTACGATGGCAAAACACCAACTTTCTATGACAATTGAACAAAATCATTAAACGCTCCTCCATAGAGAGAGTTGAGCAACTTCGGACCATCAAGGTTACTCCGTGTACACATTTTATTGTTCTTGTATGTCGAATTTTACGAGTATAAGCTTCCAAGATTATTTCGATGCCAAAACACCAACTTTCTATAATAAATGGTCAAAACCGTTAAAAAGCTCCTCCATAGAGAGAGTTGGGCAACTTCGGACCGTCAAAGTTGCTCGGTGTACACTATTCACTGTTCTTCTATGTCAAATTTTATGAGTATAAGTTTCGTCGATTGTTTCGGTGCCAAAACAACATCTTTATATTACAAATAGACAAAACTGTTAAACGCTCCCCCATAGAGAGAATTGAGCAACTTCGGACCGTCAAAGTTCCTCGGTTTACACTTTTTATTGTTCTTCTATGTCAAATTTTACGGGCATAAGCTTCTGAGCTTATTACGATGGCAAAACACCAACTTTCTATGACAATTGGACAAAATCATTAAACGCTCCTCCATAGAGAGAGTTGAGCAACTTCGGACCATCAAGGTTGCTCCGTGTACACTTTTGGTTCTTCTTCTATGTCAAATTTTATGAGTATAAGTATCATAAATTATTTCGATGCCAAAACAACAACTTTCTATTACAAATGGACAAAACCGTTAGAATCTCAACCATAGAGAGAGTTGAGTAACTTCGGACCATCAAAGTTGCTCGGTGTACACATTTTATTGTTCTTGTACGTCGAATTTTACGAGTATAAGCTTCCGAGATTAAATCGATGCCAAAACACCAACTTTCTATAACAAATGGTCAAAACCGTTAAAAAGCTCCTCCATAGAGAGAGTTGGGCAACTTCGGACCGTCAAAGTTGCTCGGTGTACACTATTCACTGTTCTTCTATGTCAAATTTTACGAGTATAAGCTTCCATATTATTACGATGCCAAAACAACAACTTTCTATGATAAACGTGCAAAACCGTTAAAAAGCTCCTCGATAGAGAGAGTTGAGCAACTTCGGACCATCAAAGTTTCTTGGTGTACACTTTTTGTTGTTCTTCTATGTCAAATTTTCCGAATATAAGCTTCAAAGATTATTACGATGGCAAAACGCCACGTTTCTCTGACAAATGGGCAAAACCGTTAAAAACCTCCTCCATAGAGAGAGTTGAGCAACTTTGGAGTGTCAAAATTGCTCAGTGTACACTTTTTATTGTTCTTCTATGTCAAATTTTACGAGTATAAGCTTCCGAGGTTATTACGATGCCAAAACACCAACTTTCTACGACAAATAGGCAAAACCGTTAAAAAGCTCCTCCATAGAGAGAGTTGGGCAACTTCGGACCATCAAAGTTGCTCGGTGTACACATTTTATTGTTCTTCTATGTCGAATTTTACGAGTATAAGCTTCCGAGATTATTTTGATGCCAAAACACCAACTTTCTATTACAAATGGACAAAAACCGTTAAAAGCTCCTCCATAGAGAGAGTTGAGCAACTTCTGACCATCGAAGTTGCTCGGTGTACACTTTTTATTGTTCTTCTATATCCAATTTTACAAGTATAAGCTTCGTAGATTATTTCGATGCCAAAACGACAACTTTCTATTACAAATGAGCAAAACCGTTAAAAGCTCCTCCACAGAGAGAGTTGAGCAACTTCGGACCATCAAAGCTGCTCGGTGTACACTTTTTATTGTTCTTCTTTGTCAAATTTTACGAGTATAAGTTTCTGAGATTATTTCGATGTCAAAACACCAACTTTCTATTATAAATAGAGAAAATCGTTAAAAGCTCTACAATAGAGAGAGTTGAGCAACTTCGGCCCATCAAAGTTGCTCGGTGTACACTTTTTATTGTTCTTCTATGTCAAATTTTACGAGTATAAGCTTCCGAGATTATTACGAGGGCAAAACACCAACTTCCTATGACAAATGGTCAAAACCGTTAAAAAGCTCCTCCATAAAGAGAGTTGAGCAACTTCGCACCGTCAAAGTTGCTCGGTGTACACTTTTTATTGTTCTTCTATGTCAAAATTTATGACATAAAGCTTTCGAGATTATTACGATGGCAAAACACCAACTTCCTATGAAAAATGGGCAAAATCATTAAAAAGCTCCACGATAGAGAGAGTTGAGCAACTTCGAACCATCAAAGATGCTTGGTGTACACTTTTTATTGTTCTTTTATGTCAAATTTTACGAGTATAAGCTTCGTCGATTGTTTTGGTGCCAATACAACAACTTTATATTACAAATAGACAAAACCGTTAAAAGCTCCACCATAGAGAAAGATGAGCAACTTCGGCCCATCAAAGTTGCTCGGTGTACACTTTTTATTATTCTTCTATGTCAAATTTTACGAGTATAAGCTTCCGAGATTATTACGAGGGCAAAACACCAACTTTCTGTGAAATGGTCAAAACCGTTAAAAAGCTCCTCCATAAAGAGAGTTGAGCAACTTTGGACCGTCAAAGTTGCTCGGTGTACACTTGTTATTGTTCTTCTATGTCAAACTTTACGAGTATAAGATTCGTCGATTGTTTTGATGCCAAAACAACAACTTTCTATTACAAATGGGCAAAACCGTTAAAAGCTCCTCCACAGAGAGAGTTGAGCAACTTCGGACGATCAAAGTTGCTCGGTGTACACTTTTTATTGTTCTTCTTTGTCAAATTTTACGAGTATAAGTTTCTGAGATTATTTCGATGTCAAAACACCAACTTTCTATTATAAATAGAGAAAATCGTTAAAAGCTCTACCATAGAGAGAGTTGAGCAACTTCGGACCATCAAAGTTGCTCGGAGTACACTTTTTATTGTTCTTCTTTGTCAAATTTTACGAGGATAAGCTTCTGAGATTATTTCGATGCCAAAATACCAACTTTCTATTAGAAATAGAGAAAATCATTAAAAGCTCCACCCTAGAGAGACTTGAGCAACTTCGGCCCATCAAAGTTGCTCGGTGTACAATTTTATTGTTCTTCTATGTCAAATTTTATGAGGTAAAGCTTTCGAGATTATTACGATGGCAAAACACCTACTTTCTATGACAAATGGGCAAAACTGTTAAAAGGCTCCTCGATAGAGAGAGTTGAGCAATTTCGAACCATCAAAGACGCTTGGTGTACACTTTTTATTGTTCTTCTTTGTCAAATTTTACGAGTATAACTTTCTGAGATTATTTCGATGTCAAAACACCAACTTTCTATTACAAATGGACAAAAGCCGTTAAAAGCTCCTCCATAGAGAGAGTTGAGAAACTTCTGACCATCGAAGTTGCTCGGTGTACACTTTTTATTGTTCTTTTATGTCGAATTTTACGAGTATAAGCTTCCGAGATTATTTTGATGCCAAAACACCAACTTTCTATTACAAATGGACAAAAACTGTTAAAAGCTCCTCCATAGAGAGAGTTGAGCAACTTCTGACCATCGAAGTTGCTCGGTGCACACTTTTTATTGTTCTTCTATATCCAATTTTACAAGTATAAGCTTCGTAGATTATTTCGATGCCAAAACGACAACTTTCTATTACAAATAGACAAAACCGTTAAAAGCTCCACCATAGAGAGAGTTGAGCAACTTCGAACCATCAAAGTTGCTTGGTGTACAATTTTTATTGTTCTTCTATGTCAAATTTTATGAGTATAAGCTTCGTCGATTGTTTCGGTGCCAAAACAACATCTTTATATTACAAATAGACAAAACTGTTAAACGCTCCAACATAGAGAGAATTGAGCAACTTCAGACCGTCAGAGTTCCTCGGTTTACACATTTTATTGTTCTTCTATGTCAAATTTTACGAGTATAAGTTTCTGAGATTATTTCGATGTCAAAACACCAACTTTCTATTATAAATAGAGAAAATCGTTAAAAGCTCTACCATAGAGAGAGTTGAGCAACTTCGGACCATCAAAGTTGCTCGGTGTACACTTTTTATTGTTCTTCTTTGTCAAGTTTTACGAGGATAAGCTTCTGAGATTATTTCGATGCCAAAATACCAACTTTCTATTAGAAATAGAGAAAATCATTAAAAGCTCCACCATAGAGAGAATTGAGCAACTTCGAACCATCAAAGTTGCTTGGTGTACACTTTTTATTGTTCTTCTATGTCAAATTTTATGAGTATAAGCTTCGTCGATTGTTTCGGTGCCAAAACAACATCTTTATATTACAAATAAACAAAACTGTTAAACGCTCCCCCATAGAGAGAATTGAGCAACTTCGGACCGTCATAGTTCCTCGGTTTACACTTTTTATTGTTCTTCTATGTCAAATTTTACGGGCATAAGCTTCTGAGCTTATTACGATGGCAAAACACCAACTTTCTATGACAATTGGACAAAATCATTAAACGCTCCTCCATAGAGAGAGTTGAGCAACTTCGGACCATCAAGGTTGCTCCGTGTACACATTTTATTGTTCTTGTATGTCGAATTTTACGAGTATAAGCTTCCGAGATTATTTCGATGCCAAAACACCAACTTTCTATAACAAATGGTCAAAACCGTTAAAAAGCTCCTCCATAGAGAGAGTTGGGCAACTTCGGACCGTCAAAGTTGCTCGGTGTACACTATTCACTATTCTTCTATGTCAAATTTTATGAGTATAAGCTTCGTCGATTGTTTCGGTGCCAAAACAACATCTTTATATTACAAATAGACAAAACTGTTAAACGCTTCCCCATAGAGAGAATTGAGCAACTTCGGACCGTCAAAGTTCCTCGGTTTACACTTTTTATTGTTCTTCTATGTCAAATTTTACGGGCATAAGCTTCTGAGCTTATTACGATGGCAAAACACCAACTTTCTATGACAATTGGACAAAATCATTAAACGCTCCTCCATAGAGAGAGTTGAGCAACTTCGGACCATCAAGGTTGCTCCGTGTACACTTTTGGTTCTTCTTCTATGTCAAATTTTATGAGTATAAGTATCATAAATTATTTCGATGCCAAAACAACAACTTTCTATTACAAATGGACAAAACCGTTAGAATCTCAACCATAGAGAGAGTTGAGTAACTTCGGACCATCAAAGTTGCTCGGTGTACACATTTTATTATTCTTGTACGTCGAATTTTACGAGTATAAGCTTCCGAGATTAAATCGATGCCAAAACACCAACTTTCTATAACAAATGGTCAAAACCGTTAAAAAGCTCCTCCATAGAGAGAGTTGGGCAACTTCGGACCGTCAAAGTTGCTCGGTGTACACTATTCACTGTTCTTCTATGTCAAATTTTACGAGTATAAGCTTCCATATTATTACGATGCCAAAACACCAACTTTCTATGACTAACGTGCAAAACCGTTAAAAACCTCCTCGATAGAGAGAGTTGAGCAACTTCGGACCATCAAAGTTGCTTGGTGTACACTTTTTGTTGTTCTTCTATGTCAAATTTTTCGAATATAAGCTTCAAAGATTATTACGATGGCAAAACACCACGTTTCTCTGACAAATGGGCAAAACCGTTAAAAACCTCCTCCATAGAGAAAGTTGAGCAACTTCGGAGTGTCAAAATTGCTTAGTGTACACTTTTTATTGTTCTTCTATGTCAAATTTTACGAGTATAAGCTTCCGAGGTTATTACGATGCCAAAACACCAACTTTCTACGACAAATGGGCAAAACCGTTAAAAAGCTCCTCTATAAAGAGAGTTGAGCAACTTCGGACCATCAAAGATGCTTGGTGTACACTTTTTATTGTTCTTCTATGTCAAATTTTACGAGTATAAGCTTCGTCAATTATTTCGATGCCAAAACAACAATTTTCTATTACAAATAGACAAAACCGTTAAAAGCTCCACCATAGAGAGAATTGAGCAACTTCGAACCATCAAAGTTGCTTGGTGTACACTTTTTATTGTTCTTCTATGTCAAATTTTATGAGTATAAGCTTTGTCGATTGTTTCGGTGCCAAAACAACATCTTTATATTACAAATAGACAAAACTGTTAAACGCTCCCCCATAGAGAGAATTGAGCAACTTCGGACCGTCAAAGTTCCTCGGTTTACACTTTTTATTGTTCTTCTATGTCAAATTTTACGGGCATAAGCTTCTGAGCTTATTACGATGGCAAAACACCAACTTTCTATGACAATTGGAAAAAATCATTAAACGCTCCTGCATAGAGAGAGTTGAGCAACTTCGGACCATCAAGGTTGCTCCGTGTACACGTTTTATTGTTCTTGTATGTCGAATTTTACGAGTATAAGCTTCCGAGATTATTTCGATGCCAAAACACCAACTTTCTATAACAAATGGTCAAAACCGTTAAAAAGCTCCTCCATAGAGAGAGTTGGGCAACTTCGGACCGTCAAAGTTGCTCGGTGTACACTATTCACTGTTCTTCTATGTCAAATTTTATGAGTATAAGCTTCGTCGATTGTTTCGGTGCCAAAACAACATCTTTATATTACAAATAGACAAAACTGTTAAACGCTTCCCCATAGAGAGAATTGAGCAACTTCGGACCGTCAAAGTTTCTCGGTTTACACTTTTTATTGTTCTTCTATGTCAAATTTTACGGGCATAAGCTTCTGAGCTTATTACGATGGCAAAACACCAACTTTGTATGACAATTGGACAAAATCATTAAACGCTCCTCCATAGAGAGAGTTGAGCAACTTCGGACCATCAAGGTTGCTCCGTGTACACTTTTGGTTCTTCTTCTATGTCAAATTTTATGAGTATAAGTATCATAAATTATTTCGATGCCAAAACAACAACTTTCTATTACAAATGGACAAAACCGTTAGAATCTCAACCATAGAGAGAGTTGAGTAACTTCGGACCATCAAAGTTGCTCGGTGTACACATTTTATTGTTCTTGTACGTCGAATTTTACGAGTATAAGCTTCCGAGATTAAATCGATGCCAAAACACCAACTTTCTATAACAAATGGTCAAAACCGTTAAAAAGCTCCTCCATAGAGAGAGTTGGGCAACTTCGGACCGTCAAAGTTGCTCGGTGTACACTATTCACTGTTCTTCTATGTCAAATTTTACGAGTATAAGCTTCCATATTATTACGATGCCAAAACACCAACTTTCTATGACAAACGTGCAAAACCGTTAAAAAGCTCCTCGATAGAGAGAGTTGAGCAACTTCGGACCATCAAAGTTGCTTGGTGTACACTTTTTGTTGTTCTTCTATGTCAAATTTTTCGAATATAAGCTTCAAAGATTATTACGATGGCAAAACACCACGTTTCTCTGACAAATGGGCAAAACCGTTAAAAACCTCCTCCATAGAGAATTTTGAGCAACTTCGGAGTGTCAAAATTGCTTAGTGTACACTTTTTATTGTTCTTCTATGTCAAATTTTACGAGTATAAGCTTCCGAGGTTATTACGATGCCAAAACACCAACTTTCTACGACAAATGGGCAAAACCGTTAAAAAGCTCCTCCATAAAGAGAGTTGAGCAACTTCGAACCATCAAAGATGCTTGGGGTACACTTTTTATTGTTCTTCTATGTCAAATTTTACGAGTATAAGCTTCGTCAATTATTTCGATGCCAAAACAACAATTTTCTATTACAAATAGACAGAACCGTTAAAAGATCCACCATAGAGAGAACTGAGCAACTTCGAACCATCAAAGTTGCTTGGTGTACACTTTTTATTGTTCTTCTATGTCAAATTTTATGAGTATAAGCTTCCGAGATTATTACGAGGGCAAAACACCAACTTCCTATGACAAATGGTCAAAACCGTTAAAAAGCTCCTCCATAAAGAGAGTTGAGCAACTTCGCACCGTCAAAGTTGCTCGGTGTACACTTTTTATTGTTCTTCTATGTCAAAATTTATGACATAAAGCTTTCGAGATTATTACGATGGCAAAACACCAACTTTCTATGAAAAATGGGCAAAATCATTAAAAAGCTCCACGATAGAGAGAGTTGAGCAACTTCGAACCATCAAAGATGCTTGGTGTACACTTTTTATTGTTCTTTTATGTCAAATTTTACGAGTATAAGCTTCGTCGATTGTTTTGTTGCCAATACAACAACTTTATATTACAAATAGACAAAACCGTTAAAAGCTCCACCATAGAGAAAGATGAGCAACTTCGGCCCATCAAAGTTGCTCGGTGTACACTTTTTATTATTCTTCTATGTCAAATTTTACGAGTATAAGCTTCCGAGATTATTACGAGGGCAAAACACCAACTTTCTGTGAAATGGTCAAAACCGTTAAAAAGCTCCTCCATAAAGAGAGTTGAGCAACTTTGGACCGTCAAAGTTGCTCGGTGTACACTTGTTATTGTTCTTCTATGTCAAACTTTACGAGTATAAGATTCGTCGATTGTTTTGATGCCAAAACAACAACTTTCTATTACAAATGGGCAAAACCGTTAAAATCTCCTCCACAGAGAGAGTTGAGCAACTTCGGACCATCAAAGTTGCTCGGTGTACACTTTTTATTGTTCTTCTTTGTCAAATTTTACGAGTATAAGTTTCTGAGATTATTTCGATGTCAAAACACCAACTTTCTATTATAAATAGAGAAAATCGTTAAAAGCTCTACCATAGAGAGAGTTGAGCAACTTCGGACCATCAAAGTTGCTCGGTGTACACTTTTTATTGTTCTTCTTTGTCAAGTTTTACGAGGATAAGCTTCTGAGATTATTTCGATGCCAAAATACCAACTTTCTATTAGAAATAGAGAAAATCATTAAAAGCTCCACCATAGAGAGAGTTGAGCAACTTCGTCCCATCAAAGTTGCTTGGTGTACACTTTTTATTGTTCTTCTATGTCAAATTTTATGAGTATAAGCTTCGTCGATTGTTTCGGTGCCAAAACAACATCTTTATATTACAAATAGACAAAACTGTTAAACGCTCCCCCATAGAGAGAATTGAGCAACTTCGGACCGTCATAGTTCCTCGGTTTACACTTTTTATTGTTCTTCTATGTCAAATTTTACGGGCATAACCTTCTGAGCTTATTACGATGGCAAAACACCAACTTTCTATGACAATTGGACAAAATCATTAAACGCTCCTCCATAGAGAGAGTTGAGCAACTTCGGACCATCAAGGTTGCTCCGTGTACACATTTTATTGTTCTTGTATGTCGAATTTTACGAGTATAAGCTTCCGAGATTATTTCGATGCCAAAACACCAACTTTCTATAACAAATGGTCAAAACCGTTAAAAAGCTCCTCCATAGAGAGAGTTGGGCAACTTCGGACCGTCAAAGTTGCTCGGTGTACACTATTCACTGTTCTTCTATGTCAAATTTTATGAGTATAAGCTTCGTCGATTGTTTCGGTGCCAAAACAACATCTTTATATTACAAATAGACAAAACTGTTAAACGCTCCAACATAGAGAGAATTGAGCAACTTCGGACCGTCAGAGTTCCTCGGTTTACACATTTTATTGTTCTTCTATGTCAAATTTTACGGGCATAAGCTTTTGAGCTTATTACGATGGCAAAACACCAACTTTCTATGACAAATGGACAAAATCATTAAACGCTCCTCCATAGAGAGAGTTGAGCAACTTTGGACCATCAAGGTTGCTCCGTGTACACTTTTCGTTCTTCTTCTATGTCAAATTTTATGAGTATAAGTATCATAGATTATTTCGATGCCAAAACAACAACTTTCTATTACAAATGGACAAAACCGTTAGAAGCTCAACCATAGAGAGAATTGAGCAACTTCGGACCATCAAAGTTGCTCGGTGTACACATTTTATTGTTCTTGTATGTCGAATTTTACGAGTATAAGCTTCCGAGATTATTTCGATGCCAAAACACCAACTTTCTATAACAAATGGTCAAAACCGTTAAAAAGCTCCTCCACAGAGAGAGTTGGGCAACTTCGGACCGTCAAAGTTGCTCGGTGTACACTATTCACTGTTCTTCTATGTCAAATTTTACGAGTATAAGCTTGCATATTATTACGATGCCAAAACACCAACTTTCTATGAAAAACGTGCAAAACCGTTAAAAAGCTCCTCGATAGAGAGAGTTGAGCAACTTCGGACCATCAAAGTTGCTTGGTGTACACTTTTTGTTGTTCTTCTATGTCAAATTTTTCGAATAGACGCTTCAAAGATTATTACGATGGCAAAACACCACGTTTCTCTGACAAATGGGAAAAACCGTTAAAAACCTCCTCCATAGAGAGAGTTAAGCAACTTCGGAGTGTCAAAATTGCTTAGTGTACACTTTTTATTGTTCTTCTATGTCAAATTTTACGAGTATAAGCTTCCGAGGTTATTACGATGCCAAAACACCAACTTTCTACGACAAATGGGCAAAACCGTTAAAAAGCTCCTCCATAAAGAGAGTTGAGCAACTTCGGACCGTCAACGTTGCTCGGTGTACACTTTTTATTGTTCTTCTATGTCAAACTTTACGAGTATAAGATTCGTCGATTGTTTTGATGCCAAAACAACAACTTTCTATTACAAATGGGCAAAACCGTTAAAAGCTCATCCACAGAGAGAGTTGAGCAACTTCGGACCATCAAAGTTGCTCGGTGTACACTTTTTATTGTTCTTCTATGTCAAATTTTACGAGTATAAGCTTCGTCAATTATTTCGATGCCAAAACAACAATTTTCTATTACAAATAGACAAAACCGTTTAAAGCTCCACCATAGAGAGAGTTGAGCAACTTCGAACCATCAAAGTTGCTTGGTGTACACTTTTTATTGTTCTTCTATGTCAAATTTTATGAGTATAAGCTTTGTCGATTGTTTCGGTGCCAAAACAACATCTTTATATTACAAATAGACAAAACTGTTAAACGCTCCACCATAGAGAGAATTGAGCAACTTCGGACCGTCAAAGTTCCTCGGTTTACACATTTTATTGTTCTTCTATGTCAAATTTTACGGGCATAAGCTTCTGAGCTTATTAGGATGGCAAAACACCAACTTTCTATGACAAATGGACAAAATCAATAAACGCTCCTCCATAGAGAGAGTTGAGCAACTTCGGACCATCAAGGTTGCTCCGTGTACACTTTTCGTTCTTCTTCTATGTCAAATTTTATGAGTATAAGTATCATAGATTATTTCGATGCCAAAACAACAACTTTCTATTACAAATGGACAAAACCGTTGGAAGCTCAACCATAGAGAGAGTTGAGCAACTTCGGACCATCAAAGTTGCTCGGTGTACACATTTTATTGTTCTTGTATGTCGAATTTTACGAGTATATGCTTCCCAGATTATTTCGATGCCAAAACACCAACTTTCTATAACAAATGGTCAAAACCGTTAAAAAGCTCCTCCATAGAGAGAGTTGGGCAACTTCGGACCGTCAAAGTTGCTCGGTGTACACTATTCACTGTTCTTCTATGTCAAATTTTACGAGTATAAGCTTCCATATTATTACGATGCCAAAACACCAACTTTCTATGACAAAGCAAAACCGTTAAAAAGCTCCTCGATAGAGAGAGTTGAGCAACTTCGGACCATCAAAGTTGCTTGGTGTATACTTTTTGTTGTTCTTCTATGTCAAATTTTTCGAATATAAGCTTCAAAGATTATTACGATGGCAAAACACCACGTTTCTCTGACAAATGGGAAAAACCGTTAAAAACCTCCTCCATAGAGAGAATTGAGCAACTTCGGAGTGCCAAAATTGCTTAGTGTACACTTTTTATTGTTCTTCTATGTCAAATTTTACGAGTATAAGCTTCCGAGGTTATTGCGATGCCAAAACACCAACTTTCTACGACAAATGGGCAAAACCGTTAAAAAGCTCCTCCATAAAGAGAGTTGAGCAACTTCGGACCGTCAAAGTTGCTCCGTCTACACTTTTTATTGTTCTTCTATGTCAAACTTTACGAGTATAAGATTCGTCGATTGTTTTGGTGCCAATACAACAACTTTATATTATAAATCGACAAAACCGTTAAAAGCTCCACCATGGAGAAAGATGAGCAACTTCGGCCCATCAAAGTTGCTCGGTGTACACTTTTTATTGTTCTTCAATGTCAAATTTTACGAGTATAAGCTTCCGAGATTATTACGAGGGCAAAACACCAACTTTCTGTGACAAATGGTCAAAACCGTTAAAAAGCTCCTCCATAAAGAGAGTTGAGCAACTTCGGACCGTCAACGTTGCTCGGTGTACACTTTTTATTGTTCTTCTATGTCAAACTTTACGAGTATAAGATTCGTCGATTGTTTTGATTCCAAAACAACAACTTTCTATTACAAATGGGCAAAACCGTTAAAAGCTCCTCCACAGAGAGAGTTGAGCAACTTCGGACCATCAAAGTTGCTCGGTGTACACTTTTTATTGTTCTTCTTTGTCAAATTTTACGAGTATAAGTTTCTGAGATTATTTCGATGTCAAAACACCAACTTTCTATTATAAATAGAGAAAATCGTTAAAAGCTCTATCACAGAGAGAGTTGAGCAACTTCGGACCATCAAAGTTGCTTGGTGTACACTTTTTACTGTTCTTCTTTGTCAAATTTTACGAGTATAAGCTTCTGAGATTATTTCGATGCCAAAACGCCAACTTTCTATTAGAAATAGAGAAAATCGTTAAAAGCTCCACCATAGAGAGAGTTGAGCAACTTCGGCCCATCAAAGTTGCTCGGTGTACAATTTTATTGTTCTTC
The DNA here is from genome assembly GCA_963580455.1 of Euonymus europaeus. Lineage (NCBI taxonomy): Eukaryota > Viridiplantae > Streptophyta > Magnoliopsida > Celastrales > Celastraceae > Euonymus > Euonymus europaeus. Next base: position 12,377,787 of record OY756965.1, read on the forward strand.
TATGTCAAATTTTATGAGATAAAGCTTTCGAGATTATTACGATGGCAAAACACCAACTTTCTATGACAAATGGGCAAAACTGTTAAAAAGCTCCTCGATAGAGAGAGTTGAGCAACTTCGAACCACCAAAGATGCTTGGTGTACACTTTTTATTGTTCTTCTATGTCAAATTTTACGAGTATAAGCTTCGTCAATTATTTCGATGCCAAAACAACAATTTTCTATTACAAATAGGCAAAACCGTTAAAAGCTCCACCATAGAGAGAGTTGAGCAACTTCGAACCATCAAAGTTGCTTGGTGTACACTTTTTATTGTTCTTCTATGTCAAATTTTATGAGTATAAGCTTCGTCGATTGTATCGGTGCCAAAACAACATCTTTATATTACAAATAGACAAAACTGTTAAACGCTCCACCATAGAGAGAATTGAGCAACTTCGGACCGTTAAAGTTCCTCGGTTTACACTTTTTATTGTTCTTCTATGTCAAATTTTACGGGCATAAGCTTCTGAGCTTATTACGATGGCAAAACACCAACTTTCTATGAAAAATGGACAAAATCATTAAACGCTCCTCCATAGAGAGAGTTGAGCAACTTCGGACCATCAAGGTTGCTCCGTGTACACTTTTCGTTCTTCTTCTATGTCAAATTTTATGAGTATAAGTATCATAGATTATTTCGATGCCAAAACAACAACTTTCTATTACAAATGGACAAAACCGTTAGAAGCTCAACCATAGAGAGAGTTGAGCAACTTCGGACCATCAAAGTTGCTCGGTGTACACATTTTATTGTTCTTGTATGTCGAATTGTACGAGTATAAGCTTCGGAGATTATTTCGATGACAAAACACCAACTTTCTATAACAAATGGTCAAAACCGTTAAAAAGCTCCTCCATAGAGAGAGTTGGGCAACTTCGGACCGTCAAAGTTGCTCGGTGTACACTTTTTATTGTTCTTCTATGTCCAATTTTACGAGTATAAGCTTCGTCGATTGTTTCGGTGCCAAAACAACAACTTTATACTACAAACAGACAAAACCGTTAAAAGCTCCACCATAGAGAGAGTTGAGCAAATTCGTACCATCAAAGTTGCTCGGTGAAAACATTTTATTGTTCTTCTATGTCAAATTTTACGAGTATATGCTTCGAGATAATTACGATGCCAAAACACCAACTTTCTACGACAAATGGTCCAAACTGTTAAAAAGCTTCTTGATAGAGAGAGTTGAGCAACTTCGGACCATAAAAGTTGCTCGGTGTACACTTTTCATTGTTCCTCTATGTCAAATTTTACGAGTATATGCTTCTGAGATTTTTACGATGCCAAAACACCAACTTTTAATGACAAATGGGAAAATCCGTTAAGAAGCTCCTCCATAGAGAGAGTTGATCAACTTCGGACTGTCAAAGTTGCTCGGTGTACACTTTTTATTGTTCTTCTATGTCGAATTTTACGAGTATAAGCTTCCGAGATTATTTCGATGCGGAAACACCAACTTTCTATGACAAATGGTCAAAATCGTTAAAAGCTCCTCCATAGAGAGAGTTGGGCAACTTCGGACCATCAAAGTTGCTCGGTGTACACATTTTATTGTTCTTCTATGTCGAATTTTACGAGTATAAGCTTCCGAGATTATTTCGATGCCAAAACACCAATTTTCTATTACAAATGGACAAAAACCGTTAAAAGCTCCTCCATAGAGAGAGTTGAGCAACTTCTGACCATCGAAGTTCCTCGGTGTACACTTTTTATTGTTCTTCTATATCCAATTTTACGAGTATAAGCTTCGTAGATTATTTCGATGCCAAAACGACAACTTTCTATTACAAATGGGCAAAACCGTTAAAAGCTCATCCACAGAGAGAGTTGAGCAACTTCGGACCATCAAAGTTGCTCGGTGTACACTTTTTATTGTTCTTCATTGTCAAATTTTACGAGTATAAGCTTTCGAGATTATTACAAAGGAAAAATACCAACTTTCTATAATAAATGGACAAAACCGTTAAAAAGCACCTCGATAGAGAGAGTTGAGCAATTTCGGACAGTCAGAGTTGCTTGTTGTACACTTTTTATTGTTCTTCTATGTCAAATTTTACGAGTATAAGCTTCCGAGGTTATTATGATGCCAAAACACCGAGTTTCTATGACAAATGGGCAGAACGGTTAAAAGCCCCTCGATAGAGAGAGTTGAGCAACTTCGAACCATCAAAGTTGCTAGGTGTACACTTTTTATTGTTCTTCTATATCAAATTTTATGAGTATAAGCTTCGTCGATTGTTTCGATGCCAAAACAACAACTTTCAATTACAAATAGACAAAACCGTTAAAAGCTCCACCATAGAGAGAATTGAGCAACTTTGGACCATCAAAGTTGCTCGGTGTACACTTTTTATTGTTCTTCTATGTCAAATTTTACGAGTATAAGCTTCCGAGGTTATTACGATGCCAAAACACCAACTTTCTATGACCAATGGTCCAAACCGTTAAAAAGCTCCTCCATAGAGAGAGTTGAGCAACTTCGAACCATCACAGTTGCTCGATGTACAATTTTATTGTTCTTCTATGTCAAATTTTACGAGTATATGCTTCGAGATAATTACGATGCCAAAACACCAACTTTCTACGACAAATGGTCCAAACCCTTAAAACGCTCCTTGATAGAGAGATTTGAGCAACTTCGGACCATAAACGTTGCTCGGTGTATACTTTTTATTGTTCTACTATGTCAAACTTTACGAGTATAAGCTTCCGAGATTATTTCGATGCCAAAACAACAACTTTCTATGACAAATGGACAAAAACCATTAAAAGCTCCTCCATAGAGAGAGTTGAGCAGCTTCTGACCATCAAAGTTGCTCGGTGTACACTTTTTAATGTTCTTCTAAGCCCAATTTTATGAGTATAAGCTTCGTCGATTAATTCGGTGCCAAAACAACAACTTTATACTAAAAATATACAAAACCGTTAAAAGCTCCACCATAGAGAGAGTTGAGCAAATTCGTACCATCAAAGTTGCTCGGTGTACACTTTTTATTGTTCTTGTATGTCAAATTGTACGAGTATAAGCTTTCGAGATTTTTACGATGCCAAAACATCAACTTTCTATGACAAATGGGAAAATCCGTTAAAAAGCTCCTCCATAGAGAGAGTTGAGCAACATCTGACCGTCAAAGTTTCTCGGTGTACACTTTTTATTGTTCTTCTATGTCCAATTTTACGAGTATAAGCTTCGTCGATTGTTTCGGTGCCAAAACAACAACTTTATACTACAAACAGACAAAACCGTTAAAAGCTCCACCATAGAGAGAGTTGAGCAAATTCGTACCATCAAAGTTGCTCGGTGAAAAAATTTTATTGTTCTTCTATGTCAAATTTTACGAGTATATGCTTCGAGATAATTACGATGCCAAAACACCAACTTTCTACGACAAATGGTCAAAACTGTTAAAAAGCTTCTTGATAGAGAGAGTTGAGCAACTTCGGACCATAAAAGTTGCTCGGTGTACACTTTTCATTGTTCCTCTATGTCAAATTTTACGAGTATATGCTTCTGAGATTTTTACGATGCCAAAACACCAACTTTCTATGACAAATGGGAAAATCCGTTAAAAAGCTCCTCCATAGAGAGAGTTGATCAACTTCGGACCGTCAAAGTTGCTCGGTGTACACTTTTTATTGTTCTTCTATGTCGAATTTTACGAGTATAAGCTTCCGAGATTATTTCGATGCGGAAACACCAACTTTCTATGACAAATGGTCAAAACCGTTAAAAGCTCCTCCATAGAGAGAGTTGGGCAACTTCGGACCATCAAAGTTGCTCGGTGTACACATTTTATTGTTCTTCTATGTCGAATTTTACGAGTATAAGCTTCCGAGATTATTTCGATGCCAAAACACCAATTTTCTATTACAAATGGACAAAAACCGTTAAAAGCTCCTCCATAGAGAGAGTTGAGCAACTTCTGACCATCGAAGTTCCTCGGTGTACACTTTTTATTGTTCTTCTATATCCAATTTTACGAGTATAAGCTTCGTAGATTATTTCGATGCCAAAACGACAACTTTCTATTACAAATGGGCAAAACCGTTAAAAGCTCATCCACAGAGAGAGTTGAGCAACTTCGGACCATCAAAGTTGCTCGGTGTACACTTTTTATTGTTCTTCATTGTCAAATTTTACGAGTATAAGCTTTCGAGATTATTACAAAGGAAAAATACCAACTTTCTATAATAAATGGACAAAACCGTTAAAAAGCACCTCGATAGAGAGAGTTGAGCAATTTCGGACAGTCAGAGTTGCTTGTTGTACACTTTTTATTGTTCTTCTATGTCAAATTTTACGAGTATAAGCTTCCGAGGTTATTATGATGCCAAAACACCGAGTTTCTATGACAAATGGGCAGAACGGTTAAAAGCCCCTCGATAGAGAGAGTTGAGCAACTTCGAACCATCAAAGTTGCTAGGTGTACACTTTTTATTGTTCTTCTATATCAAATTTTATGAGTATAAGCTTCGTCGATTGTTTCGATGCCAAAACAACAACTTTCAATTACAAATAGACAAAACCGTTAAAAGCTCCACCATAGAGAGAATTGAGCAACTTTGGACCATCAAAGTTGCTCGGTGTACACTTTTTATTGTTCTTCTATGTCAAATTTTACGAGTATAAGCTTCCGAGGTTATTACGATGCCAAAACACCAACTTTCTATGACCAATGGTCCAAACCGTTAAAAAGCTCCTCCATAGAGAGAGTTGAGCAACTTCGAACCATCACAGTTGCTCGATGTACAATTTTATTGTTCTTCTATGTCAAATTTTACGAGTATATGCTTCGAGATAATTACGATGCCAAAACACCAACTTTCTATGACAAATGGACAAAAACCATTAAAAGCTCCTCCATAGAGAGAGTTGAGCAGCTTCTGACCATCAAAGTTGCTCGGTGTACACTTTTTAATGTTCTTCTAAGCCCAATTTTATGAGTATAAGCCTCGTCGATTAATTCGGTGCCAAAACAACAACTTTATACTAAAAATATACAAAACCGTTAAAAGCTCCACCATAGAGAGAGTTGAGCAAATTCGTACCATCAAAGTTGCTCGGTGTACACTTTTTATTGTTTTTGTATGTCAAATTTTACGAGTATAAGCTTTCGAGATTTTTACGATGCCAAAACATCAACTTTCAATGACAAATGGGAAAATCCGTTAAAAAGCTCCTCCATAGAGAGAGTTGAGCAACTTCTGACCGTCAAAGTTTCTCGGTGTACACTTTTTATTGTTCTTCTATGTCCAATTTTACGAGTATAAGCTTCGTCGATTGTTTCGGTGCCAAAACAACAACTTTATACTACAAACAGACAAAACCGTTAAAAGCTCCACCATAGAGAGAGTTGAGCAAATTCGTACCATCAAAGTTGCTCGGTGAAAACATTTTATTGTTCTTCTATGTCAAATTTTACGAGTATATGCTTCGAGATAATTACGATGCCAAAACACCAACTTTCTACGACAAATGGTCCAAACTGTTAAAAAGCTTCTTGATAGAGAGAGTTGAGCAACTTCGGACCATAAAAGTTGCTCGGTGTACACTTTTCATTGTTCCTCTATGTCAAATTTTACGAGTATATGCTTCTGAGATTTTTACGATGCCAAAACACCAACTTTCTATGACAAATGGGAAAATCCGTTAAAAAGCTCCTCCATAGAGAGAGTTGATCAACTTCGGACCGTCAAAGTTGCTCGGTGTACACTTTTTATTGTTCTTCTATGTCGAATTTTACGAGTATAAGCTTCCGAGATTATTTCGATGCGGAAACACCAACTTTCTATGACAAATGGTCAAAACCGTTAAAAAGCTCCTCCATATAGAGAGTTGGGCAACTTCGGACCGTCAAAGTTGCTCGGTGAACAATTTTTATTGTTCTTCTATGTCAAATTTTATGAGATAAAGCTTTCGAGATTATTACGATGGCAAAACACCAACTTTCTATGACAAATGGGTAAAACCGTTAAAAAGCTCTGCGATAGAGAGATTTGAGCAACTTCGAACCATCAAAGATGATTGGTGTATACTTATTATTGTTCTACTATGTCAAACTTTACGAGTATAAGCTTCCGAGATTATTTCGATGCCAAAACAACAACTTTCTATGACAAATGGACAAACACCGTTAAAGGCTCCTCCATAGAGAGAGTTGGGCAACTTCTGACCATCAAAGTTGCTCGGTGTACACTTTTTATTGTTCTTCTATGTCAAATTTTACGAGTATAAGCTTTCGAGGTTATTACGATGCCAAAACACCAACTTTCTATGACCAATGGTCCAAACCGTTAAAAAGCTCCTCCATAGAGAGAGTTGAGCAACTTCGAACCATCAAAGTTGCTCGGTGTACAATTTTATTGTTCTTCTATGTCAAATTTTACGAGTATATGCTTCGAGATAATTACGATGCCAAAACACCAACTTTCTATTAGAAATAGAGAAAATCATCAAAAGCTCTACCATAAAGAGAGTTGATCAACTTCGCCCTACAAAGTTGCATGTTGTACACTTATTATTGTTCTTCTATGTCAAATTTTACGAGTATAAGCTTCAGAGATTATTACGATGGAAAAACACCAACTTTCTATGACAAATGGGCACAACCGTTAAAAAGCTCCTCGATAGAGAGAGTTGAGCAACTTCGAAACATCAAAGATGCTTGGTGTACACTTTTTATTGTTCTTCTATGTCGAATTTTATGAGAATAAGCTTCCGAGATTATTTTGATGCCGAAAAATCAACTTTCTATGACAAATGGTCAAAACCGTTAAAAAGCTCCTCCATAGAGAGAGTTGAGCAACTTCGGACCGTCAAAGTGGCTCGGTGTACAATTTTTATTGTTCTTCTATGTCAAATTTTATGAGATAAAGCTTTCGAGATTACTACGATGGCAAAATACCAACTTTCTATGACAAATGAGCAAAACCGTTAAAAAGCTCCTCGATAGAGAGAGTTGTGCAACTTCGAACCATCAAAGATGCTTGGTGTACACTTTTTATTGTTCTTCTATGTCAAATTTTACGAGTATAAGCTTCGTCGATTGTTTTAGTGCCAAAACAACAACTTTATATTGCAAATAGACAAAACCGTTAAAAGCTCCACCATAGAGAGAGATGAGCAACTTCGGAGGATAAAAGTTCCTCTGTGTACACTTTTTATTGTTCTTCTATGTCAAATTTTACGAGTATAAGCTTCTGAGATTATTTCGATGCCAAAATGCCAACTTTCTATTAGAAAAAAAGAAAATCGTTAAAAGCTCCACCATAGAGAGAGTTGAGCAACTTCGGCCCATCAAAGTTGCTCGGTGTACAATTTTATTGTTCTTCTATGTCAAATTTTATGAGATAAAGCTTTCGAGATTATTACGATGGCAAAACACCAACTTTCTATGACAAATGGTCAAAACTGTTAGAAAGCTCCTCGATAGAGAGAGTTGAGCAACTTCGAACCATCAAAGATGCTTGGTGTACACTTTTTATTGTTCTTCTATGTCAAATTTTACGAGTATAAGCTTCGTCAATTATTTCGATGCCAAAACAACAATTTTCTATTACAAACAAGCAAAACCGTTAAAAGCTCCACCATAGAGAGAGTTGAGCAACTTCGAACCATCAAAGTTGCTTGGTGTACACTTTTTATTGTTCTTCTATGTCAAATTTTATGAGTATAAGCTTCGTCGATTGTTTCGGTGCCAAAACAACATCTTTATATTACAAATAGACAAAACTGTTAAACGCTCCACCATAGAGAGAATTGAGCAACTTCGGACCGTTAAAGTTCCTCGGTTTACACTTTTTATTGTTCTTCTATGTCAACTTTTACGGGCATAAGCTTCTGAGCTTATTACGATGGCAAAACACCAACTTTCTATGAAAAATGGACAAAATCATTAAACGCTCCTCCATAGAGAGAGTTGAGCAACTTCGGACCATCAAGGTTGCTCCGTGTACACTTTTCGTTCTTCTTCTATGTCAAATTTTATGAGTATAAGTATCATAGATTATTTCGATGCCAAAACAACAACTTTCTATTACAAATGGACAAAACCGTTAGAAGCTCAACCATAGAGAGAGTTGAGCAACTTCGGACCATCAAAGTTGCTCGGTGTACACAATTTATTGTTCTTGTATGTCGGATTTTACGAGTATAAGCTTCTGAGATTATTTCGATGACAAAACACCAACTTTCTATAACAAATGGTCAAAACCGTTAAAAAGCTCCTCCATAGAGAGAGTTGGGCAACTTCGGACCGTCAAAGTTGCTCGGTGTACACTATTCACTGTTCTTCTATGTAAAATTTTACGAGTATAAACTTCCATATTATTACGATGCCAAAACACCAACTTTCTATGACAAACGTGCAAAACCGTTAAAAAGCTCCTCGATAGAGAGAGTTGAGCAACTTCGGACCATCAAAGTTGCTTGGTGTACACTTTTTGTTGTTCTTCTATGTCAAATTTTCCGAATATAAGCTTCAATGATTATTACGATGGCAAAACACCACGTTTCTCTGACAAATGGGCAAAACCGTTAAAAACCTCCTTCATAGATAGAGTTGAGCAACTTCGGAGTGTCAAAATTGCTCAGTGTACACTTTTTATTGTTCTTCTATGTCAAATTTTATGAGTATAAGCTTCCGAGGTTATTACGATGTCAAAACACCAACTTTCTACGACAAATGGGCAAAACCATTAAAAAGCTCCTCCATAGAGAGAGTTGGGCAACTTTGGACCATCAAAGTTGCTCGGTGTACACATTTTATTGTTCTTCTATGTCGAATTTTACGAGTATAAGCTTCCGAGATTATTTCGATGCCAAAACACCAATTTTCTATTACAAATGGACAAAAACCGTTAAAAGCTCCTCCATAGAGAGAGTTGAGCAACTTCTGACCATCGAAGTTCCTCGGTGTACACTTTTTATTGTTCTTCTATATCCAATTTTACGAGTATAAGCTTCGTAGATTATTTCGATGCCAAAACGACAACTTTCTATTACAAATGGGCAAAACCGTTAAAAGCTCATCCACAGAGAGAGTTGAGCAACTTCGGACCATCAAAGTTGCTCGGTGTACACTTTTTATTGTTCTTCATTGTCAAATTTTACGAGTATAAGCTTTCGAGATTATTACAAAGGAAAAATACCAACTTTCTATAATAAATGGACAAAACCGTTAAAAAGCACCTCGATAGAGAGAGTTGAGCAATTTCGGACAGTCAGAGTTGCTTGTTGTACACTTTTTATTGTTCTTCTATGTCAAATTTTACGAGTATAAGCTTCCGAGGTTATTATGATGCCAAAACACCGAGTTTCTATGACAAATGGGCAGAACGGTTAAAAAGCCCCTCGATAGAGAGAGGTGAGCAACTTCGAACCATCAAAGTTGATAGGTGTACACTTTTTATTGTTCTTCTATATCAAATTTTATGAGTATAAGCTTCGTCGATTGTTTCGATGCCAAAACAACAACTTTCAATTACAAATAGACAAAACCGTTAAAAGCTCCACCATAGAGAGAATTGAGCAACTTTGGACCATCAAAGTTGCTCGGTGTACACTTTTTATTGTTCTTCTATGTCAAATTTTACGAGTATAAGCTTCCGAGGTTATTACGATGCCAAAACACCAACTTTCTATGACCAATGGTCCAAACCGTTAAAAAGCTCCTCCATAGAGAGAGTTGAGCAACTTCGAACCATCACAGTTGCTCGATGTACAATTTTATTGTTCTTCTATGTCAAATTTTACGAGTATATGCTTCGAGATAATTACGATGCCAAAACACCAACTTTCTACGACAAATGGTCCAAACCCTTAAAACGCTCCTCGATAGAGAGATTTGAGCAACTTCGGACCATAAAAGTTGCTCGGTGTATACTTTTTATTGTTCTACAATGTCAAACTTTACGAGTATAAGCTTCCGAGATTATTTCGATGCCAAAACAACAACTTTCTATGACAAATGGACAAAAACCATTAAAAGCTCCTCCATAGAGAGAGTTGAGCAGCTTCTGACCATCAAAGTTGCTCGGTGTACACTTTTTAATGTTCTTCTAAGCCCAATTTTATGAGTATAAGCTTCGTCGATTAATTCGGTGCCAAAACAACAACTTTATACTACAAATATACAAAACTGTTAAAAGCTCCACCATAGAGAGAGTTGAGCAAATTCGTACCATCAAAGTTGCTCGGTGTACACTTTTTATTGTTCTTGTATGTCAAATTTTACGAGTATAAGCTTTCGAGATTTTTACGATGCCAAAACACCAACTTTCTATGACAAATGGGAAAATCCGTTAAAAAGCTCCTCCATAGAGAGAGTTGAGCAACTTCGGACCGTCAAAGTTTCTCGGTGTACACTTTTTATTGTTCTTCTATGTCCAATTTTACGAGTATAAGCTTCGTCGATTGTTTCGGTGCCAAAACAACAACTTTATACTACAAACAGACAAAACCATTAAAAGCTCCACCATAGAGAGAGTTGAGCAAATTCGTACCATCAAAGTTGCTCGGTGAAAACATTTTATTGTTCTTCTATGTCAAATTTTACGAGTATATGCTTCGAGATAATTACGATGCCAAAACACCAACTTTCTACGACAAATGGTCCAAACTGTTAAAAAGCTTCTTGATAGAGAGAGTTGAGCAACTTCGGACCATAAAAGATGCTCGGTGTACACTTTTCATTGTTCCTCTATGTCAAATTTTACGAGTATATGCTTCTGAGATTTTTACGATGCCAAAACACCAACTTTCTATGACAAATGGGAAAATCCGTTAAATAGCTCCTCCATAGAGAGAGTTGATCAACTTCGGACCGTCAAAGTTGCTCGGTGTACACTTTTTATTGTTCTTCTATGTCGAATTTTACGAGTACAAGCTTCCGAGATTATTTCGATGCGGAAACACCAACTTTCTATGACAAATGGTCAAAACCGTTAAAAAGCTCCTCCATAGAGAGAGTTGGGCAACTTTGGACCGTCAAAGTTGCTCGGTGAACAATTTTTATTGTTCTTCTATGTCAAATTTTATGAGATAAAGCTTTCGAGATTATTACGATGGCAAAACACGAACTTTCTATGACAAATGGGTAAAACCGTTAAAAAGCTCTGCGATAGAGAGATTTGAGCAACTTCGAACCATCAAAGATGATTGGTGTATACTTTTTATTGTTCTACTATGTCAAACTTTACGAGTATAAGCTTCCGAGATTATTTCGATGCCAAAACAACAACTTTCTATGACAAATGGACAAACACCGTTAAAGGCTCCTCCATAGAGAGAGTTGGGCAACTTCTGACCATCAAAGTTGCTCGGTGTACACTTTTTATTGTTCTTCTATGTCAAATTTTACGAGTATAAGCTTTCGAGGTTATTACGATGCCAAAACACCAACTTTCTATGACCAATGGTCCAAACCGTTAAAAAGCTCCTCCATAGAGAGAGTTGAGCAACTTCGAACCATCAAAGTTGCTCGGTGTACAATTTTATTGTTCTTCTATGTCAAATTTTACGAGTATATGCTTCGAGATAATTACGATGCCAAAACACCAACTTTCTATTAGAAATAGAGAAAATCATCAAAAGCTCTACCATAAAGAGAGTTGATCAACTTCGGCCCATCAAAGTTGCTTGTTGTACACTTATTATTGTTCTTCTATGTCAAATTTTACGAGTATAAGCTTCAGAGATTATTACGATGGAAAACACCAACTTTCTATGACAAATGGGCACAACCGTTAAAAAGCTCCTCGATAGAGAGAGTTGAGCAACTTCGAAACATCAAAGATGCTTGGTGTACACTTTTTATTGTTCTTCTATGTCGAATTTTATGAGAATAAGCTTCCGAGATTATTTTGATGCCGAAAAATCAACTTTCTATGACAAATGGTCAAAACCGTTAAAAAGCTCCTCCATAGAGAGAGTTGAGCAACTTCGGACCGTCAAAGTGGCTCGGTGTACAATTTTTATTGTTCTTCTATGTCAAATTTTATGAGATAAAGCTTTCGAGATTACTACGATGGCAAAACACCAACTTTCTATGAAAAATGAGCAAAACCGTTAAAAAGCTCCTCGATAGAGAGAGTTGTGCAACTTCGAACCATCAAAGATGCTTGGTGTACACTTTTTATTGTTCTTCTATGTCAAATTTTACGAGTATAAGCTTCGTCGATTGTTTTAGTGCCAAAACAACAACTTTATATTGCAAATACACAAAACCGTTAAAAGCTCCACCATAGAGAGAGATGAGCAACTTCGGAGGATAAATGTTCCTCTGTGTACACTTTTTATTGTTCTTCTATGTCAAATTTTACGAGTATAAGCTTACGAGATTATTACGATGGCAAAAGACCAACTTTCTATGACAAATGGACAAAATCATTAAACGTTCCTCCATAGAGGGAGTTGAGCAACTTCGGACCATCAAGGTTGCTCCATGTACACTTTTTATTGTTCTTGTCTGTCAAATTTTATAAGTATAATCATCGTAGATTATTTCGATGCCTAAAGAACAACTTTATATTACAAATGGACAAAACCATTAAAAGCTCCACCATAGAGAGAGTTGAGCAACGTCGGACTATCAAAGTTGCTCCGTGTACACTTTTTATTGTTCTTCTATGTCAAATTTTACGAGTATAAGCTTCCGAGATTATTTCGATGCCGAAACACCAACTTTCTACGACAAATGGTCCAAACCGTTAAAAAGCTTCTTGATAGAGAGAGTTGAGCAACTTCGGACAATAAAAGTTGCTCGGTGTACACTTTTCATTGTTCCTCTATGTCAAATTTTACGAGTATAAGCTTTCGAGATTTTTACGATGCCAAAACACCAACTTTCTATGACAAATGGAAAAATCCGTTAAAAAGCTCCTCCATAGAGAGAGTTGAGCAACTTCGGACCGTCAAAGTTTCTCGGTGTACACTTTTTATTGTTCTTCTATGTCCAATTTTACGAGTATAAGCTTCATCGATTGTTTCGGTGCCAAAACAACAACTTTATACTACAAACAGACAAAACCGTTAAAAACTCCACCATAGAGAGAGTTGAGCAAATTCGTACCATCAAAGTTGCTCGGTGTACACTTTTTATTGTTTTTCTATGTCAAATTTTACGAGTATATGCTTTGAGATAATTACGATGCCAAAACACCAACTTTCTACGACAAATGGTCCAAACCGTTAAAAAGCTTCTTGATAGAGAGAGTTGAGCAATTTCGGACCATAAAAGTTGCTGGGTGTTGACTTTTCATTGTTCCTCTATGTCAAATTTTACGAGTATAAGCTTATGAGATTTTTACGATGCCAAAACACCAACTTTCTATGACAAATAGGAAAATCCGTTAAAAAGCTCCTCCATAGAGAGAGTTGATCAACTTCGGACCGTCAAAGTTGCTCGGTGTACACTTTTTATTGTTCTTCTATGTCGAATTTTACGAGTATAAGCTTCCGAGATTATTTCGATGCGGAAACACCAACTTTCTATGACAAATGGTCAAAACCGTTAAAAAGCTCCTCCATAGAGAGAGTTGGGCAACTTCGGACATTCAAAGTTGCTCGGTGAACAATTTTTATTGTTCTTCTATGTCAAATTTTATGAGATAAAGCTTTCGAGATTATTATGATGGCAAAACACCAACTTTCTATGAAAAATGGGTAAAACCGTTAAAAAGCTCTACGATAGAGAGAGTTGAGCAACTTCGAACCATCAAAGATGCTTGGTGTATACTTTTTATTGTTCTACTATGTCAAACTTTACGAGTATAAGCTTCCGAGATTATTTCGATGCCAAAACATCAACTTTCTATGCCAAATAGGAAAATCCGTTAAAAAACTCCTCCATAGAGAGAGTTGATCAACTTCGGACCGTCAAAGTTGCTCGGTGTACACTTTTTATTGTTCTTCTATGTTGAATTTTACGAGTATAAGCTTCCGAGATTATTTCGATGCGGAAACACCAACTTTCTATGACAAATGGTCAAAACCGTTAAAAAGCTCCTCCATAGAGAGAGTTGGGCAACTTCGGACCGTCAAAGTTGCTCGATGAACAATTTTTATTGTTCTTCTATGTCAAATTTTATGAGATAAAGCTTTCGAGATTATTACGATGGCAAAACACCAACTTTCTATGACAAATGGGTAAAACCGTTAAAAAGCTCCTCCATAGAGAGAGATGAGCAACTTCGGAGGATAAAAGTTCCTCTGTGTACACATTTTATTGTTCTTCTATGTCCAATTTTACGAGTATAAGCTTACGAGATTATTACGATGGCAAAACACCAACTTTCTATGACAAATTTTACGAGTATAAGTTTCCGAGATTATTTCGTTGCCGAAACACCAACTTTCTACGACAAATGGTCCAAACCGTTAAAAAGCTTCTTGATAGAGAGAGTTGAGCAACTTCGGACCATAAAAGTTGCTCGGTGTACACTTTTCATTGTTCCTCTATGTCAAATTTTACGAGTATAAGCTTTCGAGATTTTTACGATGCCAAAACACCAACTTTCTATGACAAATGGAAAAATCCGTTAAAAAGCTCCTCCATAGAGAGAGTTGAGCAACTTCGGACCGTCAAAGTTTCTCGGTGTACACTTTTTATTGTTCTTCTATGTCCAATTTTATGAGTATAAGCTTCATCGATTGTTTCGGTGCCAAAACAACAACTTTATACTACAAACAGACAAAACCGTTAAAAGCTCCACCATAGAGAGAGTCGAGCAAATTCGCACCATCAAAGTTGCTCGGTGTACACTTTTTATTGTTCTTCTATGTCAAATTTTACGAGTATAAGCTTCCGAGATTATTTCAATGCTGAAACACTAACTTTCTATGACAAATGGTCAAAACCGTTAAAAAGCTCCCCATAGAGAGAGTTGAGCAACTTCGGATCGTCAAAGTTGCTCGGTCTACACTTTTTATTGTTCTTCTATGTCAAATTTTACGAGTATAAGCTTCCGAGATTATTATGATGCCAAAACACCAACTTTCTATGACAAATGGGCAAATCCGTTAAAAAGCTCCTCCATAGAGAGAGTTGAGCAACTTCGAACCGTCAAAGTTGCTCGGTGTACACTTTTTATTGTTCTTCTATGTCAAATTTTATGAGTATAAGCTTCCAAGATTATTACGATGCCAAAAGACCAACTTTCTATGACAAATGGTCAAAACCGTTAAAAAGCTCCTTGATAGAGAGAGTTGACCAACCTCGGACCATCAAAGTTTCTCGGTGTATACTTTTTATCGTTCTACTATGTCACACTTTACGAGTATAAGCTTCCGAGAATATTTTGATACTAAAACAATAACTTTCTATGATGAATGGATAAAAATCGTTAAAAGCTCCTCCATAGAGAGAGTTGAGCACCTTCGGACCAACAAAGTTGCTCGGTGTACACTTTTTATTGTTCTTCTATGTCCAATTTTAAGAGTATGAGCTTCGTAGATTATTTCGATGCCAAAAGGACAACTTTCTATTACAAATGGACAAAACCGTTAAAAGCTCCTCCATAGAGAGAGTTGAGCAACTTCGGATCATCAAAGTTGCTCGGTGTACACTTTTTATTGTTCTTCTATGTCAAATTTTACGAGTATAAGCTTCTGAGATTATTTCGATGCCAAAACACCAACTTTCTATGATAAATGGACAAAATCATTAAAAGCTCCTCCATAGAGAGAGTTGAGCAGCTTCTGACTATCAAAGTTGCTCGGTGTATACTTTTTATTGTTCTTCTATGTCCAATTTTACGAGTATAACCTTCGTCGATTGTTTCGGTGCCAAAACAACAACTTTATGCTACAAATAGAGAAAACCGTTAAAAATCCACCATAGAGAGAGTTGAGCAAATTCGTACCATCAAAGTTGCTCGGTGTACACTTTTTATTGTTCTTCTATGTCAAATTTTACGAGTATAAGCTTCCGAGATTTTTACGATGCCAAAACATCAACTTTCTATGACAAATGGGAAAATCCGTTAAAAAGCTCCTCCATAGAGAGAGTTGAGCAACTTCGGACCGTCAAAGTTGCTCGGTGTACACTTTTTATTGTTCTTCTATGTCGAATTTTACGAGTATAAGCTTCTGAGATTATTTTGATGCCGAAACGCCAACTTTCTATGAAAAATGGTCAAAACCGTTAAAAAGCTCCTCCAGAGAGAGAGTTGGGCAACTTCGGACCGTAAAAGTTGCTCGGTGTACAATTTTTATTGTTCTTCTATGTCAAATTTTATGAGATAAAGCTTTCGATATTATTACGATGGCAAAACACCAACTTTCTATGACAAATGGGCAAAACCGTTAAAAAGCTCCACGATAGAGAGAGTTGAGCAACTTCGAACCATCAAAGATGCTTGGTGTATACTTTTTATTGTTCTACTATGTCAAACTTTACGAGTATAAGCTTCCGAGATTATTTCGATGCCAAAACAACAACTTTCTATGACAAATGGACAAAAACCGCTAAAAGCTCCTCGATAGAGAGAGTTGAGCAACTTGTGACCATCAAAGTTGCTCGTGTACACTTTTTATTGTTCTTCTATGTCCAATTTTACGAGTATGAGCTTTGTAGATTATTTCGATGCCAAAACGACAAGTTTCTATTACAAATGGACAAAACCGTTAAGAGCTCCTCTATAGAGAGAGTTGAGCAACTTCGGACCATCAAAGTTGATCGGTGTACACTTTTTATTATTCTTCTTTGTCAAATTTTACGAGTATAAGCTTCTGAGATTATTTCGATGCCAAAACACCAACTTTCTATTAGAAATAGAGAAAATCGTTAAAAGCTCCCCCATAAAGAGAGTTGATCAATTTCGGCCCATCAAAGTTGCTTGGTCTACACCTATTATTGTTCTTCTATGTCAAATTTTACGAGTATAAGCTTCAGAGATTATTACGATGTCAAAACACCAACTTTCTATGACAAATGGGCAAAACCGTTAAAAAGCTCCTCGATAGAGAGAGTTGAGCAACTTCAAACCATCAAAGTTGCTCGTGTACACTTTTTATTGTTCTTCTATGTCCAATTTTACGAGTATAAGCTTTGTAGATTATTTCGATGCCAAAACGACAAGTTTCTATTACAAATGGACAAAACCGTTAAGAGCTCCTCTATAGAGAGAGTTGAGCAACTTCGGACCATCAAAGTTGCTCGGTGTACACTTTTTATTGTTCTTCTATGTCGAATTTTACGAGTATAAGCTTCCGAGATTATTTCGATGCGGAAACACCAACTTTCTATGACAAATGGTCAAAACCGTTAAAAAGCTCCTCCATAGAGAGAGTTGGGCAACTTCGGACATTCAAAGTTGCTCGGTGAACAATTTTTATTGTTCTTCTATGTCAAATTTTATGAGATAAAGCTTTCGAGATTATTATGATGGCAAAACACCAACTTTCTATGAAAAATGGGTAAAACCGTTAAAAAGCTCTACGATAGAGAGAGCTGAGCAACTTCGGACCATCAAAGTTGCTCGGTGTACACTTTTTATTGTTCTTCTATGTCGAATTTTACGAGTATAAGCTTACGAGATTATTACGATGGCAAAACACCAACTTTCTATGACAAATGGGCAAAACCGTTGAAAAGCTCCTCGATAGAGAGAGTTGAGCAACTTTGAACCATCAAAGTTGCTCGGTGTACACTTTTTATTGTTCTTCTATGTCAAATTTTACGAGTATAAGCTACGCAAATTTTTTCGATGCCAAAACAACAACTTTGTATTACAAATAGACAAAACCGTTAAAAGCTCCATCGTAGAGAGAGTTGAGCAACTTCGGACCATCAAAGTTGCTCGGTGTACACTTTTTATTGTTCTTCTATGTGAAATTTTACGAGTATAAGCTTCCTAGATTATTACGATGGCAAAACACCAACTTTCTTTGACAAATGGGCAAAACCATTAAAAACTCCTCGATAGAGAGAGTTGAGCAACTTCGGACCATCAAAGTTTCTCGGTGTACACTTTTTATTGTTCTTATTTGTCGAATTTTACGAGTATAAGCTTCCGATATTATTACGATGCCAAAACACCAACTTTCTATGACAAATGGGCAAAACCGTTAAAAACTCCTCGATAGAGAGACTTGAGCAACTTCGGACCATCAAAGTTGCTCGGTGTACACTTTTAATTGTTCTTCTATGTCGAATTTTACGAGTATAAGCTTACGAGATTATTACGATGGCAAAACACCAACTTTCTATGACAAATGGGCAAAACCGTTGAAAAGCTCCTCGATAGAGAGAGTTGAGCAACTTTGAACCATCAAAGTTGCTCGGTGTACACTTTTTATTGTTCTTCTATGTCAAATTTTACGAGTATAAGCTACGCAAATTTTTTCGATGCCAAAACAACGACTTTGTATTACAAATAGACAAAACCGTTAAAAGCTCCATCGTAGAGAGAGTTGAGCAACTTCGGACCATCAAAGTTGCTCGGTGTACACTTTTTATTGTTCTTCTATGTGAAATTTTACGAGTATAAGCTTCCTAGATTATTACGATGGCAAAACACCAACTTTCTTTGACAAATGGGCAAAACCATTAAAAACTCCTCGATAGAGAGAGTTGAGCAACTTCGGACCATCAAAGTTTCTCGGTGTACACTTTTTATTGTTCTTATTTGTCGAATTTTACGAGTATAAGCTTCCGAGATTACTTCGATGCCAAAACAAAAACTTTCTATGACAAATGGACAAAAACCGTTAAAAGCTCCTCCATAGGGAGAGTTGAGAAACTTCGGACCATCAAAGTTGCTCGGCGTACACTTTTTATTGTTATTCTATGTCAAATTTTACGAGTATAAGCTTCGTAGATTATTTCGATGCCAAAATGATAACTTTCTATTACAAATGGACAAAACCAGTAAAAGCTCCTCCATAGAGAGTGTTGAGCAACTTCGGACCATAACTTTCTATGACAAATGGACAAAAACAGTTAAAAAGCTCCTCCATAGAAAGAGTTGAGCTACTTCGGACCATCAAAGTTGCTCGGTGTACACTCTTTATTGTTCTTTTATGTCCAATTTTATGAGTATAAGCTTCGTAGATTATTTCGATGCCAAAAGGATAACTTTCTATTACAAATGGACAAAACCGTTAAAAGCTCATCCATAGAGATAGTTGAGCAACTTCGGACCATCAAAGTTGCTCGGTGTAAACTTTTTATTGTTCTTCTATGTCAAATTTTACGAGTATAAGCTTCCAAGATTATTACGATGCCAAAACACCAACTTTCTCTGACAAATGGGCAAAACCGTTAAAAACTCCTCGATAGAGAGAGTTGAGCAACTTCGGACCATCAAAGTTGCTCGGTGCACACTTTTTATTGTTCTTCTATGTCCAATTTTACGAGTATAAGCTTCGTAGATTATTTCGATGCGAAAAGGATAACTTTCTATTACAAATGGACAAAACCGTTAAAAGGTCCTCCACAGAGATAGTTGAGCAACTTCGAACCATCAAACTTGCTCGGTGTACACCTTTTATTGTTCTTCTATGTCCAATTTTACGAGTATAAGCTTCGTAGATTATTTCGATGCCAAAAGGATAACTTTCTATTACAAATAGACAAAACCGGTAAAAGGTCCTCCATAGAGAGAGTTGAGGAACTTCGGACCATCAAAGTTGCTCGGTGTACACTTTTTATTGTTCTTCTATGTAAAATTTTACGAGTATAAGTTTCTGAGATTATTTCGATGCCAAAGCACCAACTTTCCATGGCAAATGGTCAAAACCGTTAAAAGGCTCCTCCATAGAGAGAGTTGAGCAACTTCGGACCGCCAAAGTTGCTCGGTGTACACTTTTTATTGTTCTTCTATGTCCAACTATACGAGTATAAGGTTCGTAGATTATTTCGATGCCAAAAGGATAACTTTCTATTACAAATGGACAAAACCGTTAAAAGCTCCTCCATAGAGATAGTTGAGCAACTTCGGACCATCAAAGTTGCTCGGTGTACGCTTTCTATTGTTATTCTATGTCAAATTTTACGAGTATAAGCTTCCAAGATTATTACGATGCCAAAACACCAACTTTCTCTGACAAATGGGCAAAACCGTTAAAAACTCCTCGATAGAGAGAGTTGAGCAACTTCGGACCATCAAAGTTGCTCGGGGCACACTTTTTATTGTTCTTCTATGTCCAATTTTACGAATATATGCTTCGTAGATTATTTCGATGCCAAAAGGATAACTTTCTATTACAAATGGACAAAACCGTTAAAAGGTCCTCCATAGAGATAGTTGAGCAACTTCGAACCATCAAACTTGCTCGGTGTACACCTTTTATTATTCTTCTATGTCCAATTTTACGAGTATAAGCATCGTAGATTATTTCGATGCCAAAAGGATAACTTTCTATTACAAATGGACAAAACCGGTAAAAGGTCCTCCATAGAGAGAGTTGAGGAACTTCGGACCATCAAAGTTGCTCGGTGTACACTTTTTATTGTTCTTCTATGTCAAATTTTACGAGTATAAGTTTCTGAGATTATTTCGATGCTAAAGCACCAACTTTCCATGACAAATGGTCAAAACCGTTAAAAGGCTCCTCCATAGAGAGAGTTGAGCAACTTTGGACCGTCAAAGTTGCTCGGTGTAAACTTTTTATTGTTCTTCTATGTCAAATTTTACGAGTATAACCTTCCGAGATTATTACGATGCCAAAACACCAACTTTCTCTGACAAATGGGCAAAACCGTTAAAAACTCCTCGATAGAGAGAGTTGAGCAACTTCGGACCATCAAAGTTGCTCGGGGCACACTTTTTATTGTTCTTCTATGTCCAATTTTACGAATATAAGCTTCGTAGATTATTTCGATGCCAAAAGGATAACTTTCTATTACAAATGGACAAAACCGTTAAAAGGTCCTCCATAGAGATAGTTGAGCAACTTCGAACCATCAAACTTGCTCGGTGTACACCTTTTATTATTCTTCTATGTCCAATTTTACGAGTATAAGCATCGTAGATTATTTCGATGCCAAAAGGATAACTTTCTATTACAAATGGACAAAACCGGTAAAAGGTCCTCCATAGAGAGAGTTGAGGAACTTCGGACCATCAAAGTTGCTCGGTGTACACTTTTTATTGTTCTTCTATGTCAAATTTTACGAGTATAAGTTTCTGAGATTATTTCGATGCTAAAGCACCAACTTTCCATGACAAATGGTCAAAACCGTTAAAAGGCTCCTCCATAGAGAGAGTTGAGCAACTTTGGACCGTCAAAGTTGCTCGGTGTAAACTTTTTATTGTTCTTCTATGTCAAATTTTACGAGTATAAGCTTCCGAGATTATTACGATGCCAAAACACCAACTTTCTCTAACAAATGGGCAAAATCGTTAAAAACTCCTCGATAGAGAGAGTTGAGCAACTTCGGACCATCAAAGATGATTGGTGTATACTTTTTATTGTTCTACTATGTCAAACTTTACGAGTATAAGCTTCCGAGATTATTTCGATGCCAAAACAATAACTTTCTATGACAAATGGACAAACACCGTTAAAGGCTCCTCCATAGAGAGAGTTGGGCAACTTCTGACCATCAAAGTTGCTCGGTGTACACTTTTTATTGTTCTTCTATGTCAAATTTTACGAGTATAAGCTTTCGAGGTTATTACGATGCCAAAACACCAACTTTCTATGACCAATGGTCCAAACCGTTAAAAAGCTCCTCCATAGAGAGAGTTGAGCAACTTCGAACCATCAAAGTTGCTCGGTGTACAATTTTATTGTTCTTCTATGTCAAATTTTACGAGTATATGCTTCGAGATAATTACGATGCCAAAACACCAACTTTCTATTAAAAATAGAGAAAATCATCAAAAGCTCTACCATAAAGAGAGTTGATCAACTTCGGCCCATCAAAGTTGCTTGTTGTACACTTATTATTGTTCTTCTATGTCAAATTTTACGAGTATAAGCTTCAGAGATTATTACGATGGAAAAACACCAACTTTCTATGACAAATGGGCACAACCGTTAAAAAGCTCCTCGATAGAGAGAGTTGAGCAACTTCGAAACATCAAAGATGCTTGGTGTACACTTTTTATTGTTCTTCTATGTCGAATTTTATGAGAATAAGCTTCCGAGATTATTTTGATGCCGAAAAATCAACTTTCTATGACAAATGGTCAAAACCGTTAAAAAGCTCCTCCATAGAGAGAGTTGAGCAACTTCGGACCGTCAAAGTGGCTCGGTGTACAATTTTTATTGTTCTTCTATGTCAAATTTTATGAGATAAAGCTTTCGAGATTACTACGATGGCAAAACACCAACTTTCTATGACAAATGAGCAAAACCATTAAAAAGCTCCTCGATAGAGAGAGTTGTGCAACTTCGAACCATCAAAGATGCTTGGTGTACACTTTTTATTGTTCTTCTATGTCAAATTTTACGAGTATAAGCTTCGTCGATTGTTTTAGTGCCAAAACAACAACTTTATATTGCAAATACACAAAACCGTTAAAAGCTCCACCATAGAGAGAGATGAGCAACTTCGGAGGATAAAAGTTCCTCTGTGTACACTTTTTATTGTTCTTCTATGTCAAATTTTACGAGTATAAGCTTACGAGATTATTACGATGGCAAAAGACCAACTTTCTATGACAAATGGACAAAATCATTAAACGTTCCTCCATAGAGGGAGTTGAGCAACTTCGGACCATCAAGGTTGCTCCATGTACACTTTTTATTGTTCTTGTATGTCAAATTTTATAAGTATAATCATCGTAGATTATTTCGATGCCTAAAGAACAACTTTATATTACAAATGGACAAAACCATTAAAAGCTCCACCATAGAGAGAGTTGAGCAACGTCGGACTATCAAAGTTGCTCCGTGTACACTTTTTATTGTTCTTCTATGTCAAATTTTACGAGTATAAGCTTCCGAGATTATTTCGATGCCGAAACACCAACTTTCTACGACAAATGGTCCAAACCGTTAAAAAGCTTCTTGATAGAGAGAGTTGAGCAACTTCGGACAATAAAAGTTGCTCGGTGTACACTTTTCATTGTTCCTCTATGTCAAATTTTACGAGTATAAGCTTTCGAGATTTTTACGATGCCAAAACACCAACTTTCTATGACAAATGGAAAAATCCGTTAAAAAGCACCTCCATAGAGAGAGTTGAGCAACTTCGGACCGTCAAAGTTTCTCGGTGTACACTTTTTATTATTCTTCTATGTCCAATTTTACGAGTATAAGCTTCATCGATTGTTTCGGTGCCAAAATAACAACTTTATACTACAAACAGACAAAACCGTTAAAAGCTCCACCATAGAGAGAGTTGAGCAAATTCGTACCATCAAAGTTGCTCGGTGTACACTTTTTATTGTTTTTCTATGTCAAATTTTACGAGTATATGCTTCGAGATAATTACGATGCCAAAACACCAACTTTCTACGACAAATGGTCCAAACCGTTAAAAAGCTTCTTGATAGAGAGAGTTGACCAATTTCGGACCATAAAAGTTGCTCGGTGTAGACTTTTCATTGTTCCTCTATGTCAAATTTTACGAGTATAAGCTTCTGAGATTTTTACGATGCCAAAACACCAACTTTCTATGACAAATAGGAAAATCCGTTAAAAAGCTCCTCCATAGAGAGAGTTGATCAACTTCGGACCGTCAAAGTGGCTCGGTGTACAATTTTTATTGTTCTTCTATGTCAAATTTTATGAGATAAAGCTTTCGAGATTACTACGATGGCAAAACACCAACTTTCTATGACAAATGAGCAAAACCGTTAAAAAGCTCCTCGATAGAGAGAGTTGTGCAACTTCGAACCATCAAAGATGCTTGGTGTACACTTTTTATTGTTCTTCTATGTCAAATTTTACGAGTATAAGCTTCGTCGATTGTTTTAGTGCCAAAACAACAACTTTATATTGCAAATACACAAAACCGTTAAAAGCTCCACCATAGAGAGAGATGAGCAACTTTGGAGGATAAAAGTTCCTCTGTGTACACTTTTTATTGTTCTTCTATGTCAAATTTTACGAGTATAAGCTTACGAGATTATTACGATGGCAAAAGACCAACTTTCTATGACAAATGGACAAAATCATTAAACGTTCCTCCATAGAGGGAGTTGAGCAACTTCGGACCATCAAGGTTGCTCCATGTACACTTTTTATTATTCTTGTATGTCAAATTTTATAAGTATAATCATCGTAGATTATTTCGATGCCTAAAGAACAACTTTATATTACAAATGGACAAAACCATTAAAAGCTCCACCATAGAGAGAGTTGAGCAACGTCGGACTATCAAAGTTGCTCCGTGTACACTTTTTATTGTTCTTCTATGTCAAATTTTACGAGTATAAGCTTCCGAGATTATTTCGATGCCGAAACACCAACTTTCTACGACAAATGGTCCAAACCGTTAAAAAGCTTCTTGATAGAGAGAGTTGAGCAACTTCGGACAATAAAAGTTGCTCGGTGTACACTTTTCATTGTTCCTCTATGTCAAATTTTACGAGTATAAGCTTTCGAGATTTTTACGATGCCAAAACACCAACTTTCTATGACAAATGGAAAAATCCGTTAAAAAGCTCCTCCATAGAGAGAGTTGATCAACTTCGGACCGTCAAAGTTGCTCGGTGTACACTTTTTATTGTTCTTCTATGTCGAATTTTACGAGTATAAGCTTCCGAGATTATTTCGATGCGGAAACACCAACTTTCTATGACAAATGGTCAAAACCGTTAAAAAGCTCCTCCATAGAGAGAGTTGGGCAACTTCGGACATTCAAAGTTGCTCGGTGAACAATTTTTATTGTTCTTCTATGTCAAATTTTATGAGATAAAGCTTTCGAGATTATTATGATGGCAAAACACCAACTTTCTATGACAAATGGGTAAAACCGTTAAAAAGCTCTACGATAGAGAGAGTTGAGCAACTTCGAACCATCAAAGATGCTTGGTGTATACTTTTTATTGTTCTACTATGTCAAACTTTACGAGTATAAGCTTCCGAGATTATTTCGATGCCAAAACACCAACTTTCTATGACAAATAGGAAAATCCGTTAAAAAGCTCCTCCATAGAGAGAGTTGATCAACTTCGGACCGTCAAAGTTGCTCGGTGTACACTTTTTATTGTTCTTCTATGTTGAATTTTACGAGTATAAGCTTCCGAGATTATTTCGATGCGGAAACACCAACTTTCTATGAAAAATGGTCAAAACCGTTAAAAAGCTCCTCCATAGAGAGAGTTGGGCAACTTCGGACCGTCAAAGTTGCTCGATGAACAATTTTTATTGTTCTTCTATGTCAAATTTTATGAGATAAAGCTTTCGAGATTATTACGATGGCAAAACACCAACTTTCTATGACAAATGGGTAAAACCGTTAAAAAGCTCCTCCATAGAGAGAGATGAGCAACTTCGGAGGATAAAAGTTCCTCTGTGTACACTTTTTATTGTTCTTCTATGTCCAATTTTACGAGTATAAGCTTACGAGATTATTACGATGGCAAAACACCAACTTTCTATGACAAATTTTACGAGTATAAGTTTCCGAGATTATTTCGATGCCGAAACACCAACTTTCTACGACAAATGGTCCAAACCGTTAAAAAGCTTCTTGATAGAAAGAGTTGAGCAACTTCGGACCGTAAAGGTTGCTCGGTGTACACTTTTCATTGTTCCTCTATGTCAAATTTTACGAGTATAAGCTTTCGAGATTTTTACGATGCCAAAACACCAACTTTCTATGACAAATGGAAAAATCCGTTAAAAAGCTCCTCCATAGAGAGAGTTGAGCAACTTCGGACCGTCAAAGTTTCCCGTGTACACTTTTTATTGTTCTTCTATGTCCAATTTTACGAGTATAAGCTTCATCGATTGTTTCGGTGCCAAAACAACAACTTTATACTACAAACAGACAAAACCGTTAAAAGCTCCACCATAGAGAGAGTCGAGCAAATTCGCACCATCAAAGTTGCTCGGTGTACACTTTTTATTGTTCTTCTATGTCAAATTTTACGAGTATAAGCTTCCGAGATTATTTCAATCCCGAAACACTAACTTTCTATGACAAATGGTCAAAACCGTTAAAAAGCTCCCCATAGAGAGAGTTGAGCAACTTCGGATCGTCAAAGTTGCTCGGTCTACACTTTTAATTGTTCTTCTATGTCAAATTTTACGAGTATAAGCTTCTGAGATTATTATGATGCCAAAACACCAACTTTCTATGACAAAAGGGCAAATCCGTTAAAAAGCTCCTCCATAGAGAGAGTTGAGCAACTTCGAACCGTCAAAGTTGCTCGGTGTACACTTTTTATTGTTCTTCTATGTCAAATTTTATGAGTATAAGCTTCCGAGATTATTACGATGCCAAAACACCAACTTTCTATGACAAATGGTCAAAACCGTTAAAAAGCTCCTTGATAGAGAGAGTTGACCAACCTCGGACCATCAAAGTTTCTCGGTGTATACTTTTTATCGTTCTACTATGTCACACTTTACGAGTATAAGCTTCCGAGAATATTTCGATGCTAAAACAATAACTTTCTATGACGAATGGATAAAAATCGTTAAAAGCTCCTCCATAGAGAGAGTTGAGCACCTTCGGACCAACAAAGTTGCTCGGTGTACACATTTTATTGTTCTTCTATGTCCAATTTTAAGAGTATGAGCTTCGTAGATTATTTCGATGCCAAAAGGACAACTTTCTATTACAAATGGACAAAACCGTTAAAAGCTCCTCCATAGAGAGAGTTGAGCAAGTTCGGATCATCAAAGTTGCTCGGTGTACACTTTTTATTGTTCTTCTATGTCAAATTTTACGAGTATAAGCTTCTGAGATTATTTCGATGCCAAAACACCAACTTTCTATGATAAATGGACAAAATCATTAAAAGCTCCTCCATAGAGAGAGTTGAGCAGCTTCTGACTATCAAAGTTGCTCGGTGTATACTTTTTATTGTTCTTCTATGTCCAATTTTACGAGTATAACCTTCGTCGATTGTTTCGGTGCCAAAACAACAACTTTATGCTACAAATAGAGAAAACCGTTAAAAATCCACCATAGAGAGAGTTGAGCAAATTCGTACCATCAAAGTTGCTCGGTGTACACTTTTTATTGTTCTTCTATGTCAAATTTTACGAGAATAAGCTTCCGAGATTTTTACGATGCCAAAACATCAACTTTCTATGACAAATGGGAAAATCCGTTAAAAAGCTCCTCCATAGAGAGAGTTGAGCAACTTCGGACCGTCAAAGTTGCTCGGTGTACACTTTTTATTGTTCTTCTATGTCGAATTTTACGAGTATAAGCTTCTGAGATTATTTCGATGCCGAAACGCCAACTTTCTATGAAAAATGGTCAAAACCGTTAAAAAGCTCCTCCAGAGAGAGAGTTGGCAACTTTGGACCGTAAAAGTTGCTCGGTGTACAATTTTTATTGTTCTTCTATGTCAAATTTTATGAGATAAAGCTTTCGATATTATTACGATGGCAAAACACCAACTTTCTATGACAAATGGGCAAAACCGTTAAAAAGCTCCACGATAGAGAGAGTTGAGCAACTTCGAACCATCAAAGATGCTTGGTGTATACTTTTTATTGTTCTACTATGTCAAACTTTACGAGTATAAGCTTCCGAGATTATTTCGATGCCAAAACAACAACTTTCTATGACAAATGGACAAAAACCGCTAAAAGCTCCTCGATAGAGAGAGTTGAGCAACTCGTGACCATCAAAGTTGCTCGTGTACACTTTTTATTGTTCTTCTATGTCCAATTTTACGAGTATAAGCTTTGAAGATTATTTCGATGCCAAAACGACAAGTTTCTATTACAAATGGACAAAACCGTTAAGAGCTCCTCTATAGAGAGAGTTGAGCAACTTCGGACCATCAAAGTTGCTCGGTGTACACTTTTTATTGTTCTTCTTTGTCAAATTTTACGAGTATAAGCTTCTGAGATTATTTCGATGCCAAAACACCAACTTTCTATTAGAAATAGAGAAAATCGTTAAAAGCTCCACCATAAAGAGAGTTGATCAACTTCGGCCCATCAAAGTTGCTTGGTCTACACCTATTACTGTTCTTCAATGTCAAATTTTACGAGTATAAGCTACAGATATTATAACGATGTCAAAACACCAACTTTCTATGACAAATGGGCAAAACCGTTAAAAAGCTCCTCGATAGAGAGAGTTGAGCAACTTCAAACCATCAAAGTTGCTTGTTGTACACTTTTTATTGTTCTTCTATGTCAAATTTTACGAGTATAAGCATCTGAGATTATTTCGATGCCAAAACACCAACTTTCTATGATAAATGGACAAAATCATTAAAAGCTCCTCCATAGAGAGAGTTGAGCAATTTCGGATCGTCAAAGTTTCTCGGTGTACACTTTTTATTGTTCTTCTATGTCAAATTTTACAAGTTTAAACTTCCTGGATTATTTCGTTGCCGAAACAACAACTTTCTATGACAAATTGACAAAACCGATAAACGCTCCTCCATAGAGAGAGTAGAGCAACTTCAGACCATCAAGGTTGCTCCGTGTACACTTTTTATTGTTCTTCTATGTCAAATTTTACGAGTATAAGCATCGTAGATTATTTCGATGCCAAAACAACAACTTTCTATTACAAATTGATAAAATCGTTAAAAGCTCCCCCATAGAGAGAGTTGAGCAACTTCGGACCATCAAAGTTGCTCGGTGTACACTTTTTATTGTTCTTCTATGTCGAATTTTACGAGTATAAGCTTACGAGATTATTACGATGGCAAAACACCAACTTTCTATGACAAATGGGCAAAACCGTTGAAAAGCTCCTCGATAGAGAGAGTTGAGCAACTTTGAACCATCAAAGTTGCTCGGTGTACACCTTTTATTGTTCTTCTATGTCAAATTTTACGAGTATAAGCTACGCAAATTTTTTCGATGCCAAAACAACAACTTTGTATTACAAATAGATAAAACCGTTAAAAGCTCCATCGTAGAGAGAGTTGAGCAACTTCGGACCATCAAAGTTGCTCGGTGTACACTTTTTATTGTTCTTCTATGTGAAATTTTACGAGTATAAGCTTCCGAGATTATTACGATGGCAAAACACCAACTTTCTTTGACAAATGGGCAAAACCATTAAAAACTCCTCGATAGAGAGAGTTGAGCAACTTCGGACCATCAAAGTTTCTCGGTGTACACTTTTTATTGTTCTTATTTGTCGAATTTTACGAGTATAAGCTTCCGATATTATTACGATGCCAAAACACCAACTTTCTATGACAAATGGGCAAAACCGTTAAAAACTCCTCGATAGAGAGACTTGAGCAACTTCGGACCATCAAAGTTGCTCGGTGTACACTTTTTATTGTTCTTCTATGTCAAATTTTACGAGTATAAGCTTCCGAGATTATTACGATGCCAAAACATCAATTTTCTATGAAAAATTATCCAAACCGTTAAAAAGCTCCTTGATAGAGAGAGTTGAGCAACTTCGGACCATCAAACTTGCTCGGTGTATACTTTTTATTGTTTTACAATGTCAAACTTTACGAGTATAAGCTTCCGAGATTACTTCGATGCCAAAACAAAAACTTTCTATGACAAATGGACAAAAACCGTTAAAAGCTCCTCCATAGGGAGAGTTGAGAAACTTCGAACCATCAAAGTTGCTCGGCGTACACTTTTTATTGTTATTCTATGTCAAATTTTACGAGTATAAACTTCGTAGATTATTTCGATGCCAAAATGATAACTTTCTATTACAAATGGACAAAACCAGTAAAAGCTCCTCCATAGAGAGTGTTGAGCAACTTCGGACCATAACTTTCTATGACAAATGGACAAAAACAGTTAAAAAGCTCCTCCATAGAAAGAGTTGAGCTACTTCGGACCATCAAAGTTGCTCGGTGTACACTCTTTATTGTTCTTTTATGTCCAATTTTATGAGTATAAGCTTCGTAGATTATTTCGATGCCAAAAGGATAACTTTCTATTACAAATGGACAAAACCGTTAAAAGCTCCTCCATAGAGATAGTTGAGCAACTTCGGACCATCAAAGTTGCTCGGTGTAAACTTTTTATTGTTCTTCTATGTCAAATTTTACGAGTATAAGCTTCCAAGATTATTACGATGCCAAAACACCAACTTTCTCTGACAAATGGGCAAAACCGTTAAAAACTCCTCGATAGAGAGAGTTGAGCAACTTCGGACCATCAAAGTTGCTCGGTGCACACTTTTTATTGTTCTTCTATGTCCAATTTTACGAGTATAAGCTTCGTAGATTATTTCGATGCGAAAAGGATAACTTTCTATTACAAATGGACAAAACCGTTAAAAGGTCCTCCATAGAGATAGTTGAGCAACTTCGAACCATCAAACTTGCTCGGTGTACACCTTTTATTGTTCTTCTATGTCCAATTTTACGAGTATAAGCTTCGTAGATTATTTCGATGCCAAAAGGATAACTTTCTATTACAAATAGACAAAACCGGTAAAAGGTCCTCCATAGAGGGAGTTGAGGAACTTCGGACCATCAAAGTTGCTCGGTGTACACTTTTTATTGTTCTTCTATGTAAAATTTTACGAGTATAAGTTTCTGAGATTATTTCGATGCCAAAGCACCAACTTTCCATCGCAAATGGTCAAAACCGTTAAAAGGCTCCTCCATAGAGAGAGTTGAGCAACTTCGGACCGTCAAAGTTGCTCGGTGTACACTTTTTATTGTTCTTCTATGTCCAAATATACGAGTATAAGGTTCGTAGATTATTTCGATGCCAAAAGGATAACTTTCTATTACAAATAGACAAAACCGTTAAAAGCTCCCCATAGAGATAGTTGAGCAACTTCGGACCATCAAAGTTGCTCGGTGTACACTTTCTATTGTTATTCTATGTCAAATTTTACGAGTATAAGCTTCCAAGATTATTACGATGCCAAAACACCAACTTTCTCTGACAAATGGGCAAAACCGTTAAAAACTCCTCGATAGAGAGAGTTGAGCAACTTCTGACCATCAAAGTTGCTCGGGGCACACTTTTTATTGTTCTTCTATGTCCAATTTTACGAGTATAAGCTTCGTAGATTATTTCGATGCCAAAAGGATAACTTTCTATTACAAATGGACAAAACCGTTAAAAGGTCCTCCATAGAGATAGTTGAGCAACTTCGAACCATCAAACTTGCTCGGTGTACACCTTTTATTATTCTTCTATGTCCAATTTTACGAGTATAAGCATCGTAGATTATTTCGATGCCAAAAGGATAACTTTCTATTACAAATGGACAAAACCGGTAAAAGGTCCTCCATAGAGAGAGTTGAGGAACTTCGGACCATCAAAGTTGCTCGGTGTACACTTTTTATTGTTCTTCTATGTCAAATTTTACGAGTATAAGTTTCTGAGATTATTTCGATGCTAAAGCACCAACTTTCCATGACAAATGGTCAAAACCGTTAAAAGGCTCCTCCATAGAGAGAGTTGAGCAACTTTGGACCGTCAAAGTTGCTCGGTGTAAACTTTTTATTGTTCTTCTATGTCAAATTTTACGAGTATAAGCTTCCGAGATTATTACGATGCGAAAACACCAACTTTCTCTAACAAATGGGCAAAATCGTTAAAAACTCCTCGATAGAGAGAGTTGAGCAACTTCGGACCATCAAAGTTCCTCGGTGTACACTTTTTATTGTTCTTTTATGTCAAATTTTACGTGTATAAGTTTATGAGATTATTTCGATGCCAAAACAACAACTTTCTATGATAAATGGACAAAATCGTTAAAAGCTCCTCCATAGTGAGAGTTGAGAAACTTCGGATCATCAAAGTTGCTCGGTGTACACTTTTTATTGTTCTTCTATTTCAAATTTTAAGAGTTTAAATTTCCTGGATTATTTCGATGCCGAAACAACAACTTTCTATGACATATGGACAAAATCGATAAACGCTCCTCCATAGAGAGAATTGAGCAACTTCGGACCATAATGGTTGCTCCGTGTACAGGTTTTATTGTTCTTCTATGTCAAGTTTTACGAGTATAAGCATTGTAGATTATTTCGATGCCAAAACAACAACTTTCTATTACAAATGGACAAAACCGTTAAAAGCTCCTCCATAGAGAGAGTTGATCAACTTCGGACCATCAAAGTTGCTCGGTGTACACTTTTTATGGTTCTTCTCGGTCGAATTTTACGAGTATAAGCTTCCGAGATTATTTCGATGCCAAAACGCCAACTTTCTATGACAAATGGT
This sequence comes from Euonymus europaeus, assembly GCA_963580455.1. Lineage (NCBI taxonomy): Eukaryota > Viridiplantae > Streptophyta > Magnoliopsida > Celastrales > Celastraceae > Euonymus > Euonymus europaeus. Next base: position 12,410,045 of record OY756965.1, read on the forward strand.
GAAAACGGTTAAAAGGCCCCTCCATAGAGAGAGTTGATCAACTTCGGACCATCAAAGTTGCTCGGTGTACAATTTTTATTGTTCTTCTATGTCGAATTTTATGAGTATAATCTTCCGAGATTATTACGATGCCAAAACACTAACTTTCTTTGACAAATGGTCCAAACCGTTAAAAAGCTCATTGATAGAGAGAGTTCACCAACTTCGGACTATCAAAGTTTTTCGGTGTATACTTTTTATTATTCTACTATGTCAAACTTTACGAGTATAGGCTTCCGAGATTATTTCGATGCTAAAACAATAATTTTCTATGACAAATGGACAAAAACCGTTAAAAGCTCCTCCATAGAGAGAGTTGAGCAACTTCGGACCCTCAAAGTTGCTCGGTGTACACTTTTTATTGTTCTTCTATGTCCAATTTTACGAGTATAAGCTTCGTAGATTATTTCGATGCCAAAAGGATAACTTTCTATTACAAATGGACAAAACCGTTAACAGCTCCTCCATAGAGAGAGTTGAGCAACTTCAGACCATCAAAGTTGCTCGGTGTAAAATTTTTATTGTTCTTCGATGTCAAATTTTCCGAGTATAAGTTTATGAGATTATTTCGATGCCAAAACACCAACTTTCTATGATAAATGGACAAAATCATTAAAAGCTCCACCATAGAGAGAGTTGAGAAACTTGGGATCATCAAAGTTGCTCGGTGTACACTTTTTATTATTCTTCTATGTCAAATTTTACGAGTTTAAACTTCCTGGATTATTTTGACGACGAAACAACAACTTTTTATGACAAATAGACAAAATCGATAAACGCTCCTCCATAGAGAGAGTTGAGCAACTTTGGACCATCAAGGTTGCTCCGTGTACACGTTTTATTGTTCTTCTATGTCAAATTTTATGAGTATAAGTATCGTAGATTATTTCGATGCCAAAACAACAACTTTCTATTACAAATGGACAAAACCGTTAAAAGCTCCTCCACAGAGAGAGTTGATCAACTTCGGACCATCAAAGTTGCTCGGTGTACACTTTTTATTATTCTTCTATGTCAAATTTTATGAGTATAAGCTTCCGAGATTATTACGATGCCAAAACACCAACTTTCACTGACAAATGGGCAAAACCGTTAAAAGGCTCCTCCATAGAGAGAGTTGAGCAACTTCGGACCATCAATGTTGCTCGGTGTACTCTTTTTATTGTTCTTCTATGTAAAATTTTAAGAGTTTAAACTTCCTGGATTATTTCGATGCCGAAACAACAACTTTCTATGACATATGGACAAAATCGATAAACGCTCCTCCATAGAGAGAATTGAGCAACTTCGGACCATCAAGGTTGCTCCGTGTACACGTTTTATTCTTCTTCTATGTCAAATTTTACGAGTATAAGCATCGTAGATTATTTCGATGCCAAAACAACAACTTTCTATTACAAATGGACAAAACCGTTAAAAGCTTCTCCATAGAGAGAGATGATCAACTTCGGACCATCAAAGTTGCTCGGTGTAAACTTTTTATTGTTCTTCTATGTCGAATTTTACTAGTATAAGTTTCTGAGATTATTTCGATGACAAAACACCGACTTTCTTTGATAAATGGACAAAATCGTTAAAAGCTCCAACATAGAGAGAGTTCAGAAACCTCGGATCATCAAGGTTGCTCCGTGTACACGTTTTATTGTTGTTCTATGTCAAATTTTACGAGTATAAGCATCGTTGATTATTTTGATGCCGAAACAACAACTTTCTATGACAAATGGAAAAAATCGATAAACGCTCCTCCATAGAGAGAATTGAGCAACTTCAGAACATCAAGGTTGCTCCGTGTACACGTTTTATTGTTCTTCTATGTCAAATTTTACGAGTATAAGCATCGTAGATTATTTCGATGCCAAAACAACAACTTTCTATTAGAAATGGACAAAACCGTTAAAAGCTCCTCCATAGAGAGAGTTGATCAACTTCGGATAATCAAAGTTGCTCGGTGTACACTTTTTATTGTTCTTCTCTGTCGAATTTTACGAGTATAAGCTTCCGAGATTATTTCGATGCCAAAACGACAACTTTCTATGACAAATGGTGAAAACGGTTAAAAGGCTCCTCCATAGAGAGAGTTGATCAACTTCGGACCGTCAAAGTTGCTCGGTGTACAATTTTTATTGTTCTTCTATGTCGAATTTTACGAGTATAATCTTCCGAGATTATTACGATGCCAAAACACTAACTTTCTATGACAAATGGTCCAAACCGTTAAAAAGCTCATTGATAGAGAGAGTTCACCAACTTCGGACTATCAAAGTTTCTCGGTGTATACTTTTTATTATTCTACTATGTCAAACTTTACGAGTATAGGCTTCCGAGATTATTTCGATGCTAAAACAATAACTTTCTATGACAAATGGACAAAAGCAGTTAAAAGCTCCTCCATAGAGAGAGTTGAGCAACTTCGGACCATCAAAGTTGCTCGGTGTACACTTTTTATTGTTCTTCTATGTCCATTTTACGAGTATAAGCTTCGTAGATTATTTCGATGCCAAAAGGATAACTTTCTATTACAAATGGACAAAACCGTTAACAGCTCCTCCATAGAGAGAGTTGAGCAACTTCAGATTATCAAAGTTGCTCGGTGTAAAATTTTTATTGTTCTTCGATGTCAAATTTTCCGAGTATAAGTTTATGAGATTATTTTGATGCCAAAACACCAACTTTCTATGATAAACGGACAAAATCCTTAAATGCTCCACCATAGAGAGAGTTGAGAAACTTGGGATCATCAAAGTTGCCCGGTGTACACTTTTTATTGTTCTTCTATGTCAAATTTTACGAGTTTAAACTTCTTGGATTATTTCGATGACGAAACAACAACTTTTTATGACAAATGGACAAAATCGATAAATGCTCCTCCATAGAGAGAGTTGAGCAACTTCGGACCATCAAGGTTGCTCCGTGTACACGTTTTATTGTTCTTCTATGTCAAATTTTATGAGTATAAGCATCGTAGATTATTTCGATGCCAAAACAACAACTTTCTATTACAAATGGACAAAACCGATAAAAGCTCCTACACAGAGAGAGTTGATCAACTTCGGACCATCAAAGTTGCTCGGTGTACACTTCTTATTATTCTTCTATGTCAAATTTTTCGAGTATAAGCTTCCGAGATTATTACGATGCCAAAACACCAACTTTCTCTGACAAATGGGCAAAACCGTTAAAAAGCTCCTCGATAGAGAGAGTTGTGCAACTTCGAACCATCAAAGATGCTTGGTGTACACTTTTTATTGTTCTTCTATGTCAAATTTTACGAGTATAAGCTTCGTCGATTGTTTTAGTGCCAAAACAACAACTTTATATTGCAAATAGACAAAACCGTTAAAAGCTCCACCATAGAGAGAGATGAGCAACTTCGGAGGATAAAAGTTCCTCTGTGTACACTTTTTATTGTTCTTCTATGTCAAATTTTACGAGTATAAGCTTACGAGATTATTACGATGGCAAAAGACCAACTTTCTATGACAAATGGACAAAATCATTAAACGTTCCTCCATAGAGGGAGTTGAGCAACTTCGGACTATCAAGGTTGCTCCATTTACACTTTTTATTGTTCTTGTATGTCAAATTTTATAAGTATAATCATCGTAGATTATTTCGATGCCTAAAGAACAACTTTATATTACAAATGGACAAAACCATTAAAAGCTCCACCATAGAGAGAGTTGAGCAACGTCGGACTATCAAAGTTGCTCCGTGTACACTTTTTATTGTTCTTCTATGTCAAATTTTACGAGTATAAGCTTCCGAGATTATTTCGATGCCGAAACACCAACTTTCTACGACAAATGGTCCAAACCGTTAAAAAGCTTCTTGATAGAGAGAGTTGAGAAACTTCGGACAATAAAAGTTGCTCGGTGTACACTTTTCATTGTTCCTCTATGTCAACTTTTACGAGTATAAGCTTTCGAGATTTTTACGATGCCAAAACACCAACTTTCTATGACAAATGGAAAAATCCGTTAAAAAGCTCCTCCATAGAGAGAGTTGAGCAACTTCGGACCGTCAAAGTTTCTCGGTGTACACTTTTTATTGTTCTTCTATGTCCAATTTTACGAGTATAAGCTTCATCGATTGTTTCGGTGCCAAAACAACAACTTTATACTACAAACAGACAAAACCGTTAAAAGCTCCACCATAGAGAGAGTTGAGCAAATTCGTACCATCAAAGTTGCTCGGTGTACACTTTTTATTGTTTTTCTATGTCAAATTTTACGAGTATATGCTTCGAGATAATTACGATGCCAAAACACCAACTTTCTACGACAAATGGTCCAAACCGTTAAAAAGCTTCTTGATAGAGAGAGTTGAGCAATTTCGGACCATAAAAGTTGCTCGGTGTAGACTTTTCATTGTTCCTCTATGTCAAATTTTACGAGTATAAGCTTCTGAGATTTTTACGATGCCAAAACACCAACTTTCTATGACAAATAGGAAAATCCGTTAAAAAGCTCCTCCATAGAGAGAGTTGATCAACTTCGGACCGTCAAAGTTGCTCGGTGTACACTTTTTATTGTTCTTCTATGTCGAATTTTACGAGTATAAGCTTCCGAGATTATTTCGATGCGGAAACACCAACTTTCTATGACAAATGGTCAAAACCGTTAAAAAGCTCCTCCATAGAGAGAGTTGGGCAACTTCGGACATTCAAAGTTGCTCGGTGAACAATTTTTATTGTTCTTCTATGTCAAATTTTATGAGATAAAGCTTTCGAGATTATTATGATGGCAAAACACCAACTTTCTATGACAAATGGGTAAAACCGTTAAAAAGCTCTACGATAGAGAGAGTTGAGCAACTTCGAACCATCAAAGATGCTTGGTGTATACTTTTTATTGTTCTACTATGTCAAACTTTACGAGTATAAGCTTCCGAGATTATTTCGATGCCAAAACACCAACTTTCTATGACAAATAAGAAAATCCGTTAAAAAGCTCCTCCATAGAGAGAGTTGATCAACTTCGGACCATCAAAGTTGCTCGGTGTACACTTTTTATTGTTCTTCTATGTTGAATTTTACGAGTATAAGCTTCCGAGATTATTTCGATGCGGAAACACCAACTTTCTATGACAAATGGTCAAAACCGTTAAAAAGCTCCTCCATAGAGAGAGTTGGGCAACTTCGGACCGTCAAAGTTGCTCGATGAACAATTTTTATTGTTCTTCTATGTCAAATTTTATGAGATAAAGCTTTCGAGATTATTACGATGGCAAAACACCAACTTTCAATGACAAATGGGTAAAACCGTTAAAAAGCTCCTCCATAGAGAGAGATGAGCAACTTCGGAGGATAAAAGTTCCTCTGTGTACACTTTTTATTGTTCTTCTATGTCCAATTTTACGAGTATAAGCTTTCGAGATTTTTACGATGCCAAAACACCAACTTTCTATGACAAATGGAAAAATCCGTTAAAAAGCTCCTCCATAGAGAGAGTTGAGCAACTTCGGACTGTCAAAGTTTCTCGGTGTACACTTTTTATTGTTCTTCTATGTCCAATTTTACGAGTATAAGCTTCATCGATTGTTTCGGTGCCAAAACAACAACTTTATACTACAAACAGACAAAACCGTTAAAAGCTCCACGATAGAGAGAGTCGAGCAAATTCGCACCATCAAAGTTGCTCGGTGTACACTTTTTATTGTTCTTCTATGTCAAATTTTACGAGTATAAGCTTCCGAGATTATTTCAATGCCGAAACACCAACTTTCTATGACAAATGGTCAAAACCGTTAAAAAGCTCCCCATAGAGAGAGTTGAGCAACTTCGGATCGTCAAAGTTGCTCGGTCTACACTTTTTATTGTTCTTCTATGTCAAATTTTACGAGTATAAGCTTCCGAGATTATTATGATGCCAAAACACCAACTTTCTATGACAAATGGGCAAATCCGTTAAAAAGCTCCTCCATAGAGAGAGTTGAGCAACTTCGAACCGTCAAAGTTGCTCGGTGTACACTTTTTATTGTTCTTCTATGTCAAATTTTATGAGTATAAGCTTCCGAGATTATTACGATGCCAAAACACCAACTTTCTATGACAAATGGTCAAAACCGTTAAAAAGCTCCTTAATAGAGAGAGTTGACCAACCTCGGACCATCAAAGTTTCTCGGTGTATACTTTTTATCGTTCTACTATGTCACACTTTACGAGTATAAGCTTCCGAGAATATTTCGATGCTAAAACAATAACTTTCTATGACGAATGGATAAAAATTGTTAAAAGCTCCTCCATAGAGAGAGTTGAGCACCTTCGGACCAACAAAGTTGCTCGGTGTACACTTTTTATTGTTCTTCTATGTCCAATTTTAAGAGTATGAGCTTCGTAGATTATTTCGATGCCAAAAGGACAACTTTCTATTACAAATGGACAAAACCGTTAAAAGCTCCTCCATAGAGAGAGTTGAGCAACTTCGGATCATCAAAGTTGCTCGGTGTACACTTTTTATTGTTCTTCTATGTCAAATTTTACGAGTATAAGCTTCTGAGATTATTTCGATGCCAAAACACCAACTTTCTATGATAAATGGACAAAATCATTAAAAGCTCCTCCATAGAGAGAGTTGAGCAGCTTCTGACTATCAAAGTTGCTCGGTGTATACTTTTTATTGTTCTTCTATGTCCAATTTTACGAGTTTAACCTTCGTCGATTGTTTCGGTGCCAAAACAACTACTTTATGCTACAAATAGAGAAAACCGTTAAAAATCCACCATAGAGAGAGTTGAGCAAATTCGTATCATCAAAGTTGCTCGGTGTACACTTTTTATTGTTCTTCTATGTCAAATTTTACGAGTATAAGCTTCCGAGATTTTTACGATGCCAAAACATCAACTTTCTATGAAAAATGGGAAAATCCGTTAAAAAGCTCCTCCATAGAGAGAGTTGAGCAACTTCGGACCGTCAAAGTTGCTCGGTGTACACTTTTTATTGTTCTTCTATGTCGAATTTTACGAGTATAAGCTTCTGAGATTATTTCGATGCCGAAACGCCAACTTTCTATGAAAAATGGTCAAAACCGTTAAAAAGCTCCTCCAGAGAGAGAGTTGGGCAACTTCAGACCGTAAAAGTTGCTCGGTGTACAATTTTTATTGTTCTTCTATGTCAAATTTTATGAGATAAAGCTTTCGATATTATTACGATGGCAAAACACCAACTTTCTATGACAAATGGGCAAAACCGTTAAAAAGCTCCACGATAGAGAGAGTTGAGCAACTTCGAACCATCAAAGATGCTTGGTGTATACTTTTTATTGTTCTACTATGTCAAACTTTACGAGTATAAGCTTCCGAGATTATTTCGATGCCAAAACAACAACTTTCTATGACAAATGGACAAAAACCGCTAAAAGCTCCTCGATAGAGAGAGTTGAGCAACTTGTGACCATCAAAGTTGCTCGTGTACACTTTTTATTGTTCTTCTATGTCCAATTTTACGAGTATAAGCTTTGTAGATTATTTCGATGCCAAAACGACAAGTTTCTATTACAAATGGACAAAACCGTTAAGAGCTCCTCTATAGAGAGAGTTGAGCAACTTCGGACCATCAAAGTTGCTCGGTGTACACTTTTTATTGTTCTTCTTTGTCAAATTTTACGAGTATAAGCTTCTGAGATTATTTTGATGACAAAACACCAACTTTCTATTAGAAATAGAGAAAATCGTTAAAAGCTCCACCATAAAGAGAGTTGATCAACTTCGGCCCATCAAAGTTGCTTGGTCTACACCTATTATTGCTCTTCTATGTCAAATTTTACGAGTATAAGCTTCAGAGATTATTACGATGTCAAAACACCAACTTTCTATGACAAATGGGCAAAACCGTTAAAAAGCTCCTCGATAGAGAGAATTGAGCAACTTCAAACCATCAAAGTTGCTTGTTGTACACTTTTTATTGTTCTTCTATGTCAAATTTTACGAGTATAAGCATCTGAGATTATTTCGATGCCAAAACACCAACTTTCTATGATAAATGGACAAAATCATTAAAAGCTCCTCCATAGAGAGAGTTGAGCAATTTCCGATCGTCAAAGTTTCTCGGTGTACACTTTTTATTGTTCTTCTATGTCAAATTTTACAAGTTTAAACTTCCTGGATTATTTCGTTGCCGAAACAACAACTTTCTATGACAAATTGACAAAACCGATAAACGCTCCTCCATAGAGAGAGTTGAGCAACTTCAGACCATCAAGGTTGCTCCATGTACACTTTTTATTGTTCTTCTATGTCAAATTTTACGAGTATAAGCATCGTAGATTATTTCGATGCCAAAACAACAACTTTCTATGACAAATGGGCAAAACCGTTGAAAAGCTCCTCGATAGAGAGAGTTGAGCAACTTTGAACCATCAAAGTTGCTCGGTGTACACTTTTTATTGTTCTTCTATGTCAAATTTTACGAGTATAAGCTACGCAAATTTTTTCGATGCCAAAACAACAACTCTGTATTACAAATAGACAAAACCGTTAAAAGCTCCATCGTAGAGAGAGTTGAGCAACTTCGGACCACCAAAGTTGCTCGGTGTACACTTTTTATTGTTCTTCTATGTGAAATTTTACGAGTATAAGCTTCCGAGATTATTACGATGGCAAAATACCAACTTTCTTTGACAAATGGGCAAAACCATTAAAAACTCCTCGATAGAGAGAGTTGAGCAACTTCGGACCATCAAAGTTTCTCGGTGTACACTTTTTATTGTTCTTATTTGTCGAATTTTACGAGTATAAGCTTCCGATATTATTACGATGCCAAAACACCAACTTTCTATGACAAATGGGCAAAACCGTTAAAAACTCCTCGATAGAGAGACTTGAGCAACTTCGGACCATCAAAGTTGCTCGGTGTACACTTTTTATTGTTCTTCTATGTCAAATTTTACGAGTATAAGCTTCCGAGATTGTTACGATGCCAAAACATCAATTTTCTATGAAAAATTATCCAAACCGTTAAAAAGCTCCTTGATAGAGAGAGTTGAGCAACTTCGGACCATCAAACTTGCTCGGTGTATACTTTTTATTGTTTTACAATGTCAAACTTTACGAGTATAAGCTTCCGAGATTACTTCGATGCCAAAACAAAAACTTTCTATGACAAATGGACAAAAACCGTTAAAAGCTCCTCCATAGGGAGAGTTGAGAAACTTTGAACCATCAAAGTTGCTCGGCGTACACTTTTTATTGTTATTCTATGTCAAATTTTACGAGTATAAGCTTCGTAGATTATTTCGATGCCAAAATGATAACTTTCTATTACAAATGGACAAAACCAGTAAAAGCTCCTCCATAGAGAGTGTTGAGCAACTTCGGACCATAACTTTCTATGACAAATGGACAAAAACAGTTAAAAAGCTCCTCCATAGAAAGAGTTGAGCTACTTCGGACCATCAAAGTTGCTCGGTGTACACTCTTTATTGTTCTTTTATGTCCAATTTTATGAGTATAAGCTTCGTAGATTATTTCGATGCCAAAAGGATAACTTTCTATTACAAATGGACAAAACCGTTAAAAGCTCCTCCATAGAGATAGTTGAGCAACTTCGGACCATCAAAGTTGCTCGGTGTAAACTTTTTATTGTTCTTCTATGTCAAATTTTACGAGTATAAGCTTCCAAGATTATTACGATGCCAAAACACCAACTTTCTCTGACAAATGGGCAAAACCGTTAAAAACTCCTCGATAGAGAGAGTTGAGCAACTTCGGACCATCAAAGTTGCTCGGTGCACACTTTTTATTGTTCTTCTATGTCCAATTTTACGAGTATAAGCTTCGTAGATTATTTCGATGCGAAAAGGATAACTTTCTATTACAAATGGACAAAACCATTAAAAGGTCCTCCATAGAGATAGTTGAGCAACTTCGAACCATCAAACTTGCTCGGTGTACACCTTTTATTGTTCTTCTATGTCCAATTTTACGAGTATAAGCTTCGTAGATTATTTCGATGCCAAAAGGATAACTTTCTATTACAAATAGACAAAACCGGTAAAAGGTCCTCCATAGAGAGAGTTGAGGAACTTCGGACCATCAAAGTTGCTCGGTGTACACTTTTTATTGTTCTTCTATGTAAAATTTTACGAGTATAAGTTTCTGAGATTATTTCGATGCCAAAGCACCAACTTTCCATCGCAAATGGTCAAAACCGTTAAAAGGCTCCTCCATAGAGAGAGTTGAGCAACTTCGGACCGTCAAAGTTGCTCGGTGTACACTTTTTATTGTTCTTCTATGTCCAAATATACGAGTATAAGGTTCGTAGATTATTTCGATGCCAAAAGGATAACTTTCTATTACAAATGGACAAAACCGTTAAAAGCTCCTCCATAGAGATAGTTGAGCAACTTCGGACCATCAAAGTTGCTCGGTGTACACTTTCTATTGTTATTCTATGTCAAATTTTACGAGTATAAGCTTCCTAGATTATTACGATGCCAAAAGGATAACTTTCTATTACAAATAGACAAAACCGGTAAAAGGTCCTCCATAGAGAGAGTTGAGGAACTTCGGACCATCAAAGTTGCTCGGTGTACACTTTTTATTGTTCTTCTATGTTAAATTTTATGAGTATAAGTTTCTGAGATTATTTCGATGCCAAAGCACCAACTTTGCATGGCAAATGGTCAAAACCGTTAAAAGGCTCCTCCATAGAGAGAGTTGAGCAACTTCGGACCGTCAAAGTTGCTCGGTGTACACTTTTTATTGTTATTCTATGTCCAAATATACGAGTATAAGGTTCGTAGATTATTTCGATGCCAAAAGGATAACTTTCTATTACAAATGGACAAAACCGTTAAAAGCTCCTCCATAGAGATAGTTGAACAACTTCGGACCATCAAAGTTGCTCGGTGTACACTTTCTATTGTTATTCTATGTCAAATTTTACGAGTATAAGCTTCCAAGATTATTACGATGCCAAAACACCAACTTTCTCTGACAAATGGGCAAAACCGTTAAAAACTCCTCGATAGAGAGAGTTGAGCAACTTCGGACCATCAAAGTTGCTCGGGGCACACTTTTTATTGTTCTTCTATGTCCAATTTTACTAGTATAAGCTTCGTAGATTATTTCGATGCCAAAAGGATAACTTTCTATTACAAATGGACAAAACCGTTAAAAGGTCCTTCATAGAGATAGTTGAGCAACTTCGAACCATCAAACTTGCTCGGTGTACACCTTTTATTATTCTTCTATGTCCAATTTTACGATTATAAGCATCGTAGATTATTTCGATGCCAAAAGGATAACTTTCTATTACAAATGGACAAAACCGGTAAAAGGTCCTCCATAGAGAGAGTTGAGGAACTTTGGACCATCAAAGTTGCTCGGTGTACACTTTTTATTGTTCTTCTATGTCAAATTTTACGAGTATAAGTTTCTGAGATTATTTCGATGCTAAAGCACCAACTTTCCATGACAAATGGTCAAAACCGTTAAAAGGCTCCTCCATAGAGAGAGTTGAGCAACTTTGGACCGTCAAAGTTGCTCGGTGTAAACTTTTTATTGTTCTTCTATGTCAAATTTTACGAGTATAAGCTTCCGAGATTATTACGATGCCAAAACACCAACTTTCTCTAGCAAATGGGCAAAATCGTTAAAAACTCCTCGATAGAGAGAGTTGAGCAACTTCGGACCATCAAAGTTCCTCGGTGTACACTTTTTATTGTTCTTTTATGTCAAATTTTACGTGTATAAGTTTATGAGATTATTTCGATGCCAAAACAACAACTTTCTATGATAAATGGACAAAATCGTTAAAAGCTCCTCCATAGTGAGAGTTGAGAAACTTCGGATCATCAAAGTTGCTCGGTGTACACTTTTTATTGTTCTTCTATTTCAAATTTTAAGAGTTTAAATTTCCTGGATTATTTCGATGCCGAAACAACAACTTTCTATGACATATGGACAAAATCGGTAAACGCTCCTCCATAGAGAGAATTGAGCAACTTCGGACCATAATGGTTGCTCCGTGTACAGGTTTTATTGTTCTTCTATGTCAAGTTTTACGAGTATAAGCATTGTAGATTATTTCGATGCCAAAACAACAACTTTCTATTACAAATGGACAAAACCGTTAAAAGCTACTCCATAGAGAGAGTTGATCAACTTCGGACCATCAAAGTTGCTCGGTGTACACTTTTTATGGTTCTTCTCGGTCGAATTTTACGAGTATAAGCTTCCGAGATTATTTCGATGCCAAAACGGCAACTTTCTATGACAAATGGTGAAAACGGTTAAAAGGCTCCTCCATAGAGAGAGTTGATCAACTTCGGACCATCAAAGTTGCTCGGTGTACAATTTTTATTGTTCTTCTTTGTCGAATTTTATGAGTATAATCTTCCGAGATTGTTACGATGCCAAAACACTAACTTTCTTTGACAAATGGTTCAAACCGTTAAAAAGCTCATTGATAGAGAGAGTTCACCAACTTCGGACTATCAAAGTTTTTCGGTGTATACTTTTTATTATTCTACTATGCCAAACTTTACGAGTATAGGCTTCCGAGATTATTTCGATGCCAAAACAATAATTTTCTATGACAAATGGACAAAAACCGTTAAAAGCTCCTCCATAGAGAGAGTTGAGCAACTTCGGACCATCAAAGTTGCTCGGTGTACACTTTTTATTGTTCTTCTATGTCCAATTTTACGAGTATAAGCTTCGTAGATTATTTCGATGCCAAAAGGATAACTTTCTATTACAAATGGACAAAACCGTTAACAGCTCCTCCATAGAGAGAGTTGAGCAACTTCAGACCATCAAAGTTGCTCGGTGTAAAATTTTTATTGTTCTTCGATGTCAAATTTTCCGAGTATAAGTTTATGAGATTATTTCGATGCCAAAAGACCAACTTTCTATGATAAATGGACAAAATCATTAAAAGCTCCACCATAGAGAGAGTTGAGAAACTTGGGATCATCAAAGTTGCTCGGTGTACACTTTTTATTATTCTTCTATGTCAAATTTTACGAGTTTAAACTTCCTTGATTATTTTGACGACGAAACAACAACTTTTTATGACAAATAGACAAAATCGATAAACGCTCCTCCATAGAGAGAGTTGAGCAACTTTGGACCATCAAGGTTGCTCCGTGTACACGTTTTATTGTTCTTCTATGTCAAATTTTATGAGTATAAGTATCGTAGATTATTTCGATGCCAAAACAACAACTTTCTATTACAAATGGACAAAACCGTTAAAAGCTCCTCCACAGAGAGAGTTGTTCAACTTCGGACCATCAAAGTTGCTCGGTTTACACTTTTTATTATTCTTCTATGTCAAATTTTATGAGTATAAGCTTCCGAGATTATTACGATGCCAAAACACCAACTTTCACTGACAAATGGGCAAAACCGTTAAAAGGCTCCTCCATAGAGAGAGTTGAGCAACTTCGGACCATCAATGTTGCTCGGTGTACACTTTTTATTGTTCTTCTATGTAAAATTTTAAGAGTTTAAACTTCCTGGATTATTTCGATGCCGAAACAACAACTTTCTATGACATATGGACAAAATCGATAAACGCTCCTCCATAGAGAGAATTGAGCAACTTCGGACCATCAAGGTTGCTCCGTGTACACGTTTTATTGTTCTTCTATGTCAAATTTTACGAGTATAAGCATCGTAGATTATTTCGATGCCAAAACAACAACTTTCTATTACAAATAGACAAAACCGTTAAAAGCTCCTCCATAGAGAGAGATGATCAACTTCGGACCATCAAAGTTGCTCGGTGTAAACTTTTTATTGTTCTTCTATGTCGAATTTTACTAGTATAAGTTTCTGAGATTATTTCAATGACAAAACACCGACTTTCTTTGATAAATGGACAAAATCGTTAAAAGCTCCACCATAAAGAGAGTTCAGAAACCTCGGATCATCAAGGTTGCTCCGTGTACACGTTTTATTGTTGTTCTATGTCAAATTTTACGAGTATAAGCATCGTAGATTATTTCGATGCCGAAACAACAACTTTCTATGACAAATGGACAAAATCGATAAACGCTCCTCCATAGAGAGAATTGAGCAACTTCAGAACATCAAGGTTGCTCCGTGTACACGTTTTATTGTTCTTCTATGTCAAATTTTACGAGTATAAGCATCGTAGATTATTTCGATGCCAAAACAACAACTTTCTATTACAAATGGACAAAACCGTTAAAAGCTCCTCCATAGAGAGAGTTGATCAACTTCGGACAATCAAAGTTGCTCGGTGTACACTTTTTATTATTCTTCTCTGTCGAATTTTACGAGTATAAGCTTCCGAGATTATTTCGATGCCAAAACGACAACTTTCTATGACAAATGGTGAAAACGGTTAAAAGGCTTCTCCATAGAGAGAGTTGATCAACTTCGGACCGTCAAAGTTGCTCGGTGTACAATTTTTATTGTTCTTCTATGTCGAATTTTACGAGTATAATCTTCCGAGATTATTACGATGCCAAAACACTAACTTTCTATGACAAATGGTCCAAACCGTTAAAAAGCTCATTGATAGAGAGAGTTCACCAACTTCGGACTATCAAAGTTTCTCGGTGTATACTTTTTATTATTCTACTATGTCAAACTTTACGAGTATAGGCTTCCGAGATTATTTCGATGCTAAAACAATAACTTTCTATGACAAATGGACAAAAGCAGTTAAAAGCTCCTCCATAGAGAGAGTTGAGCAACTTCGGACCATCAAAGTTGCTCGGTGTACACTTTTTATTGTTCTTCTATGTCCAATTTTACGAGTATAAGCTTCGTAGATTATTTCGATGCCAAAAGGATAACTTTCTATTACAAATGGACAAAACCGTTAACAGCTCCTCCATAGAGAGAGTTGAGCAACTTCAGATTATCAAAGTTGCTCGGTGTAAAATTTTTATTGTTCTTCGATGTCAAATTTTCCGAGTATAAGTTTATGAGATTATTTTGATGCCAAAACACCAACTTTCTATGATAAACGGACAAAATCCTTAAATGCTCCACCATAGAGAGAGTTGAGAAACTTGGGATCATCAAAGTTGCCCGGTGTACACTTTTTATTGTTCTTCTATGTCAAATTTTACGAGTTTAAACTTCCTGGATTATTTCGACGACGAAACAACAACTTTTTATGACAAATGGACAAAATCGATAAATGCTCCTCCATAGAGAGAGTTGAGCAACTTCGGACCATCAAGGTTGCTCCGTGTACACGTTTTATTGTTCTTCTATGTCAAATTTTATGAGTATAAGCATCGTAGATTATTTCGATGCCAAAAGAACAACTTTCTATTACAAATGGACAAAACCGATAAAAGCTCCTACACAGAGAGAGTTGATCAACTTCGGACCATCAAAGTTGCTCGGTGTACACTTCTTATTATTCTTCTATGTCAAATTTTTCGAGTATAAGCTTCCGAGATTATTACGATGCCAAAACACCAACTTTTTCTGACAAATGGGCAAAACCGTTAAAAGGCTCCTCCATAGAGAGAGTTGAGCAACTTCGGACCGTCAATGTTGCTCGGTGTACACTTTTTATTGTTCTTCTATGTCAAATTTTACGAGTATAAGCTTCAAAGATTAGTACGATGGCAAAACACCAACTTTCTCTGACAAATGGGCAAAACCGTTAAAAACTACTCGATAGTGAGAGTTGAGCAACTTCGGACCCTCAAAGTTGCTCGGTGTACACTTTTTATTGTTCTTCTATGTCGAATTTTACGAGTATAAGCTTCCGAGATTATTTCGATGCCAAAAGACCAACTTTCTATGATAAATGGACAAAATCATTAAAAGCTCCACCATAGAGAGAGTTGAGAAACTTGGGATCATCAAAGTTGCTCGGTGTACACTTTTTATTATTCTTCTATGTCAAATTTTACGAGTTTAAACTTCCTTGATTATTTTGACGACGAAACAACAACTTTTTATGACAAATAGACAAAATCGATAAACGCTCCTCCATAGAGAGAGTTGAGCAACTTTGGACCATCAAGGTTGCTCCGTGTACACGTTTTATTGTTCTTCTATGTCAAATTTTATGAGTATAAGTATCGTAGATTATTTCGATGCCAAAACAACAACTTTCTATTACAAATGGACAAAACCGTTAAAAGCTCCTCCACAGAGAGAGTTGTTCAACTTCGGACCATCAAAGTTGCTCGGTTTACACTTTTTATTATTCTTCTATGTCAAATTTTATGAGTATAAGCTTCCGAGATTATTACGATGCCAAAACACCAACTTTCACTGACAAATGGGCAAAACCGTTAAAAGGCTCCTCCATAGAGAGAGTTGAGCAACTTCGGACCATCAATGTTGCTCGGTGTACACTTTTTATTGTTCTTCTATGTAAAATTTTAAGAGTTTAAACTTCCTGGATTATTTCGATGCCGAAACAACAACTTTCTATGACATATGGACAAAATCGATAAACGCTCCTCCATAGAGAGAATTGAGCAACTTCGGACCATCAAGGTTGCTCCGTGTACACGTTTTATTGTTCTTCTATGTCAAATTTTACGAGTATAAGCATCGTAGATTATTTCGATGCCAAAACAACAACTTTCTATTACAAATGGACAAAACCGTTAAAAGCTCCTCCATAGAGAGAGATGATCAACTTCGGACCATCAAAGTTGCTCGGTGTAAACTTTTTATTGTTCTTCTATGTCGAATTTTACTAGTATAAGTTTCTGAGATTATTTCAATGACAAAACACCGACTTTCTTTGATAAATGGACAAAATCGTTAAAAGCTCCACCATAAAGAGAGTTCAGAAACCTCGGATCATCAAGGTTGCTCCGTGTACACGTTTTATTGTTGTTCTATGTCAAATTTTACGAGTATAAGCATCGTAGATTATTTCGATGCCGAAACAACAACTTTCTATGACAAATGGACAAAATCGATAAACGCTCCTCCATAGAGAGAATTGAGCAACTTCAGAACATCAAGGTTGCTCCGTGTACACGTTTTATTGTTCTTCTATGTCAAATTTTATGAGTATAAGTATCGTAGATTATTTCGATGCCAAAACAACAACTTTCTATTACAAATGGACAAAACCGTTAAAAGCTCCTCCACAGAGAGAGTTGATCAACTTCGGACCATCAAAGTTGCTCGGTGTACACTTTTTATTATTCTTTTATGTCAAATTTTATGAGTATAAGCTTCCGAGATTATTACGATGCCAAAACACCAACTTTCACTGACAAATGGGCAAAACCGTTAAAAGGCTCCTCCATAGAGAGAGTTGAGCAACTTCGGACCATCAATGTTGCTCGGTGTACACTTTTTATTGTTCTTCTATGTAAAATTTTAAGAGTTTAAACTTCCTGGATTATTTCGATGCCGAAACAACAACTTTCTATGACATATGGACAAAATCGATAAACGCTCCTCCATAGAGAGAATTGAGCAACTTCGGACCATCAAGGTTGCTCCGTGTACACGTTTTATTGTTCTTCTATGTCAAATTTTACGAGTATAAGCATCGCAGATTATTTCGATGCCAAAACAACAACTTTCTATTACAAATGGACAAAACCGTTAAAAGCTCCTCCATAGAGAGAGATGATCAACTTTGGACCATCAAAGTTGCTCGGTGTAAACTTTTTATTGTTCTTCTATGTCGAATTTTACTAGTATAAGTTTCTGAGATTATTTCGATGACAAAACACCAACTTTCTTTGATAAATGGACAAAATCGTTAAAAGCTCCACCATAGAGAGAGTTCAGAAACTTCGGATCATCAAGGTTGCTCCGTGTACACGTTTTATTGTTCTTCTATGTCAAATTTTACGAGTATAAGCATCGTAAATTATTTCGATGCCGAAACAACAACTTTCTATGACAAATGGACAAAATCGATAAACGCTCCTCCATAGAGAGAATTGAGCAACTTCAGAACATCAAGGTTGCTCCGTGTACACGTTTTATTGTTATTCTATGTCAAATTTTACGAGTATAAGCATCGTAGATTATTTCGATGCCAAAACAACAACTTTCTATTACAAATGGACAAAACCGTTAAAAGCTCCTCCATAGAGAGAGTTGATCAACTTCGGACAATCAAAGTTGCTCGGTGTACACTTTTTATTGTTCTTCTCTGTCGAATTTTACGAGTATAAGCTTCCGAGATTATTTCGATGCCAAAACGACAACTTTCTATGACAAATGGTGAAAACGGTTAAAAGGCTCCTCCATAGAGAGAGTTGATCAACTTCGGACCGTCAAAGTTGCTCGGTGTACAATTTTTATTGTTCTTCTATGTCGAATTTTACGAGTATAATCTTCCGAGATTATTACGATGCCAAAACACTAACTTTCTATGACAAATGGTCCAAACCGTTAAAAAGCTCATTGATAGAGAGAGTTCACCAACTTCGGACTATCAAAGTTTCTCGGTGTATACTTTTTATTATTCTACTATGTCAAACTTTACGAGTATAGGCTTCCGAGATTATTTCGATGCTAAAACAATAACTTTCTATGACAAATGGACAAAAGCAGTTAAAAGCTCCTCCATAGAGAGAGTTGAGCAACTTCGGACCATCAAAGTTGCTCGGTGTACACTTTTTATTGTTCTTCTATGTCCAATTTTACGAGTATAAGCTTCGTAAATTATTTCGATGCCAAAAGGATAACTTTCTATTACAAATGGACAAAACCGTTAACAGCTCCTCCATAGAGAGAGTTGAGCAACTTCAGATTATCAAAGTTGCTCGGTGTAAAATTTTTATTGTTCTTCGATGTCAAATTTTCCGAGTATAAGTTTATGAGATTATTTTGATGCCAAAACACCAACTTTCTATGATAAATGGACAAAATCCTTAAATGCTCCACCATAGAGAGAGTTGAGAAACTTGGGATCATCAAAGTTGCCCGGTGTACACTTTTTATTGTTCTATGTCAAATTTTACGAGTTTAAACTTCCTGGATTATTTCGACGACGAAACAACAACTTTTTATGACAAATGGACAAAATCGATAAACGCTCCTCCATAGAGAGAGTTGAGCAACTTCGGACCATCAAGGTTGCTCCGTGTACACGTTTTATTGTTCTTCTATGTAAAATTTTATGAGTATAAGCATCGTAGATTATTTCGATGCCAAAACAACAACTTTCTATTACAAATGGACAAAACCGTTAAAAGATCCTCCACAGAGAGAGTTGATCAACTTCCGACCATCAAATTTGCTCGGTGTACACTTTTTATTATTCTTCTATGTCAAATTTTTCGAGTATAAGCTTCCGAGATTATTACGATGCCAAAACATCAACTTTCTCGGACAAATGGACAAAACCGTTAAGAGCTCCTCTATAGAGAGAGTTGAGCAACTTCGGACCATCAAAGTTGCTTGGTGTACACTTTTTATTGTTCTTCTTTGTCAAATTTTACGAGTATAAGCATCGTAGATTATTTCGATGCCAAAACAACAACTTTCTATTACAAATGGACAAAACCGTTAAAAGATCCTCCACAGAGAGAGTTGATCAACTTCCGACCATCAAAGTTGCTCGGTGTACACTTTTTATTATTCTTCTATGTCAAATTTTTCGAGTATAAGCTTCAGAGATTATTACGATGTCAAAACACCAACTTTCTATGACAAATGGGCAAAACCGTTAAACAGCTCCTCGATAGAGAGAGTTGAGCAACTTCAAACCATCAAAGTTGCTTGTTGTAAACTTTTTATTGTTCTTCTATGTCAAATTTTACGAGTATAAGCATCTGAGATTATTTCGATGCCAAAACACCAACTTTCTATGATAAATGGACAAAATCATTAAAAGCTCCTCCATAGAGAGAGTTGAGCAATTTCGGATCGTCAAAGTTTCTCGGTGTACACTTTTTATTGTTCTTCTATGTCAAATTTTACAAGTTTAAACTTCCTGGATTATTTCGTTGCCGAAACAACAACTTTCTATGACAAATTGACAAAACCGATAAACGCTCCTCCATAGAGAGAGTTGAGCAACTTCAGACCATCAAGGTTGCTCCGTGTACACTTTTTATTGTTCTTCTATGTCAAATTTTACGAGTATAAGCATCGTAGATTATTTCGATGCCAAAACAACAACTTTCTATGACAAATTGATAAAATCGTTAAAAGCTCCCCCATAGAGAGAGTTGAGCAACTTCGGACCATCAAAGTTGCTCGGTGTACACTTTTTATTGTTCTTCTATGTCGAATTTTACGAGTATAAGCTTACGAGATTATTACGATGGCAAAACACCAACTTTCTATGACAAATGGGCAAAACCGTTGAAAAGCTCCTTGATAGAGAGAGTTGAGCAACTTTGAACCATCAAAGTTGCTCGGTGTACACTTTTTATTGTTCTTCTATGTCAAATTTTACGAGTATAAGCTACGCAAATTTTTTCGATGCCAAAACAACAACTTTGTATTACAAATAGATAAAACCGTTAAAAGCTCCATCGTAGAGAGAGTTGAGCAACTTCGGACCATCAAAGTTGCTCGGTGTACACTTTTTATTGTTCTTCTATGTGAAATTTTACGAGTATAAGCTTCCGAGATTATTACGATGGCAAAACACCAACTTTCTTTGACAAATGGGCAAAACCATTAAAAACTCCTCGATAGAGAGAGTTGAGCAACTTCGGACCATCAAAGTTTCTCGGTGTACACTTTTTATTGTTCTTATTTGTCAAATTTTACGAGTATAAGCTTCCGATATTATTACGATGCCAAAACACCAACTTTCTATGACAAATGGGCAAAACCGTTAAAAACTCCTCGATAGAGAGACTTGAGCAACTTCGGACCATCAAAGTTGCTCGGTGTACACTTTTTATTGTTCTTCTATGTCAAATTTTACGAGTATAAGCTTCCGAGATTATTACGATGCCAAAACATCAATTTTCTATGAAAAATTATCCAAACCGTTAAAAAGCTCCTTGATAGAGAGAGTTGAGCAACTTCGGACCATCAAACTTGCTCGGTGTATACTTTTTATTGTTTTACAATGTCAAACTTTACGAGTATAAGCTTCCGAGATTACTTCGATGCCAAAACAAAAACTTTCTATGACAAATGCACAAAAACCGTTAAAAGCTCCTCCATAGGGAGAGTTGAGAAACTTCGAACCATCAAAGTTGCTCGGCGTACACTTTTTATTGTTATTCTATGTCAAATTTTACGAGTATAAGCTTCGTAGATTATTTCGATGCCAAAATGATAACTTTCTATTACAAATGGACAAAACCAGTAAAAGCTCCTCCATAGAGAGTGTTGAGCAACTTCGGACCATAACTTTCTATGACAAATGGACAAAAACAGTTAAAAAGCTCCTCCATAGAGAGAGTTGAGCTACTTCGGACCATCAAAGTTGCTCGGTGTACACTCTTTATTGTTCTTTTATGTCCAATTTTATGAGTATAAGCTTCGTAGATTATTTCGATGCCAAAAGGATAACTTTCTATTACAAATGGACAAAACCGTTAAAAGCTCCTCCATAGAGATAGTTGAGCAACTTCGGACCATCAAAGTTGCTCGGTGTAAACTTTTTATTGTTCTTCTATGTCAAATTTTACGAGTATAAGCTTCCAAGATTATTACGATGCCAAAACACCAACTTTCTCTGACAAATGGGCAAAACCGTTAAAAACTCCTCGATAGAGAGAGTTGAGCAACTTCGGACCATCAAATTTGCTCGGTGCACACTTTTTATTGTTCTTCTATGTCCAATTTTACGAGTATAAGCTTCGTAGATTATTTCGATGCGAAAAGGATAACTTTCTATTACAAATGGACAAAACCGTTAAAAGGTCCTCCATAGAGATAGTTGAGCAACTTCGAACCATCAAACTTGCTCGGTGTACACCTTTTATTGTTCTTCTATGTCCAATTTTACGAGTATAAGCTTCGTAGATTATTTCGATGCCAAAAGGATAACTTTCTATTACAAATGGACAAAACCGGTAAAAGGTCCTCCATAGAGAGAGTTGAGGAACTTCGGACCATCAAAGTTGCTCGGTGTACACTTTTTATTGTTCTTCTATGTCAAATTTTACGAGTATAAGTTTCTGAGATTATTTCGATGCCAAAACACCAACTTTCCATGGCAAATGGTCAAAACCGTTAAAAGGCTCCTCCATAGAGAGAGTTGAGCAACTTCGGACCGTCAAAGTTGCTCGGTGTACACTTTTTATTGTTCTTCTATGTCCAAATATACGAGTATAAGGTTCGTAGATTATTTCGATGCCAAAAGGATAACTTTCTATTACAAATGGACAAAACCGTTAAAAGCTCCTCCATAGAGATAGTTGAGCAACTTCGGACCATCAAAGTTGCTCGGTGTACACTTTCTATTGTTATTCTATGTCAAATTTTACGAGTATAAGCTTCCGAGATTATTACGATGCCAAAACACCAACTTTCTCTGACAAATGGGCAAAACCGTTAAAAACTCCTCGATAGAGAGAGTTGAGCAACTTCTGACCATCAAAGTTGCTCGGGGCACACTTTTTATTGTTCTTCTATGTCCAATTTTACGAGTATAAGCTTCGTAGATTATTTCGATGCCAAAAGGATAACTTTCTATTACAAATGGACAAAACCGTTAAAAGGTCCTCCATAGAGATAGTTGAGCAACTTCGAACCATCAAACTTGCTCGGTGTACACCTTTTATTATTCTTCTATGTCCAATTTTACGAGTATAAGCATCGTAGATTATTTCGATGCCAAAAGGATAACTTTCTATTGCAAATGGACAAAACCGGTAAAAGGTCCTCCATAGAGAGAGTTGAGGAACTTCGGACCATCAAAGTTGCTCGGTGTACACTTTTTATTGTTCTTCTATGTCAAATTTTACGAGTATAAGTTTCTGAGATTATTTCGATGCTAAAGCACCAACTTTCCATGACAAATGGTCAAAACCGTTAAAAGGCTCCTCCATAGAGAGAGTTGAGCAACTTTGGACCGTCAAAGTTGCTCGGTGTAAACTTTTTATTGTTCTTCTATGTCAAATTTTACGAGTATAAGCTTCCGAGATTATTACGATGCCAAAACACCAACTTTCTCTAACAAATGGGCAAAATCGTTAAAAACTCCTCGATAGAGAGAGTTGAGCAACTTCGGACCATCAAAGTTCCTCGGTGTACACTTTTTATTGTTCTTTTATGTCAAATTTTACGTGTATAAGTTTATGAGATTATTTCGATGCCAAAACAACAACTTTCTATGATAAATGGACAAAATCGTTAAAAGCTCCTCCATAGTGAGAGTTGAGAAACTTCGGATCATCAAAGTTGCTCGGTGTACACTTTTTATTGTTCTTCTATTTCAAATTTTAAGAGTTTAAATTTCCTGGATTATTTCGATGCCGAAACAACAACTTTCTATGACATATGGACAAAATCGATAAACGCTCCTCCATAGAGAGAATTGAGCAACTTCGGACCATAATGGTTGCTCCGTGTACAGGTTTTATTGTTCTTCTATGTCAAGTTTTACGAGTATAAGCATTGTAGATTATTTCGATGCCAAAACAACAACTTTCTATTACAAATGGACAAAACCGTTAAAAGCTCCTCCATAGAGAGAGTTGATCAAATTCGGACCATCAAAGTTGCTCGGTGTACACTTTTTATGGTTCTTCTCGGTCGAATTTTACGAGTATAAGCTTCCGAGATTATTTCGATGCCAAAACGCCAACTTTCTATGACAAATGGTGAAAACGGTTAAAAGGCTCCTCCATAGAGAGAATGGATCAACTTCGGACCATCAAAGTTGCTCGGTGTACACTTTTTATTGTTCTTCTATGTCGAATTTTATGAGTATAATCTTCCGAGATTATTACGATGCCAAAACACTAACTTTCTTTGACAAATGGTCCAAACCGTTAAAAAGCTCATTGATAGAGAGAGTTCACCAACTTCGGACTATCAAAGTTTTTCGGTGTATACTTTTTATTATTCTACTATGTCAAACTTTACGAGTATAGGCTTCCGAGATTATTTCGATGCTAAAACAATAATTTTCTATGACAAATGGACAAAAACCGTTAAAAGCTCCTCCATAGAGAGAGTTGAGCAACTTCGGACCATCAAAGTTGCTCGGTGTACACTTTTTATTGTTCTTCTAAGTCCAATTTTACGAGTATAAGCTTCGTAGATTATTTCGATGCCAAAAGGATAACTTTCTATTACAAATGGACAAAACCGTTAACAGCTCCTCCAGAGAGAGAGTTGAGCAACTTCAGACCATCAAAGTTGCTCGGTGTAAAATTTTTATTGTTCTTCGATGTCAAATTTTCCGAGTATAAGTTTATGAGATTATTTCGATGCCAAAACACCAACTTTCTATGATAAATGGACAAAATCATTAAAAGCTCCACCATAGAGAGAGTTGAGAAACTTGGGATCATTAAAGTTGCTCGGTGTACACTTTTTATTATTCTTCGATGTCAAATTTTACGAGTTTAAACTTCCTGGATTATTTTGACGACGAAACAACAACTTTCTATGACATATGGACAAAATCGATAAACGCTCCTCCATAGAGAGAATTGAGCAACTTCGGACCATCAAGGTTGCTCCGTGTACACGTTTTATTGTTCTTCTATATCAAATTTTACGAGTATAAGCATCGTAGATTATTTCGATGCCAAAACAACAACTTTCTATTACAAATGGACAAAACCGTTAAAAGCTCCTCCATAGAGAGAGATGATCAACTTCGGACCATCAAAGTTGCTCGGTGTAAACTTTTTATTGTTCTTCTATGTCGAATTTTACTAGTATAAGTTTCTGAGATTATTTCGATGACAAAACACCAACTTTCTTTGATAAATGGACAAAATCGTTAAATGCTCCACCATAGAGAGAGTTCAGAAACTTCGGATCATCAAGGTTGCTCCGTGTACACGTTTTATTGTTCTTCTATGTCAAATTTTACGAGTATAAGCATCGTAGATTATTTCGATGCCGAAACAACAACTTTCTATGACAAATGGACAAAATCGATAAACGCTCCTCCATAGAGAGAATTGAGCAACTTCAGAACATCAAGGTTGCTCCGTGTACACGTTTTATTGTTATTCTATGTCAAATTTTACGAGTATAAGCATCGTAGATTATTTCGATGCCAAAACAACAACTTTCTATTACAAATGGACAAAACCGTTAAAAGCTCCTCCATAGAGAGAGTTGATCAACTTCGGACAATCAAAGTTGCTCGGTGTACACTTTTTATTGTTCTTCTCTGTCGAATTTTACGAGTATAAGCTTCCGAGATTATTTCGATGCCAAAACGACAACTTTCTATGACAAATGGTGAAAACGGTTAAAAGGCTCCTCCATAGAGAGAGTTGATCAACTTCGGACCGTCAAAGTTTCTCGGTGTACAATTTTTATTGTTCTTCTATGTCGAATTTTACGAGTATAATCTTCCGAGATTATTACGATGCCAAAACACTAACTTTCTATGACAAATGGTCCAAACCGTTAAAAAGCTCATTGATAGAGAGAGTTCACCAACTTCGGACTATCAAAGTTTCTCGGTGTATACTTTTTATTATTCTACTATGTCAAACTTTACGAGTATAGGCTTCCGAGATTATTTCGATGCTAAAACAATAACTTTCTATGACAAATGGACAAAAGCAGTTAAAAGCTCCTCCATAGAGAGAGTTGAGCAACTTCGGACCATCAAAGTTGCTCGGTGTACACTTTTTATTGTTCTTCTATGTCCTATTTTACGAGTATAAGCTTCGTAAATTATTTCGATGCCAAAAGGATAACTTTCTATTACAAATGGACAAAACCGTTAACAGCTCCTCCATAGAGAGAGTTGAGCAACTTCAGATTATCAAAGTTGCTCGGTGTAAAATTTTTATTGTTCTTCGATGTCAAATTTTCCGAGTATAAGTTTATGAGATTATTTTGATGCCAAAACACCAACTTTCTATGATAAATGGACAAAATCCTTAAATGCTCCACCATAGAGAGAGTTGAGAAACTTGGGATCATCAAGGTTGCCCGGTGTACACTTTTTATTGTTCTATGTCAAATTTTACGAGTTTAAACTTCCTGGATTATTTCGACGACGAAACAACAACTTTTTATGACAAATGGACAAAATCGATAAATGCTCCTCCATAGAGAGAGTTGAGCAACTTCGGACCATCAAGGTTGCTCCGTGTACACGTTTTATTGTTCTTCTATGTCAAATTTTATGAGTATAAGCATCGTAGATTATTTCGATGCCAAAACAACAACTTTCTATTACAAATGGACAAAACCGATAAAAGCTCCTACACAGAGAGAGTTGATCAACTTCGGACCATCAAAGTTGCTCGGTGTACACTTCTTATTATTCTTCTATGTCAAATTTTACGAGTATAAGCTTCCGAGATTATTACGATGCCAAAACACCAATTTTCTCTGACAAATGGGCAAAACCGTTAAAAGGCTCCTCCATAGAGAGAGTTGAGCAACTTCGGACCGTCAATGTTGCTCGGTGTACACTTTTTATTGTTCTTCTATGTCAAATTTTACGAGTATAAGCTTCAAAGATTAGTACGATGGCAAAACACCAACTTTCTCTGACAAATGGGCAAAACCGTTAAAAACTCCTCGATAGTGAGAGTTGAGCAACTTCGGACCCTCAAAGTTGCTCGGTGTACACTTTTTATTGTTCTTCTATGTCGAATTTTACGAGTATAAGCTTCCGAGATTATTTCGATGCCAAAACGCCAACTTTCTATGACAAATGGTCAAAACCGTTAAAAGGCTCCTCCATAGAGAGAGTTGAGCAACTTCGGTCCGTCAAAGTTGCTCGGTGTACACTTTTCATTGTTCCTCTATGTCAAATGTTACGAGTATAAGCTTCCGAGATTATTACGATGCCAAAACACCAACTTTCTCTGACAAATGGGCAAAACCGTTAAAGACTCCTCGATAGAGAGAGTTGAGCAACTTCGGACCATCAAAGTTGCTCGGTGTAAAATTTTTATTGTTCTTCGTTGTCAAATTTTACGAGTATAAGTTTATGAGATTATTTCGATGCCAAAACACCAACTTTCTATGATAAATGGAAAAAATCATTAAAAGCTCCACCATAGAGAGAGTTGCGAAACTTGGGATCATCGAAGTTGCTCGGTGTACACTTTTTATTGTTCTTCCATGTCAAATTTTACGAGTTTAAACTTCCTGGATTATTTCGACGACGAAACAACAACTTTTTATGACAAATGGACAAAATCGATAAACGCTCCTCCATAGAGAGAGTTGAGCAACTTCGGACCATCAAGGTTGCTCCGTGTACACGTTTTATTGTTCTTCTATGTAAAATTTTATGAGTATAAGCATCGTATATTATTTCGATGCCAAAACAACAACTTTCTATTACAAATGGACAAAACCGTTAAAAGATCCTCCACAGAGAGAGTTGATCAACTTCCGACCATCAAAGTTGCTCGGTGTACACTTTTTATTATTCTTCTATGTCAAATTTTTCGAGTATAAGCTTCCGAGATTATTACGATGCCAAAACATCAACTTTCTCTGACAAATGGGCAAAACCGTTAAAAGGCTCCTCCATAGAGAGAGTTGAGCAACTTCGGACCGTCAATGTTGCTCGGTGTACACTTTTTATTGTTCTTCTATGTAAAATTTTAAGAGTTTGAACTTCCTGGATTATTTCGATGCTGAAACAACAACTTTCTATGACATATGGACAAAATCGATAAACGCTCCTCCATAGAGAGAATTGAGCAACTTCGGACCATCAAGGTTGCTCAGTGTACACGTTTTATTGTTCTTCTATGTCAAATTTTACGAGTATAAGCATCATAGATTATTTCGATGCCAAAACAACAACTTTCTATTACAAATGGACAAAACCGTTAAAAGCTCCTCCATAGAGAGAGATGATCAACTTCGGACCATCAAAGTTGCTCGGTGTAAACTTTTTATTGTCCTTCTATGTCGAATTTTACTAGTATAAGTTTCTGAGATTATTTCGATGAAAAAACACCAACTTTCTTTGATAAATGGACAAAATCGTTAAAAGCTCCACCATAGAGAGAGTTCAGAAACTTCGGATCATCAAAGTTGCTCGGTGTACACTTTTTATTGTTCTTCTATGTCAAATTTTACGAGTTTAAACTTCCTGGATTATTTCGATGCCGAAACAACAACTTTCTATGACAAATGGACAAAATCGATAAACGCTCCTCCATAGAGAGAATTGAGCAACTTCAGAACATCAAGGTTGCTTCGTGTACACGTTTTATTGTTCTTCTATGTCAAATTTTATGAGTATAAGCATCGTAGATTATTTCGATGCCAAAACAACAACTTTCTATTACAAATGGACAAAACCGTTAAAAGCTCCTCCATAGAGAGAGTTGATCAACTTCGGACCATCAAAGTTGCTCGGTGTACACTTTTTATTGTTCTTCTCTGTCGAATTTTACGAGTATAAGCTTCCGAGATTATTTCGATGCCAAAACACCAACTTTCTATGATAAATGGTGAAAACGGTTAAAAGGCTCCTCCATAGAGAGAGTTGATCAACTTCGGACCATCAAAGTTGCTCGGTGTACAATTTTTATTGTTCTTCTATGTCAAATTTTACGAGTATAATCTTCCGAGATTATTACGATGCCAAAACACTAACTTTCTATGAAAAATGGTCCAAACCGTTAAAAAGCTCATTGATAGAGAGACTTCACCAACTTCGGACTATCAAAGTTTCTCGCTGTATACTTTTTATTATTCTACTATGTCAAACTTTACGAGTATAGGTTTCCGAGATTATTTCGATGCTAAAACAATAACTTTCTATGACAAATGGACAAAAGCAGTTAAAAGCTTCTCCATAGAGAGAGTTGAGCAACTTCGGACCATCAAAGTTGCTCGGTGTACACTTTTTATTGTTCTTCTATGTCGAATTTTACGAGTATAAGCTTCCGAGATTATTTCGATGCCAAAACGCCAACTTTCTATGACAAATGGTCAAAACCGTTAAAAGGCTCCTCCATAGAGAGAGTTGAGCAACTTCGGTCCGTCAAAGTTGCTCGGTGTACACTTTTCATTGTTCCTCTATGTCAAATTTTACGAGTATAAGCTTCCGAGATTATTACGATGCCAAAACACCAACTTTCTCTGACAAATGGGCAAAACCGTTAAAGACTCCTCGATAGAGAGAGTTGAGCAACTTCGGACCATCAAAGTTGCTCGGTGTAAAATTTTTATTGTTCTTCGTTGTCAAATTTTACGAGTATAAGTTTATGAGATTATTTCGATGCCAAAACACCAACTTTCTATGATAAATGGAAAAAATCATTAAAAGCTCCACCATAGAGAGAGTTGCGAAACTTGGGATCATCGAAGTTGCTCGGTGTACACTTTTTATTGTTCTTCCATGTCAAATTTTACGAGTTTAAACTTCCTGGATTATTTCGACGACGAAACAACAACTTTTTATGACAAATGGACAAAATCGATAAACGCTCCTCCATAGAGAGAGTTGAGCAACTTCGGACCATCAAGGTTGCTCCGTGTACACGTTTTATTGTTCTTCTATGTAAAATTTTATGAGTATAAGCATCGTATATTATTTCGATGCCAAAACAACAACTTTCTATTACAAATGGACAAAACCGTTAAAAGATCCTCCACAGAGAGAGTTGATCAACTTCCGACCATCAAAGTTGCTCGGTGTACACTTTTTATTATTCTTCTATGTCAAATTTTTCGAGTATAAGCTTCCGAGATTATTACGATGCCAAAACATCAACTTTCTCTGACAAATGGGCAAAACCGTTAAAAGGCTCCTCCATAGAGAGAGTTGAGCAACTTCGGACCGTCAATGTTGCTCGGTCTACACTTTTTATTGTTCTTCTATGTAAAATTTTAAGAGTTTGAACTTCCTGGATTATTTCGATGCTGAAACAACAACTTTCTATGACATATGGACAAAATCGATAAACGCTCCTCCATAGAGAGAATTGAGCAACTTCGGACCATCAAGGTTGCTCCGTGTACACGTTTTATTGTTCTTCTATGTCAAATTTTACGAGTATAAGCATCATAGATTATTTCGATGCCAAAACAACAACTTTCTATTACAAATGGACAAAACCGTTAAAAGCTCCTCCATAGAGAGAGATGATCAACTTCGGACCATCAAAGTTGCTCGGTGTAAACTTTTTATTGTCCTTCTATGTCGAATTTTACTAGTATAAGTTTCTGAGATTATTTCGATGAAAAAACACCAACTTTCTTTGATAAATGGACAAAATCGTTAAAAGCTCCACCATAGAGAGAGTTCAGAAACTTCGGATCATCAAAGTTGCTCGGTGTACACTTTTTATTGTTCTTCTATGTCAAATTTTACGAGTTTAAACTTCCTGGATTATTTCGATGCCGAAACAACAACTTTCTATGACAAATGGACAAAATCGATAAACGCTCCTCCATAGAGAGAATTGAGCAACTTCAGAACATCAAGGTTGCTTCGTGTACACGTTTTATTGTTCTTCTATGTCAAATTTTATGAGTATAAGCATCGTAGATTATTTCGATGCCAAAACAACAACTTTCTATTACAAATGGACAAAACCGTTAAAAGCTCCTCCATAGAGAGAGTTGATCAACTTCGGACCATCAAAGTTGCTCGGTGTACACTTTTTATTGTTCTTCTCTGTCGAATTTTACGAGTATAAGCTTCCGAGATTATTTCGATGCCAAAACACCAACTTTCTAAGATAAATGGTGAAAACGGTTAAAAGGCTCCTCCATAGAGAGAGTTGATCAACTTCGGACCATCAAAGTTGCTCGGTGTACAATTTTTATTGTTCTTCTATGTCAAATTTTACGAGTATAATCTTCCGAGATTATTACGATGCCAAAACACTAACTTTCTATGAAAAATGGTCCAAACCGTTAAAAAGCTCATTGATAGAGAGAGTTCACCAACTTCGGACTATCAAAGTTTCTCGCTGTATACTTTTTATTATTCTACTATGTCAAACTTTACGAGTATAGGTTTCCGAGATTATTTCGATGCTAAAACAATAACTTTCTATGACAAATGGACAAAAGCAGTTAAAAGCTTCTCCATAGAGAGAGTTGAGCAACTTCGGACCATCAAAGTTGCTCGGTGTACACTTTTTATTGTTCTTCTATGTCCAATTTTACGAGTATAAGCTTCGTAGATTATTTCGATGCCAAAAGGATAACTTTCTATTACAAATGGACAAAACCGTTAACAGCTCCTCCATAGAGAGAGTTGAGCAACTTCAGATTATCAAAGTTGCTCGGTGTAAAATTTTTATTGTTCTTCGATGTCAAATTTTCCGAGTATAAGTTTATGAGATTATTTCGATGCCAAAACACCAACTTTCTATGATAAATGGACAAAATCCTTAAATGCTCCACCATAGAGAGAGTTGAGAAACTTGGGATCATCAAAGTTGCCCGGTGTACACTTTTTATTGTTCTTCTATGTCAATGTTTACGAGTTTAAACTTCCTGGATTATTTCGACGACGAAACAACAACTTTTTCTGACAAATGGACAAAATCGATAAACGCTCATCCATGGAGAGAGTTGAGCAACTTCGGACCATCAAGGTTGCTCCGTGTACACGTTTTATTGTTCTTCTATGTCAAATTTTATGAGTATAAGCATCGTAGATTATTTCGATGCCAAAACAAAACCGATAAAAGCTCCTACACAGAGAGAGTTGATCAACTTCGAACCATCAAAGTTGCTCGGTGTACACTTTTTATTATTCTTCTATGTCAAATTTTACGAGTATAAGCTTCCGAGATTATTGCGATGCCAAAACGCCAACTTTCTATGACAAATGGTCAAAACCGTTAAAAGGCTTCTCCATAGAGAGAGTTGAGCAACTTCGGACCGTCAAAGTTGCTCGGTGTACACTTTTCAATGTTCCTCTATGTCAAATTTTATGAGTATAAGCTTCCGAGATTATTACGATGCCAAAACACCAACTTTCTCTGACAAATGGGCAAAACCGTTAAAGACTCCTCGATAGAGAGAGTTGAGCAACTTCGGACCATCAAAGTTGCTCGGTGTAAAATTTTTATTGTTCTTCGATGTCAAATTTTACGAATATAAGTTTATGAGATTATTTCGATGCCAAAACACCAACTTTCTATGATAAATGGAAAAAATCATTAAAAGCTCCACCATAAAGAGAGTTGAGAAACTTGGGATCATCGAAGTTGCTCGGTGTACACTTTTTATTGTTCTTCCATGTCAAATTTTACGAGTTTAAACTTCCTGAATTATTTCGACGACGAAACAACAACTTTTTATGACAAATGGACAAAATCGATAAACGCTCCTCCATAGAGAGAGTTGAGCAACTTCGGACCATCAAGGTTGCTCCGTGTACACGTTTTATTGTTCTTCTATGTCAAATTTTATGAGTATAAGCATCGTAGATTATTTCGATGCCAAAACAACAACTTTCTATTCCAAATGGACAAAACCGTTAAAAGCTCCTCCACAGAGAGAGTTGATCAACTTCCGACCATCAAAGTTGCTCGGTGTACACTTTTTATTATTCTTCTATGTCAAATTTTTCGAGTATAAGATTCCGAGATTATTACGATGCCAAAACACCAACTTTCTCTGACAAATGGGCAAAACCGTTAAAAGGCTCCTCCATAGAGAGAGTTGAGCAACTTCGGACCGTCAATGTTGCTCGGTGTACACTTTTTATTGTTCTTCTATGTCAAATTTTATGAGTATAAGCTTCAAAGATTAGTACGATGGCAAAACACCAACTTTCTCTGACAAATGGGCAAAACCGTTAAAAACTCCCCGATAGAGAGAGTTGAGCAACTTCGGACCCTCAAAGTTGCTCGGTGTACACTTTTTATTGTTCTTCTATGTCAAATTTTACGAGTATAAGCTTCCGAGATTATTTCGATGCCAAAACGCCAACTTTCTATGACAAATGGTCAAAACCGTTAAAAGGCTCCTCCATAGAGAGAGTTGAGCAACTTCGGACCGTCAAAGTTGCTCGGTGTACACTTTTCATTGTTCCTCTATGTCAAATTTTATGAGTATAAGCTTCCAAGATTATTACGATGCCAAAACACCAACTTTCTCTGACAAATGGGCAAAACCGTTAAAAACTCCTCGATAGAGAGAGTTGAGCAACTTCGGACCATCAAAGTTGCTCGGTGTACACTTTTTATTGTTCTTCTATATCAAATTTTATGAGTATAAGCTTCTGAGATTATTACAATGCCAAAACACGAACTTTCTATGACAAATGGACAAAAACCGTTAAAAGCTCCTCCATAGAGATAGTTGAGCAACTTCAGACCATCAAAGTTGCTCGGTGTAAACTTTTTATTGTTCTTCTGTGTCCAATTTTACGAGTGTAAGCTTCGTAGATTATTTCGATGCCAAAAGGATAACTTTCTATTACAAATGGACAAAACCGTCAAAAGGTCCCGCATAGAGAGAGTTGAGCAACTTCGGACCATCGAAGTTGCTCGGTGTACACTTTTTATTGTTCTTTTATGTCAAATTTTACGTGTATAAGTTTATGAGATTATTTCGATGCCAAAACACCAACTTTCTATGATAAATGTACAAAATCGTTAAAAGCTCCTCTATCGTGAGAGTTGAGAATCTTCGGATTATCAAAGTTGCTCGGTGTACACTTTTTATTGTTCGTCTATGTCAAATTTTAAGAGTTTAAACTTCCTGGGATTATTTCGATGCCGAAACAACAATTTTCTATGACAAATGGACAAAATCGATAAACGGTCCTCCATAGAGAGAATTGAGCAACTTCGGACCATCAAGTTTGCTCTGTGTACACGTTTTATTTTTGTTTTATGTCCAATTTTACGAGTATAAGCTTCGTAAATTATTTCGATGCCAAAAGGATAACTTTCTATTACAAATGGACAAAACCGTTAACAGCTCCTCCATAGAGAGAGTTGAGCAACTTCAGATTATCAAAGTTGCTCGGTGTAAAATTTTTATTGTTCTTCGATGTCAAATTTTCCGAGTATAAGTTTATGAGATTATTTTGATGCCAAAACACCAACTTTCTATGATAAATGGACAAAATCCTTAAATGCTCCACCATAGAGAGAGTTGAGAAACTTGGGATCATCAAGGTTGCCCTGTGTACACTTTTTATTGTTCTATGTCAAATTTTACGAGTTTAAACTTCCTGGATTATTTCGACGACGAAACAACAACTTTTTATGACAAATGGACAAAATCGATAAATGCTCCTCCATAGAGAGAGTTGAGCAACTTCGGACCATCAAGGTTGCTCCGTGTACACTTTTTATTGTTCTTCTATGTCAAATTTTACGAGTATAAGCTTCAAAGATTAGTACGATGGCAAAACACCAACTTTCTCTGACAAATGGGCAAAACCGTTAAAAACTCCTCGATAGTGAGAGTTGAGCAACTTCGGACTCTCAAAGTTGCTCGGTGTACACTTTTTATTGTTCTTCTATGTCGAATTTTACGAGTATAAGCTTCCGAGATTATTTCGATGCCAAAACGCCAACTTTCTATGACAAATGGTCAAAACCGTTAAAAGGCTCCTCCATAGAGAGAGTTGAGCAACTTCGGTCCGTCAAAGTTGCTCGGTGTACACTTTTCATTGTTCCTCTATGTCAAATTTTACGAGTATAAGCTTCCGAGATTATTACGATGCCAAAACACCAACTTTCTCTGACAAATGGGCAAAACCGTTAAAGACTCCTCGATAGAGAGAGTTGAGCAACTTCGGACCATCAAAGTTGCTCGGTGTAAAAATTTTATTGTTCTTCGTTGTCAAATTTTACGAGTATAAGTTTATGAGATTATTTCGATGCCAAAACACCAACTTTCTATGATAAATGGAAAAAATCATTAAAAGCTCCACCATAGAGAGAGTTGCGAAACTTGGGATCATCGAAGTTGCTCGGTGTACACTTTTTATTGTTCTTCCATGTCAAATTTTACGAGTTTAAACTTCCTGGATTATTTCGACGACGAAACAACAACTTTTTATGACAAATGGACAAAATCGATAAACGCTCCTCCATAGAGAGAGTTGAGTAACTTCGGACCATCAAGGTTGCTCCGTGTACACGTTTTATTGTTCTTCTATGTAAAATTTTATGAGTATAAGCATCGTATATTATTTCGATGCCAAAACAACAACTTTCTATTACAAATGGACAAAACCGTTAAAAGATCCTCCACAGAGAGAGTTGATCAACTTCCGACCATCAAAGTTGCTCGGTGTACACTTTTTATTATTCTTCTATGTCAAATTTTTCGAGTATAAGCTTCCGAGATTATTACGATGCCAAAACATCAACTTTCTCTGACAAATGGGCAAAACCGTTAAAAGGCTCCTCCATAGAGAGAGTTGAGCAACTTCGGACCGTCAATGTTGCTCGGTGTACACTTTTTATTGTTCTTCTATGTAAAATTTTAAGAGTTTGAACTTCCTGGATTATTTCGATGCCGAAACAACAACTTTCTATGACATATGGACAAAATCGATAAACGCTCCTCCATAGAGAGAATTGAGCAACTTCGGACCATCAAGGTTGCTCCGTGTACACGTTTTATTGTTCTTCTATGTCAAATTTTACGAGTATAAGCATCATAGATTATTTCGATGCCAAAACAACAACTTTCTATTACAAATGGACAAAACCGTTAAAAGCTCCTCCATAGAGAGAGATGATCAACTTCGGACCATCAAAGTTGCTCGGTGTAAACTTTTTATTGTCCTTCTATGTCGAATTTTACTAGTATAAGTTTCTGAGATTATTTCGATGAAAAAACACCAACTTTCTTTGATAAATGGACAAAATCGTTAAAAGCTCCACCATAGAGAGAGTTCAGAAACTTCGGATCATCAAAGTTGCTCGGTGTACACTTTTTATTGTTCTTCTATGTCAAATTTTACGAGTTTAAACTTCCTGGATTATTTCGATGCCGAAACAACAACTTTCTATGACAAATGGACAAAATCGATAAACGCTCCTCCATAGAGAGAATTGAGCAACTTCAGAACATCAAGGTTGCTTCGTGTACACGTTTTATTGTTCTTCTATGTCAAATTTTACGAGTATAAGCATCGTAGATTATTTCGATGCCAAAACAACAACTTTCTATTACAAATGGACAAAACCGTTAAAAGCTCCTCCATAGAGAGAGTTGATCAACTTCGGACCATCAAAGTTGCTCGGTGTACACTTTTTATTGTTCTTCTCTGTCGAATTTTACGAGTATAAGCTTCCGAGATTATTTCGATGCCAAAACACCAACTTTCTATGATAAATGGTGAAAACGGTTAAAAGGCTCCTCCATAGAGAGAGTTGATCAACTTCGGACCATCAAAGTTGCTCGGTGTACAATTTTTATTGTTCTTCTATGTCAAATTTTACGAGTATAATCTTCCGAGATTATTACGATGCCAAAACACTAACTTTCTATGAAAAATGGTCCAAACCGTTAAAAAGCTCATTGATAGAGAGAGTTCACCAACTTCGGACTATCAAAGTTTCTCGCTGTATACTTTTTATTATTCTACTATGTCAAACTTTACGAGTATAGGTTTCCGAGATTATTTCGATGCTAAAACAATAACTTTCTATGACAAATGGACAAAAGCAGTTAAAAGCTTCTCCATAGAGAGAGTTGAGCAACTTCGGACCATCAAAGTTGCTCGGTGTACACTTTTTATTGTTCTTCTATGTCCAATTTTACGAGTATAAGCTTCGTAGATTATTTCGATGCCAAAAGGATAACTTTCTATTACAAATGGACAAAACCGTTAACAGCTCCTCCATAGAGAGAGTTGAGCAACTTCAGATTATCAAAGTTGCTCGGTGTAAAATTTTTATTGTTCTTCGATGTCAAATTTTCCGAGTATAAGTTTATGAGATTATTTCGATGCCAAAACACCAACTTTCTATGATAAATGGACAAAATCCTTAAATGCTCCACCATAGAGAGAGTTGAGAAACTTGGGATCATCAAAGTTGCCCGGTGTACACTTTTTATTGTTCTTCTATGTCAATGTTTATGAGTTTAAACTTCCTGGATTATTTCGACGACGAAACAACAACTTTTTCTGACAAATGGACAAAATCGATAAACGCTCATCCATGGAGAGAGTTGAGCAACTTCGGACCATCAAGGTTGCTCCGTGTACACGTTTTATTGTTCTTCTATGTCAAATTTTATGAGTATAAGCATCGTAGATTATTTCGATGCCAAAACAAAACCGATAAAAGCTCCTACACAGAGAGAGTTGATCAACTTCGAACCATCAAAGTTGCTCGGTGTACACTTTTTATTATTCTTCTATGTCAAATTTTACGAGTATAAGCTTCCGAGATTATTTCGATGCCAAAACGCCAACTTTCTATGACAAATGGTCAAAACCGTTAAAAGGCTTCTCCATAGAGAGAGTTGAGCAACTTCGGACCGTCAAAGTTGCTCGGTGTACACTTTTCAATGTTCCTCTATGTCAAATTTTATGAGTATAAGCTTCCGAGATTATTACGATACCAAAACACCAACTTTCTCTGACAAATGGGCAAAACCGTTAAAGACTCCTCGATAGAGAGAGTTGAGCAACTTCGGACCATCAAAGTTGCTCGGTGTAAAATTTTTATTGTTCTTCGATGTCAAATTTTACGAATATAAGTTTATGAGATTATTTCGATGCCAAAACACCAACTTTCTATGATAAATGGAAAAAATCATTAAAAGCTCCACCATAAAGAGAGTTGAGAAACTTGGGATCATCGAAGTTGCTCGGTGTACACTTTTTATTGTTCTTCCATGTCAAATTTTACGAGTTTAAACTTCCTGAATTATTTCGACGACGAAACAACAACTTTTTATGACAAATGGACAAAATCGATAAACGCTCCTCCATAGAGAGAGTTGAGCAACTTCGGACCATCAAGGTTGCTCCGTGTACACGTTTTATTGTTCTTCTATGTCAAATTTTATGAGTATAAGCATCGTAGATTATTTCGATGCCAAAACAACAACTTTCTATTCCAAATGGACAAAACCGTTAAAAGCTCCTCCACAGAGAGAGTTGATCAACTTCCGACCATCAAAGTTGCTCGGTGTACACTTTTTATTATTCTTCTATGTCAAATTTTTCGAGTATAAGATTCCGAGATTATTACGATGCCAAAACACCAACTTTCTCTGACAAATGGGCAAAACCGTTAAAAGGCTCCTCCATAGAGAGAGTTGAGCAACTTCGGACCGTCAATGTTGCTCGGTGTACACTTTTTATTGTTCTTCTATGTCAAATTTTATGAGTATAAGCTTCAAAGATTAGTACGATGGCAAAACACCAACTTTCTCTGACAAATGGGCAAAACCGTTAAAAACTCCCCGATAGAGAGAGTTGAGCAACTTCGGACCCTCAAAGTTGCTCGGTGTACACTTTTTATTGTTCTTCTATGTCAAATTTTACGAGTATAAGCTTCCGAGATTATTTCGATGCCAAAACGCCAACTTTCTATGACAAATGGTCAAAACCGTTAAAAGGCTCCTCCATAGAGAGAGTTGAGCAACTTCGGACCGTCAAAGTTGCTCGGTGTACACTTTTCATTGTTCCTCTATGTCAAATTTTATGAGTATAAGCTTCCAAGATTATTACGATGCCAAAACACCAACTTTCTCTGACAAATGGGCAAAACCGTTAAAAACTCCTCGATAGAGAGAGTTGAGCAACTTCGGACCATCAAAGTTGCTCGGTGTACACTTTTTATTGTTCTTCTATATCAAATTTTATGAGTATAAGCTTCTGAGATTATTACAATGCCAAAACACGAACTTTCTATGACAAATGGACAAAAACCGTTAAAAGCTCCTCCATAGAGATAGTTGAGCAACTTCAGACCATCAAAGTTGCTCGGTGTAAACTTTTTATTGTTCTTCTGTGTCCAATTTTACGAGTGTAAGCTTCGTAGATTATTTCGATGCCAAAAGGATAACTTTCTATTACAAATGGACAAAACCGTTAAAAGGTCCCGCATAGAGAGAGTTGAGCAACTTCGGACCATCGAAGTTGCTCGGTGTACACTTTTTATTGTTCTTTTATGTCAAATTTTACGTGTATAAGTTTATGAGATTATTTCGATGCCAAAACACCAACTTTCTATGATAAATGTACAAAATCGTTAAAAGCTCCTCTATCGTGAGAGTTGAGAATCTTCGGATTATCAAAGTTGCTCGGTGTACACTTTTTATTGTTCGTCTATGTCAAATTTTAAGAGTTTAAACTTCCTGGGATTATTTCGATGCCGAAACAACAATTTTCTATGACAAATGGACAAAATCGATAAACGGTCCTCCACAGAGAGAATTGAGCAACTTCGGACCATCAAGGTTGCTCTGTGTACACGTTTTATTTTTGTTTTATGTCAAATTTTACGAGTATAAGCATCGTAGATTATTACGATGCCAAAACAACAACTTTCTATTACAAATGGACAACACTGTTAAAAGCTCCTCCATAGAGAGAGTTGATCAACTTCGGACCATCAAAGTTGCTCGGTGTAAACTTTTTAATGTTCTTCTATGTCGAATTTTATGAGTATAAGCTTCCGAGATTATTACGACGCCAAAACACTAACTTTCTATGACAAATGGCCAAACCGTTAAAAAGCTCATTGATAGAAAGAGTTCACCAACTTCGGACTATCAAAGTTTCTCGCTGTATACTTTTTATTATTCTACTATGTCAAACTTTACGAGTATAGGCTTATGAGATTATTTCGATGCTAAAACAATCACTTTCTATGACAAATGGACAAAAACCGTTAAAAGCTCCTCCATAGAGAGAGTTGATCAACTTCGGACAATCAAAGTTGCTCGGTGTACACTTTTTATTGTTCTTCTCTGTCGAATTTTACGAGTATAAGCTTCCGAGATTATTTCGATGCCAAAACGACAACTTTCTATGACAAATGGTGAAAACGGTTAAAAGGCTCCTCCATAGAGAGAGTTGATCAACTTCGGACCATCAAAGTTGCTCGGTGTACAATTTTTACTGTTCTTCTATGTCGAATTTTACGAGTATAATCTTCCGAGATTATTACGATGCCAAAACACTAACTTTCTATGACAAATGGTCCAAACCGTTAAAAAGCTCATTGATAGAAAGAGTTCACCAACTTCGGACTATCAAAGTTTCTCGGTGTATACTTTTTATTATTCTACTATGTCAAACTTTACGAGTATAGGCTTCCGAGATTATTTCGATGCTAAAACAATAACTTTCTATGACAAATGGACAAAAGCAGTTAAAAGCACCTCCATAGAGAGAGTTGAGCAACTTCGGACCATCAAAGTTGCTCGGTGTACACTTTTTATTGTTCTTCTATGTCAAATTTTACGAGTATAGGCATCGTAGATTATTTCGATGCCGAAACAACAACTTTCTATGACAAATGGACAAAATCGATAAACGCTCCTCCATAGAGAGAATTGAGCAACTTCAGAACATCGAGGTTGCTCCGTGTACACGTTTTATTGTTCTTCTATGTCAAATTTTACGAGTATAAGCATCGTAGATTATTTCGATGCCAAAACAACAACTTTCTATTACAAATGGACAAAACCGTTAAAAGCTCCTCCATAGAGAGAGTTGATCAACTTCGGACAATCAAAGTTGCTCGGTGTACACTTTTTATTGTTCTTCTCTGTCGAATTTTACGAGTATAAGCTTCCGAGATTATTTCGATGCCAAAACGACAACTTTCTATGACAAATGGTGAAAACGGTTAAAAGGCTCCTCCATAGAGAGAGTTGATCAACTTCGGACCGTCAAAGTTGCTCGGTGTACAATTTTTATTGTTCTTCTATGTCGAATTTTACGAGTATAATCTTCCGAGATTATTACGATGCCAAAACACTAACTTTCTATGACAAATGGTCCAAACCGTTAAAAAGCTCATTGATAGAGGGAGTTCACCAACTTCGGACTATCAAAGTTTCTCGGTGTATACTTTATATTATTCTACTATGTCAAACTTTACGAGTATAGGCTTCCGAGATTATTTCGATGCTAAAACAATAACTTTCTATGACAAATGGACAAAAGCAGTTAAAAGCTCCTCCATAGAGAGAGTTGAGCAACTTCGGACCATCAAAGTTGCTCGGTGTACACTTTTTATTGTTCTTCTATGTCCAATTTTACGAGTATAAGCTTCGTAGATTATTTCGATGCCAAAAGGATAACTTTCTATTACAAATGGACAAAACCTTTAATATCTCCTCCATAGAGAGAGTTGAGCAACTTCGGACCATCAAAGTTGCTCGGTGTAAACTTTTTATTGTTCTTCGATGTCAAATTTTACGAGTATAAGTTTCTGAGATTATTTCGATGCCAAAACACAAACTTTCTATGATAACTGGACAAAATCATTAAAAGCTCCTCCATAGAGAGAGTTGATCAACTACGGACCGTCAAAGTTGCTCGGTGTACACATTTTATTGTTCTTCTATGTTGAATTTTACGAGTACAAGCTTCCGAGATTATTTCGATGCCAAAACGCCAACTTTCTATGACAAATGGTCAAAACCGTTAAAAGGCTCCTCCATAGAGAGAGTTGAGCAACTTTGGACCGTCAAAGTTGCTCGGTGTACACTTTTTATTCTTCTTCTATGTCAAATTTTACGAGTATAAGCTTTCGAGATTATTACGATGCCAAAACACCAACTTTCTCTGACAAATGGGCAAAACTGTTAAAAACTCCTCGATAGAGAGAGTTGAGCAACTTCGGACCATCAAAGTTGTTCGGTGTACAATTTTTATTGTTCTTCTATGCCAAATTGTGTGAATATAAGCTTCCGAGATTATTACGATGCCAAAACACAAACTTTCTATGACAAATGGTCCAAACCGTTAAAAAGCTCATCGATAGAGAGAGTTCACCAACTTCGGACTATCAAAGTATCTTGGTGAATACTTTTTATTGTTCTACTATATCAAACTTTACGAGTATAAGCTTTCGAGATTATTTCGATGCTAAAACAATAACTTTCCATGAAAAATGGGCAAAAACCGTTAAAAGCTCCTCCATAGAGAGAGTTGAGCAACTTCAGACCATCAAAGTTGCTCGGTGTACACTTTTTATTGTTCTTCTACGTCAAATTTTACGAGTATAGGTTTCTGAGATTATTTCGATGCCAAAACACAAACTTTCTATGATAAATAGACAAAATCCTTAAAAGCACCTCCATAGAGAGAGTTGAGAAACTTCGGATCATCAAAGTTGCTCGGAGTACACTTTTTATTGTTCTTCTATAACAAATTTTACGAGTTTAAACTTCCTGGATCATTTCGATGCCGAAACAACAACTTTCTATGACAAATGGACAAAATCGACAAATGCTCCTCCATAGAGAGAGTTGAGCAACTTCGGACCATCAAGGTTGCTCCGTGTACACGTTTTATTGTTCCTCTATGTCAAATTTTACGAGTATAAGCATCGTAGATTATTTCGATGCCAAAACAACAACTTTCTATTACAAATGGACAACACTGTTAAAAGCTCCTCCATAGAGAGAGTTGATCAACTTCGGACCATCAAAGTTGCTCGGTGTAAACTTTTTATTGTGCTTCTTTGTCGAATTTTATGAGTATAATTTTCTGAGATTATTTCGATGACAAAACACCAACTTTCTTTGATAAATGGAAAAAATCGTTAAGAGCTCCTCCATAGAGAGAGTTGAGAAACTTCGGATCATCAAAGTTCCTCGGTGTACACTTTTTATTGTTCTTCTATGTCAAATTTTACGAGTTTAAACTTCCTGGATTATTTCGATGCCGAAACAACAACTTTCTATGATAAATGGACAAAATCGATAAACCCTCCTCCATAGAGAGAATTGAGCAACTTCAGACCATCAAGGTTGCTCCGTGTACACGTTTTATTGTTCTTCTATGTCAAATTTTATGAGTATAAGCATCGTAGATTATTTCGATGCCAAAACAACAACTTTCTATTACAAATGGACAAAACCGTTAAAAGCTCCTCCATAGAGAGAGTTGATCAACTTCGGACAATCAAAGTTGCTCGGTGTACACTTTTTATTGTTCTTCTCTGTCGAATTTTACGAGTATAAGCTTCCGAGATTATTTCGATGCGAAAACGGCAACTTTCCATGAAAAATGGTCAAAACCGTTAAAAGGCTCCTTCATACAGAGAGTTGAGCAACTTCGGACCCTCAACGTTGCTCGGTGTACACTTTTTATTGTTCCTCTATGTCAAATTTTACGAGTATAAGCTTCCGAGATTATTACGATGCCAAAACACCAACTTTCTCTGACAAATGGGCAAAATCGTTAAAAACTCCTCAATAGGGAGAGTTGAGCAACTTCGGACCATCAAAGTTGCTCAGTGTACACTTTTTATTGTGCTTCTATATCAAATTTTATGAGTATAAGCTTCCGAGATTATTACGACGCCAAAACACTAACTTTCTATGACAAATGGTCCAAACCGTTAAAAAGCTCATTGATAGAAAGAGTTCACCAACTTCGGAATATCAAAGTTTCTCGGTGTATACTTTTTATTATTCTACTATGTCAAACTTTACGAGTATAGGCTTCTGAGATTATTTCGATGCTAAAACAATAACTTTCTATGACAAATGGACAAAAACCGTTAAAAGCTCCTCCATAGAGAGAGTTGAGCAACTTCGGACCATCAAAGTTTCTCGGTGTATACTTTTTATTGTTCTTCTATGTCCAATTTTACGAGTATAAGCTTCGTAGATTATTTCATGCCAAAAGGATAACTTTCTATTACAAATGGACAAAACCGTTAACAGCTCCTCCATAGAG
Organism: Euonymus europaeus; assembly: GCA_963580455.1. Classification (NCBI taxonomy): domain Eukaryota; kingdom Viridiplantae; phylum Streptophyta; class Magnoliopsida; order Celastrales; family Celastraceae; genus Euonymus; species Euonymus europaeus. Next base: position 12,453,933 of record OY756965.1, read on the forward strand.
AGAGTTGAGCAACTTCGGACCATCAAAGTTGCTCGGTGTAAACTTTTTATTGTTCTTCGATGTCAAATTTTACGACTATAAGTTTCTGAGATTATTTCGATGCCAAAACACAAACTTTCTATGATAACTGGACAAAATCATTAAAAGCTCCTCCATAGAGAGAGTTGATCAACTACGGACCGTCAAAGTTGCTCGGTGTACACATTTTATTGTTCTTCTATGTCGAATTTTACGAGTACAAGCTTCCGAGATTATTTCGATGCCAAAACGCCAACTTTCTATGACAAATGGTCAAAACCGTTAAAAGGCTCCTCCATAGAGAGAGTTGAGCAACTTCGGACCGTCAAAGTTGCTCGGTGTACACTTTTTATTGTTCTTCTATGTCAAATTTTACGAGTATAAGCTTTCGAGATTATTACGATGCCAAAACACCAAGTTTCTCTGACAAATGGGCAAAACCGTTAAAAACTCCTCGATAGAGAGAGTTGAGTAACTTCGGACCATCAAATTTGCTCGGTGTACACTTTTTATTGTTCTTCAATGTCAAATTTTACGAGTATGAGCTTCAAAGATTAGTACGAGGGCAAAACACCAACTTTCTCTGACAAATGGCCAAAACCATTAAAAACTCCTCGATAGAGAGAGTTGAGCAACTTCGGACCATCAAAGTTGCTCAGTGTACAATTTTTATTGTTCTTCTATGCCAAATTGTATGAATATAAGCTTCCGAGATTATTACGATGCCAAAACACTAACTTTCTATGACAAATGGTCCAAACTGTTAAAAAGGTCATCGATAGAGAGAGTTCACCAACTTCGGACTATCAAAGTTTCTCGGTGAATACTTTTTATTGTTCTACTATGTCAAACTTTACGAGTATAAGCTTTCGAGATTATTTCGATGCTAAAACAATAACTTTCCATGAAAAATGGGCAAAAACCGTTAAAAGCTCCTCCATAGAGAGAGTTGAGCAACTTCGGACCATCAAAGTTGCTCGGTACACTTCTTATTGTTCTTCTATGTCCAATTTTACGAGTATAAGCTTAGTAGATTATTTCGATGCTAACTTTCTATGAAGAATGGAGAAAACCGTTAAAAGCTCCTCCATACAGACAGTTGAGCAACTTCGGACCATCAAAGTTGCTCGGTGTACACTTTTTATTGTTCTTCTACGTCAAATTTTACGAGTATAGGTTTCTGAGATTATTTCGATGCCAAAACACAAACTTTCTATGATAAATAGACAAAATCCTTAACACTATGTTTGGGAAGGAGGGAGGGGAGGGGATGAAAAATTTGAGAGGAATGGAAAATAAATGAGAGGGGAGGGGAGGGGAGGGGAGGGAAAGTTAATTTTACCTCCGCTTGTTTGGATAGTTAAAAAGTAAGGGAAGTAAAAGTGTAAAAGTATGTTTTTATGATTTGTATGGTTGATATAATTTTACTATTTTACCCTTGTCTCTAAAAAATGGATGTGTATAATATGCACAAGAGTTCCCTTCTAACTTAGAGGTTTTGTCGACATGTCTATATAATAATTTGAGTCAGAATTTATTTTTTCCAGTAAAATTCTGATTTATACTACAAAACGACACAAATATAGATTTTTTAAATCTCATATTAATTAAATAAAATATATCATTAATAATTATCACAAAAGAAAATGAAGTGCACAGATTACTATCTTGTTGGACATACTGTGCCTAATGCTCTTTTACACCCACCATAGCATCTTGAATCCATAAAGATATGTAGAAAAAATGCTGGAACCCCAAAATATCATATGCTGCTTCACTTTTCTTGTTAAAAGCCCAGTAACAATTGGAGCTCCAAATTCAATTTGTAGAAAAAATGCTGCTGTGCCTAAAATATCATATACCAATAGATAGTTGCAATTTGCACAAGGATCATGCACACTACATCTTCCAAGTTGAGCAGAGAAAGCATTTAGTTGACAAAGAGGCTTTTTCATTCTTGTTCACTAATATATCAAAGTAAAAACAACTGCATATATAAGACTCCCACAATGGTCTTTGCAGGCCTTTCACTCAGCAACTAGTGACAGAGAACAACATATAAAGAACACTGGACTGACAACTATACGCCAAACTCTGCTTAGTTTACTGTCTAATTCTAGAGTACTAGAAATTATATGAAAATCTGATTAATAATGACAACAGCAACCCCCAATAATAAAGGCAAAAACGAAATACACTTGCTTGAACTCAAAGACAAAATACAGATGCAAATGACTGGGTGGGTGAAATACTGAGCAAGCGACACATTCTTTCACTATCAATCCCTTATTACAGTAGGAGCAGATTTTACAGAGGGAGATGAAGAAGCTTACCTTCGTGGACGATGCCTCTGCTATGTTTAGGTCGTGTAAATCGTGCACGCGAGCTAATCGATCCTCCAAGTGCAGTAAGTCGTCACTAATCAATACTCCAAGTGCGATCGCGTAACTGAGCTAATTGATCTGGGTGACACGGGAGGCGAAAATCTCAGTTGTAGATGGCAGAGGCGAAGAAATGAAGAGGAGGAAGGTTTTAGGAAAAGTAGAAGGGCAGATTTGTCCTTTACACGACTTTCACCTCTTCTCACAACATTTTCCAGCCAGTTTTGGGGAGAAAATTTCTCCCGTGGGACCCACATGTTTTTACATCCATTCATTACACTCAAATTTTACCTCTATCAATCCAAACACCACACTTAACATTTTTCTCTCTACTTTACCCCTTAATTTTCTTTCCCTTCTTTTTCTACCCATTCCCAAACAAAGCGTAAAAGCACCTCCATAGAGAGAGTTGAGAAACTTCGGATCATCAAAGTTGCTCGGAGTACACTTTTTATTGTTCTTCTATGACAAATTTTACGAGTTTAAACTTCCCGGATTATTTCGATGCCGAAACAACAACTTTCTATGACAAATGGACAAAATCGACAAACGCTCCTCCATAGAGAGAGTTGAGCAACTTCGTACCATCAAGGTTGCTCCGTGTACACGTTTTATTGTTCTTCTATGTCAAATTTTACGAGTATAAGCATCCTAGATTATTTCGATGACAAAACAACAACTTTCTATTACAAATGGACAAAATCGTTAAAAGCTCCTCCATAGAGAGAGTTGATCAACTTCGGACCATCAAAGTTGCTCGGTGTACACTTTTTGTTGTTCTTCTATGTCGAATTTTACGAGTATAAGCTTCCGAGATTATTTCGATGCCAAAACTCCAACTTTCTATGACAAATGGTGAAAACCTTTAAAAAGCTCCTCCATAGAGAGAGTTGAGCAACTTCGGACCGTCAAAGTTGCTCGGTGTACACTTTTTATTGTTCTTCTATGGCAAATTTTATAATATAAGCTTTCGAGATTATTACGATGCCAAAACACCAACTTTCTCTGACAAATGGGCAAAACCGTTAAAAACTCCTTGATAGAGAGAGTTGATCAACTTCGGACCATCAAAGTTGCTCGGTGTACATTTTTTATTGTTCTTCTATGTCAAATTTTATGAGTATAAGTTTTCGAGATTATTACGATGCCAAAACACTAACTTTCTATGACAAATGGTCCGAATCGTTAAAAAGCTCCTTGATAGAAAGAGTTCACCAACTTCGGACTATCAATGTTTCTCGGTGTATACTTTTTATTGTTCTATTATGTCAAACTTTACGAGTATAAGCTTTCGAGATTATTTCGATGTTAAAACAATCACTTTCTATGACAAATGGACAAAAACCGTTAAAAGCTCCTCCAAAGAAGAGAGTTAAGCAACTTCGGACCATCAAAGTTGCTCGGTGTACACGTTTTATTGTTCTTCTATGTCCAATTTTACGAGTATAAGCTTCGTAGATTATTTCGATGCCAAAAGGATAACTTTCTATTACAAATTGACAAAACCGTTAAAAGCTCCTCCATAGAGAGAGTTGAGCAACTTCGGACAATCAAAGTTTCTCGGTGTACACTTCTTATTGTTCTTCTATGTCAAATTTTACGAGTATAAGTTTCTGAGATTATTTCAATGCCAAAACACCGACTTTCTATGATAAATGGACAAAATCATTAAAAGCTCCTCCATAGAGAGAGTTGAGAAACTTCAGATCATCAAAGTTGCTCGGTGTACTTTTTTATTGTTCTTCTATGTACAATTTTACGAGGTTAAAATTCCCGGATTATTTCGATGCCGAAACAACAACTTTCTATGACAAATGGACAAAATCGACAAACGCTCCTCCATAGAGAGAGTTGAGCAACTTCGTACCATCAAGGTTGCTCCGTGTACACGTTTTATTGTTCTTCTATGTCAAATTTTACGAGTATAAGCATCCTAGATTATTTCGATGACAAAACAACAACTTTCTATTACAAATGGACAAAATCGTTAAAAGCTCCTCCATAGAGAGAGTTGATCAACTTCGGACCATCAAAGTTGCTCGGTGTACACTTTTTATTGTTCTTCTATGTCGAATTTTACGAGTATAAGCTTCCGAGATTATTTCGATGCCAAAACTCCAACTTTCTATGACAAATGGTGAAAACCTTTAAAAAGCTCCTCCATAGAGAGAGTTGAGCAACTTCGGACCGTCAAAGTTGCTCGGTGTACACTTTTTATTGTTCTTCTATGGCAAATTTTATAATATAAGCTTCCGAGATTATTACGATGCCAAAACACCAACTTTCTCTGACAAATGGGCAAAACCGTTAAAAACTCCTTGATAGAGAGAGTTGATCAACTTCGGACCATCAAAGTTGCTCGGTGTACATTTTTTATTGTTCTTCTATGTCAAATTTTATGAGTATAAGTTTTCGAGATTATTACGATGCCAAAACACTAACTTTCTATGACAAATGGTCCGAATCGTTAAAAAGCTCCTTGATAGAAAGAGTTCACCAACTTCGGACTATCAATGTTTCTCGGTGTATACTTTTTATTGTTCTATTATGTCAAACTTTACGAGTATAAGCTTTCGAGATTATTTCGATGTTAAAACAATCACTTTCTATGACAAATGGACAAAAACCGTTAAAAGCTCCTCCAAAGAAGAGAGTTAAGCAACTTCGGACCATCAAAGTTGCTCGGTGTACACGTTTTATTGTTCTTCTATGTCCAATTTTACGAGTATAAGCTTCGTAGATTATTTCGATGCCAAAAGGATAACTTTCTATTACAAATTGACAAAACCGTTAAAAGCTCCTCCATAGAGAGAGTTGAGCAACTTCGGACAATCAAAGTTTCTCGGTGTACACTTCTTATTGTTCTTCTATGTCAAATTTTACGAGTATAAGTTTCTGAGATTATTTCAATGCCAAAACACCGACTTTCTATGATAAATGGACAAAATCATTAAAAGCTCCTCCATAGAGAGAGTTGAGAAACTTCAGATCATCAAAGTTGCTCGGTGTACTTTTTTATTGTTCTTCTATGTAAAATTTTACGAGGTTAAAATTCCTGGATTATTTCGATGCCGAAATAACAACTTTCTATGACAAATGAACAAAATCGATAAACGCTCCTCCATAGAGAGAGTTGAGCAATCTCGGACCATCAAGGTTGCTCCGTCTACACATTTTATTGTTCTTCTATGTCAAATTTTATGAGTATAAGCGTCGTAGATTATTTCGATGCCAGAACAACAACTTTCTATTACAAACGGACAAAACCGTTAAAAGCTCCTCCATAGAGAGAGTTGATCAACTACGGACTGTCAAAGTTGCTCGATGTACAATTTTTATTGTTCTTCTATGTCGAATTTTACGAGTATAAGCTTCCGAGATTATTTCGATGCCAAAACGCCAACTTTCTATGACAAATGGTCAAAACCGTTAAAAAGCTCCTCGATAGAGAGAGTTGAGCAACTTCGGACCGTCAAAGTTGCTTGGTGTACACATTTTATTGTTCTTCTATGTCGAATTTTTCGAGAATAAGCTTCCGAGATTTTTACGATGCCAAAACACCAAATTTCTATGACAAATGGGCAAAACCGTTAAAAAGCTCCTCGATAGAGAGAGTTGAGCAACTTGGAACCATCAAAGTTGCTCGGTGTACACTTTTTATTGTTCTTCTATGTCAAATTTTACGAGTATAAGCTTCGTCGATTGTTTCGATGCCGAAACAACAACTTTCTATTACAAATAGATAAAACCGTTAAAAGCTCTACCATGGAGAGAGTTGAGCAACTTCAGACCATCAAAGTTGCTCGGTGTACACCTTTTATTGTTCTTCTATGTCAAATTTTACGAGTATAAGCTTCCGAGATTATTACGATGGCAAAACACCAACTTTCTATGACAAATTGGCAAAACCATTAAAAACTCCTCGATAGAGAGAGTTTAGCAACTTCGCACCATCAAAGTTGCTCGGTGTATACTTTTTATTATTCTACTTTGTCAAACTTTTCGAGTATAAGCTTCCGGATTACTTCGATGCCAAAACAACAACTTTCCATGACAAATGGACAAAAACCGTTAAATGCCCCTCCATAGAGAGAGTTGAGCAACTTCGGACCATCAAAGTTGCTCGGCGTACACTTTTTATCATTTTTCTATGTCCAATTTTACGAGTATAAGCTTCGTAGATTATTTCGATGCCAAAACGATAACTTTCTATTACAAATTGACAAAACCGGTAAAACCTCATCCATAGAGAGAGTTGAGCAACTTCGGACAATCAAAGTTGCTCGGTGTACACTTTTCATTGTTCTTTTATGTCAAATTTTACGAGTATAAGCTTGCGAGATTATTTCGATGCCAAAACACCAATTTTTCTATGAAAAATGGGAAAAACCGTTAAAAGATCCTCCAAAGAGAGAGCTGAGCAACTTCAGATCATCAAAGTTGCTCGGTGTACACTTTTCTTTTTTTTTATGTCAAATTTTATAAGTATTTGCTTTCGAGATTATTTCGATGCCAAAATAACAACTTTATATTACAAATGGACAAAATCGTAAAAGCTCCACCATAGAGAGAGTTCAGCAAGTTATGACCATCAAATTTTATCGGTGTACACTTTTTATTATTCTTCTATGTCAAATTTTACGATTTTAAGCTTCCGAGATTATTACGATGCCAAAACACAACCTTTCTATGATAAATGGGCAAAACAATTAAAAAGCTCATTGATAAGGAGAGTTGAGAAACTTCGGACCATCAAAGTTGCTCGGTGTACCCTTTTTACTGTTCTTCTATGTCCAATTTTAAGAGTATAAGTTTCGTAGATTATTTTGATGCCAAAATGATAACTTTCCATTACAAATGGACAAAAACGTTAAAAGCACCTCCATAGAGAGAGTTGAGCAACTTCGGACCATCCAAGTTGCTCGGTGTAAACTATTCATTGTTCTTTTATATCAAATTTTATGAGTATAAGCTTTCGAGATTATTTCAATGCCAAAACACCAATTTTCTATGACAAATGGACAAAAACCGTTAAAAGCTCCTCTATAGAGAGAGTTGTGCAACTTCGGACCATCAAAGTTGGTCGGTGTACACTTTTTTTTATTCTTCTATGTCAAATTTTACGAGTATAAGCTTCGAACATTATTTCGATGCCAAAACAAAAACTTTCTATTAGAAATGGATAAAATCGTTAAAAGCTCCATCATAGAGAGAGTGGAGCAACTTCGGACCATCAAAGTTGCTCGATTTACACTTCTTATTGTTCTTCTAAGTCAACTTTTACGAGTATAAGCTTCCGAGATTATTACGATGCCAAAACACAACCTTTCTATGATAAACGGGCAAAACCATTAAAAAGCTCGTTGATAGAGAGAGTTGAGCAGCTTCACTCCGTCAAAGTTGCTCGGTGTGCACTTTTTATTGTTCTTCTATGTCAAATTTTACGAGTATAAGTTTTCGAGATTATTTCGATGCCGAAACGCCAACTTTCTATGATAAATGGACAAAATCGTTAAAAGCTCCTCCATAGAGAGAGTTGAGCAACTTCGGACCATCAAAGTTGCTCGGTGTACACTTTTTGTTGTTCTTCTATGTCAAATTTTACGAGTATAAGCTTCCTAGATTATTTCGACGTGAAAACAACAACTCTCAATGACAAGTGCACAAAACCGTTAAAAGCTCCTCCATAGAGAGAGTTGAGCAACTTCGGACCATCAAAGTTGCTCGGTGTATACTTTTTATTGTTCTTCTATGTCAAATTTTACGAGTATAAGCTTCCGAGATTATTACGATGGCAAAACACCAACTTTCTATAACAAATGGGCAAAACCATTAAAAAGCTCCTCGATAGAGAGAGTTGAGTAACTTCGGACCATTAAAGTTGCTCGGTGTAAACTTTTTATTTTTCTCCTATGTGTCAAATTTTACGAATATAATCTTCCGAGATTATTACGATGCCAAAACACCCAACTTTCTATGATAAATGGTCCAAACCGTTAAAAAGCTTCCCGATAGAGAGAGAGTTGAGCAACTTTGGACCATCAAAGTTCCTCGTTGTATAGTTTTTATTGTTCTACTATGTCAAACTTTACGAGTATAGGCTTCCAAGATTATTTCGATGTCAAAACAACAACTTTCTATGATAAATGGACAAAACCGTTAAAACTTCCTCCATAGACAGAGTTGAGCAACTTCGGACCATCAAAGTCGCTCAGTGTACACTTTTTATTGTTCTTTTACGTCAAATTTTACGAGTATAAGCCTCGTCGATTGTTTCGATTCCAAAACCAGAACTTTCTATTACAAATCGACAAAACCGTTAAAAGCTCCACCAAAGAGAGAGTTGAGCAACTTCGGACCATCAAAGTTGCTTGGTATATACTTTTTATTGTTCTACTATGTCAAACTTTAGGAGCATAAGCTTCCGAGATTATTTCGATGCCAAAACAACAACTTTCTATGACAAATGGACAAAAACCGTTAAAAGCTCCCCCATAGAGAGAGTTGAGCAACTTCGAACAATCAAAGATGGTCGGTGTACACTTTTTATTATTCTTCTATGTCAAATTTTACGAGTATAAGATTCCGAGATTATTTCGATACCATAACAACAACTTTCTATGACAAATGGACAAAAACCATTAAAAGCTCCTCCATAGAGAGAGTTGAGCAACTTCGGACCATCAAAGTGGGTCGGTGTACACTTTATATTATTCTTCTATGTCAAATTTTAAGTGTATAAGCTTCCGAGATTGTTTCGATGCCAAAACAACAACTTTCTATTACAAATAGACAAAACCGTTTAAAGCTCCACCATAGAAAGAGTTGAGAAACTTCGAACCATCAAAGTTGCTCGGTGTACACTTTTTATTGTTCTTCTATGTCAACTTTTACGAGTATAAGCTTCTGAGATTATTACGATGGCAAAAGACCAACTTTCTATGACAAATGGGCAAAACCGTTAAAAAGCTCCTCGATAGAGAGAGTTGAGCAACTTCGGACCATCAAAGTTGCTCGGAGTACACTTTTTATAGTTCTTCTATGTCAAATTTTACGAGTATAAGCTTCCGAGATTATTATGATGCCAAGACACCAACTTTCTATGACAAATGGTTCGAACCGTTAAAAAGCTTCTTCATAGAGAGAGTTGTGCAACTTCGGACCATCAAAGTTGCTCGGTGTATACTTTTTATTGTTCCTCTATGTCCAATTTTATGAGTATAAGCTTCGTAGATTATTTCGATGACAAAACGATAACTTTCTATTACAAATGGACAAAACCGTTAAAAGCTCCTCCATAGAGAGAGTTGAGCAACTTCGCACCATCAAATTTGCTCGGTGTACACTTTTCATTGTTCTTTTAAGTCAAATTTTACGAGTATAAGCTTCTGAGATTATTTCGATCCCAAACACCAATTTTCTATGACAAATGGGAAAAACTGTTAAATGCTCATCCATATAGAGAGTTGAGCAACTTCGGACCATCAAAGTTGGTCGGTGTACTGTTTTTTATTATTCTTCTATGTCAAATTTTACGAGTATAAGCTTCCGAGATTATTTCGATGCCAAAAAGATAACTTTCTTTTACAAATGGACAAAACCGTTAAAAGCTCCTCCATAGAGAGAGTTGAGCAACTTCGGACCATCAAAGTTGCTCGGTGTATACTTTTTATTGTTTTACTGTGTCAAACTATACGAGTATAAGCTTTCGAGATTATTTTGATGCCAAAACAAGAACTTTCTATGAGAAATGGACAAAACCCGTTAAAATCTCCTCTATAGAGAGAGTTGAGCAACTTCAGACTATCAAAGTTGCTCGGTGTATACTTTTTCCTGTTCTTTTATGTCCAATTTTCCGAGTACAAGCTTCGTAGATTATTTCGATGCCAAAATGATAACTTTCAATTACAAATGGAAAAAACTGTTAAAAGCTCCTCCATAAAGAGACTTGAGCTACTTCGGACCATCAAAGTTGCTCGGTGTACACTTTTCATTGTTCTTTTATGTCAAATTTTACGAGTATAAGCTTCCGAGATTATTTGGATGCCAAAACAGCAACTTTCTATGACAAATGGAAAAACCCGTTAAAACTCCTCCATAGAGAGAGTTGAGCAACTTCGGACTATCAAAGTTTGTTGGTGTACAGTTTTTATTATTCTTCTATGTCAAATTTTACGAGTATAAGCTTCCGAGATTATTTTGATGCCAAAACAACAACTTTCTATTACAAATGGTCAAAACCGTTAAGAGCTCCACCATAGAGAGAGTTGGGCAACTTCGGACCATCAAAGTTGCTCGGTGTACACTTTTTATTGTTCTTCTATGTCAATTTTTATGAGTATAAGCTTCCGAGATTATTATGATGTCAAAACACAACCTTTCTATGATACATGGGAAAAACCATTAAAAAGCTCCTCGATAGATAGAGTTGAGCAACTTCACACCATCAAAGTTGCTCGGTGTGCACTTTTTATTGTTCTTCTATTTCAAATTTTATGAGTATAAGCTTCCGAGATTATTTCGATACGAAAATGCCAACTTTCTAATATAAATGGACAAAATCGTTAAAAACTCCTATATAGAGAGAGTTGAGCAACCTCGGACCATCAAAGTTGCTCGGTGTACACTTTTTATTGTTCTTCTATGTCAAATTTTACGAGTATAAGCTTCGTCGATTGTTTCGATGCCAAAACAATAACCTTCTATTACAAATAGACAAAACCGTTAAAAGCTCCTCCACAGAGAGAGTTGACAAACTTTGGACCATCAAAGTTGCTCGGTGTACACTTTTTATTGTTCTTCTATGTCAAATTTTACGAGTATAAGCTTCCGAGATTATTACGATGGCAAAACACCAACTTTCTATGACAAATGGAAAAAACCGTTAAAAATCACCTCGATAGAGAGAGTTGAGCAACTTCGGACTATCAAAGTTGCTCGGTGTACACTTTTTATCGTTCTTTTATGTAAAATATTACGAGTATAAGTTTCCGAGATTATTACGGTGCCAAAACACCAACTTTCTATGACAAATGGTACAAACTCTTAAAAAGCTCCTTAATAGAGAGAGTTGAGCAAGTTCAGACCATCAAAGTTGCTCGGTGTATACTTTTTATTGTTCTTCTATGTCCAATTTTACGAGTATAAGCTTCCGAGATTATTTCGATGCCAAAACGATAACTTCCTACTACAAATGGACAAAACCGCTAAAAGCTCCTCTATAGAGAGAGTTGAGCAACTTCGGATCATCAAAGTTGCTCGGTGTGCACTTTTCATTATTCTTTTATGTCAAATTTTATGAGTATATGCTTCCGAGATTATTTCGATGCCAAAACACAACCTTTCTATGATACATGGGCAAAACCATTAAAAAGGTCCTTGATAGAGAGAGTTGAGCAACTTCAGACCATCAAAGTTGCTCGGTGTGCACTTTTTGTTGTTCTTCTATGTCAAATTTTACGAGTATAAGCTTCCGAGATTATTTTGATGCCAAAACGCCAACTTTCTATGATAAATGGACAAAATCGTTAAAAACTCCTCCATAGAGAGAGTTGAGCAAATTCGGACCATCAAAGTTGCTCGGTGTACACTTTTTATTGTTCTTCTATGTCAAATTTTACGAGTATAAGCTTCCGAGATTATTATGATGCCAAAACACCAACTTTCAATGACAAATGGTCCAGACCGTTAAAAAGTTTCTTGATAGAGAGAGTGGAGCAACTTTGGCGATCAAAGTAGCTCGATGTTTACATTTTATTGTTCTACTATGTCAAAATTTACGAGTATAAGCTTCCGATATTATTTCGATACCAAAACAACATCTTTCTATGAAAAATGGATAAAAACCGTTAAAAGCTCCTCTATAGAGAGAGAGTTGTGCAACTTCGGACCACCAACGTTGCTCGGTGTACACTTTTTATTGTTCTTCTATGTCCAATTTTAAGAGTATAAGCTTCGTAGATTATTTTGATGCCAAAACGATAACTTTCTATTACAAATGGACAAAATCGTTAAAAGCTCCTCCATAGTGAGAGTTGAGCAACTTCGTACCATCAAAGTTGCTCGGTGTATACTTTTTATTGTTCTACTATGTCAAACTTTACGAGTATAAGCTTCCGAGATTATTTCGATGCCAAAACAACAACTTTCTATGACAAATGGACAAAAACCGTTAAAAGCTCCTCTATATAGAGAGTTGAGCAACTTCGGACCATCAAAGTTGCTCGGTGTACACTTTTTCTTGTTCTTCTATGTCCAATTTTCCGAGTACAAGCTTCGTAGATTATTTCGATGCCAAAATGATAACTTTCTATTACAAATGGACAAAACCGTTAAAAGCACCTCCATAGAGAGAGTTGAGCTACTTCGGACCATCAAAGTTGCTCGGTATACACTTTTCATTGTTCTTTTATGTCAAATTTTACGAGTATAAGCTTCCGAGATTATTTCGATACCAAAACACCAATTTTCTATGACAAATGGGAAAACTCGTTAAAAGCTCCTCCATAGAGAGAGTTGAGCAACTTCGGACTATCAAAGTTGGTTGGTGTACACTTTTTATTATTCTTCTATGTCAAATTTTACGAGTATAAGCTTCCGAGATTATTTCGATGCCAAAACAACAACTTTCTATTACAAATGGACAAAATCGTTAAGAGCTCCACCATAGAGAGAGTTGGGCAACTTCAGACCATCAAAGTTGCTCGGTGTACACTTTTTATTGTTATTCTATGTCAATTTTTACGAGTATAAGCTTTCGAGATTATTATGATGTCAAAACACAACCTTTCTATGATACATGGGAAAAACCATTAAAAAGCTCCTCGATAGAGAGAGTTGAGCAACTTCAGACCATCAAAGTTGCTTGGTATACACTTTTCATTGTTGTTTTATGTCAAATTTTACGAGTATAAGCTTCCGAGATTATTTCGATACGAAAATGTCAACTTTCTATGATAAATGGACAAAATCATTAAAAACTCTTTCATAGAGAGAGTTGAGCAACCTCGGATCATCAAAGTTGCTCGGTGTACACTTTTTATTGTTCTTCTATGTCAAATTTTACGAGTATAAGCTTCGTCGATTGTTTCGATGCCAAACCAACAACCTTCTATTACAAATAGACAAAACCGTTAAAAGCTCCACCACAGAGAGAGTTGAGAAGCTTCGGACCATCAAAGTTGCTCGGTGTACACTTTTTATTGTTTTTCTATGTCAAATTTTACGAGTATAAGCTTCCGAGATTATTATGATGGCAAAACACCAACTTTCTTTGACAAATGGGCAAAACCGTTAAAAATCTCCTCGATAGAGAGAGTTGAGCAACTTCGTACCATCAAAGTTGCTCGGTGTACACTTTTTATTGTTCTTCTATGTAAAATATTACGAGTATAAGTTTCCGTGATTATTACGGTGCCAAAACACCAACTTTCTATGAAAAATGGTACAAACTCTTAAAAAGCTCCTTGATAGAGAGAGTTGAGCAACTTCAGACCATCAGAGTTGCTTGGTGTATACTTTTTATTGTTCTTCTATGTCCAATTTTACGAGTATAAGCTTCATAGATTATTTCGATGCCAAAACGATAACTTTCTATTACAAATGGACAAAACCGCTTAAAAGCTCCTCCATAGAGAGAGTTGAGCAACTTTCGATCATCAAAGTTGCTCGGTGTACACTTTTCACTGTTCTTTTATGTCAAATTTTACGAGTATATGCTTCCGAGATTATTTCGATGCCAAAACAACAATTTTCTATGACAAACAGGAAAAACTGTTAAAAGCTCCTCCATAGAGAGAGTTGAGCAACTTCGGACCATTAAAGCTGGTCGGTGTACACTTTTTATTATTCTTCTATGTCAAATTTTACGAGTATAGGCTTCTGAGATTATTTCGATGCCAAAACAACAACTTTCTATTACAAATGGACAAAACCGTTAAAAGCTCCACCACAGAGAGAGTTGAGCAACTTCGGACCATCAAAGTTGCTATGTGTACACTTTTTTATTGTTCTTCTATGTCAAATTTTACGAGTATAAGCTTCATAGATTATTTTGATGCCAAAACGATAACTTTCTATTACAAATGGACAAAACCGCTTAAAAGCTCCTCCATAGAGAGAGTTGAGCAACTTTGGATCATCAAAGTTGCTCGGTGTACACTTTTCACTGTTCTTTTATGTCAAATTTTACGAGTATATGCTTCCGAGATTATTTCGATGCCAAAACAACAATTTTCTATGACAAACAGGAAAAACTGTTAAAAGCTCCTCCATAGAGAGAGTTGAGCAACTTCGGACCATTAAAGCTGGTCGGTGTACACTTTTTATTATTCTTCTATGTCAAATTTTACGAGTATAGGCTTCTGAGATTATTTCGATGCCAAAACAACAACTTTCTATTACAAATGGACAAAACCGTTAAAAGCTCCACCATAGAGAGAGTTTAGCAACTTCGGACCATCAAAGTTGCTATTTGTACACTTTTTTATTGTTCTTCTATGTCAAATTTTACGAGTATAAGCTTCCGAGATTATTATGATGCCAAAATACAACCTTTCTATGATACATTGGCAAAACCATTAAAAAGCTCCTTGATAGAGAGAGTTGAGCAACTTCAGACCATCGAAGTTGCTTCGTATGCACTTTTTATTGTTCTTCTACGTCAAATTTTACGACTATAAGATTCCGAGATTATTTCGATGCCAAAACGCCAACTTTCTATGATAAATGGACAAAATCATTACAACTCCTCCATAGAGAGAGTTGAGTAACTTCGGACCATCAAAGTTGCTCGGTGTACACCTTTTATTATTCTTCTATGTCAAATTTTACGAGTATAAGCTTCCGAGATTATTAGGATGCCAAAACAGCAACTCTCTATGACAAACGGTCCAGACCGTTAAAAAGCTCCTTGATAGAGAGATTTGAGCAACTTTGGGCGATCAAAGTTGCTCGATGTATACTTTTTATTGTTCTTCTATATCAAAATTTACGAGTATAAGCTTCCGAGATTATTTCGATATCAAAACAACATCTTTCTATGACAAATGGACAAAAACCGTAAAAAGCTCCTCTATAGAGAGAGTTGTGCAACTTCGGACCATCAAAGTTGCTCGGTGTATACTTTTAATTGTTCTTCTATGTCCAATTTTAAGAGTATAAGCTTCGTAGATTATTTCGATGCCAAAACGATAAATTTCTATGACAAACGGGAAAAACCGTTAAAAGCTCCTCCATAGAGAGAGTTGAGCAACTTCAGACCATCAAAGTTGCTCGGTGTATACTTTCTATTGTTCTTCAATGTCAAATTTTACGAGTAGAGGCTTCCAAGATTTTTACGATGGCAAAACACCAACTTTCTATGGCAAATGGGCAAAACCGTTAAAAATCTCCTCGATAGAGAGAGTTGAGCAACTTCGGACCATAAAAGTTGCTCAGTGTACACTTTTTATTGTTCTTCTATGTCAAATTTTACGAGTATAAGCATCTGAGATTATTACAGTGCCAAAACAACAACTTTCTATGACAAATGGTACAAACTCTTAAAAAGCTCCTTGATAGAGAGAGTTGAGCAACTTCGGAACATCAAAGTTGCTCGTTGTATACTTTTTATTGTTCTTCTATGTCCAATTTTATGAGTATAAGCTTTGTAGATTATTTCGATGCCAAAACGATAACTTTCTATTACAAATGGACAAAACCACTAAAAGCTCCTCCAAAGAGAGAGTTGAGCAACTTCGGATCATCAAAGTTGCTCGGTGTACACTTTTCATTGTTCTTTTATGTCAAATTTTATGAGTCTAAGCTTTCGAGATTATTTCGATTCCAAAAAAATAATTTTCTATGACAAACAGGAAAGACCGTTAAAAGCTCCTCCATAGAGAGAGTTCAGCAACTTCGGACCACCAAAGTTGGTCGGTGTACACTTTTTATTATTCTTCTATGTAAAATTTTACGAGTATAAGCTTCCGAGATTATTTCGATGCAAAACAACAACTTTCTATTACAAATGGACAAAACCGTTAAAAGCTCCACCATAGAGAGAGCTGAGCAACTTCGGACGATCAAATTAGCTATGTGTACACTTTTTATTGTTCTTCTATGTCAAATTTTATGAGTATAAGCTTCTGAGATTATTATGATGCCAAAACAAAAGCTTTCTATGATACATGGGCAAAACCATTAAAAAGCTCCTTGATAGAGAGAGTTGAGAAACTTCAGACCATCAAAGTTCCTCGGTGTGCACTTTTTATTGTTCCTCTATCTCAAATTTTACGAGTATAAGATTCCGAGATTATTTCGATGCCAAAACGCCAACTTTCTATGATAAATGGACAAAATCATTAAAAACTCCTCCATAGAGAGAGTTGAGCAACTTCAGACCATCAAAGTTGCTCGGTGTACACTTTTTATTGTTCTTCTACGTCAAATTTTACAAGTATAAGCTTCCGTGATTATTTCGATACCAAAACAACATCTTTTTATGACAAATGGACAAAAATCGCTAAAAGCTCCTCTATAGAGAGAGTTCTGCAACTTCGGACCATCAAAGTTGCTCGGTGTACACTTTTTATTGTTCTTCTATGTCCAATTTTAAGATCATAAGCTTCGTAGATTATTTCGATGCCAAAATGATAACTTTCTATTACAAATGGACAAAACCATTAAAAGCTCCTCCATAAAGAGAGTTGAGCAACTTCGGACCATCAAAGTTGCTCGGTGTACACTTTTCATTGTTCTTTTATGTCAAATTTTACGAATATAAGCTTTCGAGATTATTATGATGCCAAAACACAACCTTTCTATGATACATGGGCAAAACCATTAAAAAGCTCCTGGATAGAGAGAGTTGAGCAACTTCAGACCATCAAAGTTGCTCGGTGTGTAATTTTTATTGTTCTTCTATGTCAAATTTTACGGGTATAAGATTCCGAGATTATTTCGATGCTAAAACGCCAACTTTCTATGATAAATGGACAAAATCGCTAAAAACTCCTCCATAGAGAGAGTTGAGCAACTTTGGACCATCAAAGTTGCTCGGTATACAGTTTTTATTGTTCTTCTATGTCAAATTTGATGAGTATAGGCTTCTGAGATTATTGAGATGCCAAAACACCAACTTTCTATGACAAATGGTCCAGACCGTTAAAAAGCTCCTTGATAGAAAGAGTTGAGAATCTTCGGACGATCAAAGTTGCTCGATGTGTACTTTTTATTGTTCTACTATGTCAAAATTTACGAGTATAAGCTTCCGAGATTATTTCAATACCAAAAAACATCTTTCTATGACAAATGGACAAAAACCGTTAAAAGCTCCTCTATCGAGAGAGTTGTGCAACTTCGGACCATCAAAGTTGCTCGGTGTACACTTTTTATTGTTCTTCTATGTCCAATTTTAAGAGTATAAGCTTCGTAGATTATTTCGATGCCAAAACGATAACTTTCTATTACAAATGGACAAAACTCTTAAAAGATCCTCCATAGAGAGAGTTGAGCAACTTCGGACCATCAAAGTTGCTCGGTGTACACTTTTCATTGTTCTTTTACGAGAAATTTTACGAGTATAAGCCTCCGAGATTATTTCGATGTCAAAACACCAATTTTATATGACAAATGTGAAAAACCGTTAAAAGCTCCTCCATAGAGAGAGTTGAGCAACTTTGGACCATCAAAGTTGCTCGGTGTACAATCTTTATTGTTCTTCTATGTCAAATTTTACGATTTCAGACCATCAAAATTGCTCGGTGTCCAGTTTTTATTGTTCTTCTATGTTAAATTTTACGAGTATAAGATTCTGAGATTATTTCGATGCCAAAACGCCAACTTTCTTTGATAAATAGACAAAATCGCTAAAAACTCCTCCATAGAGAGAGTTGAGCAACTTCGGACCATCAAAGTTTCTCGGTGTACACTTTTATTGTTCTTCTATGTCAAATTTTATGAGTATATGCTTCCGAGATTATTACTATGACAAAACACCAACTTTCTACGACAAATGGTCCAAATCGTTAAAAAGCTCCTTGATAGAGAGAGTTGAGTAACTTCGGACGATCAAAGTTGCTCGGTGTATACTTTTTATTGTTCTACTATGTTAAACTTTACGAGTATGAGCTTCCGATATTATTTCGATACCAAAACAACATCTTTTTATTACAAATGGACAAAAACCGCTGAAAGCTCCTCTATAGAGAGAGTTGTGCTACTTTGGACCATCAAAGTTGCTCGGTGTACAATTTTTATTGTTCTTCTATGTCCAATTTTAAGAGTATAAGCTTCGTAGATTATTTCGATGCCAAAACGATAACTTTCTATTACAAATGGACAAAACCGTTAAAAGCTCCTCCATAGAGAGAGTTGAGCAACTTCGGACCATCAAAGTTGCTCGGTGTACACTTTTCATTGTTCTTTTATGTCAAATTTTACGAGTATAAGCTTCCGAGATTATTTCGATGCCAAAACACCAATTTTCTATGACAAATAGGACAAACTGATAAAAGCTACTCCATAGAGAAAGTTGAGCAACTTCCGACCATCAAAGTTGGTCGGCGTACACTTTTTTATTATTCTTCTATGTCAAATTTTACGAGTATAAGCTTCCGAGATTATTTCGATGCCAAAACAATAACTTTCAATTATAAATTGACAAAACCGTTAAAAGCTCCACCATAGAGAGAGTTGAGCAACTTCGGACCATCAAAGTTGCTTGGTGTACACTTTTTGTTGTTCTTCTATGTCAGATTTTACGTGTATAAGCTTCAAAGATTATTATGATGCCAAAACACAACCTTTCTATGAGACAAGGGCAAAACCATTAAAAAGCTCCTTGATAGAGAGAGTTGAGCAACCTCAGACCATCAAAGTTGCTCGGTGTGCACTTTTTATTGTTTTTTTTCATGAAATTTTACGACTATAAGCTTTTGAGATTATTTCTATGCCAAAACGCCTACTTTTATGACAAATGGACAAAATTGTTAAAAACTCCTCCATTGAGAGAGTTGAGCAACTTCGGACCATCAAAATTGCTCGGTGTACACGTTTTATTGTTCTTCTATGTCAAATTTTATAAGTATAAGATTTCGAGATTATTACGATGGCAAAACAAAAACTTTCTATGACAAATGGTCCAAACAGTTAAAAAGCTCCTTGCTAGAGAGAGTTGAGCAACTTCAGACCGTCAAAGTTGCTCGGTGTATACTTTTTATTGTTCCACTATGTCAAACTTTATGAGTGTAAGCTTCCAAGTTTATTTCGATGCCAAAACAACAACTTTCTAAGACAAATAGACAAAAACCGTTATAATCTCCTCTATAGAGAGAGTTGAGCAACTTCGGGCCATCAAAGTTTCTCGGTTTACACTTTTTATTGTTCTTCTATGTCCAATTTTACGAGTATAAGCTTCCGAGATTATTACGATGGTGAAACACCAACTTTCTATGACAAATTTGTAAAACCGTTAAAAGGCTCCACGATAGAGAGAGTTGAGCAACTTCAGACCATCAAAGTTGCTAGGTGTACACTTTTTATTGTTCTTCTATGTCAAATTTTGCGAGTATAGGCTTCCGAGATTATTACGATGCCAAAACACCAACTTTCTATGACAAATGGTCCAGACCGTTAAAAAGCTCCTTGACAGAGGGAGTTGAGCAACTTCGGACGACCAAAATTGCTCGATGTATACTTTTTATTGTTCTACTATGTCAAACTTTATGAGTATAAGTTTCCGAGATTATTTCGATACCAAAAGAACATCTTTCTATGACAAATGGACAAAAACCGTTAAAAAAGGTCCTCTATGGAGAGAGTTGTGCAACTTCGGACCATCAAAGTTACTTGGTGTACACTTTTTATTGTTCTTCTATGTCCAATTTTAAGAGTATAAGCTTCGTAGATTATTTCGATGCCAAAACGATAACTTTCTATTATAAATGGACAAAATCGTTAAAAGCTCCTCCATAGAGAGAGTTGAGCAACTTCGGACCATCAAAGTTGCTCGATGTACACTTTTCATTGTTTTTTATGTCAAATTTTAAGAGTATAAGCTTCCGTGATTATTTCGATGCCAAAACACCAATTTTCTATCACAAATGGGAAAAAGCGTTAAAATCTCCTCTATAGAGAGAGTTGAGCAACTTAGAACCATCAAAGTTGCTCGGTGTACACTTTTTATTGTTCCTCTATGTCAAATTTTATGAGTATAAGATTTCGAGATTATTACGATGGCAAAACAAAAACTTTCTATGACAAATGGTCCAAACAGTTAAAAAGCTCCTTGCTAGAGAGAGTTGAGCTTTTTCGGACCGTCAAAGTTGCTCGGTGTATACTTTTTATTGTTCCACTATGTCAAACTTTATGAGTGTAAGCGTCCAAGTTTATTTCGATGCCAAAACAACAACTTTCTAAGACAAATAGACAAAAACCGTTATAATCTCCTCTATAGAGAGAGTTGAGCAACTTCGGGCCATCAAAGTTTCTCGGTGTACACTTTTTACTGTTCTTCTATGTCCAATTTTACGAGTATAAGCTTCCGAGATTATTACGATGGCGAAACACCAACTTTCTATGACAAATGGGTAAAACCGTTAAAAGGCTCCACGATAGAGAGAGTTGAGCAACTTCAGACCATAAAGTTGCTCGGTGTACACTTTTTATTGTTCTTCTATGTCAAATTTTGCGAGTATAGGCTTCCGAGATTATTACGATGCCAAAACACCAACTTTCTATGACAAATGGTCCAGACCGTTAAAAAGCTCCTTGACAGAGAGAGTTGAGCAACTTCGGACGACCAAAATTGCTCGATGTATACTTTTTATTGTTCTACTATGTCAAACTTTACGAGTATAAGTTTCCGAGATTATTTTGATACCAAAAGAACATCTTTCTATGACAAATGGACAAAAACCGTTAAAAAAGGTCCTCTATGGAGAGAGTTGTGCAACTTCGGACCATCAAAGTTGCTTGGTGTGCACTTTTTATTGTTCTTCTATGTCCAATTTTAAGAGTATAAGCTTCGTAGATTATTTCGATGCCAAAACGATAACTTTCTATTATAAATGGACAAAATCGTTAAAAGCTCCTCCATAGAGAGAGTGGAGCAACTTCGGACCATCAAAGTTGCTCGATGTACACTTTTCATTGTTTTTTATGTCAAATTTTAAGAGTATAAGCTTCCGTGATTATTTCGATGCCAAAACACCAATTTTCTATGACAAATGGGAAAAAGCGTTAAAATCTCCTCCATAGAGAGAGTTGAGCAACTTAGAACCATCAAAGTTGCTCGGTGTACACTTTTTATTGTTCCTCTATGTCAAATTTTACGAGTAGAAGCTTCCGAGATTATTACGATGGCAAAACACCAACTTTCTATGGCAAATGTGCAAAACCGTTAAAAATCTCCTCGATAGAGAGAGTTGAGCAACTTCGGACCATCAAAGTTGCTCAGTTGACACTTTTTATTGTTCTACTATGTCAAACTTTACGAGTATAAGTTTCCGAGATTATTTTGATACCAAAAGAACATCTTTCTATGACAAATGGACAAAAACCGTTAAAAAAGGTCCTCTATGGAGAGAGTTGTGCAACTTCGGACCATCAAAGTTGCTTGGTGTACACTTTTTATTGTTCTTCTATGTCCAATTTTAAGAGTATAAGCTTCGTAGATTATTTCGATGCCAAAACGATAACTTTCAATGGCAAATGTGCAAAACCGTTAAAAGCTCCTCCATAGAGAGAGTTGAGCAACTTCGGACCATCAAAGTTGCTCGATGTACACTTTTCATTGTTTTTTTATGTCAAATTTTAAGAGTATAAGCTTCCGTGATTATTTCGATGCCAAAACACCAATTTTCTATGACAAATGGGAAAAAGCATTAAAATCTCCTCCATAGAGAGAGTTGAACAACTTAGAACCATCAAAGTTGCTCGGTGTATACTTTTTATTGTTCCTCTATGTCAAATTTTACGAGTAGAAGCTTCCGAGATTATTACGATGGCAAAACACCAACTTTCTATGGCAAATGTGCAAAACCGTTAAAAAGCTCCTTGATAGAGAGAGTTGAGCAACTTCGGACCATCAAAGTTGCTCGGTGTATACTTTTTATTGTTCTTCTACGTCCAATTTTATGAGTATAAGCTTCGTAGATTATTTCGATGCCAAAACGATAACTTTCTATTACAAATGGACAAAACCGCTAAAAGCTCCTCCATCAAGAGAGTTGAGCAACTTCGGATCATTAAAGTTGCTCGTTGTACACTTTTCATTGTTCTTTTATGTCAAATTTGACGACTCTAAGCTTCCGAGATTATTTCGATGCCAAAACACCAATTTTCTATGACAAATAGGAAAAACCGTTAAAAGCTCCTCCATAGAGAGAGTTGAGCAACTTCGGACCGTCAAAGTTGGTCGGTGTACACTTTTTATTATTCTTCTATGTCAAATTTTACGAGTTTAAGCTTCCGAGCTTATTTCGATGCCAAAACAACAACTTTCTATTACAAATGGACAAAACCGTTAAGAGCTCCACCATAGAGAGAGTTGAGCAACTTCGGACCATCAAAGTTGCTCGGTGTACACTTTTTATTGTTCTTCTATGTCCAATTTTACGAGTATAAGCTTTGTAGATTATTTCGATGCCAAAACGGTAACTTTCTATTACAAATGGACAAAACTGCTAGAAGCTCCTCCATAGAGAGAGTTGAGCAACTTCGGACCATCAAAGTTGCTCGGTGTACACTTTTCATTGTTCTTTTTTGTCAAATTTTACGAGTATAAGCTTCCGAGATTATTTCGATGGCAAAACATCAATTTTCTATGACAAATGGGAAAACCGTTAAAAGCTCCTCCATAGAGAGAGTTGAGCAACTGCGGACCGTCAAAGTTGCTCGGTTTACACTTTTCATTGTTCTTTTATGTCAAATTTTATGAGTATAAGCTTCCAAGATTATTTCGATGCCAAAACAACTTTGTATTACAAATGGACAAAACCGTTAAAAGCTCCACCATAGAGAGAGTTGAGCAACTTATGAGCATCAAAGTTGCTCGATGTACACTTTTTATTGTTCTTCTATGTCAAATTTTACGATTATAAGCTTTCGAGATTATTACGATGCCAAAACACAACCTTTCTATGATAAATGGGAAAAACCATTAAAAAGCTCATTGATAGAGAGAGTTGAGCAACTTCAGACCATCAAAATTGCTCGGTGTGCACTTTTTATTGTTCTTATATGTCAAATTTTACGAGTATAAGTTTCCTAGATTATTTCGATGCCAAAACACTTACTTTCTATGACAAATGGACAAAACCGTTAAAAGCACCTCCATAGAGAGAGTTGAGAAACTTTGTACCATCAAAGTTGCTCGGTGTACAGCTTTTATTGTTCTTCTATGTCAAATTTTACGAGTATAAGCTTTCTAGATTATTTCGATGCCAAAACCACAACTTTCTATGACAAATGGACCAAATCGTTAAAAGGTCCTCTATAGAGAGACTTGAGCAACTTCGGACCATCGAAGTTGTTCAGTGTACATTTTTTATTTTTCTTCCATGTCAAATTTTACAAGTATAAGCTTCCTAGATTATTTCGATGCCAAAGCCCCAACTTTCTATGAAAAATGGACAAAATCGTTAAAAGTTCCTCCATAGAGAGAGTTGAGGAATTTCGTAGATTATTTTGATGCCAAAATCTCAACTTTGTATCACAAACGAAAAAAACAGTTAAAGAATTTTTCATGGAAAGAATTCAGTAATTCAAAATGATCAACGTTGATAGGTATGCACTTTTTATCGTTTCTTTATGTCCAAATTTACTAGTATTCGCTTCGTAGATTATTTTATTGTCAACAGAACAAATTTCATTCTAAATTGGCCAAAACTATTAAAAACATATCCGTCGAGAGAGTTGAGCAATTTCAGACAATCAAAGTTGCTCGGTGTACACTTTTTATTGTTCTTCTATGTCAAATTTTACGAGTATAGGGTTCCAAGATTATTTCGATGCCAAAACAGTAACTTTCTATGACAAATGGACAAAACCGTTAAAAGTTTCTCCATAGAGAGAGTTGGGGAATTCCGAACCATCTAACTTGCTCGGTGTACACCTTTTATTGTTCTTCTATGTCAAATTTTATGAGTATAATTTTTCTAGATTATTTTGATGCCAAAACCCCAGCTTTCTATGAGAAATGCACAAAACCGTTACAAGCTGCTCTATAGAGAGAGTTGAGCAACTTCGGACGATCAAAATTTCTCGGTTTACACCTTTTATTGTTCTTATATGTCAAATTTTTCGAGTATAAGCTTCCTAGATGATTTCGATGCCAAAACCCCAACTTTCGATGAAAAATGGACTAAACCGTGAAAAGCTGCTGCATAGAGAGAGTTGAACAACTTCGGACCGTCAAAGTTTCTCTGTGTATACTTTTTATTGTTCTTCTATGTCAAATTTTACGAGTATAGGCTTCCTAGATTATTTCGAAGCCAAAACCCCAACTTTCTATGACAAAAGGTCAAAATCGTTAAAAGCTGCTCCATAGAGAGAGTTGAGCAACTTCGCAGCATTGAAGTTGCTCGGTGTACACTTTTTATTGTTCTCTTATGCAAAATTTTACGTGTATAAGCTCCATAGATTATTTCGATGCCAAAACCCCAACTTTGTACATAAATGGACAAAACCGTTAAAGGCTCCTCCATGGACAAAATTGAGTAATTCCGAATCATCAACGTTGATAGGTATACGCTTTTTATTATTTCTATATGTACAAATTTACTAGTATTCGCTTCGTAGGTTGTTTTGTTGTCAAGAGAACAAATTTCGTTCTAAATTGGCCAAACTATTAAAAATATATCCGTCAAGAGAGTTGAGCAATTTTAGGCCATCGAAGTTGCTCGATGTACACTTTTTATTGTTCTTCTATGTCAAATTTTATGAGTATAAGCTTCCTAGATTATTTAGATACCAAAACCCCAACTTTCTATGAGAAATGGACAAAATTTTTAAAAGTTCCTCCATAGAGAGAGTTGAGCAATTCCAAACCATGAAAGTTGCTCAGCGCACACTTTTTACTGTTCTCTTATGTCAAATTTTACGAGTATAAGCTCCATATGATATTTCGATGCCAAAACACCAACTTTTTATCACAAATGGACAAAATCGTTAAAGACTCTTCCATGGCCAGAATTCAACAATTCAAATGATCAATGTTGATAGGTATGCACTTTTTATTGTTTCTTTATGTCAAGAGAACAAATTTCGTTCTAAATTGGCCAAAACTATAAAAATATCTCCATCGAGAGAGTTGAGCTTGGACCATCAAAGTTGCTCGTTGTACACTTTTTATTGTTCTTCTGTGTCAAAATTTATGAGTATAAGCTTCCAATATTATTTCGATACCAAAAAACCACCTTACTATGACCAATGGACAAAAACTGTTAAAAGCTCCAACATAGAGAGAGTCGAGCAACTTCGGAGCATCAAAGTTTCACGGTGTACACTTTTTATTGTTCTTCTATGTCAAATTTTAGGAGTATAAGCTTCCAAGATTATTTCCATACCAAAACAACAACTTTCTATGACAAATGGACAAAACCATCAAAAGCACGTCCATAGAGAGAGTTGAGAAACTTCGTACCATCAAAGTTGCTCGGTGTAAACTTTTTATTGTTCTTCTATGTCAAATTTTATGAGTATAAGCTTTCTAGATTATTTCGATGTCAAAACACCAACTTTCTATGACAAATGGACAAAACCGTTAAAAGCTCCTCCATAAATAGAGTGGAGCAACTTCGAACCATCAAAGTTACTCGGTGTACACTTTTTATTGTTCTTCTAAATCAAATTTTATGAGTATAAGCTTCCTAGATTATTTCGACGCCAAAACTCCAACTTTCTATGACAGGTGGAAAAAATCGTTAAAAGTTGCTTCATAGAGGAGTTGAGCAATTCCGAACTATCAAAGTAACTCGGCGCACACTTTTTATTGTTCTCTTATGTCAAATTTTACGAGTATAAGCTCCATAGATTATTTCGATGCGAAAACCCCAACTTTGTACCATCAAAGTTGCTCCGTGTACACTTTTTATTATTCTTCTATGTCAAATTTTATGAGTATAAGCTTCCTAGATTATTTTGATGCCAAAACACCAACTTTCTTTGACAAATGGGCAAAACTATTAAAAACACCTCCATCGAGAGAGTTGAGGAATTTTGTACCATCGAAGTTGCTCGGTGTACAGTTTTTATTGTTATTCTATGTGAAATTATAGGAGTATAAGCTTCGAAGATTATTTCGATGCGAAAACCCCAACTTTCTTTGACAAATGGGCAAAACTATTAAAAACACCTCCATCGAGAGAGTTGAGCTATTTTGAACCATCAAAGTTGCTCGGTGTACACTTTTTATTGTTATTCTATGTGAAATTATAGGAGTAAAAGCTTTGAAGATTATTTCGATGCCAAAACACCACATTTCTATGACAAATGGACAAAAACTATTAAAAGCTTCTCCATAGAGAGAGTTGAATAACCTCGGACAATCAAAGTTGCTCGGTGTACACTTCTTATTTTTCTTCTATGTCAAATTTTACGAGTGTAAGCTTCCTAGATTATTTCAATGCCAAAACCCCAACTTTCTATGAAAAATTGACAAAACCGTTAAAAGCTGCTCCATAGAGAGAGTTGAGCAACTTCATACTATTAAACCTACTCGGTGTACACTTTTCATTGTTCTATTATGCCAAATTTTACGAGCATAAGCTCCATAGATTATTTCGATGCAAAAACCCGAACTTCGTACATAAATGGACAAAATCGTTAAAGGCTCCTCTATGGATAGAATCGAGTAATTCCGAATCATCAAGGTTGATAGGTAGACAATTTTTATTGTTTCTCTATGTTCAAATTTACTACTATTCGCTTCATAGATTGTTTTATTGTCAAAATAACAACTTTCGTACTAAATTGGGAAAAACTATTAAAAACACCTCCATCGAGAGAGTTGAGCAATTTCGAACCATCCAAGTTACTCGGTGTACACTTTTTATTGTTCTTCTATGTGAAATTATAAGAGTATAAGCTTCCAAGATTATTTCGATGACAAACCACCACCTTTCTATGAAAAATGGACAAAAATCATTAAAAACCTCTCCATAGAGAAAGTTGAACAACCTCGGAGCATCAAAGTTGCTCGGTGTACACTTTTTATTGTTCCTCTATGTCAAATTTTATGAGTTAAAGCTTCGAAGATTATTTTGATAACAAAACACCACCTTTCTATGACAAATGGACAAAACCCATTAAAAGTTTCTCCATAGAGAGAGTTGAACAACCTCGGACAACCAAAGTTACTCGGTGTACACTTTTGATTGTTCTTCTATGTCAAATTTTACCAGTATAAGCTTCCTTGATTATTTCGATGCCAAAACACCAAGTTTCTATGACAAATGGACACAAAAGACAAAAGCTCCTCCATAGAGAGAGTTGAGCAACTTGGGACCATCAAATTTGCTTGGTGTACACTTTTTATTGTACTTCTATGTCAAATTTTTCGAGTATAAGCCTCCTAGATTGTTTCGATGCCAAAACCTTTCTATGAAAAATGGACTAAACCATTAAAAGCTGCTGCATAGAGAGAGTTGAACAACTTCGGACCATCAAAGTTGCTTTGTGTACACTTTTTATTCTTCTTCTACGTCAAATTTTACGAGTATAGGCTTCCTAGATTATTTCGATGCCAAAACCCCAACTTTCTATTACAAAGGGACAAAACCGTTAAAAGTTACTCTATAGAGAGAGTTGAGCAACCTCGGACCATCAAAGTTGCTTGGTGTACACGTTTTATTGTTCCTCTATGTCAAATTTTACGAGTTAAAGCTTCGAAGATTATTTCGATGCCAAAACACCACATTTCTATGACAAATGGACAAAACCCATTAAAAGTTTCTCCATAGAGAGAGTTGAACAACCTCGGTCCACCAAAGTTGCTCGGTGTACACTTTTTATTGTTCTTCTATGTCAAATTTTACAAGTATAAGCTTCCTTCATTATTTTGATGCCAAAACACCAACTTTGTATGACAAATGGACACAAAAGTTAAAAGCCTCTCCATAGAGAGAGTTGAGCAACTTCGGACCATCAAACTTGCTCGGTGTACACTTTTTATTGTTCTTCTATGTCAAATTTTTCGAGTATAAGTTTCCTAGATTATTTCGATGCCAAAACCTTTCTATGACAAATAGACTAAACCATTAAAAGCTGCTGCATAGAGAGAGTTGAACAACTTCGGACCATCAAAGTTTCTATGTGTACACCTTTTATTGTTATTATATGTCAAAATTTACATGTATAAGCTTCCAAGATTATTTCGATACCAAAACACCACCTTTCTATGACAAATGGACAAAAACTGTTAAAAGCTCCAACATAGAGAGAGTTAAGCAACTTCGGAGCATCAAAGTTGCACGGTGTACACTTTTTATTATTTTTCTATGTCAAATTTTACGAGTATAAGCTTCCAACATTATTTCGATACCAAAACAACAACTTTCTATGAAAAATGGACAAAACCATTAAAAGCTCGTCCATAGAGAGAGTTGAGAAACTTCGTACCATCAAAGTTGCTCGGTGTAAATTTTTAATTGGTTTTCTAAGTCTAATTTTATGAATATAAGCTTCCTGGATTATTTCGACGCCAAAACTCCGACTTTCTATGACAGGTGGACAAAATCGTTAAAAGTTGCTTCATAGAGGAGTTGAGGAATTCCGAACTATCAAAGTAGCTTGGCGCACACTTTTTACTGTTCTCTTATGTCAAATTTTATGAGTATAAGTTCCATAGATTATTTTGATGCCAAAACCCCAACTTTGAATCACAAATGGACAAAATAATTGAAGACTCTTCCATGGATAGAATTCAGTAATTCAAAACGATCAAAGTTGATAGGTAAGCACTTTTTATTGTTTCTTTATGTCCAAATTTACTAGTATTCACTTCGTTGATGGTTTTGTTGTCAAGAGAACAAATTTTGTTCTAAATTGGCCAAAACTACTAAAACCATATCCGTCAAGAGAGTTGAGCAATTTCGGAACATAAAAGTGGCTCGGTGTACAATTTTTATTGTTCTTCTATGTGAAATTATACGAGTATTAGCTTCGAAGATTATTTCGATGCCAAAACGCCACATTTCCATGACAAATGGACAAAAACCGTTAAAAGCTTCTTCAAAGAGAGAGCTGAGCAACTTCGAACCATCAAAGTTTCTCGGTGTACACTTTTATTGTTCTTATCTGTCAAATTTTATGAGTATAAGCTTCGTAGATTATTTCGATGCCAAAACCACAACTTTCTATGAGAAATGGACAAAACCGTTAAAAGCCCTTCCATAGAGAGACTTGAGAAACTTCGGACCATCAAAGTTGTTCAGTGTACATTTTTTATTGTTCTTCTATGTCAAATTTTACAAGTATAGGCTTCCTAGATTATTTCGATGCCAAAACCCAACCTTTTTATGACAAATGGACAAAATCGTTAAAAGCTGCTCCATAGAGAGAGTTGAGCAACTTTGAACCATCATATTTACTCAGTGTACACTTTTTATTGTTCTTCTATGTGAAATTTTACAAGTATAAGCTTCCTAGATTATTTCGATGACAAAATCCCAACTTTTTATGACAAATTGACAAAACCGTTAAAAGTTGCTCCATAGAGAGAGTTGAGCAGCTTCGGACTACAAAAGCTGCTCGGTGTATACTTTTTATTGTTCTCTCATGCTAAATTTTACGAGCATAAGCTCCATAGATTATTTCGATGACAAAACTCCAACTTTGTACACAAAAGGCCAAAACCGTTAAAGGCTCCTCTATGGATATAATTGACTAATTCTGAATCATCAACGTTGATAGGTATACAATTTTTATTGTTTCTTTATGTTCAAATTTACTAATATTCACTTCATAGATTGTTTTGTTGTCAAGAGAACAATTTTCGTTCTAAATTGGCCAAAACTATTAAAAACATATCCGTCGAGAGAGTTGAGCAATTTTAGGCCATCGAAGTTGCTCGGTGTACACTTTTTATTGTTCTTCTATGTCAAGTTTTACGAGTATAAGTGTCACGCACCGTTTCCGGAGATGCGACTGGGTGCTCTCTCCGCACCCTTCCTAGGTCACTAGTGTGAACATCCGGGATCAACCGAAAATCCGGCGGCACCTCCCCATATATCGGAGAGTGCCCACCTGCATCAGAAACGCAGCAACAACAACATCACACTAGCAACCTAGCAAACATAGGCCTCGGGCCTCAACCACATGCAATCCTGACCCTAGGCCTCAGGCCATCCACTACTAGCATGCACAAACTGATGGCATCACATATAAATCCACACATAGATTCATATAACATTAAATATAACCAAAAATCATCATCCACATAAACATGCTAGCATCACCGCGCCAATGGTTATATTCTCACAACATAGATGTTCTACATACACCCACGTGCATAGAGTATATCCCTAACACCCCATCCTACCCAGGGCCATCCATGTCACGTCCCGCTTACCGATCCGCACCACCGGTACTCATACCAGTATCTCCTATGAAAGGAAGAAAGTAAAGGAGTGAGCTAGAAGCTCAGTAGGGTAAAGAAGTAAACATCGATATAAGAAGAACCAAAAGGAAGTAATGCATCAATATGTACCTACCACATGAACGTATACTCAACATTTCACATCAACATTTATCCGGATTAACCCTTCGGAGCATAACAACCACAATACCATTGCAACTCAATGTAATATTGTATGGGGGCAAGCTCACAACCACCAACCACTCCTAGGATCATCCGGTTGCGTGAACCTATCACGCCCGCACCCCACAAGGCAAGTCACTCTTGACCTTACCCCTAGTGCGTTACCCCATATGGGGTTCACATGACTCGGTGGTAACAACCTTCACCTTGCCATCCTTCCATGTGGCTTCCAAGAAACCTAAAGGTTTCCGAGTCCATACCCGAGTCCCCCATGCATCTCTATTGCATTATGACATGTCATGCCGAATAGATAAGTATATATGAAAATCCTATATATTTTACATAACTACCATGATGCATGCTCGGAGAATTCACAACGTGTTCGTAAATGACGGAACACAAAATCGGGTCATGCAATATTCAATGTCAAACAATAATCCACACAAGGCTCGTTTCCCCTTAGAAGCAATTAAGGCGGAAACACAAACACGGCGACCAATGAAGAATCGAAGCGCTATTTAGGCAACAATAACGAATGATAAAAGAAAGGTTGGAAATGCCCTACCTCGTTCCGAGCCAACACACAAATTCTCAAATTTAGGGTTTTAACCCTTGGTTCTCCCAACCTATCGATCCACATCAAATTGAACTCATTTAATTAATCCAAAAATTCCATATTATCATATCAATCGCAATTTAATCAACAAAATCGAAATCACTTACTTCTCTCTCTAGAAATTTCTTCCAAAATCCTCCAAACTCACTCCAAGCTCAACTCAACTCCAAAACACAAACCAATCTACATAAACATCCAAAATCAACCTATAAACAACATATCTAAAGCATAGCACTCAACTCTTCAAGAATCTAGCAAATCTAGAAAAACCTAGAATTTCTAAAAACTAAGAAAAACTTACCAAAACTCCAAAATCAAGCTTGAATCTTCCTCTCCAAGCTTCAATGGTCATCAATCTTCAATCTCCAAGCCAAATACTTGCTAAAACCTTCTTCTCTCTTTTCTTCTATCTCTCTTTCTCTCTCTAGTCGGGCTCTCCAAGAAAAATCATGCAGAAATTTGTCTAAAACTGGCTTAAAAACTGATTTCCCGATAACCGTCTGGACGCCTCAAGTGACCTTTCGGACGCTTGCATCTTCCTCCATTCTCTGCCCACTTCGTAGGCTTAACCGTCCGGACGCCTCTTTAGGGTGTCCGGACGGTCTACTGTTCACAGCACCATTTTTTCTTCCTAAATATTTCTCTGCCTCAGTTCCAGCACAAACTGTCCGGACGGCTGTTTAGGGTGTCCGGATGGTCTCTGTTTTTCAGAAACCCAATTTTCCAAAATTTTATTTTCTGGATCGGTTCAAGCTTCGATTTGATATATTACGGGCCCGAAACGGACATGTATACTAAAAGTTATGACCCATTTACTGAACCAAGCTCAAAACCATTATTCCATGATTCCGTAGCTCACGGATCATCCGAGATTCGACTCAAACTTAAATCTTTTTGGGTCGGGGTTTCACAATAAGCTTCGAAGATTATTTCGATGCCAAAACACCACCTTTCTATGACAAATGGACAAAACTGTTAAAAGCTCCTCCATAGAAACAGTTGAGCAGCTTCGTACCATCAAAGTTGCTCGGTGTACACTTTTTATTATTCTTCTATGTCAAATTTTATGAGTATAAGCTTCCTAGATTATTTCGATACCGAAACCCCAACTTTCTTTGACAAATGGGCAAAACTATTAAAAACACCTCCATCGAGAGAGTTGAGCAGCTTCATACCATCAAAGTTGCTCGGTGTACACTTTTTATTATTATTCTATGTGAAATTATAGGAGTATAAGCTTCGAAGATTATTTCAATGCCAAAACACCACCTTTCTATGACAAATGGACAAAAACCATTAAAAGCTTCTCCATAGAGAGAGTTGAATAACCTCGGACCATCAAAGTTGCTCGGTGTACACTTCTTATTATTCTTCTATGTCAAATATTACTAGTGTAAGCTTCCTAGATTATTTCAATGCCAAAATCCGAACTTTCAATGACAAATTGACAAAACCGTTAAAAGCTGCTCCATAGAGAGAGTTGAGCAACTTCATACCATTAAACCTGCTCGGTGTACACTTTTCATTGTTCTATTATGCCAAATTTTAAGAGCATAAGCTTCATAGATTATTTCCATTCGAAAACCTGAACTTCGTACATAAATGGAGAAAACCGTTAAAGGCTCCTCTATGGATACAATTGAGTAATTCTGAATCATCAAGGTTGATAGGTATACAATTTTCATTGTTTCTCTATGTTCGAATTTACTAGTATTCGCTTCGTAGATTGTTTTGTTGTCAAGAGAACAAATTTCGTACTAAATTGGGCAAAACTATTAAAAACACCTCCATCGAGAGAGTTGAGCAATTTCGAACCATCCAAGTTGCTCAGTGTACACTTTTTATTGTTCTTCTATGTGAAATTATACGAGTATAAGCTTCCAAGATTATTTCGATGTCAAAACACCAGCTTTCTATGAAAAATGGACAAAAATCATTACAAATCTTTCCATAGATAAAGTTGAACAACCTCAGATCATCAAAGTTGCTCGGTGTACACTTTTTATCGTTCCTCTATGTCAAATTTTACGAGTTAAAGCTTTGAAGATTATTTCGATGCCAAAACACCACCTTTCTATGACAAATGGACAAAACCCATTAAAAGTTTCTCCATAGAGAGAGTTGAACAATCTCGGACCACAAACGTTGCTCGGTGTACACTTTTTATTGTTCATCTATGTCAAATATTACAAGTATAAACTTCATTGATTATTTCGATGCCAAAACACCAACTTTCTATGACAAATGGACACAAAAGTTAAAAGCCCCTCCATAGAGAGATTTGAGCAACTTCGGGCCGTCAAACTTGATCGGTGTACAATTTTTATTCTTCTTGTATGTAAAATTTTTCGAGTATAAGCTTCCTAGATTATTTCGATGCCAAAACCTTTCTATGACAAATGGACTAAACCATTAAAAGCTGCTACATAGAGAGAGTTGAACAACTTCGGACCATCAAAGTTGCTATGTGTACACTTTTTATTCTTCTTCTATGTCAAATTTTACGAGTATAGGCTTCCTAGATTATTTCGATGCCAAAACCTCAACTTTCTATGACAAATAGACAAAACCGTTAAAAGCTGTTCCATAGAGAGAGTTGAGCAACTTCGAACGATCAAAGTTGCTCGGTGTGCAATTTTTATTATTCTTCTATGTCAAAATTTTCGAATATAAGCTTCCTAGACTATTTCGATGCCAAAATCTCAACTTTCTATGAGAAATGGACTAAACCATTAAAAGCTGCTGCATAGAGAGAGTTGAACAAATTCAGACCATCAAAGTTGCTCTGTGTACACTTTTTGTTGTTCTTCTATGTCAAATTTTACGAGTATAGGCTTTCTAGATTATTTCGATGCCAAAACCCCAACTTTCTATGACAAATGGACAAAACCGTTAAAAGTTGCTCCGTAGAGACAGTTGTGCAACCTCGGACCATCAAAGTTGGTCAGTGTACACTTTTTATTATTCCTCTATGTCAAATTTTACGAGTTAAAGCTTCGAAGATTATTTTGATGCCAAAACACCACCTTTCTATGACAAATGGACAAAACCCATTAAAAGTTTCTCCATAGAGAGAGTTGAACAGCCTCGGACCACCAAAGTTGCTCAGTGTACACTTTTTATTGTTCTTCTATGTCAAATTTTTCGAGTATAAGCTTCCTGGATTATTTCGAAGCCAAAACCATTCTATGACAAATGGACTAAACCATTAAAAGCTGCTGCATAGAGAGATTTGAACAACTTCGGACCATCAAAGTTGCTATGTGTACACTTTTTATTCTTCTTCTATGCCAAATTTTACGAGTATAGGCTTCCTAGATTATTTCAATGCCAAAACTGCAACTTTCTATGAGAAATGGACAAAATCGTTAAAAGCTGCTCCACAGAGAGAGTTGAGCAACTTCGAACGATCAAAGTTGCTCGGTATGCACTTTTTATTATTCTTCTATGTCAAAATTTTCGATTATAAGCTTCCTAGACTATTTCGATGGCAAAACCCCAACTTTCTATGACAAATGGACTAAACCATTAAAAGCTGCTGCATAGAGTGAGTTGAAGAAATTCAGACCATCAAAGTTGCTCTGTGTACACTTTTTATTTTTGTTCTAGGTTAAATTTTATGAGTATAGCCTTCCTAGATTATTTCGATGCCAAAACCCCAACTTTCTATGACAAATAGATAGAACCGTTAAAAGTTGCTCCGTAGAGAGAGTTGAGCAACCTTGGACCATCAAAGTTGCTCGGTGTACACTTTTTATTATTGCTCTGTGTCAAATTTTATGAGTTAAAACTTCGAAGATTATTTCGATGCCAAAACACCACCTTTCTATGACAAATGGACAAAATCCATTAAAAGTTTCTCCATAGAGTGAGTTGAACAACCTCGGACTAGCAAAGTTGCTCGGTGTACACTTTTTA
Organism: Euonymus europaeus; assembly: GCA_963580455.1. Taxonomy (NCBI): domain Eukaryota; kingdom Viridiplantae; phylum Streptophyta; class Magnoliopsida; order Celastrales; family Celastraceae; genus Euonymus; species Euonymus europaeus. The sequence continues at coordinate 12,489,607 of OY756965.1, forward strand.
TTGTTCTCCATGTCAAATTTTACAAGTATAAGCTTCCTTGAATATTACGATGCCAAAACACCAACTTTCTATGACAAATGGACACAAAAGTTAAAAGCTCCTCCATAGAGAGGGTTGAGCAACTTCGAACCATCAAACTTGCTCGGTGTACACTTTTTATTGTTCTTCTACGTCAAATTTTTCGAGTATAAGCTTCGTAGATTATTTCGATGCCAAAACCTTTCTATGACAAATGGACTAAACCATTAAAAGCTGTTGTTTAGAGAGAGTAGAATTACATTGGATCATCAATGTTTCTCTGTGTACACTTTTTATTTTTCTCTATGTCAAAATTTACGAGTATAAGCTTCCTATATTATTTCGATACGAAAACACCACCTTTCTATGACAAGTGGACAAAAACTGTTAAAAGCTCCAACATAGAGAGAGTTGAGCAACTTCGGAGGATCAAAGTTGCACGATGTACACTTTTTATTGTTCTTCTATGTCAAATTTTATAAGTATAAGCTTCCAAGATTATTTCGATCCCAAAACAACAACTTTCTATGACAAATGGACAAAACCATTAAAAGCTCGTCCATAGAGAGAGTTGAGAAACTTCGTACCATCAAAGTTGCTCCGTGTAAACTTTTTATGGTTCTTCTATGTCAAATTTCATGCGTATAAGCTTTCTAAATTATTTCGATGTCAAAACACCAACTTTCTATGACAAATGGACAAAAGCGTTAAAAGCTCCTCCATAAAGAGAGTGGAGCAACTTCAAACCATCAAAGTTACTCGGTGTAAACTTTTTATTATTTTTCTAAGTCAAATTTTATGAGTATAAGATTCCTAAATTATTTCGACGCCAAAACTCCAACTTTCTATGACAGGTGGACAAAATCGTTAAAAGTTGCTTCATAGAGGAGTTGAGCAATTCCGAACCATCGAAGTAGCTCGGCGCACAATTTTTACTGTTCTCTTACGTCAAATTTTATGAGTATAAGCTCCATAGATTATTTCGATGCCAAAACCCCAACTCTGTATCACAGATGGACAAAATAATTGAAGACTCTTCCATGGATAGAATTCAGTAATTCAAAATGATCAACGTTGATAGGTATGCACTTTTTATTTTTTCTTTATGTCCATTTTTACTAGTATTCGCTTTGTTGATGGTTTTGTTGTCAAGAGACCAAATTTCGTTCTAAATTGGCCAAAACTATTAAAAACATATCCGTCAAGAGAGTTGAGCAATTTTGGAACATAAAAGTGGCTCGGTGTACACTTTTTATTGTCCTTCTATGTGAAATTATATGAGTATCAGCTTCGAAGATTATTTCGATGTCAAAATGCCACCTTTCTTTGACAACTGGACAAAAACCGTTAAAAGCTTCTTCGTAGAGAGAGCTGAGCAACTTCGAACCATCAAAGTTTCTCGGTGTACACTTTTTATTGTTCTTCTATGTCAAATTTTATGAGTATAAGCTTCCTATATTATTTCGATGCCAAAACACCAACTTTCTATGACAAATGGACTAAACCATTAAAAGCTGCTGCATAGAGAGACTTGAACAAATTCGGACCATCAAAGTTGCTCTGTGTACACTTTTTATTGTTCTTCTACGTTAAATTTTATGAGTATAGCCTTCCTAGACAAATAGATAGAATCGTTGAGCAACCTCGGACCATCAAAGTTGCTCCGTGTACACTTTTTATTATTGCTCTGTGTCAAATTTTACGAGTTAAAGCTTTGAAGATTATTTCGATGCCAAAACACCTCCTTTCTATGACAAATGGACAAAATCCATTAAAAGTTTCTCCATAGAGTGAGTTGAACAACCTCGGACTAGCAAAGTTGCTCGGTGTACACTTTTTATTGTTCTCCATGTCAAATTTTACAAGTACAAGCTTCCTTGATTATTTCGATGCCAAAACAACAACTTTCTATGACAAATGGACACAAAAGTTAAAAGCTCCTCCATAGAGAGAGTTGAGCAACTTCTGTGAAACCCCGACCCAAAAATATAGTTTTTAGCTTGGTTCGGTAAATGGGTCATAACTTTTAGTATACATGTCCGTTTCGGGCCCATAATATAACAAATCGAAGCTTAGACCGAGCCGAAAAATAATTTGAGAAACAAAACTGGGTTCCGTGAACAGTAATCCATCCAGACGGATAATTGGGCGTCCGGACGGATATGCCTAGATTCAAGGCAGTGAGTTCTGTGAACAGTAATACGTCCGGACGGATAATTGGGCATCCGGATGGATTTGCCTAGAGTTAGGGCAGTGGGTTACGGGAACAGTAATCCGTCCGGACGGATGATTTGGGCGTCCGGACGGCTATCGGGAAATCAGTTTTTAAAGACCAGAGTTAGACATTTCTGGGCATAATACACTTGAAAAAGCCCGACTAGAGAGAGAAAGAGAGAGAGAAGAAGAGAGAGAAGGAGATTTTGGTTAGATTTTGGCTTGAAGATTGTAGATTGGTGATCATTGAAGCTAAGCAAGGAAGATTCAAGGTTGATTCAAGTGATTTGGTAAGTTTTTCTTAGTTTTTGGAAATTCTAGGTTTTTCTAGATTTGCTAGATTCTTGAAGAGTTGAGTGCTATGCTTCAGATATGTTGTTTATAGGTTGATTTTGGATGTTTATGTAGATTGGTTCATGATTTGGAGTTGATTGGAACTTGAGTTGAGTTTGGAGGATTTTGGAAGAAATTTCTAGAGAGAGAAGTAAGTGATTTCGAATTTATTGATTTAATTTGATGTTTATATGAGTTGTGGTTGATATATTGATGCGTGTGAGGGTTCGGTTTCGCCACATTGTAGGTTTCGGCAAACCGAAACCCTAGGAACGGAATTTGGGGATTTGTGGTAAATTGCTCAACACGAGGTAGGGGATTTCTAACCTTTCTTTCTATCTTTTATTGTCGATATTCTAAAGAGCGTTTCGATTCTTCATTGGTCGTTTATTTGTGTTTCCACCTTAATTGCTTCTAAGGGGAAACGAGCCTTGTGTGTGGATTATTGCTTGATGTTGAATGTTGCATGACCTATTTTGTGTTCCGTCATTTACGGACACGTTGAAATTCTCCGATCATGCATCATGGTAGTTATGTAAAATATATAGGATGTTCATATATACTTATTTATTCGGCATGACATGTCATAATGCATTAGAGATGCATGGGGGACTCGGGTATGGACTCGGGAACCTTTAGGTTTCTTGGAAGCCACATGGGAGGATGGCGAGGTGAAGGTTGTTACTACCGAGTCATGTGAACCCCATGTGGGGTAACGCACTAGGGGTAGGGTCAAGAGTGACTTGCCTTGTGGAGTGCGGGCATGATAGGTTCACGCAACCGGATGATCCTAGGAGTGGTTGGTGGTGGTGAGCTTGCTCCCATGCAATATTACATTAAGTTGCAATGGTATTGTGGTTGTTATGCTCCGAAGGGTTATTCCGGGTAAATGTTGATATGAATTGTTGAGTATACGTTCATGTGGTAGGTACATATTGATGCATTGCTTTCCTTTGGTTCTGCCTACATTAATGTTTACTTCTTACCCTACTGAGCTTCTAGCTCACTCCTTTACTTTCTTCCTTCCACAGGAGATACTGGTACGAGTACCGGTGGTGCGGATCGGTGAGCGGGATGTGACATGGATGGCCCTGGGTAGGATGGGTGCTAGGGATATACTTTATGCACGTGGGTGTTTGTAGAATAACTATGTTGTGAGAATATAACCATTAGCACAGTGATGCTAGAATGTTTATGTGCATGATGATTTATGGTTATATTTGATGATATATATGAATCTGTGTGTGGATTTATGTGTGATGCCATCAGTTTGTGCATGCTGGTAGTGGATGGCCTGAGGCCTAGGGTCAGGATTGCATGTGGTTGAGGCCCGAGGCCTATGTTTGCTAGGTTGCTAGTGTGATGTTGTTGTTGCTGCACTTCTGATGTAGGTGGGCACTCTCCGATATACGGGGAGGTGCCGCCGGATTTCCGATTGATCCCGGATGTTCACACTAGTGGCCTAGGAAGGGTGTTGAGAGAGCACCCAGTCGCGTCTCCGGAAACGGGGCGTGACAACTTCGAACCATCAAACTTGCTCGGTGTACACTTTTTATTGTTCTTCTATGTCAAATTTTTCGAGTATAAGCTTCGTAGATTATTTTGATGCCAAAACCTTTCTATGACAAATGGACTAAACCATTAAAAGCTGCTGTATAGAGAGAGTAGAATTACATCGGATCATCAATGTTTCTCTGTGTACACTTTTTATTGTTCTTCTATGTCAAAATTTACGAGTATAAGCTTCCTAGATTATTTCGATACGAAAACACCACCTTTCTATGACAAATGGACAAAAACTGTTAAAAGCTCCAACATAGAGAGAGTTGAGCAACTTCGGAGCATCAAAGTTGCACGATGTACACTTTTTATTGTTCTTCTATGTCAAATTTTATGAGTATAAGCTTCCAAGATTATTTCGATACCAAAAAAACAACTTTCTATGACAAATGGACAAAACCATTAAAAGCTCGTCCATAGAGAGAGTTGAGAAACTTCGTACCATCAAAGTTGCTCGGTGTAAACTTTTTATTATTCTTCTATGTCAAATTTTATGCGTATAAGCTTTCTAAATTATTTCGATGTCAAAACACCAACTTTCTATGACAAATGGACAAAACCGTTAAAAGCTCATCCATAAAGAGAGTGGAGCAACTTCGAACCATCAAAGTTACTCGGTGTAAACTTTTTATTGTTTTTCTAAGTCAAATTTTAGGAGTATAAGATTCCTAAATTATTTCGACGCCAAAACTCCAACTTTCTATGACAGGTGGACAAAATCGTTAAAAGTTGCTTCATAGAGGAGTTGAGCAATTCTGAACCATCGAAGTAGCTCGGCGCACACTTTTTACTGTTCTCTTACGTCAAATTTTATGAGTATAAGCTCCATAGATTATTTCGATGCCAAAACGCCAACTTTGTATCACAAATGGACAAAATAATTGAAGACTCTTCCATGGATAGAATTCAGTAATTCAAAATGATCAACGAAGGTATGCACTTTTTATTGTTTCTTTATGTCCATTTTTACTAGTATTCGCTTTGTTGATGGTTTTGTTGTCAAGAGACCAAATTTCGTTCTATATTGGCAAAAACTATTAAAAACATATCCGTCAAGAGAGTTGAGCAATTTCGGAACATAAAAGTGGCTCGGTGTACACTTTTTATTGTTCTTCTATGTGAAATTATATGAGTATCAGCTTCGAAGATTATTTCAATGCCAAAATGCAACCTTTCTATGACAGGTGGACAAAAACCGTTAAAAGCTTCTTCATAGAGAGAGCTGAGCAACTTCGAACCATCAAAGTTTCTCGGTGTACACTTTTTATTGTTCTTCTATGTCAAATTTTATGAGTATAAACTTCCTATATTATTTCGATGCCAAAACACCAACTTTCTATGACAAATGGACAAAATCGTTAAAAGCTCCTCGATAGAGAGAGTTGAGAAACTTCGTACCATCAAAGTTGCTCGGTGTACACATTTTATTGTTCTTCTATATCAAATTTTATGAGTATAAACTTCCTAGATTATTTCGATGCCAAAACCACAACTTTCTATGACAAATAGACAAAACCATTAAAAGCTCGTCCATAGAGAGACTTGAGCAACTTCGGACTATCAAATTTACTCAGTGTACACTTTTTATTGTTCTTCTATATCAAATTTTACAAGTATAAGCTTCCTATATTATTTCGATGACAAAACCCCAACTTTCTATGACAAATTGACAAAACTGTTAAAAGCTACTCCATAGAGAGAGTTGAGCAGCTTCGGATTATTAAAGCTGCTCGGTGTACACTTTTTATTGTTCTCTTATGCCATATTTTATGAGCATAAGCTCCATAGACTATTTCGATGACAAAACTCCAACTTTGTACACAAAAGGACAAAACCGTTAAAGGCTCCTCTATGGATAAAATTGACTGATTCCGAATCATAAACTTTGATTGGACAATTTTTATTGTTTTCAAGAGAACAATTTTCGTTCTAAATTGGCCAAAACTATTACAAACATATCCGTCGAGAGAGTTGACCAATTTCAGCCATCGAAGTTGCTCGGTGTACACTTTTTATTGTTCTTCTATGTCAAGTTTTACAAGTATAAGCTTCGAAGATTATTTCGATGCCAAAACACCACATTTCTATGACAAATGGACAAAACCGTTAAAAGCTCCTCCATAGAAAGAGTTGAGCAGCTTCATACCATCAAAGTTGCTCGGTGTACACTTTTTATTATTCTTCTATGTCAAATTTTATGAGTATAAGCTTCCTGGATTATTTCGATGCCAAAACCCCAACTTTCTTTGACAATTGAGCAAAACTATTAAAAACACCTCCATCGAGAGAGTTGAGCAATTTTGTACCATCAAAGTTGCTCGGTGTAAACTTTTTATTGTTATTCTATGTGAAATTATAGGAGTATAAGCTTCAAAGATTATTTCGATGCCAAAACCCCGACTTTCTTTGACAAATGGGCAAAACTATTAAAAACACCAACATCGAGAGAGTTGAGCAATTTTGAACCATCAAAGTTGCTCGGTGTCCACTTTTTATTGTTATTCTATGTGAAATTATAGGAGTATAAACTTCGAAGATTATTTCGATGCCAAAACATCACCTTTCTATAACAAATGGACAAAAACCATTAAAAGCTTCTCCATAGGGAGAGTAGAATAACCTCGGACCATCAAAGTTGCTCGGTGTACACTTTTTATTATTCTTCTATGTCAAATTTTATGAGTATAAGCTTCCTAGATTATTTCGATGCCAAAACCCCAACTTTCTTTGACAATTGAGCAAAACTATTAAAAACACCTCCATCGAGAGAGTTGAGCAATTTTGTACCATCAAAGTTGCTCAGTGTAAACTTTTTATTGTTATTCTATGTGAAATTATAGGAGTATAAGCTTCAAAGATTATTTCGATGCCAAAACCCCAACTTTCTTTGACAAATGGTCAAAACTATTAAAAACACTTACATCGAGAGAGTTGAGCAATTTTGAACCATCAAAGTTGCTCGGTGTCCACTTTTTATTGTTATTCTATGTGAAATTATAGGAGTATAAGCTTCGAAGATTATTTCGATGTCAAAACATCACCTTTCTATAGCAAATGGAGAAAAACCATTAAAAGCTTCTCCATAGGGAGAGTTGAATAAACTCGGACCATCAAAGTTGCTCGGTGTACACTTCTTATTGTTCTTCTATGTCAAATTTACGAGTGTAAGCTTCCTATATTATTTTAATGCCAAAACCCCAACTTTCTATGACGAATTGACAAAACCGTTAAAAGTTGCTCCATAGAGAGAGTTGAGCAACTTCATACTATTAAACCTGCTCGGTGTACACTTTTCATTGTTCTATTATGCCAAATTTTACGAGCATAAGCTCCATAGATTATTTCGATGTGAAAATCTGAACTTCGTACATAAATGGACAAAACCGTTAAAGGCTCCTCTATGGATAGAATTGAGTAATTCCGAATCATCAAGGTTGATAGGTATACAATTTTTATTGTTTCTCTATTTTCAAATTTACTAGTATTCGCTTCATAGATCGTTTTGTTGTCAAAAAAACAAATTTCGTACTAAATTGGGCAAAACTATTAAAAACACCTCCATCGAGAGAGTTGTGTAATTTCGAACCATCCAAGTTGCTCGGAGTACACTTTTTATTGTTCTTCTATGTAAAATTATACGAGTATAAGCTTCCAAGATTATTTCGATGCCAAAACACCACCTTTCTATGAAAAATGGACAAAAATCATTAAAAATCTCTCCATAGAGAAAGTTGAACAACCTCGGATCATCAAAGTTGCTCGGTGTACACTTTTTATTGTTTCTCTATGTCAAATTTTACGAGTTAAAGCTTTGAAGATTATTTCGATGCCAAAACACCACCTTTCTATGACAAACGGACAAAACCCATTAAAAGTTTCTCCATAGAGAGAGTTGAACAACCTCGGACCACCAAGGTTGCTCGGTGTACACTTTTTATTATTCTTCTATGTCAAATTTTACAAGTATAAGCATCCTTGATTATTTCGATGCCAAAACACCAACTCTCTATGACAAATGGACACAAAAATTGAAAGCTCCCCCATAGAGACAGTTGAGCAACTTCGGACAATCAAACTTGCTCGGTGTACTCTTTTTATTGTTCTTCTATGTCAAATTTTTTGAGTATAAGCTTCCTAGATTATTTCGATGCCAAAACCTTTCTATGACAAATCGACAAAACCATTAAAAGCTACTGCATAGAGATAGTTGAACAACTTCGGACCATTAAAGTTGCTATGTGTACACATTTTATTCTTCTTCTATGTCAAATTTTGCGAGTATAGGCTTCCTAGATTATTTCGATGCCAAAACCCCAACTTTCTATGACAAATGGACAAAACCGTTAAAAGCTGCTCCATAGAGAGAGTTGAGCAACTTCGAACGATCAAAGATGCTCAGTGTACACTTTTTATTATTCTTCTATGTCAAATTTTTTTATTGTAAGCTTCTAGACTATTTCGATGCCAAAACCCCAACTTTCTATGACAAATGGACTAAACCATTAAAAGCTGCTGCATAGAGAGAGTTGAACAAATTCAGACCATCAACGTTGCTTTGTGTACACTTTTTATTGTTCTTCTATGTTAAATTTTACGAGTATAGGCTTCCTAAATTATTTCGATGCCAAAACCCCAACTTTCTATGACAAATGGATAAAACTGTTAAAAGTTGCTCCCTAGAAAGAGTTGAGCAACCTCGGACCATCAAAGTTGCTCGGTGTACACTTTTTATTATTCCTCTATGTCATATTTTACGAGTTAAAGGTCCGAAGAGAAATTCGATGCCAAAACACCACCTTTTTATGACAAATTCACAAAACCCATTAAAAGTTTCTCCACAGAGAGAGTTGAACAACCTCGGACCACCAAAGTTGCTCGGTGTACACTTTTTATTGTTCTTCTATGCCAAATTTTACAAGTATAAGCTTCGTTGATTATTTCGATGCCAACACACCACCTTTCTATGACAAATTTACAAAAACTGTTAAAATCTCCAACATAGAGAGAGTATAGCAACTTCGGACCATAAAAGTTTCTCTGTGTAGACTTTTTATTGTTCTTCTATGTCAAAATCTACGAGTATAAGCTTCCTAGATTATTTCGATACCAAAACACCACCTTTCTATGACAAATTGACAAAAACTGTTAAAAGCTCGAACATAGAGAGAGTTCAGCAACTTCGGAGCATCAAAGTTGCACAGTGTACACTTTTTATTGTTCTTCTATGTCAAATTTTACGAGTATAAGCTTCCAGGATTATTTCGATACCAAAACAACAGCTTTCTATGACAAATGGACAAAACCATTAAAAACTCGTCCATAGAGAGAGTTGAGAAATGTTTTACGATCGAAGTTGCTCGGTGTAAACCTTTTATTGTTATTCTATGTCAATTTCTATGAGTATAAGCTTTCTAGATTATTTTGATGTCAAAACAGCAACATTCTATGACAAATGGATAAAACCGTTAAAAGCTCCTCCATAAAGAGAGTGGAGCAACTTCGAACCATCAAAGTTACTCAGTGTACGCTTCTTATTGTTCTTCTAAGTCAAATTTTATGAGTATAAGCTTCCTAGATTATTTCGACGCCAAAACTCTAACTTTCTGTGACAAGTGAACAAAATCGTTAAAAGTTGCTTCATAGAGAAGTTGAGCAATTCCGAACCATCAAAGTAGCTCGGCGCACACTTCTTACTGTTCTCTTATGTCAAATTTTACTAGTATAGGCTCCATAGAATATTTTGATGTCAAAACCCCCACTTTATATCACAAATGGACAAAATAATTGAAGACTCTTCCATGGATAGAATTAAGTAATTCAAAATGATCAACGTTGATAAGTATGCACTTTTTATTGTTTCTTTATTTTCAAATTTACTAGTATTCGTTTCGTTGATGGTTTTGTTGTCAAGAGACCAAATTTCATTCTAAATTGGCCAAAACTATTAGAAAAATACCCGTCAAGAGAGTTAAGCAATTTCGCACCATAAAAGTGGGTCGGCGTATACTTTTTATTGTTCTTCTATGTGAAATTATACAAGTATTAGCTTCGAAGATTATTTCGATGCCAAAACGCCACCTTTCTATGACAAATGGATAAAAATCGTAAAAAGCTTCTTCATAAAGAGAGCTGATCAACTTCGAACCATCAAAGTTTCTCGGTGTACACTTTTTATTATTTTTCTATGTCAAATTTTATGAGTATAAGCTTCCTATATTATTTCGATGCCAAAACACCAACTTTCTATGAAAAGTGGACAAAACCGTTAAAAGCTCCTCCATAGAGAGAGTTGAGAAACTTCGTATCATCAAAGTTGCTCGGTGTACACCTTTTATTGTTCTTCTATGTCAAATTTTACTAGTATAAGCTTCCTAGACTATTTCGATGCCAAAATCCCAACTTTCTATGACAAATGGACAAAATCGTTAAACGCTCCTCCATAGAGAGACTTGAGCAACATTTGTTATGTCGTTAGTAACAATTTAAAATAACCTTACAAATGTACAATTAATATATATAGTGAACAAGTAAGAGTCGATCCCACAAGGAGTGATGCTAATAGATATACAATCTTACACTTGAATATAATTGATACAAGGGGGGTTAAGTCCTGTAATAGATAAAAATTAAGACAAAGAAATTGACGTTAAGAACAAGAATGAGAATTGATATTAATGAAAACAATAGCTAAGACTCACTATCCACCACAAAACATTCAAACAATTGATAAGAAATAATAGACTAACAATTTAAACAAGCATATGATGACAACATTCACAACAAGGTTATGGCCAAACTCAAGTTGTATGATTCTCTCTTAATTGCATGTAAAGTGTATGGCGTCTACCTCATTACGTGTATTCTTAATCAAAATCTAGCATGGTGTCTGCATCAATCAAAAATCAAGAATCCAATAAGAGCAAAGAGAATATGAATGTCACAAGAATCCTAACACATGGTATTTGTACTTAGGTATTCAAGAATTGATTTTTCATAATTCGTTTTCAACTGAATTATATGTTGCAAGAAAGAACATATTCAACAAGGCAATTGACCATGTTCTACAACAATTAATTCTAATACATGCTTCAAAGTTAGCTAATCAAAGAAACACAATACTAGAACTCACATAACATGGAAAAATCAAAATCATCATGCTTGTAGAAATTGAAATCCACACAACCTATAAAATTGAAAGCATGCTTGGGGCTTCAAGACAAGCCCTAACCAACAAGAGTTTAGTTATACATAACCAAATAAAACATGAAACATAAAAACATAATTACAAATACAAGCCTTGTTTTCTTCTTTTCCTTCTCCTCTATTTGCCTCCAATCCTTCTCCTTCTTTCCTTCTTGTCTCCAAGCTCCTCCTCCTAGCTCCTACTCCTCTCTATTTATAGAGAAAATGAGCACATAGTGGAGGAGTTAGTGCCATCTTTTGGTGTTGGAATGTCCATCAAATTCGTGTGGTGGATTGTCCACTCTTTGAATGGAAATGGTATCATCAATGACATCAACTTCCAATTACACACTAATCTTGTAACTGCATTCTGGGCCTAAACGAAGCAAATTATGAACTCAAACCCTTCATAAATATTGTAGCTACAAATGTGTAGATAATTATGGGTTTTTGAATAACTCAATTTGGACATCAGACGCTCAAGTTATGGGCTTCTAAAGGTCTGGTCTGCAAACAGAAATTCTGCTTCGGATATAACTTCCAAACTTGACTTCGAGGCAACCTTTAGAGGCCCAAATGAACTCTGATTTTTGTGAACCAGCACTTCCTGCAAAGCTTGAAGTGTCTTCTTAACATTTTCTGAAGATCAAATCTCATTCCGATAGCTCTTACTAGCTCTTAACCTGCAAAACATCCAAGAAGATCTTAAGTACAATAATCTTGAAAATTCAGCTTTTAAGCACAATTTCTTGGCATTACTTTGGTAGTATTTTATCACTTTAAGAACGTACATTCTGGCACTTATCAACATCGGACAATCAAAGTTGTTCAGTGTACATTTTTTATTGTTCTTCTATGTCAAATTTTACAAATATAAGCTTCCTAGATTATTTCGATGCGAAAACCCTAACTTTATGTGACAAATGGACAAAACCGTTAAAAGCTGCTCCATAGAGAGAGTTGAGCAACATTGAACCATCAAATTTCCTCAGTGTACCCTTTTTATTATTCTTGTATGTCAAATTTTACAAGTATAAGCTTCCTAGATTATTTTGATGACAAAACCCTAACTTTCTATCACAAATTGACAAAACCGTTAAAAGCTGCTCGATAGAGAGAGTTGAGCAGCTTCGGACTATTAAAGCTGCTCGGTGTACACTTTTTATTGTTCTCTTCTGCCAAATTTTACGAGCATAAGCTGCATAGATTATTTCAATGACAAAACCCCAACTTTGTACACAAAAGGACAAAACCGTTAAAGGCTCCTCTATGGATAAAAATGACTAATTTTGAATCATCAACGTTGATAGGTATACAATTTTTGTTTTTTCTTTATGGCCAAATTTAGTAATATTCACTTTGTAGATTGTTTTGTTGTCAAGAGAACAATTTTCGTTCTAAATGGGCCAAAACTATTAAAAACATATCCGTCGAGAGAGTTGAGCAATTTCAGGCCATCGAAGTTCCTCGGTGTACACTTTTTATTGTTCTTCTATGTCAAGTTTTACGAGTATAAGCTTCGCAGATTATTTCAATGCCAAAACACCACTTTTCTATGACAAATGGACAAACCCGTTAAAAGCTCCTCCACAGAAAGAGTTGAGCAACTTCGTACCATCTAAGTTGCTCGGTGTACACTTTTTATTGTTCTTCTATGTCAATTTTTTCGAGTATAAGCTTCCAAGATTATTTCGATGACAAAACCTTTCTATGACAAATGGACTAAACCATTAAAAGCTGCTGCATAGAGAGAGTTGAACAACTTCGGACCATCAAAGTTTCTCTGTGTACACTTTTTATTCTTCTTCTATGTCAAATTTTACGAGTATAGGCTTCCTAGATTATTTTGATGCCAAAACCCCAACTTTCTATGACAAATGAGTAAAACCGTTAAAAGCTGCTCCATAGAGAGAGTTGAGCAAGTTCGAACATCAAAGTTGCTCGGTGTGCACTTTTTATTATTCTTCTATGTCAAATTTTTCGATTATAAGCTTCCTAGACTATTTCGATGCCAAAACCCCAACTTTCTATGACAAATGGACTAAACCATTAAAAGCTGCTGTACAGAGAAATTTGAACAAATTCGGACCATCAAAGTTGCTCTATGTACACTTTTTATTGTTCTTCTATGTTAAATTTTACGAGTATAGGCTTCTTAGATTATTTCGATGTCAAAACCCCAACTTTCTATGACAAATGGACAAAACCTTTAAAAGCTACTCCATAGAGAGAGTTGAGCAGCTTTGAACCATCCAAGTTGCTCGGTGTGTACTTTTTATTGTTCTTCTATGTCAAATTTCTTGATTATAAGCTTCCTAGACTATTTCAATGCCAAAACCCTAACTTTCTATGAAAAATGGACTAAACCATTAAAAGCTGCTGCATAGAGAGAGTTGTCGGACCATCAAAGTTGCTCTGTGTACACTTTTTATTGTTCTTTTATGTTAAATTTTACGAGTTAAAGCTTCGAAGATTATTTCGATTTCAAAACACCACCTTTCTATGACAAATGTGCAAAACCCATTAAAAGTTTCTCCATAGAGAGAGTTGAACAACCTCAAACCACCAAAGTTGCTCGGTGTACACTTTTTATTGTTCTTCTATGTCAAATTTTACAAGTATAAGCTTCTTTAATTACTTCGATGCCAAAACACCAACTTTCTATGACAAATGGACACAAAAGTTTAAAGCTCCTCCATAGAGAGAGTTCAGCAACTTCGGACCATCAAACTTGCTCGGTGTACACTTTTTATTGTTCTTTTATGTCAAATTTTTCAAGTATAAGCTTCCTAGATTATTTCGATGCCAAAACATTTTTATGACAAGTGGACTAAACCATTAAAAGCCGTTGTATAGAGAGAGTTCAACAACTTCGGACCATCAAAGTTTCTCTGTGTACACTTTTTATTGTTCTTCTATGTCAAAATTTACGTGTATAAGCTTCCTAGATTATTTCGATACCAAAACACCTCCTTTCTATGACAAATGGACAAAAACAGTTAAAAGCTCCAACATAGAGAGAGTTGAACAACTTCGGAGCATCAAAGTTGCACGGTGTACACTTTTTATTGTTCTTTTATGTCAAATTTTATGAGTATAAGCTTCCAAGATTATTTCGATACCAAAACAACAACTTTTTATGACAAATGGACAAAACCATTAAAAGCTCATCCATAGCGAGAGTTGAGAAACTTCGTACGATCAAAGTTGCTCAGTGTAAACTTTTTATTGTTCTTCTATGTCAAATTTTATGAGTATAAGCTTTCTAGATTATTTCGATGTGAAAACACCAACTTTCTATGACAAATGGACAAAACCGTTAAAAGCTCCTCCATAAAGAGAGTGGAGCAACTTCGAACCATCAAAGTTACTTGGTGTACACTTTTTATTACTCTTCTAAGTCAAATTTTCTGAGTATAAGCTTCCTAGATTATTTCGACGCCAAAACTTCGACTTTCTATGATAGGTGGACGAAATCAATAAAAGTTGCTTCATAGAGGAGTTGAGCAATTCCGAACCATCAAAATATCTCGCCGCACACTTCTTACTGTTCTCTTATGTCAAATTTTACGAGTATAAGCTCCATAGATTATTTCGATGTCAAAACCCCCACTTTGTATCACAAAAGGACAAAATAATTGAAGACACTTCCATGGATAGAATTAAGTAATTCAAAATGATCAATGTTAGAGATATGCACTTTTTACTGTTTCTTTATGTCCAAATTTACTACTATTCGCTTCGTTGATAGTTTTGTTGTCAAGAGACCAAATTTCATTCTAAATTGGCCAAAACTATTAAAAACATATCAGTCAAGAGAGTTGAGAAATTTCATACCATAAAAGTGGCTCGGTGTACACTTATTATTGTTCTTCTATGTAAAATTACACGAGTATTAGCTTCGAAGATTATTTCGATGCCAAAACGCCACCTTTCTATGACAAATGGACAAAAACCGTTAAAAGCTTCTTCATAGAGAGAGCTGAGCAACTTCGAACCATCAAAGTTTCTCGGTGTACACTTTTTATTGTTCTTCTATGTCAAATTTTATGAGTATAAGCTTCCTATATTATTTCGATGCTAAAACACCAACTTTCTATGAAAAATGGACAAAACCGTTAAAAGCTCCTCCATAGAGAGAGTTGAGAAACTTCGTACCATCAAAGTTGCTCGGTGTACACCTTTTATTGTTCTTCTATGTCAAATTTTATGAGCATAAGCTTCCTAGATTATTTCGATGCCAAAACCCCAACTTTCTATGAGAAATGGACAAAACCGTTAAAAGCTCCTCCATAGAGAGACTAGAGAAACTTCGGACCATCAAAGTTGTTCAGTGTACATTTTTTATTGTTCTTCTATGTCAAATTTTACAAGTATAAGCTTCCTAGATTATTTCGATGCGAAAACCCCAACTTTCTATGACAAATGGACAAAATCGTTAAAAGCTGCTCCACAGAGAGAGTTGAGCAACTTTGAACCATCAAATTTACTCAGTGTACACTTTTTATTGTTCTTGTATGTCAAATTTTATAAGAATAAGCTTCCTAGGTTATTTCGATGACAAAACCCCAACTTTCTATGACAAATTGACAAAATCGTTAAAAGCTGCGCCATAGAGAGAGTTGAGCAACTTCGGACCATTGATGTTGTTCGGTGTACACTTTTTATTGTTCCCTTCTGCCAAATTTTACGAGTATAAGCTTCATAGATTAATTCGATGCCAAAACCCCAACTTTGTACATAAATGGACAAAATCGTTAAAGGCTCCACTATGGACAGAATTGAGTAATTCCGAATCATCGAAGTTGATAGGTATACATTTTTTATTGTTTCTTTATGTCCAAATTTACAAGTATTTGCTTCGTAGATTGTTTTGTTGTCAAGAGAACAAATTTCGTTCTAAATTGGCCAAACTATTAAAAACATATCCGTCGAAAGAGTTGAGCAATTTCTGACCATTCAAGTTGCTCGGTGTACACCTTTTATTGTTCTTCCATGTCAAATTTTATGAGTATATGCTTCCTATATTATTTCGACGCCAAAACCCCAACTTTCTTCGACAAATGGACAAAGCCATGAAAAGCTCCTCCATAGAGAGAGTTGAGCAAGCTCGGACCATCAAAGTTTGTCGGTGTACACTTTTTATTGTTCTTCTATGTCAAATTTTACGAGTATAAGCTTCTTAGATTATTTCGATGCCAAAACCCCAACTTTCTACGACAAATGGACTAAACCATTAAAAGTTGCTGCATAGAGAGAGTTGAACAAATTCGGACCATCAAAGTTGCTCTGTGTACACTTTTTTATTGTTCTTCTATGTTAAATTTTACGAGTATAGGCTCCCTAGATTGTTTCGATACCAAAACACCACTTTTTTATGACAAATGGACAAAACCCATTAAAAGTTTCTCCATATAGAGAGTTGAACAACCTCGGACCACCAAAGTTGCTCGGTGTACACTTTTTGTTGTTATTCTATGTCAAATTTTACGAGTATAAGCTTCCAAGATTATTTCGATGCCAAAACCCCAACTTTCTATGACAAGTGGACAAAACCGTTTAAGGTTGCTCCATAGAGAGAGTTGAGCCACCTCGGACCATCAAAGTTGCACGGTCTACACTTTTTATTGATCCTCTATGTCAAATTTTACGAGTTAAAGCTTTGAAGATTATTTCGATGCCAAAACACCAACTTTCTATGACAAATGGACAAAACTTTTAAAAGTTACTCCATAGAGAGAGTTGAGCAACTTTGAACCATCAAATTTACTCAGTGTACACCTTTTATTGTTCTTCTATGTCAAATTTTACAAGTATAAGCTTCCTAGATTATTTCGATGCCAAACCCTAACTTTCTATGAGAAATTGACAATACCGTTAAAAGCTGCTCCATAGAGAGAGTTGAGCAGCTTCGGACTATTAAAGCTGCTCGGTGTGCACTTTTTATTGTTCTCTTATGCCAAATTTTATGAGAATAAGCTTCATAGATTATTTCGATGACAAAACCCCAACTTTGTACACAAAAGGACAAAACCGTTAAAGCCTCCTCTATGGAAAAAATTGACTAATTCCGAATCATCAACGTTGATAGGTATATAATTTTTATTGTTTCCTTATGTCCAAATTTACTAATATTCACTTCGTAGATTGTTTTGTTGTCAAGAGAATAATTTTCGTTCTAAATTAGCCAAAACTATTAAAAACATATCCGTCGAGAGAGTTGAGCAATTTCAGGCCATCGAAGTTGCTCGGTGTACACTTTTTATTGTTCTTCTACGTCAAGTTTTACGAGTATAAGCTTCGAAGATTATTTCGATGCCAAAACCCCAACTTTCTTTGACAAATGGGCAAAACTATTAAAAACACCTCCATTGAGAGAGTTGAGCAATTTCGTACCATCAAAGTTGCTCGGTGTACACTTTTTATTGTTATTCTATGTAAAATTATTGGAGTATAAGCTTCGAAGATTATTTCGATGCCAAAACCCCAATTTTCTTTGACAAATGGGCAAAACTATTAAAAATACCTCCATCGAGAGAGTTGAGCATTTTCAAACCATCAAAGTTGTTCGGTGTACACTTTTTATTGTTCCTCTATGTCACATTTTATGAGTTAAAGCTTCGAAGATTATTTCGATGCCAAAACACCAACTTTCTATGACAAATGGACAAAACCCATTAAACGTCTATCCACAGAGAGAGTTGAACAACCTCGGACCACCAAAGTTGCTCGGTGTACACTTTTTATTATTCTTCTATGTCAAATTTTACAAGTATAAGCTTCCTTGATTATTTCGATGGCAAAAAACCAACTTTCTATGACAAATGGACACAAAAGTTAAGAGCTCCTCCATAGAGAGAGTTGAGCAACTTTGGACCATCAAACTTGCTCGGTGTACACTTTTTATTCTTCTTCTATGTCAAAGTTTTTGAGTATAACCTTCCTAGATTATTTCGATGCCAAAACCTTTCTATGAAAAATGGACTAAACCATTAAAAGTTACTGCATAGAGAGAGTTGAACAACTTCGGACCATCAAAGTTGTTTCGTGTACACTTTCTATTCTTCTTCTATGTCAAATTTTACGAGTATAGGCTTCCTAGATTATTTCGATGCCAAAACCCCAGCTTTCTATGACAAATGGACAAAACCGTTAAAAGCTGCTCCATATAGATAGTTGAGCAACTCCAGACGATCAAAGTTGCTCGGTGTGCACTTTTTATTCATCTTCTATGTCAAATTTTACGAGTATAGGCTACCTAGATTATTTCGATGCCAAAATCCGACTTTCTACGATAAATGGACAATACCGTTAAAAACTGCTCCATGGAAAGAGTTGAGCAACTTCGGACGATCAAAGTTGCTCGGTGTGCTTTTTTATTGTTCTTCTATGTCAAATGTTTCGAGTTAAGCTTCATAGACTATTTCGATGCCAAAACCCCAACTTTCTATGACAAATGGACTAAACCATTAAAAGCTGCTGCATAGAGAGAGTTGAAAAAATTCGGACCATCAAAGTTGCTCTGTGTACACTTTTTATTGTTCTTCTTTGTTAAATTTTACGAGTATAAGCTTCCTAGATTATTTCGATGCCAAAACACCACCTTTCTATGACAAATGGACAAAACCCATTAAACGTTTCTGCATAGAGAGAGTTGAACAACCTCGGACCACTAAAGTTGCTCGGTGTACACTTTTTGTTGTTATTCTATGTCAAATTTTATGAGAATAAGCTCCCTAGATTATTTCGATGCCAAAACCCCAACTTTCTATGACAAATGGACAAAATCGTTAAAGGTTGCTCCATGGAGAGAGTTGAGCAACCTCGGACCATCAAAGTTGCTCGGTCTACACTTTTTATTGTTCCTCTATGTCAAATTTTACGAGTTAAAGCTTCGAAGATTATTTCGATGCGAAAACACCAACTTTCTATGACAAATGGACAAAACTTTTAAAAGTTACTCCATAGAGGGAGTTGAGCAACTTTGAACCATCAAATTTGCTCAGTGTACACTTTTTATTGTTCTTCTATGTCAAATTTTACAAGTATAAGCTTCCTAGATTATTTCGAAGCCAAAACCCTAACTTTCTATGACAAATTGACAAAACCGTTAAAAGCTGCTCCATAGAGAGAGTTGAGCAGCTTCAAACTATTAAAGCTGCTCGGTGTGCACTTTTTATTGTTCTCTTATGCCAAATTTTATGAGAATAAGCTCCATAGATTATTTAGATGCCAAAACCCCAACTTTGCACATAAATGGACAAAACCGTTAAAGGCTCCTCTATGGACAGAATTTAGTAATTTCGAATCATCAACGTTGATAAGTATACATTTTTTATTGTTTCTTTATGTCCAAATTTACAAGTATTCGCTTCGTAGATTGTTTTGTTGTCAAGAGAACAAATTTGCTCTAAATTGGCCAAACTATTAAAAACATATCCGTCGAAAGAGTTGAGCAATTTCAGACCATCCAAGTTGCTCGATGTACACCTTTTATTGTTCTTCCCTATCACATTTTACGAGTATATGCTTCCTATATTATTTCAATGCCAAAACCCCAACTTTCTTTTACAAATGGATAAAACCGTTAAAAGCTCCTCCATAAAGGTAGTTGAGCAACTTCAGACCATCAAAGTTGGTCATTGTACACTTTTTATTGTTCTTCTATGTCAAATTTTATGAGTATAAGCTTCCTAGATTATTTAGATGTCAAAACACCAACTTTGTATGACAAATGGACAAAATCGTTAAACGCTGCTCCATAGAGAGAGTTGAGCAACTTCGAACCATCAAATTTTCTCAGTGTACACTTTTTATTGTTCTTATATGTCAAATTTTACGAGTATAAACTTTCTAGATTATTTCGATGCCAAAACCCCAACTTTCTATGACAAATGGACAAAACCGTTAAAAGTTGCTCCATAGAGATAGTTGAGCAACCTCGGACCATCAAAGTTGGTCGGTGTACACTTTTTATTGTTCCTCTATGTCAAATTTACGAGTTAAAGCTTTGAAGATTATTTCGATTCCAAAACACCACCTTTCTATGATGAATGGACAAAACCCATTAAAAGTTTCTCCATAGGGAGAGTTGAACAACCTAGGACCACCAAAGTTGCTCGGTGTACACTTTTTATTGTTCTTCTATGTCAAGTTTTAGAAGTATAAGCTTCCTTGATTATTTCGATGCCAAAACACCAACTTTCTATGACAAATGGACACAAAAGTTAAAAGCTCCTCCATAGAGAGAGTTGAGAAACTTCGGACCATCAAACTTGCTCGGTGTAAACTTTTTATTGTTCTTCTATGTCAAATTTTTCTAGTATAAACTTCCTAGATTATTTTGATGCCAAAACCTTTCAATGACAAATGGACTAAACCATTAAAAGCCGCTGGATAGAGAGATCAGAACAACTTCGGACGATCAAAGTTGCTCGGTGTGCACTTTTTATTCTTCTTCTATGTCAAATTTTACGAGTCTAAGCTTTCTAGATTATTTCGATGCCAAAACCCTAAATTTCTATGACAAATAAAAAAACCCTTAAAAGTTTCTCCATAGAGAGAGTTCAGCAACTTCGGACCATTGAAGCTGCTCGGTGTACACTTTTTATTGTTCTCTTATGCCAAATTTTAGGAGCATAAGCTCCATAGATTATTTCGATGACAAAACCCCAACTTTGTACACAAAAGGACAAAACCATTAAAGGCTCCTCTACAGATAGAATTGAGTAATTCTGAATCATCAACTTTGATAGGTATACAATTTTTATTGTTTCTTTATGTCCAAATTTGCTAGTATTCGCTTCATAGATTGTTTTGTTGTCAAGAGAACAATTTTCGTTCTAAATTGGCCAAAACTATTAAAAACAGATTCGTCGAGAGAGTTGAGCAATTTTAGGCCATCGAAGTTGCTCGGTGTACACTTTTTATTGTTCTTCTATGTCAAATTTTACGAGTATAAGCTTCAAAGATTATTTTGATGCCAAAACAAGAACTTTCTATGACAAATGGACAAAACTGTTAAAAGCTCCTCCATAGAAAGTGTTGAGCAACTTCGTACCATCAAACTTGCTCAGTGTACACTTTTTATTGTTGTTCTATGTCAAATTTTATGAGTATAAGCTTCCTAGATTATTTTGATGCCAAAACCAAAACTTTTTATGACAAATGGACAAAACCATTAAAAGCTGTTCCATAGAGAGAATTGGGCAACTTCGGACAATTAAAGCTGCTGGTGTACATTTTTATTGTTCTGTTATGCCAAATTTTACGAGCATAAGCTCCATAGATTATTTCAGTGACAAAACCCCAACTTCTTACACAAATGGACAAAACCGTTAAAGGCTCCTCTATGGATAGAATTGGGTAATTTCGAATCATCAACGTTGATAGATATACAATTTTTATTGTTTCTTTATGTCCAAATTTGCTAGTATTCGCTTCATAGATTGTTTTGTTGTCAAGAGAACAATTTTCGTTCTAAATTGGCCAAAACTATTAAAAACATATCAGTCGAGAGAGTTGAGCAATTTCAGGCCATCGAAGTTGCTCTTTGTACACTTTTTATTGTTCTTCTATGTCAAGTTTTACGAGTATAAGCTTCGAAGATTATTTCGATGCCAAAACCCCAACTTTCTTTGACAAATGGGCAAAACTATTAAAAACACCTCCATCGAGAGAGTTGAGCAATTTCGTACCATCAAAGTTGCTCGGTGTACACTTTTTATTGTTATTCTATGTGAAATTATTGGAGTATAAGCTTCAAATATTATTTCAATGCCAAAACCCCAACTTTCTTTGACAAATGGGCAAAACTATTAAAAACACCTCCATCGAGAGAGTTGAGCAATTTTTTACCATCAAAGTTGCTCGGTGTACACTTTTTATTGTTATTCTATGTTAAATTATTGAAGTATAAGCTACGAAGATTATTTCGATGCCAAAACCCCAACTTTCTTTGACAAATGGGCAAAACTATTAAAAACACCTCCATCGAGAGAGTTGAGCAATTTCGAACCATCAAAGGTTCTCGGTGTACACTTTTTATTGTTCCTCTATGTCACATTTTATGAGTTAAAGCTTCGAAGATTATTTCGATGCCAAAACACCAACTTTCTATGACAAATGGACAAAACCCATTAAAAGTTTATCCATAGAGAGAGTTGAACAACCTCGGACCACAAAAGTTGCTCGATGTACACTTTTTATTATTCCTCTATGTGAAATTTTACAAGTGTAAGCTTCCTTGATTATTTCGATGCCAAAACACCAACTTTCTATGAAAAATGGACACAAAAGTTAAGAGCTCCTCCATAGAGAGAGTTGAGCAACTTCGGACCATTAAACTTGCTCGGTGTACACTTTTTATTGTTCTTCTATGTCAAAGTTTTCGAGTATAAACTTCCTAGATTATTTCGATGCCAAAACCTTTCTATGACAAATGGACTAAACCATTAAAAGCTGCTGCATAGAGAGAGTTGAACAACTTCGGACCATCAGAGTTGCTCTGTGTACACTTTCTATTCTTCTTCTATGTCAAATTTTACGAGTATAGGCTTCCTAGATTATTTTGATGCCAAAACCCCAGCTTTCTATGACAAATGGACAAAACCGTTAAAAGCTGCTCCATAGAGAGAGTTGAGCAGCTTCGGACGATCAAAGTTGCTCGGTGTGCACTTTTTATTCTTCTTCTATGTCAAATTTTACGAGTATAGGCTTCCTAGATGATTTCGATGCCAAAACCCAACTTTCTATGACAAATGAACAAAATCGTTAAAAGCTGCTCCATATAGAGAGTTGAGCAACTTCAGACAATCAAAGTTGCTCGGTGTGCACTTTTTATTGTTCTTCTATGTCAAATCTTTCGAGTATAAGCTTCCTAGATTATTTCGATGCCAAAACCCCAACTTTCTTTGACCAATGGACTAAACAATTAAAAGCCGCTGGATAGAGAGAGTTTGTGAAACCCCGACCCAAAAAAAAGTTTATGTTGAGTCAAATTACAGATGATCCGTGAGGTACGGAATCAAGGAAATATAGTTTTGAGCTAGGTTCGGTAAATAGGCCATAACTTTTAGTATACATGTCCGTTTCGGGCCTATAATATATCAAATCGAAGCTTGGATCGAGCCGGAAAATAAATTTGAGAAAAAACTGGGTTCTGTGACTAGTAAAAGGTTTGGACAGATAAAATTGCCGTCCAGATGGATTTGCCTAGAGTGAGGGCAGTGGGTTACGGGAACTGTAATCCGTCCAGACGGATGCTTAGAGCGTCCGGACGGTTAACGGGAAATCAGTTTTTAAGAAACAGTTTAGACATTTCAGCTTATTCGAACTTTTGAACACCCGACTAGAGAGAGAAAGAGAGAGAGAAGAAGAGAGAGAATGAGCTTTTGGTTGAAGTGTGGCTTGGGGATTGAAGATTTGTGACCATTGAAGATTGGGAAGGAATATTCAAGCTTGATTTTGGAGTTTTGGTAAGTTTTCCATAGTTTTTGAAATTTTATGTTTTTGTTAGATTCTTTTGATTCTTAGGGAGATGAGCTCTATGCTTTAGATATGTTGATTATAGGTTGATTTTGGATGTTTACGTAGATTGGTTTGTGTTTTGGAGTTGAGTTGAGCTTAGAGTGAGTTTGGAGGATTTTGGAAGGAATTTCTAGAGAGAGAAGTAAGTGATTTCAAATTTATTGATTTAATTGATGTTTATATGAGTTGTGGTTGATATATTGATGCATGTGAGGGTTCGGTTTAGCCACATTGTAGGTTTGGGCAAACCGAAACCCTAGGTACGGAATTTGGGGATTTGTGGTAAATTGCTCGACACGAGGTAGGGGTTTTCTGACCTTTCTTTTTATCATTCGTTATTGTTGCTTAAATAGCGTTCCTATTCTTCATTGGTCGCCGTTGTTTGTGTTTCCGCCTTAATTGCTTCTAAGGGGAAACGAGCTTTGTGTGGATTATTGTTTGATGTTGAATGTTGCATGACATGATTATGTGTTCCGTCATTTACGGACACGTTGTGATTTTCCGTTCATGCATCATGGTAGTTATGTAAAATATATAGGATATTCATATATACTTATCTATTCGGCACGACATGTCATAATGCATTAGAGATGGATGGGGGACTCGGGTATGGACTCGGGAACCTATAGGTTTCTTGGAAGCCACATGGGAGGATGGCCAGGTGAAGGTTGTTATCACCAAGTCACGTGAACCCCATGTGGGGTAATGCACTAGGGGTAGGGTCGAGAGTGATTTACCTTGTGGGGTGCGGGCGGGATAGGTTCCCGCAACCGGGTGATCCTAGGAGTGGTTGGTGGTGGTGAGCTTGCTGCCATGCAATACTACATTGAGTTGCAATGGTATTGCGGTTGTTATGCTTTGAAGGGTTAATCCGGATAAATGTTGATGTGAATTTGTTAAGTATACGTTCATGTGGTAGGTACATATTGATGCATTACTTCCTTTTGGTTCTGCCTATATCAATGATTATTTCTTTACCCTACTGAGCTTCTAGCTCACTCCTTTACTTTCTTCCTTCCACAGGAGATACTGGTACGGGTACCGGTGGTGCGGATCGGTGAGCGGGACGTGACATGGATGGCCCTGGGTAGGATGAGGCGCTAGAGATATACTCTATGCATATGGGTGTAAGTAGTATATCTATGTTGTGAGAATATAACCATTTCGCATGGTTGTGCTTGCATGTTGATGTGGATGAGGATTTTTGCTTATATTTGATGATATATGATTCTGTGTGTAGATTTATATGTGATTCCATCAGTTTGTGCATGCTGGTAATGGATGGCCTGAGGCCTAGGATCAGGATTGCATGTGCTTGAGGCCCGAGGCCTATGATTGCTAGGTTGCTAGTGTGATGTTATGTTGCTGCGTTTTTGATGCAGGTGGGCACTCTCCGATATACGGCGAGATGCTGCCGGATTTCCGATTGATCCCGGATGTTCACTCTAGTGACCTAGGAAGGGTGCGGGGAGAGCACCCAGTCGCGTCTCTGGAAACGGGGCGTGACATTTTGGTATCGGAGCGAGATTTATGGCTCTTTATAGGATCTGGGGTGTTGGGTCCTAGTTGTAGAGTAGTACATTCCAGGCCGTGTCACGACTGCTGCTGATCCGGTATGTTTTTCTTTTCTCTTAAATCCTCGTTGAGTAGTGTATTAAATAGTATTATCTGTTACCATGCAGATGAATACTCATAGTACTATACGATCTGCTAGTACAGCTGAGGTACCTCGTGGCGGAGGCAAACGAGGGACAGGTAGAGGCCGAGGTAGAGGCCATGGTAGAAGTGCGGGGCGAGTGGCTAGAAGCACACCGAGTACTGAGGGTTCAGTTCTGAGAGTGGACCCTGATGTGAGAGATGATGAGATAGTTCAGGAGGGGTTACCGACTGATGATGTAGTACAGCAGGCACCACCTATGGTGCAGGTTGCTCCTGTTACTACAGGGGGCAACTAGTGACGATGGAGGGTCTTGCTAGCTTTACGATGAGTATGGTGCAGACACAGGCGCAGACCATAGCACAGACTGTGGCACAGGCGATTGGTGCAACTGGCATCCATAAAGAGGGAGTTGTACCAGAGGCTACAACTGAGGTAGCAGCAGTACCTAGAGCTGGGAGAGGGATGTATGAGGTGGACCAATTGAGGAGGACTACTCCTCCAACCTTTTCTGGAGATGGAACGGGTGTGGGGGCGGAGGAGTGGTTCAATCAGCTGAGTATGAGGATGGACACTCTTGAGATACCCGATGAGAGACGGGTGAAGTTGGTGTTCTACTACTTGAGTGGTGCATGGGTCAGAGACGGAATGGTGGACTTGGACTTCGTTTGAGCAGCTGTTTATGCAGAAGTTTGTGCCAAGGCCTCTGCAAATGGAGAAGGCCAAACAGTTTCTAGATTTGTTGCAGACATTAGAGATGACGGTGTCTCAATACACCAAGCAGTTTGAGGAGTTATATCGGTATGGAAAGGAGTTTGCTCCAACTGATGTGAAGAAGGCAGTGAGGTACCGAGATGGGTTGCTTCCCAGTCTTGGTAGGATGGTGATGGCCACTAGGGTGGTGTCATATCAGGACACAGTGGAGATGGCTCTCGATTTTGAGTTGAGTGAGAAAAGTGAAGCTTAGAGGAAGCGTCCAGTGAGTGAGGGTAGTAGTGGTGGTGGTAGTAGCCACAAGAAACTGAGAACGGATTTTCATCAACAGAGAGGGGACCGAGGCAAGGGTCCAAGGCCACAATGGAGTAAGATAACATGCTTCAAGTTTGGAAAAGAGGGGCACAAGGCAACTGAGTGCAAGTTTCCTGGGTTTAAGTGCTTTGGGTGTGGCAAGTTGGGTCACAAAAAGAGTGAGTGTCCAGAGGGCAACCAGAGAGCACAGCAGCAGAGCATACCGGGAGTACCGCCTCCGACTCTTCCTTCCAATGTTCGTTCAGGAGGAAGGGGGCGGGATAGGACTCGTCAGCCACAGCAGCAGCAGAATGCACTGACAGAGGGACGTGTCTATGCATTGGGTTATCAGGAGGCGCAGGAGCATCCAAATTTCATTGGAGGTACCTTCTTGATTTCTAATTGTTGGGCAAGAATCTTGTTTGATTCTGGGGCGACCTCATCATTCATTACTAGTTCGTTAGAACACGCACTAGAGATGGAGATTTCGCCAATAAGACGAATGTTCACGGTATCCTCACCATTCGGATATTTCACCACGTTAGAGGGGGTAGTGTTCGAATGTGAGTGTCGGTTTGGAGAAATATCTCTAAAAGCCCACTTGTATGTATTAGATTTCCAGGATTTTGATGTGATTCTTGGAGTTGATTGGTTGATGAAGCACCAAGGGTTGCTTGACTTCTGGGAGAGGAAAATTACTCTTAGAGTACCCAAGGGAGGAGTGATTCAGTTGAGGGGATCGAAGGGGATTCCATGCCCACATTTCATGGACAATCCTTCGTACCAAGATTGTAGAGTCGCGAGTTTAGTGACTTCGGCCCCTAAGGGCGAAGTAGCTACACCGATATTAGTAGTGGAAGAATTTAGGGATGTATTTCCAGAAGAGTTGCCGGGATTACCTCCAAAGAGGGAAATTGACTGTGCTATTGAGTTGCATCCGAACGTCAAACCAATTTCAATTCCGCCAAATCGGATGGCTCCAGCAGAGTTGAAAGAGTTGAGTATTCAGCTAGAAGAGTTGCTAGACTTGGGGTTCATTAGACCAAGTGTGTCCTCGTGGGGAGCACCGGTGTTGTTTGTCAAGAAGAAAGACGGAGGTTTGAGGATGTGTATTGATTATAGGCAATTGAATAAGGTTATTGTGAGGAATAAGTATCCGTTGCCTAGGATCAATGATTTGTTTGACCAATTGAGAGGTGCTAGGCATTTCTCTAAGATTGATTTGAGGTCGGGTTATCATCAGCTGAGAATTAAAGATGGTGATATCCAAAAGATGGCGTTTAGGACACGTTATGGTCATTATGAGTTCCTTGTGATGCCGTTTGGGTTGAAAAATTCCCCGGCGGTATTTATTCTCCTACAGAGGAAGAGCATGAGGCACACTTGAGAGTGGTATTACAGACATTGAGGGAGAATCAACTGTATGCTAAATTGAGTAACTGTGAATTTTGGGCCACGGAAGTGAAGTTCCTAGGCCATGTCATTACTCAGGATGGCATAGCGGTTGATTACTCCAAAGTTGAGTCGGTTTTAAATTGGGAGAGACCAAAGAATGTGACTGAGATCCGGAGTTTCCTAGGCTTGGCAGGTTACTACCGGAGGTTTATTGACGACTTCTCAAGAGTTACTTCGCCGATGACGCAGCTCACGAAGAAGAGTACACCGTTTGTGTGGACAGATGAGTATGAGGCCGCATTTGAAGAGTTGAAGAGGAGGTTGACAACACCTCCAGTGATAGTAGTTCCGGAGAGGAATCTTGGCTACCAGGTGTATTGCGATGCATCTGGAGTCGGGTTGGGCTGTGTGTTGATGTAGTAGGGCCGAGTGATAGAGTATGGTTCGAGGTTGCTGAAGACACATGAGAGGAATTATCCAGTGCATGATCTGGAGTTGGCGGTAGTGGTATTTGCTCTTAAGCAGTGGAGGTACTATCTCTACAGAGAGACGTTTGAGGTGTTCTCGGATCACAAAAGCCTCAAGTACCTATTCACCCAAAAATAGTTGAACTTATGGCAAAGGCGGTGGATGGAGTACTTGGAGGATTTTGATTTTAATTTGCAATACCATCTCGGTAAAGCGAATGTGGTTACGTATGCATTGAGTAGGAAGCAGAGGGTTGCTAGCTTATTCATGCATGAGTGGGAGATTGTGGAGACAATCAACCAGTTTGGATTAGAGTTGCGAGAGCAAGAAGAAAAGGTGTATTTGACTTGTCTGACTTCGAGACCGAAGATGGTGCAAAAAGTCATAAATGCGCAGAACAGAGATCCAAATTATGATGTGATTGAGGATAGTTCTGGATGGGTTCGAGGGAATGATGGGGGAGTACGGTATATTGGAAGACTTGTAGTTCCCGATGATGATGAGTTGAGGCAAGAGATTCTGAAGGAGGCACACCATTCGTGGTTTTCCATGCATCCCGAGGGTACGAAGATGTACCAAGACTTGAAGCAAAGTTTTTGGTGGAGAGGTATGAAAGCCGATGTGGCTAAGTTTGTGGTAAAATGTCTAACTTGTCAGCAAGTGAAGGCAAAACATCAAAGACCAGCAGGGTTGTTGCAACCATTACTAGTAGCGGAATGGAAGTGGGAGAGGATCACAATCGATTTTGTGACGGCTTTGCCAATGACTCAGAAACGGCATGATGCGGTTTGGGTGGTGGTGGACAGGTTGACTAAGTCTGCCAATTTTCTACCAATGAACAAGACAGATTCATTGGAATCCTTGAGCTCGTTGTATGTGAAGAAGATTGTGAGGATTCACGGTGTTCCATTATCTATTGTATCAGACCGAGACCAGCGGTTCACAGGTAGATTCTGGAGTAGTTTGCGAGAAGCATTGGGAACGAAGTTGGATTTCTCTACAACTTATCATCCTCAGAGTGATGGACAGAGTGAGAGAACTATACAAATTTTGGAGGATATGCTGCGAGCATGTGTAGTTGACTTTGGAGGAAGTTGGGATTGGTATTTACATTTGGCAGAGTTTGTGTATAACAACTCTTTCCAAAGTAGTATCGGAATGGCACCTTACGAGGCGCCCTACGGGAGGCCTTGTAGGTCGCCATTGTTTTGGGCAGAGGTTGGTGAGAAAGTTGTTTCAGGACCGGAGATGGTCAAAGAAGCATGAGAGAGAGTTGATGAGATCCGGAAGCGGTTGATCACCGCGCAGAGCCGACAAAAGTCTTATGCTGACCGGAGGAGGAGACCTTTGGAATTTGCTGTAGGCGATAAGGTTTTCTTGAAGGTTAGTCCGAGACGGGGGATTCAGAGGTATAGCAAACATGGGAAGTTGGCACCGAGATTTGTGGGGCCATTTGAGATTTTGGAGACGGTTGGACCGGTGGCGTACCGTTTGGCACTTCTATCGAAGCTTGAGAAGGTTCACAATGTATTCCATGTATCCATGCTTCGGAAATATGAGCCGGATCCGTCGCACGTGATAGATTGGACTACGTTAGAAGTTGAGGAAGATGGGAGTTACAATCTTCACCCGGTGAAGATTCTAGACTGACAAAACAAAGTGACGAGATCGAGTGTGATTCCATTAGTAAAAGTGATATGGATGTATCATGGAGTTGAAGAAGCAACTTGGGAGTTGGAATCCAGAATGAAGGAAAAGTATCCAGAGTTGTTTGATGATTTAGGTATGTGTATAGTTAAATTTCGAGACGGGACCCAAAAAAAAGTTTAAGTTGAGTCAAATTACGGATGATCCGTGAGGTACGGAATCAAGGAAAAATAGTTTTGAGCTAGGTTCAGTAAATAGGCCATAACTTTTAGTATACATGTCCGTTTCGGGCCCATAATATATCTAATCAAAGCTTGGACCGAGCCGGAAAATAAATTTGAGAAAAAACTGGGTTCTGTGAACAGTAAACCGTCCGGACAGATAAAATGGCCGTCCGGACGAATTTGCCTAGAGTGAGCGCAGTGGGTTACGGGAACAGTAATCCATCCAGACGGACGCTGAGGTCGTCCGGACAGTTGACGGGAAATCAGTTTTTAAGAAACAGTTTTAGACATTTCAGCTTATTCCAACTTTTGAGACACCCGACTAGAGAGAGAAAGAGAGAGAGAAGAAGAGAGAGAATGAGCCTTTGGTTGAAGTTTGGCTTGGGGATTGAAGATTTGTGACCATTGAAGCTTGGGAAGGAAGATTCAAGCTTGATTTTGGAGTTTTGGTAAGTTTTCCATAGTTTTTGAAATTCTAGGTTTTTGTTAGATTCGTTTGATTCTTAGGGAGATGAGCTCTATGCTTTAGATATGTTGATTATAGGTTGATTTTGGATGTTTACGTAGATTGGTTTGTGTTTTGGAGTTGAGTTGAGCTTGGAGTGAGTTTGGAGGATTTTGGAAGGAATTTCTAGAGAGAGAAGTAAGTGATTTCGAATTTATTGATTTAATTGATGTTTATATGAGTTGTGGTTGATATATTGATGCATGTGAGGGTTCGGTTTAGCCACATTGTAGGTTTCGGCAAACCGGAACCCTAGGTACGGAATTTGGGGAATTGTGATAAATTGCTCGACACGAGGTAGGGGATTTCCAACCTTTCTTTTTATCATTCGTTATTGTTGCTTAAATAGCGTTCCTATTCTTCATTGGTCGCCGTTGTTTGTGTTTCTGCCTTAATTGCTTCTAAGGGGAAACGAGCCTTGTGTGGATTATTGTTTGATGTTGAATGTTGCATGACCCGATTATGTGTTCTGTTATTTACGGACACGTTGTGATTTTCCGTTCATGCATCATGGCAATATATTCATATATACTTATCTATTCGGCACGACATGTCATAATGCATTAGAGATGCATGGGGGACTCGGGTATGGACTCGGGAACCTTTAGGTTTCTTGGAAGCCACATGGGAGGATGGCAAGGTGAAGGTTGTTATCACCAAGTCACGTGAACCCCATGTGGGGTAACGCACTAGGGTTAGGGTCGAGAGTGACTTACCTTGTGGGGTGCGGGCGTGATAGGTTCACGCAACCAGATGATCCTAGGAGTGGTTGGTGGTGGTGAGCTTGCTCCCATGCAATACTACATTGAGTTGCAATGGTATTGCGGTTGTTATGCTCCGAAGGGTTAATCCGGATAAATGTTGATGTGAATTTGTTGAGTATACGTTCATGTGGTAGGTACATAATGATGCATTACTTCCTTTTGGTTCTGCCTATAACAATGATTATTTCTTTACCCTACTGAGCTTCCAGCTCACTCCTTTACTTTCTTCCTTCCACAGGAGATACTGGTACGGGTACCGTTGGTGCGGATCGGTGAGCGGGACGTGACATGGATGGCCCTGGGTAGGATGGGGTGCTAGAGATATCCACTATGCATGTGGGTGTAAGTAGTATATCTATGTTGTGAGAATATAACCATTTCGCACGGTTGTGCTTGCATGTTGATGTGGATGAGGATTTTTGCTTATATTTGATGATATATGAATCTGTGTGTAGATTTATATGTGATGCCATCAGTTTGTGCATGCTGGTAGTGGATGGCCTAAGGCCTAAGGTCAGGATTGCATGTGGTTGAGGCCCGAGGCCTATGATTGCTAGGTTGCTAGTGTGATGTTGTGTTGCTGAATTTCTGATGCAGGTGGGCACTCTCCGATATACTAGTGACCTAGGAAGGGTGCGAGGAGAGCACCCAGTCGCGTCTCCGAAACCGCGGCGTGACGGAATTGAACAAATTTGGACCATCAAAGTTGCTCTGTGTACGCTTTTTTTATTTCTTCTATGTTAAATTTTATGAGTATTGGCTTCCTAGATTATTTCGATGCCAAAACCGCAACTTTCTATGACAAATGGACAAAACCATTAAAACATGCTCCATATAGAGAGTTGATCAACTTCGGACCATTGAAGTTGCTCGGTGTACACTTTTTATTTTTCTCTTATACCAAATTTTACGAGTAAAAGCTTCATAGATTATTTAGATGCCAAAACCCCAACTTTGCACATAAATGGACAAAACCGTTAAAGGCTCCTCTATGGACAGAATTGAGTAATTCTGAATCATCAACGCTGATAAGTATACATTTTATATTGTTTCTTTATGTCTAAATTTACAAGTATTCGCTTCGTAGATTGTTTTGTAGTCAAGAGAACAAATTTCGTTCTAAATTGGCCAAACTATTAAAAACATATCCGTCGAAAGAGTTGAGCAATTTTAGACCATCAAAGTTGCTCGGTGTACACCTTTTATTGTTCTTCCTTGTCAAATTTTACGAGTATATGCTTCCTATATTATTTCAATGCCAAAACCCCAACTTTCTTTGACAAATGAATAAAACCGTTAGAAGCTCCTCCATAGAGATAGTTGAGCAACCTCAGACCATCAAAGTTGGTCGGTGTATACTTTTTATTGTCCTTCTATGTCAAATTTTATGAGTATAAGCTTCCTAGATTATTTCGATGTCAAAACCCTAACTTTGTATGACAAATGGACAAAATCGTTAAACGCTGCTCCATAGAGAGAGTTGAGCAACTTCGAACCATCAAATTTTCTCAGAGTATAAACTTTCGTAGATTATTTCGATGCCAAAACCAAAACTTTCTATGACAAATGGACAAAACCGTTAAAAGTTGCTCCATAGATATAGTTCAGCAACCTCGGACCATCAAAGTTGCTCGGTGTACACTTTTTATTGTTCCTTTATGTCAAATTTTACGAGTTACAGCTTCGAAGATTATTTCGATTCCAAAACACCACCTTTCTACGACAAATGGACAAAACCCATTAAACGTTTCTACATAGGGAGAGTTGAACAACCTAGGACCACCAAAGTTTCTCGGTGTACACTCTTTATTGTTATTCTATGTCAAATTTTACAAGTATAAGCTTTCTTGATTATTTCGATGCCAAAACACCAACTTTCTATGACAAATGGACACAAAAGTTAAAAGCTCCTCCATAGAGAGAGTTGAGCAACTTCGGACCATCAAACTTGGTCGGTGTACACTTTTTATTGTTCTTCTATGTCAATGTTTTCGAGTATAAGCTTTCTAGATTATTTCGATGCCAAAACCTTTCTACGACAAATGGAGTAAACCCTTAAAAGCCGCTGCATAAAGAGAGTTGAACAACTTCGGACCATCAAAGTTGCTCTGTGTACACTTTCTATTCTTCTTCTATGTCAAATTTTACGAGCATAGGCTTCTAAGATTATTTCGATGCCAAAACCCCAGCTTTATATGACAAATGGACAAAACCGTTAAAAGCTGCTCCATAGAGAGAGTTGAGCAACTTCGGATGATCAAAGTTGCTCGGTGTGCACTTTTTATTTTTCTTCTATGTCAAATTTTACGAGTATAGGCTTCCTATATTATTTCGATGCCAAAACCCAACTTTCTATGACAAATGAACAAAATCGTTAAAAGCTGCTCTATATAGAGAGTTGAGCAACTTCGGACGATCAAAGTTGCTCGGTGTGCACTTTTTATTGTTCTTCTATGTCAAATTTTTCGAGTATAAGCTTCATGGATTATTTTGATGCCAAAAACCCAACTTTCTATGACAAATGGACTGAACCATTAAAAGCCGCCGGATAGAGAGAGTTGAACAAATTCGGACCATCAAAACCGTTAAAGGCTCCTCTATGGATAAAATTGATTAATTCCGAATCATCAACGTTGATAGGTATACAATTTTTATTGTTTCTTTATATCCAAATTTGCTAGTATTCGCTTCGTAGATTGTTTTGTTGTCAAGAGAACAATTTTCGTTCTAAATTGGCAAAAACTATTACAAACATATCTGTCGAGAGAGTTGAGCAATTTCAGGCCATCGAAGTTGCTCGGTGTACACTTTTTATTGTTCTTTTATGTCAAATTTTACGAGTATAAGCTTCAAAGATTATTTCGATGCCAAAACAACACATTTCTATGACAAATGGACAAAACTGTTAAAAGCTCCTCCATAGAAAGAGCTGAGCAACTTCGTACCATCAAACTTGCTCGGTGTACACTTTTTATTGTTCTTCTATGTCAAATTTTATGAGTATAAGCTTCCTAGATTATTTTGATGCCAAAACCAAAACTTTCTATGAGAAATGGACAAAACCGTTAAAAGCTTTTCCATAGAGAGAATTGGGCAACTTCGGACGATTAAAGTTGTTCGGTGTACACTTTTTATTGTTTTCTTAAGCCAAATTTTAAGAGCATAAACTCCATAGATTATTTCAGTGCCAAAACCCCAACTTCTTACACAAATGGACAAAACCGTTAAAGGCTCCTCTATGGATACAATTGAGTAATTCCGAATCATCAACGTTGACAGGTATACAATTTTTATTGTTTCTTTATGTTCAAATTTACTAGTATTCACATCGTAGATTGTTTTGTTGTCAAGAGAACAAATTTTGTACTAAATTGGGCAAAACTTTTAAAATCACCTCCATCGAGAGAGTTGATCGATTTCTAACCATCAAAGTTGCTCGGCATACACTTATTATTGTTCTTCTATGTGAAATTATATGAGTATAAGCTTCGAAGATTATTTCGATGCCAAAACATCACCTTTCTATGACAAATGGACAAAAATCATTAAAAGCTTCTCCATAGAGAGAGTTGAACAACCTCGGACCATCAAAGTTGCTCGGTGTACAATTTTTATTGTTCTTCCATGTCAAATTTTACGAGTATAAGCTTCCTAGATTATTTCAATGCCAAAACACCAACTTTATATGACAAATGGACACTGATATTACAAAAATGACCCCACCAATGGTGCTCCGCCACGTCATATGTGGCCCAAAGATTATTTAAGCTTACCAAGCAGTCATCTCGGTAGGCGTGTCACCTGCTGGACCTACCAAGGTGAAAAGCTGTTGGGTGCGGTCCACAATCATAATTGGGTGACCCACTTCAATAGTGATTGTTAATCCTATATAAAGCTCAACAAGTCAGGTATTATCCAACAAACTAATCACAATTTGAACTCTGGCTAACTGAGAGCTCTAGTCCAAGGAGCTCGCCTGATTTTCTGAAGAGAACTGACTTGAGCGTCAGAGCGCCAACGCCAGAGGACTACCTCTGGCGCGGCCTTTAGCTCACCTTTGCTCACTGTGCTTGGTTGCAGGATCGCTTGGCTGGTCGGTTCCTTGGAAGGACTTGAATCCCTAAAAGTTCTGCCTGGTAGGTAAGCTGCTCGGCTGCCCGGCTACTAGGCTCCCTGGAAGGTGACCCCTGCTCGGCTGCCCGGCTACTCGGCTTTCTGGAAGGTGACCCCTGCTCGGCTCCCCGGCTGCTCGGCTCCTCGGCTCCCTAGAAGGGTCTTCACCACTGGTCGGCTGCTCGGCTGCCTGGCTGATCAACTTCTATAAAGGACCTGCCTGCCTAGGAGACTGTCTGGTAGGTAAGCTGCCTGGCTGCCTGGACTGACACATTGCCTGGCTGGACAGCTACTTGACTGCCCGGCTGTTCGGCTTCTTGGAAGGATCTTCATCCTTGGTATTCGTGCATAACTACGGGTCTGACCAACTGATCGTCTTCTCGGTAGTGACACCTTTTTGACGTCATCAGACACAAAAGTTCAAAGATCCTCCGTAGAGAGAGTTGACCAACTTCGAACCATCAAACTTGCTCGGTGTACACTTTTTATTGTTCTTATATGTCAAATTTTATGAGTATAGGTTTTCTAGATTATTTCGATACCAAAACCCCAACTTTCTATGAGAAATGGACAAAACCGTTAAAAGCTGCTCCATAGATAGAGTTGAGCAACTTCGTACGATCAAAGTTGCTCTGTGTACACTTTTTATTGTTCTTCTAAGTCAAATTTTTTGAGTATAAGCTTTCTATAGTATTTCGATGCCAAAATATCAACTTTCTATGAAAAATGGACTAAACCATTAAAAGCTGTTGCATAGAGAGAGTTGAACAATTTCGGACCGTCAAAGTTGCTCTGTGTACACTTTTTATTGTTCATCTATGTCAAATTTTACGAGTATAGGCTTCCTATATTATTTCGATGCAAAAACCCCAACTTTCTATGATAAAAGGACAAAACCGTTAAAAGCTGCTTCATATAGAGAGTTGAGAAACTTCGGACCATTGAAGTTGCTCGGTGTATAATTTTTATTGTTCTTTTGTGCAAAATTTTATGAGTATAAGCTCCATAGATTATTTCGATGTCAAAACCCTAACTTTGTACATAAATGGACAAACCCGTTAAAGGCTCCTCTAAGGACAGAATTGAGTAATTCTGAATCATTAACGTTGATAGGTATACACATTTTATTATTTCTTTATGTCCAAATTTACTGGTATTCGCTTCGTAGATTGTTTGGTTGTCAAGAGAACAAATTTCGTTCTAAATTGGCGATACTATTAAAAACATATCCGTCGAGAGAGTTGAGCAATTTCAGACCATCCAAGTTGCTCAGTGTACACTTTTTATTATTCTTCTATGTTAAATTTTACGAGTGTAAGCTTACAAGATTATTTCAATGCCAAAACACCTACTTTTATGACAAATGGACAAAACCATTCAAATCTCCTCCATAGAAAGAGTGGAACAGTTTCGGACTATCAAAGTTGCTCGGTGTACACTTTTTATTGTTCTTCTATGTCAAATTTAATGAGTATAAGCTTCCTAGATTATTTCGATGTCAAAACCCCAACTTTGTATGACAAATGGACAAAATCGTTAAACGCTGGTCAATAGAGACAGTTGAGCAACTTCGAACCATTAAATTTTCTCAGTGTACACTTTTTATTGTTCTTCTATGTCAAATCTTACGAGTATAAACTTCCTAGATTATTTCGACGCCAAAACCCCAACTTTCTATGACAAATGGGCAAAATCGTTAAAAATTGCTCCATAGAGATAGTTGAGCAACCTCGGACCATCAAAGTTGCTCGGTGTACACTTTTTATTGTTCTTCTATGTCAAATTTTACGAGTTAAAGCTTCAAAGAGTTTTTCGATGCCAAAACACCACCTTTCTCTGACAAATGGACAAAACTCATTAAAAGTTTCTCCATAGGGAGAGTTGAACAACCCAGGACCACCAAAGTTGCTCGGTGTACACTTTTTATTGTTCTTTTATGTCAAATTTTACAAGTATAAGGTTCTTTGATTATTTCGATGCCAAAACACCAACTTTCTATGACAAATGGACACAAAAGTTAAAAGCTCCTCCATAGAGAGAGTTGAGCAACTTCGGACCATCAAACTTGCTCGGTGTACACTTTTTATTGTTCTTCTATGTCAAATTTTTCGAGTATAAGCTTCCGAGATTATCTCTATGCCAAAACCTTTCAATGACAAATGGACTAAACCATTAAAAGCTGTTGGATAGAGAGATTTGAACAACTTCGTACCATCAAAGTTGCTCTATGTACACTTTTTATTATTCTTCTGTGTCAAATTTTACGAGTATAGGCTTGCTAGATTATTTCGATGCCAAAACCCCAACTTTCTATGACAAATGGACAAAATCGTTAAAAGCTGTTCCATAGAAAGAGTTGAGCAACTTCGGACGATCAAAGTTGCTCGTTGTGCACTTTTTATTCTTCTTTTATGTCAAATTTTACGAGTCTAAGCTTTCTAGATTATTTGGATGTCAAAACACCAACTTTCTATCAAAAATGGACAAAACCCTTAAAAGTTGCTCCATGGAGAGAGTTCAGCAACTTCGGACCATTGAAGCTGCTCTGTGTACACTTTTTATTGTTCTCTTATGCCAACCTTCACGAGCATAAGCTTCATAGATTATTTCGATGGCAAAACCCGAACTTTGTACACAAAAGGACAAAACCGTTAAAGGCACCTCTACAGATAGAATTGAGTAATTCTGAATCATCAACGTTGATAGGTATACAATTTTTATTGTTTCTTTATGTCCAAATTTGCTAGTATTCGCTTCGTAGGTTGTTTTGTTGTCAAGAGAATAATTTTCGTTCTAAATTGGCCAAAACTATTAAAAACAGATCCGTCGAGAGAGTTGAGCAATTTCAGGCCATCGAAGTTGCTCGGTGTACACTTTTTATTGTTCTTCTATGTCAAATTTTACGAGTATAAGCTTCAAAGATTATTTCGATTCCAAAACAAGAACTTTCTATGAAAAATGGACAAAACTGTTAAAAGCTCCTCCATAGAAAGTGTTGAGCAACTTCGTACCATCAAACTTGTTCGGTGTACACTTTTTATTGTTCTTCTATGTCAAATTTTATGAGTATAAGCTTCCTAGATTATTTTGATGCCAAAACCAAAACTTTTTATGACAAATGGACAAAACCATTAAAAGCTGTTCCATAGAGAGAATTGGGCAACTTCGGACAATTAAAGCTGCTGGTGTACATTTTTATTGTTCTCTTATGCCAAATTTTACGAGAATAAGCTCCATAGATTATTTCAGTGACAAAACCCCAACTTTTTACACAAATGGACAAAACCGTTAAAGGCTCCTCTATGGATAGAATTGGGTAATTTCGAATCATCAACGTTGATAGGTATACAATTTTTATTGTTTCTTTATGTCCAAATTTGCTAGTATTCGCTTCATAGATTGTTTTGTTGTCAAGAGAACAATTTTCGTTCTAAATTGGCCAAAACTATTAAAAACATATTCGTCGAGAGAGTTAAGCAATTTCAGGCCATCAAAGTTGCTCTGTGTACACTTTTTATTGTTCTTCTATGTCAAGTTTTACGAGTATAAGCTTCGAAGATTATTTCGATGCCAAAACCCCAACTTTCTTTGACAAATGGGCAAAACTATTAAAAACACCTCCATCGAGAGAGTTGAGCAATTTCGTACCATCAAAGTTGCTCGGTGTACACTTTTTATTGTTATTCTATGTGAAATTATTGGAGTATA
This sequence comes from Euonymus europaeus, assembly GCA_963580455.1. Lineage (NCBI taxonomy): Eukaryota > Viridiplantae > Streptophyta > Magnoliopsida > Celastrales > Celastraceae > Euonymus > Euonymus europaeus. Next base: position 12,528,931 of record OY756965.1, read on the forward strand.
AGCTTCAAATATTATTTCAATGCCAAAACCCCAACTTTCTTTGACAAATGGGCAAAACTATTAAAAACACCTCCATCGAGAGAGTTGAGCAATTTTTTACCATCAAAGTTGCTCGGTGTACACTTTTTATTATTATTCTATGTAAAATTATTTGAGTATAAGCTTCGAAGATTATTTCGATGCCAAAACCCCAACTTTCTTTGACAAATGGGCAAAACTTTTAAAAACACCTCCATCGAGAGAGTTGAGCAATTTCGAACCATCAAAGGTTCTCGGTGTACGCTTTTTATTGTTCCTCTATGTCACATTTTATGAGTTAAAGCTTCGAAGATTATTTCGATGCCAAAACACCAACTTTCTATGACAAATGGACAAAACCCATTAAAAGTTTATCCATAGAGAGAGTTGAACAACCTCGGACCACAAAAGTTGCTCGATGTACACTTTTTATTATTCCTCTATGTCAAATTTTACAAGTGTAAGCTTCCTTGATTATTTCGATGCCAAAACACCAACTTTCTATGACAAATGGACACAAAAGTTAAGAGCTCCTCCATAGAGAGAGTTGAGCAACTTCGGACCATCAAACTTGCTCGGTGTACACTTTTTATTGTTCTTCTATGTCAAAGTTTTCGAGTATAAACTTCCTAGATTATTTCGATGCCAAAACCTTTCTATGACAAATGGACTAAACCATTAAAAGCTGCTGCATAGAGAGAGTTGAACAACTTCGGACCATCAGAGTTGCTCTGTGTACACTTTCTATTCTTCTTCTATGTCAAATTTTACGAGTATAGGCTTCCTAGATTATTTCGATGCCAAAACCCCAGCTTTCTATGACAAATGGACAAAACCGTTAAAAGCTGCTCCATAGAGAGAGTTGAGCAGCTTCGGACGATCAAAGTTGCTCGGTGTGCACTTTTTATTCTTCTTCTATGTTAAATTTTACGAGTATAGGCTTCCTAGATGATTTCGATGCCAAAACCCAACTTTGTATGACAAATGAGCAAAATCGTTAAAAGCTGCTCCATATAGAGAGTTGAGCAACTTCGGACAATCAAAGTTGCTCGGTGTGCACTTTTTATTGTTCTTCTATGTCAAATTTTTCGAGTATAAGCTTCCTAGATTATTTCGATGCCAAAACCCCAAATTTCTTTGACCAATGGACTAAACAATTAAAAGCCGTTGGATAGAGAGAGTTTGTGAAACCCCGACCCAAAAAAAAGTTTATGTTGAGTCAAATTACGGATGATCCGTGAGGTACGGAATCAAGGAAAAATAGTTTTGAGCTACGTTCGGTAAATAGGCCATAACTTTTAGTATACATGTCCGTTTCGGGCCTATAATATATCAAATCGAAGCATGGACCGAGCCGGAAAATAAATTTGAGAAAAAATGGGTTCTGTGACTAGTAAACGGTTCGGACAGATAAAATTGCCGTCCAGATGGATTTGCCTAGAGTGAGGGCAGTGGGTTACGGGAACTGTAATCCGTCCAGACGGATGCTTAGGGCGTCCGGACGGTTGACGGGAAATCAGTTTTTAAGAAACAGTTTAGACATTTCAGCTTATTCCAACTTTTAAACACCCGACTAGAGAGAGAAAGAGAGAGAGAAGAAGAGAGAGAATGAGCTTTTGGTTGAAGTCTGGCTTGGGGATTGAAGATTTGTGACCATTGAAGATTGGGAAGGAATATTCAAGCTTGATTTTGGAGTTTTGGTAAGTTTTCCATAGTTTTTGAAATTTTATGTTTTTGTTAGATTCTTTTGATTCTTAGGGAGATGAGCTCTATGCTTTAGATATGTTGATTATAGGTTGATTTTGGATGTTTACGTAGATTGGTTTGTGTTTTGGAGTTGAGTTGAGCTTGGAGTGAGTTTGGAGGATTTCGGAAGGAATTTCTAGAGAGAGAAGTAAGTGATTTCGAATTTATTGATTTAATTGATGTTTATATGAGTTGTGGTTGATATATTGATGCATGTGAGAGTTCGGTTTAGCCACATTGTAGGTTTGGGCAAACCGAAACCCTAGGTATGGAATTTGGGGATTTGTGGTAAATTGCTCGACACGAGGTAGGGGTTTTCCGACCTTTCTTTTTATCATTCGTTATTGTTGCTTAAATAGCGTTCCTATTCTTCATTGGTCGCCGTTGTTTTTGTTTCCGCCTTAATTGCTTCTAAGGGGAAACGAGCTTTGTGTGGATTATTGTTTGATGTTGAATGTTGCATGACATGATTATGTCATAATGCATTAGAGATGCATGGGGGACTCGGGTATGGACTCGGGAACCTATAGGTTTCTTGGAAGCCACATGGGAGGATGGCCAGGTGAAGGTTGTTATCACCAAGTCACGTGAACCCCATGTGGGGTAATGCACTAGGGGTAGGGTCGAGAGTGATTTACCTTGTGGGGTGCGGGGGGGATAGGTTCCCGCAACCGGGTGATCCTAGGAGTGGTTGGTGGTGGTGAGCTTGCTGCCATGCAATACTACATTGAGTTGCAATGGTATTGCGGTTGTTATGCTTTGAAGGGTTAATCCGGATAAATGTTGATGTGAATTTGTTGAGTATACGTTCATGTGGTAGGTACATATTGATGCATTACTTCCTTTTGGTTCTGCCTATATCAATGATTATTTCTTTACCCTACTGAGCTTCTAGCTCACTCCTTTACTTTCTTCCTTCCACAGGAGATACTGGTACGGGTACCGGTGGTGCGGATCGGTGAGCGGGACGTGACATGGATGGCCCTGGGTAGGATGAGGCGCTAGAGATATACTATATGCATGTGGGTGTAAGTAGTATATCTATGTTGTGAGAATATAACCATTTCGCATGGTTGTGCTTGCATGTTGATGTGGATGAGGATTTTTGCTTATATTTGATGATATATGAATCTGTGTGTAGATTTATATGTGATTCCATCAGTTTGTGCATGCTGGTAATGGATGGCCTGAGGCGTAGGGTCAGGATTGCGTGTGCTTGAGGCCCGAGGCCTATGATTGCTAGGTTGCTAGTGTGATGTTATGTTGCTGCGTTTCTGATGCAGGTGGGCATTTTCCGATATACGGCGAGATGCCGCCGGATTTCCGATTGATCCCGGATATTCACTCTAGTGTCCTAGGAAGGGTGTGGGACGAGCACCCAGTCGCGTCTCCGGAAACGGGGCGTGACATTTTGGTATCGGAGCGAGATTTATGGCTCTTTATAGGATCTGGGGTGTTGGGTCCTAGTTGTAGAGTAGTACATTCTAGGCCATGTCACGACTGCTGCTGATCCGGTATGTTTTTCTTTTCCCTTAAATCCTCGTTGAGTAGTGTATTAAATAGTATTATCTGTTACCATGCAGATGAATACTCGTAGTACTGTACGATCTGCTAGTACAGCTGAGGTACCTCGTGGCGGAGGCAAACGAGGGACAGGTAGAGGCCGAGGTAGAGGCCATGGTAGAAGTGCGGGGTGAGTGGCTAGAAGCACACCGAGTACTGAGGGTTCAGTTCTGAGAGTGGACCCTGATGTGAGAGATGATGAGATAGTTCAGGAGGGGTTACCGACTGATGATGTAGTACAGCAGGCACCACCTATGGTGCACGTTGCTCCTGTTACTACAAGGGGCAACTAGTGACGATGGAGGGTCTTGCTAGCTTTACGATGAGTATGGTGCAGACACAGGCGCAGACCATAGCACAGACTGTGGCACAGGCGATTGGTGCAACTGGCATCCATACAGAGGGAGTTGTACTAGAGGCTACAACTGAGGTAGCAGCAGTACCCAGAGCTGGGAGAGGGATGTATGAGGTGGACCAATTGAGGAGGACTACTCCTCCAACCTTTTCTGGAGATGGAACGGGTGTGGGGGCGGAGGAGTGGTTCAATCAGCTGAGTATGAGGATGGAGACTCTTGAGATACCCGATGAGAGACGGGTGAAGTTGGTGTTCTACTACTTGAGTGGTGCATGGGTCAGAGACGGAATGGTGGACTTGGACTTCGTTTGAGCAGCTGTTTATGCAGAAGTTTGTGCCAAGGCCTCTGCAAACGGAGAAGGCCAAACAGTTTCTAGATTTGTTGCAGACATTAGAGATGACGGTGTCTCAGTACACCAAGCAGTTTGAGGAGTTATATCGGTATGGAAAGGAGTTTGCTCCAACTGATGTGAAGAAGGCAGTGAGGTACCGAGATGGGTTGCTTCCCAGTCTTGGTAGGATGGTGATGGCCACTAGGGTGGTGTCATATCAGGACACAGTGGAGATGGCTCTCGATTTTGAGTTGAGTGAGAAAAGTGAAGCTTAGAGGAAGCGTCCAGTGAGTGAGGGTAGTAGTGGTGGTGGTAGTAGCCACAAGAAACTGAGAACGGATTTTCATCAACAGAGAGGGGACCGAGGCAAGGGTCCAAGGCCACAATGGAGTAAGATAACATGCTTCAAGTGTGGAAAAGAGGGGCACAAGGCAACTGAGTGCAAGTTTCCTGGGTTTAAGTGCCTTGGGTGTGGCAAGTTGGGTCACAAAAAGAGTGAGTGTCCAGAGGGCAACCAGAGAGCACAGCAGCAGAGCATACCGGGAGTACCGCCTCCGACTCTTCCTTCCAATGTTCCTTCAGGAGGAAGGGGCGGGGTGGGACTCGTCAGCCACAGCAGCAGCAGAATGCACTGACAGAGGGACGTGTCTATGCATTGGGTTATCAGGAGGCGCAGGAGCATCCAAATTTCATTGGAGGTACCTTCTTGATTTCTAATTGTTGGGCAAGAGTCTTGTTTGATTCTGGGGTGACCTCATCATTCATTACTAGTTCGTTAGCACACGCACTAGAGATGGAGATTTCGCCAATAAGACGAATGTTCACGGTATCCTCACCATTCGGATATTTCACCACGTTAGAGGGGGTAGTGTTCGGATGTGAGTATCGGCTTGGAGAAATATCTCTAAAAGCCGACTTGTATGTATTAGATTTCCAGGATTTTGATGTGATTCTTGGAGTTGATTGGTTGATGAAGCACCAAGGGTTGCTTGACTTCTGGGAGAGGAAGATTACTCTTAGAGTACCCAAGGGAGGAGTGATTCAGTTGAGGGGATCGAAGGGGATTCCATGCCCACATTTCATGGATAATCCTTCGTACCAAGATTGTAGAGTCGCAAGTTTAGTGACTTCGGCGCCTAAGGGCGAAGTAGCTACACCTTTATTAGTAGTGGAAGAATTTAGGGATGTATTTCCAGAAGAGTTGCCGGGATTACCTCCGAAGAGGGAAATTGACTGTGCTATTGAGTTGCATCCGGACGTCAAACCAATTTCGATTCCGCCAAATCAGATGGCTCCAGCAGAGTTGAAAGAGTTGAGTATTCAGCTAGAAGAGTTGCTAGACTTGGGGTTCATTAGACCAAGTGTGTCCTCGTGGGGAGCACCGGTGTTGTTCGTCAAGAAGAAAGACGGAGGTTTGAGGATGTGTATTGATTATAGGCAATTGAATAAGGTTACTGTGAGGAATAAGTATCCGTTGCCTAGGATCAATGATTTGTTTGACCAATTGAGAGGTGCTAGGCATTTCTCTAAGATTGATTTGAGGTCGGGTTATCATCAGCTGAGAATTAAAGATGGTGATATCCAAAAGATGGCGTTTAGGACACGTTATGGTCATTATGAGTTCCTTGTGATGCCGTTTGGGTTGAAAAATTCCCCGGCGGTATTTATTCTCCTACAGAGGAAGAGCATGAGGCACACTTGAGAGTGGTATTACAGACATTGAGGGAGAATCAACTGTATGCAAAATTGAGTAACTGTGAATTTTGGGCCACGGAAGTGAAGTTCCTAGGCCATGTCATTACTCAGAATGGCATAGCGGTTGATTACTCCAAAGTTGAGTCGGTTTTAAATTGGGAGAGACCAAAGAATGTGACTGAGATCCGGAGTTTCCTAGGCTTGGCAGGTTACTACCGGAGGTTTATTGACGACTTATCAAGAGTTACTTCGCCGATGACGCAGCTCACGAAGAAGAGTACACCGTTTGTGTGGACAGATGAGTATGAGGCCGCATTTGAAGAGTTGAAGAGGAGGTTGACAACACCTCCAGTGTTAGTAGTTCCGGAGAGGAATCTTGGCTACCAGGTGTATTGCGATGCATCTGGAGTCGGGTTGGGCTGTGTGTTGATGCAGCAGGGCCGAGTGATAGAGTATGGTTCGAGGTTGCTGAAGACACATGAGAGGAATTATCCAGTGCATGATCTGGAGTTGGTGGTAGTGGTATTTGCTCTTAAGCAGTGGAGGTACTATCTCTACAGAGAGACGTTTGAGGTGTTCTCGGATCACAAAAGCCTCAAGTACCTATTCACCCAAAAAGAGTTGAACTTATGGCAAAGGCGGTGGATGGAGTACTTGGAGGATTTTGATTTTAATTTGCAATACCATCTCGGTAAAGCGAATGTGGTTACGGATGCATTGAGTAGGAAGCAGAGGGTTGCTAGCTTATTCATGCATGAGTGGGAGATTGTGGAGACAATCAACCAGTTTGGATTAGAGTTGCGAGAGCAAGAAGAAAAGGTCTATTTGACTTGTCTGACTTCGAGACCGAAGATGGTGCAAAATGTCATAAATGCTCAGAACAGAGATCCAAATTATGATGTGATTGAGGATAGTTCTGGATGGGTTCGAGGGAATGATGGGGGAGTACGGTATATGGGAAGACTAGTAGTTTTCGATGATGATGAGTTGAGGCAAGAGATTCTGAAGGAGGCACACCATTCGTGGTTTGCCATGCATCCCGAGGGTACGAAGATTTACCAAGACTTGAAGCGAAGTTTCTGGTGGAGAGGTATGAAAGCCGATGTGGCTAAGTTTGTGGTAAAATGTCTAACTTGTCAGCAAGTGAAGGCAGAACGTCAAAGACCAGCAGGGTTGTTGCAACCATTACTAGTAGCGGAATGGAAGTGGGAGAGGATCACAATCGATTTTGTGACGGCTTTGCCAATGACTCAGAAACGGCATGATGCGGTTTGGGTGGTGGTGGACAGGTTGACTAAGTCTGCCAATTTTCTACCAATGAACAAGACAGATTCATTGGAATCCTTGAGCTCGTTGTATGTGAAGAAGATTGTGAGGATTCACGGTGTTCCATTATCTATTGTATCAGACCGAGACCCGCGGTTCACAAGTAGATTCTGGAGTAGTTTGCAAGAAGCGTTGGGAACGAAGTTGGATTTCTCTACAGCTTATCATCCTCAGAGTGATGGACAGAGTGAGAGAATTATACAAATTTTGGAGGATATGCTGCGAGCATGTGTAGTTGACTTTGGAGGAAGTTGGGATTGGTATTTACATTTGGCAGAGTTTGTGTATAACAACTCTTTCCAAAGTAGTATCGGAATGGCACCTTACGAGGCGCCCTACGAAAGGCCTTGTAGGTCGCCTTTGTGTTGGGCAGAAGTTGGTGAGAAAGTTGTTTCAGGACCGGAGATGGTCAAAGAAGCATGAGAGAGAGTTGATGAGATCCGGAAGCGGTTGATCACCGCGCAGAGCCGACAAAAGTCTTACGCTGACAGGAGGAGGAGACCTTTGGAATTTGCTGTAGGCGATAAAGTTTTCTTGAAGGTTAGTCCGAGACGGGGGATTCAGAGGTATAGCAAACATGGGAAGTTGGCACCGAGATATGTGGGGCCATTTGAGATTTTGGAGACGGTTGGACCGGTGGTGTACCGTTTGGCACTTCTATCGAAGCTTGAGAAGGTTCACAATGTATTCCATGTATCCATGCTTCGGAAATATGAGCCGGATCCGTCGTACGTGATAGATTGGACTACGTTAGAAGTTGAGGAAGATGGGAGTTACAATCTTCACCCGGTGAAGATTCTAGACTGACAAAACAAAGTGACGAGATCGAGTGTGATTCCATTAGTAAAAGTGATGTGGATGTATCATGGAGTTGAAAAAGCAACTTGGGAGTTGGAATCCAGAATGAAGGAAAAGTATCTAGAGTTGTTTGATGATTTAGGTATGTGTATAGTTAAATTTCGAGACGGGAGGATGTGAAACCCCAACCCAAAAAAAAGTTTAAGTTGAGTCAAATTACGGATGATCCGTGAGGTACGGAATCAAGGAAAAATAGTTTTGAGCTAGGTTCAGTAAATAGGCCATAACTTTTAGTATACATGTCCGTTTCGGGCCCATAATATATCTAATCAAAGCTTGGACCGAGCCGGAAAATAAATTTGAGAAAAAACTGGGTTCTGTGAACAGTAAACCATCCGGACAGATAAAATGGCCGTCCGGATTGATTTGCCTAGAGTGAGCGCAGTGGGTTACGGGAACAGTAATCCATCCAGACGGACGCTTAGGGCGTCCGGACAGTTGACGGGAAATCAGTTTTTAAGAAACAGTTTTAGACATTTCAGCTTATTCCAACTTTTGAGACACCCGACTAGAGAGAGAAAGAGAGAGAGAAGAAGAGAGAGAATGAGCCTTTGGTTGAAGTTTGGCTTGGGGATTGAAGATTTGTGACCATTGAAGCTTGGGAAGGAAGATTCAAGCTTGATTTTGGAGTTTTGGTAAGTTTTCCATAGTTTTTGAAATTCTAGGTTTTTGTTAGATTCGTTTGATTCTTAGGGAGATGAGCTCTATGCTTTAGATATGTTGATTATAGGTTGATTTTGGATGTTTACGTAGATTGGTTTGTGTTTTGGAGTTGAGTTGAGCTTGGAGTGAGTTTGGAGGATTTTGGAAGGAATTTCTAGAGAGAGAAGTAAGTGATTTCGAATTTATTGATTTAATTGATGTTTATATGAGTTGTGGTTGATATATTGATGCATGTGAGGGTTCGGTTTTGCCACATTGTAGGTTTCGGCAAACCGGAACCCTAGGTACGGAATTTGGGGATTTGTTGCTTAAATAGCGTTCCTATTCTTCATTGGTCGCCGTTGTTTGTGTTTCTGCCTTAATTGCTTCTAAGGGGAAACGAGCCTTGTGTGGATTATTGTTTGATGTTGAATGTTGCATGACACGATTATGTGTTCTGTTATTTACGGACACGTTGTGATTTTCCGTTCATGCATCATGGTAGTTATGTAAAATATATAGGATATTCATATATACTTATCTATTCGGCACGACATGTCATAATGCATTAGAGATGCATGGGGGACTCGGGTATGGACTCGGGAACCTTTAGGTTTCTTGGAAGGCACATGGGAGGATGGCAAGGTGAAGGTTGTTATCACCAAGTCACGTGAACCCCATGTGGGGTAACGCACTAGGGTTAGGATCGAGAGTGACTTACCTTGTGGGGTGCGGGCGTGATAGGTTCACGCAACCAGATGATCCTAGGAGTGGTTGGTGGTGGTGAGCTTGCTCCCATGCAATACTACATTGAGTTGCAATGGTATTGCGGTTGTTATGCTCTGAAGGGTTAATCCGGATAAATGTTGATGTGAAATTGTTGAGTATACGTTCATGTGGTAGGTACATAATGATGCATTACTTCCTTTTTGTTCTGCCTATAACAATGATTATTTCTTCACCATACTGAGCTTCTAGCTCACTCCTTTACTTTCTTCCTTCCACAGGAGATACTGGTACGGGTACCGTTGGTGCGGATCGGTGAGCGGGACGTGACATGGATGGCCCTGGGTAGGATGGGGTGCTAGAGATATACTCTATGCATGTGGGTGTAAATAGTATATCTATGTTGTGAGAATATAACCATTTCGCACGGTTGTGCTTGCATGTTGATGTGGATGAGGATTTTTGCTTATATTTGATGATATATGAATCTGTGTGTAGATTTAAATGTGATGCCATCAGTTTGTGCATGCTGGTAGTGGATGGCCTAAGGCCTAAGGTCAGGATTGCATGTGGTTGAGGCCCGAGGCCTATGATTGCTAGGTTGCTAGTGTGATGTTGTGTTGCTGCATTTCTGATGCAGGTGGGCACTCTCCGATATACTAGTGACCTAGGAAGGGTGCGAGGAGAGCACCCAGTCGCGTCTCCGAAAACGCGGCGTGACGGAATTGAACAAATTCGGACCATCAAAGTTGCTCTGTGTACACTTTTTATATTTCTTCTATGTTAAATTTTATGAGTATAGGCTTCCTAGATTATTTCGATGCCAAAACCGCAACTTTCTATGACAAATGGACAAAACCATTAAAACATGCTCCATATAGAGAGTTGATCAACTTCGGACCATTGAAGTTGCTCGGTGTACACTTTTTATTGTTCTCTTATACCAAATTTTACGAGTAAAAGCTTCATAGATTATTTAGATGCCAAAACTCCAACTTTGCACATAAATGGACAAAACCGTTAAAGGCTCCTCTATGGACAGAATTGAGTAATTCCGAATCATCAACGCTGATAAGTATACATTTTTTATTGTTTCTTTATGTCTAAATTTACAAGTATTCGCTTCGTAGATTGTTTTGTAGTCAAGAGAACAAATTTCGTTCTAAATTGGCCAAACTATTAAAAACATATCCGTCGAAAGAGTTGAGCAATTTTAGACCATCAAAGTTGCTCGGTGTGCACCTTTTATTGTTCTTCCTTGTCAAATTTTACGAGTATATGCTTCCTATATTATTTCAGTGCCAAAACCCCAACTTTCTTTGACAAATGAATAAAACCGTTAAAAGCTCCTCCATAGAGATAGTTGAGCAACCTCAGACCATCAAAGTTGGTCGGTGTACACTTTTTATTGTTCTTCTATGTCAAATTTTATGAGTATAAGCTTCCTAGATTATTTCGATGTCAAAACCCTAACTTTGTATGACAAATGGACAAAATCGTTAAACGCTGCTCCATAGAGAGAGTTGAGCAACTTCGAACCATCAAATTTTCTCAGTGTACACTTTTTATTGTTCTTCTATCTCAAATTTTACGAGTATAAACTTTCGTAGACTATTTCGATGCCAAAACCAAAACTTTCTATGACAAATGGACAAAACCGTTAAAAGTTGCTCCATAGAGATAGTTGAGCAACCTCGGACCATCAAAGTTGCTCGGTGTACACTTTTTATTGTTCCTTTATGTCAAATTTTACGAGTTAAAGCTTCGAAGATTATTTCGATTCCAAAACACCACCTTTCTATGACAAATGGACAAAACCCATTAAAAGTTTCTACATAGGGAGAGTTGAACAACCTAGGACCACCAAAGTTTCTCGGTGTACACTCTTTATTGTTATTCTATGTCAAATTTTACAAGTATAAGCTTCCTTGATTATTTCGATGCCAAAACACCAACTTTCTATGGCAAATGGACACAAAAGTTAAAAGCTCCTCCATAGAGAGAGTTGAGCAACTTCGGACCATCAAACTTGGTCGGTGTACACTTTTTATTGTTCTTCTATGTCAATGTTTTCGAGTATAAGCTTTCTAGATTATTTCGATGCCAAAACCTTTCTACGACAAATGGAGTAAACCCTTAAAAGCCGCTGCATAGAGAGAGTTGAACAACTTCGGACCATCAAAGTTGCTCTGTGTACACTTTCTATTCTTCTTCTATGTCAAATTTTACGAGCATAGGCTTCTTAGATTATTTCGATGCCAAAACCCCAGCTTTATATGACAAATGGACAAAACCGTTAAAAGCTGCTCCATAGAGAGAGTTGAGCAACTTCGGATGATCAAAGTTGCTCGGTGTGCACTTTTTATTTTTCTTCTATGTCAAATTTTACGAGTATAGGCTTCCTATATTATTTCGATGCCAAAACCCAACTTTCTATGACAAATGAACAAAATCGTTAAAAGCTGCTCCATATAGAGAGTTGAGCAACTTCGGACGATCAAAGTTGCTCGGTGTGCACTTTTTATTGTTCTTCTATGTCAAATTTTTCGAGTATAAGCTTCATGGATTATTTTGATGCCAAAACCCCAACTTTCTATGACAAATGGACTAAACCATTAAAAGCCGCCGGATAGAGAGAGTTGAACAAATTCGGACCATCAAAACCGTTAAAGGCTCCTCTATGGATAGAATTGATTAATTCCGAATCATCAACGTTGATAGGTATACAATTTTTATTGTTTCTTTATATCCAAATTTGCTAGTATTCGCTTCGTAGATTGTTTTGTTGTCAAGAGAACAATTTTCGTTCTAAATTGGCAAAAACTATTAAAAACATATCCGTCGAGAGAGTTGAGCAATTTCAGGCCATCGAAGTTGCTCGGTGTACACTTTTTATTGTTCTTTTATGTCAAATTTTACGAGTATAAGCTTCAAAGATTATTTCGATGCCAAAACAACACATTTCTATGACAAATGGACAAAACTGTTAAAAGCTCCTCCATAGAAAGAGTTGAGCAACTTCGTACCATCAAACTTGCTCGGTGTACACTTTTTATTGTTCTTTTATGTCAAATTTTATGAGTATAAGCTTCCTAGATTATTTTGATGCCAAAACCAAAACTTTCTATGACAAATGGACAAAACCGTTAAAAGCTGTTCCATAGAGAGAATTGGGCAACTTCGGACGATTAAAGCTATTCGGTGTACACTTTTTATTGTTTTCTTAAGCCAAATTTTAAGAGCATAAATTCCATAGATTATTTCAGTGCCAAAACCCCAACTTCTTACACAAATGGACAAAACCGTTAAAGGCTCCTCTATGGATACAATTGGGTAATTCCGAATCATCAACGTTGACAGGTATACAATTTTTATTGTTTCTTTATGTTTAAATTTACTAGTATTCACATCGTAGATTGTTTTGTTGTCAAGAGAACAAATTTTGTACTAAATTGGGCAAAACTTTTAAAATCACCTCCATCGAGAGAGTTGATCGATTTCTAACCATCAAAGTTGCTCGACATACACTTATTATTGTTCTTCTATATGAAATTATATGAGTATAAGCTTCGAAGATTATTTCGATGCCAAAACATCACCTTTCTATGAAAAATGGACAAAAATCATTAAAAGCTTCTCCATAGAGAAAGTTGAACAACCTCGGACCATCAAAGTTGCTCGGTGTACAATTTTTATTGTTCTTCTATGTCAAATTTTACGAGTATAAGCTTCCTAGATTATTTCAATGCCAAAACACCAACTTTATATGATAAATGGACACTGATATTACAAAAATGTCCCCACCAATGGTGCTCCGCCACGTCATATGTGGCCCAAAGATTATTTAAGCTTACCAAGCAGTCATCTCGGTAGGCGTGTCACCTGCTTGACCTACCAAGGTAAAAAGCTGTTGGGTGCAGTCCACAATCATAATTGGATGACCCACTTCAATAGTGATTGTTAATCCTATATAAAGCTCAACAAGTCAGGTATTATCCAACTAACTAATCACAATTTGAACTCTGGCTAACTGAGAGCTCTAGTCCAAGGAGCTCTCCTGATTTTCTGAAGAGAACTGACTACCTCTGGCGCGGACTTTAGCTCACCTTTGCTCACTGTGCTTGGTTGCAGGATCGCTTGGCTGGTCGGTTCCTTGGAAGGACTTGAATCCCTGAAAGTCCTGCCTGGTAGGTAAGCTGCTCGGCTGCTCACCTCCCTGGAAGGTGACCCCTGCTCGGCTGCCCGGCTGCTAGGCTCCCTGGAAGGTGACCCCTGCTCGGCTGCCCGGCTGCTCGGCTCCCTAGAAGGTGACCCCTGCTCGGCTCCCCGGCTGCTCGGCTCCCTAGAAGGGTCTACACCCCTAGTCGGCTGCTCGGCTGCCTCGCTGATCAACTTCTGTAAAGGACCTGCCTGCCTAGGAGACTGTCTGGTAGGTAAGCTGCCTGGCTGCCTGGACTGACACATTGCCTGGCTGGACAGCTACTTGACTGCCCGGTTGTTCGGCTTCTTGAAAGGATCTTCATCCTTGGTATTCGTGCATAACTACGGGTCTGACCAACTGATCGTCTTCTCGGTAGTGACACCTTTTTGACGTCATCAGTTTGGCGCCATCTGTGGGAACAAGTTCTCTTACAATAGTTAGACCTCGAAGAACCAATGTGAATGATCCTGAGACATCTCAAGCCCATCATCTGGCAGATGATGACAGACAGCGACACCAAGGTCATGAGAATGTTGCAAGGTACGAGGCACCCTTGGAGGCACCCCAGGTCCAAGAAGGAGGAAACATCCCAATACCCCCACCAGAGGCAACTAGCCCTCCCATTAGCGCCGCACGGTTTAATCAGCTCTGTCAACAAGTGCAGCTTCTTACTGAGATGATGATGGCTAACCAGCAAGTCCCGCCTTGGTCTATAGAGAGGAATGAGGATGATAGAAACTCTGCCTCTCTGGAGCCCAGGAGCAGGAGAAGGGATGACAACCGAGAAGGAAACTCCTACACCAATAGGAACAATTATCACCCCTACATCAATGATGATGTTAATAAGCACCTTCAAGAGGTAGATCGCAAGCTAGCAGCCCTGCAAGGACATAATATCATCAATGAGATGTGGGATAGTTCCATGACTCCCTTGTCTAGGGATATTCTCGAGACAGATATACCTCGTGACTTCAGGCTCCCCAGCCTTGAGCAGTATGATGGGAAGAAAGATCCTTATGACCATGTCATGGGATATAAGTCTATGATGGAGTACAGAGGAGCCTCAGATGCGGTATTGTGCAAGGCCTTTCCCTCTACACTTATTGGACCAGCTCGAACTTGGTTCATTAATCTTCCCAGGCACAGTATTTACAACTTCAAGAACCTGTCAAGGAAGTTCAGCCTCCGATTTGCAAGTGCTAGGAAGCCTAAAATCACCAATCAAGATCTGATGGTGATCGAACACGAGAAAGGAGAATCATTTCGTGACTTTATTGGGAGATTCAACCAAATGTGCCTGGAGATCCCAGATGTACAGATTGCTGTGGCAAATGCTGCTCTGATCAGGACCGTCCGTCATGAGCAGTTCTACAATTCATTGTGCACTGATGCACCCCAGTCCATGGATGAACTTCTGGTCAGGACTGAGAAATATATCAAGGCGACTGATTCATTGAAGTCTTCTCGGTTTGCTATACGAACCTCCCCTGATAGAGCTAGAGGCTCAGGTAACAAGGGGCGCCCAGGAGGGTCAGGTGGCGATCGAGGCAGTTATCCCAGTCGAGATCGGGATCCCCTCACTGAGGACCACCAACTTCGAAGAAACAATGAATGATGAGCTACTACTAAACAACCTTGATTTTCTAGAAGAAACAAGGGAGAATGTAGGGATCCGGACTGCTGCATACAAATAGAAACAGCTCAATACTACAATAGACGAGCAAGGAAGAGAAAAGTTCTCTGTAGGAGACCTTATGCTGAGAAAGGTAGCTGCTACAGGAAAACATCCAGGTTAGCTAGGTGAAACTTGGGAGGGACCCTACCTAGTTGTGAAAATCCTGAAAGAAGGCACATACAAAATCGAAGATCCAAAGAGGCCCGGGGATATGAGACCCTGGAATGTGGATAATCTTCGAAGATACTATGTGTAATGCTTATTGTAACACATGACGTTCCTATTTTTATGTACTTGCTTTCCAGTTTGGAACATGCAGGAATGAACAAAAGCTCAGGTCTCTTTCCCAAAATAAAGCATCACAATGCAGGAGAAGGCCTGACCTGGGCAACATCCAAACTTAGCCAAAAAATTGGCTAAGTATCAATGCCCTACCGATCAGCGTCACAAGATGACAATACTAAATTAAATTTCCCAAAAAGAGGAAATGAAGACAGTAGAAGACTGGTCCTCCTACCGACCAGGATAGTATCTACACAACAATGAAGACTTAAGACCCCAATAAAGAGGGTCCAAGAGCCACTATCGGCCTACCAACGAGGATGGCATTCCAGATATTCCTAAAAGGAAGAAAAAGCTTCGAAGATCATGGTCGGCCTACCGACCAAGCAATCAAAACATAGAGATTTTGATCCTGAAAGAAAAGAGATGCTGAGACCCTGGTGGGCCTACCGACCAGGTAGTATCGGCACCCTCCGAGAAGCTTGAGAAAATTTGAGACTTAAAGTCCCAAAAATACAAGAAGACTGGTCGGCCTACCGACCAGAAAGGCATGACGACCTCTAAAGACAAAAAAATCAATACATAAGTATATAAATGCGAATAACCGAGCAATCACCAATGCTTATTTTATTAAAGCGCAAACAGGTTCATTACAAGTAAAGAGCAGAACAAAAAGGGGGCTAAGCTCATACAAAGGAAGACCTAAGCGTCTAAGGAAGGAACTTCTGAGACCGGTTCCTCGGCAGAAAGTCCATCCCCAGGCACGGACAAATGAGCCTCCTCGGCAGTCAAGACTAGTGGATGATGAGCCTGGTCTGGCAATGATCCCTGATCAGCAACTACCATCTCTTCCTCTTCCACCACCTCGATTTCCTGATCAGAAACCTCCTCCTCGGAGAAGTGAGTCTCTACAAGGCCCCTTTTATAGCAGAAGACCAACCTTAGATCAACGGCCAGAAACAAATGGCCAATGAGCCGCGCAGACATGGACCGTTGACCCAAGGGTCTGGGCTGTCATCTCCTCATTAATGGAATGGCATAATTACTCTTCTCATCGATCTGCGCAGAATGGCGCCTCGATAAGAGAGTTGGGGGGCAACTGATATTACAAAAATGACCCCACCAATGGTGCTCCGCCACGTCATATGTGGCCCAAAGATTATTTAAGCTTACTAAGCAGTCATCTCGGTAGGCGTGTCACCTGCTGGACCTACCAAGGTGAAAAGTTGTTGGGTGCGGTCCACAATCATAATTAGATGACCCACTTCAATAGTGATTGTTAATCCTATATAAAGCTCAACAAGTCAGGTATTATCCAACTACCTAATCACAATTTGAACTCTGGCTAACTGAGAGCTCTAGTCCAAGGAGCTCGCCTGATTTTCTGAAGAGAACTGACTTGAGCGTCGGAGCGCCAATGCCAGAGGACTACCTCTGGCGCGGCCTTTAGCTCACCTTTGCTCACTGTGCTTGGTTGCAGGATCGCTTGGCTGGTCGGTTCCTTGGAAGGACTTGAATCCCTGAAAGTCCTGCCTGGTAGGTAAGCTGCTCGGCTGCCCGGCTGCTCGGCTCCCTGGAAGGTGACCCCTGCTCGGCTGCCCGGCTGCCCGACTGCTCGGCTCCCTGGAAGGTGACCCCTGCTCGGCTGCCCGGCTGCTCGGCTCTCTGGAAGGTGACCCCTGCTCGGCTCCTCGGCTCCCTAGAAGGGTCTTCACCCCTGGTCGGCTTCTCGGCTGCCTGGCTGATCAACTTCCGTAAAGGACCTGCCTGCCTAGGAGACTGTCTGGTAGGTAAGCTGCCTGGCTGCCTGGACTGACACATTGCCTGACTGGACAGCTACTTGACTGCCCGGCTGTTCGGCTTCTTGGAAGGATCTTCATCCTTGGTATTCGTGCATAACTACGGGTCTGACCAACTGATCGTCTTCTCGGTAGTGACACCGTTTTGACGTCATCAGACACAAAAGTTCAAAGATCCTCCGTAGAGAGAGTTGAGCAACTTCGAACCATCAAACTTGCTCGGTGTACACTTTTTATTGTTCTTATATGTCAAATTTTATGAGTATAGGTTTCCTAGATTATTTCGATACCAAAACCCCAACTTTCTATGAGAAATGGACAAAACCGTTAAAAGCTGCTCCATAGATAGAGTTGAGCAACTTTGTACGATCAAAGTTGCTCTGTGTACACTTTTTATTGTTCTTCTAAGTCAAATTTTTTGAGTATAAGCTTTCTATAGTATTTCGATGCCAAAACACCAACTTTCTATGAAAAATGGACTAAACCATTAAAAGCTGTTGCATAGAGAGAGTTGAACAACTTCGCACCGTCAAAGTTGCTCTGTGTACACTTTTTATTGTTCATCTATGTCAAATTTTACGAGTATAGGCTTCCTATATTATTTCGATGCAAAAGCCCCAACTTTCTATGATAAAAGGACAAAACCGTTAAAAGCTGCTTCATATAGAGAGTTGAGAAACTTCGGACCATTGAAGTTGCTCGGTGTATAATTTTTATTGTTCTTTTGTGCAAAATTTTATGAGTATAAGCCCCATAGATTATTTCGATGTCAAAACCCTAACTTTGTACATAAATGGACAAACCCGTTAAAGGCTCCTCTATGGACAGAATTGAGTAATTCTGAATCATTAACGTTGATAGGTATAAACATTTTATTATTTTTTTGTGTCCAAATTTACTGGTATTCGCTTCGTAGATTGTTTTGTTGTCAAGAGAACAAATTTCGTTCTAAATTGGCGATACTATTAAAAACATATCCGTCGAGAGAGTTGGCAATTTCAGACCATCCAAGTTGCTCAGTGTACACTTTTTATTATTCTTCTATGTTAAATTTTACGAGTGTAAGCTTACAAGATTATTTCAATGCCAAAACACCTACTTTTATGACAAATGGACAAAACCATTCAAATCTCCTCCATAGAAAGGGTGGAACAGTTTCGGACTATCAAATTTGCTCGGTGTACACTTTTTATTGTTCTTCTATGTCAAATTTAATGAGTATAAGCTTCCTAGATTATTTCGATGTCAAAACCCCAACTTTGTATGACAAATGGACAAAATCGTTAAACGCTGCTCAATAGAGACAGTTGAGCGACTTCGAACCATTAAATTTTCTCAGTGTACACTTTTTATTATTCTTCTATGTCAAATCTTACGAGTATAAACTTCCTAGATTATTTCGACGCCAAAACCCCAACTTTCTATGACAAATGGGCAAAATCGTTAAAAATTGCTCCATAGAGATAGTTGAGCAACCTCGGACCATCAAAGTTGCTCGGTGTACACTTTTTATTGTTCCTCTATGTCAAATTTTACGAGTTAAAGCTTCAAAGAGTTTTTCGATGCCAAAACACCACCTTTCTCTGACAAATGGACAAAACTCATTAAAAGTTTCTCCATAGGGAGAGTTGAACAACCTAGGACCACCAAAGTTGCTCGGTGTACACTTTTTATTGTTCTTTTATGTCGAATTTTACGAGTATAAGGTTCTTTGATTATTTCGATGCCAAAACACCAACTTTCTATGACAAATGGACACAAAAGTTAAAAGCTCCTCCATAGAGAGAGTTGAGCAACTTCGGACCATCAAACTTGCTTGGTGTACACTTTTTATTGTTCTTCTATGTCAAATTTTTCGAGTATAAGCTTTCGAGATTATCTCGATGCCAAAACCTTTCAATGACAAATGGACTAAAACATTAAAAGCTGTTGGATGGAGAGATTTGAACAACTTCGTACCATCAAAGTTGCTCTATGTACACTTTTTATTCTTCTTCTGTGTCAAATTTTACGAGTATAGGCTTCCTAGATGATTTCGATGCCAAAACCCCAACTTTCTATGACAAATGGACAAAATCGTTAAAAGCTGCTCCATAGAAAGAGTTGAGCAACTTCGGATGATCAAAGTTGCTCGTTGTGCACTTTTTATTCTTCTTCTATGTCAAATTTTACGAGTCTAAGCTTTCTAGATTATTTGGATGTCAAAACACCAACTTTCTATCAAAAATGGACAAAACCCTTAAAAGTTGCTCCATGGAGAGAGTTTAGCAACTTCGGACCATTGAAGCTGCTCTGTGTACACTTTTTATTGTTCTCTTATGCCAACCTTTACGAGCATAAGCTCCATAGATTATTTCGATGGCAAAACCCGAACTTTGTACACAAAAGGACAAAACCGTTAAAGGCTCCTCTACAGATAGAATTGAGTAATTCTGAATCATCAACGTTGATAGGTATACAATTTTTATTGTTTCTTTATGTCCAAATTTGCTAGAATTCGCTTCGTAGGTTGTTTTGTTGTCAAGAGAATAATTTTCGTTCTAAATTGGCCAGAACTATTAAAAACAGATCCGTCGAGAGAGTTGAGCAATTTCAGGCCATCGAAGTTGATCGATGTACACTTTTTATTGTTCTTCTATGTCAAATTTTACGAGTATAAGCTTCAAAGATTATTTCGATGCCAAAACAACACCTTTCTATGACAAATGGACAAAATTGTTAAAAGCTCCTCCATAGAAAGAGTTGAGCAACCTCGTACCATCAAACTTGCTCGGTGTACACTTTTTATTGTTCTTCTATGTCAAATTTTATGAGTATAACCTTCCTAGATTATTTCGATGCCAAAACAAAAACTTTGTACGACAAATGGACAAAACCGTTAAAAGCTGTTCCATAGAGAGAATTAGGCATCTTTGGACCATTAAAGCTGCTCGGTGTACACTTTTTATTGTTCTCTTATGCCAAATTTTACGAGTATAAGCTCCATAGATCATTTCAATGCCAAAACCCCAACTTCTTACAAAAATGGACAAAACCGTTAAAGGCTCCTCTATGGATAGAATTGAGTAATTCCGAATCATCAACGTTGATAGGTATACAATTTTTAATGTTTCTTTATGTTCAAATTTACTAGTATTCACTTCGTAGATTGTTTTGTTGTCAAGAGAACAATTTTCGTTCTAAATTGGCCAAAACTATTAAAAACATATCCGTCTAGAGAGTTGAGCAATTTCAAGCCATCGAAGTTGCTCGATGTACACTTTTTGTTGTTCTTCTATGTCAAATTTTATGAGTATAAGCTTCAAAGATTATTTCGATGCCAAAACAACACCTTTCTATGAAAAATGGACAAAACTGTTAAAAGCTCCTCCATAGAGAGAGTTGAGCAACTTCGGACCATCAAAATTGCTCGTTGTACACTTTGTATTGTTCTTCTATGTCAAATTTTATGAGTATAAGCTTCCTAGATTATTTCGATGCCAAAACCAAAACTTTCTATGACAAATGGACAAAACTGTTAAAAGTTGTTCCATAGAGAGAATTGGGCAACTTCGGACCATTAAAGCTGCTCGGTGTACACTTTTTATTTTTCTCTTATACCAAATTTTACGAGCATAAGCTCCATAGATTATTTCAATGCCAAAACTCCAACTTCTTACACAAATGGACAAAACCGTTAAAGGTCCTCTATGGATAGAATTGAGTAATTCCGAATCATCAACGTTGAGAGGTATACAATTTTTATTGTTTCTTTATGTTCAAATTTACTAGTATTCACTTCGTAGATTGTTTTGTTGTCAAGAGAACAAATTTTGTACTAAATTGGGCAAAACTTTTAAAATCACCTCCATCGAAAGAGTTGACCGGTTTCTAACCATCAAAGTTGCTCGGTGTATATTTTTTACTATTCTTCTATGTGAAATTATATGAGTATAAGCTTCGAAGATTATTTCGATGCCAAAACACCACCTTTCTATGACAAATGGACAAAAATCATTAAAAGCTTCTCCATAGAAAGAGTTGAACAACCTCGGACCATCAAAGTTGCTCGGTGTACAATTTTATTATTCTTCTATGTCAAATTTTATGAGTATAAGCTTCCTAGATTATTTCGATGTCAAAACACCAACTTTCTGTGACAAATGGACACAAAAGTTCAAAGATCCTCCATAGAGAGAGTTGAGCAACTTTGGACCATCAAAATTGCTCGGTGTACACTTTTTATTCTTCTTCTATGTCAAATTTTACGAGTATAGGTTTCCTACATTATTTCGATGCCAAAACCCCAGCTTTCTATGAGAAATGGACAAAACTGTTAAGAACTGCTCCATAGAGAGAGTTGAGCAACTTCTGACGATCAAAGTTGCTCCGTGTACAATTTTTATTGTTCTTCTATGTCAAATTTTTTGAGTATAAGCTTTCTAGATTATTTCGATGCCAAAACACCAACTTTCTGTAAAAAATGGACTAAACCATTAAAAGCTGCTGCATAGAGAGAGTTTAAGAACTTAGGACCATCAAAGTTGCTCTATGTACACTTTTTATTGTTCATCTATGTCAAATTTTACGATTATAGGCTTTCTATATTATTTCGATGCTAAAACCCTAACTTTCTATGACAAACGGACAAAACCGTTAAAAGCTGCTCCATAGAGAGAGTTGAGCAACTTCGGACCATTGAAGTTGCTCGGTGTAAACTTTTTATTGTTCTCTTATGCCAAATTTTACGAGCATAAGCTCCATAGATCATTTCAATGCCAAAACCCTAACACCGTTAAAGGCTCCTCTATGGACAGAATTGAGTAATTCCGAATCATCAACATTGATAGGTATACACATTTTATTATTTCTTTATGTCCAAATTTACTAGTATTTGCTTCGTAGATTGTTTTGTTGTCAAAAGAACAAATTTCGTTCTAAATTGGCCAAACTATTAAAAACATATCAATCGAGAGAGTTGAGCAATTTCAGACCATCCAAGTTGCTCAGTGTACACTTTTTATTATTCTTCTATGTTAAATTTTACGAGTGTAAGCTTACAAGATTATTTCGATGCCAAAACACCAACTTTTATGACAAATGGACAAAATTGTTAAAATCTCCTCCATAGAGAGAGTTGAGCAACTTCGGACCATCAAAGTTGCTCGGTGTACAGCTTTTATTGTTCTTCTATGTCAAATTTTACGAGTATAAGCTTCCTAGATTATTTCGACGCCAAAACCCCAATTTTCTATGACAAATTGACAAAATCGTTAAAAGTTCCTCCATAGAGAGAGTTGAGCAATTTCAAACCATCAAAGTTGCTCAGCGCACACGTTTTATTGCTCTCTTATGTCAAATTTTAATAGTATAAGCTCCATAGATTATTTCGATGCCAAAATCCCAACTTTGTATCACAAATGAAAAAAACCGATATAGAATCTTCCATGGAAAGAATTCAGTATTTCAAAATGATCAACATTGATAGGTATGCACTTTTTATTATTTCTTTATGTCCAAATTTACTAGTATTTGCTTCGTAGATTGTTTTATTGTCAAGAGAACAAATTTCGTTCTAAATTGGCCAAAACTATTAAAAACATATCCGTCGCGAGAGATGAGCAATTTCGGACCATCAAAGTTGTTCGGTGTACACTTTTTATTGTTCTTCTATGTCAAATTTTACGAGTATAAGCTTCATAGATTATTTCGATGCCAAAACACCAACTTTCTATGACAAATGGACACAAAAGCTAAATGATCCTCCATAGAGAGAGTTGAGCAACTTCGGACTATCAAACTTGCTCGGCGTTCACTTTTTATTGTTCTCCTATGTCAAATTTTACGAGTATAAGCTCCATATATTATTTCGATGTCAAAACCCTTACTTTGTATGACAAATGGATAAAACCGTTAAAGGCTCCTCCATAGAGAGATTTGAGCAACTTCGGACCATCAAAGTTGCTCGGTGTACAGCTTTTATTGTTCTTCTATGTCAAATTTTACGAGTGTAAGCTTCCTAGATTATTTCGATGCCAAAACCACAACTTTCTATGACAAATGGACAAAACGGTTAAAAGCTGCTCCAAGAGAGAGTTGAGCAACTTCGGACCATTAAAGTTGCTCAGTGTACACTTTTTATTGTTCTTCTATGTCAAATTTTACGAGTATAAGGCTCCTTGATTATTTCGATGCCAAAACCCTAACTTTCTTTGACAAATGGATAGAACAATTAAAAACTCCACCATAGAGAGAGTTGAGCAACTTCATGCTGGGTTTCAATATCTCTTACACAGCGGAAGTGTAAAATTTTATTGAAACCCTCCAGAGAATCCATGTGAAAGGGCATAAATCGGTGATGAATAGTTACCGCTTGAAGTGTAGAAATCAATCGAGTGCTTGGCTTGAAGGATCCGAATCAATTCGTGTTATCCAACCGAACAGCATGCCTCTATGGTATCCACACGAACAAGCCAAAGATCTCCCTCTTCACGTTATGCTAGTAACCAAGAAAAAGGGCTCCAATCCGTTTGCTCTCAACTCTCTTTGAAGTGCGGCATACAAAAAGTGTATATCTTTACTAGGGTTACTTTAACCCTATATATATATCGCGATCCAAGCCAAACGAAAAGCCCTAATTCCCTTGAAGAAAGAAGCCCACGTTTTTTGACATTTGACCATGTTCAATTAATCCAATTAATTGAACCGGTCATGGACCCTACATAAAGCCCAAAGCCCAAACATAATTGTGATTCTCTAATAACGTAATATTTGCTTATTCTATGTGTGCGACCCTATAGGTTCTCATCACGTTGGCAGTTAAACTAAAATCATATTTTAGCATCACAAACAATGAGAGGTATCTAGCAACACATCATTGTTACCCAAGTAATGAGAATGTCAATGATTCGACATAATCTTTATTCATGACCAATTTTACATGCAGTCCCTTTGTCCTTAATATCTTGATTAACATCGAGGCATGGAATGTGTCATCCTCGTATATGTTAATCTATGTGTTTCTTGATTCCGAGTATAAGCTTCCTAGATTATTTCGATGCCAAAATCCCAACTTTGTACACAAATGGACAAAATCGTTAAAGGCTTCTCTGTGGATAGAATTGAGTAATTCCGAATCATCAACATTGATAGGTATACACTTTTTATTGTTTCTTTATGTCCAAATTTACTAGTATTCACTTCGCAGATTGTTTTGTTGTCAAGAGAATAAATTTCGTTCTAAATTGGCCACACCTATTAAAAACACCTCCGTCGAGAGAATAAATTTCGAAGCATCAAAGTTGCTCGTTGTACACATTTTATTGTTCTTCTATGTCAAATTTTACGAGTATAAGCTTTCAAGATTAATTCGATGTCAAAACACCAACTTTCTATTACGAATGGACAAAATCATTAAAAGTTCCTTCATAGATAGAGTTGAGCAATTACAAACCCTCAAAGTTGCTCGGCGCACACTTTTTAATATTCTCTTATGTCAACTTTTACTAGTATAAGCACCATAGAATATTTCGATGCCAAAACCCCAACTTTGTATCACAAATGGACAAAATCGTTAAAGAATCTTCCATGGAAAGAATTCAGTCATTCAAAATGATCAACGTTCATAGGTATGCACTTTTTATTGTTTCTTTATGTCCAAATTTACTAGTATTCGCTTCGTATATTGTTTTATTGTCAAGAGAATAAATTTCATTCTAAATTGTCCAAAACTATAAAAAAAAACATATCCGTCGAGAGAGTTGAGCAATTTTGGACCATCAAAGTTGCTTCGTGTACACTTTTTATTGTTCTTCTATGTCAAATTTTATGAGTATAAGATTCCAAGATTATTTCGATGCCAAAACAACAACTTTCTATGACAAATGGACAAAACCATTAAAAGTTCCTCCATAGAGAGAGTTGAGCAATTCCGAAAAATTAAAGTTGCTCGGCGTACTCTTTTTATTGTTCTCCTATGTCAAATTTTACGAGTATAAGATTCATAGATTATTTCAATGCCAAAACCCCAACTTTGTATCACAAATGGACAAAACCATTAAAGGCTCTTCCATGGATAGAATTGAGTAATTATGAATCATCAATGTTGATAGGTATGCACTTTTTATTGTTTCTTTATATCCATATTTACTAGTATTCGCTTCGTAGATTATTTTGTTCTAACGAGAACAAATTTCATTCTAAATTGGCAAAAATCGTTAAAAGCTGCTCCATAGAGAGAGTTGAGAAAGTTCGGACCATCAAAGTTTCTCGGTGTACACTTTTTCTTGTTTTTCTATGTCAAATATTACGAGTATAAGCTTCCAAGATTATTTCGACGCCAAAACCCCAACTTTCTATGACAAATGGATAAAACCGTTAAAAGCTCCTCCATAGAGAGAGTTGAGCAACTTCGGACCATCAAAGTTGCTCGGTGTACACTTTTTATTGTTCTTCTATGTTAAATTTTATGAGTATAAGCTTCCAAGAATATTTCGATTCCAAAACACTAACTTTCTATGACAAATGGACAAAACCGTTCAAATCTCCTCCATAGAGAGAGTTGAGCATCTTCGGACCATCAAAGTTGCTCGGTGTACACTTTTTGTTATTCCTCTATGTAAAATTTTATGAGTATAAGCTTCATAGATTATTTCGATGCCCAAACCCCAACTTTGTATCAGAAGTGGACAAAATCGTTAAAGAATCTTCCATGGAAAGAATTCAGCAATTCAAAATGAGCAACGTTGATGGGTATGCACTTTTTATTGTTTCTTTATGTCCAAATTTACTAGTATTCGCTTCGTAGATTGTTTTGTAGTCATGAGAACAAATTTTTGTTATAAATTGGACAAAACTATTAAAAACATATACGTCGAGAGAGTTCAGCAATTTCGTTCCATCAAAGTTGCTCGGTGTACACTTTTTATTGTTCTTCAATGTCAAATTTTACGAGTATAAGATTCCAAGATTATTTCAATGCAAAAACAACAACTTTGTATGACAAATGGACGAAACCGTTAAAATTTGTTCCATAGAGAGAGTTGAGAATTTCCGAACCATCAAAGTTGCTCGACGTAGACTTTTTATTGTTCTCCTATGTCAAATTTTACGAGTATAAGATCCATAGATTATTTTGATGCCAAAACACCAACTTTGTATCAAAAATGGACAAAACCGTTGATGGCTCTTCCATAGTTAGAATTGAGTAATTCTGAATCATCAACGTTGGTAGGTATCCACTTTTTCTTGTTTCTTTATATCCAAATTTACTAGTATTCGCTTCGTAGATTGTTTTGTTGTCAAGAGAACAAATTTCATTCTGAATTGGGCAAAACTATTAAAAACACTTCTATCAAGAGAGTTGAGCAATTTCGAAACTATAAAAGTTGCTCGGTATACGCTTTTTATCGTTCTTCTATCTGAAATTATACGAGTATAAGATTCCAAGATTATTTCGATGCCCAAACACCACCTTTCTATGATAAATGGACTAGAAACGTTAAAAACTTCACCATAGAGAGAGTTGAGCAACTTCGGATCATCAAAGTTGCTCGGTGTACGCTTTTTATTTCCAAGATTATTTCAACGGCCAAAATCCCAGCTTTCTATGACAAATAGATAAAACCGTTAAAAGCTCCATCGTAAAGAGAGTTGAGAAACTTCGGACCAACAAAGTTGCTCGGTGTACAATTTTTATTGTTCTTCTATGTCAAATTTTACAAGTCTAAGCTTCCTAGATTATTTTGAAGCCAAAACACCAACTTTCTATGACAAATGGACTAAACCGTTCAAAGTTCCTTCATAGAGAGAGTTGATCATCTTCGGACCATCAAAGTTGCTCGGTGTACACTTTTTATTGTTCTTCCATGTCAAATTTTATGAGTATAAGCTCCATAGATTATTTCGATGCCAAAATCCCAACTTTATATGAAAAATGGACAAAATCGTTAAAAGTTCCTCCATAGAGAGAGTTGAGCGATTCCGAACCGTCAAAGTTGTTTGCCGCAAAATTTTTACTATAATCGTTTTTTAAATTTTACGAGTATAAGCTCCGTAGATTATTTCGATGCCAAAAACGCAACTTTGTATCACAAATGGACAAAATCGTTAAAGACTTTTCCATGGATAGAATTCAGTAATTCAATATGATCAACGTTGATAGGTATGCACTTTTTATTGTTTCTTTATGTACAAATTTACTAATATTCGCTTCGTAGATTGTTTTGTTGTCATGAGAACAAATTTCGTTACAAATTGGACAAAACTATTAAAAACATATTCGTCGAGAGAGTTGAGCAATTTCGTTCCATCAAAGTTGCTCGGTGTACACTTTTTATTGTTCTTCAATGTCAAATTTTACCAGTATAAGATTCCAAGATTATTTCAATGCAAAAACAACAACTTTGTATGGCAAATGGACAAAACCGTTAAAAGTTCTTCCATAGAGAGAGTTGAGAATTTCCGAACCATCAAAGTTGCTCGAGATAGACTTTTTATTGTTCTCCTATGTCAAATTTTATGAGTATAAGATCCATAGATTATTTTGATGCCAAAACACCAACATTGTATCACAAAAGGACAAAACCGTTGATGGCTCTTCCATAGTTAGAATTGAGTAATTCTGAATCATCAACGTTGGTAGGTATGCACTTTTTCTTGTTTCTTTATATCCAAATTTACTAGTATTCGCTTCGTATATTGTTTTGTTGTCAAGAGAACAAATTTCGTTCTGAATTGGGCAAAACTATTAAAAACACTTCCATCAAGAGAGTTGAGCAATTTTGAAACTATAAAAGTTGCTCGGTGTACGCTTTTTATCGTTCTTCTATCTGAAATTATACGAGTATAAGATTCCAAGATTACTTTGATTCCCAAACACCACCTTTTTATGACAAATGGACAAGAACCGTTAAAAACTTCACCATAGAGAGAGTTGAGCAACTTCAGATCATCAAAGTTGCTCGGTGTACGCTTTTTATTTCCAAGATTATTTCGACGGCCAAAATCCCAGCTTTCTATGACAAATAGATAAAACCGTTAAGAGCACCTTCGTAAAGAGAGTTAAGAAACTTCGGACCAACAAAGTTTTTCGGTGTACACTTTTTATTGTTCTTCTATGTCAAATTTTACAAGTCTAAGCTTCCTAGATTATTTTGAAGCCAAAACACCAACTTTCTATGACAAATGGACTAAACTGTTCAAAGCTTCTTCATAGAGAGAGTTGATCATCTTCGGACCATCAAAGTTGCTCGGTGTACACTTTTTATTGTTCTTCCATGTCAAATTTTATGAGTATAAGCTCCATAGATTATTTCGATGCCCAAACAGCAACTTTGTATCACAAATGAACAAAACCGTTAAAGAATCTTCCATGGAAAGAATTCAGCAATTCAAAATGATCAAAGTTGATAGGTATGCACTTTTTATTGTTTCTTTATGTCCAAATTTACTAGTATTCGCTTCGTAGATTGTTTTGTTGTCAAGAGAACGAATTTCGTTCTAAATTCGCCAAAACTGTTAAAAGTATTTCCGTCACGAGAGTTGAGCAATTTTGTTCCATCCAAGTGGCTCGGTGTACACTTTTTATTATTCTTCTATGTCAAATTTTATGAATATAAGCTTCCTAGCTTATTTCGATGCCAAAACCCCCACTTTCTATGACAAATAGACAAAATCGTTAAAAGTTCCTCCATAGAGAGAGTTGAGCGATTCCGAACCGTCAAAGTTGCTTGCCGCACAATTTTTACTATTCTCATTTTTCAAATTTCACGAGTATAATCTCCATAGATTACTTTGATGCCAAAAACGCAACTTTGTATCACAAATAGACAAAATCGTTAAAGACTTTTCCATGGACAGAATTCAGTAATTCAAAATGATCACCGTTGATAGGTATGCACTTTTTATTATTTCTTTATGTCCAAATTTACTAATATTCGCTTCGTAGATTGTTTTGTTGTCATGAGAACAAATTTCGTTATAAATTGGACAAAACTATTAAAAACATATCCGTCGAGAGAGTTGAGCAACTTCGTTCCATCAAAGTTGCTTGGTGTACACTTTTTATTGTTCTTCAATGTCAAATTTTACATGTATAAGACTGCAAAATTATTTCGATGTAAGAACAACAACTTTGTATGACATATGGACAAAACCGTTAAAAGTTCCTCCATAGAGAGAGTTGAGCAATTCCGAACCATCAAAGTTGCTCGACGTAGACTTTTTATTGTTCTCCTATGTAAAATTTTACGAGTATAAGATCCATAGATTATTTCGATGCCAAAACACCAACTTTGTATCACAAATGGACAAAACCGTTGATGGCTCTTCCATAGTTATAATTGAGTAATTCTGAATCATCAACGTTGATCGGTATGCACATTTTCATGTTTCTTTATATCCAAATTTACTAGTATTCGCTTCGTAGATTGTTTTGTTGTCAAGAGAACAAATTTCATTGTGAATTGGGCGAAACTATTAAAAACACTTCCATCAAGAGAGTTGAGCAATTTTGAAACTATAATAGTTGCTCGGCGTACGTTTTTTATCGTTCTTCTATCTGAAATTATACGAGTATAAGATTCCAAGATTATTTCGATGCCCAAACACCACCTTTCTATGACAAATGGACAAGAACCGTTAAAAACTTCACCAAAGAGAGAGTTGAGCAACTTCAGATCATCAAAGTTGCTCGGTGTACGCTTTTTATTTCCAAGATTATTTCGACGTCCAAAATCCCAACTTTCTATGACAAATGGATAAAACCGTTAAAAGCTCCTCCGTAAAGAGAGTTGAGAAACTTCGGACCAACAAAGTTGCTCGGTGTACACTTTTTATTGTTCTTCTATGTCAAATTTTACAAGTCTAAGCTTCATAAATTATTTTGAAGACAAAACAGCAACTTTCTATGACAAATGGACTAAACCGTTCAAAGCTTCTTCATAGAGAGAGTTGAACATCTTCGGACCATCAAAGTTGCTCGGTGTACACTTTTTATTGTTCTTCCATGTCAAATTTTATGAGTATAAGCTCCATAGATTATTTCGATGCCCAAACACCAACTTTGTATCACAAATGAACAAAACCGTTAAAGAATCTTCCATGGAAAGAATTCTGCAATTCAAAATGATAAAAGTTGATAGGTATGCACTTTTTATTGTTTCTTTATGTCCAAATTTACTAGTATTTGCTTCGTAGATTGTTTTGTTGCCAAGGGAACAAATTTCTGTCGCGAGAGTTGAGCAATTTCGTTCCATCAAAGTTTCCCGGTGTACACTTTTTATTATTCTTCTATGTCAAATTTTATGAATATATGCTTCGTAGATTATTTTGATGCCAAAATCCCAACTTTATACGACAAATGGACAAAATCGTTAACAGTTCCCCCATAGATAGAGTTGAGCGATTCCGAACCGTCAAAGTTGTTTGCCGCACAATTTTTACTATAATCTTTTTTCAAATTTTATGAGTATAAGCTCCGTAGATTATTTCGATGTCAAAAACGCAACCTTGTATCACAAATGGACGAAATCATTAAAGACTTTTCCATGGACAGAATTCAGTAATTCAAAATGATCAACGTTGTTAGGTATGCACTTTTTAATGTTTTTTTATGTCCAAATTTACTAATATTCACTTCGTAGATTGTTTTGTTGTCATGAGAACAAATTTCGTTATAAATTGGACAAAACTATTAAAAACATATCCGTCGAGAGAGTTGAGCAATTTCGTTCCATCAAATTTGCTGGGTGTAGACTTTTTATTGTTTTTCAATGAAAAATTTTACGAGTATAAGATTCTAAGATTATTTCGATGCAAGAACAACAACTTTGTATGACAAATGGACAAAACCGTTAAAATTTCCTCGATAGAGAGAGTTGAGCAATTCCGAACCATCGAATTCGCTCGACGTAGAACTTTTATTGTTCTCCTATGTAAAATTTTAAGAGTCTAAGATCCATAGATTATTTCGATGCCAAAACACCAACTTTGTATCACAAATGGACAAAACCGTTGAGGGCTCTTCCATAGTTAGAATTGAGTAATTCTGAATCATCAACGTTCATAGGTATGCATTTTTTCTTGTTTCTTTATATCGAAATTTACTAGTATTCGCTTCGAAGATTGTTTTGTTGTCAAGAGAACAAATTTCATTCTGAATTGGGCAAAACTATTAAAAACACTTCCATCGAGAGTGTTGACCAATTTCGAACAATCAAAGTTGCTCAGTGTACGCTTTTTATCGTTCTTCTATGTAAAATTATACGAGTATAAGATTCTCAGATTATTTCGATGCCCAAACACCACCTTTTTATGACAAATGGACAAAACTGTTAAAAACTTCTCCAAAGAGAGGGTTGAGCAACTTCGGACCATCAAAGTTGCTCGGTGTACACTTTTTATTGTTCTTTTATGTCAAATTTTACGAGTATAAGCTTCCTAGACTATCTCGAAGCCAAAACACCAACTTTCTATGACAAATAGACTAAACCGTTAAAAGCTCATCCATAGAGAGAGTAGAGCAACTTCGAACCATCAAAGTTGCTCGGTGTACACTTTTTATTGTTCTTATATGTCAAATTTTACAAGTATTGGCTTCCTAGATTATTTTGAAGCCAAAACACCAACTTTCTATGACAAATGGACTAAACCGTTCAAAGCTCCTCCATAGAGAGAGTTGATCATCTTTGGACCATCAAAGTTGCTCGGTGTACACTTTTTATTGTTCTTCCATGTCAAATTTTATGAGTATAAGCTCCATAGATTATTTCGATGCCCAAACAGCAACTTTGTATCACAAATGAACAAAACCGTTAAAGAATCTTCCATGGAAAGAATTCAGCAATTCAAAATGATCAAAGTTGATAGGTATGCACTTTTTATTGTTTCTTTATGTCCAAATTTACTAGTATTCGCTTCGTAGATTGTTTTGTTGTCAAGAGAACGAATTTCGTTCTAAATTCGCCAAAACTGTTAAAAGTATTTCCGTCACGAGAGTTGAGCAATTTTGTTCCATCCAAGTGGCTCCGTGTACACTTTTTATTATTCTTCTATGTCAAATTTTATGAATATAGGCTTCCTAGATTATTTCGATGCCAAAACCCCAACTTTCTATGACAAACGGACAAAATCGTTAAAAGTTCCTTGATAGAGAGAGTTGAGCGTTTCCGAACCATCAAAGTTGCTTGCCATAAAATTTTGACTATTTCCTTTTTTCAAATTTTACGAGTATAAGCTCCATAGATTATTTCGATGTCAAAAATGCAACTTTGTATCACAAATGGACAAAATCGTTAAAGACTTTTCGATGGGCAGAATTCACTAATTCAAAATTATCAACGTTGATAGGTATTCACTTTTTATTGTTTCTTTATGTCCAAATTTCCTAATATTCGCTTCGTAGATTGTTTTGTTGTCATGAGAACAAATTTCGTTATAAATTGGACAAAACTATTAAAAACATATCCGTCGAGAGAGTTGAGCAATTTCGAACCATCAAAGTTGCTAGGTGTACGCTTTTTATCGTTCTTTTATGTGAAATTATACGAGTATAAGATTTCAAGATTGTTTAGATGCCCAAACACCACCTTTCTTTGAAAAATTGACAAAAACTATTAAAAACTTCTCCATAGAGAGGGTTGAGCAACTTCGGACCATCAAACTTGCTCGGTGTACACTTTTTATTATTCTTTTATGTCAAATTTTATGAGTATAAGCTTCCTAGACTATTTCGAAGCCAAAACACCAACTTTCTATGACAAATGGACTAAACCGTTAAAAGCTCCTCCATAGAGAGAGTAGAGCAACTTCGAATCATCAAAGTTGCTCGGTGTACACTTTTTATTGTTCTTCTATGTCAAATTTTACGAGTATAAGCTTCCTAGATTATTTTGAAGCCAAAACACCAACTTTCTATGACAAATGGACTAAACCTTGCAAAGCTCCTCCATAGAGAGAGTTGATCATCTTCAGACGATCAAAGTTGCTCGGTGTACATTTTTTATTGTTCTTCCATGTCAAATTTTATGAGTATAAGCTCCATATATTATTTTGATGCCCAAACACCAAATTTGTATCACAAATGAACAAAATCGTTAAAGAATCTTCCGTGGAAAGAATTCAGCAATTCAAAATGATCAAAGTTGATAGATATGCATTTTTTATTGTTTCTTTATGTCCAAATTTACTAATATTCGCTTCAAAGATTGTTTTGTTGTCAAGAGAACAAATTTCGTTCTAAATTGGCCGAAACGGTTAAAAACTTTTTCGTCGCGAGAGTTGAGCAATTTCGTTCCATCAAAGTTTCTCGGTGTACACTTTTTATTGTTCTTCTATGTAAACTTTTATGAATATAAGCTTCCTAGATTATTTCGATGCCAAAACCCCAACTTTCTATGACAAATGGACAAAATCGTTGAAAGTTCCTCCATAGAGAGAGTTGAGAGATTCCGAATCGTCAAAGTTGCTTGCCGCACAATTTTTACTATTCTTGTTTGTCAAATTTTATGAGTATAAGCTCCATAGATTATTTCGATGCCAAAAACCCAACTTTATATCACGAATGGACAAAATCGTTAAAGGCTTTTCTATGGACATAATTTAGTAATTCAAAATGATCAACGTTGCTAGGTATGCACTTTTTCTTGTTTCGTTATGTCCAAATTTCATTATAAATTGGATAAAACTAATAAAAATATATCTGATTAGAGAGTTGGGTAATTTCGTTCCATCAAAGTTGCTCGGTGTACATTTTTTATTGTTCTTCAATGTCAAATTTTATGAGTATAAGATTCCAAGATTATTTTGATGCAAAAACAACAACTTTGTATCACAAATGGACAAAACCGTTAAAACTTCCTCCATAGAGAGAGTTGGCAATTCCGAACCATCAAAGTTGCTTGACGTAGACATTTTATTGTTCTCCTATAAAAAAATTTACGAGTATAAGATCCACAGATTATTTCGATGCCAAAACACCATCACCGTTGATAGGTATGCACTTTTTCTTGTTTCTTTATATCCAAAATTACTAGTATTCGCTTCGAAGATTGTTTTGTTGTCAAGAGAACAAATTTCGTTCTGAATTGGGCAAAACTATTAAAAACACTTCCATCGAGAGAGTTGAGCAATTTCGAACCTTCAAAGTTGCTCGGTGTACGCTTTTTATCGTTCTTATATGTGAAATTATACGAGTATAAGATTCCAAGATTATTTTGATGCCCAAACACCACATTTCTATAGAGAGAGTTGAGCAATTTTACTAGTATTCAAAATGATCAAAGTTGATAGGTATGCACTTTTTACTGTTTCTTTATGTCCAAATTTACTAGTATTCGCTTTGTAGATTGTTTTGCTATCAAGATAACAAATTTCGTTCTAAATTAGCCAAAACTGTTAAAAACATCTATGTCACGAGAGTTGAGCAATTTCATTCTATCAAAGTTGCTTGGTGTACACTTTTTATTGTTCTTCTATTTCAAATTTTATGAATATAAGCTTCCTAGATTATTTCGATGCCAAAACTCCAACTTTCCATGACAAATGGACAAAATCGTTGAAAGTTCCTCCATAGAGAGAGTTGAGCGATTCCGAATCGTCAAATTTGCTTGCCGTACAATTTTTACTATTCTCGTTTGTCAAAGTTTATGAGTATAAGCTCCATAGATTATTTCGATGCCGAAAACCCAACTTTGTATCACAAATGGACAAAATTGTTAAAGACTTTTCCACGGACAGAATTCACTAATTCAAAATGATCAACATCGATAGGTATGCACCTTTTATTGTTTCTTTATGTCCAAATTTACTAATATTCGCTTCGTAGATTGTTTTGTTGTCATGAGAAAAAATTTCGTTATAAATTGGAAAAAACTATTAAAAACATATCCGTCGAGAGAGTTGAGCAATTTTGTTCCATCAAAGTTGCTCGGTGTACACTTTTTATTGTTCTTCAATGTCAAATTTTACGAGTATAAGATTCCAAGATTATTTCGATGCAAAAACAACAACTTTGTATGACTAATGGACAAAACCGTTAAAAGTTCCTCCATAGAGAGAGTTGAGCAATTCCGAACCATCAAAGTTGCTCGACGTAGACTTTTTATTGTTCTCCTATAAAATATTTTACGAGTATAAGATCCATAGATTTTTTTCGATGCCAAAACACCAACTTTGTATCACAAATTGACAAAACCGTTAAAGGCACTTCCATAGTTAGAATTGAGTAATTCTGAATCATCAACGTTGATAGGTATGCACTTTTTCTTGTTTCTTTATAGCCAAATTTACTAGTATTCGCTTCGTAGATTGTTTTGTTCTCAAGAGAACAAATTTGGTTCTGAATTGGGCAAAACTATTAAAAACACTTCCATCGAGAGAGTTGAGCAATTTCGAACCATCAAAGTTGCTCGGTGTACGCTTTTTATCGTTCTTATACGTGAAATTATACGAGTATAAGATTCCAAGATTGCCCAAACACCACCTTTCTATGAGAAATGGTTAAAAACCGTTAAAAACATCTCTATAGAGAGAGTTGAGCAACTTCGGACCATCAAAGTTGCTCGGTGTACACTTTTTATTGTTCTTTTATATCAAATTTTATGAGTATAAGCTTCCTAGACTATTTCAAAGCCAAAACATCAACTTTCTATGACAATTGGACTAAACCGTTAAAAGCTCCCCCATAGAGAGAGTGGAGCAACTTCGAACCATCAAAGTTTCTCGGTGTACACCTTTTATTTTTCTTATATGTCAAATTTTACGAGTATAAGCTTCGAAGATTATTTGGACGGTAAAACCCCAACTTTCTATGATAAATAGATAAAACCGTTAAAAGCTCCTCCATAGAGAGAGTTGAGAAACTTCGGACCAACAAAGTTGCTCGGTCTACACTTTTTATTGTTCTTCTATGTCAAATTTTACGGGTATAAACTTCCTAGATTATTTTGAAGCCAAAACACCAACTTTCTATGACAAATGGACTAAACCGTTCAAATCTCCTCCATAGAGAGAGTGGAGCAACTTCGAACCATCAAAGTTGCTCGGTATACACTTTTTATTGTTCTTCTATGACAAATTTTATGAGTATAAGCTTCCTAGATTATTTCGATGGGAAAATCACAACTTTCTATGACAAATGGCCAAAATTGTTAAAAGTTCCTCCATAGAGAGAGTTGAGAAATTCCCAACCGTCAAAGTTGCTGAGCGCACAATTTTTACTATTCTCTTCTGTCAAATTTTACGAGTATAAGCTTCCTTGTTTATTTTGAAACCAAAACACCAACTTTCTATGACAAATGGACTAAACCATTCAAAGCTCCTCCATAGAGAGAGTGGAGCAACTTCAATCGTTCGAAGTTGCTCGATGTACACTTTTTATTTTTCTTCTATGTCAAATTTTATGAGTATAAGCTTCCCAGATTATTTCGATGCACAAACCCCAACTTTCTATGACGAATGGACAAAATCGTTAAAAGTTCCTCCATAGAGAGAGTTGAGCAATTCCGAACCGTAAAAGTTGCTCGGCGCACAAATTTTTCTATTCTCCTATGTCAAATTTTACGAGTATAAGCTCCATATATTATTTCGACGCCAAAACCCCAACTTTGTATCACAAATAGACAAAAACGTTAAAAGCTCTTTCATGGATAGAATTGAGAAATTCTGAATCATCAACATTGATAGGTATGCACTTTTTATTGTTTCTTTATGTCCAAATTTACTAATATTAACTTCGTAGATTGTTTTGTTGTGATGAGAACAAATTTCGTTATAAATTGGCCAAAACTATTAAAAACATATCCGTCGAGAGAGTTGAGCAATTTCGAATCATCAAAGTTTCTGGTTGTACAGTTTTTATTGTTCTTCTATGTCAAATTTTACGAGTATGAGCTTCCAAAATTATTTCGACGGTGAAACCCCAACTTTGTATGACAAATGGATAAAACCGTTAAAAGCTCCTCCATAGAGAGAGTAAAGAAACTTCGGACAAACAAAGTTGCCCGGTGTACACTTTTTATTGTTCTTCTGTGTCAAATTTTACGACGATAAGCATCCTAGACTATTTTGAAGGCAAAAAACCAACTTTCTATGATGAATGGACTAAACCATTCAAAGCTCCTCCATAGAGAGAGTGGAGCAAGCTCGACCCGTCAAAGTTGGACGGTGTACAGTTTTTACTGTTCTTCTATGAAAAATCTTATGAGTATAAGCTTCCTAGATTATTTCGATGAGAAAACCACAACTTTCTATGACAAACGAACAAAATCGTTAAAAGTTCCTCCATAGAGAGAGTTGAGTAATTCGGAACCATCAAAGTTGCTCGGCGCATAATTTTTACTAGTCTCTTATGTCAAATTTTATGAGTATAAGCTTCCTAGATTATTTTAAAGCCAAATACCAACTTTCTATGACAAATGGACTAAACCGTTCAAAGCTCCTCCATAGAGATAGTGGAGCAACTTCGAACCTTTCAAAGTTGCTCGCTGTACACTTTTTATTGTTCTTCTATGTCAAATTTTATGAGTATAAGCTTCCTAGATTATTTCGATGCAAAAACAACAACCTTGTATGTCAAATGGACAAAACCATTAGAAGATCCTTCATAGAGAGAATTGAGCGATTCTGAACCGTCAAAGTTGCTTGCCGCACAATTTTGACTATTCTCTTTTTCCAAATTTTACGAGTATAAGCTCCATGGATTATTTCAATGTCAAAAATGCAACTTTGTATCACAAATGGACAAAATCGTTAAAGAATTTTCCATGGACAGAATTCAGTAATTCAAAATGATCAACGTTGATAGGTATGCACTTTTTCTTGTTTCTTTCTATCCAAATTTACTAGTATTCGCTTCGGAGATTGTTTTGTTGTCAAGAGAAGAAATTTCGTTCTGAATTGGGCAAAACTATTAAAAACACTTCTATCGAGAGAGTTGAGAAATTTTGAACCATCAAAGTTGCTCGGTGTATGCTTTTTATCGTTCTTCTATGTGAAATTATACGAGTATACGATTCCAAGATTACTTCGATGCCAAACATCACATTTCTATGACAAATGGCCAAAAATTGAAAAAAACTTCTCCATAAAGAGAGTTGAGCAACTTCGGACCGTCAAAGTTGCTCGGTGTACACTTTTTATTGTTCTTCTATGTCAAATTTTATGTGTATAAGCTTCCTAGAATATTTCGAAGCCAAAACACCGACTTTCTTTGACAAATGGACTAAACCGGTAAAAGCTCCTCCATAGAGAGAGTTGAGCAATTTCGAACCATCAAAGTTCCTCGGGGTACGCTTTTTATCGTTCTTCTATGTGAAATTATACGAGTATAAGATTCCAAGATTATTTTGAAGCCAAAACACCAAGTTTCTATGACAAATGGACTAAACCGTTCAAAGCTCCCCCATAGAGAGAGTTGATCATCTTCGGACCACCGAAGTTGCTCGGTGTACACTTTTTATTGTTCTTCCATGTCAAATTTTATGAGTATAAGCTCCAAAGATTATTTCGATGCCTAAACACCAACTTTATATAATAAATGAACAAAACCGTTAAAGAATCTTCCATGGAAAGAATTCAGCAATTCAAAATGATCAAAGTTGATAGATATGCACTTTTTATTCTTTCTTTATGTCCAAATTTACTAGTATTCGCTTCGTAGATTGTTTTGTTGTCAAGAGAACAAATTTCGTTCTAAATTGGCCAAAACTGTTAAAAACATTTCCGTCGTGAGAGCTGAGCAATTTCGTTCCATCAAAGTTGCTCGGTGTACACCTTTTATTATTCTTCTATGTCAAATTTTATGAATATAAGCTTCCTAGATTATTTCAATGCCAAAACCCCAACTTTCTATGACAAATGGACAAAATCGTTAAAAGTTCCTCCATAGAGAGAGTTGAGCGATATCGAACTGTCAAAGTTGCTTGCCGCACAATTTTTACCATTCTCTTTTGTCAAATATTGCGTATATAAGCTCCATAGATTATTTCAATGCCAAAAACCCAACTTTGTATCACAAATCGACAAAATAGTTGAAGACTCTTCCATTGATAGAATTCAGTAATTCAAAATGATCAACGTTAATAGGTATGCACTTTTGATTGTTGCTTTATGTCCAAATTTACTAATATTTGCTTCGTAGATTGTTTGGTTGTCAAGAGAAGAAATTTCGTTCTGAATTGGGCAAAACTATTAAAAACACTTCTATCGAGAGAGTTGAGAAATTTTGAACCATCAAAGTTGCTCGGTGTATGCTTTTTATCGTTCTTCTATGTGAAATTATACGAGTATATGATTCCAAGATTACTTCGATGCCCAAACATCACCTTTCTATGACAAATGGCCAAAAATTGAAAAAAACTTCTCCATAAAGAGAGTTGAGCAACTTCGGACCGTCAAAGTTGCTCGGTGTACACTTTTTATTGTTCTTCTATGTCAAATTTTATGTGTATAAGCTTCCTAGAATATTTCGAAGCCAAAACACCAACTTTCTTTGACAAATGGACTAAACCGGTAAAAGCTCCTCCATAGAGAGAGTTGAGCAATTTCGAACCATCAAAGTTGCTCGGGGTACGCTTTTTATCGTTCTTCTATGTTAAATTATATGAGTATAAGATTCCAAGATTATTTTGAAGCCAAAACACCAAGTTTCTATGACAAATGGACTAAACCGTTCAAAGCTCCTCCATAGAGAGAGTTGAGCGATATCGAACTGTGAAAGTTGCTTGCCGCACAATTTTTACCATTCTCTTTTGTCAAATTTTGCGTATAAAAGCTCCATAGATTATTTCAATGCCAAAAACCCAACTTTGTATCACAAATCGACAAAATAGTTGAAGACTCTTCCATGGATAGAATTCAGTAATTCAAAATGATCAACGTTAATAGGTATGCACTTTTGATTGTTGCTTTATGTCCAAATTTACTAATATTTGCTTCGTAGATTCTTTGGTTGTCATGAGAAGAAATTTCAATATAAATTGGAAAAAACTATTAAAAACATATCCGTCGAGAGAGTTGAGCAATTTGGTTCCATCCAAGTTGCTCGGTATACATTTTTTGTTGTTCTTCAATTTCAAATTTTACGAGTATAAGATTCCAAGATTATTTCGATGCTAAAACAACAACTTTTCATGAGAAACGGACAAAACCGATAAAATTTCCTCCATATAGAGATTTGAGCAATTCCGAACCATAAAAGTTGCTCGACGTAGACTTTTTATTGTTCTCCTATGTAAAATTTGACGAGTATAAGCTCCATAGATTATTTCGATGCCAAAACACCAACTTTGTATCACAAATGGACAAAACCGTTGAGGGCTCTTCCATTGTTAGAATTGAGTAATTCTGAATCATCAAGGTTGATAGGTATGCACTTTTTCCCGTTTCTTCATACCCAAATTTACTAGTATTAGCTTTGAGATTGTTTTGTTGTCAAGAGAACAAATTTCGTTCTGAATTGGGCAAAACTATTAAAAATACTTGCATCGAGAGAAATGAGCAATTTCGAACCATCAAAGTTGCTCGGGATACGATTTTTATCGTTCTTCTATGTGAAATTATACGAGTATAAGATTCCAGGATTATTTTGAAGCCAAAACACCAACTTTCTATGACAAATGGACTAAACCGTTTAAAGCTCCTCCATAGAGAGAGTTGATCATCCTCAGACCACCAAAGTTGCTCGGTGTACACTTTTTATTGTTCCTCCATGTCAAATTTTATGAGTATAAGCTCCAAATATTATTTCGATACCCAAACACCAACTTTGTATAATAAATGAACAAAACCGTTAAAGAATCTTCCATGGAAAGAATTCAGCAAATCAAAATGATCAAAGTTGATTGGTATGCACTTTTTATTGTTTCTTTATGTCCAAATTTACTAGTATTCGATTCGTAGATTGTTTTGTTGTCAAGAGAACAAATTTTGCTCTAAATTGGCCAAAACTGTTAAAAACATTTCCATCGCGAGGGTTGAGCAATTTTGTTCCATCAAAGTTGCTCGGTGTACACTTTTTATTGTTCTTCTATGTCAAATTTTATAATATAAGCTTCCTAGATTATTTCGATGCCAAAACCCCAACTTTCTATGACAAATGGACAAAATCGTTAAAAGTTTCCCGATAGAGAGAATTGAGCGATTCTGAACCGTCAAAGTTGCTTGCCGCACAATTTTGACTATTCTCTTTTTTCAAATTTTACGAGTATAAGCTCCATGGATTATTTCAATGTCAAAAATGCAACTTTGTATCACAAATGGACAAAATCGTTAAAGAATTTTCCATGGACAGAATTCAGTAATTCAAAATGATCAACGTTGATAGGTATGCACTTTTTCTTGTTTCTTTCTATCCAAATTTACTAGTATTCGCTTCGGAGATTGTTTTGTTGTCAAGAGAAGAAATTTCGTTCTGAATTGGGCAAAACTATTAAAAACACTTCTATCGAGAGAGTTGAGAAATTTTGAACCATCAAAGTTGCACGGTGTATGCTTTTTATCGTTCTTCTTTGTGAAATTATACGAGTACACGATTCCAAGATTACTTCGATGCCCAAACATCACCTTTCTATGACAAATGGCCAAAAATTGTAAAAAACTTCTCCATAAAGAGAGTTGAGCAACTTCGGACCGTCAAAGTTGCTCGGTGTACACTTTTTATTGTTCTTCTATGTCAAATTTTATGTGTATAAGCTTCCTAGAATATTTCGAAGCCAAAACACCAACTTTCTTTGACAAATGGACTAAACCGGTAAAAGCTCCTCCATAGAGAGAGTTGAGCAATTTCGAACCATCAAAGTTCCTCGGGGTACGCTTTTTATCGTTCTTCTATGTGAAATTATACGAGTATAAGATTCCAAGATTATTTTGAAGCCAAAACACCAAGTTTCTATGACAAATGGACTAAACCGTTCAAAGCTCCCCCATAGAGAGAGTTGATCATCTTCGGACCACCGAAGTTGCTCGGTGTACACTTTTTATTGTTCTTTCATGTCAAATTTTATGAGTATAAGCTCCAATGATTATTTCGATGCCTAAACACCAACTTTATATAATAAATGAACAAAACCGTTAAAGAATCTTCCATGGAAAGAATTCAGCAATTCAAAATGATCAAAGTTGATAGATATGCACTTTTTATTCTTTCTTTATGTCCAAATTTACTAGTATTCGCTTCGTAGATTGTTTTGTTGTCAAGAGAACAAATTTCGTTCTAAATTGGCCAAAACTGTTAAAAACATTTCCGTCGTGAGAGCTGAGCAATTTCGTTCCATCAAAGTTGCTCGGTGTACACCTTTTATTATTCTTCTATGTCAAATTTTATGAATATAAGCTTCCTAGATTATTTCAATGCCAAAACCCCAACTTTCTATGACAAATGGACAAAATCGTTAAAAGTTCCTCCATAGAGAGAGTTGAGCGATATCGAACTGTCAAAGTTGCTTGCCGCACAATTTTTACCATTCTCTTTTGTCAAATATTGCGTATATAAGCTCCATAGATTATTTCAATGCCAAAAACCCAACTTTGTATCACAAATCGACAAAATAGTTGAAGACTCTTCCATTGATAGAATTCAGTAATTCAAAATGATCAACGTTAATAGGTATGCACTTTTGATTGTTGCTTTATGTCCAAATTTACTAATATTTGCTTCGTAGATTGTTTGGTTGTCATGAGAAGAAATTTCGTTATAAATTGGACAAAACTATTAAAAACATATCCGTCGAGAGAGTTGAGCAATTTGGTTCCATCCAAGTTGCTCGGTATACATTTTTTGTTGTTCTTCAATTTCAAATTTTACGAGTATAAGATTCCAAGATTATTTCGATGCCAAAACAACAACTTTTCATGACAAACGGACAAAACCGTTAAAATTTCCTCCACATAGAGAGTTGAGCAATTCCGAACCATAAAAGTTGCTCGACGTAGACTTTTTATTGTTTTCCTATGTAAAATTTGACGAGTATAAGCTCCACAGATTATTTCGATGCCAAAACACCAACTTTGTATCACAAATGGACAAAACCGTTGAGGGCTCTTCCATTGTTAGAATTGAGTAATTCTGAATCATCAAGGTTGA
Source organism: Euonymus europaeus (assembly GCA_963580455.1). Taxonomy (NCBI): domain Eukaryota; kingdom Viridiplantae; phylum Streptophyta; class Magnoliopsida; order Celastrales; family Celastraceae; genus Euonymus; species Euonymus europaeus. Next base: position 12,572,208 of record OY756965.1, read on the forward strand.
TAGGTATGCACTTTTTCCCGTTTCTTCATATCCAAATTTACTAGTATTAGCTTCGTAGATTGTTTTGTTGTCAAGAGAACAAATTTCGTTCTGAATTTGGCAAAACTATTAAAAATACTTGCATCGAGAGAAATGAGCAATTTCGAACCATCAAAGTTGCTCGGGATACGATTTTTATCGTTCTTCTATGTGAAATTATACGAGTATAAGATTCCAGGATTATTTTGAAGCCAAAACACCAACTTTCTATGACAAATGGACTAAACCGTTTAAAGCTCCTCCATAGAGGGAGTTGATCATCTTCAGACCACCAAAGTTGCTCGGTGTACACTTTTTATTGTTCCTCCATGTCAAATTTTATGAGTATAAGCTCCAAAGATTATTTCGATAACCAAACACCAACTTTGTATAATAAATGAACAAAACCGTTAAAGAATCTTCCATGGAAAGAATTCAGCAAATCAAAATGATCAAAGTTGATTGGTATGCACTTTTTATTGTTTCTTTATGTCCAAATTTACTAGTATTCGATTCGTAGATTGTTTTGTTGTCAAGAGAACAAATTTTGCTCTAAATTGGCCAAAACTGTTAAAAACATTTCCATCGCGAGAGTTGAGCAATTTTGTTCCATCAAAGTTGCTCGGTGTACACTTTTTAATGTTCTTCTATGTCAAATTTTATAATATAAGCTTCCTAGATTATTTCGATGCCAAAACCCCAACTTTCTATGACAAATGGACAAAATCGTTAAAAGTTTCCCGATAGAGAGAATTGAGCGATTCTGAACCGTCAAAGTTGCTTGCCGCACAATTTTGACTATTCTCTTTTTTCAAATTTTACGAGTATAAGCTCCATGGATTATTTCAATGTCAAAAATGCAACTTTGTATCACAAATGGACAAAATCGTTAAAGAATTTTCCATGGACAGAATTCAGTAATTCAAAATGATCAACGTTAATAGGTATGCACTTTTTCTTGTTTCTTTCTATCTAAATTTACTAGTATTCGCTTCGGAGATTGTTTTGTTGTCAAAAGAAGAAATTTCGTTCTGAATTGGGCAAAACTATTAAAAACACTTCTATCGAGAGAGTTGAGAAATTTTGAAGCATCAAAGTTGCTCGGTGTATGCTTTTTATCGTTCTTCTATGTGAAATTATACGAGTATACGATTCCAAGATTACTTCGATGCCCAAACATCACCTTTCTATGACAAATGGCCTAAAATTGTAAAAAACTTCTCCATAAAGAGAGTTGAGCAACTTCGGACCGTCAAAGTTGCTCGGTGTACACTTTTTATTGTTCTTCTATGTCAAATTTTATGTGTATAAGCTTCCTAGAATATTTCGAAGCCAAAACACCAACTTTCTTTGACAAATGGACTAAACCGGTAAAAGATCCTCCATAGAGAGAGTTGAGCAATTTCGAACCATCAAAGTTGCTCGGGGTACGCTTTTTATCGTTCTTCTATGTGAAATTATACGAGTATAAGATTCCAAGATTATTTTGAAGCCAAAACACCAACTTTCCATGACAAATTGGCTAAACCGTTCAAAGCTCCCCCATAGAGAGAGTTGATCATCTTCGGACCACCAAAGTTGCTCGGTGTACACTTTTTATTGTTCTTCCATGTCAAATTTTATGAGTATAAGCTCCAAAGATTATTTCGATGCCTAAACACCAACTTTATATAATAAATGAACAAAACCGTTAAAGAATCTTCCATGGAAAGAATTCAGCAATGCAAAATGATCAAAGTTGATAGATATGCACTTTTTATTCTTTCTTTATGTCCAAATTTACTAGTATTCGCTTCGTAGATTGTTTTGTTGTCAAGAGAACAAATTTCGTTCTAAATTGGCCAAAACTGTTAAAAACATTTCCGTTTTGAGAGCTGAGCAATTTCGTTCCATCAAAGTTGCTCGGTGTACACCTTTTATTATTCTTCTATGTCAAATTTTATGAATATAAGCTTCCTAGATTATTTCAATGCCAAAACCCCAACTTTCTATGACAAATGGACAAAATCGTTAAAAGTTCCTTCATAGAGAGAGTTGAGCGATATCGAACTGTCAAAGTTGCTTGCCGCACAATTTTTACCATTCTCTTTTGTCAAATTTTGCGTATATAAGCTCCATAGATTATTTCAATGCCAAAAACCCAACTTTGTATCACAAATCGACAAAATAGTTGAAGACTCTTCCATGGATAGAATTCAGTAATTCAAAATGATCAACGTCAATATGTATGCACTTTTGATTGTTGCTTTATGTCCAAATTTACTAATATTTGCTTCGTAGATTGTTTTGTTGTCATGAGAAGAAATTTCGTTATAAATTGGACAAAACTATTAAAAACATATCCGTCGAGAGAGTTGAGCAATTTGGTTCCATCCAAGTTGCTCGGTATACACTTTTTGTTGTTCTTCAATTTCAAATTTTACGAGTATAAGATTCCAAGATTATTTCGATGCCAAAACAACAACTTTTCATGACAAACGGACAAAACCGTTAAAATTTCCTCCATATAGAGAGTGGAGCAATCCCGAACCATAAAAGTTGCTCGACGTAGACTTTTTATTGTTCTCCTATGTAAAATTTGACGAGTATAAGCTCCATAGATTATTTCGATGCCAAAACATCAACTTTGTATCACAAATGGACAAAACCGTTGAGGGCTCTTCCATTGTTAGAATTGAGTAATTCTGAATCATCAAGGTTGATAGGTATGCACTTTTTCCCGTTTCTTCATATCCAAATTTACTAGTATTAGCTTCGTAGATTGTTTTGTTGTCAAGAGAACAAATTTCGTTCTGAATTGGCAAAACTATTAAAAATACTTGCATCGAGAGAAATGAGCAATTTCGAACCATCAAAGTTGCTCGGGATACGATTTTTATCGTTCTTCTATGTGAAATTATATGAGTATAAGATTCCAGGATTATTTTGAAGCCAAAACACCAACTTTCTATGACAAATGGACTAAACCGTTTAAAACTCCTCCATAGAGAGAGTTGATCATCTTCAGACCACCAAAGTTGCTCGGTGTACACTTTTTATTGTTCTTCCATGTCAAATTTTATGAGTATAAGCTCCAAAGATTATTTCGATACCCAAACACCAACTTTGTATAATAAATGAACAAAACCGTTAAAGAATCTTCCATGGAAAGAATTCAGCAAATCAAAATGATCAAAGTTGATTGTTATGCACTTTTTATTGTTTCTTTATGTCCAAATTTACTAGTATTCGATTCGTAGATTGTTTTGTTGCAAAGAGAACAAATTTTGCTCTAAATTGGCCAAAACTGTTAAAAACATTTCCATTGCGAGAGTTGAGCAATTTTGTTCCATCAAAGTTGCTCGGTGTACACTTTTTATTGTTCTTCTATGTCAAATTTTATGAATATAAGCTTCCTAGATTATTTCGATGCCAAAACCCCAACTTTCTATGACAAATGGACAAAATCGTTAAAAGTTTCCCGATAGAGAGAATTGAGCGATTCTGAACCGTCAAAGTTGCTTGCCGCACAATTTTGACTATTCTCTTTTTTCAAATTTTACGAGTATAAGCTCCATGGATTATTTCAATGTCAAAAATGCAACTTTGTATCACAAATGGACAAAATCGTTAAAGAATTTTCCATGGACAGAATTCAGTAATTCAAAATGATCAACGTTGATAGGTATGCACTTTTTGTTGTTTCTTTCTATCCAAATTTACTAGTATTCGCTTCGGAGATTGTTTTGTTGTCAAGAGAAGAAATTTCGTTCTGAATTGGGCAAAACTATTAAAAACACTTCTATCGAGAGAGTTGAGAAATTTTGAACCATCAAAGTTGCTCGGTGTATGCTTTTTATCGTTCTTCTATGTGAAATTATACGAGTATACGATTCCAAGATTACTTCGATGCCCAAACATCACCTTTCTATGACAAATGGCCAAAAATTGTAAAAAACTTCTCCATAAAGAGAGTTGAGCAACTTCGGACCGTCAAAGTTGCTCGGTGTACACTTTTTATTGTTCTTCTATGTCAAATTTTATGTGTATAAGCTTCCTAGAATATTTCGAAGCCAAAACACCAACTTTCTTTGACAAATGGACTAAACCGGTAAAAGTTCCTCCATAGAGAGAGTTGAGCAATTTCGAACCATCAAAGTTGCTCGACGTAGACTTTTTATTGTTCTCCTATAAAAAAATTTACGAGTATAAGATCCATAGATTTTTTCGATGCCAAAACACCAACTTTGTATCACAAATTGACAAAACTGTTAAAGGTTCTTCCATAGTTAGAATTGAGTAATTCTGAATCATCAACGTTGATAGGTATGAACTTTTTCTTGTTTCTTTATATCCAAATTTACTAGTATTCGCTTCGTAGATTGTTTTGTTCTCAAGAGAACAAATTTCGTTCTGAATTGAGCAAAACTATTAAAAACACTTCCTTCGAGAGAGTTGAGCAATTTCGAACCATCAAGGTTGCTCGGTTTACACTTTTTATCGTTCTTCAATGTGAAATTATACAACTATAAGATTCCAAGATTATTTCGATGCCCAAACACCACCTTTCTATTACAAATGGACAAAAACTGTTAAAAAGTTCTCCATAGAGAGAGTTGAGCAACTTCGGACCATCAAAGTTGCTCGGTGTACACTTCTTATTGTTCTTTTATGTCAAATTTTATGAGTATAAGCTTCCTAGACAATTTCGAAGACAAAACACCAACTTTCTATGACAAATGGACTAAACCGTTAAAAGTACCTCCATAGAGAGAGTGGAGAACTTCGAACCATCAAAGTTGCTCGGTGTACACTTTTTACTGTTCTTCTATGTCAAATTTTACGAGTATAAGCTTCCTAGATTATTTTGAAGCCAAAAACACCAACTTTCTATGACAAATGGACTAAATCGTTGAAAGCTCCTCAATAGAGAGAGTTGATCATCTTCGGACCAGCAAAGTTGCTCGGTGTACGCTTTTTATTGTTCTTCCATGTCAAATTTTATGAGTATAAGCTCCAAAGATTATTTCGATGCCCAAACACCAACTTTATATAATAAATGAACAAAACCGTTAAAGAATCTTCCATGGAAAGAATTCAGCAATTCAAAGTGATCAAAGTTGATAGGTATGCACTTTTTATTGTTTTTTATGTCCAAATTTACTAGTATTCGCTTCGTAGATTGTTTTGTTGTCAAGAGAACAAATTTCGTTCTAAATTGTCCAAAACTGTTAAAAACATTTCCATCGCGAGAGTTGAGCAATTTCGTTCCATCAAAGTTGCTCGGTGTACACTTTTTATTGTTCTTCTAGATTATTTCGATGCCAAAACCCCAACTTTCTATGACAAATGGACAAAATCGTTAAAAGTTTCTCGATAGAGAGAGTTGAGCGATTTTGAACCGTCAAAGTTGCTTGCCGCACAAGTTTGACTATTCTCTTTTTTCAAATTTTACGAGTATAAGCTCCATAGATTATTTTGATGTCAAAAATGCAACTTGTATCACAAATGGACAAAATCGTTAAAGAATTTTCCATGGACAGAATTCAGTAATTCAAAATGATCAACGTTGATAGGTATACACTTTTTATTGTTTCTTTATGTCCAAATTTACTAATATTCGCTTCGTAGATTGTTTTGTTGTCATGAGAACAAATTTCGTTATAAATTGGAAAACGCTATTAAAAACATATCCGTCGAGAGAGTTGAGCAATTTTATTCCATCAAAGTTGCTCGGTGTACACTTTTTATTATTCTTCAATGTCAAATTTTACGAGTATAAGATTCCAAGATTATTTCGATGCAAAAACAACAACTTTGTATGACTAATGGACAAAACCGTTAAAAGTTCCTCCATAGAGAGAGTTAAGCAATTCCAAACCACCAAAGTTGCTCGACGTAGACTTTTTATTGTTCTCCTATAAAAAACTTTACGAGTATGAGATCCATAGATTTTTTCGATGCCAAAACACCAGCTTTGTATCACAAATTGACAAAACCGTTAAAGGCTCTTCCATAGTTAGAATTGAGTAATTCTGAATCATCAACGTTGATAGGTATGAACTTTTTCTTGTTTCTTTATATCCAAATTTACTAGTATTCGCTTCGTAGATTGTTTTGTTCTCAAGACAACAAATTTCGTTCTGAATTGGGCAAAACTATTAAAAACACTTCCATCGAGAGAGTTGAGCAATTTCGAACCATCAAGGTTGCTCGGTTTACACTTTTTATCGTTCTTCAATGTGAAATTATAAGAATATAAGATTCCAAGATTATTTCGATACCCAAACACCACCTTTCTATTATAAATGGAGAAAAACTGTTATAAAGTTCTCCATAGAGAGAGTTGAGCAACTTCGGACCATCAAAGTTGCTCGGTGTACACTTCTTATTGTTCTTTTATGTCAAATTTTATGAGTATAAGCTTCCTAGACAATTTCGAAGCCAAAACACCAACTTTCTATGACAAATGGACTAAACCGTTAAAAGTACCTCCATAGAGAGAGTGGAGCAACTTCGAACCATCAAAGTTGCTCGGTGTACACATTTTTATTGTTCTTCTATGTCAAATTTTACGAGTATAAGCTTCCTAGATTATTTTGAAGCCAAAAACACCAACTTTCTATGACAAATGGACTAAATCGTTCAAAGCTCCTCAATAGAGAGTTGATCATCTTCGGACCAGCAAAGTTGCTCGGTGTACGCTTTTTATTGTTCTTCCATGTCAAATTTTATGAGTATAAGCTCCAAAGATTATTTCGATGCCCAAACACCAACTTTATATAATAAATGAACAAAACCGTTAAAGAATCTTCCATGGAAAGAATTCAGCAATTCAAAGTGATCAAAGTTGATAGGTATGCACTTTTTATTGTTTCTTTATGTCCAAATTTATTAGTTTTCGCTTCGTAGATTGTTTTGTTGTCAAGAGCACAAATTTCGTTCTAAATTGTCCAAAACTGTTAAAAACATTTCCATCGCGAGAGTTGAGCAATTTCGTTCCATCAAAGTTGCTCGGTGTACACTTTTTATTGTTCTTCTATGTCAAATTTTATGAATATACGCTTCCTAGATTATTTCGATGCGAAAACCCAACTTTCTATGACAAATGGAAAAAATCGTTAAAAGTTTCTCGATAGAGAGAGTTGAGCGATTTTGAACCGTCAAAGTTGCTTGCCGCACAGGTTTGACTATTCTCTTTTTTCAAATTTTACGAGTATAAGCTCCATAGATTATTTCGATGTCAAAAATGCAACTTTGTATCACAAATGGACAAAATCGTTAAAGAATTTTCCATGGACAGAATTCAGTAATTCAAAATGATCAACGTTGATAGGTATACACTTTTTATTGTTTCTTTATGTCCAAATTTACTAATATTCGCTTCGTAGATTGTTTTGTTGTCATGAGAACAAATTTCGTTATAAATTGGAAAAAGCTATTAAAAATATATCCGTCGAGAGAGTTGAGCAATTTTGTTCCATCAAAGTTGCTCGGTGTACACTTTTTATTGTTCTTCAATGTCAAATTTTACGAGTATTAGATTCCAAGATTATTTCGATGCAAAAACAACAACTTTGTATGACTAATGGACAAAACCGTTAAAAGTTCCTCCATAGAGAGAGTTAAGCAATTCCAAACCACCAAAGTTGCTCGACGTAGACTTTTTATTGTTCTCCTATAAAAAATTTTACGAGTATGAGATCCATAGATTTTTTCGATGCCAAAACACCAACTTTGTATCACAAATTGAGGAAACCGTTAAAGGCTCTTCCATAGTTAGAATTGAGTAATTCTGAATCATCAACGTTGATAGGTATGAACTTTTTCTTGTTTCTTTATATCCAAATTTACTAGTATTCGCTTCGTAGATTGTTTTGTTCTCAAGAGAACAAATTTCGTTCTGAATTGGGCAAAACTATTAAAAACACTTCCATCGAGAGAGTTGAGCAATTTCGAACCATCAAGGTTGCTCGGTGTACACTTTTTATCGTTCTTCAATGTGAAATTATACGAATATAAGATTCCAAGATTATTTTGATACCCAAACACCACCTTTCTATTACAAATGGACAAAAACTGTTAAAAAGTTCTCCATAGAGAGAGTTGAGCAACTTCGGACCATCAAAGTTGCTCGTTGTACACTTCTTATAGTTATTTTATGTCAAATTTTATGAGTATAAGCTTCCTAGAAAATTTCGAAGCCAAAACACCAACTTTCTATGACAAATGGACTAAACCGTTAAAAGTACCTCCATAGAGAGAGTGGAGCAACTTCGAACCATCAAAGTTGCTCGGTGTACACTTTTTATTGTTCTTCTATGTCAAATTTTACGAGTATAACCTTCCTAGATTATTTGGAAGCCAAAAACACCAACTTTCTATGACAAATAGACTAAACCGGTAAAAGTTCCTCCGTAGAGAGAGGTGAGCAATTTCGAACCATCAAAGTTGCTCGACGTAGACTTTTTATTGTTCTTCCATGTCAAATTTTATGAGTATAAGCTCCAAAGATTATTTCGATGCCCAAACACCAACTTTATATAATAAATGAACAAAACCGTTAAAGAATCTTCCATGGAAAGAATTCAGCAATTCAAAGTGATCAAAGTTGATAGGTATGCACTTTTTATTGTTTCTTTATGTCCAAATTTACTAGTATTCGCTTCGTAGATTGTTTTGTTGTCAAGAGAACAAATTTCGTTCTAAATTGTCCAAAACTGTTAAAAACATTTCCATCGCGAGAGTTGAGCAATTTCGTTCCATCAAAGTTGCTCGGTGTACACTTTTTATTGTTCTTCTAGACTATTTCGATGCCAAAACCCCAACCTTCTATGACAAATGGACAAAATCATTAAAATTTTCTCGATAGAGAGAGTTGAGCGATTTTGAACCGTCAAAGTTGCTTGCCGCACAAGTTTGACTATTCTCTTTTTTCAAATTTTACGAGTATAAGCTCCATAGATTATTTCGATGTCAAAAATGCAACTTTGTATCACAAATGAACAAAATCTTAAAGAATTTTCCATGGACAGAATTCAGTAATTCAAAATGATCAACGTTGATAGGTATACACTTTTTATTGTTTCTTTATGTCCAAATTTACTAATATTCGCTTCGTAGATTGTTTTGTTGTCATGAGAACAAATTTCTTTATAAATTGGAAAAAGCTATTAAAAACATATCCGTCGAGATAGTTGAGCAATTTTGTTCCATCAAAGTTGCTCGGTGTACACATTTTATTGTTCTTCAATGTCAAATTTTACGAGTATAAGATTCCAAGATTATTTCGATGCAAAAACAACAACTTTGTATGACTCATAGACAAAACTGTTAAAAGTTCCTCCAAAGAGAGAGTTGAGCAATTCCGAACCATCAAAGTTGCTCTAAGTAGACTTTTTATTGTTCTCCTATAAAAAATTTTACGAGTATAAGACCCATAGATTATTTCGATGCCAAAACACCAACTTTGTATCACAAATTGACAAAATCGTTAAAGGCTCTTCCATAGTTAGAATTGAGTAATTTTGAATCATCAACGTTGATAGGTATGCACTTTTTCTTGTTTCTTTATATCCAAATTTACTAGTATTCGCTTCGTAGATTGTTTTGTTCTCAAGAGAACAAATTTCGTTCTGAATTGGGCAAAACTATTAAAAACACTTCCATCGAGAGAGTTGAGCAATTTCGAACCATCAAGGTTGCTCGGTGTACACTTTTTATCGTTCTTCAATGTGAAATTATACGAATATAAGATTCCAAGATTATTTCGATACCCAAACACCACCTTTCTATTACAAATGGACAAAAACTGTTAAAAAGTTCTCCATAGAGAGAGTTGTGCAACTTCGGACCATCAAAGTTGCTCGGTGTACACTTCTTATTGTTCTTCTATGTCAAATTTTATGAATATACGCTTCCTAGATTATTTCGATGCCAAAACCACAACTTTCTATGACAAATGGACAAAATCATTAAAAGTTTCTCGATAGAGAGAGTTGAGCGATTTTGATCCGTCAAAGTTGGTTGCCGCACAATTTTGACTATTCTCTTTTTTCAAATTTTACGAGTATAAGCTCCATAGATTATTTCGATCTCAAAAATGCAACTTTGTACCACAAATGGACAAAATCGTTAAAGAATTTTCCATGGACAGAATTCAGTAATTCAAAATGATCAACGTTGATAGGTATACACTTTTTATTGTTTCTTTATGTCCAAATTTACTAATATTCGCTTCGTAGATTGTTTTGTTGTCATGAGAAAAAATTTCGTTATAAATTGGAAAAAGCTATTAAAAACATATCCGTCGGGAGAGTTGAGCAATTTTGTTCCATCAAAGTTGCTCGGTGTACACTTTTTATTGTTCTTCAATGTCAAATTTTACGAGTATTAGATTCCAAGATTATTTCGATGCAAAAACAACAACTTTGTATGACTAATGGACAAAACCGTTAAAAGTTCCTCCATAGAGAGAGTTAAGCAATTCCAAACCACCAAAGTTGCTCGACGTAGACTTTTTATTGTTCTCCTATAAAAAAATTTACGAGTATGAGATCCATAGATTTTTTCGATGCCAAAACACCAACTTTGTATCACAAATTGAGGAAACCGTTAAAGGCTCTTCCATAGTTAGAATTGAGTAATTCTGAATCATCAACGTTCATAGGTATGCACTTTTTCTTGTTTCATTATATCCAAATTTACTAGTATTCGCTTCGTAGATTGTTTTGTTCTCAAGAGAACAAATTTCGTTCTGAATTGGGCAAAACTATTAAAAACACTTCCATCGAGAGAGTTGAGCAATTTCGAACCATCAAAGTTGCTCGGTGTACTATTTTTATCGTTCTTCTATGTGAAATTATACGACTATAAGATTCCAAGATTATTTCGATGCTCAAACACCACCTTTCTATTACAAATGGACAAAAACTATTAAAAAGTTCTCCATAGAGAGAGTTGAGCAACTTCAGACCATCAAAGTTGCTCGGTGTACACTTTTTATTGTTCTTTTATGTAAAATTTTATGAGCATAAGCTACCTAGACTATTTTGAAGCCAAAACACCAACTTTCTATGACAAATAGACTAAACCGTTAAAAGCACCTCCGTAGAAAAGTGGAGCAACTTCGAACCTCCAAAGTTGCTCGGTGTACACTTTTTATTGTTCTTCTATGTCAAATTTTACGAGTATAAGCTTCCTAGATTATTTTGAAGCCAAAACACCGACTTTCTATGACAAATGGACTAAACCGTTCAAAGCTCCTCCATAGAGAGAGTTGATCATCTTTGGATCATCAAAGTTGCTCAGTGTACAATTTTTATTGTTCTTCCATGTCAAATTTTATGAGTATAAGCTTCATAAATTATTTCGATGCCCAAACACCAACATTGTATAACAAATGAACAAAACCGTTAAAGAATCTTCCATGGAAAGAATTCAACAATTCAAAATGATCAAAGTTGATAGGTATGCACTTTTTATTGTTTCTTTATGTCCAAATTTACTAGTATTCGCTTCGTAGATTGTTTTGTTGTCAAGAGAACAAATTTCGTTCTAAATTGGCCAAAACAGTTAAAAACATTTTCGTCGCAAGAGTTGAGAAATTTCGTTCTATCAAAGTTGGTCGGTGTACACTTTTTATTTTATAAATATAAGATTCCAAGATTATTTCGATGCAAAAACAACTTTGTACGACAAATGGACAAAACCGTTAAATGTTCCTCCATAGAGAGAGTTGAGCAATTCCGAACCATCAAAATTGCTCGACGTAGACTTTTTATTGTTCTCCTATGTAAAATTTTACGAGTATAAGATCCATAAATTATTTCGATGCCAAAACACCAACTTTGTATCACAAATGGACAAAACCGTTAAAGGCTCTTCCATAGTTAGAATTGAGTAATTCTGAATCATCAACGTTGATAGGTATGCACTTTTTCTTGTTTCTTTATATCCAAATTTACTAGTATTCGCTTCGTATATTGTTTTGTTGTCAATAGAACAAATTTCATTTTCGAATTGGGCAAAACTATTAAAAACACTTCCATCGAGAGAGTTGAGCAATTTTGAACCATCAAAGTTGCTCGGTGTACGCTTTTTATCGTTCTTTTATGTGAAATTATACGAGTATAACATTTCAAGATTATTTTGATGCCCAAACACCACCTTTTTATGACAAATGGACAAAAACTGTTAAAAACTTCTCCATAGAGAGAGTTGAGCAACTCGGACCACCAAAGTTGCTTGGTGTATACTTTTTATTATTCTTTTATGTCAAATTTTAGGAGTACAAGCTTCCTAGACTATTTTGAAGCCAAAACACCAACTTTCTTTGACAAATGGACTAAACCATTAAAAGCACCTCCGTAGAGAGAGTGGAGCAAATTCGAACCATCAAAGTTGCTTGGTGTACACTTTTTATTGTTCTTCTACGTCAAATTTTACGAGTATAAGCTTTCTAGATTATTTTGAAGCCAAAACACCAACTTTCTATGACAAATGGACTAAACCGTTTAAAGCTCCGCCATAGAGAGATTTGATCATCTTCGGACCATCAAAGTTTCTCGGTGTACACTTTTTATTGTTCTTCCATGTCAAATTTTATGAGCATAAGCTGCATAGATTATTTCGATGCCCAAACACCAACTTTGTATCACAAATGAACAAACCCGTTAAAGAATCTTCCATGGAAAGAATTCAGCAATTCAAAATCATCAAAGTTGATAGGTATGCACTTTTTATTGTTTATTTATGTCCAAATTTACTAGTATTCGCTTCGTAGATTGTTTTTCTTTCAAGAGAACAAATTTCATTCTAAATTGGCTAAAACTGTTAAAAACATTTCGGTCGCGAGAGTCGAGCAATTTCGTTCCATCAAAGTTGCTCGGTGTACACTTTTTATTGTTCTTCTATTTCAAATTTTATGAATATAAGCTTCCTAGATTATTTCGATGCCAAAACTCCAACTTTCTATGAAAAATGGACAAAATCGTTGAAAGTTCCTCCATAGAGAGAGTTGAGCGATTCCGAACCGTCAAAGTTGCTTGCCGCACAATTTTTACTATTCTCTTTTGTAAAATTTTACGAGTATAAGCTCCATAGATTATTTCGATGCCGAAAATTCAACTTTGTATCACAAATGGACAAAATTGTTAAAGGCTTTTCCATGGACAAAATTCAGTAATTCAAAATGATCAACGTTGATAGGTATGCATTTTTTATTATTTCTTTATGTCCAAATTTACTAATATTCGCTTCGTAGATTGTTTTGTTGTCATGAGAACAAATTTCGTTATAAATTGGAAAACACTATTAAAAACATATTCGCCGAGAGAGTTGAGAAATTTCGTTCTATCAAAGTTGCTCGGTGTACACTTTTTATTGTTTTTCAATGTCAAATTTTACAAGTATAAGATTCCAAGATTATTTCGATCCAAAAACAACAACTTTGTACGACAAATTGACAAAACCGTTAAAAGTTCCTCCATAGAGAGAGTTGAGCAATTCCGAACCATGAAAGTTGCTCGACGTAGATTATAAGATCCACAGATTATTTCGATGCCAAAACACCAACTTTGTATCACAAATGGACAAAACCGTTAAAGGCTCTTCCATAGTTAGAATTGAGTAATTCTGAATCATCAACGTTGATAGGTATGCATTTTTTCTTGTTTCTTTATATCCAAAATTACTAGTATTCACTTCGTAGATTGTTTTGTTGTCAAGAGAACAAATTTCGTTCTGAATTGGGCAAAACTATTAAAAACACTTTCATCGAGAGAGTTGAGCAATTTCGAACCATCAAAGTTGCTCGGTGTATGCTTTTTATCGTTCTTCTACGTGAAATTATATGAGTATAAGATTCCAAGATTATTTCGATGCCCAAACACCACCTTTCTATGACAAATGGTCAAAAACCGTTAAGAACATCTCCGTAGAGAGAGTTGGGCAACTTCAGACCATCAAAGTTGCTCGGTGTACACTTTTTATTGTTCTTTTACGTTAAATTTTATGAGTATAAGCTTCCTAGACTATTTCAAACCAAAACACCAACTTTGTATGACAAATGGACTAAACCGTTAAAAGCTACTCCATAGAGAGAGTGGAGCAACTTCGAACCATCAAAGTTGCTCGGTGTACACTTTTTATTGTTCTTCTATGTCTAATTTTAAGAGTACAAGTTTCCAAGATAATTTTGACGGGAAAACCCCAACTTTCTATTACAAATGGATAAAATCGTTAAAAGCTCCTCCATAGAGAGAGTTGAGAAACTTCGGACCAACAAAGTTGCTCGTTGTACACTTTTTATTGTTCTTCTATGTCAAATTTTATGAGTGTGAACTTCCTAGATTATTTTGAAGCGAAAACACCAACTTTCTATGACAAATGGACTAAACCGTTCAAAGCTCCCCCATAGAGAGAGTGGAGCAACTTCAAACCATCAAAGTTGCTCGGTATACACTTTTTATTGTTCTTCTATGACAAATTTTATGAGTATGAGCTTCCAAGATTATTTCGATGAGAAAACCACAACTTTCTATGACAAATGGCCAAAATCGTTAAAATGTCCTCCATAGAGAGAGTTGAGAAATTCCCAACCGTCAAAGTTGCTGGGCACACAATTTTTATTATTCTCTTATGTCGAATTTTACGAGTATAAGCTTCCTAGTTTATTTTGAAGCCAAAACACCAACTTTCTATGGCAAATGGTCTAAACCATTCAAAGCTCCCCCATAGGGAGAGTGGAGCAACTTCGATGGTTCGAAGTTGCTCGGTGTACACTTTTTATTTTTCTTCTATGTCAAATTTTATGAGTATAAGCTTCCTAGATTATTTTGATGCCCAAATTCCAACTTTCTATGACAAATGGACAAAATGGTTAAAAGTTCCTCCACAGAGAGAGTTGAGCAATTCCGAACCGTCAAAGTTTCTCAGCGCACAGATTTTTCTATTCTCCTATGTCAAATTTTACTAGTATAAGCTCCATAGATTATTTCGACGCCAAAACCCCAACTTTGTATTACAAATGGACAACATTGATAGGTATGCACTTTTTATTGTTTCTTTATGTCCAAATTTACTAGTATTCGCTTCGTACATTGTTTTGTTGTCATGAGAACAAATTTCGTTATAAATTGGACGAAACTATTAAAAACCTATCCATCGAGAGAGTTGAGCAATTTCGTTCCATCAAAGTTGCTCGGTGACACTTTTTATTGTTCTTCAATGTCAAATTTTACGAGTATAAGATTCCAAGATTATTTCGATGCCAAAACAACAACTTTCTATGATAAATGGACAACACCGTTAAAAATTCCTCCATAGAGAGGGTTGAGCAATTCTAAACTATCAAAGTTTCTCGGCGTACAATTTTTATTGTTTCTCCTATGTCAAATTTTACGAGTATGAGCTCCATATATTATTTCGATGCCAAAAGCCCAACTTTGTATCACAAATAGACAAAAATGTTAAAGGCTCTTTCATGGATATAATTGAGAAATTCTGAATCATCAACATTGATAGGTACGCACTTTTTATTGTTTTTTATGTCCAAATTTACTAATATTCACTTCGTAGATTGTTTTGTTGCCATGAGAACAAATTTCGTTATAAATTGGCCAAAACTTTTAAAAACATATCCGTCAAGAGAGTTGAGCAATTTCGAATCGTCAAAGTTTCTCGGTGTACACTTTTTATTGTTCTTCTATGTCAAATTTTACGAGCATGAGCTTCAAAGATTATTTAGACGGTAAAACCTCAACTTTCTATGACAAATGGATAAAACTGTTAAAAGCTCCTCCATAGAGAGAGTAGAGAAACTTCGGACCAACAAAGTTGCTCGGTGTACACTTTTTATTATTCTTCTAAGTCAAATTTTACGAGTATAAGCATCCTAGACTATTTTGAAGCCAAAACAACAACTTTCTATGATAAATGGACTAAACCGTTCAAAGCTCCTCCATAGAGAGAGTGGAGCAACCCGAACCATCAAAGTTGCTCGGTGTACACTTTTTATTATTCTTCTATGAAAAATTTTACGAGTATAAGCTTCCTAGATTATTTCGATGAGAAAACCACAACTTTCTATGACAAATGGACAAAATCGTTAAAAGTTCCTCCATAGAGAGAGTTGAGTAATTCCGAACCGTCAAAGTTGCTCGGCGCGCAATTTTTACTGTTCTCTTATGTCAAGTTTTATGAGTGTAAGCTTCCTAGATTATTTGAAGGCTAAATACCAACTTTCTATGACAAATGGACTGAACCGTTCAATGCTCCTCCGTAGAGAGAGTGAAGCAACTTCGAATCATCAAAGTTGCTCTCTGTACACTTTTTATTGTTCTTCTATGTTAAATTTTATGAGTATAAGCTTCCCAGATTATTTCAATGCCAAAACCCCAACTTTCTATGACAAATGGACAAAATCGTTAAAACTTCCTCTATAGAGAGAGTTGAGTAATTATGAACCGTCAAAGTTGCTCGGCGCGCAAATTTTTCTATTCTCCTATGTCAAATTTTGCGAGTATAAGCTCCATAGATTATTTCGATGCCAAAATCCCAACGTCGTATCACAAATGGACAAAATCATTAAAGACTTTTCCATCGATAGAATTCAGTAATTCAAAATGATCAACATTGATAGGTATGCACTTTTTATTGTTTCTTTATCTCCAAATTTACTAATATTCGCTTCGTAGATTATTTTGTTGTCATGAGAACAAATTTCGTTATAAATTGAACAAAACTATTAAAAACATATCCGTCGGGAGAGTTGAGCAATTTCGTTCCATCAAAGTTGCTCGGTGTACAGTTTTTATTGTTCTTCAATGTCAAATTTTACGAGTATAAGATTCCAAGATTATTTCGATGCAAAAACAACAACTTTTTATGACAAACGGACAAAACCATTCAAAGTTCCTCCATAGAGAGAGTTGAGCAATTCCGAACCATCAAAGTTGCTCGACGTAGACTTTTTATTGTTCTCCTATGTAAAATTTTACGAGTATAAGATCCATAGATTATTTTGATGCCAAAACACCAACTTTGTATCACAGATGGACAAAACCGTTAAAGGCTCTTCCATGGTTAGAATTGAGTAATTCTGAATCATCAACGTTGATAGGTATGTACTTTTCTTGCTTCTTTATATCCAAATTTACTAGTATTCACTTCATAGATTGTTTTGTTGTCAAGAGAACAAATTTCGTTTTGAATTGGGCAAAACTATTAAAAACACTTCCATAGAGAGAGTTGAGCAATTTCGAACCATCAAAGTTGCACGGTGTACGCTTTTTATCGTTTTTCTATGTGAAATTATACGAGTATAGGATTCCAAGATTATTTCGATGCCCAAATACCACCTTTCTATGACAAATGGACAAAACCGTTAAAAACTTCTCCATAGAGAGAGTTGAGCAACTTCTGTGAAACCCCGACAAAAAAAAATAGTTTTGAGCTTGGTTCGATAAATGGGTCATAACTTTTAGTATACGTGTCGGTTTCGGGCCCGTAATATATCAAATCGAAGCTTGGACCGAGCCGGAATATAAATTTTAGAAAAACTGGGTTTCTGAAAAGCAGAAACCGTCCGGACACCCTAAACATCCATCCGGACGGTTTGTGCTGGAACTAAGGCAGAGAAATTTTGAGGGAGAAATTTTGTTGCTGTGAATAGTAGACCATCCGGACACCCTATCTAGGCGTCCGGACGGTTAAGCCTACAAGGTAGGCAAAGTGTTGAGAGAACAGTGAAGCGTCTGGACGGCCACTTGGGGCGTCCGTACGGTTGATGGGAAACCAGTTTTTATTGAGGAAAGATAGACAAATTCCTGCATATTTTTTCTTGGAGGAGCCCGACTAGAGAGAGAAAGAGAGAGAGAAGAAGAGAGAGAAGGAGCTTTTGGTTGAAGTTTGGCTTGGGAATTGAAGATTTGTGACCATTGAAGCTTGGGGAGGAAGATTCAAGCTTGATTTTGGAGTTTTGGTAAGTTTTCCGTAGTTTTTGAAATTCTAGGTTTTTGTTAGATTTGTTTGATTCTTAGGGAGATGAGCTCTATGCTTTAGATATGTTGATTATAGGTTGATTTTGGATGTTTATGTAGATTGGTTTGTGTTTTGGAGTTGAGTTGAGCTTGGAGTGAGTTTGGAGGATTTTGGAGGATTTTGGAAGGAATTTCTAGAGAGAGAAGTAAGTGATTTCGAATTTATTGATTTAAATTGATGTTTATATGAGTTGTGGTTGATATATTGATGCGTGTGAGGGTTCGGTTTCGCCACATTGTAGGTTTGGGCAAACCGAAACCCTAGGAATGGAATTTGGGGATTTGTGGTAAATTGCTCGACACGAGGTAGGGGATTTCCAACCTTTCTTTCTATCGTTTATTCTCGATATTCTAAAGAGCGTTTCGATTCTTCATTGGTCATTTATTTGTGTTTCCGCCTTAATTGCTTCTAAGGGGAGATGAGGCTTCTTGTGAAATGTTGTTAATTCTTGATATTGCATGACCGAATATGTGTGTTCCATCACCTATGGGCACGACGTGATTTTCCGTTCATGCATCATGGTAGTTATGTATATATATATGTAGGTTGTTCTTATATATATCTTTTCGGCATGTCATGGCATTAATGCATTAGAGTTGCATGGGGAACCGGGTATGGACTCGGGTCTCCTTAGGATTCTTGAAAGCTACTTGGAGGGATGACGAGGTGATGAGAGTTACCACCGAGTCATGTGAGCTCCAAGTAGGTTAACGCACTAGAGGTATGGTTCATGAGGGACCTTGCCTAGAGTGGTGCGGGCGTGGTAGGATCACGCAACCGGGTAATCCAAGAGCGTTGATGTTGGGGAGCTTGCTCCTGTTCAATAGTCATGGTTAGCGACCATGATATTGATGAGTTGATTTGGTGAGCTTTGCTCATGTTCGATATTACATGGAAAGAGCCATGGTATCAATGATGTTTGCTCATTGAGGGGATTGCCCGGGTTGATGTTCTATGTGATTGTTGAGTATACGTGCATGTGGTAGGTTACATATTGTTGCATAGCCTATTGTTTCAGATTCGGCCTTATACTCATGTTACTCATAACCCTACTGAGCTTCTTGCTCACCCTCTATTTTCATTCCTTCCCACAGGTGATACTGGTATAGGTACAGGTACTAGTGGAGCGGATCAGTGAGAGCGGGATGTGACATGGATGGCCCTGGGTAGGACGTGGGTGCTAGAGAGATACTATAAGCACGTATTTTGTATATGATGTATTGATGTTTATTCATGATATTCTTATAACCATTTGGCACCAGAGGGTGTATGCATGATTTGTGCGGAGTTATTTTTATGGTTATATGATATTATGAAATTGATGATTTGATTTTGACTATCAGTTTGTGCATGCTGGTAGTGGATGGCCTGAGGCCCCTAGGATCAGGATTGCATGTGATTGAGGCCTGAGGCCTAGCTAGGTTGCTAGTGTGATGGATTGTATATTTATTGCTGCACGTTCTCTGATGTAGGCGGGGACTCTCCGATATACGGGGAGATGCCGCCGGATTTCCGGTCCGCCGGATGATCGCACTAGCGGCCTAGGACGGTGCCGGAGGGCACCCGTGGCGTGCCCGGGCCGGGGCATCACAATTTGGTATCAGAGCGAGGTTGGTTTGTTTGTTTGTTTATATGTAGGATCGGGGATGGGTCCTAGATGTATGGTAGTTTAATCCAGGCCATGTCACAACTGCTGCTGATCCGGTATGTTTTCTAGTCCCTAATAAATCCTCTGTTGAGTTGTGTATAAATGGTATTGTCTGTTTGCCATGCAGATGAATACCCGTAGAACTACCAGGTCCGAGAGTGGGACTGAGGTACCTCGTGGCAGAGGTTGACGGGGAGTTGGTAGGGGCTGAGGTAGAGGTCGTAGTGTTGGGGTGGAACGTGTTACTAGAGGCACACCTAGCACTGAGGATTCGGTTCCGAATGTGGATCCGGAGTTGAGAGAGGAGGAGATAGATCCTGAGGGACTACCGACTGAGAGTGCTGATCAGCAGGCACCACCTGCAGGACCTGTTGCTCCTATTACCACAGGGGGGTAACCGGTGACGATGGAGGGGTTAGCTAGTTTCATGATGAGTATGGTGCAGACACAGGCACAGACGATAGCACAAGCAGTGGCTCAGACGATAGGTGCAACTGGCACTCATAGTGAGGGAGTGGTACCCGAGGCTACTACTGAGGTAGCTACAGCACCGAGAGCTGGAAGGGGTATGTATGAGGTGGATCAGCTGAGGAGGATTTCTCCTCCAACCTTTTCTGGAGATGGAAAGGGTGTGAGGGCGGAGGAGTGGTTCAATCAGTTGAGCATGAGGATGGATACGTTGGAGATACCCGATGAACGACGGGTGAAGTTTGTTTTCTATTATCTGAGTGGAGTGGCCTATGAATGGTGGATGTCTATGGGTCAAAGGCGGAATGAGCTGACTTGGACTTCTTTTGAGCAGTTGTTCATGCAGAAGTTTGTGCCGAGACCTCTGCAGACTGAGAAGGCCAAGCAATTTCTAGATTTGTTGCAGACATCAGAGATGACGGTGTCTCAGTACACTAAGCAGTTTGAGGAGTTGTATCGGTTTGGGAGAGAGTTTGCTCCGACCGATGCAAAGAAGGCGGCAAGGTACCGAGATGGGTTGCTACCCAGTCTTGGGAGGATGGTGATGGCCACTAGGGTGATATCGTATGATGACACAATTGAGATGGCGTTGGACTTTGAGTTGAGTGAGCGGAATGAGGCTCAGAGGAAGCGTCCGGTGACTGAGGGTAGTAGTGGTGGTGGTGGCAGCCACAAGAAGTAGAGGACTGATTTTCGTCATCAGAAAGGGGACCGAAACAAGGGTGCAAGGCCCCTAGGGGGCAAGGTGACGTGTTACAAGTGTGGGAAAGAAGGGCACATGATAAAGGAGTGCAGATCTTCCAGATTTAGATGCTTTGGTTGTGGCAAGTTGGGCCACAAGAAGAGTGAGTGTCCGCAGAGCAACCAGGGAGGGCAGCATCAGCCTCAGATACCGGGAGTACCACTTCCAACTCTTCCTTCCACTGTTCCATCAGGAGGGGAGGGCGAGGTGGAGGCAGACAGTCTCAGCAGCAGCAGTATGCATTGACGGATGGTCGTGTCTTTGCTATGTGACATCAGGAGGCACAAGAGCATCCCAACTTCATTGGAGGTATATTTTTGATTTCGAATTGTTGGGGAAGAGTCTTGTTTGATTCTGGAGCTACCTCATCATTTATTACTAGTTCGTTAGCGAACGCACTAGCGGTGGAGATTTCGCCGATTAGGAGAATGTTTACGGTGTCCTCACCATTCGGGCACTTTACCACGTTGGAGGGAGTAATGTTCGGTTGTGAGTGTCGGTTTGGAGAAATATCTCTACAAGCTGATTTGTATGTGTTAGATTTCAAAGACTTCGATGTGATACTCGGAGTGGATTGGTTGACAAAGCACCAAGGAGTGCTTGACTTTTGGCAAAGGAGAATCACTCTTAGAGTACCGGAGGGTGGGGTGATTCACTTACAGGGATCGAAGGGGATGCCATGTCCTCATTTCATGGATAACCCTTCGTATCTGGATTGTAGAGTCGCAAGTTTGGTGACTTCGGCTCCTTAGGGAGATGTAGTTACTATGATTCGGGTAGTGGAAGAGTTTATGAATGTATTTCCGGAAGGGTTGCCGGGATTACCTCCGAAGAGGGAGATTGACTTTGCTATTGAGTTGCATCCGAATGTCAAGCCGATTTTGATTCCGCCGTACCGGATGGCTCCAGCAGAGTTGAAGGAGTTAAGTTCTCAATTAGAGGAGTTGCTAGACTTGGGATTCATTAGACCGTGTGTGTCCCCGTGGGGAGCACCGGTGTTGTTCGTCAAGAAGAAGGACGGAAGTTTGAGGATGTGTATTGATAATAGGCAATTGAATAAGGTTACAGTGAGGAATAAGTATCCGTTGCCTAGGATCAATGATTTGTTTGACCAATTGAGAGGTGCTAGGCATTTCTCTAAGATTGACTTGAGGTCGGGTTATCATCAGTTGAGGATTAAGGATGAGGATATCCAGAAAACAGCGTTTAGAACTCGTTATGGGCATTATGAGTTTCCTGTGATGCCGTTTGGGTTGACAAATGCCCCAGCGGTGTTCATGGACCTAATGCAAAGGGTTCTTAAACCGTTTTTGGATAACTTTGTGGTGGGTTTTATAGATGATATATTGATTTATTCTCCTACGGAGGAAGAGCATGAGGAACACTTGAGAGTAGTGTTACAGAAGTTGAGGGAGAATCAAATGTATGCTAAATTGAGTAAGTGTGAATTTTGGGCACGAAAGTAAAGTTCCTAGGCCATGTGATCACTCAAGAAGGCATAGCGGTTGACTACTCCAAGGTTGAGTCGGTTTTCAATTGGGAGAGACCAAAGAATGTGACGGAGATCCGGAGTTTTCTAGGATTGGCGGGTTACTACCGGAGATTTATTAAGGATTTTTCGAGAGTTGCTTCGCCAATGACGCAGCTTACAAAGAAGGGCACACCGTTTGTGTGGACAGACGAGTGTGAAGCCGCATTTGAGGAGTTGAAGAAGAGGTCGACAACACCTCCAGTGTTAGTGGTTCCGGAAAGGAATGTAGGCTACCAGGTGTATTGCGATGCGTCTGTAGTTGGTTTAGGGTGTGTGTTGATGCAACGGGGCCGAGTGATAGAGTATGGTTCAATGTTGCTCAAGGCATATGAGATAAATTATCCGGTGCATGATTTGGAGTTAGCGGCAGTGGTGTTTGCACTTAAGCAATGAAGGTATTCATGCATGAGTGGCGAATTGTGGAGACAATCAATGAGTTTGGATTAGAGTTGAAGAGCCAAGAGGAAAAGATGCATTTGTGTTCTATAACTTCGAGACCTATGATGGTTCAGAAGGTTATAGATGCACAGAATGGAGATCATACATTTGATGTAATTGATGAGAGTCTTGGATGGGTTCGAGGGAATGATGGTGGAGTACGATATGCGGGAAGGTTAGTGGTTCCCGAAGATGATGAGTTGAGACAAGAGATTCTAAAGGAAGCACATCGTTCTTGGTTTGCTATGCATCCTGAGGGTACGAAGATGTACAGAGACTTGAGGCGGAGTTTCTGGTGGAAGGGAATGAAGGCCGATGTTGCTAGATTTGTGACGAAGTGTCTTACTTGTCAACAAGTGAAGGCAGAGCATCAGAGACCAGCTGGATTGTTGCAACCCTTACCGGTAGCAAAATGGAAATGGGCGCACAACTTTTATTTTTCTTCTATGTCAAATTTTATGAGTATAAGCTTCCTAAATTATTTTGATGCCCAAACCCCAACTTTCTATGACGAATGGACAAAATCGTTAAAAGTTCCTCCACAGAGAGAGTTGAGCAATTCCGAACCGTCAAAGTTGCTCAGCGCATAGATTTTTCTATTCTCCTATGTCAAATTTTACTAGTATAAGCTCCATAGATTATTTCGATGCCAAAACCCCAACTTTGTATTACAAATGGACAAAATTGTTAAAGACTTTTCCATGGATAGAATTCAGTCATTCAAAATGATCAACGTTGATAGGTATGCACTTTTTATTGTTTCTTTATGTCCAAATTTACTAGTATTCGCTTCGTACATTGTTTTGTTGTCATGAGAACAAATTTCTTCATAAATTGGACGAAACTATTAAAAACTTATCCGTCGAGAGAGTTGAGCAATTTCGTTCCATCAAAGTTGCTCGGTGACACTTTTTATTGTTCTTCAATGTCAAATTTTACGAGTATAAGATTCCAAGATTATTTCGATGCCAAAACAACAACTTTCTATGACAAATGGACAACACCGTTAAAAGTTCCTCCATAGAGAGGGTTGAGCAATTCCGAACTATCAAAGTTTCTCGGCGTACAATTTTTATTGTTTCTCCTGTGCCAAATTTTACGAGTATGAGCTCCATATATTATTTGATGCCAAAACCCCAACTTTGTATCACCAACAGACAAAAACGTTAAAGGCTCTTCCATGGATATAATTGAGAAATTCTGAATCATCAACATTGATAGGTATGCACTTTTTATTGTTTCTTTATGTCCAAATTTACTAATATTCACTTCGTAGATTGTTTTGTTGCCATGAGAACAAATTTCGTTATAAATTGGCCAAAACTATTAAAAACATATCCGTCGAGAGAGTTGAGCAATTTCGAATCATCAAAGTTTCTCGGTGTACACTTTTTATTGTTCTCCTATGTCAAATTTTCTGAGTATGAGCTTCCAAGATTATTTCGACGGTAAAAGCCCAACTTTCTATGACAAATGGATAAAACCGTTAAAAGCTCCTCCATAGAGAGAGTAGAGAAACTTTGGACCAACAAAGTTGCTCGGTGTACACTTTTTATTGTTCTTCTAAGTCAAATTTTATGAGTATAAGCGTCCTAGACTATTTTGAAGCCAAAACAACAACTTTCTATGATAAATGGACTAAACCGTTCAAAGCTCCTCTATATAGAGAGTGGAGCAACCTCGAACCATCAAAGTTGCTCAGTGTACACTTTTTATTGTTCTTCTATGAAAAAATTTATGAGTATAAGCTTCCTAGATTGTTTCGATGAGAAAACCACAACTTTCTATGATAAATGGACAAAATCGTTAAAAGTTCCTCCATAGAGAGAGTTGAGTAATTCCGAACCGTCAAAGTTGCTCGGCGCATAATTTTTACTATTCTCTTATGTCAAATTTTATGAGTATAAGCTTCCTAGATTATTTTAAAGCCAAATACCAACTTTCTATGACTAAGGGACTAAACCGTTCAAAGCTCCTCCATAGAGAGAGTTGAGCAACTTCGAATCATCAAAGTTGCTCGCTGTACACTTTTTATTGTTCTTCTATGTCAAATTTTATGAGTATAAGCTTTCTAGATTATTTCAATGTCAAAACCCCAACTTTCTATGAAAAATGTACAAAATCGTTAAAAGTTCCTCCATAGAATGAGTTGAGTAATTCTAAACCGTCAAAGTTGCTCGGCGCACAAATTTTTCTATTATCCTATGTCAAATTTTACGAGTATAAGCTCCATAGATTATTTCGGTGCCAAAATCCCAATGTCGTATCACAAATGGACAAAATCATTAAAGAATTTTCCATGGATAGAATTCAGTAATTCAAAATGATCAACATTGATAGGTATGCACTTTTTAATGTTTCTTTATCTCCAAATTTACTAATATTCGCTTTGTAGATTATTTTGTTGTCATGAGAACAAATTTCGTCATAAATTGGACAAAACTATTAAAAACATATCCGTCGAGAGAGTTGAGCAATTTCGTTCCATCAAAGTTGCTAGGTGTACAGTTTTTATTGTTCTTCAATGTCAAATTTTACGAGTATAAGATTCCAAGATTATTTCGATGCAAAAACAACAACTTTGTATGACAAATGGACAAAACCGTTAAAAGTTCCTCCATAGAGAGAGTTGAGCAATTACGAACCATCAAAGTTGCTCGACGTAGACTTTTTATTGTTCTCCTATGTAAAATTTTACGAGTATAAGATCCATAGATTATTTCGATGCCAAAACACCAACTTTGTATCACAAATGGACAAAACCATTAAAGGCTCTTCCATAGTTAGAATTCAGTAATTCTGAATCATCAACGTTGATTGGTATGCACTTTTTCTTCTTTCTTTATAACCAAATTTACTAGTATTCGCTTCGTAGATTGTTTTGTTGTCAAGAGAACAAATTTCGTTCTGAATTGGGCAAAACTATTAAAAACACTTCCATCAAGAGAGTTGAGCAATTTCGAACCATCAAAGTTGCTCGGTGTACGCTTTTTATCGTTCTTCTATGTGAAATTATACGAGTATAGGATTTCAAGATTATTTCGATGTCCAAACACCACCTTTCTTTGACAAATGGACAAAAACGTTAAAAACTTCTCCATAGAGAGAGTTGAGCAACTTCGGACCATCAAAGTTGCTCGGTGTACACTTTTTATTGTTCTTGTATGTCAAATGTTATGAGTCTAAGCCTCCTAGACTATTTCGAAGCCATAATCAACAACTTTCTATGACAAATGGACTAAACCGTTTAAAGCTCTTCCATAGAGAGAGTGGAGCAACTTCGAACAATCAAATTTACTCGGTGTACATTTTTTATTGTTCTTCTATGGAAAATTTTATGAGTATAAGCTTCCCAGATTACTTCGATGAGAAAATCACAACTTTCTATGACAAATGGCCAAAATCGTTAAAAGTTCCTCCTTAGAGAGAGTTGAGCAATTCCGAACCGTCAAAGTTGCTGGGCGCACAATTTTTACTATTCTCTTATGTCAAACTTTACGGCTATAAGCTTCCTAGATTATTTTGAAGCCAAAACACCAACTTTCTATGACAAATAGACTAAACCGTTTAAAGCTCCACCACAAAGAGAGTGGAGCAACTTCAAACTATCAAAGTTGCTCGGTGTACACTTTTTATTGTTCTTCTATGTCAAATTTTATGAGTATAAGCTTCCCAGATTATTTCGATGCCAAAACCCCAACTTTCTATGACAAGTGGACAAAATCGTTAAAAGTTCTTCCATAGAGAGAGTTGAGCAATTTCGAATGGTCAAAGTTGCTCGGCGCACAAATTTTTCTATTCTCCTATGTCAAATTTTACGAGTATAAGCTCCATAGATTATTTCGGTGCCAAAATCCCAATGTCGTATCATAAATGGACAAAATCATTAAAGACTTTTCCATGGATAGAATTCAGTAATTCAAAATGATCAACGTTGATAGGTATGCACTTTTTATTGTTTCTTTATGTCCAAATTTACTAATATTCGCTTCGTAGATCGTTTTGTTGTCATGAGAACAAATATCGTCATAATTTGGACAAAACCATTAAAAACATATCCGTCGAGAGAGTTGAGCAATTTCGTTCCATCAAAGTTGCTCGGTGAAACTTTTTATTGTTCTTCAATGTCAAATTTTACGAGTATAAGATTCCAACATTATTTTGATGCCAAAACAACAACTTTGTATGACAAATGGACAAAACCTTTAAAAGTTCTTCCATAGAGAGAGTTGAGCAATTCCGAACCATCAAAGTTTTTTCGACGTACACTTTTTATTGTTCTCCTATGTAAAATTTTACGAGTATAAGATCCGTAGATTATTTCGATGCTAAAACGCCAACTTTGTATCACATATGGACAAAACCGTTAAAGGCTCTTCCATAGTTAGAATTGAGTAATTCTGAATCACCAACGTTGATAGGTACGCACTTTTTCTTGTTTCTTTATATCCAAAATTACTAGTATTCGCTTCATAGATTGTTTTGTTGTCAAGAGAACAAATTTCGTTCTGAATTGGGCAAAACTATTAAAAACACTTCCATCGAGAGAGTTGAGCAATTTCGAACCATCGAAGTTGCTCGGTGTATGCTTTTTATCGTTCTTCTACGTAAAATTATACGAGTATAAGATTCCGAGATTATTTCGATGCCCAAACACCACCTTTCTATGACAAATGGTCAAAAACCGTTAAAAATATCTTCATAGAGAGAGTTGAGCAACTTCGGACCATCAAAGTTGCTCGGTGTACACTTTTTATTTTTCTTTTATGTCAAATTTTATGCGTATAAGCTTCCTAGATTATTTCGAAGACAAAACACCAACTTTCTATGACAAATGGTCTAAACCGTTAAAAGCTACTCCATAGAGAGAGTGGAGCAACTTCGAACCATCAAAGTTGCTCGGTGTACACGTTTTATTGTTCTTCTATGTCTAATTTTACGAGTATAAGTTTCCAAGATTATGTCGATGGCAA
The DNA here is from genome assembly GCA_963580455.1 of Euonymus europaeus. Classification (NCBI taxonomy): domain Eukaryota; kingdom Viridiplantae; phylum Streptophyta; class Magnoliopsida; order Celastrales; family Celastraceae; genus Euonymus; species Euonymus europaeus. The sequence goes on from OY756965.1 coordinate 12,600,047, forward strand.
AACCCCAACTTTCTATGACAAATGGATAAAACCGTTTAAAGCTCCTCCATAGAGAGAGTTGAGAAACTTCGGACGAACAAAGTTGCTCGTTGTACACTTTTTATTGTTCTTCTATGTCAAATTTTACGAGTATAAACTTCCTAGATTATTTTGAAGCCAAAACACCAACTTTCTATGACAAATGGACTGAACCGTTCAAAGCTCCTCCATAGAGAGAGTGGAGCAACTTCGAACCATCAAAGTTGCTCGGTATACACTTTTTATTGTTCTTCTATGACAAATTTTATGAGTATAAGCTTCCTAGATTATTTGATGAGAAAACCACAACATTCCATGACAAACGGCGAAAATCGTTAAAAGTTCGTCCATAGAGAGAGTTGAGAAATTCCCAACCGTCAAAGTTGCTGGGCGCACAATTTTTACTATTCTCTTATGTAAAATTTTATGAGTATAAGCTTCCTAGTTTATTTTGAAGCCAAAACACCAACTTTCTATGACAAATGGTCTAAACCATTCAAAGCTCCTCCATAGGGAGAGTGGAGCAAATTCGATGGTTCGAAGTTGCTCGGTGTACAACTTTTATTTTTCTTCTATGTCAAATTTTATGAGTATAAGCTTCCTAAATTATTTTGATGCCCAAACCCCAACTTTCTATGACGAATGGACAAAACCGTTAAAAGTTCCTCCACAGAGAGATTTGATCAATTCCGAACCGTCAAAGTTGCTCAGCGCACAGATTTTTCTATTCTCACTATGTCAAATTTTACTAGTATAAGCTACATAGATTATTTCGATGCCAAAACCCCAACTTTGTATTACAAATGGACAAAATCGTTAAAGACTTTTCCATGGATGGAATCCAGTCATTGAAAATGATCAATGTTGATAGGTATGCACTTTTTATTGTTTCTTTATGTTCAAATTTACTAGTATTCGCTTCTTACATTGTTTTGTTGTCATGAGAACAAATTTCGTTATAAATTGGACGAAACTATTAAAAACCTATCCGTCGAGAGAGTTGAGCAATTTCGTTCCATCAAAGTTGCTCGGTGACACTTTTTATTGTTCTTCAATGTCAAATTTTATGAGTATAAGATTCCAAGATTATTTCGATGCCAAAACAACAACTTTCTATGACAAATGGACAACACAGTTAAAAGTTCCTCCATAGAGAGAGTTGAGTAATTCCGAGCCGTCAAAGTTGCTCGGCGCACAATTTTTACTATTCTCTTATGTCAAATTTTATGATTATAAGCTTCCTAGATTATTTTAAAGCCAAATACCAGCTTTCTATGACAAATGGACTGAACCGTTCAAAGCTCCTCCATAGAGAGAGTGGAGCAACTTCAAATCATCAAAGTTGCTCGCTGTACACTTTTTATTGTTCTTCTATGTGAGTATAAGCTTCTCATATTATTTCAATGCCAAAACCCCAGCTTTCTATGACAAATGTACAAAATCATTAAAAGTTCCTCTATGGAGAGAGTTGAGTAATTCTGAACCGTCAAAGTTACTCGGCGCACAAATTTTTCTATTCTTGTATGTCAAATTTTATGAGTATAAGCTTCGTAGATTATTTTGAAGCCAAAATCCCAACGTCGTATCACAAATGGACAAAATCATTAAAGACTTTTCCATGGACAGAATTCAGTAATTCAAAATGATCAACATTGATAGGTATGCACTTTTTATTGTTCCTTTATCTCCAAATTTACTAATATTCGCTTCGTAGATTGTTTTGTTGTCAAGAGAACATATTTCGTTCTAAATTGGGCAAAACTATTAAAAACACTTCCATCGAGAGAGTTGAGCAATTTCGAACCATCGAAGTTTTTCGATGTATGCCTTTTATCGTTCTTCTACGTGAAATTACACGAGTATAAGCTTCCTAGACTATTTCGAAGCCAAAACACCAACTTTCTATGACAAATGGGCTAAACCGTTAAAAGCTACTCCATAGAGAGAGTGGGGCAACTTCGAACCATCAAAGTTGCTCGGTGTACACGTTTTATTGTTCTTCTATGTCTAATTTTATGAGTATAAGTTTCCAAGATTATTTCGACGGCAAAACCCCAACTTTCTATGATAAATGGATAAAACTGTTTAAAGCTCCTCCATAGAGAGAGTTGAGAAACTTCGGGCCAACAAAGTTGCTCGTTGTACACCTTTTATTGTTCTTCTATGTCAAATTTTACGAGTACAAACTTCCTAGATTATTTTGAAGCCAAAACACCAACTTTCTATGACAAATGGACTAAACCGTTCAAAGCTCCTCCATAGAGAGACTGGAGCAACTTCGAACCATCAAAGTTGCTCGGTATACACTTTTTATTGTTCTTCTATGACAAATTTTATGAGTATAAGCTTCCTAGATTATTTCAATGAGAAAACCACAACTTTCTATGAGAAACGGCCAAAATCGTTAAAAGCTCCTCCATAGAGAGAGTTGAGCAATTTCGGACCATCAAAGTTGCTCGGTGTACACTTTTTATTGTTCTTCCCTGTCAAATTTTATGAGTATAAGCTCTATAGATTATTTCGATGCCCAAACACCAACTTTGTATCACAAATGCACAAAACTGTTAAAGAATCTTCCATGGAAAGAATTCAGCAATTAAAAATGATCAAAGTTGATAGGTATGCACTTTTTATTGTTTCTTTATATCAAAATTTACTAGTATTCGCTTCGTAGATTGTTTTGTTGTCAAGAGAACAAATTTCCTTCTAAATTGGCCAAAACTGTTAAAAACATTTCCGTCGCGAGAGCAGAGCAATTTCGTTCCATCAAAGTTGCACAGTGTACACTTTTTATTGGTCTTCTATGTCAAATTTTATGAATATAAGCTTCCTAGATTATTTCGATGCCAAAACCCCAACTTTCTATGACAAATGGACAAAATCGTTAAAAGTTCATCCATAGAGAGAGTTGAGCGATTCTGAACAGTCAAAGTTGCTTGCGGCACAATTTTTATTATTCTCTTTTGTCAAATTTTGCGAGTATAAGCTCCATAGATTATTTCGATGCGAAAAACCCAACTTTGTATCACAAATGGACAAAATAATTGAAGACTCTTCCATGGATAGAATTCATTAATTCAAAATGATCAACGTTGATAGGTATGCACTTTTTATTGTGTCTTTATGTCCAAATTTACTAATATTCGCTTCGTAGATTGTTTTGCTGTCATGAGAAGAAATTCCGTTATAAATTGGACAAAACTACTAAAAACATATCCGTCGAGAGAGTTGAGCAATTTTGTTCCATCCAAGGTGCTCGGTATACACTTTTTATTGTTCTTCAATGTCAAATTTTACGAGTATAAGATTCTAATATTATTTTGATGCCAAAACAATAACTTTGTATGACAAATGTACAAAACCGTTAAAAGTTCCTCCATAGAAAGAGTTGAGTAATTCCGAACCATAAAAGTTGCTCGACGTAGACTTTTTGTTGTTCTCCTATGTAAACTTTGACGAGTATAAGCTCCATAGATTATTTCGGTGCCAAAACCCCAAGTTTGTATCACAAATTGACAAAACCGTTAAAGGCTCTTCCATGGAGAGAATTGAGTAATTCTGAATCATCATCGTTGATAGGTATGCACTTTTTATTGTTTCTTTATATCCAAATTTACTAGTATTCGCTTCGTAAATAGTTTTGTTGTCAAGAGAACAAATTTCGTTATAAATTGGGCAAAACTATTAAAAACACATCCATCGAGAGAGTTGAGCAATTTCGAACCATCAAAGTTGCTAGGTGTACACTTTTTATTGTTCTTCTATGTCAAATTTTATGAGTATAAGCTTCCAAGATTATTTCTACGCCAAAACCCCAACTTTCTATAACAAATGGATAAAACCGTTAAAAGCTCCTCCATAGAGAGAGTTGAGCAACTTCTGACCAACAAAGTTGCTCGGTGTACACTTTTTATTGTTCTTCTATGTCAAATTTTATGAGTTTAAGCTTCCAACATTATTTCGATGACAAAACACCATCTTTCTATGACAAATGGATAAAATAGTTCCCATAGAGAGAGTTGAGCAACTTCGAACCATCAAAGTTGCTCTGTGTACATTTTTTATTGTTCTTCTATGTAATATTTTACGAGTATAAGCTTCCTAGATTATTACGATGTCAAAACCCCAACTTTGTACACAAATGGACAAAACCGTTAAAGGCTTCTTTGTGGATAGAATTGAGTAATCCTAAATCATCAACGTTGATGGGTATACACTTTTTATTGTTTTTTTATGTCCAAATTTACTAGTATTTGCTTCGTAGATTGTTTTTTTTGCCAAGAGAACAAATTTCGTTCTGAATTGGGGAAAACTATTAAAAATACTTCCATGGAGAGAGTTGAGCAATTTCGAACCATCAAAGTTGCTCGGTGTAAGCTTTTTATTGTTCTTCTACGTGAAATTATACTAGTATAAGATTCCAAGATTATTTCAATGCCCAAACACCAACTTTCTATGACAAATGGACAAAAACCGTTAAAAACTTCTCCATAGAGAGAGTTGAGCAACTTCGGACCATCAAAGTTGCTCAGTGTACACTTTTTATTGTTCTTCTATGTCAAATTTTATGAGTATAAGCTTCCTAGAATATTTCGAATCCGAAACACCAACTTTCTTTGACAAATGGACTAAACTGGTAAAAGCTCCTCCATAGAGAGAGTGGAGCAACTTCGAACCATCAAAGTTGCTCGGTGTACACTTTTTATTGTTCTTTTAGGTCAATTTTTACGAGTATAAGCTTCTAAGATTATTTCGATGCCAAAACATCAACTTTCCATGACAAATGGACAAAATCGTTAAAAGTTTCTCCACAGAGAGAGTTGAGCCATTCCGAACCATCAAAGTTTCTCGGCACACACTTTTTACTATTCTCTAATATCAAATTTTACTAGTATAAGCTCCATAGATTCTTTCGGTGCCTAAACCCTAACTTTTTATAACAAATGGACAAAACTGTTAAAGAATCTTCCATGGAAAGAATTTAGTCATTCCAAATGATCAATGTTGATAGATAACACTTTTTATTGTTTCTTTATGTCCAAATTTACTAGTATTCCCTTCGTAGATTGTTTTTTGTCAAGAGAAAAAATTTCGTTCTAAATTGTCCAAAACTATTAAAGACATATCCGTCGAGAGAGTTGAGCAATTTCAGACCATCATAGTTGATCAGTGTACATTTTTTATTGTTCTTCTATGTCAAATTTTACGAGTATAAGATTACAAGATTATTTCGATGACAAAACAACAACTTTCTGTGACAAATGGACAACACCGTTAAAAGTTACTCCATAGAGAGAGTTGAGAAATTCCAAACCATCAAAATTGCTCAGAGTACACTTTTTATTCTTCTCCTATGTCAAATTTTACGAGTATAAGCTCTATAGATTATTGCGATGCCAAAACCCCAATTTTGTATCACAAATAGACAAAACCGTTAAAAGCACTTCCATGGATAGAATTGAGAAATTCTGAATCATCAACGTTGATAGGTATGCACTTTTTATTGTTTCTTTATATCCAAATTTAGTAGTATTCTCTTCGTAAATTGTTTTGTTGTCCGGAGAACAAATTTCGTTTTAAATTGCGCAAAACTATTAAAAACACCTCCATCGAGAGAGTTGGGCAATTTCGAACGATCAAAGTTTCTCGGTGTACACTTTTTATTGTTCTTCTATGTCAAATTTTATGAGTATAAGCTTCCTAGAATATTTCGAAGCCAAAACACCAACTTTCTACGACAAATGGATTAAACCGTTAAAAGCTCCACCATAGAGAGAGTGGAGCAACTTCGGACCATTAATGTCGCTCGGTGTACACTTTTTATTTTTCTTCTATGTCAATTATTATGAGTATAGGCTTCGTAGATTATTTTGATGCCAAAACACCAAATTTCTATGACAAATGGACAAAACTGTTAAAAGCTCCTCCATAGAGAGAGTTGAGCATCTTCGGACCATCAAAGTTGCTCGGTGTACACTTGTTATTGTTCTTGTATGTCAAATTTTATGAGTATAAGCTCCATAGATTATTTCGATGCCTAAACCCCAACTTTGTATCACAAATGGACAAAATCGTTAAAGAATCTTCCATGGATAGAATTGAGTAATTCGAATCATCAACATTGATAGGTATGCACTTTTTATTCTTTCTTTATATGCAAATTTACTAGTATTCGATTCGTAAATAGTTTTTTTGTCAAGAGAATAAATTTCGTTCTAAATTGGGCAAAACTATTAAAAACACGTCCATCGAGAGAGTTGAGCAATTTCGAACCATGAAAGTTTCTTGGTGTACATTTTTTATTGCTCTTCTATGTCAAATTTTACGGGTATAAGATTCCAACATTATTTCGTTGCCAAAACAACAACTTTCTATGACAAATGGAGAACACCGTTAAAAGTTCCTCCATAGAGAGAGTTGAGCAATTCCGAACAATCAAAGTTGCTCGGCGTACACTTTTTATTGTTCTCCTATGTCAAATTTTACGAGTATAAGCTCCATAGATTATTTCGATGCCAAAACCCGAATTTTTTTTATCACAAATAGATAAAACCGTTAAAGACTCTTCCATGGATAGAATTGAGAAATTCTGAATAATCAACATTGATAGGTATGTACTTTGTATTGTTTCTTTATATCAAAATTTACTAGTATTCGCTTCGTAAATTGTTTTGTTGTCAAAAGAACAAATTTCGTTCTAAATTAGGCAAAACTAATAAAAACACCTCCATCGAGAGAGTTGAGCAACTTCGGACCAACAAAGATGCTCGGTGTACACTTTTTATTGTTCTTCTATGTCAAATTTTACGAGTATAAGCTTCCAACATTATTTCGTTGCCAAAACTACAACTTTCCATGACAAATGGACAAGATCGTTAAAAGTTCCTCCAACGAGAGAGTTGAGCAATTCCGAACCATCAAAGTTGCTTGGCGTACACTTTTTATTGTTCTCCTATGTCAAATTTTACGAGTATAAGCTCCATAGATTATTTCGGTGCCAAAACCCCAATTTTTTTATCACAAGTAGACAAAACCCTTAAAGGCTCTTCCATGGATAGAATTGAGAAATACTGAATCATCAACATTGAAAGGTATGTACTTTTTATTGTTTCTTTATATCCAAATTTACTAGTATTCGCTTCGTAAATTGTTTTGTTGTCAAGAGAACAAATTTCGTTCTAAATTAGGCAAAACTAATAAAAACACCTCCATCGAGAGAGTTGAGCAATTTCAAACCATCAAAGTTTCTCGGTGTACACTTTTTATTGTTCTTCTATGTTAAATTTTGCGAGTATAAGCTTCCAAGATTATTTCGACGCCAAAACCCCAACTTTCTATGACAAATGGATAAAACCGTTAAAAGCTCATCTATATAGCGAGTTGAGCAACTTCGGACCAACAAAGTTGCTCGGTGTACACTTTTTATTGTTCTTCTATGTCAAATTTTACGAGTTTAAGCTTCCTAGATTATTTTGATGACAAAACACCATCTTTCTATGACAAATGGACAAAACAATTCACAGCTCCTCCATAGAGAGAGTTGAGCAACTTCGAACCATCAAAGTTGCGCGGCGTACACTTTTTATTGTTCTCCTATGTCAAATTTTACGAGTATAAGCTCCATAGATTATTTCGATGCGAAAACCCCAATTTTGTATAACAAATAGACAAAACCGTTAAAGGCTCTTCCATGGATAGAATTGAGAAATTCTGAATCATCAACATTGATAGATATGTATTTTTTATTGTTTCTTTATATCCAAATTTACTAGTATTCGCTTCGTAAATTGTTTTGTTGTCAAGCGAACAAATTTCGTTCTAAATTAGGCAAAACTATTAAAAACACCTCCATAGATAGAGTTGAGCAATTTTAGACCGTCAAATTTTCTCGTTGTACATTTTTTATTAGTCTTCTATGTCAAATTTTACGAGTATAAGCTTCAAAGATTATTTCGACGACAAAAGTCCAACTTTCTATAACAAATGGATAAAACCGTTAAAAGCTCCTCCATAGAGTGGGTTGAGCAACTTCGGACCAACAAAATTGCTCGTTGTACACTTTTTATGTTCTTCTATGTCAAATTTTACGAGTATAAGCTTCCTATATTATTTCGATGCCAAAACACCAACTTTCTATGACAAATGGACAAAACACTTAAAATCTCCTCCATAGAGAGAGTTGAGCAACTTCGGACCATCAAAGTTGCTCGGTGTACACTTCTTATTGTTCTTTTATGTCAAATTTTATGAGTATAGGCTTCCTAGATTATTTCGATGTCGAAATCTCAACTTTGTACACAAATGTACAAAATCGTTAAAGTCTTCTCTGTCACGCCCCATTTCCGGAGACGCGACTGGGTGCTCTCTCCGCACCCTTCCTAGGTCACTAGTGTGAACATCCGGGATCAACCAGAAATCCGGCGGCACCTCCCCGTATATCGGAGAGCGCCCACCTGCATCAGAAACGCAGCAACAACAACATCACACTAGCAACCTAGCAAACATAGGCCTCGGGCCTCAACCACATGCAATCCTGACCATAGGCCTCAGGCCATCCACTACCAGCATGCACAAACTGATGGCATCACATATAAATCAACACACAGATTTATAACATATCAAATATAACCATATATCAACATCTACATCCACCTACAAGCACCACCGTGCCAAATGGTTATATTCTCTCAACATAGATATACTACATACACCCACATGCATAGAGTATATCTCTAGCACCCTATTCTATCCAGGGCCATCCATGTCATGACCTGCTCACCGATCCGCAGCACCAGTACCCGTACCAGTGTCTCCTGTGGAAGGAAGAAAGTAAAGGAGTGAGCAAGAAGCTCAGTAGGGTATGATGTAAACATCAATATAAGCTGAACCAAAAGGAAGCAATGCATCAATATGTAACTACCACATGAACGTATACTCAACAAGTTCACATCAACATTTACCCGGATAACCCTGTCGGAGCATAACAACCACAATATCATTGCAACTCAATGAAATATTGCACGGGAGCAAGCTCACCACAACCAACCACTCCTAGGATCATCCGGTTGCGTGAACCTATCACGCCCGCACCCCACAAGGCAAGTCACTCTTGACCTTACCCCTAGTGCGTTATCCTACTTGGAATTCACATGACTCAGTGGTAACTCTCATCACCTCGTCATCTCCCCAAGTAGCTTTCAAGAAACCTAAAGGTTCCCGAGTCCATACCCGGTCCCCCATGCAACTCTAATGCATTATGTCATGACATGCTGAATAGATATATATATGAACAACCTATATATATATATACATAACTACCATTATGCATGAACGAACTCACATCGTGTCCATAGGAGATGGAACACACACACTCGGGTCATGCAACATTAAGAATCAACAAGAATCACAATTTGGGTTCGTTTCCCCTTAGGAGCAATTAAGGCGGAAACACAAATGGAACGACCAATGAGGAATCGAAAAGCTCTTTACATATCGAAAATGAACGATAGAAAGTATGGTTGGAAATCCCCTACCTCGTGTCGAGTAAATTACCACAATTTCTCAAATTTCGTTCCTAGGGTTTCGGTTTGCCCAAACCTACAATGTGGCATAACCGAACCCTCACAAGCATCAATAAACAACCAACAACTCATATAAACATCAATTAAAATCAATAAACTCGAAATCACTTACTTCTCTCTCTAGAAATTTCTTCCAAAAATCCTCCAACTCACTCCAAGCTCAACTCAACTCCAAAACACAAACCAATCTACATAAACATCCAAAATCAACCTATAAACAACATATCTAAAGCATAACACCCAACTCTTCAAGAATCTAGCAAATCTAGAAAAACCTAGAATTTCCAAAAACTAAGAAAAACTTACCAAATCACTTGAATCAACCTTGAATCTTCCTTGCCTAGCTTCAAGGATCATCAATCCACAATCTCCAAGTCCATCTCTTGCCAAAATCTCCTTGTCTCTCTTCTTCTCTCTCACTTTCTCTCTCTAGTCGGGAACTTCTCCAAGAAAATATGAAGAAATGTCTAAAAACTGGCTTAAAAACTGATTTCCCGATAACCCTCCGGACGCCCCAAGTGACCGTCCGGACGCTTCACTGTTCTCTCATCACTCTGCCCACTTCGTAGGCTTAACCGTCCGAACGCCTCGTTAGACCGTCCAGACGGTCTACTGTTCACAGCACCAAAATTTTCTCTAAAAATGAATCTGCCCCAGTTCCTTCACAAACCGTCCGGACGGATGTTTTAATCGTCCGGACGGTTCCTGTTTTCCAGAAACCCAGTTTTTCTCACTTTTATTTTTCGGCTCGGTTCAAGCTTCGATTTGATATATTACGGGCCCGAAACGGACATGTATACTAAAAGTTATGCCCCATTTACCGAACCAAGCTCCAAAACTATTTTTCTATGATTCCGTACCTCAGGAATCATCCGTATTTCGACTCAAAACTGAAATTTTTGGGTCGGGGTTTCACATCCTCCCCCCCTTAATAAAATTTCGTCCCGAAATTTAACTACACACACGTACCTGAATCTCCGAACAACTCCGGGTACCTTTCCTTCATTCGAGACTCCAACTCCCAAGTTGCTTCTTCAACTCCGTGGTACATCCACATCACTTTTACCAATGGTATCACACTCGACCTCGTGACCTTGTTCTGTCGGTCTAGAATCTTCACCGTGTGAAGAGTGTAGCTCCCATCTTCCTCAACTTCCAACGTAGTCCAATCTATCACATGCGACGGATCCGGCTCATATTTTCGAAGCATAGATACATGGAATACATTGTGAACCTTCTCAAGCTTCGGTGGAAGTGCCAAACGGTACGCCACCGGTCCAACTGTCTCCAAAATCTCAAATTGCCCCACAAACCTCGGTGCCAACTTCCCATGCTTGCTATATCTCTGAATTCCCCGTCTCGGACTAACCTTCAAGAAAACCTTATCGCCTACAGCGAACTCCAAAGGTCTCCTCCTCCGGTCAGCATAAGACTTCTGTCGGCTCTGTGCGGTGATCAACCGCTTCCGTATCTCATCAACTCTCTCTCGTGCTTCTTTGACTATCTCCGGTCCTGACACAACTTTCTCACCAACCTCTGCCCAACACAAAGGCGACCTACAAGGCCTCCCGTAGAGCGCCTCATAAGGTGCCATCCCGATACTACTTTGGAAAGAGTTGTTATACACAAACTCCGCCAAATGTAAGTACCGATCCCAACTTCCTCCAAAATCAACTACACATGCCCGTAGCATGTCCTCCAAAATCTGTATGGTTCTCTCACTCTGTCCATCACTCTGAGGATGATATGCTATAGAGAAATCCAACTTCGTTCCCAATGCCTCCTGTAAACTACTCCAGAATCTACCTGTGAACCTCGGGTCTCGGTCCGACACAATAGATAATGGAATTCCGTGAAGTCTCACAATCTCCTTGACATACACAGTACTCAAGGTCTCCAATGAATCCGTCTTGTTCATGGGTAAGAAGTGTGCAGACTTAGTTAATCTGTCCACTATCACCCAAACCGCATCATGCCTCCTCTGAGTCATTGGCAATGCCGTCACAAAGTCCATTGTGATCTTCTCCCACTTCCATTCCGATACTGGTAATGGTTGCAACAATCCAGCTGGTCTCTGATGTTCTGCCTTCACTTGTTGACAAGTAAGACACTTTGTCACAAATCTAGCAACATCGGCCTTCATACCCTTCCACCAGAAACTCTGCTTCAAGTCTCGGTACATCTTCGTACCCCCGGGATCCATAGCAAACCAAGAATGATGTGCTTCCCTTAGAATCTCCTGTCTCAACTCATCATCTTCGGGAACCACTAACCTTCCCGCATATCGTACTCCACCATCATTCCCTCGAACCCATCCAAGACTCTCATCCATCATATCAAATATATGATCTCCGTTTTGTGCATCTATAACCTTCTGAACCATCATAGGTCTCGAAGTCATAGAACACAAATGCACCTTTTCCTCTTGACTCCTCAACTCCAATCCAAACTCATTGATTGTTTCCATAATTTTCCACTCATGCATGAATAGGCTAGCAACTCTCTGCTTCCTACTCAATGCATCCGCAACCACATTTGCTTTACCAGGATGGTATTGCAAATTAAAATCAAAATCCTCCAAGTACTCCATCCACCGCCTTTCCCGTAAGTTCAACTCTTTTTGGGTGAATAGGTACTTGAGGCTTTTGTGATCCGAGAACACCTCAAACGTCTCTCCGTAGAGATAATACCTCCATTGCTTAAAAGCAAATACTACTGCCGCCAACTCCAGATCATGCACTGGATAGTTCCTTTCATGTGTCTTCAGCAACCTCGAACCATACTCTATCACTCGGCCCTGCTGCATCAACACACAACCCAACCCAACTCCAGATGCATCACAATACACCTGATAGCCAACATTCCTCTCCGGAACTACTAACACTGGAGGTGTTGTCAACCTTTTCTTCAACTCTTCAAATGCGACCTCACACTCGTCTGTCCACACAAACGGCGTACCCTTCTTCGTGAGCTGCGTCATCGGCAAAGCAACTCTTGAGAAGTCCTCAATAAACCTTCGGTAGTATCCTGCCAATCCTAGGATACTCCGGATCTCAGTCACATTCTTCGGCCTCTCCCAATTCAAAACTGACTCAACTTTGGAGTAGTCAACCGCTATGCCTTCTTGAGTGATCACATGGCCTAGGAACTTCACTTCCGTAGCCCAAAATTCACACTTACTCAATTTAGCATACAGTTGATTCTCCCTCAACGTCTGTAACACTACCCTCAAGTGTTCCTCATGCTCTTCCTCCGCAGGAGAATAAATCAATATATCATCAATAAACACCACTACAAACTTGTCCAAAAACGGTCGAAGAACCCTTTGCATTAGGTCCATGAATACCGCCGGGGCATTTGTCAACCCAAACGGCATCACAAGGAACTCATAATGTCCATAACGAGTTCTAAACGCTGTTTTCTGGATATCCTCCTCCTTAATCCTCAACTGATGATAACCCGACCTCAAGTCAATCTTAGAGAAATGCCTAGCACCTCTCAATTGGTCAAACAAGTCATTGATCCTAGGCAATGGATACTTATTCCTCACTGTAACCTTATTCAACTGCCTATAATCAATACACATCCTCAAACTTCCGTCTTTCTTCTTGACGAACAACACCGGTGCTCCCCACGGGGACACACTCGGTCTAATGAACCCCAAGTCTAGCAACTCTTCTAACTGAGTACTCAACTCCTTCAACTCTGCTGGAGCCATCCGATACGGCGGAATCAAAATCGGTTTGACGTTCGGATGTAACTCGATAGCAAAGTCAATCTCCCTCTTCGGAGGTAATCCCGGCAACTCCTCCGGAAATACATCCATAAACTCCTCCACTATCAATATCGGTGTACCTACATCGCCCTTAGGCGCCGAAGTCACTAAACTTGCAACTCTACAATCTTGGTACGAAGGATTATCCATGAAATGTGGGCATGGAATCCCTTTCGATCTCCTCAACTGAATCACTCCTGCCTCGGGTACTCTAAGAGTAATCTTCCTCTCCCAGAAGTCAAGCAACCCTTGGTGCTTCGTCAACCAATCAACTCCAAGAATCACATCAAAATCCTGGAAATCTATTACATACAAGTCGGCTTTCAGAGATATTTCTCCAAACCGACACTCACATCCGAACACCACCCCCTCTAGCATGGTGAAGTGTCCAAATGGCGAGGACACCATAAACATTCTCCTAATCGGCGAAATCTCCACCGCTAGTGCGTTCGCTAACGAACTAGTAATAAACGACGAAGTAGCTCCAAATCACACAAAACTCTTGCCCAACTATTCGAAATCAAGAATGTACCTAGGCCACTCCACTCAGATAATAGAAAACAAACTTCACCCGCCGCTCATCGGGTATCTCTAATGTATCCATCCTCATGCTCAACTAATTGAACCACTCCTCCACCCCCATACCCGTTCCATCTCCAGAAAATGTTGGAGGAGTAGTCCTCCTCAATTGGTCCACCTCATACATCCCTCTCCCAGCTCTAGGTACTACTGCTACCTCAGTTGTAGCCTCTGGTATAACTCCCTCAGCATGAGTGCCAGTAGCACCCATCGCCTGAGCCACTGCCTGAGCTATGGTCTGCGCCTGTGTCTGCACCATACTCATCATAAAACTAGTAAGACTCTCCATCGTCACTGGTTGCCCCCCTGTAGTAACAGGAGCAACCCGCACCTCAGGTGGTGCCTGCTGATCATCACTCTCCATCGGTAGTCCCTCTTGAACTATCTCTTCCTCTCTCAACTCCGGATCCACATTCGGAACCGAATCCTCAGTGCTAGGAGTGCCTCTTGTGACACGTTCCACCCCAACACTACGGCCTCTACCTCGGCCCCTACCAACTCCCCGTCGGCCTCTGCCACGAGGTACTACAGTCCCACTCTCGGACCTGGTAGTTCTACGGGTATTCATCTGCATGGCAAACAGACAATACCATTTAACCCACTACTCAAACGAGGATTTAAGGGGAAAAGAAAACATACCGGATCAGCAGCAGTCGTGACATGGCCTGGAATATACTACCATACAACTAGGACCCAACGCCCCAGATCCTAAAAGAGTCGTAAACCTCGCTCTGATACCAAATTGTCACGTCCCGTTTCCGGAGACGCGACTGGGTGCTCTCTCCGCACCCTTCCTAGGTCACTAGTGTGAACATCCGGGATCAACCGAAAATCCGGCGGCACCTCCCCGTATATCGGAGAGCGCCCACCTGCATCAGAAACGCAGCAACAACAACATCACACTAGCAACCTAGCAAACATAGGCCTCGGGCCTCAACCACATGCAATCCTGACCCTAGGCCTCAGGCCATCCACTACCAGCATGCACAAACTGATGACATCACATATAAATCAACACACAGATTTATAACACATCAAATATAACCATATATCAACATCTACATCCACCTACAAGCACCACCGTGCCAAATGGTTATATTCTCTCAGCATAGATATACTACATACACCCACATGCATAGAGTATATCTCTAGCAGCCTATTCTATCCAGGGCCATCCATGTCATGACCTGCTCACCGATCCGCAGCACCAGTACCCGTACCAGTGTCTCCTGTGGAAGGAAGAAAGTAAAGGAGTGAGCTAGAAGCTCAGTAGGGTATGAAGTAAACATCAATATAAGCTGAACGAAAAAAAAACCAATGCATCAATATGTAACTACCACATGAACGTATACTCAACAAGTTCACATCAACATTTACCCGGATAACCCTTTCGGAGCATAACAACCACAATATCATTGCAACTCAATGAAATATTGCACGGGAGCAAGCTCACCACAACCAACCACTCCTAGGATCATCCGGTTACGTGAACCTATCACGCCCGCACCGCACAAGGCAAGTCACTCTTGACCTTACCCCTAGTGCGTTATCCTACTTGGAATTCACATAACTCAGTGGTAACTCTCATCACCTCGTCATCCCCCCAAGTAGCTTTCAAGAAACCTAAAGGTTCCCGAGTCCATACCCGGTCCCCCATGCAACTCTAATGCATTATGTCATGACATGCTGAATAGATATATATATATATATATGAACAACCTACATATATATATACATAACTACCATGATGCATGAACGAAATCACATCGTGTCCATAGGAGATGGAACACACACACTCGGGTCATGCAACATTAAGAATCTACAAGAATCACAATTTGGGTTCGTTTCCCCTTAGGAGCAATTAAGGCGGAAACACAAATGGAACGACCAATGAGGAATTGAAAAGCTCTTTACATATCGAAAATGAACGATAGAAAGTATGGTTGGAAATCCCCTACCTCGTGTTGAGTAAATTACCACAATTTCTCAAATTTCGTTCCTAGGATTTCGGTTTGCCCAAACCTACAATGTGGCATAACCGAACCCTCACAAGCATCAATAAACAACCAACAACTCATATAAACATCAATTAAAATCAATAAACTCGAAATCACTTACTTCTCTCTCTAGAAATTTCTTCCAAAAATCCTCCAACTCACTCCAAGCTCAACTCAACTCCAAAACACAAACCAATCTACATAAACATCCAAAATCAACCTATAAACAACATATCTAAAGCATAGCACCCAACTCTTCAAGAATCTAGCAAATCTAGAAAAACCTAGAATTTCCAAAAACTAAGAAAAACTTACCAAATCACTTGAATCAACCTTGAATCTTCCTTGCTTAGCTTCAAGGATCATCAATCCACAATCTCCAAGTCCATCTCTTGTCCAAATCTCCTTCTCTCTCTTCTTCTCTCTCACTTTCTCTCTCTAGTCGGGAACTTCTCCAAGAAAATATGAAGAAATGTCTAAAAACTGGCTTAAAAACTGATTTCCCGATAACCGTCCGGACGCCCCAAGTGACCGTCCGGACGCTTCACTGTTCTCTCATCACTCTACCCACTTCGTAGGCTTAACCGTCCGGACGCCTCGTTAGACCGTCCGGACGGTCTACTGTTCACAGCACCAAAATTTTCTCTAAAAATGAATCTGCCCCAGTTCCTTCACAAACCGTCCGGACGGATGTTTTAATCGTCCGGACGGTTCCTGTTTTCCAGAAACCCAGTTTTTCTCACTTTTATTTTTCGGCTCAAGCTTCGATTTGATATATTACGGGCCCAAAACGGACATGTATACTAAAAGTTATGCCCCATTTACCGAACCAAGCTCCAAAACTATTTTTCTATGATTCCGTACCTCAGGGATCATCCGTATTTCGACTCAAAACTGAAATTTTTGGGTCGGGGTTTCACATTCTCTGTGGATAGAATTGAGTAATTCCGAATCATCAACGTTGATATGTATACACTTTTTATTGCTTCTTTATGTCCAAATTTACTAGAGTTCGCTTCGTACATTTTTTGTTGTCAAGAGAACAACTTTCGTTCTAAATTGGCCACACCTAATAAAAACACCTCCGTCGAAAGAGTTGAGCAATTTCATAACATCAAAGTTGCTCGGTGTATACTTTTTATTGTTCTTCTACGTCAAATTTTACAAGTATAAGCTTCCAAGATTATTTCAATGCCAAAACACAAACTTTCCATGACAAATGGACAAGATCGTTAAAAGTTCCTCCAACGGGAGAGTTGAGCAATTCTGAACCATCAAAGTTGCTCGGTGCACACCTTTTACTATTCTCTTATCTCGAATTTCACTAGTATAAGCTCCATAGATTATTTCGATGTCAAAACCCCAACTTTGTAACACAAATAGACAAAACCGTTTAAGAATCTTCCATGGAAAGAATTCAGTCTTTCAAAATGATAAACGTTAATAGATATGCACTTTTTACCGTTTCTTTATATCCAAATTTAATAGTATTCGCTTCGTAGATTGTTTTATTATCAAGAGAACAAATTTCGTTCTAAATTGGCCAAAATTATTAAAAACATATTCTTCGTGAGAGTTGAGCAATTTCAGACCATCAAAGTTGCTCAGTGTACACTTTTTATTGTTCTTCTGTGTCAAATTTTACGAATATAAGATTCGAAGATTATTTCGATGCCAGAACAACAACTTTCATTGACAAATGGACAACACCATTAAAAGTTCCTCCATAGAGAGAGTTGAGCAATTCCGAACCATCAAAATTGCTCGGCCTACACTTTTTATTGTTCTCCTATGTCAAATTTTACGAGTATAAGCTCCATAGATTATTTCGATGCCAAAACCTCAACTTTGTATCATATATAGACAAAACCGTTAAAGGCTTTTCCATGGATAGAATTGAGAAATTCTAAATCATTAACGTTGATAGGTATGCACTTTTTATTGTTTCTCTATATCCAAATTTACTAGTATTCGCCTCGTAGATTATTTTGTTTCAAAGAGAACAAATTTCATTCCAAATTGGCCAAAACCGTTAAAAGCTGCTCCATAGGGATAGTTGAGCAAATTCGGAGTATCAAAGTTGCTCGGTGTACACTTTTTATTGTTCTTCTATGTCAAATTTTACGAGTATAAGCTTCAAAGATTATTTCGACGACAAAAGTCAAATTTTCTATGACAAATGGATAAAACCGTTAAAAGCTCCTCCATAGAATGGGTTGAGCAACTTCGGACCAACAAAGTTTCTCGTTGTACACTTTTTATTGTTATTCTATGTCAAATTTTACGAGTATAAGCTTCCTATATTATTTCGATGCCAAAACACCAACTTTCTAGGACAAATGGACAAAACACTTAAAATCTCCTCCATAGAGAGAGTTGAGGAACTTCGGACCAACAGAGTTGCTCGGTGTACACTTTTTATTGTTCTTCTAAGTCAAATTTTACGAGTATAAGCTTCCTCGATTATTTCGATGCCAAAACACCAACTTTCTACGACAAATGGGTAAAAACCGTTAAAAACTTCTCCGTCGAGAGGGTTAAGCAACTTTGGACCATCAAAGTTGCTCGGTGTACACTTTTTATCGTTCTTCTATGTCAAATTTTATGAGTATAAGCTCCATAGATTATTTCGATGCCCAAACCCCAACTTTGTATCACAAATGGATAAAACCGTTAAAGAATCTTCCATGGATAGAATTGAGTAATTCTGAATCATCAACGTTGATAGGTACGCACTTTTTATTCTTTCTTTATATCCAAATTTACTAGTATTCGCTTCGTAAATTGCTTTGTTGTCAAGAGAACAAATTTCGTTTTAAATTAGGCAAAACTATTAAAAACACCTCCATAGAGAGAGTTGCGCAATTTCAGACCGTCAAATTTTCTCGTTGTGCATTTTTTATTAGTCTTCTATGCAAATTTTACGAGTATAAGTTTCTAAGATTATTTCGATGACAAAACCTCAACTTTCTATGACAAATGGATAAAACCGTTTAAAGCTCCTCCATAGAGAGAGTTGAGAAACTTCGGACCGACAAAGTTGCTCGTTGTACACTTTTTATTGTTCTTCTATGTCAAATTTTACGAGTATAAACTTCCTAGATTATTTTGAAGCCAAAACACCAACTTTCTATGACAAATGGACTAAACCGTTCAAAGCACCTCCATAAAGAGAGTGGAGCAACTTCGAACCATCAAAGTTGCTCGGTATACACTTTTTATTGTTCTTCTATGACAAATTTTATGAGTATAAGCTTCCTAGATTATTTCGATGAGAAAACCACAACTTTCTATGACAAACGGCCAAAATCGTTAAAAGCTCCGCCATAGAGAGAGTTGAGCAATTTCGGACCATCAATGTTGCTCGGTGTACACTTTTTATTGTTCTTCCATGACATATTTTATGAGTATAAGCTCCATAAATTATTTCGATGCCCAAAAACCAACTTTGTGTCACAAATGCACAAAACTGTTAAAGAATCTTCCAATGGAAAGAATTCAGCAATTAAAAATGATCAAAGTTGATAGGTATGCACTTTTTATTGTTTCTTTATGTCAAAATTTACTAGTATTCGCTTTGTAGATTGTTTTGTTGTCAAGAGAATAAATTTCGTTCTAAATTAGCCAAAACTGTTAAAAACATTTCCGTCGCGAGAGCTGAGCAATTTCGTTCCATCAAAGTTGCACGGTGTACACTTTTCATTGCTCTTCTATGTCAAATTTTATGAATATAAGCTTCCTAGATTATTTCGATGCCAAAACCCCAACTTTCTATGACAAATGGACAAAATCGTTAAAAGTTCCTCCATAGAGAGAGTTGAGCGATTCCGAACCGTCAAAGTTGCTTGCGGCACAATTTTTACTATTCTTTTTTGTCAAATTTTGCGAGTATAAGCTCCATAGATTATGTCAATGCCAAAAACCCAACTTTGTATCACAAATGGACAAAATAATTGAAGACTCTTCCATGGATAGAATTCATTAATTCAAAATGATCAACGTTTATAGGTATGCACTTTTTATTGTTTCTTTATGTCCAAATTTACTAATATTCCCTTTGTAGATTGTTTTGTTGTCATGAGAAGAAATTTCGTTATAAATTGGACAAAACTACTAAAAACATATCCGTCGAGAGAGTTGAGCAATTTTGTTCCATCCAAGTTGCTCGGTATACACTTTTTATTGTTCTTCAATGTCAAATTTTACGAGTATAAGATTCCAAGATTATTTTGATGCCAAAACAACAACCTTGCATGACAAATGGACAAAACTGTTAAAAGTTCCACCATAGAAAGAGTTGAGCAATTCCGAACCATAAAAGTTGCTCGACGTAGACTTTTTGTTGTTCTCCTATGTAAAATTTGACGAGTATAAGCTCCATAGATTATTTCGATGCCAAAACTCCAAGTTTGTATCACAAATTGACAAAACCGTTAAAGGCTCTTCCATGGAGAGAATTGAGTAATTCTGAATCATCATCGTTGATAGGTATGCACTTTTTATTGTTTCTTTATATCCAAATTTACCAGTATTCGCTTCGTAAATAGTTTTGTTGTCAAGAGAACAAATTTCGTTATAAATTGGGCAAAACTATTAAAAACGCATCCATCGAGAGAGTTGAGCAATTTCGAACCATCTCGATGTAAACTTTTTATTGTTCTTCCATGTCAAATTTTATGAGTATAAGCTTCCAAGATTATTTCTACGCGAAAACCCCAACTTTCTATGACAAATGGATAAAACCGTTAAAAGCTCCTCCATAGAGAGAGTTGAGCAACTTCGGACCAACAAAGTTGCTCAGTGTACACTTTTTATTGTTCTTCTATGTCAAATTTTATGAGTTTAAGCTTCCATCATTATTTCAATGACAAAACACCATCTTTCTATGACAAATGAACAAAATAGTTCAAACCTCCTCCATAGAGAGAGTTGACCAACTTCGAACCATCAAAGTTGCTCTGTGTACACTTTTTATTGTTCTTCTATGTCATATTTTACGAGTATAAGCTTCCTAGATTATTACGATGCCAAAATGTACACAAATGGACAAAACCGTTAAAGGCTTCTTTGTGGATAGAATTGAGTAATCCTAAATCATCAACGTTGATAGGTATACACTTTTTATTGTTTCTTTATGTCCAAATTTACTAGTATTTGCTTCGTAGATTGTTTTTTTGCCAAGAGAACAAATTTCGTTCTGAATTGGGCAAAACTATTAAAAACACTTACATGGAGAGAGTTGAGCAATTTCGAACCATCAAAGATGCTCAGTGTACGCTTTTTATCGTTCTTCTATGTGAAATTATACTAGTATAGGATTCCAAGATTATTTCGATGTCCAAACACCACCTTTCTATGACAAATGGACAAAAACCGTTAAAAACTTCTCCATAGAGAGAGTTGAGCAACTTCGGACCATCGAAGTTGCTCGGTGTACACTTTTTATTGTTCTTCTATGTCAAATTTTATGAGTATAAGCTTTCTGAATATTTCAAAGCCAAAACACCAACTTTCTTTGACAAATGGACTAAACCGGTAAAAGCTCCTCCATAGAGAGAGTGGAGCAACTTCGAACCATCCAAGTTGCTCGGTGTACACTTTTTATTGTTCTTTTACGTCAATTTTTATGAGTATAAGCTTCTAAGATTATTTCGATGCCAAAACACCAACTTTCCATGACAAATGGACAAAATCGTTAAAAGTTTCTCCACAGAGAGAGTTGAGCCATTCCGAACAATCAAAGTTGCTCTGCACATACTTTTTACTGTTCTCTTATGTCAAATTTTACTAGTATAAGCTCCATAGATCCTCCATAGAGAGATTTGAGCAACTTCGGACCATCAAAGTTGCTCAGTGTACACTTCTTATTGTTCTTCTATGTCAAATTTTGTGAGTATAAGCTTCCTAGATTATTTCGATGCCAAAACACCAACTTTCTATGACAAATGGACAAAACAATTAAAAGCTCATCCATAGAGAGAGTTGAGCAACTTTGGACCAACAAAGTTGCTCGATGTACACTTTTTATTGTACTTCTATGTCAAATTTTATGAGTATAAGCTTCCTCGATTATTTGGATGCCAAAACATTAACTTTCTATGACAAATGGGCAAAAACCGTAAAAAACTTCTTCATAGAGAGAGTTAAGTAACTTCGAACCATAAAAGTTGCTCGGTGTACACTTTTTATTAGTCTTCTATGTCAAATTTTACGAGTATAAGCTTCAAAGATTATTTCGATGAAGAGACTCCAACTTCTATGACAAATGGATAAAATCGTTAAAAGCTCCTCCGTAGAGAGAGTTAGCAACTTCGGACCAACAAAGTCGCTCGGTGTATACTTTTTATTTTTCTTCTATGTCAAATTTTACGAGTATAAGCTTCCTAGATTATTTCGATGCCAAAACACCAACTTTCTATGACAAATGGATAAAACCATTAAAACCTCCTCCATAGAGAGAGTTGAGCAACATCGGACAAACAAAGTTGCTCGGTGTGTACTTTTTATTGTTCTTCTATGTCAAATTTTACGAGTATAAGCTTCCTATATTTTTTCGATGCCAAAACACCAACTTTCTATGACAAATGGACAAAACACTTAAAAGCCCCTCCGTAGAAAGAGTTGAGCAACTTCGAACAAACAACGTTGCTCGGTGTGCACTTTTTATTGTTCTTCTAATTCAAATTTTATGAGTATAAGCTTCCTCGATTATTTCGATGCCAAAACGCCAACTTTCTATGACAAATGGGCAAAAACCATTAAAAACTTCTCCACAGAGAGAGTTGAGCAACTTTGGACAATCAAAGTTGCTCGGTGTAAACTTTTTATTGTTCTTCTATGTCAAATTTTATTAGTATAAGCTCCATAGATTATTTCGATGCCCAAACCCCAACTTTGTGTCACAAATGGACAAAACCGTTAAAGAATCTTCCATGGATAGAATTGAGTAATTCTGAATCATCAATGTTGATATGTATGCACTTTTTATTCTTTCTTTATATCCAAATTTTCTAGTTTCACTTCGTAAATAGTTCTGTTGCTAAGAGAACAAATTTTGTTCTAAATTGGGCAAAACTATTAAAATCACGTCCATTTAGAGAGTTGAGCAATTTCGAACCATCAAAGTTTCTCGGTGTACACTTTTTATTGCTCTTCTATGTCAAATTTTACGTGTATAAGATTCCAAAATTATTTCGATGCCAAAACAATAACTTTGTATGCAAATGGACAAAATCGTTAAAAGTTCCTCCATAGAGAGAGTTGAGCAATTCCGAACCATAAAATTTGCTCGACGTGGACTTTTTATTGTTCTCCTATGTCAAATTTTACGAGTATAAGCTCTATAAATTATTTTGATGCCAAAACCCCAACTTTCTATCACAAATGGACAAAACCGTTGAAGGCTCATCCATGGATAGAATTGAGTAATTCTGAATCATCAACGTTGATAGGTATGCACTTTTATTGTTTCTTTATATCCAAATTTACTAGTATTCACTTCGTAAATTGTTTTGTTGTTAAGAGAACAAATTTCGTTCTAAATTGGCCAAAACTACTAAAAACACCTCCATCGAGAGAGTTGAGCAATTTTGAACCATCAAAGTTGCTCGTTGTACACATTTTATTGTTCTTCTATGTCAAAATTTACGAGTATAAGCCTCCAAGATTATTTCGACGCCAAAACCCCAACTTTCTATGACAAATGGATAAAACCGTTAAAAGCTCCTCCATAGAGAGAGTTGAGCAACTTCGGAACATCAAAGTTGCTTGGTGTACACTTTTTATTGTTCTTCTATGTCAAATTTTACAAGTATAAGCTTCCTAGATTATTTGGATGCCAAAACACCAACTTTCTATGAAAAATGGACAAAACAGTTAAAAGCTCGTCCATAGAGAGAGTTGAGCAACTTCATACCATCAAAGTTGCTCGGTGTACACTTTTTATTGTTCTTCTATGTCAAATTTTACGAGTATACACTTTTCCAAGATTATTTCGATGCCAAAACCCCAACTTTCTATGACAAATGGACAAAATCGTTAAAAGATGCTCCATAGAGAGAGTTGAGCAATTTCGAACCGTCAAAGTTTCTTGGCGTGGACTTTTTATTGTTCTCCTATGTCTAATTTTACGAGTATAAGCTCCATAGATTATTTCGATGCCAAAACCCCAACTTTCTATCACAAATGGACAAAACCGTTAAAGGCTCATCCATGGATAGAATTGAGTAATTCTGAATCATCAACGTTGATAGGTATGCACTTTTATTGTTTCTTTATATCCAAATTTACTAGTATTCACTTCGTAAATTGTTTTGTTGTTAAGAGAACAAATTTCGTTCTAAATTGGGCAAAACTACTAAAAACACCTCTATCGAGAGAGTTGAGCAATTTTGAACCATCAAAGTTGCTCGTTGTACACATTTTATTGTTCTTCTATTTCAAAATTTACGAGTATAAGCCTCCAAGATTATTTCGACGCCAAAACCCCAACTTTCTATGACAAATGGATAAAACCGTTAAAAGCTCCTCCATAGAGAGAGTTGAGCAACTTCGGACCATCAAAGTTGCTTGGTGTACACTTTTTATTGTTCTTCTATGTCAAATTTTACAAGTATAAGCTTCCTAGATTATTTGGATGCCAAAACACCAACTTTCTATGAAAAATGGACAAAACAGTTAAAAGCTCATCCATAGAGAGAGTTGAGCAACTTCATACCATCAAAGTTGCTCGGTGTACACTTTTTATTGTTCTTCTATGTCAAATTTTACGAGTATACACTTTTATCCAAGATTATTTCGATGCCAAAACCCCAACTTTCTATGACAAATGGACAAAATCGTTAAAAGATGCTCCATAGAGAGAGTTGAGCAATTTCGAACCGTCAAAGTTTCTTGGCGTGGACTTTTTATTGTTCTCCTATGTCTAATTTTACGAGTATAAGCTCCATAGATTATTTCGATGCCAAAACCCCAACTTTGTATCACAAATGGACAAAATCATTAAAGGCTCTTCCATGGATAGAATTGAGTAATTCTGAATCATCAACATTGATAGGTATGCACTTTTTATTGTTTTTTTATATCCAAATTTACTAGTATTCACTTCGTAGATTGTTTTGTTGTCAAGAGAACAAATTTCGTTCTAATTGGCCACACCTATTAAAAACACCTCCGTCTAGAGAGTTGAGCAATTTCATACCTTCAAAGTTGCTCGGTGTACACTTTTTATTGTTCTTCTATGTCGAATTTTACGAGTTTGGGCTTACAAGTTTATTTCGATGCCAAAACCCCAACTTTCTATTACAAATGGATAAAATCGTTAAAAGCTCCTCCATAGAGAGAGTTGAGCAACTTCGGACCATCAAAGTTGCTCGGTGTATACTTTTTATTGTTATTCTATGTCAAAATTTATGAATATAAGATTCGTAGATTATTTCGATGCCAAAACATCAACTTTCTATGACAAATAGACAAAACCGTTAAAAGCTTCTCCATCGAGAGAGTTGAGCAATTCCGATCTACCAAAGTTGCTCGGCGTACACTTTGTATTGTTCTCTTTTGTCAAATTTTAAGAGTGTAAGCTCTATAGATTGTTTCTATGCTAGAACCACAACTTTGTATCATAAATGGACAAAACAGTTAAAGGCTCGTCCGTGGATAGAATTGAGTAATTCGGAACCATCAAATTTGAT
Organism: Euonymus europaeus; assembly: GCA_963580455.1. Lineage (NCBI taxonomy): Eukaryota > Viridiplantae > Streptophyta > Magnoliopsida > Celastrales > Celastraceae > Euonymus > Euonymus europaeus. The sequence goes on from OY756965.1 coordinate 12,625,689, forward strand.
TGGTATGCACTTTTTATTGTTTCTTTATGTCCAAATTTACTATTATTCGCTTCGTAGATTTTTTTGTTGTCAAGAGAACAGATTTCGGTCTTAATTGGGAAAACTATTAAAAACACCTCCATCAAGAGAGTTAAGCAACTTCGGAGCATCAAAGTTGGTCGATGTACACTTTTTGTTGTTCTTCTATGTCAAATTTTACGAGTATAAGCTCCCAATATTATTTCGATGCCAAAACACCAACTTTCTATGAAAAATAGACAAAACCGTTTAAAGCTCCTCTATAGAGAGAGTTGAGCAATTCTGAACCATCAAAGTTGCTCGGCGTACACTTTTTATAGTTCTTCTATGTCAAATTTTATGAGTATAGGCTTCCAAGATTATTTCGATGCCAAAACACTAACTTTCTACGACAAATGGACACAACAGTTAAAAGCTCCTCCATAGAGAGAGTTGAGCAACTTCGGACCATCAAAACAGCTCGGTGTACACTTTTTATTGTTCTCTTATGTCAAATTTTACCAATATAAGCTCCATAGATTATTTCGATGGCAAAACCCCAACTTTGTACATAAATGGACAAACCGTTAAAGGCCCTTCCATTGATAGAATTGAGTAATTTCGGACCATCAAAGTTACTCGGTGTACACTTTTTATTGTTCTTCTATACAAATTTTATGAGTATAAGCTTCCAAGATTATATCGATGTCAAAACACCAACTTTCTATGATAAATGGACAAAAATGTTAAAAGTTCCTCCATAGAGAGAGGTGAGCAATTCTGAACCATCAAAGTTGCTCGGCGTACACTTTTTATTGTTCTCCTATGTCAAATTTTATGAGTATAAGCTCCATAGATTATTAAGATGCCAAAACCCTGACTTTGTATCACAAATGGAAAAACCGTTAAAGAATCTTTCATAGGAAGAATTCAGTCATTCAAAATGATCAACGTTAATAGGTATGAACTTTTTATTGTTTCTTTATGTCCAAATTTACTAATATTCACTTCGTATATTGTTTTATTGTCAAGAGAACAAATTTCGTTCTAAATTGGCCAACACTATTCAAAACATATCCGTCGAAAGAGTTCAGCAATTTCGGACAATCAAAATTGCTCAGTGTACACTTTTTATTGTTCTTCTATGTTGAATTTTACGAGTATAAGATTCCAAGATTATTTCAATGCCAAAACAAAAACTTTGTATGAAAAATGGACAAAACCGTTAAAAGTTCGTAGATTGTTTTGTTGTCAAGAGAACAAATTTCGTTCTAATTGGCCACACCTATTTAAAACACCTCCGTCTAGAGAGTTGAGCAATTTCAGACCATCAAAGTTGCTCGATGTACACTTTTTATTATTTTTCTATGTGAAAGTATACGAGTATAAGATTACAAGATTATTTCGATGCCAAAACACCACCTTTCTATGACAAATAGACAAAAACCATTGAAAACTTCTCTATAGAGAGAGTTGAGCAACTTCGGACTATCAAAGTTGCTCGGTCTACACTTTTTATTGTTCTTCTATGTCAAATTTTATGAGTATAAGCTTCCTAGATTATTTTGAAGCCAAAACACCAACTTTCTATGACAAATGGACTAAACCGTTAAAAGCTCCTCCATAGGGAGAGTGGAGCAACTTCGAACTATCAAAGTTTCTCCTTGTACACTTTTTATTGTTCTTCTATGTCAAATTTTATGAGTTTAAGCTTCATAGATTATTTCGATGCCAAAACCCCAACTTTCTATGACAAATGGAGAAAATCGTTAAAAGTTCTCCATATAGAGAGTTGAGCAATTGCGAACCGTCAAAGTTGCTCGGTGCACACTTTTTGTTGTTCTTCAATGTCAAATTTTACGAGTATAAACTCCATAGATTATTTCGAGTCCATAATATATCAAATCGAAGCTTAGACCGAGCCGGAAAATAAATTTGAGAAAAACTGGGTTTTTGAAAAACAGAAACCATCCGGACAACCTAAACAACCGTTCGGACGATTTGTGTTGGAACTGAGGCAGAAAAATTTTGAGGGAGAAATTTTGGTGCTGTGAACAGTAGACCATCCGGACACCCTAATGAGACGTCCGGACGGTTAAGCCTACAAAGTAGGCAGAGAATGGAGAAAGAGTTAAGCGTCCGGACGGCCAATGAAGGCGTCCGGACAGCTATCGGGAAATCAGTTTTTAAGCTCAGTTTTAGACAAATTCCTGCATATTGGTTTGTTTTTTGGAGTTGAGTTGAGCTTGGAGTGAGTTTGGGGGATTTTGGAAGAAATTTCTACAGAGAGAAGTAAGTGATTTTGAATTTATTGATTTAAATTGATGTTTATATGAGTTATGGTTGATATATTGATGCGTGTGAGGGTTCGGTTTCGCCACATTGTAGGTTTGGGAAACCGAAACCCTAGGAACCAAATTTGGGGATTTGTGATAAATTGCTCGACACGAGGTAGAGGATTTCCAACCTTTCTTTCTATCGTTTATTCTCGATATTCTAAAGAACGTTTCGATTCTTCATTGGTCGTTTATTTATGTTTCCGCCTTAATTGCTTCTAAGGGGAAACGATTCTTCTTGTGAAATGTTGTTAATTCTTGATATTGCATGACCAAATATGTGTGTTCCGTCACCTATGGGCACGACGTGATTTCTGTTCATGCATCACGGTAGTTATGTATATATATATATATGTAGGTTGTTCATATATATATCTTTTCGTCATGTCATGGCATTAATGCATTAGAGTTGCATGGGGAACTGGGTATGGACTCGGGTCTCCTTAGGATTCTTGAAAGCTACTTGGAGGGATGACGAGGTGATGAGAGTTACCACCGAGTCAAGTGAACTCCAAGTAGGTTAACGCACTAGAGGTATGGTTCATGAGGGACCTTGCCTGCAGTGGTGCGGGCGTGGAAGGATCACGCAACCGGGTAATCCAAGAGCGTTGATGCTGGGGAGCTTGCTCCTGTTCAATAGTCATGGTTAGTGACCATGATGTTGATGAGTTGATTTGGTGAGCTTTGCTCACGTTCGATATTACATGGAACGAGCCATGGTATCGATGATGTTCGCTCATTGAGGGGATTGCCCAGGTTGATGTTCTATGTGATTGTTGAGTATAAGTGCATGTGGTAGGTTACATATTGTTGCATAGCCTATTGTTTCGGATTCGGCCTTATACTAATGTTACTCATAACCCTACTGAGCTTCTTGCTCACTCTCTATTTTCATTCCTTCCCACAGGTGATACTGGTACAGGTACAGGTACTAGTGGAGCAGATAAGTGAGAGCGGGATGTGACATGGATGGCCCTGGGTAGGATGTGGGTGCTAGAGAGATACTCTAGGCACGTATGTTGTATATGTTGTATTGATGTTTATTCATAATAATCTTATAACCATTTGGCACCAGAGGGTGTAGGCATGATGTATGCTGAGTTGATTTTATGGTTATATGATATTATGAAATTGATGATTTGATTTTTACTATCAGTTTGTGCATGCTGGTAGTGGATTGCCTGAGGCCCCTAGGATCAGGATTGCATGTGATTGAGGCCTGAGGCCTGGCTAGGTTGCTAGTGTGATGGATTGTATATTTATTGCTGCGCGTTTTCTGATGCAGGCGGGGACTCCCCGATATACGGGGAGATGCCACCGAATTTCCGGTCCGCCAGATGATCGCACTAGCGACCTAGGATAGTGCCGGAGGGCACCCGTGGCGTGCCCGGACCGGGGCTTCACAATTTGGTATTGGAGCGAGGTTGGTTTATTTGATTATATGTAGGATCGGGGATGGGTCCTAGATGTATGGTAGTGTAATCCAGGCCATGTCACAATCGCTGCTGATCCGGTATGTTTTCTAGTCCCTAATAAATCCTCTGTTGAGTTATGGTAAATGGTATTGTTTGTTTGTCATGCAGATGAATACCCGTAGAACTACGAGGTCCGAGAGTGGGACTGAAGCCGTAGTGTTGGGGTGGAACGTGTTACTAGAGGCACACCTAGTACTGAGGATTCGATTCTGAATGTGGATCCGGAGTTGAGAGAGGAGGAGATAGATCCTGAGGGACTACTGACTGAGAGTGCTGATCAGCAGGCACCACCTACAGGACCTGTTGGTCCTGTTACCATAAGGGGGCAACCGGTGACGATGGAGGGGTTAGCTAGTTTCATGATGAGTATGGTGCAGACACAGGCACAGACGATAGCACAAGCAGTGGCTCAAGCGATAGGTCGTACTGAGGGAGTGGTACCCGAGGCTACTACTGAGGTAGCTACAGCACCGAGAGCTTGAAGGGGTATGTATGAGGTGGATCAGCTGAGGAGGACTTCTCCTCCAACCTTTTCTGGAGATGGAAAAGGTGTGGGGGCGGAGGAGTGGTTCAATCAGTTGAGCATGAGGATGGATACGTTGGAGATACCCGATGAACGACGGGTGAAGTTTGTTTTCTATTATCTGAGTGGAGTGGCCTATGAATGGTGGATGTCCATGGGTCAGAGACGGAATGAGTTGACTTGGACCTCTTTTGAGCAGTTGTTCATGCAGAAATTTGTGCCGAGACCTCTGCAGACTGAGAAGGCCAAGCTGTTTCTAGAGTTGTTGCAGACATCAGAGATGACGGTGTCTCAGTACTTAAAGTAGTTTGAGGAGTTGTATCGGTTTGGGAGAGAGTTTGCTCCTACCGATGCAAAGAAGGCGGCAAGATACCGAGATGGGTTGCTACCCGGTCTTGGGAGGATCGTGATGGCCACTAGGGTGGTATCATATGAGGACACAGTTGAGATGGCATTGGACTTTGAGTTGAGCGAGCAGAATGAGGCTCAGAGAAAGCGTCCAGTAACTGAGGGTAGTGGTGGTGGTGGTGGTAGCCACAAGAAGCAAAGGACTGATTTTCGTCATCAGAAAGGGGACCGAAGCAAGGGTCCAAGGGCCCCAGGGGGCAAGGTGACGTGTTACAAATGTGGAAAAGAAGGGCACATGATAAAGGAGTGCAGATCTTTCGGATTTAGATGCTTTGGTTGTGGTAAGTTGGGCCACAAAAAGAATGAGTGTCTGCAGGGCAACCAGGGAGGACAACATCAGCCTCCGATACCGGGAGTACCACCTCCAACTCTTCCTTCCACTGTTCCATCGGGAGGGAGAGGGCGAGGTGGAGGCAGACAGTCTCAGCAGCAGCAGTATGCACTGACGGATGGTCGTGTCTTTGCTATGGGACATCAGGAGGCACAGGAGCATCCCAACTTCATTGGAGGTATATTTTTTATTTCAAATTGTTGGGCAAGAGTCTTGTTTAATTCTGGAGCTACCTCATCATTTATTACTAGTTCGTTAGCGAACGCACTAGCGGTGGGGATTTCGTCGATTAGGAGAATGTTTACGGTGTCCTCACCATTCGGGCACTTTACCACGTTGGAGGGAGTAGTGTTCGGTTGTGAGTGTCGGTTTGGAGAAATATCTCTACAAGCCGATTTGTATGTGTTAGATTTCAAATACTTCGATGTGATACTCGGAGTGGATTGGTTGACAAAGCACCAAGGAGTGCTTGATTTTTGGCAAAGGAGGATCACTCTTAGAGTACCGGAGGGTGGGGTGATTCACTTACAGGGATCGAAGGGGATGACATTTCCTCATTTCATGGATAACCCTTCATATCTGGATTGTAGAGTCACAAGTTTGGTGACTTCGGCTCCTAAGGGAGATGTAGTTACTATGATTCGGGTAGTGGAAGAGTTTATGGATGTATTTCCGGAAGGGTTGCCGGGATTACCTCCGAAGAGAGAGATTGACTTTGCTATTGAGTTACATCCGAACGTCAAGCCGATTTCGATTCCGCTGTATCGGATGGCTCCAGCAGAGTTGAAGGAGTTGAGTTCTCAATTAGAGGAGTTGCTAGACTTGGGATTCATTAGCCGAGTGTGTCCCCGTGGGGATCACCGGTGTTGTTCGTCAAGAAGAAGGACGGAAGTTTGAGAATGTGTATTGATTATAGGTAGTTGAATAAGGTTACAGTGAGGAATAAATATCCATTGCCTAGGATCAATGAAGGGCACACCGTTTGTGTGGACAAACGAGTGTGAGGCCGCATTTGAGAAGTTGAAGAAGAGGTTGACCACACCTCTAGTGTTGGTGGTTCCGGAAAGGAATGTAGGCTACCAAGTGTTTTGTGATGCATCTGGAGTCGGTTTAGTTTGTGTGTTGATGCAACGGGGCCGAGTGATAGAATATGGTTCAAGGTTGCTCAAGACACATGAGAGGAATTATCCGGTGCATGATTTGGAGTTAGCTGCAGTGGTGTTTGCACTTAAGCAATGGAGGTATTGCCTTTACGGGGAGAGATTTGAAGTGTTTTCGGATCACAAGAGCCTCAAGTATCTATTCACCCAAAGAGAATTGAATTTGCATCAAAGGAGGTGGATGGAATACTTGGAGGACTTCGACTTCAATTTGAAATACCATCCTGGTAAAGCAAATGTAGTCGCGGATGCGTTGAGTAGGAAGAATAAGATTTCTAGCCTATTCATGCATGAGTGGGGAATTGTGGACACAATCAATGAGTTTGGATTAGAGTTGAAGAGTCAAGAGGAAAAGATGCATTTGTGTTCTATAACTTCGAGACCTATGATGGTTCAGAAGGTTATAGACGCACAGAATGGAGATCATACATTTGATGTAATTGATGAGAGTTTTGGATGGGTTCGAGGGAATGATGGTGGAGTACGATATGCGGGAAGGTTAGTGGTTCCCAAAGATGATGAGTTGAGACAAGAGATTCTAAAAGAAGCACATCGTTCTTGGTTTGCTATGCATCCAGGGGGTACGAAGATGTATAGAGACTTGAGGCAGAGTTTCTGGTGGAAGGGAAGGAAGGCCGATGTTGCTAGATTTTTGACGAAGTGTCTTACTTGTCAACAAGTGAAGGCAGAGCATCATAGATCAGCTGGATTGTTGCAACCCTTACCGGTAGCACAATGGAAGTGGGAGAAGATCACTATGGACTTTGTGACGGTGTTGCCAATGACTCAGAGACGGCATGACACAGTTTGGGTGATAGTGGACAGATTGACCAAGTCTGCACACTTCTTACCCATGAACAAGAATGATTCGTTAGAGACCATGAGTACTATGTATGTCAAAGAGATTGTGAGACTTCACGGAATTCCATTATCTATTATGTCGGATCGAGACCCGCAGTTCACAGGTAGATTATGGAGTAGTTTACAGGAGGCATTGGGAACAAAGTTGGATTTCTCTACAGCTTATCATCCTCAGAGTGATGGGCAGAGTGAGAGAACCATACAGGTTTTGGAGGATATGATGCGGGCATGTGTTGTGGACTTTAGAGGAAGTTGGGATCGATACTTACATCTGGCGGAGTTTGTATATAACAACTCTTTTCAGAGTAGTATCGGAATGGCACCTTACGAGGCGCTCTACGGGAGGCCTTGTAGGTCGCCTTTGTGTTTGGCAGAGATTGGTGAGAAAGTTGTTTCAGGATCGGAGATGGTCAAAGAAGCATGAGAGAGAGTTGATGAGATCCGGAAGCGGTTGATCACCGCACAGAGCCGACAAAAGTCTTATGCTGACCGGAGGAGGAGACCTTTGGAGTTCGCTGTAGGCGATAAGGTTTTCTTAAAGGTTAGTCCGAGACGGGGGATTCAGAGGTATAGTAAACAGGGGAAGTTGGCAACGAGATTTGTGGGGCCATTTGAGATTTTGGAGACGATTGGACCGGTGGCGTACCGTTTGGCACTTCCACCGAAGCTTGAGAAGGTTCACATTGTATTCCATGTATCAATGCTTCGGAAATACGAGCCGGATCCGTCGTATGTGATAGATTGGACTACGTTGGAAGTTGAGGAAGATGGGAGTTACACTCTTCAACCGGTAAAAATTCTAGACCGACAGAACAAGGTCACGAGGTCGAGTGTGATTCCATTAGTAAAAGTGATGTGGATGTATCACGGAGTTGAAGAAGCAACTTGGGAGCTGGAATCCAGAATGAAAGAGAAGTACCCGGCGTTGTTCGGAGATTCAGGTACGTGTGTAGTTAAATTTCGAGATGAAATTTCTTTAGGGGGGGGAGGATGTGAAACCCTGACCCAAAAATTTAGTTTTGAGTCGAATTACGGATGATCCGTGGAGTACGGAATCATGGAAAAATAGTTTTGAGCCTGGTTTGGTAAATGGGTCATAACGTTTAGTATACATGTCCGTTTCGGGCCCATAATATATCAAATCGAAGCTTAGACCGAGCAGGAAAATAAACTTTGAGAAAAACTGGGACACCCTAAACCCTAAATAGAAACCATCCGGACACCCTAAACAACCGTCCGGACGATTTGTGCTGGAACTGAGGCAGAGAAATTTTGAGGGAGAAATTTTTGTACTGTGAACAGTAGACCGTTCGGACACCCTAACGAGACGTCCGGACGGTTAAGCCTACAAAGTAGGCAGAGAATGGAGAAAGAGGTAAGCGTCCGGACGGCCACTGAAGGCGTCCGGACAGCTATCGGGAAATCAGTTTTTAAGCTCAGTTTTAGACAAATTCCTGCATATTATCTCTTGGAGAAGCCGACTAGAGAGAGAAAGAGAGAGAGAAGAAGAGGGAGAAGGAGGTTTTAGCAAGTGTTTGGCTTGGAGATTGAAGATTTGAGACCATTGAAGCTTGGGGAGGAAGATTCAAGCTTGATTTTGGAGTTTTGGTAAGTTTTCCATAGTTTTTGAAATTCTATGTTTTTGTTAGATTTGTTTGATTCTTAGGGAGATGAACTCTATGCTTTAGATATGTTGATTATAGGTTGATTTTGGATGTTTATGTAGATTGGTTTGTGTTTTGAAGTTGAGTTGAGCTTGGAGTGAGTTTGGGGGATTTTGGAAGAAATTTATAGAGAGAGAAGTAAGTGATTTCGAATTTATTGATTTAAATTGATGTTTATATGAGTTGTGGTTGATATATTGATGCGTGTGAGGGTTCGGTTTCACCACATTGTAGGTTTGGGCAAACCGAAACCCTAGGAACGAAATTTGGGGATTTATGGTAAATTGCTCGACACGAGGTAGGGGATTTCCAACCTTTCTTTCTATCGTTTCTTCTCGATATTCTAAAGAGCGTTTTGATTCTTCATTGGTCGTTTATTTATGTTTCCTCCTTAATTGCTTCTAAGGGAAAACGAGCCTTCTTGAGAAATGTTGTTAATTCTTGATATTGCATGACCGAATATGTGTGTTCCATCACCTATGGGCACGACGTGATTTCCATTCATGCATCACGGTAGTTATGTATATACATATGTAGGTTGTTCATATATATATCTTTTCGGCATGTCACGGCATTAATGCATTAGAGTTGCATGGGGAACTGGGTATGGACTCGGGTCTCCTTAGGATTCTTGAAAGCTACTTGGAGGGATGACGAGGTGATGAGAGTTACCACCGAGTCAAGTGAACTCCGAGTAGGTTAACGCACTAGAGGTATGGTTCATGAGGGACCTTTCCTGGAGTGGTGCGGGCGTGGTAGGATCACGCAACCGGGTAATCCAAGAGCGTTGATGTTGGGAAGCTTGCTCCTGTTCAATAGTCATGGTTAGCGACCATGATATTGATGAGTTGATTTGGTGAGCTTTGCTCACGTTCGATATTACATGGAACGAGCCATGGTATCGACGATGTTTGCTCATTGAGGGGATTGCCCGGGTTGATGTTCTATGTGATTGTTGAGTATACGTGCATGTGGTAGGTTACATATTGTTGCAAAGCCTATTGTTTCAGATTCGGCCTTATACTAATGTTACTCATAACCCTACTGAGCTTCTTGCTCACCCTCTATTTTCATTCCTTCCCACAGGTGATACTGGTACAGGTACAGGTACTAGTGGAGCGGATCAGTGAGAACGTGATGTGACATGGATGGCCCTGGGTAGGATGTGGGTGCTAGAAAGATACTCTAAGCACGTATGTTGTATATGTTGTATTGATGTTTATTCATAATAATCTTATAACCATTTGGCACCAGAGGGTGTAGGCATGATGTATGCTGAGTTGATTTTATGGTTATATGATATTATGAAATTGATGATTTGATTTTTACTATCAGTTTGTGCATGCTGGTAGTGGATGGCCTGAGGCCCCTAGGATCAGGATTGCATGTGATTGAGGCCTGAGGCCTGGCTAGGTTGCTAGTGTGATGGATTGTATATTTATTGCTGCGCATTTTCTAATGCAGGCGGGGACTCTCCGATATACGGGAAGATGCCGCCGAATTTTCGGTCCGCCGGATGATCGCACTAGCGGCCTAGGACGGTGCCGGAGGGCACCCGTGGCGTGCTCGGACCGGGGCGTCACAAGTTGAGTATTTTCGGACCATCAAAGTTGCTCGGTGTAAACTTTTTATTGTTCTTCTATGTCAAATTTTATGAGTATAGGCTTCCTAAATTATTTCGATGCCAAAGCACGAACTTTCTATGACAAATGGACAAAATCGTTAAACATTCCTCCATAGAGTGAGTGGAGAAACTTCGAACCATCAAAGTTGCTCGGTGTACACTTTTTATTGTTCTTTAATGTCAAATTTTCCGAGTATAGGATTCCAAGATTATTTCAATGCCAAAACAACAACTTTCTATGACAAATGGACAAAACTCGTTAAAAACTTCTCCATAGAGGCAGTTGAGTATTTTCGTACCATCAAAGTTGCTCGGTGTACACTTTTTATTGTTCTTCTATGTCAAATTTTATGAGTATAAGCTTCCTAAATTATTTCGAAGCCAAAACACCAAATTTCTATGACAAATCGACAAAACCGTTAAAAGCTCATCCATAGAGAGAGTGGAGCAACTTCGAACCATCAAAGTTGCTCGATGTACAGTTTTTATTGTTCTTCTATGTCAAATTTTACGAGTATAAGTTTCCTATATTATTTGGATGCCAAAACATCATATTTCTATGAGAAATGGACAAAACAGTTAAAAGCTCCTCTATAGAGCAACCTCGGACCATCAAAGTTGCTCGGTGTACACTTTTTATTGTTCTTCTATGTCAAATTTTACGAGTATAAGCTTCCTAGATTATTTTACTGCCAACACCCGAACTTTGAACACAAATGGACAAAACCGTTAAAGGCTCCTCTGTGGATAGAATTGAGTAATTTTGAATCATCAACGTTGATAGGTATACACTTTTTATTGTTTCTTTATGTCTAAATTTATTAGTATTCACTTCGTAGATTATTTTGTCGTCAAGAGAATAAATTTCGTTCTAAACTGGGCAAAACTATTAAAAACACCTCCATCGAGAGAGTTGAGCAATTTTGAACCATCAAAGTTGCTCGGTGTACAGTTTTTATTATTCTTCTATGTCAAATTATATGAGTGTAAGATTCCAAGATTATTTCGATGCCAAAACACCACCTTTCTGTGATAAATGGAGAAAAATCGTTAAAAGCTTCTCCATAGAGAGAGTTGAGCAACTTCGAACCATCAAAGTTGCTCGGTGTACACTTTTTATTGTTTTTCTTTGTCAAATTTTGAGTATAGGCTTCCTAGATTATTTCGATGCCAAAGCACCAACTTTCTATGACAAATGGATAAAATCGTTAAAAGTTCCTCCATAGAGAGAGTTGAGCAATTATGAACCATCGAAGTTGCTTGGCGCACACTTTTTACTGTTCTTCTATGCCAATTTGATGAGTATAAGCTTCCTAGATTATTTCGATGTCAAAACCCCAACTTTCTATGACAAATGGACAAAATCGTTAAAAGCTGCTCCATAGAGAGAGTTGAGAAACTTCGGACCATCAAAGTTGTGTTGGGATGATGTCCTAAAAAACATACCATGTAAAGACAATTCTGAAATTCAAGAATAAACATTTTATGATTGCATTTGTGTTTTAAATGTTTTATTTTAAATATTTCATTTATATGTGAATGTTCTAACAAGGTCTAAGGATGTTAGATATGTGAATCTTGGATACTCAGATACACTTATAGTGTGAGTATAGATTGACACAAGATTCATTATTACATTCTAAATCATTAGTCACAACCAGATTAACAAAGTTAGGCACTTTGTTGATATAGGTTGTAGTGCATGGACATCTCCAATTAGGGGAATGGTTTGTCTTGACCGTTTGAGAGGATTCTCGGATTGGTGCACTAGTGTGTATGTGGACATATACATTGACGGACTTACATAGGAATGAACAACTAGAAACGTGCTATCAAAGAGTTGTTCATCCTATAGCTATGGGAGTACGGTATATCTCAAGCTTGAGTAGGTCAATACGTTTATACTTATAGCGTGTGCATTTTGATTCATCAATAAGTGAGACACGCACTATTGTCAAAATCTTGATGATTTGGATGTATGCCACTAGGGTATAAGCGCATACCTACAAAATAGTCATTCATGTACTTTCAGTTATGAAAGTGTAAGCACCCATCTGAGAGGTTCAAATTATTCTATCTAAAAATCTATGCATAGTGATTCTAACGAATCAAGCGTTATGAATTAAATTGATCGACGGGTCAATTTAATACGCTTAGAGGATAGATATAAAGGAATCTGGAGCTCAGATAAAATATGGATTTTGGAGTGTTCGATAGTACGAATAAATTCACTCCATCTTACCGGGTGTTGCATGGAGGATATGCATGTACACTTCCCATAGGTCAGGGATAGGTTTCTAATTATGGAAAAGCCTCGATGTAAGAATCGTACATATTGGGGAGTGCATCCAAAGTTCAGGTAGTGTCAGACGAACATTGGATTGTTATATTATTCCTAGTCATAGAGTTTGACGGTAAAGAATAATATTTCGGGAGCCACAATATGTATGTCCTGCGGAGTCCCCTTGGTAGCTCTATATATTCTCTTGTCCTATTTAAGGAAGATCGGCAAAATTTACCATATCACAACGGTTGTTGGAAAAGTTACAAGAATGGAATTTGTATAACAAATAGATACAATTTTATTGGGTTTTGGTTTTCCAAAGATAACCCTAAGATAAAATTGTTTTTGTTAAGATATACAAAATTCTTGTAAGTGTATTTATGTAAAAATAACAAATCTCGGAGTTTTGATTTAGATTGTAAAATAAATATTTTACATAATCAAAAACAAATTAAAGTCAAGAATGGACCAAGGAACAAAACAAATTTGAGCCTTGAATTCTTGAAATATTGGGCCAAGCTAGGCTTAAACCATGTTATTGCATAGCAATATATGGCCGGCCCATTGTGGATAATTTGGGCTCCGATTATGCTTGTTAAAAGTATTCCATATTTGTTTTGGCTTTGAATCCAATTGGATTAGAAGTCAACTCAAATAATGATTTGTTATATATATATAAACACAACAATTTTTCTATGAATGGATAAGGATGGCCACCGTTTTGTTTTTTCCTAGTTCCATTTGGATTAGGAAAACAAAACCTAAAAGGAGACTTTTTTAACACAATGAAAAAGTTTTGTTTTATAAAATAAAAAGGGCTGGCCGTGTGATTCATTCATAAGAAAACAACCAAGTTATTTTTCCAAAAAAAAGGAGCCGAGTGTTCCTAGAGAGGTGGCCGTGTGAGATTCTTTTGGTTCACTACCAATTGGGTTTTTTGCTTTGCTTTTTCGCAAGGAGATTAAAGAGAATACCTAGGAAACAACATAGGCTATTCTTGGTGATTCTTGTTTTCTAAATTGGTGGTTCGTGATCAAGAGGTGTGATCAAACAAAGGGTGTGTTCAAGATCCGATCGTGTGTTCGTGATCAAGTGTTGAGTTCGTGATCAAGACGGATAGCACGTTGGACCTCGATAGTAAAGAGGTTGGTATTCTTCTTCTAACCTTCATCATGCCATGATTGTATGTTTAGATCTAAGAATTATTTTGTATGAAATTAATACTAGAAGCATGCTAGGATTAATTACAAAATTAATTGGATCTAGGATAACACTTGATAGGCGTGTAACAATCTAGGATTGTTTGGCTTCCGATTAAATTTTTGATTTGTACCTATGCTAAGAACGATCCGTAAGACGCTTCCGCATGTTCTAAAATTAATTTTAGCAACCAACAAATGGTATCGGAGGCAAACTTAGTATGTATTAAATCAAGATTTAATTAAAAGATTCACTTGAAAATAATTGTGCGCTAGATTGGTGCCTAGGGTGTGCGATTATTTTGTGAATGTTTGGATGCCACTAACGATTGTTTTGCAGCCCTAAGATACTGTACTAAGCTGGTATATTATTGTAATAATTTTAGTTTTGGGTATGGCCACATAGGTTCGTGTTTAGAGCCTATGTGATGTCTTTTTTTTGTAAAGCTGTTAATGTGCAGTTTTTATTATTTTTTTCTTTGCTTTAAATTCATTAGAATCACTTGTAAGCCTCCCCGGAGGTATAGGACTTTATGTACTATTTTATGGTGATGTTATGGATGAAGAAGCATGAAGAAAAAGATGCAAAAACGTGCAGAAATATTGCAGTAACCAAAACTATGCGCAAGCGCGACAGAAAATCCAGATTTGCGCTTGGACTGTTCCTATGGGTTGTTTTGGTTTGCAACTCAATCTTTTGGGTAACCAAAATAATTCCTAGCTAGGTAACACTCCTGGACAGCCGCTGGAAGTTGCCTTTGTGCATTCATGATGGAGTTTGACACGTAGCAAAATCTCATACGCGAAGAGTCCTACATCGCCGATAACAAGGGTTTTATTTTAGGCTTTTGAGTTGCGTTTGGAGAAGATTTTTGGCACGTTGACATCATGAAGACCAGCTTAGTTACAGTATCATTTTTGTCTATATTTGCTTTATTTAATTATGCTTTTGCTTATGTGAATGGATGTATGATTAAATTGGTATGTCATGTAGACAAGTCAAGGCACCTGGCTTATTAGGTATCACATTGACATCTAATATGGTATATGTAATTGCGTGATTGAAAAAACATAACATGGCATAATTTAATAGTTTAAAGATTTAGGCTAATCACCTAATTAATCTATTTGAATAAATTATTATGTTTAATCATGTGGAATTACTTAATGAGTTAAAGATTAAAGGTTGATCTAAGCCACTTTGGATCATAAGGTAATCTTCAACTTGAAAAACCCTATTAATTAATTATTGAGTGGGAGAGGGTTATATCTCCAAGTTATGACCCAAGGCTTCCCAAAGGTTGATCCTTGCTAGTGCATATAAGCTTACTCGTGTTGCATGCGCAACCCCCCTTAGGGATGGAGATTATATGCTAGATCTAGTGGGAGGATTTTAGCAGATATTTTAATTCTTATTTGTAGATGGGTACTTACTCGTGTTGCATGCGCAAACCCCCTTTGGGATGGAGTATCCATTAAGTACAATAGTGGAATTAAAAAGCTAATAGCCTAAGTGCAAATGTGAAAGTTTACTCGTGTTGCATGCGCAATCCCCTTTTGGATGGAATTTTCACAATGAGCGACTTGAAATGGTTAAACCTTGGTTTACACTCAACCTATTAAGGAGCCAAACATAATAGCGATCAAAAGGGTTCAAGAAGCCCAAAAGGCTAGATGCTTGAGTTTGTTTTGACCGAGAGTGACTTGGGTCAACTAGACAAGAAATTGTAGTTGGTCGACTCGCTATTACATGAATTTAGATTGTAAATGTTTGGGTTTTTATTTCTATATAAATGTGTAAAAAGTTTTAAAATAATAATAATAATTGGAGCATTCATCTAATGCATGTTTAAATGTTTATGAATTTCAGATGACGACTTTTTCTCCTATTGCTTCCATATTGAATGAAAACAAATTGACTGGACCAAATTATGTTGACTGGAAAAGAAACTTGGACATAGTGCTCACCTCAGGTAGGTACAAGTATGCCCTCGTTGAAGTCTGTCCTGAGTTGGGACCCGATCCAACTGCACAGGAGAGACTAGCTCAAGAAAAGTGGATTAAGGCTGATGAGATGGCCAAGTGCTATATCTTAGCGTCTCTTACGCCTGTCTTGCAGAAGCAACATGAGACCATGCAAACAGCTGCAGATATGATCTATAGTTTGCATGAAATGTTTGCCCATACTACTCGTCCCGCAAGACAGCGAGCGATAAGAAAGTTGATGAACACCAAGCAAGCTGAGGGAGCACCTGTGAGAGAGCATATGCTCAAAGTCATGGGTTATCTCTATGAAGCCCTAGATCTTGGTGCTGAAATCGACGCGACCACGCAGACAGATATGATCTCGGAGACCCTCTCTAGTTCCTTTGCTCAGTTCAAGTTGAATTTCAGCATGAACAAGATGGAGATGACTCTTCCAGTTCTCATGAAAGAACTCCAATCTGCTGAGGAGATCATGGGAAAGAAAGAGCAAGCTCACTTTACTACTGCTTCTAATTCTAAGCCCAAAAAGCCCAAGAATAAGAAGAAGAAGCAAATTGCTACAGTTGCCAAAGGAGCTCAAAAGAAAAAGAGCAAGGTTGCAAAAGGGAAAGGAAAATGCTTTCATTGCAACCAGAAGGGGCACTGGAAGAGTGATTGCCCAAAGTTTCTAAGCAAGAAGAAAACTGAGGGTAAGACCTTTTATATTGAGACTTGTTTAGTGGTTGATTCTACATATTCCTGGATTGTAGACACTGGAGCCACTACTCATATTTGCAATTCTTTGCAGGGGTTTCAGGAAACCAGGAAACTTAATGAAGGGGAGATCACAATTCAAATTGCTTCAGGAGCTAGGATAGGAGCATCTAGTTTAGGAGTAGTTACTCTAGATTTTGGATGTAATAAATATCTAGTTTTGAACGATTGCCTATTTGTTCCAAACGTTGCAAGGAATTTAGTTTCAGCTACTTTCTTGATTTCTGAAGGGTATGAGATATCTTTACGTTCTAATGTTACAATTAGTAGAAATGGAAAAGATATATGCTCTGGAACAATGATAGGCAACCTATATTATTTACATCCACGCTCCTATAATGATGCTATTGCTATGCATACTGAATCTAAAAATAGAACAGCCGAATCTAATGAAGAGACCCTTTGGCATTTACGACTTGGTCACATTAACCAAACAAGAATCAACAGGCTAATTCATGATGGGTCTCTTGGCCCATTAGACATGAATAAGATGCCACAATGTCGATCTTGTTTAGAAGGTAAAATGACCAAAAGGTCGTTTAAGTCCAAAGGTCTTAGAGCTTCTGAGTTACTTGAATTGGTGCATACTGATGTATGTGGTTCAATGACAGTTCAAGCTCGTGGAGGTTTTGATTACTTCATTACTTTTACTGATGACTACTCTAGGTATGGATGTATTTATCTAATGCGCCGTAAGTCTGATGCATTTGACAAGTTCAAAGAATTCAAGGCCTATGCGGAGAACCAATTAGATAAACTCATCAAAGCTATGCGGTCTGACCGTGGTGGCGAATACATGCTAGATGAGTACAAGCAGTATCTAGCAGATAATGGCATAGTTTCTCAGCTCTCTGCAAGCAGAACGGGGTTGCAGAAAGGAGAAACAGAACTCTATTAGAGATGGCAAGATGCATGATGTGTCATGCAACTCTTCCTGAGTCATTTTGGGGATATGCTCTAGAAAATGCCGCACATATCATAAACTTGGTACCGTCTAAGTCAGTACCTAAGACACCCCATGAGATGTGGATTGGACGAAAGTCTGATCTTAGGAACCTCAAAGTTTGGGGATGTCCAGCTTATGTACTAGCAGATAAGACAACCAAGTTTGGGCCTAGATCTGTGCTATGTTATTGGGTAGGATTTCCAAAAGGGACTCGTGGTGGCTATTTCTACAATCCCGAGAGTCAGAAAGTATTTGTTAGCACAAATGCTAGATTCTTAGAAGAGGAATGTATAAATAGTGGTGAACCAAGAAAGGTGGTTTTGCATGAACAGGAATCTAATGATTCACAATCCAGTTCAACACAAGTAGTAGATGATGAACACATTACTGAACCTATTTTAGATGCAACACCGGAGCTTTGTCGCAGTGGGAGGGTTTCACGACAACCCGACAGATACATGTTCATTGGAGAGTCATTTATGGCAGTTTCTGATGAACTTGAGTCGGATCCTACTACATACGAAGAAGCAGTTACCGATGTCGATTCAGAACATTGGCAAAAAGCAATGGAATCCGAGTTGGAGTCCATGCACTCCAACGAAGTTTGGGATCTTGTAGATATACCTGCTGGAGTAAAACCCATTGGGTGTAAGTGGGTATACAAGAGAAAGAGAGGAGTAGATGGAAAGGTTGAAACCTTTAAAGCAAGGTTGGTGGCGAAGGGTTATACCCAAAAGGAGGGTATTGACTATGAGGAGACCTTTTCACCAGTAGCCATGCTTAAGTCCATCAGAATACTTCTCGCCATATCAGCTCACTTTGATTTTGAGATATGGCAGATGGATGTCAAGACTGCTTTCCTCAATGGCAATCTTGACGAGTGTATCTACATAATGCAACCCAACGGATTTATTGATAAGAGCCAGGAAAATATGGTTTGCAAGCTTAAGAGGTCTATTTATGGACTTAAGCAAGCATCTAGATCTTGGAACATACGCTTTGATCTGGCGATTAAATCCTATGGATTTCATCATAATCCTGATGAACCGTGTGTATACAAGAGATTGGATGGTAAGAACATTGTGTTCTTGATTCTCTACGTGGATGACATATTGCTTATTGGGAATGATGTAGCGACATTGTCATCAGTTAAAATTTGGTTATCTAATCAGTTTAGCATGAAAGACCTAGGAGAAGCGAGCTATGCTCTAGGCATCAAGCTAACCCGAGATCGCGGATCTAGAACTTTAGCTCTATCTCAATCTACTTACATAGAAAAGATATTGGTCAAGTATGCAATGTAAGACTCCAAGAAAGGTTTGTTACCTTTTAGACATGGAGTTCCTCTTTCCAGGGATGACTGTCCTAAGACAGAAGAAGAAAGGCAACAAATGAGTAAGGTACCATATGCTTCGGCAGTTGGTAGTCTCATGTACGCCATGCTATGCACTAGACCAGATATTTGTTATGCAGTAGGATTGGTCAGCAGATATCAATCTAATCCAGGAATGCATCACTGGACAGCGGTAAAACATATATTCAAGTATCTTCGGAGAACAAAAGATTATATGCTTGTTTACCGTAGTGATGAGATCATTCCAGTGGGCTATACTGATTCAGACTTTCAGGCAGACAAGGACTCCAGGAGATCCACGTCTGGTTATGTATTTACCCTTGGTGGTGGAGCCATTAGTTGGAGAAGTGTGAAGCAAACTTGCATCGCAGACTCCACCATGGAAGCCGAATATGTGGCAGCATCAGATGCCGCAAAGGAGGCTGTATGGTTAAAGAAATTCCTCTTAGAATTAGAGGTAGTTCCTAATATTGAGAGACCTATGACCCTATATTGTGACAATATGGGTGCCATAGCTCAAAGTAAGGAACCTCGCTATCACAGTAAAGGGAAACACATTGAACAAGTTCCATTTGATAAGGGAGTTCATGCAGCGAAAGGAAGTGGAGATACTAAAGATACCCTCTTTGCATAATTTGGCGGATCCATTCACAAAGGCCCTTACTGGAAAGAGCTTTACAGCTCATGTTGAGGGGATGGGTGTTAGGATACTCTAGTAGTATGTTCTTCAGTCCAAGTGGGAGTTTGTTGGGATGATGTCCTGAAAAACATACCATGTAAAGACAATTCTGAAATTCAAGAATAAACATTTTATGATTGCATTTGTGTTTTAAATGTTTTATTTTAAATATTTCATTTATATGTGAATGTTCTAACAAGGTCTAAGGATGTTAGATATGTGAATCTTGGATACTCAGATACACTTATAGTGTGAGTATAGATTGACACAAGATTCATTATTACATTCTAAATCATTAGTCACAACCAGATTAACAAAGTTAGGCACTTTGTTGATATAGGTTGTAGTGCATGGACATCTCCAATTAGGGGAATGGTTTGTCTTGACCGTTTGAGAGGATTCTCGGATTGGTGCACTAGTGTGTATGTGGACATATACATTGACGGACTTACATAGGAATGAACAACTAGAAACGTGCTATCAAAGAGTTGTTCATCCTATAGCTATGGGAGTACGGTATATCTCAAGCTTGAGTAGGTCAATACGTTTATACTTATAGCGTGTGCATTTTGATTCATCAATAAGTGAGACACGCACTATTGTCAAAATCTTGATGATTTGGATGTATGCCACTAGGGTATAAGCGCATACCTACAAAATAGTCATTCATGTACTTTCAGTTATGAAAGTGTAAGCACCCATCTGAGAGGTTCAAATTATTCTATCTAAAAATCTATGCATAGTGATTCTAACGAATCAAGCGTTATGAATTAAATTGATCGACGGGTCAATTTAATACGCTTAGAGGATAGATATAAAGGAATCTGGAGCTCAGATAAAATATGGATTTTGGAGTGTTCGATAGTACGAATAAATTCACTCCATCTTACCGGGTGTTGCATGGAGGATATGCATGTACACTTCCCATAGGTCAGGGATAGGTTTCTAATTATGGAAAAGCCTCGATGTAAGAATCGTACATATTGGGGAGTGCATCCAAAGTTCAGGTAGTGTCAGACGAACATTGGATTGTTATATTATTCCTAGTCATAGAGTTTGACGGTAAAGAATAATATTTCGGGAGCCACAATATGTATGTCCTGCGGAGTCCCCTTGGTAGCTCTATATATTCTCTTGTCCTATTTAAGGAAGATCGGCAAAATTTACCATATCACAACGGTTGTTGGAAAAGTTACAAGAATGGAATTTGTATAACAAATAGATACAATTTTATTGGGTTTTGGTTTTCCAAAGATAACCCTAAGATAAAATTGTTTTTGTTAAGATATACAAAATTCTTGTAAGTGTATTTATGTAAAAATAACAAATCTCGGAGTTTTGATTTAGATTGTAAAATAAATATTTTACATAATCAAAAACAAATTAAAGTCAAGAATGGACCAAGGAACAAAACAAATTTGAGCCTTGAATTCTTGAAATATTGGGCCAAGCTAGGCTTAAACCATGTTATTGCATAGCAATATATGGCCGGCCCATTGTGGATAATTTGGGCTCCGATTATGCTTGTTAAAAGTATTCCATATTTGTTTTGGCTTTGAATCCAATTGGATTAGAAGTCAACTCAAATAATGATTTGTTATATATATATAAACACAACAATTTTTCTATGAATGGATAAGGATGGCCACCGTTTTGTTTTTTCCTAGTTCCATTTGGATTAGGAAAACAAAACCTAAAAGGAGACTTTTTTAACACAATGAAAAAGTTTTGTTTTATAAAATAAAAAGGGCTGGCCGTGTGATTCATTCATAAGAAAACAACCAAGTTATTTTTCCAAAAAAAAGGAGCCGAGTGTTCCTAGAGAGGTGGCCGTGTGAGATTCTTTTGGTTCACTACCAATTGGGTTTTTTGCTTTGCTTTTTCGCAAGGAGATTAAAGAGAATACCTAGGAAACAACATAGGCTATTCTTGGTGATTCTTGTTTTCTAAATTGGTGGTTCGTGATCAAGAGGTGTGATCAAACAAAGGGTGTGTTCAAGATCCGATCGTGTGTTCGTGATCAAGTGTTGAGTTCGTGATCAAGACGGATAGCACGTTGGACCTCGATAGTAAAGAGGTTGGTATTCTTCTTCTAACCTTCATCATGCCATGATTGTATGTTTAGATCTAAGAATTATTTTGTATGAAATTAATACTAGAAGCATGCTAGGATTAATTACAAAATTAATTGGATCTAGGATAACACTTGATAGGCGTGTAACAATCTAGGATTGTTTGGCTTCCGATTAAATTTTTGATTTGTACCTATGCTAAGAACGATCCGTAAGACGCTTCCGCATGTTCTAAAATTAATTTTAGCAACCAACAAGTTGCTCGATGTATACTTTTTATTGTTCTTCTATGTCAAATTTTTTGGGTATAAGCTTCATAGATTATTTCGATTGCAAAACCCCAACTTTCTATGACAAATGGACAAAACCGTTAAAAGCTGTTCCATAGAGAGAGTTGAGCAACTTCGGACCATCAAAGTTGCTCTATGTACACTTTCTATTGTTTTTCAATGTCAAATTTTACAAGTATAAGCTTCTTATATTATTTCGATGCCAAGACACCATCTTTCTATGACAAATGGACAAAATAGTTAAAAGCTCCTCTATAGAGAGAGTTGAGCAACTTTGGACCATCAAAGTTGCTCGGTGTACACTTTTTATTTTTCTTCTATGTCAAATTTTACGAGTATAAGCTCCATAGATTATTTCGATGCCAAAACCCCAACTTTGTATCACAAACAGACAAAACCGTTAAAGGCTCTTCCATGGATAGAATTGAGTAATTCTCAATCATCAACGTTGATAGGTATGCACTTTTTATTGTTTCTTTATATACAAATTTACTAGTATTCGCTTCGTAGATTATTTTTTTGTAAAGTGAACAAATTTCATTCCAAATTGGCCAAAACCGTTAAAAGCTGCTCCATAGAGAGAGTTGAGCAAATTCGGACCGTCAAAGTTGCTCGGTGTACACTTTTTATTGTTCTTCTATGTCAAATTTTACGAGTATAAGCTTTCTAGATTATTTCGATGCCAAAACACCAACTTTCTATGACAAATGGACAAAAACGTTAAAAGCTGCTCCATAGAGAGAGTTGAGCAACTTTGAACCATCGAAGTTGCTCGTTGTACACTTTTTATTGTTCTTCTATGTGAAATTTTACGAGTATAAACTTTCAAGATTCTTTCGACGCCAAAACCCCAACTTTCTATGAAAAATGGATAAAATCGTTTAAAGCTCCTCCATAGAGAGAGTTGAACAACTTTGGACCATCAAAGTTGCTCGGTCTATAGTTTTTATTATTCTTCTATGTCTAAGTTTATGAGTATAAGCTCCATAGATTACTTCGATGCCAAAACCCAAATTTTATATCACAAATGGACAAAACCGTTAAAGAATCTTCCATGGAAAGAATTCGGCAATTCAAAACGATCAACGTTGATAGGTATGCACTTTTTATTGTTTCTTTATGTCCAAATTTACTCATATTCGCTTCGTAGATTGTTTTGTTGTCAAGAGAACAAATTTCATTCTAAATTGGCCAAAACTATTAGAAACATATTCGTCGAGAGAGTTGAGCAATTTTGGACAATCAAAGTTGCTCGGTGTAAACTTTATATTGTTCTTCAATGTCAAATTTTATGAGTATAAGATTCAAAGATTATTTCGATGCCAAAACAAAACATTCTATGACAAATGGACAAAACCGTTAAAAGTTCCTCGATAGAGAGAGTTGAGCAATTCCGAACCATCAAAGTTCCTCGACGTACACTTTTTATTGTTCTCCTATATCAAATTTTACGAGAATAAGCTCCATAGATTATTTCGATGCCAACATACCAACTTTGTATCACAAATGGACAAAACCGTTAAAGGCTCTTCGATGGATAGAATTGAGTAATTCTGAATCATCAACGTTGATAGGTATGCACTTTTTATTGTTTATTTATATCCAAATTTACTAGTATTCGCTTCGTAAATTGTTTTGTTGTCAAGAGAACAAATTTCATTGTCAATAGGGCAAAACTATTAAAAACACCTCCATCGAAAGAGTTGATCAACTTCGAACCATCGAAGTTGCTCGGTGTACACTTTTTATTGTTCTTCTATGTCAAATTTTATGAGTATAAGCTTCCTAGATTATTTCGAAGCCAAAACACCAACTTTCTATGAAAAATGAACAAAGACCGTTAAAAGCTCCTCCATAGAGAGAGTGGAGCAACTTTGAATCGTCAAAGTTGCTTGGTGTACAGTTTTTATTGTTCTTCTATGTCAAATTTTTTGAGTCTAAGCTTCCTAGACTATTTCGATGCCAAAACCCTAACTTTCTGTGACAAATGGACAAAATCATTAAAAGTTCCCCCACAGAGAGAGTAAAGCTATTCTCTTATGTCAAATTTTACGAGTATAAGCTCCATAGATTATTTCGATGCAAAAACCCCAACTTTGTATCACAAATTGACAAAATCGTTAAAAACTTTTCCATGGATAGAATTTCGTAATTCAAAATGATCAACGTTGATAGGTATGTAGTTTTTATTGTTTATTTATGTCCAAATTTAGTAATATTTGATTGGTAGATTGTTTTGTTGTCATGAGAACATATTTCGTTATAAATTGGCCAAAACTATTAAAAGCATATCCGTCGAGAGAGTTGAGCAATTTTGTTCCATCAAAGTTGCTCGGTGTACACTTTTTATTGTTCTTCAATGTAAAATTTATGAGTATAAGATTCCAAGATTATTTTGATGCCAAAACAACAACTTTGTATGAAAAATGAACAAAACCGTTAAAAGTTCCTCCATCGAGAGAGTTGAGCAATTCCGAACCATGAAAGTTGCTCGGCGTGGACCTTTTATTGTTCTCCTATGTCAAATTTTACGAGTATAAGCTCCATAAATTATTTCGATGTCAAAACCCCAACTTTGTATCGCAAATGGACAAAACCATTAAAGGCTCTTCCACGGATAAAAATGAGTAATTCTGAATCATCAACGTTGATAGGTATGCACTTTTTATTGTTTCCTTATATCCAAATTTACTGGTATTCGCTTCGTAGATTGTTTTGTTTTCAAGAGAACAGCTCTATCGAGAGAGTTGAGCAATTTTGATACTTCGAAGTTACTCGGTGTACACTTTTTATTGTTCTTCTATGTGAAATTATACGAGTATAAGACTCCAAGATTAATTCGATGCCAAAGCACCACCTTTCCATGACAAATGGACAAAGACCCTTAAAAACTTCTACATGGAGAGAGTTGAGCAACTTTAGACCATCAAAGTTGCTCGGTGTACACTTTTTATTGTTCTTCTATATCAAATGTTATGAGTATAAGCTTCCTAGATTATTTCGAAGCCAAAACACCAACTTTCTATGAGAAATGGACTAAACCGTTAAAAGCTCCTCCATAGAGAGAGTGGGGCAATTTCGAACCGTCAAAGTTGCTCAGTGTACACTTTTTATTGTTTTTCTATGTCAAATTTTTTGAGTATAAGCTTCCTAGATTATTTCGATGCCAAAACCCCAACTTTCTATGACAAATGGACAAAATCGTTAAAAGTTCCTCCATAGAGAGAGTTGAGCAATTCCGAACCGTCAAAGTTCCTCGGCGCACAATTTTTACTATTCTCTTATGTTAAATTTTGCGAGTATAAGCTCCGTAGATTATTTCGATGTCAAAACCCCAACTCTGTATCACAAATGGACAAAATCATTAAAGGCTTTTCCATGGATAGAATTCAGTAATTCAAAATGATCAACGTTGATAGGTATGCACTTTTTACTGTTTCTTTATGTACAAATTTACTAATATTTGCTTCGTATATTGTTTTGTTGTCATGAGAACAAATTTCGTTATAAATTAGCCAAAACTATTAAACGCATATCCGTTGAGAGAGTTGAGCAATTTTGTTCCATCAAAGTTACTCGGTGTACACTTTTTATTGTTCTTCAATGTCAAATTTTACGAGTATAATTATTTCGATGACAAAACAACAAATTTGTATGAAAAATCGGCAAAACCGATAAAAGTTCCTCCATAGAGAGAGTTGAGCAATTCCAAACCATCAAAGTTGCTCGGCGTGGACTTTTTATTGTTCTCCTATGTCAAATTTTACGAGTATAAGCTTCATAGATTATTTCGATGCCAAAACCCCAACTTTCTATCACAAATGGATAAAACCGTTAAAGGCACTTCCATGGATAGAAATGAGTAATTCTGAATCATCAACGTTGATAGGTATGCACTTTTTATTGTTTCTTTATATCCAAATTTACTAGTATTCGCTTCGTAAATTGTTTTGTTGTCAAGAGAACAAATTTCGTTGTCAATAGGGCAAAACTATTAAAAACACCTCCATCGAAAGAGTTGATCAACTTCCAACCATCGAAGTTGCTCGGTGTACACTTTTTATTGTTCTTCCGTGTCAAATTTTATGAGTATAAGCTTCCTAGATTATTTCGAAGCAAAACACCAACTTTCTATGAAAAATGAACAAAGACCGTTTAAGCTCCTTCATAGAGAGAGTGGAGCAACTTCGAATCGTCAAAGTTGCTTGGTGTACAGTTTTTATTATTCTTCTATGTCAAATTTTATGAGTCTAAGCTTCCTAGATTATTTCGATGCGAAAACCACAACTTTCTATGACAAATGGACAAAATCGTTAAAAGTTCCCCCATAGAGAGAGTAAAGCTATTCCGAACTGTCAAAGTTGCTCGGCGCACAATTTTTACTATTCTCTTATGTCAAATTTTACGAGTATAAGCTCCATAGATTATTTCGATGCAAAAACTCCAACTTTGTATCACAAATTGACAAAATCATTAAATACTTTTCCATGGATAGAGTTTAGTAATTCAAAATGATTAACGTTGATAGGTATGTAGTTTTTATTGTTTACTTATGTCCAAATTTAGTAATATTTGATTGGTAGATTGTTTTGTTGTCATGAGAACAAATTTCGTTATAAATTGGCCAAAACTATTAAAAGCATATCCGTCGAGAGAGTTGAGCAATTTCGTTCCATCAAAGTTGCTCGGTGTACACTTTTTATTGTTCTTCAATGTAAAATTTATGAGTATAAGATTCCAAGATTATTTTGATGCCAAAACAACAACTTTGTATGACAAATGAACAAAACCGTTAAAAGTTCCTCCATCGAGAGAGTTGAGAAATTCCGAACCATGAAAGTTGCTCGGCGTGGACCTTTCATTGTTCTCCTATGTCAAATTTTACGAGTATAAGCTCCATAGATTATTTCGATGCCAAAACCCCAATTTTGTATCACAAATGGACAAAACCATTAAAGGCTCTTCCACGGATAAAAATGAGTAATTCTGAATCATCAACGTTGATAGGTATGCACTTTTTATTGTTTCCTTATATCCAAATTTACTGGTATTCGCTTCGTAGATTGTTTTGTTTTCAAGAGAACAGCTCTATCGAGAGAGTTGAGCAATTTTGATACTTCGAAGTTACTCGGTGTACACTTTTTATTGTTCTTATATGTGAAATTATACGAGTATAAGACTCCAAGATTAATTCGATGCCAAAGCACCACCTTTCCATGACAAATGGACAAAGACCGTTAAAAACTTCTACATAGAGAGAGTTGAGCAACTTTAGACCATCAAAGTTGCTCGGTGTACACTTTTTATTGTTCTTCTATGTCAAATGTTATGAGTATAAGCTTCGTAGATTATTTCAAAGCCAAAACACCAACTTTCTATGAGAAATGGACTAAACCGTT
The DNA here is from genome assembly GCA_963580455.1 of Euonymus europaeus. Lineage (NCBI taxonomy): Eukaryota > Viridiplantae > Streptophyta > Magnoliopsida > Celastrales > Celastraceae > Euonymus > Euonymus europaeus. The sequence continues at coordinate 12,653,030 of OY756965.1, forward strand.
AAAAGCTCCTCCATAGAGAGAGTGGGGCAATTTCGAACCGTCAAAGTTGCTCAGTGTACACTTTTTATTGTTTTTCTATGTCAAATTTTTTGAGTATAAGCTTCCTAGATTATTTCGATGCCAAAACCCCAACTTTCTATGACAAATGGACAAAATCGTTAAAAGTTCCTCCATAGAGAGAGTTGAGCAATTCTGAACCGTCAAAGTTCCTCGGCGCACAATTTTTACTATTCTCTTATGTTAAATTTTGCGAGTATAAGCTCCGTAGATTATTTCGATGTCAAAACCCCAACTCTGTATCACAAATGGACAAAATCATTAAAGGCTTTTCCATGGATAGAATTCAGTAATTCAAAATGATCAACGTTGATAGGTATGCACTTTTTACTGTTTCTTTATGTACAAATTTACTAATATTTGCTTCGTATATTGTTTTGTTGTCATGAGAACAAATTTCGTTATAAATTAGCCAAAACTATTAAACGCATATCCGTTGAGAGAGTTGAGCAATTTTGTTCCATCAAAGTTACTCGGTGTACACTTTTTATTGTTCTTCAATGTCAAATTTTACGAGTATAATTATTTCGATGACAAAACAACAAATTTGTATGAAAAATCGGCAAAACCGATAAAAGTTCCTCCATAGAGAGAGTTGAGCAATTCCAAACCATCAAAGTTGCTCGGCGTGGACTTTTTATTGTTCTCCTATGTCAAATTTTACGAGTATAAGCTTCATAGATTATTTCGATGCCAAAACCCCAACTTTCTATCACAAATGGATAAAACCGTTAAAGGCACTTCCATGGATAGAAATGAGTAATTCTGAATCATCAACGTTGATAGGTATGCACTTTTTATTGTTTCTTTATATCCAAATTTACTAGTATTCGCTTCGTAAATTGTTTTGTTGTCAAGAGAACAAATTTCGTTGTCAATAGGGCAAAACTATTAAAAACACCTCCATCGAAAGAGTTGATCAACTTCCAACCATCGAAGTTGCTCGGTGTACACTTTTTATTGTTCTTCCGTGTCAAATTTTATGAGTATAAGCTTCCTAGATTATTTCGAAGCCAAAACACCAACTTTCTATGAAAAATGAACAAAGACCGTTTAAGCTCCTTCATAGAGAGAGTGGAGCAACTTCGAATCGTCAAAGTTGCTTGGTGTACAGTTTTTATTATTCTTCTATGTCAAATTTTATGAGTCTAAGCTTCCTAGATTATTTCGATGCGAAAACCACAACTTTCTATGACAAATGGACAAAATCGTTAAAAGTTCCCCCATAGAGAGAGTAAAGCTATTCCGAACTGTCAAAGTTGCTCGGCGCACAATTTTTACTATTCTCTTATGTCAAATTTTACGAGTATAAGCTCCATAGATTATTTCGATGCAAAAACCCCAACTTTGTATCACAAATTGACAAAATCATTAAAGACTTTTCCATGGATAGAGTTTAGTAATTCAAAATGATCAACGTTGATAGGTATGTAGTTTTTATTGTTTATTTATGTCCAAATTTAGTAATATTTGATTGGTAGATTGTTTTGTTGTCATGAGAACAAATTTCGTTATAAATTGGCCAAAACTATTAAAAGCATATCCGTCGAGAGAGTTGAGCAATTTCGTTCCATCAAAGTTGCTCGGTGTACACTTTTTATTGTTCTTCAATGTAAAATTTATGAGTATAAGATTCCAAGATTATTTTGATGCCAAAACAACAACTTTGTATGACAAATGAACAAAACCGTTAAAAGTTCCTCCATCGAGAGAGTTGAGAAATTCCGAACCATGAAAGTTGCTCGGCGTGGACCTTTTATTGTTCTCCTATGTCAAATTTTACGAGTATAAGCTCCATAAATTATTTCGATGTCAAAACCCCAACTTTGTATCGCAAATGGACAAAACCATTAAAGGCTCTTCCACGGATAAAAATGAGTAATTCTGAATCATCAACGTTGATAGGTATGCACTTTTTATTGTTTCCTTATATCCAAATTTACTGGTATTCGCTTCGTAGATTGTTTTGTTTTCAAGAGAACAGCTCTATCGAGAGAGTTGAGCAATTTTGATACTTCGAAGTTACTCGGTGTACACTTTTTATTGTTCTTATATGTGAAATTATACGAGTATAAGACTCCAAGATTAATTCGATGCCAAAACTCCACCTTTCCATGAAAAATGGACAAAGACCGTTAAAAACTTCTACATAGAGAGAGTTGAGCAACTTTAGACCATCCAAGTTGCTCGATCTACACTTTTTATTGTTCTTCTATGTCAAATGTTATGAGTATAAGCTTCGTAGATTATTTCAAAGCCAAAACACCAACTTTCTATGAGAAATGGACTAAATCGTTAAAACCTCCTCCATAGAGAGAGTGGAGCAACTTCGAACCGTCAAAGTTGCTCAGTGTACACTTTTTATATTTCTTCTATGTCAAATTTTTTGAGTATAAGCTTCCTAGATTATTTCGATGCCAAAATCCCAACTTTCTATGACAAATGGACAAAATCGTTAAAAGTTCCTCCATAGAGAGAGTTGAGCAATTCCGAACCGTCAAAGTTCATCAGCGCACAATTTTTACTATTCTCTTATGTTAAATTTTGCGAGTATAAGCTCCATAGATTATTTCGATGTCAAAACCCCAACTTTGTATCAAAAATGGACAAAATCATTAAAGGCTTTTCCATGGATAGAATTCAGTAATTCAAAATGATCAACGTTGATAGGTATGCACTTTTTACTGTTTCTTTATGTACAAATTTACTAATATTTGCTTCGTCTATTGTTTTGTTGTCATGAGAACAAATTTCGTTATAAATTGGCCAAAACTATTAAACGCATATCCGTTGAGAGAGTTGAGCAATTTTGTTCCATCAAAGTTACTCGGTGTACACTTTTTATTGTTCTTCAATGTCAAATTTTACGAGTATAATTATTTCGATGACAAAACAACAAATTTGTATGAAAAATCGACAAAACCGATAAAAGTTCCTCCATAGAGAGAGTTGAGCAATTCCAAACCATCAAAGTTGCTCGGCGTGGACTTTTTATTGTTCTCCTATGTCAAATTTTACGAGTATAAGCTTCATAGATTATTTCGATGCCAAAACCCCAACTTTCTATCACAAATGGATAAAACCGTTAAAGGCACTTCCATGGATAGAAATGAGTAATTCTGAATCATCAACGTTGATAGGTATGCACTTTTTATTGTTTCTTTATATCCAAATTTACTAGTATTCGCTTCGTAAATTGTTTTGTTGTCAAGAGAACAAATTTCGTTGTCAATAGGGCAAAACTATTAAAAACACCTCCATCGAAAGAGTTGATCAACTTCCAACCATCGAAGTTGCTCGGTGTACACTTTTTATTGTTCTTCCGTGTCAAATTTTATGAGTATAAGCTTCCTAGATTATTTCGAAGCCAAAACACCAACTTTCTATGAAAAATGAACAAAGACCGTTTAAGCTCCTTCATAGAGAGAGTGGAGCAACTTCGAATCGTCAAAGTTGCTTGGTGTACAGTTTTTATTATTCTTCTATGTCAAATTTTATGAGTCTAAGCTTCCTAGATTATTTCGATGCGAAAACCACAACTTTCTATGACAAATGGACAAAATCGTTAAAAGTTCCCTCATAGAGAGAGTAAAGCTATTCCGAACTGTCAAAGTTGCTCGGCGCACAATTTTTACTATTCTCTTATGTCAAATTTTACGAGTATAAGCTCCATAGATTATTTCGATGCAAAAACCCCAACTTTGTATCACAAATTGACAAAATCATTAAAGACTTTTCCATGGATAGAGTTTAGTAATTCAAAATGATCAACGTTGATAGGTATGTAGTTTTTATTGTTTATTTATGTCCAAATTTAGTAATATTTGATTGGTAGATTGTTTTGTTGTCATGAGAACAAATTTCGTTATAAATTGGCCAAAACTATTAAAAGCATATCCGTCGAGAGAGTTGAGCAATTTCGTTCCATCAAAGTTGCTCGGTGTACACTTTTTATTGTTCTTCAATGTAAAATTTATGAGTATAAGATTCCAAGATTATTTTGATGCCAAAACAACAACTTTGTATGACAAATGAACAAAACCGTTAAAAGTTCCTCCATCGAGAGAGTTGAGAAATTCCGAACCATGAAAGTTGCTCGGCGTGGACCTTTTATTGTTCTCCTATGTCAAATTTTACGAGTATAAGCTCCATAAATTATTTCGATGTCAAAACCCCAACTTTGTATCGCAAATGGACAAAACCATTAAAGGCTCTTCCACGGATAAAAATGAGTAATTCTGAATCATCAACGTTGATAGGTATGCACTTTTTATTGTTTCCTTATATCCAAATTTACTGGTATTCGCTTCGTAGATTGTTTTGTTTTCAAGAGAACAGCTCTATCGAGAGAGTTGAGCAATTTTGATACTTCGAAGTTACTCGGTGTACACTTTTTATTGTTCTTATATGTGAAATTATACGAGTATAAGACTCCAAGATTAATTCGATGCCAAAACACCACCTTTCCATGACAAATGGACAAAGACTGTTAAAAACTTCTACATAGAGAGAGTTGAGCAACTTTAGACCATCCAAGTTGCTCGATGTACACTTTTTATTGTTCTTCTATGTCAAATGTTATGAGTATAAGCTTCCTAGATTATTTCAATGCCAAAACACCAACTTTCTATGAGAAATGGACTAAATCGTTAAAACCTCCTCCATAGAGAGAGTGGAGCAACTTCGAACCGTCAAAGTTGCTCAGTGTACACTTTTTATATTTCTTCTATGTCAAATTTTTTGAGTATAAGCTTCCTAGATTATTTCGATGCCAAAATCCCAACTTTCTATGACAAATGGACAAAATCGTTAAAAGTTCCTCCATAGAGAGAGTTGAGCAATTCCGAACCGTCAAAGTTCATCAGCGCACAATTTTTACTATTCTCTTATGTTAAATTTTGCAAGTATAAGCTCCATAGATTATTTCGATGTCAAAACCCCAACTTTGTATCAAAAATGGACAAAATCATTAAAGGCTTTTCCATGGATAGAATTCAGTAATTCAAAATGATCAACGTTGATAGGTATGCACTTTTTACTGTTTCTTTATGTACAAATTTACTAATATTTGCTTCGTATATTGTTTTGTTGTCATGAGAACAAATTTCGTTATAAATTGGCCAAAACTATTAAACGCATATCCGTTGAGAGAGTTGAGCAATTTTGTTCCATCAAAGTTACTCGGTGTACACTTTTTATTGTTCTTCAATGTCAAATTTTACGAGTATAATTATTTCGATGACAAAACAACAAATTTGTATGAAAAATCGACAAAACCGATAAAAGTTCCTCCATAGAGAGAGTTGAGCAATTCCAAACCATCAAAGTTGCTCGGCGTGGACTTTTTATTGTTCTCCTATGTCAAATTTTACGAGTATAAGCTTCATAGATTATTTCGATGCCAAAACCCCAACTTTCTATCACAAATGGATAAAACCGTTAAAGGCACTTCCATGGATAGAAATGAGTAATTCTGAATCATCAACGTTGATAGGTATGCACTTTTTATTGTTTCTTTATATCCAAATTTACTAGTATTCGCTTCGTAAATTGTTTTGTTGTCAAGAGAACAAATTTCGTTGTCAATAGGGCAAAACTATTAAAAACACCTCCATCGAAAGAGTTGATCAACTTCCAACCATCGAAGTTGCTCGGTGTACACTTTTTATTGTTCTTCCGTGTCAAATTTTATGAGTATAAGCTTCCTAGATTATTTCGAAGCCAAAACACCAACTTTCTATGAAAAATGAACAAAGACCGTTTAAGCTCCTTCATAGAGAGAGTGGAGCAACTTCGAATCGTCAAAGTTGCTTGGTGTACAGTTTTTATTATTCTTCTATGTCAAATTTTATGAGTCTAAGCTTCCTAGATTATTTCGATGCGAAAACCACAACTTTCTATGACAAATGGACAAAATCGTTAAAAGTTCCCCCATAGAGAGAGTAAAGCTATTCCGAACTGTCAAAGTTGCTCGGCGCACAATTTTTACTATTCTCTTATGTCAAATTTTACGAGTATAAGCTCCATAGATTATTTCGATGCAAAAACCCCAACTTTGTATCACAAATTGACAAAATCATTAAAGACTTTTCCATGGATAGAGTTTAGTAATTCAAAATGATCAACGTTGATAGGTATGTAGTTTTTATTGTTTATTTATGTCCAAATTTAGTAATATTTGATTGGTAGATTGTTTTGTTGTCATGAGAACAAATTTCGTTATAAATTGGCCAAAACTATTAAAAGCATATCCGTCGAGAGAGTTGAGCAATTTCGTTCCATCAAAGTTGCTCGGTGTACACTTTTTATTGTTCTTCAATGTAAAATTTATGAGTATAAGATTCCAAGATTATTTTGATGCCAAAACAACAACTTTGTATGACAAATGAACAAAACCGTTAAAAGTTCCTCCATTGAGAGAGTTGAGAAATTCCGACCCATGAAAGTTGCTCGGCGTGGACCTTTTATTGTTCTCCTATGTCAAATTTTACGAGTATAAGCTCCATAAATTATTTCGATGTCAAAACCCCAACTTTGTATCGCAAATGGACAAAACCATTAAAGGCTCTTCCACGGATAAAAATGAGTAATTCTGAATCATCAACGTTGATAGGTATGCACTTTTTATTGTTTCCTTATATCCAAATTTACTGGTATTCGCTTCGTAGATTGTTTTGTTTTCAAGAGAACAGCTCTATCGAGAGAGTTGAGCAATTTTGATACTTCGAAGTTACTCGGTGTACACTTTTTATTGTTCTTATATGTGAAATTATACGAGTATAAGACTCCAAGATTAATTCGATGCCAAAACACCACCTTTCCATGACAAATGGACAAAGACCGTTAAAAACTTTTACATAGAGAGAGTTGAGCAACTTTAGACCATCCAAGTTGCTCGATGTACACTTTTTATTGTTCTTCTATGTCAAATGTTATGAGTATAAGCTTCCTAGATTATTTCAATGCCAAAACACCAACTTTCTATGAGAAATGGACTAAATCGTTAAAACCTCCTCCATAGAGAGAGTGGAGCAACTTCGAACCGTCAAAGTTGCTCAGTGTACACTTTTTATATTTCTTCTATGTCAAATTTTTTGAGTATAAGCTTCCTAGATTATTTCGATGCCAAAATCCCAACTTTCTATGACAAATGGACAAAATCGTTAAAAGTTCCTCCATAGAGAGAGTTGAGCAATTCCGAACCGTCAAAGTTCATCAGCGCACAATTTTTACTATTCTCTTATGTTAAATTTTGCGAGTATAAGCTCCATAGATTATTTCGATGTCAAAACCCCAACTTTGTATCACAAATGGACAAAATCATTAAAGGCTTTTCCATGGATAGAATTCAGTAATTCAAAATGATCAACGTTGATAGGTATGCACTTTTTACTGTTTCTTTATGTACAAATTTACTAATATTTGCTTCGTATATTGTTTTGTTGTCATGAGAACAAATTTCGTTATAAATTGGCCAAAACTATTAAACACATATCCGTTGAGAGAGTTGAGCAATTTTGTTCCATCAAAGTTACTCGGTGTACACTTTTTATTGTTCTTCAATGTCAAATTTTACGAGTATAATTATTTCGATGACAAAACAACAACTTTGTATGAAAAATCGACAAAACCGATAAAAGTTCCTCCATAGAGAGAGTTGAGCAACTCCAAACCATCAAAGTTGCTCGGCGTGGACTTTTTATTGTTCTCCTATGTCAAATTTTACGAGTATAAGCTTCATAGATTATTTCGATGCCAAAACCCCAACTTTCTATCACAAATGGATAAAACCGTTAAAGGCACTTCCATGGATAGAAATGAGTAATTCTGAATCATCAACGTTGATAGGTATGCCCTTTTTTATTGTTTCTTTATATCCAAATTTACTATTATTCGCTTCGTAAATTGTTTTGTTGTCAAGAGAACAAATTTTAGGGCAAAACTATAAAAAACACCTCCATCGAAAGAGTTGATCAACTTCGAACCATCGAAGTTGCTCGGTGTACACTTTTTATTGTTCTTCTGTGTAAAATTTTATGAGTATAAGCTTCCTAGATTATTTCGAAGCCAAAACACCAACTTTCTATGAAAAATGAACAAAGACCGTTTAAGCTCCTTCATAGAAAGAGTGGAGCAACTTCGAATCGTCAAAGTTGCTTGGAGTATAGTTTTTATTATTCTTCTATGTCAAATTTTATGAGTCTAAGCTTCCTAGATTATTTCGATGCGAAAACCACAGCTTTTTATGACAAATGGACAAAATCGTTAAAAGTTCCCCATAGACAGAGTAAAGCTATTCCGAACTGTCAAAGTTGCTCGGCGCACAATTTTTACTATTCTCTTATGTCAAATTTTACGAGTATAAGCTCCATAGATTATTTCGATGCAAAAACCCCAACTTTGTATCACAAATTGACAAAATCGTTAAAGACTTTTCCATGGATAGAATTCAGTAATTCAAAATGATCAACGTTGATAGATATGTAAGTTTTATCGTTTATTTATGTCCAAATTTAGTAATATTTGATTGGTAGATTGTTTTGTTGTCATGAGAAAAAATTTCGTTATAAATTGGCCAAAACTATTAAAAGCATATCCGTCGAGAGAGTTGAGCAATTTCGTTCCATCAAAGTTTCTCGGTGTACACTTTTTATTGTTCTTCAATGTAAAATTTATGAGTATAAGATTCCAAGATTATTTTGATGCCAAAACAACAACTTTGTATGACAAATGAACAAAACCGTTAAAAGTTCCTCCATCGAGAGAGTTGAGAAATTCCGAACCATGAATGTTGCTCGGCGTGGACCTTTTATTGTTCTCCTATGTCAAATTTTTCGAGTATAAGCTCCATAGATTATTTCGATGCCAAAACTCCAACTTTGTATCCCAAATGGAAAAAACTATTAAAGGCTCTTCCACGGATAAAAATGAGTAATTCTGAATCATCAACGTTGATAGGTATGCACTTTTTATTGTTTCCTTATATCCAAATTTACTGGTATTCGCTTCGTAGATTGTTTTGTTTTCAAGAGAACAGCTCTATCGAAAGAGTTGAGCAATTTTGATACTTCGAAGTTACTCGGTGTACACTTTTTATTGTTCTTCGATTTGAAATTATACGAGTATAAGACTCCAAGATTAATTCGATGCCAAAACACCACCTTTCCATGACAAATGGACAAAGACCGTTAAAAACTTCTACATAGAGAGAGTTGAGCAACTTTAGACCATCCAAGTTGCTCGATGTATACTTTTTATTGTTCTTCTATGTCAAATGTTATGAGTATAAGCTTCCTAGATTATTTCGAAGCCAAAACACCAACTTTCTATGAGAAATGGACTAAACCGTTAAAAGCTCCTCCATAGAGAGAGTGGAGCAACTTCGAACCGTCAAAGTTGCTCAGTGTACACTTTTTATTGTTCTTCTATGTCAAATTTTTTGAGTATAAGCTTCCTAGATTATTTCGATGCCAAAACCCCAACTTTCTATGACAAATGGACAAAATTGTTAAAAGTTCCTCCATAGAGAGAGTTGAGCAATTCCGAATCGTCAAAGTTCCTCGGCGCACAATTTTTACTATTCTCTTATGTTAAATTTTGCGAGTATAAGCTCTATAGATTATTTCGATGTCAAAACCCCAACTTTGTATCACAAATGGACAAAATCATTAAAGACTTTTCCATGGATAGAATTCAGTAATTCAAAATGATCAACGTTGATAGGTATGCACTTTTTATTGTTTCTTTATGTACAAATTTACTAATATTTGGTTCGTATATTATTTTGTTGTCATGGGAACAAATTTCGTTATAAATTGGCCAAAACTATTAAACGCATATCCGTTGAGAGAGTTGACCAATTTTGTTCCATCAAAGTTACTCGGTGTACACTTTTTATTGTTCTTCAATGTGAAATTTTACGAGTATAATTATTTCGATGACAAAACAACAACTTTGTATGAAAAATCGACAAAACCGTTAAAAGTTCCTCCATAGAGAGAGTTGAGCAATTCCAAACCATCAAAGTTGCTCGGCGTGGACTTTTTATTGTTCTCCTATGTCAAATTTTACGAATATAAGCTTTATGGATTATTTCGATGTCAAAACCCCAACTTTCTATCACAAATGGACAAAACCGTTAAAGGCTCCTCCATGGATAGAAATGAGTAATTCTGAATCATCAACGTTGATTGGTATGCACTTTTTATTGTTTCTTTATATCCAAATTTACTAGTATTCGCTTCGTAAATTGTTTTGTTGTCAAGAAAACAAATTTCGTTCTCAATAGGGCAAAACTATTAAAAACACCTCCAACGAAAGAGTTGATCAACTTTGAACCATCGAAGTTGCTCGGTGTACACTTTTTATTGTTCTTCTGTGTCAAATTTTATGAGTATAAACTTCCTAGATTATTTCGAAGCCAAAACACCAACTTTCTATGAAAAATGAACAACTTTCTATCGAGAGAGTTGAGCAATTTTGAACCATCAAAGTTACTCGGTGTACACTTTCTACTGTTCTTCTATTTGAAATTATACGAGTATAAGACTGCAAGATTAATTCGATGCCAAAACACCACCTTTCTATGACAAATTGACAAAGACCGTTAAAAACTTCTACATGGAGAGATCTGAACAACTTTGGACCATCAAAGTTGCTCGGTGTACACTTTTTATTGTTCTTCTATGTCAAATGTTATGAGAATAAGCTTCCTAGATCATTTCGAAGCCAAACACAAACTTTCTATGAGAAACGGACTAAACCGTTAAAGGCTCCTCCATAGAGAGAATGGAGCAACTTCGAACCATCAAAGTTGCTCAGTGTACACTTTTTATTATTCTTCTATGTCAAATTTTATGAGTATAAGCATCCTAGATTATTTCGATGCAAAAATCTCGACTTTCTATGACAAATGGACAAAATCGTTAAAGACTTTTCCATGGATAGTATTCAGTAATTCAAAATGATCAACTTTGATAGGTATGCACTTTTTATTGTTTCTTTATGTACAAATTTACTAATATTTTCTTCGTATATTGTTTTGTTTTCATAAGAACAAATTTCGCTATAAATTGGCCAAAACTATTAAAAGCATATCCGTTGAGAGAGTTGAGCAATTTTGTTCCATCAAAGTTGCTCGGTGTACACTTTTTATTGTTCTTCAATGTCAAATTTTACGAGTATAATTATTTCGATGCCAAAACAACAACTTTGTATGACAAATGGACAAAACTGTTAAAAGTTCCTCAATAGAGAGAGTTGAGAAATTCCAAACCATCAAAGTTGCTCGGCGTGGACTTTTTATTGTTGTCATATGTCTAATTTTACGAGTATAAGCTCCATAGACTATTTCGATGCCAGAACCCCAACTTTGTATCACAAATGGACAAATCGTTAAGGGCTCTTCCGTGGATAGAACTGAGTAATTTTGAATCATCAACGTTGATAGGTATGTACTTTTTATTGTTTCTTTGTATCCAAATTTACTAGTATTCGCTTCGTAGATTGTTTTGTTGTTAAGAGAACAAATTTCTTTCTAAATTGGGAGAAACTATTAAAAACACCTCTATCGAGAGAGTTGAGCAATTCTGAACCATCAAAGTTTCTCGGTGTACTCTTTTTACTGTTCTTCTATGTACAATTATACGAGTATAGGAATCCAAGATTAATTCGATGCCAAAACACCACCTTTCTATGACAAATGGACAAAGACCGTTAAAAACTTCTACATAGAGAGAGTTGAGCAACTTTGGACCATCAAAGTTGCTCGGTGTACACTTTTTATTGTTCTTCTATGTCAAATGTTATGAGTATAAGCTTCCAAGATTAGTTCGAAGGCAAAACACCAACTTTTTATGAGAAATGGACTAAACCGTTAAAAGCTTCTCCATAGACAGAGTGCAGCAACGTCAAACCATCAAAGTTGCTCAGGGTACACTTTTTATTGTTCTTTTATGTCAAATTTTATGAGTATAAGCTTCCTAGATTATTTCGATGCCAAAACCCCAACTTTCTATAACAAATGGATAAAATCGTTAAAAGTTCCTCCATAGAGGGAGTTGAGCAATTCCGATGTCACTCCCCGTTTCCGGAGACGCGACTGGGTGCTCTCTCCGCACCCTTCCTAGGTCACTAGTGTGAACATCAGGGATCAACCGAAAATCCGGCGGCACCTCCCCGTATATCGGAGAGTGCCCACCTGCATCAAAAACGCAGCAACAAGAACATCACACTAGCAACCTAGCAAACATAGGCCTCGGGCCTCAACCACATGCAATCCTGACCCTAGGCCTCAGGCCATCCACTACCAGCATGCACAAACTGATGGCATCACATATAAATCCACACACAGATTCATATAACATCAAATATAACCAAAAATTATCATCCACATAAACATGCTAGCATCATCGTGCCAATGGTTATATTCTCACAACATAGATATTCTACATACACCCACGTGCATAGAGTATATCCCTAGCACCCCATCCTACCCAGGGCCATCCATGTCACGTCCCGCTCACCGATCCGCACCACCGGTACTCGTACCAGTATCTCCTGTGAAAGGAAGAAAGTAAAGGAGTGAGCTAGAAGCTCAGTAGGGTAAAGAAGTAAACATCGATATAGGCAGAACCAAAAGGAAGTAATGCATCAATATGTACCTACCACATGAACGTATACTCAACATTTCATATCAACATTTATCTGGCTTAACCCTTCGGAGCATAACAACCACAATATCATTGCAACTCAATGTAATATTGCATGGGAGCAAGCTCACCACCACCAACCACTCCTAGGATCATCCGGTTGCGTGAACCTATCACGCCCGCACCCCACGAGGCAAGTCACTCTTGACCCTACCTCTAGTGCGTTACCCACATGGGGTTCACGTGACTCGGTGGTAACAACCTTCACCTTGCCATCCTCCCATGTGGCTTCCAAGAAACCTAAAGGTTCCCGAGTCCATACCCGAGTCCCCCATGCATCTCTAATGCATTATGTCATGTCATGCCGAATAGATAAGTATATATGAATATCCTATATATTTTACATAACTACCATGATGCATGAACGGAAAATCACAACGTGTCCGTAAATGACGGAACACCAAATCGGGTCATGCAACATTCAACATCAAACAATAATCCACACAAGGCTCGTTTCCCCTTAGAAGCAATTAAGGCAGAAACACAAATAAATGACCAATGAAGAATTGAAATGCTCTTTAGAATATCGAGAATAAACGATAGAAAGAAAGGTTAGAAATCCCCTACCTCGTGTCAAGCAATTTACCACAAATCCCCAAATTATGTTCCTAGGGTTTCGGTTTGCCCAAACCTACAATGTGGCAAAACCAAACCCTCACACGCATCAATATATCAACCACAACTCATATAAACATCAAATTAAATCAATAAATTCGAAATCACTTACTTCTCTCTCTAGAATTTCTTCCAAAATCTTCCAAACTCAACTCAAGTTCCAATCAACTCCAAATCATGAACCAATCTACATAAACATCCAAAATCAACCTATAAACAACATATCTAAAGCATAGCACTCAACTCTTCAAGAATCTAGCAAATCTAGAAAAACCTAGAATTTCCAAAAACTAAGAAAAACTTACCAAATCACTTGAATCAACCTTGAAGCTTCCTTGCTTAGCTTCAATGATCACCAATCTACAAACTTCAAGCCAAAATCTAACCAAAATATCCTTCTCTCTCTTCTTCTCTCTCTTTCTCTCTCTAGTCGGGTTTTCCCAATGGTGGTATGCAGAAAATGTCAAATTCTGGGCTTAATATCTGATTTCTCGATAGCCGTCCGGACGCCCAAATCATCCGTCCGGACAGATTACTGTTCCCGTCCGGACGACCATTTTATCCGTCCGGACAGATTACTGTTCACAAAACCTAGTTTTTTCTCAAATTAATTTTCCGGCTCGGTCTAAGCTTCGATTTGATATATTATGGGCCCGAAACGGACATGTATACAAAAAGTTATGGCCCACTTACCGAACTTAGCTCAAAACCATTTTTCCATGATTCCGTACCTCACGGATCATCCGTAATTCGACTCAAACTTAAATTTTTGGGTCGGGGTTTCACATCTGAACCGTCAAAGTTGCTCGGTGTGGACTTTTTATTGTTCTCCTATGTCAAATTTTACGAGTATAAGCTCCATAGATTATTTCGATGCAAAAACCCCAACTTTGTATCACAAATGGACAAAACTGTTAAAGGCTCTTCCATGGATAGAATTGAGTAATTCGGAATCATCAATGTTGACAGGTATGCACTTTTTTTTGTTTCTTTATATCCAAATTTACTAGTATTCGCTTCGTAGATTGTTTTGTAGTCAAGAGAACAAATTTTGTTCTAAATTAGGAGAAACTATTAAAAACACCTCTATCGAGAGAGTTGAGCAATTTTGAACCATCAAAGTTACTCGGTGTACACTTTCTACTATTCTTCTATGTGAAATTATACGAGAATAAGACTCCAAGATTAATTCGATGCCGAAACACCACCTTTCCATGACAAATTGACAAAGACCGTTAAAAACTTCTACATAAAGAGAGTTGAACAACTTTGGACCATCAAAGTTGCTCGGTGTACACTTTTTATTGTTCTTCTATGTCAAATGTTATGAGAATAAGCTTCCTAGATCATTTCGAAGACAAAACACCAACTTTCTATGAGAAACGGACTAAACCGTTAAAACTTCCTCCATAGAGAGAGTGGAGCAACTTCGAACCATCAAAGTTGCTCAGTGTACACTTTTTATTGTTCTTCTATGTCAAATTTTATGAGTATAAGCTTTCTAGATTATTTTGATGCCAAAATCTCGACTTTCTATGACAAATGGACAAAATCGTTAAAAGTTCCTCCATAGAGAGAGTTGAGCAATTCCGAACCGTCCAAGTTGCTCGGCAGACACTTTTTACTATTTTCTTATGTCAAATTTTACGATTATAAGCCCCATAGATTATTTGGATGTCAAAACCCCAACTTTGTATCACAAATGGACAAAATCGTTAAAGAATTTTCCATGGATAGAATTCAGTAATTCAAAACGATCAACGTTGATAGGTACGCACTTTTTATTGTTTCTTTATGTACAAATTTACTAATATTTGCTTCGTATATTGTTTTGTTGTCATGAGAACAAATTACGTTATAAATTGGCCAAAACTATTAAAAGCATAAATTTTGAGAGAGTTGAGAGATTTCATTCCATCAAAGTTGCTCGGTTTATACTTTTTATTGTTCTTCAATGTCAAATTTTACGAGTATAATTATTTCGATGCCAAAACAACAGCTTTGTTTGACAAATAGACAAAACCGTTAAAAGTTCCTCCATAGAGAGAGTTGAGCAATTATGAACCATCAAAGTTTCTCGGCGTGTATTTTTTATTGTTCTCCTATGTCAAATTTTAAGAGTATAAGCTCCATAGATTATTTCGATGCCAAAACCCCAACTTTGTATCACAAATGGACAAAACCGTTAAAGGCTCTTCCGTGGATAGAATTGAGTTATTCTGAATCATCAACGTTGATAGGTATGCACCTTTTATTGTTTCTTTATATTCAAATTTACTAGTATTCGCTTCGTAGATTGTTTTGTTGTCAGGAGAATAAATTTCGTTCTAAATTGGGAGAAACTATTAAAAACACCTCTATCGAGAGATTTGAGTAATTCTGAACCATCAAAGTTTCTCAGTGTACACTTTTTACTATTCTTCTATGTGAAATTACACGATTATAAGACTCCAAGATTAATTCGATGCCAAAACACCACCTTTCTATGACAAATGGACAAAGACCGTTAAAAACTTCTACATAGAGAAAGTTGAGCAACTTCGGACCATCAAAGTTGCTCGGTGTACACCTTTTATTGTTCTTCTATGTGAAATTATATGAGTATAAGATTCCAAGACTGTTTTGATGCCAAAACACCACCTTTCTATGACAAATGGATAAAAATTGTTTAAAATTTATCCATAGAGAGAGTTGTGCATTTCGGACCATCAAAGTTGCTCGGTGTACACTTTTTATCGTTCTTCTATGTCAAACTTTACGAGTATAAGTTTTCTGGATTATTTCGATGCCAAAACCCCAACTTTCTAACAAATGGACAAAAGCGTTAAAAGATGCTTCATAGAGGGTGTTGAGAAACTTCGGACCATGAAAGTTGCTCGGTGTACACTTTTTATTGTTCTTCTATGTCAAATTTTACGAGTATAAGATTCCAAGACTATTTCGAAGACAAAACCCCAACTTTCTATGACAAATGGATAAAACCGTTAAAAGCTCCTCCATAGAGAGAGTTGAGCAACTTCGGACCATCATAGTTGCTCGGTGTACACTTTTTATTGTTCTTCTATGTCAAATTTTATGAGTATAAGCTTCCTAGATTATTTCGATTCCAAAACACTAACTTTCTATGAGAAATGAATAAAACCATTAAAAGCTCCTCCATAGAGAGAGCCGAGCATCTTCGGACCATCCAAGTTGCTCGGTGTACACTTTTTATTGTTCTTCTATGTTAAATTTTATGAATATAAGCTCTATAGAATATTTTGATGGCCAAACCCCAACTTTGTATCACAAATGGACAAAACCGTTAAAGAATCTTCCATGGAAAGAATTCAACAATTCAAAATGATCAACGTTGATATGTGAAATCCCGACCCAAAAATTTAGTTTTGAGTCGAATTACGGATGATCCGTGAAGTACGGAATCATGAAAAAATAGTTTTGAGCTTGGTTCAGTAAATGGGTCATAAATTTTAGTATACATGTCCGTTTCGGGCCCATAATATTTCAAATCGAAGCTTAGACCGAGCCGGAAAATTATTTGAGAAAAAACTGGTTTCTGTGAACAGTAATATGCCCGGACGGATAAATTAGTCGTCCAGACAGATATGCCTAGGGTGAGGGCAATGGGTTACGGGAACAGTAATCTGTCCGGACGGATAATTGGGCGTCCAGACGGATATGTCTAGAGTGAGGGTAGTGGGTTACGGGAACAGTAATCCATCCGGACGGATGCTTACGGCGTCCGGACGTCTATCAGGAAATCAGTTTTTAAGCCCAGTTTTAGACATTTTTGAATTTCATATTTTGGAGAAACCCGACTAGATAGAGAAGAAGAGAGAGAAGGAGCTTTTGGTTGGATTTTGGCTTGGAGATTGTAGTTTGGTGATCATTGAAGCCAAACAAGGAAGATTCAAGGTCGATTTGGGTGATTTGGTAAGTTTTTCTTTGTTTTTGGAAATTCTAGGTTTTTCTAGATTTGATAGATTCTTGTAGAGTTGAGTTCTATGCTTTAGATATGTTATTTATAGGTTGATTTGGAACATATATGTAGCTTGATTTCATGGTTTGATGTTGAGTTGAGCTAAGTGGAGTTTTTGGTGGATTTTAGAAGGAATTCTAGAGAGAGAAAGTAAGTTTCTCTTGATTGTTTGATTAATTCATTATTGATATGATATATTGAGATGTTTGGATGATTAAATGAGTACGACATTGTGTAAATTGGTTAGGTTTGGTGAAACGGGGTTTAAACCCTAATTGTGGGATTTTTGGGGAATTGCTCAAGACGAGGTAGGGGATTTCTTGACCCTTTCTTACTTCAATATCGTTCATTGATTCTAAAATTTCGGTTCAAATTCTCATTGGTCTCCTTGTTTGTGTTCTTGCCTTATCGTGCCTAAGGAAGAACGAACCTAGGGTTTATTTATATATTCTTCAAAATGTAGATTGCATCGCCCAATTACATGTTCAATCATCCATTGAGCATTTTTTGAATCTTTTCATGCATCATTAGTAGTTATATATATATAGGTTGATATATATATGTGTATTTGACATGACACGAGCATGAATGCATTAGAGCTTGCACGAGATGCTCGAGTATGGACTTGGGATACCATAGGTTACTTGAAAGTCACATGGGAGGATGGTTGCGTGTCAAGGCATGGGCACGGATCATATGACTCCATGTGAGGCAACACACTTAAGGTATGGGTGTGACGGGGTTCACACAACCGGGTAGAAGCTTCGCGGGTGTAATGTGAATGATGATTGCACTCCCATTCATGATGGTTGGGAACCATGTAGTGAATTTGAGGTTTGGTCAATCCATAGTCGAAGACTAGTGGATTGATGAATGTGTTTTACCCCGAAGGGAATACCCAGACTATTGGGTGTGTTATGTGACGTGTGCATAGAAGAGAACATATTGATGCATTATCTTTTCTTTAATAACCTCCATGTTGCTTGTTTTACTATTTACCCCTAATGAGCTTCTAGCTCACCCTTTATTTTTCTTCCTCCCTACATGTGAGACTGGTACTAGTGCTAGAGGTGCGGATCAGTAGAGACGACGTTGTGGCATGGATGGCTCTTGGAGAGGGTGGATGTTTGGGAATAGAGTCTTAAACCTTTTTGTTGAAATATTTGTATGAAATGATTCCCTGTGTGATAGCTTGACTGCGTGACACCCTAAAGTGTGGATTATGGACGGTTAGAAGGTTATTCCATTGTTGTGGGACTTCTAAATCAGGTGTGGACATTTAGTCCTGTTTATTAGTTGTCTGGAATCATTGTGATGTATGAATCATGAATTCAGTTTGTGTATGCTGCTAGATGTCCTGAGGCCATAGGTTGTGAATTTGCATGCTGTTAGAAGGCCTGAGGCCATAGGTTGTGAATTTGCCTACTGTTAGATGGCCAGAGGCCTTGCTAGGTTGGGATGTGATTATATGATGTTATGCTGCATTTAATCAGGTGGGCATTACCTGAATTACGGGGACATGCTGTCGGATTTTTGCTGGAAGATTTAGCTTAGTTAGACGAATTAGAGTTAAATCCTCGTGTTGTGAATCACATTGATAACCTAGGACGGTGCGGTGAGCACCACGTAACGTCCCTGAAATTGGGGCGTTACAATTCGGTATCAGAGCGAGATTAGATTAAAGACCTAGGTATGGGTCTGGGATGTGAGGGGGGTATGTTAGTGTTGTCTCCAAGCCATGCCACGAGCTCTACTGATCCGGTATGTTTCTTTTTCCCTTGTAAATCCTCAATTGAGCTATTTGTTGATAGTATTATTTGTGTGCCAGGCAGATGAATACTCGAGGACTGTGAGGTCTACGCCTACCGATGAGACACCTAAGGGTGGGGGTGGGCGTGCTACTACTCGGAGAGGCCGAGGTAGGGGACGTAGTGTTGGTGCAATGCGCACTCCTAGGCGTGCAACGAGTACTCAGGAATCTGTACCTGAGGAGGCTAGAGAGAGGACCCCAGAGGTTCCACTGGGACAGTAGTGGGGATTGAGGGAGTTATAGTGACTGCCGGTAATACCGCAGTGGTACCACTGATGACTTTATAGAAACTCACGGGAATTGTGATGAACCTGGTTCAAATGGTTTAGTCACAAGTGGTTAGAGCTGCAGAGGTTCGCACAGAGGAGCTTACACCTACACCTCCTCCTACATTAGAAGCGGGTGCTGAGGTGGAGGCATATCCGAGGCCGAGTAAAGGTATCTATAAGGTTGATTAGTTGAGAAGAACTACTCCTTCCACGTTCTCCGGAGATGGAGAGGGGACAGAAACTGAAGGATGGCTGAAGCAAATGAGTGCTAGATTAGATACGTTGGAGATACCCGACAGTAGAAGGGTGAGGCTGGTCTACTTCTATCTGAGTGGGTCAGCACATGAATGGTGGAGTGCACTTGATGAGGGGAAGAATGACCTCTCATGGGCATCATTTGAAGACTTGTTCATGCAGAAGTTTCTTTCGAGGCCTTTTTAGATGGAGAGGGCCAAGAAGTTCCTAGAGCTGATACAGACACGGGAGATGACAGTGGCACAGTACACCAAACAATTTGAGATGCTCTATCGGTTTGGGAAGCAGTTTGCCTCGACCGATAAGAGTAAGGCTATGAGATATCGTAGTGGGCTACTTTCGAGCCTTGGTAGGATGGTGTTGGCTACTAGGGTGAAGAGGTATGCCGAGACGGTGGAGATGGCATTAGAGTTTGAGCAAAGTGAGAAGGAAGGAGCTCAGCGGAGTGTACTAACTTCCGGGGGGTAATAGTGGTGGTGGCGGAAGTAGTAACAAACGTCAGAGGAGCGATTCCTACTCACAGAAAGGGGATCAGGGCAAGGGTCCTAGGGCACAAGGGGGCAAGATGACTTGTTTCATGTGTGGGAAAGAGGGGCACAAGCAGAATCAGTGCAGATCTATTGGGATCAAGTGCTTTGGGTGCGGCAAGATTGGCCACAAGAAAAGTGAGTGTCAATAGAGTAGTAAGGAAGCACAACAATCTCCGACGCCTGGATTACCAGCTCCAGTATCAGTCCCATCTCTCCCATCTACTGTTCCATCTGGGGGGAGGGGGCACGGTAGCTCTAGGCAGTAGTAGCAGCGGACTCTGCAGCCGCAGATAGCTATTACTCAGACAAGGATGTTTGCTATGGGGAATCAAGAGGCACCAGAGCATCCGAACTTCATTGGAGGTACTTTTCTTGTTTCGAATTGTTTGGCGAGAGTGTTGTTCGATTCTGGGGCCACAGCATCATTCATCACTAGTGCCTTTCCACGTTCACTTGGGTTAGAGGTTTCACCAATAAGGCGCATGTTCACGGTGACTTCGCCGATGGGGTATTTCACTCCGTTGGAGGGGATAGCCTTTGGTTGTGAGTGTTGGTTTGGAGAAGTGGTCTTAAAGGCCGACTTCTATGTGATGGACTTCAAGGAGTTCGATGTGATCCTTGGAGTTGATTGGTTGACAAAGTACCATGGGTTGTTGGATTTTTGGGAGAGAAAAATCACACTCAGGGTACCCGAGGGTGGAGTGATACAGTTAAAGGGATCAAAGGGTATTCCTTGTTCACATTTCTTGGAAAATCCTTCATACCAAGATTATGGAATGGCGAGTTTGGTGACTTCGGCACCTAAGGGTGATTTTTCTACACCGATAAGGGTAGTGGATGAATTTATGGATGTATTTCCGGAGGAGTTACCAGGTGTACCTCCAAGAAGAGAAATTGACTTTGCCATAGAGTTGCATCCAAACGTGAAGCCGATTTCGATTCCTCTGTATCGGATGGCTCCGATAGAGTTGAAGGAGTTGATGGCGCAGCTGGAAGAGTTGCAAGACTTGGGATTCATAAGGCCGAGTGTGTCCCTGTGGGGAGCATCGGTGCTATTCCTGAAAAAGAAAGATGGGTCGTTGCGGATGTGTATCGACTACCGACAGCTGAATAAGGTTACGATAAAGAACAAGTATCCTTTCCCAAGAATTAATGATTTTTTTGACCAATTGAGAGGTGCTAGGCATTTCTCTAAGATTGATTTGAGGTCGGGTTATCATCAGCTGAGGATAAAGGATGAGGATATCCAGAAGACGATGTTTAGAACTCGTTATGGGCATTATGAGTTCCTTGTGATGCCGTTTGGGTTGACAAATACCTCGGCGGTGTTCATGGACCTAATGCAAAGGGTTCTTAGACAGTTTTTGGATAAGTTTGTTGTAGTATTTATCGATGATATATTGATTTATTCTCCTATGGAGGAAGAGCATGAGGAACACTTGAGAGTGGTTCTACAGACGCTAAGGGAGAATCAGTTGTATGCCAAATTGAGCAAATATGAGTTTTGGGCTACGGAGGTGAAATTCTTAGGCCATGTAATTACTCAAGAGGGTATTGCAGTTGATTACTCTAAAGTTGAGTCAGTTATGAATTGGGTGATGCCAAAGAATGTAATAGAAATTCAAAGTTTTCTAGGGTTGGCAGGCTACTATCGAAGGTTCATTCTAGACTTTTCAAGAGTGGCTGCACCCATGGCGCAGTTAACTAAGAAAGGTACACCATTTGTGTGGACAGACGAGTGTGAGATGGCATTTGAAGAGTTGAAGAAGAGGTTGACAACACCTACAGTGTTAGTAGTACCGGAGAGAGATGTAGGCTACTAGGTGTATTGCGATGCATCTGGAGTGGGATTGGGATGTGTGCTGATGTAGCGTGGGAGAGTTGTGGAGTACGGCTCTAGACTATTGAAGACACACGAGAGGAATTATCCAGTTCATGATCTGGAACTTGCAGCGGTTGTGTTTGCTTTGAAGCAATGACGATATTATCTCTACGGAGAACGGTTTGAGGTGTTCTCATATCACAAGAGCCTCAAGTATCTATTCACCCAGAAGGAATTGAACTTGCGGCAAAGGAGGTGGATGGAGTACTTGGAGGACTTTGACTTTAATTTGCAATACCATCCCGGTAAAGAAAATGTGGTGGCGGATACGTTGAGTTGGAAACTTAGGGTGGCTAATTTGTGCTTACATGAATGCGGGATTGTGGAGACAATCAACCAGTTCAGTTTGGATTTGAAGGGTGAAGGATAAAGAGTATTCTTGAGTAGCATGACGTTATGGATGCTCAGAATGGTGATTCGACATTTGATGTACTGGATGAGGGTTCCAGATGGGTCCTTGGAAACGATGGAGGAGTGAGATATGTGGGGAGATTAGTAGTTCCCAATGACGAAGAGTTACAACAAGAGATATTGAAGGAGGCACACCATTCAGGGTTTGCCATGCATCGGGGGGGTACAAAAATGTACCAAGACTTGGAACGAAGTTTCTGGTGGAAGGGGATGAAGGCCGATGTGGCTAGGTATGTGGCGAAGTGTCTGACTTGCCAACAAGTGAAGGGTGAACATCAGAAACTAGGGGGTTGCTCCAACCACTACCGGTAGCGCAATGGAAGTGGGAGAGGATCACTATGGATTTTGTGACAGGACTTCCAATGACTCAGAAAAGATACGACACGGTGTGGGTGATTGTGGATCGATTGACTAAGTCGGCACATTTTCTACCAATGAACAAGACGGATTCGTTGGAATCCTTGAGCAATTACTATGTGAGGGAAATTGTGAAACTGCATGGAGTTCCATTATCTATCGTGTCAGATCGGGATCCATGGTTCACAGGTAGATTCTGGAACAATTTGCAAGAGACTTTGGGGACGAAGCTAGATTTCAGTACGGCTTACAATCCTCAGAGTGATGGCCAGAGCGAGTGAACTATACAGATTTTGGAGGATATGCTTAGAGCATGTGTGGCGGACTTCGGAAAGAGTTGGGATCGGTACATATACTTGACTGAGTTTGTGTACAACAACTCATTCCAAAGTAGTATCGGTATGGCTCCTTTCGAGGCATTATACGGAAGACCTTGCAGGTCACCATTGTGTTGGGTTGAAGTCGGTGAGAAAGTAGTTTCGGGACCGAAGATGGTCAAAGAAGCTCAAGAACGAGTTGAAGAGATAAAAGGACGGCTCATTACAGCTCAGAGTCACCAGAAGTCATATGTTGATAAGAGGAGAAGACCGTTAGAGTTTGCGGTGGGTGACAAGGTGTTTTTGAAAGTCAGCCTGAGACGTGGCAATCAACGATACAGTAAACAAGGGAAGTTGGCACCAAGTTTTGTAGGGCCATTCGAAATTCTGGAAATAGTGGGATCGATTGCATACCGTTTGGCTCTACCACCTAAGTTAGCAAGAGTTCATAATGTGTTCCATGTCTCAATGCTTCGGAAATACGAGCCTGATCCATCGCATGTGTTGGATTGGACCACATTAGAAGTTGAGGAAAACGGGAGTTATGCGCTACAACCGATGAAGATCGTGGTTAAGCTGATTTGGATGTACCATGGAGTTGAAGAAGCAACTTGGGAGTTGGAATCCAGAATGAAGGAGAAGTACCCGGAGCTGTTTGGAGATTCTGGTCGTGGGTAGTTAAATTTCGGGATGAAATTTTATTAAGGGGGGGAGGATGTGAAACCCCGACCCAAAAATTTAGTTTTGAGTCGAATTACGGATGATCTGTGAAGTACGGAATCATGAAAAAATAGTTTTGAGCGTGGTTCAGTAAATGGGTCATAACTTTTACTATACATGTCCGTTTCAGGCTCATAATATATCAAATCGAAACTTAGACTGAGCCGGAAAATAAATTTGAGAAAAAATTGGGTTCTGTGAACAATAATACATCCAGACGGATAAATTAGCCGTCCAGACGGATATGCCTAGAGTGAGGGCAGTGGGTTACGGGAACAGTAATCCGTCCGGACAGATGCTTAGGGCGTCCAGACGGCTATCGGGAAATCAGTTTTTAAGCCCAGTTTTAGACATTTCTGCATTTCATATCTTGGAGAAACCCGACTAGAGAGAGAAGGAGCTTTTGGTTGGATTTTGGCTTGGAGATTGTAGATTGGTGATCATTGAAGCCAAACAAGGAAGATTCAAGGTTGATTTGGGTGATTTGGTAAGTTTTTCTTAGTTTTTGGAAATTCTAGGTTTTTCTAGATTTGCTAGATTCTTGTGGAGTTGAGTTCTATGCTTTAGATATGTTATTTATAGGTTGATTTGGAACATATATGTAGCTTGATTTCGTGGTTTGATGTTGAGTTGAGCTAAGTGGAGTTTTTGGAGGATTTTAGAAGGAATTCTAGAGAGAGAAAGTAAGTTTCTCTTGATTGTTTGATTAATTCATTATTGATATGATATATTGAGATGTTTGGATGATTAAATGAGTACGACATTGTGTAAATTGGTTAGGTTTGGTGAAACGGGGTTTAAACCCTAATTGTGGGATTTTTGGGGAATTGCTCAACACGAGGTAGGAGATTTCTTGACCCTTTCTTACTTCAATATCGTTCGTTGATTCTAAAATTTCGGTTCGAATTCTCATTGGTCTCTTTGTTTGTGTTCTTGCTTTATCGTGCCTAAGGAAGAACGAACCTAGGGTTTATTTATATATTCTTCTAAATGTAGATTGCATCGCCCAATTACACGTTCAATCATCCATTGAGCATGTTTTGAATCTTGTCATGCATCATTAGTAGTTATATATATAGCTTGATATATATGTATTTGGCATGGCACGAGCATGAATGCATTAGAGCTTGCACGGGATTCTCGGGTATGGACTCGGGATACCATGGGTTACTTGAAAGTCACATGGGAGGATGGTTGCATGTCAAGGAACGGATCATATGACTCCATGTGAGGCAACACACTTAAGGTATGGGTGTGACGGGGTTCACACAACCGGGTAGAAGCTTCGCGGGTG
The DNA here is from genome assembly GCA_963580455.1 of Euonymus europaeus. Taxonomy (NCBI): domain Eukaryota; kingdom Viridiplantae; phylum Streptophyta; class Magnoliopsida; order Celastrales; family Celastraceae; genus Euonymus; species Euonymus europaeus. The sequence goes on from OY756965.1 coordinate 12,678,236, forward strand.
TAATGTGAATGACGATTGCGCTCTCATTCATGATGGTTGGGAACCATGTAGTGCATTTGAGGTTTGGTCAATCCATAGTTGAAGACTAGTGGATTGATGAATGTGTTTTACCCCGAAGGGAATACCCGGACTATTGGTTGTGTTATGTGACATGTGCATAGAAGAGAACATATTGATGCATTATCTTTTCTTTAATAACCGCCATGTTTCTTGTTTTACTATTTACCCCTACTGAGCTTCTAGCTCACCCTTTATTTTTCTTCCTCCCTATAGGTGAGACTGGTACTAGTGCCAGAGGTGCGGATCAGTAGAAACGACGTTGTGACATGGATGGCTCTTGGAGAGGATGTAGGTTTGGGATTAGAGTCTTAAACCTTTTTGTTGAAATATTTGTATGAAATGATTCCCTGTGTGATATCTTGACTGCGTGACACCGTAAGGTGTGGATTATGGACGGTTAGAAGGTTATTCCATTGATGTGGGACTTCTGAACCGGGTGTGGACATTTAGTCCTGTTTATTGGTTGTGTGGAATCATTGTGATGTATGAGTCATGAATTCAGTTTGTGCATGCTGATAGATGGCCTGAGGCCATAGGTTGTGAATTTGCATGCTCTTAGAAGGCTTGAGGCCATAGGTTGTGAATTTGCCTGCTGTTAGATGGCCGGAGGCCTTGGTAGGTTGGGATGTGATTATATGATGTTATGTTGCGTTTAATCAGGTGGGCATTACCCGAATTACGGGAAGATGCTGTCGGATTTTTGTTGGAAGATTTAACTTAGTTAGACGAACTAGAGTTAAATCCTCGTGTTGTGAATCACATTGATAACCTAGGACGGTGCGGTGAGCACCACGTAACGTTCCCAAAATTGGTGCGTTACATGATAGGTATGCACTTTTTATTGTTTCTTTATGTCCAAATTTACTGGTATTCGCTTCGTAGATTGTTTCGTTGTCAAGAGAACAAATTTCGTTCTAAATTTATCAAAGTTGGTCGGTGTACACTTTTTATTGTTCTACAATGTCAAATTTTATGAGTATAGGATTCAAAGATTATTTTGATGCCAAAACAACAACTTTCTATGAAAAATGGACAAAACCGTTAAAAGTTCATCCATAGAGAGAGTTCAGCAATTCCGAACCATCAAAAGTTGCTCGGCGTACACTTTTTATTGTTCTCCAATGTCAAATTTTGCGAATATAAGCTCCATAGATTATGTCGATGCCAAAACACCAAGTTTGTATCACAAATGGACAAAACCGTTAAAGGCTCTTCCATGGATAGAATTGAGTAATTATGAATCATTAAAGTTGATAGGTATGCACTTTTTATTGTTTCTTTATATCCAAATTTACTAGTATTCGCTTCATAGATTGTTTTCTTGTCAAGAGAACAAATTTCGTTATAAATTGGCCAAAACTATTAAAAACATATCCGTCGAGAGAGTTGAGCAATTTCGGACCATCAAAGTTGCTCAGTGTACACTTTTTATTGTTCTTCTTTGTCAAATTTTACGAGTATAAGCTCCCAAGATTATTTCGATGCAAAAACAACAACTTTCTATGACAAATGGACAAAACCGTTAAAAGTTCCTCCATTGAGAGAGTTGAGCAATTCCAAATCATTGAATTTGCTCGGCATACACTTTTTATTTTTCTCCTATGTTAAATTTTACGAGTATAAGCTCCATAGATTATTTTGATGCCAAAACCCCAACTTTGTATCATAAACAGACAAAACCGTTAAAGGCTCTTCCATGGATAGAATTGAGTAATTCTCAATCATCAACATTGATAGGTATACACTTTTTTATTGTTTCTTTATATACAAATTTACTAGTATTCGCTTCGTAGATTATTTTTTCGTAAAGAGAACAAATTTCATTCCAAATGGGCCAAAACTGTTAAAAGCTGCTCCATAGAGAGAGTTGAGCGAATTCGGACCATCAAAGTTGCTTGGTGTACACCTTTTATTGTTCTTTTATGTCAAATTTTACGAGTATAAGCTTTCTAGACTATTTCGATGCCAAAACTCCAAATTTCTATAAAAAATGGACAAAAGCGCTAAAAGCTGCTCCATAGAGAGAGTTGAGAAACTTTAAACCATCGAAGTTGCTCGGTGTACACTTTTTTATTGTTCTTCTATGTCAAATTTTACGAGTATAAGCTTTCTAGATTATTTCGATGCCAAAACTCCAACTTTCTATGACAAATGGACAAAAGCGTTAAAAGCTGCTCCATAGAGAGAGTTGAGCAACTTTGAACCATCGAAGTTGCTCGGTGTAAAATTTTTATTGTTCTTCAATGTCAAATTTTATGAGTATAAGATTTAAAGATTATTTCGATGCCAAAACAAAACATTCGATGACAAATAGACAAAACCGTTAAAAGTTTCTCGATAGAGAGAGTTGAAGAATTCCGAACCATCAAAGTTGCTCGACGTACACTTTTATTGTTCTCCTATATTAAATTTTATGAGTATAAGCTCCATATATTATTTCGATGCCAAAACACAAACTTTGTATCACAAATGGACAAAACCGTTAAAGGCTCTTTGATGGACAGAATTGAGTAATTCTGAATCATCAACGTTGATAGGTATGCACTATTTATTGTTTCTTTATATCCAAATTTACTAGTATTCGTTTCGTAAATTTTTTTGTTGTCAAGAGAACAAATTTCGTTCTCAATACGGCAAAACTATTAAAAACACCTCCATCGAAAGAGTTGAGAAATTTTGGACCATCAAAGTTGCTCGGTGCAAACTTTTTATTGTTCTTTTATGTGAAATTATACGAGTATAAGATTCTAAGATTATTTTGATGCCAAAACACCATCTTTCTATGATAAATGGACAAAGACCGTTAAAGGCTCCTCCATAGAGAGAGTGGAGCAACTTCGAACCATCAAAGTTGCTCGGTGTACACTTTTTATTGTTCTTCTATGTCAAATTTTATGAATATAAGCTTCCCAGATTATTTCGATGCGAAAACCACAACTTTCTATGATAAATGGAGAAAATCGTTAAAAGTTCCTCCATAGAGAGAGTTGAGCAATTTCGAACCGTCAAAGTTGTTCGGCGCACAATTTTTACTATTCTCTTATGTCAAATTTTACGAGTATAAGCTCTATAGATTATTTCGATGCAAGAACCCCAACTTTGTATCGGAAATGGACAAAATCCTAAAAGACTTTCCCATGGATAGAATTCAGTAATTCAAAATGATCAACATATATAGGTATGCACTTTTTATTGTTTCTTTATGTCCAAATTTACTAATATTCGCTTCGTAGATTGTTTTGTTTTCATGAGAACAAATTTCGTTATAAATTGGCCAAAACTATTAAAAGCATATCCGTTGAGAGAGTTGAGCAATTTCGTTCCAACAAAATTGCTTTGTGAACACTTTTTATTGTTCTTCTATGTGGAATTATACGAGTATAAGATTCCAAGATTATTTCGATGCAAAAACACCACCTTTCTATGACAAATGGACAAAAACCGTTAAAAACTTCGTCATAGAGAGAGTTGAGCAACTTCGGACCATCGAAGTTGCTTGGTGTACACTTTTTATTGCTCTTCTGTGTCAAATTTTATGAGTATAAGCTTCCTAGATTATTTCGATGTGAAAAGCACAACTTTCTATGACAAATGGACAAAATCGTTAAAAGTTCCTCCATAGAGAGAGTAAAGCTATTCCGAACCGTCAAAGTTGCTCGGCGCACAATTTTTACTATTGTCTTATGTCAAATTTTACGAGTATAAGCTCCATAGATTATTTCGATGTAAAAACCCCAACTTTGTATCATAAATTGACAAAATCGTTAAAGACTTTTCCATGTATAGAATTCAGTAATTCAAAATGATCCACGTTGATAGGTTTGCACTTTTTATTGTTTCTTTATGTACAAATTTACTAATATTTGCTTCGTATATTGTTTTGTTGTCATGAGAACAAATTTCGTTATAAATTGGCCAAAACTATTAAAAGCATATCCGTTGAGAGAGTTGAGCAATTTCGTTCCATCAAAGTTGCTCGGTTTACACTTTTTATTGTTCTTCAATGTCAAATTTTACGAGTATAATTATTTCGAAACCAACACAACAACTTTGCATGACAAATGGACAAAACCGTTAAAAGTTCCTCCATAGAGAGAGTTGAGCAATTCCGAACCATCAAACTTGCTCACCGTGGAATTTTTATTGTTCTCCTATGTCAAATTTACGAGTATAAGCTCCATAGATTATTTCGATGCCAAAACCCCAACTTTGTATCACAAATGGACAAAACCGTTAAAGGCTCTTCCATGGAGAGAATTGAGTAATTCTGAATCATCAACGTTGATAGGTATGCACTTTTTATTGTTTCTTTCTATCCAAATTTACTAGTATTCGCTTCGTAGAATGTTTTGCTGTCAAGAGAACAAATTTCCTTCTAAATTGGGAGAAACTATTAAGAACACCTCTATCGAGAGAGTTGAGCAATTTTGAACTATCAAAGTTACTCGGTGTACACTTTTTAATGTTCTTCTATGTGAAATTATACGAGTATAAGACTCCAAGATTAATTCGATGCCAAAACACCACCTTTCTATGACAAATGGACGAAGACCGTAAAAAACTTCTACATAGAGAGAGCTGAGCAACTTTGGACCATCAAAGTTGCTCGGTGTACACTTTTTATGGTTCTTCTATGTCAAATGTTATGAGAATAAGCTTCCTATATTATTTCGAAGCCAAAACACCAACTTTCTATGACAAATGTACTAAACCGTTAAAAGCTCCTCCATAGAGTGAGTGGAGCAACTTCGAACCATCAAAGTTGCTTAGTGTACACTTTTCATTGTTCTTCTATGTCAAATTTTATGAGTATAAGCTTCCTAGATTATTTCGATGCCAAAACCCCAACTTTTAATGACAAATTGACAAAATCGTTAAAAGTTACTTCATAGAGAGAGTTGACCAATTCCGAACAGTCAAAGTTGCTCGGCGCACAATTTTTACTATTCTCTTATGTCAAATTTTACGAGTATAAGCTCCATAGATTTTTTGGATGTCAAAACCCCAACTTTGTATCACAAATGGACAAAATCGTTAAAGACTTTTCCATGGATAGAATTCAGTAATGCAAAATGATCAACGTTGAAAGGTATGCACTTTTTATTGTTTCTTTATGTACAAATTTACTAATATTTGCTTCGTATATTGTTTTGTTGTCATGAGAACAAATTTCGTTACAAATTGGCCAAAACTATTAAAAGCATATCCGTTGAGAGAGTTGAGCAATTTCGTTCCATCAAATTTGCTCGGTTTACACTTTTTATTGTTCTTCAATGTCAAATTTTACGAGTATAATTATTTCGAAACCAACACAACAACTTTGCATGACAAATGGACAAAATCGTTAAAAGTTCCTCCATAGAGAGAGTTGAGCAATTCCGAACCATCAAACTTGCTCACCATGGACTTTTTATTGTTCTCCTATGTCAAATTTTATGAGTATAAGCTCCATAGATTATTTCGATGCCAAAACCCCAACTTTGTATCACAAATGGATAAAACCGTTAAAGGCTCTTCCATGGAGAGAATTGAGTAATTCTAAATCGTCAACGTTGATAGGTATGCACTTTTTATTGTTTCTTTGTATCCTAATTTACTAGTATTCGCTTCGTAGATTGTTTTGTTGTCAAGAGAACAAATTTCGTTCTAAATTGGGAGAAACTATTAAAAACACCTCTATCGAGAGAGTTGAGCAATTCTGAATCATCAAAGTTTCTCGGTGTACACTTTTTACTATTCTTCTATGTGAAATTATACGAGAATAAGACTCCGAGATTAACTCGATGCCAAAACACCACCTTTCTATGACAAATGGACAAAGACCTTTAAAAACTTCTACATAGACAGAGTTGAGCAACTTTGGACCGTCAAAGTTGCTCGGTGTACACTTTTTATTATTCTTGTATGTGAAATTGTACGAGTATAAGATTCAAAGACTATTTTGATGCGAAACCCCGACGCAAACAATTTAGTTTTGAGTCAAGTTACCGATGATCCGTGAGGTACGGAATCATGGAAAAATAGTTTTTTGAGCTAGGTTCGGTAAATGGGCCATAACTTTTGATATACATGTCCGTTTTGGGCTCATAATATATCAAATCGAAGCTTAGACCGAGATGGATGTAAATGGGGAAGTAGAAAACATAGAAAAAAATAGAAAACAGACTCGAGCGCCCTTGGAGCGCTGGAAGAGCGTTTTCTGGGCGGAGCCAAGTGCACTTCCAGCGCTGGAGCGCTGGAAGAGCATTTTCTGGGCAGAGTTGAGTGCACTTCCAGCGCTGGAGCTCTGGAAGGGCGCTACCCGACCAGAAAGCTTTAAGAAACACGAAATTTTCCTTCTTCTTCTTAGTTGTTCTGGTTTCTTCCGTGTAGAGAGAGAAAGAGAGAGAGAGGAAGAGAGAGAAGGAGCTTTTGGTTGAAGTTTGGCTTGGGGATTGAAGATTTGTGACCATTGAAGCTTGGGGAGGAAGATTCAAGCTTGATTTTGGAGTTTTGGTAAGTTTCCTATAGTTTTTGAAATTCTAGGTTTTTGTTAGATTTGTTTGATTCTTAGGGAGATGAACTCTATGCTTTAGATATGTTGATTATAGGTTGATTTTGGATGTTTATGTAGATTGGTTTGTGTTTTGGAGTTGAGTTGAGCTTGGAGTGAGTTTGGAGGATTTTGGAAGGAATTTCTAGAGAGAGAAGTAAGTGATTTCGAATTTATTGATTTAAATTGATGTTTATATGAGTGTTGGTTGATATATTGATGCGTATGAGGGTCCGGTTTCGCCACATTGTAGGTTTGGGCAAACCGAAACCCTAGAAACGGAATTTGGGGATTTGTGGTAAATTGCTCGACACGAGGTAGGGGATTTCCAACCTTTCTTTCTATCGTTTATTCTCGATATTCTAAAGAGCGTTCGATTCTTCATTGGTCATTATTTGTGTTTCCTCCTTAATTGGTTCTAAGGGGAAACGAGCCTTCTTGTGAAATGTTGTAATTCTTGATATTGCATGACCAAATATGTGTGTTCCATCACCTATGGGCACAATGTGATTTTCCGTTCATGCATCATGGTAGTTATGTATATATATATGTAGGTTGTTCATATATATAACTTTTCGGCATGTCATGGCATTAATGCATTAGAGTTGCATAGGGGACCGGGTATGGACTCGGGTCTCCTTAGGATTCCTGAAAGCTACTTGGAGAGATGATGAGGTGATGAGAGTTACCACGGAGTCAAGTGAACTCCAAGTAGGATAACGCACTAGAGGTATGGTTTATGAGTGACCTTGCCTGGAGTGGTGCGGGCGTGGTAGGATCACGCAACAGGGTAATCCAAGAGCGTTGATGTTGGGGAGCTTGCTTCTGTTCAATAGTCATGGTTAGCGACCATGATATTGATGAGTTGATTTGGTGAGCTTTGCTCACGTTCGATATTACATGGAACGAGCCATGGTATCGATGAGGTTGCTCATTGAGGGGATTGCCCGGGTTGATGTTCTATGTGATTGTTGAGTATACGTGCATGTGTTAGGTTTCATATTGTTGCATAACCTATTGTTTCAGATTCGGCCTTATACTCATGTTACTCATAACCCTACTGAGCTTCTTGCTCACCCTATACTTTCATTCCTCCCCACAGGTGATACTGGTACAGGTACAGGTACTAGTGGAGTGGATCACTGAGAGCGGGATGTGATATGGATGGCCCTGGGTAGGATGTGGGTGCTAGAGAGATACTCTAAGCACGTATTTTGTATATGATGTATTGATGTTTATTCATGATATTCTTATAACCATTTTGCACCAGAGGGTGTATGCATGATGTATGCGGAGTTGTTTATGGTTATATGATATCGTGAATTGGTTGATTTGATTATTATTATCAGTTAGTGCATGCTGGTAGTGGATGGCCTGAGGCCCCTAGGATCAGGATTGCATGTGATTGAGGCCTGAGGCCTGGCTAGGTTGCTAGTGTGATGGATTGTTGATTTTCTGCTGCGAGTTTCTGATGCAGGCGGGGACTCTCCGATATACGGGGAGATGCTGCCGGATTTTCGATCCGCCGGATGATTGCACTAGCGGCCTAGGACAGTGCCGGAGGGCAACCGCGGCGTGCCCGGACCGCGGCGTCACATTTGATGCCAAAACACCAACTTTCTATGACAAATGGACAAAAATCGTTAAAAACTTCTACATAGAGAGAGTTGAGCATTTTCGGACCATCAAAGTTGCTCGGTGTACACTTTTTATCGTTCTTCTATGTCAAATTCTACGAGTATAAGCTTTCTGGATTATTTCGATGCCAAAACCCCAACTTTCTATCAAATGGACAAAAGCGTTAAAAGATGCTCCATAGAGAGAGTTGAGAAACTTCGGACCATGAAAGTTGCTCGGTGTACACTTTTTATTGTTCTTCTATGTCAAATTTTTCGAGTATAAGCTTCCAAGATTATTTCGAAGCCAAACCCCCAACTTTCTATGACAAATGGATAAAATCGTTAAAAGCTCCTCCGTAGAGAGAGTTGAGCAACTTCGGACCATCATAGTTGCTCGGTGTACACTTTTTATTGTTCTTCTATGTCAAATTTTATGAGTATAAGCTTCCTAGATGATTTCGATTCGAAAACACTAACTTTCTATGAGAAATAGACAAAACCATTAAAATCTCCTCCATAGAGAGAGTTGAGCATCTTCGGACCATCCAAGTTGCTTGGTGTACACTTTTTATTGTTCTTCTATGTTAAATTTTATGAGTATAAGCTCCGTAGATTATTTCGATGCCAAAACCCCAACTTTCTATCACAAATGGACAAAATCGTTAAAGAATCTTCCATGGAAAGAATTCAGCAATTCAAAATTATCAACGTTGATAGGTTTGCACTTTTTATTGTTTCTCTATGTCCAAATTTACTGGTATTCGCTTCGTTTTAAATTTATCAAAACTATTAAAAACATATCCGTCAAGAGAGTTGAGCAATTTCGGACAATCAAAGTTGGTCGGTGTACACTTTTTATTGTTCTTCAATGTCAAATTTTATGAGTATAAGATTCAAAGATTATTTTGATGCCAAAACAACAACTTTCTATGACAAATGGACAAAACCGTTAAAAAATCATCCATAGAGAGAGTTGAGCAATTTTGAACCACCAAAAGTTGCCCGGCGTACACTTTTTATTGTTCTCCAATGTCAAATTTTGCAAATATAAGCTCCGTAGATTATGTCGATGCCAAAAGACCAACTTTGTATCACAAATGGACAAAACCATTAAAGGCTCTTCCATGGATAGAATTGAGTAATTATGAATCATTAAAGTTGATAGTTATGCACTTTTTATTGTTTCTTTATATCCAAATTTACTAATATTCATTTCGTAGATTGTTTTGTTATCAAGAGAACAAATTTCGTTCTCAATTGGGCAAAACTATTAAAAATAGCTCCATTGAGAAAGTGGAGCAATTTCGAACCATCAAATTTGCTCGGTTTACACTTTTTATTGTTCTTCTAGGTGAAATTATATGAGTATAAGATTCCAAGATTATTTAGATGCCAAAACACCAACTTTCTATGAGAAATGGACTAAACCGTTAAAAGCTCCTCCATAGAGAGAGCGGAGCAACTTTGGACCATCAAAGTTGCTCGGTGTATACTTTTTATTGTTCTTCTATGTCAAATTTTATGAGTATAAGCTTCCTAGATTATTTCGATGCCAAAACCGCAACTTTCTATGAGAAATTGACAAAATCGTTAAAAGTTCCTCCATAAGGAGAACTGAGCAATTCCAAACCATCAAAATTGCTCGGCGCACACTTTTTATTGTTCTTCTATGTCAAATTTTATGAGTATAAGCTTCCTAGATTATTTTGATGTCAAAACCCCAACTTTCTATGACAAATGGACAAAATCGCTAAAAGTTCCTCCATAGAGAGAGTTGAGCAATTCCGAACCGTCAAAGTTGCTCGGCGCACAATTTTTACTATTCTCTTATGTAAAATTTAATGAGTACAAGCTTCATAGATTATTTTGATGCCAAACCTCAACTTTGTATCACAAATGGACAAAATCGTTAAAGACTTTTCCATGGATAGAATTCCGTAATTCAAAATGATCAACCTTGATTGGTATGCACTTTTTATTGTTTCTTTATGTCCAAATATAACAATATTCGATTCGTAGATCGTTTTATTGTCATGAGAACAAATTTCGTTATAAATTGGCCAAAACTATTAAAAACATATCCGTCGAGAGAGTTGAGCAATTTCATTCCATCAAAGTTGCTCGGTGTACACTTTTTATTGTTCTTCAATGTCAGATTTTATGAGTATAATTATTTCGATGCCAAAACAACAACTTTCTATGACAAATGGACAAAACCGTTAAAAGTTCCTCCATAGAGAGAGTCGAGCAATTCTGAACCATCAAAGTTGCTCGGCGTAGACTTTTTATTGTTCTTCTATGTCAAATTTTACGAGTATAAGCTCCATAGATTATTTCAATGCCAAAACCCGAAATTAGTATCACAAATAAACAAAACCGTTAAAGGCTCTTTCATGGAAAGAATTGAGCAATTCTGAATCATCAACGTTGATTGGTATGCGCTTTTTATTGTCTCTTTATATCCAAATTTACTAGTATTCACTTCGTAGATTCTTTTGTTGTCAAGAGAAGAAATTTCGTTCTAAATTGGGCAAAACTATTAAAAACACCTCCACCGAGAGAGTTCAGTAATTTCGAACCATCAAAGTTTCTCCGTATACACTTTGTAGTGTTCTTCTATATGAAATTATACGAGTATAAGATTACAAGATTATTTCGATGCCAAAACACCACCTTTCTATGACAAATGGACAAAAATCGTTAAAAACTTCTCCGTAAAAAGAGTCGAGCAACTTCGGACCATGAAAGTTGCTCGGTGTACACTTTTTATTGTTCTTCTCTGTCAAATTTTATGAGTATAAGCTTCCTAGATTATTTCGAAGCGAAAACACTAACTTTCTATGAAAAATGGACTAAACCGTTGAAAGCTCCTCCATAGAGAGAGTGGAGCAATTTTGAACCATCAAAGTTGCTCGGTGTACACTTTTTATTGTTCTTCTATGTAAAATTATACGAGTATAGGATTCCAAGATTATTTCGATGCAAAACACCACCTTTCTATGACAAATGGACAAAAACCGTCAAAAACTTCTCCATAAAAAGAGTTGAGCAACTTCGGACCATGAACGTTGCTCGGTGTACACTTTATATTGTTATTCTTTGTCAAATTTTATGAGTATAAGCTTCCTAGATTATCTCGAAGCCAAATCACCAACTTTCTATGAGACTAAACCGTTAAAAGCTCCTCCATAGAAAGAGTGGACCAACTTCGAACCATCAAAGTTGCTTGGCGTAGACTTTTTATTATTCTCATATGTCAAATTTTACGAGTATAAGCTCAATAGATTATTTCGATGCCAAAACCCCAACATTTTATCACAAATGGACAAAACCGTGAAAGACTCTTCCATAGATAGAATAGAGTAATTCTGAATCATCAACGTTGGTAGGCATGCACTTTTTATTGTTTCTTTATATCCAAATTTACTAGTATTCACTTCGTAGATTCTTTTGTTGTCAAGAGAACAAATTTCGTTCTAAATTGGGCAAAACTATTAAAAACACCACCATTGAGAGAGTTGGGCAATTTCGAACCATCAAAGTTTCTCCGTGTACACTTTTTAGTGTTCTTCTATGTGAAATTATATGAGTATAAGATTCCAAGATTATTTCGATGCCAAAACACCACCTTTCTATGACAAATGGACAAAAATCGTTAAAAACTTCTCCGTAAAAAGAGTCGAGCAACTTCGGACCATGAAAGTTGCTCGGTGTACACTTTTTATTGTTCTTCTCTGTCAAATTTTATGAGTATAAGCTTCCTAGATTATTTCGAAGCGAAAACACTAACTTTCTATGAAAAATGGACTAAACCGTTGAAAGCTCCTCCATAGAGAGAGTGGAGCAATTTTGAACCATCAAAGTTGCTCGGTGTACACTTTTTATTGTTCTTCTATGTAAAATTATACGAGTATAGGATTCCAAGATTATTTCGATGCAAAACACCACCTTTCTATGACAAATGGACAAAAACCGTTAAAAACTTCTCGATAGAGAGAGCTGAGCATTTTCGGACCATCAAAGTTGCTCGGTGTACACTTTTTATTGTTCTTCTATGTCAAATTTTATGAGTATAAGCTTCCTAGACTATTTCGAAGCCAAAACACCAACTTTGTATAACAAATGAAAAAAACCATTAAAAGCTCCTCCATAGAGAAAGTGGAGCAACTTCGAACCATCGAAGTTGCTCGGTGTACACTTTTTATTGTTCTTCTACGTGAAATTATATGAGTATATGATTCCAACATTATTTTGATTCCAAAACACCACCTTTCTATGGCAAATGGACAAAAACCGTTAAAAACTTCTCCATAGAGAGATATGTCAAGTAAATAAAATGATATTGAAGATATAAAAAAATGATAGTGAACAAAATGATAGTGAAGATATAAAAAAATTTAAAACCACAACAAATAAAAGGTATAAGATATGTCAAGTAAATAAAATCAAGAACTGTTGTGCAACAAGTTTGAAGGAAGTTGACCAAAGTTTCTTCTGTCTCTCCATAAATGTTGCCAAGCTGCTCCATTTGCATAAGACTTCTTTAACTTTTTGAAAGCCCGAGACATTTTGGAAAAGCTGGCCTGGTAAGAGACTTTCATGAGGCAGTACCGCTTGGTATTGAACACTAACTTCAGCATTCAACACTAGATGACCATGACTATAAGTTCACGTATTACACCATTCAAGTATCAAGAATTAATATAAAAGGAAGATGTGAAGCAAGAGCTAGTGATATCAAGCACAATTCCAGCAATAACACTTGGACTTCACACTAATTAATGTGTCCCCATTCTTTTCATCAGACTAACATTTTTCCCTTAATTGCAATGGCCTTCAGACAAACATTTTTCCCTTAATTGCAATGGCGATGGATTTAAATCCTTGCTCTTAGGCAGCTTGTGAGAAGCTTAATCACTTGAACTAGTGGTGCTCCTCATGGTCCTACCCTTCCAATCCTTAGCCAACATATTCCTTTATATAACATCCTGTTCCAGTAGCATTTTTCTTTGCTTATGGACCAACAGATTCCCTAAAAGCATCCTCAGACCAATCTCATAATGCAAACTACCATTGCTCTATACAATCCTATCTAACATTCTAGACTTCCTATCGACATTGATGATGAGAAATCTTTGCAAAATAGATCGAAACCCTAATTACCATATCTACTCTACAAAATCCTAAGAAGTAAAAAATGCACTGCGAGTCTACAAATGATAGAGAGAGAAGCGCCAATGCGAGTCTACCTCACTGGAATTGAGACCTAGAGTCCCCAAAATCTCCTTCACCATCCCGCTCAAGTCCTTGGCCATGGATCTGGGCCGCATAACCTTAGCCTCCAACAACGAAACATCAAAATTAGATCTGTCTAGCAACCCTAGTGCCCAAACAATCGGCGATTCGCAAAGTTAGCCTCCAACACGATAGCATCGAGTGCTAGAGAGAGAGCACGAGCACCTATAATCGCGAAAAGGGAAGGAAATAGAAATAATGGAAATCGTACCTAATGAAGAACAAATTGCGAAAAAGAGAGTGATCTAGCTCCTATACACACAAATCAGGAATCATAGAAGGCCGGAGAGAACAGAGGAAGAACTAGGTGAAGGGTAGAACGGTAGAAGAAGAGAGGGAGAAAGGCAAAAGGTACGTAAAATGACGGAAAATTCGATCTTGTTTTCAATAGTTAAGTGTTTAAAAAAAATAAAAACTTACCGACGGAAATAATTCCGTCGGTAAAAACAATTCAAAGCCAAAACAAAATAGAAAGGAATTTGCCGACGAATGAATTTCCGTCGGCAAATATACAATTTATCGACGGAATAATCCGTCGGTACATTATTTTTATAAATAAAAAAATTTGTAAAAATATATAATTTGCCGACGAATTAAATTCGATCGGTAAATCTTTAATTTATCGACGGATAATTCCGTCGGTAAATTATTTTTTAAAATAAAAATTAAAATGATTTTAATAAAATATATAATCTGCCAACGGACTAAAATCCGTCGGTAAATATATAATTTACCGACGACAATCCGTCGGTAATTCGTCGCCAACTTCCGTGCCAAACATGGTGCCAAATATTGCCGACGAAAATAATCCGTCGGTAATCATGCTGTTCGTATTCCGTCGGCAAGTCGTCGGTAATTTCTAAAATGAAAATTTCGTCGGTAATCCATCTGTAATTTGTTGGTATTTACCGACCGAAAAATTCCGTCGGTAAATATCATCGGTAATCTCCAGTTTTCTTGTAGTGGTTAAAGCTTCTGTATAGAAAGGATTGAGTAACTTCGGATCATCAAAATTGTTCGTCGTACACTTTTAATTGTTTTTCTCCGTCAAATTTTAGGAGTATAAGCTTCCTAGATTATTTCGATACCAAAACCCCAACTTTCTACGACAAATGGACAAAACCGATAAAAGCTCCTCCATAGAGATAATTGAGCAACTTCGGACCATTTAAGCTGCTCGGTGTACACTTTTTATTGTTCATTTATGTCAAATTTTATGAGTATAGGCTCCATGGATTATTTCGATGTCAAAACCCCAACTTTGTATCACAAATGGACAAAACCATTAAAGGCACATTTATGAACAGAATTGAGTAATTTTGAATCATCAACGTTGATAGGTATGCGCCTTTTACTGTTTCTTTATGTCAAAATTTACTAGTATTCGCTTCGTAGATTGTTTTGTTGCAAGGAGAACCAATTTCGCTCTAAATTGATCAAAACTATTAAAAACACCTTCATAGAGAGAGTTGAGCAACTTTGGTACGTCAAAGTTGCTTAGTATACACCTTTTATTGTTCTTATATGCCAAATTTTATGAGTATAAGCTCCATAGATTATTTCGATGCCAAAACTCTAACTTTGTACACAAATGTACAAAATCGTTAAAGGCTCATCCATGGATAGAATTGAGTAATTCCGAATCATCAACGTTGATAGACATGCACTTTTTATTGTTTACTTATGTCCAAATTTACTAGTATTCGCTTCGTAGATTGTTTTGTTGTAAAGAGAACCCAATTCATTCTAAATTGGGCAAAACTATTAAAAACCCCTCCATAGAGAGAGTTAAGCAACTTCGGACCTTCAAAGTTCCTCGGTGTACACCTTTTATTGTACTTCTATATCAAATTTTATGATGCCAAAACCCCAACTTTGTACACAAATAGACAAAATCGTTAAAGGCTCCTCAATGGATAGAATTGAGTAATTCTGAATCATCAACCTTGATAGGTATACACTTTTTATTGTTTCTTTATGTCCAAATTTATATCAAATTTTATGATGCCAAAACCCCAACTTTGTACACAAATAGACAAAATCGTTAAAGGCTCCTCAATGGATAGAATTGAGTAATTCTGAATCATCAACCTTGATAGGTATACACTTTTTATTGTTTCTTTATGTCCAAATTTACTGGTATTCGCTTTGTAAATTGTTTTGTTGTCAAGATAACAAATTTCGTTCTAAATTGGGAAAACTATTAAAAACAACTCCATAGAGAGAGTTGAGCAACTTTGGACCATTAAAGTTGCTCGACGTACACTTTTTTTTGTTCTTCTATGTTAAAGTTTACAAGTATAAGCTCCATAGATTATTTCGAGGCCAAAACCCCAACTTTGTACACAAAGGGACAAAACCGTTAAAGGCATCTCTATGGATAGAATTGAGTAATTCTGAATCATCAACCTTGATAGGTATAGAATTTTTATTGTTTCTTTATGTCCAAATTTACTGATATTTGCTTCGTAAATCATTTTGCTGTCAAGATGACAAATTTCGTTCTAAATTGGGCAAAACTATTAAAAACTCCTTCAACGAGAGAGTTGAGCAATTTTGGACTGTCAAAGTTGCTCGGTGTACTCCTTTTATTGTTCTTCTATGTCAAATTTGACGAGTATAAGCTTCCAACATTATTTCGATGCCAAAACACCAACTTCTTATGACAAATGCACAAAGCCGTTAAAAGCTCCTCCATAGAAAGAGTTGAGCAACTTCGGACCATCAAAATTGCTCGGTCTATACTTTTAATTGTTTTTCTATGTCAAATTTTACGGTATAAGCGTGCTAGATTATTTCGATGTCAAAACACCAAGTTTCTATAACAAATGGACGAAACCGTTAAAAGCTCCTCCATAGAGAGAGTTGGGAAACTTTGGACCATCAAAGCTCCTCAGCGTATACTTTTTATTGTTCATTTATGTCCAAATTTACTAGTAATTCAGAATCATCGACCTTGATAGGTATACACTTTTATTGTTTCTTTATATCCAAATTTACTGGTATTCACTTTGTAAATTGATTTGTTGTCAAGATAACAAATTTGGTTCCAAATTGGACAAAACTATTAAAAACACCTCCATAGAGAGAGTTGAACAACTTTGGACTGTCAAAGTTGCTCGATCTGCACCTTTTGTTGTTCTTCTATTTCAAATTTTACGAGTATAAGCTTCTAAGATTCTTTCGATGCCAAAACACCATTTTTCTATGAAAAATGGACAAAGCCGTTAAAAGCATCTCCATAGAGAGGATTGAGCAACTTTGGAACATCAAAGTTGCTCGTCGTACACTTTTTATTCTTTTTCTATGTCAAATTTTAGGAGTATAAGCTTCCTAGATTATTTTGATGCCAAAACCCCAACTTTATATGACAAATGGACAAAATTATTAAAAGCTCCTCTATTGAGAGAGTTGAGCAACTTCAGACCATCAAAGTTGCTCGGTGTACACTTTTTGTTGTTCTTCTCTGTGAAATTTTATGAGTATAAGCTTGCTAGATTATTTCGATGCCAAAACCCCAACTTTCTATGACAAATGGACAAAATTGTTAAAAGTTACTCCATAGAGAGAGTTGAGCAACTTCGAGCCATCAAAGTTGCTCAGCGTACACTTTTTATTGTTCATCTATGTAAAATTTTACGAGTATAAGTACATAGATTATTTCGATGCCAAAACCTCAACTTTGTACACAAATGGACAAAAACTCTAAAGGCTCCTCCATGGATAGAATTGAGTAATTCTGAATCATCAACCTTGATAGGTATACACTTTTTATTGTTTCTTTATATCCAAATTTACTGGTATTCACTTCGTAAATTGTTTTGTTATCAAGATAACAAATTTCATTCTAAATTGGGCAAAACTATTAAAAACACCTCCACAGAGAGAGTTGAGCAAGTTTTGGCCGTCAAATCTGCTCAATGAACACCTTTTATTGTTCTTCTATGTCAAATTTTACGAGAATAATCTTCCAAGATTATTTCGATGCAAAACACCAACTGTCTATGATAAATGGATAAAGCCGTTAAAAGCTCTTCCATACAGAGAGTTGAGCAACCTCGAACCATCAAAATTGCTCGGTGTACACTTTTTATTATTCTTCTTTGTCAAATTTTACGAGTATAAGCTTCAAAGATTATATCGATGCCAAAACACCAACTTTCTATGACAAATGGACAAACCCGTTAAAATCTCCTCCATAGAGAGAGTTGAGAAACTTCCGATCATCAAAGTTGCTCGATGTACACTTTTTATTGTTCATTTATGTCAAATTTTACGAGTATAGGCTCCATAGATTATTTCGATATCAAAACCTCAACTTTGTATCACAAATGGACAAAACCGTTAAAGGATCTTCCATGGACAGAATTGAGTAATTCTGAATCATCAACGTTGATAGGTATGCACTTTTTATTGTTTCCTTATGTCGAAATTTACAAGTATTCGCTACGTAGATTATTTTGTGGTAAAGAGAACCAATTTCTTTCTAAACTGCGTAAAACTATTAAAAACACCTCCATAGATAGAGTTAAGCAACTTCAAACCGTCAAAGTTGCTCGGTGTAGACATTTTATTGTACTTCTATATCAAATTTTACGATGCCAAAATCCCAACTTTGTACACAAATAGACAAAACCGTTAAAGGCTCCTCCATTGATAGAATTGAGTAATTCCAAATCGTCAACCTTGATAGGTATACATTTTTTATTGTTTCTTCATGTCCAAATTCACCGGTATTCTCTTCGTAAATTGTTTTGTTGTCAAGATAACAAATTTCATTCTAAATTAGGCAAAACTCTTAAAAACAACTTCATAGAGAGAGTTGAGCAACTTTGGTCCGTCATAGTTGCTCGGTGTACACCTTTTATTGATCTTCTATGACAAATTTTACGAGTATAAGTTCCATAGATTATTTTGATGCCAAAACCCCAACTTTGTTCACAAATGGACAAAACCGTTAAAGGCTCCTCCGTGGATAGAATTGAGTAATTCTGAATCATCAACCTTGATAGGTATACACTTTTTATTGTTTCTTTATATCCAAATTTACTGGTATTCGCTTCGTAAATTATTTTATTTTCAGGATAACAAATTTTGTTCTAAATTGGGCAAAACTATTAAAAACACCTCCATAGAGAGAGTTGATCAACTTTGGACCGTCAAAGTTGCTAGGTGTACACTTTTTATTGTTCTTCTCCGTCAAATTTTAGGTGTATAAGCTCACTAGATTATTTCGATGCCAAAATCCCAACTTTCTATGAAAAATGGACAAAATTGTTAAAAGCTCCTCCATAGAGAGAGTTGAGAAACTGCGGACCATCAAAGTTGCTCGGTGTACACTTTTTATTGTTCTTCTATGTGAAATTTTATGAGTATGAGCTTCCAAGATTATTTTGACGCCAAAACCACAAATATTTATGACAAATGGACAAAATTGTTAAAAGCTGCTCCATAGAGAGAGTTGAGGAAACTTTGAACCATCAAAGTTGCTCGGTGTACACTTTTTATTGTTCTTCTATGTCAAATTTTACGAGTATAAGCTTTCAAGATTATTTAGATGCCGAAACACCAACTTTCCACAACAAATGGACAAAACCGTTAAAAGCTCGTCCATAGAGAGAGTTGAGCAACTTCGGACCATCAAAGTTGCTCGGTGTACACTTTTTCTTGTTCTTCTATGTGAACTTTTATGAGTATAAGCTTCCTAGATTATTTCGATGCCAAAACCCCAACTTTCTATGAGAAATGGACAAAATTGTTAAAAGTTCCTCCATAGAGAGAGTTGAGCAACTTCGAGCCATCTAAGTTGCTCGGTGTACACTTTTTATTTTTCATCTATGTAAAATTTTACGACTGTACGTACGTAGATTATTTCGATGGCAAAACCTCAATTTTGTACACAAATGGACAAAACCTCTAAAGGCTCCTCCATGGATAGAATTGAGTAATTCTGAATCATCAACCTTGATAGGTATACACTTTTTATTGTTTCTTTATATCCAAATTTACTGGTATTCGCTTCGTAAATTATTTTGTTTTCAGGATAACAAATTTTGTTCTAAATTGGGCAAAACTATTAAAAACACCTCCATAGAGAGAGTTAAGCAACTTCTGACCGTCAAAGTTGCTCGGTGTACAACTTTTATTGTACTTCTATATCAAATTTTTCGATGACAAAACCTCAACTTTGTACACAAATGGACAAAATCGTTAAAAGCTCCTCCGTGGATAGAATTGAGTAATTTCGAATCATCAACCTTGATAGGTATACACTTTTTATTGTTTCTTTATATCCAAATTTACCGGTATTCGCTTCGTAAATTATTTTGTTATCAAGATAACGAATTTCATTCTAAATTGGGCAAAACTATTAAAAGCACCTCCATAGATAGAGTTGACCAACTTTGGACCGTCAAAGCTGCTTGGTGTGCACCTTTTATTGTTCTTCTATGTCAAAGTTTACGAGAATATGCTTCCAAAATTATTTCGATGCAAAGCACCAACTTTCTATGACAAATGGATAAAGCCGTTAAAAGCTCCTCCATAGAGAGAGTTGAGCAACTTCAGACCATCAAAGTTGCTCGGTGTACACTTTTTATTGTTCTTCTACGTCAAATTTTAGGACTATAAGCTTCCTAGATTATTTCGATGCCAAAACTCCAACTTTCTATGACAAATGGACAAAATTGTTAAAAGCTCCTCCATTGAGAGAGTTGAGC
Organism: Euonymus europaeus; assembly: GCA_963580455.1. Taxonomy (NCBI): domain Eukaryota; kingdom Viridiplantae; phylum Streptophyta; class Magnoliopsida; order Celastrales; family Celastraceae; genus Euonymus; species Euonymus europaeus. The sequence continues at coordinate 12,698,461 of OY756965.1, forward strand.
AACTTCGGACCATCAAAGCTGTTTGATGTAAACTTTTTATTGTTCATTTATGTCAAATTTTACGAGTATAGGCTCCATAGATTATTTCGATGCCAAAACCCCAACTTTGTATCACATATGGAAAAAACCGTTAAAGGCACTTCCATGGATAGAATTGAGTAATTCTGAATCATCAACGTTGATAGGTATGCACTTTTTATTGTTTCCTTATGTCCAAATTTACTAGTATTCTCTACGTAGATTGTTTTGTTGTAAAGAGAACCAATTTCGTTCTAAACTGCACAAAACTATTAAAAACACCTCCATAGAGAGAGTTAAGCAACTTCGGACTGTCAAAGTTGCTCGGTCTACACCTTTTATTATACTTCTATATAAAATTTTACGATGCGAAAACCCTAACTTTGTACACACAGACAAAATCGTTAAAGGCTCCTCCATGGATAGAATTGAGTAATTCTGAATCATCAACCTTGATAGGTATAAACTTTTTATTATTTCTTGATGTCCAAATTCACTGGTATTCGCTTCGTAAATTATTTTATTCTCAAGATAACAAATTTAGTTCTAAATTGGGCAAAACTATTCAAAACACCTCCATAGAGAGAGTTGAGCAACTTTGGACCGTCAAAGTTGTTTGGTGTACACTTTTTATTGTTCTTCTCTGTTAAATTTTAGGAGTATAAGCTTCCTAGATTATTTCAATGACAAAACCCCAACTTTCTATGAAAAATGGGCAAAATTGTTGAAAAGCTCCTGCATAAAGAGAGTTGAGAAACTTCGGACCATCAAAGTTGCTCGGTGTACACTTTTTATTGTTCTTCTATGTGAAATTTTATGAGTATAAGCTTCCTAGATTATTTTGATGCCAAAACCCTAACTTTTTATGACAAATGGACAAAATGTTTAAAAGCTCCTCCATAGAGAGAGTTGAGCAACTTTGAACCATCAAAGTTGCTCGATGCACACTTTTTATTGTTCTTCTATGTCAAATTTTACGAGTATAAGCTTTCAGGATTATTTAGATACCAAAACACCAACTTTCTATAACAAATGGACCAAACCGTTAAAAGCTCCTCCACAGAGATAATTGAGCAACTTCGGACCATCAAAGTTGCTCAGTGTACACTTTCTTTTGTTCTTCTTTGTCATATTTTACGAGTAGAAGCTTCCTAGATTATTTCGATGCCAAAACAAAAACTTTCTATAACAAATGGACAAAATCGTTAAAATCGCCTCCATAGAGAGAGTTGAGCAACTTCAGACCATTTAAGCTGCTCGGTGTACACTTTTTATTATTCATTTATGTCAAATTTTACAAGTATAGGCCCCATAGATTATTTCAATGCCAATACCCCAACTTTGTATCACAAACGGACAAAACCGTTAAAGGCACTTCCATGGATAGAATTGAGTAATTCTGAATCATCAATGTTGATAGGTATGCACTGCACTTTTTATTGTTTCTTTATGTCCAAATTTACTAGTATTCGCTTCGTAGATTGTTTTGTTATAAAGAGAACTAATTTCGTTCTAAATTGATCAAAACTATTAAAAACACCTTCATAGAGAGAGTTGAGAAACTTCGGTTAGTCAAAGTTTCTCGGTGTACATGTTTTGTTGTGCTTCTATGTCAAATTTTACGAGTATAAGCTCCATAGATTATTTTGACGCCAAAACCCCAACTTCGCACACAAATGTACAAAATCGTTAAAGGCTCCTCATTGGATAGAATTGAGTAATTTTGAATCATCAATGTTGATAGGTATACACTTTTTATTGTTTCTTTATGTACAAATTTACAAGTATTCACTTCGTCAATTGTTTTGTTGTCAAGATAACAAATTTTCGTTCTAAATTGGGCAAAACTATTAAAAACACCTGCAACGAGAGAGTTGAGCAACTTCGAACCGTCAAAGTTGCTTAGTGTACACCTTTTATTGTTCTTCTATGTCAAATTTTATGATTATAAACTCCATATATTATTTCGATGCCAAGACCCCAACTTTGTAAACGAATGGACAAAATCTCTAAAGGCTTGTCCATGGATAGAATTGAGTAATTCCGAATCATCAACCTTGATAGGTATACACTTTTTTATTGTTTCTTTATATCCAAATTTAATGGTATTCGCTTCGTAAATTGTTTTGTTCTCAAGATAACAAATTTAGTCCTAAATTGGGCAAAACTATTAAAAACACCTTCATAGAGAGAGTTGAGCTACTTTTGACAGTCAAAGTTGCTCGGTGTACACTTTTTATTGTTCTTCTCTGTTAAATTTTAGGAGTTTAAGCTTCCTAGATTATTTCGATGACAAAACCCCAACTTTCTATGACAAATGGACAAAATTATTAAAAGCTCCTCCATAGAGAGAGTTGAGAAATTTCGGACCATCAAAGTTGCTCGGTGTACACTTTTTATTGTTCTTCTATGTGAAATTTGATGAGTATAGGCTTCCGAGACTATTTTGATGCCAAAACCCCAACTTTTTATGAAAAATGGACAAAATTGTTAAAAGCTCCTCCATTGAGAGAGTTGAGCAATTTCGGACCATCAAAGTTGTTCGGTGTACACTTTTTATTCTTCTTCTATGTGAAATTTTATGAGTATTAGATTCCTAGATTATTTCAATGCCAAAACCCCAACTTTCTATGACAAATGGATAAAATATTTAAAAGTTCCTCCATAGAGAGAGTTGAGCAACTTCGAACCATTAAAGTTTCTCGGTGTACACTTTTTATTGTTATTCTGTGTCAAATTTTATGAGTATAAGCTTTCAAGATTGTTTCGATGCCAAAACACCAACTTTCTATGACAATTGGACAAAACTGTTAAAAGCTCCTCCATAGAGAGAGTTGAGCAACTTCGGCCCATCAAAGTTGCGCGTTGTACAATTTTTATTGTTCTTCTATGTCAAATTTTACGAGTATAAGCTTGTCAGATTATTTCGATGCTAAAACACCAAATTTCTTTAACAAATGGACAAAACCATTAAATGTTCCTCCATAGAGAGAGTTGAGCAACTTCAGACCATGAAAGCTGCTCGGTGTACACTTTTTATTATTTGTTTATGTCAAATTTTAAGAGTATAGGCTCCATAGATTATTTCGATACCAAAACCCCAACTTTGTACACAAATGGACAAAATCATTGCAGGCTTCTTCGTGGATAGAATTGAGTAATTCTGAATCATCAACCTTATTGGTATTCGCTTCGTAAATTGTTATGTGGTCAAGATAACAAATTTCGTTAAAAATTGGGCAAAACTATTAAAAACACCTCCAACAAGAGAGTTGAGCAATTTTGGACAATCAAAGTTGCTTGGTGTACACCATTTATTGTTCTTCTATGCCAAATTTTACGAGTATAAGCTGCCAAGATTATTTCGATGCCAAAACACAAAATTTCTATCACAAATGGAAAAATCCGTTAAAAGCTCTTCCATAGAGAGAGTTGAGCAACTTACAACCATGAAAGTTGTTGGATGTACACTTTTTATTGTTCATTTATGTCAACCATGAAAGTATATGCTTCATAGATTATTTCGATGCCGAAACCTCAACTTTGTACACAAATGGACAAAACCGTTAAAGTCTCCTTCATGGATAGAATTGGTTAATTCCAAATCATCAACCTTGATAGATATACACTTTTTATTGTTTCTATATGTCCAAATCTACTGGTATTCGCTTCGTAAATTGTTTTGTTGTCAAGATAACAAATTTCGTTCTAAATTGGGCAAAACTATTAAAAACACCTTCATAGAGACATTTGAGCAACTTCGGACCGTCAAAGTTTCTCATTGTACACCTTTTATTGTTCTTCTATGTCAAATTTTACTAGTATAAGATCCGTACAATATTTCGATGCCAAAACCCCAGCTTTGTACACAAATGGTCAAAACCGTTAAAGGCTCCTCTATGGATAGAATTGAGAAAATCTGAATCATCAACCTTGATAGGTATACATTTTTTATTGTTTTTTATGTCCAAATTTATTGGTATTCTCTTCGTAAATTGTTTTGTTGTCAAGATAACAATTTTTGTTCTAAATTGGGCAAAACTTTTAAAAAAACACTTCCAACGAGAGAGTTGAGAAATTTTGGACCATCACAGTTGCTCGGTGTAAACCTTTTGTTGTTCTTCTATGTAAAATTTTACGAGTATAAGCTTCCTAGATTATTTCGATGCCCAAAACACCAAATTTCTATCACAAATAGAAACAACCCTTAAAAGCTCTTCCATAGAGAGAGTTGAGCAACTTCGGACACTAAAAGTTGTTCGATGTACACTTTTTATTGTTCTTCTATGTCAAATTTTACGAGTATAGTCTCCATAGATTATTTCGATGCCAAAACCCGAACTTTATACCACAAATTGACAAAACCGTTAAAGACTCCTCCATAGATAGAATTGAGTAATTCCGAATCATCAACCTTGATAGTTATACACTTTTTATTGTTTCTTTATGTCCAAATTTACTGGTATTGAATTCGTAAATTGTTTTGTTGTCAAGATAACAAATGTCGTTTTAAATTGGGCAAAACTATTAAAAACACCTCCATAGAGAGAGTTGAGCAACTTCGGACCGTCAAAGTTGCTCGATGTACAACTTTTATTGTTCTTCTATGTCAAATTTTACGAGTATAAGCTCCGTAGATTATTTTGATGCCGAAAACCCAAATTTGTACACAAATGGACAAAATCGTTAAAGGCTCCTCCATGGATAGAATTGAGTAATTCCGAATCATCAAGCCTGATAGGTATACATTTTTTATTGCTTCTTTATGTCCAAATTTAATGGTATTCGCTTCGTAAATTGTTTTGTTGTCAAGATGACAAATTTCATTATAAATTGTGCAAAACAATTAAAAACACCTCCAACGAGAGAGTTGACCAATTTCGGACCGTCAAAGTTGCTCGGTGTACACCTTTTATTGTTCTTCTACGTCAAATTTTACAACTATAGGCTTCCAAGATTATTTCGATGCCAAAACACCAACTTTCTATGACAAATGGACAAAGCCGTTAAAAGCTCCTCCATAGAGTGAGTTGACCAACTTTGCACCATCAAAGTTGCTCGGTGTACACTTTTTATTATTCTTCTATGTCAAATTTTATGAGTATGAGCTTCCTAGATTATTTCGATTCCAAAACACCAACTTTATATGACAAATGGACAAAACCATTAAAAGCTTTGCCATAGAGAGAGTTGAGCAACTTCGGACCATTAAAGCTGCTCCGTGTACACTTTTTATTGTTCATTTATGTTAAATTTTACGAGTATAAGCTCCATAGATTATTTCGATGCCAAAACCCAAACTTTTTACCACAAATGGACAAAACCGTTAAAGGCTCCTCCATGGATAGAATTGAGTAATTCCAAATCATCAACCATGATAGGTATACACTTTTTATTTTTATTTTTATTTTTTTCGAATTTGCTGGTATTCGCTTCGTAAATTGTTTTGTTGTCAAGATAACAAATTTCGTTCTAAATTGGACAAAACTATTAAAAACACCTCCATAGGGAGAGTTGAGCGACTTCAGACTGTCAAAGTTGCTCGGTGTACACCTTTCATTGTTCTTCTATGTCAAATTTTACGAGTATAAGCTTCCTAGATTATTTCAATGTCAAAACCCCAACTTTGTACATAAATGGACAAAACCACTAAAGGCTCCTCCATGGATATAATTGAGTAATTCCGAATCATCAACCTTGATAGGTATATACTTTTTATTGTTTCTTTATATCCAAATATACTGGTATTCGCTTCGTAAATTATTTTGTTGTCAAGATAACAAATTTGGTTCTAAATTGGGCAAAACTATTAGAAACACCTCCAACGAGAGAGTTGAGCAATTTGGAACCGTCCAAGCTGGTCGGTATACACCTTTTATTGTTCTTCTAACTAAAAATTTACGAGTATAAGCCTCCGAGATTATTTCAATGCAAAAACACTTACTTTCTATGACAAATTGACAAAGCCATTAAAAGCTCCTCCATGGAGTGAGTTGAGCAACTTTTCAACATCAAAGTTGCTCGGTGTACACTTTTTATTGTTCTTCTATGTCAAGTTTTATGTGTATGAGCTTACTAGATTATTTCGATGCCAAAATAACAACTTTATATGACAAATGGACAAAACCGTTAAAAGTTCCTCCATAGAGAGAGTGGAGCAACTTCGGACCATTAAAGCTGCTCCATGTACACTTTTTATTGTTCATTTATGTCAAATTTTACGAGTATAGGCTCCATAGATTGTTTCGATGCCAAAACCCGAACTTTTTACCACAAATGGACAAAACCGTTAAAGCCTCTTCCATGGATAGAATTGAGTAATTCTGAATCATCAGCCTTGATAAATATACACTTTTTATTGTTTCTTTATGTAAAATTTACTAGTATTCGCTTCGTAAATAGTTTTGTTGTCAAGATAACAAATGTCGTTATAAATTGGGCAAAACTATTAAAAACACCTCCATAGAGAGAGTTGAGCAACTTCGGACCGTCAAAGGTGCTCGGTGTACACCTTTTATTGTTCTTCTATGTCAAATTCATGAGTATAAGCTTCATAGATTATTTCGATGCCAAAACCCCAACTTTGTACACAAATGGACAAAACCACCAAAGGCTTCTCCATGGATAGAATTGAGTAATTCCGAATCATCAACCTTGATAGGTATACACTTCTTATTGTTTCTTTATATCCAAATTTACTGGTATTTGCTTCATAAATTGTTTTGTTATAAAGATAACAAATTTCGTTCTAAATTAGGCAAAACTATTAAAAACACCTCCATAGAGAGAGTGGAGCAACCTCGGACTCTCAAAGTTGCTCGGTGTACACCTTTTATTGTTCTTCTATGTCAAATTTTACGAGTATAAGCTTGCAATATTATTTCGATGCCAAAACACTAAATCTCTATGACAAATGGATAAAGCCGTTAAAAGCTCCTCAATAGAGAGAGTTGAGCAACTTCAGACCATCAAAGTTGCTCGGTGTACACTTTTTATTTGTTCTTCTAAGTCAAATTTTACGAGTATAAGCTTCCTAGATTATTTCGATGCCAAAACCCGAAGATTCAATGACAAATGGACAAAATTGTTAGAAGCTCCTGCATTGAGAGAGCTGAGCAACTTCGGACCATCAAAGTTGTTCGGTGTACACTTTTTATTGTTTTTCTATGTGAAATTTTATGACTTTAAGCTTCCTAGATTATTTCGATACCAAAACCCCAACTTTCTATGACAAATGGACAAAATTGTTAAAAGGTCTTCTATAGAGAGAGTTGAGCAACTTCGGACCATGAAAGCTGCTCGGTGTACACTTTTTATTGTTAATTTATGTCAAATTTTACGAGTATAGGCTTCATGGATTATATCGATGCTAAAACACAAACTTCTATGGCAAATGGACAAAACCGTTAAAAGTTCTTCCATAGAGAGAGTTGAGCAACTTCGGAACATTAAAGCTGCTCGGTGGAAACTTTTTATTGTTCATTTATGTCAAATTTGACGAGTATAGGCTTCATAGATAATTTCGATGCCTAAACCCCAACTTTGTACACAAATGGACAAAACTATAAAAGGCTTCTCAATGGATAGAATTGACTAATTTCGAATCATCAACCTTCATAGGTATACACTTTTTATTGTTTCTTTATGTCCAAATTTATTGGTATTCGCTTCGTAAATTATTTTGTTGTCAAGATAACAAATTTTGTTCTAAATTGGGCAAAACTATTGAAAACATCTCCATAGAGAGAGTTGAGCAACTTCGGACCGTCATAGTTGCTCGGTGTACACATTTTATTGTTCTTCTATGTGAAATTTTACAAGTATAAGCTCCATAGATAATTTTGATGCCTAAACCCCAGCTTTGTACACAAATGGACAAAATCGTTAAAGGCTTCTCCGTGGATAGAATTGAGTAATTCTGAATCATCAACCTTGATAGGTATACACTTTTTATTGTTTTATTATGTCCAAATTTACTGGTATTCGCTTCGTAAATTATTTTGTTTTCAAGATAACAAATTTCATTCTAAATTGGGCAAAACTATTAAAAACACCTCCAAAGAGAGAGTTGAGCAACTTCGGACAATCAAAGTTCCTCGGTGTACTCTTTTTATTGTTCATTTATGTAAAATTTTATGAGTATAGACTCCGTAGATTATTTCGATCCCAAGACTCGAACTTTATACCAAAAATGGACAAAACCGATAAAGGCACTTCCATGGATAGAGTTGAGTAATTCTGAATCATCAACGTTGATAGGTATGCACTTTTTATTGTTTCCTTATGTCCAAATTAACTAGTATTCGCTTTGTAGATTGTTTTGTTGTAAAGAGAACAAATTCTGTTCTAAATTGGGTAAAACTATTAAAAACACCTCCATAGAGAGAGTTGAGCAACTTCAGACCGTCAAAGTTGCTCGGTGTACACCTTTTATTATTGTTCTATATCAAATTTTATGAGTATAAGCTCCATAGAATATTTCGATGTCAAAACCCCAACTTTGTACACAAATGGACAAAATCTCTGAAGGCTTCTCCATGGACAAAATTGAGTAATTTCGAATCATCAATCTTGATAGGTATACACTTTTTATGCTTTCTTTATATCCAAATTTACTGGTATTCGCTTCATAAATTGTTTTGTTATCAATATAACAAATTTCATTCTAAATTGGGCAAAACTATTAAAACCACTTCCATAGAGAGAGTTGACCAACGTCGAACCATCAAAGTTGCTCGGTGTACACCTTTTGTTCTTCTTCTATGTCGAATTTTATGATTATAGGCTTCCAATAATATTTTGATGCCAAAACATCAACTTTCTATGACAAATGTATAAAGCCGTTAAAAGCTCCTTCATAGAGAGAGTTGCTTCAGACCATCAAAGCTGATCGGTGTACACTTTTTATTTTTCTTCTATGTCAAATTTTGGGAGTATAAGCTTCCTAGACTATTTCGATGCTGAAACCCCAACTTTCTATGACAAATGGACAAAATTGTTAAATGCTCCTCCATTGAGAGAGTTGAGCAACTTTGAACCATCAAAGTTGTTCGGTGTACAAATTTTATTGTTCTATGTGAAATTTTATGAGTATATGCTTCCTAGATTATTTCGATGCCAAAAGCCTAACTTTTTTTTATAAATGGACAAAATTGTTAAAAGCTCCTCCATAAAGAGACTTGAGCAACTTCGGACCATCAAAGTTGCTCGATGTACACTTTTTATTGTTCTTCTATGTCAAATTTTACGAGTATAAGCTTCCTATATTATTACAATGCCAAAACACCAAATTTCTATAAGAAATGGACAAAACCGTTAAAAGCTCCCCCATAGAGAGAGTTGAGCATCTTCGGACAATGAAAGCTGCTCGGTGTACACTTTTTATTGTTCGTTTATGTCAAATTTTAAGAGTATAGGTCCATAGATTATTTCGATGTCAAAACCCCAACTTTGTACACAAATGGATAAAATCGTTAAAGGCTCCTCCATGGATAGAATTGAGTAATTCCGAATCATCAACCCTGATAGATATACACCTTTTATTGTTTCTTTATGTCCAAATTTACTGGTATTCGCTTCGTAGATTATTTTATTTTCAAGAGAACAAATTACATTCTAAATTGGGCAATACTATAAAAAACATCTTCGTCGAGAGAGTTGAACAATTTTGGACAAACAAAGTTGCTCAGTGTACACTTTTTACTGTTCTTTTGTGTCAAATTTTACAAGTATAAGCTTTCAAGATTATTTTGATGCCAAAACACCACATTTCTATGAAAAATGGACAAAAACTATTAAAAGCTCCTCCATAGAGAGAGTTGAGCAACTTCGGATCATCAATGTTGCTCGGTGTACACTTTTTATTGTTCATCTGTGTCAAATTTTACGAGTATAAGCTTGCAAGATTATTTGGATCCCAAAACAATAATTTTCTATGACAAATGGACAAAACCGTTAAAAGCTCCTCCATAAAGAGAGTTGAGCAACCTCAAACGATTAAAGTTGCTCGGTGTACACTTTTTATTGTTCTGCTATGTCGAATTTTATGAGTATAAGCTTCCTAGATTATTTCGATGACAAAACCCCACCTTTCTATGACAAATGGACAAAATCCTTAAAAGTTCCTTCATAGATAGAGTTGAGCAATTTTGAACAAACAAAATTGCTCGGCGTACACTTTTTACAATTCTCTTAGGTCAAATTTTACAAGTATAAGCTTCCAAGATTATTTCGATGCCAAAACCCCAACTTTGTATCACAAATGGGACAAATCCATTAAGGACTCTTACATGGATAGAATTCAGTAATTCGAAATGATCAACGTTGATAGGTATGCACTTTTTATTGTTTCTTTATGTGAAAATCTACTAGTATTCGCTTCATAGATTGTTTGCTTTTCAAGAGAACAAATTACAATCTAAATTGGCAAAACTATAAACAACATCTCCGTCCAAAGAGTTGAGCAATTTCCGACCGTCAAAGTTGCTCGGTGTACACTTTTTATTGTTCTTTTGTGTCAAATTTCACAAGTATAAGCTTCCAATATTATTTTGATTCCAAAACACCACCTTTCTATGAAAAATGCAAAAAACTGTTAAAAACTCCTCCATAGAGAGAGTTGAGCAACTTCGGACGATTAAAGTTGCTTGGTGTACACTTTTTATTGTTCTTCTATGTCAAATTTTACGAGTAAGATTCCAAGATTATTTTGATGCCAAAACAAAAACTTTCTATGACAAATGAACAAAACTGCTAAAAGCTCCTCCACAGAGAGAGTTGAGCAACTTCGGAAGATTAAAGTTGCTCGGTGTACACTTTTTATGGTTCTTCTATGTCAAATTTTATGAGTATAAGCTTCCAAGATTATTTCGATGCCAAAACCCCAATTTTGTATCACAAATGGACAAAACTGTTAAAGGCTCTTCCATGGATAGAATTCAGTAATTCAAAATGATGAACGTTGATAGGTATGCACTTTTTATTGTTTCTTTATGTCCAAATTTACTAGTATTCGCTTTGTAGATTGTTCTCTTTTCAAGAGAACAAATTACAATCTAAATTGTGCAAAACTATTAAAAACTTCTCTGTCGAGAGAGTTGAGCAATTACGGACCATCAAAGTTGCTCGGGATACACTTTTTAATGTTCTTCTTTGTCAAATTTTGTAAGTATAAGCTTCCAAGATTATTTTGATGCCAAAATAATACTTTTCTATGAAAATGGACAAAAACATTTAAAAGCCCTTCCATAGACAAAGTTTATCAACTTCGGACGATTAAAGTTGTTCAGTGTACAATTTTTATTGTTCTTCTATGTCAAATTTTACGAGTATAAGCTTCCATGATTATTTCGATGCCAAAACCCCAACATTGTATCACAAATGGACAAAACCATTAAAGACTCTTACATAGATAGAATTCAGTAATTCAAAATGATCAACGTTGATAGGTATGCACTTTTTATTGTTTCCTTACGTCCAAATCTACTACTATTCGCTTCGTAGATTGTTTTCTTTTCAAGAGAACAAATTACATTCTAAATTGAGCAAAACTATTAACAACATCTTCGTCGAGAGAGTTGAGCAATTTCGTATCATCAAAGTTGCTCGGTGTACACTTTTTATTGTTCTTCTGTGTCAAATTTTACAAGTATAAGCTTCCAAGATTATTTTGATGCCAAAACACAACCTTTCTATGAAAAATGGACAAAAACTGTTAAAAGCTCCTCCATAGAGAGAGTTTAGCAACTTTGGATGATTAAAGTTGCTCGGTGTACACTTTTTATTGTTCTTCTGTGTCAAATTTTAGGAGTATAAGCTTCCAAGATTATTTTGATGCCAACACAACAACTTTCTATGACAAATGGACAAAACCGTTAAAAGCTCCTCTATAGAGAGAGTTGAGCAACTTCGGACGATTAAAGTTGCTCGGTGTACACTTTTTATTGTTCTTCTATGTCAAATTTTATGAGTATAAGCTTCCTAGATTATTTCGATGCCAAAATACCACATTTCTATGGGAAATGGACAAAAACTGTTAAAAGACCTTACATAGAGAGAGCTGATCAACTTCGGACGATTAAAGTTGCTCGGTGTACACATTTTATTGTTCTTCTATGTCAAATTTTACGAGTATAAGTTTCCAAGATTATTTCGATGCCAAAACAATAACTTTCTATGACAAATGGACAAAACCGTTAAAAGCTTCTCCATAGATAGACTTGAGAAACTTCGGACGATTAAAGTTACTCGGTGTACACTTTTTATTGTTCTTCTATGTCAAATTTTATGAGTATAAGATTCCCAGATTATTTCGATGCCAAAACCCCAGCTTTCTATGACAAATGGAGAAAGCCATTAAAAGCTCCTCCATAGAGAGAGTTGAGCAACTTCGGGCCATAAAAATTGCTCAGTGTACACATTTTATTGTTCTTCTACGTCAAATTTTATGAGTATAAGCTTCCTAGATTATTTTGATGCCAAAACCCCACCTTTCAATGACAAATGGACAAAATCGTTAAAAGTTCATCCATAAATGGAGCTGAGCAATTTCAAACCATCAAAATTGCTCGCCGTACACTTTCTTTTACAATTCTCTTATGTCAAATTTTACGAGTATAAGCTTCCATGATTATTCGTTGCCAAAACCCTAACTTTGTATCACAAATGGGCAAATCCGTTAAAGGCTCTTCCATGGATAGAATTCAGTAATTCAAAATGATCAAGGTCGATAGGTATGCACTTTTTATTGTTTCTTTATGTCCAAATTTACTAGTATTCGCTTCTTCGATTGTTTTCTTTTCAAGAGAACAAATTAAATTCTAAATTGGGCAAAACTATTAAAAACATCTCCGTCGAGAGAGTTCAGCAATTTCGGACCATCAATGTTGCTCGGTGTACACTTTTTAATGTTCTTCTATGTCAAATTTTACATGTATAAGCTTCCAAGGTTATTTTGATGCCAAAACACCACCTTTCCATGACAAATGGATAAAAACAGTAAAAAGCCCTTCCATTGAGACAGTTGATCAACTTCGGACGATTAGAGTTGCTCGGCGTATACTTTTTATTGTTCGTCTAATTGAAATTTTTCGAGTCTAAGCTTCCAATATTATTTCGATGCCAAAACAACAACTTTCTATGACAAATGGACCAAACCGTTAAAAGCTCCTCCATAGTGAAAGTTGAACAACTTCAGACTTTTAAAGTTGCTCGGTGTACCCTTTTTATTGTTCTTCTATTTCAAATTTTATGAGTATAATCTTCCAAAATTATTTCGATGCCAAAACAACAACTTTCTATGACAAATGGAGAAAACTGTTAAAAGCTCCTCCATAGAGAGAGTTGAGCAACTTCGGACCATGAAAGCTGCTCGATGTACACTTTTTATTGTTCGTTTATGTCTAATTTTAAGAGTATAGGTCCATAGATTATTTCGATGCCAAAACCCCAAGTTTGTACAGAAATGAACAAAATCGTTGAAGGCTCCTCCATGGATAGAATTGAGTAATTCCGAATCATCAACCTTGACAGGTATACACTTTTTATTGTTTCTTTATGTCCAAATTTACTGGTATTCGCTTCGTAAATTGTTTTGTTGTCAAGATAACAAATTTAGTTCTAAATTGGGCAAAACTATTAAAAACACCTCAATAGAGAGATTTGAGCAATTTTGGACCATGAAAGCTGCTCGATGTACACTTTTTATTGTTTATTTATGTCAAATTTTACGAGTATAGGATACATAGATTATTTCGATGCCAAAACTCCAACTTTGTACACAAATGGGTAAAACTGTAAAAGGCTCCTCTATGGATAGAATTGAGTAATTCTAAATCATTAACCTTGATAGGTATACACTTTTTATTGTTTCTTTATGTCCAAATTTACAGGTATTCGCTTCGTATTTTTTTTCAAGATAACAAATTTCGTTCTAAATTGGTCAAAACTATTAAAAACACCTCCACAGAGAGAGTTGAGCAACTTCGGCCCATCAAAGTTGCCCAGTGTACACCTTTTATTGTTCTTCTATGTCAAATTTTATGAGTATAAGCTTCCAAGATTATTTCGATGCCAAAACACTAAATTTCTATGACAAATGGACAAAGCCCTTAAAAGCTCCTCCATAGAGATAGTTGAGCAACTTCGGATCATCAAAATTTCTCGGTGTACACTTTTAGTATAAGCTTTCTAGATTATTTCGATGCCAAAATACCAACTTTCTATGACAAATGGACAAAACCGTTAAAAGCTTCACCATAGAGAGAGTTGAGCAACTTCGGACCGTTAAAGCTGCTAGGTGTACACTTTTTATTGTTCATTTATGTCAAATTTTGCGAGTATAGGCTCCATAGACTATTTCGATGCGAAAACACCAACTTCTATGACAAATGGACAAAACCGTTAAAAGCTCTTCCATAGAGAGAGTTGAGCAACTTCAGAACATTAAAGTTGCTCGGTGTAAACTTTTTATTGTTCATTTATGTCATATTTTACGAGTATAGGCTCCATAGATTATTTCGATGCCAAAACGGCAACTTTGTATCACAAATGTACAGAACCGTTAAAGGCACTTCCATGGGTAGAATTGAGTAATTCTGAATCATCAACATGGATAGGTATGCACTTTTTATTCGTTTCTTTATGTCCAAATTTACTTGTATTCAATTGGTAGATTGTTTTGTTGTAAAGAGAACCAATTTCGTTATAAATTGGGCAAAATTATTAAAAACTCCTTCATAGAGAGAGTTGAGCAACTTCGTACCGTCAAAGTTGCTTGGTGTACAACTTTTATTGTTCTTCTATGTCAAATTTTATGAGTATATGCTCGGTAAATTATTTTGATGCCAAAACCCCAACTTTGTACATAAATGGACAAAACCGTTAAAGGCTCCTCCGTGGATAGAATTTGTCACGCCCCGTTTCCGGAGACGCGACTGAGTGCTCTCTCCGCACCCTTCCTAGGTCACTAGTGTGAACATCCGGGGTCAACCGGAAATCCGGCGGCACCTCCCCGTATATCGGAGAGTGCCCACCTGCATCAGAAACGCAGCAACAACAACATCACACTAGCAACCTAGCAAACATAGGCCTCAGGCCTCAACCACATGCAATCCTGACCCTAGGCCTCAGGCCTCAACCACATGCAATCCTGACCCTAGGCCTCAGGCCATCCACTACCAGCATGCACAAACTGATGGCATCACATATAAATCCACACACAGATTTTTATAGCATCAAATATAGCCAGAATTCAACATCCACATCCACATAAAAGCACAACCGTGCTAAATGGTTATATTCTCTCAACATAGATATACTACATAAACCCACATGCATAGAGTATATCTCTAGCACTCTATCCTATCCAGGGCCATCCATTTCACGTACCGCTCACCGATCCGCATCACCGGTACCTGTACCAGTATCTCCTGTGAAAGGAAGAAAGTAAAGGAGTGAGCTAGAAGCTCAGTAGGGTAAAGAAGTAAACATTGATATAGGCATAACCGAAGGAAGTAATGCATCAATATGTACCTACCACATGAACTTATACTCAACAATTTCACATCAACATTTACCCGGATCGACCCTTTCGGAGCGTAACAACCACAATACCATTGCAACTCAATGTAATATTGCCCGGGAGCAAGCTCACCACAACCAACCACTCCTAGGATCATCCGGTTGCGTGAACCTATCACGCCCGCACCCAACAAGGAAAGTCACTCTCGACCCTACCCTTAGTGCGTTACCCCACATGGAGTTCACGTGACTTGGAGATAACAACCTTCACCTTGCTATCCTCCCATGTGGCTTTCAAGTAACTTAAGGGTTCCCGAGTCCATACCCGAGTCCCCCATGCATATCTAATGCATTATGACATGTCATGCCGAATAGATAAGTATATATGAACATCCTATATATTTTACATAACTACCATGATGCATGAACGGAAAATCACAACGTGACCGTAAATGACGGAACACAAAATCGGGTCATGCAACATTCAACATCAAACAATAATCCACACAAGGCTCGTTTCCCCTTAGAAGCAATTAAGGCGGAAACTCAAATAATGGCGACCAATGAAGAATCGAAACGCTATTTAGGCAACAATAACGAATTATAGAAACAAAGGTTGGAAATCCCCTACCTCGTGCCGAGCAATTTACCACAAATTCCACAATTACGTTCCTAGGGTTCCGATTTCCCAAACCTAACAATGTGGCAAAACCGAACCCATTCACACATCAATAAACAACCAACAACTCATATAAACATCAAATTAAATCAATAATTTAGAAATCACTTACTTCTCTCTCTAGAAATTTCTTCCAAAATCCTCCAAACTCACTCCAAGCTCAACTCAACTCCAAAACACAAACTAATCTACATAAACATCCAAAATCAACCTATAAACAACATATCTAAAGCATAGCACTCAACTCTTCAAGAATCTAGCAAATCTAGAAAAACCTAGAATTTACAAAAACTATGAAAAACTTACCAAATCTCCAAAATCAAGCTTGAATCTTCCTTCCCAAGCTTCAATGGTCACCAATCTTCAATCCCCAAGCCAAACTCTTGCTAAAACCACTTTCTCTCTCTTCTTCTCTCTCTCTTTCTCTCTCTATCGGGCTTCTCCAAGAATTTTATGCAGAAAATGTCAAATTCTGGGCTTAATATCTGATTTTCCCGACAGCCGTCCGGACGCCCTAAGTGGCCGTCCGGACGGATTACTGTTCCCGTAACCCACTGCCCTTCCTCTAGGCAAATCCGTCCGGACGCTCAATTATCCGTCCGGACGGATTACTGTTCACAGAACTCACTGCCTTGATTCTAGGCAAATTCGTCCGGACGCTCAATTATCCGTCCGGACGGATTACTGTTCACAGAACCCAGTTTTTTCTCAAATTTATTTTCCGGCTCGGTCTAAGCTTCGATTTGATATATTACGGGCCCAAAACGGACATGTACACTAAAAGTTATGACCCATTTACCGAACCAAGTTCAAAACTATTTTTCCATAATGCCGTACTTCACAAATCATCCGTAACTCGACTCAAAACTAAATTTTTGGGTCGGGATTTCACATCCTCCCCCCCTTAATAAAATTTCGTCCCGAAATTTAACTACACACGTACCTGAATCTCCGAACAACTCCGGGTACTTCTCCTTCATTATGGATTCCAACTCCCACGTTGCTTCTTCAACTCCGTGATACATCCACATCACTTTTACTAATGGAATCACACTCGACCTCGTGACCTTGTTCTGTCGGTCTAGAATTTTTATCGGTTGAAGAGTGTAACTCCCATCTTCTTCAACCTCCAATGTAGTCCAATCTATCACATGCGACGGATCCGGCTCATATTTCCGAAGCATTGATATATGGAATACATTGTGAACCTTCTCAAGCTTCGGTGGAAGTGCCAAACGGTACGCCACCGGTCCCACCGCCTCAAGAATCTCAAATGGCCCCACAAATCTCGGTGCCAACTTCCCATGCTTACTATACCTCTGAATTCCACGTCTCGGACTAACCTTCAAGAAAACCTTATCGCCTACCGCAAACTCCAAAGGTCTCCTCCTCCGGTCAGCAAAAGACTTCTGTCGGCTCTGCGCGGTGATCAACCGCCTTCGGATCTCATCCACTCTCTCTCGAGCTTCCTTGACCATTTCGGGTCCTGAAACAACTTTCTCACCAACCTCCGCCCAACATAAAGGCGACCTACAAGGCCTCCCGTAGAGCGCCTCATAAGGTGCCATTCCGATACTACTCTGGAAAGAGTTATTATACACAAACTCTGCCAGATGTAAGTACCGATCCCAACTTCCTCCAAAATCAACTACACATGCCCGTAGCATGTCCTCCAAAATCTGTATGGTTCTCTCACTCTGCCCATCACTCTGAGGATGATAAGCTGTAGAGAAATCCAACTTCGTTCCCAATGCCTCCTGTAAACTACTCCAGAATCTACCTGTGAACCGCGGGTCTCGGTCTGACACAATAGATAATGGAATTCCGTGAAGTCTCACAATCTCCTTGACATACATAGTACTCAAGGTCTCCAACGAATCCGTCTTGTTCATGGGTAAGAAGTGTGCAGACTTGGTTAATCTGTCCACTATCACCCAAACCGTGTCATGCCGTCTCTGAGTCATTGGCAACGCTGTCACAAAATCCATAGTGATCTTCTCCCACTTCCATTGTGCTATCGGTAAGGGTTGCAACAATCCAGCTGGTCTCTGATGCTCTGCCTTCACTTGTTGACAAGTAAGGCACTTCGTCACAAATCTAGCAACATCGGCTTTCATGCCCCTCCACCAGAAACTCTGTTTCAAATCTCGGTACATCTTCGTACACCCGGGATGCATGGGAAACTTGGAATGATGTGCTTCCTTTAGAATCTCTTGTCTCAACTCATCATCATCGGGAACTACTAATCTTCCCACATACCGTACTCCACCATCATTCCCTCGAACCCATCCAAAACTCTCATCAATCACATCAAATGTATGATCCCCATTTTGTGCATCTATCACCTTCTGAATCATCATAGGTCTCGAAGTTATAGAACACAAATAGGTCTTTTCCTCTTGACTCCTCAACTCCAATCCAAACCCATTGATTGTCTCCACAATTTCCCACTCATGCATGAATAGGCTAGCAATCTTCTGCTTCCTACTCAACGCATCCGCAACCACATTTGCTTTACCAGGATGGTATTGCAAATTAAAATCAAAATCCTCCAAGTACTCCATCCACCGCCTTTGCCGTAAGTTCAACTCTTTTTGGGTGAATAGGTACTTGAGGCTTTTGTGATCCGAGAACACCTCAAACGTCTCTCCGTAGAGATAGTACCTCCACTGCTTAAGAGCAAATACCACTGCCGCCAACTCCAGATCATGCACTGGATAATTCCTCTCATGTGTCTTTAGCAACCTTGAACCATACTCTATCACTCAGCCCTGTTGCATCAACACACAACCTAAACCGACTCCAGACGCATCGCAATACACCTAATAGCCAACATTCCTTTCCGGAACTACTAACACTGGAGGTATTGTCAACCTCTTCTTCAACTCTTCAAATGCGGCCTCACATTCGTCTGTCCACACAAACGGTGTACCCTTCTTCGTGAGCTGCGTCATCGGCGAAGCAACTCTTGAGAAGTCCTCAATAAACCTCCGGTAGTAACCTGCCAACCCTAGGAAACTCCGGATCTCCGTCACATTCTTTGGTCTTTCCCAACTCAAAACCGACTCAACTTTGGAGTAATCAACCGCTATGCCTTCTTGAGTGATCACATGGCCTAGGAACTTCACCTCCGTGGCCCAAAATTCACACTTACTCAATTTAGCATACAGTTGATTCTCCCTCAATGTCTGTAACACTACCTTCAAATGTTCCTCATGCTCTTCCTCCGTAGGAGAATAAATCAATATATCATCTATAAAAACCACCACAAATTTATCCAAAAACGGTCTAAGAACCCTTTGCATTAGGTCCATGAACACCGCTGGGGCATTTGTCAACCCAAACGGCATCACAAGAAACTCATAATGCCCATAACGAGTTCTAAACGCTGTTTTCTGGATATCTTCCTCCCTAATCCTCAACTGATGATAACCCGACCTCAAATCAATCTTAGAGAAATGTCTAGCACCTCTCAATTGGTCAAACAAATCATTGATCCTAGGCAATGGATACTTATTCCTCACTGTAATCTTATTCAACTGCCTATAATCAATACACATCCTCAAACTTCCGTCTTTCTTCTTGACGAACAACACCGGTGCTCCCCACGGGGACACACTCGGTCTAATGAATCCCAAATCTTGCAACTCCTCTAATGGAGAACTCAATTCCTTCAACTCTGCTGGAGCCATCCGATATGGCGGAATCGAAATCGGCTTGACATTCGGATGCAACTCAATAGCAAAGTCAATCTCTCTCTTCGGAGGTAATCCCATAGAAGCTCAGTAGGGTATGAAGTAAACATCAATATAAGCTGAACCAAAAGGAAGCAATGCATCAATATGTAACTACCACATGAACGTATACTCAACAAGTTCACATCAACATTTACCCGGATAACCCTTTCGGAGCATAACAACCACAATATCATTGCAACTCAATGAAATATTGCACGGGAGCAAGCTCACCACAACCAACCACTCCTAGGATCATCCGGTTGCGTGAACCTATCACGCCCGCACCCCACAAGGCAAGTCACTCTTGACCTTACCCCTAGTGCGTTATCCTACTTGGAATTCACATGACTCAGTGGTAACTCTCATCACCTCGTCATCCCCCCAAGTAGCTTTCAAGAAACCTAAAGGTTCTCGAGTCCATACTCGGTCCCCCATGCAACTCTAATGCATTATGTCATGACATGCTGAATAGATATATATATGAACAACCTACATATATATATACATAACTACCATGATGCATGAACGGAAATCACATCGTGTCCATAGGAGATGGAACACACACACTCGGGTCATGCAACATCAAGAATCAACAAGAATCACAATTAGGGTTCGTTTCCCCTTAGGAGCAATTAAGGCGGAAACACAAATGGAACGACCAATGAGGAATCGAAAAGCTCTTTACATATCGAAAATGAACGATAGAAAGTATGGTTGGAAATCCCCTACCTCGTGTCGAGCAATTTACCACAATTTCCCAAATTTCGTTCCTAGGGTTTCGGTTTGCCCAAACCTACAATGTGGCGTAACCGAACCCTCACATGCATCAATATATCAACCACAACTCATATAAACATCAATGAAAATCAATAAATTCGAAATCACTTACTTCTCTCTCTAGAAATTCCTTCCAAAATCCTCCAACTCACTCCAAGCTCAACTCAACTCCAAAACACAAACCAATCTACATAAACATCCAAAATCAACCTATAAACAACATATCTAAAGCATAGCACTCAACTCTTCAAGAATCTAGCAAATCTAGAAAAACCTAGAATTTACAAAAACTATGAAAAACTTACCAAATCACTTGAATCAACCTTGAATCTTCCTTACTTAGCTTCAATGGTCATCAATCTTCAATCTCCAAGTCAATCTCTTGCCAAAATCTCCTTCTCTCTCTTCTTCTCTCTCACTTTCTCTCTCTAGACGGGCTCCCAAGGTTGGAAATGCCCAGAAATGTCTAAAACTAAGCTTAAAAACTGATTTCCCGATAACCGTCCGGACGCCCCAAGTGACCGTCCGGACGCTTCACTGTTCTCTCAACACTCTGCCCACCTCGTAGGCTTAACCGTCCGGACGCCTCGTTAGACCGTCCGAACGGTCTACTGTTCACAGCACCAAAATTTCCTCTAAAAATGAATCTGCCCCAGTTCCTTCACAAACCGTCCGGACGGTTCCTGTTTTCCAGAAACCCAGTTTTTCTCACTTATATTTTCTGGCTCGGTTCAAGCTTCGATTTGATATATTACGGGCCCGAAACGGACATGTATACTAAAAGTTATGCCCCATTTACCGAACCAAGCTCCAAAACTATTTTTCTATGATTCCGTACCTCACGGTCATCCGTATTTCGACTCAAAACTAAAATTTTTGGGTCGGGGTTTCACAGTTGCGATTCATGTTGTTGTTCACACACAACCGTACAACATTCCACCCAATACATGAGTATACACTATCTCTTACATATTCACAACACATCATGCCTTTAGCATTGCACATCTTAACAGCTCAATTATTTACACAACAATTCAATCAAGCAACGATACAAGTAATAATAAGTCAATAAATAATTTTATTAAAATAAAATTTTAGTTCATAATAGAAATCATAAATAGCAACTAAAAATCCAATAGTCAATTACTCTTACCCTTCTCTTTTATTTCTTTCATAATATTACTAGTGGTAACTCACTATTTAACTCCCACTATTAAATTCATATGCCTGATTGCACTACTTGCTGGCACTTTTGTTGGTAGTACGCCTTGTACATGCACACTAATGCACTAAATAAATCCATCTCTACTCGTGGTTGCTTCTTGAGACTTTCCCACATAAATTTCAGAGTGGTGACCTCTCCTAGAGTCAATTTGCTTAGTAACAGCCTCACTTTGATCCTTGTAGGTAGTACGTAATTTCTCTCAAGGGACGTCAATACTTTTGCTAGGTGTTATAGGTGGACCATAGAGGTTCTCTCTCCAAGTATTGGTACTTCCTTGGTCCTTGCTGCATAGCTCTACCTCTCAGTACCTTCCTTATTTTCCGTATTTTCTCCATCTCTAACCTGAGTCATACACAATTTATTACAACCATCAAACATCCCATCAACCATTTTACTGACCCCAACAACACTATTACAACATTATATATATATATATATACCATTCCTACGCAAGCACGTTTTCATTGAACATCAACATATATGTTAACAAAGACATTTTAAGTTAAAATTACTTACTTGTTGATGGTTGTTTCGATCCTCCGTGCTCATATAACTTTCATACCCTGTATGTATATATATTTTTACTTATCTATCCATTATGCTATTTTATTATGAAGAATCGTGCCCTTTGATACCAACTGTAACACCCAGTCCCAAATAACTAACCTCACAACCTTGAAAGTAGATGATACCACAAAAATCCAGCAATTACGATTATAATCTTAATTAAATATTTAAATACAAACACTATCCAAAAAATTCAAGATAATAATAATAATAATAATAATAATAATAATTTCATAGCTCTCCAATAAGTTAAATAAAATAAATCTCCAACTAATCGTTCATGCACCCAATTCCAAACCAATTAAGAATACTAATCCCTTACTGTACTAGTCTTGCAGTCCACTGCTTATTTAGAAAATCAAGAAAACTATTGGTCTTCGATTATAATGTAATTTGCATAATCCCATAAATCAACTACCACTAATGCCTCCTGCGTTACATGAGCACTTTCCCAGAGGACCCCCTGACATCACCATCAACAGTCAGGTTTGCATACTCATCATCACCTGCATCACGAAACGTAATGAGCCAAGGCCCAGCAAGTAACATTTTATGCATGTATGCACATGAATTCCTTAGATAATAAAGACTTCGTCAGTTAAAACTTTTATCCAGTATTAGGGCCCTCTAATCCTAGCAAACTACTACAGAGCAACCGGTCGGGATTTTCCTTTCAGTATCCTACCATAGAACACTTTCCTATGATTGCACTTTATTCCTTTCTTTTCTTTTCCATTTCGTAAAGCATAACAATAACCTTATCAGTACACCCTCTCTGTAGCAGTTTTACTAGGTTTATAAAACATTTTCTCCATTTCATGAACTTTACAATATGCAATGCCATGTCATGGACAGTTCTCGATAATCAATAATCAAACAGCAATTATCAGCACATGTACATCCTCATATAATCACATTTATCAAATTATCAATCACAGTCATCCCATACACACATAACATTAAGAACAATTCAATTAAAAACACAAGTTCCGTAACACAGTTGAAATGTTACTTGCCTTATTGCGCATTCTTAAATCTCGATAAAAATCAACTAAGCAAACCTATTTCCTGAAATCCATAATCACACTTATTTACGTTAATATTTATACAACTATCAATATTATCTATTATTACTATTTTTTTAATTGAAATTGATTTGGTCAACTCTGCACAGACTAGTCAACGGGACTGTTCAGTATCAATCGTGTCAGCCTAACCTTCTCCACTAGATCGGGTCAACAGACCCGTTAGGAGACGAAACTGGGTCATCTCCCGCCAACGGGCGGTGGTCCTCACCACCAATCCAGAACGGTAGAGCGCGGCCGGACGATGTAAGCGCCGTTGTTAGTTACCTGATCGGTGGTCGGAGACAGACGGAATCAGCTCTCAAACCTCACGGAAGTCACTCCTTCTCCTCTCCGATCGACGACCCTACGCTGCTCCAATAGATCCGAAAATGGCACAATTGGACTCCTCTCTTCAAGCTCATTCTTCTCATACCCAGCTCGTCGCTGTCCGCCACCGCTTCTGGAATTTATCGTTCCATCGCCGCCTCCTCTCTCTGTCGCCTAACTATGGTTTAAACTAGGTAAGCCTCGATTTTTGTGCTGGTTTTTATATTATTTTAACAATTTACCAATTTTACACTTCTACCTCTTTTAAGTTGTGTATTCGTCCCACTAAATCCCTACGGTATTTACCGCACTATCATTTTACATCGAGCCCTTAACAATTCCTGATAATTTCTAAAATTCCAATTTAAATACATTCTCAATTTTCCCATCCCGCGGATATTTATGCCCGCAATATTTAACAATTATCTTCATACCAATGTAAATAATACATATTAATTACTACCTCTGTTAATTGATCTTAACATGCATGCTAATTACGAGCCCGGTGTGTTACAATTTCTCTCATAAAAGTTCGTGAAATTGGGTCAACTCATGGCCTTATGAGAGTTGGGCTCATGATTGTGTGGAATATAAGAATTTTTTCGTGTTTATGTGTGTGATGTTACCAACGTTGTCACAAGGAATAACGAGTTCAAAGCTTTCATGCTACATGAGATTTTGACTACGTCTTGTGGCATTTACACTAAGGTAGTACTCAAAACGAAAGATATATTACTGTATTCATACACATTGTTTGATCTTTTGGAAGACAAATTTATTTGAACAAGTGGGAGATTGTTGTAAACTATGCAAATAATATATATATATATATATATATATATATAATAAATAAAAGGTAGTTATTTTGGTGGTTACATATCAACAATTATATTTTTCTCTAAAGGTTGTAACTATTGATTTAACTTATATATATATATATGTGTGATTTATAGATTTGTTTTATAGAGATGAAAGTATTTTTTCTGAAACCATTCCCCGCTTAAAAAACAAAAGATGAAAGCTCTTTATTGTATTCCTATTGTGAAGTTTTTCACTATTTGCTTGGTGCAAAACTTCTTAAGGCTTGTCATATCCACTAAGGCTATTTGCATTCATCCCCATAGCAATCTCAAGGAGCGGGAGCAAATATTGCTTTTACGAAAGCGAATTACGCGTTTCAAGTCATATTCTATTTCAAGTTCATTTGTACCTTGCCTCTTATTCTTGATTCTTTTTTGTCTTCAGATTTTTTCTATTATTTTTCTGATAATATGCCTCTTAGGATTTAAGAGTCACTACAAGAAGTCGCATAGGGTTAAAGAGAGGGAAAATTGAATCTAATAATCAAAATTAAATTAATAATTAATTAATAATTACATAAAAAATTAAATTATGGTCATTCAATATGAGAAAGATTTTAATATACCTTTTGTTGTAACAAAAATGATAATATGCCACTAAAGATTTAAGAGTCACAATATATCAGTCAATAATTAAAATTAACATTAAAAAATTAATAATTATATGGGAAATACCTTGATGTTCCTTTTGTCATAACAAAGATGACAAGAATGCCACGTACTAGTATTCAAAAGATATAATATGTAAATCAACAATTAAAATTAACATAAAAAAAAAAATTATATGAAAATTTAAAAATTCATCATCATTGAATTTAAAAGGCATCTTAATATTCTTTTTGTTTTTCATATCAATAAATAAATAGCTATATGTAATATAAAAGTTCAAAGAATGTTTATATGTGTCACCCCGTTTCCGGAGACGCGACTGGGTGCTCTCTCCGCACCCTTCCTAGGTCACTAGTGTGAACATCCGGGATCAACCGAAAATCCGGCGGCACCTCCCCGTATATCGGAGAGTGCCCACTTGCATCAGAAACGCAGCAACAACAACATCACACTAGCAACCTAACAAACATAGGCCTCGGGCCTCAACCACATGCAATCCTGACCCTAGGCCTCAGGCCATCCACTACCTGCATGCACAAATTGATGACATCACATATAAATCTACACACAGATTCATATAACATCAAATATAACCAAAAATCATCATCCACATAAACATGCTAGCATCACCGTGCCAATGGTTATATTCTCACAACATAGATATTCTACATACACCCACGTGCATAGAGTATATCCCTAGCACCCCATCCTACCCACGGCCATCCATGTCACGTCCCGCTCACCGATCCGCACCACCGATACTCGTACCAGTATCCCTGTGAAAGGAAGAAAGTAAAGGAGTGAGCTAGAAGCTCAGTAGGGTAAAGAAGTAAACATCGATATAGGCAGAACCAAAAGGAAGTAATGCATCAATATGTACCTACCACATGAACGTATACTCAACATTTCAAATCAACATTTATCCGGATTAACCCTTCGGAGCATAACAACCACAATACCATTGCAACTCAATGTAATATTGCATGGGAGCAAGCTCACCACAACCAACCACTCCTAGGATCATCCGGTTGCGTGAACCTATCACGCCCGCACCCCACAAGGCAAGTCACTCTTGACCCTACCCCTAGTGCGTTACCCCACATGGGGTTCACATGACTCGGTGGTAACAACCTTCACCTTGCCATCCTCTCATGTGGCTTTCAAGAAACCTAAAGGTTCCCGAGTCCATACCCGAGTCCCCCATGCATCTCTAATGCATTATGACATGTCATGCCGAATAAATAAGTATATATGAATATCCTATATATCTTATATAACTACCATGATGCATGCTCGGAGAATTCACGTGTCCATAAATGACGGAACACTAAATCGGGTCATGCAACATTCAATATCAAACAATAATCCACACAAGGCTCGTTTCCCCTTAGAAACAATTAAGGCGGAAACACAAACACGGCGACCAATGAAGAATAGAAACGATATTTAGGCAACAATAACGAATGATAAAAGAAAGGTTGGAAATCCCCTACCTCGTTCCGAGCCAACACACAAATTCTCAAATTTAGGGTTTTAACCCTTGGTTCTCCCAACCTATCGATCCACATCAAATTGAACTCATTTAATTAATCCAAAAATTCCATATTATCATATCAATCACAATTTAATCAACAAAATCTAAATCACTTACTTCTCTCTCTAGAAATTTCTTCCAAAATCCTCCAAACTCACTCCAAGCTCAACTAATCTCCAAAACACAAACCAATCTACATAAACATCCAAAATCAACCTATAAACAACATATCTAAAGTATAGCACTCAACTCTTCAAGAATCTAGCAAATCTAGAAAAACATAGAATTTCCAAAAACTAAGAAAAACTTACCAAAACTCCAAAATCTACCTTGAATCTTCCTTGATAAGCTTCAATGGTCTCAAATCTTCAATCCCCAAGCCAAATTTCAACCAAAAGCTCCTTCTCTCTCTCTTTCTCTCTCTAGTCGGGCTCTCCAAGAAAAATATGCAGGAATTATCTAAAAACTGAGCTTAAAAACTGATTTCCCGATAACCGTCCGGACGCCCCAAGTGACCGTCCGGACGCTTCACTGTTCTCTCAACACTCTGCCTAATTTGTAGGCTTAACCGTCCGGACGCCTCGTTAGGGTGTCCGGACGGTCTACTGTTCACAGCACCAAAATTTATCTGCCTCAGTTCCAGCACAAACCGTCCGGATGGCTGTTTAGGGTGTCCGAACGGTTTATGTTTTTCAAAAACCCAATTTTCCTCAATGTTATTTTCCGGCTCAGTTCAAGCTTCGATTTGATATATTATGGACCCGAAACGGACATGTATACTAAAAGTTATGACCCATTTACCGAACCAAGCTCAAAACTATATTTTTGGGTCGGGGTTTCACAATATGAGTTTTCATGATAACATCTCAGCCAAAACCTCACCTTATAATGTTACATGTATAAATTATTTTGGGTTAATGATTAATTTTAAAAACTAAAAAACATAAAGAATATGTCATGACCCTTTAGTTTTGCATCAATTTTCATTCTCAACTTATTGCAGTCTGTCACATATTTTGTTTGATAAAAATAAACCAACAGCACATTAAATCTCAGAATATTAAGAGTTAATAAATATTTAAATATTAAAGAGATAAGTAATAAGCAATAATACTAGGCTCAAGCTCTCTTTGACCATCCAATCCAAGTTTTCCTAATTTTCTTGACATGATGTATTATTTTTAAGAGAGAATATGCAGAATCTTATGTATTTTATTAAAATTATTATAATAACTTAATGTGAGATCAATGCGATAAAAAAATTAAATAATTGAAAAAATTTATCGTGTGCAGCGGGGGCACTGTAATACTATATCTATATATAAAATGGAGGCCTTAACAATGCACCACAATGAGCCACCTAGGATATAAGAGATAGAAAATGCAATTGTCAATTATCTATCTATTTAATTTACAATTAAATTAAATTTTATCCCTTTCTTCTTAATGATATAGTTTTTCTTCTCAAATACCTCATATATTATCGATACCATTAATTAATATGGAAAATTAGGCTTAGGTTCAAATTTAGTAACTTTTAAGAGTAAAAGGACAACTAATTTTTTTTTTGTTAGTTAAGGTCTAACTAATTTTTAAATTTATTCAATTAAAGACAAAACTTGAAATTGCAGATTTGTCATTGTTATTCCAATCAAATATAATTAAAACTTATTTTTCTCACTGCGGATGCTTCCGATTTTCTATTGAGGAGTGGCCAGTGACATTGGAATCGTGAGGTCGAGACGAGTTCAACTCCATTGGCCTTGCCAAGATTCGACATCGGAAACTACTGATTCGAGGCAAAACGTTCATAACACATTTTGCCTCAATCTGATCGTTTCTCGTGCCAGGTGAAATTAGTGACGTTAGAATCGTTAGGTTGTGAAAAATCCAACACCACTAGAATTGTCGAGATCCGACATTGAAAACTTCCAAATCAAGCCAAAATAGTTGGCACCAATCAGAACGTGTTTTACCTCGATCTGGCCATTTCTGGAGACGGATCGAGACGAGAACAGTGGCATTGAATTCATCTTGGTCGGGCGATTCCAACGTCACTGGTCTCGCCTCAATTTGTCATCGAAAAGTGATTATCTGGTCAAAAAATATTTTCGAAGGTTCTACAGAGAAAAAATATTTTCTATAGAGAAAAGGTATTTTCTACAAAGAAACATAGCACTGTACATTTTATGATGATATTATTGGCCCATTATCTAGGTCTTGCTTTAAGTGATTCCAATGGTAAGAATTTATTGGATTTATTGAATCTGAACTTTCTAATTCATCACTCGGGACATAGATTTTTCATGGCGATTCCAGGTTTTGATCTGTCGAATGAAGAAAAAATAGTTCTATGGGAAAAAGACTTCTAACCAATTTTGGAAGTTTGAACCCCGGTCTGAGCCTGTTAGGGTTTAGGGGACCCTGGGGTTTAACACTTGTGAAATTTAATATTTTAGTAGTGAATCCGTTGCTTGAGCCCGTTAGGGTTTAACGAATCCAAGCCTTGAGGTTCATCACTTGGGACATAAAGGTTTAGTAGTGAATCTGTGTTTTGGGTCTGTCGAATAGAGAAAAAAATTACATAGAAAAAATAATTGTAAAGAGAAATATTGGTTATAAAGATAACAAGAGTTATGCACTAACAGTGGAATGAAAAATATGATTTCATATTTTTTGGCCTGACTTTTTATGTCGGAACCTTGGGACATATGGTTTTAGTATTGAATCCGAACTTTGAGTCTATTGTATAAAGAAAAAGTGATTCTAAAGATAAATAAAGATTCTATGGAGAATTATATGTTTTATAGAGAAAAAGAGTTCTACAGAGAAATAAAGATTCTACAGAGAAATATAGGTTATAAAGAGAAAAAATGTTATGCACTAGTAGTAGAACGAAAACTATGATTTCATATTTTTTTGCTTGACTTTTATGTCTGAACTTTGGGACATAGGGTTTTAGTATTGAATACGAGCTTTGAGTCTATTGTATAGAGAAAAATATATTTTAAAGAGAAAAAATGATTTTAAAGATAGATAAATGTTATATAGAGAAATATAAGTTATACAAATAAAGAGTTTTAAAACTATGATTTCATATTTTTTAGCCTAACTTTTTTTTCCGACCACCAAAATAATCGCCGTTGATCTCAAAAGAAGCGTAACTATGAGAGGAGTAAAGCCCGATCTATGGCAGCCAAAACAAAGGTCCATAGCAGCCGGAAAGCCACCGCGAAGCTCCGACGATGCCCTAAAACTTCTTTTCATTGTTGTAGCTGTTTTCGACTTTGGATCTAGGTAAGATTGGTGGCGTTGGAATCGTTTCACCAATAAAAATCCAACGCCACCAATATCGCTTCAATTCAATGTCAGAAATGTCCATATCGAGGCAAAATGTGTTTCAAACGTTTTACTTCGATCCGGCCTTTTTCGACTGCGGATTGAGGAGAGAACACTGTCGTTGGATTCTTCTCGACGATACAATTTCAACGGCAGTGGTGTCTCTTCGATCAGATATCGGGAAGAGGAGATATGATTGTCGAAGATGAAGATCACGTATAATGGATGAGAGAGATAGTTTGGGTAGTTTAATTATTTTGTCCTTATATCTATTTTTTAAAATAAATTGGACCTCCTTCTAAAATTAAACATGATTATGTTCTTTTATCTAATTTTCCCTAATTAATATCATTATATTGAAACGAAAAAGAAAAAAAAACTTTTCACCTTATCACGTTGTCAAACGCAACTCATTATATTTTTCATGATAGTTTTGATCTCTTCACGAGTTATTGAGGTAAACTATCCAGTATGTATACTTTACAGAGGTAGAAGTGAAAAAAACCTCACATTTGATCAATTTCACATATTGATAGTGAGGAAAATTGATCCACGTATAATTTATTTATTTTTGGATAAAAGAGAATGACAACTCCTAAGTTTATGAAAATCCTCACTTACGGCGAAGCAACACGGTGGTTACAAAACCCAAAGCAAGACAAAAGAAGAAGAAAAAACAACCTAAACAAACACCTACACCAAAAGGAAACAAAGCAAGAAAACCAAGCACGCCTCCCCAACAAAACAAAATACACGAAAGCCGAAACACAACCAGCAAAGACCAGCAAAGAATGACCGAAGCAAAGAAACCCCAACATCACAGCCAGCTCCTAAACCATTACCACCACTGGCACGCACCACAACCCGCAGAATAAAGAATTTGCAATCCAATATGATGGAGAAATGCTAAAAATATCTAAGTAGGATTCAGGAGAGAGAATTTGCAATTCAATGTGATAGAGAGAAATACCATTAAGGTAATAATTATCTAGAAAAATACAAATTCATGACAATTCATGCCTCATTTGAGCCATTTAATATGAGAAGTGCCTTCATATTTCTTTTATCCGTTTCACCATTCCTGGGTAACATAAAGTTCAAACAAACAGTTAAGCAAATCACTCATAATTTAATTTTAAATCAAGCTCGATATATCACAACAAAATACTAAAATTAAAAAAGCAAAAAATTCAACATCATTTTTAAAAGAAATAATTTAACAACATTACAAATGCCATCAACTTTAATATATATATATATATATATACATATATTTATATATATAAGATAATTAACATTGAACTTACGTCTAAATATGGATGAAGATACCTATAAAAATGTATAATCTAAAATAAAATTATTTTTATCAAAAATATAAGTCAAGATCGCGATAAAAAAATTTCATAAATATAATGTGTATAAGTTACACACCATTCTAAAATTATATTTAAAGTCTTAGTGAAAGATATACTTTAGAGAAAAAAAACTATGATACTTACAAGAAAAAAATGCCACTTCAAAAAAACAACTGCGGTTATGCCTTTAGTCTATATATATAATAGAGGCCTCACACTTGGTCCAAAATATAAGAGAGAGTTTTTACAATTTAATGATTTTATTTTTAATATGTTTTTTAAAAAATAAAGTCATCATGACTATGAATGTAATAAGTCAATCAATTAATCAATCATCAATTTATGTTATATATATGTAATGAATGCTTCCAAATGTGATACATGAGTTGAATATGTATATTGATATATGTCGCAACGACTTTTGCGAAAATAGTTTTTTAAATATAAATATATTAAAAATAAAGAAAGTCGCCACCAACTGAATAGATGCAATTGGTCACCATAAATAATTTGGTCTACGAACATTCAGAAAAATGGTAAGCGAGTTTATTACGTATGGTGAAGGTGTAAGGCACCCCACATTATCTGTTTAAAAAACAATTGCCAATTTAATTTTTACTAATCCATTAAATAATTTTTCTTAAAAAATAAAATATTAATTGTGGCAAAGACACGTATATAAGTCAAAATAATTATACAAAAAACTATATCGAAATAGGATAAAATAAGTTTTAGAAAATATAAAAATTATATCAAAATAGAATAAAATAATTTTTTGAAAATATCAAAACTATATCGAAATAGGACAAAATAATTTTAGTACATATAAAATTTATATCGAAAGTCTAATATTGAGGTTCATAGAATTTTTTCATCCAATGGTCAAATTTCCAAGAAACACTCTCACCTCAAGAATATTTCTGAGGGTGTATCAAATGCATTCCCTAAATTGATTTCATCGTAGGCTAAGACTTTTGATATAATTTTTATACATAAATAAAATAAATAATTTGTAAGTTTAAAATAAAGTAAAATAAAAAATAAAAAAATAATGTAACAAATAAAAAAAAGGAAAATAAAAATAGAAATAAAGATAAAACGAAAATAAAATACAAAAATACAAAAAAGAATAAAATAAAAATGCAAAAAGATAATAACCAATAAAGTTAATAAAATAATAATAAAACAAAAATAAAAGTAAAATATATATAAAATAAATAAAAATAAAACAAAAACAAAAATAAAACGAAAAATAAAATGAAAATAAAAATAAAATATTGTGAACCGAGTTTTTGTGACTTAAACGATATTGAAATTATCGTTAATCCCTTAAACAAACATATTAACACATCAAATCAAGTAATTGACATATAAATCAAGTAGCACAAAATCATAATTCGGATAATTCACATAACACATTAACATGTTGAACAATTAATAAACATAATGGATGGGATCTTAGTTCCCCATTTTTTATTGCCAATCGATTATCTCAACCATACTATTAAATTAGTGTGATTGAAATTTTATAATTAGTTGCCTTATAATGGAATGATTCATGGATCCAATGAGCACAAAAACAATTAAAATCAACATCCCAAATAACATTCATAAACAAAGCCCGACATTTAAAAAAGAAAACCCATCTCTAATGGTAGTCCAGCCCATTCATCTCCTTTAATTAACTTGTTTTAATTCACAAACCCAACCCAATTCATATTAAACCCCTTTTCATGTTCAAACCAAATAAACTATCCAAACACAAGTGTGAAATATAGCAAAGCCCAACCCAAACCCATGAAATTCCTTAACCACAATTATCAGGATTCAAACAAGTGATTCAAAGAGAACATCCTCATTCAACCATTTTCCATATCATGTTCATGCAGTCAGAAACAAATACAAGAATCATCATACAATGGCAGCAATCATTAACATGGTATCATAAGTATATAATAATTTCAAACATTGTCCATAACCTACTAAAATTGAATCATGCTCTTCAATCAATCCACATAATAGAATCTATAACCATTTCATATAGCAGAAACCCAAAATAATGAACCCATAGGAATCAATTTCATAAGTTTAGTAAGCAAAATGATACAAACCAATACCATCCACATAACCAGAATAAGAAGGCATTCACCCATTCAAGATATCAAAAATAGAAAGCATACATATTTCAATTTCGGAACCTGCAATCAAACCGAGTCATAGAAAATCCAAAGCTTGACCTAACAATCATTAAGGTTGTTGTACCCCATTTTTTTCTAGGGCCCAATTGATAAATTCAACCATAGGAGAGTCTCAAGATTAATGTCACATGTAAGAAAATAAATAAATAAGTAAACAATACAGGAATTTATTTTTAAACTAAGCCCACATTAGATTTACCATTACATGGATTTATTAACTTTGATGCAATAAACCTAATCAGTAAGCCCAAGCAAACTAACCCAGCCCATTAAAAATTCATAACCCAATATAGTACAAGATAAAACGGCCCAAGGTTAGTAAGCCCAAATGAGATGGACCGGATTCACTCAAATCAAAAGAAGAAGCCCAGCCCATAATTTAACTAACCCTAATTGGGATAGAAGATGCAGAGGAGGAAAAGAGTAGAGAAAGTGCAGTCATTAGAGAGAGAGAGAGAGCAACCAAAAAGGAAATAGAGAGGAATAAGAGCCGGAAACGAAAACAAGGAGGTTGATTAGGGTTTTAAAAAGGAAAGGTTACTTACTGTTCATATGGGGAGTGATTTGGTGTCCGGAATATTGAGGAAAATCTCGCCGGAAAGGAAAGAAGGAGGAGAGGCCGTCAGGGGTTCACACAAGGGTAGGGTTGAGAGTTTTAAAGATGAAGAATTTCCGGATTTATTTGAGGAAACAGATCGGGGTTAGGCATTGGTTTAGGAAGAAAAGAAGGATTTGCGAATTATTTGAGGAAGGAGATCTGTTTAGGTGGTATTTTGGGGGAATCCTTGAGGGATGAAGGGAGAAATTAGAAGAGAAACGAAATCAAGATTCAAGGGAAAATCGGGGTTTCAAGAACTATAAATAGAGGGAGAGCTTCATTGTTGAAAGGATCGAAATTTGGGGGGGAGTACTCTGGTTGGTTTTTCTGTTTTCTAGAGAATTTTTAGCTCTTTCCTTTGGTTTTTCTTTCACATTTCTGGGGCTGCTGGGATTTGTAAATTCTTCCTTTCACTTGCTGCGATTCTTTCATTCTAAAAATTCGTTCTTTTTTTTATTTGCCTCTTAGAGGGCCGAGTGATTAGTCATTAGGAGAAGGGTTTCTCGCTTGGTGTGCTGAGTGGGTAAGCTCTCTCAATTGTTTCTCTTCTGGTTGAGTGGCAGGTTTTATTGTTTGAATTGAGGTTCGGATGGCTTTTATGCCAAAGGATGAACAATTGTGATTCCCCACAGTTTTTTTTTCTGTCAATATTTGAGATGTATGTTGATGACTGCTTGCTATGCTAGATTACTTCAGGTATTTTTTTGGATGTTAGGGTTGAAATTGGAGTTCTTGCATCTTTAGGTTTTGTTTAATAATCTAGAAGTATGATTCTGCCTATTAAATTTGGTGGTCAAGCATGAGGATGGCTTGGAGATGGCTGGATTTATTGATTCACTTCATTTCACTGTTTTTATACACATATCACTGCTTTAAGTTAATTTCTTGAACACTTATACATAATGATGATTCTTTATATGACAGACCTTGTAATTAAATTCCTTGAGTTTGATTTTGTTCTGTGATTAATTATTCCACTGTTATTTACTTGCTAAATAATCCTGTTATATCAGATTGTCTGATGTTAGGGTTTTATGGATGTATTTGTGGAGGTTTGATGGCTGGAATGCCAAGTGAAGAACGGTTGGTTTATTCCATATTCGATATACAAAATTGTTTTTGGTGATTTGAGAGGGACTTTATAATTTGAGTGTTAAATCAAGGAAAATACTTGTATATTCTGCCTCTGCTGATATGTTTTGGTTTCTATATGAATATTTCTGGTTTGGTTAATGGAAGTATGTGTCTGTATGGCTTTATTTCATTGTGTTAGACGTTCATGTTTTGAGATGGTAATACCAGATTTAAGGAAATCGAAACTATGCACTTGCATTACTGATTTGGTGGATTGCTCATAACATGGAGAATTTGAGTTGGGCTCTTACTTGAATATAATGGGTAATCAATGGGCTACATAAATGGAGCATGTGGGATTTGTATGTAAATGTGATTTATTTGTTTGGGTCAATGTATTGAGGCTTATTTCTATGGCTTATTTGTGTTTTGGTAATTGTTGGGCCATATATTGAATTGTATAAGATTTGGGCTTTATATGTATGACTTATTTGTTTGGGTTTTGAATTTTTTATGTGGGTAATCATTAGATAAAGATTTAATGGTTTGGGCCAAAGGATTATATAACTATTTGAGCTTTGTGATTTATGAAGATTTTGATTTAAAAATTTCATGAAAATAAAATTATATGGGACATTTTTGTATGTTTATTGCATCAAAGCAATTGATTATAAGTTTTCAATTACGTTAATTTAATAACATGATTGAAATATTTGATTGCTAATAAAAAAAAGAGGGAACCGAGATTGCATGTCATTCAGCATTCTTCAACATTGTTAATATGCTATTTGAAACGTATTTATATGTGAATGTTGTTTGAAACGTGTTTATATGTGGATTGAATAAATGATTTAATGTTGTTTGATTTATGTGTTAATTATGTGATTTAATATTTTAATATGTTGGATTAGGGGATTTGCGATAATTGATATCGTATAATTTCTATAAAAAAACTCGGTTCCCAACATTTTATTTTTATTTTATTCTTGTTTTGTTTTTATTTTTTATCTATATCTTATTTTATTTTTATTTTATCCTTATTTACATCTTATTTGCGTTTATTTCTATTTTTATTTATCTATATCACATTTTATTTTATTTTTGTTTTATTTTTATTTATCTGTTCCTATTTTATTCTTATCTCATTTTATTTTCATTTTATTTTTATTTTTATTTATTTATATCTTATTTTACTTTATTTCTTCTTTATTTTCTTTTTATTTTATTTTTCATATGTATATATGTATAGATATATTTTTGCTGCATTTTTGTATTATTATTACTATCTTATCTTATCTTTTATAATTTTAATTATCATTATCTTTTTATATTATTTTATGTTATTTTTATCTCTATTTTTATTTTTATTTTACTTTATTCTTATTTTTTTATTTATACTTTATTTTTATCTTATTTTTATTTTTATTATATATATAGATATATTTTTACTCTATTTTCGTAAAATTATTATTATTATCTTATTTTATTTTACTAACTTTATTCATTATTATCTTTATATATTTTATACTATTTTATGTTTTTTTATTTTATCTTTATCTTTATTTCTATTTTTATTTTACTTTATTTTTATTCATTATTATGTTATTTGTGGTTTATATTTTATTTTACTTAACTTTAAACTTGTGTATTATATAAAAATTATATTGAAAGTCTTAGCCTACGATGGAATCAACTTGGGGAATGCATTGGATGCATCCTCGGAAAGATTCTTGAGGTGAGAGTGTTTATTGGAAAATTTAACCGTTGGATGGAAAAATCTCATGAACCTCAATATTAGACTTTTAATATGATTTTTATATATATTTATAAAATTATTTTATTCTATTTTGATATAGCCTTATATTTGCTTAAATTATTTTATCCTATATAGCTATTGTATTTTTCTAAAGATTATTTTTATCCTATATAATTTTTGTATAATTTATATAATTATCGTACTTTATATACGTCGCAATTAATATTTTCGGAAAAATCATTTAATGGGATAATAAAGGTTAAGTTGGCAACTGTTTTTAAAACAGGCGTTATAGGGTGCTTCACACTTTCCCCATACGTAACAAACTCACTTACCCGTTTTCTGGATTTTAGCAGACCAAATTATTTTTTATGGTGACCAATTGCACCCATTACAATTGGTGGCGACTCTTATAAAAATTTCTTTCACAAAATCGGTTGCGACAATTGGCGACTCTGCTGGGAAAAACTAGTTTTTAAAATATGTATATATTAAGAAAAAATTAGTGAGTTGGGCCTTTTAAATTTAATATTTATTATCCCATCATTTGATTTTGTTATTTTTTCATTAAGTATATTTGGCGTTTTATTTCTTTGAATTTTGTTTGATATATTCTTATTGTTTAAATGTTATTGATTTGTTTTTATGAGCCTTTTATATATTTGTCCTCACACATCGTGCACTGTTCCCTTTTGTGAGTCCAACAACTAGGGCTCCAAACCCTTAGAAGAGGATAAAGTAAACGAGACCTTCGAGGGATTCCAATCCCCGTGCAGGCTCCTCTATTAAGAGGGACCCAGACTATTCCAGCAATGGACACTGGCGGAGGAATAAGTCGGGAGCCTAGATTATCCATAACCAATGACCATAGAGTTATAGGACATGGCAAACTATTTCTAACCCTTATTGTGTGGTTGTATATAGGTTGTTTGGTTTATGTAATTTTATTTGTGTTTGTATATATGTTGTTTTGTTGTACATATGTATATATATGTGGTTTTTCTTGTACATATGTGATTTTATGTTGTGTGGTATATGTAATTTTATTTTGTACATATGATGTTATGTTTTATTGTATAGATGTTCATGTTGTTTTTGTACACATGTGGTTTTAGTTTGTTTGTATATATGATATTTTGTTTTATATATGTTGTTTTTCTTGTACATGTGTGATTTTATTTAGTTTGTATATGTTGTTGTAATTTTGCTTGTATATATGATGTTTGCTTTATTGTACATACATGATCCTATTTTGGTACATATGTAAGTTAACTTTGATGATTTTTGTATATGTGTGGTTTTTGTGTGTGTGTGTATATATATATATATATATATTATTTGGCTCGCTTCTACATTATTTTTAAATTTGCATTGCATATATAGGAATCTTGAACACTATCGGAATCAAGAAGTTATTCGGAATTCATGGACAGGGAAAGCTGTACTGTGTCAGTTGAGACGATGGAGCATGGGATACAGGATATTGAAGAAGTGATTAGAGAATCACATTGGGGACAAAGACAGTATGGAGATGGCCTTCAGTCTAGTGAAATATATGCAATTACCTCCTCTAAAGAGTATAGAGTTCGACAGATGCGATCTCAAGGAAATCAGAGATTTATGGAATAGCATTTCTGTGGAACGACATCATGTGTTCAATGGGAGATTTGGTCACATTGCGTACCTTTGAGCTGTAGCTGTTGATGTGCCTCCACTAGAAGCGATGTTGAATTTTTATGATCCATCGTATCATTGCTTTACTCTAGGGATCCACGACCTAACTCCTACTTTGGAGGAATATGAGAGTTGCTGAAAATTCCAAAAGAAGGCCTCAAGGGTGTTTATAATCCAAGGCGTAGGGCAGGGGTCAAAGGTGCATTGCCAAAATTCTAGGAATTCACAAGTCCGAGTTTGAGAAGGAGATGAGAGAAAAAGGAGCAAAGGGTAATGAGTGCATATCCTGCAATTTCCTC
Source organism: Euonymus europaeus (assembly GCA_963580455.1). NCBI lineage: Eukaryota > Viridiplantae > Streptophyta > Magnoliopsida > Celastrales > Celastraceae > Euonymus > Euonymus europaeus. The sequence goes on from OY756965.1 coordinate 12,737,673, forward strand.
ATTCAACACATTCGGACCCATTTGAGTGATGACAAGGTTTTTGCAGCTCTAACACTGTTGATATATGGGACAGTCATTTTTCCAAAGATAAAAGGATACGTGGATGGACAGGTGATTATATTCTTTGAACAATACTTGAATGGAGCTGATCCGGTTCCTTCTATATTAGCAGAAACTTTCCGAATGTTGAAATATTGCAGAGAACAAGGTAAGGGGCAATTCAGAGCCTGTGCGGCATTGTTGACCATCTGGATTATGGGGCATCTTCCAGCGCTTCCTCAATTTGGTTATCCTACAATCAAAATTTCAAGAGCATACATGAGGTATAGTAGCCCTATTGCGGAGTTTGCGGCTGCTGAGTGGTCGAAAAGATCACCCGGTACGGAAAGATGGAAGGAGTTCTTATTGTCACTATATGAGGTTGTATGGCAAGCGCCATGGATGGGTACAGGATCGGCCATCTATCGTTGTGGAAGTTACCCTTGGGTTCCCCTATTGTGATTATGGGGAGCTATTGCATACGCTCCCGCATTGGCATTAAGGCAGTTAACTCACAAACAATTTATCCCCATGACTCCCGGGTTGGCCACTTTTGCTTTTGACTATGAAAGTGGAAGAATGGATGAGATCAGGAAAATATTAGAATCATGGAAGCAGATCCAACGAGTTAAGAGAGGAGTTTATCGAGGGAGCACTAGTGAAGGATACCACGTATGGCAAACAAGCAGGAAAAAAAGGATGCACTGCACCTGTAGTCCAGAGTTTTACAGTTCCAGTGCACACTTTTGATGAACCAATAGATTATATGGCTGAAGCTCAAGCAAGATATGAGTTAGAGAATGCCAAGGTCCGGCAGGAGAATATATTGCTAAAAGCTCAGTTAGAGGAAGGATTAAGGGCCTCTGGTAAGAAGCAATGGGAGATAGAAAGAAGAGAATGGGCAGAAAAGGTGGCCAGAGCGGAGGAGAAAGCTGAACAAGTAGGAAGAAGAGTAAAAGAGTTAGAGATGACCAAGCAGAATCAAACGACAGGGCTGAAGGAAGAACAAATCTTGAAATATCAAGCTCAGTTGAAGCAGCAAAGGCTAAGCATGATAGAGAATATAGGAGGTTGAGAGATGCATACGCAGCACTAGAAGTTCAAAAGGAGAAATCTGAGCAAAGGGCTAGAAGAACGGGAAAAGGGTGTTTGAATGGGAGGAAGCAAATCTAAAGCTACAAATGGAGACACGAGACCAAAAAATACAGCTACTTGAGCAGGAATTGGCAAAACAGTTAGAGATAAATATTACCTAGAGAATAGCATTTGAGGCTGAAAAGGGACGCCTACTGGAAGAAGAGAGGTCTCTAAGATCGGAAATACAAGCCTGGACTCATCGTCATCGGAAATTAATGCAGAAGGAGGTGGATTTTGATCAAATTTTAGAAGCATATATGGAATTGCGAAAAAGACATGCTAACTTAGAGTATGAAGTAGAATAGATGTACCAACAAGTGGACCAAGCTCGCGTGAGATTCGAGTATTATCAAAAAAAGCTGCGGAAAGAGTTTTGGAGATTGATGCATTGACAAATGCATACCAGTCTAAGAGAGTAACAACATATAGTTTGTTAGATACGCTCTAGAGAATCCAGGAGGAGTTTATGTATTTTGCTCATAATCGTCGAAACTGACATGATGTATTCAGGACTCCTATATTTAAAGTTCTATGGCTAATGAATAAAATCTCGAAGTTCGATATTGTTCAAGATTCCTATTATCATGCCTTTCATTAAAAATCATATTTGCATATTATTTCTTATAAATTTTCATTTACATTTGACAAGATTTTCTTAAAACAAACAAAATTGCATCAACAAAAAGTCACTGCCATCGCTATAACACTCGCTCGCAATCGCAACTCATCACAGGAATGGAACCAATAGAACGTGAGCATCAGTTGAGCCTAGAGGTGGCGGAACTAAAAGAACAACTTAGTTTGCTAATGAAGCAGATGGCTGACAAGGGGAAGATGGAAGAGAATTCATCGGGGGATAGTAAAGGGTCAGAATCCCGAGCAAAAAAAGAGCCTCATAATGTTGAATCTTCTCCTTCCAAGGTTGAAGTGGTGAAGATAGGGAATGTTACTCCAAGGAAAGAAATTGAGGAGGACAATGTCGCGCGCCTCAAGAGGATGGAACATTGGATGAGGTCGGAAAGAGGATTTGAGGCTCCAAGGACTTTAAGTTCCAGGAGTTTGTGTTTGATAAAGGATTTACACATCCCACCAGATTTCAAGCTTCCGACATTTTTCATCTTCAATGGTTCAGGGGTACCTCTGGATCATTTGACCATGTACTGTAGGAGGATGCATCCCTACATTGCTGATGACTAAATGCTGATACACTTCTTTCAAGACAGTCTGATTGGTGCTGTTGAACGATGGTTCAATAGCCTGAATCCCTCAATTGTTGCAACATGAGAAGATTTGGCTGAACTGTTCACCAAGCAGTACAAGCACAATATTGCAAAGATCCCAACCCTATTCGATCTTCAGAATATAATGATGAGAGAGGGAGAAAGTTTCAGAGACTATGCATACCGTTGGAAGGATTTGGCTAGTCAAATAATCCTACCGTTGTCAGAAAGAGACTTGGTAGACGCATTTTTTGATGCACTTTAGAAGCCATACTCTTCAAAGATGGTTGAAGGAGGTTACGCAGTGATATCAGAAACCATACATGCCGGGGAACGAATAGAGCGAGGCATATGAAGGGGAAGTATTAGCATCAATGTCGACAAGTTTGATCCTCGAGAGGGGCAAAAGGAAAAAAGAAAGAGAATGAAGTACACAACGTCAGCTTGAGTTATAATCAGCCATCCTATAGTTCTCCCATGTCTGATAATAGACCTCGAAACAACATGCCAAGAGCATCACATTACACAGCTTCTAATCAATACCACCAGTCTCCACTCCCACATTATCAAAACTCTCGACCTAATAGGCCTAGGGAGCATTTAACCCTATCCCTATAACTTACACTCAATGTTTCAACAAACTGCAAGAACAGGGAGCTATAACACCTATTCCCGAAAAGGTTTACTCTTTGCCTTATCCACATTGGTATAAGCCATATGCTACTTGTTTGTATCATGGAGGTATGCCAGGGCATTCGACAGAGGATTGTTTCCCACTAAAACGTATAGTGCACGGAATGATAGAGGCAAATTGGTTGAATTTTGATGCTATTGAGAAACCTAGTGTTAATGATAACCCACTTCCTGACCATGAGGAAGGGGTTAATGCCGTGGATAGTGACGATGTTACAGTAAAGGATGCTGGACAAATTATGACACCCATGAGTGTGTTGTTGGAGGTTCTCTTAAGAGAGGGACTCATCCAAACTAAAGAATTGGAGCTTGGCTTAAGAGGGGTATCAAGAGCATAAATGTTATGAATTCCACAAAGGGGCACGAGGTCATTCAATTGAAAAATGCTTTAGTTTTCGAAAGAATATCAATCATTGATGGATAATAAGAGGATTGTGGTAGAGAAAAGCGACAAAGAACAAAAAGAGGCGAACATGATTAATGAAGGATTTTATCAAGGTCCAAGAAAAGGGGGACCAACAAAATCAATTGTGTTGCAGTACTACGTGGAAGATGATCCAAGACAAAAGGGTCGAGTACCACAGTTAGCATATACCGACAACAAGGAGGTTCCATGGAATTATGGAAGTAATATAGTCGAAGAGTCATTGGACAATATCTATGGGGTAAGTGGAGTTACTAGGTCAGGTAGAGTATTTGCTCGGACTGATCTCATAGAGATAGAGGTGGAGAAGAAGAGAAAGGGTAAAGCACTAATAGGGGAAAACGAGGTGGGTACGAAAGAGGACCCAATAGTTTGCCCAGAGGAGACAAAGAAAACAATTACGGAGGATGAGATTCAGGAGTTCTTGAAGATAATACCGCAGAGTGAGTATATGGTAATAGACCAGCTCAAAAGGACTCCAGCAAAAATATCCATCCTAGAGTTAATCTTAAGTTCGGAGCCACACCGACAGGTCTTGTTGAGGATGCTCAATCAAGCCTATGTAACAGAAAAATCCATGTAGATTCATTCGATGGGATCATAGGAAACGTGTTAGCGAGCCACTTGATATCATTTACGGAAGAAGAAATTCTATCAGGGGGAGTGGAACACAACAAGGCTTTACACATCTCAGCCATGTGTCGAGGACAAGAGATAGCAAGCATCTTGATAGACAACGGATCATCGTTGAATATCATGCCAAAGGAGACATTTGACAGGATCCCGATAGATCGGCCATACATGAAACAAACAACTATCGTTGTAAGAGCATTTGATGGCACTCGAAGGGGAGTTTTGGAAGAGATTGAGGTGCCATTAGAAATTGCCAATGTAACGTTCAATGTTCCTTTTATAATCATGGACATCCGACCCACTTATAGTTGCTTGTTGAGGAGACCATGGATTCATAATGCTGGAGCTGTACCATCATCTCTTCATCAAATGCTAAAATTCATACATGAAGGTAGAATGTATATTTTCAAAGATAAGACAGAATAGATGGTTGCTAGCTTGTTCAATCATGTTGATGCACCGGTGGATGGAATTGAGAGTTCTTTCCAGTCGTTTGAGATTGCTGCTGCAAGTCTTGTCAAGAAAGGAGATGTGATTAAAAAAAATAGGAGTGTCAAGACTTACAAGATCTGTGGTGACCACGATGTTGCAGAATGGTTTTTGTCCGGGAAAAGGCTTGGGGAAAGATGGTTAGGGGATCACTTAGCCCATACAGATAAAGAAGCACGTTGAACGTTGGGGTTTGGGTGATGAGCCAAGCCGGGATGATAAAGATCAAGCTCGGAGAGAGAGACAAATGAAAAGGTTGGCCCGTGTGGAGGAGATTGAATTAGGGTACTAGGGGAAGCACATTCCATGGCTTTATCATAGCGTCAGGTCTGTTGGTTTCTTGGATGAAGATTGCAAACTCGATACTGGTGCAGTTTATTGTGATAAACTGTCGAAAAAATTAGAAACTTTCAGGGTGAGATTGCTGCGGTAGAAGAGGGAGAAGGATCAACAATGAGGCCTAATTTTGTCATTACTCGTCCCCCGGGTTTCACACTCAACAATGGGATCCCAAGCTCTACAAAAGTAAATCTTAGAGGAATTGAAATAAAACTTTCATTTTCAGAGCATATTTCTTTCTGTTTAATAAAACTTATGTTATTGAGGCTATCACATGTTTTCTTTTCCAAAATTGTTCAAATCATGAAATAAAGTCCAATTTTCATATATCATATTTTCCTTCATTAAATTCTCTATATTCCGATTCCAATACCAATCTCATCCCATTAACAGGCTTGAAAACGGGGATAGTCAAAAAGACAAAATTAATGAACTAAATTTTGACACACTCATTAACAATGTTGAATCTGATGATGAGAGTGAAGGAGAGGTTGATATCCCACCTGAAATAGAAAGACAAGTCAACCAAGAGGAAAAAATAATTCAGTTACATCAGGAGGTTACGGAAATAATCAATTTAGGCACGGAGTTGGACAAAAATGAGGTTAGAATGGGAGAAGCTCTCGAGGGAAATGATAGAAAACACTTAAGGGATCTCTTACATGAATAACAAGATGTTTTTGCATGGTCGTATCAAGATATGTCGGGACTCGATGAAAATATTGTGGAACATAAATTGCCTTTAATACCGGGGTGTGCTCCATTAAAACAAAAATTGAGGAGGTTGAAGCCCGATATGGTGCTAAAGATAAGAGATGAGGTAAGGATGCAATTTGATGTCAGTTTTCTTGAAGTAGCACATTATCCAGAGTGGATAGCTAATATTGTACCAGTACCTAAAAAAGATGGTAAGGTAAGGATGTGTGTTGATTATAGAAATCTAAACCGAACAAGTCCAAAAAACAATTTTCCTCTTCCACACATTGATATCTTGGTTGATAATACAACCCAAAATTCAACATTTTCATTCATGGATGGGTTCTCAAGCTATAATCAGATTAAGATGGCGCGAGAAAAGAGTACTTTTGTCACTCTTTGGGAAACATTCTGTTACAAAGTTATGTCATTCGGGTTAAAGAATGCCCGGGCAACTTATCAGCGAGCCATGGTTACCCTATTTCATGACATGATGCATCGAGAAATTGAGATATATGTGGATGACTTGATAGCCAAATCAAAAGAAGGAGAAAACCATTTGGAGAATCTTCGGAAGTTGTTTGAGCGTCTGAGAAAGCATTAGTTAAAGCTTAATCTAGCAAAATGCACCTTTGGGGCAACTTCTGGAAAGTTGCTCGGTTTCAAAGTGAGTAGGAGAGACATTGAAGTGGATCCAGATAAAGTGAAAGCAATTTTGGAAATGTCGCCTCCTCGTACAGAAAAAGAGGTTAGAGGGTTTTTGGGAAGGTTGAACTATATCGCCAGATTTATTTCCTAGCTAACCTCCACTTGTGAACCCATCTTCAAGCTATTGTGCAAGAATAACCCGAAACAATGGAACGAAGATTGCCAGACTACTTTCGAGAAGATTAAACAATACTTACAGAATCCTCCTGTATTGATACCCCCTGTGGCAGAAAGACCTTTGATTCAATACTTGACTGTCTCGAAAAGTTCTATGGGGTGTGTACTAGGACAACACGATTCGGCAGGAAAGATAGAGCACACTATATACTATCTTAGTAAGAAGTTCACAATTTGTGAAGCAAATTATTCCATGTTAGAGAAAACCTATTGTTCACTAGCATGGGCAGCACACAGGCTTCGACAATACATGTTGTATCATACTACATGGTTGATTTTCAGAATAGACCCAATAAAGTATATTTTTGAAAAACCATCACTGTCGAGAAGGATTGCAAAATGGTAGATGCTTCTATCAGAGTATGATATCCAATGTGTCACTCAGAAGGCTGTAAAAGGCAGTGCCATAGCAGACTATCTAGCAGACAGGGCAATTGATGATTTCAGGCCAATGAATCATGGTTTCCCATATGCCGAAGTTTTAACTATATCTGAAGAGAAAAAAAAATAGTTGAACAAAATAAGTGGACGATGTGTTTTGATGGGACCTCGAACGCAATAGGATATGGGATTGGAGCAGTATTGATATCACCAGAAGGAGATATCACCCCTTTCACCGCCAAGTTATATTTCATATGTACGAATAATGTGGCAGAATATGAGGCGTGCGCAATGGGGATTCAATCTGCAATAGACACCAACCTAAAAAAGTTGTAGGTTTATAGTGATTCACAGTTAGTGGTTAAACAGTTAAGTGATGAATGAGACACGAAAGATGGAAAGCTTATTCCCTATCACCAGCACATCAAAAAATTAACAAAGTCTTTTGATTGGATTGAGTTTGACCATATCCCGAGAGAAGAAAATCAGATTGCAGATGCTTTAGCTACCCTAGCATCCATGTTTGACATAGACCCAAAAGGGGAAGTCCTAGTGATTAAGATTGAGAAACGAGAAGTACAAGGGTACTGTTCAAATGTAGAGGGAGAAACGGATGGCAAACCATGGTATCATGATATCCAAGTATACCTCAAAGAGAAGATATATCTCGACGGAGTGTCAGACAATGAAAAACGTACCCTTAGAAGACTATCGGGGAGATTCTTCTTGAATGAAAACATCTTATATAAGAGGAATCACGGGATGGTGTTGCTACGATGTGTGGACGAGTTAGAAGCAAAGCAGATTATGGCAGAAATCCATGAAGGGTTGTGTGGAACTCATGCAAGTGGATATGCGATGGCGAAGAAGATAATTAGAGCTGGATATTACTGGTTGACGATGGAGAAAGACTACATCGGTTTTGCGATGAAGTGCCACAAATGTCAAATCTATGCAGATAGGACACATGTCCCAGTTAACCCTTTGCATGTCTTGACTTCACCATGACCTTTCTCGATGTGGGGAATAGATGTCATTGGATCGATTGAGCCTAAGGCTTCCAATGGACATTGATTTATCTTGGTAGCCATTGACTACTTCACGAAGTGGGTAGAAGCTTCCTCGTATGCCAATATGGAGTTCTCGAAAGAATAATCACTGATAATGAGACGAACTTTAACAGCAAAATGGTGAAAGATTTTTGTGAGCAATTCAAAATCGGACATCATAATTCAACACCATATCGCCCAAAAATGAATGGAGCAGTAGAAGCAGCAAACAAGAATATTATCGAAAACATGACAGTTAACTACAAGGATTGGCATGAGAAACTTCCTTTTCCCTTGTATGGATACCGGATGTCAGTACGCACATCCACAGGTGAAACACCGTTCTCCTTGGTTTATGGTACAGAGGCGGTTCTGCCAGTTGAGGTAGAGATCCCTCACTTCGGGTTTGTTTGGAAGCAGAATTAGAAGAATTGGAATGGATACAAACAAGGTATGAGCAGCTAAATTTGATTGAAGAACGGCGATTACGGGCCATCTATAAAGGGCAATTATACCAAAGACGTATGATGAGAGCACACAACAGGAAGATCTATCCTCATAGCTTTGAAGAAGGAGATTTGGTGTTGAAAATGATATTACCACCTCACAAAGATCATCGAGGAAAGTGGACTCCGAGCTATGAAGGACCTTATGTTGTGAAAAAGGCTTTCTCTAGTGGAGCATTGTGATTAACCACAATGGACGGAGATGACTTGTCTCACCCGGTAAATGCGGACGCCTTTAAGAGATATTACGCATAATGAAATAAAAATGATAATGCGATGCGCAAAAAACTGGGGCAGTTTTTAGCGCAGACCATAAGTTATCTCATTTTCAAGACTCAAATATTCCTTCTTTCCTCTTCAAATTATTCCTTCATATATTGTTATGCTAGTCAGCATTCGAGCATTCGCTTAATAAATTTTTTGAAATATTTCATATGGGAATCTATTATTTACCTCTTATCTTAATTACTCATCTTTCTCATGCATAGTCATATTACTAAGCTTATTCAAAACATAATATAATAGAATATATAAATAAATGATCGAAAATAGTACGTCGGTCAAAGATTGGAGCAGAAAGGGATACATTAAAAATGATTAGTGATTGCACAAGTGTATAAGGTGGCAGCGAACTTTATCATCATACTCTTATACATATGCATCAACTATTTTGAGATTTTCACAGACCCAATTTCATGATTTCGACTCTAAATTGACATGTTTTTCATATTAAAAGATTTTTAAAATTTTTGAGAATAAATGTCAGGTTGTCTATTGAATTAAAATATTTTTCGAGTTAAAGTACTATTTATCATCGGGATTCATTATGAGGATTAAAGTGGCCTTTCGATTAAGAGTTGGCCTTTGGATTAAAGATGCGGATTAAATTAGCCTTCCGATTAAGAGTTGGCATAAAGTTGAGGATTAAAGTGGCCTTCCGATTAAGAGTTGGCCTTTGGATTAAAGTTGCAGATTAAACTGGACTCACGATTAAGAGTTGGCCTTTGAATTAAAGTTATGGATTAAATTGACTTTCCGATTAAGAGTTGGTCGTTGGATTAAAATATTTCGTGGATTAAAATTCTCTTTAAATTTGAATTAAATCACTCCATGAATTAAAACTCGTGCAATTGGCATGCGTTTATTAAATTGTTGGTCAGATATAAGGAAGGCTCATATTTTGAATGGTGTCACGTAGTTTTAAATTCATTCTGGCAAAATTTGGATACAATACCTTTACGTGTCATTTACTGAGTAAAGTCCCGTAAAGGGGGGCAACTGTTGTACCCTATTTTTGTCTAGGGCCCAATTGATAAATTCAACCATAGGAGAGTCTCAAGATTAATATCACATGTAAGAAAAGAAATAAATAAGTAAACAATACAAAAATTTATTTTTAAACTAAGCACACATTAGATTTACCATTACATGGATTTATTAACTTTGATCCAATAAACCTAATTAGTAAGCCCAAGCAAACTAATCTGCCCATTAAAAATTCATAACCCAATATAGTACAAGATAAAACGGCCCAAGGTTAGTAAGCCCAAATGAGATGGACCGGATTCACTCAAATCAAAAGAAGAAGCCCAGTCCATAATTTAACTAACCCTAATTGGGATAGAAGACGTAGAGGATGAAAAGAGTAGAGAAAGTGCCGTCGTTAGAGAGAGAGAGCAACCAGAAAGGAAATAGAGAGGAATAAGAGCCGAAAACGAAAACAAGGAGGTTGATTAGGGTTTTAAAAAGGAAAGGTTACTTAGAGTTCATATGGGGAGTGATTTGGTGTCCGGAATATTGGAGAAAATCTTGCCAAAAAGGAAAGGAGGAGAGGTCGTCAGGGGTTCACACAAGGGTAGGGTTGAGAGTTTTAAAGATGAAGAATTTCCGGATTTATTTGAGGAAACAGATCGGGGTTAGGCATTGGTTTAGGAAGAAAAGAAGGATTTTTGAATTATTTGAGAAAGGAGATCGGTTTAGGTGGTATTTGGGGAATCCTTAAGGGATTAAGGGAGAAATTAGAAGAGAAACGAAATCAAAATTCAAGGGAAGATCGGGGATTGAAGAACTATAAATAGAGGGAGAGCTTCATTGTTGAAAGGACCGAAATTTTGGGGGGAGTACTCTGGTTGGTTTTTCTGCTTTCTGGAGAATTTTTAGCTCTTTCCTTTGGTTTTTCTTTCACATTTCTGGGGCTGCTGGGATTTGTCGATTCTTCCTTTCACTTGCTGCGATTCTTTCATTCTAAAAATTCATTCCTTTTTTTATTTACCTCTTGGAGGGCAGAGTGATTAGTCATTAGGAGAAGGGTTTCTGGCTTGGTGTGCTGAGTGGGTAAGCTCTCTCAATTATTTCTCTTCTAGTTCAGTGGCAGGTTTTATTGTTTGAATTGAGGTGCGGATGGCTTTTATGCCAAAGGATGAACAATTGTGATTCCCCACGGTTTTTTTTCTGTCAATATTTGAGATGTATGTTGATGACTGCCTGTTATGCTAGATAACTTCAAATATTTTTTTGGATGTTATGGTTGAAATTGGAGTTCTTGCATCTTTAGGTTTTGTTTAATAATCTAGAAGTATGATTCTGCCTATTAAATTTGGTGTTCAAGCATGAGGATGGCTGGGAGATGGTTGGATTTATTGATTCACTTGATTTCACTGTTTTTATACACATATCATTGCTTTAAGTTAATTTCTTGAACACTTATACATAATGATGATTCTTTATATGACAGACCTTGTAATTAAACTCCTTGAGTTTGTTTTTGTTATGTGATTAATAATCCCACTGTTATTTACTTGTTAAATAATCCTGTTATATCAGATTGTCTGATGTAAGGGTTTTATGGATGTATTTGTGGAGGTTTGGATGGTTGGAATGCCAAGTGAAGAACGGTTGGTTTATTCCATATTCGATATACAAAATTTTTTTGGTGATTTGAGAGGGACTTTATAATTTGAGTGTTAAATCAAGGAAAATACTTGTATATTCTGCCTCTGCTGATATGTTTTGGTTTCTATATGAATATTTCTGGTTTGGTTAATGGAAGTATGTGTCTGTATGTCTTTATTTCATTGTGTTATTCGTTCATGTTTTGAGATGGTAATACCATATTTAAGGAAATCGAAACTATGTACTTGCATTACTGATTTGGTGGATTGCTCATAACATGGAGAATTTGAGTTGGGCTCTTACTTGAATATAATGGGTAATCAATGGGCTATATAAATGGAGCATGTGGGCTTTGTATGTAAATGTGATTTATTTGTTTGGGTCAATGTATTGGGGCTTATTTCTATGGCTTATTTGTTTGAGTTTTGATTTTTTTTTATGTGGGTAATCATTAGATAAAGGTTTAATGGTTTGGGCCAATGGATTATATAACTATTTGAGCTTTGTGATTTATGAATATTTTGATTTAAAAATTGCATGAAAATAAAATTCTATGGGACATTTTTGTATGTTCATTGCATCAAAGCAATTGATTATAAGTTTTTTCAATTATGTTAATTTAATAACATGATTGAAATATTCGATTGCTAATATAAAAAAAAGGGAACCGAGATTGCATGTCATTCAACATTCTTCAACATTGTTAATATGCTATTTGAAACGTATTTATATGTGAATGTTGTTTGAAACGTGTTTATATGTGGATTGAATAAATGATTTAATGTTGTTTGATTTATGTGCTAATTATGTGATTTAATATTTTAATATGTTGGATTAGGGGATTTGCGATAATTGATATCGTATAATTTCCAAAAAAAAACTTGGTTCCAACATTTTATTTTTATTTTATCCTTGTTTTGTTTTTAGTTTTTATCTAAATCTTATTTTATTTTTATTTTATTCTTATTTATATCTTATTTTCGCTTATTTCTATTTTTATTTATCTATATCACATTTTATTTTATTTTTGTTTTATTTTTATTTATCTATATCCTATTTTATTCTTATCTCATTTTATTTTCGTTTTATTTTTATTTTTATTTTTATTTATATCTTATTTTATTTTATATCTTGTTTATTTTTGTTTTATTTTATTTTTCATATGTATCTATGTATAGATATATTTTTGCTCCATTTTTGTATTATTATTACTATCTTATCTTATCTTTTATAATTTTATTTATCATTATCTTTTTATATTATTTTTATCTCTATTTTTATTTTTATTTTACCTTATTTTTTTATTTATACTTTATTTTTATCTTATTTTTATTTTTATTATATATATAGATATATTTTTACTCTATTTTCGTATTATTATTATTATTATCATATTTTATTTTACTAACTTTATTCATTATTATCTTTATGTATTTTATACTATTTTATGTATTTTTTTATTTTATCTTTATCTCTATTTCTATTTTTATTTTACTTTATTTTTATTCATTATTATGTTATTTGTGGTTTATATTTTATTTTACTTTACTTTAAACTTGTGTATTATATAAAAATTATATTGAAAGTCTTAGCCTACGATGGAATCAACTTGGGAAATGCATTGGATGCATCATGGGAAAGATTCTTGAGGTGAGAGTGTTTCTTGGATAATTTGACCGTTGGATGGAAAAATCTCATGAACCTCAATGTTAGACTTTTAATATGATTTTTATATATATTTATAAAATTATTTTATTCTATTTTGATATAGCATTATATTTGCTTAAATTATTTTATCCTATATAGTTATTGTATTTTTCTAAAGACTATTTTTATCATATATAATTTTTGTATAATTTATATAATTATCGTACTTTATATACGTCACAATTAATATTTTCGGAAAAATCATTTAATGGGATAATAAAGGTTAAGTTGACAACTGTTTTTAAAACAGACGTTATGGGTGTTTCACACCTTCTCATACGTAACAAACTCACTTACTCGTTTTCTGGATTTTCGCAGACCAAATTTTTTTTTATGGTGACCAATTGCACCTATTACAATTGGTGGCTGACTCTTATAAAAATTTCTTTCGCAAAACCGATTGCGACAAAGGTCTACGCATGCTTGAACATATTGATACATGAAACAATGATCAGACTGTACGCAACAAATTTCGCGTGTAAATTAAATACACTTAAAATTTAGTACAAATTAAAAATTTGTAAATAAAAGTGGACTTGATCTCTTCTCTTCGAACGTGATCGTCATGTGCACAAATCCTCTGATTATCGATTGAATGGTTCGAGAAGAACGTAACGTTCTTAATCGGATTAAACAAATCCGTTCTAAGTCTTGGCTTGAACTTGAGACTTAGAGGAATTCTAAGAATTCCGAATTTGGAGATCTTGGACTAAGAGACTTGGCTTGAGACTTGAACTTCGACGAATTCAACGAATTCCGGATTTGGAGATCTTGGACTTGGAGCACTTCAACTTGAAGGAATTCTAAGAATTCCGGATTTGAGACTTGCACTTGATCTTGAAGAACTTGAACTTGAGACTTGAAGGAATTCTTGAATTCCGGATTTGGAGATCTTAGACTTGGAGAACTTGGCTTGAGACTTGAACTTGGAGGAATTCAACGAATTCCGGATTTGGAGCACTTCAACTTGAAGGAATTCTTGAATTCCGGATTTGAGACTTGCACTTGATCTTGAAGAACTTGAACTTGAGACTTGAAGAACTTGAAGGAATTCTTGAATTTCGATTTGAAGACTCGAACTTGAAGAACATGGATTTGAACTTGAAGGAATTCTTGAATTCCGATTTGAAGACTTGAACTTGAAGAACTTGGATTTGAACTTTAAGAACTTGAAAGAATTCTTGAATTCTGATTTGAAGACTTAGACTTGTGGAGAATTTGAGAGAGTTTTCCCAAAGTTTATAAACTTTATTTTCTCCTCCTCTTTCCACCAATAAGCTTGGTATTTATAGGAAAATAGAGAGGTGAAATTTACATGGCCTACCCTTGGCCTCAACTCTTGACATCAAGGGTATTGTAGACAAATCACTTGTTTAGTGATTATCTCTTTGATTTTATTTTTATTTTATTTTAATTTGGTTTGATTTGATTGAATTTGATATTATCTTAGACTTTATCCCTTCAACCAATTCAATTTGGTTTGGACTCTTCAAAATTTAATTTAAATTAATTAATTCAATTTAAAGGGCTCTAACAATTTAATTATTTTTTAATGTCTACAAATGCCCCCTCAAGACATAATTTATCAAAGATTAGGTAATTTAAGTCTTGAATTATTTAACAAGATTTGTTTTATCTAATCATAATTTGACTTGAATTATTTCAACTATTTGGAGTAGGAGACCTATCTGGCTTAAGAGAATGGTGGACTCAGAAGTCATCCTGTTATAATAAAGACTTTTGTCGTCAACTTTTTCATGTTGATATTTCTCCCTTAATGGAAAAGGTTGTTGAATACTTTAATGACATTGATGATTTTCTTCATGAGGAGAATGACATTATGCATCTTCCATCTCTAGAAGAAAAACAAAAGGAGTTGGCTTCTTTGGAAGATCTTATTTATGTTCGCATGCTTATTGTTCCAGATTTGACCAAGGAACGCCACAAGGTAGAGGCAGAACAAAAGGAAGTTAGACTTGAGATTTCTCATCTAGAGATGCAAGACAATATTTTGTCCTCCAAACTTAGCTCCATTGATGAGAAAATGAAGAAAGAAAGTGAGGACCTTAATCAATTGAAGGAATCTCATTCAAAGTTAGAGAAGCTCCAAATTAAAGATGTCACCACAACTGAATTGATTGCTAGACGAAGAGCAACTTTAGAAGAAGGATTTTGTGGACTAGCAAATTGGATCAATAAGCATTAGACTTATTATTTCTTTATTTATTCTTGCATTTTTTTTAGCTAGTTCTTTTCCTTCATGTAACAAACATTCATATCAATGAATTTTCTTGCTCTATTTTTTTTAGAATATCTTGTTGCACCATCAAGTACATACAAATGTTATCTCAAAGAAGAAACATTAGAACTCATTTCTATATGAATACATATTGTCTCAAACAAAGGAAAATATTTTTTTTTTGAATTTGACTGAACTTGAGAATTTTCAAGCTGCCTACGTACCCCTTTTGAGAAGGATCAAGTAAAACGTAGTTCCATGCAAGGATTTTTTTTCCGCCTAGACCGCCCTTTCCGGTTTTCAATCTAGCATTTTTTTTTTCTCTTTTTTGCCTAGACCGCCCTTTCGAGTTTTCAATCTAGCGAGTTTTTTTTAAATGCCATTCATAGTTTATACTCATATGGGCAAGGAGTATTACAATTTATTTCTAAGCGTAAAAACGCTTCAAAATTTTTGCATTGATAGGTCCGATCCGTAGACCATCCTTGTCGACAATCTTGTAAGCACCATTTGAGTAAACTTCCATGACTACATAAGGTCCATCCCATTTGGGTAGGAACTTGCCCCTAGTCCGACGAGTGATCACGATTGGTCTTCTTATAGCCAAGACCAAATCTCCTACTTGGAATGATCGAGGACTTACTTTTTTATTAAAAGCTCTGGACATACGAGCTTGATAACATTCTAGTCGCTTTTGAGCTTCTAGTCTTCTTTCATCTAAGGATTCAAGTTCTTCCAACCCTAATTGGGCATATTTCTCTGTTGTAAGGCCTTCCTGGATAGCAATCCTGAGAGACGGAATTTGACATTCCAATGGAATCACTGCTTCAACGCCATAAACAAAAGAATATGGTGTGGCTTGTGTTGGTGTTCGATAAGTTATTCGGTAGGCCCACAAAGCTTCTCCTACCCTTTCATGCCAATCCCTCTTTGACTTGGAGACAAATTTCTTTAGCAAATTGCAGAGAGTTTTGTTAAAGGCTTCTGCAAGTCCATTCGTTGCAGCGTTGTACATGGAGGAATTATGTTGGACAAAATGAAACTTTTGACAAAGTTTGTCCATTAGGCTATTATAGAATGGCTTCCCATTATCAGTAATGATATATCAGGGAACTCCATACCTATAGATGATTTGACCTTGGATAAAATCTACAACGGTCTCTTTTTTAACTTCTTTTAATGGAAGTGCTTCTGCCCATCTTGAGAAATAATTCGTAGCTGCCAAGATATACAAGTGGCCAGCGAAAGATTTTGGATTTATGGGTCCTATAACATCCAAACCCCAGACATCAAAAGGCCATGAAGCAACAGTCGGATGTAAGGGTTCTGGTGGTTGATGTATAAAATTCGCATGAATTTGACAAGCTTCACATCTTTTGGCATGGTCCATAGAATCTTTTACCATGGTTGACCAATAATATCCCATTCTTTTTATTCGAAAGTGAAGTTTTGGTCCAGACTGGTGAGCTCCACATATCCCAGAATGTGCCTCTTCCAACACTTGATTTGCTTCTTCTTTGCTTCTTCCAACATCGTCAAAAGAACACCGATAAAGCGTATATTTGTAAAATAAGGGGGCACGTCGTCTGAGTTCAGTCTTGTGACGATGATCACTTGGTAACTTTCCGTACTGAAGAAAGTTAATGATTGGCTGGCTCCAATCTTCATTTTCAATTTCGACCACCGAGATATTATTATTGACTTTCACTTCATCTCTATCTTCATCTTCATCTTCAAATGTCCATGATGGAATGATCCATTTTTGAGAAATGGACCTAATTGTGATGTCTTTATCAGAATTAGCTAATACAATAGCTAAATTGGCCAATGCATCTGCTTCTCGATTTTCATTCCTTGGGACACGGATAATACTAACCAAGTCAAATTGTTCCAAAAGTTTTGCTGCATGCTTTTGGTAAGGAATTAAATCAAGCTTTCGGACTTCATATTTTGGTAAGAGTTGGTTGACTACCAACTTAGAATCTCCAAAAACTTCAAGCTATCCGAGTTGCATTTCCAAAGCCATTTCCAAGCCAATTATCAAGGATTGGTATTCTGCCATATTATTGGAACATGTTTCCATCAACGTGGAGGAAAAAGGCATGACTTCATCTTGAGGAGTAACAAAAATTACTCCAGCTCTCGCACCATATTTTTGAGCAGCACCATCAAAGAACAATCTCTATGATGGTATTACATCGGTGAAGAAGACTTCTTCATCCTGGAACTCTTCTAGAAGTTCCCACTCTGCTGGAATCGGTTGGTCCGCTAGAAAATCCGCTAAAACTTGCCCTTTTATAGCCTTTTGAGGCACAAAGACAATATCAAACTCCGATAGAATAAGTGCCCACTTCGCTAGTCTTCCAGATAAAACCAGTCTTGACATAAGAAATTTAAGTGGATCCGCCTTTGAGATTAAGTGAATCTCATGTGTAAGCATATAATGTTTTAGCTTATTTGTTACAAAGACTAATGCTAGCACACCTTTTCAATTGGCGTATAATTTAACTCTTCGCCTACCAACGTATGACTCACGTAGTACGATGTACTTTCTTTCCCTTCGTCATTCACATGTCTAAGAAGTGCTCCTAAGGATCGCTCTTGGGCAGCAACATATAGGATTAATGGCTTTCCAGGAATTGGCGCCATCAGTACAGGAGGTGTAAAATCCCGTAAAAAAATTACGTATTTAAAAAAAACAAAATACTAATAATAATATTAATATTAATAACTAAATTAAAATGAAAGTATATATGTATATGTTGTATATGTTGTGGGGCACCATACATGAATTATATATATATAAGGTAAGGATAAGTACAAAAAAAAAAAAAAAAAATACGAAAAAGATACAAAAGTGAAGCCTTATCTTCACTTTCACGCCATTCTCATTTCTTCCCGTTTCTTCCCCTTTCTTCCCATTCCTCTACCTTTGTTTCACAAACAACTAGATCAACCTCTCCAACAATACTTCTTCCATCCTTCCAAGTCAAAAATCATCATTCAATTTGTTCATCTTCAAAGTTTTTCAAGGTAAAAATTAGAAAAAATCTCAACTTATTTTCTTGGATTTCTTCTTTTATGTAACCCAACTTTTCTCTTATTTTTGTTGAAGATTCTTGGCACCATAACACCAACCAAGCTTGATTCAAAGATCTTTACCTAATTTCCATCACTATTAGGTAAGGGGTTTTAACAAATTTCAAGTATTTCAACACTTTACAAAAAAATCTAGGTTTTTTTTAGGGAATTTAGGAATTCCGAAAATTAAGATTAATTCTTTGGTTTTAGCAATTTAGTTAGGCTTATATTGTGTTGAATTGTTGGGTTTAGGTGGGAATTTAGAAAATCCAAAGGGGGATTTGCTCTTGAAGTAGAAATTGGAAAGAAAAAAAAGGAAGATTTTCCTAGGCTAAAAATTGTTAAGTGAATGTTAGGTTAGTTTGAAAAAAATATGTATTGAGGTTTTGATATCTATTTTCTGTATTAGAAGTTTGAACTTGAGGAAATTGAATTGCGTTTATTTTTACTAAATAGGTTAGAGCATTTACTTGGAAAAGACTCGGTTCGGCGGTATAGATTGTGCGTTGTCGACAAGAGGTAGGGATTTCTCCTTCTTCGGTTAAATTCTTCTCGTTCCTTTAAAGCCTTAAAAGTTGTTTCCTCGAAATCTTCTATATCGTATTAATTGTTATAAACTCATTTGGGCTACTCTTGATTGTTCCAAGGGAGCCAAACCCGTTACATGATTCGTTGTATGACCTTTTCCTGAATTGTTTTCTTAAATTTGTATATATGCATTTACCCCTAAACGTGTTGACTTCGATTGACACGTATTTGACTCTTCATGTGATGTGCTTATGTGATATAGCATTTAAATGGTTTTTAATGTGCATTTAGTGGCATGATGGGTCACCGGGTGAGGAGCTCGGGTGTTTCCATGTTAGGAGTGATGATTCGGGGTTGAGAATTTTGTTATGGTATGGATGTAGAAAATAGAAACGTACGACGGATTTACACCTTCTTCATGGATTTATCGTGCAAACCGATATACGGTGCCGGTGAATATGAAGTAGGGTACGGGTGTGGGAGCGATCCACAACCCTTCGGAGTCATGGGATGGGTGTTTGGAGGTTCGGATGGGTGTACGGAGACATTTTTCTACATAGCATTTTTGATGCATTCATTCCGTTCTTCACATTTCCGCCTTGTTTGATACTCTTATTTGATATCCCTACTGAGCATTCGGCTCACCCTATTTATTCTTTCCCTTTCAGGTGAGCCATCCACTAGTACGGATCCTCCAGATCAGCAGAACGGGGCGTGACTGTGGTGGCCCGACTTAGTAGAGTCATCTTGGGGTGCATTTAGGTGTTTGTTTCCTTTTATTTATGTTATGGTTTTTTTGTTATTTTGAGTAGTTGGATTCTTGTGTTGTTGTGGCTATTTTGGAAGGGCCAGGAGAGGACTCCGTGTGATCGGGACTCCTGTGCCGTATATATGTATGTAAGTGTTGTGGAACCCCTGAGGGGCTGTCATTGTGGAGGATGTATGTAGTTGCTGGATTGGATATAGAAGTGCATTTTCTTTGTATTTTGTGCAGGGTGGCATTCCTCAATTTACGGGGAGATGCTGCCGAATTTTTATTTTAAGTTTATGTCAGCTTGTGACGGGTCTAGTGTGAATACTTGTCATTTTGTTGTTTAGGTCACGTTCCTTGGATCGGGGCGTGACAGGAGGATTTTGGAGATGACTCAGAATCACGTTCTTTTTCGCTGATTTCCTTAATAGTGACATGGTTGATAGAAACAACCATTTTTTCTTTACCTTTACTTCCAGCTGTAACTTTACGTCTACGACATCTTTGTCTAGTCTGTTTCTTCGGCTTCTCTTTTTGGACTTTTGGTCCGAGCCTAGAAAATACAGAGACTATTTGGATGGACTTCACTTGGCTTGATGTTGATGGATTATCAACTAGCCGTTCAAATACAAAAATTCGAGTATTTTGCTCTTTTATTTGGCTCAAAGCAGGAGACTTTACCGGCATTTCATCCTCATACTCAAATATTTGCACCATGATCGGGTTTGCTGATGCTTTCTTTGCTCTAATTCTGATAGGGCGTGAATTTTGAGACTCATGTCCCAATTCGTGCTTTGGTTGTGGAATAGATATTCGTTGTTTATTTATCACTGGAGCTCTTCCACTAGAAAGAACAGTATCAAGGTCACCAAGTTTGCGAGGTTCCCCTTTTCCATATCCAGCTTTCTCAAAAAGTTTCTTCACGTGCGGATCAAACCATGCTTTTGAATGGTCTTCTGAAGCTTTAGGAAACTCAGCTTCCTCAATATCTTTTGGTGTAGGAATCACTTTCTCAATAGAAGGAGTCGGAAGAGTCAAATCTCCCTTGAGAATGTCAACATCACACTTAGACAGCTCAATTTTCGATGATTCTTTTACAAACATTCTTGACAAGATATTGTCAGTTGAGTCATCTTTTTCTTCATTTTTAGATTCTGGAATCAGCGCTGGAAGAGCTTCTTGGGGAATATTTTCTTTTTGATAAAATTTAGTGTCCACAAAATGAGACTCCTCACTTGTGAACGGTCTTGACTCAGGTACAATGCATTTCTCTTCACCATCTCGGGTATACTTGGAGCATTGGTGCCATGTTGAAGCAATTACCCTTGTCTCATGTAGCAATCCTGGAAGTAATTCATAGGATGTTTTTGAGTCAATTACATGAAATAGGGTCGATGAAATTAATTCACCCATTTCTATTTTCAATTAGATTGTGCCAATGGCACGTTGCCCTTTTTGATTGAAGCCTTGGATCGTAAGTTTGCTTTTGGAAAGCTCATTCATCGAGATTCCAAGCTTTCTCAATGTATGGATTGGCATAATGTTTACAGCAGATCCATAGTCAATGAGGATTCAAGAGACTTTGTGCTCTCGTATTAGTCCACTAACATAAAGTGGTATATTATGAAGTCTAGTCCCAAGTTGTAAGTCATCGTCTGTGAAAGTAATGGTTGTCATACAATCAACAGCACTAACTTTACTTATATGAGAAAATACTTTCCCTCTATATTCTTTCGGATTGAGCAACATTTGAACTAAAGCCAAACGAATATCCATAGGGAGGTCGAGAGCTTCTGAGATGTTCATAGTGAAGAGTGAAGTAACAACTCCTTTTTCCTTAACACTGGAGGTTTCCCTCTTGGAACTATCTTTTTCTTCTTGTGACTCTTTAGAGTCCATTGCTTATCACATATGTCGTCATATGTTCATCTAGAAAGTAATCTCTTAGAAAGTATTCCTTAAGAGTTACTTCTTTTTGGGGAGTTAAATGAGTGTCATTCGGCTTAGCATCAACAAATGTCTTTCTTCCCAATCGATGTTTAGATCGAGATTTCTTATTTTTCCTCCTAAGGTCGGACTCTCCATCAACAGTAGGAATCGGACTTGGAAGAGCCAAATTTTGATTCGGACGGGATGCACGTCCTCTTCGACTTTTTACTTCCACCCAACCTTCATCTTGGGCCAGCAGTTCTTCCATATAATACCAACGAACTGGTTGGTTTTTTTAGGACCATTCACTTTGGAGGAAATCTTCGAGATCCAATGAAGGTGTTACCAAGTCCCACAACTTTTGTGGTATATACTTCTCTTTTTTGGTAATGAAAGTTGACAACTCATCACCTACTTCATCTTCGGACTCAGATGATGATTCTCACATATCCATATCATCAATCATGATTTCCAAGAGATTACTTTCCAGAAGAACATATGACAACATATGTGATAAGTGCAGTGGACTCCAAAGAGTCAAAAGAAGAAAAAGACGATTGTAAGAGGGAAACCCCTAATGATGAGGAAAAAAGAGTTGTTACTTCACTCCGAGAAATCCCTTCCAATATGAACATCTTAGAAGCTCTCGACCTCCCTACAGATACTCGTTTGGCTTTAGTTCAAACGTTGCTCAATCCGAAAGAATATAGAGAAAAAGTATTTTCCCATATAAGTAAAGTTAGTTCTGTTGATTGTATGGCAACCATTACTTTCATAGATGATGACTTACAACTTGGGACGAGACTTCATAATAGACTATTTTATGTTAGTGGACTAATACGAGAGCACAAAGTCTCTCGAATCCTCATTGACTGTGGATCTTCTGTAAATATTATGCCAATCCATACATTGAGAAAGCTTACAATCTCTGTGAATGAGCTTTCCAAAAGCAAACTTATGATCCAAGGCTTCAATCAAAAAGGGCAACGTGCCATTGGCACAATCCGGTTGAAAATAGAGATGGGTGAATTAATTTCATCAGCCCTAGTTCATGTAATTGACTCAAAAACATCCTATGAATTACTTCTAGGACGTGTTTGGCTGCACGAGACTAGGGTAATTGCTTCAACATGACACCAATGCTTCAAGTACACCCGAGATGGTGAAGAGAAATGCATTGTAGCTGAGTCAAAATCGTGCACAAGCGAAGAGTCTCACTTTCCGGATGCTAAATTTTACCAAAAGGAAAATATTCCCCAAGAAGCTCTTCTAGTATTGATTCCAGAATCCAAAAATGAAGAAAAAGATAACTCAACTGAGAACATCTTGTCAAGAATGTTTGTAAAAGAATCACCGAAAATTGAGCTGTCTAAGTGTGATGTTGACATTCTCAAGGGAGATTTGACTCTTCCGACTCCTTCTATTGAGAAAGTGATTCCTACACCAAAAGATATTGAGGAGGCTAAGTTTCCTAAAGCTTCAGAAGACCATTCAAAAGCATGGTTTGATCCGCACGTGAAGAAACTTTTTGAGAAAGCTGGATATGGAAAAGGGGAACCTCGCAAACTTGGTGACCTTGATACTGTTCTTTCTAGTGGAAGAGCTCCAGTGATAAATAAACAACGAATATCTATTCCACAACCAAAGCACGAATTGGGACATGAGTCTCAAAATTCACGCCCTATCAGAATTAGAGCAAAGAAAGCATCAGCAAACCCGATCATGGTGCAAATATTTGAGTATGAGGATGAAATGCCGGTAAAGTCTCCTGCTTTGAGCCAAATAAAAGAGCAAAATACTCGAATTTTTATATTTGAACGGCTAGGTGATAATCCATCAACATCAAGCCAAGTGAAGTCCATCCAAATAGTCTCTGTATTTTCTAGGCTCGGACCAAAAGTCCAAAAAGAGAAGCCGAAGAAACAGACTAGACAAAGACGTCGTAGACGTAAAGTTACAGCTGAAAGTAAAGGTAAAGAAAAAATGGTTGTTTCTATCAACCATGTCACTATTGAAGAAATCGGTGAAAAGAAAAATGGTTATGAGTCATCTTCTGATGAAGACACTACATTGGTACCTCCTATCTTTGAAGAAGGGGGCAAGCTACATTTGACGATCTCAAACAGATTAATCTTGGAACTGAAGTTTATCCAAGACTAACTTTTGTTAGCACATTTTTAAGTCTAGAAGAAGCAACAAAATACGTCCAGCTTTTGCAAGAATACATAGATGTGTTTGTATGGACTTATAAACAAATGCACGGGTTGGATCCAAGGGTCGCTGTCCATAACTTGTCTATCAAACATGGAGTGCGGCCTATCAAACAAACTCAGAGGCGATTCCGACCAGAGTTGATCCCAAAGATTGAGAATGAAGTCAATAAGCTAATTGAAGCTGGATTTATTCGAGAAGTCAAATACCCTACATGGATCGCAAACATTGTTCCAGTCATGAAAAAGAATGGACAACTCTGGGTCTGTGTTGATTTTAGAGACCTGAATAAAGCATGTCCAAAGGATGATTTTCCATTACCAATTACAAAGCTAATGGTAGATGCAACTACTGGACATGAAGTGTTATCCTTCATGGATGGCTCGACTGGATACAATCAAATTCGGATGAACCCAAAGGATGAAGAGTTCACTGCATTCCGTACTCCAAAAGGGATATATTGTTACAAAGTTATGCCCTTTGGATTGAAGAATGCCGGAGCCACGTATCAACGTGCCATGCAAAAAATCTTTGATGACATGTTGCACAAAAGGGTGGAATGTTATGTGGACGACTTAGTCATAAAGACCAGAGATCGTGAAAATCATTTAGAGGATCTACGAGTTATCTTTGAAAGACTTCGTCGATTTCAATTAAAAATGATTCCTCTCAAGTGTGCTTTTGGCTTCACTTCTGGAAAGTTTCTTGGGTTTATTGTACGGCATCGAGGTATTGAGATTGATCAAACAAAGATCAACGCCACTCTAAAGATGCCAGAGCCAACTAATTTACATGAGCTGAAAAGCTTGCAATGAAAGCTCGCATATATTAGAAGGTTTATTTCAAACCTTGCTGGACAATATCATCCTTTCAATAAGTTGATGAAAAAGGAAATCCCATTTAAATGGGATGATACTTGCCGAAATGCATTTAATAGTATTAAGGAGTATCTCCAAAATCGTCCTGTACTGATGGCGCCAATTCCTGGAAAGCCGTTAATCCTATATATTGTTGCCCAAGAGCGATCCTTAGGAGCACTTCTTGGACAAGTGAATGACGAAGGGAAAGAAAGTGCATCGTACTACGTGAGTCGTACGTTGGTAGGCCCGGAGTTAAATTATACTCCAATTGAAAAGGTGCGTCTAGCATTAGTCTTTGTAACAAAGAAGCTAAGACATTATATGCTTGCACATGAGATTTACTTAATCTCAAAGGCAGATCCACTTAAATTCCTTATGTCAAGACCGGTTTTATCTGGAAGACTAGCGAAGTGGGCACTTCTTCTATCGAAGTTTGATACTGTCTTTGTGCCTCAAAAGGCTATAAAAGGGCAAGTTTTAGCGGATTTTCTAGAGAACCATCCGATTCCAACAGAGTGGGAACTTCCAGAAGAGTTCCCGGATCAAGAAGTCTTCTTCATCGATGTAATACCATCATAGAGATTGTTCTTTGATGGTGCTGCTCGAAAATATGGTGCTGGAGCTGGAGTAGTTTTTGTTACTCCTCAAGATGAAGTCATGCATTTCTCCTTCACGTTGATGGAAACATGTTCCAATAATGTGGCAGAATACCAAGCCTTGATAATTGGCTTTGAAATGGCTTTGGAAATGCAACTCGGACAACTTGAAGTTTTTGGAGATTTTAAGTTGGTATTCAACCAACTCTTATCAAAATATGAAGTCCGAAAGCTTGATTTAATTCCTTACCAAAAGCATGCGGCAAAACTTTTGAAACAATTTGACTTGGTTAGTATTATCAATGTCCCAAGGAATGAAAATCGGCAAGCAGATGCATTGGCCAATTTAGCTATTTTATTATCTAACTGTGATGTCTTTATCAGAATCAGCTAATACAATAGCTAAATTGGTCAATGCATCTGCTTGTCAATTTTCATTCCTTGGGACATGGATAATACTAACCAAGTCAAATTGTTCCAAAAGTTTTGCTGCATGCTTTTGGTACGGAATTAAATCAAGCTTTCGAACTTCATATTTTGATAAGAGTTGGTTGACTACCAACTTAGAATCTCCAAAAACTTTAAGTTGTCCGAGTTGCATTTCCAAAGCCATTTCCAAGCCCATTATCAAGGCTTGGTATTCTGCCACATTATTGGAACATGTTTCCATCAACGTGAAGGAGAAAGGCATGACTTCGTCTTGAGGAGTAACAAAAACTACTCCATCTCTCATACCATATTTTCGAGTAGCACCATCAAAGAACAATCTCCATGATGGTATTACATCGGTGAAGAAGACTTCTTCATCCGGGAACTCTTCTGGAAGTTCCCACTCTGCTGGAATCGGATGGTCCGCTAGAAAATCCGCTAAAACTTGCCCTTTTATAGCCTTTTGAGGCACAAAGACAATATCAAACTCCGATAGAAGAATTGCCCACTTCGCTAGTCTTCCAGATAAAACCGGTCTTGACATAAGGAATTTAAGTGGATCCGCCTTTGAGATTAAGTGAATCTCATGTGCAAGCATATAATGTCTTACCTTCTTTGTTACAAAGAATAATGCTGGACACACCTTTTCAATTGGTGCATAATTTAACTCCTACCAACGTACGACTCACGTAGTACGATGCACTTTCTTTCCCTTCGTCATTCACTTGTCTAAGAAGTTCTCCTAAGGATCGCTCTCGGGCAGCAATATATAGGATTAACGGCTTTCCAAGAATTGGCGCCATCTATACAGGAGGATTTTGGAGATACTCCTTAATACTATTAAATGCATTTCGACAAGTATCATCCCATTTAAATGGGATTTCCTTTTTAATCAACTTATTGAAAGGATGATATCGTCCAGCAAGGTTTGAAATAAACCTTCTAATATATGCGAGCTTTCCTTGCAAGCTTTTCAGCTCATGTAAATTAGTTGGCTCTGGCATCTTTAGAATGGCGTTGATATTTGTTTGATCAATCTCAATACCTCGATGCCATACAATGAACCCAAGAAACTTTCCAGAAGTGACGTCAAAAGCACACTTCAGAGGATTCATTTTTAATTGAAATCGATGAAGTCTTTCAAAGATAACTCGTAGATCCTCTAAATGATTTTCACGATCTTTGGTCTTTATGACTAAGTCGTCCACATAACATTCCACCCTTTTATGCAACATGTCATCAAAGATATTTTCCATGGCACGTTGATACGTGGCTCCGGCATTCTTCAATCCAAAGGGCATAACTTTGTAACAATATATCCCTTTTGGAGCACAGAATGTAGTGAACTCTTCGTCCTTTGGGTTCATCCGAATTTTATTGTATCCAGACGAGCCATCCATGAGGGATAACACTTCATGTCCAGTAGTTGCATCTACCATTAGCTCTGTAATTGGTAATGGAAAATCATCCTTTGGACATGTTTTATTTAGGTCTCTAAAATCAACACAGACCCGGAGTTGTCCATTCTTCTTCACAACTCGAACAATATTTGCGATCCATAAAGGGTATTTGACTTCTCGAATAAATCCAGCTTCAATTAGCTTATTGACTTCATTCTCAATCTTTGGGATCAATTCCGGTTGAAATCGCCTCTGAGTTTGTTTGATAGGACGCACTCCATGTTTGATAGACAAGTTATGGACAGCGATCCTTGGATTCAGCCCTGGCATTTCTTTGTAAGTCCATGCAAATACATCTATGTATTCTTGCAAAAGCTGGACGTATTTTGTTTCTTCTTCTAGACTTAAAAGCGTGCTAACAAATGTTGGCCTTGGATGAGCTTCAATTCCAAGATTGATCTGTTTGTGATCGTCAACCGTAGCTTGCCCCCCTTCTTCAAAGGTAGGAGGTGCCAATGAAGTTTCTTTATTAGAAGATGACTCAGAATCACGTTCCTTTTCGTCGATTTCCTCAATAGTGACATGGTTGATAGAAACAACCATTTTTCTTTACCTTTACTTCCAGCTGTAACTTTACGTCTACGACGTCTTTGTCTAGTCTGTTTCTTTGGCTTCTCATTTTGGACTTTTGGTCCAAGCCTAGAAAATACAGAGACTTTTTGGATGGACTTCACTTGGCTTGATGTTGATGGATTATCACCTAGTCGTTCAAATAACAAAATTCGAGTATTTTGCTCTTGTATTTGGCTCAAAGCAAAAGACTTTACAGGCATTTCATCCTCATACTCAAATATTTGCACCATGATCGAGTTTGCTGATGCTTTCTTTGCTATAATTCTGATAGGACGCGAATTTTGAGACTCATGTCCCAATCCGTGCTTTGGTTATGGAATAGATATTCCTTGTTTATTTATCACTGGAGCTCTTCCACTAGAAAGAACAGTATCAAGGTCACCAAGTTTACGAGGTTCTCCTTTTCCATATCCAGCTTTCTCAAAAAGTTTCTTCACGCGCGGATCAAACCATGCGTTTGAATGGTCTTTTGAAGCTTTAGGAAACTCAGCTTCCTCAATATCTTTTGGTGTAGGAATCACTTTCTCAATAGAAGGAGTCGGAAGAGTCAAATCTCCCTTGAGAATGTCAACATCACACTTTGACAGCTCAATTTTTGGTGATTCTTTTACAAACATTCTTGACAAGATGTTCTTAGTTGAGTTATCTTTTTCTTCATTTTTGGATTCTGGAATCAATATTGGAAGAGGTTCTTGGGGAATATTTTCTTTTTGGTAGAATTTAGCATCCGCAAAGTGAGACTCTTCGTTTGTGAACGATTTTGACTCAGCTACAATGCATTTCTCTTCACCATCTCGGGTGTACTTGAAGCATTGGTGCCATGTTGAAGCTATTACCCCAGTCTCGTGCAGCCAAACACGTCCTAGAAGTAATTCATAGGATGTTTTTGAGTCGATTACATGAACTAGGGCTGATGAAATTAATTCACCCATCTCTATTTTCAACTGGATTGTGCCAATGGCACGTTGCCCTTTTTGATTGAAGCCTTGGATCATAAGTTTGATTTTGGAAAGCTCATTCACCGAGATTGCAAGCTTTCTCAATGTATGGATTGGCATAATATTTACAACAGATCCACAATCAATGAGGATTCGAGAGACTTTGTGCTCTCGTATTAGTCCACTAACATAAAGTGGTCTATTATGAAGTCTCGTCCCAAGTTGTAAGTCATCATCTGTGAAAGTAATGGTTGCCATACAATCAACAGAACTAACTTTACTTATATGGGAAAATTCTTTCCCTCTATATTCTTTCGAATTGAGCAACGTTTGAACTAAAGCCAAACGAGTATCCGTAGGGAGGTCGAGAGCTTCTAAGATGTTCATATTGGAAGGGATTTCTCGGAGTGAAGTAAGAACTCTTTTTTCCTCATCATTGGGGGTTTCCCTCTTACAATTGTCTTTTTCTTCTTTTGACTCTTTGGAGTCCACTGCACTTATCACATATGTTGTCATATGCTCTTCTGGAAATTAATCTTTCGGAAACTATTCCTTAAGAGTTACCTTTTTTTGGGGAGTTGAATGAGTTTCATTCATCTTAGTATCAACGCAGGTCTTTCTTCGACTTCTTTTCGGTCGATTTTTAGCTCGAGAGCTCTTATTTTCGTTTCTAAGGCCAGACTCTTCATTTGGAATAGTAGGCATTGGACTTGGAAGAGCCAAAATTTGATTTGGACGGGATACACGTCCTCTCCGACTTCTTACCCAACCTTCATCTTTGAGATCCAATGAAGGTGTTGCCAAGTCCCACAACTTTTGTGATCTATACTTCTCTTTTTTTTTAATGAAAGTTGACTACCCATCACCTACTTCATCTTCGGACTCAGATGATGATTCCCACACATCTAAATCATCAGTCATGATTTCATACAAAGTTGGCCTATTTGGAGCTTGTAATGGAGACATTCTTGGATATGCGTAGATTGTAGTAGCTTCACCATCTACAATAAACTGGACCCTTACGGCTCCTTCAAGTAGCTTAGCAATTAGCTCTATATTTGATGTTTCCTCTTTATGAGATAAGAAGATGGATCGATCTTCTACTTGTAGTGGAATATGATCAAATGATCCAAAAGTCACCATCACGCAATTAGCTTTGGCATTACTAGTAAGATCAAGATTGATCTTGCTTTCCCTAGTCAATCGCATGATTATGTCTTTCAGGAAAAAACATTTCTCAATCGGATGACTGATGATTTGGTGATAGTTACAATACTTAGGATTGTCAATTCGACCAACTTCTTCTAGCCTCTTTGAAGTGGGAAGCTCTATGATATTTTGCTCAAGCAGTTGGTCTAGAATTTCAGACACTTTGGAATCCAAAAATGGGTATTCCTTTTCTTGCATTTGTTTCAAAGTTGGTCGTTCCTTGAATTTAGTTTGATCTTTACGAGTCTTAGACGCGAATTTAGATTTCTGTGTGGAAATCTTGACTGGATTAGTTGTGACAGCCATGGATTCTTTAGTTCGAGAAGGCTTTGAATCCTTCTTCACTTCTTTCATTGCTTCTTTCTTTTCCCGAGGATCACTTGGCAAATAGCTTCCTTGCCTTGCTATTTGAATTTTCGGGTCATGGGCTCGAGTTGCAAGTTCCTCGAAGGAATGAGGCATATTAGCTTGAAGGTTATACAGTAACCCCCAATGCATTCCTTGAACACACATATCAATGGAAGAGATTTCTCTTATACTTTCCTTGCAATTTAGAACAAGGTTTCTCCAACGCTCAATATACTCAACCACAGCTTCTTCCTTATTCTATCTCATTCTGGCAAGTTCTGGCATACTAACAGTCCGTCGAGTGCTGTAGAAGCGAGTTAGAAATTGGTGCTCAAGTTGATCCCAAACTTCAATAGAGCTAGCTGGAAGATCAGTATACCATTCAAATGTTGTTCCTTCTAGGGAACGCACGAATTATTTTACCATTGAGTCACCAAACGTGCCTGCATTATTGCAAGTTTCGATGAAATGAGCAACATGTTGTTTCGGGTTACCCTTTCCATCAAATTGTTGGAACTTAGGGGGCTGATAACCCCATGGCATGCAAATCTCATCAATTTGACGACTATAAGGTTTTGCATAAACCAAAGATGATTGCGGGGCTCCGCCATATTGAGCCCGGATTGTATCAACAATCATATTTTAGAGTTGATTGACATAGGGTGAAGCAACAGATAAGTGGGTAGAATCGCGAAGAGCATTTTGTGTTGTCACACCATCTTGATCTTCTTGCCTTTGTTGAGCTTTAAGAGAATTTGAACTTTCTGGTGCTTTTCCTTCTCTTGAAACAAAAGTTTCGTGATTGGACTTAGGGAATCCATTCACTTTATGAGTGCAGCAATTTGTTTGTCCTTCTCTTCCAAGGATTTTGTCATTTGCTCCATGGCGGAAGTCATTTGTTTCAGCTGATCTTCTGAACTTGTTGTCGCCTCAGTCATCATGACTGACACGGGAACATCAGATTCTGATGTAGTGATGTCGGACGCATCACACTTCCATGATGTCCACTACTCATTATGAGACTTGGACTTGTGATCATCATCTGAGTCACTGGAATATACATATTCCCTTTCTTTTGATTCGGGAGATTTGGACTCATGCTTTGAAGGAGAGGTGTAATCACCCCACTTTCGTGATGCCAACTTCATTGAATAAGATTCAAATTCAGATTCATCATCTGAGGATTTGGAATGTACATCTTCCGTAGATTTGGACTTGGACTTAGACTTAGTCTTAGTCTCAAGGGACTTCTTCTTACCATTGATTGAGAACTTCTTCAATGGAGAAGTCAATTGTGATTCTCCAGCTTTAACTCGCATACGAGTTGCATGGGAGACTTCATTAATGACATCAGTCTCCGTTATAGGAATCAAGGATTCATTCGTAGATTCCATTGTTTTGATTTGAAGTCAAGAGACTTGAATTGAATTTAGTAAATTCAATCGAGAGATGAGAGGAGAAGAGGGTCCCACCGAGCGTGCCAGAAATTTGTACGCAACAAATTTCGCGTGTAAATTAAATACACTTAAAATTTAGTACAAATTAAAAATTTGTAAATAAAAGTGGACTTGATCTCTTCTCTTCGAACGTGATCGTCACCTGCACAAATCCTCTGATTATCGATTGAATGGTTGGAGAAGAACGTAATGTTCTTAATTGGATTAAACAAATCCGCTCTAAGTCTTGGCTTGAACTTGATACTTAGAGGAATTCTAAGAATTCCAAATTTGGAGATCTTGGACTAAGAGAACTTGGCTTGAGACTTGAACTTGGAGGAATTCAACGAATTCCGGATTTGGAGATCTTGGACTTGGAGCACTTCAACTTGAAGGAATTCTTGAATTCCGGATTTGAGACTTGCACTTGATCTTGAAGAACTTGAACTTGAGACTTAAAGAACTTGAAGGAATTCTTGAATTCCGATTTGAAGACTTGAACTTGAAGAACTTGGATTTGAACTTGAAGAACTTGAAGGAATTCTTGAATTCCGATTTGAGGACTTGAACTTGAAGAACTTGGATTTGAACTTGAAGAACTTGAAGGAATTCTTGAATTCCGATTTGGAGACTTAGACTCGTGGAGAATTTGAGAGAGTTTTCCCAAAGTTCGTAAACTTTATTTTCTCCTCCTCTTTCCACAAAATTAGCTTGGTATTTATAAGAAAATAGAGAGGTGAAATTTACATGGACTACCCTTGGCCTCAACTCTTGACATCAAGGATATTGTAGACAAATCACTTGTTTAGTGATTATCTCTTTGATTTTATTTTTATTTTATTTTAATTTGATTTGATTTGATTGAATTTGATATTATCTTAGACTTTATCCCTTCAACTAATTCAATTTGGTTTGGACTCTTCAAAATTTAATTTAAATTAATTAATTCAATTTAAAGGGCTCTAAGAATTTAATTATTTTTTAATGTCTACAAATGCTCCCTCAACACTTAATTTATCAAAGATTAGGTAATTTAAGTCTTGAATTATTTAACAAGATTTGTTTTATCTAAACATAATTTGACTTGAATTATTTCAACTATTTGGAGTAGGAGACCGATCTGACTTAACAGAATGGTGGACTCAGAAGTCATCCTGTTATAAAGACTTTTGTCGTCAACTTTTTCATGTTGATATTTCTCCCTTAATGGCAAAGGTTGTTGAATACTTGAATGACATTGATGATTTTCTTCATGAGGAGAATGACATTATGCATCTTCCATCTCTAGAAGAAAAACAAAAGGAGTTGGCTTCTTTGGAAGATCTTATTTCTGCTCGCTTGCTTATTGTTCCAGATTTGACCAAGGAACGCCACAAGGTAGAGGCAGAACGAAAGGAAGTTAGACTTGAGATTTCTCGTCTAGAGAAGCAAGACAATGTTTTGTCCTCCAAACTTAGCTCCATTGATGAGAAAATGAAGAAACAAAGTGAGGACCTTAATCAATTGAAGGAATCTCATTCAAAGTTAGAGAAGCTCCAAATTAAAGACGTCACCACAACTGAATTGATTGCGAGACAAAGAGCAAATTTAGAAGAAGGATTTCGTGGACTAGCAAATTGGATCAATAAGCATTAGAATTATTATTTCTTTATTTATTCTTGCATTTTTTTTAGCTAGTTCTTTTCCTTCATGTAACAAACATTCATATCAATGAATTTTCTTACTCTATTTTTATTTAGAATATCTTGTTGCACCATCAAGTACATACAAATGTTCTCTCAAAGAAGAAACATTAGAACTCATTTCAATATGAATACATATTGTCTCAAACAAAGGAGAATATATATATTTTTTTGAATTTGATTGAACTTGAGAATTTTCAAGCTGCCTACGTACCCCTTTTGAGAGGGATCAAGTCAAACGTAGTTCCATGCAAGGATTTTTTTTTCCGCCTAGACCGCCCTTTCGGGTTTTCAATCTAGCGAGTTATTTTTTTTTTAATGTCATTGATAGTTTATACTCATATGGGCAAGGAGTATTACAATTTATTTCTAAGCGTAAAAACGCTTCAAAAATTTTGCATTGATAGGTCCGATCCGTAGACCGTCCATGTCGACAATCTTGTAAGCACCATTTGAGTAAACTTCCATGACTACATAAGGTCCATCCCATTTGGGTAGGAACTTGCCCCCAGTCCGACGAGTGATCACGATTGGTCTTCTTATAGCCAAGACCAAATCTCCTACTTGGAATGATCGAGGACTTACTTTTTTATTAAAAGCTCTGGACATACGAGCTTGATAACATTCTAGTCGCTTTTGAGCTTCTAGTCTTCTTTCATCTAAGGATTCAAGTTCTTCCAACCTTAATTGGGCATTTTGCTATGTTATAAGGCCTTCCTGGATAGCAATCTTGAGAGACAGAATTTTACATTCCAATGGAATCACTGCTTCAACGCCATAAACCAAAGAATATGGTGTGGCTTGTGTTGGTGTTTGATAAGTTTTTCGGTAGGCCCACAAAGCTTCTCCTACCATTTCATGCCAATCCCTCTTTGACTTAGAGACAACTTTCTTTAGCAAATTGCAGAGAGTTTTGTTAAAGGCTTATGCAAGTCCAATCGCTGCAGCGTTGTACATGGAGGAATTATGTTGGACAAAATGAAACTTTTGACAAAGTTTTTCCATTAGGCTATTATAGAATGACTTCGCATTATCAGTTGATACATCGGGGAACTCCATACCTATAGATGATTTGACCTTGGATAAAATCTACAACGGTCTCTTTTTTAACTTCTTTTAATGGAAGAGCTTCTGCCCATCTTGAGAAATAATCCGTAGCTGCCAAGATATACAAGTGGCCAGCGGAAGATTTTGGATTTATGGGTCCTACAACATCCAAACCCCAGGCATCAAAAGGCCATGAAGCAACAGTCGGATGTAAGGGTTCTGGTGGTTGATGTATAAAATTTGCATGAATTTGATAAGCTTCACATCTTTTGGCATGTTCCATAGAATCTTTTACCATGGTTGGCCAATAATATCCATTTCTTTTTATTCGAAAGTGAAGTTTTGGTCCAAACTGGTGAGCTCCACATATCCCAGAATGTGCCTCTTCCAACACTTGATTTGCTTCTTCTTTGCTTAGGCATCGAAGAAAAACACCGTCAAAAGAACGCCGATAAAGCGTATCTTTGTAATAGATGAATTTGGGGGCACATCGTCTGACTTCAGTCTTGTGACGCTGATCACTTCGTAACTTTCCTTACTGAAGAAAGTTAATGATTGGCTGCCTCCAATCTTCATTTTCAATTTCGACCACCGAGTTATTATTATTGACTTTCACTTCATCTCTATCTTCATCTTCATATTCAAATGTCCATGATGGAATGATCCATTTTTGAGAAATGGACCTAACTGTGATGTTTTTATCAGAATTAGCTAATACAATAGCTAAATTGGCCAATGCATCTGCTTCTCGATTTTCATTCCTTAGGACATGGATAATACTAACCAAGTCAAATTGTTCCAAAAGTTTTGCTGCATGGTTTTGGTAAGGAATTAAATCAAGCTTTCAGACTTCATATTTTGATAAGAGTTGGTTGACTACCAACTTAGAATCTCCAAAAACTTCAAGTTGTCCGAGTTGCATTTTCAAAGCCATTTCCAAGCCAATTATCAAGGCTTGGTATTCTGCCACATTATTGGAACATGTTTCCATCAACGTGAAGGAGAAAGGCATGACTTCATCTTGAGGAGTAACGAAAACTACTCCAGCTCCCGCACCATATTTTCGAGCAGCACCATCAAAGAACAATCTCCATGATGGTATTACATCGGTGAAGAAGACTTCATCATCCGGGAACTCTTCTGGAAGTTTCCACTCTGCTGGAATCGGATGGTCCGCTAGAAAATCCGCTAAAACTTGCCCTTTTACAGCCTTTTGAGGCACAAAGACAATATCAAACTCCGATAGAAGAAGTGCCCACTTCGCTAGTCTTCCAGATAAAACCGGTCTTGACATAAGGAATTTAAGTGGATCCGCCTTTGAGATTTAGTGAATCTCATGTGCAAGCATATAATGTCTTAGCTTCTTTGTTACAAAGACTAATGCTAGACACACCTTTTCAATTGGCATATAATTTAACTCCGCGCCTACCAACGTACGACTCACGTAGTACGATGCACTTTCCTTCCCTTCGTCATTCACTTGTCCAAGAAGTGCTCCTAAGGATCGCTCTTGGGCAGCAATATATAGGATTAACGACTTTCCAGGAATTGGCACCATCAGTACATGAGGATTTTGGAGATACTCCCTTAATACTATTAAATGCATTTCGTCAAGTATCATCCCATTTAAATGGGATTTCCTTTTTCAACAACTTATTGAAAGGATGACATCATCCAGCAAGGTTTGAAATAAACCTTCTAATATATGCGAGCTTTCCTTGCAAGCTTTTCAGCTCATGTAAATTAGTTGGCTCTGGCATCTTTAGAATGGCGTTGACCTTTGTTTGATCAATCTCAATACCTCGATGCCGTACAATGAACCTAAGAAACTTTCCAGAAGTGACGCCAAAAGCACACTTGAGAGGATTCATTTTTAATTGAAATCGATGAAGTCTTTCAAAGATAACTCGTAGATCTTCTAAATGATTTTTACGATCTTTGGTCTTTACGACTAAGTCGTCCACATAACATTCCACCCTTTTATGCAACAAGTCATCAAAGATCTTTTGCATGGCACGTTGATACGTGGCTCCTGCATTCTTCAATCCAAAGGGCATAACTTTGTAACAATATATCCCTTTTGGAGTACGGAATGCAGTGAACTCTTCATCCTTTGGGTTCATCCGAATTTTATTGTATCCAGATGAGCCATCCATGAAGAATAACACTTCATGTCCAGTACTTGCATCTACCATTAGCTATGTAATTGGTAATGGAAAATCACCCTTTAGACATGCTTTATTTAGGTCCCTAAAATCAACACAGACCCGGAGTTGTGCATTCTTCTTCATGGCTGGAACAATGTTTGCGATCCATGTAGGGTATTTGACTTCTCGAATAAATCCAACTTCAATTAGCTTATTGACTTCATTCTCAATCTTTGGGATCAATTCCGGTTGGAATCGCCTCTAAGTTTGTTTGATAGGACGCACTCCATGTTTGATAGACAAGTTATGGACAGCGATCCTTGGATCCAGCCCTGGCATTTCTTTTTAAGTCCATGCAAATACATCTATGTATTCTTGCAAAAGCTGGACGTATTTTGTTTCTTCTTTTAGACTTAAAAGCCTGCTAACAAATGTTGGTCTTGGATCAGCTTCAGTTCCAAGATTGAACTGTTTGAGATTGTCGACTGTAGCTTGCCCCCTTCTTCAAAGGTAGGAGGTGCCAATGTAGTGTCTTCATCAGAAGATGACTCATAACCATTTTTTCCTTTCACCGATTTCTTCAATAGTGACATGGTTGATAGAAACAACCATCTTTTCTTTCTTCAATGTTACGTCTACGACATCTTTGTCTAGTCTGTCTCTTTGGCTTCTCTTTTTGGACTTTTGGTTCGAGCCTAGAAAATACATAGACTTTTTGGATGGACTTCACTTGGCTTGATGTTGATGGATTATCACCTAGCCATTCAAATACCGAAATTTGAATATTTTGCTCTTGTATTTGGCTCGAAGCAGGAGACTCCACAGGCCTTTCATCCTCATACTCAAATATTTGCACCATGATTGGGTTTACGGATTCTTTCTTTGCTCTAATTCGGATAGGACGTGAGCTGCAAGACACATGTCCAAATCCATGTTTTGGTTGTGCAATAGATATTCCTTGTTTATTTATCACCGGGGCTCTTCCACTAGAAAGAACAGTATCAAGGTCACAAAATTTGCAAGGTTCCCCTTTTCCATATCCACCTTTCTCAAAAAGTTTTTTCACACGCGGATCAAACCATGTATTTGAATGGTCTTCTGAAGCTTTGGGAAGCTCAGCTTCCTCAATATCTTCTTGTGTAGGAATCACTTTCTCAATAGAAGGAGTTGAAAGAGTCAGATCTCCCTTGAGAATGTAGACATTAGATTTAGACAGCTCAATTTTTTGTGATTCATTTACAAATGTTCGAGACAAGATGTTCTCAGTTGAGTCATCTTTTTCTTCATTTTTGGATTCTGGAATCAGCACTGGAAGAGTTTCTTGGGGAATATTTTCTTTTAGATAAAATTTAGCGTCCGCGAAATGAGAGTCCTCGCTTGCGAACGGTTTGGACTCAGCTACAATGCATTTCTCTTCACCATCTCGGGTATACTTGAAGCATTGGTGCCATGTTGAAGCAATTACCCCTGTCTCATGCAGCCAAACACGTCCTAGAAGTAATTCATAAGATGTTTTTGAGTCAATTACATGAAATAGGGCCAATGAAACTAATTCACCTATTTCTATTTTCAATCGGATTGTGCCAATGACATATGCCCTTTTTGATTGAAGCATTGGATCATAAGTTTGCTTTTGGAAAGCTCATTCACCGAGATTCCAAACTTTCTCAATATATGGATTGACATAATGTTTACAGCAGATCCACAGTCAATGAGGATTCGAGAAACTTTGTGCTCTTGTATTAGTCCACAAACATAAAGTGGTCTATTATGAAGTCTCGTCCCAAGTTGTAAGTCATCGTCTGTGAAAATAATGGTTGTCATACAATCAACAGCACTAACTTTACTTATATGGGAAAATACTTTCCCTCTATATTCTTTCAAATTGAGCAACGTTTGAACTAAAGCCAAACGAATATCCATAGGGAGGTCGAGAGCTTCTGAGATGTTCATATTGAAGGAGATTTCTCGGAGTGAAGTAACAACTCCTTTTTTCTTAACACTGGAGGTTTCCCTCTTGGAACTATCTTTTTCTTTTTGTGTCTCTTTAGAGTCCATTGCTTATCACATATGTCGTCATATGTTCATCTGGAAAGTAATCTCCTGGAAAGTATTCCTTAAGAGTTACTTCTTTTTGGGGAGTTGAATGAGTGTCATTCGGCTTAGCATCAAAAGATGTCTTTCTTCCCAATCGATGTTTAGATCGAGATTTCCTATTTTTCCTCCTGAGGTCGGACTTTCCATCAACAATAGGAATCGGACTTGGAAGAGCCGAAATTTTGATTCGGACGAGATGCACGTCCTCTTCGACTTCTTACTTCCACCCAACCTTCATCTTGGGCCAGCAGTTCTTCCATATAATACCAACCAGTTGGTTGGTTTTTTGAGGACCATTCACTTTGGAGGAAATCTTCGAGATTCAATGAAGGTGTTGCCAAGTCCCACAACTTTTGTGGTATATACTTCTCTTTTTTGGTAATGAAAGTTGACCACTCATCACCTACTTCATCTTCGGACTCAGATGATGATTCTCACATATCCAGATCATCAATCATGATTTCATACAAAGTCGGCCTATTTGGAGCTTGTAGTGGCGACATTCCTAGATATGAGTGGATTGTAGTAGCTTCACCATCTACAATAAACAGGACCCTTATGGCTCCTTTAGGTAGCTTAGCCATTAGCTCCATATTTGATGTTTCTTCTTTAGAGGACAAGGAGATGGATTGATCTTCTACTTGTAATGGAATGGGATCAAATGACCCAAAAGTCACCATCACACAATTAGCTTCTGCATTACTAGTAAGATCAAGATCGATCTTGTTTTCTCTTGTCAATCACATGTTTATGTCCTTTAGGAAAAAACATTTCTCAATCGGATGGCTGACGATTTGGTGATATTTACAATACTTGGAATTATCAACTCGACCAACTTCTTTCGGCCTCTTTGAAATGGGAAGCTTTATGAGCTTTTGCTCCAGTAATTAGTCTAGAATTTCAGAAACTTCAGAATCCGCAAATGGGTGTTCCTTTTCTTGCATTTGTTTGAAGGTTGGTCGTTCCTTGAATTGAGTTTGATCTTTATGAGTCTTGGACTCAAATTTAGATTTTTGTGTGGAAATCTTGACTGGATTAGTTGTGACAGCTATGGATTCTTCAGTCTGAGAGGGCTTTGAATCCTTTTTCACTTCTTTCTTTGTTTCCTTCTTTTATCGAGGATCACTTGGCAAATAGCTTCCATGCCTTGCTATTTGAATTTCCAAGTCATGGGCTCGAATTGCAAGTTCCTCGAAGGAATGAGGTGTATTAGCTTGAAGGTTATACAGTAAACCCCAATGCATTCCTTGAACACATATATCAATGGAAGAGCTTTCGCTTATGCGTTCCTTGCAATTTAGGACAAGGTTCCTCCAGCGCTAAATATACTCAACCATTGCTTCTTCCTTATTTTGCCTTATCCTTCCAAGTTCTGGAAGACTAACAGTTCATCGAGTACTGTAGAAGCGAGTTAGAAATTCGCGCTCAAGTTGATCCCAACCTTCAATAGAGCTAGCTGGAAGGTCAGTAGACCATTCAAATGCTGCTCCTTTTAGGGAACGCACGAATTGTTTTACCATTGAGTCACCAAACGTGCCTGCATTATTGCAAGTTTCGATGAAATGAGCAACATGTTGTTTTGGGTTACCCTTTCCATCAAATTGTTGGAACTTAGGGGGCTGATAACCCCATGGCATGCGAATCTCATCAATTCGACGACTATATGGTTTTGCATAAACCAAAGATGATTGCGGGGCTACGCCATATTGAGCCCGGATTATATCAGCAATCATATTTTGGAGCTGATTGACAGAGAGTGAAGCATTAGATAAATGGGTAGAATCGTGGAGAGCATTTTGTGTTGTCACACGATCCTGATCTTCTTGCCTTTGTTGAGCTTTAAGAGAATTTGAACTTTCTGGTGCTTTTCCTTCTCTTGAAACAAAAGTTTCATGGCTTTGTTCCGTGATTGGACTTAGGGAATCCAATCGCTTTATGAGTGCAGCAATTTGTTTGTCCTTCTCTTCCAAGGATTTTGTTATTTGCTCCATGGCGTAAGTCATTTGTTTCAGTTGATCTTTCGAACTTGTTGTAGCCTCAGTCATCATGACTGGCACGAGAACATCAGATTCTGATGTAGTGATGTCGTACACATCACACTTCCATGATGTGCACTGCTCAGAATGAGACTTGGACTTGTGATCATCATCTGAGTCACTAGAATATACATATTCTGTTTCTTTCGATTCGGCAGATTTGGACTCATCCTCTGAAGGAGAGGTGTAATCACCCCACTTTCGTGATGCCAACTTCATTGAATAAGATTCAAATTCAGATTCATCATCTGAGGATTTGGAATGTACATCTTCCGTAGATTTGGACTTGGACCTAGACTTAGTCTTAGTCTCAAGGGACTTCTTCTTACCCTTGTTTGAGAACTTATTCAATGGAGAAGTCAATTGTGATTCTCCAGCTTTAACTCGCGTATGAGTTGCATGGGAGACTTCATCAATGACACCAGTCTCCGTTATGGGAATCAAGGATTCATTCGTAGATTCCATTGTTTTGATTTGAAGTCAAGAGACTTGAATTGAATTTAGTAAATTCAATCGAGAGATGGGAGGATAAGAGTGTCCCACCGAGCGTGCCAGAAATTTGTACGCAACAAATTTCGCATGTAAATTAAATACACTTAAAACTTGGTACAAATTATAAAATTTGTAAATAAAAGTGGACTCGATCTATTCTCTTCGAACGTGATCGTCACGTGCACAAATCCTCTGATTATTGATTGAATGGTTGGAGAAGAACGTAACGTTCTTAATCAGATTAAACAAATCTGTTCTAAGTCTTGGCTTGAACTTGAGACTTAGAGGAATTCTAAGAATTTTGAATTTGGAGATCTTGGACTAAGAGAACTTGGCTTGATACTTGAACTTGGAGCAATTCAATGAATTCCGGATTTGGAGATCTTGAACTTGGAGCAGTTCAACTTGCAGGAATTCTAAGAATTCCGGATTTGAGACTTGCACTTAATCTTGAAGAACTTGAACTTGAAGTTGAAGAACTTGGATTTGAGACTTGGACTTGTGGAGAATTTGAGAGAGTTTTCCCAAAGTTCATAAATTTTATTTTCTCATCCTCTTTCCACCAAATGAGCTTGGTATTTATAGAAAAATAGAGAGGTGAAATTTACATGGCCTACCCTTGGCCTCAACTCTTGACATCAAGGGTATTGTAGACAAATCACTTGTTTAGTGATTATCTCTTCGATTTTATTTTTATTTTATTTTAATTTAATTTGATTGAATTTGATATTATTTTAGACTTTATCCCTTCAACCAATTCAATTTGGTTTGGACTCTTCAAAATTTAATTTAAATTAATTAATTCAATTTAAAGGGCTCTAACAATTTAATTATTTTTTAATATCTACACAGACAATGCACATATATTCAGAAATTCACAACAGAGATAAAGAACAGAACAATCTAGCTTTGAAATCCCACAAATAAACCACCTAAACCTACGCACAATAATCAAAGAAAGCACTTCCAGAAATTTGAGAAAATTTAATAGAATGGAAACATATGGAATCATATTTGAAAATTTGGCAATCAAATTAATATCAATCTTGAAATATACCTTTCGAGTAATCAAAACAATAAGAATAGACCAGTATTTTTGAAAAAAAAACCAAAGAGAATCAAAGAACCAATGGATTGAATCAGGCAGGAGAGAAAAAGAATTGGGGAATTAAGATAATGATTATAGGTAGTTCGATCAAGGACGATTTCAGAAGTGGAAGGCTATGGTGATAGTGATGGTAAATTTTTCAGAATTTTGGGTAGAAATAAGGGGTAGAAGTAAGAAGAAGAAATTTTGGCTATGAATAGAGGATTGAAACAGAGCATTACCACTTGTTTTTTCGTCCCCTCCCCATAAAAAATTTAAAGCCAAAAAGAAAGCAATTCCCAAAAATCCCCTGATCCCCCTCTCTCTACTGGAATTTTCTCCCCAATTTTTTCGGTCCCTCTCCTTCATGTCTCTCCTCCCTTTTATAACCTAATAATCTCTCATCTCTCCTTCTGTTTCCATTCCATCTCCTTAATCATCTTTTCCCCTAATCCCTCTAGGATTTCTTTTATTCCTAAAATAACACCTAACCTGATCTCCTTCCTCATATAAATCTTGGAATTCCTAAATCTAAGACCCCAAATCAACCCCTAATGTGAACCCTAAACGCCACCTCCTTTCTTTCCTTTTTCGGTGATTCTTCTGGCTCCTCTTCCCTTTCTTTCCTTTCCGGCATCTCTATCTCCTTATCTCCATCATTTTCTGGAACTTTCCACGGCGCCATCTTCCTTTCCTTTTGGCATTAGGGTTAGGGGAAGTTTGGGCCAGGCCTTGACTTATGCATGTAGGGAGCCAAGCTTTGCTTTTGTGGTTCTCCTTATTGAACCAGTTCGTTGGGCTCAATTTTCTTGTTTGGCCGGCTTTCCATGTAATCCTTGGGGCCTAAGTTGACTTATTGTGATGGTTGTTTGGGTTTAAGTTGAGTAATGGACCAGGCTTTGGTTTATGGTTTACATGTATGTAGTGGGCCATCTCATGGATCAATTTCTTTAAGATTTCAATGGCTTATTGGGTTGATTTTTTGTCTTAATGTTTTCCTTATTGGGTCAATGCTTTAGGGCTCAAGTGACTTATTGATTTGGCTTATTGGGTCAATTGTTTGGACTAATACATGACCTTTAAACTAGTTGAATTAAAACTTGAATTGTTAATTTGTGCCAAACACTTGATGAAAAATGAACTAAATATATCTTATGTTATTTGATCAAAATTAATGAGCCCATAAATTATAATGTAGGGATAAATCAAATGTGGGCTTAACTTGAATCTAAATAGTCTCATATATTATTATTTTTTTTTTAACATGTAACATGAATTTTTATTAATCTTGGGACTCTCCTACGCTTGGGCAAAAATGGGGTACAACAGCTGTCCCCTTTTGCGGGACTTTACGTAGTAAATGGCACGTTATTGTATCCCAATTTTGACAGTGTGAAAATTATGTGACACCATTCAAAATGTGAGATCTCTTTACACCCGACCAAAAATTAAACAAATATATGCTAATTAAATCAAAATTCTATCTTTGGTAATCACCCGATAATCTGTATGAAATAAAACATTTTAATCTATTCGATAATCCGAAACATCTTAATCTAAAATTTAATCCATGGAACAATTTAATCCAAATTTTGAAAATAAATTTAATCCGCAAAATACTTTAATCCCAAACTAAAGACAACTTTAATTCGCATAATAACTTAATCTGAAGGCCATTTTAATTCCCAAAGAGATTTAATCTTCAACTTTAATCCACATAATAGCTTTAATCCGAAAGCCACTTTAATCCACGAACGAATTTAATCATCATCTTTCATCTGCATCATAGCTTTACCCCAAAGGCCATTTTAATCCACAACTTTAACCCGCATCATAACTTTAATCCAACGCCATTTTAATCCACAAACAAATGTAATCCACAACTTTAATCCACATCATAACTTAAATCTGAAGGCCATTTAATCCACAACTTTAATCAGCAACATAACTTTAATCTAAATGCCATTTTAATCCGAAGGCCATTTTAATCCACAAACAAATTTAATCCTCAAATTTTAATCCAAATAACGAATCTCAACAATGAAAGGTATTTTAATTTGAAAAATATTTTAGTCCACAAG
The DNA here is from genome assembly GCA_963580455.1 of Euonymus europaeus. Classification (NCBI taxonomy): domain Eukaryota; kingdom Viridiplantae; phylum Streptophyta; class Magnoliopsida; order Celastrales; family Celastraceae; genus Euonymus; species Euonymus europaeus. The sequence continues at coordinate 12,782,020 of OY756965.1, forward strand.
ATAATCTGACATTTAATCTCAAAAGTGTAAAAACTTTTTAATATGAAAAACATGCTAATTTAGAATTGAAATCATGAAATTGGGTCTATGAAAATCTCAAAATAATTGATGCATATGTATAAGAAAGTAATGGTAGAGTCTGCTGCCACCCTATACACTTGTGCAATCACTTAATCACGTTTTACTATATCTCTTTCTGCCCAAATGCTTGACCAACATACTATTTCCGATCATTTATTCATATTTTTCATTAAACTTTTTTTAGATAAGCTTAGTAATACGGTTATGCATAAGAAAGATGAAAAAATATGAAAAGAGGTAAATAATAGACTCTATATTGAAATATTTTGGAAATTTTATTAAGCGAATGCTCGAATGAGATTACATGCTGATTATCAGAACAGTACATAGAGGAATAATTTGAAAAGGAAAAAAAGAATGTTTGAGTCTTAAAAACGAGATAGCTTACGGCTTGCGCTAAAAACTACCCCAATTTTTTTGTTACCACATTAACATGTCTATTTCTTTCATCATGCATAATATCTTTTAAAAGCATCCGCATTCACCGAGTGAGACAAGTCATCTCCGTCCATTATGGTTAATCGCAATGCTCCACTAGAGAAGGATTTTTTCACAACATAAGGTACTTCATAGCTCGGGGTCCACTTTCCTCGATGATTCTTGTGAGGTGGTAATATCATTTTCAACACCAAGTCTCCCTCTTCAAAACTGCGAGAATGAACCTTCTTGTTGTGTGCTCTCATCATATGTCTTTGGAATAATTGCCTTTTACAGATTGCCCATAATCGCCATTCTTCAATCAAATTCAGCTGCTCATATCTAGTTTGTATCCATTCCGCTTCTTATAATTCCGCTTCCAAACAAACCCAAAGCGAAGGAATTTCTACTTCAATTGGCAGAACCGCTTCTATACCATAAACCAATGAGAATGGGGTTTCACCAGTGGATGTGCGCACTGACGTCCTGTATCCATACAAGGCAAAAAGAAGTTTCTCATGCCAATCCTTGTAGTTGACTGTCATCTTTCCGACAATCTTCTTAATATTCATGTTGGTTGCTTCAACTGCTCTATTCAGTTTCATGAGATATGGTGTTGAATTATGATGTCCAATTTTGAACTGCTCACAAAAATCCTTCACCATTTTACTTTTAAAAATCGTCCCATTATCAGTAATTATTCTTTCGGGAACTCCATATCTGCACACGATTTCCTTTCTAAAAAATCAGACCACCAAACTGCTAGTCACATTAGTATAAGAAGAAGCCTCTACCCATTTTGTAAAGTAGTCAATGGCCACCAAGATAAACCAATGCCCATTGGAAGCTTTAGGCTCAATTGGTCCAATGACGTCTATTCCTCACATTGAGAAACGTCATGGTGAAGTTAAGACATGTAATCGGTTAACCAAGACATGAGTCCTATCTACATAGACCTGACATTTGTGACACTTCATTGCATAACCAATATAGTCTTTCTCCATCGTTAGCCAGTAATATCCCACTCTAATAATCATTTTCGCCATTGCATATTCACTAGAATGAGTTCCGCACGACCCGTCATGAATTTTCGCCGTAATCTGCTTTGCCTCTAACTCATCAACACAACACAACAAAACTATATCGTGATTCCTCTTGTATAACACATTTTCATTCAAGAAGAATGTTCATGATAGTCTTCTTAGGGTACACTTGTTATTTTTCGACACTCTTTCGGGGTATAATTTCTCTTTGAGGTACATTCGGATATCATGATATCAAGGTTTGCCATCAGATTCTCCCTCCACATTCGAACAATAGCCTCGTACCTCTCGTTTCTCAATCTTAATCACCGGGACTTCCTTTTTTGGGTTAATGTCAAACATGGACACTAGGGTTGCTAAAGCATCTGCAATCTGATTTTCTTCTCTAAGAATGTGGTCAAACTCAATCCAATCGAAGAACTTTGTTAATTTTTTGATGTGCTAATGATAGGGAATAAGCTTTCTGTCTTTCATTTCCCATTCATCACTCAACTGTTCGACCACTAACTGTGAATCACCATAAACTTGCAACTTCTTTATGTTGGTGTCTATAGTAGCTTGAATCCCCATTGCACACGCCTCATATTCAGCCACATTATTCGTACATGCAAAATATAACTTGGCGGTAAAAGGGGTGATATCTCCCTCAGGTGAAATCAACACTGCTTCAATCTCATATCTTATCGCATTTGAGGCTCCATCAAAATACATCGTCCACATATTCTGTTCGATTGGATTTTCAACATCTTCTGATATAGTTAGTACTTCGACATCTGGAAAAGCATGATTCATTGGCCTGAAATCATCAATTGCTATATCTGCCAACTAATCTGCTCTGGTACTTCCCTTTATAGCCTTTTGAGTGACATATTGAATATCATACTCTGATAGAAGCATCTGCCACTTTGCATTCCTTCCTGACAATGATGGTTTCACAAAGATATACTTTATTGGGTCAATTCTAGAAATCAGCCATGTAGTGTGAACATCATGTACTGTCGATGCCTCTGTGTTGCCCATGCTATTGAACAACAAGTCCTCTCTAATATGGAATAATTTGCTTCACAACTTGTGAACTTCTTGCTAAGATATTATATAGCATGCTCTATATTTCCTACTGAATCATGTTGTCCTAGTACACACCCCATCAAACTTTCTGAGACATTCAAGTATAGAATCAACGATCTTCCTGCCATAGGGGGTATCAATACAGGAGGGTTGTGCAAATATTGTTGAATCTTCTCGAAGGCAATTTGGCAATCCTCATTCCATTCTTTCGGGTTATTTTTGCACAATAACTTGAAAATTGGCTCACATGTAGAAGTTAGCTTGGAAATAAATCTGACGATGTAATTCAACCTTCCCAGAAACCCTCTAACTTCTTTTTCTGTACGGGGATATGGCATTTCTGGAATTGCTTTGACTTTATCGGGATCAACTTCAATGCCTTTCCCACTCATGATGAATCTGAGTAACTTCCTAGAAGTAGCCCCAAAGGTGCATTTTGCTCGATTAAGCTTTAACTGATGCTTCCTTAGACGCCCAAACAACTTTCGAAGATTCTCCAAATCTTTTTCTCCTTCCTTTTGGCTATCATGTCATCAACATATACCTCAATTTCTTGGTGCATCATGTCACAAAACAGGGTAACCATGGCTCGTTGATAAGTTGTCCCAGCATTTTTTAACCCGAACGACGTGACTTTGTAGCAAAATGTCCCCCAAAGAAAACATTTTCCTTACTTTACAATCTTTTTTAGGTACTTGCACAATATTAGCTACCCACTCCCGATAATGTGCTACATCAAGAAAATCAACATCAAATTGTTTCTTTACCTCATTTCTTATCTTTAGCAGCACGTCAGGCTTCAACCTCCTCAACTTTTGTTTTACTGGGGTACACCCCGATATTAATGGCAACTTATGTTCCACAATATTTTCATCGAGTCTGGGCATAGCTTGATATGACCATGCAAAAACATCTTGATATTGGTGTAAGAGATCCCTTAAGTGTTTTCTATCATTCCCCTCGAGAGCTTCTCCCATTCTAACCTCTTTCTTCCCAACTCTATGCCTAAATTAATTATTTTTGTAACCTTTTGGTGTAATTGGACTATTTTTTCCTCTTGGTTGACTCGTCTTTCCATTTTGAGTGGGATATCAACCTCTTCCTCACTCTCACCATCAGATTCAACATTATTAATGAGTGAATCAAAATCTTGTTCATTAATTTCGTCTTCTTTGCTATCATCATTTGAAGTCTGTTAATGGGATGAGATTGGTATTGGAATCGGAATATAGAGAATTAAACAAAAGAAATATGTGATATGGAAAACTGGACTTTATTTCATGATTGAACAAATTAGGAAAAGGAAACATTCGATAGCCGCGTTAACATAAGTCTTATTAAACAGAAAGAAATATGCTTTAAAATATAAAAATTTGTTCCAGTTGCTCTAAGATTTACTTTTGTAGAGCTTGGAAAGGCACTGGCATCTCTAGGCTGGTATAATTGTTGAGTGTGAAACCCAGAGGACGAGTAGTTATAAAACTTGGCCTCACTGTTGATCCTTCTCCCTCTTCTACCATAGCAATGTCACACTCCTCAAACTAGTCACACATCTTCTAGAAGGCAAACTTCACTCTAAAAGTTTCTGATCTTACTAGCAATTTTTCACAATAAACTGCCCTAGTATCAAGTGATTGTCCTCATCCAAGAACTCGCCAAACGTGAAGCTATGAAAGAGCGATGGAATCTACTTCCCCTGATACTCTAATTCAATCCCCTCTACATGGGCCAACCTTTTCATTTGTCTCTCCCTCCGAGCTCAATTTTTATCATCTCGGCTTGGCTCATAACCCAGACCCCAACGTTCAGCATGCTTTTTTATCTGTATGGGTTGAGTAATCCCTTGGTCATTTCTCCCCAAGCCTTTTCCAGGGCAAAATCCATTATGCAACATCGTGGTCACCACGGATCTAGTAACCCTCGACACTCTTGGATTTTTAACTAGAACCCCTTCCTTTCAAAGGACTGGAAAGAGATCATAATTTCATACACCGATGCATCAACATGATTAGACAATCTAGCAACCATCCATTATGTCTAACCTTTGACAATATACATTCTACCTTCATGCGTGAATTTTAGCATTTGATGAAGGGAGGACGGTACAGCTCTAGCAGCATGAATCCAAGATCTCCCCAACATGCAACTATAAGTAGGTAGAATGTCCATGATCACAAAAGGAATATCGAATGTTACATTGGAAATTTCTAACGGCACTTCGATCTCTCCCAATACTCCCATTCGAGTGCCATCAAATGCTCTTACAACAATCGTTACTTGTTTTATGTATAATTGGTCTATCGGAATCTTGTCAAATGTCTCCTTTGGAATTATATTCAATGATGAACCATTGTCTATCAAGATGCTCGCTATCTCTTGTCAATGACATATAGTTGAGATGTGTAAAGCCTTGTTGCATCCCACTCCCTCTACTGGGATTTCTTCTTCTGTAAATGATATCAAATGGGTGACTAATACATTCCCTACGATCCCATCAAATGAATGCACAGGGATCTTTTCTGCTACATAGGCCTAATTGAACATCCTTAACAAGACTTGTTGGTGCGGTTCCGAGCACAAGATCAACTCTAGGATGGATATTTTTGCTGGAGTCATTTTGAGTTGGTCTACACCATGTATTTGCTCTGCCGCACAATCTTCAAGAACTCTTGAATCTTATCCTTTGTAACTGTCCTTTTTGCTTCTTCTAGGTAAACTATTAGGCCTTCTTTCGTACCCATCCTGTCTGCCCCTGTTACTGCTTTCCCTTTTTCTCTTTTTATCTGCCTCCATCTCTGTAAGATCAGCCCAAGCAAACACCTTACCTGACCTAGTAACTCCACTTACCCCGGAGATGTTGTCCACAGACTCTTCGGCTTTACTGTTTCCATAATTCCATGGAACCTCCTTATTTTTAGTGTATGCTAACTTTGGTAATCGACCCTTCTATCTTCGATCGTCTTCCACGTAGTACTGCAGCATTATTGATTTTGTTGGTCCCCCTCTCTTTGGACCTCGATAAAATCCACCATTAGTAATGTTCACCTCTTTTCGTTCTTCGTGGCTTTTTCCTACCACAATCTTCTTATCGTCCATCAATTATTGTACCTTATTTCTAAAACTGAAGCATTTTTCAATTGAGTGGCCTTGCACTCTCTAATGGAATTCACACCATTTCTGCTCTTCATACCCCTCATACCTTAAACCAAGCTCCAACTCTTCAGTTTGGATGAGCCCTTCCCCTAAGAGAATTTCCAAGAACACCCTTATTGGTGTCATAATTCGTCCAACATCTATTACTATAGCATCATCTTCATTCACGGAATTTACCTCATCCTCATGGTTGAGAAGTTGGTTATCATTAATACTAGGCTTCTCGATTGCATCAAAATTCAGCCAGTTTGCTTCTATCATTTCCTGCACTATTCATTTTAGTGGGAAACAATCCTCTGCCGAATGCCCTGACATACTCCCATGATATAAACAAGTGGTATCTGGCTTATGCCAATGTGGATAGGATAGTGAATAATTTTTTTTGGGAAAGGCGTGATAGCTGCATGCTCTTCCAGCTAGTTGAAACATTGAGTGTAAGTTATAAGGATAGGTCAAAATGCTCCCTCAGCCTATTAGGTCGAGGGTTTTGATAATGTGGACGTGGGCTTTGTGAGTTTGGCGAGAAATAATTGCTTCGTGGGGACTAGTGATATTGATTAGAAGTTGAGTAGTGTGACACTCTCAGCGTGTTGCTTCGAGGTTAGTAATCAGACACGGGAAAACTATAAGATGACTGATTATAACTCAGGCTGACATTGTGTACCTCATTCTCTTTATTTTATACCTTTTGCCCCTCTTGACGGATCAAACTTGTCAAAATTGATGCTAATGCTTACCCTTCTTATGCCTCCCTCTATTTTCTCTCCGGTATGTATGGTTTCAAATATCTCTGCATAACCTCCTCCGACCATCTTCGATGAGTGTGGCTCCTGATGTGCATCTAAGAATGCATCTATTAAATCTCTCTCCGACAATAGTTGGGTTATTTAACTAGCCAAGTCCCTCCAACGGTATGCATAGTTTCTAAAACTTTCCCCCTCCCTCATCATTGTATTCTGAAGATCATATAGGGGTAGCGATCTTCAAAACATTGCGCTTGTATTGCTTGTTGAACACCTCAGCTAAATCTTCTCACTTTGCAACCATTAATGGATTTAAACTATTGAACCATTGTTCAAAAACACCTGTAAGACTGTCCTGAAAGAAGTGTATCAACATTTTATCATCCCCAATGTAGGGATGCATCCTCCTACAGTACATGGTTAAATGATCCAGCAGTACCTCCTCAATCTCTTTCTTCAGAGTAACATTCCCTACCTTCAACACTTCAACCTTAGAGGGAGAAGAATCAACATTCTGATGGTCCTTTTTTGCTCAAGATTCTGTTCCTTTACTATGCCCTAATGAGTTCTCTTCCATCTTCCCCTTATTATTCATTTGCTTCATCAACAGATTGAGCTGTTCCTTTAGTTCTGCCACTTCCAGACTCAGCTGATGCTCACGTTCTGTTGGTTCCATCGATGTAGTGAGTCGAGATTGCGAGCGAGTGTTATAGGGATGACAATGACTTTTTGTTGGTGCAATTTTGTTTGATTAAGAAAACCTTGTCAAATGTAAATGAAAAATTTATAAAAATTGATGTATGCAAAAATGTGATCATTAATGAAACAAAATGCATAATGATATGAATCTTGAATAATATCGAACTTCGAGAAATTATTTATTATCCATAGCACTTATAATATAGGATTTTTGTGTACATCATGTCAGTTTCGACGATTATAATCAAAATACATAAACTCCTCCTGGATTCTCCATAGCGTGTCTAGCAAACTGTATGCTTTCACTCCCTTATCCTAGTATGCATTTTTCAATGCATTGATCTCCAAAACCCTTTCTCCCGCTTTATCTTAATAATGCCAGAACCTCACAAGGGCTTGATCCACTTGTTGATTCATCTGCTCCACCTCATTCTCTAGACCAGCATGTCTTTTCTGTACCTCCATATATGCTTCTGGCACTATCAAAATCTACCTCTTTCTGCATTAATTTTCATTGACGATGAGTCCAGGCTTGTATTTCTAATCTTAGAGACACTTCTTCTTTCAATAGTCGTCCCTGTTCAGCTTCAAATGATGCTCTCCGGGCAATATTCACCTCCATTTGTCTTGCCAATTCTTTCTCAAGTTGTTGAATTTTTTGGTCTCTTGCAGCCATTTCTTGCTTTTGGTTTGCTTCCTCCCATTCGAACACCCTCTTTTCCATTTCTCTAGCCCTCTGTTCGGTCTTCACCTTTTTTAACTTCTAGTGCTGCGTATGCATCTCTCAATCTGCTATACTCTCTATCATGTTTAGCCTTTGCTACTTCGACTGAAGCTCGGTACTTCAGGATTTCTTTTTCTCTCAGCCCTGTCATTTGATTCTGCCTGACAATCTCTAACTCTTTCACTCTTCTTTCAGGTTGTTGTGCTTTTTCCTCTGCTCTGGCCACTTTTTCTGCCCATTCTCTTCTTTCTATTTCCCATTGCTCCTTACTAGAGGCCTTTTGTGCTTCCTCTAACTGAGCTTTTAGCATGATATTCTCTTGGCAGACCTTGGCATTCTCTAACTCATATCTTGCCTGAGCTTCAACTATGTAATCTATAGGATCATCAAAGGTGTGCATTGGGATTATAAAACTCTTTACTACTGATGCAGTGCATCCTTTCTTTCTGCTTGCTTGCCACACTTGGTATCCTTCATTGGTGCTCCCTCGATAAACTCCACTCTTAACTCATTGAACCTTCTTCCAAGATTCCAATATTCCAATATTTTTATGATCTCCTCCATTCTCATAATCAAAAGCAAAATTTTCCAACCCTTGAGTCATCGGGATGAACTGTTTGTGTGTCAATTGCCTTAATCCAAATGCAGGAGCGTTCCCCATAATCCCAAGAGAGGAACCCAAGGATAACTTCCACAACGATAGATGGCTGATCCTGTACCCATCCACGACACTTGCCATACAATCTCATCTAATGTCAACAAGAACTCCAACCATTTTTTCGTGCCAGGTGATCTCCTAGGCCATTTAGCAGCCAAAAACTCAAAAATAGGGCTACTATACTTCATGTATACCCTTGAAAATTTGATTGTAGGATACTCGAATTGAGAAAGTGCTGAAAGATGCCCTATTATCCACATAGTCAACAGTGATGCACAGGCTCTGAATTGCCCCTTGCCTTGTTCTCTACGGTATTTCAACATTCTAAAAGTCTCGACTAATATAGAAAGAATTGGATCAGCTCCATTCAAGTATTGTTCAAAGAAGATAATCACCTGTCCATCCACATATCCTTTCACCTTTGGAAAAATGATTGTCCCATATATTAATAGGGCTAGAGCTGGAAAAACCTTGTCATCACTCAAATGGGCCCGAACATGCTGAATGGGAAAATTGCAAGATATGCATTTGCTACCCTTCACTCCTTTTTCTTTTATCTCCTTTTCAAACTCAGATTTGTAAATTCCTAGAATTTTGGATAGTGCACCTTTAACCCCTACCCTACGCCCTGGATTATAGACACCTTTGAGACCTTCCTTTGGAATTTTCAGCAATTCGTCATATTCCTCCAAAGTAGGAGTTAAGTCATGGATCCATAGACTAAAGCAATGATATGATGGATCATAAAAACTCAACATGGCTTCTACTAGAGGCACATCAACAGCTACAACACAAAGATATGCGATATGACCAAATTTTCCATTGAACACATGATGTCTATCCACAGATATGCTATTCCACAAATCTTTTATTTCTTTGAGATCACATCTGTCAAATTCTATATTCTTTACAAGAGGTAGTTGCACACTTTCACTAGACTAAAGGCCATCTCCATACTGTCTCTATCCCCACTGTGATTCTCTGATTACTTCTTCAATAATTTGCATCCCATGCTCCATCGTCTCAACTGACATAGTACTACTTTTCATGTCCATGAATTTCGGATAATGTCTCAATTTCGATAATGTTCAAGATTCCTATATATGCAATGCAAATTAAAAACAATGTAAAAAGTGAGCAAAATCAAAAATATATGTACAAAAACCACATATATACAAAAAAACCCACATGTACATCAAACCAACTCACATATGTACAAAAATAGGACCATATATATGCAATAAAGCAAACACAATATATACAAAAGGTAGACTCATGTATATACAAGCAAAACAACATACGTATATATACAATAAAGTAAAACATCATATAAACAAACAAGGTAGACTCATGTATATACAAGCAAAACAACATACGTATATATACAATAAAGTAAAACATCATATATATATATAAACAAAATAAAATCACGTATATACAAGCAAAACAACATATGTACAACAAAGCACAACAACAACATGTATCACACAATAAGGTTAGAAGTAGTTTCTTGTGTCCTATAACCCTATGGTCATTAGTTATGGACAATATAGGCTCCCGACTTATTCCCCAACCAGTTTCCATTGCTGGAATAGCCTAGGTCCCTCTAAGTAGAGGAGTGGGTCGAGTGAGGAATTTTTGTGAGCCTCCACGGGGATTGGAATCCCTTGAAGGTCTCGTTTACTTCATCATCTCTTAAAGGTTTTGAGCCCTAGTTGTTGGACTCATGAAAAAGAATAGTGCACAATGTGTGAGGACAATAATATAAGAGACTCACAAAAACGTATCAACAACACAACATTTTAAATAAGAAGAATGTATCAATCACAATTCAAATGAATAAAACACCAAATATATTTAATTCAAAAATAACAAAATCAATTGATGGTATAAGAAAAATTAAATTTAAAAGGCCCAACTCACTAGTTTTTTTTTTAATATACATAAATATTTTAAAAAACTAGTTGTCCCCAGTGAAGTCGCTAGTTGTCGCAACGAGTTTTGTGAAAAGATTTTTTAAAATATAAATATATTAAAAATAAAAGAAGTCACCACCTATTGAATAGGTGCAATTGGTCACCATAAAATAATTTGGTGTACGAAAATCTAGAAAAATGGGTAAGCGAGTTTATTACGTATGAGGAACGTATAAGACACCTCACATCGTCTGTTTAAAACAAATTGTCAATTTAATTTTTATCATCCCATTAAATGATTTTTAAAATAAAATAAAATATTAATTGTGGCAAAGACATGTATATAAGGCAAAATAATTATACAAAAAACTTTATCAAAATAGGATAAAATAAGTTTTAGAAAATATAAAAGCTATATCAAAACAGAATAAAATAATTTTTAGAAAATATCAAAACTATATTGAAATAGGACAAAATAATTTTAGTAAATATAAAAATTATATTGAAAGTATAATATTGAGGTTCATGAAATTCTTCCATCCAATGGTCAAATTTTCAAGAAACACTCTAACCTCAAGAATCTTTCTGATGCTGCATCCAATGCATTTCCCAAATTGATTTTATCGTAGGCTAAGACTTTCAATATAATTTTTATACATAAATAAAATATACTGTGAAACCCCGACCCAAAATTTTTGGGAAATTTTTGGAGTTTTAGACAAAAGGGAGGAACTGGACTAGGCGCACCTCAGGGCGCCTAGGCGCTGCGCCTAGTCCACTGAGTGGCTGGCGAGGAAATGACCAGAAGAAGCTGGAGCGCCTAGGCGCCCCGAGTAGCACGCCTAGGCGGTGTGCGTCTAGGCGTGTGAAACAATGCGCCCAGGATGGCGCCTAGTCCAGTGAGTGCTGGAAAGGAAGAAGACCAGAAGAAAAAGGTACTGGACTGGGCGCACCTTAGGGAGCCTAGGCGCAGCGCCCGGTCCAGCAGGTGACGAAAGTGGAGTAGGCGCAGGGGGCGCCTAGGCGTGAAAGCCCTACACGCCTAGGATGGCGCCCAGGGCAGCGCCTGAAGGACCCTAAGTAGAGGGCAGAGCGCCTAGGCGCCTAGGCGCCCAGGGTAGCGCCTAGGCGCAACCCGAGTTTGTCAAATAGGTTCCAGCGAGCCATTTTTGAGTTTTCTGGTTTTGTTTCAGTTCTAGAGAGAGAGAGAGACGATTCTAGAGAGAGAAGATCATTTGAGGTGATTCTTGGAGATTTAAACTTGGTTTTGGAGATTGGGAAAGGATTCAAGGAAGATTCAAGCCTTGGAGGTAAGTTTCTTCATTTTTCCATTTATAGGGTTTTGAGTAGATCTTGTTAGTTTTGTTTAGAGTTGATTTCTATGGTTTAGATATGTTAATCATAGGTCATATGTGGTTGTATATGTAGGTTTGATTCTTGTTTTGGAGTGGAGTTTCATAAGGTTGAGTTTGGGGGTTTGAGAGGAACCCTAGAGAGAGAAAGTAAGTTTTCTCAATTTAATGGTTTAATGCATATTAGTTATGATATGTTGAGTTGTTTGGATGATCGTTTGAGTTCGATTAGGTGGAAATTGTTAGGTGGAGAAACGGGGGTTTAAACCCTAATTTTTGGAATTGCTCGACACGAGGTAAGGGATTTCCAACCTTTCTTTCTATCGTTTATTCTCGATTTTCTAAAGAGCGTTTCAATTCTTCATTGGTCATTTATTTGTGTTTCCGCCTTAATTGCTTCTAAGGGGAAACGAGTCTTCTTGTGAAATGTTGTTAATTCTTAATATTGCATGACCGAATATGTGTGTTCCATCACCTATGGGCACGACGGAATTTTTGTTCATGCATCATGGTAGTTATGTATTGTCGATGCAAAAAATCACACCGACGTTGGGATCCCTGGGTTGATGAAAGCAAACACAGTTGAAGTATTTAAGGTGCTTGAAAAGTAAGAGACACGGAGAATTAACGTGGTTCAGCAAGAGTGCCTACGTCCACGGGCCAAGTAAAAATGTTATATTTCAGTTCTCCCTTTTCAGGGTTACAAGTGTTCTATTTATAACGAAGGTAAGTAACAAATTCCCCTATCCTTTCCCCACATCACGTACTAAATCCCTCATCCAAATTTCAAATGTCTTCACTTGAATTTCGAAGAGCCGTTGAGTAGATCGTGGTGATCACCCAAGGCGGGATGAAGTTACATAACTTACGTAACCCACCTACACATCATGCGCCACGTCTAGCTTCCAGGTGTGCACTGCGTCTGCTGCCATGTGTCCACTTGACTTTATGTAGTCCACAATTGCCCCCAGCCTTTTTATCTTTTTTTCTTTTCTTTAGAAAAAAGATAATTTAGGCTAATTGATTGACATCTTCTTCCTAGCTTTTGACTCCAGATTGAGCTAGAGGCGAATACTCTCTTATCCTCTTCTGTTGGCAAATTGTAATTTCTTTTCAAAGGATTTAGGTACCTCTTTACCCCCTCCCTTTTTCATTTTATTTTTTTATTTTTTATTTTTTAAAATAAAAATCCGTTCCCCGCCAGGACCAGCGGGGCAGCTCCCGCCCAGCTGCTAGGCAGGAGGGCAAACTGCCCCCCGCCTAGCTGCTGGGCGGGAGGCCTTATTGCCTCCTGCACAGTTGCTGGGCAGGGCGCGCCTGCTGGGCGGGGCCCAGCTGCTGGGCATGACCCAGCTGCTGGGGGAAGGCCTACTGCCTCCCGCCCAGCTGCTGGGCGGGAGGCTCAAAATTAAATTTTTTTTCTGCTGGGCGGGAAGCTCAAAAGAAAATATATATATATTTTTTTTTCTTCTAAACCTCTTTAGCTTTCTTGAGTGTCATAGCCTCTTCGGCATTATTTAAGTAAGGAGTCTTTCGACTTTTCTTAATAATTTTAGCCTCTTTGGCTTCTTTGAATCTCATAGCCTCTTCGGCTTTTTCTTTGCATTTAGCCTCTTCGGATTTTTTGAATATCATTGCCTCTTCGGCTTTTTCTTTGCATTTAGCCTCTTTGGCTTCTTTGAATATCATTGCCTTTTCGGTTTTTCTTTGAGTAGATAGCCTCTTCGGCCGACTTATTTATCAATGATCAATCTCTTGTATGTCTCATCGACAACTCTTGGAAACTTTTATCTTAGCGGGTTCTGTCTTGGTATATGCATCCATACGTCTCAGCTTTGGGCTAATGCACTCTTAGGTCATCAACAATTGTACTTCAATAATGGAAATAAATAAATCATTTTAGTGAAATGAGAAAATCGTTGAACCACTATGTGACAGACTTATTGACATGAAAAAAGTAAAGATAAGAAATTATCTCTTTAATCGATCAGGGCTAGAGGAAGGTTCTTCTTTCTTTGGAGTTTCATCTTGCTCCTTGATTTTGATGTAATCGTCCAAATACCCTTGCTCCACCAGGTGCTCTAGGTGCCACTTTAATTCATAGCATTCTGTCGTATGATGTCCTTTATCATCATGGTAGGCACAAAATCGAGTATGGTCTTTCTTTGCTGGATCGCTCACAATTTTTGCGGGCTACTTGAAGTAGTGGTCATCCTTGACTTTTTGAAAGATCTTGGCGATCGGTTCATTGAAGTTGGTATAAATGGCTTCATGACTAGACTTCGATCCCATTGAGAACTCTTTGTTAATACCTGATTTATCATCTCTCTTTTGGTCCTCTTCCAGTTTAATATATTTCATGATCCTTTCTTGTAGATCATTCATTCTCATCGGTGGCTTGAGGGTTAAGCTTTCCCTCAGCCTGTGATCTCGCGTCAATCCCAATCTGAAAGTGGCGACTGCTGTCTTTTCTTTGCAGTCTTCTATGTCAGCATACGTGTCTGAGTATCTTGAAGCATACTCCCTCAGTGACTCTTCTTTTCTCAGCTTCAGTGCAAACAACGTGTCCAAGGTGGCTGGCTCCCTGCTGTTTGCTATGAACCTTGACACAAATGCTCGTGCAAGTTCCCTCCAAGAAGAGATTGAATTCTCCGGAAGCAGGTGGAACCATTTCATTGCAGTCCTGTCAAGACTAGAAGGAAACATCTTGCACATGAGAGAGTCCCGGCCTGCCCACAGGGCCATTTTGTGAGCGTAGGCAGCAATATGAGATGCGGGGTCAGTTTTCCCATCATATAGTTCAAATGTGGGAGGAATAAACTTATCTGGGGGATCTTCCCTTCTAAGCGACTTCACGAAGGGGGTAGTGGTCATCCTGTTGAGTGTTTGCTCTGCCTTCTTCTGGGTGCTACACATGGCATTTCCAGCCCTCCTAGTACTCTCCCTTCGGGGTCGCCTCTCATTGATGCCCCCGGAGGGAGACCTACGCTTAGGCTTCATTGGAGTTGGTGAGCGTCTCCTCCCTCTAGGGGAGGAGGAGCGATCCTGCCTCCTTGAGGTCAAGGAGCGCCCACGTCTTCTCTTTGGTGAAGGACTTCTCCGCTGATGTGACCTGCCAGTACTCTTGGTCTCCTCCTCGAGTTTTCGACCCTCCTCTGGGCGACGGATGACACTGGCTAAGCGTTTCCCTTTGTTTCAGCTCGTGCAACTGCTCCCTTAGCCTTTGCAGCTCCTCTTCTCTCTGGCGCAGCACCTCCTCGATCTCCTCTTCCTGGGAGACCCTGTTGACATCCTGATCACCAATGACCTCCTCTGAGGGTAGCTGCACATCCTCCGTGCGGAGTCCCTCTTCATGAACCTCAGACATAGCAACAACCTCAGGTACCCGAATGAACTACTTCTTTCCCACAGACGGCGCTAATTGTCGATGCAAAAAATCACACCGACGTTGGGATCCCTGGGTTGATGAAAGCAAACACAGTTGAAGTATTTAAGGTGCTTGAAAATTAAGAGACACGGAGAATTAACGTGGTTCAGCAAGAGTGCCTACATCCACGGGCCAAGTAAAAATGTTATATTTCAGTTCTCCCTTTTCAGGGTTACAAGTGTTCTATTTATAACGAAGGTAAGTAACAACTTCCCCTATCCTTTCCCCACATCGCGTACTAAATCCCTTATCCGAAATTCAAATGTCTTCACTTGAATTTTGAAGAGCCGTTGAGTAGATCGTGGTGATCACCCAAGGCGGGATGAAGTTACATAACTTACGTAACCCACCTACACATCATGCGCCACGTCTAGCTTCCAGGTGTGCACTGCGTCTGCTGCCACGTGTCCACTTGACTTTACGTAGTCCACATGTATATATATATGTAGGTTGTTCATATATATCTTTTCGGCATGTCATGGCATTAATGCATTAGAGTTGCATGGGGAATCAGGTATGGACTCTGGTCTCCTTAGGTTTCTTGAAAGCTACCTGGAGAGATGATGAGGTGATGAGAGTTACCACCGAGTCAAGTGAACTCCAGGTAGGATAACGCACTAGAGGTATGGTTCATGAGGAACCTTGCCTGGAGTGGTGCGGGCGTGGTATGATCACGCAACCGGGTAATCCAAGAGCGTTGATGTTGGTGAGCTTGCTCCTGTTCAATAGTCATGGTTAGCGACCATGATATTGATGAGTTGATTTGGTGAGCTTTGCTCACGTTCGATATTACATGGAACGAGCCATGATATCGATGAGGTTTGCTCATTGAGTGGATTGCCCGGGTTGATGTTCTATGTAATTGTTGAGTATACGTGCATATAGTAGGTTTCATATTGTTGCATAGCCTATTGTTTCAGATTCGGCCTTATACTCATGTTACTCATAACCCTACTGAGCTTCTTACTCACCCTCTATTTTCATTCTTTCCCACAGGTGATACTGGTACAGGTACAGGTACTAGTGGAGCGGATCAGTGAGAGCGGGATGTGACATGGATGGCCCTGGGTAGGATGTGGGTGCTAGAGAGATACTCTAAGCACGTAGTTTGTATATGATGTGTTGATGTTTATTCATAATCATCTTATAACCATTTGGCACCAGAGGGTGTATGCTGAGTTGATTTTATGGTTATATGATATTATGCAATTGATGATTTGGTTTTTACTATCAGTTTGTGCATGCTGGTAGTGGATGGCCTGAGGCCCCTAGGATCAGGATTGCATGTGATTGAAGCCTGAGGCCTGGCTAGGTTGCTAGTGTGATGGATTGATGATTTTTCTGCTGCATGTTTCTGATGCAGGCGGGGACTCTCCGATATACGGGGAGATGCCGGCGGAGTTTCGGTCCGCCGGATGATCGCACTATTGGCCTAGGACGATGCCGGAGGGCACCCGTGGCGTGTCCGGACCGGGGCGTCACATATACAATACGTAAGTTTAAAATAAAGTAAAATAAAAAATTAAATAAAATAAAGTAACAAATAAAAAAATAAAAATAAAAAAAATAAAAGTAAAAGTAAAATAAAAATAGAAATAATGATAAAACGAAAATAAAATACAAAATTGCGTATCATGTCAGTGAGCACAGTCAGCATGTGCTCCAATATTTGTTGTCCCGCTTCCAATTGGTCCAACCGAACTAATATCTTTTGTATAGCATCAGGGGGTGATGGCTCATTAGGCGATTGAACTGATTCGTGTGGTACCGCATCCGTGGCTGTGATTTTCGTCGTCTCTTGGTAATTATAGTCATGTGGCCAACTCTTTGTCGCCGTGTGTTTTTATCTATAACAGTCACTAGGTATGCTAATGAACTCATAGTCAGCGGAGGACAAATACCTTTGCTTAGCAGTAATCGAGTAATAAGCCTTGGAGAATACAATCTCTCGATCTTTGCCACTCGATTCCCCACAAAATTCTTGGCTTTTACAATACTATCCATGTACATCTTATCAATATCAAACCATGTGCCCTTATACATATTGTATAGGGCACAAAGAATGCTACCTGCTTGCTGTTGGCTATGGCTGATAGGACAATGGTTGGATCGGATTGCATCATCCAACAGCCACATCTATTTTGGCAAATATGCTCGACATGTAGCATTTGCGTTCCTATCTCTCTTCCCTTGACACATGTCATCAATCATTTCCTTTCTGGAAGCATAGATGGGCGCTTTGAAATTTGTGTTGGCATCATAAGCAGGAGGATATCCTACACAGGAACATATATTAGCTGTGGCAAACCTAACTCTGATATCGGCCACATCCACCTGATAAACAAATCAAGGTCCGTTCATCGAACTAGGTGAAAACTCTTGAAGAGTTTCTTAAAAAGACCGAATTATCCGGGGATATACAGGGATATCTCCTTCCGGATCTGGATAAATCAAGAAAAGCATCGAATGATCCTGAAGGTAGCGTAAGGCCCAACGAGTGTCGACCTCTCTTAAGATAGCAAGATCGATTCGTCTTTCAAGAATAATCTCTGCTTTAGCAAACAATGTCATTGCTTGTAAGCGGGTTGACTGAGTGTCATCCATTAGATGAAAAATGGATGGGGAATTTTAACGGGATGAAGGTGAACAATAGTGAGACAAGAAGTGAAACAATGAACAAAACTCACTGAAAGTGAGTAATTGTGTCAATAATAGAAGGAATAAAAGATAAAGTGGCTAGATCAGATTAAAACGGTGATCGACGATCAGTGAAAGTGAAGGAAGTTTTGAAAGAGACGAGATGACAAAAAAGATGATCTAGATACTAAATATGGTGAAAATACGCGACTTAGAGAAAAGAAGAAGAACTTGGCCATAAATGACAAAACATTAAATGAGAAGTCGTAACGTGTCACAAGAAGTTGAAAAGTTGGAATTATGGGTGATGCGATGAAAATGTGCCACTTAATGGAGAAAAACGAAGAAATCAAAATTTGACCAAAGAGACAAAATATTTTGAAAACACATGCCATGAAAATGATAGAAAAGAAGAAAGTCACGCATGTCTGAACTGTGACTAAGACGGGGAAGAGACGTGGTAGAGATGTGGAGGAAAAAATGATTGATCGGGGTTTATAGCCTCCTGTTAGGGCAAGTGTCAAAATGACTGATCAGGATCTATAGCCTCCCGTCAGGGCAAGTGTCAAAATGATTGATCGGGGTTTATAGCCTCCCGTCAGGGCAAGTGTCAAAATGATTGATCGGAATTTATAGCCTCCTGTCAGGGTAATGATTAAAATGATTGATCGGGGTTTATAGCCTCCCGTCAGGGCAAGTATCAAAATGATTAATTGTTTTTGTAATTGAAAATCTACAATTAATGCATGAATATGCAACTGGACTTGTGGGCCACTTCCAAAATATTTGGAGCAAATGATACGTACCTGATTCATAAAGATTGACCAAATTGTATTGTTTGAACAAATATGTCAAATGATAATCAATATGCAGCGATGATGCATGCAATGACATATATTACTCAATTATGAATATTTTATTTGGAATGAATGTAGTACTCGCAAGTCGCTATCATTATTCCATATTCTGATTAACAGATGACTTCTTTCGAAATCCCAACTTTCAAATCTTTCATTTTTTGATTTTTGATTTTTTTTCATTTTCATTTTCTTTTTTTCTTTTTTTTTATTTCAGTAATGATCAATTTTCTTCAAAATCTATTGTGTGCACACACTTTTTTCCATTTATATATTTCAAATCATCCCTCTCCTGATAATATATGTCTCAACGACAAGGTTTTTTTCAATCTCCTTTTCAGTATAGGATACCAACCTCTGTCAATATCCTGACAAAAGTAATATTTTAATGCACTTATCACATCTTCTGTCAAAACTTTGTCAATGATGAATTCAATAGTATGACTATGCATTCCAATACTTGAAATAAAATGGGAAACTTCTTGAGATGTGAAATTGGATGATCAAAGTCAAAGAAATGAATAATCTGATGAGATTTAGTTGAAAATGATGGGTGATGGTAGAAAGCTTATTTTGATTGAGATATTTATATACACAAGAATGTAGGGATGTCAAAGAAATGAGAGAGAGACTGAAATTTTCCAAGATAAAATTGTGACAATTCAAAGATTACACCAAAATTGTCCCAATTTTGGAGTGCGCCAATTAACAATGATTAGATCCAACCCGAATAAGATTATCTCTACACCTTTCATAATCTCCCAACAAGCATTTTCTTCTGATGTAATGATTATTGTTAGGTGTTGAAAAGCACCTAATTATTGGTGTTAAAAGAGTTAATTTCTGGTAGGTATTGGTATAGTTTCTACCTCTTTTGGCTGTTTGTGTGAACGGGTACCGGAGGTTGACAAGATAACGGAAATTGAGATGAGCTTGACATTTGTAGCTTGGGCGCGGCCACAGGACGCGAATTTACTTCTTCACGTAAGTTGGAGCTGACGTGGCAGGGGGTTATTGGATCATGGGATTGGTATTTAATAAGAAACCCTAGGGAACCAAGGACATTGGGAGATTGAGAGTGATGGCATAATACAACAACAAGGAAATCAAAGGCAGCTAGGCATGAGAGAAATCAACGACAATGTTGGAGCATCAATTCCTTTTCACCTTCCTGAAATTGAACAGTGATTATTATTATGTTGGATTTTATTATTATTATTATGAGTAGCTAAATTATTTTCTAGCTAGGTTTGGTAAGTTCTTGTACCAAAACCTTATGCACAGATTCAATTGACAATCAGACTGAGTTTTCAAGTAATTGTCTATAATTTTGTATGCCTGATCAAAATCTTAATTATAGGTATTTTTAGTCAGACATATTCGGCTGACCATGACCCGGTGTTTGACGAAGTGACGAGAGCTTGCGTAAGATCCAAGTTTTGGGAATAGTGAACATAATCAATTAGGTGATAATGAACGTAGGTTATGCGTTTGTCGATTTCCTAGTGCTCATGCATGTCTTAGGTTATTCTTAGGAGAGACCAAACCAAGACACCTGTGATAAGAAAAGATCTTGCAATTGGACCAAAGTCAGGATCATTGTTTAGGGAAATATTGTTGATTGTAGCTGGACCAAGGCCTTTTGACTGACAGCGTTAAATTTTTAAATTGTGTGCTTGCATATTAATTTGTGTTCTTAAGGGGAGGTATTTAACATGCCAGATCGAAGCTAGATTTATTTATCTTGAATTACAATTTGATTTCAATTTCATATTTGTTTATTTAAATCGTTGTGACTTAATAGTTAGTATTTAATACAGTCCTTGAGGATTCGATCCCGTTCACTAGTTACTGTTTAGCGACACGTACTCTTGCGATTAGGTAAACCAGTCAGTATTATTAATTGCAAATTTAATTTGTAGTTAAAAAAATATCGATCAATTGCACCAAAAACTACCCCAGTTTTAGTGCATGTTTAATTGACTATGACTGAACTATTCATATCTATCAATAGACTTCTTCTTCAGGCTGAATTTCCTCCAGGATGAAATATGTATGACACAAACCAAAACTTCCCCAGTTTTGGTGTGTGTTTCAAATTACTCACACTAAATCTGGCTAATATGAAGTCAATTATGCACTTCCACCCATATCGATACAATTCAACAATCTTGTCACTATTCAAAATTCAAGAAAGCCATGTCTATATTGTTCTTCTGAAATTTGAAATAACATTCTGGACTGAATGCACTTCTTATTCTCTCTGTTTTTTTTTTGTTTTTTTTTTGCCTAGAGTGCTATTTTAGGTTTTCACTCTAGCGGGATTTTTTATAAACTTGCAAATGCCTCCAAGTGAAGAACAGACGGAGTAAATCAAAGACTGTAGCTCAATTTATTCATCAAAAACTAAATTCCCCACAAGATAAACAACATCAACATAATGTCTGCAATGTTCAACAATTACTGAAATGATGGAAAATAAAACCCTGATTGAAATCCTGGGTCCTTATGATTTTTCGGAGGATAATGATTCTGTTGTTGGATTTGTGTAGTAGAAAACTGCATGGTATGCATTTCAAAATCACTAGACGACTGATTAGGCATGTGGGTCATGATTCCATGGTTACCTGCAATATATGTCATTAACAAATCAACACTTTTGGATAAGTGATCCAGATGTGTCTCAATCTGCGTTAACCTTTCAACTATGTCAGTGGTTTCGGATGACTGGGAATGATGAGCAGTAGAGGATTCAGCCACGGTAGGAGTATCATCAACATCATCATCGTTGTATGTTGTGATCATCCTGCGATCAATCGCACATTTTGGATATTGTAACTCCTTATATGGTGCCCAAATAACCCCAGCTTTCATACACAATGTGCAAATCAGAGAAGGCAAACAAGGCCCTATAGTTGTTGTATTACAATAACTATGGACAATGGAATTGTGCAAAATTTTGCCAATATCCACTGATTTTCCATGTCGAATACAGTAAAGCAAAACTGCTCTATTTTTAGCAATGTCGGTTGAATGAGTACTTGGCATGAGCTTCGCCCAAATAAATCGCATCTAGGTCCTGCTATTTTTAGTCATGGCTGATGTAGGGAATCAGACCTCCACCCCTCTAAATTTCTTCCAAGCAGCGCCTAGCTTACACAACGTGCGAATCACTTCATCCATGATAGTTTCAGACTCTATCAAGGCAAAGAAATCGTCATCGACGATGTCTGGAAGATTGTAGACATCATTGATGGTTTTGCTATCAAAAGGGACTATCATACCCCGAACATATACATGTTCATACACTACAACTGCATTTGCATAAAATTCCCTTACCACCAGGACAACTGTGGGTTTTGGCTGTGCAATAAAATCTTCCCAACCTCACTCAGCAATGATTTTTGCAATTGTAGGCTTTGTTGTAAAAGAAGCTTGCAAACCTCTCTCTGGAATAATTTTTCTACCCCTTATTGATTCTCGATATTTCTTAACCGCTTCCTGACAGATAATGAGATTTAGATCAGCCATTTGAGGGGATTGCTCAAATGGTCTTTTGGTAGCCATAGATATGAGCTAAACTGGGTTAATTCAAAATTGACACGTGAAGTGGAAGAAGATTGATGGATTTCAGAAAAGAAATTCCATCAATGTAAGGGAAAGAAAAATTTTGGCAGATGGCTTACTAATAAGGCTGAGTTGATAGTGGATATATGCAGCTCAAATCGGAAGAATAAGAAGTTGGCCAGAAAATAGAAACACCATTAAAGAAGTATTGAATAAAAATTTCATGAAAGAGGGAGAGTAGAGGAAAAGTCAAGATGCTCGGTTGAGTAGAGATGACGAAGAAATGCGACTCAAGGTGACAGAAGAGATAAAAATTATTAAAGAAAAATTGAATAATTGGCAAGAGAAGGAGACAATAGAGGAAAATTGAAATACACGCCTCAATTAGTGATAGAGATGGTGAGTGATTGTGAAATATCTCATTTGACAACCAAAAGATCCACAGATGAGAAAATCATTCATTTAACACATAAATTGTCTTCACATGGAAAACATCATAAACTGCACATATTTGTTCCCAACCATGCTCATTATTGATGGCATCAATTCAAAAAAATTTAGTTAAATGTCAGTCTTAATCTCACAGTCAATGCACACTATTCTCACCATTGAGCTTGATAACATATCCATCAAAGAGATTGCCACCTTGACTTTAACAATTTGTAGAGCCAAGCGCTCAAAATATAAAAGGAGCACATTTTCCAATTCTTCAAAAACAAATCATGCATTTATCGCATCAGATCAAAGCCATTCAGAAAGTAACAAATCAGTATATGCAATAGATTAAATGGGACACGTATCATTTCTACATAAATTTGATCCTTGCATTACTGGCTTTAACAATATAATTATGAGTAATCCAATCAAAGATGGTGACTCGAGAAAGTGATTATTGTTCATTACAATTGGCAACAGGTCATCAAATCTCTGCTATTACTTTATCATTTGCCATTTGTTTTTCTTTCCCCTATTTTCCATTGGTCACTTAGTTATCTGACCATTATCTGAGAATCACTGCAAACTTGAAATTATTTAGTCTCATCATCAATACCAACTTGAACTTCCACTGTGCATTCTTCATGCTTGGAGACACTTTTTTTTTAAAAAAAACCAAAGATGGAGGAATACAAGGCATTCAAGGGGCATACCCCAAGAAAATTAACAATTTCTATAGAAATTCATCTTCTGATAGAGTTAAAATAAAAGATACAAACACGAGCTACAAAAATCTCCACATGATGCATACCATTTTGCTTCATTCCACCGTGCTCTGATTGAAAATCCAAAATCTACAAAGAACTTCACCTGATATGGATAAGTTTGCTTCATCCCACCGTACTCTGATTGAAGATATCATTTCAAAAACATATGTTTCTGAAATAATGATGCCCAGATGTAAACCAAAGTGCTGAAACAGATCCTGAAAAGCTCAAAGTTCCA
Organism: Euonymus europaeus; assembly: GCA_963580455.1. Taxonomy (NCBI): domain Eukaryota; kingdom Viridiplantae; phylum Streptophyta; class Magnoliopsida; order Celastrales; family Celastraceae; genus Euonymus; species Euonymus europaeus. The sequence goes on from OY756965.1 coordinate 12,805,802, forward strand.
ACGCATAAGAAGAGACGAAGAGTCAATAACTTCAACATTAATGACCCACCCATTTAATGATGCTAACTGCAACTTTGACATATTGAGCATTCAATCACTTTCAATAGGCTTGACCCACACATTGATAGAAAATACAATAGTTTTGGCGGCCAGCCGTACACATGTTCAGATAGCACGAGAACCGATCAACAAATCCCACCAAAACTGCTGAAAGCAATGACCAGCCTTAAAGAGAAAAGCCAAGTGTCACTCATTTAACCATGTAAAACATAACTTTATCATTGGCGTGAAGAAAACCAAGCCACCTCCCTCGATAAAATAATAGAGAATTGTCTATGAGCGACACACGTCTCAATAAAGACCAAATCATGCAATAGTACACAGGAATCAGGCAATAAATTCCAAAACCATCCCTTGCATATCACGACAAAACACCCCCCAAAAATAGCCTGAGGTGTAGTACTTTCTATTATGTCAGCATTCACCAGTCTGGCTACTACGGATTTCACTGATTCTTCCCATAACCCGACTGCTGCCCCAAACCAAAAGTTCATGCTTGGTCATGATATTAATATATTCAATATAAAGCTTGACGATGAACAAGACAACTTTTCCCTCTGAATTTTTCCCACAAAAGACGATTTCTCATAAATATGCTTTTGACTCCAATCTTGATTGAGACATCTCAACATTTCTGGTAATAACTCAAATTCATTCCCAATGCCAGAGAATGATTCAACATTGTTATTAGGTGCACCCAAAATCTAGTTCATTAAGTCCATCCTCTTCATTATCATCAATTTTAATTTTGGTGAATGGAATAATTGAATGTGTGAGATTTGTGATTCGGAAATGATAGAAAAATAATTTTGAGAAGTTTGAACGGAGACCTTTATTCATGGTGAACATAGACAAAAATATATGAACAATGAAATGATGTAACATGCAACAACCATACTAAAAATTCATCAAAGAGAAAGTAAAGACATGATCATTACAAAACCCAATAAGTGGTTATGAGCTAGACCACAGATGGTTGTGCACTTAGAGATTATTTCTGAAGGCAATTGATAGAGACTGAAAATCTCAAACAAGTCAAGTTACTGAACTTAAAATCTGAGGGGCGAGAGTAAAGATTAACAGTAGAGTTCTGATGCTCATCTGCTATGAAATTCATCAAATTGCCTGCGTAGTTTCCCAAAACTGCCCCATCTAATCCATTCCAAATTGACTCATTGTAATTAACTTTCACAAAAATTGCTCCAATATTGCTCAAATTGACCTTTTTTGGTTTTTTCTTTTTGAAATTTTTTGAACATATATTTCGATTCCAATACCAATCTATATTCATACTGATCACACAATAGTGATTAGTAGAGATGCCATTTTTCTGGAAAAATAGTTTATTCAGAATAAATGTATTGGGAAAAGGATAGAACTTGAGGAAGTATATGATATTCCACAATATGATCAAAATCATATTCAAGAATCCAATGATGCAAGAACTGTCATCACACAAACTCCTAGAAAATCTAGTAGAGTTATTCGTCCACCAGCACGGTATAACTTATTACATGATATACAAGAGTTGTTTGTTCATGGAGATGTAGATCATGGTGATGATCCTACTAGTTATGAAGAAGCAATATCTTATATTAACTCTTCAAAATGGCTTGAAGCTATGAAATCCGAAATGAATTCAATGTGTTCAAATCAAGTTTGGGATCTTGTAGACTCTCCTAAAGGTATTGTATCTATAGGATGCAAATGAGTCTACAAGAGGAAAATTGGTTTGGATGGCAAAGTAGAGACCTACAAAGTAAGACTGGTTCCAAAAGGATATACTCAAAGACAAGAAATTGACTATGAGGAAACCTTTTCACCAGTAGCTATGTTGAAGTCTATCAGGATTTTATTAGTCATAGCTGCACACTATGATTATGAGATATGGCAGTTGGATGTCAAAACTGCATTCCTGAATGGAAACATTGAGGAAGATATTTATATGGAACAACCTAAGGGTTTTGAATACAAAGGTAGAAAATAAAAGGTGTGCAAGCTTAAGAGATCAATTTATGGTCTTAAGCAACCTTCCAGGAGTTGGAACATCCATTTTAATGAAGTAACCAAATCGTTTGGTTTCATTAAAAATGTGGATGAACCGTATCTTTACAAGAAGGTTAATGGGAGTGCTAACACATTCCTAGTCTTGTATGTTGATGACATTTTCCTATTAGGGAATAATGTTGCAATAATGACTTCAGTTAAAGTCTGGTTGTCAAAATCTTTCTCCATGAAAGATTTGGGAGAAGCAACCTATATTCTGGGAATTAGAAGCTATAGAGATAGATCTAAAAGTATTATATGCTTTTCTCAAGCTGTGTTATTGAAATAGTTCAATGTGCAAGAAAATAGCATCAACAGAAAACATTGTTGATCCATTAACTAAGGCACTAACTCTACAGCAGTTAGATCTTCATCTAGAAAAGATGGGTATGAGATACCATAACGATTGACTTTAGGAAAAGTAGAAGATTGTTAGATATATGTCTTGTACAGCCAATTATACGGCCGTATTTGGTACGTATATAATAATAGTACTGGATTAGTTGAAATAATACATGGCAGTTTATTTATATATTTGATATTTTTATTTAATAGTTATATTAAATATGTCCATAGATATTTGTTAGATATCTCATTCTCAAGAGTTTAGAATATGAGTGACGAGTAATCTCTAGTATGAATATATTAAATAAAGTTCCTGATTGTAGAATTATTAATTGGACAATAATAATTCGGAAGATCAGCATACTGTTTGTTTCCTATAATGATAGAAATATGAGTCTCATGCAATTTTTTCACACCCCTATCCCAGATAGGTGCGAATAAGCGCCCATGAATCTCAGAGGCGTGACCGGCAGGGAACCCCTCCGTTCCTCGAATCGGATTTAAACCAAATAGCTACCCAAACCACTATGAATCATCAGAAAACTCCAAATCAATCCACACACACACACACATATATATATATATATATATATATATATATATATAAATCCCGACATACTGTGACATACAAACCAGAGTATCCTGCGCTAATCATCCACTCCGGCTATCTCACCTGAAAAAACATGTGAATGAAAGGGATGAGTCACAAAGCTCCGTAGGGATATGGAGAAACATCGATAATCATAGTAAATAGAATATATATAACTCGAGATGTATAAATGAAATGTACAGAAACTCAAATTGTGATACTCTCCAGTACAACCGAACTCCAATAGATCAGAGATAAAGTAAGAAAACCTGTAAGATATAGAAAATATAAAGGAAATCATAAAGTGATATAGTGATAGGATATAAAATCTTCGAGAAAATTGATCCATCATACACATCATCAAAATCATCAATCCGTATGGTAGACAATGAGTAGGCTCCACCACTACCATCCTCAAGTACAACTCTCAAATCAATACTCAATCATAATCCAACTCAAATCCATACAACATCAGTAAATCCTTCCCTAGACCCACCCTGATCCCCGCAAGGTGTCTCCCAGTCTAGCACACCCCAGATTGGATGAGGATCGAGTCTATATAGGTACTCGATGGCATCACCTACATCGAAGAGTGTGTCCCCTAGGATGTACCCCACCTCAATCCGGTCTCTAGGTACGTACCAGATCAGAACCATCAACAAATCATCTAGTAGGCTGGGTCAGCCGATGTGGGTCCCACACACTACAAATCATCCATCAATAATCTTGTAGCATCATCACAAAAAATGACCATAATACAGTCCTATCCGGACTCTCCAAAATACCACACAAACAAGAGGTGGGCCCCACAGAAGACATAACACACAAAAGGGTAGCTAGTCGTACAAACACTATCAATAATAGCATAATAAAATACTACAGTTGCGATTGCGGAAATAAAGTAGACAAGAATACAAACAGAGAAATTCTCAACCTCCCGGGAATTCCACACAAATAGACGAGTAGGAGTCCGTCGAATATGGAACCCCCAGAACCCCAAATAAGAAATAGGGCAGAACCCCTACTTGAAATACCGAATGACGCTAATCCGTAAAACGTCCTCGACTCACCAAAATTTGAACCCCAAAATCTCCTGATCAGTCTCCTGCACCGAAATATGGATACGTATACCCGATACAGTTAAAATACAGAAAAAGCATCCTAAAAGTCAAACCGGATCAAAAGTACAACTGGGTCAAAACGTCAAATCGGGTCAAAAGTCAACTCGGGTCAACAGTGGTATAACCACTGCCCTCGCCGGAACAGTCGATTCTGGCGACGTTAATCGGCAACCACACATCAAATTGAAGCTCTCAGAAAATATAATTTAATGGTACCTGTCTCGTTCCAAAACACCACCGGAGTCGCTCGTAGAAGTCGCCAGAAAATTGAACTTTGGCCGCCTGATTCTGCCGCCTGTGGTGCTCCGATGATGACGATTCCAGTTGGGTTTTGTTCCTCTCTCTACAATCTTTGTTTTAACACCTCACACGCCTCAATTGGTGGAGAAATCACCAAAACCTATTTCAACCACCTCTCTCCTGTCTCTCTCGCGTGCTGCTGGAGAAGAATGCCAGAAAATCTGGTTTATGCAAGATTTTCTGTGCAATTACCGTTTTGCCCCTCGTTTTACTAATAATTACTTAAACTTTCAAAATTTATAACAACTCTAATTCAACTCCGATTCAGGTGATTCTTGCGCCAATATTATTTTAAAAATATATAATATTTATTAAAAATATTAAATTTTAAAAACCTTTTTTCTAAAAATTGGGATCGGGATATTAAAAATTTAATATGAGATATTATAACAAACAATATGGAAGGTTTATTGTTGAATAAATGCTTCGAACATGACTTGTTAAATAATGAATCACATGGAGGTTTATTTCCTTGTCAATGATTTATTATTTATTTACAATTGTGTAAATAATCCTTAGACCTGAGATGACATAGTAGTTTTGTATATAGGTGATTGAATTTTGTCAATGTTAGAAATATTTATTTATTAAATAAATATTAACATTTGATGGATTTAATTAGTTATATATGGAGACTTTTGTGCAGTCAATAAGGAATCCACCGCCTCGAAATAAACGAGGAGAATATCCTATGTGATCTAGATATTTATTGACACAGAAAATCCTTGGCCGAAGTTACATGATTAATGAAAAAGTATTTTCATTAATTATTTGTTTGTCAATAAAATATTGGATCTGACATATAATTGAGTTAGTGGATTTGACAGATATCCATGATCGTCACTCAATTGGGATATTGTATAGTGAAAGGATTTAATTACATGGTAATCATAATTAAATATTCATATGAAAGTATTCATCACTGATTGAGTAGCCACGATATGCTGCTAGGTGTCACTCGTGATTTTTAAGAAATGATTAAAATGTGTTTTAATTAATATCAAAGAGTTTGATATTAATCTTATTGTCAATCGATAATGAACCTAGAAAGTCACACATAAAGAATCACAGGTTAAGGTTGGAAAGGAGAACTGTGTGAATTCGATAATTTACATGAGATGAAAATAATCGAATTATTAATTAAATGCAGGTTTATTATAAACCTGATTGAATCGAATTTGATTAATATACATTGCTAGCACATTTGTCATTAATTAAAGATACGGTCATGATTTAATTAATAGAATATAAAATTATAATAATATGTTATTATAATATATATTATAATATATCATATTAATTATGATGGAAGTTGTCGACACAATTGGTTGAATTGTGTCTGCAATTTCATTTTGAAATGAATGTGCAGATTAATTTTAGAATGTTGAAAAGTGTTATGTGTATTAGATACACATAAGTGGATATACAACACTTCTTCTTCTTTCTGGACTGATTAGAGAATCAATTAAGATAAAATTTCTATTTCTAGAAAGTTTTTTAAAGGTGGCCTTATTTTGTGATTCTGGTGGACGGACTAGAGGCTCCGTATTATCGGAGATCAACCGAAGCGATCAGTCGACTGGCTGGATTTTGATCAAGCACTCTTGAAGAGGTAACATTTGTATGCTTTCGATGCATTATACGTATATCGATTTGCTAACAATAGATACCCAAAGGCAAATTAAAATAGTACGGCATCATGAAAATGACCTATGATTTGAGTATTATACATGCTGAAGAAGAGAATAAGAAATAGCACCACATTTATACATCCCTTACAAATAAGACGAAGCTATTAGAACCAAATAATAAAGTTCGAATCTCTTGAAGTAACCTCCTTGGCCAAGATGTCTGCTAGCTCTTTAGCACTTCTCCTAACATGGTTGAAAGACAAATTATTTATCAGCAGCAACAATAGACCTATTGAATTTCCCAATTGTGATTCCAAGGAAAATTTGCCAATCTCATAACCCATTTATAGGAATTGAGGGAGTCAGCCTCAACAAGATTATTGTATTAGAAAGGGATTGACACCCAGCTATCAATACCAACACTTGTTCAATGGCCTTCAACTCCGCTTCGTTAGATTCACATACACCAACACTAAATGAAAATAAACATTTGATTCAACCATCCGAGCCTCTTAGTAGTCCCCCAACTCATGCTCTACCTAGCTTACCCAAAGAGGAACCGTCGATATTCCATTTTAATTGACCGACTTGAGGAGGCACCCAGTGAGTTTGAGGCATCCTTTAACTTCAACTGATATTTGACCAGCATTGTCATTGTATAATAAAAGCCGAGAGTTGGAAATGAGGTCTAATGGCCGAGAATTTTGGGGCAAAGGATATAACCCACACTTGCATTCTAGTAAGAACCAAATCACATATATTTGTCCAGTTACAAACCTTATATCTAAAGATCACTTCATTTCTTGCAATCCAGATAGACCAAGTAATGGTAAAGAACAATAGCCATATTTTTGTTTGAAAAACTCCTCTAATAGAGAAGTTGCACCATTGCTCAAACAAGACATCTATATATACTACCAGTTATTACACCAGGTATCCCCCACCAATCAAGGATCTTGTACCACAACAAGGAAGGACCTCTACACTGGAAGAATGTGTGGTCCACTATTTCGTCAATGATATCACAAAATGGACATATATTCATAAAGATTGGAATCATACCATTTCTAGCAAGGAGGCTCTCATTGGATGTTTCTTTTGCAAGAGTAACCACGCAAAGATTTCAAGTTTAGGGGGGCCAATCCTTGCCTCACAGAACACTGCACACCGCTATTATTTGTGGTACCAGTGGCAGAGATGAGTCGATCATATACAGACTTTACAGAAAAGTTTCCTTGCGTCGTATATTTCCAGACCACTACATCAACACAGTTCGGGCAATAGAAGAAGATGCACTATAAGAAAAATAGGAATAGATGATAGAGCATTTATGATATAAATCAATTGTATCATAAAACAATGATAGATTTGTGATAGAAAAATGATCTGTCAAAGAATTAATGATAGATTTGTGATAGAATTTTTATCTATCATGAATAAATGACAGTGTTATGATAGATTTGTGATAGAATTTTTGTCTATCATAAATAGTTGATAGTCTTGTGATATATTTGCGATAAAACGTTTGTCTATCAACAAAACATGATATAATTGTGATAGAAATGATATCTATCACATATTTTCTGATATAATTTTATTATTAATATCCAAATTTTAATTAATAATTTATGAAATAAAATTAACAAAAACGGTGCGTTTTACCTAAAATTTGCTTCGGGTGATTGGGTATTCTCTCTAGCCCTTTGATTTTTCCTTCAGTCTCCGATTTCTCATCATCCCTCACTCTTCTTAGTCGTCCTCTTTTCGAATCGATCTCTTTGTCATGGGGGATTGAGGAATTTAACTCCTAATTTGTGGTGTTTTTGCAAGTTATTCATGTGGAACTTACCTGCTTCATGGTCATTGCCACAACAAGTATGTTAGCTTCTGGTCACAAGTTCTAGGGATTGGTTTTGCTGATTTAGGGTATTTGTTAGTGTATTTATCATTCTCGCTTTCAATTTTTCATTTTGTTTGTTATTTTCTGCTGAGTTATGCAATTTCCATTAACCTAGCTCGCTCGATTTCGTGTCTTTCTCGTGGGGATCGACGGACTTGGCTCTCGATTTGTGAGTCTCATCTACCTCTGATTTTAGTTTAGTACAATGACCCCATATCTCTGTGTTTGATGGTTCTTTCAATCAATATCAATTCCTCTTCTGGGTCACTCTCAGTCTATGCCGATTTTAACCAAATCCATTGTCTACAAAAGGAAAGAGAAAGAAATCGAAACTATTGTATTCACTTTTGCGTTCGACATACAACTCTATTTGATTTTTTTTGGTGGGTTTGTGCAGAAATTGATACGAAAGAGAAGAATCAGAGAGCATGTAGAGCGATGGGGGTGGATTTTTTTGTTGCAGCAGGGGAACAGAAAAAGGCTTATTAGGGGGATGAGACTCAAACACCCTGAAATTTCACGGGGATCCACTGGTTTAATTCATCGGAAAATCACGGCTCGGAGTGCTGACTGATTCGATGCGCACCAATTGAAAACATGTATTGTTGTTCATGTGAATTCAAAGTGCTAAATTTATTGCATTTATCAAATTTTCTGAAATTAATTTTATTCAGATTATGACTTTTGTTCATTGATTTGGTCCTTGCAGGTGTTTGCTAGCTTTTTGGTCTCTTCCGAAGACCTCGGCTTCACCTAAAATTTGCTTCGGGTATTATTAGATTTCAAGAGCAATGCTTCTTTTTTGCTTATGTTTCTTCGATCTATAACTCGTGTTCTTTAAGTTGAATGTTATATATATTGTTTGATTGGGCTTTGGAAATTCTGGAGGAATTCATAGATGAGAGGGAAATCAATGTTACTTGCCCAATTCATGTTTATCATCTTATATGTTGAAATTTGGATACTTTTTCGTGTATATCATCTTCGTTTTGGAATATAATTCACTTTTGATTTCAATCAAATCATACCTATTTCAGCAATCTAATTTCTCTTTTCTTCAACTGCAATACAAAGAAAGCTGAATTACAATTATGGGCTCTGTAATGCGTGCACGCAGAGATAGGAAAAGTGCCATTAACTCTTTATGACTCTTTCTTTACACTGCCCCAAAATCACTGTAATCTCTTGCAGAAGTTCATCATCTAATCCAAAAGGTGAGTGCTCAATTTATTAATTTATATGTATAACTTATGTATTTGCTGGTGAATAATTAATTTCCTTTTGTTAAGAGACCAAATTAGTTCATTATATTGCCTATATAATGCTATATATGACTGGCCTTTTTTCCATTTAAGGAGCTTCTTATTAGGAAAGGCTACTTGCAGATTCAATTATTGAAAAATTGTGGTGACCTAAAACTATAATTGTTGCAGAATTGAGGTTAAGATGCAAACAAGAGTGGTGGCTTTGGAAGACGGCAAGAACCCTGCCACTACTGTTAGGATGAACCAACCAAGAGGTTTGCCTTCATCAAAAACAGCTCTACAAGTTATTTTTTTTTCAGGTCTTAATTGCTCAACTGTATTGTTTGGGGATGGAAGTTTCCTTTTTCCTTTCATTTGTTCAACTAAATTTATTTTATTTGCAGTTTAAGATTGGATTTCTTGCGCTGGAATAAACAATTTTCATGTTAAAATGTATTTTTATACGTAAGGTGTATGATTAAAGAGGGATGGTTTTCGGTTTTAGATGCTGAAAGTTGAATTTATTTCCTATTTGAGATCAAACAGAATTTGGGAGACTGGAACAGAAAAAATAATTATGACTTCCTTCCATAATCAATATCAGTTCATCGTCTAAGCCTAGGTGGTATTCTAAAGCCTGGGTGGTATTTTAGTAGTACTCTAAAGCAAAAACTACAGCTGTGTTCGTTCTCACATAGGCATTGGTCAAATTTGATTATATTCATTGTTTGGTTATGTGATTGATTTCATTTTTGATTTTTGCAGAAATTTGGCTCACGTCCTCAATAATTTGAAGTTTCTACCAACACTGCTGCAATAATTTGAGTCGCTATACATGTATGACTCAAATTTCATTGAATTCTTTGTTTGATTATGTAATTGGTTTCATTTTTTTGTTTTGTATGATTTGGACATGGAATTCCATTGGTTTATGTTGATTGGATTGGTAGTTCAATATGGCTAATCTCAAATGTTTTTATACGTCCTCTGCGATGTTCTGGATTTCATCATCACAAAATTCTGTCACCAAACTACTGAATTGAAAACTCGTGACAAAAAAAAAACACAAAATTCTGTCACAAAACTAATGAATTTTGGCGCCAAAAATTTGATACCCAACAAAAATATCTTGATAGACAAAAATTGTCACAAAAATACAAAATTTTGAATTTTGTTGTGACATATTTATGATTATTAATATCTATCATGAATTCATGACAGTGGTTTTTCTGTCATAAAAAGATGTTTGTGACATAGATGATAGAATTGAAAACTGTCATACACCCTCCTTCATGACAGTTTTTATCTATCATCTATGATCCTTTTTGGTGTAGTGTGGCCACCATTTGCATTAACTCTGCAAGTTGAATTTCCTCCCAGCTAACCATTTGTCTTCTCCATACCAGATTCCAACACCATTTAATGTTATATCCTTGAACCCATATCACGAATTGTGGCAGATTGTTGACAATTGAATAAGAACGATCTCTGAAATTCTCTTTTAGTGGTGTATTTGAGACTCATTTATCATGCCAGAACTTCACCTTATTACCATTACCTACAACCGTACCAACCCTTTCAGAAAATATAACTCCATAAATTGACACTAGGTTTGCAATCAAATTTTGGACGGATTTCCATATGGGTGAAGTAGTCATCGAAATTGGCAAGTCATTTGAGCATAACATAGCATAGGCTCTCCCATATTTCTCCATTATCACAATCCTCCACAATGCATCAGTACCTGAAATCTCCATACCTATTTTAATAGTAGTGCATGTTTTTTTTGGCCCAGTCCACTAATTCCAATACCAACATTTTCTTTTGAATTTATAACCCTAGACATGATGTAGCAGCTAACATGATGTAGTTAATGATTGCACATGGAGCTCTAAATAAGGACATATAGTAAATAGGCATACTAGCTAAAGAAGCCTTTATGAGGGCCATCCTATCACCAATGGAGACCTACTTTCATTTTCAACCAGCCAATTTTTTTGTGAAACCTGTCTCTGACCGGCTTCCAAGTCTCTATTTGTTTAAAATTTTCCCCAAGAGGCAGTCCCAAATAAATCACTAGCAAGGATTCATACTTACAATTGTGCATGATAGCCATCCCCTCCAACCACTGCTTACAGTTTGCCACTGCCACCGATGAGCTCTTGCCAAAGTTTATTTTTAATTCGGAGATGATTTGGAAGCATCTAAATATCCTGTTAGTCATTTGAATGGATCTTTCATTGGCTTTGAAGAATATCAATGTATCGTTTGCATACTAAAGGCATCAAATGGAGCAATTATTGAAGGATGCTATGAAAGAGTACGGTTTGCCTAAATCTGAACCTATTGTGCAAGAGATAGAAGAACATCAAACATCCAATTCAAGGGGAAAAGAGCAAGCTGTTTTAAAGAAAAATCGAAAGTGAAAGGCATATTGAATTTGCCAACCTACTTTCCTCCAACAATCAAACCTGGTTCACAACCAGGTATTAAAAGTGTTCTCGCTGATAAAGAAGCTTTTCATAGATTAGATATGGTCGTTGCTAGTTTCTTTTATGATTGTTGCATCCTTTTTAATGCTATCAACTCTCCATAATTTCAACAAATGGCTAATGCAATTGCTTCTAGTCCTGGTTATAAAGTACCTTCTTATCATACATTGGGTACTAATTTTTGTTTCTTTTTGTTGTCATTATGTGTTTGTATTTTGATTTTTTGTTTCTTGCACTAAATCATTAACATTATATAGTCTTGTGTTCTTTAAATGTGAGTCTAATGTTGTAAGTGAGGTGGATGATTTGATTGAGAATGAGTTGGATTCAGTTGCCAATGAAAATGATGATGATACTGAGGAAGAAAAAGATGATGATGATGACGGAGGTCATATAAAGACTAGAAGAATGCGGCAATAGATGTGTGTACTCGTGCATCAAGTTGATTGGATTATGTTTATTATTGACATAAAGTTATGGATTATGTTATTGAATTGCAATTTGATATTTTAACTTTTTATGTTATGTTATTGAAATAAGCTGGGATATGTTGGTATTTAATTATTTTTAATATTATGTTATCATTGAATAATCCTTTAAAGTTCAAAATAGAAGGAAAATCACCCTTTTTTATTGTTCTTCCAGACCGGCCGATCCGACCGGTAATCTATGGTCACACCGATTCGCGAGCCAATCCGAGTTTAAAAACATTATGACTGATACATCATCTTCACAGTCATCTTTATTAATGTTGAATTGGTACTGTCATTGAAGCAATTAATTCTTTCGGTGTCTTTATCACATATGGGAGTACTGCATGCTGCAAGCCTTGGTGGTTGAGAACCTGGCATGACTATGATACATTGATACCAGTGCCATGTGGGAGTCTGCAGCGTTCGGTTGGCTGCATTTAAAAATCAATTGTACGGTTGACTTGCATGGATGCCATTGGTTGAGAAATTAAGTGCTGCAGACTTGGAATGGGAGTAAATGCTGCGGCTTTGATTTCGGAGTGCTTCAATTTTGTGCGTTCATACAGCCTTGAATTGAGAAGATGGTGTTTCGGTCCTTCAAAATAGCATGGTTACACGTACTGGTCCTCACATGGGAGTGCACTTGTTTGTGTTTTTTGTTTATTTCTTATGCATTAAATAAGTAGGAAGCGTAGTTGAGGGAATACATTCCTTAAAATGTGGACTTTCTACTTAAAAATGGGAATTCCTTCTCTTTTTTCTTAGGCAACACCCTCCTATTTTGTACGAAATTTTTAGTAAATACAACGCTTACATACAAAAAAAAATATATATATATATATAGTTATTAGTAACACTATTTGATGACGTCAAAAAGGTGTCACTACTGAGAAAACGATCAGTTGGTCAGACCTGCAGTCATGCACCAAAACCAATGATGAGGAGGATCCGTTCAAGAAGCCGACCAGCCGAGAAACCGAGCAATCTGGCAGCCAGGCAAGACTTCCAAAGTATCAGATCCGTCCAAGAAGCTGACCAGCCAGGCAGCTGTGCAACCAAGCAGCTGTGCAGCTAGGCAGTAAGGTAGCTGACCAGACATGTAATATAGCGACCGACCAGGGTGCAAGTCCTTCCAAGGAGCTGACCGGTCAGGCAGTCCTGCACAATGAACAAAAATGAGCTAAAGGTCGCACCAGAGGTAGTCCTCTGGCGTTGGCGCTCCGACGCTCAAGTCAGTTCGTATTATGAAATCAGGCGAGCTCCTCGGTAGAGCTCTCTCCTTTTCTAAAGTTCAAATTATGATTAGGAATATAATACCTGACTTTGAGAGCTTTATATAGGATTCAGAGTCATTAGTAAGGTAGGTCCCCAAATTATGGTTGGGGGCTGCACTTAAATACCTTCCACCTTGGTGGGTCCCGCTGCTTCAATTGACCGACGAGGTAACCTCGGTAGGGCACTGCTGCCCAGCTTCTTGCCTTCTTTGCTTACCGAGATGACTTCCGGCTGAGGCATGGAAGACTTGTTGAGCTCAATATAACACGTGTCAACATATTATTGGTGGGGGTATTTTTGTAATAGCAGTTGCCCCCCAACTCCCTTATCGAGGCGCCGTTCTGTGCAGATCTATGAGAGGAGTAATTATGCCATGCCATTAATAGGGAGATGACAGCCCAGACCCTTAGATCAACGGTCCATGTTTGCGCGGCTTATTGGCCATCTATTTCTGGCCGTCGATCTGAGGTCGGTCTTCTGCTATAAAAAGGCCTGAAGAATTGGTCATTCCACACATCTTATAAAAGTTGAGAGACTTTACCGAGCAGTCATACATACCGAGCAAGAAAACATTCGAAAAACTCTTCCTTACCGAGCATTCATTGAGGTAAGACATGTCTTCCTCTAGTTCTAGCACATCTTCTATATCTGGTCTCTCAACCTCTTCTTCTGATAGTGACCGAGCAACCACCTCTACCGATGAGGTGGTTATAACTCAGACAAATCCTCCTTTAAGAGAACCAATTTTTGTAGAATCTTCCTCGGTAGATTACTCTGTAGAGTATGCCCCCCATGACTTACCCCTTCCCAATGAGAGGGGTGGAGGTACTGATGCCAGCACCAATGAACCGACCTACCTTACTTGTGACCTGTCAAATAGTTACATTAACGAGGTAGTAGCTAAGTGTGGTGTCCCCTACCCATACCGACGTGTGGGTAAGGGTGAGTCTCCATTTCACAAAAATCGAGGTGAGTTTGCCATCTCACTTAGGTCTCTTCAAGCAGGTGCTAGGATTCCTTTCCCACCAGCCATAACCAGTCTTCTTCATCGGTTCAACCTCTCTCCAGCCATTCTAGCACCCAATTCCTGGCACTTCCTGGCCAACATTCTGTGCCTCTCTCATAGACATCATCTTCGCATCTCTTCCTTGATCATTCAACACCTTTCTCTGTTGTGCCATCTTCCAAACTCTCCTGGCCTTTTTTACTTAAAACTCAAGCCAGGACTTAAGTCTCCCCTGTACAATCAGTCCATCAAGAGATGGAAAAACTCATACATTTTTGTACGAGTTCCTCTTCCTAAAGGAGAGGAACTTCTTTTCCGTACCAACTGGTCGGTAGCCCTTACCGATCAGTTCAACCGTCCTCCCCAGTTGAAGGGCGAGGAATTAATATTATACGAAGCTTGGAGGGAACTCCTTGTCGTTGAGGCTAATACCGACATGAAATCAGCCCGCAGGACTTCTCGGTTTCCAATTTTTGTTACGGATCTCGGCAAGGTTTGCTTGTTTTTAATTCTTCAATATTTTTGGTTATCATCACTGATCGGTATACATTTGACTTGTTGTGATGCTTTGCAGACATGGCGGACTTGTCTGAGTATATGGCGATGAACGCAGCTCCCCTTCCTCGGCAACAGAAGAGGAAGAAAACAAGTAAAAGGAAAGAACCCAAGAGGTCTCATTTGGGCGCCACGGGAGAGACCAGGGCTTCTGAAATAGCCCTTACTAGAGCCACTACCTCGATCACTACTGTAACTCGGAGTGCCCCGTCTCCTCGGTTGGGAACTCCTCGGCCTGGGGTTTCTCAAATTCCTCGCCAGGTAAATGATCCCCTTTGGGACCAATTACCGAGGAGGACTTTGCTCAGCATGCTCCCCAGTGGAATGTCAATCAGACTAACAGGGTGGTCAATCTAAGAGTGGCTACCGAGATGCTGAAGCATTTACCTACCTCTGCAGACTATGATAGGGTGTCTAGTCTAATTTCCATGGAGCATCTAACACAAATGAACTCCCTCTTTATGCAGGTATGAGTTCTGTTCATGAGTTCGGTATCTTGACTTTTATCTAGAATTTTTGTTAAATTTTTTTTATTGCAGACTGTTGTGCACCTCTCTGCCCTTCCCTCAAGCATTGCTTGGTTTGCCTATGAGGAAACTGTTCAACGTGAGAGAGCTGATGCTGCTGAGGAGCGGGCTACCAAGGCCAAGAACGAGCTCAATTTCATGAAGGCCGAGATGGAAGAGATGCAGCAGGCTCACTCTACTCAGATGGAAAAAGCTTCTCGGCAACGAATGGAGCTTAAGGAGAGGATGGTCTCCTTAGAGCGCAAGTTGAAGAATGCTGAGGAGAAATATCAGCGACTCCTCGGTGATGCCGAGCAGCAAACGATCCAGAAGTTCAAGGACTCTGAGGAGTTCAAAGCTGCTCTGAGGGAGGAGGCTTCTATGGCTTCAGTGGTGGGGTCAAGGAGTCCAGAAAGCTGCTCTTCAAGGCTGGTCTGGACTCTTCCATCCTTACGCCCTTGTGCCCTTCTCTCATGGGAAGGGATCGTCTTGAGGAGTCCAAGGAGGAGATCCTTGAAGCCTTCAGGAAGGCTGAGCAGAGAAGGAAGATGGGGCTTGCTGAGATGGACTTCTCGGAGGATGAGGCATCTGATGAGGAAATCGAGGGGATGGTAGCGACTGATCAAAGGGCATTGCCAAACCCAGCTCATCTTCCACCTGCCATGATTATCGAGGAGGCTTCTTTGGCCGTTCCAGGAGATGCACTTCTAGCCGAGGAACCAGTCCCTGAAGTTCCTGCCTTAGATGTTTACGTTTTCCTTTGTATGGGCTTAGCCACTTCAAGTTCTTCTCTTTGCTTGTAATGAACCTGTTTGGTTTTTAATAAAATAAGCACTTTTGTTGGTCGGCAATTCACATTCATTTATGTATACCTTTTTTTTTAAGTCTCAACTTTTCTCAATTTTGCTCAGAAGGTGTAGATACTATCCTGGTCGGTAGGCCTACTGGGGCTCAAAGTTTTTTTCTTCCAGGAATGTGCTGAAGTCTGGGATCCTTTATATTGGGGACTCAAGGCTTCAGTGTCGTGTAGATATTATACTGGTCGGTAGACCGACCAGGCTTATAGTATCTTCATTTCCTCTTTTTGGGGAAATTTGTTTAAGTCCTGATATCTTGTGATTCTGGTCGGTAAGGCATTTGTACTTAGCCAATTTTTTGGCTAAGTTTGCATGTTGTTCAGGTCAAGTCTTCTCATGCATTGTGATGCTTTATTTTGAGAAAGAAACCTGTGCTTTTATTCATTCCTGCATGTTCCAAGCTGAAAAACAAATGCGTAAAATAGAAACATCATTTGTTACAATAAAGCACTACACATAGTATCTTCTAAGATTGTCCACATTCCAGGGTGTCATGTCCCCCGGGTTTTTTGGATCTTTGATCTTGTATGTGCCTTCCTTCAAGATCTTCACAACTAGGTAGGGTCCTTCCCAAGTTTCACCTAGCTTACCTGGTTGTTTTCCCATGGCAATTACCTTCCTTAGAACAAGGTCTCCAACAGAGAACTTTCTCCTTCTTACTCGTCTATTATAGTATTGAGTTGTTCTCTGTTTATATACAGCAGCTCGGATCCTTGCGTTCTCCCTTGTTTCTTCTATGAGATCAAGGTTGTTTAGCAGCAGCTCATCATTCATTGATTCTTCGAAGTTGGTGGTCCTCAGTGAAGGGACTCCAATTTCGACCGGGATAACTGCCTCGGTTCCAAATGAGAGGAAGAATGGAGTTTCGCCTGTCGATGTCCGGGGTGTAGTGCGGTATGACCATAACACACTAGGTAGTTCTTCAACCCATTTCCATTTTGCTCCATCCAGTCTTGTCTTCAATCCTTCTAGGATAGTCCGGTTCGTCACCTCTGCCTGTCCATTAGCTTGGGGATGTGACACAGAGGTAATCCTTAGGTCAATACTGAGGTCTTCACAGAACTTGTGCATCTTTCTACCAACGAACTATCTTCCATTGTCTACTACCAGGGCCTGTGGCAAGCCATACCTGTAGACAATAGTTCTCCATATGAAGTCCATTACCTTCTGTTCTGAGATAGCTGCCAATGGCTCTACCACTATCCATTTAGTGAAGTAGTCAACAGCCACAATAAGGTTTCTCCTTTGCCCGACTGTCTGGACGAATGGTCCAAGAAGATCCATGCCCCATTGTGCAAATGGGCAGGGGTTCTGCATGGGGATAATGTCCGAGGAAGGTACTCGTGGTACGTTTTAGTGCCTTTGACACTTATCACACTTCTGCACAAGTTCTTTGGCATCCTTCATCATAGTAGGCCAATAACACCCGCATCTCAGCACCTTATGACTTAAGGTCCTGGCACCAATGTGGCTTCCACATATCCCCTCATGTACCTCTTGAAGTGCGTAATATGCCTCCCAGGATGCTAGGCACTTTAGATAAGGTAGAGTGAATGATCTCTTGTACAGCTCTCCCTGGATCAGGGTATACCGAGCTGCTCTTTTTCGGAGGCTTTTTGCCTGGTTGCGATCTTCAAGCAAACTTCCATCCTCCAAGAATCTCCTGATTGGATCCATCCAACTCGGCTCATGATCAATATTAATATCCGCCATCAATGTTTGCATTTCAATGCTCTTTTGTGGGAGTATCTCCACTTGAACTGAAGTGGGCACCTGTACTGAGGAGGCAGATGCCAACCGTGCTAACACGTCAGCCCTTCAGTTTTCCCCTATGGGTATCTGTCTGACCTCCACCTTTGGTATCTTCTCCATCAGTTCCTGTACCTTCGCCAAGTACTTGATCATACTTGGTCCTTGTGCTTCATATTCTCCTTTGATCTGCTCAGTGACCAACTGTGAGTCACTATGAACGATCAGATTTTTAACTTCCAGCTGCTTAGCAAGGCGTAGTCCTGCCAATACAGCCTCATATTCTGCCTCATTGTTTGAGGCCTTGAAGTTGAATCTTAAATAATGGGCCATGGTCATGCCCCCTGGGCCGAGCAAGAGAATGTCAGCACCACTGCCTTCCTGGTTGGATGACCCATCCACAAACAATTGCCACTGCTCAGGTACAGTGTCGGCATTGTCCTGATTGGTCTCCTTGTAGTATTCAATAATAAAATCAGCCAAAGCTTGAGCCTTAATATCTTGCCTTGGTTGAAACTTGATGTCGAATTCTCCCAATTCAATAGCCCACTTCACTAATCTTCCTGAAGTGTCTGGCTTTTGGAGGACATTCTTTAGCGGTTGGTCAGTTAAGACAATTATTGTATGTGCTTGGAAGTAAGGCCTCAACTTCCTTGCTGCCACTATTAATGAAAGAGCTAGTTTCTTAGCTTGGGTGTACCTTGTCTCTGCACTGATCATAACCTTACTGACATAGTATACGGGTCTTTGCGCTTTATCCATCTCACTTACCAGCACTGCGCTGACCGCATGTTGAGTGGAGGCTGGCCTAGATAATCTTTGAGATTTTCAAAGGCAATTTGACACTCTGGTGTCCATTCAAATTCCTTGGCCTTTTCAAAGCCTGGAAGAATGGTATGCATTTGTCTCCGGACCGTGCAAGAAAACCTCATAGTGATGCTGCTCGGCCGGTCAACTTTTGAACTTCTTTAGCATTCCTTGGTGGTTCCATCTAAAGGATTGCTTCCACCTTTTCGGGATTAATCTCAATCCCCCTACCGGTTACCAAGAAGCCAAGAAACTTCCCGGATGCCACTCCAAAAGCACACTTTTCTGGATTAAGCTTCATTCCAAACTGATCAAGTGTATCAAAGACCTTACGCAGGTCAGTAGGGTGATCCTAAACTCTCTTGCTCTTTACCACCATGTCATCCACATAAGCCTCCACAGACTTCCCAATTTGATCCTTAAAAATGTGGTTTACCAACCTTTGGTAGGTAGCTCCAGCATTCTTTAATCCAAAAGGCATTACCTTGTAGCAATACGTCCCTTCAGGGGTGATGAATGAGGTTCCTTCTTGGTCTTCGGGATGTATTTTTATCTGATGGTACCCCGAATAGACATCCAAGAAGCTGAGGAGCTAATGTCCTGAGGTGGCGTCTACCATCTGATCAATCTTTGGTAGTGGGTAGCTATCCTTAGGACAGGATTTGTTCATATCAGTGAAATCAACACACATCCTCCATTTCCCATTGGCTTTCCTCACCATGACTACATTGGCCAGCCATTCAGGGTATTGGACTTCTCTGATGAAATCAGCATCCATCATCTTCCTCACCTCTTCTTTGATTGCTTCTTGGCGGTCAGAAGCAAAGTTTCTTCTCTTCTGCTTAACCGGTCTGGCACCAGGTAAAATGCTCAGTCGATGTGTTATCACATCAGCGCTTATACCAGGCATTTCATTAGCACTCCAAGCAAAAGTACCTACACTCCGTAGGAGAAGTTCAGTGATCTCCTTGGACATCCCCTCCCCAAGTTGAGATCCAACGTAGAATTTCCTTTCTAAGCCAGCCATGATCTCGACTTTCCTGAGTACCTCTACTGGAGTAGGTTTGAACACCTGCTCTTCTGCCCTCATATCTAGGCTACCTACTGAGACCTTCTCCTTCTTCCTTTCTTTAAGTTCAGTGAAGTAGGTACTAGGGGAAGCCTTCTGATTCCCCTTAACTTCACCAACTCCCTTCGAGGTGTGGAATTTCATCTTTAAACAATATGTTGAGACTACAGCTCTCACCCTGTGAAGTATTGGTCTTCCTATGATGGCGTTGTGTGAAGCTTTCACATCTACTACCAACATATCCACCATATACATCACTATCTTGGGATGTGTTCCCAACGTGACTGGGAGGGCTATTATTCCTTTTGGTATGACTGACTCTCCTGTAAACCCATACAAGGGTACAAAAGTTGGCTTTAGCCTCTCCTCCGAAAGCTTCATAGCTTTGAAGGTGTGGTAGAACAGGATGTCTGCTGCACTCCCGTTATCTACCAAGATTTTTAAGACATTGAAGTTGGCGATCACTGCCTCAACTACCAAGGCGTCATCATGAGGCACTTGAATACCTTCTTCATCCTTCTCTGAGAATGACCCTTTTTTCCTTGGTTGGTTGCTCAGTAAGGCGAGCATATGCTCTCCCAGCTAATGTACTTTCTCCACCTACTGCCAACCCTCCAATAATGACACCACAGAAATCAATTGTTCTTACAGTGCCTCTCTCATGTGGAGGAGAGTCTTCCCTTCTTCGTGGCCTTCTACGGTCGTCATCTTCTTTATTATCTCTCATTCGCTTTTCTTCTCGATTTGCAGTGTACTTCTTGAGGTGTCCCCTTCTTATCAATTCCTCAATTTCATCTTTCAATTGTCTGCAATCATCAGTATCATGACCACGGTCCTTATGGAACCTACAGTATTTGTCTGAGAACCTCCTCTTCTCAGGAGGAGTTCTCATCTCCCTTGGCTATCTGACTAAATTCTAGGCAACTATTTCATTCAATACTTTCCTTGGGGAAGCATTTAGTAGGGTATAATTACTGAAGCGACCTGGTGGTGGACCAGTTTGAGATTTCCTGGAGGATTGGTCTCTTCGCTTGTTGTCTTTTTTTCCTGATCTTCAATCACTGCCTGGTTGGCCACCTCCCGACGCTCCTGGGCGGTTCTTGTCACCAGCGCCCCTGGCTCTATCAGGAGAGGTTCATATTGCAAAACGAGAAGACTTCAGTGAATCAGTTGCCTTGATATATTTTTCAGTCCTTGCAAGGAGTTCGTCCATGGACTGTGGTGCATCAGTGCACAATGAATTGCAGAATTACTCATGACGAACTGTCCTGATCAGAGCAGCATTTGCCATAAAAATTGTACATCTGGGATCTCCAGGCACATTTGGTTGAATCTTCCTATAAAATCACGAAATGGTTCTCCCTTCTCGTGCTCAATCACCATCAAGTCTTGATTGGTGGTTTTGGGCTTCCTAGCACTTGCAAATCGAAAACTAAACTTCCTGGAGAGCTCCTGGAAGCTGTAAATGCTATATCTGGGAAGGTTGATAAACCAAGTCCAAGCTGGTCCGATAAGTGTAGAGGGGAAGGCCTTACACAATACTGCATCTGAGGCTCCTCGACACTCCATCATAGACTTGTATCCCTTGACATGATCATAGGGATCTTTCTTCCCATCATATTGCTCAAGGTTGGGAAGCCTGAAGTCACAAGGTATGTCCATCTCGAGAATATCCCTAGACAGGGGAGTCATGGAACTGTCCCACATCTCATCAATGATATTGCGTCCCTATAGAGCTGCTAGCTTGCGGTGTACCTCTTGAAGGTGCTTATTGACATCATCATTGATGTGGGAGTGATAAGTGTTCCCGTTGGTATTGGAGTTTCCTTCCCGGTTCTCACCCCTCCTCCTGCTTCCGAAATCCAGGGAGCCAAAGTTTCTATCATTCTCATTCCTCTCGATAGACCAATGAGGGACTTGTTGGTTAGCCATCATCATTTCAGTAAGGAGCTGCACTTGTTGACAAAGCTGATTAAATCGTGCAGCGCTGATGGAAGGACCGACTGTCTCCTATGGTGGTACCAGGACATTTCCTCCTTCTTGGACCTGGGGTGTATCCAAGGGCACCTCATGACTTGCAACATTCCCATGATCTTGGTGCTGATGCCCGGCATCATCTGCCAGATGATGGGCATGAGATGTCTCAGGATCATTCACATTGATTCTTCGAGGTCTAACCATTGTAAGTAAGGAAACTTGGTCGTTCCCACAGACGATGCCAAACTGATGACATCAAAAAGGTGTCACTATCGAGAAGACGATCAGTTGGTTAGACCTGCAATCATGCACGAAAAACAATGATGAGGAGGATCCATTCAAGAAGTCGACCAGCCGAGAAACCGAGCAGTCGGGCAGCCAGACAAGACTTCCAAAGTATCATATCCGTCCAAGAAGCCGACCAGCCAGGCAACTGTGCAACCAGGCAACTGTGCAGCCAGGCAGTAAGGCAGCTGACCAGACAGGCAGTCGAGCAGCTGACCGGACAGGTAATATAGCGACCGACCAGGGTGCAAGTCCTTCCAAGGAGCTGACCGGTCAGGCAGTCCTGCACAATGAACAAAAATGAGTTAAAGGCCGCACCAGAGGTAGTCCTCTGGCGTTGGCGCTCCGACGTTTCTTGCCTTCTTTGCTTACCGATATGACTTCCGGTTGAGGCATGGAAGACTTGTTGAGCTCAATATAACACGTGTCAACATATTATTGGTGGGGGTATTTTTGTAATATCAATATTGTTTATGTAACTCTTCTTACAATTTCTTGATAATATCCAAGTGAGAGATTGTTAAGTTTCGATACTATTTGTTCATTGTTTGGTTTGAGTTTGTATTGCTGCCTCTAATACATTGGGCTGTGTACTGAGCCTATAGATATCTCCCCTTATTCTTTTGTAACTACACGACAAACGTTTTGAATTAAAAGAAAAAGTTGTTGCTTGCTTCTTAATCGAACCACGTTAAATTTCTGTCTAATTTCTTGATTTAATTTTTGATTGTGTATGCATGTTTGTCGATCCGACCGTTACAATGTCGTAGCAAATGGACTCGTTGCTTGTAATAGAGGACTTTCAAGTTGGCCTTCATCAATCAAAAAATAAGTGTTACGTTGACCTTCATCAATAAAAAATAAGTGTTAGACATAGCATGCCTGTGTGTCCGACAATTACATGTAATTTTTTTTAATTTGTTTTTACATGACACCGTAACATGTGTCCGACACATGTCAAGCAAGTGTTGGGCTCCGACATTTGCATTGGCTGTCGATGCAAGTGTCCGTGCTTACTAGCTTCCAACATCAGATGATGAAAAACACAGACATAGAACATGATTGTTAACCGAAGACTTTGATAACAGAGGGTGATGATGAACAAAAAGTACAAGTAGAGCTCAAGCAGATACACTACTTAAGACTCACTTAAGAAGCGATTGAAGCTTGTTATTAAAATCATCCATATAAGAGGACTCCAAATCCTCGTTAACCAAAAATTCTCTCAACTTAGAATGCTTGATTCGCACTTCTTCCGCAATTTCACTGCCTTCCTCCATCAATGTCTTCACTGCCTTGCAAACACTTTCTTTTGTGAATAATCCATCCTCTTCTCCATTATCCACCTCCACACCAACCTTCAAGACTGTGCCCATCATTCTTGCGTTAATTATCTGGTCGACTCCACCTTGTGGCAGCAGCACTAATTGGCATTTGTTGATCAAGGACTCAAATAATGACCCTCTACCACAATGGGTGATAAAACATCCAATTGAAGGGTGTTCTAGGATCAGTTGTTGCTGGACCCATCCACCATGAACCACTCCTCTACCTGTAACCCTCTCTTCAAATCCTTCTGGCAATGCCGATTCAATCGACTCCACACCTGGAGGTGATTTCAGTGCTGCTAAGAATGGCATGCCAGTGAGCTCCAAACCCATCACCAATTCTTGAAACTGGTTCTTCTGTAAATTGCATTCACTTCCCAATGCACAATAGATGACAGAGTTTGCTTCAAACCCTCTAAGCCACTCATCCCATTTTTTATCTAAAGCAGATGTTGGTGCCTTTGGTATAACTGGCCCCAAAAGCAGCACAGGCTTCCCAAATTGGCTACTGATATAGTCGATGAATGGTCCTTCGATTTCTCGACAGGTTCTGTATCCTAATGCATCAGATTCGATCATGCTGATATATTGGCGGTCACCAAACCTTATGCCACTACCGTACTCCTTAACATACGCTCTTTCAAAGGATCGTGCCTCGCTGATGCTGAGCTTGATGGATGAGGATGGGAAGCCTGGGGGAGGCTGCGTGAAATCGGTTTCCTTCAACTTGTTATCAGTAAACCTTGCTGGGGATAAAGCATAACCACTTGTAGCTGAACTAATGATGCCGT
This sequence comes from Euonymus europaeus, assembly GCA_963580455.1. NCBI lineage: Eukaryota > Viridiplantae > Streptophyta > Magnoliopsida > Celastrales > Celastraceae > Euonymus > Euonymus europaeus. The sequence continues at coordinate 12,830,208 of OY756965.1, forward strand.
AACGAAGAGTCTTGATGCCTAGACGACGAGCTAATCTTGGCATCCAGTGGGTAAAATCAAAGAAGACAATATCAGGTTTAAGTTCTTGGAGAAGTAGCTCAATGTCACCCTCGGTACGGTCCATGGCAGTCATTATAAGGGGATGTAAAGGGTAAGGCACATCTGAAGTGGTCTCTGCACCTGGAGGGAGGCCATCGACATGGGGAATAGAGATTGGGACAAATTTAATAAGATTGCGATGGAGATTGAAATGCTCCAACTTGCTTTGTGCTTTGGTGGGAATGAAGAATGAGATTTTGTGACCTTTCTTGGCTAATTTATTGGCCGTGTGGAGAAATGGGGTCAGGTGTCCTAGTGCCAACCAAGGGTACATAGCTATATGAAAAGTCTGTGCAGCCATTCCTTCTTTGTCCTGAGAATACTGGTTAGAGTTCTTGACAAGAATTGAATCTGATCATAACATCAGAGGGAAAGTCTTAATAAACATGAGTAAAGCAACAATACCATAATGTAATATTCAAGGCAGGAGGATAAGTATAACTCACTTTCAATTGACTCCTTGGTTGTAGAAGCTGGTTGAGCAGACCAGTACCAAACTTTCAAACCTAAACCTGCATGAAGAGAGCAAGAAGTATTGGTTGTTGCGGCTGAAGGATCAGACTGTGAAAGTCGCTGATGAAGAATATGCTGCTGGTGTGAAAGCTGCAGATGAAGAATATGGCAGTGTCGGCAGCCCTAGCACAAGAAGAAAGATGAAATAATTTGGGGCAATGCTAACACGAGCATAAGACAAAAAGATGGAAGGACTGGGCCTATGTCCTGAGTTTGGGCCTGCAACTTGAGTTAATAAGAATATGGGCTGATTGTATTATTTGGGCCATCTCAGCCTATTGGAATTACATTAACATTTTGGACCGTTACACACCCACGGCTAGTTTGTTTTGTATATATATTCTTGTATGTACATCCTGCTGTGGTATGCTTAAGATATGAAATAAAATCTGAAGCATTCTTGCACTCTCACATCTTCTCTCTTCTCTCTTCTCATGTCATTCTTCACTTCTTCTCTCTTCTCATGTCATTCTTCAAGCAAATATGATGATGCAGGAATTAGCCCATGGGCCTTCCGTACATCATGGATCGAGGCCTGTCCTGGGCTAGGCCCCAACCTCCATGGACATGCTGGGTTCGGGGTCTCATCTCAGCCCGTGGGGAGGATTTCCCTCTCTCTTGGAACTGAAATGGAGGCGTGGCCTCTCGAACCCCTACACACTCGATGAGCGCCAGCACCCACTACCACCAAACTCACGTGGGGCGGTGGTAGTGGGTGCTGGCGCTCATCGAGTGTGTAGGGGTTCGAGAGGCCACGCCTCCATTTCAGTTCCAAGAGAGAGGGAAATCCTCCCCACGGGCTGAGATGAGACCCCGAACCCAGCATGTCCATGGAGGTTGGGGCCTAGCCCAGGACAGGCCTCGATCCATGATGTACGGAAGACCCATGGGCTAATTCCTGCATCATCAAAATACATCCTGAATTTCTTTACACAGACGCTGGGTTCTGTAAATAAATTCTGAAAGAATGAAGAGTGTCCCTTCCTCTGAAATCGGTCTTTCCGCTTCGGTTTGGTTAGTACATACGTGTAACTTTCTCTACCGCTCAAGGGTACTAAAAGTTCCCTAGTTGAATTAACTGTCTTTGACTTGGTAAAACCAGCCTTTTCCTCTCCATTTTCTCACGTGTACAAGGTAGTATTGCATTTTAATATACAGGGATTGTAGACTAGAGAATCATGATCCATTAAACAAATTTAAAATAGGAGAAATGGCCAAAAGGTCTAATTTTTTGGACTTATTTGTAAGAAAAACAGGCGGGATTTCTTATTTCTTTTTAGGTCAGATTTTGGACAAATGGATCATTTTACGTTTTAATAATTTTCTGGAATGGCAAAAATAACCTTGACAGAGATAGATTTTAGGTTTTTCAGTCTGTGTTGTTTCGAGAGAGAGAGAGAGAGAGAGAGAGACAGAGAGAGGGAGAGACAGAGATCGTGCAGGCGGATTCTTTTTCCGATGGGAGGACGGTGGCGCAACTGTCTTTTTTGTTTCTCAGTCGACGGTGGGTGTACAATAGTTATTTTTGGCGTATTATTCTTGTTTTCGAAGCTATATTGTTGCGATCTGGTGTTGGCAGTATATCAGGTATTGTTCGTGCATTTTTTTTCAATTTAATTTTCTGGGTTAAGGTTCGGGCAACAGATGAGGTATCTTCCGTGTATGTTTGCTATTTTCAAGTTTTTTTTATGAAGTACATTTGTGGTGTTTGAGTTGTTGTCTTAGTTTCTTATTCTTTCGATTGCTTGCATGTGTTGTTAACATTAGTTGTTTTTTGGGTTTTGGTCCTGTATGTGTTTTTGATGTGAGGTTCCTTTGTTGCAGGGTTGTTATGTTTATGTAATTTTCTGTTATGTGATACCCTTGTGGTACCCTGGTTATTCATTTATTATGGCTGAGGGTGTTTTCTTGATGATTAAGAATTCGTTGCAAGTTTTCCCCATTAGGCTTTCTTCCGATGTTGACTTTGAATTTTTAGTACGTAGAATTATTGAAAAATGGAGTGTTTTTGAAGTAGGTAAGTTTGAGTTGTGTTATTCCATACCTGGTTACAATAAGTATCATACCAGTATTTCAGCATCTTGAAGGTAGTGGTCAATTGTGTTGCCTCTTGGCCTCAAGCTGTTGTACTGTGTCCAATCACCAGTTAATGAGTCAAATGTAACGAGTGTCCAGTGGTTTGGCTGAATATCTTTGTCTCTACCCCCATTTGAATTCATTGGGAAAATTAGGTAACGGATCAGTGTTGACAAACTTGAAACAATGTTGTCAATCTTGCTTTCCCGGAGAGATTGGTACTGTTCTTTTACGATATAAGTCTGCGTTGAAAGTTGTACATTTAGTTTAGTTGTTAAATAATTGAATAATTATGCAGCAGTTTATATACTGAACACTTACCCAACATAAGGAATCAAATATGCAGAATGTAGGTAATGGTTCTTCTCCTGTAAGCTTCCCTGCACTTCTATAGTAATTATCCATGAGTTTTTGTGCATGTGCATTGATAACCTGCATTCATATAAATGTTTATAAAAAAGGATTCTATAATATTAGACTTTCAGCATATAAGTATTTTTGTTTACTTACATTGCTTGTTATGCCTTTGTCAGAGAGAATGTCAATCAAGTCTTCCATATTTACTTGTTCAGTCTCGACGGATCCACAAATACGTACTCTGTATATCACATGAATGTATCATATGTTAATCAAAGGTATATCATGCAGGTATTGAGAATTGTGTTTAGAAAGAACATACGCATCTCCATGCTTTTCCAAAGTTGAATTGATCTTCAGCAAGTTTGACATATCAAGGTGTTTGGGTGTCTTCCATGATGCTGGAATCTTCCTCAACATCTTCTTCGCCTTCTTAGCAGTGGAATTAGTTGGACATGTGAGATCAACAATGGAAGATTCTTTTTCCTTATGTTGTTCTTTTTCCTCATTTTGTTCCTCTTCTTCTTCTTCTTCTTCATTCAGGTGCTCTTCTTCCTTGGCTTCTTCATTTTTCTGCTCAGTTGAACGTTCTTCATTTTTTGGTTCTTTCTCTTCTTTGTCTTCTTTTTCATTCATTTTTCTCATTCTTTTGGCTCTGATTTTCCGGCTTCTTGAAGAGAAAGTATATTTGTAGCCCGGTTTCCTTGTGCGCTTTCTTTCGTTCTTATTCTTAATCAGTTGAATCATGGATGACGGTTCAACATTATATTTCTGCAAGTAGAAGGGACGCAATCATGTGATAAAGTTACAAAAAAAATATGGAAATGCATATCTGTAATAATATATATGAGGAATAAAATGACCTTTAAAGTTTCTGTGTGGACCATTTTCACAATTGGATTGATGACCTTCTTTGAATTGAATGGAAATCACATGTTTATTAGTAATATATCATAGACATATTATGTAAATATATCTCAAAAATGATTTAGGGAATCAATGTGAGAAATTACACTGTCTTCTCTCTCTTCGCCTTCTTCTTCATTGGCAACCACGTCTTCTGCGTCTTGATTGAGAACCATACCGGCAAATGCATCCTGTATTTTGAGGACAAATAGATATAACTACTATGAATTTCAGACCACAAATGTATTATGTTTATATCGTGATACCTTATGTATGTTCAGTTCGTCATTCCTTTTGAGTTTTCCATCAATTTTTTCAATTGTTTCACTGAATTCAATTATAGGTGGGAAAACAACACTGTTTTTTCTTGGGGTGTCGCCCAGAGATTGCGATTGCAGTAGCATGTGACATTTAGTTAGATATGAGAGTTATTATATCATGTGAAAATGCATCAGAGGTTGACATGATCCTTACTAGATTAAATGATGGTATGTCATGAATCCATTCCTTGCCACGTATTTCACCTTGTGCATGCTGCTTGTCTATATTCTCGTCCCCATCAGTGCTTACTGGAGACTGCAAGTCATGTATAATGGATGATAGTTAGGGTATCATATATGTATTATCAGGGTTTCATTATATCATAGATGTATTAGCAGTTTATTAGATATGTATGCTATTTATATGTGTTACCTTCCATCCTGTCAAATTGGTGTTGGCTTGTGGTGTAGTAGTTCTCAAATTTTGTGTCAATCCATGAACTTCAATTTCAGTCAACTCTTCTTCAAGTGTTGATGCAAGGTTTTCTTTCTCGTGCTGGACAAGGGTGAGATCCTGTCTAGTTTCCTCTAATTTTTTTTCTAGTTCCTCAACCTTCTTCTGCAAATCCGCTATGTTTGAATTTTTTTCATCAATCTGGTATCTCATGAAAACTTCTTTAACCTTTGCTGCATCGAGTTCAGTCAGCAGCTTTTCAACCTGCATTTGCAAGGTTGAATTTTCATCTGGAATATGTGAGTGGCTTGATCCTGTTGGCTTTTCCGTATTTTCTATTTTCCTAATTACGTAGTCTGCGAACCTGATCAGTGGACTGTTATCAAGACTATCATCACTCGGTTGTTCCTTTTCATTTGCTCCTGTGTTAGTCTCTTCTTCATCATTCCCATCGGCATCTCCATCATCATTAGCAACTTCATCACTTTCTTCACTTTCAAATTCGTCAGTATTTTCATCAGAATCATCATCAAATTTCTCAGCATATTCGTCAGATTCGTCGTCAAATTCATCATCATATTCTGGCTGGTGTAATCTTTCGAAAGTTGTATTCTTCAGTATACTAGTTAGTTCCCACAAGTCCCATTTACCACAAATCAGCATTGTCTTCGAGTTTTTCGGCTGACAAATATTCGAAGATTCCATCACCCAAAACTGTATCACACATATATCGACACTCGTTAGCGTAAATTCACAAGTGAATTGTATTGTAATTTTGGTTGTATCATATATGTATTTCTAAAAATAAAATATTACCGGCAAAGCGACGCAGCACCCTGTGACATCCTGTGCGTTGGACTTGCACAAAGAGGTATGCAAGTATTCATATGAATGCCAAGACCAGTTGTACTCATTGATTTTTTGCAGCTCTTCTACATAGTTGATATATCCCCAACTCAAAGTCATTGACTTGTTAGGTACAAACAATGATGCGTGAAGATAAAGCACAAGAAGTCGACAGAGGTCATCCTCAGCATCCGCATCATCTCCTACTGCTGCTTCTTTCACTTGTGTTGCTATAATTGTCTTTGTCAATCTTGGGCAAAACCGCCTTCTTTCAATAAATTTACTGCTGACATCTTTTTTTTGAGGTGCTATCTCAATAGCCCTCTTACCATCTGCAATCCTGAATATCGTCTTGAATTTCTTGTAGCTAAACTTCTTGAACTGTCCGCCAATGATGAATGCTTTCTTTTCTTTGTCAAAAGTCTTCACTAGGTTGAACATGTTCAAGTTTGAGAAGGTACTATCAGCGACTGTAACTTCTTTCCTTATTATTCCCTGAATCAACTGCCAAAAATGTATTTTCTTCAGCTTTTTCATTTGGCTCTTACGTAAAGATAGTTCATCAATGAGTTCCACAATGCCTTGTAGACTAGATCTATAATGGGTTGTACTGATTGGATTGTCTTTTGCCTATCAATAATTACAGTCGCATCATTTGAAGTATCACGGATCTATCACAACTAAAGCAATATTGTATCATGTATGTATCACAAAATTAGGAACAATACATTTGATCTGATGACCCAACTACAAAATCATCATTTGACCACATGACATAACTTATATATACGTATTTTATGAATAATCACGGATGTATCAAGAAGGGCTATCATATATTTATTGTATCCCTTGTTTTCTAAAAATCATGGTTGTATTGATAACATATCAGTTATAAAAAGCAATATATATTAAAAGCATCAGATAATACTTGTATATCATGGATGTATCATGCATAAAGTGTATTATCAGACATTATTAGTATGAGGAGATTGCTTGTTTATCAAACAAAAATCTCACAAAAATCACTGGTAATTACAGATAACTTACCATTTTCTCGCCTTAACTGTATCTCCAAGAGTTACTGACTCAGAATCCTGAACACCCAAACCAGTTATATAGTGCAGAGGAGTCAGGTTGTTTAACACAGCCGTGATACTTCTCGTTTGAATTTCTCTTGTGGCGTTCTGTGCAGGAGGACGCGTCGATCGGCGGAGCTCAAGACGGAGGAGCTTAAAGAAGACGCATCTTTCGGCGGTAGAAGATTTTCAATGTGTGGCGGATCTAGGTGAGGTGATAATTTGTTGGGTATCATGCCGGTTATGACTAGGGTAGCAGTGTAATTTTACGCTTGGGTGGACTAAAAAGAAGGAAAGATTTTGGCGCCATACTAGGATACCCATAAGTATCATAATTTGGACCGGCTTACAATTGCCCCTTTAAAATATTAGACGTGATAATAATGTGAACAATTTCGTTGCTAATTAAAACGCGATTGGACTAATGAACTGAGCCAAAATTATATTTCAATTCTCTGTGTGGCAGAGGCTTTAAAAAGATTGGGCCCAATTCGTTTTTATTGAACCAAATTTGTTGCCTTTTCTCCTCAACCTCTTCACCGGACCACACAAATCAAGTGTTGACTGTTGAGCCAGGTCTGAAAACTATAGTTTTGGCCCATCGCAGTATCATAGCATAAAAGCTGTGCTTTAGCCTGAGGGTTGGATTGGGAGAGATTGAGAGAAGTTTGGTCGGGTGTGTGTTGGGCGGAGATAAGTTTATGAGAGTGAACTCTGCTTAGAAGAAAAATATGTGGGGAGGGGTCGGTTAAAAATTTTATTTATAATTTTTTTGTTGTAAAGGTATTTTGTCACTTTATAAATAATACGATAGAGAACCTCTCATTTTCAGTAGCGAACCTCTCATTTTCTACGTGCTCGCATCAAGCAAGAGTTTAAAGGCGTTTGTGAACAAACGAACACCTCCCAATCCATGCGCCAAGCAATAATCAACACCGTCATGCAACCGATGATGTTAAAAAGGAGAGACTGAATTCACTGTTTTCTTTCCATGACATTTTTGTTGTGGGAAAAGTGGGGATAGAAACAAAGTTGAAGAGGTCAACTGAAATTGTTAGAAAAATTCAGTCCAAACACATTATTCTCTGCGTCAAAAACCACACAGATTTATTTCCGGATCATCTCCGAAGTACTTCGAATAAAAAGAAAAGGCGCTAATTGCGAGAGGAGTTGAACCTTACTTATATATCAATTATGTCAATCCTACGAAGATCACAAGTATGGACGGAAATCATCTACAAATTGTGACACGCGCTCGCGGACTAAGCAAATGTGCAAGTTACATTTCGGAATTGGCAAATTGTATTCATGGGCACAATTTTCTTCTTTTTCTACTTTCGATCATATGTTCTTCTCTGGGTGGTGGGGACTGGGGGTGTCTTTGATACGTTGTTGTCTGTCTTCCTGTCTTTGTTATCTATTTTATTGACTATTTAATTTTGAAAATGTATAGGTTTGGTCATATTTTGTTTTATATAGAACTAGCATTGTAGGCCGCTCATTGTTGCAGGTTGGTTGATCCATTTGTATTAATTGTAATTAGAAGATCAGCTAATTGATTTAGATCCATCATCACATCTTATGTGCAGTACTTCTATGTCATGCTAATTTGTTTATAAAAATCAAATTATCGACGGAAAGATTCATATCCAACTTATACAGCTCAACAACTTCACCAATGCTTTTGCATAAGAACTCTTAACCAAAGAGAATTGTCAATAATGGAGCAACTTCACCTATGTTGGGGAAACAAAAACTGTAATATAGATCTTGCTTTAATGATAAATGCACAGATCGAAACTATTTATCACAACTATTGAACCAGATCATTCATGAAAAGTTTTATAGTTTCCTGTATTGGTTAGATGTGAAAGTTAGTAAGCACATATGTGATTTAATCAACATATATATATATATATATATATATATATATAGTCTTGTTCGTACGCGAGATCTCGCATTCGTTTATTTCATGTTAGATCTTGATGTGTGCATTTTTGTACCATATTTAATCATATATTTCCAATCACGATTCCCTTATTTTGAGTTGATATTACATGAATTATTGCGGTTTTGATGTAGGAAGATTGGTGTGAAGAGTTGATTAAAATTGGAGTCCAATCAGAGAAGAAAAATATTTCGGGCGCCCTTCCTACGCTCGAGCGTGGATCCAGCACCAGAAGACAGCATCTTGACAGCAAAGCTGACGCCTTTCCCATGCCCTTCCCACGCTCGAGCGCCAGATCCGTCAGACGCGATTTTGAAGCTAAAAGTTAGAGAAACCAACTCCTATTTGGGTACCAATTGGTTTGCACGACTAGGGAAGGTTTAGGAATGATTGAGAGAAGTTTTTAAAAGTCTTGTACTCATTATAAATAGCTCTCGAACCCTAAAAGGAGATAATTTGGTTTTTTCGGACTGAAGTTGTTCTCGCTTGTGAGACGGCTACCAATTCTTCTTTGTTCTTGCAATAAATTCATGGTTTCTTCTTTCTTTTCTCTTGTGTTTATTACTATGTGTAGTAACTAAACTCTTTATTAGGGTGTGATTTAGCCAAACATGACTATTGTAAATTAAATTCTTCCAAGCTTTCAATTCAATTCATGATTCTAGTTCTTAATTGCTACGCTTCAAAGTATGTTGTTTGCTTGATTGCTTGATCACCAATTAGGTTAAATATATATACTCATCTAGCCGAATCACGTAAACGATCCGTATTTATGTCTTTTGGTGGAACTAGAATTAGGAAGGTTAACTGTCGACTGCCCCGATCAAGGTTTAGGGAGTTAATTGGTTGTATGATTTTTCTGTTCTTAATAGATTATTGATTCTGAATCTAAAGACTGCCATCAAACAGGATTAGTTTAGGATGAATAATACGTGTTGTTGCCATGATCCATGGATCAACATAATTTAGAGAAAAAAATAACCTTAGAATCAGAGTTGTGATTGTTGCTTCATCTTTATGAATTTGCAATAGGATTGTTCGGTGAATCATACCCTAGTTTCTTCTCTTATTGAATTTCTTACTCGTTTTACTTGTTTACTCGTTCATTCTCATAAATCATCAACCTTCGTCTTTCATTTAATTGTTATTTACATTAATCGCAAATTTTGGTACAACATTTACTTGGACTTGTCTCCGTGGGATCGACCTCATATTTACATAATTTGTGCTAAAATAGTACACTTGTGCACTTGCGAGTATTTATACATCAGATCCTGCTTTGCACCGTTGGATTAAGCCGACGGTGCAAAGCTTTGACACATGTTAAAAAAAACTGTTTCATTCTCTCTTCATGCCGTAACTTGGCTCCTTTTCCGCCTCAACAACTCATCTTTTCCAGTTTCTTTGTCTTCACGCCGAAATCCTCTCTCCATCGCATATCAAGCAGCACAGCCTCTCCCATAGTCGGATCGCGAGGTTTTCATCATCTCCGCTCTTTCGTGCAAGTCTCTACTTTCATCATCTCCGGTGGCGCTATTCTAGATTTGGGTCTTCGACTTTCTTTGTTCTTCAATCTCAACAGCTCAAACACGGAAATCTCTGGTATGGCCATCTGTTAATCTACTCCCACTAGATCAGGTTGGAACCATTTTTTATTATTTATAAACAATTTCATTTTGTTCAATCGCAGGGAAGCATCGATCAAACTTTTTAGGGCTCTTTCCGTACATGACTGTAAAGTTTCCTTGAAAATTGAAATGTGGAGTATTGCGTGTTTGTGAGGTTGCCATCTCTGACTTCAAGGTTATAGCATTATCTTTCATCAATGAAACTATGGATCATGGTGTGAGTTGCATGTCATCCTATGATATTGGGATTTTGAAGTGAGTTAAATTCTACAAAAATTAAGACTCGGCCAATAAGAACTGGTTATGCTTTTGTTAACTCAATTGGTTAAGATAATTGTGGTGGTTGATAATAATATTCCAGTTGCTTATACCAAAGTTGGCTAGCTAGTATGTGGAGCTATTGAAAAAGCAGTTTGCATTACCGCAATAATCTCAGCATTTTTTGGCTAGAACTTGTGCTATCTATGTAAGCATGCCATGCTCTTTACATCTATATTTTAAGCTTTGTGGATTGCTGTCATTATTCCCAACGAAAGGAAATTTGATTGTACTGAGCATTACGTCTTAGCCTATGCTTACTAGAAGGTTTTATTTTATATTTTTTTAATGATGTTTTGAATGTAGAGGTTTTTCAAGTACATTTGCATGACCCCTTCATATTGCATTGCTTATTAACAATGTGTCCAATTATTGATTTGGGTTTTGATTGTGTTTGTGCATTTCTATGGCAAAGAATGACTAATCCTGACCCAGTTTGCATCATGACTCCTGTGTCATTACATGTTCTTGAATGCAAGAATTGCTGAACATTTTTTTCCGCTTTGTCAGGGTAGTTATTTGTAGTTGTGTAGTTGTCAGGGTGGTTATTTGTAGTTGTGTGGTTGCTTGTGGAGCGACAGTGAAGTGGGGGTGTTGGTTCCTTATTTCAATGGAGATACTATGGTTTGTGATTGTGCGCAGCTCGGGTTGGTGTGCCAATTTGCTAGGCTGGAATGGCAATATGATTTGCTAGGGTGGATTGGCAATCTTCTCAGTTGCTTTCATTTTTTATGTTGTAAACTTCTACAAATTGAGCTTACTCTATGATGCTTTGGTCCATAGCTGAATCTATAAATTCAGGACTCAAGATTTTTTGTACTGTTGTCTTATGCAATCTTTATGAAATGCAGTGAAATGAAATTGACAATTGTTACTCTCATATTGTTCACGATTTCATATAGAGCCATGAAAATTCATGAATAATAATTCAACATGTAAGTGAATCAAACAATCTCATGTAAGGTTTATAGACAAGGAGATTGTTTCATGAGACATTTAAGTTAAATTCTATTTGAACTAAAAATTTGGTCCAACACACTCAAGTTTCGAGACAAACACATAACAACATGAACAAGGATGTCTTCAATAAGGCAGATGCGCTTCAATAGAACTTCAATTGCCCCAAACAAACGTAGCTCATACATCCAAATCAACCCCCTAAAATAGTAAAACCAAAGTTTCTAGATATCCATTTCAATGCTGGCTCACAAAAAGAAGAAAGGAAAATAGTGCAAGTACCACTCGGATTCAAAATCAACCGTTGGAGGAGTATATCCCCTGTTGTAGTCGCAGATACAAAAGAGAAGTTCTAGCAACAGATCAAATAGATGTGCAGATTCTTGTTGCGATGGAGAGTGGAAAAGAGGAGAGAGATAACGTCTCTGGTGCGTGAAGTAGGGAGAGAAGCCAAGAGAAGATGCTGGTAATTGGAGGCTATTTGCGACGAAGGGCTGAAAAGGAACCAAGTTATGGCTTGAAGAGAGAATGAAACAATTTTTTATTATTATTATGTGTCAAAGCTTTGCACCGTCGGCAATCCGACGGTGCAAAGCGGGATCCCGCATGAATAAAACAAATGCTGGATCCCGCGTACGAACAAGACTGTATATCTATATATATATAAAAGTTATCTGAAAATACATCTACCAAGGCCAAAAGAAGGTCGTTATAAACACGAAAAGAAAAGAAAAAGGCTAAAATACATCAACCTAAAAAAACTAGTCATTCAATGTGTGAAAACAAATATCTGGACTACATTCTCTATAGAAAATATCACAGAAGAAAAATATTAATGGTAAACATTTATTGAATGACAACATGTGGGAATGAGCAAATCCTCATCTATCCATAACTCGTACCAGACCAATTGCCACCGCTATTGATCCATCTATTTTGATGATACACAAAGGAGCTTCTTCCCCTTTAGAAACCTACAGGAACAACTCCAAAGGCATCTTAATTACAAAAATCGAGTCCTCTCTTTTTAGTAGTCCATTTATCACCTAGTAAAATTCACAGGGTTTGTGAAAAAAAATGAAAATGTGGCATGGTAAAATCCAAAAAAAATAAATTACAACCACAAATCCAAGACTATCCCCAAGACTAGGACAGCAAGAAGGAAAGGCTCCATAACAAATGCAAGGGAACTTATCGAGAGTGCTTCTCCCATTCTCAGGAGTAATTGGAAAATGCAAGGGAATGACATCATCAAAGCAAAAACTTGCAACCACAAATCTAAGACTGGAACAAAAAAAGTAGGAAAGGCCCTAGAACTTAACTGACAGCTACAACAGAACCACAACAATAACAAAACGTATAAGAAAGCTATCCAAACCTGCAAGAAAAAACACATAGAGTTAAAAAATATATATATACAACTCAAGAATCTTCTATCAGCACATTATTTGAAAGAGGGAGGTTGGCAAAGTTAAGCACCAAGTGAAGCTAATTCTTGAAATGGTCCCAGGGCAGTGTTGGACTTGGGTTATGGGGTGTTTGTAGAAATGGGAATTCAGAATATAGAACCAGCGTCATTTAGGATGGCCTTGTAGGGGAAGTGGTATCAGGAAAATAAGTAAAGACTCCTATGGATTCCTATAAAGTTATGAGGTTTGTATGAAATTCTCCAAATAGCATACCAATATACCCTTTACAATGCTTTGTTTGGCAAAAGTAACTTGGCTTGTATCTACTTAAAGTTTTCAAATAAGAGCATAGCCATCACCAAGGTCATAAATTAAGCTCATTTTTTTGTTACAAATTGTCTATTAGAATGCAAAGTTACCTGGCATAAATATCTGTTGAAAAACACACACAGAAGCTTCAAACCTTTTTTTCTATATCATGCGAACTGCATAATTACAGAACATAGAGCTTAAGTTTCAAAAAAGATCTTTACAGTACATACATCTCCAGAGATCTCTAGATCACAAACCACCACCATACATTTGGCTTCATCATAGCCATTCACAATACATCACATGTCAAAATAAAACACATAACTTAGTCAACTAAACTTGGTCAAATACAAAAACTAATTAAAACATAACTCTAAACTAAACTCATTCTTCAACACTCCTCCATGAGTTGCAGTTTAGAGACACCAAGTTTAGCTCTAAAATATTCAAATTTCTCTCTAGGCAAAGCCTTAGTAAGCACATCTGCCAGATTTTCTTCTGACCTGCAATAAACAAGCTTGATCTCTCCATTTTTCTGAGCCTCCCTCACTGAATGATATTTAACATTCATATGTTTTGTTCTGCAATGCTGAACTGGATTGTTTGCTATGGCAATAGCAGATTGACTATCACAATTTAACACAGTAGGTTCACCTTGAGGGAATCTCAACTCTGCCAGCAGTTTTCTCAACCAAATGGAATGGTTTGATGCAACAGCAGCAGCAACATACTCTGCCTCTGCAGTTGACTGTGCTACAATCTCTTGTTTCTTTGAATTCCATGACATAGCACATGTGCCAAAAAAGAAAACAAACCCTGTTGTACTTTTAAAGTCAGTGACATTACCTGCCCAATCACTGTCAACATAACCTTCTAAAACACCTCCTCCATCTTTCTTGAACCATATACCATAGTCATAGGTACCCTTCAAGTACCTTAGAACTCTTTTTGCAGCTCTATAATGTTTGTGACTAGGAGCAGCCATGAACCTGGACAGCAAACTAGCAGAATACATAAGATCAGGTCTAGTTGCTGTTAGGTATAATAAACTACCAAGTAGACTTCTAAACCTTTGAGCATCAGCTTTCTCTTCACCATCATTCAATGAAAACTTCTCATTAACCACCAGAGGAGTTGACACAGGTTTGCATTTGTCCATTTTGAACTTCTTTAACAAGTCCAAGGCATATTTTCTTTGAGACATAAAAATACCAGTGCTGTCTTGATAAAACTCCATACCAAGAAAGAATTTCATTTCACCAAGATCAGACATATCAAACTCCTCCTGCATCTGCAACTTAAATTCTGCCACAGCTTTTGAATTACTTCCAATAACAAGAAAGTCATCCACGTACAAAGACACAATTAAATGCCCATTGTCACTTTTAACATATAATGTAGGCTCATTATCACTCCTCCTGAAATCATGATCTAAGAGGAAAGAATCAATCCTGCTATACCAGGCTCTAGGAGCCTGTTTTAAGCCATACAAAGCTTTATTGAGCCTATAGACCATGTTTTGTTTTCCTGAAATTTCAAAGCCCTCAGGCTGAGCCACATAAATCTCTTCTTTCAAGAAACCATTCAAAAAGGCTGATTTAACATCTAGATGGTAAATTTTCCATCCAGAACAAGCTGCCAAAGACACAAGAAGTCTTACAGTATCATGTCTTGCAACTGGAGCATAGGTGTCAAAGAAGTCTATCCCAGCCTGTTGTGCGTACCCTTTCACAACTAATCTTGCCTTGTGCTTGAAGACTGAGCCATCAGGATTAAGCTTAGTCCTAAACACCCATTTTACTCCTATCACATTTCTGTTGGCAGGCCTGTCAGTAAGCTCCCAAGTTTCATTTTTGTTAATAGCATCAATCTCATCTTGCATTGCTTTCCTCCAGTGCTCAAGATTAATTGCTTCTGAATAGCTAGTAGGCTCCTCCATGACAGCATTACAATTTTCATATAATTCTGCCAAAGACTTAAATTTTTTTGAAGTAACTTCATCATCTGATTCATCAATATCAAAACTATCTGCCTCAAGTGATTCAACAACCGTGCTGCTGATTTGGACTAAAAACAGACTTCATAACTTTCTTTTGATCCCAATCCCAATATGCAGTCTCATCCATAACCACATCTCTGCTAACAATTATCTTCTCAGTTTTCAAATTAAATATTCTGTACCCCTTTGATTGAGCTGCATATCCAAGAAAAATGCCTAAATCAGCTTTTTGGTCCAACTTAGTTCTTTTAACTGAGGGAATATGACTATAGCAAATTGAGCCAAACACTTTTAAGTGCTTAGCAGAGGGTTTAGTACCAAACCATGCTTCAACAGGAGTCATACCTTTGACAGATCTAGAAGGCAGTCTGTTCAACAAATAAACTGCAGTATACACAGCCTCAGCCCAGAACCTTTTAGGTAATTTTTTTTCAGCTATCATACACCTAGCCATCTCAACAACTGTTCTGTTTTTTCTCTCTGATACACCATTCTGCTATGGAGAATAGCTCACAGTCAGCTGGTGTGAAACCCCACATTCTTCACAAAATTTGTCAAAAGCAGCAGAGGTATACTCCTTCCCATTGTCTGACCTTATGGTCTTAATTTTCATACCACTTTGAGCTTCAACCAATGCCTTAAACTTTTTAAAAACAGAAAAAACTTGAGCCTTGCTACTGATAAAATAAACCCAACACATCCTTGTGAAATCATCAATAAAGAGAACAAAATAATTGTTTTGTGACAGTGAGGGGACACTCATTGGTCCACACACATCTGTGTGGATAAATTGCAACTTCTCTGCAGCTCTCCAAGTTGCACTATCAGGAAAGGATTGCCTGTGCATTTTGCCAAACTAACATGCATCACAAACATCATCTTTGAGATGAATTTCAGATAAGTCCCTCACCATCTCTTTGTCTTTCAAAAACTTCAAAGAAGCCAAATTGTAATGGCCATATCTTTTATGCCATAACCATGAATCATCTGCCTTTGCATTCAAAGCACAGTGGCTGATGACATTAAAATTCAGTGGAAAAGAATTTTCTACCATTGCAACTTTAGCAATTTCAGCACCAGTCGAATTATAAATAGTACAAAAGCCATCTTTGAACACCAAACAATGGTTCTTTCTCATCAACTGAGCCACACTAAGCAGATTAAACTTCAAACTAGGAATGTAAAGAACATCAGTGATGACTTTCGTACCTTTTTTGGTGCTGACAGAAATTGAACCTTTCCCTTCAGATGAAACAATTTCTCCATTACCCAGTTTCACTTTGATTTTAACAGTCTTATCCAAAGTAGTAAACAATTCCACATTTTAGCCATGTGACTAGTACAACCACTATCTACAAGCCATATATCACTTCTTTGAGACTGTGGAGAGGAAGCTGCCATAAATAAATGATCTTCACATTGCTTCTGATCTTCAGTAAAGTGAGCTTGTTGTGGAGTTGAACCGCTTGAAGACTGATTATGATTCTGTTTAAATCTACAGACTCTTTCAACATGGCCCATCCGCTTGCAATGTCTACATTGAATCTGAGGTTTGCCATACTTATCCCAACACTTGCTTTCAGGATGATTTGTTTTTTTACAATGAGGACAGGGTGGATATGTGACCCTCTTTGATGGATCACCAGATTTACCACTACTCTCTGCTTGCTTATTTTTACCACCCTTCCACTGGCCTTGTTTTTTGCCATCTTTTAGAGGACCAGCAGATTTACCCTTCTGCTTGGCTTGAAATGCTCCTTCAACTGTTTCTTCACTCCTAAAAGTAGTCCTCTGTTCATGAGCCTGTAGCTTACTACAAAGCTCTGAAATAGTGAGCTGTGATAAGTCACAAGATTCCTCAATAGCTGAGATCTTGGCTTCAAACCTCTCAGGTAGACTGATGAGGATTTTCTCCACAACTTTAGAATCCTTCACATCCTCTCCATAGAGCTTCATCTGGTTCACTATTTCAACAAGCTTATCTGAATAAGTTTTAACTGAGTCACTCTCCTTCATCTTCAGCATCTCAAACTCCCTTTTTAATGTTAATAGCTTTTGCTGCCTAACCCTTTTGCTTCCTTGAAATTCCTCTTGCAAGATATCCCAAGCCTCCTTTGCAGTCGATGCACCAACTAACCTGGGAAAAATACTTTCATTAACTGCTGTGTGGATGAAGGTTAGAGCTTGATAATTCTTTGTGCTTGCCTCTGTATACTGCTTCAACTGCTGGACTGTGGCATTATCAGGTGGTTCAATATCAAACCCATCCTGTACTGACTTCCAAAGATCTTGAGCCAGAAGGAAAGCTTTCATTCTAATGGCCCAAAAATCATAGTTCTCACCACTAAAAACAAGTGGCGGAGGAAGGTTAACCTTGTTTGAAGTCATACCTTAAATTACTGAAACAGTAGAAATCACCACAGGTCCACCAAGACGAGCTGGCTCCGATACCAATGTTGAAAAACACACACAGAAGCTTCAAACCTTTTTTTCTATATCATGCGAACTGCATAATTACAGAACATAGAGCTTAAGTTTCAAAAAAGATCTTTACAGTACATACATCTCCAGAGATCTCTAGATCACAAACCACCACCATACATTTGGCTTCATCATAGCCATCCACAATACATCACATGTCAAAATAAAACACATAACTTAGTCAACTAAACTTGGTCAAATACAAAAACTAATTAAAACATAACTCTAAACTAAACTCATTCTTCAACAATATCGGCTGCATTGAGAATAAATAATAGGGTTTTGACATTGCCAATTAAATTCTGGCGAAAGAAGTGTTGAGCCAAATAAAAGGTACCCAAATAAGTATAGGGAAAGATGAAGCAGTTGTTTAAGAACAATTGAGTTATATGAATTCATATCACATTGAATATAAGTACTATAGAGTTCAATAATATTTTTTGTTTGGAGTCCCGATTGTGTAACACTCGGAGAACAGGAGCCGAGCCTAGAGAAGATGGCAACCTTGATAAGCCGGATAGAGTTGACATGTGCGCTGAGCTGTGAGAGGCTTTGGGGTTCCTCGACACCCATCACGCGGTAATAACACAACAGGGGAATTTGTGTGTTTGTTGTTATTGCAGATGATCAGTGCACGTTAGATGACTGCCGACGCATGATAGCCGGGGTTGATTAAAAAAAGGGGACGGGTTCGTGTGGTTAGATGACTTTTATCGTATGATGGAGCTCCAAGCTTGATCCATCTTACAATTGCGATACCCCTGATAATCGATTGTAAACATATCATTTTTTTGGGCGGTTTATATAGTTTTTATTCTTAAATTTTTAATCTTTGGACGTGGGTTTTAAAGGAACAGTGTGAATCACTGATCGCACGCCTGTCGTTGATTGATCACGAGATGAAAAGGTAGTGCTCTCCTTAATAAATATGAGACCTACTGTTAACTATGTTTTCTATTTTTAGATTGTTATTGTGTTGTGAAATACGAAGCAGGTGCTCCTATAAAATGAAAGTTTAAAATTAAAACCTTTAATAAAATTATTTTGTAAGAGTATTGTCACAACCGATTTTGCGAATTTCTTTTAAAGAAAGATAATAAGATCAAAAGAAGTCTCCACTAATTGAATAGCTACAATTGGTCATCATAACATAATTTGGTCTACGAAAATTCAAAAAAATAGGTAAGCAAGTTTGTTACGTATGAAAAAAATGTAAGACACTCCACAACGTCTGTTTTAAAAACAGTTGTCAATTTAACTTTTATTATCCCATTAAATGATTTTTTTAAAAACATTAATTATTACAAAAATACGTATATAAGGTCAAATAATTATACAAATTATACAAAAACTATGTAGGGTAAAATAATCTTAGAAAATATAAAAATTATATCGAAATATGATAAAATAATTTAAGAAAATATAAAACTGTATCAAAATAGGATAAAATAATTTTAGAATATATATATAAAAACTATATCGAAAGTCTAATATTGAGCTTCATAAAATTCTTCCATCCAATGATCAAATTTTCCAAGAAACACTCTCACCTCAAGAATCTTTCTGAGGGTGCATCCAATGTATTCTCCAAATTAATTTCATTGTAGGTTAGGACTTTTAATATAATTTTTATACATAAATAAAATATACAATATGTAAGTTTAAAAAAAATAATAATAAAATATTAATAATGAATAAAAATAAATACATAAAAAATACAAAAAATAATAATAATGAATAAAGACAATAAAATATAAAAATATAAAAAAGAAAATAAAGTAAAGATATAAAAAAATAAATAAATAAAATAAAATAAGTAAAAATGAAAATAAAATAAAAATAAGTAAAAAATTAAAGATAAAAATAAAATAAGAATAAAATGTTGGAACTGAATTTTTTGTGAATTAAACGATATTAAAATTATCATTAATTATTTAATCAAACATATTAACACATTAAATCATATAATTGAAACATAAATCAAATAAATACCAAATCATTCACGTAAAACACGTATAAGCATTTTTCAAATTTTATAACAAATAACATATTAACATGCTGAACAAAAATAATGAATGATGAATGGAACCTCGGTTCCTTTTTTTTTTATTGACAATAGATTATTCCAACCATACTATTACATTAGTATGATTGGAGCTTGATAATTAATTGCATTGTCATGCAATGATTCATGAACCCAGTAAGCAATAGCATAATTTTCAATCAAAACCCAAATACTACACTTAATTTTGGGCCAACATTTAATTTAAACAGAGAACCCAATTCTAACAGCAACCCAATCCATTTAACCTTTTAATTCACTAGCTTCAATTCACAAAATTTACAAGCTAGGCCCAATTCCACCATTATTCTTATCTAAACCAAGTAAATCATTCAAAGTCCAAAAAAAACCCATTCTACTATAAACTTTATTTGACTACCATTAAACCAATTTTCATAATAAATCTCAAGTGCTCAATTCAAATTCTACATTTGACATGGCACACAGCAATCTACTCCAAGTTGTTACTAAAATATAATTCTTAACATTCAAGAACAACAGCTGGATGAAGATGAGTTACTCAAAAGTGAATGTTTTACAAAAGCAATTGAACAAGTATCTCAAACACCCAAATTGTGAAGACAGAATCTATATATACGCTACAATATCAACATATGGAGTTATCACATTCACGCACAAAATATAAATTTATGAAATAAAGCTCATCTTGATGTTTATGAAAACTTTGCATTACCACCATCAAACCACAAGAACTACAACTACTTCCCAGAATCATAATCAGACACACAGCAGATAATTAGCTTAAGTACAGACAGTAATTTGCTAGGTTAACACAGCCAAACCAATATCCATAGATCAACAATCTAAGATAACAATAATGCCAACCCATTAATCCCATAATTAAACCCAAACTATCATGCAACTCCAAAATCCATAATCCACATAAAACAGAGAAATACGCATCGGAAATATGCATGTATCCATCACCCAAAATGATACACAAAATCAAGGACATCCACCTCAATCATATTCAAGATACCAACAGAAAAGAAAAATAAAACACAAAAGAGATCTCAAACGTTCTTCCTTTGGTTTACAAACCATCCGAACTTCACTCAAGAATGGGAAAAACAAATTCATGAACCCAGAGGTTTCACCCTTTACAATCATAGAACTGTACCAGTAGCGAAGATAGGTCGGGATAGCTTCAATCAGAGAGAAAAATAATGATTTTGAGTGGGTTTCTTCGAAACAGAGATGGTATTGGAATAGAGGTAACTTTGATTTCAATCTTTTGAACAGAATTTTGACAAAAAGCTAAAATTAAAAATCACGGCCGGTCCTCTCTGGCTTTTTTTCTTTCTCCTCTGGAATTCTTCTACTTATAACTCCTCAAACCTCCAATCCTCTCTTTACCCTAAATGATTTCGTTTCCTTTCTTCCTCTCTCCATCACCTTCCCTCAAAATCTGGAAAATCCTTTCTTTCTTCTCCTCAACCTAAACCGAAGCCTCTTCCCTAAATAACCCATGAAATCCCTAAATATTATGCTCCAAATCGCTCCCCCAATGTGACCCTAAGATCCCGGCGCCTCTCTCTCTCCCCTTCCCCTTTTTCCGGCGTCTCTTTCTTTATCTTCCCTTTCTCTCCTCCCAGCGACGACACTACTTTTTTTTCTTCATCCCGTTTCTCCCTTCTTCAATTAGGGTTAAGTGAAGCTTGGGTCAGGCTTCTTCTTCCATTCAACTCTTGGGCTTAAGTTGGGTAATAGGATAGTTTTTAGTTGGGCCGGGCCTTGACTTATTAGGTCTTAAGGGTTTGGTTTATTGGGTCAATTTCATAGGGATTAAATTATTTATTTGGCCTTAATGATTTGGACAAAAATTAGGGTATAACAAGTACTATTTGATTACTATTTATGCTATGCTTCATAATAACATTGAGGAAGTGTGTTTGAAAATTGTTTTCTTTTTTAATTTTTAAAAATGATTTTAAGTATAGTTTTCAAAAATCATTTTTAGGAATAAAAATTGTTGAAAATTTGCTTTGTGTTATTTGACTGCATTTTCGGAAATTGAAAAAATGAGATTCAAATTCAAATTCAACTGAAATTCTTCCAAATGCAATTGAAATTCATCCAAATTAAACTCAAATTAACAAAATTGAGTCAACTTCGGGTCACGACATTTCGGTGGATCATCTTATCGGAAAGGATCTAGGTGGAGAGAGAGAGAGGAATTAAAAAATGATTAAATGAAATTCAAATTATTTACAATAATGCCACTGGTCTATTTTCAAAATTGCCTAAGACATCAAAATGGAGTTTTCATTTTTTGGTTTTCAAAATAACCAATTTTCTAAAATTAATTTCTAAAAACGTGACCCCAAATGAATTTTCAAACCGGTTTTTATTTTCATAAACAAAAAACTATTTTAAAAACCACAATCAAACACACTTGGCTTCTGGTGAGGCAAAATATATTATTGTTGCATCTTTTTTATAGGAAAAAGATGAGCAAAGACTATAGCCATTTGACATGGGCTCAAAAAGTCAAGTGAGGAGAAATTAAGCAAAAATGTTATAAAACCCAATTTTTAGTAGTCCAACTCAACTCAAGTTTACATGGCACTCCACGTAGGTGGGCCATGTTGGACTTTTAAAAAATGGATTATTTGGTGATAAGTCCTTTATATAGACTTCATATTCCATTTAATCTTTTTGAAAAGTTTGTAGCTCAATACATCCCCAATTATTTGAAACTTAGCTCAATGAGGACAATTTTAAATTTTAACCTCAATTAATGATAATTTTACCCTCCCCTCATTTAAACCTATCCTTATTTTTATTAGTACATGATTGCTCTTTATTTAGAAAATAATTATCATAATAAAATAAATATAAATATAATATCAGAAAGTTGGGTGAAAATCATGTATTTTATCTATATGTTTTTAAAGATAAATTAATATTTTCACTTTTGATAAATAAAAGTGAAGAGTCGATCAACCAAATTTTTTCCTTTCTAAAAAATCAAGTGCATGCACTCACATGCACAAAATTTACTTGACTTAGTAATATATGCATATGAATTAAAATATGTTAATCACTATATTATCGAAATCAACAATGAAGCACTTATGCATCAATAAAACGTTATCTAATACAAATGTCAATATTTTTATTACATTGTTCACTAACAGCCAAAGTCAATAACTTATGAGAATAATATCATAAAATAATTCAATTCATATTCCAAACAAAACCAAATACTAGAATAATTTCTAGCTGTTTTTTTGCATAATTTCAAAAACTCTTCTGAATTGTTTTGGTGAGTTTTGTAAAATCCTTTGAATTCTTGACAAGTTTGAGAAATCCTCTGATCATCTAAATTTTTGGTTGTGTTTTTGTTTCATTTTGATAAATCCTCTAATTTTTTTATAGAAAATTTAGAGGATTTATGATAATAAGGTATAAAGTTTAAGTTTTTAAGGTTTAAGATATTAGAGTTTAGAGTTTAGGATATCATAATTTATTATTTAGGATTTTGGAGTTTATGACTTAAGGTTTAGCGTTTAAGTATATAAGTTAGTAAAATTTTATTATGTTCTTCTTATTTTTGTAAATTCTTCTTAATTATTTATAAGATTTTTTCTTCAAACTTAAAATTAGAATTGTTAACATTTAGAGAATTTATGAGAAATTCAAAGGATTTCTGGAAAATTCAGATGATTTCTGGTTATAAAGTTTAAAGTTTAAGAATCTAGGATTTAGAAGATTATAGTTTAGTGTTTATAGTTT
The DNA here is from genome assembly GCA_963580455.1 of Euonymus europaeus. Classification (NCBI taxonomy): domain Eukaryota; kingdom Viridiplantae; phylum Streptophyta; class Magnoliopsida; order Celastrales; family Celastraceae; genus Euonymus; species Euonymus europaeus. Next base: position 12,853,668 of record OY756965.1, read on the forward strand.
ATGATTTTGGGATTTAAGAGATTAGGATTTTGGGGTTTAGGATTTAGAGTTTCAGGTTATTTTTTGTTTGATTTTCAAAAATTCTTATAATATTTATTATATATTTTATGAAATCTTCTAATTTTTTTTGCTTAATTTCAAAAATTCATCTTATTTATTTTGGTAAATTTTGCGAATTCCTCTGAATTTGGGACATATTTGTGAAATCCTCTGAATTTTTTGTTGGTTTTTGTTTGATTTTCAAAAATTCTATATTTTTTTTGATATATTTTTATGAAATCATATGAATTTTTTGGCTTAATTTTGAAAACTCTTTTGATTGGTTTTGTTGAGTTTTGATAAATCCTCTAAATTCTAGATAAATTTGAGAAATCATGTAACAACCCTAACCTTTCAATAACTAGGTGTGGTAAATTTGATAAGATAAGTGATGTCATGTGCAAATTAAATTGGATCAAAATGTTCTACATGAATTATATAAGGGAAATAAAAATTATGTATTCAAGAATCACTATAATCGGAGTTAAAATTAAAATACCATGAATTTCCACATAAAGTATTAGAATAGGAAATTAGGATATATTCAGTGGCAAACTCATAATTACGGATGGTTGTTATGCGCAATTAAACATAAAAGGGAAGGGCGAAAAGGTAAGTAGGGGCTAAAAATAAAATAACGTAAATTTCTATGGCACGCACCCCCGAGGATGCCCTAAACCGGAACCAGACTGAGGCGGCGACGACGGAACACGGTCTTGGCGGCAAAGGCGACCAATCGAGAAATTGATGACACAGGGACGACCATATCGGAGAGACGAAATGTAATATCCCGAACCCAATTTTTTTCAAAAATTATTTTTAAATTTTATATTTTTAATAAATACTACATATTATTAGAAAATATTGACGCAAGAATCACCGAAATCGGAGTTGAATTGGATTTGTTACGAATTATGGAAGTTTAAGTAATTATAAGAAAAAAAGGGGTAAAACGGTAATTGCACAGAAAATCTGGAATAAACCAGATTTTCTGGGCAATTCCGGCAGTAGCATGGAAAAGAGAGAGATGAGAGATTTTTGAATGGGATTTTCGTATTTGTGGTCCGATCGGAGCAAGTAAGGTGTCAAATCGAAGCTCGTGGAGAGAGGAGCAAAACCCAAGTGGAATCACCGCCATCGGACCACCGTAGACGGCAGAATCAGGCGGCGAAGTTTCGGTTTTTTCAAGATTTCAAAGCTCGATCCCGGTCGATTCCGTGAGAATTTTGGAACGAGACAGGTACCAATAGATTTCTGTTGTTGTAGGCTTTATTCTGATGCAGGAGTGACCAGAAAAGTCATTGGAAAAGTGGATTCCGGCGATGGTCCGACCGAGTTGACTCGGCTCCGGCGAGTTGACTCGGGTTTGACCCGTTTTGATTGGGTTGACCCAGTTTGACGATTTGACCCGGGTTGACCGTTGACTATTTGACCCAGTTTGACCATTGACTTTTACTAGGGTTGACCATTGACTTTTCCGTATTTTGACAGTTTTGGGTATACGTATTCGTATTTGGTGCAGGAGATTGATTTAGGAGTTTTGTGTTGGATTCGGATAGCTGAAGAGGTACAACGGAGTTGAGTTAGTCAGCATTCCAGGTAGGGATTCTGCCCTATCTCTTATTCGGGGCTCTGGGAGTTCTGTATTCGACGGACTCTTACTTGTCTATTTGTGTGAAATTCCCGGAGGTTGGGAATTTCTCTATTTTCACTCTTGTTCTATTTATTTCCGCAATTGCAACTGTATTATTATTATTTTATGTTATTATGGATTGTTTGTGCGACTGGCTGCATCCTTGTGCGCCATGTCTCCTGTGGAGCCCACACTCAGAGGTGGGGCCCACTTCTGGTTTGTGTGGTATTTTTGAGAGTCCAGATAGGACTGTATTCTGGTGATTTTCGGTGATGTTGCTACGAGATTATTGATGAATGATTTGTAGTGTGTGGGACCCACATTGTGCGACCCAGCCTACTGGATGATTTATCGATGGATTTGATCGGGTACGTACCTGGAGACCGGATTAAGGTGGGGTACATCCTAGGGGACGCAGTTTGATGTAGGCGATGCTATCGAGTATCTATATAGGCTCGATCATCATCCAATCTTGGGAGTACCTGGACTGGGAGACACCTTGCGGGGATCAGGGTGGGTCCAAGGGTGGATTTTCTGATGTTTATGGATTTGAGTTGGATTATGTTTGAGTACTGATTTGAGAGTTGGATTTGAGAATGGTAGTGGTGGAGCCTACTCGGTATCTTCCCTACGGATTTACTGATTGTGATGAGGTGTATGATACATCGATTTTCTCAGAGATTCTATACCCTATCAGGGTATCACTTATGGTATTCCTTTATGTATTTTATACCTTTCGGATTTTCTTACTTTATCTCTGATTTACTGGAGTTCGGTGATACGGGAGTGTATCATTATTTGAGTTCCTGTTCATTTCCATTATCATATCTCGATTGTATATTCTGTTTACTCTGATATCGATGATGTTGCCATATCCCTACTCAGCTTTGTGGCTCATCCCTTTCATTCACATGTTTTTCAGGTGAGATAGCTGGAGTGGATGATCAGCACAGGGATGCGTGAGATGTGATGGGTTGCTGCTATGGGGATGTTTGTGTCTATCTTTAGTATTTGTTATTCGTATCTATGATACTTGGATTTCCGCTGTAGACTCTGGATTGCAGGTTACATTATGGTTCGAGTATTTGGGATTATGGTTGAGATTTATATATATACATGTAAGACTACTTATGTAGTGTTTGGGTAGCTTGGGTTTAAATCCGGTTCGGGGAACGGAGGAGTTCCCTACCGGTCACGTCTCTGGGATTCATGGGTGCTCATTTGCACCTATCTGGTGAGTTATTCTTTCTTTTACGCTTTGGGGTATTTGATTTATGTAGTGGTACGTTTACGTTTTCCATATGGTAGACACACGTAGTACACGCGTTCGGGGTGGACGTGCTACCCGCAGACGTGGGCGAGGTAGAGGTGAGCTTTCGGATACCGTTGACGAGGTCGAGTTACCGATACCTAAGGAGGTTCCGGTTATTAGAGGTCGAGGGCGCGGTCGAGGTAGAGCACGTGGTCGTGGATGGGGTCGCGGCCATGCTGTTCAGGATCAGGTAGTGGAGCAGGAGCAGGTACCGACTCAGGCAGCACCCGTAGGTGTGGAGGGTGCGATAGAGACTTTACAGCAGCAGTATAAAGACATGACGAGCATGATACAGACCATAGGTCAGGCAGTAGCTGCTTTAGCTGCACAGATTACATCGCAGCCTATCACCGGCACTCAGGGACAGACAGTTCCAGCAGTTACACCAGAGTTAGTCGGTGCACCTATTCAGCTACCGCTAGTTATTCAGTCAGGAGCAGGTCAGATAGTTCCAGCGCAGACAACACCACTAGCAGTTGACCCTTCCATCACTGAGTTAGCTCAGTTGAGGAAGACGAGACCTCCATTGTATCGAGGAGTGGTAGATCCTAAGGCAACCGAGGATTGGTTGCGACAGCTGAGGAGGCAGATGGTGACGCTCAGGATACCTGATCAAAGGAGAGCTCTATTGGCTTCAGCATTTTTAGAGGATGATGCTTATGTCTGGTGGGAGAGTATGACTATTGGTAGGGAGAGTATGGAGATTCCATGGACGGAGTTTGAGACTCTGTTTCTTTCACAGTATGTTCGCCAGGCCATTAGCGTGGCAAAGGCCAAGGATTTTCTGGAGCTGATTCAGAGTAGAGATATGACGGTGTCACAGTATCAGACACGGTTTGAGGAGCTTGGTCGATATGGAGAGGAGTACATTGCCACTGAGGAGAAGAAGATACTGAGATTTCAGCGCGGGCTGAAACCCCGCATTTCATAGCGTTTAGTAGGGATGATGGTTCGTACTTACCGGGAGTGCATTGACAGGGCACTTGATATAGAGAGGAGCATGGTTGATTCATAGGATTATTGAGAGCTTCATAAGAGGAAGTACGAAGATAATTCTTCTGCCTCAGGGAGCAGTAGTAGACAGAGGACTGAGGGTCAGAGACAGAGACCCAGACAGGATCAGGGGCAGAGATTCCAGGACAGGAGGCAGGACCGTCCGAGTCAGCAGCAGAGTTCTCAGAGACAGGGACAGCAGGGTCCGCAACAGCGACATCAGGGTCCACGACAGGGACAGGGGTCCATATCTGGATTGTTGTTATGCGTGTGGTCATACTGGGCACATGATATCGGACTGTCCTAGGGCTGATAGCCCATTGTGTTTCTCTTGTGGATTACCAGGACATGTCCGGAGGGATTGTCGAGGAGACGTGCAGCACCATCAGGTAGAGGGCAGGGAGCCCCAGCACCAGCAGTACCAGCAGCTAGAGCTCCAGCAGGCAGAGGGGCCAGACCTCCAGCACCACCAGTGAGACAGCAGCAGCAGAGGCAGGGCCAGAGAGCTGGAGTTTATGCAGTTGCATCAGAGCCAACACCAGATCGTGATTTTATTGGAGGTAGAGTTTTACTTTTCAGTTCTTGGGCTCGTGTTTTATTTGATACTGGTGCCACACATTCGTTTATTTCTACCTCTTTCATTGAGGCATTGGGGTTAGAGATTTTGGATTTGGATAGGAGATTGGTAGTGGATTCTCCGTTGGGGTCAGGTACCGTGGTGAGGAGCATTTGTAGGGGTTGTATTTTTCGATTTGCTGATCACGAGTTCCGAGCAGATTTATATGTTATGGATTTCACTGACTATGATGCTGTGATAGATTGTACAGAGCGTAGGGTCACGTTGACATCACCATCTGGGCGAGTTAGTTTTTGTGGGTCGTGAGTTGTTACATGTTCACACTTTTTTGACAACCCACGATATACTGACTGTCTAGTGGCGAGCTTGACTTCTACATCGGAGAATGAATCTAGTACGGCTGTGCCAGTGGTAGAGGAGTATTTGGATGTATTTCCTGAGGAGTTACCAGGATTATCACCACAGCGAGAGATTGATTTTGTGATTGAGTTATATCCGGGTATAGACCCGATTTCTATTCCACCGTATAGGATGGCTCCAGCAGAGTAGAGGGAGTTGGATAGGCAGTTGCGGGAGTTGCAGGGTCTAGGATTTATCAGACCCAGCACTTCACCATGGGGTGCTCCAGTCCTCTTCGTCAAGAAGACGGACGGATCGATGAGGATATGTGTGGACTACAGGAAGTTGAATAGGGTGACTGTGAAAAATAAGTACCCGTTACCGAGGATAAATGATTTGTTTGATCAGTTGAGGGGTAGTCACTATTACTCCAAGATTGATCTCAGGTCAGGTTATCACCAGTTGAGGATTCGAGAGGAGGACATATCGAAGACGACATTTCATACTCGATATGGTCATTATGAGTTTCTGGTCATGCCGTTTGGACTGACCAATGCCCCAGTAGCTTTTATGGATTTGATGCATAGAGTGTTCAGACAGTATCTTGACCAGTTTGTGATAGTTTTCATCGATGATATATTGGTGTATTCCGCCACAGAGGAGTAGCATAAGGGGCATTTGGAGATTGTATTGCAGACACTCAGAGAGCATCAGCTGTATGCCAAGCTGAGTAAGTGCGAGTTTTGGGCGACTCAGGTGAGATTCTTGGGGCATGTGATATCCAGAGATGGAGTGGCAGTGGATTCTACCAAGGTGGAGGCTGTGTTGGATTGGAGGACTCCGAGGATAGTGGGACAGATTCGTAGTTTCCTGGGATTAGCAGGTTACTACAGGAGATTCATAGAGGGATTTTCACGGATTGCTGCACCGATGATTGAGTTGACGCGAAAGGGTGATCTTTTCGTGTGGACTGATAGATGTGAGCAGGCTTTTCGGGAGCTGAAGACCCGACTCACATCACCTCCAGTCCTGACCATTCCAGATAGTGGTATTGGTTACCATGTATATTGTGATGCTTCAGGGATTGGGTTAGGTTGTGTGCTCATGCAACAGGAGAGGGTGGTGGAGTATGCTTCACGACTGTTGAAGCCACATGAGAGGAATTATCCCGTACATGATTTGGAGTTGGCTGCTATAGTGTTCGCACTTAAGCAATGGAGACATTACCTTTATGGGGAGCAGTTTGAGGTGTTTTCAGATCACAGGAGTTTACGAAACTTATTTACACAGAAGGATTTGAATCAGAGGCAGCAGAGATGGATGGAGTACCTTGGAGATTATGATTTCTCATTGCAGTATCATCCAGGCAAGGCCAATGTGGTGGCTGAAGCCTTGAGTAGGAAGTTGGCAGTGACACGACTGTCACTGCGGGAGTTTGAGTTGGTGGACACCATTGGGCAGTACCGATTAGATGTTAGTGACAGGGGTGATAAATGTTCCCTGGGCAGCTTGGTGAGTCGTCCAGCACTAGTACAGAAGGTGTTGGATGCACAGCTTGGTGATGCGACTTTTGATGATATTGAGGATATGGATGGTTGGATTCGAGGTGTTGATGGAGGAGTTCGTTTTAGAGGTCGATTGGTGGTTCCAGAAGATGTTGAGTTGAGAGACGAGATACTTAGAGAGGCACACTATTCTCAGTTCGCGATACATCCTGGTGCTACTAAGATGTATCGAGATGTACGGAGACAGTACTGGTGGAGCGGACTGAAGAGAGATGTGACCCAGACTGTGATGAGATGTCTTACCTGTCAGCAGGTGGAGGCAGAGCATAGGAGACCTCCTGGATTGTCATAGCCGCTTCCATTGCCTGAGTGGAAGTAGGAGCATGTGTGTATGGATTTTGTGATGGGTTTACCGAGGACTGTGAGGAGACATGATGCTGTGTGGATTGTGGTTGATAGATTGATGAAGACAGCTCATTTTTTACCGATTCAGCAGACTGACTCGGTGGAGGCACTTACTAGACTCTACATTCGAGAGGTCGTACAGCTACATGGGATACCCGTATCCATTATATCCGATAGGGATCCTCGTTTCACTTCTCGCTTTTGGAGCAGTTTTCAGGACGCTCTGGGAACGATGTTGAGTTTTAGTACAGCGTTTCACCCATAGACTGACGGTCAAAGTGAGAGGACTATACAGATTTTGGAGGACATGCTTCGGTCATGTGTTATAGATTTCAGGGGTGAATAGGAGACGCATATTCCACTGGTAGAGTTTGTGTATAACAACTCTTACCAGAGTAGTATTCAGATGGCACCATTTGAGGCACTTTATGGTAGACCATGTAGGTCACCACTTTGTTGGTCGGAGGCTGGGGACAGACCCTTGCTGGGACCAGATTTGGTTCAGCAGACCATTGAGGCTGTGGCAGTGATCAGACAGCGACTTCTGACGGCTCAGTCACGTCAGAAGAGTTATGCAGATCGGAGACGGAGACCTCTAGAGTTTCAGGTGGGGGACCACGTATTCCTCAAGGTTAGTCCGAAACGAGGGATACAGCGTTTTGGAAGATCAGGGAAGTTAACCCCCAGGTTTATTGGACCATTTGATATCTTGGAGAGAGTGGGGAGTTTGGCTTATGGGTTGGCATTGCCACCACAGTTGTCCGGGGTTCATGGTGTGTTTTGTCACACCCCGTTTCCGGAGACGCGACTGGGTGCTCTCCCCGCACCCTTCCTAGGTCACTAGTGTGAACATCCGGGATCAACCGAAAATCCGGCGGCACCTCCCCGTATATCGGAGAGTGCCCACCTGCATCAGAAACGCAGCAACAACAACATCACACTAGCAACCTAGCAACATAGGCCTCGGGCCTCAACCACATGCAATCCTGACCCTAGGCCTCAGGCCATCCACTACCAGCATGCACAAACTGATGGCATCAATATGTACCTACCACATGAACGTATACTCAACATTTCATATCAACATTTATCCGGATTAACCCTTCGGAGCATAACAACCACAATACCATTGCAACTCAATGTAATATTGCATGGGAGCAAGCTCACCACCACCAACCACTCCCATGATCATCCGGTTGCGTGAACCTATCACGCCCGCATCCCACAAGGCAAGTCACTCTTGACCCTACCCCTAGTGCGTTACCCCACATGGGGTTCACATGACTTGGTGGTAACAACCTTCACCTTGCCATCCTCCCATGTGGCTTCCAAGAAACCTAAAGGTTCCCGAGTCCATACTCGAGTCCCCCATGCATCTCTAATGCATTATGACATGTCATGCCAAATAGATAAGTATATATGAATATCCTATATATCTTACATAACTACCATGATGCATGCTCGGAGAATTCACTTACTTCTCTCTCTAGAAATTTTTTCCAAAATCCTCCAAACTCACTCCAAGCTCAACTCAACTCCAAAACACAAACCAATCTACATAAACATCCAAAATCAACCTATAATCAACATATCTAAAGCATAAAGTTCATCTCCCTAAGAATCAAACAAATCTAACAAAAAACCTAGAATTTCAAAACTATGGAAAACTTACCAAAACTCCAAAATCAAGCTTGAATCTTTCTCTCCAAGCTTCAATGGTCACAAATCTTCAATCCCCAAGCCACACTTCAACCAAAAGCTCCTTCTCTCTCCTCTTCTCTCTCTCTAGTCCGCTTCTCCAGAAAAATATTCAAGAATTTGTCTAAAACTGAGTTTAAAAATTGATTTCCCGATAGCCGTCTGGACGCCTCAAGTGGTCGTCCGGACGCTTGCCTCTTTCTCCATTCTCTGCCTACTTTGTAGGCTTAACCGTCCGGACGATCTACTATTCACAGCACCAAAATTTCTCCCTCAAATTTTCTCTGCCTCAGTTCCAGCACAAACCGTCCGGACGGCTGTTTAGGGTGTCCGGACGGTTTTTATTTTTCAGAAACCCAGTTTTCCTCAATTTTATTTTCCGGCTCGGTTCAAGCTTCGATTTGATATATTATGGGCCCGAAACGGACATGCATACAAAAAGTTATGGCCCATTTACCGAACCTAGCTCAAAACCATTATTCCATGATTCCGTACCTCACGGATCATCCGAAACTAGACTCAAAGTTAAATCTTTTTGGGTCGGGGTTTCACATGTTTCATGTTTCCATGTTACGGAGGTATCATCGTGATCCCTCCCATATTATTGATTGGTCGACTCTGGAGATTGGAGAGGATGCTACCTATGAGATACGTCCGGTTCAGATTTTGGATAGCCAGATACGGAGATTACGTTCGAAGACCATACCCTTAGTTAAGGTGTTATGGCAGCGTTATGGAGTTCAGGAGGCTACCTGGGAGGTAGAGTCAGATATGCGGGAGCGCTATCCAGACTTATTTACGACATAGGTATTCTTCTGATTTAGACTAATTATTTTACCATTGACTATTAAATAATTACCCTTTATATAATTTCGAGGACGAAATTGTTTTATAGGGGGGGGAGGATGTAATATCTCGAACCCAATTTTTTTCAAAAATTATTTTTAAATTTTATATTTTTAATAAATACTACATATTATTAGAAAAATATTGACGCAAGAATCACCGAAATCGGAGTTGAATTGGATTTGTTACGAATTATGGAAGTTTAAGTAATTATAAGAAAAAAGGGGTAAAACAGTAATTGCACAGGAAATCTGGAATAAACCAGATTTTCTGGGCAATTTCGGCAGTAGCGTGGAAAAGAGAGAGATGAGAGATTTTTGAATGGGATTTTCGTATTTGTGGTCCGATCGGAGCAAGTAAGGTGTCAAATCGAAGCTCGTGGAGAGATGAGCAAAACCCAAGTGGAATCACCGCCATCGGACCACCGTAGACGGCAGAATCAGGCGGCGAAGTTTCGGTTTTTTCAAGATTTCAAAGCTCGATCCCGGTCGATTCAGTAGGAATTTTGGAACGAGACAGGTACCAATAGATTTCTGTTGTTGTAGGCTTTATTCTGATGCAGGAGTGACCAGAAAAGTCGCTGGAAAAGTGGATTCCGGCGACTTGACTCGGGTTTGACCCGTTTTGATTGGGTTGACCCAGTTTGACTATTTAACCCGGTTTGACCGTTGACTATGTGACCCAGTTTGACCGTTGACTTTTACTAGGGTTGACCATTGACTTTTCCATATTTTTGACAGTATTGGGTATACGTATTCGTATTTGGTGCAGGAGATTGATTTAGGAGTTTTGTGTTAGATTCGGATAGTTGAAGAGGTACAACAGAGTTGAGTTAGTCAGCATTCCAGGTAGGGATTCTGCCCTATCTCTTATTCGGGGTTCCGGGGGTTCCGTATTCGACGGACTCCTACTTGTCTGTTTGTGTGAAATTCTCGGAGGTTGGGAATTTCTCTATTTTTACTCTTGTCCTATTTATTTCCGCAATTGCAACTGTATTATTATTATTTTATGTTATTATGGATTGTTTGTGCGACTGACTGCATCCTTGTGTGTGACGCCCCGATCCCCGGGACGCCAGGTGCCCTCTCTGACACCGTCCTAGGTCACTAGTGTGAACATCCAGGATAAACCGGAAATCCGGCGGCACCTCCCCGTATATCGGAGAGTGCCCACCTAAATCAGAAACGCAGCGACAATCATCACACTAGCAACCTAGCATCCAGGCCTCAGGCCTCAATCACAAGCAATCCTGATCCTAGAGCCTCAGGCCCTCCACTACCCGCATGCACAAACTGATAACTTTAAATATAAATCATCACACACATCTATATAACTCAAGCATATAACCATCATCATCAAACATCATAATCATACAAGCACTGTCCATGCCACATGGTTATATACACTACTCTGACATACAAAATAAAACAACAACATGCATATAGTATGTCTCGTGCATCCCAATCCTACCCAGGGCCATCCATGTCACATCCCGTCTCACTGATCCGCACCACCAGTACCTGTACCAGTGTCACCTGTAGAAGACAGAAAGTAGGGGAGTGAGCTAGAAGCTCAGTAGGGTACAAGAGTTTATAAGAAGTAAGGCCGAACCAATCAAAGGACAATGCACCAACATGTATCTACAACATGCACGTATACTCAACAAGCACATATAACATCAATCCAAGTAATCCCCTCACCCTGAGCAATCAACAATACTACCATGTCTCATACATGTAGCATCCAACAGGGAGCAAGCTCAACCACAACAACAACGCTCCTGGGATTACCTGGTTGCGTGAACCTATCACGCCCGCACATAGCCAGCTAGGTCGCTCTCCAACCTTCGCCCAAGTGCGTTATCCCAACATAGAGTTCACGTGACCCGGTGGCAACTCTCTTCACCTGTCATCCCTCCATGTGGCTTTCAAGAAACCTAAGAGTCCCCGAGTCCATACTCGAGTCCCCCATGCATCTCTAATGCAATTATGCAATGTCATGCCGAATAGATATATATATATATATATATGAACATCCTACATATATACATATATAACTACCGTGATGCATGAACGAAATTCAACTCGTGCCCGTATGAGACGGAACACACAAATCGGGTCATGTATACGATCCACAATCAACAATTAACCACACATTGGCTCGTTTCCCCTTAGAAGCAATTAAGGTGGAAACACAACAAAAGGACCAATGAAGAATCAAAACGCTATTTAGAAAGGAGAAAGGACGATAGAAAAGAATTGGTTAGGAATCCCTACCTCAATCGAGCACAATCACCTCAAATACCAAATTAGGGTTTCGAACCCTCGTTTCTTCCAAGCCTATCGATTCACATAATCAAACTCACAATATCAACCAAAACATACCACAATATCCCTACTAATATCAATCAATCAACAAAAATCGAAATACTTACCTTCTCTCTCTAGAATTCTCTTTCAAAAGCTTGTTCCAAAGCCCAATCCAAATCTTACTCCGAAATCCCAACTAAACCTACACATAGGTCCACAAACAAGCCTATATCAACATATCTAAACCCTAGATACCAATTCCAAACGGAACTAACCAAATCTAAAGAAAACCCCAATGAGAAACTCTAGGAAAACTTACCTCAAACCTTGAAATCTTCCTTGAAATCTTCTCCAAGTCTCCAATCCAAGCTTAGACTCTCCAAGAATCACTTCAAATGATCTTCTTTTTCTAGAATCATCGCTCTATCTCTCTCTAGGATGAACCAAAACCATAAATCTGTCTAAAACTCTCGTTGGACTCTGTTTTGAAAGCTCGGGTTGCGCCTAGGCGCTACTCTGGGCGCCTAGGCGCTCTGGCCTAAATGGTTTATGGAAACACACTGTCCTGGGCGCTTCTGGGCGCACTTTTGCACACGCCTAGGCGCACACCGCCTAGGCGCACACCGCCTAGGCGTGTGATCCCAATTTTTCCAACTGGGTCTCGGTCTTAGCTTCGATTTGATATATTATGGGCCCAAAATGGACATTTGTATAAAAAGTTATGGCCTATTTACCGAACCTAGCTCAAAACTATTTTTCCATGATGCCTTACTTCACGAATCATCCGTAACTCGACTCAAAACTAAATTTTTGGGTCGGGATTTCACATTGTGCACCATGTCTCCTGTGGGGCCCCCACTCAGAGGTGGGTCCCACTTCTGGTTTGTGTGGTATTTTTGAGAGTCTAGATAGGACTGTATTCTGGTGATTTTTGGTGATATTGCTACGAGATTATTGATGGATGATTTGTATTGTGTGGGACCCACATCAGGCGACCCAGCCTACTAGATGATTTATCGATGAATTTGATGGGGTACGTACCTGAAGACCGGATTGAGGTGGGGTACATCCTCGGGGACGCTCTTCGATGTAGGCGATGCTATCAAGTATCTATATAAGCTCGATCCTCATCCAATCTGGGGAGTACCTGGACTGGGAGACACCTTGCGGGGATCAGGGTGGGTCCAGGGGTGGATTTTCTGATGTTTATGGATTTGAGTTGGATTATGTTTTAGTACTGATTTGAGAGTTGGATTTGAGGATGGTAGTGGTGGAGCCTACTCGGTATCTACCCTACGGATTGACTGATTGTGATGAGGTGTATGATACATCGATTTTCTCAGAGATTCTATACCCTATCAGGGTATCACTTATGGTATTCCTTTATGTATTTTATAGCTTTCGGATTTTCTTACTTTATCTCTGATTTACTGGAGTTCGGTGATACGGGAGTGTATTACTATTTGAGTTCCTGTTCATTTCCATTATCATATCTCGATTGTATATTCTGTTTAATCTGATATCGATGATGTTGCCATATCCCTACTGAGCTTTGTGGCTCATCCCTTTCATTCACATGTTTTTCAGGTGAGATAGCTGGAATGGATGATCAACGCAGGGATGCGTGAGATGTGATGGGTAGCTACTATGGGGATGCTTGTGTCTGTCTTTAGTATTTGTTATTCGTATATATGATACTTGGATTTCCGTTGTATACTCTGGATTGCAGGTTACATTATGGTTGAAGTATTTGGGATTATGGTTGAGATTTATATTTATACATGTGAGACTACTTATGTAGTGTTTGGGTAGCTTGGGTTTAAATCCGGTTCGGGGAACGGAGGAGTTCCCTGCCGGTCACGTCTCTGGGATTCATGGGTGCTCATTTGCACCTATCTGGGAGAGGGGCGTGACACGAGTTCATTGACACTACTTTCGAATTGAACGGTGAAGATTTAGGCCACCAATCGGGGAGGAGAAGCTGGCGGCAACCGTGAACGTCAAAGCTGGATTTCGGCAATATCTGGCCACCTCTCAGGTAGAGAACACCGGCGTTGTGCTCGTTGCACAATCCTCTACCGTTTGATGCCAATGGCGGGTCTCACCGTGCCTTAAACGGAAGTGAACTGAAAGTGATACCTCACGGGTCTACTTGACCCGCGAGAGGTACAACAGGGTCAACCTGACCCAGTTGTGTGAGACAAATCTGATTCGGGTCCTGTTGACCCGAATCTAATACTGGATCCGACCTAAATTAATTAGGAATAAATTAATAAATAAAATATTAATAATTAGTATATTATTGTGGATTTCAGGAAGGAATAATAGTTACAGAAATTTTGTCGGGTTAACGGGATCACACAGGTAAGTAATATTCATCTGTATCACAGAATCAATTGCTCCATGATTGTTAATCTTACAATTCATGTGTCTGTGTGTGTGTATATATATATAGGTATAGATATGTGTGTACATATAGATATGTTAGTATGATTGAATTATTATGGTGAGATAGAGATGGTTGCAATAGTATTTGTGTTGGGCATGTTGTTTATATGAGATTAGATTGATTATGATGATTTGAGTATCGGTGAATTGTGAATCGCAATGTGATGGTAATTATAGAGGTAATATTTAATGGTTGTACTGACATGAGATTGAACTTGATTTGAGGATGTGTTGTCGGTATAATATTTTCGATAATGAATGTGTTATTTATATGATACTGAGTTTATAGGGACGTGTTATCTTTATAATAAATTTTGTAATGATTTTGTTATATATATATATATGAGGTTGAATTGATGAGGTTGTGTTATCTATAGAAGAATATATATATATATATATATATATGTGTGTGTGTGTGTGTGACGATTTTGTTGCTATATGTGATTGAACTGGTGATAATGAGTTATTGTAAATCTTGTACTGTCATGTGTTGATATGGAAAGGTAACGTATAATGGTTGCATTGCATGAGGCATAATATATATCATGGCATACATGACATACGCATTAAGAAAAAATGTTTTATGAACCAAGTATTACTGTTACAGGGAGAGTGTACTTGAAAGAGAAAGGTTTATGGGGTTATAGTTAAATGAAAAGGAAAAGAAAAGGAAAAGAAAAGGAAAATGAATAAGGATATAGATGTTGACTGGATGTGCTCTATGGTAGGGCATTAGATAGAAATTCCGACCGATTGCTCTATAGCAGTTTACCTAGGTTAAGGGCCCGAGTATTGAAAAAATGATTTAAATGGCTGACTGTTTCCTAAAGATGAGGCTCGTGTGCATTCATGCATAAGTATTGCTTGCTGGGCCTCGGCTCACTATGTTCCGTGATATAGGTATTGATGTCTTTGATAATTATGCTGATCTAGCGGTTGATGGTGAGCGTGCGGATCCGTGAGGATGATGCTCATGTGACAAAGGCAGAGTCCTATTTAATTTACTTTATTGTGAATTTTAGGGTAATTAAAGTTGCCGGATTTTAGATTTCAGGTAAACTTGATTAAAGTATGGCACTGCTATCAAGATAATCATGGATGTTGGATGACTCAGTAATAGTGTCATTATTATGTGGTTGATTTATTGATATTTAAGTAGAATATTAATTAACTCAGGGTTATATGAATTGTATACAATAGATAATGTGGTAAGTGTCGAAGCTAATAGTGGGTAGCATTCTGGCTTGTGGACCCGTAGAATTGGGTACCATGGATTGGGGCGTTACAAATCCTCTGAGTTCATTTAGAGGATTTGATGAATGAACATTTAAATATATCGATCATGGGTCACATTGGAAAGAGTTTTTCGTGCTAATTATGAATATATATTTTTTTTAAAAAAAATCTGACTTGTATTTTGAGAGATAAAACTGTTTCAAAGTTTTTAAAAGAAAAAAATTGAAAGAATATGATGATGTCAGCATATGTCATAAACATAAAAATTTATTGGAAAAAGGGTAGTTTTGTCTATAATTATTTAAAAGATGTTTTGGAATATTGAAAAATTGAAAGTAGTGAATAAAATAGATATTTTTATTAAAGGATTTATTGGTGAATTCCCCATAAAAAATCAATTAAGCACATTTTTTATTTACTTTTAAATAAAAGAAATTTTAAAACTTTTTTTCTCTAAAAATACATGTTAGATTTTGATTGCGTTTTTATTGCGTTTTTTCAATTATATTGTTTCTAAAATAATGTAATTCATATATATGATGCGTAAATTGTTTATTCGAGTTGAAATTTGTTACACTATGATAGTAGAATATATATATTTGTTATTTTTTGTATTTTTATTAAAATTATGTTGGGTACCCTAACCCGTTAAGTTTTAGGTTACAACATGAAAATTCGATACATGAGCCTGTTGGGGTTTAGCGAATTCGTTCCCCTTGAGATTTATAACACTCATTGTTTAGGTTACAATATAATAATTCGTTACACGAGCCCATTATGGTTTAGCGAATTTGTTTCCCTTAGGGTTTAACACTTATTGTTTAAGTTACAATATGAAAATCGATATACGAGCCCATATCAGTACCTATAAATAAATATTGCAATTTACGTAATTCACATATTAGTACAAAAAACAATATAATTAAGGGGAAATTAGGCTTAGGTCCAAATTTATTAACTTTTAAGAGTAAAATGATAGCTGAATTTTTTTTTGTTAGTTAAGGTCCAGCTGATTTTTAAATTTATTGAATTAAGGACAAAACTTGAAATTGCAGATTTGTCATTGTTATTTCAATCAAATATGATGGAAAACTTATTTTTCTCGCTGCTGATGCTTCCGACTTTGGATTGAGGAGAGGTCAGTGGCGTTGGAATTGTGAGGTCGAGACGAATCCAACTCTATTGACCTTGTCAAGATTAGACATCAGAAACTGTCGATTCGAGGCAAAAGGTTCATAACACATTTTGCCTCAATCCGATCGTTTATCGTGTCAGATCGAGGTGAGATCAGTGGCGTTAGAATCGTTAGGCCGAGACAAATCCAACACCACTAGACTTGTCGGGATCCGACATTGAAAACTTTCAAATTAAGGCCAAATAGTCGGCACCAATCAAAAAGTGTTTTATCTCGATCTGGGCGTTTCTGGAGACGGATCGAGATGAGACCTGTGGCTTTGAATTCATCTTTGTCGGGCAATTTCAACATCACTGGTCTCGACTCAATCCGTCGTCGAAAAGCGATTACCTGATCAAAAAAATATTTTCGAAGGTTCTACAGAGAAAAATAGCACTTTACATTTTATGATGATATTATTGGCCTATTATCTAGGTCTTGCTTTAACTGTTTCCAATGGTAATAATTTGTTGGATTTAGTGAATCTGAACTTTCTAGTCCATCACTTGGGACATAGGTTTTTAATAGTGAATCCTGGTTTTGATATTTCGAATAGAGAAAAAATAGTTCTAACCAATTTTGAAAGTTTGAACCCCCGTGTTTAGGGCAGCCGAGCCCGTTAGGGTTTAGTAGTTAGGACCCTAGGATTTAGCACTTGTGACATTTTATATTTTAGTAGTGAATTTGTTCCCCGAGCCTTGAGGTTAATCACTTGGGACATAAAGGTTTAGTAGTAAATCTGTGCTTTGGGTCTGTCGAATAGAGAAAAAAATTATATAGAAATAAGAATTGTTCAGAGAAATAAAGGTTCTACAGAGAAATATAGGTTATAAAAAGAATAAGAGTTATGCACTAGCAGTAGAACGAAAAATGTGATTTCATATTTTTTGGCTTGACTTTTATGTCGAAACCTTGGGTTTATCACTTGGGACATAGAATTTTAGTATTAAATCCGAGCTTTGGGTCTATTGTATAGAGAAAAAGATAATTTACGAAGAGAAAGTGATTCTAAAGATAAATAAAGGTTCTACAAAGAAATATAGGTTCTACAGAGAAAAAGAGTTCTACAGAGATAAAGAGTTCTACAGAGAAATAAAAGTTCTATAGAGAAATATAAGTTATAAAGAGAAAAAGAGTTATGCACTAGCAGTAGAAAGAAAATTGAGATTTCATATTTTTTGGCCTGACTTTTATGTCTGAACCTTGGGACATATGGTTTTAGTATTGAATCCGAGCTTTGGGTTTATTGTATAGATAAAAAGTGATTCTAAAGATATATAAAGATTATACGGAGAAATATATGTTCTATAGAGAAAAAGAGTTCTACAGAGAAATAAAGATTTTACAGAGAAATATATGTTATAAATAGAAAAAGAGTTATGCACTAGCAGTAGAACGAACTATGATTTCATATTTTTTGGCCTGACTTTTATGTCTGAACTTTGAGACATAGCGTTTTAGTATTGAATACGAGCTTTGGGTCTATTGTATAGAGAAAAATATATTTTACAAAGAAAAAATGATTCTAAAGATAAATAAAGGTTCTACAGAGAAATATAGGTTATACAGAGAAAAAAGTTTTAAAACTATGATTTCATATTTTTTAGCCTAACGTTTTTGTTCGATCACCAAAATGACCGTCGTTGGTATCAAAAGAAGCACAACTATGAGAGGAGTAAAGCCCGACATATGGCAACCAGAACAGATGTCCATAACAGCCGGAAAGCTACCGCAAAGCTCCGACAACTCCCCAAAAAGTCTTTTCATTGCTGCGGTTGTTTCCGGCATCGGATCGAGGTAAGACTTATGGCATTGTAATTGTTTGGCCGACATGAATCCAATGCCACCAGTATCGCTTCAATCTGATGTCAGAAACGTCCAGATCAAGGCAAAATGTATTTCGAACGTTTTTCCTTGATCCGGCCTTTTCCGGCGGCGGATTGAGGAGAGACCACCGTCGTTGGACTCCTCTTGACGATACAATTTCAACGGCAGTGGTCTCTCTTCGATCAGATATCGGGAAGATGAGATATGATTGTTGAAGATGAAGAGCACGTATAATGAATGAGAGGGATAGTTTGGGTAGTTTAATTATTTTGTCCTTATTTCTAATTTTTTAAATGAATTAGACTTCCTTCTAAAATTAAACATGATTATGTCATTTTATCTAATTTGCCCTATAATTAAAAACAATGTAATTAAAAATGAATGAATAAAACTTATAGATGATGAATTTTGTTGGATAGATCTTTACTTGTTGAATCTGGATATGTAATTTTTTTTTAAAATCTAATATGTATTTTAAGAGATAAAAGTGTTTTTAACTTTAGTTTAAGAAAAAAATGTGCTGTGAAATTTCAAGTAAGATATTTTATTTTCTAAAATTTTAATTTTTATGTCATACGCTTACAAAACATGCCATGTAAACTTAGGTTAATGATGGGCTATAAAAATTTGGGTTATTTAGCACTACTCGGAATTAAGTGTATGATTATATAAGAGAATATTTTAAGAGTGGTTAAACAAACTCTATTGCAACCGGAAAAATAACAAATGAAGCTTTAATTATCTGATTGTTATTTTTTTTCCTTTGTGACTGGAAAGTGGGTTACTGTCGAATGCTTCCAAAGGCGACTCTCCCAAGTTTCTGGCTTTTTCCTAGATGAAATAAGCCTTTCGTCGCCCTACCAGTACTAAGGGGTCGTTTAGTTTGTGGAATTGGGAGGGAATAGACATGGAATGTGGAATGAAGCATTCCATTCTCTCATTTGGTTGGATTAAATTTTGAGGGAATGGAATGCTCCATTCCATTCCTTCATCCCACTCTCATACTTTTTCATTCCCACATTTTTATATGGGAATAGCCCATTCCACATGGAATGGGATACAAAATGACAATTTTGACCCCAATTAAATATTAATTAATATATTGCTATTAATTAATATTATTTAATACATTAATTAATATATTGTTATTAATGCATATTAATTAATATATTGTTATTTTATTTTAATTTGTTAATTTTGACTACATTTTTTTAATTTGTTAATTATATATCATTAGAAATGCATATTAATTAATATATTGTTATTTTATTTTAATTTGTTAATTATATAATTTGTTAATTTTGACTACATTTTGTTTTAATTTATTAATTATATATAATTAGAAATGCACAAATGAAATATGTTAATTATACATAATTATAAAAGAAGGACATAATGGACAAAACACAATTTCATTCTTATTCTCATTCCCAGTTTTATACATACCAAACGTGAGAATCGAAATCTCATTCTCACTCCCATTCCCATTATCATTCCCATTCTCATTCCCACTCCCACTCAATCCATTCTAAAAACCAAACGACCCCTAACTGTCCAACAGTTAGTCCTACTAAACCCTAGAATTACAAGTATAAAGAGACAACGAAGACTCGCCAGACTAAAGTTGAATTCTCATGAATTTTAAAATTTTAGATATACATAGATAGATAGATTTACATTTAATTATTCATATTTATCACACAAAAAATGTGTCTCCTCAATATAAAATTATGATAAAATGGACTATAACAATTAAACCACTCAAAAAATAAAAATGTAAAAATGTTGTATTTAAAAAATGCTGCTAACAACACTATCAAATTATAAAACTACATGTTCATTGTAATTGGTACAACGGTCTCATATGCACTGCATAACACTATCTTACATTAGTTTTAGATTATTTAATTTTAACCAATTAATTTATATGTTATATATAAAAATAAACAATTATTAAAGAATAACATATTTGAAAAACTAAAAAGAAACTATTAGTCATTCCATATTATTTTATAAATTATAGGAACAGTGATGTATTATCTACGATACTAAATCGAAAAAAAAGAGTTTGTACTATTAACCTGAAAAACAAATAAATATGGTATAAAAAAAACCACATGTGTAGCGTGGGCAACAATCTAGTTTGTTTACAATCTATTCCTTTTTTCAATTTTTTTATATATTTGGCGGACCTTTCAATGGGATGCGATCTCATATGAAATTATGACCGTTTGCAAATAAAAAGAACAAAATATAGATATTGTAGGATTCTCTTGAAAATTTTCAACTTCTTCTGAAAACTCCAAGTCTCAAGTTCAAGTCAAGTCCTAGAACGGATTTGTTTAATCCGATTAAGAATGTTACGTTCTTCTCCAACCATTAAATCGATAATCAGAGGATTGTGCACGTGACGATCACGTTCAAAGAGAAGAGATCGAGTCCACTTTGATTTACAATTTTTTTTAATTTATACCAAGTTTTAAGTTTATTTAATTTACATGGGAAATTTATTGCGTACAAATTTCTGGCATGCTCAGTGGGACGTTCTTGTCCTCTCATCTCTTGATTGAATTTACTAAATTCAATTCAAGTCTCTTGACTTCAAATCAAAACATTGGAGTCTATGAATGAATCCTTGATTCCCATAACGGGGATTGATGTCATTGACGAAGTCTCCCATGCAACTCGTACGCGAGTTAAAGCTGGAGAATAAGAATGGACTTCTCCATTGAAGAAGTTCTTAAACAGGGGTAAGAAAAAGTCCCTTGAGACTAAGACTACGTCTAAGTCCAAGTCCAAGTCCAAATCTACAAAAGATATAGATTCTGAATCCTCAGATGATGAATTTGAGCCTGAATCTCATTCAATGAAGTTTGCATCAAGAAAATGGGGTGATTACACCTCTCCTTCAGAGGATAAGTCCAAATCTCCCAAATCGAAAGAAACAAAATATGTATGTTCTAGTGACTCAGATGATGGGCCCAAGTCCAAGTCTCATCCTAGGTAGTGGACATCATGGAAGTGTGCTGCTTATGACATCATTACATCGGAATCTAGTGTTCCTGTGCTAGTCATGATGACTGAGGCCATAACAAGTTCGGAAGATTAGCTAAAACAATTGACTTATGCCATGGAGCAAATGAAAAATTCCTTGGAAGAGAAGGACAAACAAATTGCTACACTCATAAATCGATTGGATTCCCTAAGTGCAATCACGGAACAGAGCCATGAAACTTTTGATTCAAAAGAAGGTAATGCACCGAAAAGTTCAAATTCTCTTAAATCTCAACAAAGGTAGGAAGGGCAGGATCGCATGATAACACAAAATGCTCTCCGCGATTCCACCCACTTATCTGTTGCTTCACTCTCTGTCAATCGGCTTCAAAACATGATAGCTGATACAATCCAGGCTTAGGATGGCGGAGCACTTCAATCATCTTTGATTTATGCAAAACCTTACAGTCGTCGGATCGACGAGATCCGCATGCCATACGGTTATCAGTCCCCTATGTTCCAACAATTTGATGGAAAGGGTAATCCAAAACAACATGTTGCTCATTTCATTGAGACTTGCAATAATGTAGGCATGTTTGGTGATTCAATGGTAAAATAATTTGTGTGTTCCCTAAAAGGAGCAACATTTGAGTGGTATAATGACCATCTAGCTGGCTCTATTGAAGATTGGGATCAACTTGAGCGCGAGTTTCTAATTCGCTTCTACAGTACTAGACGAAATGTTAATCTTCCAGAACTTTGAAGGATGAGGCAGAAAAAGGAAGAAGTTGTGGTTGAGTATATTGGGCATTGGAGGAATTGTTTCCTAAATTACAAGGAACGTATAAGCGAAAGCTCTTCCATTGATATGTGTGTTCAAGGAATGCATTGAGGGTTACTATATAACCTTCAAGCTAATATGCCTCACTCCTTTAATGAACTTGCAACTTGAGCCCATGATTTGGAAATTAAAATAGCAAGGCATGGAAGCTATTTGCCAAGTGATCCTTGTGAAAAGAAAGAAACAAAAGAAAGAAGTGAAGAAGGATTCAAAGCTCTCACAGACTAAAGAATTCATGGCTGTCACAACTAATCCATTCAAGATTTCCACACAGAAATCTAAATTTGAGTCCAAGACTCAAAATGATAAGACTCAATTCAAGGAACGACCAACCTTGAAACAAATGCAAGAAACAGAATACCCATTTGCGAATTCCAAAGTTTCTAGAATTCTAGACCAACTGCTAGAGCAAAAGCTCATAGAGCTTCCCACTTCAAAAAAGGCCAAAAGAAATTGGCCGAGTTGGCAATCCCAAGTATTGTAAGTATCACCAAATCATCAGTCATTCGATAGAGAAATTTTTGTCCTGAAGGACATAATCATGCAATTGACTAGAGAAAACAAGATCGATCTTGATCTTACTAGTAATGTCGAAGCTAATTGCATAATGGTGACGTTTTGGTCATTTGATCCCATTCCACTACCGGTAGAAGATTAATCCACGCCCTCATCCTTTAAGGAGGAAACATCAAATATGGAGCGAATTGCTGAGCAACCTGATGAAGCCATAAGGGTCTAGTTCATTGTAGATGGTAAAACTAATACAATCTACGCATATCCAGGAATGCCGAAACCACTAGCTCTAAACCGGCCAACTTTGTATGAAATTATGATTGATGATTTGGATGTGTAGGAATCATCATCTGAGTTTGAAGATGAAGTAAGTGATGGATGGTCAACTTTCATTACCAAAAAGGAGAACTACAGACCACAAAAGTTGTGGGACTTAGCAACGCCTTCATTGGAACTCGAAGATTTCCTCTGAAGTGAATGGTGCTAAAAAAACCAACCAACTAGTTGGTATTATATGGAAGAACTGCTGGCCCAAGATGAAGATTGGGTGGAAGTAAGAAGCCAAAGAGGAGGCGTATTCCGTCCGAATCATATTTTGGCTCTTCCAAGACCGATTCCTATTGTTCCAAATGCAGAGTCCGGTCTTAGGAAAGAAAATAAGGAATCTCGAGCTACAAATAGACTAAGAAGAAATCGAAGAAAGACCCGCGTTGATGGTGAGGCGAATGGCACTCATTTAACTTCTCAAAAAGAAATAACTCTTAAAGGAATACTTTCCAAGATATTACTTTCTTGAAGAACATATCACAATATATGTGATAAGTGCGGTGGAATATAAAGAGTCACAAGAAGAAAAAGACGATTTCAAGAGGAAAACCTCTAGTGTTGATGAAAAAGGAGTTGTTACTTCACTCCGAGAAATCCCATCCAATATGAATATCTCAGAAGTTCTCAACCTCCCTACGGATACTCGTTTGGCTTTAATTCAAACGTTTCTCAATCCGAAAGAATATAGAGGGAAAGTATTTTCCCATAAAAGTAAAGTTAGTATTGTTGATTGTATGGCAAAAATTACTTTCACAGATGATAATTTACAACTTGGGATGAGACTTCATAATAGACCACTTTACGTTGGTGGACTAATACGAGAGCACAAAGTCTCTCGAATCCTCATTGACTATGGGTCTACTGTAAACATTATGTCAATCCATACATTGAGAAAGCTCAGAATCTCGATGAATGATCTTTCCAAAAGCAAACTTACGATCCATGGTCTTAATCAAAAAGGGCAGCGTGCCATCGACATTATTCGACTAAAGATAAAGATGGGCAAATTAGTTTCATCGGCCCTATTTCATGTAATTGACTCAAAAATATCCTATGAATTACTTCTAGGATGGGTTTGATTGTATGAGACTGGGGTAATTACTTCAACATGACAGTAATGCTTCAAGTACACCCGAGATGGTGTAACTGAATCAAGACCGTTCACAAGTGAGGAGTCTCATTTTGCGGACGCTAAGTTTTACCAAAATGAAAATATTCCAAAATAAGTTGTTCCAGTGCTGATTCCAAAATTCATAAATGAAGAAAAAGATAACTCAAATAAGAACATCTTGTCAAGAACGTTTGTAAAGAAATCACAAAAAATTGAGCTGTCTAAGTGTGATGTCGACATTCTCAAGGGAGATCTGATTCTTGCGACTCCTTCTATTGAGAAAGTTATTCCTACTAAAGAAGATATTGAGGAAGTTGAGCCTCCCAAAACTTCAAGAGACCATTCAAACGCATGGTTTGATCTGCGTGTGAAGAATTTTTTTGAGAAAGTTGGATATGGAAAAGGATAACGTTGCAAACTTGGTGACCTTGATGCCATTCTTTCTAGCAGAAGAGCTCCAGTGATAAATAAACAAGGAATATCTATTATGCAACCAAAACATGGATTGGGACATGAGTCTTTCAATTCACGCCCTATCCGAATTAGAGCCAAGAAAGCATAAGCAAATCCAATCATGGTGCAAATCTTTGAGTGTGAGGATGAAAGGCCCGTGCAGTCTCCTGATCCGAGCCAAATACAAGAGCAAAATACTCAAATTTTGGTATTTGAACAGCTGGGTGATAATCCATCAACAGAAAGCCAAGTAAAGTCTATTCAAGAAGTCTCTGTATTTTCTAGGCTCGAACCAAAAGTCCAAAAAGAGCAGCCAAAGAAACAGACAAGACATTGATGTCGTAGATGTAACGTTTCAGGTGGAAACAAAGGTAAAAGATGGTTGTTTCTATCAACCATGTCACTATTGAAGAAATTGGTGAAAAAAACATGGTTCTAAGTCATATTCTGATGAAGAAACTACATTGGAACCTCCTACCTTTGAAGAAGGGGGCAAGCTACGGTTGAGGATCTCAAACAGATTAATCTCGAAACTGAAGCTGATCCAAGACCAACCTTTGTTAGCACAATTTTAAGTCTAAAAGAAGAAACAAAATACATCTAGCTTTTGCAAGAATACATCGACGTGTTTGCATGGACTTACAAAGAAATGACCGGGCTAGATCCAAGGATCATTGTTCATAACTTGTCTATCAAACATGGAGTGCATCCTACCAAACAAAATCAGAGGCGATTTCGATTGGAATTGATTCCAAAGATTGAGAATGAAGTCAATAAGCTAATTGAAGCTGGATTAATTTGAGAAGTCAAGTAATCTACATGGATCACCAACATTGTTCCAGTCATGAAGAAGAATGGACAATTCTGGGTCTGTGTTGATTTCGAAGACCTAAATAAAGCATGTCCAAAGGATGATTTTCCATTACCCATTACAGAGGTAATGGTGGATGCAACTACTGGACATGAAGTGTTATCCTTCATGGATACAATCAAATTCAGATGAACCCAAAGGATGAAGAATTCACTGCATTCTGTACTGCAAAAGGGATATATTGTTACAAACTTGTGCCCTTCGAATTGAAGATGTCACAGCCACGTATCAACGCGCCGTGCAAAAATTCTTTGATGATATGTTGCATTAAAGGGTGGAACGTTATGTGGACGAATTAGTAAAAAAGGACCAAAGATCGTAAAAATCACTTAGAGGATCTACGAGTTATCTTTGAAAGACTTCATCGATTTCAATTAAAAATGAACCCTCTCAAGTGTGCTTTTGGGGTCACTTCTGGAAAGTTTCTTGCGTTCATCGTAAGGCATCAAGGTATTGAGATTGATCAAACAAAGATAGATGTCATTCTAAAAATGCAAGAGCCAACTAATTTACATGAGTTTAAAAGCTTGCAAGGAAAGCTTGCGTATAGTAGAAGGTATTAGAAGGTTTATTTCAAACCTTGCTGGATGATGTCATCCTTTCACTAAGCTGATGAAAAAGGAAACCCCATTTAAGTGGGATGATAGTTGTCGAAATGTGTTTAATAACATCAAGGAGTACCTCTTAAATCCTCCTGTACTGATGGCACCAATTCCTGGCAAGCCATTAATCGTATATATTGATGCCCAAGAACGATCCTTAAGAGCACTTCTTGGACAAGTGAATGACCAAGGAAAAGAAAGCGCATCATACCACATGAGTTGTACGTTGGTAGGGGCAGAGTTAAATTATATGTCAATTGAAAAGGTGTGTCTAGCATTAGTCTTTGTAACAAAGAAGCTAAGACATTATATGCTTGCCCATGAGATTCACTTAATCTCAAGGGCGGATCCACTTAAATTTCTTATGTCAAAGGCCGATTTTATCTGTAAGACTAGCAAAGTGGGCACTTCTTTTATCGGAGTTTGATATTGTTTTTGTGTTTCAAAAGACCGTAAAAGGAAAAAATTTGGCAGATTTTCTAGCGAACCATCCGATTCCAGCGCAGTGGGAACTTCCAGAAGAGTTTCCAGATGAAAGTATTCTTCACTGATATAATACCAGCATGGAGATCGTTCTTTGATGGTGCTACTAAAAAATATGGAGTAGGAGCCAGAGTAGATTTCATTACTCCTCAAAATAAATTCATGCCTTTCTCCTTCACGTTGATGGAAACATGTTCCAATAATGTGGCGGAATACCAAGCCTTGATAATTGGCTTGGAAATGGCTTTGGAAATGTAACTCGGACAACTTGAAATTTTTGGAGATTCTAAGTTGGTAGTCAACCAACTCTTATCAAAATATGAAGTCCGGAAGCTTGATTTGATTCCTTACCACAAGCATGAAACTAAGCTTTTGGAACAATTCAAATTGATTAGTATTATCCATGTCCCAAGGAATAAAAATCGATAAGCAAATGCATTGGCCAATTTAGCTATTGTATTAGCTAATTTCAATAAAAACATCACAGTTAGGTCCATTTATCAAAAATGGATCATTCCATCACGCACACTTGAAGATGGAGAAGAAGTGGAAGCCAATAATAATATCTCAGTAGTTGAAACTAAAAATGAAGATTGGAGGCAACCAATCGGTGACTTTCTTCAGTACGAAAAGTTACCAAGTGATGATTGTGACAAGACTGAAGTGAGATGATGTGCCCTGAAATTCATTTATTACAAAGATACGCTTTATCGACGTTCTTTTGATGGTGCCTTTCTTTGATGCCTAAGCAAAGAAAAAGCAAATCAATTGTTGGAAGATGAGCATTCTGGGATATGTAGAGCTCATCAATTCAGACCAAAACTCCACTTCCGAATAAAAAGGATGGGGTATTGTTGGCCAACCATGGCGAAAGATTCTATGGACCATGCCAAAAGATGTGAAGCTTGTCAAGTTCATGCGAACTTTATACATCAACTGCCGATTCCCTTACATCTGACTATTGCTTCATAGCCTTTTGATGTTTGGGGTTTGGATGTTGTAGGACCCATAAATCCGAAATCTTCTACTGGCCACTTGTATATCTTGGCAGCTACAGACTATTTTTCGAGATGGGCAGAAACACTTCCTTTAAAAGAAGTTAAAAAAAGAGACCGTTGTAAATTTTATCCAAGGAGAAATCATATATAGGTATGGAGTTTCTCGATATATCATTAATAATAATGTGAAGCCATTCTATAATAGCTTGATGGACAAACTTTGTCAAAAGTTTCATTTTGTCCAACATAATTCCTCCATGTACAAGGCAACAACAAATGGACTTGCAGAAGTCTTTAACAAAATTCTCTGTAATTTGCTAAAGAAAGTTATCTCCAAGTCAAAGAGGGATTGACATGAAAGGGTAGGAGAAGCTCTGTGGGCCTACCGAATAACTTATCGAACACCAACACAAGCTACACCATATTCTTTGGTGTATGACGTTGAATCAATACCATTGGAATGTCAATTTTTTATCTCTTAGGATTGCTATCCAGGAATGCCTTACAACAAAGCAAAATGCCCAGTTAAGGTTGGAAGAACTTGAGTCCTTAGATGAAAGAAGGCTAGAAGCTCAAAAGCGAGTAGAATGTTATCAAGCTCGTATGTCCAGAGCTTTTAATAGAAAAGTAAGTTCTCGATAATTCCAAGTAGGAGACTTGGTCTTGGCTATAAGGAGACCGATTGTAATCACTCGTCCGACTGAGGACAAGTTCCTACCCAAATGGGATGGACCTTATGTAGCCACGAAAGTTTACTCAAATGGCGCTTACAAGATTGTCGACAAGGATGGATTACAGATCGAACCCATCAATGCAAAATTTTGAACCATTTTTACGCTTAGAAATAAATTGTAATATTCCTTGCCCATATGAGTATAAACTATGAATGACATTAAAAAAAAAAACTCGTTAGATTGAAAACTTAAAACGCAATCTAGGCAAAAAAGAGTTAAAAATAAAAAATAAAAAATTCACTACGTTTGACTTGATCTCCTCAAAAGGAGTGCGTAGGCTGTGTGAGAAATTTCCAAGTTCAGTCAAATTCAAATGAAAAAAAGACTATGTCTTTTATATCTTATCATTTCGAAAGGACAAAATCAAAACATGTAAAATATATATTCACGTTATGATTTAAAGTTACTTTCTTTAGAGAGAAAACTTAATTTCTCCATGCCTCGTTACAAAAGTATCAGTTTCAGGACACCATACCTCACATAGAGCCCGATATGCTGAAGAAGGACGATGATATTCCGTCATAGTTGCTTGAAGTGCTAGCGACAAGTCCTCCAAGCCTCTATCTTTGAGGAGTCTAACAACTCATTTGGACCAGTCCCAAAAGTCATTGGGATATAAAATTTCTCCTCTAGAGTTCAAAGATGTCCCCCATCTAACATGTCTCTTATCAATACTCTCGGCAATCAAAGGTCGTGGGATAAAGCCGTCCTCATTATGATGTGGAGCAATACACAAGTAAGGTGGGCCAGAGCAATGGGAATCCTTGGATGCCAATTCTTTGGATCTGCTAATCAAGGACATGTACAAAGCTTGAAATTGGTTGACATCGGCCATAGCAAAGCGACCAGTCACTACATTGTTGACATGAAGCTTGAGATAACCTTGCATGCCCGTAGAAGAGTGAATTCCAACAAAAGCCATTGGAAAACGAATTGTTTTCCTTTAAGTTTGGGATTACTAGATTCTGTAATATATTGAGGAATAGAGTTTGTGCTACTCTCGAAATCCATCTTTGGAGCTAAATGCGGTTGGAAAGGAGCTATATCTATAAAAAAATCCAATTTAAGAAAATCTAAAAAAAAAAAAAAACATGAGTGCAGCACGTTGAACAAATTGAGAAAACAATACCTTGTTGTTTTATCCATGATATATGTGCCAACAAGAAGACAATAACCTAAAAAAAAGATATGTTAAGTCCAAGTCAAAAGAAAACGAAGAAAACTTTCAATTTAGGTAAATCTCAAAAAAAAAAAAACTTGTGATTAATGAGACATCGTGTGAATCACCAGTTAAAAAAAACTCAAAGAGAAAGAAGTAAAAATTCAAGTCGCAAGTGGTAACATGGATTATCATGTAGCAAACCTAAACATGTATTGTAAAAGAAATAGAAAGAAATTGATTGTAAGGTGGAGAATATGTCAAAAGCTAAGGAAAAAAATAACTTCATGATCTTGATGACGTTGGCAACATGGCATAGAGCAACCAACAAGGAAGAAAAAAAGAAGAAGTATGGTACACTCATCATAAAAGGGGAAATTGATTTACCTTAAATATGGTAAAATGCAAATGTCAAGGCTTCAAAAACCTAAAAGACATATAAATAAAATCCAAGAAAATGAAAGAGGAATTACGGGAATTTTCAGTCTTTCCATGCATGTGGCACTTGCATCACTTCAATAGAAATATAAAGAAGTACCCAAGCTGCAACTCAAAATTGGTGGCTAAGTCTCCTTGATAAGTGTACAATGTACAGGATGCTCGGGCTGTTGACAAACTTCTGTTGAAATTAAGGTGTTAAGCTTTAGAGAACCAATCCAACTGGAAAAGAGAGAGAGACGGGATTTGTCGATTAAAACTAGATCTTGGTGGATTTTGTAATAAAGATAGCACACATGGTTCCATGGAATAAGATGGTTGAAGTGGAATGTTGATCCGATAGGAAGAAGAAACACTTACTAGTTTCTTGATCGGTACGACAAACTTCATAGGATCGTAGTAAGTTCCAATGCTTCAACTCGTAACTCCAATTACTAGAACCGGAATTAAATCCACAGTCTCGAACACACTTCTGATTTCTTGTTTTTGTTTCAGGAACTGGAGAAGTAGATTATTCAAGAAAACGTCTGTTTCTTCTTGCCAATATACGTGCAGTTGAGAGCAGTTGTCTCCAAAACAACTGCTTCAACTCCCAAGGTAAATGGGCTGGGATGAGTCTAGCCCACATGGGTGACCCAACCCAAGTCCAACATCTCCCAGTCGCCCATGATGGGCTGGACTCTATACTTGCATAAGAAATCATTCATACAGGTGAACGGACTGTGCGACCTGAAGCACACAAATATTGGGAGCTCTAATATAGAAACCTCATACAGGCCATATTAGAGACATCAACCTCAAAAATATAATTATTCCCAAAAGTGTACTTATATACCCCAAACATTTTGAATTACACATAATTGAGTATTATTCAATCCCTCAAGAATTCTATACTCAATCCATCACAACAATTACAAGTATTCTAAATCATATCAAACTCCTTTGAGTGAGATGATCCCGGCAGGTGAATACAAGCAATAGGTGTAAAGCCAAAAAATGTTCTTTCTTTCGCCCTCATATCAATTAGATCTGAATTAACTCGCTTTCCTAGGAGTGCACCTTTACGTCGAATCATTCCATGACCATAGGATACACCCTTAAGGTAGCAAACATTAATACATCACATCATGATATAGTCAAAAGTTACAAAGGGTAAAGTATTGAGATCTATGTCTAGATCTCTCTAGGACTCACACAGTGAAGAAGTAGGCATCATTCTTTCACTTCCAGATAGGTCGACTAGCACATGCAGTATGAAATGCATGTTATGGCAGAGCTTCTTTTTTCTTTTCTTAAGACAAAGAATGTATGTCATTGCTCTCCTCATTAGAGGTAATATACCATACGAGTCTTAGTCTTGTCACCAAATTACAGGCACCAAACTTGAAATTCTCATCTACTCACTATTTATTGTGCCAGATGATTAATTTCACACTCGGCTTTCATCATATAGACACATGAATGGTGGGGATACATTCATGTTGGTTCTCTTATTTTAGAACCTCATTTTGATCCTAATCAAGACGACTCCAAATTGATGACTTTGAATTACATTTGCTCCCACTGCGCTCAAGTCGCTAATCGAGCGCTATAACTCAAATAGTCTCATCTCTACTCGCCTGACAAGCGCTAGAGGCGATTGCTCGTGTAAGTGAGCCAATCTTTTTTTATCCATCCGGAACAGCAAGGAAAGGGCATAATTGACGGAGTCGACCTAAAGGCTCACTCGTGGCCCCCACAATGGTGTAAAGTGTACCGGATATATAAACCTCTGGCACAATGAGACATACCTTATTAAATTGTACAACTATACTCTTACAGTATATACCGTAAAATAAACATTGAATAATATGCAGAAGACATTTAATTTATTCAACAAACTGCAAGCATCCTAATCGCATATTACATTCTACACATGCCTAGGGATTTTACATGTTTTATAAATACATCCCTAGCTATAGGCTTGGTGAGTGGGTCTGCCACCATGTCATTTGTAGAAATGTATTTTAGGACCATGTCCTTGTCAATAATTGCATCTCTAATATAGTGATATTTTTTCTTGATATGTTTGGTCTTTCCATGATATTTGGGATCCTTGGCAACAGCCAATGCAGTAGTGTTATCACAAAAAACTGTCACGGCTTCTGACGCCGATTTGACAATTTCTAAATGCTGCAGGAAACTCCTTAACCAAACAGCATCTTGCACTACTGCAGAACACGCTACGTATTCAGCCTCCATTGTGGACAAGGCTACACAGGATTGCTTTTTGCTACTCCATAGTATAGCACTATTATTTAGCAAGAAAGTAAATCCTGAAGTTGATTTGCATTGATCAACGTCTCCTCCCCAATCGGCATTGAAGTAACCTATCAAGCGCAAATCCTTCTTCCCTTGATAACATAGCATATAGTCTGAAGTTCCTTTCAAATACCACAAAATCCTCTTGACTGCCATCCAGTGCTTTTGACTAGGATTTGATTGATATCGGCTGACCAAACCAACAGCATAACATATGTCAGAACGTGTGCACATCATTGCATACATTAGACTCCCGACAGCACAGGTATAAGGTACTCTAGACATCTTTTCTTTCTCTTCTGAAGTCTTGGGACACATATCAAGACTTAGGCTCAAACTCTTTTCAACAGGGGTATCCATCGGCTTGCTATCTTGCATGTGATAGCGCTCTAACATCTTTTTGATGTAAGTCTTTTGAGATAAACCCAAAAGCCTTTTAGCGCGATCTCTAATGATCTTCACACCAAGCACGTAGCTAGCCTCACCCATGTCTTTCATTTCAAAGTTTGATGATAACCACTTTTTAGTGGTATCAATCATCTCTTTGTTGTTTCTAGCTATTAGAATGTCATCGACATATAAGGACAAAATTATAAAACCATCACTCGAACGTTTTAAATACACACAATGGTCCACTTCCATCATCGTAAATCCATCCTTTTGGATTGCTTGATGAAACTTGATGTTCCATTGCCTAGATGCTTGCTTGAGACCATATATAGATCTTTTGAGCTTGCAATTTTTGCGCTCTTGTCCTTTAGATTCAAAACCCAAAGGTTGATCCATATAGATTTCTTCATCTAGTTCTCCATTGAGAAAAACAGTTTTTACGTCCATTTGAAATAATTCTAAGTCCATATATGCAACTATAGCTAGAACGAGGCGAACAGAAGTAATTCTCACAACAGGTGAGAATGTATCTTCATAGTCAATTCCCTCTTCTTGTGTGTAGCCTTTTGCTACTAGTCGCGCCTTATATCTTTCTATGGACACATCCACCTTACGTTTAATTTTGAGAATCCATTTATTTCCAATGGATTTTCGCCCTGGCGGTAGATCAACCAAGTCCCAGACTTGATTAGCGTTCATTGACTCCATTTCTTCTTCCATAGCTTTACTCCATTCCTTAGCCTTAGGACCGGATAGAGCCTCTTTAATCGATTGTGGCTCTTCATCATCCTGTGGGGCAATCATGAGTGCTTCCCCCTCAATCTCAAATCAACGACGTGGGATACGTTCACGGATGCTTCAACGAGGTTGAGATTGCTCATGATCTTGCTCCATAGGAGTCAGATCAAGCACTATGTCACTCCCACGTTCCACAGGAGGATTAAGAGTGTCCTCTAATCCCTTGACTGCGGTTGGGGCGCCATTTTCTTAATTTTCATAAAGTTGAAAATCTTTATTAACCTCACCTCTCACAGGAAAGTCCTCTTCTAAGAAAACGACATCACGGGACTCAAGTTCTGTCACGCTCCCATCAGCTTTTTCACCAATGAAAACAAATCCTTTGGAGGTTTCAGAGTATCTAATAAAAATACACTTCTTCCCCCTAGGACCAAGTTTCCCATATTGGTGAGAATTATTGTGAGTGTGAGCTGCACACCCCCAAGGATGCAATTGTCCCAAGTTAGGTTTATTGCCAGTCCATAATTCATATGGGGTGGATGAGACAGATTTGGAGGGAACACGATTTAGTATATAGGCAGCAGTTAATAACGCATCTCCCTAGAAGGAAATAGGTAAATTTGCTTGCGCCATCATCAACCTAACCATGTCTAAGAGGGTCCTATTCTTTCTTTCTGAAACGCCATTTTGTTGCGAAGTATAAGGAATAGTTAGCTGTCGAGCTATACCCTTTTCATCACAATTTTTTAAAATTGATCAGATAGATATTCACGACCTCGATCGGTCCTTAAAGTTTTGATCTTCATGGTTAATTGATTCTCTACCAAATTAGTATATCGTTTGAAGCAATCCAATGCGTCAGACTTATGAGAAGTCAAATAAACGTGACCAAAAAGTGTGAAATCATCTATAAAAGTAATGAAATAGTCGGCACCATGCCTAGCCCTCACATTCAGTGGTCCACAAATGTCTGAATGAATAAGCTGTAATGGACTAATGGCTCTCTTGGCTTTGCCAAATGGTAATCTAGTTGCTTTTCCAGCTAGGCAATGCTCACAGGTGGGCAACTCTACTTTGGCGAGTGATCCCAAGAGACCTGCTCGAGCCAATCTATTTAATCGGTCTTGCCCAATGTGTCCTAATCTAGCATGGCACAAAATACTTTCAGTATTAGGAACAAAACTGGACTTATCAATAACAATTAAACATGTTTCATATGTATACGTACATACACACTATGAATATATATTATCAAAATTAACCCTTTTTTATTTTATTTTTATACCCAAACCTATGTATGAAATATCGTTAATGCCATAAATATCACTACCAGTATTAGGTTATTATGCTATATAACCTTGTTGTCTATCTTCCTTCAATACCATAGTGACTCAAAATAATTTATTCTATATCAATCTAGTATTCCAATTATCGTACCTTATTATCTCATGCTAATTTAAATCGTCCTAACACTAACATTTGGTAACTCCAATCACATTTTCTCTTTTATAGACCTTCAACTTATTCATCTATATTCAAACACTTACTACATATCGTGTCAATCTCTATATAATCTAATGGTGTCGTGTATCACTGCTCCTTAATTCGTTTCTTAATACTCAATTCTTAGCTCTATCTCCAACTTCAAAGAAATTCCACCAACATATCGATCCTACAAAAATATCGGCAACCATCATAAATTCTAACTTTAAACTATGATTCCACAATTGATAATTCATTTAATAAATTACACAAAAACACATAAAAACGTATTCTCCAATTCCCTTAATCATAAATACACCTATCACATACATTCTAGCATTTAAATATCATAATCTACCAGTCTTCCACATTGACCCGTCACAATCCCTCTTCTTACTCATACATAAATCATATAATTACATCAAATCACACTAATATATTTCAGCACATATACGCATTCCAGGAGGCATACACAAATAATCAAACATTGATTATAGATTAGTAGAGAATAAATTTAGAGTACTTACTTGTTGATGGCGGTGTCGATCTATGATGCTCATGTAGCCATACTATACGTTCACTCGATATATATATCTTATTATTTAACCTTTTTTAAAGGTTTGTTGCCTCTGATACCAACTGTAACGCCCATCCCATGGAACCCTAATCTTGGGGTTCGTAGTCCGAAATGTTACCTATATTATATACATATATCCCTCGTCACAACCAAATCCTTTATATATATATATATCGGGAGAGAAACCCAATTACTGCTAGAATAAAATAAAATAAGCATCATGTACCTCTAATTAAATAAATTCACTAAATAGCTCAATTATTAATCACCCTTCTTCCCCAACTGAATTTCTGGTTTATTTATGCAATTAAATCATGAACATATGTAACTAAATTTCTATATAGTTTGGGATTTGGTTCGTTTCTTCTAGTTGAACTCTGTTGACAATTTCATGGATGATTACACTAGATTTAATTCATTGATTCTCTGAGTTTAATGTTGATTTCTTATTATTGTGCTTGCCTGATAAACATCATGATGATAAGAATTGTTAGTTAAGCACATTTGGCTGACCCATACCCGGTGTTTGACGAAGTAACAAGAATTTGCAGAGGATCCAGATTTAGAAATTGTGAACACAACTGATTAGATGGTACAACAACGCTTAGGGTTGTGCGATTGTCGACTTTCTCATTCATATGATTGTGTTAGGAAATGTTTAGGGTACTCCAACCAGGACTTCTTTGATAAGAAAAGATTTTGGGCTGGACCAAAGCCAGAGTCGTTGCTTAGGAAAGTCTAGTTAGGAGAGCCCGACCAAGGTCTTTTGATTGACAACGTTAAGTCTTTAAGTTGTGTGATTGCGTATTGAAATTGTGATACTTAGTGAGATTAGAAGAACAACACCAACCCAAGCTAGATCTCTTCCATATTTATTTGTCTAATTTTAGCTTATTTTAATTGTTTATTGTAATCTGAATTTTCTGCATTATTATTACTATTTTTTTTGTTTGGTGATTGATACGGTCTCTGTGGATTCGACCCCGCTCTTTTTTATATTGTCCCTCAACACGTACACTTGCGATTAGGTAAAACCCATTAGTATTTAGTATTGCAGGTTTACTTGCGATATTTTATATCGACCAAGTTTTTGGCGTCATTGCTGGGGACTGTTAAGTTTATTACTATTCAAATATTTAGCGATAATTTTGATTTATTTACTTACTTGTTCATTAAGTGATACTCGAACTTATATTGCTATTTATTTGTGTTGCAGGTAATCTTCTGATTCTTTAAGTTGCATGATAACTACACGCTCGCAACACAGAGAGCTAGAAGGATTTGATCCTGAAATTGAGAGATTAGTGAGAGCATTGAGACGAAGAAATATAGCTGCCGAGAATGATCAGATTATTGAAGTTGGTGATGTGGGTAAAGAGAGGGTTCCTATGATGAATTAGTACATTCCACGTAATGTTGCCCAACCATCTTGCATTGTTTTTTAGCCTAACAGAGGTGCTACTTTCAATTTATCACCTTAGCTACTTAACTCCGTTCCTCATATGAGGAAGGTTTGATGAAGATCCTCACCAACACTTGAAAGACTTTATTGATTTGTGCCGAACAAAATATATGATGGGAATTACAGCTAATAATTTGAAACTCATGTTGTTTCCATTCACATTGAGAGGAGCGGCTAAGATATGATATAACTCCATTGAAGCAGGTTCTATTGGTGCATGGGAGCAAATGGCAACGAAATTTTTGAGAGAATATTTTTCGGCTCATAGAACTAGGCAGCTCATAAGAGAGATTCAAAATTTCCTACAAAAGAATGGGGATTTGTTTTATGGAGCTTGGAAAGATTTTAAGACTTGTTTGGCTAGATGTCCGACTAATAATTTGCATAAGGATGACATAATTTTGTACTTCTATGAGGGGTTGAATGAGGTCAATAGAATGAAGGTTGATTCGGCATGTAATGGGGTTTTGATAAGGAAGAGTAGTGAAGAGGCTATGGAATTGTTTGAGGAATTGAGTGAGGATTCTCAACAGTTTTCTACAAGAAGTAAAAATTCCTCTAAGCGGCAAGGAGTGCATGAGGTAAGTTCAGACACAATTGTGCAAGCTGAGATTGGTAATTTGACTAGAAAAATTGATCTTTTGGTTGATACTATGAGAGGAATGAATACTGCAGCCCCATTGTTGTACCCCAATTTTTGTCCAAGTTTACAAGATTATAAAATTTTAAAATTTTAAAAGAAACCTCTAATCTCCACCAATTATGAGATCAAGATCATCCCAATTACAATCATTTAGCCTAATAAAAAATAAGGTTTCATTTGCTTAAGTAAGTAAAAAGGCCCAATCCTGGTCCAAAATCCAAATTATTTGTTAAGAAAAAGGAGAGTTGAGCCCGGCCCAAGAAGCCATTTAAATCTTAGCAAATTGATCCATGCATTCGGCCCACTAAATACATTAGAATCCTTAAGTCGGCCCAACTAGAAACTTAAGCCCATTTAATTAGGTCAAAGCCCTTCATTACTCAACTCGGCCCAAACAACTTACCTAACCTAAAGAGAATAGAAGAAAGTGCAGAAAGAGTAGAAGAGGTGCCTCGACGCTGGCCAGGAAAGGAAAGAGAGCGCCGTCCGGAGAGAAAAAGGAAAGAGAGAGAGAGAAAATGACTGGAAGAAGGAAAGAGTAGAGGGAATCAGTTAGGGTTCACACTAGGGTAGGATTGAGAGCTTTAAAGGGAAGGATTTTCGAATTTATTTGAGGAAACAGATCGGCTTAAGTATTCGTTTAGGAAGAAAAGAAATTCGTGGCTGATTAGGGGAGAAATTAGAAGGAAAACGTAATAAAAAATTTGAGGGGAGAACGGGGCTTGAAAAAACTATAAAGAGGGGGAGAGCTTCATTGTTAGAGGACCGAAAAATTTTGGAGAGAATTTCATTGGAGAGGAAGTGAGTTTTCTAGAAAATTTTGGGTGTTCCTTCTTCTTCTTGCTTTCGGATTTTCTGAGGAATTTGTGAAGAAGTTCTTGCCTCTGTTTTTTTTTCCTTTTTCTTTGGAATTTTTCTAGTGTTCGGGTTGCAGTTCAGTGATTGATTAAAGGGTGAGATTTTTGGGTTCATCAAGTTGTGTTTTTTTATATTCTTGAAGTGTGGTTCGGATAGTTTTGAAAACCAAAGGAGTAACCCTTAATTTCTTGCTTATTATGTTTCTGTCAAAGACTTGAATTATTGGGAGCATGTCATGTTAATTGTGTCTTGCTCAATTCTAAAATTGGATGTGTATGTGAGAAATTTTTGCTGTTTGGATTGATTCACTGGATTTTTATGTTTATTGATGTGATTCATTGGCAGGGCTTTCATTGTTCAGGTTTGGATGGCTTGTATTGCCAGAGTAAGAACACTTGTGACTTCCTGTTTTTTTTTCTCCTTTCCTTAATAACTGAGATGCAGACTTGTATGTGGTGATCTTTTTGCTTGTACGTTCATTTTTCTAGTGGATATAAGTATGTTCCATTCGGTTGTTGTTTTACTGTTTTGAATATTCATATTTGATGACAGTGATATCATTGTTTTGAGAGAAACTTGATCTGTGTAGTTTGAATGTTTGGGTGAAGATTTAGTTTGAGCAAACATGATATGAAAAATAAACGTTTGGCCAAGGTTATGGGTTTTGATATGTATAATTGGCTCTAGTTGTATTCATTTGGTTTGGATTTTTATGATTCACTTGGTTTTGAGCATGAAGTTGGGCTAAGATTCATGAATTACAAGGTTAAAATGGGTTATGGGTTTTTTAAATTGAATGTGGTAATGGTTATGAAATTGGGATTGTTTTGCTAATTTGTGCTTTAAAAGGAATTGTTTAAATGGGTCAACGGATTATATGATTGATGTGGGGCTTTGAGATTTATGAATATTTTGATTTGGAAATTGTATGAAAATAAAACTCTATGTGACATTTTTTATGATCATTACATCAAAGTAATTGATTATAAATTTTCAGTCATGTTAATTTAATAACATGATTGAAATATTCGATTACTAATAAAAAAAAGGAACCGAAATTGCATGTTATTCATCATTTTTTCAACATTGTTAATATGTTATTTGAAATATGTTTATATGTGAATGCTATTTGAAATATGTTTATATGTGAATTGAATAATTGATTTGATGATTGTTTGATTTATGTGTTAATTATGTGATTTAATATTTTAATATCTTTGTTTGGGGGATTTACGATAATTTAATATCGTATAATCTCCACACAAAAACTCGGTTCCCAACATTTTTTCTCTATTTTATTTTTACCTTTGTTTATCTTACTTATTTTTATTTTATTTTATTTTCTTATTATTTTACATATTTCTATTTGTTTTTCTTTCATTTTATTTACTTACTCATTTATTTATTTTATTTTTCTTTTCGGTTTTTTATTATTATTTTATTCTATTTTCGTTTTATTATTATTATTATTATTATTATTATTGTTATTTTATTCATTATTATTTTTTCTATTTTTTTTCTATTTTTATTTTATTGGAATTTTTGTATTTTATTTTATCTTACTTATTTTTTCTCTTTGTTTATTATTATTTTTATTTTGTATCTTATTATTATTATTATTATTATTATTATTATCATGATTATTATTATTTTACTTACTTTATTCGTTATTATATCTTTGTATTCTTCTTTTATTTGTATCCTAGTATTTTATTTTTTTTATATATCTTTTTTTTTCATTCTATTTTTCATTTTTATTTATCTATATCCTATTTTATTTTCAATATTATTAAATATATATAGGTATATTTTTGCTCTATTTTCGTATTGTTATTATTATTATCTTATTTTATGTTATTAACTTTATATTATCATTATGTACTTATATAATATTTTATGTTATTTTCATTTTTATATTATATTTCATTTTGGCTTTATTTCTATTTTTATTCTAATTTTACTTTATATTATTTATTACTACTTTATATTTTATTTTACTTTATTTTAAACTTATGTATTATATAAAAATTATATTAAAAGTTTTTTTTCCAATGATGGAATCTATTTAGGGAATGCATTGGATGCAACATCGGAAAGATTCTTGAGGTGAGAGTGTTTCTTGAGAAATTTGACCACTAGATGTAAAAATCTCATGAACCTCAATATTAAGACTTTTAATATAGTTTTTATATATATTATAAAATTATTTTATTATATTTAAATATAGTTTATATATATATATATATTATAAGTTCATTTTATTCTATTTTGATATAGCCATATATTTACTTAATTTTTCTTAAATTATTTTATCCTATATAGCTATTATATTTCTCTAAATATTATTTTTATCTTATATAATTTTTGTATACTTTATATAATTATTACACCTTACATACGTTACAATTAATATTTTCGGGAAAAATCATTTAATGGGATAATAAAAGTTAAGTTGACAATTATTTTTTAAAACAGACGTTGTGGGATGCCTCATACCTTCCTTATACGCAACAAACTCACTTACCTTTTTTTTTGGATTTTTCGTAGACCAAAATTATATTTTTCATGGTGACCAATTGCATCTATTCAATTGGTGGCGACTTCTATTATTTTATTAAGAATCCTTTTCGCAAAACTGGTTGCAACACCCATCTAATGTTCACAACTAGCCATGATTTGTGCAATATGCTCGCACCAAGATCATGCTACTGAGGCATGTCCATTGACAGCTATGACGGAGCAAGAAGAAGCAAATTATATGGGTCAGTCGAATTTTAACCAAAGGAACAACAATATCCTTGACGGAGTCATCCTAATTTTTATGGGAAAAATGACCAGCCCAGTAATAATACACCAGCTCCAGTAGCTCAACCAGCAAAGAAAAGTGATTTGGAGATCTCCATGATGCAATTTATACAGCAAACTACTCAAGCAATTCAGAAGTTAGAGACTCAAGTTGGACAAATGGCTAAGGAGATGAGTGAACGAAAGAAGGGAGAGCTTCCAGCACAACCCATTGGTAACCCAGCTGGAATAGAACATTTGAAGGCTGTTATAACACTAAGAAGAGGGAAAATAATTGATAACAGAGTTACTGAAACGGAACCTGCTGGAAAAGATTGTCGTCAAGTCACAGAAAGGGTGCAAACAGGTCGCAGTTCTGCAACAGATGTTGCAAAGGATTGGGGAAAAGATCCACCAGCTTTCCTGTAGAGGTTTGTTAAAAATAAAATTGATTCTAAATCTATTGATGTTTTTGAGACTTTGCGGAAGGTAGAGATTAATATTCCACTCCTTGATGCTATTAAACAAATTCCTTCGTATGTAAAATTTTTGAAAGAGTGTTGTACTAACAAGAGGAAATTTGTTGAGCATGAAAAAGTTTCTTTGAATGAAGAGGTTAGCACTGTTTTGTTGCATAAACTTCCTCCTAAGCTCAAGGATCTAGGTAGTTTTACTATCCTTTGCAAGGCAGGAAATCAATTTTTTGAAAAGGAATTGTTATACCTTGGGGCTAGTATAAATTTACTACCTTTTTTTGTGTATGAGAGATTAGGCCTAGGAGAGCTTCAATCCATATCCATCACTCTACAATTGGCTGACCGTAGTGTTAAGAGACCTAGGGGAATTTTAGAAGATGTGTTAGTGACTGTGAAAGGATTAATCTTACCAGTTGATTTTGTTGTTTTGGATATGGAAGATAGTCCAATGTCTGCATCTTTACCTATTATTCTTGTTCGCCCTTTTATGATTACTCCTGATATGAATATTTGTGTGAAAAAGGGATTATAACAATAAAAATCAATGATCAAGAATTGGAATTCCGTGTGTTTGAAGCTATGAAACCCCATGATGATCATAGAGATTGTTTTCATGTGGATGCTATATATGATCTTATGAGTGAGGTTTTTCAGGTATCACGAGAAGACCCAGTGGAGGTGGTGGTGACATAAGGTTTAGCTAAACGGGACTTTTCTACTGCAGAGGCCATGGACCTTGGTAGTCAAATAGATGAGGCAATTCAAGCATTCCAGCTTGATCGGCCTTATGTTGGTAAGAATTTTCCTACATTTGAAAAATTGACACCTACTAATTCATCTCTTGTTCCTTCTACAGTTCAAGCACACAAGTTGGAGCTGAAGAAGTTACCAAATCATTTGAAGTATATATACTTGGGAGAAGGAAACACATTACATGTTATTATGGTTGCCAGTCTAAGTTTGGGGGAAGAAGAGAAGTTGGTCAGAATTTTGCAGTAGCATAAAACTGCACTTGGATGGATAATAGTTGATATTCTGGGGAATTAGTCTGGCGAGGGGTATGCACCGAATTTTGTCGAAGAATGATGCTAAGCCTTCTAGAGAGGCTCAGAGAAGATTGAATCCACACATGAAGGATGTGGTCAAAGGTGAGATTCTTAAATTGCTAGATGTGGGTGTGATATACCCAATTTGAAATAATGAGTGGGTGAGCCCTATTCATGTGGTACCAAAGAAGAGTGGAATAACTGTGATCAAGAATGAAGACAATGAGTTGATACCAACTAGGATGACCATTGGATGGC
Source organism: Euonymus europaeus (assembly GCA_963580455.1). Classification (NCBI taxonomy): domain Eukaryota; kingdom Viridiplantae; phylum Streptophyta; class Magnoliopsida; order Celastrales; family Celastraceae; genus Euonymus; species Euonymus europaeus. The sequence continues at coordinate 12,896,548 of OY756965.1, forward strand.
GGGTTTGCATTGATTACCGGAAGCTGAATAATGAAACAAGGAAGGATCACTTTCCACTGCCCTTTATTGATCAGATGTTAGAGCGTTTAGCAAGGCACAGTCATTATTGTTTTCTAGATGGCTAAAGTGGTTATAATCAGATTGCCATTGCACCGAAGGACTAGGCGAAGACTACTTTTACGTGTCCCTATGGCACTTTTGCATACCATAGGATGCCATTCGGGCTCTGTAATGCCCTAGCTACATTCCAGCGGTGCATGATGAGTATATTTTCTGACATGGTTGAGCAGTTTATTGAGGTTTTCATTGATGAATTCAGTTTATTTGGGTCCAATTTTGATGAGTGCCTTGAACATCTACAACTGGTTTTGGAAAGATGTGAGGAAACCAATCTTGTCTTGAATTGGGAAAAATGTCACTTCATAGTTAATGAAGGAATTGTGTTGGGCCATTTAATTTCCAGCCGAGGTATTGAAGTTGACAAGGCAAAAATTGAGATTATTGCAAAGTTTTCGAATCCCACAACAGTCAAATGAGTTCGTAGTTTTCTTGGGCATGCAGGGTTCTATAGGAGTTTTATAAAAGATTTTTCCAAAATTTCTAGACCATTGTTTCCTTATTGATGAAAGAGGCTGAATTTTTGTGGACGGAAGATTGCCAATTGCCTTTTGAGAAATTGAAAGCAGCTCTTACATCAGCTCCTATTATGCGAGCACTAGATTGGGCACTACCGTTTGAATTGATGTGTGATGCTAGTGATTACTCATTGGGAGCCGTCGTAGGACAAACAAAGGACAAAATTCCATATTCAATTTATTATGCTTCAAGAACCTTGAATGACGCTCAGCTGAATTATACCACAACAGAAAAAGAACTTTTGGCTGTCATTTTTGCTCTTGAAAAATTTAGGTCCTATCTTGTTGGCTCGTGGGTGGTAGTATACACTGATCATGCAGCCTTGCGGTACTTAATGACAAAGAAGGATGCGAACCCCCGCCTCATACGTTGGGTACTTTTGTTACAAGAGTTTGACTTAGACATCAAAGATAAAAAATGATTGGAGAATGTGGTGGCTGATCACCTTTCTCACTTGATAACTGAGGGTATCCATGATGAGCTTCTATTGGGTGAATATTTTCTTGATGAACAATTACTTGTGGTGGCCGAAATTCCTTGGTATGCTGATATAGTCAATTATCTTGTGACTAATTCTTTCCCCACTTTTGGTACTAACTGGTCCTCTTTTAAAGAATCTCCCCTCCTTCCTAAACCTACTTCATTCGGCATCCTACTGCATATGCACTATCCACACGGTTCTCCATTTGGATGTTGACAGTTATATGTTGATAATACTGGAGCCAAATCACTGTTCGTGCCTATGTGTATGAATCATAAAGTAAAACATGAAGAAAAGTATAGAACAAGGGACAATGAAAAAAAACATAATTAGTAACAGTCATCAAGCATGTAACAAAGGATTTAGCAACATAACAGTATGTATGTCAAGGTTAAAAATCTTTGTGAACAAAAATGAATGTAATCATGAGATAAAAAAATAAAAATAAAAATATTAGTCACATAACAATTTTTATTTGTTATAAATAGTATGCTCAAAGTGACAGTATATATATATATATATATATATATAGAAACGAAAAATAAGAAAAAGGAAATAATATAAAAAATATGACAGTAATGGCAGAGTAACAATATGAGTAAAACATCCTCTCAGTATCCTAACTCTAAACTGCATGTTTGTGATTTTACTCTACAATGTGAGGTCCCGAAAAATGTGACCCCATAGTCCAAAAAGATAATGGGCTTTTTTTACTCAACTTCATGAGAAGTTTAGTCCGATGAGAATGTACCTACCACCAACTCGGGGACATGAATCCCTCGAAGGTGATAGTTGATTCTCTACTATCCAAAGTGAGGCTTGGGTAGGGGGCTATGTGTGTGAATGTGTGGTAACAAAGTGTACGGTGTGTGTGAGAGATTTTTTCCATATCAAAATCTCTTAATTGTACTGATGACGTCAAAAAGGTGACAGTGCCGTAATGACGATTAGTCGGTCAGGCTGGAGCTATACCGGGTGAGAGTCCGGGTGAGTGCCCTGCAATAAGTGTGAACAAACGTGAGCTTAAAGACCCGGGCCTGAGGTTGTCCTCAGGCGTAGGTGCTCCGACGCTCAAGTCAATATGAATTTAGTTATTAGGAGTGCCCCGGTATGCAGAGCTCTACTATAAGCTTGAACAACAAGTAGTCATTAGAAAATTACCTGAGAATGAGGCCTGCCTTTTATAGGGATCGACTGGTCCGAGTTTTACGGATTGTAAAACTCTTTGGTTTATTGGTTGAGCGTATTGTTCGGAGGCACAGTCCTTTTAGGACTCTTTTTCTTATTTGGAGTGGGACTCTCGTAATTTCAGTATCCCACTAAGAGTTGAACACAGGTTCGAACCTTATTGTCTCATATCTGTTATGGAATGACATTTCATCCCGGCATGGGTGACCGGGCCAGTGTAGGGATTCAAGGAACCTAGACCGGTATGACAAATAGGCTTGTCCGGCTCATATAGCCACGACCGGAGAGATTTCTCATCAGGCCGGACCGGTGTGGATTCTTTACCAGCCGGACAGGCGTACTAATCTAACAGCGTTAATCCTCGTGCCGGTAGATTAGACCGGGATGGTCGTCTCATGTCTGGGCCGATATTAAATGCGACACATGTCACCCTCTGATTCGTGGGGTTATTTCAGTCATATCAGTTGCCCCCAGCTCTTGAATTGATGCGCCGTTTTCACGTATTTCAATGCAAGAGTTATGTCAGAGGATTAAATGCCGAGGCGACGTTTCAAACCAAATATCCAGATTAAGGCGGATGAGCTGTCAGCTATTCTTGGCCATCCGATCCAGGTTAGCCAATTCTATATATAGAGTAGAACTCAGATTCATTCTACCATCATTGTCACCATTTGGACTGCTTAGCTCCCGTGTCGTGACGAAATTTCATAACGAGCCGTTCCGTGAAATCATTCTTAGCCGTTCCGTGAAATCATTCCGAGCCGTGTCGATTTCATTTTTCAGGTTAGTCACTTACCCTGTTACCTTAAATAGTATCTCATGTCTTCCGGCTCAGAACAACCGCATCGGAGTGTGACCTCGAGTTCCTCTTCCGACACCTCTTCTAGTTTTGGCTATACCTTTACGTCATCTGAACAAGCCTTAGATGTAGGAGGAGGTGCCTCGGATGCCCATAGTGAATCTGTACAAATAGTTTTTAACAAGAAACCCGAGGTAGCCTCTAAGGAATATGAGAGACCAAACCTTCGTTGGGGTGGTATACCGGGGCTAAAAGATGTTGAGCCATCCAGCTTGTCCGGCTTGAGGTGTCCAAACGAGTTAGTAAATATTTTAAAGGAAAAATATAATATTCCTTGGCCATGCCGGGCCATAACAACCAACGAACATCCTCTTCGACCGGACCGCGATACTTTTGCTGTCATGGTTCAAAGTTTAAGACTTGGGGCCCTTATTCCGTACCCTCGATATTTAACTAGCTTTTTCTGCCGTTTCAACATATGTCCGGGGTGCCTAACTCCCAACTCTTGGTTATTTCTTAGCTCCATTCTAACACTCTGTCACTTGTATGACATACCGTTCTCATCCCAAGTGCTACAACACTTGTTCCAAATTAACCATCATCCACGTGAGAGGGGTCTGTATTATTTCCAATTTCGGGACCCAATCAAACTGTTCTGGTATGAATCATCCGTAAAACAATGGAAACCTTCATTATTTTTTGTGACCGTCCCCATCAAAGCTGATGAGGAGCTTCCGTTCCGCAACAACTTTCTTTAATAGCCTCCATAACCTTTCCGACGAGGAGGATGGATGGCTAGCCCGTTTAAGAACTCTTCTTCCGCCTCATGCCCCAGAAGATAGGAGATTTACCTTTGAGGATTACTCATGGGCTTTCGTCTCGGATATTGGCCAGAGAGGTTGGTCCGGGACAACATTTAATTGTGGTTTTAAAACTTTTGTTCCTTTAAATAATTTGTGACCTTCATTTTGTCTATTTTATTTTCCTCAGATTTGTCGAGCACGGATGAATATTTATCAATGATTCAACGGCATACAGAGGGGACAGGACCATCCAAAAAGAGAGCCCTCGAAGAAAAAGAACGTCTCGGCCCGGGATGTAGCCGGGCCGCTTCCGCCTCTCAAGAGATCAAGGCGGAACTTAACCGGGGAGACCGCCGCTGTGACGCCCCGGTCCGGGCACGCTCCTAGGCCGCTAGTGCGATCATCCGGCGGACCAGAAATCCGACGGCATCTACCCGTATATCGGAGAGTCCCCGCCTGCATCAGAAAACGCGCAGCAATAAATATACAATCAATCACACTAGTAACCTAGCCAGGCCTCAGGCCTCAATCACATGCAATCCCGATCCTAGGGGCCTCAGGCCATCCAATCCCGATCCTAGGGGCCTCAGGCCATCCACCGCCAGCATGTACAAACTGATAATAATAATCAAATCAACCAATCCACAATATCATATAACCATAAAAACAACTCCGCATATATCATGCATACACCCTCTGGTGCCAAATGGTTATAAGAATATCATGAATAAACATCAATACATCATGTACAAAATACGTGCTTAGAGTATCTCTCTAGCACCCACGTCCTACCCAGGGCCATCCATGTCACATCCTGCTCTCACTGATCCGCTCCACTAGTACCTGTACCAGTATTACCTATGGGAAGGAATGAAAATAGAGGGTGAGCAAGAAGCTCAGTAGGGTTATGAGTAACATGAGTATAAGGCCGAGTCTGAAACAGTAGGCTATGCAACAATATGTAACCTACCACATGCACGTATACTCAACGATCACATAGAACATCAACCTGGGCAATCCCCTCAATGAGCAAACATCATCGATACCATGGCTCGTTCCATGTAATATCGAACTTGAGCAAAGCTCACCAAATCAACTCATCAATATCATGGTCGCTAACCATGACTATTGAACAGGAGCAAGCTCCCCAACATCAACGCTCTTGGATTACACGGTTGCGTGATCCTACCACGCCCGCACCACTCCAGTAAAGGTCCCTCATGAACCATACCTCAAGTGCGTTAACCTACTTGGAGTTCACTTGACTCAGTGGTAACTTTCTTCACCTCGTCATCCCTCTTAGTAGCTTTCAAGAATCCTAAGGAGTCCCGAGTCCATACCCGATTCCCAATGCAACTCTAATGCATTAATGCCATGACATGCCGAAAAGATATATATATGAACAACCTACATATATATATTTACATAACTACCATAATGCATGAACAGAAAATCACGTCCTGCCCATAGGTGATGGAACACACATATTCGGTCATGCAATATCAAGAATTAACAACATTTCACAAGAAGGCTCGTTTCTCCTTAGAAGCAATTAAGGCGGAAACACAAATAAACGACCAATTAAGAATCGAAACGCTCTCTAGAATATCGAGAATAAACGATAGAAAGAAAGATTGGAAATCCCCTACCTCGTGTCGAGCAATTTACCACAAATCTCCAAATTCCGTTCCTAGGGTTTTGGTTTGCCCAAACCTACAATGTGGCAAAACCGAACCCTCACACGCATCAATATATCAACCACAACTCATATAAACATACAATTAAATCAATAAATTCAAAATCACTTACTTCTCTCTCTAGAAATTTCTTTCAAAATCCTCCAAACTGACTCCAAGCTCAACTCAACTCCAAAACACAAACCAATCTACATAAACATCCAAAATCAACCTATAATCAACATATCTAAAGCATAGAGTTCATCTCCCTAAGAATCAAACAAATCTAACAAAAACCTAGAATTTCAAAAACTATGGAAAACTTACCAAAACTCCAAAATCAAGCTTGAATCTTCCTCCCCAGGCTTCAATGGTCACAAATCTTCAATCCCCAAACCAAACTTCAACCAAAAACTCCTTCTCTCTCTTCTTCTCTCTCTCTTTCTCTCTCTCTTTCTCTCTCTAGTCGGCTTCTCCAAGAAAAATATGCAGGAATTTGTCTATCTTTCCTCAATAAAAACTGGTTTCCCGTCAACCGTCCGGACGCCCCAAGTGGCCGTCCGGACGCTTCACTGTTCTCTCAACACTCTACCTACCTTGTAGGCTTAACCGTCCGGACGCCTCGTTAGGGTGTCCGGATGGTCTACTGTTCACAGCACCAAAATTTCTCCCTCAAAATTTCTCTGCCTCAGTTCCAGCACAAACCGTCCGGACGGATGTTTAGGGTGTCCGGACGGTTTCTGTTTTTCAGAAACACAGTTTTTCTCAAATTTATTTTCCGGCTCGGTCTAAGCTTCGATTTGATATATTATGGGCCCGAAACGGACATGTATACTAAAAGTTATGACTCATTTACCGAACCAAGCTCAAAACTATATTTTTGGGTCAGGGTTTCACATCCTCCCCCCTTAATAAAATTTCGTCCCGAAATTTAACTACACACGTACCTGAATCTTCGAACAACTCCGGGTACTTTTCCTTCATTCTGGATTCCAACTCCCAAGTTGCTTCTTCAACTCCATGATACATCCACATCACTTTTACCAATGGAATCACACTCGATCTCGTCACCTTGTTCTGTCGGTCTAGAATCTTCATCGGGTGAAGAGTGTAACTCCCATCTTCCTCAACTTCCAACGTAGTCCAATCTATCACATGCGACGGATCCGACTCATATTTCCGAAGCATTGATACATGGAATACATTGTGAACCTTCTCAAGCTTCGGTGGAAGTGCCAAACGGTACGCCACCGGTCCAACCGTCTCAAGAATTTCAAATGGCCCCACAAATCTCGGTGCCAACTTCCCATGCTTACTATACCTCTGAATTCCACGTCTCGGACTAACCTTCAAGAAAACCTTATCGCCTACAGCGAACTCCAAAGGTCTCCTCCTCCGGTCAGCATAAGACTTCTGTCGGCTCTGCGCGGTGATCAACCGCTTTCCGATCTCATCAACTCTCTCTCGAGCTTCTTTGACCATCTCCGGTCCTGAAACAACTTTCTCACCAACCTCTGCCCAACACAAAAGCGACCTACAAGGCCTCCCGTAGAGCGCCTCGTAAGGTGCCATTCCGATACTACTCTGGAAAGAGTTGTTATATACAAACTCCGCCAGATGTAAGTATCGATCCCAACTTCCTCCAAAGTCCACAACAGATGCCCGCAGCATATCCTCCAAAACCTGTATGGTTCTCTCACTCTGCCCATCACTCTGAGGATGATAAGCTATAGAGAAATCCAACTTTGTTCCTAATGCCTCTTGTAAACTACTCCAGAATCTACCTGTGAACCGCGGGTCTCGGTCCGACACAATAGATAATGGAATTCCGTGAAGTCTCAAAATCTCCTTGACATACATAGTACTCAAGGTCTTCAATGAATCCGTCTTATTCATGGGTAAGAAGTGTGCAGACTTGGTCAATCTGTCCACTATCATCCAAACCGTGTCATGCCGTCTCTGAGTCCTTGGCAACGCCGTCACAAAGTCCATAGTGATCTTCTCCCACTTCCATTGTGCTACCGGTAAGGATTGCAACAATCCAGCTGGTCTCTGATGCTCTGCCTTCACTTGTTGACAAGTAAGACACTTCATCACAAATCTGGCAACATCGGCCTTCATTCCCTTCCACCAGAAACTCTCCCTCAAGTCTCTGTACATCTTCGTACCCCCTGGATGCATAGCAAACCAAGAACGATGTGTTTCCTTTAGAATCTCTTGTCTCAACTCATCATCTTCGGGAACCACTAACCTTCCCGCATATCGTACTCCACCATCATTCCCTCGAACCCATCCAAGACTCTCATCAATTACATCAAATGTATGATCTCCATTTTGTGCATCTATAACCTTCTGAACCATCATAAGTCTCGAAGTTATAGAACACAAATGCATCTTTTCCTCTTGACTCTTCAACTCTAATCCAAACTCATTGATGGTCTCCACCATTCCCCACTCATGCATGAATAGGCTAGAAATCTTCTTCTTCCTACTCAACGCATCCGCGACTACATTTGCTTTATTGAGATGGTATTGCAAATTGAAGTCAAAGTCCTCCAAGTATTCCATCCACCTCCTTTGATGCAAATTCAATTCTCTTTGGGTGAATAGATACTTGAGGCTCTTGTAATCCGAAAACACTTCAAATCTCTCCCCGTAAAGGTAATACCTCCATTGCTTAAGTGCAAACACCACTGCCGCTAACTTCAAATCATGCACCGGATAATTCCTCTCATGTGCCTCGAGCAACCTTGAACCATACTCTATCACTCGGCCCCGTTGCATCAACACACACCCTAAACCAACTCCAGACGCATCGCAATACACCTGGTAGCCTACATTCCTTTTCGAAACCACTACCACTGGAGGTGTTGTCAACCTCTTCTTCAACTCCTCAAATGCGGCTTCACACTCGTCTGTCCACATAAACGGTGTGCCTTTCTTTGTAAGCTGCGTCATCAGCGAAGCAACTCTCGAAAAATCCTCAATAAATCTCCGGTAGTAACCCGCCAATCCTAGAAAACTTCGGATCTCCGTCACATTCTTTGGTATCTCCCAATTCAAAACCGACTCAACCTTGGAGTAGTCAATCGCTATGCCTTCTTGAGTGATCACATAGCCTAGGAACTCTACTTCCGTGGCCCAAAATTCACACTTACTCAATTTAGCATACAGTTGATTCCCCCTCAACGTCTGTAACACTACTCTGAAGTGTTCCTCATGCTCCTCCTTCGTAGGAGAATAAATCAATATATCATCTATAAACACCACCACAAAGTTATCCAACAACGGTCTAAGAACCCTTTGCATTAGGTCCGTGAACACCGCTGGGGCATTTGTCAACCCAAACGGCATCACAAGAAACTCATAATGCCCATAACGAGTTCTAAACGCTATTTTCTGGATATCCTTATCCTTAATCCTCAACTGATGATAACCCGACCTCAAGTCAATCTTAGAGAAATGCCTAGCACCTCTCAATTGGTCGAACAAATCATTGATCCTAGGCAATGGATATTTATTCCTCACTGTAACCTTATTCAACTGCCTATAATCAATACACATCCTCAAACTTCCGTCCTTCTTCTTGACGAACAACACCGGTGCTCCCCACGGGGACACACTCGGTCTAATGAATCCCAAGTCTAGCAACTCCTCTAATTGAGAAATCAACTCCTTCAACTCTGCTGGAGCCATATGATACGGCGGAATCAAAATCGGCTTGACGTTCGGATGCAGCTCAATAGCAAAGTCAATCTCCCTCTTCGGAGGTAATCCCGGCAACCCTTCTGGAAATACATCCATAAACTCTGCCACTACCCGAATCATAGTAACTACATCTCCCTTAGGAGCCGAAGTCACCAAACTTGCGACTCTACAATCCAGATACGAAAGGTTATCCATGAAATGAGGACATGGCATCCCCTTTGATCCCTGTAAGTGAATCACCCCACCCTCCGGTACTCTGAGAGTGATCCTCCTTTGCCAAAAGTCAAGCACTCCTTGGTGCTTTGTCAACCAATCCACTCCGAGTATCACATCGAAGTCTTTGAAATCTAACACATACAAATCGACTTATAGAGATATTTCCCCAAACCGACATTCACATCCGAACACTATCCCCTCCAATGTGGTAAAGTGCCCGAATGGTGAGGACACCGTAAACATTCTTCTAATCGGCGAAATCTCCACCGCTAATGCGTTCGCTAACGAACTAGTAATAAATGAGGAGGTAGCTCCATAATCAAACAAGACTCTTGCCCAACAATTCGAAATCAAAAATGTACCTCCAATGAAGTTGGGATGCTCCTGTGCCTCCTGATGTCCCATAGCAAAGACACGACCATCCATCAGTGCATACTACTACTGCTGAGATTGTCTGCCTTCACCTCGCCCTCTTCCTTCCAATGTAACAGTGGAAGGAAGAGTTGGAGGTAGTACTCCCAGTATCTGAGGCTGATGCTGCCCTCCCTGGTTACCCTGCGGACATTCACTCTTCTTGTGGCCCATCTTGCCACAACCATAGTACTTAAACCCAAAAGCTCTGCACTCCTTTATCATGTGCCCTTCTTTCCCACACTTGTAACACGTCACCTTGCCCCCTGGGGGCCTTGGACCCTTGCTTCGGTCCCCTTTCTGATGACGAATATCAGTCCTCTGCTTCTTGTGGCTACCACCACCACCACCACTACTCTCAGTAGCTGGATGCTTCCTCTGAGCCTCATTTCGCTCACTCAACTCAAAGTCCAACGCCATCTCAACTGTGTCATCATACGATACCACCCTAGTGGCCATCACCATCCTCCCAAGACTGGGTAGCAACCCATGTCGGTACCTTGCCGCCTTCTTTGCATCGGTAGGAGCAAACTCTCTCCCAAACCGACACAACTCCTTAAACTGCTTAGTGTACTAAGACACCGTCATCTCTGATGTCTGCAACAAATCTAGAAACTGCTTGGCTTTCTCAATCTGTAGAGGTCTCGGCACAAACTTCTGCATGAACAACTGCTCAAAAGAGGTCCAAGTCAGCTCATTCCGCCTCTGACCCATAGACATCCACCATTCATAGTCCACTCCACTCAGATAATAGAAAACAAACTTCACCCGTCGTTCATCGGGTATCTCCAACGTATCCATCCTCATGCTCAACTGATTGAACCACTCCTCCGCCCCCACACCCGTTCCATCTCCAGAAAGGGTTGGAGGAGAAGTCATCCTCAGTTGATCCACCTCATACATACCCCTTCCAGCTCTCGGTGCTGTAGCTACTTTAGTAGTAGCCTCGGGTACCACTCCCTCAGTACGAGTGCCAGTTGCACCTATCGCCTGAGCCACTGCTTGTGCTATCGGCTGTGTCTGTGTCTGCACCATACTCATCATGAAACTAGCTAACCCCTCCATCATCACCGGTTGCCCCCCTGTGGTAACAAGAGCAACAGGTCCTGCAGGTGGTGCCTGCTGATCAGCACTCTCAGTCGGTAGTCCCTCAGGATCTATCTCCTCCTCTCTCAACTCCGGATCCACATTCGGAATCGAATCCTCAGTGCTAGGTGTGCCTCTAGTAACACGTTCCACCCCAACACTACAGCCTCTACCTAGGCCCCTACCAACTCCCCGTCGGCCTCTGCCACGAGGTACCTCAGTCCCACTCTCGGACCTGGTAGTTCTACGGGTATTCATCTGCATGGAAAACAGACAATACCATTTACACACAACTCAACAGAGGATTTATTAGGGACTAGAAAATATACCGGATCAGCAGCGGTTGTGACATGGCATGGATTACACTACCATACATCTAGGACCCATCCCCGATCATACATATAATCAAACAAACCAATCTCCCTCCGATACCAAATTGTGACGCCCCGGTCCGGGCACGCCACGGGTGCCTCCCGCCACCGTCCTAGGCTGCTAGTGCGATCATCCGGCGGACCGGAAATCTGGCGGCATCTCTCCGTATATCAGAGAGTCCCCGCCTGCATCAGAAAACGCGCAGCAATAAATATACAATCCATCACACTAGCAACCTAGGCAGGCCTGAGGCCTCAATCACATGCAATCCTGATCCTAGGGGCCTCAGGCCATCCACTACCAGCATGCACAAACTGATAATAATAATCAAATCAACCAATCCACAATATCATATAACCATAAAAACAACTCCGCATATATCATGCATACACCCTCTGGTGCAAAATGGTTATAAGAATATCATGAATAAACATCAATACATCATATACAAAATACATGCTTAGAGTATCTCTCTAGCACCCACGTCCTACCCAGGGCCATCCATGTCACATCCCGCTCTCACTGATCCGCTCCACTAGTACCTGTACCTGTACCAGTATCACCTGTGGGAAGGAATGAAAATAGAGGGTGAGCAAAAAGCTTAGTAGGGTTATGAGTAACATGAGTATAGGGCCGAATCTGAAACAATAGGCTATGCAACAATATGTAACCTACCACATGCACGTATACTCAACAATCACATAGAACATCAACCCGGGCAATCCCCTCAATGAGCAAATATCATCGATACCATGGCTCGTTCCATGTAATATCGAACGTGAGCAAAGCTCACCAAATCAACTTATCAATATCATGGTCGCTAACCATGACTATTGAACAGGAGCAAGCTCCCCAACATCAAGCTCTTGGATTAACCAGTTGCGTGATCCTACCACGCCCACACCACTCCAGGCAAGGTCCCTCATGAACCATACCTCTAGTGCGTTAACCTACTTGGAGTTCACTTGACTCAGTGGTAACTCTCTTCATCTCGTCATCCCTCCAAGTAGCTTTCAAGAATCCTAAGAAGTCCCGAGTCCATACCCGGTTCCCCATGCAACTCTAATGCATTAATGCCATGACATGCCGAAAAGATATATATATGAACAATCTACATATATATATACATAACTACCATGATGCATGAACGGAAAATCACGTCGTGCCCATAGGTGACGGAACACACATATTCGGTCATGCAATATCAAGAATTTAACAACATTTCACAAGAAGGCTTGTTTCCCCTTAGAAGCAATTAAGGCGGAAACACAAATAAACGACCAATGAAGAATCGAAACTCTCTTTAGAATATCGAGAATAAATGATAGAAAGAAAGGTTGAAAATCTCCTACCTCGTGTCGAGCAATTTACCACAAATCCCCAAATTCCGTTCCTAGGGTTTCGGTTTGCCCGAACCTACAATCTGGCGAAACCGAACCCTCACACACATCAATATATCAACCACAACTCATATAAACATACAATTAAATCAATAAATTCGAAATCACTTACTTCTCTCAGTAGAAATTTCTTCCACAATCCTCCAAACTCACTCCAAGCTCAACTCAACTCCAAAACACAAACCAATCTACATAAACATCCAAAATCAACCTATAATCAACATATCTAAAGCATAGAGTTCGTCTCCCTAAGAATCAAACAAATCTAACAAAAACCTAGAATTTCAAAAACTATGGAAAACTTACCAAAACTCCAAAATCAAGCTTGAATCTTCCTCCCCAAGCTTCAATAGTCACAAATCTTCAATTCCCAAGCCAAACTTCAACCAAAAACTCCTTCTCTCTCTCTTCTTCTCTCTCTCTCTTTCTCTCTCTAGTCGGCTTCTCCAAGAAAAATATGCAGGAATTTGTCTATCTTTCCTCAATAAAAATTGGTTTCCCGTCAACCACCCGGACGCCCCACGTGGCCGTCCGGACGCTTCATTGTTCTCTCAACACTCTGCCTACCTTGTAGGCTTAACCTTCTGGACGCCTCGTTAGGGTGTCCGGACAGTCTACTGTTCACATCACCAAAATTTCTCCCTCAAAATTTCTCTGCCTCAGTTCCAGCACAAACCGTCCGGACGGGTGTTTAGGGTGTCCGGACAGTTTTTGTTTTTCATAAACACAGTTTTTCTCAAATTTATTTTCCGGCTCGGTCTAAGCTTCGATTTGATATATTATGGGCCCAAAACGGACATGTATACTAAAAGTTATGACCCATTTATCGAACCAAGCTCAAAACTATATTTTTGGGTTAGGGTTTCACAGCCGCCGCCCATGCCGCTCTTGAAGCTCCAACTGGATAAACTACAACGAGAACGGTGAGAACTATGGCTCAGTCCGGGCTCCCAATCAATCCACACCGGGTTGATGTTCCTCCCTTGGGGAACATTAGTTCTGCTGACTTGGAGCCGCACCGCCCCGACTTTGGGGTTTTGGTGTCGGACACTGTGAGTCACCCCGCTGTTGCGTCCAAGATGGTATCCCAGATTCCGACGCCAACGGATTATAAGAGGTACGAGGCCGTGCCCCTAACGGATCGAATATGGGAGCTCAACGTCCAGGCCATGAAGGTATGATATCCTTCTTTTGGTCTTTGTCTTTTTTTTTTACTTAAACATTTTCATGTGTCTGCAGCTTACTGCTATCTTGGCAACCCTACGAGGGGGAATTGCATCTATGGCTCATAATGAGTCTGCTGCCTTGGAGAGGCTAGACGCAGCGGCCTGGGCCCGTGCCAAGGCCGAGGAGGAACTTGAGCGGCTCAAACTCGAGATGGCCAGCTTGATGAGTGATCTCTCAACTACTGCTACCCAGGTCACAAAATATAAGGGTGAGGCGACCCGGTTGGAAAAAGAACATAAGGCCAACAAGGATGTCTTTGAGGAAAGACTCTGTACCGAGGTAGAGTTCTCATACCAAGCCGGTCGCCGGACCGGTGTTGAAGACTTCAAGTAGTCAAAGGAGTTTGCCTTAGGCCGTCGTCAAGAGGGCTATTTTGGACTTAGGGGAGGGATCAAGATGGCCCGGAAAGCACTTATTGACGCTTGCCTAGATGTATCCATCATGGATCCTCTCTTTCCCAAATTGGCCGGTAGGGATGACTTGGTGGAGACTAAGGCGAAGATTTATGAGGAGTGCCGCCTGGCCGAGGAAAACCAAAAAAAAGCTGTGGAGGAGATGTCTGGCACGGAATTCGATGAGGAAGATGAGGAAGAGATTTCTGTGGTAGAAGTCATTTCCAAAGATCCTGTCCAGCCCAGTAACTCTCCTCTTCATCAGCCGAAAGATCTTGCCCCGGAACCCGCTGCGTCATTTCTGGCCGATCTGGCCCTTACTGAAGGTTCACCCCAAGTCTCCGGGCGACAAGAGCATGGTGATGGAGCCGATAAATAGCAATTAATTTTTAATGAACCTAATTTGTATCCCGGTTCCTTATGTCAGAACGGTCTTTTCAATTCCTATCTTTTTAGAAGATAGTTTATATTTGTTGAACAGTTTTAATGCTTCTAATGCGGTTTATGTAATTTTTCCTTATTTCTCGCATGTTTTAACTATTCACTATTTGCTGTTGTACCCCAACTCAGCCGTGATTTGATATTCCAAAATCGGTCTTTGTCGGGCTGGTCCAGATCATACTTTTTGTTTAAAGTTTTTGAGAGTTAATGCCTGCTCGGATTATTACATCTTCTAGGGTTTTGTTGAGCGCATCCCGATTCGGGTTTTCTCCTCTTCCGGGAGTTTCAGCACTTGAATTCAAGCAATCTTTGTAATTTGCTGGCCCGGTATCTTGACCATTAGACCAGATAGATGCATCGCTAGCATTCTGACTTTATGAAATGCAAATTTCATCATACTAGAAAATGCTTTGTATCTAATACTTTGTTCCTTCAAATTGAATTTATTCGAAACCAATCTTGCTGAAACAAAAATTCATGATTTGCTGAAATAAGTAATATCACATATAATAGCGCTTAAGGTTGTCCACATTACAGGGTCATGTCTCCTGGTTTGTCTGGGTCTTCAATTTTATAGGTACCATTCCTTAGGATTTTAATAACCCGGTATGGACCTTCCCAGTTCTCTCCAAGTTTCCCTGGATGCTTTCCGGTCGCTACAACCTTTCGCAGAACCAGGTCTCCAATTGAGAACTTCAGCTCTTTTACCCGTTTATTATGATACCGGGTTGTCCGCTGTTTGTACGCGGCGGTTTGGATTCTTGCCAGCTCCATTGTTTCTTCTAGAAGATCCAGATTACCGAGTAACATCTCGTTATTCCCCGGCTCGATAAATTTTGTGATCCTTTGTGAGATCCCGACCCAAAAATATTATGTTTGGTTAAATTTTAAGTAATAAGTTATTGGAAAAATGAGTTCGAAGAGATAACGGACCATTGGAAGTGTATAAGACCCTAAAAAAATAGTTTAGCGCTTGGTTCGGTAAATGGGTCATAACTTTTAGTGTACATGTCTGTTTCGGGCCCATAATATATCAAATCGAAGCTTAGACCGAGACGGAAAATAAATTTGAGAAAAAAACTGGGTTCTGTGAACAGTAATCCGTCCGGACGGATAATTGGGCGTCCGGACGGATATGCCTAAACGGAAGGCAGAAAGGTTCTGTGAATAGTGATCCGTCCGGACGGATAATAGGGCGTCCGGACGGATATGCCTAGATTCAAACCAGTGGGTTACATGAAGAGTAATCCGTCCGGACGGATGCTTAGGGCGTCCGGACGGCTATCGGGAAATCAGTTTTTAAGAAACAGAGAGACATTTCTGGACATTACCAACACTTGGAGAGCCCGAGAAGAGAGAGAAAGAGTGAGAAACTTAGAGAGAGAAGGAGATTTGTTGAGGTTTTTGCTTGGTTTTCCATGGATTCATGAAGCATGTCAAGAATCAAGGTGGAATCGAGGAAGATTTGAAGGTTTGAGGTGAGTTTTCATAGTTTTGGAATTCTAGGGTTTTTCCTAGATTTGTTTGATTCTTTAATAGATGGAAGGTAAGGCTTAGGTATGTTGATTATAGGTTGATTTTGGATGTATATGTAGATTGGTTTGTGATTTGGAGTAGAGTTGAGCTTGGGTTGAGTTTCAAGGATTTTGGAGAAATTTCTAGAGAGAGAAGGTGAGTAATTTCGAATTTATTGATTTAATTGATGTTTATATGAGTTGTTGGTTGTTTATTGATGTATGAATGGGTTCGGTTTCGCCACATTGTTAGGTTTGGGAAATCGGAACCCTAGGAACGTAATTGTGAATTTTGTGGTAAATTGCTCAACAAGAGGTAGGGATTCTTACCCCATTTTCTATCGTATTGTTCTTCTCTAAAGAGCGGTTTAAATTCTTCATTGGTCTTTATTATTTGTGTTCTTGCCTAAATTGTTTCTTAGGAAGAACGAACCTTGTTGTTGGTTATTGATGAATTTGCATACCCTTTGAATGCTTAATCATCTATTGGGCATGATAAACCTCGTTCATGCATCATGTAGTTATGTATATATATAGGATTGTTATATATACGAGCTTCTTTTGCATGACATTATTGGACATGAATTATAGATGCATTGGGTCTACGAGTATGGACTCGTAGTATCCTTAGGTTATACTTTGTGATGATGTTGGATACCGAATGGGCACATTGTTGCCGAAAGTCGGGATTTCCATGGTGTAGGTGCACCTATAGTCGTTCCGGGGCAAAGTGCAAGGGTTCCGATGATTTTCCGGAATATTCGTTGACTAGTGCCAGGCGCTGTAGGGTGTAGCCCGAGGTTATACATTGTTGTGACATTTTAGGATGTCATGTTGCTGCATTGAGCTTGTTTCAACATTCAGCCTTTACGTTCTTATGAATCATTTTATTTTCCCTACTGAGCCTCCTCTCACCCTATTTCTTTTCTATATCCTTCAGGTGAGACTGGTGCTGAGAACCAGGATGCGGATCAGTAGGAGGCAGCGTGACATGGAAGGCCACCCTAGGAGCACTAGGATATATATTTGGTTGTTTGAGAACCTTGGTTATGAATTAAGTACATGTAGTACTTTTATTGGTTGACTATTATGTTGCTTAAATACCTTTTCGGTATGTTTGATGGATAGTCGGGAGGTATGCTGTGTGATTGGGACTCTCGTACCTAGATATAGGACCTTGGGTCCGGATTGATAGACTTTGATAGTCTTTGATGATATTATTGATATGATTATGTTTTGCTTATTGATTGCATGTGATTAGGAGGTCTGAGGCCCTGCCTAGTGTGTGAATGTGGATAGATGGCTAGAGGCCTGTTAGGCTGCAGAACTTCTCTGATTATTATTGATTATCTTTTCCGTGTTAAATGAGATGTGACTCTAGGCTGGCACCCTCCGATATACGGGGAGGTGCTGTCGGATTTCTATTAGAATCCGGGGTTAGGTTGGCGTGTGGTGAGGTCCTTAGTGACGTGGCACATGCCTAAAGTGGCGCTCCCGGCTCAGTGCGTGAATTTCGGGTCGGGGCGCCACATCCTTGGTGTGGCAATGCCAATCTCCACAGGAATCACTGCCTCCGTGCCAAAGGTCAGTGAAAAGAGTGTCTCACCAGTTGATGTTTTGGGAGTGGTACGGTATGACCAGAGCACAGAGGGTAACTCTTCCACCCATTTTCCTTTAGCTCCATCCAATCTGGTCATTAGCCTTTCTAGGATGGTTCGGTTAGTTACTTCAGCTTGGCCATTTGCTTGCGGGTGTGCCACCGAGGTGATCCTCAGATCAATCTTGAGGTCCTTACAAAATTTGTGCATCCTTCTTCCAACAAAATGTCTGCCGTTGTCTACAACGAATGCTTGTGGCAGTCCATATAGACATATTAGTGTTCGCCAGATGAAATCAATCACCTTATGCTCTGAGATGGTTGCTAGTGGCTCAACTTCGATCCATTTGGTGAAGTAATCAACCGCCACTATTAGATTCCTTCTTTGTCCCACTGTTTGCACAAATGGTCCTAGGAGGTCCATCCACCACTGAGCAAATGGGCATGAATTCTGTACCGGTATCATATCCGCGGATGGCACCCTAGGGACATTTGAGTGCCTCTGACATTTGTCACATTTTTGTACCAGGCCTTTTGCATCCTTCATCATTGTGGGCCAGTAATACCCACACCCCCAACACCTTGTAACTGAGAGACCATGCGCCAATGTGACTTTCACAGATCGCCTTGTGGACTTCTCTAAGGGCATAGTCTGCCTCTCTTGGTGGTAGACATCTCAAATAGGGCAGCGTAAATGACCTCATATACAATTCTCCCTACAGAATTGTATACCTGGCCGCCCTCTTTCTTAAACTTTTTGCCTCGTTTCGATCTTTCGACAAAGTTCCTTTCTCTAAATAATCCCAAACTGGATCAATCCAGCTCGGCTCGGTATCTACCTCCGCAATGATATCGGCCACATCGATACTTCGCTGAGGAAGAATTTCAATCTGCACCGCGGTAAGGACTTTTGTCGTGTGCGATGATGCTAATCTGGCTAGAATATCAACCTTAGCATTCTTCTCTTGTGGTATCTGCTTTATTTCCACTTTGGGGATCTCAGTTATCAATGTTCTTGCCATAGCAAGATTCTTAAGCATATTCTCCTTTTATATTCTCGGTAACGAGCTGAGAATCACTGTTGATAATCAAATTTTTAACCTCCAGTTCCTGTGCCATCCTTAGTCTGGCCAAGAGAGCTTCATACTCGGCTTCATTGTTGGATGCTTTAAATTTGAAATGTAGCGCATGTTCTACGCATATGCCCCCCGGGACAATGGGTAAGATTCCTGCACCGCTTCCATCTTTGTTCGAGGATCCATCTATGAATAACTTCCACAGTTCTTGAGCTGGTATGGGATCTTCCATCTTTGTTCGACTATGAAGTTAGCCAGGGCTTGCCCTTTTATGGCCTGACGTGGTTTGAAATGAATATCGAATTCACCCAGCTCGATAGACCATTTAATAAGTCTGCTAGAGACATCTGGCTTTTGAAGTATACTTTTTAGCGATTGATTTGTCAAAACCACTATGGTGTGGGCCTGGAAATACGGCTTGGGTTTCCGGGCTGCAACGATAAGTGCTAGCACCAATTGTTTGGTATGGGAATACCTGGTCTTAGCATCTAACATCACCTTGCTGGTGTAGTAGACAGGACTTTGTACTTTATCTTCTTCTCGTATCAGTACCGCACTGATGGCATTTGTGAAGTGGCTAGGTACAAGAAAAGTATTTCTCCCTCCTTCGGACAAGTGAGGAGTGGAGGTTGTGCTAGGTAGTCTTTCAAATTTTCGAAAGACTTCTGACATTCCTCTGTCCAACAAAACTCCATCGACTTCTTTAATGCCTGGAAGAATGGTCTGCACCGGTCCCCGAACCTAGCAAGGAACCGTCCAAGGGAAGCGGCTCGTCCAGTCAGTTTCTGAACTTCTTTTACATTCCGAGGTGATTCCATGTTGATGATAGCCTCAACCTTTTCTGGGTTGACTTCAATTCCTCTGCTGGTGACTAAAAATCTGAGGAATTTTCCTGAAGCCACTACAAAGGCGCATTTATCCGGATTAAGTTTCATTCAGAATTTATCAAGAGTTGAAAAAACCCTCTTCAAATCGCTGGGATGGTCCGTTGCTATTTTACTTTTGACCACCATGTCATCTACGTATGCCTTGATAGACTTCCCTATCTGATCATGATTTATCAAGCTTTGATAGGTTGCTCCGGCATTTTTTAGCCCAAAAGGCATTACTTTGTAACAGTATGTGTCCTCTGGAGTTACGAAGGAAGTTGCTTCTTCATCTTCCGGGTTCATCTTTATTTGATGATAACCAGAATAAGCGTCAAGGAAACTCAGCAACTGATGGCCCGATGTTGCATCTACCAATTGGTCTATTTTTGGGAGCAGATAGCTATCCTTTGGATAGACCCTGTTCAGGTCGGTAAAGTCAACACACATCCTCAATTTACCGTTGGCTTTCCATACCATGATGACATTAGCCAACCACTATGGATAGTGAACCTCCCTGATGAAGTCGGCCTCAACCAGCTTTCGCACTTCTTCCTTGATGGCTTCCTAACTATCCATTGCGAAATTTCGTCCTTTTTGTTTTACTGGTTTCGCGCCGGCTCGTATACTTAATTTATGCTGGATCGTATTTCGACTAATTCCCGGCATCTCATCAGCACTCCAAGCAAAAATTTTCATGTTGTCGAGTAACAGAGTGGTCATCTGTTTTGCCAGATCACTCTCAAGTTGTGAACCGACATAAAACTTTTTGCTCGGACTCTCCTCAACCGGGATGGGAACCAAATCTTCAACATGTGTGGGTTTGAGCATTTCTTCTTCGGACCGGATATCCAAATTGGCCACAGGGACTTTGCCCTTCTTTTTCTCTTTAGATCGGTAAAATAGACATCCCTGGCCACTTGTTGATTACCTACAACCTCTCCAATTCCATGGCATGTGTGAAATTTCATTTTCAAATAATATGTTGATACCACTGCTCCGATCTGGTGTTGCAATGGCCTTCCAATGATGTCATTGTAGGGTGCTTTGACATCTACAACAAGTAGATCCACCATCTGCATTGTGGTTCAGGGATAAGTCCCCATAGTGACCGAGAGGTTAATAACTCCTTTTGGCATTACTGATTGCCCGGTGAATCCATGGAGAGGTTTTGTTGCAGGTCTCAACCTATCCTCGGATATTTTCATTTCTTTGAAGGCATGGTAAAATAATATGTCAACTGCGCTGCCATTATCCATAAGAATTTTCATTACGGTAAAATTTGCTATGACGGCTTGGACCACTAATGCGTCATAGTGTGGATACTGAATGCCTTCCTCATCATTTTCCGAGAAGACAATAGGCTCCTCCTCCCTTCTTGCTTTCTTGTTCTTGGCAATGTCCTTACCAATCTGGGCGTATGCTCTTCCTGCGGAAGTACTCTCGCCTCCCGCAACAAGTCCTCCTATGATCACTTCGCAGTAATCGATTGTGCTGGCACTGCCTTTCTCGTGCCGGGGAGAGTCATCTCTCCTTCTTGGTTTTCTTCGGTCATTATCTTCCTCATCTCTTCTCCTTATCTTATCACCTCGGTCCGAGGTATATTGTTTTAGATGACCTCTTCTTATGAGGCCTTATATCTCATCTTTCAATTGTCTGCAGTCATCTGTGTTATGACCATGATCCTTATAGAACCGGCAAAACTTTCTTGTTGTGCATTTTTCTGGTGGCGACCTCATTTCGTCGGGCCATTGGACGAGGTTCTGATCACAGATTTCGTTCAGGACCATTTTCAAAGAACTATTCAAGGGAGTATAGTTCGTGAATTTGGGAGGTGGACCAAAATTGCTCTTTTTACCGGGTTGATCATCCCTTCTGGAATTGTCCCGATTAGGTTTTTTGTCTTGGCTAGGGCGATTTCCTCCTGCCGCATTTTGTCTTCCTTTTTCTCCTGACTGTTTTCCCCGGTCAGGTGATGTACGGATCGCAAATCGTGAGGATCTGAGAGAATTAGTTGCCTTTATGTACTTTTCCGTCCTGGCCAAGAGTTCTTCCATTGTCTGAGGCCGATCTGTGCACAGGGAATTGCAAAACTGCTCATGACGAACAGTTCTAATCAGTACAGCATTCGCCATGGAAATCTGGACATCAGGTATTTCTAAACACATCTGGTTGAATCTCTCAATAAATGCCCGGAAAGATTCTCCTTTTTCATGTTCTATGGTCATCAGATCTTGGTTAGTAGTCTTTGGTTTTCTTGCACTCGCAAATTGAAGTGCGAACTTTCTTGAGAGATCATGGAAATTAAAGATGCTATGGCTCGGCTGGTTTATGAACCATGTCCTGGCCGGTCCAACTAATGTTGACGGAAAAGTTTTGCATAGGATGCCATCAGATGCTCCGCGACACTCTATCATGGATTTGAAACCCATGATATGGTCATAAGGATCTTTTCTTCCTTCATACAGCTTAAGGTTTGGGATTCTGAAATCCCGAGACACTTCAGTGTTTAGTATTTCCCTAGATAGGGGAGTCATGGAACTATCTCACATTTCATCAGCCATATCTCTTCCTTGGAGAGCAGCAAGCTTGCGGTCTACTTCTTGGAGATGTTTATTAACATCATCCGTAGTATGGTGGGTATTCCGTCTGGTACTGGCGAATGATTGTCCGTCCCGTTCATCGTCCTCCTTCCTCCTGGACCCTCCGGAATGGGAGTTCCTGTCATCCTCACTTCTTCTCTTAGAATGGTTATTTCCATCCTTGGCCTGGGTAGCCTGTCTCTGCTGATTTGCAATCATCATCTCGGTAAGCATTTCCACTTGCCTACAGAGTTGATTAAACCTTTCAGTAGTGAAGGTTGGAGCCGGAGCATGATGCTGAGGTGCTTGATCATTAGCAGTAGTTCCATCCCAGTCCAGATTCTCTCCTTGGGGGACCGGGATGACATTTTCCCTGGCAACATTCCCTGTTGCTTGGGTGTTCGTCTTAGTTACAACTTGCTGTTGTTGTTGTTGGGCTATTGAACTTTCAGAATCGTGAACCGTGTTTCTTCTAGGCCTGACCATGATTTATATTGGGAAGTATAAGTCGTTCCCACAGACGGTGCCAAACTGATGACGTCAAAAAGGTGATAGTGTTGTAATGACGATCAGTCGGTCAGGCTGGAGCTGTACTGGGTGAGTGCCCTGCAATAAGTGTGAACAAACGTCAGCTTAAAGACCCGGGCCTGAGGTTGTCCTTAGGCGTAGGCGCTCCGACGCTCAAGTTAGTATGGATTTAGTTATTAGGAGTGCCCCGGTATGCAGAGCTCTACTATAAGCTTGAACAGCAAGTAGTCATTAGAAAATTACCTGAGAATGAGGCCTTCCTTTTATAGGGATCGACTGGTCCGAGTTTTACGGATAGTAAAACTCTTTGGTTTATTGGTTGAGCGTATTGTTCGAAGGCATAGTCCTTTTAGGACTTTTTTCTTATTTGGAGTGGGACTCTTGTAATTTCAGTATCCTACTAAGAGTTGGACACAGGTTCGAACCTTATTGTCTCATATCTATTATGGAATGACATTTCATCCCGGCATGGGTGACCGGGCCAGTGTAGGGCTTCAAGGAACCTAGACCGGTATGACAAATAGGCTTGTCTGGCTCATATAGCCACAACCGGAGAGATTTCTCATCAGGCTGCACCAGTGTGGATTCTTTACCAGTCGAACAGGCGTACTAATCTAACAACGTTAATCCTCGTGCCGGTAGATTAGACCGGGGTGGTCGTCTCATGTCTGGGCCGGGCCGATATTAAATGCGACACGTGTCACGCTCTGATTCGTGGGGTTATTTCAGTCATATCATGTACTCTTGCCTGAACTTGCAAAAATATCAATGAAATGCTACAAAATGAACAAACCATTAGTCCCAAAATCATTAAATAGGTTACAAACATATATACGCAAAATAATTTCAACACAAGTAACAAAGAGAACTATACACTAAATATGAAAATAAATTAAAAAATAAATTGTTAAGCCCTTATTTAAGCAAACTCGGTTTGACGCTCGAAAATTCCCTAGTAAAGTCGCCAGTTGTCACAATCAGAATCATGACTCGAGCGGACTTATAAAAATAACGATTCACCACCAATTGATTTTGAGGTGTAATTGAAAACCTATTTATAGTATCAGTCTGCCATATAACAAATGATTGGGTTCGCAGGTCGATTGAGCTTAAGGAAGGTATTAAAACCCTACAACACCCGCTTATGCGGTTACCAAATTGAAACAAAGGCTAATAGAATATTTTTATTTTTTTAGAAATAACACCGTCTATATGCACAAATAGGGAATATACAAGTTTGCACAATTTTTGAAATATTTTCCATGAATGAACAATTATTTAAAAGAATAATATATATATATTTAAAACGAATGTCCCACTTTCGAAATTATCAATAATCATTCAAGTTAAGGTCATTATTTTCAAGTGGGTGGTGTGAACCATTTTTGTCTCGGGGCGGCAACTATCCCGATTTTGAAAACAAAACAAATATGTCAAAAGAAATATTGGACCATCCATGTAAGAGGTAACAATAAATAATAATTGAAGAATATAATGAATGAAACAATTTGAGAATTAGGTGGTTGAAGCAGCTATAAATTAATATATTATTGAAAATCATCCATATAGGAGGTAACAACAAGCAATAATTGAAAAATTAATTGAAAACAATTATGAATTAGGTGGTTGAACCAGTCGAAGATTTATAACAAAACTCACAAGAAACTAACCTCTATTCCCTTCTTTCTTTCTTCTTCTGTCTTCCTAGCTTCCTCTCTTTTCTCTTTCTCTCTCTTTTTTCTCTTCCACTGCTTCTTCTTTTTTCTCTTTCTCTTTCTCTTTCTCTTTTGTCTTTCCCTCTCTTTTTCTTCTCCCCTCCTTCGTCTTTTTTTTTCCTTCTTGCATAGCAATCCCCACTCCCCTTTTATAGAAAAAAAACCAAGTTTTCTTGGCGTGGGAACCACTTCCATTTATATATTTATATATAGGTCCCACTTACTTTTCACCTCCTTTTCTTTTGTATTATATGCTACAGTTTCGTGACAAAAGTTTGGACTATATTTTGAGAATTTGAGTCATGAATGGCTTTGATTTTATGGGCATGGTTAGACATAATTAGACTTTGAATTTATTAAAAAAAAGAAAGAAAATAAGAAATCAAAATAATCTTTGGACACAATTCGGATATTACAAGACGCTCTTCCGAAAAGTCATCATGCAAAGGTAGAGAGGTGTGAGACTTGTGTAGTTGCAGTCCAGACAAGTGGTCAGCTACCACATACTCTCGACACCTTTTTTATCCTTGATAGTGATGTCAAACTCGTGAAGCAATAAAATCCAGCTTATCAACTTGGGTTTAGCATCTTCTTTCGCAAAAAATACTTCAAAGCAGAGTGGTCAGTAAATATTATCACAAGAGAACCAACGATATAAGAACAAAATTTATCTAAGGCAAACACAACAAGAAGTAATTCCTTCTCAGTGGCGATGTGACTTTTCTATGCATCATTCAATATTTTACTTGCATAATAAATTGCAGAAGGTTTACCATCAATCCTTTGACCTAGAACAGCGCCTAGAGCAAAATCACTAGCATCGGTCATAAGCTCAAAAGGTAAATCCCACCTAGGAGAATGCATGATAGGAGCAACTGTCAAGTTTTCTTTAGAGACTCAAAAGCATATTGACATTCATCAGACCAAAAAAAACCAGTGTCATTTTACAATAAAGTACACAATGGTTTAGTGATATGATATTACAAAAATACCCCCACCAATGGTGCTCCGCCACGTCATATGTGAACCAAAAGACTCTTCATGCCTACCAGGCAGTCTCCTCGGTAAGAGTGCACCAGCTGGACCTACCAAGGTGAAAAACAGCTGGATATGGTCCACAATCATAATGGAAAGACCCACTTCAACAGTGGTCTCCAGCCCTATATAAAGCTCAGCAGGTCAGGTATTATCCACCTGAATCACAATTTGAGTACTGGCTAATTGAGAGCTCTAGTCCGAGGAGCTCACCTGATTAAATACCAACTGACTTGAGCGTCGGAGCGCCAACGCCAGAGGACACCTCTGGCACGGCCTTTAGCTCACCTTTCTTTGTTTTGCTCAGTTTCCAGACTGCTTAGCTGATCAACCTGGACTGCCCTACCAGCCTGGTCGGTAAACGGCCTGACAGGCTACCTAGCTGATCAACCAAGACTGTCTTGCTCGGCTGATTAACTCCCTGGAAGGATCTTCGTCCGTGCACTATCACAGGTCTGACCCACTGAACGTCTTCTCGGTAGTGACACCTTTTTGACGTCATCAGTTTGGCGCCGTCTGTGGGAAACGACTAAGTTCCCTTACAATGGTTAGACCTCGAAGAACCAACGATCCTGAGACATCTCATGCCCATCATCTGGTAGATGAGGCCGGGCAGCAACACCAAGATTATGGGAATCTTCCAAGGCATGAGGTGCCCTTGGATGCTCCTCAAGTCCGAGAAGGAGGAAACGTCCAAGCACCACCACAGGAGACAGCTGGTCCTCCCATCAGTGCTGCACGGTTTAATCAACTCTGCCAACAAGTGCAGCTCCTCACTGGGATGATGATGGCTAACCAGCAGGGCCCACCTTGGACCGCTGAAAGGAACGAGGATGATGAAAACTCGGGTTCTCTAGATGCAAGGAACAAGAGGAGGGACGAGAAACGAGAAGGAAATTCCAATACCAATAGGAACACCCATCACTCCTAGGTCAATGATGATGTCAATAAGCACCTTCAAGAGGTGGACCGCAAGCTAGCAGCCCTGCAGGGACGCAGCATCATTGATGAAATGTGGGACAGTTCCATGACTCCCCTGTCTAGGGATATCCTTGAGACAGATATACCTCGTGACTTCAGGCTCCCCAACCTGGAGCAGTATGATGGAAAAAGGGACCCTTATGACCATGTCATGGGATACAAGTCCATGATGGAGTGCCGAGGAGCATCAGATGCAGTGTTGTGCAAGGCCTTCTCCTCTACACTCATTGGACCTGCTCGGACTTGGTTCATCAACCTTCCTAGGCACAGCATTTATAGCTTCCAGGACCTATCCAGGAAGTTCAGTCTCCGATTTGCAAGTGCCAGGAAGCCCAAGACCACCAATCAGGACTTGATGGTGATTGAACACGAGAAGGGAGAACCATTCCGTGACTTCATAGGAAGATTCAACCAGATGTGCCTGGAGATCCCTGATGTGCAAATTGCTGTAGCAAATGCTGCTCTGATCAGGACAGTGCGTCATGAGCAGTTCTGCAACTCATTATGCACTGATGCTCCTCAGTCCATGGATGAACTCCTGGCAAGGACTGAGAAATACATCAAGGCAACGGATTCTCTCAAGTCCTCTCGTTTTGCGATACGAACCTCTCCTGATAGGATGAGAGGCTCTAGTGAGAAGGGCCGCTCAGGAGGGGTGGGAGGTAGCCGACCAAGCGGCGACAAGAGGACGGGAAGAGAAGATAACAGGCGAATAGACCAGCCGTCCAGGAAGTTTCCACCTGGCCCGCCACCTAGTCGCTTTGATACTTACACTCCACTGAATGCTCCCCCGAAGACAGTGTTGAACGAAGTAGTGGCCCAGAACTTGGTCAAATGGCCAAAGAAGATGAGTGCCACCTTTGCAGAGAAGAGGAAGTTCTCAAACAAATATTGTAGGTTCCATAAGGACCAAGGGCATGATACCGATGATTGCATTCAGTTGAAAGATGAGATTGAGGAGTTGATAAGAAGAGGACACCTCAAGAGATACACTGCAAATCGAGAAGGAAAACGAAGGGGAGATGACAGAAAAGATGATGACCATAGAAGGCCACGGAGGAGGGAAGATTCTCCTCCACATCAGAGAGGCACGGCAGGAACAATTGATTTCTGTGGTGTCATTATTGGAGGGTTGGCAGCAGGTGGAGAAAGTACATCAGCTGGGAGAGCATATGCTCGCCTCACCGAACAGCTAGCCAAGGGAAAAAGAGTCAAGAGGGATGAGGATGTCATCACATTCTCAGAGAAAGATGAGGAAGGTGTTCGAGTCCCTCACGATGACGCCTTGGTAATCGATGCGGTGATCGCCAACTTTAACGTCCTGAAGATCTTGGTAGATAACGGGAGTGCAACAGACATCCTATTCTACCATACTTTCAAAGCTATGAAGCTCTCGGAGGATAGGCTAAAGCCGACCTCAGTACCCTTGTATGGGTTCACAGGAGAGTCAGTCATACCAAAAGGAATGATAACCCTCCCAGTCACATTGGGAACACATCCCAGGACGGTGATGCACATGGTGGACATGTTGGTAGTTGATGTGAAGGCTTCCCACAATGCCATCATAGGAAGATCACTACTTCACAAGGTGAGAGCTATTGTCTCAACCTATTGCCTGAAGATGAAATTCCCCACCTCGAAGGGAGTGGGTGAAGTGAAGGGAAATCAAAAGGCTTCCCGGAGCACCTACTTCACTGAACTCAAAGAGAGGAAGAAAGAGAAGATCTCAGTAGCCAGCCTGAATATGAGAGCAGAGGAGCAGGTGTTCAAGCCTACTCCAGTAGAGCAACTTAAGAAAGTTGAGGTCACGGCTGGCTCAGAAAGAAACTTTCGTGTTGGATCTCAACTTGGGGAAATAATGACCAAGGAGATCACAGAACTACTCTTAGCGAGTGTAGGAACTTTTGCCTGGAGTGCTGATGAGATGCCCGGCATAAGTGCAGAGGTGATGACGCATCGACTGAGCATCATACCCGGTGCCCGACCAGTTAAGCAAAAGAGAAGAAACTTTGCTCCTGATCGCCAAGAAGCGATCAAGGAAGAGGTGAGGAAGCTGGTGGATGCAGATTTCATCAGAGAAGTCCAATATCCTGAATGGCTTGCCAATGTTGTCATGGTGAGGAAAGCCAATGGAAAGTGGAGGATGTGTGTAGATTTTACCGACTTAAATAAATTCTGTCCTAAGGATAGCTATCCACTACCAAAGATTGATCAGCTGGTAGATGCCACCTCAGGACATCAGCTCCTCAGCTTCTTGGATGCCTATTCAGGGTACCATCAGATAAAAATGCATCCCAAAGACCAAGAAGGAACCTCATTCATTACTCCTGAGGGGACGTATTGCTATAAGGTGATGCCATTAGGATTAAAGAATGCTGGAGCCACCTATCAGCGATTGGTGAACCATATCTTCAGAGATCAGATAGGAAAGTTCTTGGAGGCTTACGTAGATGATATGGTGATGAAGAGCAAGAAAGCTGAGGACCACCCTGCTGACCTGCGCAAGGTCTTTCATACACTTGATCGGTTTGGAATGAAGCTAAACCCGGACAAGTGTGCCTTCGGGGTGGCATCCGGGAAGTTTCTTGGCTTCTTGGTAACCAGCAGGGGTATCGAGATGAATCCTGAAAAGGTGGAAGCAATCCTGCAGATGGAGCCACCCACAAATGCCAAGGAAGTTCAAAGGCTGACCGGCCGAGCAGCATCACTAGGAAGGTTCCTTGCTCGGTCCGGCGACAAATGTAGACCATTTTTCCAGGCATTAAAAAAGGCCAAGGAATTCGTATGGACACCTGAGTGTCAAATTTCCTTTGAAAATCTTAAAGATTATCTAGGCCAGCCTCCTCTACTGACTTGTCCAAGAGAGGGTGAAGTCTTATACCTCTACCTAGCAGTATCACAACATGCGGTAAGCGCAGTGCTAGTAAGTGAGCAAGACAAGGTGCAAAGACCAGTGTATTACATCAGCAGAATGATGGTTAGTGCAGAGACAAGGTACTCCCATGCTGAGAAGCTTGCTCTGTCACTGATAGTGGCAGCAAGGAAGCTGAGACCTTACTTCCAAGCACACTCGATAATTGTCCTGACTGACCAGCCACTAAAACAAGTCCTCCAAAAGCCAGACACTTCAGGAAGATTAGTGAAGTGGGCTATTGAATTGGGAGAGTTTGACATTCAGTACCAGCCAAGGAAGGCTATGAAAGCCCAGGCCTTAGCTGATTTTATAATTGAATGCTATAGAGAGCCCAACCAGGACACTGCCTCCACTGCACCTCAACAATGGCAATTGTTTGTGGATGGATCATCCAACCAAGAAGGCAGTGGTGCTGGCATTCTCCTGCTCGGCCCGGGGGGCATGACCATAGCACATTCCTTGCGATTCAATTTTAAAGCCTCGAACAATGAGGCGGAATATGAGGCTGTGCTGGCTGGGCTACGCCTTGCTGAGCAGCTGGAAGTTAAAAATTTGATCGTTCATAGTGACTCACAGCTGGTCACCGAGCAAATCAAAGGAGAATACGAAGCAGGAGGACCAAGTATGATTAAGTACTTGGCAAAAGTACTTGAGCTGATGGAGAAGATACCGAAGGTGGAGGTCAAACAAATACCTAGAGGCGAAAACTCAAGAGTCGACGTGTTAGCACGATTGGCGTCTGCCTCCTCAGTGCAGGTACCTACCTCAGTTCAAGTGGAAATACTCCCGCAAAAGAGCATCGAAGTACAAACATTGATGGCAGATATTGATGTCGGTCATGAGCCGAGTTGGAAGGATCCGATCAAGAAATACTTGGAGGATGGAAGTTTGCCTGAAGATCGCAACCAAGCAAGGAGCCTCCGAAAAAGAGCAGCTAGATATACCCTGATCCAGGGAGAGGTGTATAGAAGATCCTTCACTCTTCCATATCTGAAATGTCTAGCACCCAGAGATGCAGACTATGCACTCCGAGAAGTGCATGAGGGGATATGTGGAAGCCACATAGGATCCAGGACCTTAAGTCACAAGGTACTGAGATGTGGGTACTATTGGCCTACCATGATGAAGGACGCTAAGAAGCTCGTACAGAAGTGCGATAAGTGCCAAAGGCACTCAAACGTGCCGAGAGTACCTTCCTCAGACATCATCCCCATGCAAAATCCATGTCCATTTGCTCAATGGGGCATGGATCTCCTTGGACCATTCGTCCAGACATTGGGGCAGAGGAGGAACCTTATTGTTGTCGTTGATTACTTCACTAAATGGATAGAGGTGGAGCCATTGGCAGCCATCTCGGAACAGAAAGTGATGGACTTCATATGGAGAACCATCGTCTGCAGGTATGGCTTGCCACAAGCCCTCGTGGTGGACAATGGAAGACAATTTGTGAGCAGAAAGATGCACAAGTTCTGCGAAGACCTTAGCATTGACCTAAGGATTACCTCCGTGGCACATCCCCAGGCTAATGGGCAAGCAGAAGTGACAAACCGGACTATCCTTGAAGGACTGAAGACAAGGCTGGATGGAGCAAAGGGGAGATGGGTTGAAGAACTACCTAGTGTGCTCTGGTTGTACCGCACTACACCCCGGACATCAACAGGTGAAACTCCATTCTCCCTCTCCTTCGGGACCGAGGCAGTCATCCCGGTCGAAATTGGAGCCCCGTCATTGAGGGTTACCAACTTCGAAGAATCGATGAATGATGAGCTATTGTTGAACAACCTGGATCTCCTAGAAGAGACTAGGGAGAATGCAAGGATCCGGACTGCTGCCTATAAATAGAGAACAGCTCAGTACCACAACAGGCGAGTAAAAAGGAGAAGTTTCTCTATTGGTGACCTTGTGCTGAGAAAGGTAGCTGCTACAGGAAAACATCCAGGCAAGCTAGGAGAAACTTGGGAAGGACTCTACCTAGTTGTGAAAATCTTGAAAGAAGGCACTTATAAAATCGAAGATCCAGAGAGACCCGGGGATATGAGACCTTGGAATGTGGATAATCTTCGAAGATACTATGTGTAATGCTTCATTGTAACACATGATAGTTTTTATTTCTGTATATATCTGCTTTTCAGTTTTGAATATGCAGGAAGGAATAAAAGTTCAGGTCTCTTTCCCGAAATAAGGCATCACAATGCAGGAGAAGGCTTTGACCTGAACAACATGCAAACTTAGCCAAAAAATTGTCTAAGTATCAATGCACACCGACCAACGTCACAAGATGACCAGGCAAAAACAAACCTGGTCGGCTTACCGACCAGGATAACTCCCGAAGAGGAAATGAAGACACCATCAACCTGGTCGGTCTACACAACAATGAAGACTCCACCCTAATAAACAGGGTCCAAACGCCACAGTCGGTCTACCGACCAAGATGGCCTTTCAGACCTTCCTAAAAGGAAGAAAGATCTTCAAAGATCAACGCCACAGTCGGCCTACCGACGAGGATGGCATTCCAATATTCCTAAAAGGAATAAAAGGCTTCTGAAGTCATGGTCGGATACCGACCAGGCAATCAAAACATGAAGATTTTGATCAAGAAAGCAAGAAGAGACAAAGACCATGGGAGGCCTACCGACCAGGGAAGTATTTTCAACATTGAAATACTTAGGAAAATTTGAGACTTAAAAGTCCAAAAAATGCAAGAAGGCTGGTCGGCTTACCGACCACAAAAGCATAATGACAATCAAATATGAACAGAAATATACACAAGTATATAATATGCACTACCGAGCAGTCATGAATTCTGATTTCATTAAATTCAAACAACTTCAATACAGGTTAAGAACAGAAAAAAGGGGTTAAGCCCATACAAAGAAAGACCTAAGCATCTAAGGATGGAACTTCTGAGACCGGCTCCTCGGCAGGAAGTGCATCTCCTGGAACCGACGAGGGTACCTCCTCGGTAGTCAAAGCAAGTGGCTGATGAGATCGGTCTGGCAGTGGTCCCTGATCGGCAGCTACCATCTGTTCCTCTTCCACTACCTCAACTTCCTCATCAGAGATCTCCTCCTCAGAGAAATCCATCTCGCCAAGCCCTCTCTTCCTCATCTGCTCAGCCTTCCTGAAGGCTTCCAGGATCTCCTCTTTGGACTCCTCAAGATGATCCCTTCCCATGAGAGAAGGGCACAATGGAGTAAGGATGGAAGAGTCCAGACCAGCCTTGACGAGCAGCTTCCTAGACTCTTTAACCCCTCCTCGGAAGCCATAGAAGCCCTCTTCCCTCAATGCGGCCTTGAAGTCCTCAGAATCTTTGAACTTCTGGAGTGTCTGCTGCTCGGCATCACCAAGGAGACGTTGGTAGGTTTCCTCAGCGTTCTTCAATTTGCGCTCCAAGGAGACCAGCCTCTCCTTCATCTCCTTTCGTTGCCGAGCAGCCTTCTCCATCTGAGCAGAGTGAGCCTGCTGCATCTCCTCCACCTCGGCCTTCATCAAATTGAGCTCATTTTTGGCCTTGGTGGCACGCTCCATGGCAGCATCGGCCCTATCCCTTTGAACGGTTTCCTCATAGGCAAACCGAGCAATGCCTGAGGGAAGGGCAGAGAGGTGGACAGCAGTCTGAAAAGAAGAAATGACTTAAAAAAAAAAAAAAAAAAAATTCATCAAAAAGAAAAGTTACCGAGCTGAGGAGAAGGAGCTCATACCTGCATGAAGAGGGAGTTCATCTGGGTCAGATGCTCCATAGCAGTCAGATTAGACACCCTGTCATAGTCTGCAGGGGTTGGCAAGTGCTTCAGCATCTCGGTAGCCACTCTTGGGTTGACTACCCTGTCAGTCTTGCTGACATCCCATTCTGGGGTATGCCGAGCAGAATCCTCCTCGGCAATGGGTCCCAGAGGAGGATCGTTCACCTGCCGAGGGATCTGGTAAGGACCTGATCGAGGAGTCCCTTGCCGAGGGGAAGGAACAGTTCGTGTTGTTGTAGTGACCGAGGTAGTAGCCCCAGTTAGGGCTATCTCAGACGCCATAGTCTCCCCTGTGGTCCCCAGACGTGGTCTCTTGGGGTCCTTACCCTTGCTGGTCTTCTTCCTCTTCTGTTGCCGAGGAGCAGGGGCAGCGTTCATCGCCATGTACTCTGACAAGTCGGCCATATCTGCAAGGCATCACAACAAGTCAAAATATCTACCGATCAGTGATGGTAACCTAAAATATCGAAGAAATAAAAGCAAGCAAACCTTGCCGAGATCCGTAACAGAAATTAGAAACCGAGAAGTCCTGTGGATTCAACTTCATGTCGGTCTCGGCCCCAACAACGAGGAGTTCCTTCCAGGCTTCGTATAACTTTAACTCCTCACACTTCAACTGGGGAGGACGGTTAAACTGATCGGTAAGAGGTACCGACCAGGTGGTACGGAAAGGGAGTTCCTCCCCTTCAGGAAGAGGAACTCGGACAAAGATGTAGGAATTTTTCCATCTCTTGATGGACTGGTTGTACAGTGGGATCTTAAGTCCTGGCTTGAGTTTTAAGTAGAAAAGACCAGGGGAGTTCGGTAGATGACACAGAAGAGAAAGATGTTGAATGACCGAGGAAGAGATACCGAGATGGTATCTGTGAGAAAGACAAACAATGTTGGCCAGGAAGTGCCAAGAGTTCGGTGCCATAATGGCGGGAGAGAGATTGAACCGACGAAGAAGGCTAGTTATGGCTGGTGGAGTGGGGATCCTAGCACCTGCTTGGAGTGACCGAAGTGAGATAGCAAACTCACCTCTCCTAGGTCGAAAAGGAGACTCACCCTCACCTACACGTCGGTATGGAAAGGGCAGACCACACTTGGCCACCACCTCGTCAATATAACTGTTGGATAGGTCACAGGAGAGGTAGGTCGGTTCATTGATGCTGTCGTCGGTACCTCCGCCCCTCTCATTAGGAGGAGGTAGGTCATGGGGGGCATACTCAACAGAATATTCTACCGAGGAAAACTCCACAAAATTACGTTTTGTTAATGGAGGATTGGTCTGGGTGATAACTACCTCATCAGTAGAGGTAGTTGCTCGGTCACTACCCGAGGTGGATGTTGAAAGGCCGGAAATAGACTTACTAGAACTAGAAGAAGACATGGCTTACCTAGAAGATTGCTCGGTAGGTCAAAATTGGAGGATTGACTCTTGATCTTGCTCGGTATGTACTAATGCTCGGTAAAAGCTCTCAACTTTCAGAAGAGGTGTGGAATGACTCATTCCCACGTCCTTTTATAGCAAAAGTCCAATCTCAGATCAACGGCCAGCAACAGATGGCCAATGAACCGCGCAGACATGGACCATTGATCTAAGGGTCTGAGCTGTCATCTCCTCATTAATGGAATGGCATAATAACTCCTCTCATTGATCTGCGCAGAACGACGCCTCGATAAGGGAGTTGGGGGGCAACTGATATTACAAAAATACCCCCACCAATGGTGCTCCGCCACGTCATATGTGGACCAAAAGACTCTTCATGCCTACCAGGCAGTCTCCTCGGTAAGAGTGCACCAGCTGGACCTACCAAGGTGAAAAACAGCTGGATATGGTCCACAATCATAATGGAAAGACCCACTTCAACAGTGGTCTCCAGCCCTATATAAAGCTCAGCAGGTCAGGTATTATCCAACTGAATCACAATTTGAGTACTGGCTAATTGAGAGCTCTAGTCCGAGGAGCTCACCTGATTAAATACCAACTGACTTGAGCGTCGGAGCGCCAACGCCAGAGGACACCTCTGGCACGGCCTTTAGCTCACCTTTCTTTGTTGTGCTCAGTTTCCAGACTGCTTAGCTGATCAACCTGGACTGCCCTACCAGCCTGGTCGGTAAACTGCCTGACAGGCTACCTAGCTGATCAACCAAGACTGTCTTGCTCGGCTGATTAACTCCCTGGAAGGATCTTCGTCCGTGCACTATCACAAGTCTGACCCACTGAACGTCTTCTCGGTAGTGACACCTTTTTGACGTCATCATGATAGAACTAAAGCCTTGAATAAAATGTTGGTGGAAGCTGGCATGACCAAGAAAAGAGCGAATATTCTTCACAGTCCTAGGAATAGGAAATTGAGAAATCAATTCTATCTTGGCCCTATCAACCTCAATACCACATTTTGACACTAAATGTCCAAGCACCAACCCACTAGTCACCATAAACTGACATTTTTCCAAATTAAGCAACAATTGTTTTTCTTCACATCTAGTCAACACAATATTTAAATTTTTCAAGCACACATCAAAGGAGCACCCAAACACAGAAAAAAATCATCCATAAAAACTTTACACATGTCAGAAAAAATGTTCATCAGACAACGTTGTAATGCGGCAGAGGCATTGCATAAGCGAAATGACATCATCCTAAAGGCAAATGTGCCAAAATGGCAAGTGAAAGTGGTCTTCTCTTGGTCCTCTAGAGATATGAAAATTTGATAATAACCAGAAATACCATCTAGAAAGCAATAAAACTCATTTCTAGCAACTTTTTCCAAAATTTGGTCAAGGAAGGGCAATGGGAAAAGGTCTTTGCAACTAACCAAATTTAGTTTTTGGTAGTATATGCACATGCGTCATCTAGTCACTCTCCTTGTAGGAATTAAATCACCTGAAGAAATTTCAATGACAGTTAAACCAGATTTCTTAGGGACTACATGTGTGGGACTCACCCACTTACTGTCGGAGACGGAGATAGGATAGATGATTCCAACAGCTAACAGCTTTAGAACCTCCTTCTTCATGACTTCCTTCATAGTAGGGTTGAGTCTCTTATGTGCATTTTTCACTGGTGTAGGATCTCCCTCCATAAAAAATGTTGTGAGTACAAATATTATGGTCAATACCCTTGATGTCTACAATGGTCCAGCCAATAGCTCTCGTGTGCTTTTGTAAAACCACTACCAAGCTAGTTTGTTGCTCAAGAGTGAGCTGAGATTAAATAACAATAGGGAATGTACCCTCTTTTGGACCAAGGAAAATATATTTCAAATCATCAGAAAGCTTTTTCAGCTTAAGATTACGAATCTCCTCAATGGATAGCTTCATCTCCTCTGGTGGATCAAGAATCTCAAAATTAGGCCCCCTCTATCTACCATTGTGGCTCACATCCTCCAACTCAGTCGAATCATGAATATCACAAGGCTCATCCGATGTGATAGGATCAAGATCATCCAAATATTCTTCTAAATCATCAATTTGGCTAGATTTTTTAGGATATGCATCATCATATACACGCTCAAAATCAAGAAAAAAAATATAATATATGATGGGCTAAAACTTTGAACCCAATCTATTCCTTGCATCTCTGAATCATTGCAGTCACTTAGGCATCTTGCAAGTAGTAAAGACACTCATCTAAAATGGCATATTGCCAAAAGTGATCATGAGTATTCCATTCTTGCAATTGATCAAAGCATTAGTAGTACCAGGGAAAGGACGTCCAAGAATGATAGAAGCACTAGCAAGAAGTGAAGTACTACAAAGTCTACAGGATAGTAAAATTTGTTCACTTGCACTAAGACATCTTCTATAACCCCCATTGGATTTCCTGACTGTTTTGTCTGCCATCTGTAAGAGCATGAGTGTTTGCTTTAATTCTCCAATATCAAGCTACTCATAAACCCATAATGGCAATAAATTCACACTACTCCCTAAATCAAGTAAGCCATTTTCAAGCCTTTTCTCACCAATCAAAATGGAGATAGTAGGTGATCCTGGATATCACACAACTTCTAAGGTGTATTACTCATAATCAAAGCTTTAACTTTTTCAGCTAGAAAAGACTTCTTAGTCATATTCACCTCCCTCTTTGGAGTGTATAAATCCTTCAAGAATTTAGCAAAGAAGGGAATTTATTGAATAGCGGCTAAGAGTGGAATATTGAGCTTCACTTGTTTAAAAATCTTCTAAACCTCCGTACGATGCTTGTTCATCTGCCCAACTCTCAATCTATGTGGATAGGGAATAGTAGGTCGATAAACCCTCTCATTTTCTTTCTCTACCATAGATTGAGTCTTCAATTCTGAATTTTCTTTATCATTCTCTCCCTCTACTTCCTTTTTCTACCTCAACCACCTAAGGTGTATCCACAAGAGCATGACTAGAATGCTGAGAATCAACAGGGGCCTCAGGTCTAAAAACCGTTTTTCCACTCCTCAAAGTGGTAACTGTTTTGTTCATCTCAAAACCATCTCCAGAAACATTATGCACATGCTATTGAGATTGTTGTTTATAGACTGTAGGATTTCGTTGAGGTTGAGCTAGAAACTTCTCCTTCTCAAGAGTGCTCAAGGTGGTATTCATTTTTTGAATTGTTCCTTGCAAGTCATTGATGACTTGTGTATTATGAGTGTTTGTAGTAGCCTAAACCTACATGAACTGCTTAAAAGTAGTAGCCATTCTTGCTATGGTATCATCTAGAGACTTCTTGGGTGAAGCAATTGTTTGTTGAAGAGGAAAATAAGGAGGTGCTATTGGAGGATAACTCTGAATATGTATAATAGATATCTGTTTTGGGCCTATAATATACAAAATCAAAGCTTACACCAAGCCGGATATGGAATTTCTGGAAAAATGAGAATAAAAAGAAGTATAAACCTCCTAGGAGCTAAAAGTGTCCGGAAACTTTTGGAAAGTGTTAGGAAACTTGCTACAAATTTGGGGTAAGAGAAGTTACAGTGATTCAAATTTCCCAGACACCCCTAATAAGTGTCCGAAAACTTATTGCAGAAAGTGACTGCGAGAGTTCTGTAACGCCCTGTCCCACGAAACCCTAATTTTGGGGCTCGTGATTCGAAATGCTACCTATATTGTATACTTATATTCCTCGTTACAATCTAATTCTATATACATATACACTTAGTTAGAGAAAAGCCAATTACTGCTATAATGAACTTAAATGAGCAAAATGCACCTTTAATTAAGTAAACTCACTAAATAAGTCAATGATAAATCATCATATTTCCAATGAACATTTAATAATCATAATTCTATAACCATAATTAAAGCAAAGACGTACAATACATACTCCATGATCTCGTTTCGAAAGCTCTTGCTTATTCACGATAAGTTGAAATACTAGTAATATCCGTAAAACCTAAATATAATTATTATTCTTATCCTGGAATAACACAACCAAACTCCGGCACATGAGCATCCTTTTCATGGATCTGTGATCACGCCATTAACAGCTGGGTCAGCTTAATCCTCAAGAAGTTAGTACCTGTATCACGGAACATAGTGAGCTAAAGCTCAGCAAGTAATACCTATGCATGAATGGACATGAACATCCTCTTTGTAAAACCGTTAGCCGTTTAATTCGTTATTCTCTGGATTTCAAGTAATTGCCTATAGCTTTGTATGCCTGATTAACATATTAATTTTAGGTATTGTTAGTCAGACATATTCGGCTGACCATGACCCGGTGTTTGACAAAGTGACGAGAGCCTGTGTAAGATCCAAGTTTTGGGAATAGTGAACATAATCGATTGGGTAATAATAATCCTAGGTTGTGTGTTTGTCGATTTCCTAGTGCTCATGCTTGTCTTAGGTTGTTTCAAACCATTGTTAGCCTCAATTAATTCTCCAATTAGAAAAAAAACAAAGTTCGTACTGATACAGGACTATGCACATCAAGTAGTTTTCCTAATCTCTATCATTCTATCCTATCAACACTCCATATATCTCATGTGATCCAACTAGCTGTATTCTTATCCCAACTCTAATCCTATCGTATACAAACTCATCACCATATCCACCCTCTATGAACTAGTTGTATTCTTATCCCAACTCTAATCCTATCGTATACAAACTCATCACCATATCCACCCTCTACGAAATTATTAACCTGTCAATTTCAACCCCAAACCTGACTGAGATTACTTTCATCAATAACTAATAACCCCATAATTTTGACAATCTCCACATCATGATAGAATATATATATATATATATATATATATATTTACATCAATTATAATAAAGCTGTGATTATCGGTTTGTATACTACCACAACTAATTATTCATACTTCATTTCTTAGTACTTTCTCAACAAACCTAGGCTGTTTCCAAACTATTTAATATCACTTTATATTCAAAATTAAGTATCATGGTCTACCATGACTTTATATATATATATATATATATATATATACACGTCCCTATCACCTAGTGCAAACAATTTATTCATTAAACATTGATGTACACCTATTTACATGTACATACGCACAATTAGATCCACACCATGACAATATCAGGCTATAATATAGCAAAGCTATTATTTTAACCGCTAGGCCCATAGGCCGGAGTGCTACTCACATTACATTATATACTTATTCTATAGCTTAGCAACCCCAAATAAAAGAACATTCATTTAGTACAAAACTACTCCAATAACTTCAACCTAATTATAAATCCCTAAGTAGATTTAATTAACCAAAACGAAGGATCAACATCCACACTAATTATCCTAGTTCAATATCGGTTACTATATTACTTTACTTTTACTTGAAATCCGAAACTAATGTCCATTCCCAAATAAGGGTGTGTTTGGTAAACAATTTTACCAGTAGCATATAATTTAGTATGTATGATGGTTGCTTTATGCTGTTTGAAATATTGGTATATATGTTGTTATAAATGCTGTGGGTGTTTGGTTAGATTTTTCAGAGAAAAACATATATGTTGGTATAAATGTTGTGGCTAATTACATGCAGCGGTATTAACACAAATTATTAAAAAATAGATTTATATTTTTTAAAAATAATCTTTACATTTTTAATACAACAAATTTTAACATTGTTAATGATATTAAAATATTATATATTTTTTATACAACTTTTCTTAATTTTTTTATTAATATGTAATATTTTCTTACATTTTATAAAAAATTCTAACATTTCTAATAATATGAAAATATTGATATATTTTGTATACAATTTATCTATATTTTTTTATTAATGTTCAACACATGTTTACATTTTATTAAAATAATTCTAACATTTTGAATAATACGAAGAAAAAAAAATTTGCTATACAACTTCTGTAATTTTTTTTATTAATGTTTAACATATGTTTACATTTTATAATAAAATTATAACTTTTTCTTATAATATCAAAATATTTATATATTTTGTTGTACAACTTTTCTAAATTTTTTAATAATGTTCAACATATTTTTACATTTGCTAATAAAATTCAAACATTTTTAATAACATTAAAAATATTTCTATAATAATATGTTACATTTTAATAATATTTAACAATTTTTTTCATTTTTATACAAGTTTTATAAATTTTTAAATTCTACTAACATATCTCCATATATGTTTGTGCAAAATCGGGTTATAGTTTTTTTTTATAAGTTGCGATATGAGTCACATACTGATATTACAAACATATTAATGTTAACACATATTAATAATACAACGGAGTTATCGTTTTTAGGCTAATACATATTTAGATAACATTTAAATACTTCGTTAAACAATATTACACATTTAAATACTTCGTTAAACAATATTACACATTTAGTTAATAATATAAAATAAACTAGCTTCTGCTTGCACTAAAAAGTTGTCCTACTAGCATGTCTCGAAACACTGTCATGTTTGTATCATCTATCTCAACTGTGTCGTCTGTCTCAATTACATCATCGAGATCAATATGCACTTCTGTATTCGAGACATTAGCCGAAGTTGACTCATATTCATCAAAATCTACGTCATTCTGAGCATGGAGTCTGATAAAGGTATGGAGTGTCATACAAGCAATCACAAGACGACTCTGATCCTTTGTAGAGTACGATGACATATCACCCAATATCCTCAACTTTTTCTTTGTGACCCCAAATGTCCTCTCAATGACATTTCGCAATCTTGCATGAGGCTTGTTAAATATTTCTCGAGCCCCAGTGGCAGGTTCACCATCTCGATAAGCTGGAGTGTGGTACCTCTCCCCCTTGTACGGTGCAAGATATCCACTTCTATTAGCATAGCCAGCATCAACCAAGTAATACTTCCCTGCAAATACATAGAAGAAAGATGTGAAACAGATGATGCTAAATAGAAAATAATTTGTCAAAAAATTTATGTTCACCTGGTGGTGGGTGCGGGAAGTTAAGCCTCTCCGTACGTATGGAATGATCCAGAACACGCTGATCATGAGCGGAGCCCTCCCAGACTGCAGACACGTAAGTGTACAACATGCCAAAGTCACACAAGGCTAAGACACTCTGAGTAGGCACTCCTTTCCTCCCAATGTATTTATCGCGTTTTTCTGTGGGAGGCACAGCTGGAATGTGCGTCCCATCCAGAGCCCTAATACAGTCTCGAAATATATACCGATAAGCTACTTTCCCATGCTCCCGTATGTACCTAGGGGTTTCGTTGAGTTGATTCCCCCTAGGTTTTATGATATCCACTGACAATGCCAGAAAAGCCTTAAGGACATAATGGATTATTCGAGTGATAGTCTCCCCGGAGTGTTGGAATCGTTCTTGTTGATCCCGATTAGTTTGAGCATGGCCCACAGTATGTACAAAAATAGCAACCATCTCAAGGATGCTCATCCTATTACTTTGCTTCAAACCATAGTCATCCCTCAAAATCCTGCATAGGGTTTTAAAAATATTTACGGGCATCCTAAAGGTTTGATAGCACCGTATGGGATGACCTTGTAGAATGTCCTTCACCCACATGATGCCAGTTAGCTCACATGTTTGACATGGTTATCGAGGGATAATATTCCTTGATGTGCTGGATACATCACTCATATAGGATACTATACTTAACATCATAAGCTTTTGCTTACGGTACATGTCATCACTATCACTGCTTGAGCTACTACCATCCATTTATCTACACAAGATAACAAACTAAGGTTAACACATGAAATAAGTAGTCCTTAAGAATTCCTAATATTATTAAAAACCCATAACTGATGCATCTGAACATAACATTAAAAACACACCAAGCCATATTAAAATTTAAAACACATCATTCCATATAAAAATTCATAAGTCAACATAAATCCATCACAACTCATAATCAGCATAATAGGAATTTTAAAACAATGTCACAGTAGCACACATATGTGCTTTAAAAGTTAACAATGAAAATGTCATCAATAACATCCAGGAACATAAGGTTATGACCAATCAGTCATCGGATGGGGGCCTCGTCCGAATTTTTCTTTCACAGCCTCTCAAGATACCCAAACCATGCATCTGAAGGAAGTGCCAAGAACATAAGCCTTTGAGAATTGGTATTGAAAAGCTCAATCCCATAGTAGAAAATTCCTGGATGGGATGTAATAATATTCAGCTCCACCAATGCCTTGACAGCTTGCTCGTACGTTGGGTCGATGTATTTTTCACTTTTTTTGGCCTCATAGTACTCCTTCTTCGCGGAAAAGTAAGCCCGTTGTTCTTCAGTTTGTGTGCTCACAAGCCCGACCATGTTCTGGAAAGACTCACTGGTTTTAGCATTCTCAGAAACGACTCTCTTCTTCCCACTCCTGTCAGCAGCTCCTCCAGAACGAGCCCATTTCCCAGCATTCTTGGACTTCTGACCTGGAGTGGTGGTCTTCACAGGGGAATGGCCAGTGGAATGCAAGTCATCCAAGTCATCCAGGTCGGTTTGAGTTGGCACTTGTGGGGTGTAGCATGTGTCCCCAAAAAAAAAATCCTCCAGTCCATCATTAGCGGTGGCTGGTGCGATGCATTCTTCACCTGTCACATTCTTGCCTCCCCATAGTAGGTCTTGCTCCTCACGTAAAGGCAAACCAGCAGTCCGGAATTTCTTGTACTGTGGGTTCTCTTGTACGATGGTAAAATAGTTAGATCAAAAATTCAATTATATAAGTCATAATTATATGAAGGTAAGAAATCCAGTTTTTGACACTGGTTATAGACTTACAACAATTCTGGCAGCCCACCAATCATCGGATGCGTCCACCATGTCTGTCTTTGGGTTTACACCTAACCCGATTTCAGCGTTGTTCAACCGCTGAAAAAGTTGCCAGTTCTGTTTCATGTTGTCGTGCTTAGTCTTCAATTTATTGGAAGTGAAGATAGACCCGATCATTTGCTTGAACTCATCACTGATTTTTTCCCACTTGATTGTCCCCATATGCTTGTTCTTCTAAGCAATAAGCTAATCAAGAAACACCTTGGTAAGGGGCTGATCCTATTTTGCTGGCCCACTATCAGTATATTGCATCACCTCTTTCCCTTTTCTACTTATCATACGGTACTATAAGATGAACAAAAAAAAATGACAATGCCAAGGTATGCATAACACAGTAAACACAGTTTTTATGCAAAGTTATTAAAAGATGGCATTAAATGTATGGTCACTGTTTTTACTGTTCGCTAAATACCAAAACAGTAAGGTAAGTAGAGGAAACAGTAACCAAGCAAGCAAATTCACCAAGACATCCTACCTCAACCAAAACAGTGTAATAAATGCACCACAACATCATAAGGGCATCATATCATTACCAGGAATTAACTAACATAGACAACATACTAAAAATTATGGCAATGTTTTTTATATAGGTTGCCTATTATCAAAACAGTAGGGTAAGATGCACAAAAAGGTCATAACATGGTCATAAGGGCATAACAGGGTCATAAAGGCATCATAAGAGTACTAGGACTTACGTAA
The DNA here is from genome assembly GCA_963580455.1 of Euonymus europaeus. Classification (NCBI taxonomy): domain Eukaryota; kingdom Viridiplantae; phylum Streptophyta; class Magnoliopsida; order Celastrales; family Celastraceae; genus Euonymus; species Euonymus europaeus. The sequence goes on from OY756965.1 coordinate 12,940,863, forward strand.
CACATAGGGGTGACATATTAAAATAGGTGACTGTTTTTACTGTTTACCAATAACCAAAACAGAGGGGTCCAAGGGCACAAAAATAGATCACAACAAGAAATTTAAGCCAATTAATCTCAGCTCAAGCAAAACAGTTTAATAAATGCATAACAAGGTCATAAATGTATAATATGAGTACTAGGACTTGGCAAACACAGAAAGCAGACTGGAACATTAAGTAACTGTTTTTACCGTGTGCCAATTGTTATAACAGAGGGGTAACATGCACAAAAATGTCACCAAGCAAGAATTTTGAGCCACATAAGTTCAGCTCAAGCAAAACAGTTTAAGAAATGCATAACATGCTCATAAGGGTATAATATGAGTACCAGGACTGGGCTAACACAGAAAACAGACTGGCAAATTAGGTAACTATTAAAATAGGTGACTGTTTTTACTGTTTACCAATAACCAAAACAGAGGGGTCCAAGGGCACAAAAATAGATCACAACAAGAAATTTAAGCCAAATAATCTCAGCTCAAGCAAAACAGTTTAATAAATGCATAACAAGGTCATAAAGGTATAATATGAGTACTAGGACTTGGCAAACACAGAAAGAAGACTGGAACATTAAGTAACTGTTTTTACTGTTTGCCAATTGTTATAACAGAGGGGTAACATGCACAAAAATGTCACCAAGCAAGAATTTTGAGCCACATAAGTTCAGCTCAAGCAAAACAGTTTAAGAAATGCATAACATGCTCATAAGGGTATAATATGAGTACCAGGACTGGGCTAACACAGAAAACAGACTGGCAAATTAGGTAACTATTTTTACTGTTTTGCCAATTGTTATAACAGAGGGGTAACATGCACAAAAATGTCACCAAGCAAGAATTTTGAGCCACATAAGTTCAGCTCAAGCAAAACAGTTCAAGAAATGCAAGACAATATGATAAGGGCATCATATGATTATCAGGAATTAGATATTACAGGAAATAGACTGGAAAATTAGGTCACTGTTTTTACTGTTTGACAATTACCAAAACAGTTTAATAAGATGCAGAAGAATGGTCACCAACCAAGAATTTTAAGCCACATAAGTTCAACTCAAGCAAAACAGTTTAAGAAATGCAAGACAACATGATAAGGGCATAATATGATTATCAGGAATTAGCTGTTACAGAAAACAGACTGGAAAATTAGGTCACTGTTTTTATTGTTTGGCAATTACCAAAATAGTGGGATAAAATGTTTAAAAGGTCACCAAGCAAGCAATTTAAGCTACATAAACTAAGCTCAAGCAAAACACAAGGTAGAAATGAAATGTACAAAACACAAGGCAGAAATGATGAAAATAAGGGTGAATACAAGTTGGTTAATACAACAAGAATTGTGCATCCTGATAAACAGTGACATGCACAAATGTGACGTAACCTAAGCAATGAGCTAAGTATAACAAGCTATACAATCAGGTAAGCTTCCCACAAAAGTAGTGTGCAATTTAGAAAAAGATATCAGTCCAGTTCACCAAATTTTTCAGAACCAAACGCAAGGCAGTTAGGTAAGGTAATGCATTGTGCTTATGAATGCAAGAAAATGTAATACAGTGAGGTAAAGTCATTCAATACGTCTATCATCAAACTAGAAAACCAAAAATAACATATGTAAATCTCATATGCTTCACATTTCATAGACACCAGAGCAAAATGACAGTAAAAAGATGAACAGCCCATCACAATACAAAGAAGCATCATCGAATGATAGTTTTAACAGTTCCTTAATACCCTAAGTAGAGCACAATCAATGTAAAGTTGAACATGAACACACTGTGATTGACCTAAAGATTGAGCTAAGATGCAAAAATGTTCAAACAATAATGTAAGAATTGTATTCATGTCAATTTTGCTATACTTCAACGAATTTTATATTTGAAATGACAGTTCGAAACAAATATTCAAGAAATTAGGGCATTTTTTTGAGTGAAGTTTGAGAATCTTCATTGAGCCTAATCGAGCAAACCATGACAAAATTGAGGTTACAAACAGAGGTAAAATAATGTGAATCAAGGGAGACAAAAAGGGGCGATAGAGATCACTACTTAAAACTAGGGTTTTTTCAACACATATGAAGATTGACATGAGTAAATCCGAAAATGAAAAAGAAAGAGGGAGAGGGTGAATCGAGAAATACCTGTTGGATGAAGCGAGCTCGAAGGTGGAGGACTTGCTAAAGATTATGGTTCGACGTTCTTCAGGCGAAAGGAACGCGAGGAGCGGAGAGCAGTTTAGCAGAGAAGGGCCTGCCAGTCTCAGGGTATTTGGTCCGTACATGAGGGGTAATTTCGGCATTAGTTAATATGTGGGGGGGTAAATTTGACATTCAATAGATAACAGTAAAAAAATGCTAAATAAAATGACAATTATGATAATGTCATTTTTAGATCTAAAATGTTGAATAGGATGTTCAATGCTGAATTATTGTTTGGTTATATTAACAATTCTGAGTGGCTTATATGTTATATGCTAATATATATGTTGTTTGTAATTGTTTGCCAAACACACACTAAGCATATTATATATTTAATTTATTTACTAACCTAACAGAAACCTATTCTTTGTCACATAAATGAAATATCCTTCAATTTTATTAATCATAATTCATTCATCAATACCACTGCTTGTATAACTTAAGCTTTCACCATTACCTTCATCAAGTTTATAGTGTTTATTTCTATTACTTCCTCAACTAATCATGTAGTGTCTAATTCGTTTGGTGTCACTATTGTACTTTCAATTAACTTACGTATAGTCTAATTTCTTCAATGTTTCCGCTATAAAGTACATACTAATTACTCCTTAAGCGATTATTTAAATCGTTTAACTTATTTCCAATATACATGTATGTACTTATGTCTTGTAGGCACACATATAATATTTGAATAACTTATTGTGCCTATCTAATTAAGTTTTACTGTATAAATATAAACACAACAATTTCATATAATGATCAATTAATTAAAACCCACAATGAAACTCTTACATTTAATCTATACTAAAATACCATCTTTCGAAACATTGTCTCATATACATTATTAATAAACTACAATGCTTCATCACCCTAGTATTGTCCACCATTAGTTTATCAATAATAACAGTCATAGCATGGAATCCAATTATATATGTCTCACCTGTAAACTTACATACACTATAGGAATATATATTATCAACATTGACCCTTTTTTTATGAAATTCAACTATTACATTCACTTTATTTAAACATCAATGTTCTCTCTACCAACTTTATAATTTATATACATCAATATTCTATCATATACATCCCTAACTTGATGTCATATATTCTCAATATTATTTTCTTTACTCTATTGTACAGCACATGAAACTCATTTATTGGCCAAATTTAAAGTGTTTTAGTTCACTTGCCTATTTAAAACAAGTATACGCATATGAAAACTACGTATACAATTTAAAATAGTTTTCACTATTCTCACAAAAATCTCAACTAAACATACATATATTTTACTATAAATAACACACTGAAGATAATTTACTGGGTTCTCACCATTTCACTTCACCAATATACTTCAATTAAATGTCATATTACTCCCAATAACTACTTCTTATAACTCACACAATCAATTCATTATAAATCCTTATGTATGTGTGTGTGTGTGTATATATATATATTTATGTCCCTAAACATTCAGGCATAATCAAAATATATACCATATTCAAGCACAACCTAATAAACAATATTACACCTCATTCCAATGCACAATTCCAAAAATATTCACGTAAATAGCTTAATTAGATATTCATATATTCTACTACTCAAAACACTCACAGAGACATAAATTTTTGCATTCACTGTAAAATAATTAATCGTAAAATTACTTACGTTAATTTTAATATTTTTAAATATATGTGATATTGCTGGAGTTGAACTCCCCCAAGTCGGTGTATGAAATACCGTTGATGTCATAAATATCACGACCAGTATTAGGTTATTATGCTATATAACCATACTGTCTGTCTTCCTTCAATACCATTTGACCCAAAATAATTTATTATGTACCGATCCAGTATTATACTTACAACAACTGATTATCTCATGCTAATTTGAATCGTCCTAATACTATCATTTTTTAAATCCAATGAAATTTTTATCTTTTACGACCTTTAGCTCATTCATCTCTATTCAAGAACTTACTATTTATCGTGTCAATATCGATACCGTCTAATGTGGTCGTGCATCCCGGTCTCTAATTTGTTTCTTAATACCCAATTCTTAACTCTATCTCCAATTTCACCGAAAGTTCCACCAACATATTGTTCTTAGACAAATATCAGTAATTCATCGGAAATCCTAACTCATACCATAGTCCCACCATTGACCATTCATTTAATAATTCACCCAAGCATACATGAAAATGTATCCTCCAATTCCCTTAATCATAAATTAATCATGAATACACCTATGAAGTATATTTTAGCATTTAAATATCACAATCTATCCGTTCTCCACATTGACTTATCATAATTCCTGTTCTTACTCATACATAAATCAGGTAATTACCTTAAATTACACTAACATTTTTCAGTATATATACGCATTCCGGGAGGCATACACCAATAATTAAAAATTGATTACAGAATAATAGAGATTAAATTTAAGATAATTACTTGTTGATGGTCATGCCGATCCATGATGCTCATGTAAGTTTACTAAACGCTCACTCATTATATACACACTATCATTTAACTTATTTTAAAGGATTGTTGCTCTGATACCAACTGTAACGTCCAGTCCTACGAAACCCTAATCTTGGGGCTTGTGATCCGAAATGCTACCTATATTGTATACTTATATTCCTCATTACAATCTAATTCTATATACATATACAGTTAGTTAGAGAAAAACCAATTACTGATAGAATAAACCTAAATGAGCATAATGCACCTTTAATTAATGTAAACTCACTAAATAAGTCAATGATTAATCATCATATTTCCAATGAACATTTAATAATCATAATTCTATAAAAATAATTAAAGCAAAGACGTACAATATATACTCCCTGATCTCGTTTCACAAGCTCTTGCTTATTCATCATAATTTGAAATACTAGTAATATTCGTAAAATCTAAATATAATTATTATTCTTATCCTGGACTAACATAACCTAACTCCAGCACATGAGCATCCATTTCATGGATCCGCGATCACGCCATTAACAGTTGAGTCAGCTTAATCATCAAGAAGTTAGTACATGTATCACAGAACATAGTGAGCTAAAGCTTAGCAAGTAATACCTATGCATGAATGCACATGAACATCCTCTTTAAAAATCCGTCAGCCACTTAAATTCTTTCGCCAGTACTTGGGCCTTTAACTTAGGTAAACTGCTACAGAGCACCTGGTCGAGATTTTTCTTTAATTAAGTGTTCTACCAAAGAACACTTTCCAGTCAAAACCGTTTATATTTTCATTTTCATTTCCAGTAAACCTCAACCTCACCTTTTCAGTACACCCTCCCTGTAGCAGTTATACCCGGTTCGTAAAAACATCCTCTCATTAAATTGAAAATTTTCATTTTAATGCGATGCATCGTGCTTATGAATAGTATTTAATACCTCAGGAAATCATACATAATGAGTCACTTCCAATAATATCAAAACCATCGTCATATCAGTCTCATATAAGTAAAAATCCTTATAGAAAATATTATACTGTTAACGCATCCCCAAATCAAATTCAATTCCATGACCATTCAACCATAACCTGTTATCTTTATACATATCATCGCATGGTAGTTCACAATCAACCGATACCCAAAACATCACAATCAATTTGATCTGAAATAACCAACATATCAAGTACATGTAATATTATCACAATAATAGTCACATCAAAATAAATCAATCATACTAACATGTCCTTATATATATACATATATAAATACACACAAATACATGAATTATACAATTAACAATTCACTGAACATTCGATTCCGTGACACAGGTGAGTATTACTTACCTTCAGGTGTTTCTTTAAATTCTCAATATTTCTACTATGACATTTGGTACATGTAATCCAAAAATGTACCTAATTGTATTAATATTTCATTAATATTTATTAACATTACTATTTATTAATAAAATGGAATTGGGTGTGAGTTGCGTCAGGTCGACCAGGCCAACACCCCTCCCCCTTCTTGACGCGAGTCAATAGACCCGCGAGTAACAACTATCAGGTCATCTCCAGCCAAAGCACGGCGACGAGCATGGCTGAGGAGACTATCGATGGCAGCGGTTACCTAATTGGTGGCCATGACTCAGCAAATCGACGCCTTAAAGCCTCGGTCGCCGCTCTCCTCTCCTCTTCCGTTGAGGATCTGACGACACTTCGTTTCGTACGAAAGTACCACCGTTGGAATCCCCGTCGAAAACCAGACCTTCCTGTGTCAAAAATTGGGCAATTGGTGTTGAGGTCCCAGGCTTTTGTATTGTTAATCATTGTTATGATAAGTATTTTGTTGTGTTATTTCCTTTCTGCCCTTGGGGCCAGTCATATAGTGGCTTTGTTCCTATTTGCTAGGGTATGAATGATAAATCTATTTTCAATTTCCTCTTTTGTTTCGCTTCCTTTATTCTCTTTGTATCTGTAGTGCAGCGAGCTCTATCAATTTGGTATCGAAGCCATTCATGGGACTTAAACCATGTAACAGTAATCGGCCTACGGTGGAGTTTGAACTGGAAATTCACAAAGAGACCACTGAGGCTCGTTTTCAGTCTCTCACAACAGCTGTTGAGGGCCTTTTTTCGAGGCAGGAAACACTCGGAGTCGACCTCTTGTCTGAGCTCCGTCAGTTATTGCAGGCACCCTGTAACACCTCGCATCTTTAGATAACAGTATGTGGTAGACATTAAAATATTTATAATGTCACGTGTGACCTAGGTGATGTCATGTGTGAATCGTAATATTTTCACGAATTATACAAGGAAAATAAAAATTAGGGACACAAGAATAATTATAATCGGGGTTAAAATGAATTTATTATGAATTATGAAAGTTAAATACAAAGAAAATATAATCACATTATAATGGCAAGACTGTAATTATAGATAGATACAAGGTGTAAATAAGTGGTAAGGGCAGGGGTAGGATAGTAAAAATGAAATAGAAATTTAAATAAACATAAAATGACTTGCACGGAAGCCGAGAGAGGAGAGGAAAACCTAGAGCCGGTGTCCCTGTAGACGACGGCGGCGACGGAGAGGGATTCGACGGAAACGGAGGAGATCCTAGACGTTTCTGACACCGGAAGAAAGAGCTCGGAAAGGGGAGTTTGTAGACATCAATTTCGGATGGAAAGGAGGTGAACATAGCCGCCAATCGTGGAGGAGAAGAATCGGCTGTCGTGAGTTCTAGCGAAGATTCCGCTCGTGTCCGGCCACCACGCAGGTAAGGGGTGACTTTGCCGCGTTCGTCTGGGCCTCCTCTATCGATCGAGGTCGGTGGTGAGGACCACCGCACCTCGGACGGTGGCGACCCGGTTTCACAGTTAACGGGTCTGTTGACTCGACCAAGGGGGGTTTCAACCGGGTCAGGCTGACCCGGTTGATACTGGACAGACCCGTTGACTGGTTGTCTAGAGTTGACCAGTTAATTTAAATAAATAAATTAATAAAAAAAAAGCAAAGAAAATGAAAATAAATTGTAATTAATTTATACAGGTATTAATGTAAATGAATGTGACTATGTATTTCAGGGTTAGGGTCGCATAGTTGATTTTTTTGGGATTTAAGAAAGCGCAGTAAGGTAAGTGATACTCACCTGTGTCACGGAATTGCATGTTGACTGATTGCTAATTGTACAATTTTTGTATGTGTATGTGTATGTGTATGTATATGTATATGTATAAGGTATGTGTGTGTATATATATATATATGTATGTATATATGTTGTATGATTAATTTGTTTTAATGATATTGATATTGTTATAATAATAGTTGTATGGACTCTGTAGATTATAGACATCAACTTGATTTAAGTACTGGTTGATTGTGAACTGCCATGTGATGAAATGTGTATATATATATTTTAATGTAAGGTTGTACTGATGATGATGAGTTTTTCGTGAATGGTGAGCTGTTAAGTGATGATTATTTAGATATATCAGTTAATAGTTGTATTGCATGAGACATAACATATCATGGCATACATGACACAAGCATTTAAGGAAAAAGAAAGGAAAATGTTTTTATGAACCGGGTACTACTGCTACAGGGAGGGTATATGGAAAGGTTAACATTGAGGTTTAAATGAAAGGAAATTGGAACCGGAAATGAAAATGGAAATGTACTCTGACTGAAAGGTGTTCTTTGGTAGAATACTTAATATAAGGAAAATCCCGACCGGTTGCCTTGTAGCAGTTTACCTAGGTTAAGGGCCCGAGTACTGGAAAAATGATTTAAATGGCTGACTGATTTTCTAAGGATGAGATTCATGTGCATTCATACATAAGTATTACTTGCTGGGCCTCGACTCACTATGTTCTGTGATGCAGGTATTGATGTATTAGATGATTATGCCGACTTAGGAGTTGATGGTGTCGCCGTAGATCCATGAAGAAGATGCTCATGTGACGGAAGCTAAGTTCCACAGAAGATTGATAAATTAAGTACCAAATTCTATTTATGCTCTTACAGTTAATAACTATGATGTATGGTGATAAGTGTAGATTCATAAATGAGGATGAAAGGTATAAGTATCACAGTAGTATACTTATAGGATATCGAATGGATGTTACTGTATATTTGAAATATATTAAAGGACACTTTTAATTCAGATTAGATTATACTAACTATTTATTGGGATTTTTAAATAAAGTGAATTTGTATTGGTTATAGGTTCTTAAGTTTAGGGTTGATAAGCTGTTTGTGCGTGTTTATAATGAAATGCGAGTAGCGTTCCGACCTATGGACCTAAGGGTTAGGGTTTCGGGGGACGGGGCGTTACACACCCACCACTCTTTTGCCTCATACCTCAGCTACCCCGCCACCTCTCTCCCTTGCCATTCCGGCTGTGGCCCCTAATCCCACCCCACTATTATCCACCCCTTCTTCCCCTTTACTTGCTTCCAGCTCCCGCTCTTCTATTCATTCGCCCATTGCCTTTGGCTCTTTTCCGGACGCTTTCGCCCCCTTCCCTTTCTTTTGCCCCTCCTTCCTTGCCTACTACTTTATATCCCGTTGGTTTTTTCCCTTGCTTGGGGTACTCCGCCTATGATGTCTTCCACTGCATCTTTTTCTCAGCCTTTTTCCGGACCCTTTCCTGTGAGCACAGGCCCGCTCTTCACAACTCCTCTCTATTTCATTGTCGGTGGTTTTATTCCTTCCCCTTCCTCGGTGGCTACCCATTCTTCTTTTGTGGATCCTAATCAACCCACCATGCATCACATGAAGCTTGAATTGGATCGCTTCAGTGGTAAGGAAGATCCCATCGAGTGGCTTACCTAGGCTGAACAGTTTTTTGATCACTACCAAGTTTCGGCCGAGCGTCGAGTTAGTGTAGCGGCAATGCACTTGACTGAGGATGCCGCGACATGGAGGAAGTGGTTCAATTCCCGCTACCTCAGTCCATCTTGGACCTTATTTTTCGATACCCTTCTGCAGCGTTTTGGGGGTAGTGACATTCTAGATTTCAATTCGTCATTAGCCAAACTCTCTCAAACTAGGTCATTTTAAGGACTATCAGGCCACTTTCACTAAGTTGGCTTGCCACACTACGGATTTTTCCGAGGAACTATTAATCTCTTGTTATATAGAGGGTCTACATGAAGTCCTTTGCATTGAAGTCCGAGCACAGCGACCTTGTTCCTTAATGGCTGCCATGGAACTATCTTCCATTTTTGATCAAAAATACGGCGGAAAAAAATCAGCTACACGATTTTCTTCTCCCAGGCCATTGTTGTCTCAATCATATCGTCCTTCTTGGTCTCCTTCCTCCCAGTCACAACCACGTCCTCCCACTAGGGGACCTCCCCCTTTTAAGCGCTTGACTCAGACTGAATTCAATGATAAGCGAGAGCGCGGTCTCTGTTTTAATTTTGATGCCCCCTACAAACCCGGCCATGAGTGCTCAGGCAAGCCGCAATTGTTTATGATTGGTGATACGGAGGAGGATGACAGTGTTGAGGGTGACGGGGAGACTGATGAGGAACATGCTCCAATTGAGCCGCCGGACACTGCCGTTGATCCTAGCATATCCTTACATGCGATGATGGGAACTTTACAGCCTAGGACTATGTGGTTGTGTGGGCGGTTAGGCAAGAAAGAGGTACAAGTTTACATTGATCCCGGCTCCACCCACAAATTCATTCACCCCAAGTTGCTCATATGGGTCACGGGGCTGGTGGAGTACACCAAAATTTTACGGGTGGTAGTGGCTACAGAGGATGCCGCCAAGACACAAGAATTTGTTCCCAGTCTTTCTATTCATCTTCAGTCATATCGGTGCACCTCTGAATTTCATGTGATGGCTGTGACAGGGTGTGAGATAGTTCTGGGAATAGTATGGTTGCGTACCTTAGTTGATGTTCTGTGGAATTTTTCTTCATTAACTATGCAGTTTGTCCAGAATAACCGCACTTTCTTGCTGCAGGGGCATAGACCAGCTCAAGCTACTCCAGTTAATTCGAAAATGATGTCTCGCCTAATTAATGAGGAAGGTCACACTTTAATTGTTCAACTTCAAGTAGCATCAGTTGAAACAACCCCAGTGGTGGCCGATGGTATTCAGACTCTGTTAAATAAGTATGCTGCCCTCTTTGACAGTTCAACCACATTGCCACCTCATCGTGAGTGTGATCATCGAATCAATTTGTTGCCGGGGACGACACCCATCAGTGCTCGACCATATCGTTATCCTTATTTCCAGAAGGCTGAAATCGAGAAGCTAGTAAAAGAAATGTTGGCAGGTGGTTTGATACGGCCCAGCGTTAGTCCTTTTCATCGCCAGTTCTTTTAGTTAAAAAAACATGGGGCTTGGAGATTTTGTGCCGACTATCACGCGCTGAACACGGCTACAGTTAAGGACAAGTTTCCAATTCCAGTCATTGATGAACTCCTTGATGAATTATATGGTTCCATGATTTTTGCTAAATTGGACTTAAGGTCCGGTTATCATCAAATTAGAATGGTACCGCCGGATGTGGAGAAAACTGCCTTTCGTACACACGATGGACATTATGAGTTCACAGTGATGCCGTTTGGATTAACCAACACGCCGTCAACTTTTCAGTCACTTATGAACTCAGTTTTCAGGCCTTATCTGAGGCAATTTGTGCTTGTGTTTTTTGTCGACATATTGGTCTATAGTTCCACTCCGGAGGCACATGTCACTCACCTCACTTGGATTTTTGAAACGTTGGCCGCTCATCATTTAAAAGTTAAATTGACAAAATGTTCTTTTGGGACAAGTTCAGTGGACTACCTTGGACATATTATTTCAGCACAAGGGGTGGCAGTTGATCCCTCAAAAATCCAGTGTATTGCGGAGTGGGTGCAACCACAAACTATCAAGGGCTTGCGGGGGTTCTTAGGCTTGACGGGGTATTATCGAAAGTTCGTTCGTGGCTAGGCTTAATTGCAAAGCCTTTGACTGATATGCTCAAGAAAGAAAATTTTGTTTGGACAGATGAGGCAGTAGCGGCTTTTGTTAAACTCAAGGAAGCTTTAATGACAACCCCCATCCTAGCTCTTCCCAATTTTCAGAGGAATTTACCATTGAATGCGATGCTTCAGGTGTGGGGATTGGAGCAGTGTTGTCTCAGAAGGGTCATCCACTTGCTTACCTTAGCAAGTCACTTTCTGACCGTCACTTAGCTATGTTAGTCTATGACCGTGAAATGTTGGCAGTCGTGTATGCGGTGCATCAATGGCGTACTTATGTTTTGGGGCATCATTTTACTATCTTAACGGATCATCCAACCATCCAACATTTTCTTAGTTAACGCATTACTACACCTGCCCAACAAAAATGGATGCTTAAATTAGCTGGCGTTGATTTCACGGTGAGACACCGAGCCGGCGGACACCTTATCAAGGCAACCAGAATTGTTATATATTCAAGGTAGTTCTCAACCATTGTTTGATGGGTTAGTAGAGTTACAAAAAGATTGTCTTCACGACCCAAGTAGTAAAGCTATGTTGTCATCATTGCAAGATAGCACATGCACAAACAACAATTTCACCATGCGTCAAGGCCGCTTACTTTATAAGGGACGAATATTTATCCCTCCCACATCTTCATGGTGCAGAAGGGTCTTGGAGGAATTCCATACAAGTCCCGTTGGGGGTCATTCGGGGTATTTGAGAACTTACAAGAGGCTGTCCAGGAATTTCTTGTGGCCGGGCATTAAGAAAGACACTAAGGTGTTTTTGGCGGAGTGTGATACATGTCAGTGAATGCATTATGAGAACTTGAAACCTCCCGGTTTACTTCAGCCTTTAGCGATCCCGACAGGGGCGTGGCAAGATATTTCTATGGATTTTATAGAGGGTTCACCGACATCTCAACATAAGAGTGTTATTTTTGTAGTGGTGGATCGTTTCACTAAGTACCCTCACTTCTCCGCTCTCGCACACCCATAATCAGCAAAGCAAGTGGCTATGTTGTTTGTCAGAGATGTTTTTAAATTGCATGGCATGCTGAAGAGTTTGGTGAGTGACAGGGACCCGGTATTTTTGAGTAACTTTTGGCAAGAATTTTTTAAAATGCACCAAACTAAGTTATGTCGCAGCTCCGCTTATCACAGACAATCAGATGGGCAAACCGAGGTGGTGAATCGCACTTTGGAGCAGTATTTGTGCTGTTTTTGTGGAGACCAGCCCTCCAGTTTGTTGTCATGGCTTCCGTGGGCAGAATGGTGGTACAATACCACACACCAAGCTGCCATACAAATGTCTCCTTTTCAAGCTCTCTATGGGTACTCTCCACCGACTATACAACATTATGTTGAGAGCTCAACCAGTGTTCATCAGGTGGATGAGGGCTTAAGGAGTCGGGATGAGTTATTGAAGACTTTTAGGGCCAACTTAATCACTGCTCAGTCTAGGATGAAGAAGCAAGCTGACAAAAATTGGACGAAACAACACTTTGAGGTAGGTGATTGGGTCTTCTTGAAGCTCCAACCATACAGGCAACATTCAGTTCAATTACGACAATGTCACAAGCTTGCACCCCGCTACTACGGGCCGTTTCAAATTATAGCCAAGTTGGGCACAGTCGCTTATAAGCTTCAGCTGCCGTAGACCTCCAAAATCCACCCTGTTTTCCATGTGTCCTTGCTGAAAGCTAAGTTGGGTCAGAAGGTGAATTCTTCTCCATTACTACCACCCATAGAAGATTCTGGACAGACTAAGTGGTTGCCAAAAAAGTTGTTGGATAGAGGTATGTTTAAGAAGGGGAACAGAGCTATTACAAAATGGTTGATCAAGTGGAAGGGTCTTCCGGAAGAAGATGCTACCTAGGAAGAAGCCAAGCGTATTCAAAATCAATTCCCTAGTTTTCAGAATGTTCAGACTTGAGACAAGTCTATTTTGAAGAAGGCAGGAATGTTGAGGTCCCAGGCTTTTGTATTGTTAATCATTGTTATGATAAGTATTTTGTTGTGTTATTTCCTTTCTGCCCTTGGGGCCAGTCATATAGTGGCTTTGTTCCTGTTTGCTAAGGTATGAATGATAATTCTATTTTCACTTTCCTCTTTTGTTTCGACTCCTTTCTTCTCTTTGTATCTGCAGTGCAGGGAGCTCTATCAATTGGTCTCCGTTGAGAAAAAATAGGCTTCCATCGCCGCCATAGTCTATCCTTGGTCGATTTCCAATTTAGGTTTTCTCAGCCACCTCGATTTCGGTGCTGGTTTTATATGAATTAATTTTCTTATTTAATCTTTTACTATTTTCCCTTGCCTTATACTTTAATTTAGAATTCTGCTATTAATTTCCTTGTTATATCCTTTACTTTCAAAATTCACATTAATCTTGTTTTAACTTCATTTCCAACAATTCTTGCACCCTTAATTTTTATTTCCCTTATAAAATTTAGGAAAAATGTTCCGATCAAACTTAGGTCACATATAACATCGCCTATCTTAACACATATACCACATGAGATTATCCAAGGATTCGGGTTCCTACAAGTTTGATAACTCAAAGTGTCCATACACCCACTTATGGTGTCCGAAGACCTTTACGGGATTTTGTCATTAAACGAGTTTTCGCGACCATAAAATGTATTCTTCTATACTAGAACTGATTTTAGAGAGAGAGATGGAGAAAAGTGCAGAGAGAAGAAGAGATCACAAGTGGAAGAAGTAGATTTAAAGCGTAGATTGAGGTTTAGAGCAACGATTCAACAACATCTAAACAATATTTGGAAGATTTGAGGTAAGTTATATAATCTTTTAAAAGCAAGGGTTTTGGGAGATTTCTTCCAGGGTTCCGATGGGTGTTTAAGAACATTTAATTATGTTGATTTAAGTCTATTATTGATGTTATATAATTGGTTTATTGTGGTTTGGGTTGAGTTGAGATACTGAACTAATTAAGGGAATTTGGAGAATTCTAAAGAGAGAAAGTGAGTCTCTCTTGAATTCTGTTTGAAATTTATATTGACATGATAAATGTGTGTTATTAACATCTTATATGGGTTGACAATGATGAACTATAGATAGGTTGGTGAGAAGGGGATTGAACCCTAATTGTGCAAATTGTGAATTTTGGGTTGTGCTCAAACAAGGTAGGGGATTTCTTGACCCATTCCCATTTTGATATCGTTCTTTCATTCTATAAATGCAGTTCGTATTCTCATTAATCTTTATGTTTGTGTTTTTGCCTTATTGTGCCTAAGGAAGAATAAACTTAACGTTTATTTATATTTTCTTCTAAATGTAAATTGCATTGCCCATTTACATGTTCAATCTTCCATTGAGCATGCTTTGAATCTCGTCTTGCATCATTGAAGTTGTACATATATAGGATGATATAAATATATATATGCATTTGGCATGGCAGAAGCATGAATGCATTAGAGCTTGCATGAAATTCTCGAGTATGGACTCACAATACCATAGGTTACTTGAAAGTCATATGGGAGGATGATTGCGTGTCAAGGCATGGGCAGGGGTCATATGATTCCACGTGAGGTAACACACTTAATGTGTGGGTGTGACAGAGATCACACAATCGGGTAAACTCTTTACGGGCATAGTGTGAATGATGATTGCGCTCTCATTCATTCATGGTTGGAAACCATGGTGTCCATTGAGGTTTGGTCAATCTATAGTTGAAGACTAGTGGATTCATGTATGTGTTTTGGCCTAGAGGGAATACCCAAACTATTTTTTGTGTAATGTGACATATGCATGAGAAATGATGTGGCATGGATGACACTTGGAGAGGGGGAGTAGGTTTGGGGTTTAGAGACTTGAATATTTTTATGACCATGTTGCCTTATAATGATTTCATGTGTGTCTTATCAACTTTTTGGCACTGTTAGGTATGGATTATGGATGATTAGAAGGAAATCCGATTGTTTTGGATCTTCTAAACTTGGTGTGGACATTTAGTCATGTTTGAGTGTTGTTTGGAATCATTATGATGTATGGTTAATAAAATCAGCTTGTGCATGCTGCTAGATAGCCTGAGGCCCTAGATTGTGAGTTGCATGCTAAGAGGTTAGAGGTCTTACTAGGTTGTGATGTAGATATATGATGATTTGTGATGTTTCATCAGGTAGGCATTCTCGATTTACAGGGAGACGCTACTAGATTTTTAATTGGTGGATTTAACTTAGTTAGGTGAACTAGGGTTAAATCCTTGGTTTATGAACCACCTTGAGGACCTAAAAATGTGCGGTAAGCACCACGTGACATTCTCGAATTAGGGCGTTACAATTTGATATCAGAGCGAGGTTAGATTAAGGATTTGCTTATGGGTATGGGATGTGATTGGGGTAATTTCCAAGCCATGCCACAAGCTCTACTGATCTGGTATGTTTTTTTTTCCCTTATAATCGAGCTTTTGTTTGATAGTATTATTTGTTTTTTCATGCAGATGAATACTCGTAGGACTAGGGGGTCTACGCCTATCGGTGAGACTCCTAGGGTTAAGAGTAGGCGTGCTATTACCCGGAGAGGCCGGGGTAGGGGACATAGTGTCAGTGTGACGGCCGCTCGTATGCATCTATCGAGTACTTGGGAACCCATTCCTGATGAGGCTACAAAGAAGACCTCGGAGGTTCCACCAGGCAGGTAGCAGGGACCGAGAGAGTGATAGTGACTCCCGACACCACATATGACTTTACAGGAGCTGACAAAAATTGTTATAAACCTAGTGCAGCTGGTTAAGTCATAGATGGTTAGAGCTCCAGAGGTTCGCACAAAGAAACTTACACCTACTCCTCCTCATACATTAGGGTGGGTGCTGAGGTGGAGACATATCATAGGCTGGGTGGAGGCATCTTTGAGGTTGATCGGTTGAGGAGAACTGCTCCTCCCATATTTTTTGGAGATGGAGAGGGGATAGAAGCTGAGGAATGGTTAAAGCAGATGAGTGTCAGACTTGATACATTGGAGATACTCGACAGTAGGTGGGTGAGGCTAGTATACTTTTACCATAGTGGATCGAGACATGAGTGGTGAAGTGCACTTGATGAGAGGAAGAATGATCTCTCATAGTCGTCATTTGAAGACTTGTTCATGCAGAAGTTTGTTCCGAGGCATTTTCAGATGAAGAGGGCCAAGAATTTTTTATAGCTGATATAGACACGGGAGATAACGGTGGAGCAGTACACCAAGCAATTTGATATGATGTGTCGGTTTGGGAGGTAGTTCGCTCGAACCGATGAGAGTAAATGCATGAGATATCGTTGTGGGTTACTTCCAAGCCTTGCTAGATTGGTATTGGCTACTAAGGTGAAGAGGTATACCGGGACAGTAGAGATTGCACTAGAGTTTGAGCATAGCGAGAGGGAGAAAGCTTAGCGAAGTTTATTAGCTTTTAGGGATAACAGTGTTGGTGGAGGAAGTAGTAACAAAAGGTGGAGGATCAACTCTTACCAGTAGAAAGGATATCAGAGTACGAGTTCGAAAGTAAAAGGGGAAAAAGTGACTTGCTACAAGTGTGGGAAAGAGAGGCACAAGAAAAATCAATGCAGAACTACTAGGATCAAGTGCTTTGGGTGTGGAAAGATTGGCCATAACAAAAGTGAGTGTGCACAGAGTAGTAAGGGAGCACAGCAGTCTCAAGTATCGGGGTTACCCGCTCCAACATCGACTCCAACTATCTCATTTATTGTTCCATCTAGGGGGAGGGAGTGTAGTGGCTCTGGGTAGCAGTAGCAGGATCCGCAGTCATAGTTAGCTATTACTCAGACAAGGATATTTGCTATAGGACACCAGGAGGCACAAGAGCATCCGAAATTCATTGGAGGTACTTTTCTAGTTTTGAATTGTTTGGCGAGAGTATTGTTTGATTCTGGGGCAACAACATCATTCATCACTAGTACCTTTGCACTTTCACTTGCGTTAGAAGTTTCGCCAATATGGCACATGTTCACAGTGACTTCGCCGATGGGAAACTTTACTCCTTTGGAGGGGATACTTTTGGTTGTGAGTGTCGGTTTAGAGAATTGATCTTAAAAACTGACTTCCACGTGATGGACTTCAAGGAGTTTGATGTAATCCTTGGAGTTGATTGGTTGACAAAGTACCATGGGTTGTTGAATTTTAGGGACAGAAAAATGAGACTCAGGGTTTCTGAAGGAGGGGTGATACAGTTGAAGGGATAAAAAATGATTCATTGTGCAAATTTCTTGGAAAATCCTTAACAAGATTGTGGGATGGTGAGTTTGGTGACTTTAGCACTAGGGGTGATTTCACTACACTGATTCGAGTTGTGGAAGAGTTTATGGATATATTTTCGGAGGAGTTATAAAGATTTCCTCCAAAAGAGAGAGATTGACTTTGCCATTGAGTTACGTCCAAACATGAAGCTGATTTCAATTTCTCCATATCGGATGGCTCAAGCAGAGTTGAAGGAGTTGATAGCGTAGTAGAAGAGTTCCAAGATTTAGGGTTCATAAGGCTGAGTGTGTCCCCATGGGGAGCACTGATGTTATTCATGAAGAATAAAGATGGGTCGTTGTTGATGTGTATTGACTACCGACAGTTGAATAAGGTTAGGGTTAAGAACAAGTATCATTTGCTAAGAATTAATGATTTATTTGACCAATTGGGAGGTGCTAGGCATTTCTCAAAGTTTACTTGAGATTGGGGTATCATCAGTTGAGGATAGAAGTTGACGATATCCAGAAGATGACATTCAGGACTCGGTATAGGCATTATGAGTTCTTGATAATGCCATTTGGGTTAACCAATGCCTTAGCGGTGTTCAATGACTTGATGCAAGAGGTTCTTATACTATTATTGGATAGGTTTGTTGTAGTGTTCTTTGATCACATTCTGATTTATTCCAAGATGAAAGAGGAGCATGAGGAACACTTGAGAGTGGTTTAACAAACACTAAGGGAGAGTTAGTTGTATGCCAAATTGAGCAAATGTGAGTTTTGGGCTACAAAGGTAAAATTTTTAGGTCATGTCATAACTTAAGAGTGCATTGTAGTTGATTACTCTAAGGTTGAGTCAGTTCTGAATTGAGTGAGTCTGAAGAATGTGACTGAGATTCGAAGCTTTCTATGGTTGGCAGACTACTATTGAAGGTTTATTCTAGACTCTTTGAGAGTGGCTGCACCTATGACACAGTTAACCAAGAAGGTTACACCATTTTTATGGAAAGACGAGTGTGAGACGGCATTCAAGGAGTTGAAGAAGAGGTTGAAAAAACCGCTAGTGTTAGTAGTACCGGAGAGAAATGTAGGTTACCAGGTGTACTGCGATGCATTTGGAGTGGGATTGGGATGTGTGCTCATGCAACGTGAGAGAGTTGTGGAGTACGACTCTAGATTGTTGAAGACACATAAGAGAAATTATCCAGTTCATGATCTTGAACTTGCAGCTGTTGTGTTTTCTCTGAAGCAATGGAGATTTAGTTCTACGGGGAATCATTTGCAGTATTTTTAGACCACAAGAGCCTCTAGTATCTATTCACCCAAAAGGAGTTGAACTTGCAACAAATGTGGTGGATGGAGTACTTGGAGGATTTTGACTTCAATTTGCAACACTATCCTGATAAAGCAAATATGGTGGTAGATGGATTGAGACGGAACCTTGGGGTGTCTAGTTTGTGGTTATATGAATGGGGGATCGTTGAGACAATCAACCAGTTTGGTTTGGACTTGAGGAATGAAGGAAAAATGTATTCTTGAGTAGTATGTTCTCTAGACCGCAGATGGTCCAGAAGGTCATGGATGCTTGGAACGGTGATCCGACATTTGATGTAATTCATGAGAGTTTCGGATGGGTTTATGAAAGCGATGGGGGAGTGAGATATTTGGGAAGATTGATAGTCCTCAATGACGAAGAGTTGAGATAAGAGATTCTGAAAGAGGCATACCATTCTTTGTTTTCCATGCATCCAGGGGGTACGAAGATGTACTAGGATTTGAAATGAAACTTTTGTTGAAAAGGTATGAACGCTGATGTGGCTAGATATGTGGCGAAGTGTCTGACTTGCCAACAAGTGAAGGCTGAACATCAGAAGCCCAAAGGGTTGCTGCAACCAATATGGATTTTTTGACGAGACTTCCAATGACTCGAAAAATATTCCACACGGTGTGGGTGATTGTGGATCGATTGACTAAGTCAACACATTTTCTACCAATGAACAAGACAAATTCAATGGAATCCTTGAGCAACTACTATTTGAGAGAGATTGTGAAATTTCTTGGAGTTCCATTATCTATCGTGTCAGATTGGGATCCACGGTTCACTGGTAGATTGTAGAGCAGTTTACAAGAGGCTTTGGGGACAAAGTTGGATTTTAGTACGGCTTATCATTTTCAGAGTGATGGGCAGGTCGAGAGAATGATTCAGATTCTAGAGGACATGCTTAGATCATGTGTGGTAGACTTCGGAAAGGGTTAGGATCGATACATATATTTGGCCGAGTTCGTGTATAACAACTCGTTCCAAAGTAGTATCGATGTGGATCCTTTTGAGGCACATTATGGAAGACCTTACAGATCACCATTATGTTTGGTGGAGGTTAGAGAGAATGTGGTTTCGGGACCAGAGTTGGTCAAAGAAGCTCAAGAATGAGCTAAAGAGACCAAAAGGTGGCTCATTACTGCTCAGAGTCACCATAAGTCAAATGCGGATAATAGGAGGAGGCCGTTGGAGTTTGTAGTAGGTGACAAGGTGTTTCCGAAGCTTAGTTCGAGACACGGTATTCAACGGTATAGCAAGCAAAAGAAGTTGGCAGCAAGGTTCATGGGACCGTTTGAGATTCTTGAGCCTGTTGAACTGGCGGCATATCGCTTGGCACTTCCACAAAAGTTGTCAAAGGTACACGATGTGTTTCATGTCTCTATGCTCCAAAAGTACAAGTTAGACTCTACATATATGTTAGATTGGACTACCTTAGAAATTGAGGAAGATGGGAGTTACACTCTTCAAACGGTGAAGATTCTGGATCGACAAGATAAAGTCACAAGGTCGAGTGTAATTTCACTTGTGAAATTTTTGTGGATGTATCACGGGGTGGAAGAATCCACCTGGGAACTCGAGTCAAAAATGAAGGGGGAGTATTCACATTTGTTCATGAAATTTGCTATGTTTTAAATTTCGAGAATGAAATTTCTTTAAGGGGGAAGGGATGTGAAATCCTGACAAAAAAATATTAAGTTTTCGAACTAGGCTCACTAAATGTGTCATAACTTTTAGCACACATGTCTGTTTTGGGCCTATAATATACCAAATCAAAGCTTACACCTAGCCAGATATGCAATTTCTAGAAAAATGAGGATAAATAGAAGTATAAACCTCTCAGAAGCTAAAAGTGTTTGGACACATTTTGCAGATTTAGGGTAGGGGAAGTTCTAGTGATTAATAGTGTCCAGACACCCCTGACAAGTGTCCATACACTTATTACAGAAAGTGAGTGTAGGAGTTCCAACAACTCAAAGTGTCTGAACACCTTTACGGGATTTTTGTCTTTAAATAAAGTTGTTGCGACCATAAAATGCATTCTTCCATATGGGAACCGATTTTATAAAGAGAGAGAAAAGTTGAGAGAGAACGAGATATTGCAAGTGGAAGAAGAAGATTTAAAGCTTGGATTGAGGTTTAGATCAAGGATTCAACATCTACACAATATTTGGAAGATTTGAGGTAAGTTATATAATCTTGAAAAAGCTAGGTTTTGAGAGATTTCTTCTAGGATTCCAATGGATGTTTAAGAACATTGAATTACGTTGATTTGACTCTATCATTGATGTTATATACTAGGTTGATTGTGGTTTGGCTTGAGTTGAGATATTGGACGAATTTGGAGAATTTGGAGAATTCTAAAGAGAAAAGGTGAGTCTCTCTTCGATTATGTTTGAACTTTATAAAACCATGATAAATGTGTGTTGTTAACATGTTATATAAGTTGAAAATAATGAACTATGGATATGTTGGTTATAAGAGGATTGAACCCTAATTGTGGAAATTGTGAATTTTGGGTTGTGCACAAACGAGGTAGGGGATTTCTTGACTCATTCTTATTTCAATATCGGTATTTCATTCTATAAATGAAGTTCATATTGTCATTGGTCTTCATGTTTGTGTTCTTGCCTTATTATGGCTAAGGAAGAACGAACATCAAGTTTATCTATATTTTCTTCTAAATATATATATATTTCATTGCCCATTTACATGTTCAATCATACATTGAGCATGCTTTGAATCTCGTCGTACATCATTGGTAGTTGTATAAATATAGGACGATATATATATATATATATATGTGCATCTGGCATGGCATAAGCATGAACGCATTAGAGCTTGCATGGGATTCTCAAGTATGGACTCGGGATACCATAGGTTACTTGAAAGTCACATGGGAGGATGATTGCATGTCAAGGCATGGGCACGAGTCATATGATTCCATGTGAGGCAACACACTTAAGGTGTGGGTGTGATGGGGATCACACAACCGGGTAAACCCTTTGCGGGTGAAGTGTGAATGATGATTGCGCTCTCATTCATTAATGGTTGGAAACTATGGTGTCCATTGAGGTTTGTTTAAGCATAGTTGAAGACTAGTGGATTGATGAATGTGTTTTGCCTCAGAGGGAATACCTGGACTATTTGTTGTGTAATGTGACACTTGCATGAGAGATAGCATATTGTTGCATTATCCTTTCTTGATATCTGCCTTATTTTTTGTTTTACTCTATTACCCTTACTGTGCTTTTTGCTCGCCCTTTATTTTTCTTCCTCTTTACAGGTGAGACTTGTACTAGTGCCAGAGGTGCGGATCAATAAAGACGATGTTGTGGCATGGATGGCACTTGGAGAAGGGGAGTAGGTTTGGGGTTTAGAGTCTTGGACCTATTTATGAATATGTTTTCTTGTAATGATTCCATGTATGTCTTATCAACTGTTTGGCACTGTTAAGTTTGGATTATGGACTGTTAGAAAAGAATCCGATTGTTTAGGATCTCCTGAATCGAGTGTGGACATTTAGTACTGTTTGTGTGTTGTTTGGAATCATTATGATATGTCATTAATGAAATCAATTTGTGCATGCTACTAGATGGCATGAGGCCCTAGGTTGTAACATGCATGCTATTGGAGGCTGGAGGCCTTACTATGTTGTGATGTAGATATATGATGCTTTGTGATGTTTGATCGGGTAGGCATTCCCGATTTACGAAGAGATGTTGTCGGATTTTTAATTGCTCGATTTAACTTAGTTAGGTGAACTAAGGTAAATCGTTTGTTTGTAAACCACATTGAGGACCTAGAAAGGTGCCCTAAGCACCACGTGAAGTTCTCGAATTGGGGCATTACACATAGTCTCTAATCTTCTAGCGAAAGTAGGTAGCTTTGCTTGAACATCTACATCTTCCTTCAACTCATATTTACCACCACTCGGGATGGTTCTCAAAGGTTGAGCAGCTATAGCAATTCTGTCAGTTCTTGTAATCCACTAGCTATCACCCTCTCCGTGTGGTGACCTACCCCAAATATGAACTTAAAAATGATCGGAAGTTAAGAAAAAAAATATGTGTTTTGGGTGTTCATTTGTTGTAGGGAAATGAAGAAACCCAGCCTGGGTTGAATCTGTCATGGGCGAACCAAAAGGGCGCCCAGTATAGTGGCGCATGGAGTTTTGGAGATTCTAGGGTTTTCTTAGATTTGTGTAAATTCGTTAAGGGTTATCTTTTGGGGCTTAGGTATGTTGTTTTTAAGGTTATTTGTAGTTGTTTTACTAGTTTGAATTGTTAGTTTAGGCTACGTTTCGAATTTGGAGAAGTTGGAGGATTTTGGGGAAAATCCTAGAGAGAGAAGGTATAAGTTTTCTTGATTAGTGTTTTGATTTCATGTTATTATTGTTAATTAGTATTGTTAATATGATATTATGGGTTGGGAATGCTTCAATCAATAGGTGGGTGAAAGAGGGTCAAAACCCTAACTTTTGAAATTGGTATTGTAAGTGGTGCTTAATCGAGGTAGAGGAATTCTTGACCCAATTATCTTTTGTATTGTTCATTTGCTCTTTAAATACGGTTTAAAGAAATAACGAACTTATTGTTTCTAAGAAAGAACGAACTTAAGGTTTATTCTTGTATCTTTTTGAAATGTAGATTTCATTAACCCTTGTACTTGTTCAATTACTTATTGAGCATGGTTGATCATTCATGCATCGGGAGTAGCTATATATATAGGTTTCGTATATATATTAATTGATGGCATGAAGCATGAATACATTAGAGATTGCATGGGATGCTCAAGTATGGACTCGAGTATACTCCAGGAACTACTTGAACGTCACATGGGAGGTTGGTTGTGTGTCAAGGCATGGTATCAATCAAATGACTTCATGTGAGGCAACACAATTGAAGTGTGGGTGTGATGTCAACGTGCCAAAAATCTTCTCCAAACGCAACTCAAAAACCTAGGAAAAAACCCTTGTTGCTGGCAATGTAGCAGTCTTCGCATGTGGGATTTTTGTACATGTCAAACTCCACCATGAATGCACAAAGGCAACTTCCAGTGGCTGTCGAGGAGTGTAACCTAGCTTGGAATTATTTCGGTTACCCAAAAGATTGAGTTGCAAACCAAAACAACCCATAGGAACACTCCAAGCGCAAATCTGGATTTTCTATCGCGCTTGCGCATAGTTTTGGTTACTGCAATATTTGTGCACGTTTTTGCATCGTTTTCTTCATGCTTCTTCATCCATAACATCACCATAAAATAGTACATAAAATCATATACCTCTAGGGAGGCTTACAAGTGATTCTAATGAATTTAAAGCAAAGAGAAAACAAAAACTGCACATTAACAGCTTTACAAAAAAGACATCACATAGGCTCTAAACTCGAACCTATGTGGCCATACCCAAAACTAAAAATTATTACAATTAAATACCAGCTTAGTACAGTAACTTAGGGCTGCAAAACAATCGTTAGTGGCATCCAAACATTCACAAAATAAATCGCACACCCTAGGTACCAATCTAGCGCGCAATTATTTTTCTAGTGAATCTTTTAATAAATCTTGATTTAGTACATACTAAGTTTTGCTCCGATACCATTTTTTGGTTGCTAAAATTAATTTTAGAACATGCGGAAGCATTTTATGGATCGTTCTTAGCATAGATACAAATCAAAAATTTAATCGGAAGCCATATAACCCTAACATGCTACACGCCTATTAAGAGTGTTATCCTAGATCCAATTAATTTTGTAATTAATTCTAGCATGCTTCTAGTATTAATTTCATACAAAATAATTCTTAGATCTAAACATACAATCATGGCATGAAGAAGGTTAGAAGAAGAATACCAACCTCTTTACTATCGAGGTCCAACGTGCTATCCGTCTTGATCACGAACTCAACACTTGATCACGAACCACCGATTGATAGAGTAACGAACGGATCT
Source organism: Euonymus europaeus (assembly GCA_963580455.1). Taxonomy (NCBI): domain Eukaryota; kingdom Viridiplantae; phylum Streptophyta; class Magnoliopsida; order Celastrales; family Celastraceae; genus Euonymus; species Euonymus europaeus. Next base: position 12,965,982 of record OY756965.1, read on the forward strand.
TGAACACACCTTTTGTTTGATCACACCACTTGATCACAAACCACCAATTTAGAAAACAAGGATCACCAAGAACGGCCAGCGTCGTTTCCTAGGTATTCCCTTTAATCTCCTTGCGAACGAGCAAAGCAAAATCACCAATTGGTAATGAACCGCAAAGATCACACACGGCTGCCACAACTTTTTTTAGAACACACGGCAATCTCTTATTCTTTTTAATAACCCTAGGCCGCACTATTTGTTTTTAAAAAAAACTTCAAGCACTTAAGGAATAACTTTTCCTTTTTAAAAGCAAAAGTGTCGTGCATTCTTTGAGAGTTGTATTTGTGTCCAAATAGAAGTCCACTAAGGATTAGACTTCTTTGTCCAAGTTGATGGACCATGACAATCGGTGCCTACCTTCCTTAATGGGCCGATTGTTAGCTTTAAAAAAATAAAACATTCTTTGGTCCTAGTTTGGCCCAAAGTGAAACCTTAACATCTAGTCCAATTCAATTGGACCTCTAGGTTCCTCCTTAGTCCAATCTTGACTTTAATTTCGATTATGCAAAATATTCATTTCACAATCTAAATCGAAATTCCGAGACTTATTATTTTTCTATAAATACACTTACAAGAATTTTGTATATCTTAACAAAAATAGTTTTATCTTAGGGTTATCTTTGGAAAACCAAAACCCAATAAAATTGTATCTATTTGTTATACAAATTGCATTCTTGTAACTTTTCCAACAACCGTTGTGATATGGTGAATTTTGCCGATCTTCCTTAAATAGGACAAGAGAATATATAGAGCTACCAAGGGGACTCCGCAGGACATACATATTGTGCCTCCCGAAATATTATTCTTTACCGTCAAGCCCTATGACTAGGAATAATATATCAATCCAATGTTCATTTGACACTACCTGAAATTTGGATGCACTCCCCAATATGTACGATTCTTACATCGAGGCTTTTCCATAATTAGAAACCTGTCCCTTACCTATGGGAAGTGTACTTGCATATCCTCCATGCAATACCCGGTAAGATGGAGTGAATTTATTCGTACTATCGAACACTCCAAAATCCATATTTTTCCTGAGCTCCAGATTCCTTTATATCTATCCTCTAAGTATATTAAATTGACCCGTCGATCAATTTAATTCACAACGCTTGATTCGTTAGAATCACTATGCATAGTTTCTAGATAGATTAAGTTGAACCTCTCAGATGGGTGTTAACACTTCCGTAACCAAAAGTACATGAATGACTATTTTGTAGGTATGCGTTTATACCCTAGTAGTATACATCCAAGTCATCAAGATTTTGACAATAGTGTGTGTCTCACTTATTGATGAATCAAAATGCACACGCTATAAGTATAAACGTATTGACCTACTCAAGCTTGAGATATACTGTACTCCCACAGATATAGGATGAACAACTCTTTGATAGCAGATTTATGGTTGTTCATTCCTATGTAAGTCCGTCAATATATATGTCCACATATACACTAGTGCACCAATCCGAGAATTCTCTCAAACGGTTAAGACAAACCATTCCCCTAATTGGAGATGTCCATGCACTACAACCTATATCAACAAAGTGCCTAGCTTTGTTAATCTGGTTGTGACTAATGATTTAGAATGTAATAATGAATCTTGTGTCAATCTATACTCACACTTCAAGTGTATCTGAGTATCCAAGATTCACATATCTAACATACTTAGACCTTGATAGAACATTCACATATAAATGAAATATTTAAAATAAAACATTTAAAACACATATGCAATCATAAAATGTTTATTCTTGAATTTCAGAATTGTCTTTATATGGTATGTTTTTAGGACATCATCCCAACAGTAGGGTCAATCCATTAACAGTTGAGAGAACCAGGATTGAACGAGGGAATGTGATGAGTCGGCACAAATCCATTAATGGTTGGGAGAACTAGGATATGTGTTCAGTGTTGTGATCAAGTCATTATTAGGATAATCATGGTTTGATTGTTGTTCTTTGATCCATAGTCGAAACTCTAAGATTAATGAATGGTTGCCCTAGAAAGGTCACTCGGGTATTATTTTTGTGTTATGTGACATGAGCATATGAGATATCATATTGATGTATTGCCGTTTCATTTGGATTCGGCCTATAAATGTTGTTTACTCTATTTACCCCTACTGAGCTTCTAGCTCACCCTTTTATTTTCTTCCTCCCTACAGATGAGACTGGTACTAGTGCTGGTGTTGCGGATCAGTAGAGACGGAGATGTGTTATGGATGGCACTTGGAAGAGGGATAGGATTGGGAAAAATGAGTGTGTTGAACCTTATTTAGTATTATCAGACTTATTGTATTTGATAACATGTCTTATCGACTATTGGCACCGGTGGCTGTGTTTTGTGTATGATTAGAAGGCCAAATTTTGTGATTGTATCTTCTGAATCGGGGTGGACTCTGAGTCCTGTTGAATGATGTTTGAGATTTCTTATGTTGCATGAATTGTGAAATTTGTACGAGAATCAGTTTGTGCATGTTTGTAGATGGCCTAAGGCCTTGTTGGGTTGGGATTTGCATGTTGATAGATGGCTAGAGTCCCTGCCACTTCATAATGTGATTTTTGTTTATATATTGCTTCGTTTGTTTAAGGTGGGCATTTCTCGATATACGGGTAGATGCTACCGCATTTTTGATGTGGGGTTTGTTCTAGTTGAGTGAACTAGGGTCAAAATCTAAGGATGTGGATCACTTTGGTGACCTAGGAAGGTGCGGGTAGCACCATGTGATGTTCCAAAAATGGGGCATCACAATTTGGTATTAGAGCAAGTTTAGATTGAAGAATATATGTATGGGTCTAGGATATTAGTGGGGTGTGTTAGTGAGTCTCCAAGCCATGCTTGTAAGCTTTATTCATCCAGTATGTTTTCTTTCTCTTGTAAATCCTCACTTAAGTTGATCGTTGAAAGTATTATTTGTTTTCCATGTAGATGAATACTTATAGGACTACTAGGTCCACCTATACTGATGTGAGCCCTAGGGGTGGGGGTAGAGGTGCTACTACATGGAGAGGACAGGGTAGAGGTCGTAGTGTAGGTGCGACTCGCAATCCTAGGTACGCACTGAGTACTCAAGAGTCCGTACCGAATACTGATACCAGAGAGAAGACCCTAGAGGTTCCACCGAGATAGGTGGCAGGGGGTGGGGGAGTGGCAGTGACTCCGAATACTATAGTGGGAGGACTGCAAATGACACTAGAGGAGTTAACTGGGATTGTGATGAACCTCGTACAGGTGGTTTAGTCACAGGTGACTAGAGCTATAGAAGTTTGTGCTTCAAAAGTGAGTACACCTAATCTTGCACCTACACTTAATCCTACATCAACATTGGGGGTTGGAGCTGAGGTGGAAGCGTTAAGAGGCTGGGTAGGTCTTTATGTGGTGGATTAGTTGAGGAGGACCAATCCTCCTGTGTTTTCAAGAGATGGAGAGGGGACCAAAGCTGATGAGTGCTTGATTGGAGACCCATTAGAAATACTTGATAACAGGAGGGTGAGGTTGGTCTACTTCTATCTTAGTGGATCGGCTCATAAGTGGTGGAGTGCACTCAATGAGAAGAAGAATGACCTCACATGCTTATCATTTAAGGATTTGTTTATATAGAAATTTGTTCCCAAGCCTTACCTAACTGAGAGGGCCAAGAAGTTCTTGGAGTTGAGGCAAACTTGAGAGATGACAATAGCACATTATACCAAACAGTTTGTGATGCTCTACCGGTTTGGAAGAAAGTTTGCTCCATCAGATGAGAGCAAGGCAATGAGGTATAGGGATGGGTCACTTCCGAGCCTTGGTAGGATGGTGATGGCTACTAGGGTGAAGGCTTATGATGAGATAGTAGTGGTGGGTCTAGAGTTTGAGAAGTGATAGGGATGAGGCTGAGAGGCGTCTACTATTTTTCGGAGGTAATAGTAATAGTGGTGGAAGTAGTAACAAGAGGTAGAGGACTAATTCCCACCATCAGGGAAGGGACCAGAGTAGGGGTCAGAGGCCACACAAGGGCAAGTTGATTTGCTTCAAGTGTGGAAAGAAGAGTCACAAACAGGACCAGTGCAGAGCTGCAGGCTACAAGTGTTTTTGGTATGGCAAGTTGGGCCATAAGAAAAGTGAGTGTCCCTAGGGAGGCAGGGGAGTACAGCAGTCTCAGGTATAAGGGCTACCAGCCCCAGCACCGACACCATCTCTCTCAACTATTGTTCCAGTAGGGGGCATGGTGGCTCTAGGCAGCAGCAACAACAGTAAATAGTTCATACTTAGACAAGGGCGTTTGCTTTGGGACACCAAGTGGCACTAGAGCACCCGAACTGCATTAGAGGTACATTTTTAATTTCAAATTGTTGGGTAAAAGTGTTGTTTGATTATGGGGCTACAACATCATTCATCACTAGTTCATTGGCACGTTCACTTGGGTTAGAGATTTTGCCAATAAGGTGCAGGTTTACGGTGACTTCACCGATGGGTTATTTTACTTGTTTAGAAGGGTTAACCTTTGGTTGTGAGTTTCGGTTCCGAGAAGTGACTTTGAAGGCCGATTTCTATGTGATGGACTTCAAGGATTTTGATGTCATCCTTGGGAGTTGATTGGTTGACAAAGTACCATGGGTTATTGGACTTTTGGGAGAGGAAAATCATACTTAGAGTATCTGATGGAGGGGTGATACAGTTGAAGGGATCAAAGAGGAATCCTTGTCCACATTTATTGGAAAATCCTTCCTACCAAGATTGTGGAATCGCGATTTTTGGGACTTCGGCACCCAAGGGTGATTTTACTACACCGATCCGAGTAGTGGAGGAGTATATGCATGTATTTCTAGAGGATTTATCGAGATTACCTCCAAAGAGAAAAATTAACTTTGCAATTGAGTTGCATCCGAACGTGAAGCCAATTTCGATCCATCCGTATCGGATGGCTTCAACAGAGTTGACAGCGTATCTAGAAGAGTTGCAACATTAGGGATTTATAAGGCCAAGTATGTCTCCGTGGGGAGCACTGGTACTATTTGTGAAGAAGAAAGATGGGTCGTTATGGATATGTATCGACTATCGACAGTTGAATATACTAAGGTGAAAAATAATTATCCTTTGCCAAGAATTAACGATTTGTTTGATCAATTCAGAGGTGCTATGAGCATTCTCAAAAATTGACTTGAGGTTAGGGTATCATCAGTTGAGAATAAAGGATGAGGATATCAAGAAGACGGAGTTTAGGACTCGGTATGGGCATTATGAATTCTTGGTGATGTCGTTTGGGTTGACTAATGCCCCAGCGGTATTGATGGATTTGATGCAACGGGTTCTTAGGCCATTTTTGGATTTATTTGTTGTGATGTTCATAGATGATATCTTGATTTATTCGGCGATAAAAGAGGAGCATGAAGAATACTTGAGAGTGGTTTTGCAGACGCTACGGGGAGAATCAGTTGTATGCCAAGTTGAACAAGTGTGAATTCTGGGCCACAGAGGTAAAATTTCTAGGCCATGTTATCACTCAAGAAAGCATTGCAGTTGATTACTCAAAGGTTGAGACAGTTCTAAATTGGGTGAGACTCAAGAATGTGACGAAGATTCAAAGTTTTTTAGGTTTGGCAAGCTACTATCAAAGTTTCATTAAGGACTTTTTTAGAGTGGCTGCAGCAATGACACAGTTCACCATGAAGGGTACACCGTTTGTTTGGACAAACGAGTGTGAGGCGGCATTTGAGGAGTTGAAAAAGAGGTTGACAACACCTCCAGTGTTAGTAATGCCAGAGAGAGATGTGATTTATCAGGTGTATTGTGATGCATTTGGAGTTCGTATAGGATGTGTACCAATGCAACGAGAGAGGGTTGTGGAGTACGACTCTAGGTTATTGAAGACACATGAGAGAAATTATCCCGTTCTTGATTTGGAAATTGCAGCAGTTGTGTTTGCTTTAAAGCAATGGAGATATTATTTCTATGAAGAACGGTTTGAGGTATTCTTAGACCACAAGAGCCTCAAGTACCTATCTATCCAAAGGGCGTTAAACTTACTATAGAGGCGGTGGATGCAGTACTTGGAGGATTTTGACTTCAATTTGCAATACCATCCAGGTAAAGCCGATGTAGTGGACGATGTGTTAAGTCGAAAGCACAATGTGGCCAGTTTGTTTATGCATGGATGAGAGATTGTTGAGACAATCAACCAGTTTGGGCTGGAATTGCGGGTTGGGGAGGAAAAGGTATGTTGGACCATAGGTCCTACATTTGTGTTTTGATGCAAAAATACTTAATGTGCTATTTGATTGTACTCATATTTGAATCAATTTGGATAAAGCATGAAATGATCGTGATAATTGATTTAAGTATCATTATATATCATTTGGAATCATGTTTGATCATATTTAATATTAATTGGATGAATTTGGACTTGTTCATTTTCAAATTAGAAAAACTGCTCAAACATCACACTGTGTACATGTCGGTTGAATAGTCATAACTTATTCATATGATCTCCACATGACTTGATTCATGCTCTAAAATATTATTAAGAGATATGGGAACATTTATTGTTCTGAGATTATGAATCGAATTTGAGTGAAAGATATTCAATTTCTCTATCAAAGTTAGTATAACTGTGCAGACATGATATAACATTGTTCGAGATTACTTGCTAAAATTGAGTGACCAATTGAACTCCAATGGCTGTGAAATGTTTTGTGCATATTTAAATATATGTTAAATTATTTATTATGTCCTTACTTGAATTTTGTTGAGCATATATCATATTGATTGACATATGTCCAAGCATTGAAACTCTTTGAGCTTACAAGCAACAATGAGGTGCCTGGTCACCTATTTCTTTGTAGGTGAAATCAATCAAGTATCATGAAATTATTTGGAGCAGTATGAAGCTTATTTTATGGAGAAAAGTCATACATCCATTTGTTGAAGCTTAATTGGTCAAGTTTGAGCATGGTCAACTCCATTTGAGAAAAAGTTTGACTTCTCATAAGCAAGCATTGGTTCCATGAGTGTGAAATGAATATTGTTGCTGGAGAATTATTTTTTTGAGCTTCTAGAAGTCCTCCTATATGCTTTATGCCAAGAATTCAAAAGAGATTTCAAGTTTAATATGATTGGTTAACATTGTGGCACTATTTACTTCTTGGGGGACAAAGAAGAGAGAAATGGCTAGAAAGTTGTTCCTTGTTCCAAAATCTAGAAAGGGTTGTTTGGCTTGGTTTGTTCAAGAATTTCATCATCAAGAAGGAATATTTGGTGCAACCATTCAAGCCCAAGCCAAAGGGGATATTTTTACATAATAATTTCCATCGGCTCTATAATGAATGGTGGAGATTTATTTGGTTTGAATTAAAGAAGAGTCGAGATTAAAAGAAGAAGGAAGGGCCAAGATCAAGACTTAATTTTCATCCAATGGACAAGATTATTTGGTCTTGGAAAGAAGATAATGGGTTGGACTTGTGTGGAAGGTAGAAGAACATTTGCAAAAAATTGGCGAAGTCTTTGATCCTCAAGTCTTGATTCAAGCTTCTTTCTAAAGATCTATTGCTAAAAAACTGATTATCATCAAGCTATCATCTTTATATTTCAAAGAGAGATCCAAAAAATCCATCAAGAACCCATTAATCTTCATTCTACCTATGGGGTATCATTTTTGGTGTTCTTGAGTGGTGTTTCAACAAAGCTTCTCCTGATCTCATCTATATCTTCTTGAGAGCTTTTTGTGAATTTTTCATAGAGTGATCGCCACATCTTGAGCCTATTCTTAACGATATTAGTGAGCATCATTAGTGGATTTGGAAATTTTAAGCTTACGGGCTTAGGTAGTAGAAGTAGGAGGAAGGACTCTGAACCACTATAGATCCTTGAGCACTTTATTTTTACTTGCTTTAATTGATTTTGTGTGTTGATCATTTGCTTGAGGTTGTTAATTGCATTAGAGGAGGTTTCTCTAAATCATTAGGACACACACTTTTAATTGTTAATTTTTCTGGAATATTAATCTGTCCGTGCATAGTTCATATAGCTAGACTTCGAATTTTAATCTTAATTTTTAATATAGTGTTTACTAAAGTGTTTTCATATTGTATACCAAATTTCGTTATATTTTGACTTGCATTGATAGGTCAAATAATTTTTATGCATATGGTGTGCATATTTGATTTGAACACTAATCTGTTCATGTTCTGTTCATATATCTAAACGTTGAATTTTGATCTGAATTTATGATATAGTATTCATTAAGGTGTTTTGATATTTCATATTAAATGTTGCTACATTCCGACAAGAATCGCTAGGTTAAATTTCTTTTATCAATTCGGAGTGCAGATTTGTGTTTATTAACATTGCATTGTGAATTTTGTGCATTTGTTAGCTAGATATTCATTATATATTATATCACACATTTCACTTGACTTAAATTTTCTTAGGATAATCATAAGTGGCCAAACTTGCATGTTACATGATATTTGATAATTAATTATTAAATTATAAAAAGGGATTGCCTTTGCAATTTGGGAACACAATTCACCCTCCTCCTGTGTTTGCCTAGGTTTTTCAAGGTATACTTGGGTCGTATGACTTCAAGACCGCAAATGGTTTAGAAGGATATGGATGCGCAGCATGGCGATCCAACATTTGATGTGATTGATGAGGGTTCAGGATGATGTTGGTGTATGCTCTAGGAGCCAATCATGGGATGATTGTATTAACATACATTTATTATGTTATATTGAGGTATTTTATTTATTATGAATTATTTATTTGCACTATATAAATGATTATGATAAATTGTGATGCCCCGGTCCGGGCACACCATGGGTGCCCTCCGGCACCGTCTTAGGCCGCTAGTGCGATCATCCGGCGGGCCGGAAATCCGGCGGCATCTCCCCGTATATCGGAGAGTCCTCGCCTGCATCAGAAAAACGCGCAGCAATAAATATACAATCAATCACACTAGCAACCTAGCCAGGCCTCAGGCCTCAATCACATGCAATCCTGATCCTAGGGGCCTCAGGCCATCCACTACCAGCATGCACAAACTGATAGTAAAAATCAAATCATCTATTCCATAATATCATATAACCATAAAATCAACTCAGCATACATCATGCATACACCCTCTGGTGCCAAATGGTTATAAGATTATTATGAATAAACATCAATACAACATATACGAAATACTTGCTTAGAGTATCTCTCTAGCACCCACATCCTACCCAGGGCCATCCATGTCACATCCCGCTCTCACTGATCCGCTCCACTAGTACCTGTATCTATACCAGTATCACTTGTGGGAAGGAATGAAAATAGAGGGTGAGCAAGAAGCTTAGTAGGGTTATGAGTAACATGAGTATAAGGCCGAATCTGAAACAATAGGCTATGCAACAATATGTAACCTACCACATGCACGTATACTCAACAATCACATAGAACATCAAACCGGGCAATCCCCTCAATGAGCAAACATCATCGATACCATGGCTCGTTCCATGTAATATCGAACGTGAGCAAAGCTCACCAAATCAACTCATCAATATCATGGCCGTTAACCATGACTATTGAACAGGAGCAAGCTCCCCAACATCAACGCTCTTGGATTACCCCGGTTGCGTGATCCTACCACGCCTGCACCACTCCATGCAAGGTCCCTCATGAACCATACCTCTAGTGCGTTAACCTACTTGGAGTTCACTTGACTCAGTGGTAACTCTCTTCACCTCGTCATCCCTCCAAGTAGCTTTCAAGAATCCTAAGGAGTCCTGAGTCCACACCCGGTTCCCCATGCAACTCTAATGCATTAATGCCATGACATGTCGAAAAGATATATATATATATATGAACAACCTACATATATATATATATATACATAACTACCATGATGCATGAACGGAAAATCACGTCGTGTCCATAGGTGATGGAACACATATATTCGGTCATGCAATATCAAGAATTAAAAACATTTCACAAGAAGGCTCGTTTCCCCTTAGAAGCAATTAAGGCGGAAACACAAATAAACGACCAATGAAGAATCGAAAAGCTCTTTAGAATATCAAGAATAAACGATAGAAAGAAAGGTTGGAAATCCCATACCTCGTGTCGAGCAATTTACCACAAATCCCCAAATTCCGTTCCTAGGGTTTCGGTTTGCCAAAACCTACAATGTGGCGAAACCGAACCCTCACATGCATCAATATATCAACCACAACTCATATAAAAATCAATTAAATCAATAAATTCGAAATCACTTACTTCTCTCTCTAGAAATTTCTTCCAAAATCCTCCAAACTCACTCCAAGCTCAACTCAACTCCAAAACACAAACCAATCTACATAAACATCCAAAATCAACCTATAATCAACATATCTAAATCATAGAGTTCATCTCCCTAAGAATCAAACAAATCTAACAAAAACCTAGAATTTCAAAAACTATGGAAAACTTACCAAAACTCCAAAATCAAGCTTGAATCTTCCTCTCCAAGCTTCAATGGTCACAAATCTTCAATCCCCAAGCCAAACTTCAACCAAAAGCTCCTTCTCTCTCTCTTTCTCTCTCTAGTCGGCTTCTCCAAGAACAATATGCAGGAATTTGTCTATAATTGAGCTTAAAAACTGATTTCCTGATAGCCGTCCGGATGCTTACCTCTTTCTCCATTCTATGCCTACTCTGCCTCAGTTCCAGCACAAATCTTCCAGATGGATGTTTAGGGTGTTCGGACGGTTTCTGTTTTTCAGAAACCCAGTTTTTCTCAAATTTATTTTTCGGCTCGGTTCAAGCTTCGATTTGATATATTATGGGCCAAAACGGACATGTATACTAAAAGTTATGACCCATTTATCGAACCAAGCTCAAAACTATATTTTTGGGTCAGGGTTTCACATAAATATCCCTAGAATAGTTGGTTCGATGCTATGGGACTTCAAGTGTGTGACTTGAACGTGAGATCATCATAAATGCATATAGAACACTATTCCTAAACGTCCCTAGTCGAGTATTATTGTTAAAATGGGATAACATTAATACGTTGAGATAGTATGCAGGTTGATTGATGACTAAATCTTGCGAGTCATGGATATGAGATATCAAATCAATACATGGGTACTTGTTAGAGAACGGAAGTACTGGACAAACCTAGCATGAGAATACTGCATGGATTGTTATATTAATGTCATAAGATATTCTTATAGTGACAATGATATATGTTGTCCTTTAACCTGAAATCACTACAGTTCCCAACATGAGGAGTTATACACTTTGATACTGTCTAACGTCACTTGTAAAAGGGTTGACTATAAAGTCAGTGATTGGGTGTATCACGAATGATGCAGAGAGATGTGTGTGACCTAGATGGTATTTGTCCGTTCTATATAACATGAGTGATATCCGTGGGCCCCTTGATTGAGTGAGACTGAGAAATGCATGGTCGTGCTCAAATGAATCATTATGTGATATTGATTTCGTTTGTTTTTATAGTCTACTCGGAATCACAAAACACATAGATTAACTTATACGAGGATGACACATTCCATGCCTCGATGTTAATCAGGATATTAAGGAGAAAGGGACTGCATGTAAAATTGGTTATGAATAAAGGTTATGTAGAATCATTGACATTCTCGTTACTTGGGTAACAATGATGTATTGCTAGATACCTCTCATTGTTTGTGATGCTAGAATATGATTTTAGTTTCGCTGCCAACATAATGAGAACCTATAGGGCCACACACATAGAATAAGTCGAAGATTATGTTATTAGAGAATAACATATTACGTTTGGGCTTAGGGCTTTATGTAAGGTCCATGACCGGTTTAATTAATGAGATTGATTGAACATGGTCAAGTGTCCAAAACGTGGGCTTCCTTTGAAAAGGGGATGTGGACTTTTTCATTTTAAATTTGGCTTGCTATATATAGGGTTAGAGTTGTTATCCCTAGTGTGGTTTTTCTGAGAGAGGCAGCCGCAATATAGAGAGTGGAGTGAAAAACAGTTTTCGAGCACCCTTCTCCTGGTTACTAGCATAACACGAGAGGGAGATCTTTGGCTTGTTTGTGTGGATACCATAGAGGCGTTGTTCATCCGGATAGTGCTAGTTGATTCGGATCCTTCAAGACAAGTAATCGATTGATTTCTGCACTTCAAGAGGTAAACTCTTTAACACCGATTTATGCCCTTTCACATGGATTCTCTGGAGGGTTTCAACGAAAATTTTAATTTCAGCTGTGTATGATACGTTGAAATCTAGCAGATGGGTCCGTGGGATTGATGGTGGAGTGAGATATGTGGGAAGGTTGATAGTTCCCAATGAAGAGGAGCTACGACAAGAGATCTTGAAAGAGATACACCATTCATGAATCACCATGGACCTGGGGGTACAAAATTGTATCAAGACTTGAAGATAAATTTTTGGTAGAAAAGGATGAAGGCCTTTGTGGCTAGGTATGTGGCGAGGTGTCTGACTTGCCAATAAGTGAAAGGTGAACATCAAAAGCCGACGGGGTTGCTACAACCACTACCAATAGCGCAGTGGAAGTGGGAGATGATGACCATGGATTTTGTTACGAGACTTCCAATGACTCAAACGAGATATGACATGGTGTGGGTAATTGTGGACTGATTCAGCAATTTAGCACATTTCCTACCAATGAACAAGACGGATTCGTTGGAATCTTTGAGCAATTATTGTGTGAAGAAGATTGTGAAATGACATGGGCAAAGCGAGAGAACTATTAAAATTCCAAAGGACATGCTTTGGGCATGTGTGGTAGATCACGGGAAGAGTTGAGATCGATACATATACTTGGCAGAGTTTGTGTATAACAAGTCATTCCGAAGTAGTATCAGTATGGCCACTTTTGAGGCATTCTACGGAAGACCTTGCAGATCACCACTGTGTTGGGCAGAGGTCTGGGAGAAGGTAGTTTCAGGACTAGTTATGATAAAGGAAGCAAGGGAGAAAGTTGAGGAGATCAAGAGGTGATTACTCACCGCCCAAAGTCGCCAAAATTCCTATGCAGAGAAGAGGAGGAGGCCATTGGAGTTTGTGGTAGGTGATAAGGTATTAATGAAACTTAGTCCAAGATGGGGTATTCAATGTTATTGCAAGCAAGGAAAGTTCACACCTAGGTTTGTGGGGCCATTTGAGATTCTAGAAATGGTGGGACTGGTGGCATATCGGTTGGCACTTCCACCAAAACTAGCAAAGGTTCATGATTTGTTCCATGTTTCTATGCTTCAAAAATACGAATCGGATCCGTTGCATGTGTTAGATTGGACTACACTTGAAGTTGAGGAAGATGGTAGTTACACTCTTCAACCGATGAGAATTTTAGAGTGTCAGAACAAGGTCTTGAGATCGAGTGTAATTCCTTTGGTCAAGGTAATGTGGATGTATCATGACACGAAAAAAGAAACTTTGGAGTTAGAGTCTTGAATGAGGGAGAAGTACTCAGCTTTGTTTGAAAATCTAGGCACATATCTAAATTTCGGGATGAAATTTCTTTAAGGGGGGAATGATGTGATGAGCTACCCCAAATATGAACTTATGAATGATTGGAAGTTAGGAAAATATATGTGTTTTGGGTGTTCATTTTTTGTAGGAAAATGAAGAAACCCAGGCTGGATTAATTCTATTCTGGGCGCACCAAAAGGACGCCCAGTACAGTGGTGCATGGAAACTAGGAAGAGAAGTGGAGATAGGGGCACCTAGCCGTAGTTTTCCAGTGCGCCTAGGCGGTGTTTGCCCAGGAGCACAAGTTGTACATGCCTAGGCGTAGTCTGCCTAGGCACAAAAAATTGAACACACCTAGGACCGCCCAATACAGCAGTCCATCGGACTTAGAGGTGCCTAGGCGTGCCCAGGGGTGTACATGTGTCAAAATTTGAGTTCTATAAGTGTTGAAAGAGTTTAAGGTTAGGACCGCCCAGTAAAACGGTCCATCAAATTTAAAAGCGCCTAGGTGTGCCCAGGGTTGCGCCTAGGCGCATGTCACAAAATTTGAGTTATATAAGTGTTGAAAGAGTTCTGATTTTGTTATTTCTTGGTACAAATGAGTTCTAGAGGGAGAGGATGGAGGAAATTGGAGAGAGAGTAGGTGATTTGGTATGGATTTGAGCTATATTTGGAGATATATGGCAACATTCAAGAAGCATTCCAAGGGAAAGGTAAGTTTTGAGTTTTGGAGATTTTAGGGTTTTCTTAGATTTGTGTTGATTCATTAAAGGTTATGTTTTGGGGCTTAGATATATTGTTTCTAAGATTATTTGCAGTTATTTTACTAGTTTGAACTGTTGGTTAGGCTAGGTTTCAAATTTGGAGAAGTTAGAGGATTTTGGGGAAAATCCTAGAGAGAGAAGGTAAGTTCTCTTGATTAGTGTTTTGATTTCATGTTTGATGAGGATAATTATCCTCTACAATAAGAATACGACACGTGGCCGCGGCTGTCATAAAGTCAGAAGATTATCTCTCAGTTCTATACTTAGTACCGAGAGAAAGAGTGATCTTTTCTCGTCTCTCGTTCTCGGAGCGGTAAGAAGCTGCCGGTAAAACAATAACTAATTTATTTAGCAAGGTACAGTTCACCGCCATATGAATTCTATTAAGGGAAACCACCCTCACTATATAAAGGGACTACCCCACAGGTAAAAGGGGGACTTGATTTTTACTAGAAAACACTATTCACGATTCGAAGTGCACCGAGCAGTGTCTCGGAGAGTTTCTTTGTGCTAGCATCTGACTTAAGCATCGAAGCGCCAAAGCAAGAGAACACTCTCTGGCGTGCCTCTAGCTTACGTTTGTTCATCATTACAGGACAACACCATCGTCGAGAGGGAGCACATCCGAGGAAGAATATCATATGGACGAGGAACGTTTTGTTCGAACCTATTCTGATACGTCTTGGACCAGTTTGAGAAGTCATCAGATTGGCGCCGTCTGTGGGAAAGATTTTTCCATAAAAAATTATGGTTCAGACTAAAGCTTTAAGAGGCGAAGGACAACAGGCTGCGGCCGCGAGTGTAAGTGCCGAGTAACAGGCCCAACCATTGGTGTAGATCAGATTGCCCAGCTGTTGCAACAGATGAATGTCTTTGCACAATGCTTGGACATGCTCCAAGAACAAGCACCAAGGACACAACCCTATCCAAAATGAGAACATTTCTCATGAGAAGAGAAATGGTCATTCTCATACGGACGAATCAAGAAATCCCGATCTTCCAAGAACCTCGGTGACCACTGCTCGGAGAACTCAACCCACTCATACTTATGAGGGGGATAGCAAGTTCATTGAGGGGGTAGTACCTACACATACTTATGAGGGGGATAGCAAGTTCATCGAGGGGTAGTGGACCGCAAAATAGCTGCCTTGCAAGGGCGCCCTTTTTTGGATGCAATGGATTGGGACAGGAATTTAACTCCATTGGCAACTAAGGTTCAACAAGCTCGGGTACCGGCAAGTTTTAAGGTCTCCAATGTGGAAAAATACAATAGGATAGGGGGCTCGCTAGACCATGTTATCGATTTTCAAACCATGATGGAGTTTCAGCGAGCCTCTCGGAAAGCTTGTTGCAAAATCTTCCCAGTCTCACTCGTCGGCGTCGCAAGACATTGGTTTAGAGCTCTGCCACAAGGTAGCATTCACAATTTTGACGACCTCACCAACAGGTTCGTTGCTTATTTTGCAAGCTCGAGACAGTAAAAAAGACCAATGCCCATTGGTAACCATCAGACAGAAACCTCATGAGAGTTTGAGAGAATTTGTAACCCGATTCAACAGCGACTGGCTAGAGATACCAGACCTCCAACCGATCATAGCTACTACAGCCTTCACGATTGGGGTGCGGCACATGACGTTGAAGCATTCCCTGTAAAAAAAACATCCGAAGAGCATCCCTGAATTACTCTCAAGGGTTGAAAAGTATATCACTACTGATGAAATCATGGCGGAACCACATGTAACGGAGCCATCTCAAGACAGGTCTCTACCGAAGTGGAGGACAGATGCTGGTCGGCTGACCGAGAGGAAAACCAATGAAGTAGGCAGGTCATTCACCCGAAAAGATGAACGGGCCAAGCCAGAAAGATATGATTCTTACACTCCCCTCAATACTTCTTTGAAAAGGTTATTGAATGAGATACAAGATCGCGACATCATCAAATGGCTAGCGAAGATGAAGCCGACTCTAGGGAGGAGAGAGCGACAAGTATTGTAAATTCCGTCGGGGTCCCGGTCATGACACTAATGAATGCCGCCATCTGAAAGATGAGATAGAAAACCTAATTCGAAGGCGATACCTCAAACATTTCACTAGCTCGGCTGGAGACAAACAAGAAAGAGAAGGAAGAAAGGAAAATCCACGAGATGAGAGAGAGAATGAGGACAGATGATAGAGGAGATGTCGAGAAGAGTCTCCTCGTCGTCGTAATCGCGGGACAACTGGTACCATCGGTATGATAATCGGTGGTCTTGCCTCAGGAGGAGAAAGTTCATCGGGCAGGAGAGCATATGCTCAGACTGTGCATCAGGTTTCTGAGAAGTCAAAGAGAACGAGAAAAGAGGAAGAGAAGATAACATTCTCGGATAGAGACGGTGATGGTTTACACCAGCCTCATGACGATGCATTGGTCATTGAGGCGGCCATCTCTAATTACACGGTGAAGAAGATTTTGATTGACAATGGGATCGCAGCAGATGTTCTTTTCTATCACACCTTCAAACAGATGAACCTCCCTAGAGAGAGCCTGAAGAAGTTTTCCTCACCCTTATACGGTTTCACATGAGAATAAGTTGTCCCTGTCGGGATGATCAATCTACCCATAACCTTAGGGGACTATCCGAGGTCAAAGCTATTTATGGTGAAGCTTCTGGTCGTAGATGTAAAGACCCCTTACAATGCACTGATTGGCCGACCACTACTTCATAAAGCCCGAGCAGTTGTCTCCAACTATTATTTGAAAATGAAATTCCCCACTAACCAAGGAGTAGGAGAAGTCCAGGGTGACCAGAAGCTCGCTCGCGAGATGTATGTTACAGACCTCAAAGACAAGAAAAAGCCAGTCTCAGTCCTAGAATTGTTGGATGATCAGAATAGCCCAACCACGAACCCTCCCCTGCTGAATAGTTCATCACCATTACTTTCGAGTAGGGGACGGAGAAGAGATTGAACTACGGTTCCAAGCTTAGTAAAGACTTGAGCGAAAGCTTGACAAGTCTTCTCCTAGAAAGCATCAGCACATTCGCATGGAGTGCAGACGAGATGCCTGGTATCAGTGCTGATGTCATCACTCACCTTCTTAGCATAAAACCTGGTAGCTGACCAGTAAAACAAAAGAAGAGAAATTTTGCACAAGATAGGCAGGAGGCCATCAAAATGGATGTCAAAAAGCTTTTGGATGCCGAATTCGTTCGAGAAGTACAATACCCAGAATGGCTCTCTAATGTTGTTATGGTAGCGAAACAGAATGGTAAGTGGTGCATGTGTGTTGAATTCACCGACCTAAACAGGGTCTGTCCGAAGGACAGCTACCCACTGCCAAAAATAGACCAACCAGTAGACGCAACCTCGGGAAAGGGTCTCCTGAGTTTCCTTGATGCCTATTCAGAATATCATCAGATCCAAATGCATCAAGCTGAAGAAGAACACACCTAGTTTGTCACTCCTGAAAGTACGTACTACTATCAAGTTATGCCTTTTGGGTTGAAGAACGCAGGAGCCACCTACCAATGACTCGTTAACAAAATATTCTCCCCAATGCTCGGTAAGACGGTTGAGGCGTATGTGGATGATATCGTTGTTAAAAGCAAGAAACTCGAGGACCATTTGGGCGGCTTATAGAAAGTATTTAATGTCTTAAGGAAGTTTGGCATTAAGCTTAACCTTGAGAAATGTGCATTTGGCGTTTCATCGGGTAGTAGAGGTAAACCCTGAAAAGGTATCGGCAATAATCAATATGCAAGACTCGAGGAACAAGAAGGAGGTTCAACAACTTACAGGGCGAATGCAGCTTTAAGCCGTTTTCTCACCAGATCAAGAGATCGGTGCAAACATTTCTTAAATGAGCTCAAGCTGACGTCAAATTTTCAGTGGAATGAAGATTGTCAAGAAGCGTTTGAGGAACTAAATTCTTATCTTAGCCAGCTACCTATACTCACTTCTCTGAAAGAGGGAGAATCGTTATTCCTCTCTCTAGCCACTACTGAGCATGCGGTGAGTGTCGTGCTCATAAGCGAGGAGTAGGATAAAGTTCAAAAGCCAATATATTACACTAGTAAGGTCCTTACTGTAACTGAGAAGAGATACACCAAAGCTGAGAAACTAGCCTTAGCACTAGTAACCACAGCTAGGAAGTTACGACCATACTTTCAAGCGCATACAGTAACAGTGTTGACCGACCAACCACTCAAGAGTAAGCTGCAGAAACCTGATACGTCGGGAAGACTTATTAAATGGTCAATCGAACTTGACGAGTTTGATATCCACTATGAGCTGAAGAGAGCCAACAAAGCTCAGACCCTAGCAAACTTCATCACTGAATGCCAACATTCATTGGAGGAAGAAGCACCACAGGACCAATGGGAACTCTTCGTTGATGGCTTTTCAAACAAGGATGGCAGTGCGGCAGGGATTCTGCTTCTCAGACCAGGGGGCCTAACTACTGAATACGCTATCCGTTTCCAATTCAAAGCTTCCAATAACGAGGCTGAATACAAAGCACCGCTAGTTGGATTGAAATTAGCAATTGAGCTAGAGGTTCACAATTTGGTGATTCACAGCGACTCTTAGCTCGTCACCGAGCAGGTTTTTGGCTAGAGGCTCCAATATGATCAAGTATTTTATGAAAGCTAAGGAGCTAATGAGTGAAATTTCGAATGTTGAAATACAGAGACTGCCCTAAGAAGAGAATCAGCAAGCCGACTTGCTAGCCCGACTAGCATCTACCTTTAAAAAACATGAGGCATTCTCAGTTCGGATAGAGATGTTGCCCAAACCGAGCATCTTCGTTAGGGCTATAGCGGAGATTAACACTGAATGGTCTTGGATGGATCCAATACGAACCTTTTTCACTGAGGGACAATTACTTGAGGATAGAAACAAAGCTAGGAATCTCTGAGCAAGGGCAACAAGGTATTCAATCATTCAGGGAACGCTTTACAGAAGATCTTACACACTCCTTTATCTTAAGTGTCTTGCTCCACAAGAGTCCAATTATGCTTTCCGAGAAGTACATGGAGGAATCTACGACAGCCACTCCGGCGCCAAGACCTTAGTTAACAAGGTCTTGCGTTGCGGATATTACTGGCCGACTATGAGAAAGGATGCTGAAGAGTTGGTGGGGAAGTGTGAAAAGTGCCAAAGGCATGCAAACGTACTGCACCTCCAGCCATCCGAGATTACAGTGATTGAGAACCCTTGTCCGTTTGCACAATGGGGGCTAGACCTGTTGGGACCTTTTTCCTAGGCAACAGCGCAAAGGAAGTTTCTCATAGTAGCAGTGGATTACTTCACCAAGTGCATTGAGGCTGAGCCTCTGGCCACGATCACTGACCGCAAGGTGAAAGACTTCATTTGGAAAACCATCATTTGTAGATATGGCATTCCACGGATCCTCATTACAGATAATGGCCGACAGTTTGTGAGTGCCAACATACGGCAATTCTGTGAGGGATTTGGCATCGACCTCAGGGTTACTGCAGTAGCCCATCCTCAAGCTAATGGACAAGTTGAAGTCATTAACCGAATCATACTACAAGGACTTAAAGCTCATCTTGACCAAGCTAAGGGAATTTGGACTGAACAACTCCATAGTGTCCTCTGGTCTTACAGGACTACGCCTAGAACATCAACGGGAGAGACACATTTCTCCCCAGTGTTCGGATCAGAAGCTGTCATCCCGGTAGAAATTGGAGTCCCCACTCCTCGGATAGTTGAGTTTGAAGAGTCAGGAAACAATGACTTACTGCTCAACAATCTTGATTTCTTGGAAAAAGCTCGAGACATTGCTCGAATCAGAACTGCTGCTAACAAGCAAAGAACGGCCCGTTATTACAAGAAAAGGGTCCGAACAAGGAAGTTCTCAGAAGGGGACTGAGTTTTGAGGAAAGCTACTGCAGCAGGAAAACACCCAGGCAAGCTCGGGGAAACTTGGGAAAGTCCTTTCCGAGTTACCAAAGTTTTGCTTGATGGGACCTACAAATTGGAGAATCCTGAGAAGCCTGGAAAGATGCGACCTTGGAATGCTAAAAACCTCCGAAGATATTACGTTTAATTTTATTTTGTAGGCATGTACTTAAGAACCACTTTCTTTTACAAACCCGTTCCTTACACAAGACTTAGGATTTATTGCTTCAATGAAAGTAGTTTATTCTCCTATCAACATTCTCACCATAATATGTTGCTCGGTGCATTACAACAACCTAAGTTACAATGACCGAGCATTACTACAAGGCCATAAAGATCACAGAGGCCAAAGAAAGACTTGGTTTTGTTATAGCTCAGTTCAATTGAGCTACAACGACCAAGTGGAAACAAGTGAGCTACGACCCAAGAAAATTTGGGCCACAAAACTACTTGTCCTTGGATCAATTACAGTAAACTGTCTAATGCTACAATATTCGAGCACAAAGATGACAAAACAATAGGCAAAGAATGAGAAGAAACGACTCACTCTCATTAAAATAAAAGATGTCATTTACAAAAACTTAGAAAAAAAGAAGATAAAATAGGCGAGCAACTAATTTTCAACATCTACAAGCTCCTCGGCTGCCAATTCTTTCTCACCCTCAACAGGAGGAGCAGGCTCATTGGGCGCTTCACTCCTCGGAAGGACCGTGGTCGGAGGGATTGTGGGAGCATAAGTTTCCATGTTGGTGTCTATGTCTTCATCGTCGTCCCCTTCATCCTCCTGGAGAAAACAAAACTGCTCATAGGCATCCTCCTTCACCACATCCTCGTCATCCTTCCTCGCAACAATAGGGCACAGCTCATCCAGGACGTCCGAGCTTTGACTCTTGCTGATGAGAAACCTTCGAGCTTTCTTGACAGCAGCCTGGGAGAAGAAAAAACTTTCCTGTTTAAGGGTGAACTGGAATTCCGAGGACTCACCAAACTCCCGAAGACCAGCTTGTCGACCGCTTTCGAACATGCTAGCCCCTTCCGCCTCTGCTGCCGACTTCTGTCTCAAGAGCTCATCCTCAACCTATTTCAGCTTCACTGCCATCACACCCTCGGCCTCTTGGGTCTTCTCCAGGTCCAACCGCGTCAGCTTCAAAGTAGTCTCTGTCCAACCAAGTGCTCCCTTAAGCAGAAGAATCTCTTGGGCGGCAGTCCTCTTCTCGGCTGCAAAGCTTCACATATCAATGGAGAGCTTCCCGAAGAAAAAGTTGAAACAATATCGCAATGGGGGCAGCAGGTACCTCCATCAGCTTGACGACGGAAGCTTCCATCTTCTCCTCCATAGCAATGTCCTCGGCTCGACGCTAGTCCGAGGGAAGGGAGAACTTCTCGAGCATCTCCAATGCCACCTGAGAGCTAGCCACCGTATCGAAAAGACGAACGTTCCATTGAGGAACATGAACATCGCCCATTTTGTGGGGAGGAGAAGAAGAGCGCGCGTCTGAGGCTCGGGATGGGGATCCGACGGTATAGAAGGTCGGGGTAGAAATGAAAACTCCACGGCAGCGACCTAAGTCTTTTCCTCGGCAAGGTTTGATTTGGACAGCCACTGCAGGTGCAAACTTCTTCCTCTTACTTGCCTCAGCATCCCCAGCAGGCTTCTTCTTCTGGCCCAAATTGGCTGTCTTTTTTTGCATCTTCAGGTACTCGTCAGCCGAAGACATATCTGAAAAATATAGCAATAAATTAACAAACAAGTTGAGAAAACAAAGCAAGTACATAGATAAAATCGAGCAAGAGCAAGTCTGCACCTTGCATTGCTCGCTCGGACCTATGTGCCCTTGTAAAGTCTACAACCCGACATACGAGGGGGTGGAAGGTTTGGTGAAAGGTTACTTGAGGGTCAGATACCAATCAAGCTCCTCGTGAGAAAGTTGAGGCAAACGCTGAAACTTGCTGAATTTGGGGAGTGTCCACGAGGTTCTAAAAGGGAGAACCTCGTCCTCATCCAAAGGCATCCGAACAAAAAAAATAGCTGGATTTCCAGTGATGATTGGAAGAGGAATACTTAGGAGCCACTAGGTCTTTCTTAAACTTCAAGTAACATAACCCAGGATTCCACGAAGCCTGACATAGTGGAAATATGTGCTGAAGGACATTCAAAGAAAAAGGAGCACGGAGCTCGTCACAATAATGAAGTATTGTGCCGAGGAACACCCAAGAGTTGGGGGCAAAATAGGTAGGGCAGATGTCGAATTGAGAAAAGAAGGAACATATGGCCGAAGACAAAGGAATCTGCACCCATATGAAAGAGCAGTAGTGGAAATGGAAAACTTCCCGTGTTGAGGATTGAATGGAGACACCCCCTCAGGCACCAGCCTGCAAGGGTAGGGATTCCCGAACAGTTTGCGTTGGGCTTCCACCTCAGAAGCAGTGAGGCTACAACTTAGGTTTCTAGGATCTCTAGTACCATCACCTGCTGCTCGGGCTTCCTGTAGAGGAGCCTCAAACCCAGGAGGGGCGAAGAGAGGACGTTCTGCCAGGAGAAGCCTAACATTCCTCCTAACAGGGGAAGTAGAGGTAGATGGAGAATAACCTAAATCAGCATCCTCTAACAAATTACCAACACTACCTCAGGAAGGGGAAGATATTTTCTCGTACCTGATAGCGAAGACGAGGACGAATAATAAAGTATGCTTGGTATGGGAAGAATATGTTTGCTCAAAAAACTCTAAGCTCGGGGCTCTCAAAATCAGCAGTATGTGACCGTCAAAAGCGACGTCTTCCCTATTTATAGTAGAAGACCGTACCGGTCAACAGACCCGATCACGAGTCCTTTGGCATCCTCTCATCTGGACCACACCACCCCTGCTCATCGCAGAACTGTTAGATCAACTTAAATTTAATCCAGACTCTCTGAGGTTCTGTCATGAATGCTACCCTCGGGAAAGCCAAACGTCCGCTAACACGGACTTATCATTGGTCATTCACAATGACCAATCATAGGTCTCAGGGGGCAAATGATGAGGATAATTATCCTCTGCAATAATAATACTACATGTGGCCGCGGCTGTCATAAAGTCAGAAGATTATCCCTCAGTTCTATACTCAATACTGAGAGAAAGAGTAATCTTTTCTCGGCTCTCGTTCTCGGACCGGTAAGAAGCTGTCGGTAAAATAGTAACTACTTTATTTAGCAAGGTACAGTTCACCGCCATATGAATTCTATTAAGGGAAACCACCCTCACTATATAAAGGGACTACCCCACAGGTAAAAGGGGGAATTGATTTTTACTAGAAAACACTATTCACTGATTCCAATAGCACCGAGCAGTGTTCTTCGGAGAGTTTCTTTGTGCTAGCATCTGACTTAAGCATCGGAGCGCCAAAGCCAGAGAACACTCTCTGGCGGGCCTCTAGCTTACGTTTGTTCATCATTATAGGACAACACCATCGTCGGGAGGGAGCACATCCGAGGAAGAATATAATTTGGATGAGGAAGCTTTTGTTCGGACCTATTCTGATACGTCTTGGAGCTGTTTGAGACGTCATCAATGTTATTATTGTTAATTAGTGTTGTTAATACAATATTATGGGTTCGGAATGCTTGAATCAATAGGTGGGTGAAAGAGGGTTAAAACCCTAACTTTGGAAATTGGTATTATAAGTGGTACTTAATCGAGGTAGGGGAATTCTTGACCCATCGTTCATTTGCACTTTAAATGCGGTTTACTTCCTCATTGGTCACCGTGTTTGTATTCTTTTCTTATTGTTTCTAAGGAAGAATGAACTTAGGATTTATTCTTGTTTCTTTATGAAATGTAGATTACATTAACCCTTGTACGTGTTCAATCACTTATTGAGCATCGTTGATCGTTCATGTATCATGAGTAGCTATATATAGGTTGAGTATATATATATATATTAATTGATGGCATGAAGCATGAAAGCACTAGAGATTGCATGGGATACTCAGGTATACTCTAAGAACTACTTGAACGTCAAATGTGAGGATGGTTGTGTGTCGGGGCATGGCATCAATCAAATGACTTCATGTGAGGCAACACAATTGAAGTGTGACTTGCAAAAACCAAGCCAAAAAACCTTTTTCTAGATTCAGGAACAAGGAACAACTTTCCAGCCATTTCTCTCTCCTTTGTCCCCCAAGAAGTTAATGTTGCCACAATGTTGACCAATCATATTAAACGTGAAGTCTCTTTTGAATTCTTGGCACAAATCACATAGGAGGACTTCTAGAAGCGCAAAAAAGAAATTCGCCAACAAGAATATTCATTTCACACGCCTAGAAGCAATGCTTGCTTATGAGAAGTCAAACTCTTTCTCAAATTGAGTTGACCATGCTCAAACTTGAGCAATTATGTGAAATCCCGACCCAAGAATTTAAGTTTGAGTCAAATTACAGATGATCCGTGAGGTACGGAATCATGGAAAAATAGTTTTGAGCTAGGTTCGGTAAATAGGCCATAACGTTTTGTATACATATCCGTTTCGGGCCCATAATATATAAAATCGAAGCTTGGAACGAGCTGGAAAATATATTTGAGAAAAACTGGGTTGTTGAAAAACACCAACCATCCGGAAACCCTAAACAATCCGTCCGGACGGTTTGTGCTTGAAAGGAGGCAGAGAAGTCTAATGGAGAAAAACATGGTCCTATGAACAGTAGACCGTCAGGACACCCTACCGAGGCATCCAGACGGTTAAGCCTACATAGGTAGGTAGAGAGTGGAGAGAGAGGTAAGCGTCCGAACGGCCACTTAAGGCGTCCGGACACCTGAAGGGAAATCAGGTTTTGAGGAGCAGAGTTAGACATTTCTGGGCATTACCATATTTTTGAGAGCCCGAGTAGAGAGAGAAAGATAGAGTGAAGAAGAGAGAGAAGGAGATTTTGGTTCGAGTTTGGCTTGGAAATTGAGGATTGGTGACCCTTGAAGTCAAATAAGGAAGATTCAAGCTTGTTCCTGGAGATTTGGTAAGTTTTTATAGTTTTTTTGAATTTCTAGGTTTTTTTCTAGATTCGTTTGATTCTTAGGGAGATGAGTTCTATACTTTAAATATGTTGATTATAGGTTGATTTTGGATGTTTATGTAGATTGGTTTATGATTTGGAGTTCATTTGAGCTTGGGTTGAGATTGGAGATTTTTGGAGGAAATTATAGAGAGAGAAGGTAGGTAATATCGAAATTGTTGATTTAATTGATGTTATATGCATTGTTGGTTGGTTATTGATTTGTGATTCGGTTTCACCACATTGTTAGGTTGGGCAAACCGGGAACCCTAGGAACGTAATTGTGATTTTGTGGTGAATTTACTCGACACGAGGTAGGGGATTTCCAACCTTTCTTTCTATCATTTGTTCTCATTATATTAAAGAGCGTTTTGATTCCTCATTGGTCATTTTATTTGTGTTTCCGCCTTAATTGCTTCTAAGGGGAAACGAACCTTGCTTGTGGAATATTGTTACCTCCTGATGTTGCATGACCCGATTGTGTGTGTTCCATCACCTATGGGCACGATGTGATTTTTGTTCATGCATCATGGTAGTTATGTATATATATATGTGTAGGATGTTCATATATATATCTTTTCGGCATGTCATGGTATAAGTGCATTAGAGTTGCATTGGGGACCGGGTATGGACTCGAGGCTCCTTAGGATTCTTGAAAGCTACTTGGAGGGATGACGAGGTGATGAGAGTTACCACCAAGTTTGTGAACTCCATGTAGGGTGAAGCAACCGGCTCGAAAAAATGAAGTCGCCACCAATTGATTTTTAAGGTGCAATTGGACACCTAATATGGTCTACGAGAAACAAATGGGTAAGGGGGTCTATTGAGCATGGGAAGGTGTTAGGCACCCCCACAACTCCCGAAAAACGGTTGCCTTAAAATGTTTTCTTATTTGGCTCGAATTTTGTTTTGAAAGGAGTTTGTATGTCTCAATTGCTTTGATGAATTTCTATATATGCCAGAAAGTCCATGTTTCAATTGAGTGGGCGTGGCCCATTAATATTGTGGCAATTTGATGCTTGGATGAAAAATTCACTTGAAGTGGTTTTGATAATTTAAAAGGGTGCACGGGATCACTACAGCCATTCCCGGCTTGGCTGAAAATATTTTGAAGATTGATGAAAAATCCACTTGAAGTGGTTTTGATAATTTAAAAAGGTGCACGGGATCACTACAGCCATTCCCGGCTTGGCTGAAAATATTTTAAAGAATGATAAAAAATCCACTTGAAGTGGTTTTGAGAGTTTGAAAGGTGCACGGGATCACTACAGCCATTCCCGGCTTGGCTGAAAAGTATTTTGGAGAATGATAGAAAATCCACTTGAATTGGTTTTGATAATTTAAAAGGTGCACGGGATCACTACAGCCATTCCCGGCTTGGCTGAAAGTATATTTGGATATTGATGAAAAATCCACTTGAAGTGGTTTTGAGAATTTAAAAGGTGCACGAGATCACTACAGCCATTCCCGGCTTGGCTGAAAATATTTTGGAGAATGATGAAAAATCCACTTGAAGTGGTTTTGATAGTTTGAAAAGATTGTGAATTTTTGGGAATTTGATTGATACATCAAAACAATCCACAGACACCGACTAGGTCAAATTAAGCCATACTTACAGACATATTCTTTATGAGAAGAGAGAGAATACATTTAAGGCTCATTAGATGGGTCAAATATCTTTAAACCCCCTCTTGAGTTCTTAACTAAATTCTCCTAATCCCTAAAAATAAGTTTGCTTTTTGGTTCCACGAAAATCAAGTGTTCTGAATAAATGCCGACAAAAACCACAATATCTTGAAGGTTCTTTTGGTATTTAAACAGAATACGAGTTTCTCATATTAGTCTTGGTGTCGTTATTTAAAGTGAGACGGCTTAGCTTTAATTGTTATCGCGTTGCGTCTTTTTTGTGGCATATCAATGAAATAAGACTTTAAGTATGCAATCTAAATATTCACAATTTGCACAAAGCCTATACATGCATACTAAACATTCATATTTCAAGAAATTTATATGTTTCTAACACCCTAACTATGTATGTATGCATTTCACTATTTACATCCATTATTTACATGGGTTACAATTTAAATATTTACATGGGTTACAATTTATGTATTTACATGAGTTTGGGCCTATTAAATTCTATCCCAATAATTCTCATGTTTAAGTTATAAGCCCAAAGCCCAATATACAACTATGATCCAAATATATGCAATACAAGTCATGACCCAATGATCTATCCATGTGACCCACATGCATATAAACCCAAAATCAAACCACTGGCCCATATTCAAATATCTTAAAGCATGCAAAGACCTGGCCCAATAATTCAATCAATTATACAAACCTGGCCCAAAGCCTCATGAATCTGTAACCGGCCCAATATAGCAGTTATTCTTGGCCCATAATTAACAAAACAAAAATCAAACAAATCAAAGCCCAACACCAGCATTTAGACTCGGTCCAATACAAACAAAAATCAAAGTCCAGCCCACTACTATTCACCTTTCTCCTCCATCTCTCCCTGCCGTCGCCTGAGTCTTCCGTCTCTGCCATCAACATTCAAAGCAGGGGAAACCAGAGAACAGATCCAAACAAGTAATGCTAGAACACATCTGAACTAGCTAACTAGAGTCTTTAACATGCATGTTCGGAGAACAAGACAAGAATCACAGAGATGACTACATAGCAATAGACAGATCCAGTAAAATCATTTTTAGGTTTAAGAAATATAATCTAAACGTACCCAAGAAATTACCTTTCAACGACGATGTGAGATGGGCACCGGCGATGGTGGATGAGGAGTGGTGGTCCCGTGGAGGATTTGAGGACTTCCGAGCTACGGGTGATGGCGATGGTGGATAAGGTGGGATGTCCCAGTTGAGTACTTGATTGAAGAGGAGATCGGATTTGTTAAGGTAGTCCGATCGGGATTTGAGGGAGGAAAATATGATGAGGTCGGGGATGATGGGACGATGGTTTCTGCTCCCTTTTTCACCTCTGCTTTTTCGTTTTCACATTCTCTTTCTCTCTGCCTTCTCCCCTCCTCCTCTCTGATTTTCCAATTTACCGTTCTCTCTTCTTCTCTCTTTTCAGCCTCTGTCTCCCGTCTTTTTGCTCTGCCTCCGTAGCTCTCGTTCTCTCTCGTTTTTTGTTTCTTTTCCTCCTTTTCTTTTTCTGGTCACTCCTCCCCCTTTTCTTCGTAACTTCCGCCCTTCTTTTGTAGCATCCTCAGCCGGGCCTCTCACTCTGCCCATTCCCCTCCTCCATCTTCACCATTACTCCCCCATTCCTCCTCTTTAATGCTCTCTGTTTCCCTCTTAAATCACCGGCATCAACCCATCTCCAACCCCCTCCTCTCTATCAGCCTTTGTCTCCCGTCTCTCTCCGTGGAAGCTTCTTAGGGATGAGCCAAAATATGGGCTGATGGGCTTGAGGTCACATGGCTTAGGGCTTGAGGTCACATGGGTTGATTGATTTATTTGGATAGTTGGGCCAGTGGATACTCCTTAATTGTAATTATTTGGGGCAAATGGGTATGAGGTCACATTGGTTAGGGCTAGGTCTTATGCATTTTTTTTGTTTTCATTTTATTTTATTTTATTTTCTTGTATTTTATTTTTCTATTTTCTATTTTGTTTTTCTGTTTTCTTTTTCTGTTCTTGTATTTTTATTTTGTATTTTATTTTATTTCTTATTATAGGGAGGAAATCCGGACAAAAATGGGGTATAACATAGGGCAATGCACTAGAGGTACGATTAATGAGGGACCTTGCATGGAATGGTGCGGGTATGATAGGTTCACGTAACCGAGTAATTCAAGAGCGTTTGATGTTGGGGAGCTTGCTCACGTTCGATATTACATGGGAGGAGCCATGGTATCGATGAGGTTTGCTCATTCTGTGGATTGCCCAGATTGATGTTCTATGTGATTGTTGAGTATACGTGCATGTAATAGATTTCATATTGTTGCATAACATATTGTTCGGATTCGGCCTTTACACGTTTTATACTCTTAACCCTACTGAGCTTCTTGCTCACTCTCTATTTTCTATTCCTTCCCACAAGAGATACTGGTACAGGTAATGGTGGAGCGGATCAGTGAGGGCAGGATGTGACATGGATGGCCCTGGGTAGGATGTGGGTGTTAGAGATGTACTCTAGCATGTATTTTATTTACGATGTATCGATGTTTGTTCATAATATTGTTATAATCGATCGGCACCAGAGGGTGTATGCATGATGTATGCTGAGTACTGATTTTTGTTTATATGATATTATGAACTTGATGTTATGATTATTACTATCAGTTTGTTCATGCTGGTAGTGGATGGCCTAAGGCCCCTAGGATCAAGATTGCATGTGCTTGAGGCCTGAGGCCTAGCTAGGTTGCTAGTGTGATGGATTGAATTTATGCTGCGTGTTTCTGATGTAGGCGGGGACTCTCTGATATATGAAGAGATGCCATCAGATTTTTCCGTCTGCCGGATGATCGCACTAGTGGCCTAGTACGGTGCCGGAGGGCACCCATGACATGCCCGGATCGGGTCGCCATAGCTTGGTATCAGAGCCAGGTTTGATTTACGGCTCTAGGTAGGATCGGGGTTGGGTCCTAGATGTATGATAGTGTAATCCAGGCCATGTCACAATCGCTGCTGATCCGGTATGTTTTCTTAACCCTAGTAAATCCTAGTTTGAGTTGTGTGTTGGATGGTATTGTCTGTGTGCCATGCAGATGAATACTCGTTGGACTACCAGGTCTGAGAGTTGGACTGGGGTACCTCGTGGCAGAGGCCGATGAGGTGTTGGTTAAGGTCACGGTGTTGGTGTGGGACGTGCTACTAGAGGCACTCCTAGCACTGAGGATTTGGTTCTGTATGTGGATCCGCAGTTTGAGGAGTTGTATCGGTTTGTAGGGTAGCAAGTTTGGTGACTTCAGCTCCTAAGGAAGACGTAGCTACTATGATTCGGGTAGTGGAAAAATTTATGGATGTATTTTCAGAAGAGCTACCGGGATTACCTCCGAAGAGGGAGATTGACTTTGCTATCGAGTTGCATCCGAACATCAAGCCGATTTCAATTTCGCCGTATCGGATGGCTCCAGCAGAGTTGAAGGAGTTGAGTTCTCAATTAGAGGAGTTGTTAGACTTGAGTTTCAATAGACCGAGTGTGTCCCCGTGGGGAGCACCGGTGTTGTTCATCAAGAAGAATGACGGAAGTTTGAGGATGTGTATTGATTATAGGAAGTTGAATAAGGTTATAGTGAGGAATAAGTATTCATTGCCTAGGATTAATGATTTGTTTGACCAATTGAGAGGTGCTAGGCATTTCTCTAAGATTGACTTGAGGTCGGGTTATCATCAGTTGAGGATTAAGAATGAGGATATCCAGAAAACAGCGTTTAGAACTCGTTATGTGCACTATGAGTTTCTTGTGATGCCGTTTGGGTTGACAAATGTCTCAGCGGTGTTCATGGACCTAATGCAGAGGGTTCTTAGACCTTTTTTGGATAAGTTTGTGATGGTGTTTATTGATAACATTTTGATTTATTCTCCTACGGAGGAAGAGAATGAGGAACACTTGAGAGTGGTGTTACAGAAGTTGAGGGAAAATCAACTGTATGCTAAATCGAGTAAGTGTGAATTTTGGGCCACGGAAGTGAAGTTCCTAGGCTATGTCATCACTCAAGAAGGGATAGCAGCTGACCACTCCAAGGTTGAGTCAGTTTTGAATTGGGAGAGACCGAAGAATGTGACTGAGATTTGGAGTTTCCTAGGATTGGCAGGTTACTATTGGAGGTTTATTGAGGACTTTTCGAGGGTTGCTTCACAGATGACACAACTTACGAAAAAGGGCACACCGTTTGTGTGGACAGATGAATGTGAGGCCGCATTTGACGAGTTGAAAAAGAGGTTGACAACACCTCCAGTATTAATTATTCCGGAAAGGAATATAGGCTACCAGGTGTATTGCAATGCGTCTGGAGTCGGTTTAGGTTGTGTGTTGATGCAACGGGGCCGAGTGATAGAGTATGGTTCGAGGTTGCTCAAGACACATGAGAGGAATTATCCGGTGCATGACTTAGAGTTAGCAGCAGTGGTGTTTGCACTTAAGCAATGAAGGTATTATCTTTACGGAGAGAGATTTGAAGTGTTCTCGGATCACAAGAGCCTCAAGTATCTATTCACCCAAAGAGAATTGAATTTGCGTTAAAGGAGGTGGGTGTAATACTTGGAGGACTTCGACTTTGATTTACAATACCATCCCGGTAAAGAAAATGTAGTTGCGGATGCGTTGAGTAGGAAGCAGAAGATTGCTAGTCTATTCATGCATGAGTGAGAAATTTTGGAGACAATCAATGAGTTTGGTTTAGAGTTGAAGAGTTAAGGGGAAAAGATGTATTTGTGTTCTATAACTTCGAGACCAAAAATGGTTCAGAAGGTTATAGATGCACATAATGGAGATCATACCTTCGATGTGATTGATGAGAGTCTTCGATGGGTTCGAGGGAATGATGGTGGAGTACGATATGTGGGAAGGTTAGTGGTTCCCGAAGATGATGAGTTGAGACAAGAAATTCTAAAAGAGGCACACCATTCTTGGTTTGCCATGCATCCCGGGGACACGAAGATGTACCGAGATTTGAAGCAGAGTTTCTGGTGGAGGGGCACGAAGGCCGATGTTGCTAGATTTTTGACGAAGTGTCTTACTTGTCAGCAAGTGAAGGCAGAGCATCAGAGACCAGCTGGATTGTTGCAACCCTTACCGGTAGCACAATGGAAGTGGGAGAGGATCACGATAGACTTTGTGACGACGTTGCCAATGACTCAGAGACGGCATGACATGGTTTGGGTGATAGTTCACAGATTGACCAAGTCTGCACACTTCTTACCCATGAACAAGACAGACTCGTTGGAGACCTTCAGTACGATGTATGTCAAGGAGATTGTGAGACTTCACGGAATTCGATTATCTATTGTGTTGGACCGCCCACGGTTCACAAATAGATTCTGGAGTTGTTTACAGGAAGCATTGTGAACGAAGTTGGATTTCTCTACAGCTTATCATCCTCAGAGTGATGGACAGAGTGAGAGAACCATACAGATTTTGGAAGATATGCTACGGGCATGTGTGGTTGACTTTGGAGGATGTAACAACCCACCCCAGTCCTTACTGTGTGGCCGGGCTCATGGACCACTACCCCTAACCCATCTCCTGGCCAGCCTCTCCTGACTACCAAGTGGGTTGTTGAAGGTAGGAGTCGAACTCCTCACCTCCCTTTAACATAGGAGTCTCACCTCATTATGTCACCAACTAAGCCATGCTTAGTTGGTGACATAGGGTGAAAGATTCTCTATGTTAAAGGGAGGTAGGGAGTTCGACTCCTACCTTCAACAACCCGTGCGTAGTCAGGAGAGGCTGGCGCAAGAGGGGTTAGGCTGCCTGGTCCATGGGCCTATCACGTGGATGCTGTGTGCGCTTTGATATAAAATGGCAGTTTTTATGTGACACCCCAGTCCAGGACTGTGCTCACAGGGCTGCGGCCCACTACCCCCAACCTCTCTCTCTGGCCTTCCACGTGGCTCCGCACAAGTATTTCCAAGGTAGGTTGTTGATGAGCCTCGACCCCGAGACCTCACCCTTTAACACCCAGTCCTATGACTCGGATGTCACCACTAGAGCATTATATTAAAGAGCATTTCGATTCCTCATTGGTCATTTTATTTGTGTTTCCGCCTTAATTGCTTCTAAGGGAAAACGAACCTTACTTGTGGAATATTGTTAATTCTTGATGTTGCATGACCTGATTGTGTGTGTTCCATCACCTATGGGCACGATGTGATTTCCGTTCATGCATCATGGTAGTTATGTATATATATGTAGGATGTTCATATATATATCTTTTCGGCATGTCATGGCATAAGTGCATTAGAGTTGCATTGGGGACCGGGTATGGACTCGGGGATCCTTAGGATTCTCGAAAGCTACTTGGAGGGATGACGAGGTGATGAGAGTTACCACCAAGTTATGTGAACTCCATGTAGGGAAACGAACTAGAGGTACGGTTAATGACGGACCTTGTCTGGACTGGTGCGGGCGTGATAGGTTCAAGTAACCGGGTAATCCAATAGAGTTTGATGTTTGGGAGCTTGCTCCTATTCAATATTACATGGATAGCTGGCCATGATATTGATGAGTTGGTGTGGTGAGCTTGCTCACGTTCGATATTACATGGGAGGAGCCATGGTATCGATGAGGTTTGCTCATTGAGGGGATTTCCCAGATTGATGTTCTATGTGATTATTGAGTATACGTGCATGTAATAGATTTCATATTGTTGCATAACCTTTTGTTCGGATTCGGCCTTTAAACGTTTTATACTCTTAACCCTACTGAGCTTCTTGCTCACTCTCTACTTTATATTCCTTCCCACAGGAGATACTGGTACAGGTACCGGTGGAGCGGATCAGTGAGGGCGGGATGTGACATGGATGGCCTTGGGTAAGATGTGGGTGTTAGAGATGTACTCTAGCACGTATTTTGTTTACGATGTATTGATGTTTGTTCATAATATTGTTATAACCGATTGGCACCAAAGGGTGTATGCATGATGTATGCTGAGTATTGATTTTTGGTTATATGATTTTATGAACTTGAGGTTATGATTATTACTATTAGTTTGTACATGCTAGTAGTGGATGACCTGAGGCCCCTAGGATCAGGATTGCATGTGCTTGAGGCCTGAGGCCTAGCTAGGTTGCTAGTGTGATGGATTGAATTTATGGTGCGTGTTTCTAATACAGGCGGGGACTCTCTGATATATGGGGAGATGCCGCCAGATTTCCGGTCTGCCGGATGATCGCACTAGTGGCCTAGGACGGTGCCGGAGGGCACCCGTGGCGTGCCCAGATCAGGGCGCCACAAATTAAGCTTCAACAAATGAATGTATGAATTTTCTCAATAAAATAAGCTTCATAATGATCCAAATAAACTCATGATACTTGATTGATTTTACGTGTAAAGAAATAGGTGACAAGGCACCTCATTGTTGTTTGTAAGCTCAAAGAGCTTCAATGCTTGGACATAGGTCAATCAATATGATATATGCTCAATAAAATTCAAGTAAGCATATAATAAATCATTTAACATATATTTAAATATGCACACAAAATTTCACAGTCATTGGAGTTCAATTGGTCACTCAGTTTCAGCAAGTGATTTCAATGTCTACACCATTATACTAACTTCGATAGAGAAATTGAACATCTTTCGTTCAAATTTGATTCATGATCTCACAGCAATAAATGTTCCCATATGCCTTAATAATATTTTAGAGCAAGAATAAAGTCATTTTCAGATCTTATGAATAAGTTATGACTATTCAACTGACGTGTACACAGTGTGATGTTTGAGCAGTTTTTGTAATCCGAAAATGAACAAGTTCAAATTCATCCAATTAATATTAAATATAATCAAACATGATTCCAAATTATATATAATGATACTTAAATCAATTATCTCCATCATTTTATGCTTTATTCAAATTCATTCAAATATGAGTACAATCAAATAGCACATGACACTAAAAACTGTATAGCGATAAACTTTAATGATTCGGAATTGCTCAACTCTCTCCATGAAGAAAATTTTATAGATTGTCCAATTTGGAAAGATAGTTGATCTTTTGGAAACAAAACAACCTACAGAGCCTATAATCATTAATTTAAATATAAAATAAAAATTGAAAATGTACATCGATAAACTTTCATGGCTCAACATCACTCAACTCTCTGCATGAAGGGACGTTTGATGGTTTTATTTAATTTTGAAGGAAAGTATATATTTTTGCAACAAAACAAGTAAAGGAGCATATACTCATTAATTTAGATAAGAAAATGACAATAAAATGTGTAGACTGATCAAATTTAAGTGTTCAAAATTGCTCAACTCTATCTTGTCAAATTTGGAAAGAATTATATCTTTTGGCAACAAAATAACCTATGGAGCCTATGCTCATTAATTTAGATATAAAATGACAATAAAAACTATACACCAATAAATTTTGATGGTTCAAAATTGTACAACTCTCCCCATGTAGGAAATTTTATAGGTTTTGTTCAATTTGGAAAGAACATTGATCTTTTGGCAACAAAACAACCTACAAAGTCGATAATTGTTAATTTAAACATAAAATAAGAATCGAAAATGTACACCGATCAACTTCAACGGTTCGGAATCGCTCAACTCTCTTCTTGTAGAAACATTTAATGGTTTTGTTTAATTTTGAACAAAAATATATCTTTTGGCAATGAAACAGCATATAGAGCCCATACTCGTTAATTTAGATATAAAATGACAATAAAAAAATGTACTCCGATAAACTTTGATGGTTCGGAATCGCTCAACTTTCTCCACACAGGAAATTTTATAGATTTTGTCCAACTTGAAAATAAAGTTGATCTTGGCAACGAAAGAACCTACAGAGCCTGTAATAGTTCATTTAAATATCAAATACGAATAAAAAATATATACCGATCAACTAGGACATTTCGAAATCGCTTAACTCTCTCGATTAGGGAACATTTAATGGTTTTGTTTAATTTTGAATGAAAATAGATCTCTGGAAATGAAACAACCTACGAAGCCTATACTCGTTAATATAGATAAAAAGTGACAGTAAAATGTGTACACCGATCAACTTTAATTGTTTGAAATTGCTCAACTCACCCCATGCATGAACTTTTAAAGGTTTTGTCCAATGTAGAACGAAAGTAGATCTTTTGGAAATGAAATAGCCTACGGGTGCCTATCATACTGATTAATTTAAAAATAAAACAAAAATAAAATCTGTACATCGATCAACTTTGACGTTTCAGAATTGCTTAACCCTTTTCATGAAACAACTTTTAAAGGTTTTGTCGAATTTGAAATAGAAGTTGATCTTTCGCCAACAAAAGAACCTATGGAGCCTATACTCGCTAATTTAAATGTAAAATGACAATAAAAAGTGTACACTGATCAACATTGATGAATCGGAATTGCCCAACTCTCTTCATGTAGGAACTTTTAAAGGTTTTCTCCAATTTTCAAAAAAAGTGTATCTTTTGACAACGAAACAATCTACGGACGCTATGCTCATTAATTTAAATATAAAATGAAAATAAAAAGTGTACTTATCAAATTTGATGGTTCGAAATTGCTCAACTCTCTTAATCCAAGATCTTTTAAAGGTTTTGTCCAATTTGAAATGAAGGTTGATCTTTTGGCAATGAAACAACCTACAGAGCATTTACTCATTAATTTAGATATAAAATGGCAACAAAAAATGTACACCAATCAACTTTAGTAGTTTGAAATTGCTCCATTCTCTTCATGGAGGAACTTTGAACAGTTTTGTCAAATTTGGAACGAAAGTTTATTTTTTGGAAATGAAACAATCTATAGAGCCTATACTAAATTAGATATAAAATGACAATAAAAACTATACACCAAACTTTGATGGTTCGAAATTGCTCGACTCTCTCAATGTAGAAATTTTATAGATTTTATCCAATCTGGGAAGAAAGTTTGATCTTTTGGCAATGAAACAACCTACAAAGCCTATAATCGTTGATTTAAAGATAAAATAAGAATCAAAAAATGAACACCGATCAACTTTGATGGTTTGAAATCGCTCAGCTCTTTCCATGAATAAACATATAATGGTTTTGTTACATTTAGAACAAAAGTAGATCTTTTGCCAACGAAATAATCTATGAATCCTATACTCATTAATTTAGATAAAAGATGACAATAAAATGTGTACACCGATCAACTTTGATCGTTGGGAATTTCTCAACTATCTCATTGCAGTAACTTTTAAAGGTTTTGTCTAATTTGGAAGAAAAGTTGATCTTTTGGCAAAGAAATCAGCTACCGAGCCTATATTGTAACGCCCCATTTTCGGAACGTCACATAGTGCTAACTGCACCTTCCTAGGTCATCACATTGATCCACTTCCTTAGTCATTAACCCTAGTTCACTCAACCGGGACAACAACCCCAGTCAAAAATCCAGCAGCATATCCTTGTATATCGGGGAATGCCTACCTGTATTAAAATGCAGCAATAATCATAACAATAACATTATAACCTAGCAGGGCCTCCAGCCATCTATCAACATGAAAATTCCAACCTAGCAGGGCCCCAGGCCATCTAGAAGCATGCACAAACTAATTTTCACACAAGTATCTCATTTCACATAACAGAAACAATCCCAAACATCATTTAACAGGACTCTGAGTCTACCCCCGGTTCAAAAGTTACAATCACATAAATTACCTTCTACCCATACCGAAACACAACCACTGGTGCCAACAGTTAATAATCATATATTATCTCATACAAAAAGTGTGGAAATAAACAAAGTGAAACGCACTCACTATTCCCAAATCCTAACCCTCCTCCAAGTGCCATCCATACCACAACTCCGTCTCTACTGGTCCACAACACCGGCACTACTACCAGTCTCACTTGTAGGAAGGAAGGAAAATAAAAGGGAGAGCTAGAAGCTCAGTAGGGTAAAAGAGCGAACAATCATGATAGGCTGAATCCAATAAGAAGGTAATGCAACAATATGAAAACCCAAATGCTCATGTCACATAACACAAGAATAACACTCGAGTGACCTTTATGTGGAAACTAATCATTGTCTCATAATTCCAACTATAACGCCCCGACCCGGGAGGCGCTACTGTTTAAACCTAATTCAACATCTATGAGATGTTAAACCTCCACATTATCACATAAGATTAAATCTTAATTTCTCCTAACGGAATCCATAAATCTCTACCGAAATTTCGGCAGCATCTCCCCGTATATCGGAGAATGCTCACCTGAAATACGCAGTACATACTCAACCAATATATAAGGCCTCCGGCCATCACATCACAAGCAACCACAATCCTAGGCAGGGCCTCAGGCCATCTACAGCATGCATCCGCAATACATAAATAAAGATAATCATCATACATGCAATGTAACCATAAGGTTCACATCCAGGTACAAGAGTCCTATCACAGGACACCCTCCTATCCGTACCAATCACACACGGTCAAGGTGTTCACAACATAACCAACATACACAATCGTAAACTCACATATATAATATCAAACATAATAAAGAAAGTTAATTCTTTATTCTAACCCCATCCTAGTGTTTCCAGGTGACACCATGTCATTCCACCTCCTCCAGATCCGCAGTGTCGATATCTGTACCAGTCGAGCCTGTGTGGAAAGGAAAAAGAGTAAAGGGTGAGCAATGGCTCAGTAGTGGCAAAGAGGATAACCAAATATAATAGTTGAATTTAAAAGATAGGTCAATGCAGCAATATGTCAACTACTATGAACCGCCATAACAAATACTCGTCAAACAATGGTCTCGTTTCCTACCGTGAGTCCCAATAGGATGACGCCTCAGCATTCATTCCCACACATCGATATCAGTGAACACTGCCACCATATGACTCAATAAGGAAACCATGACCAATTACAAGACACCAGTCCTGTCCATACTGACTCGGGTTCCCTAAACCGATTACTCAGAATCTCAGTATGTTGCCTCATATGAGAGTCATTCGATTGTAACCAAGCCGAGGTTCCACAACCCTCCTCCCATATGACGTTCACACAACCTACGGAAGTCACGAATCCATAATCGCACTTCCATGTGGCTCTAATGCAATAATGTCATGTCATGCATTAATATAGCAATAAATGTATCTTAGTTATATATTTAACTAGTCATGATGCATGAATAAGAACCATACTTGCTTGGTATAAGACCAAGCAATCAACCGGGAATGCAAACTAATATTTAGGAAAAATTTGAGAATAACTCTAGGTTCATTTTTTCCTAGGGAGCAAATAGGGAAAAACACAAACACGAATAACAATGAAAATTAAAAATGCATTTTTAGATAATAAGAAAGAATCGAAAGATTGGGCTAGAATCCCCTACCTCAATTCCAAGCAATTGAACTTATTGAAATTTTCCCAAAACCTAGGGGTTCGGTTCCAAGCCTAATATTTGGCAAAAATGAAAACTCACGTCATAACAACGCATTATTAACATCACATTTCTCATAAAAATAACAATTATCACACAAAACTCAAGAATTACCTTCTCTCCCTAGAAAATTCCTTCAAAGCTTGAATATCCACCCAATCTAGTTTTCACTCCAAATCAACAATAGAACCTAGTTATACAACCACAATCATGTATAAAATCAACTTCCTAAAGCCTCTAAACCAATTAATCAAAGATTCCAACAATTCTAAACAAAAACCTAACTTTTGAAAAAAATTAGACAAACTTACCCAAACTCCACTAATCTTCTTGAATCTTGTTAAACACCCTAATCTTACCAATCCAAGCTTGTATCTTCCAAAAAAACCAAGTCTCTTCTCCTTCTATCTTTCTTCCCTCTTTCTCTCTTTCTCTCTCGGCACTTTCTCCTCTCTCGTCACTCTCTGAAGTTTCTAATTTTTTTGTAACAGTGTTACGTAGCAACACCGCTACCCATATTTACTTATCTATTATTTTTTAATTTTTTCTAAAAAAAAAATTACAAAAGCAGCACATGGACATTTGTCCATTTTATATATATATAAAATTTATCGTTTTTATTATATAATTTTCTTAATTCCATTTAATTAATGATTAACTTATCGTCATTCGAATTTAACCTATTTTTTTCGATATTCTTGAACCCGATTTAACAATTTAATTATTATTATTATTGTTTTTTTTCTATTACTTTCTTGGTATTTTCGGGTTGGGTATTAAATCCCTTCCCCCTTAAAGAAATTTCGTCCCTGAAATTTAAAACATACCAATTTCATTGAACAAATGCGGATACTTCTCCTTCATTTTTGACTCAAGTTCCCAAGTGGCTTCTTCCGCCCCATGATACATCCACATCACTTTCACAAGTGGAATTACACTCGACCTTGTGACTTTATCTTTCCAATTCAGAATCTTTATCGGTTGGAGTGTGTAACTCCCATCTTCCTCAACTTCTAAGGTAGTCCAATCCAACACATGTGTAGAGTCTGGCTCATACTTCCGGAGCATAGAGACATGAAACACATCGTGTATCTTTGACAACTTCGGGGGAAGTGCCAAACGATATGCCACAGGTCCGACCAGCTAGAGAATCTCAAACGGTCCCATGAATCTTGGTGCCAACTTCCCTTGCTTGCTGTATCGCTGAATACTGCGTCTCGGACTAACCTTCAGAAATACCTTATCACCAACTAAAAATTCTAGTGGCCTTCTCCTCTGGTCAGAATATGACTTCTGTCGACTCTGATTTGTGAGTAATCGCTTCCTGATCTCCTCAACCCGTTCCTTTGCTTCCTTTACCATATTCAGCCCTGAAACTACTTTCTCTCCCACCTCCGCCAAGCACAATGGTGACCTACAAGGCCTCCCATAAAGTGCCTCAAATGGTGTCGTGTCGATACTGCTTTGAAATGAATTGTTATAAACAAATTCCGCCAAATATATGTACCGGTCCCAGCCACCTCCAAAATCCACTACACATGCTCTAATCATATCTTCCAAAATTTGTATGGTTCTCTCGCTCTGCCTCTTCACTTTGAGGATGATAAGCCGTACTGAAATCTAGTTTTGTACCCAAGACTGCTCCAGAATCTTGAATCGTGGATCTCGATCTGACAAGATATATAAAGGAACTCCATGTAACTTCACAATCTCCTTTACATACAAATTGTTCAAAGACTCCAAAGAATCTGTCTTGTTCATTGGTAGAAAGTGTGCCGATTTGGTCAATTGGTCCACAACTACCCAAACCGTATTGTATTTTCTCTGAGTCATTGGTAGTCCCGTAACAAAGTCCATCGTAATCATCTCCCATTTCCATTGCCCCACCAGTAACGTTTGTAACAACCCTACCGGCTTCTGATGCTCTCCTTTCACCTGTTGGCAAGTTAAACACTTTGCCACAAATCTAGCTACATCAGCCTTCATTCCTCGCCACCAGAAATTTTGCTTCAAGTCTTGATACATTTTTGTCCCGCCTGGATGCATGGCAAACCATGAATGGTGTGCTCCTTTCAAGATCTCTTGACGCAACTGTTCGTTATCGGGAACCACTAACCTTCCCACATATCTTACTCCACTGTCACTTCCGCAAACGCATCCGGAACTCTCATTAACCACATCAAACGTTGGATCTCCCTTTTGAGCATCCATGACCTTCTGTACCATCATCGATCTTGATGTCAAACTACTCAAATATATTTCCTCATCATCCCGTAATTCCAACCCGAACTGATTAATCGTCTCTACCATTTCCCACTCGTGCATGAATATACTAGCTACCCCATGTTTCCTACCCAGGGCATCTGCAACTACATTTGCTTTACCGGGATGGTATTACAAATTGAAGTTGAAATCTTCCAAGTATTCCATCCACCGCCTCTGCCGTAAGTTTAGCTCCTTCTGGGTGAATAGATACTTGAGACGCTTGTGATCCAAAAATACCTCGAAACTCTCTCCGTAGAGATAATATCGCCATTGTTTCAATGCGAAGACAACTGCTGCGAGCTCCAAATCGTGAACTGGGTAGTTCATTTAGTGTGTTTTTAACAACCTCGAACCATACTTCACAACTCTTTCTCACCGCATTAACACACACCCCAATCCAACTCCAGATGCATCACAATACACCTGATAACCCACATATCTTTCAAGAACTACTAACACTGGGGGTGTTGTCAACCTTTTCTTCAAATCTTCAAATGTTGTTTCACACTCGTCCATCCATACAAATGGTGTACCCTTCTTTGTTAACTGGGTCATAGGTGCAGCCACTCTCGAAAAGTCCTGAATGAACCTTCGGTAGTAGTCTGCCAACCCTAAGAAACTTCTTATTTCTGTCACATTCTTGGGCCTCGCCCAATTCAAAACCGATTCAACCTTTGAGTAGTCAACCACTATGCCCTTCTGAGTGATTACATGTGTAATATTCCCGAATTTAGGAAGGCTCAAATGAATAAACAAATAGAGTTAATAAATAAATAAATAGAATTAATAGATGGATACGGGGAAGTTAGGGTAGTACATGAGGAATATGAGGTCAGAAATGTAAAATAGAAGGTGCCAATTAGGAAATAAAAATAAATACAAAAGAAAAGAACAGGGGAGGGGGAAGGCATGGAAATCAAGAAAAAACAAAACAAAACCCTAATTGCTAAGGAGAGAGGAGGCGGCGACGGGAGGCGGAATTTCGGCAACGGCGATCATTTGCGGAGGCGAGGGCACTCGAAGGACAAGCTCGGTGTCAGGAGGCTAGTGGTGTGTGTTTCGAATGGAACCAGTCGTTTTTTGGCTGACAAAAGGAGGAAGAAAGCGCGCGGCTCCGAAGGCTTTGAAGTCAAAATCCGAGCAACTCCGACCCCGAAATAGGTAACGGATGACGACGATGGACTCACTGTGCGGTCTTCTACATTTTCCTAACTGCCATGCCTCTCACCGTGCGGTTTGCGGCGACGACCCGGAAGTGAGACCCAAACGGGTCTGGTGCACGGGGGGAAAGAGGCGGAACTGGGTCAAGCCGACCCGGATGGGTTTGGCAGACCCAGTTCAGATAAATAAATTGATTAATTTTTAATTAATTATAATTTTTAATTAAATTAGGTGTATTAGAATTTCAAGAAGGGACCGATTCATTAGTAATTTATAGGGGAGGTTTGGGAAAGCTAGCAACGGTAAGTAATAATTCACTGCGTTATGGAATTACTGTGATGTGTTGTATTGTGGTGTGGTATGTGGGTAATGGTGAATTAATCGTGAAATTCATGCTATGTGTTTATTGTATACTGTGATGACTGGACTGATAAATATTGTTATGGTGATGAATGAGTTATTTACTGACATGTCATGCATTTCATCATGTATTAAATGGTTAAATGGATGAACTAATGTTTTAAGGACCTGGTATGAGCACTATAGAGGGGGTGTACTGGCATGTGACTGTTGAGGTATATGAAAAGGTGAAAGGAAGGAATTTTTAAACGAAAGGAGTTCTCTGGTAGAACAAAAAATATGGAAAATCCCTACCGGTTGCTCTGTAGTGGTCGCCCAAGGTTAGGGCCCGAGTACTGTAAAAGATGATTTAAATGACAACAATTTTAATTGAGGATCATGTGCATGCATGCATGCATAATTATTGCTTGCTGAGCCCTGGCTCACTAAATTCCATGACGCAGGTAATGAATTCATAGAAGAGTATGTTGATGTAGATCTTGATGTTGGTGTAGCGGATCCGTGATGAAGATGCCCATGTGTCAGGAGTTGGTGCTTAATTTTAAATTAAAGAACATCGAGATGAGAGAAGGATAGTTTTATTATTATTAGTATTATCCGATAATATTTTGCTTATTTTATTAGTTGTTGGATAGAAATAAGTGCTTTTGCGCGGATTCGAAATTTTGAATATTATCTTATCATTATTATTTATGTGAAGATTCTGAATATTGCGATCTTAATTATGGTTAGTGTTCGCGGAAGATGAATGTATTTTATATATATTTATATGTAGGTATATATATATATATATACAGGGGTTGACTGATAATTATGGGTAGCGTTCCGTATAATAGACTAATATTGGAACCTCAGAGAACGGGGCGTTACAGTTGGTATCAGAGGACAACGGTCCTATAATAAGTACATGAATGAAATCAATAAATGTTAGGATCAGTAGAGGCACATGGGCATCTAGGACCCGCATGACCACCATCAAGTAAGTGTTCTTTTAGTTTATGTTATTTTATTTTTATCGATGTGTTACCGACTTGATTAATTGAGCATGCTACGATATATTGACATGAGCTGATTTACCTAACTTGTATATGTGTGATTTACTTTATGACAACACTAAGAATGGGTATTGATATTATCATATGTTCTGTAGTAGTAATGGATGGTGAATGATTCAGTTTAGATATGGTGAAAACGAGGAAGTGTTGAGGGGTAGGATCCTCAGTAGGGGGCCGAAGGAGTACTACAACCTTAAGAGGGAACCCACCTGGTCGACTGAGTGTTATGTGGAGTTTTTGACAGGAGTGTTGAAGTCTCTTGAGGTTGAATACGTGCTACCGCCAACATCTAAAGTAAAGCTACTACTAAGCAAAATGACTGTAGGTGAGGTCACACTCCTGAAAATGATGTGGAGGAGTCTGAAGAGGCAACCAATTGTGGAAGGCAATCTGTTTGAGGCGTTGATAGGCATGTATAAGGCATACTATCAATATAAGTCTCTTAGGGTAGTAGTCGAAGGAATATGAACGTATTGGGAGGAAGAGTATTAATTAGGGATTTTAGATTCAAGAAGAACTAGGAATAAAACGTCTATGTTATTAGTGATATTAGTAGAACGAATAAAGTTGGAATGCATAGGAATGATTGGATTATCAAACATTTAATGTTATGGGGAATAAATTGATTACTTAAATTGAATTTAATCTTATTTTATTACTATTATTATTATTTTTTTGTTGTTGTTTTGTTATCTGTTTCATTGTGCCTCTTCTAGTTAAGACTTATGTTATGTACTTGTTGTGATGTTTGGGCTTGGCATACACGTGAAATGATTAATGATTATGTTGTGAAGTGCTACATGTATGGTATGATATAAATGGAAGGATAAAATGAACTACGTATGTATACACTTAATGGGTTGTGCGTATGGAATGCATGT
The DNA here is from genome assembly GCA_963580455.1 of Euonymus europaeus. NCBI lineage: Eukaryota > Viridiplantae > Streptophyta > Magnoliopsida > Celastrales > Celastraceae > Euonymus > Euonymus europaeus. The sequence goes on from OY756965.1 coordinate 13,010,900, forward strand.
ACATAGCAAAATGAACCGCATCGGGTTTGTTAGGAGGAATGACAATGACCTTGAGGGGGTTGTGAACGAGCAAGGCATGACTAGTGAGGGAAAAGGTGCTACGACCTCTAGAAGTAACGAAGTAAGGAATCAAGAAATGATGGCCCGCATGCTGGATATGATACAACAACAACAGCAACATGCAGAACAGATGCGGAGGCTCGTGGAAGTGCAACACCGACCTCATCTAAGGATGGACGCTATTGAACGATTCCGGAAGCTTAACCCAAAGGAGTTTGAGGGTGGTATTGACCGAGCAGTGGCTGAAGAATGGATACGATCACTGGAGGTTATTTTTGGGCATTTGGGGCTAACAGATGCCGAGAAGATACAATGTGCCACTTTCATGCTAACTACACATGCCCGTGACTGGTGGGATGGGGCCAAGATAGTGGTGAATGGGATTGACCTTACATAGGAGAAGTTTAAGGACATGTTTGATAGCAAGTATTTTTCCAAAGATGTAAAGGACATGAAGGTCAAGGAGTTTTTAGAACTCAAACAAGGAAGCATGACCGTAGTGGAGCTGGTTCGGAAATTTGAACAGGGGTGCAGATTTGTTCCTTATTTAGCTGGAAGTGCAGAGTTAAAGAAGGACCACTTTTTAAGGGCATTGAATCCTAGAGTTAAGAGTATGGTGAGAATGACTACAGCAGCAACATATGAAGACATGGTGAACAAAGCGATGATGGCTGAGGAGGATCAGAAAGACATTGTGAAGGATATACAGCAACAGAGACAAACAAGCAAGGTGTTCATTCCTAGTAAGCCAACGAGACCATGGAGCCCTACAGAGCAAAGTGCTAGTCAAGGAGGCAGCAAGAAACCAAGAACGATGGCAGAGACAACAACAACTAATGTGGTGAGGACCAGGACGGACAATCGACCAATGTGCACTAAATGTAACAAGGCACACACTAGAGAATGCTTGGAGGGATCTAACACTTGCTACTGATGTAAGGAGAAAGGACATTTCACAACGGAGTGTCCCAAACGCTCCACTGACCATAAAAAGGTGTCAGCTAGGGTGTTTGCAATGACACAGAACTAGGCAGATCACGAGGACGCTGCAGCAATAAGCGGTAACACATCTATCTTTGGACTTATTGCATACACTCTGATTGATTCTGGTGCTACGCATTCTTTTATTGCAAGTTCAATAGTAAAGAGATTAGGAGTGTTGCCTAAAAACATAGCCATAGGGTACTCTGTTTCTCTTCTGTCAGGTGAATTTATGGAGTCTAATCAGGTAGTAAAGAATTGCCCTATACAAATTGAGAACACGATCTTGATTGCTAATTCGATAGTATTGCGCTTGGAAGAGTTTGAAGTAATACTTAGAATGGATTGGTTAGCCAAGTACCATGCCACTATTGATTGTAAGGAGAGAAAAGTAACGTTAATACCAGTCGAGGGAGAACAATTGGAGTTTAAAGCTGATAGGAGAAAAAAACAAATGGCGGTCATTTTAGCAATTAAGGCTAGGAAGTTTCTAAATGGAGGATGTATGGGGTATTTAGCTAGGGTGATTGTAACTAAGAATGCATTGACAACATGAGTGGAGGATATTCCAGTAGTGAGGGACTATCCTGAGTTATTTCCAAATAGCTTAACCACCTTACCCCCAGACAGGGAGATCAACTTCGAGATTGATCTAGAGCCTGGTACGGCTCCAATATCAAGAGCACCATACAAGATGGCACCAACAGAATTGAAGGAATTGAAAGTAGAGTTGGAGGAATTAATAGAAAAAAGGGTTTATTCGCCCGAGTCATTCACCTTGGGGAGCTCCGGTGCTATTTGTAAAGAAGAATAACGGCTCTTTAAGATTGTCCATTGATTATAGGGGATTGAATAAGGTGACAATCAAAAATAGGTACCCGTTACCCCGCATTGATGACCTGTTTGACCAATTACAAGGTGCGACGGTGTTCTCCAAAATTGACTTGCAATCGAGATACCACCAACTGAGAGTTAGGGAGGAGGACGTTAAGAAAACTGCTTTCAGAACTCGATATGGCCACTATGAGTTTATGGTGATGCCATTTGGACTAACCAACGCACCCGCAGCATTTATGGATCTGATGAACCGGGTGTTTAGAAATTATATAGATCAGTTTATTATCGTGTTTATCGATGACATATTGGTTTATTCAAAAAGTAAAAAGGAACACAAGGAACATCTAAGGGTTACCCTACAAATATTGAAAGAGAATCAGCTCTACGCCAAGCTCAAGAAATGCGAGTTTTGGTTGAAGCAAGTGGGGTTTTTGGGCCATGTGGTTTCCGAAGAAGGCATATTAGTGGATCCCAATAAAATAGAGGCGGTGGTAAAATGGCCAGTACCAAGAAACGTTACGGAAGTTCGAAGTTTTCTGGGGATAGCAGGGTACTATAGAAGGTTTGTAAAGAATTTTTCTAAGATAGCGATGCCGCTAACAACCTTGACGAGGAAAAACACGAGATTTTTATGGGACGAGAAATGTCCAAAAAGTTTCAAAGAATTGAAAGAGAGGTTAGTGACGACACCTATACTGACAGTACCTGATGGACGAAGTGGGTTTGTGGTATATAGTGATGCCTCCAAAACTGGGTTAGGGTGTGTATTAATGCAAAATGGAAGGGTAATAGCTTATGTGTCAAGACAGTTAAAGGAATATGAGAAGAACTATCCAACTCATGACCTGGAATTAGCTGTAGTAGTATTTGCATTGAAGATATGGAGACATTACTTGTATGGGGAGAGATGTGAGATTTATACAGATCACAAGAGTCTGAGGTACTTGTTTACGCAAAAGGAATTGAATATGAGGCAGCGAAGATGGCTAGAATTGGTAAAGGATTATGATTGCATCATCAATTACCACCCTGGTAAGACCAATGTGGTAGCTGATGCGTTGAGCAGGAAGACGAACTTAGCTTTGCTACGGATTCAACCAGGAATAATGAGGGACTTAAAGAGTCTGGAATTGGAAATAGTTCCATGGGGAAAAAAAGCATATTGTCGGCGATCAGCATACAACCAACATTGGTGGATCAAATTAAGAAGAAGCAACTCGAGGATGGGGAGTTGACTAAGCAGAAATCAAAAGTAGAGGCAGACAAAAACACTGACTTCATAGTGGATAATGAAGGTGTTCTGAGGTTTCGAGGAAGATTGTGTGTTCCGAATAATGCAAAGATCAAAAAGGAAATTCTAAGGGAAGCTCACTGTACTCTTTATTCTGTACATCCTGGGAGTACAAAAATGTATCAAGATTTGAAGCTACACTATTGGTGGCCGGGCATGAAAAGCAGTGTAGCGGAATTTGTAGCGAAATGTTTAACGTGTCAAGGAACCAAGGCAGAACACCAGCGGCCTTTGGGAACACTACAACCACTGGAAATTCCCCGATGGAAATGGGAGCATATTACGATGGATTTTGTAGAAGGATTGCCAAAGTCGGAGAAGGAAAATAATTCAATTTGGGTAATAGTGGATCGACTCACCAAAAGCGCTCACTTCCTAGGAGTGAAAACTACTTTTACCATGGATCAATACGCCAACTTGTATGTGAAGGAGATAGTAAGGTTACATGGGGTCTCAATTTCCATAGTGTCAGACCGTGATCCTAGATTCACTTCTAAGTTTTGGAATAGTTTCAACGGGGTGATGGGCACCAAACTGGAATTTGGAACAGCCTTTCATCCTGAAAGTGATGGGCAATCAGAAAGGGTGATTCAAATACTAGAAGACATGCTAAGGGCCTATATAATGGAGTGGCCGAGAACTTGGGAACGGTATTTACCACTGGTAGAATTCTCTTACAGTAACAGCTATCAGGCTAGTATTGGCATGGCACCGTATGAGGCATTATATGGCAGAAAATGCAGATCACCGATTCATTGGGATGAAGTAGGTGAAAGAATATTGTTGGAAGGACAGCTTGTCGGACCAGAAATTTTACAGGAGACCAAAGTTGTGGTGGAAAGAATTCGAGACAAGATCAAAGTGGCACAAAGTAGACGGAAAAGCTATGCGGACAGAAGACGAAAGGAATTGGAGTTTCAAGTCGGAGACCGTGTATTTCTGAAAGTGGCACCCATGAAGGGTGTTATGAGGTTCGGGAAAAAGGGAAAACTAAGTCCACGTTACATAGGACCTTTTGAAATACTTGACAAAGTAGGAACACGTGCGTACCGATTGACGTTATAAGAGGGGAAGACTGTAATATTCACGAATTTAGGAAGGCTCAAATGAATAAACAAATAGAGTTAATAAATAAATAAATAGAATTAATAGATGGATACGGGGAAGTTAGGGTAGTACATGAGGAATATGAGGGCAGAAATGTAAAATAGAACGTGCCAATTAGGAAATAAAAATAAACACAAAAGAAAAGAAAAGGGGAGGGGGAAGCCACGAAAACCAAGTAAAAACAAAACAAAACCCTAATCGCTAAGGAGAGAGGAGGCAGCGACGGGAGGCGGAATTCCAGCAACGGTGACCATTTGCGGAGGCGAGGGCACGGGAAGGACGAGCTCGGTGTCAGGAGGCTAATGGTGTGTGTTTCGGACTGAACCAGTCGTTTTTCGGCTGCCAAAAGGAGGAAGAAACTCCGACCCCGAAACAGGTAACGAACGACGATGATGGACTCATTGTGGGGTATTCTACAATGTCCTAACTGCCATTTTTCTCACCGTGCGATTTGCGGCGACGACCCGGAAGTGAGGCCTAAACGGGTCTGGTGCACGGGGGGGGGGGGGGGGGGGGGCAGAGGCGGAACCGGGTCAAGCCGACCCGGATGGGTTTGGCAAACCCGGTTCAGATAAATAAATTGATTAATTTTTAATTAATTATAAATTGTAATTAAATTAGGTGTATTGGAATTTCAGGAAGGGACCGATTCACTAGTAATTTAAAGGGGAGGTTTGGGAAAGCTAGCAACGGTAAGTAATAATTCACTGCGTTATGGAATTACTGTGATGTGTTATATTTTGGTGTGGTATGTGGGTAATGGTGAATTAATCGTGAAATTCATGCTATGTGTTTATTGTATACTGTGATGACTGGACTGATAAATATTGTTATGGTGATGAATGAGTTAATTACTGACATGTCATGCATTTCATCATGTATTAAATGGTTAAATGGATGAACTAATGTTTTAAGGACCTGGTATGAGCACTACAGAGAGGGTGTACTGGCATGTGCCTGTTGAGGTATATGAAAATGTGAAAGGAAGGAATTTTTAAACGAAAGGAGTTCTCTGGTAGAACAAACAATATGGAAAATCCCTACCTGTTGCTCTGTAGTGGTCTCCCAAGGTTAGGGCCCGAGTACTGAAAAAGATGATTTAAATGACAACAATTTTAATTGAGGATCATATGCATGCATGCATAATTATTGCTTGTTGAGCCCTAGCTCACTAAATTCCATGATGCAGGTAATGAATTCACAGAAGAGTATGCTGATGTAGATCTTGATGTTGGTGTAGCGGATCCGTGATGAAGATGCCCATGTGTCAGGAGTTGGTGCTTAATTTTAAATTAAAGAACAACGAGATGAGAGAATGATAGTTTTATTATTATTAGTATTATCTGATAATATTTTGCTTATTTTATTAGTTGTTGGACGGAAATAAGTGCTTTTGCGCAGATTCAAAATTTTGAATATTATCTTATCATTATTATTTATGTGGAGATTCTGAATATTGCGATCCTAATTCTGGTTAGTGTTTGCGGAAGATGAATGTATTTTATATATATTTATATGTAAGTATATATATATATATATATACAGGGGTGGTCTAATGATAGATGTTAATTATGGGTAGCGTTCCGTATAATAGACTAATATTGGAACCTCAGAGAACGGGGCGTTACAACATGTCCCAAAAATTTCACTTCTGTGGCCCAGAACTTGCTGGGTTTCAATATCTCATACACAGCGAAAGTTTAAAATTTTATTGAAACCCTCCAGAGAATCCATGTGAAAGGGCATAAATCGGTGATGAGAAGTTACCTCTTGAAGTGCAGAAAACAACCGATTGCTTGGCTTGCTTGGCTTGAATGATTCGAATCAATCCGCGCTATCCAACCGAACAGCACGCCTCTATGGTATCCACACGAACAAGCCAAAGATCGCCTCTTCACGTTATGCTAGTAACTAGGAGAAGGAGCTCCAATCCGGTTTTTCTCTCAACTCACCAAGAAGTTCGGCACACCAAGAGTTGTATTCACTCCTAGGGTTACTCTAACCCTAAATATTCCATGAGTCAAGTAAAACCGAAAAAGCCCAAACCTCCTTGAAGAAAGAAGCCCACGTTTTTGGGCTCTTGACCATGTTCAATTAATCTTATTAATTAAACCGGTAATGGACCTTACATAAAGCCCTAAGCCCAAACGTAATATGTTATTCTTAAATAACATAATCTCTGACTTATTCTATGTGTGTGACCCTATAGGTTCTCGTTATGTTAGCAGTGAAACTAAAATCATATTCTAGCATCACAAACAATGAGAGGTATCTAGCAACACATCATTGTTACCCAAATAACGAGAATGTCAATGATTCGACATAACCTTTATTTATGACCAATTTATATGTAGTCCCTTTGTCCTTAATATCTTGATTAACATCGAGGCATGGAATGTGTCATCCTCGTATATGTTAATCTATGTGTTTCTTGATTCCGAGTAGACTATTTAAAAAACAAACGAAATCAATATCACATATTGATTCATGTGAGCACGGCCATGCATTTCTAAGTCTCACTCAATCAAGGGGCCCACGGATATCACTCCTGTTATATAGAAGGGACAAATACCATCTAGGTCACTCACATCCCTCCACATTGATTCGTGATATACCCAATCACTGACTTTATAGCCAACCCTTTTACAAGTGACGTTCGACAGTATCAAAGTGTATAACTCCTCATGTTGGGAACCGTAGTGATTTCAGGTTAAAGGAAAACATATATCATTGTCACTATGAGAATAACTTATGACATTCATATAACAATCCATGCAGTATTCTCATGTTGGGTCTGTCCAGTACTTCCCGTTCTCTAACAAGTACCTATGTATTGATTTGATATCTCATATCCATGACTCGCAAGATTTAGTCATCAATCAACGTACATACTAGTCTCAACGTATTAATGTTATCCCATTTAACAATAATACTCGACTAGGGACATTTAGGAATAGTGTTCTATATACATCTATGATGATCTCACGTTCAAGTCACACACTTGAAGTCTCATAGCATCGAACCAACTATTCTAGGGATATTTATCATAATCATTTATATAGTGCATATAAATAATTCATAACAAATAAAGTACCTCAATATAACATAATAAATGTACGCTAATACAATCATCCCATGATCGGCTCCTAGAGCATACACCAACAGAACTCACACTTGCTCAGTTTGGCATACAATTGATTTTCCCTCAATGTCTGCAGAATCACCCTTAAATGTTCTTCATGCTCCTCTTCTGTGGCAGAGTAGATCAAGATATCGTCTATGAACACCACCACAAAATTATCCAGAAACGGCCTAAGAACCCGTTGCATCAAATCCATAAATACCGCCGGGGAATTAGTCAATCCAAACGGCATTACCAAGAACTCATAATGCCCGTACCGAGTCCTAAACGCTGTCTTCTGAATATCCTCATCCTTAATTCGTAGTTGATGATATCCTTATCTCAAGTCAATCTTGGAGAAATGCTTAGCAACCCTCAGTTGGTCAAATAGATCATTGATCCTAGGCAACAGATACTTGTTCTTCACAGTCACCTTGTTCAGTTACCTATAATCAATACACATCCTCAACGAACCGTCTTTCTTCTTCACAAATAATACTAGTGCTCCCCACGGGGACACACTCGGCCTAATAAATCCTAAATCCTGCAACTATTCTAGTTGCGTCATCAATTCTTTCAACTCTGCTGGAGCCATTCGATAAGGCATAATCGATATCGGTTTCACATTCGGATGCAGCTCTATAGCAAAGTCAATCTCCCTCTTTGGCGGTAATCCTGGCAACTGCTCTGGAAATAAATCTATGAATTCCTCCACTACCCGAATCGGTGCAATGAAGTCGCCCTTAGGTGCTGAAGTCATCAAGCTTGCAAGCCCACAGTCTTGATACGAAGGATTTTCCAAGAAATATGGACAAGGAATCCCTTTCGATCCCTTCAACACAATCACCCCTCCCTCGGGTACTCTAAGCGTAATTTTCCTCTCCCAGAAATCTAGGAAACCGTGATGCTTTGTCAACCAATCTACTCCAAGGATTATGTCAAAATCCTTGAAGTACATCACATAAAAGTCGGCCTTAAGAGATATCTCTCCAAACCGACATTCACATCCAAAAATTACTCCTTCTAAAGAAGTGAAATACCCAAATGGCGAAGACACAGTAAACATACGTCTTATAGGTGAAATTTCTAACCCTAGTGAATGTGCCAAACAACTAGTCATGAATGAGGATGTAGCCCCCGAATCAAACAACAACCTCGCCCAACAATTTGAAATAAGAAATGTACCTCCAATGAAATTAGGGTGCTCTGGTGTCTCTTGGTGTCCCAAAGAAAATGCTCATGCTTGACCCAGAATTGGTTGCTGCTGTTGAATCTGCTGCTGCGGTCTACCACCTCGTCCTCTCCCTCCAGCTGGAACTGTAAAAGGCAGAGCTGGAACTCTTGCTGGAGGTGGTAATCCCGATGCCTGAGACTGTGCCTGCTATTTGGTAACACCACTCTGTGGACACTCATTCCTCATGTGCCCTATCAAATTATATCCAAAGCATCTTGGACTCGTAGTCGTGCATTGATCCTTCTTATGCCCCTCTTTACCACATCGAAAACATGTGATATTTCCACCATGTGGCCTAGGCCCCTTGCCTCGGTCCTCTTTCTGATTGTGTGAGTTAGTTCTCTGTTTCTTTTTACTACCTCCACCTGTGGATAAAGATGTCCGTCTTTTCTGGGCGTCCCAATACCGTCGAGAGTTTCTCTTTTTCTGTTCAAACCTCAATGTCATATTCACTGTCTCAACATAGGTCTGAACTCTAGTAGCAAGCACCATTTCACTCAGACTTGGAATCAATCAATCACAATATCTCTCCGCCTTGCTTCCCTCATCAAGAGCAAACTTCCTACCATACTTATACAGCTCCTCATACCTCTTGGTATACTGTGACACCGTCATGTCTGGTGTCTGTACAAACTCCAAATATTGTTTGGCCTGATCAGCCTGAAAAGTATATGGAACAAACCGCTCTGTAAACAATAATTCAAAAGAAGCCCAAGTCAGTTCATACTTTCTCGAGCCTAAGGAATTCCACCAATCATAGGCATCACCTCTCAAATAATAAAACACCAGCTTCACCCTCCGGTCATCCGGTATGGCTAAAGTGTCAAATCTTGCTCCAAGTTGATACACCCATTCTTCAGCTTCTCGACCTTCCCCCTCTCCGGAAAAGATAAGAGGAGTTGTCTTTCTCAACTAGTCAACCTCGTACATTTCCCTACACAATCCTTGCATTGATCCTGTTTCGGTACCAGCTCCTGAAGCCTGCCCTTCAGTACGAGCCTCAGGTGTTTTAGCAAGCTGGTTCGTCACCACTTGAGTTAGGTTTATCATGGCACTTGCCAATGCTTCTAATGTCACTGGTTGACCCCCCAAGATGGTAGGAGCAACCTGCACCACCGGAGGTGCCTCCACATGCACTGGAGCAACCCTTGGAGCCGTCTCCTATCCCCCGATCTATATATCATCACCCAATTGTTGTTCTTCCAGCACTGTATCCTCCCCCATGATCTCTGTACCCAACCCTGGTACTGATCCCTGTGTGCTAGGAGTGCGCCTAGTAGTGCGCGTTACTCCTCTCCCATGACTTCGTCCTCGGCCCCGAGGTCTATCACCTCTTCCCCCATCCGTAGGGGTCTTAGTCGTAGCTCTCGACGCTTGCGTCATCCTATGAGTGTCCATCTATGCCACAATAATACTATTTAATACAAAATGGAAAACGAGGATTTAAGGGGAAAGAGTACGTACCGGAACTGCAGAGGTCGTGACATGGTCTGGAGACTACTAACATACAACTAGGACCCAACCCTAGATCCTACGTAGAGCCGAACCTCACTCTAATACCAAATTGTAACGCACCGACCCGGGAGGCGCTACTGTTTAAACCTAATTCAACATTTATGAGATATTAAACCTCCACATTATCACATAAGATTAAATCTTAATTTCTCCAAACGGAATCCTTAAATCTCTACCTAAATTTCGGCAGCATCTCCCCGTATATCGGAGAATGTCCACCTGAAATACGCAGCACATACTCAACCAATATATAAGGCCTCCGGCTATCACATCACAAGCAACCACAATCCCAGGCAGGGCCTCAGACCATCTACAACATACATCTGCAATACATAAATAAACATAATCATCATACATGCAATGTAACCATAATGTTCACATCCAGGTATAGGAGTCCTATCACATGGCACCCTCCTATCCGTACCAATCACACACCGTCAAGGTGTTCACAACATAACCAACATACACAATCGTCAACTCACATATATAATATCAAACATAATAAAGAAAGTTAATTCTTTATTCTAACCCCATCCTAGTGTCTCCAGGTGGCATCATGTCATTCCACCTCCTCCAGATCCGCAGTGTCGGTATCCGTACCAGTCGAGCCTGTGTGGAAAGGAAAAAGAGTAAAGGGTGAGCAATGGCTCAGTAGGGGCAAAGAGGATAACCAAATATAATAGCTGAATTTAAAAGATAGGTCAATGTAGCAACACGTCAACTACTATGAACCACCATAACAAATACTCATCAAATCGTGGTCTCGTTTCCTACCGTGAGTCCCAATGGGACGACGCCTCGACATCCATTCCAACACATCGATATCAGTGAACACTGCAACCATACGACTCAATAATGAAACCATGGTCAATTACAAGACACCAGTCCTGTCCATACTGACTCGGGTTCCCTGAACCGATTCCTCAGAATCTCAGTATGTTGCCTCATATGCGAGTGATTCGATTGTAACCAAGCCGAGGTTGCACAATCCTCCTCCCATATGACGTTCACACAACTTACGGAAGTCACGAATCCATACTCGCACTTCCATATGGCTCTAATGCAATAATGTCATGTCATGCATTAATATAGCAATAAATGTATCCTAGTTATATATTTAACTAGTCATGATGCATGAATAAGAACCATACATGCTTGGTATAAGACCAAGCATTCAACCGGGAATCCAAACTAATATTTAGGAAAAATTTGAGAATAACTCTAGGTTCGTTTTTCCATAGGGAGCAAATAGGGAAAAACACAAACAGGAATAACAATGAAGATTAAAAACGCATTTTTAGATAATAAGAAAGAATCGAAAGATTGGGCTAGAATCCCCTACCTCGATTCCAAGCAATTGCACTTATTGAAAATTTCCCAAAACCTAGGGTTTCGGTTCCAAGCCTAATATTTGGCAAAAATCGAAACTCACGTCATAACAACGCATTATTAACATCACATTTCTCATAAAAAAAACAATTATCACACAAAACTCAAGAATTACCTTCTATCCCTAGAAAATTCCTCCAAAGCTTGAATATCCACCCAATCCAGTTTCCACTCCAAATCAACAATAGAACCTAGTCATACAACCACAATCATGTATAAAATCAACTTCCTAAAGCTTCTAAACCAATTAATCAAAGATTCCAACAATTCTAAACAAAAACCTAACTTTTGAAAAAAATTAGACAAACTTACCCACACTCCACCAATCTTCTTGAATCTTGTTAAACACCCTAATCTTACCAATCCAAGCTTGTATCTTCCAAAAAAACCAAGTCTCTTCTCCTTCTATCTTTCTTCCCTCTTTCTCTCTTTCTCTCTCGGCATTTTCTCCTCTCTTGTCACTCTCTGAAATTTCTAATTTTGTTGTAACAGTGTTGCGTAGCAACACCACTACCCACATTTACTTATCTATTATTTTTTACTTTTCTTTTCTAAAAAAACTAACAAAAGCAGCACATGCACATTTGTCCATTTCATGGCAAAACAATTTGGACATTGGTCCAAATTTCGAGCCCACTTTCGGTGGCAAATCCATGCCCACCGAAAGTGGGTCTTATATATATAATTTATTATTTTTATTATATAATTTTCTTAATTCCATTTAATTAATGATTAACTTATCGTCATTCGAATTTAACCTATTTTTTTTTATATTCTTGAACCCGATTTGACAATTTAATTATTATTATTATTATTGTTTTTTTTCTATTACTTTCTTGATATTTTCGGGTTGGGGTATTACATGGCTTAGTTGGTGGCATAGGTTCCTAAAGGCCCTATGTTAAAGGGAGGTCAGGGGTACGAGTCCTCGCTCCACCAACCTACCTGGAGTCAGTGAGGCTGGACAGGAGATGGGTTGGGCTGTCTGGGCCATGGCCCAGGGGAGTAGGTAAAGGCCACTGGACTGGACCATTGGGTGCCTTATGAGTGGAAAGTGTGACGCCCTGACCCGGAATTCACGCACTGAGCCGGGAGCGCCACTTTAGGCGTGTGCCCCGTCACTAAGGACCTCACCACACGTCAATCTAACCCCGGATTCTAACAGAAATCCGACAGCACCTCCCCGTATATCGGAGGGTGCCAACCTAGAGTCACACCTCACTTAGCACATAAAAGATAATCAATAACAATCAGAGAAGTTCCGCAGCCTAACAGGGCCTCTGGCCATCTATCCACATTCACACACTAGGCAGGGCCTCAGGCCTCCTAATCGCATGCAATCGATAAGCAAAACATATTCATATCAATAATATCATCGAAGACTATCAAAGTCTATCAATCCGGACCCAAGGTCCACTATCTAGGTACGGGAGTCCCGATCTCACGGCATACCTCCCGACCATCCATCTAACATACCGAAAAGGTATTTAAACAACATAATAATCAACCAATTAAAGTACTATATGTACTTAATTCATAACCAAGGTTCTCAAACCATCGAATACAAATCCTAGTGCTCCTAGGGTGGCCTTCCATGTCACGCGGCCTCCTACTGATCCGCAGCCTGGTTCTCAGCACCAGTCTCACCTGAAGGATACAGAAAAGGAATAGGGTGAGCAGGAGGCTCAGTAGGGAAAATAAGATGAATCATAAAGAATGTAAAGGCTGAATATTGAAACAAGCTCAATGCAGCAACATGACATCCTAAAATGTCACAACAATGCATAACCTCGGGCTACACCCTACAGCGCCTGACACAAGGCAACGAATATTCCAGAAAATCATCGGAACCCTTGCACTTTGCCCCGAAACGACTATAGGTGCACCTACATAATGGAAATCCCGATTCCGGCAACAATGTGCCCATTCGGTATCCAACATCATCACAAAAGTATAAACTAAGGGTACTACGAGTCCATACTCGTAGAACCAATGCATCTATAATTCATGCCCAATAATGTCATGCAAAAGAAGTTCGTATATATAATAATCCTATATAAATACATAACTACATGATGCATGAACGAGGTTTATCATGCTCAATAATGTCATGAGCTTTATTCTTACACATAACCTAGACCACCTGCAACTAACCTTATGTGACACAATGCTTGTCTTCAAACACTAATTCCTCCTCAGATTCTTCTTCAGAATCTTCCTCAAACCTCTCTGAATCCCTGACCTGACTTGCCAGGACTTCATTCTCATTTCGTAACCCTCTGTTCTCATCCCTAAGATGCATAATTTCACGTCGGAGTCTTCGAGTCTCATGTTGTTGAATCTTTAGACTGCTGCTTTCCCCGTAGTTGTAACCCGCTATTTCCACATAATGATCATTTCTCAACTTATGAAGCATAAGCCGAGCACATTCTTCCTTGGCATCCTGTTTCCCACCATTAAAAGTGGTTCATGCTCTAATCACGCATCCCAAAGCACCCAACTCAACGTCTGGGTTTTGCAAAGTGACTTTTGTTCTAACACATGAAGGTTCCCTCACCGTTTTATAACATGGAGGAGGCATTCCATGACTGGAAGCAAACCCCTCTAGCACCCTCACTGAACAACCCTGGGTGTTCTCTCCACTCGCCATTTTCCTAAATGATATGGTCATTCACCTTGTTTCGCCTCCATATATATAGTCTAAATGCCTAACACGTTTCTTGCAACCCCTACAACCTTAGGTAACATTGCACCAACTTGCAACCCCATAAACGACCCTAGCCTTTTCAGCTACTCCATATCATGTCTCTATTTCTTGTGGTGCTCCAAACATCCATGCAGATTTTGCTTCACTCAAATCCTCTTTAATTGTACCACAAAATCTATATTATCTCTGAAAGATTCCTAGCAAATCCATTTGCCTTCCCCGAATCTTCAATGTCAGTAATAATTCCATCTTGCTACTATTTGTTCACAGGACAACTAGTCTATGCTAGTGTGTACTCCAAAGCCTCGATAAAACTTCATATTACTCTGGGATTATTCGGTCCCTCCTACTCTGTCCACCATTACTATTATCAAATTTAATAAATGCATTCTCTAAATATCCAATCTCTTCTGTAAATAGCTGGCGGTTACTCACCTTTAGTTCTAAAGCATTCATGCTTTGCCATCATATTCCATTTAGTAGAGAATATTTATCCTATTGACATTCGAAGTAAACACCCAATGTCTAAACTCTTCACCAACGATGTCCTAATCAACACCATTAATCTCCATTTCTTTACTATTTAGTGTTAGTAATAAAAAACATCAACAACTACCAAACATTTAGTTCCTCTCACAATTTGAGACCATTTATCTTATTCTCAAGCGGATTATTTTCGCCCCATCATTCTGTACACAAATGTTATTCATTTGTTCCTAAATAAATATTTATTCCCTTTCTACATCCAGATCTTAAGGAATTTTGTTTTCCCCAAATTTTACTTACTTTTATAATCGTCAGGATTATCTTCCTCAAGGATGCTAATCCTATTTCCAAGTCCCTCTCAATGGACTCTAATTAATAATTTTATCATGGAACTGGATAACTCTTAGCTATAACCATTCGTCATGAAGCTTCCATGACTCTTCACTAAACTCACCATCACATTAATTTTTTTTTTCATCATCATTTTTTTTTTCATCATTTTATACGAGGGTCACCAAGACTCCATCTCCTAGCTTACACACACCACCCCAACAATCTCCCTTTCGAGTAATGTTACGCCTCGAACTGACTGGACTGTTGGGTGCCTTATGGGTGGTAAGGGCCGAAACTTATAAAAAAGCAATTTTTCTGTGATAGCCCAACCCGAATTTATTGACACCACCGATGGTCACTAATTTTACACAAGCTCATGGGCCACTACCCCCAACCCGTCCCCAGCCCACTAGTATTTCAAGTGACTGAGAGGTTGTTGCTAGGCTTCGAACAAATATTTACTATAACAATTCAACAACATCCTAGATATCCCTCGGATGCTTCGATGTGTTCTACTATCAATCTATCATTTATACTTCTTATACCCAATAGGTTTTTCTCGACATTTATTCATTTCCACAAATATCATTTCAATTGACACAAGTCAATTACCACCTAAATTACATTGACTTCCAATACCATTTCATAGTATACTATCAACTATAGATCACCAATCCATTTCCAATCCCAAACCACCAACTTATCAATATCCGCTCATGTGCACAATTTGCACCATAGCTCTCGATGTGACTCAACCACACCTCGCATTCTATTTAATTTTCCAACATAAATTCAATTCTTTTTCTTTCACATACATTCACTCTCATTTGATTTCAATACATTCACCGCTACAACCATGCCCGAACACTTAACCAACAACCCAATTGTCTGCTCATGGACAAGATACTTGCCCATTAATCGAGGTACATCCGCACTAATGTAGTACTTCACTTCATCATTTCTTAGCTAAACCATATTTCGATTTGCAACTCATACACCATGTAACCGCTCGACAGCCTGCGTTACCCTTGTCAATCAAGCTCCAGTATCCACACCAATAGAGACTATCACATTCTGTAATCCTTGCACCACGCGTCATAGCCACTAGGGCCTAACAATACACGCATATAAAATATCGCAGTCTGTAACTCGTGCACCACGTAGTAGGTCAACAGTTTACTTTGACCCAAATCAACTACACTCAACATTCACAAAGATGCTCCGTATCACACTTGCAACTCCTACACCACGTGTCACACCTAAAAGGCATTATAGAACACGCCGATGTAGAGTATCACCCATCATAATGCCGTCAAAGTCATCGATCACAACTTATAGCTCTACTAACATTATCCTAAATGAAATATTCTATGAGTTTACATGTAACTTGTCACCTCTAAATAAATTTAAGTGTTAGTGGTAAATATCCCTAGCACTCTAAAACCCAAACTTTCATCTACGGATATAAAAGGGAATTTAAACGTCCTATTCAAACGACACTCCCATCCAACAACTTTAAATCAAGAAATTACCTCTAACAACTTTGAGGTTTTCAGAAGTCACCCGAGGTTCCAATACATGATCATTCTCCTGTGTCAATGCCAGTTGTTGTAGCGATTGTATGCCTAGTGTCTGCGCCTGTTGTAACCCTCCACTGTTTTGTGGACATTCCCTCTTCTTGTGGCTGATCATGCCACACCTAAAGCACCTCAGTTCTGTTCTCGTACACTGGTCCCTTTTATGACTTTCTTCACCGCACTTATAACAAATAAGCTTGCCACCACGTGGCCTTGATCTTTTTCCACGATCACCTCTTTGACCCTTCTCAGCCTGAGACGCAACCCTCTGTCTCTTCAGGTTGCCTACACCACTGCCACTAGCTGCTGAAGCCATATGACCCATCTATGTTCCAATTATCTGCGCTTGGACCACCTGAGCCAAACTCATTACGATATTGGCCAGGTCTTGCAATGTCACGGGTTGCCCCATATTACTGATGGGAGCAACTTGTATCTCTGGTTGTCTCTGCACTTGCACTGGAGGAATCTCCAAAGCCCTCTCATGTTGTTCCAATCGAACTCCTTCAGCAATGGCTATCCCATCTTGAACAACCATTTCCTCGTCTTGCCCTATGCTCGGATCAAGCACTGGCTCCTGTGTAGTATGAGTGTGCCTAGTAGTGCACATTGTATTTCTACCACGACCTCTACCACGGCCTCTAGGCCTTCCTCGTCTGCCCTCAACAATAGGGATCTCTACAGCACGTGATGACCTGGTCACCCTACGAGTGTCCATCTGTGCCACAACAGATAACACTACTAAATAAATAATTTCTATTGAGGATTTAAGGGATAAGAAAACGTACCGAATCAGCAGAGGTCGTGACATGGCCTGGAGACTTACTAAAATACATCTAGGACCCAACCCCAGATCCTACGTAGAGCTAACCTCGCTCTGATACCAAACTGTGACGCCCTAACCCGGAATTCACGCACTGAGCCGGGAGCGCCACTTTAGGCGTGTGCTGTCACGCCCCGTTTCCGGAGACGCGACTGGGTGCTCTCTCCGCACCCTTCCTAGGTCACTAGTGTGAACATCCGGGATCAACCGGAAATCCGGCGGCACCTCCCCTTATATCGGAGAGCGCCCACCTGCATCAGAAACGCAGCAACAACAACATCACACTAGCAACCTAGCAAACATAGGCCTCGGGCCTCAACCACATGCAATCCTGACCCTAGGCCTCAGGCCATCCACTACCAGCATGCACAAACTGATGGCATCACATATAAATCAACACGCAGATTTATAACACATCAAATATAACCATATATCAATATCTACATCCACATACAAGCACCACTGTGCCAAATGGTTATATTCTCTCAACATAGATATACTACATACACCCACATGCATAGAGTATATCTCTAGCACCCTATTCTACCCAGGGCCATCCATGACACGACCTGCTCACCGATCCGCAGCACCAGTACCTGTACCAGTGTCTCCTGTGGAAGGAAGAAAGTAAAGGAGTGAGCTAGAAGCTCAGTAGGGTATGAAGTAAACATCAATATAAGCTGAACCAAAGGAAAGTAATGCATCAATATGTTCCTACCACATGAACGTATACTCAACAATTCACATCAACATTTACCCGGATAACCCCTTCGGAGCATAACAACCACAATGTCATTGCAACTCAATGATATATTGCACGGGAGCAAGCTCACCACAACCAACCACTCCTAGGATCATCCGATTGCGTGAACCTATCACGCCCGCACCCCACAAGGCAAGTCACTCTTGACCTTACCCCTAGTGCGTTACCCCACATGAGGTTCACGTGACTTGGTGATAACAACCTTCACCTTGCCATCCTCCCATGTGGCTTTCAAGTAACCTAAAGGTTCCCGAGTCCATACCCGAGTCCCCCATGCATCTCTAATGCATTATGACATGTCATGCCGAATCGATAAGTATATATGAATACCCTATATACTTTACATAACTACCATGATGCATGAATGAAGGCTCACAACGTGTCCGTAAATGACGGAACACTAATTCGGGTCATGCAACATTCAACATCAAACAATGATCCACACAAGGCTCGTTTCCCCTTAGAAGCAATTAAGGCGGAAACTCAAATAATGGCGACCAATGAAGAATAGAAACGATATTTAGGCAACAATATCGAATGATAAAAGAAAGGTTGGAAATCCCCTACCTCGTGCCGAGCAATTTACCACAAATTCCACAATTACGTTCCTAGGGTTCCGATTTCCCAAACCTAACAATGTGGCGAAACCGAACCCATTCACACATCAATAAACAACCAAAAACTCATATAAACATCAATTAAAATCAATAAATTCGAAATCACTTACTTCTCTCTCTAGAAAATCCTTCCAAAATCCTCCAACTCACTCCAAGCTCAACTCAACTCCAAAACACAACCCAATCTACATAAACATCCAAAATCAACCTATAAACAACATATCTAAAGCATAGCACCCAACTCTTCAAGAATCTAGCAAATCTAGAAAAACCTAGAATTTCCAAAAACTAAGAAAAACTTACCAAAACTCCAAAATCAAGCTTGAATCTTCCTTGATAAGCTTCAAGAGTCACCAATCCACAATCCCCAAGCAAAACTCTTGCTAAAACCTCCTTCTCTCTCTTCTTCTCTCTCTCTTTCTCTCTCTAGTCGGGCTCCCAAAGTTGGAAATGCCCAGAAATGTCTATTTTCGTTCTTTAAAATCTGATTTCCCGATAGCCGTCCGGACGCCCTAAGTGGCCGTCCGGACGGATTACTGTTCCCGTAACCCACTGCCCTTCCTCTAGGCAAATCCGTCCGGACGCCCAATTATCCGTCCGGACGGATTACTGTTCACAGAACTCACTGCCTTGATTCTAGGCAAATCCGTCCGGACGCTCAATTATCCGTCCGGACGGATTACTGTTCACAGAACCCAGTTTGTTTCTCAAATTTATTTTCCGGCTCGGTCTAAGCTTCGATTTGATATATTACGGGCCCAAAACGGACATGTATACTAAAAGTTATGCCCCATTTACCGAACCAAGCTCCAAAACTATTTTCTATGATTCCGTACCTCACGGATCATCCGTATTTCGACTCAAAACTAAAATTTTTGGGTCGGGGTTTCACATGTGCCCCGTCACTAAGGACCTCACCACACGTCAACCTAACCCCGAATTCTAACAGAAATCCGACAGCACCTCCCCGTATATCGGAGGGTGCCAACCTGGAGTCACACCTCACTTAGCACATAAAAGATAATCAATAACAATAAGAGAAGTTCTGCAGCCTAACAGGGCCTCTGGCCATCTATCCACATTCACACACTAAGCAGGGCCTCAGGCCTCCTAATCACAGCAATCCATAAGCAAAACATATTCATATCAATAATATCATCGAAGACTATCAAAGTCTATCAATCTGGACCCAAGGTCCACTATCCAGGTACGGGAGTCCCGATCTCACGGCATACCTCCCGACCATCCATCCAACATACCGAAAAGGTATTTAAACAACATAATAATCAACCAATTAAAGTACTATATGTACTTAATTCATAACTAAGGTTCTCAAACCATCGAATACAAATCCTAGTGCTCCTAGGGTGGCCTTCCATGTCACGCCGCCTCCTACTGATCCGCAGCCTGGTTCTCAGCACCAGTCTCACCTGAAGGATACAGAAAAAGAATAGGGTGAGCAGGAGGCTCAGTAGGGAAAATAAGATGAATCATAAAGAATGTAAAGGCTGAATATTGAAACAAGCTCAATGCAGCAACATGACATCCTAAAATGTCACAACAATGCATAACCTCGGGCTACACCCTACAGCGCCTGCACAAGGCAACGAATATTTCGAAAAATCATCAGAACCCTTGCACTTTGCCCCGGAACGACTATACACCTACATAATGAAAATCCCGATTCCGGCAACAATGTGCCCATTCGGTATCCAACATCATCACAAAAGTATAACCTAAGGGTACTACGAGTCCATACTCGTAGACCCAATGCATCTATAATTCATGCCCAATAATGTCATGCTGAAGAAGTTCGTATATATAATAATCCTATATAAATACATAACTACATGATGCATTAACGAGGTTTATCATGCCCAATAATGTCATGCAGAAGAAGTTCGTATATATAATAATCCTATATAAATACATAACTACATGATGCATGAACGAGGTTTATCATGCCCAATAGATGATTAAGCATTCAAAGGGTATGCAAATTCCCAAAACTAGGGTTTCGAGCTTCTCTCTCGACCTATCCATTTCAACCAACCAATCCCATATACTGATATCAATAACATCTATATACCATAAAAACATGAATTTAATCATAAATCAAGAGAGACATACCTTCTCTCTCTAGGATTTCACCAAATCCTCCAAGCTCCACCCAATTCAAAACTCAACCTAAACCAATGATCAAACCTAGTAAAACAATCATAAATAACCCTAGAATCAACATATATAAACCCCAAAACTTAACTCTTCACGAATCATGCTAGATCTAACAAAAACCTAGAATTTTGAAACTTGGAAAAACTCACCTTTGATCTTAAAATCCCTTGGAATGTTGCTTGAATCTTCAACCCAAGCTCCAAATCTTCAATAATCTCCCAAAACCTCACTTTCTCTCTCTGATTTTCTCTCTCTCTCTCTCTCTCTCACTAGAATCAAGTCTCACTAAGAAAATACCATTTCTGGTCGCGTACTGGTTTTTAACAGCTTGGGGAGCGCCTAGGCGCTCGGAATTTGCGCCTAGGCGCATTGACCTTAATTTTAAATTTTTAACCCACTGTCCCGTGCAACTTTTGTAAAATCCTAGGCGTGTTGGCTTACATTTTTAGCTCCGTCTCGTTCTTAGCTTCGATTTGATATATTATGGGCTCGAAACAGACATCTGTGCTAAAAGCTATGACCGATTTACCGAACCTAGTTCAAAAACTATCATTTAAGCCTCATACACTTCCAATGGTCCGTTATCTCTTTGAACCCATTTTTCAATAATTTATTTCTTAAAAATTAACCAAACATAATATTTTTGGGTCGGGATCTCACAGAAAGGGCCGAAACTTGTAAAAAGGTAGTTTTTCTGTGACAACCCTGCCTGTTGGCACACAGGCCCGGACAGAACACAGCGGTCTCACATTCAGGCTTCATGGGCCCCACCCCGACCCAAAAATATTATGTTTGGTTAAATTTTAAGTAATAAATTATTGAAAAATGGGTTCGAAGTGATAACGGACCATTGGAAGTGTATAAGGCCTATATGATAGTTTTTGAACTAGGTTCGGTAACTCGGTCATAACTTTTAGCACAGATGTCTGTTTCGGGCCCATAATATATCAAATCGAAGCTATGAACAAGACGGAGCTAAAAATGTAAGGCCACACGCCTAGGCGTGTACAAAATTTGCACGGGACAGTGGGCTCAAATTTAAAATTTAGGTCAATGCGCCTAGGCGCAAATTCCGAGCGCCTAGGCGC
Organism: Euonymus europaeus; assembly: GCA_963580455.1. NCBI lineage: Eukaryota > Viridiplantae > Streptophyta > Magnoliopsida > Celastrales > Celastraceae > Euonymus > Euonymus europaeus. The sequence goes on from OY756965.1 coordinate 13,033,004, forward strand.
TCCCCGAGCTGTTATAAACCAGTGCTCGACCAGAACTTAATTGTTTGTGAAAATTCTGACTTTTAGAGAGAGAGAGAGAGATATATATATATAGAGAGATAAAGAGAGATTCTTGAGAGATTTCAAGGATTGAAGCTTGGATTAAAGGATAGAAGAGGATTAAAGAAGAGTTTGACAAAGTTGGAGGGATTTGAGGTAAGTTTCTAGTTTTCCATAAAACCTAGGGTTTTTGTAATTTCGAATGGAACTTCGAATGGGTGTTTTAGAATGACTATAGAGGTTGATTTAAGTCTATATATGTTGATATATACTAGGTTGTTTGAAGATTTGGTAGATTGAAGGTTTGAAGGCTTGAACTTAGCATATTTGGGTTCTAGAGAGAGAAAGGTAATTTTCTCTTAAGTTGTTGGTTTGATTTATGTTGATTATGGTTATGGGGGATTAATTTGTGGGATTGGGTGATGAATTTTCTATATGGTAGGGTTGGAAACTCAAACCCTAGAATTTGGGAAAAACTTGTAGCTTGTGATAGCTTGGAATCCAGGTAGGGATTCTTAACCCATTTTCTATCGTATTGTTTTTTCTCTAAAGAGCGGTTGAAATTCTTCATTGGTCCTTATTATTTGTGTTCTTGCCTAAATTGTTCCTTAGGAAGAACGTACCTTCCTGTTGATTATTGATGAACTTGCATACCCTTTGAATGCTTAATCATCTATTGGGCATGATAAACCTCGTTCATGCATCATGTAGTTATGTATTTATATAGGATTATTATATATACGAACTTCTTCTGCATGACATTATTGGGCATGAATTATAGATGCATTGGGTCTACGAGTATGGACTCGTAGTACCCTTAGGTTATACTTTTGTGATGATGTTGGATACCGAATGGGCACATTGTTTCCGAAATCGGGATTTCCATTATGTAGGTGCACCTATAGTCGTTCCGGGGCAAAGTGCAAGGGTTCTGATGATTTTCTGGAATTTTCGTTGCCTTGTGTCAGGCGCTGTAGGGTGTAGCCCGAGGTTATGCATTGTTGTGACATTTTAGGATGTCATGTTGCTGCATTGAGCTTGTTTCAATATTCAGCCTTTACATTCTTTATGATTCATCTTATTTTCCCTACTGAGCCTCCTGCTCACCCTATTCTTTTTCTGTATCCTTCAGGTGAGACTGGTGCTGAGAACCAGGCTACGGATTAGTAGGAGGCGGCGTGACATGGAAGGCCACCCTGGGAGCACTAGGATATGTATTTGGTTGTTTGAGAACCTTGGTTATGAATTAAGTACATATAGTACTTGTATTGGTTGACTATTATGTTGCTTAAATACCTTTTCGGTATGTTGGATGGATGGTCGGGAGGTATGCCGTGTGATCGGGACTTCCGTACCTGGACAGTGGACCTTGGGTCCGGATTGATAGACTTTGATAGTCTTTGATGATATTATTGATATGAATATGTTTTGTTTATTGATTGCATGTGATTAGGAGGCCTGAGGCCCTGCCTAGTGTGTGAATGTGGATAGATGGCTAGAGGCCTTGTTAGGCTGCGGAACTTCTCTGATTGGTATTGATTATCTTTTATGTGCTAAGTGAGGTGTGACTCCAGGTTGGCACCCTCCGATATACGGGGAGGTGCTGTCGGATTTCTGTTAGAATCCGGGGTTAGGTTGACGTGTGGTGAGGTCCTTAGTGAAGGGGCACACGCCTAAAGTGGCGCTCCCGGCTCAGTGCGTGAATTCCGGGTCAGGGCGTCACATGTCACCAACTAAGTCATTTCTTAGTTGGTGACATAGGTTTCCATGGGCACTATGTTAAAGGCTAGGTGGAGGGTTCGAAGCCTAGCAACAACCTTCCCTTGTGAGTGGGAGATGGGTTGGGAGTGGGGCCCGTGGAGCCTGAATGTGAGACCGTTGTGTTCCGTCCGGGCCTGTGTGCCAACGGGCAGGGTCGTCACACCAACTATGAATCATCAATCAACAATCAAGACCATGATTATCCCAATCATGTCTTGATCACCACATCAGACACTCATCCTGATTCTCCCAACCATCAATGAATGCGAGCCGACTCATCACATTTCCTTGTTCAAACTTGGTTCCCCTAACCATTAATGGATTAATCGTATCATCCACAGAAAGTCACCCGGTTGTGTGAGTCTCATCACATCCACACCTCAAGTGTGTTACCTCACATGAAGTCATTTGGTTGATGCCAAGCCCAACACTCAACCATCATCCCATGTGACGTTCAAGTAGTTCCTAGGGTGTACTCGAGTCCATACCCGAGCATCCCATGCAATCTCTAATGTACTCATGCTTCATGCCCTCAATTAATATATATATATATATATATACTCAACCTATATATATTTAAAGCTACTCATGATGCATGAATGATCAACAATGCTAAATAATGATTGCACACGAGAAGGGTTAATGCAATCTACATTTCAAGAGAAAACAAGAATAAATCCTAAGTTTGTTCTTCCTTAGAAACAATAAGGCAAGAACACAAATGTAAAGGCCAATGAGGATACGAACCGAATTTTATATAACAAGAAAGATATCAAAAAGAATGGGTCAAGAATCCCCAACCTCGATTAAGCACCACTTACAATAGCAAATTCCCAAAGTTAGGGTTTTTGTCCTCTTTCACCCACCTATCGATTCAAGCATTCCAAACCCACAACATTGTATTAACAACACTAATAAGCAATAATAACATGAAATCAAATACTAATCAAGAGAACTTACTTTCTCTCTCTAGGATTTTCCCCAAAATCCTCAAAATTCTCCAAATTCGAAACCTAGCCTAAACCAACGATTCAAACTAGTAAAACAATCATAAATAACCCTAGAATCAACATATCTAAGCCCTACATTCCGTCTATTAAAGAATCAAACAAATCTAGGAAAAAACCTAGAATTCCAAAACTATGAAAACTCACCTCAAACCTTCAAATCTTCCTTGATTCCACCTTGATTCTTGATATGCTTCATGAATCCATGGAAAACCAAGCAAAAACCTCAGCAAATCTCCTTCTCTCTCTAAGTCTCTCTCTCTCTCTTCTCGGCTTCCTCTGAGATTCTATCGCAAATGGCCATTTCTAGTCTTTTAAAAATTGAAATCCCGACAGCCTTCCGGACACCCTAAGTGACCGTCCGGATGGTTCATACCTGGAAAACCTTGTTCGCCCAGTTTCTTCATTAAGTGTCCGGATGGCTCGCTAGGGCGTTCAGACACCTCATTTTTTTTTGTTCCATATTTTCCATAAATTTCATATCCATCTTGGTCTAAGCTTCGATTTGATATATTATGGGCCTGAAACGGATATGTGTGCTAAACGTTATGGCCCATTTAGTGAACCTTGCAAAAAAATGATTTTTTTACGGTCCTACACCACATGGGTGGTCCATAACGTCTCCAAATTTATTTCCAACAACTTAATACTCAACATTTAACTAAAATTAATATTTTTGAGTCGGGGTTTTACATATACTCAATAATTTAGATATAAAATTATTATAAAAAGTGTACACGCATCAATATTGATGATTCGAAATTGCTCAACTCTTTCCATGCTGGAACTTTTATAGGCTTTGTCCAATTTTTAAGAAAAGTAGATCTTTTGGCAACGAAACAACTTATGGATCCTATACTTCTTAATTTAGACATAAAATAATTGCAAAAAGTGTGCACCGATCAACTTTGATGGTTTAGAATTTCCCAACTCTCTCGTGGATTAACTTTTAAAGGTTTTTCCCTATAATGCCCTAAAACTTTGGACAACCTTATGTAGTAGATCGAGTAAGATAGGTGACGTCATGTATGTCATAGATGATATCAGTTGTGATATGGAGGGTCATAGGTGACTTAAATTATATTGAAATATTTCTAATGAATAATATAAGAAAAATAAAAATTATGGAAGTCGAAATCACTGTAATCGGAGTTAAATGAAATTACTATAAATTTCAAAAGTAGAAATTTGAATAGAGACATTACGACAAATGTAATGACAAACTAGTAAATATTGCTGGGCGTTACACGAAATAAAATGGAAAGTAGATGGAAGAATGGTAAGTGAACATTAAATCAAATACCATAAAAAAGGGCATGCAAACCAAGGTGAAAGGAAAACTTAAAACACTGTAAACCTCGTTAGAGCCAGTAGAGGCGACTGAACACACGGACCACAGAAATGGCATTGAACGACGAGCGAGTTGACACTGGAGGGTGTTGGTGTATGCTCTAGGAGCCAATCATTGGATGATTGTATTAGCATATATTTATTATGTTATATTGAGGTATTTTATTTATTATGAATTATTTATATGCACTATATAAATGATTATGATAAATATCCCTAAAATAGTTGGTTCGATGCTATGGGACTTCAAGTGTGTGACTTGAACGTGAGATCATCATAGATGCATAGAGAACACTATTCCTAAACGTCCCTAGTCGAGTATTATTGTTAAATGAGATAACATTAATACGTTGAGACTAGTATGTAGGTTGATTGATGACTAAATCTTGCGAGTCATGTATATGAGATATCAATTCAATACATGGGTACTTGTTAGAGAACGGAAGTACTGGACAGACCCAACATGAGAATACTACATGGATTGTTATATGAATGTCATAAGCTATTCTCATAGTGACAATAATATATGTTTTCCTTTAACCTGAAATCACTACGGTTTCTGACATGAGGAGTTATACACTTTGATACTGTCTAACGTCACTTGTAAAAGGGTTGGCTATAAAGTCAGTGATTGGGTGTATCACGAATCATGCAGAGGGATGTGAGTGACCTAGATGGTATTTGTCCCTTCTATATAACAGGAGTGATATCCGTGGGCCCCTTGATTGAGTGAGACTTAGAAATGCATGGCCGTGCTCAAATGAATCAATATGTGATATTGATTTCGTTTGTTTCTATAGTCTACTCGAAATCAAGAAACACATAGATTAACATATATGAGGATGACACATTCCATGCCTCGATGTTAATCAAGCTATTAAGGACAAAGCGACTGCATGTAAAATTGGTCATGAATAAAGGTTATGTCGAATCATTGACATTCTCGTTACTTGGGTAACAATGATTTGTTGCTAGATACCTCTCATTGTTTGTGATCCTAAAATATGATTTTAGTTTCACTGCCAACGTGATGAGAACCTATAGGGTCGCACACATAGAATAAGTCAAAGATTATGTTACTAGAGAATAACAATTACGTTTGGGCTTTATGTAAGGTCCATGACCGGTACAATTAATTGGATTAATTGAACATGGTTAAGTGTCCAAAACGTGGGCTCTTTTTAGAAATAAAATGACATTAAAAACTGTACAACGATAAACTTTGATAGTTCAAAATTGTTCAACTCTCTCCATGCAAGAAATTTTATAGAATTTGTCCAATTCGAAAAGAAATTTGATCTTTTGGAAACGAAACAACCTACAAAGCCTATAATTGTTAATTTAAACATAAAATAAGAATTGAAAATGTACACCGATCAACTTTGAAAAGTTTGCATCGCTCAAGTTTCTCCATGAAGGAAAGTTTAATGGTTTTGTCTAATTTTGAACGAAAATATATCTTTTGGCAACGAAATAACCTATGAAGCCTATACTCGTCAATTTAGATAAAAAAATGACAATAAAATGTGTACATCTATCAAATTTGATGGTTCGGAATTGCTCAACTCTATCCATGCATGAACTTGTAGAGGTTTTGTCCAATTTAGAACAAAAGCATATCTTTTGGCAACAAGGCAACCTATAGATCCAATACCCATTAATTTAGATATAAACTATAGATCGATAAACGTTGATGGTTAAGAATTGCACAACGCTCTCCATGCAGGAAACTTTATAGGTCTTGTCGAATTTGGAAAGAGAATTGATCTTTTGGCAACAAAACAATCTACAAAGCCTATAATCGTTAATTTAAAGATAAAAAAGAATCGAAAATGTACAAAAATTAACTTCAATGGTTGGAAATCAGTCAACTCTCTTCACGAAAGTAGATCTTTTGGCAATGAAACAACCTACGGATCCTATACTCGTTAATTTAGATACAAAATGACAATAAAATGTGTACACCGATAAACTTTGATCGTTCTGAATTGCTCAACTCTCTCAATGTAGGAACTTTTAAACGTTTTATCCCATTTAGAACGAAAGTAGATCTTTTGGCAACGAAACAACCTATGAAGCCTATACTCGTTAATTTAAATATAAAATAAGAATAAAAAATGTACACCGATAAACTTTGATGGTTCAGAATTGTTCAACTCTTTCCATGCATGAACTTTTTAAGATTTTGTCCAATTTGAAACAAAAGTTGATCTTTTGTCAACGAAATAAACTATAGGGCCTATGCTCATTAATTTAGATATAAAATGACAATAAAAACTATACACTGATAAACTTTGATGGTTCATAATTGTACAACTCTCTCCATGAAGGAAATTTTATAGGTTTGGTCCAATTTGGAATGAAAATTGATCTTTTGACAACAAAACAACCTACAGAGCCTATAATCATTAATTGAAACATAAAATAAGAATCGAAAATGTACACTGGTAAACTTTGATGGTTCGAAATCGCTCAACTTTCTTCATGAAGATGCATTTAATGGCTTTGTTCAGTTTTGAATGAAAGTATATCTTTTGGCAATAAAACAACCTACAGAGCCTATACTCATTAATTTATATACAAAAGAGCAATAAAATTTGTACATTTGATAAATTTTGATGGTTCAGAATTGCTCAACTTTCTCCATTTAGGAACTTTTAAAGGTTTTGTCCCATTTAGAACGAAAGTATATCTTTAAGCAACGAAACAACTTATGGAGCCTTTACTCGTTAATTTAAATATAAAATAGAAATAAAAAATATACACCGATCAACTTTGATGATTCAGAATTGTTCAACTCTCTCCATGCAGGAACTTTTAAAGGTTTTGTCCAATTTGGAACAAAAGTTAATCTTTTGGCAACGAAACAATCTATGCAACCTATACTCGCTAATTTAAATATAAAATAACAATAAAAAGTGTACACTGATTAACATTGATGAACATTGATGGTTCAAAATTACTCAACATCGATCAACATTGATGGTTCGAAATTGCTCAACTCTCTTTATGGATGAACTTTTAAAGGTTTTGTCTAATATTGAACAAAAGTATATCTTTCTGTCAATGAAACAACCTATGGAGACTATACTTATTAATTTAAATATAAAATGAAAATAAAAAAGTAAACGCCGATCATCTTTGATGGTTCAAAATTGCTCAACTCTCTCCGTGCAGGAACTTTTAAAGGTCTTGTCCAATTTGGAACTAAAGTTGATTTTTTGGCAATGAAATAACCTACTACTCCTATACTGTAACGCCCCGACCCGGGTAACGCTACTATTGCACCCTAGCTCAATATCCATGTGGCATTAAGCCTCCATCTTATTAAAGATATTCAATCCTAGTCCCCATCTAGGATTCACCAATTTCTACAAAAATTTTGGCAGCATCTCCCCGTATATCGGAGGATGCCTACCTGAAATACACGGCACATAATCACATAATCACATAAGGCCTCTGGCCATCACAACACATGCATCCACAAACCTAGGCAGGGCCTCAAGCCAACTACAGCATGCATCCGCAAAACTTAAATAAGCATAAATCCATACATGATGCAAACATGCAGTTCTAGCAAAAGAAGCTCACACATTGGTTCAGGAGTCCTATCACAAGGCACCCTCCTAACCGTCTCATAATACACCGATAAGGTGTTTATCCAATGTGAAGGTATTAAACATACATACATACATATATTAATACGCATAAATCCCATCAAACAAGGATGTCAATCCTTGTACCAACCCTTTCTAATATCTCCAGGTGGCACCATGTCATCCGCCTCCTACAGATCCGCAATATCGGCACTAGTACCGGTCTCTCCTGTGTGGGAAGAAAGAAGTAAAGGGTGAGCAATGGCTCAGTAGAGGCAAAGGGGATAACAAAATATAATAGCTGAATTACAAAGGTAAGTCAATGCAGCGACATGCCAAGACTATGAACCACCATAACAAATACTCGTGAAACCGTGGTCTCGTTTCCTACCGTGAGTCCTAATGGGACGACGCCTCGGCATCCATCCCCACACATCAATATCGATGAACACTGCCACCATACGACTCAATAAGGAAATCATGACCAACTACAAAACAGCAGTCTTGTCCATACTGACTCGAGTTCCCTGAACCAATTCCTCGAAATCTCAGTATGTTGCCTCATATGGGAGTCATCCGGTTGCAACCAAGCCGACGTTCCACAACCCTCCTCCCATATGACGTTCACACAACCTACGAAAGTCACGAATCCATATTCGCACTTCCATGTGGCTCTAATGCAACAATGTCATGCCACGAATTTAATATAGCAATAAACAAATCCTAGTTTATATTTAACTAGCCATGATGCATGAATAAGAACCAAACATGCTTGATATAAGACCAAGCAATCAACCGGGAATGCAAACTGATATTTAGGAAAATTCGAGAATAATTCTAGGTTCATTTTTCCCTAGGGAGCAAATAGGGAAAAACACAAATATGAATAACAATTGAAATTAATTAACGCATTTTTGGATAATAAGAAAGAATCGAAATATTGGGCTAGAATCCCCTACCTCCATCAACCACAAGTTAGACAATTCAATTCCAAAATTAGGGTTTCCACCCCTTTTCACCAACCTATCAATTTCCAACATTATAATCCATATAATCATCATAATAACACTAATCAACAATATTAACATGAAATCAATAAGCAATTCTAGAGAACTCACCTTCTCTCTCTCTAGGATTTTCCCAAAATCCTCCAAATTCGTCCAATATCAAACCTCAATCTAAAGCAACAAATCAAACCATCAAAACTACCATAAACAACCCTAGAAACATCATATATAAACCCCAAAAATTAACTCTTCACGAATCATGATAGATCTAACGAAAACCTAGAATTTTGAAACTTGGAAAAACTCACCTTTGATCTTAAAATCCCTTGGAATGTTGCTTGAATCTTCAACCCAAGCTCCAAATCTTCAATAATCTCTCAAAACCTCACTTTGTCTCTCTAATTCTCTCTCTCTCTCACTAGAATCAAGCCTCACCAAGAAAAATACCATTTCTGGTCGCGTAATGGTTCTTAACAACTCGGGGAGCGCCTAGGCGCTTGGAATTTGCGTCTAGGCGCATTGGCCTTAAGTTTGAATTTGAACACACTGTCCTGGGCGAACTTTTGTACACGCCTAGGCTCACAGCTTAGGCGTGTGGACTTACATTTTTATCTCCGTCTTGGTCTTAGCTTCGATTTGATATATTATGGGCTCAAAACGGACATCTGTGCTAAAAGTTATGACCCATTTAACGAACCTAGGTCAAAACGATTCTTTACGGTCTTAGACAACTCGAATGAACCATTACCTCTTCTACTCCATTTTCAATAACTTATTACTTAATATTTAACCAACTTAGTATTTTTGGGTTGGGGTTTCACATATACTCAATTGCTCAACTCTTTTGATAGAAAACTTTCAATGATTTTGTTCAATTTGGAACGAAAGTTCATTTTTTTGCGACGAAACAACCTAGTACGTCTATACTCGTTAATTTTGACTAAAATGACCATAAAAAGTATACACTGAGGAATTTTTATTGTTTAAAATTGCTCAATTCTCTTAAGTAAGGAACTTTTAATGGTTTTTGTCAAATTTAGAAAGGAAATAGATCTTTTGGCTATGAAGCCTATACCCACTTTTTAAGATATAAATCACAATAAAAAGTGTATACTGATCAACTTTGATGGTTTAGAATTGCTCAATTCACTCCATCAAGTAACTTTTAAATGTTTTGTCTAATTTGGAACTAAAGTTGATATTTTTCCAACGAAGCAACCTACTGGGTCTATACCTATTAATTTAGACATAAAATGACCATAAACATTGTACACTAACAAACGTTTGTTGTTCGGAATTGCTCAACTCTCTAGTGAGGAACTTCTAAGGATTTTGTCCAATTTAGAACGAAAGTAGATCTTCTGGCAATGAAACAACCTATGAAGCCTATACTCGTTTATTTAGATATAAAATGACAATAAAACAGTATACACCAATACACTTTGATGGTTTAGAATTGCTCATTTCTCTCCATACATGACCTTTTAAAGGTTTTATCCTATTTGGAATTAAAGTTGATCTTTTGGCAACAAAACAACCTATGGATCCTATATACTGTTAATTTAGATATAAAAGGACAATAAAAAGTGTACACCGATCAACTTTGATGGTTTGGAATTGCTCAACTCTAGCTCTCCATGGAAGAATTTTTCAAAGTTTTGTCCAATTTGGAATGAAAGTTGATATTTCATAGAGAAACGACCTACGAAGCCTATACTCATTAATTTAGATATACAATGACAATAAAAGGTGTACACCAATCAACTTTGATTGTTTGAAATTGATCAATTCTATGTATGGAGAAAGTTTTAAAGATTTTTCGAATTTAGAATTAAAGTTGATTTATTGGCAACGAAAAAATCTGCTAAGCCTATACCGTTCAATTAGTAATAAAAAACAATAAAAAGTGTACACCAATCAACTTTGATGGTTCAGAATTGCTCAACTATCTCAATGTAGGAAATTTTAAAAGTTTTGCCAATTTGGAATGAAAGTTGATCTTTTGGTAGAGAAACAACCTACGAAGCCTATAGTGGTTAATTTAGATATAAAATGACAATAAAAAGTGTACAACGATCAACTGTGATAGTTTGAAATTGCTCAACTCACTCCATGCAAAAACTTTTAAAGATTTTTTTCCAATTTGGAATAAAAGTTGATATTTTGGCAACTAAACAAACTACAGAGCCTATAGTCGCTAATTTATATATAAAATGACAATAGAAAGTGTACACTGATCAACATTAATAGTTCGGAATTGCTCAGCTCTCTCTATCCATGAACTTTTAAAGCTTTTATTTAATTTTGAACAAAAGTAGATTTTTTTTAACAAAACAACCTAAGAAGCCTGTACTCGTCAATTTAAGTATAAAATGAAAATAAAAAGTGCATACTTATCAACTTCGATGTTTCAGAATTGCTCGACTTTTTTCCATGTAGAAACTTTCAATGGTTTTGTTCAATTTGGAATGAAAATTCATTTTTTTGCGACGAAACAACCTACTACTTCTATACTCTTTAATTTTGACATAAAATGATCATAAAAAGTGTACACCGATGAATTTTTATTGTTCAAAATTGCTCAATTCTCTCCATTAAGAAACTTTTAAAGGTTTTGGTCAAATTTAAAAAGTAATTAGATCGTTTGGCTACGGAGCATATACCCATATTTTTATAAATAAATTGACAATAAAAAGTGTACACTGATCAAGTTTGATGGTTTAGAATTCCTTAGATCTCTCCATGGAGTAACTTTTAAATGTTTTGTCCAATTTGGAATGAAAGTTGATATTTTTTCAATGAAACAACCTGTTAGGCCTATACTTGTTAATTTAGACATAAAAACCGACTAACTTTTATTGCTTGCAATTGCTCAATTCTCACTAGTGAGGAACTTCTAAAGGTTTTGTCCAATTTAGAACAAAACTAGATCTTTTGGTAATGAAACAACCTACATAGCCTATACTTGTTTGTTTAAATATAAAATGACAATAAAAAGTATACACCGATAACCTTTTATGTTTTAGATGTGCTCAATTCTCTCCATGCAAGAACTGTTAAAGGTTTTATCCAATTTTTAATAAAGGTTTATCTTTTGGCAATGAAACAATTTACGGAGCCTATACCGTTAAGTTAGATATAAAAACACAATAAAAGGTGTGCACCAATCAGCTTTGATGGTTCACAACAGCTCAACTCTTTCTATACAATAACTTTTAAAAGTTTTGTCAAATTTTGAACGAATGTTTATCTTTTTGTAGAGAAACAACCCACGAATCTTATACTCATGAATTTATATATAAAATGACAATAAAAAGTGTACATCAATCAACTTTGATGGTTTCAAATTGCTCAATTATCTCCATGGAGAAACTTTAAAGGTTTTGTCCAATTTGGAACGAATGTTGATCTTTTGGCAATAAAAGAACCTACAGAGCCTATGCTTGTTAATTTAGAAATAAAATGACCGTAAAAAGTGTACACCGATCAACTTTGATGGTTCAAAATTCCTGAAGTCACTCATGGATTAAGTTTTAAGCGTTTTGCCCAATTTGGAATGAAAGTAGATCGTTTGGCAATGAAACAATGTACACAGCTAATACACATCAATTTACATATAAAATGACAATAAAAATAGTTCAACAATAAACTTTGATGGTTTGGAATTACTCAACTCTCTCCATGCAGGAAATGTTGTAGATTTTGTCTAATTTGGAAAGAAAGTTCATATTTTGACAACGAAATAACCTAGAGAGCCTATAATCATTAATTTAAACATAAAAGATGAATAAAAAATGTACACCGATCAACTTTGATGATTCGGAATTATTCAACTCTCCACAAAGGAAATTTTAAAAATTATGTCCAATTTAGAACGAAAGTTGATTTTTTGGCAATGAAACAACCTACAGAGCCTATGCGCATTAATTTCGACGTACAATAACAGTAAAAATGTACACCGATTAACTTTGAAGGTTCATAATTGCCTAACTCTCTCATGCATTAATTTTCAAGGGTTTTGCCCAATTTATAATTAAAGTATATCTTTTGGTAGTGAAACAATCTATAGACACAATACTCGTTGATTTAGATATAAAATGACAATAAAAACTATACACCGATAAACTTTGATGGTTCAGAATCGCTCAACTCTCTTCATGTAGGAAGTTTTATAGATTTTGTTCAATTTGGAAACAAGTTAATCTTTTGGCAATGAAATAGCCTACATAGCCTATAATCACTAATTTAAACATAAAATAAGAATAAAAAATGTACACCTATCAACTTTGACGGTTTGGAATCGCTCAACTCTGTACATGAACATTTAATGGGTTGTTTAATTTAGAACAAAAGTATTTCTTTTGGCAACAAAACAACCTAAAAGGACCATACTCGTTAATTTAGATAAAAGCGAAAATAAAATGTATATAGCGCTCAACTTTGATGTTTCGAAATTGCTCAACTCTCTCAATGCAGAAATGTTTAAAGGTTTTGTCCAATTTAGAACGAAAGTATATCTTTTGCCAATGAAACAACGTACAGAGCCGATACTCGTTAATTTGAATATAAAATGAAAATAAAATATGTACATTGATCAACTTTGATAGTTTAGAATTGCTCAACTCTCTCAATGTATGAACTTTTAAAGGTTTTACCCAATTTGGAACAAAAGTTGATCTTTTGGCAACGAAATAACCTACGGAGCCTATATTCGCTAATTTAGATATAAAATGACAATAAAAAGTGTACAATGATCGACATTGATGGTTCAGAATTTCTCAACTATCTATATGAAGGAACTTTTAAAGGTTTTGTCCAATTTTCAACGAAAGTAGATGTTTTGCCAATGAAACAATGTACGAAGCCTATACTCGTTAATTTGAATATAAAATGAAAACAAAAACTGTACACCGATCAACTTTGATAGTTTGGAATTTCTCAACTCTCTCTATGCATAAACTTTTAAAGGTTTTGTTCAATTTGAAACAAAAGTTGATCTTTTGGCAACAAAAGAACCTACGAAGCCTATACTCACTAATTTAGATATAAAATGACAATAAAAAGTGTACACTAATCAACATTGATGGTTCAGAATTACTCAACTCTCTCCATGTAAGAACTTTTAAAGGTTTCGTTCAATTTAGAACGAAAGTAGATCTTTTGGCAATGAAACAAACTACGAAATATATATTCATTAATGTAAATATAAAATGAAAATAAATGGTGTACACCGATCAACTTTCGTGATTCAAAATTGCTCAACTCTCTCCATGGGGGAACTTTTAAAGGTATTTGTCCAATATAGAATGAAAGTTGATCTTTTGGTAAAGAAACAAAATACCGGGCCTATACTCATAAATTTGGACGTAAAATAACAATATAAATTGTACCCTGATCAACATTGATGGTTCAAAATTCCTTCAATCTCACCATGGAGGAACTTATAAAGGTTTTTGTCATATTTGGAATGAAAGTATATCATTTGGTAACGAGACAACCTACAGAGCCTATACTCATTAATTTCAACGTACAATAACAATAAAAATATACACTGTTCAACATTGATGGTTCAAAATTGCTGAACCCTTTCCATGGTGAAAATTTCAATGATTTTTTCCAATTTGTATCGAAAGTTCATATTTTTGCAATAAAATAATCTACGGAGCCTATACTCGAAAATTGAGACATAAAATCACAAGAAAAATTGTACAATGATCAATTTCGACGGTTTGGAATTACTCTACTCTCACAGTGGATGTGAAACCCCGACCCAAAAAGATTTAAGTTTGAGTCGAGTTTCGGATGATCCGTGAGGTACGGAATCATGGAATAATGGTTTTGAGCTAGGTTCGGTAAATGGGCCATAACTTTTTGTATACATGTCCGTTTTGGGCCCATAAGATATCAAATCGAAGCTTGAACCGAGCCGGAAAATAAAATTTAGGAAAACTAGGTTTCAGGAAAACAGAGACCGTCCGGACACCCAAAACAGCCGTCCGGACGATTTGTGCTGAAACTGAGGCAGAGAAATATTTGGGAAGAAAAAATGGTGCTGTGAACAGTAGACCGTCCGGACACCCTAAAGGAAGAGGCAAGCGTCCGGACGGTCACTTGAGGCGTCCGGACGGTTATCGAGAAATCAGTTTTTAAGCTCCATTTTTAGACATTTCTGCATAATTTTTCTTGGAGAGCCCGACTAGAGAGAGAAAGAGAGAGAGAAGGAGGTTTTAGCAAGTGTTTGGCTTGGAGATTGAAGATTGATGACCATTGAAGCTTAGAGAGGAAGATTCAAGCTTGATTTTGGAGTTTGGTAAGTTTTTCTTAGTTTTTGGAAATTCTAGGTTTTTCTAGATTTGCTAGATTCTTGAAGAGTTGAGTGCTATGCTTTATATATGTTGTTTATAGGTTGATTTTGGATGTCTATGTAGATTGGTTTGTGTTTTGGAGTTGAGTTGAGCTTGGAGTGAGTTTGGAGGATTTTGGAAGAAATTTCTAGAGAGAGAAGTAAGTGATTTTGATTTTGTTGTTTAAATTGTGATTGATATAATAATATGGAATTTTTTGGATTAATTAAATGAGTTCAATTTGATGTGGATCGATAGGTTGGGAGAACCAAGGGTTAACCCTAAATTTGAGAATTTGTGTGTTGGCTCGGAACGAGGTAGGGGATCTCCAACCTTTCTTTTATCAGAAACGACATGATGCGGTTTGGATGGTGGTGGACAGGTTGACTAAGTCTGCCCATTTTCTACCAATGAATAAGACGGATTCATTGGAATCCTTGAGCTCGTTGTATGTGAAGGAGATTGTGAGGATTCACGGTGTTCCATTATCTATTGTGTCAGACCGAGACCCGCGGTTCAAAGGTAGATTTTGGAGTAGTTTACAGGAGGCATTGGGAACAAAGTTGGATTTTTCTACAGTTTATCATCCTCAGAGTGATGGGCAGAGTGAGAGAACCATACAGGTTTTGGAGGATATGCTGCGGGCATGTGTTGTGGACTTTGGAGGAAGTTGGGATCGATACTTACATCTGGCGGAGTTTGTATATAACAACTCTTTTCAGAGTAGTATCGGAATGGCACCTTACGAGGCGCTCTACGGGAGGCCTTGTAGGTCGCCTTTGTGCTGGGCAGAGGTAGGTGAGAAAGTTGTTTCAGGACCGGAGATGGTCAAAGAAGCTCGAGAGAGAGTTATGCTGACCGGAGGAGGAGACCTTTGGAGTTCGATGTAGGCGATAAGGTTTTCTTGAAGGTTAGTCCGAGACGGGGGATTCAGAGGTATAGCAAACATGGAAAGTTAGCACCGAGATTTGTGGGGCCATTTGAGATTCTGGAGAAGGTTGGACCGGTGGCGTACCGTTTGGCACTTCCACCGAAGCTTGAGAAGGTTCACAATGTATTCCACGTATCCATGCTTCGGAAATATGAGCCGGATCCGTCACATGTGATAGATTGGACTACATTAGAAGTTGAGGAAGATGGGAGTTGCACTCTTCACCCGGTGAAGATTCTAGACCGACAGAACAAAGTGACGAGATCGAGTGTGATCCCACTAGTAAAGGTGATGTGGATGTATCATGGAGTTGAAGAAGCAACTTGAGAGTTGGAATCCAGAATGAAGGAAAAGTATCCAGAGTTGTTCGAAGATTCAGGTACGTGTGTAGTTAAATTTTGGGACGAAATTTTGTTAAGAGGGGGAGGATGTGAAACCCCGACCCAAAAAGATTTAAGTTTGAGTCGAGTTTCGCATGATCCGTGAGGTACGGAATCATGGAATAATGGTTTTGAGCTAGGTTCGGTAAATGGGCCATAACTTTTTGTATACATGTCCGTTTTGGGCCCATAAGATATCAAATCGAAGCTTGAACCGAGCCGGAAAATAAAATTTAGGAAAACTGGGTTTCTGGAAAACAGAGACTGTCCGGACACCCAAAACAGCCGTCTGGACGGTTTGTGCTGAAACTGAGGCAGAGAAATATTTGGGAAGAAAAAATGGTGCTGTAAACAGTAGACCGTCCGGACACCCTAAAGAGGCGTCCGGACGATTAAGCCTACGAAGTGGGCAAAGAATGGAGGAAGAGGCAAGCGTCCGGACGGTCACTTGAGGCGTCCGGAGGTTATCAGGAAATCACTTTTTAAGCTCAATTTTTAGACATTTCTGCATAATTTTTCTTGGAGAGCCCGACTAGAGAGAGAAGAAGAGAGAGAAGGAGGTTTTAGCAAGTGTTTGGCTTGGAGATTGAAGATTGATGACCATTGAAGCTTGGAGAGGAAGATTCAAGCTTGATTTTGGAGTTTTGGTAAGTTTTTCTTAGTTTTTGGAAATTCTAGGTTTTTCTAGATTTGCTAGATTCTTGAGGAGTTGAGTGATATGCTTTGGATATGTTGTTTATAGGTTGATTTTGGATGTCTATGTAGATTGGTTTGTGTTTTGGAGTTGAATTGAGCTTGGAGTGAGTTTGGAGGATTTTGGAAGAAATTTCTAGAGAGAGAAGTAAGTGATTTCGATTTTGTTGTTTAAATTGTGATTGATATGATAATATGGAATTTTTTGGATTAATTAAATGAGTTCAATTTGATGTGGATCGATAGGTTAGGAGAACCAAGGGTTAACCCTAAATTTGAGAATTTGTGTGTTGGCTCGGAACGAGGTAGGGGATTTCCAACCTTTCTTTTATCATTCGATATTGTTGCCTAAATAGCGTTTCTATTCTTCATTGGTCGCCGTGTTTGTGTTTCCGCCTTAATTGTTTCTAAGGGGAAACGAGCCTTGCGTGGATTATTGTTTGATATTGAATGTTGCATGACCCGATTTTGTGTTCCGTCATTTACGGACACATTGTGAATTCTCCGAGCATGCATCATGGTAGTTATGTAAGATATATAGGATATTCATATATACTTATCTATTCAGCATGACATGTCATAATGCATTAGAGAGGCATGGGGGACTCGGGTATGGACTCGGGAACCTTTATGTTTCTTGGAAGCCACATGGGAGGATGGCAAGGTGAAGGTTGTTACCATCGAGTCATGTGAACCCCATGTGGGGTAACGCACTAGGGGTAGGGTCAAGAGTGACTTGCCTTGTGGGGTGCGTGCGTGATAGGTTCACGCAACCGGATGATCCTAGGAGTGGTTGGTGGTGGTGAGCTTGCTCCCATGCAATATTACATTGAGTTGCAATGGTATTGTGGTTGTTATGCTCCGAAGGTTTAATCCGGATAAATGTTGATGTGAAATGTTGAGTATACGTTCATGTGGTAGGTACATATTGATGCATTGCTTCCTTTTTGGTTCGGCCTATATCGATGTTTACTTCTTTACCCTACTGAGCTTCTAGCTCACTCCTTTAGTTTCTTCCTTTCACAGGAGATACTGGTACGAGTACCGGTGGTGCGGATCGGCGAGCGGGACGTGACATGGATGGCCTTGGGTAGGATGGGGTGCTAGGGATATCCTCTATGCACGTGGGTGTATGTAGATTATCTATGTTGTGAGAATATAACCATTGGCACGGTGATGCTAGCATGTTTATGTGGATGATGATTTTTGGTTATATTTGATGTTATATGAATCTGTGTGTGGATTTATATGTGATGCCATCAGTTTGTGCACGCTGGTAGTGGATGGCCTGAGGCCTAGGGTCAGGATTGCATGTGGTTGAGGCCCGAGGCCTATGTTTGTTGGGTTGCTAGTGTGATGTTGTTGTTGCTGCGTTTCTGATGCAGGTGGGCACTCTCCGATATACGGGGAGGTGCCGCCGGATTTCCGGTTGATCCCGGATGTTCACACTAGTGACCTAGGAAACGGGGCATGACAGTGGAGGAACTTTTAATGGTTTTGTCCAATTTGAAACGAAAGGTGGTCTTTGGGCAACGAAATAACCTACGGAGCATATACTCCTTAATTTAGACTAAAAATTACCATAAAAAGTGTATACATATAAACTTTGATAAGTTGAAATTTGTCAACTGTTTCAATGGAGGAACTTTTAAAGGTTTTGTCCAATTTCGAACAAAAGTTCATCTTTTGGCAATGAAAAGGCCTAGACAACCTATACTCATTAACCTAGACTTAAAATGACCATGAAAGTATATACCAATGAACTTTGCTGGTTCAAAATTGCTTAACTCTCTCTAGGGAGCATCTTTTAAAGGTTTGTCAAATTTTGTATGAAAGTTGTCATTTTGACATTAAAACATTTTACGGAGCTTATAATCGTTAATTTATATATAAAATAACATCCAAAGTGTAAACCGATAAACATTGATGATTCGGAATTGCTCAACTTTTTTCATGGAGGAACTTTTATGAATTTTTTCCAATTAGAACTAAAGTTGATCTCTAGGCAATTAAACAACCTAGTAGCCTATACTCATAAATTTAGACATAAAATAATAATAAAAATTGTAAACCGATCAACTTTAATGATTCGGAATTGCTCAATTCTCTACATGTCGGAACATTTAAAGGTTTTCTCCAATTTGGCATGAAAGCTAATCTTTTGGCAACGAAAACCTATGGAGGCTGTACTCATAAATATTTACATAAAACAACAATATAATTGTACCACGATCAACTATGATGGTTATGAATTTATCAACTCTCACCTTGCAGGAATTTTTAATGATTTTATCTAATTTGGAAAGAAAGTAGATCATTTGGCAGCAAAATAACCTACGGAGCCTATACTTATCAATTTTGACTAAAAATGACAATAAAATGTGTACACATACTTTTTGATGGTTTAGAATTGCTCAACTTTCTCCATGGCAAAAATTTAGATGTAAAATAACAATAAAAATTATATAATGATGAACTTTGATAATTCAGAATTGCTCAACTCTCTCCATGGGTGAACTTTTAAAGGTTTTGTCCAATTCGGAACAAAAATTGATTTTTTAGCAACGAAACAATCTACGGAGCCAATACTCATAAATTTAGACATAAGATAACAATATAAATTGTACCTAACCAACTTTGATGGTTCACATTTGCTAAACTGAGAACATGGAGGAACTTCTAAAATTTTGGCCTAATTTTGAATGAAAATATATCATCTGGGAAAAGAACAACCTACGAAGCCTATGTTAATTAATTTATACCAAAAATGGCAATAAAAGTTGTACACAGATCAACTTTGATAGTTCAAAATTGTTTAACTCTCTTCATGGCGACACTTTCAAAGGTTTTGTCCAATTTCTAATAAAAGTTGATATTTTATAACAAAACAATCTACAGAGCATATACTCGAAAATTGAGACATAAAATTACAAAAAATTGCACATCGATCAACTTTGATGGTTCAAAATTGTTCAACTCTAACCATGGAGAAACTTTTAAGGTTTTGTCCTATTTGGATTGAAAGTAGATCATTTGACAATGAAACAGCCTATGGAGCCTATACTCATTAATTTATACTAAAAATGGTCTTAAAAGGTGTATGTAGATAAACTTTGATTGTTTGGAATTGTTCAAATCTGTGCATGGCAAAACTTTTGAAGGTTATTTCAAATTTGTATTGAAAGTTTACCATTTTGCAACGAAATAATCTACGAAGCCTATACTCATTAATTTAAACTAAAAATGATTGCAAAAGGTGTACACCCATCAACATTGATGTTTCAGAATTGCTCAACTCTCTCTATGGTGAAACTTTCAAAGGTTTTGTCCAATTTGTATCGAAAGTTCATCTTTTTGCAACAAAACAATCTACAGAGCTTATACTCAGAAATTGAGACATAAAATCACAACAAAAATTGTACACCGATCAACTTTGATAGTTCGGAATTGCTAACTCTCACCATGGATGAACCTTTAAAACTTTTGTCAAATTTGTAACGAAAGATGATCTTTGTGAAACGAACGACCTACGGAGCCTATACTCGTTAATTTAGACTAAAAATGACCTAAAATTGTACAATGATAATTTTTGATGGTTTGAAATCGCTCAACTCTCTCTATTTAGGGAATTTAAATGTTTTGTCCAACTTGGAACTGAAGTCAATCTTTTGGCAATGAAACAACCTATGCCACCTATACTCGTTAGTAGACTTAAAATGACCATAAAAAGCCTAGACATATGAACCTTGATATTTCCGAATTACTTAACTCTCTATAGGGAAGAACTTTTAAAGGTTTGTCCAATTTGGTATGAAAGTTGTCCTTTTGCTATTGAAACATTTTATTGAGCTCATAATAGTTAATTTAGATATAAAATAACAATTGAAAGTATAAACTGATAAACTTTGGTGGTTCAGAAGCGCTCAACGCTCTCCATCATGAGAATTTCAAAGGTTTTGTCCAATTTGGAACAAAAGTTGATCTTTCGGCAATGAAACAAACTACGAACCTAAAAGAAAAAATTTAAACATAAAATAACAATAAAAATTATACACCGATAAACTTTGATAGTTCCAGATTGATAAACTCTCTCGATGGATGAACTTTAAAAGTTTTGTCCAATTTGAAAGAAAAGTTGATATTTCAACGAGAAAATAGCCTACGGAGCCTATACTCATAAATGTAAACATAAGATAACAATAAAAATTGTACCATGGTCAACTTTGATGGTTCATAATTGCTCAACTCTCACCATAGAGGAAGTTTTAAGAGTTTTGGCCAATTTGGAAAGAAAGTAGATCAATTGGCAATGAAACAACCTACGAAGCCCATACTCAATAATTTAGACTAAAAATGGCCATAAAAGGTGTACACAGATCAACATTGATGGTTCAAATTTCTCAACTCTCTCTATGGAGAAACTTTAAAAGGTTTTGTCAAATTTGTAATGACAATTGATCTTTTTTGCAATAAAACAATCTACGGAGCCTATGCTCGGATATTGAGGCATAAAATCATAATAGAAATTGTACACTTATCAACTTTGATGATTTAGAATTGCTCAACTCTCACCATGGGGGAACTTTGAAAGGATTTTTTTCAATTCGGAATGAAAGTTAGTCTTTTAATAATAAAACAACCAACCTACGGAGCCTATACTCATTAATTTAGACAAAAAATGAGCATAAAAGTGCACACTGATCAACTACGATAGTTCAGAATTGCTTAACTCTCACTATGGAATAACTTTTAAAGGTTTTTCCTAATTTGAAAAGAAAGTCAATATGGCAATAAAACAACCTATGCAACCCATACTAATTAATTTTGACAAAACATGACCATAAAAAGTGTATAGAGATCAACTTTGATGGTTCGAAATTGCTCTACTCTCTCGATGGAGGAAAATACAAAGTTCTTGTCTAATTTGGAGAGAAAGTTAATCTTTTGGCAACAAAACAACCTAAGGAGCCTTTACTCATTAATTTGGACATAAAATAACCATAAAAGGTGTACACAGATCTACTTCGATGGTTCATAATTGCTCAACTCTCTCTATGAATGACCTTATAAAGGTTTTTCCAATTTGGTATCGAAGTTGGCCTTTTGGCAACACAACAATCTATAGAGCCTATAATCGTTAATTTAGACATAAAATAAATATAAAAAGTGTACATTGATCAACTTTGATGGTTCGGAATTGCTCAACTCTCTCCACAGAGGAACTTTTAAAAATATTTTCCAATTAGGAATGAAAGTTCATATTTTCGCAACGAAACAATCTACAGACCATATACTCATTAATTCTGACATAAAATAAATGTAAGAAGTGTATACTGATCAACTTTGTTGGTTTAAAATTACTCAACTCTTTCCATGATGATACTTTTAAAGGTTGTGTTCAATTTGGTACAAAAGATGGTCTTTTGGCAATGAAACAATCCACGGAGACTATAATCGTTAATTTAGACATAAAATAACAATAAAAGTGTATACTGATCAACTTTGATGGTTTGGAATTGCTCAACTCTCTCCATAGAGGAACTTTTAAAGTTTTTTTCTAATTAGTAATGAAAGTTTATCTTTTGGCAACGAAACAACCAATAGACCATATACTCATTAAATCAAACAGAAAATAACCATAAAAAGTGTACATTAATCAAGTTTGTTGGTTCGGAATTTTCCAACTCTCTCGATGAGAAAATTTTTAAAAGTTTTGTTTAATTTGGTATTTTGACAATGAAATAATCCACGGAGCCTATCATCATTAATTTAGACATAAAATAACTATAGGAGATCTACATTGATCAGCTTTGATTATTCATAATTACTCAACTCTTGCCATGCAAGAACTTTTAAAGGTTTTTTCCAATTTAGAATGAAAGTTGATATTTTGGCAATGAAACAACCAACGGAGCCTATACTCATTAATTTAAATATAAAATGACAATAAAAAAGTGTACACCGAGTAACTTTGATGGTTCAGAATTTATCAACTCTCTATTGAGGAATTTTTAAAGGTTTTGTCCAATTTAGAATGAAAGTTAATATTTTGGCAATGAAACAACTAACGGAGCCTATACTCATTAATTTAAATATAAAATGACAATAAAAAGTGTACGCCGAGTAACTTTGATGGTTCAGAATTTATCAACTATCTCTATTGAGGAATTTTTAAAGGTTTTGTCCAATTTGGAATGAAAGTTGATCTTTCGACAACAAAACAGATTGCGGAGCCCATACTCATAAATTTAGACATAAGGTAACAATATAAATTGTACCCCGATCAACTTGATGGTTAAAAATTGTTCAACTCTCACCATGGAGCACTTTGAAAAGTTTTGTGCGATTTGAAACAAAAGTAGATCGATTGACAACGAATTAATTTACGGAGCCTATACTCATTAATTTAAACAAGAAATGGACATAAAAAGAGTATATTGATCAACTTTGAAGCTTTAAAATTGCTCAACTCTCTCCATCGAGAAATTTTCAAACATTTTTTTCAATTTCTAACGAAAGTTTATATTTTTGCAACGAATCAATCTACAGAGCCTATACTTAGATATTGAGAAATAAAATTACAAGTAAAATTTTACACCGATCAAATTTGATTGTTGGGAATTGGTCAACTCTCACCATGGAAGATGTAATACCCCGTGTTAATACGTATAGTATACGTCATGGTAACGGTATAAGTGTCATTTAGTATTGATTCGATGTTTGTGATAAATACAGTTTAATTGGATGCAGTTTAATTGACTGGTTCTATCGGCATCTTTATCAGATGTACACAATGTATTGCATGTGTCGATATTACGTGTATATATGGAAGACCCAAACCACGTGTTGGGTTATGAGTTGCTAGAATTGACACCGGACTTAACCTATGAAGTGAAGCCTGTGGAGATTTAGCATGAGAAGTAAAGCAGCTCTGAAAACAAGGAGATAGCGCTTGTGAAGGTTCTATGGTGGAATCAGAAATTTGTGTAATGAGAAAGAGAAGACGAGATGAGAACCAAACATCCGGAACTGTTTAGGTAAATGAATTTTGAGGACAAAATTTCTATAAGGAGGGAAGACTATAATACCCCACATTAATACGTAGAGTATATGTCATGGTATGGGTATAAGTGTCATTTAGTATTGATTCAATGTTTGCGATGTATATGGATTGATTAGATGCTTATATAAATATGGTGTATAAGTTTATTTAAAAGAATTACAGGAATGGGGCCATAATTGTAAATGAATATAAGGCATGAATTATTTGATAAAAAAGTGAAAAAATTAGAAATTAGAAATATATACATATATATATATATATATTAAGCTAGGCATGAGAATCGAGAGAGGAAAAACCCTAAAATTAAACACCGGTGAGAGAGACGGAAGAGGGGTGGCGGACGGAACAGGGGTTTTGGTTTCCTGCAGCTTGCGATGGTAGGAGTGGTACCGTTGTGTCGAGCACTTAGAGAGGAGTCGAGGTGAGGCAATTTCGGATCGAAAGGGGGTTGTGTTGGTCATCAACGAGCTGGTCAAGACTAACGATAGCAGCAGTTCTTGATAGTTTTTACAGCAAATCCGACTGTCGATTGTGTAAAGGGACCTAGCGCTAGACTCACCATGGGATTCTGGACCGTTATGTGCCATTGGTGGAGGTCACTGCACCACCACCAGTGATGACCTTGGCTAGACTCAGACGGGCATACTAAAGCCGGACGTGAGAGGGGGATAACCGGGTTGACCTAGTTGGATATTGGGCGGAGCAAGGATGGTTCGGGTCCTGTGATCCGGATCTAGTTCTGATTTCAATTAATAATATATTAATAAATTAATAATTAAATTGATTAAAGGAGGGTGTTAATGGATAGTGTATCACTTTGACTTTCAGGGGCAGGTACTAGTAACTAAAAATTTATGAAGGTTAAGAGCAATACATAAAGGTAAGTAATTTGCAATTGTAGTACGAAACATTGTGTGTTAAACTTGTATTTGTGTATTTATAGTATTGGAATTCTGAAATGTGTGTGATATACTAAATTTCATGATTTCAATGGTGCTGTTATGTAATAATTATTTTGGATGGGCTGTGAATGGTTATTTAATTATATGCATTGCATACATCACTTGATTACTGGCATTTATTGGAAAGGGAAACGTTTTTAAATGAACTAGGTTATACTGCTACAAGAAGGGTGAATCAGACAAAAAGTATTTGATGATGATGGTTAATGGAAACTGGGACAGACTTATGAGAATTTGTGTAAAGTGTTGGTGTATGCTCTAGGAGCCAATCATGGGATGATTGTATTAGCATACATTTATTATGTTATATTGAGGTATTTTATTTATTATGAATTATTTATCTGCACTATATAAATGATTAAGATAAATATCCCTAGAATAGTTGGTTCGATGCTTTGGGACTTCAAGTGTGTGACTTGAACGTGAGATCATCATAGATGCATATAGAACACTATTCCTAAACGTCCCTAGTCGAGTATTATTGTTAAATGGGATAACATTATTACGTTGAGACTAGTATGTAGGTTGATTGATGACTAAATCTTGCGAGTCATGGATATGAGATATCAAATCAATACATGGGTACTTGTTAGAGAATGGGAAGTACCGGACAGACCTAACATGAGAATACTGCATGGATTGTTATATGAATGTCATAAGCTATTCTCATAGTGACAATGATATATGTTTTCCTTTAACATGAAATCACTACGGTTCCCGACATGAGGAGTTATATACTTTGATACTGTCTAACGTCACTTGTAAAATGGTTGGCTATAAAGTCAGTGATTAGGTGTATCACGAATCATGCAGAGGAATGTGAGTGACCTAGATGGTATTTGTCCCTTCTATATAACAAGAGTGATATTTGTGGGCCCCTTGATTGAGTGAGACTTAGAAATGCATAGCCGTGCTTAAATGAATCAATATGTGATATTGATTTTGTTTGTTTTTATAGTCTACTCGGAATCAAGAAACACATAGATTAACATATACGAGGATGACACATTCCATGCCTCGATGTTAATCAAGATATTAAGGACAAAGGGACTGCATGTAAAATTGGTCATGAATAAAGGTTATGTCGAATCATTGACATTCTTGTTACTTGAGTAACAATGATGTGTTGCTAGATACCTCTCATTGTTTGTGATGCTAAAATATGATTTTAGTTTCACTGCAAATGTGATGAGAACCCATAGGGTCGCACACATAGAATAAGTCAAAGATTATGTTACTAGAGAATAACAATTACGTTTGGGCTTAGGGCTTTATGTAAGGTCCATGACCGGTACAATTAATTGGATTAATTGAACATGGTTAAGTGTCCAAAATGTGGGCTCTTTTTCTTTAAGGGGATGTAGGCTTTTCGTTTTTCCTTGGGCTTGCTATATCTAGGGTTATGGTTGATAACCCTATGGTGTTTTTTTTTAGTGGCAGCCGAACATAGAGAGTTGAGAGGAAAAACGAACTAAAGCACCCTTCTCCCTAGTTGCTAGCAGAACGTGAAAAAGGGCGATCTTTGCCTTGTTCGTGTGGATACCATAGAGGCGCTGTTCGTTCGGATAGTGCTGGTTGATTCAAATCCATCAAGTCAAAGCAATCGTTTGATTTCTGCGCTTCAAGAGGTAAACTATTTAACACCGATTTATGCCCTTTTCACATGGATCTTCTGGAGGGTTTCAATGAAAATTTTTAATTTCCGCTGTGTATGAGTCATTGAAACCCAGCATAAAGACCCTATGATAGGATACTAAATGGAAATCCAGACCGGTTGCTCTGTAACAGTGTACCTAGGTTAAGGGCCCTAATTAATAAATAAGGGTTTTTGAATGGTAAATAAAATTGAGGCATACATCATATGTTTGTGTGAGGTTAAAGGTTTGTGCATTATGCATAACTATATCTGCATTGAGATTACTTGCTGGGTCATGGCTCATTATGTTTCATATTGCAGGTAACAGGGATTTGAATGAGTATGCTAATTTGGTGGTTGATGATGGTAATGCAGATCCTCAGTAATGATTCTCATGTGAAAGAAATAGGGTTTTAATGTTTATTTATTATGTCTCTCATATATTGCTTAACTATTGGGATTCATGGTGACCCTTTTGAATAAGTTAGTGATCTTGGATTTATGGGATGATTGGATATGGTATGTTATGTTTAATTTCTTTGTTGCGAACGTTGGGAATTGGAGTTTGATACGATGAATGGTTTTAATTAGATATTATTTATTTATGAAATAACCAATTAATGATAGAGTATTTATATTTTCTTTTTATTTTGTGAACATTTGTAATATAAGAGAATGTGTACTATATTCACCGTGGAAATCTAGATATAACAGGGGTAATGTCCAAACCACGATATCTTATTGAGGGTCAGATATATGGGGCATTATAGAGGAACTTTTAAAGGTTTTGTTCAATTCGGAATGAGAGTTGATCTTTTGACAACAAAACAAACTGCGTAGCCTATACTAATTATTTAAACAAAAAATGAGCATAAAAAGTGCACACTGATCAACTCTGATAGTTCAGAATTGCTCAACTCTCACAATGAATGAACTTTTAAAGGTTTTGTCTGATTTGGAACTAAAGTAAATCTTTTGGCAACGAAACAACCTATGCAACCTATACTTATTGATTTAGAGAAAATATGAAAATAAATTGTACAAAGATCAACTTTGAACTTTTGGAATTAGTCAACTCTCTCTATGGAGGAACTTTCAAAAGTTTTATCGAATTCGGTAAGAAATTTTGTTTTTTGGCAACAAAAGAATCCAAGAATCCTACAATTCTTAATTTAGACATAAAAGAATTGTAAACAGTGTACACTACTCAAATTTGATGGTTCGAAATTGCTCAACTCTTTTCATGGAGGAACTTTCAAAGATTTTTAATAATTAGAAACGAGTGTTGATCTTTTGGCAACAAAACAATCTATGGACCCTATACTCTATAATTCAAAGATAAAATAACTGTAAAAAGTGTACACCAATCAACGTTATTGGTTCGAAATTGCTCAACTCTCTCCATGAAAAAACTTTTGAATATTTTGTCCAACTACGAACGAAAGCTGATCTTTTGACAACGTAACAACCTATAGAGCCTATTCTTGTTATATTACACAAAAAATAACCATAACAAATGTACACCGTTCAATTTTGTTGCTTCGGAATAGCTTAACTTTCTCCATGAATGAACTTTTGAATATTTTGTCCAATTAGGAACAAAAGTGGATCTTTTGGCAATGAAACGACCTATAGAGCCTATTATTGTTATATTCGACAAAAAATGACCGTAACAAATGTGCACCAATCAACTTTGATGGTTCAAAAGTGCTCAACTCTCTCTATGGTGGAACTTTTGAAGATTTTTTCCAATTATGAATGAAAGTTGGTCTTTTGACAATGAAACAATCCACTGAGCCTATAATCGTTAATTTAGACATAAAATAACTATAAAAGTTATACATCGATCAGTTTTGAGGGTTTAAACTTGCTCAACTCTTTCCATGGAGAAACTTTTGAATATTTTGTCCAATTAAGAACGAAAGTTGATCTTTTTGCAACGAATCAACCTTTAGAGCCAATATTTGTTAATTTAGACATAAATGACCATAAAATTTTTATACCGATCAACTTTGATTGTTCACAATTTCTCAATTCTCTCCGTGGAAGAAATTTTAAAGATTTTATCCAATTTGGTAGGAATGTGTACACAAAGACTATTCTTGTTATATTAGACATAAAATAACCGTAAAAAGTGTACACATCTTTTATGGTTTGAAATTGCTTAACTCTCTCTATTGGGGAACTTTCTAATGTTTTGTCCAATTTAGAATGAAAGTCGATCTTTTTGCAACGAAACAATATACGGAGCTTATACTTGTAAATTTAGAAATAAAAAGACCATAAAATGTGTACACCGTTCAACTATGATGATTCGAAATTACTTCAATCTTTCTATTGAGGAACTCCTGGAGATTTTGTCCAAGTAGGAACGAAAGTTGATCTTTGTGCAACGAAACAATCCACGGAGCTTATAGTCTTTAAGTTAGACATAAAATAACTATAAAACTATACATTGATAAACTTTGATGGTTCATAATTGCTCAACTCTCTCAATGGAGGAATTTTGAAGATTTTCTCCAGTTAGGAATGAAAGTTCATCTTTTGTCCACGAAAAGACCTATTGAGCATATTCTCGTTACATTATACATAAAATAACCATAAAATGTTTACACCTATCAACTTTGATGGATTGGAGTTACTCAAATCTCCCCATCAGGGAACTCTCAAAGTTTTTGTTCAATTTGGAAAGAAAGTAGATATTTTTGCAATGAAACAACCTAAGGAGCAAATATTCATTAATTTAGACATAAATGACCATAAAAAGTATACACCGATCAACTTTGATGGTTTGGAATTGCTGAACAATTTCCATGGATAAATTTTTGAGGGTTTTGCCCAATTAGGAATGAACGACGTTTTTTTGGTATCATTCAACAATGGAATAATCCATAGAGCCTATATTTGTTAATTCATACATAAAATAATGATAAAAAGTATACCCCGATCAACTTTGATGGTTCAAAATCTCTCAACTCTCTCGATACGTGAACTTTTGAGGGCTTTCCCCCATTTGGAATGAAAGTGGATCTTTTGATGGTTTAGAATGTCTCAACTCTCGCCATTCAGGAACTTCTAAAGGTTTTGTCCAATTTGGAACAAATGTTGATCTTCTGGCAACGAAACAACCTACAGAGCCTATAATTGTCACATTAATTATACAATAATAATAGAAAATGTACAGTGATCAACTTTGATAGTTCGAAATTGCTCAACTCACTCCATGTAGGAACTTTTAAATATTTTATCCAAGATGGAATGAAAGCCGATCTTTTGCAACAAAACAACCAACGAGCCTATACTTGTTAATTTAGATATAAATGATTGTAAAAAGTGCAAACCAATCAACATCGATTATTCAAAATTGATCAATTCTCTCCATGGAGGAACTTTTAAAGGTTTTGTCCAATTTGGATCAAAAATTCATATTTTCGCAACGAAATAACCTACGAAGCTTATACTCAGTAATTTATACAAAAAATACCATAAAAGTGTACACCGTCTAACTTTGATGATTCAGAATTGCTCAACTCTCTCTGTGGGAAATCTTTCAAAACTTTAAATCAATTTGAAACAGAAATGGCATTTGTAAGTGTGCACCAATCAACTTTGAAGCTTCGGAATTGATCAACTCTCTCCATAGAGGAACCTTTAAGGGTTTTTTTTGGTACTAAAGGTTGTCTTTTGACAACAAAACAATTTACGAAGCCTGTAATTGTTAATTTAGGCATAAAATAAGTATAAAAGGTGTACACTGGTCAACTTTGAAGTTTTAGAATTGCTCAACTCTCTCCATGGAGAAACTTTCAATGGTTTTGTCCAATATTTTGTATCAAACGTTGATATTTTCACAATGAAACAGTCTTCAGAGCCTATACTAAGAAATTAAGGCATAAGATCACAATGAAAATTGTACACCGATCAAATTTTATGGTTCGAAATCGCTCAACTCTCACCATGGAGGAACTTTTAAAGGTTTTGTCCAATTTGGAACTGAAGTTGATCTTTGAGCAACAAAACAGCCTACGAAGCCTATACTCATTAATTTAGACTGGAAATGACCATAGAAGGTGTACAACGATCAACAATGAAGGTTCGAAATTGCTCAACTCTTTCCATGGTGAAACATTCAAAGGTTTTGCCCAATTTGTAATGAAAGTTGATCTTTTTGCAATTAAACAATCTATGGAGCCCATTCTCATTAATTTAGACTGAAAATGACCATAGAAAGTGTACACCAACAAACTTTGATGGCTCGTAATTACTCAACTCTCTTTATGAAGAACCTTTTAAAGGTTTTGTCCAATTTCGTATGAAAGTTGGCCTTTCGGCAATATAACAACCTATGGTAATAGATAATTTAGACTGAAAATAGTAATAAAAGGCGTACATTGATCAACTTTGATGGTTGAGAATTGCTCACATCTCCTCATGGCGAAACCTTAAAAGAGTTTGTCCAATTTGAAATGAAAGTCGATCTTCTTGCACATTTAGACATGAAATAACAATAAAATTTGTACACTTATCAACTTTGATGGTTAAGAATTGATCAATTGTCTCCATGGAGGAACTCTTAAACATTTTATTTAATTTGGAACGAAAGTTGATCTTTCGGCTAAGAAATGGCCTACAAAGCCTATACCCATAAAATTAGACATAAGATAAGAATATAAATTATACCCCAATCAACTTTGATTGTTCATAATTGCTCAACGCTCACCATAGAGGAACCTTTCAAAGTTTTGTCTAGTTTGGAACAAAAGTAGATCAATTGGCAAAGAAACAACGTATGGAGCCTATAGTCATTAATTTGGACTAAAAATGGCAATAAAAGGTGTATACCAATCAATTTTGATGGTTCAAAATTGCTCATTTATCTCCATGGTGAAACTTTCAAAGGTTTTTTACAACGAAAAAATCTACGCAACCTATACTTGGATATTGAGACATAAAATCACAAGAGAAATTGTATACCGATCAACTTTGATGGTTCGGAATTGTGAAACTCTCACCATGGAGGAACTTTTAAAGGTTTCATCCAATTTGGAACAAAATTTGATATTTTCACAACGAAACAAGCTATGAAGCCTATAGTCATTAATTTAGATAAAAAATGAGCATAAAAGTGCACACTGATCAACTTTGATATTTCAGAATTGTTGAAATTTTAATGGTTTTGGCTAATTGGGAACGAAAGTTAATCTTTTGGCAATGAACCAACCTATGCAACCTATACTCATTAATTTAGACAAACAACGAACATAAAAGTGCATCACAATCAATTTTGATGCTTCAGAATTGCTCAATTCTCTCCTTGGAGGAAAATTTAAAGGTCTGGTCTAATTTGGAATGAAAGTTAATTGTTTGGCGACAAAATAAACTAAGGAGCCTTCACTCGTTAATTTTGTAAAACCCCGACCCAAAAATATCAAAAAAATAAAATAAAATAATAACAATAATAATAAATGGGGAAACCAAATATTGAGTTTAATGTAACTAAAATTGAGTAAATGGTTGACTAACTAATAATATATATATATATATATATATATGAACATGTATATATATATATATATGAGTGTTACATTATATATATATATATAAACAAATGCCACTTTCGGTGGCCATGAGCTGGGCCACCGAAAGTGGCCATTATGCTTGACAAATGGGCGGTGGCCCATTTGTTGATTATTTAATTTTAAAAAAATTAATTGATTAACTAATGAAATGTCGCTGCACAATTTGTGCAACGACATTTCACTTTTAAAGAAAGTGAGGCCGAGAGATAGTGAAGAAGAAAGGAGAAGAAGGAAGGGAGAAAGGAGAGAAAGAGGTGATTTTGGCTTGGATTTTGGTGAATTCTTGCTCATGTAGGCTTGGATTGAAGGATTCAAGAAGATTTAAAGAAGAAGGTAAAAGTTTTTAGAGAATTCTACGGTTAGGGTTATTCGTGGGTTTCGTGGGTTATGGTTGAATCTTGATTTCTAGTTAATGATAGAGTTTCTATATGATGATTTAGACTCATATGTATGTATATTTAGTAGATTGGAGTTGATTTGGTTAGAGCTCAAACTTGAGAGCTTGGATTGGTGATTTGGGGAAATTCTAGTGAGAGAAAGGTGAGTTCTCTTAGATTATTGGTTAAATACATGTTTTATAAGATATTGAAGCTATATTGATTATGGATTGAGATTGATTTGGTTAAAATAAATAGGTTGGAGAAACGGGGCCGAAAACCCTAGATTTTTGAAAAAAAAGCCTAAATTATAGCTTTGCTTGGAATCGAGGTAGGGATTCTTACCCCAATATTTATCTCATTCTTTCTTTATCTAAAAAAGTGGTTTAAATTATTCATTGGTCTTACGTTTGGGTTCTTGCCTAGATTTCTTCCCAGGAAGACCGAGCCATGAATGTTCTTATTGAATTTATTGCATAACCGAATACATGTTTGATCATCTATCAAGCATAATTTATTTTCAAACATGCATCACGTAGTTACCTATGTATATATAATTTTTATATATGCTTATTCTTGCATATTGGACATGCTCATTAGATGCATTAGGAGTTGCGAGCATGAACTCGTAGTTCTTATAAGAGTTAAGTGTGGATGTGGGAGTCCTAGGGCGGGACGAGACCAATGTCTTATGGCCAGAGAGCTAAATAAGAGTTTGGTCATTTAACCGTGTTGGATGTTCCATGAGGTCACACCTACGTGGTCTGGGGGCAGTGTCATGGGTTTCGATAATATACCAGATATCCATTGAAAAATGCCACAAGGGACCGTATGGTGATGAAGTTGTTTATTTATTGATGTGCTTATAATAGATGCCATGTTGCTGCATTATGCCTTGTTTTTCCAATTCAGCCTGAATATCTCGTTCAATCTTTATTTCCGTACCTAGCCTTCTGCTCACCCTACTTCTCTTCTATGATCTTCAGGTGAGTCTGGTACGAATGTCCAACTGACTGATCAGTAGGAGGTGACGTGACATGGGAAGGCCATGTTGGAGCCTAGGTTCTTGATAATGTGTAAACACTTGTTTATCTAGTACATTTAGTACTTATATTGGTTTAATGGATTAAGTATTTTTTTTACCTTATGAGGATGATGATGGACGGTCGAGAGCTGTGCCGTTAAACCGGGACTCTCGTACCGAGATTATGGAACTATGTTTCGGATGTTGAACTATATGCTGGTTATATGATGGATGACTTCTTTTACGTACCTTGCATGTGATTAGGTGGCCTGAGGCCCTGTCTAGGGTGTGATTGTGGTTAACTGGCTTGAGGCCCTGTTAGGTTACGGAATGAGATTTATTTATGATATATATATATATATTTGGTGTTGATTGTTGCTCAGGTTGGCATTCTCCGATTTACAGGGAGATGCTGCCGAATTTTTGGTAGAATCTGTGTTAGGTTGACGTGAGAGGAAGTCTCTAGTAGACTAGTGACATCATCGGTAGCGCTCCCGGTTTGGGGCGTTATAGTTTGGTATCAGAGCCTCGTTACGGATTTACGGAGGATCTGGGGTTGGGTCCTAGTTGTGTGTTGGTAAGTCTTCATGCCATGTCACGACCTCTGCTGATCTGGTACGTATTCTTTTCCTTAAATCCTCGTTCTTTGTTTATTATTCAGTATTTGAATATGTTGTGGCACAGATGGATACTCGTAGAGACACAAGTTCTTCTATTACTGTGGCGACCCCAGATGATAGAGGCCGACGAGTAAGATCGAGGGGTCGTGGTAGAGGCCAGGTTGAGGTAGTGGCTCGCGTTACCAGGTGCACTCTTATCACATAGGGGTCACTACCGGGGATGGGCACTAGTGACAGATTTGGAGAGAGATTCCATGAGGGATTATATACTGATGAGGGTCAGGAGAGGACCTCCGAACAAGTACTACCAACCGTACAGGTTACTCCGAGCGCTACTACCGAGCAACTTATGAGGTTGGAGGTTTTGGCCGGAATTATGACAAATTTAACTCAGGTGCACGGCACAGACACAAACACAAGCTCAGGCCTTAGCCTAGATTCAGGCTCAAGCTCAAGCCCAGGCTCAGGCTCCAACATAGAGTCAGACACATACTCAAGCTCAAACGGTTATAGCTCCTGAGGTACGGGTAGAGGGATAGACCTCTGGCATTAACACTAGAGGCGGGGCACTGTGTAGGCCGGGACAGAAGATGTATGACGTGGATCAACTCCGCCAGACCAGTCCCCCACAGTTTTCTGGAGACGAAAATGGGTGTGATGCCGAAGATTGGATACGACAGATGAGCAAACGATTTGAATCGCTGGCTTTACCTGATGATCGAAGAATGAAGCTGATTTTCTACTACCTTACGGGACTAGCACCTGATTGGTGGGATTCCTTGGATCAAAGGAAGCATGACTTGACTTGGGCATCATTTGAACTAATTTTCATGCAGTAGTTTGTGCCTGAGAGTTACCAGTCTGACAAAGCTAAGCAGTACTTGAAGCTGGTGCAAACTTCTGAGGTGACAGTGACGCAATAGACGAAACAATATGAGGATCTTTATAAGTATGGAAAGAAGAATGCTTCGGATGAGCGGAGCAAGACAGAGAGGTACCGAAACGGGTTGATTCCAAACATTGGGAAGTTGATGATTCCTTCGGGGAGAATTTCTTATGATGCGGCTGTGGATATGGCTCTCCAATTAGAGTTGGGAGAATGTTACTCCCGTAAGTACTAGGGTATACATAAGATCCGTAAAGCTCCAATTTCAGGGGGTGAAGGTGGCAGTGTCCATAAGAGGCAGAAGACCGAGTCTCAGACACAGAAGGATCACAGAGGTGGAAGAGACTAGGGACAGAGGGACACATTCCATGCCTCGATGTTAATCAAGATATTAAGGACAAAGGGACTGCATGTAAAATTGGTCATGAATAAAGGTTATGTCGAATCATTGACATTCTCATTACTTGGCTAACAATGATGTGTTGCTAGATACCTCTCATTGTTTGTGATGCTAAAATATGATTTTAGTTTCACTGCCAACGTGATGAGAACCTATAGGGTCGCACACATAGAATAAGCAAAGATTACGTTATTAGAGAATAACAATTATGTTTGGGCTTTGGGCTTTATGTAGGGTCCATAACCGGTTCAATTAATTGGATTAATTGAACATGGTCAAGTGTCCAAAACGTGGGCTTCTTTCTTCAAGGGAATTAGGGCTTTTCGTTTGGCTTGGCTCGTGATATATATATAAGGTTAAAGTAACCCTAGTGGTAAGACACTTGGTGATACACTTGGTGTGCCGCACTTCAAAGAGAGTTGAGAACAAACGGATTGGAGCCCTTTTCTTGGTTACTAGCATAACGTGAAGAGGGAGATCTTTGGGTTGTTTGTGTGGATACCATAGAGGCGCGCTGTTCGGTTGGATAGTGCGAATTGATTCAGATCCTTCAAGCCAAGCACTCGGTTGATTTCTGCACTTTAAGAGGTAACTCTTCATCACCGATTTATGCCCTTTCACATGGATTCTCTGGAGGGTTTCAATGAAATTTTTTAACTTTCCGCTGTGTATGAGTCATTGAAACCCAGCAGACACAACTTACCAAGAAAGGTACACTGTATGTATGGACAGATGAGTTTGAGGTTGCATTTGAAGAATTGAAAAGAGGTTGACAACACCTCCAGTGCTAGTGGTTATGGAAAGGAATGTAGGCTACCAGGTGTATTGCGATGCATCTGGAGTAGGCTTGGGTTGTGTGTTAATGCAGTGGGACAGAGTAATTGAATATGGCTCAAGGTTGCTAAAGACACACGAGAGGAATTATCCAGTACACGATCTAGAATTAGCGGCTGTGGTGTTTGCTCTAAAACAATGGAGGTACTATCTATACGGTGAACGGTTTGAGGTCTTCTCGGACCATAAGAGCCTCAAGTATCTATTCACCCAAAAGGAGTTGAACTTATGGCAAAGTCGGTGGATGTAGTACTTGGAGGATTTTTACTTCAATTTGTAATACCACCCCGATAAAGCAAATGTGGTCGCGGATGCGTTAAGTAGGAAACAAAGGATTGTCAGTCTATTCATCCATGAATGGGGAATTGTGGAAACGATCACTCAGTTCGGGTTGGAGCTACGGGGTGATGATGAAATGTATTTGAGTTGCTTGACTTCGAGGCTGGCGATGGTACAGAAGGTCATGGATGCACATAATAGTGATCCAACCCTTGATGCTTTTGAAGAAAGTTCTAGTTGGGTCCGAGGAAATGATGGCGGTGTGAGATTCACGGGGAGGCTAGTGGTGCCTAATGATGAAGAGCTCCAATAGGAGATTTTGAAGGAGGCTCATCACTCTCAGTTTGTTATGCATCCGGGAGGAAAGAAAATGTATCAAGATCTAAAGAGGAATTTTTGGTGGAAAGGCATGAAAGCCAATGTGGCTAAATATGTGGGAAGATGCCTAACTTGTCAACAAGTGAAGGCGGAACATCAGAGGCCGTCGGGGTTACTACAACCACTATCGGTGGCATAATGGAAATGGGAAAGGATTACCATTGACTTTGTGACAGAATTGCCGATGACAACAAGGCGTCATGATACAGTTTGGGTGATTGTTGATAGATTGACAAAGTCAGCACATTTTTTGCCGATGAACAAGGCAGATTCTCTTGAGACTCTGTGTACATTATATGTGAGGGAAATTATGAGACTCCACAGAGTCCCATTATCTATTGTATCAGACCAGGATCCACGATTCATAGGTAGATTCTGGAGTAGTTTATCGGAGGCGTTGGGAACACAACTAGATTTCTCTACAGCATATCATCCACAGAGTGACGGGCAGAGTGAGAGGACAATTCAAATCCTGGAAGATATACTCCGAGCTTGTGTGATGGATTTTGGGGGAAACTGGGAGCAATATCTACATCCGGCAGAGTTTGTCTACAACAACTCCTTCCAGAGTAGCATTGAGATGGCACCATTTGAGGCACTCTACGGGAGGCCTTGTAGATCACCCTTATGTTGGGCGAAGATAGGTGAGAAGGTAGTATCAGGACCAGATATGGTCAAGGAAGCTAGAGAGCGGATAAATGGGATCAAAAAGAGATTAATCACCGCCCAGAGCCAAAGAAGTCCTATGCTGACCGGAGAAGGAGACCTTTGGAGTTCGCCGTCGGCGATAAGGTATTCTTGAAAGTAAGTCCGAGACGGGGGATACAGAGGTACAACAAGCAAGGGAAGTTGGCACTAAGGTTTGTGGGACCATTTGAAATTCTGGAGATGGTAGGGCCAGTGGGGTACCGTTTGGCACTTCGACTGAAACTAGCAAAAGTTCACAATGTTTTTCATGTTTCAATGCTCCAAAAATATGAGCCGGATCCATGGCATGTGTTGGATTGGACCACCTTGGAAGTCGAAGAGGAAAGAAGCTATACCCTTCAACCGGTGAAGATTATGGACCGACAGGATAAAATCACAAGGTCGAGTGTGATTCCACTAGTAAAGGTTATGTGGATGTATCATGGAGCTAAGCGACATGGGAGTTAGAGTCAAAGATGCGGGAGAAGTACCCGAGTATATTCGAGAACTAAAGTAAGTAAGTATATTTGAATTTCGGGGACAAAATTCCTTTAAGGGGGAAGGGATGTAAAACCCCGACCCAAAAA
Source organism: Euonymus europaeus (assembly GCA_963580455.1). NCBI lineage: Eukaryota > Viridiplantae > Streptophyta > Magnoliopsida > Celastrales > Celastraceae > Euonymus > Euonymus europaeus. The sequence goes on from OY756965.1 coordinate 13,071,424, forward strand.
TATCAGAAAAATAAAATAAAATAACAACAATAATAATAAATGGGGAAACCAAATATTGAGTTTAATGTAACTAAAGTTGAGTAAATGGTTGACTAACTAATAATATATATATATATGTACATGTATATATATATATATGAGTGTTATATTATATATATATATGAATTATATATATACATATAAAAAATAAAATAAAAATAACAAATGCCACTTTCGGTGGCCATGAGCTGGGCCACCGAAAGTGGCCATTATGCTTGACAAATGTGCGGTGGCCCATTTGTTGATTATTTATTTTAAAAAAAATTAATTGATTAACTAATGAAATGTCGCTGCAGCAACATTTCACTTTTAAAGAAAGTGAGGCCGAGAGACAGTGAAGAAGAAAGAAGAAGAAGGAAGAGAGAAAGGAGAGAAAGAGGTGATTTTGGCTTGGGTTTTGGTGAATTCTTGCTCATCTAGGCTTGGATTGAAGGATTCAAGAAGATTTAAAGAAGAAGGTAAGAGTTTTTAGAGAATTCTATGGTTAGGGTTATTTGTGGGTTTTGTGGGTTATGGTTGAATCTTGATTTCTAGTTAATGATAGAGTTTATATATGATGATTTAGACTCATATGTATATATATTTAGTAGATTGGAGTTGATTTGGTTAGAGCTCAAACTTGAGAGCTTGGATTGGTGATTTGAGGAAATTCTAGTGAGAGAAAGGTGAGTTCTCTTAGATTGTTGGTTAAATACATGTTTTATAAGATATTGAAGCTATATTGATTATGGAATGAGATTGATTTGGTTAAAATAAATAGGTTGGAGAAAGGAGGGCCGAAAACCCTAGATTTTTGAAAAAAAAGCTTGAATTATAGCTTTGCTTGGAATCGAGGTAGGGATTCTTATCCCAATATTTTTCTCGTTCTTTCTTTATCTAAAAAATTGGTTTAAATTCTTCATTAGTCTTACGTTTGGGTTCTTGCCTAGATTGCTTCCTAGGAAGAACGAGCCATGAATGTTGTTATTGAATTTATTGCATAACCGAATACATGTTTGATCATCTATCAAACATAATTTATTCTCAAAGGTGCATCATGTAGTTACGTACGTATATAGAATTTTTATATATGCTTATTCTTGCATATTGGACATGCTCATTAGATGCATTAGAAGTTGCGGGCACGAGCTCGTAGTTCCTATAAGAGTTACGTGTGGATGTGGGAGTCCGAGGGCGGGACGAGACAAGCGTCTTATGGCCGGATAGCTAAATAAGAGTTTGGTCATTTAACCGTGTCGGATGTTCCATGACGTGACACCTACGTGGTCTGGGGGCAGTGTCAAGGGTTCCGATGATATACCGGATATCCGTTGAAAAATGCTAAAAGGGACCGTATGGTGATGAAGTTGTTTATTTATTGATGTGCTCATAATAGATACCATGTTGCTGCATTATGCCTTGTTTTTCCAATTCAACCTGAATATCTCATTCAATCTTTATTTCCCTACTGAGCCTTCTGCTCACCCTACTTCTCTTCTATGATCTTCAGGTGAGTCTGGTACGAATGTCCAACCGACGGATCAGTACATGACATGGGAAGGCCACCTTGGAGCTTAGGTTCTTGATAATGTGTAAACACTTGTTTATCTAGTACATTTAGTACTTAGATTGGTTTAATGGATTAAGTATTTTTTTTTACCTTATGAGGAGGATGATGGAGGGTCAAGAGCTGCACCGTTAAATTGGGACTCTCGTACCGAGATTGTGGAACTATGTTCCGGAGGTTGAACTATATGCTGGTTATGTGATGGATGACTTGTTTTACGTACCTTGCATGTGATTAGGTGGCCTGAGGCCCTGCCTAGGGTGTGAATGTGGTTAGCTGGCCTGAGGCCTTGCTAGGTTACGGAATGAGATTTATTTATGATATATATATATTTGGCGTTGATTGTTGCTCAGGTTGGCATTTTCCGATTTATGGGGAGATGCTGCCGGATTTTTGGTAGAATCCGTGTTAGGTTGACGTGAGAGGAAGACTTTAGTAGACTAGTGACGTCATCGGTAGCGCTCCCTGTTTGGGGCGTTACAAATTTAGACATAAAATCATCACAAAAAGTGTACACGGATCAACTTTGATGGTTCAAAATTGCTCAACGCTTTCCACGAACGAACTTTTAAATATTTTTTCCAATTAGGAACAAAAGTTGATATTTAGGCAATGAAACAACCTATGGACCCTATACTCATTAATTCAGACATAAAATAACCATAAAAAATGTACATAGATAAACTTTGTTGGTTCGGAATTGGTCAACTCTCTCCATGAAGAAACTTTTAAATGTTTTATTTAATTTGGTTGAAAAGTTGGTCTTCTGGCAACGAAACAATGCACAGAGACTATAATCGTTCATTTAGACATAAAATAACTATAAAATTGTACACCAATAAGCTTTGATGGTTCAAAATTGCTCAACTCTATCAATGATGGAAATTTTAAAGGTTTTGTCCAATTTAGAATGAAAGTTGATCTTTCGGCAACAAAACAACCTACATAGCCTATCCTTGTTAATTGAGATATAAAATGGCAATCAAAAGTGTGCATCGATCAACTTTGATTATTGAGGATTGTTCAGCTCTCTCTGTGGGGGAACGTTTAAATGTTTTGCCCAATTTGGAACGAAAGTTTATCCTTTGGCAACGAAATAACCCATGCAGCCTATACTCGTTAACTTAGATATAAAATGACAATAAAAGTGTACACTGATCAACTTTGATGTTTTATAATTGATCAACTATCTCTATGGAGGAACTTTTAAACGTTTTGTCCAATTAGGAAGAAAAGTTGATCTTTCGGCAACAAAATGGCCTACGGAGCCTATACTCATAAATTTTGACTTAAGATAACAATATAAATTTTACCTCGATCAACTTTGATGGTTAGGAATTGCTTAACTCTCACCATGAAGTAACTTTTAATGTTTTTTCCAATTTAGAAAGAAAGTAGATCAATTGGCAACGAAACATACTACGGTGCCTATACTGATTAACTTAGAGTAAAAATTGCCCATAAAAGGTGTACATCAATCAAGTTTGATGGTTTGAAATTGCTCAACTTTCTTCATAGAGAAACTTTCAAAGGTTTTTCCAATTTGTAATGAAAGTTGATATTTTAGCAACGAAACAATCTACGGAGCCTATACTCAGATATTGGGACATAAAATCACAACAAAAATTATACACTGATCAACTTTAATGGTTCGAAAATGCTTAACTCTCACCATTGAGAAACTTTTAAAGGTTTTGTCCAATTTGGAACAAAAGTTGATCTTTTGACAATGAAAAAACCTACGGAGCCTATGCTCAATAATTTATACAAAAAATCAGCATAAAAGTCTGCGACGCCCCAATCCGGCCAGGAACGCCACTAGTGCCCTCTGGCACTGTCCTAGGCTACTAATGTGATCATCCGACAAACTAGAAATTCAGCGGCATCTCCCCGTATATCGGAGAGTGCCCACCTGTATCAGAACACGCAGCATAAATCAAAGTGTCACATCAGTAACTTAGCTAGACCTCAATCACATGCAATCCAGATCCTAGGCGCTTCAGGCCATCCACTACCAGCATGCACAAACTGATAGTAATTATACACATCATCATAATTCACAACATCATATAACCATATAATCAATCCTCAGCCTACATCATGCATACACCCTCTGGTGCGAAATGGTTATAAGAATATCAAGAATAATCATTAACAACAGCAAAAAAAAAATACATGCTAGAGTATATCCCTAGCATCCTCAACCTATCTAGGGCCATCCATGTCACATCCCGCTCTCACTGATCCGCTCCACCGGTACCTATACCAGTATCACTCATGGGGAGGAAAAGAAAGTAGAGAGTGAGCAAGAAGCTTAGTAGGGTAAAAGAGTGCAAAGAATATCAATGTTGAATCCGAAATAAAGGTTATGCATGAATATGAATCTATTACACGAACGTATAATCAACAATCACATAGAAACATCAACACAGGCAAGTTCATCTTTAAGCAAACCACATCAATACTATGGCTCTCTCTCCATGTAATATCGAATGGGAGCAAGCTCCCCAACATCAAACCGCTTTTGGATCACCCGGTTGCTTGAACCTCTCACGCTCGCACCACTGCAGGCAAGGTCTCTCAATAACCCCACCTCTAGTACGTTACCCTACATGGACTTCACATGACTTGGTGGTAACTCTCTTCACCTCATCATCCTTCCATGTAGCTTTCAAGAATCCTAAGGATTTCTGAGTCCATACCTGGTCTCCAATGAAAATCTAATGCATTATGTCATGACATGCCGAATATATATATATATATATATATATATATGGACATCTTAAATATATATACATAACTACCATGATGCATGAATTGATTCACATTGTGCCCATAAGTGATGGAACACACAATATGGTCATGCAAGTCAAGAACCAACAATAACTCACACACAAGGTTCATTTTCCCTTATAAGAAATTAAGGCGGAAACACAAACATAGGTGACCAATGAAGAATCGAAATGCTCTTTAAACAATGAGAACAAACAATAGAAAGAATGGTTGGAAATCCCCTACCTCGTGCCGAGCAATTTCCAAACAAAAATCCAACCAATACGTTCCTAGGGTTCTGATTTCCCAAACCTAACAATATGGCAAAATCAAACCCATTCACATATCAATATATGATCAACAACTCATATAAACATCAATTGAATCAAGAATTTTGAAATTACTGACCTTCTCTCTCTAGAAATTCCTCCAAATCCTTCAAACTCAACCCAATCAATGGTTCACTCCAAAATCACAAACAAACCTATACATATGTCCAAAATAAACCTATAATCAACAAATCTAAACCATGGAACTCAACTCTTCAAGAATCTAACAAATATAACAAAACCTAGAATTTTGAAAACTAAAAGAAAACTTACCAAATCTCCCAAATCAAGCTTGAATCTTCCTTGTCTGGCTTCAATGATCACCAATCCACAATCTCCAAGCCAAACTCTAACCAAAAGCTCCTTCTCTCTCTTTTTCTCTCTTTACTCGGGTCTCTCCAAGATGTGGTATGTGCAAAAATGTCTACCTCCGTTCTTAAAACCTGATTTCCCGATAGGTGTCCAGACGCCTTAAGTAGTCGTTGATAACTCTATTATTTATAGAGTTATTCGTGCTACTTTTGTTCTACATGAGTTAGTTCGAGAGTGTTTTTAGTCATTTTAAGCACAAATGGAGGTTTAGTAGGTCATATTTCGTTTTAGTGAGTATTTTAATTATTTCGTGCTTTGAGTAGTTAGTTTGAGTCATTTATGACTTGTGCGTAAGGTCATTTCGGTTGAATAAGCCATCATGAGAATTTTAGAAGAAAGAATGCCTTCTTCTTTACAAAAAAATGAGTTTTTGGGTTTTAAACAACCACTTTGTATTTTAATGTGTGGTTTGAGGTTTCAATGCTTAAACATGATTAAATATGCCACTTATGAGTTGTTTGAATGATTTTCATAGGTTTTGGATGAACCGGAACAAATTCGGGAATGAAAAGCGGAAATAGGAAGTGCTGTCAAAAGTGTGCTGATATGAAGTTTGACGTGCTGACGCTCAAATAGCCGCTGCAGTTTGTATAAAACTCCGATTCCATTGATTCTTTCGGCGTTGAAAACTAGACATCTCAAGCTTCATGTGGATATCAAGTATGTTAATTTTGAACGTCAGATAAAGAAGTTGTGAGTGTACAAAGTCAGCTGCAGCAGAGGGTCACGTCCAGTTTGAGTGTCCTTCACATTTATCCTTCTAACTTTTACTCCACTGCCCAGAAAAATTTGATTTAAGATTCATTGGAAATCTAAGAGGAAGTTCTAAAACTATTATGTTTTAAAATTTCTCAAATTATGGCGTTAGAACACTGTAAAATGGTCATCTTTGCAGATCATAAAAGCTGGACAGATTATGCAGCAGCAGCAGAAGGGTATTTTTGGAATTTCAACTTCATCAAAGAGGGTATTTTAGACAAATTAAAAATATGTATGATGGAGGTCTCTTAGGAGAGAATATTAGGTCAAAAACGTGCATAGGAAGAGGCACAAAAGCAAGAGGCAGCAGCAGCGGCAGAAAACACAGAATAGGGAGAAAAATCGTTGGAAGAAAGAAGAAGGCAATTGAGAGATTCGACTTACTAGAGCTTTGATGTAGCCTAGTGGTTCTTGATTGAATTCAAAGTTTCAATAAATGCTTGACTTTTATTCATTGTTAAGTGTTCAAGATTGTGCTTAATGCTTTTAAACATCTGACCAATGTTTAATTGATTTATTTATCATTGTTTTGTCTGAAAGGAAGAACAGGATATTGATTGTGCCATGAATGCCTTAAATTGAGTGGATGCCAGACATGGATTCATAATTTATGCAGTATTGTTATGGTTCTCCATTGATTTTAATGCACCTCTGATTTCTTTAATCATGCTTGAAAGAGATGATTGTTGATTAAGAGTAGTTTTGTTATAGTCTGAAAAGGTGTGTCAAATAAATTAGGGAGAATCGACTGATAACAAGAATAATTGTCCAAGGTTTATTAAACTGAGATTCAATTGAGATAGCTATGGTGAAATCATGTTGCTCTAGTGCTACTTAATCTTGATTCTTGTTTCACTTGCTTGTTGCTATCAGTTAATTTTTATTAATTCATTTTTCAATTATTCAAACTCAATTTTGTATCCAGGTACTGTTTGCAATTGGATTAGTAGTCTATAGTTGATTGAATTAAATAGTCCTTGAGGGTTCGATATTTGGTCTTTGATCACTATATTACTTGTTTGCGATTTCGTGCGCTTGCGAATAATTTTCACAACAAGTTTTTGGCGCCGTTGCCGGGGACTATTTTAATTTATTTTACTATTGACATTAGTTTGATTAAAGGCTTACTCTGGATTTTAATTTTTCTGTTTCTGGTGCTCTTGACTGTGCATGAATTCTGAAAAAAGACGTTCGCGAAGCTTGGAGCGAGTTGCCTTTGATCCTGAGATCGAGCGAACCTTTCATAAACTTAAATGGGAGAACAAGAAGCAAGTAGAGACCACCAAGACATTCTTCATGGCTGAACAAGATCTACCTTTGAGGACTCTAAGGGAGTATGCTACACCAACAGCCACTCAATCAGCTATCCAAAGGCCGACACTTAACATTCAGACTTTTGAAATTCGGCCAAATACTATTCAGCTTCTCCAGCAAGCTTCCACTTTCTATGGGCAGCCAAGCGAAGATCCAAATATTCACTTGGAGACGTTTTTGGAGATATGTGACACGTTTAAAATTCAAGGCGTTTCTGATGATGCTATCAAACTGAGACTTTTTCCATTCTCCTTGAAAGACAAGGCCAAACAATGGCTGCACTCAGAACCTACAAACTCCATTCGGACATGGGATGATCTAAAAACAAAATTTTTGGCAAAATATTTCCCACCAGCAAAGACTGCAAGGCTCCGCCAAGAAATTCTGACATTTACTCAATATGACAAGGAGCCACTTTGTGAGTCTTGGGAGAGGTTCAAAGAGTTGCTGAGAAAGTGCCCGCACCATGAGATTCCAGAATGGATCCAGATGCAAACATTTTATAATGGGTTAGGTGCAAATAGCCGTACATTGGTTGATGCTGCATCCGGTGGAGCACTAATGGGAAAGAGTCATCAAGAAGCATGGGAATTGTTGGAAACAATGGCCACAAACAGCTACCAATGGCCGAGCGAGAGGATAAATCCTAAACCAGCTCCTGTTCTTGAGCTTGATGCAATGGCTATGCTAACCGCACAAATCTCTTCCCTTACTAAAAAAGTTGATTCTATAAGCATTAATTCCCATAATTCTTCAGCTAACATATGTGAATTTTGTGTAGGTCCTCACCTCATATCTGAGTGTACAACCACCATGGAGCAAGCTAATCAAGTTGGAGATTTCAACAGACAGAACAATAACCCATACTCCCACACCTACAATCCTGGCTGGAGGAATCATCCAAATTTTTCATGGTCAAACAATCAGAATGTGCAAAGACCACCACATGCTTATGCTCCTCAAGAGAAGAACGTAAATCTGGAAGATGCTTTGACTCAGTTGACTACAATCTCTACACAATTCATGGTAGAGACAAAGACCAATTTTCAAAATCAACAAGCATCCATTCGAAACTTAGAGATTCAAGTGGGACAACTAGCTGAGGCTATTAGTGGTAGAGATAGAGGATCCTTGCCAAGTCAGACTGAAATAAATCCGAAAAATCAGGAACAAGCAAAAGCCATCACTTTGAGGCGAGGAAAGCAAGTTAAAACTGCCATTGATCTTGATAAAGAAAAGGAAGACCAGCGGGTAGAATCTGACATTGGAGACATTATTTTGGTACCTAGAGTTGAAGAATCAGTTGATAAGACAGCTCAGAAAGTCGCGGTTTCAGTTCCTTTGCCTTTCATTGATCAGATGCTTGAGAGATTGGCTGGATATGCTTACTACTGCTTTTTGGATGGATATTCTGGGTATAATCAGATTCCTATAGCCCCCGAAGATCAAGAAAAGACAACTTTTACATGCCCTTTTGGCACTTTTGCATATAGGCGAATGCCTTTCGGTTTGTGCAATGCACCTGCCACTTTTCAGCGATGCATGATGAGCATATTTTCAGATATGGTGGAGAGATTTATCGAGGTCTTCATGGATGATTTTTCAGTTTTTGGTCCATCTTTTGATGCTTGTTTACACAACTTGTCACTGGTACTGCAGAGGTGTGTAGAAACTAATTTGGTCTTAAATTGGGAGAAGTGTCACTTTATGGTACAAGAGGGCATTGTTCGAGGGCATAGAATTTCAGAAAAGGGCATTGAAGTGGACAAGGCAAAAATAGAGACAATCTCAAAGTTACCTCCTCCAACAAGTGTGAAAGCTATCCGAAGCTTTTTAGGACATGCGGGGTTTTATATGAGGTTTATTAGGGATTTTTCAAAAATTACAAAACCCCTATGTTCTCTTCTCCTCAAGGATGCAGATTTTGATTTCAATAAAGAGTGTTTGAAGGCATTTGAGTTGCTTAAAGAGAAGCTCACTACGGCACCTGTCATTATCGCACCCGATTGGAGCCTACCGTTTGAGATTATGTGTGATGCAAGTGACTACGCTGTCGGGGCTGTTTTGGGGCAGCGAAAAGATAAGCTTTTACAAGTCATTTACTATGCTAGTCGGACACTCAACGATGCCCAATTGAATTATGCAACTACAGAGAAAGAGCTATTGGCGGTAGTATTTGCTTTGGACAAATTTCGCTCTTACTTGATTGGCTCGAAAGTGATTGTTTACTCTGATCATTCAGCCTTGAAATATTTATTGTCCAAGAAAGAAGCCAAACCGAGGCTTATTAGATGGATTCTTCTTCTACAAGAATTCGACATTGAGATAAAAGACAAGAAGGGATCCGAAAAATGTTGTGGCTGACCATTTGTCGCGACTGGTGCAGGAAGATGGCAGCGATGTGGTCCCTATTAGTGAGTCTTTTCCCGATGAACAGTTGTACACGGTTGACAAATTGGAAGAACCTTGGTTTGCTGATTTTGCCAATTATGTATCCAACAGAGTAATTCCTGCAGGCTTGTCTATGCATCAAAGAAAGAAATTCTTTTCTGATGTCAAGCACTATTATTGGGATGATCCTTATCTATGGAAACATTGCTCGGATCAGATTATTCGAAGGTGCGTACCCGAGTCAGAGATGGAGGATATATTGAAACATTGTCATGCCATAGCTTGTGGAGGTTACTATGGGTCAGCGAAAACTGCGGCTAAGGTATTACAATCCGGATTTTGGTGGCCTACACTTTTCAAGGATGCATATAGATTTGTCACCGCTTGTGATCGTTGCCAAAGAACGGGTAATATCTCTAACCGCAATCAAATGCCCCTAAACAGTATTTTGGAGGTGGAAATGTTCGATGTGTGGGGGATTGATTTTATGGGTCCGTTTCCTTCTTCTTTTGGCAATGAATATATTCTTGTTGCGGTGGATTACGTGTCCAAATGGGTGGAGGCAGCAGCTCTTCCCACTAATGACTCCAAAGTTGTGGTCAAATTTATTCGAAAAAATATTTTCTCTCGCTTTGGAGCTCCGAGGTTCATTATTAGTGATGGGGGATCACACTTTTGCAACCGGCTCTTCAATTCAGTGTTGGTAAAATATGGAGTTACACACAAAGTGGCTACACCCTATCATCCACAAACAAGTGGACAAGTTGAGGTGACTAATCGGGAAATCAAAAGAATTTTGGAGAAAGTTGTTAATACTTCCCGAAAAGATTGGAGTTTACATCTTGATGATGCTCTTTGGGCGTACAGAACTGCATATAAAACTCCTCTTAGAATGTCTCCTTATAGGCTTGTTTTTTGCAAGGCGTGTCATCTACCTGTAGAGCTTGAGCATAAGGCTTTTTGGGCCGTTAAAGCTTTGAATTTTGATATGAATTTGGCTGGTGAAAAGAGGTGTTTACAGCTGAATGAATTAGAGGAACTCCGGAATGAAGCGTATGAAAGTTCGAGAATTTTTAAAGACCGTACAAAGAAGTGGCATGACAAGCGGATTGTTCGAAAGGACTTCTTTGTGGGGCAGCGAGTGTTGTTGTTTAACTCGCGCCTTCGACTGTTTCCAGGAAAATTAAAATCTAGATGGTCTGGTCCTTTCACAATTGTGCAAATATTTCCTCATGGAGCTATTGAAATTCGACAAGATCCGGACAGCTCTAGTTTCAAAGTGAATGGACACCGTTTGAAGCCATATTACGAAGCCAATTTTGATAGACAACGAGCCTCTTGGATGCTTGATGATGTAGAGTGATTCATGTTTCGAGTCCTATGTCTGGCTGAAGACATAAAACTTAGCACTGTTTGGGAGGTAACCCGAGGAGGCAGCTTGGCGATTATTTTTTGCTACGGATGGCGTTGCTGGTCTTCAAAACCGGCTAAGTTCCCTCACCTTTGCATCTTTAACTTACTGTTTACATTATTTTATATGTTGTGTGAGTTGTTTGCTTACTTATCACATTGGGGACAATGTGTAGTTTAAGTGTGGGGGAGTAGTTTCTTCAAAAAAACAAAAAACAAAAAAAAAACTGTGTTTTTTTTTACTTAGAGCTGTTGAGTAGGTTGTGTTGAAAGACCAATAGCCGATGATGATAATTGTTGAACTACGTATAGCTTTGGAAAATGACGAATGTGGTTTTTGTTTAAGTGCTTGAATTTGGGACTGGTTCTTTCTATTTTGGGCTCTTTCATGTATATTGAGCATAATTTCGATGCACTTGACCAAGCTGTGACTTAGAAAAGGCTTATGTGGAGAAAGTGGATTTTGTGTGATCTCAAATGAACTCTAGAACTTGTTTGAACAATACTCAAGGCGAAATCGTAGGATTTACATCACTAAGGAAATGAATTAGGCCGTCTTTGGACCGATTGATCCTTTCTAGCCACCTTTTGCATGATTATATCCCTAGTCACCCCTTTGAGCCTAAAAGCCTATTTTCTTTGTCATATACACATTAGTAACCACAACCGTTCATTTATTACTCTTTGCACCTTGCACCAAGGCATATTGGTCATTATTGTTATATGAGTGATGGTGTTTGTGTATGAAAGTTGAGAGAAGTGTGAAGATGGTGTTTGGAAATATTCTTATATTGTTGGTTTGCTTTTGAAAAAAGGGAAAAATGAATAAAAAGATAGCACAATCCCAAAATTCATAACAGGAATTAAGTTTGGGGGTTGTGGCAAAAAAAAGAAAAAAAAAGTGATGTTTGCATGGGAAAAAAGCATTAAATTGTAGTTGTGGAGTGACATTGATTCAAGTTGGGGGTTAACATGTGTTTTTACATATGGGAGTGAGTTTGATTATTGTGAGTGGTTAATTCGGTTGATATGCCTATGGTGGTAAGTCACTTTAAATGAGTTTATCCTTACCCAAGCCTTAACCCAACGTTACAAGCTTAATAAAGTCCTAACGATCCTTGGTGATACATTTTTCCTACATTAGTGGAGAGTAGAGTGAAAAGTAAGCCTATGGAGTTCCAAAAAAAAAAAATCATTATTTAGAGATTTTTACACTTCTCCACTTGTTTGCATAAACTCATCCGGGTTGTGGTAGGTTGAGTGTATTTGATAGGAGTTCATGTGCATTGATTGGTTCTATGTAGGGAGCTGGTTTTGGGTTTGAAATCTTGAGCATTTTCTATGTTTAGAGTTTTGTTAGAGCTATGCTTGATGTTTAACCCTTGAGGCATTAATTGGGATTCAAATACTAACATGCTCTTGCTCTTTGCTCATTAGTTTGATGTTTGTGTTGTGTTTTGTTTTGCTCGAGGACTAGCAAAATGGTAAGTTTGGGGGTGTGATAACTCTATTATTTATAGAGTTATTCGTGCTACTTTTGTTCTACATGAGTTAGTTCGAGAGTGTTTTTAGTCATTTTAAGCACAAATGGAGGTTTAGTAGGTCATATTTCGTTTTAGTGAGTATTTTAATTATTTCGTGCTTTGAGTAGTTAGTTTGAGTCATTTATGACTTGTGCGTAAGGTCGTTTCGGTTGAATAAGCCATCATGAGAATTTTAGAAGAAAGAATGCCTTCTTCTTTACAAAAAAATGAGTTTTTGGGTTTTAAACAACCACTTTGTATTTTAATGTGTGGTTTGAGGTTTCAATGCTTAAAAATCATTAAATATGCCACTTATGAGTTGTTTGAATGATTTTCATAGGTTTTGGATGAACCGGAACAAATTCGGGAATGAAAAGCGGAAATAGGAAGTGCTGTCAAAAGTGTGCTGATATGAAGTTTGACGTGCTGACGCTCAAATAGCCGCTGCAGTTTGTATAAAACTCCGATTCCATTGATTTTTTCGGGGTTGAAAACTAGACATCTCAAGCTTCATTTGGATATCAAGTATGTTAATTTTGAACGTCAGATAAAGAAGTTGTGAGTGTACAAAGTCAGCTGCAGCAGAGGGTCACGTCCAGTTTGAGTGTCCTTCACATTTATCCTTCTAACGTTTACTCCACTGCCCAGAAGAATGTGATTTAAGATTCATTGGAAAGCTAAGAGGAAGTTCTACAAATATTATGTTTTAAACTTTCTCAAATTATGGCGTTAGAACACTGTAAAATGGTCATCTTTGCAGACCATAAAAGCTGGACAGATTATGCAGCAGCAGCAGAAGGGTATTTTTGGAATTTCAACTTCATCAAAGAGGGTATTTTAGACAAATTAAAAATATGTATGATGGAGGTCTCTTAGGAGAGAATATTAGGTCAAAAACGTGCATAGGAAGAGGCACTTGAGAGATTCGACTTGCTCTTACATTCATAGATGGGTTGTAATTATTTTCTTTGCTTTGGTTCTATGATTGACATCATGAACTAATTCTTCTTACTAGAGCTTTGATGTAGCCTAGTGGTTCTTGATTGAATTCGAAGTTTCAATAAATGCTTGACTTTTATTCATTGTTAAGTGTTCAAGATTGTGCTTAATGCTTTTAAACATCTGACCAATGTTTAATTGATTTATTTATCATTGTTTTGTCTGAAAGGAAGAACAAGATATTGATTGTGTCATGAATGCCTTAAATTGAGTGGATGCCAGACATGGATTCATAATTTATGCAGTATTGTTATGGTTCTCCATTTATTTTAATGCACCTCTGATTTCTTTAATCATGCTTGAAAGAGATGATTGTTGATTAAGAGTAGTTTTGATATAGTCTGAAAAGGTGTGTCAAATAAATTAGGGAGAATCGACTGATAACAAGAATAATTGTCCAAGGTTTATTAAACTGAGATTCAATTGAGATAGCTATGGTGAAATCATGTTGCTCTAGTGCTACTTAATCTTGATTCTTGTTTCACTTGCTTGTTGCTATCAGTTAATTTTTATTAATTCATTTTTCAATTATTCAAACTCAATTTTGTATCCAGGTACTGTTTGCAATTGGATTAGTAGTCTATAGTTGATTGAATTAAATAGTCCTTGAGGGTTCGATATTTGGTCTTTGATCACTATATTACTTGTTTGCGATTTCGTGCGCTTGCGAATAATTTTCACAACAGTCGTCCGGACGCCTTGCATCTTTCTCCCCTCTCTACCTCCAATATAAGCTTAGTTATTTGGACGTCTCGATAGGGTGTCTGGATGCTTTACTATTCACAGCACTATTTTTCCTTCCTCAAAACTTCACTGCCTCCGTTTTCCAAGGAAGTATCTGGATGCCTTTTTAGGGTTTCCAGACGCTTTGTGCTTTTTAGCACCCCCGTTTTCTTCAAATGTATTTCCTGGCTTGGTCTAAGCTTTGATTTGATATATTATGAGCCTGAAACAGACAAGTATACTAAACGTTATGGCACATTTAACGAACCTTTCTCAAAAACTGTTTTTTTTGTGATTTCGTACCTCACGGATCATCCGTAATTTGAGTTAAACCTAAATTTTTGGGTCGGGGTTTCACAAAGTGCACACTGATCAACTTTGATAGTTCAGAATTACTAAATTTTCACAAAGGAAGAATTAAAGGTTTTGTCTAATTTGGAATGAAAGTAAATATTTTGGAAACTAAACAACTTATGCAGTATATATTCATTAATTTAGACAAAAAAATGACCATAAACTTTGATGGTTCGGAATTGCTCAACTCTCTCCATGGAAAGTTTTGTCAAATTTGGTAAGAAAGTTGGTCTTTTGTCAACAAAACAATTCACAAAGTATATAATCGTTAATTTAGAAATAAAATAACTATAAAAAGTATACACTGATAAACTTTGATGGTTCGGATTTCTCAACTCTCTCCATGGATCAACTTTTAAAGATTTTTTCCAATTACGAACAAAAGTTAATCTTTTGCCAACGAAACAACGTATGGACCCTATACTCATTAATTTAGACATAAATGACCATAAATAGTGTACATCGATCAACTGCGATGGTTCAGAATTTCTCAACTCTCTCCATGAAGGAACTTTTAAATGTTTTGCCCAATTTGGAAAGAAACTTGATCATTTGGCAACGAAACAATCTACAGAGCCTATACTCATTAATTCATACAAAAATGACCATAAAAAGTGTACATCAATCAACTTCGATGGTTCAAAATTTCTCAACTCTCTTCATGGAGAAACTTTTAAATATTTTGCCCAATTTGGAATGGAACTTGATCCTTTGGTAACGAAACAACCTACAGAGCCTATACTCATTAATTTAGATATGAAGTGACAATAAAAAGTATACATTTATCAACTTTGATTGTTCAAAAATGCTCAACTCTTTCCATGGAGGAACTCTTAAATGTTTTTCTTGATCTAAAATGAAAATTGTTCCTTTGGCAATGAAACAACCCACGGAGCCTATCTCGTTAATTTAGATATAAAATGGCAATAAAAAGTGTACACTGATCAACTTTGACAGTTTATAATTGCTCAACTCTCTCCTTCCAATTTTTTTTAAAGATTTTGTCTAATTAGAAACGAAATTTGATCCTTTGGCAACTAAACGACCAACAGAGCCTTTTCTAGTTATATTAGACATAAAATAACCATAAAAAATGTACATTGATGAACTTTAATGGTTTGGAATTGCTCAACTCTCTCCATGGAGGAACTTTTAAAGGTTTTGTCTAATTTGGTACGAGAGATGTTCTTTTGGCAATGAAAAAATCCATATAGCTTATAATTGTTAATTTAGACATAAAATAACTTTAAAAAGGGTACACCCATCAACTTTAATAGTTCGGAATTGCTCAACTCCTTCGTTGATAAACTTTTGAGGGTTTTACCCAATTTGAAATGAAAGACATTGTTTTGACAGCATTTGACAACGAAACAATCTACGGAGCATACTCATAAATTTAGACATAAAATCACCATAAAAGTGTACCTGCCATAAACTTTGATGCTTCGAAAATGATCAACTCTATCTATGGTCGAACTTTTGAAGATTTTTTCCAATTAGTAATGGAAGTTGATCTTTTGACAACGAAACAATTGACGGAGCCTATGATAGTTAATTTAGATATAAAATAACTATAGAAGTGTACATCGATTAACTTTGATGGTTCGGAATCGCTCAACTCTCTCTACGGAGGAACTTTTGAAGATTTTGTCCAATTAGGAACGAAGGTTGATCTTTTGGCAATGAAACAACCTACAAAGCCTATTCCAATTATATTGGAAATAAAATAATCATAAAAATTGTACAATGATCAACTTTGATGGTTTATAATTGCTCAACTCTCTCCATCAGAGAACTTTCAAAGGTTTTGTCCAATTTGTAACAAAAGTAAATCCTTTTGCAGCTAAACAACTTACAAGCCTACATTTGTTAATTTAAACATAAATGATCATAAAAAGTATATACCGATCAACTTTGATGATTGGCAATTGCTCAAATCTCTCCATGTAGGAACTTTTTAAGATTTTGTCTAATTTGGTTTGAAAGTTGGTCTTCTGGCAACGAAACAATCCACAAAGCCTCTATACATTGATTTAAACATGAAGTAACTATAAAAACTATGGAATGATCAATTTTGATGGTTCCAAATTGCCCAAATCTCCCCATGTATGAACTTTTGAGGGTTTTGCCCAATTTGTAACGAAAGATGTTTCTTTAGCATCATTTGACAACCAAACAATCTACGGATCATACACTCATAAATTTAGACATAAAATTACCATTAAAATTGTACATCGATCAACTTTGATGGTTTGGAATTGCTCAACTCTCCCGATTGTGGAACTTTTGAAGATTTTGACCAATTAGGAATGAAAGGTTATCTTTTAACAATGAAACAATCCATGGAGCATATATTCATTATTTTAGACATAAAATAACTATAAAAAGTGTACAACATCAAATTTGACTGTTCGAAATTGCTCAACTCTATCCAAAGATGAACTTGTGAGGGTTTTGCAAAATTTGGTATGAAAGACGTTTCTTTGGCATCATTTAACAATGAAATAATCTATGGATCTCATACTAATAAATTTAGACATAGAATGACCATAAAAAAATGTACTCGATCAACTTTGATGCTTTGGAATTGCTCAACTCTCTCCATGGAGGAACTTTTGAAGACTTTCCAATTACGAATGAAAGTTGGTCTTTTGGCAACAAAATAATCCACGGAGCCTGTAATCGTTCATTTAGACATAAAATAACTATAAAAAGCATACATTGAACTATTTTGATGGTTCAGAATTTCTCAACTCTCTCTATACGGGAACTTTTGAAATTTTTTCCAATTAGGAGCGAATGTTAATCTTTCAGCAACGAATCGACCTACAGAGGCCGTTGCAATTATATTAGACATAAAATAAGCATAATCATGTACAACAATTGACTTTGATGGTTTCTAATTGATCAATTTTCTCCATCGGGGAACTTTCAAAGATTTTGTTCATTTTGGTACGAAAGTTGCTCTTGTGGCAATGAAACAATCCACAGAGCCCGTAATGATTAATTTAGACATAAAATAACTATAAAAAGTGTACATCGATCAATTTTGATTGTTCAAAATTACTTAATCTCTCCATGGATGAACTTTTGAGGGTTTTTCCCTATTTGGAATAAAATATGTTTGTTTGACATCATTTAACAACGAAACAATCTATGGAGATTATACTTGTACATTTAGGCATAAAATGACAATAAAAAGTGTATATCGATCAACTTTGATGGTTTGGAGTTGCGCAACTCTCTCCATGGTGAAACTTTTGAAGATCTTGTCCAATTAGTAACGAAAGTTTATCTTTTGGTAACGAACCAATCCACAGAGACTATGATCGTTAATTTAGACATAAAATAACAATAAAAAGCTTGCAACGACCAACATTCATTGTTTGGAATTGCTCAACTCCCATGGAGAAACATTTGAAAATCTCGCCCAATCAGGAACAAAAGTTGATCTTTTGACAAAGAAATGACCTACAAAGCCTATTCTCGTTATAGTAGAAGTAAAATAACCATAAAAGGTGTACAACGATCAACTTTGATGGTTTGGAAATGCTCAACTCTCTCCATGGGAGAACATTCAAAGGTTTTGTCCAATTTGTAACGATACTTGATCTTTTTGCAACTACATCACTTATGGAGCCTATATTCATTAATTTAGACATAAATGACCATCAAAGTTTTACGCCAATCAAATTTGATCCTTCAGAATTGCTCAACTCTCACAATGAAAGAACTTTTAAAGATTTTATCCAATTGGGAACGAAAGTTGGTCTTTTGGCAACGAAACATTCCACGCAATCTATAATCATTAATTTAGACATAAATGACTATAAAAAGCATACACTGAATAACTTTGATGGTTTAGAATTGCACAACTCTCTCTATAGAGGAAGTTTTGAAGAATTTGGCTAATTGAGAACAACAATTGTTCTTTTAACAATGAAAGGACCTATAGAGTCTATTCTCGTTATATTAGACATAAAATAATCATCAAAATTATACACATATCAACTTTGATGTTTTGTAATTGCTCAGATCTGTCCATCAGGGAATTTTCAAAGGTTTTGTCTGGTTTGTGATGAAAGTTGATCTTTTTGCATTGAAATGGCCAACAGAGGGTATATTCGTTAATTTAGACATAAATGACCATAGAAGCTCCTCCATAGAGAGATTTGAGCAACTTTGCACCATCAAAGGTGCTCAGTGTACACCTTTTATTGTTCTTTTATGTCAAATTTTATGAGTATAAGCTTACAAGATTATTTCGATGCCAAAACACCAACTTTTTATAACAAACAGACAAAAACGTTAAAAATTCCTCCATAGAGTGAGTTGAGCAATTTTTAACCATCAAAGTTGCTCGGTGTACACTTTTTATTGAACTACTATGTCAAATTTTATGAGTATAAGCTCCATAGATTATTTCGATGCCAAAACCACAACTTTGTATTACAAATAGACAAAACCGTTAATGGCTACTCCATGGATAGAATTGAGTAATTTCGAATCATCAAGTTTGATAGGTATCGAATTTTGAAAGCTTATACTCGTAAAATTTAGCATAGAAGAACAATAAAAAATGTACAACGAGCAACTTATATGGTTCAAAATTGCTCAACTATCTCGATGGAGGTGTTTTTAATAGTTTTGCCAATTTAGAACGAAATTTGTTCTCTTGAAAAAAAAACAATCTACGAAGGGAATACTAGTAAATCTGGATATAAAGAAACAATAGAAAGTGCATATTTATGAACGTTGATAATTCAGAATTACTAATTTCTATCCCTGGAAGTGCCTTTAACGGTTTTGTCAATTTGTGATACAAAGTTGGGGTTTTGGGATCGAAATAATCTATGGAGCTTATACTTATAAAATTTGACATAGGAGAACGTTAAAAAGTGCACGCCGAGCAACTTTGATGGTTCGGAATTTCTCAACTCTCTCTATGGAGGTACTTTTAATGGTTTTGTCCATTTCTCATAGAAAGTTGTTGATTTGGTATCGAAATAATCTTGGAAGCTTATACTCGTAAAATTTGACATAGAAGAAATATAAAAAGTGTACACCGAGCAACTTTAATGGTCCGACGTTCCTCAACTCTCTCTATGGAGGAGCTTTTAACAGTTTTTCTCCATTTGCCATTGAAAGGTGATGTTTTGACATCGAAATAATCTTGCAAGCTTATACTCATAAAATTTGGCATAGAAGAACAATAAAAAGTGTTCACCGAGCAACTTTGATGTTTCGAAATTGCTCAACTATCTCGATGGAGGTGTTTTTAATAGTTTTGCCAATTTAGGATGAAATTTGTTCTCTTGAAAAAAACAATCTACGAAGGGGATACTAGTAAATCTGGATATAAAGAAACAATAAAAAGTTCATGTCTATGAACGCTGATAATTCAGAATTACTCATTTCTATCCATGAAAGTGCCTTTAACGGTTTTGTCAATTTGTGACACAAAGTAGGGGTTTTGACATCGAAATAATCTGTGGAGTTTATACTCATAAAATTTGACATAAAAGAACAATAAAAAGTGTACCCCGAGCACCTTTGATTGTCCGAAGTTTCTCAACTCTCTCTATGAAAGAGCTTTTAACAATTTTGTCCTTTTGTCATAGAAAGTTGGGATTTTGGAATCGAAATAATCTATGAAGCTTATACTCGTAAAATTTGATACAGAAGAACAATAAAAAATGTACACCGAGCAACATTGGTGGTCCAAAGTGGCTCAACTCTCTTTATGGAGGAGCTTTTAACAGTTTTTGTCCATTTGTCATAGAAAGGTGGTGTTTTGGCATTGAAATAATCCTGAAAGCTTATACTCGTAAAATTTGACATAGAAGAACAATAGAAAGTGTACATCGATAACCTTTGATGCTTTGAAATTGTTCAACTATCTCGATGGAGGTGTTTTTAATAGTTTTGCCAATTTAGAACGAAATTTATTCTTTTGAAAAAAAAATCTACGAAGCGAATACTAGTAAATTTGGATATAAAGAAACAATAAAAAGTGCATATCAATGAACGCTGATGATTCAGAATTACTCATTTCTATCCATGGAAGTGCCTCTAACGGTTTTCTCAATTTGTGATACAAAGTTGGGGTTTTGGTATCGAAATAATCTATGGAGCTTATACTCTTAAAATTTTACATAGGAGAATAGTAAAAAGTGTACGCAGATAAACTTTGATGGTTCGGAATTGCTCAACTCTCTCTACTGAGGAACTTTTAACGGTTTTGTCCATTTATCATAGAAAGTTGTTTTGGTATCGAAATAATCTTGGAAGCCTATACTCGTAAAATTTGACATAGAAGAAATATAAAAAGTTTACACCGAGCAACTTTGATGGTCCGAGGTTCCTCAACTCTCTCTATGGAGGTGCATTTAACAGTTTTTGTCCATTTGTCATAGAAAGGTTGTGTTTTGGTATCGAAATAATCTTGAAAGCTTATACTCATAAAATTTAGCATAGAAGAACAATACAAAGTGTACACTGAGAAACTTTGATGGTTCGAAATTGCTCAACTATCTCGATGGAGGTGTTTTTAATAGTTTTGCCAATTTAGAACGAAATTTGTTCCCTTGAAAAAAACAATCTACGAAGAGAATACTAGTAAATCTCGATATAAAGAAACAATAAAAAGTGCATATCTATGGACGTTGATTATTCAGAATAACTCAATTCTATCGATGGAAGTGCCTTTAATGGTTTTGTCAATTTGTGATAAGAAGTAGGGGTTTTGACATCGAAATAATCTGTGGAGTTT
Source organism: Euonymus europaeus (assembly GCA_963580455.1). Taxonomy (NCBI): domain Eukaryota; kingdom Viridiplantae; phylum Streptophyta; class Magnoliopsida; order Celastrales; family Celastraceae; genus Euonymus; species Euonymus europaeus. The sequence continues at coordinate 13,092,727 of OY756965.1, forward strand.
ATACTCATAAAATTTGACATAGAAGAACAATAAAAAGTGTACACCGAGCAACTTTGACGTTCCGAAGTTTTTCAACTATCTCTATGAAGGAGCTTTTAACAATTTTGTTTATTTGTCATAGAAAGTTGCGATTTTGGTATCAAAATAATCTATGAAGCTTATACTCGTAAAATTTGATATAGAAGAACAATAAAAAGTGTACACCGAGCTACTTTGATGGTCCGAAATTGCTCAACTCTCTCTATGGATGAGCTTTTAACAGGTTTTCTCCATTTGTCACAGAATGGTGGTGTTTCGGCATCGAAATAATCCTAAAAGCTCCTACTCGTAAAATTTGACATAAAAGAACAATAAAAAGTGTACACTGAGAAACTTTGACGGTTCAAAATTTCTCATCTATCTCGATGGAGGTGTTTTTAATAGTTTTGCCAATTTAGAATGAAATTTGTTCTCTTGAAAAAAGCAATCTACGAAGGGAATACTAGTAATTTTGGATATAAAGAAACAATAAAAAGTGCATATATGTGAATGTTGATGATTCAAAATTATTGAATTCTATCCGTGGAAAGCGCCTTTAACGGTTTTGTGAATTTGTGATACAAAGTAGGGGTTTTGGCATCGAAATAATCTGTGGAGTTTATACTCATAACATTTGACATAGAAGAACAATAAAAAGTGTACACCGAGCAACTTTGATGGTCCGAAGTTGCTCAACTCTCTCTATGAAGGAGCTTTTAACAATTTTGTCCATTTGTCATAGAAAGTTGAGATTTTGGCATCGAAATAATCTATGAAGCTTGTACTCGTAAAATTTGATATAGAAGGACAATACAAAGTGTACACTGAGAAACTTTGATTGTCCGAAGTTGATCAACCCTCTCTATGGAGGAGCATTTAATAGTTTTGGTCCATTTGTCATAGAAAGGTGGTGTTTTGGCATTGAATTAATCCTGAAAGCTTATACTCGAAAAATTTGAAATAGAAGAACAATAAAAAGTGTACACCGAGAAACTTAGATGGTTTGAAATTGCTCAACTATCTGGATGGCGGTGTTTTTAATAGTTTTGCCAATTTAGAACGAAATTTGTTCTCTTGAAAAAAAACAATCTAAGAGGGGAATACTAGTAAATTTGGATATAAAGGAACACCAAAAAGTGCATATCTATGAACGTTGATGATTCAGACTTACTCAATTCTATCCATGGAAGTGCCTTTAACGTTTTTGCCAATTTGTGATACAAAGTTCGGCTTTTGGCATCGAAATAATCTTATACTCGTCAAATTTGACATAGGAGAACGGCAAAAAGTGTACGCTGAGCAACTTTGAAGCTCCGGAATTTCTCAACTCTCTCTGTGAAGGAACTTTTAACGGTTTTTTCCATTTGTTATAGGAAGTGGTTGTTTTGGTATCAAAACAATCTTTGAAGCTTATGCTCGTAAAATTTGACGTTGAAGAAATATAAAAAGTTTACACCGAGCAACTTTGATGGTCCGAAGTTGCTCAACTCTCTCTATGGAGGAGCTTTTAACAGTTTTTTTCCATTTTTCATAGAAAGGTGGTGTTTTGGCATCAAAATAATCTTGAAAGCTTATACTCGTAAAATTTGACAAAGAAGAACAATAAAAAGTGTACACCGAGCAATTTTGATGGTTCGAAATTGCTCAACTATCTCGATGGAGGTGTTTTTAATAGTTTTGCCAATTTAGAACGAAATTTGTTCTCTTGAAAAAAACAATCTACGAAGAGAATACTAGTAAATCTGGATATAAAGAAACAATAAAAAGTGCATATCTATGAACGTTGATGATTCAGAATTACTCAATTCTATCCATGGAAGTGCCTCAAACGGTTTTGTGCATTTGTGATACAAAGTTGGGGTTTTGGCATCGAAATAATCTATGTAGCTTATACTCATAAAATTTGACATAGGAGAACAGTAAAAGGTGTACGCCGAGTGACTTCGATTGTTCAGAATAGCACACACCTCTCTATGGAGAAACTTTTAACGGTTTTGTCCATTTGTCATAGAAAGTTGTTGTTTTGGCATCGAAATAATCTTGGAAGCTTATACTCATAAAATTTGACATAGAAGAACAATAAAAAGTGTACACCGAGCAACTTTGAATGTTAGAAATTGCTCAACTATCTCGATGGAGGTGTTTTTAATAGTTTTGCCAATTTAGAATGAAATTTCTTCGCCTAAAAAAACTAATCTACGAATGAAAAAGTGCATAGCTATGAACGTTGATGATTCAGAATTACTCAACTCTATCCATGGAAGTGCTTTAAACGGTTTTGTGCATTTGTGATACAAAGTTGGGGTTTTGGGATCCAAATAATTTATGGAGCTTATACTCATAAAATTTGACATAGGACAACGGTAAAAAGTGCACGCGATTTGATGGTTCGGAATTGCTCAACTCTCTCTATGGAGGAACTTTTAAAGGTTTTGTCCATTTCTCATAGAAAGTTGTTGTTTTGGTATCGAAATAATCTTGGAAGCTTATACTCGTAAAATTTGACATAGAATAAATATAGAAAGTGTACACCGAGCACCTTTGATGCTCCGAAGTTGCTCAACTCTCTATATGGAGGAGCTTTTAACAGTTTTTGTCCATTTGTCATAAAAAGGTGGTGTTTTGGCATCGAAATAATCTTGAAAGCTTATACCCATAAAATTTGGCATAGAAGAACAATAAAAAGTATACACCGAACAACTTTGATGGTTCGAAATTGCTCAACTATCTCGATCGAGGTGTTTTTAATAGTTTTGCCAATTTAGAACGAAATTTGTTTTCTTCAAAAAAACAATCTACGAAGGGAATACTAGTAAATCTGGATATAAAGAAACAATAAAAAGTGCATATCTATGAACGCTGATGATTCAGAATTACTCAATTCTATCGATGGAAGTGCCTTTAACGGTTTTGTGCATTTGTGATACAAAGTTGGGGTTTTGGCATCGATATAATCTATGGAGCTTATACTCGTAAAATTTGACATAGGAGAACGGTAAAAAGTGTATGCAGAACAACTTTGATGCTTTGGAATTCCTCAACTCTCTTTATGGAGGAACTTTTAACGGTTTTTTCCATTTGTCATAGAAAGTTGTTATTTTGGCATCGAAATAATCTTGGAAGCTTATAATCGTAAAATTTGACATAGAAGAACAACAAAAAGTGTACACCGAGCAACTTTGATGGTCCGAAGTTGCTCAAGTCTCTCTATGGAGGAGCTTTTAACAACTTTTGTCTATTTGTCATAGAAACGAGGTGTTTTCGCATCGAAATAATCTCGAAAGTTTATACTTGTAAATTTTGACATAGGAGAACAATAAAAATTGTACACCGAGCAACTTTGATAGTTCGAAATTGCTCAACTATCTCGATGGACGTTTTTTTAATAGTTTTGCCAATTTAGAACGAAATTTGTTCTCTTGAAAAAAGCAATCTACGAAGCGAATACAAGTAAATTTGGATATAAAGAAACAATAAAAAGTGCATATCTATGTACGTTGATGATTCAGAATTACTCAGTTCTATCCATGGAAGTTTCTTTAACGGTTTTGTCAATTTGTGATACAAAGTTGGGGTTTTGGCATCGAAATAATCTATGGAGCTTATAGTCATAAAATTTGACATAGAAGAACAATAAAAAGTGTACACCGAGCAACTTTGATGGTCCGAAGTTGCTCAACTCTCTCTGTGAAGGTGGTTTTAATAATTTTGTCCATTTGTCATAGAAAGTTGGGGTTTTGGCATCTAAATACTCTATGGAGCTTATACTTATAAAATTTGACATAGAAGAATAATAAAAAGTGTACACCAAGACACTTTGATGGTCCGAAGTCGCTCAACTCTCTCTATGAAGGAGTTTTTAATATTTTTGTCCAATTTTCATAAAAAGATGGTTTTGACATCGAAATAATCCTAAAAGCTTAAACTCGTAAAATTTGACATAGAAGAACAATAAAAAGTGTACATCGAGCAACTTTGATGGTCCGAAGTTGCTCAAGTCTCTATATGGAGGAGCTTTTCACAGCTTTTGTCCATTTGTCATACAAAGGAGGTTTTTCGCATCGAAATAATCTTGAAAGCTTATACTCGTAAAATTTGACACAGGAGAACAATAAAAAGTGTACGCCGAGAAACTTTGATGGTTCGGAATTGCTCAACTCTCTCTATGGAGGAACTTTTAATGGTTTTGTCCATTTGTCATAGAAAGTTGTTGTTTTGGCATCCAAATAATCATGGAAGCATATACTCATAAAATTTGACATAGAAGAACAATAAAAAGTGTACACCGAACAGTTTTGATGGTTCAAAATTGCTCAACTATCTCGATGGAGGTGTTTTTAATTGTTTTGCCAATTTAGAACGAAATTTGTTCTCTTGAAAAAAAACTCTACGAAAGGAATACTAGTAAATCTGAATATAAAGAAACAATAAAAAGTGCATATTTATGAACGCTGATGATTCAAAATGACTCAATTCTATTGATGGAAGTGTCTTTAACGATTTTGTGCATTTGTGATACAAAGTTGGGGTTTTGGCATCGAAATAATCTAGGGAGCTTATAGTCGTAAAATTTGATATAGGAGAACAGCAAAAAAGTGTACGCCGAGCGACTTTGATAGTTCAGAATTGCACACCTCTCCCTATGGAGAAACTTTTAACGATTTTGTCCATTTGTCATAGAAAGGTGGTGTTTTGTCATCGAAATAATCTTGAAAGCTTATACTTATAAAATTTGGCATAGAAGAACAATAAAAACTGTACACCAAGAAACTTTGATGGTCCGAAGTTGCTCAACTCTCTCTATGGAGGAGCTTTTAACAGTTTTTGTCCATTTGTCATATAAAGGTGGTGTTTTCGCATCGAAAGAATCCTGAAAGCTTATAATCGTAAAATTTGACATAGAAGAACAATAAAAACTGTACACTGAGCAACTTTGATGGTCCGAATTTGCTCAACTCTCTCTATAGAGGAGCTTTTAATAGTTTTTGTCCATTTGTCAATGAAAGGTGGTGTTTTGGCATCGAAATAATCTTGAAAGCTTACTCATAAAATTTGGCATAGAAGAACAATAAAAACTGTACACCGAACAACTTTGATGGTTCGGAATTGCTCAACTATCTCGATGGAGGTGTTTTTAATAGTTTTGCCAATTTAGAACGAAATTTGTTCTCCTGAAAAAAACAATCTACGAAAGGAATACTAGTAAATCTGGATATAAAGAAACAATAGAAAGTGCATATTTATGAACGCTGATGATTCAAAATTACTCAATTCTATCGATGGAAGTGCCTTTTACGGTTTTGTGCATTTGTGATACAAAATTGGGGTTTTGGCATCGAAATAATCTAAGGAGCTTATACTCGTAAAATTTGATATAGGAGAACAGTAAAATGTGTACGCCGAGCAACTTTGATGGTTCAGAATTGGTCGCCGCTCTCTATGGAGAAACTTTTAACGATTTTGTCCATTTGTCATAGAAAGTTGTTGTTTTGGCATCCGAATAATCTTGGAAGCTTATATTCGTAAAATTTGACATGGAAGAATAATAAAAAGTGTACACCGAGCTACTTTAATGGTCCGAAGTTGCTCAAGTCTCTCTATGGAGGAGCTTTTAACAACTTTTGTCCATTTGTCATAGAAAGGTTGTGTTCTGGCATCGAAATAATCTTGAAAGCTTATACTCTTAAAATTTGACATAGAAGAACAATAAAAATTGTACACAGAACAACTTTGATGGTTGGAAATTGCTCAACAATCTCGATGAAGGTGTTTTTAATAGTTTTGCAAATTTAGAAGGAAATTTGTTCTCTTGAAAAAAGCAATCTACGAGGGGAATACTAGTAAATCTGGATATAAAGAAACAATAAAAAGTGCATATCTATGAACTCGAATGATTCAGAATTACTCAATTCTATCCATGGAAGTGCCTTAAACGGTTTTGTGCATTTGTGGTAAAAAGTTGGGATTTTGGTATCAAAATAATATATGGAGCTTATACACGAAAAATTTGACAAAGGAGAACAGTAAAAAAGTGTACGACGAGAAACTTTGATAGTTCAAAATTGCACAACTCTTTCTATAGAGAAATTTTTAACGATTTTGACCATTTGTCATAGAAAGGTGGTGTTTTGGCATCGAACTAATCTTGAAGGCTTATACTCATAAAATTTGGCATAGAAGAACAGTAGAAAGTGTACAGCGAACAACTTTAATGGTTCGAAATTGCTGAACTATCTCGATGGAGGTATTTTTAATAGTTTGGCCAATTTAGAACGAAATTTGTTCTCTTGAAAAAAATAATCTACGAAGGGAATACTAGTAAATATGGATATAAAGAAACAATAAAAAGTGCATATTTATGAACGCTGATGATACAGAATTACTCAATTCTATTGATAGAAGTGCCTTTAATAGTTTTGTGCATTTGTGATACAAAGTTGGGGTTTTGGCATCGAAATAATCCATGGAGCTTATACTCGTAAAATTTGACATAGAAGAACAATAAAAAGCGTACACTGGTAGACTTTGATGTTCTGAAGTTGCTCAACTCTCTCTATAGAGAAGGTTCTAACAGTTTTTGTCCATTTGTCATAGAAATGTGGTGTTTTGGCATCGAAATAATCCTGAAAGTTTATACTCATAAAATTTGACATAGAAGAACAATAAAAATTGTATCCCGAGCAACTTTGATGGTCCGAAGTTGCTCAACTCTCTCTATGGAGGAGCTTTTAACAGTTTTTGTCCATTTGACATATAAAGGTAGTGTTTTGGCATCAAAATAATCCTGAAAGCTTATACTCATAAAATTTGACATAGAAGAACAATAAAAACTATACGCCGAGCAACTTTGATGGTGCGAAGTTGCTCAACTCTCTCTATGGAGGAGCTTTTAAGAGTTTTTGTCCATTTTTCATAGAAAGGTGGTGTTTTGGAATCGAAATAATCTTGAAAGCTTACTCATAAAATTTGACATAGAAGAACAATAAAAAGTGTACACCGAACAACTTTTATGGTTCGAAATTGCTCAACTATCTCGATAGAGGTGTTTTTAATAGTTTGACCAATTTAGAATGAAATTTGTTCTCTTGAAAAAAAACAATCTACGAAAGGAATACTAGTAAATCTGGATATACGGAAACAATAAAAAGTGCATATTTATGAACGCTGATGATTCAGAATTACTCAATTCTATCGATGGAAGTGTCTTTAATGGTTTTGTGCATTTGTAATACAAAGTTGGTGTTTTGGCATCAAAATAATCTAGGGAGCTTATATTCGTAAAATTTGATATAGAAGAACAATAAAATGTGTACGCCGAGCAACTTTGATGGTTCGAAGTTGATCGCCTCTCTCTATGGAGGAGCATTTAACAGTTTTTGTCCATTTGTCATAGAAAAATGGTGTTTTGGCATTGAAATCATCTTGAAAGCTTGTATTCGTAAAATTTGACATAGAAGAAGAATAAAAAGTGTACACCTAGAAACTCTAATGGTTCGAAATTGCTGAACTATCTCGATGGAGGTGCTTTTAATAGTTTTGCCAATTTAGAACGAAATTTGTTCTCTTGAAAAAAACAATCTACGAAGGGAATACTAGTAAATTTGGATATAAAGAAACACTAAAAAGTGCATATCTATGAACGTTGATGATTCAGACTTACTCAATTTTATCCATGGAAGTGCCTGTAACGGTTTTGTCAATTTGTGATACAAAGTTGGGGTTTTGGCACCGAAATAATCTATGGAGCTTATACTCGTAAAATTCGACATAGGAGAATGGTAAAAAGTGTACGCTGAGCAACTTTGAAGCTTCGAAGTTGCTCAACTCTCTCTATGGAGGAACTTTTAACGGTTTTTTCTATTTGTCATAGAAAGTGGTTGTTTTGGTATCAAAATAATCTTGGAAGCTTATACTCGTAAAATTTGACATAGAAAAAATATAAAAAGTTTACACCGAGCAACATCGATGGTCTGTAGTTGCTCAACTCTCTCTATGGAGGAGCTTTTAACAATTTTTGTCCATTTGTCATAGAAAGGTGGTGTTTTGGCATCAAAATAATCTTGAAAGCTTATACTCGTAAAATTTGACATAGAAGAACAATAAAAAGTGTACACCTAGCAACTTTGATCGTTCGAAATTGCTCAACTATCTCGATGGAGGTGTTTTTAATAGTTTTGCCAATTTAGAATGAAATTTATTCTCTTGAAAAAAATTCTACGAAGGGAATACTAGTAAATCTGGATATAAAGAAATAATAAAAACTGCATATCTATGAACGCTGATGATTCAGAATTACTCAATTCTATCCATGGAAGTGCCTTTAACGGTTTTGTCAATTTGTGATACAAAGTTGAGGTTTTGGGATCGAAATAATGTATGAAGCTTATACTAGTAAAATTCGACATAGGAGAACGGTAAAATGTGTACGTTGAGCAACTTTGAAGCTTCGGTATTGCTCAACTCTCTCTATGGAGGAGCTTTTAACAGTTTTCGTCCATTTGTCATATAAAGTCGTTGTTTTGGCATCAAAATAATCTTGAAAGCTTATACTCGTAAAATTTGACATAGAAGAACAATAAAAAGTGTACACCGAGCAACTTTGATGGTCCGAAGTTGCTCAACTCTCTCTATGAAGGAGCTTTTAACAATTTTGTCCATTTGTCATAGAAAGTTGCGATTTTGCCATCGAAATAATCTATGAAGCTTATACTCATAAAATTTGATGTAGAAGAACAATAAAAAGTTGCACCGAGCAACTTTGATGGTCCGAAGTTGATCAACTCTCTCTATGGAGGTGCATTTAACAGTTTTTGTCCATTTGTCATAAAAAGGTAGTGTTTTGGCATTGAAAAAATCCTGAAAGCTTATACTCGTAAAATTTGACATAGAAGAACAATAAAAAGTGTACACTGGGAAACTTTGATGGTTCAAAATTGCTCAACTATATCGATGGAGGTGTTTTTAATTGTTTTGCCAATTTAGAATGAAATTTGTTCTCTTGAAAAAAACAATCTACGAAGGGAATACTAGTAAGGTTGAATATAAAGAAACACTAAAAAGTGCATATCTATGAACGTTGATGATTCAGACTTACTCAATTCTATCCATGGGAGTGCTTTTAACGATTTTGTCAATTTTTGATACAAAGTTGGGGTTTTGGCATCGACATAATCTATGGGGCTTATACTCGTAAAATTCGATATAGGAGAACGGTAAAAAGTGTACGCTGAGTAACTTTGAAGCTTCGGAATTGCTCAAATCTCTCTATGGACGAACTTTTAACGGTTTTTTCATTTGTCATAGAAAGTGGTTGTTTTGGTATCAAAATAATCTTGGAAGCTTATACTCATAAAATTTGACATAGAAGAAATATAAAAAGTTTACACCGAGCAACTTTGATGGTCTGTAGTTGCTCAACTCTCTCTATGGAGGAGCTTTTAACAGTTTTTGTCCATTTGTCATAGAAAGGTGGTGTTTTGGCATCAAAATAATCTTGAAAGCTTATACTCTTAAAATTTGACATAGAAGAACAATAAAAAGTGTACACCGAGCAACTTTGATCGTTCGAAATTGCTCAACTATCTCGATGGAGGTGTTTTTAATAGTTTTGCCAATTTAGAATGAAATTTATTCTCTTGAAAAAAACAATCTACGAAGGGAATACTGGTAAATCTGGATATAAAGAAATAATAAAAAGTGCATATCTATGAACGCTGATGATTTAGAATTACTCAATTCTATCCATGGAAGTGCCTTTAACGGTTTTGTCAATTTGTGATACAAAGTTGGGGTTTTGGCATCGAAATAATCTATGGAGCTTATACTCGTAAAATTCGACATAGGAGAATGGTAAAAAGTGTATGCTGAGTAACTTTGAAGCTTCGGAATTGCTCAACTCTCTCTATGGATGAACTTTTAATGATTTTTTCCATTTGTCATAGAAAGTGGTTGTTTTAGTATCAAAATAATCTTGGAAGCTTATACTCATAAAATTTGACATAGAAGAAATATAAAAAGTTTACATCGAGCAACTTTGATGGTCCGTAGTTGCTCAACTCTCTCTATGGAGGAGCTTTTAACAGTTTTCGTCCATTTGTCATATAAAGGTTTTGTTTTGGCATCAAAATAATCTTGAAAGCTTATACTCGTAAAATTTGACATAGAAGAACAATAAAATTGTACACCAAGCAACTTTGTGTTGGGATGATGTCCTAAAAACATACCATATAAAGACAATTCTGAAATTGAAGAATAAACATTTTATGATTGCATTTGTGTTTTAAATGTTTTATTTTAAATATTTTATTTATATGTGAATGTTCTATCAAGGTCTAAGGATGTTAGATATGTGAATCTTGCATACTCAGATACACTTGAAGTGTGAGTATAGATTGACACAAGATTCATAATTACATTCTAAATCATTAGTCACAACCAGATTAACAATGCTAGGCACTTTGTTGATATAGGTTGTAGTGCATGGACATCTCCAATTAGGGGAATGGTTTGTCTTAACCGTTTGAGAGGATTCTCGGATTGGTGCACTAGTGTATATATGGACATATATATTGACGGACTTACATAGGAATGAACAACCATAAATGTGCTATCAAAGAGTTGTTCATCCTATAGCTATGGGAGTACGGTATATCTCAAGATTGAGTAGGTCAATACGTTTATACTTATAGCGTGTGCATTTTGATTCATCAATAAGTGAGACACACACTATTGTCAAAATCTTGATGACTTGGATGTATGCCACTAGGGTATAAGCGCATACCTACAATATAGTCATTCATGTACTTTCAGTTATGGAAGTGTAAGCACCCATATGAGAGGTTCAAATTAATCTATCTAGAAACTATGCATAGTGATTCTAACGAATCAAGCGTTGTAATACGCTTAGAGGATAGATATAAATGAATCTGGAGCTCAGAGAAACTATGGATTTTGAAGTATTCGATAGTACGAATGGATTCACTCCATCTTACCGGGTGTTTCATGGAGGATATGCAAGTACATTTCCCATAGGTCAGGGACAAGTTTCTAATTAAGGAAAAGCCTCGATGTAAGAATCGTACATATTGGGGAGTGCATCCAAAGTTCAGGTAGTGTCAGACGAACATTGGATTGATATATTATTCCTAGTCATAGGGCTTGACGGTAAAGAATAATATTTCAGGAGCCACAATATGTATGTACTGCAGAGTCCCCTTGGTAGCCCTAATAATCTCTTGTCCTATTTAAGGAAGATCGGCAAAATTCACCATATCACAACGGTTAATGGGAAGGTTACAAGAATACTATTTGTGTAACGAATAGATATAATTTTATTGGGTTTTGGTTTTCCAATGATAACCCTAAGATAAAATTATTTTTGTTGAGATATACAAAATTCTTGTAAGAGTATTTATGAAAATTAATAAATCTCAAAATTTTGATTTAGATTGTAAAATAAATATTTTACATAATCAAAATTAAAATCAAGAATGGACCAAGGAACAAATAATATTTGAGCCTTGAATTCTTGAAGTATTGGGCCGAAGGAAAACCTAGAGGTCTAATGAGATTGGATCGGATTCTATGGATTTTTGCTTTGGGCCAAACTAGGCCCAAATCATGCTTTGCAAAAGCGAGGCACGGCTGGCCCAATAAAAAGAATGACCAACGTTTGGTCTTTTCCTAGTTCCTTATGGATTAGGAAAACAAAGCCAAAAAGGAGAATTGTTAACTTTGGATATAAATACATGACTTATCTCTCTCATATAGGGGTCTTCTTTAACACTAAAAAAAGGGGGCTGCCGTGTGTGTTATTTTGTGGTTCACTACCAATTGGTGATTTGCTTTGCTCGTTCGCAAGGAGATTGAAGGGAATTCCTAGGAAACGACTCAGGCCGTTCTTGGTGATCCGTTCGTTGCTTTACAAATCGGTGGTTCGTGATCAAGGAGTCTAGATCGTGATCAAGTGTTGGGTTCGTGATCAAGGAGTGTAGATCGTGATCAAGTGTTGAGTTCGTGATCAAGACAGATAGCACGTTGGACCTCGATAGTAAAGAGGTTGGTATTCTTCTTCTAACCTTCTTCATGCCATGATTGTAAGTTTAGATCTAAGAATTATTTTGTATGAAATTAATACTAGAAGCATGCTAGGATTAATTACAAACCTAATTGGATCTAGGATAACACTTGATAGGCGTGTAGCAATCTAGGGTTGTTTGGCTTCCGATTAAATTTTCAATTTGTACCTATGCTAAGAACGATCCATAAAACGCTTCCACATGTTCTAAAATTAATTTTAGCAACCAACACTTTGATCGTTCGAAATTGCTCAACTATCTCAATGGAGGTGTTTTTAATAGTTTTGCCAATTTAGAACGAAATTTATTCTCTTGAAAAAAACAATCTACGATGGGAATACTAGTAAATATGGATATAAAGAAATAATAAAAAGTGCATATCTATGAACGCTGATGATTCAGAATTACTCAATTCTATTCATGGAAGTGCCTTTAACGGTTTTGTCAATTTGTGATACAAAGTTGGGGCTTTGGCATCAAAATAATCTATGGAGCTTATACTCGTAAAATTCGACATAGGAGAACGGTAAAAAGTGTACGCTGAGCAACTTTGAAGCTTCGGAATTGCTCAACTCTCTCTATGGACAAACTTTTAACGGTTTTTTCCATTTGCCATAGAAAGTGGTTTTTTGGTATCAAAATAATCTTGGAAGCTTATACTCATAAAATTTCACATAGAAAAATAATAAAAAGTGTACACTGAGCAATTTTGACGGTCCGAAGTTGCTCAACTCTCTCTATGAAGAAGCCTTTAACAATTTTGTCCATTTGTCATAGAAAGTTGGGATTTTGGCATCAAAATAATCTATGAAGATTATACTCATAAAATTTGATGTAGAAGAAGAATAAAAAGTGTACACTGAGCAACTTTGATGGTCCGAAGTTGATCAACTCTCTCTATGGAGAAACTTTTAACGGTTTTGTCCATTTGTCATAGAAAGTTATTGTTTTGGCATCGAAATAATCTTGGAAGCTTATACTCGTAAAATTTGACATAGAAGAACAATAAAAAAGTGCACACCGAGAAGCTTTGATGGTTCGAAGTTGCTCAACTATCTCGATGGATGTGTTTTTAATAGTTTTGCCAATTTAAAACGAAATTTGTTCTCTTGAAAAAAACAATCTACGAAGGGAATACTAGTAAAACCGGATGTAAAGAAATAATAAAAAGTGCATATATATGAACGCTGATGATTCCCAATTACTCAATTCTATCCATGGAAGTGCCTTTAACGGTTTTGTCAATTTGTGATACAAAGTTGGGGTTTTGGCATCGAAATAATCTATGGAGCTTATACTCGTAAAAATCGACATAGGAGAACGGTAAAAACTGTACGCTGAGTAACTTTGAAGCTTCGAAATTGCTCAACTCTCTCTATGGACGAACTTTTAACAGTTTTTTTCCATTTGTCATAGAAAGTGGTTGTTTTGGTATCAAAATAATCTCGAAAGCTTATACTCATAAAATTTCACATAGAAGAACAACAAAAAGTGTACACCGAGCAACTTTGATGGTCCGAAGTTGCTCAACTCTCTCTATGGAGGAGCTTTTAGCAGTTTTTGTCCATTTGTCATAGAAAGGTGGTGTTTTGGCATCGAAATAATCTTGAAACCTTATACTCGAAAAATTTGATGTAGAAGAACAATAAAAAGTGTACACCGAATAACTTTGATGGTTCAAAATTGTTCAACTATCTCGATGGAGGTGTTTTTAATAGTTTTGCCAATTTAGAGGGAAATTTGTTCTCTAGAAAAAAGAAATCTACGAAGGGAATACTGATAAATCTGGATATAAAGAAACAATAAAAAGTGCATATCTATGAACGCTGATGATTCAGAATTACTCAATTCTATCCATGGAAGTGCCTTAAACGGTTTTGTGCATTTGTGATACAAAGTTGGGGTTTTGGCATCGAAATAATCTATGGAGCTTATGCTCATAAAATTTGACATAAGAGAACAATAAAAAGTGTACGCCGAGCAACTTTGATAGTTCAGAATTGCACACCTCTATCTATGGAGAAACTTTTAACGGTTTTGTCCATTTGTCATAGAAAGTTGTTGTTTTGGCATCGAAATAATCTTGGAAGCTTATACTCGTAAAATTTACCATAGAAGAACAATAAAAAGTGCACACCAAGAAACTTTGATGGTTCTAAATTACTAAACTATATCGATGGAGGTGTTTTTAATAGTTTTGCCAATTTAGAAGGAAATTTGTTCTCTTGAAAAAAGCAATCTACGAAGGGAATACTAGTAAATCTGGATATAAAGAAACAATAAAAAGTGCATATCTATGAACGCTGATGATTCCGAATTACTCAATTCTTTCCATGGAAGTGCCTTAAACGGTTTTGTGCATTTGTGATACAAAGTTGTGGTTTTGACATCGAAATAATCTATGGAGCTTATGCTCGTAAAATTAGACATAGGAGAACAGTAAAAAGTGTACGCCGAGCGACTTTGATAGTTCAAAATTACACACCTCTCTCTATGGAGAAACTTTTAACGGTTTTGTCCATTTGTCATAGAAAGTTGTTGTTTTGGTATCAAAATAATCTTGGAAGCTTATACTCATAAAATTTCACATAGAAGAACAATAAAAAGTGTAGACCGAGCAACTTTGATGGTCCGAAGTTGCTCAACTCTCTCTATGAAGGAGCTTTTAACAATTTTTTCCATTTGTCATAGAAAACTGCGATTTTGCCATCGAAATAATCTATGAAGCTTATACTAATAAAATTTGATGTAGAAGAACAAGAAAAAGTGTACACCGAGCAACTTTGATGGTCCGAAGTTGTTCAACTCTCTATATGGAAGAGCATTTAAATGTTTTTGTCCATTTGTCATAAAAATGTGGTGTTTTGGCATTGAAATAATCCTGAAAGCTTATACTCGTAAAATTTGACATAGAAGAACAATAAAAAGTGTACACTGAGAATGTTTGATGGTTCAAAATTGCTCAACTATCTCGATGGAGGTGTTTTTAATAGTTTTTCCAATTTAGAACGAAATTGTTCTCCTGAAAAAAACAATCTACGAAGGGAATACTAGTAAATCTAGATATAAAGAAACACTAAAAAGTGCATATCTATGAACGTTGATGATTCAGACTTACTCAATTCTATCCATGGAAGTGCCTTTAACGGTTTTGTCAATTTGTGATACAAAGTTGGGGTTTTTGCATCGAAATAATCTATGGAGCTTATACTCGTAAAATTCGACATAGGAAAACGGTAAAAAGTGTACTCTGAGGAACTTTGAAGCTTCGGAATTGCTGAACTCTCCCTATGGACGAACTTTTAACGGTTTCTTCTATTTGTCATGGAAAGTGGTTATTTTGGTATCAAAATAATCTTGGAAGCTTATACTCATAAAATTTCACATAGAAGAACATAAAAAGTGTACACCAAGCAACTTTGAGGGTCCGAAATTGCTCAACTCTCTCTATGAAGAAGCTTTTAACAATTTTATCCATTTGTCATAGAAAGTTGAGATTTTGGCATCGAAATAATCTATGAAGCTTATTCTCATAAAATTTGATGTAGAAGAACAATGAAAGTGTACACCGAGCAACTTTGATGGTCCGAAGTTGATCAACTCTCTCTATGGAGGAGCATTTAACAGTTTTTGTCCATTTGTCAAAAAAAGGTGATGTTTTGGCATTGAAATAATCCTGAAAGCTTAGACTGAGAAACTTTGATGGTTCGAAATTTGTGATATCCCGAACCCAAAATTTTAAAAAATATAATAATTTTTCAAATTTAATATTTTTAATAAATACTACATATTGTTAGGAAAATATTGACGCAAGAATCAGCTAAATCGGAGTTGAATTGGATTTGTTACGAATTATGTAAGTTTTAAGTAATATAGGGAAAGACGAGGGGCAAAACCGTCATTTTCCAGAAATCTGGTTTAAACCAGATTTCTCTGGTTTCAGTAGCAGCCGAGAGAGAGAGAGAGAGAGAGAAGGGGGGGAGAGAGAGAGAAGGGGGTTTTGTTCGTTTGACGTCCGATCGGAGCAAGTAAGGTGTCAAATCGAAGCTCGTGGTGAGAGGAGCAAAACCCAAGTGGAATCACCACCATCAGACCACCGTAGACGGCGGAATCGGCCGGAGAAGTTTCGGTTTTTCAAAATTTCAAAGCTCGATCCCGGTCGATTCAGTAGGAATTTTGGAACGAGACAGGTACCATTAGATTTCTGTTGTTGTGGGCTTCGTTTTGATGTAGGAGTGACCGGAAAATTCGCCGGAAAAATGGATTCCGGCGACGGGCCGGCCGAGTTGACCCGTTGACTCGGGTTTGACCCGTTTTGACTGGGTTGACCCGGTTTGACTATTTGACCCGGTTTGACCGTGGACTATTTTACCCGAGTTGACTTTGACCGTTGACTTTTGGTTGACTTTTCCGTATTTTGACTGTCGTGTATACGTATCCGTATTTTGATGCAGGAGGTTGATTTGGAGTTTTCAGACGTATTACGGATTAGCTTAGTCGACATTCCAGGTAGGGATTCTGCCCTAGTTCTTATTTGGTGTTCCGGGGGTTCCGTATTCGACGGACTCCTATTTGTCTATTGGTGTGAAATTCCCGGAGGTTGGGAATTTCTCTGTTTATACTCTTATCTGATTTATTTCCGCAATTGCAATATGTTATGATTATATGTGGTTGTTTTGGAGGTATATGTAGGACTAACAGTATTTTTGTGTCTCTTGCGGGCCCACTATCCTGGTGGGGCCCACTTATCCTCCTGTGGGGCCCACTATCCTGGTGGGGCCCACCTATCCTCTCGTGGGGCCCACTATCCTGGTGGGGCCCACTTATCCTTTTGTGGGCGCATATCCATTGGTGGGGCCCACCTCCTGATGTCTGGTTTTATCCTCGAGAGTCCGGATAGGATTCCATTATGATGATCTTCTATGATTTGTGAGATTATGGAGGGATGATTTGTAGAGCGTGGGACCCACATCGGGCAACCCAGCTTACTGGATGATTTATCGATGGTTTTGATCGGGTACGTACCTGGAGACCGGATTGAGGTGAGGTACATCCTAGGGGACGCTCTTCGATGTAGGCGATGCTATCGAGTACCTGATGTAGGCTCGATCCTCATCCAATCTGGGGAGTACCTGGACTGGGAGACACCTTGCGGGGATCATGGTGGGTCCAGGGGAGGATTTTCTGTTGTTATGTGGATATGAGTTGATACGGATTTGTGTTGATACGGATTTGAGTTGATATGGATTTGAGTTGGATTATGATTGAGTACTGATTTGAGAGTTGTACTTGAGGATGGTAGTGGTGGAGCCTACTCGGTATCTACCCTACGGATTGACTGATTGTGATGAGTTGTGATGTGTATCACTTATGGTTTCTCTGTATGTATTCTATATCATACAGACTTTCTTACTTTATCTCTGATTTACTGGAGTTCGGTGATACGGGAGTGTATCACTATTTGAGTTTCCTGTTCATTTCACTTACCTCTTGAGCTTTTACTTTCCGTTTATTCTGATGATTGATATTCCTCTATATCCCTACTGAGCTTTGTAGCTCATCCCTTTCATTCACATGTTTTCAGGTGAGATAGCCGGAGTGGATGATCAGCGCAGGGATGCGTGAGGCGTGATGTAGCTGGTGGGAATGGTTTGTCTGTCTGTAGTATCTGTGTTTTGTACGGTATTCCGTATCTATATGATATTCCGCTGTAGACTCTGGTTTGTATGTTACATTCCATTATGGAAGTATTTGGGATTTGGTTGAGACATATATATGTGAGATGACTTATGTAGTGTTTGGGTAGCTTGGGGTGTAAATCCGGTTCGGGGAACGGAGGAGTTCCCTGCCGGTCACGTCTCTGGGATTCATGGGTGCTCATCTGCACCTATCTGGGAGAGGGGCGTGACAAAATTGCTCAACTATCTCGATGGAGGTGTTTTTAATAGTTTTGGCAATTTAGAACGAAATTTGTTCCCCTGAAAAAAAGAATCTACGAAGGGAATACAAGTAAATTTGGATATAAAGAAACAATAAAAAGTGCATATCTATGAACGTTGATGATTCAGAATTACCCAATTCTATCCATGGAAGGGCCTTTAACGGTTTTGTGCATTTGTGATACAAAGTTGGGTTTTGGCATCGAAATAATCTATGGAGATTATACTCGTAAAATTTGACATAGGAGAACAATAAAAAATGTACGCCGAGCAACTTTGATGGTTCGGAATTTCTTGACTCTCTCTATGGAGGAACTTCTAATGGTTTTATCCATTTTTGATAGAAAGTTGTTGTTTCGGCATCGAACTATTCTTGGAAGCTTATACTTGTAAAATTTGACATAGAAGATCAATAAAAAGTGTACAACAAGCAACTTTGATGGTCCGAAGTTGCTCAAGTCTCTCTATGGAGGAGCTTTTAACAAATTTTGTCCATTTGTTATAGAAAGGTGGTGTTTTGGCATCGAATTAATATTTAAAGCTTATACTCATAAAACTTGACATAGGAGAACAATAAAAAGTGTACGCCGAGCAACTTTGATGGTTCAGAATTGCTCAACTCTCTCTATGGAGGAAGTTTTAACAGTTTTGTCCATTTGTCATAGAAAGTTGTTGTTTTGGCATCGAAATAATCCTTGAAGCTTATACTCATAAAATTTGACATAGAAGAATAATAAAAAGTGTACATCCAACAATTTTGATGGTCCGAAGTTGCTCAACTCTCTCTATGGAGGAGCTTTTAACAGTTTTTGTCCATTTGCCATAGAAAGGTGGTGTTTTGGCATCGAAATAACCCTGAAAGATTATACTTGTAAAATTTGATATAGAAGAACAATAAAAGTGTACAATGAGCAACTTTGATGGTTCGAAATTGCTCAACTATCTCGATGGAGCTGTTTTTAATAGTTTTGCCAATTTAGAACAAAATTTGTTTTCCTTAAAAAAATAATCTACGAAGGGAATACTAGTAAATCTGGATATAAAGAAATAATAAAAGGTCCATATCTATGAACGTTGATGATTCAGAATTACTCAATTCTATCCATGGAAGTGCCTTAAACGGTTTTGTGCATTTGTGATACAAAGTTGGGGTTTTGGGATCGAAATAATCTATAGAGCTTATACTCATAAAATTTGACATAGGAGAATGGTAAAAAGTGCACGCCGAGCAACTTTGATGGTTCGGAATTGCTCAACTCTCTCTGTGGATGAACTTTTAACGGTTTTGTCCATTTCTCATAGAAAGTTGTTGTTTTGATATCGAAATAATCTTGGAAGCTTATACTCGTAAAATTTGACGTAGAAGAAATATAAAAAGTGTATACCGAGCAACTTTGATGGTCTGAAGTTCCTTAACTCTCTCTATGGAGGAGCTTTTAACAGGTTTTGTCCATTGGTCATAGAAAGGCGGTGTTTTGGCATCGAAATAATCTTGAAATCTTATACTCATAAAATTTGGCATAAAAGAACAATAAAAAATGTATACCGAACAACTTTAATGGTTTGAAATTGCTCAACTATCTCGATGGAGGTGTTTTTAATAGTTTTGCCAATTTAGAACGAAATTTGTTCTCTTAAAAAAAGCAATCTAAGAAGGGAATACTAGTAAATTTGGATATAAAGAAACAATAAAAAGTGCATATCTACGAACGTTCATGATTTAGAATTACTCAATTCTATCCATGGAAGTGCCGTTAACGGTTTTGTCAATTTGTGATACAAAGTAGGGGTTTTGGCATCGAAATAATCTGCGGAGTTTATACTCGTAAAATTCGATATAGAAGAACGGTAAAAAGTGTACGCTGAGTAACTTTGAAGCTTCGGAATTGCTTAACTCTCTCTATGGAGGAACTTTTAACGGTTTTTTCCATTTGTCATAGAAAGTGGTTGTTTTGGTATCAAAATAATCTTGCAAGCTTATACTAAAAAATTTGACATACAAGAAATATAAAATTTTTACACCGAGCAACTTTGATGGTCCGTAGTTGCTCAACTCTCTCTATGGAGGAGCTTTTAACAGTTTTTGTTCATTTGTCATAGAAAGGTGGTGTTTTGGCATCGAAATAATCTTGAAACCTTATACCCGTCAAATTTGATGTAGGAGAACAATAAAAAGTGTACACCGAATAACTTTGATGGTTCAAAATTGTTCAACTATCTCGATGGAGGTGTTTTTAATAGTTTTGCCAATTTAGAAGGAAATTTGATCTCTTGAATAAGCAATCTACGAAGGGAATACTTGTAAATTTGGATATAAAGAAACAATAAAAAGTGCATATCTATGAACGCTGATGATTCAGAATTACTCAATTCTATCCATGGAAGTGCCTTAAACGGTTTTGTGCATTTGTGATACAAAGTTGGGGTTTTGGTATCGAAATAATCTACAGAGCTTATGCTCGTAAAATTTGACATAGGAGAACAGTAAAAAGTGTACGCCGAGCGACTTTGATAGTTCAGAATTGCACACCTCTCTCTAAGGAGAAACGTTTAACGGTTTTGTCCATTTGTCATAGAAAGTTGTTGTTTTGGCATCGAAATAATCTTGGAAGTTTATACTCGTAAAATTTACCATAGAAGAACAATAAAAAGTGCACGCCGAGCAACTTTGATGGTTCAAAATTACTCAACTATCTCGATGGAGGTGTTTTTAATAGTTTTGCCAATTTAGAACGAAATTTGTTCTCTTGAAAAAAACAATCTACGAAGGGAATACTAGTCAATTTGGATATAAAGAAACACTAAAAAGTGCATAACTATGAACGTTGATGATTCAGACTTACTCAATTCTATCCATGGAAGTGCCTTTAATGGTTTTGTCAATTTGTGATACAAATTCGGGGTTTTGGCATCGAAATAATCTATGGAGCTTATACTCGTAAAATTCGATGTAGGAGAACGGTAAAAAGTGTACGCCGAGTAACTTTGAAGCTTCGGAATTGATCAACTCTCTCTATGGAGGAACTTTTAACGATTTTTTCCATTTGTCATAGAAAGTGGTTGTTTTGGTATCAAAATAATCTTGGAAGCTTATACTCAACAAATTTCACATAGAAGAACAATAAAATGTGTACCCCGAGCAACTTTGATGGTCCGAAGTTGTTCAACTCTCTCTATGGAGGTGCTTTTAATAGTTTTTGTCCATTTTTCGTAGAAAGGTGGTGTTTTGGCAACGAAATAATCTTGAAACCTTATACTCGTAAAATTTGATGTAGGAGAACAATAAAAAGTGAACACCGAATAACTTTGATGGTTCAAAATTGATCAACTATCTCGATGGAGGTGTTTTTAATAGTTTTGCCAATTTAGAAGGAAATTTGTTCTCTTGAAAAAAGCAATCTAGGAAGGGAATACTGGTAAATATGGATATAAAGAAACAATAAAAAGTGCATATCTATGAACGCCGATGATTCAGAATTACTCAATTCTATCCATGCAAGTGCCTTAAACAGGTTTGTGCATTTGTGATACATAATTGGGGTTTTGACATCGAAATAATCTATGGAGCTTATGCTCGTAAAATTTGACATAGGAGAGCAGTAAAAAGTGTGAGCCGAGCGACTTTAATATTTCAGAATTGCGCACCTCTCTCTATGGAGAAACTTTTAACGGTTTTGTCCATTTGTCATAGAAAGTTGTTGTTTTGGCATCGAAATACTCTTGGAAGCTTATTCTCGTAAAATTTGCCATATAAGAACAATAAAAAGTCTACACCGAGCAACTTTGATGGTTCGAAATTGCTCAACTATCTCGATGGAGGTGTTTAATAGTTTTGCCAATTTAGAACGAAATTTGTTCTCCAGAAAAAAAAATCTACGAAGGGAATACTAGTAAATCTGGATATAAAGAAACAATAAAAGGTGCATATCTATGAACGCTGATGATTCAGAATTACTTAATTCTATACATGAAAGTGCCTTAAACGGTTTTGTGCATTTGTGATACAAAGTTGGGGTTTTCGGATCGAAATAATATATGGAGCTTATACTCGTAAAATTTTACATAGGAGAACAGTAGAAAGTGTACGCCAAGCAACTTTGATGGTTCAAAATTTCTCACCTCTCTCCATGGAGAAATATTTAACGGTTTTGTCCATTTGTCATAAAAAATTGTTGTTTCGGCATCGAAATAATCATAAAAGCTTATACTCGTAGAATTTGACATAGAAGAACAAGAAAAAGTGTTCACCGAGCAACTTTGATGGTCCGAAGTTGCTCAACTCTCTCTATGGAGGAGCTTTTAACAGTTTTTGTCCATTTGTCATAGAAAGGTATTGTTTTGGCATCGAAATAATCTTGAAATCTTATACTCGTAAAATTTCCATAGAAGAAGAATAAAAAGTGTAGACCGAGCAACTTCGATGGTTCGAAGTTGCTCAACTATCTTGATGGACGTGTTTTTAATAGTTTTGGCAATTTAGAACGAAATTTGTTCCCTTGAAAAAAAGAATCTACGAAGGGAATACAAGTAAATTTGGATATAAAGAAACAATAAAAAGTGCATATCTATGAACGTTGATGATTCAGAATTACCCAATTGTATCCATGGAAGTGCCTTTAACGGTTTTGTGCATTTGTGATACAAAGTTGGGTTTTGGCATCGAAATAATCTATGGAGATTATACTCGTAAAATTTGACATAGGAGAACAATAAAAAGTGTACGCCGAGCAACTTTGATGGTTCGGAATTTCTCGACTCTCTCTATGGAGAAACTTCTAATGGTTTTATCCATTTTTCATAGAAAGTTGTTATTTCGGCATCGAACTATTCTTGGAAGCTTATACTTGTAAAATTTGACATAGAAGATCAATAAAAAGTGTACAACAAGCAACTTTGATGGTCCGAAGTTGCTCAAGTCTCTCTATGGAGGAGCTTTTAACAAATTTTGTCCATTTGTTATAGAAAGGTGGTGTTTTGGCATCGAATTAATATTTAAAGCTTATACTCATAAAACTTGACATAGGAGAACAATAAAAAGTGTACGCCGAGCAACTTTGATGGTTCAAAATTGCTCAACTCTCTCTATGGAGGAAGTTTTAACAGTTTTGTCCATTTGTCATAGAAAGTTGTTGTTTTGGCATCGAAATAATCCTGGAAGCTTATACTCATAAAATTTGACATAGAAGAATAATAAAAAGTGTACATCCAACAATTTTGATGGTCCGAAGTTGCTCAACTCTCTCTATGGAGGAGCTTTTAACAGTTTTTGTCCATTTTCCATAGAAAAGTGGTGTTTTGTCATCGAAATAACCCTGAAAGATTATACTTGTAAAATTTGATATAGAAGAACAATAAAAGTGTACAATGAGCAACTTTGATGGTTCGAAATTGCTCAACTATCTCGATGGAGGTGTTTTTAATAGTTTTGCCAATTTAGAACAAAATTTGTTTTCCTTAAAAAAATAATCTACGAAGGGAATACTAGTAAATCTAGATATAAAGAAATAATAAAAGGTCCATATCTATTAACGTTGATGATTCAGAATTACTCAATTCTATCCATGGAAGTGCCTTAAACGGTTTTGTGCATTTGTGATACAAAGTTGGGGTTTTGGGATCGAAATAATCTATAGAGCTTATACTAATAAAATTTGACATAGGAGAATGGTAAAAAGTGCACGCCGAGCAACTTTGATGGTTCGGAATTGCTCAACTCTCTCTATGGAGGAACTTTTAACGGTTTTATCCATTTCTCATAGAAAGTTGTTGTTTTGATATCGAAATAATCTTGCAAGCTTATACTCGTAAAATTTGACGTAGAAGAAATATAAAAAGTGTATACCGAGAAACTTTGATGGTCCGAAGTTGCTTAACTCTCTCTATGGAGGAGCTTTTAACAGGTTTTGTCCATTGGTCATAGAAAGGTGGTGTTTTGGCATCGAAATAATCTTGAAAGCTTATACTCATAAAATTTGGCATAAAAGAACAATAAAAAATGTATACCGAACAACTTTGATGGTTTGAAATTGCTTAACTATCTCGATGGAGGTGTTTTTAATAGTTTTGCCAATTTAGAACGAAATTTGTTCTCTTAAAAAAAGCAATCTACGAAGGGAATACTAGTAAATTTGGGTATAAAGAAACAATAAAAAGTGCATATCTACGAACGTTCATGATTTAGAATTACTCAATTCTATCCATGGAAGTGCCGTTAACGGTTTTGTCAATTTGTGATACAAAGTAAGGGTTTTGGCATCGAAATAATCTGCGGAGTTTATACTCGTAAAATTCGATATAGAAGAACGGTAAAAAGTGTACGCTGAGTAACTTTGAAGCTTCGGAATTGCTTAACTCTCTCTATGGAGGAACTTTTAACAGTTTTTTCCATTTGTCATAGAAAGTGGTTGTTTTGATATCAAAATAATCTTGCAAGCTTATACTAAAACATTTGACATACAAGAAATATAAAAATTTTACACCGAGCAACTTTGATGGTCCGTAGTTGCTCAACTCTCTCTATGGAGGAGCTTTTAACAGTTTTTGTTCATTTGTCATAGAAAGGTGGTGTTTTGGCATCGAAATAATCTTGAAACCTTATACCCGTCAAATTTGATGTAGGAGAACAATAAAAAGTGTACACCGAATAACTTTGATGGTTCAAAATTGTTCAACTATCTCGATGGAGGTGTTTTTAATAGTTTTGCCAATTTAGAAGGAAATTTGATCTCTTGAATAAGCAATCTACGAAGGGAATACTGGTAAATTTGGATATAAAGAAACAATAAAAAGTGCATATCTATGAACGCTGATGATTCAGAATTACTCAATTCTATCCATGGAAGTGCCTTAAACGGTTTTGTGCATTTGTGGTACAAAGTTGGGGTTTTGGCATCGAAATAATCTACAGAGCTTATGCTCGTAAAATTTGACATAGGAGAACAGTAAAAAGTGTACGCCGAGCGACTTTGATAGTTCAGAATTGTACACCTCTCTCTATGGAGAAACGTTTAACGGTTTTGTCCATTTGTCATAGAAAGTTGTTGTTTTGGCATCAAAATAATCTTGGAAGCTTATACTCGTAAAATTTACCATAGAAGAACAATAAAAAGTGCACGCCGAGCAACTTTGATGGTTCAAAATTACTCAACTATCTCGATGGAGGTGTTTTTAATAGTTTTGCCAATTTAGAACGAAATTTGTTCTCTTGAAAAAAACAATCTACGAAGGGAATACTAGTCAATTTGGATATAAAGAAACACTAAAAAGTGCATAACTATGAACGTTGATGATTCAGACTTACTCAATTCTATCAATGGAAGTGCCTTTAATGGTTTTGTCAATTTGTGATACAAAGTCAGGGTTTTGGCATCGAAATAATCTATGGAGCTTATACTCGTAAAATTCGATGTAGGAGAACGGTAAAAAGTGTACGCCGAGTAACTTTGAAGCTTCGGAATTGATCAACTCTCTCCATGGAGGAACTTTTAACGGTTTTTTCCATTTGTCATAGAAAGTGGTTGTTTTGGTATCAAAATAATCTTGGAAGCTTATACTCAACAAATTTCACATAGAAGAACAATAAAATGTGTACACCGAGCAACTTTGATGGTCCGAAGTTGTTCAACTCTCTCTATGGAGGTGCTTTTAACAGTTTTTGTCCATTTTTCGTAGAAAGGTGGTGTTTTGGCAACGAAATAATCTTGAAACCTTATACTCGTAAAATTTGATGTAGGAGAACAATAAAAAGTGAACACCGAAAAACTTTGATGGTTCAAAATTGATCAACTATCTCGATGGAGGTGTTTTTAATAGTTTTGCCAATTTAGAAGGAAATTTGTTCTCTTGAAAAAAGCAATCTAGGAAGGGAATACTGGTAAATATGGATATAAAGAAACAATAAAAAGTGCATATCTATGAACGCCGATGATTCAGAATTACTCAATTCTATCCATGGAAGTGCCTTAAACGGTTTTGTGCATTTGTGATACAAAGTTGGGATTTTGGTATCGAAATAATCTACAGAGCTTATGCTCGTAAAATTTGACATAGGAGAAGAGTAAAAATTGTACGCCGAGCGACTTTGATAGTTCAGAATTGCACACCTCTCTCTATGGAGAAACTTTTAACGGTTTTGTCCATTTGTCATAGAAAGTTGTTGTTTTGGCATCGAAATAATCTTGGAAGCTTATACTCGTAAAATTTACCATAGAAGAACAATAAAAAGTGCACGCCGAGCAACTTTGATGGTTCAAAATTACTCAACTATCTCGATGGAGGTGTTTTTAATAGTTTTGCCAATTTAGAACGAAATTTGTTCTCTTGAAAAAAACAATCTACGAAGGGAATACTAGTCAATTTGGATATAAAGAAACACTAAAAAGTGCATATCTATGAACGTTGATGATTCAGACTTACTCAATTCTATCCATGGAAGTGCCTTTAATGGTTTTGTCAATTTGTGATACAAAGTCGGGGTTTTGGCATCGAAATAATCTATGGAGCTTATACTCGTAAAATTCGATGTAGGAGAACGGTAAAAAGTGTACGCCGAGTAACTTTGAAGCTTCGGAATTGATCAACTCTCTCTATGGAAGAACTTTTAACGGTTTTTTCCATTTGTCATAGAAAGTGGTTGTTTTGGTATCAAAATAATCTTGGAAGCTTATACTCAACAAATTTCACATAGAAGAACAATAAAATGTGTACACCGAGCAAATTTGATGGTCCGAAGTTGTTCAACTCTCTCTATGGATGTGCTTTTAACAGTTTTTGTCCATTTTTCGTAGAAAGGTGGTGTTTTGGCAACGAAATAATCTTGAAACCTTATACTCGTAAAATTTGATGTAGGAGAACAATAAAAAGTGAACACCGAATAAAAAGTGAACAATAAAAAGTGAACACCGTAAAATTTTAAGCAATGGTGGTATTACCTTTACGGGGAGAGATTTGAAGTGTTTTTGGATCACAAGAGCCTCAAGTATCTATTCACCCAAAGAGAATTGAATTTGCGTCAAAGGAGGTGGATGGAATACTTGGAGGACTTTGACTTCAATTTGCAATACCATCCCGGTAAAGCAAATGTAGTCGTGGATGCGTTGAGTAGGAAGAAGAAGATTTCTAGCCTATTCATGCATGAGTGGGGAATGGTGGAGACAATCAATGAGTTTGGATTAGAGTTGAAGAGTCAAGAGGAAAAGATGCATTTGTGTTCTATAACTTCGAGACCTATGATGGTTCAGAAGGTTATAGATGCACAGAATGGAGATCATACATTTGATGTAATTGATGAGAGTCTTGGATGGGTTCGAGGGAATTATGGTGGAGTACGATATGCGGGAAGATTAGTGGTTCTCGAAGATGATGAGTTGAGACAAGAGATTCTAAAGGAAGCACATTGTTCTTGGTTTGCTATGCATCGAGGGGGTACGAAGATGTACAGAGACTTGAGGCAGAGTTTCTGGTGGAACGGAATGAAGGCCAATGTTGCTAGATTTGTGACGAAGTGTCTTACTTGTCAACAAGTGAAGGCAGAGCATCAGAGACCAGCTGGATTGTTGCAACCCTTACCGGTAGCACAATGGAAGTGGGAGAAGATCACTATGGACTTTGTGACGGCGTTGCCAATGACTCAGAGATGGCATGACACGGTTTGGGTGATAGTGGACAGATTGACCAAGTCCGCACACTTTTTACTCATGAACAAGACGGATTCATTGGAGACCTTGAGTACTATGTATGTCAAGGAGATTGTGACACTTCACGAAATTCCATTATCTATTGTGTCGGACCGAGACCCGCGGTTCACAAACCGTGTCATGCAGTACTATGAAAACAACACTAAGGAAAAATATAGGGAAACGAACCATTAACACTAAAATGGAGAAGCAGTTCAAAGTGTATAGTAAACAAACCACTAGAAATCTTAAAAAAATAGTGTACAAGTTGTCACAGAATAAATATTGGAAATCGTAACATAATAAAAAAAAAAGTCTAGAGGCACTCTGAGAAATTTGCATTAAAAAAATTAATGTCATATTAATAGTGTATGAGTGATGCAGAGGCATTATGAGAAATAAAAGTGGAACAGTAAAGCCTTGTTGATGTTTCAACATTAAAAATAAAAAACAACCATCAAATGGAATCATTATTGCCCAAAAAAAATCTAGCAACCTTTTCTTATCCATATAACAATAGTTATATCCAACAGCAGAGAGAAGTAATAAAATAGATCGTGCCACATAACTCATACACAACTAATATGGCATTAATAAATTATCAAGAAACTTTATTTGTTCTTTTGCTGGAATGTATAAAATTTATTTCTCAGAATGCCTCCTCAGTATAGAAGCCCTATACTTCAGTAAATGCTAAAAAACCTTGATGTTTAAAAGTGAAACAATCCTATTATAGAGTATAATCTAGGCAATTCCATATTTCAGTAGAAGAACTCACAATAGAAAGGGTCAACCAAATGCTCATTATCAGAAGAAGTTATGAAACTTAAAAAAAACATGTAGAAGTTGTTCACAGATTTCACATTAGATATCACATAATTAAAAAAAAAAGTCTTTCATGCAATTGTGGGATCGCAGTACACAATAACAAATATCCAACTATATTCCAGCAGCCACCAATTATACAAACACCAATTCATTAACAATCATCCAGCATTATACATACGAATTTCCCCCAATTGAATCACCTAAACCCTAAAAGCAAATGCAGATTAAAAAACCCAGTTACAACATACTGGTTGTAACTAAAACCAATATGAATTTTGTCCCCAAAAAACTCTCAAGTCTCAAGTTCTTAAAGATTAAACCCTCTTATTATTTGGATGAAATCTCCACATCCTTATGATAAGGGATTCTCAACACCGAGACAGCTTCAACTAATGATTCAACTAATGAAATCCTTACAATTACCCTTAGAATTACCCCTTAGAATTAATTCTAAACCCTTAGAATTACCCCAAAATTATGATGATCAAAGCTTGTCTTGATCACCAATTATGAGTGAATATAAGCATTGATATAGAACATATGAACAGAGTACAACCAGTACCTCAACCAGCCATAAGAAAATTCAGATAAAAATTGAGTCCAAGAAATTGAGGCGAAATATCAGTACCAAAATCATCTCCAACAAACCAACATAGATGAGGAAAAACAAAACTGTCAAAATCGAAGGAAAATGTTGTCCGTACAATCATTCACAGACAGTGAAACCTCTAATTTGATACAAATATGTGTAACAAATGTTGAAACCCCTAATAAATGATTTGTCTAGAGGGAGATAGCGTAGACTGTCCTAATCCTAAAAAAAAGGTAACCCTAGATCTAAACAGAGGCAGGAGAACAACGTATGGGAGGAATGAACACGGGGGAGGCTTACCTAGTCGTTTTTGATGAAGATAACACCAATCCCAAGTTGGAACTTCCCCTCCGATATGAAGGGTAGATAGGGAAAGTCCAATTTGTGATGTTAGGGTATTAACACGTGGCAGTGAAATGGGTGAGCGTAAACAATAGAGTATCAACTAGTGTTAAACTAATGTTTGGTGAGCTAGCTTATAAGCTAGCTCATAAGGTAACTTATAAGGTGCCATACTCTTTACCAAACGTGGGCTAAGTGGTGGAATTTCACACTAGTTGCAACTCCTAGTAATTGATATTGCTTGGATAATTTCATTAATTACAAGTGATAATGCATTTAACGAGATAATGATCACGTTGCGATAATCCATGCATATTTAATATGATAATAATCATGGATTAGTTACATTGCTTAGATGTTTTATTTTTAATTAATTCATGTGATAATGATCGTTGATGATAATTTTGGGTGATATTTTAGTCTTAATTATTTCATGGAGATAACTCAAAATACATGGTTATGCCGTGTGAATAACAATATAGATAGAGTCCACTACTTGGTTGGCTTATTATCTATCTTATCATTTATGAATTTGTGTTTTATCACCATTTAATTTTTCAAGATTTAATTTTCAGATATCAATTTTATCTTGTGAAGTTGATCAAGATAGATGGACCACTATATAAAGACTTTCCTATCTTTCAAAGGGGGTTGAGGAAGCTACACGCAAGAATAGGTTTCTAGGCTTTTGGTTTTCTTTGTGTTTTGTGATTCTCTCAAAATTACTTGTTTAAGTGAGTTCTTGAGCGTTCCAGTTTAGAGAGAGAATTTTAGTGAGATTCTTTTGTATTTGTGTGTAATTCACGAAGACATGAGGTGTTCATGTGAGTGAGATCTTTTGGGGGATCCAAAAGTAGGCTCTACCTTGTTAGGTTGAGTGAGGTTGAAGCAAAATACTGAATGGGAGGGATGAGCGATGTCTTTAGATCAAAAATAGGGTTGCAACTCCTGATTCGTTTTTAGTGGATTGTTCCTCAAGTTTAGTCGCTTATAAACTCGAGATTTTTTCTAGGTTGGGTTTTCGTCGTAAAATTATTGGTGTTGTTTTCGTTTATTTTTCCGCAATTTAGTTTCCATATTTGTTAACTAACGATCTTGACGAGAAACACCGAACTTTCAATTGGTATCAGAGCAGGTGTCAACAATGAAATCTACATCAACGAATCAAATTCCACAATTTGATAGATCAAATTATTCGTACTAGAAGGCACGCATGAGAGCCTATTTGAAATCTATCGATGAACGAGTTTGGATGTCGGTAGTGAAAGGGTATATTGAACCCGACTCCATTGATAAAGAGGGTAACGAAACTCTTAAACCTCTTGAAAAATGGACTAAAAGTGATCTTCAAAATGCAGGTTGGAACAGTAAGGCGATGAATGCTTTATTTTCTGCTTTAAATATTTCTGAGTTTCGCAGGATCTCACATTGTGATAAGGCAAAAACAACATGGGATATACTAGAAGTGACACATGAGGGCACAAATCTAGTCAAACGTTGAAAATTGCAACACCTTACTTTTAGGTTCGAAACTCTGAATATGGAGGAGAATGAGAGGTTTGATGACTTTTATGCGAAGTTGAGTGACATAGTCAATACCTCATTTACTCTTGGGAACCATTTAAGCCGAGCAAGGTGGTAAGAAAAATTCTCAGATCCTTACCAGAGAGGTTTATGATGAAAGTTGCAGCAATCGAGGAGAGCAAAGACATTGATAAAATTAAGGTAGAAGAATTAGTTGGCTCTCTACAAACCTACTTAAATCTAAAAAATCTAAAGGTGTTGCTCTTTATTCTAGTGATGAACCTAACTATGCTATTGATGAATTGTTGTTTCTAATGAATTTTTTTGAGAAATTCATGAAGAACGGGAATTCAAAGAAACACAAGAAAAAGAAGTGCTCTTCTTACAAACCCAAAAAGAAAAACAAAGAGTCTAAATCCACTCAATGCTTCAAATGCAAAGGATTTGGACACTTTGCTCAAGAGTGTGCAAATTGGAAAAAGAAGCCAAAAGCATCAGAAAGCAATGATATAGAAGAAAAATATGATGTTGAATCTGAAGATGAAGAGAAGGAAACAACAATAGCTTTTCCCGTAATCTTTGGTGACCAGAAGTCTAGGGCAAGCTCAACAGATGATAGTGATTCTAAATTTGATATGTGTGAGCTTCAAGTAGCTTTCAACAATCTTTATGTGGAATGTGTAGAGAACAAGAAAGAGAAATTGAAACTTGTCAAAAAAAATGGGATTCTCACTCAAGATTTGAATGAAGCGAAAGCAAAAATCAAGCAATTATAAGAAGAAATCCTTGATCTTGAAGCACTCTGCCTAGCTGAGATAACCTTTGATGTAACCTACCTCGCTGAGGCAGAAAAGAAAAGAGAACACATGCTAAATAAGGTATGCTCAGATATTGACAAGTTTAAGTCAGGATCTAACAAATTGCAGGATATTCTTGATAAACAAAGGTTGAGCAAGGAAACATATGGCTTGGGATATGAAAAAGGTGAGTGTTCAAATCTAGTTCATATACATGTCTTTCTAAAAGTTTTGTGCAGTTTGTGCCTTCTTCATCCAAAACATTGGAACAAGAAGATATGAGATCTACCACTTCAAACAAGGTAAGTATGCAAGGTAATAGATCTTCTTCATATCAAACACATGAAATTTCATATAAATTTGGTAGGAATGCTCAACCATTCTTCAAGCAACCATTTGTTAGAAAAAAAATGCTCAAAGGTATCGTAAAGGTAAGTTTGTTCCCATTTGTCATCATTGTGGAATTAGGGGCCATATACGACCTTATTGTCATAAGTTATATGGAATGCCTAAATCATATTTTTTCAGGAAGACTAACTTTGAAAATGTGTAGAAAAAGTTTCTTCAAAATAAGTTTCAAAATCGTGCTAGAAAATAATGTGATGCTCGTGAGAAATCACATGATATGAGACAACCTCCAAAATCATCTCAAAGAAAGAAATGTTGGGTCAAGAAATCCGATTTGAGAGCTTTAAGTGATGACAAAGAAAAATCATGCAAGTGGAGATCACGTTGAGGTAGTCTCGAGGCAACCTATCTCATTGAGGCAGCAGCAAACAGATGCAACTGAGGTAACTTGCAGCAAGCCTACTTCACTAAAGCATAGGCAACCAGATACACGCGAGGTAACTTACAACGAGCCTACTTCAGATATTTTGAAACCATCTCGACAAGTCAAAGTGAATGATGTTCAAGATCTAATCATTGGAGAAGTAATTGCCCCCGTGAAAACACATGCACAAATCTAAAATGAGTTGGAGTTGAATAAATGGTTGTTGGAAGTTGCTGCACTCAACCGCGTTAGATGAAACGAATTCTTCAGAACTATGAATTGAATCAGGAAAGTATGCTCGTATTTATTTTTGATAATATACGTGTGGTTACATTTCCAACCGAGCATATTATGTTTCATCATCATTTCATCCATGAATTTCTGAAAATGAATCTGTGTCTCTTGGATAGATTGCTACTGAAAATCAATTGGCTAACATTTTTACAAAACTCTTAGACAGACAAAGGTTTTTGTTCCTAAGAAAAGTACTAGGGGTGATTACAATAGAATAGAATACATGTGTGTGGGATATGTGATTCAATTCTTGATCTATGATTGAAGTATTGATTGTTTGATGTTACCTCTAAATGTGTTTATTGTTAAATGGCTAATCCATTCATAAAATTGAAAAGATCATGTTATTAGTCATATATTGTTTCTCACAAATCTCTACTTGAGGAGTTTGATTGACATAATGCTAGAGATTTGTCTTGATAGGTCTATTGAATAATTCTTTGGGAAACTTGATGCAAGCAATACAAATGAAAAGGGGCTATGTCAAAGGTATTTAAAAAAAAAAAAGGGAGCTACCTAAGATTAAAATGTATGTATCTCTTGAAAAAAGGGAGTTACCTAAACTTAAAGGATAAGTATCTCTTGAAATAAAGGGAGCTAACTAAGTTTGACTGTGAAAGCCGCTATGAAATCAAAGGTTTCACCTCTTGAAATAAAGGGGTAATCTTATGTGTTGCTTGCATGTACATAAAAGTACCAAAGGATCTAGATTTGATAACCTATGGTAAGTGAATTTCTTGTATTATGTTATATTTGATCTAACAAGTTTTTGAGATTCACACATAGATGCACATGAACGAATAACATGCATCAGATTTCAAGGATGTGATGAGGGAGTAGTAAGTCCATTTATTGAACACATCTTATGGTAACTCTTTCTTATCATTGTTTTAATTATTTTGATTGAGTATCAAAATCTAAGAGTTCGATCGTTCAAATCAGTTTCTCCTGATTTCCTATGTTATTTGTATTATCTTTTATGTGTTTTAATTCTTTGGGATGACCTAGTTATGTTCTAAGTGGAAATATTTTTCAACTATGTAGGCCAAATGAGAAGTGTGCTACAATGTAACATCATTTCCTCAAAAAATTTAAGAGCTCATTTTTGACAATTTATGGGTCAAAAAGGGGAAGATAATATTTTGACGTTGAGATAACATAATGAGGGGGAGTTCTTTGAACATGTGCACATGATATTATGCTCGATTTTTGATATGTTTGTATATGTGTGATATTGGTTGGTATTTTGATCCCAAAATTGTCAAGGGGGAGATTGTTGATTTTTTTAATTAAACAAAATTGACAATTGTGAGATCTAGTTGTATTGTTGCTAAGATGATTTAATGCTAGAAGTTTTTATGGAACTAGGAGTGTGTTGTGGATATATTTATTAAGTGGTAGAATTTCACACTAGTTGCAACTCCTAGTAATTGATATTGCTTGGATAATTTCATTAATTACAAGTGATAATGCATTTAACGAGATAATGATCACGTTGTGATAATGCATGCATATTTAATATGATAATAATCATGGATTAGTTACATTGCTTGAATGTTTTATTTTTAATTAATTCATGTGATAATGATCATTGATTGGATAATTTTGGGTGATATTTTATTCTTAATTATTTCATGGTGATAACTCACAATACATGGTTATGCCGTGTGAGTAACAATATATATAGAGTCCACTACTTGGTTGGCTTATTATCTATCTTATCATTTATGGATTTGTGTTTTAT
Organism: Euonymus europaeus; assembly: GCA_963580455.1. Taxonomy (NCBI): domain Eukaryota; kingdom Viridiplantae; phylum Streptophyta; class Magnoliopsida; order Celastrales; family Celastraceae; genus Euonymus; species Euonymus europaeus. Next base: position 13,127,328 of record OY756965.1, read on the forward strand.
CACCATTTAGTTTTTCAAGATTTAATTTTCAGATATCAATTTTATCTTGTGAAGTTGATGAAGATAGATAAACCACTATATAAAGACTTGCCTATCTTTCAAAGGGGGTTGAGGAAGCTACACGCAAGAATAGGTTTCTAGGCTTTTGGTTTTCTTTGTGTTTTGTGATTCTCTCAAAATTACTTGTTTAAGTGAGTTCTTGAGCATTCTAGTTTAGAGAGAGAATTGTAGTGAGGTTATTTTGTATTTGTGTGTAATTCACGAAGACATGAGGTGTTCGTGGGAGTGAGATCTTTTGGGGGATCCAAAAGTAGGCTCTACCTTGTTAGGTTGAGTAAGGTTGAAGCAAAACACTGAATGAGAGGGATGGGTTATATCTTTAGATCAAAAATAGGGTTGTAACTCCTGATTCGTTTTTAGTGGATTATTCCTCAAGGTTGGTCGCTCATAGACTCGAGGTTTTTCCTAAGTTCGGTTTTCCTCGTAAAATTATTGATGTTTTTTTCATTTATTTTTCCACAATTTAGTTTCCATATTTGTTGACTAACGATCTTGGCGAGAAATACCGAACTTTCAATACCTTCTATTGAGATCTAGCCACAATTGTTGAGTTGTGTCCCAACTTGAAATACTAGATAAGATCTGTGGAGAAACATAGTTAGTAATCCAGGATTTGATGAGATGATTACCTTGATCCCATAGTGGAAAATTAGAATCATAAGGTGAGGGAATGAGTAAAGAGCCATCAACAAAACCTCTTTTGTTTCTTGCATGCAAAACATTAAGCATATTTAGACTCCACAAATGGTAGTTATGACTAGTCAATTCTATAGATATGAGTTTGGTGATAGAATAATCTCGAGGGAAGAAAGTGTATTGATTCCTTATGGATTGTGAGTTTGAGTATGGAATTGACTGAGGCACAACTAATCTGGTGGTGTATTGTGGGAGAGTGGGTAAAATGGGTAGGGTCGACAGTAGTGGTGGAGCCATGGAAAGAGAATAAACTCCATTGCTGGAAAGTGTGTTAATAGTAGGAGGACGGGTAACCCCCTGATGTGAAAAACTTGGATTAAGCTCAGTGATGCTAGGAGTAATAGCAGGAAGGGTAAGCCTTGTAGAAAGAATATTGGAATTTATTGTTGATTCAGGAACATTTATGTGTCTATCTGGTAAGGAAACTTGATTTTTTTTCTTATGTTCCATGTCAGTAAACATTATTTCTCATTCTAGCATTGGAACACAATTATTTCCTAATCTACCATTCCCATCCTATATGGCAAACCAAGCCAAATTTATTTGTCTACCTTTTCACTCTTTTGACTGATGGACACAGCAATTATGAGTTTTTGTACTTAACAAGCGAGGCCCATATGTGGCATTCCCCAAAAGTAACGAAAAAAGTTGTAAAAGTCATTGAAAAAAATACAATAAAATTCATTACTTTATTTGATGATTTTCACACTAAAGTGACGTGTCTTCTAATTAAACACTCACTAATTAAACATTCATTAATTTCTATTAGGACAGAACCTCCTAATGTGTCCTACAGTGTGACAGAGACCACAATGATAGGATCTGCGAGCACCATCCCTAGTATCCATCTCATTGTGAAAGCGAGTGGACTGAGGCCTGCCTTTCTTACTCTTTCGTAAAGTATGATCTGGGACAATAACTGGGCCATAGTAAGTGGGCCAGGTTGACTGGTCTGATACTGGAAAAAACATTGGAGCCCAAGTATTGAGATAACTTTGCATGGAATAAAATCTACCCATAAACCGAGACTGATTAATTCTTCGGGCAGAACATACAACAATAACATGAGAACAATGGTAATGATAGATTAACCACTCGTTGCATGTACATGTGGGATGGCCCAAGTCAACAACATTTGATAGTCGAGGCCTGGACGGATTGCTTACTCTCGATGATGCACATTTCACTTCAAATACCCCCGATTGATGATGAAACATTTCCACCTCATATGCATTCGATTGTTGTCTCAAACCTTGCAATTTCAAATCTATCTCTAGTGTGATTCAGTTCCAGAAAAAGCTCGAGTCTGACCATCTTGTCGATGGAGGGTATGATATGCATTACACCAGTAGAAGGTTAGTTGCATCAATACAGTGATTGGTAAAGCACGGGCAGCTTTCAAGACACTGTTAAAAGTTTCAACCATATTTGTAGTCATGTGTCCCCACCTTTTGCACGGGTAGCACATGCATTACATAGCTCTGTCCAGGTTCAATGAATTTTATTGAAAATCATCAAATAAATTAATGAATTTTATTAGATTTTGTTCAATGAATTTTACAACTTTTTCATTACTTTTGGGGAATGCCACATATGGGCCCACTTGTTAAGTACAAAAACTCATAATTGTTGTGTCCATCAGTCAAACGAGTGAAAAGGTAGACAAATGGTTTTGGCTTGGTTTGCCATGTAGGATGGGAATGGTACATTTGGAAATAATTGGGTTCCAATGTTAGAATGGGAAATAATGTTTACTAACATGATACATAAGAAAAATAATCAGCAAACTTCACCATTCAATATAGAATGGAGCTGAACCTGAGTTGAGTCAGGCAAAGTAGAAGCCGAAGTTGTATTGCTTATCATAAAATTTATTACTTCTGTAATAGCAACTGTGATTGAAGTAGTTGAAATGTTCGTCAATGGTGGATCCATCGGCTCCGATACCATGATATAATTTGATATTATGTGTGCTTTTGCATATTTAGAAGTTAGAGATGAGAAGAAGAAGACAGAGGTTGAAAAAGAGATGAGAAAGCATTGCGAAGAAGAAGATTTCTTATTATTCAAATAACGGCTACAAAGGAGATATATTTCTCTGATAGTACTAACGGTCATGAATTCAAACAAGAACTAATAATAAAAGCTTTAACTAAGATGGGCTTAAAAGAACTAGGCCCAATGGAATAAAATACAATAACCCTTGATGTCCGAGAAGATACCAAGCCCATAAACAAATGTTTGATGAAGACCCAAAGCCTTGCAAGATCAAAACATGTAAACCTTAAGTAACGAACAGAGATGTTCACGAAGAAACTGAGTAGCGCCTCTCTTCAAGTCTATCACCTCTGGACGTGGATCTAACGACTCGAATTTAGGCTCATATTTATTATTCAAAATGCAAACTTGTCTAATGTCATTCTCAGTTATCAAAAAGCAAACTTGTCTATAGCATGCATTGATCCAGAACCACCTTCCATTACAATTCCATCAATGATGATAATACCAAAAATAACCACCAATTAGACATCGACACGTGTCACAATATGACAAAGAAGTCATCTTTGGACGATGTACACAGCTCTGTTACAATGGTCGGTTCACATTGCTCGGTCTTGACCGTGTAATGAACTACTATGCTCGGTACCTATGTCTTCAGACAGTGACGAGTTATTAAGGGAAACAAGATCATTTACCAACAAAGACTCCCTCTCAAACGGGTTCCTTTACAAACAAGGAATCTCTCGCTACTAAGAGTAGTCTCCTATTCTAACAAAAAGTCATCTCAAGCAAGAATCTGAGTCCAAATAGAATAAGGATAACTCCACCACTATAAAAGGGATCTCCACCAGGTAATTAGGGATTCTATGAGTTTTAATACATAACTTTTAGAGCACCGAGCTACGTGTTCTAGGAGACTTATACGTTCACATCTGACTTGAGCGTCGGAGCGCCAACGCCAAAGAACAACCTCTGGCGGGCTCTTAGCTCACGTTTGCTCGTGTGTGCAGGAGACCATAATTAGAAAAGCAATATCAACCGAGAAGACATAGCTCAGCCATATCCTGATACATCATCCAGACCGAGCAGATTTTTGATAAAACTAAAAGTCAGTATGTAAATTAGTGGTTATGAGATTAAATTCTCAATATACATCCTTTGTTAAAGTTGATGTAAGTAAAGATTCAATCTGTCTCAATCAAGAAGGTCATTTTAAGAATAAGAATATGCGGGCCTTAGGTTCATAATGAATGATACTTTTTTGAGTTGTTTGGGTTAGATTTATTACGAGTATCCGATTTATAATGAAATATGCAACTATATAAATAGATGTATACACATAATATTAAAACAAGTTTGAATTAATAAATTCTTAGAAAAAACCAAACCAAAACCAAACACACGTACACAAAATTTATTAATTAATTAGGGAAAGGTTGTTTATCAGAAAAGACCTGCAAAATATGCAATGCAAACTCACCACCAACCACCACTTTTGTTTCTTTAAGGGGTTGGTGAAGTCACATGAAAAAAAGGACTAGAATATACTTATGAACATGCAAATGGAGTTTAATACTATACTCGCGCAAACATGATTTTTTAAAGCCTTATTTCAATTCTATAAATAAGAATTGACTTTAGAAGAGATGAGGATGCAAGTTAGATAACCCATTAATTACTTACTTCAACAACAGATCCTATTATGGATAGATTAGTCAATAAATGTAATTTGAATGTGTTTATCATGTGGTAAAGTGAGAATTTAAACTAAGACATGATGTGATGGTTACAATCAGAAGCCAAATTTATTTGAGACATAACTAAGCCAATAGCTGCCTCCAATTTTTTTTTTCAAAGTTATTTATATGACACGAAAATACGAAAATATATAATGACTAGCAAACTTACTTAATATCATATCAGATTGACTTAGAAGAATCATATATTGGTACCCAGAGTAATAAATTTTAATTAAACAAATAAGATACAACCTTCAAACATAAAATAATTAATAAACCAAACAAGATCTCTACCTTATATTTTTGGTTCAAGAGAAAACATCAAAATATATTTATTGAACTTAAAATAAAATAATAGAGAATTCACATGTTTTCTTTGATGGGTCAATCTTGTTTATCTTAAATCAATCTTATTTATTTTGGGTCAATCATGAATCAACTTGAAAATTAAATTAGACTTTATCATGACCATATCCATTCAAAAAAGCAAGGACTAAGAGGGTATTTTTCAATTTTGTGGGTTCCTTTGATTAATTTGCATATTGATGAGGATATTTATCCTCTCCAATCAGAGCAAGACACGTGGCAACGGCTGTCAACAGAAAGCGCCGCCTTTCTCGTTTGAAGGTCCTCGGTACCGAGCAATAGGGAGCCCTTCTCGGCTCTGACCTTCGTTACAGTCATAAGCGCACGGTAAAACAGTAATTCCTTCATTCGGCATGGTAGTATTCACCACCGTCCGAGTTCTATTAATGGAAACCACCTCCACTATATAAAAGGGTTACCCCACAGGTAAAAGGGGACTGAACCTAATTACTTAAACACTCTTGATATATTTCCCTAGAACACCGAGCTGTGTTCTTCGGAGAGATTCTCTGCGCAGGCATCTGACTTAAGCATCGGAGCGCCAACGCCAGAGAACACTCTCTGGCGGGCCTCTAGCTTACGTTTGCTCATTCTCGCAGGACAACCACCACCGAGGAGACTGGTCACCCGAAGAGAAACACAACCAAGCCGAGAAAGCCGTTGTTCGGACCTATACTGATACGTTTTATACTTCACAAGTTTGAGACGTCATCACATATAATTAAGTTTGATTAAAAAATTTGAGGGTGTTCACTTAGGTAGTTGAAGTTTCGCATCTGTACATGGATCTGATGACCAGATTTTAGGCTCATAATTATTGTTCTACAAGCAAACTTGTATAATGTCGTTCTTAGTTATCAAAAAGTAAACTTGTCTATAGCATGCATTGATCCAGATTAACCTCCTTTCATTACAATTCCATCAATCATCAATGAGTGCATCCTAGCTAATGAAACAAGAGTTTGCATCCTAATGAACACCACTTGATTGAATTGAACATTGATTATTATTGTAGGAAATATATTTCTTAAACAAATTTTGAAATTACAGATTATGGAAGAGAAAACTATGAAAGTAACAACATTGCTCAAACAACATTGCTCTTGAACCCTACAGAGACAAACAATGGTGTATTCACGAATTATACAGTCTCGAAGCTCTTGCATCCGACCTAATCTTATCTATAATGAATTAACAAATGTTGGATTAGATAATTAGTCATCATCTTATAATTAATTAATTAATTAAGCCATGATAATTAGTCTAATTTCAATTTTAATTAGTTACGTACCGATCAAAGAGTAAGTTTGAGGCTGGTTGGACTTGCAGACTTCATTGATTTTATAGCTTCCTTCGAATTTACAATTAACAAAAAACATTGTTAGTGACTTAGTGTCAATATTAATGCTTTCATATTTCAGGTCTTTAGAGAAGCATTTATTGATAGTCTCCAACCTAGTTAAATCATTGATATTCATGAAATTCAATTTAGCACAAAAAAAATCGTAATTAATTACTAAATAATTAAATTATTTAATTAATTACCTGCTATAGGCACTATCTTGCTTCAGAGATGGTTTGTGTGCAAATATATCCATAAGCCGCTCCATAATTTTGGTAGCATTTGATAGTCTTTCCAGTCTTTCGATTTCATTCTCCAACAAAAATCATATCCTAATCCAATCATGAAAAATATAATATAGTTGCATTTGACAATGTGGTAAGGTCAATAAATTTTTTACGGTTTCGATATAATGGTATTAATTAATGGTCATAATCCAATCACGAGATATATAACCAATGTATTCTAGTGCATAAGAACGAATGTCAGCGGCTAATAAGAACAAAATCATGTGGACTTTTAATCCAAACCAGACAATATGAGTTTGTAATATTTGAACAAGAATTTCTAACACAATTATTTATAATATTATTAGTTGTGTTTCATGTAATTACCTTGGAATAATCAAAATGAGCTGCAAGACCACATTCAAGCATCCTTGATCCATCTAGTCGAGCTCCGATAACCCCTAGATACTCACCTTTACAACATTTGGCATTCCAAAGTTACAATTTTTTTAGTTGATATATATTATGTACAGTAGTAAGAAATAATTTATTTATTTTACCGAAATAGCCCGGGAGTCTAGAGAGGAAATGTGATGCACCAACATCTGGAAAAAGTCCTATTGCAGCTTCTGGCATTGCAAATACCTGCACCAATTTATTAATTAGTATACACTACTATTTATATATCATATTCTAAAAAAATTATATATTATATGACTTACAGTAGTTTTAGTGACAATCCTAAAGTCAGCATGCATTGACAAGCCAGAACCTCCTCCCATTACAATTCCATCAACGAGTGCAATCTTCATATTCATTAAAAAAAATTAAAAAAAATAATTATAAGAAGTGCGTGATATATATATATATATATAATTTCAAATTGGATTATTTCATATAATACATAATAAATCTCACCAAGGGCTTCTTGTAAGTAGCTAATAGGTAGTCTAGGGTAAATTGCTTGCGGTAAAAATTTGCTCCAAAGCTCCAATGTCCTGGATAAACACATTTAAGTAACATATATATACATATATATATATATTATACAACATATATATATATATAAGAAAAATGGATAGTCGAGATTCGTTTTGAGATTTTTTTTAAAAGATTAGTTACACAAATTAATTTAAGAAGAATCACCTGCCATCATAGAACTAACAATGGAAAAAACATCTCCACCTGCACAAAATGACTTTCCATTTCCCTGTCGAAAAAATAAAATCAATATAATGAATTTTCAGATACTGTTGTATTCGTTGGGATTCCAATTTGTATATTTTCAGATTTTTTTATTACCTTCAAGATATCCATATTGGTTGTGGGATCATCCTCGAATGTTTTAAAGCATTTCAGATATCTGCAATACACAATATGTGTGTGTTGAAGAACAAGAAGAAAAAAAAAGGAAATTAAAAAAAATGTAAAAATTACTTGGTCATCTTCTCTGGCGGAGACAAGTAGTAGTGAAGCCATATATGAACAATAACTCTGCGTTGGTACTAATTAATTCAAGGAGTAGTACCCTTTCAAGTTTCAACTAGTGTATCGTGTGGAGCTTGGTTGTCTATGGGATGTCCTATATATATACTGAAAATTCTTGCTCTTCTACTTTAATATTGACGCACATGCAAATTAATTGGAATTTAAATTGGACCTACTGCACTGATTGTCAGCTCGAAAGGACGTAATTGTGCATACGTGTAGTATAATATGATAGATGTCAATTTCGAAAACAATATGTAAGTTACTTTTCATGGTATCAGAGCCACGATGGTGAACACAAGATAAACGATTCATGCCACTCCATCTCAGGGGATGAATAATACGATCCCAGCAAATGATGCTGAGATAAACAATGAACAAGATCAACTTCAAAGTGAAAGAAATGGAGCAGCTCCTATGCAGAGCAACACAAATTATGGGGGAGTTGTGTCTCAGACCACTCTGCTCAACCCTTATACCATACTGCCAGGAGATCTTACAACAAATAGCTTGATTACATTCAAGCTTACTGCAGACAACTACACAATGTGGAGTCAGCGCACCATTAAAGCATTGAAAACAAAAAACAAAGTAGGTTTCATTGATGGCAGCCTCAAAATGCCACAAGAAGATGATCCAAATTTGGTTTCGTGGACCAGTTGTGATTGTATTATACAAACTTGGATTACTAACAGTATATCTAAAATCGTATTGGCTAGTATGTCGGACAAAGAAACTGCTTTTGAACTATGGATGGAGATGAAAGATAGGTTCTCTTCTTTCAATGAGGCAAGATTTTTTTGAGATTTCCAAGCAACTCTACTGCATCAGACAGGACAACTCCTCAGTTATGGAATACTACACGAGGTTGAAATCACTTTGGAAACAATATGATCAGTTGGATGAAGCTGGGAGGTGTGGATGCAGTAAGTCCCAAGTCAAACGCCATAGGGAAATGCTAACTCAATTTCTAATGGGGTTGAATGATGTCTACCGGGCTTTGAGTAGACAAATATGGATGATGGCCTCTACCAGAGATAAACAAGGCCCTTGGGCTAATTAAAGAAGAAGAGACACAACTCAACATGTCCAAACAAACTCATTCTGTCCAGGACTCTATGGCTATGGCATTCCAAGGAAACAATGGAGGTAGTCAAAAAGGAAATAATTCAAAAGTGTACAAGCCTCCACAAAAAGAGACTAGACAGAAAAGGGAGCCACTTTTCTGTAAATATTGCAAGAGGACAAATCACAATGTAGAGCAATGTTTTAAATTGGTGGGATTTCCAGAAGGAAATTCAAAGAGGCAGAAATTCAATGGCAGTGGCTATCAAGGCAAACAACACAATGTCAACCAAGCAACTTCTAATGTTGGTGATAGTCAGGGCATGAACTTCTCAAATAATAAACTGATGGAGCTTGTTTCACTCATCAAAGACAAAATCAGCAGTGAAACTATTGCATCTACCTCAGTAAATCAAGTTAATGCCAACTCTGCTGCAGCAGGAGGTAATAATTTTAAACCTAATATGCATAAATGGATTATAGATAGTGGTGCCACAGACCATATTGTATGTGACACACGATTAATTAAATGTTGTGCACCTGTGAAGAATTCTACTGTCACACATATTGGTCATGTGACACTGGGAGATAATCTATCTTTAAAAGATGCGCTGTATGTGCCTAAGTTCTCTTTTAATTTAATATCAGTTAGCAAACTAACAAGAGATAATAACATGTTTCTAAGTTTCATGAATGACAGATGTGTAATGCAGGAGTTAGGCACATACAAGAAGAATGTAATGAGAATTTTGCATGAAAGGCTCTATTTAATGGACACAGGTGTAAGAAGGTGTCAAGAAATAGAAGCGAAGGCAGTAGATAAACATAAGTTGAATTTTGTAAGTGCTAAGGTGTGGCATTATAGGTTAGGCCACCCTTCACCTAATGTGTCTTGTCTACTGCCATCAACTTTGCATGGCATTAAGGATTGTAATATCTGTTCTTTTAGTAAAATAAGGAGGAAGCCTTTTGGATTAAGTTCATCCATTTCTAAGGAATGTTTCGATTTATTGCATATGGACATATGGGGACCAAATCATGTTGAGTCTCATGATGGATATATATATTTTCTAACTGTGGTTGATGATTATTCTAGGGCAACATGGGTATATATGATGCGGAATAAATTTGAAACTAGACAAACTGTGGAGAGATTTGTGGAGTATGTACTAACACAGTTTGGAAAGAGGACTAAGATTATTAGAACAGACAATGGAAGTGATTTTCAAATGGATTTTTTTTCTAGACATGGCATAATTCATCAAAGAACATGTGTTTACACACCCCAACAGAATGGGGTGGTTGAGAGAAAGCATCAATATCTCTTGAATATGGCTAGATCTCTAAGATTACAATCAGGACTTCTTGAAGAATTTAGGAGTTATTGTGTCCAAACTGCAGCATTCTTAATAAACAGATTGCCAACAACTGTTTTAGGCAAGAAAACACCATATGCCATGTTGTTTGGGAAACCTTATGATTATACAAAATTAAAAAGTTTTGGATGTTTTTGTATAGCTAAAGTAAATAAACCTATGACATCTAAATTTCATTCTAGAGGAAGATCTTGTGTCTTTCTTGGATATCCAATTGGAGTGAAAGGATATAGAGTTATGGATTTAGATAGCAAGGATGTCTTCATAAGCCGAGACATAGTATTCCAAGAAGAAAATTTTCCTTTTTTAAGGAAACCAGGATCAGACATTACAGATGAAGAACATAGTACTATTGATAATACAGTATCTGATGATGGAGGGATGTCACAAGGAGAAGGTAGTGCTTCTGGGACAGCGGAAGTCTCAGATAAAAGAATTAGAAGGGCACCACATTATTTAAAGGATTACAATTGTAATTCAGTATGCTTGCCTTGTTCTGATTTAGAAATTACAGATTATTGCAAAAATGTTAACATGAGTAATTTTCTGCATCACATAAATGTTTCCTGGCAGCCATTAGCACACTTACATAACCAACTAGATATACAGAAGCGATGAAAGATAATAATTGGATACAAGCTATGGAAAATGAGATGACAACCCTTAGAGCAAATCAAACCTAGAACTTAGTGGAATTACCTAAGAATAGGAAAGCCATAGGTTCAAAATGGGTTTATAAGATTAAATATAATCCTAATGGGATAGTGGAAAGATATAAAGCCAGGTTGGTTGCTGTAGGTTATAGTCAGAGGGAAGGTTTTGATTATAATCAGACTTTTGCACCAATTATTAAAATAACAACTGTTAGGATTTTTTACCCCAGCTAGCATGAATCAATGGCATGTGCATCATCTTGATGTGCGCAATGCCTTCCTAAATGGTGACCTAGATGAGGAAGTATACATGAGATTGCCTCCTGGGTATGATAAAGACCATAAAGGTTTAGTTTGTAAATTGAATAAATCTTTATATGGCTTGAAACAAGCGTCGGGGCAATGGAACTCAAAATGCAGGGAAGCCTTATTACAGTATGGTTTTCTACAAAACAGAGCAGACTATTCTTGTAACGCCCTGTTCCACAAAACCCTAATTTCGCGGGCTCGTAGTCCAGAACGCTATCTATATTACAATATAAACTCACCCTACATTTAATTAAAAGTTTCAGTACACAGTTATAGCTTAATTTAATTAAAATAACCTAATCTGAAATAAAAGAGTCATCTCATATATTTAAATAAGCAGTAGTACCCAATTAATATCCTCTAAATATACCGCTGTGAATCTTATGCTTTTAATCCTCTTTCTCAAATCTACACGTATTATCATACATCAAGTTATTAACAGTAAGTGCAAAATAAATTTATTACTCAATTAGTCAATCTTCCATAAAACTAGCTTCCGTCACATGAGCACCTTCTTCAGGATCTACGGCGACACCATCAACTCCTAAGTCAACGTAATCATCTGAGAGACCATAACCTGCATCATGGAACATATATAGTGAGCCGAGGCCCAGCAAGTATTATCTATGCATGAATTCACGTGAACCATTTCTTTAGAGAACACTCAACCATTTAAATCTTTTTTCCAGTACTTGGGCCCTTAACCTAGGTACACTGCTACAGAGCAACCGGTCAGGATTTTTTCTTTGATTAAGTGTCCTATCAAAGAACACTTTTTAGTCAATAAAACATTTTCCTTTTCCTTTTCCTTTTCCTTTTCCAGTCAACATATACCGTCCCTGTAGCAGATGTACTAGATTCATAAAAATTCGTTAAAACATTTTCTTTTATGCGTATGCCGTGTATGTCATGACATGTCATGCTGCATGTAGAGCAACCAATATATGTCACCTTAATATATCAACAATATATCATCACATAATAGATCACAGTTCACAAACAGTCAACCAACATAGACTATTATGCAGTCATCACCAGTTCAGTATCATATAAACAACTCAAACAATACAAGAACTATTATGCAGATAACACCTTCCCATAATTTTCAAACTCATCATAGAATTCCAATCAAATATGTATCAATAGCCAAACATTTACGCAGACAATAATGCATACAACTCATAAATTATATTGTTCCGTAATACAGTTGCATAATACTTACTTGGTGTGCTCCCGTAAATCCTGATAATTTAATTACCAAGAATGATTCCTAAACATATACAATACCTACAATAATTTATCAATAATTTAATACCACAATAATTCATTAATATATATTAATTAAATTAATATTCAACTGGGTCAGCTTGACCAGGTTGTTAGCAGTGCCGGGTCTAACAAACCCGGTTTCTATCAAGAACGGGTCAACTCCGGCCAAGGGCACGGTGGCGAGAACCGCCGACATGAAACGGTAGAGAACCATGAGAGAGATGCAGCACCGTCATCCATTACCTGAAATGTGGTCGGATCTTGCCGGAATCCGGCCTTGAAGTCCACGGTAGCCGCAACTTCTCCTCCACGATTGACCGCCCAAAACCTCTCCGTTCCATACGAAAATGGTATCGTTCGACTCCCTACATCGTGGTCGTCCTCCCCGTGCCAACAGCTTCGCATTTCATCACCGTTGACGGAAACGAAGCTTCCGTCGCCGCCACTGAACCTGTCGTGTTTTAGGGTTTAACCCACCTCGGTTTTCGTGCCACTTCATTTTATATTTTCTGTAATTTCCATTTCGTTTATACCATTCTGCTCCTACTCTTACTACTTAATTACGATACTATCCATATTTATTTACAGTCTTGCCATTGTTGTGTTATTATGACATCTTTTTTATGTTTAACTTTCCAAATTCATTGCAACTCCAATTCAATCGATTCTCAAGCTCTGAATTTTTATTTTTTTTAAAATTTATTAAAATTACCTTGACCTATTTAGGTTTGCTTCTATATCAATTCTAATTTTGTCTTAATCTTCTTGTAAATTTTGTCAGTTTAAACTCCCTGAAATTTCTACTGTAATTTAGGTTGGGGTGTTACAATTATTTGTTCTACTTTAGGAAAGATAATAACATAATTATGTTACTCTTATATGTTGATGACATGGATATTGGTGGAATCGACATAAATCTTATTAAAGAGATTAAGAACTATATTAGTTCATGTTTCAAGATTAAGGATTTGGGGAGCCTAACATATTTCCTTGGCTTAGAGGTTAGTAAATCCACATCTGGGTACCTAATTAATCAAAGAAAATATGCTTTAGATTTACTTACTGAAACTGGTTTTGTTGATTGCAAATCAGTGAATTCACCAGTTGATATCAACATTAAAATGACTACTAGTTCAAGCGACCTCTTATACTCTAGGATTATATTATCCTGCTACTAACAGTTTGCAGGTAAGAGCCTACTATGATTCAGACTGGGCTTCATGTGCTGACACAAGAAGGTCAGTCACTGGATTCTGCATAAAATTGGGAGATTCTCTAGTTTCCTGGAAATCGAAGAAACAAAAAGTGGTATGTAAATCATCTGCTGAAGCAGAATATAGAGCAATGACAGTAACTGTTTCAGAACTCCAATGGATGGGTAACCTATTTCAAGAACTCCAACTACATCTACCTTATCCAATGGAGTTATACTGCGACAACCAGGCAGCAATCCATATTGCAAGTAATCCAGTTTCTCACGAGAGAACCAAGCACATTGACTTGGATTGTCATTTTACCAGAGATCAAGTAGTCAAAGGCATTATTAAATTACAACACATAAAGACAGCAGATCAACCAGGAGATTTACTTACCAATGGCATTTCGATTCTTAGCCTCAGAAAGCATCTGTCCAAGTTGAACATTTGTTGATGCCCAGCTTGCGGGGGGATGTTAGAGACAAGAGATGTGTGCTATCATCAGAGATGAAGGTCTCGTCGGAGAAGAAGACGTCCATCTTCTGGACTTACTAGTTTGGGCTAGTTTTATTTCATTTTCCCTTTTTGGGCTTAGTTTCTTTTTGGGCTTACACAAACTGGCCCATTTATTTCATTATTTCAGTTTCGAATTCCTTCTTCTTCGATGACGATGACGATCTACTTCTACAACGGTAACTTGCAGTAGATGTACGTCTTGTACAGATGACATGACATGTTACCGTTGTAGGAGTCTCAGTCTGTATAAATGTATTGCTTGTATTTCGTTTGAGTCTAATGAGTCAATCAAGAAATTGCTTTGACTTTCTCTTCGTTCTCTCTGTAACTTCTCTCATTCTTCTCTCTCTGTTTCTGTAAGTTACTTTTCAATTGATGGTGAAAAATGATAGTTTTTGATAAAATTCAAATATTCCTATGTTTAACCCATAAATGATAGTTTTTGATAATTTTTTGCGTGATTCTTGGGCCAATTTTATTGGTGGTTTTGGATTGATTTATGATATATGTTAAGGTTGATTCTGTGGTTTATTTTGGTAGTTGATTGTTTGAGAACATGTTGTCACAACCAGTTTTGCGAAAGGAAATTTTAAAAGAAGAGTCGCCACCAATTGTAATAGGTGCAATTGGTCACCGAAAAGAAAAATTTGTTCTGCGAAAATGCAGAAAAAATGGGTAAGTGAGTTTGTTATGTATGGGGAAGGTGTGAGGCACCCCACAACGTGTGATAACCTGACCCAAAAATAGAGAAAATATTGAACAAGAGAGTGACATGGGTATGATTGTACACTAGTATATTTGATAATTAAATTCATATTAAATAATTTAATTACGAACGTATAAGTTAGATAAAATTAAGGGAAATTTTATTTGGAGATTAGGTTAAATGGACATAATTAAATACGTGATGGTGAAAATGTAAATGATGAAGGATGTTCTTTGCAAATAATAAAGGAAAGGAGGGGTTAATGAGAAAATAAGGGAATTGAGTTGTAGAATGCATATTTAATACATTAAAATAGAGAATGAAGAAGGAAGAATCGAGAAAGCTATGGAAAAGGTAAATTATAGGGTAGTATTGTAAATAACTAAGGGTAGTGACCTAATTCATTTAAAAATTGAGAGAAACAAACAAATGGGTAGAAGCCTGGAAGAGTCGAGAGAGGTGGATGGGAGGAAAGAAGGGGATTGGATCGATTAAAAAGGAAATGAAATACAAATAGAAGAAATCTGGAGAAGGAGGAGTGGTGGGGTCAAAGAAGGTTACCCAAAATGTTGGTATGGGTCTTTCGATTTTGTTAGTCACCGGATGGTGTGCGGCTATACTCAAGAGTTTTGATGTGTGAGGAATTCCACTGGGTTAGCTGAGTGGTTGCTCGGGTGATGATTTTAGCACAAGTAGTGGAGTGAGACACAAGACAAGTTGTATGAGGTAGGAGTTACACTAATTTTGTGATAATCGACAACAAAAGTGGTATCTGAATTATTATTATTATTATTATTTTTTTCAGCTATTGATGATAACTGAGTAATTTACTTGTGTTCTTGAAGATATGCTTCTTAATGATGTCGTTGTGGTACCCTGAACTTAAGCCAATAAATTTGGGTGGTATTGTAGTTAATTTTTGAATAGATTAGTTGAGAACTGGAGTAATAACTTAACTGAATGAATAGTTTAATTGTGAATTTTGTGTTTATAAATCTGGTTATATGTGGATTTGAAATGGTTGAGACACTTGATGAATTCTCATTTTGGAAAACTTGTGGAGAATCTTGGTAATTAATTTATGTAGTTAGCCATATGTTACTGGTTAATAACAAAGTTCTAAAGTTTATTAGAATCTTGACGACTAGTTAATTTGCATTGTATTGTCTAGTGCAGCCAAATATGGATTTGTCTCTCCCCATAAAATACTAGAGATATTCTTAATCTGCTTTGAAGAACCGCATATATAAACTGAAAATTCTATGTCTTTAATTTGGTGGTTTCTCTTTGATGATGTGCTTATATGTTACTGGTTAATTAATCTTGGTAATTAATTAGAACAAGGTTCTAACTTTTGGTTTATTGTTAGTGAATGATGATGTGAGTGATTTGGATTATGAATTACTACGTTGATATATATTGGCAATGACTTTGATTTTATATGGGCTTATAACCTGTGTTAGTGTTGCAAATTAATAAATAGTTATCGAAATGAGAATTTTAAACATTTAGGGATAATAGAGCTATTGCGAAGAATACTGAATCGGTCGACTCGGGGCACGCTTCACGAGGTAGGGAATACTATAACCTTACCGTTATTTTGGGAATTTTTATAATGTTATTTAATCGATGATTCTTGCGTTTATTTAATGGAGTTGTGATTTTCTGATATAAAAGTCTGATAGGTTAATGTGAAATTGTGGTGAATGCGGGTGATTATGTTATTTGCTACTTTTTAGTGGAAATTGTTGCTTTAACAATAAATGATTGTAAATGGATATCTATACCCGATAATTTGTGGGAAGGGTGGAGGTTGTATTATGGAGGATTGTGGAAGTGGGGGGTGTTGTGCTAATAACAAGAGATGGCCCTGTACGTACAGTGGGTAAAATCCGAGTAAGGATTCGCTATGCGGCCACATAGCGAAGGGTGGAAAGTCCGGGTAGAAGGGGAATGCCTACCTTCCTTACTCGTAGAGGGTTCCCGCGATGAGGCCGGAACTCAGAGAAAATTGGTTCCGACGATGAGGTCGGGAAGCGGATGGAATTGGCTCCGGCGATGAGGTCGGAAGACGGGGGTGGTTGGGTTTGTGACGGAAATGTGGAATACCCAATTAACATGTTCATGAGACTTGTGTTGCATTTCCCAGGATTATGGTATTTCCTACTGAGCTTCGGCTCATCCCTGTGTTTATATTTTTTTTTCCAGGTTGGTCGAGCGATGCCAATCAAGCTGGTGATGGGAACTGGATTGACAAATAGGTGCACATACCATCATAGGGGAGTCTGGTTATTTAAATGTGTTATTTATATATTTTATGTATATAAATAAAAAGGAAAAAAAAATCACTTCAATTAATTCAATTAATTGGGTTAATTAGTTTTGATGTCCACGTCACGTCTCGGGGGTCAGGGCGTGACACAACGTCTGTTTTAAAACAGTTGCCCATTTAACTTTTATTATCCAATTATATGATTTAAAAAAACATTGATTTGTGACAAGAATACATGTATGGGAGAAAATAATTATATACAAAAATATAACGAAATATGATAAAATAAGTTTTAGAAAATATATATATATATATAAAAGAAACTATTTTGAAATTTAATGAATTAATTTTAGAAAATGTCAACACTATATCGAAATAAGATGAAATAACTTTAGAAAACATAAAAACTATATTGAAAGTCTAATATTGAGGTTCATGGAATTTTCCCATCCAATGGTCAAATTTCCTAGAAACATTCTCACCTCAAGAATTTTCTATGAGGGTACATCCAATACATTCCCCAAATTAGTTCCGTCGTAGGTAAAGACTTTCGATATAATTTTTATACACAACTAAAATATACCATATAAATGTTAAAAATAAGAATAAAATAAGAATAAAATAAAAATAAAATGAAAATAAAATAAAGACGAAAATAAAATAAACCAAGAAATAAAATAAATTAAAAAAAGAGAAAATAAGGATAAAATAAAATAATAAATTTAGAAGTAAAAATAAAATGAAGGCAAAATAGAAAAAAAAATAAAAATAAAAATAAAACGGAAACATAAACAAAAATAGAAATAAAGATAAAAATAAAAATAGAATGAAATTGAAATGTTGGGAACCGAGTTTTTTTGTGTGGACAATACGATATTGAATTATCGCAAATCCCAAATTCAAATATATTAACACTTTAAATCATACAATTTAAACACATAATCACATAGCATGGAAAAACACATCTTAAATAAAACACATCATCAACATATAGTAAAAAATAAGCACACATAAGAGAGACTTGGTTCCCATTTTAATTTAGTCAATTTATCATTTCAACCATACTATTAAATTAGTATGATTAAAAATAGTGATTTATTACCAAAAGACGGTTATCGTATCGAAGGCTCCGCGCTTCATTAAATCCTTTTCCATCAAATGGTAGGGATTCCAAAAAATCATTTCCTCAAGAATCATTTCTGGATAGCATCCAATGCTTTCCCGTTTTGGTTCCGTCATAGGATAATCATCCAATACAATAATTAGGGCCTTGATAAACAAATAATACACCAACAAAAACAAACCCAACTCATTTCATGTTAGATAATAATATATTCTATGGGGAAACAAAATCAAGCATTATTTTACCCAAAAACAATAACTTGAAAACCAATTTAATTTGTCAAAATCCAGAACTCAAAATAAAGTCAAGGGAAGTTTATCAATGTATATTTCTCCATAAAAACATGAACACCTACACGGCAACTCAATAATGGATTCCTAGCAGCATGTATGCACTTTAAAAGTCATAAATCTTTGTAACTTCAAACCAATTCACAAGTTTACACTTAATTTAAATGTCTAAAATCTCATGAGACAACAAATTAACACAATCAAAACTAGCATTCATCAAGTAGGTATACCAGAAATTTATGTGCAAGAACAAAAATGACATCGAGTATCCACAGAAGAAAATATGATATGCCAAAAGCCTCCGAGTAATTAAAGAATAAATTGGTATCATGACAACACCAATCCCAGAAAAATTTACCAACACGCTTGACTAAAATTGAGGAAGACAAGGATCGAGCACATGTAAATAATCATTTCTCCCAACCTACAATGCATCATATATACAGAGCCTTTAATTAGCACGAAGAGAACCGAAAATATCAATAGTAAGGATGGATTACGACAGGTTAATTGGGGAAGAAAGAATGATGCTATGGGATTTGTAACTTAGGAAAGTTTTGTGAACAGAAAAGGATTGGTGATGGTGAATTCGGGCTGTTGGATGAAGAAAAGAGTTTGATGGGCTGCAAGAATCAAGAACAGAGAACAACCACCCCCCAGAAAATTCAATCTCTCTCTACTGGAATTCCCTTGGAATTTCACTCCCCTTTCTAGAATCTTTCTCTCCAACCCTCACCCAAAATCTCCTGGCCATCCTCAACCGAGGCCCCCAGAAAAAATCAAAAAAGGAAAGAGAACCTTGAAACAAAAAAAATGACAAAAGAAAACCCAATCTCACAATTCACTCCTCACTGAAATCCCATCTCCAGAAAAAACAGAAATAAAAAAAAGAAACCTCCAAGAGTCTAAAGAAAGATCTCCACAGGAAAAATGGATCGGAAGCCTCCCCAAATCACAATGAAGCTCTCCTCCCTTCCCAGAAAACCGAAACAACAGAAGACAGAAACAACCCTCGAAAATCCCCCAAAATTCTAGAAAGTTTTCCACAGCAAAATCCCCTAGAAGAATCAAAAATCAGCCCCTCAGATCAATCGAAGAAAGCTTCCGGAAAAACGGATCGAAAGCCCCTCCGAACAATCCAAAAAAACCCCTCCCTCATGCCATCATACTCGGCCCTTTTATACGACCAGCGCCGAATCATCTGAAACCAAAATCAACAACATACGGCTTCAATTTTTCAACCCGAATCCTCTTTTACCTATTTTCCAGATCGACCGTTGAATTACAGCCCTCTCTCCCCGTTTTCAAACCTTCGGCCTCCTCTTTTTCTTCTTCCCGTTTTCTTCCCGTTGGTTCTCCCTCTCTCTCCTCCGTCTCTTTTGCATTTCTTTCCTTTCATTTCTTCCTTCTTCATTAGGTCATAAGGGCTATTTGGGCCGAGCCGGCCCATTGTGACAGACGGGCCTTAGGTTTAGTTTTGGGTAGTTGTTTAGGTAATGGGCTGGTTGTAAAGATGTACAAACAGGCTTACTTTATTGGATCAGTTCTTTGGGGCTTGTGGCTTATTGGGCTAAGCTTAAATTGAGATGGTGCTTTAGTCTTAGTTGGATCAGGTCTCACCATTTCTTTGGGCTCAAATGACTCACTTATTGGACATAAAAAATAAGAAACAAAACAAATGAGTTATGTTCGGGCTCTTTATTCACCTGGACTAAGGTTTTAAATGAGCTCATCTTGGGCTCGTCAATGATGTAAATTGTAAATTTTTAAGTTTGAAATTTTGTGGGCTTTTAGATTTTGACAAAAATTGGGGTACAACACATGTTTTCTGGGAATTTATTGTTTGAGAACTGCATTTTGTTGCAATTTTATGAATTTAGTATACAATTGTTTGTATGGTGCATACTAGAGGTGGTCGTAGTCACTCTTCTTCCACAAGAGATGGCACATTCTTTGAATAGAGGATAAAGTTCAACCGGTCAGATAAGGAGAGATCAACATCCAGATTCAATGGACCCGTCTATTTTACGGCTACAGGAGGGCTATCAGTTCCAGGACATCTGGAGTGGTCATAATACCCGCCAGGTGATGGATCTTTTGGCAACATAAACTATGGCCCTATTATCCGCATGATAGGCTCTATGTGGTATAGGTTGGTTTTTACGGAGTAACATAGATCGGGAATATCAAGTTGAACCATGCTCTACTGACTGCATTGGTAAAGCGATGGAGACATGAGACCCATTCTTTCCATTTATAGGTGGGGGAGATATTGTGACCCTTCAAGACGTTAAACTTCTATTAGGCTACTAGGTGATGGACGACTTCCTGTTATTGGATCTGGTATGCATGATTGGGATGCAATGATGCTGCAGCTACTAGGTGTCATACACCCTCCTGAGGATAGGTCGGGTGCCTCCATTTCACTAAGATGGCTAGCAGAGACATTTGGGGTTGGCCACCCACCAAGTGATCATGCCCTCGAGGAGGTTCTTATACAGTATGCAAGAGGTTACATTATGACTATGTTCGAGAGCATCTTGGTCACTAAAACTACAGGTGACAATATGCTTCCACACTTTTTGCCACTGCTTGTTGATCTACAGCAGATGAGACGGCCGACATTGATAGTCTGGCTCACTACTGACTGCTGATTTCTTTGAGGATGACCCTGTACCATCGATGAGTGTGATGCAAATTTTCAATTCATTTTATACATTTTCATTGATTTATGTTCAACTAATGATCATGTGTTGCCTTTTCATATATGAAAAGGAACCCAAATTTTTTGTCAATAATTCTCGACTGGTCCTCACTTACGCTAAGGATGAGCTGGCCACTCACCAAATAAATATGTTTTGTGGTTATGTCTTTATTTTCATATACTTTCAATTGCACTTTGATTAATGACATCATTTATAAACAGGTTGTCGAGACTCCGTATATGGTGGAGCGCTTATTAGTTGTGCCACCTAGTGGTTTAAAATGTAATTTTCTATGGCAATGCATACTTCCACTTGTATGTGTTGATGTGGTTGAGATTCATAACCCCAGGCGAGTCTTACATAAGTTTGACTTGCCCTACCACGTCCCAGAGCCCGTTGATGCCACCCACTGCTTGCACATTTTGTTGTCAAGAGCGTATACAAAATGTAAAAAATTTAGGTTATATATTAAGCACCTTTTTAAATGGATGGCAACTTGGGCGCCACGTGTGAAAGATAGAACTTGGGCGCTAGTTAATTTAATGAAAGGTGCAGTTTTGGGAACGTTAGGTGCAGTTGTGGGAACGTGAACGTGAGCTTTATCATATCGGTAATACTAGAGGTACATAGATTGTCCATTCTATAATAATGTTCATAAGTGATGTGACATGTTTTGTAGGACGATAACTCAGTAAGAGGAAAAGATTTGAAAGTAAAAACAAATTTGATTTTTAAATTGTAACCATCTGACATTGATAAAATAAACCATGGTAAAAAATTAGAAAATTCAAAATAAAGTAACATGTTTCTCACTTTTTCTCTCTCATTCATCACATTTCTCTCTCTCTCTCTGACCACTTTTTCTCTCCATGTTTGCTCCGACCTTCTCCAGATGACCTTGACTTGATTTCGTCGAAACTCCGGTCACCGTATTTCACTTGTTGTGTAACATCTACAAGGTAACTTGAATTTCTGGTTTTACTTTTTTTAAAAACTCATGAGTTATGTCTAATTATTGAGGTAGGTGTTGTGATTTTGAGTTTTTGTTGATTTTTTTTTCAATTACATTCTTAAATGGTGTTTTTTCTTAATTACTTTGTGATTTTTATTCCATTTATTTTATCATTGAACTCACACTGAGATTCATAGTATTTGTGATATTTTTTATTTTATTCGTTATTACACTTTGTCAGAAATTAGACCATAAACTTACACTGTAATCTTAGTGGTAATCAATATGTGGCCATGTAATTAAGAGTAATGAGAGCTGTAGTTTGAAGTCTTAATACATTGTGATTATGAAATTGTTGGTTAAAATACACTGTGCCATGGAGCTTGTTGAATTGAAATACAATTTAGAACTATATTGGTAGGTGAAAATGCATTGTGGGATATGAGTGCTAGATTCAGATGCATTGTGACACTGTCATTATTTTTTAGACTGACAAATTGTATTACATTGTGTCCAATTGTTAGTACCTTATTTCCACGGAATGAATGATTGCATTACATTGTGGTAAGTGCTATTACATTTTTTTTTGATGAATATAATGGATTAGATTGTGGCCAATATTATATTATGTTGTATTCTGGGAATATAAATTGTAATATATTGTGTTTTTGTCATATTACATTGTTCAATCAAATACATTATTGTTGTACTGCATTCTCAACTTTAGTAGCTCTCAATGTAATAATGCCCGGACTTCATTGATAAGAATAAAACTACAATGAAATAATGCAATGCAAAAAAAAAACAGCAAACAAAAATCCACTTGAAAAAACCAACCCATTAATAACATTTAACCAAAATGTAATTAGACAGATAATAAGCCACTGTCAAACTAAAACGTAGTATAATAATGTATAATTCTTCCATACCTATGAATTACACAACTCCCAATGAAATAACCATGATAATATGTACTATTGAGAAAAGAGAGAAGAGAAAGACCACAAATTTTAGAGGGAATTATAACTTTTTCTTTGGAAATGTAACTTTAACTAATGTTTAATAATCTATGTGGCATGATGAGCTGTCATGCCACATAAATTATGAACATTATGTATGGAATAATTTTGGGATATTTATCATTTTCCTTATCATATTGGACGGTATGTAACTAAATTCATATTTTTTGTGTGTGAAAAGGTCAAAGACCTACCATTGAATTGAACTGCCACATGAAACAGTACAAAGGTGCTAATAGAAGCACAAGCCACCAACAAGTCGAAGGGAAAACGAAATACAGTATAAGCATCGATACATTGCAATAGCTACGCCTATGCGTCTATTTAAGGCAACCTGATTCAAAAAAGCAACACCAGGCAGCCCATAATCAGTAATATAGGCTCAAAAACACTACATAAGCAACACAAAACCAGCATGGCACAGCCGACATTACCACTCAAGATCAGAGTGCTCAACTAAACCTCCTGCTGCTATGAAATTCCAACCCTGAAGAGAGTGAGCATCTAATCAGCATGCTATCGTGATATTCCTGCATGATTTTTGTCCTTATTAATGAAAGACAACTTAGCTAGTTTGTGAGCCAACACATTAACTTGCCTCCTAACATGGTTGATAGTCCAAGCAGAAAAGAAAGTTAACATTCTTTTAATTTCAGAAATCACCACACCCCAGCTTGATAGAGGATTATGTTCCCTCTTCAATGCATTAACAAGTATTAGAGAGTCTCGTTCCAATTACACATATATGTCGGAACCCCAAGTTAGCCACTAATTGAACCGCAAATAAAAGAGCTTGAGCTTCAGCTAATAAAGGCTCTAGAAAAACCTCTCGTGTAAAACAACCACAGGCAAGCACATCCCCTTGATCATCTCTAAAAATAGCACCAAAACCAGATTTATTTGCTTGCATATCAAGCACTTCATCAGTGTTAATTTTGACAAACCCAGGTTGGGGCCTCTTCCAGCCTTGACTAACAACAGTAGGATAAACAAAAGGACTAGTAGGAGCATGGGGAATAGAAGTGAGGCTCCTAGTAACATTAGATATTAAACAATCAGAAGCAGTAGAAATACCTTGTAAAGCAAGCTGCCTTGGATGAGTGAAAGGTCCTTGATGAATAAAAAGGTTTCTCTGCAGCCAAATCAATCGTATCGTACAAGCAACCGTACATAGCTCCTTTCTTGGAAGGACGAATAGGCGTAAACACCAAGTTTCAGAATCGCTTTAAGACTATCACAAAATACATCCAGTGGTGCAGTACACTCCCACAGAACATGAAGCGTCGATTCTACTGCAGTGAAACAAATAGGGCATGACGCTTGAGAAATGATTCCTCTCGATTGGAGCTGTTCAAAAGTGGGAAGGATATTATGTGTTGCTCTCCAAAGAAACACTCTACATGAAGGAGGGATTGGAAGACCCCATAATGAGTTCCAATAAGCTGCAATTCAACTTGACCACCACATGTTGATTGCTTGTCAATTATAAAGTTAAGGAACATAGTATTTGACTTTTTGACTATTTATAGGCTTGACTGCAATGGTACAAGGGCCATGGTCATAAATAAATGACTTAAAAGGGGGTTTAATATTACTGTTGTTCACTGAAAGGTAGATCATATTTCATTTTGGTCACTAACAGTAAAAAAGTTGCAAGTTGATAAACGAAAGTGTAAATTTGTTTTAAAATGACCACTCAAACAGGTTTTGAGCAGTTTGGGCAGCCGAACCTGCATACTAACATGGCAGGTTCACCGTGAACACGTTGGAATATAATTTCCAATGTGTAATTTAAAATATTATTAAAAAGATAAATATATGTAGCAAAAAAAAAATCACGACCTGCTCCATTTCACAGTAATATGCTAATTGAAGCACACATACATATTAAATCTAGGAGACATTACAGTAGCATATACAACCCATCCTTTTTAAAACTGGCAAAAATTTCTCAAACCTTCCAACAGTGAATGGGAGGATTACAATGACAGTGGTTGCTGCTTTGAACTTTTCGACATCTATATTGCCACCTTGGGACCCGGCACGACCAATCCCGTGATGAATCGACGCCATGACTCAAGATTGTTTGGGGGAGGGTATGGGATTCACTTCAACATACTTAGATCTAGTTTGCTCAAACTTGCGGCCTTGGGCTTGATGGAGATGGAGAGGTAGAGTGACACTACAATAAATTGAGTCTATAGCGGTGGTTTTATGTATCTGTCGATAATATTATATTAGCGGCAATTTTGTACAACAAATTATAAACCGCCGCTCATTAAATTTATTAATTTGTCGTCCTTTTTATTTCAAAAATGATATTTAGCCCATGGTTATGTGGAGCTGAGTTGGCAGTGACACCTCATGTGCACAGCTGGGATTGTTGACTCATGTTTTGACTCTTTTTAGGTCATGTTTTGAATTTCAAAACCTTGCACACTCTCACTCTCACAATCTCTCTACTATACTCTCACTCTATCCTCTATCTCTATCTCCTTCTCTCTATTTCTTCCCTATTGCCGGAGCTCAAGGTCGACCATCCGGCCATCGATCAGAGCCGTCGACCCACCGATCTGAAGCGTCAGAGCATCATAACTCATCCCCAATCTTCGTTTGGACAAACAACTGCTTATTTTGCCAGAATCTTGCCATGAAGCCATGGCCAGCCGAAACTTTCGGAGCCCAATCTGGCCACTGTGTGTTACCCCTTCGTAAACTGCCACCATCATTGAATTTGTCTTGGCGGGCTCTACATGTTTCATCCCTTGGACTGTCAGAATACTTGTCAATAAATTATTCCATAGTTTTTTATCAATGAAACCTGGACATTATGCTTTGATCTTCAATTTCAAGTTTTTTTCCCTCCCATTTCTACTTTTTGTCACCAACAAGTTTCTTTTTCTGGTTGCAAACTCTGAAGATTTGATTTTGGTATGATTACCTAGAAAATTAATGGAGTTGGTTAAATCAATACCATATTCCATCGATGAAATCAATGAAATATTTTGTAAGGGAAAAAAGCAATGGTATATGATATTCCATTATTTTTATCAATGTATATAAAAAATAAAAATATATTTCATTGACAAAAAAATAGCATTGGGCAATCAGAAATATATTTCATTAATAAAATCAATAAGATTGTAAACTTTATTGTATATTCCTTTGATAAATTCAATGGAATTGATAAATCCATTTAAAAAAAATGATCAAAATCTCTTAACATTTTACAACAATATCAATATCAATAAAATAAATTATTGAATTCAAATCTCTTGGTGATCGAACATATCATAACTGCAATTAAATGTGGGGATCCACATATTACATCTTCTAATGGAGGTATATGAGAAGCATAATGAAACTCTTGGTCCAGATTCCAATGATAAAAATCAATGGAATAACATTCTGGCGAGTATTTCGGCTATACAAGGGCTGAAACATGTAGAGCTCGTCAAGACGAATTCAATGATGGTGGTGGTTCACGAAGCGGTACCATACAGTGGCTGAATCGGGCTTCGAAAGTTTCATATGGCCGCGACTTCAAGGCAAGATTCCGACGAAATAAGCGATTGTTGGCAACAAACAATGGTTGACCTTGTGCTCCGACGGTTAGGGAGAAATAGAGAGGAAGAGAGAGAAAGAGAGAGAGGATGAGAAAGTGAGAGCAGAAGAGAGAGAGCGTGAGTGTGCCCAATCATCATACTGAGTCACATGCCATGTAGGAATAGGTTACTGAGTCACATGCCATGTAGGAATGGGTCACCATGGGACACCATCACATGGGTTACCTAGCACCGTCATTTTTGTTTTTGCCTATTCTTTTAACCCATAAATTTTGTACGACGAATTATCCCGCCGCTCATCTCTGGCTCACTCCATCTCTCTATTTTTGCGGACTCGACTCTGGCTCACTCCATCTCTCTGTTTGCGACTCGATCTCTGGCTCACTCTATCTTTTTCTCTCTTTGTTTGCGAACTCGATCTCTGGCTCCCCTCTCTTTCTCTCTCTATTTGCAGACATGATCTACTACACGCATGTTCATTTGGTCTTTGCGGATCACTCAGGTAATTTTTTGTGGTTTGGTAGATTAGGGTTTTTTGCGAACTTATTCTCCTACACGATTTTTCGACAGATTTATGGTCTTGTTCTCTCGAATAATTTTTTCTATTTAATTAAATGTGTACAGGCCCCTTTCAAGAAACTAGCTATTTAAGTTTATCAACAACTAGCCTACTTCCTTTTGGTGCTTCTTGAAAGGTTATTTCCCAACAGTTTATTCCTATATAAATTTTCTCATTGACAAAAAAATAATTGATGAAGGTTGGATGGATGAACCACAAAATAGTGTAGCATATAAAGCAGATGTTATTCAATTTCTTGACTTTGCTTTTCAAAATATTTCGGAAAATACAAAAATTTTATGTCCGTGTAAATCTTGTGTTAATAGTTCTAGAAAATATAGAAACAAAGTATATGATGACTTGATTTGTAATGGAATTTTGATTGGGTATAAAACTTGGTTTTCTCATGGTGAGAGAGATACATCTAAGACTACAACTCATGTTGGTGGTACCAATATTGAGTCGACATCACACACACACACACTCCAATTAGAAACATGGTAGATGATTTATTTCGTTATACTGGTGGTCCTAGAGAAATGAACAATGAAATTGCACACAAATCAATTATTGGAAATACTCATGTGCCAGATTCTAATGAAACTTCGAATTTTGAAGGTAATAAATGCTATGATCTACTTAGAGATTGTATTGAAGAGTTGTATCCAAGATGTACGACATATTCAAAACTTGAATTTATGGTAGAGCTTTATCATACTAAAACTATTAGTTCGTGGAGCAACAACTCATTTGATAGATTATTGAAAATATTAAAACGATTAGTTCCTGGGATTAAAATACCCCACTCATATTATGAAACTAGAAAACTTATGATTTAGGTTTTAAATATGAAAAGATTCATGCATGTCCAAATGCTTGTATGTTGTATTTCAAAGATAAAAAGACGTGTGAAATATGTTCAATTTGTGGTATGTCTAGATGGGCACCTGAAGATAGCGCATCATCTAGGACAAAAAAGAAAAAGAAAAAACCAGCAAAACTAATGCGTTATTTTCCACTTCAAAATAGATTGCAGCATTGGTTTATGTCTTCTAAAATAGTTGCCGATATGGGATGGTGATATGTCTAAAATAACCCCACGAATAGAATGATAACACGTGTCACCATTAATGTGTCCCGGAGGACAGCTTCATTTAATGACCGGCCCGGCTCGACCTTGAGATGACCGTCTTGGTTTAATGTGTTTGTCCGGCTCGAGGAATAACGTTACCGGATTAGTACACCGGTCCGGCTGGTAAGAATCCACACCGGTCCAGCATGGAGGGAAATCGCTTCGGCCCACGCCATATTAACCGGCCCAGCTTATTTCTCATACCGGCCCAGGTGCCTTGAAGCTTTGCATCGACCCGGTCACCCATGCCAGGATAAGAATGTCATTCCATGACAGATATGAGACAATACGGTTCTAACCTATGTCCAACCCTTAGTGGGATACTGAAATTATAAGAGTTCCACTCCGAATAAGAAACAAAGTCCTAAAAACACTGTGCCTCGGAATAATATGCTCAACCAATAAATCAAAGAGTTTTACTATCCGTGAAATTCGGACCAGTTGACCCCTATAAAAGGGAAGCCTCATTCTCAGGTAATTTTTTAATAACTACTTGTTGTTGAAGCTTAGAGAAGAGCTCTGCATACCGAGGCACTTCTAATAACTGAATCTATATTGACTTGAGCGTCAGAGTGCCTATGCCTGAGGAAAACCTCAGGCCCGGGTATTTAAGCTCACGTTTGTTCGCATTTCTTTCAGGACGCTCAACGAACATAACTTCAGCCTGACCGACTGATCGTCATTACAAAATTGTCACCTTTTTTACGTCATCAGTTTCGCGTCGTCTGTGGGAATACGATTTACATTTCCCAACGAAAATCATGGTCAGACCTAGAAGGAACACCGTGGATGATCCTGAAAATTCCCTTGGTCAACAGCAATGGCAGCAAGTTGCAATTGAGACAAACATTCAAGCTCCAGGGAATCTTCCAAGAGAAACTGCCATCCTGGTCGCCACGGGACAGAATCCGGACTGGGATGACACACATGTTAACGATCAAGTGCCCCAGCATTACCCTCCCGCTCCAACCTTCACTACCAAAAGGTTTAACCAACTCTGTATGCAAGTAGAAATGCTTACCGAGATGATGCTTGCAAATCAGCAGACCCAGTCCACCCGGGCCAAAGATGGAAATGACCCCTCAAGGAGAAGGAGTGATGATGACCGAAACTCTCGTTTCGGAGGATCAAAGAAAAAGGAAGATGATGACCGAGACGGACAATCAGTTGTGAGGACCAGAAGAAATACCCATCAAACTACGGATGATGTTAATAAACATCTCCAAGAAGTGGACCGCAAGCTTGCCACTCTTCAAGGGAGAGATATGGCAGATGAAATATTGGATAGTTCCATGACCCCCCTATCCTGAGAAATACTGAACACAGAGGTTCCCCGAAATTTCAGAATCCCAAACCTTGAGCTATATGAAGGAAGGAAAGATCCTTATGACCACATCGTGGGTTTCAAATCCATGATGGAATGCCGCGGAGCTTCTAATGCCATCCTCTGTAAGACTTTCCCTTCCATAGTGGTTGTACCAGCCTGGACATGGTTCATAAACCAGCCGAGCCATAGCATCTTCAATTTCCAAGATTTGTTAAGAAAGTTCGCATTACGGTTTGCCAGTGCCAGGAAACCAAAGACTACTAATCAAGACCTGATGACTATTAAACATGAAAAGGGAGAATCTTTTTGGGCATTCATTGAAAGATTCAATCAGATGTGTTTAGAAATTCCGGATGTTCAAATTGCCATGGAAAATGCTGCACTGATCAGAACTGTCCGTCATGAGTAATTTTGGAATTCCTTGTGCACGGACCTGCCCCAGACAATGGATGAGCTTTTGGCCAGGACGGAGAAATATATAAAGGCAAAAGATTCACTTAGATCGTCACAATTTGTGATCTGTACTTCACCTGACCGGGGTAGGTAGTCAGGTGAAAAAGGAAGAACAAATGGGGCCAGAGGAAATCGGCCAAGCCGGGACAAAAGACAAATCACGGAAAATTCTAGAAAGGATGAGCGACCCGGTAAAAGGACTGAGTTTGGTGCACCCCCCAAATATACTAACTATACACCCTTAAATAGTTGTTTAAAAAAGGTCCTTAATGAAATCTGTGATCAAAATATTGTCCAATGGCCGAGCAAAATGAGGGCGCCCCCAGAGAAGTGTTCAACTAGGAAATATTGTCGGTTCCATAAGAATCACGGCCATGACATGAATGATTGCAGACAGTTGAAAGACAAGATAGAAGGCCTCATAAGAAGGGGTCATTTGAAACAATATACCTCGGATCGAGGTGATAAAAAAAAGAAGAAGAGATGAGGAGGACGACGATAGAAGAAAATCAAAAAGAATAGATGACTCTCCCCGACATGAGAAAGGCAGTGTCGGCACAATCAATTACTGCGAAGTGATTATAGAAGGACTCGCTGCGGGAGGTGAGAGCACCTCCGCCCGACTTGGTAAAGAGATTGCTAAGAGCAAGGAAGCAAGAAGAGAGGAGGAACCTATCATCTTCTCAGAAAAAGATGAGGAAGGCATTCAGTATCCGCATTATGATGTCTTGGTTGTCCAAGCCGTCATAGCAAATTTTACCGTACTAAAAATTCTTGTGGATAATGGCAGTGCGGCTGACATATTGTTTTACCATGCTTTCAAGGCAATGAAAATATCCGAGGATAGATTGAGGCCTACAACAAAGCCTCTCTATGGATTCACTGGGCAATTGGTCATGCCAAAGGGAGTTATTAACCTCCCAATCACACTTGGGACTTATCCCCGAACCACAATGCAGATGGTGGATTTGCTTGTAGATGTTCAAGCACCTTAGAACGGTATTATAGGAAGGCCATTGCTACACCAGATTGGGGCGGTGGTATCTACTTATTGTTTAAAAATGAAATTTCACACATGCCGTGGTATTGGAGAGGTCGTAGGTAACCAGCAAGTGGCCAGGGACGTCTATTTTACCGATCTTAAAGACAAGAAGAAAGGCAAACTTTCTGTGGCCAATTTGGATATTCGTTCTGACGATAAGATGCTCAAGCCTACACCGGTTGAGTATTTGGTACCTGTCCCAGTTGAGGAGGGCACGAATAGAAATTTTTATGTCGGCTCGCAACTGGAGAGTGTTTTTTCGAAACAGATAACCACCCTTTTACTCAACAATGTGAAAAATTTCGCATGGAGTGCGAATGAAATGCCGGGAATTAGTCCAGAGACTATCCAGAATAAGTTGAGTATCCAGGTCGGTACGAAGCCAGTAAAATAAAAGCGACAAAATTTTACCATGGACAGGCAGAAAGCCATAAAAGAGGAGGTACGAAAGTTAGTTGAGGCTGACTTAATAAGGGAGGTCCGTTATCCAGAGTGGTTGGCTAATGTCGTCATGGTGCGGAAAGCCAATGGTAAGCGTTGACTTTACCGACCTGAACAAAGCTTGTCACAAGGATAGCTATCCACTCCCAAAGATAGACCAATTGGTTGATGCAACATCTGGCCATCAGTTGCTCAGTTTCCTTGATGCTTACTCCGGTTATCATCAGATAAGGATGGACCCGGAAGATGAGGAAACAACATCCTTCATAACCCCGGAGGACACATATACTATTACAAAGTAATGCCTTTTGGGCTAAAAAATGCCGGAGCAACCTATCAGCGCTTGATAAACCATGTTTTTTTAGATCAGATAGGGAAGTCTATCGAGGCATACATGGATGACATGGTGGTCAAAAGTAACGTAGCAATGGACCATCTCGGCGATTTGGAGAGGGTTTTTTCAACTCTTGATAAATTCGGAATGAAACTTAACCTGGATAAATGCGCCTATGGAGTGGCTTCAAGAAAATTCCTCGGATTTTTAGTCACCAGCAGAGGAATTGAAGTCAACCCAGAAAAGGTTGAGGCTATTATCAACATGGAATCACCCCAGAATGTAAAAGAAGTTCAGAAGCTAACTGGACGAGCCGCTTCCCTTGGAAGGTTCCTTGCTAGGTCCGGTGACCGGTGCAGACCTTTCTTCCAGGCATTAAAGAAATCGAGGGAATTTCATTGGACAGAGGAATGTCATAAGTCTTTCGAAAATTTGAAAGACTACCTAGCACAACCTCCACTCCTTACTTGTCCGAAAGAGGGAGAAACACTTTTCTTTTACCTAGCCACTTCACAACATACCGTCAGTGCGGTATCGATACGAGAAGAAGATATGGTACAAAGTCTTGTCTACTACACCAGCAAGGTGATGTTAGATGCTGAGACCAGATATTTCCACACCGAAAAATTAGCGTTAGCACTTATTGTTGCGGCTTGAAAACTCATACCGTACTTTCAGGCCCACACCATAGTGGTTTTGATGGATCAACCACTCAAGAGTGTACTACAAAAGCCAGATGTATCTGGCAGAAGTATTAAATGGTCTATCGAGCTGGGTGAATTCGACATTCAATTCAGACCACGTCAGGTCATAAAAGGGCAAGCCTTGGCTGACTTCATTGTCGAATGCTATAATCCGACCAATAAGCAAGATCCCATACCAGCCTAAGAATAGTGGGAGTTGTTTGTAGATGGATCTTCAAACAAAGATGGAAGCGGTGCAGGGATTTTATTCATTGGCCCCGGGGGCATATATGTGGAACATGCACTACATTTCAAGTTTAAAGCATCCAACAATGAAACCGAGTATGAAGCTCTCTTGGTCGGACTAAGGATGGCACGGGAGCTGGAGGTTAAAAATTTGATTATTAATAGTGATTCTCAGCTCGTTATCGAGCAGATAAAAGGAGAATATGAGGCAAGAGGCCCAAATATGCTTAAGTATCTTGCTACGGCAAGAACATTGATAGCTGAGATCCCCAAAGTGAAAATAAAGTAGATACCACGAGAGCAGAATGCTAAGGCTGATATTCTAGCCAGATTAGCATCGTCGCACACAACAAAAGTCCCTACCGCGGTGTAGATAGAGATTCTTCCTCAGCGAAGTATCGATGTTGCTGACATCATTGCGGAAGTGGATACCGAGCCGAGCTGGATGGATCCAATTCGAGATTATTTGGAGAAAGGAACCGTGCCAGAAGATCAAAATGAGGCAAAAAGTCTAAGACCACTACAAGAAAACCGCTTATTACAGACAAATTACCGGCGAAAAAGAAATTTTTAGATTTTCTGAATGTTTTTCAACCGAATACCGACGGATTTTTTTCCGACGGCTATTTCGATCGGAAAATTAAGGCACAACGTCTGCCGCGAAATGTGGCTACGAATTACCGACGGATTTATCGTCGGTAATTGCCGACGGAAATGATTGCCGTCGGTGAGCATATCATTTTTTATTTATTATTTTTTTTGTGTTATTTTTAATTTTGCCGACGGAATTATTTTCATCGGTAATGGTTTTTTAATTAATTTTAATCTATTTTTTGATATATAATATTTTAAATTAGTTTAAAATATTTTTTTATGATTTTCACTTTGCTGACAGATAGTTCCGTCGGCAAAGTTTCCCAATTACTAAAACAAAACCTAACATCTATTGTGTCCCACACAACTCGCGCTCTATGTTGTCTCAGACGGCCGATCGATGTGCTCCGACCTGATTTGGGTGTGCTCCGAATTGATTCTACAACTTTTGTCTCCCATACAACTTACCTGCCTACAATCTCACGCTCTATGTTGTCCCACACAGGTGCTCGGTGTGCTCCGACCTGATTCTACAGCTTTGGTGCGCGAACTCTAAGGTGATTCTTCAATTGTTGTGTATCAACTCCTGTACGGGCTGCAACCAACTAGCTCTGCTGTTATCCGCCTGGCCCTATTTTAGTTCACAGTTGTTTTCTCAAGGAGAAACCCAATTACCAACTCAGCTACCATAGCATCTGTCAAAGGTTGGTTCTCGACTTCCAACTAATAATTTTAAGTCTTGTACCTAAACTTGACCTGCTTTTTACCTGAGATCACTTTTACGCCAAAAGAGTTCAAAACAAAAGGCCTTTAATCTCCATGTATTATACTGGAATGTTTGTACGTTTATATAAATTTATAATAACCTATTTGATTGTCATGATATTCCTTTTTTCATGGTCCATTTTCCCAACGTTTTTGGCTTGCAGTTGCACAAAGATCTGTACCTGGCTCTCTTTTTCCTGATATCACTTTTATTTTAAGGTAAACTTAGTGTGAAATTGTTTGTGTCTAAAGAGTAGCTAATCTCCATGTATTATACTGGATTGTTTTAATTTCCTTTGTTAGTTACCGAATGGTTTTATAGTTTATTTGTTTTTTATTGTGAAAATTATTAACTTCTAATGCATGAAAGCTGTAATTTGAAGTAAATGAATGGATTCATTGGTCTTAAGTTGGTAAACATTGATTTTAATGGTCCTAGTTTATAAGCATTATGGCAAAAGGCAATAGCGGGACCTGTTAACTTTTGGTAGCAAGGAAGCCAGTGGGTTAGACAGTGTCATTGTTGCAACCTTACTAATAAATCCAAGTAAATCAATTCAGATTTGGAGGATCCAAAACCCTTCATGCATTTCCACCAAACCTAGCTTTTTACTCCCTCATAAGGTGTGTATGTGGTGCTTTTGTCTTCCCAATGCTTGTTCACCTTATTATTTTCCTCATTAATATCTATAGCTATATCTAAACATAAACTGTCCTCCTGTATGATCATAGTTCATTTCTTTGTGATTTTTTTCCCAGATTCAATTTGGTAATCTGATCATAAATTTAACGTTTGTTTTGGGAATGTAAAGGAGTTTTTACATGTTGTTGTTGTTGTTTTTTTCTCATTCACAACCAGATTGTTACATTTTTGAAGCTATCGTACGTGTAGCTGTGATCAGCATGCATTCTTCTATTTTTGCATCCCTAGATCTTTAAATGGTTATGTTTTCATACTCCTTCTTTGAAGCATTGCAACCAGATATTTCATTAAGAGTGGGCGTTTTTTTTTTTACTTTGTCAATTTCAATTTTATTTTGTTAAGACTTAGTTCTTTGGATTCTTGGTCTATTTGCAGTTTAATTTGATTATATCAAGTTGTCTAGCTTACATATTAATGTTTATGTGCTTAAATGCTATAAGTGTGTTCTTTTGATAAGATTGAAAATCTGTAGATTGAAAGCACATATTATTCAAGATTCTTTGATGTGTCTGTTAATTTTAATGCTCAATATTAGTGTGTTTGTTAGATAGTCCACTTGTGATGTTAATTGTATGAATTTTTAACGTCATTACGAACTAGCACATAAAATGAATGATCTTTCTATTGTATTCTTTTTAAATTAGTTAATCTATTTGACTATCTATGTTATTTATTGTATTAATAATTGAAAATACAATTCCTTGTCTGTTTTGCAAAATAGACAAATGTCAAGCGCAAATAGGTCGTAGATGTATTATGCTAGGCCACCTGATGGACTGCTTAATCGGGTATTTGCGGAGGGGGTAGAGCAGTTCATTCCCTATGCTCGTTCCCAATCAAGGTGGATGGATGGAAGTAAGATAAGGTGTCCGTGCATACGGTGTCACAATCGTAAATACCTAGAGCCAGAACAAGTGCACCTCCATCTATTGAAGAAGGGGTTTGTGGAGGATTATTACGTATGGTCCCGGCATGGGGAACCATACATCGGAGCATCAAACATATTTGTGGGGGACAGTGAAACAAGCTCATATGCGACGACAAGTCTAGAAACTTGCATTCCCAATCCGTATCAAACAATGGTGATGGACGCAGCTGGCCCAAGCTTTGATCCATCAAATTTGGAGGAATCTCCAAACCCTAATACGCAGAAAATGTATGATATGCTTCTGGCAGCAGAGCAGCCATTGTGGCCAGGGTGTGAAACAGTTTCTCAGTTATCAGCTATGGCGCGGTTGTTGAACATTAAGTCCGAACACCATTTGTCAGAGAATTGCTACGAAGGATAAAACACTGATCGATAGCTTCTATAGCACCAAAAAGTTTGTCGAAGAGTTGGGGCTTCCTGTGGAGAAGATACACTGCTGTCTGAACGGGTGCATGATAGATTGGGGAGAGGACAGTGACTTGAGAAGTTGCAAATTCTGTCAGTACCCTCGGTATAAGAGCAAAAGAAGGGGGATTCTATGCAAAGGAAGGAAGTGGCAAACCAGAAGATGTACTATTTTCCTTTAGCTCCCAAACTCCAAAGATTGTATGCTTCCGTAGCTACTGCAGAGCACATGAGATGGCATGCTGAGCATTACCAAGAGGAAGGTGTGATGTGTCACCCTTCAGATTCTGAGGCGTGGAAACATTTCAACCGCGAATTTCCGATGTTTGCATGTGAGACACGAAATGTGAGGCTCGGGTTGTGCACAGATGGGCTTCAACCTTTTGGTCAATCGAGTCAACAGTATTCATCCTGGCCGGTGATAGTCACTCCTTATAATTTGCCTCCATGGATGTGTATGAAGGAGGAATATATGTTTTTGACTGTGATTGTGCCCGGACCAAAGAACCCAAAATAGAAAATTGATGTTTTTCTTCAGCCTCTTGTACACGAATTGTGTATGTTATTTAATCACTGTGTTGAGACCTGGGATGTAGATCTAAAGCAGAATTTTCAGCTCTGAGCTGCTCTAATGTGGACTATTAGTGACTTTCCAGCATATTCCATGTTGTTTGGTTGGTCAACTGCTGGGAAGTTAGCCTATCCTTATTGCATGGAAGATTCAAGAGCATTTACTCTTACAAGAGGGGTAAGACATCGTGCTTTGACAACCACCGCAAGTTCTTGCCGAGTGACCATCCTTTGAGGAGAAATAAAAGCTGGTTCAGGAAGAACACTATTGTCAATGAACTCTCTCCTCCAGTTTTTTCTGGTGATGACATATATCGACGTATCACTGCACTTGGCTTAGAGAAAGTAACTGAGGAGGGCGGGGAGCAGCGAAATCAGCATATGTGTAGGATTACTGGTTGTGGATGGAAGAAACGAAGTATATTTTGGGATTTGCCTTATTGGAGATCAAATCTAATTCGGCATAACCTTGACGTGATGCACATTGAGAAGAATGTCTTTGAAAATGTTTTCAACACTGTGATGAATATTGAAGGCAAAACAAAAGATAATGCCAAGGCACGTGATGACATGCAAGTCATTTTTCATCGTAAAGAGTTACAATTTAATTATACAACTGGAAAATATCCGAAGTCTTGTTACTCTTTGGATAAGACAGGCAAGCAAGCAGTTTGTGAATGGGTCAAAAATTTGAAATTTCCGGATAGGTATGCCTCCAACATGGGCCGGTGTGTTGACTGAAGAAGTATAAGATGTTTGGGATGAAAAGTCATGATTGTCATGTGTTCGTGCAACGGTTGATTGCTATAGCATTCCGTGAGTTGCTTCCAGTCAATGTTTGGCAGGCATTGACAGAGTTGAGCTTGTTTTTTAAGGAATTGATATGTTCATCATTGCGGGTGGAGGAGATGAGCAGATTGGAGATGCAAATCCCAGTGATTCTATGCAAGTTGGAGCGAATATTTCCTCCAGCTTTCTTCGACTCGATGGAGCATTTGCCGATTCACTTGCCTTATGAGGCAAGAATTGCTAGGCTAGTGCAATATCGGTGGATGTATTCGTTTGAGCGGTACCTTGGACATTTGAAGAAAAATGTAAAAAACAAAGCTATTGTTGAAGGATCAATATGCAATGCGTACATAGTTGAAGAAGCATCCAAGTTTTGTTCATTATACTTCGAGCCACATGTGCACACAAGACATAGAAAAGTGCCGCAGAATGATGATGGCGGTGATGTGGATACGGTGGAAGGGAATCTATCTATATTTAACCATCCCGGTCGAGCTTATGGAAGAGGGAGGACCAGGCTCCTTGAAGAACGAGAAATGTTGGCGGCTCAGACGTACATACTTCTAAATTGTCCAGAGATCCAGCCATATGTCATGTATGCAAGCACACTCTAATTAGAATGCTATTATCTCTTTAATTGGAGATTAAACTAACTTTTGTTTAATCTTTGTTTATTGATTTGGGAAATGAAGCCTTTTCACATAATATGTACGGGGATTGGGAGTCGTGGATGATGCTTTGGTTGATGAAGCGTTGGAGAATCAGTTTGCATTTTGGTTCAGGGAATATGTAAGTCCTTGTAAAATAATTTTATTTTGAATTATTGATGAGACGATGCTAATAATTTATTTCGAATTATTGTTTAGGCACTAAATTCTGCGAATGACATTTCCAACCAATTCATCAAGGATCTCGCTATGTGGCCTTTAAGAAACGCGAAGTCCATTCCGGTGTACTTTGTTAATGGCTTCAAATTTCACACAACTCTTCATGGCTCACAAAAAGCGACGGTCAACAGTGGGGTTTGTATTAAGGGTTCGAATTATACTGAGACATCAAGTGACTACTATGGTATGCTAAATGAAATACTCATTTTGGAGTATCCTAGACTACCAATAAAAAGAATGGTCTTGTTCAAGTGTGATTGGTTTGATCCGACACCAAATGTTGGAACAAAGTTTCATCATCAATGTAATCTTGTTGAAGTAAATCGGAGACGACGTTTCAATAAATATGAACCGTTCATTCTAGCCATGCAGGCCCAACAAGTTTATTTTGTACCATATCCAAGCTTAAGGCGAGACAAGGATGATTGGTTGGCAGTTTGTAAAATAAAGGCTAGGCCGATTGTCGATATGCCGGAATCACAAGCATTTCAAGAGGAGGCTGTAGAGATGCACCCATCTGGTGTTAGTGAGGAAGTGCACCCGGGACTGCTAAGTGATCCAAACGGTTCTATGATAGACCTCGATGAGGATGATGGTGAGGAGGACAATGAAGTTGATGCCGAACTTGATTCAAGCTCGGTTGAAGGGGATGATGATGAGGAGTCTGAATTTCATGACTATATTTCTGACGATACTTAGCAATATTTATTAGGTAATTAATTTGAATGTGATTTGCTTTTCGTGTTTCTCAAATTTGGTTTACGTAAATTTGTGAGGCATTGCTTGTAACTTTTTATAGATGACTAGAGGTATGGGACGACAGTCTCGAGGCTGGGCAGGGACTGGCAGATCGATTGGTAGGAGTGACGGTCGATCCCCGACCCCATCATCACCTCCTACCCCGACGTCGATGGCACAGCTGATTGGTAGTTCTTTAGCCCCTGTTGATGGCATTCTAGATAGCCCGCATATTGGGAGTACATCATCATCCACTGCAGATATTCCTCTTATTACCGCACATGGTGGCCAGTTAGTATTTGTAATTTATTATTCATTTAAACATATTCATATGTTATTAATTCATATATTTAACATGTTATCACTTTTGTTCTCAGGTTGGTTCCTTCTGGGAGCTGCTCACGCAGGATCCGGAGGATACTCGAGGAGAGGCTCGACGTGGATGCATCGACTTGGGGGGCCGTCACTAATGACACGAAGAAGTTCTATTTCGATGAGTTTCGTGTAAGGGTTTTTCTTGTATTATTTATTAGTTTGACATATTTCTTCTCCTAATTAATATTGATTTAACCAACTCTGTTTTCGTGGGAGGAGGCGATGGAGGAGTTGGTGCGCATTGCCTGGGAGCATAAGGCCGCAGAGCGATACTCGGATATGCTTTATGACATGAGGAAGCAGGAAAAAAGGGCGAAGTTTGTTTCGGATGAAACATGGAAGAAATGGGATACCGATTGGGCCAATGAGCATTTCAGGCAGCGAGCCAGACAGAATGCTGCCAATCGATCCCATGCCGCCACTCACACTGGAGGATCGGTCAGTTTTTCAGAGCACGCAAATAGAATGGTATGAAATCATACATTTATTCCATAATTTCATTTAGAGTGAAATTATTATTAATTTACTAACATACTTTGTGTTTTTTGGTAGCGAGGTGAACTGGGGCCAGACCCTACCCCTATTGAGTTGTTCCGACATGCACATAGTAGAGGTCATGATCGGCAGACTTTCATCGACGAGAAGGCTCGACAAATCAATGTAAGTTTAGGATTTTAGAATTTTGTAATGTGTAATGTTGAGGATGGAGGCCACCATTTAGGTGAGTCAATTGGATTGGTTGCCTGAGACACATAAATGAATTTATATGTGATGCATGTGTAGCTGGGTGCTGAGCACCATTAGGTTGGGTTTGTTTGCAAGTGAGTTTCATCCGATTTGTGGGGAAACTCTGTCCGTTTTTCCATAGATAGGGTGTTTTTGTTGATTTATATGTATGAATTTGTTAGTTATATCGACATTTTCTTTGTTACTTATAAATATTTTTTGATTGTTTGCAGGAGACATATGAGACTTTGAGACAGTCGCAATCTCAGCCCGAGCCAGGGTCCTCTACAGATCGACCCGTTGACGAGATGGCTCTTTACTACGAGGCGGTAGGCAGGGCCAAGAAGAACTTGGTCTACGGTATGGGGTCGCAAGCCTCTGCATTCTATCCATCGATAGGCACCTCGTCCTCCTCTTGGACTCCAACATCTGACTTGCACTATCAGCAGTTGCTTGATGAACAGATAGGGCAGCTGCGAGTGGAGATGGAGGAGCAGATGGAGCAGCGGATGGAGCAGAGGATGGAGCAGCGGATAGAGCAAATTCAAAGGCAACAACAGCAGGCCCAGGAGCAAGCCCAGGCGCACATGAGATCACAAATAGAGGCACAGAGCAGAGCGGAGATGCAGGCGCAGATTAAGGCAATGCTTGGTCAGACTCCCCCTCCACCGCCACCAGAGGATCCTTCGGTCGATTAGTAGACTTTTTTTACTGAACAATTTTGTTTGTATACTTTAATACAAATTAATTTTTATAAATTTGAATATTTAGAATTAATGAGATTTTTCATATCATATTTTGGTTTTTACTACATTTTTATGCAATTTACAGGGATTTTTCTTCTAAAATGTATTTGTTTTCTTTATTATTTTTAATAAATTACCGACGGAATTATTTGATTTTTTTATTGTATTTAATTAATTACCGACGTATTATGGACGATTTTTTTTCATTTTTTTAATTTTTTTTAATTAATTACCGACGAAATTATTTGATTTTTTATGATATTTAACTAATTACCGACGGATTACCGACGATTTTTTTTATTATTTTTAATTATTTACAGACGGATTAGCGACGGTTTTTTTCATTATTTTTATTATTTTTAATTAATTACCGACGGATTACCTACGAAATAAATTATTTTAAATTTTTGATTTAAATAATTACCGACGGATTGCCGACGTGATTAATTATTTTAATTTTTTTATGCAAAATACCGACGGATTATCGACGGAATACTTATTTTAAAATTTTAGTTTAGTCAATTACCGACGGACCTGCAATTTTATTTTGTATTTAATTTTCGATTTTATTCATTACCGACAAAAATGAACCTATTACCGACGAAATTACTGGTCGGTAATTACCGATGGAAATAATTTCCGTCCCTATATCCGTCAGTAAGTTACCGACAACGATACTTTCATCGGTATTTTTGTTACCAACAAGCGTTTCTCCGACGGTTTAATTTCGATCAGAAATCCGTCGTAACGTAATTACCAACAGGAAAATATATATTACCAACGGAATATTCCGTCGATAATCAGCGGTTTTCTTGTAGTGGAAAAGAGAGCAAAGAAGATCTTTTACGTTGCCCTACTTAAAATGTCTACGACCAAGAGACTCTGATTATGCCCTTAGCTCACGAAGGGTTCTGTGGAAGTCACATTGGTGCATGGTCTCTCAGCTATAAGGTGCTGCGGTGTGGATATTATTAGCCCACAATGGTGAAGGATGCAAAGGACCTGGTACATAAATGTGACAAATGTCAAAGACACTAAAATGTTCCAAGGGTGCCATCTACTGATATGATACCAGTCCAGAATTCATCCCCCTTTGCTCAGTGGGGAATGGACCTCCTGGGACCATTTGTGCAGACGGTGGGACAGAGAAGAAATCTAATAGTGGTGGTCGACTACTTCACCAAATGGATTGAAGTCGAACCATTAGCAGCCATCTCGGAGCAGAAGGTGATTGATTTCATTTGGCAAACACTGGTATTCCGGTATGGACTACCCCAGGCATTCGTAGTGGACAATGGCAGACAATTTGTCGGGAGAAGAATGCAGAAATTTTATGAAGAACTTAAAATTGATTTGAGGATCACCTCTGTAGCACACCCACAGGTAAATGGCCAAGCGGAAGTGACTAACTGAACCATCCTAGAAGGAATAAAAACCAGGCTGGATGGGGCTAAAGGAAAATGGGTGAATGAGTTACCCTCAGTTCTATGGTCATACCGTACCACTCCAAGAACATCAACTGGCGAGACCTCGTTCTCACTAACTTTTGGTACGGAGGCAGTGATTCCCGTAGAGATTGGTATTCCTTCCCCAAGGATCACCAATTATATCGAGCTAGTGAATAGTGAGATGCTCCTTGGCAATTTGGATCTTTTAGAAGAAACAAGGGAGCAGGCCAGAATCTGAACCGCTGTGTACAAGCAGCGCACGGCCCGAGACTATAATAGACGGGTGAAAAAGAGGAAATTCTCAATTGCGATCTGGTTCTAAGAAAGGTTATAGCAACCAGAAAGCATCCGGAGAAACTTGGAGAAAACTGGGAAGGTCCATACCGGGTTACTAAAATCCTAAGGAATGATACTTACAAGATTGAAGACCTAGATAAACCAGGAGACATGAGGCCCTGGAATGTGGACAACCTCAAACGCTATTACGTGTGATGTCGACAATATTAGTAGTTAGGAATTATTATTTTTAGCAAGTTATTACTTTACCAAGCTCTGTTTTGATTCGTTCTAGTTTGAAAAGAATAAAGTGTTGTTTACAAAGCATTTTCCAATATAATTTCCTTTGTATAAGTCGAAAAACTAGGAGATGCCCTGGATCATCCAAATGGCCAAGATACCAGGCCAGAAAGTAATAACACAAAGATCATTTGAATTCAAGTGATGAAACACCCGGAAGAGGTAAAAACCCGAGCCGGGATGCACTCAACAAAACTCCAGGAAGAGGTAAAAATTCCAGCCGGAATGCACTCAACAAAACTTTAAAATAAAAGTTTTAAGTGCCCAGATAAAGCATAGAGTCAATCGGCCCGACATAAAATGATATGCAGAAATCAAATCGTAGCTAAGTTGGGATATAATGGCAAGTTGTCACATCTCAGCTAGTTAAGCATGCAAGAAATAGGGAAAAGGTACATAAACCGCATCAAAACGTTAAAATTGTACAATAAATAACAACTATCTTTTGAAAAGATAGGAATTGAAAAGACCATCCCTACACGGGAAGCAACTTGAAAAATTAACGCTATTGAAAAGTAATTACTATGCCTCAGCATGGTCTTCATCTAGATGGGCTTGCTGCTCAGGATCTCGTGGAGCTGCCTCGGTACTGGCTAAGTCGGCCATGAAAGATGCAGCGAGTTCCGGAGCGCGATCTTCTTGCTGAGGGATAGGAGGGGAGTTAGGACGGATCGGATCTGTTGAAATTACTTCTACAACAGAAGTCTCTTTCTCATCATCTTCATCGAGCACCGTCCCGGACACCTCTTCAATGATCCTCTTCCGGTTTTCCTCAGCATGGCGGCATTCCTCATAGATCTCCTCTTTTGTCTCAACCAAGCCGTCCGCCCCGAAAAGCTTGGGAAAGAGAAGGTTTAGGATGGACACATCCATGCTGACATCAATAAGAGCCTGTCTGGCCATCTTGATGCCGCCCCGGAGATCGAAGTAACCTTCTTGGCGCCGGCCTAACGACCCGCCGGTCCAACGACCCGCCTGGTAAGAAAACTCCACCTCGGTACGGAGTCTCTCCTCAAAAGCAGCCTTGTTGGCTTTGAGTTCCTCTTCCAACTGGGTCCTCTCGCCTTTATATTTGGTGACGTGAGAAGCAGCAATAGACAAATCCTTCATTAAGCCCGCCATCTCGGACTTGAGCCGATCAACCTCCTCCTCAGCCTTAACACGAACCCGGGCTGCAACATTAGCCCGCTCCAGGACGGCGGACTCGTTATGAGCCATTGATGCAATCCCCCCCAGTAGGGTTGCCAATATGGCAGTAAGCTGTAGGAACAAGAAAATACTTAAGTACAAAAAAAAAAGAGAAAAGTGAACGAA
This sequence comes from Euonymus europaeus, assembly GCA_963580455.1. NCBI lineage: Eukaryota > Viridiplantae > Streptophyta > Magnoliopsida > Celastrales > Celastraceae > Euonymus > Euonymus europaeus. The sequence continues at coordinate 13,172,045 of OY756965.1, forward strand.
GGTTTTGTTACCTTCATGGCCTAGACATTGAGCTCCCATATCCAGTCCGTCAGGGGCATGTTCTCGTACCTTTGGTAATCAGCGGGCGTCGGGATCCGGGACACTATCTTGATGCAACGGCAGGATGACTGACGGTGTCTGACACCAAAACCCCAAAGTCGGGGCGATGCGGCTCCAAATCAGCAGACGTTGCGTTCCCTAGGGGAGGAACATCAACACATAGCGGATTGATGGGGAGCCCGGATTGAGCTATTCTTCGCACCATCCTTATTATACTTCCTCCTGTAGGAGCCTCAAGTGCAGCCCGGGCTGCAGCGGTTTCCCTGGTTAAATTCCGCCTCGACCGCTTGGGAGGAGGAAGCGGTCCAATTGCTTCCCGGGCCGAGTTATTCTTTTTCTTTTGTGGCCTTTTCTTGGATTGGCGGCTCCCTCCGCATGTGGTTGGATCATAGCCAGGTATTCATCCATACTTGACAAATCTAGTAAGGAAAATCAGACCTTAATAAAAAATAAATAAATAAAATGGCAAGAAGAAGAAAACGAGAACTATTTCTGACCAACTTCTCTGGGCAATGTCCGAGGCGAAGGCCCTCGAGTAGTCCTCGTGGCTAAATCTCCTATCATCCGGGGTGAGTGGGGGAAGTAGAGTTTTTAGGTATGCTAGCCAACCATCCTCCTCATTGGAAACATGCGGAAGGCTGTTAAAAAAACTTAGCCTTGGAACTCAATATGTATTGCGGAACGGGAGATCCTCATCGGCATTAATCGGCACGGTTACAAAAAAGAAAGAGGGTTTCCACTGTTTGACAGAAGATTCGTACCGGAAAGGTTTGATGGGGTCCTGGAATTGGAGATAGTATGAACCTCTCTCACAGGGATGGTGGTTGATTTGGAACAAGTGTTGAAACACTTGGGATGAGAAGGGTATATCATGCTGATGGCAAAGAGTTAGAATGTTGCTAAGAAACAACCAAGAATTGGGCATTACGCATCCCAGACAGATATTAAAACGGCAAAAAAAGTTGGTTAACGCTCTTCTTTATATAGAATTTGCTAAACCGGATCGGATGGTCAAGGATGACTGACGCTCATCCGTCTTAATCTAGATCGTTAATTTGAAATGTCGCCTCGACATCCTCTGACATAACTCTTCCATTGAAATACGCGAGAACGACACATCAATTCAAGAGCTGGGGGGCAACTGATATGTCTAAAATAATCCCACGAATAGAATGATAACACGTGTCACTATTAATGTGTTCCGGAGAACAGCTTCATTTAATGACCGGCCCGGCCCGGCCTTGAGATGACCGTCCTAGTTTAATGTGTTTGTCCAGCTCGATGAATAAAGTTACCGGATTAGTACACCGGTCTGGCTGGTAAGAATCCACACCGGTCCAACATGGAGGGAAATCGCTTCGGCCCACGCCATATTAACCGGCCTAGCTTATTTCTCATACCAGCCCAGGTGCCTTGAAGCCTTGCACCGGCCCTGTCACACATGCCGGGATAAGAATGCCATTCCATGACAGATATGAGACAATAAGGTTCTAACCTATGTCCAACCCTTAGTGGGATACTGAAATTATAAAAGTCCCACTCCGAATAAGAAAAAGAGTCCTAAAAAGACTGTGCCTCGAAATAATACGCTCAACCAATAAATCAAAGAGTTTTATTATCCGTGAAACTCGGACCAGTTGACCCCTATAAAAGGGAAGCCTCATTCTCAGGTAATTTTTTAATGACTACTTTCTGTTCAAGCTTAGAGAAGAGCTCTGCATACCGGGGCACTTTTAATAACTGAATCTATACTGACTTGAGCGTCGGAGCGCCTACGCCTGAGGAAAACCTCAGGCCCGGGTCTTTAGGCTCACGTTTGTTCGCATTTCTTTCAGGACGCTCAACGAACACAGCTCCAGCCTGACCGACTGATCGTCATTACGGCATTGTCACCTTTTTGACGTCATCAGATGGGATGATCAAGGTCATACTTATAAAGATGGAATGTTGAGACAGCCCGCTGATACTAAAGCTTGGAAAGCTTTTGATTTGGAACATCCATAATTTGCTTCCGAACCACGTAATATTAGATTAGGCTTAGCTAGTGATGGTTTTAATCCATTTGGTAACATGAATGGTTCCTATAGCACATGGCCAGTGATGTTAATTATTTATAACTTGCCTCCATGGATGTGTATGAAGCAAACATCCATTATGCTATCAACCCTTATTCCTGGTTCCAAAATGCCAGGGAATGACATTGATATTTATTTACAACCACTAGTTGAAGAATTGAATGAGTTGTGAGATGTTGGTGTTGATAATCAATTAGGCACACTATTAAATGATCCATTAAAAATAAAAGATCATTTAAAGGTACGCGAGGATTTAAGGGATCTAGATATAAGGCCCGAACTTTGGCCACAAATGCTTGCGTCAAATAGATCATATTTCCCCTGGCTTGTTTCACACTGTCGAATGAGGAAGTAAAGTTTTAAAGAGTCTGAAAGTTCCAGATGGCTTTGCATCATACATCTCTCGATGTGTTGATATCAAACATCTCTCGATGTGCTAATATCAAACATCGAAAGATTTCAGGTCTTAAAAGTCATGATTATCATATTATTATAGAGCAACTACCACCCTTAGCCATACAAGCAATATTACCTCAACAAGTCAGCTATGTTATTATTAAATTGTGTTTCTTTTTTAAAGAATTATGTTCCAAAGTACTTCAAGTCGACGAACTTGAAAAGTTACAAAATTGAATAGTACACACACTTTGCCAAATGGCGATAATATTTCCTCCGTCATTTTTTACTATGATGGTGCATTTAGTGATTCATTTAGCAGATGAAGCAAAAAAGGGTGGGCCTGTACATTATTGGTGGATGTACCCTATAGAGAGGTATGTTTTTATTTCAAATTTGTTTTGACATCATTTGTTGAGGTTAACTTTTAGTTTTTAATTTCTGAACCTCTTTAGTTGTTAGGTATCTTGGCCACTTAAAGTCGTATGTACGTAATAGAGCTCATCGATCCCGAGCGCTCTATAGTAGAAGGCTATATTGTGGACGAGTGTTTAACATTTTGTTCTAGATATCTAGATGGTATAGAAACAAGATATAATAGACCAAGACGAGTAAACGATAATAATGACTTGGAATCACCTCAAGGGCCTTCCTTGTTTCCTAAATTAGGACAACCAAATGGTAGTGCAAAAACTGAAATTTTAGATGAGATTTCTTAGATTCAAGCACATCGATACGTTCTATTCAATTGTGAAGAGGTTGACAAGTTTCGAAAGTGAGTAAATCAAAAATACTTATTTTTATTTATTAATAAGCATGTAGCCAATAGCTAATTAAATATTAACTGATGATTACAAAGAGTACAAAGCAGTTGTTATAAGACTTAATCGAAATCGTCGACCACCTCCAAATGAAATTGATCATATTGTGAATGAGACATTTCATTCATGGTTTAGGTCTCATGTAAGTTTTATTTCCCATATATATATATATATATATATTTCTCTTTTCTTATGTTGATAACATTATATAACTAACTATATTTAATTTACTATATGTTAGGTTCAAAGTATGGGAAATGGCATCTCAGTGGAGCTCAAATGGCTTACAAAAGTACCAAATATTGTGGCAAAGTAGTTTGACAGTTATAGTATTAATAGGTTCAAATTTCGCACTAAAGGGTGCGAAGAGTTTTTAAAAACTCAGAATAGTGGTGTCGTAGTTACAGCTCAAACAACAAGTTATGCTAGTGTTATAGATCAAAACCCTATAGTTGGAGATGTTCATATTACGGTAGAATTAACAACATAGTAGAATTAGATTATTATGGTGTGTTCAAAGTTATTTTATTTAAGTGTGATTGGGTCGACAAAACTATTGGCACGGGCTTAAAAAATGACACCTTTGGGTTCATGAAAATATGAAAGACCTCTGCCAATACGTTAGCCAACGCAATATGGAAACCACAAGAATCAAAATCAGAAAAACCAACACCACAAAATAACGAGGAAACCCTAACTGGGAAAAACCTCGAGTCTATCAAGCGACCAACCTTTGAAGCAATCCACTATATGAGAAAAAGCTTACAACCTATCGTTACCTACGACTCGATTATACAACTCGACTCAGCGTATGCTCCAAACCAAATCTACACACCAAAGAAGATTTGAAATGCTCTTGACTCCTTCAAGAGACTTTGCTGTGGATGTAGGATCCAAGTAACCTTCAGGTAACCAAGACAGGTTACACCAGACGTGCACACCTTTGTTCCTCTACTTCCTCAACAGGATCAATCTTGAGAAGGATGAACGAACAGCAATCAATCACTCAACACTCATTCTCACTTGTGAAGTACATGACACATTCACAAATCACTCAAAGAGAATGAAACAAAAGATAACACGAAGCTTCTCACAAAACAAAAATAACTCTCACAATCATAAACTTTCTCAAAGCTTCGATACTTCTCTCAATGGAATGTCTCTGTATATATAGGCGTCCAGCTCCCATCTAGATATAGACAGCAGATAATGACGATCTTCAGATAATGACCCCTGCAAAAGATTTAAGATAAAACAAACAAATAGTTATCCAAGATAAATGGTTAGTTTATTTTTATCTCTCATCTTATCTCCAAGTCTTATCTCCAAGTACTCATTTATCCAAGCTATAATACTCTGAATAATCTTTATCAAGTGGAGACGTTCATCTTAATCCAGACAGTCCCAAAAGAACTCAACAACATCACTAAGACTTACTCTCTTATCCAACAACCATTCCATAAAGAGTCCAATCCCATGTCAACTACTTAAGTAGTTTCTAATCTCACAGACCAATTCAAACACTACCACCTGAGAGTTATCTTATGACAGATATGACCACCAGACCAGTTTATTTCACAAAAAAACGTGAGCTAGAGTCCTTGTGCTCATAGACTCCTACATATGATCAAAGTCTAACCTGTCAGGTAACCTAAAGCCTACATGAGTAGCTTACATGAGGTTACATATCACACAAGTATCACTAAGATTTGGATGTGTATCCTAACAGTTCACCCTTGTGAACTTCAAACATTTAGTACACATGTAACACCCCGGCCCGCCCAGCACGACAGCCCAACTGGCCCGCTTGGCACAAGCCCACCATCAAGTGTTACAGGGCCACGGCCCACCACCCCCAACCTATATCCACCTCTCACAAGGCTGGAGGTTGTTGGTGCTGAGGCTCGAACTCCTCCCCTCAACACCCTTTAATGTGCAACTCACATCACCAACTAATCTGCGGCTTAGTTGGTGATGTGAGTTGCACATTAAAGGGTGTTGATGGGAGGAGTTCGAGCCTCAGCACCAACAACCTCCAGCCTTGTGAGAGGTGGATATAGGTTGGGGGTGGTGGGCCGCGGCCCTGTAACACTTGATGGTGGGCTTGTGCCAAGCGGGCCAGTTGGGCTGTCGTGCTGGGCGGGCCGGGGTGTTACAACACACCTGTGAGCATATTAGGCATGAACCATTTATTCTTGCTGCACAAGCTAAACTGGTGTATTATGTTGAAGATGCTAGGGATGCTGATTGGTGTGTGGTAGTCTATGTCAAGCCTAGGGACTTATTTGACATGGGTGACATAGATTCTCAAAATGAGATAAGAGACGTATAGTGAGAATGCGTCATATCATGCTCAAAATGTGGATAATATTTTTGAAGATACTAGTGGAATCGAGCTTGTTAGGGTAGATGTGGATGGAGAGACAATTATTGAACCTTCTATTATTGTTCTAAATAATTCTAGTGGTGAAGATGTAGATGAAGATGAATTGTGATTGGAAAATCAACTAGATTACCTGATATGGTTTGTGATAACAATGTTTTCTTATTTGAGTGTGATGAATAACATTCTTAAAGGTATGACATTTCATTTACTTTGTTATGTCATTTTACATGGTTCTTATTACAAATTAGGTCATTTATGTTGTTTCTTTGTAATGTAGGTAACTACAATGGCAAGAACAAGAAAAAGACGTCAAGTTACTACTAAGGCTAGGAAACAGGTTCAAACCTATACAAATCTTATTGGCATGCAAGCTGAAGAACGTGAAGATTCTCAAGTGCAATGTCAACCAAAGAATGCAAATGAAGTGTAACAAGATGGCATCGTTGAGACTGTTGGTACGTATTCACATGTTCGATGTTTGTTTATGTTTATTTTCATGACAAACTTGTATAAAGAATAGTGAACCCTTTCTTTAATTTACAGATATGCATGGTGTGAAGCGAACTCGTGGACGCACACGTCTTTCTATGTGTGAGGCCTCTCGGCGGATCAACGAATAGTTGCTCCCTTTAATAGTCTTGGACAACCAATCAAAGCTGCAGGAGGACTTTTAGGGCAATGTTTGGGTAGTATTGGTAAAAATGGTGAGCTTTGTTCGTTGGCAAAAGATGATTGGTGAAAATTCACCAAAGATGAAGTTGAAGAGATGCTTAAATTTGTGAAGGTAATTTTCTTATTAGTATGGTGCAAGATGATCTTCAAGGCTCTGAAAAATGCACATTTTTGTAGTTTTATTAAGTTTTTAGCATGAGAAACAAATGATATGCCTTATTTATAACATGATAATATTTAGGGTAAATTCCGCTATGGTGATTGCTATGACTATTGAGTGGAGAAAACAATTGCAAGGAGATGGAGAGACTACAAATGTAACTTGAAGTCCGATTGCTACTATAATCATGATATTGTGGAAGAAGTCATTCGTACTAGACCAAAATATACAGATGAAGGGCAGTGGGCAACTCTAGTTTGTTTTTGAAGTTCAGAGAAGGGAAAGGTATATACACATGATATTTTATTATTGTGCGTCATTTTCTCATTTTGTTTACTCCAAAATTGACGAAGCACTATCATTTTTTTTGAATTTGTAGAAGCGTAGTATGATCAACACAAGTAATAGAAAGTGTTAGGAGATAAAACACAGACCGAATAGAAATCAATGTAAGGAAAACGAAAAACAAGAGAGATTTACGAGGTTCGGCCAATTGCGCCTACATCCTCGGAGTTGTAGAGAGTTCCACTATTTTTCAGAGAATCAGAATACAATTGTGGCTAGGGTTTACAATCATTTAACCACCCTCACGCACCACCATAAGTGGGCTGAAAAATCAAAGTAATCCACTCACAAGATTCACAACATCTTTTCGGGATCAACATATATGGACCTTAAACAAAACAGGCTCCATACTAAATTACAACAATCTCTCACTATGTTCTTCCACCTGACTCTAAACAACAGTTCATCACTCTCCATGCAACTCAAACCACTGTTCTCAAGTTGAAAGGCCAACTGAAGTTGCACAACTTCAGTTTATCTAATATGCTTTGTTCTAGCATGAAACACCGAATTCTTTGCCAAATAAATGGCACTTTGACTATCACAAAACAAGACATTTGCTGCTTGTTCCATGCCTAACTCCTCTAGCAAATCTTGTGCCCAAATCATCTCTTTGCTAGCTTCTATCAATGGAACATACTCTGCCTCAATGGTAGATAGTGAAACTATCTTTTGCAATCTATAAATCCAACTAATTGCCGTACCACCAAATATATACACATAACCAGTTGTACTCTCACTACCATCTAAATCACCTGCCATGTCAACATCAACAAAACCATGTAAACCATCATCTGACTTCTTGTAACACAAGGTTGAACCTGCATTCCCTTTTTAAGTACCTAAGAATCCATTTAACCGCTTCCCAATGTTGTTTGCCCGGATTACTCGTGTATTTGCTGACAAGTCCCACTACATGTGCAATGTCGGGTCTAGTGCACACCATGGCATACATCAAACTTCCAATAGCAAAAGCATACGAAACTCTAGCCATGTCAACTTTCTCCTGCTTAGTAGTGGGCGACTCATATTTAGACAATTTAAAATGACTGACCAGAGAGTACTTCCAAGTTTTACACCATCCATGTGAAACCCCGACCCAAAATTTTTGGAAAATTTTAAGATTTGCACTAAAAGGATCTGGAGCGCCTAGGAGGGCGCCTAAACCAGGGAGCGCAGGGAAGAAATTTGGATGGTGAACAGTGATCCGTTCGGACGGAAAATTTGGGCGTCCGGACGGATATGCCTGGATTCAAGGCAGTGGGAAAAAGGTTCGAAATAGGCGCACCCCGCCTGGGCGTGAATCCAACACGCCCAGGAGGCCGCCCAGAGTAGGTTTTCAGAATTTTACTTAAGGCCAGGGCGCCTAGGCGCCCAGGGTAGCGCCTAGGCACAAATCGCGTTTTTCAAATAGGCCCAGCGAACCATTTTTAGACATATTGCTGATTTTGGTTCATCCTAGAGAGAGAAAGTGACGATTCTAGAGAGAGAAGAGTATTTGAGGCGATTTCTTGGAGATTAAAGCTTGGTTTGGAGATTTAGAGAGGATTCAAGGAAGATTCAAGGAAGATTCAAGCCTTGAAGGTAAGTTTCTTCACTTTTCCATTTCTAGGGCTTTGTGTAGATCTTGTTAGTTTTGGTTAGAGATGAGCTCTATGCTTTAGATATGTTGATTATAGGTTGATTTTGGATGTTTATGTAGATTGGTTTGTGATTTGGAGTGGAGTTAAGCTTGGGTTGAATTTGGAGGATTTTGGAGGAATTTCTAGAGAGAGAAGGTGAGTGATTTCGACTTTATTGATTTAATTGATGTTCATATGAGTTGTGGTTGATATATTGATGTGTGTAAGGGTTCGGTTTCCCCACATTGTAGGTTTGGGAAAATCGAAACCCTAGGAACGTAATTGTGGATTTTGTGGTAAATTGCTCGACACGAGGTAAGGGATTTCCAACCGTTATTTCTATCTTTCGTTCTCAAGTTTTAAAGAGCGTTTTGATTCCTCATTGGTCGTTTCATTTTTGTTTCCGCCTTAATTGCTCCTAAGGGGAAACGAACCCCAAATGTGGATTTTTTTTGATGATTCTTGATGTTGCATGACCCGATTGAGTGTGTTCCATCATCTATGGGCACGATGTGATTTCCGTTCATGCATCGTGGTAGTTATGTATATATATATGTAGGTTGTTTATATATATATCCTTTCGGCATGTCATGACATTAATGCATTAGAGTTGCATGGGGGACCGGGTATGGACTCGGGGCTCCTTAGGATTCTTGAAAGCTACTTGGAGGGATGACGAGGTGATGAGAGTTACCACTGAGTCATGTGAACTCCAAGTAGGATAACGCACTAGAGGTATGGTACATGAGGGAACTTGCCTAGAGTGGTGCGGGCATGATAGATCACGCAACCGGGTAATCCAAGAGCATTTGAGGTTGGGAAGCTTGCTCCTGTTCAATAGGCATGGTTAGCGACCATGATATTGATGAGTTGATTTGGTGAGCTTGCTCACGTTCGATATTACATGGAACGAGCCATGGTATCGATGAGGTTTCCTCATGAGGGGATTGCCCGGGTTGATGTACTATGAGATTGTTGAGTATACGTGCATGTGGTAGTTTCCATATTGTTGCATAGCCTATTGTTTCCGATTCGGCCTTATAACTCATGTTACTCATACCCTACTGAGCTTCTTGCTCACCCTTTACTTTCATTCCTTCCCACAGGTGATACTGGTACAGGTACATGTACTAGTGGAGCGGATCAGTGAGAGCGGGATGTGACATGGATGGCCCTGGGTAGGATGTGGGTGCTAGAGAGATACTCTAAGCACGTATTTTGTATATGATGTGATGATGTTTATTCATAATATACTTGTAACCATTTGGCACCGGTGGGTGTATGCATGATGTATGCTGAGTTGATTTATGGTTATATGATATTGTGAATTGGTTGATTGATTATACTATCAGTTTGTGCATGCTGGTAGTGGATGGCCTGAGGCCCCTAGGATCAGGATTGCATGTGATTGAGGCCTGAGGCCTGGCTAGGTTGCCAGTGTGATGGATTTTGAATATTTATTGTTGCGCATTTTCTGATGCAGGCGGGGACTCTCCGACATACGGGGAGATGCCGCCGGATTTCCGGTCCGCCGGATGATCGCACTAGTGGCCTAGGACGGTGCCGGAGGGCACCCGTGGCGTGCCCGGACCGGGGCGTCACAATCCGTATTGAAACACTTGAGAACCTTCTTCACATAGTCCTCTTGAGAAAATCTCAAAGTCTCTCCCTTTCTAGTAATTCTCATCCCAAGGATTTGTTTTGTTACACCCAAATCCTTCATAGAGAACTCTTTAGACAATTGTCTTTTCACCTTGTCAATTTCCACCAAACTAGCCCCTGCGATCAACATATCATCAACGTAAAACAATATTATAATAAATGAGTTACCAAATTTCTTCACATAACAGCAATGATCCGCCTCACAACTGGAGAATCCACTGCTAGCCATAAATGTATCAAATTTCTTATACCACTGTTTTGGGGCTTGTTGTAGTCCATATAAACTTCTCTGAAGTTTATAAATATAAACTTCTCTGAAGTTTATAAATATAAACCATATCTTCTTTTCCTTTGGCTTGGAAACCTTATGGCTATAGCATGTAAATTTCCTCCTCCAAATCACCATGGAGAAAAGCTGTTTTCACATCCATATGCTGCAGATGTAAATCATTCTTTACTACTAACCCAAGCACCATTATGATAGTATTTAACTTGACTACAAGAGAGAAGATATCATTGTAGTCAATTCATTCCTTTTGCTGAAAACCCTTTACTACCAAACGTGCTTTATACCGTTTGCTTCCATCATGTTCTTCTTTGATTCTGTAAACCCATTTGTTGTGCAAAGCCTTCTTACCTTTCGATAACTTGGCCAACTTCCAGGTCTTGCTGGACATTAGTGAGTCCATCTTATCTTTCATGGCCAACACCCCCTTCAGCGATTCTTCGGCTTACACTGCTTTTTTATAGCATTCGGGTTCACCTTTATCAGTTAATAAAATGTAATTAAGTGAGGGAGAATACCTTTGAGGTGGCCTAATACTTCTTGTAGATCTCCTCACTTGTGACACTGGAGTGGTTTGTTCTAGAGCTTCTCCCACTTGATCTTCTTGAGCTGCACATCAATCACTAGAAAATCTTTCAAGTGAATGACCTCTGGCTCATGTTCAGAACTTGTACCATCTAAACCCTTAGCCAACTTGTCCTTGTACAACATTGTTTCATTGAATATCACATATCTGCTACGAATAATCTTCCGATTTTGGTCATCCCAAAATCAGTAACCAAACTCAGTACCACCATATCTTATGAAATAACACTTCTTGGATTTAGGATCAAGCTTACTCCTAACAGTTGAATCAACATGTATGTATGATAGACATCCAAATACTCGTAAGTAAGAATAATCTACCTTTTTTCCGCTCCAGACTTCTCAGGTATTTTGCAATCCAAAGGAACTGAAAGACCCCTATTAATAAAAAAAAACTGCAGTGTTAACTGCATCAGCCCAAAACATCTTAGGTAATCCTGCATGTAGGCGCATGCTTCTTGCACACTCATTCAGAAACCTGTTCATCCGTTTAGCAATACCATTCTGTTGGGGTATACTAGGTACAGTTCTATGCATCTTAATCCTAGCCTCTGCAGAATACCTGCTGAAATCACTATCCACATACTCACCCCTATTATCTGATCTCAAACATCTAATCTTCAGTTTGGTTTCATTCTCAACCATGATCTTCCAAGTCTTGAAAGTAACAAAAACATCAGATTTATCTTTAGGAAAATAGACCTATACCTTTCTAGTTGAGTCATCGATGAACGTCACATAATAGCTGGAACCCCCAAGAGATGTTATAGGCGTTGGTCCCCACACATCAGTGTGAACGAACTCCAATTTTTCTTGTTTCTGCTCTTCCGACTTTAGCAAAACTCACATTCTTCTACTTACCAAGCACACAACTTTCACAAAACTGATGCTCTACAGATTTCAACTTTGGAAGCTTGCATATCAAAATTAGCTTCTTCATCCCCTTCTCGCTCATATGACCAAGTCTGCAATGCCATAAATCTGATTTAGTTTTACTGTCAGAAACTGCAACCATGTCCCCGCAATTCGTGGTCATATATATTGTTCAGTCTTGTTTTCACGTGCTACCACCATAGCACCTTTGGAAACCTTCGAAGTATCACCACAAAAGTTCATATTGTGGCCCTCATTGTCCAATTATCCCACAAAAATTAAATTTCTTGTCAATTTAGGTACATGTCTCACCTTTTGAATCTTCCAAACTGAACCGTTTGACATCTTCAAATGAACCTTGCCAATGCCCACTATATCCAGTGGTTCGCCATCAGCCAAATACACCTTCCCGCGATTTCTAGCTACATAATTTTCCATGAAATCATTGTGGGGTGTGGTATAGAATGAAGCTCTTGAGTCCATAACCCAAGAGTCTATCAGACAATCAACCGATAAGAGTAAGACATCCTCATCATCTTCAGTTACTGCGTTAGCACCGTCATTCTTGTTCTCTTTTTTTTGTCAGCCCAGCAATCCTTTTTAATGTGACCAGTCTTGCCACAATTCCAGCACTATACCTTCTTGCTAGATACCTCTAGATTGCTACTTGCCATTATTTTTGTTAGCTTTCTTGTCTCTACCTCTGTTTTCAGTATTTAGTGCAAAACCTGATGAAGAAACTTCACCTGAATCAATCCTACGGATCTCTTCAGCCAAAATCCTGTCCCTGAAATCATTAAACTAAAAGCTTTGAGCTGCCAACAGAATTGCTAACAGCAGCCCTCATGGGCTCCCAATTATTAGGTGAAGACACCAATAAAATAAAAGCTCTAAATTAATATTCAAAATTAATCTCAACTGAGGATAACTAATTGACCATAGTATTAAATTCGTTCAGATGCGTTGCAACAGACACGCCTTCATTCATCTTCAGATGAAATAATTTTGTCATCAAATGTACCTTATTGTTTGCAGATTGCTTCTCGTACATATTTGAAATAACCTTCATAACGGCAGTAATGGTATTCTCCTTCTCAACATTGTGAGCAATGTTCTTTGATAGTGTTAGCTTGATAATGCCTAACATCTACTTTAAATGTAAATTATCATTAGCATTTGTCACAAAGTTAGAGTTTTTGAAGTGATTTTGTATAAATAAATTTTAATCACCATGGATGAATCACTTTGTGTTTATTCATATTTATAGGCCCAATCATGAGTCCAACCCAAGTGAAGATCATGGAAGGTTTTTGTTGACATCATTGCTTACAACATCTCCGTTTCACCAAATTCTTCATTTCACCAAACTTCTCTATTTCACTAAACTCTTCCATTTCACCAAACACTTTCATTTCCCTATAAAAGGAGAAGAGGAGAAGTGTAACGCCCCGTCCCACAAAACCCTACTACTCGGGCTTGTAATCTAGAACGCTACTTATATTACAGTATAAACTCACCCTACATTTAAACACAGTTCTACTTCAAAAGCATTTCCAACAAATATATTATTAATCTAATCTGAAATAAAAGCGTTATTTATTTAAATAAACAATAAACAATATTGTTTATTCAAGGAACACCTAATAAACAATAATCGAAATAAATACAATATTCAAGGAACACCTAATAAACAATATTACACCCCATTCCAATGCACGATTTCAAAAATATTCATGTCAATATCTTAATTAGGTATCCATATATTATACTATACCAGAAAAACTCATAGAGACAAAATTTTTGCATTAACCGTAAGATAATTAACAAAAACATTACTTCTATTAATTTAAATATTTTTAAATATATGTAATACTATTGAAGTTTAATTTCCCCCAAGCCAGTGTATAAAATACCTATAATGTCATAAATATCACTACCAGTATTAGGTTATTATGCTATATAACATTGTTGTTCGTCCTCCCTCAATACCATAGTGCCCCAAAATAATTTATTAACGATCCAGTATTCCATTTATTGTACTTTATTATCTCAGTCTAATTTAAATCATTATAATACTAACACTCTGTAAAGTCCATCACATTTTCTCTTTTATGGACCTTTAGCTCATCCATCTCTATTCAAGCACCTACTATATACCATGTCAAGGGTTGATATAGTCTAATGTGGTCATGTATCACGGATCCTTAATTCATTTCTTAATACTCAATTCTTAGCTCTATCTTCAACTTCACATAAATTCCACCAACATATGGATCCTATACAAATATCGATAATCATCGAAAATCCCAACTTAATTTATGATCCCGCCATTGATCATTGACTTAATAAATTATACAAGCATACATAAAAATGTATTCTCCAATTCTCTTAATCATGAATACACGTATGACATACATTCTAGCATTTAATTATCCCAATCTATCAGCTCTCCACATTGACCCACCACCATTCCTCTTCTTGCTCATACATAAATCATATAATTATTTCAAATCACATGAATATATTTCAGCACATGTATGCATACACAAATACTCAAACATTGATTACATAACTATAGAGATTAATTTAAAGTACTTACTTGTTGATGGCGTGCCGATCCATGATGCTCATGTAACTTTACTAAACGTCTACTCCTTGTATATATATATATATATATATATCTTATTATCTTATTATCTATCTTATATTAAAGGACCGTTGTCCTCTGATACCAACTGTAACGCCCCGTCCCACAAAACCCTACTACTCGGGCTTGTAATCCAGAACGCTACTTATATTACAGTATAAACTCACCCCACATTTAAACACAGTTGTAGTTCAAAAGCATTTCCAGCAAATATATTATTAACCTAATCTGAAATGAAAGCATTATTTATTTAAATAAACAATAACATCCAATTAATAACCTTCAAGTATACTACTGTGAATATTTTTCTTCTCATCCTCGTTCCCGAATCTACACTTATTATCATACATCAAAACTATTAACTACAAGAGCATAAATAAATGTAAAAACTTAATTGATCAATCTTCCGTGAAAACTAGCTTCCGTCACATGAGCATCTTCTTCATGGATCTACGGCAACACCATCAACTCTTACATCAGCATAATCATCTAATAAATCAATACCTGTATCACAGAACATAGTGAGCCGAGGCCCAGCAAGTAATAATTATGCATGAATGCACATGGACCTCATTTTCAGAAAATAATTAGCCATTTAAATCATTTCTTTTCCAGTACTCGGGCTCTTAACCTAGGTAAACTGCTACAGAGCAACCGGTCGGGATTTTTCTTTAATTAGATATTCTACCAAAGAACACTTTCAAGTCAAAATTAATTCTTTTTTTTTCATTTCTATTTCCATTAAGCCTCAACCTCAACCTTTCAGTACACCCTCCCTGTAACAGTTGCACCTGGTTCGTAAAAACATTTTCGCTTAATGTGTATGTCATGTATGCCATGATATGATATGCCTTATACAGTGCAACCATAAAACGTTACCTCTATATGTCATCACATGTCATTTCACAGTTCACAAATACTCAAATCATCAAATACTCAGTGTCATATAATCATGACAATCAGTACAAATGTTATCATCCACAATCGAATAACATCACAATCGTTACAGATATTATATAATTCACAGATCATAAAGTTCTGTAACACAGTTGAGTATTACTTACTTCGATGTGGTTTCGTAATCCCGATAATTTAATTACCAATATAAGTTTCTGAAACCCATACAATATCCACAATTATTTATTAATCCCACAATCTTCAATTCATTTATTAATACTATTATCTTTTAATCAATTTATTTTATTAATATAATTAACTTATTATAATTATACAATTAATAATTAGAATAATATCCAACTGGGACAGCTCAACTGGGACAGCTCAACTGGGACAGCTCAACAAGTATTACCTGCCATACAACATACATAATAATTTGTATCCTACTGTCTTTAATTGATTTATTAATATCATTTTCTTTTACCCAACTTAATTATTAATACCATTATCTTAATAAAATTAACGTAAAACAACTAATTACACTAATTACTAATTAATTAAATTAAAATCCAACCGGGTCAGCTCGACCCGATTATACCAGTTCACGGGTCTGGCAGACCCGATTTCCAGCTGTTACGGGTCACCGCCGATTAAGGGGCGGTGGACCTCACGGTGGTCAAGGTTAGGTAGCCGGGTGATGACGATTCCATCGATGGCGGTATTTACCTGAACGGTGGCCAGAACACGACGGATCGGCGTCCTCAAGGTGGCGGCACCGCACGATTCTTCTCCTCCGTTGGCGGCGATCCTCGACTCCTTTTCGTCTGAAAATGGTATGCTTGGACTACTTCCTAAGAGCTTGTCATTCCGGTGTCATCATGGTCGCCGTTCGTCGCCGTCACTACCATCCAAGCGTTCTGTCGCCGCTGTCCTTCATGGTTTTCGTAAAGTTTTAGGTTTTTTTTTTGGCTTTCTCTAGTCGCGTGTAAATTACATTTTATTTATATTTTAAACCATTTAGTTAGTATTTTACTGTTATGCCCTTGTTCTTCACCTTAATTACACTAAAGACCTTTCTGTATTTTCAATTTTGCCACTATCATATTTATTGTTGTATTTTGTATTTAACTTCCAAAATTTATCGTAAATTCCTTTCAACTCCGACTCAAACAATGCTGACGCTCTTAAATTATATTTTCCCTGTATAATTTATTAGAATCACTTTGGCACTATTTAGGTTTTCCTCTAGATCGATTAATTTTATCTTAATTTTCTCGTAAAATGTGTCACTCTAAAATTTCCTGAAATTTCCATGAAATTTAGGTCGGGTGTTACAAGAAGAGGGGAAGACACACAACAAGAAGAAGAGAAAATAACAAGAGGAAGAAGGGGAAAAGAGAAGGAGTTCTTGCATAAAGTATAATAAGGGGGTTTTTCTAGTTGTTTTATTACTTATGTTTGTGAATTTTATTTATTGCTATTTGTTGTGTAAACTTAATATGAGGAACTAATCCTCTTACTACGGTGATGATGGATTCACTCTATTGTGTTTAATAAATTTGGTTGAATTAATTGTGATTTATTCATGTCATGTCAAGTATTAAATTACTATGTTTATTAATAATTAAATCTGGATTCTTAGCTACCATCTAGGTTTGATTAATGTGATGCAAATTGTAGTAGATGTCATGCTCAATTTGAGAATAGCTTCTTGCAATTTATTACCAAAGTTACCTAGTCATAGATGCCATACACTAGGACCTTTGTGATCATTTCATAAGTTATATTGATCCTAATGCATTCTTGTTTGTCAAATTAGTCCACATGCCATGGATAGTTGCAAATTACGAATAGAAGTGGTAAGTTAGATGCCAATGACTACTACATGAATTAGAAAACTTGATCTTTGATATGCTTGAATGAATTCATAATTGATAACCATATGATTTAAATACAATAGAGTGGTGAAATCAAAGCCTTAGTATTTATTATTTGTGTTGATCTCTCAATTTTAGTTTTGGTGTTTATTAATATTACTATAAAAAAAACTTGCTTTCCTAAGAATTAGAGTTAGTTAATCTTCAGTCCCTGTGGGTACGACACTCGTCTTTGCCACACTTATACTACTTGGATTCGTGCACTTGTGAGTATAAATAGAGTTTTAGAATTACTATATTTTTTAGTAGTTTTAAAATGATAACAAGTTTCTGGCGCCGTTGCCGGGGACTGGAGTTATTAATTTATCTCTAGTAATTGTGTATATTATTGCATATTTATTTATTTATTAGTTTGCTTTATTCTTTCAGTCAATGCTTGGATGTCGATCAAAAAGTCTTAACCTACTTGAATACGATCCAGAGATTGAGCAAACTCTCGCACAACTCAGAAGAGAAGCAAGAACGAAAAGAAATATGGAGGAACAAAATATAAATGCTCTTGCCCAAGTCGTTAATCCACAAGCTAATGCACAAGTTCGGAGGCCAATGAAGAATTCATTTATACCTCAGAATTTGGCTCAGCCATCAAGCATAGTGTTTCAACTCAATGTTCAAGGAAATGTCACATTCTCTCTAACTTTGCTTAATGCAGTACCTCATTTTAGAGGCACACCATTAGATGATCCGTATCTACACATCAGGGATTTCTTTGACCTCTGTATGACACAACGTGTCCAGGGTTTGACACCAGAGGAAGTCCGACTCATTTTGTTCCCATTTTCCCTCAAAGATGCTGCAAAATTATGGTTAAATTCATTGGCCCCAGGATATATCAATTCATGGGAGGAAATGGCAACAAAATTCTTGAAGAAATTTTTTCCAGCCCAGAAAACAAAGCAATTAAGGAGAGAGATTCAAACATGGCAGCAAAAGGATGGTGACTTATTCTATGAAGCTTGGGAGCAATTTAAACAGCTGCTTATCAAATGTCCACACCACAACCTATCTCAAGAAGATCAAATTCAAGCTTTTTATGAAGGGTTGGATGCTAACAATACAAGCATCGTAGACTCTGCATGTGGAGGTGTGTTGATGGAGAAAAGTAGTGAAGAAGCTTTTGAGTTATTTGAAACTCTAAGCGAGAATTCTCAACAATTTTCTTCTTGAGGAAAGAAAGGAGCAAAACTTCCAAGAGGCATGTATGAAGTCCACACCACAAATATGAATCAACCTCAGTTGAAAGCCATGAAACAAAAAATTGATATGTTGGGAAAAGCATTTTCTGCTCAGAATTCGTCATCATCTGTGAGATCCCGACCCAAAAATATTATGTTTGGTTAAATTTTAAGTAATAAATTATTGAAAAATGGGTTCGAAGTGATAACGGACCATTGGAAGTGTATAAGGCCTAAATGATAGTTTTTGAACTAGGTTCGGTAAATCGGTCATAACTTTTAGCACAGATGTCTGTTTCGGGCCCATAATATATCAAATCGAAGCTAAGAACGAGACGGAGCTAAAAATGTAAGGCCACACGCCTAGGAGGTCGCCTAGGCGTGTACAAAAGTTGCACGGGACAGTGGGTTCAAAATTTAAACTTAAGGTCAATGCGACTAGGCGCAAATTCTGATCGCCTAGGCGCTCCCCGAGCTGTTAAAAGCCAGTGCGCGACCAGAAATGGTATTTTCTTCGTGAGACTTGATTCTAGTGATAGAGAGAGAGAAAGTGAGGTTTTGAGAGATTATTGAAGATTTGGATCTTGGGTTGAAGATTCAAGCAACATTCCAAGGGATTTTAAGATCAAAGGTGAGTTTTTCCATGTTTCAAAATTCTAGGTTTTCGTTAGATCTAGCATGATTCGTGAAGAGTTAAGTTTTGGGGTTTATATATGTTGATTCTAGGGTTATCTATGATTGTTTTACTGGGTTTGATCATTGGTTTAGGTTGAGTTTTGAATTGGGTGGAGTTTGGAGGATTTGGTGAAATCCTAGAGAGAGAAGGTATGTCTCTCTTGATTTATGATTAAATTCATATTTTTATGGTATATGGATGTTATTGATATCAGTATATGGGATTGGTTGGTTGAAATGGATAGGTTGAGAGAGAAGCTCGAAACCCTAGTTTTGGGAATTTGAGTTGGTAAGCTTTTGCTTGGGTAATGAGGTAGGGATTCTTACCCCATTTTTCTATCGTATTGTTCTTCTCTAAAGAGCGGTTGAAATTCTTCATTGGTCTTTATTATTTGTGTTCTTGCCTAAATTGTTTCTTAGGAAGAACGAACCTTGTTGTTGGTTATTGACGAATTTGCATACCCTTTGAATGCTTAATCATCTATTGGGCATGATAAACCTCGTTCATGCATCATGTAGTTATGTATATATATATATATATAGGATTGTTCTATATACAAGCTTCTTTTGCATGACATTATTGGACATGAATATTAGATGCATAGGGTCTACGAGTATGGACTCGTAGTATCCTTAGGTTATACTTTTGTGATGATGTTGGATACCGAATGGGCACATTGTTGCCGGAATTGGGATTTCCATGGTGTAGGTGCACCTATATTCGTTCCGGGGCAAAGTGCAAGGGTTCCGATGATGTCATGTTGTTGCATTGAGCTTGCTTCAATATTCAGCCTTTACGTTCTTATGATTCATTTTGTTTTCCCTACTGAGCCTCCTGCTCACCCTATTACTTTTCTATATCCTTCAGGTGAGACTGGTGCTGAGAACCAGGCTGCGGATCAGTAGGAGGCGGCGTGACATGGAAGGCCACCCTAGGAGCACTAGGATATGTATTTGGTTGTTTGAGAACCTTGGTTATGAATTAAGTACATGTAGTACTTTTATTGGTTGACTATTATGTTGCTTAAATACCTTTTCGGTATGTTTGATGGATGGTCGGGAGGTATGCCGTGTGATCGGGATTCCCGTACCTGGATATAGGACCTTGGGTCCGGATTGATAGACTTTGATAGTCTTTGATGATATTATTGATATGAATATGTTTTGCTTATTGATTGCATGTGATTAGGAGGCCTGAGGCCCTGCCTAGTGTGTGAATGTGGATAGATGGCCAGAGGCCCTGTTAGGCTGCGGAACTTCTCTTATTATTATTGATTATTGTTTCGTGTTAAATGAGATGTGACTCCAGGTTGGCACCCTCCGATATACGGGGAGGTGCTGTCGGATTTCTGTTAGAATCCGGGGTTAGGTTGGCGTGTGGTGAGGTCCTTAGTGACGGAGAACACGCCTAAAGTGGCGCTCCCGGCTCAGTGCGCAATTTCTGGGTCAGGGCGTCACAGCTTGGTATCAGAGGGCGAGGTTAGCTCTACGTAGGATCTGAGGTTGGGTCCTAGATGTAAGTTAGTAAGTCTCCAGGCCATGTCACGACCTCTGCTGATCCGGTACGTTTTCTTATCCCTTAACCTCAATTAATTAGGTCATGTTAAGTATCTTATCTGTTGTGGCGCAGATGGATACTCGTAGAGAGACCCGATCTACTCGTGCTGCGGCAACCCCGGGAGATGGGGGCAGGCGAGGACGACTTAGGGGCCGTGGTAGGGGCCAAGGTAGAGGAGTGACGCGTGCTACTAGACGCACTCTTAGCACTCAGAATTCAGAGCCGGTGAATGATACCAACGAAAGAGTGGAGGAAAGAGTTGAGGTGGAAGATCCGGGGAGGACTTTAGAGCCAGTATTTCCGGAGGTACAGATTGCTTCGACTAGTACTGTGGGACAGCCTGTGACCTTAGAGGCTTTGACAGGAATTGTGATGAACTTAGTTCAGGTTATACAAGCGCAGACTCAGGCGCAAGTGGTGAGAGCACCAGAAGTCCGAAGTGAGGGACAGGGTTCCGGGGCTAGTACCGGAGATGGTGTTAGACCTGGAAGAGGGAGAAGGGTACGAAGCCGGTGAATGGCTAAGGAAAATGAGCAAGAGATTTGAATCTCTAGTTCTACCCGATGATCGGAGGATGAAGCTTATCTTTTATTATCTTAAAGGAGCAGCACATGACTGGTGGGATTCGCTGGATCAGAGAAAGAATCATTTGACTTGGACATCATTTGAAATGTTGTTCATGCAACGATTTGTGCCAGAGAGCTTCCAATCTGACAAGGCCAGGCAGTACATGGAGTTGGTGCAAATTCCTTATATGACGGTGACGCAATATACCAAGAGGTATGAGGAACTCTATAGGTTTGGAAAGAAGTTTGCTCCAGATGATTGGAGCAAGATAGAGAGATACCGAGATGGGTTAATTCCTACTATTGGGAAGTTGATGATACCTTTAGGGGTGATGCCATATGACAAGGCAGTGGACATGGCTCTTAAGATAGAGCGGGGAGAGCGCAACTCCCGTCAGTACTGGGATATTCAGAAGGGTCGAAAGACCCCAGCTTCTAGTGGAGGAAGCAGTAGTAGTCAGAAGAGGCAGAGGATAGAACCTCAGACTCAGGGAGGCCAGAGAGGTGTTAGAGACCAGGGACAGAGGCCACGTGGTGGCAGATTTGCATGTTACAAGTGCGGGAAGGAAGGACACAAGAAAGATCAGTGTCCGGTGAAGGGGATTGTGTGCTTTGGGTGTGGTGTGGCTGGCCATAAGAGGAATGAATGTCCTCAGGGTGGCAGAACTTCAGATCAATATCATACGCCCAGAATACCATCTTCTGCAGTTGCTCCAGCTCTTCCCTCCACTGTTCCATCAGGGGGGGAGAGGACGAGGCGGACCTAGGCAGACACCGCAGCTACAACCGACTCAGACACAGACTCGGGCATTTGCATTGGGACATCAGGAGACTCCTGAACATCCCAACTTCATTGGAGGTACTTTCCTTATTTCAAATTGTTGGGCTAGGCTGTTGTTTGATTCGGGAGCTACAACTTCATTCATTACTAGTTCCCTGGCACATTCCCTAGGGTTGGAAATTTCGCCGATAAGGCGTATGTTTACAGTGTCTTCACCATTTGGGTATTTTACTCCTTTAGAAGGGGTAGCATTTGGGTGTGAGTGTCGATTTGGGGAAGTGGTCTTGAAGGCTGATTTTTATGTGATGGACTTCAAGGATTTCGATGTAATCTTTGGAGCGGATTGGTTGACAAAGCACCATGGGTTGCTAGATTTTTGGGAGAGGAAAATTACTCTTAGAATACCCGAGGGTGGGGTGATTTGGTTGAAGGGATCGAAGGGGATTCCTTGTCCTCATTTCTTAGAAAATCCTTTATACCAGGATTGTGGGATGGCGAGTTTGGTGACATCAGCACCTAGGGGTGATTTCACAACACCGATTCAGGTGGTGGAAGAGTTTATGGATGTGTTTCCGGAAGAGTTACCTGGACTGCCTCCAAAGAGAGAAATAGATTTTGCCATCGAGTTGCATCCGAACGTGAAACCAATTTCGATTTCTCCTTATCGGATGGCTCCGACGGAGTTGAAAGAATTGATGATGCAACTAGAAGAGTTGCAAGATTTGGGGTTTATTAGGCCGAGTGTATCTCCATGGGGTGCACCGGTATTGTTTGTAAAGAAGAAAGATGGGTCGTTGAGAATGTGTATCGACTATCGGCAGCTGAATAGAGCTACAGTGAAGAATAAATATCCGTTACCACGGATCAATGATTTATTTGATCAGTTGAGAGGTGCCAAACATTTCTCCAAGATTGACTTGAGGTCAGGATATCATCAATTGCGGATAAGGGATGAAGATATTCAGAAGACAGCGTTTAGGACTCGATATGAGCATTATGAGTTCTTAGTAATGCCATTTGGGTTGACTAATGCCCCAGCGGTATTCATGGATTTGATGCAGCGGGTTCTTAAACCGTTTTTGGATAAGTTTGTAGCGGTATTCATAGATGATATCTTGATTTACTCTACAACGGAGGAAGAGCATAGTGAACACTTAAGAGTGGTTCTGTCAACTCTGAGAGAGAATCAGCTGTATGCTAAACTTAGTAAATGTGAGTTTTGGGCCACAGAAGTGAAATTTCTGGGTCATGTTATTACACAGGAGGGCATAGCAGTTGATTATTCTAAGGTTGAATCAGTTTTGAATTGGGTGAGACCGAAGAATGTGACAGAGATAAGAAGTTTCCTAGGGTTGGCAGGCTACTACCGAAGGTTCATTGAGGACTTTTCGAGAGTGGCTGCACCCATGACACAATTGACTAAGAAAGGTACACCGTTTGTTTGGATAGACGAGTGTGAGGCGGCATTTGAAGAGTTGAAGAAAAGGTTGACAACTCCTCCTGTATTAGTGGTGCCGGAGAGAGATGTAGGCCACCAGGTGTATTGTGATGCATCTGGAGTGGGATTGGGATGTGTGTTGATGCAATGTGGGAGAGTTGTGGAGTATGGCTCTAGATTGCTGAAGCCACGTGAGAGGAATTATCCAGTTCATGACTTAGAACTTGCAGCAGTAGTATTTGCTTTGAAGCAATGGCGGTATTATCTCTACGGAGAGAGATTTGAGGTCTTTTCAGATCATAAAAGCCTCAAGTACTTATTCACTCAAAAAGAGTTGAACTTGCGACAAAGGCGGTGGATGGAATACTTGGAGGATTTCGACTTTAATTTGCAATATCATCCCGGTAAAGAAAATGTAGTGGCGAATGCGTTGAGCTGGAAACTTGGGTTGGCCAGTTTGGCGTTGCACGAATGGGAGATTGTTGAGACAATCAACCAATTTGGGTTGGAATTAAGGAGTGAGGAAGAAAAGGTATACTTGGGTTGTATAACTTTGAGACCACAGATGGTTCAGAAGGTTATGGATGCGCAGAACGGCGATCCCTCCTTTGATGTGATTGATGAGAGTTCAGGATGGGTTCGTGGGATTGACGGTGGAGTGAGGTATGTTGGGAGGTTGATAGTTCCCGATGATGAGGAACTACAGCTAGAGATCTTGAAGGAGGCACACCATTCACGGTTTGCCATGCATCCTGGGATTACAAAAATGTATCAAGATTTAAAAAGAAACTTTTGGTGGAAGGGGATGAAGGCCGATGTGGCCAAGTATGTGGCGAGATGTCTGACTTGCCAACAGGTGAAAGGTGAACATCAAAAGCCGGAGAGGTTGTTACAACCACTACCGGTAGCGCAATGGAAATGGGAGATGATCACTATGGACTTTGTGACAGGGCTTCCAATGACTCAGAAGAAATATGACACGGTGTGGGTGATAGTGGATCGATTGACCAAGTCGGCACACTTTCTACCAATGAACAAGACAGATTCATTGGAATCCTTGAGTAGCTATTATGTGAGAGAGATTGTGAAGTTGCATGGAGTGCCATTATCTATCGTGTCAGACCGGGATCCACGGTTCACTGCTAGATTCTGGAGCAGTTTGCAAGAAGCTTTGGGTACGAAGTTAGATTTTAGTACGGCATACCATCCTCAGAGTGATGGGCAGAGTGAGAGAACTATCCAGATTCTGGAGGACATGCTTAGAGCATGTGTGGTGGACTTCGGAAAGAGCTGGGATCGATACATATATTTGGCGGAGTTTGTGTACAACAACTCATTCCAAAGTAGTATCGGTATGGCTCCGTTTGAGGCACTTTATGGGAGACCTTGCAGATCACCATTGTGTTGGGCTGAGGTCGGGGAAAAAGTGATTTTGGGACCGGAATTGGTCAAAGAGGCTCAAGAACGAGTTGAAGAGATTAAGAGGCGGCTTGTCACCGCACAGATTCGTCAAAAGTCTTATGCTGATAATAGAAGAAGACCGTTGGAGTTTGCGGTGGGAGACAAGGTATTTCTCAAAGTTAGTCCGAGACGTGGTGTTCAACGGTATAGTAAACAGGGAAAGTTGGCGCCAAGGTTTGTGGGACCGTTTGAGATTCTAGAAATGGTGGGACCGGTAGCATATCGGTTGGCTTTGCCACCTAAGCTAGAAAGGGTTCATAATGTATTTCATGTCTCTATGCTCCGGAAGTATGAGCCGGACCCTACACATGTATTGGATTGGACCACCTTGGAGGTTGAAGAAGATGGGAGCTATACTCTTCAACCGATTAGAATCTTGGACCGTCAAAATAAGGTCACGAGAAGGAGTATAATACCTTTGGTGAAGGTGATGTGGATGTACCATGGCACGGAAGAAGCAACTTGGGAGTTGGAGTCTCGTATGATGGACAAGTACCCGGCTTTGTTCAAAAACCCAGGTACATAACTAAATTTCGGGACGAAATTTGTTTAAGGGGGAAGGGATGTGAGATCCCGACCCAAAAATATTATGTTTGGTTAAATTTTAAGTAATAAATTATTGAAAAATGGGTTCGAAGTGATAACGGACCATTGGAAGTGTATAAGGCCTAAATGATAGTTTTTGAACTAGGTTCGGTAAATCGGTCATAACTTTTAGCACAGATGTCTGTTTCGGGCCCATAATATATCAAATCGAAGCTAAGAACGAGACGGAGCTAAAAATGTAAGGCCACACGCCTAGGAGGTCGCCTAGGCGTGTACAAAAGTTTCACGGGACAGTGGGTTCAAAATTTAAACTTAAGGTCAATGCGCCTAGGCGCAAATTCTGAGCGCCTAGGCACTCCCCGAGCTGTTAAAAGCCAGTGCGCGACCAGAAATGGTATTTTCTTCGTGATACTTGATTCTAGTGATAGAGAGAGAGAAAATCAAAGAGAGAAAGTGAGGTTTTGAGAGATTATTGAAGATTTGGAGCTTGGGTTGAAGATTCAAGCAACATTCCAAGGGATTTTAAGATCAAAGGTGAGTTTTTCCACGTTTCAAAATTCTAGGTTTTCGTTAGATCTAGCATGATTCGTGAAGCGTTAAGTTTTGGGGTTTATATATGTTGATTCTAGGGTTATCTATGATTGTTTTACTGGGTTTGATCATTGGTTTAGGTTGAGTTTTGAATTGGGTGGAGTTTGGAGGATTTGGTGAAATCCTAGAGAGAGAAGGTATGTCTCTCTTGATTTATGATTAAATTCATATTTTTATGGTACATGGATGTTATTGATATCAGTATATAGGATTGGTTGGTTGAAATGGATAGGTTGAGAGAGAAGCTCGAAACCCTAGTTTTGGGAATTTGAGTTGGTAAGCTTTTGCTTGCCTAAATTGTTTCTTAGGAAGAACGAACCTTGTTGTTGGTTATTGACGAATTTGCATACCCTTTGAATGCTTAATCATCTATTGGGCATGATAAACCTCGTTCATGCATCATGTAGTTATGTATATATATATATAGGATTGTTATATATACGAGCTTCTTTTGCATGACATTATTGGACATGAATATTAGATGCATAGGGTCTACGAGTATGGACTCGTAGTATCCTTAGGTTATACTTTTGTGATGATGTTGGATACCGAATGGGCACATTGTTGCCGGAATTGAGATTTCCATGGTGTAGGTGCACCTATAGTCGTTCCGGGGCAAAGTGCAAGAGTTCCGATGATTTTCCGAAATATTCGTTGACTAGTGCCAGGCGCTGTAGGGTGTAGCCCGAGGTTAAACATTGTTGTGACATTTTAGGATGTCATGTTGTTGCATTGAGCTTGCTTCAATATTCAGCCTTTACGTTCTTATGATTCATTTTGTTTTCCCTACTGAGCCTCCTGCTCACCCTATTACTTTTCTATATCCTTCAGGTGAGACTGGTGCTGAGAACCAGGCTGTGGATCAGTAGGAGGCGGCGTGACATGGAAGGCCACCCTAGGAGCACTAGGATATGTATTTGGTTGTTTGAGAACCTTGGTTATGAATTAAGTACATGTAGTACTTTTATTGGTTGACTATTATGTTGCTTAAATACCTTTTCGGTATGTTTGATGGATGGTCGGGAGGTATGCCGTGTGATCGGGATTCCCGTACCTGGATATAGGACCTTGGGTCCGGATTGATAGACTTTGATAGTCTTTGACGATATTATTGATATGAATATGTTTTGCTTATTGATTGCATGTGATTAGGAGGCCTGAGGCCCTGCCTAGTGTGTGAATGTGGATAGATGGCCAGAGGCCCTGTTAGGCTGCGAAACTTCTCTGATTATTATTGATTATTGTTTCGTGTTAAATGAGATATGACTCCAGGTTGGCACCCTCCGATATACGGGGAGGTGCTGTCGGATTTCTGTTAGAATCCGGGGTTAGGTTGGCGTGTGGTGAGGTCCTTAGTGACGGAGCACACGCCTAAAGTGGCGCTCCCGGCTCAGTGCGCAATTTCTGGGTCAAGGCGTCACATCATCTCAACAAGCAGCTCAAGTTGTAGTATGCGCAATTTGTTCTCAATCAGATCACACTACAAAGACGTGTCCCATGTCTCCTCTTTCAGAACAAGAACAAATCAACTATGCAGGGCAAGGTGGTTTTTATCCCAACAACATTCCATATGCAACTCCAAACCATCTGGGATGGAAAACCCATCCAAATTTTGGTTGGAGGGGACAAGATCAAAACAAGCAAATCCATCAAAATCAGCAGCAAGCACAAACAGAACCAAGAAAAACTTCGTTGGAAGAACAAATGGCTCTTCTTGCTCTTAATACCAATAATTTCATTCAAAAGATGACGCAGCAGAATAACATTTACGATCAACAATTCAGCAATACTCAAGCTTCCATTCAGAAACTTGAAGTTCAAGTTGGTCAAATTGCAAAGCCATTAAGTGAAAGAGAATCTAGCAGACTTCCAAGTCAGACATAAATGAATCTGAAAGGTAAGGAACAAACGAATGCCATCACTACTCGTGGAGGACGAACTGTGGGATATTTGGACAAAGGCTCTTCCGAAAATTAAGAAAGGTTACAGAAGAAAGAATCCACAAAGATTCAAAGCAAGGTTAGTGCACCTGTAAAAACTCAGAGTTTTGAACCTCATGTGCCTTTTCCTGGCCAATTGCAGAGCGAAAAGAGGGCTGAACAAATGCAGAAGGTCATGGATATTTTTCGAAAGGTTGAGATTAACATACCTCTCCTAGATGCAGTCCAACAAATTCCAGCTTATGCAAAATTTCTGAAGGATATTTGTACAAGGAAGAAGAAGCTGGCACCATACGAGAAGGTGATGCTAATTGAACAATGCAGTGCTGTGTTGAACAAGAAACTACCACCAAAGTTGAAAGATCCAGAAAGTTTCACTATTCCTTGTGTTGTTGGTCAAGTTTCTTTTGAAAAAGCGTTTCTAGATTTAGGTGCTAGTATTAATCTAATGTCATATTCTATTTTTGTGCAGCTAGGTCTGGAGAAAAAGTTACAACCGACTTCAATCACTTTACAATTAGCGGATCGATCAATAAAATTTTCTAGGGGAATTATAGAGGATGTGCTTGTCCAAGTTGACAAATTCTTCCTTCCAACAGATTTTATCATTCTTGACATGGAGGAAGATAGAAATGTACCAATTATTTTGGGTCGACCTTTCTTGGCCACTGCAGGAACTATTGTGGATGTTCAAAAGGGTTTTTTGTCTATGACAGTGCAAGGACAAATAGTAGAATTTAAGCTTTTTGAAGCTACACGACATCCATCGGATATCAGGGAATGTTTCAGCATTGAAATTTTAGATGACTTAATTTTTGATACATTTTTGGAGCATCATTCTATTGATCATTTGGCAACTTGCCTTACTTTTCCTGAATTGCAGGTTAATGAAGATGGAGGAGTTGCAGAATTTTGTGCATATCTGGAGAAGCAACAACTATCAAATAACCAATGGAGACAAACTTTTGAAGTTCTTGGTCCTCCACTCACCAAATTGATCCCTTTCATTGAATGTCCACCAAAGTTAGAATTGAAGCAACTTCCAGAGCATTTGAAATATGCTTATCTTGGTGTTGAGGAAGCATTACCTGTCATTATAGCCGCTAATCTTATTGATTTAGAGGAAGAAAGTCTTTTGAGGGTGTTACGTGAATACAAGAGTGTTCTTGGATGGTCCATTGCTGATATCAAGGGCATAAGTCCTACTATGTGCATGCACCGAATTTTGCTAGAAGATGATTCAAAATCCTCGTGTGAAGCACAAAGACGCCTAAATCCAGCTATGAAGAAGGTTGTCAGAACTGAAATATTGAAGTTGCTCGATGTTGGAGTTATATATCCTATTTCTGACAGCAAATGGGTGTGTCTAGTGCAAGTTGTTCCCAAAAAGTCAGGAATCACAGTGATCACCAATGAAAAGTATGAGCTCATCCCAACAAGAAAACAGACAGGGTGGCGTGTGTGTATTGATTACCGAAAGATAAATTCTACTATAAGAAAAGATCACTTTCCATTGCCATTTATTGACCAGATGCTAGAAAGACTAGTTGGCCATTCTCATTATTGTTTTCTTGATGGATACTCAGGTTATAACTAGATTGTCCTAAGGATCAAGAGAAGACAACTTTTACATGTCCTTTTGGAACATTTGCATACAGAAAGATGTCGTTTGGACTATGCAATGCACCAGCTACATTTCAACGGTGTATGACAAACATTTTCTCTGACATGGTCGGTCATATCATCGAGGTATTTATGGATGATTTCTCTGTGTTTGGTTCTTCTTTTGACACATGCCTTTATAATCTTGCCTTGGTTTTGGAAAGATGCAAGGAAACTAATTTGGTTCTCAATTGGGAGAAATGTTACTTTATGGTGCAAGAGGGTATTGTTCTTGGCCATCTCATTTTAGCAGATGGGATTGCGGTGGACAAAGCGAAAATTGAAGTTATATCTAAATTACCACCTCCCACTTCAGTTAGAGAAGTGCGACCTTTTCTTGGACATGCGGGGTTCTATCGTCGCTTTATCAAAGATTTCTCGGCCACTATGCAATTTGTTTACCAAAGGTGCAGTTCTCAACTTTGACGATGAGTGTCTACAAGCATTCAACAAATTGAAGCAGTTACTTACATCAACACCAATAATGACAGCGCCAGACTGGAGTTTACCATTTGAGCTCATGTGTGATGCAAGTGATTATGCAGTTGGGGCAGTATTGGGTCAAAGAGTTGACAAGTTGCCGCATGTCATTTATTATGTCAGTCGTACTCTTAATGATGCTCAGCTCAATTACTCAACAACAGAGAAAGAATTACTGGCAGTGGTTTTTGCACTGGAGAAATTTCGATCATACTTAATTGGTTCCAAGGTGATTGTATACAGTGATCATGTGGCTCTCAAATATTTGCTTTCCAAAAAGGACTCAAAGCCAAGATTAATTCGTTGGATATTATTGCTCCAAGAATTTGATTTGGAGATAAAAGACAAGAAGGGAGCAGAGAATGTTGTAGCAGATCATCTCTCTCGTATTGTTCAAGAAAATAGCGATGACCAAACTGAGCTGCCATTGAATGAAAGCTTCCCAGATGAACATCTTCTTGTTGTACAAATTGAGGTACCTTTGTATGCTGACATAGCTAATTATCTTGCAGAAGGTGTTATTCCCAAGAGCTAGACTTATCAACAACGGAAGAAATTATTCTCCACAGCTAAGCATTATTTTTGGGACGAGCCCTATTTGTACAAGCATTGTGCTGATCAAATTATTCGTAGGTGTGTGCCCCAAGAGGAACAACGAAGTATTTTGCAATTTTGTCATACATTTTCTTGTGGGGGTCACTTTGGCACTCAAAGAACTGCTACAAAGATATTGCAATCAGGATTCTATTGGCCCACGCTCCATAAAGATGCTCACATTTTTTGCTCTACACGTGATAATTGTCAGAGACTTGGCAATATTTCCCGCAGGAATGAAATGCCACTCAACAATATTATGGTGGTTGAAATCTTTGATGTCTGGGGAATAGATTTCGTGGGGCCATTTCCTAAGTCTTTTGGAAATGAGTACATACTGGTGGCAGTAGATTACGTAT
Organism: Euonymus europaeus; assembly: GCA_963580455.1. NCBI lineage: Eukaryota > Viridiplantae > Streptophyta > Magnoliopsida > Celastrales > Celastraceae > Euonymus > Euonymus europaeus. Next base: position 13,203,295 of record OY756965.1, read on the forward strand.
CCAAATGGGTTGAAGCCGTTGCAAGCCCAACCAACAAAAGTGACGTCGTGACCCGATTACTTCAAGGAGTAATATTTCCCAGATATGATACTCCACGTGCTATAATCAGTGATGAAGGAAAGCATTTTCTGAACCGGAGTGTGGCTGCACTTCTTGCCAAATACAACATCACACATAAGATTGCCACTACTTATCATCCTCAATCTAGTGGACAAGCTGAGATTTCTAACAGAGAAATCAAACTAATTCTGGAGAAGACAGTAAATATCAAGAAAACTGATTGGAGTATAAAATTAAACGATGCACTTTGGGCATATCGAACTGCCTACAAGACTCCAATTGGCATGACTCCATTCCGTTTGATTTCTGGAAATGCTTGTCATCTTCCTGTAGAACTTGAACACAAGGCATGCTGGGCAATCAAAAGGCTCAACTTTGATTATGATGCAGTCGATGAGAAAAGAAAATTACAACTAAGTGAACTTCAAGAAATACGTGATGAAGCTTATGAAAATGCGTGGATTTACAAGGATAGGACCAAGTGATACCATGATCAGAATATTTTGGCTAAAGAATTTTCTCTTGGTCAAAAGGTACTTTTGTTTAATTCTAGACTTAAACTTTTTCCAGTGAAATTACGTTAGCGATGGTATGGTCCATTTCAAGTTGTTCATGTATATCCACATGGTGCTGTTGACATCAAGAACTTGGAGATGGGAAATGAATTCAAAGTTAATGGGCATCATCTCAAACATTACTTTGAAGCCAATTTTAATGCAGTAGTGTCCAGTATTACACTTCGTGAAGCAGGTAAGTAATTAAAAGGTATCACTTCGTCTAGCACAGACGTTAAATACATCGCTGTTGGGAGGCAACCCATATTCCGATCTCACGGTATGTGATTGTGAAATTTAAAAAAACAAATATTCTGCACTGCAACCCTTCTTACTGTTTTTACTTCTACTCATTTCTAATTTCCTCTTACAGCCATCGAAAACATGCCGAGACGCCCCCTTTCGTCTACCTCTCAGCCGAAGGATCGTCTTTTCTAGAGAGCTGATATCATCCCGGAATTCAAGATTGATACACTCATTCAACAAGCCGATGCTACTCTGTGGGCGATGCAGTTTTTGAGGACGCACAATTTAATGTTTCTCATGGATCCAGATCCTAATATGAACTTGCCCGTCTATCCGAAAATTGTTCGTTCGTTTTATTCCACTCTTAAGGAGGTCGAGAAGGGCACAGTGTATGAGGTAATCATAGTTGGCATAAAAGTTCGATTTACGACAGCGGAACTCTATTTTTGTCTAGGTTTTCCACTAGAATATGATGCTTGAACTGGATTTAAAGCACCTATCACGGAAATAAAAGAACAGATGATTAATGAGATGTGTCAGGGTAAGTACGATCGATATGCCAACGCTACACAACATTCTTACTTGCCACCAAAGATATGGATGCTGGACGACGCCATCCGAAAAAATCTCTGCCCCATCGGCCATTCTCAGCAGTGGCGGAGCAAGTTCTTAGCAACTTTATACTACATGTATAAGGGAACCTGGTTTGATGTAGGGAAAATTTATATGGCTTCAATGCTCAAGGCCAAACTTTTTGTGGAACAGAGGCCTACCAAAGTTGGAAAATTATATTTTCCAAGGCTCATCACGTGATTGCTTCAATTCAAGGGTATTCGCCCTCCTCGACCTCAGGAATCTTCAGAATATCCAATAACACTACTGGAAATGTGGACATGGAGCCAAAGTACAAGCAATATGTGAACTGCTCGAACTGCTTTAGCACAACATGCTGAGGATTCCTCACAACATAGAGCATTACCACTGCTAGCTGTAGACTCTTCACATCCACACACACTGAGTACAGTTATGGGGCACTTAACCCAATTAGGGGCTCGACAATAGCCGATAGAGAAAAAGCTAGATACTCTCCTAGAGATGATGAATTCATTCAACTGATCATTTTCGAGATATTTCACCCCCAGGTTTTATCTTTCTTTGCCTTGTTTTTTATATTGTTCAATTTCTTTCTCTTGTGTGACATTGAGGACACTGTCTCGTATAGGTGGGGGTGGTGGCATATTCATGCACTTTGATGATTTGATACAATTAAGTTTGAGTCATTTTTTCTATCTAGATTATTAGAAAACAACTTCTAAAACTCTTTTGTGCACAAATACTAAGCCTCGTGGTAAGATGGATGATAATGCATAATACTAAGAGAATTTTCAAGATAAAGCACAAATTAAGTTCTAAATGAGTGGGGAGAAATGAGTAAACAACTTATGAACTTTCATTGATATTTTGAAATGGATAATTGCTGTCAATGAACACCATTACATGCTTTCTGGAATGTTGGTTGAATGTTGTGGATGATATTGATCAATTTTTGAGATTTTAATTGTAATTGCTTGAGCTTTTTTTTTTGAGGTATGGTAAACAAAAGAAAAATATATATATAAAAAAAACCAAAAGAAAACAAAAAAAAAGGAGAGGAAAAAAAAGAAAAGAAAAAGAAAAAGAAAAAAAGAATGGCAAGTCATTCTCAGTCTTCAACATCCTTAGGAAGACAAGTACAATCTTATTTTGTTTCTAATTTCACCAAGATTCTATTATTTGTTTTATCTCAAAAATTTGATCTTTAAATTCCAAAGCACGTTTGTGGTAAGAATGGTGGAAGTTCTAGACAGTGAGTATACCTATCATGTGATCAATGTTTGTTTCTTTGTTTGTCCTTGAATTGACTTTTCTTCTGAGTGCATATCTGTTTTCCAACTCCATGAGAGAAATTCCAAGCACTAAAATCCTTCTTTAACCTGTGAGAATATGGAGTTGAAGCTTTTATTTGGAAAATTCTCCTATGTTATATGCATTATGGTTTGCGGTAAGAACGTTTTGGCTTAGTACACACACAAATTCTGGAAGTTGTGATCAAAATACTCTGGATAGCATCAGTGATCTCCTACTTTTTGTTATACTAAAAGGAAGTGATTTCTTTTTCAAATTTTTCATAATGGAATGATATTTACGCTTAAATTGCTAGGGGCTAGCAAAAAGCTGGTTGGGGGTTGTGATAGATGTTGAAAACATCTACTTTAAATGTAAATTATCATTAGCATTTGTCACAAAGTTGGGGTTTTTGAAGTGATTTTGTACAAATAAATTTTAATAACCATGGATGAATCACTTTGTGTTTATTTTCATATTTATAGGCCCAATCATGAGTCCAACCCAAGTGAAGATCATGGAAGGTTTTTGTTGACATCATTGCTTACAACTTCTCCATTTCACCAAATTCTTCATTTTACCAAATTCTTCATTTCACCAAACTCTTCCATTTCACCAAACTCTTCCATTTCACCAAACACTTTCATTTCCCTATAAAAGGAGAAGAGGAGAAGAAGGGAAGACACACAACAAGAAGAAGAGAAAATAACAAGAGGAAGAAGGAGAAAAGAGAATGATTTCTTGCATCAAGTATAATAAGGGGGTTTTTCTAGTTGTTTTATTACTTATGTTTGTGAATTTTATTTATTGCTATTTGTTGTGTAAATTTGGTTGAATTAATTGTGATTTATTCATGTCATGTCAAATATTAAATTGTTATGTTTATTAATAATTAAATCTTGATGCTTAGCTACCATCTAGGTTTGATTAATGTGATGCAAATTGTAGTAGATGTCATGCTCAATTTGAGAATAGCTTCTTGCAATTTATTACCAAAGCTACCTAGTCATAGATGGCATATGCTAGGACCTTTGTGATCATTTCATAAGTTACATTGATCCTAATGCATTCTTGTTTGTCAAATTAGTCCACATGTCATGCATAATTGCAAATTAAGAATAGAAGTGGTAAGTTAGATGCCAATGACTGCTACATGAATTAGAAAACTTGATCTTCGATATGATTGAATGAATTCATAATTGATAACCATATGATTTAAATACAATAGAGTGGTGAAATCAAAGCCTTAGTATTTATTATTTGTGTTGATCTCTCAATTTTAGTTTTGGTGTTTATTAATATTACTATAGAAGAAAAAAAAGAAAAAAACTTGTTTTCCTAAGAATTAGAGTTAATTAATCCTCAGTCCCTGTGGGTACGACACTCGTCTTTGCCACACTTATACTACTTGGATTCGTGCGCTTGCGAGTATAAATAGGGTTTTCGAATTACTATATTTTTTAGTAGTTTTAAAACGATAATAACCGCAGCTATAGTGATAACTACAATCTATCTTTGTTTATTTAAATGACATTTGTACATGGTGTTTGGATTTACTGGTGGTTCAAATCATATATTTTTTGTAGGAGAAACTTACTGTAGCAATAGAGGCTACATCTTTAGAACCATCATCACAAACCACGGATATTGCTTTAGAGAATGATTCATATGCTCAGGTTTTTGGAAAAGAACGTGTTGGACGTGTACGTGGTATTGGTACAGGACCTCCTCCATCACAAATGTTCGAAACTAATGCTCATCGTCGCTTTAATAGGATGTCTGCACTTCTACAAATAGTTTAGAGGTGCAAGAGTTGAAATCCACGATGATGACACAAATTGGTCAACTATCTCAAAGGTTGGATGTTATTGATACTCGAAATCCTCCTACACATGTACATTATGTGTTCATATAAAATAAACCTATGTAATTTTTATTAAGTATAATAAAGATGTAAATCAATTTTTTATTAATAAACAGGCAGCGAATGCTTCTAGTGGACATAGTGATTCTCATCTTCAAGTTACGACCCTCAAGATAGATCCATTCACTAGGTCTTTCAAGAAGGTGTCTTTGAAACAACTTCTAGCAATTACTTATGTCAGTAAGTCTTAGCATCATTGATTAGGTACAATGAATTTTTGTCAATGCTAGAGAGAGGTTTATGGAATGATTCAAGCATAATTTTGTATTATAATGTTATAAGCTTCTAAGTTTTGTAAACAATTTGTTTCATTTTTGTTTCTAAAGACCGTTATAAGTTTGTAAAGTTTTGTATACAATTAATTTGAATCATTTGATATTCAATTTTTAAGTTTATCTGTCAATTATGTGTGAGTTGAGTGTGTTATCTGATCTTTTTAATTGTGAAAGTGGGAGGTGGATTCAATGAACCCTTTAAAAAAATAAAAATTTTTAGTAGTGGTTGTCAAATCGTCACAAACAATTGGCACTTAATTTTAAAATTTGTCAGTAAAATAACGGCGGTTTTTAAGCCATAAACCATCGTAAAAATAAAGAAAAGTAGATGACAAAAATAAACAAACAGCGGCGGTTTTAACCGTCATAAAATCACTTTGCGGCAGTTATTCCGATGGTTTAAAAAAGCATCAGTATAGATATAGCGACACAGACTATTATGAAAAATTAAAAACCGTCAGTAATACTAACCAGAGGTGGAGTGAGACCTGGGCTTGACTGAGAGGGAGAGGGAGAGAGGTGGAGGCAGAGAGAGAGTGGGGAGTGGGAGTGACATTTAGGGTATATTTTTTTTAATTTTGTTTACATATATATATATATATATATATCTGTGTGTGTGCATGTGTTTGTTATTAATTTTATGATAACATCATTTTCCACATAAGATCATTTTTGTCATGTCATCTATATATATAATGGTCAGTTTGCCATGTCAGCATTTTTTATGCTCGAATTGACCAAAACCTGTTTGAATGGTCATACATGGAGCAGCCAGAAAGGTTCAAAACTAAAGGCAATGAGCACTCAGTGTGCTGGTTGAAAAGAAGCCTATATGGATTGAAGAAAACACCGCGATAGTGGTATAAGAGGTTTGAGTCATTTATGATGAATCATAAATATGGAAGAATCGCCTCTGATCACTGTGTTTATTTCAAGAAATTCTCTGGCGATAATTTCATTATCATCTTGCTATATGTTGACGACATGTTGATCGTTGGCCAAGACACTTCAAAGATTGATCAGTTGAAGAAGGAGCTCAACAAGTCTTTTGCTATGAAGGACTTAGGGCTAGCAAAGCAAATACTTGGGTTGAAAATCTCCAGAGATCCACAAAATAGAAATTTATGGCTATCTCAGGAACAGTACATTGAAAAGGTGTTGGAGAGGTTTCACATGAACGAGCGAAACCAGTTCCTCTCTACTCACAAATCATTTCAAGCTAAGCTCCGGCCAAAGTCCCAAAAGTGTAAAAGAAAAAGCTGAAATGAAGAAAGTATCCTACGAATCCGCAGTTGGTAGTTTGATGTATGCCATGATTTGTACGAGACCAGATATTGCTTACGCAATTGATGTGGTAAGTAGATTTCTTTCCAATCCCGGAAAAGAACACTGTGCAGCGGTAAAATGGATTCTCATTATTTAGAGTCCATTAAGAGAGACTTGGAAATAGGATTAGTATCCTTGAGGAAGATTTTCTTGAAAATATAAAGGTGTGTTAAATTTGGGGGGGAAATGAAATTCCTTAAGAGATGAGGAATTTAGAAAGGGAATGAATATTTACTTAGAAACATATGAATGACATTTGTGTACAGAATGATAGGGCGAAAATAATCCGCTCGAGAATAAGATAAATGGTCTCAAATTTTGAGAGATACTAGATGTTTGGTAGGTGTTGATGTCTATTATTACTAACACCAAATAGTAAAGAAATGAAGATGAATGGTGTTGATTACAACATCATTGGTGAGAAGTTTAGACATTGGTTGTTTACTACGAATGTCGGTAGGATAAATATTCTTTATTATATGGAATACGATGGTGAAGGATGTGTGGTTGAGAATCAAAGGTGAATAAGTTATAACCATATGAGAATGAGTTGCATATTCAAGAGTTTATTTAGAGAATTTGAAATAATAATTGTGGATAGAGGGGGAGGGACTGAATACCCCTATAAGTTAAATGGAGTTTATCAAGACATCAGAGCGCACACTAGCATAAACTAGTTGGTTTGGTGAACAAATAGTAACAAGGTGAAATTATTACTGACATTGAAGATTCGGGGAAGGCAAAGGTATTCGCTCGGAATCTTTCAGAGATAGTGGAGATTTTGTGTTACAATTAAAAGGGATTTGGGTGAAGCAAAATCGCACGGATGTTTTAGAACATCACAAAGGATGTTGACACGTCATGAGTAGCTGAAAAAGGCTAGGATGCTTTAAGGGAATACACGTTTGTTCAAGGTTACCTAGGGTTGTAAGAGTTACAAGAAACGTGTTAGGAATTTGGACTATATATATATATGGAAGGGAAACCAATGTGAATGACCATATCACTGAGGAAAATGACGAGTGGAGAAAACACCCAGGGTTGTTCAATGAGAGTGCTAGAGGAGTTTGCTTCCAGCCATGAATAACCTCCTCCACATTACAGAACGATGAGAGAACCTTCATGTGTTAGAATGACGATCACTTTAAGAAACCTAGAAGTCAATTTGGGTGCTTTGGGATGTGTGATTAGAGCATCGACCACGTTTAATGGTGGGGAATGAGATGTTAAGGAGGAGTGTGCTCGACTTATGCTTCATAAGTTGAGGAATGAGCATTATGTGCAAATAGCGGGCTACAACTATGAGAAAAATAGCAACCTGGAGATCCAACAACAGGAGACTCGAAGACTCCAACGTGAGGTTGTACGTCTAAGAGAGGAGAACTGGGGACTACGATATGAGAATGAAATATTGGAAAGTCAGGTCCGGCAATCCAAGAGGCTTGAGGAAGATCCTGAAAAAGAATCTAAGGAAGAATCGGTGTTTGAGGACAAATATTGTATAACATGAAGTTAGTTGCATGTGGTCTAGGTTATGTATGAAAATAAAGCTCACAGAGTCAATATTAGTGTAAGTGTATGGAACATGGGTCTTAGCAGTAAGAACCCTTAATATTTGAGTTTGACCTTGTAGTGGGAAAATGTATTGAGTTTGTATGTAAATTTTTTTATATATATATATATATTATGATGATGATGATGATGATGTTCAAAAAGTTGAAGTATGCTTTACAAGTCCAAGGATGCTAGTAAAGTTAAAGACAAATCCAAAAAGGATTCTAAATAGTCTGATGATGATGATGATGATGATGGTAGAAATAGCACGGTCAAGTGGAGTTACTTAATTAATAGGGAAAGCTATATTGATGTGGAGAATGAGGGATCAAGTGATATCATGAAGAGGATAAGTTCCATGTGGATTTTAAGATCGAGGATGGGTCGACATGCATCCAATGAGTTGTGCAAACTTAGGGATTTAGGAAAGTTTGCTAAATTTTGGGGATGAAATTTGTTTATGGGGGAAAGGATGTGAAACCCCGACCCAAAAATATTAAGTTCGGTTAAATTTTGGGTTATAAGTTATTGGGAATGGATTCAAAGAGGTTACAGACCATTCGAGTTGTATAAAATGGCAAAGAATTATTTTTGAACTAGGTTCACTAAAAGGGTCATAAATTTTAGCACAAATGTCTATTTCAGACTCATAATATATCAAATTGAAGCTAAGCCCATGACAGAGTTAGAAAAAATAAGGCCACATGCCTAGGATGTGCAAAAGTTCAGCCAGGAGTGCCCAGTCCAGTGGTCCTCAGGGAACTGAAGACTAGTTGCGCCTAGGCACACCTCCTACATGCCTAGGCACAACCTGAGCTATTAAATGAAGTTACCTGAGCCAGTTTTGCCATTTTTTAGAGAAGCTTGATTTTAGAGAGAGAAAGAAAGAGAGATTCTTGAGATATTATTGAAGATTAAGGCTTGGATTGAAGATTCAAGTAAGTTTTTCTAGTTTTGGTAAATCTAGGGTTTTTTTAGATTTCATTTGATTCTAAAATAGGTGGAATGTATGACTTAGATCTGTTGATTCTGAGGTTATTTATGATTGTTTTACTAGATTTGGTCATTGGTTTAGGTTGAGTTTCAAATTTGGGTGGAATTTGGAGGATTTGGTGAAATCCTAGAGAGAGAAGGTATGTCTCTCTTGATTTGTGATTAACTTCATGTTGTTATGGTATATGGATGTTATTGATATGATTATATGAGATTGGTTTATTGAAATCGATAGGTTGAGAGAATGGGTCGAAACACTAGTTTTTGGAATTTGAGTTGGTAAGCTTTTGCTTGGACAATGAGGTGGGGATTCTAGCTCAATCTTTTCATTTCATTCTTGATTATTCAAAAATGCGGTCGTTATTACTCATTGGTCGCCATATTTGTGTTCCTCCTTAATTGCTCTCTAAGGTGGAACGAACCTAGGGTTATACTTTGAAATGCCTAAATCTTTAGTTGCATAACCTTACGAATGCTCGGTCATATATCGACATGAATTGATCTTGTCATGCAGCATGAGTAGTTACTATATGTATATAGTGATTATATATATATATATATATATTTGGTCATAACATGTCATGTGTTTTACATTAGAGCCGCATAGGAAGTTTTGAGTATGGACTTGAAATTCTTGTAGATTGATTGAATGTCATGTGGGAGGAGGGTTGGGGGAGTCGGGCTTGGTTCCAACTGGATGAGACCCACATGAGGCAACATACTGAGACCCCAAGGGGGTTGGTTCAAGGAACTCGAGTCAGTATGGACAAGACTGAAATCTTGTGATTGGTCATGTTCCCTTTTGAGTCAATAGTGGCGGTGTTCACTGATTTTGAAATGAGGAGACGGATGCCGAGGCATCATTCCGTATGGACTCTCGGTTGGGAACATGATTGCAAATTGATGAGTATTTGTTGTGATGGTTCATGGTCATGAGCATATTGTTGCATTAATGATTCTCTTAAATTCAGCTATTAAAATGTTGCATTCTTACCCCTACTGAGCTATTGCTCATCCTATTTCTTTTCTTTATCCTTCATGTGAGACTGGTGCTGAGAACTAGGCTGTGGATCAGTAGGAGTCGGCTTGACATGGATGGCCACCCTAGGAGCACTAGGATTCATAATTGATATATTGGAACTTGTTAGTTGTTGAGTACATTTAGTACTTTTATACTGTTTAATGCTATGTTGTTAAATTCCATTTTGGTATGTTAGATGGAGCATCGGGAGTGTATGCCGTGTGATCGGTACTCCCGTACCTGGATGATGGACCATGGGTCCGGATTTGTAGACTTTGATAGTCTTTGTTGACGATATTGATGTGATTATGTTTTGCATATTATTTGTATGTGATTAGGAGGCCTAAGGCCCAACCTAGAGTGTGAATGTGGTTAGATGGCTAGAGGCGCTTCTATGCTGCGGAATTGCCCTGAATTATTATTGATTACATTTCTTGTATAATGTGTTATGTGACTCTAGGTTGGCACCCTCCGATATACGGGGAGGTGCTGCCAGATTTATGTTAGAATCCGGGGTTAGGATGATGTTTGGCGAGGTCCGTAGTGAAAGAGTGCACATCTAAAGAGGCACTCCCGGCGGGGTTAGGATGATGTGTAGAATCCGGGTCGGGATGTCACGGTAACATATAGCGAGCCTACTTCAGATATTCTTAAACCATCTTGACAAGTCAAAATGAATGATATCCAAGATCTAATCCCATGAAAACACAAGCGCAAATAAAAAAATGAGTTAGAGTTGGATACATGGTTGTTGGAAGTTGCTGCACTCAGACACTTTTGATGAAACAAATGCTTCAGAACTATGGATTGAATCAGGAAAGTATGACCGTATTTATTTTTGATAATATAAGTGTGGTTACATTTCAAATTCTTGAACCGAGCATATAGAGTTTCATCATCATTTCACCCATCAATTGGCTAATATTTTTTCAAAACCCTTACACAGACAAAGGCTTTTGTTCCAAAAAAAGCACTAGGGTTGATTACAATAGAATAGATTTTCAAGTAGCTTGAGGTAACATGTGTGTGAGATATATGATTTAATTCTTGATTTATGATTCAAGCATTGATTGTTTGATGTTACCTCTGAATGTGTTTAGTGTTAAATGGCTAATCCGTTCATAAAATTGAAAAGATAATGTTATTAGTCATATATTGTTTTTCACAAATCTCTACTTGTGAAGTCTAATTGACATAATGCTTGAAATTTGTCTTGATAGGTCTATTGAACAGTTCTTTGGGAAACTTGATGCTAACAATACAAATGGAAAGGGCTACGTTAAAGGCATTTAAAAAATTAAATAAATAAAAGGACCTACCTAAGATTAAAAAGGTATGTATCTCTTGAAATAAAGTGAGCTACCTAAGCTTAAAGGATAAATATCTCTTGAAATAAAGGGAGCTACCTAAGTTTCACTGTGAAAGCCACCATGAATTCAAAGGTTTCACCTTTTAAAATAAAGGGGGATATCTTATGTGTTGCTTGCATGTATATAAAAGTATCAAGGGATCTAGATTTGACAATCTATGAAATGTCAATTTCTTGTATTATGTGATATCTTGATCTAACAAGTTTTTGAGATTCACACACAGATGCACTTGAACGAATAACATGCATCAGATTTCAAGGACATGATAAGAGAGTAGTAAGTCCATTTCTTGAACACATCGAATGTTAACTATTTCTTATTATTGTTTTAATTCTTTTGATTGAGTATCAAAATCTACAAAGTTCCATCCTTGAAACCAATTTCGCTTGATTTCCTCTTCTATTTGGATTCTCTTTATGTGTTTTTAATTCTTTGGGATGACCTAGTTATGTTCAAGGTGAAAATATTTTTCAAGTTTGTAGGTCAAATGTAACCTCAATTACCTCATTTTCTTAGCAATTTTGAGAGCCCGTTTTTGACAATTTGTGGGTCAAAAAGGTGGAGAAAAGATTTTGAGGGGCAGATAATATAATGAGGTGAACTTTTTATGTTCTTGATTACTGATTTAAGGGGAGTATGTGTTTATACTATTATGCTCAATTTTTGGTGTGTGGAAATATTTGTGTTGTGCAGTTATTTTGATCCCACAATTGTCAAGGGGAGATTGTTGATATATAAAAAGTATAATTATGACAATTCTGTGATAATCTAATTTTCCATGGATTTTTAATTGTTGTGCATGGATTACGTTAATTGTTTGCATGAATTCTGGTAATGGTGTTTTAGGAACAAAATGAATTAGATGCACAATAAGTGATGGTGACGTGTTATTATTGTTTTCATGTTGGTTTAAGTTACTGTCTTTTAACTCCTACTGAATATGTGTCTCATATCACGTAGAGTTTTTGTGCATGAATGATTCCCATCACTTGGAATTTTGCTTTATCTACAATTGATTACAGGAGATAAATGATTGACATCTCTTCGAGTTATGCTTTATCTACAATTGGTTACGGGTGATAACAATCAGATCTTATCATGATAATTCATGGCTTGACTTTTGCACTTTATAAGGGACACACATGAAAGTTGAAGGTGGGGAAGCAATTCCAAAGAAAAGTCTTATGCCCATACACATGAGCTTGAGTTGTTGTCGTTATTCTCTCAAATCTTTTTCTAGCAAATTTTGAGATGATTCTTGTGAATCTTGAATGTTTGAGTAAAGAGAGAATTGTAGTGAAGTATTTATATTTTGAGTCGTGAAGTCTTTTGGAGGCGCCAAAAGCAAGCTCTACCTAGGTGGGGTGTTGAGTTGAAACATACACTGAATGGGATGTACGATCAATATCTTTAGGTCAAAAATAGGGTTGTACTCTTGATTCGTGATTAGTGAAATGTTTTTTAAGGTTGGTCGCTCATAAACTTGAGGTTTTTCCCAAGTTGGATTTTCCTTGTAAAATTGTGTTGTTCTTATTTCTTTTATTTTCTGTATTTTAGTTTCAATATTTGTTGGGCAACGATCTTGGTGAGAGACACCAAACTTTCACATCATATTAATGGGGACACATTATTAGCTAATAAAAAATGTATATATGATCAATATTATTCCAACGACGTCAATAACTCTAATCTCAAGCCTCAAGATACAGTATTTCCGGATAAAATTATAAGAAGGCCTTTGGGTTTTTGCAATTAGGAAAAATTATTAATATCAATGGCCGGCCAAAAACTCTTTTATAAAATAAAATAAAAAAGAGGACGAAGTAAATTATAATAAAAAATAACCATCAATTGAATTCGATTCATTCACCTTCGACCGTCGCGACTAAAGTTTAACGAGCAGCGGCAAAGACACGGAGGAGCGAATGATCGCCGATGGATTTTCTGTGAAGTTAGAGAGGACACTTATGTTACCATCGGGAGGGTTTTACCTGGGTCTTGGGGTTATCTTCCAAAGCCCGATGTCTATTAGTAGGATTAAAGTTGCTAGCGTGATCTTATAGTTATAGTTGTAGTTATCCCTCAGATCTCTTCAAAATAGATTTTTTCATAGTTTTTTAATGTTACTAGGTATGTTAGTGATTCTAATGTTATCATATGGTTGATTTTGATGAAAAAATAATAATAATTCTTAAATTCTAAACTATGAAAAGAAGAAAGGACGACGCAGAATTACTTGGCTAAACAGAATTATCGAAAACTAGCTCTTTGCCACTGCTATGGGCCGCCAATGTTAAAAGCTATCAACACTGATAAACTAGTAATCACAGCAAGCCAAAATAAGGCTGATCCTACAACTGACCAATTTTTGAAGGGGCATCAAAACCACAGTAAAGTAACCAGGTGGAAGTTTATGGATCACGACATAAAACAAAAAACAAAAGTTATGGTGATGGTACCTCTAGAAGATTTCTAACTATTGCTAGAATGAGAGGGCATAGACCCAGTATCTATGCCCTGTGATATAGGTATTGTGGACCCTATACGCGAGACATCATCCGAAACTTTGGAACTTCCCTCTTCAGATGCCACTATCCCTTGAAATTCCTCACTCGCGATCAAAGCTGTTAGACCATCCATAAATGATTCTTTATCTGAACCATTGGAATATTCAATCCCTTCCCTCACATAGCTAGCATTTGATTCATCATCGAAGCATCGACATCAAAGGATTCTGCCTCACTCCTGTCATCTTCCTCGTCCTTAACATAGGCCTTATAAGTCAGTCGACGTAATATCTCACCAGAAGACTGCTGGGTTTCAATATCTCATACACAGCGGAAGTTTAAATTTTTATTGAAACCCTCCAGAGAATCCATGTGAAAGGGCATAAATCGGTGATGAGAAGTTACCTCTTGAAGTGCAGAAAACAACCGATTGCTTGGCTTGAATGATCCGAATCAATCCGCGCTATCCAACCGAACAGCACGCCTCTATGGTATCCACACGAACAAGCCAAAGATCGCCTCTTCACGTTATGCTAGTAACGAGGAGAAGAAGCTCCAATCCGTTTTTCCTCTCAACTCACCAAGAAGTGCGGCACACCAAGAGTTGTGTGTCTTCCTAGGGTTACACTCACCCTAAATATTTCGTGAGTCAAGTAAAAACCGAAAAGGCCCAAATCTCCTTGAAGAAAAAGCCCACGTTTTTTGGACTCTTGACCATGTTCAATTAATCTTATTAATTAAACCGGTAATGGACCTTACATAAAGCCCTAAGCCCAAACGTAATATGTTATTCTTAAATAACATAATCTTTGACTTATTCTATGTGTGTGACCCTATAGGTTCTCGTTATGTTAGCAGTGAAACTAAAATCATATTCTAGCATCACAAACAATGAGAGGTATCTAGCAACACATCATTGTTACCCAAATAACGAGAATGTCAATGATTCGACATAACCTTTATTTATGACCAATTTATATGTAGTCCCTTTGTCCTTAATATCTTGATTAACATCGAGGCATGGAATGTGTCATCCTCGTATATGTTAATCTATGTGTTTCTTGATTCCGAGTAGACTATTAAAAACAAACGAAATCAATATCACATATTGATTCATTTGAGCACGGCAATGCATTTCTAAGTCTCACTCAATCAAGGGGCCCACAGATATCACAACTGTTATATAGAAGGGACAAATACCATCTAGGTCACTCACATCCCTCCACATGATTCGTGATATACCCAATCACTGACTTTATAGCCAACCCTTTTACAAGTGACGTTAGACAGTATCAAAGTGTATAACTCCTCTTGTTGGGAACCGTAGTGATTTCAGGTTAAAGGAAAACATATATCATTGTCACTATGAGAATAGCTTATGACATTCATATAACAATCCATGCAGTATTCTCATGTTGGGTCTGTCCAGTACTTCCCGTTCTCTAACAAGTACCTATGTATTGATTTGATATCTCATATCCATGACTCGCAAGATTTAGTCATCAATCAACGTACATACTAGTCTCAACGTATTAATGTTATCCCATTTAACAATAATACTCGGCTAGGGACATTTAGGAATAGTGTTCTATATACATCTATGAAGATCTCACGTTCAAGTCACACACTTGAAGTCTCATAGCATCGAACCAACTATTCTAGGGGTATTTATCATAATCATTTATATAGTGCAGATAAATAATTCATAACAAATAAAATACCTCAATATAACATAATAAATGTATGCTAATACAATCATCCCATGATTGGCTCCTAGAGCATACACCAACAAAGATCCCTTTCTGAACAGTCCCAAACCTCCTCGCAAGACCACAATACTGTCCGTTGGTACAATATCTTCAAGTGATCCTAATTCAACCTGGAAACAGTATTTCAACAAATTAAAATAAAGGAAAAGATGGGGCGCTCCTATCCCTTTGTGGTCATTGATGAACAGAAACATATCATGCTCGTCGCTTTCATCTAGCCAACTGACAATCTGCATTAGTGGCCAAATGGCCAAAATCTACTAAATTAGAAGCCCCAATCTGCATTTAGTCCATGAGTGAGGGAATTTGTTAGATTTTGCACAGAAGGAATATTATCCCAAGTAAGCACAAGGCCCCCACGACATCTAAAATGTACACAAACCTTACCCACCACATAGTATGAATATTAGGGACAGCGACTTGAATCCTTAAGAGAAATTAGGTGGAACCTTTTCCAATGAATTTATCTGGATTCAAGTTCATAAAGTTTGGCAATGTTTCACACTACCTAATCAGCCGAGAACAACTCCTTCCCCTTCATATGGGCTTTAGACTGTTTGGTTCACCAACAGTTTAATTTGCTACTCAAAAGTGACAAGTTCCAATCATGAAAAATGTCATCAATAAACTCCTCTTAAATATCCCCCAAATTTGCCTCAAAACAACCTTGTCAATCAACATCCTCATTTTAGGCAACACAGTCCAAACCCCAATCAGTCAAAATCCAAGACTGCGATGTTCAGCTCCCCAATCACTTGGGGAATGTGCCATCACCCAAGAACCAGACGCCATGAAATTCTAAACAATGCAGAAGATGCCATGAGAGGAATCGGTACAGTACCAACGTGATGACGTCAAAAAGGTGTCAGTACCAAGAAGACGATCAGTTGGTCAAACCTGTAGTCATGCATAGATACCGAGGATGAATATCGTTCCAAGAATCCGACCAGCTAGGCAAGGCAGTCCTGGTCGATCAGCCAGGCAGTCTGTCAGCTTACCAGCCAGGCAGCTTATCGGCCAGGCAGTCAGGCAGCTTACCAACCAGGCAAGATTTCTAAACATGCAGGTCCTTCCAAGGAACCGACCAGCCAGGCAGTCCTACACAATGAACAAAGATGAGCTAAAGGCCGCACCAGAGGTTGTCCTCTGGTGTTGGCGCTCCGACACTCAAGTCAGTTCGTATTATGAAATCAAGCGTGCTCCTCAGACTGGAGCTCTATCTTCATTAGAGTTCAAAGATTGTGATTAGGAAGATAATACCTGACTTTGAGAGTTTTATATAGGATTTAGAGTCATTATTAACCTGGGTCCCCTAATTATTGTTGGGGGTTGCAATTGAATGTTTTTCACCTTGGTAGGTCCATGTGTTTCACTATACCGAGGAGGTAACCTCGGTAGGGCATTTCTGCCCAGCGGCTGCTTACCGAGATGACTTCCTGGTGAGGCATGGAAGACTTGTTGAGCCCAATATAACATGTGTCAACATATTATTGGTGGGGGTATTTTTGTAATATCAATTGCCCCCAACTCCCTTATCGAGGCGGCGTTCTGCGCAGATCAATGAGGGGAGTAATTATGCCATGCCATTAATAGTGAGAGAACAACCCAGACCCTTAGATCAGCGATCCATGTTTGCGCGGCTTATTGGCCATCTGTTTCTGGCCGTTGATCTGAGGTCGGTCATCTGCTATATAAGGGCCTGAAGAACTGGTCATTCCACACATGTTATAAACGTTGAGAGCCTATACCGAGCTATCGTACATACCGAGCAAGAAAACATTCAAAAAATTCCAAGTTACCGAGCATTCATCGAGGTAAGACATGTCTTCCTCTAGTTCTAGCACATCTTCCATATCTGGTTTCTCAACCTCTTCTTCTGATAGTGACCGAGCAACCACCTCTACCAATGAGGTAGTTATAACTCAGAAAAATCGTCCTTCAATAAAACCAATTTTTGTAGAGTCTTCCTCGATAGCTTACCCTGTAGAGTATGCCCCTCATGATCTACCCCCTCCCAATGAGAGGGGTGGAGGTACTGATGCCAGCACCAATGAACCGACCTACCTTACTTGTGACCTATCAAATAGTTATAAAGAAGAACTAGTAGCTAAATGTGGTGTCCCCTACCCATACCGACGTGTGGGTAAGGGTGAGTCTCCATTTCACACAAACCAAGGTGAGTTTGCCATCTCACTTAGGTCTCTTCAAGCAGGTGCTAGGATTCCCTTCCCACCAGCCATAACCAGTCTTCTCCGTTGGTTCAATCTTTCTCCAGCCATTCTGGCACCAAATTCCTGGCACTTTCTGGCCAACCTTCTGTGCCTTTCTCACAGACACCATTTCGGTATCTCTTCCTCGGTCATTCAACACCTTTCTCTATTGTGCCATCTTCCAAACTCTCCTGGCCTCTTTTACCTAAAACTCAAGCCAGGACTTAAGATTCCCTTGTACAATCAGTCCATCAAAAGATGGAAAAATTCATATATTTTTGTATGAGTTCCTCTTCCTCAAGGAGAGAAACTTCCTTTCCGTACCACCTGGTCGGTACCCTTTACCGATCAGTTCAACCATCCTCCCCAATTGAAGGGTGAGGAATTAAAATTATACGAAGCCTGGAAGGAACTCCTTATCGTTGGGGCTGATACCGACATGAGATTCAGCCTGCATGACTTCTCGGTTTCTAATTTTTGTTACGGATCTCGGCAAGGTTTGCTTTTTTTTCAATTTTTCAAGATTTTTTATTATCATCACTGATCGGTATTTATTTGACTTTTGGTGATGCCTTGCATATATGGCTGACTTGTCTGAGTACATGGCGATGAACGCGGCCCCTGCTCCTCGGCAACAAAAGAGGAAGAAGCCCTCTAAGGGAAAGGACCCGAAGAGGTCTCGTGTAGGTGTCATAGGGGAGACTAGGGCAGCTGAGATAGCCCTAACTGGTGCGACCACATCGGTCACTACTGTGACTCGGTGTGCTCCTTCTCCTCGGCTAGGAACTCCTCGGCCTGTGGTTCCTCAAATCCCTGGCCAGGTAAATGATCCCCCTTTGGGACCAATTATCGAGGAGGACTTTGCTAGACATGCTCCCTAGTGGGATGTCAATCAGACTGATAGGGTGGTCAATCCAAGAGTGGCTACCGAGATGCTGAAGCATTTACCTACCCTGGCAGACTATGACAGAGTGTCTAGTCTAACTACCATGGAGCATCTAACACAGATGAACTCCTTCTTCATGCAGGTATGAGTTCTTGCTCTTGAGCTCGGTATCTTGATTTTTATGTATAATTTTTCTGAACTCTTTTTTTATTGCAGACTGTTGTGCACCTCTCTGCCCTTCCCTCAAGCATTACTCGGTTTGCCTATGAGGAGACCGTGTAGAGGGAGAGAGCTGATGCTGCCGCATAGCGTGCCACCAAGGCTAAGAACGAGCTGAACTTGGTGAAGGTGGAGATGGAGGAAATGCTGCAAGCCCATTCTGCTCAGCTTGAGAAAGCTGCTCAGCAAAGGAAGGAATTGAGGGAGAGAACATGCTCTTTAGAGCGCAAATTGAAGAATGCTGAGGAGACCTATCAACGACTCCTCGATGATGCCGAGCAGCAGACTATCCAAAAATTCAAGGACTCGGAGGAGTTCAAAGCTGCCCTACTAGAGGAGGGATTCCATGGCTTCCGTGGTGGTGTTAAGGAGTTTAGGAAGTTGCTCTTCAAGGCTGGTCTAGATTCCTCCATCCTGACCCCCTTATGCCCTTCTCTCATGGGAAGGGATCAGCTTGAGGACTCCAAGTCCAAGGAGGAGATCCTTGAGCCCTTTAGGAAGGCTGAGCAGAGAAGGAAAATGTGACTTGCGGAGACGGACTTCTCTGAGGAAAAAGCGTCTGATGAGGAGGTGGAGGCAGTGGAAGAGGAGATCCTGGAGGTTGACCTGGATGGACAAAACCAAGCTCCTTTCCCCATTGCTGAGACAACCGAGGAGGGTCCTTCAGCTTTGGCAACAAATGTGCCTTCTACCGAGGATTTTGGCTCTGGCATCCCTCCTGCAGTTGTTTAAATTCTTTTTTGTATGGGCTTTGCCCTTTTTGTTGTTCTCCTTTCTTGTAATGAACTTTTTTTTTATCATTAGTGAAACATGCCTTTTTGTTACTCGGCAATTCAGACTCATTCATGTATATTCACTTGATCGGTAGACCGACCATCCACTTTAGCTTTAAGACTTTCATGAGTCTTAAAAAGAAATTAAATAGCTTTCTTCAGAAGAGGTACCATCCCGGTCGGTAGTCCGACTGGGGTTCTGGGACCCTTTATGTTGAGGACTCAAGTCTTCATAGTTGCCTGGATACTATCCTGGTCGGTAGGCCGACCAGGCTTATAGTAATGCATTAAATATATTTTGGGAAAGAGACCTTAGCCTTTATTTATTCACACATGTTTCAAGCTGAAAAACAAATGCATTAAATAGAAACATCATTTATTATAATAAAGCCCTACACATAGTATCTTCGAAGATTGTTCACATTCCAGGGTCTCATATCCCCGGGCCTCGCTGGATCTTCGATCTTGTATCTGCCTTCCTTCAAAATCTTCACAATTTGGTAGGGCCCTTCCCAGGTTTCACCTAGCTTACCTGGGTGTTTTCCTGTAGTATATACCTTTCTCAGTATGAGGTCTCCTACAGAGAACGTTCTCTTCCACACTCGTCTGTTATAGTACTGAGCTGTCCTTTGCTTGTATGCAGCAGTCCGGATCCTCGCATTCTCCCTTGTCTCTTCTAGAAGATCAAGGTTATTGACTAGTAGCTCATCATTCATTGATTCTTCAAAATTGGCGGTCCTCAATGAAGAGACCCTAATCTCGACCGGGATAACTGCCTCGGTTCCAAATGATAGGGAGAATGGAGTTTCACCTGTCAATGTCCGGGGTGTAGTACGGTATGACCACAACACACTAGGTAACTCTTCAACTCATCTCCCTTTTGATCCTTCCAGCCTTGTTTTCAAACCCTCCAGGATGGTCCGATTTGTAACCTCTGCTTGGCCATTAGCCTGAGGATATGCCACCAAAGTAATCCTTAGGTCGATGCTAAGGTCCTCACAGAACTTGTGCATTTTTTTACTAACAAACTGTCTTCCATTGTCTACCACCAGGGCCTGTGGCAAGCCATACCTACAGACAATAGTTCTCCATATAAAGTCCATCACTTTCTGTTCTGAGATTGACGCCATTGGCTCTACCTCTATCCATTTAGTGAAGTAATCAACAGCCACAATAAGGTTTCTCCTCTGTCCGGCTGTTTAGACTAATGGTCCAAGGAGATCCATGCCCCATTGTGCAAATGGGCAGGGGTTTTGCATGGGGATAATGTCAGAGGAAGGTACTCGTGACACGTTTGAGTGTCTTTGACACTTATCATACTTTTGCACGAGTTTCTTGGCATCCTTCATCATAGTAGGCCAATAGTACTCGAATCTCAACACCTTATGACTTAAGGTCCGGGCACCTATGTGGCTTCCACATATCCCTTCATGCACCTCACGGAGTGCGTAGTCCGCCTCCCTGGGTGCTACGCACTTCAGATAAGGTAGAGTGAATGATCTCCTGTACAGCTCTCCCTAGATCAGGGTATACCGAGCTGCTCTTTTTCGGAGGCTTTTTGCCTGGTTGCGAACTTCAGGCAAACTTCCATCCTCCAAGAATTTCCTGATTGGATCCACCCAACTTGGCTCATGATCCACATTAATATCCACCATCAATGTTTGCACTTCAATGCTCTTTTGTGACAGTATTTCCACTTGAACTGAAGTGGGCACCTATACTGAGGAGGCAGATGCCAATCGTGCTAACACGTCGGCCCTTGAGCTTTTCCCTCTGGGTATCTGCTTGACCTCTACCTTTGGTATCCTCTCCATCAGTTCCTGTACTTTCGCCAAGTACTTGATCATACTTGCTCCTTTTGCATCATATTCTCCTTTGATATGCTCGGTGACCAACTGTGAGTCACTATGAACGATCAAATTTTTAACTTCCAGCTGCTCAGCAAGGCTTATTCTTGCCAATACCGCCTCATATTCTGCCTCATTGTTTGAGGCCTTGAAGTTGAATCGCAAGGAATGTGCCATGGTCATGCCTCCCAGGCCAAGCAGGAGAATGCCAGCACCACTGCCTTCCTGGTTGGATGATCCATCCACAAATAATTGCCATTATTCAGGTACAGTGTTGGCATTGTCCTGGTTGGTCTCTCTGTAACATTCAATGATAAAATTAGCCAAGGCTTGTGCTTTAATAGCTTTCCTCGGCTGAAACTTGATGTCAAACTCTCCCAATTCAATAGCCCACTTACTAATCTTCCATAAGCTTCTGGCTTTTGGAGGACATGTTTTAGTGGCTGGTTAGTCAAGACAATTATTGTATATTCTTGGAAGTAAGGTCTTAGCTTCCTTGTTGCTACCATTAATGACAGAGCTAGCTTCTCAGCATAGGAATACCTTGTCTCTACACTAATCATAACCCTGCAAATGTAATACACCGGTCTTTGCACTTTGTCTACCTCACTCACTAGCACTGCGCTGACCGCATGTTGTGATACTCCTAGGTAGAGGTACAAAATTTCACCTTCCTTTGGACAAGTCAAGAGTGGAGGCTGACCTAGATAGTCTTTAAGATTTTCAAAGGCAAGTTGACATTCAGGTGTCCATTCAAATTCCTTGGCCTTTTTTAATGCCTGGAAGAATGGTCTGCATTTGTCTCCAGACCGAGCAAGAAACCTCCCTAGTGATGCTGCTCGGCCTGTCAGCTGTTGAACTTCCTTGGCATTCTTTGGTGGTTCCATCTGAAGGATTGCATGCACCTTTTTGGGATTCATCTCAATCCCCCTGCTTATTACTAGAAAGCCAATAAACTTCCCAGATGCCACTCCAAAGGCACACTTTTCTGGGTTAAGTTTCATTCCAAACCGATCAAGTGTATCAAAGACCTTGTGCAGGTCAGTAGGGTGGTCTTCAGCTTTTTTGCTCTTTACCACCATATCATCCACATAAGCCTCCAAGGACTTTCCTATCTGATTTTTAAAAATATGGTTCACCAACCTTTGGTACGTGGCTCCAACATTCTTTAATCCGAATGGCATTACCTTATAGCAATATGTCCCCTCATGGGTGATGAATGATGTTCCTTCTTGGTCTTCGAGATGCATCTTTATCTGATGGTACCGAATAGGCATCCAAGAAGCGGAGGAGTTGATATCCTGAGGTACCGTCTACCAGCTGATCAATCTTTGGTAATGGGTAGCTATCTTTAGGACATCAAGACTTATACCAGGCATCTCATCAGCACTCCATGCAAAAGTACCTACACTCCTAAGTAGCAGTTCAGTGATCTCCTTGGTCAATCCTTCTCCAAGTTGAGATCCAATGTAGAATTTCCTTTCTGAGCCAACCATGATCTCGACTTTCCTCAATTCCTCCACGGGAGTAGGTTTAAACACATGCTCTTCTGCCCTCATATCCAGGCTGCCTACCGAGACCTTCTCCTTTCTCCTATCTTTGAGATCAGTGAAATAGATACTGCGGGAAGCCTTCTGATTCCCCTTAACTTCACCAACTCCTTTCGAGGTGGGAAACTTAATCTTTAAACAATAGGTTGAGACCACAGCTCTTACCCTGTGAAGTAGTGGTCTTCCTATGATGGCATTGTGTGAAGCTTTCACATCAACTACCACCATATGCATCACTGTCTTGGGATGTGTTCCCTGTGTGACTGGAAGGGTTATCATTCCTTTTGGTATGGCTGACTCTCTTGTGAACCCATACAAGAGTACTGAAGTTGGCTTTAGCCTCTCCTCCGTAAGCTTCATAGCTTTGAAGGTGTGTTAGAACAGGATGTCTGCTGCGCTCCCGTTATCAATCAAGATTTTCAAGACGTTGAAGTTGGCGATCACTGCCTCAACTACCAAGGCGTCATCGTGAGGGACTTGAATACCTTCTTCATCCTTCTCTGAAAATGTGATAACCTCCTCATCGCTTTTGATCCTTTTTTCCTTGGTTGGCTGCTCAGTAAGGCGAGCATATGCTCTCCCAGCCGATGTACTTTCTCCACCTGCTGCTAAACCTCCAATAATGACACCACAGAAATCAATCGTTCCTGCGGTGCCTCTCTCATACGGAGGAGCATCTTCTTTATTATCTCTCCTTCGCTTTTCCTATCGATTTGCAGTGTACTTCTTAAGGTGTCCTCTTCTTATCAACTCCTCAATTTCATCTTTTAACTGCCTACAATCGTCAGTATCATGACCGTGGTCCTTATGAAACCTACAGTACTTATCTGTAAACTTCCTCTTCTCTGAAGGAGTCCTCATCTCCTTTGGCCATCTAACTAGATTTTGGGCAACAATCTCGTTCAATACCTTAATTTCTTAAGGGAGCATTTAGTGGAGTATATTTACTGAAGCGAGCTGATGGGCCAGTTTGAGACTTCCTAGAAGATTGTTCTCCTCGCCTACTATCCTCCCTTCCTAATCTCTTATCATTGCATGGTCGGCCACCTCCTGACCCACTTAGGCGGCCATTATCACCAAAGCCCCTAACCCGGTCAGGGGAGGTTCGTATTGCAAAATGAGAGGACTTCAATGAATCCGTTGCCTTGATATATTTCTCAGTCCTTTCCAGGAGTTCGTCCATGGACTGAGGTGCATCAGTGCATAATGAATTGCAGAACTGCTCATGACGCACTGTTCTGATCAGAGCAGCATTTGCCATAGCAATTTGTACATCTGGGATCTCTAGGCACATCTGGTTGAATCTCCCTATAAAGTCACGAAATGATTCTCCTTTCTCGTGTTCAATCACCATCAAGTCTTGGTTGGTGGTTTTAGGCTTCCTAGCACTTGCAAAACGAAGGCTGAATTTCCTGGACAGGTCCAGGAAGCTGTAAATGTTGTGCCTAGGAAGGTTGATGAACCAAGTCCGAGCAGGTCCAATAAGTGTAGAGGGAAAAGCCTTGCACAAAACTGCATCTGAGGCTCCTCGGCACTCCATCATGGACTTGTATCCCATGACATCGTCATAGGGGTCCTTCTTCTCATCATACTTCTCAAGGTTGGGGAGTCTGAAGTCACGAGGTATGTCTGTTTCAAGAATATCCCTAGACAGGGGAGTCATGGAACTGTCCCACATTTCATCAATGATATTGCGTACCTGCAGGGCTGCGAGCTTGCGATCTACCTCTTGAACATGCTTATTGACATCATCATTGATGTGGGAGTAATAAGTGTTCCTGTGGGTATTGGAGTTTCCTTCTCGGTTCTCATCCCTTCTCTTGCTCCTGGAATTCAGAGAACCAGAGTTTCTATCATCCTCGTCCCTCTCAGTAGACCAAGGTAAGGCTTGCTGGTTAGCCATCATCATTTCAGTGAGGAGCTGCACTTGTTGACAAAGCTAATTAAACCGAGCAGCATTGATGGGAGGACCAGCTGCCTCCTGTGGTGGTACCTGGACGTTTCCTCCTTCTTAGACCTGAGGTGCGTCCAAGGGTACCTCATGCCTTGCAATATTTTCATAATCTTGATATTGTTGTTGGGTATCATCTGCCAGATGATGGGCATGTGATGTCTCAGGATCATTCACATTGGTGGTTCTTCTAGGTCTAACCATTGTAAGTAAGGGAACTTAGCTTTGCCATAGACGGTGCCAAACTGATGACGTCAAAAAGGTGCCAGTACCGAGAAGACTATCAGTTGGTCAGACCTGTATTCATGCATAGATACCAAGGATGAATATCCTTCCAAGAATCCGACCAGCTACGCAAGGCAGTCCTGGTTGATCAGCCAGGCAATCTGTCAGCTTACCAGCCAGGCAGTCTGTCAGCTTACCAACCAGGCAGTCCTGCACAATGAATAAAGATGAGCTAAAGGCCGCACCAGAGGTAGTCCTCTGGCGTTGGCGCTTCGACGCTCAAGTCAGTTCGTATTATGAAATCAAGCGAGCTCCTCGAACTAGAGCACTCTCTTCATTAGAGTTCAAAGATTGTGATTAGGAAGATAATACCTGACTTTGAGAACTTTATATAGGATTTAGATCCATTATTAACCTGGGTCTCCTAATTATTGTTGGGGGTTGCACTTAAATGTTTTTCAACTTGGTAGGTCCAGGTGTTTCACTATACCGAGGAGGTAACCTCGGTAGGGCGCGACTGCTTACCGAGATGACTTCCTGGTGAGGCATGGAAGACTTGTTGAGCCCAATATAACACGTGTCAACATATTATTGGTGGGGTATTCTTATAATATCACAACAAATACGATAGAATGGAGTTTTCCATTCATGATGAAAATAAAAGATCTATCATATCTTGTTATTTTGTATATTGTGGTCTAAATTTTTGGGTTCATCGATATAATATAGGACTGAAAGTCTGAAACTAAGACCTAATTCATTTAAAATAAAGACTATTAAAGCAAATTATGAAAATGCAGGTCCGCCTCTGGCATAAAAAGATAAAAATAACTTTAATTTGATATAACTGAAATTGCAAAATCTTCTGGACTCCCCTTTCAGTATCAGAGTGCCAACACTTCAAATGCATCCAGTTTTGGCGTACACAACACTCCATGTCACAGAACCTAGTTTTTGTGGCTTTGTTTAGAGTGCCATATTGAAGGTGCATTCCTGTGAGGGTCATTGTCTTTGGGTACTCTATAGGCATCTAATTTGTTGCCTGAAGAAATCAATGTCTGTTTTATTGAAGAAAAATCCTTCGCCAAGAATATACCACTTCATCGTAAATGTATAAATTGTTTACCTTTATTAATAAGAATGAAATATTAATTACCTCTCCAGTGCCAATGGTGAAATCTGTAAATCCTAGGGAGTCTTTAACCAGGATGTGTAATCTTTGATTTTTAGGATTTGCAGCAAGCATATGAAAATCCTGCCACCAATAGAAAATACTTTTCGATTAGTTAAGGAAATTCTATGGCTTCAAAAGGAACATGAATCTATTAAAAGAAAAATGATGATTGCAGTCTCTTCTTGAATTCATAAACCACAATGAAGAAAGAATAAGAAGCTTCACCTGATTCCAAATTGGCTGACCAGGAGGGCCAATGACGGTGGTTTGGAGTCAGTGGTAGTTCGCCAACTAAGTCCTTGTTTCCTTCCTGGATTTCTCCATATTTGGAATCATTTGCTACAGGACCAACTGTTTTTCCTTCCTGGAAATCTAGAACAATTTTCTTCGGACGTGCTAATTGTCGAGGCAAATCTACGGTGAGAAGTTTTTTCAAAACCTACAGAAACATGGAAAATTTTTCAAAAGATATAAAGTTTCAGGAAAAGCCTGCAAGTGAACTATTATATCAGTTAAATAAGTTGAGCAAGAATAAGAAATTACTTGCAAAGGAAAGGCAAGGTCAATTTAAGCACAAAGCACATAATTAATTGAGTTCAAGTTTAAATTTTCTGAAACAGGTAGTACATAAAAAAATGCAATAATTCTCAATTTCGTTGACACCCCAAAGAGCATAGCATAGATTCTGATTTCCAGTACAAATACAAACAAAAACAGAACCTTAATCGTTGTTGACAACCAACATTACCAAAAGCACATGCTTCAGCATGAAACATATGTACGACTTACAACCAACATTGCCTAGATCATGTACAGCAGTTCCGAACATTGAATTAAAATGTGAAGTAGTACCGCTAACAATGGAAAATTGTACAAGTTCTTTAAGATGTAAATTAAAATTTAGCCAAAGGAGAGCTGAAATTCTCACAAGCTTGTTTTCATTTAGTTTTGAATAGACAACTATTTTTATCAAAGGCATATGTGAGTTGGCTTCCAAAAAAATTCCTCCCAGGTCAAACAAATCAATTAACTAAGCTAGGATCGAACATTATCAATAGTCAAAATCAGCAAGCAAGAAAAGGACTAAAGGAGAACTCTGGTATTGCCTATTGCATATACACAAAAGTGATTAGTTGCTAGAACTTGCCAAGAGTCAGAAATTCACTTACATTGACAGAACTGGGATAGCATTCACTTACATTGACAGAACTGGGATAGCTGATATTGCCAAAGACAAGCATGCAACATGTAACATGAGTACATGACTCGACATACCCATCAAGTTAAACATGCGAAATGGTGATAATTCAAATTTGATCTTTGGAAGTGAAACAAAAGCCCATGAAGCAGCTCCAACCCAAGGCTCTGTTGGTATCAGTCGCAATTTGACCCAAAGTTCCCCATCAATGTCAAAATCTCGAACAGCAACTGGAAGCACCACTCGTAAAGGAGGCCTATTAGGTACCTAGGTAACATATGATACAAGCAGATATAAATCAACCAATGCAAAAAAAAAAACATAATTTAATAGATTATAAGGCCCTAAAGCGATGAAATGTAAGCAGTTACTAGAGTGCACCATTCCAACCTATGTTTGTCGATTGATAAACGTATAGTCTAAGGGAAACTTGCATAGAATCATGCGTCCACAACGAGTTCGGGTTGTCCAATGGCTAATTTAATAACCTGAACCTATTGATTGGGATGCAAAAGGATAGAGCTTGATAATGTATCAAGCAAATTCACGAACACCAAAAGCATAATTGTTGGAAGTTTATTCTCATAACATGAAACCATAAAATCCAAAAGGCTTTTCCTTCCAGTTAGAACAAACAGGTCCTCTTAATTAGAGGTTTAACTGGACTCCCAAACATGATTAACTAAAAATAAGAAAAATGCATTATCCTTCGAGGGCGGGTGAATTTTGAAAAATGGCCGTCAACACTTTGCTTTGTTCAATAAAAAAGAGGCTTGAGTTCACCTCTAGAGATGTTAAATTGCCAAATGTCGGAAAAAGACTGGCATTCTCCATCAAGATGTGATAAACATCCTAGACGAAACAAAATGTAGCAATGATATTCAATTACTAGTGGAATTTATACAAGGCAAGGAAAATGTACAAGAAGTAGAGTTTGAATGGATACCTGACTGCAGAAGTCATCAAATTTTAAAGATTTGACAGAACAAATACTTCTAAAAAGCTCTGTTGCATTGCGAACAGAAATGGTTGGCTTCCCCAAGTTTCTCACTTTTACAGATGCATCAACTAGCTAAGGAAGCTTTCGGAGAAGCAAGGGAATTGATAGATCAGTATCACAACGTAGGTATACGAGATTTTCTGAATGGACCTCCACCTCACAATCACGATTTACTGTCTTAGGAAAATCACCTATAGTGATGGTCAAGCGCTTCAAAGTTGGGATAGCTATCATTGCCTTATTTATAAGAGACCAATGACAGCGGTATAATGTCAGCTCTTCGAGAATTGGCAGGCCAGAAAATAGTTCATTGGTGGAAAGATTTGTCATAAACGTTGCCCGAGAGAGATGTACGGTCCTGAGGCTTACAAAACAATTGGTTTTCGAAGGGAGTTCTAAAATATTGCATGCATCTATTTTCAATTCCCTCAAAGTTTTACAGGTAAACAGACACCGAGGCATATTGAATAGTTCACTTGTAAAGTATGATAGATGAAGCACCTGAACCTGACGCTGAACAGCGGCAGAAATCCACGAAAGGACTTGGAACTTATTAACAACACCATGATATGAGAGGCAAAACATTTCCACGTTCGAAGAATGTAAATGAAGCACTCTTTTTACAAAACTGGCAAAGTTGTTCCACTCATCTTGGTCATCTTCAAAGGGCCCAGAAGCCTCAAATTCTAAATTGGAAACGAAAATCCAAAGGTTCTGCCACCTTTTGGATAGTACACTCGTAGCCACACCATCTTTGGTCTGAAGAAGGGACAGGATCTGATAGAGAAGAACATCCGCAATTCACTAATTCTATCTTTGTTCTCAACCACCTTGAGACCTGCAACAAGCTTCTGTTTCTTCGTGCTATGCATCCTATTAATGGGACACATTATTAGCTAATAAAAATAGTATATATGATCAATATTATTCCAATAACATCAATAACTCTAATCTCAAATCTCAAGTCTCAAGATACAAGCAAAATTAATAATATCAATGGCCGCCCAACAACTCTTTTATTGAAGAACAAAAAAACTGCACAGAGAAAATTCGAAAGCCATAAGTGCACAGAGAAAATCAACAATATATATGTTGTTCGCTTAATTAAGACCTAATTTGATGGGCCTTGCGTCTCAAGTCAGAATCAAATCATGAAAAACAAATTAAAATAGTATGTGGACAGAGAAGATAAAGACTAGTAGCGGCTCTCAAACTGTTATTTTGCGGCCTTGCAAACCAGGAAGTATTAATTTGGGATTGCAAGGGCGAAAGTAAACAAGGGTTCAGATTCACAAAGCCAAATCTAATGGCTAAAACTGCATACTCTTTCTAGTTTCTACTATGGACCGAGCGATCTCACCTCAGGTGCATATTAGATATTTGGTGAATTTTCTTTGCAAAACCCTTCTTTTTCCACGGATTTTGAAGCTCCCGAGGTCTTGCCAGAAGATTTGTTGACTCACTACCAGTATATTTTCTCATACCAGTATACACGGCTTTAATAGCGTTTTTACAAACTTGTTCCTTCCTAAAGACTAGGAGATAAGTATGGGATATTATCACATAATTACGGGGATTAATTTTATTAATCCATTCACAACTAATTAGGAGATAGTTATGGCAATCTTCAACACAAGTTGTATGCCCGGGTGAGAATACAAGTTTTATAAACTAAAGTCATAATAAGTTGATTCATGGTTTTGCCTTCCAAAATTTTTGTGCAAATTGGTGTTTGATTCTTATCTTCACAATTATTTTACTGGATGAATGCTATTATGATTCAATGATTTAGATATAAATAAGAAACTTTAAAAGAATGGGTCACTCCATATAAAGAAAAATTTACAGTAAACACTAATTAGGTGATTATTTTAAAATAAATAAAAATTATAGCTGGAATGAGAATACCAATTGTGAAGGGTGAGAATACTCATTAGGATGAGAATCAAATATCAAATCGCACAAAAATTGAAGAACTAAAATATCATCTCATGCAAAAATTTTGACATACAAAATTATGAATTAAGTTATCATGAATTTAATTTACAAAAGTGGGAATACAAATTTAGGAGCGTAAATATCGCCCCATTCACCTATCCTCAAATAAAATATGCGCCTTTAAGATGTTAACAAGAAGATAGAATTATAAATTACATTATTTTTTATTTTTTAATTTTTATTTCTAGTAACACAATTTCTTATTAACTGCTACCCATAAGAAATGACGTTTAATCTAATTATGTCATATCATGATCATGAAAATTGACGATATCCAACAAAGAAAAAAGGTTAAGCTTGATTATAAACAAAAAGGATATGTACTTAAGTTACGTCATTTCTACTTTTGAGATTTTTTCCATCCTTTTAGAGAAGTGTAATGGGACACTTGATAATGATGCTGAAAATTTTGGAGTGTGCAGAGAGAGTTATTTGAAAATTTTGTATTAAAAAATGTATAAAATGAAAGAAAAAAATTAAATATGGTAGAAAAGTATGAGAGAAATGGTGTTGATACTTGATATTTAGAGTGTTTGTGAATGAAAATTGAAAAAAAAAATATTGAAATATGTGTTTTATTGATATGACTGTATTGAAAGTCGTGTTTTGCTGTAATAGAAGTGAGATCGCGCTGGAAAATTTGGAGAGAGAACCATTGGAGATGCTCTTAAATAATAAGATATGAGACTAGCTAGGGAGGCATATCACTTTATCAATGTACCGACCTGGCCCAGTCACTACTGACATCAACCGAGTCCATGGACCACTACCCATAACCCATCTGGCCCCGCAGGTTATTGGTGAGATTCGAATCAGCGATCTCACCCTTTAACATAGGGAATCCAACCTCCTATTCCACTCATATAAATGCATTTGACAAAAAAAAATACCTCATATGTATTATGGTTCCTCGAATAACGTGACAAACAATGGTGAATTCACGAATTATACACTCTCGAAGCTCTTGCATCTAACCTTCTCTTATCTATAATTAATTAAAAAATGTTGGATTAATTAATTAATTAATCAAGCCATTATAATCAGTCTAATTTCAATTTTAATTAGTTACGTATCGATCGAAGAGTAAATTTGTGGCTCGTTGGACTTGCTGACTTCATTGATTTTATAGCCGATGTCATCCATTTTTTTATTTTCTTTCTATTTCCTTTGAATTTTCCATTAACAAAAACATTGTTAGTGTTAATATTAATGCTTTCATATTGCAGGTTAGGTGATTGATATGAACATATATATGTACATATAAATGTGTGTATGTATATATATATATGTTTGTGTATATATGTTGTACTTACAAGAGAGTGTAAAATTTCGTCAACTGTTTCTTTGGAGAAGCATTTATTGATAGTCTCCAAGCTAGTTAAATCAATGATATTCATGAAATTCAATGTAGCACAAACGATTTTCTTTAATTATTAATTAATTAATGACTAAATAATTAAATGATTTAATTAATTACCTCATATAGGCACTATCTTGCTTCAGATATGGTTTGTGTGCAAATATATCCATAAGCCGCTCCATAATTTTGATAGCATCTGATAGTCTTCCGAGTCTTTCGATTTCATTCTCCAACAAAACCATATCCTAATCCAGTAATGAAAAATATAATATAGTTGCATTTGACAATGTGGTAAGGTCAAGAAATTTTTTACCGTTTCGATATAATGGTATTAATTAATAGTCATAATCCAGTCGAGGGATATATAACCAATGAATTTTTTAGCATAAGAACCGATGACGACGACTAATAAGAACAAAATCATGTAGACTTTGACCCAAAACAGACAATATTAATTTCTAATATATATTTGAACCGGAAATCCTAACACAATTATTAATAATATTATTAGTTGGGTATCATGTAATTACCCTGGAATAAATAAAATGAGTTGCAAGTCCATATTCAAGCATCTCTGCTCCATCTAGTCGAGCTCCGGTAAGCCTTAGATACTCACCTTTACAACATTTAAACAACAATTTAACAAGCGAAAATTATTTAATTCATCCCGTAATTCCCTTTAGGTATACAATGAAAACTTGGATCATAATCACGCTGCCCAATTGCTACTCTAACCAAGCAACCCAACAATTTCTTATCATACTCTTAGTCAAGCATTCAACCGCATAAATTAATAAATTAATAGGCATCTCAATCAAGTAATCCATGCAATCATTGACAAGAACAACAGAAAACTAGAGATATTCGAATCAAGAATGATAATAAATATAAAGAACTGAGTCTCAAAATCACATGAACTGGAGTAAAATCCCTTGAACAAAAGAAATAAACTAACCAATCATCGTGCGAAGAAAAACTCGCGTGCTATTCGAATGTTTGCTTATTCTTTGGTGGTTGAGCTTAACAAATTGCTTTCATCCTATTTTGCTCAACCTCCATACCCCTTTGATGGACCAAAAAGCCTAGAAAGTTTTGCAGCTTTGACACCGAATGCACATTTCAAGGGATTGAGTTTCAAGTGATATTGGCGCATTCTCTCGAATGCCATCCTGAGATCTGCAAGGTGGTCATGAAATTTTATAGATTTTACTATGACATTATCAATGTATACCTCTAGTTTTCTGCCAATCAAATCATTAAAAATCGCCTTCATGACCCGCTGGTAAGTAGCGTCTGCGTTCTCTAGCCCAAACAACATCACTATCCATTCGTAAATGCCCAATGCACCTAGACACCTGAATGCCATCTTAAAAACATCCTCTTATGCAATATAAATCTTATTATATCTAGAGAAACCATTCATCATAGATAGTAATTCATGTCGAGATACACCATTTATAAGCACGTCGCAAAGGCATAACATAATTATCTTTTAGTGTAGCACTATTTAAATCTCAAAAATCAACACATACTCTTATTTTGCCATTTTTCTTGACTACCGGTACAATATTGGCTAACCATTCAGCATACCTGCTAGGCCATATGAATCCAGACTTGATAAGCTTTTGTATCTCTTCTTTCACACACGTAGTTCACTTTAGAAGACATCCTTCTCGGTGGTTGCTGATATGGCTTGTACCTTGGTTTTATAGGTAGTCGATGTTCTACTACCTTTCTGCTCAATACTAGAATTTCATGATAGTCCCATGCAAAACGGTCAATAAATTCATGGAGTAAATGTACAAGTTGTACCTTGATAACAGGGTCTAAGGTATCTCTGATGAATGTTACCCTGGGCTCCTCTTCCCCCCACTCCAAGTTTACCTCCTTAAGAGGATCTTGAGTTTCATCCTGTAAGTCATCTAAATGGGCCAGTGATGCCTTCAAATTATTCCAACATAATTCTTCGTCTTGCAGGTTCATTTTGTAATCATCTTCCTCTTCTACTATCATCTTCTTTTCATCGATCTCTTCTATCATGATTTTATTATGGCAGCCTGTACAGTTAATTTTTTAATTGTGGTCGCCACTACCTCTTTTTCTTCCTTGGATCGTATCTTCATGGGATTTCTTCAATGATTGGCTCCAACCTCCTCGGCCTGACTGGAATGATGGCCGATGGTTGTAACAAGTGTTCCGCTACTTTTTGCACCTCCTTCTCTTTCAATGTACATCTGATCGGTCCACAGTCAACATGATAGTAACGAGCCTCCACCTGGTTTGAGGTAGTCATGAAAGGACGATTATTTGCCGATATGATATTCATATCGTTTCCTCCCCAGCATACCAATAGTTGACGCATAGATGATGGAATGCACCAATGAATCCAATCTCGACCCAGCAAGGCCTGGTAGTTGGCCTGACTGTTGATAACAAAGAAGGCCACCATGGAAGATTTCTGTCCTACTGCCAAGTCTACTGGTAGTATCCCAATGGCTTTAGTGATTTCTCCAGTAAAACCTGCTATTGCCACGTCAGTTGGAATCAAATCATGTTTAGTTTTACCTAACAGTTTGAGTACTGATTGTGGAATAGTGTTGATTGTTGAGTCATTATCCACCAACACCCTATCAATAGGAGGCCTATTTATCCTTGCCTCGACATACAGAGGTTTGATGTGCTGCGACATTTGGATTGAAGATTTTTCCAGAACCACTCTTTTCGGAACTTCTTCGTCCACCGCCTAAACTGTCATCGAGCTACAAGGTTGTCCTACCTCTTCCTTTCCTTTGAGAACCTCATCGTGCCAGTTTCGTTGGTTTGATTTCTATCCTGCCACATTGATGGTAAAATGAGAATAACAGTAGCACAATCATATGGTACCTTGATTGTTGCAATAGTGAAATCTTTTACAAATGTTTATTCTTTTACTATTTGACCATCTGCTTGCTCTTTTCTAACCCAAGTCCAACTCTTTTGTTTGACTAACAGTTGTTCTGTTCCCTGTAAATGTCGCATGTGAGCAGCATACTGCCTTTGCTTCCTCCTTAACTGAGTTCTAGTTAAAGGCGCTGGGAACTTCTTATGCCTTACGATTTTCTATTTACCTGGAAGGGTATTGGCTGGTGGTTTTATTAAAACTTTTCTTGTCTTGTTCTCATTCCCTTTATTGCGTTGAGAAACATAACCCTTTGGCTCTCATGTCTGATCCCTTTTCTCCATGGCGTGCATGGCAGTTACTATCAGAGGAAACAGGTCTTCATCAACCAACATAGAATCTTTATCAGGGAAATGAAAGATTCCTGTGCTGATATTCTCCTGGATCATATTCTTCAACATCCACCAATTGTTGGTCTTATGGGACCACACATCATGCTACTTGCAGTAGTCTTTTCCTTTTATTTCTTCAAGAGATGGTATCTTATGTCCTGCTGGAAATATCACAAACTTTTCCTGCCATAGAAAGTCAAAAATTTCTTCTGTTTTGGAGATATCAAAAGTATAATTGACATTGCTACCAATGGGCTGTTTCTTTGGACAATATTGGGCAAAACCAGATCTTTTTATCTGTTGTGACTTCAGCAACATCTACCTCTACTTCTTGGTAGTAGGTACCCATAGAACACTTCTTTCTCCTTCCTTGTTCTTTCAGCAACTCCTCGTATTCAGTTACCTTCGCTGCCATTTCATAAAAATCATAAAATTCCATACCCTGAAATTTCTTTCTGAGTTTGACGTCTAATCCTCACTGTGCCATTTTGATGAACTCTTTATTCACACAGATAAATTTTGCACCTGTTCCGCAACTTCTTGAAACGGGCAATATCGGCATCAGTGTTTTCGTCAAGTTTCTGCACTAGGCTTGATAGTTCGGCCACCGAAAACTCTTGCTCGGGTCGGAAAAACTGAGTATGAAATGATCTCTCCATCTCCCACCATGTGTTGATGGATTTCCTTGGCAGTGTGGAGTACTAGGTAAAAGCAACTTCTGTCAGTGCATTAGTAAACAACCTGAGCCTCTGGTTGTCAAAGTTTTCACAATTGGCGAGTTCGCCACATTGCACAATAAAGGAACCAATGTGTTCCACAGTATATAGTCATTCTTCTCTAGCAAACAAAGTGAAGTCCGGTACTCTAAATCTTCGTGGATAAGGATTTTCTTGGTCTACTGCAGCTAGGTAAGCCTTATGATATTCTGGCAGACCCATTTGCCTCATGCCCTGGCCATATAATTCTTGTACAATCTGTCTGACAGCATCAAGATCAATCGGTGGCAATTGAGGTGGAATTGTAGGTTGGACCCATCTCGTTCCTAAATTTCCTCCAGCGCCATTGCATACAATATGCCCTGTGGCTCAGGTGGCAGGTAGATGCCTGGATGATTTGTCAGGTTTGTATTGCCATTGATGTTTGGTCGAAAAGTTTGGCCATCAGCTGTTGACCTCAGTGGTGGTGGTGTGTAGCGAGGAGGAGGTGTTAATTCAAGAGGATGCCCTCTACAGTGAACTTTTCCAACTTCTGCTCAAACTTGCACTCCACCTGTTTCACCAAGCTTTCAATAATTTTTTAGAACGTACCTCCATATTTTTCAGTGTTTTGGCAAGATGGTCGAACAGGATGATAGCCTCTTCAGATAAGCCTGCTGGCCTGTCGATTTGCTCTAAATTTTCTTCATTCTCACCATCAGTGGCGACATTCACATCATCTTGTATTAGAACATTTTCACGTGACAGATCGTCATCGTGTTCAATCACTAGCTATTTTCCACCACTGCAAGTTCGTGGCACCATTGATTTCTATTTTTCTTCAAGTCCCACCGGGTGTGCCAAAAAGGTTGTTGGCCCAAAATGGTGTTTGTTGCAGGTGTGCTAGAGATTATAGTCCTTCAAACTGTCAAAATAAAAAAATTGCACCGACTACTATCTAACTAAATCAAATGAATGTACGAATTACATTGGGACCTTAGTAATCCTAGTTTCCCAACTCCACTCGAAGTGCGCTTTGTTGAAATTAGAAGAAATAAATATCAAATGACACCAAGCACAAATTGACACAATGATAGTTGACATTGATACTTGAAAGTAATTATTAAAAACAGAATGGACGACATATTAAAATTACAGAATTGCAAGAAATTGCTTGGATAATAATAATAGACTTGATTCTAATGTAAGCTATTGGCTTGAGTTGAATGCTCTTGGCTGGTTTTTGGTTTGATTTGTTGATTTCCATTTTCTTCTGTCTACCACTTTACTTAAAGTTTCTCTTCCACCAATCTCTGGTCATGTCTCACGTTCTTCTCCCATTAATCCCTACTTTTCTGGGTAAAAACTTGAACTTCCAATGGTACAACTCAAACAAATCATGGCAGTTGGATTTTCCACAACTCTTGCCATCTACCCATATTTTTTGCTACTTGTTCCTTCTTTTTAGGCCAGACTATTATACATTCCTTACTGGACTTGAACTCTTCATGCTGGAGCAAATCAAATTTTCACGGGCTACTTATTTGAGCAAACTTCCTTGTTATCTACCTAGGTTAGCTTCGAATAACCAACCTGGGCTAACTTAATAAACTGGGCCTGGTCTTACAGAAAGTTGGTATCAACAATGCTTACGGGCCAAAACTCAAGATCCTCTTGAGGAGGTAAACTTTGGAGGGCAAGAAGAGCCTAGGGCGACATTCATCAATGCTACCTTAGACCCTGTTATCAAGGTACAACTAGTACATTTACTCCATGAATTTGTTGACTATTTTGCATGGGACTATCATGAAATGCCAGGATTGACCAGAAATGTAGTAGAACATCGACTACCTATAAAACCAGGGTACAAGACATATCAGCAACCACCGAGAAGGATGTCTTTTGAAGTGGAACTACGTGCGAAAGAATAAATACAAAAGCTTATCAAAGGCGGATTCATACGGCTTACTAGGTGTGCTGAATGGTTAGCCAATATTGTATCGATAATCAATAAAAATGGCAAAATAAGAGTATGTGTTGATTTTCGAGATTTAAATAGTGCTACACCAAAAGATGTTTATGTTATTCCTACTGATGACATGCTTATAGATAGTGTATCTCGACATGATTTACTATCTATGATGGATGGTTTCTCTGGATATAATCATATTTATATTGCAGAAGAGGATATTTCTAAGACGGCATTCAAGTGTCCAGGTGCATTGAGAACTTACGAATGGATAGTGATGTCGTTTGGGCAAAAGAACGCTGGCGCTACCTACCAGCGGGCCATGATCGCAATTTTTCATGATCTGATTGGTAGAAAACTAGAGGTATACATTGATGCTATCATTGTAAAATCTGTGAAATTTCATGACCACCTAGCAGATCTCAGGATGGCATTCGAGAGAATGCGCCAATATCACTTGAAACTCAATCCTTTGAAATGTGTGTTCGGTGTGAAAGCCTCAAACTTTCTAGGCTTTTTGGTCCATTAGAGGGGTATGGAGGTTGACCAAAATAAGAGGAAAGCAATTTGTCAAGCTCAACCACCAAAGAATAAGCAACAACTTCAAAGTTTTCTCGGCCAGGTAAATTGCATTAGGAGATTTATATCTAATATCGCAGGTAAAACCAAAGTCTTTTCAGAGCTTTTGAAGTTGAAGAAAGAAGATGTCTTCAGATGGGAGTCCAAACATAAGGAAGCTTTTCATCCATCAAAATCTATCTTAGCAAACCGCCAGTTCTCATGCCGCCCAATAAGACCAAACCTTTGAAATTGTATCTCTCAGCAATTGATGATTCAATTGGATGCCTGCTTGCTCAAGGAGATGAAGCTTGTAGAGAAAGGGCAGTCTACTACCTCAACAGATTGCTGGTAGATACAAAGAAGCGTTATTTGGTGGTAGAGAAGATATGTCTGACCTTGTACTATGCCTGTAACAAAGTGAGACATTACCTGCTCCAAGCAAAAGTGTATGTCATCTCAAAGCTGGATCTGATCAAGCATATGCTAACATAACCATTGTTGACGGGAAGAATTGGCCGATGGTCTTTGGCCTTAAGAAAAATCAATCTCAAATGGAAGCCACAGCAGGCCATAAAAGACAAGCTTTAGCCAATTTCCTTGTTGAACATCCATGCCTTGAAGTTTTTGAAGCTTCGAAAAACATTGTGACCGTGGAAGCAGTTCCAAAAGAAGAAGAATGGTTACTCAGATTTGACGGATCTAGCAGAGAAACATATGCTGGTGCTGGGATAGTAATTCAATCTCTAGGAGGTACAAAACCTGCCTTAGCCTTTAATTTGGATTTTGAGTGTGCTAACAACCATGAAGAATATGAAGCATTAATTATTGGGTTGGAGACTCTCAACTGATCTTGAAACAATTATCTAAGGAATAAAACTGTGCCAGCTTTTCTTTGGCACCTTATTACAGTACTGCCATACAACTCCTATATGACTTTAAAGAAGTTGAATTGAAGTACATTCCACGAAACTAGAATTACGAAGCCAACAGCCTAGCTCAATTAGCCTCTAGTTTGACTATGTCAGAAGACATAGTGCAACAGATTATTACGGTAGAAAGACACTCTCATCCATCCATCAAAGACAGAGGCATTATGGTGAACTGTTTAGCTGTACAAGCTCAGATGGAAGATTGGAGAAAGGAGATCATCAACCACCTAAAATATCGAAATCATCAAGCTTCAAGAAAGGTCAGGGTACTGACTCGCAGTTATGTGCTGATCGAGGATGAGCTGTTCAGAAAAGGGGTTGATATAGTATTATTACGTTGTCCTGACTTTCTATATGACTTTAAAATGATGCAACAAATGCACAAAGGTATTTGTGGAGCCCATCAAGATGGCCCAAAGATGTGATGGTTATTAAGATGAAATGGGTACCATTGGCCGACCATCTTGAAGGATTGTATTCAATATGCCAAAGGCTGCCAATAGTGCCAGAAATGTGGTAGTCTTCAGAGAGTTCCAGCAGCTGACATGAAACCTATTGTGAAACCATGGCCATTTTGCGGATGGGCATTAGACATCATTGGGAAGATCTTTTCTGCTTCTTCAAAAGGACACCACTTTATTCTGGTTGCTACCGACTACTTCACAAAGTGGGTGGAAGCCATACCTTTGAAGAAGGTAGAACAAAGTGAGGTGGTTGATCTTATCAAATAACTTATTTTCAGGTTTGGGATTTCAGAAACCATCACTACTGATCAGGAAACAATGTTTATCAGAGGTGATGTAAAAGCTATTTTGGAAGACTATGGAGTCAAACTTCTCACATCTACTCCATACTATGCTCAGGCTAATGGACAAGTAGAGGCTTTAAATAAGGTACTTATTACTATTTTGCAGAAAACCATCGAAGATAATCCTAGAGCCTGACACAAGATACTACCAGATGCGTTATCGGCTTATCGCATATCAAAAAGAACAAGCACAACTTCTAGTCCCTATGCTCTCACTTATTGGCATGACGCAGTGCTACCTATGGAACCGGTAGTTCCTTTCTTAAGGGTCATGAGACAGCATCATCTATCTGCTAATGAATATTCAAAAGCTATGGCGATGGAACTAGAGCAATTGGATGATGGCAGGATGGAGGCTCTAAACA
Organism: Euonymus europaeus; assembly: GCA_963580455.1. Classification (NCBI taxonomy): domain Eukaryota; kingdom Viridiplantae; phylum Streptophyta; class Magnoliopsida; order Celastrales; family Celastraceae; genus Euonymus; species Euonymus europaeus. The sequence goes on from OY756965.1 coordinate 13,243,766, forward strand.
AGATGATTGTGCAGAAAAAGAAAGTATCCAAGGCATATACCAAGAAAGTGAAAAAGAATGTTTTCTACGAAGGTCAAATGGTGTGGAAAGTGATTCTACCACCAGGAACTAAAGATCGAGAGCTGGGTAAATGGTCTCCTAATTGGGAGGGACCATTCAAAGTACACAAAAGTTTACATGGAAATGCGTACTAGTTGGCACACTTTGATGGTCAGCCACATAGAAGATTTATAAACGGCAAGTATCTAAAGCCGTATGTTCCCAATATTTGTGAATCTATGTATGTAAAGAATATGTTGTTTTATAAGTGGGTCATCTGCGGCCGCAAAAGATAAATAAAACATCAAATGGCCTTAGGCCACAAAATAAAACAAATTGTCATAGATGCCAACATAATATTGAGATTGTTCAAAAGAAAGGCCATATAATGGCCAACAGAAACAAAAATACCATAGTTCAGAAACAAGAAAGGCCAAATATTGGCCAAGAGAAGCAAATGTTCAAAGAAAGTAGCAAAAGAAACTGTTCAGACAGCAACATCAATCTAACATGTGCTTTAGTATAGACCAAGAGGTTTTGTGAGCATGAAGACGAGATTGAGTTAGCTGTAAGTCGACAGACCAAATTTGGGCCTTAGATAATTATTGTCTGATGGTAGATACAAGAGCATGGAGTTCTGTCTGAGAGGCTTGGAATTTATCTTGCAGCTGATTTCTCGCATCAAATTGGCGCTCGATCTGATCTTTTAAAGTTTGCATTTTGAGCTCCTGGGTTTCAATTTCTTCTTGAGAGGCAAGAATTTCGGTTTGCAGTTTGACATCTTTGGCAGCCAGCTTTTTTGAATTCTGTAACAAACGTTCATAGGAAATCCAGTCTGTATCGAGCTTGTCTACATTTTGAGTTAGAGATTGTTCCTGAGTCATGTCTTGCTAAAAAATGGAAGGTAGATGGCGCAATTCACGTTCAAGGTTGACAAGCCTATTCTTAGCATCAGGAGCAATTCAAGCTTCTGCCAGGAGAACTTTTAAGTATTTCATAGTATTCTGGCTATCTTTTTCCCGAATGTCAAGGAGATCCTTTCCTAAGATGCGCACTATTTCGTTGGTATCGTATTGTAACTCCTCTTCAATGGGTGCTTTATTGATGGCAGGAGATGGAGACAAAAAGGAAAAGTCTAAACCAGCCAAAGGATCCACCACAGTAGTGGGAATTACTGAGGTTAGTAACTTATACGGCTTTACCTGTGGTCATGTATTTGGTTGTTATTGAGGATTATATTATAATTCATAATCATATTTGAGTCATGGATATACCTAGGATGAATGAGGAGTAATTGACTGAACAACCAGTTGAATTAAGGTCTTGGGATTCATCTCAGTGGTGTTTGCAACATGGGTAGTTGAAACTTGCTTGTTGTCACCTTCTTTGGAGAGACCATTAAAGTGACTACCATCTTCTTCAGAAACTTCAATTGGTACGAAATTGGATTGAGTTTTTCCTAGACGAGTAGCCATTCAGTCTTCATTGTTTTTAACCTTTTGGATGAAATAGGTAAAGCAGGAACTGTTACATACCAATTGGTTAGGACAGAACATCAAATATGCAAGTAGGTAGAGGTTAAGAAATACTTACTGGCAGTTTTATGGGTGGAACCTAAAAGGGGCAATTCAAGAGCAGTAAGTAGGTTGTCATAATAGTCATCGCTCCAAAATAGATAAGAAGAGGTGCAGCTTGGCTTGAAGGGAGGCAACAATTGAAACACGAATTTCTTCAAGGAATTGATGTTGGTAGTAACTTGACTCTCTATCACTTCTCGGGACTGTATTACTGTTCTCTCTTCACCAGGGGAGTTATAATGATGGACATGGTCCAAAGGGTTGTTTTGAGTATAACCTAGTTGTCTGGCACAGAAATGGGGGTTATATGCTTCAAAATCACAAGTAAGGTTCATTAGGTTGTCCACATTGGCACCTTTATGGAGGTACCTGGGTGTAGTAAAACAGGCCCAGAAATATTTAAGGGGAAAGTCCATGATATAAGAAATTAGTAGACGGGAATACAATAAAGGGAGTTGAGGGCCGCCTGAAAGGGTTTAAGAAAATAGCAAAGAATCTGCATCTGAACGAGTACGTGATAATCTTAGAAAGAAATTGAACATTTCAACAAAAGATTTCTCACTGGTGCAAGACAAGACAGCTTTTCCATAAGAGTAAAAGGGAAGAGGGAATTGGTAACTGGGAGCACGCAGAAAAGGAAAGTAATGAAATAGCCAAAGGTAAACGAGCCAAAGACTACCAGAAATATAGTAGAAGTATGGGCGTTCAAAAGTGAGAAGAGATAAACAATGGTAGATGCGACCATATGCTGCCTAGAGCCATATTTGGACCTTTAGAAAGGGCACAAGCAAGAGGTAGATAATCTTTGGTAGGTTGATTAGCAAAAGTCCCAAAAAATAGCTATTGATCAGGCACCAAAGGAAGAGGACATGCTCTAGATAACTGGGGGTACCAGTACATTTGGTGGAGCTTAATCCTTTGTATGAATATGACATTTTATCCTCAATCCCAACCTCTCTGAGACGAACAGAGGAAAGAGACTTGGGTCATCTTGACCAATGATTGGAAGCCCAGAAAGGGCATACACATCCCTGAGAGTAATGGTCATATGACCCCTAAGAAATATGAAACAATTGGTGGACCGAGACTAGAAGCAGCAAGCCGCGGAGAGGAGAGGAGCATCAAAAGGAATCGCTTCCAAAGATATCTCAATCAGGTTATCTAGGCCTTGATTGACCCATCGCACGCCAAACCCAGGTGGACCAACCGGCCAGAGGTTTTAGCCAGGAATGGTGGCGTTCTAAGGTAGGAAAAATGTCTACCCGATTGGCGAGTAGTTTGTTGTGATCTAGACGCTCAGGGGAAATAAAATACGCCATAAAGAGTAATGAAACAGACGATAGTGCTCCAGAAGGTTGAGAATAATGGCAAAGGTTTGTGGAACAAGAGTCTTTATGAGTTGGAAGACCGGAATAGCAGCTAGAGATTTCAGATTAATAAAGGTAACTGAATAGAATATGAAAAGGCACAACAAATCAGCTCAGAATCCAGTCAAACGGATAGTTGAATTTGAGCTGAGGGGGGCAATTGTTGATACCATCTTTCTGTAGGGCCAGACCCAATTTATTAAGTTGGCCCAAGATGGTTATTCAAAACTAACTCAGGTAGATAAGAAGGAAGTTGGCTAGAATAAATAGCCCATGAAGATTTTATTTGGTCTAGCATGAAGAGTTCAAGTGCAGTAAGGAGTGTATAACAGTTTGGCCTAAGAATAAGGAACTAGTAGCTAAAAATATGGACAGGTAGCAAGAGTTGTGCAAAATCCAACTGCCATGATTTGTTTGAGCTGCAAGACTAGAAGTTCAGGTTTTTATCCAGAAAAATAGGGATTAATGGAGAAGAATGTGAGACATGGCCAAAGATTGGTGGAAGAGAAATTTTAAGTAAGGTGGTAGACAAAAGAAAATGGAGATCAGCAAATCAAACCAAAAATCAGCCAAGAGCAATCAACTCAAGCCAAGAGCTTACATTAGAATCAAGTCTATTATTATTATCCAAGAGATTTCTTGCAATTCTATAATTTCAGTATGTCATCCATTAGGATACTACCTCTGTTTTGAACAATTACTGTCAAGTATCAATGCCAACTATCGTTGTATCAATTTGTGCTTGGTGTCATTTGATATTTATTTCTTCTAATCTCAACAAAGCGCACTTCTAGTGGAGTTGAGGAACCTAGGATTACTAAGATCTCAAGGTAATTCGTACATTCGTTTGATTTAGTTAGATAGTAATTGGTGCAAATTTTACTATTTTGACAGTTTGAGAGACTATAATATCTGGCACACCTGCAACAAACACCATTTTGGGCCAAAAGAAAGAATGTGATTCTCCCTATATTTTTTTCTCGTGTCAGCCGTCCCCTTATGAAGAATAAATCCCCCCCCCCCCCCCGTCTCCTAAACAAAACCTAATTAAGACTCCCAAAATCACTCGGTTTCCTTTACTCTTGAGGAAAAGCAAATATGTCCCAATCTTCAAGCTTAATTCTGGTCTAAAAGGGTTTTTTAGGACTGGAATCCTTTCTAAAAGTTGTAGATGCATATGTGTAGATAATTTTGGGCTTTTGAATCACTCCATTTTGACATCAGAAACCCAAGTTATGGCCTTGTGAATGTCCAATCTGCAGACATATATCCTGCTTCTGATAGGACTTTCAGACTTGCCTTCGAGCCAACGTTTGAAGGCCCAAACGTACTCCAATTTGTGTGAACCAGTGCTTCCTGGAAATCTTGAGATGTCCTCTAAAAGTTTGTTGAATATTTCGTCTCATTCCGTCAGCTCATTCTACCTCATAAGCTAGAAAGCATCCAAGAAGGTCTCATGTACAATAATCTTGGAAATTCCACCTTGAAATGCACATTATTACCATTCCCCCATTGAGGTCATACACATAAAATATAATCAAAAACCAACGCCGTAAGTACAAGATTGAGTGATTTGCCCACAAAAGAAATCTAAATATGTAGAAATATGATCACATCAGCCATTTTTGATTGCTTCATAGGCGATGTCGCCCCATGATTTTTTTGGTAAAATTGCAGCGTCCTCTATGGCATAAGATTCCTTTGATGATTTTTTAGTTTCGGATCTTATTGTTGGCATAGATCCTCGTCCTCGTATACTGTAACATATTATCGATCTTAGAAAAATTCACTTATTCAAAAAATAGTTAGATTGTTGTCTGTTCCCGAAATATGTTCAATATCAAAGTCAAAGACACTTAAAATAGCTTGCCAGCAAGCAAAATTTTGTTTGGATGCAATATTTTGGACATCTTTTTGGAGGACTTCTTTAGCAGATTTACAATCAATGCAAGTGAGAAATTTTTGATTCAATATATTGCCCTAAAATTTTCAAACACATAGAACAATAGACAAAATTTCTTTTTTGACAGTAGAGTAATTTTGTTGGGTAGGATTCCAACTTTCAGAAGAGAATTGGATGACTTCTTCTTTATTATTTCTAAGATGTTTAAGGATTCCACCATAACCAATTTCCGTAGCGTCTGTTTCTACGATTTTGAAAGCATATGGATCTGCAATATTTAAACAAGGTCACGTCGGCAAGTATGGTTTAATCTATTGGATTATAGCAGTGTGGGTATTTGTCCAAGGAGTTGGATTTTTCTTTAATCTATCATGTAGAGGTTTACGTAAATTTTTTAAATCAGGATAAAAATTAACGATATAGTTTAAACTACCGAGAAACCGTTGTAATTGATTTTTGTCGGGAAATTTGTCAACAAATTGAATTGACCGTTCAATAGGAATAATAGTACTGTGATAGATGTTATGACCAAGAAATCGGATATGAGTTTGAATAATTTGATTTTTGTTTTTGAAGCAACTAGGCCATTTTCTTTCATAATATTGGGGAAACTGGGATAGGTGATGAAAATGTTGTTTGATGCTGTAAGAAAATATTATAACATCATCAATATAATCAATTAGAAACCTAGAATAAGGGTTAAAAAAATCATTCATAATTTTTTGAAATTCGGATGGTGCACTTTCTAAACTAAAGGGCATACATTTCATTCAAGTTAGACGAAGGCGGCTATAAATGTTATTTTATAGCTGTCTTCTTCCTGAATCTGAATTCATCAGAAACCTTATTTCATGTCGAATTTAGAAAACACTTCAGCATTATATAATTTGATGAGTAAATCTTTTTTGTTAGGAATTGGGTACCCAATCCATTGTAAGGCTTTGTTCAAAGTTTTATAATTGATAACTAATCATGGAACGCTGGGTTCTATTGCTACATTTTTATTGACATATAAAGCAGCACAACTTCATGGTAACTGGCTTTGTTTTGTCAAGAAATTCTTGGATTTTTTTTTTCGACAGTGATCCTCTAAATCTTTGTTCATTTGGATGCCACATGTTTTTGTAGGAATATTAATTTCTTGAAAATCTTTTTCATAAGGTAAGCAGACAAATTTATTTCCTATTCCAAAAAGCAGTAGGGACATCAAAACATACCTCTGTTTCAAAAGATTTTGGAGAGAAATAATTTTCTTTTGCGACCCTAGCCTGTTAAGTTGTTGTTCCATGATAGTAATATCAATTTCTTCATAGAGATGATCGACTTGCTTTTCTTTATTAGTAATAAGACAATGGAATGTATAATCATGAATGGAACATTGCTTTAATATGTTAATATCTTCTGTAAGTGGTTTTTGAATAAAAGAAAAAAATAGTAGAGTTCCTAATATCTTAGTATGTATCCCATCATCTTTAACTTTAAAAGGTTTAGTTAATTCTAAAAATGGTGTGCATAAAATAACATATTTGGTAATGTCCTTAATGTCAAGAAAACTGGTTCCAAAACCAATAGTACTAATATCAGATAACTTATAAAGGGTTTTCAGGTGTTCCCCATTTGGAGATTTTATTCCTTCGATAGTCTTTTCCCAAGAACGACGAGGGATCAAATCAGAACAAGACAATTTAAAATCAGCACCGGCATCTACCAAAGCAACTGTATCAAAAGAAAGGAGTTTTGAATAGCGAGTGTAATCTTAATAAACCATTTTTTACATGTAATGCGAGATAAAAGGCCCTGAAATGGTTTATCAAATTTGTAAGATCTTTCTACCAAAATGCCCTTTGTTTCTCATTTGTCTAATCATTCATTTTCAGCTATTTCACTTGGGGTTTCAGATGTGAGCAAACCTTTTCCTTTATCAATAGCAGAAGTTCATTTATTGATTTACCAATGATCATTAATTTGTTTCCCTTTTAGGGTTTTTATTTCTTTTTAAATTTCAAAAATCTCATTTTTTAATTCTGTAAGAGTAACTTTTGTTTCAAGTTTTGTCTCGTGTTTAGAAAGACTATCTTATAAGTTGTAGGTTGTAACATGTGTATCTGATTTTTAGTCAGTGTGTGTGTATATATATATATATATATCTTCTTCAATAATGACATTTTTTATTTAGGTTTATATAAGTATATTTATTTTTAAGCTCTTACATCATAAAAATATTTGAGATTAAAGTTGATTAAACAATCCTAAATTATAGACCATAAAACTAAAAACCAAAATCTTTAATTTCATAGTACTCACCAAATAATCCTAATACCCCTATTGCATTTCGTGCTTGGTGCTTTGAATTGTAGGCAAAGATTTTTCCATCCCCAACTCTAGAAATCACACTCTTGGTCGTACTACCAACCACCAAAAATGCTACCACACTACTGCAATAATTATCGATAAATTCCAAGTTCAGGTCCCCTATGGTGTTTTTATTTACTTGTGTTTTAGTGTACATGATATAAAATACCATATTTACTTCTGCTCAGCCTACCTCTTTTTCTTTTAGCTCCCCACAAGTGTGACTAATGTTAGTGACTAGGTTGCGGATCAAGATAGACACACTTGACATGGATAGGCCACCAAGGAATATTAAGACTTGTTGGGTTGGTTTATTTTTGTCATCACCATTTCAATACATTTAGTACTTGAACTTGTACATTACGAGATCAACTATGGTGTATCGATGAAGAGAGGATTGACAGAGATCTTGGCATTGTCTATTAATATATAAACGGAAACCTACCAAGATAGAGGAAGGGGACCAACCGCATCGGTTAAGTTAAATCCAGCAGGCTAACACTCGTACCTAGAGAGGAAGGGGCAGGCTAACACTCGTACCTAGAGAGGAAGGAGAAAGTCTTACCTTTTGGAAACATAAGACGCATCAGAAGGGAATCTTGATATATTTATATAGCCAAATTCATGAGCTAAGGACTAAGTCAAAGTGAAAGTTGGTGCCATTGTCAGTACCAAGACCTGATGTTAAAATACTCGCAAGTGCACAAGTGTGCTATTGTAACACAATAGTGTAAGTACGAGGTCAAAAATGATAAATGATTATTAAAGCAAAGAGAACACACTTAATTTGTAGAGAAGCAAGCAAACAAGAATCAACAATGATAAAAAGCCTCGAACACAACCTTACCAAATTAATCATGTTCGATGACAGTCTTTAACTTAGCAAAAATAATCCATTACAAATAGAAGAACTATAGCAACCAATTAATCCTCTAAACCTGGATCAGAGCATTCGATAATAAATCTTCTTAATTCCGATTCCACCAAAAAATATAAATACGGATCGTTTATGTAATTTGGCTAGATGAATATAATAAGCAACAAAATTGGTGATCAAGCAATTATGCAGAAATCATATTTTGAAGCATGACAATCAAGAACAAGAATTGAGAATTGAATTAAACACTTGTAATAAAGGTCAACTCATAATATTCATGCTTGAATAGGTCAAACCCTAGATATGAGTTTCGTTACAACCCATGAAAATAAATATAAGAGCAAGGGAAGAAGAAACCATGAATTGATACACAAAAGTGGAGGAAGGAGGAAGAAGAGCTATTCCAATCTATGCAAAGTTTTGTAACCATTTTTCCATATTTTTCTAGCCTATTTATACCGACTACAAGTCTCCTAGGAGTCTTCAATTAGGTTTACACGTTTTGGGTCACAAAAACCTCATAAAACCATATTCCTAAAAAGCTAGAAAGTCTGACCGCCCTTGTAGTGTTGGAGCGCCAGAAGAGCACTCTAATCTGTCTTTTTGTGTCTTTGAAGTGCTAGAGCGCCCAAAGGGTACTGGAACGGCGTTTTGATCTGATTTTTGTTCTTTCATGCTCCAATTAAGTTACAACTTTGCACGAACCCTCCTACATATAAAACATATAAAATTTCAAAGTATCAACTTAATCTTGAATCAAAATAATGCACTTGTATATCAAAATATGCATGTAAATGTGGTATAAAATACATACATTAAGACCTAGCTTGAATTGTGAACAACAAGTGAAGAGCCGCCCTCCTGAACTTGAGAAGGCCAGGGACATAAATGGATAGGGTATTTTTCTTTCATCTGAATTTGAGTATAGTAAGATCACGTAGTACCTGGAAGATCGAGCACAAAAAGTCAACCACTATCGAGCATAAGGTTATGTCTCACCTTGCATTCGAAACCTATGGGTTAGGTCTCAAACTGCAAAGCTCAATGTTGTCTCATTGTACACCAAGCATTCAAACCTGCGGTTAGGCCAGACCTTGCATTCGTGGGTTAGGTTCAAGGGAGAAATAATTCATCGACATCCACCACCCCGGTTCAAGGGCCTTGTATTAGTAGGTCTGCCTCAAACTTCATGACTCTGTCTCGAACCCATTGTCATTCTCAGCCTTGGGTTAGTACTCAAACTCCGAGCCTCTCTTTTCTGTCTGAAACCTGACTTTCTCCCCTCATACAAAAGGGTTAGCTTCCTCTTCTCAACCTACAATAGCTTCAAGCTGCGTTATGTACTAGAGCAAAGGTGGAAATTTAGACAGCAGAGGAGCAGAACCAGCAATTAGGGTTGTTCACAGAGCAGCCGTCTTTCTTTTCAATCCAGCAGGGAAGACTGGTTACATGTCCAATCCGGTAGGGATGGTTCTTCTTGACAGATTAAGCTACTTACTAAAGTTCGGGTATTGAACAAACGGGTGGCAACTTGCTCGATAAGAAAAGTACCCGAGTGAAGTAGGTTCCAAGTAGTAGGTTCGAAGTTCCTAGCCTTTGAAGGCCGATTTCCATATAGAAGCACAACAACGGTGCACTCAAAGCATTAGGTCTCCTGATGATTCTATATGTCCTATCTGATTGATGAACCTTATCTTCTTTATTCTAGTATGGATCCCCTTCTCTTCTCTTATAGTTATAGACGAAATTTCTTGATTAGCGATTAGAGGTCCAACTAGAGAAGAAGATTTGACTCATGAGACCTTATGAAGAAGATGTTTAGGAACCCATTAGGATAGATCCCCCAACTCTCTCCACCAAGGGGAGACCTATTTCTTAGAAAGTGGAGCCTCCCTAATACCATTCCCTTGCCTAACTCCTAAAAGACATAATAGAGTCAGAAGCCGCACCTACAATTCTTAAATGGATCTCAGGCCAGTAGGATCGAAGGATAAGAGATGCATTTCTTTATAGACATATCTTTGCTAGCTCACGAAGTCAGAGCTGCCTTCCTAGAGTATCCAGTGATGAAGCAAAAATCCAGAAAAATGGTAAGTCAATTTGTTACGTATGTGAAAGGTGTGAGGCACCCACAACGTCTGTCTTAAAAAAACAGTTGCCAACTTAACTTTTATTATCCCATTAAACGATTTTGAAAAACTTAATAGTAACAAAATACATATATAGGATAAAAATAATTATACAAAAAAACTATATTGAAATATGATAAAATAATTTTAAGAAATATAAAAACTATATCAAAATAGGATAAAATAATTTTAGAAAATACATAAAAACTATATCGAAATAGGATAAAATAATTTAAGAAAATATAAAATTATATCAAAAGAGGATAAAATAATTTTAGAAAATATATAAAAACTATATCGAAAGTCTAATATTGAGGATCATGAAATTTTTTCATCCAATAGTCAAATTTCCAAGAAACACTCTCATCTCAAGAATCCGTTTGAGGATGCATCCAATACATTCCCGAAATTAATTTCATCGTAGGAGACTTTCGATATAATTTTTATACATGATAAAATATACAATACATAAGTCTAATAATAAAATAAATATGGTATAATAATAATAATAGTAATAGTAATAATTAATAAAAATAGAAAAATAGAAATAAAAACAAAACGAAAATAAAATATAAAAATTAATAATAAAATAATAATAATAATGAATAAAGTTAATAAAATATAAAAGATAAAAATATAAAAGATAAAAAAGAAAATAAGATAAAGATAATAAATAAGTAATACATAAAATAAATAAAAATAAAATGAGAACAAAATAAAAATGAATAAAATAAAAAAAAAATAAGTAAAAAATAAAAAATAAAATGTTGGGAACCGAGCTTTGTGGATTATATGATATTGAATTATTGCAAATCCTTTAAACAAACATATTAACACATAAATCAAGTAGCACCAATCATCATTCACATAATTCACATAACACATTGGCATGTTGAACAATTAATAAATATAATGGATGAAGGATGGGACCTCGGTTCCCTTTTTTATGGACAATTGATTATTTTAACCATACTATTAAATTAGTATGATTGAAATTTTATGAAATGAGCGTACAACATGTCACATGTAGAATTTGTTACCATGCAATTTTCAAATCCAAATGTATATAAAACCCAAAACTCTCATCGTTCATGTAATCCCCTTTGGAATGATTCCTAAAATTTTTTATCCCACTTTGGACTTCAAATTACGTATACCTTCCTATCTACCCAATTACAATGATTGTAGCTCTATGCCCCAGGGCCACCAAAACATAGAATCAATTAATTACAATATAAAATCAATAAGAGAGAGACCACGTATTTACCTTGTAATCAAATAGAGCAAAATCATGATGGGCTGAGATGTATATCTAATCCTTACTGAGAAGATGCACAGTTTGAATATCCACCAACAAAAAAAAACCTTAATCAACAATAGAATCGGAAATCGGCACGGTAAGGTTTCAAGGTTTATGGGTAACAAAGAATTCAGTAGAAACAAAGGAGGCGTGGGATTGTAAGTGTGAGTGTAATCGGGCTATTGAATGAAGAAAGAGCTTTGATAATTCACTGGGAAAAAAATAGAGAGGACCCCCGCCCACCTCCTGCCAAGCATCCATGTCAATTCTGGAAAATTCTCTCTTGAGACTCACAAAGCAAAACATTAATTCTCACCAAGCTCACCCTTTTTCTTCACTCCTCCCATCTCCAGAAATTATTTATCCTCCCCCCGTCCACTGGAATCGTTCCCCCATTTATATCTTCAAATCAGAATCATCAATCTCCTTCTTGATCTTTGCCCGAAAACTACTCCATAAATTCCTCCGAAACTCTCTCTACTTTTTCTTTCATTTTGCTCAAAATCAAATATGTAACTTTCCTTCTTCTATTGATTCTTCCCCTTGAATCCCTCTAGTTTCTCGATTTTTCCCTTTTTTATCTTTGATTCACTTCCAGGCCTCTCCTTCAATCAGCCCGAACATCTCTCCTCCCTCTTCCCCTTTGATTTCTTTCTATTTTCGTCATTTATTGACTTCCGGCGCCTCCCCATTCCACTATGTCTTTTGCGTCTCTTTCACTAGGGTTGAGACATTTGGGCCAGGCTTCCTCTTTTCTTCATCTCACATTTCTTCCTTATTTTCTTAGGGTAAGACAGTATTGGGCCAGGCTTGACCTTTTGTTGATGACATGACAATGAGTTTACTTTGTTGGGCCAGCTACATGAAATGTCACAACCGGGTCTTAATGATTTGGATCAATTTTTTTGCTTTTAAGTTTGGACTAGGCTACAATTAAATTACCAGTATTTGGGTCATAACTTAGTTTGGATTAGGCCTCATTTTTAATTAGATGGATTTATCTCAATTTTGAATTTTTATTTTTGGGGTTTGGGCAAGAATGGGTACAACAATCGATTGCCTAAATTGAGACTACTTCCCCTTTCTTTAGATAGAGAATTTTCTTTTGAGAACAGAGTTCCGCAAAGGTCTTCTCTACAGTATAGAAAAAGACAGTGGAAGAAAGTTATGATAGAAAAAATGGAGGCTCTTAAGAAGAACGACACTTGGGAACTCGTCACGTTACCAAAAGACAAACGTACAGTTGGTTGCAGGTGTGGGTATATACCCTGAAACACAAAGCGGATGGCTCTAAAGAGAGGGCTTGTATTGTGGCGAAAGGTTTCACACAAACCTACGGCATCGATTAGCTCAAGAAGTTTGCCCCTCTGGCCAAACTAAACTCAATTCCATGTGAGTCATTCTGTAAGTTGTAGCTAATAGATCTTGGCCACTACATCAGCTCTAACAAGTAAGCAAGTACACTACCTAGCATTGAACCTTACTTCGGAGACTGGAGGGTGCTCAATGTGATTGGGACTCCTGGGTTGAGTTTGGGGATCATAGTTCCTGATGTGATGATGGTGGTTAATTACTTATGATGTATGACTATGATGTTCAATTCCTGTGTGTCATACCCGAATTTTTTCTAGATAATATATATTATATGCTATATTTTTTTATTTTTTTATTGGTTATTTTTCATACATGCAAGTATATATTTATGCTATATTTGGATTTAATTTTGTTATTTAATTTTTCTTAATCAAACCCAAAAGCCAAGCTTATAAAGCCATCTAGCATATGAAACCAAACCCCAAAACCTTGACCCATTAGCTAAGTTCTTACCCAAATCAGGGCCCAAATGAAGATTCAAACTACCTCAAAACTCTCACCCAAATCCACCAAAATTTCTCCAATTGACAAAAGCCCACCCAATAATCCACCAAAAATCAAAAACTCAAACCTTACTAGTTGTTTCGTATATAGAATGGATTTAATGAGAATGAAAATGCGAATAAGAAAGAAATTTTGATTCTCACATTTGCTATATATAAAAAGCTATATTGGGAATAAGAACGAAACATGTACAGTGTCCATTATACTTTTTATAATTATGTATAATTAATAAATTTAAACTGTTAAAGTAAATTATATCTATTAACAAAATGGATTATTTAAAGTGAACCCCACCGCACATAGCACCTTAGAGAAGATGAGAGAGAGAGAGAGAGAGAGAGAGAGAGCCCCCACCTTTCACCACCGTATGACCCCCATCAACCACCATGAACCCATCCTCCCCTTACCGCTGCCACTGCCTTATCCACCACCACCTCCTAACCCCAATTTCTATAAATCACCCAACCTGAACCACCATGAACCCATCCTCCCCTTACAGTTGCCGCTGCTTTATCCATCGCCACCTCCTAATTCTAGTTTCTATAAATCACCCAACCTGCCTTCCCAACCGTGCTCTTCAAATCTATCAGACAAACACTTCCCAGTTCTACACCACAAATCCTTCAACCCTCCTCCACATCCTAACACACAACCACCCAACAACATCGGTATACTAAACCACCACTATGACCCAAACACCAACCAAACAAGTCAAAAGCCGAGGTTCAATTTTGAGAACTTCCCCCCCCACCTCCAAGGCTGTCGCTCTAGCAAGGGCTTTTTCTCAATTTGGAAAGGTTTCTCAGATATATGTCCCGAATATTACCAATAAAAGAAGGATAAAGTTTGGTTTTGTGGAGTTTGAATTAGCAAAGGGACGCACAGAATCAGTTCTACTTGACATGCAAGTAATGTGGATGGGCTCAAGTAAATTAAGAGCAAATTTGGCAAGATACTCTCCAAACTCCAACCGGGAAGGAACTAAGGAGAAAGTTAAACCAGCTGAAGCGAAGCACATTGTAACGGGCCCTAAACGTCAATTTGCAGATGTGCTAAAAGATCAAGTCCGGAACCTAGAGAAAGGAGAATTAGGGACTGAAACTAGAGGAGAAGTTAGAGAGGTCGGACAGCAGGTTCAAGCCATCTCAATAGAATATCATACGGTGAGAGAAGATATGTTTTGGCTAGCTAGATCCGCAGTTGGTTGGTTATGCAAAGCGCTGGTATTCTAAGCCTAAGGGACAGGTTAAAAATGGACGAATCCATCAATTGTCAAGTCACGCCAATGGGTGGCCGGATGGTGCTTATATCTTTTGCATCAGCGGAAGATATGAAGGCAAACATGGAATTAAAAACTGACTGGCTGGAAGAATAGTTTGAGAGTGTGACCCCATGGGATAAATCAATAAAAAGAAAGGAGAGATATGCTTGGGTCAAATTGGAGGGGGTTCCGCTGCACGCTTGGAACGAAGGATTGTTCTCTATGATTGGTGATCAAATCGGTCAAACTGTTTCAGTTGATGTAGCTACAGCGAAAAAACGTCGGCTTGATGTTGTTAAAATCCTCATTGTTACGAAAAGAGGTGACCCTATTAACCATCATATCATTATTGTGGTAGATGGGGTTAAGTATGATATCAAAATCATAGAAGATCTCTCAGATGGTTTATGGAGTGGCCAAGTGTTTGAAGACATAAAAGATAGGATGAATCATTTCCATGAGGCATACTTCCATGTTCAAAACAGTCATAATTCAGATTATGAAGTCAAGTGTAACTCTGGTCGCTTCAACATCCTGAACAAAACTCAAGATCATGCCTTGGTATTTGAATCGGCTTTGCAGGGCAAGAAGGATGATCGGAGCCACAAATCTGGTGATCGGAGTAATGACACAATTTTCTCGGATAGTCACAAAATTTTGAATTCAACTTCTGAGGGTAAATTGGTAAACGGTAGAACGAGCTCTAAATATGTCAGAGACCTCCCCACCGCTCATGTCATCTTGGAAAGTCTATATTCGCAAAAATAGGATAAGCTTGCAGGGAAGGATGGGTCAAAGCAAAAGAGTTATGATAAAGATAAAGTGGATGTGCTGGAGATTAGTTCAAAAGAAAGGGAAAAGGTTGACTCTAGGAAATCAACCAGCATGGACTCCACCAAATCAGTTTCAAACGAGCCACCCACTAGCCCATGCATTACCAAATCAATAAGTGACTCAACAAAGCCCAATACTACTACAAAGGAGAGCCCAACGGAGGAAACAAGCCCAGAACACATGGAACTTGTAAAGGAGATTGCCTCGTGAAATATATCATCAGACAATACTAGAGGCAAAAAGTGGCACAATAGCAAAAAGAATAACAAAAAATCTGGATCGATGGAAGAGACCCAAAAGCAAAACTCATTTTGGAACGATTTTGAAGAAGAGGTCCTCTCCAGCAGGAGGTCATCCAAGAGAAGGTTAGTTCGAAAGAAGTCAAAAGGGCCAATGATACCTTTAAAGTATAATCTCATGTTAACTCAGATACAAAAACCTACAAGGAGAAAAGTCAACAGAATCGCCAACTTGTATTCAGGGGAAGAGCAAAAAGAAAGACAATCTAGAAATGATACTGCCAATTGCGGTAACAAGGTCGCTGGTAACTCAATTTCAGATGGAGGAATTTCAAATAGAAATAAGCTCATCACAGAGGTTTCGCAGGATTCCTCCAAGCTCGGCTCGGAGTGGAGTTGCAAGTCTGTTAGGGAAGAAGTGGAGAGAACTTGGGTATTGGCTAAGGCAATTGGCCTAAGCAGTGATCTTCCGGAGGCTAAAATTAGATCTCGTATTGAAGCTATGGTGATAAAAGAGAGAGAGAGAGGAAGCTGCGGTGTAGTATGCATCTAATTCTGGTTTGTTAAAGGTTTTCCCCCTTTAATGTTTGCCCTTCTTTGCTGGAACATTAGAGGCCTTGGTAGCTCAATCAAGGTCAGGATTGTTAATAAGCTTATTAGAGAGAAAAGGTTGGCTTACTAAAATTCCCAGTTTAATTCTTTGAGATCTAAGTCGTGGTCCTTCAGATCACTGCCCGCTGATTCTCTCAGTTAATTCTACGAATTGGGGCCCTCGTCCATTCAGAGTAATAGACAGCTGGTGGCTCAATCCTGATTTCAAAAAAAATTTATCTCAATTTTGGGATAATTTGAATAGTCAAATTGCTGGGCATTATGGCATTGTTACTAAATTGAACTTGCTAAAGTACAAATTGAAGAAATGGAATTCAGCAGTTTATGGGGATATCACGGTCAAGATTAATGAAGTGGAAGCTCAGATTGATGATCTGGAAATTCTTAAGGAATCAAGTCCTCTCAATGAT
This sequence comes from Euonymus europaeus, assembly GCA_963580455.1. NCBI lineage: Eukaryota > Viridiplantae > Streptophyta > Magnoliopsida > Celastrales > Celastraceae > Euonymus > Euonymus europaeus. Next base: position 13,260,544 of record OY756965.1, read on the forward strand.
TGCAATCAGGTCAAGCTTGTGAAACTTCAATCTGATTTTTGGCATTTTTTGAGGCATCAAGAGAGTATGTGGCGCCAAAAATCTCGAGTTCGGTGGATAAAAGAGGGGGATCGTAACACTAAATATTTCCACTCAGTGGCCAGCTTGAGAAAAAAAATATCTCGATTCTTCAAACTGAGTAAGGGAGAATTGAAGATCCAACCTTTATCAAGGCTGCCGTGGTAGCTCATTTTCAACGCCAATACTCTGATGAAGGATGGAACCCAATAAATATGCATGGACTCCACTTTAAAAGGCTCCAGCCTGAGCAAGTGGAGAATCTGGAGCTTCCTTTTTCTATTGAGGAGATTAGATCGGTGGTTTGGGGTTGTGAGAGTTCCAAATCCTCGGGTCCAGATGGCTATAACTTCGGTTTCTTAAAAAAGAGTTGGGATTTGATCAAAGATGATATTATGAAAATGATGAGCCGCTTCCATCGTACAGGTATTCTTCCAAAAGGAATTAGCTTGTCTTTTATAACTCTAATTCCTAAAGTTCCAGGGGCTGATTCTTTGAGGAATTTTCGTCCCATTAGTTTGATATCAAGCCTTTACAAAATCATAGCCAAGACTCTAGCCAATTGGCTGAGGGGGCCTTTGAGTTCTATTATTAGTTTAGAACAGTCGGGATTCATGCGTGACAGGAAGATTATGGACTCCATTCTAATTGCAAATGAAGTGGTGGATTCTCTTAAAAAAAGGAGAAATAAAGGCTTCGTTATGAAAATTGACTTCGAAAAGGCCTTCGACTCGGTGCAATGGGATTATCTTGATCGTGTAATCTTAGACATGGGCTTTGGAAATTTATGGAGAAAGTGGTCAGCAGCATGCATTCGTTCAGCCCGTGCTTCTATTTTGATTAATGGCTCTCCGACGGAAGAAGTGGCTCTTCATCGTGGTTTAAGACAAGGAGATCCGTTGTCTCCTTTTTTCTTTAACATTGCAGTCGAGGATCTTCACCAACTTCTTCAGAATGCTAGAGAATTGGGTTTGATTGAAGGGGTTCAGATGAGTGATAATTCAAATGGTATCACCCATCTCCAATATGCCGATGATACAATATTATTCAGCAATTATAGTTATATTAGTATGGCAAACTTGAAAAGAATTCTTCGTTGTTTCTAGCTTATGTCCGGTTTAAAAATCAACTTTCACAAGTCAACTTTAGTGGGGGTTGGTATGGATTTTGCAGAAGTTGTCCAGGTGGCTGGTGTGCTGAATTGCAAGCCTGACTCGCTTCCTTTAATTTACTTGGGTATTCCGTTGGGTGGAGATATGACTATGGCAAAACTATGGGATCCCGTTATAGTGAAAGTGGAGTCTCGGTTAGCTTGCTGGAAGGCTAAAAATCTCTCAATTGGTGGAAGATTATCCTTGATCAAATCAGTCCTGTCAAGTCTGCCTATCTACTTCATGTCGGTATTTAAAATTCCGAAAAAAAGTGGCTGCAAAAATAGAAAAAATTCAGCGTGATTTCCTATGGGGCTCGGTGGACAATAAGAGGAAAATTCATAATGTAAACTGGGAGCAAGTTATTAAATCTAAGAAGAAAGGTGGAGTGGGCATTGGTTCTATTCTTGACAAAAACAAGGCATTGTTGTTCAAATGGATATGGCGCTTCAACAAATCTCAAGAAGGAGTCTCTGTCTTGTGGAAGGATATGATCAAAGATAAATACAATCTTCCAAGCATAATTTCGGGTAATTATCCTCTTGCTGCCTCCTCGTCAACCGTACGGAAAAATATTCAAGCTACTATGGATCCCTCTCGAGGAACAATAGAAAGCTCCATCAAAGCAGGTCTTGCTTTCAATTGTGGAAATGGTGAGATTATTCGCTTTTGGGAAGATCTTTGGGTTGGAAATGCTCCCCTGAAAGATTGTTTCCCTCGTCTATATAGTATATCCAGCTGTCATAATCTCTCTGGCTCCAATTTTGGTATCTGGAATGGTTCAAATTGGATTTGGAACATAACATGGCGAAGACAATTATTCCAATGGGAAGTTGATCAAGAAAGTAGGTTGTTGGACAGCATTGGTGGGGCCGTTCTAAACTCAAAAAAATTTGATCAAATTATATGGCGGCATACGATTGATGGTTCCTTTTCAAAAAAATCTCTAATATCTGCATCAGACCATCGAGATATGTCCAGCTTGGACTTGGCTTCCAGCAATGTTTGGAAGGGTTGGGCTCCGCCAAAAGTAGAGTTTTTCATTTGGCTTATCATGCAAGGGAAAATCAACACTAGGGGCAGACTTCATAGTCTTGGCATACTTGACTTAGCCTCTGCTCAGTCCCCTTTTTGCCTTCAATCCATGGAAACGACGGATCATTTGCTTTTATTATGTTCCAAATCGATGTCAATCTGGAACAGTATTATGGGGTGGTGGGGCATATCTTGGTGCTCACCTTCGACTATAAGATATTTATTTTCTCAGTGGCACGTTTTTGCAAATAGAAAAATCCTACTAAAGGCTTGGAGTATGTTGTTTGTAGTCACGGTCTGGTCTCTAGGGATTTAGAGAAATTGTGTGGTTTTTGATAATTCTCAAGTAGATTGGAAAAATTTTCTCTACATTATCTTTGTCAGATATGGAACATGGTTAAAAGCTATGGACATTGACATTCATTGTTCGAGTGTGGAATTGCTCTCTTCTTCAAATAGACTGCATTCTCTTTCTAACCCCCCAAGGATATCTAGACCTCGAAATGAATGGTTAGCTCCTTCAGATCCTTCAGATGGATATGTAAAATGGAACACAGATGGTTCGGTAATGGATGGTAAGGCAGGAGTGGGTGGAGTGCTTAGAGATTCGACTGGATCCTTTATTCGAACGGCTCTGTATATCACGGTTAGCCGAAACGACATGGAACATGACCCTCTAATCATCGAATCTGACTCAAGGAATGCCATTAATTGGCTAGTGGGAGACTCTGCCTATCCTTGGGAGTTAAATGATGATTTTAATGCAATTGCAAGTCGTGCTCGTTCCTTTGGCTCCATTACTTTCAAGCACATTTGGCGTGAATCAAACATGGTAGCTGACTCTCTAGAAAAGCAGGGTTGCAACAGAAATACGATGATGGTTGCTTGGTTAGTAAATGTCTAAAGGTTCCGGTCCACTGGGGGGGTAATGGATACTTTTGCGTTTTGAGAGTTTAGGTGTTTATTTTTATGGGAATCTAACTTGTTATATTGTGGTTCTGAAGGAGACGGATCCAAAGGTGTCTCTGTCTTTTGTTTTTTGGGGTGGTAAACACGAGTGTTAGTGAGATGCAAAATGACCCTCAATTTAACTCGAGTGTTGGTAAGGATCATAGAGAGAGGTTCCCGAGAAAAAGAAAAATAGTGTGCTTTATTTTTTAATTCTTCTCTTTTGCAGGTGAAATTTTCTTCTATTATGGCTTGGAGCTGTTGTGCTGTGGGCGTAGTTCTTAGAGGTCTTTGTGAGTGGATCTCGAGTTAAAGTGAGGTCACATATAAATAGAGTGAAACACGAGTGAATGAGAGGTGGTTTTGGGAAAGTGTTAGCTCAAGAAAAAGGGTGATGCATGTTTTCTAATAAGTTTTTATTTCGCAGGGCAGATTTCTTCTTGAGCTGGAGCTTCTATGTTCAAAGCCAATTGGGAGGGAAACACGAGAGTAAATTTGAGGCTTATTAAATTTGTGAGTTGAGTGAGTTAAAGATTTGGAGGTTGGGGTCAAGGGAAACACGAGTGATAGTGAGGGTTTTAGAGTGAAGTTCCTCCAATCTTCAGAGGTTATCAATATCTTGTGTCAATAGCTGTCAACTGGCATTGATTCGAATTATATGATTGGTTCCTCTACTCTTCTGCTAGAAGAGGTTGCTTGAGCATTGAAAATCTGTAGGCAAGTCATCACTTATCACTAAATAATCCATTTTTGTTTTTGTTTTTTTTATAGAATATCCTCAATTAATTTATTAGAAACTCCACGTTAGACGGAGGAAAGGTAGGGAACTACATAGGAAATAGCAATTAGTAGCTGAAAAGACTAAACAAAATTCCAGGAAGACATAATCGAACACAAGCCTATCAAAAGCAAAGGGAACCCAAAAAACTGAAAAGATGATCTTCTTTTGAATAGCTCTAGCGCCCTGCAATTAGACAAACCCCAAGGAACCAATAGCCAGATACACTTGGATAAAGAAACCATATTAAGTTGAAGAAGCAGAGATGTCGGCACAAAGACCTCTGATTCGAAGCACCTAAGCATCGAACTTCAAGACTACAATGCTTCTTTGGTTCTTGCTTTTTAGCCATAAACTGCATTTCTTAATTCATCTCTTCAAGCTTCCACTATATCTTAAGTGACCTTGGGCTTGTCTTTATTCCAGCAAGGAATTCATGTGAGGTAATCCCTTGATGAGAAGAACAAACAACTAACGACGAAAAGAAGGAGCCGCCATGCAGAACCAACGAAGCAAAAGGACCAAAGCACACACCACCAGAACAGTGGCCGAACAAGACCTAAGTTTCGGTGCCGCTAGTCTCCCCCTTCTTCTTCTCGCCACTGGTCTCCCCTTTTTCCTTGACACTCTTTAGTACTTGGTCCTCGAACTTCTTGCGACGTTTAATGGCATCATATTTCTGTATCTCTGGGCGGCGATGAGCTCCAGCAAGAATATCTTCACGCAACTTCGTCCTCCTCAGATGAGCCTCAGGCAGATTATGGTGAAGACCATACGAATCCATTGCAGCAGCAGTGAGGGAAGATAGGTCATCGGAAATTGGTTTTCCCATGGTGGTGGCAAGGTACGCCAACATATCATCCTTCTGTAGACCCAAGTAGTGGCCCAGTAATTCCTCATCAGACATTTCTGTCAGCATGGCCTCAAAGTTGCTAGGAAAGGAATTCATCTTTGTGTTTTGATTATAAAAAAGTGTGTGTTCATCATATGCATGCGAGATCATGTATTTATAGGAGAATTGAAAATGAGTCACGGACTCACTCCCCCATCTTTCATGTTACCTATCAGTTTAAGATATCGAGAGGGTGTAATAAATGGGAAGAGTAGCGTCCTTGCCCTAGTCTCAAAAATGTGCAAATATTGCCTATCACTTCATTTTAAAAGGGATGTGATTTTGGGTAAAATTCAAAAAACGTGCAAATCTTGGTGAACGTGCAAATCTTAGCATTTGTTTTAAGGATTAATATTACCTTTTAACATCAAAAGATAACCCCAGTTCCATTTTGAGCCTGAAAAGTTATTGATAAAACGTTTCAACTTAGTCACAAAATTTTTATTTTTGTACTAATTTGGTCGCCGAGTAGTCAACCTGCCCACATGATGCATCAGGAAACGTTAATATTTGGAGATATCAAATTGGAATACAGGCCATCTTTTAATAACCAAATGTAGTTTTAAGTGCCCTATTTGTTTCTAACGGTTAACATACCACATAGGATGTTTGATTGCATGAAATCACTAAAACTGATCGATCGATCAAATTGGCACAAAATCAAAGGTTTGGTGACTGAGTCAAAATATTTTATCTTTGGGTGACCGAAATGAAACACGTGTCATGTTTCAGTGATCACATATACTATTAACCGTTTGTTTTGAATGAAACATTTATGGACATACTTGATTTTAATTTTTCATGAAAAAGCATCCGTGGATAGAAACCAAAGGATGGTGGCACACAATTACTCATTTTTAGGAAATAATAGACTATAAGAGTAAATAGTGTCTACAAAAATAAGGTATTTGGACATTTTTCTTGTTAGAAAGTTAAAAGCTGATATGAGACGCTCTTACGAGATTTTGCTCGTGTTTTCCAATACCTAGTATCATTCCATTTTATCTATTTGGTGTCAACTCAGGGGGAGTGCTACAAGAGTTGTTACATGGCTTTAATTACTAAAATATCACCTCAAGCTAAAAAAATAATCTCTTGTTAGGATATTCGACTGACAAATCTTTGTTATGGTACACAAAGGAGTACTAGTTCGATTGTTGGCTTCCTTTGATTGTTGTTGCGTCAAATTTGATATATCATGTGTGGCATTTTAACATGTGGTGTACCGTACATGCCTACATGGGTTAATAATATATAGACGAGCTAATTACTTGAAATTTGCTACCATAATAAATAAATAATTCTGCTAAAAAAAAGTTAGAAGAAAGTAGCCAAGCCAGTGGGGACATCTTAGTATTTTCTCGTCTTAATTTGTTGTTTCAAATGCTCAGATAAACACACATGCACATGATCCATGTGAAATCGTGAGCCCCACATAAAATCGTGGACATCAATTTCAGTATTTGAGATAAGCAGAACAAAAAATATGAAAATCCATACTCAGATTGATTTAAATCGAATCATACTCAGATTGATTTAAATTGAACCATAGTCCAATTCGAGTTCAATCCAGAAAAGATTTATGTGCTTGAAGCCAAACTCTATTTTGATGACTGAACAAAAGTTTTATGTTTAGACTCATATTTGAGACATATAAATTGGACACAAAGTTAGTTTAATTCAGATCGAACAGAATTTTCGACACCCCTATTTAGATTCTTAAAGAATAAATCGTAATTTTATGATATTTGAAAAGGATAATTATACCATTTTTAGTTCTTCTAATAAACCTCTAGCTTGCTTGAGCTAATTCATTTTAATTTATCAAATAATAAAGAAGCTAACTGTAAGTCATCAAAATACAATTTATATTTTATGCAAAATCCGACTTCTCATTTATTGGCAATTCAGAAGGAAGCATCATGCATGTGCAGATACAGAAGCTTTAATGGAGAGAGGGATTGATTGAAAGGGAAGTGAGTTTCAAATGCCGTTTATATCCTTCTATAGTTCTATTGTTGCCAAGGCCTTTTCTAATATTGTGTTATGGACAGGGTGCAACAAATGGCAAGACTAGCCTGCCTAGTGCCTGCCCGAGTCTCAAATAGGCGCCAAGGGCCTTTTATGAAATTCAATTATTTGGCGTCACATTATGTTTGGAAGGATGCGATTTTGGGTAAAATTTAAAAAACGTGCAAATCTTTTAGTATTTGTAAATTTTTATTAGTTTAGGCTCACGGAGTACGAAATCATCGTCGGTTGTTTGATGAGGTCTCGGTGTAATTCGGTGTCATTTGAGAATATCCAGTGACTGCCGTTTTATTATTTGTGTTTATATCTTACTCCTACTATTTATAATCTATTTTTATGGCGACTCGAGTCTCTGCCGACCTCAATTACCTATCTTCATTTTGGTAACTTAATGCACTCAAGTCCAAAAAAAAAAAAAAAAAGGAGTCCATGTGAACTTAGCTTGTATTTTAGGGGTTAATATTACATGTGCTCATCGAAAGATGATTCATGTTATATTTTGGATACTTAAAGATAAAACGTTTCAGCTCAGTCGCCAAACTTTTTTATTTTTGTGCTATTTTGGTCCCCCCAAGTGGTCAACCTACTTACGTCGAGGGTTGACTTGAAATTTTTTTTCCTTTTAAAGGCTTAGCCTAGAATTTATTGATCAAAGAGGAGAAAAAGCCTCTCTTCGATAGCTAACAAAAAACAAGGGGGGGCAACACCTAACCTCGACAACAAGAAAAAAACAAGAACAACAATAGTCGAGGGTTGACTAGATAGAAACTATTAATATTTGTAGATATTTTTGCCTTTTTTGGTGACCTAATTTCAATATAGGTCATCTTTCGATAACCACATGTACTACTAAACCCTATTTTTTTTTAACGGTCAACATGTCACATAGGATGTTTGACTGTTCGAAATCACTAAAAACTACTCGAGTGATCAAAACGGAACACGTGTCAAGGTTTCGGTGACCAAATATTCTATTAAGTGCTTGTTTTAAATGAAATATTTATGAACTCATAGGATTTTAGGAGGGATGCTATTTTGGCCAAAAAGGTGCAAAAATAATAAACTATAAGGGTAAATAGTTTCTCCAAAAATAAGGTATTTGGACATTTTCTTGTTAGAAAATAAAAATATGACCATAATAAATAAATAATTTTGGACAAAAGTGGGAAGAAATTAAGGAGCCAAGCCAGTGGAGACATTTTCGTATAAATTCGTCGCCCTTATTTCAAATGCTGAAATTGACACACATAATCCCTGAGAATACAAGCTTGTCACCTTTGTAAAACATCAAGCTTGCTGATGAGGACTCACCTATCACATGATGAGGACTCACCTAGCAACCGTTGCCTTCATTTATTGCGAAATCAGTGTATAATCAATAGTAATACCGTGCAGTCGCATGATGATTTATGTTACTATCACATGTTTTGGTTTTTTAAGTTTAAAAAGAAATCAGATGAATTCATAACAAAAATAATTATACCATTTTTAGTTCTTCTAATAAACCTCTATTTTGCTGGAGCAAATTTGTTTTAATTTATCAAATAATAAAGAAGCTAAACTACTTTCAAATACTGAGATAGACATACTTGATCCACGTGAAATTTTGAGCTCCACATAAAATCATGAACATTAATTTTGTTTTAATTTCTTTTTGAAGGGATGCGATTTTGGGTAAAATTCCAAAAACGTGCAAATCTTAGTTTTTGTAAATATTTATTAGTATAGGCTTGTGGAGTATGCAATCATCGACGGTTGTTTGATGAGATTTGGGTGTAATATGGTGTCATTCGAGAATATCCAGTGACTGCCGTTTTCGTATTTGTGTTTATATTTTAGTCCTACTATTTATAATAGGGTTAATATCACTTTTAGTCTCCGAAAGATAGCCCATGTTTCATTTTGGTCACCGAAAGATAAAACGTTTCAACTTGGTAACTTAACTTTTCATTTTGTTCCAGTCAAGTCACTCGGTCAGGATTTCTCAAATCCGGGCAGCCAAAAAGCTGACGTGGCAGTTTGACTTGTTTCAATTGGTCCACGTGGAAAATGGTCGCCACGTGGTTAATATTACTTTAAGTCACTAAAAGATAGCTCATGTGTCATTTTGGTCACTGAAAGATAAAATGTTTCAACTTAGTCACTAAACTTTTCATTTTGTTATAGTCAAGCCAGGATTTCTCAAATCCGAGCAGCGAAAAGGGTGACGTGATAGTTTGACTTGCTTTTGATTGGTACACGAGGAAAATGGTCACCACGTGAAAATATTTTGTAATATTTTAAATTTAGAGCAATCGTGAGAAGTGAATGTCCACTTACGAGAACTATATGAATTAGTGGAATTTCTTCTACTTAGATTGTTATGTTATAGGGACGAAACGCCAATGGAGGTGAATTGATTCGAAGCAAGAGGCCTAGAGTATGAATGATGTTGTAGGGTTTGATCTATGAAACCTAATTTTTGCTTCTTAATTTGACTGCGGGATTAGTCGTGCCACTGAATGATGATTGTACTTAGAGGCCGCACGAGAGCATTTCGACAATGACACTCGGTGGCCAGTTTGACCGAGTGGCTTTACTGGAACAAAATGAAAAGCTAAATGACTAAATTGAAACGTTTTATCTTTCAGTGGCCAAAATGAAACATGAGCAATTTTTTAGTGACTAAAAGTAATATTAACTTATGCTAAATATTTCCACGTGGCGACTATTTTCCACGTGGACCAATCAAAAGAAGTCAAACTGCCACGTCAGCATTTTTGCTGCCCGGATTTGAGAAATCCTGACCGGGTGGCTTGACTGAAACAAAATGAAAAGTTAAGTTACCAAGTTGAAACGTTTTATCTTTCGGTGACCAAAATGAAACATGGGCTATCTTTCGGTGACTAAAAGTGATATTAACCCATTTATAATATATCCTTATGCTGGCTCGAGTGTTTTGGAGCCTCAATTAGCATAATTTAGGTAACTTAATTCAATCAAGTCAAAAGACCTTTTAAAAAAAAGAGTCCAAATCTTAGTGAGCGTGCAAACTTAGCTTGTGTTTTAGGGGTTAATTTTACATGTGATTATCGAAAGATGATTTATATTCCATTTTAGTCATTTAAAGATAAAACGTTTTAGCTCAGTCACCAAACTTTTATTTTTGTGCTATTTTGGTCCCCAAGTAATCAACTTAGTTACGTGGAGGGTTGCCAGACAGGAACTGTTAATATTTGTAGATATTTTTACCTTTTCGGGTGACCAAATTGCAATACAGGTAATCTTTCGATAACCACATGTACCACTAACAGTCAACATGTCACATAGGATATTTAACTGCCCAAAGTCGCTAAAAACTGTTCGAGTGATCAAAATGAAACACGTGTCACATTTTTGTGACCAAATATTCTATTAACTATTTGTTTTAAATGAAATATTTATGAACTCATAAGATTTTAGGAGGGACGTGATTTAGGCCAAAAAAGGTGCAAATCTCGGGGTTTGTTTTGAGGGCTTGCTTGGATAAAAAAAAGATGGGGGGTTGTTAAATGGAGTAGTGTAAGGGAGAATTAAGTGGGGTAGAGTAGAGTAGAGCAATTAAATGAAACTCTATCTTCATTGAATTGAGTAAGAGTTAATTAAAGTATAAATTATTAACTTCGTTTGGATATAAGGTAGAGTGAGATAAATTAAAGAATTTAAACATTTAAAATGACTTATCCCCTACTCTACCCTCCTAACACCCCCCAAAATCAAGAATACAATTATCACTCTATGAGAGTAGAAATTTATCCCCTACACTACTCTCTCAACCCATTCTCTCTTAAAATCAAGCAAGATATAATCACTACTCCACTTAACCCTCCCTACTTAACCCTCCAAACCCCTAATCCAAGCAGACCTAGAATGAAAAATTTATGGACATACTTGATTTTAATTTCATGAAAAACCGGCCGTGGATACAAACGAAAGGATGGTGGCATTCATTTACAAATTTTTAGGAAATAATAGACTATAAGAGTAAATAGTTTCTACAAAAATAAGGTATTTGGACATTTTCTTGTTAGAAAATAAAAATCTGACCATAATAAATATTTTGGTCAAAAGTTAGAAAAAAAAGGAGCCAAGCCAATGGGGACATATAATCCATGTGAATGCAAGTCTGTCGCCTCTTGTAAAACATCAAGCTTGCACATGAGGAGTCGCCTAGCAACCGGTGCCCTTCATTTATTGTGAAATCAGTGTATAATCAATAAAAATACCAGTCACATGATGATTTGGGCTACTATCACATGTTTTGGTTTTTTAAATTTAAAAAGAAATTAGATGAATTCATTAAAAAAACACTGTCAATTAATATTTCCAAAGAATGATATACAAACAAATATAAGGCAACATATATGGTTCTAATATATATATCTTCTATAGTAATTAGGATTTTTTTTAATTAAGCTTTTAAATCATAAAAATATTTGAGATTAAAGTTGATTAAATGATCCTAAAGTCTAAATCATAAAACTAAAAACCATAAACTTTAATTTCATAGTACTTGCTAAATAATCCAAATGCCTCTATTGCATTTCATGCTTGGTGCTTTGAATTGCAGGCAAAGAATTTTTCAATTTTTCATCCCCAATTCTAGAAATCACACTCTTGATCATACTACCAACCCCCGAAAATGCTACCACTATTTCAACAATCATTGATAAATTCCAAGTTAGGGTCCACTATAGTATTGTTATTTACTTGTGTTGTTTGTGTACATGATGTTAAATACTGTTGTGAAAAATAAGGAATTAAAGAATTCCAAAAATCAAGATTAAGAAATCTTGTATTATAAGAATAAAAATTTAGAACAATATTTGGAGAGAATTGGCTAGATAGAAATAAGATAGAAATGAGAGAATACTTTCTTCAATTGATGTGTACAAAATATGAAGTTTAAGCACCTATTTATAGTGCAAAAAATCACCTAAATCAACTAATACAATAAACGCTAATTGCATTTTCTCCACTAATTTTAATATCTCCATCCATCATTATTAAATCATGTCTATTAGGTGTGTAACATAATTAATATATTGGATGGATTAGTGGTTGAGTTGGTAAAGTGTATGATCCACATTAAGTAAATGTTTTTAACATTTACAACAAATACCATATTGTTGCACTTGTGCCCTTTTAAATAATTTAGGTCCTGTGATCATTACTCTTTATTATTCTCTATTGAGCCTTCTGCTCACCTTACCTCTTTTTGTTTGTGCTCCTCTCAAGTGAGACTGATGTTGCTAGATGCACTTTTCTAATATTGGATAATTTTTGAAAATTTGAAAAGACACTAGAGGGCATTGCCTAATTTAGGTGTAGGGGTGGCACAAAAAATAAGTTTCTAGTCGAAAACATAGGTGTTTATGAAACATTTCTTGTTCAGACATGATTAATTTATATTTTCACACCTAATTAATTAACGATACTCAAATTGATTTAAATTGAACCAACGTCCAATTTGAGTTAGATCCAGAAAAGTTTTTTTTTTGCTTGAAGCCTAACTCGATTTTTTAATGATTGGACAAAAATTTAGTGTTTAGACTCGGATTTGAGACATATAAATTAGACAAAAAGTTAGTTTAATTCATATCGAACATAATTTTTAACTCCCCTAGTTAGATGCTTACAGAATAAATCATAATTATATGATATTTCAAAAGGGAAATTATACCATTTCTAGTTCTTCTAATAAGCCTCTAGTTGACTTGAGCTAATTTATTTTAATTTATCTAATAAGAAAGAAACAAATGTAAGTCATCAAAATACATGTTATAGACTGTGAAAAATCTAATTTGTCATTTATTGCAAAATCAGAATGGTCCGTCCGGTGCAGATATAGTAGCTTTAGTGGGGAGAGGGATTGATCGAAAGGGAAGTCAGTTCGTCCTAGCCTAGAAATACAAGCCTGCCTGCCCTTGTAAGACGTCAATCTCATCCAACCATTCCCCTTGAGGAATCATGGTTGGTCGTTTTAATCGCTTTAACTGTTGGACTTGGACCTGGCCTTGGAATACAAGCTTGTCACCTCTTGTAAAACATCAAGCTTGCCCATGAGGAGTCGCCTATCACATGATGAGGACTCACCTAGCAACTGGTGCCCTTCATTTATTGTGAAAAATCAGTGTTTAATCAATAGAAATACCAGTCGCATGATGATTTGACCTACCATCACATGTTTTGGTTTCTCGAGTTTAAATAGAAACTAGGAGCTTTTCGCGATTGTTGAAAAAAAATGAGGTAATTTGCTGATAATTGAATTACAATTTTTCTTGAATAAAACTGAAGGAATGTTCAAAAAAATATTAATTTTCTGTCACTTTTTGTAGCTTTATTATTCACAATTGTTTTTGATATAATTAGTTTGGGCCACAACCCACTCACCCCGCACATATGGCCCAACCAACACCCAAGACTGGGCTGGCTGTGCGGAACATGTGGTGTGAAAACCACATGCCCGGTGATAAGATGTGCAGGGCTTGCACTAATATACAAGTGCCACTAGCTTGATCTAGCCGATGTGGGACGCAGAACACCTGACTTGGGCACTGTTCTGACACCCCCCCGCACGTGTGTGGGTCGTGAGCCAGACTTGGGCACCTCACGCCACGCACACGTGGAGTTTTAACATCGGACTAGACTTACACCATGTGGTTTGATATAATTAGTTTGGGCCACAACCCACTCACCCCGCACATATGGCCCAACCAACACCCAAGACTGGGCTGGCTGTGCGGAACATGTGGTGTGAAAACCACATGCCCGGTGATAAGATGTGCAGGGCTTGCACTAATATACAAGTGCCACTAGCTTGATCTAGCCGATGTGGGACGCAGAACACCTGACTTGGGCACTGTTCTGACAGTTTTTGAGGTGCTTTGGTAAATCACATACGTGACGCCCCGTCCCAACCAGGGGTCATCTAAAATGACATAAATTATCTGAAATATAAATCCATCAAACATTATTACGACACACAACAATAGGAAATAATTCTTACGCACTAAAACGAATCCATGACAAGTCAAATCACACACGGATAATATGTAATAGTATATAAATGTTTGAAAGTAAACCCCTAGCCCACATCCTCTAGTCCAAGTATCCAGGCCACCTCGCGGTTACACTTCAGGCTGTTGATCCACCACATCGTGCTCACCTGAAAGGAATGTGAAAAATAGAGGAGTGAGCATGGAAGCTCAATAGAGGAAAGTACCCCACCAGAACTCAGTTATCTAAGTGAGATAACCGAGTAGAGTAAGCTCAACTCAAATTCTGGACCTTGACCTTGCTTACCAACGTAACGCTCTACTTTAATGTATCCTAATTATGAAGTTTGACATTCACTGATATACATACATACATAAATGTATAAGTTAAATGTTTTTGATGTATTCTTTGCATCATGATGCAGTGACTGTGAATAACTTAGCTAGCAAGCATCCTAGAAAGGCAAAAGCCAATGATTTCTTCTTCAGTGGTCCTCACTTGGAAGGGAACACCTCAAATGCAGTGAGTAATGTGTTTTTGTGAGTTGTTTTGTTTTATGACCAATAAAGTTTATTTTTTTCCAGCTTCTAAAGACGTATTAATACACCCACTTTTACTCCCAATGATAGAAAATCAACATCTTCAGCTAATTTATATGATATTTTTGGAGTTGAACCTCACGGGTTAACCACTAATATAACTATATATATATATATATATATATGTGTTTGTGTATGAGTTTATTTTTAGTGAATAAGGTTTTTTAATATATATATTTCTATAATTTTTACTTATGGATTGTCAACGGATTTTTATTTTTTTAATTTTATCGATGGATTTTCAATTATTATTATTTTTATTTTTTTTGCTGACGGATATTTGTTTGGATACTTATCGATGATAAAATGTGAAATTCTTGTAGTGCATGACGGTCTCGGTGGTGAGCACGACCACCCTGCAAGCCCCAAAATTGTATGATGATCTTAAATCCAGACCCCACACAGTCGGTCAAATAACCACTCATATGGCATCTCCACATCCACAATCATCCAAAATATGGTGCATGTAAATATCTCATGCATATATCGCTATCCAAAATTCGCTTGGAAAATAATTTTATATCAAAAGTATTATGCAAGTTTAATTAAAATTATTTTTATATATAAAAACTAATATTCCGAAATCATCCCAAACCCATTTAAAACACGTGTCAATGCACCATGTCGAAGAGGATTATCAATGCCGATTGAAAGAAATAAATATGTTGCAATTAATCGAGGTCTATCGTAAATGACAAATAGAGTTTTCAAAATCAAGAAAGAATAAAGGAATTAAATAGGAAAATGAAGCATACGGCAAAATATTATAAATAGATAGGAATAATAGCCAGTGCGAAATGAAATGATCAAGAAAAATAATTATCATAACACGGATGACATCACAGTAATATAAGGCTGAATATAACCACGAAGTTTTTACGAAAATAAAATGTCGAATACTAGACACCAAAGATAAAGAAACCCCTACCTCAATAGCAGCAAATATTCACCACGCGTTTACAATATCAAATCAACCTCTCGATCACCTTTATCAATTTACCAATATAATACTGGTTAATAATCTTCAAGATTATCCACGGTTCCATATTACCATTTTATTCTAGATAGATTTACCAGACATTATTATTTTCAAATTACCAAAATAACCTTTTATTAAAATTACCAAAATACCCTCAAGATAAAATTACAATACTACCCTCAGGATAAAATTACCAAAATACCCTAAATAAAATTACCAAACTGCCCCTAAAACAAATCTAATGAGTTAAATGCATGGTACGTACGGTTACAAAGTCCACGCCACCAAATATTATTCATCCGATGGCGACCAATGGTGTCACCGTGGATATGGTTGCGATCGTTCCCGTGATTAATATGACGATAATTTAATGATCCGAATTGAACTGTACAAATCATTCCGACAATTCGAAGTTTTCGGTCAACTATTATTTTTATATATATATATATTATAATACTAAGGACTTGGAAAGCTATTATCTCTATGTTATTAATTTAATTATAATCTATATTATCTCACTTAATTGTCTAGTTATTCTTTTTACTATAGAGGGACATTTATTGTAACGACCTGACCTTTTCTCCAGGTCCAGCCAGCCGTTACAGGTCCATGGCCCACTACACCCAACCCATCTCCAAATCCAATCCCCCAGCCTCATAGGTCTCAATCCCATCTCGCTGGCCCAAATCCAAATCCAGGAGGTTGTTGATGCTGAGGTTTGAACTCCTGACCTCAACACCCTTTATCATGCGGCCTTTGGCATCACATGCTACCAACTAAGCCATGGCTTAGCACTAAATGATCCAACTGCACCTTTAATAGAGCTAGATAATGTTGATGATGAGGAAGACGATGAAGAAGAGGATTAACTGAATTTGGGATCTAGTGAAGAAGTCAGTGATGAAGTGGAGTCAGAATTTGAAGACTATGTTTCAGATGATAATTGACATTATTTATTATGTAATATGTTTAGTTGAGAGTTTCCGTTTATTGATGTAATATATTTAGTTGGTCGTTTCCATTTATTTATGTAATATGTTTAGCAATAGACATTAGTTTTTTCATATCATTAAATTGTATCTTTTAGTATATTAAACAGTATATGAAATGTTTGTTAGTTTCATAGATGACTAGAGGAAGAGGTGCTCGAGGTTTCATTGGTGGGAGATCTACCTCATCGAGCACTGGTAGAGGTCGTCATAGTGGTTCCACGATCCCGTAATCACCTTTGACCCCGTCATCGCAGCCGCCGCAGAATAGTACCCCCTCGTTGGTAGTGAAGATCCAGTGATGGGCACTCCCATCGATGATAGTGGTACTCCAGCAACGGGTATTCCTATCGATGCTACCAGAGTAGGTTCTTCGTTGACACAGGATACAGAGCATCGACGCCATATTACCATTCAGAATGAGGGGTAAGTAATGATTAATTTATGACTAATATAAACATATTGATTTTTCAATAACATGTTTAATTGTATGAAATTTTATTTTCAGGTTGTTTCCTTCGGAGCCATGTTCAAGGAGGATTCGAAAGATTTTTGAGGAGCGAATATGCGAGAACGGGTCGTCTTGGAAGAAGATATCTACAGAGGTCAAGGAGTTCTACTGGAATGAGTTTAAGGTAATCGAACTTTTATTAATTCTTATTTCTGATATTAACTTAATTTATGTACGAACTGTTTAATGTAATTAATATTGATCTAGCTCACTCCATTTTATATGATAGAAATATTTCGTATGGGAGGAGGCGATCAATGCGTTAGTGAAGATCGCCTGGGGGAAGAAGGCTGCCAACCGCTATAGCGATATGCTCCAGCAATTGAAAGGTGGTGAGAGGCCTTTTTTGTTCCAGAGGACGTGTGGACTAGATGGGAGCGTGACTGGCACGATCCAGAGTATGTTCGGCGAGCCCAACAGAATGCTGCCAATAGCCGCATGGGTGCGACGCAAACTGGCGGTTCGGTGACACATGCCACACATGCTTCCAGAATGGTACGTAAGAGTTTAAATTTTATTAGAATATAATTTAAAATCATATATAATAGAGTTTCATAACTTTATGATTTTGTAGAGGGATGAGCTAGGTCGAGAGGTTACCCCGTATGAGCTGTTCAAGTATACGCACACCAGGGGTCACGACCGGCAGACGTTTGTCGATGATAAAGCTCGACGAGTCCATGTAAGTTTCTATTGCCTAAAATAGAGTTCAACTTTTTTTTGATATTGAATGCATGTGTTAGGTACTGGATATCTGGATATATGGATTGGAGAATGAATTGGAAAATCGATGTGCATATATTTATTTGAAGTGCCTTCTCAATTGTTTTCAGGTTGGGGTTTTATACAAAAATAGGGGAGACTCTGTCGAAATTTTTAAAAATTCATGAAACTTATAAACATTTTTATGTATGTCAATAGGAGACTGTTGAGGCCACTCGACAGTCTCTATCTCAGCTCGAGACAGGATCTTCTTCCTCTCAGCCGATCGATGAGAGAGATCTTTATTATCAGGCGGTTGGTGGAGAGAAGAAGAGGGGGGTGTACGGCATTGGATCGCAGGCATCTACCTTTTATCCATGTTCGAGTGGGTCTTCTGTACAGTTTCCGACATCCGAGAGGCAGGATGAGCATATGCAACAGCGGATAGAGGAGATGCAGTAGCGGATAGAGGAGATGCACCAGCAGATGGAGGAGATGCGGCGACAGATGCAGACATACTTTCAGACCTCTCATCATCCCTCTCCCCCTCACTCGCCTCCAGATGGTGAGAGCCCTACAGGAGGCAGATAGACTATATTTGTTGACATATTTAAACTTGTATTATTATGATATTGTATTGTATTTGATTCCGGATTATGGAAGAATTATTTATTATATTTGAGAAATTCTGTGATTTTGGAGTATATTTTCTATTATGTTTGTTCATTTACAGGTTTGGTCCAAACATAATTAATCTGCTTTTAAATAAAAAATAATTTTTTGCCGACGGATTACCGATGGATTTTAAATTTCAGCAATTACTTTTTAATAATTATACCGACCGATTACCGACGGATTTGTAAATTTTTCATTTTCATATACCGACGGATATTACAAAAAAAATAATAAATATTTTTAATTATACCGACGGAAATAAAAAATTCATAATCTAGTATACCGACGTATTACCGATGGAAGTATTAAAAAAATTAAAAGTTTTATTTTATTTCCGACTAATATTCGGTCGCTGAACGGTCGGTATATACCGATCGAAAAAAATTTCCGTCGGCAAATAATCAGCTACGATCCTTTTGCCGACGAAATAATATTGGTCGGAATTCCGTCGGGAACTAATTTTACCGACCGAATTCATAAAATTGCCGACGGAAATTTCCGTCGGTAATCAATGAAATTCTTGTAGTGATGGTTAAAATAATGACAATCTATTTTATTTTCGGACTGGCATTTCTTTGAGTTAATGTTTGGTATTGAGAATAGAGAGAGAAGAGGAAGAGAATGGGGAATAAAATACCCTATTCCATTGTTTGGTATCCTAATGAGTGAAGAAATGAAATACCCAAATCTCATTCCCTCACCCTATTCTTGTTCCTCACCAATTTACAAGGAATCAACCATTCTACATGGAATGAATGATAAAATGACTTTCTTGTCCTTATACTTCTTTGTTCGGCATCGTCCGATTATACACATATATTGTGACTACATTTTGTTATGGAATGTTGCAAGTCAAGCCAATTATTGAGTCTCAAATAGCTGGTAGCCAGCGTGCAAAATCCTGACTTTTTTAGGCTTCCAGTAGTTAGATATAGCTAGACCAGACAATCTTGGACAACCCAAACGTAGGGCATAATCATGGGGTTAATACAACATGTAGTCACCGAAAGATTGATCATTTTTCATTTTAATCACTCAAAGATAAAACGTTTCGACTTGATCATTCAACTTTTATTTTGTTCAAATTTCATCACTCGAGTAGATTTTATCCATTTCGGGCTGTCAACTTGCCAGTTAAAGAATGTATTATACATGGAATAAATGAAAAGGTTTCAAAAAAAATAAATAAAGGTGACATTTAAATTTAAACAATTAATTTTCCTAATAAATCAATTAAATTTAAATAATAATTAAAAAATCAACTCTTACAATCCCAAATCGGCAAATCCATCCATGTTCAAACTGAAAAGTGAAAAGCCCCAATCTTGCCTAGATATTGCACCAAAATCTACAAAAGAAGACAGAGAGAGGTTGGTTCTCATTTTACGGTGAAGGATCTTAAGGCCACGATGAAATTTGCAGCTATTTCTCCTATTCCATCACACTGAAATTATTTGTGACCTAGAAGAATCATGGATTGACCAGATCTGCGCAAGTGCTTCTGGGTTTGTCTTCGAATCGACAACCATGGCCACAACGAATTTCAGCTCTCCTTTTCCTAGTTCCATATCTGTACTTGAAAGTTTAGGTCTAGATCTTACCTTAGTATCAGCACATAAAAAATAGGTAGAAAATCAGTAGATCTACCTCGAGAGATCGTCGACGGCAGAGAGAGAGAGGGGAGGCTCGTGATGGCAACACATGCAACCTTCATGGATGCAGTTCTGATGAAGCTTCTGGATCTTTGAGACGTCGCGGATCGACTAGTGCCTTTTGAAAGATGATAACCTGATCGATGTAAGATGAGCAACAGACCAAACAATCCGGATCCAAATGTACAGTGGTGAATAGGAGAATTCGATTCAATAATAAAGTTTTTTTTCTTGGGGGATTTATCAATAGATCCTTAAGTGACATGATGTATTCCACTAGGGATCTCAAACTTTCCAATATTCTAAAATGTCCTTCAAAAATTTATGGTCAAAAATACCCTTATTCCATTAAGCCCTAATCAGTTACCATCTTCTTTCCCCCCCAAATCAAACGCCTAGAAAAGAAGAAATACCCTCCCGATCAACGGTCATCGAACTCGATTTCGATAGAGACGGGTGTTTCGTCCCGCCTCATTTGTAGCGTCTTTTTTGTTGCTTGGCTCTATTGGATGTGAACAATAACTGGTAATTTCGTTTTCTGAGTGTTCTCACAGGTAACCATTTTTTAGTTTTGGTAAAATTCTGCGTAATCAATTGTAAGAATTATATGAACGACTTGTGAACTAGATTCCTTTAATTTCTCCGCTTCTTTGAGCTATGTATTTGTTTGCTGGAATGGAAACATATTTGTTTAACAAAGAAGCTTCAAACACAACACTTGTACTAAATGTTGTTGTTCTCCGCTGAACATAACAAACCATACATGGAATTTTAGCTATCTATGTATTTGTTGTTTATGATTTCAATTTAAATTAGTTTATTTATGAATTTCATATGCTGATTATGGATTTTTCAGCTTCAAGTTATAATTTCCTCTGAATTCGTATGATACCATCTGAATCTATAAATTTACCTTTGAATCATATGGATTTCCTCTTAAACTATAAGATTACCTCCAAATAAGTTAGATTCCATTTGAATCTAGATAATTACCTCTGAAACTATCTAATTTCCTCTGAATCATACAAATTTGTGGATTTTTGTGTTAATTATGGTTTACTCGTAGAATGTATTTGAGATATCCCATGTCTAATCAACCTTGACTGCCATATGAGCTTCAATTTATAATTTCCTCTGAAAACTTGTTTTTGTGTGTTGTTCATATGAATTTTTTGCCTCTAGGTCTCATCACTCATGTCTTCATAGTTTTCTGCATAGATATTATGTTATCTGTGACTTGACAAGTTCTGAATTTCATGGCTTTGGATGGTCAATGCTCAATCAATCCCACTAAACCTAGTGTCTTCTTTAATTTCTTGTTTGTTTCTAACAAATTTCTTGACACTAAAAAAAATTATAAGAGTTATTAATTAGTAATTTCTATGGAAATAGTTTAGAGCCATATCTACTTGAGTAACATGTCTTTATGCTTTTATGGTGTTGTTAAAAAACTCATATTAAAAATGACTACTCAGAGTTTGAATCATTGTAATCACAACGATTTTCCTGTGAATCATTGTGATTTCCTCTGAACCTATTAAATTTCATCTGAATCATTGTTACTTCTTCTGAACCATGTGAATCATTGACAAACAATGTACGTACCATTTCTTAAATTCCTCTAAAACTTTTGATTTTCTTTGAATTATTTAATTTCCTCGAGATTCTAGGATGTATGTTAGTTTTTTACATCGGCCATCCCTTGCAGATTTCAGAGTCAATTAATTGCAATTTCGTTTCGTAAAGCTTTAACAATTGGGAATACATTAATTGATGTCTATTGTGGATTCGTGTAATCATGTTCTGCCATGGCTACCAGAACATCATTATACATGAAATTTTTTGATCCAAACATATATGAAATAAGTTTATCTATAGATCTTGTAGTTTTCCTTTTGATTTCCTCTGAATTATTAAATTTCCTATGAATCCTGTCAATTTCTCTGAATCATATGAAATCAACCAAATAATAGATTATTTGTTTTCCAGATTATTGATGGGTTTGCTGAGATCCTAATAAGGAAGTAAAGAGAAGGCGACAAATCAATGTTGTTTTGTGGTGGCAAGACACTAGTACTCTCAAGTTCCGTTATGGTTAGTTAATTTTTTTTCATTTTATTCATTTGCAAATATAAACAAATGTAACTGATATATATCTAATTGCTTAACAGGAATTTCTCAGGAGAAAAGATGAGAAGAACATGAAATTGTTTATCGAAAACAAATTGAGAGAGTTAAAGAATGAAGAGTACACCCTTATAATCCCAATACATTCTGCTGGAAACAAGAACTCTGCAAACCATTGGACATTGCTGGTAATAGACATAGGTGAAGAGATTTGGAAAAATTATAATTCATTACTACCAAGGAACAAAAAATCTAAAGATCCATATCGAAAGGATGCACAGAAAATGGTGAGATACTAAACCAACTATCTCTATATTTGTTATTGTACTTAAAAGTAACAACACAATTGTTGTGCATATGCAGGTTGATCACTACAACAGTTTGTAGGATAAATCAACCAATGAAAAGAAGAAAACTCCTCTACGAACAGTATGAGAATCATCACAACAGCCTACAACATCATAAGTATATTATCAAAATTTAAAAAGAAGAACACATAGGCCTCTAATTCTATATTCTAAGCAAATTCTAATATGAATTATGCAGAGTTGACTATGGGACAATTTGCTGCATGATCATGGAGTGCATCTTCAAAGGCGAAGACATACCAAAAAGTGTGACTCCTACACAGTTAAGCGAACAAGGGGCAAGAATTGTGCATGAATTCCTGCATGACAAAGGGAGAACATGGACGGAAGACACTCCTAGCAACATTGTTGAGGACAAATGATCAAAAATGCTCTGATGTAAAAACTCTATGATACATAATATGAATGTTTTGCAAATCACTAAAACATGATGACTTTTTTCTACTACTACTATGAATAGAAAACCCTTAAAATTCATCCAATTCCTTTTTTCTCTTCTTTTTTTAAAAATGTATTCAGGAATACTACTATATGCATGATTTCCTCTGAACTTTAAAGAAATCCTCTGAAATTCACAGAATTCCTATGAAAAATGTATTTAAAGACTAGATGGCTATGATTTCTATAAAAACCAAAACCCTGAGACCCTAAAACCAAAACCCCAAAAACACTAAACCCTAAACCACAACAGGGGCGGCCGCCTAGGGCCCCCAAAATCCGAGGGGCCCAAATATTTTTTTTAATACTAATATGTTATAATGTACATATGTATTTTATTTTCTACGCCCATTGTGATGTTGTTTCTCTAACAGCTTAGTGGTAAAATAGTGGTTTTGAAAAGGTGGTGGACACGGTTTGAATCTCCAAAATGACATCCTCTTTCTTCTTCCTTTTTTGGTTTTTTTATCATAAATTTGGGCCCCTCGTGTCCTCAACAGTTCACCCCAAGCCCAATTCTCAATTCAAGACTATTACCTACAAGGCATAGGTCTTCCTCATGAGAATTTATTTTGCTTTTCATTTTTTAAAGGGGAAAAATCAATTATTCTTTGAAGAATTTTAGCTTTTCAATATATATATATATATATATATATATGTGAACATTAACATTCCACACAAAAACTTACCTTAAAAATGATAAAATCATGTAAGAAAAATGTAAAGTTACAAATATCCTCTGAAACATAACCAGATACAAATTCATTTCCGCAAGAGCATGTATGTAAAGCAATATCAACATGATCCATCTCATGATTGACCAAAACTTCAAAAGTAAGTCATTCTCATTAGACTCTGGACATTGTAAATCAATCAACAAATTTGAATGTATAATTTCAGAACTTGCTGTCCCTTCAAGTAACAATGGACCACTAGAATTAACAACTTCAACACGATCCAAACCACTAGGAAGAACCAAATATAACATATTCTGCATATCCTCATCATTCTCCATGATACAACTAGTATGACTAGGTATAGAAAATGAAAATTTCACAATGGAATGAGACAACTCAAACCACTTTTGGCATACAAATTCAACCAACAAATCATACGAAAAAGGTTCTGAAAGCCTCTTAATGGCAGTTTGATTGCCATATTTACAAATGAACAGGATCACTTCAGACATACTTTTGGCATACAAATTCAACCAACAAATCATACGAAAAAGGTTCTGGAAGCCTCTTAATGGCAGTTTGATTGCCATATTTACAAATGAATAGGATCACTTCAGACATAGCAAAACCTATAAATGAGAAAATTCATTGTAAAATCAAAATTAGAAAAATATATAAATATAAAATCCTCTGAAACTAAACTAAAAACAGAGGAAATATGCAACAATTGCAATTCCATCAATCATACACAATTCAAATACAAAGAGATAACAAAAATCATTAACTAAAACTAAAACGAAATAAAATTCATCATTAATGATAAAATCAAGTTAACTAACATAATAAGTGGACTAACATAAATCATAAACAAAATCATTTGAATTAAACATAAAAAATACTCCTAGATCTACAAAAATAATCCAGAAATAACAAATCAAAACATGTAATTAAAAATTAAGATAATTTGAAACTCAAAAACTCATAATCAATAAAAATCCTCTAAAACAATTACCACAAAATCATTTGATTAAACATAAAAAATACTTCTATGTCTACGAAAATACTCCAGAAACAACAATTCAAAATATTTGATGATAAATTGAGAAAGCTTGAAACTCAAAATCGAAAAAAATCCTCTAAAATAGTATCAACAAAATCATTTGAATTAAACATAAAGAATACTCCTAAATCTAAGAAAATACTCTAGAAACAACAAATCAAAACATTCAATGATAAATTGAGATAGTTCGAAACTCAAAAACTCATAAACAACAAAAATCCTATGAAAAAGAGCTGCAAAATGAGATGTAATCAACAGCTCTAATCGAATGAATATAATCTTATTATTACCTATTTGAACCAAAGATTCAATCAGAAGTTGTAGTCGAACAAAATCGAACGTGTGATGATGAAAATTTTTTTTGAATGAAGAAGAAGTGCTTTCGGGAGGCTTGAGCGTGAGGTTTGGAACAGTTTCACTCATTCCAAGTACTAAAATCTGTTAGTTAGCTATACATAAGGGCAAATTTAACATAATATAAAATGAAATATTAAATTTGTCCTTATTGAGCTAAAATTTAAAAACTTAAGGATGTATTGGGCTACCAAAAGTCTTAGAAGACTTTATGGAATAAGAAGTCCATATAAAAGACTTTTCACCAAAAAAACCTTTTTTCTTTTAAGAAATTAAGTTATTTTTTTTTTAAAAATCAACTTTTATAATATTATTAAAAAAATTATGACACGTCATCACCGTCATGCCACATGAACGATTTCCGTCTGGTCAATTTGCCACATAGGTAAGTGGACTGTTCAAAATGGGCGAAATCTGTCCGAGTGATGAAGTTGGAATAAAAACAAAAGTTTGATAATCAAGTTGAAACATTTTTTTTTTGAAGAAACAAACCATCTTATAGAGCCACAGAACCAAGATTACAATCAGCTAAAATACAAGCTTCAATGGATGGAGGAACACCATCCATTAAAACCTGGACAGAATCATTAGGGGCCAATCTGCCAAGACATGCCAAAGCATCAGCCACTCTATTACACGCTCTAGGAGTAAATAGAAATTCAAAGTTCCTATCAACAACCAATTCTTTAATGTCATCTAAGATGAAATACAAAGAATTGCTGGGGAAGGACCACCTTTGGAGACATGAAACAATAGTTTGAGCATCCCCTTCAATATGAACATTTGTCCAGTTATTTTCTCGAGCAAGCAAAGTTCCAAGCTTGAATGCCAGAGCCTCTACATACTGAGGACCACCCACTGGCTGAACTCTTTGAAAGGCTGAAAGAAGAACTTGACCATCCCAACCTCGAGCCACAACTCCAATACCAGCCCAAACTTCTCCTAACCGCCATGCCCCATCAACATTGATCTTCACTACATTAGACGGAGGTTTAACCCAAGTTTGGGGGCTCCGAAAATTGGAGATGAGAAAGGTATTTCGACTCAGAGAGCAGCTTGAAAAATCATGCACCAGATTTTTGGCTAGAATTAAAACCTGTGAGGGCGTCCAACTAGGCTCACCATGGATTCTTCTATTTTGAGCAGCCCAAATAAAATATAGAGTGCAGGCCATTAAACTAGCATCAGATAGAGATAAGGATTCAAATAGCCAAGCTAGCCAAGAAACTAAGGAGGTGAGCGGGGCAAAAATGTAGCGTTGGGCAAATAAACAATCAGCCCAGATTTCATTCAAGAAAACACACTCTCTGAAAACATGCAAAGAGGTCTCCTCCTCAGTGTTACACCATGAGCATTCCCTCCCAATTGCCATGCCTCTTCGAACTAGATTTTCCCTTGTTGGGATACCATCATGCGCGAGACGCCATAAGAATATTTTAACTTTGTGGGGAATTCTTAAACGCCATATGTACTTCCAGTTGAAATCCATGCCGTTTGCAGAGGAAGGAACCTCCATTTGGCCTCGAGAACCTATACTCCTCATTCGAGCAATTCCATAGGCAGATTTAACAGAGAAACATCCCTTGTGATCATGGACCCAATAAATGGAATCGTCATGTCGCAGCCCATACAAAGGAATCAGCATGATTTTGTGAGCTTCCTCAACTGAAAACAGATCATGTATTTTATCCCAGTTCCACCATTTGGTTTCTAAATCAATGAGATCAGCTACAATGTAATTCGGTGCATACACCGCTGGGTGAGAAACAACCATACCTGTGTCAGAGTTTGGAATCCAAGGATCGTACCATATAGATATGGATTTGCCATTGCCCACCCGCCTTCTGTACCCGGATCGAATAATATCTCTAGCTGACAAAATACTTGACCACATGTAGGAAGGAGAAGACCCTCTTACGGCACCAAGAAAAGATGAGTGAGGGAAGTAGCGAGCCTTGAGAAATTGGGCACAAAGAGAGTTTGGCCGCTGTAGCAGACGCCAACCTTGTTTGGCAAGCAATGCCGAGTTAAAATCATAGAAATCTCGGATCCCCAAGCCTCCCTCAGATTTTCGAGAACAAATTTTCTTCCAGCCCACCCAATTGATTTTATTACTTTCAGAGTTATTACCCCACCAAAAACAGCGCAAAAGCCGAATCAACTCCTTACAGAATCCCATCGAAAAACGAAACAAACTCATAGCATAACAAGGAATCGCCTGGGCAATAGCCTTGAGGAGAACCAGTCTCCCTGCCTGCGATAGAAATTTTTCAGTCCATCCCTTCATCTTATTCCAGACCCACTCTTTTATATAACTGAACATGACTCTGCGAGATCGTGAGCAAATAATAGGCAGCCCCAAATACATAGTGTTGACCGGGAACATCTCCATTTGGAGCCTCACCAATAGAGAATGTTTAAGAGCCTGTGGAACATTAGCACTAAAGAACACCGATGATTTTTCTAAGCTCACTTTTTCACCAGATATCCTTTCAAAATTGTAGAAAATGTTAAGTAGCTCAGCAGCTGCCATATCAGAAGCATCACAAAAAATCATACAATCATCAGCGAAAAAAGGTGAGAGATTACTGGGCCTCTACGCGCAATTTGGATGCCATGAAGACGATTTGAGGCTGCTGACTTTTGTATCAAAAAAGAGAAGGCTTCCATACATATCAAGAATAAATATGGGGATAGGGGATCCCCTTGCCGAAGACCCCGCGAAGGGTTAACCAAGCCGCAAACCTCTCCATTAATTACAAAGGAATAAGAAACAGTTGAGATACACTTAAGAATCATATCAATCCAGCGCTGATTGAAACCCATAATCTGCATCATCGAACCAAGAAAACTCCACTCCACCCGGTCATAGGCCTTGCTAAGATCAAGCTTAAGCGCCATATACCTTTTCCTGCCAGAGCGGGCATTCTTCATATAATGAATACACTCGGAAGCCACAATAATATTATCAATAATTAAACGGCCCGGGATAAAAGCGCTTTGAGTTTCAGAGATCACAGCAGCAAGAACACCTTTCAATCGATTACAAATACATTTCGAGATAATCTTATAGAGCACATTACACAAGCTAATGGGTCTAAATTGAGAGATATTTTCTGGAGAATTGATTTTGGGAATAAGCACCACTAAAGTGTGATTTATGGAGCTGTCAAAATTTCCAGAATTTAGAAAATCCAGAACTGCCATAGTAATATCCGGACCAACAATTTCCCAATATTTTTGGAAAAAAATTGCAGGCATCCCGTCTGGCCCCGGAGCTTTGGTAGGACCCATTTGAAATAAGGCAGTGCGAACATCGGCCACCGAAAAAGGAGCAGTTAGGGATCTGTTCATCTCGGTAGAAACCAGCTTTGGGAAACCTAAAAAGAGATCATGGTCAAAAACTGGAGATGAGCTGGAAAACAAATCAGCAAAATAAGAACAAATAACTTCCTCCAACTGAGCCTTCTCAGAGCACCATTCCCTCCTTTGATTGAATAATCCAGATATGAAATTCCGTTTCCTACGTTGGGAAGCCTTCTTATGAAAATAACGAGTATTTTGATCCCTAGCCGATAGCCAGTCCTGAAGAGACCTTTGACGCCAAGCAATCTCTTTACAGAGGAGAATTTCATTTATTTCCATCTCAATACGACGCTGCTCATCGTCCATTCCCCCAAAGCCTTGTCTGGATCTCAAGCCGTGTAGTTGGTTTTCAAAGAATTTCAGCCGCTGATCCTGATTACCGCAAGCGGCTCGCCAATTGCGCAAACCAAATTGACAATTTTTAATCTTTCCAGCTACTGAGCTGAGGTCAGCAGCCCCAGCCCGCGTACTCCAGCGATCAATTACAGTGTTTTCACACTCCAAACTCCTACACCAAGCTTCCTCAAAGTGAAATCGCCTATAGGCCAGTCTAGACCTCTGCTCCCCCCAGGAAAAATGGAGAAGAAGGGGGCAATGGTCATAGACTGAAACCGAGAGGTGGTCTACTTGAAAATTTGGAAAAGCATTCATCCAGGAGTTCGTGGCCAAAATTCTATCCAAACGTTCTTCAATCAAACCCTCCTCCCACCTACGATTGCACCAAGTGAACGGGGATCCCCGGAAACCCAGATCAATAAGATGACAATCGTTAATAGCTTCCCTGAATTGATGCATCAGATACTCGGGTCGGAGTATGGAGCCTTTGACTTCCCGTAAAAAAAGAATTTCATTAAAATCCCCACCTACAACCCACATCAAATCAGAAAGAGAACCCAAATGCCTCAACATCTCCCAGAAGCCCCTTCTTTGAGTAGCCATTGGGGGACCATAAATGCCAGTGAACCTCCATGGAGTTCCCGACACAGGGGTGATCACAGCATCAATAAAATTCAAAGAAAAGGAGGTGACTTGTAAATTCAAAGAGTTGTTCCATAACAGAAGAAGTCCCCCGCTAAGACCTTCACGAGGAACCGCAAGAGCACAATCAAACTGAAGTTTAAATCTAAGATTGGTAGCAGCATTAGATAACAGTTTTGTTTCCGATAAGAACACCACATCGGGACCTTGAAGTCGGACCAACCGACAGAGAGCTTGAACTGTGCGTGGGTTCCCAAGCCCACGACAGTTCCAACATAGAATTTTCATTGTGTTCGGCGTGACTGGTCCTCACCAGCCACCGCCGATAATTCATTGTCATCATTTTGATCTCCTGCTGAAGAAAAGCACCTGCGCTTGTTTCTAGAGTCGGAGCCCTCCTCCAAAACTTCCTCAAACAGATTGCTGGATTCCAGAATGCTAGCAGTCCGCTTCACCCCACTAACATTAACAACTTCCAGCATAGTAACCTCCCTATTTGGTTCCAACTGTCCCCTATGCACACTTCTAGCCCGTGCCTTAAGTCTGATGGATTTAGAGCCACCCTTCTTTGATACACTCCCTCCCTCTATGCTTTGTTGAGACAGCTGGTTCTGTTGTAGTTGCAATTTTTCCACCAAAAGTTCAGTACCCAAAGCCCCGTTCTGCACACCATTAGCCACATCCCTGGCCTTGATAGTCCCACCCTCAATATTCTCTTGCGATTCCCTTTCATCTGCAGAATTCTTCGAGCATGAACCCACAGGTGAAACAATTGGAGACCTACTAGGGGGATACTCAGCTTCCTCATTTCTGGGGCTACGGGTTGAGTTCTCCTCTTCAGCACTCCGGTCACTAGATTTTGCTTTTTCCCGCCCAGGCTGTCTCCCCCTAAATTTATCTGCTACCAGCCACGGGCCATATTGACGAGGTTTAACCACTCCTGATTTTGAGTCTTCAAATTGCCCCTGACATTGCCTCTCGTCATGTCCAATAAGGCCACAGTAGAAACAAAAATCCACCAGTCTCTCATACTTCAGGCTAGCCCATTGAATATTTCCATCCGGCGTTTTAATTTTACATCCTCTCCGGAGAGGACAATTTAGGGAAATGTTAACCCTTACACGGAGGAAAGAGCAAGAACCCTCAATCTCCCCTTTGGGATCCACTGCAATAAAATCTCCAATGGTATTTCCAATCAGTTTTGCAACCGGGTGTGAATGGCAAACCAAAGGTAATCCCCAGATCTGAACCCAAATAGCCATTGAGTCAAACTGGATGTTCTCCGCCGTCATCCCTGCCTCCCACTTCCTCAGAGCTACAAGATGGTTATCAAAATACCAAGGACCGTCTTCAAGAATTTTTGCCATGGAGAAATCATCAAGAAAAAGGAACTGGAATGTTTTGAGACCAATATCAAGTATTCTCACTTCTTCAGTAACCCCCCATGCCAGTCTAATCGTGGTCTTGAAAGCTTTTCGGTTAACAGGCCGATTCGATATCACCTTCCCAACCAGACTGTTAGGAAAATTTCGGAGATTTTCAGCAATTAACGCTTCCTCCACTTCCACTATCGTCTCTTCATCGTTCGTTAAAGTAATCTTATCCATCGATCGAGTAACTGCATCCATGTCCGCCGCCTAGGAAAACCTAGGAGAATTAGGTGATCAAAATAAAACATAACCAATCTTTCGGTGACTGCATGTTGTATTAACCCCATAATCCTGCATGGATGAGTTACTTAATTTTGAAGTTGTAGTACATGCATACTCTGCTTTACAATTCATTAGATTCTTCGTGAATATGTTTGAAGCATTTTTTTTTGTCACCTATTGGTTCTGTAATAATGATCAAAGTTTGCAACTGCATATTTTCAAATTTATGTGAATACTGTTGGAAACCCAAGTATAGATTAAAATTTTCTGATAATTGTCCTTCCATTAAATTTTTTATTGCTAGCTATTTATGTATTTTTGAAGAACATATTTATTATTATATTTTAATTTATTAATATATTTAATTTAATTAAATTATACAAATATGTTAATTATATACAATTAAAATAATAAAATTAAATTTATTAATTATACATAAATATAAAAAATAAAATACACCTTGCATATGTTTCATTCAAATTCTCAATTTTTATATATGTTAACGCGAGAATCAAAAACTATTCCCATTCTGCTAAAACTATTCTCAATACCAAACTGAACTGAAACTGAGTTAAGTTCAAACCTAAACTGAACAATTTCAAACCCAAACTGAACCTCCCTGTATCATCCGCGCCGTCATTGATGGAGGAGGTGTCTGAGGGAAAGAACTTCTCCTTCCCGAAGGAGGAGGAGCGAATCCTCCGTTTCTGGTCGGATATCAAGGCATTCGAGACCCAGCTCAAGCGGACTGAGAATCTCCCGGAGTACGTCTTCTATGATGGCCCGCCTTTCGCCACTGGCCTCCCACACTACGGACATATACTCAACGGGACAATTAAGGATGTTGTCACTCGGTATCAGACCATGATAGGTCACCATGTCACCCGTCGCTTTGGGTGGGACTGCCATGGGCTACCTGTCGAGAATGCCATTGACCAGAAGTTGAACATCAAGAGGAGGGATGAGGTGCTGACGATGGGGATCGACAAGTACAATGAAGAATGCAGGAGTATTGTAACTATGTATGTGCAGGAGTGGGAGAAGATAATTACTAGGACGGGAAGATGGATTGATTTCAAGAATGATTATAAAACCATGGATGTGAAGTTTATGGAGAGTGTATGGTGGGTCTTTGCCCAGCTTTATGAGAAGGGTCTCGTATATAAAGGTTTCAAGGTTAGTGACATGATTTACTCTCATTGACTTAGAACTGAAGATGTTATGTAGGAGACTTTTCCCCCTCTGTAAGTTGGTTGGAATTTTTGGAGTTTATAGTGTCTTCCATTCAAATGAAGAAAAAAAATCATTTAGGTTTTAGGCGTCATTCCGATTTATTTGCTTTGAGTTCTGGATGTTTACTAGCTACCGTGTTTCTTCAATTGTTTAGATTGAAGGATTGTGGCGCAGTTCACAGTTCTGAATTTTTGATTATTTTTTTGGCTAAAATCTTTGCTTTGTTTGAGAGTTTGGGTGGGATTGGGTAGCTGGGATCAAAAGTTTTGATGTGGAATATGTCTCCTCTCTCCGAATTCTGGAAAATACAATAAAAGGGATAAACAATATACATGTAAAAGAGAAAATAAGTACTTCATATAAGTGCCAGCATTTCTCCTCCCAAAGAAAAATAATAATAATGAAGTGCCGTTGTTCTCTGTAGGTTTGGTATTTTGTTATTTTTTCTTGGTTCTGCAAGGAGAAAAAAATCATGACCAAAATTTTAGTTTCTCTTATAATTTTTAATTGGGATTAAAAGACATTGCTTTTAAATGAATATATTGCTCTCATCTCCCGCTGCTTTGGTGGTAGCTGGTTTTAATGCTTGAAAATGGATTTACTTTTTTTTTTGTCAATTATATATGAATGCCTTCCTTTTTACAGGTCATGCCATACAGCACTGGTTGCAAGACTCCTCTATCTCAATCCGAAGCCAAGGAGAATTATAAGGTTTGTGAGTCAAGTATTGTCGTGGTCCTTTATTTTTCATTTAAGTTTTGGGATTGCTAATACTCTTGATTTCATGGAATGTAGCTGATATTTTGTTATCCATTTATTTTAAATGTTCTTTGGGGGTGAACAGAAGGATACTCCTGATCCTGCTATATTTGTTTCCTTTCCAATTATTGGTGATGCACATGATGCTGCTTTTGTTGCTTGGACAACTACTCCATGGACCCTTCCTAGTAACCTTGCCCTTTGCGTCAATGCAAAATTTATATACATAAAGGTATGCCGTATGCCACTTTTGATATATTTAAAAGATGCCTTTCTGACAACTGTGCTGGATATTTAATATATGATTTTGGCATTGGCAAATGTTATATTTTTCTGAGTTATGTTTGAGTTCTCTACCAATGTTTTAGTGTTTGCTGTATGAATGTGCGCTTTTTAGTTTTTAGTTAAATTTATGCTAAAGAGAAACATTAAATCCCAGGTTCGCAACAAATACTCTGGAAAAGTATATCTGATTGCTGAATCTCGGCTGTCAAAATTTCCTACGGAGAAGCCAAAATCGGTTGTAGCTAATGGTCCTGGTGGTTCCCAGACATCAAAATCTAAGACCAAGGGGTCTTCTGGTGGAAAATCTGAAGATCTATCAGATTCATATGAAGTGCTAGAGAGAGTCTCTGGGTCTTCACTCGTGGGAATGAAGTGAGTGGTTCTGCTTCTTTTCCGTCTATGAGCATTCTCATGAATAGCAACTGCATTTGTTCCGTTTGCATGATTTTATTTTATTTTTACTTCTTTAGTCCTTCAATAAATAATATAGTGGTGCTTGCTTTTGTTGCTCCTGGTCTCCAGCTCTTCTTTGTTACAAATTCCATTTGCATTGCATCTTATCTATTTTTTCCTAGTTCCTTTGATATCATATTCTTACTGCTACTTCCATCAAGAATGACAATGCAAACCTTACCATAGCAAAATGCATGCACTTGCTCTGAAAATATTGTGGTGCGAATCTGCATCATTTTCTTGCATGGAGTTGTCATCTTTAGACGCTGGTAATCATCAGTAGCCACTAATATCAGTTAACCCAAGTCCCAAGACATAGAAATGTTTCTTGGTGACAAATTAACAGAGTAAATTTGATTACAGGAAGTCAGGAACAAGAAGTGTACTTGTAATGAAACTCTTGAGGATTTGAACCTCCTTCTAAGAAACTCCAATGTTTTTTTTTCTTCCCAGAATAGACATTATTGACACTCTACTCCTATGTGACTGCTGTTTTGTTACTGGTGTTTAGGGATCAAGAGCTCTGCTGGTTTCATGCTTACTTATTTTGTGGGAACTGTGCCCACATGATTGTTAGCTTTCTATTGCAAATAATTTTGTTGATTGAGATGCCCACATTTTAAAATTTTCTGATTCAAATATGTTTTGGCATTAAAGAAAAAACCGCTTGGCGGCTGGCAGAAACATGTGATAAATTTTTTAATTGAATTAACCAGCACAAGAAGCCTTAATCCAATAGTTAGGGTCAACTATGTAAAGAAAAAGTTCCAGCACAAGCCTTTTGTAGTGGAGAGTGAGTCTTAGATGAGCATATGGTCTCTGCCATATGCAAGCTGTAATGAACACAGGCACATTGTTGAACCATGTAAAATCCGACATCCGTGTATTGATTTCTCTTGCATTTTTTTTAATGTTTATTTGATTGTTGTTTGCATGGCTTCTCAATGTATCAATGTGTGCATGCCTTGACGAATGGAATGAATACCCTTGAATTGTTAACTACAGGGAAAAAAATCTTCATGAATTGCTTGTGTAGTGAAGAACGCAAAAAAAAGAAACACTTTGGAGTAGGAGACTTGCGTGGTTGGCAAGAAAATACTTTGGAAATAGATGATATGATAAAAAATTATTGTAGAGGAAACATATTTTCTTTGCAATGCTACGTAGAGGAAGAGAATTGCAACAAGTTGGTAACTGGTGACCCAAAGGAATAAACCTCATTTTCTTGGGAACTTTTAAAGTGAATAGATATTGTAAAAGGAGGTTTTAGAATAAAAAAAATGAAGACATTTGTTAGCGGTGATGCAAATCGCTTTTGACAGTGGCTGGCTGTAGCATGTGGGCAGCTTATCTTTTTAATCAGTGCCACAGAATTGGGCTCCGAGACCATTCGATAGAAAAGAGAATTGGAGTAGAGTAATTCCTGCTTTACCCAGTATTATCTAGGAGCATTAACATTCACGAATAAGGCTACCTTTATGAGGATTTCAACATACTGTTAAATGGTTGCTTTAAAATTATTAAGAAGCTCAGGATTTTACAATTGCTCAAAAGAGTGCAAGATCAGCAATAAACGTCATGCCTCTTGGTACATGCTAGCAGAATTGGAGGAATTAAAAGAACAGAGTTTCATACTATGGTTGAATGCATCTAAGGGAAAATCATTGATATTTGGCTTTATGGTCTGAAATTTTTGTTTTTTATTGGCTGTAATCAGTGTTCTAACTTCCTAGATGTAGTCAATCTTGTAACTTCATCATGTACTTTGGCGGCACCGCTTTTCTGCCTCTCTTCAGTTAATCTTGTAACCTCTTCAGCCCAAACTTATCTTGTTCATGTTTGGTGGAACGCTATCTATTGCAGGTACAAACCATTGTTTAGTTACTTCATGGAGTTCTCTAATGTAGCATTTAGAGTTGTTGCGGACAATTATGTAACTGATGATAGTGGAACTGGAATTGTTCACTGTGCTCCTGCATTTGGTGAAGATGATTATCGCGTCTGCATTGAAAATGAAATAATTAGTAAGGTTGGTATGCAGATTCTATTTGCTAGCGCTTGATACTATATTATTGTTTGTTTGCTATTTCCTTATGAACTCAACTCTGAAAATCACTACAAGTTTGGATGCTACCATGGGTTTTAGCTATTGTGCGATGGTTGCTAGTTACCATAATATTATGCGAAATAACATCTTCTTGAATTCCAAAAGAAAAATTGATTTTAAAATACTAAAATAAATGCCTTTTTTTTTTTTTTTAATTCTATGTGCCTTCTTATTTTGCTTAATTCCCTCCACCCTGATCTTTTATGTCATTCGTGTGGGTTTAACAAACGACAATGGTGGTCTTGTATTATATTATGATTTTTCTCATCTTGTTCTGTTTTATCTACTCATGATTTTTCACCTTTTGCTAATAGGGGGAGAACTTGATTGTTCCGGTTGACGATGATGGTTGTTTTACTGGAGAAATTATCGATTTTAGTGGCCGCTATGTCAAGGATGCTGATAAGGATATTATTAAAGCAGTGAAGGTCAGAGTGTCGAAAGTAGTTTTTTATTTTATAAATGGAGTATAATGTCATAGAATTCCTTCACTTTGCTATCACCAAGAACATATGATGCACCTGAAAGAGATACCAGTATGAGTTTCATTTTTTATATTGCGACGTTCTTTTTTAATTGATATTATGAGTTTGGACAATGGATGTTTCAACTTTCAAGGGCTGAAAAGGAGAATGGAATCTCTTCTTATTTTTTCATTAGTAATGGCTTTAGTTGTATTAAATTGGTGTTCCTCTTGTTGTGTCATCGGAATTCGGAAGGATACCAGCTCCCTTGTAGTTATCTGAAATGCACTGGCGCTTTATTAAACTTTTATCCATTAAATAAAATATTTAATTCCAGTTTTTTTATTTACTGAATGAAATTTTGTTTATTTGTTCAGGCAAAGGGCAGGCTTGTAATGTCTGGAACCATTACACATGAATATCCCTTTTGTCCGAGATCTCAAACTCCTCTAATATACAGAGCTCTTCCGAGTTGGTATGTTCATTTCTAGTGTCCTACAATACCTATGCCAGCCATAAATTTTGTCAGCTTGCACTTTTAATTGTGAAGTATTTTATTTATTTTCTTATTTTGGAGAGCACGTTGTTGATTCCTGATAGCATCTTTGTTACACGCCAACATGAAAGGAACCATGAATTGAACTATAAGAGGGGCATCATTATTCATGAATCTACTTATCATGCCAATTAGGCCATCCTTTCCAGATATGAATAATGAATCCAGAGACTGCTATCGTGAGCTTCCAGTTGGTTTAGCGGTCCAACCATTAGTATCCAAGCTATACTTGACAACTATTATTTTCCTCCACAATTGGTCCTTTTCTCTAGCAAACCTCCTGTGCCATTCCCCGGGACAGCCTTATTAAAAAG
Source organism: Euonymus europaeus (assembly GCA_963580455.1). Classification (NCBI taxonomy): domain Eukaryota; kingdom Viridiplantae; phylum Streptophyta; class Magnoliopsida; order Celastrales; family Celastraceae; genus Euonymus; species Euonymus europaeus. The sequence continues at coordinate 13,297,751 of OY756965.1, forward strand.
ACTAAGAGAAATGATGCCTAGGCCACCTTTATCCCTGGGCAGCTTCACAGCTTCCCAATTCACCAGATGAAATTTCTTCCCAACATCATTATCACCCCATAAAAAATTCTGCTGAACTATTTAAAGCTTCATGGCAATAGAAGAAGGGAGAGGAAATAAGAACATATTGTACACTGGAAGATTCGAAAGAGCAATCTTGATTAGAATACCCCATGCTTGGTTGTTTCATGTTTGACACCATGGAGGGCTTAGAGAAATATTTGAACATTGTAAGTTGTATTCATTGGGAGGGTTGTTGATTGTTGCTTTATGGTGGTCTTCTCCATTGTGAAGTATGAAGAATGGTTTCAATTCCTAGAAACACCCTCTCTGCGTACTATGTGGGGTATTGTTTGTGTACATTTTGCCTATCCCCGACCCCACCCTCGGTAGGAGCTTTGTTTACGGGAGTTGTTTGCCTTTTTACTATTCTTGGTCAATTTATTGTTCATTGTACTTCTATATGTTCTCTAGTCAGTTTCCATTATGTAATCATGCATAATGGAGCTTTATTCTGATATGTAAAGGATACTCTTGGTTAAAATTTAAATTTAACTGTCAATAATGAATCTTATTGTTCTACTTGATTTTCTGCTAAATTCTAATGAAGACAGACCGTGAACTTATGTTTCTAGGTTTGTTCGAGTGGAAGAGTTAAAAGACAAATTGTTGGAGAATAACAAACAAACTTACTGGGTACCTGATTATGTGAAGGTTAGATAATATTCTTCCTAACATATTCCTCGGTGTTTGCCTTTTGCTTGAACTACAAAGTGAAGGGATGAGTTAAGTTCGTTTGTTTGTGTTATGAACTCTTGGGAACTTAATTGTCATTCAGAAAGAAAAAGAATTAAATGATTTTGAAAGATGCGTTATTAATTTGAAGCAGTGGGCAATTTTGTAACTTTACTGAGTTTCTGTACCTTATTTTGTGATCATTGTTGAAATTCTGTTTTTATTTTTGTCACTTCATTCTTGGATAAGGCCTATCGATCATGATAATCTGTAGCTAACAAAGTCACTTTTGTGATGTGGCTGATCTTCGCTTTTTTAGATCATGGTGTTAACAACCATTGATTTATCTATTGATGCCATGCATGAAGTCTGCTCTATACTGTTTTACAGGAGAAACGTTTCTGCAAATGGCTGGTGAACGCGAGAGACTGGGCTGTTAGTCGAACTAGATTTTGGGGCACTCCCCTTCCTGTATGGACAAGTGATGATGGGGAGGAAGTCATAGTCATTGATTCCGTTGACAAACTTGAAAAACTTTCTGGTGTTAAGGTTTGCTCTCTCTCTGTTCTGCTTTGGGGTGATAGAGGAAGTTTTCATGGAAATTTATATATGTAGACCTAGGTTACCTCTTTTGTTTGTAGGACGTGCAAATATTCTCCATTGCCTTTTTTTAATATTTTCTAGCATCTGTTTTTCTGGTTTTGCTATCCTACTTGGCAGGATAGTGAAATGTAAATTACTTTTCTTCACATGATAGTTTCCATAATGATTTGGATTGGAAGGTAATGAAACGTGCATGTATCTATTTGGCTGGTGGAAGCAAAGGGAAGTGAGGGAAAGTGATTTCAGAAGGAAGATATTTTTTTAAGAAAAGAAAACAGGGGAAAATTTACTATAGCAAATGAAGAATTTTTTTAAAAAAAATAGTTATGATCTTTGTTTTACTACCCCCAATTTGGACTTAAAACTTTTGTAGTGTGGAAGAAGTGCAAATCTTTGAACATCCATTTCCTCGTGTTTGCCTTACAAGCAAAAACAGGAAGTGGTTTAGCTCTATCTCTTGCCTCCACAACTGCTTCCATTGCTTCGAATGTCACCTTTGTGAGGCAAAATTGTAATGACTGTTTGTTCTATAGTACCTGAGCTTCCTTTTCTTCTTACAATCAAGCTTCTTTATTTGAGAAGTCCTGTGCTTAGTTTATCTTATTGACAATACATTTTGTTATAGGCTAGATGTATGATCATTAGCTGTGACCTTAGCTCAATGAAGTTGTATGCATCTTGTATCATGCTGCCAATCTGTAACATTATTTAACTGTGAGATAAAATGAATATGATATTTTCCTTGGTCCCTTGTCAAATATGATATTTTCCTTGCTCTCTTTCTTTTTGTTATATTTTATGAACACTTTCATTCTCGTGTTTTGAAATAGTCCCTTACTGCATATTTTCTCTCTTTTCACTTCTAATTATTTATTTATTATTTTTTGAAAAATGTCTAATCATTTGTTGCTCTTCTAGTGTCACTTATTGCTGTTATCTGCCTACAGGTGTTTGATTTACATCGCCATAAAATTGACCATATTACAATCCCGTCCAGTCGTGGTCCTGGATTTGGTGTGCTTAGACGTGTAGATGATGTAAGATCACTAAATGTGGGTTATTATTATTTGTTTGAAAAATTGAATTTTGATCGTCGAGTTATTCTTCTTGTCATTCCCATTTAAGATCAAAAATGTAATTTGATGTCATCCGTCTTTGAATTGACAAACCATCCACTCATAGATTAGTGACGTAGCTTTGTACTTGGTGTTTGATGTTTTTTGGATAGTCTGTGAACCAGGAATATGTCGGGCAAGATTGTTGATTTATTAGGATGCAACCTTTCTAGGGATGGTCATTAGTGGTTTCTTCGCTAGTTATACATGTAAATAAATCCCTATTGTTACGTAATTCGTAAGGGTATATTTCTAAATTTTGGAAACGAACACACGTGCTGCTGTAGGGAAACAAAATGTTTGTACCCACAAACACACGTTCTTTTTTGAGTAAACTTTCCTGAATTTACTTGAGTATTAGAGTTCTAAATCACAATCTCATAAAAGTGACGTAGGACAACTTTCACTAACCTTGTAATAAAGGGTTCTTGTGAGGGATTTTAAGCAATTAGGGTTAAGTCAAAGTTTGGATGATTAGTGCTGGAGAAAAGCTGAAGTTGAAGCTTTAAAACAGTTAGATCAGATCTGAATTGGCAGAAATGAGATAATGAAAGAAAGATAACCTAAGCTTCACACCTAGGGCTTTTGGCATCACAAAGGTGGATTGCATCACAATCAAATAGCAAGTGATATGCTTAATTATTATTCAGCATTATTAATTATTATTCTTGAAAGGATACATATATATATATATATATACAGACACGTAACCCTAATTCTATATAACTTCCTTCTAGAACAGTACTGGAATTCTTAAAAGGTAAACTAAATACGACTGTAATTATAACTATGACTTGACTTGGGGGAATAACCTAATGAAAGACTAATATACAAAAAAAAGAAAGAATATCCGAATGAAAGACTAATAGAATATCCTATCGAAATCCAGCATACCTAGAAATTCTTCCAATATCCTTACGAAAGAAAACATAGTTAAAATAAACCCAACAATAAACTGAAATTAGAATATTAGCTAGAAAAGACCCTATAAGATGCCATGAATCTACGTAATGTAGATCTTTGAATTTACATAGCGTAGATCCATTTGGATGGAAGGTTTTTGGATGAACAGCTTTCCTCTTGTTTATTTACGTCCCAGATTTTCCTCTGCCCGTATTTACCTAGAAAACTATGTTTAAGAGAGAGTTCTTGTTTTTAGTTTGTGCTATATGTGCAAGCAAATGGTGAAGCTGAATTTCATATTATACTTCATTGTTCAATTTCCGGATATATTAGTTGTCATTAAATTTTTGTAAATTATGATCAAGTCAGCTTGAATATACAAATTTTGAGTAGTTGTATTGGTGCTGTTACACTTCTATCAATTGTCCGGTTTTTATTTTTGTTTTAAGTTAGTCCTGAGTTTATGGGTCATATCTAACATACAAATGATGTGCCAAGGTTGAGGCACCTTTCCTGGACATCTTTTTTTTTAAACCTGTGTTGCATATGAAAGAGTAATTTAGATTGTAATGGAATTCTCATCATGTTGCATAAAAGTGTCATAAAAAATTATGAGTTTGTATGCATTGGAAAATTATTCTCTGTAGGGTCTGAAATAAAAGTTATTCTATGCTTGGGAGAGGGGTTGGGAGGGGTTCATAAGAGTGAATCCTTACTTGGTATAGGAGGGGTTGGGAGCCTTTAATGTGAGTGAAAACCTCCCAACTTCTCATTTTGAGGGGTTTTGAGGTGTTCGCGAACCCCTCATAACACCTTGAGATGTTTACTCCAAGCAAGGGTTTGGAGAGGTTCACTTGTTTGCGAACCCTTCCCAAAACCTCTCCCAAGCAAGGCCTTAGTCGTTGATATAGTTACTAAATCTATTTTACTTAGCTAAAAGTTTGGATATAGTATATGCTACAAAACAAAATTAGAACAAAAAAAGTTAAAAGAAGGTAGTAATAATAGTAATAATTGTCAGTTCTCATTCATGCGTTGTACTTTCATTACATTGTTTTTATGCTCGTGACCTTGTTATTGAGTAGGGAATAATTATTATCATGTAACTTCTATATTTCTTTGGTTGAAGTTAGTTTGCTACTTTTGCACAGTGGTTTTTTTACCATTTTCATCACTTGCTTGCTAGACACCTTAGATTCAGAGTGCACACTTTGATGTCAACTTTTGTTAATGCTTACAGGTTTTTGATTGCTGGTTTGAAAGTGGGTCAATGCCTTACGCCTATATCCATTATCCATTTGAGAACATTGAACATTTTGAAGGAAATTTTCCTGGACATTTTGTCGCAGAGGGTTTAGATCAAACTCGTGGATGGTGGGTTCATAGTGCTCAAGTCCTCGAATATACTACTTGCTATATATCAATATGTTAGATTGCATGTTCATCAAAACCTATCGTTCTTGTGGTTTACGGAATAGTGATATAAATTTCTTAAATTACTATTATTATGTCTATAATTTCCTTGTTGATACTGGTGACATGATACAAGATATAGTTAGTGTCATGTTTATCCAGAATTATATTATGCGTGACCGTTCCATCGTAGGACAAACAGTTGTTATGTATTATTTAGGAAATTCATTTTTTGTAAAGTACTAAAGTTAAGTATTGTGCTATTTTTTCGGGGGAGTTCTTTGATCAGGATTATTGCGTCTATTGTGTATTCTATTTACAAAAAAAACATGGATGGGTATGTTCTCTATAGGATTAGTGAAGAGTATGACTCTACTGTCTCTACATAGGATCAAATGGAGAAAGAAAATCCATGTTGTGGAGTCCAGACAATTTCGCTTCTGGATTTGTAACCCCAAATTGTTTTGGACAAAGGCTTTGATGATGAAGATGAAGTAAATATTTACGATGAATCGATCAAGTACTTGTGAAGATTTATGATCGGTTTGGTTTGTTTTCCAGTGTTTATTAATTTTCCAGGAAACGTCTTTTTTTTTTTCTTTCCGTTTTTCGTTTTCAAGTAATTTCATGTTTCCTGTGTTTTTCTGTTTCTCGTGTTTTTTTAAATGTGCAACCAAACGTATTTCAGGGATTTTTTCTGTCTGCCGGAAGATGAAAACAGAAAATGTATGGAAAATATGCATAACAAAGAGGATCTTAAATTTGCTATTCCTGTTTGGTTCTTGACAACCAACCCAGCCTAAAAGGCATCTTCTTTCGTGTTTCGCTTCAGGTTCTATACGCTAATGGTGCTCTCTACAGCTCTATTTGGGAAACCTGCATTCCGGAATCTTATTTGCAATGGACTTGTCCTGGCAGAAGGTGGAAAAAAGATGAGCAAAAGTGAGAAAAACTATCCTTCACCGATGGAAGTCATTAATGATTATGGAGCTGTAAGTTCTTTGATGTGTGCCATTTAATTATCCATGTTATTTATTCATTTCCATCCAGTTCATTTTGGCTTTCCATATAAAATATAAATAATGTTCATTCTGGCTTCTATATCATTTTGAACTAGACATTTCTAATTCTAGTTTATCCAATTTTTCTTCTTGGATGTTTTGACAGCTTTTAAGAATTTTGTTTCTAATAAATATTTTGGCCTGTATCTTACTTTGTTATGAAGGACGCTTTACGGTTATACCTTATAAATTCTCCCGTTGTGCGCGCGGAAACGTTAACTTTTAAAAGGGAAGGAGTATTTGCTGTTGTAAGTATTGTCTGTGAAATCTCCCATTTGTGTTTTACAGTCGTGATTTCCATCTTTCGTGCAGTTTTGATTTAGAGTTGGAATTATACCATTTCTTACATATGACCCTACCTTGTAAGCTCTTATGTGATTTCTTCTATTCAGGTCAAAGATGTTTTCCTTCCATGGTATAATGCATATAGATTCCTTGTTCAAAATGCCAAGCGACTTGAAATTGAGGGGCTTGCACCCTTTGCTCCCACCGATTTAGCCTCTCTTCAAAATTCATCTAATGTGCTTGACCAGTGGATTAACTCGGCTACTCGGAGTCTTGTTCATTTTGTGCGCCAAGAAATGGATGCATATCGACTTTACATGGTAGTCTTCTATAAATCTCTTTGTTGCATTTAATCACTTTTCATTGAGAAGGTGTAATGAGTTTATTTTCTTTGGTTTTGCTTGTTTTTGTCTCTTTCTGTGTACCAGGTTCTAGCTCTATTTCTATTTCAATTAAACTTGTTATAGTTCAGGAGTACAAGAAACATTTTCTTTTGGGATTTGTGTCTAACAGTCTTATTGTGATTTTGGGATCAAGTTGACTGTGGGAGTTTATAGTTTTTATTGTTGGAATATTAGGTGTTTTACAATTAGTATTAGAGCTGTTCAATTCATGAAGAATATGGTTCCTGTGATCTTAGAGAGCATGAAAGGAAATTCAAAGAGGATTGCTCTTTTGTAAAATTGTCTACAACGAGATCAAATACTATTGCAAAGACATGGGCTGGAGAGGAAACAATAGCACTTAACTACATAAATTATCTAGGAGGAAGGGAATTCAATTATGCATATTTACTTATCATTCCTAAGGAAAGTCGGTTATCTCATGTTTCAGGTTGTAAAACTGTAAAGGGCTCGCCTAATATAAACCCAGGCTTGTTATTGGGCTTCGCCCTTGAGAAGGGACGCAATTGAACACCAAAAGAGAGGTGCTTATGAATTGACAGTTAGACACTACCTAAAACGAAGCCCTCATAAAGTCATAATAGAAACATGGGACTAAGTCACCAACAGTATTTGACTGTCTTGTTGTCTAATTTCTCAATTACCATCCTGAGGGCCCTATGAGCTGTAAAATGTGTTACTGTTTTTCTTTCTCATTTCATTTCATTTAGTCTGGTATTGACAACTTATTGGTAAAATTCCAAGCCTGTCCAAAATAATTTTGTTGAATACTAGACTAAATGAATTTTTTTTCATAATTTTGCAATTCAAAGATCATGGGTGTTGCGCCAAATTACCCGTAGCATATTAGAGAAATAATCTGAGAACGTCTAAATTTTTTTCTTAAGTAGACCAGTCAAGCACTTATGCTAATGTTGAACATGACAATGAAGATAATAGTAATACACTAATACCAATAAGTGGGAGCAGTTCTTGTACACATTCCAGATCATTGTTGGGAATAAGATTTTACTGATGCATTTGTGTCGTTTGATTGATATGGTGGACTAATTACTGTGTTTCTCTGCTCACACAATTTAGGTTATTCCGTACCTCTTGAAGTTTCTTGACAGCCTTACAAATATATACGTGCGCTTCAACCGGAAGAGACTAAAAGGCCATACTGGTGAAGATGACTGCCAGACTGCTCTCTCAACTCTTTACAATGTACGTTGACAGCTACTTTGTCGTGTTTGATACATATAAACACTTTGTAGAAGTTCTACAGTGGTAGAATATTTAAAACTATAAAATACATGCATGTATATTTCCAAATACATGGTCTTTAGCTCAGTATCATTTCAATCTGGTTGGTGACTTTTATCATTGTTCCTTAGGTGCTTCTGACGTCATGCAAGGTGATGGCACCATTTACACCATTCTTCACTGAAGCTTTGTATCAGAATTTGCGAAAAGCATGCAATGGGTTAGAGGAAAGTGTTCACTACTGTAGCTTCCCCCAAGAAGCGGGAAAGGTATCGTCAGATTCTAAACGGGTTGGACGATTAATATTATCACCGATTGAATGGTGCTTGTGGACTGTTTTATTATTAGTCTTCAGGGTTTGTTGATTTATGGGATACAAATTTTTCCAAATTGTGCTTTCTGTTTCTTTTAATGAGTTTTATTTTTTTTGCTGAGTTTGGGAATTATCATCATCTCCTTTATCCCAGTAAACTGGGGTTGGGGTTGGTTACATGAATCCACATGAGAAAATCAATTTGAGTCCAAGCAGTGGATTATTCTTCGCCATTCATCCATTGCTTGGATTCTACATTTGGGAAATCTGCATTTTATCAAATTAATTTGTGTGGTTTAATTTATGCATATATCATAATCTGTCCGCCATTTTTGCTATGGAAATCTGTAAATATCTTGTGTTTGAAGTTTTTGGCAGAAAACATTTTCTGAATTTTTGAAATTTTGGCATTTTTGCAATTGAGTAGTTTTCCAGTAGGGGTCTAAGAAAAATTCACTATCAAATGTGCTTTGTGTTTTCTTATTTGTTTGGTCTTCTTTCTGGGTTGTTGGAACTTGGAAGTCTATTATTGTGACTTTAGTGGGATAAGGTTTGATTAGATTTTTATTGTATTTCAGAGGGATGACCGCATTGAACGAAGTGTTGCAACAATGACAACCATAATTGATCTTGCCCGCAATATTCGTGAGCGTCACAACAAGCCTCTTAAATCACCTCTGAGGTCTGTCTTCAGCTGTGTCATTTTGCTGCATAGCTATTCTGTGTCTAATGTGCGATGCCTACATAGTTCTTTTTTCTCCTCCATGGTTTTTTTTCTCTGTTTCTTATTTATATTTTTTCCCCCTGAGGAATTGCAGGGAGATGATAGTGGTTCACCCTGACACAGATTTTCTTGATGATATAGCTGGAAAGCTGAGAGAGGTTTGCAATTTCCCCTTAGGCGTTCGTGTATTTTCTAATTTTCTGTTCTCCTTGTTTTTGCTTCTAATTGTTTGCTTATTTTAATGTTTTACTAATTTGCTACAGTGGTATGTTCTCATTATTTTTTATTTGTATTACGCCATTTTTGGTGAAATGTAGTGTGCTTGATAGTGTCTTATAGACTGATTGTGAATATGATACCGGAGCAAAGGACTTCTCAAAGGTATTTTTTCGAGAGGATGATCCTAGAAACCTGGGCTAGTAAAAAAGTGGTACTCTGAAGGCTAGCTAATGAAGTATTCCCTCGTTAATTGGAAAATGATTCTGTCGACATACTAGGTTTGTACGGGAGCTTCAAGCAAAGCAGACTAGTCATTGGAGTTCAATCTTGGGGTGTGAATTACACTCCTAAAAAATTTCAGAACTACAATGTAAATAAAGATTAATGGACCCAGGATTCAAGTGTTTCCATTCTTAATATGTTGAAGAAGTATATAATAGTGCTCTTATAGCACGGATGATATCGTGACTCAATGCTTTCTTCTTCGATGTGCTTGGTAGATATGTGTCCAACTTTGCATTTCTGGCCACTAGTGTTGGGGCCACTTGAGTTTGATTGCAAAACTTATTCTTTTGTTGCGGTAAACCTTCTACTCTCTTTCTCCTTTAATTTATCTCTCTTTCATTGTAGTGTGTGCTTGAGGAACTCAATGTAAGATGTCTTGTCCCCTGCAATGATATCTTGAAGTATGCTTCTCTACGTGCTGAGCCAGACTTTAGGTATGCAGATTGTTGCTATTTATTTATTTTGGAATGATGTAGATTTTTTTCTTTCCCAAAATGAAATATCTATGAGTTTCTATTTTGTGCTTCCCTTAATGCTTTCATTCAATTCCTTCTAGTGCATTAGGAAAACGGCTTGGAAGTTCTGTGCAAGATGTTGCTAAAAAAGTCAGGGCGATGTCTCAGGGTGATATCTTAGCATTTGAGAAAAATGGAGAAGTTACTATTGCTACCCACTGTCTAATGCGTACTGATATTGAGGTGCATGATCTGGCTTTGCTTGGTTGATAGTTTGATTGTTATGTTCTTATAATTGGTCTGTGATATGAACTGTTGGCCGCAAGGTTTTAAAAATCATTTTTAGGAATCGAGGTGCTTACCTTCTATGAGGCGAGGCGTAAGTCTCAGAAAGAATCGATTCAAAACTTCAAAAATACCAAATGATATCTAATAACTACTCATGTAATCAATTTTACAATACAGATGTCACATATATACACATGTAATCAACTAAGCATAGATCTATATCTCTATCTACACATGCAAGCCAAGCATCACATATAAACACATGTGTTTACATATTATTGTTACCAACTAATTAAGGTGGAGCAAGGGAACAAGAGTTGCAGAGAAAAAAAAAGTGGAGGCAGCGAAAAGAGATTCGGAAAGATTGAAAAGAAGCAGATTGACGGTGATGAAAGATGAGTATTGAAGATTATCTTTGGATATCTTGTCAAAATCAGAGAAACGTCTGGGTCTTCTGGGTTCTTTTCTTGTGGTGCTGCTTCTCTTCTTCTTTTTGCTACTGCTGGATTCGAAGCTGGTGTTGATCGATTCCATTCGAAGCTGCTGCTGGAGAAGATAACATTCCTATCGTGTTTCTATTTTGGAGAAGAAAACACGCCTATCTTGTTTCTACTTTCTAGGGCTTCTTGTGCTGACCTGTTTATTATTTTTTTCGTTACTAAAAATCTGTTTTTTTACTTATTTGCCCTCTTATGGGCTAAACGCCTCACACGCCTCATCCATGAGAGGCGCAAGCTTCTCATGGCAACCTTAGAGGCATATGCCTCGACGCTTTGAACCAGCGCCTTGAGGCGTACACCTCTAACGATTTTGAAAACCTGAGGTAGCTCTAATAGCATTGAGTAAGGCTGTTGCGATGATATTAATGTTGGTGATGATGCAGAATTTAGGCCGTGGGCCCAACTTCGTACACATCGTGGAGGTCCTCCGTAGCCACCCCTTATCCAGGGGTTCGGCGGAGTGTGATGCCCGCGCTGGGGATCGAACTCCTCACCACAAGGATGTGGGAATGAGCTACTACCACCAAGCTGATCCAGCGCGGGCATCACACTCCGCCGAACCCCTGGATACGGGGTGGCTACGGAGGACCTCCACGATGTGTACGAAGTTGGGCCCACGGCCTAAATTCTGCATCATCAGTTGGAAACCATGCTTTGAAGTATTTACATTGAAACAATCTTATACTCCAAAAACTATTAAAGAAATCTCTGATAATATGTGGAGCATGAGTAAAAGACTCTAGATGAGGTGGTTGGTCTCCCTCACCAGATTCTTGGAGTCATTGAAAGGCTCTTAGATTTCTGAAGTGGAGGGTGAGAGACCCTTAAAAATAAATAGAAGCATTTGATTATGAAAGCAATTTATTTTAACTAAAATTGAACAAGTGTTGGAGGACTACAAATGACCTTGAATTGACATTTGTGCATAATGCTTAAATGGCAGCTCCAGAACTCTCTTTTTTTCTTTACATGCCCCCTATGATGATAAATAGAAATCTTTGTGCTAAGGCTTATATTAGTCTGTATTTCTGGTGGTTTATAACAACCCGGTCCAGTTGTCTTTTCTAAATAGATAATAACCCTGATAGACTATTTTATAAAGATTCCGAAATTAACACTCTATTTATGCAATCTTTTCTTTTGAATATTCATTAAAATTGCCAATCAACAATGTCTAATCTATAGGACATATAGGAACACATACCTCACAAGCAATACATTATCAAATTCAAAATGAATTTGACCACATAATTCTCTGATGTAATTACGTTTTCACAAGTGTAATATCCATTTTGGTGGTGGATCATTGATAAGGATCTTAACTTCTTTTTCAAGGGATTATTGCTAATTGCTGTTTTTTTTGTACTTTCGAGTTTTTAGGTGGTAAGAGACTTCAAGCGTCCTGATGGTTTAACGGAGAAGGAGATTGATGCTAAGGGCGATGGTGGGAATTATTGTTGCCTTTATTGTATGACACAATTTTTTAGTGTGCATAGATGTTTTATGATTATGGTGCTTCTTTGTTCAGGTGATGTGTTGGTTATTTTGGATTTACGACCAGATGAGTCTTTGTTCACAGCTGGTGTGGCTCGTGAGGTATGTTGCTTATCATGATGCTGCAATCATACTCTACATAACAATATGTCTTCCAGTTATTCGAAGTGCATATCTACTATGCAATTCCACTTTATAGCTGATGATTTCTTGGTAATTTTTTCAAATCGCATCTTGCTTTTATTAGCAATAGTGGAACTCATCTTACAATGGCATTAGCTTTATAATGATTTTGATGTGGAGAATTTTTTGAATATTGTTTCACTAATTTACTGCATTGGACTGTTAATATTTTCTATTTCAGGTTGTTAATCGAATTCAGAAATTGCGGAAAAAGGTCGCCCTTGAGCCTACTGATATGGTTGAGGCGTACTTTAATTCTCTTGATGAAGGGAAATCAAGCGTTGAACAAGTTTTGAAGTCAGAGGTAATATTGTCCACAAGTTCCTCGTGGATTGTTGCAAAATCCATCTCTCCTATATGTTGCATTATTTTCCCCCAATTACTTTGAGGTGTTTCACAACTGAATTGTCCATCTTTTTTTGCAGGAACTCTACATTAGGGATGCAATTGGGTCTCCATTGCTTCCTTATGCCAAAATGCCGCCACATGCTGTAAGTTGTGCTGATATAGATATACACCAAATTTAAGAATTCCATTATCGATTATTGAACTTTTTATCATGTTTCCCTAATCTGCATCCTATTTTAAATATCTTTGGGACACAGATGACCTTTTTGCCATCTGCTTTGAGGTTGTCTAGTTACTGTGGGCATATGATTTAAGTATCAATTGCACGTGAAAAGTTTTTATGCTGATTAAAAGCTCTCATTTTTTGTGGTTGAGAACTACTTTTAACATTTTTGCCTGGGGTGCGGTGGTGGCGATCAAACTTCATTTGTGCTGCCTTCATCACATTTGAGTTTATGGATACTAGTAATTAACGAATGGACATGACCAGAAATTATTTCAGTGCACCTATCTTTGTTGAAATCTATTGGTTAGCTCTAGATAGCTGAATGCCTGAATCACACTATTTCAATCATAGAGATTTGAAGATTTTTAAATGGAATTTATCTTTGATAAATGTTTTACATACATTGCACTAGCTTTAATGAATTTGAATTTTTTTTCTTTTTTTTTCATAAGAAATCAAGTTGCATAGACATCTCTTGCTTCATTTCTTAACGTGCTCTGGGTATGGTGGTTATGCAAATTATAGGTCATCCTTGGTGAAGAAAGTTACCATGGAATTTATAATCTATCATTCACCATAACTTTGACAAGGCCGACGCTCGTTTTCAATTCAGAAGCAATCATAGCTTTATATGCAGGTAGTTCTCAATCTCTTTCAATCTCTTTCGTGCACATACATGCACAACACAGACGGGAACAATTATTCACTCATAAAGCATCTTTAAATGTGGTTGCAGGAGACAAAAGATATGCAGATGGTCTAGAAATATGCTTGCTATCGAGAGATCACTCTTTTTTGAAATCAGAATTCCAACGGGGGAATGGCAAGGTTTGTCTCTGTTTACCAAGCACAAAGTCGTTTCAATTATTATGAGTTTCTTTTGACCCACAGATACGTATAACTGTTTCTGGATGTATTATCTTTGCAGATAACTGTTGATTGTATTGAGAATCAACCTGCCGTGGAGGTAGAATTGAGAAAACATATTTTCTTGACTGTCGGCGACTCGGTTTTTAGCACAAAAGTAAAGTGATTACAAAAGTGAAGTGATTTGAGTCCATTTGAACTAACATAAATGTAAGTCGGACTACTACGTCCTTTGTTTGCTAGTGGAAATCAGTAGCTGATTGAATTATTGAATTCTCCCAAAGACAACCACCTCTTTTAACATTCTTTTGCAGTTTTGCACTTCAGCTCTCTGCCTCTACAGTGTGATCTGATTGTTGCCTCTGAAATCTGACCGTTCGAAGACTTCCAGTTGATGAATCATGCTACAAATACTCATTTTCCGTTTAAATCTTCGCAAATTGAACAGTCTTCTCAAGTCTCAAGTCTCAACTTCTCTCTCTACTTTGGCCCCATGAATTCTCTCTCTACTCTTGCTTGATCTCTGGCCGGATAGTGGGCTCATTTGATCTGTCTTTTCAAAACCCCATCCCATCACGTTCGTTTGGCTCTGCTTGATCTAGAATCCGTGGTTGCTGCTCTTAGCTCTTGAAATCTTAAAGGCTTAGAAGACTTGAAATAATTGGAAATGAGAGTTTTTTTAAGTGATTGAAAATTAGAGGTTTTTTACTTTATATTTTAGATACATTAATTTTGGGAGTTTGAAAAAACTTTCAAAATCAGTATAATGTTAATTTTACTGGGATTAGGGTGTTTCAAAAACACCCATAATCAGATTAAAACATCACGAAATTGATCATAATCTCTACTTTAAAAACACCCTAAAATCACTATTATTATATTTGTCAAGCAGAGCCGGTGCTTTAATACTTTCTAAAGCATTGGAATAAATTATTTTTAAAAATCACTACTAAAAATATTCAAAATTGTGCTCCCAATTACTTGTGGGTCGGGGTAATTGTAAATAGGTAATTATTATTTGTTTAGTTGCTATGGGCCCAAGTAATTGTAAAAAGATTTTTGTAAATAATCAAAGAAATATTTATGGGCTCAGGCTTGATCTGCACATTCAGATAAATTTATTTGATACACCACAAGTCATAAGCTTTTAAGAAATTTAAATGGTATAAGGCACAAGTGGAGAAACATCTAACCAAGTGTATTACAACACTACGATATGATCATGATTACCTCTAGGGATAGTTCAAGGACTATATAAGTAAAGGTCATAATTGTTCAGGTAAAGGTTGGGTTAACTTGGAAAAATAATATGTAGAGAGATTTTGATATTTAGCTTTGATTAATATGGTAGAATGTTGATTTTTAGAGAAATGAGATAGATATTAGAATATGGGATTTTGAGATTGCGATGTTAGAAGGTTTGTGCCTATTAAATTAAATTGATTTTATTTTTATTGAATATGTAAGTGAATTTACTTGGAGAATATTTGCATTGATTGTAGGAGTTTGTGCATTGTTGACGTAGACATCAAAATATGTCCAAGTCCAATTAAAAATTAATCAAGTCCAAATAAAATCAATTTAAGGTAAGTCTAATTAATTAAATCAAGACAAATATAAATAATCAAGTTAAATCAAGATAAATACAAAGAAAAATCAAATATTAAAATAAATAGATAGAAGATAATCTTTCCCAAAAATCAAACAAGTTGATAGGGATAAAATCAAGTTAAAATCAAATTTAAATTCAAATAAATAAAATAATTAAAGATATAAATTCAAATAAATAAAATAATTAAAGAGATAATCACTAATCAAGTGATTTTTCTACAATGGGTTGAGGCCAATGTGCAGACTGACTTACGGTGTCGATGAACATCATGAAGGGCAAAAGTGTGGGAACAATCCATGGACTGGATTCATGGGATGGGTGTTCGAAGGTTTGGATGGGTGTATGGAGACATTGTTTACATAGCATATTGTTGCATTTTTTTTCGTACTTCACATTTCTTCCTTTATTTATTACTCTTTCTTTGATATCCCTACTGAGCTTTACGGGTTCTAACATGGTGTCCCACATTGGTTGTGCAAAGGTTCAATGTGCAGTATATAGGTGTGGGCAATCTTAACACTATTAAGTCGATTTTGTAGTTCTTAGTTAGGCCTACAACCTGTTGTTGGGCTTGGGCTCTGCAGTTGTCCCCGCACCATGTGGGCTTGTTTCATACTTTGTGGTTTCTCCACCCTTTGCATGGGCTTGCCGACGTGAGCCTTGATGCGTCAGGTTCTCCATATCAGTAAGACGGGGCGTGACCATGGTGACCTGACCTAGTAGAGTTATCTTGTAGTGTTTTTAGTTTGTTTGTTTCTTTATTTATGATATAGTACTATATATATTTGTTATGATTATTTTGGATGAGTCAAGAGAGTTTTTCGTGTGTTTGGGACTCTTGTGTCATATATTATATATGTAGTTGTTGTAAAACTTTTGAGGGGCTTGGATTATGGATGTGACATCCCATCCCAAACAAGGGTTATCTCAAATATAAATTCAGCAAGCATTATTAAGTTAAGGCACACAACAATAGAAAATAATCCTTACAAACTAAACTGAATCCATGACAAGTCAAACCACACACGAATAGTATGTAATAGTATATAGTTCGAAGTAAATCCCTAGCCCACACCCCCAATCCAAGTATCTGAGTCACCTCGTGGGTACACTCCAGACCGTTGATCCAACACATAGTGCTCACCTGAAAGGAATGTGGAAAATAGAGGAATGAACATAAAAGTTCAGTAGGGGTAAATACCTGACCATAACTCAGTTACCTAAGTGAGATAATCGAGCACAGTAAGCTCAACTCAAAATATGAACCAACCATAAGGATGTATACATGTAGAGTATATCAATCAGAAAAATGCCATGAATATCAATATACAATAGAAAATGATATGATAATGCTCGTGCTACAACACACCCAATCATTCATGTGTATTTATATTTGTGTGTATATATATATATATCATATGTACATGCATACATACATATATATATATATATATATGTATATATATCCAACCACAACACAGTATTCTAGAATCCCACATTGTCTTTGTGGCACTAAAGTACCTTGGATCCATCATGTAGGTATATTCATAAATAAACGGGTATCAATCCTAGATGGTCATTGAACAACAATACCCTTAGCTGTCCTCAAAGTAACCCTTCTCTCGTAGCACTCTAATACAACATAGTAGATAACCAGCCCATCCCAATTTGATATCAAATCCATCGAACTCCATCACTGCAAGATTGACATGAGATTTATGGTCTCCAAACTGAATCCTTCAATCTCTGCAAATATTTGTATTACGAATACATTGTCCTAATGGTGACTCCACCATCAAAGTCATCTCCAATGAAACAGTGTCAAATCAACCTCTCGTTCACCTATATCAATATACCATTCTAATACTGATTAATAATCATCAAAATTATTTATGGTCCCATATTACCTTTTAATCCGTAATAGATTTACCAAACATTATTATTGCAAATTACCAAAATACCCCTTTCCAATTTAAATGACCAAAATACCCTCAGACTAAAAATAACCAAATTGGCCCTAAATTATTCTAATGAGTTGCAGGCATGCAACAGTCCTACATCACTCAATTACTATTCATTTGATGATGACCAATGGTGTCACCGTGGTTATGATTGTGACCGTATTATTGTCGTGATAATTTAACGGTCTGACGTCAACCATACAAATCAGTATGGCAAGTCAAAGTTTTGGTCAAACTATTATATATATAGATATCTGTTGTTGACGTGAATACATGTATGTATGCATAAATATATATTCATTCATTGATGTCAGACTACTTTGCTTTGTGTGGTCCACTTGGTGATAAGAGTTGCATACATTTTCTTAACACACTGGCCAAAGGTTGGTTAAGATGGGTGATATGCATTAATTATGTAGTTGAGGCGGCGATCAACTTTTGTGGAGTTGTAGTGGAATTTGGTACCTTCGATGCAAGAATAATGCCTTGAATTTGAGGACCTGCAATTTCGTTGCATGATCCCAGGCTAGTCCAATAAATGAACAAGAATCAGAATGGTCATCTATGACATAGAGATAGAGAAACAAGATAAAAAGCTCACCTAAAATCAGGCTGTTCTATAGTATTCTATCAATGTTGTCAGCCATCTCCAATGAGCTCTTACCCTCGTTCAACACTGTCGATTCATTACAAAATAGCTGGGGTTAGAGGTGCCTTTAAGATCTACCTTGAACAATAATAGAGAACACTCACACTACTTCGTCATAGTTAACTACTTGGGTGATCTGAAGTTAACTTCGGTGACGCTACCCGTGACGCTAAGTTATTCTACTACTCATTACTCTCCCACTGGTGCACTGGGTAACTCAATGACTCGTACGACCTCTCCAGGTTTCATGTAAAAGAAATGGAGCAGCTAACTTTTTGTTAGAAAAAAAAAATTTGTTTCAAATTTCCTTGTAATTAGTCTTCTTTACATCATCTTACTATTGCACCCACTTTGAAATATTACTTTCAGTGGAATTTAGTGCACCTCACATTAAATGTCAAAACATGGTCTCCACCATGTGAGATGTTGGTGGAATTTTTTTCAAGAAGTTAGCAATTTTTTCTTTTTTCTCTTTACAATATGAAACCAGGGTTTCACATGGGGATGATTGGAGTGTGCTGGGTTGGATTATAGAAGTCTTGTCTTTATATATTTTGTGTAGGGTGACATTCTTCAATTTATGAGGAGATGCTACCCAATTTTTGTTTGAAGAGTATTTTATTTTAGAATAAATATAACACAAATTGCTGGTTTTTCTTTAGTTTCCTCACAATTCCTAGGTTGGGGTGCGACAACTGGGTATCAGAGTGAGGTTATGTGACTTAGAGGCTAGGGGTTATATGTTCACTAGTAGTTTGATATTCAGTAGTAAATCTCCAGGCCACATCACGAGCTTGTCTAATTTGGTATATATTGTTTCTCCCTTAAATCCTCATCTTATATATTCTTAGATACATTGCGTATGATACAAATGATACATATATTGGTCCCATGGTAGGGGACGTGATGGAGGACGAGGCCTGTTGGATACTCAGCTATCTGAGATAGGTAGAGATCTAGACTGGTACAACTTCAGGTATGGAAGTGGATAGGTTATCCGGATTTGACGTCAAAAAGTAACGCTGATATTTTTTAAAAATGAGTTAGTGTAGAGGGAGTTCTAGTTGTGAAATTTTACTCGAGATATGGGTTAACTAGTTACTGGGGACTAGAGAGTGCATGGAATTTTAATGGAGGTTTTAGATCATACAAATATGAAAAAGAATCAATAGAAATAGTTTGGTGGGGTGATGGACCAGGAATTGTTTCTTATGCTCATTGGTTAAAAAAAGAAGAAGGGGTAAGCATATAGTTACCAAAAGATTAATATTTTAAATTACAAGTAGCTAATTAATGTAAAAAAAATTAGTGTAAAGATTTTACATGAATAAATTAAACTACCAAGATCTAAGTTTTAGTTAGTAACTCATGTTTGAGAATTGGAAGTGTAATTAAATGTATTTTCCGTACCATGACTTTTATGTAGTTATTAATCTAGAAGTCAATACTACTATTTTAGTAGAATTCCTTGATATGACTAATGGAATGTCGAGTATAACATAATTGTAGGACATTATATACATTTAGGAGGACATGTGGTACACTGGATGGGCTTAAGTTGATGTTTCCATAATTCAACTCAGTTCAAGTCTACATGTTTTACAGTATCTTTCACGATTGACGGATAAGTGTGATCGGGTACTTTCTTAAATTGTGTATAGGCATAATGATTATTTATGACCCAAGTATGAATAGATAATAGTTTCAAGTATGAGTTAGGGAATTATAGTAAATCCCTTTATGTGGAAGAGATGTCATTACTATGTAACCATTTGTCAAGTGAGTTGGCAAGCTAGCTGCCGCTCTTTGAAGTTGATTCTTGAAGTAGAAGTTTGCATTGTTAGGTAGTTTTTCTATGGAGAGGTGAACCCGTGTATGATCAATATAAGACAGAATACCTAGGAGTGGAGTACTAACTGTGGCGCCCCGACCCGAAATTCACGCACTGAGCCGGGAGCGCCACTTTAGGCATGTGCCACGTCACTAAGGACCTCACCACACGCCAACCTAACCCCGGATTCTAATAGAAATCCGACAGCACCTCCCCGTATATCGGAGGGTGCCAGCCTAGAGTCACATCTCATTTAACACGGAAAAGATAATCAATAATAATCAGAGAAGTTCCGCAGCCTAACAGGCCTCTGGCCATCTATCCACATTCACACACTAGGCAGGGCCTCAGGCCTCCTAATCACATGCAATCAATAAGCAAAACATAATCATATCAATAATATCATCAAAGACTATCAAAATCTATCAATCCGGACCCAAGGTCCTATATCTAGGTACGAGAGTCCCAATCACACGGCATACCTCCCGACCATCCATCAAACATACCGAAAAGGTATTTAAGCAACATAATAGTCAACCAATAAAAGTACTACATGTACTTAATTCATAACCAAGGTTCTCAAACAACCAAATATATATCCTAGTGCTCCTAGGGTGGCCTTCCATGTCACGCTGCCTCCTACTGATCCGCAGCCTGGTTCTCAGCACCAGTCTCACCTGAAGGATATAGAAAAGAAATAGGGTGAGCAGGAGGCTCAGTAGGGAAAATAAAATGAATCATAAGAACGTAAAGGCTGAATGTTGAAACAAGCTCAATGCAGCAACATGACATCCTAAAATGTCACAACAATGTATAACCTCGGGCTACACCCTACAGCGCCTGGCACTAGTCAACGACTATTCCGAAAAATCATCGGAACCCTTGTACTTTGCCCCGGAACGACTATAGGTGCACCTACACCATGGAAATCCCGACTTCCGGCAACAATGTGCCCATTCGGTATCCAACATCATCACAAAGTATAACCTAAGGATACTACGAGTCCATACTCGTAGACCCAATGCATCTATAATTCATGTCCAATAATGTCATGCAAAAGAAGCTCGTATATATAACAATCCTATATATATATACATAACTACATGATGCATGAACGAGGTTTATCATGCCCAATAGATGATTAAGCATTCAAATGGTATGCAAATTCATCAATAACCAACAACAAGGTTCGTTCTTCCTAAGAAACAATTTAGGCAAGAACACAAATAATAAAGACCAATGAAGAATTTAAACCGCTCTTTAGAGAAGAACAATACGATAGAAAATGGGGTAAGAATCCCTACCTCTTGTTGAGCAATTTACCACAAAATTCACAATTACGTTCCTAGGGTTCTGATTTCCCAAACCTAACAATGTGGAGAAACCGAACCCATTCATACATCAATAAACAACCAACAACTCATATAAACATCAATTAAATCAATAAATTCGAAATTACTCACCTTCTCTCTCTAGAAATTTCTCCAAAATCCTTGAAACTCAACCCAAGCTCAACTCTACTCCAAATCACAAACCAATCTACATATACATCCAAAATCAATCTATAATCAACATATCTAAGCCTTACCTTCCATCTATTAAAGAATCAAACAAATCTAGGAAAAACCCTAGAATTCCAAAACTATGAAAACTCACCTCAAACCTTCAAATCTTCCTTGATTCCACCTTGATTCTTGACATGCTTCATGAATCCATGGAAAACCAAGCAAAAACCTCAACAACTCTCCTTCTCTCTCTAAGTTTCTCACTCTTTCTCTCTCTTCTCGGGCTCTCCAAGTGTTGGTAATGTCCAGAAATGTCTCTCTGTTTCTTAAAAACTGATTTCCCGATAGCCGTCCGGACGCCCTAAGCATCCGTCCGGACGAATTACTCTTCATGTAACCCACTGGTTTGAATCTAGGCATATCCGTCCGGACGCCCTATTATCCGTCCGGACGGATCACTATTCACAGAACCTTTCTGCCTTCCGTTTAGGCATATCCGTCCGGACGGATTACTGTTCACAGAACCCAGTTTTTTTTTCTCAAATTTATTTTCCGTCTCGGTCTAAGCTTCAATTTGATATATTATGGGCCCGAAACGGACATGTACACTAAAAGTTATGACCCATTTACCGAACCAAGCGCAAAACTATTTTTTTTAGGGTCTTATACACTTCCAATGGTCCGTTATCTCTTCGAACTCATTTTTCCAATAACTTATTACTTAAAATTTAACCAAACATAATATTTTTGGGTCGGGATCTCACACTGACCATCTACCATCAAGGAGATGATCAAACAATATACCTTAGTGTCTAACTTGAAGTGTTTGACACTCTTAATTGTTAGTTTACGAGGAGTATTCGGTAATAAGATATACAATCCTAATATTTGGTGGTATCAAATGTTGGTAAATGAATTTTAGACTATCGTAAGAGTTTGATACAAATATCTTATAGAATTTTGAGTATGATTTATCATTAGGATTCGTATTCTAGTATGTCGTAGTTGCATATGAAGTTTTATTAATTTATGAAACACACATATAATGTGTGGATGTTGGAGGAGAAGATTTTTTTGTTGTTGTGATATTGATTGCGTTATCAGTTTAAAGCACTTGTATGAATATAGATCATTAAAATGAATCAATTGTATGTTTTGAAGCATCTTTATGATTATGACTTGGATTGAATTTAGAGAATAGTAAGAGAATGATTGTATCAATATTCATATCTATAGAGATTGATGGAGTTGTGAATTTGGATAACTCGCTTGTGGTTACTATAGTTGATTGACGGATTTTATGATTATTAGTTTTGGTTGAAGAAATTGACTTATCGAATGATTTTACTATGTAGTGATTTAGTTTGCATTGTATGGTGAATTAGTTACATCATTACGCAGTATTTGATGATTGCATTTTTTCTAGAGTCTATGATAGCTAAATACTAGATGTAAAGTTGATGGCGATTATCAAGTGAGGTTTACTTATGTATAAGATAAGATAGGAAATGGATATTTGATAGTAGAGTTAGGGAGCATACACATTTAAGTTTATTAATAGTATTGTTAGATATTTTGGATCTTATAAAGTCGTGTGCGTTTAAGTTTGTTGGATGTATAGATACCTACCTACTGATATACGGATTTTGTGGATCCATTGTAAAATAGTATCTCTAGGCGATAGATTTTTATTGATGAATTTAGTTGGCGATGATATCTTGGGAAAAAACATTGATTTGTGTGATCATGAATTAAATTGGACTAGTGATTGTTATTTCTTACACTTGTATGACAATGGATTGCTTTTTGACTAAGCCTAATTTGGTTGTATTAGATATTAGATTTTACGATTCTAGCAGCATGAGAAAAGGCATAGTTCATTATGATTGAGTTAACACAGATTGTTATGTTTCACGATGACATAAATATATTAAAGTATGAGAAATATATATGATTTTAAATATGTGAAACGACGAGATATATAGGATGTCGAGATTATAGTGGTACATTTCACTCCGTAAATTTATGGGCTTAAATTTGATAGGTGGTCAAGTATTATATTTTTGTTTCATTTTAGAATTTGATATGAGATATAAAATAATAGGTAGTTTATGCCAATTAGCAATATATTGGGGATAATTTTATATTGTTTAGTTCATAGTCACAGATACTCTTGAATTTGAGAGTTATGAATGCAATATTCATTTGCTACTCTATTGGTGTATGAGTTGGGTTGAGTACGATCTCATTGGGAAAGTCTTATTGATTGAGTTTCCATTGAGACATAGAAATTGTACCAAAACTACATGTTGTGATTATATTATTTGGTTCGATAACCATGAATTCCAGGCCAATCTAATAGTGACATAGTTGGTGGATGTATGTTATCATCGAGATAGAGTGGTTATTAAAATATCAAGTAGTACTTTAGAGGAGGATTGCTTTGAGTACCTCATAAGACTCGGTAGTTTGAGAGCGAGGATCGATGGGTATTTAATGTCCGCACCAACGCATAGAATAGATGTTAGAGACGGGGGCTTCTAACTATAAGTTGCATGATTAAGATGACCGTGTATCTTTGAATAGTCTTGTTACCCAACCCACTCTAGTACATAGGGTCATTGATGGTAGGCAACTAGTGATAGTTATTTTATTACACTTTAGCCAATAAGTTTGTAAACAAATCTGTAATATTGTGTTCTTCTTCAACATGTTCAAGCACAATGTTTCCTTTAGCTACATGATCTCTTATAAAATGATGTCTAATCTCAATGTGTTTGGCTTTTCTATGATGAAACGGATTCTTAGATAAATGGATTGCATTAATGTTGTCACATTGAATAAGTGTGTTATCAAATGACATATTAAAATCAATCAATTGTTGTTTAATCCATATAATTTGTGCAACACAACTACCTATGGCCATATTCGGCTTCAGTTGTACTTAGGGCAACACAAGTTTGTTTCTTTGAAAACCAAGATATAAGCATGTTCCCTAGGTATTGGCATGTACCACATGTACTTTTACTATCGATTCTACAACCTCCATAATCGGCATCACTAAAAGCATGCAAGTCAAATGAGGATTTTCTATCATACCATAACCCTAAGGTTGATATATCTTTCAAATATCTCAATATCCTCCTAACGGCTGTTAAGTGTGATTCTTTAGGATTAGATTGATATCTATCACACATACACACACTAAACAAGATATTCAGCCTAGATGCGGTCAAATAAAGTAAACTTCCAATCATAGACCTATACATCTTTTGATCAACCTTTTTGCTTTTAAGGTCGACTTCTAATTTAGATGTCACCCCCATTAGTGTAGAACATCCTTTAGATAAGTCCATACCAAACCTTTTAAGCAAGTCATAAATGTATTTAGTTTGACTTATGTGAATGCCATGTGAGGTTTGTCTAATTTCCAATCCTAAAAAATATGTTAACTCACCTATCATAGATATTTCAAATTCACTTTTCATGCATATTGCAAATTCATCACACATTGATTCCAAAGTAGCACAAAATATAATGTCATCCACATATATTTGCACAATCAACAAGTCATCACCTTTGCATTTAGTAAACAAAGTATTATCAATACTACCACAACAAAAACCATTTTCTAACAAGAATTTACTAAGTCTCTTATACCATGCCCTAGGTGCTTGCTTTAAGCCATACAATGTCTTGTCTAATCTATAAACATTATTAGGGTATGCTTTAGATTCAAAACCTGGAGGTTGTTTAACATACACTTCCTCATTTATCACACCATTCAAGAAGAAACTCTTAACATCCATTTGAAAAAGTTTAAAACCCTTATAGCATGCAAAAGCTAATAAAAGTCTAATGGCCTCCAACCTTGCAACCGGTGCAAATGTTTCTTCATAATCTATACCCTTTTCTTGACAATAACCTTGAGCTACTAGCCTAGCCTTATTCCTAGTCACTTCACCATTCTCATTCATCTTATTTCTAAACACCCATTTGGTTCCTATAATGGTGTGGTCTCTAGGTTTTGGAACAAGTGTCCAAACCTTGCTTCTTTCAAATTGTTCAAGTTCTTCTTGCATAGCAAAAATCCAATCCTCATCAATTAAAACATCTTTTACATTCTTAGGTTCTATCATAGATATCATAGCATAAAGATTTAAAGGATGAGAGTTGACCGTCAAATTCAATCTTGATCTTGTTTGAATGCCTTTTGAGAAGTCTCCAATGATAAGCTCTTTAGGATGCTTGTGATTGTCATTCACTTGAAGCCTATTTCCTTGATTATTAGAGTTTCCCGATTGTATATCTTTACCATGCTTACCATGATCTTTATTATTACACATAGGTTCCACTTGATTTTCTTGATTTGATGTAGCATCATTTGAGATTTCCATCTCCTTCAAGCTTCCCACCAATAAATCATCATCCTCTTTCATTTGCAGATCATGACCACCATTAGAGTGTGAACTCTTTGGATGATCTAGCCCTTGAAAACTTCAAATTTCTTCTTCTACAAGCACATTTGGATCAAGTGAAAACATATCATCGAATTTAACATGCGCACTTTCTTCCACAACCTTAGACTTAACATTAAAAACTCTTTAAGATCTAGAATGAGTAGAATAACTAAGAAATATATCAATTTCACTATTAGCATCAAACTTATCAAGATTGTCTTTTGTATTTAAAATATAGCATTTACAACCAAAAACACTAAAATAGTCAACTTTAGGCTTCCTAGCATACAAAAGCTCATATGGAGACATAACATGCATTATTTATAGCTTCGGCCTAAAAGTGTTTAGGTAAGACATATTCAAGCATCATGGTTTTACCTAACTCTTATAGTGTCCTATTTTTCCTTTCAACAACTCCATTTTGTTGTGATGTTCTAGGTGCACTAAAATTATGTGTAATACCATAAGAGTCACATTAAGCATCAAATCCATAGTTTTCAAATTCACCTCCATTGTCACTCTTAATTTTGGAAACATGCAATTCATGCTCATTTTGCACTCTTTTAATGAAAGATTTAAACTCATGTAATGCATCACTTTTATGAGCTAAAAACAAACACCAAATAAATCTTGAATAATCATCAACAATAGCAAATGCATAATACTTTCCACCTAAACTCTTTGTCCTATTAGGACCAAACAAATCAATATGCAATAGTTGAAGTAGCCTAGAAGTTGAAACAACATTTTTTTATTTAAAAGACTCCTTAATTTGTTTACCTCTAACGCAATGTTCACATATAATTGAATCACCAAACTTCAACTTGGGTAAGCCTCTAACTAATTCTTTTGAACTAAGCTTTCTCAAAGTAGAAACACCTACATGACCTAATCTTCTATGCCAATGCAACACAACATCATTAGAAGAAATCAAACCTGGCATATTATCATTCATCATATTCAAGTCAGGTGCATACATATGACCTATTCTAACACCGGATGTAATGATATTATCAGCTCATCTACAATACAACATTTACCTTTCTTAAAATGAGAATCATATCCTCTATCCGTTAATTGACTAATGATAAGCAAATTAAATTGCAACCTTTCAACCAAAAGACAATCATTTAGAGAAAAGGAACCCTTACCAACCGATCCTATGCATAGAATCTTTCCCTTAGAATTGTCTCCAAAAGTGACATAACCACCATTCTTCTTTTCCTTGAATGAAGTAAATAAGATTTGATCTCCACTCATGTGCATTGAGCATCCACTATCCAAGTACCATTGGCATGGATTGGATGAAGACTTGAAGCATACCTAACCATGTGAATTCAAAAGACCTTAGGTATCCAAACTTTGGATCCTTGAGGGTTAGCATAGATATTTAATTTAAGCACAACACTTGCATAATCAATTTTGTCATCATATTTCAAGCACTTTGGCACCCAAACCTTTTTCAAACTCACTTTCCTTACTCTAGGGTGTGTGGCCCTAGATGAAGATGCACCACCCAAGGGGTGAGCACCTTTGGCCTTGGCTTTTGAAGCCTTGGCCGAGCCTTGCATGGTCCTTGGAGCTTTAGTCAAGTGTCCTTTAGGTCTTACAAGCTTAACCGATTCTTCATTTTCACATTTAGAACCATCAAAAGTCATAGCATCATAACCAAGTCCACTTCTATCTAAATAATGCCTTTGAGAGGCCAACATTTCATCCAATTTCAAGGAACTCATGACAAATTTAGACAATCGAGTTTCTAGAAATCTATTCTTTTCTTTTATCATATCAAGCTCATGTTGCAAGAAAGTAGTATTGGAAAGCATTACACACTCATGTTCATCCCATGTAACTAATTCTTCTTCTAACTCAAGCACCCTAGCTTTAAGATGATCATAATTATGCATATTTACATTTGAATTTTCAGCCATATAAACATTATCATCAAGCATAAGAGATTTTCCTTTTAAACACTTATTCTCATCAATCAAAACATCATGCTCAAGTATCATATCATCATTTTTAGCACATATAACAACATACTTGGCATTCAACTCCTCAAGTTCACTAACATGCATTTCATCATTTTTCATAAGTCTAGCATTTTCTTTCTTAAGTTGTTTGCACTTTCTAAGCAACATACCATGAGAATCACATAAATCATCATAATTGGCATACAATTCATCATAGGTTAAAGGAGTAGAGTCTTTTACCATCTCATCTTAAGAAGATAAGTCAATTTTCTCCCCTTTTGTCATAAGGCAAAAGTGTGCCTTATGCTTCATCTCATCCTCACTTGATGAGCTTGAAGAAGAATCATCCCAAGTAGCTTTTAAAGCTTTCCTCTTCTCCTTGCCTTTGCCCTTATGATATTTCTTTGTTGTCTTTGGACATTTGACAATAAAGTGACCAACCTTGCCACAATTGAAACAAGTTGGTTTCTCTCTTTCCTTCTCCTTCTCCTTGCCTTTGAACTTTTGACTCTTGAATCCACCTCTCTTGTTCTTCACAAATTTCTTGAAATTTTTCACCATCATAGCCATCTCATTATCGCTATCCTCATCACTTTCACTACTTGAAGAACTCTCTTCATCCTTAACCTTAGAAGCCATGACGTCTTTATGTTGGGATGATGTCCTAAAAAACATACCATGTAAAGACAATTCTGAAATTCAAGAATAAACATTTTATGATTGCATTTGCTTTTTAAATGTTTTATTTTAAATATTTCATTTATATGTGAATGTTCTAACAAGGTCTAAGGATGTTAGATATGTGAATCTTGGATACTCAGATACACTTATAGTGTGAGTATAGATTGACACAAGATTCATTATTACATTCTAAATCATTAGTCACAACCAGATTAACAAAGTTAGGCACTTTGTTGATATAGGTTGTAGTGCATGGACATCTCCAATTAGGGGAATGGTTTGTCTTGACCGTTTGAGAGGATTCTCGGATTGGTGCACTAGTGTGTATGTGGACATATACATTGACGGACTTACATAGGAATGAACAACTAGAAACGTGCTATCAAAGAGTTGTTCATCCTATAGCTATGGGAGTACGGTATATCTCAAGCTTGAGTAGGTCAATACGTTTATACTTATAGCGTGTGCATTTTGATTCATCAATAAGTGAGACACGCACTATTGTCAAAATCTTGATGATTTGGATGTATGCCACTAGGGTATAAGCGCATACCTACAAAATAGTCATTCATGTACTTTCAGTTATGAAAGTGTAAGCACCCATCTGAGAGGTTCAAATTAATCTATCTAAAAAACTATGCATAGTGATTCTAACGAATCAAGCGTTGTGAATTAAATTGATCGACGGGTCAATTTAATACGCTTAGAGGATAGATATAAAGGAATCTGGAGCTCAGAGAAAATATGGATTTTGCAGTGTTTGATAGTATGAATAAATTCACTCCATCTTACCGGGTGTTGCATGGAGGATATGCAAGTACACTTCCCATAGGTCAGGGATAGGTTTCTAATTATGGAAAAGCCTCGATGTAAGAATCGTACATATTGGGGAGTGCATCCAAAGTTCAGGTAGTGTCAGACGAACATTGGATTGTTATATGATTCCTAGTCATAGAGTTTGACGGTAAAGAATAATATTTCGGGAGCCACAATATGTATGTCCTGCGGAGTCCCCTTGGTAGCTCTATATATTCTCTTGTCCTATTTAAGGAAGATCGGCAAAATTTACCATATCACAACGGTTGTTGGAAAAGTTACAAGAATGGAATTTGTATAACAAATAGATACAATTTTATTGGGTTTTGGTTTTCCAAAGATAACCCTAAGATAAAATTGTTTTTGTTAAGATATACAAAATTCTTGTAAGTGTATTTATGTAAAAATAACAAATCTCGGAGTTTTGATTTAGATTGTAAAATAAATATTTTACATAATCAAAAACAAATTAAAGTCAAGAATGGACCAAGGAACAAAACAAATTTGAGCCTTGAATTCTTGAAATATTGGGCCAAGCTAGGCTTAAACCATGTTATTGCATAGCAATATATGGCCGGCCCATTGTGGATAATTTGGGCTCCGATTATGCTTGTTAAAAGTATTCCATATTTGTTTTGGCTTTGAATCCAATTGGGATTAGAAGTCAACTCAAATAATGATTTGTTATATATATATAAACACAACAATTTTTCTATGAATGGATAAGGATGGCCACCGTTTTGTTTTTTCCTAGTTCCATTTGGATTAGGAAAACAAAACCTAAAAGGAGACTTTTTTAACACAATGAAAAGGTTTTGTTTTATAAAATAAAAAGGGCTGGCCGTGTGATTCATTCATAAGAAAACAACCAAGTGATTTTTTCCAATAAAAAGGAGTCGAGTGTTCCTAGAGAGGTAGCCGTGTGAGATTCTTTTGGTTCACTACCAATTGGGTTTTTTGCTTTGCTTTTTCGCAAGGAGATTAAAGAGAATACCTAGGAAACAACATAGGCTATTCTTGGTGATTCTTGTTTTCTAAATTGGTGGTTCGTGATCAAGAGGTGTGATCAAACAAAGGGTGTGTTCAAGATCCGATCGCGTGTTCGTGATCAAGTGTTGAGTTCTTGATCAAGACGGATAGCACGTTGGACCTCGATAGTAAAGAGGTTGGTATTCTTCTTCTAACCTTCTTCATGCCATGATTGTATGTTTAGATCTAAGAATTATTTTGTATGAAATTAATACTAGAAGCATGCTAGGATTAATTACAAAATTAATTGGATCTAGGATAACACTTGATAGGCGTGTAACAATCTAGGGTTGTTTGGCTTCCGATTAAATTTTTGATTTGTACCTATGCTAAGAACGATCCGTAAGACGCTTCCGCATGTTCTAAAATTATTTTAGCAACCAACACTTTAGATTTAGTAGTCACAAGGGCAATGCCTTTTTTCTTTTGAGGCTCTTCATCCACTCTATTCAACACTTTCATCTCATGAGTCATCAAGCTTCCAATAAGCTTATCCAACTTCAAAGTTTTCAAGTCTTTGGCCTCCTCGATGGCGGTTACCTTATCACTCTAATTTCTAGGTAAGCTCCTTAGAACTTTTTGCACCTAATCTTGCATAAGGTAAGGTTTGCCAAGAGCATTCAAATCATTGCATATACGTGTCAACCTATTAAACATGTCACTAATGCATTCACCTTCAAGCATTTTAAACAATTCATACTTTTGCACTAACATGTTAATTTTGCAATCTTTATCTTGACTAGTTCCTTCATGCTTTAATTCTAGCATTTTCCAAATCTCTTGAGCATTAGTACATGCACTAATATGATCATACTCACCCCTAGCTAATGCAATGTGTAGCAAATTAATTGCCCTCTCATTTAAACTAACCTTCTTATCATCACTCTCACTATACTTACTCTCCAACTTAGAAACTAGCACTTCACCAACCTTTTTAGTAGGAATGAAAGGTCCATTCTCTATAACTCTCCATAATGCCATGTCTATACTCCTAAGGAAAATCCTCATCCTATTCTTCCAAAAACCATAATCCTTCCCATAAAAAAAGGTGGCCTATTTGATGACAAGCCCTCACCATCATGAGGTCTAGTATTAGTGTAAGCCATTTGATCTAAGCTAGAATGTTAATTCTAATGCTTGCTAACCTTCTCTGATACCGATTGAAATCACTATGCTAACACAAGAAGGGGGGGGGGGGGGTGGGTTGGTGGGGTGGGGGTGGGTTGGTAAATTTTGTCTCCTAAAACTAAGTATAAACCCCAAATAGAAAAATTACAATCTAAAAACTTACAAATGATCAAAACAGTGTCTAGAGTACAAATCTGCCGACCAACCACGTAGATAATATTTGGCCTAGAAATTCAAGTCCGAATGCAACGAAATTTGGTATGCAATATCACAACACCTTAATGAATGAACACTATATCAAAAATACAGATCAAAATTTGAAGTCTAGATATATGAACAGTGCACGAACATATTGCTATTCCAGAAAATTAACTATCAAAAGTATATCTAGAATCCACTAATCACATGTTGTTCAACCACAAGCAATATCCCAATAAGCAATGGCAGCAAACAACACCCTAATATCAATTTCTAAGGCACACAAATCACTAATAGCACCAAACAAGAAAGGAAATAAAAAATAGAGTGCACAAGGATATATAGTGGTTCGGTGCTCACACCTACATCCACTACCTAAGCCCTCAAGCTTAGGATTTCCAAATCCACTAAAACATATAAGTGGTTTTGCAAGTTCAGCACCAACTTATGGTTTCCAAGCACACCCCAAACTTGTACACCACTAAGGTTTGAAGCTAACCTTAAACTTTCACACACCTCTCAAAGGTAATGCCCTTCGAAGGGACTTTTACAAGTGATTTGGTTTTTTGGTTCTCTCAAGATTAGCTCTAAGATATTTGGATGAGGAACACACAATCTCTCAATGTAAAGGTCACAGATAGGATATAAATTTGGCTCAAATTCGTGGCTTTCACTCAACCAAAGGTTCACACAAAGTCTCACAAGGATGGAGATAAGTTTTGGAGAAACTTTGTGGAAAGTAGCTCAAGAATACTCAAAGAATGAAGCATGAATTTCCTCTTCATTTGTCTCCATTGAATCTTGGCCATTGGATCTTGTTAATCTTCAATCTCAGCCGTCAATCAACTTATAATCTCTGCCCTTTATCTTAAAAAACGAAGTCAATCAACACCATTGAAAAACTAGCTGTTATTCACTCTTGGTCAATCTTTGATTCAAATTTCAAATCTTGGCTCCAAGGTTTGTTTGGATCTTTTGTGCTTCTTGTGAAACTCTTCTTCATGCTTAGAAAGGCTTCAACAATCAACCAAACAACCCTTGCAAGGCTCACACGAAATTCCCCCCAAAATACTTGAAATCAAGAACATAATAGTACATGGTGATGTGGACAATTCTCCTCCAAGTGTTTTGGCTCCAACCCTTTTCATTTGATTTCAAATGAATCCAAGGCTTCTCAAACTGCCTCCAAAGGCTCCTAAGACTTTCTAGAAGGATTATGACCGAACCCCTACTCCAAATAAATCATCTAACATTACTTCAACTTAATCTAACCCATGGAAGGTCAATTTGAGGAATTTAGGCTATTTTGGGTAAGAAATGGGTTGCACCAATTTAAGTCTTCTTGACTCTAAACTTGGTGAAATTTCTAAATACATATATCTTATATCCTTTCCTACATAACTCCTTCAATTTAGCTCACATAATCTCAATTGCTCCCAAATAGGGTTTCCTAGGGGATTTCGGGTTCTAGGGCACTTTAAGCCTAAACAATGAAACGTCAATGCTCCATGACCATTTCATATCTCAATTAATGTCCCAAATAAGTGTATTATTTGTACATATAAATAAATGAGTGATAGAATACTCTAATTTTGCTTGTAAGCTCAAAGAGCTTCAATGCTTGCACTTGGGTTAACCAATATGATATAAGCTCAATAAAATTCAAGTAAGCACATGATAAATCAATTTATCCATATAATAATTTTCATAAAAAATTTCACTTATAATTGAGATCGTTTGGTCATTCAATTTGATCATGTAAATCTCAACTAGGCTAGTTTCACAACTGCACTAGTGAATTAATTTCAACTGACAAATTGAACATGATAGACTTAAAATTGACCTGACAATATTTCACAATGAAAATTTTCAGAGTGTCTTAAATAATCGGGGTAGCTGGGAGCCCGGGGTGTGCCCATACAAGTACCAAATGAACTCCAAATGACCCGAAAATTCTCATGGATGTAGAAAATGTCAGAATGAGCCTATTTGGTTGGGCATTGTGTGGGGGATTTTAAACTCGGGTAGAATTTTTTTTCAAAAGTTCGAATCGGGGCACCCGACGAGCGCAAAGTGGAACTGATCCCCCAAATGAGCTCCGAATGGGCTGAAATTTAACATGGAATCTTAAAAAGTCGTGGGGAACGTTTTTTGTTCTCAGAATTTTGGTAAATTCGTACCTCGGATGGAGGTGTTGTTCCGCACACCACATCTAGGCCACTATGGGGGTGCCGAGAGCCCATGGTTTGCCCACCCAAGTACCCGACCAACTTTGAATGAGCCGAAACTTCACATGGAGCTATAAAATGTCATAAGAAGCCCATTCGGTTGGGCATTGTTTGGGGGATTTTGAACTTTGGTCGAGATTTTTTTTTATAAGCCTGAATCTGGGCACACGACGAGCGCAAAGTGCGGGTGACCACCCAAATGAGCTCCAAATGGGCTAAAATTTGTCATGGACTCTTAAAATGTCATGGGGAACATTTTTTGTTCTCGGACAATTGGTAAATTCGTACCTTGGATAGAGGTGTTGTTCCGCACACCATATCTAGGCGATTCTGGGGGTACCGGAAAGCCCATGGTTAGCCCTCCCAATTACTCGGCCAACTCCGAATGAGCCAAAACTTCACATGAAGCTATAAAATGTCATAAGAAGCCTATTTGGTCAGGCATTGTGCGGGGGATTTTGAACTCGGGTCAAGAGCTTTTTCAAAAGTCCAAATCAGGGCACCCAACGAGCGCAAAGTGGAAATGACCCCCCTAATGAGCTCTGAATGGGCTACAATTTTACATGTACTCTTAAAAAGTCATGGGGGAACATTTTTCATTCTCAGACATTTGGCAAATTCTTACCTTGGATGGAGGTGTTGTTTCGCACACCATATCTAGGCACTCCGCGGATGTCGGAAGCCCATGGTTTGCCCACCCAAGTACCCGGCCAACTTCGAATGAGCCAAAACTTCATGTGAAGCTATAAAATGTCAGAAGAAGCTTATTTGGTCGGGCATTGTTTGGGGGATTTTGAACTTTGGTCGAGGTTTTTGTCAAAAGTCCGAATCCGAGCACACGACGAGCGCAAAGTGGAAGTGACCCGCCAAATGAGTTCTGAATCGGCTGAAATTTGACATGGACTCTTAAAACGTTATGGAGAACATTTTTTATTCTCGGAATTTTGTCAAATTCGTACCTTTGATGGAGGTGTTGTTCCGCACACCACATCTAGGCCACTCCGGGGGTGCCGGGAGCTTATGGTTTGCCCACCCAAGTACCCGGCCAACTCTGAATGAGCCGAAACTTCACATGGAGATATAAAATTTCATAAGAAGCCTATTTGGTCCGGAATTTTTTGGGGTATTTGGAACTTTGGTCGAGGAGTTTTTCAAAAGTCTGAATCTGGGCACCCGACGAGTGCAAAGTGGAAGTGACCACCTCAAATCTGCTCGGAATGGGCTGATATTTCACATCCAAGCGTAAAACATCATGAGGAATATTTTTTTGTTCTCGAAGGTTTTGAAAATTCCAAACCCGGATTGAGGTGTTGTTCCACACACCACATGGAGGCCACTCCGGGGTGCCGGGAGCCTATGGTTTGCACACCCAAGTGCTTGGTGTACTCCGAATGAGCCGAAACTTCACGTGGAGCTATAAAATGTCATAATAAGCCTATTTGGTCGGGAATTTTGTGGGGGATTTTGAACTTTGGTCGAGGGTTTTTTTAAAAGTCCGAATCCGGGCACCCGACGAGCGCAAAGTGCGGGTGACCACCCAAATGAGCTCTGAATGGTTTGAAATTTCACATGCAAGCATAAAATGTCATGGGAAATGTTTTTTGTTCTCAAACTATTGGAAAATTCCGAACTTGGTTGAAGGGTTTTCCAAGAAGACCATATCCAGCGCACCTGACGAGGGCAAAGTGCGAGTGCCTCCCCTAATATCCTCAGAATGAGTTGAAATTGGACGTGGAAGCATAAAATATCATAAGGAACATTTTCGTTCTCGGTCATTTTGCAAATTTTGAGCTCTGCTCGAAGAATGGGGGGACTACGCTTTTTCTGATTTTGACATCTCATATTGGCGGTTTCAGAAATGCTCTTAAGACATATATATGGGGGGATAGGTTTATCGCTCATGAAAGTCCCCCGCGCGCGCTAGGGGTGGGCATCGCGCTGATAGAAGACAAGATGGAGGGGGGCTACAGAATGTCATAATAAGCCTATTTCGTCGGCCACTGTGAACTTGTGTCGAGGTTTTTTTCAAAAGTCCGAATCCGAGCCCCAGACGAGCGCTAAGTGCGTGTGACCCCCCAAATGATCTCCGAATGGGCTGAAATTTTACATGGACTCTTAAAAAGTCGTGGGGAACGTTTTTTGTTCTCAGAATTTTTGCAAATTTTGAGCTCTGCTCGAATAATGGGGATGACTATGTTTTTTCCGATTTTGATGTCTCTTACTGACGATTTCAGAAATGCTCTTAAGACATATATAAGGGGGGGACAGGTCCATCACTCATGGAAGTCCCCCGCGCACGTTACGAGTGGGCGTCGCGCTGATGGAAGAAAGGATGGAGGGGGGCTACACTTTTTCCGAATTTCATGTCTCCTACTGCCAGTTTGGGTTTCACTCTTAAGACATATATAAGGGGGGACAGGTCCATCACTCATAAAAGTCCCCCGCGCGCGCTAGGGTGAGGCGTCGCGCCCATGGAAGAAAAAAATGAAGGGGACTACACTCTTTCAAGAATTCATGTCTCCTACTGCCATTTTGGATTTCACTCTTAAGACATATATATAGGGGGTAGTCCGGTGGGTTGAGAGACCTCCCCCTCCTATTTGTGGGCGTCGATTGGGGTGCTAGGCGAGGACTATGCTCAATACTAAGGGGGATCACTCCCCCTTGTCGGAATGTGGGAATCGAATTCATGGGTGCTCGACAAGGATGTGCGCCCTTGTCGAGCCCCACACGTTGCCTCGGAAGTTTTCCTCGATGGATGGTGCCATGCATGTCGAGTGTGGATGATGGGTGGGCATCAACATGGCTCTCATGGCCAAATCGTCCACCTTTATAAGCCGCTCGTGGGTGCTGGGCAATGCATTCGAGGATCACTCCATGTCGGATCGGGATGCGAGAATCGAAGTCGTGGGTGCTCAACAAGGATGCCTTTGTTGAGCGCGCACATGTGGTGAACAATCGTGACTATCGTCGCATGCGTGGCTTCTCCGGGTTATTCCGTGATACTTGTCGCGGATGGTCTGGAAGAGCTATTGTGCATGCACGCACATCGCGTGAGTTGTGTTTGGGTTGTGTTGGTTGGTAGGCTCCGTTCTAGTGGACCGAACTGTCAGTGCTCAACCCTTTTCAGCCATGGCCCAAGCGTTCACGTCTTGTGGCAAGTCTGTTGTTCTTGTGTTGCATACCTGTCTCGAAGGTATTCATTGGCCTCGTTTCTCATTTTCGTCTCTCACTCTCATGGGGCGTGAGATGAACTAGTTGGTGCCTTGCGTGTTCCTTCATGAGTCATTGGCTTATGCATCGCCCCATGCTCTGTAGCTGGTACTCTCAAATGTTAAAAATTATGTGGGCAAAGGGTTCGAACCCCTTCATCACAAGCCCAGGAATAGCGCTCGTCGCTCAAATCGAAAGACGTTGCTCGTCGCCTTGGCCTTACTAAGCCTTCGATTCTTATAATGGTCATGCGTCGTGCCATTGTCTCGGGGAAAGTTACCTGGTTGATCCTGCTAGTAGTCATATGCTTTTCTCAAAGATTAAGCTATGCATGTCTAAGTATGAACTAATTCAGACTGTGAAACTGCGAATGGCTCATTAAATCAGTTATAGTTTGTTTGATGGTATCTACTACTCGGATAACCGTAGTAATTCTAGAGCTAATATGTGCAACAAACCCCGACTTCTGGAAGGGATGCATTTATTGGATAAAAGGTCAATGCGGGCTCTGCCCGTTGCTCTATTGATTCATGATAACTTGATGGATCGCACAATCATCGTGCCGGCAATGCATCATTCAAATTTCTGCCCTATCAACTTTCGATGGTAGGATAGAGGCCTACCATGGTTTTGATGGGTAACAGAGAATTAGGGTTTGATTTCGAAGAGCTAAGAAATGGCTACCACATCCAAAGAAGGCAGCAGGCGCGCAAATTACCCAATCCTGACACGGGGAGGTAGTGACAATAAATAACAATACTGGGCTTAATGAGTCTGTTAATTGGAATAAGTACAATCTAAATCCCTTAACAAGGATCCATTGGAGGGCAAATCTGGTGGCAGTAGCCACGCTAATTCCAGCTCCAATAGCGTATATTTAAGTTGTTGCAGTTAAAAAGCTCGTAGTTGGATCTAGGGTTGGGTAGAGTGGTCCGCCTTTTGGTGTGCACCTTGTTGGACCATATGTCCTACATTTGTGTTTTGATGCAAAATACGTATTGGACTATTTGATTGTGCTTGTCTTTGGATGAATCTGGATGAATCGTGAAATGTATTTTCTCTACTAATTTAAGCTTCATTATATATCTTTGGAATCATGTTTGATCATATTTGATATGAATTTGATGACTTTTGGACTTGTTCATCTTCGTACTACAAAAATTGTTCAAACATCACACTGTGCACATGTTGGTTGAATTGTCATAACTTATTCATATGATCTCTGATTGACTTGATGCTTGTTTTGAAAATTATTTAAGACACTCTGGAATTTTCATTGTGAAATATTGTCAGGTCAATTTTAAGTCGATCATGTTCAATTTTTCAGTTGAAATTAATTCACTAGTGTAGTTGTGAAACCAGCCTAGTTGAGATTTGCATGATCAAATTGAATGACCAAACAACCTCAATTATAAGTGAAATTTTTTATGCACATTATTATATAGATAAATTGATTTATCATGTGCTTACTTGAATTTTATTGAGCTTATATATATCATTTTGATTAACCCAAGTGCAAGCATTGAAGCTCTTTGAGCTTACAAGCAAAATTGGAGTGTTTTATCACTCATTTCTTTGTACGTAAAAATCATACACTTATTTGGGACATTAATTGAGGATTTGAAATGGTCATGGAGTATTGAGGTTTCATTGTTTAGGCACTTAGAACCCGAAATCCCCTAGGAAACCCTATTTGGGAGCAATTGAGATTATGTGAGCTACATTGAAGGATTTATTTAGGAAATAGTCTAAGACATATTTATTCAGAAAGTTGACCAAATTTGGAGTGAAGAAGACTTAAATTGGTGCAACCCATTCTTATCCAAAATAGCCTAAATTCCTCAAATTGACCTTCCATGGGTTAGACTAAGTTGAATTAATGTTGGATGATTTATTTGGAGTAGGGGCTCGGTCAAAACCCTTCTAGAAAGCCTTAGGAGCCTTTGGAGGGAGTTTGAGAATCCTTGGATTCATTTGAAATCAAATGAAAAAGATTGGAGCCAAAACACTTGGAGGAAAATTGTCCACATCACCATGTACTATTATGTTCTTGTTTTCAAGTATTTTGGGGGAAATTTCGTGTGAGACTTGCAGGGGTTGTTTGGTTGAGTGTTGAAGTCTTTGTAAGCATGAAGAAGAGTTTAACAAGAAGCACAAAAGATCCAAAAAAACCTTGGAGCCAAGATTTGAAATTTGAATAAAAGGTTGACCAAATGTCAATAACGGCTACCCTTTCAATGGTGTTGATTGATTTCATTTTTGAAGATGAAGGGCAGAGATTATAAGTTGATTGATGGCTGAGATTGAAGATTAACAAGATCCAATGGCCAAGATTAAATGGAGACAAATGAAGAGGAAAGTCATGCTTCATTCCACACTTGGAAAACTCATGTGCAAAAATTATTAAGAGAGCTTTTGTTCTTGATTCTACCATTTTTGAGTGATCTTCTCTTGATCTTTTGATAATCATTTGCTGAGATTATTGTCATCATCTTCCCTTCATCAACCTCAAGCTAAGACACACTTTCAAGCGAAAATCATTAAGGTATTTCTTTGAGTGTTCTTGAGCTACTTTCCACAAAGCTTCTCCTAAACTTATTTCCATCTTTGTAAGACTTTGTGTGAACCTTTGGTTGAGTGAAAGCCACGAATTTGAGCCAAATTTATATCCTACCAGTGAGCTTTACATTGAGAGATTAAGTGTTCCTCATCCAAATAGCTTAGAGCTAATCTTGAGAGAACCAAAAACCAAATCACTTGTAAAAGTCCCTTTTGAGGGCATTACCTTTGAGAGGTGTGTGAAATTTTAAGGTTAGCTTCAAACCTTGGTGGTGTACAAGTTTGGGGTGTGCTTGAAAACCCTAAGTTTGTGGTGAACTTGCAAAACCACTTATATCCTTTAGTGGATTTGGAAATCCTAAGCTTGAGGGCTTAGGTAGTGGATGTAGGTGTGAGCACCGAACCACTATATATCCTTGTGCACTCTATTTTTGATTTCCTTTCTTGTTTGGTGCTATTAGTGATTTGTGTTCCTTAGAAACTGATATTAGGGTGTTACTTGCTGCCATTGCTTGTTGGGAGATTGCTTGTGATTGAGCAACTTGTGAGTAGTGGATTCTAGGAACACTTTTGATTGTTAATTTTCTGGAATATCAATCTGTCCGTGCACTGTTCACATAGCTAGACTTTGAGTTTTGTGCTGAATTTTTGATATATTGTTTGTTAAGGTGTTCTAACATTGCATATCAAATTTCATAGCATTCATACTTAAACGGCTAGCTCAAATTGCATTCATCTGATTAGTGAGCAGATTTGCATTCTTGATTTGTTTTAATCATTTGTGAGTTTTTAGGTTGTGGTTTTGTACTTGGGGTTTATAATTAGTTTTTAGAGACACAATTCACCCCCCCCCCCCTCCTGTGTTAGCCTAGTGATTTCACACCTTTCCTCCCGTCCCTTTGGCCGGCGATGCGCTCCTGGTCTTAACTAACCGGGTCGTTCCTCCGACGCTGTTACTTTGAAGAAATTAGAGTGCTCAAAGCAAGCCTAGGCTCTGGATACATTAGCATGGGATAACATCATAGGATTTCGGTCCTATTCTGTTGGCCTTTGGGATCGAAGTAATGATTAGCAGTGACAGTTGGGGGCATTCATATTTCATAGTCAGAGGTGAAATTCTTGTATTTATGAAAGACGAATAACTGCGAAAGCATTTGCCAAGGATGTTTTCATTAATCAAGAATGAAAGTTGGGGGCTCAAAGACGATCAGATGTCGTCCTAGTCTCAACCATAAACGATGCTGACTAGGGATTATCGGATGTTGCTTTTAGGACTTCGCTGGCACCTTATGAGAAATCAAAGTTTTTGTGTTCCGGGGGGAGTATGGTTGCAAGGCTGAAACTTAAAGGAATTAACGGAAGCGCACCACTAGGAGTGGAGCCTGCGGCTTAATTTGACTCAACACGGGGAAACTTACCAGGTCCAGAAATAGTAACAATTGATAGAATGAGAGATCTTTTTTTTGGTCAGAAATGTAAGTAGTATAAAACTGAACAAAAAATGTGACAAGACTTGCTAAAGCCAGAAGAAAAGAATATGTACAATATCAATACCCTGACATGCCAAGGAAAAAGCTAGCTAGAATACAAAACTAGATTTCAAAAACAATAGACCAACGCAGCACAGCTCGAAACCAAGCAAAGGGAGCACAATCTGAAGGGGATCCCAGCCGCTCAACACCAAATAATGGGAGCACAATCTGGGAACAAAACCAGGGCCAACAAACCCATCAATTTGCAGCAGCTCAAACCCAAGCAAAGGGAGCACAGTCTGAAAAGAATAGGCCAAACTAAAAACAAGAAGACCATAATAGAGGGGATCCCAACAACTCAAACACCAAAAAAATGGGAGCACAATCCAGGAACATAACCATGGTGAGAGGAACTAGCAAACCCTGCTCTAGAATATATTGCATTAGCAACCAGCAGCCATGAGGAATTATAGCATAAACCGGGAGCATAAATTTCACAAACAGCAGCTCATTTGACCCAAAAAAAAGGAGAGCACAATCTGCAACAAGTGAATAACAGCAACATTGACCAAAAAAGCAAAAAAACTGGCATGAACATCATGATGAGGAAAATAAATCCTCCAGCAGAAAAAGGTCCGCTCATTTGACCCAAAAAAGGTCCGCTTGTTCCTTTCTTGCCATACAAGGTAAACCACTAAGCTAAGGGCAACCTTTTTCATTTTTGAATCAATGCTCTTCTTCCCTCCATGGAATCGCCTAAGAGCACTATTTAGTGTACTCATAACAGCAGTAATCCCCAACCAAGCCTTGACTTTCTTCTAGAACAATTTAACCTAAGGACATTTGAAGAAAATATGGCCATGAGACTCCTCTTCTTCCCTACAAAAAATACAGAAGGTATCAGTTGGGATGAACCTGAGCCTGTCTTTTGTTCTGAGCCTCCCTTTAACAGCTAGCCATAGAATAAAGGAGCATTTGGGAAGAAGCCATGAGTCCCAAACCACCCTGTACCAATGGACCTCAGGCCTGTGAAGCCTATAAAACTCATAGGCATTTTTTGAAAATGTTCCAGTGCTACCATTCCATTCCGTTAGCAAACGAATGGCTTGATTTTCTCCACCAGAATGATCAAGCAACTGGTTCCTAAGCTGAATAATATACTTCCAAAGGGGGGAGTCAGATTGTGCCAGATTGACATTCTAGATTGTACTACTTGAAACATAATACTGATGAATCCATTTGACCCATAGAGAATCAGCCTTAGCATGAATATTCCATATCTGTTTAACAAGGAAAGCATTACTTCTGGCCTCCAGATTAAACAAAACCAGACCTCCTTCATGCTTGGGCAGACAGACATCCTTCCAAGCAACTAAGGCAGATTTACTAGCTTCCACATTACCAGACCATAAGAAATTCCTGCATAAGCTATTAACTTGATGAATAACTTGAGCAGGGAAAGGAAAAATACCAATCCAAATTTTTTCTATCCCTTGAAGAACAGATCTAATCAACTCAAGTCTACCAGCATATGAAAGACTCTTTCCCATCCATAACTGAATGGATGACCGAACTTTCTGAAGGAGAGGATTAAATTGGCTGACAAGCAATCTGTGGGGACTCAGGGGAACTCCTAGGTAAGTGAAAGGAAACCTACCCTTAGAGAATCCAGTAAGATGAATGATCCGGTCTTGAAGAAGTCGATTCACTCCACCAAAAAAATAGATGATTTTGTAGGGTTTATATGCAAACCTGAAACCCTAGCAAATAGATTAAGCTCACGATGGAGAATACCAGTGGACATAACATCTCCATGAGACAAAAGAATAATATCATCCGCAAATGCTAAATGAGTGATCCTAAGAGACTCTCACATTGGGATGGAATTTATAGGCTGGATTTGAAGAAGCAATAGCCAATTGCCTCGAGAAGTATTCTATACAACAAATAAAGAGGTAAGGAGACATAGGATCCCCTTGCCTAATGCTACACTGTCCAAGAAAAAAACTCCATAAGTTACCATTTATAGCCACAGAAAAACTGGAAGTTGTCACACATGCCATAACCCAGTGAACAAACAAGCTAGGAAAACCCAGCAAAAGAAGAAGATGTCTGAGGAAGGGCCATTGAATAGAATCAAAAGCTTTAC
Source organism: Euonymus europaeus (assembly GCA_963580455.1). Classification (NCBI taxonomy): domain Eukaryota; kingdom Viridiplantae; phylum Streptophyta; class Magnoliopsida; order Celastrales; family Celastraceae; genus Euonymus; species Euonymus europaeus. Next base: position 13,340,920 of record OY756965.1, read on the forward strand.
GGAAATCAATTTTCATAAGACATCTAGGAGAGGCACGCTTTCGACCATACTGCCTTAGTGATTCCTGCACCATATGAATATTGTCTGCCATACAACGTCCACAAAGAAAAGCATTTTGAGAAGGGTTAATAATCCCTTTCAAAGCAAGGGCCATTATGTCAGCAAGGATTTTAGAAATAACCTTATATATAACATTGCAATATGATATTGGTCTGAAATCAGCCACAGATGTAACATTAGAAGACTTAGGGATCAAAGTAATAATAGAATGATTGATCTGCTTTAGCATTTTCCCTAAGGAAAAAAAATCTTTAACAGCCATAGAGAAATCCTCACCAACAATTGACCAGGCAGATTTAAAGAAGGCTGAGGAAAATCCATCCGGACCAAGCGACTAATCATCACCAATAGAGAAAATAGCAGCTTTAACAATCTCAGTAGACACAGGGGCAAGAAGCTGATTATGATCAGAGTCCTGAAGGCAGGGACCACTAAGGACAACCTCCTCCTGAAGAGGATCAACATTTTTAACAGTACCCAACAATATTTTATAGTAATTAACAAATTCTTTTGCCACAGACTTTGCTAAGTTTGTAAAGCCACCCAATTGCATCTGAATAGAAGCAATATGATTTCTTCTATGGCGCTGACCCATCAAAGAGTGAACAAAATTTGAGCATTTGTCACTCTCTTTAATGAACTGCATTTTTAACTTCTGGGAGAAGAAATTTCTTTCAAAACCTTGAAGACTCAATAATTCAGATCGCAAATGGTCCTCCTTGACAAGCATTTGGTGATTTTTCAAATTTTGTTACATCAGAATTTGGTGCTGCTCCAAATCTGTTCTAGCTCTGGCCACTCTCTCCGATATATGGCTATAGTGATTCTTATTTAGAAGTTTCAATGGACCTTTCAAACTCTTCAGCTTTTTGCATAGCCTGTACATAGGATAACCAGAAAATTCCCCCTGCCAGTGATAGACCACTAGATCAAGAAAAAATTGATTACTAGTCCACATATTGAAGAATTTAAAAGCCCTGTTCCCCTTATTTTCAGCAGCACCAATACAAATTCGAACAGGAGAATGGTCTGAATGAGCACCTGAGGGGAAGAAATGCATTGCACAAGAGAGGTTAACAGAATACCAAGAAGGATTTACCAGGACTCTGTCCAACTTTGACCAAACTCATCCATTAGACCAGGAAAATTTACAACTTGAGTAATTGATATCCTGTAACCCAAGATCAGAACAACAACTAGCAAAGTTAGCAGTTTCATAAGCTGTCACAGGACTGCCATTAAACTTGTCCTTCTGAGGTAAGATCGAATTGAAATCCTCAGAGATAATCCAAGGACCAGTATGGCACCATGTTCTGAGATCCCTCCATAAATCTCTCCGGGCAACAATGGTGTTAAAACCATGGACAAAAGTGGGATAGCTACGGTCAACTACAGAAGTAATAATAACGTGAAGAGCTTGCGGGGACAAATCAACAAGCTGAATATCCACCCGAGAAGGATTCTAGAAAAGAACAACCCTGCCAGAGGAGGCAGCAGCCATATTATCAATAAAAAGCCACTATTTCAACCGAAGTTTATGCATAACCTGTAACTTACAAGTATTCATTTTGGTCTCCAACAAACAGAAAACATCTACATTATTCTTTTTCATGAAGCCAACATCCTCATGTTGTTTCAGAGGACTATGCAGTGCCTTGACATTCCAGGTTAGCAGAATCATGGAGGCAAAGGGATTTTAGGACCCCTGCCCTTAGAATCCCTCTTCCTTCCAGAGCGGTTTTTGTTGGACCATAGGTCCTACATTTGTGTTTTGATGCAAAAATACGTATTGGACTATTTGATTGTGCTTAACTTTGGATGAATTTGGACAAATCATGAAATGAATTATATCTACTGATTTAAGCTTCATTATATATCTTTGGAATCATGATTGATCATGTTTGATATAAATTGGATGAATCTGGACTGACTTATTTTTCGATGCTAAAATCTGTCACAACATCACACTGCGCACACGTTGGTTGAACAGTCATAACTTATTCATATGAGCTCTGATTGACTTGATTCTTGTTCTGAAACTTATTTAAGACACTCTGGAATTTTTCATTGTCAAATAGTGTCAGGTCAATTTTAAGTTTATCAGGTTCAATATGTCAGTTGAAATTAATTCACTAGTGTAGTTGTGAAACTAGCCTAGTTGAGATTTGCATGATCAAATTGAATGACCAAACGACCTCAATTATAAGTGAAATTTTGTATGAAAATTCTTATATAGATGAATTGATTTATCATGTGCTTACTTGAATTTTATTGAGCTTATATCATATTGGTTAACCCAAGTGCAAGCATTGAAGCTCTTTGAGCTTACAAGCAAAATTGGAGTGTTCTATCACTCATTTCTTCGTAGGTGCAAATCATAAACTTATATGGGACATTAATTGAGGATGTGAAATGGTCATGGAGTATTGAGGTTTCAGTGTTTAGGCACTTAGAACCCGAAATCCCCTAGGAAACCCTATTTGGGAGCAATTGAGACTATGTGAGCTACATTGAAGGATTTATTTAGGAAATAGTCTAAGACATATTTATTGAGAAACTTGACCAAATTTGGAGTGAAGAAGACTTAAATTGGTGCAACCCATTCTTATCCAAAACAGCCTAAATTCCTCAAATTGACCTTCCATGGGTTAGACTAAGTTGAATTAATGTTGGATGATTTATTTGGAGTAGGGGCTCGGTCATAACCCTTCTAGAAAGCCTTAGGAGCCTTTGGAGGGAGTTTGAGAAGCCTTGGATTCATTTGAAAGCAAATGAAAAAGATTGGAGCCAAAACACTTGGAGGAAAATTGTCCACATCACCATGTACTATTATGTTCTTGTTTTCAAGTATTTTGGGGGGAATTTCGTGTGAGACTTGCAGGGGTTGTTTGGTTGAGTGTTGAAGCCTTTGTAAGCATGAAGAAGAGTTTAACAAGAAGCACAAAAGATCCAAACAAACCTTGGAGCCGAGATTTGAAATTTGAATCAAAGGTTGACCAAAAGTCAATAACGGCTAGCCTTTCAATGGTATTGATTGATTTCGTTTTTGAAGATGAAGGGCAGAGATTATAAGTTGATTGAGGGCTGAGATTGAAGATTAACAAGATCCAATGGCCAAGATTAAATGGAGACAAATGAAGAGGAAAATCATGCTTCATTCCACACTTGGAAAACATATGTGCAAAAATTACCAAGAGAGCTTTTGTTCTTGATTCTACAATTTTTGAGTGATCTTCTCTTGATATTTTGATCATCATTTGCTGATATTATTGTCATCATCTTCCCTTCATCAACCTCAAGCTAGGACACACTTTCAAGCCAAAATCATTAAGGTATTTCTTTGAGTGTTCTTGAGCTACTTTCCACAAAAGCTTCTCCTAAACTTATTTCCATCTTTGTGAGACTTTGTGTGAACCTTTGGTTGAGTGCAAGCCACGAATTTGAGCCAAATTTATATCCTACCGGTGAGCTATACATTGAGAGATTAAATGTTCCTCATCAAAATAGCTTAGAGCTAATCTTGAGAGAACCAAAAACCAAATCACTTGTAAAAGTCCCTTTTGAGGGCATTACCTTTGAGAGGTGTGTGAAAGTTTAAGGTTAGCTTCAAACCTTGGTGGTGTACAAGTTTGGGGTGTGCTTGAAAACCCTAAGTTTGTGGTGAACTTGCAAAACCATTTATATCCTTTAGTGGATTTGGAAATCCTAAGCTTGAGGGCTTAGGTAGTGGATGTAGGTGTGAGCACCGAACCACTATATATCCTTGTGCACTCTATTTTTGATTTCCTTTCTTGTTTGGTGCTATTAGTGATTTGTGTGCCTTAGAAATTGATATTAGGGTGTTGCTTTCTGCCATTGCTTGTTGGGATATTGCTTGTGTTTGAACAACTTGTGATTAGTGGATTCTAGGTATACTTTTGATAGTTAATTTTCTGGAATAGCAATCTGTCCGTGCACTGTTCATATAGCTAGACTTTGAATTTTGATCTGAATTTTTGATATAGTATTCATTAAGGTATTGTGATATTGCATACCAAATTTCGTTGCATTTGGACTTGAATTGCTAGGTCAAATAATATGTACTTGGTTGGGTGGCAGATTTGTACTATAAACACTGTTTTGATCATTTGTACTTAGGCAATGTCTCATAGATTATTTTTTGCTCCAAGGGCAGCCCATTTGGAAGCAAGACATCCATGAAGCTAGGCAAATGACCCAGTAAATCAAGCTCTATCAAAACACGGGCATAAGACATTCTAGACAAATTGGCAGTAAGCTTGTCACACTGTAAAGGCTTGCCAATGCAACTTGCAATCTTAGATAAACACATAGAAGACCAACACTGTAGAGGTAGGTTTGGAAACTTCACCCACACTGGAACCTTTGACATTTCATGATCATCAAAATCAAAGAACTCAAGCATAGGTTTAAGAACAAAAGGCCTACCATAAACCAAATAAGGACACCCACTCAAGACAGCCTCCATATTAGCTTCCTTAGCAAATCGATAAACCGGTCACCTAGAGTCATGGATTGTCAAATAAGCCTCACATTTCCAGGCTACATCAATTAAGCTTTTAAGGGCTCTGTATCTAGGGAATTTTCCAGCAACATATCCAATTACACAAGTCTTCCAAACATTACAGTTCTCATCCAGATCATCACCCAATAACGTACAAGTTTTCTAGGCACTAATTTTAGGAAAATGAACAAGCTTCAGACAATTTTCAGAATTTCTATTGGAAGCAAATAAAGCTCTCCATTTACCTTCCACAGGAGCAGTAGCCTTTGGCGAGACAGCAACAACAGGTGAGTTCTTAAGAGGCTCTTTTCCAGGCCTACGCAGCATCACTGGCAAACTTTCAGCAGGCACGGTATCATCTTCGTCATTATTCCCCAAATTAAGAGTGCAAGACGAGAAGAACTTCGACCCATTAAGAGATTCAGAGTATTCATCCACAGACGAGTCATAGTCTAGCTGTTCATCTTCATTTTCCTCCCCGTCACCAGCACCATCTTCAATAGTAACATGGTCATCACCATAAGGAACAGCCAGAGTACCAGAATGACCAAACCCACCACTCTGAGGTAACAATCTTTCCTCCAAAGGACTTTCGATATCTACCAAGTACCTGTTCTTGCTAGAACCACCAGTTCGAGCTGAAGATGCCCTAGTTTGGACACCTATAGGTTCGGATTGATCTTGAGGAGCATTAGGAGCTTTCAAGGCAAGGACCGTGTTCTGAGCCCTAGTGTGATCCTCATTGTACTATCGTTGTTTTTTAGAGCCAGAGGATTTGGATTTGCGAAGATTCTTAGCCATTTAAGATAAAACAAAATGAATTAAAGAAAGAAATCAGAGATACCCAGTCGGATTTTCTAGGAAAAAAGGCATATTCAAGACGAACGAGAGCATCTCTCTCTAGCACTTCTGTCTCCTGACTACTGAGAGCTCTTTCTTGATTCTATGGGTGGTGGTGCATGGCTGTTCTTAGTTGGTGGAGCGATTTTTCTGGTTAATTTCATTAACGAATGAGACCTCGGCCTACTAACTAGCTACGCGAAGGAATGCCTCCGCGGCCAGCTTCTTAGAGAGACTGCGACCGCTTAGGCCGAGGAAGTTTGAGGCAATAACAGGTCTGTGATGCCCTTAGATGTTCTGGGCCGCACGCGCGCTACACTGATGTATTCAATGAGTCTATAGCCTTGGTCGACAGGCCTGGGTAATCTTTCAAATTTCATCGTGATGGGGATAGATCATTGCAATAATTGATCTTGAACGAGGAATTCCTAGTAAGAGCGAGTCATCAACTCGCGTTGACTACGTCTCTGCCCTTTGTACACACCGCCCGTCGCTCCTACCGATTGAATGGTCCAGTGAAGTGTTCGGATTGCGGCAACGTGGGCGGTTCGTCGTTGGCGATGTCGTGAGAAGTTCATTGAACCTTATCATTTAGAATAAGGTGAAGTCGTAACAAGGTTTCCGGGCTGGTCGCTAGTAGCTCGGGAGCAGGGATGTGGGAAGCCACAGCCACTGCGCCCAGGGCATAAACAACGAACCCCGGCGCGAACAGCGCCAAGGAACCCAAGAAAGACGTGCGCTCCCCTCGTTTTGAAAACGGTGTTATGGGGGGATGCGTCGTCGTTTGTATCATATACTAAATGACTCTCGGCAACGGATATCTTGGATCTCTCATCGATGAAGAACGTAGCAAAATACGACACTTGGTGTGAATTGCAGAATTCCGCGAATCATTGAGTTTTTGAACGCAGATTGCGCCCAAAGCAATAGCTACTCGAAAACCAGCATGGTAAGCCTCGTCGCGTGGAGCCAGAAACCCTTACGCGAGTGTCCTCACAAAGCGACCCTAGGTCAAGCGGGAACACCCGCTGAGTTTAAGCATATCAATAAGCGGAGGAAAAGAAATTTACAAGGATTCCCCTAGTAACGGCGAGCGAATCGGGAAGAGCCCAGCTTGAGAATCGATCGCCCCCGACATCCAAATTGTAGTATGGAGAAGTGTTCTCAGCGGCGGACCGGGCCCAAGTCCCCTTGAAGGGGGCGTTGGAGAGGGTGAGAGCCCCGTTGTGCCTGGACCCTGTCTCACCACGAGGCGCTGTCGGCGAGTCGAGTTGTTTGGGAATGCAGCCAAAATCGGGCGGTAAATTCTGTCCAAGGCTAAATACGGGCGAGAGACCAATAGCAAACAAGTACAGCGAGGAAAAGATAAAAAAGACTTTAAAAAGAGAGTCAAAGAATTCTTGAAATTGTCGGGAGGGAAGCGGATGGTGGCCGGCGATGCTGCCCAGTCGGATGTGGAACGGCGAGGATTTCCGTGGCATCCCAAGCACGGGCCCTTGATACGTCCGTGGAATGTCGTCATGGCAATCGTGGATGGCGGCGCGCGCCGTCACTAGGTGCCCCGGCACTTGCGCACTCCCGTCGTCGGCTTAGTTGGTGACATAGTTGGCAGGAGACCCTATGTTAAAGGGTGTTGAGGTCAGGAGTTCAAACCTCAACATCAACAACCCACCTTGAGACAGCTGTGTGTGATCTCGCTGGGGGTGCGGGGTTGGGGGTTGGGGGTAGCGGCCCATGGGCTCAGCTTGGGAGTGGGTCGTTACATCACCAGCATAATCGCAATCAGTTTAAGAAATTAAATATGCATTCCCTCCCTTTTTATACAGAATTCCATGATTGGTTGTGCCTTGCAAGTATCTCAAAGCTCTCTTTGCCGCCTGCATATGTAACTCAGTTGGTTGTGTCATGTAACGACTAATAAGGCTCACAACAAACATTAAATCGGGGCGTGTTGTAGTGAGATACATGAGACTGCCTAGAACTTGTTTGTAGAAAGTGGCATCAACTTTGGCTCCATCTTCATCTTTGTAGACTTTAAAACAGGGAACAATGGGATTCTGCACAGAATTGTTGTCAGCCATTCCAAACCTCTTCAGCACATCTAATGCATACTTCCTTTGACTAATGTAAATGCCATCAGGACTTTGTAACACTTCAATACCAAGAAAAAATCGCATCCGTCCCAAGTCAGTCTTATCAAATGCCCTCATCATAGAACTCTTAAACTCACACATCATGGACTTATCAATTCCAGTAAAGATCAAACCATCAACATAAACATAAACATTGACAATCAAAATCTTACCTTCAGTGCTTGTCTTAACAAACAAAGTCTGCTCACTATGACATCTTTCAAAAAGCTCATTGAGAAAATGAGCTTGTATGCGACTTAACCCAGCTCGTGGAGCTTGTTTAAGTCCATACAAAGCCTTTTTTAGTTTGTGTACCTTGTGTTCAGCACCCTTCTGCTCATAACCCCTTGGATGTTTGACATACACATCTTCACTTAACTCTCCATGAAGGAAAGCTGACTTCACATCAAGTTGATAAATTGTCCAACTTCTTGGAGTGGCAAGAGCTATGATCATATGAAAAGTATCCATTTGAGTCACAGGAGCAAAAAATTTAGTATAATCCACCCCATGCTGCTGTGCATACCCTTTGGTGGTAGTGCTCTCACACCCTTCGCCTCTCTTATCACGAGGGCAGGGGTTCGAGGCATGGAGGCGACTTCGCGCTGCAATAAAGCCGTGCGGGCCTCAGGGCCCAGAGCGGACAATACCTCCATGATGTGTACCAGGCCCAGGTCTGTGCATCATCATAAAAGGCGCCTTTTGGGTTGGAGGCCCGCTTTGCAGCGTGCCTACCCGATTACGGGAGGTCCAAGGTTCGAACCTTGCCTCTTACAAGCGCATGGGGGAGGTCCATGGAGGTTCTCCATGCCTCGAACCCCTGCCCTCGTGATAAGAGAGGCGAAAGGCATAGTTATCTTCTTTTTCCCGAGTGGGACATTTGTACTCAAAATGTCCAAGCTAGTGACATTTGTAACATTCAATAATAGCTTTGTTGAAAGTTTGACGCCCTCGGCCCCTGCCTCTTCCTCAAATATTTCCTCGACCACGACCTCTTTCATATCTATCTTCACGTGTCACCTTCAGAGCTTGTTCTTCTCCATTGTGCTTTTGTAACTTCTGCTCATGAACAATTGATGAACTTTGCAGTTCATCAATTGAAAGCTCATCTATGTTCTTTGATTCCTCAATAGAACAAACTATATAATTGGATTTATCATTCAAGGAACGAACAACCTTTTCTACTACTGTTACATCCTGCAGCTGTTCACCATGCACTCTCATCTTATTAGTAACAGACATAACCCTTGAGAAGTAATCAGACACACTTTCACCAGTTTGCTTCATCTCAAGAGTTTCAAACTCTTTGCGAAGAGTTTGAAGAATTGAGCGCTTCACCCTTGTGTCGCCTTCATACTTTTTCTTCATGGAATCCCATATCTGCTTTGCTGTATCCTTCTTGAGTATGGTTTCTAGGATGGGTCTATCAATCGCTTGAAATAAGTAGTTCTTCACTTTCAAATCCTTCAGCTTCAATTCATCTAGCTTTTTTTTGTTGTGCTTCGCTTATCACTGCTCCTTCTGGTGCCTCGGTATAACCAGTTTCCACAAGGCTCCAATACTCTTTGGACCTTAGGAAGTTCTCCATCAACATTCTCAAATGGTCGTAATGACCATCAAAACGTGGTATAACAGGTTGCACAAAATTCCCTTCAGCTGCCATGCTACTTGCTGCGGCAAGTCACTCAAAAACTGCTGGTTCGTGTCTTCAGGTCGAGTGACATCTCCGATACTAGAATGTTAAGAATTAGAACTCGAACAAGAAGATGATTATGGAGCAATTCACCTTATCTTATTGAATGAAACAAGTCTAGCTATACAATAACCTTACAGTAACTAAATAGCACAAATGCAGCCCATGTAATACATAACCTAATTACATGGTAAATACTTCAATGAAACAGTCAAACACTTAACTCAACTACCCTAGTTACTATGGATTTCTTCTAACTGAAAGATCCTGAAAACAAGCAACTTAAACTCATCAGTTTTATCAGCAAAATGGCTGGTGGGAATCACAGATATGGTAAGAACTAATTGCAAAAACATACAGAACAGAGTATTTATGTAAATTTATGTGAATGGTTGATAATTGTTTTGCTTTCTGATTGGGTGTGTGCAGGGATTGTGGAACGCAAGTGTACTAAGGTAAGTGTTTAACGGGTTTTTTGAGTTTGATTTTGTGAATTATGTGAAATTTCAAGATTTGTTATTGATTTCTCTTTTTCTTTTCTGGTCCAATTTTATATTTTTTAGGTGAATTTGACACAACTCAAGGTACCGCTAAGTCGGACCAAAAATCCTTTTTTTGTATCTGACGTTGGGTGGTTTTTGGTGGATTTTTTTCCTTAATTCCTTTGATTGTTGTAATTTTAGGGTATATGATAAGGATGCAATTAAGTTCCGAGGAGTAGATGCTGATATCAATTTCACTTTGACAGATTATGATGACGATATGAAGCATGATCTGGGGAATTAATGTCAGTAATCTCCATCCATTAGTTAGTATAATTTTTTTTCTGTTTACTGGATTGCAAGTGCTAACTGTAATTAGGTTGATCTGCAGATGAGGAATGGAAAGGAAGAATATTTTGAGCAACCACTTCATCGACAAAACAGGGAAGCTCGAGATAGGGAGCAAGGTCGAGTCCTATCGTGGTTAGTTCTTTTACCAGTATAATTTTGAGTTTGGTAAAAGTACATAGTTAGAAGGGTCTGTCATTGGAGCTAAAAAGCCATTGAAATTACTTGACGCGAGTCTCCTTTGTGAATGTTCTTATAATATTACATGTTCAATGTGCTCAGATATAATTGATAAGTTGTACCAAAGGATTCATCCTTCCTGCTCTATACTAGATAGTGATGAAGATAGGAAGTGGTGGGGGTATGTCTGCATTTTTTGTGGTTCAGATTTTCAAGCATTCTGATTACTTCACATCTAAAGAAAGTTATATTCCATTGAGAACTTTTTGCTTTTAATCAATAAGAAAGCTTCTAGCTTAGTGTTTATGAACTGCAGGTTGTCATTAATTATTTCGCATTTGTTGTGGTATTTTTTTTTATATTGGAAATAGTCTCTATCCCATTTTTGGATTTTGGTCGTCACATCGCTTCCTTGCCCAACGGGTACGTGCCATGCGGTAAACACACTCAAGAAGATCGAGGGGGGCCACATAGGATCCACATAAATAACTATACTCTGGGTATTCTAACATTGATCTAAAAGGATGGTTTAGTGAGATAATTGAAAGTAGCAGATGAGAAAATTAATTTTACAATGAAGAAGAAATTGTTATGGGACTTGCTGCACGATGGAAAAATCCAATTGAATACTTAGATTTCAGAAAATTTGAGCATCATCTGAATGCATCTGTATATCATGATTGTCAAGCTTCTATGAATGAAGTTGCAGTTTCCTATTAAAAAAATGGAACTATTAACAAGAGCATCTCTAGTGGATACTGAAAAATTGGACTTGCAAGGACACGTGACTTTGGTTTGGTTTTCTTTGCAAAGCGTGGGGGACCAATATTCCTTTCTCTTCTCTTCCCTTTCGTTTTCATGTGTGGCAAAAATTGTACCCACACACAACACTTGATAACTAATATGCACACCTACCAAGACTCTAGAAGTTGGATATCATAAGGATGTTATTGTAGATGCTTTAGCGACATAAATGATACAAGTTCATTGACATGCAAATCTCTACAAACTTTGTCAATACATATACATATTACGGAACTCATAAACGAAAATAAGCACCTACCAACTGTCACATTAGAAAATGATACTCATGGCTATTTGATGCCTACCATAATTTATTCCAAAAAAGAAAAAAAAGGAGATAGAGAAATTTTAGAGAGACTCACTAGATAATATTATACTAACCAAAGCATATAATTAGAGACAGTCTTTCTTAAACCTGCTCCACTCCTCCCAACGAGGAAAACACAAGTTATGCCGCAGGTTTATGTTCAGCTCATCAAATTGCTAAAGGAAATAAATAATCTGGACTTCAATAAATTTGCAGTCTAGCTCAAGCTTGCACCTCTACTTGATCTTAGAAACTTATCTGCAATCCTCCCCATTGTTAGCAAATCGGTATACAAAATACGCAATGGAAGCGTTACCTTTGAAGCGTGTGCTTGATCAAAATCACCCGGTTCAATTCCAATCGTACGGAATCTCTAGTCCGTCCACCGAATCACACACTAAGAATGCCTTGAAAAATATTCTAGTAATAGAAAAAAAAATTCTTGTTGATTCTTTAATCAATTATATCAAGAGATCATATATTGTGTATATTATTTATCATGTGTGTACTTTACACACATATACACAATTTGAGAAAGTGTTGTCGGCAACCACTTTTCCAAATCATATTTATTATATATTAATTAAATCAAGGATACAATTATAATTAATAATTAATGTGCTAGCAATATCAATTGGATCAATTCCAGTTTACAATAAATCTATATTTAATTAACAATTCGATTATTTTCATCTCATATAAATTATCGAATCCACACTGTTCCCTTCACAACCTTAGCGAAACGATTTTCGTAATTCTTTATGTGTGACTTTCTAGGTTTATTATCGATTGACAATAAGAATAGTATCAAACTCTTTGATATTAATTAAAACACATTTTAATCATTTCTTATAAATCACGAGTAACACCTAGCAGCATATCATGACTACCCAATCAGTGATGAATACTTTCATATGAACCTTTAATTACGATTACCATGTAATTGAATCCTTCCATTGTACAATATCTCAATTGAATGAGGATTATGTATATCCGTCAAATCCACTAACTCAATCATATGTCAGATCCAATAGTTTGTTGACAAACAAATAATTAATGACAACTCATTTTCATTAATCATGTAACATCGGCCAAAGATTTCCTGTGTCAATAAATATTCGGATCACATAAGATATTCTCTTTGTTTATTTCGAGGCAATGGATCCCTTGTTGATTGCACACAAGTCTCTATACATAAATAACCGAATCCATCAAATGTTAATATTTATTCAATGAATAAATATTCTCTACATTGACAAAATTCGATCATCTATATACAAGACTAATATGTCATCTCAGGTCTAAGGATTTGTTACACAATCGTAAATAAATAATAAATCATTGACAAGAAAATAAACCTTCATGTGATTCATTATTTTGCAAGTCATGTTCGAAGCATATATTCAACAATAAATCTCCCATATTGTTTGTTCTAATGTCTCATATTAGATTGCATGAGACTCACAATCCTATCTTCATAAAAAACAAACAGTATACTGATCTTCTGAATTATTTATTATCTAATTAATAATTCTACAATCAGGAACTAGATTTAAAATATTCATACTAGAGATCACTCGTCACTCGTATTCTCAATTCTTGAGAATGAAGTTTCTAACAAATATCTATGGACATATTTAACAAAACTATTAAATAGGAATGTCAAATATGTAAATAACTTTCATTTAATATTCCAGCTAATATAGTACTATTATTATATACATACCAAATACAACCGTATAGATTGGATATACAGAACATATATCTAACACTCATCTCATGAAATTAAACTTTCATTACACACTTTTCATCAAGCATTTCTGCTAAAAATATATCCCTTTAAACAAATCCTTTTTGCCCTCCCTAAAATACACATTCAGTAGACATAAGCATATACAGAACCAGATTCATTGCATCAAAAGTTTATTACAAATACTTGCATATTCAAGGTTGATCAATTATTTACTTTGTAACATACCACTAGAAAAGTGTACTACAAGAAAATCGGATATTAACGACGAAATTTTGTGATGGAAAATTTCTGTCAATAAATACCGACGAATTAACAATAATCTTTATATTTGAGAAATTATTGACGGAATACTGACAAAATTATTATAGACGGATTGTTGTCCTCGATAATTTTTGGCGCAAAATTTGGTGTGAAAATTTGAGACGAATTACCGACGAGATTTAATCCGTAGGTAAATTTTTTAATTTATTTTTTTTTTAATTTGAAAATTTTTTACAGACGGAATTTTTCGTCGGTAAAATCAAATATTACTGGCGGAATTAATTTACGTCGATACTGTCTTTAGAGGTTTTTTTATTTCTTTTTCTCGTCTCCTCCAACTCAAAATTGTCTCACACCCCGCCTCCCTCTTTCCTAACCCTAGCTCTCTCCCTCTCTCTCCTTACAACCTCTCCCCTCTTCTCCGGTTTTACCCATCTTTGTATCTCTCTTGATCTCGACCTGCATCAAAATCATCTTTATTGGCGACCTCTTCCTCGATCAGGACTACATCGTTCGCCCTTTCGACTCCGACCACTAATAACGGACTATTGAGCAATCCCTGGCTCTATAACCTCCCACATCGAGACCCAATGTCGGTGGCATTCTCGTTCCTGCGACAGGAAGGTGAGTCTTAGTTAACATTGATTTCATTTACTTGAAAACTTTATTATTTCCTTTTCAGGTTGTCACATATAATACTCGAACGCTTTGGATTTTTAAAATTCGTTTTGAAATTTTTAATTCAAATTTTGGAGTAGTAAATGTCTAATCATCAAAGATTCCTCCACCAGGTAATTAATAATCTTCCCTGATTAATCTTACTATTTAGCATCTTCCCAGACCCATAACGCCATTCCTTGCGTGATTTTGTCTCTCTGTTATTCTTTCGGTTTGCATTCTTCAGATTTGTAACTCCATGTTTGATTAGGAGTCATTTCTTCAGGTTCTGATGTAGAAATAAGTCTTACCATCTGTAATTAGAAATTATGGTTTTGGTTACAAGACCAAGGAACTACGCTATATTGGTAATGTGCTAATAATTAGAGACCAAAAGGGACTAGTCTTTGCTGATTTTGCAATTATGATTAGGATGTTATGACAAAATTGTTTAACATGAGGAGTTTCAGTTGAAAAGAAACCCAAATTTTCATGGAAGATATGGGAATAAGAAGAAAGGTATTAAATGCAGAACATTGTTAAATTAGTCATGACTCTTTATCTAAAATCGCTCAAACATTGATAAAAGCCCGGTTATTACGTATTACAGTTTTGCTTGGCGCTTACTTTCATATGTTACTTGAAGCTTGCTTCTCATGGCTCCATTTTTGTTATATCTTAAATCTTAATGCAATAGCTGATGAATGAGAATTTTTCATGTGCCATGATACTATTTTTATCTTTTGCTGGATACCTTTTGATATGTGGTCTTTAAACATGTGATTTTCCCCCCTCATTTCTGGTTCTCAATAATCATATCCAGTTGGCTTTAGCAGTAATTTCCAACAAGATCATATTCAAGATATGTGCAAAACTCTATGAGTCTTAAATGCTGTTCGAAGTCCCGATATTGGCATTACTCTTAGTATTCACTATTCAGCAGTATAAGGTCTTTTAAGCTTCTGGATTTCCATGTAATGTTGAACTTGCATTCATTTTTCTTTAATTTACACTGATTAATTTATTGCTTCAATTGCTTATAACTCCAGTTCTAATTGGATGTCTGATTACCAACACCTCCTTAATTTCATTTCGAATTTTAGAATTTCTTGGAATGAATCAAGTAAGTTCAGCACCATTCCATAAAATTTTCCCTGTGGCTCAAAAGTCAGAAATAAAGGCCAATGTAACTTTGTTGTTCTATTGTGAAGTTGTTATCTTATGACCTACATATATGGTGGTTCTTCTTTTTCCTATATAAGAACCAAAAGTCAAAAATATTTTGTGTGAAATTTTATTCCTTTCTAATCTACTTTATGTAGGAGGTGGTGATAATGCATTGGGCATGTTCAAAGATAACATCCTCGCTAGCAATTCCTGATGCCACACTCTTCTTGAAATTTTACTCGACAAGGTAACAGCCTCACTAGAAATGTTCATTTAGACTTAACTTGGTTGTTTTCATACGCTTCATTTTACAAATGAAGTCTGGGGAGGGTTTTTTTAGGGCAAAAAGATCTAACTACATTGCCCTGATTTTGTTGGATGTGAGTCTAGTGCCATTTTCCTTTCTTTTGATAGGTAAGATTTTGAAGAGGAAAATTCACCCAGAACTTGAAGGCAAGGCACAAAAATGTCTGAAATACGAGTGGATAGCGAAAGTCATGTTGCTATATAGTATACTATTGAATTTCACAAAAGGATGTTGCTTCATTGGGTAAATGTCATTTCTTATGACGCTACCATTATTGAGTGTAATCATTTTTACAAATACATTAATAATTTGACAGTTTCAACTCCATGGAGATAAATAAATTCCTTGAGTTTGTAGCACTTTTATATATACCCAAATATATAAAAACTCTTAAAGAGAAGAATAACAAAACATATTTCACTATGAAAATTGTTTAGAAGTTTGTGATCATACCTTGAGGGCAATAATGAGGTAAATAAAGGAGCTTTCAGATTTGACTAAGTATGAAATATATTTTTAAAACCCTTCATTCGAAAAATATATCAACTTCTGAAAAGAGAAAAATAACAAATTCGTTAACTAACATATAATAAAAGCATATGATGTGAAACTCCAATTTTCTAAGGGTTTAAAAAAAATTAGGACTTAATTTATGTTACAAATTCAGGGGTGCAAATTCAAGTTGAAATAAAATTTAGATTAAAGTTTAGATTTAGAAAAAAAAAAAATTAAAATTTTACTTGCTACCCCACTGTCTCCACCTACAGCAGAATTTAATCCAAATGGTGGAGTTTGAAAGTTATTAAGCAAAGAAGGAAGAGATATAATAAAATAAAATAAAAGATTAGATAAGTCAATACATGAATTGAATAATCAATTTCCACATAAAGTTATGATTTTATGTAAGGCGTGTCTTCTTCTTTCCTCTGATATGGAACCCGGAGAAGTTGTTTTGTTTGTTGTCACTTTGAGCGACTCGGTAAATCAGAGGGAGGGAATCGAAGCATCACTGGAAGTTTTGCACCAAAGATAGGAGCTCTTTAAGATTGGTTCATTTTTCACATAGGAGCTGTGGTATCCGAAAATATCAATCAAGTTCTTATTATTTTTCTCTTTTCTTTTTCACCCCCTTTATCCCTATCTTTCCTTCTCTTATTTATAGGGATACATAAATACAATAATGACATTTACATAAATGATCCTGGGACCACATGTACTAAGGCCGATCTTAACATAATAGATCAGCCAACCTATAAAATCTATAGGACTATTCCCCTGCCCCCTGTCAATGTCCCAGCTCTATATACAAAATATTCGGTTAAATGTTAATGGCTTTGGCCCATGTCTTTAGGCCCATATAATATGTGGTATCCCGACCCGGAAATAATAGAAACATTGAACATGAGGGTGACACGTGTACAATGATACACGAATGGATGTAATAATTAAATGTGGGTTTGGAATAAAAATTAAATATATGGTTGTGAATAAGTGAGAATAATAAGAATAATACAAATAAATTAGAGAAATTACCTGGATGGAGGCGAAATACACATTGGTTGTCAATTTTATTAATTGAGAGAAACAAAGTAAAAAGGGATCCAATTTTTTTTATTTATAAATATTTGAAACTGGTTTAAAAGAAAAAGTAAAGGAACAGAAACAGAAAAAAAAAGAAACGAATAAAGAAACGAAACAGAAACAAGGAAAAGAAGAAAAAAAGAAGATTTTCGCGTCTGAAACTTCGCCGGCGCCGATCTCCTCCGTCCGGCCACCTCAGGCGACGAGACCGGTGCCAATCTCTTCGTCTCCTCGAGACGTATGAAATCGGTTCAAGAATCACCTTAATCGGAGCTGTATATCTCCGGGAAAAGCCGTCGGAAGTTTCGGCCACCGCGAGCTTCGACAGTCGATTTCTCCCTCCTCCGATCTCCGATTGATGCAAGGCCACCATCGTTGAGTTCGTCTCGAAGAGTACTACAAAGCCCAGGTGGTGAACGTATTTGTGAGCTGGTATGTGCATTTTGGTGTAGAACTGGGATATGAGGCTTAATGATGAACGTCGGGAAAAAATTATACGAGAAAACATTGGTTTGAGTAAGATGTGAGGCACGCTTCACGAGGTAGGGAATACTTTAACCCTTGCATGGTTTTGGAGTTTCTGTGTTATATTTAAACGAAAATTCTTGCTGTAAACATAATGCATTGCATTTGTGGGGACATAATGCATTGCATTTGTGGGGGATTAAATGTCTGGTTTTTTACTGTGAAGTTGCGGGTAATGGTATTGTGGATGATTCTGTTATGCGGTACTCCTGCATTTCATTGAGAAAGTTGATATTTTATTACTGTATGCATGAGATTGAATATTTGCTTATGCTGTGGTTTTATATAAATTGTGGAGATTGAAGTGATGTGGAAATGACCCTGTACGTACAGTGGGTGATAATCCGAGTAAGGATTTGCTATGCGGCCACATAGCGAAGGGGTGGCAAGTCCCGGGTAGAAGAAAGTGCCTACCTTCCTTACATGTAGATTGCTTCCGGCGAGGAGGTCGAAAAGCGGAGAAAATAGCTTCCGGCGAGGAGGTCGGAAAGCGGAGAAAAATATTTTCCGGCGAGGAGGTCGGAAGGCGTTCGAGGTGGTGACGGATATTCGAGGCGGGTTGATAAATAGAAGTGTTATTTAAATTGCCGTGCTTCTGTCAATAACTATTTTTGGATGTTTTGTGTGTGAATACGGTATTCCCTACTGAGCTTCGGCTCATCCCCTATTTCCCATTGTTTATTTTCAGGTGAAACAACTGTGACGAGACTGGGAGTGCAGACAGGACAGGACAGTCGGTGTACATACCAAAGTCGCTGCGTAAGGGTTGAGTGGACCCAGTGGGTTGGGGTGGCTGAGCTGGAGTCTCAGTTGGGTATATAAGTTATTATGTATTTATTTATATCTATCATCTAAATATAAGTATGTAGATAGTTATACTTTTACTGAGTTATTGAGATTTGAAAGAAAAAAAATTAGTCGGGAGTATGAGATAGTTACACGTCACGTGCCTGGGGATCGGGGCGTGACAAGGTGGTATCGGAGCCAGGTTGGAGTTAGGACTGAATGGAGGGTATGTACACCGGACCTGTCTTCTGCCTCGCAGCCGATCGGGAAGGTACACATAGTACCATGTGAGATATATTTTAGAGGTTCTTTGTTAGCTCATTGACAGACATGTGAGTGTTGCATGACCGATATATTAGTTAAAGGAAGAAAAAAAACGTGATAGAAATAGGAAGGAGATGAGCATGAGTACGGGAATGATTTGAAAATGTGATGAATACGACAGTGTGATAACTATGTTGATTTTCGGACATAGTTACTTGGAAAATTTTGAATTGCGTAATTACTGCTGAAATGTTAATGAAGAATTGTGAATTGATAGTTGGCTTGTTGATAAATAGAGCTGGGGTACTTGTCAATCGTTGTGTGACTGGTGAAGAGTCTCTTACTTTTGTGATTATTTTGGAAATAAATCTGGTGGTATTTAAATTTATGAATTGCAGTTTTAATCAACTTGACAATGGGGTTGTGTTCTTTACATGCTATGCCCGGTGGTTATTATATGAAAATTGATTGTGGAATTGGGTGGAATTACGTGAGAAAGAGGAAGGTGACGAGAGGTGATGGTTTGTATTAGGAAAGTAGGGTGCCGATAAGTTTCTGCGTATACTCTGTAGGTTAGTTTATGGCTAAGTGGTGTATTAGAGGGATATGAAATTGTATTGAATACTATAATTGTGAATAACCTGGGAGGGTGTTGGATGACCCTGTGAATCTTTCCTTGGGGTTAACTGGAATCCCAGTGCTTATAATTGTGTGATATTAATCAACACTAAAATGGCATGTTAATTGTGAACTGCATGTTATAATAATTAAAGTGAGTATGGTAGGTAACAATAATTCTGACGATTATAGTGGTTTTGTAATGATTGAGATACTAAGTGTACCATCCTTGGTTTGGATTAATTACAGTGTGAATTGTAATCCGTTGAAGGCCTTTTAGCGGGTTGAGGCGACAATCATAATTATTATAAAAAAAAATCTCCGAGATGGGATGGAATTTTTAGTGGGAGGAGTGAAGATTCTGGTAGTAAAAGAATTTGATGGTTGGGTAAATTGATTGTCCTTGTAAGAAATATCCTGACTTTAGCAAGTTGGGAAGATAGAATTTATACTTTGTTGTGCTATAACTGTGATCAGATGAAACCAGCGAGATTTTGAGTTATTCTTGTTTGATGGTGCGGGTTCAAATTTCTTGTGAAATGAGTGTAGAATTTGGACTAACGTGTAGCTTGCTTTGGTTAAATATGTAATACGTTGAATTCATGGTGTGATCAAGCATTCTTATTCGTGACTGGGCATTAATAAGAACTATGGACAAACCATTTCTGGGTATTTGAGTAGTTGAATTGTTGTCAAAAAGGGGGCTAAAGTGGTACCATATTCTGTGCGTAAATTGGGATTTATGATTTTGCTTGTCCATTTGTGTTGTTAGTTGCCGATGGAAATAATGGAACTTACGGTTGATGGTTGAAGCTCAATTTGTGTGAGTGGACATATTAGGATATAATTGGAACTACTGATGCGACATGGTATACTATGAAATGGTTGCCGAACTACGGGTAGCAGTGTCATGTCGGGTGATGAGAAGTTATGGTTATGATGTTGGGGGCAAGTGGTAGGTCTGAGTGTTTGGAATTGGGTTGTCTAAAAAGTGATTTATGACAAAACTAGAATTTGGGTATATATAATAGTATGATATCAATTAAAATGTTTGGCTAGAAATTGTTGGAATGGTGTTCTTTAATTTGTACCTCTGTGCTTGATAATCTGAATTGTAGTAACAACAATTGTGGTTGATATTGATACAGTAAGTTGAGTATTGATTTGCAGAGACCATATGATGGAATGTCTAGTGATTAAGATGTACTCAGGAATTGATTTCGACCAATAAGAGGTAATGGAGGAGGCGTTGCTTTAGTTGTGTTATAATCAAGGCTGGGTTATAATACAACTCTGTGATATATTGAAACACTCTCTGCATGATTAGGGGTTATTGTATGAATGTTCATGTGGTTTGAATAATTATGGTTACTGGGAATGTGGAAAAATTTCGATTAGTACTTGCCGATTAAGAGTGTGGTTCCAATTAAACCACTTGTGACATTTGAGGTTGAAATTGATTCGTAAAATTGGATCTTAAGCATGTAAATCTCAGGTGATATATATTGGAGTAATGAGACCTCAGCTTTGTACTTATGTAAATTGGAATCGCTATATATATATTGGGAGATATTGGCACCAAACTTCTGGGGATAATTGATGGTTGGGAGTTGGCAATTGTGATGACGTTGATCTCGTTGGAAATGTTTGTGTTACAAATTGTACATGAAGGAAGAAAAGAAAAAAAAGGGAGTGAGAAATATTTTACATTGGAGGATATTATACAAAAAGGGGACTATTATACATGGTATATTTGGATAGACCTTAACCCTAACAAGCAGGGATATTACAATGGTAGATTGAGGGAACGAGTACGGTTAACACAATTGTACATAGACAGTAGGAAATAGTAGAAACTGAGACGAGGACATACTAGGAGGTATGCTATTGGTACTACCTAGCAGTGGTCGAACCATCCAGCCCATTCCTCCGTGCTGTATGGCTCGGTACGAGGGAGCGACCCCAGAGGGTAGTCGGAGTCAGTGTTGTATTGGTCAACAGAGTCGTTGTTTAGACTGGTTGTGGCCAAGACAGCATCCTCACTATCCTTTGGTGGTGTTGTTAGCAGGATTATGGAGTCGAGTTTGGCTATGATTTGACCATATAACCTCTCAACGTCTTGGAGTTGCCTCTGAACCTCTTCCAACTCTTGGAGTATGTTGGAAGAGTTAGCATGAGAGTGCGTATCCATTTAAGGAGAGGGAAAAGAGAACAATGATAGTAGATTCTCTGAAGACAAGTTGAGCTTTTCTTGAATGAGGTTTAAATAGAATGAGAGTATAAACGGATAAGGATGGAATTATTTATTCAAGAATTACGTGTCGTTACGAGTAGATGGAGGGGCCAGACCGATAAGGGTTGGCTCGTCTACCCATAATTGTTGTGTCAGTCTTTAGATACTTTAGTCAAAGAGGTGATAATATTTTGACTCATATCTCGAGAATCGGTTGGGATCGTTATCTTGCGGGGATCCATAATTGATGGAGTGTTTTGGGAAAGAAAAAAAACCTGGGGACGCCAAGAAAAAATGGCATGGGGAGTGGTAATATCAAATAATGGTGTTGTTGTGTCAGGATGGCGTTGTTGGGTGTAGTATCTAAAGGTGAGGGGGTAGTAAATGTTATCTTGCGAGATACGTGGCAGACGATTTACGTCATTATTGGGTTAAAGTGGAAGGAGAAGATACCATAACCCTAAGATAATCAAAATTCTAGCTATTGTAACTGTGTATTATGATTGTGAAGTTCGGTCGGATTATAGGGGTATTTGGGTTATGTAACTATTGCTACCTTGTGTTAGTGTAATTACAGAGTTGGTAGCCGAATTAGAAATGTTGTGTGATTGGTCGTGCGTGCTTGGGTGGAGAGCACCAAATTTCCATGATTATATTCGTACCTTATGAAATGGGTCTCATATGTGATACACTGGTATATGCTTGGATACGTATGGGTTAAAAAAAACCAAAGAAAAAAAAATTGAATAATTGTGATATAATGGCTATGCTTGCACCCTTGATGCTGTTATTCCGCTATGCAGTAGGGGTGATAAAACTTGTGATAATCTCAAAGCTTAGATGGCTCCTATGTTGTGCGGGTAATGTTGATTGTCTTGTATGATATTGGAGAATTTGAAAAGTGTGGTAACTTGATTGTGTAACCTATGTTAAGTGAATTGAGTGGAACCTGTGTGAAATAACTTTAAAACATAATGATGAACCAATATGTCGTGAGTGGTAGAGCATATGCACCTCCAAAGGATACATGTACTTCACATGATGAATATTGCTAAGGATGTACTTGGGATTAAATGGAACCAGTTGATCAGTTCCATGATTTTGTTAATATGGTTCTTTATATAGATGAACATTATGCTGAATGTTTGTGACGTGGCCTGGGATGATTATAAATGTTGTGTTGGATTTGTGTTTGAAAGGGTTATGTTGGCTGGCAAGTATTTACGTGATGCGGTGATAATTGTCGTCGCTTATTATAACAACTATAGAAGAACAAGGGATGTGTAAATGTGTTGAATTTGAGATGGGGCCACTAATAGGCCGTGACCAAAAGGGTGATTATTCACTGATATACCGTGCAGTAGAAGGTGTTGGTAAGACGAGTTGATGAGGAATATGTGGTGTGATTGTGCACACGTGATAATTAAGATTGCCCTGACACGGTAGTGCGGCTACTGCGATATTGGTATAATAAGATTTAATGACAAATTCTTGTGTGCGTGTAAGTAGATGTTTGTGGCCGGGATGGTGGATTCCGGATAAGAATAATTCAGATGATTTACCATATGTGAGATTTTATGTATATATGACTTGTGTTGTTTTTTTTTTGTTTTTTTTTTTTCGATTTTCCAAGTGCATTTGAGTTTGAACTTAGTTAACGTGGAAGGAAAACAGTGGTTGCATGTATGAAACTCTTGTTTCCTGCTGGGCACTTTGGATTTACTTACCCCTAGAAATAAGTTCAGGAGCTCTAGGAATAAGACATCGGTGTTTGGGGAATAATTATTGGGAGGATTCAAATATGAATTAACGCGGGATGTGAGTTGCTTCCAAACTTTATATAAAAAGTATAGTGGAGAGATGCTGTGACAAAATCACCGTGGAGAAAAATTGACTGATGTGGTAAGGAATGGTAGATTCACTTCCACGATTGAGAGGGAATTTAAATTTCGAGGATGAAATTTTTATAAGAAGGGGAGAATGTGGTATCCCGACCCGGAAATAATAGAAACATTGAACATGAGGGTGACACGTGTACAATGATACACGAATGGATGTAATAATTAAATGTGGGTTTGGAATAAAAATTAAATATATGGTTGTGAATAAGTGAGAATAATAAGAATAATACAAATAAATTAGAGAAATTACCTGGATGGAGGCGAAATACACATTAGTTGTCAATTTTATTAATTGAGAGAAACAAAGTAAAAAGGGATCCAATTTTTTTTATTTATAAATATTTGAAACTGGTTTAAAAGAAAAAGTAAAGGAACAGAAACAGAAAAAAAAGAAACGAATAAAGAAACGAAACAGAAACAGGTTAAAGAAGAAAAAAAAGAAGATTTTCGCGTCTAAAACTTCGCCGGCGCCGATCTCCTCCTTCCGGCCACCTCAGGCGACGAGACCGGTGCCAATCTCTTCGTCTCCTCGAGACGTATGAAATCGGTTCAAGAATCACCTTAATCGGAGCTGTATATCTCCGGGAAAAGCCATCGGAAGTTTCGGCCACCGCGAGCTTCGACAGTCGATTTCTCCCTCCTCCGATCTCCGATTGATGCAAGGCCACCACCGTTGAGTTCGTCTCGAAGAGTACTACAAAGCCCAGGTGGTGATTTCCGGCGAAAGTCACCGGATTTCCGGTGACCCGAATAGGGGTATTTCGGGTACTATTTGACCCGTTTGATTTTTCCGGGTAAAAACTTTACTTGTTCAACTAGATCGTATATTTTATGTATTTACACGGTATTTGAACGTATTTGTGAGCTGGTATGTGCATTTTGGTGTAGAATTGGGATATGAGGCTTAATGATGAACGTCGGGAAAAAATTATACGAGAAAGCATTGGTTTGAGTAAGATGTGAGGCACGCTTCACGAGGTAGGGAATACTTTAACCCTTGCATGGTTTTGGAGTTTCTGTGTTATATTTAAACGGAAATTCTTGCTGTAAACATAATGCATTGCATTTGTGGGGACATAATGCATTGCATTTGTGGGGGATTAAATGTCTGGTTTTTTACTGTGAAGTTGCGGGTAATGGTATTGTGGATGATTCTGTTATGCGGTACTCCTGCATTTCATTGAGAAAGTTGATGTTTTATTACTGTATGCATGAGATTGAATATTTGCTTATGCTGTGGTTTTATATAAATTGTGGAGATTGAAGTGATGTGGAAATGACCCTGTACGTACAGTGGGTGATAATCCGAGTAAGGATTTGCTATGTGGCCACATAGCGAAGGGGTGGCAAGTCCCGGGTAGAAGAAAGTGCCTACCTTCCTTACTTGTAGATTGCTTTCGGCGAGGAGGTCGGAAAGCGGAGAAAATAGCTTCCGGCGAGGAGGTCGGAAAGCGGAGAAAAATATTTTCCGGCGAGGAGGTCGGAAGGCGTTCGAGGTGGTGACGGATATTCGAGGCGGGTTGATAAATAGAAGTGTTATTTAAATTGCCGTGCTTCTGTCAATAACTATTTTTGGATGTTTTGTGTGTGAATACGGTATTCCCTACTGAGCTTCGGCTCATCCCCTATTTCCCATTGTTTATTTTCAGGTGAAACAACTGTGACGAGACTGGGAGTGCAGACAGGACAGGACAGTCGGTGTACATACCAAAGTCGCTGCGTAAGGGTTGAGTGGACCCAGTGGGTTGGGGTGGCTGAGCTGGAGTCTCAGTCGGGTATATAAGTTATTATGTATTTATTTATATCTATCATCTAAATATAAGTATGTAGATAGTTATACTTTTTACTGAGTTATTGAGATTTGAAAGAAAAAAAATTAGTCGGGAGTATGAGATAGTTACACGTCACGTGCCTGGGGATCGGGGCGTGACATAATATTTGGCCCTATGTGATTTTAGCCCCCACATTTGCCCCCCAAAGGTGAGTCCGAGCCAGGCTTGGGCTTGGCTTTGCTAATCCATGAACCCTAGTTGGGCGTTTCTTTAATTTTAACGTGGATCATTGCTATTTATTAATGACGGCGTTCGCCATTAAATGTGGAAAGAGAGCATCGTATCCTTTCCCTATAAATGCATTCCAAAAATTCACATTATCGGTCTTACTGCAGGTGAATCGGCCTTCAAGCTCTAAATTCAAGCTGATCTGCGCTCTCTGCCTTGCCATCGTCGATCTGATCGCTTGGTGAGTCAGATCATTAACCCCGTTTATTTTGCGTCGACTGTCATTGTTGATTGATTATTTTGATAACCTTACCTTCTGGGTTCTACCCATGGGAAAATATAAGAAGATCTCAAGAGATCCTGGTGAGCTTCGAGAATGGGGAAGGAAGTTCGGCTTTCCCCGAGAATGTGAGTTGAGCGTTTCAACAGAAGCTGAACCCACTGGAGGTCGAGCTAAGTTTCCCATGGTTGCTGTCGTCGAGGGAGGACTTAGGTTCCCTTTAACTGAGTTTTTTAAAGAATGTCTAAATATGTTCGGCCTGGAACCACACCAGTTTAATTCGAACTTTTACCGAATAGTTAATGGGGTGGATATTCTAAATCGGTTTTATCGGTTCGGCGTTAGGCCGAGAGACTTAGAACACTGTTTTTTCCCGAAAAAGTGTGGCCAACAAAACAAATTCCATTTATTCCCACGGGACGACAGCAAGCCTTTAATCCTTTGTCTGCCTTCCTCCTCGAAACATGATGAAGTTGAGTTTTTCCTCATTGGAGGATCAGGATGGGAGTTCGGGCCAGAAGTAGGTACTCGTGGTGTTTCAATCCGGCGTAGGTCCGGGGTCCTTGCTCCTTTTCCATCAAATAGGGAGATAAAAGAAAGGGGCGAGTGTCCGGCCTTAGACCGTCTTCTAGCATACCTAGGCCCTCTAGGGATTCATCCATTTGGAAGGTCTGCTCCCTACGTACTGGGATACTCCCCATCTGTGGCCCCAAATACCCATCTTCCCCCAAACACATCGGTTGACAGGGTGATCATTTTCTTTCGTCGATTTAACCCATCCCAAGGTTTAATAAATCAAATCGCTCCGCCCGATCCCCCAATTGAGCCGAACTCTTCTTCTTCAAGTTCGACCAGCTCTTTTGGGGATCTATCCCTGCATTCGGCCTCCGAGGGTTGGATGGACGGCATGGATATTTCCTTCGAAATGCTAAGTGAGTTTGATCTGGAGTTGCTTCGTCAATCCTGTATGTCTACCAAATATTGTTTCGAGTTCCCCTTATTTTTATTCGCTATTACTTACTTTCCTTTTTATTTAAAACTCATTTTACTATGACATTCGGCCTTATAACTTATTTTGTGTTTCACTATTTTGCAGATTCTCCTAGTGAAATTGAAGAGATGGTTAGACGTCCTCTTGCGCCTTTGTTCGGCCCTGGCAATAAAGCTGCTGACAGTTTTACAACACGCCAGCGGCCAGACAACACTGGACCTTCACGGACTTCCAGCCTTCCTCCCCCTCCCCCTCTACCTCGTACAGGGAAGAGGTTACTCTCAGAAGCTGAGGATACTAGGCCTCATAAGAGGAGTTCGACAAGCCGTCATGGCAGGAGTTCGGCTTCTCCCAGTCACCGACCCGAGGAGGGGTTGTTAACCTTTTCGCCCACCCGTGATGGCCAACCTCTAAACAAGGGTTGTTCGGTTACGGATCGGGGGGTCGGCATTTCGCTTAGAGCTGTTGCCTCAGTGCCAGCTGACGTTGCTAAGTGGAGGGACTGTTCTGAAGCCGAACTTTGAGATTATCTCTGCCGTTTTATGATGCAGGTCAGTCTCTTGAACATTTTATATAGCCATTGTGACTATCATTATTTTTTATTTTATTTTATTTATTATTATATTTTTTTTTATCACTCACCCGGGCTTATCACTCACGCAGGCTTGTCAAGTCCAGAACAAGTTGGAGGAGAGACACAGCCGTGAGAAGGAGGATCACATGCGTCTCGTTCAAGCTCATGATAAATTGAAGTCCCAACTTGCAGGGTTAAGGGCCGAGCTTAAGGACTCACAGGCCGAAGCCTCTGCTAAGAACTTTGACCTGGAGCGGTCTAAGGCCGATCTCTCCCTTGCCAATGAGACTATCTGAAATCACTAGGCTAACACAAGAGGGGGGGTGAATTGTGTTTTAAAAAAACTAAGTATAAACCCCAAGCACAAAACCACAACCTAAAAATTCACAAATGATTAAGGCAATGTCAAGAATGCAAATCTGCGCACTAATCGTGTAAATGCAATTTGACCTAGCAATTCAACTCGGAATGTAACGAAATTTGATATGCAATATTACAACACATCAATGAACACTATATCAAAAATTCAGCTCAAAATTCAAAGTCTAGATATATGAACAATTCACGGACAGATTGGTATTCTGGAAAATTAACAATCAAAAGTATACCTAGAATTCAATAATCACAAGTTCAACCACAAGCAATATCCCAACAAGCAATGGCAGCAAGCAACACCCTAATATCAACTTCTAAGGCACACAAATCACCAATAACACCAATAGAATGATAATAAAAAATAAGTCACTACAAGGCAGCAAGTCTAACACACAAACAAGCAAGGAAATCAAAATAGTGTGCACAATGATATATAGTGGTTCGGTGCTCACACCTACATCCACTACCTAAGCCCTCAAGCTTAGGATTTCCCAATCCACTAAAGGATATATGTGGTTTTGCAAGTTCACCACAAACTTAGGGTTTCCAAGAACACCCCAAACTTGTACACCAACAAGGTTTGAAGCTATCCTTAAACTTTCACACACCTCTCAAAGGTAATGCCCTCAAAAGGGACTTTTACAAGTATTTGGATTTTGGTTCTCTCAAGATTAGCTCTAGGCTATATATAGTTGGAGAACACTCAAATTCACAAGATGTTGCTCAAATGGGTTTGGATTCAAATGTGTAGCAAACACTCTTGTAATCTCACACAAAGCTCACACTAGATCAAGAATAGGTTTAGGTGAAGCTTTGTTGAAGAACTCTCAAGAACACACCAAGAGTACCCAAGGGTAGAAAGATTTTGGGGTGGTTCAAGGAGTTTTTGGATCTCTCTTTCAAATAGGAAGATGATGGCTTGAATGTAATCAAAGTGGTAGCAAGAGATCGCAAGGAAGAAGCTTGAATCAAGAAGATGAAGTTGAGAGCAAGTAAGCTTGAACACTTAGAAAAAAATCTGCAAATGCTTCTTCCACCTAGCAAGAATGGCCGACCCTTCTCTCTTCAAAACAAACAAAACCAACTCAGCCATTGGATCAATACATCTTCAAATCTTGGCCCTTGAAGCTACTTTCAAATCTGGACCTTTCTTTAATTCAAATGAAATTGATCTCAGCCATTGAAGATCAAGCCGTTGGCATCATTTTGTCAAGAGTTGTCCTTTTGAGTTGCACCTTGTTTGGATCAATCAAATGAGTCTTCTTCATGAAGCAACTCTCTCTCAAGGAATGCCAAACAAGTCCATCTTAAATTCTGGAAAATATTATAACTTTATGTCATCTTGTCTCTCCCTTGTCTCTTCCTTGTCTCCATAGTGCAAATGTTAGGCACACTACCAACCAAGTATTTCAAACGTGTATTCCCTCTACTTTGTTGACTCCAAATCAAATAATAAAGCTTCTAGAAGTTCTTGAGTTAATTCTCCAGCAATAATAACACAAGGCACACGGCTGGAACCATTTCTTGCACACAAAATGTCAACCTTGAACCAAGTAGGGTTGACCATGTCCAAACTTGTCTACATGAGCTTCAAATCATGATGCACAAATTTTCTCAATAGAATCAGCTTCATGATACTTCAAATAGGCTCAGATGATCAGTTGATTAAGCCTACAAAAAGAATAGATGACAAAACATCCCATTTTTGCTTGTAAGCTCAAAGAGCTTCAATGCTAGCACTTAGGTTAATCAACATGTTATAAGCTTAATAAAATTCAAGTAAGCACATGATAAATCATTTCATATATAATTGAATGTGCATACAAAATTTCACTTATAACTGAGGTCATTTGGTCATTCAATTTGATCATGCAAATCTCAACTAGCCCAGTTTAATGACTACACAGGTGAATTTATTTCAACAGATAAATTGAACCTGATAAGCATAAAATTGACCTGACACTATTTGACAATGAAACATTCCAGAGTGTCTTAAATAATTTTCAGAACAAGAATCAAGTCAATCAAAGCTAATATGAATAAGTTATGACTGTTCAATCAACGTGTGCGCAGTGTGATGTTGTGACAGATTTTAGCATCGAAAAATAAGTCAGTCCAGATTCGTCCAATTTATATCATACATGATCAAACATGATTCCAAAGATATATAATGAAGCTTAAATCAGTAGATATAATTCATTTCATGATTTATCCAAATTCATCCAAAGTTAAGCACAATCAAATAGTCCAATATGTATTTTTGCATCAAAACACAAATGTCGGACCTATGGTCCAACACTATCAAGACTCTTGAAGCCGATTTAAGGGACGCTCTTTCTTCGATTTCCGCGAGGGAAAAGAGAGCGGCCGACCTCGCAACAGAAAAGGCCAACGACGAAGCTTTTGAAGAGTACACTGGGTACCTTAAAGAACAGGGCAACATGGCCTATCTCATGGGGAGAGGAGAGGTGCTGAAGGAAATGGAGATCCCCAAGGACTCCCCCTTTTGGGCTCAGGACAGGATCAAATTCCCTTCATCTGAAGCCCCTAACCCGAACATACTTGACATTTTCTTCCCCCAATCGGCCGATCCACCTGTTGGTTCTCCCGCATCTGAGCCCCTTACCGCCGTTGACACTCCGATCGTTGTTCTTGCAAGTGATCCGGTAAACTCCGATGGAAAGGTCGGGAACACAGAAAGGGAGGGGACTGAGGTCGATCAGAAAACCAACGAAGACTCTTCAGTTATTTTAGCTTTAGCTAGCTAATTTTTTCATAGTCTTTCTTTTTCCTTCAACATCTTGTAATAACTCGTGCTTTTTAGCTTTTTTCTGAACTGTATTGGTCAATTTGCAACATTTCCTTTTCCTTTTGGTTTATTATTATTATTATTTCGTTGATCTGTCAACCAAATCCTCACTTTTGTAAACCCTTGGCAGGGAAGCCACTGGGGCTTTTTTAGGTCCGCGGCCTATGGGCCGATCTGTCGACCCAAACCTCCATTTTAGAGGAAAACCCTTAGGTTTTTTTTGTAAACCCTTGGCAGAGAAGCCACTGGGGCTTTTTTAGGTCCGCGGCCTACTGGCCGATCTGTCGACCCAAACCTCCATTTTAGAGGAAAACCCTTAGGTTTTTTTTGTAAACCCTTGGGAGGGAAGCCACTGGGGCTTTTTTAGGTCCGCGGCCTACTGGCCGATCTGTCGACCCAAACCTCCATTTTAGAGGAAAACCCTTAGGTTTTTTGTAAACCCTTGGCAGGGAAGCCACTGGGGCTTTTTTAGGTCTGCGGCCTAGTGGCCGATCTGTCGACCCAAACCTCCATTTTAGAGGAAAACCCTTAGGTTTTTTGTAAACCCTTGGCAGGGAAGCCACTAGGGCTTTTTTAGGTCCGCGGCCTACTGGCCGATCTGTCTAAATAGCACTAGCAGATGTTTGATTGACTTGCTTTATTCATTCCTCAAAGGAGTAGAATGGGGTTAGTGCTCATATAGGCATCCCCAAATTATTACAGCAAAAGTCTATAGCTTAAACGAAAAATTTCCTCAGATTGGCTGCATTCCAAGAACGTAGTACCATTTTTCCAGACATATCTTCCATCTTGTAGGCCCCATGGCCGACTAAAGCATTGATTTTCTATGGACCCTCCCAATTTGCCCCCAATTTCCCATCCTGGGGATTCTTTGTGTTAGGGAGAACTTTCCTAAGCACCAAGTCTCCAGGTTGGAATTGTCTAAGTCGAACATGCTTTTCATGCATTTTTTTTAAAGTATGCTGATAGGAGGACAACTTTAAAGCAGCCAATTCTCTTTTTTCATCACTGAGATCCAACTGTAAGGCTAGTGCTTCGTCATTCTGGCCCATTTCGAACGCAGTAGTCCTTTTGGTTGGGAGACCGATCTCTAATGGAATGACAGCCTCCATTCCGTAAGTGAGAGCGAACGGAGTGTGCCTAGTGGACCTTCTTGGGGTGGTTCTCTGCGTCCACAGTACACTTGACAGTTCATCAACCCATCTTCCTTTTGCCTGTTCTAGTCGTTTTTTCAATCCATCAAGGATGATTTTGTTTGAGGCTTCAGCCTGGCCGTTCCCCTTGGGATAGACCGATGTCGAGTATTTGTTTTTTATCCCATACCCTACACAGAAGTTCTGGAACGCTTTGCTGTCGAACTGGGTCCCATTGTCAGTTATCAACGTATATGGGATACCGTATCTTGTTATGATATACTCCCATACAAATTTCCTTGTCTCTGAGTCGGTAATCTTTGCTAATGGTTTTGCTTCCACCCATTTTGTGAAGTAATCAGTTGCCGTTATCAAGTACTTCCTATCTCCCGTTGCTCTTGGTAATGGACCTATTATGTCCAAACCCCACTGAGCGAAAGGCCACGGGCTTGTGACAGAGCTCAGACCCATAGCTGGTAGTCGAGGGATGTTTGAGAACTTTTGGCATTGTTCACAACTCTTTGCATATGCCCTCGAATCTTCTTGCATGCGTGGCCACCAATATCCTTGCGTGATAGCTCGTTGAGCCATTGATCTACCTCCAGTATGGGCTCCGCAACTCCCTTCGTGGATCTCAAATAAGAGTTGGTCCTTCTTTTCCGGATGAACACATAATAAATAAGGTTCTGAGAAAGATCTTCTATACAACTTTCCTTCCGCAGAGAGCCAAAATCTGGAAGACTTCATCGTAATCTTTCGTGCCTCGTTCCGGTCATCCGGAAGGATGCCCTTTTCAAGGTATCGCACCAACGGGTCCATCCAACTTTCGCCCAGCTCAGTTTGTTCGATTTCAAGCCCCTCTGCCCGTATACTAGGCTCTTCTTGAATGTCAACTGTTATCATCCGCCTTACTGCATTCTGTTCCGCAGAAGCCAAGTTAGCTAGGGCGTCCGCGTGACTGTTCTGCCCTCTTGGGATTTGGACAATCTCAAAATCCTCAAGTTTCTCCATCAGTTTCTTGGCTTCGGCGAGATATGCGATCATGGATTTTGTTTTTGCGGAGTACTGTCCGGTCAATTGGCTGACTATCAACTGCGAGTCTGAGCTAACTTTCAACTTTTTCACTCCTAGTTGGAGTGCACTACGAAGTCCACATAAGAGTGCCTCATATTCTGACTCGTTGTTTGTTGTTTTGAAACCCAACCTTATCGACTGCTCTATAGTGAAGCCTTATGGGGAAGTCAGAACTACCCCTGCACCAGAACCCTTCCTGTTTGAGGATCCATCTACTGTCAGCTCCCAAGTTTTGGCTGGAAGAACTTCTAGCGCCCAAAGGACTTCTCCTTCCTCTGGTGGCGGAGTGGTGAACTCCGCTAAGAAGTCTGCCATCACCTGTCCTTTAATAGCTGTCCTGGGGATGTATTGCAGCTCGTATTGTCCCAATTCCAAGGCCCACTTCGCTATTCTTCCAGTGATGTCAGCTCTAGAAAGGACACTCCTCAACGGGTATGCGGTTACTACTTCTATTGGGTGGCTTTGAAAGTAATGATTCAACTTTCTTGAGGAGATCACCAAACTATACAATAACTTTTCGAGAGGAGTGTATCTTGTCTCAGCGTCAAGCAATGTCTTGCTTACGTAATAGATTGGTTGTTCTTTCTTCTCTTCTTCTCTCAAGAGAACTGCACTAACAGCTATTTCGAAAACAGCCAGGTACACTCTCAACTTCTCTCCGACTTTCGGGGTTGCGAGAAGCGGAGCCGTTTGGAGATAGCTTTTTAAATCGTTAAGCGCCAAGTCACATTTTTCATCCCATTCAAACCGCTTAGCACCTCTAAGGAGTTTGAAAAATGGATGACACCTGTCAGAAGATCGACTGATGAATCTATTGAGGGCAGCCGCCATACCTGTTAGCCTTTAGACTTCCTTGATCGTGTTCGGCCTCCTCAGATTTTCTATGGCAACAATTTGGTCCGGATCTGCCTCTATCCCTCTCCTTGTCACAAGGTGGCCGAGGAACTTCCCGGAGCTGACCCCAAAAGCACATTTTGTAGCGTTCAGCTTCAGCCTGTAGGATTTTAACACATCAAAAACCGATTGAAGGTCAGAAAGATGATCCTCCTCTCGTATTGACTTGACCACCATATCATCGATGTGCACCTCAACCGTTCGCCCTATCATCTGTTCGAACATCTTTGTTACTAGTCGCTAGTAGGTTGCCCCCGCATTCTTCAGTCCAAAGGGCATGACCCTGTAACACTATGTTCCCCTCGGAGTGATGAACGAAGTTTTCTCCTGATCCTCGATCCTCATTGGTATTTGATGGTATCCCCTATAGGCATCCAGGAAACTCATTCTCTGGCTCCCCGATGTGGCATCCACAAGCTGGTCAATTTTTGGGAGAAGGAACAAATCTTTTGGGCACGCCTTATTCAAGTCGGTGAAGTCCACACAAACCCTCCAAGTTCCATTCTTCTTTTTAACGACGACTGTGTTTGACAGCCATTCTGGGTATTCTACTTCTCGTACAGCTTCTGCCTCCACAAGCTTTTGTATCTCCTTCACAACGGCCTCTGCATGTGCCAAGGCCGACCTCCTAGCCTTTTGGATGACAGGTTTAAACTGTGGTCGAACGCTCAAATGATGGCTCGCCACCGAGTAATCGATCCCTGGCATCTCCTGTGGAGACCAGGCGAAAGCTCCTACATTCCTTTTCAGCAACCCAATTAGGGATTCTCTCTCATCGGTGGGAAGATTGGCCCCTATCAGGAAGTATCTCTCTTCATCTACTCCACCAATCATAATTTTATCCAGCTTTTCCTTGGATTTTTTCTCTGGATCAGTTCCTGGCTCGGCCTCCACTTCTGATTCACCGACCATGGTACTGACCTGGTGGGTCTCCCTTACCATGTTTGCTGCTTCTTTTGACGGGTTCGGCCGATCCCCTCTGACTTCACACATCTTCCCATCGTGTGGAAAGCGGATTATTTGATGGTAAGTCGACGGGACGGCCTCCATCGAATGTAGCCATGGCCTGCCCAATATCGCATTGCTGGCCGTTCTTCCTTGAACCACCAAGAATTCTGTTGGGACGAGTTTTGGCCCAACCCTAACATCTGTAATTACTTTTCCAATCGGGTACACCTGGTGGCCGTTGAACCCGACTAAGCAGGCTAACTCCGGCATGAGATCGGCTTGTGTAAGACCCAATTTTTCAAACACTGGGTAATACAACACATTTACTGCGCTTCCTTGATCTACCAATACGCGCTTCACATCTCGCCTACATACCCGCATTGTAACTCGCAGGGCATCGTTATGTGTTGGATCTATCCCCATTAGGTCTTCGTCCCCGAACATAATATTTACACCAGTCTTTCTTGCTTTTTTGACTATCGGCCCTTCAGACGAACTCGGTTGCCGATGGGCTATTGCGCTATTTATGTCAGTGTCCCGACGCGGCCTGACGAGGCTAATCACCTCTATAGTCTCTATAGGGTCATCAGAGGTTCGTTCGGCCAGGGCTACAGCATCCTCCTTTGTGTGCGGTTTTTCAGGGTTATTATTTTTTTTAACGTACTTGGATAACTTCCCCTGTTTGGCCAACTCCTCTAGGTGACTTTGAAGGTTGCGACAATACTCTGTTTTGTGGCCCTGGTCTCTGTGAAATGCACAAAATTTCTTGGGATCTCGAAACTTCGACTCACCAAAAAGCTTAGGTGGTCGAACAATGTACGGCTCGTCCTTGATCTCGGCGAATATTCGCTGGATAGGGGTATTGAATTCGACGGAACTAACTTGCCCCCTATCTGATTTCCACTGTCCCGTTCGGCCAAGGAATGATCGGCCATCATTCCTTGTTCTTCCCGTTTGTATTTTATAGTCATCCCTTTTCGGGGAGACGGGATTCTTGACTTTCCCTGATTCTCCCTTTGTCTCAACACTTGAATACCTCCTTACCCGATCTTGTAGGGTCTCAATAGAGTTCGGCTCATATAGAGTCAGCGATTCCTTGAGTCTACTCCCCTCGGCCAGTCCCAATTTGAAAGAGGACGCTGTCATTTGATCATCGCATCCATCTACATCTGCGCATAGCTCCAAATACCTGGTCAGGTAGTCGGTCATAGACTCCCCACTGTGTGGTCTCATTGTAAGGAGGTTGCTCAGTGTTTTTGGTTCATGGCTCGCCGCAATAAATCGATTGACGAATTGCTTGGCCAAATCCCTCCAGGTCGACACTAAGTCTGCCTTCAGGTGATGGAACCACCGGGAATCCACGGGTCCTAATGATGAGGGGAAGACCTTGCATAGTATTGCTTGGTCTCCGACCCAGAGGATCATTTTTCTCAAGTAATGGTCCAAATGAGCAACTGGATCTGTCCGACCATTATAGTGCTCGAAGGCCGGTATCACTAACCTTCTTGGGACTTCACTCTTTCTGATCTCTCTAGTGAAGGGTGATGAAGTCATTTCATCCAACGCCTTCATGGCTCGCTCCTGAGCCCCATAAATAAGGTCGGATCTTCGGGAATCTGGCTCCTCATTCGTCCTTTGATGTTTTGCCCCTCTAAGCCTTTCGCGACTTTCCGCATGACGCGAGTCATGGTCACCTCGATCGTCCTCCAAATATCTTCCGCTATCATGTTTTTCGTGCTCTCCCCTTGTGGTTGAATACCGATCAGGAGAGTGCCTCCTTTCCATTCGCGCAGTTACCCTCTCTTGCCTTACATATCTTTCTGGTGGACTATCCATCGGGCGTTTTCCCTTCAAGTTGGCGCTTGCCAAGTCTCGTTTCAACGTCTCGAGGTAACGGGTCGTCCTTTGGATTTCATCTTCCACTTCCTCAGCGGCAAGGCGAATCGCGCCATTCTCCGGTCCGCCGACTTCCACTCTACGGACATTTTCCCCAGGCACCTCTTCTTCCTCAAGGAGGTTTCGAGGATCATTTTGCCCAACTACTTCCGACCTAACCGCCGCCATCCTTTCTTCGTAACGTGGGAATGCTCTCGCTCCCACTGTGGTCGCCAAATGTGGTATCCGAAAATATCAATCAAGTTCTTATTATTTTTTTCTCTTTTCTTTTTCACCCCCTTATCCCTATCTTTCCTTCTCTTATTTATAGGGATACATAAATACAATAATGCCATTTACATAAATGATCCTGGGACCACATGTACTAAGGCCGATCTTAACATAATAGATCGGCCAACCTATAAAATCTATAGGACTATTCCCCTGCCCCCCTGTCAATGTCCCAGCTCTATATACAAAATATTGGGTTAAATGTTAATGGCTTCGGCCCATGTCTTTAGGCCCATATAATATTTGGCCCTGTGTGATTTTAGCCCCCACAGGAGCTATATAGATATATTACATATACGTATGTACAAAAGTTGAAATCATCTTTCGGGTCTTATATATATATGAAACATGCAAATGTCATAAAGTGAATACTAACAGTTAGACAATATGAAATATTTTGTGAATGTTGTAACATAGTTACTAATATAGATAGACAATCCCTATAAAACTGCACATAAGATGACTAGAATTTTATATATTTTAAAACGTGATTTAGTCCAATTGCCTTTTTGATAAGTTTCTTGTGGGAAAAGCTAACTAATTTGGTATTGCTAGGGTTTTTCATAAGTACTGTCAATTGAGAAAAAAATTTGGTTTGGGCAGTCAATGCAAAGTAGGATTACGTACCAATTGCTTAAGTTAATACCAATTAAGATTTAATAGATGGTATAAATGTCCCTCTATAGTAAAAAGAATAACTAGACAGTTAAGTGAGATAATATAGATTATAATTAAATTAATAACGTAGACACAATAGCTTTCCAAGTCCTTAGTATTATAATATATATATAAAAAAATAATAGTTGACAATAGCTTCGAATTGTCCGCATGATTTGTACAGTTCAATTCGGATCATTAAATTATCGTCATATTAATCACGGGAACGATCGCAATCATATCCACGGTGACACCATTGGTCGCCATCGGATGAATAATATTTGGTGGCGTGGACTTTGTAACCGTACGTACCATGCATTTAACTCATTAGATTTGTTTTAGGGGCAGTTTGGTAATTTCATTTAGGGTATTTTGGTAATTTTATCCCGAGGGTAGTATTGTAATTTTATCCTGAGGGTATTTTGGTAATTTTAATAAAAGATTATTTTGGTAATTTGAAAATAATAATGTCTGGTAAATCTATCTAGAATAAAATGGAATATGGAACCGTGGATAATCTTGAAGATTATTAACCAGTATTATATTGGTAAATTGATAAAGGTGATCGAGAGGTTGATTTGATATTGTAAACGCGTGGTGATTATTTGCTGCTATTGAGGTAGGGTTTCTTTATCTTTGGTCTCTAGTATTCGACATTTTATTTTCGTAAAAACTTCGTGGTTATATTCAGCCTTATATTACTGTGATGTCATCCGTGTTATGATAATTATTTTTCTTGATCATTTCATTTCGCACTGACTATTATTCCTATCTATTTATAATATTTTGTCGTATGCTTCATTTTCCTATTTAATTCATTCATTCTTTCTTGATTTTGAAAACTCTATTTGTCATTTACGATAGACCTCGATTAATTGCAACATATTTATTTCTTTCAATCCGCGTTGATAATCCTCTTCGACATGGTGCATTGACACGTGTTTTAAATGGGTTTGGGATGATTTCGGAAGATTAGTTTTTATATATAAAAATAATTTTAATTAAACTTGCATAATACTTTTGATATGAAATTATTTTCCAAGCAAATTTTGGATAGCGATATATGCATGAGATATTTACATGCACCATATTTTGGATGATTGTGGATGTGGAGATGCCATATGAGTGGTTATTTGACCGACTGTGTGGGGTCTGGATTTAAGATCATCATACAATTTTGGGGCTTGCAGGGTGGTCGTGCTCACCACCGAGACGTCATGCACTACAAGAATTTCACATTTTATCATCGATAAGTATCCAAACAAATATCCGTCAGCAAAAAAAATAAAAATAATAATAATTGAAAATCCGTCGATAAAATTAAAAAAATAAAAAATAAAAATCCGTCGACAATCCATCAGTAAAAATTATAGAAATATATATATTAAAAAACCTTATTCACTAAAAATAAACTCATACACAAACACACACATATATATATAGTTATACTAGTGGTTAACCCGTGAGGTTCAACTCCAAAAATATCATATAAATTAGCTGAAGATGTTGATTTTCTATCATTGGGAGTAAAAGTGGGTGTATTAATACGTCTTTAGAAGCTGGAAAAAAAATTAAATTTTATTGGCCATAAAACAAAACAACTCACAAAAACACATTACTCACTGCATTTGAGGTGTTCCCTTCCAAGTGAGGACCACTGAAGAAGAAATCGTTGGCTTTTGCCTTTTTAGGATGCTTGCAATTCACAGTCACTGCATCATGATGCAAAGAATATATCATTAACATTTAACTTATACATATATGTATGTAGCATGTGCTGCCAAAGGCCGCATGTTAGAGGGTGTTGAGGTCAGGAGTTCAAACCTCAGCATCAACAACCTCCTCGATTTGGATTTGGGCCAGCGAGATGGGATTGAGACCCATGAGGCTGGGGGATTGGATTTGGAGATGGGTTGGGGGTAGTGGGCCATGACCCTATAACGGTTGGCTGGACCTGGAGAAAAGGTCGGGTCGTTACGTAAAAACTGCCTTTTTATAGAAGTCTTCCCCCTGGGTCTACTCCACCACAGCTAGGGGACAAACACAACCAAGCCTATGGGCCAGACAGCCCAACCTCTATCCGCCAATCTCATGGGTCTCAATCCCATCTCACTGGTAGGTAGGTTGTTGAAGGCAGAAGTCGAACTCCTGACCTCCCTTTAACACGCTGCCCATGGCACCCCGTGCTACCAGCTAAGCCATGGCTTAGCTGGTAGCATGTGCTGCCAAAGGCCGCATGTTAAAGGGTGTTGAGGTCAGGAGTTCAAACCTTAGCATCAACAACCTCCTGGATTTGGATTTGGGCCAGCGAGATGGGATTGAGACCCATGAGGCTGGTGGATTGGATTTGGAGATGGGTTGGGGGTAGTGGGCCATGGCCCTGTAACGGCTGGCTGGACCTGGAGAAAAGGTCGGGTCGTTATAATTCAACCTTGGAGTAATCAACCTCTATGCCTTCCTGAGTAATGACATGACCTAGGAATTTCACTTTCGTGGCTCAGAACTCACATTTACTCAGTTTAGCATACAACTTATTCTCCTTCAGGGTCATCAAAACCACTCTTAGGTGTTGTCCATGCTCTTCCTCTGTTGTAGAGTAAACCATAATGTCATCTATGACTACTACTACAAACTTATCCAAAAACGGTTTAAGAACCCTTTGCATCAAATCCATGAATATCGCTAGGGCATTAGTCAACCCAAACAGTATTACCAAGAACTCGTAATGCCCATACAAAGTCCTAAATGTTATTTTCTGGATATCCTCATCTTTTATCCGGAACTAATGATACCCCAACCTCAATTAAATCTTGGAGAAGTGCTTGGGATCTCTCAACTGATCAAACAAGTCATTAATCCACGGTAACAAATACTTATTCTTCACAGTAGCCTTGTTCAATTGTCGATAGTCGATGCACATTCTCAACGAGGATACACTAGGCCTAATAAACCCCAAATCTTGCAACTCTTCTAGCTGCATCATCAACTCTTTCAACTCTGCCAGAGCCATCCGATAATGAGGAATCAAAGTCAGCTTTAAGTTCGGATGCAACTCAATGGCAAAATCAATTTCTCTCTTTGTAGGCCATCCCGGTAACTCTTTCGAAAACACATCCATAAACTCTTGCACTACCCGAATTGGTGTAGTGAAATCACCCTTAGGTGCTGAAGTCACCAAACTAGCCATCCCACAATCCTGATATAAAGGATTTTCTAAGAAATGTGGACAATGAATCCCCTTTGATCCCTTCAACCGTGTCATCGCTCCCTCGGGTACTCTAAGAGTAATCTTCCTCTCCCAAAAATCTAGTAACCCATGGTGCTTTGTCAACCAATCTGCTCCAAGGGGGTGAAATACCCAAATGGTAAAGACACTGTAACCGTATGCCTTATCGGCGAAATGTCCAACCCTAGTGAATATGTCAAGGTACTAGTAATGAATGAAGTTGTAGATCCCTATAGCAACCGGCCCGAAAATTGAGAGAGTCGCTACCAACCGAATTTATAAGTGCGATTGGACATTTGAAGAAAAACCTGTGAACCATAAGTGAGGGTACAGAGGTCGATTGAGCGTGGGGAAGGTATTAGGCACCCCACGACTCCTATTTAAAATAGTTACTGAATTTTTAAATAATTGGTTATTTTCTCGAAACTTGTTGTTTGCAAGATTGAGTCATTTAGAAGGAATAATGATTAGGATTTTTAGGTCATACCAACTTATGGTGTTGTATTTAACAGTGTGCCAATTTATGGCTTCAAAGATAATCGGATTTTGTAAATTATGGTGTTGTGTTTAAATGTGATGGTCAGTCTGGAATTGAAATGGGGTTAAATTTGGAATTCCAACTTATGGAATCAAAATGAATGAACTGGATTTGAAAAAGATTTGGGATTACCAACTTTTGGTACTTATTTAAAATAAAATGAATTTTGATATTTGAAAAAAATTGAATACCAACTTATGGTATTTTTATAGAGATTGTATTTTAAAATAAAGGTTAAAGTCTATAAAAATGGTGATTGAGAGTACCAATTTATGGTAGAAAATACTTAATTTAAAATACCAACTTATGATATTTAAATACAAGTTTCGGTTTGGAATACCAACTTATGATATTTTATTTTAAAAAAACTACCAATTACGGCAGTAAATTGTTTTTTAATTGTTAAGGGTGAGACGGTTTGAATTAACTATATCGCGTTGCGCCGTTTTTACATAAAATAAAATCTCAAACAAATAAATTAATAATTACAAACAATAAAATCTCTAAATACCTACTTGCCTAAACTTCTAACCCAAAAGCCCCAATACATGATTTCAAAACCCAATCAAATACCCAAGGTCCTAAATGTTTTTATGTTCAAAACAAACACAAAACTCATTAAAACTGGCCCAAAAAGTAAGTTAAAACCAAAAGGCCCAATATCTTTACCTACCATGATCGGCCCAAAATTAAACTAAGAACTAAAGACCAAAT
Organism: Euonymus europaeus; assembly: GCA_963580455.1. Classification (NCBI taxonomy): domain Eukaryota; kingdom Viridiplantae; phylum Streptophyta; class Magnoliopsida; order Celastrales; family Celastraceae; genus Euonymus; species Euonymus europaeus. Next base: position 13,382,720 of record OY756965.1, read on the forward strand.
CCTACGGCCCACTATACAAACCCAATTATCCCAACCCCAAAACCAACAAGAAAATGGGCCATAATTTCTAAATCTGGTGGCCCAATCCTTAACCATCTAACTCTGGGCCCAAAACTTGTTGGCCCAATTTCTCAAAAAATCCAAACGACCCAGCTTCCTCTTTGTTTTCTCTGCTTCGACCACACCTTCTATTCCTCTCTCTTTTGTAAGCAGCAAATGGTGATGGAACATACATGACTGAAGCATTGGCCCTTGTTCTAGGCTTTGCTTCTGCAATTATTTTGAAAACAAGAAGGCCCACAATGGCCCAACAGTTTCAAAAAAAATTCAAACGGCCCATTATTGGAGTTTGGACCGGTGTTGATGCTTCCAGTAGCTTTCTCTCTTTGTTCCCATCTTCTTGTTCCCATCTTTCTGTCTTTGCTTCCTCTTCGGTATCTTTAGCATCTCATTCTGCCATCACTTTGCTTGAAATTGGAAATCAAAAGGTGATTGGAAGAATTTGTAAGATCTAAACTCATAAACTGGCTCTCGAATACCCAACGTCGGAGACTCGCTATAGCCCATCGCGGCTGTCTCGATCCTCTCCAAGCTCTAGTTGTGCTGTAATTTTTGATCCTCTCTGTCTCCATCTTCATAGTTTGTGAGCGTTTTAGGTTCACTCAACTGATCCTCCGCCGTGGACTTGGCAAAGCATTTAGAGATCTTCACGGCGATCGGGAGCTCAGCTAAAATGGAATGGAAACTTTTACACAAAAGAAGCACGAAATCTAGGTAGGCTAGTTGATGGGTTGAGACAGAAAGAGAATGAGTGTTTGTGATGAGATGAGGATAGTCGGAGGAGCTTGTGGTGATGGTGGTGGTTCGGTCTGATGATGAGGGATTTTGATGGCGATGATGGTAATTAGAGGATGATGAGATGCCTCCCTCATCTAAAAAGTGGTGTCTGTTGGAAAATGAAGGGGAAGCTTCTTGATTGGGGATTATTGGGTCTAGAAGAAGAAGAATGAGGCCTCGGGTGGTGTGAAGGTAATAATAGTGGGGAACTTGGAGAAGCTGTAGTGGTGGTGATGGTTTGGTCATGATGGTGAGGGAATTGACAAAGCTATGGTGTTGGTAGTGGTTCGGTCATGATGGCCGAAAAATGGACTTGGGATCCCCCTCCCAAAAATATGTGTGACCTCCTCAATTGAAAGAGAAGAACATGTTCTTGTAGAAGTAAGGAATTGGATGCTAGGCAGAGGTTCGGTCCCATGGGTGCCTAATTTCTTCAATTAGGTGAGTTGCCATATTAAAGGAAAAATGAGATAAAAAATAAAATAAAATAGATTGCCCGGACGAAATCAGGTTACTACAATTGCCCCACTTTGTGTATCTTTTATGAAATAAAAGGTAAACAAAGGCGTAGTTGATCGGGTTCGTACGGAAAATCGAAATTTGGGAGAGAACTTTTTTTTTTTTTTGATTTTTCCTTAAAAATAAAAATGCTCGGGATCATTATAGCCATTTCCGACTTGACTGAAATTTTGAACAAGATTTTTTATTGATTTTTTCCCTTAAAATGAAAAATGCTAGAGATCACTGTAGCCATTCTCAGCTTGGCAAAATTTTGAACAAGATTTTTTTATTTTTTTATTTTTTGTAAAAATGAAGAGTGCTCGAGAACACTGTAGTCATTCCCGACTTGGCTTAAACATGAAACATAGGCTAGGAAAAAAAATGAACCTAAGTTAGCCTTGTTGAGGCTTGAAGTTAGGACTTTTCTGTCTCGGGTTGAACCCTAGTTGGGCATCATATTCGTGAGCACAGTCAACATGTGCTCCAACCTTTGTTGTCCCGCTTCCAACCGGTCCAACCAAACCAATATCTGCTGTATAGCATCAAGGGGTGATGGCTCATTTGCCGATTGAACTGATTCCTATGGTAACACAGTTCTAGGTCGTGATTTTTCGTCGCCTCTTGGTGGTTGCAGTCATGTGGCCGATGCTTTGCTGCCATGTGTTTTTATCCATAATGATCACTGGATATGCTAAAGAGTTCATGGATTGTGGAGGGCGAATTCCTTTGCTTAATCTCTCTGTCTTTGTTGTTCGGTTCTCCACAAAACTCTTGGCTTTTACAATACTCTCCATGTACATCTTTCCAATGTCGAACCATGTTGCCTTTATACATGTTGTATAGGGCACAAAGAATGCTACCAGCTAGTTGTTGGCTATGACCGATAGGACAAAGGTTGGACCGAATGGAGTCATCCAACAACCACATCTTTTTTGGTAAATATGCTTGATGCGTAGCATTTGCGTTCCTATCTCTCATCCGTCATCAATCATTTCCTTTCTGGATGCAGAGATGGGCGCTTTGAAGCTCGTGTTGACATCATAAGTAGGAGGATATCCTACACAAGAACAGATATCAGTTGTGATGAACCTGTTGGACCATAGGTCATACATTTGTGTTTTGATGCAAAAATACATACTGGACTATTTGATTGTGCTCAACTTTGGATGAATTTGGATAAATCATGAAATGAATTATATCTACTGATTTAAGCTTCATTATATATATTTGGAATCATGTTTGATATAAATTGGATGAATTTGGACTTACTTATTTTTTGATGCTAAAATCTGTCCAAACATCACACTGCACACACATTGGTTGAACAGTCATAACTTGTTCAAATGATCTCCGAATAACTTGATTTTTGTTCTGAAAATTATTTAAGATACTCTAGAATTTTTCATTGTCAAATACTTTCAGGTCAATTTTAAGTCTATCATGTTCAATTTGTATGTTGAAATTAATTCACCTGTGTAGGTATGAAACTAGGCTAATTGATATTTGTATGATCAAATTGAATGACCAAATGACCTCAATTATAAGTGAAATTTTGTATGAACACTCTTATATGGATAAATTGATTTATCAAGTGCTTACATGAATTTAATTGAGATTATACCATGTTGATTAACCTAAGTGCAAGCATTGAAGCTCTTTGAGCTTACAAGCAAAAATGGGATGCTTTGTCATCTATTCTTTTTTGTAGGTTTAATCAATTGATAATCATGAGCTGATTTATAGTATTATTAAGCTTATTTAATTGAGAAAATTCGTGCATCATGATTTGAAGCTCATTTGGACAAGCTTTGTCATGGTCAACCCTATTTGAGTCAAGGTTAATACTTTGTGTGCAAGAAATGGTTCCAGCCATGTGCTTAGTGTTATTATTGCTGGAGAATTATTTCAAGAGCTTCCAGAAGCCTTTTCATTTTTTCTTGGAGTCAAGAAAGAAGAGGGAATACAAGTTTGAAATACTTGGTTGGTATTGTGCCTAACACTTGACTATGGACACAAGGGAGGGACAAGATGACATAAAGTTATAATATTTTCCAGAATTTAAGATGGACTTGTTTGACATTCCTTGAGAGAGAGTTGCTTCATGAAGAAGACTCATTTGATTGATCCAAACAAGGTGCAACTCAAAATGAGAACTCTTGACAAAATGGTGCCAACGACACTATTTTTGAAGAATGGGGTTGAAGTGTTTGAATTAAAGAAAGGCTGAGATTAGAGTGGTTGAATTAAAGAAGGGCTGAGATTTAAAGAAGAATCAATGGCCAAGATCAAGAGTTGATTTGAATCAAGGGTCAAGATTTATTTTTCCTTGGAAGATAAGAGTGGGGCATATGAGACTTGTTGAAGCAAGAAGGATTGCAAAATTTTTTACTAAGTGTTCAAGCCTAATTTCTCTCAACTTCATCTTTTGATTTGAGCTTTCTTCCAAGATCTCTTTGAGTTATTGTGTCTACAAGCATTCAAGCCTACTTTCATCATTTCAAGAGATCCAAACAAACACTTAACAAAGCTTCTCCCAAGCCTATCCTTGATATATTGTGAGCTTTGTGTGAGTTTGTACAAGAGTTTGCTACACACATATTTCCTACCCGTGAGCATCCTTGTTTGTTCTTGAGTGTTCCTCACAAAATATCCTAAAGCTAATCTTGAGAGAACCAAAATCCAAACACTTGTAAAAGTCCCTTTTAAGGGCATTACCTTTGAGAGGTGTGTGAAAGTTTAAGGTTAGCTTCAAACCTTGATGGTGTACAAGTTTGGGGTGTGCTTGGAAACCATAAGTTTGTGGTGAACTTGCAAAACCACTTATATCCTTTAGTGGATTTGGAAATCCTAAGCTTGAGAGCTTAGGTAGTGGATGTAGGTGTGAGCACCGAACCACTATATATCCTTGTGCACTCTAATTTTTTATGTCCTTTCTTGTTTGGTGCTATTAGTGATTTTTGTGCCTTATAAATTGATATTAGGGTGTTGCTTGCTTCCATTGCTTGTTGGGATATTGCTCATGGTTGAACAACTTGTGATCAGTGGATTCTAGGTATACTTTTGATAGTTAATTTTCTGGAATAGCAATCTGTCCGTGCACTGTTCATATAGCTAGACTTCGAATTTTGATCTGAATTTTTGATATAGTATTCATTAAGGTATTGTGATATTTCATACCAAATTTCATTGCATTTGGAATTGAATTTCTAAGTCAAATAATATCTACTTGTTTGGTTGGCAGATTTGTACTATACACACTGTTTTGATCATTTGTACATTTTTAGATTGTGGTTTTTGTATTTGGGGTTTATACTTAGTTTTTGGAGACACAATTCACCCCCCCTCTTGTGTTAGCCTAGTGATTTCAGAACCAAATTCTAATACCAGCCATATCCACTTGATAAACGGATCGTGGTCCGTTCGTCGAACTAGGTGGAAACTCTTCAAGAGTTTCATTAAAAGACCGAATTATCTGGGGATATACGGGTATATCTCCTTCCGGATCCGGATAGATCAAGAACAGCATCGAATGATCTTGAAGGTAGCGCAAGGCCGACACTCTTAAGATAGCAGGATCGATCCGTCTTTCAAAAATAATCTCCGCTTTAGCAAACAATGCGATTGCTTGTGAGCGCGGTGACAAAGTGTCCTCCATTAGATAAAAGATGGATGAGGAAATTTAACGGGACAAAGGTGAGAAGCAGTGGAAGAAGAAGTGAAATAACAAACAAAAACCACCGAAAGTGAGTAATCGTGTCAGTAGTGGAAAGAACAAAAGATGTAGTGGTGAGATCAGAGTAAAACTGTGATCGACGATCGATGAAGGTAAATGACGTTTTGAAAGAGACGAGATGATGAGAAAGGTGATGCAGATACTAGATATGGTCAGGATACACGACTCAGAGAGGAGGAAGAAGAATTCACCCATAAAAGACAAAACATTAAAGAGAAGTAGTAAAATTTCAAAAGTGGTTGAAAAGTCGAGATCATGGATGATACGGTGAAAATGTGTCACTTAGTGGAAGAAGACGAAGCAATTGACTAGAAGAGACAAAAAACATTAAGGAAGAAATGACAAATTGGCCGGAAAGGACGATAGGGGAAGAAAATGGGAATACGAGCTTGAGCTGGTGATAGAGAAGCAATAGAGATGGGAAGAGACATGATTAAGACGGGGAAGAAAAAGATGACCGAAAGATGCAAATTTTTTTTGAAAACACAAGCCACAAAAACAAAAGAAAGGAAGAAATTTGTATGCCTTAGCTGTGAATGGGACGGGGAAGAGAGATGATAAAGATAGGGAGGAAAAACGATAGAGATGAGAAAAAAGAATATGGCCAAAAGATACAAAATATTTTGAAAACATATGCCATCAAAACGAAAGAAATTTACGCTTGCTTGAACTGTGACTGGGATGGGGAAGAGACACGATAGAGATGGAGAGGAAAAATTTGGCCAAAAGAGACAAACATTTGAAGACAAACAAGGTCAAGAGAGACAGATGGGAGAAAATGTTACGACGTCCTCTTTTTTATTTTATGAAAAATGCTCAGGATCACTGTAGCCATTCCCGGCTTGGCTAAAATCTGAACATGATTTTTGATTGATTTTTTTTTGAATGAAAAATTCTCAGGATCACTGTAGCCATTCCTAGCTTGACTAAAATTTGAAATAAATTTTTTATATTTATTTTTTCTTGGAAAATGCTCGGGATCACTGTAGTTATTCCTGGCTTGGCTGAAAATTGGAGAATTTTTTTTTTTGATTTTGCATTCATGGAAGTGATATGAATATGAGATTAAATAATTAATTCGGTTTATAGCCTCCCATCAGGGCAATGATCAAAATGATTGATCAGGGTTTATAGCCTCCCGTTAGGGGAAGGGTCGATATGATTGATCGGGGTTTATAGCCTCCCGTCAGGGCAAGGCTCGATATGATTGATCGGGGTTTATAGCTTCCCGTCAGGGCAAAGGTCGATATGATTGATTGGGGTTTATAGCCTCCCGTCGGGGCAAGGGTCGATATGATTGATCGGGGTTTATAGCCTCCCGTCAGGGCAAGGGTTGATATGATTGATCGGGGTTTATAGTCTCTCATCAAGGCAAGGGTCCAAATGATTGATCGGGATTTATAGCCTCCCATTAGAGTACACCTCAAGAATCAAATCAATCATTATTATCTGAATGCCTCCATTGAAGATAACAAGTAGCAGGAAAAAATATACAGTAAATCAAAGACAGTAGCTCCATTTATTCATCAGAAACACATCAACTAACTTCCCCAAAAGATAAACTACATTAGCACAATGACAATGCTCAACAGCCTCCCATCAGGGTGCCCGTCAAGAATCAAATCAATCATCATTATCTGTATGCCTCCATTGAAGATAACAAGTAGCAGGAGAAAAATATAGTAAATCAAAGACAGTAACTTAATTTATTCATCAGAAACACATCAACTAACTTCCGCAAAAGATAAACAACACTAGCACAACGTCAATACTCAACAATTACTAAAATGATGGAATTTTTGATCCTCTCTGTCTCCATCTTCATAGTTTGTGAGCGTTTTAGGTTTGCTCAACTGATCCTCCGCCGTGGACTTGGGAAGGCATTTAGAGACCTTCACGGCGATCTGGAGCTCAACTGAAATGGAATGGTTGCTTTTACACAAAAGAAGCATGGAATCCAGGTAGGCTAGTTGATGGGTTGAGATAGAGAGAGAGAAAGAGAATGAGTGTCTATGATGAGGTGAGGATAGTCGGAGGAGCTTGTCGTGATGGTTGTGGTTCAGTCTAATGATGAAGGATTTTGATGGCGAGGATGGTAATTAGAGGATAATGAGATGCCTCCCTCATCTAAAAAGTGGTGTCTGTTGGGAAAATGAAGGGGAAGCTTCTTGATTGGGGATTATTGGGTCTAGGAGAAGAAGAATGAGGCCTCAAGTGGTGGTGAAGGTAATGATATTGGGGAAATTGGAGAAGCTGTAGTGGTGGTCATGGTTTGGTCATGATGACCGAAAAGGGGACCTCCTCAATTGGAAGAGAAGAACTTGTTCTTGTAGACGTGAGGGATTGGATGCCAGGAAGAGGTTCAGTTCCATAGGTGCCTAATTTCTTCAATTAGGTGAGGAAAGGGACTGGTTGGTGGAGAAAATGGTGGGTGGGCAAATGAGGTTTGGTGGAAGAAAAAAAAAGATGAAGGGGTTAGGTGTAGATGTGTTGGCTTGATTTGTGTGCAAGATGATATTGACACAATGATGGCCACACAGTGGTTTGCCATATTAAAGGAAAAATGAGATAAAAAAATAAAATAAAATAGATTGCCCAGACGAAATCGAGTTACTAAACTTCTGAATCGAAAAACACCCTAGCCCAACAGTTTGAAATAAGAAAAGTACCTCCAATGAAGTTAGAATGCTCAGGAGCCTCCTGATGTCCCAATACAAATGCTCTTGTCTGCGTCTGAGTCGGCTGTAGCTGTGAAGTCTGTCTAGATCCGCCTCGTCCTCTCCCCCCTGATGGAACATTGGAGGGAAGAGCTGGAGTAACTGTAGGAGATGGCATCCTGGGTGCATAATACTGATCTGAAGTTCTGCCACCTTGAGGACACTCATTTCTTTTGTGGCCCGCCACACGACACCCGAAGCATACAATCCCCTTTATCGGACACTGATCCTTCTTGTGCCCCTTCATTCCGCACTTGAAACACATGAACCTGCCATCTTGTGGCATCTGTCCCTGGTCTCTATCGCCCTTCTGGCCTCCCTGAGTCTGAGGCTCCATCTTCTGCCTCTTTTGACCACTACTACTTCCACTGCTAGAAGCTGGAGTCTTTCGACCCTTCTCAATGTCCCAATATTGATGGGAGTTGTGCTCTCCCTGCTCTATCTTAAGAGTCCTATCCACAGCCTTGTCATATGTCATCACCCCTGACTGAATCATCAGTTTCCCAATAATGGGAATCAATCCATCTCGGTACCTATCCATCTTGCTTTAATCATCCGGAGCAAACTTCTTGCCAAACCTATAAAGTTCCTCATACTTCTTGGTGTACTGTGTCACAGTCATATCAGGAGTCTGCACGAACTCCATATACTGTCGGGCCTTATCAGATTGGAAGCTCTCTAGCACAAATTACTGCGTGAACAACATCTCAAATGACACCCAAGTCAATTCTTTCTTCCTCTAGTCTAAGGAATCCCACCAGTCATGTGCGCTCCTCTAAGATAGTAAAAGATCAGCTTCATTCTCATCTGGTAGAGCTAGAGATTCAAACCTCTTTCTTATCTATCTCAGCCATTTCACCGGCTTCGTACCCCTTTCATTCGCCATCAAACACTGAATGACTAGTCTTTCTTAACTGATCAACCTCATAAATCTCTCGTCGTGCTCCAACACCATCTCCGGTACTAGCCTTGAAACCCTATCACTCACTTTGGACCTCTGGTGCTCTCACCATTTGCGCCTGAGTCTGCGCCTGCATAGCCTGAACTAAGTTTATCACTATCCTAACTAAAGCCTCTAAGGTCACAGGCTGCCACACAGTACTGGTAGGAGCAACCTGTACCTCTAGTAATACCGGCTCTATGGTCCTTCCCTGATCCTCCACATCCACTCTTTCCTCCACCCTCTCATTGGTATCATTCTCCGACATTGAATTCTGAGCGATAGGAGTGCACCCAGTAGCATGCGCCACTCCTCTACCACGGCCCCTAGGTAGCCCTCACCTGCCCCCATCTCCCAGGGTCGTTACAATGCGAATGGAATGAGTCTATTTACGAGTATCCATCTACTCCCAAACAGATAAAAATACTCAACATAATTCAATTAATGAGGATTTAAGGGATAAAAAATGTACCAGATCAGCAGAGGTCGTGACATGGCCTGGAGACTTACTAACTTACATCTAGGACCCAATCCCCGATCCTACTTATAGCTAACCTCGCTTTGATACTAAATTGTGAAGCCCCGACTCGGAATTCATGCACTAAGCCAGGAGTGCCACTATTGAAATGTAAACCATCACTAAGGACCTCAGCACACGTCATCAAGGACCTCATCATACATCATCCTATCCCAATATTCTACCAAACATTTGGCAGCACTTCCCGTATATCGGAGAGTGCCAACCTGGAGTCACATTTCACAGCTTATAAGAAACACAATCAATAATAATTCAGAGCAGTTCCGCAGCCTAGCAGGGCCTCTGGCCATTTATCTACAATCACACTCCAAGAAGGGCCGCAGGCCCTCTAATATCATGCAAATAATATGTTGAACATAATCACATAATTATCATCAACCAAAACTTTCAAAGTCTATAAATCCGAACCCATGGTCCATCATCAAGGTACGGGAGTCCCGATCACACGGCATACAGTCTCGACCTTCCATCTAACATACCAAAAAGGTATTAAACAACATAATATTCAATAGTATAGAAGTACTAAATGTACTCAACAACCATCAAGGTTCCAACATATTAAAATACGAATCCTAGTGCTCTTAGGATGGCCATCCATGTGACGCCGCCTCCTACTGATTCGCAGCCTGGTTCTCAGCACCAGTCTCACCTGAAGGATAGAGAAAGGAAATAGGGTACGGGAGTTCCGATCACACGGCATAAAATCCCGACCTTCCATCCAACATACCGAAAAGGTATTAAACAACATAATATTCAACAGTATAGAAGTACTAAATGTACTCAAAAACCATCAAGGTTCCAACATATTAAAATACGAATCCTAGTGCTCCTAGGATGGCCATCCATGTGACGCCACCTCCTACTGATCCGCAGCCTGATTCTTAGCACTAGTCTCACCTGAAGGATAGTGTAACGTCCCGTCTCACAAAACCCTAATTATCGGACTCGTAGTCCAGAATGCTACCTATGATACAATATAAACTCACCCTACATTTAATTAAAATAAACTAATATGAAATAAAAGCATCATCTCATATATTTTAAATAAGCAGTAATACCCAATTAATATCATCTAAATATATTACTGTGAATCTTATGCTTTTAATGCTCATTCTCGAATCTACACTTATTATCATACATCAAAGCTATTAACAGTAAGTGCATACATAGATTTATTACTTAATTAATCAATCTTCCATGGAACTAACTTCCGTCACATGAGCATCTTCTTCATGGATCTACGGTGACACCATCAACTCCTAATTCAACATAATCATCTGAGAGACCATAACCTGCATCACAGAACATAGTAAGTCGAGGCCCAGCAAGTAATATCTATGCATGAATGCACGTGAACAATTTCTTTAGAGAACAGTTGACCATTTAAATTATTTTTCTAATACTTGGGCCTTTAACCTAGGTACACTGCTACAGAGTAACCGGTCGGAATTTTCCTTTGGTTAAGTGTTTTATTAAAGAACACTTCTCAGTAAATAAAACATTTTTCATTTTTTTTCATTTTTCCGTTTCCTTTTCCTTTCTCCTTTTTCAGTCAACACATACCCTCTCTGTAGCAGTTGCACTAGATTCATAAAAATTCATAAAAACATTTTTACCCTTTATGTGCATATCGTGTATGCTATGATATGTCATGCTTCATGCATAGCAACCAATAAACATTACCTCCGTAAACATTATAAATTCACCTCACATTCCATTCATAAGATAAACAAGCATCCATCACAGTATTCCATAATGCAGTTGTATCTTCATATGGCACATCACAATTCATAGATAATAAACCAATGCAATCAAACATAACATTTTACACAGTTATAACATAGCAAAACATTTATTACAGTGTTTCGTAATACAATTGGATATTACTTACCTAGTGTATTTCTCCTAAATATCGGTAATTTCGGTAAGCGGAATTTATTCCTGAAACCCAGAATAATGTACCAAATTATTATAATTTATTTATAAAATCATCTCTAATAAATTTGGGTCAAATTGGTTGTCACTTGGATCTAATTACCCTATATTTATAGTCAATATTAATTAATTAATTAATAATAATAATAATAAAATATAGTAAATATTAATTGGGTGATTGTAACCGGATCACCACCAGAACTGCCACGGTAGCTACCACGGCGAACATTGCCATGATCATCTCACCTCGTTGAGCTCAGCGGTGGTATCTTTTACCTGAGTGGCAGTCGAAAAACGGCGAATCGTCGTCTTAGGTAGTCGATACCCGTGTCGTTCTTCTCCTCAATTGACCGGCCTCCCAACCTTCATTAGATCCAAAAATTTTACTGTTGAACTCCCCTTGCCGACTCGCGTGTCCTGGCACTTGTCTTGCCGCCTGTCATTGTCGGAATCAAAATCCAGCCGTCCATCGTCGCCTTGGTCACGCCCGGGCAAGTTCTTCTTTCCATTAGGGTTGCCTCGGGTTCCGTTATTCTTATATTTTAATATTTTCTTACATGTTTTGACTCATTTGCCTCTAATTCTCATACTTATTCGGAGATAGTCCTTATCCTATTTACTAAACTACCAATACTTCTATTTATTCAATTTTACTTCTAAAATTTTATAGTAATTTCAATTTAATTTCAAGTCTTACAATCTTTATGCTCACAGTTATTATTATCATTATTTATTTATTTTTATATAATCCATCAAACATCTCAATCCAATTTAAGCCAAATGTGACATCACCTATCTTACCACATCTACCCTAACAGGTTATCCAAAGATTCGGGGTGTTACAGATAGAGAAAGGATCAAAATAGGGTGAGTAGGAGACTCAGTACGAAAATATGAAGAGTCATAAGGCTTTTGTAGTACCCGATTTTTGTCCGGATAAGACTTATTTGGTCATATAAAAAATTATTGTTTAAAAATAAATAAAATTGGTATGGAAAAGCCGAAGTTTGTTGGCAAACTAGGTTCATTCTCACAAGCCCAATAAATCAAGTCCAAAAGCAAATAAAAATAATAAAAAGATAAATAGGAAAATAATGAAGGAATTTGGTTTGGACTCTTGATCCTTTTGTTAGTTTCCTTCTCCATCTCAACATCCTCCCCTCAATCCTATTGTTATTAAACTTATCATCTTTCTCTTAGCTTTACATAATCCTCTTTCATCTATAAATAGGTTTCTTTTTCACCATAAAAGGGGACTTTGTTTTGGAGGGGGCGACATCTCTCTTAGAGCATAAACCACTCATCTTTTCATTTTTTTTCCTCTACCAGCCGTCACTATCACTATTAGGAAAGAAAGACTTCTTCAAAGAGTGGCCAGCCTTGTTTTTTTTTCCTGTTCTTCTCTCTACCAAACAGTCTCCTCTCCGCCACACTACCTTCTTATTGCCTTCTCTTTCTACTGTTAATAGCTCTGCCTTCTCCTTGCCTAGTAACATCACCTGGTTTCCCTTCTCACCTCACTCGATTCATCATCACGGCGTCACCCATTCACTACCGACACCATCAGTTCTTCTGCCCGATTTTCTCATAAATTTTTTTCTTTCTTTTTCCGGTAAGGCTTACACATTGTCCATGCACTACCATGCACTGCCATGTTGTAGCTATATATATACCTTGTTGTTTGATGTTAAATATACACGTGTGGAGATATTATACACATGAGCTGCAGTTAGTTATATTCTACATTCTATATGATGATGTGTTCTTATATGCACCTTGTTATGGTATGATACGTGTAGATATTGTATGAAATAACTATGATGTGTACATCTATATGTGAGTGTTGTATTTTTATATATATTATATAGGTATATAGATAGGTGGAGTTGTGCATGTATTGTTTATATTGATACGTGTGATGATGCCTTGTATGCATATTGTGTGTGCACATATGCTTGGGTTTGATAGGTCAATAGGTGACGCTTAGCAAATTATCGAATAAAATACAAAAAGTTGGTATTTTTAGGGATAGTTCAATATCATAAGTTGGAATTTTAGGGATTTAAATTCATCCAAACACCAAAAGTTGCTGCCTTTTAAAACCTACAAAAGTTGGTTGCGAATTTGCGTTGGTGATAAATAAATCATTTATTTTTGATGTGTCTACGAATAATTGGTTTTCTTTTTAATGTAATTAATTTGTTTTTTCCTTACGGTCAATAGCTACCCAAATTTGTCTTAAACATATTTTCAAAAACTATCATAAGTTGATAGTGTTTCAAAAATCAAATTTCTTTTAAAACCATCATAAGTTGATTGTGTTTTACAAAACCTTTTTTTTAATTTATTTAAAATGGGCAATGTTTTCCCACACAAAAATAGTTTTGCCACTCATCTAAAATTATTTCATGTTTCTTTCATAGAAATTATGAGAATTAAAGATGAGACACCAATTTTTAAAACAAATTATATCGTTTTTTTACCACGTCTTGCAAAGAGCAAGTTTTTGTAGGGTAGTCATCTAATTAATAGGGTAACTGTTTTCAAATAGGTGTTATGGGGTGCTAATACCTTCCCCATGCTCAATCGATCCTCGTTCCCTTTTTCTCTGGTTCGCAGGTTTTCTTTGGTGTCCAATTGCACCCTAAATCAATTGGTGGCGACTCTCGAGTTTTTTTTATATATTTTTGTGTTTTGAGATGATATTATTTCGCAGGAATATTTCCCCGATCCGCGTCGTGGCCCCGGTTGCGACAACTGGCGACTCTGCTGGGGACCAAAGGTTTTAAAACCGTAGAGGGTCAAGCCTGTATGATTAATTGATGATTATCAAAAAAAAATTTAGTTTGTGTATTTTGTAACAAGTTGTTTGTTTGGTCTATCTTGTGATTTATATGTTTTCTTGTAAATTCATCTTTACACATTCATACTCATTACAGCCTACCACCCGGGCTCTACCTCTAGCATTAGAGAGGGTTGACTACTATTCTCGTGAGATTCTGTCTCCGCATGGATAGTGGAAAACATCCTCACTGGATTGACTTCCCTTAAAAGTTAGAGGAAGAGCTTTTGTCTCAATAGTTGAGATTTAAAAGCAACCTGATCCAGGACCTCGCGATGTAGTTTGATAAGCCTACCCATGCATTTGACAAACTCTAGATCATGTTTGAAATTTTTAGAAGTTTATGCTTCTTTATAGAATGACATATTTTATTCATTGTGGAATTTATTTATTTTCTATTATTTTTCTCTACTACCTTAATTCGTTACTAATTTGCTTTGCCCATGTTTGTTTGTTTTTTTTTTTTTTTGCATCTGCATTCACATAGGCACAGTCGTTGCAGTTTGGTTCGATAATACTTGCAAAACATCATGGCATCAGGGATTTCCACATGTAGCAAGATTGACATCTATGAAGCAAGGGCTGAGTTGAGAAAAATGCAATCCGAGCATGGAGATAGCTTGATAGAGGATATTTTATTACCAAGGGTAATAAAAACAGAGTTTTCAAAGCATACATGGCCGCGACTAGTAGGTTTGTGGGCCAGAGTAAGTCCAAAATTGGGTCCAAAATTTTCAAAGAAATATGGCAATATTGGAAGTTTGATAAGGGTTGCTACACCAGTAACATTGCTCCAAGCACCACGCCTTATTGGGATCCAGCATACAGGTGCTTCACATTCGGGCAGATAGACTTTTCACCCACAATTGAGGAGTATGCACAACTATTGCAACTAGAGCCACATAATACAAAGATGTATTACTTCCATGAAAACATGACAACTGAAAAGATTGTTGCTAGAATTATGGAACGAGACACTGACGAGGTCAGGAGAATGGGTTCACTAAAAGGGGGCAAATGGTGTTTTCCAATTGATGAGTTGATGAAATATGTTGAGGAAAAATCAAATACACTATTAGGACAGTCTGCATTGGCACTTGCTATATATGGGGCTGTGTTGTTTCCTTGCACTCAAGGGTATGTTGAAGGGAGAGTGATCAAGCTTTTCTGCCAGGTAGACCGGGGCATGAATCCAGTTCCGACAATAATATGTGAGACACTTCGTTCTCTTAATTTCTGTCGCCACAACAAGAAAGCAAGTTATATTGGATGCTCAGCCTTACTCGGAGTTTGGTTAGTAAGTCACCTTCAATACTAGAAGCAATTCGATGTCCCAAGAATTGGTTTTAAGGACCATACTCGGCCAGAAAGGAGACCAATATGGGAGTTCACCAAAGCAAAATGGAAGCAGGGATATCCAAGTATCGAGGAATGGGAAGAGTTTTTGCAATCAGTGGATGTTCATAATATTGAAGGAAGGGCTCCTTGGTTCTTGCCAAATGCATTTTTGTATAGATGTGGAGATTTTCCTTGGGTCACTTTACTAGGCCCATGGGGGGCGGTTAGTCAAGCACCAGCTTTAGTATTCCGTCAGATGGGATCAAATCCTTGCATCCCGGCCACACATGGTTTGCTAGATTTTGAATTTTCTTATGATGACGGAGAGGATCCGGGGTTAATCATACCAAAGGTGAGAAACGTACTTAAGGCATGGAAAAACCTAAAGACTACTAATCGCGGAAAGCGCATATCTGATGGAACTTTGGTATACTTTAAATGGCGTGAAACCTCAAAGTAACAAGTGGATCGCATAATACGGCAAAGGAAAGTGGATCGCATAATACGGAAGAGGAAAGTGGATCGCATAATCCTTTCTATGAAGGAAGGACAAGTGAATCGCATAATACGACAGAGGAAAGTGGTATGAAACCTCAAAGTAATGAGAATATTGGTCAAAGAAGGAAAAGACTCAGTGTTGAAGAAGATGAAGACCCAACTGCAAAGAAAATTGAGAATATAGAAAAAGCATTATAAAAGGTAGCTCAGGAAGCTGAAAGTCACAAAAGGAAATATGGATTGATAAAAGAAGAATTATCTAGAGCCAAGTTACGAGAGGAAGAAGAGATGAACGAATTAGAAAGAGTGAGCAAAGAAAGGATGCATCTGGAGCAAGACAATTTACAGATACAAATGGAACTCCAAAAAGCAAATGAGGAAAGGTCACAAGCAATGGAAGAAGCAAATGCTGGGAAGCTCAAACACCAGAACATTGAGCATGTGAATATCGCAATGGAAGCAGCCATAAGGAAACCATGAAGAAATTGATAAGTTAAGAGTAGCACATCAGACGTTGCTTAGACAAAGGCAATTTGAGGTGGCCGAGTTAGCTGATCAAAATGAGGCATTACTTCAAGGCCTCGTAGAGAGTCGTGAAGCACGTGCAACACTCACGCGTCGGATTGGGATAGCAATGTGTCAAGTGACAAAGTTGTCCACATGGGCTATTTCTTTTGAAAGAGAAGCTGCAAAGTTGTGTCAGAATGAAGCACTTCAAGGTCCAAAATTTGAGAAAGTCTTACAATTTTTGGACAGTCTTCGTAAAGACTTAGAGATAATTGGAGGGCTCCAGCATGGGGGATTTCCAAATTAGGGATTAGTTTTTTATGTCCAATAATGGCTGTCATGTAACAGTACAAGTTGCTTTAATAGAATGGTGTTTTGTTTCTATTATTGTTTCAAAATGCAATGACTACATAGTATTCACATTAAAGCATAAGCATGCATTAAAAATTTAAAAAAATTAAATTAAATGTCACATTCTTCATCGCAGGTTTAGTTCATCATTAATCATAGCTCCCAAAAATCACCAACGTCATCCCTATCGTACTCGCTTGCAATCATGAATCATGGAAGGGTCACAAAAACAAAGTGAAGACACTCAAAACAGAGATCAGGGGCAGAATCAGGAACTTGTTGAAATGAGAGAACAGATTGCTTTCCTTGTTAAACAAGTGGCCTTGCTGACAAAAGGGAAAGAAGTTGCAGAGAGTTCGGTACCCAATGCAGGCATAGGGAAACATGTTTACCCAAGCACGCCCACTTAGCCGTCTGGCTACACTCATGTTTATACCCAACTCCCACAGGAAGCAAAGCAAGTTCCTCAACATGCTATAAACCAACTGCAGATAAGTGTTCCCCCAATTCGCATCCCTCCACGAGGGGATTTTTTTCCAACAAACCAAGATATTGCAGGACATGTGGATGCTAATGGAATGCCTGCAGTCGAAATAACAAATGTTGAAAGCTATGACGAAGGAGATTTGACAAATGATGCAATCAAGATACTAGAAAAGTGAGTAAGGGTTATGGAAGGCTTTAACACCTCTGAAGCACTAAACCCGAAGAATTTATGTCTAGTGAAAGATTTGAACATCCCCCATGACTTTCAGTTGCCAAACTTCTCTCTCTTTGATGGCACAGATGTTCCTTTCGATCATTTGACTATATACTGTCGTCGTATGCAGCCATATGCAAATAACGACAAACTGCTAGTGCATTACTTCCAAGATAGCTTAATTGGAGTGGCTCAAAGGTGGTTTAATGGGCTTAGCTCTTCAGCAGTTTCCTCATGGGAAGATTTAGCCGAATCGTTTATGAAGCAATACAAACACAACGAGGAAAAGATCCCAACTGTTTATGATCTCTAGACTACATCGATGAAAGACGGAGAAAGCTTCAAAGAATATGCTCACCGTTGGAGAGATTTGGCAGCTCAGATAACTCCACCTCTCTCAGAAAAGGATTTACTCAATGCCTTTACTGATGCCTTTTAGGAACCTTACACTTCTAAGCTAGCAGGGGGTGGCCACAGTGATTTGGCAAATATAATACAGGTAGGAGAGCGCGTGGAAAGATGTATAAAAAGAGGAAATTTGTATATCCCTACTCCAGAAAAGTTAGACCAACAAAAGAATGTTAAGGGAAAGAAAAAAAGAGAATGAAATACATTCTGTGAATTTTGATTCTTCACAGATCACCTACAGTGCTCCAACTTCAAGTTATCGTCCAAGGAGTAATGCCCCTAGAATGTCAAGTCCAGGTGCATATCCTCCTCCTCGAGGAAGTTACCAACATGAGTATAACTCTCAGCCTTCCAATCAAAGTGTCCATAATTCAAATACTTACCAAAACCCACGTTCTAACCAAAGAAGGCAAGTTGAACATTTTGATCCTATACCTATGACGTACGCGGAATGTTTTACCAAACTACAAGCCCAAGGGGCGATAGTACCGGTTCCGGGAAGAGTTCACCAACCACCATATCCTCCATGGTATGACCCAAATTCCACATGTCTCTATCATGGGGGTGCACTCGGCCATTCAACAGAAACATGCTTGACATTCAAAAGGTTGATACAAGGAATGATTGAAGCAAAATGGTTGGACCTAAATGTCGTGGACAAACCAAATGTCAACAACAACCCATTACCTAATCATGAGAATGACGGGGTGAACTGCATTGAGAAATCTCATGTTTTTAGGAGAAGAGTTTCAGAGATTACAATGCCATTGGGACAGTTGTTTGATATGTTAAAGGAACAAGGAATGGTTGGAACAATAAGTTCGTTTCTCCAAAGTGAACAACTAGATCTGACTAAGACTTGCAAATATCATAGTGGAATGGAAGGTCATACCATTGAAAAGTGTGAAAGTTTTCAAGAGAAAATGAAAGAGTTGATAGACTTGAGGAGAATTATTTTTGAAGATAGAGAAGGTCAAGTAGGCCATGTCAATGTCCTCGGGGGATATTATCAACGTCCGAGGCCATATAATGTGAAACCTTTTGTCCTGCAATATTCTTTAGAGGATGCAACATCAACTGCTACTCAAAAGGCAAACATGGGACCCTCATTTAAAAAGGACAATGCAATACCATGGGTCTATGGGACGGAAAAGGAAATGCCTCAAGAAGAAATAGTAGATAACATATCTGGCATTAGTGGAGTTACTCTACGTGGTAGATGCTTTGCTCCAAATAAGACAGAAGGAAATCCAATGGTAGATTCAGAGGCTGAACGCAAAAGAAAAGGGAAAGCTATTCCAGGAGCTGAAGGGTTAGCTACTGAACCAAAGGAGGATTCCTTTATGAAAAAAAACCATAACAGAGGGAGAAGTACAAGAGTTTTTAAAGATTGTGCGAGAAAGTGAATACATGATAGTTGATCAACTAAAGAAGACTCCTGCTAAAATCTCTATCTCGGAATTGATAATGAGTTCTGAACCACATCGTCAAGTTCTGTTAAGAATGTTGAACCAAGCCTATGTGCCAGGAAAAATTCATACAGTCTTTTGAGGGAATTGTAGGAAATGTGTTAGCCTCTCATTTGTTATCCTTTACTGAGGAGGATATTCCATCAGAAGGAATGGGTCATAATAAAGCATTGCACATATCAGCTATGTGTCGTGGAAAAGAAATTGCAAGCATTCTCATTGACAATGGTTCATCACTTAGTATCTTGCCGAAGGAGACTCTCGAAAAATTGCCAATTGATAGGTCATATATGAGACAAGTACCAATGGTGGTGAAAGCTTTTGATGGAACCCGTAGAGAGGTCATGGGAGAAATTGAAGTACCATTGGAGGTGGCAAATGTGACATTCAATGTGCCATTTATAGTTATGGACATCACGCCTACTTACAGCTGTTTGTTGGGCCGACCATGGATTCATACTTCTGGAGCAGTTCCTTCATCGTTACACCAGATGCTCAAATTTGCCCATAATGGGAGGGTATATATAGTGAAGGGACAATCCGAATGAATGGATGCTAGTCTTTCTAATGCAGCTCACATTGATGCTCCTATGGAAGGGATCGAGAGTTCATTTCAATCCTTCAAGATAGCGAGTGCTAGTTATATAAAGGAAGGATTTTCCCTTCCTAACCCACAAGTATCCAAAACAACCAAAGCTATAACCAGAACTATGCTGAAATTGGGATTCCACCCAGGAGAAAGACTTGGCATAAATCACCAAGGAATTCGAAGACCAATGGAATTGGAAAAACATTCTGAAAGATGGGGGTTGGGTTATAAACCCATAAGGGCAGATTGGGAAAGATCATGATCAGAGAAGCAAGCACGATGAATAGCACGCTTGGAAGGACGAGAGTTAGAGATTAAGGAAAAACAAGTTCCTTGGCTCTATGATAGTTTTGTGTATGGAGGAATGCAGAACGAAGTGAAGTTGACTAATACTGGGGCAGTTTTTAGAAAACGACCATTCATAAACTCAAACGATGATACTAATACAAGGATGGAGACTTTGTGTGATCAATTGATGGAATTTCAAGTCTCTATGGTGGAAGAAGGGCAAGGTTCAAAAGCTAGGCCATCCTTTGTCATTTCTCATCCTCCAGATTTCAAGCTTAGAAATTGGACCAGTCTGGAGCTTCCAGTGCCTTTCAAGAATCTGCAAGAGTAATCTCGAATGCACTACCATAGTGAGCCCAACTCTAGGCTCTCGATTGGGTTTTTCGTTTTGTACAGAGCATGCTTTACTTATTGGAAAGAAATTGGATAGCATGGCTAATGCATCTAGTTTCATCATTTATCTTCATTCACTTCTCTTAAAATAAAGTTTTCTTGTACTGAATTCAATGTTCACTCATTTTTATTCCTTCCATTTCTCTTTTCCCAATTCTAGTTTATTTTATGTCTTTAACAGGCATGAAAATGATGATAACAAAGAGGATGAGCTTAACGAACCAGATTTTTGTGCACCTATTAGTAATATCGAACTTGATTATGAATTTGAGGAAGAAATTGAAATTCTACCCGAGATGTTGAGACAAGTAAATCAAGAGAAGAAAATAATTCAGCCTCACCAAGAATTCATTGACATTATCAATTTAGGGACTAAAAAGGAGAAAAAAGAGGTAAAGGTTGGAACTGTCTTAAAAGGGGAAGAAAAAGAAAGATTGATAGATTTATTGCACATTTATCGAGATATATTTGCTTGGTCATATCAAGACATGCCTGGGCTAGACACGAACATAGTAGTTCACAGGTTTCCATTGAAACCCGATTGTTCTCCAGTAAAACAAAAACTGAGGAGATTAAAGCCAGAGGTGTTGTTGAAAATTAGAGATGAGGTCAAAAAACAATTCGATGCAGGCTTTTTAGCAGTATCATATTATCCTGAATGGGTGGAGAATATTGTGTCAGTTCCAAAAAAAGATGGCAAAGTCCGAATGTGTGTTGATTACAGAGACCTTAATGGTGCGAGCCCGAAAGATAATTTCCCTCTACCCCACATTGATGTATTGGTAGACATTACTGTAGGGCATTCTACTTTCTCCTTTATGGATGGTTTTTTTGGGATATAATCAAATCAAAATGGCATCAGAAGATCGCGAAAAACGACTTTCATCACCCTTTGGGGAACCTTTTGTTTTAAAGTTATGCCATTTGGATTGAAGAATGCAGGAGCTACATATCAAAGGGCTATGGTCACTTTGTTTCATGATATGATGCATAAGGAAATCGAGGTATATGTTGATGATATGATAGCAAAGACAAAGGAAAGTAAAGATCACATTGTGAATCTCCAAAAGTTGTTTGGTAGACTGAGGAAGCATAAATTAAAGTTAAATCCGGCCAAATGCACATTTGGAGCTACCTTAGGAAAGTTGTTAGGATTCATTGTCAGTAAGAAAGGAATTGAAGTAGATCCTGACAAAGTTAAAGCAATTCTGGAAATGCCACCACCTCGCACGGAGAAGGAGATCAGAGGATTCTTAGGAAGGTTGAATTATATTTCACGTTTTATTTCACAGTTGACAGCCACATGTGAACCCATTTTCAAATTGTTGCGCAAGAATAGTCCAACTGAGTGGAATGAAAATTGTCAAGTCACTTTTGAGAAGATTAAGCAGTATTTACAAAATCCACCAGTGTTAATGCCACCTGTTGCAGGAAGACCATTGATTCTTTACTTGATTATTTCAAATAGCTCAATGGGATGTATGCTTGGACAACATGATTCATTTGGGAAGATAGAGCATGCCATTTATTATTTGAGTAAGAAGTTTACGAATTGTGAGATGAACTATTCTATGCTCGAAAAAACCTGTTGTTCACTAGCATGGGTTGCTCACAGACTTCGACAATACATGCTTTGCCATACCACATGGTTGATTTCTAAAATGGACCCTATCAAGTATATTTTCGAAAAGCCTTCACTCTCGGGAAGAATAGCCAAGTGGCAAATGTTATTGTCTGAATATGATATTCAGTATGTCACACGAAAGGCTATAAAAGGAAGTGCTATAGCAGACTATTTGGCGGAGCGAGCAATTGATGACTTTCAGCCTATGAGCATTGGTTTTCCAGATAGTGATATTATGACCTTATCCATAGAAGAGAGGAGTTTGGAACAGTCTGAAAAATGGACCCTACTATTTGATGGTGCATCTAATATGATAGGATGTGGAATTGGGGCAGCGCTTATATCACCAGAGGGGAAAGTCACGCCGTTTACTGCCAAGTTATACTTCGAGTGCACCAATAACGTTGCTGAATATGAGGCATGTGCAATGGGGATTCAAGCAACTATAGACGTCGGAATTAAAAAGTTACAAGTTTATGGAGACTCACAGTTAGTAATTCGACAATTGAATGATGAATGGGAGACCAAGGATTCTAAATTGGTGCCCTACTATCGGTTTATCAAGAAGATGATCAAGTCATTTGATTGGATTGAACTTGACCATATCCCAAGAGAAGAAAATCAGATAGCAGATGCTTGAAGAAGCTGTAGTACCCTATTTTTGTCCAGATAAGACTTATTTGGTCATATAAAAAATTATTATTTAAAAATAAATAAAATTGGTATGGAAAAGCCCAAGTTTGTTGGCAAACTAGGTTCATTCTCACAAGCCCAATAAATCAAGTCCAAAAGCAAATAAAAATAATAAAAAGACAAATAGGAAAATAATGAAGGAATTCGGTTGGGACTCTTGATCCTTTTGTTAGTTCCTTCTCCATCTCAACATCCTCCCCTCAATCCTATTGTTATTAAACTTATCATCTTTCTCTTAGCTTTACCTAATCCTCTTTCATCTATAAATAGGTTTCTTTTTCACCATAAAAGGGGACTTTTTTTTGGAGGGGGCGACATCTCTCTTAGAGCATAAACCACTCATCTTTTCATTTTTTTTCCTCTACCAGCCGTCACTATCACTATCAGGAAAGAAAGACTTCTTCAAAGAGTGGCCAGCCTTGTTTTTTTTCTTATTCTTCTCTCTACCAAACAGTCTCCTCTCCGCCACACTACCTTCTTATTGCCTTCTCTTTCTACTGTTAATAGCTGTGCCTTCTCCTTGCCCAGTAACATCACCTGGTTTCCCTTCTCACCTCACTCGATTCATCATCACGGCGTCACCCATTCACTACCGACACCATCAGTTCTTCTGCCCGATCTTCTCATAATTTTTTTCTTTCTTTTTCCGGTAAGGGTTATACATTGTCCATGCACTACCATGTACTGCTATGCTGTAGCTATATATATACCTTGCTGTTTTGATGTTAAATATACACGTGTGGAGATATTATACACATGAGATGCTGTTAGTTATATTCTACATTCTATATGATGATGTGTTCTTATATGCACCTTGTTATGGTATGATACGTGTAGATATTGTATGAAATAACTATGATGTGTACATCTATATGTGAGTGTTGTATTTTTATATATATTATATATAGGTATATAGATAGGTGGAGTTGTGCATGTATTGTTTATATTGATACGTGTGATGATGCCTTGTATGCATATTGTGTGTGCACATATGCTTGGGTTTGATAGGTCAATAGCTGACGCTTAGCAAATTACCGAATCAAATACGAAAAGTTGGTATTCTTAGGGATAGTTCAATATCATAAGTTGGAATTTTAGGGATTTAAATTCATCCAAACACCAAAAGTTGGTGCCTTTTAAAACCTACCAAAAGTTGGTAGCGAATTTGCGTTGGTGATAAATAAACCATTTATTTTCGATGTTTCTACGAATAATTGGTTTTCTTTTTAATGTAATTAATTTGTTTTTTCCTTACGGTCAATAGTTGACCCGAATTTGTTTTAAAAATATTTCCAAAAACTATCATAAGTTGATAGTGTTTCAAAAATCAAATTTCTTTTAAAACTATCATAAGTTGATTGTGTTTTACAAAACCTTTTTTTTAATTTATTTAAAATGGGCAATGTTTTCCCACACAAAAATAGCTTTGCTACTCATCTAAAATTATTTCATGTTTCTTTCATAGAAATTATGAGAATTAAAGATGAGACACCAATTTTTAAAACAAATTATATCGTTTTTTTACCACGTCTTGCAAAGAGCAAGTTTTTGTAGGGTAGTCATCTAATTAATAAGGTAACTGTTTTCAAACAGGTGTTATGGGGTGCTAATACCTTCCCCATGCTCAATCGATCCTCGTTCCCTTTTTCTCTGGTTCGCAGGTTTTCTTTGGTGTCCAATTGCACCTTAAATCAATTGGTGGTGACTCTCGAGTTTTTTTTTATATATTTTTGTGTTTTGAGATAATATTATTTCGCAGGAATATTTCGCCGATCCGCGTCGTGACCCCGATTGCGACAGCTTTTAAGGCAGATTATTGAAACAAGCTCAATACAGCAAAATGACATCTAAAATGTCAAAACAAAGTATAACCATAGGTTAAACCCTATAGCGCCTGGCACCAATCAACGGATATTCCAAAAAACCATCGAAAATCTTGCACTTTGCCCCAGAAAATCATAGGTGCACCTCTATAATGGAAAACTTGATTCCGGCAACCATGTGCCCCTTTGGTTCCCAGGATCACACGAAATAGAACTTAAGGGTACTATGAGTCCATACTCATAGCTCCGGTGCAACTACAATGCCTGTCCAAACATGTCATGCGAAAGAAGTATATTATTATATATAATAACCCTATAATATATACGTAACTACATGATGCATGGACAAGAATTATCATGCCCAATAAATGATTAAGCATTCATAAGGTTATGCAATTAATCAATAACCAACAAAAAGGGTTCGTTCTTCCTAAGGAACAATTTAGGACAAAACACAAACATGACGACCAATGCAGAAATACAAATGCTCTTTAGATAACAACAATGCGATAGAAATGGGATAAGAATCCCTACCTTGAATCCAAGTTATCACAACTATTTTTCCAAATATTAGTGTTTGAGTTTCCGAACCTACCATTTAGAAAATTCATCACCCATTCTCACAAATTAATTCTCATCAATCACAATCAACATAAACCCAACCAACAAATTAAGGAAAATTACCTTTCTCACTCTAGAAAACCCAAATATATCAAACTCAAGCCTTCAAGCCTTCAATCCACCAAATAATCAATCAACCTAGTATATATCATCATAAATAGGCTCAAATCAACCTATATAATCATTCTAAAACACCCATTCAAAGTTTCAATCAAAATCACATAAACCCTAGATTTTATGAAAAACTTGAAACTTACCTCAAATCTTCCCAACTTTGTGGAATCCTTTTTTACTATTCTTCTAATATTCAATCCAAGCCTTAATCATTTAAAATCTCTCAAGAATCTCTCTTTCTCTCTCTATTTTTTTTCTCTCTCTAAAGTAAGAACTCCAACGAAAATGCAAGTTCTGGGTCATGTAAGGGTATTTACCAGCTCGGGTTGTGCATAGGCGCTCTGGACCTTAAGTTCCACTCAAAACTTTCTACCTTGGGCACTCTCCTAGGAGTGCATTGAAAAGTGAAACAAGGTGGGTTGCGCCTGGGCGCCTCTACGCTTCTCTTATTTGTTTCTTCATTGTACTGGGCGCTGCACCTAGGCACCCTTTGGTACGCCCAGTATGGTTTCAACTAGCCCTGTTTCTGCTCATTCCCGCCTAGGCGTGCTTCCTTCCGCCTAGGCGCCCCTATTACACATAAAACACCCAAAAATACATATTTTTTTAACTTGTAAACATTCCTAAGTTCATATTTGTGGTAAGTCATCACAATAGATGACATGAGAAGCCTTACCCTTTTTTTGCCCAGGAACTGCTTGAATCGCATAATCAGAAGCATCACACATCAACTCAAGCAATAAACACCAATTAGGAGCAGAAATAATAGGAGTGAATGTCAATTCATGTTTCAAAATATTAAATGCATCCAAACACTCTTTATCAAAATGAAAATTTGCATCTTTAGTCGACAAATTGCAAACAGAACATGAAATTTTGGAGAAATCCTTTATGAAACGTCTATAGAAACCTACATGTCCTGAGAAACTCCTATTTTCTTTAACATAATTAGGGGGAGGCAAGTTCTTAATCAAGTCTACCTTCCCTTTTTCCACCTTAATATCTTCATGGGACACTACATCTCCTAAAACAATTCCTTGTTTAACCATGAAATGACATTTTTTTCCAATTTAGGATCAAATTTATTTCTTGACATCTTTGAAGAACCAAAGTTAAATGATCAAGACATATATCAAATGAAGATAAAAAACTAAAAAATGGTCCATAAATACCTCAATGATAAGTTCCACCATGTCAGAGAAAATAGCCATCATGCAATGTTGAAATGTGGCGGAAGCGTTGCATAATCCGAATGGCATTCTTCGATATGCAAAGGTACCAAATGGGCAAGTGAAAGTGGTCTTTCTTGATCTTATGGGGTGATTTGGATTTGATTGTAACCTGAAAAACCATCAAGAAAACAATAATGAGAATGACCAGATAATCATTCAAGCATTTGATCAATAAAAGGGAGAGGAAAGTGATCATGTAATGTAGCGACATTCAATTTTCTGCAGTTAATGCACACTCGCCATCCTGTGGTCATCCTTGTAGGGATGAGCTCATTGTCATCATTTTTAACCACAGTAATTCTAGATTTCTAGGACACCACTAGAACCTGGCTAACCCACTGGCTATCAGAGATTGGGTAGATCACCCTTACATCAAGCAATTTCAGAATCTCAACTCTCACAACTTCTTTCATGTTCGGATTTAGCCGTCATTGAGATTCACATGTTTGTTTTACCGCATCTTCCATCAAGATTTTGTGGGTGCACAAAGTTGGACTTAACCCCTTGATGTAAGCAATCGTCCATCCCAAAGCAGTTTGATGATGACGTAGTACTTGCATAAGGCTTTCCTCTTCTTGAATAGTTAAATCCTCAAAAATAATCACTGGAGGAGTCTCACAACTACCTATGTAAACATACTTGAGGTGTTGTGGTAATGTCTTGAGATCCAACTTTGGAGGAGAAATGCTAGATGGTTCAAGATTTTTTTTGTTCATCTCCAATGGTTCAATAGGTGGTGTATAATGGGGTTGTTAAGGTCGTGGGTGTCCATGGATTACCCCCGCACTTTTGCTTGTGTCATCCTCACTAGGTGCTTCCAATAGAACCCTATTAAGCTGGAGACAAAATTTGTTCTCTAGAAAAGTAGAAGAGATCAATGCATCAATGGTGCAACAAGTATCAAAAGAAGAAGAAGAAGAAGAAGGTAAGTGAAGAGCATCAAATAATTTGAGTTTAACAGTTTGTCCCAAAACAGTCATCGACAAGATTCATTTTTTCACTTTAACGCATGTGTCTGCAGTAGCCATGAATGGTCTACCAAGTAAGATTGGTGAATCTTGATCATTCTTCCCATTCTCCTTCGTGTCTAAGATGATGAAATCTTCAGGAAGAATCAATTTACCAACTTGGATGGCGCACAAAATGATCGGCGAGTTCTAGACGAACTATTGTAGTCTTCATTCCTTTGATGCCAAGCTCTTTGTATACTATGAATGGCATCAAGTTGATGCTGACCCAAGATCTAACATGGCACGACCAAATCTCTTGTCTCCAATTGTGATTGGTATGTCAAAGCTTTTGAGATCGGACAGTTTAGGTGGAAGACCTTTTTGGAATAGTGCACTTACATTCTTGTTGAGCCAGACTCCTTCGTTAGGTGCGAAATTAAACTTGTGAGTCCTAAGGTTTTTCAAGAATTTGTCATATGTTGGAATTTGTTCAATCACATCAAGCAAAGGCAAGTTGATATGGACTTTGCTCAAATTTTCATAAACTTCCTTAAAATGCTTATCTTGTTTGCTTTTCCGGAGTCTACTTTGGAATGGAATGGGCGGTGCATATGGATTCTCCACATGATATCGATCAACAGGGTCATCTAGATGTTGGGATGCTGGAGCATTAGTCGAGCATAAATTGGGCATAGATTGCTGCCAGTAGATGGAATCAAGAAGCACTTGTGTTCTCTCCCTCTCTCCCTCTCTCCCTCTCTCTATTTTTTTTTGAGAACAATAATGTCATGACCAACCAATAAAATATGCCTCTCCAAATTTGACAGTACCTGAATTGTGCAGCTATACTTTGCTCACATTTAGGTTGCACATAGCTCATTTTTTGGTCGCAACCATATGATACTTCTACTTTGTAAATAAATCACCACTTTTTGCTCAGCCATAAATTGTACATAGGTCACATGTTGGTCACACATCACCCATAAAACCACTTTTACATCTGGTTACTCACTTTAGCTTTAGGTCCTTAAAATTCACCCTCAAAAACCTTTTAAACTTCTCAACTCATCCTTTGAACATCTCAAAAAAAATCCCAAAATGGAATTCTAAATTTATGACTCATTGATCATGCATAACACATCACAAGGATGGGGAGGTTTAGCAAAACACGCAAGGTAATAATTTAGAAGAAGAAGTTACAAGAATCATCCAAGGTAAGCCAAATTGAACAAAGCATGCCTTCATCACTTTCATAGAATAAAAACACAACACTGAACTTCAGATGGTTTGATACAAATTCTAGCTATACATAATCATGAAATTCATTGCACACACTTTTTCAGAAGGCTTCTTACATAGCTAAATAGTATATGAATAATATGTATACCAAGCAAACTTTCATAGCAAATTTTCACGCAAAGAATCACATTGTTAGTCGCTAAAACACTTCATAACAATCAAATACAAGTATGTCAATTCACAAACTCTTAATTTTTTTTGGCAAAAGCAAACTCCCTCTCCCCCAAACTTAAAATTGATATTGTCCTCAATGCTAAAGAAGAAAGAACAAAAATTAAATTTGCGATGACAAAAACGAAAATGAGACTTAGCTAGTTGAAAATGTCAAATAAGATGGTCCTTCACATGGGTTACCTCCCATGAAGTCCTAAATTTATTATCTTCAGGCAAACATGACCACATTGTGGCTAGGATCAAGGTGGATTGATTTGGATGTCCTCATCCAACGTGATAGGGACTGAATCCCAGCAAGGCTTCTCACGATGCCCATTAACTTTTATAAGTCCGATAGGAGGTGAGGTGTTGCAGCTCAAGTGCTCCATGAGGATACACTATCTTCACTAAGTGGGGACCATGCCATATTGATTTTATCTTGCATGGGAATAGTTTCAAATGTAAGTTGTGAACAAGATCCTTGTGCCCCTCATAAAAATATTTTCACATAAGTTTCCTATCATGGTATTTCTTTGAGTACTCTCTAGACAACTTTGCATTCACATAGGCTTCATGACACAATTCCTTTAATTCTTTCAGCTGCATACGACGCTTGTCTCTAGCCTCTTTCATGTGTGGGTTTAGCCACTTTTGTGCCTCTCTAGATGGCTTAACATCATCTTTTGAAAGAATCTGTGCATACATCTTGTAGGGTTGATTCCCCTAATGGCAGTAATGGTACACCCAAGAGTTGTTTTATGCTTTCTTAGAATTTGAATTAACTTTTCTTCTTTTCCCAAAATTAGATTTGCGTCTATAATAACGGGTGAAGTATTGTTCTTTCCCAAATAGATGTATTTCAAGTGATTAGGCAATTGATTTAGCTCTAACTTTGGTGCTATAACTATAGAAGGAATAAGAGATGATTTAGTAGGTGTCAGTTGTTCAAAAGTTACCAACATATGGTCGGTCATGCTCAAATATCATGCTTTATGGTTCATATAGATACTGCTCAGTCATCTGAGCCTTGCGTCACCACTACCTCAATGGGATTTTTGCTTGATACCTGAAAAGCCTCACTCACAAGATCATGTATAGTATCAACATTAAAACAATCTCAATGATTTTCATGAGATTTAAGAGCTTCAAATACACAAAATTCCAGTTATTGGTCTTTCACTTTCATGGTTATAGTTCCTTTTTTAATATGAATATGCATATCAGTAGTACCCATAAAAGGACGACCAAAAATGATAGGTAAAGATGAAGACCATGGGCCATTCTCCATATCCAAAACAACAAAATCAGCTGGAAAGATTAGACCATGTACAATCACCAAAAAGGTGGGAATACTCCATATCCAAAACAATCTCTTCCACAATCCTTTGTAGCATCTGATGCAAAATCGCGACCTTTTTGCACCCTGTCTACAACTAGACTATAGTCTTTTTTCAGCAAGTTTCGACTCCAAAACCTTGTTATCAATGACCTTTTCACTTCTCAGTGTCATGATAGCCTTCAGATGTTCCATTCCAGCTCGATCACTAATGGGCTGTGTTGAAAGCTCTCTCTTATTCCTTTCACTCATCTCCTTAGCCATTTGTCCCATTTGTGTCTCTAATTTTTTGGATGGCTTGAGTAGTTTGTTGCGTGAACTACATCATAGAAATCTCTAAGGCACTTTTCATAAATGCTTGGGCTGCTAGAACCGGTGCATTATTTGCGAGCTGATAATTTTTCTAGGAAAAATTTGGATGGTTACGCCAAGGATATTGCTAGTTCCTTTGATTGAAATTTGTTTGACCCATGTAATTGGCTTCCTCTCACTCTATCATATCTATCAATGGGCATGCCTTAGTAGCATGACTTGATGTGAACATATTGCACAAAGCATGGCACATGGTGGTATAGTTGGTGGAGTTTTTATGTTCATCTCTCTCATAGTGGCAACTAGGAGAACAATGTTTTGAATCAAGTTTTCAATCTCTGCTTGCACCATTGTATCAGAACTTACCTCATAAAATCCTTGACGTTTAGAGGAATTTTTACTCCTTGTAGAAAATTGTTGAGAATCTTCACTTAATTCTTCAAACAATTTCATAGCCTCTTCACTACTTTTTCTCATCAACTTCCCATTGCAAGCCGAATCGACCTTCATCCTTTTGAACTCATTTAAGCCCTCATAGAAGTGCAAAACAATGTCATCATTGTGCAAATTTTTTGTTACCGACGGGCTAAACGGATCTCAAAATCTTTCAAAGCTTCATAAAATAAATCACCATCTTTTTGCTAAAATTTTTGCATCTCTTTAACGAGTTGCTTAGTTCTATGAGCCAAAAAAAATTCTCTCAAAAATTTTGCAGCCATTTGTTCTCATGTACCAATGGAAGCTGCTTCAATAGAGTTGTACCACATATTGACTCCTTCTCTCAATGTAAATGGAAATAACACGAGCTTCGAATTATCAGATGTAATTTCAATCATGTTTTGTGTTCGACATAGATCAGTAACGACTTACAAGTGTTGGTGAGGACCTTCATCCAACCGTCTGTCATAGTGAGGCACAGAATTTAGCAACTGAGGTGATAAAATGAAAGTAGCCCCTCTGTGGTACGTTTAATCGGGAATAATGTAAACAATAAACAAGAATGTGACATGTACAATGGTACACAAGAGGATTCAGTGATTACATTCAGATTAAAATAATTAATTTAAATAAATATATGTGAGTCAATAAGAAAGAAAGCAAGGTGATTATAGTTTGATACTAAGATCTGACTCATTAAGTGTTAAAAAAGTCTCTCTCTCTGTAGCGCTCTAAAGTGCCATCAAAGGGTTTGTGCGAGTCTCTCGACCGTTGGTAGGGGAGGGTGAGTGGATCTTGTTTTAGGCAGGGGATTTTCATGTTATGGAGGAAATATCTACAAAGTGGAGTTCATTCTCTTTAACAGATGTAGAGGGGGAAGCGATTCAAGCGCAGGGTATGAATCTAAATGAAAAGAGTTCAATCACGGGATGCTGTGTAATCGAAAAGGTTTGTCTGGACCGTTTAATAGGAAGGAAGGCTTTGGTGAACAAAATGTGAGCGATCTGGCGCTTGTCGGAGGACCATTCCTTTTTGGAGATGGGGAAAAATGTATTGCTAATTAAATTTCTCTATCTGAGTGATAAGGTTAAAGTCATGGCAGGGTGTCCATGGCTGTTTGACCATAGCTTGTTGGTGTTGAAGGAGGTGGATCCCTCCAATCCGATGGGAGAGGTACTTTTTGAGTCAGAGGCTATCTGGGTGCAAATACATGGGTTACCCCTCATGGCTATGAATGCCCAAGTAGGAGAACAGGTGGGTCGGCGTCGGGAGTAGTGGAGGATATTGATGTGAACAGCAAAGGTATGGGATGGGGCTATTTCCTTTGGGTGAAGGTTAGGCTTAAACTCACAAATCCTCTAGTAAGGGGTAGGGTTCTCAAGCTTGCATTGAAAGACTATATGATTGGATTCTTGTATGAAAACCTCCCCCAATTTTGCTTTAAATGTGGGTGAATAGTCCACCTATCTGCTTTATATCCCATAGTTCCCACTTCTCGGTTGCACAAGCCCAAGGGAGAAGAAAAGTATAGTGTATGGTTGCGGGTGACTCGTTTCACCGAAGTAGACCACGACTGGATCGCACTAGTGGGAAAAGGGGAAACACTTATGTGACACCACCTAATGAGAAGAACAGGGAATCGGGGGACTCGGCTTATGGAGAAAACAACGACGATGAAATTATTCCCCAAGGGAATGTTTCTCTCCCTTAAAATGACCTGGCTACTTGTTCAGGGTCTAAAATAGACTACAAAGATGAGATGAGATTTATTCTAACATCAAAAGGTGTGATAATTTGGGAGCCCATCTTAGAAGGACTTGGCAGTGAAAGGGAGTTAACCCCGGTGGTGGTAGGACATGATGGTCCAAGTAGTTTTGACATAGAGATGGACGCGGTCTACGAGGTAGCTAGAAAGTGGAAACGTCAGGTTAGGGAGAATCAGGGAAATGATCCTAGTCAAGCGGTTGGAGAAAAAAGAAAAGCAGATGAGGGTGCCTAGGGCCACAATGACAAGAAAAGGGAAACATGAGGAGCAAGGGGATATCCTTTCTGATGATAATGAGGCAGTGGTTGGGGTCCAGCCCTGCCTGACATTATGAAAACTTTAATTTGGAATTGTCGGGGGATTGGGAACCAATCGACAATCCGAGAGCTTCATCATTTGGTCAAATTAAAGTGTCCTAGTTTTTGTTTTCTCATGGAAACAAAAACTCATTCTGCTTATGCTCAGAACTTTCGAGGCAAGCTGGGATTTCATCATACATTTGCGATTGACTCAAACGATAGAAGTGGTGGTCTTTTGCTACTTTGGAGGAATGATATTACGGTTTCTCTTAAAAATTATTCTAAATTTCATATAAGTGTTCTAATTGGGGACAAGGTAGGGGGTGAGCCGTGGCTCTTTACCATGTTCTATCGTCGCCCTAATAGTTCCCTTCGTGATCAATCATGGAAGCTCCTTAGGTAGATTGTTCCCTCTCCTAATATAGCATGGGTTTGTGCTGGGGACTTGAATGCTATCTCTTCTCTCCTACAGAAGAAGGGAGAAAGTATGAATATTGGCAAACAAATAGAAGATTTTAATTTTGCCTTGAGTGATGCGTGTCTGTTTGATCTTGGCTTTCGGGGACTGAAGTATACTTGGAGTAATAGGAGAGTTTGCCCGGAATCTTTATGTAACACCCCGAGTCATAGAATAACTTACGCGATAAAGGCAAAGTGACATAAGTGGTATTCATGATGATTTCTAGTGTGTGCAATGGTATATGTTAAATAGGATCAGAATATGTTCATGAATCGTATATGAGAAATAAAAATTATGGGGATAGGAATTATAAAAATTAGAGTTAAAATGAATTACCATGAATTTTGGGAACAAAAGTTAGAATAGGAAAATAATTCCTACGTAATGACAAATCTGTAAATAAAGGTGGGTGGCACGAGTAATTAGATAGAAGGTTAGAGGGCAAAAAGGCAAAAGATTTAAAATAAAGTTAAATAAATATATATAGTTATTCTAGCACCCGAACTAAAGAAAAACTTAAGTTTAAAACTAATGAAGGTCACGTGGAAGCCAACGACGACGATATAATGATGAATTAGTACATTAATACCGAGTCTACAAATAACTTTACATGGAGTGTAAAATGTTAGTAATATTATTTAATATTTATCAAGGGTGCAATGTGGACTCGATGATTTTCTTTGAGATACATGAAATTGTAAAACGGTAGATTCAAAGGGATGTTAAGGGAATTTAGGAAGAAGAAGAGGGGCAGAAAGGTCAAGTAAAAGAAAAGAAATACAAATAAAATGAAATACAAATTAAAGAAAAGGAAGCACGCATCACGAGGGAGGAAGAAAACCCTA
The DNA here is from genome assembly GCA_963580455.1 of Euonymus europaeus. Lineage (NCBI taxonomy): Eukaryota > Viridiplantae > Streptophyta > Magnoliopsida > Celastrales > Celastraceae > Euonymus > Euonymus europaeus. The sequence goes on from OY756965.1 coordinate 13,417,268, forward strand.
GAGACGCCGAAGGTGACGGAGTCGGAGGGGTGACCGGAGAGAAAAGGTGGTGGAAATCGACAAAGCCGGTGCGAGAAGGACGACGTGGACGAGAGGAACTCAACGCTGCCAATTTCGGATTGAACGGAGGTAGTCTTGGCTGTCAACGGAGGAGTTGAGGACGCGCGGCACCGTGAGCTTTGGACCGTCGATATGCCGTTTTCCGGACGCCGTTCAGGTATTGGAAACCACCGATAGACTCGTCTGGAGGAGCGCTTCTCGGTTATGGCAACGGTGACTGTCAGCGCGCCTCTTACCGGCGTGACCCGTCAACTCTGGAGTTCGGGCATGTTGACCCGCGTTCAGGGAAATCGGGTCGACCTGACCCGGTTAGATATTATTTTAAATAATGAATAAATTAAGATTAGTTAAGGGTAAGATAATTGTTTAAGTTATTTATATTAAATTAATGGTATAAGTAAAATAAATTGATTAAAAGATATTGACTAAAATATGAATTAAAGATAATGTAATAACAAATGATGATGTATATTGTAGGGGTTTCAGAAATTAACCTATTTAACTGAATGGTCGGTATTCGTGGGAGTATATCAAGGTAAGTGATACTCACCTGTGTCACGGAATTGCATGTTGACTAATTGCTAATTTTACAATTTCTGTATGTGTATGTGTATGTATATGTATAAGGTATGTGTGTATATATATATATATGTATGTATATATGTTGTATGATTAATTTGTTGTAATGAGATTGATATTGTTATAATGATAGTTGTATGGACTCTGTAGATTATAGACATCATCTTGATTGCGGTGATTTAAGTACTGGTTGATTGTGAACTGCCATGTGATGAAATGTATATATATATTAATGTAAGGTTGTACTGATGATGATGAGTTATCCGTGAATGGTGAACTGTTAAGTGATGATTATTTAGATATATCAGTTAATAGTTGTATTGCATGAGACATAACATATCATGGCATACATGACACAAGCATTTAAGGAAAAAGAAAGTGTCGCAACCGAAATCACGACGCGTACCGGCGCTATTTGAGAAAAAGATGTGTAAAATGTGAAAAAATGTAAGAGTCGCCACCAATTGATTATAGTGCAATTGGACACTAAATGTTAGGTCTGCAAACCAAAGAAAATGGGTAAGGGGGTCTATTGAGTGTGGGGAAGGTGTTAGGCACCCCACAACTCCCTAGTCGGTTGCCTTTTAAATTGTTTATGTCTTTCCTTAAAAATGTTTTATAAATGTTTCAAATTGTTTTAATGAATATTTCATGTGTCCGAAAAATATTTAAATGGATGGAAGAAAACTCCACTAATTTTGAATAAATGTTAAAATAATTTATAAGTGATAATGTAATTAAAATTTTGGGTTAAGAGGAGAAAAATTGAAAAGTTTGCTTTATTATTTATGAAATATATTCCTTAAAAATAGTTCATTTAAAGAAACCAATACTTTGATATTCTCTAAACAAGATTGGATGTTTGAAGAAAATGTCTCGAGAAACCAATACTTTGATATTCTCTAAACATGATTGGATGTTGGACAAAAATGTCTCGAGAAACCAATACTTTGATATTCTCTAAACAAGATCGGATGGTTGAAGGAAATGTCTCGAGAAACCAATACTTTGATATTCTCTAAACATGATTGGAGTGTTTAAAATGGATGTTTGACAAAAATGTCACGAGAAACCAATACTTTGATATTCTCGATATTGTTGGATGTTTGACGAGTTGAATACGTTAACTTTATTAATTGCATAATTTCAATTGCTTTTGGAAATATTTTGGAACATAAATCATAAACATGCATATAAATTTAATCTAATTAATGTTTACACTATCTTTACTATTTTATTATATTATTACATTACTTAGACCTATAAAAAAACCTAAAATCAATCAACAGACCCAAATACAATTAAACCTATCATGGCCCATAAGCCTCTTAAAATAAATAATACATATAAAACTAATCTAGTCCAGGCCAAATAAAACATCAAATGAAAGCCCAACATACAAAGCACTTAACTAAACAAACACTTAAACCCGGCCCAACAAACCCAAAGAATTATCAATACACAACCCAGCTCAATTCTACGCAATACTAACACAACTAAACCGGCCCAACATCCATAAATTTACCACCGCCCCAACATCCTAACAAATCTACCACCGGCCCAACATCCATAAATCTACCACCGGCCCAACATCCATAAACCTACCACCGGCCCAACAGCCACTACTGTTCATCGTCTTCCTCATTAGCCAGCACCACCGCCGCCGGTAGTCTTCCTTGCCATTCGACCTGCAACTAAACCAGAGCAACGCAAAACCCAAAGAAAAACGAAGCACATACAGATACAAACAGGAATCAACAAAAAAATTCGAACAATCTGTACAAATTGTAATATGTATGATCGGAAAACCAAAAATCAAAAATAATGAAAAGAAAATTGAAACTAAATTCTTAAGGATCAAGATTACCTCCGGCTTCCCTTCCAGATTCTTCCAGAAATCCTGCTCCTCCTTCCAACTTCCTTTTGCTCTCTCGGATCTTCTTCCCTCTTCCAAATCTTCTCAAAAACTCTCGGTCTCCTCTCTGATTTTCCCTTCCGGATCTCCCAAAAACTCTCTCCAAAAACTCACCGGTTTTTCTCTCAGTAAAATTCTCCCATTTTATCTCGAAAAACAACTCAAAAATTCATCCCAAAACTTCTCAATCTCTTAGTTTTCACTCTCCAATTCCTCCCAAAATCACTCTGAAACTCTCCGATTTTTCTCCTTTGTAAAACACTTCCCCCCCCCCCCAGCTTTGTCCGGCGCACCTTTTATAGCCTTAAACCAGTGCTCTCCAGCTCCTTATCCTCCACCATCTCCATTATCTTTGCTTTTCCTTCCCACTACCTCTCTGTCTCCCACTTTCTCTCTCTCTCTGGTGCGTTCTCTCCCTCTCTTCCCCTTGCTCTTTGTCGTTTCTGCCTTCTCTCTCTCTCCAACAGCCGGCGTTTTCCTTTTTGAGAGATACGGCTTGATTGGTAAGCTTAGGGTTAGTTTAGGTGGCTTAGGGTTTGGGTAAGTTAGATTTTGGGGCCGGGCCGGGCCAGGTGAGTATTTGGGTGATGGGCTTAATTGGGTAATGGGCTTAATTTGGGTAGGTTCAATCTTGGGCTTAAGTTTGTATAATTGGGTTAAATTTTAGACAAATTTAGGTTGCTTGCTTCTTATTTATTATTTTCTTCTTTTCAATTTTTTTTATATTTTTTATTTTTAAAATCGAAACTTCCCGGACAAAAATGGGGTAGTACATCTTCCCCCCTTTGTGTGACTTTACATCGTAAATGACGCACAAAGGAGTAGTAAGCTGATTTTTGTACCTCTCGAGATGAGTAATGAAAATGCACGGGATCACTGTAGCCATCCTCGGCTTGGCTAACAAGTAAAAATAAAATTGCACGGGATCATTGTAGCCATCCCCTGCTTGGCTGAAATTTTGAAGAATAAATATTTTTGAATTTTTTTTTTGAATTTTGTATGTACATAAAGAAATTTGCACTTGGCTGAATTTTGAATGAATTAGATTTTCTTTGAATTTTGAATTTTATATTTACACACAGAAATTTGCACAGGATCATGTAGCCACTCTTGGCTTGGCTAGATTTGGAATGAATGAAAATTGCTCGGGATCACTGTTGTCATCTCCGGCTTGGCTAAAAATTTGAAAGAATTTGACTCTAAATTTTGTATTTACAAAAATAAATTTGCACAGGACCATGTAGCCACTCCTGGCTTGGCTAAATTTTGAATGAATTGGATTTTCTTTGAATTTTGAATTTTTATTTATTTTACATTTACACAAATATTTACAGGGAATTTTTGTAACATGGGCTGGACTTGGGTAAATAGTACAATCACTGTAAAATTCTCAATTGGGCCTGTCCACATTCGCGACCACATTCAACAGTTGCTCCCACCTTTGTCGTCTGGCCTCCGATTGATGCTTCTGAGCTAGTGTTTCCTGAGTGTGGTCAGGTGATGGTGGTTTAGCAGCAGACCGGGATGTTTCTCCTAGTACTGGAACTTGAGACCGTGATGCTTGTAGTCTCTTTGCAGTAGTGGCCATTTTGTTAATACTCTTCCGCCAGTTATTTTTCTGCAAAGTAATTACTGGATAAAGTAGGGGAATTTGGCTTAGAGGACGACGAATGTGTTTGCTCAAAACTGGTGGTGGTGACCAATGGGGCAGAGGTTGTGCCGGACAGCATCGTCCAGCAACCACATATTCGATGGCAAATATGAGCGACGTGTAGCCTTTACCTTCTCATCGATCTGTCCTCCACACATGTCATCAATTATCTCTTCCTTAGAGACAGACACCGGTGCTTTGAAACCAGTAGCCACTTCGTAAGAAGGGGGATACCCTAGGCATTCGCATATGTCCGTCGTGGTGAATTGAAATTTTATACCGATTATTTCCACCTAATAAACCGGTTGTGATTCGGTTCTCCCACTCGGTGGTAACATTTCTAAAGTTTTGTAGAAAGCACGAACTATACGAGGATACACTGATAAATCACCCTCAGGATCAGGGCTAATCAGAAATAGCATAGAGTGATCCTGGAGGTATTTCATAGCCCAGCGGGCGTTGGAATCTCTAAGAATATGAAAGTCAAATCGTCGCTCTGGAATGATTTTTGCTTTAGCAAACGATACAATCGTTTGTGAGCGAGGAGATAGATTATCGTCCATTCGAAATGTGGAAAGATGGTATATTTGAAAAGGTTAGGGAAATGGATGTGCGACGATTCGAAAAAAAATCAAGAATGGTGACAAAATGATGGTGAAGGTAGTTGGAAAAGAAAAATGAACAGATTCAACAACGAAGATGTGCAGCTTTAGAAGAGAAAGAAAGAAGATTGGGCCAGAGCAGACAGAACATTACAGGCAAACTGCGAGTCTTTCAAGGGACAATGGAAAAAATTGGAATTTCACATGGCGGGAAAACGTCGTCTCATGAGAAAATGAAAGATGTGACCGGTCACATCATTGTCGAGAAGTTATTTGAATATCATGATCAGGCACGGTGGAGGTGATAGAGAAATGTTGACTCCTCGATGAACGCAAAATTATTTGGCCAGAAAAGACAAAAAATGTAAAGAACAGTCCAAAACTTTCAAAAATGCGCCGAAAGTCAGGGTCACGTCTGTCTTCCCCCTTTTCTTTTTGTTTGCTTTTTATGTTTTTAAATTTTTTTCAGTGGATGCGTACGAGTGACAAGACGTAAATATGGATTGAAAGAATTGATCTGCGTTTATAGGATATGTTATTCAGAACCTGATTTGAGAAAAATGACACCTTCAAAATTATACCTTTCGAATAAACTTGCAACAACACACAAAGAATATGCAATGATGATGTATGCAATGAACCACTTTTATGAATAAAGAATGCACGACTTTTCAAAGACCTTGTCATTCCTAAACACGCGTGCAATTGCGGATCCCTAGAGCAGTATGTTTCTTTATAGGGATTGTCCTTATTACTCAAAAAAAGTCTTCACTAAAGGATAAAAATTCCATGCACTCAAAAAACCAACTTTTGTACAATTTTCAAATTTTATATGTACAAACATTTCTGATTTCAACAGTTCATGTTCACTAAAACGTCTTTTGTTTATTTTAATTTTCAAATTTTATAATCAGGATCGTCCCTCTTCTGATAATACTTGCTTCGATCACATGTTTATTCATCAGGTCTTTTTCAGCTTAGGGTACCAAAATCTATCAATTCTTTCTCCAAAAGCAATATCCTAATGCAGTCATAAAATTCACTGTCAAGACTTCAATCAATGATAAATTCAATAGTACGACTAAGCATGCCAAGAATGAGAAATTTTTGGGATATGGAATCAGAATATGGAAATGGAAGGAATGAGTAGCAAAGCCGAAGAATGGATAACCTCATGATATTTAAAAAAAATGAATGGTAATCAAGGAATTCTTTTAGAGTAAGATATATACAGAAAGAGAAAGAAGGAAAAGAAAGAAAAGATAAATTGAAATTCCCCAAGATGAAATTTTTGGGATATGGAATCAGAATATGGAAATGGAAGGAACGAGTAGCAAAGCCGAAGAATGGATAACCTCATGATATTTAAAAAAAATGAATGGTAATCAAGGAATTCTTTTAGAGTAAGATATATACAGAAAGAGAAAGAAGGAAAAGAAAGAAAAGATAAATCGAAATTCCCCAAGATGACATATGTGATAAATCAAAGATTGTGCCAAAATTTCCCCTGTTTTGGTGTGTACCCAATTAACAGTAGTCAAATCCATAGCCCATGAAGTGGTTTCTGAACCCAAAATATTTGTCTTCAAACTCCTTCTTCTGTATGATTTATCCCCGATGAAATTGTAATAACAAGAACGTCGCACCCAAAACTGCCACAGTTTTGGTGCGTATGCTATTAACTGTCATGAAGCCTGAACTTCTCATGTCTGCCAACCAAAATTTCTTTGTCAAGATAATAGAAACATCGCACCCAAAACTTCCTCAATTTTGATGCGTGTGTAATTAACTGTCATGAAGCCGGAACTTTCCATGTCTGCCAACCTAACTTCTTTGCCAAGCTATCAAAAATGTCGCTCCCAAAACTACCCCAGTTTTGGAGCGTGACCCATTCACTGTTATTCAATCTAAACACCATGAATCTGATTCATCCATATCAATTTGAGACAAAGTACTGACCAAATCAACACCGCTCATTGATGCAACAGGTTATGTCCCATCAATTCCTATTCAAGTAACCATGTGCAGCCTGAATTAAAAGCGCATGCCTTTTACTTTTCTTTTTTCCTTTTTCCTTTTCTTTTCTTTTTTTTAGAGCGTCATTTTTGACTTTTACTCTAGCATTTTGCTTTTTTACAAACCCTAATTTTTGCAAAGAATGCCTTTTCAGGTTTTCACTCAAGCGGGTTGTTTTTTTTTAGAGCGTCATTTCTGACTTACTCTAGCATTTTGCTATTTTACAAACCCTAATTTTTGCCAAGAATGCCTTTTCAGGTTTTCACTCAAGCGGGGGGTTTTTTTTTTTACCTCTCGAATGAATAACTGTACCATCACGATGGTAACTTTTATACCACTCAAGGATCAAGTCAATCGTAATTATTCAAATACTTTCATTGAAAATAACAAGCAAGAAGGGACTGACACGGAGTAAACTTATTAGAACATATTAGCTAACTCTCCATAAACAACAACAGTACAAGGCTCACAATGTTCAACATTTAATGAAATGATGGAAAATAAAAATTCTCTGATTGGAATCCTGGGTTTTCATGATTTTTTAGAGGATAAAGATCCTGTTGTTGGACTAGTGAAATTTGAAACTGCATGTTATGCACTCCAAAGTTGCTGGCCAGCTGATTGTGCATCTGATCTATGGTCCCATTGGAGCCTGTAATATGTGCAATTAACTGATCAATACTTTTAGATAGGTAATCCAGACGTGCCTCAATCTGCATCATCCTTTCAGCTATAGCCATGGTTCCTGATGAACTGGAATAATGAACAGTAGAAGATCCAATCTCTGGATGAGCATCAACAATCTCATCATCTTTGTAACGATTGATTATCCTATGATCAATCACTTGTCGGGGATACTGCACCTCTTCATGCGATTCCCAATGAACCCCAGCTCTCATACATAATGTACTAATCAGAGAAGGGAGACAAAGCCCTATAGTTGTTGTAGCATGAAGGCTGTGGATAATAGACTTGTGTAAAACTTTCCCGACATCAATCGATTTTCCAGACAAAATAGAATAAAGCAACAATGCTCTATCTTTGGAAACATCAACTGAATGAGTACTAGGCATGAGTTTCGCCCAAATAAAACGTATCCAAGCCTTGTTGTTCCTGGTCATAGCTGCTGCAGGGAATGAGACTCCCACCCCTCTAAATTTCTTCCAGCGCCTGGTTTACATATTGTACGAATTACTACATCCATATCAACATCAGATTCTAGCAACTTAGAAAAATCATCGTTGACAAAGTTTTGAAGATTGTAAACGTCATTAATGGTTTGGCTATCAAATGAAACTCTCGCACCTCGAACATTTATCTGTTCATATCCTACCATTGCATTGGCATAAAATTCTCTTACCAACTGAACAACTGCAGGTTTTGGCTGTGCAACGAGCTTCTCCCAACCTCGCTCAGCAATTATTCTAGCAATAGTGGGCTCCGTTGTATAAACAACCTGGATGCCTCTCTCCGGGATAATATTTCGCACACCAACTGATCGTTGGTATCTCTCAAATGCTTCCTGACTCACAAAGAGATTTTCATCATATATCTGAAGAGATTGTGTGCGTTGTCTTTTGGAAGCCATAACGTGTATCAGAAAGAAACTCAACTAAAGGAGCGAAGGATTTCTCAAAGAGAGAAAGGTAGTGAGTTGTCCACTTGGTGAAGAGCTTCAGACTGGGTATTCAAGTAATATAACGGAAAAGAACTTGGCAATTAGCTTTTTTTTAATAACTCGGGTGGACAACAACATAAAATATCGTGATGTCAATTACATCATGAGCCTCGTGTCGGGAAATAATTGATAGTAGGCTGTAGAAATTTGAAAAATAAGCCTGAATCACATAATGGTGATATGACACTGCTTTTTACAATATGGGCATGAACTTGATTGCCGATGGTGACCAGTGAAAGTGAACGTTGACCTCTATAATCGGTGACAAGTTATCAACCGCTCATTCTGCCAAACAAACTAATACCGTTGTACAACATAACATTTGTCATTTTCAATCATCCCCACAACAGATGGCTTCTCAAAAAGTGTACTTGAGTGACTCCATTCTCGAATGAAATATCCAAGCCAATCTAACGATATCTCAAATTCAGTCTTAGTGCCAGAGGAAGATTCAACATTGTCATTGGTGAGTACACCCAAAAAGGTTTTATTAGGCTCATCTTCTTCATTATCATCAATTTCAATCTTGTTGGATGGAATGATTAAGATTTAACATTTGAAGAATGAGAGCGAATTCATGCAGAAATTTGGAATATGGATTTTTATTTCATAAGGGACATAATGGAAATATGCAAATTTCGTACTATAAAACTCCATGAAATCAAAGTCACGATAGAACATAGATGGTGGTGCACTTTGGAGATTACTCTTGTTGACAATTGATATGAGATTGGAAATCCCCAAACTGATCCAGTTAAAGATCAATACACGATTGGTCGAGAAATGACATAACAAGGATTAGCAGTAGAGTTCAGATCCTTTTCCATAATAGTAACATGAAACTCGTTAAATTGCTCACATGGGTTCCCAAATATTCCTCTAGCATGATGCATTCAAATTTGTCCAACCCTAAGATTAAGAATTATTTTCCTCGAAATTGCCCCAATATTGGGCCGATTGACATTTTTTAGAAAAAACATAAAGTTGTCATAAAATCAATTGATGGATTTTCTCTAAATTATTATGGATGCAAATGTCATGAATAATGTGTATGAAAGGTATATATGAACATGTGTGAATAGTTAATGAACATGCAAATAATGAGCAAGTGTATATATACAAGTAGTAAGTAAAGTTAAGAATAGAAGTATTTCTTGTGATTCTTAATCAGGGTCAAGTTCCTACAAACTTTTAAAGGTCTTGAACCGGATCTAGGGGTTATCTAATGTGCATATGGGTGGCATATCTAACTATAACACAATTGCACGAGAGGCCACTGGATCATGTGACTTTTGATCCATACTTGGATAACAAAAATCCACCCCTTAATACTTTAAGAGGACGTCGATCCAGGAGAGTGTCTTCCCCCACCTACACAGGGAAGTAAATCCCAAAAAGGTGGTAGATCAACCCTCACTAATTCCAGGGAAAACTCGGGCACAAAGTTATGTTTTTATCAAAGAAAATAAAAAGTTGGGATTACGTTTGGCCATGTTATACATTTTACTATTTCTTTTTATTTTTGTTGGGTCATCTCATCATGAGCATCATCATTCCTATCTTTCCCAATCTTTCACATATTGGCCAAATCTTTCTCTCCACCTTTATCTGAAAAATTCTTTCATCAATTTCCATTTACAAATTATTCTGCTGTTCCCAGTCTTGCGCCATTCTTTCTTTTGTCATCAAATATACATTCTTTCCTCCTTCACTTGAATCGGACTATTATTCAAATTTCCACATCCCTCACGTCCTTTTGACTTCTCCATGCTTCCTTACAGTTGTATCCGCTAAGTATCTCTCAAATCCTCGCGAAGAGTAATGTCCTAATGCATGTATTATGCTTCTTGTATGACATCACTTCAATTTCAAATAAATCAATAGTATGGCGACATTCATATGATATGCAAATTTATAAGGAGATGTGAATAGGAATGCAGATGTTAATGAAAGTGAAGATGAATAAAGAAGCCATGGATGAGAAAAAGTTGGGGGTATCTTATTAGGATTGAGTATGTGATAGAGAACATTGGTCATATATGTACATAATACATTGGGAAGAAAGGTAGAAAGAAATGGAGAACACGGTACTTCGCGAATATATGGGTTGTATGAGACAACATTTTTACAGGACATAAATGTAACAACTCTGATTCTAACGCAAAAACTGCCCCAATTTTGGTGTACACTCATTTCACAATTGTTGAACCTGACTTTCTCACTGAGGCTGACTTCTCCCAAACCCCACTAATAACTCTGGTCGTGCAATTCTTCTATGTACTTTTCATCATTCTTCCAACCAAAACATTCCTCCAAACTCCCTTCAATAATTCCATCTTAATCTCATTGTTACTCTAATTTTGCCTGGACCGCCTTTTCAAATTTTCAATCCAGCGAGCCCCCTTTTTTTATGAGTAATACCTTTTGACTGCATAAGCATTTACTGGCTGAAGCAAATCTTCCCCATCCATTCTAGTCAATATCAATGTCCCTCCTTCAAAAGCTTTCTTAACCACCTATGGTCCTTCATAATTTGGAGTCCATTTACCTCGGTGATCTTTTTGAGGCGGCAAAATCATTTTTAAAACTAAATCTCCCTCTCTGAAGTAACAAGGTTGAACTCTTTTATCATATGCTTTTTCCAATCTTCTTTGATACAATTTTCCCTTAAAGATCGTTTGTAATCTTCGCTCTTCAATCAAATTCAATTGTTCGTACATATTTTGACCTATTTCTTTTCTGTTTCAGTTCCCAAATTCACCACTTCAGTTTTTTCGAGGTATGGTTGTATTATCCTTTCTTCTTGATTGATCTGTCTCATTATTTCAAGTAAAATTTATACTTTTTCCTCAGTTTCATAGTCAGATTCAACATTGTTAATAGGTGCATCAAAATCTGGTTTGTTAAGTTCGTCTTCTTTGTTATCATCATTTTCAGTCCTGTTAAAGAATTGAATGAGAGTGGAATTGAAACGGAGAACTAATGAATAGACAATTTGGAACAAAGGTGATTAAATATGGATAACTATTGCACAAATCTTTTATTTCTTGAAGGGAAAATGTTGCTAAATTGAAAACATGCAAACGCCACGCTATAAAATTTATTTGAAATAAAAGCAAGTATGCTCATTACACAATATCCAAATGAAAACCATGAGTTAGGTTATCAATGGTAATGCACTCGAAATTACTCTTGCAAGTCTCTGAGAGATACTGGGAATTCCAAGCTGGTCCAGTTGCTAAGGCAAAATCCCGGAGGGCATGAGATAACGAAATTGGATGCAGTGACCAAGCTTTGCTCTTCCTCCACAGCAGGAATGTGAAACTGATCAAACAGATTTGTCAAACTTATCCCAACTTGATCAATTGAACTTTTATAAGGTAGTTTTTTAATCTTCCCAAAAACTGCCCCAGTATCAATCATTCTTATCTTATTCTGCATCCCTCCATAGATAAATGTGTCATAAAGCCAAGGGGGTAATTCACTTTGAACTGCCCATATTCTGAACTTCCTCCCCCATAACTCCAACAGGATCCACTATATTAATATGATCAATGTGAGCGCGAGCATTGGATGGTAGAGCTCTAGTTGGAGGGACATATGCTTGGTTTGACAGTGGAGCATACTGTGGCTGATGTGATTCCGGTAAAGATTGACCGTGAATAGGAGTGAACCCTGGAGGATAAGGTGGTGTAGCATGGTCAGTGGTATTCTCTGGGCCCATAGGAAGCTCTGAACTTCATGCCGTTTCTTTCCCTTTTACTAACAGAGCTACATTTTGAGTCAATAAGGCAATCTGCTCCTTTAGCTCTGCTATTTCTTGATTTGGACCCTCTCTTTCTTGTTCCATTCTCTTGGATAGCCTTAGCTGTAGGCGGGTCTGATAGGGATGATGATGCTTTTCTTATGCTATTTTGCTTATATTTTCTCTATTCTGTTCACTGTAAAGAAAAATATTAGTTTCAATTTTATTATCCTCTTTTATGGTATGCATGAATTTGATCATTATTTGTGCCAGACCTAATAAATCTTTGTAATTTAAGAAGATAATAATAGCAGAAATCATTTCATTAAAAGTACTTGTAAATCAAAAGTTTACATTTGTTCTTCATCAATTATTTCAACTACATTGGAATTTAGGACATGTAAAACAAACCATAACTTGAATATGCACAATTATGTACAATTAAGATAATCGTAAGAGAGTATACAAATTATGTACAAATAAACTGTTAGAAATAAGGATGCCCTTGTTGTTCCTAGTTTGATGGAAAAATCCTAACATGTCTGGAGGTCTAATGTGCATTCGGGTTGTGTATCTAAACTAAAACGCATCTACGCGAGAGGTTTACTGGATTATGTGACTTTTGATCCATATTTGGACAACAAAAAGTCCATCCCTTAATACTTTAAGAGGACGTCAATCTAGGAGAGTGTCTTCCACCACCTACACAGGGAAGTAAATCCCAAAAAGGTGGTAGGTCCTCACTAATCATAAGGAGTGTCGCAACTGAAATCACGACGCGTACCGGCGCTATTTGAGAAAAAGATGTGTAAAATGTGAAAAACTGTAAGAGTCGCCACCAATTGATTATAGTGCAATTGGACACTAAATGTTAGGTCTGCGAACCAAAGAAAATGGGTAAGGGGGTCTATTGAGTGTGGGGAAGGTGTTAGGAACCCCACAACTCCCTAGTCGGTTGCCTTTTAAATTGTTTATGCCTTTTCTTAAAAATGTTTTATAAATGTTTCAAATTGTTTTAATGAATATTTCATGTGTCCGAAAAATATTTAAATGGATGGAAGAAAACTCCATTAATTTTGAATAAATGTTAAAATAATTTATAAGTGATAATGTAATTAAAATTTTGGGTTAAGAGGAGAAAAATTGAAAAGTTTGCTTTATTATTTATGAAATATATTCCTTAAAAATAGATCATTTAAAGAAACCAATACTTTGATATTCTCTAAACAAGATTGGATGTTTGAAGGAAATGTCTCGAGAAACCAATACTTTGATATTCTCTAAACAAGATCGGATGGTTGAAGGAAATGTCTCGAGAAACCAATACTTTGATATTCTCTAAACAAGGTTGGATGTTTGACGGAAATGTCTCGAGAAACCAATACTTTGATATTCTCGAAATTGTTGGAAAGAAATGTCTTGAGAAACCAATACTTTGATATTCTCTAAACATGATTGGAGTGTTTAAAATGGATGTTTGACAAAAATGCCACGAGAAACCAATACTTTGATATTCTCGATATTGTTGGATGTTTGACGAGTTGAATACGTTAACTTTATTAATCGCATAATTTCAATTGCTTTTGGAAATATTTTGGAACATAAATCATAAACATGCATATAAATTTAATCTAATTAATATTTACACTATCTTTACTATTTTATTATATTATTACATTACTTAGACCTATAAAAAAACCTAAAATCAATCAACATACCCAAATACAATTAAACCCATCATGGCCCATAAGCCTCTTAAAATAAATAATACATATAAAACTAATCTAGTCCAGCCCAAATAAAACATCAAATGAATGCCCAACATACAAAGCACTTAACTAAACAAACACTTAAATCAGGCCCAACAAACCCAAAGAATTATCAATACACAACCCAGCTCAATTCTACCCAATACTAACACAACTAAACCGGCCCAACATCCATAAATTTACCACCGCCCCAACATCCTGACAAATCTATCACCAGCCCAACATCTATAAATCTACCACCGGCCCAACATCCATAAACCTACCACCGGCCCAACAGCCACTACTGTTCATCGTCTTCCTCCTTAGCCAGCACCACCGCCGCCGGTAGTCTTCCTTGCCATTCGACCTGCAACTAAACCAGAGCAACGTAAAAGCCAAAGAAAAACGAAGCACATACAGATACAAACAGGAATCAACAAAGAAATTCGAACAATCTGTACAAATTGTAATATGTATGATCGTAAAACCAAAAATCAAAAATATTGAAAAGAAAATTGAAACTAAATTCTTAAGGATCAAGATTACCTCCGGCTTCCCCTCTGCTTTTCCTTCCAGATTCTTCCAGAAATCCCGCTCCTCCTTCCAACTTCCTTTTGCTCTCCCGGATCTTCTTCCCTCTTCCAAATCTTCTCAAAAACTCTCGGTCTCCTCTCTGATTTTCCCTTCTGGATCTCCCAAAAACTCACCGGATTTTGAGTAGTGGGTTAAATGTTTTTGGTCGGTTATTTTAGTATACTTTTATTTTATTTTTATTTCTTTTCATTTTTATTATTTTTAAACAAAACAAACTTCCCGGACAAAAATGGGGTTCTACAGCTGCCCCTTTGTGTGACTTTACATCGTAAATGACGCGCAAAGGAGTAGAAAGCCGATTTTTGTACCACTTGAAACATGTAAAAATATACGGAATCTCCGTAGCCAACTCTGGCTTGGCGAAATTTGAAAAAAATTATATTGCTCGGGATCACTGTAGCCATCTTCGACTTGGCTGAAATTTTTATATTTGAATTTTGTCAAATTTTGTTTTTTTTTTGACATTTGCACAGGATCACTGTTGCCACTCCCGGCTTGGCTGACATGAAAAATAAGTCTAAGAGATACTGGGAATTCCAAGCTGGTCCAGTTGCTAAGGCAAAATCCCGGAGGGCGTGAGATAACGAAATTAGATGCAGTGACCAAGCTTTGCTCTTCCTCCACAGCAGGAATGTGAAACTGATCAAACAGATTTGTCAAACTTACCCCAACTTGATCAATTGAACTTTTACAAGGTAGTTTTTGAATCTTCCCAAAAACTGCCCCAGTATCAATCATTCTTATCTTATTCTGCATCCCTCCATAGATAAATGTGTCATAAAGCCAAGGGGGTAATTCACTTTGAATTTCTAACCTCTTTTCATGCTTTATAGTCCTCTTTGCCGGCTTCTCTTCTTGTATTCTGATCTTGTCAGCCCTAGTTGGTATGTAGCCTAAACCCCAACGCTCAGGGTGCTTTACCAATTCTATTGGCCTCTTGATCCTTTGCTGATTCTTTCCAAGGCCTTTTCCTGGGCAATACCCATTTTTTAACATAAACTTGGCAACATTTTTTACTGTCTTTGATAACTCCGGCTTCGCAGGATAACACCCATCCTTTGCGTAGGTAGCGCTAGCAATTTCAAAAGACTGAAAAGAACTTTCAACTCCAGTCATTGGAGCATCAATATGACCATCAGCAGACAAGCTAGCAACCATCCATTCGGACTGGCCCTTTACTATATAAACCCTTCCATTATGGGCGAACTTAAGCATCTGATGTAATGAGGATGGAACGACCCCCGCAGTATGGATCCAAGGTCGCCCCAACAAACAACTGTAAGTGGGAGAAATATCCATGACCACAAATGACACATTGAAAGTTATACTGGCCACCTCTAATGGTATCTCAATTTCTCCCATGACTTCCCTTCGAGTTCCGTCAAATGCCTTTACTATCATGGGTACTTCTTTAAGATAAGACTTGTCAATAGCCAATCTCTCGAAAGTTTCCTTAGGTAGAATATTAAGTGACGACCCATTATCTATCAAAATGCTTGCCAACTCCTTTCCGCGACACATAGCGGAAATATGCAGAGCTCTGTTATGCCCCATTCCTTCCGACGGAATTTCATCTTCAGTAAAAGACAATAAATGAGAAGCCAACACATTTCCCACAATGTTATCAAAGGCCTCTGTAGAAATTTTGTTAGGCACATAAGCCTGATTCAACATTCTCAACAAGACTTGCCTATGCGGTTCTGAGCTCATTATCAGTTCTAAGATCGAGATTTTTACTGGGGTCTTTTTTAGTTGATCTACTATCATGTATTCACTCTGTCGAATGATTTTTAAGAACTCTTGCACTTCTAAATCACTTACTGTTTGTTTTACATCATCTGGGAACGCGAAGAGGCCCTCAGTCGGAAGGGAAACTGATTCTTCCACTCCGAGTATGTTTTTTCCCTTCCTTTTGCGCTCTGCCTCAGAATCTACTGTTGGCTTTTCATCTGTCTTACTATAACATCTCCCACTCCTAGTCATCCTGCTAATACCAGAAACGTTGTCTACCCCTTCTCCTTTAATACTGCTAGTGCCTGCTTCATAGACCCAAGGTACCGCTTTATCACTCTTGTATAATGGATCTGCCATTGATTTTGATGAGGCAATTGGAGGCACATCTTCCACATAATATTGCAAGACAAATTGTGGTGTGGGGTTTGGTCTAGCATCTTGATAGTATCTTCCGACGACATTGACTTCTTTGGGTTGGATTTTTCCTTTTGGCAACGATATTCTCTTCAAGTCCATTAATTCTTGCACTTTTCCCCAAAAATCAACACAATTTTCAATGGCATGCCCCTTCTGTCCCTTATGATATTCACAAACCTTGATTGCATCATAGAGTTCATCTTCCTTGTCCGTGGTCATTGCACTTTTTCCAATCAAACCTTCTTCACTCAATATAGCAAATAAGCGACCCAAAGGCATTGATATTTCTGAAACCCATCTTTTGACATCACAGCATTCTTCTACAAGATTTACTCCCTCCTTCTCATGATTAGGCAAGGGATTATTATTGACATTTGGCTTATTGATTGCGCTTAGGTCAAGCCATTTTGCCTCCACCATCCCCTGTACTATCCTCTTAAATTGTAAACATGTCTCCGTTGAATGTCCTGGTGCACCTCCATGGTATAAACATGTCAAATCAGGGTTGTACCATGATGGATATGGAGGTAGGTGGATTCTTTCAGGAACTGGAGTGACTGCTCCTTGCGCTTGTAGCTTAGTAAAACATTCAGTGTAAGTCATCAGAATTGTATCAAATTGCTCAAAAGACCTTCGGGATCTAGGATTAGTCTTCCAGAAATTTGGGCGGGGGTTTTGGAAGGTATTTTGGCTGTTAGGGTATCGATTGAAATCAGTGTTTCGAGGAT
The DNA here is from genome assembly GCA_963580455.1 of Euonymus europaeus. Lineage (NCBI taxonomy): Eukaryota > Viridiplantae > Streptophyta > Magnoliopsida > Celastrales > Celastraceae > Euonymus > Euonymus europaeus. Next base: position 13,434,735 of record OY756965.1, read on the forward strand.
TCGGACGAGGGTTTTGGTCAGTGTTTGGGTGTTAAGGGTATTGATTAGGGGATGGAGCATTGTATTGGGGAAATAGGTGCTTGAGGGTTGGTTAAAGTATATTTCTGGATTTTGCAAATTAGGGGCACCATCCCTTGGTTGGTAATTTGAAGTAGATGACTTATAGACAACTGGTGGTGGAGTGAAACTCACGGAATGCACCTCTGTATTTTTCCTTTTGCCGGATTTTGAAACTTCCAGTTTTTCCAAACAAGGATTGTGCAAAGTCCCTCTTTTTATGGAACGTTCAACTCATTCACATGAATGTATGTTATCCGCCAGGTCATGGTGACCTCCTCCAGCCAGATTTGAAGTATAGGGCTCCTGAAGAGCGTCAATGAATGCATTCAATAGATCCTTTTCTGATAATGGTGGGATTATCTGGGCCGCTAAATCTCTCCATCGGTGAGCATATGCTCTGAAAGCCTCCCCTTCCTTCATCATAGTGTTTTGCAAGTCATAGATGGTAGGAACCTTCTCTTCATTATGTTTATATTGCTTCATAAACATTTCTGCCAAATCTTCCCAAGAAGAAATTGATGTAGGGTTGAGTGCATTGAACCACCTTTGAGCTGTTCCATCCAAGCTATCTTGAAAAAAGTGGACCATTACTTTCTCATTACCTGCGTAAGGCTGCATCCGTCTACAGTACATAGTCAAGTGATCCAACGGAACACCTGTGCCATTAAACAAGCTGAACTTTGGTAGGATGAAGTCATGAGGAATTTGTAAATTCTTTTCCAAACATAAACTTGATGGTTTCAAAGCATCAGACGTGCTGAACCCTTCCACGGCCCTCATTTGTTTTTCCAGTTTCTTAAAATCCTCAAAGGGAATACTGCCCATATTTTGAACTTCCTCCCCCATAACTCCAATAGGATCCACTATATTAATATGATCAATGTGAGTGTGAGCATTGGATGGTAGAGCTCCAGTTGGAGGGACATATGCTTGGTTTGACGGTGGAGCATACTGTGGCTGATGTAATGATTGACCGTGAATAGGAGTGAACACTGGAGGATAAGGTGGTGTAGCATGGTCAGTGGTATTCTCTGGGCCCATAGGAAGCTCTGAACTTCAATTTTATTATCCTCTTTTATGGTATGCATGAGTGTGATCATTATTTGTGCCAGACCTAATAAATCTTTGTAATTTAATAAGATAATAATAGCAGAAATCATTTCATTAAAAGTAAAGTAAATCAAAAGTTTACATTTGTTCTTCATCAATTATTTCAACTACATTGGAATTTAGGACATGTAAAATAAACCATAACTTGGATATGCACAATTATGTACAATTAAGATAATCGTAAGAGAGTATACAAATTATGTACAAATAAACTGTTAGAAATAAGGATGTCCTTGTTGTTCCTAGTTCGATGGAAAAATCCTAACATGTCTGGAGGTCTAATGTGCATTCGGGTTGTGTATCTAAACTAAAACGCGTCTACGCGAGAGGTTTACTGGATTATGTGACTTTTGATCCATACTTGGATAACAAAAAGTCCATCCCTTAATACTTTAAGAGGACGTCAATCCAGGAGAGTGTCTTCCTCCATCTACACAGGGAAGTAAATCCCAAAAAGGTGGTAGGTCAACCCTCACTAATCATAAGGAGAAACCCGGGTATAGGGTTACGTGTGTGTAATGAATAATGTATGTTCGAGGGCATAAAAATCAATAAACTATGATAAAAAAATAAAAAATAATTTTTTTTTAAGAAAGAGCATAAACATCAATATAAAGGCTCGACCCCTTCGGTAAAAACCTGGAATCCCCAGCAGAGTCGCCAATTGTCGCAACCGAAATGACGACGCGTACCGGCGCTATTTGAGAAAAAGATGTGAAAAATGTGAAAAAAATGTAAGAGTCGCCACCAATTGATTATAGTGCAATTGAACACTAAATGTTAGGTCTGCGAACCAAAGAAAATGGGTAAGGGGATCTATTGAGTGTGGGGATGGTGTTAGGCACCCCACAACTCCCTAGTCGGTTGCCTTTTAAATTGTTTATGCCTTTTCTTAAAAATATTTTATAAATGTTTCAAATTGTTTTAATGAATATTTCATGTGTCCGAAAAATATTTAAATGGATGGAAGAAAACTCCATTAATTTTGAATAAATGTTAAAATAATTTATAAGTGAGAATGTAATTAAAATTTTGGGTTAAGAGGAGAAAAATTGAAAAGTTTGCTTTATTATTTATGAAATATATTCCTTAAAAATAGATCATTTAAAGAAACCAATACTTTGATATTCTCTAAACAAGATTGGATGTTTGAAGGAAATGTCTCGAGAAACCAATACTTTGATATTCTCTAAACATGATTGGATGTTGGACAGAAATGTCTCGAGAAACCAATACTTTGATATTCTCTAAACAAGATCGGATGGTTGAAGGAAATGTCTCGAGAAACCAATACTTTGATATTCTCTAAACAAGGATGGATGTTTGACGGAAATGTCTCGAGAAACCAATACTTTGATATTCTCGAAATTGTTGCAAAGAAATGTCTTGAGAAACCAATACTTTGATATTCTCTAAACCTGATTGGAGTGTTTAAAATGGATGTTTGACAAAAATGTCATGAGAAACCAATACTTTGATATTCTCGATATTGTTGGATGTTTGACGAGTTGAATACGTTAACTTCATTAATCGCATAATTTTAATTGCTTTTGGAAATATTTTGGAACATAAATCATAAACATGCATATAAATTTAATCTAATTAATATTTACACTATCTTTACTATTTTATTATATTATTACATTTACTTAGACCTATAAAAAAAACCTAAAATCAATCAACAGACCCAAATACAATTAAACCCATCATGGCCCATAAGCCTCTTAAAATAAATAATACAAATAAAACTAATCTAGTCCAGCCCAAATAAAACATCAAATGAAAGCCCAACATACAAAGCACTTAACTAAATAAACACTTAAACCAGGCCCAACAAACCCAAAGAATTATCAATACACAACCCAGCTCAATTCTACCCAATACTAACACAACTAAATCGGCCCAACATCCATAAATTTACCACCGCCCAAACATCCTGAACCTACCACCGGCCCAACATCCACTACTGTTCATCGTCTTCCTCCTTAGCCAGCACCACCGTCGCCGGTAGTCTTCCTTGCCATTCGACCTGCAACTAAACCAGAGCAACGCAAAACCCAAAGAAAAACGAAGCACATACAGATACAAACAGGAATCAACAAAGAAATTCGAACAATCTGTACAAATTGTAATATGTATGATCGAAAAACCAAAAATAAAAAATAATGAAAAGAAAATTGAAACTAAATTCTTAAGGATCAAGATTACCTCCGGCTTCCCCTCTGCTTTCCATTCCAGATTCTTCCAGAAATCCCACTCCTCCTTCCAACTTCCTTTTGCTCTCCCGGATCTTCTTCCCTCTTCCAAATCTTCTCAAAAACTCTCAGTCTCCTCTCTGATTTTCCCTTCCGGATCTCCCAAAAACTCTCTCCAAAAACTCACCGGATTTTCTCTCAGTAAAAACCTCCCATTTTATCTCGAAAGACAACTCAAAAATTCATCCAAAAACTTCTCAATCTCTCAGTTTTCACTCTCCAATTCCTCCCCCCTCAGCTTCGTCCGGCGCACCTTTTATAGCCTTAAACCAGTGCTCTCCAGCTCCTTATCCTCCACCATCTCCATTATCTTTGCTTTTCCTTCCCACTACCTCTCTGTCTCCCACTTTCTCTCTCTCTCTGGTGCATTCTCTCCCTCTCTTCCCCTTGCTCTCTGTCGTTTCTGCCTTCTCTCTCTCCAACAGCCGGCGTTTCCTTTTTTGAGGGATACGGCTTGATTGGTAAATTTAGAATTAGTTTAGGTGGGCTGGGCTAGCTGGGTAATGGGCTGGGTAGGCTGGGTAGGCTGGTTAAGTTAATTTAAGTTTTTTAGGTAGTTATTTGGGCTTAATTTCGTAATGGGCCTGGTTGGGTTGGCTTTAAATTGAGTAGTGGGTCAAATGTTTTTGGTCGGTTATTTAGTATACTTTTATTTTATTTTTCTTTCTTTTCATTTTTATTTTTTTTAAACAAAACAAACTTCCTGGACAAAAATGGGGTACTACAAGGAGAAACCCGGGTATAGGGTTACGTGTGTGTAATGAATAATGAATGTTCGAGGACATACAAATCGATAAACTATGATAAAAAAATAAAAAATAAATTTTTTTAAGAAAGAGCATGAACATCAATATAAAGGCTCGACCCCTTCGGTAAAAACCTGGAGTCCCTAGTGAAGTCGCCAGTTGTCGCAACCGAAATCACGACGCGTACCGGCGCTATTTGAGAAAAAGATGTGTAAAATGTGAAAAAATGTAAGAGTCGCCACCAATTGATTATAGTGCAATTGGACACTAAATGTTAGGTCTGCGAACCAAAGAAAATGGGTAAGGCGGTCTATTGAGTGTGGGGAAGGTGTTAGGCACCCCACAACTCCCTAGTCGGTTGCCTTTTAAATTGTTTATGCCTTTCCTTAAAAATGTTTTATAAATGTTTCAAATTGTTTTAATGAATATTTCATGTGTCCGAAAAATATTTAAATGCATGGAAGAAAACTCCATTAATTTTGAATAAATGTTAAAATAATTTATAAGTGATAATGTAATTAAAATTTTGGGTTAAGAGGAGAAAAATTGAAAAGTTTGCTTTATTATTTATGAAATATATTCCTTAAAAATAGATCATTTAAAGAAACCAATACTTTGATATTCTCTAAACAAGATTGGACGTTTGAAGGAAATGTCTCGAGAAACCAATACTTTGATATTCTCTAAACATGATTGGATGTTGGACAGAAATGTCTCGAGAAACCAATACTTTGATATTCTCTAAACAAGATCGGATGGTTGAAGGAAATGTCTCAAGAAACCAATACTTTGATATTCTCTAAACATGATTGGAGTGTTTAAAATGGATGTTTGACAAAAATGTCACGAGAAACCAATACTTTGATATTCTCGATATTGTTGGATGTTTGACGAGTTGAATACGTTAACTTTATTAATCGCATAATTTCAATTGCTTTTGGAAATATTTTGGAACATAAATCATAAACATGCATATAAATTTAATCTAATTAATATTTACACTATCTTTACTATTTTATTATATTATTACATTACTTAGACCTATAAAAACCCTAAAATCAATCAACAGACCCAAATACAATTAAATCCATCATGGCCCATAAGCCTCTTAAAATAAATAATACATATAAAACTAATCTAGTCCAGCCCAAATAAAACATCAAATGAAAGCCCAACATACAAAGCACTTAACTAAACAAACACTTAAACCTGGCCCAACAAACCCAAAGAATTATCAATACACAACCCAACTGAATTCTACCCAATACTAACACAACTAAACCGGCCCAACATCCATAAATTTACCACCGCCCCAACGTCCTAACAAATCTACCACCGGTCCAACATCCATAAATCTACCACCGGCCCAACATGCATAAACCTACCACCGGCCCAACAGCTACTACTGTTCATCGTCTTCCTCCTTAGCCAGCACCGCCGCCGCCGGTAGTCTTCCTTGCCATTCGACCTGCAACTAAACCAGAGCAACGCAAAACCCAAAGAAAAACGAAGCACATACAGATACAAACAGGAATCAACAAAGAAATTCGAACAATCTGTACAAATTGTAATATGTATGATCGGAAAACCAAAAATCAAAAATAATGAAAAGAAAATTGAAACTAAATTCTTAAGGATCAAGATTACCTCCGGCTTCCCTTCCAGATTCTTCCAGAAATCCCGCTCCTCCTTCCAACTTCCTTTTGCTCTCCCGGATCTTCTTCCCTCTTCCAAATCTTCTCAAAAACTCTCGGTCTCCTCTCTGATTTTCCCTTCCGGATCTCCCAAAAACTCACCGAATTTCTCTCAGTAAAAACCTCCCATTTTATCTCGAAAAACAACTCAAAAATTCATCCCAAAACTTCTCAATCTCTCAGTTTTCACTCTCCAATTCCTCCCAAAATCACTCTGAAACTCTCCGATTTTTCTCCTCTATAAAACACTTCCCCCCCTCTCAGCTTTGTCCGGCGCACCTTTTATAGCCTTAAACCAGTGCCCTCCAGCTCCTTATCCTCCACCATCTCCATTATCTTTGCTTTTCCTTCCCACTACCTCTCTGTCTCCCACTTTCTCTCTCTCTCTGGTGCATTCTCTCCCTCTCTTCCCCTTGCTCTCTGTCGTTTCTGCCTTCTCTCTCTCCAAAAGTCGGCGTTTTCCTTTTTGAGAGATACGACTTGATTGGTAAGCTTAGGGTTAGTTTAGGTGGCTTAGGGTTTGGGTAAGTCGGATTTGGGGGCCGGGCCGGGCTAGGTGAGTATTTGGGTGATGGGCTTAATTGGGTAATGGGCTTAATTTGGGTAGGTTCAATCTTGGGCTTAAGTTTGTATAATTTGGTTAAATTTTAGACAAATTTAGGTTTCTTGCTTCTTATTTATTATTTTCTTCTTTTCAAATTTTTTTATATCTTTTATTTTTAAAATCAAAACTTCCCGGACAAAAATGGGGTACTACAGAAAGGAAAATGTTTTTATGAACCGGGTACTACTGCTACAGGGAGGGTATATGGAAATGTTAACGTTGAGGTTTAAATGAAAGGGAATTGGAACCGGAAATGAAAATGGAAATGTACTCTGACTGAAAGGTGTTCTTTGGTAGAATACTTAATATAAGGAAAATCTCGATCGGTTGTCTTGTAGCAGTTTACCTAGGTTAAGGGCCCGAGTACTGGAAAAATGATTTAAAGGCTGACTGATTTTCTAAGGATGAGATTCATGTGCATTCATGCATAAGTATTACTTGCTGGGCCTCGGCTCACTATGTTCCGTGATGCAGGTATTGATGTATTAGATGATTATGTCGACTTAGGAGTTGATGGTGTCGCCGTAGATCCATGAAGAAGATGCTCATGTGATGGAGGCTAATTTTCACAGAAGATTGATAAATTAAGTACCAAATCTATTTATGCTCTTACAGTTAATAACTATGATGTATGGTGATAAGTGTAGATTCATAAATGAGGATGAAAAGTATAAGTATCACAGTAGTATACTTGTAGGATATTGAATGGATGTTACTGTATATTTGAAATATATAAAAGGACACTTTTAATTCAGATTAGATTATACTAACTATTTATTGGGATTTTTAAATAAAGTGAATTTGTATTGGTTATAGGTTCTTAAGTTTAGGGTTGCTAAGCTGTTTGTGCATGTTTATAATGAAATGCGAGTAGTGTTCCGACCTATGGACCTATTGGTTAGGGTTTCGTGGGATGGGGCATTACACTTTCATTAAGGAGACGTTAGATAGAGTCACAACAAACTCGGCATGGATTGATAAATTTAAATCCTTTGAAGCCTTAAATATTGGAACTTCTTCCACTGACCATTGTTGTGTGGTATTTTCTTTCTCAGAGATGGATCAATGGGCAGCTCTGCCTCGATCTTGATTTTGTTATGTACGTTGGTGGAGTTCTAACCCGAAATGTAATCATCTTATTTAGAACCAATGGAATCGGGCGGGGCGCAGTGGGGCAGGGGGCGTGTTTGCTCCGTGTGCAGCTTCGGTTGAAGGAATGTATACTTGGAGTAATAGGAGAGTTTTCCCGGAATATTTCATTAAGGAGACGTTAGATAGAGTCACAACAAACTCGGCATGGATTGATAAATTTAAATCCTTTGAAGCCTTAAATATTGGAACTTCTTCTTCTGACCATTGTTGTGTGGTATTTTCTTTCTCAGAGATGGATCAATGGGCAGCTCTGCCTCAATCCTGATTTTGTTATGTACGTTGGTGGGGTTCTAACCCGAAATGTAATCATTTTATTTAGAACCAATGGAATCGGGCGGGGCGCAGTGGGGCAGGGGGCGTGTTTGCTCCGTGTGCAGCTTCGGTTGAAGGAATGTGAGCGAGTAACCAAAGTTTGGGATGTGAAAAATAAAAGTGAGCAAGCTCAGTATTCTGCTAAGCTTCACACTGATTTGCAATTACAGCTGCAAAATGAAAGTTTTGGACATTAAGAAGAATTAAAACGGATCCGAAGTGAATTAGACATTTTACGAGAACAAGAGGAATGTTTTTTTTAAACAACAATCAAAGATAAAATGGTTGAAAGATGGGGATAGGCATTCGAAGTATTTCCATCAGTGTTCACGCCAAAGGAAAAAGGCTAATATTATTCATTCTGTCCAGGATTGTGAGGGCGAAGTTTTTGCTCAGAACAGGGAATCCATAATACATTTGTTGCTTATTTCTCTGGCTTATTTCGGCCTTCTAGTGGGAGGCAGTCCTCGGGACTTTTTCTTATGCGTCTTCATGAGGGGGTGAGGAGATATGAATGCGGATTTATGTAGAGAGTGTTCGAAGGAGGAAGTTTTTCATGCTTTGACTGATATTGAGTCAGATAAAGCACCGGAGCTCTAAAGATTATATGGCTGTTAAGCTCGATATGAGTGAAACCTATGATAGAATGGAGTGGAATTTTCTAGAGGCGATTTTAGTCGTTATGAAATTTTGCCTTGAAATGGATCCAGTGGATTTTTCAATGTATTCGCACTGTGTCATATTCCACAATTCTGAATGATGTCCCGAGTGAGAAAATCCAACCTTTAAGAGGCTTGAGGCAAGGGGACCCCTTGTCACCACTTTATTTGTTTTCTGTATAGAGGCGTTAAGCAATAGGCTCTCCCATTTGGAAGCAATGGACCTAATGGAGGGAGTTTCATTTGGAGGTGGAAGAATTCGCATTTCTCACATATTTTTTGCTGATGATTGTCTCTTGTTTTGTCGAGCCTCTTTGGAAAAATGGGACCAATGGTGAAGACTTCTTTGAGGGCTCGAATAGGGGTCCGGAAAATTAAAGCCTATGAGATGTATTTGGGAGTCCCAGCCATGATTGGTATATCAAAAGCTGTAGCCTTGAGGTTTGTGGTGGAAAAAACGAGGAAGAAAACATTAAATTGGAAAAACAAGTTCCTCTCCTTTGCTAAGAGAGAAGTAATGATCAAGGGTGTTCTCCAAGTTATTCCCACTTATAGCATGTAAGTATTCCGCTTCCCAAATAGTCTTTGTAAAGAATTGGATAAAGCTATGAGACATTTCTAGTGTAGAGGTGAATTAGATTCAAGAGGGATAGTGTGGCTTTCCTGGGATTTCTTATGCAAATCAAAGCAATTAGGAGGTATGGGCTTCCGTAATTTTGCTACTTTTAATGAAGCCTTACTTGCAAAACAAGGTTGGAGGATAATAAAGCATCCCGAATCGCTTGTGGCTCAAATTCTTAAGGCTAAGTACTTTCGTCATTGTTCTTTTATGGAAGCAGATGTTATCTCTAACACCTTTTTTGTGTGGAAGAGTATTTGTTCGGCTCAGAATCTGTTGCAGTCTGGTTTGTGTTGGATGGTGGGAGATGGTTCAGCAATTCGACTATGGGATGATAGATGGCTGGAGCGACCACTCTCAGGTTGTGGAGTGATAGGTGGTGTAGATTCCGTAAGATCAAGAACACTTACACTTTTCCTGATCGGTTTGGGGAACTTCGAGGATCGTAGTATGTTTCACAATGCTTCTAAGTGATTTCCAATTACTAGAACCAGAACGCTATTCACAGGACGAATATCTTTTGATTATCTATGCAAGCACACACTTTTAGAATTCTCTCAACATGAACCACACCCTTGTTTCTTCTTTTTGGTGAAAGTTAAGTTCCATATGGGAGAGGTTAGGGGTATAGTTACACCAAGTAACTTCCCCCAACCTCTCTTAACTTCTCTCTAATTGGGCTGGACTGAGTCTAGTCCACATGGGCGACCGAGCCCACATCCCAGGTCCAACATCTCCCACTCATCCATGATGGGCTGGACTTTTTTTATATGTGTCATAAAATTTATACTTGCATAAGAAATCATTCATACAGGTGAACGGACCGTGCGACCTAAAGCACACAGATAATGGGAGCTTCAATATAGAAACCTCATACAAGCCATATTGAAGACATCAACCTGAAAATATAATTACTCCCCAAAGTGTCACGCCCCGTTTCCGGAGACGCGACTGGGTGCTCTCTCCGCACCCTTCCTAGGTCACTAGTGTGAACATCCGGGATCAACCGGAAATCCGGCGGCACCTCCCCGTATATCGGAAAGTGCCCACCTGCATCAGAAACGCAGCAACAACAACATCACACTAGCAACCTAGCAAACATAGGCCTCGGGCCTCAACCACATGCAATCCTGACCCTAGGCCTCAGGCCATCCACTACCAGCATGCACAAACTGATGGCATCACATATAAATCCACACACATATTCATATAACATCAAATATAACCAAAAAAAATCATCCACATAAACATGCTAGCATCACCGTGCCAATGGTTATATTCTCACAACATAGATATTCTACATACACCCACGTGCATAGAGTATATCCCTAGCACCCCATCCTACCCAGGGCCATCCATGTCACGTCCCGCTCACCGATCCGCACCACCAGTACTCGTACCAGTATCTCCTGTGAAAGAAAGAAAGTAAAGGAGTGAGCTAGAAGCTCAGTAGGGTAAAAGAAGTAAACATCGATATAGGCAGAACCAAAAGGAAGTAATGCATCAATATGTACCTACCACATGAACGTATACTCAACATTTCATATCAACATTTATCCGGATTAACCCTTCGGAGCATAACAACCACAATACCATTGCAACTCAATGTAATATTGCATGGGAGCAAGCTCACCACCACCAACCACTCCTAGGATCATCCGGTTGCGTGAACCTATCACGCCCGCACCCCACAAGGCAAGTCACTCTTGACCCTACCCTAGTGCGTTACCCCACATGGGATTCACATGACTCGGTGGTAACAACCTTCACCTTGCCATCCTCCCATGTGGCTTCCAAAAAACCTAAAGGTTCCCGAGTCCATACCCGAGTCCCCCATGCATCTCTAATGCATTATGACATGTCATGCCGAATAGATAAGTATATATGAATATCCTATATATCTTACATAACTACCATGATGCATGCTCGGAGAATTCACAATGTGTCCGTAAATGACGGGACACAAAATCGGGTCATGCAACATTCAATATCAAACAATAATCCACACAAGGCTCGTTTCCTCTTAGAAACAATTAAGGCGGAAACACAAACACAGAGACCAATGAAGAATAGAAACGCTATTTAGGCAACAATATCGAATGATAAAAGAAAGGTTGGAAATCCCCTACCTCGTTCCGAGCCAACACACAAATTCTCAAATTTAGGGTTTTAACCCTTGGTTCTCCCAACCTATCGATCCACATCAATCACAATTTAAACAAAAAAATCGAAATCACTTACTTCTCTCTCTAGAAATTTCTTCCAAAATCCTCCAACTCACTCCAAGCTCAACTCAACTCCAAAACACAAACCAATCTACATAAACATCCAAAATCAACCTATAAACCACATATCTAAAGCATAGCACTCAACTCTTCAAGAATCTAGCAAATCTAGAAAAACCTAGAATTTCCAAAAACCAAGAAAAACTTACCAAATCACTTGAATCAACCTTGAATCTTCCTTGATTAGCTTTAATGGTCATCAATCTTCAATCTCCAAGTCAAACACTTGCTAAAACCTCCTTCTCTCTCTTCTTCTCTCTCTCTTTCTCTCTCTAGTCGGGCTCTCGAAGAAAAATTTTGCAAAAATTTGTCTAAAAACTGGCTTAAAAATTGATTTCCCAATAACCGTCCGGACGCCTCTTTAGGTTGTCCGGACGGTCTAATGTTCACAGCGCCAAAATTTTCTCTAAAATTTTCTCTGCCTCAGTTCCAGCACAAACCGTCCGGACGGCTGTTTTGGGTGTCCGGACGGTCTCTATTTTTCAGAAACCCAGTTTTCCTAAATTTTATTTTCCGGCTCAGTTCAAGCTTCGATTTGATATGTTACGGGCCCAAAACGGACATGTATACTAAAAGTTATGACCCATTTACTGAACCAAGCTCAAAACCATTATTCCATGATTCCGTACCTCACGGATCATCCGAGATTCGACTCAAACTTAAATCTTTTTGGGTCGGGGTTTCACAAAAAGTGTACTTATATGGCCAAAACATTTTTAATTACACATAATTGAGTATTATTCAATCCCTCAATAATTCTATACTTAATCCATCATAACAACTACAAGTATTCTAAATCATATCAAACTCCTTTGAATGAAATGATCCCGTTTGGTGAATATAAGCAATAGGTGTAGAATAAAAAATGCTCTTTCTTTCGCCCTCGTATCAATTAGATATTAACTCGCTTTCCTAAGAGTGTACCTTTATGTCGAATCATTCCATGACCATAGGACCCTTAAGGTAACAAACTTAATACATCACATCATGATATAGTTAAAAGTTACAAAATGTAAAGTATTGAGATCTATATTAAGATCTCTCTAGGACTCACACAGTGAAGAAACAGGGATCCATTTTTCCACTTCCTTATAGGTCGTCTAGCACGTGCAATATGAATTGTATGCTATGGTAGAACTTTTCTTTTCTTATCCTAAGATAAAGAATGTATGTCTTTGCTCTCCTCGTTAGAGGTAATATACCATATGAGTCCTAGTCTTGTCCCTCAATAGTGCCAGATGACTAACTTCACACTCGGCTTATATCATATAGACACATGAATGGTGGGGATTCATTCATGTCGATTATTTTATTTAAGAATCTCATCTTGGTCCTAACCAAGGCGACTCCAAATTAATCACTTTGAATTAAATTCACTCCCACTGCGCTCAAGTCGCTAACCGAGCGCTATAACTCAAATAGTCTCATCTTTACGCGCCTTACAAGCGCTAGAGGCGATTGCTCGTATGAGTGAGCCAATCTTAGTCTATTGACACACCTCATTGAATTGTACAACTATACTCTTACAATATAGTCCGTAAAATAAATGTTGAATAATATACAAAAGACATTTAAATTATTCAACAAATCGCAAGTATCCTAATCACATATAACATTCTACACAAGCCTAGGGATTTTACATGTCTTATATTTACATCCCTGGCTATAGGCTTTGTAACACCCCGACTTCAATTTTCATGGAAATTTCAGGAAATTTTAGAGTGACACATTTTATGAGAAAATTAAAATAAAATTAGAATCGATATAGAGAAAAACCTAGATGGCGCCAAAGTGATTTAAATAAATTATACAGGGAAAATAGAATTTAAGAGCGTCAGCATTGTTCGAGTCGGAGTTGAAAGGAATTTACTATAAATTCTAGAAGTTAAATACAAAATACTACAATAAATATGATAGTGGCAAAATTGAAAATACATAAAGGTCTTTAGTATAATTAAGGTGAAGGAACAAGGGCATAACAGTAAAATATTAATTAAATGGTTTAAAGTATAAATAAAATGTAATTTCCACGGAACCCGAGAGCCCTAAACCTAAAACGGAGAACGGGAAAGGAGGCGGCGCGATGGAGGAGGGTTCCGCCAGTTCCGGTGACGGATGGCGATCGGGTGGGCACGGACGGGACGAGAACGGTGAGGCGAACTCAACCATGCGGGTTTCGGATGGAATGGTGGACTGGAGGTACGTAAACGGAAGGAGGGGAGGAGCGGCCACCGCGAGCTTTAAGCCGTCGATCTGCCACGTCCGGCCACCGTTCAGGTACCTGTTGCCACCAGTAGATTCACCGTCGCGTTTTCTACCCACTGTGGTCGGTCGTGACCACCATCGCGCCACCAACATTGGCGACCCGGTAAAATAACCCAACGGGTCTGTTAGACCCGTCTGTGGGAGGAAGAGGGGCAACCGGGTCTGCCTGACCCGGTTGACAATTTTGTTAATTAATTAATCTTAATTGTATTGATTAATGTTAATTGTATTGATAAAAGAAATTAACTAAGAATAAAAATATTAATAAAGGATTATGGATATTATATGGGTTTTAGGAACCCACCACTTAAGTTTTAAAATAATTAACGAGAAATAATAAGAATAAATATTAATGGCTTTAGGTATTATTATGAATTTCAAGCACCAGTTTTGATAGTTAAAATATCGAGGAATTACGGGGACACATTAAGGTAAGTAATACTCACTTGTGTCACGGAATTGCATGCTGAATGATTGTTAATTTTACAATTGCTGTATTTTTATGTGTAGGTATATGTATAAGGTATGTGTATATATATATTAATATGAGGCTGAACTGACGATGATGAGTTATTTGTGAATGATGAATTGTTATGTGATGTTACCATTATGATGTTATGATTATTAAATGCTCATCGGAATTAGGATACTTGATTTGAGCTGTTTAATGTGTTTAGTTAATTAGAGATAGATGATGCTTAGCTAAATTTATTCTATCATTAATTGGGTTCTTTTTATATATGGAATTAGGTACTGGTGATGGACTGAGATGTAATATAAGTAACGTTCTAGACTATGAGCCCGAGAATTAGGGTTTCGTGGGACGGGGCGTTACAGTTGGTATCAGAGGAAAACGGTCCTTTAAAATAAGATAAATAATAAGATAATAAGATATATATATATATATATATAAGGAGTGGACGTTTAGTAAAGTTACATGAGCATCATGGATCGGCACGCCATCAACAAGTAAGTACTTTAAATTAATCTCTATAGTTCTGTAATCAATGTTTGAGTATTTGTGTATGCCTCCTAGAATGCATATAGGTGCTGAAATATATCAGTGTGATGTGAAATAATTATATGATTTAGGTATGACTAAGAAGAGGAATGGTGGTGGGTCAATGTGGAGAACTGATAGATTGGGATATTTAAATGCTAGAATGTATGTGATACGTGTATTCATGATTAAGAGAATTGGAGAATACATTTTTTATGTATGCTTGTATAATTTATTAAATCAATGATCAATGGCGGGATCATAAATTAAGTTGGGATTTTCGATGATTACCGATATTTGTATAAGATCCATATGTTGGTGGAATTTCTGTGAAGTTGAAGATAGAGCTAAAAGGTGAGTATTAAGAAATGAATTAAGGATCCGTGATATATGACCAAATTAGACTATATCGACCTTGACATGATATAGAGCAAGTGCTTGAATAGAGATGAATGAGCTAAAGGTCCATAAAAGAGAAAATGTGATGGACCTTACAGAGTGTTAGTATTGTGATGATTTAAATTAGGCTGAGATAATAAAGTACGATAAGTGGAATACTGGATCGTTGATAAATTTATTTTGAGGCACTATGGTATTGAAGAAGGACAGAAAACAATGTTATATAGCATAATAACCTAATACTGTCAGTGATATTTATGGCATCATAAGTATTTTATACATCGGTTTGGGGGAAGTTAAACTCCAGTAGTATTACATATATCTAAAAATATTTAACATAGTAGAAGTAATGTTACTATTAATTATCTTACAGTGAATGAAAAATTTCTTGTCTCTACGAGTTTTCTGGTGTAGTATATCATATGGATACCTAATTAAGATATTGACATGAATACTTTTAGAATCATGTATTGGAATGAAATGTAATATTATTTATTATATTTTGCCTGAATATGATATATATTTTGATTATGCGTAGATGATTGTGGATATATATGTACACACATAAGGATGCATAATGGATTGATTGGGTTAGTTATAATAGGTAATTATTGGGAGTAATAGGACATTTAGTTGAAGTATATTCGTGAAAAGGAATGGATAAGGACCCTGTGAATTATTTTTAGTGTGTTATTTATAGTGGAATAATTGTGTGTTTAATTGAGACTTTTGTGTGACTAGTGAAAATTATCTTAAATGGTATACATAGTTTGTGATATGGTTATACTTGTCTAGAATGGGCATAAGAACTAAAATACATTAAATTTGTCAGGTAAATGAGTTGCGTGTATTGTATGATGGAGTTAAAGGAAATAGTATTGAAAATAGATGACATCAAATTTCGGATATATATGATAGGATAGTGATGCACAAAATTTTACAAGTTGGTGGAGGGAACATTGATGTTTAAATAAAGTGTGTAAGAGCTGAATTTTCTAAATAGATAGTCATAATTTTATCATAGTATATGAAACTGATGAAGTGAAAAAAAAAAGGAAAAAAGGAAGGAAGGGTTAATATTGATAATATATGTTCTTAGTATGTATGTATGTATACATGTGAGGCATAGTTAATTGATCTCAATACTATGACTGTTGTTACTGATAAATAATGCTGGAAAAGTATTAGGGTGATGGAGCACTGTAGTTATTGGTAATGTATATGAGACAATGTTTCGATAGATGATATTTTAGAATGGATTAAACGTAAGCCCTTCATTGTGGATATTGATTAATTAATCATTACATATGAATTCATTGTGTTTACATTCATATCATAAGAATTTAATTAGATAAGCACGTAAAATTACTCAAACATCATATATGTGTGCCTAAATTATATCAGTATATAGATACATGTATATTAAAAAAAATGAAACAATCGCATAAGAAGCAACCAATATGTATTATATAGGAGGAATATCGAAGAAACCATACTATACGTATGATACTTAATCTAGAGCACAATTTTGACACCAAACAAATTAGGTACTACATGATTGGTTGAGAAAGTGGTACGAACAAACATTATAAAATTGATGAAGGTGATGATAGTAAGTGATAGGCTATACAAGCAGTTATATTTATGAACGAATTAGGATTAACAGAATTGAACGATATTTTTGTTATGGGACAAGGAATAGGTTTCCCTTGGACTAGTACATAGATTAGGTATTTAATATGCTTATTTGGGGTATGAACATTAGTTTCAAATTCCGAATAAAAGTAAAGTCATGGTTGAGACTATAATAATTTATGTTAAACTATGATATTAGTGTGAATGTTGATTCATCAATTCAAGTAATTAATTCTACATAAGGATTTAAATTAGGTTGAAGTTATTGAAATAATTTTGTATTAAATGAATGTTTTTCATCGGTGGTTGCTAAGTTCTACAAATTAATGATTTGGTTGTTAATGTGTATTTGTTTATTTCATTTGCCTTTGAAGTGTTTGAGTAGTGTATTTCTTACTGGGATGTTCCTCAAAAGTATTTGGAATTTAGAGATGTTGCGGTGATGTGCACATAATGTCTAGATTGGATATGACAACTTGAATATTTCAATTGTAGTTGATAAATAAATTACTTGCGTTATAGCAAAGGATATGCGAGGAGTCGTGGGGGGAAATATGATAATGGATTTGTGAGTATATTAGTGATATTTAATTGTCTAGGAAATATAAATGTTGAAAGAGGAAAAATATTTGAAAGGAAATAGTGCAAATATAAGTACTAGATAATATATGTAGGAACCCATAACTCTATTAGGCCGAATGAAATTGGAGGATTGAAGGATCGAATATTGTTTAAACTATGTTCTCTATGGATTAACGATGACAATCCCTCTAAATATAAATGGGTCTAGATATTACTGATTATATATTTTAGAACATATGGTGGATATTACGATGTTCAAAAAAAAAGTTAGACAAAACATCAATAAGGATGGGGGATTGTAACACTCCGAATTATTATTAATTTAATATGTCTCATGTAGGTACGTGCTTGGTCAGAAATGTGATATGATTTCCATGTAAGGAGGTGGTGAACGTCGAATAATCAAAATAATTATTGTAAGCAATTTCGAGGACGAAAGTTTTATAAGGAGGGGAGATTGTAACACCACGACTTAAATTTTCATGGAAATTTCAGGAAATTTTAGAGTGACACATTTTACGAGAAAATTAAAATAAAATTAGAATCGATATAGAGGAAAACCCAGATGGCGCCAAAGTGATTTAAATAAATTATATAGGGAAAATAGAATTTAAGAGGGTCAGCATTGCTCGAGTCGGAGTTGAAAGGAATTTACTATAAATTCTAGAAGTTAAATACAAAATACAACAATAAATATGATAGTGGCAAAATTGAAAATACATAAAGGTCTTTACTGTAATTAAGGTGAAGGAACAAGGGCATAACAGTAAAATATTAATTAAATGGTTTAAAGTATAAATAAAATGTAATTTCCACGGAACCCGAGAGAGCCCTAAACCTAAAACAGAGAACGGGGAAGGAGGCGGCGCGACGAAGGAGGGTTTTGCCGGTTCCGGCGACGGATGGCGATCGGTTGGCACGGACAAGACGAGAACGGTGAGGCAAACTCAACCATGCGGGTTTCGGATGGAATGGTGGACTGGAGGGACGTAAACGGAAGGAGGGGAGGAGCGGCCACCGCGAGCTTTAGGCCGTCGATCTGCCACGTCCGGCCACCAGTAGATCTGCCCTAAACCGTTCAGGTACCTGTTGCCACCAGTAGATTCACCGTCGCGTTTCCTACCCACCGAGGTCAGTCGTGACCACCACCGTGTCACCAACGTTAGCGACCCGGTAAAACAACCCAACGGGTCTGTTAGACCCATTTGTGGGAGAAAGAGGGGCAACCGGTTCTGCCTGACCCGGTTGACAATTTTGTTAATTAATTAATCTTAATTGTATTGATTAATGTTAATTGTATTGATAAAAGAAATTAACTAAGAATAAAAATATTAATAAAGGATTATGTATATTATATGGGTTTTAGGAACCCACCACTTAAGTTTTAAATTAATTAACTAGAAATAATAAGAATAAATATTAATGGCTTTAGGTATTATTATGAATTTCAGGCACCAGTTTTGATAGTTAAAATATCGAGAAATTACGGGGACAAATTAAGGTAAGTAATACTCACTTGTGTCACGGAATTGCATGCTGAATGATTGTTAATTTTACAATTGCTGTATTTTTATGTGTAGGTATATGTATAAGGTATGTGTGTATATATATATTAATATGAGGCTGAACTGACGATGATGAGTTATTTGTGAATGATGAATTGTTATGTAATGTTATTTAGATATGACATTTAATGGTTGTATTGCATGAGACATAACATATCATGACATACATGACACATACATTTAAGGAAAACGGAAGGAAAATGTGTTTACGAACCGGGTACTACTGCTACAGGGAGGGTATATAGAAAGGTTAAAGTTGAGGTTTATATGAAAGGAAATTGGTACCGAAAATTAAAATGGGAATGTATTTTGACTGAAAAGTGTTCTTTGGTAGAATACTTAATATAAGGAAAAATCCTGACCAGTTGCCCTGTAGCAGTGTATCTAGGTTAAGGGCCCAAGTACTGGAAAAATGATTTAAATGGCTGATTGTCTTCTAATGATGATGTCATGTGCATTCATGCATAAATATTACTTGCTGGGCCTCGGCTCATTATGTTCCGTGATACAGGTACAAAATCCTTAGATAGTTTTGCTGATATAGAAGTTGATGGCGCCGCGGATCCATGAAAAGGATGCTCATGTGCGGAAGTTAGGTTTTGATGGTCTACGACAAAAATATTAAATTTTATGTAAACTTGAAGGCTGCTGATAGTGTTTCAGATTATCGTGATTAAACAAAAGTTTACAAAACGATTTCAAGAAATATGCATTGCACGTTATTGATTTAGTTACCATTATGATGTTATGATTATTAAATGCTCATCGGAATTAAGATACTTGATTTGAGCTGTTTAATGAGTTTAGTTAATTAGAGATAGATGATGCTTAGCTAAATTTATTCTATCATTAATTGGGTTCTTTTTAGATATGGAATTATGTACTGGTGATGGACTGGGATGTAATATAAGTAACGTTCTAGACTACGAGCCCGAGAATTAGGGTTTCGTGGGACGGGGCGTTACAGGCTTGGTGAGTGGGTCTTCCACGATGTCATTTGTAGAAATGTATTTTAGGCCTACGTTCTTGTCACTAATTGCATCTCTAATATAGTGATATCTTTTCTTGATATGTTTGGTTTTTCCATGATATTTGGGATCCTTGGCAACAGCTAATGCAACAGTGTTATCACAAAAAAAAATCACGGCTTCTGGGCCGATTTGACAATTTCTAAATGTTGTAAGAAACTCCTTAACCAAACTGCATCTTGCGCTGTTGCGAAACATGCTACGTATTTAGCCTCCATTGTGGACAAGGCTACACAGGATTGCTTTTTCCTATTCCATAGTATAACACTATCATTTAGCAAGAAAGCATACCCCGAGGTTGATTTGCTATGATCTACATCTCCCTCCCCAATCAGCATCGGAGTAACCAATCAGGCGCAAATCCTTCTTCCCTTGATAACATAGCATATAATCTGAAGTTTCTTTCTGATACCGCAAAATCCTTTTGACTGCCATCAAGTGGTTTTGTCTTGGATTCGATTGAAATCGGCTAACCAAACCAACAACATAGCTTATGTTGGGACGTATGCACATCATTGCATACATCAAACTACCGATTGCATTGGCATAAGGTACTCTGGAAATTTTCTTGTTCTCTTTTGGAGTCTTGGGACACATATTGACACTTAGGCTCAAACCTTTCTCAATAGAAGTATCCATTGACTTGCTATCTTGCATGTGATAGCGCTCTAACATCTTCTTGATGTAAGTCTCTTGAGATAAACCTAAAATCCTTTTAGCGCGATCTCTTATGATCTTCACACCAAGCACGTAGCTAGCCTCACCCATGTCTTTCATTTCAAAGTTTGACAATAACCACTTTTTAGTAGTATCGATCATCTCTTTGTTATTTCCAGCTATTAGAATGTCATCGACATATAAGGACAAAATTAGAAAACCACTATTCAAACATTTTAAATACACGCAATGATATTCTTCCATCATCGTAAATCCATCTTTTTGTATTGCTTGATGAAATTTGACGTTCCGTTGCCTAGATACTTGCCTGAGACCATATATGGATCATTTTAGCTTGCAAACTTTGCGCTCTTGCCCTTTAGATTCATAGCCTAAAGGTTGATCCATATAGATTTCTTCATCTAGTTCTCCATTGAGATGTGTAGTTTCACGTTCATTTGGTATAATTCTAAGTCCATATGTGCGACTATAGCTAGGACGAGACGAACTGAAGTAATTCTCACAATCGGTGAGAATGTATCTTCATAGTCAATACCCTCTTCTTGTGTGTAGCCTTTTGCTATTAATCGAACCTTATATCTTTCTATGGACCCATTCACCTTACGTTTAATTTTAAGAATCCATTTGTTTCCAATGGATTTTTGCCCTAGCGGTAGATCAACCAAGTTCCAGACTTGATTAGTTTTCATTGACTCCAATTCTTCTTCCATAGCTTTACTCCATTCCTTAGCATTAGGACCAGATAGAGCATCTTTAATTGTTTTTGGCTATTTATCATCCTGTGGAGCAATCATGAATGCTTCCCCCTCAATCTCAAATCGACGACTCGGGATACATTCACAGATGCTTTGACGAGGTTGAGATTGCTCATGATCCTGCTCCATAGGAGTCGGATCGGCACTATATCGCTCCCACTTTCCTAGGAGGATTATGAGTTTCCTCTAATCCCTCTACTATGGTAGAATCGCATATTCTAGATTTTCATAAAATTGGAAATCTTTATTAACCTGACCTCTCACGGGAAAGTCCTCTTCTAAGAAAATGACATCATGGGATTCAATTTCTGTCACACTCCCATCAGCTTTTTCATCAATGAAAACAAATCCTTAGGAGGTTTCAGAGTATCTTATGAAAATACACTAGGGGACCAAGTTTCCCATATTGATGAGAATTGTTATGAATGAAAGCTGCACACCCCCAAGGATGCAAATTCCCTAAATTAGGTTTATTGTCATTCCATAATTCATATGGGGTGGATGAGACAGATTTAGAAGGCACATGATTAAGTATCTAGGCAGCAGTTAATAACGCATCTCCCCAGAAGGAAATAGGTAAATTAGTCTGCGCCATCATCGACCTAACCATGTCTAAAAGGGTCCTATACCTCTTTTCTGCAACGCCATTTTGTTACGGAGTATAAGGAATAGTAAGCTATAGAGCTATACCCTTTTCATCACAATTTTTTTGAATTGGTCAGATAGATATTCACGACCTCGATCAGTCTTTAAAATTTTGATCTTCGTATTTAATTGATTCTCTACCAAATTGGTGTATCGTCTGAAGCAATCCAATGCGTTAGACTTGTGAGAAATCAAATAGACATGACCAAAACACATGAAATCATCTATAAAGGTTATGAAATATTCGGCACCATGCCTAGCCCTCACGTTCAGTGGTCCACAAATGTCTGAATGAATAAGCTGTAATGGGCTACTGGCTCTCTTGGCTTTGGCAAATGGTAATCTAGTTTCTTTTCCAGCTAGACAATGCTCACATGTGGGCAATTCAACTTTGGCGAGTGATCCTAATAGACCTTCTCGAGCCAATCTTTTCAATCAATCTCGCCCAATGTGTCCTAATCTAGCATGCCATAATACACTCTCAGTATTACAAACAGAACTAACATAGATAGACAATTTGTCATTAAGAACAATATTAGTGGTGTCCATCACCATAAATCTATCTAGCACATAGCCAGAACTATAATAGACGTTGTCCAGAAATACTTTTACACAACCTTTAGCAAACTCAAGTTCAAAACCTAGTTCTAGTAGGACAATAACGGAAACAAGATTTCGTCGAACATCAAGAGCGTAGATCACATCATGAAGATAAAGTGTGCGACCACCCCGCAACTCTAGCTTGCAGGTACCGATCCCAAGCACATCAGCGGAAGCATATTTCTCATGTAAATACTCCTACTTTAGGAATACGACGAAATTCCACAAAATTTGTTCGGTCCCTTGTTATGTGGTCGGTTGCTCTTGAGTCTACAGTCCAATAAGGAACAGTCTCAGCAAGCATTAAACAACTACTAACATAAAAGTTAGAGGGAAGAAATTGTGCAAACAATACCTTTTGCTCAGTGCAATCACGAGCAAAGTGACCAGGTTTCCCACCATTAAAACAATTCTTGTTTCTACTTTTCATGCCGCCGCATTTCCCACACTTGTGCTTTTTTCCAATAGAACTTGGTCCATCTCCACTTTTGCCTTTTTGGAAACCCTTACCCTTCCAATTTTTGCATCCAGAGCCTTTTGCTCCTCGTGATTTGGACTCTTTCATGAAAGCTTCATTAGCTAGCTTCTTTGAGAGAAGACGATCTTCCTCAAGCTCAACATGACGAGCAACATCATCAAAAGTTTTGATGTTCTCATTATGAGTAAGGTTAACTCGCATGTGTTCCCAATTACTCGGCAAAGAGTGAATAACATATTGAACCTATTGTTCATCAGTCATGTCATGCTCTGTAGCCTCAGTTCACTGATCATGTTAAGACATGATCATAAGATGATGCCTCATTGTATCATTCTAGCGCTTCTTATATCCATCGAATTTGAGGGTCAATTGATGAAGTCTAGTTGTTGAGGTTCCACCATATTGAACATTAACAACATCCCAAACTGCTTGAGCTGAACGGTGCCTTTCAAATTGTAGCATTAAATCATTTTTCATGCCACTCAACATGAAAATGCGAGCAACACGATCTTTGCGATTAGAGGCTTGATAGGCTTCCAAGTCTCGCCTATGTTGAGCAGTATTACCTTGCTCAGGTTTAGTCATCGGTTGTGTAATAATTTCCATCATGTCTTGCTCTTCTAGGAGATAATGAATCCTACCTGATTGGTGACCGGAATTGGAAGAATCGTGCAAAGAATGGCCGGCTACATCGTACGTTCTTCTTGCCGTTGCCTGGTGACCACTCCTCCATTCCATCCGAAATTTGTATAGATCAACTACCCTTTCTGCGCTCTACACTATGACACCAAATTCTCCGTCAAGGGTTGCTGGAATATGAAAACCGATTTCCGTCCCCTGCCTCCTCCTTCTCTTCCGTAATTTTCATTTATTTTCTATTTTCTATTTTTTTTAGGTTTTCTCGGTTCTTATGCGGGTATCCATATATTTATATATATAAATTATATTATTAGCCTTTTACTATTGTGTCCCTACCCTTCCACATTATTTACCAAATAGTCCTATTTAATTTACAATTTTGCCATTAACTTATCTATCCCATAACTCCTAAAATTCACATCAATTTCATCCTAACTCCGTCACCGACGATCTTTATGCACATAATTTTTTATTTATCGTATAGAATTTAATAAAAATATTTTGATTCTATTTAATTCAAAACATCTTAAAACAATCTGAATTATTACGATCCTATTTAACACCTATAATTGTCATATGTCACTCGTACCCTATTTTGTAAGCTATTTGAAGATTCAGGGTGTTACACACCTGAAAGTTGTGGGTCTTGATAACACCATAAAAATTGAAAATATCGAATCCCAAAAGGATCGGGCAAAAATGATGTTTTTTCTTCGTCACCACATCCATGAGGAATTAAAAACTGAGTATCTCATGGAGAAAAATCATCTTCAGTTGTGGAATGATTTAAGGGAGAGGTATGAACACCAGAAGAATGTCATCCTCCCTAAAGCTCGTTATAACTAGATCGCAAGATTACAAATCAGTTCAGCAATAAGCTGTTGTTAAAAAATCATCAGTCTCGTCCTATTGGAAGTACATCGTTCCCTGAAGCGAATGTTGTGGTACATAATAATCGAGGACATGGACGGGGTGGAAGAAGAGGTTGGGGCCGTGGTTATGATCGTCGAAACCATGGAGGTAATTCTAGTTTTCATCCATACCACCAGAAGAGGTATGAGAACGAAACAAGTCAGACAAATAAAAATTTGCCATAATAATGAAAGTTGTTTCAGGTGTGGTGTTCAGGGGCATTGTTCACGTACCTGTCGTACGCCTAGACATTTGGTGAATTTATATCAAGCATCAATAAAAGGAAAGAGCAAAGTGGTGGAAACAAACTTTGCAAAAGTTGATGATAATAATGATGTTGATAATTTCAATGATCTGGAAGATCTTGTGGATTTAACACATTTAGATATTTCAGATTTTTTAGAAAATCCTGATATTTATAAATAAGTTTATTTCCTTGTTAAGTTTAATTGTTGTGTTGTGTATCGAATTACAAGAAAAAATATTGTAGTATTTCATAAATATTATTTTGATAAGTTTAAATAATTAACTTAAAAAAATGAAAAGCAAAAGTCCGGAACTACTGATGGTGGATTCGATCCTCGGACCTTCTTTTCTATTCTATATTTTATTGGATCTCGCCACCACTTGGCCACAAGTCCCGGACTTGTCAAATTTATACGGTTAATATAGTTATATACAATCTAATATTTATCTATGATACTTTTGGATTAATATGTGATAAATGTAATTTTGTTTTCTTTAGAAATATGGTAGACGGGGATATATGTTTAATTGATAGTACGACAACACACACTATCCTTAAACATAAAAAATATTTTCTATATTTGACATTGCTTGAAGCAAATGTTAATACTATCTCAGGCACATCAAAAATAGTTGAAGGCTCCGGAAGAGCTAATATCATATTGCCTAAAGGAACAAAAATATATTTTGAGGATGCATTGTATTCTCCAAAATCAAAAAGAAACTTATTGAGTTTCAAGGATATTCGTTACAATGAATATCATTTTGAGTCTAGAATAGAAGGTAATAAATATTACCTATATATTACTTCTATCATTTCAAGCCAGAAGCTTGTACTAGAAAAGTTTGTGGCATTCTCTTCGGGTTTATACCATGCAAGTATAAAATGGATTGAAACACATGCTGTGATGCACCAGAAGTGCCCTGATTCAAAAGAATCCATAATTTGGCATGATCGCCTTAGTCACCTAGGTTCTACCATGATGCGTAGAATAATTGAAAATACAAATGGACATCAATTAAGAAATCAGAAGTTTCTTTTACCTAAAGATCACTTGTGTGTTGCGTGTTGACAAGGAAAGTTAATTGTGAGACCGTCTACCTTGAAGGTAGGTGTAGAATCTCCTAACTTTCTGCAAAGTATTCATGGAGATATATGTGAACCTATTCATCCATCATGCGGACCATTTCGTTATTATATGGTTCTAATAAATGCATCATCTAAATGGTCACATGTATGTTTATTATCTACTCAAAATGTTGCATCTGCTAGATTCTTAGCTCAAATTATTCGTTTACATGCACAATTTCCTGATTATCCTATTAAGTCTGTCCGACTAGATAATGCTGGTGAATTTACTTCTCAATCATTTAATGATTATGGCATTTCATTACGTATAGATGTTGAACATCCTGTTCCACATACTCATACTCAAAATGGTTTAACAGAGTCACTAATAAAGCGTCTCCAGTTGATAGCTAGACCGATGCTTTTGAAAAGTAAATTACCATTTGATGCTTGGGGACATGCCATATTAAATGCTGCATTGTTAATTCAAGTCAGACCTTCTGCTCATTATTCGTATTCACCTTTACAACTGGTATTAGGTCATCAACCTAATATTTCGCATTTTTCATATTTTTGGTGGTGCTGTTTATGTTCCTATTTCACCGCCACAACGCACTAAGATGGGACCACAATGTCAACTTGGTATTTATGTCGAGTTTAATTTCCCTTCTATTATTAGCTATCTTGAACCACTAATTAGTGATGTTTTCAAAGCTAAGTTTGCAGATTGTCACTTTGATGAATCTGTTTTTCCTCCTTTAGGGAGCAAAAATTCTCAGCATCATAATCATGATGATATTTCTTGGAACACTATGAAAAAATCTCATTTTGATTCATTAACAAAATAGTGTGACCTTGAAGTTCAGAAAATTGTTCATTTACAAGGTATGACTAGTCAATTACCAGATGCATTTAATGATACTTCAAAAGTTTTACAGTCAAATATTTCTGCTTGAAGGACAAACACCAAGTGATGAATTAAAGCTACGTCAGAAACGTGGAAGACCACAAGGAGCTAAAGATAGATTTCCCCGAAAGAGAAATATCCAAATTCCTACCAAAGCTCTAGCAGAGCATACTCTAGAAGAGCATATGTCTCTTGTAGAGAATAATTCTATAGAGATTGCTCCTGAAGAGAATACACTTACTGAATCCCAACCTTCTAGAAAAATATCTTTTGAAGAGATACAGATACTTGTTGATGAGAATAATGAGCACTCAATAATTAATGAAGGAAGCTAGGATAAAAGTAAGATTATTGTAGACAATATATTTGCATATGCAGTTGCTACTAACATTACCAGAAGTAATGAGGATCCTGAGCCTAAATCAGTTGATGAATGTCGACATCAAAGTGATTGGCTTAAATGGAAAGAAGCTATGACAACTGAATTAAATTCTCTATCAAAAAGAAAAGTTTTTGGACCTGTAGTCCAGACACCAGAAGTTGCTCACCTAGTAGGATTCAAATGGGTGTTTGTTCGTAAGTGAAATTAAAATAATGAGATTACTCATTATAAAGTAAGACTTGTTGCATAAGATTTCTCCCAGAGACTTGGAATGGATTATGATGAAACATATTCTTCTGTCATGGATGACATCACTTGTAGATTTTTAATTGGTCTAACAGTCGCTGAACGACTGACTATGCCTCTTATAGACATAGTAACAACATATCTATATGGATCGTTGGATAATGAAATTTATACGAAAATCCCTGAAGGATTTCAGTTGCCTGAGGCAAAGCCTAAAGATTTATGTTCAATCAAACTCCAGCGTTCACTATATGGATTAAAATAATCCGGGCGTATGTGGTACAATCAATTAAGTGAATACCTTATTAGAGAAAGATTTACAAATGATCCGATTTGTCCATGCGTATTTATTAAAAGGTCATAATTTGAATTTGTTATAATCGTTGTTTATGTTGATGATTTAAATTTAGTTATAACTCCTGAAGAGCTCACTAAAACTACTGATTATTTAAAGGCAGAATTTGATATGAAAGATCTAGGACAGACAAAATATTGTATTGGTCATTAGATCGAACATTTACATAATGGTATCTTTCTTCATCAATCTACCTATACTGAAAATGTATTAAAACAGTTATACATGGATAAAGTACATCCTTTGAGTTCTCAGATGATAGTCCGTTCACTTGATGTTAAGAAAGACTCATTTCGACCCCAAGATGAAGGAGAGACATTACTTGGTCTAGAAGTACCATATTTGAGTGGAATTGGATCTTTGATGTATCTAGCCAATTGTACTAGGCTAGATATTGCATTTGCTGTGAACTTATTGGCTAGGTATAGTTCTGCTCCTACTCGACGTCACTAGAATGAAGTTAAATATATTTTGCGTTATCTGCGAGGTACAACCGACTTGGGTTAACTCTACTCATCAGATCTCAAGTATCAGTTGGTTGGATATGCAGATGCCGGTTATTTATCTGACCCTCACAATGCCAAGTCTCAGACTGGTTATGTATTTCTTTTTGGAAATACTGTTATTTCTTGGAAATCAGTCAAACAAACACTCACATCAACTTCTTCCAATCATTCTGAGATAGTGGCGATTTACGAAGCTAGTTGGGAATGCGTATGGCTGAGAGGAATGATTTCTCATATTCAAGAGAAGTGTAGATTACAATCTGTTAAATGTATCCCAACGGTATTATATGAAGACAATGCTGCATATATAGCTCAGCTCCGCGGAAAATATATAAAAGGTGACAGGACTAAACACATCTTCCCGAAATTATTCAGTACACATGAACTCTAGAAGAGTGGTGATATTGATGTTCCACATATTGGTTTTTGTGATAATCTGGCAGATTTATTCACTAAGGCGTTACCACAGGAAACATTCGAGAAGTTGGTCTATGACATTGGTATGCGGCAACTCACTAGTGTGAACATCCGGGATGAACCGGAATTCCGGCAGCACCTCCCCGTATATCGAGGAGTGCCCACCTACATCAGAAACGCAACGACAATCATCACTCTAGCAACCTAGCATCCAGGCCTCAGGCCTCAATCACAAGCAATCTTGATCCTAGAGCCTCAGGCCCTCCACTACCAGCATGCACAAACTGATATCTTTAAATATAAATCATCACACAGATCTATATATCTCAAGCATATAACCATCATCATCAAACATCATAATCATACAAGCACTATCCATGCCACATGGTTATATACACGACTCTGACATACAAAATAAAACAACAACATGCATAGAGTATGTCTCGTGCAATCCCAATCCTACCCAGGGCCATCCATGTCACATCCCGTCTCACTGATCCGCACCACCAGTACCTGTACCAGTGTCACCTGTAGAAGACAGAAAGTAGGGGAGTGAGCTAGAAGCCCAGTAGGGTACAAGAGTTTATAAGAAGTAAGGCCGAACCAATCAAAGGACAATGCACCAACATGTATCTACAACATGCACGTATACTCAACAAGCACATATAACAACAATCCAAGTAATCCCCTCACCCTGAGCAATCAACAATACTACCATGTCTCATACATGTAGCATCCAACAGGGAGCAAGCTCCACCACAACAACGCTCCTGGGATTACCTGGTTGCGTGAACCTATCACGCCCGCACATAGCCAGCTAGGTCGCTCTCCAACCTTCGCCCAAGTGCGTTATCCCAACACAGAGTTCACGTGACCCGGTGGCAACTCTCTTCACCTGTCATCCCTCCATGAGGCTTTCAAGGAACCTAAGAGTCCCCGAGTCCATACTCGAGTCCCCCATGCATCTCTAATGCAATTATGCAATGTCATGCCGAATAGATATATATATATGAACATCCTACATACATACATATATAACTACCGTGATGCATGAACGGAATTCAACTCGTGCCCGTATGAGACGGAACACACAAATCGGGTCATGCATACAATCCACAATCAATAATTAACCACACATTGGCTCGTTTCCCCTTAGAAGCAATTAAGGTGGAAACACAACAAAAGGACCAATGAAGAATCGAAACGCTATTTAGAAAGGAGAACGGACGATAGAAAAGAATCGGTTAGGAATCCCTACCTCGTGTCGAGCAATTTACCACAAATCCCCAAATTCCGTTTCTAGGGTTTCGGTTTGCCCAAACCTACAATGTGGCGAAACCGGACCCTCATACGCATCAATATATAAACCACAACTCATATAAACATCAATTTAAATCAGTAAATTCGAAATCACTTACTTCTCTCTCTAGAAATTCCTTCCAAAATCCTCCAAACTCACTCCAAGCTCAACTCAACTCCAAAACACAAACCAATCTACATAAACATCCAAAATCAACCTATAATCAACATATCTAAAGCATAGAGTTCATCTCCCTAAGAATCAAACAAATCTAACAAAAACCTAGAATTTCAAAAACTATGGGAAAACCTACCAAAACTCCAAAATCAAGCTTGAATCTTCCTCCCCAAGCTTCAATGGTCACCAATCTTCAATTCCCAAGCCAAACTTCTACCCAAAAGCTCCTTCTCTCTCTTCTTCTCTCTCACTTTCTCTCTCTACACGGAAGAAACCAGAGAAAACTAAAAAAGAAGAAGGATTTTCGTGTTTTAAAAGTTTTCTGGGCGGGTAGCGCCCTTCCAGCGCTCCAGCGCTGGAAGTGCACTTGGCTCTGCCGAGAAAACGCTCTTCCAGCGCTCCAGCGCTGGAAGTGCACTTGGCTCTGCCCAGAAAACGCTCTTCCAGCGCTCCAGCGCTGGAAGGGCGCTCAACTCTGTTTTCTATTTTTTTTTCCTATGTTTTCTACTTTCCCATTTACATCCGTCTCGGTCTAAGCTTCGATTTGATATATTATGGGCCCGAAACGGATATGTATACAAAAAATTATGGCCCATTTACCGAACCTAGCTCAAAACCATTATTCCATGATTCCGTACCTCATGGATCTTCCGAAACTCGACTCAAACTTAAATCTTTTTGGGTTGGGGTTTCACAAAAAACGTGAAGATAGTGGTATTAATTGTACTCTTTTTCCTTCCGCCAATGATTTTTTCCACAGGGTTTTCCTTGGCAAGGTTTTAATGATACAATCTTATCACTGATCTCACTCAGTTGATATGCAGGAATGACGTATTCTTTTTCGTTCACTAAGGTTTTTATCTCATTGGGTTTTTCCTTAGTAAGGTTTTAACAAGACATATTCTTTGTAGACGTGGTTATCCAACGGGGAGTGTTATATATATATTCTAGTGGATAAATCACATGTATAAACAAGTTGGTATTCTAGTTGATAACCAACATGTACAAGTTAGTGTACAAGTTGATAACTATCATGTAGAAGTTAGTGTACAAGTTGATGACTAACTTGTATTGTAGATATTTATATATTTCTATATTTAGAAATATAATTGTCTATATATAGACATGCAAATGAAGAGAGAAAGATAATTGTTGGTTCTCATTTCTTATTTCCTAGTTTCTTGTTTCTTATTCTCTCTCTATTTGAATCACTTGAATAATTGTTATTTCAACACTATCAATTGTTATTTAATTTCAACACATATTACATTCTTGAACCAAACTCAACAAATCTGACGAAGTGAAAATACGTACTAAATCATAGCACCGATTCAGGTTTAGCAACCAAAATTGAATCATCTAACAATAATTCAAGAAGAAAGCCAATTGAGAATAGGACTCGTTTTCATTAATAATCAATGAAAAATTCCTAAAACATAGATATAAAATTATATTTATACAACATACCAAAACCTAATTACACTAGAAAAAAAAGAAACTAGAAACAAACTACGAAGCCTACTAAATTAACGCTCAAGAGAATTAAAAGACAGCGTAGACATCTTAAACAAAGGAATTAGAATCGGGGATGAAATGTTACGAGGGCAAAGTCTTGGTAAAATCTGTTGGGCACGAAATGCCCTTTCTGTGAAAATATTATGGGCTCTGTAACTTCAGCCTAGCTGAAAGTTATGGACATTCAAAACCCACTACGACATACTGAATTTTTCAGCTCGAAGCCCACTGCATCAAAATTCAATGCACACACACATTTGTAAATGTATAGCGTCGCAAGACACATACAATTTATAGAAGATTAATAAAGACTTGATGTATCTTGCACTGTGTATCTACCATCACGATCAAAATATCTTTTGATTTGTTTCCTTCAAAAGTAACACGATGAGAATATCTTCTGATTTGTTTCCTTTTAAAATAACTGAAATTTCCAAGCTAATCCTTTATTATTTCTTCCCAGTTTCGGAGTTTACATGAGTAGTTACGATCTTTGACTCATTTAATATCATTGAATTTTATCTCCAAAGTTACCAAATTATGGAAACATTAATCTGATATAAATATTAGATATACAACTTGTCACTTCCCAGACTTCTCTTTCGGACACAATTACACAATCATTGTCCAGAGTGTTCAAAAATATTTCCAGAGTTCTTCCTACATTGGTTTCAAGTTCAGAGATTTTTGTGTTGGTTTTTATGTTGTTCTCAAATATGGGTTTGGAAGGTATGGCTTTGAAAATTTATGATTATTACACTAATATTTAACTATATGTTGATTAATTCTTGACTTGAAGATGTACTGCATATATATATGCACAACATATGTACGCGTTCTATTGTATATGCTTTCATGCACTACTTCAGTTCATTCATTATAGCAATTTTCTCTTTGTTTCTTAGAATCCAAACAAGCTCAAATAGAGAAAAGAATCCTTTCATGCAGTATTTCTCAGTATCTTTCTTTCAAGATTTGCCCTTAGAATAGTAACCAGCAACACCATCTTTTGTCCTTAAGGAGATACGTGTGTATATGCAAGCCTTCTTCACCTATGAAGATAAAATGCTCACCTATTTCAAGTTTAAGTACTATTGCAAAGTAGTAGTAGAGGAAACTATGGTTTCAATTGAAGAAGAAAATCAGAGACCCCTTGATGAAATCTGGATGGAAATTCAAGGCTACAATTACTGGGAAGGTCTCCTTGACTCTTTGAACCTACATCTAAGAAAGGAAATCATTTGATATGGTGAGTTTGTGCAATCCTGCTACGATTCTTTTGACAGGGATTCCCATTCTAAGCATTGTCTTTCATGCAGGTTCCAACCATCCAACTACTTTGAAATTTTGGGCGTGGATAATAATGGCGTAGATACGATAGGAAGAAGAAACACTTACTAGTTTCTTGATCGGTACGACAAACTTTGACAGAATCGAAGTATGTTCCAATGCTTCGTGATGATATCCAATTACTAGAATTAGAATCTTCTCCACAGTACAAACACCTCTTATTCTCAGCAAGCTCTAATTTCTTGTTTTTGTTTCAAGAACTGGAGAAGTAGAAGAGAAGAACCCTCTGTTTCTTCTTGCCAATATACGTTTAACATATATTGGCAGTTGAGAGCAGTGGTCTTCAAGACAACTTCCTCAACTCCCAAGGTAAATGGACTGGGCTGAGTTTAGCCCACATAGGTGACCCAGCCCAAGTCCAACAAATAATTCATTTATTGTTTAATTGATTATTTGTGTATGTAGTGGCTACACGAGCACAAATAATTCATTTATTGGCATATAAGAAGAGTGTATCGCATACGATTACTGAGCATATAGATTATATGTATTATTGGATTAAGAATCTATGGCATCGTGAGGTTCATGAGTTCTTCATTGAGCAACAAATAGAGATTGTGCTTGATGCTCTGCCAGACGAATGAGCTTCAGTTCGTCGAGCCTTGAAGCAAAGTTTGAGTTCTTTAGACTTTGATTCTCTCGTTGATGCTATACTGCTTGAGAGAGAAAGTCAGCTACTTTCTATGGGTATTCGTCGGACTGGGCGAAGCGCAAGGTGTTTAGAACCTGCTGCTCGATTTGTTCTCTGGTATGAGGAGTATGAGCTTGGTGGATATGATGATGATGTTTTAGATGACCTTAGTGTTGATCCTGATTATGTACTTGGCATGTGATCTATATTTTTCTGTATCACATTGTATATATTTCCGGTACATTTTGTTTATGTATGTACATATTTATGTTCTTGAAAACATATTGTATGCTTTTCATTAATGAAATTTTATTTTCTGTAATTCTTTGAATTCATTACATTGAATGAGCATGAATGGAAATATGTTTAATAGTGGGAGGTTTTGTTTTAGGTTGGTAGATTTATGAATTATATCTCACCTAATAACCAAAATATTGCGCATGTTTATATTAAATAATAATAATTGGACTATACTAACAGAAATTGATTGAATGTGTAACATTACTTTTGTTGCTGTTGCATGTGTCAAATTATTATTAATTAATTTAGGACATTGTAGCGAAACATTGTTGTCAAATGAATTATACAAGATCCTAATTTAAGTAATTGCCTCTATATAGTTACAATGGCTGCAACAAAGAGTATTGTCACTGATTTGAACCATGGAGACAAGCTGAATGAAAAGAATTATGATGTTTGGCATCATAAGATTCAGTATCTCCTGGAGGAGCAGGACATGCTGGAAACCATTACACAACCAATGGTTGAACCCGAGCAAGGTAACACTGCTCAGCATAGGCAAGACTTGGAAGCCTTTGAAGCCTATAAGCGCAAGGATCATGTTGCTCGCATTACGATGTTGAGCAGCATGAAAAATGATTTAATGATGCAATTTGAAAGGCACCGTTCAGCCCAAGCAGTTTGGGATGCTGTTAAGGTTCAATATGGTGGAACCTCAACAACGAGACTTCGTCAGTTAACCCTCAAATTCGATGGCTACAAGAAGCGCCAGAATGAAACCATGAGGCAGCATCTTACGAACATGTCTAACATGATTAGTGAATTGAGGTCTGCAGGGCATGACATGACTGATGAACAGCAAGTCCAATCTGTTATTCGCTCTTTGCCGAGTAATTGCGAACACATGCGTGTTAACCTTATCCATAATGAGAACATTAAAACTTTTGAAGATGTTGCTCGTCATGTTGAGCTTGAGGAAGATCGTCTTCTCTCAGAGAAGCTTGCTAATGAAGCTTTCATGACTGGGTCCAAATCGCGAGGAGTAAGAGACTCTGGACGCAAAAATTGGAAGGGTAAGGGTTTCAAAAAGGGCAAAAGAGCAGATGAAGAAAAGTTCTAGTGGACAAAAGCGCAAGCGTGGGAAAGCGGCGGCATGAAACTAACCACATAGCAAGGGACCGCACAACATACGTGGAATTTCGTCAAATTCCTAAAGGAAGTAGGAGTATATACATGGGGAATAATGCTTCCGCTGACGTGCTTGGGATCGGTACCTGCAAACTAGAGTTGCGGGGTGGTCGCACGCTTTATCTTCATGATGTGCTCTATGCTCCTGAAGTTCGACGAAATCTTGTTTCTGTTCTTGTTCTACTAGAACTAGGTTTTGAACTTAAGTTTGCTAAAGGTTGTGTAAAAGTATTTCTGGAAAACGTTTATTATGGTTCTGGCTATGTATTGGATCGTTTTATGGTGTTAGACACCACTAACATTGTAGTTAATGACTATCCATATATCTATGTTGTTGATAATTCCAGTTCTATTCCTAATACAGAAAGTATTTTATGGCATGCTAGATTAGGACACATTGGGCAAGACCGATTAAATAGATTGGCTCGAGCAGGTCTCTTGGGATCACTCACCAAAGTAGAATTGGCCACATGTGAGGATTGCCTAGCTGGAAAAGCAACTAGATTACCATTTGGCAAAGCCAAGAGAGCCATTAGTCCATTACAGCTTATTCATTCAGACATTTGTGGACCACTGAATGTGAGGGCTAGGCATGGTGCCGACTATTTCATCACTTTTATAGATGATTTCATACGTTTTGGTCATGTTTATTTGATTTCTCATAAGTCTAATGCATTGGATTGTTTCAAACGATATACCAATTTGGTAGAGAATCAATTAACCATGAAGATCAAAACTTTAAGGACCGATCGAGGTCGTGAATATCTATCTGATCAATTTAAAAGTTTTTGTGCTGAAAAGGGTATAGCTCGACAACTAACTATTCTTTATACTCCGCAACAAAATGGCGTTGCAGAAAGAAGGAATAGGACCCTCTTAGACATGGTTAGGTCGTGATGGCGCAAGTAAATTTACCTATTTTCTTCTGGGGAGATTCGTTATTAACTGCTACCTATATACTAAATTGTGTACCCTTCAAATCTGTCTCATCCACCCCATATGAATTATGAACTGGCAATAAACCTAACTTGGGACAATTGCATCCTTGGGGGTGTGCAGCTTACATTCACAATAATTCTCACCAATATGGGAAACTTGGTCCTAGGGGGAAGAAGTGTATTTTTATTAGATACTCTGAAACCTCCAAAGGATTTGTTTTCATTGGTGAAAAAGCTGATGGGAGCGTGACAGAACTTGAGTCCCGTGATGTCATTTTCTTAGAAGAGGACTTTCCTGTGAGAGGTGAGGTTAATAATGATTTTCAATTTTATGAAAATCAAGAAAATGGCGCCCCAACCGCAGTCGAGGGATTAGAGGACACTCTTAATCCTCCCGTGGAACGTGGGAGCGACATAGTGCTTGATCCGACTCCTATAGAGCAAGATCATGAGCAATCGCAACCTCGTCGAAGCATCCGTGAACGTATCCCACGTCGTCTATTTGAGATTGAGGGGTAAGCATTCATGATTGCCCCACAGGATGATGAAAAGCCACAATCGATTAAAGAGGCTCTATCCGGTCCTAAGGCTGAGGAATGGAGTAAAGGTATGGAAGAAGAAATGGAGTCAATGAACGCTAACCAAGTCTGGGACTTGGTTGATGTAACACATCGGGTTCAAAATTAGCATGCAAGTTTAGTTAACGGGGGTAGTAATTAATAGGGATTAATTACAGTGGTCTGAAGATAATCGTTATTTATTACAAGCGTAAATACACACGAGATGTGAAATTAACAAAAGAAATTAAATTGGAGTTTTGGGAACGTAACCGAAATTGTTAATAATTCAAAGGAAATGGTAATGCTGTAAATACTGTAGTAGCATGTGGGGATAAATACATAACTTAAGGGATATAATTGTAAATTAGTAAAATTGTTAAAATATATTATAAGGTTGCACGGAAATCGAGAAAACCTAGCAACCAAACAGTGAGAGAGAGGGGGCGGCGACTGAGGGGCATTTTCGACAAAGGTGACGAACGGCGGTGAGGGTGGCACGAGAAGGACCGGCTTAAGGAGAGGAGTGCGGTGGTAGAATTTTCGGATCCATCGGAGTGGCTTAAGGTTGTCGATCGGAGGGGAGAAGGTGCGGCTGCTGTGGAGTTCCAGAGTGGTTTCCGCCAAATTTCGACAGCTATTCAGGTAACCATGGGTGGCGCTCAGTTCGTCCGACCCCTGTCTATCATTTTGGGCCGGTGGTGGGGACCACCGCACCCTGGACGGGGGTGACTCGATTCTGACTATTAACGGGTCTGTTGATCCGTTGCAGTGAGGAGAGGACCCAACCGGGTCGGGCTAACCCGGTTGGTACTGGGCAGACCCGTTGACTGGTCTGTCCAGTTTGACCTAATTAAATTAAATAAAATAATATTAATTGTATAAATATTAATGTAAATAAGTTTGATTATGAATTTCAGGGTTAAGTTGCACAGTTGATTTTATTGAGATTTAGGAAAGCGCGGTAAGGTAAGTAACGTTTCAACTGTATTACGGAACTTGTGTGCTATTTGAATTATTTTGATGCTATGCATGTATTGGGTTACTGGAACTGATAAATTACTGATGAATGTCATTATATGGGAATGTATATGAACTGATATTTATTGTATGATTATTGATTATTGAAAGTTGTGCATAACATGGCATTGCATATTGTAAGGTTCACGTAATGGAGGAAAATATTTTATAAACCTAGTATAACTGCTACAGGGAGGGTGTACTAGAAATGTTATGATTAAGGCTTATTAAATTGGAAAGGAAAGAGAGGAAAAAAGTACAATTATAGGAAAGTATTATATGGTAGGATACTGAAAGGAAATCCTGACCGGTTGCTCTGTAGCAGTTTGCTAGAGTTAAAGGGCTCTAATACTGGTTAAATGTTTTAATGGTTGATGTCTCATTCCCTAAAGAAACATGCGTATCCATGCATAAAATGTTACTTGCTGGGCCTTAGCTCATTACGTTTCGTGATGCAGGTGATGATGAATATGTTGATTTGATTATTGGTGATGTCGGAAATCCTCAGTGAAGGTGCTCATGTAACGAAGGAGGCATTGATGGGTAGTTGATATTATGGGATTATGCAAAGTATATTATGATTAAAGACTAATGATTTCTAAATTTCCTAAATAAGCAGTTGACTGCAAGACTAGTACTGCAAAGAATTAGCATTTCTAATTGGCTTTGACTTGGTGCATGAACGACCCGTTGGGAATTTATTTTATTTAAAATTATTGAAGGATTATTTATTTTTATTATTGATATCTTCAATTGATGGGTGGTGTTTTTACTAGGTAATTATCTAGAATTATAATCATAATTGTCAGTTTTTGTGATAAATTTGGAGTGCAAGGCTGTGAGATTTGTTATTTGGGATGGGGTGTTACAGTTGATCTATCGCCAGGGCAAAAATCCATTAGAAATAAATGGATTCTCAAAATTAAACGTAAGGCGGATGGGTCCATAGAAAGATATAAGGCTCGACTAGTAGCAAAAGGCTACACACAAGAAGAGGGAATTGACTATGAAGATGCATTCTCATCTGTTGTGAGAATTACTTCTGTCCGAATCGTTCTAGCTATAGTTGCATATATGAACTTAGAATTATACCAAATGGACGTGAAAACTGCTTTTCTCAATGGAGAACTAGATGAAGAAATCTATATGGATCAACCTTTGGGTTTTGAATCTAAAGGACAAGAGCGCAAAGTTTGCAAGCTCAAAAGATCTAAATATGGTCTCAAGAAAGCTAGGCAATGGAACATCAAGTTTCATCAAGCAATCCAAAAGGATGGATTTACGATGATGGAAGAGGACCATTGTGTATATTTAAAACTTTCGAGTGATGGTTTTTTAATTTTGTCCTTATATGTCGATGACATTCTAATAGCTAGAAACAACAAAGAGATGATTGATGCCACTAAAAAGTGGTTATCGTCAAACTTTGAAATGAAAGACATGGGTGAGGCTAGCTACGTGCTTGGTGTGAAGATCATAAGAGATCGCGCTAAAAGGCTTTTGGGCTTATCTCAAGATACTTACATCAAAAAGATGTTGGAGCGCTATCACATGCAAGATAGCAAGCCGATGGATACCCCTGTTGAAAAGAGTTTGAACCTAAGTCTTGATATGTGTCCCAAGACTCCAGAAGAGAAAGAAAAGATGTCCAGAGTACCTTATGCCACTGTTGTCGGGAGTCTGATGTATACAATGATGTGCACACATCCTGACATATGTTACGCTATTGGTTTGGTCAGCCGATATCAATCAAATCCTGGTCAAAAGTACTGGATGGCAGTCAAGAGGATTTTGCAGTATCTGAAAGGAACTTCAGACTATATGCTATGTTATCAAGGGAAGAAGGATTTGCGCTTGATAGGTTACTCCGATGCTGATTCGGGAGGAGACGTTGATCAGTGCAAATCAACTTCAGGATTTACTTTCTTGCTAAATGATAGTGCTATACTATGGAGTAGCAAAAAGCAATCGTGTGTAGCCTTATCCACTATGGAGGCTGAATACGTAGCTTGTTCCGCAGCAACTCAAGATGCTGTTTGGTTAAAGAGTTTCCTGCAACACTTAAAAATTGTCAAATCAGCATCAGAACCTGTGACAATTTTTTGTGATAACACTGCTATATTGGCTATTGCCAAGGATCCTAAATATCATGGAAAGACCAAACACATCAAGAAAAGATATCAATATATTAGAGACGCAATTACTGACAAGGACGTGGTCCTAAAATACATTTATACCAATGACATGGTGGCAGACCCACTCACCAAGCCAATAGCTAGGGATGTTTTTATTAAATATGTAAAATCCCTAGGCTTGAGTAGAATGTAATCTGTGGTTAGGATGCTTACAGTTTGTTGAATATTTGAATTTGATTTACATATTATTCAACGCTTTGGAATATACTGTGAGAGTTATGTTGTACAATACAATAAAGTGTGTCGATAGACTAAGATTGGCTCACTCACACGAGCAATCGCCTCTAGCGCTTGTAAGGCGAGTATAGATGAGACTATTTGAGTTATAGCGCTCAATAAGCGACTTTGGCGTAGAGGGAGCGAATTTAATTCAAAGCCATTAATTTGGAGTCGCCTTGATTAGGATCAAGATGAAGTTCTAAAATAAGAGCACCAACATGAATGTATCCCCACCATTCATGTGTCTATATGATGAAAGCCGAGTGTGAAATTAATCATCTGGCACAATAAATAGTGAGTAGATGAGAATTTCAAGTTTGACGCCTGTGATTTGGTGACAAGACTAAGACTCGTATGGTATATTATCTCTAATGAGGAGAGCAATGACATACATTTTTTTTCTTAAGAAAAGAAAAGAGAAGCTCTGCCATAGCATGCATTTCATACTACATGTGCTAGTCGACCTATTTGGAAGTGAAAGAATGGATCCCTACTTCTTCACTATGTGAGTCCTAGAGAGATCTAGACATAGATCTCAATACTTTACC
This sequence comes from Euonymus europaeus, assembly GCA_963580455.1. Classification (NCBI taxonomy): domain Eukaryota; kingdom Viridiplantae; phylum Streptophyta; class Magnoliopsida; order Celastrales; family Celastraceae; genus Euonymus; species Euonymus europaeus. The sequence continues at coordinate 13,475,418 of OY756965.1, forward strand.
CTTTGCAACTTTTGACTATATCGTGATGTGATGTATTAATGTTTGCTACCTTAAGGGTGTATCCTATGTTCATGGAATGATTCGACATAAAGGTGCACTCCTAGGAAAGCGAGTTAATTCAGATCTAATTGATACGAGGGCGAAAGAAATAACATTTTTTTGGCTTTACACCTATTGCTTGTATTCACCTGCCGAGATACTTGTAATTGTTGTGATGGATTGAGTATAGAATTTTTGAGGGATTGAATAATACTCAATTATGCGTGATTCAAAATGTTTGGGGTATATAATTACACTTTCGGGAATAATTATATTTTTGAGGTTGATGTCTCCAATATGGCCTGTATGAGGTTTCTATATTAGAGCTCCCAATATCTGTGTGCTTCAGGTCGCACAGTCCGTTCACCTGTATGAATGATTTCTTATGCAAGTATAGAGTCCAGCACATCATGGGCGAGTGAGAGATGTTGGACTTGGGCTGGGTCACCCATGTGGGCTAGACTCAGCCCAGGTCCAATAAATGGCTACAAAATATCCAGGTAGATATGCTTAGTATATACGTTTGATGGGTACCTGTACGCAATAATGAACACGAACCTCCCTAATTTATTTAGGAAATCCAAATGGAACACCAATCATGAAAACTGGGTAAGCTATAACGCAATTTCTACAGATGAAAGAGGAGGTCAAACAGCTACGAAGATGCGACATATTCATTGCATGGAGAGACACAATCACGTACCTGGAATGGATCCGTGATCTCAAAAACATTCCTACTTTAGCAAACTTTTCAAATGATCCATCGATAAAGATCAAGTCCGGTTCTATGATTTCTACACCAAAAAGGATGGAATTTGTCAATATTGCAAGTACTCGGCTCGCGAAAAAGTTCTATCCGAAATCAAAAGACTTGTCAATCACCCATATACAAAACTATTATGTCATTTCAGGTCTAAGGAAATAAACCTCCATGTGATTCATTATTTAACAAGTCATGTTCGAGGCATTTATTCAACAATAAACCTTCCATATTGTTTGTTCTAATATCTCATATTAAATTGCATGAGACTCGCAACCCTATCATTATAGGAAACAAACAGTATATTAATCTTCCGAATTATTATTGTCCAATTAATAATTCTACAATCAGAAATTTTATTTAAGATATTTATACCAGAGATCACTCGTCACTCATATTCTCAACTCTTGAGAAGGAGGTCTCTAATAAATATCTACGGACATATTTAATACAACTGTATAAATAGAAATATCAAATATATTATAAACTGCCATTTATTTAAACAATTAATACAGTACAATTATTATATATGTTCCAAATACAACCGTATTAAATTGCCTATACAGGACATATATCTAACAATCTCCCACTTGTCCTAAAGCCAATCGCTATGGTATCTCATACCCATCTTTTCTAGATTACGATCTAACTGCTGTAGAGTTAGAGCTTTAGTTAATGGATCAACAATGTTTTTTGCTCATGCTATTTTCTGTATAGCTACATCACCTCTTTCAATTATCTCTATGATAATGTGGAAATGTCTTTCTATGTGTTTGGATTTCTTATGAGACCTTGGTTCCTTTTCTTGAGCAATTGCCCCATTGTTATCACAGTATAGTGGCACTGGTGATTCAATGGATGGAACAACACCAAGTTCTGTAACGAACTTCTTCATCCAAACCGCTTCCTTTGTCGCATCCGATGCAGCGATGTATTCAGCCTCTATGGTAGAGTCTGTAGTAGTGCTTTGTTTGGAACTTTTCCAACACACTGCTCCACCATTACATATGAAATCGAACCCAGAGATAGACTTTCTATCATCAATATATGTTTGGAAATCAGAATCAGTATAGCCATCGATTCGCAAATCACATCCTCCATATGTTAAGACCAATTCTTTAGTCCTTCTTAAGTACTTAAGAATATTCTTAATAGCAGCCCAGTGTTCTTCACCAGGATTTGATTGAAACCTGCTTGTAACACTTACAACATGTGCTATGTCAGGTCTAGTACATAACATAGCATACATCAGACTTCCAACTGCAGATGCATATGGAGTCTTGATCATTCTCTCTCTTTCCTCAGGTGTCTTTGGAGACATTTCCTTAGAAAGATGAATGTCATGTCTGTAAGGTAACAATCCTCTTTTAGACTCTTGCATGTTGAACCGTTTCAAAACCTTGTCTAGATACATAGATTGAGAAAGCCCTATAATTCTTTTAGATCTATCTCTATAGATTCTAATTCCCAGAATATAGGCTGCTTCTCCCAAATTTTTCATGGAGAAAGTTTTTGACAACCAGACTTTAACTGAAGTCATCATTCCACCATCATCTCCAAAAAAGAGAATGTCATCAACATACAAGACTAGGAATGTGTGAGCACTCCTACTAACCTTCTTGTAAACACACGGTTCATCCACATTTTTAATGAAGCCAAATAATTTGATTGCTTCATCAAAATGAATGTTCCAACTCCTTGATGCTTGCTTAAGACCATGGATGGATCTCTTAAGCTTGCACACCTTTTGTTTTCCACCTTTGGATTCAAAACCCTTAGGTTGTTCCATATAGATATCTTCCTCAATGTTTCCATTAAGGAATGCAGTTTTGACATCCAACTGTCATATCTCATAATCATAGTATGCAGCCATCGCTAATAAAATCCTGATAGACTTCAACATAGCAATTGGTGAAAAGGTTTCCTCATAGTCAATTCCTTGTCTTTGAGTATATCCTTTTGCAACCAGTCTTGCTTTGTATGTCTCTACCTTGCCATCCAAACCAATTTTCCTCTTGTAGACCCATTTGCATCCTATAGGTACAATACCTTCAAGAGAGTCCACAAGATCCCAAACTTGATTTGAATACATTGAATTTATTTCGGATTTCATAGCTTCAAGCCATTTTGAAGAGTCAATATCATATATTGCTTCTTCATAACTAGTAGGATCATCACCATGATCTACATCTCCATGAACAAACAACTCTTGTATATCATGTAGTAAATTATACCGTGCCGATGGATGGATAACTCTACTAGATTTTCTAGGAGTTTGTGTGATGACAGTTCTTGCATCATTAGATTCTTGAATATGATATTGATCATATTGTGGAATATCAGATACTTCCTCAAGTTCTATTTTTTCCCAATACCTTTATTCTGAATAAACTCGTTTTCCAGAAAAATGGCATCTCTACTAATCATTATTTTGTGATAAGTAGGGATATAGAAGTAGTGTCCCAAAGTTTCCTTTAGATATCCAACAAATGGGTAAATTTGTATAACTCATCATTGAACGTACCATGTCTAACAAAGTACGGTTTCTCCTTTCAGATACACCATTCATCTATGGTGTTCCTGGAGGAGTCAATTGTGAAACAATGCCAAATTCCTTTAGGAACATTTCAAACTCCTGACTTAAGTATTCACCACCTCGATCTGATCGAAGAGCTTTAATACTTTTTCCATTTTAATTTTCTACTTCAGCTTTGAATTCTTTGAACTTTTCAAAAGATTTATGCTTGTACTTTATTAAGTACACATACCCATATCGTGAGTTATCATCAGTAAAAGTAATGAAGTAGAAATAACCTCCTCTAGCCATTTGATTAAAAGGACCACATACATCTGAATGTATTAATTCTAAAACTTCTGTAAATCTTTGACTTTGTCCAACAAAGGGTGATCTGGTCATTTTGCCTTGAATACAGGACTCACAAGTAGAATAGGATTCTAAATCCGAGGATTTGATTAAACCCTCTTTTATCAACTTTTTAAGTCTTTCTTCTGTAATATGACCTAATCTAAGATGCCACATATATTTAGAATTATTTTTAGATGGTTCTATTGCATAATTATTCACATCATGAGTTAAAACCTTACCATCATGCATATTTAAATAATACAAACCATTTAGCAAATTTCACATACCAACACATTCATTTCCAAAATGAATATAACACACATTATTCTTATAATGGAATTAAGTCCCACAGAAATAATGTTATTGAAAGCATTAGGAACAAACAAACAGTTATCCAAATTTAAAACATGAGCAGAAGGTAATTTAATGAAAGCAGTCCCAATAGCAATAGCAGCAACAGTTGCTTTATTTCCTACTTTTATGACCACTTCATTTGCTCTCAGAGTTCTACTTCTTCTCAGATCATGCAACGACACACATATGTGTGAAGATGCACCAGTATTAATGATCCAAGAAGTAGATGATGAGTAAATAGAAACAATATTCTCAAGTTTACAGAAATTAGACATACCTTCTGAAGGTGTCTCCTTTCCCTTGACTTTCAAGGACTTGAGATATTCGGAACAGTTCCTTTTCCAGTGCCCATCCTTCTGATAGAAGAAACATTTTCCTTTATCTGCTGCTTGCTCCTTGTCCTTTGATTTCTTTTTGGAAATCTTCTTAGAAAGTCCAGAAGTAGAAGCTTTCTTATTGTTGTTCTTCTTCTTCGTAGAAGATGAAGAAGCCACAAGAGCCTTCTCAACTATTTTTCCCTTCATGTCCGCTTGAGCTGTACCTAGCATATTCAGAAGTTCTACCAAGGTACACTCAATTTTGTTCATATAAAAATTCACAATGAACGGTGAGAAGGAATCAGGCAGGGACTGTAAAATCAAATCAGTCTGTAAGTTGCAATCCATGAGAAAATCTAAATTCTCAAGTTGTTCAATCAAATTGATCATCTTGATAACATGATCTTTCACATTAGCACCTTCAGCCATTCTCTTTCGGAACAATTCCTTGAGATATCATATCTGGCTGTCCTGCTTTGCTCTCCATATAACTCTTTCAGATGAAAAATCATATCTCGAGCACTAACATAATTCTCATGTTGTTTTTGAAGCTCATTTGTCATTGAAGCCAGAATATAACTTCTGGCTATCAAATCATGCTCCAGCGACCTTTCATAGGTAGCCTTTTCCTCCTCAATAGATCCTTTAGGTAAGGATATTGGAACAGGTTTGTCAAGGACATAGCCAATCTTTTCAAAATTGAGAACTATTCTCAAATTTCTCAGCTAGTCAACAAAGTTCAGCCCAGTAAGCCGGTTGCATCCAAAATGCGTGCAAGTGGGTTGGATTGAGTCATACTCGTGTGCTGCAGAAAATAAGCAAAGATTATTAACAATAGTTTCTATTATCCAAATAAATTTTGGTCTTTAAAATTATTTGGTACCTCTCACTAATTTTTCGTAACTCATACATCCCTATTTGAGTAACGGAAATCCATATTAGAATTTCTAGTGAGTGATTGAGTACTTATTATTTTCAATATTCCTCACGTTTAGTCGTTTCTTGGAATACTTAAATAAATAAGTGAACAACTCTTGTTCAATGTATCTCATACATGATTCAATCATTTTACTTTGGCTCCTAGTATGCAGAACCTCACCTTTCCTGGTTTCTTGGCCCATTATACATAGTTAAGTAAAACCCATTATTCAATAAATATAAAAATTTGAATATTAGCATTTTCACCTTTACTAGTTTCTTTAACACCAATATATCTTTATATTTATAACATCTTATGCTTAATAAACTATTAGAAACATCTCTTATGATTCATTGCATAATCCCCATGATTTCTTCATGATCAATTGTACAAAATCATAAAAGTTTCTAAAATTTTATATAATGGAGAGCCACGATATAATTTCATAAATCATACCATTTATCAACTTAATATTTAAAGGGATGTTTAATAGGTCTCAACATAAATTACATGCATGCATAATTTCAAAATTTATTCAAAAACGTATCTCATATATTTAACAGAAATAAATTCAATTAATCATGCATCAATTATTTATTCTAAACATATATCATATATAAATTCAAGAATAAATAATATGTAATTTAAATCATGCATCAATAATTAAACAATTTAACTATACACATGCATCATATAAAACAATTTTATAATCAACATTTAATTAATTCAATTTAAACTAAATTAATTAAATCATGCATATTTATTTATTCTAAACACACATCAAGTATAATATCTAGAATAAATAACAGTCCAGTCCATTTACAGTCCAAAATATTCAGCCCAATATAAATCAGCTTGCTACTTCTGGCCCATGACCCATCAGAACCAAAACCCTTTCTTGGCCCATCTCTGGATCTGGCCCGTGAAACTGTCTCAACGGGCCTATAACATTTATGTTTATACGGCTGGCCCGTATAACATTTTGGCCCATGAGACTAGCCCAAAACTGATTGAAAATGTCCCGGTCCAATGACCTGTCTTCTTCACCTGGAAAGAACCCGCAGCAACCGGATGAGAACTGCACTTTCCGGACACCAGCAACAACCGGACACTCCGGTTTCGTTTCCAGTAGATCTAACGGCAAGAACACGACCAAACATGGGCCATAACCCATATGCATCAATCGGGTAATCTGACCCTTCTTCTCTGCCCATATTTCATTGGAACTTTTGCAGCAATATCTAGCATCGTTTCTAGCGATTTCAGGAGCTGAAGATCATGCCAGAGTCATCTCATGATTCCGATAAAATCATCTTTAGCCAAAATTTCCTAAACGAGCAGATCGAGTTTCTTGGGTTTTACCTGCAACTTCCGAAAACCTGTAGCCATACCTGTCGGGAAAAACATAACGAAATATGACATGCACAAATCTACTCCTTGTCTCTGCGACCGAGGTGACAGTGGCCACTGTTTAAACCTGTTTCCGGCGAACCTCACAGATCGAGCACCAGACCCAGTGTCAACGCTTGACTCTTGTGGCTGGTAATGAGTTCTCTTGTAGTATTTCCAGTGATCGATAACCAGGAAAATAGATCGGGCTCTTGCAATTAAGTAATTTCGATCCACACAACCCAGTATAGATCAAAAATATGTCTAGATCTATTAATCTGTTTTCTCAATTCATCAAATGAAATAAAAACAGATGAAACACATGCATATCATATAGATATATCAATTTAGAAAATCTAATTTTCTCGATGTAGATCGTATAACATTAGCCTAACGGCTCCGATACCACTGTTAGCATACGGTATACACAAATATGCAGCGGAATACACTACAAAAAATTTACCTCTTGTAGCGTGCTTGTACGAATGATTTGTCTGGTATTACTTTCGTACTCCTTCTTGATCTAGTCTATGTCACTGGTTCGCCGGTAGAACTCCGATTATACCAAGCCTCTAATTAGTCCACCGGAATCACAACACTAGGATCAGTATAACACCCTGGTGTCACACACCACAAATGGAAACTTTCTAAAAATAGAAAGCTGCCTTTTAGTGAAACGTGTATCTGTATGAAAAGCAATTTAATTCATGCAATTGAAAATTGGCTTTTCAAGTTGTATATTATACAACTTATAATGAGCCCTAAAGTATGTTGTCGGCACAATGTGTCGGCAACCACGTTTAGGTACTCATTTAATATATATAATATATATATATTAGTATTAATTAAATATGATTTCATAATTGATTAATTTGTCATGTGCTAGCATTATTAATCAATCAGATTCAATCCGGTTTACAATAAACCTTATTTAATTAATAATTCGATTATTTTCATCTTATGAAAATTATCAAATCCACACAGTTCTCTTAATAATCTTAGCTGAAACAAATTTGCATGATCCTTTTATCTGTGACTTTCTAGGTTCATTACCTATTAGCAATAAGAATAACATCAAACTCTTTGATATTAATTAAAATAACTTTTAATCATTTCTTATAAATCACGAGTGACACCTAGCAGTATATCGTGACTTCCCAATCAATGATGAATTCTTTCTTATGAACCTTTGATTACAATTACAATGTAATTAAATCCCTCCACTATACAATATCCCAATTGAGTGAGGATCATGGATATCGGTCAAATCCACTAACTCAATTATATGTCAAACCCAATATTTTATTGACAAACAAATAATTAATGAAAATAACCTTTTCATTAATCATATAACCTCGGCTAAGGATTTCTTGTGTCAATAAATATCTGGATCACATAGGATATTCTCCTTGTTTATTTCGAGGCGGTAGATTCCTTATTGATAGTCTCCATATATAACTAACTGAATCCATTAAATGTTAATATTTATTTAATAAATAAATATTTTCAACATTGACAAAATTCAATCACCCATATACAAAACTGTGAAACCCCGACCCAAAAAAAAATTCAGGAATTTTTGGGTTTTAGACAAAGGGAAGAAACTGGACAAGGCGCACCTCAGGGAGCCTTGGCGCTGCGCCTAGTCCAGTGTCTGCAGGAAATGGAGGACACCAGAAGAAGTGCTGGAGCGCCTAGGCGCCCGAGCAGCACGCCTAGGCGGTGTGCGCCTAGGCGTGTGCAAGGGCGCGCCCAGAGGCACCTAATCCAGCAGATGCAGGGACGATGTTGAAGTCTAGAAGAGGAGGCACTGGACTGGGCACAGCCCAGAGCGCCTAGGCGCAGCGCCCAGTCCAGTGGGAGTAGGCGCCCGCCAAGGCGCACCCCGCTTGGGCGTGGAAATCACGCACGCCCAGGATTTTCGCCTAGAGCAGCGCGCCAGGGAGAAATTTCAATAGGCCAGGGAGCCTAGGCGCCCAAGGTAGCGCCTAGGCGCTACCCGCGTTTTTCAAAAGGTTTCAGCAAGCCATTTTAGACATTTTTATGGAATGTTCCAGTTCTAGAGAGAGAGAGCGACGATTCTAGAGAGAGAAGTGTGTTTGAGGTGATTATTGGAGATTGAAGCTTGGTTTTGAAGATTTAGTGAGATTTCAAGGAAGATTCAAGCCTTGGAGGTAAGTTTCTTCATTTTTCTATTTCTAGGGTTTTGAGTAGATCTTGTTAGTTTCGGTTAGAGTTGATTTCTATGGTTTAGATATGTTGATTATAGGTTGATTTTGGATGTTTATGTAGATTGGTTTGTGTTTTAGAGTTGAGTTGAACTTGGAGTGAGTTTGGAGGATCTTAGAGAACTTCTAGAGACAGAAGGTGAGTAATTTCGAATTTATGGATTTAATTGATGTTTATATGAGTTGTTGGTTGTATATTGATGCGTGTAAGGGTTCGGTTTCGCCACATTGTAGGTTTAGGCAAACCGAAACCCTAGAACCGGAATTTGGGGATTTTGTGGTAAATTGCTCGACACGAGGTAGGGGATTTCCAACCATTCTTTCTATCGTTCATTTTTGATATTTTAATAGCGTTTTGATTCTTCATTGGTCGCCATTATTTGAGTTTCCGCCTTAATTGCTTCTAAGGGGAAACAAGCCTTGTGTGGATAATTGTTTGATGTTAAATGTTGCATGACCCGAATTAGTGTTCCGTCATATACGGACACGTTGTGAGCCTTCATTCATGCATTATGGTAGATGTGTAAAGTTTATAGGGTATTCATATATACTTATCGATTCGGCGTGACATGTCATAATGCATTAGAGATGCATGGGGGACTCGGGAACCTTTAGGTTACTTGAAAGCCACATGGGAGGATGGCAAGGTGAAGGTTGTTATCACCAAGTCACGTGAACCTCATGTGGGGTAACGCACTAGGGGTAAGGTCAAGAGTGACTTGCCTTGTGGGATGCGGGCGTGATAGGTTCACGCAACCGGATGATCCTAGGAGTGGTTGGTTATGGTGAGCTTGCTCCCGTGCAATATTACATTGAGTTGCAATGATATTGTGGTTGTTATGCTCCGAAAGGGTTATCCGGGTAAATGTTGATGTGAATTTGTTGAGTATATGTTCATGTGGTAGTTACATATTGATACATTGCTTCCTTTTGGTTCTGCCTATATCGATGTTTACTTCATACCCTACTGAGCTTCTAGCTCACTACTTTACTTTCTTCCTTCCACAGGAGACACTGGTACATGTACTGGTGGTGCGGATCGGTGAGCAGGGCGTGACATGGATGGCCCTGGATATGAAGGGTGCTAGAGATATACTCTATGCATGTGGGTGTACGTAGTATATCTATGTTGAGAGAATATAACCATTTGGCACGGTGGTGCTTGTATGTGGATGTAGATGTTGATTTATGGTTATATTTGATGTTTCATAAATCTGTGTGTTGATTTATATGTGATGCCATCAGTTTGTGCATGCTGGTAGTGGATGGCCTGAGGCCTAGGGTCAGGATTGCATGTGGTTGAGGCCCGAGGCCTATGTTTGCTAGGTTGCTAGTGTGATGTTGTTGTTGCTGCGTTTCTGATGCAGGTGGGCGCTCTCCGATATACGGGGAGGTGCCGCCGAATTTCCGGTTGATTCCGGATGTTCACACTAGTGACCTAGAAATGGTGCGGAGAGAGCACTCAGTCGCGTCTCCGGAAACGGGGCGTGACAAAAACTATTATGTCATCTCAGGTCTAAGGATTATTTACACAATCATAAATAAATAAGAAATCATTGAGAAGGAAATAACCTCCATGTGATTCATTATTTAACAAGTCATCTTCGAAGCATTTATTCAACAATAAACCTTCTATATTGTTTGTTCTAATATCTATTAAATTGCATGAAACTCGCAACCCTATCATTATAGGAAATAAACAGTAAACTGATCTTCCGAATTATTATTGTCCAATTAATAATTCTACAATCAGAAACTTTATTTAAGATATTTATACTAGAGATCACTCGTCAGTCATATTCTCAATTCTTGAGAATGAGGTCTCTAATAAATATCTACGGACATATTTAATACAACTATATAAATAGAAATATCAAATATATTATAAACTGCCATTTATTTAAACAATTAATATAGTTCAATTATTATATATGTTTCAAATACAACCGTATTAAATTGGCTATACAGGACATATATCCAGTCTCTTTTGTCTGCATAGCCCGACGATGGTTCAGTGCCCTCCCACAGGGCAGTATCCATATCTTCGATGACCTCACCAACAGGTTTGTTGTTCACTTTGCAAGTTTAGGGCCATTCAAGAAGACTAACTCCACATTGGTAACCATCCGCCAAAAGTCTCATGAAAGTTTATGAGAATTTGTGACCAGATTCAACAGCAATTTTTTGGAGATACTCGACCTCCAAACAATTATAGCTATAAAATCCTTCACCACTGGAGTTCGCATGCAACGCTGAAGCACCCCTTTTCGAAAAAGCATCCAAAGAGCACTCTAGAATTCCTCTCAAGAGTTGAGAAGTACATTATCGCAGATGAAATCATGGCAGAACTACATATGACCGAGCAATCCCTTAATAGGTCATCTTTAAGGAAGAGGAATGATTCTGCTTGATTAAACAATGACAGGAAAACCACCGAAGGGGGTAGGTCATCTTCTTGAAAAAAGAGCTCTCCAAACCAAGATGATATGATTCCTATACCCCTTTCAATACCTTTTTGAAGAGAGTACTGAATGAGATACAGGATCGCGTCATTGTCAAATGGCCACCGAAGATGAAGTTAACTCCCGGCAGAAAGGAAAGCAATAAGTATTACAAATTTCATCGGGGTCTTGGCCATGAAACTGATGAGTGCCGTCATCTAAAAGATGAGACAGAGAACCTTATTTAGAGAGGATATCTCAAAAAAATTACTAGCTCGGCTGTAGACAAATGAGAAAGGGATGGAAGGAGAGATGACATAAGGGATGAAAGAAATGATGAGAGGCGCCAGATGAGACGGCGGTACGACTATCCTCGTCGCCAAAACTAAGGAACATCTAGCATGATTGGTATGATAATTGACTCGCCAAAAATAGGTAAGTGGATTAACGCTTTCCCAAGTGTAGGTTTGTCAAAGTAATAATAGGAGTGAATCCCAAATCGTCTCACAAAGACTTTTGGTTTCGGCTTGGGTCTATGGATTATTAACCTAATTACTTAATTAAATATGGTATTCACAATGTTAAGTGTGGCAAAATTGCACTAACCATTGGTTAGATTCGGTTTTTCCTCTTGGGGTGATTGATTGAACTAAACCCTAATATACGAAATGAGAATTAAATACTAAACTACTGCAGAAAATCAAAATGGAAATAAGCACAACATAATAAAATGTAAAACATAACATAAAACGTTCAAGCACAAACTAAATCGGAATGGAAATATTCAAGTAGATTAAACTAAAACTATGAATCCAAATGCGATAATAAAATGAAATAACAATAAGGAAGAGGAGTTTAGAGATCAAATCCAATGTCGAATGTTGAGGTGAATCGGCCTTCCAATCTACAAATAGAAGTTGAGGGTAATCCAACTTGGGCTCTTCTCAAGCTCTACAAGGAGGAAGAACTTCTTCTTCTAGTTGGTTGGGTCTCCAAGACTCCTAGCAATCTTCAAGAGACTGATTTTCGAACCCCCAGCAAGAATCAAAGATCAAGAACAAGGTAAGAGAACAAAAACCTTAGAGAAAAATGTATTTTCGGCCAAAGTGAGTATCCCCCAAAGAATGGGGTCTCAAGACCCATAAAACCCTCATAGCTCTGTTAAAAGACCATCCTAACCTATTACAAATAAGTCCCATTGGTCAAATAAAGTAATTAGACAAGTTTGCCCTTCAAGAATTGAGTAAAAATCATAAAACCCGAAATTACTGAACTGTTCAAGGCAGCATCTTGTTTTAATTCCACAGACTTCAATTCTCCATGGATTTATGCGTATGAGCACTCGTTGGAAAGATATGGATGTCTACTTCAACTTTGTAGAAGAACTTTTCTTCAAATTAGATCATTTACACCTTCAAAAGTTGACCCAAAAATTATTGCGCAGTACCGTCCGGACAGATATGCTTGAAAACAGCACTGTCCGGCTTTCTTCTTCAACCGTCCGGACGGTTTCTGATAAGTGTCCGGACGGTTGACAGCAAAATGCAATTTTTCAGCTCCTTTGTGTCTTTTCTTCCATATTCAACCCCGATCAATCCGGAGCCTACAAAACCCATTCAAACAAGTCATAAATGACTGAAACATACTTAAACAAGTGTCAAAACCATTTTTAGGTTGATAGAACAAAATTCGGCATATTAAAACTCAAATGCTTAAGAGATAGCATTTCCACAACTTCTAACCATTATGCCCAAAACTTGGATTTCCTATCTCTAAGCTACCAAACCAACTTGAACCACTAGAAAACACTTAAAATGACTATGTCAAAGTGTTGAATTAAGCATTGGCTCATTAACATGGATTTCGGCAACTCAAACCTAAAATGTGGTTTTTAAGCATTGAAACTCAACCTTTTGCTTTCAAAACTCCACAAAAATATGCAAAATACCATCCCAATCAATAATCTGCGGGCTAGCCTCAGGAGGAGAAAGCTCGTCAGGCAGAAGAGCTTATGCTTAGACTGTTAATCAGAAAAGCATATGGATTCCACTAGACTGAAGAATGCCAACGAGCATTTGAAGAATCGAGAACCTACCATAGTCAGCCTCCGCTCCTCACGTCACCAAGAAATGGGGAACCACTATACATATATTTGGCGATGGACAGAACATGCGGTAAGTGTAGTCTTGGTGAGAGAGCAGGAGAAAATGGAAACTCAAATTTATTACACAAGTAAGGTGCTCCTTGGAGAGGAAACTCGCTAAAGTCAAGCTGAGAAACTCGAGTCGGCATTGCTCACTGCAGCACCAAAACTCCGACCATACTTCCAAGCACACTCAATAATAGTTGTGACGGACCAACCTTTGAGAGAAATACTTCAGAAACTGGATACATCAGTTCGATTAATACGATGGTCCATCGAACTCAGTGAGTTTGATATTTATTTTTATCCAAGGCGAGCCACGAAAGCTCAGATGTTAGCAGACTTTATAACAGAATGTCAGCATCCTCCCAAGGATGAGAATGAATTGCCCTGGATGTTATTCGTTGATGGATCCTCAAACCATGAGGGAAGCGGAGCAGGACTCCTATTTCTCAGATCGGGGGGCTTACATATAGAACATGCTCTCTGATTCCAGTTTAACGCTTCAAACAATGAAGCTGAGTATGAAAGGCTCCTTGCAAGACTAAGGTTAGTAATTCAGTTTGATGTATGCAACCTGATCATTCACAGTGATTCTTAGCTTATTACCGAGCAAGTGGAAAGAGAATATGAGGCGAGAGGTTCGAGCATGATCAAGTACCTCGCGAAGGCGAAGGAATAGATGACTAAAATAACGAAAACATAGTTTAAAAGAGTGCCTCAAGAAGAAAACCAACATGCTGACTTGTTAGCTCGCCTAGCACTGACCACCAGTCTAGAGAAGCCTACCTCGGTGCATATCGAGATGCTGCCAAAACCAAGCATAGCCATTAAAGCTATCAGCGAGGTTAACAAAGGTTGATCCTGGATGGACCCAATTCGGGCCTTCCTCACCAAAAGCAAGCTATCAGATGATAAAAATGAAGCAAGAAACCTGTGAGTAAGGTGTGCAAAGTATTCTCTTATACAACGAAATCTTTATAGAAGATCCTACATGTAACAACCTGAATCTTCAAATAGCTTACAAAATAGAGTACGAGTGACATATGACAATTATAGGTGTTAAATATGATCGTAATAATTCAGAGTGTTTTAAGATGTTTTGAATTAAATAGAATCAAAATATTTTTAAAAAAATTCTATACGATAAATAAAAATTATGTGCATAAAGATCGTCGGGGACGGAGTTAGGATGAAATTGATGTGAATTTTAGGAGTTATGGGATAGATAAGTTAATGGCAAAATTGTAAATTAAATAGAACTATTTGGTAAATCACGTCGAAGGGTAGGGACACAATAGTAAAACGCTAATAATATACGGAAGAGAAGGAGGAGGTGGCAAACGGAAACTGGCTTTCATATTTCGGCAACCCTTGACGGAGATTTTGGTGTCATAGTGTAGAGCGCGAAAAGGGTAGTTGATCTGTACAAATTTCGAATGGAATGGAGGAGTGGTCACCTGACAACGACAAGAAGAACGTACGATGTGGCCGTTCTTTGCCACGATCCTTCCGATTCCGGTCACCAATCAGGTAGGTGCAATTTCGATGTACTCGTCGGACCACTTGTTACCATCTCCCCTCAACCGTGATCGTCACCGTGCCTTGCACTGGCGGTGACCCGGATTTACACCAAGCCGGTCAACTGGACCCGTGATGTGAAGGAAGAAGATTCCAACCGGGTCAAGTCTGACCCGGTTGGTACCAGACCCGGTTTACCTTAGGTCTCAATATTGGACCCAAAATAAATAAGAATAATTTTATAATTTAGGTTAGATATTAATAATTTAGTGTGTTATTATGGGTTTCAGGAGCAAGTTCTCCTAATAGAAATTATCGGGATGTA
This sequence comes from Euonymus europaeus, assembly GCA_963580455.1. NCBI lineage: Eukaryota > Viridiplantae > Streptophyta > Magnoliopsida > Celastrales > Celastraceae > Euonymus > Euonymus europaeus. The sequence continues at coordinate 13,490,720 of OY756965.1, forward strand.
AGAGAATATATCACTGTAAGTAATATTTCAACTGTGTTACGGAACAATGTGTTTGACTGTGTTAATTGTTGGGTTTGTGAATTTCTATGCAAATTATGATGTAATATGAGACTGAAATTCATGTTGTTGATGATATGTGAACGATGATATATTTTGTGATAATATCGAGGACATGTTGAGGTAATGTTTATTTGTGGCTTTGCATGAAACATGACATTTCATGGCATACATGACATGCACATAAATTGAAAATATTTTTACGAACCTAATACATTTGCTACAGGGAGGGTATATGTTAGGTTATGTTGACTTGGAAAAGGGGAAAAAGTTTTATTGACTGGAAAGTGTTCTTTGGTAGAACACTTAATTAAAAGAAAAATCCCTACCGGTTGCTCTATAGTAATGTACCTAGGTTAAGGGCCCAAGTACTGGAAAAATGATTTAAATGGTTGACTGCTCTTTAAAGAAATGGTTCACGTTCATTCAGGCATAAATATTACTTGCTGGGCCTCGGCTCACTATATTCCGTAATGTAGGTTATGGTCTCTCAGATGATTATGTTGACCTAGGAGTTGATGGTGTCGCCGTAGATCCATGAAGAAGATGCTCATGCGACGGAAGCTAGTTTCACGGAAGATTGATTAATTAAGTAATAAATTTATTTATGCACTTACTATTAATAGCTTGTTGTATGGCAATAAGTGTAGATTCGGGAACAAGGATTAAAAGTATAGGATTCACAGTAATTTACTTAGAGGATATTAATTGGGTGTTACTGTTATTTAAAATATATGAGATGGCGTTTTTATTTAAGCTTATGTTATTTTATTTAAATTAGGTGGAATTGTTTATTGAAGTGGACTTATATTAAATATAGGGTGAGTTTATATTGTAATGTAGGTAGCATTTTGGACTACGAGCCCGAAAATTAGGGTTTCGTGGGACGGGGCATTACACTACACACTACCTTACCTCAAGTGCGTTGCTCCTCAAGAATCTGACTATGCTCTCCGAGAAATGCGGGAGGGCATTTTTGGTAGCCATGCAGAAGCTAGGACTTGAGCGAATAAGCTCTTAAGATGTGGGTACTACTGGCCAACAATGAAGAAAGATGCTGAAGAATTGGTGAGAAAATGTGACAAGTGCCAGTGCCATGCTAACGCACCTCATCTCCCCCTAGTTGAGATGAAGATCATTCAGAACCCTTGTCTGTTTGCACAATTGGGGCTTCATCTACTGGGACATTTCCCTCAAGCTACAACTCAAAGGAAATTCCTCATAGTGGCAGTAGATTACTTCACTAAGTGGGTCAAACCTGAGCCGTTGGCCTCCATAACTGAAGATAAAGTTAAAGAATTCATTTGGAAAATAATCATTTGTAGATATGACATTCCTCGGATCATTATCACCAACAATAGCTGACAATTCATGAGTAATAAAATTCAAGAATTTTGTAAGGAGTTGGTCATCAACCTCAGATTATTGCAGTAGCACACCCCAGGCCAACGAACAAGTTGGGGTGACTAATCATATCATACTCCAAGGCCTCAAAGCTCGGCTTGATCAAGCCAAAGGCCTCTGGATCGGGAAACTTCATAGTGTCTTATGGTTATATAGAACCATGCCCAGAACATCAACAGGCGAAACGTCTTTCTCCCTAATGTTCGGATCAGAAGCTGTCATTCCAATAGAGATCAGACTCCCCACTCCTTGGGTTGTTGAATTTTATGAGCAAAAAAACAATAAATTGTTTCTCAACAATCTTGATTTCCTAAAAGCAGCTCGAGAGAGTGCTCGGATTAGAAATGCTGCCTACAAACAAAGAATAGCCGGTATCACAACAAAAGAGTTCGCACAAGGAAATTCTCAGAGGGAGATCGGGTGTTGATAAAAGGCACCGCCGCACAAAAACACCCAGGTATGCTAAGAGAGTCACGGGAAGGCCCTTTCCGAGTCATCAAGATCATGTTGGATGGAACCTACAAGGTCAAAAATCCCGAGAAGCCAGGCGAGCTGTGGCCTTGGAACGCCGAGAACCTTCGAAGATATTACATTTAATCTTTTTTATTGTCATGTATTTAAGAACTTCTTTTGCTTGCTCGTTTCTTACACGAGGCCTAGGATTTATCATTTCAATGAAAGTAGTATGTTCCCTATCAAGATTCTCATCACAAAATACTACTCGGGCGCATTACAGATTATGTCATTTAAGTTACAATAGCCGAACATTACTATGCGGGTGTCTTAAGTTGCAGAGGTTGAGGAAAAACTTGGGCATGTTACAACTCAACTCTTCTGAACTACAACAACCGAGTTAGTAAATATGTTTGCTACGACCTAGATGAGTCTACGCCACAGTAGTTAAATATTTACGCTCGGATTCATTACAGTTTAATACGTTTTAAATTACAATATTCGAGCATAAAGTTTACCACAACTTATTAACTTAAGTTATGGGAAACCACCAGAGAGGTTGATTACCACCTAAGTGGCATCAAGGTATAGTAATACGAGAAGAAACTTGGACTAAATTTGAAAGGAAATGTCATTTACATAACAACCAGCAGAGGGCCGAGGAAATAGTTCAAAAATACAAACAAACTAGTTCTATATGTCTACAAGCTCCTTGGTTCTCCTCGTTGTCCCCCTGCTCCTGAAGAAGACGGAATTGCTCGTAGGCATCCTTCTTGCTTACGTCCTGCTCGTCCTTCGCATCGAGGACCGGGTACAGCTCGTTCAAGATATCCGAGCCCTGACCCTTGCTAGAAAAGAACCTCTGAGCTTCTTTGACCGCAGCCTGGAAATAGAAGAAGCCCTCTTGCCTAAGGGTAAATTGGAATTCTGAAGAGCCCTTAAACTCCTGGATACTAGCTTGGTGCCATTCTCAAACATTCGGGCCCCTTATGATTCCTCGGCCGACCTCTGTTTTGCTAGCTTTTCCTCAATTTCCTTCAGTTTGGCAGCCATCCTGGCCTTCTGGAGATCCAACCGAGAAAACTGCAAGATTGTCTCAATTCTACGGAGAGCTGCCCTGAGGAGTTGGATTTCTTAGCCAGCAGTCTTCTTCTCTGCCACAGAGCTCTAGACATCTATGGACAGTTTCCCAAGAAGAGAGGCCAATTGAAAATAACATCGAATTAGAAGCTATGAAACAAACTGAAGAAAAGATTGAAAAAAATAAAGAAAAATAATTACCTTCATCAGCTTGACCGCAGAAGCCTCCATCTTCTCCTCGGTAGGCATCTCCTCAGCCCGTCGTTGATCCGAGGGAAGAGAAAGCTTCTTGAGCATCTCTAAGACCACCCAAGGATTGGCCACCGTATCGCATTTGTCGACATTCCACTTGAGAACATGGATGCCACCTATTCTGTGAGGAGGGGACGAGGAGCGCGTGTCCGAGACACGAGAAGTAGAACCAACTGGTTGGAACGCGGGAGTGGCAATAAATACACCACTACCTACACCTAGGTCCTTTCCTCGGCAAGACTTGACTCAAATCCTCTACTCGTAAAAGTCACATAAAATAAAAATAGAAATAGTACACTGACCAACTTTGAATGTTCGACATTGCCAACTCTCTCCGTAGAGAAGCTTTTAACGGTTTTGTCCATTTGGGAACGAAAGTTGATCTTTTGGCAACGAAACAATCTACGGAGCCTATACTCGTAAAATTTGACATAACATAACAATAAAAAAGTACACTAACCAACAACGATGCTAGAACATTGTCCAAGTCTCTCCATAAAGCGGCTTTTAACAGTTTTGTCCAATTGAGCGCGAAAGTTGGTCTTTTGGCAACCAAATAATTGACGGATCCTCTACTCGTAAAAGTTCACATAAAATCACAATAGAAATAGTACATCGACCAAATTTGAATGTTCGACATTGCCCTACTCTCTCCGTCAAGAAGCTTTTAACGGTTTTGTCCATTTGGGATCGAAAGTTTCTCTTTTGGCAACGAAACTATCTACGGAGCCTATACTCGTAAAATTTGACAAAGCATAACAATAAAAATAGTACACTGGTCAACTTCGATGCTTGAACATTGTCCAACTATCTCCATAGAGAAGCTTTTACCTATTTAGTTCAATTGAGTACGAATGTTGGTCTTTTGGCAACCTAATAATTGACGGATCCTCTACTCGTAAAACTTCACATAAAATAAAAATAGAAATAATACACTGACCAACTTTGAATGTTCGACATTGCCCAACTCTCTCCGTAGAGAAGCTTTTAACGATGTTGTCCCTTTGGGAACGAAAGTTGGTCTTTTGGCAACGAAACAATGTACGGAGCCTATATTCGTAAAATTTCACATAACATAACAATAAAAAAAGTACACTAATAAACAACGATGCAAGAACATTGTCCAAGTCTCTCCATAATGCGGCTTTTAACGGTTTTGTCCAATTGAGCATGAAAGTTGGCCTTTTGGCAATCAAATAATTGACTGATCCTCTACTCATAAAAGTTCACATAAAATCATAATAGAAATAGTAGATCGACCAAATTTGAATGTTCGACATTGCCCAACTCTCTCCGTGGAGAAGTTTTTAACGGTTTTGTCCATTTGGAATCGAAAGTTGCTCTTTTGGCAACAAAACAATCTACGGAGCCTATACTCGTAAAATTTGACAAAGCATAACAATAAAAATAGTACCCTAACCAACAACGATGGTAGAACATTGCCAAGTCTCTCCATAAAGAGGCTTTTAACGGTTTTGTTCAATTGAGTACGAAAGTTGGTCTTTTGGCAACAAAATAATTGACGGATCCTCTACTTGTAAATGTTCACATAAAATCACAATAGAAATAGTACATCGACCAAATTTGAATGTTCGACATTGCACAACTCTCTCCGTGGAGAAGCTTTTAATGGTTTTGTCCATTTGGTATCGAAAGTTGCTCTTTTGGCAACGAAACTATCTACGAAGCCTATACTCGTAAAATTTCACATAAAATAACAATAGAAATAGTACATCGACCAAATTGAATGTTCGACATTGCCCAACTCTCTCTGTGTAGAACCTTTTAACGGTTTTGTCCATTTGGGATCGAAAGTTGCTCATTTGGCAACTAACCAGTTTGACATAGCATAACAATAAAATAGTACACTAACCAACAACGATGCTAGAACATTGTCTAAGTCTCTACATAAAGATGCTTTTAACGGTTTTGTCCATTTGGAATCTAAAGTTACTGTTTTAGCAACGAAACAATCTACAGAGCCTATACTCGTAAAATTTGACAAAGCATAACAATAAAAATAGTACACTGGCCAACTTCGATGCTTGAACATTGTCCAAGTATCTCCATAAAGAGGCTTTTAGCGGTTTTGTCCAATTAAGTAGGAAAGTTGGTCTTTTGGCAACCAAATAATTGACGGATCCTCTACTCGTAAAAGTTCACATAAAATAACAGTAGAAAAAGAAAATTGACCAAATTGAATTTTCGACACTTCCCAACTCCCTCCGTGGAGAAGCTCTTAACGGTTTTGTCCATTTGGGATCAAAAGTTGCTCTTTTGGCAACGAAACAATCTACGGAGCCCAAACTCGTAAAATTTGACAAAACATAACAATAATAATAGTACACTGGCCAACTTCAATGCTTGAACATTGTCCAACTATCTCCACAGAGAAGCTTTTAACGATTTAGTCCAATTGAGTATGAATGTTGGTCTTTCGGCAACTTAATAATTGACGGATCCTCTACTCGTAAAAGTTACATAAAATAAAAATAGAAATAGTACACTGACCAACTTTGAATGTTCGACATTGCCAACTCTCTCCGTAGAGAAGCTTTTAACGGTTTTGTCCATTTAGGAACGAAAGTTGATCTTTTGACAACAAAACAATCTACGGAGCCTATACTCGGACAATTTGACATAGCATAAGAATAAAAATAGCATACTGGGCAACATCGATGCATGAACAATGTCCAAGTCTCTCCATAAAGAGGCTTTTAACGGTTTTGTCCAATTGAGTACGAAAGTTGGTCTTTTGGCAACCAAATAATTGACGGATCCTCTACTCTTAAAAGTTCACATAAAATAACAATAGAAATAGAATATCGACCAAATTGAATTTTCGACATTGCCCAACTCCCTCCGTAGAGAAGCTTTTTACAGTTTTGTCCATTTGGGATCGAAATTTGCTCTTCCGGCAACGAAACAATCTACGAAGCCTATACTCGTAAAATTTGACAAAGCATAACAATAAAAATAGTACACTGGTCAACTTCGATGCTTGAACATTGTCCAACTATCTCCATAGAGAAGCTTTTAACGATTGAGTTCAATTGAGTACGAATGTTGGTCTTTTGGCAACCTAATAATTGACGGATCCTCTACACGTAAAACTTCATATAAAATAAAAATAGAAATAGTACACTGACCAACTTCGAATGTTCGACATTGCCCAACTCTCTCCGTAGAGAAGCTTTTAACAGTGTTGTCTCTTTGGGAACGAAAGTTGCGCTTTTGGTAACGAAACAATCTACGGAGCCTATACTCGTAAAATTTCACATAACTTAATAATAAAAAAAGTACACTAATAAACAACGATGCAAGAACATTGTCCAAGTCTCACCATAAAGCGGCTTTTAACGGTTTTGTCCAATTGAGCACAAAAGGTTGTCTTTTGGCAATCAAATAATTGGCTGATCCTCTACTCGTAAAAGTTCACATAAAATCACATCAACCAAATTTGAATGTTCGACATTGCCCAACTCTCTCCGTGGAGAAGTTTTTAACGGTTTTGTCCATTTGTGATCGAAAGTCGGTCTTTTAGAAACAAAAAAATCTACGGACCCTATACTCGTAAAATTTGACAAAGCATAACAATAAAAATAGTACCCTAACCAACAACGATGGTAGAACATTGCCAAGTCTCTCCATAAAGAGGCTTTTAACGGTTTTGTTCAATTGAGTACGAAAGTTGGTCTTTTGGCAACAAAATAATTGACGAATCCTTTACTCGTAAAATTTCACATAAAATCACAATAGAAATAGTACCTCGACCAAATTTGAATGTTCGACATTGCCCAACTCTTTTGGTGGAGAAGCTTTTAACAGTTTTGTCCATTTGGGATTGACTGTTGCACTTTTGGCAACGAAACAATCAACGGAGCCTATACCCGCACAATTTGACATCTCATAACAATAAAAATAGTACACTAACCAACAACGATGCTAGAACATTGTCGATGTCTCTCCATAAATAGGCTTTTAACGGTTTTGCCCAATTGAGTACGAAAGTTGGTCTTTTGGCAAACGTATAATTGACGGATCCTCTACTCGTAAAACTTCACATAAAATAACAATAGAAATAGTACATCGACCAAATTGAATGTTCGACATTGCCCAACTCTCTCCGTCAAGAAGCTTTTAACGGTTTTGTCCATTTGGCAACGAAAGTTTCTCTTTTGGCAACGAAACAATCTACGGAGTCTATACTCGGACAATTTGACATAGCATAAGAATAAAAATAGTATACTGGGCAACATCGATGCATGAACATTGTCCAAGTCTCTCCATAAAGAGGCCTTTAATGGTTTTGTCCAATTCAGTACGAAAGTTGGTCTTTTGGCAACCAAATAATTGACGGATCCTCTACTCGTAAAAGTTCACATAAAATCACAATAGAAATAGTACATCGACCAAATTTGAATGTTCGACATTGCCCTACTCTCTCCGTCAAGAAGCTTTTAACGGTTTTGTCCATTTGGGATCGAAAGTTGCTCTTTTGGCAACGAAACTATCTACGGAGCCTATACTCGTAAAATTTGACAAAGCATAACAATAAAAATAGTACACTGGTCAACTTCGATGCTTGAACATTGTCCAACTATCTCCATAGAGAAGCTTTTACCTATTTAGTTCAATTGAGTACGAATGTTGGTCTTTTGGCAACCTAATAATTGACGGATCCTCTACTCGTAAAACTTCACATAAAATAAAAATAGAAATAATACACTGACCAACTTTGAATGTTCGACATTGCCCAACTCTCTCCGTAGAGAATCTTTTAACGATGTTGTCCCTTTGGGAACGAAAGTTGGTCTTTTGGCAACGAAACAATGTACGGAGCCTATACTCGTAAAATTTCACATAACATAACAATAAAAAAAGTACACTAATAAACAACGATGCAAGAACATTGTCCAACTCTCTCCATAATGCGGCTTTTAACGGTTTTGTCCAATTGAGCAAGAAAGTTGGCCTTTTGGCAATCAAATAATTGACTGATCCTCTGCTCATAAAAGTTCACATAAAATCATAATAGAAATAGTAGATCGACCAAATTTGAATGTTCGACATTGCCCAACTCTCTCCGTGGAGAAGTTTTTAACGGTTTTGTCCATTTGGGATCGAAAGTTGCTCTTTTGGCAACAAAACAGTCTACGGAGCCTATACTCGTAAAATTTGACAAAGCATAACAATAAAAATAGTACCCTAACCAACAACGATGGTAGAACATTGCCAAGTCTCTCCATAAAGAGGCTTTTAACGGTTTTGTTCAATTGAGTACGAAAGTTGGTCTTTTGGCAACCAAATAATTGACGGATCCTCTACTTGTAAATGTTAACATAAAATCACAATAGAAATAGTACATCGACCAAATTTGAATGTTCGACATTGCACAACTCTCTCCGTGGAGAAGCTTTTAATGGTTTTGTCCATTTGGTATCGAAAGTTGCTCTTTTGGCAACGAAACTATCAACGAAGCCTATACTCATAAAATTTCACATAAAATAACAATAGAAATAGTACATCGACCAAATTGAATGTTCGACATTGCCCAACTCTCTCTGTGTAGAACCTTTTAACGGTTTTGTCCATTTGGGATCGAAAGTTGCTCATTTGGCAACGAAACAATCTACGGAGCCTATACTCACACAGTTTGACATAGCATAACAATAAAATAGTACACTAACCAACAACGATGCTAGAACATTGTCTAAGTCTCTACATAAAGATGCTTTTAACGGTTTTGTCCATTTGGAATCTAAAGTTACTGTTTTAGCAACGAAACAATCTACAGAGCCTATACTCGTAAAATTTGACAAAGCATAACAATAAAAATAGTACACTGGCCAACTTCGATGCTTGAACATTGTCCAAGTATCTCCATAAAGAGGATTTTAGTGGTTCTGTCCAATTAAGTAGGAAAGTTGGTCTTTTGGCAACCAAATAATTGACGGATCCTCTACTCGTAAAAGTTCACATAAAATAACAGTAGAAAAAGAACATCGACCAAATTGAATTTTCGACACTTCCCAACTCCCTCCGTGGAGAAGCTCTTAACGGTTTTGTCCATTTGGGATCAAAAGTTGCTCTTTTGGCAACGAAACAATCTACGGAGCCCAAACTCGTAAAATTTGACAAAACATAACAATAATAATAGTACACTGGCCAACTTCAATGCTTGAACATTGTCCAACTATCTCCATAGAGAAGCTTTTAACGATTTAGTCCAATTGAGTACGAATGTTGGTCTTTCGGCAACTTAATAATTGACGGATCCTTAAAGTTACATAAAATAAAAATAGAAATAGTACACTGACCAACTTTGAATGTTCGACATTGCCAACTCTCTCCGTAGAGAAGCTTTTAACGGTTTTGTCCATTTAGGAACGAAAGTTGATCTTTTGACAACAAAACAATCTACGGAGCCTATACTCGGACAATTTGACATAGCATAAGAATAACAATAGTATACTGGGCAACATCGATGCATGAACATTGTCCAAGTCTCTCCATAAAGAGGCTTTTAACGGTTTTGTCCAATTGAGTACGAAAGTTGGTCTTTTGGCAACCAAATAATTGACGGATCCTCTACTCATAAAAGTTCACATAAAATAACAAAAGAAATAGAATATCGACCAAATTGAATTTACGACATTGCCCAACTCCCTCCGTAGAGAAGCTTTTTACAGTTTTGTCCATTTGGGATCGAAATTTGCTCTTCTGGCAACGAAACAATCTACGAAGCCTATACTCGTAAAATTTGACAAAGCATAACAATAAAAATAGTACACTGGTCAACTTCGATGCTTGAACATTGTCCAACTATCTCCATAGAGAAGCTTTTAACGATTAAGTTCAATTGAGTACGAATGTTGGTCTTTTGGCAACCTAATAATTGACGGATCCTCTACACGTAAAACTTCATATAAAATAAAAATAGAAATAGTACACTGACCAACTTCGAATGTTCGACATTGCCCAACTCTCTCCGTAGAGAAGCTTTTAACAGTGTTGTCTCTTTGGGAATGAAAGTTGCGCTTTTGGTAACGAAACAATCTACGGAGCCTATACTCGTAAAATTTCACATAACTTAATAATAAAAAAAGTACACTAATAAACAACGATGCAAGAACATTGTCCAAGTCTCACCATAAAGCGGTTTTTAACGGTTTTGTCCAATTGAGCACAAAAGGTTGTCTTTTGGCAATCAAATAATTGGCTGATCCTCTACTCGTAAAAGTTCACATAAAATCACATCAACCAAATCTGAATGTTCGACATTGCCCAACTCTCTCCGTGGAGAAGTTTTTAACGGTTTTGTCCATTTGTGATCGAAGTCGGTCTTTTAGAAACAAAACAATCTACGGACCCTATACTCGTAAAATTTGACAAAGCATAACAATAAAAATAGTACCCTAACCAACAACGATGGTAGAACATTGCCAAGTCTCTCCATAAAGAGGCTTTTAACGGTTTTGTTCAATTGAGTACGAAAGTTGGTCTTTTGGCAACAAAATAATTGACGAATCCTTTACTCGTAAAATTTCACATAAAATCACAATAGAAATAGTACCTCGACCAAATTTGAATGTTTGACATTGCCCAACTCTTTTGGTGGAGAAGCTTTTAACAGTTTTGTCCATTTGGGATTGACAGTTGCACTTTTGGCAACGAAACAATCAACGGAGCCTATACCCGCACAATTTGACATCGCATAACAATAAAAATAGTACACTAACCAACAACGATGCTAGAACATTGTCGATGTCTCTCCATAAATAGGCTTTTAACGGTTTTGCCCAATTGAGTACGAAAGTTGGTCTTTTGGCAAACGTATAATTGACGGATCCTCTACTCGTAAAATTTCACATAAAATAACAATAGAAATAGTACATCGACCAAATTGAATGTTCGACATTGCCCAACTCTCTCCGTCAAGAAGCTTTTAACGGTTTTCTCCATTTGGCAACGAAAGTTTCTCTTTTGGCAACGAAACAATCTACGGAGTCTATACTCGGACAATTTGACATAGCATTAGAATAAAAATATTATACTGGGCAACATCGATGCATGAACATTGTCCAAGTCTCTCCATAAAGAGGCCTTTAATGGTTTTGTCCAATTCAGTACGAAAGTTGGTCTTTTGGCAACCAAATAATTGACGGATCCTCTACTCGTAAAAGTTCACATAAAATCACAATAGAAATAGTACATCGACCAAATTTGAATGTTCGACATTGCCCTACTCTCTCCGTCAAGAAGCTTTTAACGGTTTTGTCCATTTGGGATCGAAAGTTGCTCATTTGGCAACGAAACAATCTACGGAGCCTATACTCACACAGTTTGACATAGCATAACAATAAAATAGTACACTAACCAACAACGATGCTAGAACATTGTCTAAGTCTCTACATAAAGATGCTTTTAACGGTTTTGTCCATTAGGAATCTAAAGTTACTGTTTTAGCAACGAAACAATCTACAGAGCATATACTCGTAAAATTTGACAAAGCATAACAATAAAAATAGTACACTGGCCAACTTCGATGCTTGAACATTGTCCAAGTATCTCCATAAAGAGGCTTTTAGCGGTTTTGTCCAATTAAGTAGGAAAGTTGGTCTTTTGGCAACCAAATAATTGACGGATCCTCTACTCGTAAAAGTTCACATAAAATAACAGTAGAAAAAGAACATCGACCAAATTGAATTTTCGACACTTCCCAACTCCCTCCGTGGAGAAGCTCTTAACGGTTTTGTCCATTTGGGATCAAAAGTTGCTCTTTTGGCAACGAAACAATCTACGGAGCCCAAACTCGTAAAATTTGACAAAACATAACAATAATAATAGTACACTGGCCAACTTCAATGCTTGAACATTGTCCAACTATCTCCAAAGAGAAGCTTTTAACGATTTAGTCCAATTGAGTACGAATGTTGGTCTTTCGGCAACTTAATAATTGACGGATCCTCTACTCGTAAAAGTTACATAAAATAAAAATAGAAATAGTACACTGACCAACTTTGAATGTTCGACATTGCCAACTCTCTCCGTAGAGAAGCTTTTAACGGTTTTGTCCATTTAGGAACGAAAGTTGATCTTTTGACAACAAAACAATCTACGGAGCCTATACTCGGACAATTTGACATAGCATAAGAATAAAAATAGTATACTGGGCAACATCGATGCATGAACATTGTCCAAGTCTCTCCATAAAGAGGCTTTTAACGGTTTTGTCCAATTGAGTACGAAAGTTGGTCTTTTGGCAACCAAATAATTGACGGATCCTCTACTCTTAAAAGTTCACATAAAATAACAATAGAAATAGAATATCGACCAAATTGAATTTTCGACATTGCCCAACTCCCTCCGTAGAGAAGCTTTTTACAGTTTTGTCCATTTGGGATCGAAATTTGCTCTTCTGGCAACGAAACAATCTACGAAGCCTATACTCGTAAAATTTGACAAAGCATAACAATAAAAATAGTACACTGGTCAACTTCGATGCTTGAACATTGTCCAACTATCTCCATAGAGAAGCTTTTAACGATTGAGTTCAATTGAGTACGAATGTTGGTCTTTTGGCAACCTAATAATTGACGGATCCTCTACACGTAAAACTTCATATAAAATAAAAATAGAAATAGTACACTGACCAACTTCGAATGTTCGACATTGCCCAACTCTCTCCGTAGAGAAGCTTTTAACAGTGTTGTCTCTTTGGGAACGAAAGTTGCGCTTTTGGTAACGAAACAATCTACGGAGCCTATACTTGTAAAATTTCACATAACTTAATAATAAAAAAAGTACACTAATAAACAACGATGCAAGAACATTGTCCAAGTCTCACCATAAAGCGGCTTTTAACGGTTTTGTCCAATTGAGCACAAAAGGTTGTCTTTTGGCAATCAAATAATTGGCTGATCCTCTACTTGTAAAAGTTCACATAAAATCACATCAACCAAATTTGAATGTTCGACATTGCCCAACTCTCTCCGTGGAGAAGTTTTTAACGGTTTTGTCCATTTGTGATCGAAAGTTGGTCTTTTAGAAACAAAACAATCTACGGACCCTATACTCGTAAAATTTGACAAAGCATAACAATAAAAATAGTACCCTAACCAACAACGATGTTAGAACATTGCCAAGTCTCTCCATAAAGAGGCTTTTAACGGTTTTGTTCAATTGAGTACGAAAGTTGGTCTTTTGGCAACAAAATAATTGACGAATCCTTTACTCGTAAAATTTCACATAAAATCACAATAGAAATAGTACCTCGACCAAATTTGAATGTTCGACATTGCCCAACTCTTTTGGTGGAGAAGCTTTTAACAGTTTTGTCCATTTGGGATTGACTGTTGCACTTTTGGCAACGAAACAATCAACGGAGCCTATACCCGCACAATTTGACATCGCATAACAATAAAAATAGTACACTAACCAACAACGATGCTAGAACATTGTCGATGTCTCTCCATAAATAGGCTTTTAACGGTTTTGCCCAATTGAGTACGAAAGTTGGTCTTTTGGCAACAAAATAATTGACGAATCCTTTACTCGTAAAACTTCACATAAAATAACAATAGAAATAGTACATCGACCAAATTGAATGTTCGACATTGCCCAACTCTCTCCGTCAAGAAGCTTTTAACGGTTTTGTCCATTTGGCAACGAAAGTTTCTCTTTTTGCAACGAAACAATCTACGGAGTCTATACTCGGACAATTTGACATAGCATAAGAATAAAAATAGTATACTGGGCAACATCGATGCATGAACATTGTCCAAGTCTCTCCATAAAGAGGCCTTTAATGGTTTTGTCCAATTCAGTACGAAAGTTGGTCTTTTGGCAACCAAATAATTGACGGATCCTCTACTCGTAAAAGTTCACATAAAATCACAATAGAAATAGTACATCGACCAAATTTGAATGCTCGACATTGCCCTACTCTCTCCGTCAAGAAGCTTTTAACGGTTTTGTCCATTTGGGATCGAAAGTTGCTCTTTTGGCAACGAAACTATCTACGGAGCCTATACTCGTAAAATTTGACAAAGCATAACAATAAAAATAGTACACTGGTCAACTTCGATGCTTGAAGATTGTCCAACTATCTCCATAGAGAAGCTTTTACCTATTTAGTTCAATTGAGTACGAATGTTGGTCTTTTGGCAACCTAATAATTGACGGATCCTCTACTCGTAAAACTTCACATAAAATAAAAATAGAAATAATACACTGACCAACTTTGAATGTTCGACATTGCCCAACTCTCTCCGTAGAGAAGCTTTTAACGATGTTGTCCCTTTGGGAACGAAAGTTGGTCTTTTGGCAACGAAACAATGTACGGAGCCTATACTCGTAAAATTTCACATAACATAACAATAAAAAAAGTACACTAATAAACAACGATGCAAGAACATTGTCCAAGTCTCTCCATAATGCGGCTTTTAACGGTTTTGTCCAATTGAGCAAGAAAGTTGGCCTTTTGGCAATCAAATAATTGACTGATCCTCTGCTCATAAAAGTTCACATAAAATCATAATAGAAATAGTAGATCGACCAAATTTGAATGTTCGACATTGCCCAACTCTCTCCGTGGAGAAGTTTTTAACGGTTTTGTCCATTTGGGATCGAAAGTTGCTCTTTTGGCAACAAAACAATCTACGGAGCCTATACTCGTAAAATTTGACAAAGCATAACAATAAAAATAGTACCCTAACCAACAACGATGGTAGAACATTGCCAAGTCTCTCCATAAAGAGGCTTTTAACGGTTTTGTTCAATTGAGTACGAAAGTTGGTCTTTTGGCAACCAAATAATTGACGGATCCTCTACTTGTAAATGTTAACATAAAATCACAATAGAAATAGTACATCGACCAAATTTGAATGTTCGACATTGCACAACTCTCTCCGTGGAGAAGCTTTTAATGGTTTTGTCCATTTGGTATCGAAAGTTGCTCTTTTGGCAACGAAACTATCTACGAAGCCTATACTCGTAAAATTTCACATAAAATAACAATAGAAATAGTACATCGACCAAATTGAATGTTCGACATTGCCCAACTCTCTCTGTGTAGAACCTTTTAACGGTTTTGTCCATTTGGGATCGAAAGTTGCTCATTTGGCAACGAAACAATCTACGGAGCCTATACTCACACAGTTTGACATAGCATAACAATAAAATAGTACACTAACCAACAACGATGCTAGAACATTGTCTAAGTCTCTACATAAAGATGCTTTTAACGGTTTTGTCCATTTGGAATCTAAAGTTACTGTTTTAGCAACGAAACAATCTACAGAGCCTATACTCGTAAAATTTGACAAAGCATAACAATAAAAATAGTACACTGGCCAACTTCGATGCTTGAACATTGTCCAAGTATCTCCATAAAGAGGCTTTTAGTGGTTTTGTCCAATTAAGTAGGAAAGTTGGTCTTTTGGCAACCAAATAATTGACGGATCCTCTACTCGTAAAAGTTCACATAAAATAACAGTAGAAAAAGAACATCGACCAAATTGAATTTTCGACACTTCCCAACTCCCTCCGTGGAGAAGCTCTTAACGGTTTTGTCCATTTGGGATCAAAAGTTGCTCTTTTGGCAACGAAACAATCTACGGAGCCCAAACTCGTAAAATTTGACAAAACATAACAATAATAATAGTACACTGGCCAACTTCAATGCTTGAACATTGTCCAACTATCTCCATAGAGAAGCTTTTAACGATTTAGTCCAATTGAGTACGAATGTTGGTCTTTCGGCAACTTAATAATTGACGGATCCTTAAAGTTACATAAAATAAAAATAGAAATAGTACACTGACCAACTTTGAATGTTCGACATTGCCAACTCTCTCCGTAGAGAAGCTTTTAACGGTTTTGTCCATTTAGGAACGAAAGTTGATCTTTTGACAACAAAACAATCTACGGAGCCTATACTCGGACAATTTGACATAGCATAAGAATAAAAATAGTATACTGGGCAACATCGATGCATGAACATTGTCCAAGTCTCTCCATAAAGAGGCTTTTAACGGTTTTGTCCAATTGAGTACGAAAGTTGGTCTTTTGGCAACCAAATAATTGACGGATCCTCTACTCATAAAAGTTCACATAAAATAACAAAAGAAATAGAATATCGACCAAATTGAATTTTCGACATTGCCCAACTCCCTCCGTAGAGAAGCTTTTTACAGTTTTGTCCATTTGGGATCGAAATTTGCTCTTCTGGCAACGAAACAATCAACGAAGCCTATACTCGTAAAATTTGACAAAGCATAACAATAAAAATAGTACACTGGTCAACTTCGATGCTTGAACATTGTCCAACTATCTCCATAGAGAAGCTTTTAACGATTGAGTTCAATTGAGTACGAATGTTGGTCTTTTGGCAACCTAATAATTGACGGATCCTCTACACGTAAAACTTCATATAAAATAAAAATAGAAATAGTACACTGACCAACTTCGAATGTTCGACATTGCCCAACTCTCTCCGTAGAGAAGCTTTTAACAGTGTTGTCTCTTTGGGAACGAAAGTTGCGCTTTTGGTAACGAAACAATCTACGGAGCCTATACTCGTAAAATTTCACATAACTTAATAATAAAAAAAGTACACTAATAAACAACGATGCAAGAACATTGTCCAAGTCTCACCATAAAGCGGTTTTTAACGGTTTTGTCCAATTGAGCACAAAAGGTTGTCTTTTGGCAATCAAATAATTGGCTGATCCTCTACTCGCAAAAGTTCACATAAAATCACATCAACCAAATTTGAATGTTCGACATTGCCCAACTCTCTCCGTGGAGAAGTTTTTAACGGTTTTGTCCATTTGTGATCGAAAGTCGGTCTTTTAGAAACAAAACAATCTACGGACCCTATACTCGTAAAATTTGACAAAGCATAACAATAAAAATAGTACCCTAACCAACAACGATGGTAGAACATTGCCAAGTCTCTCCATAAAGAGGCTTTTAACGGTTTTGTTCAATTGAGTACGAAAGTTGGTCTTTTGGCAACAAAATAATTGACGAATCCTTTACTCGTAAAATTTCACATAAAATCACAATAGAAATAGTACCTCGACCAAATTTGAATGTTTGACATTGCCCAACTCTTTTGGTGGAGAAGCTTTTAACAGTTTTGTCCATTTGGGATTGACAGTTGCACTTTTGGCAACGAAACAATCAACGGAGCCTATACCCGCACAATTTGACATCGCATAACAATAAAAATAGTACACTAACCAACAACGATGCTAGAACATTGTCGTTGTCTCTCCATAAATAGGCTTTTAACGGTTTTGCCGAATTGAGTACGAAAGTTGGTCTTTTGGCAAACGTATAATTGACGGATCCTCTACTCGTAAAATTTCACATAAAATAACAATAGAAATAGTACATCGACCAAATTGAATGTTCGACATTGCCCAACTCTCTCCGTCAAGAAGCTTTTAACGGTTTTCTCCATTTGGCAACGAAAGTTTCTCTTTTGGCAACGAAACAATCTACGGAGTCTATACTCGGACAATTTGACATAGCATTAGAATAAAAATAGTATACTGGGCAACTTCGATGCTTGAACATTGTCCAACTATCTCCATAGAGAAGCTTTTACCTATTTAGTTCAATTGAGTACGAATGTTGGTCTTTTGGCAACCTATCAATTGACGGATCCTCTACTCGTAAAACTTCACATAAAATAAAAATAGAAATAATACACTGACCAACTTTGAATGTTCGACATTGCCCAACTCTCTCCGTAGAGAAGCTTTTAACGTTGTTGTCCCTTTGGGAACGAAAGTTGGTCTTTTGGCAACGAAACAATTTACGGAGCCTATACTCGTAAAATTTCACATAACATAACAATAAAAAAAGTACACTAATAAACAACGATGCAAGAACATTGTCCAAGTCTCTCCATAATGCGGCTTTTAACGGTTTTGTCCAATTGAGCATGAAAGTTGGCCTTTTGGCAATCAAATAATTGACTGATCCTCTGCTCATAAAAGTTCACATAAAATCATAATAGAAATAGTAGATCGACCAAATTTGAATGTTCGACATTGCCCAATTCTCTCCGTGGAGAAGTTTTTAACGGTTTTGTCCATTTGGGATCGAAAGTTGCTCTTTTGGCAACAAAACAATCTACGGAGCCTATACTCGTAAAATTTGACAAAGCATAACAATAAAAATAGTACCCTAACCAACAACGATGGTAGAACATTGCCAAGTCTCTCCATAAAGAGGCTTTTAACGGTTTTGTTCAATTGAGTACGAAAGTTGGTCTTTTGGCAACCAAATAATTGACGGATCCTCTACTTGTAAATGTTCACATAAAATAACAATAGAAATAGTACATCGACCAAATTGAATGTTCGACATTGCCCAACTCTCTCTGTGTAGAAACGTTTAACGGTTTTGTCCATTTGGGATCGAAAGTTGCTCATTTGGCAACGAAACAATCTACGGAGCCTATACTCACACAGTTTGACATAGCATAACAATAAA
Organism: Euonymus europaeus; assembly: GCA_963580455.1. Classification (NCBI taxonomy): domain Eukaryota; kingdom Viridiplantae; phylum Streptophyta; class Magnoliopsida; order Celastrales; family Celastraceae; genus Euonymus; species Euonymus europaeus. The sequence continues at coordinate 13,509,479 of OY756965.1, forward strand.
ATAGTACACTAACCAACAACGATGCTAGAACATTGTCTAAGTCTCTACATAAAGATGCTTTTAACGGTTTTGTCCATTTGGAATCTAAAGTTACTGTTTTAGCAACGAAACAATCTACAGAGCCTATACTCGTAAAATTTGACAAAGCATAACAATAAAAATAGTACACTGGCCAACTTCGATGCTTGAACATTGTCCAAGTATCTCCACAAAGAGGCTTTTAGCGGTTTTGTCCAATTAAGTAGGAAAGTTGGTCTTTTGGCAACCAAATAATTGACGGATCCTCTACTCGTAAAAGTTCACATAAAATAACAGTAGAAAAAGAACATCGACCAAATTGAATTTTCGACACTTCCCAACTCCCTCCGTGGAGAAGCTCTTAACGGTTTTGTCCATTTGGGATCAAAAGTTGCTCTTCTGGCAACGAAACAATCTACGAAGCCTATACTCGTAAAATTTGACAAAGCATAACAATAAAAATAGTACACTGGTCAACTTCGATGCTTGAACATTGTCCAACTATCTCCATAGAGAAGCTTTTAACGATTGAGTTCAATTGAGTACGAATGTTGGTCTTTTGGCAACCTAATAATTGACGGATCCTCTACACGTAAAACTTCATATAAAATAAAAATAGAAATAGTACACTGACCAACTTCGAATGTTCGACATTGCCCAACTCTCTCCGTAGAGAAGCTTTTACCAGTGTTGTCTCTTTGGGAACGAAAGTTGCGCTTTTGGTAACGAAACAATCTACGGAGCCTATACTCCTAAAATTTCACATAACTTAATAATAAAAAAAGTACACTAATAAACAACGATGCAAGAACATTGTCCAAGTCTCACCATAAAGCGGCTTTTAACGGTTTTGTCCAATTGAGCACAAAAGGTTGTCTTTTGGCAATCAAATAATTGGCTGATCCTCTACTCGTAAAAGTTCACATAAAATCACATCAACAAAATTTGAATGTTCGACATTGCCCAACTCTCTCCGTGGAGAAGTTTTTAACGGTTTTGTCCATTTGTGATCGAAAGTCGGTCTTTTAGAAACAAAACAATCTACGGACCCTATACTCGTAAAATTTGACAAAGCATAACAATAAAAATAGTACCCTAACCAACAACGATGGTAGAACATTGCCAAGTCTCTCCATAAAGAGGCTTTTAACGGTTTTGTTCAATTGAGTACGAAAGTTGGTCTTTTGGCAACAAAATAATTGACGAATCCTTTACTCGTAAAATTTCACATAAAATCACAATAGAAATAGTACCTCGACCAAATTTGAATGTTCGACATTGCCCAACTCTTTTGGTGGAGAAGCTTTTAACAGTTTTGTCCATTTGGGATTGACAGTTGCTCTTTTGGCAACGAAACAATCAACGGAGCCTATACCCGCACAATTTGACATCGCATAACAATAAAAATAGTACACTAACCAACAACGATGCTAGAACATTGTCGATGTCTCTCCATAAATAGGCTTTTAACGGTTTTGCCCAATTGAGTACGAAAGTTGGTCTTTTGGCAAACGTATAATTGACGGATCCTCTACTCGTAAAATTTCACATAAAATAACAATAGAAATAGTACATCAACCAAATTGAATGTTCGACATTGCCCAACTCTCTCCGTCAAGAAGCTTTTAACGGTTTTGTCCATTTGGCAACGAAAGTTTCTCTTTTGGCAACGAAACAATCTACGGAGTCTATACTCGGACAATTTGACATAGCATAAGAATAAAAATAGTATACTGGGCAACATCGATGCATAAACATTGTCCAAGTCTCTCCATAAAGAGGCCTTTAACGGTTTTGTCCAATTCTGTACGAAAGTTGGTCTTTTGGCAACCAAATAATTGACGGATCCTCTACTCGTAAAAGTTCACATAAAATCACAATAGAAATAGTACATCGACCAAATTTGAATGTTCGACATTGCCCTACTCTCTCCGTCAAGAAGCTTTTAACGGTTTTGTCCATTTGGGATCGAAAGTTGCTCTTTTGGCAACGAAACTATCTACGGAGCCTATACTCGTAAAATTTGACAAAGCATAACAATAAAAATAGTACACTGGTCAACTTCGATGCTTGAACATTGTCCAACTATCTCCATAGAGAAGCTTTTACCTATTTAGTTCAATTGAGTACGAATGTTGGTCTTTTGGCAACCTAATAATTGACGGATCCTCTACTCGTAAAACTTCACATAAAATAAAAATAGAAATAATACACTGACCAACTTTGAATGTTCGACATTGCCCAACTCTCTCCGTAGAGAAGCTTTTAACGATGTTGTCCCTTTGGGAACGAAAGTTGGTCTTTTGGCAACAAAACAATGTACGGAGCCTATACTCGTAAAATTTCACATAACATAACAATAAAAAAGGTACACTAATAAACAACGATGCAAGAACATTGTCCAAGTCTCTCCATAATGCGGCTCTTAACGGTTTTGTCCAATTGAGCATGAAAGTTGGTCTTTTGGCAATCAAATAGTTGATTGATCCTCTGCTCATAAAAGTTCACATAAAATCATAATAGAAATAGTACATCGACCAAATTTGAATGTTCGACATTGCCCAACTCTCTCTGTGGAGAAGCTTTTAACGGTTTTGTCCATTTGGGATCGAAACTTGGTCAATTGGCAACGAAACAATATACGGAGCCTATACTCGCACAATTTGACATAGCAAAAGAATAAAAATAGTACACTGGCCAACATCGATGCTTGAACATTGTCCAAGTCTCTCCATAAAGAGGCTTTTAACGATTTTGTCCAATTGAGTACGAAAGTTGGTCTTTTAGCAACCAAATAATTGACGGATCCTCTACTAGTAAAAGTTCACATAAAATAACAATAGAAATAGAACATCGACCAAATTGAATTTTCGACATTTCCCAACTCCCTCCGTAGAGAAGCTTTTAAAGGTTTTGTCCATTTGGGATCGAAAATTGCTCTTTTGGCAACGAAACTATCTACAAAGCCTATACTCGTAAAATTTCACATAAAATAACAATAGAAATAGTACATCGACCAAATTGAATGTTCGACACTGCCCAACTCTCTCCGTGAAGAACCTTTTAACGGTTTTCTCCATTTAGGATCAAAAGTAGCTCATTTGGCAACGAAACAATCTACGGAGCCTATACTCGCACAATTTGACATAGCATAAGAATAAAATAGTACACTAACCAACAACAATGCCAGAACATTGTCTAAGTCTCTTTATAAAGATGCTTTTAACGGTTTTGTCCATTTGGGATCTAAAGTTACTGTTTTAGCAACGAAACAATCTACAGAGCCTATACTCGTAAAATTTGACAAAGCATAACAATAAAAAAAGTACACTGGCCAACTTCGATGCTTGAACATTGTCCAAGTCTCTCCATAAAGAGGCTTTTAACGGTTTTGTCCAATTGAGTACGAAAGTTGGTCATTTGGCAACAAAATAATTGACGGATCCTCTACTCGTAAAATTTCACATAAAATAACAATAGATATAGAACATCGACCAAATTGAATTGTCGACATTGCCCAACTCCCTCCGTGGAGAAGATTTTAACGGTTTTATCCATTTCGGATCGAAAGTTGCTCTTTTAGCAACGAAACAATCTACGGAGCCCATACTCATAAAATTTGACAAAGCATAACAATAATAATAGTACACTGTCCAACTTCAATGCTTGAACATTGTCAAACTATCCCCATAGAGAAGCTTTTAACGATTTAGTCTAATTGAGTACGAATGTTGGTCTTTCGGGAACCTAATAATTGATGGATCCTCTACTCGTAAAAGTCACGTAAAATAAAAATAGGAATAGTACACTGAGCAACTTTGAATGTTCGACAATGCCAACTCTCCCCGTAGAGAAGCTTTTAACGGTTTTGTCCATTTGGGAATTAAAGTTGATCTTTTGGCAACGAAACAATCTACGGAGCCTATACTCATAAAATTTTACATAACATAACAATAAAAAAAGTACACTAACCAACAACGATGCTAGAACATTGTCTAAGTCTCTCCATATGATGATGCTTTTAACAGTTTTGTCCATTTGGGATCTAAAGTTGGTCAATTGGGAGCCAAATAATTGACGGATCCTCTACTCTTAAAATTTCAAATAAAATCACAATAGAAATAGTACCTCGACAAAATTTGAATGTTCGACATTGCTCAACTCTTTTCGTGGAGAAGCTTTTAACACTTTTGTCCATTTGGGATTGACAATTGCTCTTTTGGCAACGAAACAATCAACGGAGCCTATACCCCCACAATTTGACATGGCATAACAATAAAAATAGTACACTAACCAACGACGATGCTAGAACATTGTCGATGTCTCTCCATAAATAGGCTTTTAACGGTTTTGCCCAATTGAGTACGAAAGTTGGTCTTTTAGCAAACAAATAATTGACGGATCCTCTACTCGTAAAACTTCACATAAAATAACAATAGAAATGGTACATCGACCAAATTGAATGTTCGACATTGCCCAACTCTCTCCGTGGAGAAGCTTTTAACGGTTTTGTCCATTTGGCAACGAAAGTTGGTCAATTGGCAACGAAACAATATACGGAGCCTATACTCGCACAATTTGACATAGCATAAGAATAAAAATAGTACACTGGCCAACATCGATGCTTGAACATTGTCCAAGTCTCTCCATAAAGAGGCTTTTAACGATTTTGTCCAATTGAGTACGAAAGTTGGTCTTTTGGCAACCAAATAATTGACGGATCCTCTACTAGTAAAAGTTCACATAAAATAAAAATAGAAATAGAACATCGACCAAACTGAATTTTAGACATTTCCCAACTCCCTCCGTAGAGAAGCTTTTAATGGTTTTGTCCATTTGGGATCGAAAATTGCTCTTTTGGCAACGAAACTATCTACGGAGCCTATACTCGTACAATTTCACATAAAATAATAATAGAATTAGTACATCGACCAAATAGAATGTTCGACACTGCCCAACTCTCTCCGTGAAGAACCTTTTGACGGTTTTCTCCATTTAGGATCAAAAGTTGCTCATTTGGCAACGAAACAATCTACGGAGCCTATACTCGCACAATTTGACATAGCATAAGAATAAAATAGTACACTAACCAACAACGATGCCAGAACATTGTCTAAGTCTCTTTATAAAGATGCTTTTAACGGTTTTGTCCATTTGTGATCTAAAGTTACTGTTTTAGCAACGAAACAATCTACAGAGCCTATACTCGTAAAATTTGACAAAGCATAACAATAAAAATAGTATACTGGCCAACTTCGATGCTTGAACATTGTCCAAGTCTCTCCATAAAGAGGCTTTTAACGATTTTGTCCAATTGAGTACAAAAGTTGGTCTTTTGGCAACCAAATAATTGATGGATCTTCTACTAGTAAAAGTTCACATAAAATAACAATAGAAATAGAACATCGACCAAACTGAATTTTCGACATTTCCCAACTCCCTCCGTAGAGAAGCTTTTAATGGTTTTGTCCATTGTGGATCGAAAATTGCTCTTTTGGCAATGAAACTATCTACGGAGCCTATACTCGTAAAATTTTATATAAAATAATAATAGAAATAGTACATCGACCAAATTGAATGTTCGACACTGCCCAACTCTCTCCGTGAAGAACCTTTTAACGATTTTCTCCATTTAGGATCAAAAGTTGCTCATTTGGCAACGAAACAATCTACGGAGCCTATACTCGCACAATTTGACATAGCATAAGAATAAAATAGTACACTAACCAACAACGATGCCAGAACATTGTCTAAGTCTCTTTATAAAGATGCTTTTAACGGTTTTGTCCATTTGGGATCTAAAGTTACTGTTTTAGCAACGAAACAATCTACAGAGCCTATACTCGTAAAATTTGACAAAGCATAACAATAAAAATAGTATACTGGCCAACTTCGATGCTTGAACATTGTCCAAGTCTCTCCATAAAGAGGCTTTTAACGATTTTGTCTAATTGAGTACGAAAGTTGGTCTTTTGGCAACCGAATAATTGACGGATCCTCTACTAGTAAAAGTTCACATAAAATAACAATAGAAATAGAACATCGACAAAATTGAATTTTCGACATTTCCCAACTCCCTCCGTAGAGAAGCTTTTAATGGTTTTGTCCATCGTGGATCGAAAATTGCTCTTTTGGCAATGAAACCATCTACGGAGCCTATACTCGTAAAATTTCACATAAAATAAAAATAGAAATAGTACATCGACCAAATTGAATGTTCGACACTGCCCAACTCTCTCCGTGAAGAACCTTTTAACGGTTTTCTCCATTTAGGATCAAAAGTTGCTCATTTGGCAACGAAATAATCTACAGAGCCTATACTCGCACAATTTGACATAGCATAATAATAAAAGTAGTACACTAACGAACAACGATGCTAGAACATTGTCCAAGTCTCTCCATAAAGAGTCTTTTAACGGTTTTGTCCAATTGAGTACGAAAGTTGGTCTTTTGGCAACCAAATAATTGACGGATCCTCTACTCGTAAAACTTCACATAAAATAACAATAGAAATAGTACATCAACCAAATTAAATGATCAAAATTGCCCAACTCCCTTCGTTGAAGAGCTTTTTTTGTCTATTTGAGATCGAAATTTGCTCTTTTGGCAACGAAATAATCTACGGAGCCTATACTCATAAAATTTGACAAAGCATAACAATAAAATAGTACACTGGCCAACTTCGATGCTTGAACATTGTGCAACTATCTCCATAGGGAAGCTTTCAACGATTTAGACCAACTGAGTACAGATGTTGGTCTTTTGGCAACCTAATAATTGACGTATCCTATACTCATAAAGCTTCACATAAAATAACAATACAAATAGTACACTGACCGACTTTGAATGTTCAACATTGCCCAACTCTCTCCGTAGAGAAGCTTTTAATGGTTTTGTCCATTTGGGATCGAAGGTTGCTCTTTTGGCAACGAAATAATCTACGGAGCCTATACTCATAAAATTCGATATAACGTAATAATAAAAAAAGTACACTAACCAACAACGATGCTAGAACATTGTCCAAGTCTTTCCATAAAGAGGCTTTTAACTGTTTTGTTCAATTGAGTACGAATGTTGGGTCTTTTGGCAACCTAATAATTGACGGATCCTCTACTAGTAAAACTTCACATAAAATAAAAATAGAAATAGTACATTGACCAACTTTAAATGTTCGACATTGCCCAACTCTCTCCATGGAGAAGCTTTTGACGGTTTGTCTATTTCGGAAGGAAAGTTGCTCTTTTAGCAACGAAACGATCTACGAAGACTATACTCGCACAATTTGACATAACATAACAATAAAAATAGTACACTAACCAACAACAATGCTAGAACATTGTCCATGTGTTTCCATAAAGAGGTTTTTAACGGTTTTGTCCAATTGAGTACTAATGTTTGTCTTTTGGCAATCAAATAATTGACGGATCCTCTACTCGTAAAAGTTCACATAAAATCACAATAGAAATAGTACATCGACCAAATTTGAATGTTCGACATTGCCCAACTCACTCTGTAAGGAATCTTTTAATGATTTTGTCCATTGGAGAACGGAAGTTGCTCTTTTGCCAACGAAACAATCTATGGAGCCTATACTCGTAAAATTTGATATAACTTAAAAAATAGAAAAAGTACACTAACAAACAACGATTCTAGAACATTGTCCAAGTCTTTCCATAAAGAGGCTTTAGCGGTTTTGTCCAATTGAGTACGAATGTTGGTCTTTTGGCAACTTAATAATTGACGGATCCTCTACTCGTAAAACTTCACATAAAATATTAATAGAAATAGTACACTGACCAACTTTAAATGATCGACATTGCCCAACTCTCTCCGTGGAGATGCATTTGACGGTTTTGTCCATTTCGGAAAGAAAGTTGCTCTTTTGGCAACGAAACGATCTACGGAGCCTATACTCGCACAATTTGACATACCATAATAATAAAAATAGTACACTAACCAACAACGATGCTAGAACATTGTCCAAGTCTCTCCATAAAGAGGCTTTTAACGATTTTGTCCAATTGAGTACGAAAGTTGGTCTTTTGGCAACCAAATAACTGACGGATCCTCTACTCGTAAAAATTCACATAAAAGAACAATAGAAATAGTACATCGACCAAATTAAATGATTGAAATTTCCCAACTCCCTCCGTGGAAAAGCTTTTAACGGTTTTGTCCATTTGGGATTGAAAGTTGCTCTTCTGGCAACGAAACAATCTACGGAGCCTATACTCGTGAAATTTGATATAACGTAAAAATATAAAAAGTACACTAACAAACAACGATGCTAGAACATTGTCCAAGTCTTTCCATAAAGAGGCTTTTAGCGGTTTTGTCTAATTGAGTACCAAAGTTGGTCTTTTGGCAACCAAATAATTGGCGGATCCTCTACTCGTAAAAGTTCACATAAAATCACAATAGAAATAGTACATCGACCAAATTTGAATGTTCGACATTGCCCAACTTTCTCCGTAGAGAAGCTTTTAACGGTTTTGTCTATTTGGGATCGAAATTTTCTCTTTTGGCAACAAAACAATCTACGGAGCCTATACTCGTAAAATTTCACATAACTTAATAATAAAAAAAGTACACTAATAAACAACGATGCAAGAACATTGTCCAAGTCTCACCATAAAGCGGCTTTTAACGGTTTTGTCCAATTGAGCACAAAATTAAATCCTTGATTAATTAAATCATGTTAAGTATCTTATCTGTTGTGGCGCAGATGGATACTCATAGAGAGACCCGATCTACTCGCGCTGCGGCAACCCCGGGAGATGGGGGCAGGCGAGGACGACCTAGCGGCCGTGGTAGGGACCAAGGTAGAGGAGTGACGCGTGCTACTAGACGCACTCCTAGCACTCAGAATTCAGAGCCGGTGAATGATACCAATGAAAGAGTGGAGGAAAGAGTTGAGGTGGGAGATCCGGGGAGGACTTCCGAGCCAGTATTGTCGGAGGTACAGATTGCTCCGACTAGTACTGTGGGACAGCCTGTGACCTTAGAGGCTTTGACAGGAATTGTGATGAACTTAGTTCAGCTTATACAAGCGCAGACTCAGGCGCAAGTGGTGAGAGCACCAGAAGTCCAAAGTGAGGGACAGGGTTCTGGGGCTAGTACTGGAGATGGTGCCAGACCGGGACGGAAGATTTATGAGGTTGATCAGTTGAGGAGGACTAGTCTTCCAGTGTTTGATGGCGAGGGAGAACGGTACGAAGCCGGTGAATGGCTAAGGCAAATGAGCAAGAGATTTGAATCTCTAGTTCTACCCGATGACCGGAGGATGAAGCTGATCTTTTATTATCTTAAAGGAGCAGCACATGACTGGTGGGATTCGCTGGATCAGAGAAAGAATGATTTGACTTGGACATCATTTGAAATGTTGTTCATGCAACGATTTGTGCCAGATAGCTTCCAATCTGACAAAGCCTGACAGCACATGGAGTTGGTGCAAACTCCTGATATGACGGTGACGCAATATACCAAGAGGTATGAGGAACTCTATAGGTTTGGAAAGAAGTTTGCTCCAGATGATTGGAGCAAGACAGAGAGATACCGAGATGGGTTGATTCCTACTATTGGGAAGTTGATGATACATTCAGGGGTGATGTCATATGACAAGGCAGTGGACATGGCTCTTAAGATAGAGCGGGGAGAGCGCAACTCCCGTCATTACTGAGACATTCAAAAGGGTCGAAAGACCTCAGCTTCTAGTGGAGGAAGCAGTAGTAGTCAGAAGAAGCAAAAGATAGAACCTCAGACTGAGGGAGGCCAGAGAGGTGGTAGGGACCAGGGACAAAGGCCACGGGGTGGCAGATTTGCATGTTTCAAGTGCGGAAAGGAATGGCACAAGAAAGATCAGTGTCCAGTGAAGGGGATTGTGTGCTTTGGGTGTGGTGCGGCTGGCCATAAGAGGAATGAATGTCCTCAGGGTGGAAAAACTTCAGATCAATATCATACACCCAGAGTACCACCTTCTGCAATTTCTCCAGCTCTTCCCTCCACTGTTCCATCAGGGAGAAGAGGACGAGGCGGATCTAGGCAGACTCCGCAGCTACAGTCGACCCAGACGCAGACCCGGGCATTTGCATTGGGACATCAGGAGACTCCTGAACATCCCAACTTTATTGGAGGTACTTTCCTTATTTCAAACTGTTGGGCTAGGGTGTTGTTTGATTCGGGAGCTACAGCTTCATTCATTACTAGTGCCCTGGCACATTCCTTAGGGTTGGAAATTTCGCCGATAAGGCGTATGTTTACAGTGTCTTAACCATTTGGGTATTTTACTCCTTTAGAGGGGATAGCATTTGGGTGTGAGTGTCGATTTGGGGCAGTGGCCTTGAAGGCCGATTTTTATGTGATGGACTTCAAGGATTTCGATGTAATCCTTGGAGCAGATTGGTTGACAAAGCACCATGGGTTGCTAGATTTTTGGGAGAGGAAAATTACTCTTAGAGTACCCGAGGGTGGGGTGATTCGGTTGAAGGGATCGAAGGGGATTCCTTGTCCTCATTTCTTAGAAAATCCTTTATACCAGGATTGTGGGATGGCGAGTTTGGTGACATCAGCACCTAGGGGTGATTTCACAACACCGATTCAGGTGGTGGAAGAGTTTATGGATGTGTTTCCGGAAGAGTTACCTGGACTGCCTCCAAAGAGAGAAATAGATTTTGCTATCGAGTTGCATCCGAACGTGAAACCAATTTCGATTTCTCCTTATCGGATGGCTCCGGCGGAGTTGAAAGAATTGATGATGCAACTAGAAGAGTTGCAAGAATTGGGGTTTATTAGGCCGAGTGTATCTCCCTGGGGTGCACCGGTATTGTTTGTAAAGAAGAAAGATGGGTCGTTGAGAATGTGTATCGACTATCGGCAGCTGAATAGAGCTACAGTGAAGAATAAATATCCGTTACCACGGATCAATGATTTATTTGATCAGTTGAGAGGTGCCAAGCATTTCTCCAAGATTGACTTGAGGTCAGGATATCATCAATTGCGGATAAGGGATGAAGATATTCAGAAGACAGCGTTTAGGACTCGATATGGGCATTATGAGTTCTTGGTCATGCCATTTGGGTTGACTAATGCCCCAGCGGTATTCATGGATTTGATACAGCGGGTTCTTAAACCGTTTTTGGATAAGTTTGTAGTGGTATTCATAGATGATATCTTGATTTACTCTACAACGGAGGAAGAGCATAGTGAACACTTAAGAGTGGTTCTGTCAACGCTGAGAGAGAATCAGTTGTATGCTAAACTTAGTAAATGTGAGTTTTGGGCCACAGAAGTGAAATTTCTGGGTCATGTTATTACACAGGAGGGCATAGCAGTTGATTATTCTATGGTTGAATGCGTTTTGAATTGGGTGAGACCGAAGAATGTGACAGAGATAAGAAGTTTCCTAGGGTTGGCAGGCTACTACCGAAGGTTCATTGAGGACTTTTCAAGAGTAGCTGCACCCATGACACAATTGACTAAGAAAGGTACACCGTTTGTTTGGACAGACGAGTGTGAGGCGGCATTTGAAGAGTTGAAGAAAAGGTTGACAACACCTCCTGTATTAGTAGTGCCGGAGAGAGATGTGGGCTACCAGGTGTATTGTGATGCATCTGGAGTGGGATTGGGATGTGTGTTGATGCAATGTGGGAGAGTTGTGGAGTATGGCTCTAGATTGCTGAAGACACATGAGAGGAATTATCCAGTTCATGACTTAGAACTTGCAGCAGTAGTATTTGCTTTGAAGCAATGGCGGTATTATCTCTACGGAGAGAGATTTGAGGTCTTTTCAGATCATAAAAGCCTCAAGTACTTATTCACTCAAAAGGAGTTGAACTTGCGACAAAGGCGGTGGATGGAATACTTCGAGGATTTCGACTTTAATTTGCAATACCATCCTGGTAAAGCAAATGTAGTGGCAGATGCGTTGAGCCGAAAACTTAGGTTGGCTAGTTTGGCGTTGCACGAATGGGAGATTGTTGAGACAATCAACCAATTTGGGTTGGAATTGAGGAGTGAGAAAGAAAAAGTATACTTGGGTTGTATAACTTCGAGACCACAGATGGTTCAGAAGGTTATGGATGCGCAGAACGGCGATCCCTCTTTTGATGTGATGGATGAGAGTTCAGGATGGGTTCGTGGGATTGACGGTGGAGTGAGATATGTTGGGAGGTTGATAGTTCCCGATGATGAGGAACTACGGCTAGAGATCTTGAAAGAGGCACACCATTCATGGTTTGCCATGCATCCCGGGGTTACAAAAATGTATCAAGATTTAAAAAGGAATTTTTGGTGGAAGGGGATGAAGGCCGACGTGGCCAGGTATGTGGCGAGGTGTCTGACTTGCCAACAGGTGAAAGGTGAACATCAAAAGTTGGCGGGGTTGTTACAACCACTACCGGTAGCGCAATGGAAATGGGAGATGATCAATATGGACTTTGTGACAGGGCTTCCAATGACTCAGAAGAAATATGACACGGTGTGGGTGATAGTGGATCGATTGACCAAGTCGGCACACTTTCTACCAATGAATAAGACAGATTCATTGGAATCCTTGAGTAGCTATTATGTGAGAGACATTGTGAAGTTGCATGGAGTGCCAGTATCTATCGTGTCAGACCGGGATCCACGGTTCACTGGTAGATTCTGGAGCAGTTTGCAAGAAGCTTTGGGTACGAAGTTAGATTTTAGTACGGCATACCATCCTCAGAGTGATGGGCAGAGTGAGAGAACTATCCAAATTCTGGAGGACATGCTTAGAGCATGTGTGGTGGACTTCGGAAAGAGCTGGGATCGATACATATATTTGGCGGAGTTTGTGTACAACAACTCATTCCAAAGTAGTATCGGTATGGCTCCGTTTGAGGCACTTTATGGGAGACCTTGCATATCACCATTGTGTTGGGCTGAGGTCAAGGAAAAAGTGATTTCGGGGCCGGAATTGGTCAAAGAGGCTCAAGAGCGAGTTGAGGAGATTAAGAGGTGGCTTGTCATCGCACAGAGTCGTCAAAAGTCTTATGCTGATAATAGAAGAAGACCGTTGGAGTTTGCGGAGGGAGATAAGGTATTTCTCAAAGTTAGTCCGAGACGTGGTGTTCAACGGTATAGTAAACAGGGAAAGTTGGCACCAAGGTTTGTGGGACCGTTTGAGATTCTAGAAATGGTGGGACTGGTAGCATATCGGTTGGCTTTGCCACCTAAGCTAGAAAGGGTTCATAATGTATTTCATGTCTCTATGCTCTGGCAGTATGAGCCGGACCCTACACATGTATTGGATTGGACCACCTTGGAGGTTGAAGAAGATGGGAGCTATACTCTTCAACCGGTTGGAATCTTGGACCGTCAAAATAAGGTCACGAGAAGGAGTATAATTCCTTTGGTGAAAGTGATGTGGATGTACCATGGCACGGAAGAAGCAACTTGGGAGTTGGAGTCTCGAATGATGGACAAGTACCCGGCTTTGTTCAAAAACCCAGGTACATAACTAAATTTCGGGACGAAATTTGTTTAAGGGGGAAGGGATGTGAGATCCCGACCCAAAAATATTATGTTTGGTTAAATTTTAAGTAATAAGTTATTGGAAAATAGGTTCGAAGAGATAACGGACCATTGGAAGTATATAAGATCCTAAAGGAGAGTTTTTGAATTAGGTTCGGTAAATCGGTCATAACTTTTAGCACAGATGTCCGTTTGGGGTCCATAATATATCAAATCGAAGCTAAGACCGAGACAGAACTGAAAAATAAGGTCACACGTCTAGGCGGTGCGCCTAGGCTTGTACAAAACCGCCCAGTGCAATGGCAACAAAGATGGAAAGGGCGCATGGGAGCCTAGGCGCACTTTCTGTGCACGCCCAGGATAGCGCCCAGAGCAGCAGGCTTGAGGAAGAATTCCTGACTTGGGCGCCTAGCTAGGCGCAACCCGAGGCTTAAAGAGGGTGTTACGCGACCAAAACTTCATTTTTGTGGAATTTTCGACTTTTAGATTGAGAGAGAGAGAGAGAGAAATAGAGAGATAAAGAGTGATTCTTGAGAGATTTCAAGGATTGAAGCTTGGATTGAAGGATAGAAGAAGATTAAAGAAGAGTTTGACAAAGTTGGAGGAATTTGAGGTAAGTTTCTAGTTTTCCATAAAACCTAGGGTTTTTGTAATTTCGAATGGAACTTCGAATGGGTGTTTTAGAATGACTATAGAGGTTGATTTAAGTCTATATATGTTGATATATACTAGGTTGTGTGAAGATTTGGGGGATTAAAGGCTTGAAGATTTGAACTTAACATATTTGGGTTCTAGAGAGAGAAAGGTAATTTTCTCTTGAATTGTTGGTTTGATATATGTTGATTATGATTATGGGGGATTAATTTGTGGGATTGGGTGATGAATTTGCTATATGGTAGGTTTGGAAACTCAAACCCTAATATTTGGGAAAAACTTGTAGCTTGTGATAGCTTGGAATTGAGGTAGGGATTCTTAACCCATTTTCTATCGTATTGTTCTTCTCTAAAGAGCGGTTGAAATTCTTCATTGGTCTTTATTATTTGTGTTCTTGCCTAAATTGTTCCTTAGGAAGAACGAACTTTGTTGTTGGTTATTGATGAATTTGCATACCCTTTGAATGCTTAATCATCTATTGGGCATGATAAACCTCGTTCATGCATCATGTAGTTATGTACGTATATAGGATTGTTATATATACGAGCTTCTTTTGCATGAAATTATTGGACATAAATTATAGATGCATTGGGTCTACGAGTATGGACTCGTAGTATCCTTAGGTTATACTTTTGTGATGATGTTGGATACCAAATGGGCACATTGTTGCCGGAAATCGAGATTTCCATGGTGTAGGTGCACCTATAGTCGTTTCGGGGCAAAGTGCAAGGGTTCCGATGATTTTCCGAAATATTCGTTGACTAGTGCCAGGGGCTGTAGGGTGTAGCCCGAAGTTATACATTATTGTGACATTTTAGGATGTCATGTTGCTGCATTGAGCTTGTTTCAATATTCAGCCTTTACGTTCTTATGATTCATTTTGTTTTACCTACTGAGCCTCCTGCTCACCATATTACTTTTCTGTATCCTTCAGGTGAGACTGGTGCTGAGAACCAGGCTGCGGATCAGTAGGAGGCGGCGTGACATGGAAGGCCACCCTAGGAGCACTAGGATATGTATTTGGTTGTTTGAGAACCTTGGTTATGAATTAAGTACATGCAGTACTTGTATTAGTTGACTATTATGTTGCTTAAATACCTTTTCGGTATGTTTGAAGGATGGTCGAGAGGTATGCCGTGTGATCGGGACTCTCGTACCTGGATATAGGACCTTGGGTCCGGATTGATAGACTTTGATAGTCTCTGATGATATTATTGATATGAATATATTTTGCTTATTGATTGCATGTGATTAGGAGGCCTGAGGCCCTGCCTAGTGTGTGAATGTGGATAGATGGCCAGAGGCCCTGTTAGGCTGCGGAACTTCTCTGATTATTATTGATTATTTTTTTTGTGTTAAATGAGATGTGACTCCAGGTTGGCATCCTCCGATATACGGGGAGGTGCTGTCGGATTTCTGTTAGAATCCGGGGTTAGGTTGGCGTGTGGTGAGGTCCTTGGTGACGGGGCACAAGCCTAAAGTGGCGCTCCTGGCTCAGTGCGCGAATTCTGGGTCAGGGCGTCGCAAACTTCGATGCTTGAACATTGTCCAAGTCTCTCCATAAAGTGGCTTTTAACAGTTTTATCCAATTGAGTACGAAAGTTGGTCTTTTGGCAACCAAATAATTGACGGATCCTATACTCGTAAGATTTCACATAAAATAACAATAGAAATAGAACATTGACCAAATTTAATTTTCGACACTGCCCAACTCCTTCCTTGGAGAAGCTTTTAACGGTTTTGTCCATTTCAGATCGAAAGTTGCTCTTTTGGCAAGGAAACAATCTACGGAGCCCATACTCGTAAAATTTGACGAGCATAACAATAATAATAGTACACTGGCCAACTTCAATGCTTGAACGTTGTCCAACTATCTCCATAGTGAAGCTTTTAACGATTTAGTCCAATTGAGTACGAATGTTGGACTTTCGGCAACCTAATAATTGACGGATCCTCTACTCCTAAAAGTCACATAAAATAAAAATAGGAATAGTACACTGACCAACTTTAAATGTTCGACACTGCTAACTCTCTCCGTAGAGAAGCTTTTAACGGTTTTGTCCATTTGGGAATGAAAGTTGATCTTTTGGCAACGAAACAATCTACGGAGCCTATACTCGTAAAATTTGACATAACATAACAATAAAAAAAGTACACTAACCAACAACGATGTAGAACATTGTCCAAGTCTCTCCATAAAGCGGATTTTAAAGGTTTTGTCCAATTGAGCGCGAAAGTTGGTCTTTTGGAAACCAAATAATTGACGGATCCTCTACTCGTAAAAGTTCACATAAAATCACAATAGAAATAGTACATCGACCAAATTTGAATGTTCGACATTGCCCAACTCTCTCCGTGGAGAAGTTTTTATCGGTTTTGTCCATTTGGGATCGAAAGTTGCTCATGTGGCAACGAAACTATCTACGGAGCCTATACTCGTAAAATTTGACAAAGCATAACAATAAAAATAGTACACTGGTCAACTTCGATGCTTGAACATTGTCCAATTATCTCCATTGAGAAGCTTTTAACGATTTAGTTCAATTGAGTACGAATGTTGGTCTTTTGGCAACCAAATAATTGACGGATGCTCTACTGGTAAAAGTTCACATCAAATAACAATAGAAATATAACATCGACCAAATTCAATTTTCGACATTGCCCAACTCCCTCCGTGGAGAAGCTTTTAACGGTTTTGTCCATTTTGGATCGAAAGTTGCTCTTTTGGCAACGAAACAATCTATGGAGCCCATACTCGTAAAATTGGACAAAGCATAACAATAAGAATAGTACACTGGCCAACTTCGATGCTTGTACATTGTGCAACTATCTCCATAGAGAAGCTTTTAACGATTTAGTCCAATTGAGTACGAATGTTGGTCTTTCGGCAACTTAATAATTGACGGATCTTCTACTCGTAAAAGTCACATAAAATAAAAATAGAAATAGTACACTGTCCAACTTTGAACGTTCGACATTGCGCAACTCTCTCCGTAGAGAAGATTTTAACGGTTTTGTCCATTTGGGAACCAAAGTTGATCTTTTAGCAACGAAACAATCTACGGAGCCTATACTCGTAACATTTGACATAACATAACAATAAAAAAATTACACAAACCAACAATGATGCTAGAATATTGTCCAAGTCTCTCCATAAAGCGGCTTTTAACGGTTTTGTCCAATTGAGCGCGAAAGTTGGTCTTTTGGCAACAAAATAATTGACGGATCCTCTACTCGTAAAAGTTCACATAAAATCACAATAGAAATAGTAAATCGACCAAATTTGAATGTTAGACATTGCCCAACTCTCTCCGTGGAGAAGCTTTTAACGGTTTTGTCCATTTGGGATCGAAAGTTGCTCATTTGGCAACGAAACTATCTACGGAGCCTATACTCGTAAAATTTGACAAAGCATAACAATAAAAATAGTACACTGGTCAACTTCGATGCTTGAACATTGTCCAATTATCTCCATAGAGAAGCTTTTAACGATTTAGTTCAATTGAGTACGAATGTTGGTCTTTTGGCAACCTAATAATTGACGGATCCTCTACACGTAAAAGTTCACAGAAAATAAAAATAGAAATAGTACACTGACCAACTTTGAATGTTCCAAATTGCCCAACTCTCTCCGTAGAGAAGCTTTTAATGGTGTTGTCGCTTTGGGAACGAAAGTTGCTCTTTTGGCAACGAAACAATCTACGGAGCTTATACTCTTAAAATTTCACATAACTTAGCAATAAAAAAAGTACACTAACAAACAATGATACAAGAACATTGTCCAAGTCTCTCCATAAAGCGGCTTCTAACGGTTTTGTCCAATTGAGCACGAAAGTTTGTCTTTTGGCAACCAAATATATGATGGATGCTCTACTCATAAAAGTTCATATAAAATAACAATAGAAATAGAACATCGACCAAATTCAATTTTCGACATTGCCCAACTCCCTACGTGGAGAAGCTTTTAACGGTTTTGTCCATTTGGGATCGAAAGTTGCTCTTTTGGCAACGAAACAATCTACGGAGCCCATACTCACAAAATTGGATAAAAAAAAACAATAATAATAGTACACTGGCCAATTTCGATCCTTGAACATTGTGCAACTATCTCCATAGAGAAGCTTTTAACGATTTAGTTCAATTGAGTACGAATGTTGGTCTTTCGGCAACTTAATAATTGACGGATCTTCTACTCGTAAAAGTCACGTAAAATAAAAATAGAAATAGTACACTGTCCAACTTTGAATGTTCGATATTGCCCAACTCTCTCCGTAGAGAAGCTTTTAACGGTTTTGTCCATTTGGGAACGAAAGTTGATCTTTTGGCAACGAAACAATCTACGGAACCTATACTCGTAAAATTTGACATAATATAACAATAAAAAAAGTACACTAACCAACAACGATGCTACAACATTGTTCAAGTCTCTCCATAAAGCGGCTTTTAACAGTTTTGTCCAATTGAGCGCGAAAGTTGGTCTTTTGGCAACCAAATAATTGACAGATCCTCTACTCGTAAAAGTTCACCTAAAATCACAATAGAAATAGTACATCGACCAAATTTGAATGTTCGACATTGCCCAACTCTCTTCGTGAAGAAGCTTTTAACAGTTTTGTCCATTTGGGATCGAAAGTTGCTCTTTTGGCAACGAAACTTTCTACGGAGCCTATACTCCTAAAATTTCACATAAAATAACAATAGAAAAGGTACATCGACCAAATTGAATGTTCGACATTGCCCAACTCTCTCCGTATAGAATCTTTTAACGATTTTGTCCATTTGGGATCAGAAGTTGCTTATTTGGCAACGAAACAATCTGTGGAGCCTATACTCGCACAATTTTATATAGCATAACAATAAAATAGTACACTAACCAAAAACGATGCTAGAACATTGTCTAAGTCTCTCCATAAAGAAGCTTTTAACGGTTTTGTCCATTTGGGATCTAAAGTTACTGCTTTAGCAACGAAACAATCTACAGAGCCTATACTCGTAAAATTTGACAAAGCATAACAATAAAAATAGTACACTGGCCAACTTCGATGCTTGAACATTGTCCAAGTCTCTCCATAAAGTGGCTTTTAACGGTTTTGTCCAATTGAGTACCAAAGTTGGTCTTTTGGCAACCAATAAAAATATATTGGTATCCAAGAAACCAGTAAAGGTGATGATGCTGATATTCAAATTTTTATGTTTATTGGATAGTGGGTTAAACTTAACTATGTATAATGGGCCAAGAAACCAGGAAAGGTGAGGTTTTTCATACTAGGAGTCAAAGTAAAATGATTGAATCATGTATGAGATACATTGAACAAGAGTTGTTCACTTATTGATTTAAGTATTCCAAGAAACGACTAAACGTGAGGTATACTGAAAATTAATAAGAACTCAATCACTCACTAGAAATTCTAATAAGGATTTCCGTTACTCAAATAGGGATGTATGAGTTACAAAAAATTAGTGGGAGGTACCAAATCTTTTTAAAGACCAAAAATTGATTTGGATAATATAGACTATTGTTAATAATCTTTGCTTATTTTCAAAGCACACAAGTATGACTCAATCCAACACACTTGCACGAATATTGGATGAAAAGATGCCTTACGGGGTCAAACTTTGTTGACTGGTTGAGAAATTCGAGAATAGTTCTCAATTTCGAAAAGAAAGACCGTTGAGAAAGTTCTCGTGGTTTCTTCTTCTAGCAAGAAGATGAAAAACAAGAAGGCTTCAACGTCTAGACTTTATAAGAAGAAGTCTAAGGACAAGCCAGCAGCAGATAAAAGAAAATGTTTCTTCTGTCAGAAGGATGAGCACTGGAAAAGAAATTGTTCTGAATATCTCAAGTCCTTGAAAGTCAAGGAAAAGTAGACACTTTTGGAAGATATGTCTGACTTTTGTAAACTTGAGAATATTGTTTCCATTTATTCATCATATACTTCATCGTTCATAATGTGAAAAAAAAATGTGATAAATCACCTATAGATAATTCTAAATATCTATGACATCTTAGATTAGGTCATATTGCAGAAGAAAGACTTAACAAGTTGATAAAAGAGGGTTTAATCAAATCCTCGGATTTAGAATCCTATTCTACTTGTGAGTCCTGTATTCAGGGCAAAATGACCAGATCACCATTTGTTGGACAAAGTCAAAGATCTACAGAAGTTTTAGAATTAATACATTCAGATGTATGTGGGCTTTTTAATCAAAAAGCTAGAGGTGGTTATTTCTACTTCATTACTTTTACTGTTGATAACTGACGATATGGGTATGAGTACTTAATGAAGTACAAGTATGAATCTTTTGAAAAGTTCAAAGAATTCAAAGCTGAAGTAGAAAATCAAACTGGGAAAAGTATTTAAGCTTTTCGATCAGATCGAGGTGGTGAATACTTATACTTAAGTCAGAAGTTTGAAATGTTCCTAAAGGAACATGGCATTGTTTCACAATTGACTCCTCCAGGAACACCACAGATGAATGGTGTATCTGAAAGGAGAAATCGTACTTTGTTAGACATGGTACGTTCAATGATGAGTTATACAGATTTACCCATTTCATTATGGGGTTTCTGTCTTCTGACTGCAACTTATTTGCTGAACAGAATTCCATCTAAATCTGTTCCTAAGACACCATATGAGATATGGGTTGGTAGGGCTCCAAATCTTAAACATGTTAGGATTTGGGGTTGTCCAGCACACATTAAGAAGCTGCAAACAGATAATTTGGAGGCCAGATCTGAACAAGGAAGATTTATTGGATATCCAAAGGAAACTTTGGGATACTACTTCTATATTCCCTCTGATCAAAAAATAGTGATTAGTAGAGATGCCATTTTTCTGGAAAAAGAGTTTGTTCAGAATACAGGTATAGGGAAAAGAATAGAACTTGATGAAGTATCTGATATTCCTTAATATGATCATATTCAAGAATCCAATGATGCAAGAACTATCATCACACAAACTCCTAGAAAATCTAGTAGAGTTATCCGTCCTCCAACACGGTATAACTTACTACATGATATACAAGAGTTGTTTGTTCATGGAGATGTAGATCATGGTGATGATCCTACTAGTTATGAAGAAGCAATATCAGATATTGACTCTTCAAAATGGCTTGAAGCGATGAAATCTGAAATGAATTCAATGTATTCAAATCAAGTTTGGGATCTTGTGGACTCTCCTGAAGGTATTGTACCTATAGGATGCAAGTGGGTCTACAAGAGTAAAAATTGGTTTGGATGGTAAGATAGAAACCTACAAAGCAAGGCTGGTTGCAAAAGGATATACTCAAAGACAAGGAATTGACTATGAGGAAACCTTTTCACCAGTTGCTATGTTGAAATCTATTAAGATTTTATTAGCTATAGCTGCACACTATGATTATAAGATATGGCAGTTGAATGTCAAAACTTCATTCCTTAATGGAAATATTGAGGAAGATATCTATATGGAACAACCTAAGGGTTTTGAATCCAAAGGTGAAAATGTGCAAGCTTAAGAGATCCATTTATGGTTTTAAGCAAGCTTTCAGGAGTTGGAACATCCGTTTTAATGAAGTAATCAAATCGTTTGGTTTCATTAAAAATGTGGATGAACCGTATGTTTACAAGAAGGTTAGTGGGAGTGCTAACACATTCCTAGTCTTGTATGTTGATGACATTTTCCTATTAGGGAATAATGTTGGAATAATGACTTCAGTTAAAGTCTGGTTGTCAAAATCTTTCTCCATGAAAGATTTGGGAGAAGTAGCCTATATTCTGAGAATTAGAATCTATGGAGATAGATTTAAAAGAATTATATGGTTTTCTCAAGCTGTTTTATTGAAATAGTTCAATATGCAAGAAAATAGCACCAGCAGAAAATACTGCTGATCCATTAACTAAAGCACTAACTCTACAGCAGTTAGATCGTCATCTAGAAAAGATGGGTATGAGATACCATAGCAATTGGCTTTAGGACAAGTGGGAGATTGTTAGATATATGTCCTGTACAGCCAATTTATACGGTAGTATTTGGAACATATATAATAATAGTACTATATTAGCTTGATTAAATAAATGGCAGTTTATAGTATATTTGATATTTCTATTTAAATAGTTATGTTAAATATGTCCGTAGATATTTGTTAGAGACCTCATTCTCAAGAGTTGAGAATATGAGTGACGAGTGATCTCTAGTATAAATATCTTTAATAAAGTTCATGATCGTAGAATTATTAATTGGACAATAATAATTCGGAAGATCAGCATACTGTTTGTTTCCTATGATGATAGGGTTGTGAGTCTCATGCAATCTAATATGAGATATTAGAACAAACAATATGGAAGATTTATTGTTGAATAAATGCTTCGAACATAACTTGCTAAATAATGAATCACATGGAGGTTTATTTCCTTGTCAATGATTTATTATTTATTTACGATTGTATAAATAATCCTTAGACCTGAGATGACATCGTAGTCTTGTATATGGGTGATTGAATTTTGTCTATGTTGGAAATATTTATTCATTGAATAAATATTAACATATGATGGATTCAGTTAGTTATATATGGAGACTTGTGTGCAGTCAATAAGGAATCCATCGCCTCGAAATAAACGAGGAGAATATCCTATGTGATCCAGATATTTATTGACACGGGAAATCCTTGGCCGAGGTTGTATGATTAATGAAAATGTGTTTTCATTAATTATTTTTTTTGTCAATAAAATATTGGATCTGACATATAATTGAGTTAGTGGATTTGACCGATATCCATGATCCTTACTCAATTGGGATATTGTACAGTGGAAGGATTTAATTACATGGTAATCGTAATTAAAGGTTCATATGAAAGTATTCATCACTGATTGGGTAATCACGATATACTGCTAGGTGTCACTCGTGATTTATAAGAAATGATTAAAATATGTTTTAATTAATATCAAATAGTTTGATATTATTCTTATTGCCAATCAGTAATGAACCTAGAAAGTCACACATAAAGGAATCGCACGAAAATTGTTTCAGCTAAGGTTATTAAGAGAACTGTGTGGATTCGATAATTTTATGAGATAAAAATAATCGAATTATTAATAAAATAAGGTTTATTGTAAACCGGATTGGATATAATTGATTAATTGATAATGCTAGCACATGATAAATTAATCAATATAAAATCATATTTAATTAATACAATTATATATATTTAATTAATGTTGCAAAAGGTGGTTGCCGACACCACCTTTTGTCAATATAATGACAATTCATTTTGAATGAATTGTGCTGGATATGCAATATATTAAACATATTGCAAAACTTCAATTCATTGAATTGAATTCAAGATTCAACACTTTTCTCGAGAAAGGAAACTTTCCAAAATAGGAAGTTTCATTTGTGGTGTGTGACACCAAAATTATTGTAATACCTTGGTGTTGTGATTCTGGTGGACGCACTAGAGACTCCGTATTATCGGAGATCAACCGATTGGCTGGAATTTCGATCAAGCACGCTTCAAGAGGTATTCTTTTTGTAGCTTCCGCTGTATAATTTGTCTACAGATTTGCTAACACTACTCGTAAAATTTCACATTAAATAACAATAGAAATAGAACATCGACCAAATTGAATTTTCGACACTGCCCAACTCCCTCCGTGGAGAAGCTTTTAACGGTTTTGTCCATTTCAGATCGAAAATTGCTCTTTTGGCAACGAAACAATCTACGGAGCCCATACTCGTAAAATTTGACAAGCATAACAATAATAATAGTACACTGGCCAACTTCAATGCTTGAACGTTGTCCAACTAACTCCATAGAGAAGCTTTTAACGATTTTGTTCAATTGAGTACGAATGTTGGTCTTTCGGCAACCTAATAATTGATTGATCCTCTAATCGTAAAAATTCACATAAAATCACTATAGAAATAGTACATCGACCAAATTTGAATGTTCGACATTGCCCAACTTTTTCCGTGGAGAAGCTTTTATCAGTTTTGTCCATTTGGGATTAACAGTTGCTCTTTTGGAAACGAAACCATCAACAGAGCCTATACCCGGACAATTTGAGATAGCATAACAACAACGATGCTGGAACATTGTCGAAGTCTCTCCATAAATAGGCTTTTAACGGTTTTGTCCAATTGAGTACGAAAGTTGGTCTTTTGGCAACCAAATAATTGACACATCCTCTACTCGTAAAAGTACACATAAAATCACAATAGAAATACTACATCGACAAAATTTGAATGTTTGACATTGCCCCACTCTTTCCATGGAGAAGCTTTTAACTGTTTTGTCCATTTGGAAACGAAAATTGATCTTTTAGAAACGAAACAATCTACGGAGCCTATACTCGTAAAATTTGACATAACAAAACAATAAAAAGGTACACTAACCAACAACGATGCTAGAACATTGTCCAAGTGTCTCCATAAAGCGGCTTTTAACGGTTTTGTCCAATTGAGCGCAAAAGTTGGCCTTTTGGCAACCAAATAATTGACGGATCCTCTACTCATAAAAGTTCACATAAAATTACAATAGAAATAGTAAATCGACCAAATTTGATTGTTCGACATTGCCCAACTCTCTCCATGGAGAAGCTTTTAGCGGTTTTATCCATTTGGGATCGAAAGTTGCTCTCTTGGCAACAAAACAATCTACGGAGCCTATACTCATAAAATTTGACAAAGCATAACAATAAAAATAGTAGCCTAACCAACAACGATGGTAGAACGTTTTCCAAGTCTCTCCATAAAGAGGCTTTTAACGGTTTTTTTCAATTGAGTACGAAAGTTGGTCTTTTGGCAACCAAATAATTGACGGATCCTCTACTCGTAAAAGTTCACATATAATCACAATAGAAATTGTACATCGACCAAATTTGACTGCTCGACATTGCCCAACTCTTTCCGTGGAAAAGCTTTTAACAGTTTTTCCATTAGGGATTGACAGTTGCTCTTTTGACAACGAAACAATCAACGGAGCCAATGCCCACACAATTTGACATAGCATAAAATTAAAAATAGTACACAAACTAACAACGATGCTAGAACATTGTCGAAGTCTCTCCATAAATAGGCTTTTAACGGTTTTGTCCAATTGAGTACGAAAGTTGGTCTTTTGGCAACCAAATAATTGACGGATCCTCTACTCGTAAATCTTCACATAAAATAACAATAGAAATAGTACATCAACCAAATTGAACGTTCGACATTGCCCAACACTCTCCGTGGATAAGCTTTTAACGGTTTTGTCCAATTGGCAACGAAAGTTGCTCATTTGGCAACGAAACAATATACCGAGCCTATACTCGCACAATTTGACATAGCATAACAATAAAAATATTACACTGGCCAACTTGGATGCTTGAACATTGTCCAAGTATCTCCATAAAGAGGCTTTCAACGGTTTTGTCCAATTGAGTACGAAAGTTGGTCTTTTGGCAACCAAATAATTGACGGATCCTCTACTCGTAAAAGTTCACATAAAATAACAATAGAAATAGAACATCGACCAAAATGATTTTTCGACATTGCCCAACTCCCTCCGTGGAGAAGCTTTTAACGGTTTTGTCCATTTGGGATCGAAACTTGCTGTTTTGGCAACTAGACAATCTACGGAACCCAAACTCATAAAATTTGACAAAGTATAACTTTAATAATAGTACACTGGCCAACTTCGATGCTTGAACATTTTCCAATTATCTCCATAGAGAAGCTTTTAACAATTTTGTTCAATTGAGTACGAATGTTGGTATTTTGGCAACCTAATAATTGATTGATCCTCTACTCGTAAAAGTTCACATAAAATCACTATAGAAATAGTACATCGACCAAATTTGAATGTTCGACATTGCCCAACTTTTTCCGTGGACAAGCTTTTATCAGTTTTGTCCATTTGGGATTAACAGTTGCTCTTTTGGAAACGAAACCATCAACAGAACCTATACCCGGACAATTTGAGATAGCATAACAATAAAAATTGTACACTAACCAACAACGATGCTAGAACATTGTCGAAGTCTCTCAATAAATAGGCTTTTAAAGGTTTTGTCCAATTGAGTACGAAAGTTGGTCTTTTGGCAACCAAATAATTGACACATCCTCTACTCGTAGAAGTACACATAAAATCACAATAGAAATACTAGATCGACAAAATTTGAATGTTTGACATTGCCCAACTCTTTCCGTGGAGAAGCTTTTAACGGTTTTGTCCATTTGGAAACGAAAATTGATCTTTTGGAAACGAAACAATCAACGGAGCCTATACTCGTAAAATTTGACATAACATAACAATAAAAAAGTACACTAACCAACAACGATGCTAGAACATTGTCCAAGTATCTCCATTAAGCGGCTTTTAACGGTTTTGTCCAATTGAGCGCGAAAGTTGGCCTTTTGGCAACCAAATAATTGACGGATCCTCTACTCGTAAAAGTTCACATAAAATTACAATAGAAATAGTAAATCGACCAAATTTGATTGTTCGAGATTGCCCAACTCTCTCCATGGAGAAGCTTTTAGCGGTTTTATCCATTTGGGATCGAAAGTTGCTCTCTTGGCAACAAAACAATCTACGGAGCCTATACTCGTAAAATTTGACAAAGCATAACAATAAAAATAGTAGCCTAACCAACAACGATGGTAGAACGTTTTCCAAGTCTCTCCATAAAGAGGCTTTTAACGGTTTTTTTCAATTGAGTACGAAAGTTGGTCTTTTGGCAACCAAATAATTGACGGATCCTGTACTCGTAAAAGTTCACATATAATCACAATAGAAATTGTACATCGACCAAATTTGACTGCTCGACATTGCCCAACTCTTTCCGTGGAAAAGCTTTTAACAGTTTTTCCATTAGGGATTGACAGTTGCTCTTTTGACAACGAAACAATCAACGGAGCCAATGCCCACACAATTTGACATAGCATAAAATTAAGAATAGTACACTAACCAACAACGATGCTAGAACATTGTCGAAGTCTCTCCATAAATAGGCTTTTAACGGTTTTGTCCAATTGAGTACGAAAGTTGGTCTTTTGGCAACCAAATAATTGACGAATCCTCTACTCGTAAATCTTCACATAAAATAACAATAGAAATAGTACATCGTCCAAATTGAACGTTAGACATTGCCCAACACTCTCCGTGGATAAGCTTTTAACGGTTTTGTCCAATTGGCAACGAAAGTTGCTCATTTGGCAACGAAACAATATACCGAGCCTATACTCGCACAATTTGACATAGCATAACAATAAAAATATTACACTGGCCAACTTGGATGCTTGAACATTGTCCAAGTAACTCCATAAAGAGGCTTTTAACGGTTTTGTCCAATTGAGTACGAAAGTTGGTCTTTTGGCAACCAAATAATTGACAGATCCTCTACTCGTAAAAGTTCCCATAAAATAACTGTAGAAATAGTACATCGACCAAATTGAATGTTCGACATTGCTCAACTCTCTCTGTGGAGAAGCTTTTAACGGTTTTGTCCATTTGGTAACGAAAGTTGCTCATTTGGCAACGAAACAATATACGGAGCCTATACTAGCAAAATTTGACAAAGCATAACAATAAAAATAATACACTGGACAACTTGGATGCATGAACATTGTCCAAGTATCTCCATAAAGAGGCTTTTAACGGTTTTGTCCAATTGAGTACGAAAGTTGGTCTTTTGGCAACCAAATAATTGACGGATCCTCTACTCGTAAAAGTTCACATAAAATAACAATAGAAATAGAACATCGACCAAATTGAATTTTCGACATTGCCCAACTACCACCGTGGAGAAGCTTTTAACGGTTTTGTCCATTTGGGATCGAAAGTTGCTCTTTTGGCAACTAGACAATCTACGGAACCCAAACTCATAAAATTTGACAAAGTATAACTTTAATAATAGTACACTGGCCAACTTCGATGCTTGAACATTTTCCAATTATCTCCATAGAGAAGCTTTTAACGATTTAGTCCAATTGAGTACGAATATTGGTCTTTCGACAACCTAATAATTGACGGATCCTCGACTCGTAAAAGTCACATAAAATAAAAATATAAATAGTACACTGACCAACTTTAAATGTTTGACATTGCCAACTCTCTCCGTCGATAAGCTTTTAACGATTTTGTCCATTTGGGAATGAAAGTTGATCTTTTGGCAACGAAACAATCTACGGAGCCTATACTTATAAAATTTGACTTAACATAACAATAAAAAAAGTACACTAACCAACAACGATGCACGAACATTGTCCAAGTCTCTCCATAAAGCGGCTTTTAACGGTTTTGTCCAATTGAGCGCGAAAGTTGGTCTTTTGGTAACCAAATCATTGACAGATCTTCTACTCGTAAAAGTACACATAAAATACAATAGAAATAGTACATCGACCAAATTTGAATGTTCGACATTGCCCAACTTTCTCCGTGGAGAAGGTTTTAGCGGTTTTGTCAATTTGGGATCGAAAGTTGCTCTTTTAGCAACAAAACAATCTGCAGAGCCTATACTCGTAAAATTTGACATAACATAACAATAAAAATAGAACCCTAACCAACAACGATGCTAGAACATTGTCCAAGTCACTCCATAAAGCGGCTTTTAACGGTTTTGTCCAATTGATCACGAAAGTTGGTCTTTTGGCAATCAAATAATTGACGGATCCTCTACTCATAAAAGTTCACATAAAATCACAATAGAAATAGTACACTGACCAAATTTAAATGTTCGACATTGCTCAAATCTCTCCGTGGAGAAGCTTTTAACGGTTTTGTCCATTTTGGATCGAAAGTTGCTCTTTTGGCAACAAAACAATCTACGGAGCCTATACTCGTAAAATTTGACAAAGCATAACAATAAAAATAGTACCCTAACCAAGAACGATGGTAGAACATTGCCAAGTCTCTCCATAAAGAGGGTTTTAACGGTTTTGTTCAATTGAGTACGAAAGTTGGTCTTTTGACAACCAAATAATTGACGGATCCTGTACTCGTAAAAGTTCACATAAAATCACTATAGAAATAGTACATCGACCAAATTTGAATGTTCGATATTGCCCAACTTTTTCCGTGGAAAAGCTTTTAACAGTTTTGTCCATTTGGGATTAACAGTTGCTCTTTTGGAAACGAAACAATCAACAGAGCCTATACTAGCACAATTTGAGATAGCATAATAATAAAAATAGTACACTAACCAACAACGATGCTAGAACATTGTCGAAGTCTCTCCATAAATAGGCTTTTAACGATTTTGTCCAATTGAGTACGAAAGCTGGTCTTTTGGCAACCAAATAATTGACAGATCCTCTACTCGAGAAAGTACACATAAAATCACAATAGAAATAGTACATCGACAAAATTTGAATGTTCGACATTGCCCAACTCTTTCCGTGGAGAAGCATTTAACGGTTTTGTCCATTTGGGAACGAAAGTCGATCTTTTGGCAACGAAACAATCTACGGAGCCTATACTCGTAAAATATGATATAACATAACAATAAAAAAAGTACACTAACCAACAACGATGCAAGAACATTGTCCAAGTCTCTCCATAAAGCGGCTTTTAACGGTTTTGTCCAAGTGAGCGCGAAAGTTGGTCTTTTGGCAACCAAATAATTGACGGATCCTCTAGTCATAAAAGTTCACATAAAATCACAATAGAAATAGTACATCGACCAAATTTGAATGTTCGACATTGGCCAACTCTCTCCGTGGAGAAGCTTTTAGCGGTTTTGTCCATTTGGGATCGAAAGTTGCTCTCTTGGCAACAAAACAATCTACGGAGCCTATACCCATAAAACTTGACAAAGCATAACAATAAAAATAGTAGCCAAACCAACAACAATGGTAGAACGTTTTCCAAGTCTCTCCATAAAGAGGCTTTTAACGGTTTTGTTCAATTGATTACGAAAGTTGGTCTTTCGGCAACCTAATAATTGACGGATCCTCTACTCGTAAAAGTTCACATAAAATAACAATAGAAATAGAGCATCGACCAAATTGAATTTTCGACATTGCCCAACTCCATCCGTGGAGAAGCTTTTAACGGTTTTGTCCATTTGCGATCGAAAGTTGCTCTTTTGGCAACGAGACAATCTACGGAGCCCAAACTCATAAAATTTGACAAAGCATAACTTTAATAATAGTACACTGGCCAACTTCGATGCTTGAACATTGTCCAACTATCTCCATAGAGAAGCTTTTAACGATTTAGTCCAATTGAGTACGAATATTGGTCTTTCGGCAACCTAATAATTGGCGGATCCTCGACTTGTAAAAGTCACATAAAATAAAAATATAAATAGTACACTGACCGAATTTGAATGTTCGACATTGCCCAACTCTTTCCGTGGAGAAGCTTTTAACGGTTTTGTCCATTTGGGAACGAAAGTCGATCTTTTGGCAACGAAACAATCTACGGAGCCTATACTCGTAAAATATGACATAACATAACAATAAAAAAAGTACTCTAACCAACAACGATGCAAGAACATTGTCCAAGTCTCTCCATAAAGCGGCTTTTAACGGTTTTGTCCAAGTGAGCGCGAAAGTTGGTCTTTTGGCAACCAAATAATTGACGGATCCTCTAGTCATAAAAGTTCACAAAAAATCACAATAGAAATAGTACATCGACCAAATTTGAATGTTCGACATTGGCCAACTCTCTCCGTGGAGAAGCTTTTAGCGGTTTTGTCCATTTGGGATCGAAAGTTGCTCTCTTGGCAACAAAACAATCTACGGATCCTATACCCATAAAACTTGACAAAGCATAACAATAAAAATAGTAGCCAAACCAACAACGATGGTAGAACGTTTTCCAAGTCTCTCCATAAAGAGGCTTTTAACGGTTTTGTTCAATTGATTACGAAAGTTGGTCTTTCGGCAACCTAATAATTGACGGATCCTCTACTCGTAAAAGTTCACATAAAATAACAATAGAAATAGAACATCGACCAAATTGAATTTTCGACATTGCCAAACTCCCTCCGTGGAGAAGCTTTTAACGGTTTTGTCCATTTGCGATCGAAAGTTGCTCTTTTGGCAACGAGACAATCTACGGAGCCCAAACTCATAAAATTTGACAAAGCATAACTTTAATAATAGTACACTGGCCAACTTCGAAGCTTGAACATTGTCCAACTATCTCCATAGAGAAGCTTTTAACGATTTAGTCCAATTGAGTACGAATATTGGTCTTTCGGCAACCTAATAATTGGCGGATCCTCGACTTGTAAAAGTCACATAAAATAAAAATATAAATAGTACACTGACCAACTTTGAATGTTCGACATTGGCCAACTCTCTCCGTAGATAAGCTTTTAACGGTTTTGTCCATTTGGGATTGACAGTTATTTTTTTGGCAACGAAACAATATACAGGGCCTATACTCGCACAATTTGACATAGCATAAAATTAAAAATAGTACACTAACCAACAACGATGCTAGAACATTGTCGAAGTCTCTCCATAAATAGGCATTTAACGATTTTGTCCAATTGAGTACGAAAGTTGGTCTTTTGGTAACCAAATAATTGACGGATCCTCTACTCGTAAATCTTCACATAAAATAACAATAGAAATAGTACATCGACCAAATTGAATGTTCGACATTGCCCAACTCTATCCGCGGATAAGCTTTTAACGGTTTTGTCCAATTGGCAACGAAAGTTGCTCATTTGGCAACGAAACAATATACGGAGACTATACTCGCACAATTTGACATAGCATAACAATAAAAATAGTACACTAACCAACAACGATGCTAGAACATTGTCCAAGTCTCTCCATAAAGAGGATTTTAACGGTTTTATCCAATTGAGTACGAAAGTTGGCCTTTTGTCAACCAAATAGTTGACGGATCCTCTACTCGTAAAAGTTCACATAAAATCATAATAGAAATTGTACATCGACCAAATTTGAATGCTGGACATTGCCCAACTCTTTCCCTGGAGAAGCTTTTAACAGTTTTGTCCATTAGGGATTGACAGTTGCTCTTTTGGCAACGAAACAATCAACGGAGCCTATACCCACACAATTTGACATAGCATAACAATAAAAATAGTACACTAACCAACAACGATGCTAGAACATTGTCGAAGTCTCTCCATAAATAGGCTTTTAACGAATTTGTCCAATTGAGTACGAAAGTTGGTCTTTTGGCAGCCAAATAATTGACGGATCCTCTACTCGTAAAAGTTCCCATGAAATAACCGTAGAAATAGTACATTGACCAAATTGAATGTTCGACATTGCTCAACTCTCTCCGTGGAGAAGCTTTTAACGGTTTTGTCCATTTGGTAACGAAAATTGCTCATTTGGCAACGAAACAATATACGGAGCCTATACTAGGACAATTTGACATAGCATAACAATAAAAATAGTACATTGGCCAACTTCGATGCTTGAACATTGTCAAAGTATCTCAATAAAGGGGCTTTTAACGGTTTTGTCCAATTGAGTACGAAAGTTGGTGTTTTGGCAACCAAATAATTGACGGATCCTCTACTCGTAAAAGTTCACATAAAATAACAATAGAAATAGAACATCGACCAAATTGAATTTTCGACATTGCCCAGCTCCCTCCGTGGAGAAGCTTTTAACGGTTTTGTCCATTTGCGATCGAAAGTTGCTCTTTTGGCAACGAGACAATCTACGGAGCCCAAACTCATAAAATTTGACAAAGCATAACTTTAATAATAGTACACTGGCCAACTTTGATGTTTGAACATTGTCCAACTATCTCCATAGAGAAGCTTTTAACGATTTAGTCCAACTGAGTACGAATGTTGGTCTTTCGGCAACCTAATAATTGACGGATCCTCGACTCGTAAAAGTCACATAAAACAAAAATATAAATAGTACACTGACCAACTTTGAATGATCGACATTGCCCAACTCTTTCTGTGGAGAAGCTTTTAACAGTTTTGTCCATTAGGGATTGACAGTTGCTCTTTTGGCAACGAAACAATCAACGGAGCCTATACCCACACAATTTGACATAGCATAACAATAAAAATAGTACACCAACCAACAACGATGCTAGAACATTGTCCAAGTCTCTCCATAAATAGGCTTTTAACGGTTTTGTCCAATTGAGTACGAAAGTTGGTCTTTTGGCAACCAAGTAATTGACGGATCCTCTACTCGTAAATCTTCACATAAAATAACTATAGAAATAGTACATCGACCAAATTGAATGTTCGACATTGCCCAACTCTCTCAGTGGATAAGCTTTTAACGATTTTGACCAATTGGCAACGAAAGTTGCTCATTTGGCAACGAAACAATATACGGAGACTATACTCGCACAATTTGACATAGCATAACAATAAATATAGTACACTAACCAACAACGATGCTAGAACATTCTCCAAGTCTCTCCATAAATAGGCTTTTAACGGTTTTGTCCAATTGAGTACGAAAGTTGATCTTTTGGCAACAAAATAATTGACAGATCCTCTACTCGTAAAAGTTCCCATGAAATAACTGTAGAAATAGCACATTGACCAAATTGAATGTTCGACACTGCTCAACTCTCTCCGTGGAGAAGCTTTTAACGGTTTTGTCCATTTGGTAACGAAAGTTGCTCATTTGGCAACGAAACAATATACGGAGCCTATACTAGCACAATTTGACATAGCATAACAATAAAAATAGTACATTGGCCAACTTCGATGCTTGAACATTGTCAAAGTATCTCAATAAAGAGGCTTTTAACGGTTTTGTCCAATTGAGTACGAAAGTTGGTCTTTTGGCAACCAAATAATTGACGGATCCTCTACTCGTAAAAATTCACATAAAATAACAATAGAAATAGAACATCGACCAAATTGAATTTTCGACATTGCCCAACTCCCTCCATGGAGAAGCTTTTAACTGTTTTGTCCATTTGCGATCGAAAGTTGCTCTTTTGGCAACGAGACAATCTACGGAGCCCAAACTCATAAAATTTGACAAAGCATAACTTTAATAATAGTACACTGGCCAACTTCAATGTTTGAACATTGTCTAACTATCTCCATAGGGAAGCTTTTAACGATTTAGTCCAACTGAGTACGAATGTTGGTCTTTCGGCAACCTAATAATTGACGGATCCTCGACTCGTAAAAGTCACATAAAATAAAAATATAAATAGTACACAGACCAACTTTGAATGTTCGACATTGCCCAACTCTCTCCGTAGATAATCTTTTAACGGTTTTGTCCATTTCGGAACGAAAGTTGATCTTTTGGCAACGAAATAATCTACGGGGCCTATACTCGTAAAATTTGACATAACATAACAATAAAAAAAGTACACTAACCAACAACGATGCTAGAACATTGTCCAAGTCTCTCCATAAAAAGGCTTTTAACGGTTTTGTCCAATTGAGCGCGAAAGTTGGTCTTTTGGCAACCAAATAATTGTTGGATCCTCTACTCGTAAAAGTTCACATAAAATAACAATAGAAATAGAACATCGACCAAATTGAATTTTCGACATTGCCCAGCTCCCTCCGTGGAGAAGCTTTTAACGGTTTTGTCCATTTGCGATCGAAAGTTGCTCTTTTGGCAACGAGACAATCTACGGAGCCCAAACTCATAAAATTTGACAAAGCATAACTTTAATAATAGTACATTGGCCAACTTCGATGTTTGAACATTGTCCAACTATCTCCTTAGAGAAGCTTTTAACGATTTAGTCCAACTGAGTACGAATGTTGGTCTTTCGGCAACCTAATAATTGACGGATCCTCGACTCGTAAAAGTCGCATAAAATAAAAATATAAATAGTAGACAGACCAACTTTGAATGTTCGACATTGCCCAACTCTCTCCGTAGATAATCTTTTAACGGTTTTGTCCATTTCGGAACGAAAGTTGATCTTTTGGCAACGAAATAATCTACGGGGCCTATACTAGTAAAATTTGACATAACATAACAATAAAAAAAGTACACTAACCAACAACGATGCTAGAACATTGTCCAAGTCTCTCCATAAAAAGGCTTTTAACGGTTTTGTCCAATTGAGCGCGAAAGTTGGTCTTTTGGCAACCAAATAATTGTTGGATCCTCTACTCGTAAAAGTTAACATAAAATCACAATAGAAATAGTACATCGACCAAATTTGAATGTTCGACATTGCCCAACTCATTCCGTGGAGAAGCTTTTAGCGGTTTCTTCCATTTAGTATCGAAAGTTGCTCTTCTGGCAACAAAACAATCTGCAGAGCCTATAATCGTAAAATTTGACAAAGCATAACAATAAAAATAGTACACTAACCAACAATGATGTTAGAACATTGTCCAAGTCTCTCCATAAAGAGGCTTTTAACGGTTTTATCCAATTGAGTACGAAAGTTGGTCTTTTGGCAACCAAATAGTTGACGGACCCTCTACTCGTAAAAGTTCACCTAAAATCACAATAGAAATTGTACATCGACCAAATTTGAATGCTCGACATTGCCCAACTCTTTCTGTGGAGAAGCTTTTAACAGTTTTGTCCACTAGGGATTGACAGTTGCCCTTTTGGCAACGAAACAATCAACGGAGGCTATACCCACACAATTTGACATAGCATAACAATAAAAATAGTACACTAACCAACAACGATGCTAGAACATTGTCCAAGTCTCTCCATAAATAGGCTTTTAACGGTTTTGTCCAATTGAGTACGAAAGTTGGTCTTTTGGCAACCAAGTAATTGACGGATCCTCTACTCCTAAATCTTCACATAAAATAACAATAGAAATAGTACATCGACCAAATTGAATGTTCGACATTGCTCAACTCTCTCCGTGGAGAAGCTTTTAACGGTTTTGTCCATTTGGCAACGAAAATTGCTCATTTGGCAACAAAACAATATACGGAGCCTATACCCGTAAAATTTGACATAATGTAACATTAAAAAAAGTACACTAACCAACAATGATGCTAGAACGTTGTCCAAGCTTCTCCATAAAGCACCGTTTAACGGTTTTGTCCAATTGAGTAGGAAAGTTGGTCTTTTGGCAACAAAATAATTGACAGATCCTCTACTCGTAAAAGTTCCCGTAAAATAACAGTAGAAATAGTACACTGGCCAATTTCGATGGTTGAACATTGTCCAACTATCTCCATGGAGAAGCTTTTAACGATTTAGTCCAATTGAGTACGAATGTTGGTCTTTTGGCAACCTAATAATTGACGGATCCTCGACTCGTAAAAGTCACATAAAATAAAAATAAAAATAGTACACTGACCAACTTTGAATGTTCGACATTGCCAAACTCTCTCCGTGGAGATGCTTTTAGCAGTTTTGTCCATTTGGGATCGAAAGTTGCTCTTTTGGCAACAAAACAATCTGCAGAGCCTATACTAGTAAAATTTGACAAAGCATAACAATAAAAATAGTACCTTAACCAACAACGCTGGTAGAACATTGTCAGAGTCTCACCATAAAGAGGCTTTTAACGGTTTTGTTCAGTTGAGTACGAAAATTGGTCTTTTGGCAACCAAATAATTGACGGATCCTCTAATCAAAAAAGTTAACATAAAATCACAATAAAAATAGTACATCGACCAAATTTGAATGCACGACATTGCCAAACTCTCTCCGTGGAGATGCTTTTAGCAGTTTTGTCCATTTGGGATCGAAAGTTGCTCTTTTGAAAACAAAACAATCTGCAGAGCCTATACTCGTAAAATTTGACAAAGCATAACAATAAAAATAGTACCTTAACCAACAACGATGCTAGAACATTGTCGAAGTCTCTCAATAAATAGGCTTTTAACGGTTTTGTCCAATTGAGTACGAAAGTTACTCTTTTGGCAACCAAATAATTGACGGATCCTCTACTCGTAAAAATTCACATAAAATAACAATAGAAATAGTACATCGACTAATTTGAATGTTCAACATTGCCCAACTCTCTCCGTGGAGAAGCTTTTAACGGTTTTGTCCATTTGGCAACGAAAGTTGCTCATTTGGCAACAAAACAATATACGGAGCCTATACCCGTAAAATTTGACATAATGTAACATTAAAAAAAGTACACTAACCAACAACGATGCTAGAACATTGTCCAAGCTTCTCCATAAAGCACCGTTTAACGGTTTTGTCCAATTGAGTAGGAAAGTTGGTCTTTTGGCAACCAAAAAATTGACAGATTGTCTACTCGTAAAAGTTTCCATAAAATAACAGTAGAAATAGTACATCGACCAAATTGAATGTTCGACATTGCTCAACTCTCTCCGTGGAGAAGCTTTTAACGGTTTTGTCCATTTGGTAACGAAAGTTGTTCATTTGGCAACGAAACAATATACGGAGCCTATACTAGCACAATTTGACATAGCATAACAATAAAAATAGTACACTGGCCAACTTGGATGCTTGAACATTGTCCAAGTATCTCCATAAAGAGGCTTTTAACGGTTTTGTCCAATTGAGTACGAAAGTTGGTCCTTTGGCAACCAAATAAGTGACGGATCCTCTACTCGTAAAAGTTCAAATAAAATAACAATAGAAATAGAACATTGACCAAATTGAATTTTCGACGTTGCCCAACTCCCTCCGTGGGGAAGCTTTTAACGGTTTTGTCCATTTGGGATCGAAAGTTGCTCTTTTGGCAACGAGACAATCTTCGGACCCCAAACTCATAAAATTTGACAAAGCATAACTTTAATAATAGTACACTGGCCAACTTCGATGCTTGAACATTGTCCAACTATCTCCGTAGAGAAGCTTTTAACGATTTAGTCCAAATGAGTACGAATGTTGGTCTTTTGGCAACCTAATAATTGACGGATCCTCGACTCGTAAAAGTCACATAAAATAAAAATAAAAATAGTACACTGACCAACTTTGAATGTTCGACATTGCCAAACTCTCTCCGTGGAGATGCTTTTAGCAGTTTTGTCCATTTGGGATCGAAAGTTGCTCTTTTGGCAACAAAACAATCTGCAGAGCCTATACTCGTAAAATTTGACAAAGCATAACAATAAAAATAGTACATTAACCAACAACGATGCTAGAACATTGTCGAAGTCTCTCAATAAATAGGCTTTTAACGGTTTTGTCCAATTGAGTACGAAAGTTACTCTTTTGGCAACCAAATAATTGACGGATCCTCTACTCGTAAAAATTCACATAAAATAACAGTAGAAATAGTACATCGACTAATTTGAATGTTCAACATTGCCCAATTCTCTCCGTGGAGAAGCTTTTAACGGTTTTGTCCATTTGGCAACGAAAGTTGCTCATTTGGCAACAAAACAATATACGGAGCCTATACCCGTAAAATTTGACATAATGTAACATTAAAAAAAGTACACTAACCAACAACGATGCTAGAACATTGTCCAAGCTTCTCCATAAAGCACCGTTTAACGGTTTTGTCCAATTGAGTAGGAAAGTTGGTCTTTTGGCAACCAAAAAATTGACAGATTGTCTACTCGTAAAAGTTCCCATAAAATAACAGTAGAAATAGTACATCGACCAAATTGAATGTTCGACATTGCTCAACTCTCTCCGTGGAGAAGCTTTTAACGGTTTTGTCCATTTGGTAACGAAAGTTGTTCATTTGGCAACGAAACAATATACGGAGCCTATACTAGCACAATTTGACATAGCATAACAATAAAAATAGTACACTGGCCAACTTGGATGCTTGAACATTGTCCAAGTATCTCCATAAAGAGGCTTTTAACGGTTTTGTCCAATTGAGTACGAAAGTTGGTCCTTTGGCAACCAAATAAGTGACGGATCCTCTACTCGTAAAAGTTCAAATAAAATAACAATAGAAATAGAACATTGACCAAATTGAATTTTCGACGTTGCCCAACTCCCTCCGTGGGGAAGCTTTTAACGGTTTTGTCCATTTGGGATCGAAAGTTGCTCTTTTGGCAACGAGACAATCTTCGGACCCCAAACTCATAAAATTTGACAAAGCATAACTTTAATAATAGTACACTGGCCAACTTCGATGCTTGAACATTGTCCAACTATCTCCGTAGAGAAGCTTTTAACGATTTAGTCCAAATGAGTACGAATGTTGGTCTTTTGGCAACCTAATAATTGACGGATCCTCGACTCGTAAAAGTCACATAAAATAAAAATAAAAATAGTACACTGACCAACTTTGAATGTTCGACATTGCCAAACTCTCTCCGTGGAGATGCTTTTAGCAGTTTTGTCCATTTGGGATCGAAAGTTGCTCTTTTGGCAACAAAACAATCTGCAGAGCCTATACTCGTAAAATTTGACAAAGCATAACAATAAAAATAGTACATTAACCAACAACGATGCTAGAACATTGTCGAAGTCTCTCAATAAATAGGCTTTTAACGGTTTTGTCCAATTGAGTACGAAAGTTACTCTTTTGGCAACCAAATAATTGACGGATCCTCTACTCGTAAAAATTCACATAAAATAACAGTAGAAATAGTACATCGACTAATTTGAATGTTCAACATTGCCCAATTCTCTCCGTGGAGAAGCTTTTAACGGTTTTGTCCATTTGGCAACGAAAGTTGCTCATTTGGCAACAAAACAATATACGGAGCCTATACCCGTAAAATTTGACATAATGTAACATTAAAAAAAGTACACTAACCAACAACGATGCTAGAACATTGTCCAAGCTTCTCCATAAAGCACCGTTTAACGGTTTTGTCCAATTGAGTAGGAAAGTTGGTCTTTTGGCAACCAAAAAATTGACAGATGGTCTACTCGTAAAAGTTCCCATAAAATAACAGTAGAAATAGTACATCGACCAAATTGAATGTTCGACATTGCTCAACTCTCTCCGTGGAGAAGCTTTTGACGGTTTTGTCCATTTGGTAACGAAAGTTGTTCATTTGGCAACGAAACATTATACGGAGCCTATACTAGCACAATTTGACATAGCATAACAATAAAAATAGTACACTGGCCAACTTGGATTCTTGAACATTGTCCAAGTATCTCCATAAAGAGGCTTTTAAGGGTTTTGTCCAATTGAGTACGAAAGTTGGTCCTTTGGCAACCAAATAAGTGACGGATCCTCTACTCGTAAAAGTTCAAATAAAATAACAATAGAAATAGAACATTGACCAAATTGAATTTTCGACGTTGCCCAACTCCCTCCGTGGAGAAGCTTTTAACGGTTTTGTCCATTTGGGATCGAAAGTTGCTCTTTTGGCAGCGAGACAATCTTCGGAGCCCAAACTCATAAAATTTGACAAAGCATAACTTTAATAATAGTACACTGGCCAACTTCGATGCTTGAACATTGTCCAACTATCTCGATAGAGAAGCTTTTAACGATTTAGTCCAATTGAGTACGAATGTTGGTCTTTTGGCAACCAAATAATTGACGGATCGTCTAATCGAAAAAGTTCACATAAAATCACAATAGAAATAGTACATCGACCAAATTTGAATGCTCGACATTGCCAAACTCTCTCTGTGGAGATGCTTTTAGCAGTTTTGTCCATTTGGGATCGAAAGTTGCTCTTTTGGCAACAAAACAATCTGCAGAGCCTACACTCGTAAAATTTGACAAAGCATAACAATAAAAATAGTACCTTAACCAACAACGCTGGTAGAACATTGTCAGGGTCTCATCATAAAGAGGCTTTTAACGGTTTTGTTCAGTTGAGTACGAAAATTGGTCTTTTGTTACCAAATAATTGACGGATCCTCTAATCCAAAAAGTTCAAATAAAATTACAATAG
Organism: Euonymus europaeus; assembly: GCA_963580455.1. NCBI lineage: Eukaryota > Viridiplantae > Streptophyta > Magnoliopsida > Celastrales > Celastraceae > Euonymus > Euonymus europaeus. The sequence goes on from OY756965.1 coordinate 13,550,283, forward strand.
AAATAGTACATCGACCAAATTTGAATGCTCGACATTGCCAAACTCTCTCCGTGGAGATGCTTTTAGCAGTTTTGTCCATTTGGGATCGAAAGTTGCTCTTTTGACAACAAAACAATCTGCAGAGCCTATACTCGTAAAATTTGACAAAGCATAACAATAAAAATAGTACCTTAACCAACAACGATGCTAGAACATTGTCGAAGTCTCTCAATAAATAGGCTTTTAACGGTTTTGTCCAATTGAGTACGAAAGTTACTCTTTTGGCAACCAAATAATTGACGGACCCTCTACTCGTAGAAATTCACATAAAATAACAGTAGAAATAGTACATCGACTAATTTGAATGTTCAACATTGCCCAATTCTCTCCGTAGAGAAGCTTTTAACGGTTTTGTCCATTTGGCAACGAAAGTTGCTCATTTGGCAACAAAATAATATACGGAGCCTATACCCGTAAAATTTGACATAATGTAACATTAAAAAAAGTACACTAACCAACAACTATGCTAGGACATTGTCCAAGCTTCTCCATAAAGCACCGTTTAACGGTTTTGTCCAATTGAGTAGGAAAGTTGGTCTTTTGGCAACCAAAAAATTGACAGATTGTCTACTCGTAAAAGTTCCCATAAAATAACAGTAGAAATAGTACATCGACCAAATTGAATGTTCGACATTGCTCAACTCTCTCCGTGGAGAAGCTTTTAACAGTTTTGTCCATTTGGTAACGAAAGTTGTTCATTTGGCAACGAAACAATATACCGAGCTTATACTAGCACAATTTGACATAGCATAATAATAAAAATAGTACACTGGCCAACTTGGATGCTTGAACATTGTCCAAGTATCTCCATAAAGAGGCTTTTAACGGTTTTGTCCAATTGAGTATGAAAGTTGGTCCTTTGGCAACCAAATAAGTGACGGATCCTCTACTCGTAAAAGTTCAAATAAAATAACAATAGAAATAGAACATTGACCAAATTGAATTTTCGACGTTGCCCAACTCCCTCCGTGGAGAAGCTTTTAACGGTTTTGTCCATTTGGGATCGAAAGTTGCTCTTTTGGCAACGAGACAATCTTCGGACCCCAAACTCATAAAATTTGACAAAGCATAACTTTAATAATAGTACACTGGCCAACTTCGATGCTTGAACATTGTCCAACTATCTCCATGGAGAAGCTTTTAACGATTTAGTCCAATTGAGTACGAATGTTGGTCTTTTGGCAACCTAGTAATTGACGGATCCTCGACTCGTAAAAGTCACATAAAATAAAAATATAAATAGTACACTGACCAACTTTGAATGTTCGACATTGCCAAACTCTCTCCGTGGAGATGCTTTTAGCAGTTTTGTCCATTTGGGATCGAAAGTTGCTCTTTTGGCAACAAAACAATCTGCAGAGCCTATACTCGTAAAATTTGACAAAGCATAACAATAAAAATAGTACCTTAACCAACAACGCTGGTAGAACATTGTCAAAGTCTCACCATAAAGAGGCTTTTAACGGTTTTGTTCAGTTGAGTACGAAAATTGGTCTTTTGGCAACCAAATAATTGACGGATCCTCTAATCGAAAAAGTACACATAAAATCACAATAGAAATAGTACATCGACCAAATTTGAATGCTCGACATTGCCAAACAATCTCCGTGGAGATGCTTTTAGCAGTTTCGTCCATTTGGGATCGAAAGTTGCTCTTTTGGCAACAAAACAATCTGCAGAGCCTTTACTCCTAAAATTTGACAAAGCATAACAATAAAAATAGTACCTTAACCAACAACGATGCTAGAACATTGTCGAAGTCTCTCCATAAATAGGCTTTTAACGGTTTTGTCCAATTGAGTTCGAAAGTTACTCTTTTGGCAACCAAATAATTGACGGATCCTCTACTCGTAAAAATTCACATAAAATAACAATAGAAATAGTACATCGACTAATTTGAATGTTCAACATTGCCCAACTCACTCCGTGGAGAAGCTTTTAACAGTTTTGTCCATTTGGCAGCGAAAGTTGCTCATTTGGCAACAAAACAATATACGGAGCCTATACCCGTAAAATTTGACATAATGTAACATTAAAAAAAGTACACTAACCAACAACGATGCTAGAACATTGTCCAAGCTTCTCCATAAAGCACCGTTTAACGGTTTTGTCCAATTGAGTAGGAAAGTTGGTCTTTTGGCAACCAAAAAATTGACAGATCCTCTACTCGTAAAAGTTCCCATAAAATAACAGTAGAAATTGTACATCGACCAAATTGAATGTTCGACATTGCTCAACTCTCTCCGTGGAGAAGCATTTAACGGTTTTGTCCATTTTGTAACGAAAGTTGTTCATTTGGCAACGAAACAATATACGGAGCCTATACTAGCACAATTTGACATAGCATAACAATAAAAATAGTACACTGGCCAACTTGGATGCTTGAACATTGTCCACGTATCTCCATAAAGAGGCTTTTAACGGTTTTGTCCAATTGAGTACGAAAGTTGGTCTTTTGGCAACCAAATAAGTGACGCATCCTCTACTCGTAAAAGTTCAAATAAAATAACAATAGAAATAGAACATTGAACAAATTGAATTTTCGACGTTGCCCAACTCCCTCCGTGGAGAAGCTTTTAACGGTTTTGTCCATTTGGGATCGAAAGTTGCTCTTTTGGCAACGAGACAATCTTCGGAGCCCAAACTCATAAAATTTGACAAAGCATAACTTTAATAATAGTACACTGGCCAACTTCGATGCTTGAACATTGTCCAACTATCTCCATAGAGAAGCTTTTAACGATTTAGTCCAATTGAGTACGAATGTTGGTCTTTTGGCAACCTAATAATTGACGGATCCTCGACTCGTAAAAGTCACATAAAATAAAAATATAAATAGTACACTGACCAACTTTGAATGTTCGACATTGCCAAACTCTCTCCGTGGAGATGCTTTTAGCAGTTTTGTGCATTTGGGATCGAAAGTTGCTCTTTTGGCAACAAAACAATCTGCAGAGCCTATACTCGTTAAATTTGACAAAGCATAACAATAAAAATAGTACCATAACCAACAACGCTGGTAGAACATTGTCAAAGTCTCACCATAAAGAGGCCTTTAACGGTTTTGTTCAGTTGAGTACGAAAATTGGTCTTTTGGCAACCAAATAATTGACGGATCCTCTAATCGAAAAAGTTCACATAAAATCACAATAGAAATAGTACATCGACCAAATTTGAATGCTCGACATTGCCAAACTCTCTCCGTGGAGATGCTTTTAGCAGTTTCGTCCATTTGGGATCGAAAGTTGCTCTTTTGGCAACAAAACAATCTGCAGAGCCTATACTCGTAAAATTTGACAAAGCATAACAATAAAAATAGTACCTTAACCAACAACGATGCTAGAACATTGTCGAAGTCTCTCCACAAATAGGCTTTTAACGGTTTTGTCCAATTGAGTACGAAAGTTACTCTTTTGGCAACCAAATAATTGACGGATCCTCTACTCGTAAAAATTCACATAAAATAACAATAGAAATAGTACATCGACTAATTTGAATGTTCAACATTGCCCAACTCTCTCCGTGGAGAAGCTCTTAACGGTTTTGTCCATTTGGCAACGAAAGTTGCTCATTTGGCAACAAAACAATATACGGAGCCTATACCCGTAAAATTTGACATAATGTAACATTAAAAAAAGTACACTAACCAACAACGATGCTAGAACATTGTCCAAGCTTCTCCATAAAGCACCGTTTAACGGTTTTGTCCAATTGAGTAGGAAAGTTGGTCTTTTGGCAACCAAAAAATTGACAGATCCTCTACTCGTAAAAGTTCCCATAAAATAACAGTAGAAATTGTACATCGACCAAATTGAATGTTTGACATTGCTCAACTCTCTCCGTGGAGAAGCTTTTAACGGTTTTGTCCATTTGGTAACGAAAGTTGTTCATTTGGCAACGAAACAATATACGGAGCCTATACTAGCACAATTTAACATAGCATAACAATAAAAATAGTACACTGGCCAACTTGGATGCTTGAACATTGTCCAAGTATCTCCATAAAGAGGCTTTTAAGGGTTTTGTCCAATTGGGTACGAAAGTTGGTCCTTTGGCAACCAAATAAGTGACGGATCCTCTACTCGTAAAAGTTCAAATAAAATAACAATAGAAAAGAACATTGACCAAATTGAATTTTCGACGTTGCCCAACTCCCTCCGTGGAGAAGCTTTTAACGGTTTTGTCCATTTGGGATCGAAAGTTGCTCTTTTGGCAACAAGACAATCTTCGGAGCCCAAACTCATAAAATTTGACAAAGCATAACTTTAATAATAGTACACTGGCCAACTTCGATGCTTGAACATTGTCCAACTATCTCCATAGAGAAGCTTTTAACGATTTAGTCCAATTGAGTACGAATGTTGGTCTTTTGGCAACCTAATAATTGACGGATCCTCGACTCGTAAAAGTCACATAAAATAAAAATATAAATAGTACACTGACCAACTTTGAATGTTCGACATTGCCAAACTCTCTCCGTGGAGATGCTTTTAGCAGTTTTGTCCATTTGGGATCGAAAGTTGCTCTTTTGGCAACAAAACAATCTGCAGAGCCTATACAAGTAAAATTTGACAAAGCATAACAATAAAAATAGTACCTTAACCAACAACGCTGGTAGAACATTCTCAAAGTCTCACCATAAAGAGGCTTTTAACGGTTTTGTTCAGTTGAGTACGAAAATTGGTCTTTTGGCAACCAAATAATTGACGGATCCTCTAATCGAAAAAGTTCACATAAAATCACAATAGAAATAGTACATCGACCAAATTTGAATGCTCGACATTGCCAAATAATCTTCGTGGAGATGCTTTTAGCAGTTTCGTCCATTTGGGATCGAAAGTTGCTCTTTTGGCAAGAAAACAATCTGCAGAGCCTATACTCGTAAAATTTGACAAAGCATAACAATAAAAATAGTACCTTAACCAACAACGATGCTAGAACATTGTCGAAGTCTCTCCATAAATAGGCTTTTAACGGTTTTGTCCAATTGAGTTCGAAAGTTACTCTTTTGGCAACCAAATAACTGACGGATCCTCTACTCGTAAAAATTCACATAAAATAACAATAGAAATAGTACATCGACTAATTTGAATGTTCAACATTGCCCAACTCACTCCGTGGAGAAGCTTTTAACGGTTTTGTCCATTTGGCAACGAAAGTTGCTCATTTGGCAACAAAACAATATACGGAGCCTATACCCGTAAAATTTGACATAATGTAACATTAAAAAAAGTACACTAACCAACAACGATGCTAGAACATTGTCCAAGCTTCTCCATAAAGCACCGTTTAACGGTTTTGTCCAATTGAGTAGGAAAGTTGGTCTTTTGGCAACCAAAAAATTGACAGATCCTCTACTCGTAAAAGTTCCCATAAAATAACAGTAGAAATTGTACATCGACCAAATTGAATGTTCGACATTGCTCAACTCTCTCCGTGGAGAAGCTTTTAACGGTTTTGTCCATTTTGTAACGAAAGTTGTTCATTTGGCAACGAAACAATATACGGAGCCTATACTAGCACAATTTGACATAGCATAACAATAAAAATAGTACACTGGCCAACTTGGATGCTTGAACATTGTCCACGTATCTCCATAAAGAGGCTTTTAACGGTTTTGTCCAATTGAGTACGAAAGTTGGTCTTTTGGCAACCAAATAAGTGACGAATCCTCTACTCGTAAAAGTTCAAATAAAATAACAATAGAAATAGAACATTGAACAAATTGAATTTTCGACGTTGCCCAACTCCCTCCGTGGAGAAGCTTTTAACGGTTTTGTCCATTTGGGATCGAAAGTTGCTCTTTTGGCAACGAGACAATCTTCGGAGCCCAAACTCATAAAATTTGACAAAGCATAACTTTAATAATAGTACACTGGCCAACTTCGATGCTTGAACATTGTCCAACTATCTCCATAGAGAAGCTTTTAACGATTTAGTCCAATTGAGTACGAATGTTGGTCTTTTGGCAACCTAATAATTGACGGATCCTCGACTCGTAAAAGTCACATAAAATAAAAATATAAATAGTACACTGACCAACTTTGAATGTTCGACATTGCCAAACTCTCTCCGTGGAGATGCTTTTAGCAGTTTTGTGCATTTGGGATCGAAAGTTGCTCTTTTGGCAACAAAACAATCTGCAGAGCCTATACTCGTTAAATTTGACAAAGCATAACAATAAAAATAGTACCATAACCAACAACGCTGGTAGAACATTGTCAAAGTCTCACCATAAAGAGGCCTTTAACGGTTTTGTTCAGTTGAGTACGAAAATTGGTCTTTTGGCAACCAAATAATTGACGGATCCTCTAATCGAAAAAGTTCACATAAAATCACAATAGAAATAGTACATCGACCAAATTTGAATGCTCGACATTGCCAAACTCTCTCCGTGGAGATGCTTTTAGCAGTTTCGTCCATTTGGGATTGACAGTTCCTCTTTTAGCAACGAAACAATCAACGGAGCCTATACCTGCACAATTTAATATAGCATAACAATAAAAATAGTACACTAATCAACAACGATGCTAGAACATTGTCGAAGTCTCTCCATAAATAGGCTTTTAACGGTTTTGTCCAATTGAGTGCGAAAGTTACTCTTTTGGCAACCAAATAATTGACGGATCCTCTACTCGTAAAAATTCACATAAAATAACAATAGAAATAGTACATCGACTAATTTGAACGTTCAACATTGCCCAACTCTCTCCGTGGAGAAGCTTTTAACGGTTTTGTCCATTTGGCAACGAAAGTTGCTCATTTGGCAACAAAACAATATACGGAGCCTATACCCGTAAAATTTGACATAATGTAACATTAAAAAAAGTACACTAACCAACAACGATGCTAGAACATTGTCCAAGCTTCTCCATAAAGCACCGTTTAACGGTTTTGTCCAATTGAGTAGGAAAGTTGGTCTTTTGGCAACCAAAAAATTGACAGATCCTCTACTCGTAAAAGTTCCCATAAAATAACAGTAGAAATTGTACATCGACCAAATTGAATGTTCGACATTGCTCAACTCTCTCCGTGGAGAAGCTTTTAACGGTTTTGTCCATTTGGTAACGAAAGTTGTTCATTTGGCAACGAAACAATATACGGAGCCTATACTAGCACAATTTAACATAGCATAACAATAAAAATAGTACACTGACCAACTTGGATGCTTGAACATTGTCCAAGTATCTCCATAAAGAGGCTTTTAACGGTTTTGTCCAATTGAGTACGAAAGTTGGTCTTTTGGCAACCAAATAAGTGACGGATCCTCTACTCGTAAAAGTTCAAATAAAATAACAATAGAAATAGAACATTGAACAAATTGAATTTTCGACGTTGCCCAACTCCCTCCGTGGAGAAGCTTTTAACGGTTTTGTCCATTTGGGATCGAAAGTTGCTCTTTTGGCAACGAGACAATCTTCGGAGCCCAAACTCATAAAATTTGACAAAGCATAACTTTAATAATAGTACACTGGCCAACTTCGATGCTTGAACATTGTCCAACTATCTCCATAGAGAAGCTTTTAACGATTTAGTCCAATTGAGTACGAATGTTGGTCTTTTGGCAACCTAATAGTTGACGGATCCTCGACTTGTAAAAGTCACATAAAATAAAAATATAAATAGTACACTGACCAACTTTGAATGTTCGACATTGCCAAACTCTCTCCGTGGAGATGCTTTTAGCAGTTTTGTCCATTTGGGATCGAAAGTTGCTCTTTTGGCAACAAAACAATCTGCAGAGCCTATACTCGTAAAATTTGACAAAGTATAACAATAAAAATAGTACCTTAACCAACAACGCGGGTAGAACATTGTCAAAGTCTCACCATAAAGAGGCTTTTAACGGTTTTGTTCAGTTGAGTACGAAAATTGGTCTTTTGGCAACCAAATAATTGACGGATCCTCTAATCGAAAAAGTTCACATAAAATCACAATAGAAATAGTACATCGACCAAATTTGAATGCTCGACATTGCCCAACTCTTTTCGTGGAGAACCTTTTAATAGTTTTGTCCATTTGGGATTGACAGTTCCTCTTTTAGCAACGAAACAATCAACGGAGCCTATACCCGCACAATTTAACATAGCATAACAATAAAAATAGTACACTAATCAACAACGATGCTAGAACATTGTCGAAGTCTCTCCATAAATAGGCTTTTTAACGGTTTTGTCCAATTGAGTGCGAAAGTTACTCTTTTGGCAACCAAATAATTGACGGATCCTCTACTCGTAAAAATTCACATAAAATAACAATAGAAATAGTATATCGACTAATTTGAATGTTCAACATTGCCCAACTCACTCTGTGGAGAAGCTTTTAACGGTTTGGTCCATTTGGCAACGAAAGTTGCTCATTTGGCAACAAAACAATATACGGAGCCTATACCCGTAAAATTTGACATAATGTAACATTAAAAAAAGTACACTAACCAACAACGATGCTAGAACATTGTCCAAGCTTCTCCATAAAGCACCGTTTAACGGTTTTGTCCAATTGAGTAGGAAAGTTGGTCTTTTGGCAACCAAAAAATTGACAGATTGTCTACTCGTAAAAGTTCCCATAAAATAACAGTAGAAATAGTACATCGACCAAATTGAATGTTCGACATTGCTCAACTCTCTCCGTGGAGAAGCTTTTAACGGTTTTGTTCATTTGGTAACGAAAGTTGTTCATTTGGCAACGAAACAATATACGGAGCCTATACTAGCACAATTTGACATAGCATAACAATAAAAATAGTACACTGGCCAACTTGGATGCTTGAACATTCTCCAAGTATCTCCATAAAGAGGCTTTTAACGGTTTTGTCCAATTGAGTACGAAAGTTGGTCTTTTGGCAACCAAATAAGTGACGGATACTCTACTCGTAAAAGTTCAAATAAAATAACAATAGAAATAGAACATTGACCAAATTGAATTTTCGACGTTGCCCAACTCCCTCCGTGGAGAAGCTTTTAACGGTTTTGTCCATTTGGGATCGAAAGTTGCTCTTTTGGCAACGAGACAATCTTCGGAGCCCAAACTCATAAAATTTGACAAAGCATAACTTTAATAATAGTACACTGGCCAACTTCGATGCTTGAACATTGTCCAACTATCTCCATAGAGAAGCTTTTAACGATTTAGTCCAACTGAGTACGAATGTTGGTCTTTTGGCAACCTAATAGTTGACGGATCCTCGACTTGTAAAAGTCACATAAAATAAAAATATAAATAGTACACTAACCAACTTTGAATGTTCGACATTGCCAAACTCTCTCCGTGGAAATGCTTTTAGCAGTTTTGTCCATTTGGGATCGAAAGTTGCTCTTTTGGCAACAAAACAATCTGCAGAGCCTATACTCGTAAAATTTGACAAAGCATAACAATAAAAATAGTACCTTAACCAACAACGCGGGTAGAACATTGTCAAAGTCTCACCATAAAGAGGCTTTTAACGGTTTTGTTCAGTTGAGTACGAAAATTGGTCTTTTGGCAACCAAATAATTGACGGATCCTCTAATCGAAAAAGTTCACATAAAATCACAATAGAAATAGTACATCGACCAAATTTGAATGCTCGACATTGCCCAACTCTTTTCGTGGAGAACCTTTTAATAGTTTTGTCCATTTGGGATTGACAGTTCCTCTTTTAGCAACGAAACAATCAACGGAGCCTATACCCGCAAAATTTAATATAGCATAACAATAAAAATAGTACACTAATCAACAACGATGCTAGAACATTGTCGAAGTCTCTCCATAAATAGGCTTTTAACGGTTTTGTCCAATTGAGTGCGAAAGTTACTCTTTTGGCAACCAAATAATTGACGGATCCTCTCCTCGTAAAAATTCACATAAAATAACAATAGAAATAGTACATCGACTAATTTGAACGTTCAACATTGCCCAACTCTCTCCGTGGAGAAGCTTTTAACGGTTTTGTCCATTTGGCAACGAAAGTTGCTCATTTGGCAACAAAACAATATACGGAGCCTATACCCGTAAAATTTGACATAATGTAACATTAAAAAAAGTACACTAACCAACAACGATGCTAGAACATTGTCCAAGCTTCTCCATAAAGCACCGTTTAACGGTTTTGTCCAATTGAGTAGGAAAGTTGGTCTTTTGGCAACCAAAAAATTGACAGATTGTCTACTCGTAAAAGTTCCCATAAAATAACAGTAGAAATAGTACATCGACCAAATTGAATGTTCGACATTGCTCAACTCTCTCCGTGGAGAAGCTTTTAACGGTTTTGTTCATTTGGTAACGAAAGTTGTTCATTTGGCAACGAAACAATATACGGAGCCTATACTAGCACAATTTGACATAGCATAACAATAAAAATAGTACACTGGCCAACTTGGATGCTTGAACATTCTCCAAGTGTCTCCATAAAGAGGCTTTTAACGGTTTTGTCCAATTGAGTACGAAAGTTGGTCTTTTGGCAACCAAATAAGTGACGGATCCTCTACTCGTAAAAGTTCAAATAAAATAACAATAGAAATAGAACATTGAACAAATTGAATTTTCGACGTTGCCCAACTCCCTCCGTGGAGAAGCTTTTAACGGTTTTGTCCATTTGGGATCGAAAGTTGCTCTTTTGGCAACGAGACAATCTTCGGAGCCCAAACTCATAAAATTTGACAAAGCATAACTTTAATAATAGTACACTGGCCAACTTCGATGCTTGAACATTGTCCAACTATCTCCATAGAGAAGCTTTTAACGATTTAGTCCAATTGAGTACGAATGTTGGTCCTTTGGCAACCTAATAGTTGACGGATCCTCGACTGGTAAAAGTCACATAAAATAAAAATATAAATAGTACACTGACCAACTTTGAATGTTCGACATTGCCAAACTCTCTCCGTGGAAATGCTTTTAGCAGTTTTGTCCATTTGGGATCGAAAGTTGCTCTATTGGCAACAAAACAATCTGCAGAGCCTATACTCGTAAAATTTGACAAAGCATAACAATAAAAATAGTACCTTAACCAACAACGCGGGTAGAACATTGTCAAAGTCTCACCATAAAGAAGCTTTTAACGGTTTTGTTCAGTTGAGTACGAAAATTGGTCTTTTGGCAACCAAATAATTGACGGATCCTCTAATCGAAAAAGTTCACATAAAATCACAATAGAAATAGTACATCGACCAAATTTGAATGCTCGACATTGCCCAACTCTTTTCGTGGAGAACCTTTTAATAGTTTTGTCCATTTGGGATTGACAGTTCCTCTTTTAGCAACGAAACAATCAACGGAGCCTATACCTGCACAATTTAATATAGCATAACAATAAAAATAGTACACTAATCAACAACGATGCTAGAACATTGTCGAAGTCTCTCCATAAATAGGCTTTTAACGGTTTTGTCCAATTGAGTGCGAAAGTTACTCTTTTGGCAACCAAATAATTGACGGATCCTCTCCTCGTAAAAATTCACATAAAATAACAATAGAAATAGTACATCGACTAATTTGAACGTTCAACATTGCCCAACTCTCTCCGTGGAGAAGCTTTTAACGGTTTTGTCCATTTGGCAACGAAAGTTGCTCATTTGGCAACAAAACAATATACGGAGCCTATACCCGTAAAATTTGACATAATGTAACATTAAAAAAAGTACACTAACCAACAACGATGCTAGAACATTGTCCAAGCTTCTCCATAAAGCACCGTTTAACGGTTTTGTCCAATTGAGTAGGAAAGTTGGTCTTTTGGCAACCAAAAAATTGACAGATTGTCTACTCGTAAAAGTTCCCATAAAATAACAGTAGAAATAGTACATCGACCAAATTGAATGTTCGACATTGCTCAACTCTCTCCGTGGAGAAGCTTTTAACGGTTTTGTTCATTTGGTAACGAAAGTTGTTCATTTGGCAACGAAACAATATACGGAGCCTATACTAGCACAATTTGACATAGCATAACAATAAAAATAGTACACTGGCCAACTTGGATGCTTGAACATTGTCCAAGTGTCTCCATAAAGAGGCTTTTAACGGTTTTGTCCAATTGAGTACGAAAGTTGGTCTTTTGGCAACCAAATAAGTGACGGATCCTCTACTCGTAAAAGTTCAAATAAAATAACAATAGAAATAGAACATTGAACAAATTGAATTTTCGACGTTGCCCAACTCCCTCCGTGGAGAAGCTTTTAAAGGTTTTGTCCATTTGGGATCGAAAGTTGCTCTTTTGGCAACGAGACAATCTTCGGAGCCCAAACTCATAAAATTTGACAAAGCATAACTTTAATAATAGTACACTGGCCAACTTCGATGCTTGAACATTGTCCAACTATCTCCATAGAGAAGCTTTTAACGATTTAGTCCAATTTAGTACGAATGTTGGTCTTTTGGCAACCTAATAATTGACGGATCCTCGACTCGTAAAAGTCACATAAAATAAAAATATAAATAGTACACTGACCAACTTTGAATGTTCGACATTGCCAAACTCTCTCCGGGGAGATGCTTTTAGCAGTTTTGTCCATTTGGGATCGAAAGTTGCTCTTTTGGCAACAAAACAATCTGCAGAGCCTATACTCGTAAAATTTGACAAAGCATAACAATAAAAATAGTACCTTAACCAACAACGCTGGTAGAACATTGTCAAAGTCTCACCATAAAGAGGCTTTTAACGGTTTTGTTCAGTTGAGTACGAAAATTGGTCTTTTGGCAACCAAATAATTGACGGATCCTCTAATCGAAAAAGTTCACATAAAATCACAATAGAAATAGTACATCGACCAAATTTGAATGCTCGACATTGCCCAACTCTTTTCGTGGAGAACCTTTTAATAGTTTTGTCCATTTGGGATTGACAGTTCCTCTTTTAGCAACGAAACAATCAACGGAGCCTATACCTGCACAATTTAATATAGCATAACAATAAAAATAGTACACTAATCAACAACGATGCTAGAACATTGTCGAAGTCTCTCCATAAATAGGCTTTTAACGGTTTTGTCCAATTGAGTGCGAAAGTTACTCTTTTGGCAACCAAATAATTGACGGATCCTCTACTCGTAAAAATTCACATAAAATAACAATAGAAATAGTACATCGACTAATTTGAACGTTCAACATTGCCCAACTCTCTCCGTGGAGAAGCTTTTAACGGTTTTGTCCATTTGGCAACGAAAGTTGCTCATTTGGCAACAAAACAATATACGGAGCCTATACCCGTAAAATTTGACATAATGTAACATTAAAAAAAGTACACTAACCAACAACGATGCTAGAACATTGTCCAAGCTTCTCCATAATGCACCGTTTAACGGTTTTGTCCAATTGAGTAGGAAAGTTGGTCTTTTGGCAACCAAAAAATTGACAGATTGTCTACTCGTAAAAGTTCCCATAAAATAACAGTAGAAATAGTGCATCGACCAAATTGAATGTTCGACAATGCTCAACTCTCTCCGTGGAGAAGCTTTTAACGGTTTTGTCCATTTGGTAACGAAAGTTGTTCATTTGGCAACGAAACAATATACGGAGCCTATACTAGCACAATTTGACATAGCATAACAATAAAAATAGTACACTGGCCAACTTGGATGCTTGAACATTGTCCAAGTATCTCCATAAAGAGGCTTTTAACGGTTTTGTCCAATTGAGTACGAAAGTTGGTCTTTTGGCAACCAAATAAGTGACGGATCCTCTACTCGTAAAAGTTCAAATAAAATAACAATAGAAATAGAACATTGAACAAATTGAATTTTCGACGTTGCCCAACTCCCTCCGTGGAGAAGCTTTTAACGGTTTTGTCCATTTGGGATCGAAAGTTGCTCTTTTGGCAACGAGACAATCTTCGGAGCCCAAACTCATAAAATTTGACAAAGCATAACTTTAATAATAGTACACTGGCCAACTTCGATGCTTGAACATTGTCCAACAATCTCCATAGAGAAGCTTTTAACGATTTAGTCCAATTGAGTACGAATGTTGGTCTTTTGGCAACCTAATAATTGACGGATCCTCGACTCGTAAAAGTCACATAAAATAAAAATATAAATAGTACACTGACCAACTTTGAATGTTCGACATTGCCAAACTCTCTCCGTGGAGATGCTTTTAGCAGTTTTGTCCATTTGGGATCGAAAGTTGCTCTTTTGGCAACAAAACAATCTGCAGAGCCTATACTCGTAAAATTTGACAAAGCATAACAATAAAAATAGTACCTTAACCAACAACGCTGGTAGAACATTGTCAAAGTCTCACCATAAAGAGGCTTTTAACGGTTTTGTTCAGTTGAGTACGAAAATTGGTCTTTTGGCAACCAAATAATTGACGGATCCTCTAATCGAAAAAGTTCACATAAAATCACAATAGAAATAGTACATCGACCAAATTTGAATGCTCGACATTGCCCAACTCTTTTCGTGGAGAACCTTTTAATAGTTTTGTCCATTTGGGATTGACAGTTCCTCTTTTAGCAACGAAACAATCAACGGAGCCTATACCCGCACAATTTAACATAGCATAACAATAAAAATAGTACACTAATCAACAACGATGCTAGAACATTGTCGAAGTCTCTCCATAAATAGGCTTTTAACGGTTTTGTCCAATTGAGTGCGAAAGTTACTCTTTTGGCAACCAAATAATTGACGGATCCTCTACTCGTAAAATTCACATAAAATAACAATAGAAATAGTACATCGACTAATTTGAATGTTCAACATTGCCTAACTCTCTCCGTGGAGAAGCTTTTAACGGTTTTGTCCATTTGGCAACGAAAATTGCTCATTTGGCAACGAAAGTTGCTCATTTGGCAACAAAACAATATACGGAGCCTATACCCGTAAAATTTGACATAATGTAACATTAAAAAAAGTACACTAACCAACAACGATGCTAGAACATTGTCCAAGCTTCTCCATAAAGCACCGTTTAACGGTTTTGTCCAATTGAGTAGGAAAGTTGGTCTTTTGGCAACCAAAAAATTGGCAGATTGTCTACTCGTAAAAGTTCCCATAAAATAACAGTAGAAATGGTGCATCAACCAAATTGAATGTTCGACATTGCTCAACTCTCTCCGTGGAGAAGCTTTTAACGGTTTTGTCCATTTGGTAACGAAAGTTGTTCATTTGGCAACAAAACAATATACGGAGCCTATACTAGCACAATTTGACATAGCATAACAATAAAAATAGTACACTGGCCAACTTGGATGCTTGAACATTGTCCAAGTATCTCCATAAAGAGGCTTTTAACGGTTTTGTCCAATTGAGTACGAAAGTTGGTCTTTTGGCAACCAAATAAGTGACGGATCCTCTACTCGTAAAAGTTCAAATAAAATAACAATAGAAATTGAACAAATTGAATTTTCGACGTTGCCCAACTCCCTCCGTGGAGAAGCTTTTTACGGTTTTGTCCATTTGGGATCGAAAGTTGCTCTTTTGGCAACGAGACAATCTTCGGAGCCTAAACTCATAAAATTTTACAAAGCATAACTTTAATAATAGTACACTGGCCAACTTCGATGCTTGAACATTGTCCAACTATCTCCATAGAGAAGCTTTTAACGATTTAGTCCAATTGAGTACGAATGTTGGTCTTTTGGCAACCTAATAATTGACGGATCCTCGACTCGTAAAAGTCACATAAAATAAAAATATAAATAGTACACTGACCAACTTTGAATGTTCGACATTGCCAAACTCTCTCCGTGGAGATGCTTTTAGCAGTTTTGTCCATTTGGGATCGAAAGTTGCTCTTTTGGCAACAAAACAATCTGCAGAGCCTATACTCGTAAAATTTGACAAAGCATAACAATAAAAATAGTACCTTAACCAACAACGCTGGTAGAACATTGTCAAAGTCTCACCATAAAGAGGCTTTTAACGGTTTTGTTCAGTTGAGTACGAAAATTGGTCTTTTGGCAACCAAATAATTGACGGATCCTCTAATCAAAAAAGTTCACATAAAATCACAATAGAAATAGTACATCGACCAAATTTGAATGCTCGACATTGCCCAACTCTTTTCGTGGAGAACCTTTTAATAGTTTTGTCCATTTGGGATTGACAGTTCCTCTTTTAGCAACGAAACAATCAACGGAGCCTATACCCACACAATTTAATATAGCATAACAATAAAAATAGTACACTAATCAACAACGATGCTAGAACATTGTCGAAGTCTCTCCATAAATAGGCTTTTAACGGTTTTGTCCAATTGAGTGCGAAAGTTACTCTTTTGGCAACCAAATAATTGACGGATCCTCTCCTCGTAAAAATTCACATAAAATAACAATAGAAATAGTACATCGACTAATTTGAACGTTCAACATTGCCCAACTCTCTCCGTGGAGAAGCTTTTAACGGTTTTGTCCATTTGGCAACGAAAGTTGCTCATTTGGCAACAAAACAATATACGGAGCCTATACCCGTAAAATTTGACATAATGTAACATTAAAAAAAGTACACTAACCAACAACGATGCTAGAACATTGTCCAAGCTTCTCCATAAAGCACCGTTTAACGGTTTTGTCCAATTGAGTAGGAAAGTTGGTCTTTTGGCAACCAAAAAATTGACAGATTGTCTACTCGTAAAAGTTCCCATAAAATAACAGTAGAAATAGTACATCGACCAAATTGAATGTTCGACATTGCTCAACTCTCTCCGTGGAGAAGCTTTTAACGGTTTTGTTCATTTGGTAACGAAAGTTGTTCATTTGGCAACGAAACAATATACGGAGCCTATACTAGCACAATTTGACATAGCATAACAATAAAAATAGTACACTGGCCAACTTGGATGCTTGAACATTGTCCAAGTGTCTCCATAAAGAGGCTTTTAACGGTTTTGTCCAATTGAGTACGAAAGTTGGTCTTTTGGCAACCAAATAAGTGACGGATCCTCTACTCGTAAAAGTTCAAATAAAATAACAATAGAAATAGAACATTGAACAAATTGAATTTTCGACGTTGCCAACTCCCTCCGTGGAGAAGCTTTTAACGGTTTTGTCCATTTGGGATCGAAAGTTGCTCTTTTGGCAACGAGACAATCTTCGGAGCCCAAACTCATAAAATTTGACAAAGCATAACTTTAATAATAGTACACTGGCCAACTTCGATGCTTGAACATTGTCCAACTATCTCCATAGAGAAGCTTTTAACGATTTAGTCCAATTTAGTACGAATGTTGGTCCTTTGGCAACCTAATAATTGACGGATCCTCGACTCGTAAAAGTCACATAAAATAAAAATATAAATAGTACACTGACCAACTTTGAATGTTCGACATTGCCAAACTCTCTCCGGGGAGATGCTTTTAGCAGTTTTGTCCATTTGGGATCGAAAGTTGCTCTATTGGCAACAAAACAATCTGCAGAGCCTATACTCGTAAAATTTGACAAAGCATAACAATAAAAATAGTACCTTAACCAACAACGCGGGTAGAACATTGTCAAAGTCTCACCATAAAGAAGCTTTTAACGGTTTTGTTCAGTTGAGTACGAAAATTGGTCTTTTGGCAACCAAATAATTGACGGATCCTCTAATCGAAAAAGTTCACATAAAATCACAATAGAAATAGTACATCGACCAAATTTGAATGCTCGACATTGCCCAACTCTTTTCGTGGAGAACCTTTTAATAGTTTTGTCCATTTGGGATTGACAGTTCCTCTTTTAGCAACGAAACAATCAACGGAGCCTATACCTGCACAATTTAATATAGCATAACAATAAAAATAGTACACTAATCAACAACGATGCTAGAACATTGTCGAAGTCTCTCCATAAATAGGCTTTTAACGGTTTTGTCCAATTGAGTGCGAAAGTTACTCTTTTGGCAACCAAATAATTGACGGATCCTCTACTCGTAAAAATTCACATAAAATAACAATAGAAATAGTACATCGACTAATTTGAACGTTCAACATTGCCCAACTCTCTCCGTGGAGAAGCTTTTAACGGTTTTGTCCATTTGGCAACGAAAGTTGCTCATTTGGCAACAAAACAATATACGGAGCCTATACCCGTAAAATTTGACATAATGTAACATTAAAAAAAGTACACTAACCAACAACGATGCTAGAACATTGTCCAAGCTTCTCCATAAAGCACCGTTTAACGGTTTTGTCCAATTGAGTAGGAAAGTTGGTCTTTTGGCAACCAAAAAATTGACAGATTGTCTACTCGTAAAAGTTCCCATAAAATAACAGTAGAAATAGTACATCGACCAAATTGAATGTTCGACATTGCTCAACTCTCTCCGTGGAGAAGCTTTTAACGGTTTTGTTCATTTGGTAACGAAAGTTGTTCATTTGGCAACGAAACAATATACGGAGCCTATACTAGCACAATTTGACATAGCATAACAATAAAAATAGTACACTGGCCAACTTGGATGCTTGAACATTGTCCAAGTGTCTCCATAAAGAGGCTTTTAACGGTTTTGTCCAAGTGAGTACGAAAGTTGGTCTTTTGGCAACCAAATAAGTGACGGATCCTCTACTCGTAAAAGTTCAAATAAAATAACAATAGAAATAGAACATTGAACAAATTGAATTTTCGACGTTGCCCAACTCCCTCCGTGGAGAAGCTTTTAACGGTTTTGTCCATTTGGGATCGAAAGTTGCTCTTTTGGCAACGAGACAATCTTCGGAGCCCAAACTCATAAAATTTGACAAAGCATAACTTTAATAATAGTACACCGGCCAACTTCGATGCTTGAACATTGTCCAACTATCTCCATAGAGAAGCTTTTAACGATTTAGTCCAATTTAGTACGAATGTTGGTCTTTTGGCAACCTAATAATTGACGGATCCTCGACTCGTAAAAGTCACATAAAATAAAAATATAAATAGTACACTGACCAACTTTGAATGTTCGACATTGCCAAACTCTCTCCGGGGAGATGCTTTTAGCAGTTTTGTCCATTTGGGATCGAAAGTTGCTCTATTGGCAACAAAACAATCTGCAGAGCCTATACTCGTAAAATTTGACAAAGCATAACAATAAAAATAGTACCTTAACCAACAACGCGGGTAGAACATTGTCAAAGTCTCACCATAAAGAGGCTTTTAACGGTTTTGTTCAGTTGAGTACGAAAATTGGTCTTTTGGCAACCAAATAATTGACGGATCCTCTAATCGAAAAAGTTCACATAAAATCACAATAGAAATAGTACATCGACCAAATTTGAATGCTCGACATTGCCCAACTCTTTTCGTGGAGAACCTTTTAATAGTTTTGTCCATTTGGGATTGACAGTTCCTCTTTTAGCAACGAAACAATCAACGGAGCCTATACCTGCACAATTTAATATAGCATAACAATAAAAATAGTACACTAATCAACAACGATGCTAGAACATTGTCGAAGTCTCTCCATAAATAGGCTTTTAACGGTTTTGTCCAATTGAGTGCGAAAGTTACTCTTTTGGCAACCAAATAATTGACGGATCCTCTACTCGTAAAAATTCAAATAAAATAACAATAGAAATAGTACATCGACTAATTTGAACGTTCAACATTGCCCAACTCTCTCCGTGGAGAAGCTTTTAACGGTTTTGTCCATTTGGCAACGAAAGTTGCTCATTTGGCAACAAAACAATATACGGAGCCTATACCCGTAAAATTTGACATAATGTAACATTAAAAAAAGTACACTAACCAACAACGATGCTAGAACATTGTCCAAGCTTCTCCATAATGCACCGTTTAACGGTTTTGTCCAATTGAGTAGGAAAGTTGGTCTTTTGGCAACCAAAAAATTGACAGATTGTCTACTCGTAAAAGTTCCCATAAAATAACAGTAGAAATAGTGCATCAACCAAATTGAATGTTCGACATTGCTCAACTCTCTCCGTGGAGAAGCTTTTAACGGTTTTATCCATTTGGTAACGAAAGTTGTTCATTTGGCAACGAAACAATATACGGAGCCTATACTAGCACAATTTGACATAGCATAACAATAAAAATAGTACACTGGCCAACTTGGATGCTTGAACATTGTCCAAGTGTCTCCATAAAGAGGCTTTTAACGGTTTTGTCCAATTGAGTACGAAAGTCGGTCTTTTGGCAACCAAATAAGTGACGGATCCTCTACTCGTAAAAGTTCAAATAAAATAACAATAGAAATAGAACATTGAACAAATTGAATTTTCGACGTTGCCCAACTCCCTCCGTGGAGAAGCTTTTAACGGTTTTGTCCATTTGGGATCGAAAGTTGCTCTTTTGGCAACGAGACAATCTTCGGAGCCCAAACTCATAAAATTTGACAAAGCATAACTTTAATAATAGTACACTGGCCAACTTCGATGCTTGAACATTGTCCAACTATCTCCATAGAGAAGCTTTTAACGATTTAGTCCAATTGAGTACGAATGTTGGTCTTTTGGCAACCTAATAATTGACGGATCCTCGACTCGTAAAAGTCACATAAAATAAAAATATAAATAGTACACTGACCAACTTTGAATGTTCGACATTGCCAAACTCTCTCCGTGGAGATGCTTTTAGCAGTTTTGTCCATTTGGGATCGAAAGTTGCTCTTTTGGCAACAAAACAATCTGCAGAGCCTATACTCGTAAAATTTGACAAAGCATAACAATAAAAATAGTACCTTAACCAACAACGCTGGTAGAACATTGTCAAAGTCTCACCATAAAGAGGCTTTTAACGGTTTTGTTCAGTTGAGTACGAAAATTGGTCTTTTGGCAACCAAATAATTGACGGATCCTCTAATCGAAAAAGTTCACATAAAATCACAATAGAAATAGTACATCGACCAAATTTGAATGCTCGACATTGCCCAACTCTTTTCGTGGAGAACCTTTTAATAGTTTTGTCCATTTGGGATTGACAGTTCCTCTTTTAGCAACGAAAAAATCAACGGAGCCTATACCCGCACAATTTAACATAGCATAACAATAAAAATAGTACACTAATCAACAACGATGCTAGAACATTGTCGAAGTCTCTCCATAAATAGGCTTTTAACGGTTTTGTCCAATTGAGTGCGAAAGTTACTCTTTTGGCAACCAAATAATTGACGGATCCTCTACTCGTAAAATTCACATAAAATAACAATAGAAATAGTACATCGACTAATTTGAATGTTCAACATTGCCCAACTCTCTCCGTGGAGAAGCTTTTAACGGTTTTGTCCATTTGGCAACGAAAGTTGCTCATTTGGCAACGAAAGTTGCTCATTTGGCAACAAAACAATATACGGAGCCTATACCCGTAAAATTTGACATAATGTAACATTAAAAAAAGTACACTAACCAACAACGATGCTAGAACATTGTCCAAGCTTCTCCATAAAGCACCGTTGAACTGTTTTGTCCAATTGAGTGGGAAAGTTGGTCTTTTGGCAACCAAAAAATTGACAGATTGTCTACTCGTAAAAGTTCCCATAAAATAACAGTAGAAATAGTGCATCAACCAAATTGAATGTTCGACATTGCTCAACTCTCTCCGTGGAGAAGCTTTTAACGGTTTTGTCCATTTGGTAACGAAAGTTGTTCATTTGGCAACAAAACAATATACGCAGCCTATACTAGCACAATTTGACATAGCATAACAATAAAAATAGTACACTGGCCAACTTGGATGCTTGAACATTGTCCAAGTATCTCCATAAAGAGGCTTTTAACGGTTTTGTCCAATTGAGTACGAAAGTTGGTCTTTTGGCAACCAAATAAGTGACGGATCCTCTACTCGTAAAAGTTCAAATAAAATAACAATAGAAATTGAACAAATTGAATTTTCGACGTTGCCCAACTCCCTCCGTGGAGAAGCTTTTTACGGTTTTGTCCATTTGGGATCGAAAGTTGCTCTTTTGGCAACGAGACAATCTTCGGAGCCCAAACTCATAAAATTTTACAAAGCATAACTTTAATAATAGTACACTGGCCAACTTCGATGCTTGAACATTGTCCAACTATCTCCATAGAGAAGCTTTTAACGATTTAGTCCAATTGAGTACGAATGTTGGTCTTTTGGCAACCTAATAATTGACGGATCCTCGACTCGTAAAGGTCACATAAAATAAAAATATAAATAGTACACTGACCAACTTTGAATGTTCGACATTGCCAAACTCTCTCCGTGGAGATGCTTTTAGCAGTTTTGTCCATTTGGGATCGAAAGTTGCTCTTTTGGCAACAAAACAATCTGCAGAGCCTATACTCGTAAAATTTGACAAAGCATAACAATAAAAATAGTACCTTAACCAACAACGCTGGTAGAACATTGTCAAAGTCTCACCATAAAGAGGCTTTTAACGGTTTTGTTCAGTTGAGTACGAAAATTGGTCTTTTGGCAACCAAATAATTGACGGATCCTCTAATCCAAAAAGTTCACATAAAATCACAATAGAAATAGTACATCGACCAAATTTGAATGCTCGACATTGCCCAACTCTTTTCGTGGAGAACCTTTTAATAGTTTTGTCCATTTGGGATTGACAGTTCCTCTTTTAGCAACGAAACAATCAACGGATCCTATACCCGCACAATTTAACATAGCATAACAATAAAAATAGTACACTAATCAACAACGATGCTAGAACATTGTCGAAGTCTCCCCATAAATAGGCTTTTAACGGTTTTGTCCAATTGAGTGCGAAAGTTACTCTTTTGGCAACCAAATAATTGACGGATCCTCTACTCGTAAAAATTCACATAAAATAACAATAGAAATAGTACATCGACTAATTTGAACGTTCAACATTGCCCAACTCTCTCCGTGGAGAAGCTTTTAACGGTTTTGTCCATTTGGCAACGAAAGTTGCTCATTTGGCAACAAAACAATATACGGAGCCTATACCCGTAAAATTTGACATAATGTAACATTAAAAAAAGTACACTAACCAACAACGATGCTAGAACATTGTCCAAGCTTCTCCATAAAGCACCGTTTAACGGTTTTGTCCAATTGAGTAGGAAAGTTGGTCTTTTGGCAACCAAAAAATTGACAGATTGTCTACTCGTAAAAGTTCCCATAAAATAACAGTAGAAATAGTACATCGACCAAATTGAATGTTCGACATTGCTCAACTCTCTCCGTGGAGAAGCTTTTAACGGTTTTGTCCATTTGGTAACGAAAGTTGTTCATTTGGCAACGAAACAATATACGGAGCCTATACTAGCACAATTTGACATAGCATAACAATAAAAATAGTACACTGGCCAACTTGGATGCTTGAACATTGTCCAAGTATCTCCATAAAGAGGCTTTTAACGGTTTTGTCCAATTGAGTACGAAAGTTGGTCTTTTGGCAACCAAATAAGTGACGGATCCTCTACTCGTAAAAGTTCAAATAAAATAACAATAGAAATAGAACATTGAACAAATTGAATTTTCGACGTTGCCCAACTCCCTCCGTGGAGAAGCTTTTAACGGTTTTGTCCATTTGGGATCGAAAGTTGCTCTTTTGGCAACGAGACAATCTTCGGAGCCCAAACTCATAAAATTTGAAAAGCATAACTTTAATAATAGTACACTGGCCAACTTTGATGCTTGAACATTGTCCAACTATCTCCATAGAGAAGCTTTTAACGATTTAGTCCAATTGAGTACGAATGTTGGTCTTTTGGCAACCTAATAATTGACGGATCCTCGACTCGTAAAAGTCACATAAAATAAAAATATAAATAGTACACTGACCAACTTTGAATGTTCGACATTGCCAAACTCTCTCCGTGGAGATGCTTTTAGCAGTTTTGTCCATTTGGGATCGAAAGTTGCTCTTTTGGCAACAAAACAATCTGCAGAGCCTATACTCGTAAAATTTAACAAAGCATAACAATAAAAATAGTACCTTAACCAACAACGCTGGTAGAACATTGTCAAAGTCTCACCATAAAGAGGCTTTTAACGGTTTTGTTCAGTTGAGTACGAAAATTGGTCTTTTGGCAACCAAATAATTGACGGATCCTCTAATCGAAAAAGTTCACATAAAATCACAATAGAAATAGTACATCGACCAAATTTGAATGCTCGACATTGCCAAACTCTCTCCGTGGAGATGCTTTTAGCAGTTTCGTCCATTTGGGATCGAAAGTTGCTCTTTTGGCAACAAAACAATCTGCAGAGCCTATACTCGTAAAATTTGACAAAGCATAACAATAAAAATAGTACCTTAACCAACAACGATGCTAGAACATTGTCGAAGTCTCTCCATAAATAGGCTTTTAACGGTTTTGTCCAATTGAGTACGAAAGTTACTCTTTTGGCAACCAAATAATTGACGGATCCTCTACTCGTAAAAAATCACATAAAATAACAATAGAAATAGTACATCGACTAATTTGAATGTTCAACATTGCCCAACTCTCTCCGTGGAGAAGCTTTTAACGGTTTTGTCCATTTGGCAACGAAAGTTGCTCATTTGGCAACAAAACAATATACGGAGCCTATACCCGTAAAATTTGACATAATGTAACATTAAAAAAAGTACACTAACCAACAACGATGCTAGAACATTGTCCAAGCTTCTCCATAAAGCGCCGTTTAACGGTTTTGTCCAATTGATTAGGAAAGTTGGTCTTTTCGCAACCAAAAAATTGACAGATCCTCTACTCGTAAAAGTTCCCATAAAATAATAGTAGAAATTGTACATCGACCAAATTGAATGTTCGACATTGCTCAACTCTCTCCGTGGAGAAGCTTTTAACGGTTTTGTCCATTTGGTAGCGAAAGTTGTTCATTTGGCAACAAAACAATATACGGAGCCTATACTAGCACAATTTGACATAGCATAACAATAAAAATAGTACACTGGCGAACTTGGATGCTTGAACATTGTCCAAGTATCTCCATAAAGAGGCTTTTAACGGTTTTGTCCAATTGAGTACGAAAGTTGGTCCTTTGGCAACCAAATAACTGACGGATCCTCTACTCGTAAAAGTTCAAATAAAATAACAATAGAAATAGAACATTGACCAAATTGAATTTTCGACGTTGCCCAACTCCCTCCGTGGAGAAGCTTTTAACGGTTTTGTCCATTTGGGATCGAAAGTTGCTCTTTTGGCAACGAGACAATCTTCGGAGCCCAAACTCATAAAATTTTACAAAGCATAACTTTAATAATAGTACACTGGCCAACTTCGATGCTTGAACATTGTCCAACTATCTCCATAGAGAAGCTTTTAACGATTTAGTCCAATTGAGTACGAATGTTGGTCTTTTGGCAACCTAATAATTGACGGATCCTCGACTCGTAAAAGTCACATAAAATAAAAATATAAATAGTACACTGACCAACTTTGAATGTTCGACATTGCCAAACTCTCTCCGTGGAGATGCTTTTAGCAGTTTTGTCCATTTGGAATCGAAAGTTGCTCTTTTGGCAACAAAACAATCTGCAGAGCCTATACTCGTAAAATTTGACAAAGCATAACAATAAAAATAGTACCTTAACCAACAACGCTGGTAGAACATTGTCAAAGTCTCACCATAAAGAGGCTTTTAACGGTTTTGTTCAGTTGAGTACGAAAATTGGTCTTTTGGCAACCAAATAATTGACGGATCCTCTAATCAAAAAAGTTCACATAAAATCACAATAGAAATAGTACATTGACCAAATTTGAATGCTCGACATTGCCCAACTCTTTTCGTGGAGAACCTTTAAATTGTTTTGTCCATTTGGGATTCACAGTTCCTCTTTTAGCAACGAAACAATCAACGGAGCCTATACCCGCACAATTTAACATAGCATAACAATAAAAATATTACACTAATCAACAACGATGCTAGAACATTGTCGAAGTCTCTCCATAAATAGGCTTTTAACGGTTTTGTCCAATTGAGTGCGAAAGTTACTCTTTTGGCAACCAAATAATTGACGGATCCTCTACTCGTAAAAATTCACATAAAATAACAATAGAAATAGTACATCGACTAATTTGAATGTTCAACATTGCCCAACTCTCTCCGTGGAGAAGCTTTTAACGGTTTTGTCCATTTGGCAACGAAAGTTGCTCATTTGGCAACAAAACAATATACGGAGCCTATACCCGTAAAATTTGACATAATGTAACATTAAAAAAAGTACACTAACCAACAACGATGCTAGAACATTGTCCAAGCTTCTCCATAAAGCACCGTTTAACGGTTTTGTCCAATTGAGTAGGAAAGTTGGTCTTTTGGCAACCAAAAAATTGACAGATTGTCTACTCGTAAACGTTCACATAAAATCACAATAGAAATAGATTATCGACCAAATTGAATGTTTTCCCAACTCCCACCGTGTAGAACCTTTTAACGCTTTTATCGATTTGGGATCGAAAGTTGCTCTTTTGGCAACGAAACAATCTACGGATCCCATACTCATAAAATTTGACAAAGCATAACAATAATAGTAGTACACTGACAAACTTTGATGCTTGAACATTGTCCAACTATCTCCATAGAGAAGCTTTTAACGATTTAGTCCAACTGAGTACGAATGTTAGTCTCTCGGCAACCAAATAATTGACGGATCCTCTACTCGTAAAAGTCACATAAAATAAAAATAGAAATAGTACACTATCCAACTTTAAATGTTCAACATTGCCCAACTGTCTCCGTGGAGAAGCTTTTAACAGTTTCGTCAATTTGGGTTCGAAAGTTGCTCTTTCGGCAACGAAACAATCAACGAAGCCTATACTCGTAAAATTTGACATAAGGTAAAAATAAAAAAAGTACACTAACCAACAACGATGCTAGAGCATTGTCCAAGTCTCTCCATAAAGCGGCTTTTAACGGTTTTGTCCAATTGAGTATGAAAGTTGTTCTTTTGGCAACCAAATAATTGACGGACCTTCTACTCGTAAAACTTCACATAAAATAACAATAGAAATAGTACATCGACCAAATTGAGTGTTCGACATTGCCGAACTTTCTCCGTGTAGAACCTTTTAACGGTTTTTTCCATTTGGGATCGAAAGTTGCTCATTTGGCAACGAAACAATCTACGGAGCCTATACTCGCAAATTTGACATATCATAACAATAAAATAGTACGCCAACCAACAAAGAAGCTAGAACATTGTCCAAGCCTCTCCATAAAGAAGCTTTTAACGATTTTGTCCATTTGGGATCAAAAGTTACTGTTTTAGTAACGAAACAATCTACGGAGCCTATAATCGTAAAATTTGACAAAGAATAACAGTAAAAATAGTACACTGGCCAACTTCGATGCTTGAACATTGTCCAAGTCTCTCCATAAAAAGGCATTTAACGGTTTTGTCTAATTGAGTACGAAAGTTGGTCTTTTGGCAACCAAATAATTGACGGATCCTCTACTCGTAAAAGTTCACATAAAATCACAATAGAAATAGTACATTGACCAAATTTGAATGCTCGACATTGCCCAACTCTTTCCGTGGAGAAGCTTTTAACAGTTTTGTCCATTTGGGATAGACAGTTGCTCTTTCGGCAACGAAACAATTAACGGAGCCTATACCCGCACAATTTGACATTGCATAACAATAAAAATTGTACACTGACCAACAACGATGCTAGAACATTGTGGAAGTCTATCCATAAATAGGCTTTTAAAGGTTTGCTCCAATTGAGTATGAAAGTTGGTCTTTTAGCAGCCAAATAATTGACGGATCCTCTACTCGTAAAACTTCACATAAAATTACAATAGAAATAGTACATCGACCAAATTGAATGTTCGACATTGCTCAATTCTCTCCGTGGAGAAGCTTTTTACAGTTTTGTCCATTTGGCAACGAAAGTTGCTCATTTGGCAACTATACGGAGCCTATACTCGTACAATTTGACATAGCATAACAATAAAAATAGTACACTAACCAACAACGATGCTAGAACATTGTCCAAGTCTCTCCATAAAGAGGCTTTTAACGGTTTTGTCCAATTGAGTACGAAAGTTGGTCTTTTGGCAACCAAATAATTGACGGGTCCTCTACTCGTAAAAGTTTACATAAAATAACAATAGAAATAGAACATCTACCAAATTGAATTTTTGACATTGCCCAACTCCCTCCGTGGAGAAGCTTTTAACGGGTTTGTCCATTTGGGATCGAAAGTTGCTCTTTTCGCAACGAAACAATCTACGGAGCCTATACCCGTAAAATTTGACATAATGTAACATTAAAAAAAGTACACTAACACACAATGATGCTAGAACATTGTCCAAGGCTCTCCATAAAGCAGCGTTTAACGTTTTTGTCCAATTGAGTACGAAAGTTGGTCTTTTGGCAACCAATAAATTGACAGATCGTCTACTCGTAAAGGTTCACATAAAATCACAATAGAAACAGATTATCGACCAAATTGAATGTTCGACATTGCCCAACTCTCTCCGTGTAGAATCTTTTAACGGTTTTGTCCATTTGGGATCGAAAGTTGCTCATTTGGTAACGAAATAATCTACGGAGCCCATACTCATAAAATTTGACAAAGCATAACAATAATAGTAGTGCACTGGCCAACTTCGATGCTTGAA
Source organism: Euonymus europaeus (assembly GCA_963580455.1). NCBI lineage: Eukaryota > Viridiplantae > Streptophyta > Magnoliopsida > Celastrales > Celastraceae > Euonymus > Euonymus europaeus. The sequence continues at coordinate 13,578,733 of OY756965.1, forward strand.
CATTGTCCAACTATCTCCATAGAGAAGCTTTTAATGATTTAGTCCAATTGAGTACGAATGTTGGTCTTTCGGCAACCTAATAATTGACGGGTCCTCTACTCGTAAAAGTCACATCAAATAAAAATAGAAATAGTACACTGACCAACTTTAAATGTTCAACATTGCCCAACTGTCTCGTGGAGAAGCTTTTAACGGTTTTGTCCATTTAGGTTCGAAAGTTGCTCTTTTGGCAACGAAACTATCTACGAAGCCTATACTCGTAAAATTTGACATAATGTAACAATAAAAAAAGTACACTAACCAACAACGATGCTAGAACATTATCCAAGTCTCTCCATAAAGCGGCTTTTAACGGTTTTGTCCAATTGAGTATGAAAGTTGTTCTTTTGGCTACCAAATAATTGACGGACCCTCTACTCGTAAAACTTCACATAAAATAACAATAGAAATAGTACATCGACAAAATTGAATGTTCGACATTGCCCAACTCTCTTCGTGTAGAACCTTTGAACGGTTTTGCCCATTTGGGATCGAAAGTTGCTCATTTGGCAACGAAACAATCTACGGAGCCTATACTCACACAATTTGACATATCATAACAATAAAATAGTACACCAACCAACAACAAAGCTAGAACATTGTCCAAGCATCTCCATAAAGAGGCATTTAACGGTTTTGTCCAATTGAGTATGAAAGTTGGTCTTTTGGCAACCAAATAATTGACGGATCCTCTACTCGTAAGAATTCACATAAAATAACAATAGAAATAGTACATCGACCAAATTGAATGTTCGACATTGCCAAAATCTCTCCGTAGAGAAGCTTTTAACGGTTTTGTCCATTTGGGATCGAAAGTTGCTCTTTTGGCGATGAAACAATCTACGGAGCCTATACTCATAAAATTTGACAAAAGATAACAATAAAAATAGTACACTGGCCAACTTCAATGCTTGAACATTGTCCAAGTCTCTCCATAAAGGGGCATTTAACGGTTTTGTCCAATTAAGTATGAAAGTTGGTCTGTTGGCAACCAAATAATTGACGGATCCTCTACTTTTAAAACTTCACATAAAATAACAATAGAAATAGTACATCGACCAAATTGAATGTTCGACATTGCCCAAATCTCCATGTAGAGAAGCTTTTAACGGTTTTGTCCATTTGGGATCGAAAGTTGCTCTTTCGGCAACGAAACAATCTTCGGAGCCTATACTCGTAAAATTTGACATAACGTAACAATAAAAATGATATACTAACCAACCACAATGCTAGAACATTGTCCAAGTCTCTCCATAAAGAGGCTTTTAACGGTTTTGTCCAATTGAGTATGAAAGTTGATCTTTTGGCAACCAAATAATTGACGGACCCTCTACTCATAAAACTTTACATAAAATAACAATAGAAATAGTATGTAACACCCCTTCCCTAACACGTAAGAGAATCATCCCTTAAGAACAGTTCAACTTCACCATCAGTAAATTCACAAACAACACCCTAAATAGCTTTCAAGGTACTTCAAATTTAACAATAAACTCAGTAAATTAAATAGTCTCCAAATTGATAAGTATTAATTAATATCCATCTGCCAATATGAATCAAAACACAAACCCTAATAATGTCACGTCAATCATTTCGTATTCAGTACCGTAGACACTCACTTATTCAAATAATTAACCATAGAAGTCTAAAAACACCAATATTACACTTAGGTAATTTATTCCATTCATTCTCCGCTGCACTTGCCTCCCTACACGAGCACCATCATTGAGGATCCTCGCCGTCACCATCAACAGCCAGTTCAGTGCACTCATCATCACCTGCACCACAGAATATAATGAGCCAAGGCCCAGCAAGTAATATCTTTGTGCATGAATGCACATGAGTTCCTTCCTTAAGAAAGCTTTGCCAATTTAAAACATTTATCGATTTCTGGGGGCCCTAACTCTAGTACACTGCTACAGGGCAACCGGTCGGGATTTTCTATTTATCATCCTTCTAAAGAATGCTTTTCCTGTCAAAATAATTATTCTTTCTCCTCACCTTTAGCCTTAACAGTATACCCTCTATGTAGCAGTATTACTAGGTTTAAAAAACTTTCGTCATGTGTGCATATATTCCATGATGCCATGTACAGTCATTGAAAACAAAAAATAAAGTATACAGTACGATTCCAATACAGAATTCCATAATGTCATGCTCAATAATAATTCACACATCACAGCACAAATAAATTTAAATATGAATATAGCATACAAACCTCAAAACTTTATAAATTATTCTGTGATACAGTGAGAATGTTACTTACCTGGCACCTTTTCGTAAATTCCCCTAAATTAAATATAAAAATTGGTTCCTGAAATTAATAACAATACCAACATCTATTATTTATTTATTAATTCATATACATATTTATTTTTAACATTATATAAAACCCTGGTCAACCCACTTTGGTCAACCGGGTCGCCTGAACCGGGTCGGCTGACCCGGTTGACCTCTCCTCCCTCACTGGGTCGCAGACCGGTCGGCCTCCCCCTGTAGGCAGCGAACCGGCGAGCACAGTGGCGGTGGTGGTTACCTGAGAAGTGACCTGAATCGTGTAAATCGAGGCGAAGAAGATACGGCTGCCGTGCGTTTCTCTTCACTGTAACTCGATGGTGGCTCCTCCGTTCCGTACGAAAATGGCACAGATTGATTCCTCTCGTCGTCCTCTTCACGCCGACACCAAGATCGCCCGGTTCCGTCGCCTCTTCTGTCGGACGCATTTTCCGTCGTCGCCCGTCTCTCACCCTTTCTCTCCAGTAACGTGTTAGGGTTTTTCCTCAGGAACTGTGCACTTTTGTTATTTTATTATCCACTGGTTTTACCTTTCTACCCTTAGCTCCACTACCCTTCCCTTTATCAACCCTACATTATACAATCCATTACTAATTAATCGTTTCTTCTATAAATTTTTTTATTAAATTTCCAAACTCCAAACAATTTATTTCCAACTCTAATTCCGTAGATTCCAATACCCGTAATATTTATCAATCCCCTATTGCCACACAACATATTTGTATTGAATCATGCCCCTTTACTATATTGCTGTAATACGTGAGCTATCCATGAACTCGGGTGTTACAGTCTCCCCCCATTATAAAAATTTTGTCCCCAAAATTAATTACCTGAACAATTCCGGATATTGGCCTTCATTTCTTCCTCCCTTTCCCAAGTGGCTTCTTCCATCTTTTGATTCCTCCACAGAACCTTCACGAGCGCAATGTCCTTATTTCTTAGTTGTTTCACCTCCCTTGCTAGAATTTCCACTGGCTTTTCTTCATAAGTCAAATCCGATGTCAGTTCTAATGGTTCGAAACTTAGTACATGGTTCGGGTCTTCAATATACTTTCGCAACATTGAAACATGAAAAACATCATGCACACCTGATAGGGATGGGGGTAAGGCTAATCGATATGCCCTAGCTCCCACTCTATCAAGGATTTCAAAAGGTCCTATGTATCTCGGACTTAACTTTCCTTTCCGGCCAAACCTCATTACTCCTTTCATAGGTGCTATTTTTAAGAATACATGATCTCCAACTTCAAACTCCAGTTCCTTCCTCCTTCTATCTGCATAGCTTTTTTGCCGGCTCTGTACTATTTTCATTCTAGCCCGAACCAACTCTACAACATCCTTAGTCTCTTGTATAACCTCTGGTCCAATCTGCTGCCCCTCTAAAAATCTCCTCTCTCCCACCTCATCCCAGTGTACTGATGATCTACATTTTCGCCCATATTATGCTTCATACGGAGCCATGCCGATACTTGCTTGATAACTGTTATTGTAAGAAAACTCTACTAAAGGTAGATACCGCTCCCACTTTGCCGACCAATCCATCACACAAGCTCTTAGCATATCCTCCATTACCTGAATCACTCGCTCTGATTGCCCATCACTCTCCGGATGAAAAGCTGTCCCAAATTCTAGCTTGGTGCCCATCGCCCCATGAAAGCTATGCCAAAATTTTGAGGTGAACCTGGGATCGCGGTCTGACACAATGGATACCGGAATCCCGTGCAGTTTCACTATTTCCCTCACATACAAATCTGCATATTGATTCATGCTAAATGTAGTCTTCACCCCCAAGAAGTGAGCTGTCTTGGTAAGCCGATCCACAATTACCCAGATTGCGTTATTCCCCTTTTCAGATCTCGGTAGTCCCGTCACAAAGTCCATTGTAATGTGCTTTCATTTCCATCTAGGAATTTCCAGAGGCAGTAACGTACCTGACGGCCTTTGATGCTCTGCCTTGATTTGCTGGCACGTCAAACACTTATCTACAAACTCTGCCACCTGTCTCTTCATACCCGGCCACCAATAATGTAATTTCAAATCCCGGTACATTTTTGTACTCCCAGGATGAATGGAATACGGAGTATTATGAGCTTCGGTTAAAATATCATTCTTTATCTCTGCATCGTCCGGAACACATAATCTTCCTCTGTACCTTATCACACTCATGTCATCCATCGTAAATTCTGTTGTCTTACCAGTTTCTATCTTCTCCTTTTGTTTAACCAACCAATCATCACTTAACTGTCTCTCCTTAATTCTACTCATTAATGTTGCTTGCACACTCATCACAGCTAAGCTGATTTCCTGCCCCTTTGGAATTATTTCTATGATCAACTTTTGTAAATCCCGTAGTATCATTGGTTGTACCACCTGCGAGGCCAGTGTCGCCTTTCTGCTAAGCGCATCTGCTACCACATTTGCCTTCCCAGGGTGATAGTTGATTACACAATCATAATCCTTAACCAATTCTAGCCATCTTCATTGCCTCATATTCAACTCCTTCTGCGTAAATAAGTATTTGAGACTTTTATGATCCGTGTATATCTCACATTTCACCCCATAAAAATAATGCCTCCATATCTTTAACGCGAAAACCACTGCAGCCAATTCTAGGTCGTGTGTGGGATAATTCTTCTCATATTCTTCAATTGCCTTGATGCGTAAGCAATTACCCTCCCATTCTACATCAACACACACCCTAGCCCATTCTTGGAGGCATCACTGTACACCACAAAACCACTTTTTCCATCTGGCACTGTCAATACTGGAGCAGTTACTAATCTCTCCTTTAACTCCCAGAAACTTTCTTCACATCTCTCATCCCACGTGAATCTTGTATTCTTCTTTGTTAAAGCCGTTAGGGGTGTTGCTAGTTTAGCAAAGTTCTCTATGAATCTTCTGTAGTAACCTGCTATCCCTAAGAAACTTCGAACTTCAGTAACATTCCTTGGCGTCGGCCAGTCCACTACAGCTTCTATCTTACTGGGATCCACCATTATTCCTTCTTCTGACACTACATGTCCCAAAAACCCCATCTGCCTCATCCAGAAATCACATTTCTTGAGTTTCGCATAAAGTAGATTATCTTTTAGCACTTGTAAAGTAATCTGTAAGTGCCCTTCATGTTCCTCCAGATTCCGTGAGTAAATTAGGATATCATCAATAAAGACAATGATAAGTGATCTATGTATTCCTTGAATACTCTATTCATTAGGTCCATAAATACGGCTGGAGCATTTGTTAATCCAAATGGCATTACTAAAAACTCGTAATGACCATAACGTGTTCTGAAAGCAGTTTTCTTAACATCATTTGTACTGACTTTCAATTGATGATACGCTGACTGTAGGTCAATTTTTGAAAAGACTGTAGCTCCTTATAACTGATCAAACAAATCTTCAATACGTGGTAGTGGATACTTGTTCTTGATTGTTACCTTATTCAATTCCCTATAATCAATGCAAAGCCTAAAGGATCCGTCCTTCTTTTTCACAAATAACACTGGTGCTCCCCAAGGAGAATAACTGGGTCGAATAAACCCTTTCTCTAATAATTCCTCTAATTGTATCTTCAATTCTTTGAGTTCTGCCGGTGCCATCCGGTAAGGCGCCCTTGATATGGGAGTTGTCCCCGGCTCCGTTTCAATCTCAAAACTAATCTCCCTATCTGGTGGTAGAGTTGTTAAGTTAGTAGGAAATACCTCCGGAAAGTCTCTTACCACAGCAATGTCCTCCACTCTTGCTATCGGTTCCTTCTTAGTTACTACCACACTAGCTAGATAACCAATGCAACCCCCTCTCACAAGTTTCCTACCTTCCATAGATGAGATTAGCGGCACATGCTTCCTCCTTGAATCAGCCTTAAATTCTAATAATTCTCCTGATGTGGGCTTTACAGTTACCTTTTTCTTCCAACAGTCAATGGTGGCATCATATTTTGCAAGCCAATCCATCCCTAATATTACGTCAAACTCTTCCAGACTCAAAACTATTAATTTTGCAATTAAGGTTCTATTCGCGATTTGAATGGGACACTCTCGTACCCTTTGATCGGTTTCCACCACATCTCCAGAGGGTAAAGTGACTAAATACCCTATATCTATGTTTTCGGGTATCACACCCAGTTTCTTCACTAACGAACGTGCTATGAATGAATGCATAGCACCATAATCAATCAACGTATATGCAACAAGTCCATGGATAGAAGTATTACCACTTATTGCGGTTGCATCCTCTCGACTCGCCTGCTCCTGTGTCATAGCAAAAACCCTGGTCGGTACATTCTTCTGATCAGACGACCGCTTTGGACACTCCCGAGCATAATGGCCCTTTTCTTTGCACCAGTAGCACGTACTAGACCCCTCCAAGCATTCTCTAGCATACGCCTTGTTGCATTGAGAGCATAGTGGCCTACCCTCAGTCTTGGACCTTGCCGCATTGTTAGTTGTTATTCCAGTCACTAGTTTTGGCTTTTTGCTACTTCCTTGAGTAGTGTTTCGCTCTGGGGCGTTCCGTGGCCTAGTGGTCTTGTTGGAGGTTCCCGTCCTGACATTTTGTCTCTGCCTCTGAATATCTTTTACGATGTCTTTTTGGTCCTCCTCGGCCATCATTTCCTTGTCGACCATATCCTCATACGTTGCCGCTGTAGACATCCTCACCATACTTCTAATTCTGGAATTCAACGCCCTTAGAAAATGATCCTTCTTCAGTTCAGAGCTCTCGGCAAGAAATGGGACGAACCTGCACCCTTGTTCAAATTTACGAACCAGCTCCACCACCGTCATGCCTCCCTGCTTGAGTTCTAAGAATTCTTTAACCTTCCTATCTTTCACATCTTTAGGGAAATACTTAATATCAAACATTTCCTTGAATTTCTCCCACGTGATGTTGGCATCATCCACTGCAAGCTTTGCCCCATCCCACCAGTCACGAGCATTCAAAGTCATCATAAAGGTGGCGCATTGCACTTTCTCTGTATCCTCCAATCGTAGGTGTTCGAATATGGTCTCAAGTGCTCTAATCCACTCCTCTGCCACTAAGGGGTCAGCAGCCCCCGAGAACTCCTTTGGGTTGAGCTTCCAAAATCTTTCAATAACATCCATCCTTTGAGGGGGACGTTGTTGCATCTCAATTAGTCTCTGCATCTGTTCAGCATGTTGTTGCTGCTGCTGTTGCATCATATCCAGCGTACGAGCAATCACCTCTGGATTTCCAAACTCATTGCCCCTCGGTGCGGCAACCCCTCCGCGTTCATCCCCAGTCCTTTCTTGTTCATTGCCAGTTCTCCTAACAAACCCGTTGCGGTTCATATTGCTATCCACATTCATTCCATACAACATTTCATTAGCACGTCAATGTTTGCTACCTCCTAAGCATCCATAACATACCATACCTTTAGCATTGTACATCATATTAACACAACCATTCACTAAATTCATTCGTACTCATACCAATTATGCAAGAAAATAATAAACCCATAAGTAGCTTTTATTAAAAAAAAAATAATTATTCCCAATAGAGATTATCAATAACAATCCATCAACTCAATAATCAGTCGCTCCTCTCCATCCACTTTATTCTCTCCGAGATAACCTAGTGATAACTCCCTAATTAACTCTATTACTAATTTCTTATGACATATTGCACTACTTGTTGAGACTTCTGTTGATAGAAGGCCTTATACATACTCACTAGTGCCCTAACCAAATCAATCTTTCCTTGTGATTGCTCTTTAAGGCTTTTCCACATAAACTTCAGGATGGTGACCTCCTCCATGGTCAGTTTGCTTAGTAATAATCTTACTTTAGTCTCCGTAGGTAGTATGTAATATCGCTTAAGAGATGTCAACACTCCCGCTAAGTATTCCACATAACGCTCTGTTGACCACAGTCGCTCTCTCTTCAATTGCCAATACTTCTTTGGTCCTTGTTGCATGCACCTACCTCTCAGTACTTTCAGTGTTTTCCTTATATTCTCCATCTCTAACCTGAATCATACGCAATTTGTGCTACCATCAATTATCCCATCAAACCCTTTCCTAAGCCTTAACAATAGTTACGTGAACAAGAAACGAAAACATATAAATATATTGTCTATATGCATGCACACTTGTATCCGTAATTAAAACATTAACTCACTTACCACAGAAAGCACGTTACATTTAAATATACTTACTTGTTGATGGTCGCTTCAATCCTCGATGCTCATGTAATCCTACTTCTCTAACCATCCCTATACTTCCATAAGTTTAAAAAAAAAAAATCTACCCTACTGTGAAGGAAACGTCCCCTCTGATACCAACTGTAACACCCCTTTCCTAACACGTAATAGAATCATCCCTTAAGAAACGTTCAACTTCACCATCAGTAAATTCACAAACAACACCCTAAATAGCTTTCAAGGTACTTCAACTTTAACAATAAACTCAGTAAATTAAATAGTCTCCAAATTGATAAGTATTAATTAATATCCATCTGCCAATATGAATCAAAACACAAACCCTAATAATGTCACATCAATCATTTCGTATTCAGTACCGTAGACACTCACTTATTCAAATAACCATAGAAGTCTAAAAACACCAATATTACACTTAAGTAATTTATTCGACTCATTCTCCGCTGCACTTGCCTCCCTACATGAGCACCATCATTGAGGATCCTCGCCGTCACCATCAACAGACAGTTCAGTGCACTCATCATCACCTGCACCACAGAATATAATGAGCCAAGGCCCAACAAGTAACATCTTTATGCATGAATGCACATGAGTTCCTTCCTTAAGAAAGCTTTGCCAATTTAAAACATTTATCCATTTCTGGGGCCCCTAACTCTAGTACACTGCTACAGGGCAACCGGTCGGGATTTTCTATTTATCATCCTTTTAAAGAATGTTTTTCCTGTCAAAATAATTATTCTTTCTCCTCACCTTATCATTATTATAATTCTTCTTTAGCCTTGTACCCTCACCTTTAGCCTTAACAGTATACCCTCCCTGTAGCAGTATTACTAGGTTTAAAAAACTTTCGTCATGTGTGCATATATTCCATGATGCCATGTCATGCCATTTACAGTCATTGAAAATGAAAATTAAAGTATACAGTACGATTCCAATACAGAATTCCATAATGTCATGCTCAATAATAATTCACAAATCACAGCACAAAAAAATTTAAATACGAATATAGCATACAAACCTCAAAACTTTATAAATTATTCTGTGATACAGTGAGAATGTTACTTACCTGGCACCTTTTCGTAAATTCCCCTAAATTAGATATAAAAATTGGTTCCTGAAATTAATAACAATACCAACATCTATTATTTATTTATTAATTCATATACATATTTATTTTTAACATTATATAAAACCCTGGTCAACCCTCTCTGGTCAATCGGGTTGCCTGAACCGGGTCGGCTGACCCGGTTGACCTCTCCTCCCTCAGTGGGTCGCAGACCCGATTATACAAGAAAATGGGTCACCGCCTTTCCGGCGGCAGTGACACACACGGTCGGCCTCCCGCTGTAGCCAGCGAACCGGCGAGCACAGTGGTGGTGGTGGTTACCTGAGAAGTGACCTGAATCGTGTAAATCGAGGCGAAGAAGATACGGCTGCCGTGCGTTTCTCTTCACTGTAACTCGATGGTGGCTCCTCCGTTCCGTACAAAAATGGCACAGATCGATTCCTTTCGTCGTCCTCTTCACGCCGACACCAAGATCACCCGGTTCCGTCGCCTCCTCCGTCGAACGCGTTTTCCGTCGCCGCCCGTCTCTCCCGCTCTCTCTCTCCAATAACGTGTTAGTGTTTTTCCTCGAGAACTGTGCACTTTTGTTATTTTATTATCCACTGGTTTTACCTTTCTACCCTTAGCTCCACTACCCTTCCTTTTATCAACCCTACATTATACAATCCATTACTAATTAATCGTTTCTTCTATAATTTTTTTTATTAAATTTCGAAAATCCAAACAATTTATTTCCAACTCTAATTCCGCAGATTCCAATACCCGTAATATTTATCAATCCCTTATTGCCACACAACATATTTATATTGAATCACGCCCCTTTACTATATTGAATGTTCGACATTGCCCAACTCTCTCCGTAGAGAAGCTTTTAACGGTTTTGTCCATTTGGGATCGAAAGTTGCTCTTTTGGCAACGAAACAATCTACGGAGCCTATAATTGTAAAATTTGACATAACGAAACAATAAAAATGATATACTAACCAACCACAATGCTAGAACATTGTCCAAGTCTCTCCATAAAGAGGCTTTTAACGGTTTTGTCCAATTGAGTATTCAAATAATTGACGGACCCTCTACTCATAAAACTTTACATAAAATAACAATAGAAATAGTACATCAATCAAATTGAATGTTCGACATTGACTAACTCTCTCCGTGTAGAACCTTTTAACGGTTTTGTCCATTTCGGATCGAAAGTTGCTCATTTGGCAACGAAACAATCTACGGAGCCTATACTCGCACAATTTGACATAGCATAACAATAAAATAGTACACTAACCAACAACGATGCTAGAACATTGTCTAAGTCTCTCCATAAAGAGGCTTTTAACGGTTTTGTCCAATTGAGTACGAAAGTTGGTCTTTTGGCAACCAAATAATTGACGGATCCTCTACTCGTAAAACTTCACATAAAATAACAATAGAAATACTACATCGACAAAATTGAATGTTCGACATTGCCCAACTCCTTCCGTGAAAAGCTTTTAACGATTTTGCCCATTTAGGATAGAAAGTTACTGTTTTGGCAACGAAACAAGCTACAGACCCTATACTCGTACAATTTGACAAAGCATAACAATAAAAATTGTACACTAACCAACTTCGATGCTTGAACATTGTCAAACTATCTCCATAGAGAAGCTTTTAACGATTTAGTCTAATTGAGTACCAATGTTGTTCTTTTGGCAACCTAACAATTGACGGATCTACTACTCGTAAAACTTCGCATAAAATAAAAATTGAAATAGTACACTGACCAACTTTGAATGTTCGACATTGGCCAACTCTCTCATTAGATAAGCTTTTAACGGTTTTGTCCATTTGGGAACGAAAGTTTCCCTTTTGGCAACGAAACAATCTACGGAGCCTATACTCATAAAATTTGACATATTGTAACAATAAAAATGGTACACTAACCAACAACGATGCTAGAACATTGTCCAAGTCTCTTCATAAAGAGGCTTTTAACGGTTTTGTCCAATTGACTAAGAAAGTTGGTCTTTTGGCAACCAAATAATTGACGGACCCTCTACTCGTAAAACTTCACATAAAATCACCATAGAAATAGAACATCGACCAAATTTGAATGTTCGACATTGCCCAACTCTCTCCGTTGAGAAGCTTTTAAAGGTTTTGTCCATTTGGGAACGAAAGTTTCTCTTTTGGCAACGAAACAATCTACGGAGCCTATACTCGCACAATTTGACATAGCATAACAATAAAAATGGTACACTAACCAACAGCGAAACTAGAACATTGTCCAAGTCTCTCCATAGAGAGGCTTTTAACGGTTTTGTCCAATTGTGTACGAAAAATAGCCTTTTGCCAACCAAATAAATGACGGATCCTCTACTTGTAAAATTTCACATAAAATCAAAATAGAAATAGTACATCGGCCAAATTTGAATGTTCGACATTGCCCAACTTTCTACTTAGAGAAGCTTTTAACGGTTTTGTCCATTTAGGAACGAAAGTTGTTCTTTTGGCAATGAAACAATCTACGGAGCCTATACTCGTAAAATTTGATATAACGTAACAATAAAAAAGTACACTAACAAACAACGATGCTAGAACATTGTCCAAGTCTTTCCATAAAGAGGCTTTTAACGGTTTGGTTCAATTGAGTACGAAAGTTGGTCTTTTGGCAATCAAATAATTGACGGATCCTCTACTCGTAAAAGTTCACTTAAAATCATATTAGAAATAGTACATTGACCAAATTTGAATGTTCGACAATGCCCAACTCTCTCCGTGGAGAAGCTTTTAACGGTTATGTCCTTTTGAGATCGAAAGTTGCCCTTTTGGCAATGAAACAATCTACGGAGCCTATACTCACACAATTTGACATAACATAATAATAAAAATAGTACACTAACCAACAACGATGCTAGAACATTGTCCAAGTCTATCCATAAAGAGGCTTTTAACGGTTTTGTCCAATTGACTAAGAAAGTTGGTCTTTTGGCAACCAAATAATTGACGGACCCTCTACTCGTAAAACTTCACATAAAATCACAATAGAAATAGAACATCAACAAAATTTGAATGTTCGACATTGCCCAACTCTCTCTATAGAGAAGCTTCTAACGGTTTTGTCCACTTGGGAACGAAAGTTGCTCTTTTATCAACGAAACAATCTATGGAGCCTATACTCGTAAAATTTGATATTACGTAACAATAAAAATCGTACACTAACCAACAACGATGCTAGAACATTCTCTAAGTTTCTCCATAAAGTGGCTTCTAACGGTTTTGTCCAATTGAGTACGAAAGTTGGCCTATTGCCAACGAAATAATTAACAGACCTCTACTCATAAAATTTCAGATAAAATCAAAATAGAAATAGTACATCGACCAAATTTGAATGTTCGACATTGTCCAACTCTCTCCGTAGAGAAGCTTTTAACGGTTTTGTCCATTTAGGAACGAAAGTTGCTCTTTTGGCAACGAAACAATCTACGGAGCCTATACTCGTAAAATTTGATATAACGTAACAATAAAAAGGGTACACTAAAAAACAACGATGCTAGAACATTGTCCAAGTCTTTACATAAAGAGGCTTTTAACAGTTTGGTTCGATTGAGTATGAAAGTTGGTCTTTTGGCAATCAAATAATTGACGGATCCTCTACTCGTAAAACTTTACTTAAAATCACATTAGAAATAGTACATTGACCAAATTTGAATGTTCGACATTGTCCAACCCTTTTCGTGGAGAAGCTTTTAACGATTTTGTCCATTTGAGATCGAAAGTTGCACTTTTGTCAACGAAACAATCTACGGAGCCTATACTCACACAATTTGACATAACATAATAATAAAAATAGTACACTAACCAACAACGATGCTAGAACATTATCCAAGTCTCTCCATAAAGAGGCTTTTAACGGTTTTGTTCAATTGAGTACAAAAGTTGGTCTTTTGGCAACCAAATAATTGACGGAATCTCTACTCGTAAAAGTTCACTTAAAATCATATTAGAAATAGTACATCGACCAAATTTGAATGTTCGACAATGCCCAACTCTCTCCATGGAGAAACTTTTAACGGTTATGTCCTTTTGAGATCGAAAGTTGCCCTTTTGGCAATGAAACAATCTACGGAGCCTATACTCACACAATTTGACATAACATAATAATAAAAAAATTACACTAACCAACAACGATGCTAGAACATTGTCCAAGTCTCTCCATAAAGAGGCTTGTAACGGTTTTGTCCAATTGACTAAGAAAGTTGGTCTTTTGGCAACCAAATAATTGACGGACCCTCTACTCGTAAAACTTCAGATAAAATCACAATAGAAATAGAACATCAACAAAATTTGAATGTTCGACATTGCCCAACTCTCTCCGTAGAGAAGCTTTTAACGGTTTTGTCCATTTAGGAACGAAAGTTGCTCTTTTAGCAACGAAACAATCTACGGAGCCTATACTCGTAAAATTTGATATAACGTAACAATAAAAAGGGTACAATAACAAACAATGATGCTAGAACATTGTCCAAGTCTTTCCATAAAGAGGCTTTTAACAGTTTGGTTCGATTGAGTATGAAAGTTGGTCTTTTGGCAATCAAATAATTGACGGATCCTCTACTCGTAAAACTTCACTTAAAATCACATTAGAAATAGTACATCGACCAAATTTGAATGTTCGACATTGTCCAACTCTTTTCGTGGAGAAGCTTTTAACGATTTTGTCCATTTGAGATCGAAAGTTGCCCTTTTGTCAACGAAACAATCTACGGAGCCTATACTCACACAATTTGACATAACATAATAATAAAAATAGTACACTAACCAACAACGATGCTAGAACATTGTCCAAGTCTCTCCATAAAGAGGCCTTTAACGGTTTTGTTCAATTGAGTACGAAAGTTGGTCTTTTGGCAACCAAATAATTGACGGAATCTCTACTCGTAAAACTTCACATAAAATCACATTAGAAATGATACATCGGCCAAATTTGAATGTTCGAAATTGACCAACTCTCTCCGTAGAGAAGCTTTTAATGATTTTGTCCATTTGGGAAGGAAAGTTGCTCTTTTGGCAACAAAACAATCTACGGAGCCTATACTCGTACAATTTGACAAAGCATAACAATAAAAATAGTACACTGGCCAACTTTGATGCTAATACATTGTCCAACTATCTCCATAGAGAAGCTTTTAATGATTTAGTCCAATTTAGTACGAATGTTGGTATTTTGGCAACAAAATAATTGACGGATCCTATACTCGTAAAACTTCACATAAAATAACAATGGAAATAGTACACTGACCAACTTTGAATGTTCAACATTGCCCAACTCTCTCCGAGGAGAAGCTTTTAAAGGTTTTGTCCATTTGGGATCGAAAGTTGCTCTTTTGGCAACGAAACAATCTACGAAGCCTATACTCCTAAAATTAGACAAAGCATAACAATAAAAATAGTACACCGGCCAAGTTCGATGCTTGAACATTGTCCAACTATCTCCATAGAGAAGCTTTTAATGATTTAGTCCAACTGAGTACAGATGTTTGTCTTTTGGCAACCTAATAATTGACGTATCCTCTACTCGTAAAACTCCACATAAAATAAAAAATAGAAATGGTACACTGACAAACTTTGAACGTTCGACATTGCCCAACTCTCTCCGTAGAGAAGCTTTTAACGGTTTTGTCCATTTGAAATCCAAAGTTGCTCTTTTGGCAACGAAATAATCTACGGAGCCTATACTCAAAAAATTTGATATAACGTAAAAATAAAAAAAGTACACTAACCAACAACGATGCCAGAACATTGTCCAAGTCTTTCCATAAAGAGGCTTTTAACAGTTTTGTCCAAATGAGTACGAATGTTAGTCTTTTGACAACCTAATAATTGATTGATCCTCTACTCGTAAAACTTCGAATAAAATAAAAATAGAAATAGTACACTGACAAACTTTGAATGTTCGACATTGCCCAACTCTCTCCGTGGAGAAGCTTTTGACGGTTTTGTCCATTTCGGAAGGAAAGTTTCTCTTTTGGCAACGAAACGGTCTACGGAGCCTATACTCGCACAATTTGACATAACAAAATAATAAAAATAGTACACTAACCAACAACGATGCTAGAACATTGTCCAAGTCTCTCCATAAAGAGGTTTTTAACGGTTTTGTCCAATTGAGTACGAAAGTTGGTCTTTCGGCAACCAAATAATTGACGGATCCTCTACTCGTAAAAGTTCACATAAAATCACAATAGAAATAGTACATCGACCAAATTTGAGTGTTCGACATTGCCCAACTCTCTCCGTAGAGAAGCTTTTAACGGTTTTGTCTATTTGGGATCGAAAGTTGCTCTTTTTGCAAAGAAACGATCTACGGAGCCTATACTCGCACAATTTGACATAACATAACAATAAAAATAGTACACTAAGGAAGAAGGATGCTTGAACATTGTCCAACTATCTCCATAGAGAAGCTTTTAACGATTTAGTCCAATTGAGTACGGATGTTGGTCTTTTGGCAACCTAATAATTGACGTATCCTCTACTCGTAAAAATTCACATAAAATAAAAATAGAAATAGTACACTGATAAACATTGAACGTTCGACATTGCCCAACTCTCTCCGTAGAGAAGCTTTTAACGGTTTTGTCCATTTGCATTCCAAAGTTGCTCTTTTGGCAACGAAATAATCTACAGAGCCTATACTCATAAAATTTGATATAACGTAACAATAAAAAAATGTACACTAACCAACAACGATGCTAGAACATTGTCCAAGTCTTTCCATAAAGAGGCTTTTAACAGTTTTGTCCAATTGAGTACGAATGTTAGTCTTTTGGCAACCTAATAATTGACGGATCCTCTACTCGTAAAACTTCACATAAAATAAAAATAGAAATAGTACACTGACCAACTTTGAATGTTCAACATCGCTCAACTCTCTCTATGGAGAAGCTTTTGACGGTTTTGTTGATTTCGGAAGGAAAGTTGCTCTTTTGGCAACGAAACGATCTACGGAGCCTATACTCGCACAATTTGACATAGCATAACAATAAAAATTGTACACTTACCAACAACGATGCTAGATCATTGTCCAAGTCTTTCCATAAAGAGGCTTTTAACGATTTAGTCCAATTGAGTACGGATGTTGTTCTTTTGGCAACCTAATAATTGACGGATCCTCTACTCGTAGAACTTCACATAAAATAAAAATAGAAATAGTACAGAGACCAACTTTGAATGTTCGACATTGCCCAACTCTCTCCGTATAGAAGCTTTTGACGGTTTTATCTATTTCGGAACGAAAGTTGCTCTTTTGGCAACGACACAATATGCGGAGCCTATGCTCGTAAAATTTGATATAACGCAACAATAAAAAAAGTACACTAACCAACAACGATACCAGAACATTGTCCAAGTCTCTCCATAAAGACGCTTTTAACGGTTTTGTTCAATTGAGCACAAAAGTTGGTCTTTTAACAACCTAATAATTGACGGATCCTCTACTCGTAAAACTTCACATAAAATAACAATAGAAATAGTACATCGACCAAATTGAATGTTCGACATTGCCCAACTCTCTCCGTGGAGAAGCTTTCAAAGGTTTTGTCCATTTGGGAATGAAAGTTGCTCTTTTGGCAACGAAACAATCTACGGAGCCTATACTCGTACAATTTGAGAAAGCATAACAATAAAAATAGTACACTGGAAAACTTGGATGCTACAACATTGTCCAACTATCTCCATAGAGAAGCTTTTAACGATTTAGTCCAATTTAGTACGGAAGTTGGTCTTTTGGCAACCTAATAATTGACGGATCCTATACTCGTAAAACTTCACATAAAATAACAATGGAAATAGTACACTGACCAACTTTTAATGTTCGACATTGCCCAACTCTCTCCGTGGAGAAGTTTTTCAAGGTTTTGTCCATTTGGGATCGAAAGTTGCTCTTTTGGCAATAAAACAATCTACGAAGCCTATACTCATAAAATTAGACAAAGCATAAAAATAAAAATTGTACACCGGCCAACTTCAATGCTTGAACATTGTCCAACTATGACCATAGAGAAGCTTTTAACGATTTAGTCCAATTGAGTACGGATGTTGGTCTTTTGGCAACCTAATAATTGACGTATCCTCTACTCGTAAAACTTCAAATAAAATAAAGATAGAAATAGTACACTGACAAACTTTTAACGTTCGACATTGCCCAACTCTCCCCGTAGAGAAGCTTTTAACGGTTTTGTCCATTTGGAATCCAAAGTAGCTCTTTTAGCAACGAAATAATCTACGGATCCTATACTCATAAAATTTGATATAACGCAACAATAAAAAAGTACAGTAACCAACAATGATGCTAGAACATTGTCCAAGTCTATCCATAAAGAGGCTTTTAACGGTTTTGTCCAATTGAGTACGAATGTTAGTCTTTTGGCAACCTAATAATTGACGGATCCTCTACTCGTAAAACTTCACATAAAATAAAAATTGAAATAGTACAGAGACCAACTTTGAATGTTCGACATTGCCCAACTCTCTCCGTATAGAAGCTTTTGACAGTTTTGTCTATTTCGGAAGGAAAGTTGCCCTTTTGGTAACGAAACGATCTACGGAGCCTATACTCGCACAATTTGACATAGCATAACAATAAAAATAGTACACTTACCAACAGCGATGCTATAACATTTTCCAAAGTCTTTCCATAAAGAGGTTTTTAACGATTTTGTCCAATTGAATACGAAAGTTGATCTTTTGGCAATCAAATAATTGACGGATCCTCTACTCGTAAAAGTTCACATAAAATCACAATAGAAATAGTACATCGATTAAATTTGAATGTTCGACATTGCCCAACTCTCTCCGTAGAGAAACTTTTAACGGTTTTGTCTATTTGGGATCGTAAGTTGCTCTTTTGGCAACAATACGATCTACGGAGCCTATACTCGTACAATTTGACATAGCATAATAATAAAAATAGTACACTAACCAACAACGATGCCAGAACATTGTTCAAGTCTCTCCATAAAGACGCTTTTAACGGTTTTGTTCAATTGAGCACGAAAGTTGGTCTTTTAACAACCTAATAATTGACGGATCCTCTACTCGTAAAACTTCACATAAAATAACAATAGAAATAGTACATCGACCAAATCGAATGTTCGACATTGCCCAACTCTCTCCGTGGAGAAGCTTTTAAAGGTTTTGTCCATTTGGGAACGAAAGTTGCTCTTTTGGCAACGAAACAATCTACGGAGCCTATACTCGTACAATTTGACATAGCATAACAATAAAAATAGTACACTGGCCAACTTCGATGCTACAACATTGTCCAACTATCTCTATAGAGAAGCTTTTAACGATTTAGTCCAATTTAGTACGGAAGTTGGTCTTTTGGCAACCAAATAATTGACGGATCCTATACTCGTAAAACTTCACATAAAATAACAATGGAAATAGTACACTGACCAACTTTGAATGTTCGACATTGCCCAACTCTCTCCGTGGAGAAGCTTTTCAAGGTTTTGTCCATTTGGAATCGAAAGTTGCTCTTTTGGCAACAAAACAATCTACGAAGCCTATACTTGTAAAATTAGACAAAGCATAAAAATAAAAATTGTACACCGGCCAACTTCGATGCTTGAACATTGTCCAACTATCTCCGCAGAGAAGCTTTTAACGATTTAGTCCAATTGAGTACGGATGTTGGTCTTTTGGCAACCTAATAATTGACGTATCCTCTACTCGTAAAACTTCAAATAAGATAAAGATAGAAATAGTACACTGACAAACTTTTAACGTTCGACATTGCCCAACTCTCTTTGTAGAGAAGCTTTTAACGGTTTTGTCCATTTGGAATCCAAAGTTGCTCTTTTGGCAACGAAATAATCTACGGATCCTATACTCATAAAATTTGATATAACGCAACAATAAAAAAGTACACTAACCAACAATGATGCTAGAACATTGTCCAAGTCATTCCATAAAGAGGTTTGTAACGATTTTGTCCAATTGAATACGAAACTTGGTCTTTTGGCAATCAAATAATTGACGGATCCTCTACTCGTAAAAGTTCACATAAAATCACAATAGAAATAGTACATCGACCAAATTTGAATGTTCGACATTGCCCAACTCTGTCCGTAGAGAAGCTTTTAACGGTTTTGTCCATTTGGGAACGAAAGTTGCTCTTTTGGCAACGAAACAATCTACGGAGCCTATACTCGTAAAATTTGATATAACGTAACAGTAAAAAAAGTACACTATCAAACAATGATGCTAGAACATTGTCCAAGTCTTTCCATAGAGAGGCTTTTAACGGTTTTGTCTAATTGAGTACGAAAGTTGGTCTTTTGGCAACCAAATAATTGACGGATCCTCTACTCGTAAAAGTTCACATAAAATCACAATAGAAATAGTACATCAACCAAATTTGAATGTTCGACATTGCTCAACTCTCTCCGTAGAGAAGCTTTTAACGGTTTTGTCTATTTGGGATCGTAAGTTGCTCTTTTGGCAACAAAACGATCTACGGAGCCTAAACTCGCACAATTTGACATAGCATAATAATAAAAATAGTACACTAACCAACAACGATGCTAGAACATTGTCCAAGTCTCTCCATAAAGAGGCTTTTAACGGTTTTCTCCAACTGAGTACGAAAGTTAGTCTTTTGGCAACCAAATAATTGACAGATCCTCTACTCGTAAAACTTCACATAAAATAACAATAGAAATAGTACATCGACCAAATTGAATGTTTGAGATTGCCCAACTCTCTCCCTGGAGAACCTTTTAACGCTTTTATCCATTCGGAATTGAAAGTTGCTCATTCGGCAATGAAACAATCTACGGAGCCTATACTCTCACAATTTGACATAGCACAATAATAAAAATAGTACACTAAGGAACAACGATGCTAGAACATTGTCCAAGTCTCTCCATAAAGAGACTTTTAACGCTTTTGTCCAATTGAGTATAAAAGTTCGTCTTTTGGCAACCAAATATTTGACGGATCCTCTACACGTAAAACTTCACATAAAATAACAATAGAAATAGTACATCAAGCAAATTGAATGTTCGAAATTGCCCAACTCATTCCGGGGAAAAGTTTTTAACGGTTTGGTCCATTTCGAATCGAAAGTTGCTCTTCTGGCAACGAAACAATCTGCGGAGCCTATACTCGCACAATTTGACAAAGCATAACAATAAAAATAGTACACTAACCAACAACGATGCCAGAACATTGTGCAAGTCTTTCCATAAAGAGGCTTTTAACGGTTTTGTTCAATTGAGCACGAAAGTTGGTCTTTTAACAACCTAATAATTGACGGATCCTCTACTCGTAAAAGTTCACATAAAATCACAATAGAAATAGTACATCGACCAAATTTGAATGTTCGACATTCCCCAACTCTCTCCGTAGAGAAGCTTTTAACGGTTTTGTCTATTTGGGATTGAAAGTTGCTCTTTTGCCAACAAAACAATCTACGGAGCCTATACTCGCACAATTTGACATAGCATAATAATAAAATCGTACACTTACAAACAATGATGCTAGAACATTGTCCAAGTCTCTTCATAAAGAGGCTTTTAACGGTTTTCTCCAATTGAGTACGAAAGCTGGTCTTTTGGCAACCAAATAATTGACAGATCCTCTACTCGTAAAACCTTACATAAAATAACAATAGAAGTAGTAGATCGACCAAATTGAATATTCGACATTGCCCAACTTTCTCCGTGGAGAAGTTTTTAACGGTTTTGTACATTTGGGATTGAAAGTTGCTCTTCTGGCAACGAAACAATCTACAGAGCCTATACTCGTAAAATTTGACAAAGCATAACAGTAAAAATAGTACACTGGCCAACTTCGATGCTTGAACATTGTCCAACTATCTCCATAGAGAAGACTTTAACGATTTAGTCCAATTGAGTACGGATGTTGGTCTTTTGGCAACAAAATAATCTACGGAGCCTATACTCGTAAAACTTCACATAAAATAAAAATAGAAATAGTACACTGACCAACTTTGAATGTTCGACATTGCCCAACTCTCTCCGTGTAGAAGCTTTTAACGGTTTTGTACATTTGGAATCCAAAGTTGCTCTTTTGGCAACGAAGAAATCTACGGAGCCTATACTCATAAAATTTGATATAACGTAACAATACAAATGGTACACTAACCAACAAAGATGCTAGAACATTGTCCAAGTCTTTCCATAAAGAGGCTTTTAACGGTTTTGTCTAATTGAGTACGAATGTTAGTTTTTTGGTAACCTAATAATTGACGGATACTCTACTCGTAAAACTTCACATAAAATAAAAATAGAAACAGTACACTGACTAACTTCGAATGTTCGATATTGCCCAACTCTCTCCGTGGAGAAGCTTTTGACGGTTTTGTACATTTCGAAAGGAAAGTTTCTCTTTTGCCATCGAAACAATCTACGGAGCCTATACTCGCACCATTTGACATAGCATAATAGTAAAAAAAGTACACTAACAAACAACGATGTTAGAACATTGTGCAAGTCTTTTCCATAAAGAGGCTTTTAACGGTTTTGTCGAATTGAGTACGAAAGTTGGTCTTTTGGCAACCAAATAATTGACGGATCCTCTACTCGTAAAAGTTCACATAAAATCACAATAGAAATAGTACATCGACCAAATTTGAAAGTTCGACATTCCCCAACTCTCTCCGTAGAGAAGCTTTTAACGGTTTTGTCTATTTGGGATTGAAAGTTGCTCTTTTGCCAACAAAACAATCTACGGAGCCTATACTCGCACAATTTGACATAGCATAATAATAAAATCGTACACTTACAAACAACGATGCTAGAACATTGTCCAAGTCTCTTCATAAAGAGGCTTTTAACGATTTTCTCCAATTGAGTACAAAAGCTGGTCTTTTGGCAACCAAATAATTGACAGATCCTCTACTCGTAAAACCTTATATAAAATAACAATAGAAGTAGTAGATCGACCAAATTCAATATTCGACATTGCCCAACTTTCTCCGTGGAGAAGTTTTTAACGGTTTTGTACATTTGGGATCGAAAGTTGCTCTTCTGGCAACGAAACAATCTACAGAGCCTATACTCGTAAAATTTGACAAAGCATAACAGTAAAAATAGTACACTGGCCAACTTCGATGTTTGAACATTGTCCAACTATCTCCATAGAGAAGCTTTTAATGATTTAGTCCAATTGAGTACGGATGTTGGTCTTTTGGCAACAAAATAATCTACGGAGCCTATACTCGTAAAAATTCACATAAA
The DNA here is from genome assembly GCA_963580455.1 of Euonymus europaeus. Classification (NCBI taxonomy): domain Eukaryota; kingdom Viridiplantae; phylum Streptophyta; class Magnoliopsida; order Celastrales; family Celastraceae; genus Euonymus; species Euonymus europaeus. The sequence goes on from OY756965.1 coordinate 13,601,556, forward strand.
ATAAAAATAGAAATAGTACACTGACCAACTTTGAATGTTCGACATTGCCCAACTCTCTCCGTGTAGAAGCTTTTAACGGTTTTGTACATTTGGAATCCAAAGTTTCTCTTTTGGCAACGAAGTAATCTACGGAGCCTATACTCGTAAAATTTGATATAACGTAACAATACAAAAAGTACACTAACCAACAAGGATGCTAGAACATTGTCCAAGTCTTTCCATAAAGAGGCTTTTAACGGTTTTGTCCAATTGAGTACGAATGTTAGTCTTTTGGCAACCTAATAATTGACGGATACTCTACTCGTAAAACTTCACATAAAATAAAAATAGAAATAGTACACTGAGTAACTTTGAATGTTCGATATTGCCCAACTCTCTCCGTGGAGAAGCTTTTGACGGTTTTGTCCATTTCGAAAGGAAAGTTTCTCTTTTGCCAACGAAACAATCTACAGAGCCTATACTCGCACAATTTGACATAGCATAACAATAAAAAAAGTACACTAACAAACAACGATGCTAGAACATTGTGCAAGTCTTTCCATAAAGAGACTTTTAACGGTTTTGTCGAATTGAGTACGAAAGTTGGTCTTTTGGCAACCAAATAATTGACGGATCCTCTACTCGTAAAAGTTCACATAAAATCACAATAGAAATAGTACATCGACCAAATTTGAATGTTCGACATTCCCCAACTCTCTCCGTAGAGAATCTTTTAACGGTTTTGTCTATTTGGGATTGAAAGTTGCTCTTTTGCCAACAAAACAATCTACGGAGCCTATACTCGCACAATTTGACATAGCATAATAATAAAATCGTACACTTACAAACAACGATGCTAGAACATTGTCCAAGTCTCTTCATAAAGAGGCTTTTAACGGTTTTGTCCATTTGGGATCGAAAGTTGCTCATTTGGCAACGAAACAATCTACGGAGCCTATACTCGCATAATTTGACATAACATAACAATAAAAATAGTACACTAAGGAACAACGATGCTAGAACATTGTCCAAGTCTCTCCATAAAGAGGCTTTTAACGGTTTTGTCCAATTGAGTACGAAAATTGGTCTTTTGGCAACCAAATAATTGACGGATCCTCTACTCATAAAACTTCACATAAAATAACAGTAGAAATAGTACATCGACCAAATTGAATGTTCAAAATTGCCAACTCATTCTGTGGAAAAGTTTTTAACGGTTTTGTCTATTTGGGATCGAAAATTGCTCTTCTGGCAACGAAACAATCTACGGAGCGTATACTCGTACAATTTGACAAAGCATAACAATAAAAATAGTACACTGACCAACTTCGATCCTTGAACATTCTCTAACTATCTCCGTAGAGAAGCTTTTAACGATTTAGTGCAATTTAGTACGGATGTTGTTCTTTTGGCAACCTAATAATTGACGGATCCTCTACTCGTAAAACATCACATAAAATAAAAATAGAAATAGTACAGAGACCAACTTTGAATGTTCGACATTGCCGAACTCTCTCCGTGGAGAAGCTTTTGCCGATTTTGTCTATTTCGGAACCAAAGTTGCTCTTTTGGCAACGAAATAATCTGCCGAGCCTAAACTCGTAAAATTAGATATAACGTAACAATAAAATAAGTACACTAACCAACAACGATGCTAGAACATTGTCCAAGTCTTTCCATAGAGAAGCTTTTAACGGTTTTGTCCAATTGAGTACGAATGTTGGTCTTTTGGCAACCTAATAATTGACGGATCCTCTACTCGTAAAACTTTACATAAAATAACAATAGAAATATTACATTGACCAAATTGATTGTTCGACATTGCCAACTCATTCTGTGGAAAAGTTTTTAACAGTTTTGTCTATTTGGGATCGAAAGTTGCTCTTCTGGCAACGAAACAATGTACAGAGCCTATACTCGTACAATTTGACAAAGCATAACAATAAAAATAGTACACTGACCAACTTCGATCCTTGAACATTGTCCAAATATCTCCATAGAGAAGCTTTTAACGGTTTTGTCCAATTGAGTACGAATGTTGGTCTTTTGGCAACGTAATAATTGACGGATCCTCTACTCGTAAAACTTCACATAAAATAACAATAGAAATAGTACATCGACCAAATTGAACGTTCGACATTGCTCAACTCTCTCTGTGGAGAATCTTTTAAAGGTTTTGTCCATTTGCGATCGAAAGTTGCTCTTTTGGCAATTAAACAATCTACGAAGCCTATACTCGCACAATTTGACATAGCACACAAATAAAAATAGTACACTGGCCAACTTCGATGCCTGAATGTTGTCCAACTATCACCATAGAGAAGCTTTTAAAGATTTAGTCCAATTGAGTACGGATGTTGGTCTTTTGGCAACGAAATAATCTACGGAGCCTATACTCGCACAATTTGATATAGCATAACAATAAAAATAGTACACTAAGGAACAACGATGCAAGAACATTGTCCAAGTCTCTCCATAAAGAGGCTTTTAACGGTTTTGTACAATTGAGTACGAAAGTTGGTCTTTTGGCAACAAAATAATTGACGGATCCTCTACTCGTAAAACTTCACATAAAATAACAATAGAAATAGTACATCGACCAAATTGAACGTTCGACATTGCTCAACTCTCTCCGTGGAGAAGCTTTTAACGGTTTTGTCCATTTGGGATCGAAAGTTGCTGATTTGGCAACGAAACAATCTACGGAACCTATACTCGCACAATTTGATATAGCATAACAATAAAAATAGTACACTAAGGAACAACGATGCAAGAACATTGTCCAAGTCTCTCCATAAAGAGGCTTTTAACGATTTTGTACAATTGAGTACGAAAGTTGGTCTTTGGGCAACCAAATAATTGACGGATCCTCTACTCGTAAAACTTCACATAAAATAACAATAGAAATAGTACATCGACATAATTGAATGTCCGAAATTGCCTAACTCATTCCGTGGAAAAGTTTTAACGGTTTTTTCTATTTGGGATCGAAAGTTGCTCTTCTGTCAACGAAACAATCTACGAAGCCTATACTCGTACAATTTGACAAAGCACAACAATAAAAATAGTACACTGACCAACTTCGATCCTTGAACATTGTCCAACTATCTCCATAGAGAAGCTTTTAACGATTTAGTCCAATTGAGTACGGATGTTGTTCTTTTGGCAACCAAATAATTGAAGGATCCTCTACTCGTAAAACTTCACATAAAATAAAAATAGAAATAGTACAGAGACCAACTTTGAATGTTCGACATTGCCCAACTCTCTCCGTGGAGAAGCATTTGATGGTTTTGTCTATTTCGGAACAAAAGTTGCTCTTTTGGCAACGAAACAATCTACGCAGCCCATACTCGTAAAATTTGATGTAACGTAACAATAAAAAAAGTACGCTAACCAAAATCGATGCTAGAACATTGTCCAAGTCTTTCCATAAAGAGGCTTTTAACTGTTTTGTCCAATTGAGTACGAATGTTGGTCTTTTGGCAACCCAATAATTGATGGATCTTCCACTCGTAAAACTACACATAAAATAACAATAGAAATAGTACATCGACCAAATTGAATGTTCAACATTGCCCAACTCTCTCTGTGTTGAAGCTTTTAAGGGTTTTGTCCATTTGGGATCGAAAGTTGCTCTTTTGGCAACGAAACAATCTATGGAGCCTATACTCGCACAATTTGACAAAGCATAATAATAAAAATAGTACATTGGCTAACTTCGATACTTTAATGTTGTCCAACTATCTCCATAGAGAAGCTTTTAACGATTTAGTCCAATTGAGTACGGAAGTTGGTCTTTTGACAACAAAATAATCTACGGAGCCTCTACTCGTAAAACTTCACCTAAAATAACAATAGAAATAGTACACTGACCAACTTTGAATGTTCGACATTGCCCAACTCTCTCCGTAGAGAAGCTTTTAACGGTTTTGTCCATTTGCGATCAAAAGTTGCTCCTTTGGCAACGAAATAATCTACGGAGCCCATATTCGTAAAATTTGATATAACATAACAATAAAAAAAGTACACTAACCAACAACGATGCTAGAACATTGTCCAAGTCTTTCCATAAAGAGGCTTTTAACTGTTTTGTCCAATTGAGTACGAATGTTGGTCTTTTGGCAACCTAATAATTGGCGGATCCTCTACTCGTAAAACTTCACATAAAATAACAATAGAAATATTACATTAACAAAATTGAATGTTCGACATTGCCCAACTCTCTCCGTGGAGAAGCTTTTAAAGGTTTTGTCCATTTGGGATCGAAAGTTGCCCTTTTGTCAACAAAGCAATCTACGGAGCCTATACTCGCACAATTTGACATAGCATGACAATAAAAATAGTACACTAGGCAACTTCGATGCTTGAACATTGTCCAAGTCTCTCCATAAAGAGGCTTTAAATGGTTTTGTCCAATTGAGTAAGAAAGTTGGTCTTTTGGCAACCAAAAAATTGACGGATCCTCTACTCATAAAACTTCGCATAAAATAACAATAGAAATATTACATCGACCAAATTGAATGTTCGACATTGCCCAACTCTCTTCGTGGAGAAGCTTTTAAAGGTTTTCTCCATTTGGGATCGAAAGTTGCTCTTTTGGCAATGAAACAATCTACGGAGCTTATACTCGCACAATTTGACAAAGCATAACAATAAAAATAGTACATTGGCTAACTTCGATACTTTAATGTTGTCCAACTATCTCCATAGAGAAGCTTTTAACGATTTAGTCCAATTGAGTACGGAAGTTGGTCTTTTGACAACAAAATAATCTACGGAGCCTCTACTCGTAAAACTTCACCTAAAATAACAATAGAAATAGTACACTGACCAACTTTGAATGTTCGACATTGCCCAACTCTCTCCGTAGAGAAGCTTTTAACGGTTTTGTCCATTTGCGATCGAAAGTTGCTCCTTTGGCAACGAAATAATCTATGGAGCCCATATTCGTAAAATTTGATATAACATAACAATAAAAAAAGTACACCAACCAACAACGATGCTAGAACATTGTCCATGTCTTTCCATAAAGAGGCTTTTAACTGTTTTGTCCAATTGAATACGAATCTTGGTCTTTTCGCAACCTAATAATTGACGGGTCCTCTACTCGTAAAACTTCACATAAAATAACAATAGAAATATTACATTGACCAAATTGAATGTTCAACATTATCCAACTCTCTCCGTGGAGAAGCTTTTAAAGGTTTTGTCTATTTGGGACTGAAAGTTGCCCTTTTGTCAACGAAACAATCTACGGAGCCTATACTCGCACAATTTGACATAGCATGACAATAAAAATAGTACACTGGCCAACTTCGATGCTTGAACATTGTCCAAGTCTCTCCATAAAGAGGCTTTTAGTGGTTTTGTCCAATTGAGTAAGAAAGTTGGTCTTTTGGCAACCAAAAAATTGACGGATCCTCTACTCATAAAACTTCGCATAAAATAACAATGGAAATATTACATCGACCAAATTGAATGTTCGACATTGGCCAACTCTCTTCGTGGAGAAGCTTTTAAAGGTTTTCTCCATTTGGGATCGAAAGTTGCTCTTTTGGCAACGAGACAATCTACGGAGCCTATACTCATAAAGTTTGACAAAGCATAACAATAAAAATAATACACTGGCCAACTTCGATGCTTGAACATTGTGCAACTATCTCCGTAGAGAAGCTTTTAACGATTTAGTCCAATTGAGTACGGATGTTGGTCTTTTGGCAACAAAATTAGCTACGGAGCCTATACTCGTAAAAATTCAATAAAATAACAATAGAAATAGTACACTGACCAACTTTGAATGTTCGACATTGCCCAACTCTCTCTGTAGAGAAGCTTTTCACGGTTTAGTCCATTTGGTATCCAAAGTTGCTCTTTTGGCAACGAAATAATCTACGGGGCCTATACTCGTAAAATTTGATATAACGTAACAATAAAAATATTACACTAACCAAGAACGATGCTAGAACGTTGTCCAAGTCTTTCCATAAAGTGGCTTTTAACGATTTTGTCCAATTGAGTACGAATGTAAGTCTTTTGGCAACCTAATAATTGACGGATCCTCTAATCGTAAAACTTCACATAAAATAAAAATTGAAATAGTACACTGACCAACATTGAATGTTCGACATTGCCCAACTCTCTCCGAGGAGAAGCTTTTGACGGTTTTGTCCATTTGGAATCGAAAGTTGCTCTTTTGGCAGCGAAATAATCTACGGAGTCTATATTCGTAAAATTTGATATAACGTAACAATAAAAAAAGTACACTAACCAAGAACGATGCCAGAACATTGTCCAAGTCTTTCCATAAAGAGGCTTTTAACGGTTTGGTCCAATTGAGTACGAGTGTTAGTCTTTTGGCAAACTAATAATTGACGGATCCTCTAATCGTAAAAATTCATATAAAATAAAAATAGAAATAGTACACTGACCAACTTTGAATGTTCGACATTGCTCAACTCTCTCCGAAGAGAAGCTTTTGACGGTTTTGTCCATTTGGGATCGAAAGTTGCTCTTTTGGCAGCGAAATAATCTATGGAGTCTATACTCGTAAAATTTGATATAACGTAACAATAAAAAAAGTACACTAACCAAGAACGATGCTAGAACATTGTCCAAGTCATTCCATAAAGAGGCTTTTAACGGTTTTGTCCAATTGAGTACGAATGTTGGTCTTTTGGCGACCTAATAATTGACGGATCCTCTACTAGTAAAACTTCACATAAAATAAAAATAGAAATAGTACACTGACCAACTTTGAATCTTCGACAATGCCCAACTCTCTCCGTGGAGAAGCTTTTGACGTTTTTTTTCCATTTCGGAATGAAAGTTGCTCTTTTGGCAACGAAACATTCTACGGAGCCTATACTTGCACAATTTGACATAGCATAATAATAAAAATAGTACACTAACCAACAACGATGCTAGAACATTGTCCAAGTCTCTCCACAAAAAAGCTTTTAACGGTTTTGTCCAATAGAGTACGAAAGTTGGTCTTTTGGCAACCAAATAATTGACGGATCCTCTACTCGTAAAACTTCCTAAAAAATAATAATGGACATAGTACATAGACCATATTGAATGTTCGACAATGCCCAACTCTCTCCGTGGAGAAGCTTTTAAAGGTTTTGTCCATTTGGGATCGAAAGTTGCTCTTTTGGCAACGAAACAATCTACGGAGCCTATACTCGCACAATTTGACATAGCATGACAATAAAAATAGTACACTGGCCAATGATAAGTGCCAGAATATACATTCTTAAAGTGCTAAAATACTACCAAAGCAATGCAAAGAAATTGTGCTTAAAAGCTGAATTTTCAGGATTATTGTACTTAAGATCTTCTTGGATGTTTTGCAGGTTAAGAGGCAGTAAGAGCTGTCGAAATGAGATTTGATCTTCAGAAAATTTTTAGAGGACACTTCAAGATTTTCAGGAAGTATTGGTTCACAAAAATCTGAGTTCATTGGGGCCTCTAAAGGTTGCCTCGAAGTCAAGTTTGGAAGTTATATCCGAAGCATAATTTCTGTTTGCAGACCAGACCTTTAGAAGCCCATAACTTGAGCGTCTGATGTCCAAATTGAGTGATTCAAAAGCCCATAATTATCTAAACATTTGTATCTACAATATTGATGAAGGGTTTGAGTTCATAATAGGCTTAGTTTAGGCCCAGAATGCAGTTACAAGATTAGTGTGTAATTGGAAGTTGATGTCATTGATGATACCATTTCCATTCAAAGAGTGGACAATCCACCACACCAATTTGATGGACAATCCACCACCAAAAGATGGCACTAACTCCTCCAAGTTGAGTTTGGCCATGACCTTATTGTGAATGTTGTCATCATATGCTTGTTAAAATTGTTAGTCTATTATTTCTTATAAATTGTTTGAATGTTTTGTGGTGGATTGTGAGTCTTAGCTATTGTTTTCATTAATATCAATTCTTATTCTTGTTCTCAACATCAATTTCTTTGTGTTAATTTTTATCTATTACAAGATTTAACCCCCCCCCCCCCTTTTCCCCCTTTTATAATTGTTTCAATTATATTCAAGTGTTAGATTATATATCTATTAGCATCACTCCTTGTGGGATCGACTCTTACTTGTTCATTATATATTAATTGTACATTTGTAAGTATATTTTAAATTGTTACTAACGACATGACAATTTTTGACGCCGTTTTCGGGGACGTGATTACCTTATATAGTGTCATCTAACTCTTGTATATAATTTATTTATTTATTGTTAGCACCTCCTACATGGAAGGTTTACATTATATGTCATTATTTAACATGGTTGGCTTAAACGCCCCATTTTGTTTTCTATTAATGGCTGGTTCAAACCGCCTACTGTTCTTAATATATGTATATATCTATTAATATTAATGGCTGGTTCAACCACCTACTATTGTTGATATATGTATATATCTATTAATATTAATGGCTGGTTCTACTGCCTATTAATATGCCTTAATATTTACTAACATCATTTTTTTTGGTTGGCCTTTTCTGCCCTATTTTATTTCTTCTGTATACTAACTTTTTATTTATTGTCAAATAACTCCTTTAATCCTCTGGTTGTGATTGGCACTGCCATCCACCAAATTTTCTCTATATTAATTTATGTTCATGGTTGGCCTCGCCACCTAAGTAGTTCATTTATATTGTTATTTTTTTCTATTTTGCAGATACATGAATGTCCTGCTCAAATCTTGAGAACTTATCGAGTGACGACATTTCGTTAAACACAAAATTAGCGGACATCCGTTTATTTTGTCAAAGAGACCATCGCACTCCAGAGAGATCACCTTTGTCATCACCAACTACAAGTCCCACAGCCCCAGTTCAAATGGAAGAAGAACCAGATAACATGAACAAGCCACTTAAGGATTTCTCTGTGCCTCAAGCAGCAGATCAAGCTTCATGCATTGTCTACCCCCAGACTACTGTAGACAACTTTGAACTAAAGTCAGGAATGATTCATTTGTTGCCTACTTTCTTAGGCCATGCTGGAGAAGATCCTCACATGCATCTTAAAGAATTCTCTGATGTCTGTTCCACAATTAAAATAAGAGGTTTAACTGATGAGCAGGTTCATCTGTGATTGTTTCCATTTAGTCTGAAGGAACAAGCAAAGACATGGCTTCACTCTTTACCAAGAGCTTCAATTAGAACATGGACAGATTTGGCAAACAAGTTGTTGACGAAATTCTTTCTAGCTCAAAAGACAAATAAAATAAGGAAAGAGATAGTGAGCATCCAACAAAATGATGGAGAAGCATTCCACGAATATTGGGAGAGATACAAGAGGCTCTTAAGCTCTTGTCCTCATCATAATATTCAAGAATGGCTACTAAAGCAATATTTTTATGAAGGGATGCTAGATTCAGATCGCAAAATGGTGGACGCCACATCTGGTGGTGGATTGATGAATAACAATGCCGGACAAGCCAGGGAGATGTTCGAAACTCTGTCAACTAATTCTCAACAATGGAGCTACAACAGAGTGAGAGAACCTCATAAAAGGGCTGGAATCTACGAAGCACAATCAAGTTCAAACATGGAAGCCCAAATTGCAAACTTGACAAATATGGTGAAGCAGTTAATCATTCCAGGCTCTCAAGTGTGTGCTGCGTGCAGTACACCTGGACATGCTAGGGACAGTTGTCCACAAAATGAATTTGTGGTCTTGGATGCACAAATAAATGCATTTGGTACTTATCCAAATCAGAATCAAAACCAAATGCAAAGGCCAAGGAATGATCCATTTGCTCCTACCTACAATCCAGGATGGAGGAATCATCCAAATTTTAGGTGGAGTAATAATCAACCAATGCAACAACCTTTTGCTCAATTACCACAACATCGGGTTCAAGTGGAGCCTCCGAAACCATCACTTGAAGAGATGGTTACATCTATGGCACAGAGCACTCAAGCATTCATGCAGAAAACTGATAACACCATTGCAAATTTGGAACAACAAATGGGACAGTTATCCACTGCATTAAATCAAAGAGAACCTGGAAAGCTTCCTGGCCAAGTTGTTGTCAACCCTAAGATTAATGAACATGCTAAAGCAATCACTCTGAGGGGAGGGAAAACAATTGGAAAAATGAGCGTGCCAGAAGAAGAGAAGAACCTTGACTCTGACAATATGATCAATCCAGACGTTCTAGATCCAAATTCTAGTAGTAGTGCTACTCCTTTCCAGGAAAAGCAAAACCTTCAGGTTAACTCTAACCTTCCAAATTATATTTATTCACATGCTCCTTTTCCTAGCAGATTGCAGAAATCAAATAAAGAAGATCCAATGCAAGGAATCTTGGATACTTTCAAGAAGGTGGAGATTAACATTCCTCTTTTAGATGCCATCAAACAAATGCCAAAATATGCAAAGTTCCTCAAGGATTTGTGCACAAATAAGAGGAAGTTCAAAGTGTTTGAAACGATTAAGGTTTCTGAGGAAGTTTCAGCTGTTCTACAAAGCAAACTCCCTCCCAAGCTAAAAGATCCGGGCAGTTTTACTATCCCTTGTATCATTGGGGGTCACAGGTTTGAGAAAGCTCTTCTTGACTTAGGTGCATCTGTCAATCTAATGCCTTTTTCTGTTTTTGAATCTTTGAATATAGGGGAACTAAAGGCGACCTCTGTGAGCATCCAGTTGGCAGATAGATCAATCAAATACCCTAGGGGTATTCTGGAAGATATCTTAGTCAAAGTTGACGGATTAATCGTACCTGCTGATTTTCTAGTATTGGAGATGGAGCCGATTCCTTTGTCAGAAGTAAAATTAACCTTAATTCTTGGTCGTCCATTCATGGCCACAGCAGGTACCAAAATTGATGTTTAAAAGGGTACACTAACTATGAATGTGCAGGGACAAACGATTGAGTACAAGGTATTTGGAGCACTCAAATTACCAAGTGATGAACATTACTGTTTTCACTTAGATGCGTTAGATACAATTTGTCAACAAGAGTTCAATGAAAGTTGTGGTCGAGATATTGTGGACAAAGTTTTAATTCATGACTTTGGAACCATCGATGAGGATAAACAAGCTAGCAAAGTCTTAGCTCGCCTTGAAGCCTTACCTTCTTTAGGTATGTATATTTCTGCCTTTGAGCCTTTACCAGTGCCTAAGACAAAACTTGTACCATCTGTTGTGCAGGCACCTCAATTGGAGTTGAAGGAACTACCAAAGCATTTGAAGTACGCGTATGTGGGCGAAGAAAGTACATTGTCAGTAATCATTGCGTCTGACCTCAGCATTGAAGAAGAAGAGAAATTGTTGAGGGTACTATAAGAGCATAAAACATCAATCGGATGGAGTATTGCTGATATCAAAGGAATCAGTCCCTCTAGATGTATGCATCGAATACTACTAGAGGAGGGAACAAAACCAACAAGAGATGCCCAACGCAGACTTAACCCAATAATGAAGGAGGTGGTGCTAAAAGAAGTACTCAAATTGCTAGATGTTGGCATCATTTACCCTATCTCTGATAGTAAATGGGTTAGTTCGGTACAAGTGGTTCCTAAAAAATCTAGAGTTACAGTAGTCCTTAATGAAGATAATGAGCTGGTTCCCACGCAAGTTCAAACAGGATGGCGTGTTTGCATTGACTATAGAAAGCTTAATTCAGGTACTAGAAAAGATCATTTTCCACTACTTTTTATTGATCAAATGTTGGAACGTCTTGCAGGTCATAGCCATTATTGTTTTCTTGATGGATATTTGGGCTACAATCAGATTGCAATAGCACCAGAAGATCAAGACAAGACGACATTTACTTGTCCATATGGTACATTCGCCTACAGACGCATGCCTTTTGGTCTTTGCAATGCTCCAGGTACTTTTCAAAGCTGTATGATGAGCATATTTTCAGATATGGTGGAGCACATTATTGAGGTATTTATGGATGATTTTAGTGTATTTGGTTCATCTTTTGATAAATGCCTTCATAACCTCGCTTTGGTCTTAGAAAGATGCCAAGAATGCAATCTAGTTTTAAACTGGGAAAAATGTCATTTTATGGTACAACAAGGAATTGTACTTGGTCATATCATCTCTAGCAAGGGAATAGAAGTTGACAAAGCAAAAGTGGATCTGGTAAGTAATCTTCCACCTCCATCTACAGTTAAGGAAATAAGATCTTTCCTTGGACATGCAGGTTTCTACAGGAGGTTCATCAAGGATTTCTCCAAGATAGCTAAGCCATTGTGTAACTTACTATCCAAGGATGTGACATTTGAGTTTGATGAGACATGTTTGACAGCTTTTAACAAGCTTAAACTCCTTCTTACGTCAGCACCGATCATGATGCCTCCCAATTGGAGCCTTCCTTTTGAACTAATGTGCGATGCTTCAGATTATGCTGTAGGAGCAGTTTTGGGACAACGAGTAAATAAAGTACCTCATGTTATCTACTATTCCAGTAGAACACTCAATGATGCCCAATTAAACTACTCCACTACAGAGAAGGAGCTCCTTTCTGTTATTTTTGCTTTAGAAAAATTTCGTGCATATTTGATTGGCACTAAAGTAATTGTATTTTCTGACCATGCAGCTCTTAGGTACCTTCTTCAAAAGAAGGATGCAAAGCCTCGCTTGATTAGATGGATTCTATTACTTCAAGAGTTCGATATGGAGATTAAGGACAAAAAAGGATCCGAGAATGTAGTGGCCGATCACCTCAGCCGTTTGGTGAACGATTCAGTGGCCGAAGAAGACTCTTTGCCTCTAAATGAGAATTTTCCTGATGAGCAATTATTATCTTTATCTATTTCTACACCATGGTATGCTGACATTGTCAATTACCTTGTTACAGGTGATCTTCCAGGAAATGTGCCAAGAAGTTACAAGGATAAGCTCATGACAACATCAAAGTATTACATATGGGATGATCCATACCTTTTCAAATGGTGTTCTGACCAAATCATCAGACGGTGTGTGCCAGAATCAGAATTTCAATCCATACTCACGTTTTGTCACTCATATGCTTGTGGAGGACATTCTGGTCCAAAGAAGACAGCTTTGAAAGTATTGCAATGTGGATTTCATTGGCCGAGTTTGTTCAAAGATGCATATACTTTCTGCTCTACTTGTGATAGGTGTCAAAGGTTAGGTAATCTTTCATCTATGAATCAGATGCCTTTATCACCTATTCTAATAGTTGAAATTTTTGATGTTTGGGGTATTGATTTCATGGGACCTTTTCCTTCATCTAAAGGTTATTTATATATCTTACTTGCTGTGGATTATGTTTCAAAATGGGTGGAAGCAGTTCCATCCAAGACTAATGATTCTCGAGTTGTTCTCAGATTCCTTAAAGAAAATATATTTGCAAGATTTGGAACACCCAGGGCGATCATTAGTGATGGAGGGTCCCATTTCAATAATAAACTTTTTGCAGCACTATTGCAAAAGTACGAAGTCAAACATAAGGTATCCATGCCATATCATCCACAGACAAGCGGACAAGCTGAAATCTGTAATAGGGAAATTAAGCAGATATTGGAGAAGACTGTGAGCTCCTCACGCAAGGATTGGTCTGATCGTCTCATGGATGCTCTACGGGCTTATCGTACAGCCTACAAAACTCCGATTGGAATGTCACCATACAGGTTGGTTTTTGGCAAACCCTGCCACTTACCAGTCAAATTAGAGCACAAAGCATATTGGGCCATCAAACAGTACAATTTTGAGATGAAGGCTGCAGGAAAGCAACGAAAGTTGCAGTTGAGTGAGTTGGAAGAACTCCGAAATGAAGCCTATGAGAGCTCTAAAATATACAAGGAGAAGACCAAGGCCTATCATGATAGGACCATTTTGAGAAAACATTTTGAACTTGGGCAGAAAGTCTTATTATATAACTCACGCCTCCGACTATTCCCAGGTAAGCTCCGTTCACGATGGTATGGTCCATTCCTTATTACTCATGTTTTTTCACATGGTGCAGTGAATCTTCAATACCCACAGACGGGAAATATTTTTAAAGTGAATGGTCATCGTCTCAAGCACTATTTAGAGCCAGCAACAAAACATTTTGATGAGAATTTAAGGCTCTCTGATCCTGTTCCACTCACTTGATACGCTATTTCGTCTGGCTGACAACGCTAAATTTAGCTCTTATGGGAGGCAAACCCATATTTCTTTCTCATTATCTTTGTGTGTTCAATCAAGCATTTAGTTCAGTTGCACATTTTCTTAGCATATTCACTTTTACTTTCACCTTGAGGTGGTCACTGTACACTTTTGTGTGCGTGGGGCTTGATTGCACCCATATGTCTACGGTGTGAGCTTTCTCCACCAGCTTAATGTGGTTTGGATCTTCAAATGTTTACTTATAGGGCAGCTGGGAGGGAGAGCATCTCATGACGGTATTGTCATTAATATAAGACCTGAAGGTTTACATTTTGATCCTGTGGACAAAAGCTGTGGTCTCCTTATAGGCCGAAGGAAAACACTCGATGGCGTTAGCACAGAAGTCACTGGAATGAGCCTCTGTTACCTTACTTGTGCATGTGCATTGGTTGAAAAAAAAAAGTATATATATTTATATTTATATATTTGGGATTGCTTCCGCAAAATATATTTTGATCGGGTAAGATAGTATGATATATTATGCTTACTAATTGCATGTCTAGGGAAATTCTGTCTAAGGAGTTTGGTATTTAAGTGGACCACTGTGTCCCTCCAATCTTTCCTGGGAATTTCCCTGGTGTAATTAGTGATATAATTGTTTATATCTTCTTCACCAATGATCTACAAAAAAACAAAAAAAAACGAAACCCTAATTGTTTTCTTCTAACACTCTGTTTATTCCTGATTTTCAACTCTCCCTTTTCAGATCATCTTTCTCTTCCTCCGTCACAGTATGTCGCGCAGCCCCCGTGATGCCGTTGTGACGGTAGAATTATTTGCCAGAGCTACAATCCTGCCAGAACGTCGAATCGATTCCAAAATCCTAAACGATTCTGCCAACCGATGGGCCATGAGCTACCTCTGTGACCATTCCCTGTTGTTCTTGGTCGATCCTGATCCAAAAGACGAATTGCCGGTGTATCCTCACATCGTTCGCTCCTTTTACCATACTCTTCTCAAGTTACCCCACTCTTCTGGCACTCCACCAGTGTATCAGGTTGACATCCCTGATCTTCGGCTTCAATTCACGTCAGTGGATATTTGCAAGTGTTTAGGTTATCCACCTACCGCTGACGTCGCTGTAGGTTTTCAAGCGCCGATCTCTATTTCCCATCAAGAGATGATTGATGATTTGTGTCAAGGGCGACACGATCCGAATAATGCTGCTTCTACACGCCGCTCTTATTTGCCGTCCACGATGTGGATGCTTGATGATGCCATCCGAAGTAACCTTTGCCCCATTTGACACAGTCAACAACGCCAGGGTAACATACTTTCCGTCCTGTATTACATGTATCGTGGAGCCTGGTTTGATATTGGCCGGATTTACCTTGAGAGCATTCTTAAGACGAAGACCCTTGTGGAGAAACAAAAAACCAAGGTCGGGAGATTATTTTTCCCGAGGCTCATCACACGGTTGCTTTTCAGTATGGGCATTCTCCCACCTCCCAGTCAGACAACTTCCAATTATCCGGTGACTGTTTTGGAGAACTCTACCTGGCGTCAGAGTACTAGCCACATGCTTTCCAGTGCTCGTAGACAACGAACACCGCGACGTCTAGTTTTTTTACCACTGGAAGCTTCTGACTCTTCTACTGCTACACTACCTCCGACTGACCACATTCACGACATCTTATCCAGCCTGCATAGGTTGGAGGTTGGACAACAGCGGTTGGAACACATGCTGAATGTCCTCATGGACATGGTGCGGCGCTAACCATCTTCTCTTTCCACCATTGTCCGAGCATCTTCCACCTCAGGTTGTATTTTTCTATCTTCTGTTTCTTTTCATTGCATTACTTTTCCATACTTCGTCATTTTCACATTGCGGACAATGTTTGGTTTAGGTTGGGGGTGGTGGCATATTTATGCAGTTTGATGATTTGGTACTGGTACAATTAGTTTGAGTCATTTTTTTTATCTGGATTAGTCGAAAGCAACTTTTAACACATTTGTTTTCCACCAATACTAAGCCTTGTGGTAAGATGGATGATAATGCATATGACTAAGACTATTTTTCTGGTTCAAGCACAAATGAGTGGAGAGAAATGAGTAAACAACTTATGAACTTGCATTGATCTCTTGAAATGGATAATTGCTGTCAATGAACACCATTACATGATTTGTGGACTGATTGGATGAATGCTGAGGATGATATTGATCAATGTTTGAGAACAATGTTGTAATTTTACTGGGCCTTTGTTTGAGATCTTCTATATTATGAATTCGAGATTATGAATTCGAGACATAAAAAAAAGAAACAATGATGAAAAAGAAAAAGAAAGAAAGAAAGAAGACAGAGAAAAAAAAGAGAAAAAATTGTTATGTGTATTCGTCATTCGTCAGTAGATAAGTTTTTCTGTGATGAGGCTCTATTAGTTTGTCAATTTGAAAATGTTGATCAATAGAATTCCAAAGCAGGTTTGTGGTAAGACTGGTGGAAGTTCTTGATAGCTAATATACCTATCATTTGATCAATGTTTGTTTATTTGTTTGTCCTTAAATTGACTTTTCTTCTGAGTGCATATCTATTTTCCAACTCCATGACAGAAATTCATAGCCCAAAAATCCTTCTATACCCTGTGAGAATATGGAGTTGATGCTTTTACTTGGATAAATTGTTTGAGGTTATATGCATTATGGATTGTGGTATGAAGGTTTTGGCTTAGCACACACACAAGTGTTGGAAGTTGTGACTATACTAATCTGGATAAGAATTGTGATCTCTTAACTTTTGTTCTAGTATTGTTACTTTCACTCATTTCTCATAACATTTTTACGCTTGAATTACTAGGGACTAGCAATAAGCTGGTTGAGGGTTGTGATAAGTGCCAGAATATACATTCTTAAAGTGCTAAAATACTACCAAAGCAATGCCAAGAAATTGTGCTTAAAAGCTGAATTTTCAAGATTATTGTACTTAAGATCTTCTTGGATGTTTTGAAGGTTAAGAGGCAGTAAGAGCTGTCGAAATGAGATTTAATCTTCAGCAAATTTTTAGAGGACACTTCAAGATTTTCAGGAAGTATTGGTTCACAAAAATATGAGTTCATTTGGGCCTCTAAAGGTTGCCTCGAAGTCAAGTTTGGAAGTTATATCCGAAGCATAATTTCTGTTTGTAGACCAGACCTTTAGCCCATAACTTGAGCGTCTGATGTCCAAATTGAGTGATTCAAAAGCCCATAATTATCTAAACATTTGTAATCTACAATATTGATGAAGGGTTTGAGTACATAATAGGCTTCGTTTAGGCCCAGAATGCAGTTACAAGATTAGTGTGTAATTGGAAGTTGATGTCATTGATGATACCATTTCCATTCAAAGAGTGGACAATCCACCACCAAAATATGGCACTAACTCCTCCACTATGTGCTCATTTTCTCTATAAATAGAGAGGAGTAGGAGCTAGAAGAGAGAGCTTGGAGACAAGAAGGAAGGAGGAGAAGGATTGGAGGCAAAAAGAGGAGAAGGAAAAGAAGAAAACAAGGCTTGTGTTTGTAATTATGTTTTTATGTTTCATGTTTTATTTGGTTATGTATAACTAAACTCTTGTTAGCTAGGGCTTGTCTTGAAGCCCTATGCATGCTTTCAATTTTATAACTTGTGTGGATTTCAATTTCTACAAGCATGATGATTTTGAATTTTCCATATTATGTGAGTTCTAGTATTGTGTTTCTTTGAGTAGCTAACTTTGAAGCATGTATTAGAATTAATTGTTGTAGAACATGGTCAATTGCCTTGTTTAATATGTTCTTTCTTGCAACATATAATTCAGTTGAAAATGAATTATGAAAAATCAATTCTTGAATACCTAAGTACAAATACCATGTATTAGGATTCTTGTGACATTCATATTCTCTTTGCTCTTATTGAATTCTTGATTGTTGATTGATGCAGACGCCATGCTAGATTTCGATTAAGAATACACGTAATGAGGTAGACACCATACACTTTACATGCAATTAAGAGAGAATCATACAACTTGAGTTTGACCATGACCTTGTTGTGAATGTTGTCATCAATATGCTTGTTAAAATTGTCAGTCTATTATTTCTTATAAATTGTTTGAATGTTTTGTGGTGGATTGTGAGTCTTAGCTATTGTTTTCATTAATATCAATTCTTATTCTTGTTCTCAACATCAATTTCTTTGTCTTAATTTTTATCTATTACAAGATTTAACCCCCCCCCTTTTCCCCCTTTTATAATTGTATCAATTATATTCAAGTGTTAGATTATATATCTATTAGCATCACTCCTTGTGGGATCGACTCTTACTTGTTCACTATATATTAATTGTACATTTGTAAGTATATTTTAAATTGTTACTAACGACATGACAGCCAACTTTGATGCTTGAACATTGTCCAAGTCTCTCCATAAAGAGGCTTTTAATGGTTTTGCCCAATTGAGTAAGAAAGTTGGTCTTTTGGCAACCAAATAATTGACGGATCCTCTACTCGTAAAACTTCACATAAAATAACAATAGAAACAGTACATCGACCAAATTGAATGTTCGAGATTGCCCAACTCTCTCCGTGGAGAACCTTTTAACAGTTTTGTCCATTTGGGATCGAAACTTGAGCATTTGGCAACGAAACAATCTACGGAGCCTATACTCGCACAATTTGATATAGCATAACAATAAAAATAGTACACTAATGAACAACGATGCTAGAACATTGTCCAAGTCTTTCCATAAAGAGGCTTTTAACGGTTTTGTCCAATTCAGTACGAAAGTTGGTCTTTTGGGAACCAAATAATTGACGGATCCTCCACTCGAAAAACTTCACATAAAATAACAATAGAAATAGTACATCGACCAAATTGAATGTTCGAAATTGCCCAACTCATTCCGTGGAAAAGTTTTAACGGATTTGTCTATTTGGGATCAAAAGTTGCTCTTATGTCAACGAAACAATCTACAGAGCCTATACTCGTACAATTTGACAAAGCATAACAATAAAAATAGTACACTGGCCAACTTCGATGCTTGAACATTGTGCAACTATCTCCATAGAGAAGCTTTTAACTATTTAGTCCAATTGAGTACGGATGTTGGTCTTTTGGCAACAAAATAATCTACGGAGCCTATACTCGTAAAAATTCATATAAAATAACAATAGAAATAGTACACTGACCAACTTTGAATGTTCGACACTGCCCAACTCTCTCCGTAGAGAAGCTTTTAACGGTTTAGTCCATTTGGTATCCAAAGTTGCTCTTTTGGCAACGAAATAATCTACGGGGCCTATACTCGTAAAATTTGATATAACGTAACAATAAAAAAAGTACACTAACCAAGAACGATGCTAGAACATTGTCCATGTCTTTCCATAAAGAGGCTTTTAACGGTTTTGTCCAATTGAGTACGAATGTTAGTCTTTTGGCAACCTAATAATTGACGGATCCTCTAATCGTAAAACTTCACATAAAATAAAAATAGAAATAGTACACTGACCAACTTTGAATGTTCGACATTGACCAACTCTCTCCGAGGAGAAGCTTTTGACGGTTTTGTCCATTTGGGATCAAAAGTTGCCCTTTTGGCAGCGAAATAATCTACGGAGTCTATACTCGTAAAATTTGATATAACGTAACAATAAAAAAAGTACACTAACCAAGAACGATGCTAGTACATTGTCCAAGTCTTTCCATAAAGAGGCTTTTAACGGTTTTGTCCAATTGAGTACGTATGTTGGTCTTTTGGCAACCTAATAATTGACGGATCCTCTACTCGTAAAACTTCACATAAAATAAAAATAGAAATAGTACACTGACCAACTTTGAATGTTCGACAATGCCCAACTCTCTCCGTGGAGAAGCTTTTGACGGTTTTTTCCATTTCAGAACGAAAGTTGCTCTTTTGGCAACGAAACATTCTACGGAGCATATACTTGCACAATTTGACATAGCATAATAATAAAAATAGTACACTAACAAACAACGATGCTAGAACATTGTCCAAGTCTCTCCACAAAAAAGCTTTTAACGGTTTTGTCCAATAGAGTACGAAAGTTGGTCTTTTGGCAACCAAATAATTGACGGATCCTCTACTCATAAAACTTCACAAAAAATAACAATGGACATAGTACATAGACAATATTGAATGTTCGACAATGCCCAACTCTCTCCGTGGAGAAGCTTTTAAAGGTTTTGTCCATTTGGGATCGAAAGTTGCTCTTTTGGCAACGAAACAATCTACGGAACCCATACTCGCACAATTTGACAAAGCATGACAATAAAAATAGTACACTGGCCAACTTTGATGCTTGAACATTGTCCAAGTCTCTCCATAAAGAGGCTTTTAATGGTTTTGCCCAATTGAGTAAGAAAGTTGGTCTTTTGGCAACCAAATAATTGACGGATCCTCTACTCGTAAAACTTCACATAAAATAACAATAGAAATAGTACATCGATCAAATTGAATGTTCGAGATTGCCCAACTCTCTCTGCGGAGAACCTTTTAACAGATTTGTCCATTTGGGATCGAAACTTGCTCATTTGGCAACAAAACAATCTACGGAGCCTATACTCGCACAATTTGATATAGCATAACAATAAAAATAGTACACTAAGGAACAACGATGCTAGTACATTGTCCAAGTCTCTCCATAAAGAGGCTTTTAACGGTTTTGTCCAATTCAGTACGAAAGTTGGTCTTTTGGCAACCAAATAATTGACGGATCCTCTACTCGTAAAACTTCACATAAAATAACAATAGAAATAGTACATCGACCAAATTGAATGTTCGAAATTGCCCAACTCATTCCGTGGAAAAGTTTTAACGGATTTGTCTATTTGGGATCGAAAGTTGCTCTTATGTCAACAAAACAATCTACAGAGCCTATACTCTTACAATTTGACAAAGCATAACAATAAAAATAGTACACTGTCCAACTTCGATGCTTGAACATTGTGCAACTATCTCCATAGAGAAGCTTTTAACGATTTAGTCCAATTGAGTACGGATGTTGGTCTTTTGGCAACCTAATAACTGACGTATCCTCTACTCATAAAACTTCACATAAAATAAAAATGGAAATAGTACACTGACAAACTTTGAATGTTCGACATTGCCAAAATCTCTCCGTAGAGAAGCTTTTAACGGTTTTGTCCATTTGGGATCCAAAGTTGCTTTTTTGGCAACGAAATAATCTACGGAGCCTATACTCGTAAAATTTGATATAACGTAACAATAAAAATAGTACACTAACCAACAACGATGCTAGAACATTGTCCAAGTCTCTCCATAAAGAGGCTTTTAACGGTTTTGTCCAATAGAGTACGAAAGTTGGTCTTTTGGCAACCAAATAATTGACGGATCCTCTACTCTTAAAAACTTCACAAAAAACAACAATGGATACAGTACATAGACCATATTGAATGTTCGACGGTGCCAAACTCTCTCCGTGGAGAAGTTTTTAAAGGTTTTCTCCATTTGGGATTGAAAGTTGCTCTTTTGGCAACGAAACAATCTACAAAGCCTATACTCATCAAATTTGACAAAGCATAACAATAAAAATAGTCCACTGGGCAACTTCGATGCTTGAACATTGTGCAACTATCTCCATAGAGAAGCTTTTAACGATTTATTCCAATTGAGTACGGATGTTGGTCTTTTGGCAACAAAATCATCTACGGAGCCTATACTCGTAAAACTTCACATAAAATAACAATAGAAATAGTACACTGACCAACTTTGAATGTTCGACATTGCCCAACTCTCTCCGTAGAGAAGCTTTTAACGGTTTTGTCCATTTGGGATCGAAAGTTGCTCTTTTGGCAACGAAATAATCTACGGAGCCCATACTCGTAAAATTTGATATAACGTAACAATAAAAAAAGTACACTAACCAACAACGATGCTAGAACATTGTCCAAGTCTTTCCATAAAGAGGCTTTTAACTGTTTTGTCCAATAGTGTACGAAAGTTGGTCTTTTGGCAACCAAATAATTGACAGATCCTCTACTCGTAAAACTTCACAAACAATAACAATGGACATAGTACATAGACCATATTGAATGTTCCACAGTGCCCAACTCTCTCCGTGGAGAAGCTTTTAAAGGTTTTCTCCATTTGGGATCGAAAGTTGCTCTTATGTCAACGAAACAATCTACAGAGCCTATACTCGTACAATTTGACAAAGCATAATAATAAAAATAGTACACTGGCCAACTTCGATGCTTGAACATTGTGCAACAATCTCCATAGAGAAGCTTTTAACGATTTAGTCCAATTGAGTACGGATGTTGGTCTTTTGGCAACCTAATAACTGACATATCCTCTACCCGTAAAACTTCACATAAAATAAAAATGGAAATAGCACACTGACCAACTTTGAATGTTCGACATTGCCAAACTCTCTCCTTAGAGAAGCTTTTAACGATTTTGTCCATTTGGGATCCAAAGTTGCTTTTTTGGCAACGAAATAATCTACGGAGCCTATACTCGTAAAATTTGATATAACGTAACAATAAAAAAAGTACACTAACCACAACGATGCTTGAACATTGTCCAAGTCTTTCCATAAAAAGGCTTTTAACTATTTTGTCCAATTGAGTACGAATGTTGGTCTTTTGGCAACCTAATAATTGACGGATCCTCTACTCGTAAAACTTCACATAAAATGTGAAACCCAGACCCAAAAAGATTTAAGTTTGAGTCGAATCTCGGATGATCCGTGAGGTACGGAATCATGGAATAATGGTTTTGAGCTTGGTTCAGTAAATGGGTCATAACTTTTAGTATACATGTCCGTTTCGGGCCCGTAATATATCAAATCGAAGCTTGAACCGAGCCGGAAAATAAAATTTAGGAAAACTGGGTTTCTGAAAAACAGAGACCGTCCGGACGCTTAAAACAGCCGTCCGGACGGTTTGTGCAGGAACTGAGGCAGAGAAATTTTTAGAGGAAGTTTTGGTGCTGTGAACAGTAGACCGTCCGGACACCTTAACGAGGCGTCCGGACGGTTAAGCCTGCGAAGTGGGCAGAGAGTGGAGGAAGAGGCAAGCGTCCGGACGGTCACTTGAGGTGTCCGGACGGTTATCGGGAAATCAGTTTTTAAGCTTAGTTTTAGACATTTCTGGGCATTCACCACCTTGGGAGCCCGTCTAGAGAGAGAAAGTGAGAGAGAAGAAGAGAGAGAAGGATATTTTGGCAAGAGATTGACTTGGAGATTGTGGATTGATGATCCTTGAAGCTAAGTAAGGAAGATTCAAGGTTGATTCAAGTGATTTGGTAAGTTTTTCATAGTTTTTGTAAATTCTAGGTTTTTCTAGATTTGCTAGATTCTTGAAGAGTTTAGTGCTATGCTTTAGATATATTGTTTATAGGTTGATTTTGGATGTTTATGTAGATTGGTTTGTGATTTGGAGTAGAGTTGAGCTTGGGTTGAGTTTGGAGGATTTTGGAGAAATTTCTAGAGAGAGAAGGTGAGTAATTTCGAAATTATGGATATAATTGATGTTTATATGAGTTGTTGGTTGTTTATTGATGCTTGTGAGGGTTTGGTTATGCCACATTTTAGGTTGGGCAAACCGGAACCCTAGGAACGGAATTTGGGAAATTGTGGTAATTTACTCGGCACGAGGTAGGGGATTTGCAACCATACTTTCTATCGTTCGTTTTCGATATGTAAAGAGCTTTTCGATTCCTCATTGGTCGTTCCATTTGTGTTTCCGCCTTAATTGCTCCTAAGGGGAAACGAACCCTAATTGTGATTCTTGTTGATTCTTGATGTTGCATGACCCGAGTGTGTGTGTTCCATCTCCTATGGACACGATGTGATTTTCGTTCATGCATCATGGTAGTTATGTATATATATATGTAGGTTGTTCATATATATATTTATTCAGCATGTCATGACATAATGCATTAGAGTTGCATGGGGGACCGGGTATGGACTCGGGAACCTTTAGGTTTCTTGAAAGCTACTTGGGGGGATGACGAGGTGATGAGAGTTACCACTGAGTCATGTGAACTCCAAGTAGGATAACGCACTAAGGGTAAGGTCAAGAGTGACTTGCCTTGTGGGGTGCGGGCGTGATAGGTTCACGCAACCGGATGATCCTAGGAGTGGTTGGTTGTGGTGAGCTTGCTCCCGTGCAATATTTCATTGAGTTGCAATGATATTGTGGTTGTTATGCTCCGAAGGGGTTATCCGGGTAAATGTTGATGTGAATTGTTGAGTATACGTTCATGTGGTAGGAACATATTGATGCATTACTTTCCTTTGGTTCAGCTTATATTGATGTTTACTTCATACCCTACTGAGCTTCTAGCTCACTCCTTTACTTTCTTCCTTCCACAGGAGACACTGGTACAGGTACTGGTGCTGCGGATCGGTGAGCAGGTCGTGTCATGGATGGCCCTGGATAGAATAGGGTGCTAGAGATATACTCTATGCATGTGGGTGTATGTAGTATATCTATGTTGAGAGAATATAACCATTTTGCACGATGGTGCTTGTAGGTGGATGTAGATGTTGATAAAAGGTTATATTTGATGTGTTATAAATCTGTGTGTTGATTTCTATGTGATGCCATCAGTTTGTGCATGCTGGTAGTGGATGGCCTGAGGCCTAAGTTCGGGATTGCATGTGGTTGAGGCCCGAGGCCTATGTTTGCTAGGTTGCTAGTGTGATGTTGTTGTTGCTGCGTTTCTGATGTAGGTGGGCACTCTCCGATATACGGGGAGGTGCCGCCGGATTTCCGGTTGATCCCGGATGTTCACACTAATGACCTAGGAAGGGTGCGGAGAGAGCACCCAGTCGCGTTTCCGAAAATGGGGCGTGACAATTTGGTATCGGAGCGAGGTTTACGGCTCTTTATAGGATCTGGGGTGTTGGGTCCTAGTTGTAGAGTAGTATATTCAGGCCATGTCACGACTGCTACTGATCCGGTATGTTTTCTTTTCCCCTTAAATCCTCGTTTGAGTAGTGGGTTAAATGGTATTGTTTGTTTGCCATGCAGATGAATACCCGTAGAACTACCAGGTCCGAGAGTGGGACTGTAGTACCTCGTGGCAGAGGCCGACGGGGAGTTGGTAGGGGCCGAGGTAGAGGCCGTAGTGTTCGGGTGGAACGTGTCACAAGAGGCACTCCTAGCACTGAGGATTCGATTCCGAATGTGGATCCGGAGTTGAGAGAGGAAGAGATAGTTCAAGAGGGACTACCGATGGAGAGTGATGATCAGCAGGCATCACCTGAGGTGCAGGTTGCTCCTGTTACTACAGGGGGGCAACCAGTGACGATGGAGAGTCTTACTAGTTTTATGATGAGTATGGTGCAGACACAGGCGCAGACCATAGCTCAGGCAGTGGCTCGGGCGATGGGTGCTACTGGCACTCGTGCTGAGGGAGTTGTACCAGAGGCTACAACTGAGGTAGCAGCAGTACCTAGAGCTGGGAGAGGGATGTATGAGGTGGACCAATTGAGGAGGACTACTCCTCCAACATTTTCTGGAGATGGAACGGGTGTGGGGGCGGAGGAGTGGTTCAACCAGCTGAGTATGAGGATGGACACTCTTGAGATACCCGATGAGAGACGGGTGAAGTTTGTGTTCTACTACTTGAGTGGTGCGGCCTATGAATGGTGGATGTCCATGGGTCAGAGACGGAATGAGCTGACTTGGACTTCGTTTGAGCAGTTGTTTATGCAGAAGTTTGTGCCAAGGCCTCTGCAAACGGAGAAGGCAAAACAGTTTCTAGATTTGTTGCAGACATCAGAGATGACGGTGTCTCAGTACACCAAGCAGTTTGAGGAGTTATACCGGTATGGGAAGGAGTTTGCTCCAACCGATGTGAAGAAGGCAGTGAGGTACCAAGATGGGTTGCTTCCCAGCCTTGGTAGAATGGTGATGGCCACTAGGGTGGTGTCATATCAGGACACGGTGGAGATGGCTCTTGATTTTGAGTTGAGTGAGAAAAGTGAAGCTCAGAGGAAGCGTCCAGTGAGTGAGGGTAGTAGTGGTGGTGGTAGTAGCCACAAGAAACCGAGAACGGATTTTCGTCAACAGAGAGGGGACCGAGGCAAGGGTCCTAGGCTACCATGGGGTAAGATGACATGCTTCAAGTGTGGGAAAGAGGGGCACAAGGCAAGTGAGTGCAAGCTTTCTGGGTTTAAGTGCTTTGGGTGTGGCAAGTTGGGTCACAGAAAGAGCGAGTGTCCAGAGGGCAACCAGAGAGCCCAGCAGCAGAGCGTACCGGGAGTACCGCCTCCGGCTCTTCCTTCCAATGTTCCAATGGGAGGAAGGGGGCGGGGTGGGACTCGTCAGCCACAGCAGCAGCAGAATGCACTGGTAGAGCGGCGTGTCTATGCATTGGGTCATCAGGAGGCACAGGAGCATCCAAACTTCATTGGAGGTACCTTCTTGATTTCTAATTGTTGGGCAAGGGTCTTGTTTGACTCGGGGGCTACCTCATCTTTCATTACTAGTTCGTTAGCACACGCACTAGAGGTGGAGATTTCGCCAATAAGACGAATGTTCACGGTATCCTCAACATTCAGATACTTTACCACATTGGAGGGGGTAGTGTTCGGTTGTGAGTGTCGTTTTGGAGAAATATCTCTGAAAGCCGACTTGTATGTATTAGATTTCCAGGATTTTGATGTGATTCTTGGAGTTGATTGGTTGACGAAGCACCAAGGGTTGCTTGACTTCTGGGAGAGGAAGATTACTCTTAGAGTACCCGAGGGAGGAGTGATTCAGTTGAGGGGATCGAAGGGGATTCCATGCCCACATTTCATGGATAATCCTTCGTACCAAGATTGTAGAGTCGCAAGTTTGGTGACTTCGGCTCCTAAGGGAGAGGTAGCTACCATGATTAGGGTAGTGGAAGAATTTATGGATGTATTTCCGGAGGAGTTGCCGGGATTACCTCCGAAGAGGGAGATTGACTTTGCTATCGAGTTACATCCGAACGTCAAACCGATTTCGATTCCGCCGTATCGGATGGCTCTAGCAGAGTTGAAGGAGTTGAGTTCTCAATTAGAGGAGTTGCTAGACTTGGGATTCATCAGACCGAGTGTGTCCCCGTGGGGAGCACCGGTGTTGTTCGTCAAGAAGAAGGACGGAAGTTTGAGGATGTGTATTGATTATAGGCAGTTGAATAAGGTTACAGTGAGGAATAAGTATCCGTTGCCTAGGATCAATGATTTGTTTGACCAATTGAGAGGTGCTAGACATTTCTCTAAGATTGACTTGAGGTCGGGTTATCATCAGTTGAGGATTAAGGATGAGGATATCCAGAAAAAAGCGTTTAGAATTCGTTATGGGCATTATGAGTTTCTTGTGATGCTGTTTGGGTTGACAAATGCCCCAGCGGTGTTTATGGACCTAATGCAAAGGGTTCTTAGACCGTTTCTGAATAACTTTGTGGTGGTGTTTATAGATGATATATTGATCTATTCTCCTACGGAGGAAGAGCATGAGGAACACTTGAGAGTGGTTTTACAGACGTTGAGGGAGAATCAACTGTATGCTAAATTGAGTAAGTGTGAATTTTGGGCCACGGAAGTAAAGTTCCTAGGCCATGTGATCACTCAAGAAGGCATAGCGGTTGACTACTCCAAAGTTGAGTCGGTTTTAAATTGGGAGAGACCAAAGAATGTGACAGAGATCCGGAGTTTTCTAGGATTGGCGGGTTACTACGGGAGATTTATTGAGGATTTTTCGAGAGTTGCTTCGCCGATGACGCAGCTCACGAAGAAGGGCACACCGTTTGTATGGACAGACGAATGTGAGACCGCATTTGAAGAGTTGAAGAAGAGGTTGACAACACCTCCAGTGTTTGTAGTTCCGGAGAGGAATGTTGGCTATCAGGTGTATTGTGATGCATCTGGAGTCGGGTTGGGTTGTGTGTTGATGCAGCAGGGCCGAGTGAAAGAGTATGGTTCGAGGTTGCTAAAGACACATGAGAGGAACTATCCAGTGCATGATCTGGAGTTGGCGGCAGTAGTATTTGCTCTTAAGCAATGGAGGTACTATATCTACGGAGAGACGTTTGAGGTGTTCTCGGATCACAAAAGCCTTAAGTACCAATTCACCCAAAAGGAGTTGAACTTACGGCAAAGGCGGTGGATGGAGTACTTAGAGGATTTTGATTTTAATTTGCAATACCATCCTGGTAAAGCAAATGTGGTTGCGGATGCATTGAGTAGGAAGCAGAGAGTTGCTAGCCTATTCATGCATGAGTGGAAAATTGTGGAGACAATCAATGAGTTTGGATTGGAGTTGAGGAGTCAAGAGGAAAAGGTGCATTTGTGTTCTATGACTTCGAGACCTATGATGGTTCAGAAGGTTATAGATGCACAAAACGGAGATCATGCATTTGATGTGATTGATGAGAATCTTGGATGGGTTCGAGGGAATGATGATGGAGTACGATATGCGGGAAGGTTAGTAGTTCCCGAAGATGATGAGCTGAGACAAGAGATTCTAAAGGAAACACATCACTCTTGGTTTGCCATGCATCCAGGGGGTACGAAGATGTATAGAGATTTGAGGCAGAGTTTCTGGTGGAAGGGCATGAAAGCCGATGTTGCTAGATTTGTGACGAAGTGTCTTACTTGTCAACAAGTGAAGGCAGAGCACCAGAGACCAGCTGGATTGTTGCAACCCTTACCGGTAGCACAATGGAAGTGGGAGAAGATCACGATGGACTTTGTGACGGCATTGCCAATGACTCAGAGACGGCATGACACGGTTTGGGTGATAGTGGATAGATTGACCAAGTCTGCACACTTCTTACCCATGAACAAGACGGATTCGTTGGAGAGCTTGAGTACGATGTATGTCAAGGAGATTGTGAGACTTCATGGAATTCCATTATCTATTGTGTCGAACCGAGACCCGCGGTTCACAGGTAGATTCTGGAGTAGTTTACAGGAGGCATTGGGAACGAAATTGGATTTCTCTACAGCATATCATCCTCAGAGTGATGGACAGAGTGAGAGAACCATACAGGTCTTGGAGGATATGCTACGGGCATGTGTAGTTG
Source organism: Euonymus europaeus (assembly GCA_963580455.1). Taxonomy (NCBI): domain Eukaryota; kingdom Viridiplantae; phylum Streptophyta; class Magnoliopsida; order Celastrales; family Celastraceae; genus Euonymus; species Euonymus europaeus. The sequence continues at coordinate 13,630,680 of OY756965.1, forward strand.
ATTTTGGAGGAAGTTGGGATCGGTACTTACATTTGGCGGAGTTTGTGTATAACAACTCTTTCCAAAGTAGTATCGGAATGGCACCTTACGAGGCGCTCTACGGGAGGCCTTGTAGGTCGCCTTTGTGTTGGGCAGAGGTTGGTGAGAAAGTTGTGTCAGGACCGGAGATGGTCAAAGAAGCACGAGAGAGAGTTGATGAAATACGGAAGTGGTTGATCACAGCACAGAGCCGACAGAAGTCTTATGCTGACCGGAGGAGGAGACCTTTGGAGTTCGCTGTAGGCGATAAGGTTTTCTTGAAGGTTAGTCCGAGACGAGGGATTCAGAGATATAGCAAGCATGGGAAGTTGGCACCGAGGTTTGTGGGGCCATTTGAGATTTTGGAAACAGTTGGACCGGTGGCGTACCGTTTGGCACTTCCACCGAAGTTTGAGTAGGTTCACAATGTATTCCATGTATCTATGCTTCGAAAATATGAGCCGGATTCGTCGAATGTGATAGATTGGACTACGTTGGAAGTTGAGGAAGATGGGAGCTACACTCTTCAACCGGTGAAGATTCTAGACCGACAAAACAAAGTGACGAGATCGAGTGTGATCCCATTAGTAAAAGTGATGTGGATGTATCATGGAGTTGAAGAAGCAACTTGGGAGTTGGAATTCAAAATGAAGGAAAAGTATCCAGAGTTGTTTGATGATTCAGGTATGTCTGTAATTAAATTTCGAGACGAAATTTCTTTAAGGGGGGAAGGATGTGAAACCCCGACCCAAAAAGATCTAAGTTTGAGTCGAATCTCGGATGATCCGTGAGGTACGAAATCATGGAATAATGGTTTTGAGCTTGGTTCAGTAAATGGGTCATAACTTTTAGTATACATGTCCGTTTCGGGCCCGTAATATATCAAATCGAAGCTTGAACCGAGCCGGAAAATAAAATTTAGGAAAACTAGGTTTCTGAAAAACAGAGATCGTCCGGACGCTTAAAACAACCGTCCGGACGGTTTGTGCAGGAACTGAGGCAGAGAAATTTTTAGAGGAAGTTTTGGTGCTGTGAACAGTAGACCGTCCAGACACCTTAACGAGGCGTCCGGACGGTTAAGCCTGCGAAGTGGGCAGAGAGTGGAGGAAGAGGCAAGCGTCCGGACGGTCACTTGAGGCGTCCGGACGGTTATCGGGAAATCAGTTTTTAAGCTTAGTTTTAGACATTTCTGGGCATTCACCACCTTGGGAGCCCATCTAGAGCGAGAAAGTGAGAGAGAAGAAGAGAGAGAAGGAGATTTTGGCAAGAGATTGACTTGGAGATTGTGGATTGATGATCCTTGAAGCTAAGTAAGGAAGATTCAAGGTTGATTCAAGTGATTTGGTAAGTTTTTCATAGTTTTTGTAAATTCTAGGTTTTTCTAGATTTGCTAGATTCTTGAAGAGTTGAGTGCTATGCTTTAGATATATTGTTTATAGGTTGATTTTGGATGTTTATGTAGATTGGTTTGTGATTTGGAGTAGAGTTGAGCTTGGGTTGAGTTTGGAGGATTTTGGAGAAATTTCTAGAGAGAGAAGGTGAGTAATTTCGAAATTATGGATATAATTGATGTTTATATGAGTTGTTGGTTATTTATTGATGCTTGTGAGGGTTCGGTTATGCCACATTGTAGGTTGGGCAAACCGGAACCCTAGGAACGGAATTTGGGAAATTGTGGTAATTTACTCGGCACGAGGTAGGGGATTTCCAACCATACTTTCAATCGTTCGTTTTCGATATGTAAAGAGCTTTTCGATTCCTCATTGGTCGTTCCATTTGTGTTTCCGCCTTAATTGCTCCTAAGGGGAAGCGAACCCTAATTGTGATTCTTGTTGATTCTTGATGTTGCATGACCCGAGTGTGTGTGTTCCATCTCCTATGGACACGATGTGATTTCCGTTCATGCATCATGGTAGTTATGTATATATATATGTAGGTTGTTCATATATATATATCTATTCAGCATGTCATGACATAATGCATTAGAGTTGCATGGGGAACCGGGTATGGACTCGGGAACCTTTAGGTTTCCTGAAAGCTACTTGGGGGGATGGCGAGGCGATGAGAGTTACCACTGAGTCATGTGAACTCCAAGTAGGATAATGCACTAGGGGTAAGGTCAAGAGTGACTTGCCTTGTGGGGTGCGAGCGTGATAGGTTCACACAACCGGATGATCCTAGGAGTGGTTGGTTGTGGTGAGCTTGCTCCCGTGCAATATTTCATTGAGTTGCAATGATATTGTGGTTGTTATGCTCCGAAGGGGTTATCCAGGTAAATGTTGATGTGAATTGTTGAGTATACGTTCATGTGGTAGGAACATATTGATGCATTACTTTCCTTTGGTTCAGTTTATATTGATGTTTACTTCATACCCTACTGAGCTTCTAGCTCACTCCTTTACTTTCTTCCTTCCACAGGAGACACTGGTATAGGTACTGGTGCTGCGGATCGGTGAGCAGGTCGTGTCATGGATGGCCCTGGATAGAATAGGGTGCTAGAGATATACTCTATGCATGTGGGTGTATGTAGTATATCTATGTTGAGAGAATATAACCATTTGGCACGGTGGTGCTTGTAGGTGGATGTAGATGTTGGTATATGGTTATATTTGATGTGTTATAAATCTGTGTGTTGATTTATATGTGATGCCATCAGTTTGTGCATGCTGGTAGTGGATGGCCTGAGGCCTAGGGTCAGGATTGCATGTGGTTGAGGCCCGAGGCCTATGTTTGCTAGGTTACTAGTGTGATGTTGTTGTTGCTGCGTTTCTGATGCAGGTGGGCACTCTCCGATATACGGGGAGGTGCCGCCGGATTTCCGGTTGATCCCGGATGTTCACACTAGTGACCTAGGAAGGGTGCGGAGAGAGCACCCAATCGCGTTTCCAGAAACGGGGCGTGACATAAAATAACAGTAGAAATAGTACATCGACCAAATTGAATATTCGACATTTCCCAACTCTCTCGGTGGAGATGCTTTTAAAGGTTTTGTCCATTTGGGATCGAAAGTTGATCTTTTGGCAACGAAACAATCTACGGAGCCTATACTCGCACAATTTGACATAGCATGACAATAAAAATAGTACACTGGCCAACTTCGATGCTTGAACATTGTCCAAGTCTCTCCATAAAGAGGCTTTTAATGGGTTTGTCCAATTGAGTAAGAAAGTTGGTCTTTTGGCAACCAAATAATTGACAGATCCTCTACTCATAAAACTTCACATAAAATAACAATAAAAATAGTACATCGACCAAATTGAATGTTCCACAGTGCCCAACTCTCTCCGTGGAGAAGCTTTTAAAGGTTTTCTCCATTTGGGATGGAAAGTTGCCCTTATGTCAACGAAACAATCTACAGAGCCCATACTCGTAAAATTTGATATAACGTAACAATAAAAAAAGTACACAAACCAACAACGATGCTAGAACATTGTCCAAGTCTTTCCATAAAGAGGCTTTTAACGGTTTTGTCCAATTGAGTACGAATGAGCAAATTAAATTATCGAAATTGCCCAACTCCTTCCGTGGAAAAGCTTTTAACAGTTTTGTCCATTTGGGATCGAAAGTTGCTCTTCTGGCCACGAAACAATCTACGGAGCCTATACTCGTAAAATTTGACAAATCAAAACAATAAAAATAGTACACTGGCCAACTTCGATGCTTGAACATTGTGCAACAATCTCCATAGAGAAGCATTTAACGATTTAGTCCAATTGAGTACGGATGTTGGTCATTTGGCAACCTAATAACTGACGTATCCTCTACTCGTAAAACTTCACATAAAATAAAAATGGAAATAGCACACTGACCAACTTTGAATGTTCGACATTGCCCAACTCTCTCCGTAGAGAAGCTTTTAACGGTTTTGTCCATTTGGGATCGAAAGTTGTTCTTTTGGCAACGAAATAATCTACGGAGCCCATACTCGTAAAATTTGATATAACGTAACAATAAAAAAAGTACACTAACCAACAACGATGTTAGAACATTGTCCAAGTCTTTCCATAAAGAGCCTTTTAACGGTTTTGTCCAATAGTATACGAAAGATGGTCTTTTGGCAACCAAATAATTGACAGATCCTCTACTCGTAAAACTTCACAAACAATAACAATGGACATAGTACATAGACCATATTGAATGTTCCACAGTGCCCAACTCTCTCCGTGGAGAAGCTTTTAAAGGTTTTCTCCATTTGGGATCGAAAGTTGCTCTTTTGGCAACGAAACAATCTACGGAGCCTATACTCGTAAAATTTGACAAAGCATAACAATAAAAATAATACACTGGCCAACTTCGATGCTTGAACATTGTGCAACTATCTCCATAAAGAGGCTTTTAACGATTTAGTCCAATTGAGTACGGATGTTCGCCTTTTGGCAACAAAAAAATCTACGGATCCTCTACTCATAAAACTTCACATAAAATAACAATAGAAATAGTACACTGACCAACTTTGAATGTTCAACATTGCCCTACTCTCTCCGTAGAGAAGCTTTTAACTGTTTTGTCCATTTGGAATCCAAAGTTGCTCTTTTGGCAACGACATAATCTACGTAGCCTATACTCGTAAAATTTGATATAACGTAACAATAAAAAAAGTACACTAACCAACAACGGTGCTAGAACATTGTTCAAGTATTTCCATAAAGAGGCTTTTAACGGTTTTGTCCAATTGAGTACGAATGTTAGTCTTTTGGCAACCTAATAATTGACGGATCCTCTACTCGTAAAACTTCACATAAAATAAAAATAGATATAGTACACTGACCAGCTTTTAATGGTTTTGTCCAATTGAGTACGAATGTTGGTCTTTTGGCAACCTAATAATTGACGTATCCTCTACTCGTAAAATTTCACATAAAATAAAAATAAAAATAGTACACTGACCAACTTTGAATGTTCGACAATGCCCAACTCTCTCCATGAAGAAGCTTTTGACGGTTTTTTCCATTTCGGAACGAAAGTTGCTCTTTTAGCAACGAAACATTCTACGGAGCCTATACTTGCACAATTTGACATAGCATAATAATAAAAATAGTACACTGACAAACAACGATGGTAGAACATTGTCCAAGTCTCTCCATAAAGAGGCTTTTAACGGTTTTGTACAATAGAGTACAAAAGTTGGTCTTTTGGCAACCAAATAATTGACGGATCCTCTACTCGTAAAACTTCACAAAAAATAACATTGGACATAGTACATAGACCATATTGAATGTTCGACAGTGCCCAAGTCTCTCCGTGGAGAAGCTTTTAAAGATTTTCTCCATTTGGGATCGAGAATTGCTCTTTTGGCATCGAAACAATCTACGAAGCCTATACTCATAAAATATTACAAAGCATAACAATAAAAATAGTACACTGGACAACTTCGATGCTTGAACATTGCGCAACTATCTCGATAGAGAAGCTTTTAAAGATTTAGTCCAATTGAGTACGGATGTTGGTCTTTCGGCAACCTAATAATTGACGTATCCTCTACTCATAAAACTTCACATAAAATAAAAATAGAAATAGTACACTGACCAACTTTAAATGTTCGACATTGCCAAACTCTCTCCGTAGAGAAGCTTTTAATGGTTTTCTCCATTTGGGATCCAAAGTTGCTCCTTTGGCAACGAAATAATCTACGGAGCCTATACACGTAAAATTTGATATAACGTAACAATAAAAAAAGTACACTAACCAACAACGATGCTAGAACATTCTCCAAGTCTTTCCGTAAAGAGGCTTTTAACTGTTTTGTTCAATTGAGTACGAATGTTGGTCTTTTGGCAACCTAATAATTGACGGATACTCTACTCGTAAAACTTCACATCAAATAAAAATAAAAAATAGTACACTGACCAACTTTAAATGTTCGACATTGCCCAACTCACTCCGTGGAGAAGCTTTTGACGGTTTTGTCCATTTCGGAAGGAAAGTTTCTCTTTTCGCAACGAAACGATCCACGGAACCTGTACTCGCACAATTTTCCATTACATAACAATAAAAATAGTACACTTACCAACAACAATGCTAGAACACTGTCCAAGTCTTTCCATAAAGAGGTTTTTAAAGGTTTTGTTCAATTGAGTACGAATGTTGGTCTTTTGGCAGCCTAATAATTGACGGATCCTCTACTCGTAAAACTTCACATAAAATAACAATAGAAGTAGTACATCGACCAAATTGAATGTTCGACATTGCCCAAGTCTTTCTGTGGAGAAGCTTTTAAAGGTTTTGTCCATCTGGGGTCGAAAGTTGCTCTTTTGGCAACGAAACAATCTACAGAGCCTATACTCGTAAAATTTGACAAAGAATAACAATAAAAATAGTACACTAGCCAACTTTGATGGTTGAACATTGTTCAACTATCTCCATAAAGAAGCTTTTAACGATTTAGTCCAATTGAGTACGGATGTTGGTCTTTTGGCAACCTAATAATTGACGTATCCTCTACTCGTAAAACATCACATAAAATAAAAATTGACATATTAGACTAACCAACTTTGAATGTTTGAGATTGCCCAACTCTCTCCGTAGAGAAGCTTTTAATGGTTTTCTCCATTTGGGATCCAAAGTTGCTCTTTTGGCAACGAAATAATCTACGGAGCCTATGCTCTTAAAATTTGATATAACGTAACAATAAAAAAAGTACACTAACCAACAACGATGCTAGAACATTCTCCAAGTCTTTCCATAAAGAGGCTTTTAACTGTTTTGTTCAATTGATTACGAATGTTGGTCTTTTGGCAACCTAATAATTGACGGATCCTCTACTCGTAAAACTTCACATAAAATAACAATAGAAGTAGTACATCGACCAAATTGAATGTTCGACATTGCCCAACTCTTTCTATGGAGAAGCTTTTAAAGGTTTTGTCCATCTGGGGTCGAAAGTTGCTCTTTTGGCAACGAAACAATCTACAGAGCCTATACTCGTAAAATTTGACAAAGAATAACAATAAAAATCACAATAGAAATAGTACATCGACCAAATTTGAATGTTCGACATTGCCCAACTCTCTCCGTAGAGAAGCTTTTAACGGTTTTGTCTATTTGGGATCGAAAGTTGCTCTTTTGGCAACAAAACAATCTACGGAGCCTATACTCACGCAATTTGCTATAGCATAATAATAAAAATAGTACACTAACCAACAACAATGCTAGAACATTCTCCAAGTCTCTCCATAAAGAGGCTTTTAACGGTTTTGTCCAATTGAGTACGAAATTTGGTCTTTTGGCAACAAAATAATTGACGGATCCTCTACTCGTAAAACTTCACATAAAATAATAATAGAAGTAGTACATCGACCAAATTGAATGTTCGACATTGCCCAAGTCTTTCTGTGGAGAAGCTTTTAAAGGTTTTGTCCATCTGGGGTCGAAAGTTGCTCTTTTGGCAACGAAACAATCTACGGAGCCTATACTCGTAAAATTTGACAAAGAATAACAATAAAAATAGTACATTGGCCAACTTCGATGCTTGAACATTGTGCAACTATCTCCATAGAGAGGCTTTTAACGATTTAGTCCAATTGAGTACGGATGTTGGTCTTTTGGCAACCTAATAATTGACGTATCCTCTACTCGTAAAACATCACATAAAATAAAAATTGACATATTACACTAACCAACCTTGAATGTTTGAGATTGCCCAACTCTCTCCGTAGAGAAGCTTTTAATGGTTTTCTCCATTTGGGATCCAAAGTTGCTCTTTTGGCAACGAAATAATCTACGGAGCCTATGCTCGTAAAATTTGATATAACGTAACAATAAAAAAAGTACACTAACCAACAACGATGCTAGAACATTCTCCAAGTCTTTCCATAAAGAGGCTTTTAACTGTTTTGTTCAATTGATTACGAATGTTGGTCTTTTGGCAACCTAATAATTGACGGATCCTCTACTCGTAAAACTTCACATAAAATAACAATAGAAGTAGTACATCGACCAAATTGAATGTTCGACATTGCCCAACTCTTTCTGTGGAGAAGCTTTTAAAGGTTTTGTCCATCTGGGGTCGAAAGTTGCTCTTTTGGCAACGAAACAATCTACAGAGCCTATACTCGTAAAATTTGACAAAGAATAACAATAAAAATCACAATAGAAATAGTACATCGACCAAATTTGAATGTTCGACATTGCCCAACTCTCTCCGTAGAGAAGCTTTTAACGGTTTTGTCTATTTGGGATCGAAAGTTGCTCTTTTGGCAACAAAACAATCTACGGAGCCTATACTCACGCAATTTGCTATAGCATAATAATAAAAATAGTACACTAACCAACAACAATGCTAGAACATTCTCCAAGTCTCTCCATAAAGAGGCTTTTAACGGTTTTGTCCAATTGAGTACGAAATTTGGTCTTTTGGCAACAAAATAATTGACGGATCCTCTACTCGTAAAACATCACATAAAATAATAATAGAAATAGTGCATCGAGCAAATTAAATTATCGAAATTGCCCAACTCCTTCCGTGGAAAAGCTTTTAACAGTTTTGTCCATTTGGGATCGAAAGTTGCTCTTCCGGCAACGAAACAATCTACGGAGCCTATACTCGTAAAATTTGACAAAGCAAAACAATAAAAATAGTACATTGGCCAACTTCGATGCTTGAACATTGTGCAACTATCTCCATAGAGAGGCTTTTAACGATTTAGTCCAATTGAGTACGGATGTTGGTCTTTTGGCAACCTAATAATTGACGTATCCTCTACTCGTAAAACATCACATAAAATAAAAATTGACATATTACACTAACCAACTTTGAATGTTTGAGATTGCCCAACTCTCTCCGTAGAGAAGCTTTTAATGGTTTTCTCCATTTGGGATCCAAAGTTGCTCTTTTGGCAACGAAATAATCTACGGAGCCTATGCTCGTAAAATTTGATATAACGTAACAATAAAAAAAGTACACTAACCAACAACGATGCTAGAACATTCTCCAAGTCTTTCCATAAAGAGGCTTTTAACTGTTTTGTTCAATTGATTACGAATGTTGGTCTTTTGGCAACCTAATAATTGACGGATCCTCTACTCGTAAAACTTCACATAAAATAACAATAGAAGTAGTACATCGACCAAATTGAATGTTCGACATTGCCCAACTCTTTCTGTGGAGAAGCTTTTAAAGGTTTTGTCCATCTGGGGTCGAAAGTTGCTCTTTTGGCAACGAAACAATCTACAGAGCCTATACTCGTAAAATTTGACAAAGAATAACAATAAAAATCACAATAGAAATAGTACATCGACCAAATTTGAATGTTCGACATTGCCCAACTCTCTCCGTAGAGAAGCTTTTAACGGTTTTGTCTATTTGAGATCGAAAGTTGCTCTTTTTGCAACAAAACAATCTACGGAGCCTATACTCACGCAATTTGCTATAGCATAATAATAAAAATAGTACACTAACCAACAACAATGCTAGAACATTCTCCAAGTCTCTCCATAAAGAGGCTTTTAACGGTTTTGTCCAATTGAGTACGAAATTTGGTCTTTTGGCAACAAAATAATTGACGGATCCTCTACTCGTAAAACATCACATAAAATAATAATAGAAATAGTGCATCGAGCAAATTAAATTATCGAAATTGCCCAACTCCTTCCGTGGAAAAGCTTTTAACAGTTTTGTCCATTTGGGATCGAAAGTTGCTCTTCCGGCAACGAAACAATCTACGGAGCCTATACTCGTAAAATTTGACAAAGCAAAACAATAAAAATAGTACATTGGCCAACTTCGATGCTTGAACATTGTGCAACTATCTCCATAGAGAGGCTTTTAACGATTTAGTCCAATTGAGTACGGATGTTGGTCTTTTGGCAACCTAATAATTGACGTATCCTATACTCACAAAACTTCACATAAAATAACAATAGAAATAGTACACTGACCAACTTTGAATGTTCGACATTGCCCAACTCTCTCCGTAGAGAAGCTTTTAACGGTTTTGTCCATTTGAGATCGAAGGTTGCTCTTTTGGCAACGAAATAATCTACGGAGCCTATACTCATAAAATTTGATATAACGTAACAATAAGAAAAGTACACTAACCAACAACGATGCTAGAACATTGTCCAAGTCTTTCCATAAAGAGGCTTTTAACTGTTTTGTTCAATTGAGTACGAATGTTGGTCTTTTGGCAACCTAATAATTGATGGATCCTCTACTCGTAAAACTTCACATAAAATAACAATAGAAGTAGTACATCGACCAAATTGAATGTTCGGCATTGCCAACTCTTTCTTTGGAGAAGCTTTTAAAGGTTTTGTCCATCTGGGATCGAAAGTTGCTCTTTTGGCAACGAAACAATCTACGGAGCTTATACTCGTAAAATTTGACAAAGAATAAAAATAAAAATGGTACACTGGCCAGCTTTGATGGTTGAACATTGTTAGTCTATCTCCATAAAGAAGCTTTTAACGATTTAGTCCAATTGAGTACGGATGTTGGTCTTTTGGCAACCTAATAATTGACGTATCCTCTACTCGTAAAACATTACATAAAATAAAAATTGAAATAGTACACTGACCAACTTTGAATGTTTGAGATTGCCCAACTCTCTCCGTAGAGAAGCTTTTAATGGTTTTCTCCATTTGGGATCCAAAGTTGCTCTTTTGGCAGCGAAATAATCTACGGAGCCTATGCTCGTAAAATTTGATATAACGTAACAATAAAAAAAGGACACTAACCAACAACGATGCTAGAACATTGTCCAAGTCTTTCCATAAAGAGGCTTTTAACGGTTTGTCCAATTGAGTACGAATGTTGGTCTTTTGGCAACCTAATAATTGACGGATCCTCTACTCGTAAAACTGCACATAAAATAAAAATAGAAATAGTACACCGACCAACTTTGAATGTTCGACGTTGCCCAACTCTCTCCGTGGAGAAGCTTTTGACGGTTTTGTCCATTTGGGAAGGAAAGTTGCTCTTTTGGCAACGAAACGATCTACGGAGCCTATACTCGCACAATTTGACATAGCATAACAATAAAAATAGTACACTTACCAACAACGATGCTTGAACATTGTCCAAGTGTCTCCATAAAGAGGCTTTTAATGGTTTTGTCCAATTGAGTACGAAAGTTGGTCTTTTGGCAACCAAATAATTAACGGATCCTATACTCGTAAAACTTCACATAAAATAATAAAAGAAATAGTACACCGACAAAATTGAATGTTCAAAATTGCCCAACTCCCTCCGTGGAAAAGCTTTTAACGATTTTGTCCATTTGAGATCAAAAGTTGCCCATTTCGCAATGAAACAATCTACGTAGCCCATACTTGCACAATTTGACATAGCATAACGAAAAAAATGATACACTAACAAACAACGATGCTAGAACATTGTCCAAGTCTCCCCATAAAGAGGCTTTTAACGGTTTTGTCCAATTGAGTACAAAAGTTGGTCATTTGGCAACCAAATAATTGACAGATCCTCTACTCGTAAAGCTTCACATAAAATAACAATAGAAATAGTACATCGGCCAAATTGAATGGTCGAAATTGCCCAACTCCCTCCGTGGAAAAGCTTTTTATGGTTTTGTCCATTTGGGATCGAAATTTGCTCTTTTGGCAACGAAACAATCTACGGAGCCTATACCCGTAAAATTTGATATAACGTAACAATAAAAAAAGTACACTAACCAAAAATGATGCTAGAACATTGTCCAAGTCTTTCCATAAAGAGGCTTTTAACGGTTTTGTTCAATTGAGTACAAATGTTGGTATTTTGGCGACCAAATAATTGACGGATCCTCTACTCGTAAAAGTTCACATAAAATCACAATAGAAATAGTACATCGACCAAATTTGAATGTTCGACATTGCCCAACTCTCTCCGTAGAGAAGCTTTTAACGTTTTTGTCTATTTGGGATCCAAAGTTGCTCTTTTGGCAACAAAACAATCTACGGGGACTATACTCGCACAATTTGACATAGTATAATAATAAAAATAGTACACTAACCAACAACGATGCTAGAACATTGTCCAAGTCTCTCCATAAAGTGGCTTTTAACGATTTTGTCCAATTGAGTACGAAAGTTGGTCTTTTGGCAACCAAATAATTGACGGATCCTCTACTCGTAAAACTTCACATAAAATAACAATAGAATTAGTACATCAACCAAATTAAATGATCAAAATTGCCCAACTCTGTCCGTGGAAAAGCTTTTAACGGTTTTGTCCATTTGGGATCGAAAGTTGCTCTTCTGGCAACGAAACAATCTACGGAGCCTATACTCGTAAAATTTGACAAAGCATAACAATAAAAATAGTACATTGGCCAACTTCGATGCTTGAACATTGTGCAACTATCTCTATAGAGAAGCTTTTAACGATTTAGTCCAATTGGGTACGGATGTTGGTCTTTGGGCAACCTAATAATTGACGGATCCTCTACTCGTAAAACTTCACATAAAATAAAAATAGAAATAGTACACCGGCCAACTTTGAATGTTCGACGTTCCCCAACTCTCTCCGTGGAGAAGCTTTTCACGGTTTTGTCCATTTTGGAAGGAAAGTTTCTCTTTTGGCAACGAAACGAAATACGGAGCCTATACTCGCACAATTTGACATAGCATAACAATAAAAATAGTACACTTACCAACAACGATGCTAGAACATTGTCCAAGTGTCTCCATAAAGAGGCTTTTAATGGTTTTGTCCAATTGAGTACGAAAGTTGGTCTTTTGGCAACCAAATAATTTGACGGATCCTCTACTCGTAAAACTTCACACAAAATAAAAATAGAAATAGTACACTGACAAACTTTAAATGTTCGACATTGGCCAACTCTCTCCGTGGAGAAGCTTTTGACGCTTTTGTCTATTTCGGAAGGAAAGTTGCTATTTTGGCAAGGAAACGGTGTACGGAGCCTATACTCGCACAATTTGACATAACATAACAATAAAAATAGTACACTAACAAACAAAAAAGCTAGAAAACATTGTCCAAGTGTTTCCATAAACAGGCTTTTAACGGTTTTGTCCAATTGAGTACGAATGTTTGTCTTTTGGCAATCAAATAATTCACGGATCCTCTACTCGTAAAATTTCACATAAAATCACAATAGAAATAGTACATTGACCAAATTTGAATGTTCGACATTGCCCAACTCTCTCCGTAAGGAATCTTTTAACGATTTTGTCCATTTGAGAACGAAACAATGTACGGTGTCTATACTCGTGAAATTTGATATAACGTAAAAATAAAAAAAGTACACTAACAAACAACGATGCTAGAACATTGTCCAAGTCTTTCCATAAAGAGGCTTTTAGCGATTTTGTCTAATTGAGTACCAAAGTTGGTCTTTTAGCAACCAAATAATTGACGGATCCTCTACTCGTAAAAGTTCACATAAAATCACAATAGAAATAGTACATCGACAAAATTTGAATGTTCGACCTTGCCCAACTCTCTCCGTAGAGAAGCTTTTAACGGTTTTGTCTATTTGGGATCGAAATGTGCTCTTTTGGCATTAAAACAATCTACGGAGCCTATACTCGCACAATTTGACATACCATAATAATAAAAATAGTACACTAACCAACAACGATGCTAGAACATTGTCCAAGTCTTTCCATAAAGACGCTTTTAGGAATTTTGTCTAATTGAGTACCAAAGTTGGTCTTTCGGCAACCAAATAATTGACGGATCCTCTACTCAAAAAAGTTCACATAAAATCACAATAGAAATAGTACATCGACCAACTTAAATGATTGAAATTTCCCAACTCCCTCCGTGGAAAAGCTTTTAACGGTTTTGTCCATTTGGGATTGAAAGTTGTTCTTCTGGCAACGAAACAATCTACGGAGCCTATACTCGTTAAATTTGATATAACGTAAAAATAAAAAAAGTACACTAACAAACAACGATGCTAGAACATTGTCCAAGTCTTTCCATAAAGACGCTTTTAGCAATTTTGTCTAATTGAGTACCAAAGTTGGTCTTTCGGCAACCAAATAATTGACGGATCCTCTACTCATAAAAGTACACATACAATCACAATAGAAATAGTACATCGACAAAATTTGAATGTTCGACATTGCCCAACTCTCTCCGTGGAGAAGCTTTTGACGGTTTTGTCCATTTCGGAAGAAAAGTTGCTCTTTTCGCAACGAAACGATCTACGGAGCCTATACTCGCACAATTTGACAAAGCATAACAATAAAAATAGTACACTAACCAACTTCGATCCTTGAACATTGTCCAACTATCTCCATAGAGAAGCTTTTAACAATTTAGTGCAATTGAGTACGGATGTTGTTCTTTAAGCAACCTAATAATTGACGGATCCTCTACTCATAAAACTTCTCATAAAATAAAAATAGAAATAGTACACCGACCAACTTTGAATGTTCGACGTTGCCCAACTCTCTCCGTTGAGATGCTTTGGACGGTTTTATCCATTTCGGAAGGGAAGTTGCTCTTTTTGCAACGAAACGATCTACGTAGCCTATACTCGCACAATTTGACATAGCATAACAAAAAAAATAGTACACTTACCAACAACGATGCTAGAACATTGTCCAAGTCTCTCTATAAAGAGGCTTTTAACGGTTTTTTCCAATTGAGTACGAAAGTTGGTCTTTTGGCAACCAAATAATTGACGGATCCTCTACTCGTAAAACTTCACATAAAATAACAATAGAAATAGTACATCAACCAAATTAAATGATCAAAATTGCCCAACTCCCTCCGTGGAAAAGCTTTTAACGGTTTTGTCCGTTTAAGATCGAAAGTTGCTCTTCTGGCAACGAAACAATCTACGGAGCCTCTACTCGTAAAATTTGATATAACGTAACAATAAAAAAAGTACACTAACCAACAACGATGCTAGAACATTGTCCAAGTCTTTCCATAAAGAGGATTTTAACAGTTTTGTTCAATTGAGTACGAATGTTGGTCTTTTGGCAACCTAATACTTGACGGATCCTCTATTCGTAACTTCACATAAAATAAAAATAGAAATAGTACACTAACCAACTTTAAATGTTCGACATTGCCCAACTCTCTCCGTGGAGAAGCTTTTGACGGTTTTGTCTATTTTGGAAGGAAAGTTGCTCTTTTGGCAAGGAAAAGATCTACGGAGCCTATACTCGCACAATTTTACATAACATAACAATAAAAATAGTACACTAACAAACAACAATACTAGAAAACATTGTCCAAGTGTTTCCATAAACTGGTTTTTAACGGTTTTGTCCAATTGAGTACGAATGTTTGTCTTTTGGCAATCAAATAATTCACGGATCCTCTACTCGTAAAAGTTCACATAAAATCACAATAGAAATAGTACATCGACCAAATTTGAATGTTCGACATTGCCCAACTCTCTCCGTAAGGAATCTTTTAACGATTTTGTCCATTTGAGATCGAAAGTTGCTCTTTTGCCAACGAAACAATGTACGGAGCCTATACTCGTGAAATTTGATATAACGTAAAAATAAAAAAAAGTACACTAACAAACAATGATGCTAGAACATTGTCCAAGTCTTTCCATAAAGAGGCTTTTAGCGGTTTTGTCTAATTGAGTACCAAAGTTGGTCTTTTGGCAACCAAATAATTGACGGATCCTCTACTCGTAAAAGTTCACATAAAATCACAATATAAATAGTACATCGACCAAATTTGAATGTTCGACATGGCCCAACTCTCTCCGTAGAGAAGCTTTTAACGGTTTTGTCTATTTGGGAACGAAAGTTGCTCTTTTGGCAACGAAACAATCTGCGGAGCCTATACTCGCACATATTGACATACCATAATATAAAAATTGTACACTAACCAACAACGATGCTAGAACATTGTCCAAGTCTCTCCATAAAGAGGCTTTTAACGGTTTTGTCCAATTGAGTACGAAAGTTGGTCTTTTGGCAACCAAATAACTGACGGATCCTCTACTCGTAAAAATTCACATAAAAGAACAATAGAAATAGTACATCGACCAAATTAAAAGATTGAAATTTCCCAACTCCCTCCGTATAAAAGCTTTTAACGGTTTTGTCCATTTGGGATTGAAAGTTGCTCTTCTAGAAACGAAACAATCTACAGAGCCTATACTCGTGAAATTTGATATAACGTAAAAATAAAAAAAGTACACTAACAAACAACGATGCTAGAACATTGTCCAAGTCTTTCCATAAAGACGCTTTTAGCAATTTTGTCTAATTGAGTACCAAAGTTGGTCTTTCGGCAACCAAATAATTGACGGATCCTCTACTCATATAAGTTCACATAAAATCACAATAGAAATAGTACATCGACCAAATTTGAATATTCGACATTGCTCAACCCTCTCTGTAGAGAAGCTTTTAACGGTTTTGTCTATTTGGGATCGAAATTTGCTCTTTTGGCAACAAAACAATCTACGGAGCATATACTAGCACAATTTGACATACCATAATAATAAAAATAGTACACTAACCAACAAAGATGCTCGAACATTGTCCAAGTCTCTCCATAAAGAGCCTTTTAACTGTTTTGTCCAATTGAGTACGAATGTTGGTATTTTGGCAACCTAATAATTGACGGATCCTCTACTCGTAAAACTTCACATAAAATAAAAATAGAAATAGTACACTGACGAAGTTTAAATGTTCGACATTTCCCAACTCTCTCCGTGGAGAAGCTTTTGACGGTTTTGTCCATTTGGGAAATAAAGTTGCTCTTTTCGCAACGAAACGATCTACGGAGCCTATACTCGCACAATTTGACAAAGCATAACAATAAAAATAGTACACTAACCAACTTCGAATGTTCAACATTGCCCAACTCTCTCCGTGGAGAAGCTTTTCACGGTTTTGTCCATTTCGGAAGGAAAGTTGCTCTTTTCGCAACGAAACGATCTACTGAGCCTATACTCGCACAATTTGACATAACATAACAATAAAAATACTACACTTACAAACAACAATGCTAAAACATTGTCCAAGTCTTTCCATAAAGAGCTTTTTAACGGTTTTGTCCAATTGAGTACGACTGATTATCTTTTGGCAATCAAATAATTGACGGATCCTCTACTCGTAAAAGTCACATAAAATCACAATAGAAATAGTACATCGACCAAATTTGAATGTTCGACATTGCCCAACTCTCTCCGTAGAGAAGCTTTTAACGATTTTGTCCATTTGAGAACGAAAGTTCCTCTTTTGCCAACGAAACCATCTACGGAGCCTATACTCGTAAAATTTGATATAACATAAAAATAAAAAAAGTACACTAACAAAGAACGATGCTAGAACATTGTCCAAGTCTTTCCATAAAGAGGCTTTTAACGGTTTTATCTAATTGAGTATGAAAGTTGGTTTTTTGGCAACCAAAAAATTGACGGATCCTCTACTCCTAAAAGTTCACATAAAATCACAATAGAAATAGTACATCGACCAAATTTGAATGTTAGACATTGCCCAACTCTCTCCGTAGAGAAGTTTTATCGGTTTTGTCTATTTGGGATCGAAAGTTGCTCTTTTGGCAACAAAACAGTCTACGGAGCCTATACTCGCACAATTTGACATAGCATAATAATAAAAATAGTACACTAACCAACAACGATGCTAGAACATTTTCCAAGTCTCTCCATAAAGAGGCTTTTAACGGTTTTGTCCAATTGAGTATGAAAGTTTGTCTTTTGGTAACCAAATAATTGACGGATCCTCTACCCGTAAAACTTCACGTAAAATAACAATAGAAATAGTACATCGACCAAATTAAATGATCGAAATTTCCCAACTGCCTTCTTGGAAAAGCTTTTAACGGTTTTGTCCATTTGGGATCGAAAGTTGCTCTTCGGGAAACGAAACAATCTACGGAGCCTATACTCGTACAATTTGACAAAGCATAACAATAAAAATAGTACACTGACCAACTTCGATCCTTGAACATTGTCCAACTATCTCCATGGAGAAGCTTTTAACAATTTAGTGCAATTGAGTACGGATGTTGTTCTTTTAGCAACCTAATAATTGACGGATCCTCTACTCGTAAAACTTAACATAAAATAAAAATAGAAATAGTACACTGACCAACTTTGAATGTTCGACATAGCCCAACTCTCTCCGTGGAGAAGCTTTTGACGGTTTTGTCCATTTCGGATTGAAAGTTGCTCTTTTGGCAACGAAATAATCTGCGGAGCCTATACTCGCACAATTTGACATAACGTAACAATAAAAATAGTACACTAACCAACAACGATGCTGGAACATTGTCCAAGTCTTTCCATAAAGAGCTTTTTAACGGTTTTGTCCAATTGAGTACGAATGTTTGTCTTTTGGCAATCAAATAATTGACGGACCCTCTACTCATAAAAGTTCAAATAAAATCACAAAGGAAATAGTACATCGACAAAATTTGAATGTTCGACATTTCCCAACTCTCTCCGTAGAGAAGCTTTTAACGATTTTGTCTATTTGGGATCGAAAGTTTCTCTTTTGGCAACAAAACAGTCTACGGAGCCTATACTCGCACAATTTGACATAGCATAATAATAAAAATAGTACACTAACCAACAACGATGCTAGAACATTGTCCTAGTCTCTCCATAAAGAGGCTTTTAACGGTTTTGTCCAATTGAGTATGAAAGTTGGTCTTTTGGCAACCAAATAATTGACGGATCCTCTACCCGTAAAACTTCACGTAAAATAACAATAGAAATAGTACATCGACCAAATTAAATGATCGCAATTTTCAAACTGCCTCCTTGGAAAAGCTTTTAACGGTTTTGTCCATTTGGGATCGAAAGTTGCTCTTCTGGAAACGAAACAATCTACGGAGCCTATACTCGTACAATTTGACAAAGCATAACAATAAAAATAGTACACTGACCAACTTCGATCCTTGAACATTGTCCAACTATCTCCATAGAGAAGCTTTTAACGATTTAGTTCAATTGAGAACGAATGTTGGTCTTTTGTCAACCTAATAGTTAACGGATCCTCTACTCATAAAACTTCACATAAAATAAAATAGAAATAGTACACTGACCAACTTTGAATATTCGACATTGCCCAACTCTCTCTGTGGAGAAGCTTTTGGCGGTTTTGTCCATTTCGGAAGGAAAGTTGCTTTTTTCGCAACGAAACGATATACGGAGCCTATACTCGCACAATTTGACATAACATAACAATAAAAATACTACACTTACAAACAACAATGCTAAAACATTGTCCAAGTCTTTCCATAAAGAGATTTTTAACGGTTTTGTCCAATTGAGTACGACTGATTATCTTTTGGCAATCAAATAATTGACGGATCCTCTACTCGTAAAAGTCACATAAAATCACAATAGAAATAGTACATCGACCAAATTTGAATGTTCGACATTGCCCAACTCTCTCCGTAGAGAAGCTTTTAACGATTTTGTCCATTTAAGAACGAAAGTTGCTCTTTTGCCAACGAAACAATCTACCGAGCTTACACTCATAAAATTTGACATAACGTAAAAATAAAAAAAGTACACTAACAAACAACGATGCTAGAACATTGTCCAAGTCATTCCATAAATAGGCTTTTAACGGTTTTGTCTAATTGAGTACGAAAGTTACTCTTTTGGCAACCAAATAATTGACGGACACTCTACTCGTTAAACTTCACATAAAATCACAATAGAAATAGTACATCGACCAAATTTTCATGTTCGTCATTGCCCAACTCTCTCCGTGGAGAAGCTTTTAACGGTTTTGTCCATTTGGGATCGAAAGTTGCTCTTTTGGTAATGAAACAATCTACGGAGCCTACACTCGTAACATTTGACAAAGCATAACAATAAAAATAGTACACTGGCCAACTTCCATGCTTGAACATTATCCAACTATCTCCATAGAGAAGCTTTTAACGATTTATTTCAATTGAGAACGAATGTTGGTCTTTTGTCAACCTAATAGTTAACGGATCCTCTACTCATAAAACTTCACATAAAATAAAATAGAAATAGTACACTCATCAACTTTGAATATTCGACATTGCCCAACTCTCTCTGTGGAGAAGCTTTTGCCGGTTTTGTCCATTTCGGAAGGAAAGTTGCTCTTTTCGCAACGAAACGATATACGGAGCCTATACTCGCACAATTTGACATAACATAACAATAAAAATACTACACTTACAAATAACAATGCTAAAACATTGTCCAAGTCTTTCCATAAAGAGCTTTTTAACGGTTTTGTCCAATTGAGTACGACTGATTATCTTTTGGCAATCAAATAATTGACGGATCCTCTACTCGTAAAAGTCACATAAAATCACAATAGAAATAGTACATCGACCAAATTTGAATGTTCGACATTGCCCAACTCTCTCCGTAGAGAAGCTTTTAACGATTTTTGTCCATTTAGGAACGAAAGTTGCTCTTTTGCCAACTAAACAATCTACCGAGCTTATACTCATAAAATTTGACATAACGTAAAAATAAAAAAAGTACACTAACAAACAACGATGCTAGAACATTGTCCAAGTCATTCCATAAAGAGGCTTTTAACGGTTTTGTCTAATTGAGTACGAAAGTTGCTCTTTTGGCAACCAAATAATTGACGGATCCTCTACTCGTAAAAGTTCACATAAAATCACAATATAAATAGTACATCAACCAAATTTGAATGTTCGACATTGCCCAACTCTCTCCGTAGAGAAGCTTTTAACGGTTTTGTCTATTTGGGATCGAAAGTTGCTCTTTTGGCAACAAAATAATCTACAGAGCCTATACTCACACAACTTGACATAGCATAGTAATAAAAATAGTACACTAACCAACAACGATGCTAGAACATTGTCCAAGTCTCTCCATAAAGAGGCTTTTAACGGTTTTGTCCAATTGAGTACAAAAGTTGGTCTTTTGGCGACCAAATAATTGACGGATCCTCTACTCGTATAACTTCACATAAAAGAAAAAGAGAAATAGTACACTTACCAACTTTGAATGTTCAACATTACCCAACTCTCTCCGTGGAGAAGTTTTTTACGGTTTTGTCCATTTCGAAAGGAAAGTTGCTCTTTTCGCAATGAAACGATCTACGGAGCCTATACTCGCACAATTTGACATAACATAACAATAAAAATAGTACACTTACCAACAACAATGCTAGAACATTGTCCAAGTCTTTCCTTAAAGAGCTTTTTAACGGTTTTGTCCAATTGAGTACGAATGTTTGTCTTTTGGCAATCAAATAATTGACGGATCCTCTACTCATAAAAGTTCGAATAAAATCACAAAGGAAATATTACATCGACAAAATTAGAATGTTCGACATTTCCCAACTCTCTCCGTAAAGAAGCTTTTAACGATTTTGTCCATTTGAGAACGAAAGTTGCTCTTTTGCCAACGAAACCATCTACGGAGCCTATACTCGTAAAATTTGATATAACATAAAAATAAAAAAAGTACACTAACAAACAACGATGCTAGAACATTGTCCAAGTCTTTCCATAAAGAGGCTTTTAACTGTTTTGTCTAATTGAGTATGAATGTTGGTTTTTTAGCAACCAAATAATTGACGGATCCTCTACTCGTAAAAGTTCACATAAAATCACAATAGAAATAGTACATCGACAAAATTTGAATGTTCGACATTGCCCAACTCTTTCCGTAGAGAAGCTTTTAAAGGTTTTGTCTATTTGGGATTGAAAGTTGCTCTTTTGGCAACAAAACAGTCTACGGAGCCTATACTCGCACAATTTGACATAGCATAATAATAAAAATAGTACACTAACCAACAACGATGCTAGAACATTGTCCAAGTCTCTCCATAAAGAGGCTTTTAACGGTTTTGTCCAATTGAGTATGAAAGTTGGTCTTTTGGCAACCAAATAATTGACGGATCCTCTACCCGTAAAACTTCACGTAAAATAACAATAGAAATAGTACATCGACCAAATTAAATGATCGAAATTTTCCAACTGCCTCCTTGGCAAAGCTTTTAACGGTTTTGTCCATTTGGGATCGAAAGTTGCTCTTTTGGAAACGAAACAATCTACGGAGCCTATACTCGTACAATTTGACAAAGCATAACAATAAAAATAGTACACTGACCAACTTCGATCCTTGAACATTGTCCAACTATCTCCATAGAGAAGCTTTTAACAATTTCATGCAATTGAGTACGGATGTTGTTCTTTTAGCAACCAAATAATTGACGGATCCTCTACTTGTAAAACTTCACATAAAATAAAAAAAGAAATAGTACACTGACCAACTTTGTATGTTCGACATAGCCCAACTCTCTTCGTGGAGAAGCTTTTGACGGTTTTGTCCATTTCGGAACGAAAATGGCTCTTTTGGCAACGAAACAATCTTCGAAGCCAATACTCGTAAAATTTGACATAACGTAACAATAAAAATAGTACACTAACCAACAACGATGCTGGAACATTGTCCAAGTCTTTCCATAAAAAGGCTTTTAACGGTTTTGTGCAATTGAGTAAGAAAGTTGGTCTTTTGGCAACCAAATAATTGACGGACCCTCTACTTGTAAAACTTCACATAAAATCACAATAGAAATAGTACATCGACCAAATTTTCATGTTCGTCATTGCCCAACTCTCTCCGTGGAGAAGCTTTTAACGGTTTTGTCCATTTCGGATCGAAAGTTGCTCTTTTGGTAATGAAACAATCTACGGAGCCTACACTCGTAAAATTTGACAAAGCATAACAATAAAAATAGTACACTGGCCAACTTCGATGCTTGAACATTATCCAACTATCTCCATAGAGAAGCTTTTAACGATTTATTTCAATTGAGAACGAATGTTGGTCTTTTGTCAACCTAATAGTTAATGGATCCTCTACTCATAAAACTTCACATAAAATAAAATAGAAATAGTACACTGACCACTTTTGAATATTCGACATTGCCCAACTCTCTCTGTGGAGAAGCTTTTGGCGGTTTTGTCCATTTCGGAAGGAAAGTTGCTCTTTTCGCAACGAAACGATATACGGAGCCTATACTCGCACAATTTGACATAACATAACAATAAAAATACTACACTTACAAACAACAATGCTAAAACATTGTCCAAGTCTTTCCATAAAGAGCTTTTTAACGGTTTTGTCCAATTGAGTACGACTGATTATCTTTTGGCAATCAAATAATTGACGGATCCTCTACTCGTAAAAGTCACATAAAATCACAATAGAAATAGTACATCGACCAAATTTGAATGTTCGACATTGCCCAACTCTCTCCGTAGAGAAGCTTTTAACGATTTTGTCCATTTAAGAACGAAAGTTGCTCTTTTGCCAACGAAACAATCTACCGAGCTTATACTCGTAAAATATGACATAACGTAAAAATAAAAAAAGTACACTAACAAACAACGATGCTAGAACATTGTCCAAGTCATTCCATAAAGAGGCTTTTAACGGTTTTGTCTAATTGAGTACGAAAGTTGCTCTTTTGGCAACCAAATAATTGACGGATCCTCTACTCGTAAAAGTTCACATAAAATCACAATATAAATAGTACATCGACCAAATTTGAATGTTCGACATTGCCCAACTCTCTCCGTAGAGAAGCTTTTAACGGTTTTGTCTATTTGGGATCGAAAGTTGCTCTTTTGGCAACAAAATAATCTACAGAGCCTATACTCGCACAACTTGACATAGCATAATAATAAAAATAGTACACTAAGCAACAACGATGCTAGAACATTGTCCAAGTCTCTCCATAAAGAGGCTTTTAACGGTTTTGTCCAATTGAGTACAAAAGTTGGTCTTTTGGTGACCAAATAATTGACGGATCCTCTACTCGTAAAACTTCACATAAAATAACAATAGAAATAGTACATCGACCAAATTAAATGATCGAAATTGCCCAACTCCCTCCGTGGAAAAGCTTTTAACGGTTTTGTCCATTTGGGATCGAAAGTTGCTCTTCTGGCAACAAAACAATCTACGGAGCCTATACTCGTACAATTTGAGAAAGCATAACAATAAAATATTAAACTTACCAGCTTCGATCCTTGAACATTGTCCAACTATCTCCATAGAGAAGCTTTTAACAATTTAGTGCAATTGAGTACGAATGTTGTTCTTTTAGCAACCTAATAATTGACGGATCCTCTACTCGTAAAACTTCACATAAAATAAAAATAGAAATAGTACACTGACCCACTTTGAATGATCGACATTCCCCAAATCTCTCCGTGGAGAAGCTTTTGACGGTTTTGTCCATTTCGGATTGAAAGTTGCTCTTTTGGCAACGAAATAATCTGCGGAGCCTATACTCGCACAATTTGACATAACGTAACAATAAAAATAGTACACTAACCAACAACGATGCTGGAACATTGTCCAAGTCTTTCCATAAAGAGCTTTTTAACGGTTTTGTCCAATTGAGTACGAATGTTTGTCTTTTGGCAATCAAATAATTGACGGACCCTCTACTCATAAAAGTTCAAATAAAATCACAAAGGAAATAGTACATCGACAAAATTTGAATGTTCGACATTTCCCAACTCTCTCCGTAGAGAAGCTTTTAACGATTTTGTCTATTTGGGATCGAAAGTTTCTCTTTTGGCAACAAAACAGTCTACGGAGCCTATACTCGCACAATTTGACATAGCATAATAATAAAAATAGTACACTAACCAACAACGATGCTAGAACATTGTCCAAGTCTCTCCATAAAGAGGCTTTTAACGGTTTTGTCCAATTGAGTATGAAAGTTGGTCTTTTGGCAACCAAATAATTGACGGATCCTCTACCCGTAAAACTTCACGTAAAATAACAATAGAAATAGTACATCGACCAAATTAAATGATCGCAATTTTCCAACTGCCTCCTTGGAAAAGCTTTTAACGGTTTTGTCCATTTGGGATCGAAAGTTGCTCTTCTGGAAACGAAACAATCTACGGAGCCTATACTCGTACAATTTGACAAAGCATGACAATAAAAATAGTACACTGACCAACTTCGATCCTTGAACATTGTCCAACTATCTCCATAGAGAAGCTTTTAACGATTTAGTTCAATTGAGAACGAATGTTGGTCTTTTGTCAACCTAATAGTTAACGGATCCTCTACTCATAAAACTTCACATAAAATAAAATAGAAATAGTACACTGACCAACTTTGAATATTCGACATTGCCCAACTCTCTCTGTGGAGAAGCTTTTGGCGGTTTTGTCCATTTCGGAAGGAAAGTTGCTTTTTTCGCAACGAAACGATATACGGAGCCTATACTCGCACAATTTGACATAACATAACAATAAAAATACTACACTTACAAACAACAATGCTAAAACATTGTCCAAGTCTTTCCATAAAGAGCTTTTTAACGGTTTTGTCCAATTGAGTACGACTGATTATCTTTTGGCAATCAAATAATTGACGGATCCTCTACTCGTAAAAGTCACATAAAATCACAATAGAAATAGTACATCGACCAAATTTGAATGTTCGACATTGCCCAACTCTCTCCGTAGAGAAGCTTTTAACGATTTTGTCCATTTAAGAACGAAAGTTGCTCTTTTGCCAACGAAACAATCTACCGAGCTTATACTCATAAAATTTGACATAACGTAAAAATAAAAAAGTACACTAACAAACAACGATGCTAGAACATTGTCCAAGTCATTCCATAAATAGGCTTTTAACGGTTTTGTCTAATTGAGTACGAAAGTTACTCTTTTGGCAACCAAATAATTGACGGACACTCTACTCGTTAAACTTCACATAAAATCACAATAGAAATAGTACATCGACCAAATTTTCATGTTCGTCATTGCCCAACTCTCTCCGTGGAGAAGCTTTTAACGGTTTTGTCCATTTGGGATCGAAAGTTGCTCTTTTGGTAATGAAACAATCTACGGAGCCTACACTCGTAAAATTTGACAAAGCATAACAATAAAAATAGTACACTGGCCAACTTCGATGCTTGAACATTATCCAACTATCTCCATAGAGAAGCTTTTAACGATTTATTTCAATTGAGAACGAATGTTGGTCTTTTGTCAACCTAATAGTTAACGGATCCTCTACTCATAAAACTTCACATAAAATAAAATAGAAATAGTACACTCATCAACTTTGAATATTCGACATTGCCCAACTCTCTCTGTGGAGAAGCTTTTGCCGGTTTTGTCCATTTCGGAAGGAAAGTTGCTCTTTTCGCAACGAAACGATATACGGAGCCTATACTCGCACAATTTGACATAACATAACAATAAAAATACTACACTTACAAACAACAATGCTAAAACATTGTCCAAGTCTTTCCATAAAGAGCTTTTTAACGGTTTTGTCCAATTGAGTACGACTGATTATCTTTTGGCAATCAAATAATTGACGGATCCTCTACTCGTAAAAGTCACATAAAATCACAATAGAAATAGTACATCGACCAAATTTGAATGTTCGACATTGCCCAACTCTCTCCGTAGAGAAGCTTTTAACGATTTTTGTCCATTTAGGAACGAAAGTTGCTCTTTTGCCAACTAAACAATCTACCGAGCTTATACTCATAAAATTTGACATAACGTAAAAATAAAAAAAGTACACTAACAAACAACGATGCTAGAACATTGTCCAAGTCATTCCATAAAGAGGCTTTTAACGGTTTTGTCTAATTGAGTACGAAAGTTGCTCTTTTTGCAACCAAATAATTGACGGATCCTCTACTCGTAAAAGTTCACATAAAATCACAATATAAATAGTACATCGACCAAATTTGAATGTTCGACATTGCCCAACTCTCTCCGTAGAGAAGCTTTTAACGGTTTTGTCTATTTGGGATCGAAAGTTGCTCTTTTGGCAACAAAATAATCTACAGAGCCTATACTCACACAACTTGACATAGCATAGTAATAAAAATAGTACACTAAGCAACAACGATGCTAGAACATTGTCCAAGTCTCTCCATAAAGAGGCTTTTAACGGTTTTGTCCAATTGAGTACAAAAGTTGGTCTTTTGGCGACCAAATAATTGACGGATCCTCTCCTCGTATAACTTCACATAAAATAAAAAGAGAAATAGTACACTTACCAACTTTGAATGTTCAACATTACCCAACTCTCTCCGTGGAGAAGTTTTTTACGGTTTTGTCCATTTCGAAAGGAAAGTTGCTCTTTTCGCAATGAAACGATCTACGGAGCCTATACTCGCACAATTTGACATAACATAACAATAAAAATAGTACACTTACCAACAACAATGCTAGAACATTGTCCAAGTCTTTCCTTAAAGAGCTTTTTAACGGTTTTGTCCAATTGAGTACGAATGTTTGTCTTTTGGCAATCAAATAATTGACGGATCCTCTACTCATAAAAGTTCGAATAAAATCACAAAGGAAATATTACATCGACAAAATTAGAATGTTCGACATTTCCCAACTCTCTCCGTAAAGAAGCTTTTAACGATTTTGTCCATTTGAGAACGAAAGTTGCTCTTTTGCCAACGAAACCATCTACGGAGCCTATACTCGTAAAATTTGATATAACATAAAAATAAAAAAAGTACACTAACAAACAACGATGCTAGAACATTGTCCAAGTCTTTCCATAAAGAGGCTTTTAACGGTTTTGTCTAATTGAGTACGAATGTTGGTTTTTTAGCAACCAAATAATTGACGGATCCTCTACTCGTAAAAGTTCACATAAAATCACAATAGAAATAGTACATCGACAAAATTTGAATGTTCGACATTGCCCAACTCTTTCCGTAGAGAAGCTTTTAAAGGTTTTGTCTATTTGGGATTGAAAGTTGCTCTTTTGGCAACAAAACAGTCTACGGAGCCTATACTCGCACAATTTGACATAGCATAATAATAAAAATAGTACACTAACCAACAACGATGCTAGAACATTGTCCAAGTCTCTCCATAAAGAGGCTTTTAACGGTTTTGTCCAATTGAGTATGAAAGTTGGTCTTTTGGCAACCAAATAATTGACGGATCCTCTACCCGTAAAACTTCACGTAAAATAACAATAGAAATAGTACATCGACCAAATTAAATGATCGAAATTTTCCAACTGCCTCCTTGGCAAAGCTTTTAACGGTTTTGTCCATTTGGGATCGAAAGTTGCTCTTTTGGAAACGAAACAATCTACGGAGCCTATACTCGTACAATTTGACAAAGCATAACAATAAAAATAGTACACTGACCAACTTCGATCCTTGAACATTGTCCAACTATCTCCATAGAGAAGCTTTTAACAATTTCATGCAATTGAGTACGGATGTTGTTCTTTTAGCAACCAAATAATTGACGGATCCTCTACTTGTAAAACTTCACATAAAATAAAAAAAGAAATAGTACACTGACCAACTTTGTATGTTCGACATAGCCCAACTCTCTTCGTGGAGAAGCTTTTGACGGTTTTGTCCATTTCGGAACGAAAATGGCTCTTTTGGCAACGAAACAATCTTCGAAGCCTATACTCGTAAAATTTGACATAACGTAACAATAAAAATAGTACACTAACCAACAACGATGCTGGAACATTGTCCAAGTCTTTCCATAAAAAGGCTTTTAACGGTTTTGTGCAATTGAGTAAGAAAGTTGGTCTTTTGGCAACCAAATAATTGACGGACCCTCTACTTGTAAAACTTCACATAAAATCACAATAGAAATAGTACATCGACCAAATTTTCATGTTCGTCATTGCCCAACTCTCTCCGTGGAGAAGCTTTTAACGGTTTTGTCCATTTCGGATCGAAAGTTGCTCTTTTGGTAATGAAACAATCTACGGAGCCTACACTCGTAAAATTTGACAAAGCATAACAATAAAAATAGTACACTGGCCAACTTCGATGCTTGAACATTAGCCAACTATCTCCATAGAGAAGCTTTTAACGATTTATTTCAATTGAGAACGAATGTTGGTCTTTTGTCAACCTAATAGTTAATGGATCCTCTACTCATAAAACTTCACATAAAATAAAATAGAAATAGTACACTGACCACTTTTGAATATTCGACATTGCCCAACTCTCTCTGTGGAGAAGCTTTTGGCGGTTTTGTCCATTTCGGAAGGAAAGTTGCTCTTTTCGCAACGAAACGATATACGGAGCCTATACTCGCACAATTTGACATAACATAACAATAAAAATACTACACTTACAAACAACAATGCTAAAACATTGTCCAAGTCTTTCCATAAAGAGCTTTTTAACGGTTTTGTCCAATTGAGTACGACTGATTATCTTTTGGCAATCAAATAATTGACGGATCCTCTACTCGTAAAAGTCACATAAAATCACAATAGAAATAGTACATCGACCAAATTAGAATGTTCGACATTGCCCAACTCTCTCCGTAGAGAAGCTTTTAACGATTTTGTCCATTTAAGAACGAAAGTTGCTCTTTTGCCAACGAAACAATCTACCGAGCTTATACTCGTAAAATATGACATAACGTAAAAATAAAAAAAGTACACTAACAAACAACGATGCTAGAACATTGTCCAAGTCATTCCATAAAGAGGCTTTTAACGGTTTTGTCTAATTGAGTACGAAAGTTGCTCTTTTGGCAACCAAATAATTGACGGATCCTCTACTCGTAAAAGTTCACATAAAATCACAATATAAATAGTACATCGACCAAATTTGAATGTTCGACATTGCCCAACTCTCTCCGTAGAGAAGCTTTTAACGGTTTTGTCTATTTGGGATCGAAAGTTGCTCTTTTGGCAACAAAATAATCTACAGAGCCTATACTCGCACAACTTGACATATCATAATAATAAAAATAGTACACTAAGCAACAACGATGCTAGAACATTGTCCAAGTCTCTCCATAAAGAGGCTTTTAACGGTTTTGTCCAATTGAGTACAAAAGTTGGTCTTTTGGTGACCAAATAATTGACGGATCCTCTACTCGTAAAACTTCACATAAAATAACAATAGAAATAGTACATCGACCAAATTAAATGATCGAAATTGCCCAACTCCCTCCGTGGAAAAGCTTTTAACGGTTTTGTCCATTTGGGATCGAAAGTTGCTCTTCTGGCAACAAAACAATCTACGGAGCCTATACTCGTACAATTTGAGAAAGCATAACAATAAAATATTACACTTACCAGCTTCGATCCTTGAACATTGTCCAACTATCTCCATAGAGAAGCTTTTAACAATTTAGTGCAATTGAGTACGAATGTTGTTCTTTTAGCAACCTAATAATTGACGGATCCTCTACTCGTAAAACTTCACATAAAATAAAAATAGAAATAGTACACTGACCCACTTTGAATGTTCGACATTCCCCAAATCTCTCCGTGGAGAAGCTTTTGACGATTTTGTCCATTTCGGAAGGAAAGTTGCTCTTTTCTTAACGAAACAATATTAGGAGCCTATATTCGCACAATTTGACATAACATAACAATAAAAATACTACACTTACCAACAACAATGCTAGAACATTGTCCAAGTCTTTCCATAAAGAGCTTTTTAATGGTTTTGTCCAATTGAGTACGAATGATTGTCTTTTGGCAATCAAATAATTGACGGATCCTCTACTCGTAAAAGTTCACATAAAATCACAATTGAAATAGTACATCGACCAAATTTGAATGTTCGACCCTGCCCAACTCTCTCTGTAGAGAAGCTTTTAACGATTTTGTCCATTTGAAAACGAAAGTTGCTCTTTTGCCAACGAAACAATCTACAGAGCCTATACTCGTAAAATTTGATATAACATCAAAATAAAAAAAGTATACTAACAAACAACGATGCTAGAACATTGTCCAAGTCTTTTCATAAAGAGGCTTTTAACGGTTTTATCTATTTGAAAACGAAAGTTGGTCTTTTGGCAACCAAATAATTGACGGATCCTCTACTCGTAAAAGTTCACATAAAATCACAATAGAAATAGTACATCGACCAAATTTGAATGTTCGGAATTGCCCAATTCTCTCCGTAGAGAAGCTTTTAACGATTTTGTCTATTTGGGATCGAAATTTGCTCTTTTGGCAACAAAATAATCTACGGAGCCTATACTCGCACAACTTGACATAGCATAATAATAAAAATAGTACACTAACCAACAACGATGATAGAACATTGTCCAAGTCTCTCTATAAAGAGGCTTTTAACTGTTTTGTCCAATTGAGTACAAATGTTGGTCTTTTGGCAACCAAATAATTGACGGATCCTCTACTCATAAAACTTCACATCGAATAACAATAGAAATAGTACATCGACCAAATTAAATGATCGAAATTGCCCAACTCCCTCCGTGGAAAAGTTTTTAACGGTTTTGTCCATTTGGGATCGAAATTTGCTCTTCTGGTAACAAAACAATCTACGGAGCCTATACTCGTACAATTTGACAAAGCATAACAATAAAATAGTACACTGACCAACTTCGATCCTTGAACATTGTCCAACTATCTCCATAGAGAAGCTTTTAACAATTTAGTGCAATTGAGTACGGATGTTGTTCTTTTAGCAACATAATAATTAACGGATCCTCTACTCGTAAAACTTCACATAAAATAAAAATAGAAACAGTACACTGACCCACTTTGAATTTTCGACATTGCCCAACTCTCTCCGTGTAGAAGCTTTTGACGGTTTTGTCCATTTCAGAACGAAAGTTGCTCTTTTGGCAACGAAACAATCTGCAGAGCCTATACTCGTAAAATTTGACATAACGTAACAATAAAAATAGTACACTAACCAAAAACGATGCTCGAACATTGTCCAAGTCTTTCTATAAAGGGGCTTTTAACGGTTTTGTCCAATTGAGTACGAAAGTTGGTCTTTTGGAAACCAAATCATTGACGGACCCTCTACTCGTAAAACTTCACATAAAATCACAATAGAAATAGTACATCAACCAAATTTTCATGTTCGACATTGCCCAACTCTATCCGTGGAGAAGCTTTTAACGGTTTTGCTCGTTTGGGATCGAATGTTGCTCTTTTGGTAACAAAACAATCTACGGAGCCTACACTCGTAAAATTTGACAAAGCATAACAATAAAAATAGTACACTGGCCAACTTCGACGCTTGAACATTGTCCAACTATCTCCATAGAGAAGCTTTTAACGATTTATTTCAATTGAGTACGAATGTTGGTCTTTTGGCAACCTAATAATTGACGGATCCTATACTCGTAAAACTTCACATAAAATAAAATAGAAATAGTACAATGACCAACTTTGAATGTACGAAATTGCCCAACTCTCTCCGTAGAGAAGCTTTTAACAGTTTTGTCTATTTGGGATCGAAAGTTGCTCTTTTGGCAACAAAATAATCTACGGAGCCTATACTCGCACAACTTGACATAGCATAATAATAAAAATAGTACACTAACCAACAACGATGCTAGAACATTGTCCAAGTCTCTCCATAAGGAGGCTTTTAACGGTTTTGTCCAATTGAGTACAAATAATGGTCTTTTGGCAACCAAATAATTGACGGATCCTCTACTCGTAAAACTTCACATAAAATAACAATAGAAATAGTACATTGACCAATTAAATGATCGAAATTCCCAACTCCCTCCGTGGAAAAGCTTTTAACGGTTTTGTCCATTTGGGATCGAAAGTTGCTCTTCCGGCAACAAAACAATCTACGGAGCCTATACTCGTACAATTTGACAAAGCATAACAATAAAATAGTACACTGACCAACTTCGATCCTTGAACATTGTCCAACTATCTCCATAGAGAAGCTTTTAACAATTTAGTGCAATTGAGTACGAATGTTGTTCCTTTAGCAACATAATAATTGACGGATCCTCTACTCGTAAAACTTCACATAAAATAAAAATAGAAATAGTACACTGACCCACTTTGAATTTTTGACATTCCCAACTCTCTCCGTGTAGAAGCTTTTGACGGTTTTGTCCATTTCGGAACGAAAGTTGCTCTTTGGGCAACGAAACAATCTGCGGAGCCTATACTCGTTAAATTTGACATAACGTAACAATAAAAAAAGTACACTAACCAAAAACGATGCTCGAACATTGTCCAAGTCTTTCTATAAAGGGGCTTTTAACGGTTTTGTCCAATTGAGTACGAAAGTTGGCCTTTTGGCAACCAAATCATTGACGGACCCTCTACTCGTAAAACTTCACATAAAATCACAATAGAAATAGTACATCGACCAAATTTTCATGTTCGACAATGCCCAACTCTATCCGTGGAGAAGTTTTAAACGGTTTTGTCCGTTTGGGATCGAAAGTTGCTCTTTTGGTAACAAAACAATCTACGGAGCCTACACTCGTAAAATTTGACAAAGCATAACAATAAAAATAGTACACTGGCCAACTTCGACGCTTGAACATTGTCCAACTATCTCCATAGAGAAGCTTTTAACGATTTATTTCGATTGAGTACGAATGTTGGTCTTTTGGCAACCTAATAATTGACGGATCCTCTACTCGTAAAACTTCACATAAAATAAAATAGAAATAGTACAATGACCAACTTTGAATGTACGACAATGCCCAACTCTCTCTACGGAGAAGCTTTTAACGATTTTGTCCAATTGAGTACGGATGTTGGTCTTTTGGCAACCTAATAATTGACGTATCCTCTACTCGTAGAACTTCACATAGAATAAAAATAGAAATAGTACACTGACCAACTTTGAATGTTCAACATTGCTTAACTCTCTCAGTGGATAAGCTTTTCACGGTTTTGTCCATTTCGGAAGGAAAGTTGCTCTTTTGGCAACGATAAGATCAACGTAGCCTATTCTCCTAAAATTTGGCATAACGTAACAATAAAAATAGTACACTAACCAACAACGATGCTGGAACACTATCCAAGACTTTCCATAAGGAGGCTTTGAACGGTTTTGTCCAATTGAGTACGAAAGTTGGTCTTTTGGCAACCAAATCATTGACGGACCCTCTACTCGTAAAACTTGACATAAAATAACAATAGAAATAAAACATCGACATAATTTTCTTGTTCGACTTTGCGCAACTCTCTCCGTGGAGAAGCTTTTAACGGTTTTGTCCAGTTGGGATCGAAAGTTGATCTTTTGCTAACGAAACAATCTACGGAGCCTAAACTCGTAAAATTTGACAAAACATAACAGTAAAAATAGTACACTGGCCAACTTCGATTCTTGAACATTGTCCAACTATCTCCATAGAGAAGCTTTTAATGATTTATTTCAATTGAGTACGAATGATGGTCTTTTGGCAACATAATAGTTGACGGATCCTCTACTCGTAAAACTTCACATAAAATAAAATAGAAATAGTACACTGACCAACTTTAAACGTTCGAATTTGCCCAACTCTCTCCGTGGAGAAGCTTTTGACGGTTTTGTTTATTTTGAAAGGAAAGTTGCTCTTTTGGCAACGAAACAATATACGGAGCCTATACTCGTAAAATTTGACATAACATAACAATAAAAATACTACACTTACCAACAACAATGCTAGAACATTGTCCAAGTCTTTCCATAAAGAGGCTTCTACGATTTTGTCAAATTAAGTACGAATGTTTGTCTTTTGGCAATCAAATAATTGACGGATCCTCTACTCGTAAGAGTTCACATAAAATCAAAATAGAAATAGTACATCGACCAAATTTGAATGGTCGACATTGCCCAACTCTCTCTGTGGAGAAGCTTTTAACGATTTTGTCTATTTGGCAACGAAACAATCAGCGGAGCCTATACTCGTAAAATTTAACATAACGTAACAATAAAAATAGTACACTAACCAACAACGATGCTGGAACATTGTCGAAGTCTTTCCATAAAGAGGTTTTTAATGGTTTTGTCCAATTCAGTAAGAAAGTTGGTCTTTTGGCAACCAAATAATTGACGGATCCTCTACGCGTAAAACTTTACATAAAATAAAAATAGAAATAGTACACTGACCAACTTTGAATGTTTGACATTGCCCAACTCTCTTCGTAGAGAAGCTTTTAATGGTTTTGTCCATTCGGGATCGAAAGTGGCTCTTTTAGCAACGAAATAATCTACGGAGCCTATGCTCGTAAAATTTGATATAACCTAACAATAAAAAAAGGACACTAACCAACAACGATGCTAGAACATTGTCCAAGTCTTTCCATAAAGAGGCTTTTAACGGTTTTGTCTAATTGAGTACAAAAGTTGGCCTTTTGGCAACCAAATAATTGACGGATCCTCTACTCGTAAAAGTTCACATAAAATCACAATAGAAATAGTACATCCACCAAATTTGAATGTTCAAAATTGCCCAACTCTCTCCGTAGAGAAGCTTTTAACGGTTTTGTCTATTTGGGATCGAAAGTTGCTCTTTTGGCAACAAAACGATCTACGGAGCCTATACTCGCACAATTTGACATAGCATAACAATAAAAATATTACACTTACCAACAACGATGCTAGAACATTTTCCAAGTCTCTCCATAAAGAGGCTTTTAATGGTTTTGTCCAATTGAGTACGAAAGTTGGTCTTTTGGCAACCAAATAATTGATGGATCCTCTACTAGTAAAACTTCATATAAAATAACAATAGAAATAGTACATCGACCAAATGGAATGTTCGAAATTGCCCAACTCCCTCCGTGGAAAAGCTTTTAACATTTTTGTCCATTTGGGATCGAAAATTGCTCATTTGACAACGAAACAATCTACGGAGCCTATACTCATACAATTTAACAAAACTAACAATAAAAATAGTACACTGACCAACTTCGATGCGTGAACATTGTCCAAATCTCTCCATAAATAGGCATCTAACGGTTTTGTCCAATTGAGTACAAAAGTTGGTCTTTTGGCAACCAAATAATTGACAGATCCTCTACTCGTAAAGCTTCACATAAAATAACAATAGAAATAGTACATCGACCAAATTGAATGTTCAAAATTGTACAACTCCCTCCGTGGAAAAGCTTTTAACGGTTTTGTCCATTTGGGATCGAAAGTTGCTCTTTTGGCAAAGAAACAATATACGGAGCCTATACTCATACAATTTAACAAAACTAACAATAAAAATAATACACTGACCAACTTCGATGCCTGAACAATGTCCAACTAATCTCCATAGAGAAGCTTTTAACGATTTAGTCCAATTGAGTACGGATGTTGTTTTTTTGGCAACCTAATAATTGACGGATACTCAACTCGTAAAACTACACATAAAATAAAAATAGAAATAGTACACTGACCAAATTTGAATGTTCGACATTGCCCAACTCTCTCCATGCAGAAGCTTTTGACAATTTTGTCCATTTCGGAACGAAAGAAGCTCTTTTCGCAACGAAGCAATCTACGGAGCCTATACTCGTAAAATTTGACATAACGTAAAAATAAAAATAGTACACTAAACAACAACGATGCCAGAACATTGTCCAAGTCGTTCCATAAAGAGGCTTTTAACGGTTTTGTCCAATTGAGTACGAATGTTGGTCTTTTGGCAACCTAATAATTGACGGATCCTCTACTCGTAAAACTTCACATAAAATAAAAATAGAAATAGTACACCAACCGACTTTGAATGTTCGACATTGCCCAACTCTCTCCGTGGAGAAGCTTTTGACGATTTTGTCTATTTGGGATCGAAAGTTGCTCTTTTGGCAACAAAACGATCTACGGAGCCTATACTCGCACAATTTGACATAGCATAACAATAAAAATATTACACATACCAACAACGATGCTAGAACATTGTCCAAGTCTCTCCATAAAGAGGCTTTTAATGGTTTTGTCCAATTGAGTACGAAAGTTGGTCTTTTGGCAACCAAATAATTGATGGATCCTCTACTACTAAAACTTCATATAAAATAACAATAGAAATTGTACATCGACCAAATGGAATGTTCGAAATTGCCCAACTCCCTCCGTGGAAAAGCTTTTAACAGTTTTGTCCATTTGGGATCGAAAATTGCTCATTTGACAACGAAACAATCTACGGAGCCTATACTCATACAATTTAACAAAACTAACAATAAAAATAGTACACTGACCAACTTCGATGCGTGAACATTGTCCAAATCTCTCCATAAATAGGCATCTAACGGTTTTGTCCAATTGAGTACAAAAGTTGGTCTTTTGGCAACCAAATAATTGACAGATCCTCTACTCGTAAAGCTTCACATAAAATAACAATAGAAATAGTACATCGACCAAATTGAATGTTCAAAATTGTACAACTCCCTCCGTGGAAAAGCTTTTAACGGTTTCGTCCATTTGGGATCGAAAGTTGCTCTTTTGGCAACGAAACAATATACGGAGCCTATACTCATACAATTTAACAAAACTAACAATAAAAATAGTACACTGACCAACTTCGATGCCTGAACAATGTCCAACTAATCTCCATAGAGAAGCTTTTGACGATTTAGTCCAATTGAGTACGGATGTTGTTTTTTTGGCAACCTAATAATTGACGGATACTCAACTCGTAAAACTACACACAAAATAAAAATAGAAATAGTACACTGACCAACTTTAAATGTTCGACATTGCCCAACTCTCTCCATGCAGAAGCTTTTGACGGTTTTGTCCATTTCGGAACGAAAGAAGCTCTTTTCGCAACGAAGCAATCTACGGAGCCTATACTCGTAAAATTTGACATAACGTAAAAATAAAAATAGTACACTAAACAACAACGATGCCAGAACATTGTCCAAGTGTTTCCACAAAGAGGCTTTTAACAGTTTTGTCCAATTGAGTACGAATGTTGGTCTTTTGGCAACCTAATAATTGACGGATCCTCTACTCGTAAAACTTCACATAAAATAAAAATAGAAATAGTACACCAACCGACTTTGAATGTTCGACATTGCCCAACTCTCTCCGTGGAGAAGCTTTTGACGGTTTTGTCCATTTCGGAAGGAAAGTTGCTCTTTTGGCAACGAAACGATCTACGGAGCCTATACTCGCACAATTTGACATAGCATAACAATAAAAATAGTACACTTACCAACAACGATGCTAGAACATTGTCCAAGTCTCTCCATAAAGAGGCTTTTAATGGTTTTGTCCAATTGAGTACGAAAGTTGGTCTTTTGGCAACCAAATAATTGATGGATCCTCTACTAGTAAAACTTCGCATAAAATAACAGTAGAAATAGTACATCGACCAAATTGAATGTTCGAAATTGCCCAAATCCCTCCGTGGAAAAGCTTTTAACGATTTTGTCCATTTGGGATCGAAAGTTGCTCATTTGGCAACGAAACAATCTACGTAGCCTATACTCGTACAATTTAACAAAACTAACAATAAAAATAATACACTGTCCAACTTCGATGCCTGAACATTGTCCAAATCTCTCCATAAAGAGGCTTTTAACGGTTTTGTTCAATTGAGTACAAAAGTTGGTCTTTTGGCAACCAAATAATTGACAGATCCTCTACTTGTAAAGCTTCACATAAAATAACAATAGAAATAGTACATCGACCAAATTGAATGTTCAAAATTGCCCAACTTCCTCCGTGGAAAAGCTTTTAACGGTTTTGTCCATTTGGGAACGAAAGTTGCTCTTTTCGCAACGAAACAATCTATGGAGCCTATTCTCTTAAAATTTGACATAACGTAACACTAAAAATAGTACACTGACCAACTTCGATGCCTGAACAATGTCCAACTATCTCCATAGAGAAGCTCTTAACGATTTACTCCAATTGAGTACGGATGTTGTTCTTTTGGCAAATTAATAATTGACGGATCCTCCACTCGTAAAACTTCACATAAAATAAAAATAGAAATAGTACACTGACCAACTTTGAATGTTCGACATTGCCCAACTCTCTCCGTGGATAAGCTTTTCACGGTTTTGTTCATTTCGGAAGGAAAGTTGCTCTTTTAGCAACGATACGATCTACGGAGCCTATTCTCTTAAAATTTGACATAACGTAACACTAAAAATAGTACACTAACCAACAACGATGCTGGAACACTGTCCAAGACTTTCCATAAGGAGCTTTGAACGGTTTTGTCAAATTGAGTACGAAAGTTGGTCTTTTGGCAACCAAATCATTGACGGACCCTTTACTCCTAAAACTTGACATAAAATCATAATAGAAATAGTACATCGACCAAATTTTCATGTTCGACATTGCGCAACTCTCTCCGTGGAGAAGCTTTTAACGGTTTTGTCCATTTGGGATCGAAAGTTGCTCTTTTGGTAACAAAACAATCTACGGAGCCTACACTCGTAAAATTTGACAAAACATAACAACAAAAATAGTACACTGGCCAACTTCGATGCTTGAAAATTGTCCAACTATCTTCATAGAGAAGCTTTTAACGATTTATTTCAATTGAGTACGAATGTTGGTCTTTTGGCAACATAATAGTTGACGGATCCTCTACTCCTAAAACTTCACATAAAATAAAATAGAAATAGTACACTGACCAACTTTGAACGTTCGAATTTGCCCAACTCTCTCAGTGGAGAAGCTTTTGACGGTTTTGTTTATTTCGGAAGGAAAGTTGCTCTTTTGGCAACGAAACAATATACGGAGCCTATACTCGTAAAATGTGACATAACATAACAATAAAAATACTACACTTACCAACAACAGTGCTAGAACATTGTCCAAGTCTTTCCATAAAGAGGCTTCTACGATTTTGTCCAATTCAGTACGAATGTTTGTCTTTTGGCAATCAAATAATTGACGGATCCTCTACTCGTAATAGTTCACCTAAAATCACAATAGAAATAGTACATCGACAAAATTTGAATGGTCGACATTGCCCAACTCTCTCCGTGCAGAAGATTTTAACGATTTTGTCCATTTGGGAACGAAAGTTGCTCTTTTGGCAACGAAACAATCTGCGAAGCCTATACTCGTAAAATTTGACGTAGTGTAAAAATAAAAATAGTACACTAACCAACAACGATGCTAGAACATTGTCCAAGTCTTTCCGTAAAGAGGCTTTTAACGGTTTTGTCTAATTGAGTACGAAAGTTGGTCTTTTGAGAACCAAATAATTGACGGTTCCTCTACTCGTAAAAGTTCACATAAAATCACAATAGAAATAGTACATCGTCCAAATTTGAATGTTCGACATTGCCCAACTCTCTCCGTAGAGAAGCTTTTAACGGTTTTGTCTATTTGGGATCGAAAGTTGCTCTTTTGGCAACGAAACAATCTACGGAGCCTATCCTCGGACAATTTAACATGACATAATAATAAAAATAGTACACTAACCAATAACGATGCTAGAACATTGTCCAAGTCTCTCCATAAAGAGGCTTCTAACGGTTTTGTCTATTTGAGTACGAAAGTTGGTCTTTTGGCAATCAAATAATTGATAGATCCTCTACTCGTAAAACTTCACATAAAATAACAATAGAAATATTATATCAACCAAATTGAATGTTCGACATTGCCCAACCCTCTCCGTGGAGAACCTTTTAATGGTTTTTTTCATCGAAGGTTGCTCATTTGGCAACGAAACAATCTACGGAGCCCATACTCGAACAATTTGACATAGCATAACAATAAAAATAATACACTAACGAACAACGATGCTAGAACATTGTCCAAGTCTCTCCATAAAGAGGATTTTAACGGTTTTGTCTAATTGAGTACGAAAGTTGGTCTTTTGACAACCAAATAATTGACGGTTCCTCTACTCGTAAAAGTTCACATAAAATCACAATAGAAATAGTACATCGTCCAAATTTGAATGTTCGACATTGCCCAACTCTCTCTGTAGAGAAGCTTTTAACCAATAACGGTTTTGTCTATTTGGGATCGAAAGTTGCTCTTTTGGCAACGAAACAATCTACGGAGCCTATCCTCGGACAATTTAACATGACATAATAATAAAAATAGTACACTAACCAATAACGATGCTAGAACATTGTCCAAGTCTCTCCATAAAGAGGCTTTTAACGGTTTTGTCTATTTGAGTACGAAAGTTGGTCTTTTGGCAATCAAATAATTGATAGATCCTCTACTCGTAAAACTTGACATAAAATAACAATTGAAATAGTATATCGACCAAATTGAATGTTCGACATTGCCCAACTCTCTCCGTGGAGAACCTTTTAATGGTTTTTTTCATCGAAGGTTGCTCATTTGGCAACGAAACAATCTACGGAGCCCATACTCGAACAATTTGACATAGCATAACAATAAAAATAATACACTAACGAACAACGATGCTAGAACATTGTCCAAGTCTCTCCATAAAGAGGATTTTATCGGTTTTGTCCAATTGAGTACGAAAGTTGGTCTTATGGTAACCAAATAATTAACGGATCCTCTA
Source organism: Euonymus europaeus (assembly GCA_963580455.1). Lineage (NCBI taxonomy): Eukaryota > Viridiplantae > Streptophyta > Magnoliopsida > Celastrales > Celastraceae > Euonymus > Euonymus europaeus. Next base: position 13,671,787 of record OY756965.1, read on the forward strand.
CTCGTAAAACTTCACATAAAATAACAATAGAAATAGAACATCGACCAAATTGAATGTTCGAAATTGCCCAACTCCCTCCGTGGAAAAGCATGTAACGGTTTTGTCCATTTGGGATCGAAAGTTGCTCTTTTGGCAACGAAACAATCTACGGAGCCTATGCTCGTACAATTTGACAAAGCATAACAATAAAAATAGTACACTGAGCAACTTCGATGCTTGAACATTGTCCAACTATCTCCATAGAGAAGCTTTTAACGATTTAGTCCAATTGAGTACGGATGTTGTTCTTTTGGCAACCTAATAATTGACGGATCCTCTACTCTTAAAACTTCACATAAAAAAAAAGGAAATAGTACACTGACCAACTTTGAATGTTCGACATTGCCCAACTCTCTCTGTGGAGAAGCTTTTGACGGTTTTGTTTATTTCGGAACGAAAGTTGCTCTTTTGGCAACGAAACAATCTGCGGAGCCTATACTCGTAAAATCTGACATAACATAACAATAAAAACAGTACACTAACCAACAACGATGCTGGAACATTGTTCAGGTCTTTCCATAAAGATGCTTTTAACGGTTTTGTCCAATTGAGTCTGAAAGTTGGTATTTTTGCAACCAAATAATTGACCGATCCTCTACTCGTAAAACTTCACATAAAATAACAATAGAAATAGAACATCGACCAAATTGAATGTTCAAAATTGCCCAACTCCTTCCGTTGAAAAGCTTGTAACGGTTTTGTCCATTTGGGATCGAAAGTTGCTCTTTTGGCAACGAAACAATCTGCGGAGCCTATGCTCGTACAATTTGACAAAGCATAACAATAAAAATAGTACACTGAGCAACTTCGATGCTTGAACATTGTCCAACTATCTCCATAGAGAAGCTTTTAACGATTTAGTCCAATTGAGTACGGATGTTGTTCTTTTGGCAACCTAATAATTGACGGATCCTCTACTCGTAAAACTTCACATAAAATGAAAAAAGAAATAGTACACTGACCACCTTCGAATGTTCGACATTGCCCAACTCTCTCCGTGGAGAAGCTTTTGTCTGTTTTGTCCATTTCGGAACGAAAGCTGCTCTTTTGGCAACGAAACAATCTGCGGAGCCTATACTCGTAAAATTTGACATAAAATAAAAATAAAAATAGTACACTACCAACAATGATGCTGGAACATTGTCCAGGTCTCTCCATAAAGAGGCTTTTAACGGTTTTGTCCAATTGAGTACGAAAATTGGTCTTTTGAAAACCAAATAATTGACGGATCCTCTGCTTGTAAAACTTCGCACAAAATAACAATAGAAATAGTACATCGACCAAATTGAATTTTCAAAATTGCCCAACTCCCTGCGTGGAAAAGCATTTAAAGATTTTGTCCATTTGGGATCGAAAAATGCTCATTTGGCAAAAAAACAATCTACGGAGCCTATACTCGTACAATTTAACAAAACTAACAATAAAAATATTACACTGACCAACTTCGATGCCCGAACATTGTCCAAGTCTCTCCATAAAGAGGCTTTTAACGGTTTTGTCCAATTGAGTAGAAAAGTTGGTCTTTTGGCAACCAAATAATTGACAGATCCTCTACTCATAAAGCTTCAAATAAAATAACAATAGAAATTGTACATCGACCAAATTGAATGTTCAAAATTTCCCAACTCCCTCCGTGGAAAAGCTTTTAACGGTTTTGTCCATTTGGGATCGAAAGTTGCTCTTTTGGCAACGAAACAATCAACGGAGCCTATACTCGTACAATTTAACAAAACTAACAATAAAAATAGTACACTGACCAACTTCGATGCCTGAACAATGTCCAAGTCTCTCCATAGAGAAGCTTTTAACGATTTAGTCCAATTGAATACGGATGTTGTTCTTTTGGCAACTTAATAATTGACGGATCCTCCACTCGTAAAACTTCACATAAAATAAAAATAGAAATAGTACACTGACCAACTTTGAATGTTCGACATTGCCCAACTCTCTCCGTGCAGAAACTTTTGACGGTTTTGTCCATTTCAGAACGAAAGTTGCTCTTTTAGCAATGAAGCAATCTACGGAGCCTATACTCGTAAAATTTGACATAACGTAAAAATAAAAATAGTACACTAACCAACAACGATGCTGGAACATTGTCCATGTTTTTCCATAAAGAGGCTTTTAACGGTTTTGTCCAATTGAGTACGAAAGCTGGTGTTTTGGCAACCAAATAATTGCAGACCCTCTACTCGTAAAACTTCACAAAAAATAACAATAGGAATAGTACATCGACCAAATTTTCATGTTCGACATTGCACAATTTTCTCCGTGGAGAAGCTTTTAATGGTTTTATCCATTTGGGATCGAAAGTTGTTCTTTTGGTAACGAAACAATCTACGGAGCCTATAGTCTTAAAATTTGACAAAGCATAACAATAGAAATAGTACACTGGCGAACTTCGATGCTTGAACATTGTCCAACTATCTCCATAGAGAAGCTTTTAACGATTTAGTCCAATTGAGTACGAATGTTGGTCTTTTGCCAACCAAATAATTGACGGATACTCTACTCGTAAAACTTCACATAAAATAAAAATAAAAATAGTACACTGACCAACTTTGAATGTTCGACATTGCCCAACTCTATCCGTCGCGAATCTTTTGACGGTTTTGTTTATTTCGGAAGGAAAGTTTGTCTTTTGTCAACGAAACAATATACGGAGCCTATACTCGTAAAATTTGACATAACCTACCAATAAAAATAGTACACTAACCAACAATGATACTGGAACATTGTCCAAGTCTTTCCATAAAGAGGCTTTTAACGCTTTTGACCAATTGAGTACGAAAGTTGGTCTTTTGGCAATCAAATAATTGACGGATCCTCTACTCGTAAAAATTCACATAAAATCACAATAGAAATAGTACATCGACAAAATTTGAATGTTCGACATTGCCCAACTCTCTTCGTGGAGAAGCTTTTAACGGTTTTGTCCAATTGAGTACGGATGTTGGTCTTTTGGCAACCTAATAATTGACGTATCCTCTGCTCGTAAAACTTCACATAAAATAAAAATAGAAATAGTACACTGACCAACTTTGAATGTTCAACATTGCTCAACTCTCTCCGTGGATAAGCTTTTCACGGTTTTGTCCATTTCGGAAGGAAAGTTGCTCTTTTGCCAACGATAAGATCTACGAAGCCTATTCTCATAAAATTTGACATAACGTAAAAATAACAATAGTACAATGGCCAACTTCAATGCTTGAACATTGTCCAACTATCTCCATAGAGAAGCTTTTAACGATTTATTTCAATTGAGTACGAATGTTGGTCTTTCGGCAACATAATAATTGACGGATCCCCTACTCGTAAAACTTCACATAAAATAAAATAGAAATAGTGCACTGACCAACTTCGAATGTTCGATATTGCCCAACTCTCTCCGTGGAGAAGCTTTTGACGGTTTTGTTTATTTCGGAAGGAAAGTTGCTCTTTTGGCAACGAAACAATATACGGAGCCTATACTCGTAAAATTCGACATAACATAACAATAAAAAAACTACACTTACCAACAATAATGCTAGAACATTGTCCAAGTCTTTCCATAAAGAGGCTTCTACGATTTTGTCCAATTCAGTACGAATGTTTGTCTTTTGGCAATCAAATAATTGACAGATCCGCTACTCGTAATAGTTCACATAAAATCACAATGGAAATAATACATCGACCAAATTTGAATGGTCGACATTGCGCAACTCTCTCCGTGGAAAAGATTTTAACGATTTTGTCCATTTGCGAACGAAAGTTGCTCTTTTGGCAACGAAACAATCTGCGGAGCCTATACTCGTAAAATTTGACTTAACATAACAATAAAAGTAGTACACTAACCAACAACGATGCTAGAACATTGTCCAAGTCTTTCCATAAAGAGGCTTTTAACGGTTTTGTCTAATTGAGTACGAAAGTTGGTCTTTTGACAACCAAATAATTGAAAGATGCTCTACTCGTAAAAGTTCACATAAAATGACAATAGAAATAGTACATCGTCCAAATTTGAATGTTCCACATTTCCAACTCTCTCTGTAGAGAAGCTTTTAACGGTTTTGTCTATTTGGGATCGAAAGTTGCTCTTTTGACAACGAAACAATCTACGGAGCCTATACTCGCACAATTTGACATAGCATAATAATAAAAATAAAACACTAACCAACAACGATGCTAGAACATTGTCCAAGTCTCTCCATAAAGAGGCTTTTAACGGTTTTGTCCAATTGAGTACGAAAGTTAGTCTTTTGGCAATCAAATAATTGACAGATCCTCTACTCGTAAAACTTCACATAAAATAACAATAGAAATAGTACATCGATCAAATTGAATGTTCGACATTGCCCAACTCTCTCCGTGGAGAACCTTTTAACGGTTTTTTTCATCGAAGGTTGCTCATTTGGCAACGAAAAAATCTACGGAGCCCATACTCGCACAATTTGACATAACATAACAATAAAAATATACACTAACAAACAACGATGCTAGAAAATTGTCCAAGTCTCTCCATAAAGAGACTTTTAACAGTTTAGTCCAATTGGATACGAATGTTGTTCATTTGGCAACCAAATAATTGACGGATCCTCTACTCGTAAAACTTAACATAAAATCACAATAGAAATAGTACATCGACCAAATTTTCATGTTCGACATTTCCCAAATCTCTCCGTGGAGAAGCTTTTAACGGTTTTGTCCATTTGGGATCGAAAGTTGCTCTTTTGGTAACGAAACAATCAACGGAGACTACACTCATAAAATTTGACAAAGCATACAAATAAAAATAGTACACTGGCCAACTTCGACGCTTGAACATTCTTCAACTATCTCCATAGAGAAGCTTTTAACGATTTGTTTCAATTGAGTACGAATGTTGGTCTTTTGGCAAACTAATAATTGACGGATCCTCTACTCGTAAAACTTCACATAAAATAAAATAGAAATAGTACACTGACCAACTTTGAATGTTCGACATTGCCCAACTCTCTCCTTGGAGAAGCTTTTGACGGTTTTGTTTATTTCGAAAGGAAAGTAGCTCTTTTGGCAACGAAACAATATACGGAGTCTATACTCGTAAAATTTGACATAACATAACAATAAAAATACTACACTTACCAATAAATATGCTAAAACATTGTCCAAGTCTTTCCATAAAGAGGCTTCTACGATTTTGTCCAATTCAGTACGAATGTTTGTCTTTTGGCAATCAAATAATTAGCAAATCCTCTACTCCTAATAGTTCACATAAAATCCCAATAGAAATAGTACATCGACCAAATTTGAATGGTCGACATTGCCCAACTATCTCCGTGGAGAAGCTTTTAACGATTTTGTCCATTTGGGAACGAAAGTTGCTCTTTTGGCAATGAAACAATCTGCGGAGCCTATACTCGTAAAATTTGACTTAACATAACAATAAAAATAGTACACTAACCAACAACGATGCTAGAACATGTCCAAGTCTTTCCATAAAGAGGCTTTTAACGGTTTTGTCTAATTGAGTACGAAAGTTGGTCTATTGACAACCAAATAATTGAAAGATGCTCTACTCGTAAAAGTTCACATAAAATGACAATAGAAATAGTACATCGTCCAAATTTGAATGTTCCACATTTCCAACTCTCTCTGTAGAGAAGCTTTTAACGGTTTTGTCTATTTGGGATCAAAAGTTGCTCTTTTGACAACGAAATAATCTACGGAGCCTATACTCGCACAATTTGACATAGCATAATAATAAAAATAGTACACTAACCAACAACGATGCTAGAACATTGTCCAAGTCTCTCCATAAAGAGGCTTTTAACGGTTTTGTCCAATTGAGTACGAAAGTTAGTCTTTTGGCAATCAAATAATTGACAAATCCTCTACTCGTAAAACTTCACATAAAATAACAATAGAAATAGTACATCGAAAAAATTGAATGTTCGACATTGCCCAACTCTCTCCGTGGAGAACCTTTTAACGGTTTTGTTCATCGAAGGTTGCTCATTTGGCAACGAAAATATCTACGGAGCCCATACTCGCACAATTTGACATAGCATAACAATAAAAATAGTACACTAACGAACAACGATGCTAGAACATTGTCCAAGTCTCTCCATAAAGAGGCTTTTAAAGGTTTTGTCCAATTGAGTACGAAAGTTGGTATTTTGGCAACCAAATAATTAACGGATCTTCTACTCTTAAAACTTCACATAAAATAACAATAGAAATAGAACATCGACCAAATTGAATGTTCGACATTTCCCAACTCGCTCCGTGGAAAAGCTTTTCACGGTTTTGTCCATTTGTGATCGAAAGTTGCTCTTTTGTCAGTGAAACAATCTACGAAGCCTATACTCGTACAATTTGACAAAGCATAACAATAAAAATAGTACACTGACCAACTTCGATGCTTGAACATTGTCCAACTATCTCCATAGAGAAGATTTTAACGATTTAGTCCAATTGAGTACGAATGTTGTTCTTTAGCAACCAAATAATTGACGAATCCCCTACTCGTAAAAATGCACATAAAATCACAAAAGAAATACTACATCGACCAAATCGAATGTTCGACATTGTCCTACTCTCTCCGTGGAGAACCTTTTAACGGTTTTTTCCATTTGGGATCGAAAGTTGCTCATTTGGCAACAAAACAATCTACGGACCCTATACTCGCACAATTTGACATAGCATAACAATAAAAATAGTACACTAACAAACAACGATGCTAGAACATTGTCAAAGTCTCTCCATAAAGAGGCTTTTAACGGTTTTGTCCAATTGAGTACGAAAATTGGTCTTTTAAGAACTAAATAATTGACGGATCCACTGCTTGTAAAACTTCACATAAAATAACAATAGAAATAGTACATCGACCAAATTGAATGTTCGACATTTCCCAACTCCCTCCGTGGAAAAGCTTTTCACGATATTGTCCATTTGTGATCGAAAGTTGCTCTTTTGTCAATGAAACAATATACGAAGTCTATACTCGTACAATTTGACAAAGCATAACAATAAAAATATTACACTGACCAACTTCGATGCTTGAACATTGTCCAACTATCTCCATAGAGAAGATTTTAACGATTCAGTCCAATTGTGTACGAATGTTGTTCTTTGGCAATCAAATAATTGACGAATCCTCTACTCGTAAAAGTGCACATAAAATCACAACAGAAATAGTACATCGACCAAATCGAATGTTCGACATTGTCCTACTCTCTCCGTGGAGAACCTTTTAACGGTTTTGTCCATTTGGGATCGAAAGTTGCTCATTTGGCAATGAAACAATCTACGGACCCTATACTCGCACAATTTGACATAGCATAACAATAAAAATAGTACACTAACAAACAACGATGCTAGAACATTGTCCAAGTCTCTCCATAAAGAGACTTTTAACAGTTTAGTCAAATTGGGTACGAATATTGTTCATTTGGCAACGAAAAATTGACGGATCCTCTACTCGTAAAACTTCACATAAAATCACAATAGAAATAGTACATCGTCCAAATTTGAATGTTCGACATTCCCAACTCTCTCTGTAGAGAAGCTTTTAACGGTTTTGTCCATTTGGGATCCAAAGTTGCTCTTTTGACAACGAAACAATCTACGAGCCTATACTCGCACAATTTGACATAGCATTATAATAAAAATAGTACACTAACCAACAACGATGCTAGAACATTGTCCAAGTCTCTCCATAAATAAGCTTTTAACGGTTTTGTCCAATTGAGTACGAAAGTTGGTCTTTTGGCAATCAAATAATTGCAAATCCTCTACTTGTAAAACTTCACATAAAATAACAATAGAAATAGTACATCGATCAAATTGAATGTTCCACATTTCCCAACTCTCTCCATGGATAACCTTTCAACAGTTTTGTTCATCGAAGGTTGCTAATTTGGCATTGAAACAATCCACGGAGCCTATACTCGCACAATTTGACATAGCATAACAATAAAAATAGTACACTAACGAACAACGATGCTAGAACATTGTCAAAGTCTCTCCATAAAGAGGCTTTTAACGTTTTTGTCCAATTGAGTACGAAAATTAGTCTTTTAAGAACCAAATAATTGACGTATCCTCTGCTTGTAAAACTTCACATAAAATAACAATAGAAATAGAACATCGACCAAATTGAATGTTCGACATTTCCCAACTCCCTCCGTGGAAAAGCTTTTCACAGTTTTGTCGATTTGTGATCGAAAGTTGCTCTTTTGTCAATGAAACAATCTACGAAGCCTATACTCGTACAATTTGACAAAGCATAACAATAAAAATAGTACACTGACCAACTTCGATGCTTGAACATTGTCGAACTATCTCCATAGAGAAGATTTTAACTATTTAGTCCAATTGAGTACGAATGTTGTTCTTTGGCAACCAAATAATTGACGAATCCTCTACTCGTAAAAGTGCACATAAAATCACAATATAAATAGTACATCGACCAAATCGAATGTTCGACATTGTCCTACTCTCTCCGTGGAGAACCTTTTAACGGTTTTGTCCATTTGGGATCGAAAGTTGCTCATTTGGCAACGAAACAATCTACGGACCCTATACTCGCACAATTTGACGTGGCATAACAATAAAAATAGTACACTAACAAACAACGATGCTAGAACATTGTCCAAGTCTCTCCATAAAGAGACTTTTAACAATTTAGTCCAATTGGGTACGAATGTTGTTCATTTGGCAACCAAATAATTGACGTTTCCTCTACTCGTAAAACTTCACCTAAAATCACAATAGAAATAGTACATCGACCAAATTTTCGTGTTCGACATTTCCCAACTCTCTCCGTGGAGAAGCTTTTAACGGTTTTGTCCATTTGGGATCGAAATTTGCTCTTTTGGTAACGAAACAATCTACGGAGACTACACTCGTAAAATTTGACAAAGCATAACAGTAAAAATAGTACACTGGCCAACTTCGATGCTTGAACATTGTCCAACTATCTCCATAGAGAAGCTTTTAACGATTTGTTTCAATTGAGTACGAATGTCGGTCTTTTGGCAAACTAATAATTGACGGATCCTCTACTCGTAAAACTTCATATAAAATAAAATTGAAATAGTACACTGACAAACTTTGAATGTTCGACATTGCCCAACTCTCTCCGTGGAGAAGCTTTTGACGGTTTTGTTTATTTTGTAAGGAAAGTTGCTCTTTTGGCAACGAAACAATATTCAGAGCCTATACTCGTAAAATTTGACATAACATAACAATAAAAAAACTACACTTACCAACAACAATGCTAAAACATTGTCCAAGTATTTCCATAAAGAGGCTTCTACGATTTTGTACAATTCAGTACGAATGTTTGTCTTTTGGCAATCAAATAATTAGCGGATCCTCTACTCGTAATAGTTCATATAAAATCCCAATAGAAATAGTACATCGACCACATTTGAATGGTCGACATTGCCCAACTATCTCCGTGAAGAAGCTTTTAACGATTTTGTCCATTTGGGAACGAAAGTTGCTCTTTTGGCAACGAAATAATCCGCGGAGCCTATACTCGTAAAATTTGGCATAACATAACAATAAAAATAGTACACTAACCAAACACGATGCTAGAATATTGTCCAAGTCTTTCCATAAAGAGGCTTTTAACGGTTTTGTCTAATTGAGTACGAAAGTTGGTCTTTTGACAACCAAATAATTGACAGATCCTCTACTCGTAAAAGTTCACATAAAATCACAATAGAAATAGTACATCGTCCAAATTTGAATGTTCGACATTCCCAACTCTCTCTTTAGGGAAGCTTTTAACGGTTTTGTCTATTTTGGATCCAAAGTTGCTCTTTTGACAACGAAACAATCTACGAGCCTATACTCGCACAATTTGACATAGCATAATAATAAAAATAGTACACTAACCAACAACGATGCTAGAACATTGTCCAACTCTCTCCATAAAGAGGCTTTTAACGGTTTTGTCCAATTGAGTACGAAATTTCGTCTTTTGGCAATCAAATAATTGACAAATCCTCTACTTGTAAAACTTCACATAAAATAACAATTGCAATAGTACATATATCAAATTGAATGTTCGACATTTCCCAACTCCCTCCGTGGAGAACCTTTAAACAGTTTGGTTCATCGAAGGCTGCTAATTTGGCAACGAAACAATCTACGGAGCACATACTCGCACAATTTGACATAGCATAACAATAAAAATAGTACACTAACGAACAACGATGCTAGAACATTGTCAAAGTCTCTCCATAAAGAGGCTCTTAACGGTTTTGTCCAATTGAGTACGAAAGTTGGTATTTTGGCAACCAAATAATTGACGGATCCTCTACTCGTAAAACTTCACATAAAATAACAATAGAAATAGAACATCGACCAAATTGAATGTTCGAAATTGCCCAACTCCTTCTTTTGAAAAGCTTGTAACGGTTTTGTCCATTCGGGATCGGAGGTTGCTCTTTTGGCAACGAAACAATCTGCGGAGCCTATACTCGTAAAATTTGACTTAACATAACAATAAAAATAGTACACTAACCAACAACGATGCTAGAACATTGTCCAAGTCTTTCCATAAAGAGGCTTTTAACGGTTTTGTCTAATTGAGTACGAAAGTTGGTCTTTTGACAACCAAATAATTGAAAGATGCTCTACTCGTAAAAGTTCACATAAAATGACAATAGAAATAGTACATCGTCCAAATTTGAATGTTCCACATTTCCAACTCTCTCTGTAGAGAAGCTTTTAACGGTTTTGTCTATTTGGGATCGAAAGTTGCTCTTTTGACAACGAAACAATCTACGGAGCCTAACAATAAAAATAGTACACTAACAAACAACGATGCTAGAACATTGTCAAAGTCTCTCCATAAAGAGGCTTTTAACGGTTTTGTCCAATTGAGTACGAAAATTGGTCTTTTAAGAACTAAATAATTGACGGATCCACTGCTTGTAAAACTTCACATAAAATAACAATAGAAATAGTACATCGACTAAATTGAATGTTCGACATTTCCCAACTCCCTCCGTGGAAAAGCTTTTCACGATATTGTCCATTTGTGATCGAAAGTTGCTCTTTTGTCATTGAAACAATCTACGAAGTCTATACTCGTACAATTTGACAAAGCATAACAATAAAAATAGTACACTGACCAACTTCGATGCTTGAACATTGTCCAACTATCTCCATAGAGAAGATTTTAACGATTCAGTCCAATTGTGTACGAATGTTGTTCTTTGGCAACCAAATAATTGACGAATCCTCTACTCGTAAAAGTGCACATAAAATCACAACAGAAATAGTACATCGACCAAATCGAATGTTCGACATTGTCCTACTCTCTCCGTGGAGAACCTTTTAACGGTTTTGTCCATTTGGGATCGAAAGTTGCTCATCTGGCAATGAAACAATCTACGGACCCTATACTCGCACAATTTGACATAGCATAACAATAAAAATAGTACACTAACAAACAACGATGCTAGAACATTGTCCAAGTCTCTCCATAAAGAGACTTTTAACAGTTTAGTCAAATTGGATACGAATGTTGTTCATTTGGCAACGAAAAATTGACGGATCCTCTACTCGTAAAACTTCACATAAAATCACAATAGAAATAGTACATCGTCCAAATTATAATGTTCGACATTCCCAACTGTCTCTGTAGAGAAGCTTTTAACGGTTTTGTCCATTTGGGATCCAAAGTTGCTCTTTTGACAACGAAACAATCTACGAGCCTATACTCGCACAATTTGACATAGCATTATAATAAAAATAGTACACTAACCAACAACGATGCTAGAACAATGTCCAAGTCTCTCCATAAATAAGCTTTTAACGGTTTTGTCCAATTGAGTACGAAAGTTGGTCTTTTGGCAATCAAATAATTGACAAATCCTCTACTTGTAAAACTTCACATAAAATAACAATAGAAATAGTACATCGATCAAATTGAATGTTCCACATTTCCCAACTCTCTCCATGGATAACCTTTCAACAGTTTTGTTCATCGAAGGTTGCTAATTTGGCAACGAAACAATCCACGGAGCCCATACTCGCACAATTTGACATAGCATAACAATAAAAATAGTACACTAACGAACAACGATGCTAGAACATTGTCAAAGTCTCTCCATAAAGAGGCTTTTAACGTTTTTGTCCAATTGAGTACGAAAATTGGTCTTTTAAGAACCAAATAATTGACGTATCCTCTGCTTGTAAAACTTCACATAAAATAACAATAGAAATAGAACATCGACCAAATTGAATGTTCGACATTTCCCAACTCCCTCCGTGGAAAAGTTTTCACGGTTTTGTCGATTTGTGATCGAAAGTTGCTCTTTTGTCAATGAAACAATCTACGAAGCCTATACTCGTACAATTTGACAAAGCATAACAATAAAAATAGTACACTGACCAACTTCGATGCTTGAACATTGTCCAACTATCTCCATAGAGAAGATTTTAACTATTTAGTTCAATTGAGTACGAATGTTGTTCTTTGGCAACCAAATAATTGACGAATCCTCTACTCGTAAAAGTGCACATAAAATCACAATAGAAATAGTACATCGACCAAATCGAATGTTCGACATTGTCCTACTCTCTCCGTGGAGAAATTTTTAACGGTTTTGTCCATTTGAGATCGAAAGTTGCTCATTTGGCAACGAAACAATCTACGGACGCTATACTCGCACAATTTGACGTGGCATAACAATAAAAATAGTACACTAACAAACAACGATGCTAGAACATTGTCCAAGTCTCTCCATAAAGAGACTTTTAACAATTTAGTCCAATTGGGTACGAATGTTGTTCATTTGGCTACCAAATAATTGACGTTTCCTCTACTCGTAAAAGTGCACATAAAATCACAATAGAAATAGTACATCGACCAAATTTTCGTGTTCGACATTTCCCAACTCTCTTCGTGGAGAAGCTTTTAACGGTTTTGTCCATTTGGGATCGAAATTTGCTCTTTTGGTAACGAAATAATCTACGGAGACTACACTCGTAAAATTTGACAAAGCATAACAGTAAAAATAGTACACTGGCCAACTTCGATGCTTGAACATTGTCCAACTATCTCCATAGAGAACCTTTTAACGATTTGTTTCAATTGAGTACGAATGTCGGTCTTTTGGCAAACTAATAATTGACGGATCCTCTACTCGTAAAACTTCATATAAAATAAAATTGAAATAGTACACTGACAAACTTTGAATGTTCGACATTGCCCAACTCTCTCCGTAGAGAAGCTTTTGACGGTTTTGTTTATTTTGGAAGGAAAGTTGCTCTTTTGGCAACGAAACAATATTCAGAGCCTATACTCGTAAAATTTGACATAACATACCAATAAAAAAACTACACTTACCAACAACAATGCTAAAACATTGTCGAAGTATTTCCATAAAGAGGCTTCTACGATTTTGTACAATTCAGTACGAATGTTTGTCTTTTGGCAATCAAATAATTAGCGGATCCTCTACTCGTAATAGTTCACATAAAATCCCAATAGAAATAGTGCATCGACCACATTTGAATGGTCGACATTGCCCAACTATCTCCGTGGAGAAGCTTTTAACGATTTTGTCCATTTGGGAACGAAAGTTGCTCTTTTGGCAACGAAATAATCCGCGGAGCCTATACTCGTAAAATTTGACATAACATAACAATAAAAATAGTACACTAACCAAACACGATGCTAGAATATTGTCCAAGTCTATCCATAAAGAGGCTTTTAACGGTTTTGTCTAATTGAGTACGAAAGTTGGTATTTTGACAACCAAATAATTGACAGATCCTCTACTCGTAAAAGTTCACATAAAATCACAATAGAAATAGTACATCGTCCAAATTTGAATGTTCGACATTCCCAACTCTCTCTGTAGAGAAGCTTTTAACGGTTTTGTCTATTTGGGATCCAAAGTTGCTCTTTTGACAACGAAACAATCTACGAGCCTATACTCGCACAATTTGACATAGCATAATAATAAAAATAGTACACTAACCAACAACGATTCTAGAACATTGTTCAACTCTCTCCATAAAGAGGCTTTTAACGGTTTTGTCCAATTGAGTACGAAAGTTCGTCTTTTGGCAATCAAATAATTGACAAATCCTCTACTTGTAAAACTTCACATAAAATAACAATTGCAATAGTACATATATCAAATTGAATGTTCGACATTTCCCAACTCTCTCCGTGGAGAACCTTTAAACAGTTTTGTTCATCGAAGGTTGCTAATTTGGCAACGAAACAATCTACGGAGCACATACTCGCACAATTTGACATAGCATAACAATAAAAATAGTACACTAACGAACAACGATGCTAGAACATTGTCAAAGTCTCTCCATAAAGAGGCTCTTAACGGTTTTGTCCAATTGAGTACGAAAGTTGGTATTTTGGCAACCAAATAATTGACGGATCCTCTACTCGTAAAACTTCACATAAAATAACAATAGAAATAGTACACTAACCAAACACGATGCTAGAATATTGTCCAAGTCTTTCCATAAAGAGGCTTTTAACGGTTTTGTCTAATTGAGTACGAAAGTTGGTCTTTTGAAAACCAAATAATTGCAGATCCTCTACTCGTAAAAGTTCACATAAAATCACAATAGAAATAGTACATCGACCAAATTGAATGTTCGAAATTGCCCAACTCCTTCTTTTGAAAAGCTTGTAACGGTTTTGTCCATTTGGGATCGGAGGTTGCTCTTTTGGCAACGAAACAATCTACGGAGCCTATACTCGTACAATTTGACATAGCATAACAATAAAAATAGTACACCGACCAACTTCGATGCTTGAACATTGTCCAACTCTCTCCATAGAGAAGCTTTTAACGATTTAGTTCGATTGAGTACGAATGTTGTTCTTTGGCAACCAAATAATTGACGAATCCTCTACTAGTAAAAGTGCACATAAAATCACAATAGAAATAGTACATCGACGAAATCTAATGTTTGACATTGCCCTACTCTCTCCGTGGAGAACCTTTTTATGGTTTTGTCCATTTGGGATCGAAAGTTGCTCATTTGGCAACGAAACAATCTACGGACCCTATACTCGCCCAATTTCACATAGCATAACAATAAAAATAATACACTAACGAACAACGATGCTAGAACATTGTCCAAGTCTCCCCATAAAGAGACTTTTAACGGTTTAGTCCAATTTGGTACGAATGTTGTTCTTTTGGCAACCAAATAATTGACGGATCCTCTACTCATAAAACATCACATAAAATCACAATAGAAATAGTACATCGACAAAATTTTCATATTCGACATTTCCCAACTCTCTCCATGGAGAAGCTTTTAACGGTTTTGTCCATTTGGGATCGAAAGTTGCTCTTTTGGTAAGAAAACAATCTATGGGCCTATACTCATAAAACTTGACAAAGCATAACAATAAAAATAGTACACTGGCCAACTTCGATGCTTGAACATTGTCCAACTATCTCCATAATAATAAAAATAGTACACTAACCAACAACGATGCTAGAACATTGTCAAAGTCTCTCCGTAAAGAGGCTTTTAACGATTTTGTCCAATTGAGTACAAAAGTTAATCTTTTGGCAACCAAATAATTAACGGATCCTCTACTCGTAAAACTTCACATAAAATAACAATCGAAATAGTACATCGACCAAATCGAATGTTCGACATTGCCCAACTCTCTCCGTGGAGAACCTTTTAACGGTTTTGTCCTTTTGGGATGGAAAGTTGCTCAGTTGGCAATAAATTAATCTACGGAGCCTACACTCGTACAATTTGACTAAGCATAACAATAAAAATAGTACACTGACCAACTTCGATGCTTGAACATTGTCCAATTATCTCCATAGAGAAGCTTTTAACGATTTAGTCCAATTGAGTACGAATGTTGGTCTTTTGGCAACCTAATAATTGACGGATCCTCTACTCGTAAAACTTCGCATAAAATAAAAATTGAAATAGTACGCTGACTAACTTTAAATGTTCGACATTGCCCAATTCTCTCCGTAGATAAGCTTTTAACGGATTTGTCCATTTGGGAACGAAAATTGCTCTTTTGGCAATGAAACATTCTACGGAGCCTATACTCGTCAAATTTGACATAACGTAACAATAAAAATGGTACACTAACCAACAACGATGCTAGAACATTGTCCAAGTCTCTCCATAAAGAGGCTTTTAACGTTTTTGTCCAATTGAGTACGAATGTTGATCTTTTAGCAAGCAAATAATTTACGGACCCTCTACTCGTAAAACTCCACATAAAATCACAATAGAAATAGTACATCGACCAAATTTGAATGTTCAACATTGCCCAACTCTCTCCGTGAAGAAACTTCTAACGGTTTCGTGCACTTGGGATCGAAAGTTGCTCTTTTGGCAACGAAACAATCTACGGAACCTATACTCGCACAATTTGACATAGCATAACAATAAAAATAGAACACTAACCAACAACGATGCTAGAACATTGTCCAAGTCTCTCCATAAAGAGTCTTTTAACGGTTTTGTCCAATTGAGTACGAAAGTTGGCTTTTAGCAACCAAATAATTGACGGATCTTCTACTCATAAAACTTCACATAAAATAACAATAGAAATAGTACATCGACCAAATTAAATGTTCGACATTGCCCAACTCCCTCTGTCAAAAAGCTTTTAACGGTTTTGTCCATTTGGGATCGAAAGTTGCTCATTTGGCAACAAACAATCTACGGACCCTATACTCGCACAATTTGAATAAGCATAACAATAAAAATAGTACACTGACCAACTTCGATGCTTGAACAATGTCCACCTATCTCCATAGAGAAGCTTTTAACGATTTAGTCCAATTGGGTACGAATGTTGTTCTTTTGGCAACCAAATAATTGACGGATCCTCTACTAGTAAAACTTCACATAAAATCACAATAGAAATAGTACCTCGACCAAATTTTCATGTTCGACATTGCCCAACTCTCTTTGTGGAGAAGCCTTTAACGGTTTTGTCCATTTGGGATCGAAAGTTGCTCTTTTGGTTAGAAAACAACCTATGGGCCTATACACGTAAAATTTGACAAAGCATAACAATAAAAATAGTACACTGGCCAACTTCGATGCTTCAACATTGTCCAACTATATCCATAGAGAAGCTTTTAACGATTTAGTCCAATTGAGTACGAATGTTGGTCTTTTGGGAACCAAATAATTGACGGATCCTCTACTAGTAAAACTTCGCATAAATTAAAAATAGAAATAGTACACTGACCAACTTTTAATGTTCGAGATTGCCCAATTCACTCCGTAGATAAACTTTTAACGGTTTTGTCCTTTGGAAACGAAAGTTGCTCTTTTGGCAATGAAACAATCTACGGAGCCTATACTCGCACAATTTGACATAACATAATAATAAAAATAGTACAATAACTAACAACGATGCTAGAACATTGTCAAAGTCTCTCCATAAAGGGGCTTTTAACGGTTTTGTTCAATTGAGTACGAAAGTTAGCCTTTTGGCAAACAAATAATTAACGGATCTTCTACTCGTAAAACTTCACATAAAATAACGATCGAAATAGTACATCGACCAAACCGAATGTTCGACATTGCTCAACTCTCTCCGTGGAGAACCATTTAACGGTTTTGTCCAATTGAGATCGAAAGTTGCTCAGTTGGCAACAAAACAATCTACGGAGCCTACACTCGTACAATTTGACAAAGCATAGCAATAAAAATAGTACACTGACCAACTTCGATGCTTGAACATTGTCCAACTATCTCCATATAGAAGCTTTTAACGATTTAGTCCAATTGAGTACGAATGTTGGTCTTTTGGCAACCAAATAATTGACGGATCCTCTTCTCGTAAAAACTCGCATATAATAAAAATAGAAATAGTACATTGACCAACTTTGAATGTTCGACATTGCACAACTCTCTCCGTGAAGAACCTTTTAATGGTTTTGTCCATTTGGGATCGAAAGTTGCTCATTTGGCAACAAAACAATCTACGGAGCCTACACTCGTACAATTTGACAAAGCATAACAATAAAAATAGTACACTGACCAACTTCGATGCTTGAACATTGTCCAGCTGTCTCCATAGAGAAGCTTTTAACGATTTAGTCCAATTGAGTACGAATGTTGGTCTTTTGGCAACCTAATAATTGACGGATCCTCTACTCGTAAAACTTCGCATAAAATAAAAATTGAAATAGTACACTGACCAACTTTGAATGTTCGACATTGCCCAATTCACTCCGTAGATAAGCTTTTAAAGGTTTTGTCCTTTGGGAACGAAAGTTGCTCTTTTGGCAATGAAACAATCTACAGAGGCTATACTCATCAAATTTGACATAACTTAATAATAAAAATGGTACACTAACCAACAACGATGCTAGAACTTTGTCCAAGTCTTTCCGTAAAAAGCCTTTTAACGGTTTTGTCCAATCGAGTACGAAAGTTGGTCTTTTAGCAAGCAAATAATTGACGGACCCTCTACTCGTAAAACTTCACAAAAAATAACAATAGAAATAGTACATCGACCAAATTGAATGTTCGACATTGCCCAACTCTCTCCGTGGAGAAGCTTTTAACGGTTTTGTCCATTTGGGATCGATAGTTGGTCTTTTGGCAATGAAACAATTTACGGAGCTTATACTCGCACAATTTGACATAGCATAACAATAAAAATAATACACTGACCAACAACGATCTTAGAACATTGTCCAAGTCTCTCCATAAAGAGGCTTTTAACGGTTTTGTCCAATTGAGTACGAAAGTTGGTCTTTTTGCAAACAAATAATTGACGGATCCTCTACTCATAAAACTTCACTTAAATAACAGTAGAAATAGTACATCGACCAAATTTGAATGTTCGACATTGCCAAACTCCCTCCGTGGATAAGCTTTTAACGGTTTTGTCCGTTTGGGATCGAAAGTTGCTCTTTTGGCAACGAAACAATCTAGGTAGCCTATACTCGTAAAATTTGACATAACATAACAATAAAAATAGTACACTCACCAGCTTTGATGCTAAAACATTGTCCAACTCTCTCGCTAGAGAAACTTTTAACGTTTTAAGCCAGTTGAGGACCAAAGTTGATCTTTCGGCATCGAAATAATTTACGGAGCATATACTCCTAAAATTTGACTTAACATAAGAATAAAAATAGTACACTAACCAACTTTAATGCTTAAACATTGTCCAACTCTCTCCGTAAAGAAGCTTAGAACGCTTTTGTCAATTCGAAATGAAAGTTGGTCTTTTGGCAATCGAATAATTTACAGATCCTCTACACGTAAAATTTGACATAAAGTAACAATAAATATAGTACACCGACCAACTCTGAATGTTCGACACTACCCAACTCTCACCATAGAGAACCTTTTAACGGTTTTGTCCATTTGGCAACGAAAGTTGGTATTTTGGCAACGAAATAATCTACGTAACCTACACTAATAAAATTTGGCTTTAAATAACTATAAATATAATACACTAACCAACAACGATGCTAGAACATTGTCCAAGTCTCTCCATAAAGAGGCTTTTAACAGTTTTGTCCAATTGAGTACGAAAGTTGGTCTTTTGGCAACCAAATAATTGACAGATCCTCTACTCGTAAAACCTCACATAAATTAATAATAGAAATAGTACATCAACCAAATTGAATGTTCGAAATTGTCCATTTGGGATCGAAATTTGCTCGTTTGGCAACGAAACAATCTACGGAGCATATACTCGCACAATTTGACATAGCAGAACAAAAAAAATAGTACACTAACCAACAACGATGCTAGAACATTGTCCAAGTCTCTCCATAAAGAGGCTTTTAACGGTTTTGTACAATTGAGTGCGAAAGTTGGTCTTTTGGCAACCAAATAATTGACAGATCCTCTACTCGTAAAACTTCACATAAAATAAAAATAGAAATAGTACACTAACCAACTTTTAATGTTCGACATTGCCCAACTCTCTCCGTGGAGAAGATTTTGACGGTTTTGTCCATTTCGGAACGAAAGTTGCTCTTTTGGCAACGAAACAATCTACGGAGCCTATACTCACACAATTTGACATAGCATAATAATAAAAATAGTACACTAACCAACAACGATGCTAGAACATTGTCAAAGTCTCCCCATAAAGAGGCTTTTAACGATTTTGTCCAATTGAGTACGAAAGTTAGTCTTATGGCAACCAAATAATTAACGGATCCTCTACTCGTAAAACTTCACCTAAAATAACAATCAAAATAGTACATCGACCAAATCGAATGTTCGACATTGCCCAACTCTCTCCAGGGAGAACCTCTTAACGGTTTTGTCCATTTGGGATCGAAAGTTGCTCAATTGGCAACGAAACAATCTACGGAGCCTACACTCGTACAATTTGATAAAGGATAACAATAAAAATAGTACATTGAACAACTTCGATGCTTGAACATTGTCCAACTATCTCCATAGAGAAGCTTTTAACTATTTAGTCCAATTGAGTACGAATGTTGGTCTTTTGGCAACCTAATAATTGACGGATCCTCTACTCGTAAAACTTCGCATAAAATAAAAATTGAAATAGTACACTGACCAACGAAACAATCTACGGAGCCTACACTCGTACAATTTGATAAAGGATAACAATAAAAATAGTACACTGAACAACAACGATGCTAGAACATTGTCCAAGTCTCTCCATAAAGAGGCTTTTAACGGTTTTGTACAATTGAGTACGAAAGTTGGTCTTTTGGCAACCAAATAATTGACAGATCCTCTACTCGTAAAACTTCACATAAAATAAAAATAGAAATAGTACACTAACCAACTTTTAATGTTCGACATTGCCCAACTCTCTCCGTGGAGAAGCTTTTGACGGTTTTGTCCATTTCGGAACGAAAGTTGCACTTTTGGCAACGAAACAATCTACGGAGCCTATACTCACACAATTTGACATAGCATAATAATAAAAATAGTACACTAACCAACAACGATGCTAGAACATTGTCAAAGTCTCCCTATAAAGAGGCTTTTAACGATTTTGTCCAATTGAGTACGAAAGTTAGTCTTTTGGCAACCAAATAATTAATGGATCCTCCACTCGTAAAACTTCACATAAAATAACAATCGAAATAGTACATCGACCAAATCGAATGTTCGACATTGCCCAACTCTCTCCCGGGAGAACCTCTTAACGGTTTTGTCCATTTGGGATCGAAAGTTGCTCAATTGGCAACGAAACAATTTACGGAGCCTACACTCGTACAATTTGATAAAGGATAACAATAAAAATAGTACACTGAACAAGTTCGATGCTTGAACATTGTCCAACTATCTCTATAGAAAATGCTTTTAACGATTTAGTCCAATTGAGTACAAATGTTGGTCTTTTGGCAACCTAATAATTGACGGATCCTCTACTCGTAAAACTTCGCATAAAATAAAAATTGAAATAGTAAACTGACAACCTTTGAATGTTCGAGATTGCCCAATTCTCTCCGTAGATAAGCTTTTAACGGATTTGTCCATTTCGAAACGAACCTTGCTCTTTTGGCAATGAAACATTCTACGGAACCTATACTCATCAAATTTGACATAAGGTAACAATAAAAATGGTACACTAACCAACAACGATGCTAGAACATTGTCCAAGTCCTTCTAAAAAAGGCTTTTAACGGTTTTGTCCAATTGAGTACGAAAGTTGGTCTTTTACCAAGCAAATAATTTACAAACCCTTTACTCGTAAAACTCCACATAAAATCACAATATAAATAGTACATCGGCCAAATTTGAATGTTCGACATTTCCCAACTCTCTCCGTGAAGAAGCTTCTAATGGTTTCGTGCATTTGGGATCGAAAGTTGCTCTTTTGGCAACGAAACAATATATGGAGCCTATACTCGCACAATTTGACAAAGCATAACAACAAAAATAGTACACTGACCAACTTCGATGCTAGAACATTGTCCAAGTCCTTCTAAAAAAAGGCTTTTAACGGTTTTGTCCAATTGAGTACAAAAGTTGGCTTTTGGCAAACAAATAATTGACGGATCTTCTACTCGTAAAACTTCACATAAAATAACAATAGAAATAGTACATCGACCAAATTGAATTTTCGACATTGCCCAACTTCCTCCGTGAAAAAGCTTTTAACGGCTTTTTCCATTTGGGATCGAAAGTTGCTCTTTTGGTAACGAAACAATCTATGGAGCCTATACTCGTTCAATTTGACAAAGCATAACAATAAAAATAGTACACTAACCAACAATGATGCTAGAACATTGTCCAAGTCACTCCATAGAGAGGCTTTTAACGGTTTTGTCCAATTGAGTACGAAAGTTGGCTTTTGGCAACCAAATAATTGACGAATCTTCTACTCGTAAACTTCACATAAAATAACAGTAGAAATAGTACATCGACCAAATTGAATGTTTGACATTGCCCAACTCCCTCCGTGAAAAAGCTTTTAACGGTTTTGTCCATTTGGGATCGAAAGTTGCTCATTTGGCAACGAAACAATCTACGGACCCTATACTCGCACAATTTGACGAAGCATAACAACAAAAATAGTACACTGACCAACTTCGATGCTTGAACATTGTCCAACTATCTCCATAGAGAAGCTTTTAATGATTTAGTTCAATTGGGTAGAAATGTTGTTCTTTTGGTAACCAAATAATTGACGGATCCTCTACTCGTAAAACTTCACATAAAATCACAATATAAATAGTACATCGACCAAATTTTCATGTTCGACATTGCCCAACTCTCTACGTGGAGAAGCCTTTAACGGTTTTGTCCATTTGGGATCGAAAGTTGCTCTTTTGGTAAGAAAATAATCTATGGGCCTATACTCCTACAATTTGACAAAGCATAACAATAAAAATAGTACACTGGCTAACTTCGATGCTTGAACATTGTCCAACTATCTCTATAGAGAAGCTTTTAACGATTTAGTCCAATTGAGTACGAATGTTGGTCTTTTGGCAACCAAATAATTGACGAAACCTCTACTCGTAAAACATCGCATAAAATAAAAATAGAAAAAGTAGACTGACCAATTTTGAATGTTCGAGATTGCCCAATTCACTCCGTAGATAAGCTTTTAACGGTTTTGTCCTTTGGGATCGAAAGTTGCTCTTTTGGCAATGAAACAATCAACAGAGACTATACTCGCACAATTTGACATAGCATAATAATAAAAATAGTACACTAACTAACAACGATGCTAGAACATTGTCAAAGTCTCTCCATAAAGGGGCTTTTAATGGTTTTGTCCAATTGAGTACGAAAGTTTGTCTTTTGGCAACCAAATAATTAACGGATCCTCTACTCGTAAAACTTCACATAAAATAACAATCGAACTAGTACATCGACCAAATCGAATGTTCGACATTGCCCAAATCTCTCCGTGGAGAACCTTTTAACGGTTTTGTCCATTTGGGATCGAAAGTTGCTCAGTTGGCAACGAAACAATCTACGGAGCCTACACTCGTACAATTTGACAAAGCATAACAATAAAAATAGTACACTGACCAGCTTCGATGCTTGAACATTGTCCAACTATCTCCATGGAGAAGCTTTTAATGATTTATTCCAATTGAGTACGAATGTTGGTCCTTTGGCAATCTAATAATTGACGGACCCTCTACTCGTAAATTTCCACATAAAATCACAATAGAAATAGTACTTTGACATTGCCCAACTCTCTCCGTGAAGAAGCTTCTAACGATTTCGTGTATTTGGGATCGAAAGTTACTCTTTTGGCAACAAAACAATCTACGGAGCCTATACTCGCACAATTTGACATAGCATAACAATAAAAATAGTACACTAACCAACAACGATGCTAGAACATTGTCCAAGTCTCTCCATAAAGAGGCTTTTAACGGTTTTGTCCAATTGAGTACGAAAGTTGGCTTTTGGCAAACAAATAATTGACGGATCTTCTACTCGTAAAACTTCACATAAAATAAGAATAGAATTAGTACATCGACCAAATTGAAATTTCGACATTGCCCAACTTCCTCCGTGAAAAAGCTTTTAACGGCTTTTTCCATTTGGGATCGAAAGTTGCTCTTTTGGTAACGAAACAATCTAAGGAGCCTATACTCGTTCAATTTGACAAAGCATAACAATAAAAATAGTACACTAACCAACAACGATGCTAGAACATTGTCCAAGTCACTCCATAAAGAGGCTTTTAACAGTTTTGTCCAATTGAGTACGAAAGTTGGCTTTTGGCAACCAAATAATTGACGGATCCTCAACTCGTAAAACTTCGCATAAAATAAAAATAGAAATAGTAGACTGACCAACTTTGAATGTTCGACATTGCCCAATTCACTCCGTAGATAACCTTTAAACGGTTTTGTCCTTTGGGAACGAAAATTGCCCTTTTGGAAATGAAACAATCTATGGAGCCTATACTCGAACAATTTGACATAGCATAATTATAAAAATAGTACACTAACTAACAACGATGCTAGAACATTGTCAAAGTCTCTCCATAAAGGGGCTTTTAACGGTTTTGTCCAATTGAGTACGAAAGTTAGTCTTTTGGCAACCTAATAATTAACGGATCCTCTACTCGTAAAACTTCACATAAAATAATAATCGAAATAGTACATCGACCAAATCGATTGTTCGACATTGCCCAACTCTCTCCGTGGAGAACCTATTAATGGTTTTGTCCATTTGGGATCGAAAGTTTCTCATTTGGCAACGAAACAATCTACGGAGCCTACACTCGTACAATTTGACAAAGCATAACAATAAAAGCTTTTAATGATTTAGTCCAATTGAGTACGAATGTTGGTCTTTTGGCAACCTAATAATTGACGGATCCTCTACTCGTAAAACTTCGCATAAAACAAAAATTGATATAGTGCACTGACCAACTTTGAATGTTCGACATTGCGGAATTCACTCCCTAGATAAGCTTTTAACGGTTTTGTCCTTTGGGAACAAAAGTTGCTCTTTTGGCAATGAAACAATGTACAGAGCCTATACTCATCAAATTTGACATAACGTAATAATAAAAATGGTACACCAACCAACAACGATGCTAGAACATTGTCCAAGTCTTTCCCTAATAAGGCTTTTAACGGTTTTGTCCAATTGAGTACGAAAGTTGGTCTTTTAGCAAGCAAATAATTGACGGACCCTCTACTCGTAAAACTTCACAAAAAATAACAGTAAAAATAGTACATCGACCAAATTGAATGTTCGACATTGCCCAATTCTCTCTGTGGAGAAGCTTTTAACGGTTTTGTCCATTTGGGATCGAAAGTTGGTCTTTTGGCAACGAAAGAATCTACGGAGCTTATACTCG
Organism: Euonymus europaeus; assembly: GCA_963580455.1. Taxonomy (NCBI): domain Eukaryota; kingdom Viridiplantae; phylum Streptophyta; class Magnoliopsida; order Celastrales; family Celastraceae; genus Euonymus; species Euonymus europaeus. Next base: position 13,697,093 of record OY756965.1, read on the forward strand.
CAAAATTTGACATAGCATACAATAAAAATAATACACTGACCAACAACGATCCTAGAACATTGTCCAAGTCTCTCCATAAAGAGGCTTTTAATGGTTTTGTCCAATTGAGTACGAAAGTTGGTCTTTTGGCAACCAAATAATTGACGGATCCTCTACTCATAAAACTTCACATAAAATAACAGTAGAAATAGTACATCGACCAAATTTGAATGTTCGACATTGCCAAACTCCCTCCGTGGAGAAGCTTTTAACGGTTTTGTCCATTTGGGATCGAAAGTTGCTCTTTTGGCAACGAAACAATCTACGGAGCCTATACTCGTAAAATTTTACATAACATAACAATAAAAATAGTACACTCACCAACTTCGATGCTTGAACATTTTCCAACTCTCTTCTAGGAGAAGCTTTTAACGGTTTTGTTCAATTGAGAACGAAAGTTGGTCTTTTGACAACGGAAGAATCTACAGATCCTCTACACTTCAAATTTCACATAAAATAAGAATAAAAACAATACACCGACCAAATATGAATGCTCGATATTTCCCAACTCTCTTCTTCGAGAAGCTTTAAATGATTTTGTCCATTTGGCAACGGATGATGGTATTTTGGCAACAAAATAATCTACGTAACCTATACTCATAAAATTTGGCTTTAAATAACTATAAAAATAGTACACTAACCAGCTTTGATGCTAAAACATTGTCCAACTCTCTTGCTAGAGAAACTTTTAACGTTTTAAGCCAGTTGAGGACCAAAGTTGATCTTTCGGCAACGAAATAATTTACGGAGCATATACTCCTAAAATTTGACATAAGAATAAAAATAGTACACTAACCAACTTTAATGCTTAAACATTGTCCAACACTGTCCGTAAAGAAGCTTAGAACGCTTTTGTCAATTCGAAACGAAAGTTGGTCTTTTGGCAACCGAATAATTTACAGATCCTCTACACGTAAAATTTGACAGAAAATAACAATAAATATAGCACCGACCAACTCTGAATGTTCGACACTACCCAACTCTCTCCATAGAGAACCTTATAACTGTTTTGTCCATTTGGCAACGAAATAATCTACGTAACCTACACTAATAAAATTTGGCTTTAAATAACTATAAAAATAATACACTAACCAACAACGATGCTAGAACATTGTCCAAGTCTCTCCATAAAGAGGCTTTTAACAGTTTTGTCCAATTGAGTACGAAAGTTGGTCTTTTGGCAACCACATAATTGACAGATCCTCTACTCGTAAAGCTTCACATAAATTAACAATAGAAATAGTACATCGACCAAATTGAATGTTCGAAATAGCCCCAACTCCCTCCGTGGAGACGGTTTTGTCCAATTGTGGTCGAAAGTTGCTCTTTTGGCAAGGAAACAATCTACGAAGCCTATACTCGCACAATTTGACATAGCATAACAATAAAAATAGTACACTAACCAACAACGATGCTAGAACATTGTCCAAGTCTCTCCATAAAGAGGCTTTTAACGGTTTTGTCCAATTGAGTACGAAAGTTGGTCTTTTGGCAACCAAATAATTGACAAATCCTCTACTCGTAAAACTTCACATAAAATAACAATAGAAATAGTACGTCGACCAAATTGAATGTTCGAAATTGCCCAACTCTCTCCGTAGGGAAGCTTTTAATTGTTTTGTCTATTTGGGATCGAAAGTTGCTCTTTTGGCAACAAAACAATCTACGGAGCCTATACTCGCACAAGTTGACATTGCATAATAATAAAAATAGTACACTAACCAACAACGATGCTAGAACATTGTCCAAGTCTCTCCATAAAGAGGCTTTTAACGGTTTTGTCCAATTGAGTATGAAAATTGGTCTTTTGGCAATCAAATAATTGGCGGATCCTCTACTCATAAAACTTCACATAAAATAAAAATTGAAATAGTACATCGACCAAATTGAATGTTCGACATTGCCCAACTCCCTCTGTGGAAAAACTTTTAACGATTTTGTCCATTTGGGATCGAAAGTTGCTCTTTTGGCAACGAAACAATCTACGGAGCCTATACTTCTACAATTTGACAAAACATAACAATAAAAATAGTACACTGGCCAACTTCGATGCTTGAACATTGTCCAACTATCTCCATAGAGAAGCTTTTAACGATTTGGTCTAATTGAGTACGAATGTTGGTCTTTTGGCAACCTAATAACTGACGGTTCCTGTACTCGTAAAACTTTGCATAAAATAAAAATAGAAATAGTACACTGAACAACTTTTAATGTTCGACATTGCCCAACTCTATCCATAGATAAGCTTTTAACGGTTTTGTCTATTTGGAAACGAAAGTTTCTATTTTGGCAACGAAACAATCTACGGAGTCTATACTAATAAAATTTGACATAACGTAACAATAAAAACAGTACACTAACCAACAACGATGCTGGAATATTGTACAAGTCTTTCCATAAAGTGGCTTTTAACGGTTTTTTCCAATTGCGTACGAAAGTTGGTCTTCGGCAATCAAATAATTGAGGGATACTCTACTCGTAAAAGTTCATATAAAATCACAAAAGAAATAGTACATCGACCGAATTTGAATGTTTGACATTGCCCAAATCTCTCCGTGAAAAAGCTTTTAACGGTTTCGTGCATTTGGGATCGAAAGTTGCTCTTTTGGCAACGAAACAATCTAGGAGCCTATACTCGCACAATTTGACATAGCATAACAATAAAAATAGTACACTAACCAACAACGATGCTAGAACATTGTCCAAGCCTCTCCATAAAGAGGCTTTTAACGGTTTTGTCCAATTGAGTACGAAAGTTGGTCTTTTGACAACTTTAATTGACGGATCCTCTACTCGTAAAACTTCACATAAAATAAGGATAGAAATAGTACATCGACCAAATTGGATATTCGACATTGCCCAACTCTCTTTGTGGAAAAACTTTTAACGATTTTGTCCATTTGAGATCGAAAGTTGCTCTTTTGGCAACGAAACAATCTACGGAGCCTATACTTCTACAATTTGACAAAACATAACAATAAAAATAGTACACTGGCCAACTTCGATGCTTGAACATTGTCCAACTATCTCCATAGAGAAGCTTTTAATGATTTGGTCTAATTGAGTACGAATGTTAGTCTTTTGGCAACCAAGTAATTGACGGTTCCTCTACTCGTAAAACTTCGCATAAAATAAAAATAGAAATAGTACACTGAACAACTTTGAATGTTCGACATTGCCCAACTCTATCCATAGATAAGCTTTTAACGGTTTTGTCCATTTGGGAACAAAAGTTGCTATTTTGGCAACGAAACAATCTACGGAGTCTATACTCGTAAAATTTGACATAAAGTAACAATAAAAATAGCACACTAACCAACAACGATGCTGGAACATTGTACAAGTCTTTCCATCAAGTGGCTTTTAACGGTTTTGTCCAATTGCGTACGAAAGTTGGTCTTTGGCAATCAAATAATTGAGGGATACTCTACTTGTAAAGTTCACATAAAATCACAAAAGAAATAGTACATCGACCGAATTTGAATGTTTGACATTGCCCAAATCTCTCCGTGAAAAAGCATTTAACGGTTTCGTGCATTTGGGATCGAAAGTTGCTCTTTTGTCAACGAAACAATCTAGGAGCCTATACTCGCACAATTTGACATAGCATAACAATAAAAATGGTACACTAACCAACAACGATGGTAGAACATTGTCCAAGTCTCTCCATAAAGAGGCTTTTAACGGTTTTGTCCAAATTAGTACGAAAGTTGGTCTTTCGTCCAATAATTGACGGATCCTCTACTTTTAAAAGTTGACATAAAATAAAAGTAGAAATCGTAATCGACCTTGCCCAACTCCTCCCATGGAGAAGCTTTTAACGGTTTTGTTCATTTGGGATCGAAAGTTGCTCTTTTGGCAACAAAACAATCTACGGAGCCTATACTAGTAAAATTTGACAAAGCATAACAATAAAAATAGTACACTGGCAACTTGGATGCGTGAACATTGTCCAACTATCTCCATAGAGAAGCTTTTAACGATTTAGTCCAATTGAGTACGAATGTTGGTCTTTCGGCAACCTAATAATTGACGGATCCTCTGCTCGTAAAACTTCACATAAAATAAAAATAGAAATAGTACACTGACCAACTATGAATGTTCGACATTGCCCAACTCTCTCCGTGGAGAAGCTTTTAACGGTTTTGTACATTTCGGAATGAAAGTTGCTCTTTTGGCAACAAAACAATCTACGGAGCCCATACTCGTATAATTTGACAAAGCATAAGAATAAAAATAGTACACTAGCCAGCTTCGATGCTTGAACATTATCCAACTATCTCCATGGATAAGCTTTTAACGGTTTTGTCCAATTGAGTACGAAAGTCGGTCTTTTGGCAATCAAATAATTGACGGATCCTCTACTCGTAAAAGTTCAGATAAAATCTCAATAGAAATAGTACATCGACCAAATTAAATGTTCGACATTGCCCAACTTTCTCCGTGAAGAAGCTTCTAGCGGTTTCGTGCAATTGTGATCGAAAGTTGCTCTTTTGGCAACGAAACAATATACGGAGCCTATACTCGCACAATTTCACATAGCACAGCAATAAAAATAGTACACTAACCAACAACGATGCTAGAACATTGTCCAAGTCTCTCCATAAAGAGGCTTTCAACGGTTTTTTCCAATTGAGTACGAAAGTTGGCTTTTGGCAACCAAATAATTGACGGATCTTCTATTAGTAAAACTTCACATAAAATAACAATAGAAATAGTACGCCGACCAAATTGAATGTTGGACACTGCCCAACTCTCTCCGTAGTGAAGCTTTTAATTGTTTTGTCTATTTGGGATCGAAAGTTGCTCTTTTGGCAACGAAACAATCTACGGAGCCTATACTCGCAAAATTTGACATAGAATAATAATAAAAATAGTACACTAACCAACAACGATGCTAGAACATTGTCCAAGTCTCTCCATAAAGAGGCTTTTAACGGTTTTGTCCAATTGAGTATGAAAATTGGTCTTTTGGCAATCAAATAATTGACGGATCCTCTACTCGTAAAACTTCACATAAAATAAAAATTGAAGTAGTACATCGACCAAATTGAATGTTCGACATTGCCCAACACCCTCTGTGGAAAAACTTTTAACGATTTTGTCCATTTGGGATCGAAAGTTGCTCTTTTGGCAACGAAACAATCTACGGAGCCTATACTTCTACAATTTGACAAAACATAACAATAAAAATAGTACACTGACCAACTTCGATGCTTCTACATTGTCCAACTATCTCCATAGAGAAGCTTTTAACGATCCAATTGAGTACGAATGTTGTTCTTTTGGCAACCAAATAATTTTCGGATCCTCTACTCGTAAAACATCACATAAAATCACAATAGAAATAGTACGCCGACTAAATTTTCATGTTCGACATTGCCCAACTCTCTCCGTGGAGAGCTTTTAACGGTTTTGTCCATTTAGGATCGAAAGTTGCGCTTTTGCTAAAGAAACAATCTATGGGCCTACACTCGTAAAATTTGACAAAGCATAACAATAAAAATAGTACACTGGCCAACTTCGATGCTTGAACATTGTCCAACTATCTCCATAGAGAAGCTTTTAACGATTTAGTCTAATTGAGTACGAATGTTGGTCTTTGGGGAACCTAATAATTGACGGATCCTCTACTCGTAAAACTTCGCATAAAATAGAAATAGAAATAGTGCACTGACCAACTTTGAGTGTTCGACATTGCCTAATTCTCTCCGTAGATAAGCTTTTAACGGTTTTTTCCATTTGGGAATGAATGTTTCTCTTTTGGCAACGAAACATTCTACGGAGCCTATACGTAACAATAAAAATGGTACACTAACCAACAACGATGCTAGAACATTGTCCATGTCTTTCTATAAAAAGGCTTTTAACGGTTTTGTCTAATTAAGTACGAAAGTTGGCCTTTTAGTAAGCAAATAATTGACGGACCTTCTACTAGTAAAACTTCACATAAAATCACAATAGAAATAGTACATCGACCAAATTTGAATGTTCGACATTGCCCAACTCTCTTCGTGAAAAAGCTTTTAACGGTTTCCTGCATTTGGGATCGAAAGTTGCTTTTTTGGTAACGAAACGATCTACGGAGCCTATACTCGCACAATTTGACATAGCATAACAATAAAAATAGTACACTTACCAACAACGATGCTAGAACATTATCCAAGTCTCTCCATAAAGAGCCTTTTAACGATTTTGTCCAATTGAGTACGAAAATTGGCTTTTGGCAACCAAATATTTGACGAATCTTCTACTCGTTAAACTTCACATAAAATAACAATAGAAATAGTACATCAACCAAATTGAATGTTCGACATTGCCCAACTCTCTCCGTAAAGAAGCTTTTAACGGTTTTGTCTATTTGGGATCGAATGTAACGCCCCGTCCCACGAAACCCTAACCAATAGATCCATAGGTCGGAACGCTACTCGCATTTCATTATAAAGTCACTCTACGCCTTAGCAACCCTAAACATAAGAGCCTATAACAAATATAGATCCACTCTTTTAACAATACCAATAAATAGTTAACATAATCTAATATGAATTAAAAGCGTCTTCTTATATATTTCAGATATACAGTAACATCCAATCAACATCCTCTAAGTCTACTACTGTGATACTTATACCTTTCATCCTCATTTTTGAGTATACACTTATTACCATACATCAGAGTTATTAACTGTAAAAGCATAAATAACAGTAACCTTTAATTTATTTTCAAATATTGTATGAAAACTAGCTTCTTCTTCATGGATCTACAGCGACACCATCAACTCCTAGTCAGCATAATCATCTAAGAGATTAATACCTGCATCACGGAACATAGTGAGCCGAGGCCCAGCAAGTAATACTTATGCATGAATGCATGTGGACCTCAACTTTAGAAAACAGTCAGCCATTTAAATCATTTCTTTTCCAGTACTCGGGCCCTTAACCTAGGTAAACTGCTACAGAGCAACCGGTCGGGATTTCCATCTAATGCTCTACCATAGAGCCCATTCAGTTAGTATCTGTATCATTTATTCATTTTCATTTTCATTTTCTTTTCATTTAACATTGATCCATAAACCTTCCTCTTTCCTATACACCCTCCCTGTAGCAGTAATACCCGGCTCGTAAAAATACTTTTCATTAATTGAAACTTTTCCTTTTCATGTAATGCAATGCATCGTGCCTATGAATAATATTTAATACGTCAATAAATCATATGCAACTAGTCACTCTTAAGAACATCAAAACCGTCATCATATCAGTCTCATCACCATATTCAGTTCAAGCACATATCAATACACATTTCATTCCACAGAGAAATACATTAACAGTTCAATCATCCAATCACAGTATACAAACAGCATATTTAATACAATTATAACATAAATAAGTCATTTATATCATGATTCACACATAACCCGTCATAGGATTTCAATCAAATACGTATCAATAATCAAACCAATTACACAGACAATAAAACGTACAATTCATAAATTGCATTGTTCCGTAATATAGTTGAGTATTACTTACCGTGGTGTACTTTCGTAATTACCAATAATTCAATTACACCGGTAGATCCCTGAAACCCATAGAACATCCACAATTATTTATTAATCTTATTATCTTTAACCTATTCATTACTATCTTTATCTTTTAATCAATTTATGTTATTAATACTACTAACTTCATACTATTATCATGATACCATTAACCCAATACTATTAACTTAATAAAATTAACACAATACATTTAACCTATTAGAATTAATCTTAATACAATTATTTATCTTTAATTACTTATTAATAAATCAAATTAAACTCCAACCGGGTCAGCTCGACCCGGTTGTCCTTGTTCGCGGGTCAGCAGACCCGGTTACCTAGCAGCTACGGGTCACGCCGGTAAGGGGTACGGTGACGGTCACCGCTGCCATAAACGAGAAGAGATCATCACGGCGAGTTCATTGGTCGTTCTCATTACCTGAACGACATCGGAAAAACGACAGATCGACGGTTTAAAGCTCACGGTGCCGCGCCTCCTTAACTCCTCCATTGACAGCCAAGATCGCCTCATTTTCATCCGAAATTTATCTCTATCAACTCCCCTCGCCGAGCTCTTCCTTGCGGTGTCTACCTCGTCGCCAATCGTTGCTGGATTCAGCTCCTGCCGTTTCCGTCACCGCAAGCTCCTCCCATCCGTTCACTGCCTTCCCGTCCTCCATTAGATCTGAAAGTGGTGTCTTTCGTCTCCTCTGCTCGTGCTTTTCAATCCCACACCGGAATCGATGCCAAAGGTGGCGGAGATCGACGAGGTCCTTTCCGTCGCCGCCGCTCCCGTAGGGTTAATCTCCACCTCGATTTCCGTGCAGAACTAATATATATTGTCTTTTTATTTCATTTGTGTTTCTTTTGTTAGTTACTGTTATGCCCCTGCTTTTACTTCTTATTTACAGGAAAATACCTATCTGTATTTACATAATTATCATTATCATGTTTATTATTATATTTTTATATTTAACTTCCCCAATTCATATTAGTTTCATTTTAATCCCGTTTTTGATAATTCTTGCACACACAACTTTTAATTCCACTATAGAATTTATGAAAATATTTCAATCAAACTCAGATCACACATGACATCACCTATCTGTCCATATCTATCCCTACAGGTTATCCCAAGGTTCGGGGTGTTACATCGAAAGTTGCTCTTTTGGCAAAGAAATAATCTACGGAGCCTATACTCGCACAATTTGACATATCGTAATAATAAAAATAGTACACTAACCAAGAACGATGCTAGAACATTGTCCAAGTCTCTCCATAAAGAGGCTTTTAACGGTTTTGTCCAATACAGTACGAAAGTTGGTCTTTTGGCAACCAAATAATTGACGGATCCTCTACTCGTAAAACTTCACACAAAATAACAATCGAAATAGTACATCGACCAAATCGAATGTTCGACATTGCCCAACTCTCTCCGTGGAGAACCTTTTAACGGTTTTGTCCATTTAGGATCGAAAGTTGCTCATTTGGCAACGAAATAATATACGGAGCCTACACTCGTACAATTTGACAAAGCATAACAATAAAAATAGTACACTGACCAACTTCGATGCTTGAACATTGTCCAACTATCTCAATAGAGAAGCTTTTAACGATTTAGTCCAATTGAGTACGAATGTTGGTCTTTTGGCAACCTAATTATTGACGGATCCTCTACTCGTAAAATTTCGCATAAAATAAAAATAGAAATAGTACACTGACCAACTTTGAATGTTCGACATTGCCCAATTCTCTCCGTGGAGAAGCTTTTAACGGTTTTGTCCATTTGGGATTGAAAGTTGCTCTTTTGGCAACGAAACAATCTATGGAGCCTATACTCGTAAAATTTGACATAACATAACAATAAAAATAGTACACTCACCAACTTCGATGCTTGAACATTTTCCAACTCTGTTCTAAGAGAAGCTTTTCACGGTTTAGTTCAATTGAGAACGAAAGTTGGTCTTTTGACAACGGAAGAATCTACAAATCCTCTACTCTTAAAGTTTCACATAAAATAACAATAAAAACAATACACCGACCAAATATGAATGCTCGACATTGCCCAACTCTCTTCTTCGAGAAGCTTTTAACGGTTTTGTTCATTTGGCAACGGATGCTGGTGTTTTGGCAACGAAATATTATACGGAACCTATACTCATAAAATTTGGCTTTAAATAACTGTAAAAATAGTACACTAACCAACTTTGATGGTAAAACATTGTCCAACTCTCTATCTAGAGAAACTTTTAACGTTTTAAGCCAGTTGAGGACCAAAGTTGATCTTTCGGCATCAAAATAATCTACGGAGCCTATACTCCTAAAATTTGACTTAACATAAGAATAAAAATAGTACACTAACCAACTTCAATGCTTAAACATTGTCCAACTCTCTCCGTAAAGAAGCTTTGAACGGTTTTGTCAATTCGAAACGAAAATTGGTCTTTTGGCAACCGAATAATTTACAGATCCTCTACACGTAAAATTTGACATAAAATAACAATAAATATAGTACACCGACCAACTCTGAATGTTCAACACTACCCAACTCTCTCCATAGAGAACCTTTTAACGGTTTTGCCCATTTGGCAACGGAAGTTGGTATTTTGGCAACGAAATAATCTACAGAACCTACACTATTAAAATTTGGCTTTAAATAACTATAAAAATAATACACTAACCAACAACGATGCTAGAACATTGTCCAAGTCTCTCCATAAAGAGGCTTTTAACGGTTTTGTCCATTTGAGAACGAAAGTTGCTCTTTTGGCAACGAAACAATCTGCGGAGTCTATACTCGTAAAATTTGACATAGAATAACAATAAAAATAGTACACTAACCAACAACGATGCTAGAACATTGTCCAAGTCTCTCCATAAAGAGGCTTTTAACGGTTTTGTCCAATTGAGTACGAAAGTTGGTCTTTTGACAACCAAATAATTGACGGATCCTCTACTCGTAAAACTACACATAAAATAAGGATAGAAATAGTACATCGACCAAATTGAATGTTCGACATTGCCTAACTCCCTTTGTGGAGAAGCTTTTAACGGTCTTGTCTATTTGGGATCGAATGTTGCTCTTTTGGCAACAAAACAATCTACGGAGCCTATACTCTTACAATTTAACAAAGCATAACAATAAAAATAGTACACTGGCCAACTTTGATGCTTGAACAATGTCCAACTATCTCCATAGAGAAGCTTTTAATGATTTAGACCAATTGAGTACGAATGTTGGTCTTTTGACAACCTAATAATTGACGGATCCGCTACTCGTAAAACTTCGCATAAAATAAAAATGGAAACAGTACACTGAACAACTTTGAATGTTCGACATTGCCCAACTCTATTCGTAGATAAGCTTTTAACGGTTTTGTCCATTTGGCAACAGATGCTGGTGTTTTGGCAACGAAATAATCTACGGAACCTATACTCATAAAATTTGGCTTTAAATAACTATAAAAATAGTACACTAACCAGCTTTGATGCTAAAACATTGTCCAATGATTTCTCTAGAGAAACTTTTAACGTTTTAAGCCAGTTGAGGACCAAAGTTGATCTTTCGGCATCAAAATAATCTACGGAGCCAATACTCCTAAAATTTGACTTAACATAAGAATAAAAATAGTACACTAACCAACAACTTTGAATGTTCGACATTGCCCAATTCTTTCCGTAGATAAGCTTTTAACGGTTTTATCCATTTGGGAACGAAAGTTGCTATTTTGGCAACGAAACAATCTACGGAGCCTATACTCGTAAAATTTGACATAACGTAACAATAAAAATAGTACACTAACCAACAACGATGTTGGAACATTGTCCCAATCTTTCCATAAAGAAGCTTTTAACGGTTTTGTCCAATTGCGTACGAAAGTTGGTCTTTTGACAATCAAATAATTGACGGATACTCTACTCGTAAAAGTTCACATAAAATCACAATAGAAGTAGTACGTCGACTAAATTTTCATGTTCGACATTGCCCAACTCTCTCCGTGGAGAAGCTTTTAACGGTTTTGTCCATTTAGGATCGAAAGTTGCTCTTTTGCTAACGAAACAATCTATGGGCCTACACTTGTAAAATTTGACAAAGCGTAACAATAAAAATAGTACACTGACCAACTTTGATGCTTGAACATTGTCCAACTATCTCCATAGAGAAGCTTTTAACGATTTAGTCCAATTGAGTATGAATGTTGGTCTTTGGGCAACCTAATAATTGACGGATCCTCTACTCGTAAAACTTTGCATAAAATAGAAATAGAAATAGTACACTGACCAACTGTGAATGTTCGACAATGCCCAATTCTCTCCGTAGATAAGCTTTTAACGGTTTTGTCCAATTGGGAACGAAAGTTGCTCTTTTGGCAACGAAACATTCTACGGAGCCTATACTTGTCAAATTTGACATAACGTAAAAATAAAAATGGTACACCAACCAACAACGATGCTCGAAGATTGTCCAAGTCTTTCCGTAGAAAGGCTTTTAACGGTTTTGTCCAATTGAGTACGAAAATTGGTCTTTTGGTAAGCAAATAATTGACGGACCCTCTACTCATAAAACTTCACAAAAAATAACAATAGAAATAGTACATCGACCAAATTGAATGTTCGACATTGCCCAACACTCTCCGTGAAGAAGCTTTTAACGGTTTCGTGCATTTGGGATCGAAAGTTGCTCTTTTGGCAGCGAAACAATCTACAAGCCTATACTCGCACAATTTGACAAACGCACAACCTAGGGTAACAATCTATCACCTAATCAGCTATGTCTATTGTTCCCAAAACTTGGATCTTATGCAAGCTCTCGTCACTTTATCAAACACCGGGTCATGGTCAACCAAATATGTTTAACTAACAATACCTACAATTAAGATGTTGATCAGGCATACATAATCATAGGCAATCAACTTTAAATCTAGAGAACACTAAATTAAATTCAGTCTGCTTGTCAATTAAATCTGTGAACAAGGTTTTGGTACAAGAACTCACCAAACCTAGCTAGAAAATAATTTAGCTACTCATCATAAGAATATTAAAATCCAGCATATTAATAAACAATGAACAATTTCAGTAAGGGAGGAGAAGAATTGATGATCCAATGTTGCAGTTGACTCTTCTCTAGCCTTCTTGCCTTTGATTCTCCTTCTTTGTGTTCTCCCCTCTTTCCTTGGTGGCTGCGTGTGTTTTTAATTCCTAGGGTTTCTTCTTTAAGTACCAATCCTCTGATCCAATGAGCCCTTGCCACATCAGCTTCAACTTCTGTAAAGAAATAAATCCGCGTCCTGCGGCCGCACTCAGGTTGCAAGAATCGGGTTTCAGCTCAATTCCAGCTCTTTTGTTCCACTTCAGTACCTGTTCACACAAACACCCAAAAGAAGTAGAATCTATACCAATACCTATCAAAAATTAACTCTTTTAACACCAATAATTAGGTGTTTTTCAACACCTAACAAATTACCCCAAACTGACATTTTGCTTGTCCCCAAGCAACAACAAAATCACTAAAAATCCCAGCTTTCAATTTAAGAAATCCATGTTTTAATTTCGAAAACAATAGCCATAATCTGGACAAACAAGCTCTTCCTTAACATTACCATGAAAAGGCATCCAGCAGGAGTCGCACTTTGTTCACTACTACTCAATATACATGGATAATTCACACCCTCACACTGATTCACACCAATTGCATTTATGTGTTTGTTTCTTTATCACTCAAGTGTTTGTGGGTTAGTGTTTCTCTCATATGGATGCATTAACTGCAGCCATAAGCCTGCATGTAAACCAATACAACTACCCACTTCTAATGTGCTCCACACAGCAAAAGGAGTTGAACTTTCACACATAGCAAAAAGGATTGGCTCAAACAAATTAGGAAAGCTAAACCAAATAGTTAATTAGAATGTCCACAGTCCAGAAAATTAGGCTATAAAAGTAGCAAAGGCAGACAAGCATAGGTGAATAAAAGGGTAGTGAAACTATGCATCTAACATGTACGGAAATTAAAACAAATTGGGCAGCCAATAGGAGACTATCCTACGTCTCTAACTAGGCACCAAAATTTTGCTGCCCCAATCACTTCACTCCTCATGGTAGAGTCCAATCCTGGATAAGGTCAAACATCTCCTGCTGCTTGGCTTCATAGCGCTGCTGGAACTCCTTCATATCCTGCAGCATTCCATCAACATTGCCCTACATCCCATCCACAATAGTGACTAATTTATCCAGCTGCCCCATTGTTTTATCTTGTACCAGTTTAGCCTGCTCAAAACCTGTACCAAACACGGCTAATTTATCTTCCACAGCCTTCAATCTCTCAGCTAACTCAACCACATGCTCACCTGAATTCTCCTTGACCACTGTACCACTTGAACCAGCCCCATCTCTACTAATAACCTTCTGCTGCTGCCTTACCAATTGCACTTCACTTCTCTCCCACCAAGTCCTATTTAGAGGAGCCTTCCTCTTCTCAGTTGTATCCAACGGCTCAGGTTCAATTCCCTCACTCAAACACAGAGAAGTGATCAACACTCCAAATGGTAAAATCTGCCCCACATTCTTAGCTACCTTCACCCTCACAATGTGATCATAAATTGTAGTAGCCATACAAAAGTTCATCCTGCATACTATTGCATACATCAAATAGCAAGTTTTTGCATTCACAGAGGACATGTGAGAAACAGGTATCACATTCCTAGATACTATCTGTGCCAGCAATCTATATGGCTGCAACAAATCAACATATGCAATCACATTCTTACTTGAATCCATTTCTTCCCGGCCGCTCAATAAATCAACAACCACACTCCACTCTGGCCACACTATACCAGAATCAGAGGTACCAAAATCTTTGAACCTAAAACTAGGTTTTTTTACAGGGTCCGGCAGCTTCATAATGGCACTAATTCTCCTTGCATTAAAGAAAAATTGTTTTCCTCTAACATATGCTACACAGTGATTATCATTCACAACCAAATTAGCGTAAAACTCATGAGTTATATTGATATTTGCTACCCAAGGCACTGATGCAATAGGCAACCAACCCCTCTCCTCTAAAATAGAATACCAGCTTACCTGAGCAAAATCACCAATGGCCACATACCTCTCCACGTGTAAACCTCTATTCTTCCATACCTCTTCATATTCTGTTTGAGCCTCTGGTGTCGCAAATCGCTCCATCACAGCGTCATCATCGCTTGGGCTCCCTGGGTTTTCCACTTCCTTCTCCTTTTCTTTATCCTTGATGGCTACCACCTTCTTCCTCTTTGAGCTTCTTGTCGACATTCTCCGATTATGCAGCAGCAAGGCAGAGGACTGTCTCTGGAGATGAAAGGGAACTCAAAACACTTAAGCAAAGTGGAGCCCTAACTCCCCTTTTGAACCCTTATTCCATTCTGGGCTAGGCCTGATAACTTCGTAATCTGCGGCCGCCCAAGGTGCAGTTGAAGTCGCAAAAGTTTTTTTTTTTTTATCTTTTTTTTTCTCTTGCACCTGTGTTACCCGATTCTTGCAGCCGCCAGAAGCCTGCATTTTTCTTATGCGCACGTATACACAACTGGGCACTCTTCGTATTAATCTTAACTTTTTTTTTCAACCCCATACACCTCAAACCTTCTCAGTCACTACCCAACTTCTCTACTAAACAACCCCTCTAAAATCCCCTATTGGCATTCCATTTGTTCCAAACAACCGACATGCATGACACATGCAAGAAAGGATATGGAGCTAGGTTATAAGGATCACATACACATGGGGTAATTCATGAAAATGGGATCACATAAATATGGGCATCGTGGGTGGTCAAAAAGGGAATGAGAGATACCTTCATCACACACATGAAACAACATTAGAGCAGTTTTTCGTGTATGGTATCATGCAAGTTCTAGCTAAACAGCTTCATGACATCCATTCACACAAAATCTCCGAAGGCTCCTCACATGGGTTTATTCTTGGTGTGCAATTATTATGTATATCGAGTAGCCCTTCATCACAAATAAATGTGCACACTGCGCATACTAGCTACTAGAACATGACATGAAAAATCAGCACTTGTAGGCCATAGAAAACATTGGAAACACAGCGCAAAAATTTCAAAAATTCCCCTCCCCCAAACTAAAATCAACATTGTCCTCAATGTAAAAAAGAAATTGCAATAGAATAAACAATAATAACATAAAGGAAAAAGGGAAAAGAAACTTAGCTTGCAGGAATAGATGCTCCTCCACATGGGTTACCTCCCATGAAGTGCTGAATTTAATGTCGACAGCTGGACATAGTCAAGGCATGGTCAGAACAAGGAGGGCACAAGTAGCACGACAGCTTCCTTAGGGAGAGGGAGGGACTCCCAATAAGGTTTTACCCTATGACCATTAACTTTGAAAGTATACTCAGAGTCCAATTGCCGTAGCTCAAGAGCACCATGAGGAAAAACAACATTTACCACATAAGGACCATGCCACTTAGATCGAAGTTTGCCCGGAAATAGCCTGAGATGGGAGTTGTACACTAGAACTTTCTGCCCTACTTGAAAATCACGACGAACCAATTTGCGATCATGATATCTCTTGGCACGCTCCTTATACAACTTGGCATTAGCATAAGCATCTTGACGTAACTCTGCCAACTCATTTAGTTGTAACCGTCGCTTATCACCTGCTTCTTTCATATCAAAATTGAGCTGTTTGATAGCCCAATATGCACGATGCTCCAACTCAACTGGCAGATGACACTCTTTCCCGTAAACCAAACAGAAGGGTGACATCCCAATAGGTGTCTTATAAGCGGTTCTATACGCCCATAAGGCATCATTCAAGCGCTGAGACCAGTCCTTCCTGGTGGGATTCACTGTTTTCTCAAGAATAGTTTTAATCTCACGATTACTTATCTCCGCTTGGCCACTCGTCTGAGGATGATATGGAGTACCAACACGATGGGTGATGCCATATTTTTTCATTAACGCCGCAAAAGGATAGTTGTTAAAGTGGCTGCCCCCATCACTTATAATGGCTCTTGGTGTCCCAAATCGAGCAAAGATATTATCCTGTAAAAACTTCACAACCACTCGATGATCATTAGTACGTGAGGGGACTGCCTCGACCCACTTGGACACATAATCAACACCAACTAAAATATATTCAAAACCACAAGAATTAGGGAAAGGACCCATAAAATCTATTCCCCAAACATCAAACAATTCAATGATTTGAATATTTTGCAATGGCATTTGGTGACGAGCAGAGATATTCCCAGTACGCTGACATCTATCACAAGTTTTACAAAAATTCCAAGCATCTTTGAAAATAGTTGGCCAATAAAAACCAGCTTGAAATACCTTAAGTGCAGTCTTTTTAGCCCCAAAATGCCCACCGCATGCATGAGCATGGCAATGCTTCAATACGTCCAAGTGTTCATCCTGATTAATGCATCGCCGAATCACTTGGTCCGGACATATCTTAAAAAGATATGGGTCATCCCATATATAATCCTTAGCCCGTGATGTGATGTGCTTTCTATCCTGGTAAGACAAGTCAGAAGGGAATGTGTTAATAACAAGAAAGTTTACAATATCAGCATACCATGGAAGCGCGGCAATTGTGAAAAGATGTTCATCTGGAAAAACTTCATGTAACGGCAACTCATCACTTTCTTGTGCAGGAAGTAACCGAGAGAGATGATCAGCAACCACGTTCTCTACACCCTTTTTGTCTCTTATTTCCAAATCAAATTCCTGCAACAAAAGAATCCAACGTATTAGTCGAGGTTTGGCATCTTTCTTTGTCATCAAATACTTGAGTGCCGCATGGTCAGTAAACACAATAACCCGTGACCCAATGAGATAGGATCGAAATTTCTCCAAGGCGAACATCACAGCCAACAACTCTTTTTCCACGGTAGAGTAGTTGAGTTGTGCATCATTCAGCATGCGGGAGGCATAGTAGATAGCATATGGAAGCTTATCTTTTCGCTGACCCAAAACAGCCCCCAAAGAGTAATCGCTAGCATCGCACATTAACTCTAAGGGGAGTGTCCAATCTGGAGCTCGCATTATGGGTGCTGATGTAAGTGCAATTTTTAGTTGCTCAAAAGCTGCTTGACGGGCGTCGGTCCACTCAAACTCGGCATCCTTGGTAAGCAAGGCACACATAGGTCTAGATATTTTGGAAAAATCTCTGATAAAACGCCTATAAAAACCAGCGTGTCCCAAAAAACTACGCATACCCTTTACTGTCATTGGTGGAGGTAGTTTCGATATGGTCTCAATCTTGGCTTTGTCAACAGCAATGCCATTGTGAGAAATTAAATGTCCCAAGACTATACCCTCCTACACCATGAAGTGACACTTCTCCCAATTTAGAACAAGGTTTGTTTCCACACACCTCTCTAGAACCAATCGGAGATGCTCTAAACAATCATCAAAATCTGACCCAAACAAACTGAAATCGTCCATGAAAACTTCAATAAACTTCTCAACCATGTCGGAGAAAATACTCATCATACACCTCTGGAATGTGGCTGGTGCATTGCAGAGCCCAAAAGGCATGCGACGGTATGCAAAAGTACCATAAGGGCATGTGAATGTGGTTTTCTCTTGATCCTCAGGCGCTATAGCTATCTGGTTATAACCACTGTATCCATCTAGAAAATAATAATGACTGTGTCCCGCTAACCTCTCCAACATTTGGTCAATGAACGGCAAAGGGAAGTGGTCCTTTCGTGTCGCAGAATTCAGCTTCCTATAATCGATACACACTCTCCATCCGGTCGTCATCCTGGTGGGGATCAACTCATTGTTTTCGTTCTTGATTACAGTAATCCCACTCTTCTTCGGCACAACATGGATTGGGCTCACCCACTTACTATCTGAAATAGGATAGATCACTCCCACATCTAACAACTTTAATATCTCCGCTTTAACAACATCTTTCATGTGTGGGTCCAATCTTCTTTGTCCGTCTCTAGTGGGTTTCGCATCAGTCTCCAAGAAAATATTATGCATGCACCGAATAGGACTGATGCCTTTAATATCTGCAATTGTCCAACCCAAAGCTGTCTTATGCTTCCTCAAGATCCGAATCAACTTCTCCTCCTCCCCCAAACTTAAGTTAGCTGCCACAATCACTGGCAACAAATTGTTGTCTTCCAAGTAAAGATACTTCAAATGACTGGGTAATTGCTTGAACTCCAAAGACAGAACAAGAGACGTATTAGTTGGGACTAATTGTTCAAAAGGAGGAGTAGTCTTACCACCATAAGAGCGGTCTCTCTGCAGCGCATAAACACATTCAGTTATGCATTACTCCTGTTCCAAAGTGCCTTCATATAATGGTGTAGCATCAACACTCTCGGTCAAAACAGCTTCCATAGGGTCTGCTCGTGAAACCTGAAAAGTCTTACTCACAAGATCATCAATAACATCCACTCTAAAATAATCACTTTGATCATCATGTGATTTAACTGCATCAAAAACACGAAATTCTAATTCTTGGTCATTAACTCTCATAGTAATAGTACCCTTTTTAACACAAATTTTCATGTCAGCAGTGCGCATAAATGGACGACCAAGTATAATAGGCAAAGAGGATGAAGTTGGGCTCTCTTCCATATCCAACACAACAAAATCAACAGGTATAATTAAATTATTCACAGTGACCAACACATCTTCTAAAATTCCCCTAGGTCTCTTGACACTACGATCAGCCAATTGGAGAGTAATAGAAGTCTCTTGCAGCTCACCCAACCCCAGTTTTTTATACACTGAATAAGGCAATAAATTGATGCTTGCACCTAAATCTAACAATGCCTTTTCAAACAATTGGTTCCCCACCTTGCAAGGTATGGTAAAACTACCTGGGTCTTTGAGTTTAGGAGGCAGCTTATTCAGCAGTACAGCACTAACTTCTTCATTCAAAGTAACCTTTTCATGCTCAACAAACTTCCTCTTATGAGTACAACACTCTTTCAAAAATTGGCATATGATGGAATTTGTTTAATAGCATCAAGCAATGGAATGTTAATCTCAACTTTTCGCAAATTTTCAAAAATATCATTAACTTTATTTTGAGATTTTTGTTTAGCAAACCTTTGCGGGAAAGGTGGAGGATCTCTTCCCCATTTTTCTATCTCCACTGGTGCATATTTGCACCCTTCCTGCACCCTGTCGGCAATACCTCTCTAATTTGGGTCTGATGACTTCTGCCCTATTTTCTCAAATTGTTTTCCACTTCTGAGAGTTGTAACAGCTTGTAACTGTTGTTGCCCAGCTGGGTTACTCATGGGCTGTGATGGTAACTCTCCCTTCTTCCTCTCACACATCTCCTTAGCCATTTGTCCAACTTGAGTTTCCAACTTTTGAATGGCTTGAGTTGTTTGTTGCATAAATTGCAACATTGTAGTCTCCAAATCAGGTTTCTTGCCTTGTGATTGAACTGGTGCTGCTGGATTTGCTACATTCTGCTCACCTCGCCATGAAAAGTTCGGATGACTTCGCCATGGGTATGCTTGATTCCTATTGTTAAAATTTCCTTGTCCCATGAAATTAATTTGCTCCTGTTCCGACATGGATGTCAATGGGCAAGCCTCAGTAACATGGTCTTGTTCTGAACAAACAGCGCAAAGACTAGTGGGTTGTGGCGGGACTGGCACCTTGACATTAAACCCTTTCATAGCTTCTACAAGTGCATCTAAGTTTCGGTTCAAATTTCCCATCTCCGCTTGAGTCTTTGTGTCAGCACTTACTTCATACATTCCCTGCCTTTTTGATGAAGTTCTTCCTCTCGTAGAAAATTGCTGGGAATCCTCGCTCAAGTCCTCAAATAATTCCATTGCTTCCTCACTACTCTTACGCATCAGAACACCGTTACATGCTGAGTCCACTTTCATTCGATTAACCTCATTTAATCCCTCATAAAAATGAAGAACAACGTCGTCCTTGTGCAAATTGTGAGTGGGACATCTAGCCAATCGATTTTTGAAATCCTTCCATGCCTCATAAAATAAATCCTCATCCTTATGCTGGAAATTCTGGATGTCACGAACAAGTTGTTTAGTCCGATGAGCTGGAAAAAATTCCCTTAAAAATTTTGTCAACATCTGCTCCCAAGTACCAATAGATCCTGACTCTATAGCGTTGTACCACATCTTCGCTCCCCCTCTAAGAGTGAAGGGAAAAAGTACCAACTTGAGATTATCAGCAGTTATCCCCGTCATGTGTTGTGTACGACACAAGTCAGTAAAATCCTTTAGATGTTCATGTGGATCCTCGTCAAATCTACCCTCATAGTGCGGCACTGAATTGAGCAATTGAGGTGACAAACTGAAATTAGCTGCCCCTGTAGGTTGGTATGTGATGCAAGATGGTTGGGCTATGTTCTGTGGAATGTAACGGTTCATCATTGGAATTCGGGCAGCAGGAACTTCTACCCCTTCAGCCTCTTGGATCTGTCGATTATTATCTCCCATATTCCTTTGTCGCAGGCCTCTTACAATCCTCTCAATTTCTGGATCAAACTGCTCCAACGGCTCTTGTCGAGACCGAGTATTGACCATGCAACGCACAAAAATATTCCAGTACCTGCAAAAGAATTAATCCTAAGTAAACAATAGCACGATAACAAGAAATACTAAATATAAAAATATTACTATCTCGACACAACCAGTAATGACTTTACAATCCCCGGCAACGGCGCCAAAACTTGGTCGATATTTTTTAACCACAAATTAAATTCGCAACTAATAATACCGACGGGTTTTCCCAATCGCAAGAGTACGTGTCATTAAACAGTAATCAATGAACGGGATCGAATCCTCAAGGACTGTATTAACTACCAGTTGTCAATTCACGTGATTTAAATGAGCAATTATTAAACTAAAATCAAACTTAAATTCAGAAGAAATAAATCTAACTTCGATTTGGCGTTTCTAATACCTCCCCTTAAAAACACAGATTAATATGCAGGCACACACTTTAAGAATTTAACGATGTCAGTTAAAAGGCCTTGGTCCAGCTACAGTCAACTAGATTTCCCTAAACAACGATCCTGACTTTGGTCCAGTTGCAAGATCTTTTCTTATCGTAGGCATCTTGGTTTGGTCTCTCCTAAGAACATCCTAAGGTAAGCATGAGCACTAGGAAATCAACAAACGCACAACCTAGGGTAACAATCTATCACCCAATCAGCTATGTCTATTGTTCCCAAAACTTGGATCTTACGCAAGCTCTCGTCACTTCGTCAAACACCGGGTCATGGTCAGCCGAATATGTTTAACTAACAATACCTACAATTAAGATGTTGATCAGGCATACATAATCATAGGCAATCAACTTTAAATCTAGAGAACACTAAATTAAATTCAGTCTGCTTGTCAATTAAATCTGCGAACAAGGTTTTGGTACAAGAACTCACCAAACCTAGCTAGAAAATAATTTAGCTACTCATCATAATAATATTAAAATCCAGCATATTAATAAACAATGAACAATTTCAGTAAGGGAGGAGAAGAATTGATGATCCAATGTTGCAGTTGACTCTTCTCTAGCCTTCTTGCCTTTGATTCTCCTTCTTTGTGTTCTCCCCTCTTTCCTTGGTGGCTGCGTGTGTTTTTAATTCCTGGGGTTTCTTCTTTAAGTACCAATCCTCTGATCCAATGAGCCCTTGCCACATCAGCTTCAACTTCCGTAAAGAAATAAACCCGCGTCCTGCGGCCGCGCTCAGGTTGCAAGAATCAGGTTTCAGCTCAATTCCAGCTCTTTTGTTCCACTTCAGTACCTGTTCACACAAACACCCAAAAGAAGTAGAATCTATACCAATACCTATCAAAAATTAACTCTTTTAACACCAATAATTAGGTGCTTTTCAACACCTAACAATTGCCCAACTCTCTCCGTGGAGAAGCTTTTAACGGTTTTGTCCATTTAGGATCGAAAGTTGATCTTTTGCTAACGAAACAATCTATGGACCTACACTCGTAAAATTTGACAAAGCATAACAATAAAAATAATACACTGGCCAACTTTGATGCTTGAACATTGTCCAACTATCTCCATAGAGAAGCTTTTAACGATTTAGTCCAATTGAGTACGAATTTTGGTCTTTGGGCAACCTAATAATTGACGGATCCTCTACTCGTAAAACTTTGCATAAAATTGAAATAGAAATAGTACACTGACCAACTGTGAATGTTCGACATTGCCCAATTCTCTCCGTAGATAAGCTTTTAACGGTTTTGTCCAATTGGGAACGAAAGTTGCTCTTTTGGCGACGAAACATTCTACGGAGCCTATACTCGTCAAATTTGACATAACGTAATAATAAAAATGGTACACCAACCAACAACGATGCTCGAACATTGTCTAAGTCTTTCCATAAAAAGGCTTTTAACGGTTTTGTCCAATTGAGTACGAAAGTTGGTCTTTTGGCTAGCAAATAATTCACGGACCCTCTACTCATAAAACTTCACAAAAAATAACAATAGAAATAGTACATCGACCAAATTGAATGTTCGACATTGCCCAACACTCTCCGTGAAGAAGCCTTTAGCGGTTTCGTGCATTTGGGATCGAAAGTTTCTCTTTTGGCAACGAAACAATCTAGGAGCCTATACTCGCACAATTTGACATAGCATAACAATAAAAATAGTACACTAACCAACAACGATGGTAGAACATTGTGCAAGTCTTTCCATAAAGAGGCGTTTAACGGTTTTGTCCAATTGAGTACGAAAGTTGGTCTTTTGGCAATCAAATAATTGATGGATCCTCTACTCATAAAATTTCACAAAAAATCACAATAGAAATAGTACATCGACAAAATTTGAATGTTCGACATTGCCCAACTCTGTCCGTGGAGAAGCTTTTAACGATATTGTCCATTTGGGATTGATAGTTGCTCTTTTGGCAACGAAACAATCTTCGGAGCCTATACTCGCACAATTTGACATAGCATGACAATAAAAATAGTACACTAGCGAACAACGATGCCAGAACATTGTCGAAGTCTCTCCATAAAGAGGCTTTTAACGGTTTGGTCCAATTGAGAACAAAAATTGGTCTTTTGGCAACCAAATAATTGACGGATCCTCTATTCGTAAAACATCACATAAAATAACAATAGAAATAGTACATCGACCAATTGAATGATCGACATTGCCTAACTCCCTCAATGGAAAAGCTTTTAACGGTTTTGTCCATTTGGGAACGAAAGTTGCTCTTTTGGCAACGAAACAATCTACGGAGCCTATACTCGTACAATTCGACAAAACATAACAATCAAAATAGTACATTGACCAACTTCGATGCTTGAACATTGTCCAACTATCTCCGTAGAGAAGCTTTTAACGTTTTTGTGCAATTGAGTACGAGTGTTGTTCTTTTGGAAACCAAATAATTGACGGATCGTCTACTCGTAAAACTTCACATAAAATCACAATAGAAGTAGTACGTCGACTAAATTTTCATGTTCGACATTGCCCAACTCTCTCCGTGGAGAAGCTTTTAACGGTTTTGTCCATTTAGGATCGAAAGTTGCTCTTTTGCTAACGAAACAATCTATGGGCCTACACTCGTAAAATTTGACAAAGCATAACAATAAAAATAGTACACTGGCCAACTTTGATGCTTGAACATTGTCCAACTATCTCCATAGAGAAGCTTTTAACGATTTAGTCCAATTGAGTACGAATGTTGGTCTTTGGGCAACCTAATAATTGACGAATCCTCTACTCGTAAAACTTTGCATAAAATAGAAATAGAAATAGTACACTGACCAACTGTGAGTGTTCGACATTGCCAAATTCTCTCCGTAGATAACCTTTTAACGGTTTTGTCCAACTGGGAACGAAAGTTGCTCTTTTGGCAACGAAACATTCTACGGAGCCTATACTCGTCAAATTTGACATAACGTAATAATAAAAAAGATACACCAACCAACAACGATACTAGAACATTGTCCAAGTCTTTCCATAAAGAGACGTTTAACGGTTTTGTCCAATTGAGTACGAAAGTTGGTCTTTTGGCAATCAAATAATTGACGGATCCTCTACTCATAAAAGTTCACATAAAATCACAATAGGAATAGTACATCGACCAAATTTGAATGTTCGACATTGCCCAACTCTGTCCGCGGAGAAGTTTTTAACGGTTTTGTCCATTTGGGATCGAAAGTTGCTCTTTTGGCAACGAAACAATCTACGGAGCCTATACTCGCACAATTTGACATAGCATAACAATAAAAATAGTACACTAATGAACAGCGATGCCAGAACATTGTCGAAGTCTCTCCATAAAGAGGCTTTTAACGGTTTTTTCCAATTGGGAACAAAAATTGGTCTTTTGGCAACCAAATAATTGACGGATCCTCTACTCGTAAAACTTCACATAAAATAACAATAGAAATATTACATCGACCAAATTGAATTTTCGACTTTGCCTAACTCGCTCCGTGGAAAAGCTTTTAACGTTTTTGTCCATTTGGGAACGAAAGTTGCTCTTTTGGCTACGAAACAATCTACGGAGCCTATAATCATACAATTCGACAAAACATAACAATCAAAATAGTACATTTACCAACTTCGATGCTTGAACATTGTCCAACTATCTCCATAGAGAAGCTTTTAACGATTTAGTCCAATTGAGTACGAATGTTGGTCTTTGGGCAACCTAATAATTGACGGATCCTCTACTCGTAAAACTTTGCATAAAATAGAAATAGAAATAGTACACTGACCAACTGTGAATGTTCGACATTGCCCAATTCTCTCCGTAGATAAGCTTTTAACGGTTTTCTGCAATTGGGAACGAAAGTTGCTCTTTTGGCAACGAAACAATCTAGGAGCCTATACTCGCACAATTTGACATAGCATAACAATAAAAATAGTACACTAACCAACAACTATGCTAGAACATTGTCCAAGTCTTTCCATAAAGAGGCGTTTAACGCTTTTGTCCAATTGAGTACGAAAGTTGGTCTTTTGGCAATCAAATAATTGATGGATCCTCTACTCATAAAATTTCACATAAAATCACAATAGGAATAGTACATCGACCAAATTTGAATGTTCGACATTGCCCAACTCTGTCCGTGGAGAAGTTTTTAACGGTTTTGTCCATTTGGGATCGAAAGTTGCTCTTTTGGCAACGAAACAATCTACGGAGCCTATACTCGCACAATTTGACATAGCATAACAATAAAAATAGTACACTAATGAACAGCGATGCCAGAACATTGTCGAAGTCTCTCCATAAAGAGGCTTTTAACGGTTTTGTCCAAATGAGAACAAAAATTGGTGTTTTGGAAACCAAATAATTGACGGATCCTCTACTCGTAAAACTTCACATAAAATAACAATAGAAATAGTACATCGACCAAATTGAATGTTCGACATTGCCTAACTCCCTCCGTGGAAAAGCTTTTAACGGTTTTGTCCATTTCGGAACGAAAGTTCCTCTTGTGGCAACGAAACAAACTACGGAGCCCCTACTCGCACAATTTGGCATAGCATAACAATAAAAATAGTACACTAACGAACAACGATGCCAGAACATTGTCGAAGTCTCTCCATAAAGAGGCTTTTAACGGTTTTGTCCAATTGAGTACGAATGTTGGTCTTTGGGCAACCTAATAATTGACGGATCCTCTACTCGTAAAACTTTTCATAAAATAGAAATAGAAATAGTACAACTGACCAACTGTGAATGTTCGACATTGCCCAATTCTCTCCGTAGATAAGCTTTTAACGGTTTTCTGCAATTGGGAACGAAAGTTGCTCTTTTGGCAACGAAACAATCTAGGAGCCTATACTCGCACAATTTGACATAGCATAACAATAAAAATAGTACACTAACCAACAACTATGCTAGAACATTGTCCAAGTCTTTCCATAAAGAGGCTTTTAACGGTTTTGTCCAAATGAGAACAAAAATTGGTCTTTTGGAAACCAAATAATTGACGGATCCTCTACTCGTAAAACTTCACATAAAATAACAATAGAAATAGTACATCGACCAAATTGAATGTTCGACATTGCCTAACTCCCTCCGTGGAAAAACTTTTAACGGTTTTGTCCAATTGGGAACGAAAGTTGCTCTTTTGGCGACGAAACATTCTACGGAGCCTATACTCGTCAAATTTGACATAACGTAATAATAAAAATGCTACACCAACCAACAACGATGCTCGAACATTGTCCAAGTCTTTCCGTAAAAAGGCTTTCAACGATTTTGTCCAATTGAGTACGAAAGTTGGTCTTTTGGCAAGCAAATAATTGACGGACCCTCTACTCGTAAAACTTCACAAAAAATAACAATAGAAATAGTACATCGACCAAATTGAATGTTCGACATTGCCCAACACTCTCCGTGAAGAAGCTTTTAGCGGTTTCGTGCATTTTTGATCGAAAGTTGCTCTTTTGGCAACGAAACAATCTTGGAGCCTATACTCGCACAATTTGACATAGCATAACAATAAAAATAGTACACTAACCAACAACGATGCTAGAAAATTGTCCAAGTCTTTCCATAAGGAGGCGTTTAACGGTTTTGTCCAATTGAGTACGAAAGTTGGTCTTTTGGCAATCAAATAATTGACGGATCCTCTACTCATAAAAGTTCACATAAAATCACAAAAGGAATAGTACATCAACCAAATTTGAATGTTCGACATTGCCCAACTCTCTCCGTGGAGATGCTTTTAACGATTTTGTCCATTTGGGATCGAAAGTTGCTCTTTTGGCAACGAAACAATCTACGGAGCCTATACTCGCACAATTTGACATAGCATAACAATAAAAATAGTACACTAACGAACAACGATGCCAGAACATTGTCGAAGTCTCTCCATAAAGAGGCTTTTAACGGTTTTGTCCAATTGAGAACAAAAATTGGTCTTTTGGAAACCAAATAATTAACGGATCCTCTACTCGTAAAACTTCACATAAAATAACAATAGAAATAGTACATCGACTAAATTGAATGTTCGACATTGCCTAACTCCCTACGTGGAAAAGCTTTTAACGGTTTTGTCCATTTGGGAACGAAAGTTGCTCTTCTTGCAAAGAAACAATCTACGGAGCCTATACTCGTACAATTCGACAAAACATAACAATCAAAATAGTACATTGACCAAATTCGATGCTTGAACATTGTCCAACTATCTCCATAGAGAAGCTTTTAACGATTTAGTCCAATTGAGTACGAATGTTGGTCTTTGGGCAACCTAATAATGGACGGATCCTCTACACGTAAAACTTTGCATAAAATAGAAATAGAAATAGTACACTGACCAACTGTGAATGTTCGATATTGCCCAATTCTCTCCGTAGATAAGCTTTTAACGGTTTTCTGCAATTGGGAACGAAAGTTGCTCTTTTGGCAACGAAACAATCTAGGAGCCTATACTCGCACAATTTGACATAGCATAACAATAAAAATAGTACACTAACCAACAACTATGCTAGAACATTGTCCAAGTCTTTCCATAAAGAGGCGTTTAACGGTTTTGTCCAATTGAGTACGAAAGTCGGTCTTTTGGCAATCAAATAATTGACGAATCCTCTACTCATAAAAGTTCACATAAAATCACAATAGGAATAGTACATCAACCAAATTTGAATGTCCGACATTGCCCAACTCTGTCCGTGGAGAAGCTTTTAACGGTTTTGTCCATTTGGGATCGAAAGTTGCTCTTTTGGCAACGAAACAATCTACGGACCCCCTACTCGCACAATTTGGCATAGCATAACAATAAAAATAGTACACTAACGAACAACGATGCCAGAACATTGTCGAAGTCTCTCCATAAAGAGGCTTTTAACGGTTTTGTCCAATTGAGAACAAAAATTGGTCTTTTGGAAACCAAATAATTGACGGATCCTCTCCTCGTAAAACTTCAAATAAAATAACAATAGAAATAGTACATCGACTAAATTGAATATTCGACATTGCCTAACTCCCTACGTGGAAAAGCTTTTAACGGTTTTGTCCATTTGGGAACGAAAGTTGCTCTTGTGGCAACGAAACAATCTACGGAGCCTATACTCGTACAATTCAAAAAAACATAACAATCAAAATAGTACATTGACCAACTTCGATGCTTGAACATTGTCCAACTATCTCCATAGAGAAGCTTTTAACGATTTAGTCCAATTGAGTACGAATGTTGGTCTTTGGGCAACCTAATAATTGACGGATCCTCTACTCGTAAAATTTTGCATAAAATAGAAATAGAAATAGTACACTGACCAACTGTGAATGTTCGACATTGCCCAATTCTCTCCGTAGATAAGCTTTTAACGGTTTTGTCCAATTGGGAACGAAAGTTGCTTTTCTGGCAACGAAACAATCTAGGAGCCTATACTCGCACAATTTGACATAACATAACAATAAAAATAGTACACTAAAAAACAACGATGCTAGAACATTGTCCACGTCTATCCATAAACAGGCTTTTAACGGTTTTGTCCAATTGAGTACGAAAGTTGGACTTTTGGCAACCAAATAATTGACGGATCCTCTACTCGTAAAAGTTCACATAAAATCACAATAGAAATAGTACATCGACCAAATAGGAATGTTCGACATTGCCCAACTCCTTCCGTGGAGAAGATTTTTACGGTATTGTCCATTTGGGATTGATAGTTGCTCTTTAGCAACGAAAGAATCTACGGAGTCCGTACTCGCACAATTTGACATAGCATAACAATAAAAATAGTACACTAACCAACAACGATGCTAGAACATTGTCTAAGTCTCTCTATAAAGAGGCTTTTAACGGTTTTGTCCAATTGAGTACGAAAGTTAGTCTTTTTGCAATCAAATAATTGACGGATCCTCTACTCGTAAAAGTTCACATAAAATCACAATAGAAATAGTATATCGACCAAATTGAATGTTCGACAATGCCCAACTCTCTCTGTGGAGAACTTTTTAACGGTTTTGTCCATTTGGGATCGAAACTTCCTCTTTTGGCAACGAAACAATCTACGGAGCCCATACTCGCACAATTTGACATAGCATAACAAAAAATAGTACACTAACCAACAACGATGCTAGAACATTATCGAAGTCTCTCCATAAAGACGCATTTAACGGTTTTGTCCAATTGAGTACAAAAGTTGGACTTTTGGCAACCAAATAATTTACGAATCATCTACTCATAAAAAGTTCACATAAGATAACAATCGAAATAGTACATCGACCAAATAGAATTTTCGACATTGCCCAACACCTTTCGTGCAGAAGATTTTAACGATTTTGTCCATTTGGGATCGATAGTTGCTCTTTTGGCAACGAAACAATCTACGGAGCCCATACTCGTAAAATTTGACCAAGCATAACAATAAAAATAGTACACTGGCAAACTTCGATGCCTGAACATTGTCCAACTATCTCCATAGATAAGCTTTTAACAATTTAGTCCAATTGAGTACGAATGTTGGTCTTTCGGCAACCTAATAATTAACGGATCCTATACTCGTAAAACTTCATATAAAATAAAAACGGAAATAGTACACTGACTAACTTTGAATGTTCGACATTGCCCAACTCTCTCGGTGGAGAAGCTTTTAACGGTTTTGTCCATTTGGGAAATAAAGTTGCCCTTTTGGCAACGAAACAATCTACGGAGCCCATGCTCGTAAAATTTGACAAAACGTAACAAAAAAAATAGTACTCTGGCCAACTTCGATGCTTGAACATTGTCCAACTATCTCCATAGAGAAGCTTTTAACGGTTTTGTCCAATTGAGTACGAAATTTGGTATTTTTACAATCAAATAATTAACGGATCCTTTACTCGTAAAAGTTCACATAAAATCACAATAGAAATAGTACATCGACCAAATTGAACGTTCAACATTGCCGAACTCTAACCGTGGAGAACCTTTTAACGGTTTTGTCTATTTGGGATCGAAAGTTGTTCTTTTGGCAACGAAACAATCTACGGAGCCCATACTCGCACAATTTGACATAGCATAACAA
The DNA here is from genome assembly GCA_963580455.1 of Euonymus europaeus. Lineage (NCBI taxonomy): Eukaryota > Viridiplantae > Streptophyta > Magnoliopsida > Celastrales > Celastraceae > Euonymus > Euonymus europaeus. The sequence goes on from OY756965.1 coordinate 13,727,634, forward strand.
TAAAAATAGTACACTAACCAACAACGATGCTAGAACATTGTCCAAGTCTTTCCATAAAGAGGCATTTAACGGTTTTGTCCAACTTAGTACAAAAGTTGGACTTTTGGCGACCAAATAATTGACGGATCATCTACTCGTAAAAAGTTCACATAAAAGAACAATAGAAATAGTACATCGACCAAATTGAATTTTCGACATTGCCCAACTCCTTTCGTGGAGAAGATTTTAACGATTTTGTCCATTTGGGATCGAAAGTTGCTCTTTTGGCAACGAAACAATCTACGGAGCCCATACTCGTAAAATTTGACAAAGCATAACAATAAAAATAGTACACTGGCAAACTTCGATGCTTGAACATTGTCCAACTATCTTCATAGAGAAGCTTTTGACGATTTAGTCCAATTGAGTACGAATGTTGGTCTTTCGGCAACCTAATAATTAACAGATCCTATACTCCTAAAACTTCATCTAAAATAAAAACAGAAATAGTACACTGACTAACATTAAATGTTCGACATTGCCGAACTCTCTCCGTGGAGAAGCTTTTAACGGTTTTGTCCATTTGGGAAATAAAGTTGCCCATTTGGCAACGAAACAATCTACGGAGCCCATGCTCGTAAAATTTGACAAAACATAACAACAAAAATATTACTCTGACCAACTTTGATGCATGAACATTGTCCAACTATCTCCATAGAGAAGCTTTTAACGGTTTTGTCCAATTGAGTACGAAACTTGGTATTTTTGCAATCAAATAGTTAACGGATCCTCTACTCGTAAGAGTTCACATAAAATCACAATAGAAATAGTACATCGACCAAATTGAATGTTCGACATTGCCGAACTCTGTCCGTGGAGAACCTTTTAACGGTTTTATCCATTTGGCATCGAAATTGTTCTTTTGGCAAAGAAACAATCTAGGGAGCCCATACTCGCACAATTTGACAAAGCATAACAATAAAAATAGTACACTAACCAACAACGATGCCAGAACATTGTCCAAGTCTCTCCATAAAGAGGCTTTTAACGGTTTTGTCCAATTGAGAACAAAAATTGGTCTTTTGGAAACCAAATAATTGACGGATCCTCTACTCGTAAAACTTCACATAAAATAACAATAGAAATAGTACATCGACTAAATTGAATGTTCGACATTGCCTAACTCCCTACGTGGAAAAGCTTTTAACGGTTTTTTCCATTTGGGAACGAAAGTTGCTCTTCTTGCAACGAAACAATCTACGGAGCCTATACTCGTACAATTTGACAAAACATAACAATCAAAATAGTACATTGACCAACTTCGATGCTTGAACATTGTCCAACTATCTCCATAGAGAAGCTTTTAACGATTTAGTCCAATTGAGTACGAATGTTGGTCTTTGGGCAACCTAATAATTGACGGATCCTCTACTCGTAAAACTTTGCATAAAATAGAAATAGAAATAGTACACTGACCAACTGTGAATGTTCGACATTGCCCAATTCTCTCCATAAATAAGCTTTTAACGGTTTTGTCCAATTGGGAATGAAAGTTGATCTTTTGGCGACGAAACATTCTACGGAGCCTATACTCGTCAAATTTGACATAACGTAATAATAAAAATGCTACACCAACCAACAACGATGCTCGAACATTGTCCAACGCTTTCCATAAAGAGGCGTTTAACGGTTTTGTCCAATTGAGTATGAAAGTTGGTCTTTTGGCAATCAAATAATTGTCGGATCCTCTACTCATAAAAGTTCACATAAAATCACAATAGGAATAGTACATCAACCAAATTTGAATGTTCGACATTGCCCAACTCTCTCCGTGGAGAATCTTTTAACGATTTTGTCCATTTGGGATCGAAAGTTGCTCTTTTGGCAACGAAACAATCTACGGAGCCTATACTCGCACAATTTGACATAGCATAACAATAAAAATAGTACACTAACCAACAACGATGCCAGAACATTGTCGAAGTCTCTCCATAAAGAGGCTTTTAACGGTTTTGTCCAATTGAGAACAAAAATTGGTCTTTTGGAAACCAAATAATTGACGGATCCTCTACTTGTAAAACTTCACATTAAATAACAATAGAAATAGTACATCGACCAAATTGAATGTTCGACATTGCCTAACTCCCTCCGTGGAAAAGCTTTTAACGGTTTTGTCCATTTGGGAACGAAAGTTTCTCTTGTGCAACGAAACAATCTACAGAGCCTATACTCGTACAATTCGACAAAACATAACAATCAAAATTGTACATTGACCAACATCGATGCTTGAACATTGTCCAACTATCTCCATAGAGAAGCTTTTAACGGTTTAGTCCAATTGAGTACGAATGTTGGTCTTTGGGCAACCTAATAATTGACGGATCCTCAACTCGTAAAACTTTGCATAAAATAGAAATAGAAATAGTACACTGACCAACTGTGAATGTTCGACATTGCCCAATTCTCTCCATAGATAAGCTTTTAACGGTTTTGTCCAATTGGGAATGAAAGTTGATCTTTTGGCGACGAAACATTCTACGGAGCCTATACTCGTCAAATTTGACATAACGTAATAATAAAAATGCTACACCAACCAACAACGATGCTCGAACATTGTCCAAGTCTTTCCATAAAGAGGCGTTTAACGGTTTTGTCCAATTGAGTACGAAAGTCGGTCTTTCGGCAATCAAATAATTGACGAATCCTCTACTCATAAAAGTTCACAAAAAATCACAATAGGAATAGTACATCAACCAAATTTGAATGTCCGACATTGCCCAACTCTGTCCGTGGAGAAGCTTTTAACGATTTTCTCCACTTGGGATCGAAAGTTGCTCTTTTGGCAACGAAACAATCTACGGAGCCTATACTCGCACAATTTGACATAGCATAACAATAAAAATAGTACACTAACGAACAACGACGACAGAACATTGTCGATGTCTCTCCATAAAGAGGCTTTTAACGGTTTTGTCCAATTGAGAACAAAAATTGGTGTTTTGGAAACCAAATAATTGACGGATCCTCTACTCGTAAAGCTTCACATAAAATAACAATAGAAATAGTACATCGACTAAATTGAATGTTCGACATTGCCTAACTCCCTACGTGGAAAAGCTTTTAACGGTTTTGTCCATTTGGGAACGAAAGTTGCTCTTCTTGCAACGAAACAATCTACGGAGCCTATACTCGTACAATTTGACAAAACATAACAATCAAAATAGTACATTGACCAACTTCGATGCTTGAACATTGTCCAACTATCTCCATAGAGAAGCTTTTAACGATTTAGTCCAATTGAGTACGAATGTTGGTCTTTGGACAATCTAATAATTGACGGATCCTCTACTCGTAAAACTTTGCATAAAATAGAAATAGAAATAGTACACTGACCAACTGCGAATGTTTGACATTGCCCAATTCTCTCCGTAGATAAGCTTTTAACGGTTTTGTCCAATTGGGAACGAAAGTTGCTTTTTTGGCAACAAAACAATCTAGGAGCCTATACTCGCACAATTTGACATAACATAACAATAAAAATAGTACACTAAAAAACAACGATGCTAGAACATTGTCCACGTCTCTCCATAAACTGGCTTTTAACGGTTTTGTCCAATTGAGTACGAAAGTTGGACTTTTGGCAACCAAATAATTGACGGATCCTCTACTCGTAAAAGTTCACATAAAATCACAATAGAAATAGTACTTCGACCAAATAGGAATGTTCGACATTGCCCAACTCCTTCCGTGGAGAAGATTTTTACGGTATTGTCCATTTGGGATTGATAGTTGCTCTTTGGCAACGAAACAATCTACGGAGTCCGTACTCGCACAATTTGACATAGCATAACAATAAAAATAGTACACTAACCAACAACGATGCTAGAACATTGTCTAAGTCTCTCTATAAATAGGCTTTTAACGGTTTTGTCCAATTGAGTACGAAAGTTAGTCTTTTTGCAATCAAATAATTGACGGATCCTCTACTCGTAAAAGTTCACATAAAATCACAATAGAAATAGTACATCGACCAAATTGAATGTTCGACAATGCCCAACTCTCTCTGTGGAGAAATTTTTAACGGTTTTGTCCATTTGGGATCGAAAGTTGCTCTTTTGGCAACGAAACAATCTACGGAGCCCATACTCGCACAATTTGACATAGCATAACAAAAAAATAGTACACTAACCAACAACGATGCGAGAACATTGTCGAAGTCTCTCCATAAAGACGCATTTAACAGTTTTGTCCAATTGAGTACAAATGTTGGACTTTTGGCAACCAAATAATTTACGAATCATCTACTCATAAAAAGTTCACATAAAATAACAATCGAAATAGTACATCGACCAAATAGAATTTTCGACATTGCCAAACACCTTTCGTGGAGAAGATTTTAACGATTTTGTCCATTTGGGATCGATAGATGCTCTTTTGGCAACGAAACAATCTACGGAGCCCATACTCGTAAAATTTGACCAGGCATAACAATAAAAATAGTACACTGGCAAACTTCGATGCCTGAACATTGACCAACTATCTCCATAGAGAAGCTTTTAACAATTTAGTCCAATTGAGTACGAATGTTGGTCTTTCGGCAACCTAATAATTAACGGATCCTATACTCGTAAAACTTCATATAAAATAAAAACGGAAATAGTACACTGACTAACTTTGAATGTTCGACATTGCCCAACTCTCTCGGTGGAGAAGCTTTTAACGGTTTTGTCCATTTAGGAAATAAAGTTGCTCTTTTGGCAACGAAACAATCTACGGAGCCCATGCTCGTAAAATTTGACAAAACGTAACAAAAAAAATAGTACTCTGGCCAACTTCGATGCTTGAACATTGTCCAACTATCTCCATAGAGAAGCTTTTAACGGTTTTGTCCAATTGAGTACGAAATTTGGTATTTTTACAATCAAATAATTAACGGATCCTTTACTCGTAAAAGTTCACATAAAATCACAATAGAAATAGTACATCGACCAAATTGAATTTTCAACATTGCCGAACTCTAACCGTGGAGAACCTTTTAACGGTTTTGTCCATTTGGGATCGAAAGTTGTTCTTTTGGCAACGAAACAATCTACGGAGCCCGTACTCGCACAATTTGACATAGCATAACAATAAAAATAGTACACTAACCAACAACGATGCTAGAACATTGTCCAAGTCTCTCCATAAAGAGGCATTTAACGATTTTGTCCAACTGAGTACAAAAGTTGGACTTTTGGCAACCAAATAATTGACGGATCATCTACTCGTAAAAAGTTCATATAAAAGAACAATAGAAATAGTACATCGACCAAATTGAATTTTCGACATTGCCGAACTCCTTTCGTGGAGAAGATTTTAACGATTTTGTCCATTTGGGATCGAAAGTTGCTCTTTTGGCAACGAAACAATCTACGGAGCCCATACTCGTAAAATTTGACAAAGCATAACAATAAAAATAGTACACTGGCAAACTTCGATGCTTGAACATTGTCCAACTATCTTCATAGAGAAGCTTTTGACGATTTAGTCCAATTGAGTACGAATGTTGGTCTTTCGGCAACCTGATAATTAACGGATCCTATACTCCTAAAACTTCATATAAAATAAAAACCGAAATAGTACACTGACTAACTTTAAATGTTCGACATTGCCGAACTCTCTCCGTGGAGAAGCTTTTATCGGTTTTGTCCATTTTGGGAAATAAAGTTGCCCATTTGGCAACGAAACAATCTACGGAGCCCATGCTCGTAAAATTTGACAAAACATAACAACAAAAATATTACTCTGGCCAACTTCGATGCTTGAACATTGTCCAACTATCTCCATAGAGAAGCTTTTAACGGTTTTGTCCAATTGAGTACGAAAGTCGGTCTTTTGGCAATCAAATAATTGACGAATCCTCTACTCATAAAAGTTCACATAAAATCACAATAGGAATAGTACATCAACCAAATTTGAATGTCCGACATTGCCCAACCCTGTCCGTGGAGAAGCTTTTAACGATTATGTCCGTTTGGGATCGAAAGTTGCTCTTTTGGCAACAAAACAATCTACGGAGCCTATACTCGCACAATTTGACATAGCATAACAATAAAAATAGTACACTAACGAACAACGATGCCAGAACATTGTCGAAGTCTCTCCATAAAGAGGCTTTTAACGGTTTTGTCCAATTGAGAACAAAAATTCGTCTTTTGGAAACCAAATAATTGACGGATCCTCTACTCGTAAAACTTCACATAAAATAACAATAGAAATAGTACATCGACTAAATTGAATGTTCGACATTGCCTAACTCCCTACGTGGAAAAGCTTTTAACGGTTTTGTCCATTTGGGAACGAAAGTTGCTCTTCTTGCAACGAAACAATCTACGGAGCCTATACTCGTACGATTTGACAAAACATAACAATCAAAATAGTACATTGACCAACTTCGATGCTTGAACATTGTCCAACTATCTCCATGGAGAAGCTTTTAACGATTTAGTCCAATTGAGTACGAATGTTGGTCTTTGGACAACCTAATAATTGACGGATCCTCTACTCGTAAAACTTTGCATAAAATAGAAATAGAAATAGTACACTGACCATTTGCGAATGTTTGACATTGCCCAATTCTCTCCGTAGATAAGCTTTTAACGGTTTTGTCCAATTGGGAACGAAAGTTGCTTTTTTGGCAACGAAACAATCTAGGAGCCTATACTCGCACAATTTGACATAACATAACAATAAAAATAGTACACTAAAAAACAACGATGCTAGAACATTGTCCACGTCTCTCCATAAACAGGCTTTTAACGGTTTTGTCCAATTGAGTACGAAAGTTGGACTTTTGGCAACCAAATAATTGACGGATCCTCTACTCGTAAAAGTTCACATAAAATCACAATAGAAATAGTACATCGACCAAATAGGAATGTTCGACATTGCCCAACTCCTTCCGTGGAGAAGATTTTTACGGTATTGTCCATTTGGGATTGATAGTTGCTCTTTGGCAACGAAACAATCTACGGAGTCCGTACTCGCACAATTTGACATAGCATAACAATAAAAATAGTACACTAACCAACAACGATGCCAGAACATTGTCGAAGTCTTTCCATAAAGACGCATTTAACGGTTTTATCCAATTGAGTACAAAAGTTGGACTTTTGACAACCAAATAATTTACGAATCATCTACTCATAAAAAGTTCACATAAAATAACAATCGAAATAGTACATCGACCAAATAGAATTTTTGACATTGCCCAACACCTTTCGTGGAGAAGATTTTAACGATTTTGTCCATTTGGGATCGATAGATGCTCTTTTGGCAACGAAACAATCTACGGAGCCCATACTCGTAAAATTTGACCAAGCATAACAATAAAAATAGTACACTGGCAAACTTCGATGCCTGAACATTGTCCAACTATCTCCATAGAGAAGCTTTTAACAATTTAGTCCAATTGAGTACGAATGTTGGTCTTTCGGCAACCTAATAATTAACGGATCCTATACTCGTAAAACTTCATATAAAATAAAAACGGAAATAGTACACTGACTAACTTTGAATGTTCGACATTGCCCAACTCTCTCGGTGGAGAAGCTTTTAACGGTTTTGTCCATTTGGGAAATAAAGTTGCCCTTTTGGCAACGAAACAATCTACGGAGCCCATGCTCGTAAAATTTGACAAAACGTAACAAAAAAATAGTACTCTGGCCAACTTCGATGCTTGAACATTGTCCAACTATCTCCATAGAGAAGCTTTTAACGGTTTTGTCCAATTGAGTACGAAATTTGGTATTTTTACAATCAAATAATTAACGGATCCTTTACTCGTAAAAGTTCACATAAAATCACAATAGAAATAGTACATCGACCAAATTGAATGTTCAACATTGCCGAACTCTAACCGTGGAGAACCTTTTAACGGTTTTGTCCATTTGGGATCGAAAGTTGTTCTTTTGGCAACGAAACAATCTACGGAGCCCATACTCGCACAATTTGACATAGCATAACAATAAAAATAGTACACTAACCAACAACGATGCTAGAACATTGTCCAAGTCTCTCCATAAAGAGGCATTTAACGGTTTTGTCCAACTGAGTACAAAAGTTGGACTTTTGGCAAATAATTGACGGATCCTCTACTCATAAAAAGTTCACATAAAATAACAATACAAATAGTACATCGACCAAGTTGAATTTTCGACATTGCCCAACTCCTTTCGTGGAGAAGATTTTAACGATTTTGTCCATTTGGGATCGAAAGTTGCTCTTTTGGCAACGAAACAATCTATGGAGCCCATACTCGTAAAATATGACAAAGCATAACAATAAAAATAGTACACTGGCCAACTTCGATGCTTGAACATTGTCCAACTATCTCCATAGAGAAGCTTTTAACAATTTAGTCCAATTGAGTACGAATGTTGGTCTTTCGACAACCTAATAATTGACGGATCCTATACTCGTAAAACTTCATATAAAATAAAAATAGAAATAGTACACTGACTAACTTGGAATGTTCGACATTGCCCAACTCTCTCCGTAGAGAAGCTTTTAACGGTTTTGTCCACTTGGGAAAGAAAGTTGCCCTTTTGGCAACGAAACAATCTACGGAGCCCATGCTCGTAAAATTTGACAAAACATAACAACAAAAATAGTACTCTGGTCAACTTCGATGCTTGAATGTTGTCCAACTATCTCCATAGAGAAGCTTTTAACGGCTTTGTCCAATTGAGTTCGAAAGTTCGTATTTTTGCAATCAAATAATTAACAGATCCTCTACTCGTAAAACTTCACATAAAATCACAATAGAAATAGTACATCGACCAAATTGAATGTTCGACATTGGCCAACTCTGTCCGTGGAGAACCTTTTAACAATTTTGTCCATTTGAGATCGAAAGTTGTTCTTTTGGCAATGAAACAATCTACGGAGCCCATACTCGCACAATTTGACATAGCATAACAATAAAAATAGTACACTAACCAACAACGATGCCAGAACATTGTCCAAGTCTCTCCATAAAGAGGCTTTTAACGGTTTTGTCCAATTGAGAACAAAAATTGGTCTTTTGGAAACCAAATAATTGACGGATCCTCTACTCATAAAACTTCACATAAAATAACAATAGAAATAGTACATCGACTAAATTGAATGTTCGACATTGCCTAACTCCCTACGTGGAAAAGCTTTTAACGGTTTTGTCCATTTGGGAACGAAAGTTGCTCTTCTTGCAACGAAACAATCTACGGAGCCTATACTCGTACAATTTGACAAAACATAACAATCAAAATAGTACATTGACCAACTTCGATGCTTGAACATTGTCCAACTATCTCCATAGAGAAGCTTTTAACGATTTAGTCCAATTGAGTACGAATATTGGTCTTTGGGCAACCTAATAATTGACGGATCCTCTACTCGTAAAACTTTGCATAAAATAGAAATAGAAATAGTACACTGACCAACTGCGAATGTTTGACATTGCCCAATTCTCTCCGTAGATAAGCTTTTAACGGTTTTGTCCAATTGGGAACGAAAGTTGCTTTTTTGGCAATGAAACAATCTAGGAGCCTATACTCGCACAATTTGACATAACATAACAATAAAAATAGTACACTAAAAAACAACGATGCTAGAACATTGTCCACGTCTCTCCATAAACAGGCTTTTAACGGTTTTGTCCAATTGAGTACGAAAATTGGACTTTTGGCAACCAAATAATTGACGGATCCTCTACTCGTAAAAGTTCACATAAAATCACAATAGAAATAGTACATCGACCAAATATGAATGCCCAACTCCTTCCGTGAAGAAGATTTTAATGTTCGACATTGCCCAACTCTCTCCGTGGAGAAGCTTTTAACGGTTTTGTCCATTTGGGAAATAAAGTTGCCCTTTTGGCAACGAAACAATCTACGGAGCCCATGCTCGTCAAATTTGACAAAACGTAACAAAAAAAATAGTACTCTGGCCAACTTCGATGCTTGAACATTGTCCAACTATCTCCATAGAGAAGCTTTTAACGGTTTTGTCCAACTGTGTACGAAATTTGGTATTTTTGCAATCAAATAATTAACGGATCCTTTACTCGTAAAAGTTCACATAAAATCACAATAGAAATAGTACATCGACCAAATTGAATGTTCAACATTGCCGAACTCTAACCGTGGAGAACCTTTTAACGGTTTTGTCCATTTGGGATCGAAAGTTGTTCTTTTGGCAACGAAACAATCTACGGAGCCCATACTCGCACAATTTGACATAGCATAACAATAAAAATAGTACACTAACCAACAACGATGCTAGAACATTGTTTAAGTCTCTCCATAAAGAGGCATTTAACGGTTTTGTCCAATTGAGTACAAAAGTTGGACTTTTAGCAACCAAATAATTGACGGATCCTCTACTCGTAAAAAGTTCACATAAAATAACAATAGAAATAGTACATCGACCAAGTTGAATATTCGACATTGCCCAACTCCTTTCGTGGAGAAGATTTTAACGATTTTGTCCATTCGGGATCGAAAGTTGCTCTTTTGGCAACGAAATAATCTACGGAGCCCATACTCGCACAATTTGACATAGCATAACAATAAAAATAGTACATTAACCAAAAACGATGCTAGAACATTGTCCAAGTCTTTCCATAAAGAGGCTTTTAACGGTTTTGTCCAATTGAGTATGAAAGTTGGAATTTTGGCAACCAAATAATTGACAAATCCTCTACTCGTAAAAGTTCACATAAAATCATAGTAGAATAAGTACATCGACCAAATATGAACGTTCGACATTGCCCAACTCCTTCCGGGGAGAAGATTTTAACGGTATTGTCCATTTGGGATTGATAGTTGCTCTTTTGGAAACGAAACAATCTACGGAGCCCATACTCGCACAATTTGACATAGCATAACAATAAAAATAGTACACTAACCAACAACGATGCTAGAACATTGTTTAAGTTTCTCCATAAAGAGGCATTTGACAGTTTTGTCCAATTGAGTACAAAAGTTGGACTTTTGGCAACCAAATAATTGACGGATCCTCTACTCATAAAAGTTCACATAAAATAACAATACAAATAGTACATCGACCAAGTTGAATTTTCGACATTGCCCAACTCCTTTCGTGGAGAAGATTTTAACGATTTTGTCCATTTGGGATCGAAAGTTGCTCTTTTGGCAACGAAACAATCTATGGAGCCCATACTCGTAAAATATGACAAAGTATAACAATAAAAATAGTACACTGGCCAACTTCGATGCTTGAACATTGTCCAACTATCTCCATAGAGAAGCTTTTAACAATGTAGTCCAATTGAGTACGAATGTTGGTCTTTCGACAACCTAATAATTGACGGATCCTATACTCGTAAAACTTCATATAAAATAAAAATAGAAATAGTACACTGACTAACTTGGAATGTTCGACATTGCCCAACTCTCTCCGTGGAGAAGCTTTTAACGGTTTTGTCCATTTGGGAAATAAAGTTGCCCTTTTGGCAACGAAACAATCTACGGAGCCCATGCTCGTCAAATTTGACAAAACGTAACAAAAAAAATAGTACTCTGGCCAACTTCGATGCTTGAACATTGTCCAACTATCTCCATAGAGAAGCTTTTAACGGTTTTGTCCAATTGAGTACGAAATTTGGTATTTTTGCAATCAAATAATTAACGGATCCTTTACTCGTAAAAGTTCACATAAAATCACAATAGAAATAGTACATCGACCAAATTGAATGTTCAACATTGCCGAACTCTAACCGTGGAGAACCTTTTAACGGTTTTGTCCATTTGGGATCGAAAGTTGTTCTTTTGGCAACGAAACAATCTACGGAGCCCATACTCGCACAATTTGACATAGCATAACAATAAAAATAGTACACTAACCAACAACGATGCTAGAACATTGTTTAAGTCTCTCCATAAAGAGGCATTTAACGGTTTTGTCCAATTGAGTACAAAAGTTGGACTTTTAGCAACCAAATAATTGACGGATCCTCTACTCGTAAAAAGTTCACATAAAATAACAATAGAAATAGTACATCGACCAAGTTGAATATTCGACATTGCCCAACTCCTTTCGTGGAGAAGATTTTAACGATTTTGTCCATTCGGGATCGAAAGTTGCTCTTTTGGCAACGAAATAATCTACGGAGCCCATACTCGCACAATTTGACATAGCATAACAATAAAAATAGTACATTAACCAACAACGATGCTAGAACATTGTCCAAGTCTTTCCATAAAGAGGCTTTTAACGGTTTTGTCCAATTGAGTATGAAAGTTGGAATTTTGGCAACCAAATAATTGACAGATCCTCTACTCGTAAAAGTTGACATAAAATCATAGTAGAATAAGTACATCGACCAAATATGAACGTTCGACATTGCCCAACTCCTTCCGGGGAGAAGATTTTAACGGTATTGTCCATTTGGGATTGATAGTTGCTCTTTTGGAAACGAAACAATCTACGGAGCCCATACTCGCACAATTTGACATAGCATAACAATAAAAATAGTACACTAACCAACAACGATGCTAGAACATTGTTTAAGTCTCTCCATAAAGAGGCATTTAACAGTTTTGTCCAATTGAGTACAAAAGTTGGACTTTTGGCAACCAAATAATTGACGGATCCTCTACTCATAAAAAGTTCACATAAAATAACAATACAAATAGTACATCGACCAAGTTGAATTTTCGACATTGCCCAACTCCTTTCGTGGAGAAGATTTTAACGATTTTGTCCATTTGGGATCGAAAGTTGCTCTTTTGGCAACGAAACAATCTATGGAGCCCATACTCGTAAAATATGACAAAGCATAACAATAAAAATAGTACACTGGCCAACTTCGATGCTTGAACATTGTCCAACTATCTCCATAGAGAAGCTTTTAACAATTTAGTCCAATTGAGTACGAATGTTGGTCTTCCGACAACCTAATAATTGACGGATCCTATACTCGTAAAACTTCATATAAAATAAAAATAGAAATAGTACACTGACTAACTTGGAATGTTCGACATTGCCCAACTCTCTCCGTAGAGAAGCTTTTAACGGTTTTGTCCACTTGGGAAAGAAAGTTGCCCTTTTGGCAACGAAACAATCTACGGAGCCCATGCTCGTAAAATTTGACAAAACATAACAACAAAAATAGTACTCTGGCCAACTTCGATGCTTGAACGTTGTCCAACTATCTCCATAGAGAAGCTTTTAACGGCTTTGTCCAATTGAGTTCGAAAGTTCGTATTTTTGCAATCAAATAATTAACAGATCCTCTACTCGTAAAACTTCACATAAAATCACAATAAAAATAGTACATCGACCAAATTGAATGTTTGACATTGGCCAACTCTGTCCGTGGAGAACCTTTTAACAATTTTGTCCATTTGAGATCGAAAGTTGTTCTTTTGGCAATGAAACAATCTACGGAGCCCATACTCGCACAATTTGACATAGCATAACAATAAAAATAGTACACTAACCAATAACGAAGCTAGAACATTGTCCAAGTCTTTCCATAAAGAGGCTTTTAACGGTTTTGTCCAATTGAGTACGAAAGTTGGACTTTTGGCAACCAAATAATTGACGGATCCTCTACTCCTAAAAGTTCACATAAAATCACATTAGAAATAGTACACCGACCAAATATGAACGTTCGACATTGCCCAACTCCTTCCGGGGAGAAGATTTTTAACGGTATTGTCCATTTGGGATTGATAGTTGCTCTTTTGGCAACGAAACACTCTACAGAGCCCATACTCGCACAATTTGACATAGCATAACAATAAAAATAGTACACTAACCAACAACGATGCTAGAACATTGTCGAAGTCTCTCCCTAAAGAGGCATTTAACGGTTTTGTCCAATTGAGTACAAAAGTTGGACTTTTGGCAACCAAATAATTGACGGATCCTCTACTCGTAAAAAGTTCACATAAAATAACAATAGAAATAGTATATCGACCAAGTTGAATTTTTGACATTTCCCAACTCCTTTCGTGGAGAAGATTTTAACGATTTTGTCCATTTGGGATCGAAAGTTGCTCTTTTGGCAACGAAACAATCTACGGAGCCCATACTCGTAAAATTTGACAAGCATAACAATAAAAATAGTACACTGGCCAACTTCGATGTTTGAACATTGTCCAACTATCTCCATAGAGAAGCTTTTAACGATTTAGTCCAATTGAGTACGAATGTTGGTCTTTCGGCAACCTAATAATTGACGGATCCTATACTCGTAAAACTTCGTATAAAATAAAAATAGAAATAGTAAACTGACTAACTTTGAATGTTCGATATTGCCCAATTCTCTCCGTAGAGAAGCTTTTAACGGTTTTATCCATTTGGGAAATAAAGTTGCCCTTTTGGCAACGAAACAATCTACGGAGCCCATGCTCGCAAAATTTGACAAAACATAACAACAAAAATAGTACTCTAGACAACTTCGATACTTGAACATTGTCCAACTATCTCCATAGAGAAGCTTTTAACGGTTTTGTCCAATTGAGTACGAAAGTTGGTATTTTTGCAATCAAATAATTAACGGATCCTCTACTCATAAAACTTCACATAAAATCACAATAGAAATAGTACATCGACCAAATTGAATGTTCGACATTGGCCAACTCTGTCCGTGGAGAACCTTTTAACGGTTTTGTCCATTTGGGATCGAAAGTTGTTCTTTTAGCAACGAAACAATCTACGGAGCCCATACTCGCACAATTTGACATAGCATAACAATAAAAATAGTACACTAACCAACAACGATGCTAGAACATTGTTTAAGTCTCTCCATAAAGAGGCATTTAACGGTTTTGTCCAATTGAGTACAAAAGTTGGACTTTTGGCAACCAAATAATTGACGGATCCTCTACTCGTAAAAGTTCACATAAAATCACAATAGAAATAGTACATCGACCAAATATAAATGCCCAACTCCTTCCGTGGAGAAGATTTTAACGGTATTGTCCATTTGGGATTGATAGTTGCTCTTTTGGCAACGAAACAATCTACGGAGCCCATACTCGCACATTTTGACATAGCATAACAATAAAAATAGTACACTGGCCAACTTCGATGCTTGAACATTGTCTAACTATCTCCATAGAGAAGCTTTAACGGTTTTGTCCAATTGAGTACGAAAGTTGGTATATTTGCAATAAATAATTAACGGATCCTCTACTCGTAAAAGTTCACATAAAATCACATTAGAAATAGTACACCGACCAAATATGAACGTTCGACATTGCCCAACTCCTTCCGGGGAGAAGATTTTAACGGTATTGTCCATTTGGGATTGATAGTTGCTCTTTTGGCAACGAAACACTCTACGGAGCCCATACTCGCACAATTTGACATAGCATAACAATAAAAATAGTACACTAACCAACAATGATGCTAGAATATTTTCCAAGTCTCTCCATAAATAGGCTTTTAACAGTTTTGTCCAATTGAGTACGAAAGTTGGTCTTTTGAAAACCAAATAATTGACGGATCCTCTACTCGTAAAACTTCACATAAAATAACAATAGAAATAGTACACTGACTAACTTGGAATGTTCGACATTGCCCAACTCTCTCCGTAGAGAAGCTTTTAACGGTTTTTTCCACTTGGGAAAGAAAGTTGCCCTTTTGGCAACGAAACAATATACGGAGCCCATTCTCGTAAAATTTGACAAAACATAACAACAAAAATAGTACTCTGGCCAACTTCGATGCTTGAACGTTGTCCAACTATCTTCATAGAGAAGCTTTTAATGGTTTTGTCCAATTGAGTACGAAAGTTCATATTTTTGCAATCAAATAATTAACGGATCCTCTACTCGTAAAACTTCACATAAAATCACAATAGAAATAGTACATCGACCAAATTGAATGTTCGACATTGGCCAACTCTGTCCGTGGAGAACCTTTTAACAGTTTTGTCCATTTGGGATCGAAAGTTGTTCTTTTGGCAACGAAACAATCTACGGAGCCCATACTCGCACAATTTGACATAGCATAACAATAAAAATAGTACACTAACCAACAACGATGCTAGAACATTGTTTAAGTCTCTCCTAAAAGAGGCATTTAACTGTTTTTTCCAATTGAGTACAAAAGTTGGACTTTTGGCAACCAAATAATTGACGGATCCTCTACTCGTAAAAGTTCAAATAAAATCACAATAGAAATAGTACATCGACCAAATATGAATGCCCAACTCCTTCATTGGAGAAGATTTTAACGGTATTGTCCATTTGGGATTAATAGTTGCTCTTTTGGCAACGAAACAATCTACGGAGCCCATAGTCGCACAATTTGACATAGCATAACAATAAAAATAGTACGCTGGCCAACTTCGATGCTTGAACATTGTCTAACTATCTCCATAGAGAAGCTTTTAACGGTTTTGTCCAATTGAGTAGGAAAGTTGGTATTTTTGCAATCAAATAATTAACGGATCCTCTACTCGTAAAAGTTCACATAAAATCACAATAGAAATAGTACGTCAACCAAATTGATTGTTCGACATTGCCCAACTCTCTCCGTGGAGAACTTTTTAACGGTTTTATCCATTTGGGATCGACAGTTGCTCTTTCGAGAACGAAACAATCTGTGGAGCCCATACTCGTAAAATTTGACAAAGCATAACAGTAAAAATAGTACATTGGCCTGCTTTGATGCTTGAACATTGTCCAACCATCTCCATAGAGAAGCTTTTAACGATTTAGTCCAATTGAGTACGTATGTTGGTATTTCGGCAACCTAATAATTGACGGATCCTCTACTCGTAAAACTTGACATAAAATAAAAATAGAAATAGTACACTGACCAACTTTGAATGTTCGTCATTGCGCAACTCTCTCCGTCGAGAAGCTTTTAACGGTTCTGTCCATTTGGAAACGAAAGTTGCTCTTTTGCAACGAAACAATCTACGGAGCCTATACTCGTAAAATTTGACATAATGTAACAATAAAAAAAGTACACTAACCAACCACGATGCTAGAACATTGTCCAAGTCTCTCCATAAGGGGGCTTTTAACGATAAAAATAGTACATCGACCAAATTGATTGTTCAACATTGCCCAACTCCCTCTGTGGAGAAGTTTTTAACGGTTTTGTCTATTTGGGATCGAAAGTTGCTCTTTTGGCAGCGAAACAATCTATGGAGCCTATACTCTTATAATTTGACAAAGCATAACAATAAAAATAGTACACTGGCCAACTTTGATGCTTGGACATTATCCAACTATCTTCATAGATAAGCTTTTAATGACTTAGACCAATTGAGTACGAATGTTGGTCTTTTGGCAGCCTAATAATTGATGGATCCTCTACTCGTAAAAATTCGCGTAAAATAAAAATAGAAATAATACACTGAACAACTTTGAATGTTCGTCATTGCCCAAATCTTTCCGTGGAGAAGCTTTTAACGATGTTGTCCATTTAGGATTGATAGTTGCTCTTTTGGCAATGAAACAATCTACGGAGCCTATACTCGCACAATTTGACATAGCATAACAATAAAAATAGTACACTAACCAACAACGACGCTAGAACATTGTCCAAGTCTCTCCATAAATGGGCTTTTAACGATTTTGCCCAATTGAGTATGAAAGTTGGACTTTTGGCAACAAAATAATTGACGGATCCTCTACTCCTAAAAAGTTCACATAAAATAATAGTAGAAATTTTACATCAACCAAATTGAATGTTCGACATTGCCCGACTCTCTCCGTGGAGAACCTTTTAACGGTTTTGTCCATTTGGGAAAGAAAGTTGCTCTTTTTGCATCGAAACAAAATACAGAGCCCATACTCATAAAATTTGACGAAACATAACAATAAAAATAGTACTCTGGCCAACTTCGTTGCTTGAACACTGTCCAAGTCTCTCCAAAAAGAGGCTTTTAACGGTTTTGTCCAATTGAGTACGGAAGTTGGACTTTTGGCAACCAAATAATTGACGGATCCTCTACTCGTAAAACTTCACATAAATTAACAATAGAAATAGTACATTGACCAAATTGAATGTTCGACATTGCCCAACTCTCTTCGTGGAGAACCTTTTAACAGTTTTGTCCGTTGGGATCGAAAGTTGCTCTTTTGGCAAAGAAACAATCTACAGAGCCTATACTCGCACAATTTTGCATAGCATAACAATGAAAATAGTACACTAACCAACAATGATGCTAGAACATTGTCCAAGTCTCTCCATAAAGAGGCTTTTAACGGTTTTGCCCAGTTGAGTACGAAAGTTGGTCTTTTGGCAATCAAATAATTGACGGACCCTCTACTCGTAAAACTTCACATAAAATGAGAATAGAAATAGTACATCGACCAAATTTGAATGTTCTACATTGCCCAACTCTCTCCGTGGAGAACCTTTTAACGGTTTTGTCCATTTGGGATCGAAAGTTGCTCTTTTGGCAATGAAACAATCTACGGAGCCTATACTCGCACAATTTGACATAGCATAACAATAAAAATAGAACACTAACCAACAACGATGCTAGAACATTGTCCAAGTCTCTTGATAAAGAGGCTTTTAACGATTTTATCCAATTGAGTACGAAGTTGGTCTTTGGGCATCCAAATAATTGACGGATCCTCTACTCGTAAAAGTTCACATAAAATAACATTAGAAATAGTACATCGACTTTGCCCAACTCCTCCCATGGAGAAGCTTTTAACGGTTTTGTCCATTTGGGATCGAAAGTTGCTCTTTTGGCAACGCAACAATCTACGGAGCCTATACTCTTACAATTTGACAAAATCATAACAATAAAAATAGTACACTGGCCAACTTCATTGCTTGAACATTGCGCAACCATCTCCATAGAGAAGCTTTTAACGATTTAGACCAATTGAGTACGAATGTTGGTCTTTTGGAAGCCTAATAATTGACGCATCCTCTAATCATAAAACTTCACATAAAATAACAATAGAAACAGTACATCGATCAAATTGAATGTTCGACATTGCCCAACTCATTATGTGGAGAAGATTTTAACGATTTTGTCAATTTCGTATAGAAAGTTGCTCTTTTGGCAACGAAACAATCCATGGAGCCCATACTCATAAAATTTGACAAAGCATAACAATAAAGATAGTACACTGGCCAACTTCGATGCTTGAGCATTGTCCTACTATCTCCATAGAGAAGCTTTGAATGATTTAGTCCAATTGAGTACGAATGTTGGTCTTTCGGCAACCTAATAATTGACGGATCCTCTACTCGTAAAACTTCACATAAAACAAAAATAGAAATTGTACACTGACCAACTTTGAATGTTCGACATTGCCCAACTCTCTCCGTGGAGAACCTTTTAACGGGTTTGTCCATTTGGGAAAGAAAGTTGCTCTTTTTGCAACGAAACAATCTACAGAGCCCATACTCGTAAAATTTGACGAAACATAACAATAAAAATAGTACACTGGCCAACTTCGATGCTTGAACATTGTCCAAGTCTCTCCATAAAGAGGCTTCTAACGGTTTTGCCCAATTGAGTACGAAAGTTGGTCTTTTGGCAATCAAATAATTGACGGACCCTCTACTCGTAAAACTTCACATAAAATGACAATAGAAATAGTACATCGACCAAATTTGAATGTTCTACATTGTCCAACTCTCTCTGTGGAGAACCTTTTAACGGTTTTGTCCATTTGGGATCGAAAGTTGCTCTTTTGGCAACGAAACAATCTACGGAGCCTATACTCGCACAATTTGACATAGCATAACAATAAAAATAGTACACTAACCAACAACGATGCTAGAACATTGTCCAAGTCTCTCCATAAAGAGGCTTTTAACGGTTTTGCCCAATTGAGTACAAACGTTGGTCTTTCGGCAACCAAATAATTGACGGATCCTCTACTCGTAAAACTTCACATAAAATAAAAATAGAAATAGTACATCAACTAAATTGAATGTTTGACATTGCGCAACTCTCTCTGTAGAGAAGCTTTTAATGGTTTTGTCTATTTGGAATCGAAAGTTACTCTTTTGGCAACGAAACAATCTACGGAGCCTATATTCGAACAATTTGACGTAGCACAATAATAAAAATAGTACACTGACCAACAACGATGCTAGAACATTGTCCGAGTCTCACCATAAAAAGGCTTTTAACGGTTTTGCCCAATTGAGTACGAAAGTTGGTCTTTTGGCAACCAAATAATTGACGGATCCTCTACTCGTAAAACTTCACATAAAATAAAAATAGAAATAGTACATCAACTAAATTGAATGTTTGACATTGCGCAACTCTCTCTGTGGAGAACCTTTTAACAGTTTTGTCCATTTGGAATCGAAAGTTGCTATTTTGGCAACGAACCAATCTACAGAGACTATACTCGCACAATTTGACGTAGCATAACAATGAAAATAGTACACTAACCAACAATGATGCTAGAACATTGTCCAAGTCTCTCCATAAAAAGGCTTTTAACGGTTTTGCCCAATTGAGTACGAAAGTTGGTCTTTTGGCAATCAAATAATTGACGGACCTTCTACTCGTAAAACTTCACATAAAATGACAATAGAGATAGTACATCGACCAAATTTGAATGTTCTACATTGCGCAACTCTCTCCGTGGAGAACCTTTTAACGGTTTTGTCCATTTGGGATCGAAAGTTGCTCTTTTGGCAATGAAACAATCTACGGAGCCTATACTCGCACAATTTGACATAGCATAACAATAAAAATAGTACACTAACCAACAACGATGCTAGAACATTGTCCAAGTCTCTCCATAAAGAGGCTTTTAACGGTTTTTCCCAATTGAGTACAAACGTTGGTCTTTCGACAACCAAATAATTGACGAATCCTCTACTCGTAAAACTTCACATAAAATAAAAATAGAAATAGTAGGTCAACAAAATTGAATGTTTGACATTGCGCAACTCTCTCTGTAGAGAAGCTTTTAACGGTTTTGTCTATTTGGAATCAAAAGTTGCACTTTTGGCAACGAAACAATATACGGAGCCTATATTCGCACAATTTGATGTAGCACAATAATAAAAATAGTACACTAACCAACAACGATGCTAGAACATTGTCCAAGTCTCTCCATAAAGAGGCTTTTAACGATTTTGTCGAATTGAGTACGAAAGTTGGTCTTTTGGCAACCAAATAATTGACGGATCCTCTACCCGTAAAACATCACATAAAATAAGAATAGAAATAGTACATTGACCAAATTGAATGTTCAACATTGCTCAACTCTCTCCGTCGAGAATCTTTTAGCGGTTCTGTTCATTTGGGAACGAAAATTGCTCTTTTGGCAACGAAACAATCTACGGAAACTATACTCGTAAAATTTGACATAGAATAATAATAAAAATAGTACACTAACCAACAACAATGCAAGAACATTGTCCAAGTCTCTCTATAAAGAGGCTTTTTACAGTTTTGTCCAATTGAGTACTAAAGTTGGTCTTTTGGAAACCAAATAATTGACGGATCCTCTACTCGTAAAAGTTCACATAAAAAGAAAATAGAAATAATACATCGACCAAATTGAATGTTCGACATTGCCCAACTCTCTCCGTGGAGAACCTTTTATCAGTTTTGTCTGTTTGGGATCAAAAGTTTCTCTTTTGGCAATGAAACAATCTACAGAGCCTATACTCGCACAATTTGACATAGCATAACAATGAAAATAGTACACTAACCAACAATGATGCTAGAACATTATCCAAGTCTCTCCATAAAGAGGCTTTTAACGATTCTGTCCAATTGAGTACTAAAATTGCTCTTTTGGCAACGAAACAATCTACGGAGCCCATACTCGTAAAATTTGACAAATATTAACAATAAAAATAGTACACTGCCCAACTTCAATGCTTGAACGTTGTCCAACTATCTCCATAGAGAAGCTTTTAACGATTTAGTCCATTGAGTACGAATGTTCGTCTTTCGGCAACCTAATAATTGACGGATCCTCTACTCGTAAAACTTCACATAAAATAAAAATAGAAATAGTACAATGACCAACATTGAATGTTCGACATTGCTCAACTCTCTCCGTCGAGAAGCTTTTAGCGGTTCTGTCCATTTGGGAACGAAAATTGCTCTTTTGGCAACGAAACAATCTACGGAAACTATACTCGTAAAATTTGACATAGCATAATAATAAAAATAGTACACTAACCAACAACGATGCAAGAACATTGTCCAAGTCTCTCTATAAACAGGATTTTTACAGTTTTGTCCAATTGAGTACTAAAGTTGGTCTTTTGGCAACAAAATAATTGACGGATCCTCTACTCGTAAAAGTTCACATAAAATAAAAATAGAAGTAATTCATCGATCAAATTGAATGTTCGACATTGCCCAACTCTTT
Organism: Euonymus europaeus; assembly: GCA_963580455.1. Lineage (NCBI taxonomy): Eukaryota > Viridiplantae > Streptophyta > Magnoliopsida > Celastrales > Celastraceae > Euonymus > Euonymus europaeus. Next base: position 13,749,947 of record OY756965.1, read on the forward strand.
CCGTAGAGAACCTTTTAACAGTTTTGTCCGTTTGGGATCAAAAGTTGCTCTTTTGGCAATGAAACAATCTACAGAGCCTATACTCGCACAATTTGAAATAGCATAATAATGAAAATAGTACACTAACCAACAATGATGCTAGAACATTGTCCAAGTCTCTCCATAAAGAGGCCTTTAACGGTTTTGCCCAATTGAGTACGAAAGTTGGTCTTTTGGCAATCAAATAATTGACGGACCTTCTACTCGTAAAACTTCACATAAAATGACAATAGAAATAGTACATCGACCAAATTTGAATGTTCTACATTGCCCAACTCTCTCCGTGGAGAACCTTTTAACGGTTTTGTCCATTTGAGATCGAAAGTTGCTCTTTTGGCAATAAAACAATCTACGGAGCCTATACTCGCACAATTTGACATAGCATAACAATAAAAATAGTACACTAACCAACAACGATGTTAGAACATTGTCCAAGTCTCTCCATAAAGAGGCTTTTAACGATTTTGTCGAATTGAGTACGAAAGTTGGTCTTTTGGCAACCAAATAATTGACGGATCCTCTACCCGTATAACTTCACATAAAATAACAATAGAAATAGTACATCGACCAAATTGAATGTTCGACATTGCCCTACTCTCACCGTAGAGAACCTTTTAACAGTTTTGTCCATTTGGGATAGAAAGTTGCTCTTTTGGCAATGAAACAATCTACAGAGCCTATACTCGCACAATTTGACATAGCATAACAATGAAAATAGTACACTAACCAACAATGATGCTAGAACATTGTCCAAGTCTCTCCCTAAAGAGGCCTTTAACGATTTTGCCCAATTGAGTACGAAAGTTGGTCTTTTGGCAATCAAATAATTGACGGATACTCTACTCTTAAACCTTCACATAAAATCACAGTAGTACATCAACTAAATTGAACGTTTGACATTGCGCAACTCTCTCCTTGGAGAACCTTTTAACAGTTTTGTCCATTTGGAATCGAAAGTTGCTATTTTGGCAACGAACCAATCTACGGAGCCTATACTCGTAAAATTTGACATAATGTAACAATAAAAAAGTACACTGACCAAAAACGATGCCAGAACATTATCCAAGTCTCTCCATAAAGAGGCTTTTAACGATTCTGTCCAATTGAGTACGAAAGTTGCTCTTTTGGCAACGAAACAATCTACGGAGACCATACTCGTAAAATTTGACAAAGCATAACAATAAAAGTAGTACACTGCCCAACTTCAATGCTTGAACGTTGTCCAACTATCTCCATAGAGAAGCTTTTAACGATTTAGTCCATTGAGTACGAATGTTAGTCTTTCGGCAACCTAATAATTGACGGATCCTCTACTCGTAAAACTTCACATAAAATAAAAATAGAAATAGTACAATGACCAACATTGAATGTTCGACATTGCTCAACTCTCTCCGTCGAGAAGCTTTTAGCGGTTCTGTCCATTTGGGAACGAAAATTGCTCTTTTGGCAACGAAACAATCTACGGAGCCTATACTCGCACAATTTGACATAGCATAATAATAAAAATAGTACACTAACCAACAACGATGCAAGAACATTGTCCAAGTCTCTCTATAAAGATGCTTTTTACAGTTTTGTCCAATTGAGTACTAAAGTTGGTCTTTTGGCAACAAAATAATTGACGGATCCTCTACTCGTAAAAGTTCACATAAAATAAAAATAGAAGTAATTGATCGACCAAATTGAATGTTCGACATTGCCCAACTCTTTCCGTAGAGAACCTTTTAACAATTTTGTCCGTTTGGGATCAAAAGTTGCTCTTTTGGCAATGAAACAATCTACAGAGCCTATACTCGCACAATTTGACATAGCATAACAATGAAAAGAGTACACTAACCAACAATGATGCTAGAACATTGTCCAAGTCTCTCCATAAAGAGGCCTTTAACGGTTTTGCCCAATTGAGTACGAAAGTTGGTCTTTTGGCAATCAAATAATTGACGGACCTTCTACTCGTAAAACTTCACATAAAATGACAATAGAAATAGTACATCGACCAAATTTGAATGTTCTACATTGCCCAACTCTCTCCGTGGAGAACCTTTTAACGGTTTTGTCCATTTGAGATCGAAAGTTGCTCTTTTGGCAATAAAACAATCTACGGAGCCTATACTCGAACAATTTGACATAACATAACAATGAAAATAGTACACTAACCAACAACGATGCTTGAACATTGTCCAAGTCTTTCCATAAAGAGGCTTTTAACGGTTTTGTCCATTTGAGATCGAAAGTTGCTCTTTTGGCAATAAAACAATCTACGGAGCCCATACTTGTAAAATTTGACATAACGTAACAATAAAAAAGTAGACTAACCAACAACGATGCAAGAACATTGTCCAAGTCTCTCCATAAAGAGGCTTTTCACAGTTTTGTCCAATTGAGTACTAAAGTTGGTCTTTTGGCAACCAAATAATTGAAGGATCCTCTACTCGTAAAAGTTCACATAAAATAACAATAGAAATAGTACATAGACATTGCCCAACTCCCTCTGTGGAGAAGCTTTTAACAGTTTTGCCCATTTGGGATCGAAAGTTGATCTTTTGGCAACGAAACAATCTACGGAGCCCATACTCGTAAAATTTAACAAAGCACACCAATAAAAATATTAGACTGGCCAACATCGATGCTTGAACATTGTCCAAGTCTCTCCATAAAGACGCTTTTAACGGTTTTGCCCAATTGAGTACGAAAGTTGGTCTTTTGGCAATGAAATAATTGACGGATCCTCTACTCGTAAAACTTCACATAAAATAACAATAGAAATAGTACATTGACCAAATTGAATGTTAGACATTGCCCAACTCTCTCCGTCGAGAACCTTTTAACGATTTTGTCCATTTGGGATCGAAAGTTGCGCTTTTGGCAACGAAACAATCTACGGAGCCTATACTCGCACAATTTGACATAACATAACAATGAAAATAGTACACTAACCAACAACGATGCTTGAACATTGTCCAAGTCTTTCCATAAAGAGGCTTTTAACGGTTTTGTCCAATTGAGTACGCAAGTTGGCTTTTGGCAATCAAATAATTGATGGATCCTCTACTAGTAAAGGTTCGCCAAATTTGAATGTCCGACATTGCCCAACTCTCTCCGTAGAGAAGCTTTTAACGGTTTTGTCCATTTGGGATCGAAAGTTGCTCTTTTGGCAACGAACCAATCTACGGAGCCTATACTCGCACAATTTGACATAGCATAACAATGAAAATAGTACACTAACCAACAACGATGCTAGAACATTGTCCAAGTCTTTCGATAAAGTGGCTTTTAACGGTTTTGTCCAATTGAGTACGAAAGTTGGTCTTTTTGGCAATCAAATAATTGACGGATCCTCTACTCGTAAAAGTTCTCCAAATTTGAATGTTCGACATTGCCGAACTCTCTCCATCGTGAAGTTTTAGCGGTTTTGTTTGTTTGGGAACGAAAGTTACTCTTTTGGCAACGAAACGATCTACGGAGCCCATACTCGTAAAATTTGACAAAGCATAACAATAAAAATAGTACACCGACCAACTTCGATACTTGAAAATTGTCCAACTATCTCCATAGACATGCTTTTATTGAATTAGTCCAATTGAGTACGAATGTTGGTCTTTCGGCAACCTAATAATTGACGGATCCTCTACTCGTAAAACTTCACATAAAATAAAAATAGAAATAGTACACTGACCAACTTTGAATGTTCGACATTGCCCAACTCTCTCCATGGAGAACCTTTTAACGGTTTTGTCCATTTGGGATCGAAAGTTGATCTTTTGGCAACGAACCAATCTATGGAGCCTATACTCGCACAATTTGACATAGCATAACAATGGAAATAGTACACTAACCAACAACGATGTTAGAACATTGTCCAAGTATTTCCATAAAGAGGCTTTTAACGGTTTTGTGCAATTGAGTATGAAAGTTGGTCTTTTGGCAATCAAATAATTAATGGATCCTCTACTAGTAAAGGTTCGCCAAATTTGAATGTCCGACATTGCCCAACTCTCTCCGTAGAAAAGCTTTTAACAGTTTTTTCCATTTGGGAACGAAAGTTGCTCTTTTGGCAACGAAACAATCTACGGAGCCGATACTCGTAAAATTTGATATAACGTAACAATAAAAATAGTAAACTAACCAACAACGATGCTAGAACATTGTCCAAGTCTCTCCATAAATCGGCTTTTAACAGTTTTGTCCAATTGAGTATGAAAGTTGGACTTTTGGCAACCAAATAATTGACGAATCCTCTACTCGTAAAAGTTCACATAAAATAACAATAGAAATAGTACATCGACCAAATTGAATTTTCAACATTGCCCAACTCCTTCTCTCGAGAAGCCTTTAGCGGTTTTGTCCATTTGGGATCGAAAGTTGCTCTTTTGGCAACGAAACAATCTACGAAGTCCATAATCGTAAAATTTGACAAAGCATAACAATAAAAATAGTACACTGGTCAACTTCGCTGCTTGAACATTGTCCAACTATCTCCATAGAGAAGCGTTTGACGATTTGGTCCAATTGAGTACGAATGTTGGTCTTTCGGCAACCAAATAATTGACGGATCCTCTACTCGTAAAAGTTCAACAAATTTGAATGTTCGACATTGCCGAACTCTCTCCGTCGTGAAGTTTTAACGGTTTTGTCCATTTGGGAACGAAAGTTGCTCTTTTGGCAACGAAACAATCTACGGAGCCCATACTCATAAAATTTGACAAAGCATAACAATAAAAATTGTACACCGGCCAACTTCGATGTTTGAACATTGGCCAACTATCTCCATAGAGAAGCTTTTATCGATTTAGTCTAATTGAGTACGAATGTTGGTCTTTCGGCAACCTAATAATTGACGGAACCTCTACTCGTAAAACTTCACATAAAATAAAAATAGAAATAGTACACTAACCAACTTTGAATGTTCGACATTGCCCAACTCTCTTCGTGGAGAACCTTTTAACAGTTTTGTCCATTTGGGATCGAAAGTTGCTCTTTTGGCAGCGAACCAATCTACGGAGCCTATACACACAATTTGACATAGCATAACAATGAAAATAGTACACTAACCAACAACGATGCTAGAACATTGTCCAAGCCTTTCCATAAAGCGGCTTTTAACGGTTTTGTCCAATTGAGTAGGAAAGTTTGTCTTTTGGCAGTCAAATAATTGATTAATCCTCTAATCGTAAAAGTTCACATAAAATAACAATAGAAATAGTACATCGACCAAATTGAATTTTCGACATTGCCCAACTCCTTCCGTGGAGAAGCTTTTAGCGATTTTGTCCATTGGGGATTGAAAGTTGCTCTTTTGGCAACGAAACAATCTACGGAGCCCATAATCGTAAAATTTGACAAAGCATAACAGTAAAAATAATACACTGGTCAACTTTGATGCTTGAACATTGTCCAACTATCTCCATGGAGAAGCTTTTAATGATTTAGTCCAATTGAGTACGAATGTTGGTCTTTCGAGAACCAACTAATTGACGAATCCTCTACTCGTAAAACTTCACATAAAATAAAAATAGAAATAGTACACTGACCAACTTTGAATGTTCGACATTGCCCAACTCTCTCCGTGGAGAACCTTTTAACGGTTTTGTCCATTTGGGATCGAAAGTTGCTCTTTTGGCAACGAAACAATCTGCGGAGCCCATACTCGTAAAATTTGACAAAGCATAACAATAAAAATAGTACACTGGCCAACTTCGATGCATGAACATTGTCCAACTATTCCATAGAGAAGCTTTTAACGATTTAGTCCAATTGAATACGAAAGGTTGTCTTTGGGCAACCAAATATTTGACGGATCCTCTACTCGTAAAAGTTCACATAAAAAAATAATAGAAATAGTTCATCGACGAAATTGAATTTTCGACATTGCAAAAATCCCTCCGTGGAGAAGCTTTTAACGGTTTTGTCCATTTGGGATCGAAATTTGCTCTTTTAGCAACAAATCAATCTACGGAGCCCATACTCGTAAAATTTGACAAAGCATAATAATAAAAATAGTACACTGGCCAACTTCGATGCTTGAACATTGTCCAACTATCTCCATAGAGAAGCTTTTAACGATTTTGTCCAATTGAGTACGAATGTTGGTCTTTCGGCATCCTAATAATTGACGGATCCTCTACTCGTAGAAGTTCACATAAAATAAAAATAGAAATAGTACAATGACCAACATTGAATGTTCGACGTTGCCCAACTCTCTCCGTAGAGAAGCTTTTAACGGTTTTGTCCATTTGGGAACGAAAGTTGCTCTTTTGGCAACGAAACAATCTACGGAGCCTATATTCGCACAATTTGATGTAGCACAATAATAAAAATAGTACACTAACCAACAACGATGCTAGAACATTGTCCAAGTCTCTCCATAAAGAGGCTTTTAACGATTTTGTCGATTTGAGTACGAAAGTTGGTCTTTTGGCAACCAAATAATTACGGATCCTCTACCCGTAAAACATCACATAAAATAACAATAGAAATAGTACATTGACCAAATTGAATGTTCAACATTGCTCAACTCTCTCCGTCGAGAATCTTTTAGCGGTTCTGTCCATTTGGGAACGAAAATTGCTCTTTTGGCAACGAAACAATCTATGGAAACTATACTCGTAAAATTTGACATAGCATAATAATAAAAATAGTACACTAACCAACAACGATGCAAGAACATTGTCCGAGTCTCTCTATAAAGAGGCTTTTTACAGTTTTGTCCAATTGAGTACTAAAGTTGTTCTTTTGGCAACCAAATAATTGACGGATCCTCTACTCGTAAAAGTTCACATAAAAAAAAATAGAAATAATACATCGACCAAATTGAATGTTCGACATTGCCCAACTCTCTCCGTGGAGAACCTTTTAACAGTTTTGTCCGTTTGGGATCAAAAGTTTCTCTTTTGGCAATGAAACAATCTACAGAGCCTATACTCGCACAATTTGACATAGCATAACAATGAAAATAGTACACTAACCAACAATGATGCCAGAACATTATCCAAGTCTCTCCATAAGGAGGCTTTTAACGATTTTGTCCAATTGAGTACGAAAGTCGCTCTTTTGGCAACGAAACAATCTACGGAGCCCATACTCGTAAAATTTGACAAAGCATATCAATAAAAATAGTACACTGGCCAACTTCAATGCTTGAACGTTGTCCAACTATCTCCATAGAGAAGCTTTTAACGATTTAGTCCAATTGAGTACGAATGTTGGTCTTTCGGCATCCTAATAATTGACGGATCCTCTACTCGTAGAAGTTCACATAAAATAAAAATAGAAATAGTACAATGACCAACATTGAATGTTTGACGTTGCCCAACTCTCTCCGTAGAGAAGCTTTTAACGGTTTTGTCCATTTGGGAACGAAAGTTGCTCTTTTGGCAACGAAACAATCTACGGAGCCTATATTCGCACAATTTGATGTAGCACAATAATAAAAATAGTACACTAACCAACAACGATGCTAGAACATTGTCCAAGTCTCTCCATAAAGAGGCTTTTAACGATTTTGTCGATTTGAGTACGAAAGTTGGTCTTTTGGCAACCAAATAATTACGGATCCTCTACCCGTAAAACATCACATAAAATAACAATAGAAATAGTACAATGACCAACTTTGAATGTTCGACATTGCTCAACTCTCTCCGTCGAGAAGCTTTTAGCGGCTCTGTCCATTTGGGAACGAAAATTGCTCTTTTGGCAACGAAACAATCTACGGAAACTATACTCATAAAATTTGACATAGCATAATAATAAAAATAGTACACTAACCAACAACGATGCAAGAACATTGTCCAAGTCTCTCTATAAAGAGGCTTTTACTGTTTTGTCCAATTGAGTACTAAAGTTGGTCTTTTGGCAACCAAATAATTGACGGATCCTCTACTCGTAAAAGTTCACATAAATAAAAATAGAAATAAAACATCGACCAAATTGAATGTTCGACATTGCCCAACTCTTTCCGTGGAGAACCTTTTAACAGTTTTGTCCGTTTGGGATCAAAAGTTGCTCTTTTGGCAATGAAACAATCTACAGAGCCTATACTCGCACAATTTGACATAGCATAACAATGAAAATAGTACACTAACCAACAATGATGCTAGAACATTGTCCAAGTCTCTCCATAAAGAGGCCTTTTACGGTTTTGCCCAATTGAGTACGAAAGTTGGTCTTTTGGCAATCAAATAATTGACGGACCTTCTACTCGTAAAACTTCACATAAAATGACAATAGAAATAGTACATCGACCAAATTTGAATGTTCTACATTGCCCAACTCTCTCCGCGGAGAACCTTTTAACGGTGTTGTCCATTTGGGATCGAAAGTTGCTCTTTTGGCAATAAAACAATCTACGGAGCCTATACTCGCACAATTTGACATAGCATAACAATAAAAATAGTACACTAACCAACAACGATGCTAGAACATTGTCCAAGTCTCTCCATAAAGAGGCTTTTAACGATTTTGTCGAATTGAGTACGAAAGTTGGTTTTTGGCAACCAAATAATTGACGGATCCTCTACCCGTTAAACTTCACATAAAATAACAATAGAAATAGTACATCGACCAAATTGAATGTTCGACATTGCCCTACTCTCACCGTAGAGAACCTTTTAACAGTTTTGTCCATTTGGGATCGAAAGTTGCTCTTTTGGCAATGAAACAATCTACAGAGCCTATAATCGCACAATTTGACATAGCATAACAATGAAAATAGTACACTAACCAACAATGATGCTAGAACATTGTCCAAGTCTCTCCCTAAAGAGGCCTTTAACGATTTTGCCCAATTGAGTACGAAAGTTGGTCTTTTGGCAATCAAATAATTGACGGATCCTCTACTCTTAAAACTTCACATAAAATCACAGTAGTACATCAACTAAATTGAATGTTTGACATTGCGCAACTCTCTCCGTGGAGAACCTTTTAACAGTTTTATCCATTTGGAATCGAAAGTTGCTATTTTGGCAAAGAACCAATCTACAGAGCCTATACTCGTAAAATTTGACATAATGTAACAATAAAAAAAGTACACTCACCAAAAACGATGCCAGAACATTATCCAAGTCTCTCCATAAAGAGGCTTTTAACGATTTTGTCCAATTGAGTACGAAAGTTTCTCTTTTGACAACGAAACAATCTACGGAGCCCATACTCGTAAAATTTGACAAAGCATAACAATAAAAATAGTACACTGGCCAACTTCGATGCTTGAACGTTGTCCAACTATCTCCATAGAGAAGCGTTTAACGATTTAGTCCATTGAGTACGAATGTTAGTCTTTCGGCAACCTAATAATTGACGGATCCTCTACTCGTAAAACTTCACATAAAATAAAAATAGAAATAGTACAATGACAACCTTTGAATGTTCGACATTGCTCAATTCTCTCTGTCGAGAAGCTTTTAGCGGTTCTGTCCATTTGGGAACGAAAATTGCTCTTTTGGCAACGAAACAATCTACGGAGCCTATACTCGTAAAATTTGACAGAGCATAATAATAAAAATAGTACACTAACCAAAAACGATGCAAGAACATTGTCCAAGTCTCTCCATAAAGAGGCTTTTCACAGTTTTGTCCAATTGAGTACTAAAGTTGGTCTTTTGGCAACCAAATAATTGACGGATCCTCTACCCGTAAAAGTTCACATAAAATAACAATAGAAATAGTACATAGACATTGCCCAACTCCCTCTGTGGAGAAGCTTTTTACAGTTTTGCCATTTGGGATCGAAAGTTGATCTTTTGGCAACGAAACAATCTACGGAGCCCATACTCCTAAAATTTAACAAAGCACACCAATAAAAATATTAGACTGGCCAACATCGATGCTTGAACATTGTCCAAGTCTCCCCATAAAGAGGCTTTTAACGGTTTTGCCCAATTGAGTACGAAAGTTGGTCTTTTGGCAATCAAATAATTGACGGATCCTCTACTCGTAAAACTTCACATAAAATAACAATAGAAATAGTACATTGACCAAATTGAATGTTAGACATTGCCCAACTCTCTCCGTCGAGAACCTTTTAACGATTTTCTCCATTTGGGATCCAAAGTTGCGCTTTTGGCAACGAAACAATCTACGGAGCCTATACTCGCACAATTTGACATAACATAACAATGAAAATAGTACACTAACCAACAACGATGCTAGAACATTGTCCAAGTCTTTCCATAAAGAGGCTTTTAACGGTTTTATCCAATTGAGTACGAAAGTTGGCTTTTGGCAATCAAATAATTGATGGATCCCCTACTAGTAAAGGTTCGCCAAATTTGAATGTCCGACATTGCCCAACTCTCTCCGTAGAGAAGCTTTTAACGGTTTTGTCCATTTGGGATCGAAAGTTGCTCTTTTGGCAACGAACCAATCTACGAAGCCTATACTCGCACAATTTGACATAGCATAACAATGAAAATAGTACACTAACCAACAACGATGCTAGAACATTGTCCAAGTCTTTCGATAAAGTGGCTTTTAACGGTTTTGTCCATTTGAGTACGAAAGTTGGTCTTTTTGGCAATCAAATAATTGACGGATCCTCTACTCGTAAAAGTTCACCAAATTTGAATGTTCGACATTGCCGAACTCTCTCCATCGTGAAGTTTTAGCGGTTTTGTTCGTTTGGGAACGAAAGTTGCTCTTTTGGCAACGAAACGATCTACGGAGCCCATACTCGTAAAATTTGACAAAGCATAACAATAAAAATAGTACACCGGCCAACTTCGATACTTGAAAATTGTCCAACTATCTCCATAGACAAGCTTTTATTGAATTGGTCCAATTGAGTACGAATGTTGGTCTTTCGGCAACCTAATAATTGACGGATCCTCTACTCGTAAAACTTCACATAAAATAAAAATAGAAATAGTACACTGACCAACTTTGAATGTTCGACATTGCCCAACTCCTTCCCTGGAGAAGCCTTTAGCGGTTTTGTCCATTTGGGATCGAAAGTTGCTCTTTTGGCAACGAAACAATCTACGGAGTCCATAATCATAAAATTTGACAAAGCATAACAATAAAGATAGTACACTGGTCAACTTCGCTGCTTGAACATTGTCCAACTATCTCCATAGAGAAGCGTTTGACGATTTGGTCCAATTGAGTACGAATGTTGGTCTTTCGGCAACCTAATAATTGACGGATCCTCTACTCGTAAAAGTTCAACAAATTTGAATGTTCGACATTGCCGAACTCTCTCTGTCGTGAAGTTTTAACGGTTTTGTCCATTTGGGAACGAAAGTTTCTCTTTTGGCAACGAAACAATCTACACAGCACATACTCATAAAATTTGACAAAGCATAACAATAAAAATAGTACACCGGCCAACTTCGATGTTTGAACATTGGCCAACTATCTCCATAGAGAAGCTTTTATCGATTTAGTCTAATTGAGTACGAATGTTGGTCTTTCGGCAACCTAATAATTGACGGAACCTCTACTCGTAAAACTTCACATAAAATAAAAATAGAAATAGTACACTGACCAACTTTGAATGTTCGACATTGCCCAACTCTCTTCGTGGAGAACCTTTTAACAGTTTTGTCCATTTGGGATCGAAAGTTGCTCTTTTGGCAGCGAACCAGTCTACGGAGCCTATACTCACACAATTTGACATAGCATAACAATGAAAATAGTACACTAACCAACAACGATGCTAGAACATTGTCCAAGCCTTTCCATAAAGCGGCTTTTAACGGTTTTGTCCAATTGAGTAGGAAAGTTGGTCTTTTGGCAATCAAATAATTGAGGAATCCTCTAATCGTAAAAGTTCACATAAAATAACAATAGAAATAGTACATCGACCAAATTGAATTTTCGACATTGCCCAACTACTTCCGTGGACAAGCTTTTAGCGATTTTGTCCATTGGGGATTGAAAGTTGCTCTTTTGGCAACGAAATAATCTACGGAGCCCATAATCGTAAAAATTGACAAAGCATAACATTAAAAATAATACACTGGTCAACTTTGATGCTTGAACATTGTCCAACTATCTCCATGGAGAAGCTTTTAATGATTTAGTCCAATTGAGTATAAATGTTGGTCTTTCGAGAACCAACTAATTGACGAATCCTCTACTCGTAAAACTTCACATAAAATAAAAATAGAAATTGTACACTGACCAACTTTGAATGTTCGAGATTGCCCAACTCTCTCCGTGGAGAACCTTTTAACGGTTTTGTCCATTTGGGATCGAAAGTTGCTCTTTTGGCAACGAAACAATCTACGGAGCCCATACTCGTAAAATTTGACAAAGCATAACAATAAAAATAGTACACTGGCCAACTTCGATGCATGAACATTGTCCAACTATTCCATAGAGAAGCTTTTAACGATTTAGTCCAATTGAATACGAAAGGTTGTCTTTGGGCAACCAAATATTTGATGGATCCTCTACTCGTAAAAGTTCACATAAAAAAATAATAGTAATAGTTCATCGACCAAATTGAATTTTCGACATTGCAAAAATCCCTCTGTGGAGAAGCTTTTAACGGTTTTGTCCATTTGGGATCGAAATTTGCTCTTTTGGCAACAAAACAATCTACGGAGCCCATACTCGTAAAATTTGACAAAGCATAATAATAAAAATAGTACAGTGGCCAACTTCGATGCTTGAACATTGTCCAACTATCTCCATAGAGAAGCTTTTAACGATTTTGTCCAATTGAGTACGAATGTTGGTCTTTCGGCATCCTAATAATTGACGGATCCTCTACTCGTAGAAGTTCACATAAAATAAAAATAGAAATAGTACAATGACCAACATTGACTGTTCGACGTTGCCCAACTCTCTCCGTAGAGAAGCTTTTAACGGTTTTGTCCATTTGGGAACGAAAGTTGCTCTTTTGGCAACGAAACAATCTACGGAGCCTATACTTGTAAAATTTGATAAGGCATAACAATAAAAATAGTACACCGGCCAACTTTGATGCTTGAACATTGTCCAACTATCTCCATACAGAAGCTTTTAACGATTTAGTCCAATTGAGTACGGATGTTGGCCTTTTGGCAACCAAATAATTGACGGATCCTCTACTCGTAAAAGTTCACATAAAATCACAATAGAAATTGTACATCGATGAAATTTGAATGTTCGATATTTCCCAACTCTTTCCGTGGTGAAGCTTTTAACGGTTTTGTCCATTTGGGATTGACAGTTGCTTTTTTGGCAACGAAACAATCTACGGAGCCCATAATCGTAAAATTTGACAAAGCATAACAATAAAAATAGTACACTGGTCAACTTCGATGCTTGAACATTGTCCAACTATCTCCATAGAGAAGCTTTTAACGATTTAGTCCAATTGAGTACGAATGTTGGTCTTTCGGCAACCTAATAATTGACGAATCCTCTACTCGTAAAACTTCACATAAAATAAAAATGGAAATAGTACACTGACCAACTTTGAATGTTCGACATTGCCCAACTCCTTCTCTGGAGAAGCCTTTAGCGGTTTTGTCCATTTGTGATCGAAAGTTGCTCTTTTGGCAACGAAACAATCTACGGAGTCCATAATCGTAAAATTTGACAAAGCATAACCATAAAAATAGTACACTGGTCAACTTTGCTGCTTGAACATTGTCCAACTATCTCCATAGAGAAGCGTTTGACGATTTGGTCCAATTGAGTACGAATGTTGGTCTTTCGGCAACCTAATAATTGACGGATCCTCTACTCGTAGAAGTTCACATAAAATAAAAATAGAAATAGTACAATGACCAACATTGAATGTTCGACGTTGCCCAACTCTCTCCGTAGAGAAGCTTTTAACGGTTTTGTCCATTTGGGAACGAAAGTTGCTCTTTTGGCAACGAAACAATCTACGGAGCCTATATTCGCACAATTTGATGTAGCACAATAATAAAAATAGTACACTAACCAACAACGATGCTAGAACATTGTCCAAGTCTCTCCATAAAGAGGCTTTTAACGATTTTGTCGATTTGAGTACGAAAGTTGGTCTTTTGGCAACCAAATAATTACGGATCCTCTACCCGTAAAACATCACATAAAATAACAATAGAAATAGTACATTGACCAAATTGAATGTTCAACATTGCTCAACTCTCTCCGTCGAGAATCTTTTAGCGGTTCTGTCCATTTGGGAACGAAAATTGCTCTTTTGGCAACGAAACAATCTATGGAAACTATACTCGTAAAATTTGACATAGCATAATAATAAAAATAGTACACTAACCAACAACGATGCAAGAACATTGTCCGAGTCTCTCTATAAAGAGGCTTTTTACAGTTTTGTCCAATTGAGTACTAAAGTTGTTCTTTTGGCAACCAAATAATTGACGGATCCTCTACTCGTAAAAGTTCACATAAAAAAAAATAGAAATAATACATCGACCAAATTGAATGTTCGACATTGCCCAACTCTCTCCGTGGAGAACCTTTTAACAGTTTTGTCCGTTTGGGATCAAAAGTTTCTCTTTTGGCAATGAAACAATCTACAGAGCCTATACTCGCACAATTTGACATAGCATAACAATGAAAATAGTACACTAACCAACAATGATGCCAGAACATTATCCAAGTCTCTCCATAAGGAGGCTTTTAACGATTTTGTCCAATTGAGTACGAAAGTCGCTCTTTTGGCAACGAAACAATCTACGGAGCCCATACTCGTAAAATTTGACAAAGCATAACAATAAAAATAGTACACTGGCCAACTTCAATGCTTGAACGTTGTCCAACTATCTCCATAGAGAAGCTTTTAACGATTTAGTCCAATTGAGTACGAATGTTGGTCTTTCGGCATCCTAATAATTGACGGATCCTCTACTCGTAGAAGTTCACATAAAATAAAAATAGAAATAGTACAATGACCAACATTGAATGTTTGACGTTGCCCAACTCTCTCCGTAGAGAAGCTTTTAACGGTTTTGTCCATTTGGGAACGAAAGTTGCTCTTTTGGCAACGAAACAATCTACGGAGCCTATATTCGCACAATTTGATGTAGCACAATAATAAAAATAGTACACTAACCAACAACGATGCTAGAACATTGTCCAAGTCTCTCCATAAAGAGGCTTTTAACGATTTTGTCGATTTGAGTACGAAAGTTGGTCTTTTGGCAACCAAATAATTACGGATCCTCTACCCGTAAAACATCACATAAAATAACAATAGAAATAGTACAATGACCAACTTTGAATGTTCGACATTGCTCAACTCTCTCCGTCGAGAAGCTTTTAGCGGCTCTGTCCATTTGGGAACGAAAATTGCTCTTTTGGCAACGAAACAATCTACGGAAACTATACTCATAAAATTTGACATAGCATAATAATAAAAATAGTACACTAACCAACAACGATGCAAGAACATTGTCCAAGTCTCTCTATAAAGAGGCTTTTACTGTTTTGTCCAATTGAGTACTAAAGTTGGTCTTTTGGCAACCAAATAATTGACGGATCCTCTACTCGTAAAAGTTCACATAAATAAAAATAGAAATAAAACATCGACCAAATTGAATGTTCGACATTGCCCAACTCTTTCCGTGGAGAACCTTTTAACAGTTTTGTCCGTTTGGGATCAAAAGTTGCTCTTTTGGCAATGAAACAATCTACAGAGCCTATACTCGCACAATTTGACATAGCATAACAATGAAAATAGTACACTAACCAACAATGATGCTAGAACATTGTCCAAGTCTCTCCATAAAGAGGCCTTTTACGGTTTTGCCCAATTGAGTACGAAAGTTGGTCTTTTGGCAATCAAATAATTGACGGACCTTCTACTCGTAAAACTTCACATAAAATGACAATAGAAATAGTACATCGACCAAATTTGAATGTTCTACATTGCCCAACTCTCTCCGCGGAGAACCTTTTAACGGTGTTGTCCATTTGGGATCGAAAGTTGCTCTTTTGGCAATAAAACAATCTACGGAGCCTATACTCGCACAATTTGACATAGCATAACAATAAAAATAGTACACTAACCAACAACGATGCTAGAACATTGTCCAAGTCTCTCCATAAAGAGGCTTTTAACGATTTTGTCGAATTGAGTACGAAAGTTGGTTTTTGGCAACCAAATAATTGACGGATCCTCTACCCGTTAAACTTCACATAAAATAACAATAGAAATAGTACATCGACCAAATTGAATGTTCGACATTGCCCTACTCTCACCGTAGAGAACCTTTTAACAGTTTTGTCCATTTGGGATCGAAAGTTGCTCTTTTGGCAATGAAACAATCTACAGAGCCTATAATCGCACAATTTGACATAGCATAACAATGAAAATAGTACACTAACCAACAATGATGCTAGAACATTGTCCAAGTCTCTCCCTAAAGAGGCCTTTAACGATTTTGCCCAATTGAGTACGAAAGTTGGTCTTTTGGCAATCAAATAATTGACGGATCCTCTACTCTTAAAACTTCACATAAAATCACAGTAGTACATCAACTAAATTGAATGTTTGACATTGCGCAACTCTCTCCGTGGAGAACCTTTTAACAGTTTTATCCATTTGGAATCGAAAGTTGCTATTTTGGCAAAGAACCAATCTACAGAGCCTATACTCGTAAAATTTGACATAATGTAACAATAAAAAAAGTACACTCACCAAAAACGATGCCAGAACATTATCCAAGTCTCTCCATAAAGAGGCTTTTAACGATTTTGTCCAATTGAGTACGAAAGTTTCTCTTTTGACAACGAAACAATCTACGGAGCCCATACTCGTAAAATTTGACAAAGCATAACAATAAAAATAGTACACTGGCCAACTTCGATGCTTGAACGTTGTCCAACTATCTCCATAGAGAAGCGTTTAACGATTTAGTCCATTGAGTACGAATGTTAGTCTTTCGGCAACCTAATAATTGACGGATCCTCTACTCGTAAAACTTCACATAAAATAAAAATAGAAATAGTACAATGACAACCTTTGAATGTTCGACATTGCTCAATTCTCTCTGTCGAGAAGCTTTTAGCGGTTCTGTCCATTTGGGAACGAAAATTGCTCTTTTGGCAACGAAACAATCTACGGAGCCTATACTCGTAAAATTTGACAGAGCATAATAATAAAAATAGTACACTAACCAAAAACGATGCAAGAACATTGTCCAAGTCTCTCCATAAAGAGGCTTTTCACAGTTTTGTCCAATTGAGTACTAAAGTTGGTCTTTTGGCAACCAAATAATTGACGGATCCTCTACCCGTAAAAGTTCACATAAAATAACAATAGAAATAGTACATAGACATTGCCCAACTCCCTCTGTGGAGAAGCTTTTTACAGTTTTGCCATTTGGGATCGAAAGTTGATCTTTTGGCAACGAAACAATCTACGGAGCCCATACTCCTAAAATTTAACAAAGCACACCAATAAAAATATTAGACTGGCCAACATCGATGCTTGAACATTGTCCAAGTCTCCCCATAAAGAGGCTTTTAACGGTTTTGCCCAATTGAGTACGAAAGTTGGTCTTTTGGCAATCAAATAATTGACGGATCCTCTACTCATAAAACTTCACATAAAATAACAATAGAAATAGTACATTGACCAAATTGAATGTTAGACATTGCCCAACTCTCTCCGTCGAGAACCTTTTAACGATTTTCTCCATTTGGGATCCAAAGTTGCGCTTTTGGCAACGAAACAATCTACGGAGCCTATACTCGCACAATTTGACATAACATAACAATGAAAATAGTACACTAACCAACAACGATGCTAGAACATTGTCCAAGTCTTTCCATAAAGAGGCTTTTAACGGTTTTATCCAATTGAGTACGAAAGTTGGCTTTTGGCAATCAAATAATTGATGGATCCCCTACTAGTAAAGGTTCGCCAAATTTGAATGTCCGACATTGCCCAACTCTCTCCGTAGAGAAGCTTTTAACGGTTTTGTCCATTTGGGATCGAAAGTTGCTCTTTTGGCAACGAACCAATCTACGAAGCCTATACTCGCACAATTTGACATAGCATAACAATGAAAATAGTACACTAACCAACAACGATGCTAGAACATTGTCCAAGTCTTTCGATAAAGTGGCTTTTAACGGTTTTGTCCATTTGAGTACGAAAGTTGGTCTTTTTGGCAATCAAATAATTGACGGATCCTCTACTCGTAAAAGTTCACCAAATTTGAATGTTCGACATTGCCGAACTCTCTCCATCGTGAAGTTTTAGCGGTTTTGTTCGTTTGGGAACGAAAGTTGCTCTTTTGGCAACGAAACGATCTACGGAGCCCATACTCGTAAAATTTGACAAAGCATAACAATAAAAATAGTACACCGGCCAACTTCGATACTTGAAAATTGTCCAACTATCTCCATAGACAAGCTTTTATTGAATTGGTCCAATTGAGTACGAATGTTGGTCTTTCGGCAACCTAATAATTGACGGATCCTCTACTCGTAAAACTTCACATAAAATAAAAATAGAAATAGTACACTGACCAACTTTGAATGTTCGACATTGCCCAACTCCTTCCCTGGAGAAGCCTTTAGCGGTTTTGTCCATTTGGGATCGAAAGTTGCTCTTTTGGCAACGAAACAATCTACGGAGTCCATAATCATAAAATTTGACAAAGCATAACAATAAAGATAGTACACTGGTCAACTTCGCTGCTTGAACATTGTCCAACTATCTCCATAGAGAAGCGTTTGACGATTTGGTCCAATTGAGTACGAATGTTGGTCTTTCGGCAACCTAATAATTGACGGATCCTCTACTCGTAAAAGTTCAACAAATTTGAATGTTCGACATTGCCGAACTCTCTCTGTCGTGAAGTTTTAACGGTTTTGTCCATTTGGGAACGAAAGTTGCTCTTTTGGCAACGAAACAATCTACACAGCACATACTCATAAAATTTGACAAAGCATAACAATAAAAATAGTACACCGGCCAACTTCGATGTTTGAACATTGGCCAACTATCTCCATAGAGAAGCTTTTATCGATTTAGTCTAATTGAGTACGAATGTTGGTCTTTCGGCAACCTAATAATTGACGGAACCTCTACTCGTAAAACTTCACATAAAATAAAAATAGAAATAGTACACTGACCAACTTTGAATGTTCGACATTGCCCAACTCTCTTCGTGGAGAACCTTTTAACAGTTTTGTCCATTTGGGATCGAAAGTTGCTCTTTTGGCAGCGAACCAGTCTACGGAGCCTATACTCACACAATTTGACATAGCATAACAATGAAAATAGTACACTAACCAACAACGATGCTAGAACATTGTCCAAGCCTTTCCATAAAGCGGCTTTTAACGGTTTTGTCCAATTGAGTAGGAAAGTTGGTCTTTTGGCAATCAAATAATTGAGGAATCCTCTAATCGTAAAAGTTCACATAAAATAACAATAGAAATAGTACATCGACCAAATTGAATTTTCGACATTGCCCAACTACTTCCGTGGACAAGCTTTTAGCGATTTTGTCCATTGGGGATTGAAAGTTGCTCTTTTGGCAACGAAATAATCTACGGAGCCCATAATCGTAAAAATTGACAAAGCATAACATTAAAAATAATACACTGGTCAACTTTGATGCTTGAACATTGTCCAACTATCTCCATGGAGAAGCTTTTAATGATTTAGTCCAATTGAGTATAAATGTTGGTCTTTCGAGAACCAACTAATTGACGAATCCTCTACTCGTAAAACTTCACATAAAATAAAAATAGAAATTGTACACTGACCAACTTTGAATGTTCGAGATTGCCCAACTCTCTCCGTGGAGAACCTTTTAACGGTTTTGTCCATTTGGGATCGAAAGTTGCTCTTTTGGCAACGAAACAATCTACGGAGCCCATACTCGTAAAATTTGACAAAGCATAACAATAAAAATAGTACACTGGCCAACTTCGATGCATGAACATTGTCCAACTATTCCATAGAGAAGCTTTTAACGATTTAGTCCAATTGAATACGAAAGGTTGTCTTTGGGCAACCAAATATTTGATGGATCCTCTACTCGTAAAAGTTCACATAAAAAAATAATAGTAATAGTTCATCGACCAAATTGAATTTTCGACATTGCAAAAATCCCTCTGTGGAGAAGCTTTTAACGGTTTTGTCCATTTGGGATCGAAATTTGCTCTTTTGGCAACAAAACAATCTACGGAGCCCATACTCGTAAAATTTGACAAAGCATAATAATAAAAATAGTACAGTGGCCAACTTCGATGCTTGAACATTGTCCAACTATCTCCATAGAGAAGCTTTTAACGATTTTGTCCAATTGAGTACGAATGTTGGTCTTTCGGCATCCTAATAATTGACGGATCCTCTACTCGTAGAAGTTCACATAAAATAAAAATAGAAATAGTACAATGACCAACATTGACTGTTCGACGTTGCCCAACTCTCTCCGTAGAGAAGCTTTTAACGGTTTTGTCCATTTGGGAACGAAAGTTGCTCTTTTGGCAACGAAACAATCTACGGAGCCTATACTTGTAAAATTTGATAAGGCATAACAATAAAAATAGTACACCGGCCAACTTTGATGCTTGAACATTGTCCAACTATCTCCATACAGAAGCTTTTAACGATTTAGTCCAATTGAGTACGGATGTTGGCCTTTTGGCAACCAAATAATTGACGGATCCTCTACTCGTAAAAGTTCACATAAAATCACAATAGAAATTGTACATCGATGAAATTTGAATGTTCGATATTTCCCAACTCTTTCCGTGGTGAAGCTTTTAACGGTTTTGTCCATTTGGGATTGACAGTTGCTTTTTTGGCAACGAAACAATCTACGGAGCCCATAATCGTAAAATTTGACAAAGCATAACAATAAAAATAGTACACTGGTCAACTTCGATGCTTGAACATTGTCCAACTATCTCCATAGAGAAGCTTTTAACGATTTAGTCCAATTGAGTACGAATGTTGGTCTTTCGGCAACCTAATAATTGACGAATCCTCTACTCGTAAAACTTCACATAAAATAAAAATGGAAATAGTACACTGACCAACTTTGAATGTTCGACATTGCCCAACTCCTTCTCTGGAGAAGCCTTTAGCGGTTTTGTCCATTTGTGATCGAAAGTTGCTCTTTTGGCAACGAAACAATCTACGGAGTCCATAATCGTAAAATTTGACAAAGCATAACCATAAAAATAGTACACTGGTCAACTTTGCTGCTTGAACATTGTCCAACTATCTCCATAGAGAAGCGTTTGACGATTTGGTCCAATTGAGTACGAATGTTGGTCTTTCGGCAACCTAATAATTGACGGATCCTCTACTCGTAAAAGTTCAACAAATTTGAATGTTCGACATTGCCGAACTCTCTTCGTCGTGAAGTTTTAACGGTTTTGTCCATTTGGGAACGAAAGTTGCTCTTTTGGCAACGAAACAATCTACGAAGCCCATACTCATAAAATTTGACAAAGCATAACAATAAAAATAGTACACCGGCCAACTTCGATGTTTGAACATTGGCCAACTATCTCCATAGAGAAGCTTTTACCGATTTAGTCTAATTGAGTACGAATGTTGGTCTTTCGGCAACCTAATAATTGACGGAACCTCTACTCGTAAAACTTCACATAAAATAAAAATAGAAATAGTACACTGACCAACTTTGAATGTTCGACATTGCCCAACTCTCTTAGTGGAGAACCTTTTAACAGTTTTGTCCATTTGGGATCGAAAGTTGCTCTTTTGGCAGCGAACCAATCTACGGAGCCTATACTCACACAATTTGACATAGCATAACAATGAAAATAGTACACTAACCAACAACGATGCTAGAACATTGTCCAAGCCTTTCCATAAAGCGGCTTTTAACGGTTTTGCCCAATTGAGTAGGAAAGTTGGTCTTTTGGCAATCAAATAATTGAGGAATCCTCTAATCGTAAAAGTTCACATAAAATAACAATAGAAATAGTACGTCGACCAAATTGAATTTTCGACATTGCCCAACTCCTTCCGTGGAGAAGCTTTTAGCGATTTTGTCCATTGGGGATTGAAAGTTGCTCTTTTGGCAACGAAACAATCTACGGAGCCCATAATCGTAAAATTTGACAAAGCATAACAGTAAAAATAATATACTGGTCAACTTTGATGCTTGAAGATTGTCCAACTATCTCCATGGAGAAGCTTTTAATGATTTAGTCCAATTGAGTACGAATGTTGGTCTTTCGAGAACCAACTAATTGACGAATCCTCTACTCGTAAAACTTCACATAAAATAAAAATAGAAATTGTACACTGACCAACTTTGAATGTTCGACATTGCCCAACTCTCTCCGTGGAGAACCTTTTAACGGTTTTGTCCATTTGGGATCGAAAGTTGCTCTTTTGGCAACGAAACAATCTACGGAGCCCATACTCGTAAAATTTGACAAAGCATAACAATAAAAATAGTACACTGGCCAACTTCGATGCATGAACATTGTCCAACTATTCCATAGCGAAGCTTTTAACGATTTAGTCCAATTGAATATGAAAGGTTGTCTTTGGGCAACCAAATATTTGACGGATCATCTACTCGTAAAAGTTCACATAAAAAAATAATAAAAGTAGTTCATCGACCAAATTGAATTTTTGACATTGCAAAAATCCCTCCGTGGAGAAGCTTTTAACGGTTTTGTCCATTTGGGATCGAAATTTGCTCTTTTGGCAACAAAACAATCTTCGGAGCCCATACTCATAAAATTTGACAAAGCATAATAATAAAAATAGTACACTGGCCAACTTCGATGCTTGAACACTGTCCAACTATCTCCATAGAGAAGCTTTTAACGATTTTGTCCAATTGAGTACGAATGTTGGTCTTTCGGCATCCTAATAATTGACGGATCCTCTACTCGTAGAAGTTCACATAAAATAAAAATAGAAATAGTACAATGACCAACATTGAATGTTCGACGTTGCCCAACTCTCTCCGTAGAGAAGCTTTTAACGGTTTTGTCCATTTGGGAACGACAGTTGCTCTTTTGGCAACGAAACAATCTACGGAGCCTATACTCGTAAAATTTGATAAGGCATAACAATAAAAATAGTACACCGGCCAACTTTGATGCTTGAACATTGTCCAACTATCTCCATACAGAAGCTTTTAACGATTTAGTCCAATTGAGTACGGATGTTGGCCTTTTGGCAACCAAATAATTGACGGATCCTCTACTCGTAAAAGTTCACATAAAATCACAATAGAAATTGTACATCGATGAAATTTGAATGTTCGATATTTCCCAACTCTTTCCGTGGTGAAGCTTTTAACGGTTTTGTCCATTTGGGATTGACAGTTGCTTTTTTGGCAACGAAACAATCTACGGAGCCCATAATCGTAAAATTTGACAAAGCATAACAATAAAAATAGTACACTGGTCAACTTCGATGCTTGAACATTGTCCAACTATCTCCATAGAGAAGCTTTTAACGATTTAGTCCAATTGAGTACGAATGTCGGTCTTTCGGCAACCTAATAATTGACGAATCCTCTACTCGTTAAAGTTCACATATAATAACAATAGAAATAGTACATCGACCAAATTGAATTTTCGACATTGCCCAACTCCTTCCGTGGAGAAGCCTTTAGCGGTTTTGTCCATTTGGGATCGAAAGTTGCTCCTTTGGCAACGAAAGAATCTACGGAGCCCATAATCGTAAAATTTGACAAAGCATAACAATAAAAATAGTACACTGGTCAACTTCGCTGCTTGAACATTGTCCAACTATCTCCATAGAGACGCGTTTGACGATTTGGTCCAATTGAGTACGAATGTTGGTCTTTCGGCAACCTAATAATTGACGGATCCTCTACTCGTAAAAGTTCAACAAATTTGAATGTTCGACATTGCCGAACTCTCTCCGTCGTGAAGTTTTAACGATTTTGTCCATTTGGGAACGAAAGTTGCTCTTTTGGCAACGAAACAATCTACGAAGCCCATACTCATAAAATTTGACAAAGCATAACAATAAAAATAGTACACCGGCCAACTTCGATGTTTGAACATTGGCCAACTATCTCCATAGAGAAGCTTTTATCGATTTAGTCTAATTGAGTACGAATGTTGGTCTTTCGGCAACCTAATAATTGACGAAACCTCTACTCGTAAAACTTCACATAAAATAAAAATAGAAATAGTACACTGACCAACTTTGAATGTTCGACATTGCCCAACTCTCTTAGTGGAGAACCTTTTAACAGTTTTGTCCATTTGGGATCGAAAGTTGCTCTTTTGGCAGCGAACCAATCTACGGAGCCTATACTCACACAATTTGACATAGCATAACAATGAAAATAGTACACTAACCAACAACGATGCTAGAACATTGTCCAAGCCTTTCCATAAAGCGGCTTTTAACGGTTTTGCCCAATTGAGTAGGAAAGTTGGTCTTTTGGCAATCAAATAATTGAGGAATCCTCTAATCGTAAAAGTTCACATAAAATAACAATAGAAATAGTACGTCGACCAAATTGAATTTTCGACATTGCCCAACTCCTTCCGTGGAGAAGCTTTTAGCGATTTTGTCCATTGGGGATTGAAAGTTGCTCTTTTGGCAACGAAACAATCTACGGAGCCCATAATCGTAAAATTTGACAAAGCATAACAGTAAAAATAATATACTGGTCAACTTTGATGCTTGAAGATTGTCCAACTATCTCCATGGAGAAGCTTTTAATGATT
The DNA here is from genome assembly GCA_963580455.1 of Euonymus europaeus. NCBI lineage: Eukaryota > Viridiplantae > Streptophyta > Magnoliopsida > Celastrales > Celastraceae > Euonymus > Euonymus europaeus. The sequence goes on from OY756965.1 coordinate 13,774,598, forward strand.
TAGTCCAATTGAGTACGAATGTTGGTCTTTCGAGAACCAACTAATTGACGAATCCTCTACTCGTAAAACTTCACATAAAATAAAAATAGAAATTGTACACTGACCAACTTTGAATGTTCGACATTGCCCAACTCTCTCCGTGGAGAACCTTTTAACGGTTTTGTCCATTTGGGATCGAAAGTTGCTCTTTTGGCAACGAAACAATCTACGGAGCCCATACTCGTAAAATTTGACAAAGCATAACAATAAAAATAGTACACTGGCCAACTTCGATGTATGAACATTGTCCAACTATTCCATAGCGAAGCTTTTAACGATTTAGTCCAATTGAATATGAAAGGTTGTCTTTGGGCAACCAAATATTTGACGGATCATCTACTCGTAAAAGTTCACATAAAAAAATAATAAAAGTAGTTCATCGACCAAATTGAATTTTCGACATTGCAAAAATCCCTCCGTGGAGAAGCTTTTAACGGTTTTGTCCATTTGGGATCGAAATTTGCTCTTTTGGCAACAAAACAATCTTCGGAGCCCATACTCATAAAATTTGACAAAGCATAATAATAAAAATAGTACACTGGCCAACTTCGATGCTTGAACATTGTCCAACTATCTCCATAGAGAAGCTTTTAACGATTTTGTCCAATTGAGTACGAATGTTGGTCTTTCGGCATCCTAATAATTGACGGATCCTCTACTCGTAGAAGTTCACATAAAATAAAAATAGAAATAGTACAATGACCAACATTGAATGTTCGACGTTGCCCAACTCTCTCCGTAGAGAAGCTTTTAACGGTTTTGTCCATTTGGGAACGACAGTTGCTCTTTTGGCAACGAAAAAATCTACGGAGCCTATACTCGTAAAATTTGATAAGGCATAACAATAAAAATAGTACACCGGCCAACTTTGATGCTTGAACATTGTCCAACTATCTCCATACAGAAGCTTTTAACGATTTAGTCCAATTGAGTACGGATGTTGGCCTTTTGGCAACCAAATAATTGACGGATCCTCTACTCGTAAAAGTTCACATAAAATCACAATAGAAATTCTACATCGATGAAATTTGAATGTTCGATATTTCCCAACTCTTTCCGTGGTGAAGCTTTTAACGGTTTTGTCTATTTGGGATTGACAGTTGCTTTTTTGGCAACGAAACAATCTACGGAGCCCATAATCGTAAAATTTGACAAAGCATAACAATAAAAATAGTACACTGGTCAACTTCGATGCTTGAACATTGTCCAACTATCTCCATAGAGAAGCTTTTAACGATTTAGTCCAATTGAGTACGAATGTTGGTCTTTCGGCAACCTAATAATTGACGAATCCTCTACTCGTAAAAGTTCACATATAATAACAATAGAAATAGTACATCGACCAAATTGAATTTTCGACATTGCCCAACTCCTTCCGTGGAGAAGCCTTTAGCGGTTTTGTCCATTTGGGATCGAAATTGCTCCTTTGGCAACGAAAGAATCTACGGAGCCCATAATCGTAAAATTTGACAAAGCATAACAATAAAAATAGTACACTGGTCAATTCGATGCTTGAACATTGTCCAACTATCTCCATAGAGAAGCTTTTAATGATTTAGTCCAATTGAGTACGAATGTTGGTCTTTCGGCAACCTAATAATTGATGGATCCTCTAATCGTAAAAGTTCACATATAATAACAATAGAAATAGTTCATCGACCAAATTGAATTTTCGAGATTGCCCAACTCCCTCCGTTGAGAAGCTTTTAACGGTTTTGTTCATTTGGGATCGAAAGTTGCTCTTTTGGCAATGAAATAATCTACGGAGCCTATACTCGTAAAATTTGACAAGCCATAACAATAAAAATAGTACGCTGGCCAACTTCGATGCTTGAACATTGTCTAACTATCTCCATAGAGAATCTTTTAACGATTTAGTCCAATTGAGTACGAATATAGGTCTTTTGGCAACCAAATAATTGACGGATCCTCTACTCGTAAAGGTTCACATAAAATCACAATAGAAATTGTACATCGACCAAATTTGAATGTTCAACATTGCCCAACTCTTTCCGTGGAGAAGCTTTTAACGGTTTTGTCCATTTGGAATTGACAGTTGTCTTTTGGCAACGAAATAATCTATGGACCCTATACTCGCACAAGTTGACATAGCATAACAATAAAAATAGTACACTAACCAACAATGATGCTAGAACATTGTCCAAGTCTCTCCATAAAGAGGCTTTTAACAGTTTTGTCCAATTGAGTACGAAAGTTGGTATTTTGGCAACCAAATAATAGACGGATCCTCTACTCGTAAAAGTTCACATAAAATCACAATAGAAATAGTACATCAACCAAATTTGAATGTTCAACATTGCCCAACTCTTTCTGTGTAGAAGCTTTTAACGCTTTTGTCCATTTGGAATTGACAGTTGCTCTATTGGCAACGAAACAATCTATGGAGCTTATACTCGCACAATTTGACATAGCAGAACAATAAAAATAGTAGACTAACCAACAACGATGCTAGAACATTCTCCAAGTCTCTCTATAAAGAGGCTTTTAAAGGTTTTGTCCAATGGAGTACGAAAGTTGGTCTTTTGGCCACCAAATAATTGATGGATCCTCTACTCGTAAAAGTTCACATAAAATAACAATAGAAATAGTTCATCGACCAAATTGAATTTTTGAGATTGCCCAACTCCCTCTGTTGAGAAGCTTTTAACGGTTTTGTCCATTTGGGATCGAAAGTTGCTCTTTTGGCAACGAAACAATCTACGGAGCTCATACTCGTAAAATTTTACAAAGCATAACAATGAAAATAGTACACCGGCCAACTTTGATGCTTGAACATTGTCTAACTATCTCCATAGAGAAGCTTTTAAGGATTTAGTCTAATTGAGTATGAATGTTGGTCTTTCGGCACCTAATAATTGACGGATCCTCTACTCGTAGAACTTCACATAAAATAAGAATAGAAATAGTACACTCACCAACTTTGAATGTTTGATATTGCCCAACTCTCTCCATAGAGAAGCTTTTAACAGTTTTGTCTATTTGGGAACGAAAGTTGCTCTTTTGGCAACGAAACAATATACGAAGCGTATACTCGTAAAATTTGACATAACATAACAATAAAAAAAGTACACTAACCAACAACAATTCTAGAACATTGTCCAAGTCTCTCCATAAAGCGGCTTTTAACGGTTTTGTCTAATTCAGTACGAAAGTTGTTCTTTTAGCAACCAAATAATTGACGGATCCTCTACTCGTAAAAGTTCACATAAAATAACAATAGAAATAGTTCATCGACCAAATTGAATTTTCGAGATTGCCCAACTCTCTCCGTTGAGAAGCTTTTAACGGTTTTGTCCATTTGGGATCGAAAGTTGCTCTTTTGGCAACGAAACAATCTACAGAGCCTATACTCTTAAAATTTGACGAGGCATAACAATAAAAATAGTACACTGGCCAACTTCGATGCTTGAAAATTGTCTAACTATCTCCATAGAGAATCTTTTAACGATTTAGTCCAATTGAGTACTAATGTTGGTCTTTTGGCAACCAAATAATTGACGGATCCTCTACTCATAAAAGTTCACATAATTGAAGGTTTGTTCTTCTCTAAAGAGCGGTTGAAATTCTTCATTGGTCTTTATTATTTGTGTTCTTGCCTAAATTGTTCCTTAGGAAGAACGAACCTTGTTGTTGATTATTGATGAAATTGCATACCCTTTGAATGATTAATCATCTATTGGGCATGATAAACCTCGTTCATGCATCATGTAGTTATGTATATATATATAGGATTGTTATAAATACGAACTTCTTTTGCATGACATTATTGGACATGAATTATAGATGCATTGGGTCTACGAGTATGGACTCGTAGTATCCTTAGGTTATACTTTTGTGATGATGTTGGATACCGAATGGGCACATTGTTGCCAGAATCGGGATTTCCATTATGTAGGTGCACCTATAGTCATTCCGGGGCAAAGTGCAAGGGTTCCGATGATTTTCTAGAATATTCGTTGCCTGGTGCCAGGCGCTATAGGGTGTAGCCCGAGGTTATGCATTGTTGTGACATTTTAGGATGTCATGTTGCTGCATTGAGCTTGTTTCCATATTCAACCTTTACATTCTTTATGATTCATTTTATTTTCCCTACTGAGCCTCCTGCTCACCCTATTCCTTTTCTGTATCCTTTAGGTGAGACTGATGCTGAGAACCAGGCTGCGGATCAGTAGGAGGCGGCGTGACATGGAAGGCCACCCTAGGAGCACTAGGATATGTATTTGGTTGTTTGAGAACCTTGGTTATGAATTAAATACATATAGTACTTTTATTGGTTGACTATTATGTTGCTTAAATACCTTTTCGGTATGTTGGATGGATGGTCGGGAGGTATGCTGTGTGATCGGGACTCCCGTACCTGGATAGTGGACCTTGGGTTCGGATTGATAGACTTTGATAGTCTTCGATGATAATACTGATATGAATATGTTTTGCTTATTGATTGCATGTGATTAGGAGACCTGAGGCCCTGCCTAGTGTGTGAATGTGGATAGATGGCCAGAGGTCCTGTTAGGCTGCGGAACTTCTCTGATTATTATTGATTATCTTTCACGTGCTTAGTGAGATGTGACTCCAGGTTGGCACCCTCCGATATACGGGGAGGTGCTGTCGGATTTCTGTTAGAATTCGGGGTTAGGTTGGCGTGTGGTGAGGTCCTTAGTGACGGGGAACACGCCTAAAGTGGCGCTCCTGGCTCAGTACGTGAATTCCGGGTCAGGGCGTCACATAGTTCATCGACCAAATTGAATTTTCGAGATTGCCCAACTTCCTCCGTTGAGAAGCTTTTAAAGGTTTTGTCCATTTGGGATCCAAAGTCGCTCTTTTGGCAACGAAACGATCTACGGAGCCCATACTCGTAAAATTTGACAAATCATAACAATAAAAATAGTACACTGGCCAACTTCGATGCTTGAACATTGTCCAACTATCTCCATAGAGAAGCTTTTAACGATTTCGTTCAATTGAGTACGAATGTTGGTCTTTTGGCAACCTAATAATTGACGGATCCTCTACTCGTAAAACTTCACATAAAATAAAAATAGAAATAGTGCACTGACCAACTTTGAATGTTCGACATTGCCCAACTCTCTCTGTCGAGAAGCTTTTAACAGTTTTGTCCATTTGGGAATGAAAGTTGCTCTTTTGGCAACGAAACAATCTACGGAGCCCATACTTGTAAAATTTGACATAACGTAACAATAAAAAAGTACACTAACCAACAACGATGCTAGAACATTGTCCAAGTCTCTCCATAAAGAGGCTTTTAACGATTTTGTCCAATTGAGTATGAAAGTTGGTATTTTGGCAACCAAATAATTGACGGATCCTCTACTCATAAAGCTTCACATGAAATAACAATAGAAATAGTACATCGACCAAATTGAATGTTCGACATTGCCCAACTCTCTCCGTGGAGAAGCTTTTAACAGTTTTTTCCATTTGGGAACGAAAGTTGGTTTTTTGGCAACCTAATAATTGACGGATACTCTACTCGGAAAAGTTCACATAAAATAACAAAAGAAATAGTTCATCGACCAAATTGAATTTTCGAGATTGCCCAACACCCTCTGTTGAGAAGCTTTTAACGATTTTGTCAATTTGGGATCGAAAGTTGCTCTTTTGGCAACGAAACAATCTACGGAGCCCATTCTCGTAAAATTTGACAAAGCATAACAATAAAAATAGTACACTGGCCAACTTCGATTCTTGAACATTGTCCAACTATCTTCATAGAGAAGCTTTTAACGATTTCGTTCAATTGAGTACGAATGTTGGTCTTTTGGCAACCTAATAATTGACAGATCTCTACTCGTAAAACTTCACATAAAATAAAAATAGAAATAGTGCACTGACCAACTTTAAATGAACTGAAGAAAGAGATATTAAACTCTTTAAGTCTTATGAAACAATTAAACTTCTAACCCAGAAATCGTTAGAAAAATATAAGCAAAAATATAATTATCTTCATATTTGATTAGTTCAAATAGGTATTAAACCCTTAACTTGTGAAGGTTTAGATACTTCAATCATTTTATGTTTACGCGACTGTAGACTGTTAGAGTTCAATAATTCACTCTTAGGCACAGTTGAAACTAGCCTTTGTAGTGGTCCAATCTACTTTGATTGTTATATCCAAACTTTACAATTTCTTTAAGCGATCAAAATCTCTTAGACGCACTCACTTTAAACATCAAGACTCACAATTATAAAATGTCTTCTAGATCTCTTCCATTTTCTTTAATCTATAGGATCCATTATAAAGCCATGTCTTCAGCTTTTGGTTCAAAATCTTTAAGAAAATCCCCAAAAGGAGAAACCTTATTGATATTGCTCGGTCTAATATGACCTTACCCAGAACCATTATGTGGGATGAGATAACCTTACCTCAAACATGGGAGTTATAGGGAGCTGTACCCCTAAAAAAAGTAGAAAATACAAACATAGAAAATGTTAGGCAATCCAGTGATGCAAAAGTAGAAATTACTTTTAGTTCTCGAGGACATTCAATTGAATTACAAAAACTCAATCGTAGTTCATCTAATTCATTTTTTAAATCAGAGATAAGAATTCCTCCAAGAAATTCTTTCTCTACTCCAAGTACTTCTTACAAAACAAAAAATCAATTTTTATCTAAAGCTTCTTATCATCCTGATTTACGTGGACTCAATCATTCTGTTTCAATACCAAAACCATTCTACAATGTTCAACAACCAGATTCTCAAACCCGTTCCACACAAGAATTAAAAGATTCCCCACCAATGTCACCAACTTATTCTCAAATGGTAGATAATAATGACCCTAAGTTAAATGTTTTGATTCATGATGATTTTGTTATTAATAAACAATCATTACAAAAAGATTTTTATTCTCCTTACAATACAGCCAAAAGAGATTGGTTTCACAGTCATTATAATGGTGAAAAACGTCTCAAGATTCAAAAAAAATCAAATACTTCGAATTATCTTTAGATGACCCCCGTATTGACTGGGCCTCTTATCCTTTTTCTTCAAAAACAATCAATGCTACTACTAGGGTTCAGACATGGTATGATAATTAACCAAAAACTATTATTGAGTCTAAACATCGACCTTTAACCCAACTTAAGCTGGATTACAAGAATTCTTCTGTTACAGCTACTCCTTTTAAGGTATCCAAAACTGAGGAACTCAAGAGCATTGTTGAACAAAATAATTTTACAAATCAACACTTATCCACAATTGGTCAACAGTTAAATAGGATAGAAGATTATGTTCAAAAGCCAACCATTACAAAGATTTCAGACAAATCAATATTTAAACCATGTGAGATATCGGTCAAACTAGCCAAAACATTAATTCCTTAAGATACTCATTTTATGTCGCAATAGAAAGAAGATTATAAGAAATTAAGAAGAAAAAATTACATAAACTTACTGATAATCTCACTCACTTTCCTTCTTTACAAATTCCCGAAACCCCTCTTACGTCATCCACAACTCCAGCGATCAATAATCTTTTGACAAAACTGGAAATACTCCAGCCAATTCTAATTTTGAGGTCAACAAAATGAAATGGCAATCCCCTAAAAAAGTTTATTATTCTAAAGCTACTCCACCCGATATTCTGTTAGAAGAAAAGTAAACAAACCAAATGAAATATAATGCTTGTAGTACCCGATTTTTGTCCAGATAAGATTTATTTGGTCATATAAAAAATTATTGTTTAAAAATAAATAAAATTGGTATGGAAAAGCCCAAGTTCTTTGGCAAACTAGGTCCATTTTCACAAGCCCAATAAATCAAGTCCAAAAGCAAATAAAAATAATAAAATAAATAAAGAGAGAATTCGGTTTGGGACTCTTGATCCATTTGTTAGTCTCCTTTTCCATCTTAAAATCCTCTCTTCAAATCCTATTCTTGTTAAACTTATCTTCTTACCCTTATCTTTATCTAACCCTCCCTCACCTATAAATACCATAGACTTTTGGGAAAGAGGGGACTTCTTTTTTTGAGTGGGGGGAGAGGAGCCGCATCTCTAATCACTCATCTCTTCATTTTTCCTCTACCAGCCGTCACTATCAGGAGAGAAAGACTCCTTCAAAGAGTGGCCAACCCTGTTTTTTCCATTCCTCTCTCTATCAAAACAGTCTCCTCTCTGCCACACTACCTTCTTATTGCCCCCTCTCTCTACTGTTAGGAGCCGTGCCTTTTCCCTCAGCAATACCTTTGCTTGGTTGTCCCTTATCACATCATTCGTCTTATCATAATCTCCTATTAATCATCATTATTGCCACATGTAACATCACTGTCACCATGGTTGTCACATGTATATACTTGCTAATTTATATATATATTCATGCGTGATGCTTGCTGTATGTATGTGTTCTGTCGTGCATATTATAGAATGAATACACCTGTATATATGTATCCATATATATATATATATACTTATGGTTAGGTGGTGTGTTGACATGTTGTATGCATATATTCTTATATATTAATATATCAATATGTTATTCTGTGTAGATGTTCTTTATGGTTAGGTGGTGTGTTGACCGAGTATATATTATGTGTATATGTGGACAAGTGATGCTATGTTCATGTATTATGATGTTTTGCTTTGTATATAGACTTACATATAAGTCAGACTATATATGCATATATGTCTTACAGTCCTTAGCAAATTATTGAATCAAATACCAAAAGTTGGTATTCTTAGCGATAATTCAAGACCATAAGTTGGTGCTTTTTTTAAAAAAAACCTACCAAAAGTTGGTAGCGAATTCGCATTGATAAATAAACCATTTATTTTCGATGTTCTACAAATAATTGGTTTTTTTTTCTTTTTAATAAAATTAATTTATTTTTCCTTACGGTCAATAGTGGACCCAGATTTGTTTTAAAAATCTTTCCAAAAACTATCAAAAGTTCATAGTGTTTTACAAAACCTTTTTTTTATTTATTTATTTAAAATGGGCAATGTTTTACCACACAAAAATAGCTTTGCTACTCATCTAAAATTATTTCATGTTTCTTTCATAGAAATTATGAGAATTAAAGATGAGACACCAATTTTTAAAACAAATTATATCATTTTTTTTACCACATCTTGCAAAGAGCAAATTTTCTTAGGGTAGTCATCTAATTAATAAGGTAACTATTTTCAAACAGGTGTTATGGGGTGCTAATACCTTCTCCATGCTCAATCGACTCCCGTTCCCTTTTTCTCTGGTTTGTAGGCTTTCTTTGGTGTCCAATTGCACCTTAAATCAATTGGTGGTGACTCTCGAGTTTTTTTTATATATTTTTGTGTTTCGAGATAATATTATTTCGTAGGAATATTTCGCCGATCCGTGTCGTAACCCCGGTTGCGACAACTGGCAACTCTGCTGGGGACGAGAGGTTTTTTAAAAGCCTTAGAGGGTCAAGCCTGTATGATTAATTGATGATTACCTCTATTTATTTATTTTATTTTTTTGAGATATTTTTTATGTATTTTGTAACAAGTTATTTGTTTGTTCTATCTTGTGATTTATATGTTTTCTTGCAAATCTATCTTTATACATTCATACTCACTACAGCCTACCACCCGAGCTCTATCTCTAGCATTAGAGAGGGTTGACTACTATTCTCGTGAGATTCCATCTCCGTATGGATAGTGGAAAACATGCTCACCGGATTGACTTCCCCTAAAAGTTAGGGGAAGAGCTTTTGTCTCAATAGTTGAGATTTAAAAGCAACTTGATCCGAGACCTTGTGATGTAGTTAGATAAGCCTACCCATGCATTTGACAAATTCTAGATCATGTTTGAAATTTTTGGAAGTTTATGCTGCTTTATGGAATGACATGTTCATTGTGGAATTTATTTACTTATTTTCTATTATTTTTTCTCTACTACCTTAATTCGTTACTAATTTGCTTTGCCCATGTTTGTTTGTTTGTTTTTGCATCTGCATTCACATGGGCACAGTCATTGCAGTTTGGTTCGATAATACTTGCAAAACATCATGGCATCAGGGATTTCCACATGTAGCAAGATCGACATCTATGAAGCAAGGGCTGAATTGAGCAAAATGCAATCTGTGCATGGAGATAGCTTGATAGGGGATATTTTATTACGAAGGGTAATAAAAATAGAGTTTTCAAAGCATACATGGCCACGACTAGTAGGTTTGTGGGCCCGAGTAAGTCCAAAATTGGGTCCAGAATTTTCGAAGAAATATGACAATATTGGAAGTTTGATAAGGGTTACTACACCAGTAACATTGCTCCAAGCACCCACACCTTATTAGGATCCGGCATACAGGTGCTTCACATTCGGGCGGATAGACTTTTCACCCACAATTGAGGAGTATGCACAACTATTGCAACTAGAGCCGCATAATACAAAGATGTATTACTTCCATGAAAACATGACAGCTGAAAAGATTGTTGCTAGAATTATGGAAAGAGAGGCTGACAAGGTCAAGAGAATGGGTTCACTAAAAGGGGGCAAATGGTGTTTTCCAATTGATGAGTTGATGAAATATGTTGAGGAAAAACCAAGTACACTATTTGGACAGTCTGCATTGGCACTTGCTATATATGGGGCTGTGTTGTTTCCTTGCACTCAAGGGTATGTTGAATGGAGAGTGATCAAGCTTTTCAGCCAGGTAGACCGGGGCATGAATCCAATTCCGACAATAATATGTGAAACACTTCGTTCACTTAATTTTTGCCGACACAACAAGAAAGCAAGGTTTATTGGATGCTCAGCCTTACTCTGAGTTTGGTTAGTAAGTCACCTTCAATACTATAAGCAATTTGATGTCCCAAGAATTGGTTTTAAGGACCATACTCGGCCAGAAAGGAGACCAATATGGAAGTTCACCGAAACAAAATGGAGGCAGGGATATCCAAGTATCGAGGAATGGGAAGAGTTTTTGCAATCAGTGGATGTTCATAATATTAAAGGAAGGGCTCCTTGGTTCTTGCCAGATGCATTTTTGTATAGATGTGGAGATTTTCCTTGGGTCCCTTTACTAGGCCCATGGGGGGCAGTTAGTCAAGCACCAGCTTTAGTATTTCGTCAGATGGGATCAAATCCTTGCATCCCGGCCACACATGGTTTGTTAGATTTTGAATTTTCTTATGATGACGGAGAGGATCCGGGGTTAATCATACCAAAGATGAGAAACGTACTTAAGGCATGGAAAAACCTAAAGACTACTAATCGCGGAAAGCGCACATCAGATGGACCTTTGGTGTACTTAAAATGGCATGAAAAAAGAGGCAAAACCACTTCAAAGAGCAATGTCCAGACTATAGGCAACTATGAAGGAAGGACAAGTGGATCTCATAATACGGCAGAGGAAAGTGGTAGGAAACCTCAAAGTAATGAGCATATTGGTCAAAGAAGGAAAAGACCCAGTGTTGAAGAAGATGAAGATCCAATTGCAAAGAAAATTGAGAATTTAGAAAAAGCGTTACAAAAGGTAACTCAGGAAGCTGAAAGTCACAAAAGGAAATATGGATTGATAAAAGAAGAATTATCTAGAGCCAAGCTACGAGAGGAAGAAGAGATGGACGAATTAGAAAGAGTAAGCAAAGAAAGGATGCATCTGGAGCAAGATAATTTACAGATATGAATGGAACTCCAAAAAGCAAATGTGGGAAGGACACAAGCAATGGAAGAAGCAAAACTTGGAAGCTCAAACACCAGAATATTGAGCATGTAAATATCTCAATAGAAGCAGCCATAAGAAGAAACCATGAAGAAATTGATAAGTTAAGAGTAGCACATCAGACGTTGCTTAGACAAAGGCAATTTGAGGTGGCCGAATTAACTGATCAAAATGAGGCATTACTTCAAGGCCTTGTAGAGAGTCGTGAAGCACGTGCAACACTCACGCGTCGGATTGGGATAGCAATGTGTCAAGTGACAAAGTTGTCCACATGGGCTATTTCTTTTGAAAGGGAAGCTGCAAAGTTGTGTCAGAATGAAGCACTTCAAGGTCCAGAATTTGAGAAAGTCTTACAATTCTTGGACAGCCTTCGTAAAGATTTAGAGATAATTGGAGGGCTCCAGCATGGGGGATTTCCAAATTAGGAATTAGTTTTTTTTGTGTCCAATAATGGATGTCATGTAACAGTATAAGTTGCTTTAATAGAATGGTGTTTTGTTTCTGTTATTGTTTCAAAATGCAATGACTACATAGGATTCGCATTAAAGCATAAGCATGCATTAAAAATTAAAAAAAATAATAACTAAATGTCACATCCTTCATCGCAGGTTTAGTTCATCATCAATCATAGCTCCCAAAAATCAGCAACGTCATCCCTATCGTACTTGCTTGCAATCACGAATCATGGAAGGGTCACAAAAACAAAGTGAAGACACTCAAAACAGAGATCAGGGCCAGAATCAGGAACTTGTTGAAATGAGAGAACATATTGCTTTCCTTGTTAAACATGTAGCCTTGCTGACAAAAGGAAAAGAAGTTGCAGAGAGTTTGGTACCCAATGCAGACGTAGGGAAACATGTTTACCCAAGCACGCCCACTTACCTACCTGGCTACACTCATGTTTATACCCAACTCCCACAGGAAGCAAAGCAAGTTCCTCAACATGCTATAAACCAACCGCAGATACGTGTTCCCCCAATTCGCATCCCTCCATGAGGGGATTATTTTCCAACAAACCAAGATATTGCAGGACATATGGATGCTAATGGAATGCCTGTGATCGAAATAACAAATGTTGAAGGCCATGACGAAGGAGATTTGACAAATGATGCAATCAAGAAACTAGAAAAGCGAGTAAGGGTTATGTAAGGCTTTAACACCTCTAAAGCATTAAACCCGAAGAATTTATGTCTAGTGAAAGATTTGAACATCCCACATGACTTTCAGTTGCCAAAATTCACTCTCTTTGATGGCACAGGTGTTCCTTTCGATCATTTGACTATGTACTGTCGTCGTATGCAGCCATATGCAAATAACGACAAACTACTAGTGCACTACTTCCAAGAGAGCTTAATTGGAGTGGCTCAAATGTGGTTTAATGGGCTTAGCTCTTCAGCAGTTTCCTCATGGGAAGATTTACCCGAATCATTTATGAAGCAATACAAACACAACGAGGAAAAGATCCCAACTGTTTATGATCTCCAGTATACATCGATAAAAGACGGAGAAAGCTTCAAAGAATATGCTCACTGTTGGAGAGATTTGGCAGCTCAGATAACTCCACCTCTCTCAGAAAGGGATTTACTCAATGCCTTTACTGATGCCCTTCAGGAACCTTACACTTCTAAGCTAGCAGGGGGTGGCCACAGTGATTTGGCAGACATAATACAAGCAGGAGAGCGTGTGGAGAGATGTATAAAAAGAGGAAATTTGTATATTCTTACTCCAAAAAAGTTAGACCAACAAAAGAATGTTAAGGGAAAGAAAAAAGAGAATGAAGTACATTCTGGGAATTTTGATTCTTCACAGATCACCTACAGTGCTCCGACTTCAAGTTATCGTCCGAGGAGTAATTCCCCTAGAATGTCAAGTCTAGGTGCATATCCTTCTCCTCGAGGAAGTTACCAACATGAGTATAACTCTCAACCTTCCAATCAAAGCGTCCATAATTCGAATACTTACCAAAACCCACGTTCTAACCAAAGAAGGCAAGTTGAACATTTTGATCCTATACCTATGACGTACGCATAATGTTTTACCAAACTACAAGCCCAAGGGGCGGTAGTACCCATTCTGGGAAGAGTTCACCAACCACCATATCCTCCATGGTATGACCCAAATTCCACATGTCTCTATCATGGGGGTGCACCTGGCCATTCAACAGAAACATGCTTGACATTCAAAAGGTTGATACAAGGAATGATTGAAGCAAAATGGTTGGACCTAAATGTCGTGGACAAGCGAAATGTCAACAACAACCCATTACCTAATCATGTGAATGACGGGGTGAATTGCATTGAGAAATCTCATGTTTTTAAGAGAAGAGTTTCAGAGATTACAATGCCATTGGGGCAGTTGTTTGATATGTTAAAGGAACAAGGAATGGTTGGAACGATAAGTTTGTTTCTCCAAAGTGAACAACTAGATGTGACTAAGACTTGCAAATATCATAGTGGAATGGAAGGTCATACCATTGAAGAGTGTGAAAGTTTTCAAGAGAAAATGCAAGAGTTGATAGACTTGAGGAGAATTATTTTTGAAGAGAGAGAAGGCCGAGTCGGCCATGTCAATGTCCTTGGGGGATATTATCAAGGGCCGAGGCCACATAATGTGAAACCTTTTGTCCTGCAATATTCTTTAGAGGATGCAGCATCAACTGCTACTCAAAAGGCAAACACAGAACCCTCATTTAAAAATGACAATGCAATACCGTGGGTCTATGGGACGGAAAAGGAAATACCTCAAGAAGAAATAATAGATAACATATATGGTATTAGTGGAGTTACCCGAAGTGGTAGATGCTTTGCGCCAAATAAGGCAGAAGGAAATCCAATGGTGGATTCAGAGGCTGAGCGCAAAAGAAAAGGGAAAGCTATTCCAGCCCGGATAGGACTATACTCTGGTGATTTTCTATGATCATGTTATGAGAATATTGATGGATGATTTGTAGTGTGTGGGACCCACATCGGGCGACCCAGCCTACTCGATGATTTGTTGATGGTTCCGATTGGGTACATACTTGTAGATCGGATTGAGGTGGGGTACATCCTAGGGGACGCTCTTCGATGTAGGTGATGCTATCGAGTACCTATATAGGCTCGATCCTCATCCAATCTAGGGAGTACCTGGACTGGGAGACATCTTGCGCGGATCAGGGTGGGTTCAGGGGAGGATTTACTAATGTTATATGGATTTGAGTTGGATTATGATTGAGTACTGATTTGAGAGTTGTACTTGAGGATGTTATTGGTGGAGCCTACTCAGTATCTACCCTATGGATTGATGATTTTGATGATGTGTATGATGGATCGATATTCTCAGAGATTTAATATCTTATCAGGGTATCACTTATGGTTTTTCTTTATGTATTTTATATTGTATAGGCTTTCTTACTTTATCTCTGATTTACTGGAGTTCGGTGGTACGGGAGTGTATCACTATTTGAGTTCCTGTTCATTTCCATTATCATATCTCAAGTTGTATATTCTGTTTACTCTGATATCGATGTTTTTCCATATCCCTACTGAGCTTTGTGCCTCATCCCTTCATTTACATGTTTTTCAGGTGAGATAGCCGGAGTGGATGATCAGCGCAGGGATGCATGAGACGTGATGAGTAGCTGTTGTGGGATGTGTGTGCTGTCTTTAGTATCTGTTTTTCGTATCTATTGGATTTTCCGCTGTAGACTCTGGTTTGCATGTTACATTCTATTGGCAGTATTTTGAATTTTGTTTGAGACTTATATACATGTGAGACTACTTTTGTAGCTATCTTGATAATTCATAGTATCTTGGGTTTAAATCCGGTTCGAGGAACGGAGGGGTTCCCTGCCGGTCACGCCTCTGGGATTCATGGGTGCTCATCCGCACCTATCTAGGAGAGGGGCGTGACAGTTCTGGTATTGTGATTTCCATGCTTTAGCATCTCCCAATGCCTATCTTTGGCCTTTTGAAGTTCTAATTCCATCCGCCAATTATCATGCTCTAACAGTCTTCTTTCTTTGTTTACTCTTGGCAATTCTTTCATTTCTTCTTCTTCTTGTAATCTAGCTTTAGAGAGCTCTTCTTTTTTCATCTCATATTTTCCCTTATATTTTTCTACCTCCTGAGCCATCTTCTGTAGTGCCTTTTCTAAATTCTTAATCTTTGTTGCAATTAAGTCTTTATCTTCTTCAATGTTAGATCTTTTCCTCTTTTGGTCATCCTTCTTCCTGCTTTGAGATTTCACATCACTCTTCTCGACCATATTACAAAATTTCCTTATCCTCTCTTTGTGGGTATCTTTGTCTTAAATGTAGGCTTTTGAAATGGTTTTGCTTCTTTCGCCATGCCATTAAAAGTACATCAAATTCCCATCTGATGTACGTTTTCCCCGATTTGTAATCTTGAGACTCTTCCAAGCTTTAAGTATCTCTCGTACCCTCGGTTTAATTAAGTCAGGATCCTCTTTATCTCCATAAGAATATTCAAGGTCAAGTAACCCATGTGTAGCTGGAATGCAAGGATTATATCCCATCTGACTGAAAAACCAAAGCCAACGCATGACTGATTGCTCCACACGGGCCAAAGAGAGGAACCCAAGGAAAATCTCCGCATCTATATAGAAATACACTGGGTAAGAACCAAAGTGCCCTTCCTTCGATGCTATAAACATCCAATGACTGTAAAACCTCTTTCCATTATTCAATACTCGGATACCCTCGTTTCCATTGAATTTCTTTGAATTCTAATATTGGTCTTCTTTCCGGTCGAGTATAATCTTTGAAATAAATTTTGGGAATGTCAATCTTTATGTAATATTGAAGGTGACTCATTAACCAGATTCCAAGTAGGGCTGAGCATCCATTAAACCTCGCCTTTGTGTTGCGGCGACAAAAGTTAAGGGAACGAATTATCTCACATATGATTGCGGGAATTGGATTTGTAACCCACTCTAATTGATTGAAGAGCTTGATTACTCTTCCTTCCACATATCCTTGAGTGCAAGGAAACAACACTACTCCATATATCGCAAGAGCCAATGGTAACTGTCTTTACACTGTCTGGGATTTTCTCTCAATATGCTTTATTAATTCATCAATTGGGAAGCACCATTTTCCCCCTTTGTATGATCCCATCTTCCTGACATCTTCAATTTCACGTTCCACAATTCTAGCAACAATCTTTTCAGCATACATGTTTTTATGAAAATAATACATTTTTGTATTATGAAGTGACAATTGCAACATCTGAGCATATTCCTCAATTATGGGTGAGAAAACTATCTGCTCAAATGTAAAACATCTGTATGCCTGGTCCCAATAAGGAATTGTTGCCCGAAGTAATGTCACTGGTGCAACAACCTTTAGTAAACTTCCAAGAAGACTATATTTTTGAGAAAATTTCGAGCCCAATTTCTGACTTTTATGCATCCACAAACTTACTAAGCGTGGCCAGGAGGACCCTTGAAATTATATTTTCATTACACTTGGCAATATGACATCCTCCTTCAAGCTATCTCCATGCTCAAATTGCATTTTACTCAACTTCTCCCTTACATCATATATGTCAACTTTCTCACAAGTGGTAATCTTTGATGCCATTTAATTGATAGATGTGTTGAAAATATTATCAAACCAAATTGCTTTGTGCCTATGTCGATGTAATGGAAAGAAAGTTCAAAGAAAAAAACAGGAAATCAATATTAGAGGATAAAAAATTGGGAAAGAAAACTTAGCATTGAATAATAATTTCCATAAAAATTGAATATGTACATGGGGATAACCTAAATTTCTGAAGATTTTGAGCATGGATCTAGGGTTTCTAAGGTGCATGGATAGGTTTTTCTAACTATCTCTCAAAGTCCCGGATCATGTTGCCTTTAAATCCCAACTATTGAGACAAAAGCCTCCCTTAACTTTTAAGAGAGGTCAATCCGGTGAGGATGTTTTTCACAATTCATGCGGAGACGGAATCTCACGAGAATAGCGGTCAACCCTCTCCAATGCTAGAGGTATGAGCCCGGGTGGGAGGCTATCTGTGTGCATGTAAATGTACGAAGATTGAGATAGGAACAAACATGAAATAAAAGCACATAATTTTTTTTTAAAAAATAAAATAATAACATCTTTAAAAAATAACCATAAAAGAAATAAAAGATAGCCAACCAATTAATCATACAGGCTTGACCCTCCTGATTTTTTATATTAAAAAAAACCTGGTGTCCCCAACAGAGTCGCCAACTGTATCAACTGGCCTTAAAAATAGAGTCACAACCAATTAAATTAATGTGCAATTTGACACTGAAAATAATTACAAACCAGAAATGAGGGTACGAGAGTCAATTGAGTGTGTGGAATGTGACGCCCCGATCCGGGAATGCCATTAGTGCCCTCTAACACCGTCCTAGGCTACTAATGTGATCATCCGGAAAATTGAAAATTCGGCAGCATCTCGCTATATATCGGAGAGTGCCCACCTGTATCAAATTACGTAGCATAAATCAAACCATCAAATCAATAACCTAGCTAGGCCTCAGGCCTCAATCACATGCAATCCTGATCCTAGAGGCCTCAGTCCATCCACTACCAGTATACACAAACTGATAGTAATTATACACATCATCATAATTCACAACATCATATAACCATATAATCAATCCTCAACATACATCATGCATACACGCTCTGGTGCCAAATGGTTATAAGAATATCATGAATAATCATTAATAACAACATAAAAATATATATATGTTAGAGTATATCCCTAGCATCCTCATCCTACCCAATGCCATCCATGTCACATCCCGCTCTCACTGATCCGCTCCACAGATACCTATACCGGTATCACCTGTGGGGAGGAAAAGAAAGTAGAGAGTGAGCAAGAAGCTCAGTAGGATAAAAGATTACAAAGAATATCAAGGCCGAATTCGAAATAAAGGTTATGCATCAATATGAATCTATTACATGAACGTATAATCAACAATCACATAGAAACATCAACCCAGACAATTCCCTATTTGAGCAAACCTCATCAATACCATGGCTCTCTCTCCATGTAATATCGAATGAGAGCAAGCTCCCCAACATCAAACCGCACTTAGATCACCCGGTTGCGTGAACCTATCACGCCCACAGCACTCCAAGCAAGGTCCCTCAATAACCCCACCTCTAGTGCATTAACTCTCTTCACCTCACCATCATTCCATGTACCTTTCAAGAATTCTAAGGATTTTCGAGTCCATACTCGGTCTCCAATGCAACTCTAATGCATTATGTCATGACATGCCGAATACATATATATATATATATATATATATATATTTATATGAACATCTTAAATATATAAACATAACTACCATGATGCATGAATGAATTCATATTGTGCCCATAAGTGATGGAACACACAATAGGGTCATGCAAATCAAGAACTAATAAAAACTCACATTCAAGTCTCATTTCCCCTAGAAGCAATTAAGGTGGAAATACAAACATAGGCGACCAATGAAGAATCGAAATGCTCTTTAAACAATGAGAACGAACGAAAGAAAGAATGGTTGGAAATCCCATACCTCGTGTCGAGCAATTTACCAAAAATTCAACAAATATGTTCCTAGGGTTTCGAATTCCCATACCTAACAATATGGCAAAATCGAACCCATTCACATATCAATATATGATCAAAAACTCATATAAACATCAATTGAATCAAGAATTTTGAAATTACTCACCTTCTCTCTCTAGAATTTCTCCAAAATCCTTCAAGCTCAACCAAATCAATCATTCACTTCAAAATCACAAACAAGCCTATACATATGTCCAAAATCAACTTATAATCAACATATCTAAAGCATGGAACTCAACTCTTCAAGAATCTAACAAATCTAACAAAGCCTAGAATTTCCAAAACTAAGAGAAAACTTACCAAATCAAGCTTGAATCTTCCTTGTTTGGCTTCAATGATCACCAATCTACAATCTCCAAGTCAAACTCTAACCAAAAGCTCCTTCTCTCTCTTCTTCTCTCTCTACTCCGTTCTCTTCAAGATGTGGTATGTGCATAAATGTCTACCTCTATTCTTAAAACCAGATTTCCCAATAAGTGTCCGGACGCCTTAAGTGGCCGTTCGGACGCCTTGCATCTCTCTCCCCTATATGCCTCCAATATAGGCTTAAGTGTCCAGATGCCTCGGTAGGGTGTCCGGAAGCTTTACTGTTCACAACACTATTTTTCCTTCCTCAAAACTTCACTGCCTTCGTTTTCTAAGAAAATGTTCGGACGCCTTTATAGGGTTTCCGGACACTTTGTTCTTTTTAGCACCCCAGTTGTTTTCAAATTTATTTCCCAACTCGGTCTAAACTTCGATTTGATATATTATGAGCCCGAAACGGACATGTATATTAAAAGTTATGGCACATTTAACGAACCTAGCTCAAAAACTCTTTTTCGTGATTCCGTACTTCACGGATCATCCGTAATTTGACTCAAACCTAAATTTTTGGGTTGGTGTTTCACATGGAGGGTATTAGGCACCCCACAACTCCTGTTTAAAACATTTACCGAATTAATTGGTTGATCATCTTAATAAAAACTTGATCTCTGCAAGATATGGTTATTTTGAAATAAATGAATCTATTTAGAAAATGCTATCAACTAATGATAGTTTTTTTTAATAAAAGATTTCAATAAAAATTTAATGTAATATTAAATACTATATCAATTTATAGTAAATTTAATTTTAAGACATACCAACTTATGGTATCGAAAAATAAATTTTATTTTAGAAATTAAAATATATTTCAAAAGAAGTTGGATTTAAACTCAACATACCAACTTATGGTATGGAAAAATAAATTTTAGATTTAGTTTTAAATAATGCTAATTTATATTTTTTATGGAATCAAAGACTTAAGCAGTATAAACTTATAATCCTGAATTATCCTTAACTTATAATAATCTCCAAAAATATCAACTTATGATAATATTTTGATTTCTAAATTGTTATCCTATGACAATGAATAGATTTGTAAATACCCACTTATGTCATTTGAGTATAATTTAAGAACATCAACTATTGACCTCTCTAAAATCTAAATTAAACCAGTATAACATATAATTCAAATAAAAATCAACTCATAATCGTTTAAAATTAAAATAATGTGCATTTAAAGTAACTCCGCATATACACCCTTACAATAAAATTCAAATAATAAAATGTCCAAATTATATATGTCATTCGAATGAGTCAATTACCCCATTCAAAGGGTCAAATACACATACAAGAATAATATAAAAATATACACTAAAAACATCATTACAAATAAATTCCACATTATCCAATTAAAAGGTAACTTCCACTTGATCAATACTATACAATAACCAAAAATTTATCGCAATATTACTATTAACTTCAACATCACAGATAATAATTAAAGCAAATAATTCAAACATGTTATGTATTTATTCTAAATGAAAGTTTAATTCTAAAAATACTAATTTATATTATATATAAAAACTATCCATAAAAATACCAATTTATGATATGGAAAACTATTTTCAAGAATATCAACTTATCATATTTAACTGTGTCTAAGCCTATCAACTTATGATAGCCTTTAGATTTAATTTACTAAGAGTTGATTATCAATGTATGCAACTAATCACCACATCATCAATATATATGTAGTTGTACTTTTAGATGAATTAATTAGAGGCAACGGTAAATCTTATTCTTAACATAATTTAATATTGATTTGGTAGATATGAATTGATCATTATAATAATTAATCAAATTAAACATATTGTGATTGATCATGATGTTTATGTAGAGGCTTATGTTATTTGATGTGCACGATAAATAAGTCTTGTGCCCATATATATACTTATATGTGACTATGGCATGTACTTGTGGCCCAAGTCACCATATTATTTTCAACACATAATTAATAATGCTAGTGATTGTTTCTTGCAAGTTGAATATGTTTTAAAATAGAAAAAGGAATAATCAAAGAACACATGCAGACAATCAATTGAGTACCATAATTATGGTCAACTAAAAAGAAAAGAAAAGTGTTAGGTTTGGTGATCTGGATTGCAGAGAAATCGCACGTCATTTGGATTGGACATCACACACACATATAATA
Organism: Euonymus europaeus; assembly: GCA_963580455.1. Lineage (NCBI taxonomy): Eukaryota > Viridiplantae > Streptophyta > Magnoliopsida > Celastrales > Celastraceae > Euonymus > Euonymus europaeus. The sequence continues at coordinate 13,796,418 of OY756965.1, forward strand.
TATATATACAGACATATATATATATATGTGTGTATATATATATATGTGTATATATATGTGTGTATATATATATGTGTGTGTATATATATATACTAGTGTCATTCCCGTGCGTTGCACGGGAGTGTTGTTCGATTTGTATTAATTGTATTTAGATCAGTAAATTGATTTAGATTCATCATTGCAGTCTTGTGTAAATTACTTCTATGACGCTAATTTGTTTAAAAAGTAAATTACTTCATCTCTAACTTATACAGCACAACAATTGCACCAGTGCATTTGCATGAGAACTCTTACCCAAAGAGTTTGTCAATAATGGAGCAACTTCACCATTGTGTTGCTACCAACTGAAGACTGTATAATGAACACACATGGTAAAACCCATGTTGGAGAAACAAAAGGTGTACTACAGATCTTGCTTTAAATATAAAAGTAGAGATCAAAAGTATTTACCACAACCTTCGAACCATATTATTCATGAAAAGTTTCATAGTTTACTGCACTGATCAGATCTGAAAGTTAGCAAGCACATATGATTTAATGTGAGAGAGATCTCATGACTGCATGCCCTATACAAAATATCAGAGAAGGAAATATTGATAGTAAACATTTATTGAAAGACAACACTAAGTGAGTAATTTCCAAGCAAAGAGTATGAAATATGGGAAATCAAGTACGTGAATGAGCAAATCCTCATTTACCCATAACTCGTACAGGGCCGGTAGTCAGTGCTAGTGATCCATCTATTTTGATGATACACAAAGGAGCTTCTTTCCCATTAAAAACCAGCAGGAACAGCTCCAAAGGCATCTTAATTGCAGAAATTGAGTCCTCTTTTCAGTAGTCCATTTATCACCTACTAAAATTCACAGGATTTGTGGGAAAAAAAAATAAAAATTTGGCAAGGTAAAATCCAAAAAAGGAAAAAAAAAATTTGCAATCATAAATCCAAGACTGGAACAGCAAGAAGGAAAGGCTCCAGAACAAATGCAATGGAACTTACCCACAGTGCTGCTCTCATTCTCAAGAGTAATAGGAAAATGCAATGGAATGGCATCATCAATGGAATTACAGAAGAAAACACATGCATTAGTTGCAGTATAGTTCTAGCCATCTTGGGGCCTATTTATTGGACCAAAATCAACTAATAGGATTTAATATCAACCTAGTCGCTCTAGTGCCCATCAATTTCTGTGTGAAGGAAGAAGAAAATAGGAGTGAAGATACTTCAGAGCCAAAGCCAGAAAACAAACCCAAAACAAAGGTTATAAAGCAACCAAAGCATAAGCTAAACTTGATTAAGATGAACAAAAATTTGGTAGCCTCCGATCATCCATTGCCTCAGGAAGAGCATCCATGTCATGATCAAACTCCCACAAATGATGCTCCACCACCTTTTTCTCAAATAAGTCATATTGACTTGCATCAAATATTGTGTTATCTTACAATGTCATAAGAGAATGGTCACCAATTTGAACCAAGAAGATCCATACAATGATGATAATGTCACTTCTTACAAAGATTATTTGATTTATTTCATCAGTTAAGCATAATCGTAGTAGGAAAAAACCTTGTAACCAACACAATTTGGGCTCCTTTGGTTGCTAATCATGTTCCAATGCAACGAACAAATAAAGTTTACATTAGATATAAACTATATTTCAAATCAATACAGCAAATGAATATACACATCAATACCCAATATCCTGATAGCTATTATTTTTTCTTAGAAAGATTTCATACCCCATTTGAATCTAGAGATGTGATACATGCCAAAAATTAGATTATACAGTTCATGCTATGTATGAATCTATAGATGCGATATATGCCTAAAAATTTAGCTAAGAATTTCATAATTATTTAAATAAGATAGAATAAAAAATTTAGATGGTATGCAGCCATCCCAAAATAAGAACCTACAAAAGGAAGTCAAATTTTGGACGATGATCAAGAAACAACAATTAAACAAAGGTAAAGAAGAATTAAAACACACTTGCTTAGATTAAAGTTTGTAAATGCACTATTCTTGACTCGATAGTGACATCACCTGCAATGACATAAAAAGACATAAAAAAATTAGAAGAGTTGGTGAAGTGGCAAAATTGACATATGAGAAATTGCCATGAAAAGAACCACATGTATTTAGAAGGATATTAGAGCTATAGCTGTCAACAGAAACCAAAGAGATGCAAATAAAACACAAAACCAACAAGAGATGTCGTAAACTTTAACAAAAAACTAAACCTAGAAGCAAATCTATCCCCCTCAATTCAAATAAGACAGAATAAAAAATTTAGATGGTATGCAGCCTTCCAAAATAAGAACCGAGAAAAGGAAGTTAAAGTTTAGACGATGATCAAGAAAGAACAATTAAACAAAGATAAGAAGAATTAAAACACACATGTTCATATTAGAGTTTGTAAACGCATTATTCTTGCCATGACAGTGACATCGCCTGCAAAAGGGATCACAAAGCATTGGTTATAGTTATAGTTATAGTTCTAGCCATCTTGGAGCCTATAAAATGGACCAAAATTCTCCCTCAATTCAATAAGACAGAACAAAAAATTTAGATGGTATGCAGCCATCACAAAATGAGAACCGAGAAAAGGAAGTTAAAGTTTGGACGATGATCAATAAACCACAATTAAACAAAGATGAAGAACACACCTGTCTAGATTAAAGTTTGTAAATGGACTATTCTTGCCTCGATAGTGACATCAGCTGCAATAAAGACCACAAAGCATTAGTTACAGTTATTGTTCTAGGTATCTTGGAGCCTATAAATTGGACCAAAATCAACTACTAGGATTAATATCAACCTAATGGCTATAGTGCCGATCAATTTATGTGTGAAGGAAGAAGAAGAAAATAGGAGAGAAGATACTGCAGAGGCAGAGCCAGAAAACAAACCCAAAACAAAGGTTAAAAGCATATTTAAACCACCAATAACACATAAAGAGCAACAATCAAATCTGCAAAAAGGACAAACCTTGAACTTCAAAGGAAGGAATCGAAGAGAGAGATCAGCTGAAGATGCAATAACTCATACAGAACAACAATCGAACCCACAAAAGACATACCTTGAACTTCAAAGGAAGGAATAGAGGAGAGAGATATGATGATAGCTAACCTAGTAATTTTGTTTACAGAATAAATCGCTTGATAATGGAGGAGAAGAAAAACATACAAAATCCAAATCAAAAATAAAAGGTAAAGATTTATTAGCGCCACATAGAGATAGTTAGAGAGAGCTAACTGAATTGAAGAGAATCTGAGCGATGAAGGGACGGTGAGTGTGATGGCTTGACAGGGGTGAGGCTTGACATATGATTTTCAAGAGACAAAGGCTGAGTCCTCACTTGGTGAGTAATAAAGCTAATTTTGTACTAAAACAAACAGAAACAATCTCCTTGTCTTAACGAAATTTCACTTTCGAGTTTCGACATCACAAGGGTCAAGCAAAAGATGAGTTACCTCCTCTGCGTTTACAACTGCGTTAAACAAAGTAGAAAGTGCTCTACTTCCTACAGACACATGGCCCTGTAGCCGCTCGATGGCGGGCCGTCGGAGCTCGTTCTTTTCATCGTTCTCCAGTCTACCGCTCCTACTAAACACGTCAGATGGAAACTCGGCAAATCTCGATCGAAGAGTGCCGCGAAAATCGTTAGTCTGGACTGTGAAAGCTAAAATAGTCACTCTTGTGTCAGAATATACAACTGAACTTACAGGCCTTTTGCGATTGGATCAAACAAAATGTAAAGGATCAAAATGGCAAAAGATAACAACAAAGCATACTGAAATCAAAGAGAGAAAAGCGTAAATAGAGAAGAAAGAAGATCCAAAATTGAAGCTGGATTACAGTCGGAGTTTTATGCAAACGTAGAAGGAAAGAAATTGGTTGAAAACATCTGGAGAGAGCACAGAAGAATCAGATACGAACTTACGAAGAAGAATAATTTACAGAGAAAATATCAATCGGAACAGCCTAAAATGTGAAGTTATCCCCGATCTCTCATAAATCAGATCAAGGGTCGGAGGATGTGGAAAAAGTAATAGATTGTAGATACAGCAAACCTAAACAGTAGAAACAAATTGGTGAAGAGCAGCGTGGGAAATTGCGCGAGACGGAGGTGGTGGAGAGAGAACTGGAGAGCTAACAGTATGGTCGAAAAAGTAAATGGAACACTTTCTGAGTTCAGCGTCGCATCAGACCTGATGGAAGAGCTCAAAAGCAGGTTCATGCACCTTGACGTTCATGAACCTTGAGATCTGCCTTTGTTCTGCAAGCAAGAGTAAAGGAAGAAGACGTGACAGGTGAATGCAGCTGATTGAACGGTCTGATTAAAAGAAGATCAAGAGAATGAATGGCCACAAAATGGAGCATAGCAAAACAGATGGGCTACCCCTAAAAATTATACAGAAAACCACGCCGTTTTGCTCAACTAATCAATAAAAAAAAGGAAAATTTTGTGAATCAATGAGATGAACATATACCATCGCGAGAGTACGTAAAACATAGTCAACTCGCCGTAGAATTGCGAGAATTCTCTCCTCTTTATATATAGGTATAGATAGATAGAGGTATAGATATTCTCACCCCCCAATTCCCGGGACGTGACGTGGTAGGATAAATAATTAATTAGTTCCATTAAAGCAACATAACTTAGTAAATAGGTATCTTTCGACAAACTATTTTTAAAAAAATAATATACATAACTAATTAATTATAACTCCACAACATAACTCAACTCACGTCATTTAGACATCAAGTTATACACGTACGTTTATATATATATACACATGCATGTTCACGTATATACCCAAAATCCAGCACAAAAGTAGGATCCCTGGTATGTGCACCTGTCACCAGTCCCGGTCCCCATCGCCAGTGCGATCAATATCTCTAGGATCACCTGAAAAGAAAAAAAATCACACAGGAATGAGCCGAAGCGCAGTAGGAAATACCATAACTTTGATAACCACATTTAATTCAATTCACATATCAAAACACACGCATACCCCATCGAGCCTCTCGCACCATTCCCACAGCCTCCACTGTTCTCCGCATTCCGACCTCCTCGTCCAAAGCATTTTTAACAAGTTTCGACCTCCTTGCAAAAAACGAGTAAGGAAAGTAGGCACCTTCTTCCACCCGAGACTTACCACCCCTTCTCTATGTGGCTGCATAGCGAATCCTTACTTGGATTATCACCCACTGTACGTACAAGGCCACCACTTTGTCTCCGACCCAACTCCATTCCGTCCACATCCAATTTTATCAACATCGCCTCCTCTCGGTCCCCACTTCCAATCAAATGGAACATTTAAGCCTCACCAGCTATTTAATAGCACAAACGATAAGATATCTAGCAATAATTTCTCACCCCATCAGTTTGATTAATATTGTACACACCACGCAAGTATAACTTACAAATATAAGAATATTTTGAATGGTTATGTCACCCACTACTTAGTCCAGTTGCATGTATAACGACATATTCTCATAAACAACACACAACAACCTAGATAGTTCCACTTACTCCAGCGCCACCAATAACCAAGTAACAAAATGGTCAATCAAAATGTACTTGCTAACCATGATCCACCCAAACCCAAATTATAACCATGAATAGCATTTACTATTTATTCATTCATGGCACAAGGAAAACCATGATAGAACCCTTCCATCAATATTTGGGTAGAGCACACAACCACCAACCACTAGGATTCCTAGATTAACACAGTCACATATACATACAACATCAACGTGACACACAACCCAGCAATTATCCAAACTACCAACATCACCAATTTATACCTCATGGAATCCATTTAGCATCAAATCAACTAGCATCATCAATATATAAATCAAGAAACCCATTTAGCACTAAGTCATCACAAGAGTTAGGTATCTCCAACCTGTACTTCGTGTCCCACAACTCAATATACTTCCTGATTCCTTTCAAAGCATAGATGCACCAACTTCAAAGCCACATTTCAATCATTGATCATGGCCAAAAGATTAACAAAAACTTTTGGTAACCCTCATGCTCCTTCTAGACACTTCTTCAACTTTTCTGATCATTATCTCTCTCTTTTTTAAACACTTTTCCTTTCTCGATTCTTCTACTAATTTCCATTCTTATTCTTCTTCTTCTTTTTTTATAATTTACATGGCCCACTAACAACTCAATTCTCCAATTTTACTCATTAACCCCCTTCCATTTGCTATTTGCTAAAACATCCTCCATTATCTACATTTCTACATTCACTAATTTTTCTTATAAAATTATAACTAAATCTACTCACGAATTTATTTTTTAATTATTTTTATTTTATTTCATTTATTATTATTATGATCATTATTATTTTTCCTGGGTCAGGATATCACATTCTCCCCCCTAAAGATAATTTCATCCTCAAAATTGTCCCTACAATCAAGAGATCTTACTCAAAACCACAAAAAGTGTTGGATACTTATCCTGTATCTCGAACTCAAGTTCCCACATTGCCTCCTCTACACTATGATACTTCCATCAGATTTTGACTAATGGTATGTACTTGTTCCGTAGTACCTTCTATTGCCTATCTAGTATTTGCACTGGTTGTAGAATATAAGAAGCATCCATATCCACACTTATCGTTAGACCAATCTAGTTCATGCACCAGATCCGGTTTGTACTTTCTCAACATAGACACATGAAACACATTATGCACCCCAGCTAGTTGCGATGGCAATGCCAATCTGTATGCCACTTCTCCCACTCGACTCAAGATCTCAAATGGCCCGATAAATCTGGGTGCCAATTTCCCCTGCTTACTGAACCGTTTAAACCCACGACGAGGACTAACTTTTATAAACACATGGTCTCCAATATGAAATTCTAGTGGCCTTCTTCGACGATCAGCATAACTCTTTTGACGCGATTGAGCCATTTGCAACCTTTTTCGAATTACTTCGACATAGTATGTGGTTTTTATAACCAAATCCGGAACCAACATAGATGTTCCTCCAATTTCAGCCCAACACAATGGAGACCTGCGCGGTCGGCCATCTAATGCTTCATACAGAGCCATTTGAATACTACTTTGGTAACTGTTATTATACACAAATTCTGTAAGAGCTAAATAGTTCTCCCAGTTACCCTTCCAGTCTAACACACAAGCTCGGAGCATGTCTTCTAATATCTAAATCAATCGCTCCCTTTGCCCATCTGTTTGTGGGTGAAATGCAATGCTCAAATATAATTGGGTGCCTAAAGCTTGCTGTAAAGTCTCCCAAAATTGAGAAGTAAATCTAGGATCTCGATCAGAGACAATAGAACACGGCACTCCATGTAATTTAACTATTTCCTGCACATACAATTTACCCAATTTATCAACCAAGTTTGTTTTATGTACCGACAGAAAATGAGCTGATTTTGCCAATCTGTCAATTACCACCCACACGTTGTCATATCCCTGAGGTGATCGCGGTAAATCTGTAACAAAGTCCATTGTAATATGTTTCCATTTCCATTCAGCTATTGGCAATGGTTGTAATAACCCTACGGGTTTATGATGTTCCGCCTTTACTTGTTGACAAGTAAAGCATTTACTCACAAATTCAACGATGTCCCTTTTCATTCCTTTCCATGAAAACTGTCGTTTCACATCATGGTACATTTTAGTACTTCCCGGGTGCATAGCGAATTGCATTCTGTACTGATTCAATACTTCACCATTCTCCCATTCTTTCAAAGCAACTTGTGCCAACTGTGCTTTTCTGCTTAATGCATCAGCTACAACATTGGCTTTGCCTGGATGGTACTGCAATGTAAAATCATAATCTGCTAAATATTCCATCTATATTTTTTGCCTTTGATTCAATTCTCCTTGCATAAATAAGTATTTCAGGCTTTTGTGATCAGACATTACCTCAAGTCTTTCGCCATATAAATAAGACCTCCACTGTTTTAATGCAAAAACCACCGCAACTAATTCTAGATCATGAATAGGGTGATAACGTTCATGTGGCCGCAACAGCCTAGACGTATTCTCGACCACTTTGTTCTTATGTATTAGAACACATCCTAAGCCAACAATCAAAGCATCACAATATACCTGATAACCCAAATCTCGCTCGGGTATCACAAATATCGGTGGGGTAGTAAGTCTTTATTTCAGCTCTTCAAACGTATGCTCGCACTTATCAGTCCATCGATAAGAAACATTCTTACAAGTCAAGTGTGTAAGTGGTGCTACAATTCTAGAGAAATTCTCAATAAATCTTCGATAATATCCTGCTAATCCCAGGAAGCTTCGAATTTCTTTGACATATTTAGGCCTTGGCCATTCAATCACCTTGGATGGATCAACCGCTATACTTTCATGCGATATAACATGCCCCAGAAATTTCACTTCTTTCACCCAGAACTCACATTTACTCATTTTTGCATATAATCGATGCTCCCTTAATGTCTGCAGCACTATTCTCAAGTGCCGCTCATGTTCCTCCTCCGTTGGTTTGTAAATAAGAATATCGTTAATAAACACTATCACAAATTGATCCAGATATGGCCTAAATATTCTTTGCATCATCCATAAAAGTAGCTGGAGCATTGGTTACCCAAAAGGTAACACTAGAAATTCATAATGCCCGTATCTTGTTCGAAAGGCAGTTTTGGCCACATCTTCCCGAATCAACAAATGATGGTATCCATATCTCAAATCTATTTTTGAATAATAACAAGACCCCTTTAATTGGTCGAATAGATCATTAATTCATGGAAGTGGATATTTATCCTTTATAGTCACTCTATTCAATTGTCTATAGTCAACACACATCCGAAGAGATCCATTATTCTTCTTTACAAATAGCACAAGAGCTCCCCATAGTGAACTACTTGGTATAATAAACCCAAGATTTAGCAATTCCTGCAACTGTTATTCAATTCTCGTAATTGAGCAGGTGTCATTCGATACAGAGGTATTGAGAGAAGATCAGTACCAGGATATACATCAATAACATATTTTATTTCCTGTTTAGGAGGTAAACCCGGTAATTCTTCAGGAAACACATCCATATACCCATCTATCACTCGAATAGGTGTTTTTCTTTCTTCATTCAGCTCATTAAGGGTCAGGCTTGCCATTCTACACTCAATGTAGTTTTGATTACTGAGGAAATGGGTACATGGTTCCTTCTTTGAGCCACGTAACCGGACTCTGACCCTCTTCCATTTGCTATTTGCTAAAACATCCTCCATTATCTATATTTCTACATTCACTAATTTTTCTTATAAAATTATTACTAAATCTACTCACGAATTCATTTTTTAATTATTTTTATTTTATTTCATTTATTATCATTATGATCATTATTTATTTATTTATTTATTTATTTTTCCGGGACTGGATATCACATATACACACACAACCTCCGACGCAACATCATCCACACATAATATATATATATATATATATATATATAAACATAACTACTAGAAACACACACATAATATATATATACACACACACATATATCTTTATGTAACATCATACAAATATATAATAATATAATATATTTGTAACTTCACACCTACATAACATATATATATATATAACAATAAACGTCATATATAAATTGAAAACACAAACTAATAATCTTAAAGTCGCTTTGTAAGAAAGAACCATAAACGTAAAATTAAATAAAGCAAAAAAAAAAACAAATTTAATAATGACAAAGCAATAACAATATCAAACATTAAAACTTTTGGGCTTGATAACCATAGGCGGCAGAACTGGCCGTTTGTGGCACCGTCGAAGATTAAAGAGTAAAAAGTAAAATAAGAATAATAAGAACATAAAAGAACTTAAACAATAAAGGCCATATAACCAGCCATATAAGATATTATTGAAGTATTAAAACTTCTGGACTTGATAACCACAGGTGGCAGAGTCGACCATTTGTGGCGTCGTCGAAGATTAAAAGAATAAAAAGTAAAATAAGAATATAAGAACATAAAAGAACTTAAACAATAAAGGCGATAGAACCAATCATATAAGATATTATTGAAAAACTGTAACAATTAAGATATATATATATATATATATATATATACACGAATGATATATATACCTGTAGACTGAATCCTATCTTTTCTCCTTTTCCTTTCCTTTTCTCCTTCTCTTCTTTCTTTCCTTTCTCTTTCTTTCCTTTTTTTTCTTTCTTTTCTTTTCTCTCTTTTTCTTCACGTTTCTCTTTTGGCTATCTCTTTGTTTTTGTTTTTTTCCTTTCTCCATTCCTTCACGTCTCTCTCCTCCTTCTTTCTTTCTTTCTCTCCTTCTCTCTCCACTTGGCTCTCTCCTTCTCTCTCCTTCTCTTTCTCTCTACCTCTCTTTCTTCTTTTTTTCCATTCTTTCTCTTTCTCCATCTCCCTTTTATAGAAAAAAATATGAAGTCACGGGTCCTTTATTTTTGTATGACCCGTGACTTCTCAACAAATCAGGAGTGTCCAATAATAGAAAATCAGTATTATATGCCTGACATGAATTATTTTTGAAAGAAAATACAAACTTATTATATGAGAGCATAGTCTTAAAAATACCAATTTATGGCATGTAATTAAATTTAATCCTACATACACCAACTGATGGTATTTCTTGGATCCCTGAATTACATAATTCAAGAAATTGTATCATGTCATCACACACATATATATATATATATATATAGATATATATATGTGTGTGTGTGTGTGTGATTTTGACATGTGTCTCTTTCACATAATATATATATATATACATATCATATATAAAAGTATCACTTTTCCACTCAATTTTTCACATATATCGAATCACAACATATTTCTTTAAATTCCCTGATTTGGGCCTGAATTTTTTATTTATATTTTAGATAATCCAAGATTCAAACATTTCTAGTGTATAATATCATCACTGAAATTATTATTGATAATCCTAATGAAATCACCAAAATAGTTTTTTCCACCTCTTATTTTCTCTAAACACAAAAACCCACTATTTTATTCTACTTTCTTTTTTTCGTTCTTTTTTTTAATATTTTCTTTGGAATAAACCCGGACGAAAATCGGTTACTACAGTAAACTTAGTGGATATATATAAAGGAATCCAAAACTTAGACAAAATATTGATTTTGGAGTGTTTGATAGTACAAATAAACTCATTTCAAATTACTGAGTGTTTCATGGAGGATAATATGTACATTTCGTACAAGTCAGGGAAAAGTTTCTAATTATTGAAACCCTCAATGTAAGAATCATACATACTGGAGAGTGCATCCAAAGTTTAGGTAGTGTTTTATGAAGATTGAATTCTTATATTAATCTTAGTCTTGGAGTTTGACAGTAAATAATAATATTTCAGAAGCCACAATATTATGTCCTACAAAGTCCCATATGTAGGCTTATTTTCTCTCTCGTCCTATCGAAGGAAGATCAGTTAAATACACCGCATCACAATGGTTATTGAAAAATTAACAAGAAAAACATTTGTATAACAAATAGATGTAGTTTTATTGGATTTTTGTTTTATAAGGATTGTGGTACCAAAAGTCAACCATTGCAGCTGGCCATGTGAATGCATTGGGGGGAGGGCAATTAAGACTACCATATATGGAAGAATGGGCCCTACCCCATAAAGAGAGAGAAGAAAACCAAGTGTGATTGTAGGGGATCAATCCCGGATTCATAGGCGTAGACCTCCTTCTCTCTCCCTATAAATACAAGGGACTAACCTTGAAATAAGGGGACCGGCAATTAAGAAGAGAGTGATAGATTCTTGAGTGCTTATTTGGGCCGATCCACAGGTTGTTCTTGAACAGAGTGTTCGGCCCATTTAGGTACATTTAAGTGACACCACATTTGGCGACCACAGTGGGAGGAGACAACAATCCCACGTTACGAAGAGAAGAATGGCGGCGATAAGATCAGAGGTGGCTGGAGCAAACCGCTCGGGGAACCACCTTGTGGAGAACGAGGTCCGTGAGGAAGGAATCCAGAGAGTTTAAGCTGAAGAAATTGAAGGCGTGGCCAATCTTCCGGTAGCTGCGGAGGTAGAAAACGAGATACAAAGGACGACCCGATATCTGGATGCTCTGAAGCGCGATTTGGCGACTGCCAAGGTTAAGGAAAAGCGCCAAGTGGATAGTTTCCTACAAAGATATCAAGAAGTTGAGAGAGAAGGCCCACGGATCGAGAGGCATAGTTCCCCTGATCGACATTCCTTCACAAGAAAGGAGTACGAGAAGAGAGGAAGGGATCAGCCAAAGGAGGACTACGGAGATGACCGTGGGACGTATCACACGGAGAGTCGACAAAGGCCAGGAGTGGTGAAGCATCGGAGCATGAATGAGGAGCCTGATTCAAGGATGGCTAATTTGGTATATGGAGCGCAAGCGCGGGCAATGAAGGCATTGGATGAGATGACAGCTTCTCCCTTCACCAAGGACATTAGAAAAAGTGACGTACCAAGGAGGTTGGTGATCCCGACCTTCGAACATTACAATGGCCGAACTAATCCTGTCATCCACCCGGACGAGTATATGAAGAAAATGATCCTATGGGCTGGGGAGGAGGCAATTCCCTGCAAGGTCTTTCCATCGTCCTTAGGACCGGTGGCATCCCGCTGGTTTCATCAACTGAGGCCGAACACGGTCTCGACCTGGAGGGACTTGGCTAAGCAATTCATTAACCGGTTCATCGCAGGAAGTCGCGAGCCCAAAACTTTAAGTAACCTCCTTACCATGAGGCCGAACCAAGGAGAATCCATGGCGGACAACCTGTCAAGATACTTGGAGCTTTGTGCGGATGTAGAAGGATGTGATGAACAGATGACATCAACATCATTCAAGCTGGGTTTGCCGGAAGGGAGCAGACTTAGGGAATCACTGACCCTCTACGAACCGAATACAGTTGAGACCCTGCAAGATCGGGTGAAAAGATACTCGAAGGTGGAAACTAATGCAGAGCCCGGAAAGGGCAAGAAGCATTCGCCCCCAAGGAGAGATGACAACAAGCTGCAATCTAGGAGAGCAAGAGCAGACAGCCAAGAAGGCCGGAGCGGGCTGGACCACGGGAAATTCGAGAGGGGGCACGTCAGTTCTGTGAAATTCAATACCCCAATTCACCGGATCTTTTCCCAGATCAAGGACGAACCATACGTGGTACGATCGCCAAAGATGTTTGGTGATCCAAAGTTTAGAGATTCTAAAAAGTTTTGTGCTTTTCATAAGGACCACAGCCACAAGACTGGGGATTGCCGGAACCTCAAAAGACACCTTGAGGAGCTAGCAAAGCAGGGGAAGCTGCCCCAATTTGTAAAGACTGGTGAAAGAAAGAACCCCCCTTACGCGGTGAATGAGGTGGCTAAGACCGAACAAGTTTATGATGATCCGATAGAGACAATTGAAGTAACAAACCTAGTCAGATCAGGGCCGAGTTCATCGGTGAATAGCGCCCAAGTCAGCCAGCAGAAGTGTTCATTGGAAGGGCCACAGACTAAGAAAATAAGCCGAACAGGGGTAGACATTACCTTTAGCGATAAAGACCTGGTAGGGATCGGTCCCACTCACAATGACGCACTACGGGTAACCATAAGGGTCTGTGGACGTGATGTAAAACGCGTATTGGTTGATCAGGGTAGTGCTGTGAATGTTCTATATTACCCTGTCTTCGAGAAGTTAGGCCTTACACAGGCCGACCTTATGCCCGAGACAGGATGCTTGGTCGGGTTTAACGGGCATCAAGTGTACCCGATAGGGAAGGTGCAAGCTGATGTAAGGGTTGGACCAAAGATAGTTTCAACAGAGTTCTTGGTGGTGCAAGGGAGAACAACGAGCAATGCAATCTTGGGCACACCGTGGCTGCATGCGATGGAGGCCATTCCTTCCACCTACCACCAGATACTACGTTTTCCGCATGAAGGGAAGGTGTATGAAGCCAAGAGAGACCGACTGGACTCAAAGAGGGAGGTCCCCAATGCTGGAAGAGAAACCCATCAAGTTAGTACCACGAAAGAAAGATTAGAAGTGGAGGCAGAACCAGGGACAGACCTGGAGAAGAAGTCCGTAGAGAAGCTCGAGAAAGTTCAGATTAGTAAAAATGATGAAGAAAGGTACTTTCTGATAGGGGAAAACCTCCCCCCATATGAAAAGGAATCTTTACTTGGGTTACTAAAGAGCAACATCGGGGCTTTTACAAGGACCCCACAAGAGATGCCCGGGGTAGATTACTCAGTAGCAAGCCACCGTTTGAATGTGCATCAAAACGTTAAGCCAGTAGTCCAAAGAGCAAGGAGATCGGCTTTAGCGCATGCCGAGGCAGTCGTAAAGGAGGTTCAAAAGTTGTCCGAGGCTGATGCCATCCGAGAAGTCGACTACCCAGAATGGTTGTCAAACACAATAGTTGTCAAGAAGAAGAATGGAACTTGGAGGGTTTGTGTTGATTTCACTGATCTCAATAGGGCCTGCCCAAAAGACTTGTTCCCTTTACCAAAAATTGACCAATTGGTAGATTCTACTTCTGGTAGCCAGAGGATGAGCTTCTTAGATGCATATAGGGGCTACCACCAGATCCCGATGAGGGTCGAGGATCAAGAAAAAACTTCGTTCATCACTCCAAGGGGCACGTATTGCTACAGGGTCATGCCCTTTGGATTGAAGAATGCGGGGGCTACCTACCAGCGATTAGTCACAAAGATGTTTGAGAATATGATTGGTCAAACGGTGGAGGTATATATAGATGATATGGTTATAAAGTCGAAACGGGAGGTAGATCGCCTGACAGACGTCCAAGCTGTTTTTGATGTATTAAAGGCATACAAATTGAACTCAATGCCTCAAAGTGTGCTTTCGGTGTAAGCTCAGGAAAATTCCTGGGACACTTGGTCACAAGGAGAGGAATAGAGGCTGACCCAGAACAGATCACCGCTATTAATAACCTAAAAAGACCAAGCTCAGTTAAAGAAGTGCAGAAGCTAACAGGGATGGCGGCTGCCCTCAATAGGTTCATCAGTCGCTCCTCAGACAGATGTCATCCTTTTTTCAAGCTCCTTAGAGGGGCAAATCGCTTCACATGGGATGAAAAATGCGACCAGGCGCTAGATGACTTAAAAAGCTACCTCCAATCGGCTCCACTCCTAGTTACCCCAAAGGCAGAAGAGAAATTGAGGATGTACCTTTCAGTGTCAGAGGTGGCCGTCAGTGCCGCCCTTTTAAGGGAAGAGGAAAGAAGGGAGCAGCCGGTGTATTACGTGAGCAAGACCTTACTTGGCGCAGAATCAAGGTACACGCCCCTAGAGAAGTTGTTGTTCGGCCTAGTGATGGCATCGAGAAAGCTGAATCATTACTTCCAGTGTCATCCTATAGAGGTAATGACGGCGCATCCGCTTAGAAGTGTTCTTTCCAGAGCTGACCTGACGGGTAGAATAGCGAAGTGGGCCCTGGAGTTGGGACAATATGAGCTCTATTTCATCCCTAGAACGGCCATTAAGGGGCAGGTGATGGCATATTTTGTGGCAGAACTCACTACCCCTCCACCCGGAAAGTCAAATGCTCAGTGGGTTCAAGAGATTCTGCAAACCAATGTGTGGGAGCTTATGGTTGATGGATCTTTGAATAGTCGAGGCTCAGGGGCAGGAGTAGTATTAACCTCTCTTGAAGGGTTGACAATTGAGCAGGCCATCAGGCTGGGGTTCAAGACAACAAACAATGAATCAGAGTATGAGGCACTTTTATGTGGTCTGCGTAGTGCTTTGGAGCTTGGAGCGAAAAGAGTGAAGATCAGCTCTGATTCACAGTTGGTAGTGCGCCAATTGACGGGGCAATACGCTGCAAAAACAAAGTCCATGATCGCATACTAAAAAAAAGCTCGAAAGCTGATGAACAAGTTGGAAGACTTTGAGATCGTCCAAATCCCGAGGGGGCAGAACAGTCATGCAGACGCTCTAGCCCCTCTGGTGTCAGCCGACCAGGGAGCAGTAAGACGGTCAATCACTACAGATATTCTAGAAGGGCCAAGCATACAGTCCCAAGGATTGGAGATTGAACAGACCGAGCTCGGGCCAAGCGGGATGGACCCATTGGTGCAATACTTAGCAGGCGGGATGCTGCCTGAGGATAAAAAAGAAGCATGAAAAGTCACGATGAAGTCATCGAGATTCTGGCTGTCTCCGGAAGGAAAGTTGTACCGACGATCTTTCTCCGGTCCATACCTATTGTGCGTCCACCCAGGAAAGAATGATCAGCTCCTTTACGAAATCCACGAGGGGAGTTGCGGGGCTCATACAGGGGGGAGGTCAATGGCTCAACGAGCAATCACCCAAGGATATTGGTGGCCTCGCATGCAGGAGGACTCCAGGGCCTATGCAAGGAGCTGCGAGCAGTGCCAAAAGTTCTCTAACATCCCTAGACAGCCGGCAATGGGATTAAATCCGTTAACCAGCCCATGGCCATTCGCCTAATGGGGTTTAGATTTGGTTGGCCCGTTACCAAGGGCAACCGGGGATAGGAGGTTTTTGGTCACAGCGATTGATTATTTTACAAAGTGGATCGAGGCAAAGCCACTAACCAAGATCACAGACTCAGAAACAAGAAAGTTCGTATGGGAGTTTATCATCACAAGGTATGGTATTCCGTATGCACTGATCACTGATAATAGGACACAATTTGATAGTAGAGTGTTTCGAGATTTCTGCTCGGGGTATGGAATAAAAAACAAGTACTCCACTCCAGCCTATCCGCAGGGGAACGGTCAGGCCGAGGCCTCTAACAAAATCATCCTCGATGGGTTAAAGAAACGCCTGGAGCAGGCAAAAGGGAGATGGGTTGAAGAGCTTCCAAGCGTATTGTGGACCCAGAGAACAACTCCAAGAAGATCGACGGGGCAGACGCCATTTGCTCTCGCATTTGGCGTGGAGGCTGTCATCCCGCTCGAAATTGGGATCCTTACGATTAGGACGACTGCCTTCGAAATGGGTGAAAATGATGAGGCTCTAGCTCTGCAACTAGACCTCAGTGAAGAAAAAAGGGAATTGACCGCTTTGAAATTATCTTCTTACCAGCGACAGATTGTGAATATGCATGGAAAGCACGTGCGCAAGAGAAGCTTCCTTCCAGGGGATTTGGTGCTCCGAAAAGTCCTTCTCAATACCAAAAATCCCCAGGATGCGAAGCTGGGGGCGAATTGGGAGGGCCCTTACAAAATCAATGCAGTCATCGGGCACGACGCATATAAGATTGAAGACTTGGATGGCAAGCTAATCCAAAGGCCATGGAACGCAACGAACTTGAGGAAATTCTTTATTTAGAATTTCCTGCTGACTTATGCTGTAATGAATGAGGGAAGCCTATATGAGCCTCTCCCTGTTCCTGATATGAAAAATGAATAAATCAAGTCAGCAAATTTTCCTCGCAACATGCTTTTAAAAAAAAAACCAAGTGTTTTCCTCCAATGAGGTTTGGGTTGTCAGATCGACCAAACGGTCGCGGACCTAAAAAAGTCCTGGAGACTTCCCGATAAAAGGGTTTGCTAAAAAACCAAGTGTTTTCCTCCAATGAGGTTTGGGTTGTCAGATCGACCAAACGGTCGCGGACCTAAAAAAGTCCTGGAGACTTCCCGATAAAAGGGTTTGCTAAAAATCCAAATGTCTCCCATTATGGGATAAAAGGAAAGCAAAAGTCAGCATTAAACTCAAAGTACGTGAAGTGAGAGTAACGTGAGCAAAAGTTATGATACAAATTTAAAAGCACGTAGACAACAAAAAAGAAAAACAAGAATTACAGTGCCGATCATAAACGACGAAGAAAGAAAATAGAACTAAGGTCGTGGGGAGGACGCCACGTCGGAAAGCGATTGCCCGCCATTAACTATTTTGTCGTGTTCGGCCTTTTTTCCGTCAGACACCCATGTTACACCATCAATCACAGCAGATTCATCTTCCTCCACAACGACTGGGAGACCAGCAGTGTCATTTGCCAGTGTCGCTTGAACTTCGGCAAGGACAGGAGAGGGTTCGGCCGATCAAGGAAAGTAGATCTGGAGAATGTCCGGCTGGGGAGCAGTGGGACTGGGAAACTTGATCTTGTCCTGGGCCCACAAAGGGGAGTCCCTTGGAATTTCCATCTCCATAAGCAGGTCACCTCGGCCCCTCAAGTAAGCCTCGTTACCTTGCTCCAGTAGGTACCCGTAATACTCCCCATAGGCCTCATCATTAGCCTTTTCAGTGGCGAGGTCGGCTTCCTTCTTCTCTCTTGCGGAAACAGAGGAAATGGTATCCTTAAGGTCGGTCTCGAGTTTGTAGGCCTTAGCAGTAGAGTCAACCAGATCGGCCTTAAGCCCCGAGATCTCAGCCTTGGAATCTTTGAATTCGGCCTTAAGCTGAGCATATTGGGATTTCAGCTTGTCATGGGCTTTGATCAAATCGACATGATCGGCCTTGTCCTTTACAGTTCTGGCGTCCAGCACATTCTGGGCTTGGGAAGCCTTCAAAAAAGAACGAAAGAAAGAAACTTTAAAAAAAAAAAAAAATGACACTTTGGTACGAACCTGCATCATGAACTTTCCTATGTAATCATGCAGCTCGGCCTCAGTGGTCTCGTCCCACCTATTGATGTCAGCAGGCACCGAAGCCACAGCGCAAAGAGAAAGGCCAACTCCGCGATCTGCCCCAGAACTGTCCCTTGTCAGTGGCTGGCCGTTAAGTGTTGGAGTAAAGGTCAAGATGTCCTCAGCCGCTGGACGCAATGGTTAGGCCGATCCCCGAATGTCCCGTCTGTTCGCCGTCATCTTCTTTCTGGGCCTATTTTCTCGAGGCTCTTCCGAAAGTAACCTTTTTCCTGGACGTTGGGGAGCAGGAGGAGGGTTCGGCGGTGGCACAGATTTCTGACGGGATGAAGATCCGCCACTTTCCCGATGGGAGGAGCTGAACAGATTGGGAAGACTGCGTTTGGCCATCAGTTCGGCTACTTCCTCGTGGGACTCTCCGTTTAAGAAACAGAAGGCGAAGTAAGCAAAAAAAAAATATAGGGCAAGAATAACAGAGTCGGATAAACTAAAATCCCACAGAAGGAATGACGTGGAAGTGCCCGAACATCAAACAGACGTACAAGATTCATGGAGGATCTCCAGATCAAACCCCGTTAACATTTCAGAAGATATATTCACGTCTTCCATCCAGCCATCGAAGATAGATGGCGTAGGCAACTCCCCGAGGGTAGCTTCCGAACCGTCAGAGGAGGAGCTTACACCAACAGGGGGATCGGCGGAGGGAATTTGGTTGATTAAGCCATCAGTGGGCTTAAACCTACGGAAAAATGCAACAACCCTTTCCAAGGAAGTGTCTGGAGGAAGATGAGTGTTCGGGGCAACGGATGGGGAGTACCCTAGCACATATGGAGCAGCACGACCAAAAGGGTGGACTCCGGGGGGACCAAGATGCTCTATTAGGCGATTTATGGCCGAGCATTCCCCTCGTTCTCTTCTCTCTCTGTTGGATGGAAACGGAGTCAGGACACCGGAATTACGCCAAATTGAGATTCCACTATGGTCAACACCAGGGCCGAACTCCCAACCTGGTCCACCGATCAGAAAAAATTCGCCTTCGTCATGTTTTGACGAAGAGGGCAAGCAATGAATTAAGGATCGACATCCTTCCCTAGGGAATAGGGGGTACTTGTTTTGTTGACCACACTTCTTGGGGAAGAAACAGCTCTCTAGATCCTTTGGTTTGATGCCGAACTTGTAAAATCTATTGAGGATATCCACACCGTTAATAATTCGGTAGAAGTTAGAGTTGAGTTGGTGGGGGCAAGGCCGAAGATCTCTAGACATTCCTTAAAGAACTCAGATAGAGGGAATCTGAGTCCTCCTTCAACGACTGCTACCATTGGGAATTTGGCTCGGCCCGCAGTGGGATCGGCCTCAGAGGCCACACTCAGCTCAGACTCTAGCGAAATGCCGAACCTTTGACCCAATGCGTGAAGTTCCCTGGAGTCACGAGAAATCCTCTTGTACTTTCCCATAAACAAGGCTTGGGTGGTTTTGAATCTTGAAAAGCTGATCGATAATAGGAATCGACACGAATAAAACAACTTGATCAAAGAAACTCACCACACAGGAGGATCGGCTGCAGAAAAACTTCAGACGCTCGGTTCGGCAGCTTCCTTGGAGATCGGCGCGAGAGCTTCTGTTTCACAAATAGTGATACTAATGGGTCACGGGGAGATATTTATACTAGGGGATAGAGCCTTCTCTGATTGGACAGAGCAGCGGCGGACGTTGGACATTGGACCAATGACCAATCTCCACGTGCCATTGCAGCTGAGCCACAGTGACTAAAGTTGCAACCGGACAAGTCCAGTACCAACTTGGGGGCAATTGTGGTACCAAAAGTCAACCATTGCAGCTGGCCATGTGAATGCATTGGGGGGGGGGGGCAATGAAGACTACCATATATGGAAGAATGGGCCTTACCCCATAAAGAGAGAAAAGAAAACCAAGCGTGATTGTAGGGGATCAATCCCGGATTCATAGGCGTAGACCTCCTTCTCTCTCCCTATAAATACAAGGGACTGACCTTGAAATAAGGGGACCGGCAATTAAGAAGAGAGTGATAGATTCTTGAGTGCTTATTTGGGCAGATCCACAGGTTGTTCTTGAACAGAGTGTTCGGCCCATTTAGGTACATTTAAGTGACACCACAAGGATAATCCTAAGTAACATTATTTTGTTAAGGTATACAAAATTTTTGTAAGTGTATTTATAGAAAATAATAAATCATGAAATTTTAATTTAGATTGTAAAATAAATATTTTATATAATCAAGATTATAGTGAAGAATGGACTAAAGATAAAAAACTTTGACTTTTTGAAGGATTCGACGAAGAAAAACCTAGAGATATAATAAGATTGGACTAGATCCTAAGGGTTTCATTTTAGGCCGAGCTAGACTTAAAGTAGGCGACCGGAAAAAAGCCAAAATTGCACCGAACAATTGCAAAAGCAAGGCAGCAATTGTCTTTTCTAGTTCTAATTGGACCAGAAAACAAAAACCAAATGGGACTTATTTATTTTAAATACGACACAATGTCTAACACATGTTACCCACGATTTCGAAAATTGAAAAGTAGACGCCGTGTATATATATGTTACAGGAAATCTCTAGTAGCTATACACATACATGTGTACATATATATACATATATACATGTGTACATATATATACATGTGTACATATATATACATATATACATGTGTATACATATATATATATATACACATATGTTTAAGGATCCCGCACTTATCTTTTTGTGTGGAATCTCACTACTAGTTGTCCAATTAAATGGATGTCCATATCAATTTTTTTTCTTCAAAAGAGATTAATTCATTCAAAAGAAGTAATTTCCTCTTTGTCTCTCTCTCCTTGATTTTTCCTTCGCCGATTCCCTATATCTCTGTGTCAAAAAATTCCTCCCTCTCAACTCAAAATCCATTCTTTCTCTTCTCTCTGATCGATGATTCTCCATCAAGCACCTAGAAAATCGACACTTCTCAATGAAGCTCTGGTGGGTAATTGCCGTGCGACAAAATGAGGGGGATTAAGGTAATAGGATAACCTCCTGTCTTCTTTTCTTATGACATAAATCGAGTCTTCCTTCCTAAATTATACCTTTCCCAACATGCACATTCCTCTCCCACCTGTCAATGAGAAGAAGACAAAGATAACCCCAACTTGTTCACATGCTTGGAATGATATGCCCAAGTTGATGAGTAGTGTTCTGCGAGTTTCACATCAGAAGTGTAAGTGCTCGGTGAAAATAGAACAAACATATGCAAATGCTACTCTTTATTAAGCAACTTTCATATAAATCTTGTAGAAGTTAGACAGTTCTGTTAAGTCTTTCGTTAAACTTAACAGATAGCTGAGTTAGCACAGTCAGTTAATATTTTGACATTTATTATGATAAGTCTTGTAAGTTGGTTAGCTTAGTACATAAGCTTTTGTTTCCCTTTGTATTAGCAGAATATATGAATAAAATTGAAGAACTCTTTCTTTCCGAAGTTCTTTCTTCTTGCCATTTTCTCATCTGTAAGGTTGAAGTTGAACGAAGCTAACATTTGGTATTAGAGTTCTAGAAAATACAATACATACACATGTATTAGTGTACTCAACGGAATACATGTTGAAGCGCAGATTACGGATTGAATGGTTTTGTTCCACGTATTACAAGATGGATCATGGACTCCTTCACAGCACAAACACACCAACGATAATGATGTCACAAATATGCTTGGCTCGGGATCGCTAGTAGAGTCCTTCCTTTCCACACCCTAATTACTTACCTCAATCACACAAGTGGAATATCGAATAATTGAGAGAGAGTTTCACGAGTGATTTTTTGGTGTATTAAATACAAGTGACTCACCCTTGTATTTATAAGCATCTAAGTGATAATAACTAAAGTCTTCTAAACTGATTAGGTGTTGTTTTATCACCTTAAGATAATATCTAAAATTAAATCAAACACTCAATTTGATGTATCTTATATATTATCTATTAGTGGACGTATATCCACAAGGTAACCGTCATTCTAATACATGAGGGTTCTCTTATTGTTTTGTAATGTGAAAGAGACATTCCACGATTGGAAGCAAACTCCTCTAACACTTTTATTGAACAAACTTGGCCAGGTTCTCCACTCGTCCTTTTCTTCTACGTTATGTAACTTAACTATGGAGAGGAATACTACTTGGTTTATATTACTTGCCTTTGTTCACTTTCCTTAAATACAACCAAAATTCAAGCATGTTTCTTGTAACTCTTTTTTTTTTGTAAGGGTTTCATGTAACTCTTACAACCCTATGTAAACTTGCACAAAACATGTCACCCTTACTTATGGTGTTATAAAAACATTAGTACAATTTTGCTTCACCCGAATTCCCTTTAGTTATACTACAAAATCTCCATTATCTCTGAAAGATTCCTGGAGATTTCATCTATCTTCCCCAAATCTTCAGTGTCAATAATAATTTCTACTTTGTTATTATTAGCTCATTAGAAAAGCTAGTCTACGCTAGCGTGCTCTCTAAAGCCTTGGTAACTTCCATAAAATTCTAGAGATACTTCCATCAAATTCTAGAGATACTTAATCCCTCATTCATCATCACAATTTATCATTATCAAATTTACTAAGTAAATTCCCTAAATGTTTAATCTATTCACCAAATAGCTATAGACTATTCACATTTAGTTCTAAAACACCCATCCTTCACTATTATATCCTAAGTATTTAAAGAAAATTTATCATATTGACATTTTAAGTAAACACCCAATGCTTACATTTCTTACTAAGAATTTCCTATTCAACACCATCAGTTTCCATTTGCTTACTATTCAGCATTATCAAATAACGTTATCAGTATCTCACCAAACATCTAGTACCTTCCACAACTTGGAACCATTTTCTTGTTCCCAATAAAACTCTTTTCGCCTCCCCATTCTTCTCATAATGTCATTCTAGGTAGATCTTTATCCCTCTTAAGTAATTTCGTTCCTTAAATTTTACACACCGATTAACTTCCATGAGATTCTTTCCTAAAAAATGTAGATCCTATTTCTGAAGTCCCTTTTCTCATGGGCTCCAAACCACGGGATCATCTTTCAACTAGATAACTCTCAACTATAACATTTCATCATGCATTTCCATGACTTCTCAGATCACTCACAATCACACATTCATTTCTTCTATACGATTGTCCACTAGGATACTTTCCCCAAACCTACCCATTCCATCCTACAATCTCTATTTTGAGTAATGTTACAACTCGAATTAATATCTACCATACCTATTCACCAACATCCTACATACGAGTGACGTGCTCCATAAAGCCTCAAATACTTTGAAGTGATCTAATGTCCATCTCTCCTATATACCTCTTGTACCCATTATATTTTTTGTACTTGTAAGAACATAAATGTCTAAATCGCACGACACACTTGTCTAACAACTAGAAATATGACAATTATCTCCAATGGAGTTGGGGTTCTTAGAGGTCCTTGAGGTTCTAATGCAATATCTCCCCCGTATATCAACGCTAACTCCTGTAGAGGTTGTAAACTCGATTCTTGCGACTATTGTAACCCACCACCACTCTATGCATACTCAGTCTTCTTGTTACATAACATACCACACCCATAGCTCCTTTGTCCCTGAGTCTTGCACTGGTTCCTCTTATTACCTTCTTTACCACACTTGTAGCAAATCTCCTTGTGGCCTCAAACCTCTGCCATGATCATCACCCCGACCTCTTTGTCCTTGTAACTCGGTTCGCTACCTCTTTCAGTTACCTCCTCCATTGCCACTAGCTACTGGAGTTGTATGGCTCATTTGTGCTCTAACTTGTGCCTAAACTACCCGAGCCAAACTCATGACGATGTTTGCTAAGTCTTGTAGTATCACTAGTTGCCCCATTGTAGAGATAGAGATAGCTTGTACCCCTAGCATCACCTGCATCTACTATGGTGAAGTTCTCAAGGTTCCTGCATGTCAACCTAACTAATCTATATCATTCGTGTGTGTCCCACCTTAAGTTAGCATTGTCATCCTCTCCTCCCCCATGTCAGTGTTTGAATCAAGCACTAACTCTTATGCACCTGGGGTGCACCGAATAATGCACTCGCACTGAATCTGCACCCAACATTAGGTTCTCCACAAAACGTGATGATCTGGTCAACCTACGAGTATTCATCTGTGACACAACAGATAATATTACTGAATACACAATTAACTAACGAGGATTTAAGAAATAAGAAAACACTACAAGAAAATCGCTAATTACCGACGGAATATTCCGTTGGTAAATAAGAATATTTCGTCGGTAATTATTTCACCGACGGATTACCGACCACTTTTTATATGTCGGTGAAAAGCTGGTCGGTAACCATATGATTGATGAAAACAATGTTTGTCAGTCAAATACCGATCGATTTACCGATGGCTAATATTTGTCGGTAATTACCGACCGATTTGTCGGTAATTACTGACCGATTTGTCGTCGATAATAGCTTCATTTGCGCTAATAATTAATTAAATCAAAAATAAATAAAAAATATTTTTTCATCGGTAATCCGTCAGCAATTAATTAAAACGAAAATTAAAAAAATATTCTTCCATCGGTAAATAATTAAAAAGAAAATGAAAATTAAATATTTTTCAGTCGGTAAGCCGTCGGTAAATAATTAAGACGAAAATTAAAATTAAATATTATTCCGTCGGCATTTAATTACGGCAAAAATTAAAATTAAAAATTATTCCGTCGGTAATACGTCGAAAATTAATTATCTGAAAAATTAAAATTAATTATGTCATCGGTAATCCGTCGGTAATTCCAATAATTAATTTCAAAAAAAAATTATAAAAAAAATTATAAACCTTGTAAATTACATAAAAAACACAATATTATCTCAAAATTCTCAATAAGTCTAAATATTCAAATATATCGAAATTAATATATAATACAGTATACAAACACAATTGTGTCTTAAAAAAAAACTACAAATCGCCTAAAGGATGCTCTGGTGGCAATGGAGGGAGATCCTGTCCAGTCTGACCGAGTATTGCCCTAATCTGCGCCTGCATCTCCGCTCTCATCTGCGCCTGCATCTACGCTCTCATCTGCATCTAGGGCTGCTCCTGCTCCTGGGCCTGCTGCCTTTGCATCTGCTCCATCTGCTACTCCATCTCCACTCGTAGCTGTCCTATCTGCTAATGAAGCAACTGCTTATAGTGCAAGTCGGATGTCGGAGTCCGAGAGCATGACGAGGAGCTAGTTGATGGATAGAATGCATAGTCTCATATGTCTCCTACGAGCAATCAAAAAATATTTATAATTATAAAAAAAAATGTCGATATAACTAACAAATTCATACATATATAACTATATCAACAAAAAACCTCTTTGATCTACGGAAAAACGGACAGAGTTTCCCCATAAATCAAATAAAACTCACCTGCAAACAAGCCCAACATAATGGTGCTCAGCACCCAGCCACACATACATCACATATAACTCCATTTATGTGCCTCAGGCACCTAATCCAATTGGCTCACTTAAATGTGGCTCCATCATCTAGATTACGCACTACAGAATTCAAAAATCCTAAACTTACATTGATTTGTCGAGCCTTCTCGTCGACGAAAGTCTGGCGGTCGTGACCCCTACTATGTGCATGTCGGAACAACTCTATTGGGGTAAGATCTTGTCCTGTGACGCCTCGGTCCGGGCACGCCATGGGTGCCCTCCGGCACCGTCCTAGGCCACTAGTGCGATCATCCGGCGAATCGGAAATCCGGCGGTATCTCCCCGTATATCTGAGAGTCCCCGCCTGCATCAGAAAACGCGCAGCAATAAATATACAATCCATCACACTAGCAACCTAGCCAGGCCTCAGGCCTCAATCACATGCAATCCTGATCCTAGGGGCCTCAGGCCATCCACTACCAGCATGCACAAACTGATAGTAATAATCAAATCAACCAATTCAGAATATCATATAACCATAAAAACAACTCCGCATACATCATGCATGCACCCTCTGGTGCCAAATGGTTATAAGAATATCATGAATAAACATCAATACATCATATACAAAATACGTGCTTAGAGTATCTCTCTAGCACCCACATCCTACCCAGGGCTATCCATGTCACATCCCGCTCTCACTGATCCGCTCCACTAGTACCTGTACCTGTACCAGTATCACCTGAGGGGAGGAATGAAAGTAGAGGGTGAGCAAGAAGCTCAGTAGGGTTTAGAGTATGTAGAGTATAATGGCTGAATCCAAAACAGTAGGTTATGCAACAATATGAAAGCTACCACATGCACGTATACTCAACAATCACATAAAACATCAATCCGGGCAATCCCCTCATGAGCAAACCTCATCGATACCTTGGCTCATTCCATGTAATATCGAACGTGAGCAAACTCACCAAATCCACTCACCAATATCATGGTCGCTAACCATGACTATTGAATAGGAGCAAGCTCCCCAACAACAAACGCTCTTGGATTACCCGATTGCGTGATCCTATCACGCCCGCACCACTCCAGGAAAGGTCCCTCATAAACCATACCTCTAGTGCGCTTGGAGTTCACTTGACTCAGTGGTAACTCTCTTCACCTCGTCATCCCTCCAAGTAGCTTTCAAGAATCCTAAGGAGTCCCGAGTCCATACCCGGTCCCCAATGCAACTCTAATGCATTAATGCCATGACATGCCGAAAAGATATATATATATGAACAACCTACATATATATATATACATAACTACCATGATGCATGAACGGAAAATCATATCGTGCCCATAGGTGATGAAACACATATATTCGGGTCATGCAATCAACCAACATTAACTCATAGAAGGCTCGTTTCCCCTTAGAAGCAATTAAGGCGGAAACACAACAAAACGACCAATGAAGAATCAAAACGCTCTTTAGAATATCAAGAATAAACGACAGAAAAAAGGTTGGAAATCCCCTACCCGTGTCGAGTAAATTACCACAATTTCCCAAATTCCGTTCCTAGGGTTCCGGTTTGCCCAAACCTACAATGTGGCATAACCGAACCCTCACAAGCATCAATATATCAACCACAACTCATATAAACATCAATTAAAATCAATAAATTCGAAATCACTTACTTCTTTCTCTAGAAATTTCTTCCAAAATCCTCCAACTCACTCCAAGCTCAACTCAACTCCAAAACACAAACCAATCTACATAAACATCCAAAATCAACCTATAAACAACATATCTAAAGCATAGCACCCAACTCTTCAAGAATCTAGCAAATCTAGAAAAACCTAAAATTTCCAAAAACTAAGAAAAACTTACCAAATCACTTGAATCAACCTTGAATCTTCCTTGCTTAGCTTCAAGGATCATCAATCCACAATCTCCAAGTCAATCTCTTGCCAAAATCTTCTTCTCTCTCTTCTTCGCTCTCTCTCTTTCTCTCTCTAGTCGGGCTCCCAAAGTTGGAATGCCCAGAAATGTCTAATTCTGTTCTTTAAAAACTGATTTCCCTATAGCCGTCCGGACGCCCTAGGTATCCGTCCGGACGGATACCCTTCTCAAAACTCACTGCCTTGGATCTAGGCATATCCGTTCGGACGGCTAATTTATCCGTCCGGATGGATCACTGTTCACAGAACTTTCTGCCCTCACTCTAGGCTTATCTGTCCGGACGGATTACTGTTCACAGAATCTAGTTTTTCCTCAAATTCATTTTCCGGCTCGGTCTAAGCTTTTATTTGATATATTATAGGCCCAAAACGGACATGTATACTAAAAGTTATGACCCATTTACCGAACCAAGCTCAAAACTATTTTTCCATGATTCCTTAACTTCACGGATCATCCGTATTTCGACTCAAAACTAAAAATTTTGGGTCGGGGTTTCACATGTCCCATTCAGATCGCTATGAAAAAACATGAAATACGTTAGTATAAAATTAATAATATCATTCTAAATGCAAGTATGAAGTAAATGTATAATTTCATACCATTCTCTCCGCATGCTCTGAAAAAGTGATCGACCCTCCAGTGTGAGTGGCGGCATAGGATCGGTTGGCAGCGTTTTGCCTAGCTCGCTGCTTGAAACGCTCATTGGCCCAATTAGTATCCCATTTCCTCCATGTCTCCTCCGGAACAAACTTCGCTCGTTTTCCCTGTTTCCTCATGTCATAGAGCATATATGAATACCTCTCTATTGCCTTATGCTCCCTAGCAATATGTACCAACTCCTTCATCGCCTCTTCCCATGCAAAATATTTCTAACATATACAAAATTAAAGAGTTAGCTAAATCAAGATATGAAATCTGTCGAACAAACAAGTAATACGAAAAATACTCTTACCCGGAACTCATCAAAGTAAAACTCCTTTGTGTCATTAGTGACTGCCCCCCATGTCGACCCATCCATGTCAATTCTCTCCTCGAATATCCTCTGAATCCTATGTGAACAGATCCCAGAAGAAAGCAACTTACGAAAAAAAATCATATGGTCAATACATGAAGAATATATGTAAATGTTTGAATGAATAATAAATTACAAATACTTACTGGCCACCACGTGCCGTAATATGAGGGATGTCTACAGTCGATGATGTACTCCCGATATGTGGACTCTCAGCAATACCATCAACGGGGGCTGAAGAACTATCGATCGGCTGCGCCATCGACGTCGGGGTAGGAGGTGATGATGGGGTCGGGGATCGACCATCACCTCTACCACCACAAGATGTTGACAATCTGCCCACCCCTCCTCGGTGTATAGAATGTCTTCCTACACCTCTCGTCATCTATAAAAAAAATAAACATATGCTCACAGTATATGTAAACCCTATTTGAGGATCACTAAAGGAAAATCACATTCAAATTAAGTACCTAATAAATATTACTAAGTATTGTCGGAAATATAATCAGGAAATTCAGTATCTCATCATCGTCTTCTTCAGCCGAGCCTGAATCGAGTTCGGCATCATCCTCATCGTCATCCTCATCGAGGTCTATCATAGAACCGTTTGGATCATTTAGAGGACGCGGGTGCACATTCTCACTAACACATGACGGGTGCATCTTTGCCTCCTCTTAAAATGCTTGTGATGCCACATTTCTACAATTCTCTGTTGATTTAGGCATATCCACAATCGGCATAGCCTTTATTTTACAAACTGCCAACCAGTCACCTCTATCTCACCTTAAGGTCGGATATGGTACAAAATAAACTTGTTGGCCTGCGAGGCTAGAACGAGCGGTTCATATGTATTGAAACGTCGTCTCTAATTTACCTCCACAAGATTACATTTATGATGAACCTTTGTTCCAACATTAGGCGTTGGATCGAACCATTCACACTTGAACAAGAACGTTCTTTTGATAGGTAGCCTAGGGTACTCCAAAATGAGTATTTCATTAAACGTACCATAGTAGTCACTTGACGTCTCAGTATAATTCGAACCCTTAATACAAACCCCACTATTGACTGTCGCTTTTTGTGAGCCATGAAGAGTCGTGTGAAAGTTGAAGCCATTTACAAAATAAACTGGAACAGACTACGTGTTTCTTAAAGGCCACATAGCGAGATCCTTGATGAATTGGTTGCAAATGTCATTTATCGAATTTAGTGCCTACACAATAATGAAACGTAGCCTCATCAACCGCAGCCTCATCCATAACTCCCGATCCGCGTACATATTCTACAAAAATGCTTCATTTCCCGAAAAAATAAACAAAGTTAGTTTAACCTCCAAAGAAAGATTTAATAGCATTCTAATTAAAATACACTTGCTTACGTGACATATGGTTGAATTTCTTGACAATTTAGAAGTATGCATGTTTGAGCCGCAAATATTTCTCGTTCTTCGAGGAGCCTAATCCTCCCTCTACCATAAGCTCGACCGGGATGGGTAAATATAGATAAATTCCCCTCCATTGTATCCACATCACCTCCATCATCATTCTGAGGCACTTTTCTGTGTCATGTGTTCACATGTGGCTCAAAGTAAAACGAACAAAATTTAGAGGTTTCTTCAACTATGTATGCATTGCATATCGATTCTTCAACCCTAGCTTTGTTCTTTATGTTCTTCTTCAAGTGTCCAAGGTACCTCTCAAATGGATACATCCATCGATATTGCACTGGGCCTGCAACTCTTGCCTCATAAGGCAAATGAACCGACAGATGCTCTATCGAGTCAAAGAAAACTGGAGGAAATATTTGCTCCAACTTGCATAAAATAATTGGAATTTCTATCTCCAATCTGCTCATATCCTCCACCCTCAATGATGAACATGTCAACTCCTTAAAAAACAAGCTCAACTCTATCAATGCCTGCCAAACATTGGTCGATAGCAACTCACGAAATGCAATAGAGATCAACCGTTGCATGAACACATGACAGTCATGACTTTTCATCCCAAACATCTTATACTTTTTCACGTCTACACACCGGCCCTTATTGGAAGCATACCCATCCAGAAACTTCAGGTTTTTTACCCATTCACAAACTGTCAGCTTGCCGGTCTTATCCAAAAAGAAACAAGCCTTCGGATATTTCCAATCGTGGAATTGAATTCTAACTCCTTACGACGATAAATGATTTTCATGTCATCACGTGCCTTGGCAATATCTGTTGTTTTGCCTTCAATATTCATCACAGTGTTGAAGACATTTTCAAATACATTATTCTCAATGTGCATCACGTCAAGGTTATGCCGAATTAAGTTCGATCTCCAATAAGGTAAATCCCAAAATATACTTCGTTTCTTCCACCCACAACCAGTCCCCGCCCTCATCAGTTACTTTTTCTAAGCCAAATGCAGTTATAGGTTGATATATCAATTTGCCAGACAAGACAGAAGGAGACATTTCGGTGACAACAGTGTTCTTCCTGAACCAATTCTTGTTCCTCCTAAAAGGGTGATCGATCGGCAAGAATTTCCGGTGGTTATCAAACCATGATGTTTTACCCCATCTACGAAGAGTAAATGCTCCTGAATCTTCCATGCAATAAGGACATGCTAACTTCCCGGCAGTTGACCAACCAGACAACATGGAGTATGTTGGAAAGTCACTGATAGTCCACATTACAGTTGCTCGAAGTTGTAAATTTTGCTTCAAATCTACATCCCAGGTCTCAACACCATGATCAAATAACATACACAATTCATGGGCTAGAGGCTGAAGAAAAACATCAATCTTTTGTTTCGAATTCTTTGGTCCAGTTACAATCACCGTTAGAAACATATATTCCTCCTTCATACACATCCAGGGAGGCAAATTGTATGGAGTGAATATCACAGGCCATGATGAATACTGTTGACCTGACTGACCAAAAGGTTGAAACCCATCTGTGCACAACCCGAGTCTCACATTCCGAGTCTCACTTGCAAACAATGAAAATTCTTGATTGAAATGTTTCCAAGCCTCAGAATCTGAAGGGTGACACATCACACCATCACCTTGGTAATGCTCGTCATGCCATCTCATGTGTTCAGTAGTGGCGGAGAAGCATACAGTCTCTGGAGCCTGGGCACTAAAGGAAAATAGTACATTTTTTGGTTTGCCACCTCCTTTCTTTGCAAAGAATCTCCCCTCCTTCTGCTCTTATATCAAGGGTACTGATAGAATTTGCAACTTCTCAATTCGCTGTCCTCTCCCCAATTATCATGCACCCATTTAGGCAGCATTGTATCTTCTCCACTGGAAGCCCTAACTCTTCAACAAACTTCTTGGTGCTATAGAAGCTATCCATAAGTGTGTTCTCCTCTGGTAAAGCCTCATTAAATAACCCAGTGATCGAGTCGTAGCAATTTTCAGACAAATGGTGTTCAGACTTAATGTTCAACAACTGCGCCATAGCCGATAATTGAGACATTGTTTCACACCCTGGCCACAATGGTACCTCTGATGCCTAAAGCATATCATACAATTTCTGCGCATTTGGGTTCAAAAATTCCTCCAAATTCGATGGGTCAAAGATTGGACCAGGTGCGTCCGTCACCATTGTATGGTATGAATTAGGAATATAAGTTTCAACATTTGCCATTTCATATGAGCTTGTTTGACTATTCTCCACGGATCTGCTTGATGCTCCGATGTATGGTTCTCCATATCGGGACCATACGCAATAATCCTCCACAAACCCTTTCTTTAATAGATGGAGGTGCACTTCCTCCGGCTCCAAGTATCTACGATTGTGACACCGTACGCACGGACATCTTATCTTACTTTCGTCCATGAACCTTGGTTGGGAACAAGCATAGGCAATGAACTGCTCTACCCCCTCTGCAAATTCCCAGTTAAGCAGTCCATCGGATGGCCTAGCATACATCCACGACCTATCTATTCTTGACAGTTGAGTTCAGGCACAATGTAACCTAAAATCATATATAGACTTATTTAATGAACTCTTCTTCAAGAATGAAAAGTGTTTGGTAAGTATCAAAGGACACACATTCGTAAAATATCACATAGATTTGTAGTTCAAAGCAATGCATGATGATGATCTTATTGATCAGGAAAAATGCCATGAATCTTGTATTCATTGATATATGGAGACACACAATGACAAATTCAAATCCAACTATATATTAATTACATGTCATCGATGAAACAACAAACCATAAGAATTTGAGATTTATGCAAATAATCATTTTTATAAGGAAAGAAGTATGCATGCATTCATAGGTGTGGCTCTTTTCTCTTAGTTGAAGTTCTAACTAGCTTTCTTTCTATAGTAAATCAATTTATTTTACCAAAGTTCAAGCTTCATGAATCGCAAATCTCTCATAACAATTTGTAGTTTACAATCTCGAACATAACAAGTTTAGTTCAGTATTCTAAGAAGAGGAACTACCTATATTAAGAAGGCCTAGGAAATGATTCCATGATTATATTTAACTATATAACTACCGGGTTATCCAGAAATTAAAGGCAGCCTACCAACAGGTTTTGGGTAGAGAGAAGAATCACAGTAGTGCAGTGGCAATTCTCCAATTGTATCCTGCAAAACATTAAATGAAGTAATCCAGAAGAATGCCAGTGATTCAAAAACAAACTTGTTTAGAGTTTAGACCAATCTTAATCATTTGCAAAGCACCAAATGACTTAGAAACTCAAAATAGTCACTGTTGTACAAGTACTACCAACAAAAAATCACTGCTAATCCTTAAATTGCTCAGCTTCATACGAACAACTACCACTTGTATAGAGAAAATCTATATATTGTTGTATAATTATGTAAACCTATATCAATTTTCAGATTTTCTTTTTAAAATTTATTGACTTTTCTTTTTGTACCAGATTCACTCATAAGAACCCACTGGAAAATCCAACAACAATCTACAATAAATTAATACAAACCTTAGGGGTCCAGACCTTTGTACTTCAGCTGCTGCCTTCTCTTCTGAATTAATTGGAGAGACAAGAGAGCTCCATCAAGAGAAATCTCGACTGAAGAAATTCCAATCAGGCAAGAGCACTTCAGCAGTCAAGAGAATACCAACTATGTTATATAGATAATGCAAGCTGATAAATGGCCTAAGAACCTATCTAGGTTGTAGATTGCACCTTGATTGATAGCCTGAGGCCTAATATGGTTGTTGATGCCGTTTATGTAATGACAATGCATATATCTAAGTTAGCATCCTCCGATTTATGGGGAGGTACTATCAAATTTTTTGATGGATTGAGGTTTGACTTAGTTGTGAAATGACTAGGTTTAAATCAATTGGTTGGATTTGTAGATCTTTCCTAGTAAATCACATTGATAACATAGATCGATAGATATAGCAGTGCCTCCTGAGTTGGGGCTTTACAATTTGATATTAGAGTGAGGTTACAATAAACTAAGATCTGTGTGTGGATCCGAGATGTGAGTATTGTGTAGTAGTAAGTCTTTAGGTCACATCAAAACCTCTACAAATCTTGTATGTTTTCTTTCCCATATAAATCCTCATTAGTTATTGTGTATTGAGTATTGTATCTGTTGTGGCACAGATGTATACTCGTAAAACTACTAGACTAAATTGGGCAGTAAAGACCACTTGTCACGCCCTTCTCCCAGATATGTGTGGATGAGCACCCATGAAACCCAGAAGCGTGACCGGCAGGGAACTCCTCCGTTCCCCGAACCGGATTTGAACCCAAACTATCTAAAACACTATAAATCAACAAGCTAAGTATAATAATAGCAACCCCAAATATCGTTAATATGCAAACAGGAGTCGACAGCGGAAAATCCATGAAAATCGTAGAAACCGAATGTAAATACAAAGACACAAATATCCACGCAGCTGCCACACATCACATCTCACGCATCCCTGCGCTGATCATCCACTCCGGCTATCTCACCTGAAAAACATGAGAATAAAATGGATGAGCCACAAAACTCAGTAGGGATATAGAGAAATATCAAACATCAGCATAAACGGGAAGTAAAAACTCAAGAGGTAGGTGAGATGAACAGAAACTCAAATAGTGATACACTCCAGTATCACCAAACTCCAATAAACAGAGATAAAATAGAAAAATCCGAAGGGTATAAAAGTACATAAAGGAAACCATACAATGATACCATAATAGGGTAAAGAATCTCCGAACTCGTCATAAATATCAACAATCAATCAATATGTAGGGTAGACACTGAGTAGGCTCCACCACTACCATCCTCAAGTAAAACTCTCAAATAATTACTCAATCATAATCCAACCCAAATCCATATCAACTCAAATCCATACCAACTCAAATCCATATAACACCAGAAAATCCTCCCCTGGACCCATCCTGATCCCCGTAAGGTGTCTCCCAGTCCAGGTACTCCCCAGATTAGATAGACCCCTGTTGGGACCAGATTTGATTCAGCAGACCACTGAGGTTGTGGCAGTTATCAGACAGTGACTTCTGATGGCTCAGTCACGTCAGAAGAGTTATGCAGATCGGAGACCTCTAGAGTTTCAGGTGGGTGACCACGTATTCCTCAAGGTTAGTCCGAAGCAAGGGATACAGCGTTTTGGTAGATCAGGGAAGTTAACCCCCAGGTTTATTGGGCCATTTGAGATCTTGGAGAGAGTAGGGAGTTTGACTTATAGGTTGGCATTGCCACCACAGTTGTCTGGAGTTCATGGTGTGTTTCATGTTTCTATGTTACGGAGGTATCATCGGGATCCCTCCCATATTATTGATTGGTCGACTCCGGAGATTGGAGAAGATGCAACCTATGAGGTACGTCCGGTTCAGATTTTGGATAGTCAGATACGAAGATTGCATTCGAAGACCATGCCCTTGTTTAAGGTGTTATGGCAGCATTATGGAGTTCAGGAGGCTACCTGGGAGGTAGAGTCAGATATGCGGGAGCGCTATCCAGACTTGTTTACGACCTAGGTATTTTTTCGTATTTATACTAATTATTTTACCCTTGAGTACTTAATAATATAATTTCGAGAACGAAATTGTTTTCTAAGGGGGGAGGATGTAATATCCCGAATGAAAAATTTTTAAAAATCAAATTTAATATTTTTAATAAATACTACATATTATTAGAAAAATATTGGCGCAAGAATCACTGAAATCGAAGTTGAATTGGATTTGTTATGAATTTGAGAAGTTTAGGTAAATGAGGGGCAAAATAGTAATTTCACCCAAAAATATGTAAAAAACAAGATTTCTGGGCAAATGTTGGCAGTGGCGTGAGAAGGAGGGTGAGAGAATTTTTGTATGGGTTTTCTTCGTTTGTGGTCTGATTGAGGCGTGGAAGGTGTCGAATCGAAGCTCGTGGAGAGAGGAACAAAACCCAACCAGAATCGTCGTCATCGGACCACCACAGGCGGCGGAATCAGGCGGCGGAGTTTTGATTTTCCGGCAACTTCAAAAAGCGATCCGGGTCGATTCAGTAGGAATTTTGGAACGAGAGAGGTACCAATGGATTGTTCGTCTTAAGAGCTTTAATTTGATATATGGTTCGCCGGAAAAAGTTGCCGGAATCGTCGGCTCCGGCGACGGCAGTGTCGGTGACACTGTTCACCGGTGACCCAAGTTGACCGGCTTGACTTTTGACCCGAGTTGACTGGGTTTGACTCGAGTTGACTTTGATCGGGTTTGACCCGAGTTGACTTTGACTCAGTTTGACTTTTGGTTGACTTTTTCATATTTTGACTGTCGTGTATACATATCTGTATTTTGATGTAGGAGGTTGATTTGGTGATTTTGCATTGGGATTTCGGACGTACTACGGATTTGCGTAGTCGGCATTTCAGGTATGGATTCTACCCTATTTTCTTATTTGGGGTTCCGCGAGTTTCGTATTTGACGGAGTCATAGTTGTCTCTCGGTGTGAAATTCCCAGAGGTTGAGAATTTCTCTGTTTAAACTCTTATCCGATTTATTTCCGCAATTTCAACTGTATTATTATTTTATGATATTAGGGATTTTTTGTGCGACTGGTTGCATCCTCATGCGCCATGTCTCCTGTGGGGCCCACACTCAGTGGTGGGGCCCACGTCTTGTTTGTGAGGTTTTTGGTGAGAGTCCAGATAGGACTATACTCTAATGGTTTTCGGTGATGATGCTACGAGATTATTGATGGATGATTTGTTGTGTGTGGGACCCACATTGGGCGACCCAGCCTACTGGATGATTTGTTGATGGTTCTGATCGGGTACGTACCTGGAGACCGGATTGAGGTGAGGCACATCCTAGGGGACGCTCTTCGATGTAGGCGATGCTATCGAGTACCTGATGTAGGCTCGATCCTCATCCAATCTGGGGAGTACCTGGACTAAGAGACACTTTGCGGGGATTAGGGTGGGTCTAGGAGAGGATTTTCTGGTGTTATGTGGATTTGAGTTGGTATGGATTTGAGTTGATATGGATTTGAGTTGGATTATGATTGAGTACTGATTTGAGAGTTGTACTTGAGGATGGTAGTGGTGGAGCCTACTCGGTGTCTACTCTACAGATTGATTGATTGTTGATATTTATGACGGGTTCGGAGATTCTTTACCCTATTATGGTATCATTGTATGGTTTCCTTTATGTACTTTTATACCTTTCAGATTTTTCTACTTTATCTCTGTTTATTAGAGTTCGGTGATACTGGAGTGTATCACTATTTGAGTTTCTGTTATTCTCACCTATCTCTTGATTTTTTACTTTTCGTTTATTCTGATGTTTGATATTTCTCTATATCCCTACTGAGCTTTGTGGTTCATCCCCTTTATTCTCATGTTTTTCAGGTGAGATAGCCAGAGTGGATGATTAGCGCAAGGATGCGTGAGATGTGATGTGTGGCTGCTTGGTGGATATTTGTGTCTTTGTATTTACATTCGGTTTTTACGATTTTCATGGATTTTCCACTGTAGACTCCTGTTTGCATTTTGACGGTATTTGGGATTGCTATTATTATACATAGCTTGTTGATTTATTGTGTTTTGGATAGCTTGGGTTTAAATCCGGTTCGGGAAATGGAGGAGTTCCCTGCCGGTCACGCTTCTGGGTTTCATGGGTGCTCATCCGCACCTATCTGGGAGAGGGGCGTGACACCATTACTGTCAGGGGCAAACGATATGGACCTAGGTAGAGGCCATTGTAGAGAAGTAGATTACTGTAATATCCTGAACCCAATTTTTATAAAAATAATTTTTAAAATTAAATACTTTTAATAAATACTACAAATTTTTCAAAAAATATTGGCGCGAGAATCACCTGAATAGGAGTTATATTGAAAGAGTTATGAATTTTAGAAGTTAAAAAATTTAATTAGGATTATGCAAGGGTAAAACCGTAATTTCACAAAAATTAGGCATAAACCAGATTTTCTGGTTTCTTTTTCTTCAGCAGGTATGGATAAAGAAACTCATTGAGAAATTCGGATTTTGATCGTTTGAAGTCCGATTGAGGCGTGTGAGGTGTCGAAATGGAGATTGTAGAGAGGGGAACAAAACCCAAGTGGAATCGTTGTCATCAGAGCACCACAGGCGATGAAATCAGGCAGAGAAAGTTACGGTTTTGGGTGACAATCGAGCTCGATTCCGGAGGAGTCTTGGAACGAGACAGGTATCATTGGATTGCATTTTCTGAGAGCTTTATTTTAATGGATGGTATGACCGATAACGTCGCCGGAATCGACTATTCCGATGACGGTAAGGTTGACTCGGGTTTGATCGAGTTGACTTGGTTTGACCGAGTTGACTCTGATTTGACTGGTTTGACCCGATTTGACCACTTTGACCTGTTTTGACTAGTTTGACCAAGTTGACTATTTAGGTTGACTTTTCTGTATTTTAACTATGTCGTATATACATATCTGTATTTCGATACACGAGATTGATTTAGGCTTTTGTGTACGAATTCATATAGCTAAGGCAGTATTATAGAGTCGGTGTTAGTCGGCATTTCAGGTAGGGATTCTGCCCTATTTCTTATTTGGGATTTCGGGAGTTTCGTATCCGACTGGCTCCTATTTGTCTGTTTGTGAGAAATTTTCGAGGTTGGAAATTTCTCAGTTACACTCTTATCTGATTTATTTCTGCAATTGCAACTGTTTTATTATTTCATGCTATTATTGATTGTGTTTGCACGACTGGCTGCACCCTTGTGCGCCGTCATGTCTCCTATGGGGCCCACACTCAGAGGTGGGGCCTACTTATTGTTTGTGTGGTCTTTTTGAGAGTCCGAATAGGACTGTACTCTGGTGATTTTCGGTGATGATGCTACGAGATTATTGATGGAGATTAGTAGTGTGTGGGACCCACATCGGGTGACCCGGCCTACTAGATGATTTATTGATGGTTCTGATCCTGTACATACCTGAAGATCGGATTGAGGTAGGTTACATCCTAGGGGACGCTCCTCGATATAGGCGATGCTATTGAGTACCTTATATAGGCTCGATCCTCATCCAATTTGGGGTGTACCTGGACTGGGAGACACCATGCCGAGTCATGGTAGTTCAGGGGAGGATTTACTAATGTTATATGGATTTGAGTTGGATTATGATTGAGTATTGATATGAGAGTTTTACTTGAGAATAGTAGTGGTGGAACCTACTTGGTGTCTACCCTACAGATGGATGATTTTGATAATGTTTATGATAGGATTCATAGGTCCTCATCCGCACCTATATGGGAGAGGAGCGTGAGAGTTTGGTATCAGAAGGAGGTTATTTTGCTTTTGTGATGTTTATTTAACTTTTGTAAGGTTTATTTAGTTTTGGGAGGTTGTGCATTTTATTTAGTTTTTCCCCAGCTACACATCACGCGCTTCTCGGCTGATCTGGTGAGTTATTCCCTCTTTTACATTTGATATATTCGATTTATGTAGTTGTACGTTTACATTTCAGATATGGTAGACACACGTAGTACACGCGTTCGGGGTGGGCGTGCTACCGGCGGACGTGGACGGGGTAGAGGTGAGCTTTCGGACACTGTTGACGAGGTCGAGTTTTCGATACCTGAGGATGTTCGGGTCGTGCGAGGTCACGGTCGCATTGCTTAGGATCCTGTGGTAGAACAGGTGAAGACACCGACTCAGGCGGTACCCATGGGAGTGGGGACTACGACAGAGACCTTACAACAGCAGTACAGAGACATGACTGGTATGATACAGACTATTGGTCAGGCGGTAGCTGCTTTAGCTTCACAGATTGCACCGCAGACTGCTATTGGTACTCAGGAGCATATTGGTTCAGCAGCCACACTAGCTTTAGGTTGTGCACCAGCTCAGTTATCGATTGTCATTTCGTCAGGAGAACGTCAGATAGTTCCAGTACAGACAGCACCACTAGTAGTGGACCCTTCCATCACTGAGTTAGCTCAGTTGAGGAAGAAGAGACCTCCAGTGTATCTAGGAGTGATAGATCCTAAGGCAGCCGAGGATTGGTTGCGACAGCTGAGGAGACAGATGGTTACGCTCAGGATACCTGTTGATAGGAGAGCTCTGTTGGCTTCGACATTTTTAGAGGATGATGCTTATGTCTAATGGTAGAGTATGACTATTGGTAGAGAGAGTATGAAGATGCCATGGTTGGGGTTTGAGACTTTGTTTCTCGCACAGTATGTTAATAGGCCATTCCCGTTGCGAAGGCCAAGGAGTTTCTAGAGTTGATTCAGGGTAGGGATGTAACGGTGTCACAGTATCAGGCACTGTTTGACGAGCTTGGTGCATTTCAAAGCGTTTAGCAAGGATGATGGTTCGCACTTGCCAGGAGTGCATTGATAGGGCACTTGATAAAGAGAGGAGCATGGTTGATTCGCAGGATTATTGGGAGCTTCATAAGAGGAAGTATGAGGATACTTTTTCTGCCTCAGGGAGCAATAGTAGACAGAGGACTGAGGGTCAGAGATAGAGACCCAAAAAGGATCAGGGGCAGAGATTCTAGGACAGAAGGCAAGATCGTTCAAGTCAGCATCAGAGTTCTCAGAGACAGGGACAGTAAGGTCCGCAATAGGGATAGGGGTCCATATCAAGACTTTATTGTTATGCATATGGTCATACTGGGCACATGAGATCGGATTGTCCCAGGAGGGATGACCCATTGTGTTTCTATTGTGGACTACCAGGACATATCTGGAGGGATTGCTCGAGGAGACATGCAGCACCATCAAGTAGAGGGCAGGGAGCCCTAGTATCAACAGTACCAGCATCTAGAGCTCCAGCAAGTTGAGGTGCCAGACCTCCAGCACCACCAATAAGACAGCAACAGCAGCAGTAGAGGCAGGTCCAAAGAGCTAGAGTTTTTGCAGAAGCCACCCGAGCTAGCACCAGATCGTGATTTCATTGGAGGTAGAGTTTTACTTTTCAGTTCTTAGTCTCTTGTTTTATTTGATATCGGTGCTACACATTAATTTATTTCTACATCTTTTGTTGAGGCAGTTAGAGATTTCGGATTTGGATAGAAGATTAGTAGTGGATTCTCCATTGGGGTCAGGTACCGTGGTGAGAGGCATCTGTAGAGGTTGTATCTTTCGATTTGCTGGTCATGAGTTCCGAGCAGACTTATATGTCATGGAGTTCACTGACTATGATGTGATACTTGGATTGGACTGGCTGACCGACTATGATGCCGTGATAGATTTTACAGAGCATAGGGTGACACTGACATCACCATCTAGGCGAGTTAGTTTTTGTGGGTCGCGGGTTATTACGTGTTCACACTTTCTCAACAACCCATGATATGTTGGGATGATGTCCTAAAAACATACCATGTAAAGAAAATTCTGAAATTCAAGAATAAACATTTTATGATTGCATTTGTGTTTTAAATGTTTTATTTTAAATATTTCTGATGACGTCAAAAAGGTGTCACTACCGAGAAGACGATCAGTTGGTCAGACCTGCAGTCAAGCACTGATGAAGATCCTTCCAAGAAGCCAATCAGCCGAGCAGGGCAGTCTTGGCTGACCAAGTAAGCAGTCTGGCAGCTTATCAGCCAGGTAGGGCAGTCCAGGTTGATCAGCTAAGTAGTCTTAGAGCTGAGCACAATAAACAAAGTTGAGCTAAAGACCGCACCAGAGGGAGTCCTCTGGCGTTGGCGCTCCGACGCTCAAGTCAGTTTGCATTTTACCGGACAAGCTCCTCGGACTAGAGCTCTTTCTTAGCCAAAGTTCAAATTGTGATTCAGTTGGATAATACCTGACTTGTTGAGCTTTATATAGGATTAAGGATCACTGTTTGAAGTGGGTCTTCCAATTATGATTGTGGACCGCATCCAGCTGTTTTTCACCTTGGTAGGTCCAGCAGGTGACACACTTACCGAGGAGACTGCCTGGTAAGCTTAAATAGTCTTTGGGCCACCTATGACGTGGCGGAGCACCATTGGTGGGGGTATTTTTGTAATATCAGGTGCCCCCAAC
Organism: Euonymus europaeus; assembly: GCA_963580455.1. NCBI lineage: Eukaryota > Viridiplantae > Streptophyta > Magnoliopsida > Celastrales > Celastraceae > Euonymus > Euonymus europaeus. The sequence continues at coordinate 13,838,846 of OY756965.1, forward strand.
TCCCTTATCGAGGCGCCGTTTTGCGCAGATCGATGAGGGGAGTATTTATGCCATTTCATTAATGAGGAGATGACAGCCCAGACCCTTAGATCAACGGTCCACGTCTGCGCGGCTCATTGGCCATCTGTTTTTTGGCCGTTGATCTAGGGTTGGTCTTCTACTATAAAAAGGCTTAAGAGCCTGGTCATTCCACACGTTTCCTAAAATTTGAGAGCAATTACCGAGCAGTAGTACATACCGAGCAAGAGTCAATCCTCAAATTTCTAACCTACCGAGCATTCCTCTAGGTAAGCCATGTCTTCCTCTAGTTCCAGCACTTGTTCTATATCCGGCCTTTCAACTTCTTCTTCATATAGTGACCGAGCAACTACCTCTACCGATGAGGTAGTTATCACCCAAACCAATCCTCCTTTAATAAAACGAAATTTTGTAGGGTCTTCCTCGGTAGAGTATCCTGTAGAGTATGCCCCCCATGACCTACCTCCTCCTAATGAGAGGGGTGGAGGTACCGATGCCAGCATCCCTAAACCGACCTACCTCACTTGTGATCAGTCCAACAGTTATATTGACGAAGTGGTGGCCAAGTGTGGCCTTCCCTTCCCTTACCGACGTGTGGGTAAGGGTGAGTCTCCTTTTCACCCTAGGCGAGGTGAATTTGCTATCTCTCTTCGGTCACTCCAAGCTGGTGCTAGGATACCATTCCCACCAGCCATCACCAGTCTTCTTCGTCGGTTCAATCTCTTTCCAGCCATTCTGGCACCTAACTCTTGGCACTTTCTGGCCAACATACTTTGCCTATCCCATAAACATCATCTCGGTATATCTTCCTCGGTCATCCAACACTTTTTCCTCTTGTGCCGTCTTCCAAACTCGCCTGGCCTCTTTTATTTGAAAATCAAGCCAGGACTCAAGTCTCCCTTGTACAACCAGTCCATCAAGAGATGGAAGAATTCATATATTTTTTTACGAGTTCCTCTCCTTGAAGGAGAGGAACTTCCTTTCCGTACCACCTGGTCGGTACCATTTACCGATCAGTTCAACCGTCCTCCGCCTTTGAAGGGCGAGGAACTAAAATTATTCGAAGCCTGGAAGGAACTCTTTGTTGTTGGGGCTGATACCGACATGAAGTTCAGTCTACAGGACTTCTTAGTGTCTAATTTTTGTTACGAATCTCGGCAAGGTTTGCATATTTTTGATTTTTCAATTTTCTCATTCATCATCACTGATCGGTATTCATTTGAATTGTGGTGATGCTTTGCAGATATGGCTGACTTGTCCGAGTACATGGCGATGAATGGTGCTCCCCTTCCTCGGCAACAGAAGAGGAAGAAGTCCTCTAAGGACAAGGAACCAGATCGGTCACTACTGTGACTCGGAGTGCGCCGTCTCCTCGGCTGGGGACTCCTCGGCCTGGGGTTTCCAAAATCCCTCGCCAGGTGAATGATCCCCCTTTGGGACCAATTACCGAGGAGGACTTTACTCGGCACAATCCTCAGTGGGATGTCAGCCAAACTGACAGGGTAGTCATTCCAAGAGTGGCTACCGAAATGCTGAAACACTTGCCGATCCCTGCAGACTATGACATGGTGTCCAGTCTGACAGCCATGGAGCATCTGACTCAGATGAACTCCCTCTTCATGCAGGTACTGGTTGGTGTAAAGAGCTCGGTCTCTTCCTTTTTTGGTTCAAATTTTTACTAACTCTTTTTTATTTTCAGACTGCTGTCCACCTCTCTGCCCTCCCTTCTAGCATTGCTCGATTTGCTTACGAGGAAACCGTTCAAAGGGAGAATGAGCTCAACCTGATGAAGGCAGAGATGGAAGAGATGCAGCAGTCTCACTCTGCTCAGATGGAGAAGGCTGCTCGGCAACGAAAGGAGTTGAAGGAGAGGGCGGTCTTCTTGGAGCGCAAGCTGAAGAATGCTGAGGAGACCTATCAGCGACTCCTCAGTGATGCCGAGCAGCAGACAATCCAGAAGTTCAAGGACTCTGAGGACTTTGAAGCTGCTCTGAGAGAGGAAGGCTTCTATGGCTTCCGTGGGGGTGTCAAGGAGTCCAGGAAGCTGCTCGCCAAGGCTGGTCTTGACTCATCCATCTTTAAGCCCTTATGCCCTTCTCTCATGGGAAGGGATCATCTTGAGGAGTCCAAGGAGAAGATCCTTGAAGCCTTCAGGAAGGCTGAGCAGAGAAGGATGAGGGGGCTCGGTGAGATGGACTTCTCTGAGGAGGAGGCATTTGATGAAGAAATTGTGGTGGTGGAAGAAGAGGAAACGGCAGCAGCTGATCAGGGGGCACTGCCAGACCCAGCTCATCTTCCACCTGCTATTCCTATCGAGAAGGCCTCCTTGGCCGCCCCAGCAGATGCGCATCCTACCAAGGAGCCAGTCTCTGAAGTTCTTACTTTAGATATTTAGGTTTCCTTCTGTATGGGCTGTGTCCCTTTTTTTCTTTGATCTTTTGATGTACCAAGATAGTTTAAACTTCAATAAAATAAGCATTTTGTTGCTCGGAAATTCGCCTTCATTTATGTATACTTGATTATGTATATTTTGATCATTGAAGATCATCATGTCTTTCTGGTCGGTGAGCCGACCAATGTTTTTATATTTTTAAGACTTTAAGTCTCAAATTTTCTCAAGTTTCTCAGGGAGTGGAGATACTACCCTGGTCGGTATGCCTACCAGGGTCTCAGTATCTTGTTTCTTTCTTGATCAAAATCTTTATGTTTTGATTTCTTGGTCGGTAGACCGACTATGGTTCTTGGACCCTTTTTATTGGGAGCTCAAGTCTTCAATGTTCTGTATATACTATCCTGGTCAGTAGGCCGACCAGGCTTGTAGTATCTTCATTTGCTCTCTTTGGGAATTTTATTTAAGTCTTGTCATCTTGTGACACTGGTCGGTATGTCATCGAGGCTTAGCCAATTTTTTGGCTAAGTTCGCATGTTGTCTAGGTCAAGCCTTCTCCTGCATTGCGATGCTTTATATTGGGAAAGAGACCTGAACTTTTATTCATTCCTGCATGTTCCAAACTGAAAAGCAGATACATAGAACAAAAACATCATGTGTTACAATAAAGCATTACACATAGTATCTTCGAAGATTATCCACATTCCAGGGTCTCATATCCCCGGGTCTCTTTGGATCTTCGATTTTGTATGTGCCTTCTTTCAAGATCTTCACAACTAGGTAGGGTCCTTCCCAAGTTTCACCTAGCTTACCTGGATGCTTTCTTGTGGCAACTACCTTTCTTAAAACAAGGTCTCCAACAGAGAAACTTCTCCTCTTTACTCACTTGTTGTGGTATTGAGCTGTTCTTTGTTTATAGGCAGCAGTCTTGATCCTTGCATTCTCCCTGGTTTCTTCTAGGAGATCAAAGTTGTTCAGCAGTAGCTCATCATTCATTGATTCTTCAAATTTGGTAGTACTCGGGGAAGGGACTCCAATCTCGATCGGGATAACTGCCTTCGTCCCGAAGGAGAGGGAGAATGGGGTTTCACCTGTTGATGTCTCGGGTGTAGTGTGGTATGACCACAATACACTAGGTAGTTCTTCAACCCATCTCCCCTTTGCTCCATCCAGCATTGTCTTCAGTCCTTCAAGGATAGTACGATTTGTCACCTCTGCCTGTCCATTAGCTTGGAGATGTGCTACAGAAGTAATCCTTAGGTCAATGCTAAGGTTTTCACAGAATTTGTGCATCTTTCTGCTAACAAATTGTCTTCCATTGTCCACCACTAGGGCTTGTGGCAAACCATACCTGCAGACAATAGTTCTCCATATGAAGTCCATCACCTTCTATTCTGAGATGGCTGCCAATGGCTCTACCTCTATCCACTTAGTGAAGTAATCAACGGCAACAATAAGGTTTCTCCTTTGCCCCAATGTCTGGACGAATGGTCCAAGGAGATCCATGCCCCACTGTGCAAATGGACAGGGATTTTGCATGGGGATGATGTCTGAGGAAGGTACTCTTGGTACATTTGAGTGCCTTTGACACTTATCGCACTTCTGTACGAGCTTCTTGGCATCCTTCATCATAGTGGGCCAATAGTATCCGCATCTCAGCACCTTATGACTTAAGGTCCTGGATCCTATGTGGCTTCCACATATCCCCTCATGCACTTCTCGGAGTGCATAGTCTGCATCTCTCGGTGCTAGACATTTCAGATATGGAAGAGTGAATGATCTCCGATACACCTCTCCCTAGATCAGGTTATATCGATCTGCTCTTTTTCAGAGGCTTTTTGCTTGGTTGCGATCTTCAGGCAAACTTCCATCCTCCAAGTATTTCTTGATCGGATCCTTCCAATTCGGCTCATAACCGACATTAATATCCGCCATCAAAGTTTGCACTTCAATGCTCTTTTGCGGGAGTATCTCCACTTGAACTAAAGTAGGTACCTGTACTGAGGAGGCAGATGCCAGTCGTGCTAACACGTCGGCCCTTGAGTTTTCCCCTCTAGGTATCTGTCTGATCTCCACCTTTGGTATTCTTTCCATCAGTTCCTGTACTTTTGTCAAGTACTTAATCATAGTTGGTCCTCTTGCTTCATATTCTCCTTTGATCTGCTCGGTGACCAACTGTGAGTCACTATGAACAATCAAATTTTTAACTTCCAACTGTTCAGCAAGGCGTAGTCCAGCCAATACAGCCTCATATTCTGCCTCATTGTTTAAGGCTTTAAAGTTGAATCGCAAGGAATGTGCTACGGTCATGCCCCCAGGCCGTGCAGGAGAATGCCAACACCACTACCTTCTGCACTGTGTCATTGATGAGTAGGTAAATTGATTGGCCTTATAGGAAATATCTTGACTTTAGCAAGTTGGGGAGATAGAATTTATACCTTAAGTTGCTATAATTGTGACTGGATGGAACATGTAGAGATTTTGAGTTTTTTTCTGTTAGATGGTGCGTAAATTTGGATTTATGATATTTGCTTTGTCTATTTGTGATGCTAGTTGCCAAAGGCAATAATGGAACTTATTGATTGACAACCATGATTTTCTCCGACCCTTCTGCACTGTGTCATTTCTCAGTGAGTGCAATATTGTATTTGAGTCGAACTTAAAGATTTTGGATGCAGAAGAGTTTTCTAGCTAGATGGTGCGTAAATTTGGATTTATGATATTTGCTTTGTCTATTTGTGATGCTAGTTGCCAAAGGCAATAATGGAACTTATTGATTGACAACCATGATTTTGTCCGACCCTTCTGCACTGTGTCATTTCTCAATGAGTGCAATATTGTATTTGGGTCGAACTTAAAGATTTTGGATGCAGGAGAGTTTGCTGGCTCAATTGCTATTCCCCTTTCATTTCGCTAGTGTATGTAGTTGTCTTGTGTATTTCCTTGCTTTTCCCAAGGTTTTTGAGTTGTCATTTCGCTCCTTCCACTAAAACTTCTATATCACCCGTTGGGGAATGAATTTTGATAATGATGGTTATCACCTCGACCCGCCAAAAGGTCCTTCAATAGACTACAGTCCACACCACATTTAATTCAAACCACGGAAAAATTTACTTAGAGTCTCAATCATTACAACCCATTATCATCAGTATTATTGTTACCTATTGTACCCAATTTAATTAGTATATCATGCAGTTCACAGCTAACCAGCCATATTAGTGTTAATTAAAACCTCACAATTATAAGCATCGCAACACCACTTCACCACCACTATAATAACTAGTGATCACGTTTCTTCTCGGCTAGACTTCTCAATTATCAAATGTAATAATTTCACGAATAAACACTCAAACTCAGCCTAGCACTGATTACATAAATCAAATAACCTACCTTTCATTATCAAGTACATCACCCAAAAATTCCACGTATCACATTTGGAACACTAAAACCACTTTCATTTCAATTTATTGTAAACTTAAAGCACTTCCCACAACTCAGTAATTAGCCACGTACGAGCGTCACCATTATTATGCCTGGAACCCATATAACATCAATTCATCTCAAAGTTAGGTATATGGTCATCTCAACTCTTATCAAGTAGGTTCCTATAATCAATTCATTAGGCATAACCGAGTATAACATATGATTTACATTGATATCAGTTCAACATTCAATGCAACACCCAACAAATCTTTCCAAGTTGATGTTAACGACATATATGTAAATGTAGCCCCTACAACTTAGAAACTCAAATCACATAATCACTGAATTACCGTCTCAAAAAAAATATTCATAATAACAAACACATGAGAAATTACTTTAATTTAAGATTATTTTTCCAGAACTCACCCAGTTTAAGCTAGTATTCCCATACATGAAATATCATCGCCCTCTTCCTCACAAAATTTTGCTTGAATTCACCATCAAATTAACATAGAACAATAGCCAAGCAGGACGGGTGAAAAAAAACACAATCTCACTATCAAATTAACTAAAACTGCAACTTACAAATTTTAAGTTACACCACCAGACTTATTATCAATTATTGTACTCTCTACCAATCATGCAACACCAATTTAATAGACACCCCAACACTATCCACCAACCAAACTTCTTCAACAACATTTTAACAATAATTTTTTTTTCAATTCACGCAACACTTCTCATGTGTGCATACTCCAAAAATCATCATCTATGACACACAATTTATTAATCATATTTTCAAGTCACTCCTGAGTTATATCGTCCATTTTTTTTTACATCCATCCCTCAACTAATATATCGTTCATGCTACACACGCATGTTTGTCAATGAGCTAACAAAGAACCTCCAAAATATATCCCACATGGTACTATTTGTACCTTCCCGATCCACTACGAGGCAGAAGACAGGGCCGGTGTACATACCCTCCATTTAGTCCTAACTCCAACCTACTGCTCCGATACCACCTTGTCACGTCCCGATCCGCGAGGCACGTGATGTGTAACTAACACATACTTCCGACTATAATTTTTTTTCAAAACTCAATAATTTAATAAAAATATAATTATCTACATACTTATATTATAGATGATAGATATAGATAAATACATAAGTAACTTTACATACCCGACTGAGACTCCAGCTCAGCCATCCCAACCCACTAGGTCCACTCAACCCTTATGCAGCGATTCTGGTATGTACACCGACTGCCCTGTCCTGTCTGCACTCTCAATCCAACTGGTCTCAGTTATTTCACCTGAAAAATAAAACAATGGGAAGTAGGGGATGAGCCAAATCTCAGTAGAGAATACCATCTTCACACACAAAACATTCACAAATAATTATTGACAGAAACACAGTAATTTAAATAACACTTCTATTTCTCAACCCGCCTTGAATATCCGTCACCACCTCGAATGCCATCCGACCTCATTGTGGAACTATTTCTTCACTTTCCGACCTCCTCGCCGGAAGCTATTTTCTCCGCTTTTCGACCTCCTTGCCGGAAGCTATTTTCTCTGCTTTCTTACCTCCTCACCGGAAGCAATCGACGAGTAAGGAAGGTAGGCACCTTCTTCTACCCGGGACTTGCCACCCCTTCTCTAGGTGGCCGCATACCGAATCGTTACTCAGATTATCACCCACTATATGTACAGGGCTTTTTCCACATCACTCCAAACACCACATCACAATTCCCACAATTTATATAAAATGACAATATAAGAAAATATTCAATCCCATGCATTCAGTAATAAAACATCACTTTTCTCAATGAAATGCAGGGGTACCACATAACCGAATCATTCACTGCAACATCACACACAATCCACATTTAGCAGTAGGCACTTACGCCGAGCATTCTTTTCATATTTTACCGCACCCCAAGAACTTCGATTAATTAAAACACAAAAATCACAACAATAACATAGAATTATGTATTCCCTACCCCGTGGGGCGTGCCTCACATCTCACTTGAACCAATGCTTTCTTGTATAATTTTTTCGACGTACATCACTATACCTCATATACCAGTTCTACACCAAAATACACATAAAAGGTCAAAAATATGTTCAAATACCGCGAAATATGTAAAATAAAATATACAATTTAGTTGAATGGGTGAATATTTACCCGAAAAAGTCAAACGGGTCAAATAGTACCTGAATTGCCCACATTCGGGTCACCGGAGATCCGGCGACTTTCACCAAAAATCATCAACTGGGCTTTGTATTATTCATTGAGACGAACTCAACGGTGATGGCCTTGCATCAATCGGAGATCGAAGGAGGGAGAAATCGACCGTCGAAGCTTGTGGAGGCCAAAAATTTCGAGAGCTTTTGCCGGAAATATACAGCTCCGATTAAGGTGATTCTTGAATGATTTCATACGTCTCAAAGGGACGAAAATATTGGCACCGGTCTCATCACCTGAGGTGGCTGGACGAAGGAGATCGGCACTGCCAAAGTTTGGGACGCGAAAATTGTTTTTTCTTGTTTTTTTCTTCTCTGTTTCTGTTTCTTTTTTCTTTACTTTCTTTTCTATTTTGTTATTTTCTATTTCTCCCCCTCTCTGGAATCTTCTGAAATTTTTCTTTTTATTTCCTTTGTTTTTTTTAATTTTTTTTACTTTGTTTCTTTCTTTTAATTCAATTCCCATTTAATTTGGTTTCCATAATTCTTACAATCTTTAGTAGTTATATTGTATATATTTGTTTGTATTGATTTAGTTTAACCCAAATTTAATCTATCAATTTCACTATCATCTCATTGTAAGCGTGTCACTATCTTATTTATTATTTATATTATTCTCGAGTCGGGGTATCACATTGAATGGCTTAGTTGGTGACATAGCTCGACGCGGTCCCTATGTTAAAGGGAGGTGGGTAGTTTGAGTCCCATCTTCAACAACTCGCTGCCTGAGTAGGAGAGAGGGGTTGGGCTGCCAAGTTCATGGGCCTATCACGAGTCCGCTATGTGCGCTCTGTTATAAAAGTTAATTTTTATGTAACGACCCACCCCAGTTGCTACTGGTTGGCCGGGCCGATGGACCACTACCCCCAACACCTCTCTTATCGCACAGGCGGGTTGTTGAAGATGGGACTCAAACTACCCACCTCCCTTTAACATAGGTAATTTTTATGATGCGGTCCCTATGTTAAAGGGAGGTGGGTAGTTCGAGTCGCATCTTCAACAACCCGCCTGTGCGACAGGAGAGGGGTTGGGGGTAGTGGTCCATCGGCCCGGCCAACCAGTAGCGATTGGGGTCGGTCGTTACGAGGTGGGTGACCACGTATTCATCAATGTTCGTCCAAAATAAGGGATAAAGCATTTTTGTAGATCAGGAAAGTAACCCCTAGGTTTATTGGAAATTTGAGATTTTGGACAGAGTAGGGATTTTGTCTTATAGGTTGGTATTGCTGCCACAGTTGTCTAGGGTTCTCGTGTGTTTCACGTTTCTATGTTACAGAGGTATCATCGTCATCCATCCCATATTATTGATTGGTCGACTCTGGAGATTGGAGAGGATGATACTTATGAGGTACGTCCGGTTTGGATTTTGGACAGCCAGATACGGAGATTACGTTCCAAGACCATACCCTTGGTTAAGGTGTTATGGCAGCATTATGGAGTTCAGAAGGCTACTTGAGAGGTAGAGTCAGATATGCAGGAGCGCTATCCGGACTTGTTTAATACTTCGATTTTTTTTATTTATACTGATTATTTTTACCATTAACTACTTATTTTTTTCTACCCTTTATATAATTTTGGGGACGAAATTGTTTTGTAAAGGGGGGAGGATGTAATATCCCGAACCTAATTTTTGGAAAAATGATTTTTAAAATTAAATATTTTTAATAAATACTACATATTTTTAGAAAAATATTGGCTCGCGAATCACCTGAATCGGAATTATATTGAAAGAGTTATGAATTTTGGAAGGTGAACGATTTAATTAGGATTATTCAAGGGTAAAACCGTAATTTCTCAAAAATTTGCCATAAACCAGATTTTCTGGTTTCCTCTTCTCCAGCACGTATGGAGAGAAAAACTTATTGGGAAATTCGAATTTTTGTCGTTTGAGGTCTAATTGAGGCGTGTGAAGTGTCGAAACGAAGCTTGTAGAGAGAGGAACAAAGCCCAAGTGGAATCTTTGTCATTGGAGCACCACAGGTGGTGAAATCAGGCGGCAAAAGTTGCTATTTTGGGTGACTTTCGAGCTCGATCCCGTTCGATTTTGGCGGAGTCTTGGAACGAGATAGGTACCATTAGATTGTATTTTCTGAGAACTTTATTTTGATGGATGGTATGACCGGTGATGGTAAGGTTGACTCGGGTTTGACTGGGTTGACCCATTTTGATTGGTTTGATCCTATTTGACCATTTTGACTAGGTTGACTATTTAGATTGACTTTTCTATATTTTAAGTATGTTGTATATATGTATCTGTATTTCGATGCAAGAGATTGATTTAGGTTTTGGATACGAATTTGGATAGCAGAGGCGGTATTACGGAGTTATTGTTTGTCACATTTCAGGTAGGGATTCTGTTTTATTACTTATTTGGGGTTTCGGGAGTTCTGTATCAAACGGGCTTCTACTTGTCTGTTTGTGTGAAATTTCCGGAGGTTGGGAATTTCTCAGTTACACTCTTATCTGATTTATTTTCGCAATTACAACTGTATAATTATTTCATGCTATTATTGATTGTGTTTGCACGACTAGCTGCACCCATGTGCATCATGTCTCTTGTGGGGCCCACACTCAGAGGTGGGGTCCACTTATTGTTTGTATGGTCATTTTGATAGTCCGAATAGAACCGTACATTGATGATTTTTGGTGATGATGCTACGAGATTATTGATGGATGATTTGTAGTGTGTGGGACCCACATCGGGTGACCCAACCTACTAGATGATTTATTGATGGTTCTGATCATGTATGTACTTAGAGACCGGATTGAGGTGGGGCACATCTTAGGGGATGCTCTTTTATGTAGGCGATGCTATCGAGTACCTTATATAGGTTTGATCCTTATCCAATCTGAGGAGTACCTGGATTGGGAGACATCATGTTGGGATCGTGGTGGGTCTAGGGGAGGATTTACTGATGTTATATGGATTTGAGTTGGATTATGATTGAATACTGATTTGAGAGTTTTCCTTGAGGATAGTAGTGGTGGAACCTACTCGGTGTCTACCCTACAGATGGATGATTTTGATGATGTTTATGATGGATACGGATAATCTATATCCTATCAGGGTATCACTTCATGATTTCTTTTATACTTTCTATATCTTGCAGGTTTTCATACTTTATCTTTTATTTATTGGAGTACGGTGATACTGGAGGTTATCATCATTTGAGTTTTTATTCATTCCACTTATAGTTCTTGAGTTCTACATTTATTCTGATGATCGATATTTCTTCATATCCCTACTGAGCTTTGTGGCTCATCCCTTTCATTCACATATTTTGAAAGTGAGATAGGTGGAGTGGATTATCAGCATAGGGATGCGTGAGACGTGATGGGTAGCTGCTATGAGGATGTTTGTGTCTGTTTAGCATCTATTTTCCATTTCTATGATGTTTTGGATTTTCCCCCTGTTGACTCTGGTTTGCATGTTACAGTATGTTGGGATTTATCTATATATGTGTGGGTACTTATGTAGACAGATTGATGATTTATAGTAGCTTGGGTAGATATTTGGTTTAAATCTGGTTCGGGGAACGGAGGGGTTCCCTGCCGGTCACGCCTTTGGGATTCATGGGTCTCATCCGCACCTATCTGGGAGAGGGGCATGACAATCACACTACTAGGCACACTCCTAGTATTCAAGAATCATTACTGACGTTGGACAGAGAGACAAGGGAAGATGAGATAACTCATTAAGAGCTATAAAATGCCACGAGCATGTGTGATAGATTTCAGGAGTAATTGGGAACAATACTTGCTTCTGCCAGAATTTTTTTACAACAATTCATTTTAGAGCATTATTGAAATGGCACCTTTCGATGCGCGTTATGGGAGACCCTGTATATCGCCCGTGTGTTTGGCCAACACCTATGAGAAGGTGGTGTTAGGATCGACTATGGTGAAAGAAGCACGAGAGTGAGTTGAAGCGATCAGGAAGTGATATATCACCTCCCACAGTAGGCAAAAGTCTTATGCCAACATAAGAAGGAGAACGTTTGAGTTTGCAATTGGCGACAAGTTTTTCTTGAAGGTCAGTCCAAGATCAAGTATTCAAAGATATAGCAAGAAATGAAGGTCAGCACCAATATTTGTGGGGCCATTTTGGGATTATCGAGTTGATGGGACTTGTGGCATACCGTTTGGCACTTTCATCGAAGCTATCAAAGGTTCACAAAGTATTCCATGTGTCAATGCTTTGGAAATACGAGCTAGATTCAACACACATGTTGGACTACACTTCATTGGAAGTCGAACAAGATGAGAGTTACACTCTTCAACTGGTGAAGACTCTGGATTGATAGGATAAAGTCACAAGGTCTAGTGTAATTCCACTAGTGAAGATTATGAGGATCTACAATGGAGTAGAAGAGGCTACTTTGGAACATGAACAAAAGATAAGAGGGAAGTACCCGAGCTTGTTCGAGAACTTAGGTACATAGTAAAATTTAGGGAATAAAATTCTTTAAATGGGAAAAAATGTAACATCTGACACTAAATATTAGTATTTGAACATTTAAAGGAAAAAAACAATGATTTCAGGATTTCAAAAGTGTTAGGCATGCCTAGGTTCAATGATTTCGAGATGCCTAGGCACTTGGTGCCTAGGCGAGTGGAAACTTGCACCCAGGACCAAGCCCAGTGAAACGTGACTCAAAAATAAAAATGAATTAGGCGCCTAGGCCCTTGACGCAAAAATTCACTATTATAAGTCACGAAATAGAGAGAGAATATAGGTATTTCCTCAGAAAAATCTTATAGAGAGAGACAAAAAATAGTGAGAGAAAGTGAAGATTCATGTGGATTTCAAGCTTCGATTGAAGATTTTGGAAAGCTCATATAAGATTAGGGAAGGATTCTTCAAGACTGAGGTGAGTTTTTCGTAGATCTAGAAACTAGGGCTTTGCCTAAATTCGTAGGAATCCTTCATAAGATGAATTTGGTGTCTAAATAAGTTGGTTCAAAACTAGTTTATGGTTATATTTGTAGGTTTAATTGTTGTTTTGAAGTTCAAGTTTTAGTTGGGTTGCGATTCAAGAGTTGGTGGTTAGAAGAGTGAGAAAGGTGAGAACTCTTGATTCTCTTGAGTTGTTCATGTTTTTTATTTGATATTGGGGATGTATTATTTTTTAAATGAGTTTCGGCTTTTCCATTGTTTAGGTTTGAAAACACAAAACCCTAGAGTCAAGTTATTGGTTGTTGATAGCTTTTTCTTGGATAAAGACGTAGGAGATTCCATACCCATTTATTTTCATGTTTGATTTCAAATCCTAAAGAGCGTTTGATTTCTTCATTGGTTATTTGTATTAGTTTTCTTGCCTTATTTGTTTCTAAGGAAGAACGAACCTTGAATTAATTCATAATACCTCTAATTTGTTGAATGCATACCCAATTTACATGTTCGGTCTTATACTATGCATGGTTTTATCTCGATCATGCATCATGTGATAGTGTATTTATATACGTAACGTTTATATATATATATATATATATATATATATATCATCCTATATCACCTTGTTGTACATTAGAGATTTCAATGGGTGTGCGAGGATGAGCTCATAGGCCTTTAGGTTGATCAAATGTCACACAAGAGGATGCTAGATGTAGTCTCGACTTGACTCGTGCCAAATAACTTCCTCGTGAGGGGACGAACGAAGATCCTGATAGGCCAGTTGTGAATCAAGTCTAAATCTTTTTTCGGGTGGTTGCAACAATATATTGGGTCATTTATTCTTGGTTGGTCTTGGAAATGAGTGTGCTCACAAATTTCTATGTGATGGGTGCCAATCGGTATAATTGGCGGCGACCGAGGATTAATTGGTCATTGAGTTTGACTTATGTGTTTAGCTCATCTTTTATATTACATATTGTTGTAGGATACCTTTCCTTGGAATTTAGTCTTATGTATATATTCATTATTCCTTTACCCTACTGATCCTTCTCTTCACCCTTTACATTTTATTTTCTCCCCACAGGTGAATTTGATTTTGGTGCTGGTGATGTAGATATGCAAAAGAGTCATTGACATGGATGGCCACTTGAGGTTAGAGATTGGGATTGTAGTGAGATTATTCTCCTATTTTGTTTAGTAATTTGGTACTCATGCATTTGTTTTCATACTTCCTTGAACACCTATTTTGTGTGGGATGTATGATTGGTCATGAGGGTGCACTAGCAGTAGCAATGTCCAGTTTATCTATCCAAGAAAAACAAGCCGGGGATTTGATTTTCACAAGTGGTTGAAACATGTTTAATGGTGTTATCTACCTATTCTTGGTGCATAGATGACTATGTTTAAATCAATTTGGTTGTATTTGTGGATATTTGATAATAAATCATATTGATGACCTAAATCGGTAGATATATTAGTAGCACCGCCCGAGTCGGGCGTTACAATGTAAAGACAACTCTAAAATTCACGAATAAATATTTTCTGATTTCATTTGTGTTTAAATGTTTTATTTTATATATTTCATTTTTATGTGAATGTTCTTTTAATATCTAAGGATATTAGATATGTGAATATTGGATTATCGCATACACTTTAAATGTGAGTATAGATTGACACAAGATTCATTATTTACTCTCTCGCCCTATTTAAGAAATATGGACAAAATCCACCATCTCACTACAGTTATTGAAAAATTAATCAAGAATGAACCAAGCATCAAAATAATGTTTGAGGCTTAAATTCTTGAAAGATTGGACCAAAGGAAAACCTAGAGAATAAGATTAAACTGGATCCTAAGAGTGTTTGGATATTATTTTCTTTTTTAGTTTTTAAAAACGATTTTGGGTATAGTTTTTAGAAACACTTTTTAGGAAAAAAAACTGTTAAAAAATTCTATTTGGTTGGTGATATTTGACTATGTTTTCGGAAATTGAAAAACATGAAATTAAAATTAAAATTTAGTCAAATAAAATTAAAATTCATCCAAATGAAACTCAAACTTATCAAAATGAAATTAAAATTCATCAATCGGGTCAAAATGAAGGTGATTTTGGGTCGATACCGGAGCAAGGCCTTCCGGTGGCCGGACGACGATGTCGGTGGAGAGAGGTGAGTCACCGTCGGGAGTGAGAGGAGAGAGAGAGAAAAAATAAAATAAAATAAATTCATCTTAATTACAATTATACCACTTGAAAATCCCACAAAACAACAAAATGCTGTTTTGGTTTCTTGTGTGTTTGGATATTATTTTCTTTTTTAGTTTTTAAAAATGATTTTGAGTATAGTTTTTAGAAACACTTTTTAGGAAAAAAAACTGTTAAGAAATTCATTTGGTTGGTGATATTTGACTTTGTTTTCGGAAACTGAAAAACATGAAATTAAAATTAAAATTTAGTCAAATGAAATTGAAATTCATCCAAATAAAACTCAAATTTATCAAAATCAAATTCAAATTCATCGATTGGGTCAAAATGAAGATGATTTTGGGTCAAAACCGGAGTAAGGCCTTCCGGTGGCCGGACGACGATGCCGGTGGAGAGAGGAGTTAATCCATTGGGAGTGAGAGAAGAGAGAGAAAAATAAAATAAAATAAATTCATCTTAATTAAAATTATGCCACTTGAAAATCGTACAAAACAACAAAATGTTGTTTTGGTTTTTTAGTTTTTAAAAACTGAAAAATGAAAACTGTTTTTAAAAATAAATACTCAAAACAGTTAGCCAAATGAATTTTAAGCAATCATTTGATTTTTCAAAACAGAAAACAATTTTCAAAACACTAACCAAACACACTCTGTTTTAAAAATTGAAAAATGAAAACTGTTTTTAAAAATAAAAATAAATGTGGGCACGGTGATTTAATTGCGCCGTGCTACTTACCTAACACGCTTAAGGGCGAAAAGCTAGAGAGAGTCTCTCTCATTTCTTCCGAAATCGCATTCGCTCATGGCTAGATCGGCACTTTACTGAATCTATTCTTGTTACTTTACATTTATTTTTATGTCAAAGACTCGTCGCAATAAATCCTCGGGTGTAAAGACTCAAAAACAGTTACAAGAAGAAGCTCATGACGCTAGAGCCCGTATTGCATTGGGAGCTCCTAATGCACCGATGGGTATGTCGATTGAAGCTTCCCCAACTGGTTCTACGCCCATCACAGTCGTCTCCAAAGGAAATAATCCTCAGGCAGCTTTGGGGGGCAACGTCTCGAGTGACCTGCATCTCAGTTCGGAAAGAAAGATTTTGTCGGTGAACCTACAACAGGCAGCGATTGGGAATTTTTCAGACTCTGATGGGGGTTTGGAAGTCCAGCAGGTAGATTATAGCTCCTCTGATGAGGAAACTGAATCCCTTGATGGGTCTAAGTTTTTCAGTTCTGGTTTTACTGATCCAATGGTTTTGGAGGGTGAAAGTTCTGCTCATCTTCTAGAAGCAGTTCGGGATCCATCGATAGCTGTTGTGGTTCCAGTTCTCCCAGTCCAGGAACCAGATCAGAGGCATGGTAAACAGCACGTGAGGAATTCTTCTTCAGTATCTAGGAACTCTTCGCAGGAATTGGTTTCAACTGCTCGAATTCTGGAACCAATTCAGAGGCCTGGTAAAGAGCATGTGAACACTGCTTCTCCTCGTCCTCCAGGTAACCCTGAACCTGTAGCTAAAAGTAAATGGAGTGATTTGTTTACTGCTAATAGGAAGGCTGAAAAATCCTTGAAGCTTGAACGCTTTTCAGATTGTAGTTCTCAATAGGATTGTATTTTTGTGGATGATGATTTGGATGAGAAATGTGATGTCTGGAACACTGCCTTGTGGGGTATGTTGCTGGGAAATACCCTGGATACAGGGCTTTGAAAAATCTCATTGATACCACCTGGAAGTGCGAAGCTATGTTAACTACCCATGATTCAGGGTGGTTAGTATATAGATTTGCGAGTGAGGAGCAAAAATTGGCTGTTCTGGATGGTGGACCATACTTGGTTTATGGTCGACCTTTAATGCTTCGTTCTATGACTAAATATTTCAATTTTGATGCTGAAGAAATGTCAACAGTTCCGGTTTGGGTGAAATTTCCAAATCTTCCTCTGAAATGCTAGTCTAATAGGTGTCTCTCTAAGCTTGCTAGTTGTCTTGGGAATCCGCTGCAATGTGACAAGCTTACTTCCACCATGTCCAGATTTTCTTATGCTAGGGTTCTAGTTGAAATTGATCTTTCTAAACACTTGCCTTTATCTCTGGATATTCTCCTTCCAAATGGTGATCCAATTCAGCAACATGTAGAATATGAAAATTTGCCCAAATTTTGTAAGTATTGCAAAGTTCTGGGGCACTCTACTGGTGTGTGTTCTAAGGCACCAGCTGCTCAGAAAAATATTGTGGGGAAATCCTCAAGTGCTTTTGATCGGTTGGGTGAAATAGCTCAACCGGTTTTGTCTACTGATCCTAAGCAGGCTGAGGCTAATGGTGATGAGTGGCGAACTGTGAACAAGCGGAAAAAATCCAAGAAACAATCTCAGACTCAAGAGATTGATTCTACTCAACCATGTGAGGTCACGGTTCAAAACAAGTCTGATGTTGTTGTTTTGAATTAACAGGAAAATAATATTTCCACTACAAAAAATTCTGATCCAGCTGCTTCTGGGATTGTTAATCCTTCAGCTAAGGATGGTCTGAACAAGGGGAAGGGTGTTCAGCCTGTGGGAGAATGTAGATCTTCTGTGGGAGAAGGTAGAACTAAAATTGCAAATGTTCCAGCTGGTGCTAAAAAAGGAAATGGTGGGGGCAAAGGGGCTCAGGCCTCTGTTTTGTCTCAATGATAAATATTTAGTTGGAACATCAGGGGACTAAATAGTCCTGTGAAACAACATGAGGTTGTTAGCCTCATTAAGCGAAATAAAATCGATGTCATGGGTCTTCTGGAGACTAAGCTGAGTCGTAATAAACTTTCGTTTATGCACAAGCTTAGGTTAAAAGATTGGAAAGTGCTAGCTAATTTTGGTCCAACAGACACTGCTCGAATTGTTATATTCTGGAATCCGATAACTGTCACTGGTCAGCTCCTTGACTCCTCTTCTCAAGGGCTGCATGTTTCCATATATGATTTGGTAACCCATCAAAGCTTCAACGTCTCTTTTGTTTATGGGTTTAATAGTATTTCAGCTCGTAGAGTCTTGTGGGATGACTTGAGAAAATGGTGTGTCTCTGCCCCTTGCCTTATCATGGGGGATTTCAATTCCATTCTTTCCCAAGATGACAAACATAATGGGAGGGCTGTTACTTCTTATGAGGTTGCTGATTTTCAGCAATGTTGCTCTGATTTGGGTCTTCAAGATATCAACTTTACTGGTTGCCAGTACTCTTGGACAAATGGTTCGGTTTGGAGCAAGCTTGATAGGGCTCTTGTCAACCCCAATTGGGCAGCTTCAAACATTCTCTGTCATGCTCATTTTTATCCTTCAGGTGCTCACTCTGATCATTCCCCGATAAAGGTGCAAATTGGTTTGGTTCCTCAGATTGGTGTTTGTGCCTTTAAATTCTTTAATATGTGGTGTTTGCATGAAAAATTTCTGGACATAGTGGATGATTATTGGCAGGTCAATATCCATGGCTGTTTGATGTTTAGGCTTTGTAAAAAGCTCAAACTCTTGAAAACTCCTCTGAAGCATCTAAATAAAAATCATTTCAGCCATATTTCTCAACGGGTAAATCGTGCTGCTCTTGCCTTGGAGGATCATCAATCTTTATTGCATTTTGACCTTGATAACCAGCAACTGCTATTTAAGGAAGGGCAATTAAAGTCTGATTTGCTTACTTTGCAAACGTTTGAGAGGAAATTTTTTTGTCAGAAGTTGAAAATGCAGTTTTTAAAAGGCAGTGATCAGTGCACAAAATTTTTTCATTGTTTGATGAGTCAAAAGCACAAGAAAAATTTTATAGCCTCTGTTCAAAAGGATGATGGTGATTTCACAGCTTCTGTCAAAGAGGTTGGAGAGGAATTTGTCAAATATTACCAGTCCTTGCTTGGTTCTGCTAGGGATGTCCTTCCTCCCACAAATGATGTTGTGATTAATGGGCCTTGTTTGGATATTTCTTCCTATGATTCCTTACTGGCTCCTGTCTTCAATATTGATATTAAGTCTGCCTTGTTTAGCATTGGTAATGACAAGGCTCCAGGTCCTGATGGATATTCTTCAGAATTTTTCAAAAAGGCATGGAATATTGTGGGAGCATATTTTTGTGATGCTGTGAAGGATTTCTTTCATTCTGGGAAAATCCTCAAGCAAATTAACCATTGTGTTATTGCTCTAATCCCTAAATCTTCCAATGTTTCTAGTGTGGCAAATTTTCGGCCTATCTCATGCTGCAATGTTGTGTACAAAGTCATATCTAAGATCTTAGCCACAAGGCTTGCTTCTGCTTTGCAGAAAATTATTAATCCAGCTCAAAATGCTTTCTTGGGAGGGAGAAACATGGCTGATAACATCCATCTTGTGCAGGAAATGCTTAGACATTATGGTAGAAAGAGGGCTTCTCCTAGATGTTTGATCAAAATTGACTTCAGGAAAGCTTTTGATTCTGTTCAATGGAAATTTCTTGGGAAAATTCTCCATTTGTTTGGTTTCCCGATCCAATTTGTGAAATGGGTTATGGAATGTGTGGAAACTACCTCTTTTTCAATAGGAGTGAATGGTGATCTCTTCGATTTTTTTAAAGGCAATTGTGGGGTGAGGCAAGGGGATCCTTTGTCCCCATATCTCTTTATTATCTGCATGGAATACTTCTCTAGGCAATTGAATCTTGCCTCCTTCAAGGCGGGTTTTTCTTTTCATCCTAAATGCAGATCTTTCAAGATTTCTCACTTGGCTTTCGCTGATGATAGTGTGTCTGGGTTATCTGTCAATGTGACAAAATCCTCCATTTATTTTGGAGGGATGAGTCAGTATACCAAAACCCAAATTCTTCAATCTACTGGTTTTTCTGAAGGTGTTTTCCCTTTCACTTATCTTGGTGTGCCTTTAAGTCCACATAGATTACTTGTCAGCCAATTTGGTCCTCTTCTCCATAAGGTGGAGTCAAAACTTCAATGTTGGATGGGGAGGAGTCTATCTTATGCTGGAAGGCTGGAACTTGTAAGATCTGTTTTGCAAGGGGTGGAGTAATTTTGGCTAGGCATCTTCCCTGTTCCCCTGCAAGTCATACAAAAATTAACAAGTCTATGTAGGAATTTCATTTGGAGTGGAGACATGAAAAAACATCACAAAGCTCTAGTTGGTTGGAAAGAGCTGTGTCTTCCTAAGCAAGAAGGGGGTTTAGGTTTACTAGATCTTCATATCAGAAACAAAGCCTTCTTTATGAAAATTTTGTGGAACATCCATGCTAAATCTGATTCCTTATGGATTCAGTGGATTCACCAACAATTTTTGACTCATCAGACAATTTGGGATACCATTGCTCATGGGAGCTCCTCTCCTTTGTGGAAATTTCTTGTGAAACTAAAGGAGGACTTGCTTCAGTTCTCAGGAGGAACTCCCCAAGCTATAACTCTACTCCAGAAATGGCATGATTCTTTGGCTTTCTCTAAAAATGCTTATGATCATTTTAGATATAGGAAGCAAAATGTGAACTAGCAGATTGTGGTTTGGGAGAATTGGTCATTGCCAAAGTTTTCTTTTATCCTATGGCTGGCGGTTAAAGAGAGGCTAAGAACCAAGGATCGGCTGACTTTTATTCCAACTAATACTTCCTGCACCTTTTGCAATATTGAAGTGGAGAGGCATAGGCACTTGTTTTTCAATTGCCCTTGGTCTGCCTCTTTCTGGAACAAGATCAAAGCATGGCGAAAAATTTCAAGTTCTTTCAATTCTATTCCTAGTGCTCTTAGAGGGTTGCATAGGGGTAGGAAAAATATGTCTAACAGAATGAAGAGAGTTTCTTTAGGTTTAGTTGTTTATCTTATTTGGCAAGAAAGAAATAAACGTGTTTTTGAAAAAGCTTCTAAACCTATTGAGGTTCTTGTGAGGAAATTTCAGATAGTCTTTTGTTCCATAATTTTTTCAAAAGTTAAAGATTATGGTAGGGCTTCAGATTGGCTTTCTAAGTTTACTGGTTAAGCTTCTGAGGTTTGGGTGTGTTGTTAAAATTTTGTGGGAGGGAAATACGAGTGTATGTGAGGGTACATCAAAAGGGAAACACTTGAGTAAGCTGAGGTATTTTCTGATGTGCTGGGCTCGGGAACTACTGGTTTTATATCACTTTCTCTACTATTTTGAAGGTTCTGGTTCATGTGCAGATGGCAGGAGGGAAGGTAGAGATTGCTAGCAGGATAGCCTCTGTTGTGTGAGCTTGGGTCACTAAATGGGAAACACGAGAGGTTACTGTGAGGATGTGCTATACTTTAGCACTGGGAATTGGGGAAACACTAGAGCGTGTGAGGTTTTTATTCTTAACTATTACTTGCAGGTTCCTTTTCTAGTCTCCTCATATCTTTCAATCAGTGATGAGAAGGAGTGAAATGGACTCTTGAGGGTTTGCTTGGCCGGTTCTTTATTGCTGGTTTTTTGTAAATTTGGTTATAATGGCTGTGCTCTCTGCTCGAACCAAGGTATGGGGGAATCATTAAATCCTCCAGCAGGATAGCCTCTATTATGTGAGCCTTGGGTCATCAACTAGGAAACACGAGTGGTTGCTGTGAGGATGTGCTATATCTTAGCACTGGGAAATTGGGAAACACTAGAGAATGTGAGGATTTTTTCTAATTTTTTTCTGGTTTTGCAGGTTCCCTATCTAGTGTCCTCATCAACAACCCTTGTTGCTCAATAAATTTTCCAGCAAAATGGCTATCATTTGTGAGAAATGAGTGCAAACACGAGCGTGAGTGTAAACACGAGTGAGAGTGCAAAGCATAAATATGCTTATGAAAGGGGAATTCGGGAAACATGAGAGTATATACGTTGAAATGAAATCCAGGGAAGGGGTGGGAGGACTAACCTTTGTTTTTTGCAGGTTCTTGCTTTCTGTTTCTGTTTCTGCCTGGTCCTTCATCATATCCTCTGCAGTCTTTCTCCTGGAGTTGCTGGATGGTTGTAGCCTCTGTTGATGCACTGCTGAGGGTTTGCATGGCTGGTTCCTTGTTGCGGTTTAACTCGGTTATTGGCTGCTCTTTGCTCGTACAAAATTTCTGAATGAATATGTGGCAGCTTCTGCTCTTCAAACCTGGTTCATCAACAACTCTTTAATTTTGGTTTTTGTAAAAACTGTTATTGGCGGCTGGGCTGTTGTGTTTTCCATGGCTGTTTTGCTGCTGGTTTGCATACCCTGGTGTAATCTTTGCCGTCTTAGAAGAAGCTTGTGGAATGGTTGTATTCTGTCCAGGGCTGCTCTTTGGTTGGAGGAAGCTTGTGGATGCATGTACAAGATAAGATCTGGTGGGGGATGCATGTGCTGCATGGTTAGTCAATGAAAACATCCAGCAAAATGGCTATCATCTCAAAGGGTTATTGAATCGGTGGGATTTAAATGGGTTCAATTTTTTGTGCTTTGCAGGGTTATTTTTAACATGTAATAGCTTGTCTTTATTACTAAAATTCGGTTACTCTGTAATCTCGGTTTTAAACACTTAATGGCTGGAAATGGTTGTTAAGTGGTAGGTTTACTAGTTAGGCTTTGGCTTTGCTAGTTTTGTTAACCCTGGCCTGTCAGGGTATTGTTGCTTGTACATATATTACTCTTCTGGCTACAGCCAGTGTTGTGACTTTTTTGCTCAGTCTATAATACTTACATTTCTGATAAAAAAACAAGATTTTCACTTTGGACAAGCTAGGCCCAAAGCGGGCTTTGCGTTGCAAAGCACAAGCTGCGCGACCAAAAAGCCAAGTTGTACCGTCAATTACAAAAGCAAGGCATCGATAGTCTTTTTAGTTATAATTGGACCAAATGGGACTTATTTATGTTAAACACAATGTATTGTCTAATATTTGTTACAAGACGGTTTCAGAAATTGAAAAGTAGACGACCCTGTGTATATATGTGACAAGAAACCAGTATATATATAATGAAAAAGTCATGAGATACGTTTCTTCGTGAAATTTTGATAACAAAGCAAGAAAAAGGAACGAATCAGATAGTGGCTTTTGACATTGTTTGATTCTTTGGTTTACCTATTGGTTGGTGTTTTTTGGTTTGCTTGGTTGTAAGGAGTATAAAGGGAATACTAATGAATTATCATAGGTCGTTCGAGGTGTTCATGATTCATTAGGGTGTTCGTGATCAAAGAGTCTATTTCATGATCAATGAGTTTAATACGTGTTCAAGACGGATAACACGTTGGACATTGATATTAAAGAGGTTGGCGAATTCTTCTAAATAATATTTGAGCGTTAATGTAGATTTAGATCTAAGTGCTAATTTTGTGTGAATATAAATTCTAGATGCATGCTAAGATTATATAGAAAATCAATAGGTCGAATTGTTATGGATATATACTGCAGGGTATGCAATATTATATTAAGGGACAAGTAACAAAATAACCCTTGTACTTTCAATAATGGACCACTTAAGCCCCTCTATTTCATTTCGGACCAAAGAAGCCCTCATACTTTTCATTTTGAGTCACGTTAGCCCTCTTGTACAAATTCCGTTAAAAAATGCTGAGCTGGCAGTTATGTGCTGACCTCATTTTTTATAGATTTTTTTTTGCCACAGAGATATGTTCAACCATTTTATTGACACATGTACATTCTAAAAAGAACACATTAAATCTAATAAAATATAATAAAAAATGTTCATTTTCTCCAGGATCCTGAAGCGAGACTTCTAAAATCACACCCTTTTGTAGGATCTCATGCCAACCGGAGGCACCGTCTTCAAGGGCACATCCGAGCGGAGGCGTATTACGCACATGGGAGTTAAACCCTGATGACGTCAAAAAGGTGTCACTACCGAGAAGACGCTCAGTGGGTCAGACCTGTGATAGTGCACGGGCGAAGATCCTTCCAGGGAGTTAATCAGCCGAGCAAGACAGTCTTGGTTGATCAGCTAGGTAGCCTGTCAGGCAGTTTACCGACCAGGCTGGTAGGGCAGTCCAGGTTGATCAGCTAGGTAGTCTGGAAACTGAGCACAGCAAAGAAAGGTGAGCTAAAGGCCGTGCCAGAGGTGTCCTCTGGCGTTGGCGCTCCGACGCTCAAGTCAGTCGGTATTTAATCAGGTGAGCTCCTCGGACTAGAGCTCTCAACTAATCAGTACTCAAAATTGTGGTCAAGTCCTTTAATACCTGACTTGTTGAGCCTTATATAGGGCTGAGGACCACTGTTGAAGTGGGTCTTCCCATTATGGTTGTGGACCATATCCAGCTGTTTTTCACCTTGGTAGGTCCAGCTGGTGCACTCTTACCGAGGAGACTACCTGGTAGGCATGAAGAGTCTTTTAGTCCACATATGACGTGGCGGAGCACCATTGGTGGGGGTATTTTTGTAATATCAGTTGCCCCCCAACTCCCTTATCGAGGCGTCGTTCTGCGCAGATCGATGAGAGGAGTTATTATGCCATTCCATTAATGAGGAGATGACAGCTCAGACCCTTAGATCGATGGTCCATGTCTGCGCGGTTCATTGGCCATCTGTTGCTGGCCGTTGATCTGAGATTGGTCTTTTGCTATAAAAAGGACTTGGGAACGAGTCATTCCACACTTCCTCTGAAAGTTGAGAGCTTATACCGAGCAGTAGTTCATACCGAGCAAGATCAAGAGTCAATCCCTACCGAGCAATCTTCTAGGTAAGCCATGTCTTCTTCTAGTTCTAGTACGTCTATTTCTGGCCTTTCAACATCCACCTCTGGTAGTGACCGAGCAACTACCTCTACTGATGAGGTAGTTATCACCCAAACCAATCCTCCCTTAAGGACACGTCATTTTGTAGAGTCCTCCTCGGTGGAGTACCCAGTAGAGTATGCTCCCCATGACCTACCTCCTCCTAATGAGAGGGGCGGAGGTACCGACGACAGCATTAATGAACCGACCTACCTCTCCTGTGACCTATCCAATAGTTACATTGACGAGGTGGTGGCCAAGTGTGGTCTGCCCTTCCAATACCGACGTGTGGGTGAGGGTGAGTCTCCATTTCGTCCTGGGAGAGGAGAGTTTGCTATCTCACTTCGGTCACTCCAAGCAGGTGCTAGGATTCCTTTCCCTCCAGCCATAACCAGCCTTCTTCGTCGGTTCAATCTCTCTCCAGCTATTCTGGCACCCAATTCCTGGCACTTTCTGGCCAACATTGTTTGTCTCTCTCACAGATACCATCTCGGTATCTCCTCCTCGGTCATTCAACATCTTTCTCTTCTGTGTCATCTACCGAACTCCCCTGGTCTTTTCTACTTAAAACTCAAGCCAGGACTTAAGATCCCACTGTACAACCAGTCCATCAAGAGATGGAAAAATTCCTACATCTTTGTCCGAGTTCCTCTTCCTGAGGGGGAGGAACTCCCTTTCCGTAGCACCTGGTCGGTACCTCTTACCGATCAGTTTAACCGTCCTCCCCAGTTGAAGGGTGAGGAGTTAAAGTTATACGAAGCCTGGAAGGAACTCCTCGTTGTTGGGGCCGAGACCGACATGAAGTTCAATCCAGAGGACTTCTCGGTTTCTAATTTCTGTTACGGATCTCGGCAAGGTTTGCTTGCTTTTATTTCTTCGATATTTTAGGTTACCATCACTGATCGGTAGATATTTTGACTTGTTGTGATGCCTTGCAGATATGGCCGACTTGTCAGAGTACATGGCGATGAACGCTGCCCCAGCTCCTCGGCAACCAAAGAGGAAGAAGACCAGCAAGGGTAAGGACCCTAAGAGGCCACGTGTGGGGGCCACAGGGGAGACTGCGGCATCTGAGATTGCCCTCACTGGAGCTACCACCTCGGTTACTACGGTAACTCGAATTACTCCTCCCCCTCGGCAAGGGACTCCTCGGTCAATTCCTTATCAGATCCCTCGGCAGGTGAATGATCCTCCTTTGGGACCCATTGCCGAGGAGGATTCTGCTCGGCATGCTCCAGAATGGGATGTCAGCAAGACTGACAGGGTAGTCAACCCAAGAGTGGCTACCGAGATGCTGAAGCACTTGCCAACCCCTGCAGACTATGACAGGGTGTCTAATCTGACTGCTATGGAACATCTGACCCAGATGAACTCCCTCTTCATGCAGGTATGAGCTCCTTCTCCCCAGCTCGGTAACTTTTTTTTTTTTTTTTTTAATGAATTTTCTCTAAGTCATTTCCCCTTTTCAGACTGCTGTCCACCTCTCTGCCCTTCCCTCAGGCATTGCTCGGTTTGCCTATGAGGAAACCGTTCAAAGGGACAGGGCCGATGCTGCCGTGGAGCGTGCCACCAAGGCCAAGAATGAGCTCAGTTTGATGAAGGCCGAGGTGGAGGAGATGCAGCAGGCTCACTCTGCTCAAATGGAGAAGGCTGCTCGGCAACGAAAGGAGATGAAGGAGAGGGTGTTCTCCTTGGAGCGCAAATTGAAGAACGCTGAGGAGACCTACCAACGTCTCCTTGGTGATGCCGAGCAATCTTCAATCCAGAAGTTCAAAGATTCTGAGGACTTCAAGGCTGCTCTTAGGGAGGAAGGCTTCTATGGCTTCCGAGGAGGTGTCAAGGAGTCCAGGAAGCTGCTCGTCAAGGCTGGTCTGGACTCTTCCATCCTTACTCCTTTGTGCCCTTCTCTTATGGGAAGGGATCATCTTGAGGAGTCCAAGGAGGAGATCATAGAGGCCTTCAGGAAGGCTGAGCAGAGGAGGAAGAGAGGGCTTGGCGAGATGGACTTCTCTGAGGAGGAGATCTCTGATGAGGAGGTTGAAGTAGTGGAAGAGGAGAACTTGGGGGCTGACCAGGAAACACTGAACCAAGTTCCTCAACCAGTTGCTGAGACAACCGAGGAGACAGCTCCAGCACTTCCAGCCAATGTGCCTACTGCCGAGGAGTCGGGCTCTCTAGTTCTTGCCTTAGATTCTTAGGGCTTCTCTTGTATGGGCATTAGCCTCTTTTGCTCTTAACTTGTAATGAACCTGTTCCAATTTTAATGAAATCAGAATTCATAACTGCTCGGTAATTCATACTATGTACTTGTGTATATATATTTTTTTTATATTTGATTGTCATTATGCTTTTGTGGTCGGTAAGCCGACCAGCCTTCTTGCATTCTTTGGACTTTTAAGTCTCAATTTTTCCTAAGTATTTCAATGTTGAAGATACTTCCTTGGTCGGTAGGCCTCCCAGGGTCTTTGTCTCTTCTTGCTTTCTTCATCAAAATCTCCATGTTTTGATTGTCTGGTCGGTATGCCGACCATGACTTCAGAATCTTTTTATTCCTTTTAGGAATATTGGAAATGCCATCCTCGTCGGTAGGCCGACTGTGGCGTTGATCTTTGAAGATCTTTCTTCCTTTTAGGAAGGTCTGGAAGGCCATCCTCGTCGGTAGACCGACTGTGGCGTTTGGACCCTGCTTATTAGGGTGGAGTCTTCATTGTTGTGTAGACCGACCATGTTGATGGTGTCTTCATTTCCTCTTCGGGAGTTATCCTGGTCGGTAAGCCGACCAGGTTTGTTTTTGCCTGGTCATCTTGTGATGTTGGTCGGTGTGCATAGATACTTAGACAATTTTTTGGCTAAGTTTGCATGTTGTTCAGGTCAAAGCCTTCTCCTGCATTGTGATGCATTATTTTGGGAAAGAGACCTGAACTTTTATTCATTCCTGCATGTTCAAAGATGAAAAGCAGATACATAGAAATAAAAACACCATGTGTTACAATAAGGCATTACACATAGTATCTCCGAAGATTGTCGACATTCCAGGGTCTCATCTCCCCAGGCTTCCTTGGATCTTCGATTTTGTATGTGCCTTCTTTTAGGATTTTCACAACTAGGTAGGGTCCTTCCCAATTTTCACCTAGCTTACCTGGATGTTTACCTGTAGCAATTACCTTTCTCAGTACAAGGTCTCCAACAGAGAAACTTCTCCTTTTTACTCGCCTGTTGTGGTACTGAGCTGTCTTCTGTTTATAGGCAGCAGTCCGGATCCTTGCATTCTCCCTGGTTTCTTCTAGGAGATCCAGGTTGTTCAGCAACAGCTCATCATTCATTGATTCTTCGAAGTTGGTAACCCTCAGTGACGGGGCTCCAATTTCGATCGGGATGACTGCCTCGGTCCCGAAGGAGAGAGAGAATGGAGTTTCATCTGTTGATGTCCGAGGAGTAGTGCGGTATGACCAGAGCACACTAGGTAGTTCTTCAACCCATCTCCCCTTTGCTCCATCCAGCCTTGTCTTCAGTCCTTCAAGGATAGTCCGGTTTGTCACTTCTGCTTGCCCATTAGCCTGGGGATGTGCCACGGAGGTAATCCTTAGGTCAATGCTAAGGTCTTCGCAAAATTTGTGCATCTTTCTGCTCACAAATTGTCTTCCATTGTCCACCACGAGGGCTTGTGGCAAGCCATACCTGCAGACGATGGTTCTCCATATGAAGTCCATCACTTTCTGTTCCGAGATGGCTGCCAATGGCTCCACCTCTATCCATTTAGTGAAGTAATCAACGGCAACAATAAGGTTCCTCCTCTGCCCCAATGTCTGGACGAATGGTCCAAGGAGATCCATGCCCCATTGAGCAAATGGACATGGATTTTGCATAGGGATGATGTCTGAGGAGGGTACTCTCGGCACGTTTGAGTGCCTTTGGCACTTATCGCACTTCTGTACGAGCTTCTTAGCATCTTCCATCATGGTAGGCCAATAGTACCCGCACCTCAGCACCTTGTGACTTAAGGTCCTGGATCCTATATGGCTTCCACATATCCCCTCATGCACTTCTCGGAGCGCATAGTCCGCATCTCTGGGTGCTAGACATTTCAGATATGGAAGAGTGAAGGATCTTCGATATAACTCTCCCTGGATCAGGGTATACCTAGCTGCTCTTTTTCGGAGGCTCCTTGCTTGGTTGCGATCTTCAGGCAAACTTCCATCCTCCAAGTATTTCTTGATCGGATCCTTCCAACTCGGCTCATGACCGACATCAATATCTGCCATCAAAGTTTGTACTTCGATGCTCTTTTGCGGGAGTATTTCCACTTGAACTGAGGTAGGTACCTGCACTGAGGAGGCAGACGCCAATCGTGCTAACACGTCGGCTCTTGAGTTTTCGCCTATAGGTATTTGTTTGACTTCCACCTTCGGTATCTTCTCCATCAGCTCAAGTACTTTTGCCAGGTACTTAATCATACTTGGTCCCCTTGCTTCGTATTCT
The DNA here is from genome assembly GCA_963580455.1 of Euonymus europaeus. NCBI lineage: Eukaryota > Viridiplantae > Streptophyta > Magnoliopsida > Celastrales > Celastraceae > Euonymus > Euonymus europaeus. Next base: position 13,868,154 of record OY756965.1, read on the forward strand.
CCTTTGATCTGCTCGGTGATCAGCTGTGAGTCACTATGAACGATCAAATTTTTTACTTCCAGCTGCTTGGCAAGGCGTAGCCCAGCCAGCACAGCCTCATATTCCGCCTCATTGTTCGAGGCTTTAAAATTGAATCGCAAGGAATGTGCTATGGTCATGCCCCCCGGGCCGAGCAGGAGAATGCCAGCACCACTGCCTTCTTGGTTGGATGATCCATCCACAAACAATTGCCATTGTTGAAGTGCAGTGGAGGCAGTGTCCTGGTTGGGCTCTCTATAGCATTCAATTATAAAATCAGCTAAGGCCTGGGCTTTCATAGCCTTCCTCGGCTGGTACTGAATGTCAAACTCTCCCAATTCAATAGCCCACTTCACTAATCTTCCTGAAGTGTCTGGCTTTTGGAGGACTTGTTTTAGTGGCTGGTCAGTCAGGACAATTATCGAGTGTGCTTGGAAGTAAGGTCTCAGCTTCCTTGCTGCCACTATCAGTGACAGAGCAAGCTTCTCAGCATGGGAGTACCTTGTCTCTGCACTAACCATCATTCTGCTGATGTAATACACTGGTCTTTGCACCTTGTCTTGCTCACTTACTAGCACTGCGCTTACCGCGTGTTGTGATACTGCTAGGTAGAGGTACAAGACTTCACCCTCTATTGGACAAGTCAGTAGAGGAGGTTGGCCTAGATAATCTTTAAGATTTTCAAAGGCAATTTGACACTCAGGTGTCCAGACAAATTCCTTGGCCTTTTTTAATGCCTGGAAAAATGGTCTACATTTGTCGCCGGACCGAGCAAGGAACCTTCCCAGTGATGCTGCTCGGCCGGTCAGCCTTTGAACTTCCTTGGCATTTGTGGGCGGCTCCATCTGCAGGATTGCTTCCACCTTTTCAGGATTCATCTCAATACCCCTGCTGGTTACCAAGAAGCCGAGAAACTTCCCGGATGCCACTCCGAAGGCACACTTGTCCGGGTTAAGCTTCACTCCAAACCGATCAAGTGTATGAAAGACCTTGCGCAGGTCAGCAGGGTGGTCCTCAGCTTTCTTGCTCTTTACTACCATATCATCCACATAGGCCTCCAAGGACTTTCCTATTTGATCTCTGAAGATATGGTTCACCAACCTCTGGTAGGTGGCTCCAGCATTTTTCAGTCCGAATGGCATCACCTTATAGCAATATGTCCCCTCAGGAGTGATGAATGAGGTGCCTTCTTGGTCTTCGGGATGCATTCTTATCTGATGGTACCCCGAATAAGCGTCCAAGAAGCTGAGGAGCTGATGTCCTGAGGTGGCATCTACCAGCTGATCAATTTTTGGTAGTGGATAGCTATCCTTAGGACATGATTTATTCAAGTCGGTGAAATCAACACACATCCTCCATTTTCCATTGGCTTTCCTCACCATGACAACATTGGCTAGCCATTCAGGGTATTGGACTTCTCTGATGAAATCTGCATCCATCAGCTTCCTTACCTCTTCCTTGATCGCTTCTTGGCGATCGGGAGCAAAGTTTCTTCTTTTTTGCTTGACTGGTCGGGCACCAGGTATGATGCTCAGTCGATGTGTTATCACCTCTGCACTTATGCCGGGCATCTCATCAGCACTCCAGGCAAAAGTATCTACACTTGCTAAGAGTAGTTCAGTGATCTCCTTGGCCATTGTTTCCCCAAGTTGAGATCCAATATGGAAGTTTCTTCCTGAGCCAACCATAACCTCAACTTTCTTGAGTTGCTCTACTGGAGTGGGCTTGTACACCTGCTCCTCTGCCCTCATATCTAGGCTGCCCACTGAGATCTTCTCTTTCTTCCTCTCTCTGAGTTCAGTGAAGTAGGTGCTCCGGGAAGCCTTCTGATTTCCTTTCACTTCACCCACTCCCCTCGAAGTGGGGAATTTCATCTTCAAGCAATAGGTTGAGACAACAGCTCTTACCTTGTGAAGTAGTGGTCTTCCTATGATGGCATTGTGGGAAGCCTTCACATCAACTACCAACATGTCCACCATGTGCATCACCGTCCTGGGATGTGTTCCCAATGTGACTGGGAGGGTTATCATTCCTTTTGGTATGACTGACTCTCCTGTGAACCCATACAAGGGTACTGAGGTCGGCTTTAGCCTATCCTCCGAGAGCTTCATAGCCTTGAAAGTGTGGTAGAATAGGATGTCTGCTGCACTCCCGTTATCTACCAAGATCTTCAGGACGTTAAAGTTGGCGATCACCGCATCGATTACCAAGGCGTCATCGTGAGGGACTCGAACACCTTCCTCATCTTTCTCTGAGAATGTGATGACATCCTCATCCCTCTTTACTCTTTTTTCCTTGGTTGGCTGTTCAGTGAGGCGAGCATATGCTCTCCCAGCTGATGTACTTTCTCCACCTGCTGCCAACCCTCCAATAATGACACCACAGAAATCAATTGTTCCTGCCGTACCTCTCTCATGTGGAGGAGAATCTTCCCTCCTCCGGGGCCTTCTACGGTCATCATCTTTTCTGTCATCTCTCCTTCGTTTTCCTTCTTGATTTGCAGTGTATCTCTTGAGGTGTCCTCTTCTTATCAACTCCTCAATCTCATCTTTCAACTGAATGCAATCATCGGTATCATGCCCTTGGTCCTTATGGAACCTACAATATTTATTTGAGAACTTCCTCTTCTCTGCAAAGGTGGCACTCATCTTCTTTGGCCATTTGACCAAATTCTGGGCCACTATTTTGTTCAACACTGTCTTCGGGGGAGCATTCAGTGGAGTGTAAGCATCAAAGCGACTAGGTGGCGGGCCAGGTGGAAACTTCCTGGACGGCTGGTCTATTCGCCTGTTATCTTCTCTTCCCGTCCTCTTGTCGCCGCTTGGTCGGCTACCTCCCATCCCTCCTGAGCGGCCCTTCTCACTAGAGCCTCTCACCCTATCAGGAGAGGTTCGTATCGCAAAACGAGAGGACTTGAGAGAATCCGTTGCCTTGATGTATTTCTCAGTCCTTGCCAGGAGTTCATCCATGGACTGAGGAGCATCAGTGCATAATGAGTTGCAAAACTGCTCATGACGCACTGTCCTGATCAGAGCAGCATTTGCTACAGCAATTTGCACATCAGGGATCTCCAGGCACATCTGGTTGAATCTTCCTATGAAGTCACGGAATGGTTCTCCCTTCTCGTGTTCAATCACCATCAAGTCCTGATTGGTAGTCTTGGGCTTCCTGGCACTTGCAAATCGGAGACTGAACTTCCTGGATAGGTCCTGGAAGCTATAAATGCTGTGCCTAGGAAGGTTGATGAACCAAGTCCGAGCAGGTCCAATAAGTGTAGAGGAGAAGGCCTTGCACAACACTGCATCTGATGCACCTCGGCACTCCATCATGGACTTGTATCCCATGACATGGTCATAAGGGTCCCTTTTTCCATCATACTGCTCCAGGTTGGGGAGCCTGAAGTCACGAGGTATATCTGTCTCTAGGATATCCCTAGACAGGGGAGTCATGGAACTGTCCCACATTTCATCGATGATGCTGCGTCCCTGCAGGGCTGCTAGCTTGCGGTCTACCTCCTGAAGGTGCTTATTGACATCATCATTGACCTGAGAGTAATGGGTGTTCCTATTGGTATTGGAATTTCCCTCTCGGTTCTCATCCCTCCTCTTGCTCCTGGAATCTAGAGAACCTGAGTTTCCGTCACCCTCGTTCCTTTCAGTGGTCCAAGGCGGGCCTTGCTGGTTTGCCATCATCATCTCAGTGAGGAGCTGCACTTGTTGGCAGAGTTGATTAAACCGTGCAGCACTGATGGGAGGACCAGCTGTCTCCTGTGGTGGTGCTTGGACGTTTCCTCCTTCTCGGACTTGAGGTGCATCCAAGGGCACCTCATGCCTTGCGAGATTCCCATAATCTTGGTGTTGCTGCCCGGCCTCATCTACCAGATGATGGGCATGAGATGTCTCAGGATCATTGGTTCTCCGAGGTCTAACCATTGTAAGGGAACTTAGTCGATTCCCACAGACGGCGCCAAACTGATGACGTCAAAAAGGTGTCACTACCGAGAAGACGCTCAGTGGGTCAGACCTGTGATAGTGCACGGGCGAAGATCCTTCCAGGGAGTTAATCAGCCGAGCAAGACAGTCTTGGTTGATCAGCTAGGTAGCCTGTCAGGCAGTTTACCGACCAGGCTGGTAGGGCAGTCCAGGTTGATCAGCTAGGTAGTCTGGAAACTGAGCACAGCAAAGAAAGGTGAGCTAAAGGCCGTGCCAGAGGTGTCCTCTGGCGTTGGCGCTCCGACGCTCAAGTCAGTCGGTATTTAATCAGGTGAGCTCCTCGGACTAGAGCTCTCAACTAATCAGTACTCAAAATTGTGGTCAAGTCCTTTAATACCTGACTTGTTGAGCCTTATATAGGGCTGAGGACCACTGTTGAAGTGGGTCTTCCCATTATGGTTGTGGACCATATCCAACTGTTTTTCACCTTGGTAGGTCCAGCTGGTGCACTCTTACCGAGGAGACTACCTGGTAGGCATGAAGAGTCTTTTAGTCCACATATGACGTGGCGGAGCACCATTGGTGGGGGTATTTTTGTAATATCAAACCCAAATTTCAGATCTACTGTGGAAGGGGAGAGAGAGAGATTTGCTGCCTTACATGATCATTTGATGTTGGGTTCTTCTTTCACTCATCATGTTGTGCGGGCTTCTCTTTTGTTTGTAATTTTGGGCTTCTTACAGATGTGTCAGGGAGGAGGAAGGGAGGGAGGGAAGGTAGGAGAGATTTCATGAACCTCAGCTTTGGTGAAGTGCAATCATGTTCATTACCTGAGAGATACGACCAGGCTTTGATTTACGTTACGATCAAGTAATCTGAAATCGTTGGCGGAGGAGAATTTTGGTTTGAACTTTCACCGGAGATGTATTGCCGGACAAAGACACAAACATCCATGGATTTTTAGATTTTTAATATCATTTTGGGCCAAGTAGCTTTTTTCCATGTCATTATTTATTTTTTACAAAGAAAAAAATATGATTACTTAACTGCCACATCAGCATTTTTTGACGGAAAACGTATGCAAGGGTTAACGTGGTCTTATTTGATAAGTACGAGGGTCTCTTTGGTCTAGAAAAAAGTATAGGGGCTTAAGTGATCCATTTTTAAAAGTACAAGGGTCATTTTGTTACTTATACCTTATATTAATAATATTTATTAAAAAAGTCTTTATTCCTATTCAGTGAAAATTTGCTATTTTCTATAATATAATGTTATATGCATGTTTCTGAATATTTCATATAGTAAATGATCTGGTGCGTAGAGTTTGACATACACATAGAAGATTAGGTCATTAGTTCTTATGAAATATGAGTATTACTTCACAACCTAAGATGAAATTTGGAACGTCATTGGTACGGTTGTAGCATATGATTAAATATGTTTATCTTGACTATGGAAATAATATAGCTTCGACTTCATGTAATAGTACACTTGTGTATTGAACTAGACCAATTCAAGGATACTGCTTTTATATTGATTATATAAAAAATATACCTTGTAACTATTATGAGTGGTTATACTCTTAATCCTGATACAGATAATATGAACAACCATGGGCTAAATATTATTTTGAGTCACAAAAGAGTGAGACTCATTTATGAGTCAATAAACTCAGTGACTTGGATAATGACATTACATTGATCGGGAATATTGTTTGCTGAAAGAATCCATGTCTCGGTTTTGGGATTGAGTATAGAAAGTTTATAAGTTTTGATGTCACGCCCCGTTTCCGGAGACGCGACTGGGTGCGCTCTCCGCACCCTTCCTAGATCACTAGTGTGAACATCCGGGATCAATCGGAACATCCGGGATCAATCAGAAACGCAGCAACAACAACATCACACTAGCAAACATAGGCCTCGGGCCTCAACCACATGCAATCCTGACCCTAGGCCTCAGGCCATCCACTACCAGCATGCACAAACTGATGACATCACATATAAATCAACACATAGATTCATAAATCATCAAATATAACCATAATTCAACATCCCCATCCACATACAAGCACCACCGTGCCAAATGGTTATATTCTTTCAACATAGATATACTACATACACCCACATGCATAGAGTATATCTCTAGCACCCCATCCTACTCAGGGCCATCCATGTCACGTCCCGCTCACCGATCCGCACCACCGGTACCCGTACCAGAATCTTCTGTGGAAGAAAGAAAGTAAAGGAGTGAGCTAGAAGCTCAGTAGGGTAAAGAAGTAGACATTGATATAGGCAGAACCGAAAGGAAGTAATGCATCAATATGTACCTACCACATGAACGTATACTCAACAAATTCACATCAACATCTATCCGGATAACCCTTTCGGAGCACAACAACCACAATATCATTGCAACTCAATGTAATATTTCACGGGAGCAAGCTCACCACAACCAACCACTCCTAGGATCATCCAGTTGCGTGAACCTATCACGCCCGCACCCCACATGGCAAGTCACTCTCGACCCTACCATTAGTGCGTTATCCCACATGGGGTTCATGTGACTTGGTGATAACAACCTTCACCTTGCCATCCTCCCATGTGGCTTTCAAGAAACCTAAAGGTTCCCGAGTCCATACCCGAGTCCCCCATGCATCTCTAATGCTTTATGACATGTCATTCCGAATAGATAAGTATATATGAATATCCTATATATCTTACATAACTACCACGTTGCACGAACGGAAATCACAACGTGTCCGTAAATGACGGAACACCAAATCGGGTCATGCGACATTCAACATCAAACAAAAATCACACAAGGCTCGTTTCCCCTTAGAAGCAATTAAGGGGGAAACACAAACAACGGCGACCAATGAAGAATAGAAACGCTATTTAGGCAACAATAACGAAAGTTAGATGGAAAGGTTGGAAATCCCCTACCTCGTTCCGAGCCAACACGCAAATTCTCAAACTTAGGGTTTTAACCCTTGGTTCTCCCAACCTATCGATTCACATCAAATAGCACTCATACGATTAATCCAAAAATTCCATGTTATCATATCAATCATGAATTTAACTACTAAATTCAGAAAACTTACTTTCTCTCTCTAGGGTTCCTCTCAAACCCCCAAACTCAACCTTATGGAACTCCACTCCAAAACAAGAATCAAACCTACATATACAACCACATATGACCCTAAATCAACATATCTAAACCATAGAAATAAACTCCAACCAAAACTAACAAGATCTACTCGAAAACCCTAGAAATGGAAAAATGAAGAATCTTACCTCCAAGGCCTGAATCTTCCTTGAATCATTTCCCAATCTCCAAAACCAAGCTCCAATCTCCAATAATCAACTCAAACATACTTCTCTCTCTAGAACTGAAACATACCAAAAAATGTCTAAAACTCTCGCTGGAATGTATTTGAAAAATGCGGATTGCGCCTAGGCGCTACCCTGGGTGCCTAGGCGCTTAGGCCTACAAAAACTCTCCCTGGAGCGCTGCTCTGGGCGGCATCCTGGGCGTGTGGAAATTCCGCGCCCAGGCGAGGTGCGCCTACTCCACATCTGCTCGCCCACCGGACTGGGCGCTGTGCCTAGGCGCCCTGGGCTGCACCCAGTCTAGTGCCTCCTCTTCTGAACCTCAAACTTGTCAACCCTTCCACTGGATTAGGTGTCACTGGGCGCACCTTTGCACACGCCTAGGCGCACACCGCCTAGGCACTCCAGCTTCTTCTGGTGTCCTTCATTCCCCGCACACACTGGACTAGGCGCAGCGCCTAGGCGCCCTAAGGTGCGCCTAGTCCAGTTTCTACCCTTTGTCTAAAACTCAAAAATTTTCCAAAAATTTTGGGTCGGGGTTTCACATCCTTCCCCCCTTAATAAAATTTCGTCCCGAAATTAAACTACATACGTACCTGAATCTCTGAACAACTCAGGGTACTTCTCATTCATTCGAGACTACAACTCCCATGTTGCTTCTTCAACTCCGTGGTACTTCCACATCACTTTCACTAATGGAATCACACTCGACCTCGCGACCTTGTTCTGTCGGTCTAAAATCTTCACCGGTTGAAGAGTGTAACTCCCATCCTCATCCACTTCCAACGTAGTCCAATCTATCACATGCGACGGATTCGGCTCATATTTCTGAAGCATTGATACATGGAATACATTGTGAACCTTCTCAAGCTTCGATGGGAGTGCCAAACGGTACGCCACAGGTCCAACTGTCTCCAAAATCTCAAATGGCCCAACAAACCTCGGTGCCAACTTCCCATGCTTGCTATATCTCTGAATCCCCCGTCTCGGACTAACCTTAAAGAAAACCTTATTGCCTACAGTGAACTCCAAAGGTCTCCTCCTCCGATCAGCATAAGACTTCTGTCGGCTCTGTGCGGTGATCAACCGCTTCCGAATCTCATCAACTCTCTCTCTCGAGCTTCTTTGACCATCTCTGGTCCTGAGACAACTTTCTCACCAACCTCTGCCCAACACAAAGGCCACCTACAATGCCTCCCGTAGAGAGCCTCGTAAGGTACCATCCCGATACTACTTTGGAAAGAGTTGTTATATACAAACTCCACCAAATGTAAGTACCTATCCCAACTTCCTCCAAAATCAACTACACATGCCCGTAGCATATCCTCCAAAACCTGTCTGGTTCTCTCACTCTGCCCATCACTCTGAGGATGATAAGCTGTAGAGAAATCCAACTTCGTTCCGAATGCCTCCTGTAAACTACTCCAGAATCTACCTGTGAATCGCGGGTCTCGGTCCGACACAATAGATAATGGAATTCCATGAAGTCTCACAATCTCCTTGACATACGTAGTACTCAAGCTCTCCAATGAATCCGTCTTGTTCATGGGTAATTCCCCAAAATACTTTAATCGAGAGTCATTCCCAATTTGAATAAACATTGAAGTTTTTTTATTTTTTATTTTTTTAAAAAAATGCTCGGGATCACTAGGGCCATTCCCGGCTTGGCTGATTTTTCTTATAAAAATGCTCGGGATCACCAGGGCCATTCTTGGCTTGGCTAATCATTGGAAATGATTTTTCTTATAAAAATGCTCGGGATCACTAGGGTCATTCCCGGCTTGGCTTTCAATTTTAATCCATGATAATAGGTTAATTTATCATGAAAGCATAATAGCTTTAATCTGCCATGAAAGGCCATTTTAATCCACAAATACTTTTAATTCACAACTTTAATCAAAATAATGACTTTAATCTGCCATGAAAGACCATTTTAATCCACAAACAAATTTAATCCGAATCCCGAAGATGAAAACTGTTTTAATCCGAAAAATATTTTAATCCAAAAGATAACCTGAAATTTGATCTCAAAAGTATTTTTAAAAAACCTTTTAATATGAAAACATGTTAGTTTAGAAATAAAGAAATTGGGCATGTGAAAGCCTCAAAATAGTTGATGCATATGTATAAGAATATGATGATAAAGTCTGCTGCCACCCTATACACTTTTGTAATCGCTAATCACCTTTTAATGTATCCTTTTCTGCTCCAATCTTTGACCAACGTACTATTTCCAATCACTTATTCATGTGTTCCATTTGACTTTGTTTAAATGAGCTTAGTAATACGGCTATGCATAAGAAAAATGAGTAATTATGACAAGAAGTAAATAATAGATTCTAGGATGAAATATTTTGGGAACTTTGTTAATCGAATGCTTGAATGAGATTACATACTGATTAGCAGAACAGTACGTGGAGGAATAATTTGAGGAGGAAGGAAAGAATATTTGAGTCTTGAAAACAATATAGCTTGTGGCATGCACTAAAAACTGCCCTAGTTTTTTTTTGCGCATCATATTAACATGTCTATTTTCATCATGCGTAATATCTTTTAACAGCATCCGCATTGACCGGGTTAGACAAGTCATCTCCGTCCATCATGGTTAACCTCAATGCTCCACCAGAGAAGGCTTTTTTCACAACATAAGGTCCTTCATAGCTCGGGGTCCACTTTCCTCGATGATCTTTGTGAGGCGGTAATATCATTTTCAATACCAAATCTCCTTCTTCAAAACTACGAGGATGAACCTTCTTATTGTGTGCTCTCATCATGCGTCTTTGGTATAATTGCCCTTTACATATGGCCCGTAATTGCCGTTCTTCAATCAAATTTAGCTGCTCATATCTTGTTTGTATCTATTCTGCTTCTTCTAATTCCGCTTCCAAACAAACCCAAAGCGAAGGAATTTCTACTTCAACTGGCAGAATCGCTTCTGTACCATAAACCACTGAGAACGGGGTTTCACCAGTGGATGTGTGTACCGATGTCCGATATCCATACAAGGTGAAAGGGAGTTTCTCATGCCAATCTTTGTAGTTAACCGTCATCTTTCCAATAATCTTCTTAATATTCTTGTTGGCTACTTCGACTGCTCCATTCATCTTCGGGCGATATGGTGTTGAATTATGATGTCTAATTTTGAACTGCTCACAAAAATCCTTCACCATTTTGCTGTTAAAATTTGTCCCATTATCAGTAATTATTCTTTCAAAAACTCCATATCGGCACACAAATTCCTTTCTCAAAAATCTGACCACCACACTGCTAGTCACATTGGTATATGAAGGAGCCTTTACCCATTTCGTAAAGTAATCAATGGCCACCAAGATAAACCGATGCCCATTGGAAGCCTTTGGCTCAATTGGTCCGATGTCATCCATTCCCCACATTGAGAAAGGCCATGGTGAGGTCAATACATGTAATGGGTTAACTAGAACATGAGTCCTATCTGCATAGACCTGACATTTGTGACATTTCATCGCATAACCAATACAGTCTTTCTCCATTGTCAACCAGTAATATCTAGCTCTAATTATCTTTTTTGCCATCGCATATCCACTTTTATGAGTTCCACACAGCCTTTCATAAATTTCTGCCATAATCTGTTTTGTTTAACTCATCAACACAACGCAATAAAATCATCCCATGATTTCTCTTATATAACACATTTATGTTCAACAAGAATGCCCCTGATAGTCTTCTAAGCGTACGTTTGTCATTTTCTGACACTCCTTTGGGGTATAACTTCTCTTTGAGGTACACCTGGATATTATGATACCATGGTTTGCCATCAGATTCTCCCTCTACATTTGAACAATAGCCTTGTACTTCTCTTCTCTCAATCTTAATTACTAGGACTTCTCCTTTTGGATATATGTCAAACATGGATGCTAGGGTAGCTAAAGCATCTGCAATTTGATTTTCTTCTCTCGGGATATGGTAATTTTTTGATGTGCTGATGATAAGGAATAAGCTTTCCATCTTTCGTCTCCCATTCATCACTCAATTGTCTAACCACTAACTGCGAATCACCATAAACTTGCAGCTTCTTTATGTTGGTGTCTATAGCAGCTTGAATCCCCATTGTACATGCTTCATATTCTGCCACATTATTCGTACATGTGAAATATAACTTGGCAGTAAAAGGAGCGATATCTCTCTCCGGTGATATCACACTACTCCAATCCAATATCCTACCGCATTCGAGGCTCCGTCGAAACACATTGTCCACTTATTTTGTTCAATAAGATTTTTATCCTCCTCTAATATATTTAAAACTTCGGCATCTAGAAAGCCATGATTCATTGGCTTGAAATCATCAATCGCTCTGTCTACTAGATAATATGTTATGGCACTTCCCTTTACAGCCTTTTGAGTGACATACTGAATATCATACTCTGATAGAAGCATCTGCCATTTTGCAATCCTTCTCGACAGTAATGGTTTTTCAAAGATATATTTTATTGGGTCCATTCAAGAAATCAACCATGTAGTATGATACAACATGTATTGTCAAAGCCTGTGTGCTGCCCATGCCAGTGAACAACAAGTCTTCTCTAACAGGAGTAACTTGCTTCACAACTTGTGTACTTCTTGCTAAGATAGTATATAGCATGCTCTATTTTTCCCGCCGAATCATGTTGTCCTAGTACACTCCCCATCGAACTTTCTGAGACAGTCAAGTATAGAATCAAAGGTCTTTCTGCCACAGGGGGAATCAATACAGGAGGATTCTGCAAATATTGTTTAATCTTTTCAAAAGCAATCTGACAATCCTCATTCTATTCTTTTGGGTTATTTTTGCACAATAACTTGAAGATGGGTTCACACATGGAAGTTAGTTGGGAAATAAATCTGGCGATGTAATTCAATCTTCCCAAAAACCCTCTAACTTCTTTTTTTGTATAGGGAGGTGGCATTTCAAAAATTGCTTTCACTTTATTCGGATCCACTTCAATACCTCTTCTACTCACGATAAATCCAAGTAACTTCCCAGAAGTTAGCACAAATGTGCATTTTGCTGGATTAAGCTTTAACTGATTCTTCCTTAGATGTTCAAATAACTTCTGAAGATTCTCCAAATGATTTTCTCCTTCTTTTGATTTGGCTATCTTTTCATCCACATATACCTCAATTTTTCGGTGCATCATGTCATGAAACAGGGTAACCATGGCTCGTTGATAAGTTGCCCCGCATTCTTTAATCCGAATGGCATGACTTTGTAACAAAATGTTCCCCAAAGAGTGAAAAAAGTGGTCTTCTCACGATCCACCTGTGCCATCTTAATTTGATTATAACCTGAGAACCCATCCATGAATGAAAATGTTGAATGTTGGGCCGTGTTATCCACTAAAATATCTATGTGAGAGAGAGGAAAATTGTCCTTCGAACTTGCTCGGTTTTTATTTCTATAATCAACACACATCTTTACTTTACGATCTTTTTTAGGTACTGGCACAATATTAGCCACCCACTCTAGATAATGTGCTACCTCAAGAAAACCAGCATCAAATTGCTTCTTTACCTCATCTTTAGCAGCATATCAGGTTTCAACCTCCTCAATTTTTGTTTTACTGGGGCACACCCCGGTATTAATGGCAACTTATGTTCCATAATATTTCCATCAAGTCCAGGCATATCTTGATACGACCATGCGAAAAAATCTTGATATTCATGTAAGAGATCCCTTAAGTGTTTTCTATCATTCCCCTCGAGAGCTTCTCCCATTCTGACTTCTTTTTTGTCCAACTTCATGCCTAAATTAACTATTTCTGTAACCTCCTAATGTAATTGGATTATTTTTCCTTCTTGGTTGACTTGTCTTTCTATTTTAGGTGGGATGTCAACCTCTCCTTCACTCTCATCATCAGATTCAACATTATTAATGAGTGTATCAAAATCTGGTTCATTAATTTCGTCTTCTTTGGTAACATTGTTTTCAAGCCTGTTAATGGGATGAGATTGGTATTGGAATTGAAATATAGAGATTTTAACAAACGAAAGAAACATAATATATGAAAAACTGGACTTTATTTCATGATGGAACGATTTTGGAAAGGGAAACATGCGATAGCCGCATTAACATTAGTCCTGTCAAACAGGAACAAATGTGCTTTGAAAATAAAAGTTTATTCCAGTTGCTCTAAAATTTACTTTGGTTGAGCCTGGGAGGACAATGACATCTCTAGACTGGTCCAATTGTTAAGTGTGAAACCCGGGGGACGAGTAATGACAAAATTAGGCCTCACTGTTGATGTTTCTTCCTCTTCTACCACAACAATCTCACATTCCCCAAACTGGTCACATATCCTCTGGAAAGCAAACTTCACCCTGAAAGTTTCTGATTTTTTTGGCAGTTTATCACAATAAACTGCCCCAGTATTAAGTGTACAATCCTCATTCAAGAAACCACCATATGTGAAGATATGATAAAGCCATGGAATCTGCTTTTCTTGGTACTCTAATTCAATCTCCTCCACACATACTAACTTTTTCATCAGTCTCTCTCTCCTAGCTCAATTTTTATCATCCCGGCTTGGCTCATAACCTAGACCCCAACGTTCAGCATGCTTCTTTATCTGTATGGGTTGAGTAATCCCCAGGTCATTTTTCCCCAAGCCTTTTCCCGGACGAAAACCATTTTGCAACATCATGGTCACCACAGATCTTGTAACCTTTGACACTCCTGATTTTTTAACCAACTCCCCTTCTTTGACGAGACTCGCAGTAGCAATCTCAAACGATTGGAAATGACTCTCAATTCCATCCTCGGGTGCATCAATGTGATTGGACAAACTAGTAACCATCCATTCTGTCTTACCTTTGACAATATACATTCTACCTCCATGTGTGAATTTCAGCATTTGATGAAGAGAGGATGGTACAGCTCCAGCAGCATGAATCCATGGTCTCCCCAACAAGCAACTATAAGTAGGTAGGATGTCCATGATTATAAATGGAACGTTGAACGTTACGTTGGCAATTTCTAATGGCACTTTGATCTCTCCGAAAACTTCCCTTCGAGTGCCAACAAATGCTCTTACTATGATCGTTGCTTCTTTCATGCATGATCGGTCTCTCGGGATCCTGTCAAGTGTCTCTTTTGGCATGATATTCAATGATGAACCATTGTCTACCAAGATGCTTTCTATCTCTTGTCCTTGGCACATGGCTGAGATGTGTAAAGCCTTGTTGTGTTCCACTCCCTCTGCTGGGATTTCCACTTCTGTAAATGATATGAAGTGGGTGGCTAACACATTCCCTGTAATCCCATCAAATGAATCTACAGGGATTTTTTCTGTTACATAGGCCTGATTGAGCATCCTCAATAACAAATACTCTCAACACCCTTTGAGAAAAATCTCTGAGCAGTATTTGGTTTTCACATAGGTACAAGTACTATCCATGATCACTTTGTTGCTAAAATATTTTTTTTATCGCCGAGCTATGGATTTGTACTATTAAGGCATGTTATCAAACAATCTTCCCTAATAACTCATATCAATTCATCTTCATTTTAATAATTTCTAGTTATGCCTCATTGAACCGTAATAATATTCATAGTCATGTGTGACAACTAAGAAAACATTTCAAATTCCAACTACATGATATAGTTTTAAGTTGTAAGAGCATAAATAATTTTCAATGCTCAAACAGTGACACATTAGATGTTTTTCATGTCACTCATTAAGTGGTCGATGTAGCACATGTAAAACATATTGCATGTTATGATGAAGCTCCCACTCGATGGGACGTCACTTATTCAAGTATCATATGGATTTTTTGTAGATGCTACACAATCATCCTGTAACGCCCCATTTCCGGAATGTCACATGGTGCTAACCGCACCTTCCTAGGTAATCAATGTGATCCACTTCCTTAGTCATTAACCCTAGTTCACTCAACTAGGAAAACAACCTCAATCAAAAATCGGGCAGCATCTCCCCGTATATCGGGGAATGCCTACCTGTAACAAAATGCAGCAATAATCACAACAATCACATTATAACCTAGCAGGGCCCCTAGCCATCTATCAGCATGCAAATTTCAACCTAGCAGGCCTCAGGCCATCTAGCAACATGCACAAATTGATTCTCACAAAAGTATCACATTTCATATAATAAAAACAATCCAAAACATCATTTAACAGGACACAGAGTCCACCCCCGGTTCGGAAGGTACAATCACATAAATTACCTTCTAATCGTACCAAAACACACCCACCGGTGCCAACAGTTGATAAATCATATATTATCTCACACAACAAGCGTGGAAATTAACAAAGTACGCACTCACTATTCCCAAATCCTAACTCTCCTCCAAGTGCCATCCATACCACAACTCCGTCTTTACTGATCCGCAACACCGACACTAGTACCAGTGTCACCTGTAGGAAGGAAGGAAAATAAAAGGGTGAGCTAGAAGCTCAGTAGGGTAAAAGAGCGAACAATCATTATAGGCCGAATCCAATAAGAAGGCAATGCAACAACATGATAACACAAATGCTCATGTCACATAACAAAACAGTAACACCCGAGTGACCTTTATGGGGAAAACCAATCAGAGTCCCGTAATTCCAACTATGAATCATCAAACAACAATCAAGACCATGATCATCCCAATCATGTATTGATCACAACATCGAACACTCATCCTGGTTCTCCTAACCATCAATGGATGCGAGCCGACTCATCACCTTTCCTCGTTCAATCCTGGTTCTCCCAACCATCAATGGATGAACCATACCATTTCAACAAAACCACTTGAAAGTCACTCAATTGTTTGAGTCCCATCTCACCCACACCTTAAGTGTGTTGCCTCAAATGAAGTCATTTGGTTGATACCAAGCCCAACACCCAACCATCCTCCGATGTGACATTTAAGTAGCTCCTAGGGTATAGCTGAGTCCATACTCGAGCATCCTATGCAATCTCTAATGCATTCATGCTTCATGCCATCAATTAATATATATATACTCAACCTATATATTTAAAGCTACTCATGATGCATGAATGATCAACCATGCTCAATAAGTGATTGAATACGAACAAAGGTTAGTGTAATCTACATTTCAAGAAAAAATAAGAATAAATCCTAAGTTTCTTCTTTCTTAGAAACAATAAGGCAAGAACACAAACCCAGTGACCAATGAGGAAATAAGCCGTAATTTAGAGAGCAAAATAACGGTATGAAAGTGAATTGGTCAAGAAATCCCCTACCTCAATTAAGCACCATTTACAATAGCAAATTCCCAAAGTTAGGGTTTTTGACCCTCTTTCACCTACCTATCGATTCAAGCATTCCGAACCCACAACATCGTATTAACAACAATAATAAGCAATAATAACATGAAATCAAATACTAATCAATAGAACTTACTTTCTCTCTTTAGGATTTTCTCCAAAATCCTCCAACTTTTTCAAATTCGAAACCTAACCTAAACCAACGATTCAAATTTGTAAAACAATCATAAATAACCCTAGAATCAACATATCTAAGCCCTACATTCCATATATTAAAGAATCAAACAATTCTAGGAAAAAAAACCTAGAATTCCAAAACTATGAAAACTCACCTCAAACCTTCAAATCTTCCTTGATTCCACCTTGATTCTTAATATGCTTCATGAATCCATGAAAAACCAAGAAAAACCTCAAGAAATCTCATTCTCTCTCTAAGTTTCCCTCTCTCTCTCTCTCTCTCTCTCTCTCTCTCTTCTCGGCTTCCTCTGAGGTTATGTCGCTAATGGCCATTTTAGGTCTTTAAAAACTGAAATCCCGACAGCCATCCGGACACCCTAAGTGCCCGTCCGGACGGATCATGCCTAGAAACCTTGCTGTCCCAGTTTCTTCATTAACCGTCCGAACGGCTGCCAAGGCATTCAAACACCTTTTTTTTCTTTCTAGTATTTTCATATCTGTATCGGTCTAAGTTTCGATTTGATATATTATGGATCTAAAACGGATATGTGTGCTAAAAGTTATGACCTATTTAGTAAACCTTGTTCAAAGAATAAATCTTTGCGATCCTACACCACACAGGTGGTCCGTAACGTCTCCAAATTAATTTCCAACAACTTAATACTCCACATTTAAATAAACTTAATATTTTTGGGTTGAGGTTTCACATCCCTTTCCCCTTAAACAAATTTCGTCCCCGAAATTTAAAAAACTTGCCTAAATCTCTAAGTTTGCACAACACCTTAGACATGCTTGTTATCACATCCTCAATCCAACATCCATATGGAACCCATTTTCTCCAGGGGATAATTTGACCCGTATTGTCCACATACATACATACCTCCACTAATCATTTAGTTATTTCTCTCAATAGTGTATACACCCATCATATAGATACACACATATGTATATATATATATTTCACACACAAGGTTGGAATACATTAACACACTAGAAGGTTATACATCAAATACCAAGGGTTCTTACTCCTAAGACCCATATTTTCATACATCCAAACTTCCCGTTGCTCTACGAGCTTTATTCTTACACATAACCTAGACCACATGCAACTAGCCTTATGTGATACAATGTTTGTCTTCAAACACTAGTTCTTCCTCAGATTCTTTTTCAGGATCTTCCTCAAACCTCTCTGAATCCCTGACCTGACTTGCCAGGACTTCATTCTCATATCTTAACCCTCTATTCTTATCCCTAAGACGTATAACCTTACGTCGGAGCCTTAGGGTCTCATGTTGTTGAATCTCCAGATTGCTGCTTTCCCCGTAGTTGTAACCCACTATCTCCACATAATGGTCATTCCTCAACTTATGAAGCATAAGTTGAACACATTCTTCCTTGACATCTCGTTCCCTGCCATTAAACGTGGTCCATGCTCTAATCATGCATCCCAAGGCACCCAACTCAACTTCTGGGTTTCGCAATGTGATTGTCGTTCTAACACATAAAGGTTCCCTCACCGTTTTATAACGTGGAGGAGGCATTCCACGACTGGAAGCAAACCCCTCTAGCACTCTCACTGAACAACCCTGGGTATTTCCTCCACTCGCCATTTTTCTCAATGATATGGTCATTCACCTTGGTTTCCCTTCCATATATATAGTCCAAATTCCTAACACATTTCTTGTACCCGCTACAACCCTAGGTAACCTTGCACAAACATGCAACCCCTTAAGGGACCCTTGCCTTTTCAGCTACTCCATGACGTGTCACTATTTCTTGTGGTGTTCTAAAACATCCATGCAATTTTGCTTCTTCCAAGTCCCTTTTAATTATACTACAAAATCTCCATTATCTCTGAAAGATTCCTAGCGAATCCATTTACCTTTCCCGAATCTGCAATGTCAGTAATAATTCCACCTTTTTAGTATTTGTTCACAAGACAAACTAGCCTATGCTAGTGTGCGCTCTGATGCCTCGATAAACTTCATTTAACTTCTAGGGGTATTCAGTCCCTCCCTCTCTTTCCACAATTATTATTTTCAGATTCTCTAATAAATTCCTGAATATACTACTCATTCTCACACGGTTATGGTTTATTCGTCTTTAGTTCTCGACCACCCATCCTCTTTCCACTGTCACTATCATACTGTCATTCAAAGTAAGCACCCAATGCCTACATTTGCTACCATGAATTTTCTATTCAACACCATTGGTTTCCATTCACTTACCCTTTCATATTAGCAAATGAAATCATCAACACATCACTAAACGTCTAGTACTTTTCCCAAATTTGGATCGACTTTTTCTTATCCCTAAGTGAACCTGTTTCACCCTATCATTTGTACACTTTATCACTCATAACCCTTTGCTACATAGTTTCCTCTTTACATTTGCCTAAAATAAAGTACTTTACAGTCCGACGCATACTTTATCGCCCATTAATCAAATCTAAGTGTTACTAGTAATTATCCATAACACTCTCACCCCAAGTTCTTTCCAGCCATACTCACAAAAAGACACAAATGTCCAAATCGCACGACATATTATACAACTAGAAACATGAGAAATACCTCCAATGTAATTCGGATGCTCTAATGCCTCTTGGTGTCCCAAAGAAAACGCTCTTGTCTGAGTATGAGTTGTCTGCTGCTGCTGTTGCCCATAGCCACCTCGCCCCCTCCCTCCTGTTTGAATAGTAGCTGGAAGAGTTTGTGTCGGTGTTGGGCTCGGTAGCCCTGATATTTGAGACTGCGGTGCTCCTCTACCACCTTGGCGACACTAATTCTTCTTGTGGCCCAACTTGCCACACTCAAAACACTTGTAGCCCTCAGCTCTACACTGATCCTGTTTGTGACCCTTCTTTGCACACTTGGAGCAAGTCAACTTGCCCTTGTGTGGCCTCGGACCCCTACTTTGGTCCTCTCTCTACTGGTAGGAATCGGTTCTCTACCTCTTGTTACTACTTCTACCACCACAAGTGCTATCCCTGAAACTTAGTAAACTCATCTGAGCCTCATCCTTCTCACTCTGCTCAAACTCAAGAGAGCCACCACTACCATCTCATCATAATCCTTCACCCTAGTAAGCCATCACCATCCTACCAATGCTCGAAAGTAACCCATCTCTATATCTCATTGCCTTGCTCTCATCGGATGGAGAAAACTGTCTCCCAAACGGATAGAGCATATCAAACTGTTTGGTATATTATGCCACCGTCATCTCCCGAGTTTGTCTCAACTCTAAAAACTTCCTGGCCCTCTCAGTCTGGAAAGGCCTTAGAGCAAATTTCTGCATAAACAAGTCCTCAAATGATGACCATATGAGGTCATTCTTCTTCTCATCGAGTACACTCCACCACTCATTAGCCGATCCACTATGATAGAAGTAGACCATCCTCACCCTTCTATTATCAGGTATTTCTAATGTCTTCAATCAAACACTCATTTGTTTGAGCCACTCTTTAGCTTCGTTTCTCTCCCCATTTCCAAAAGACACAGGAGGATTGGTCCACCTCAACTGATCCACCTCATAAATACCTATACCCAGCCTCCGTAAGGCTTCTGCCTCAGCTCCCACCCCCAATGTTGGTGTAAGATTAGGTGTAGGTGTAACCACTTCCGTATTCACTTCTGGAGCTCTAATTTATGTTATTCTGGCCACCTATGATTGAACCACCTGCACTAGGTTCATCACAATCCCTGTTAGTTCCTGTACCGTCATCTGTGGTACCCCCACTATAGTATCCGGAGTCACTGCCACTTGCCATGGTGCAACCTCTGGTGTCTTCTCTCTAGTCTCTGTATCAGGTATGAAGTCCTAAGTACTCGGTGCACGCCTAGGAGTCCTAGTCGCACCTACACTACGGCCTCTACCTCGGCCTCTCCTTACCGTGGTAGCTCTACCCCCACCCCTAGGGGTCTTATCAGTAGGTCTAATAGTCCTACGAGTATTCATCTGTATGGCAAACATATAATACTTTCAACAAATAACTTAAACGAGGATTTACAAGGGAAAGAATACATACCAGATCAGTAGATCTTGTGGCATGGCTTGGAGATTTACTAACACAACACTATAACATCCCGGATCCATACACAGATCTTTAATCTAACATGGCCTTGATAACAAATTCTAAAGCCCCATTTTCGGAACGTCACATGGTGCTAACCGCACCTTCCTAGGTCATCAATGTGATCCATTTCCTTAGTCATTAACCCTAGTTCACTCAACCAGGACAACAACCCCAGTCAAAAATCCGACAGCATCTCCCCGTATATTGGGGAATGCCTACCTATAACAAAACACAACAATAATCACAACAATCACATTATAACCTAGCAGGGCCTCTGGCTATCTATCAGCATGTAAATTCCAACCTAGCAGGGCCTCAGGCCATCTAGCAGCATGCAAAAACTGATTCTCACATAAGTATCATATTTCACATAATAAAAACAATCCCAAACATCATTTAACAAGACTCAGAGTCCACCCGCAGTTCAGAAGGTACAATCACATAAATTACCTTCTAACCGTACCAAAACACACCCACCTGTGCCAACAGTTGATAAATCATATATTATCTCATACAACAAGCGTGGAAATAAACAAAGTGCAACGCACTCACTATTCCCAAATCCTAACCCTCCTCCAAGTATCATCCATACCACAACTATGTCTCTACTGATCCGCAACACCGGAACTAGTACCAGTCTCACATGTAGAAAGGAAGGAAAATAAAAGGGTGAGCTAGAAGCTCAGTAGGGTAAAAGAGCGAACAATCATTATAGGCCGAATCCAATAAGAAGGCAATGGAACAATATGATAACATCAATAAGAAGGCAATCAGAGTCCCGTAATTCCAACTATGAATCATCAAACAACAATAAAGACCATGATCATCCCAATCATGTCTTGATCACAACATCGGACACTCATCCTAGTTCTCCCAACCATCAATGGATGCGAGCCAACTCATCACCTTACCTCATTCAATCCTGATTCTCTCAACCATCAATGGATGAACCATACCATTTCAACAAAACCCCCAGAAAGTCACCCGATTGTGTGAGTCTCATCACACCCACACCTCAAGTGTGCTGCCTCACATGAAGTCATTTGGTTGATGCCAAGCCCAACACCTAACCATCCTCTCATGTGACGTTCAAGTAGCTCATTGGGTATACGCGAGTCCATACTCGAGAATCCCATACAATCTGTAATGCATACATGCTTCATGACATCAATTAATATATATATATACTCAACCTATATATTTAAAGCTACTCATGATGCATGAATGATCAACCATGCTCAATAAGTTATTAAACACGAACAAGGGTTAGTGCAATCTACATTTCAAGAGAAAACAAGAATAAATCCTAAGTTCGTTCTTCCTTAGAAATAATAAGGCAGGAACACAAACCCGGTGGCCAATGAGGAAATAAACCGTAATTTAGAGAGCAAAGGAACGATATGAAAGTGAATTGGTCAAGAAATCCCCTAGCTCAATTAAGCACCACTTGCAATAGCAAATTCCCAAAGTTAGGTTTTTGGCCCTCTTTCACCCACCTATTGATTCAAGCATTTCGAACCCACAACATCATATTAACAACACTAATAAGCAATAATAACATGAAATCAAATACTAATCAAGAGAACTTACTTTCTCTCTCTAGGATTTTCCCCAAAATTCTACAACTTCTCCAAATTCAAAACCTAGCCTAATCCAATGATTTAAATTAGTAAAACAATCATAAATAACCCTAGAATCAATATATCTAAGCCATACATTCCATCTATTAAAGAATCAAACAATTCTAGGAAAATAAACCTAGAATTCCAAAACTGTGAAAACTCACCTCAAACCTTCAAATCTTCCTTGATTCCACCTTGATTCTTAATATGATTCATGAATCCATGGAAACCCAAGCAAAAGCCTCAAGAAATCTCATTCTCTCTCTAAGTTTCTTTCTCTCTCTCTCTCTCTCTCTCTCTCCTCGGCTTCCTCTGAGGTTATGTCACAAATGGCCATTTATGGTCTTTAAAAACTAAAATCCTGATAGCTGTCTGGACACCCTAAGTGCCTGTTCGGACGGATCATGCCTAGAAACCTTGCTGTCTCGGTTTCTTCATTAACCATCTAGACGGCTCCCCAAGGTGTCCGAACAACTTTTTTTCTTTTTTTTTTCTAGTTCTTTCTAGTACTTTCATATACGTATCGGTCTAAGCTTCGATTTGATATATTATGGACCTAAAACGGATATGTGTGCTAAAAGTTATGACCTATTTAGTGAACCTTGTTCAAAGAACGAATCTTTACGGTCCTACACCACGCGGGTGGTCCGTAACATCTCCAAATTTATTTCCAACAACTTAATACTCAACATTTAAATAAACTTAATATTTTTGGGTCGGCATTTCATACATCCAACTTAAAATGTCAACGCGTGGGTTTTGTCCGGCTTTTGTAAGGTTTATATGTGGTGATTAATGAAACATTCGATTATTGAGATAGTCTCATCTCAAACTTACCAAGGCGACGTATGAATTAAGCAAGTTATACAAAAATAAACGATACATGTCACTACTTAACTGAAAACTAGGTTTTTGTCTCTTTCTACCAACCATGTAAGCGATAGATTGATCCCCCGTGTAATTATAGCGATTAAAGCCTTGTGACATTAAATTTTACCTAAATTGCGATGTGACAAACACAAACATATTAAGAATAATACTGTAATTTTATTTCATAAAGAAAAATTATAATCCAATAAGTACCCTTACATTACTAGAATCTATGCAAACCCATAGTCCTAACATGAAATAAAAACAAATCTGTAGGTATTGCTTTTGTTAACGGGTCAGCCACCATCTCTTCAGTGGTAATGTAATTTAGGATAACTTCTTTTTGATTGACCATGACTTGAATATTATGATAACGAATATCAATATGCATTGTCTTCCCATGATACTTAGGATACTTTGCATACTTCAAGGCAGCCATGCTATCAAAGTAAATCTCGACAGGCTTTTCAACCTGAAAGGTTGCCTCAAGATATTGTAAAAATTGCCTTAACCACATAACCTCTTGTACTGTAGTCGAACATGCAACGCATTCAACCTCAATTTATGATATAACGATGCAACTCTTCTTTTTGCTACACCATGAGATTGCTCTTCCTCCAAGGAGAAAAACATATCTAGAGATGGATTTCCTTTCATCTATATCACCAGCCCAATCTATATCACTGAATCTAGGTAATCTCGAGTTTCCTCTGCCATAGCAAAGGACTAGATCTGTGGTTCCACAGAGTTAACAAAATATTCTTTTCACAGCTTTCCAGTGGGCAAGACTTAGATTACTTTGATATCGACTCACTAAGCCAAATGCAAAACAGATGTCAGGACGAGTACACAACATAGCATACATCAGACTCCCAACTGCATTGGCATAGTTAATCTTGCTCATCCTATTTCTTTCTTTGTTTGTCTTAGGGCATTGATCAAGTGATAAATACCGAACCCTTTCAATACGGGTATCAGTAGGCTTTGATTGATGCATACATAATTTTTCCAAAATATTTTTCATACAATTTTCTTGAGATAAACCAATAGTTGTTTTGGATATATCCCTCATGATCTTGACACCAAACACATATTTGGCTTTACCCATATCCTTCATTTCAAAAATGTAGGATAGCCATTCTTTCATGGTAGTGATCATCCCCTTATTACTCCCAGCAAGTAATATGTCATCAACATAGGGAGAGGATAAAAAAACCCCTCTTATGTCTTTTTGACATATACACAATGGTCATCTTCAATCATATTCATGCCTGCCAACAAAATGGATCCATGAAACTTGAGATACCATTGTTTAGATGATTGTTTGAGACCATATATGAATTTTTTAAGATGACACACTTTGCCTTCTTGTTCTTCTGCCACAAAGCCAAACGATTGATCCATATAAATCTCCTAATCTAGCTTCCCATTTAAGAAAGTTATCTTAACATCAATATGGTATAGCTCTAAGTCTAAATAGTCTACCAGTGTTAGGATCTAGAGAAGAGAGACAAATCTCACCACAGGAGAAAAAGTCTCTTCGTAGTATATGCCTTCCATTTGGGTATAGCCTTTCACTACTAATCATGCTTTATACTTGTCAATTGAGTCATCGACCTTCTTTTTGACTTTTAAGACCCACTTATTGCCAATGGCCTTTCGGCTTGGTGGAAGGTCAACCAAGTCCCAAACTTGATTCTTTGGCATGTACTCCATCTTATCATTCATGACAGCTCACCATTCATTGCAAGCAGGTGATTGAAGTGCTTTCTTATATGAAGTTGGCTCATTTATATTCGATAGAGAGCATAACAATGCATGTTCTTTAACTCCAAAATGTCGACAATGAATGTTTCCACATTGACTTCGTCGCAAGGAGTTTTCAGTACTCCCAATATCTATGGTGACTATCTGAGAATGACAATCTAATTCACTCTCCTCGCTAGACATAGTGGAATATTCAAAAGATTGTATATCATACAGTTCTAATTTATGGTGGACATCACCAATACTTGGAAATTCATTTTCTAAGAATTCCACATCATTGGATTTTGTCTCTGTCATACCCCCATTTGGATGTTCACCATACATCACATATCCTTTTTAGTTTGTAAGATATCTAATGAACACCTTTTCGCTAGCCCTTGGGCCAAGCTTCCCATTCTTATGGGAGGTAGAGTGAACATATCCTGTTGAGCCCCATGGGCGCAAGTGATCTAACTCTCGTCTCCTTTTGTTCCCGAGTTCCTAGGGAGTAGTAGGAACAGACTTACTTGGAACATGATTAAGTATTTATGATGCTGTAAGCAGCGCATCCCACCCCCAAAAAAAACTTATAAGAAGATTGGCTTGAGCTATGAAAGACCTAGTCATATCCAAGAAAGTCATGTTTCAACATTCTTTTACACCATTTTGTTGCAATGTCTCAGGAATTGTAAATTGCCTACTCATTCCTTTAGTTTCACATAGAAGTTTAAAGGAATTAGATAGATATTCACTTCCTCTATCAGTTTGGAGAGTTTTCAAATTTATCATTTGTTGATTCTTTACTTCGGCAACAAAGCATTTGAAGCATTTTAATACTTCATGTCAATTGAAAAGCATGTACACATACCCAAATCGTGAATAATCGATTATGAATGTTAAGAAGTACGACCCTCCATGTCGGGCTTTAACATTCATAGGCCCACAAATGTCAGAGTGGACTAACTCCAATGGATGAGAGGCCCTAAAGGCCTTACCAAAAGGCTTTCTTGATACCTTTCCAATTAGATAATTCTCACACATAGGGAGGTTGACTTTTTCAAGTGAGCCCAACAAGCCTGCTTTGGCTAATCTAGCCATTCTTTCTTAACCAATATTATCAAGTCTAGCATGCCCTAACATACCATCTAGTTTGGGGAAAGTAACAAGTGTAGAATAAGAAGAAGAAGTAGTATAATAATGCTTCTTCTGCATCAGAATCCCATTTTCACTGATTTTGCAACACTTGGAGCATATTTCCTGAAATTGAAAATACCACAAGTACATATCCAAGAAGGATAATAGCAAGATGCTTTAATCTAGATATTGGTACTCAAAGCCTTGAATGTGTTATATATATTTTTCATTTCTTTTCATCATTTTTTTCAATTGCTTTTTTTTCCTTTTCATGCAAAATATCAAAATTCAACAAAAATTCCAATGCATCTAGAGATAATTGTACGTGTTTAAGAATGTCAAAAATTGCATACCCCATGATACATGTGTTCCTGTGCAAGAGATACCATTTAAAATCTATAGAACAGATAAGACAAGACCCAAAGTAAAAAAGAATACAAGGGATGTGTTCTTATTTTAGGACTCACAATGCACAAGACATAACAATGG
Organism: Euonymus europaeus; assembly: GCA_963580455.1. NCBI lineage: Eukaryota > Viridiplantae > Streptophyta > Magnoliopsida > Celastrales > Celastraceae > Euonymus > Euonymus europaeus. The sequence goes on from OY756965.1 coordinate 13,894,788, forward strand.
GTGCCGACATCAATACTTAAGTACGATAACAATTGAGCAATTCAAATATTTTTGTTTATTTTCAATTTTTTAATAGGAGAAAACACAACATACAAAAAACATAATATGATAATCCCCATCCCCACACAAAATAATGTCGTAGTGTCCTCAATGTGACAAAATAGGAGAAATTGAAACTGCAAGTAAAAATTGAGGGAACACAACCTAAAATGTGAAGACTCCACAAGGATCAGGGGATGAATTTGGGACTGGTGGCATGAGCCTTACGCATAGTCATGGTGCTGCAGTGTCACATAGTGTAGCAGTGATGCTAGAGTGTATTGTGCTGTTGAAGCATGACAGCAATTCAATAAACCTGTTTTAGAGGACAAAATCTCCCTCCACACTAATCAAGACGAGATTAAAAATAAAAATATTTAACAACAATACACATGCACAAAAATAAAATCACAGAAGCATTTAAAATGAAACTACCAAGTTTGGTTGCCTTCCAACAATCGTCTTATTTTTAGTCTTGGCGAGAATTATTGGTGCACATTCACCCGGGGTCCTTGAGAGTGGTGACAAATACTCCACGTGATGGTTCCATGAGGTTGGCATTGGGTGGAGTGTTTGAGACACTTTGAACACTGGTTTTTACTTTGTCTTGGAATTTTTATCTTATTTTTCTTTCTACTCTTCCTCTTGGAGTTTTTAGAGCTGAATTCCTGCACTTCAACATCATCTTGTAGAACAAGTTTTTGAAGTCCATGCTCAATTTTTGTGTCTTGGGCCAAGCATGCTTTAGGTGCATCTTCTGGAATGACAATGTCTATTGCATCCACTTGGAAGCACGACTAAGATTTCACTCCAAATTTCGGTGTTTGGAAGACATTCAATGTTATCTCTTTGTCTGCTTCTCTTAGAGTAAGTCGACCCAAAATAATTGGAGAATATGTGTCTTTCTCCATATCCAAAATCACAAAATCTGTAGGAAAAGTTAATGTACCCACTTGAACTAGAATATCTGCTACAATACCTTTTGAACGATCAGCAAGCTCAAGGCATATTATAGTCATCTTCATCCTTTCTATCCCAAGCTCTTTGTAAACTGATAATGGCATCAAATTGATGCTTGCTCCAAGGTCTAACATGGCACGTCTAAACCTCTTGCTCCCAATAGTAATGGGAATGTCGAAACTTCCCGGATCGGTTAGTTTTGGTGGAAGTATGTCCAAACAAAATTTCATTCACAATCTTCTTAAGCTTGACTGCATCAACTTGTTTGTTTAGCTTGAGACAACCCGGAATGGAATGGGTTTGATGTATGGTTTGAGAATTGGTTCATCCTTGGATTGAGTTGTTGGTGGAAATGACTCCTTCTCTTTTTTCTTGTCATCAAATTGCTCGACTGAACCTACATCTACGATATCAGCACAAACATCAACATTATTCATTACCTTACCTCCACTAAGATAGATGGCATTTGCATGTTCATTGTTCTTTGGTTTGATGATAGATTGACTTGGGAATTTTTCAGCTTTGCTTTGACTAAGAGCTTTAGCAATCTATCCCACCTGAGCTTCAGGTTTCTGATGCCCAATAGCAAGTTGTCTCACTAAATCCTCCAATGAAGTTGAAGAAGATGCTTGGGTAGGAGGTACAAGAGCCTGTGGATTCTGCACATTCTGTGGATTTTTCCAGCTGAAGTTTGGATGCATCCTGGATCCTGGGTTGTAATAGTTTGAGTGAGGATCAAACTGAGGATTCTGGTTATAAGTATTCATCATGTTTGCCTGTTCTTGCACAAACTCAGGGAAATCCACTCCTTGAGGACACACAATGGTTGCATGGCCTTAAACTTCATCGATAGCACATACTTCTTGAGACGGTGCTCTCCCAGGCATTGCAAGGAGTGCATCTAACTTGCTGGAAAGTGTGTTGACCTGCGATTTGGACACAAATGAGTTAGGAGAAGTGATCTAACAAACTTTAGCTTTCCTACCTCTAATGTCTGAGTGTTGTGTTTCAATTGCAAGGATGTCAAACAATGTTTGACACTCGGTTGGCGTCATGTTCCGAATGGATCCTCCTGCATAATTGTTAACTAAAGCTTTATAAGAAACAGTTAGTGCCTTCTAGAAAATCCGCATCAGCACTACATTAGGCAAAGCATGGTGAGGACATTGACTCAATAGATTGTTGAACCTCTCCTAAGCCTCGAAAAAAGACTCATAAAATTGTTGCTCAAATTGCATAATTTTATCTCTTAGTGCATCAGTTTTCTGAGTTGAGAAAAATTTATCCAAAAATTTATTTTGTACCTCAGTCCAACTATTAAGTGATCCCGGTCTGAGATTGTCGAGCCACATCTTTGCCTTGTCTTTCATACTATAAGGAAAGATCTTCATTCTGAGATGTTTCTCAGTGACTCCTATAACTAAAGGCATGCTAGAAACCATGTTAAATATTTCACGAATGTGACTCAATGTATCTTCAGAACTTAAACCATGAAATGAAGGCATCATATTAAAATGTATGGTTTTAAGTTCATAATTTCTGGCAGCTACAGGAAGAGTGATACATGATGGTGATGTTGAAATTTTGGGGATGTCAAGATCCTCCATCGTCGTCTCAACTGGTACAACAACCATCTTCTCCTCTTCAAGTTGAGAGATTGATTCCAACTTTAACAATTGGCTTTTCTTTCTCAAAAGGCTTTCTATGTCGTCTATCACTGGTAGCAATTAGCCTTCCAAAGAACGTCGCCCTTGCATACAACCTGAAAATTTAGAACTGAATTTTTTTCTTTTCTTTAATATTCAAAAGCAAGTAAATTAAATGAAAAAGGCTTTCTCGCAAGTGCACGAATCGAATATAATAGTATAGTGACTGCAAGTACAAGGTCGAATCCCATGAGAACAAGTAAAAATTCAACTAGGATTACTTAACTTAACAATTAAAATAAAACTTAACAATTTTGGATTTCAAATAACAAGAGGGAATATTGGGATAATGATTTCACCACACAATCAAACTATGAGTAACAATGATCAAATATACAGATTCAATTCCAATTCAAAGGTTGATTCTTTTTTTTAAATATGTTGGTTCGTTCGATCGCAGTGCCAACACGTATCACTAACAAACATTAATCCTGTTCGGTCGCAGTTGTTAACACAAGGCTAATGACCCATTAAGTTCTAAAGAACTAGAACAACCAATTAATCATCTAATCCGGATCTCAGATTCGACAATTAATTTACTCAATCTCAATTCCACTAAGACATGTGAATTCGGATCGTTCCTTAGTCTTAGCTAGGTTAGTTCTAAGCATACTCAAATGGTGATCAAACATCTAAATACACTACAAACATGTAATCATAGAGATTAAATACAATAACTATAAACTGAGTTTCCATAACAACAACTATTAACTCATAATTCTCAATATGGGTTAAATCACAATCCCAATAGAAAAGGGTTTAGTTACAAATCATGTTCAAGAAAGAAAGAAATGATCTAACAAGATAAATGAACTAGAGTAGAAGAAGAAAACCCCCTTCAATGGATGGAAGGATCTCTTGAAGTTTTCTTGGAAGATCTTGAAGAAGAATAAGAAGAACAAAAGCTGCCACCTTTTCTCTTTTGCATCCAAGTTCTATCTATTGTAGTGGTGTCTTCTTGGAATGGTGGCTACACCCTATAAAAACATTATCCCACCATAACTTTTCACTTGCTTTCCATAATATCTGTAACTTACTATTTTTAGTAAGTTGTAGATATTTAAAGTTATAGATATTTATCATTTTGGCCCAGTAATGCTCGAGTAGTCTCAAGTGCTCGAGCTTGTCATCAATGGAAAATCCCTGGTTTGTAAGGATAGTTTTAGCACGCTAGAGCATGCTCTAGCGCTCCAGCGCTTCTTCTGCATCAGAAGAAGTGGCTGATTCTCTCAACCTTGCCCAATCCATGTTTCCAACAAACATCACTGACAAACACTAGATACTTGAACCTCCTCTCCAGAAATTCCACCACCATCCAAAGCCCTAGAAACATCATCTTCACCATCCCAATATCCCTTTTACTCGATCCATTACTTTAGCTCTTGGGTCTTTCTTGTTCTATTTTCTCTCAGGGAACTTAATTATTGTGAGTATTGGAAGGCCCTAATTATTACGCGGAAGGTATGTCCGATGACGGAACCGATCAGATAGCATTGGATGTTTTCGATCGGATTTTTGAGGAAAATGATGGAATCCCTACCATTGGATGGAAAAGGATTTAATGAAACGTGGAGCCTTCGATATGATAACCTTCTTTTGGTGATCGATCATGATTTTCAATCATACTAATTTAATAGTATGGTTGAAATGATAAATTACCCAAAATAAACACGGGAACTGAGTCCCTCTTATGTGTGCTTATTATTATTTTATTATATGTTGACGATGTGTTTCATTTAAGATTTGATTATCCATGCCATGTGATTATGTGTAAATTGTATGATTTAAAGTGTTAATATATTTGAATTAGGATTTGCGATAATTCAATGTCGTATAGTCCACACAAAAAACTCGGTTCCAAACATTTTAACTTCATTTTACTTTTCATTCTTGTTTATTTTATTTTCGTTTTATTTTTATTCATTATTTTTGTTTTATTTTTATTTTTATCTTTAACGTTTATATTGTATATTTTATTCATGTATAAAAATTATATCAAAAGTCTTTACCGACAATGAAATTAATTTGGGTAAGGCATTGGATACACCTTTAGAGAAAATTCTTGAGGTAAGAGTGTTTCATGAAAACTTGATCATTGGATGGAAGAGTCTCATGAACCTCAATATTAGACTCTCAATATAATTTTTATATTATGTCTAATTATCATACTTGATGTATATATTTTGTTAATATGTCACACTTGATTTTAATGGGATAATAAAAATTAAATTGACAACTGTTTTTCAAAACAGATGTGGTGATGTGCCTCACACATTCCCCATACGTAACAAACTCACTTATCCGTTTTCTGGATTTTCGCAACCCAAATTATTATTATGGTGACCAATTGCACCTATTACAATTGGTGGTGACTCTTTTAAATTTTTCTTTCGCAAAACCGGTTTCAACAATGTGTTTGATGTGTTTTGTGACCACGCAATTATTAAGGTGGAGATTGTTGGCATAATCGTGTCAAATGTGCGTGGTCAAAAGATATATGATTTTTGTTGTAGAGAAGTAACCTCAATGTAGTTCACATCATATAGCTGGTAGTGCTTTGTTTGGATACAAGTTAAACTGATTGCAATCTCATCCATTAGAATTCAATTTATCCTTATCATGATCGAATATGATAGGATTAATTGCACAGATGATAATCATTAACTAAACTCATATAGACATCTTATGGGGTTAAACTTTTCTATTTTCTTAAAGATAGAATCGGATTCAGTAGTATAGGATGAAATTGATCCAATTACTTCAAGTTGATCCAGGTAGTTCAAGGCTTATCATTCAATTATGGACTGACAACATAAACAAGCAAAAGGTGATCAGATCATTATTGGCGTGAAGAAGAAACACTACAATCGACGAAACAGATTTTTCGCTTTCATTTTTTCTTCTCTGTCTGTGTCTGTGTACTTGAAGTAATCTAATAATAGTTAGAGATCATTATATTTAATCATTTTTCATATGAGCATGATGTATGCTGGATAAGAAGAATCTTTTACACATATTGAGAAGACTTTTGGTGGACTCCAAGATTAGATACAAGGTTGGTGATTCCAACATCATAAGAGGTGAATTCCCACTAGGAGTTGAAATATAAGCCTGTTAAAGGTGTCTAGGGAAAAACGGGTTGAGTTTTTTTTTTGTCACCTATTTCTTAGTAGTGGATTGTTTAAATGTTGGTCGTTTCAAAGACTTGAGATTTTCTCTATTTTGAGCTTCCTTGTTAAATTGTGGTGTTCGTTCATTGTTATTCATTTCATGTTGTCTCTATATCTTTGATTAACAATCTTGGTGGAGTACAATATTTTCTTAATTCTCATGACATAAAGGAGCATGCCGAGCTTAACCCAACCTGTCTTTTTATTTTTGTCTCCTACGCATATATAAAATTATCCCCAGGATATTTCAGGTAACATTACTCTGCTTATCAGACCTAGATGACATTTATTTTTGGATGCTACTCTAGGAAAATATCTGATCCAAGTTACACTGGCCACACAAGAAAGGAATTGAAACTAGAGACATGAGGCATTCGGCCTTCGTTCATGATATTCTTTGTGCCTTTTACTTGAGATAAAAAACTGCATTTCAATATTGTTGGTATCCTCCGCTTTTGAGTTCATGTTTTAAAATTTTAATACATTTATGGATTTTGTTTATTGGGTCCATGGTATTTGATAAGTGCCGAAATATACATTCTAAAATTGATAAAATATGGTCACTTATGAATAATTAAAGTTTTAAGTGATATTTTTTCAAATTAAATTACATATATTATTTTAGATCTTACATTTTTTAAATACATTTTGCAAGCCTAAATACCATATTTTAGTTAGTCTCACTAGTGTTCAACCGGAGTCTAACTCATCTCAAAATGTGAAGCCCATGGCAGATCATCAAAGTTGATGTCATCAATGAAATCAACACCATTAAAATTTCATTGTCATCAACCACCATTTTCATTCTTATCTATTATATCCACTTATTTCAAAGAATAGGTGCATAAATTCAGTAAGTGGGTGGACAACCTTACCCATCTTTGAAAATATGGCATTATTTCCTCCACTTGTTACCACCAATGTGCTCATTTTTCTCTATAAATAGAGAGCTTGAAGGAGGAGGAGAGGGAGCAAAAGAAGAAGAAAATGAGGAGGAAGAAAGAAGAAACCAAGGGTTGTGCTCTCAATAAAGTTTTGTCATGTGTTTTATGTTTGATTTTATTATGTATAATTAAACTTTCGTTAGTTAGTCTATAAGCCTATAATCTTGAAACCCTAAACATGATTTCAATTATATAAGTTATGTGGATTTCATATTCTTACAAGCATGATGGTTTTTGATTTTTCCATAATATTTGAATTCTAATGTTTTGTTTCTTTGAGTAGCTAACTTTGAAACATGTATTGAAATTAATTGTTGTAAAACATGGTTAATTGTCTTGTTGATTATGTTCTTACTTGCAACATATAATTTGTTTAAAACGAATTATGAGAAACCAATTCCGGAATACCTAAGTATAGACACCATGTATTAGATTCTTGTGACATTCGTATTCTCTTTTCTCTTATTGGGTTCTTGATTGTTAATTGATACAGACACCATGCTATTTTTCAATTAAGAATACATGTACTGAGGTAGATGTCATACACTTTGTATGCACTAAAGAGAGAATCATACAATTTGAGTTTGACCATGACTTTGTTTTAAATGTTGTCATCATATGCTTGTTGGAGTTATCGATCTTTTATTTCTTATAAATTATTGATTTTTTTATGGTGGATAGTGAGTGCTAACTAGTATTTTCATTAATTGAAATTTATCAATTCTCATTCTCGTTTTAAATTTTCATTTCTTTATCTTTATTGTTATCTTTTACAAGATTTATCCCCTCTGCCTTACAGTTGTGTTGATTATATTCAAGTATTATATTGTATATTTATTAGTATCACTTCTCGTGAGATCGACTCTTACTTGCTCACTATATAGTATTGGTACACTTGTGAGGCTATTTTAAATTGTTACTAACAACAAAACAATTTTTGGCACCGTTGCCGAAGAGTGATTCCCTAATACAATCATCTAACTCTTGTTTAGTACTATTTTATTTGTTTATTTATTTTTTGTTTTTAGCACCTCTTACATGGAAGGTTATACATTATATATTATTAATTAATATGGTTGGCTTAATCGCCCCTTTTAATTTATGACTAGTTCAACCGCCCACTCTTGTTAACGTCTGTATATATTTATTAATATTAATGACTAGTTCTATCGCCTATTAATATACGTTAACATTTACTAACATTATTATTTTTTATGGTTCTCTTTATGTGCCCCATTTTATTTTATTTTTGTATGCTAACTTTTTATATACTGTCTACTAACTCCTTTAATTCTGTTGGTTGTGATTGGCACTGCTATCCTCTAAATTTTCTCTATATTAATTTATGTTCATGGTTGGTTTTGCCACCTAAATATCTCATTGATATTTTTCTATTTTACAGACACATACATGTCCAACACTGATTTTGAAAACTTATTGAGTGACGACAGTTCGTTAAACACAAAATTAACGGATATCCGTCTATTTTTTCAACAACGAAAAAGAGACCGTCAAACTCCTGAGATATTACCTTTGACATCAACATCCACAAGTCCTAGAGCCATAGTTCAAATGGCAAAAGAACTAAATAACATGAACAAGCAACTTAAGAATTTCTCTGTGCCTCAAGCAGCCGATCAAGCTTTATGTATTGTCTACCCCCAGACTACCATAGACAATTTTGAATTAAAGTCAGGCTTGCTCAATTTATTGCCTACACTCTTGAGTCATGCAGGAGAAGATCCTCACATGCATCTTAAAAAATTCTTTGATGTATGTTCCACATTTAAAATAAGAGGTTTAATTGACAAGTAGGTCCGTTAATGATTGTTCCCATTCAGTTTGTGATTGGGATGGTATTTTACATATTTTTGTAGAGTTTTGAAAGAAAAAAAGTCGAGTTTCAATGCTTAAAAACCACATTTTAGGTTTGAGTTGCCAAAATCCATGCTAATGAGCCAATGCACAATTTAACACTTTGACATAGTTATTTTAAGTGTTTTGTAGTGGTTCAAGTTGGTTTGGTAGCTTAGAGATATGAAATCCAAGTTTTGGGCATAATGGTTAGAAGTTTTGGAAATGCTATCTCTTAAGCATTTGGGTTTTAATGTGCCGGATTTGGTTCTATCAACCTAAAAATGGTTTTGACACTTGTTTAAGTATGTTTCAGTCATTTACGACTTGTTTGAATGGTTTTTGTAGGTCCGGATTGGTCGGGATCGAATATGGAAGAAAAGGCACAAAGGAGCTACAAAATTGGACTTTACTGTTAACCGTCCGGACGCGTATTAAAAGGGGTCTGAACGCTTCAAGAAGAAAGGTGGACAGAGCTATTTTCAATCATCTCCGTCCGGACGGTATTGTTCACTATTCGGATGGACAAAGGGAAAACCGAATCTAACTAATGGTTAGTACAAATTTTTCCACCACTTGCATTGTAAATACCATATTTCATTAAGTCATTATGTTAATAATCTATAGACCCAAGCCGAAACAAAAAGTATTTGTTAGACGATTTGGGATTCACCCCTATTATCACTTTGACAAACCTTCACTTGGGAAAGCGTTAATCCACTTACCTAGTTTGGGCGAGTCAAGTTTTTGGCGCTGTGGCCAGCGACTTTTGTCCTTTGGTTCGGGTCTTTCTTTATTTTATTTTATTTTTATTTTGTTCTTAAATTTATAGTCTACTTTGTGATTGTTTGTTGTTGCATGTCTTGGGTTAGAGACGATCATAATAGGTTGCGTAGGACATCTAGCAATACATGTAGCATTGTAAGTCTTGAAACTGATTTTGCATCTGTGACTTCTGAAAGTGATTCTGAGCTTGGTTTGCCTATTTTATGTGACGAAAAAGTTTGTGAAAACATGGCTGATCCTGCACCACATACTCTTAAGGATTTTATTCAACCCACTCGCACTACTACTCCTTCATGCATCATATTACCTGCAAATGCACCTCTGTTTTCTATTAAGCATGGCATGATGTCAGTGATACCTCATTTCCATGGCATGGATTCTGAGAGCCCTTACCAACATCTTACTAATTTTGAGTTGGCTTGTACTACATTCATTAATAGGGCTAACACTAATGAGTATGTTAGATTGCGCTTGTTTCCTTTCTCTTTGAAGGATAAGGCTAAGTTGTGGTTTAATCAATTGAGAGCTAATTCTATTACTAGCTGGGTTGATATGCAACGTGAGTTCTTACAAAAATTCTTTCCATTTCAGAGAACTCAAATGATTCAAGAGAAGATAGCTCAATTCACTTAGAAGCATGATGAAACTTTTCAATCTAGTTGGGACCGCTTCAAGGAGTTGTTGAATATTTGTCCCATCATGGCTATGATGTCAACTACTTTTATACGAGTCTAACTCCGGAGTGCAAACAATTTGTGCAAACTATGTGCAATGGAGAATTCGTTGATAAAGAGCCAAATGTTCCATTGGATTAATTTGATTGTCTTGGAGAGAGTGCTAGCCAGTGGAATACTAGAACTAAGAGAATTGCTATAGCTGCTCAACCTTTGAGAACCATCCCTAGTGGTGGTAAGTATGAGTTGAAATATGGATGTTCAAGCTAAACTGTTTACTTTGGCTGAAGACTAGAGATTATAGAGTTGGAAATAGTCAAGGCAATGAAAGCGGTGGAGCCATGTAACATATGTGCTGATTCTAGCCATAAGACTCAAGATTGCCCTATCATGCCTATGATAGAGAATGAAATGGAGCAATTGCAAGCTGCAAATTGGGTCAACAAGATGAACAATCCTTATTCCAACACATACAATCTGGGGTGGAGGAACTATCCTAACGTTTCATGGAGGAATGATTAGCCTGGACAGTCTTCACAGAGTTATCCACAGCAGATGGCTCCTCCATAGTAGTTTCAGCATACTCAGAGTTATCCTCCAATAGCACCTTCTGGTTTTCCTCTTCAACAGCCAGTTGCTCCACCTAAGAAGTCTCTAGATGATACCATAGCACAGATGGCTACTACTTTTCAGCAATTCATGCAGGTTCAGGCCACTACAAACAATCGGAATACACAAGTCATCAATGACTTGCGAGGAACAATTCAGAAAATGAATACACTTTGAGCACTCTTGAGAAAGGAAAGTTTCTAGCTCAACCTCAATCAAATCCTACGGTCTATAAACAACAGTCTCAACAACATGTTCATAATATTTTTGGAGACGATTTTGAGGCGACCAAAGCAATTACCACTATGAGGAGTGGGAAGTAGGTTTCTAGACTTAAGGCCCCTGTTGATTCTCAGCATTCTAGTCTTGCTCTCGTGGGTGCACCTGAGGTGGTTGAGATGGAAAATGAAGTAGAGGGACAGAAAGATAAAGAAAATTTAGAATTGAAGACTCCATCTGTGGTAGAGAAACAAAATGAGAGGGTTTCTAGACCTATTGTTCCCTATCCACACAGATTGAGAGTTGGGCAGATGAACAAGCATCATACTAATATTCAGGGGATTTTCAAGCAAGTGAAGCTCAACATTCCACTCTTAGATGCTATTCAGCACATCCCTTCATATGCTAAGTTCTTGAAGGACTTATGTACTGCAAAGAGAAAGGTGAATGTGACCAAGAAGTCTTTTCTAGTTGAAGAAATTGGAGCTTTGATCATCAGTGATACTCCTCAGAAGCTATGTGATCCTGGATCACCTACTATCTCCATTATGAATAGTGAAAAAAGGCCTGAAAATGGCTTACTTGATTTGGGGAGTAGTGTGAATTTATTGCCATTATGGGTTTATGAGCAACTAGATATTGGAGAATTGAAGCAAACACCCATGCTTTTGCAGATGGTAGACATAACAGTTAAGAAACCCAAGGGAGTTGTGGGAGATGTCTTAGTGCAAGTGAACAAATTTTACTATCCTGTGGACTTTGTAGTCCTAGAGATGCCACATCCTACTTCACTTCATGCTAGTGCTCCTATTATTCTTGGGCATCCTTTCCTTGCTACTACTAATGCTTTGATCAATTGCAAGAGTTGAATGCTCAAGATCACTTTTGCCAATATGACATTTGAGAGGAATGACTTCACTGCTTGTAGGATGCCTAGTGACTGTGATGATTCAGAGCTACAAGCAATAGATTGGGTTCAAAGTTTTAGCCCATTAGATTTATATTCTGTTTTTTATTCTGAGAGCATATTTGAGGATGCATATACTAAGAAATCTAGCCAAATTGGCGATTTAGAAGATGATTTGGATGATCTTGATCCTATCAGATCGGATGAGCCTTGTGATATTGATGATTCAGCTGAGTTGGAGGATGTGAGCCACATTGGTAGATGGCGGGGACCAAACTTTGAGATTCTTGAACCACCCGAGGAAATGAAGCCATCGATTGAGGAGACTCCCACTCTTGAACTGAAAAATCTTCTTGAATATTTGAAGTATATTTTCCTTGCTCCAAAAGAGGGTACATTCCTTGTAGTCATTTCGTCTCAGCTCACTCCTAAGCAAAAAACCATCTTGGTAGTGGTCTTGTAAAAACATAAGGGAGCTATTGGCTGGACCATTGCAGACATCAAGGGTATTGACCCTAATATTTGCGCTCAAAGCATTTTTCTAGAGGGAGATCCTACACCAGTGAGAGATGCACGTAGGAGACTCAACCCTGCCATGAAGGAAGTCATGAAGTAGGAGGTTCTGAAGCTGTTAGCAATAGCAATAGCAATCATTTATCCTATCTCTGACAGTAAATGGGTGAGTCCCACACAGGTAGTCCCTAAGAAATTTGGTTTAATTGTCATTGAAAATACTTCAGGTTATTTAATTCCTACTAGGAAAGTGACTGGATGGCGCATATGCATAGACTACCGAAAACTGAATTCGGCTACTCGCACAGACCATTTCCCATTGACCTTTCTTGACCAAATTTTGGAAAAAGTTGCAGAAAATGAGTTTTATTGCTTTCTAGATGGTTTTTTGGTTATTATCAAATTTTCATATCTCTAGAGAACCAAGAAAAAACCACTTTCACTTGCCCTTTTGGCACATTTTCCTTTAGAAGGATGTCATTTGGCATATGCAATGCCCCTCCCACATTCCAACGTTGCATGATGAGCATTTTTTCTAACATGCTTGAGGACATGTGTGAAGTTTTTATGAATGATTTTTTTGTGTTTGGATGCTCCTTTGATGTATGCTTGAAAAATTTTAATGTACTGTTGAGTAGATGTGAAGAAAATAATTTGTTGCTTAATTGGGAAAAATGTCAGTTTATGGTGACTAGTGGGTTGGTGCTTGGACATTTAGTGTCAAAACGTAGTATAGAGGTTGATAGGGCTAAGACAGAATTGATTTCTCAATTTCCTATTCCTAGGACTTGTGAAGGATATTCGTTTTTTTCTTGGTCATGTTGGCTTCTATCGACGTTTTATTCAAGGCTTTAGTGTTATCCCCAAACCATTGTGTGCTTTACTGCAAAATGATACTGAATTTGTTTGGTCTAATGAATGTCAATATGCTTTTGAGACTCTAAAGAAACACTTGATAGTTGCTCCTATCATGCAATCTCCTAGGTGGGATTTACCATTTGAGCTTATGACCGATGCTAGTGATTTTGCTCTAGGAGTTGTTTTAAGTCAAAGAATTGATGGTAAACCTTATGTTATTTATTATGCAAGTAAGACATTGAATGATGCACAAAAGAATTACACCACAACTGAAAAGGAATTGCTTGTTGTTGTGTTTGCTTTAGATAAATTCCGTTCTTATATCATTGGTTCTCTTGTCACCATCTTTACTGACCACTTTGCTTTGAAGTATTTGTTCAAAAGAAAGATGCTAAAACCAGGTTGATACGCTAGATTTTATTGCTTCAAGAGTTTGACATCATTATTAAGGATACAAAAGGTGTCGAGAATGTGGTAGCTGACCACTTTTCTAGATTGCAAATACTCGAGTCTCATACTTCTCCACCTTTGCATGATGATTTTCCGGATGAGCCTTTTTTGTTGTGTCGCATGCACCTTGGTTTGCGGATATTGTGAACTACCTTGTCTTTGAGCAATGACCCTGTCATTGGAATATTCAAGACAAGCGTAGGTTCCTTTCTGAGGTTCGATTCTATTACTTTGACTCGCCTTATCTTTTTTAATATATTGTGCTGATTAGTTGGTGAGATATTGTATTCCTAATGATGATTTTTCTTCTGTGTTTTAGTTTTGTCATTCTAGGGCTTTTGGTGGTCACTTTGCAGCCCAAAAAATTGTTGTAAAAATTGTATTGGCCTACCATGTTTAAAGATATTGTGTTGTGGTGTAAAACATGTGAATCTTGTCAAAAACTTAGAAAAATCACAGCTAGGAACATGATGCCCCTTTCTTCCATATTGACCCTTGAGATATTTGATTGTTGGGGAATTGATTTATGGGGCCTTTTCCTATTTCTAATGGCTATATGTATATCTTGCTTGCTGTTGATTATGTTTCCAAGTGGGTAGAAGCTATACCATGTAGAACCAATGATCATAAAGTTGTGCTTAAAATTTTAAAATACTTGTTTGCACGTTTTGGCATGCCCAAGGCCATAATTAGTGACGGGGGTTCGCATTTTTGTAACAAACCTTTTCAAAATCTCATGAAGAAATATGGAGTGACTCACAAGGTCTCTACTCCATATCACCCCCAGACTAATGGCCATGCTGAGTTGGCTAATAGAGAGATCAAGGTCATTCTTGAAAAGGCAGTTTATCATAATAGGAAGGATTGGTCTGATAAATTACTTGATGCTCTTTGGACTTATAGAACTGCATTCAAAACAACTTTAGGCATGTCACCTTGTCGTTTGGTTTATGGTTGTGCTTGTCATTTACCTGTTGAGATTCAACATCATGCTTTATGGGCTATTAAAAAGATTAATTATTCACTTGATGATGCCTAAGGCTTGAGAAAGTTGCAGATTTCAGAGCTGGAAGAAGCAAGAAGGAAGGCCTTTGACAATGCCAAACTATCTAAGGAGAGGATGAATGCTTTGCATGACAAGAAGATCTTGGACAAGAAATTCTTCCCTGAGCAAGAGGTACTTCTCTACAATTCCAAGTTCCAAAATTTTCCAAGAAAGTTGAAGAGTCGTTGGAGTGGCCCCTACATTGTCAAGAACGTTCATTCCCATGGTGCTGTGGATATTGTTAATCCGAAGAATGGGACCACCTTCACTGTGAATAGACAAAGGCTCAAGTCATTCCTTGCTCCCTATGCACCAGAGGATGAGACACTCCTTCTATAGGATGTTCAGGGAGTACTCTCAACTTATGCTACTGTTATTTGATTATCCATATACCTAGTCATGGGGGTGCTTGTGCCGTGACATTACTCTATTTGTTTGTGGTACTTTGGGAGTATTATAGTCTTAGAACCACTTATTGTTTTGTATTTTCATTGAATAATTATAAAAGTGTTTTTAAAAGGAAGAAATTTTTTTGGAACTGTGTGTTGTGAAAAGCTTTGTGTTGTTGTGATTCCTTGATTGCCTATGATGAAAAATATGAATTATGACTTGTAGTGGGAGGCATATAAGATCCCTTGGATTGTGCTTGACTTTTTAGTTTGTCTTGTTTTGAAGTTTGGACTATTTCTCTTTTTCCTTGAGCACATGACCATGAGTTTTTGAAGTGTTGGATATTTAGATAATTCTTGACTTTTTAGTTTAGTCTCTTGAATCTCACAAGCACTAGACCTCACTTGATAAACTCTTGAGGCAAAATCCTAGTCCACACTTTGACTGATGATATGACATAAGGCCTTCTTTGGTCGTTTGAGCTTAATTTCTAGCCTACCATACTTTAAATTTATCCCTAGTTGTCCCTTCCTAGCCAAATGTTAACATTTTTCTTTAAGCACCTACATATGTACCTAGCTTGAACAAAACTTTTCCCATGCATCACCCGCGCAATTGGATATACATGTTTGTGTGGGATGCTTGTGCATATCATCATGCATATGGGTTGAGTGATGAGTTTTTGTGATGGTGCATTTTGTAAGGTTTTGCTTGCTTTAAAAAAAATAGAAAAAAGAGTGAAAACAGAAAAAATAGCAAAAGGCAACAACTTAGTTCATTGAATGGAAATATCCAAGATTGGGATATATGTGCATGCATGCATGTGTATGACCATTTTTACATTGACATGTATATTTGAGTTATGGTTTAAGTCTAAAATTTCCATTTTGACATACCCATAGCCTCAACCTACGTTACATGCTTGTAAAGTCGTATTAGATCATTGGTTGTGTGTTGGGCTACATTAGTGGAGAGAAGTCTTGAAAAGTGAGCATATGGTGGCTTGCACTTCATGTTTGAGATTCATTTGATGAACCACTTTTTCATTTTCTAATATGAAGTGATGGCATGAATGTTCCAAGTTGTCACGCACACACACTTGAGAATGGTTCAATTTCAGAATGAAGCAACCTTTTTAGTTAAAATCAAGACTTGGTTGAGATTTTTGCTTTCTTGCATCTTTTTCATGTGTTTATTTTGAGGGTTAAACATTTAAGGAAGAACTTGTCAATGCATACTTACACTCACACACGTTCCAGACAAATTGGTTTAAAAGTAAATCTTTCTCCCGAAATTCATCCCAATTGATTTTTGCTATTTTGCTTGAGGACTAGCAAAAGGCTAGTTAGGGAGGCTAGTAAGGGGTTGTGATTGGGATGGTATTTTGCATATTTTTGTGGAGTTTTGAAAGTAAAAAAGTTGAGATTCAAAGCTTAAAAACCATATTTTAGGTTTGAGTTGCGAAATCCGTGTTAATGAGCCAATGCACAATTTAACACTTTGGCAGAGTCATTTTAAGTGTTTTGTAGTGGTTCAAGTTGGTTTGGTAGCTTAGAGATATGAAATCCAAGTTTTGGGCATAATGGTTAAAAGTAGTGGATATGTTATCCCTTAAGCATTTGTGTTTTAATGTGCCGGATTTGGTTCTATCAACCTAAAAATGGTTTTGACACTTGTTTAAGTATGTTTCAATCATTTATGACTTGTTTGAATGGTTTTTTTAGGCTCTGGATTGATTGGGATCGAATATGGAAGAAAAGGCACAAAGGAGCTGCAAAATTGGACTTCACTGTTAATTGTCCGGACGCGTATAAGAGGGGGTCCGAACACTTCAAGAAGAAAGGTGGACATAGCTATTTTCAAGCATCTCCGTCCGGATAGTACTGTTCACCGTTCGGACGGACAAAGGGGAAAGCCAAAACTGTCACTGAACAATCTGCGCAATAATTTTTGGATCAACTTTTGAAGGTGAAAATGATCAAATTTGAAGAAAAGTTCTTCTACAAAGTTGATGTGGACATCCAGATCTTTTCCATGAGTATTCATACGCATAAATAAATTGACAATTGAATTTTTTGGAGCTAAAATAATTTTCTGCCTTGAATAATTCCAGTAATTCCGGGTTTTATGATTTTTACTCAATTTTTGAAGGGCAAACTCATCTAATTGTTTCTTTTTACCAATGAGACTTATTTGTAGTGGGTTAGGATGGTCTTGTAACACATGTATTAGGGTTTTAAGGGTCTTGAGACCCCATTCTTGCAACAACTCTCATTTTGGCCAAAAATTATATATTCTCTAAGGGATTTTGCTCTTGCCTTGTTCTTGATTTTGGTCCTTTCTTGGGGTTCAAAAATCACTGTCTTTAAGATTGCTAGGAGTTTTGGAGACCTAAACAACTAGAAAAAGAAGTTCTTCCTCCATGTAGAGCTTGAGAAGAGCCCAAGTTGGATTAGCCTCAACTTCTATTCATAGATTGGAAGGCCGATTCACCTCAACATTCGACATTGGATTTGATTTCTAAACTCCTCTTACTTATTGTCATTTCATTTTATTATCACATTTGTATTCATAGTTCTAGTTTAATCTACTTGAATATTTTTCATTCCGATTTAGTTTGTACTTGAATGCTTTATGTTATGCTTTATATTTTATTATGTTATGCTTATTTCCATTTCATTTTTCTACAGTAGTTTAGTATTTATTTCTCATTTCGCATATTAGGGTTTAGTTCAATTAATCACCCCAAGAGGGAAAACCGAATCTAACCAATGGTTAGTACAAATTTTGCCAGCACTTGCATTGTAAATACCATATTTAATTAAGTAATTAGGTTAATAATCTATAGACCCATGCTGAAATCAAAAGTCTTTGTGAGACAATTTGGGATTTATCCTTATTATTACTTTGACAAACCTGCACTTGGGAAAGCGTTAATCCACTTACGTATTTTGGGCGAGTCAGTTTGAAGGAACAGGCAAAGACATGGCTTCACTCTTTACTAAAAGGTTCAATTAGTACACGGACAGATTTGGCAAACAAGTTATTGACAAAATTCTTTCCAACTCAAAATATGAACAAAATAAGGAAATAAATAGTAAGCATCCAACAAAATGATGGAGAAGCATTCTATGAGTATTGGGAGATATATAAGAGGCTCCTAAGTTTTTGTCCTCATCATTGTTGGGATGATGTCCTAAAAATATAGCATGTAAAGACAATTTTGAAATTCAAGAATAAATATTTTATGATTGCATTTGTGTTTTAAATGTTTTATTTTAAATATTTCATTTATATGTGAATGTTCTATCAATGTCTAAGGATGTTAGATATATGAATCTTGGATACTCAGATACACTTGAAGTGTGAATATAGATTGACACAAGATTCATTATTACATTCTAAATCATTAGTCACAACCAGATTAACAAAGTGAGGCACTTGGTTGATATAGGTTGCAGTGCATGGACATCTCCAATTAGGGGAATGGTTTGTCTTGACTGTTTGAGAGGATTCCCGGATTGGTGCACTAGTGTATATGTGGACATATACATTGACGGACTTACATAGGAATGAACAACCAAAAATGCGCTATCAAAGAGTTGTTCATCCTATAGCTATGGGAGTACGGTATATTTCAAGCTTGAGTAGGTCAATACGTTTGTACTTATAGCGTGTGCATTTTGATTCATCAATAAGTGAGACACGTACGATTGTCAAAATCTTGATGACTTGGATGTATGCCACTAGGGTATAAGCGGATACCTACAAAATAGTCATTCATGTACTATCGGTTACGAAAGTGTAAGCACCCATCTGAGAGGTTCAAATTAATCTATCTAGAAACTATGCATAGTGATTCTAACGAATCAAGCATTGTGAATTAAATTGATCGACGGGTCAATTTAATACTCTTAGAGGATAAATACAAAGGAATCTAAAGCTCAGAGAAAATATGGATTTTGGAGTGTTCGATTGTACGAATAAATTCACTCCATCTTACCGGGTGTTGCATGGAGTATATGCAAGTACATTTCCCATAAGTCAGGGACATGTTTCTAATTATGCAAAAGTCTTGATGTAAGAATCGTACATATTGGGGAGTGCATCCAAAGTTCAGGTAGTGTCAGACGAACATTGGATTGATATATTATTCCTAGTCATAGGGCTTCACGGTAAAGAATAATATTTCGAAGCCACAATATGTATGTCCTGCGGAGTCCCCTTGGTAGCTCTATATATTCTCTTGTCCTATTTAAGGAAGATCGGCAAAATTCACCATATCACAATGGTTGTTGGAAAAGTTACAAGAATGAAATTTGTATAACAAATAGATACAATTTTATTGGGTTTTGGTTTTCCAAATATAACCGTAAGATAAAATTATTTTTGTTAAGATATACAAAATTCTTGTAAGTGTATTTATAGAAAAATAATAAGTCTCAGAATTTCGATTTAGATTGTGAAATGAATATTTTGCATAATCGAAATTAAAGTCAAGACTGGACTAAGGAGGAACCAAGAGGTCCAATTGAATTGGACTAGATCTTAATGGTTCACTTTGGGCCAAACTAGGACCAAAGAATGCTTTGTTTTGTAAAGCTGACAATCGGCCAATTAAGGAGGGTAGGCGCCGATTGTCATGGTCCATCAACTTGGATTAGAAAGTCTAATCCTTAGTGGACTTCTATTTGGACATAAATACAACTCTTTTGTATTCATATGAATATTAGAAGACAAAGCATGCACGGAACTTTCTTTTAAAAAAGGAAAAGTTATTCCTTGAGTGCTACATGTTTTTTTTTTAAATAGAGGTGTGGCCGAGGGTTATTCTAAAAAGAATAAGAGATTGTCGTGTGTTCTAAAAAGTTGTAACCGTGTGTGTTTTTTTTTTGGTTCACTGCTGATTGGTGTTTTTGCTTTGCTCATTCGCAAGGAGATTAAGGAGAATACCTAGGAAACGACGCAGGCCGTTCTTTGTGATCCGTTCGTTACTCTATCAATCGGTGGTTCGTGATCAAGTGTTGAGTTCGTGATCAAGACGGATAGCACGTTGGACCTCGATAGTAAAGAGGTTGGTATTCTTCTTCTAATCTTCTTTATACCATGATTGTATGTTTAGATCTAAGAATTATTTTGTATGAAATTAATACTAGAAGCACGCTAGGATTAATTACAAAATTAATTGGATCTAGGATAACACTCTTGATAGGCGTGTAGCATGTTAGGGATGTATGACTTCCGATTAAATTTTTGACTTGTACCTGTGCTAAAAAAGATCTGTTAAACACTTCCGCAAGTTCTAAAATTTATTCTAGAAACCAACAAAATGGTGTCAGAGGGAAACTTAGTATGTATTAAATCAAGATTTAATTAAAAGATTCACTAGAAAAATTATTGTGCGCTAGATTGGTGCCTAGGGTGTGCGATTATTTTGCGAATGTTTGGATGTCACTAACGATTGTTTTGCTGCCCTAAGATACTGTACTAAGCTTGTATATTATCGTAATAATTTTAGTTTTGGGTATGGCCACATAGGTTCGTGTTTAGAGCCTATGTGATGTCTTTTTGTAAAGCTGTTATAATGTGCAGTTTTTTATTTTTTTCTTTGCTTTGAATTCATTAGAATCACTTGTAAGCCTCCCCGGAGGTATAGGACTTTATGTACTATTTTATGGTGATGTTGTGGATGAAGAAGCATGAAGAAAAATATGAAAAAACGTGCAGAAATATTGCAGTAACCAAAACTATGCGCAAGCGTGACAGAAAATCCAGATTTGCGCTTGGAGTGTTCCTATGGGTTGTTTTGGTTTGCAACTCAATCCTTTGGGTAACCGAAATAATTCCTAGCTAGGTAACACTCCTGGAAAGCCGCTGGAAGTTGCCTTTGTGCATTCATGGTGGAGTTTGACACGTAGAAAAATCCCACACGCAAAGACTGCTACATTGCCAGCGACAAGGATTTTTTCCTAGGCTTTTGAGTTGCGTTTGGAGACGATTTTCGACACGTTGACATCATGAAGTCCAGCTTAGTTAAAATATCATATTTGTCTATATTTTCTTTATTTAATTATGTTTTTTCTTATGTGAATGGATGTATGATTAAATTGGGATGTCATGTAGAAAAGTCATGGCACCTGGCTTATTAGGTATCACTTTGACGTCTAATATGCTATATGAAATTGCGTGATTGAAAGCACATAATGTGGCATAATTTAATAGTTTAAAGATTTAGGCTAATCACCTAATTAATCTATTTGAATAAATTATTATGTTTTATCACATGGAATTACATAATTAGTTAAAGATTAAAGGTTGATCTAAGCCTATTTGGATCATAAGGTAATCTTAAACTAGAAAAACCCTATTAATAAATTATTGAGTGGGAGTGGTTTATATCTCCAAGTTATGACCCAAGGCTTCCCAAAGGTTGATCCTTGCTAGTGCATATAAGCTTACTCGTGTTGCATGCGCAACCCCCCTTAGGGATGGAGATTATATGCTAGATCTAGTGGGAGGATTTTAGTTGATATTTTAATTCTTACTTGTAGATGGGTGCTTACTCGTGTTAA
Source organism: Euonymus europaeus (assembly GCA_963580455.1). NCBI lineage: Eukaryota > Viridiplantae > Streptophyta > Magnoliopsida > Celastrales > Celastraceae > Euonymus > Euonymus europaeus. The sequence goes on from OY756965.1 coordinate 13,916,484, forward strand.
ATGCGCAACCCCCCTTTGGGATGGAGTATCCATTAAGTACAATAGTGGAATTAAAAGCTAATAGCCTAAGCGCAAATGTGAAAGTTTACTCTTGTTGCATGCGCAACCCCCTTTGGATGGAATTTTCACAATGAGCGACTTGAAAAAGGTTAAACCTTGGTTTACACTCAACCTATTTAGGAGCCAAACATAATAGCAATCAAAAGGGTTCAAGAAGCCCAAAAGGCTAGATGCTTGAGTTTGTTTTGACCAAGAGTGACATGGGTCAACTAGACAAGAACTTGTAGTTGGTCGACTCGCTATTACATGAATTTATATTGTAAATGTTTGGGTTTTTATTGCTATGTAAATGTATAAAAAGCTTTTTTAAAAAATAATAAATAATTGGAGCATTCATCTAATGCATGTTTAAATGTTTATGAATTTCAAATGAAGATTTTTTCTCCTATTGCTTCCAAATTGAATGAAAATAAATTGACTGGAACAAATTATGTTGACTGGAAAAGAAACTTGGATATAGTGCTCACCTCAGGTGGGTACAAGTATGCCCTCGTTGAAGTCTGTCTGTCCTGAGTTGGGACCCGAACCAACTGAACAAGAGAGACTAACTCAAGAAAAGTGGATTAAGGCTGATGAGATGGCCAAGTGCTATATCTTAGCATCTCTTACACCAGTCTTGCAGAAGCAACATGAGTCCATGTAAACAGCTGCAGATATGATCTATAGTTTGCATGAAATGTTTGCCCATACTACTCGTGCCGCAAGACAGCAGACGATAAGAAAGTTGATGAACACCAAGCACGTTGAGAGAGCATATGCTCAAGGTCATGGGTTATCTCTATGAAGCCCTAGATCTTGGTGCTGAAATCGACGCGACCACGCAGACAGATATGATCTTGGAGACCCTCTCTAGTTCCTTTGCTCAGTTCAAGTTGAATTTCAGCATGAACAAGATGGAGATGACTCTTCCAGTTCTCATGAAAGAACTCCAATTTGCTGACGAGATCATGGGAAAGAAAGAGCAAGCTCACTTTACTACTGCTTCTAATTCTAAGCCCAAAAAACCCAAGAATAAGAAGAAGTTTTCTCAAAAAAAAAAAAAGAATAAGAAGAAGAAGAAGAAGAAAATTGCTACAGTTGCCAAAAGAGCTCAAAAGAAAAAGAGCAAGGTTGCAAAAGGGAAAGGAAAATGCTTTCATTGCAACCAGAAGGGGCACTGGAAGAGTGATTCCCCAAAGTTTCTAAGCAAGAAGAAAATTGAGGGTAAGGCCTTTTATATTGAGACTTGTTTAGTGGTTGATTCTACATATTCCTGGGTTGTAGACACTGGAGCCACTACTCATATTTGCAATTCTTTGTAGGGGTTTCAGGAAACTCAATGAAGGGGAGATCACAATTCAAATTGCTTTAGGACCTAGGATAGGAGCATCTAGTTTAGGAGTAGTTACTCTAGATTTTGGATGTAATAAATAGTTAGTTTTGAACGATTGCCTATTTGTTCCAAACGTTGCAAGGAATTTAGTTTCAGCTACTTTCTTAATTTTTGAAGGGTATGAGATATCTTTACTTTCTAATGTTACAATTAGTAGAAATGGAAAGATATATGCTCTGGAACAATGATAGGCAACCTATATTATTTACATCCACACTCCTATAATGATGCTAGTGCCATGCATACTGAATCTAAAAAGAGAAAAGCCGAATCTAATAAAGAGACTCTTTGGCATTTACGACTTGGTCACATTAAACAAACAAGAATCAACAGGCTAATTCATGATGGGTCTCTCGGCCCATTAGACATGAATAAGATGCCACAATGTCCATCTTGTTTAGAAGGTAAAATGACCAAAAGGTCGTTTAAGTCTAAAGGCCTTAGAGCTTCTGAGTTACTTGAATTAGTGCATACTGATGTATGTGGTCCAATGACAGTTTAAGCTCGTGGAGGTTTTGAGTACTTTATTAATTTTACTGATAACTACTCTAGGTATGGATGTATTTATCTAATGCGTCGTAAGTCTGATGCATTTGACAAGTTCAAAGAACTCAAGGCCTATGCGAAGAACCAATTAGATAAACGCATCAAAGTTATACGGTCTGACCGTGGTGGCGAATACATGCTAGATGAGTACAAGCAGTATCTAGTAGATAATGGCATAGTTTCTCAGGTCTCTGCGACTAGAATGCCTCAGCAGAACGGGGTTGCAGAAAGGAGAAACAGAACTCTATTAGAGATGACAAGATGCATGATTTGTCATGCAACTCTTCCTAAGTCATTTTGGGGATATGCCTTAGAAGCTGCTGCACATATCTTAAACTTGGTACCGTCTAAGTCAGTACCTAAGACACCCCATGAGATGTGGATTGGAAAAAAATTTGATCTTAGGAATCTCAAAGTTTGGGGATGTCCAGCTTATGTAATAGCAGATAAGACAACGAAGTTTGGGCCTAGATCTGTGCTATGTTATTGGGTAGGATTTCCAAAAGGGACTCGTGGTGGCTATTTCTACAATCCCAAGAGTCAGAAAGTATTTGTTATCACAAATGCTAGATTCTTAGAAGAGGAATGTATAAATAGTGGTGAACCAAGAAAGGTGGTTTTGCATGAACAGGAATCTAATGATTCACAATCCGGTTCAACACAAGTAGTAGATGATGAACACATTACTGAACCTATTTTAGATGCTACATTGGAGCTTCGTCGCAGTGGGAGAGTTTCAAGACAACCCGACAGATACATGTTCATTGGAGAGTCATTTATGGCAGTCTCTGATGAACTTGAGTCGGATCCTACTACATACGAAGAAGCAGTTATCGATGTGGATTCAGACCATTGGCAAAAAGCAATGGAATCCGAGTTGGAGTCCATGCACTCCAACAAAGTTTGGGATCTTGTAGATATACCTGCTGGAGTAAAACCCATAGGGTTTAAGTGGTTATACAAGAGAAAGAGAGGAGTAGATGGAAAGGTTGAAACCTTTAAAGCAAGGTTGGTGGCGATGGGTTATACCCAAAAGGAGGGTATTGACTATGATGAGACCTTCTCACCAGTAGCCATGCTTAAGTCCATCAGAATACTTCTCGCCATATCAGCTCACTTTGATTTTGAGATATGGCATATGGATGTCAAGACTGCTTTCCTCAATGGGAATCTTGACGAGTGTATCTACATGATGCAACCCAATGGATTTATTGCTAAGAGCCAGGAAAATATGGTTTGCAAGCTTAAGAGATCTATTTATGGACTTAAGCAATCATCTAGATCTTGGAACATACGTTTTGATCAGGCGATTAAATCCTATGGATTTCATCATAATCTTGATGAACCGTGTGTATACAAGAGATTGGATGGTAAGAACATTGTGTTGTTGATTCTCTACGTGGATGACATATTGCTTATTGGAAATGATGTAGCAACATTTTCATCAGTTAAAATTTGCTTATCTAATCAGTTTAGGATGAAAGACCTAGAAAAAGCAAGCTATGTTCTAGGCATCAAGCTAACGCGAGATCGTGGATCTAGAATTTTAGCTCTATCTCAATCTACTTACATAGAAAAGATATTGGTCAAGTATGCAATGCAAGACTCCAAGAAAGGTTTGTTGCCTTTTAGACATGGAGTTCCTCTTTCTAGAGACGATTGTCCTAAGACAGAAGAAGAAAGGCAACAAATGAGTAAGGTACCATATGCTTTGGCAGTTGGTAGTCTCATGTACGCCATGCTATGCACTAGACCAGATATTTGTTATACAGTGGGATTGGTCAGCAAATATCAATCTAATCCAGGAATGCATCACTGGACAGCGGTAAAACATATATCAAGTATCTTCGGAGAACGAAAGATTATATGTTTGTTTACCGTAGTGATGAGATCATTCCAGTGCGCTATACTGATTCAGACTTTCAGGCAGACAAGGACTCCAGGAGATCCACGTCTGGTTATGTATTTACCCTTTTTGGTGGAGCCATTAGTTGGAGGAGTGTGAAGCAAACTTGCATCGCAGACTCCACCATGGAAGCCGAATATGTGGCAGCATCAGATGCCGCAAAGGAGGCTGTATGGTTAAAGAAATTCCTCTTAGAATTAGAGGTAGTTCATAATATTGAGAGACCTATGACCCTATATTGTGACAATATAGGTGCCATGGCTCAAAGTAAGGAACCTCGCTATCAAAGTAAAGGGAAGCACATTGAACACAAGTTCCATTTGATAAGGGAGTTCGTGCAGCGAAAGGAAGTGGAGATACTAAAGATAGCCTCTTTACATAATTTGGCGGATCCATTCACAAAGTCCCTTACTGGAAAGAGCTTTACAGCTCATGTTGAGGGGATGGGTGTTAGGATACTCAAGTAGTATGTTCTTTAGTCCAAGTGGGAGTTTGTTGGGATGATGCCCTAAAAACATACCACGTAAAGACAATTCTGAAATTCAAGAATAAACATTTTATGATTGCATTTGTGTTTTAAATGTTTTATTTTAAATATTTCATTTATATGTGAATGTTCTATCAAGGTCTAAGGATGTTAGATATGTGAATCTTGGATACTCAGATACACTTGAAGTGTGAGTATAGATTGACACAAGATTCATTATTACATTCTAAATCATTAGTCACAACCAGATTAACAAAGTCAGGCACTTTGTTGATATAGGTTGTAGTGCATGGACATCTCCAATTAGGGGAATGGTTTGTCTTGACCGTTTGAGAGGATTCTCAAATTGGTGCACTAGTGTATATGTGGATATATACATTGACGGACGTACATAGGAATGAACTGTTGGGTTTCAATGACTCATACACAGCGGAAATTAAAATTTTCATTGAAACCTTTCCAGAGAATCCATGTGAAAGGGCATAAATCGGTGTTAAAGAGTTTACCTCTTGAAGTGCAGAAATCAACCGATTGCTTGGCTTGACAGATTCAAATCAATTCGCACTATCCAAATGAACAGCGCACCTCTATGGTATCCACACGAACAAGCCAAAGATCTCCCTCTTCACGTTATGCTAGTAACCAGGAGAAGGGCTCCAAAGCCGTTTTCTCTCAACCCTTTATAATGCGGCACACCAAGTATTGATTTCCACTAGGGTTACTCTAACCCTATATATATCGTGAGACAAGTAAAACAAAAAGCCCATAACCCCTTGAAGAAAGAAGCCCACGTTTTGGATACTTGACCATGTTCAATGAATCCAATTAATTGGACCGGTCATGGACCCTACATAAAGTCCTAAGCCCAAAGGTAATTGTTATTCTCTAATAACGTAATCTTTGCTTATTCTATGTGTGCGACCCTATAGGTTCTCATTACGTTGGCAGCGAAACTAAAATCGTATTCTAGCATTACAAACAATGAGAGGTATCTAGCAACACATCATTGTTACCCAAGTAACGGGAATGTCAATGATTCGACATAACCTTTATTTATGACCAATTTTGCATGCAATCCCTTTGTCCTATATATCTTGATTAACATCGAGGCATGGAATGTGTCATCCTCGTATAGGTTAATCTATGTGTTTCTTGATTCCGAGCAGACTATAATAAACAAACGAGATCAATATCACATATTGACTCATTTGAGCACGGCCATGCATTTCTCAGTCTCACCCAAACAAGGGGCCCACAGATATTACTCCTGTTATATAGGAGGGACAAATTCCATTTATGTCACTCACATCCCTCCACATGATTCATGATACACCCAATCACTGACTTTATAGCCAACCATTTTACAGGTGACGTTAGACAGTATCAAAATATATAATTCCTCATGTCGGGAACCATAGTGATTTCAGGTCAGAGGACAACATACATTATCGTCACTATGAGATTAGCTTATGACATTTATATAACAATCCATGTAGTATTCTCATATTGGGTTTGTCCAGTACTTCTGTTCTCTAACAAATACCCATGTATTGATTTGATATCTCATATCCATGACCCGTAAGATTTGGTCATCAATCAACCTACATACTAATCTCAATGTATTAATGTTATCCCAATTAACAATAATACTCGACTAGGGATGTTTAAGAATAGTGTTCTATATACATCCATGAGGATCTCACGTTCAAGTCACACACTTGAAGTCTCATGGCATCGAACCAACTATTCTAGGGATATTTATCACAATCATTTATATAGTGCAGATAAATAAATCATAATAATAAAAGAAATACCTCAATATAACATAATAAATATATGCGAGTACAATAGTCTATATGATTGGCTCCTAGGGCATACACCAACATGAACAACTAGAAATGTGCTATCAAAGAGTTGTTCATCCTATAGTTGTGGGAGTATGTTATATCTCAAGCTTGAGTAGGTCAATACGTTTATACTTATAGCGTGTGCATTTTGATTCATCAATAAGTGAGACACGCACTATTATCAAAATCTTGATGACTTGGATGTATGCCACTAGGGTATAAGCGCATACCTACAAAATAGTCATTCATGTACTTTCGGTTACGAAAGTGTAAGCACTCATCTGAGAGGTTCAAATTAATCTATCTAGAAACTATGCATAGTGATTCTAACGAATCAAGCGTTGTGAATTAAATTGGTCGACGAGTCAATTTAATACGCTTAGAGGATAGATACAAAGGAATCTAGAGCTCAGAGAAAATATGGATTTTGGAGTGTTCGATTGTACGAATAAATTCACTCCATCTTACCGGGTGTTGCATGGAGTATATGCAAGTACATTTCCCATAAATCAGGGACATGTTTCTAATTATGCAAAAGCCTTGATGTAAGAATTGTACATATTGGGGAGTGCATCCAAAGTTCAGGTAGTGTCAGACGAACATTGGATTGATATATTATTCCTAGTCATAGGGCTTCACGGTAAAGAATAATATTTCGGGAGCCACAATATGTATGTCCCGCGGAGTCCCCTTGGTAGCTCTATATATTCTCTTGTCCTATTTAAGGAAGATCAGAAAAATTCACCATATCACAATGGTTGTTGGAAAAGTTACAAGAATGGAATTTGTATAACAAATAGATACAATTTATTGGGTTTTGGTTTTCCAAAGATAACCCTAAGATAAAATTATTTTTGTTAAGATATACTAAATTCTTGAAAGTGTATTTACAGAAACATAATAAGTCTCGGAATTTCGATTTAGATTGTGAAATGAATATTTTGCATAATCGAAATTAAAGTCAAGACTGGACTAAGAAGGAACCTAGAGGTTCAATTGAATTGGACTAGATCTTAAGGGTTCACTTTGGGCCAAACTAGGACCAAAGAATGCTTTGTTTTGTAAAGCTAACAATCGGCCCATTGAGGAGGGTAGGCGCCAATCGTCATGGTCCATCAACTTGGATCAGAAAGTCTAATCCTTAGTGGACTTCTATTTGGACATAAATACAACTCTTTTGTATTCATATGAATATTAGAAGACAAAGCATGCACGACACTTTCTTTTAAAGAAGGAAAAGTTATTCCTTAAGTGCTACATGTTTTTTTTTAAAAACAGAGGTGCGGCCGAGGGTTATTCTAAAAAGAATAAGAGATTGTCGTGTGTTCTAAAAATTTGCAGCCCTGTGTGTTTTTTTTGGTTCACTACCAATTGGTGTTTTTGCTTTGCTCGTTCGCAAGGAGATTAAGGAGAATACCTAGGAAACGATGCAGGCCGTTCTTGGTGATCCGTTCGTTACTCTATCAATCAGTGGTTTGTGATCAAGTGTTGAGTTCGTGATCAGGAAGGATAGCACGTTGGACCTCGATAGTAAAGAGGTTGGTATTCTTCTTCTAACCTTCTTCATGCCATGATTGTATGTTTAGATCTAAGAATTATTTTGTATGAAATTAATACTAGAAGCATGCTAGGATTAATTACAAAATAATTGGATCTAGAATAACACTCTTGATAGGCGTGTAGCATGTTAGGGATGTATGGCTTCCAATTAAATTTTTGATTTGTACCTATGCTAAGAACAATCCGTTAAACGCTTCCGCAAGTTCTGAAATTTATTTTAGAAACCAACAATCATAATATTCAAGAATGGATTCTAATGCAATATTTCTATGAGGGAATGTTGGATTCAGGTCACAAAATAGTCATCACATCTAGAGGTGGATTAATGAATAACAATGTCGGGCAAGCAAGAGAGATGTTTGAAACTCTGTCAACTAATTCTCAACAATGGAGCTACAATAGAGTGAGAGAACCTTAAAAAATGGTTGGAGTCTACGAAGCATAATCAAGTTCGAACATGGGTGCCCAAATTGTAAACTTGACAAACATGGTGAAGTAGCTAATCGCTCTAGTCCCTCAGGTGTTTGTTATTTCGAGTACACCTGGACATGCCATGGAAATTTGCCCACAAAATGAAGTTGCAGTCTTAGATGCTCCACAAATGCTTTAGGAACCTACGCAAATCAGAATCCAAATCCAATGTAAATAACAAGGAATGATCCATTTGCTCCTACTTACAATCTAGGATGGAGGAATCACCCAAATTTTAGGTGGAGCAATAATAAACCAATGTAGCAGCCTTTCTCTCAATTGCCACAATATCGGGTTCAAGCTGAGCCCCTGAAACCATTGCTCTAAGAAAGTATTACATCTATGGCACAAAGCACTCAAGCATTTATGCAGAAAACTGATAATGTCATTACAAATCTAGAACAACAAATGGGACAGTTAGCCACTGCATTAAATCAAAGGGAACCTGGAAAGCTTCCTAGTCAAGTTGTTATCAACTCTAATATTAATGAACATGTTAAAGCAATCACTTTGAGGAGAGAAAAAACAATTGGAAAAATAGACGTGCCAAAAGAAGAGAAGAACCTTGAATCTAAAGATATGATCCATCCAAATTTTTCAGATACAAATTCTAACAGCAGTGCTACTCCTCTACAAGAAATGCCAAACCTTCAGGTTAAATATAACCTTCCAAATTTTATTTCCTCACATGCTCCTTTTCCTAGAAGATTATAGAAATACATGAAAAAAGATCGAATATAAGGAATCATGGACACTTTCAAGAAGGTAGAGATTAACATTCCTCCTTCGAATGCCATCAAACAGATGTAAAAATATCCAAATTTCCTTAAGGACTTGTGCACGAATAAGAGGAAGTTCAAAGAATTTTAAACAGTTAAGGTTTTTGAGGAAGTTTTGGCTGTTCTACAAAGCAAACTCCCTTCCAAAATAAAAGATCCGGCCAGTTTTACTATCCCTTCCATCATTCGGTGTCACAGGTTTGAAAAAACTCTTATTGACTTAGGTGCATCTATCAATCTAATGCCTTATTTTGTTTATGAATCTTTGAATATAGGCAAACTAAAGGTAACCTCTGTAAGCATCCATTGGCCGATAGATCAGTCAAATATCCTAGGAGTATCCCTGACGATGTCTTAGTCAAAGTCAATGGATTATTCTTGCCTGCTGATTTTCTAATCTTGGAGATGGAGCCAGTCCCTATGACAGAAGCACAATTGAGCTTAATTCTAGGTCTTCCATTCATGTCCATAATAGGTACCAAGATCGATGTTCAAAAGGGAACACTAACTATGAATGTGCAAGGACGAACCATTGAGTACAAGGTTTTTGGCGCACTCCAATTATCAAGTAATGAACATGATTGTTTTCGCTTAGATACGTTGGATACAATTTGTCAACCAGTTTTAAATGAAAGTTGTGATAGCGATATTGTGAATAAGGTTTTAATTCATAGCCTTGCAAGCACAGATGATGATAAACAAGTTAGAGAAGTTTTAGCTCACCTTAAAGCCTGACCTTATTTAAGTATGTATATTTATGCTTTTGAGCCTTTACCAATTTCTAACGCAAAACTTGTACCATCTATTGTGCAGGCACCTAAATTGGAGTTGAAGGAACTACCAAAGAATTGAAGTATGCATATGTGGGAGAAGAAAATGCTTTGCCCGTAATCATTGCATCTAATCTCAATACTTAAGAAGAAGAAGAAGAGAAATTGTTAAGGGTACTTAAAGAGCATAAAACGTCAATACGATGAAGTATAGCTGATATTAGAGGAATTAGTCCCTCTAGATGTATGCATCGAATACTACTAGAGGAAGGAACAAAACCAACAAGAGATGCTCAACGCAGGCTTAACCCAATAATGAAGGCAGTGGTGCTAAAAGAAGTACTCAAATTACTAGATGTTGGCATCATTTACCCTATCTCTGATAGCAAATGAGTTAGTCCTGTACAAGTGATTCCTAAAAAATCTAGACTCATAGTAGTCCATAATGAAGATAATGAGTTGGTTCCCACATGAGTTCAAATAGGATGGTGTGTTTGCATAGACTACAAAAAGTTTAATTCAGGTACTAGAAAAGATCATTTTCCATTACCTTTCATTGATCAAATTTTGGAACGTCTTGCAAGTCAAAACCATTATTTCTTTCTTGATCGATACTCGAGCTACAATCAAATTTCAATAGCACTAGAGGATCAGGAAAAGAAAACATTCACTTGTCCATATGGTACATTTGCCTACAGGCGCATGCCCTTTGGTTCTTGCAATGCTCCTAGTACCTTTCAAAGTTGTGTGATGAGCATATTTTCATATATGGTGGAGCACATTATTGAGGTATTTATAGATAATTTTAGTATATTTGATTCATCTTTTGATAAATACCTCTATAACCTCGCCTTTGTTCTAGAAAGATGTCAGGAATGCAATTTAGTTTTAAACTAGGAGAAATACCATTTCATGATTCAGCAAGGAATTTTTTTCTTGGTCATATCATCTCTAGCAAGGGAATAGAGGTTCACAAAGCAAAAGTGGATGTGGTAAGTAACCTTCCACCTCCATTGATAATTAAGGAAATAAGATCATTCCTTGGACAAATAGGTTTCTATAGGAGGTTCATTAAGGACATCTCCAAAATCGCTAGGCCATTGTGTAATTTACTATCTTAGGATGTGACCTTTGAGTTTGATAGACATTTTTGGAGGCTTTAAGAAGTTTAAACTACTACTCACATGAACACCAATCATGATGCCTCCCAATTGGAGCCTTCCCTTTGAACTAATGTGTTATGTTTCTGATTATGTAGTAGGAGCAGTTTTGGGATGACTAGTGAATAAAGTACCTCATGTCATTTACTATTCAAGTAGAACACTCAATGATGCCCAACTAAACTACTCCACTATAGAGAAAGAACTTGTATCCGTTATTTTTGCCTTAGAAAAATTTTGTGCCTATTTAATTGAAACTAAGGTAATTGTAATTTCTGACCATGCAACTCGTAGGTACCTTCTTCAAAAGAAGGATGTGAAGGCATGTTTAATCTAATGGATTATATTAGTACAAGAGTTTGATATGGAGATTAAGGATAAAAAAAGATTCGAGAATGTGGTGGTCAATCATCTCAGTCGCTTGGTGAATAATTCAGTGACCGAAGAGAACTCTTTGCCTCTAAATGAGAATTCCCTTGACAAGCAACTATTTTCTTTAACAATTCCTACACCTTGGTATGCTGACATTTTCAATTAACTCGTTACACGTACTCTTCCAGGAAGTTTGACAAGAACTTCCAAGGACAAGCTCGTGACAATGGCAAAGTATTACATAAGGGATGACTCATACCTTTTCAAAAGATATTCTGACCAAATCATCAGAAAATATGTACCAGAATCAGAATTTCAATCAATACTCATGTTTTGCCACTCTTACGCTTGTGGAGGACATTCTGGTCTGAAGAAGACAACTCTAAAAGTACTGCAATGTGGGTTTTATAGCTCAAGTTTGTTCAAAGATACATATACTTTTTGCTCTACTTGTGATAAATGTCAACGGTTGGGTAATCTTTTATCTAGAAATTAGATGCCATTATCTCATATTCTGATAGTTGAAATTATTGTGTATGTGGCATTGATTTCATTGGAAACTTACCTTCATCTAAAGGTTATTTATATATCTTACTTGTTATGGATTATGTCTCAAAATTGGTGGAAGAAACTCCATCCAAGACTAACGATTCTTGAGTTGTTCTCATATTTCTTAAAGAAAATATTTTTGCACAATTTGGAACACCTAGGGCAATCATTAGTGATGGAGGATCCCACTTCAATAACAAACTCTGCAACATTATTGAGCAAATACGGAGTCAAACATATGGTGTCCACACCATATCATACACAAACAAGTGGACAAGCTGAAATCTGTAACAAAGAAATTAAGCGAGTATTGGAGAAGAATAGGAGCTCTTCACCCAAGGATTGGTCTAATCATCTGGTAGATGCTCTTTGGGCTTATCATACAATCTATAAAACACTTATTGCAATGTCACCATATAGGTTAGTTTTTGGCAAACCCTGGCACTTACTAGTTGAATTAGGACGCAAAGCATATTGGGCTATCAAACAATAATATTTCAAGATGGAGACTGTAGGAGAGCAACGGAAGTTGCAGTTGAGTGAGTTGGAAGAACTCCAAAGTGAAGTGTATGAGAGTTCTAAAATTTAGAAGGAGAAGACCATTTTGAGAAAGCATTTTGAACATAGGCAAAAAGTCTTATTATATAACTCACGCCTTCAAGTATTCCAAGGTAAGCTCCGTTCACGATAGTATGGACCATTTCTTGTTACTTATGTTTTTCCATATGGTGTAGTGAATCTTCAGCACTTGTATACTGGAAATATTTTTCAGGGTGAATGGTCATCTTCTCAAGCATTATTTAGAGCCAACAACCGAACATATTGATGAAAATTTATGGCTCTCCGATTCTGTTCCACTCGCTTGATATGTCATTTTGTTTGGCTGATGACGCTAAACTTAGCGCTTTTGGGAGGCAACCCATACTTCTTTCTCATTCTACTTTTGTGTTTATTTTTCCTAAAACAAATTATTAGAATAATCCATTTTACTTTCACCTTGAGGTGGTCACTATACATTTCTGTGTGCATGGGGCCTGATTGCGCCCACAAGTCTATAGTGTGAGCTTTCTCCACCAGCTTAATATGGTTTGGATCTTCAAATGTTTTCTTATAGGGAAGCTGGGTGGGGGAGCATCTCATGACGGTATTGTCATTAGTATAAGACCTAAAAGTTTTCATTTTTATCTCGCGAACAAAAGCCGTGGTTTCTTGTGAGGCCAAAGGAATGACCTCGATGGCGATAGCATATAAGTCACTGGAATGAGCCTCTATTATCTTACATGTGCATTGGTTGAAAAAAATTAAAAAAAATTAAAAAAACTAGTGTACCCCTGTTTTTCTTCTTTCATGTTATTCCTTACCCATTTTTCAACTCTGTCGCCATTATTGTTGTCTCTTCTAATTGGTTTTTTTCTTCATCCTAAACAGTATGCCACGCCGCCCAAGTCGTTCTAGCTTCTTCATCTTCAAAGCCCTTCTTTGCTAGAGCTAAAATTGTTCCTGAGTGAAGAATCGAATCTAACGTCCTGAATGAACCTGGCAATAGTTGGGCAATAAGTTACCTTCAAGATCATGCTCTACTGTCTTTAGTCGAACTAGATCAAGAAGAAGATTACTCAGTGTATCTAGATATATTTAAATTCTTTTATCACACTCTTCTGGAATTATCACACTCTTCTAGAGCCCAATTTATCAGGTTGATGTCGCTGGTATTAGGCTTAATTCACACCAGCAGATGTAAGCTCATGTTTCAGATTTCCACCTACCCCTGATGTTTCTACAGGATTTCAACCTCCAATCTCTATTTCCAAAGAGAAAATAATTGATGATATGTGTTAAGGAATGCACGATCGAGATGCTACTGCTACCTGCAGATCTTATTTACCACCAAAGTTGTGGTTACTTGATGATGCTCTCTGGAGTAACCTATGCCCCATTGGCCATAGTCAACAACAATAGGGCAGTATTCTTTTCGTCCTATACCACATGTATAGAGACGCATGGTTTGATCTTGGAATGATTTACATGGAGAGTATTCTAAAGTCGAAGTTCTTTGTGGAGAAAAGATTAACCAAGGTTGGAAAATTATATTTTTCACCACTTATCACACGGTTGCTCTATAGTAAGGGCATCCAACCTCCTTAAAGTCAGCTATCTTCCACGTATACAGTAGCTGTTTTGGAGAAATATATTTGGCATCAGAGTACTGGACACATGACCGCCACTGCTAGGAGACGACGAACATCATGACTTCCAGTTGCATTACCATTGGAAGCATCTCTGTCTTCTCTTGCTGACCCACCACAGCCTCACCACATTTAGGAAATACTCGCCCGCTTGCATCAATTGGACGATGGACATAAAAGACTGGAACACATGTTGACTGTGTTGATGGATATCGTGCAACACTAAGGATTTTCCAGTACGACCATTGTCAGCAAACCACTCACCTCAGGTTGTATTTTTTATACCCTTTGCTTTCTTTCATTGCATTTCCATAATTAGTTCATTTATTTTTTACATTGAGAAAAATATTTGGTTAAGGTTGGGGATGGTGGCATATTCATGCACTTCGATGATTTGATACAATCTATCTGATATCTGATACAATTAGTTTGAGTCAATTTTTCTATTTGAATTATCAGAAAACAACTTCTAAAACTCTTTTGTGAACAATTACTAAGTCCTGTGGTAAGATGGATGAGAAAATAAGTTACGAACTTTTATTGATCTTTTGAAATGGATAACTGCTGTAAATGAACACCATTACATGGTTTATGGAATGTTGTAAGTCTTCATATTTGAGAAGACAAGTATTTTCTTATCTTTTTCTATAATAAGGCTCTATTATTTTCTAAAAAATTTATCTTTAGAATTCCAAAGCAGGTTTATGGTAAGAATGGTGGAAGTTTTAGACAGCTAATTTACCTATCTTTTGATCAATGTTTGTTTATTTTTTACTTTAAATTTGACTTTTCTTCTGAGTGCATATTTATTTTCCAACTCCATGAGAGAAATTCCCTGCAAATAAATCCTTCCTCAACCTGTGAGAATATGGAGTTGAGGCTTTTACTTGGATAATTCTTTGAGGATTTATGCATTATGGCTTGCGGTAAGAAGGTTTTGACTTGGTGTACACATACACAAATATTGGAAGTTGTGACTATAATAATTTGGATAGCAATTGTGATCTCTTACTTTTTGTTTTGTTTTTGTGTGGGTTCCTTTTTAATCATCATGACATTTTCACTACACTTGAATTGCTAGGGACTAGCAATAAACTGGTTGGGGTTGTGATAAGTGCTGGCATATACATTATAATAGTGATAAAATATTGACACTTACGAATAATTTAGGTTTTAAGTTATATTTTTGCACATTAAATTACATATATTATTTTGAATATCACTTTATTATTTTAAATGCATTTTGCAGACCTAAATATCATATTTCGGTTAGTCTCACTGGTGTTCAACCCGAGTCCAATCCATCTCAAAAGGTGAGGCCCATGGCACATCATCAAAGTTGATGTCATCAATGACATCAACACTATTTCCATTTCAACACCACTGCCATTTCAATGTCATCAACCACCATTTTCATTCATGTCTATTATCTCCACTTATTTCAAAGAATAGATGCATAAATTCAATAAGTGGGTGGACAACCTTACCCACCTTTGAAAATATGGCATTATCTCCTCCACTTGTTACCACCAATTTGCTCATTTTTCTCTATAAATAGAGAGCTTGAAGGAGGAGGAGAGGGAGCAAAAGAAGAAGAAAACAAGGAGGAAGAAAGAAGAAACCAAGGGTTGTGTTCTCAATTATAATTATAATGTGTTTTATGTTTGATTTCATTATGTATAACTAAACTTTTGTTAGTTAGGGCTTAATCTTGAAGCCCTAAACATGATTTCAATTCTATAAGTTATGTGAATTTCATATTCTTACAAGCATTATGATTTTTGATTTTTCCATAATATTTGAATTCCAATATTTTGTTTCTTTCAGTAGTTAACTTTGAAACATGTATTGGAATTAATTGTTGATGATTAATTGCCTTGTTGATTATGTTCTTACTTGCAACATATAATTTGGTTAAAATAAATTATGAGAAATCAATTCTTGATTACCTAAGTACGGACACACCATATATTAGGATTCTTGTGACATTCATATTCTCTTTTCTTTTATTGTGTTCTTAATTGTTAATTGATGTATATGTCATGCTAGATTTCAATTAATAACACACGTATTGAGTTAGATGCTATAAACTTTACATACATTAAAGAGATAATTATACAACATGAGTTTGACCATGATAGGCCATGTTTCATTTTGGTCACCGAATGATTAAACGCTTCAACTTGGTCACCAAACTTTTCATTTTGTTCCAGTCTAATCACTCGGTCAGGTTTTTCCCAATCCGGGCAACCAATTTGTCGACATGGCAGTTTGACTGCCTGATAATTGGTCCACATAAATATGAATTGCCAAATGTAAATGTTTTACCAATTCCTTAAATGAAAAAAAAAATTGTAAAAAATTAAAAGAATAGAATGAAAAATTGAAAATGAAAATAAATGTAAAAGTTGAATCTCTCTGCTTGTTCATCAATGGATGCCTTTCGTCGATGTGATTTTTTCTTTTACAAACAAACCTATAAAGGAATCAATCCAAGGGTGCTGCGATCTCCTATGTATTGAGATAGGTAAGAATAGATAAAAAATGTTGATGAAGGAGGTGGGCGAGTTTGAGTGAAAGAGAGTCAAGATCAATCTTTTTGCAGAGGTTGAAGAGAGCTCAGCCTGGGATCGCTCACTGACTTCGGTCGCCTCGAGATTGAGCTTTCTGAGGTTGGAGATGCCTGGGCTCATGTCCTGCAGGAACGAATATTGTCCCTCTCAGCCGTTCAAGGGTGCCAAGATCACCAAATCCCCAAATCTGGACATAATACAGTTCCTTTCAGACATTTAAGATGGAGGGCGTAGGGGAGACTGTGACGAGGTGGATGATAAATGGTGGAGGCTGCTTCGGTGGTGTGAATGGAAGCACCTTCGGACAAAGAAGGAGCAGGCAGCAGCAGCGATTTTGGAAGCAAAGTAGGACAAAGAAGAAGAAGGAGAGAGAGGGGAAGAACAGGAGAGGGGAAAAAATTATTTTTAATTTTTATTTTAAAAATTGTAAAATATTTACATGTGATGATCATCAAGCGATCTAACGGCTAACACGAGGTCAAAGTGCTACCTCAGCAAAGTAGCTGCCCGGATTGGGAAAAACCAGACCGAGTGATTAGACTGGAACAAAATGAAAAGTTTGGTGACCAAGTTGAAAAGTTTAATCATTCGGTGACTAAAATGAAACATGACTTATCTTTGGGTGACTAGAAGTTGTATTAACCCGACTTTGTTGTGAATGTTGTCTTTTATATGCTTGTTGGAATTATCAATTTATCATTTCTTATAAATTGTTGATTGTTTTGTGGTGGATAGTGAGTTCTCATTCTTGTTTTTAATTTACTTTCTTTATCTTTATTGTTATCTTTTACAAGACTTAAACCCCAACCCCTCCCCCACCCCCCACCCCTTCACAATTGTGTTGATTATATTCAAGTGCTAGATTATATATTTATCAATATCACTTCTCGTGAAATGGACTCTTACTTGTTCACTAAGTTATATTTGTGTAAGTTATTGACTTATATTGTAAGTAAAACTCCTAGTAGTAGATATGGATTGCATCACTTAAGTGCAAGTATGTTTTATCTCAACTTGTTGTTACACATCACTATTATCATGACTTTACTTTTGCTAAATCTCCTAGTAGCAGTGGATGATTACTAAATCGTTTGTTAGTGTTTTGTTTTATCTAAATGTGATTTATAAGAGATAAAGTGGTTCTTATCATGAGGTGTCAAGGTTTATCACCACGTGCACTATATAAGTGACATAACATCAAATTGAAGTTGGAGGGTGAAGCAATGTGAGAATATTGATTGCATGCTTTTGCTTTATTTTTTGTTTTAATTCTCTCATAGTTTTAGATGTTTATTGGGTGAGATCTTGAGTGATAGTGTGAAGAGAGAATTGTAGTAAAGTTATTTTGTTATTGTTGGCGACTCTACGAACACGTATGTAGTTTGTTGAGGTGGAGTCTTTTGAGGATTTCAAAAGCGAGCTCTACCTTGGTGGGTTGAGTGAAGTTGAAACAAACACTGAATGAGATGTACGAACGATATCTTTAGGTCAAAGATAGGGTTGTACTATTGATTCGTGATTATTGGATTATTTCTCAAGGTTGGTGACTCATAGACTCGAGATTTTTCATAGTCAGGTTTTCTCGTTAAAATTGTGATGTTTTTATTTTTCGCAATTATTTTCATATTTTGTTGATTAAAAATTTTGGTGAGATATACCGAATTTTGTAGAGAGGAGGGATTGTCCCCTTTCTTGAGATGAACTTTTAACTGCATTTCAGTATTGTTGATATCCTCTGTTTTAAATTTTTAATACATTTATGCATTTCACATCTTGTCTTATTTTCTTTTTCGGCAACTTTCTGGTGAAATTTCGTCTTATTTGGCAAATTTATTGCCAAACTACCACCAAATTTTCCTGTGTACTTGGTATTTTATCTCTATAACGTTTGGTACAAAGTCTGATCATCTGATAATGTGTCGTTTCGTAGTTCTCATCCCAACGACCAGCAAAAATGTAATGACAAGTTCCAGGCCACATTATCAGGGGGAAAATTTAGAAATGCAGGCAACTTTGAGGTGAAGGGTGAACAAGGCAAGGCCACTGTTCTCTAGAAAGGCATTGCCCTTGGGCAGTTATCTAATAAATGTCTAAACATGGAATTATATTGAATTTCATTAGCAAGAATGGAAAGAACTGGAACCTTAGATGACATTTATGTCTCTGTTTTTTCTTTTGTTTTCTGTCATGAGTTTTCATCAATAGGAATATAATTTGCAGTGAAGAAACCAATGCGGAGTATTTGATTACTGCCAGCAATAGCTACTTCAGATTTCTTGCATTTGGGAAATGGATTGTACTTCTTTTAAAAGAATGCTTCACTGCTAACTGCATGAATTTACAGTCGTGTAAGAACCTTGTAAAGAATTCCTGGCATTTCTATCTTTGTGTAAGAACCAAAATAGAATAGGAAAAAAAATGAAAAGAAGGAATGTTACAAGTGTTGTCACTCCACAAGGGGTACCAATTAAGTTGCAAGCACCCCCAGTTTGGACTTGTCACATTAGAGACCTCTCCCAGGGCAGGAACCCAGATGCTGCATCAGCTAGGTTGGCCAAAACAAAGTCTCTAAGGCCAGTGTCCCACACTTCACAGAACCTTCTCCGCCAATCTGGAGGTTCAACAGCCTCAGTCCCCAACCCAGGTGCTCTATCTTTTGAACCTTTATTTTGATCCTCTTGCCAGTCAACAACATAACTAGAAACCCTTCTGTAAAACTTGGCTTTAAAGGTCTCCCATGCCTGGTACTTGTAGTGGTTTATGACAGCAGTGGTTTCAGGTACATTCAAGTACCGGAATCCCTCCCTCAGCTTAAAGTGGTGCACTATGTTAAGAAGGGAAAGATCAAGTGCTTCTGGACGAACAATGGATTTGTGTCGCTCAGAGCTTTGTAGCCGGCAAGTGTACCCTACAGTGACACCTTGCAAGGGGTGAGAGCTCAACCCAGACGGTCCAAAGCTATGGCAATCTGTTCTTATCTCAGCAATTGTCTTTGACGATGAAGAGAAATTCGCAATCAATGATCGTAAACCGTTTTGACCCGAAACCACTTGTCGTCCGCCTTGTGGAGGGAAGAAAAAAAACTCATCCACATCAAAGAATCCAACCCACTTGCATTCACTTCTTGCTCTCAAAGCACAGTGTGAAAAACCTGCTTCTTGGGATTTAATCCACGGCCATACATGCCTACTAACGTTATAATTGTTCAATTCATCGATCACCTCTTCAATCCCATCATCGCTATTGTTGTCATATATAAACCATCTGTCAACACCAAGCCAGGCATGGTACATAATCCATTCCTTAAGCGCAAAGGCTTGGTTCCAAAGCATGCTACACGCACACAGCTCATACTTTTTCCCCTGAATTATCTTCGAGGACATCAAATCATGAATTCTAGCCACGGAAGGTAGAGGCACAACATCGTTGGTCTGAACTACTGTGACCCGAACCTCCTTATCAGGATTGTTTCGGATACTGCGAGGTAACAAACACCGCACCACCTCCTGTGCAGCCTTAATTGCCTTGGCAGAAAACACAAATCTTTGGTCTTTCTCCCAATTCCCAAAACCAAATATGCAGCGAAGCTGTGATGGATCGGATTCTCTATGTGGTCGAAGGTTTAATCCTTTGACAAAGACGAGTACAGAATTCCCATCCAAGGCCGCCACATACGCCAATCTATCCCAATAAAGAACCGCCCGGTTCTTCATCATCTGCCTTGACCAATCACCGACAGCCACGTCACCATTCCTCTTCAAAGTCACCGTAGAAGAGTAATTCATCGGTGACAGAGGACACCTCACGACTGACTTATGCTCCTGATATTCATCCACAGAGAAGGCGCGTTGTGCGATAACCTGTCGATTTACAGAATCGTTCGAGTAGTAGACACACTCCAAAACTAAGCTCCGATCGATGATTTTATCAGAAACTATTAATAACAAATGATCCGGGAACACTACGCTGTCCTCCACTCTTATAGGCAGCTGTATATTACTAGAAGAATCTAGAATTAGGCGGCTCAACGAGAGTGATAGAGACGATGATGCACGGAGCACAGGGCGAAACGACGCTGTATGAAACGTAAATCGATAGGAGGATATGAAGAGTAAAAACACAAAGAAGGAAAAAGAGAGCGCGAGAGACCTCAGAGACAATAATTTGGTGTACAAATAGGACCTGTAGATGCGCTTTCGCTTTCGCCGCTGCTCGGACTCCATGGAAAGAGGTTTTAGAGATTGTTTGTCGGATCAGATCTGAGGGATTCACACAGATCTGTGGAGCGGACACTTGTTTTAATTCTACAAAGAAAGCGAGAGCGTTGCTGTAATTGCGTCGGGAGGAGAGCGAGGTGTGGAACCCGATTTATGGGGCTGCCGTCAATGACTTATTGGTCTGCGGCGTCGTCTATATAGAAATGGTAGTCAACTTTGTGATGCTCACCTGATTTTCTTCAATTGAGACATCCATGATCCATGACAGCGCGTGAGAATGACGTGTTCCCTCACTCCTTACCGTTAATTGTGCTTCTTGAATTATACGCAACCTTCGCTTTCGCATGCCATTTAACAAAATAAAAAACATAAATATTAATAAAATACCCTTTTTCTCCGCCGTGTTCTGTCAAAAAGATGCACGGAATACAAGTACGAATATGGATCCTGAACTTTAAGAATTGATCGATTAAATCACTGAATTTCATTCAGGATTTGTTATACTCAAATATGATACAGCTGATGATGGATCCAGCTCAAACAAGATTTCACGGCTGGCTTGAAGAATGTAAAATCCAATAGCCCATTTACAAGTAGAAGAAGATTCGGTGAATTAAGGAAAAAAAATGGGATTAAGGAGATTAAGTGGAACAACTTTAGGCCCATTTGCATCAGTCAGCCAATAAGAAAACATATGAGGAGACCTTATGCATGGTAGCAAAACACGGGAGAACTAGAAATTAGTAAGTGGGCAGCGCATGACAGTTACAATGGTGGAGTACTGGCAACATCACCCGGCAGTAGCGGCCATCATGGTTGGTGAGTGATAAAATGGCCAGAAGAGGATAGAGAAAGGGATACATGAAATAAAAACATAAAACTCAGAACACTCCCAAGCTCAAAGGCTTTTGCAATCTGCATTTTCACTTATATTTATTATCTATATACAATTTTAGTATGTTGTTCATCAAGACGGCTTTATATTTAACTTATTACTATCAAGTACAATACAAACTATCATTGTGTAGTTTGTACTTGGTGTCATGTCTTTTTATTTATTACAATATTAACAAAACGCACATCAGTGGAGTTGGGAAACCTAAAATTACCAAGGTTTCAAGGTAATATATACATTCGTTTGATTAAGTTAATTGATAATTGGTGTATTTTCATTTTATTTTACAATTAAGAAACTATAATCTCTAGCACACTTGTGACAAATCACCATTTTGAGTCAACAACCATTTTTGGCACACCTGGTAGCACTTATTGTAGAAACAAAATCAATAACACTGCGTACTTGCGCCTAAGGAAAATATCCAATGAACAATATTGATGATGATGATCCTTCCATGAAAATGTATCAATGAATGATGTTGCTAATGTCGCCAATGATGGGGACAGTGAAGGCAATCTGGAGCAAAATGACCGACCAGCAGGTTTATTAGATGAAGTCGTAATTCTATTGAATGCCTCGCCAAAACATTGAAGAGTATGGAAGTAGTGCTAACAAAATCATTGAGAGTGTGGTGAAATAGGTGGAAAAATTAAATCAGAAATTAGAGGAGCTAGCCTTGGGGGCATCCATCAAGACAAAAGGGTAAAGCAAATAGTTATGCGAAGAAAATTCCTACTCGTTCTACCCCATCTCCAATGAGATCAACATCCAATAGTCTGAATGTCAATGGTCGTTGGGTCCAACGAACTATTCCAGCACAGTTACCACATGTTGACCTGGACATGATCAGGCAAGTTATGCAGGAACTCTATGGTCAAAGGCTAAGCAAATGGGCCAACCAGAATACCACAAATCTTATCCAGCTGTAGTGGATCGTGAATATCCGATATCTATTAGGATTTATAGCCCCAAATTATACTTTATTCGCCAAAGAGGAAGGACTATTTATCGTGGAGCACATTGGTTGTTTTATAGTGTAGTATGGAGAACTTGCAAGCTATGACAATTTTGATAACCTTTGTCTCAAGTTGTTTTCAAACTCTTTAACAAGAGCTACCTTCATCTGGTATTCTACTTTACCAAGAAACTCTATCAAATAGGAGAAGGAGAGATCATTCCATACTCAATTTTTTTAGCTGAACTAGAAGTGCATATTGCTGAGTTATCTAGATTAGTGCAAAAACTAGGGGAGATCGACTACTGGTGCCTATATTGCTTGTTTCAAAATGTTGAATAATAGATGTCGTATCTACCTACCATAGTTAGAGTTTGTCAAAATGGCTCAGCGATGATTGGATATCAAACTTTGGAAGAAATACCAAGGTATGGAATTTTATGATTTCTTTGAGATGATAACTAAGGCAGTTGAATATGAAGAGTTGTTGAAAGAAGCGGACAAGAGAAATAAATCTTCTATAGAGACTTACTACCAAGAAATGGAAATGGCAACCATTGAGTAGTCACATCAGAAAAGAAGTTTGCGTTTGTCCTGTATTATCCAAACCCAAGTCATCCGAGAAAACAAAGAAACAATCCATTTGTAGTAATATCAACTATACTTTTGATATAACCAAAATAGAAGAAATCTTTGATTTTCTATGTCAAGAAAATTATGTAAATTTTCCAGGAGGACATAAGTGACCATCCTCTGAGGAGATGAAAAGGAAGGACTACTGTAAATATCATGACTTGTGATCCCATATCACCAACAACTAATGGAATTTGAAGAACATTATTCAGGTGAAAATAAATGAAGGAATTCTATGATTCCCTGTCAAGGAATCAATGCTGGTAGATGAAGATCAATTTGCTCAAGTGGTAACAGCCAAACATGCTACTGATGTGGATCTGCTTGACTATCTAAAGATCAGACAAAAATTGAAGAATAAATCTCAGGTATGTGAACCAAAGGCTTATGATTCTCACAAATATTAGATTGACATGATAAACGATGGTCAAAAGCAACCAAGACTATGTTTTGTGAAACCTCTAGCCAATATTGTTGCAGACAAGTAGTGAGGCAAAAGAAGTTCCCAACACCTTTGATGAGAACTCAATTAAGGAGGAAATATAGGCAGTATGCTGCTTATATGCAAAGCTTGTATGAGCCAAAATGATCGATGGTCAAATATAGAATCTGGTCATGTGTTTTCAAAAGATTTTACGGTTCAAGAAATTCACTTACCATATGATTATACGCCACTTTAGTTTTATCCACTATGTAGCATGCTAGGAAGAAAGCAAAAGAAGATAGCATGCAAAGTTTGACAAGAAAGACAATCAACCTTTTAGCTACTCGGTGATAGTTCAAGTCGTGGATAAAGAAACACCTAAGCGGGTCATTATGGGGAAACCTTCAATCATATTGAGCCCTTATATGTCAAAGCACTAGTGAATGGAAGACCTATTGATAAAGTACTAGTGGACAATGGGTTCAACAGTCAAAAACATCTCGCGATTAGTGCTCAAACTTTTAGGTAAGAAAGAAGATGATTTAATTCCAAGTTACTTAACCATGCTAGGTTTTATAGAGGAGGTTATAAAGGCAAATGGAATACTACCAGTGGATCTAATTATAGGGCAAAAGTCATCCATGAGTGTCTTTTTCATCATTGACAACCATGTCCAATTCTAGGCATTACTAGGAAGAGAGTAGATTTATTCAAATTGGTGGATCCCATCATTAATGCACCATCTTTTGGTCTGTAGGAGAGGAGATGACATGGAGATTATTTGGGAAAATAATCATCCATTGAAAACCACTTTAGATCAGATGGAAGCTCGTTATTAGCATATTGAGTGTAAAACAACTACTATGACCAATGACCATTGTCCCATTCAAGATGATGAGGTCAGAACCAATTATCGAAGAAGTCCCATGATTTGTTCCAAACAAGAAGAGAGGTAGTGGAAGCAATAATTAATAAAATTATCGTGCAAGCTACCATAAATAAGATTGTGATTGAGCAAATCAATGATAGAGAGATGATAGAAGAGGAAGATGGTTATATTGCTGAGGTTCAAGAAGAAGAATTGAGGCGGGGTGATTTAAAAAGAGCACCAGCCAGAGTGGAAGATCTAAAAGCTGAAACCCAAGACCTATTGGAAGAAGTGAACTTGGTGACAATAGAAGTCTAGAGTTACATCAGTCATGCCTTGGATCCATCTATCAAGGTAAAACTCATAGCTTTACTTCATGAGTTTAGTGACTATTTTTCTTTTGACTATCATGAAATGCCAGGATTGAGTAAAAAAGGTGGTGGAGAATCGACTACCTTTTAAGCCAGGATATAAACCCATACCAGCAACCACCTAGGAGGATGTCTTCAGAGATGGAGTTACACGTTAAAATAGAAATATAGAAGCTAATCAAGGATGGGTTCATATGGCCAACCAGGTACGCTGAGTTGTTAGCTAATATTATACCAGTGGTCAAGAAAAATGGCAAAATACGTGTTTGTGTTGATTTTTTGGGATTTAAACATTGCTACACCTACAAATATGTATGTTATGTCAGTTGCTAATATGCTTATAGATGACATGTCTCAAAAAAAGTACTATTTATAATGGATGGCTATTCTAGATACAACCAAACTTTTATTGCATAGAAAGATGCCATTCGACTTGAAGAATTTCAAGGTGACCTAACAACATGCAATGAATGTGATTTTTCATAATATGATTGGAAAGAAGCTAGAAGTATATATTGGCGATATTATTGTGAAATTTATAAAGGCCAAACACCATATGATTGATCTCAGATTGGCATTTGAAAAGATAAGACAGTACCAGTTGAAACTCAATCCTCTTAAATGTGTATTCATTGTGAGGCTATCAATTTTATGGGCTTTTTTGTCCACCAATGACGTATGAAGGTTGACCACAAGAAGGTTAAGGCTATTTTTCAGGCCTAGTCGCTGAATGACAAGCAACAACTCCAAAGTTTTCTTTCCTAGGTAAATTATCTCAGAAGGTTTATATATAATCTTATAGGCAAAATCAAAGTATTTTTAGAGCTATTGAAATTGAAGGAGAATACCTTCAGGTATGAGTCAAAACATGAAAAGGCCTCTCAAACCATCAATGCCTATTTAAGCAAACTTCTAGTTCTCATGCCACCTAACAAAAAAAAAAGCCTTTGAAGTTATATATCTCAGCCACCAATGATTCAATTGGATGCTTCTTGGCTCAGAACAATAAGGCTGGTAGAGAAAGGGCAATTTATTATCAGAGTAGACTACTAACAGACATAGAAGGATGCTACTCAGTGGTGGAGAAACTTTGCCTAGCATTGTATTATGCATGTTCCAAATTAAGGCACTACTTACTCCATATAAAGGTGTACGTGATCTCAAAACTAGATTTGATCAAGCAAAAGTTACCAAACCATTGTTAATGGGAAGGATAGGTCGATGGTCATTGTCTTTAATTGAATATAATCTCAAGAGGAAACCACAACAGTTGGTAAAAGGACAAGCACTTGCTAATTTTTTTAGCAGACCATCCGTGCTTAGAAATCCCTAAAACTTTGTAAGACATTATAGACACATACTCCATGCTGATGATCCAAGAAGAAGGAGAATGGTTGCTAAATTTGATGGATCCAGTACAGAAAAGTCTGTTGGAGCTGGGATAGTCATATGATTCCGAAGAGGTATGAAAACTACTTTGGATTTTAACTTGGATTTTTATTGTACTAACAACCCAAGTAGAATACGAGGCTTTAATTATTGGCCTAAGATCTTGCATGAATTAAAAGGTCAAAAATATTTTGGTGGTTGGATATTCTCAATTGGTGTTGAAGCAGTTATCCGAAGAATAAAAGTGTGCAAGATTTGATGGTTGCTAAATTTGATGGATCAAGTACAAAAAAGTCTGTTGGAGCTGGGATAGTCATTCATATGATTCCCAAGAGGTATGAAAACTACTTTGTCTTTTAACTTGGATTTTGATTGTACTAACAACCAAGTAGAATATGAGGCTTTGATTATTGGCATAAATATCTTGTATGAATTAAAGGTCAAAAATATTTTGGTCGTTGGATATTCTCAATTGGTGTTGAAGCAGTTATTCGGAGAATAAAAGTGCGCTAGCTTTACCTTAGCACCATATTATAGTACTACCTTCTAGCTTCTTGATGACTTTTAGTAGACGAAGCTAAAGCATATTCCACGAGATCATAATCATGAGGCTAATGAATTGGCCCAACTAGCCTCTGGCTTAATGCTTCCAGCAAATCTAGTACAACAAATCATGACAATGGAGGGGCATTCTCACCCATCCATTAGAGAAAGAGCTATAGTAGTTGAGTGTTTAGTCCTTAACAATTAGATGGTGGATTAAAAGAAAAGGATCATAAACCATCTGAAGTATCCAAATGATCGTGCCTCAAGGAAGGTCAAGGTGTTAGCAAAGAATGATGTGATGATCGAGGATGACCTTTTCAGAAAAAGGAATTGATGGATTATTGTTATGATGTCCCAAACTTATTGAAGGAATTAAAATCATGCAATAAGGCCACAAGGGTATGTGTGGGGCCTATCAAGCTGGTCCAAAGATGCGGTCTTTATTAAGACGACATGGTTACTTTTGGCCAACTATCTTGAAAGATTGCATCCAATATGCCAAAAGTTGGCAAAAATGCAAGAATTTTAGCAGCTTTCAAAGTGTTCTAGCAGTAGACATACGACCTATTGTGAAGCCATGGCCTTTTAGAGTGTGGGCACTAGACATCATTGGGAAGATTTTTCCCTCATCAAAAGGGCATTATTTTATTTTGGTTGCTATCATCTATTTTACGAAATGGGTGGAAGCAATACAGCGGAATAAAATTCAACAGTCAGAGATGTTGGATTTTATCAAAAAGCTTATTTTCATATTTGGAATCCCTAAAACCATCACAACTGATCAGAGGATAATGTTTACTAGAGGTGAAGTTAGAGCATTGATGGAAGACTATCGAATCAAATTACTCACATCCACACCGTATAATGCTTAACTAATGGGCATGCAGAAGCTTCAAACAAGGTAGTCAATGCTATTTTGCAGAAAACTATCAAAGATAATTCTAGAGCCTGGCACAAGATATTATCACAAACATTTTGGGACTACTATATAGCTAAGCGAACAAGTACTGCAACTAGTCTCTTTGCCTTCACCTATGGGTACGATGTAGTGTTGTCTATGCAATTGGTAGTTCCTACTTTAAGGATTATGAAACAACATCATCTTGAAATCACTAGGCTAACACAAGAGGGGGGGTGAATTGTGTTTTAAAAAACTAAGTATAAACCCCAAGTACAAAACCACAACCTAAAAACCCATAAATGATTGAGGCAATGTTAAGAATGCAGATCTGCGCACTAATCGTGTAAATGCAATTTGACCTAGCAATTCAACTCGGAATGTAACGAAATTTGATATGCAATATTACAACACTTCAATGAACACTATATCAAAAATTCAGCTCAAAATTCAAATTCTAGCTATATGAACAATTCACGGACAGATTGGTATTCTAGAAAATTAACAATCAAAAGTATACCTAGAATTCAATAATCACAAGTTGTTCAACCACAAGCAATATCCCAACAAGCAATGGCAGTAAGAAACACCCTAATATCAACTTCTAAGGCACACAAATCACCAATAACACCAATAGAATGATAATAAAAAACAAGTCACTACAAGGCAGCAAGTTTAACACACAAACAAGCAAGGAAATCAAAATAGTGTGCACAAGGATATATAGTGGTTCGGTGCTCACACCTACATCCACTACCTAAGCCCTTAAGCTTAGGATTTCCCAATCCACTAAAGGATATATGTGGTTTTCCAAGTTCACCACAAACTTAGGGTTTCCAAGAACACCCCAAACTTGTACACCAACAAGGTTTGAAGCTAACCTTAAACTTTCACTCACCTCTCAAAGGTAATGCCCTCAAAAGGGACTTTTACAAGTATTTGGATTTTGGTTCTCTCAAGATTAGCTCTAGGCTATATATGGTTGGAGAACACTCAAATTCACAAGATGTTGCTCAAATGGGTTTGGATTCAAATGTGTAGCAAACACTCTTGTAATCTCACACAAAGCTCACGCTAGATCAAGAATAGGTTTAGGTGAAGCTTTGTTGAAGAACTCTCAAGAATACACCAAGAGTACCCACGGGTAGAAAGATTTTGGGGTGGTTCAAGGAGTTTTTTGGATCTCTCTTTCAAATAGGAAGATGATGGCTTGAATGTAATCAAAGTGGTAGCAAGAGATTGCAAGAAAGAAGCTTGAATCAAGAAGATGAAGTTGAGAGCAAGTAAGCTTGAACACTTAGTAAAATTTGCAAATGCTTCTTCACCCTTGCAAGAATGGCCGACCCTTCTCTCTTCAAAACAAACAAAAGCCAACTCAGCCATTGGATCAATACATCTTCAAATCTTGGCCCTTGAAGCTACTTTAAATCTGGACCTTTCTTTAATTCAAATGAAATTGATCTCAGCCATTGAAGATCAAGCCGTTGGACATATTTCTCCAACAAAATCACTTTGAGTTGCACCTTGTTTGGATCAATCAAATGAGTCTTCTTCATGAAGCAACTCTCTCTCAAGGAATGCCAAACAAGTCCATCTTAAATTCTGAAAAATATTATAACTTTATGTCATCTTGTCTCTCCCTTGTCTCTTCCTTGTCTCCATAGTGCAAGTGTTAGGCACACTACCAACCTAGTATTTCAAACTTGTATTCTCTCTACTTTGTTGACTCCAAAACAAATAATAAAGCTTCTAGAAGTTCTTGAGTTAATTCTCCAGCAATAATAACACAAGGCACACGGCTGGAACCATTTCTTGCACACAAAGTGTCAAACTTGAACCAAATAGGGTTGACCATGTCCAAACTTGTCTAAATGAGCTTCAAATCATGATGCACAAATTTTCTCAATAGAATCAGCTTCATGATACTTCAAATAGGCTCATGATGATCAGTTGATTAAGCCTACAAAAAAGAATAGATGACAAAACATCCTATTTTTGCTTGTAAGCTCAAAGAGCTTTAATGCTAGCACTTAGGTTAATCAACATGTTATAAGCTTAATAAAATTCAAGTAAGCACATGATAAATCATTTCATATATAACTGAATGTGCATACAAAATTTCACTTATAACTGAGGTCATTTGGTCATTCAATTTGATCATGCAAATCTCAACTAGCCCAGTTTAATGACTGCACATGTGAATTTATTTCAACAGACAAATTGAACCTGATAAACTTAAAATTGACCTGACACTATTTGACAATGAAAAATTCCAGAGTGTCTTAAATAATTTTCAGAATAAGAATCAAGTCAATCAGAGCTCATATGAATAAGTTATGACTGTTCAACCAACGTGTGCGCAGTGTGATGTTGTGACAGATTTTAGCATCGAAAAATAAGTCAGTCCAGATTCATCCAATTTATATCAAACATGATCAAACATGATTCCAAAGATATATAATGAAGCTTAAATCAGTAGATATAATTAATTTCATGATTTATCCAAATTCATCCAAAGTTAAGCACAATCAAATAGTCCAATATGTATTTTTGCATCAAAACACAAATGTAGAACCTATGGTCCAACACATCTATCTGCTGAAGAATATTCAGAAGCTATGATTATAGAACTAGAAGAGTTGGATGATAGCAGAATAAAAGATTTGAATAGGATGGTGGTCCAACAAAAAAAAAGATATCAAAGACATACAACAAAAAGTGAAGAATTTTTTTTTCATGACGGCCAGATGATATGGAAGATGATTTTATCGATAGGGAATAAAGACAGAGAGTTGGATAAATGGTGTCCGAGCTAGGAATGTCCATTTAAGGTTCACAGAGTTCTACAAGGAAATGCTTATTGGATGGCAGACCTACGTGATCAGCCACATAGAAGGTTCATAGATGCAAGTACATAAAGCCATATTTCCCAAGTATTTGGAAATCTACATTTGTACTTGTAGATATGTAAAAGTGGACTATTAAGCCGCTTATGTAAGCTGGCCATTAGCGGCCGCAAAATATTAATAAAATTTCAATGGCCTCTAGGCACAAAATAAAGTGTAGATCGATAACAAGTTCAAAGCAAACAAAACATTCAAGGAAGTCTAGATCATGGCAAATAAAACAAGTCCAATCATAAAAGGAAAAGCCACAGTAGGATTATTCACATAACAAGCCAGCAACATAAAATATAGGGCTTAATCAAGCATATGTTTAAAAGTAGACAAAATGTTTCTATATGTTTAAAAGTAGACAAAATATTTCTATGAGCTTGTACCCATGCTTGAGTAAGTTGCAGGTCAGAAGACCAAGCTTGAGCATCTGATAGTTGATCCTTGATGAAAGTTCTTTGAGAATGAATGTTCATTTGAGCTGCCTGAAATTTCTCTTCCACCTAGATTCTCACACCAAACTGTTGCCCAATCTTTTACTTTAAGCTTAGAACTTTCTGCTCTAGAGTCTTAATTTCCTCCTGGGTAGCAATGATGTCTTTCTGCAATCTAAAATCTTCAGCAGCCAAATATTTAGAATTTTTGAGCATTTACTGAGAGGTAGCTTGATCTTTGTTTAAGCCTTCATGATGACCAATCAAAGTTTGTTCTCTAGAAAGATCTTCCTGAGAGGTAGTTGGAAAATGATGTAAGTCACACTCTAAACGAATGTCATGTTTTGGTCTCAAAAGCTATCTTTGGATCTATTTGAAGAGTCTTCGGATGTTTCGTGGCTTCTTTACTATTAGAGTTTTGTACATTAGGGAGATATTTACCAAAAATGCGTGCAAACTCATCGATAGCTTCTTGCTGTTCATTCTCCGTAGGTACTTTAGTAACAATAGAAGTAGGAGTAAGGAATGAGAAATCAGGCCCAGTCAAAGGGTTCAGCAAATTAGTTGGAGCAATTGAGTTTATTAATTTATAGGATGTACCTGCCTGCATATGTATTTACAATTAATATTATATAGATCTGCATGATAATTCATTATGGTCATAGGATATTCCTAAGAATAAAAAGGTGGGTTAGAATCTATATGATGAGTTGGAACCTTGAGTGCAACCTCAGTTATATTGGTAGCTGCTACATAATTAGTAGAAATCTATACGGTACCATTTCCTCTTAAAATATCCTTAGAGTCACTAATACCTCCTTTAGAAACCACAATTGGTACAGAGCTAGAGTGAACATGCTTTAAAGACCACAATGATCTTCGTAGATTTGCTACGATCTTTGTTCTCCTCTTTGGAGAAATAGGCTCTGTCTTCACTACCCTTGGTCTTTTTGAAGAGATGAGAACAACAATGGGCCATTGAACAAAATATTGTTAGATCAAGAAATCATATAAAGAGGAATGGATACAAGTGATAAAAGGAGATTTACTAACAGTAGTATCAATGGTCTCTAGGTTAGGAATTAGAAGTTCAATAGGAGGCAACAAACAAGAATAATAATTATCCCTCCATGTTAAATATAGATTGGTGCAACCAGGAGTGAAAATTCATAGCAATTGAAAGACAAATTTCCTAAGAGCATTTTTATTTGCAGCTACCTGACTCTCAATCAGCTCCCTAGATTGAATTACCGTTATTTATTCTCTAGATAAATTATATGATTAATACGATCAAGAGGGACATCCTGACTATACCTAACTACCTAGCACAGAAATGAGGATTGTAGGCTTTAAAGCCATATACAAAATTAATCAAATTATCAATATTGGCACCATCATGAAAATACCGAGAAGTAGCCACATAGGCCCAAAAATCATGGAGAGTAAAGTCCATAGCCATGGAGATAGTGACTCTAGACGATACTAAAGGTAAATGAGGACAAACAGGGGTGGTCTCAAAAAAGAGAAAGTAATCAATCTCAGCACAAGTTGGAGATAAATTCATGAATAAATTAAAAAGTTCGACAAAAGATTTTTTGCTGGTACAAGATAACACGACTTGGCCAAGAGAATTAAATCGAATGGGTAGTTGATAACTTGGAGGACGCATAATGTTGAAGTAATTCAACAACTGGAGTTGAAGTATCCAGAGACTACAGGAGATACGAATATAGTAAGGCTTCTAAAAAGTAAGCATAGAAAGATAGTGTTACACATAAGATACCCAAATACTTCCTAAAGCTACGTTCTGGCTTTCTGCCAAGGCATATGCAAGTGGAAGATAGTGTTTAGTAGGTTGGTCAACAACGAATCCAAAGACATACATGTTGATCAAACACTATAGAAAAGGAACATGATCTTAATAGGTTGGAATGCCAATGCGCTTGATGGAACTCAAACCTTTATACAAGTAAAGCATTTTCTCCTAAATCCATATCTCAACTATGCGGGCTGAAGAAAATAGACTTGGGCATCATAGCCAGTGATTGGCAGACCAATTAGGGCATACATGTCCCTAAGGGTGGTGGTCATGTGACCATTAGGAAAGATGAAGTTGTTGGTAATACACGACCAAATGAAGCAGACAATAGAAATTAGAGTATAATCGAAGGGGATTTAGCCAATCTACGTAACAATAAGACGATCTAAGCCCTACTTTATCCATTAGACTCCAAAGGCACTGCGTACTAACATGAACTATTCAGACCAACCCATTGGAGGTTATGGCCAAGAGAGGTGGCATTCTAGTAGAGGTAAAGTATATAGGTGGTTCACAAGAAGCTACCCATGGTCTAAAAACTCAAGAGTACTTATTTTTTCTAAGAGAGGTGAGAATCAAGGGGTGAGGCAGTCTAAAGAAATGACACCATGATCAAAGTTGGTTGAGAGAAGATGAGGAAAATTTAGAGTTTTTTTGGAACTACCGAAGGCTATTGAGGTTAGAAAGCTTTAAATGCGCCAATTGAGAAGTACTATCTAGACAGGGGTGACTGTTGTCCGGAAAGCTACTCAAGCACTGCCAACAGAGGTGCTTGATTGGGATGATATTTTGCATATTTTTGTGGAGTTTTGAAAGTAAAAAGTTGAGTTTTAATGCTTAAAAATCACATTTTAGGTTTGAGTTGCCGAAATCCATGTTAATGAGCCAATGCATATTTCAACACTTTGACATAGTCATTTTAAGTGTTTTCTAGTGGCTCAAGTTGGTTTGGTAGCTTAGAGATATGAAATCCAAGTTTTGGGCATAATGGTTAGAAGTTTTGGAAATGCTATCTCTTAAGCATTTGAGTTTTAATATGCCGTATTTTGTTCTATCAACCTAAAAATGGTTTTGACACTTGTTTAAGTATGTTTCAGTCATTTATGACTTGTTTGAATGGGTTTTGAATATGGAATATGGAAGAAAATACATAAAAGGAACTGCAAAATTGAAGTTTACTGTCAACTGTCCGGACGGTATCAGAAGGCGTCCGGACGCTTCAAGAAGAAAGGCCAACAATGGCATTTTCAAGCATAAAAATCTGCGCAATACTTTTCGGGTCGACTTTTGAAGATTGAAATGATAGAATATGAAGAAAATTTATTCTACAAAGTTGAAGTAGACATCCAGATCTTTGCAACGAGTGCTCATACGCATAAATCTATTGAGAATTGAAGTCTGTGGAATTAAAACAAGATGCTGCCTCGAACAGTTCCAGTAATTTCGGATTTTATGACTTTTACTCAATTCTTGAAGGGAAAGCTTGTCTAATTACTTTATTTGACCAATGGGACTTATTTGTAATAGGTTAGGATGGTCTTTTAAGACAGGTATTAGGGTTTTTAGGGGGTAGAGACCCCATTCTAGAAACAACACTACTTTTGGCTGAATTTGATACACTCTCTCTAGGTTTTTTCTCTCTTGCCTTGTTCTTCATTTTGATTCTTGCTTGGGGTTCGAAAATAAGTCTATTGAAGATTGCTAGGAGTCTTGGAGACCCAACCAACTAGAAGAAGAAGTTCTTTCTCCTTGTAGAGCTTGAGAAGAGCCCAAGTTGGATTACCCTCAACTTCTATTTGTAGATTGGAAGGCCGATTCACCTCAACATTCGACATTGGATTTGATTTCTAAACTCCTTTTACTTATTATTATTTCATTTTATTATCGCATTTGGATTCATAGTTCTAGTTTAATCTATTGAATATTTTCCATTCTGATTTAGTTTAACCTTTATGTTATGTTTTACATTTTATTATGTTGTGCTTATTTCCATTTTGATTTCCCGCAGTAGTTTAGTATTTAATTCTCATCTCACATATTAGGGTTTAGTTCCATCAATCACCCCAAGAGGGAAAACCGAATCTAACCAATGGTTAGTACAATTTTGCCACACTTAACATTGTGAATACCATATTTAATTAAGTAATTAGGTTAATAATCCATAGACCCAAGCCGAAACCAAAAGTCTTTGTGAGACGATTTGGGATTCACTCCTATTATTACTTTGACAAACCTACACTTGGGAAAGCGTTAATCCACTTACCTATTTTGGGCGAGTCAAGTTTTTGGCGCCGTTGCCGGGGACTTTTGTCCTTCAGTTCGGGTCTTCCTTTATTTTATTTTGTTTTTATTGTGTTCTTAAATTTCTACTCTACTTTGTGATTGCTTGATGTTGCATGTCTTGGGTTAGAGACGATCATAATAGGTTGCGTAGGACATCTAGCAATACAAGTAGCATTGTTAGTCTTGAAACTGATTTTGCATCTGTGACTTTTGAAAGTGATTTTGAGCTTGGTTTGCCTATTTTATTTGACGAAAAAGTTTGTGAAAACATGGCTAATCCTGCACCATGTACTCTTAAGGATTTTATTCAGCCCACTCGCACTACTACTCCTTCATGCATCATATTACCTGAAAATGCACCTCAATTTTTTGTTAAGCATGGCATGATGTCAGTGATACCTCAGTTCCATGGCATGGATTCCGAGAGCCCTTACCAGCATCTTACTGATTTTGAGTTGGCTTGCACTACTTTCATTAATAGGGCTAACACTGATGAGTATGTTAGATTGCGTTTGTTTCCTTTCTCTTTGAAGGATAAGGCTAAGTTGTGGTTTAATCAATTGAGAGCTAATTCTATTACTAGTTGGGTTGATATGCAACGTGAGTTCTTACAAAAAATCTTTCCATTTCAGAGAACTCAAACGATTCAAGAGAAGATAGCTCAATTCACTCAGAAGCATGATGAGACTTTCCAAGCTAGTTGGGACCTGTAGTACCCCATTTTTGTCCGGACACTTGTTATTTTTAATAACATGATAATAAAAATTGAAAAAAAGGAAAAAACAAATAAAAAAGAGCATCTCCAATCAATCCCAAATTAGCCCAATTAAGCCCAAATAACCAAATGCCCGTTGCTTAACCCATTATCCAAAATGCACCAAAGCCCAATAATTTCGGCCCAAACCCTACATCAAAACTGTCCACCTAAGCCCTAGCCCTAGCCCTAAAAAGACTTGATGAAAGAAAAAAGAAAAGCTTTTGGTGAATGGGAGGCGCTGGCACAAGAGGTCAAAGGTGGGGGACTAGACGGGAGAAAGTAAGAGGGAAGGTGGGAGACAGCAGGTAATGGAGAAGGTAGCGGAAAGGGAAAGGTAGTGGAAAACAGAGAGGAGAGATGAGTTTTAAAAGGGGAGAAAAGAAAGAGGAAAAGAAAAAAGAAGAGGAAGGAGAGTGGATTTGGAGGTGCTGCGCCAGTTTTCTGGACGGAACGATCGGGGAATGATCCGTGGTCCGATCGAAGTGAAATTTGGACAGTAACTTCACAACACTTGGAGCTTTATTCTGGTCGGTGCGATTTCCATTTGGAGGTGTCTATTTACCCCGGTTTCCGATAGAAGGTGACTGTAATAATAAGTTATTGTGGATTTTTGGATCTGGTTTTGCTGGTTTGCTGCTCTGTTTCTTTGTTTGCAGGCTGGACGGGAAGAGGCGGCAGGGAAGGAGCTTCTGGACGTGTGCTGGAGGAGACGATGAACAGTAGTGGGACGTTGGGCCAGGGATGGTTGTTGGGCCGGTGGTAGATTTGATGGTTGTTGGGCCGGGTTTCTGTTTGTATCATTGTGGGCCGATTTTGTTGTGTTTTTGATGGGCTCTGTTTATATATAATGGGCTGGGTTTGTGTGTTTTGGTTTGTATTCATAATTTTAAAGGTGTGTTGGGTTCTGAATTTATTGGGCCTGCTGGATTTGTTTTGGGTTTTTTTTAGTAATAGGTTGGGTTGAGTTGTTATTTTCATGATATTTAAGTTCAAACAAATGTAATAATATAATAAAAATAGTAAAAGTAGTGTAGATATAGGTTATATTAATATTCATGTGTTGGATTTAATCCTCAAATTATTTTAGTCTGTACGCTAAAGAATACCCAAAAGCAGAATCAAAATCATACGATTGCCAAAGTCCGCATATCCAACCCGCCAAACATTCAACAATATCGAGAATATCAAAGTATTGGTTTCTCAAAACATTTCGTTCAACCATCCAATCTTGTTTAGAGAATATCAAAGTATTGGTTTCTCGAGACATTTCCTTCAATCATCCAATCTTGTTTAGAGAATATCAAAGTATTGGTTTCTCAAAACATTTCGTTCAACCATCCAATCTTGTTTAGAGAATATCAAAGTATTGGTTTCTCGAGACATTTCCTTCAATCATCCAGCCTTGTTTAGAGAATATCAAAGTATTGGTTTCTCGAGACATTTCGTTCAATCATCCAACCTTGTTTAGAGAATATCAAACTATTGGTTTCTCGAGACATTTCCTTCAACCATCCAGCCTTGTTTAGAGAATATCAAAGTATTGGTTTCTCGAGACATTTCCTTCAAAATCATTCAACCTTGTTTAGAGAATATCAAAGTATTGGTTTCTCGAGATATTTCTTTCAAATACTCGATTATCTTAAGAGAATATCAAAGTATTGGTTTCTCGAGAGATTTCTTTCAAACATCCAATAATGTTAGAGAATTTCAAAGTATTGATTTCTCGAAACATTTCTTTTAAAAAAACAAAGTTTAAATTCCTTGAATAGATGTTTGGGAATATCAAAGTATTGGTTTCTTTAAATATTCTATTTTTGAGAAATATAATTCATAAATAATAATAACGCAAACTTTTCAATCTTTCTCCTATTGACCCAAAATTTTAATTACATTATCACTTATAAATTATTTTAACATTTATTCAAAATTAATGGAGTTTTCTTCCACACATTTGACAATAAATTATTTTTCGGACACATGAAATTTATTAAAAAAATTTGAAATATTTATGAAACATTTTTAAGAAAAGACATAAACAATTTAAAAGGCAACCGACTAGGGAGTTGTGGGGTGCCTAACACCTTCCCCACACTCAATAGACCCCCTTACCCATTTTTTCTGGTTCGCAGGCCTAACATTTAGTGTCCAATTGCACTATAATCAATTGGTGGCGACTCTTACATTTTCTTACATTTTACAAACATTTTCTCAAATAGCGCCGGTACGCGTCGTGATTTCGGTTGCGACAACTGGCGAGTCTGCTGGGGATACCAGGTTTTTACTGAAGGGGTCGAGCCTTTGTATGGATGTTTATGCTTTTTTCTTAAATTTGAATTTTTGTTTACTATGAAGTTTAACACCATAGTTTATTGATTTATACGTCATTGAGGACACAATACATTACACACACATAACCCTATACCCGGGTTTTCCTTGTGATTAGTGAGGGTTGACCTACCACCTTTTTGGGATTTACTTCCCTGTGTAGGTGGGGGAAGACACTCTCCTGGATTGACGTCCTCTTAAAGTATTAAGGGATGGACTTTTGTTATCCAAGTATGGATCAAAAGTCACATAATCTAGTAAACCTCTCGCGTAGTCGCGTTGTAGTTTAGATACACAACCCAAATGCACATTAGATCTCCAGACATGTTAGGATTATCTATCAAACTAGGAACAACAACGGCATCCTTATTTCTAATAGTTTATTGTTATCTTATGATTGTACATCGTTGCACATATCCAAGTTGTGTTTGTTTTACATGTCCTAAATTGCAAATACCCTTCTTACTTTTTGTTCATACATACACTAGAGCACAAATCTTTGTAATCTAATTAGATAGTACTTGCAGAATGATCATATCGATAGGGACCAATGCACTAACATTAGAAGATTCCCAAGGGGTCAGGGAGAAGTTAGAAGCATTGCAAGAAAGATGGGGAGACAGTTTGAAGGAAGAACAATTTTTGGGACTACTGAAGAAAGTTACATTTCTAACTCAGGCACCAGCAGCCCTAGTTGAGTTATGGGAAGAACAAGATTTGCATACAATGCAAGCTTTCAGAAGTGCCTATGGACGAATCGACTATATGTTGACCATATAAAAATATAACTCTGTGCCCGAGTTTTTCCTGGAACTAGTGAGGGTTGACCTACCACCTTTTTGGGATTTACTTCCCTGTGTAGTTGGAGGAAGACACTCTCCTGGATTGACGTCCTCTTAAAGTATTAAGGGATGGACTTTTGTTATCCAAGTATGGATCAAAAGTCACATGATCCAGTGGCCTCTCGTGCAATTGCGTTACAGTTAGATATGCCACCTATATGCACATGAGATAACCTTAGATCCGGTTTGAGACTTTCAGAAGTTTGTAGGAACTTGACCCTGATTAAGAATCACAAGAAATACTTTTATTCTTAACTTTACTTACACTTTGTATATATACATTTGTCTATCATTTGCATGTTCATTAACCACTCATACATGTCCATATGTACCTTTCATACACATTATTCATGACATTTGCATCCACAATAATTTAGAGAAAATCCATCAATTGGTTTTACGATAACTTTATGTTTAGATTTTTTCTAAGAATTGTCAATCTGTCCAATATTATGGCAATTTCGAGGAAATTAATTCTTAACCTTAGTGTTGGACAAATGTGAATGCATCATGCTAGAGGAATATTTGGGAACCTATGTGAGCAATTTAAAGAATTTCGTGGGAAAGGATCCGAACTCTGCTGATAATCCTTGTTATACCATTTCTCGACCATCGTGTATTGATCATTAACTGGAGCAGTTTGGGGATTTCCAATCTCATATCAATTGTCTCCAAGAGTAATCTCCAAGGTGCACCACCATTCATGTTCTATCATGACTTCGATTTGATGAAGTTTTATAGTACGAAATTTGCATATTTCCATTATGTCCCTTGTGAAGTAAAGTCCATATTCCAAATTTCTGCATGAATTCGTCCTCATTCTTCATCATTTCCAAATGTTAAATCTTAATCATTCCATCCAACAAGATTGAAATTGATGATAATGAAGAGGATGAGCCTAATAAAACCTTTTTGGGTGTCCTCACCAATGACAATGTTGAATCTTCCTCTGGCACTAAGACTGAATTGGAGATATCGTTAGATTGGCTTGGATATTTTATTCGAGAATGGAGTCACTCAAGTACACTTTTTGAGAAAGCCATCTGTTGTGGGGATGATTGAAAAAGACAAATGTTGTGCTGTACAATAGTATTAGTTTGTTTGGCAGAATGAGCGGTTGATAACTTGTCACCGATTATAGTGGTCAACGTTCACTTTCACTGGTCACCAACTGCAATCAAGTTCATGCCCATATTGTCAAAAGCAGTGTCATATCACCATTATGTGATTCGGGCTTATTTTTAAAATTTCTACAGCCTACTATCAATTATTTCCCGACAGGAGGCTCATGATGTAATTGACATCACGAGATTTTATGCTGTTGTCCACCCAAATTATTCAAAAGGCTAATTGCCAAGATCTTCTCCGTTATATTACCCTGTCTGAAGTCCTTCACCAAGTGGCAACTCACTACCTTTCTCTCTTTGATAAGTCTTTCGCTCCTTTAGTTGAGTTTCTTTCTGATACACGTTATGGCTTCCAAAAGACAACGCACACAAGCCCTTCAGATATATGATGAAAATCTCTTTGTGAGTCAGGAAGCATTTGAGAGATACCAACGGTCAGTTGGTGTGCGAAATATTATCCCAGAGAGAGGCATCCAGGTTGTTTATACAACGGAGCCCACTATTGCTAGAATAATTGCTGAGCGAGGTTGGGAGAAGCTCGTTGCACAGCCAAAAGCTGCAGTTGTTCAGTTGGTAAGAGAATTTTATGCCAATGCAATGGTAGGATATGAGCAGATAAATGTTCGAGGTGCGAGAGTTTCATTTGATAGCCAAACCATTAATGATGTTTACAATCTTCCAAACTTTGTAGACGATGATTTTTCTAAGTTGTTAGAATCTGATGTTGATATGGATGCAGTAATTCGTACAGTATGTAAACCAGGCGCTGCCTGGAAGAAATTTAGAGGGGAGGGAGTCTCATTCCCCGCAGCGGCTATGACCAGGAACAGCAAGGCTTGGATGCGTTTTACTTGGGCGAAACTCATGCCTAGTACTCATTCAGTTGACGTTTCCAAAGATAGAGCATTGTTGCTTTATTCTATTCTGTCTGGAAAATCGATTGATGTTGGGAAAGTTTTACACAAGTCTATTATCCACAGCCTTCATGCTACAACAACTATAGGGCTTTGTCTCCCTTCTCTGGTTAGTACATTGTGTATGAGAGCTGGGGTTCATTGGGAATCACATGAAGAGGTGCAGAATCCCCGACAAGTGATTGATCATAGGATAATCAATCGTTACAAAGATGATGAGATTGTTGACGCTCATCCAGAGATTGGATCTTCTACTGTTCATTATTCCAGTTCATCAGGAACCATGGCTATAGCTGAAAGGATGATGCAGATTGAGGCACGTTTGGATTACCTGTCTAAAAGTATTGATCAGTTAATTGCACATATTATAGGCTCCAATGGGACCATGGATCAGATGCACAATCAGCTGGCCAGCAACTTTGGAGTGCATAACATGCAGTTTCCGACTTCACTAGCCCAACAACAGGATCTTTATCCTCTGGAAAATTATGAAAACCCAGGATTCCAATCAGAAAATTTCTATTTTCCATCATTTCATTAAATGTTGAACATTGTGAGCCTTGTACTGTTGTGGTTTATGGAGAGTTAGCTAATATGTTTTAATCTCCATGTCTGTCCCTTGTTGCTTGTTATCTTCAAAGAAAGTATTTGAACAATTATGATCGACTTGATCCTTGAGTAGTATAAAAAGTTACCATCATGATGGTACAGTTATTCATTCGACAGATAAAAAAAAAACCCGCTTGAGTGAAAACCTGAAAAGGCATTCTTGGCAAAAATTAGGGTTTGTAAAAAAGAACAAAAAAAAACAAAAAAACCCGCTTGAGTGAAAACCTGAAAAGGCATTCTTGGCAAAAATTAGGGTTTGTAAAAAAGCAAAATGCTAGAGTAAAAGTCAGAAATGACGCTCTAATTGATATGGATGAATCAGATTCATGGTGTTTAGATTGAATGACAGTGAATGGATCACGCTCCAAAACTGGGGCAGTTTTGGGTGCAATGTTTCTGTTATCTGGACAAAGAAATTTTGGTTGGGAGACATGAAAAGTTCCGGCTTCATGACAGTTAATTGCTCACGCACCATGACAGTTAATTGCACGCTCCAAAACTGGGGCAGTTTTGGGTGCAATGTTTCTGTTATCTGGACAAAGAAATTTTGGTTGGGAGACATGGAAAGTTCAGGCTTCATGATTGCACACGCACCAAAACTGGGGCAGTTTTGGGTGCGATGTTCCTGTTATTACAATTTCATCGGGGATAAATCATACAGAAGAAGGAGTTTGAAGACAAATATGTTTGGTTGAGCGACTACTTCACGAGTTCTGGATTTAACTGTTGTTAATTGGGTGCACACCAAAACTGGGGCAATTTTGGGCACAATCTTTGACTTATCACATATTTTATCTTGGAGAATTTCGATTTATCTTTTCTTTTTTTTCCTTCTTTCTATTTCTGTATATATCTTACTCTAAAAAGAGTTCCTTGATTACCATTCATTTTTTTATTTTATCATGATGTTATCCATTCTTCGGCTTTGTTACTCATTCCTTCCATTTTCATATTCTGATTCCATATCTCAAAATTTTCATCTTGGGGAATTTCGATTTATCTTTTCTTTCTTTTCCTTCTTTCTCTTTCTATATATATCTTACTCTAAAAA
The DNA here is from genome assembly GCA_963580455.1 of Euonymus europaeus. Taxonomy (NCBI): domain Eukaryota; kingdom Viridiplantae; phylum Streptophyta; class Magnoliopsida; order Celastrales; family Celastraceae; genus Euonymus; species Euonymus europaeus. The sequence goes on from OY756965.1 coordinate 13,959,376, forward strand.
AAATTCCTTGATTACCATTCATTTTTTTAAATATCATGAGGTTATCCATTCTTCGGCTTTGCTACTCATTCCTTCCATTGCCATATTCTGATTCCATATCCCAAAAATTTCTCATTCTTGGCATGCTTAGTCGTACTATTGAATTTATCATTGATTGAAGTCTTGACAGTGAATGATATGACTGCATTAGGATATTGCTTTTTGAGAAAGAATTGATAGATTTTGGCACCCTAAGTTGAAAAAGACTTGATGAATAAACATGTGATCGAGGCAAGTATTATCAGAAGAGGGACGATCCTGAGTATAAAATGTGAGCATTAACAAAAAAAAACAAACAAAAACAAAAAAACAAAACAAAAGACGTTTTAGTAAACATGAATTGTTGAAATTAGGAATGTTTGTACATATAAAATTTGAAAATTGCACAAAAGTTGGTTTTTTTTTTAGTGCATGGGTTTTTATCCTTTAGTGGAGAAACAGATTGGTCTAGGGATCCGTGATTGCACGCATGTTTAGGAATAAAAAGGTCTTTGAAAAGTCGTGCATTTTTTTTAATGAGATATTCATAAAAATTGCTCATTGCATACATCATCATTGCATATCCTTTGTGTATTGTTGCAAGTTTGTTCGAAAGGTACAATTTTGAAGGTGTCATTTTTCTCAGATTAGAATTTGAATTACATATCCTATAAAGCCTGATTAATCGTTTCATCATTGCCTTGACAGGTGGCTCTAAACCTCGATCAATTCTTTCAGTCTGTATTCATGTCTTGTCACTCGTACGTGTCCATTAATTTTTGGAAAAAATAAAAAGCAAAAAGAAAAAGGAGAAGACAGACGTGACCCTTACTTTCGGCGTCTTTTTGAAAGTTTCGGACCGTTCTTTACAATTTTTTGTCTTTTCTGGTCAAATAATTTCGTTTTCATCACGAAGTCAACATTTCTCTATCACCTCCACCGTGCCTGATCATGATATTCTAACCACTTTCCGACAATGACGTGACCGGTCACATCTTTCATTTTCTCATGAGACGACGTTTGCCCGCCATGTGAAATTCCAATCTTTTCCATCGTCCCTTGAAAGACTCGCAGTTCACCTGTAATGGTCTGCCTGCTCTGGCCCAATCTTCTTTCTTTCTCTTCTAAAGCTGCACATCTTCGTTGCTGAATCTGTTCATTTTCTCTTTTGTGACTACTTTCACCATCACTCCATCATCATTCCTGATTTTGTTCGGATCATCGCACAGTCATTTCCCTAACCTTTCCAGATATACCATCTTTCGACCTTTCGAATAGACGATAATCTATCACCCCGCTCACAAACGATTGTATCGTTTGCTAAAGCGGAAATCATTCCTGAGAGACGATTTGACTTTCATATTCTTATAGATTCCAACGCCCGCTGGGCTATGAAATACCTCCAGGATCACTCCATGTCATTTCTGATTAACCCTGATCCTGAGGGTGATTTATCAGTGTATCCTCGTATAGTTCGTGGTTTCTACGAAACTTTAGAAATGTTACCATCGAGTGCGAGAACCGAATCAAAACCGGTTTATCAGGTGGAAATAATTGGTATAAAATTCCGATTCACCACGGCGGACATATGCGAATGTCTAGGGTATCCCCCTTCTTACGAAGTGGCTACAATGATCCCGTACAATTTATTTTTTCTTCAATTTTTCAGCCAAGCCGGAGATGGCTACAGTGATCCCGTGCAATCTTATTTTTCAAAATTTCAGCCAAGCCGGAGATGGCTACAGTGATCCCGTGCAATTTATTTTTTCTTCAATTTTTCAGCCAAGCCGGAGATGGCTACAGTGATCCCGAGCAATCTTATTTTTCAAAATTTCAGCCAAGCCGGAGATGGCTACAGTGATCCCGAGCAATCTTATTTTTCAAAATTTCAGCCAAGCCGGAGATGGCTACAGTGATCCCGTGCAATTTATTTTTCTCCAAAATTTGCCAAGCCGGGGATGGCTACAGTGATCCCGTGCAATTTATTCTTCAAAATTTCAGCCAAGCCGGAGATGGCTACAATGATCCCGAGCAATATTATTTTTTAAAAAAATTTTGCCAAGCCAGAGATTGGCTACAGAGGTCCCGTATATTTTTACATGCTTCAATTGGTACAAAAATCGGCTTTCTACTCCTTTGCGCGTCATTTACGATGTAAAGTCACGCAAAGGGGGGCAGCTGTAGTACCCCATTTTTGTCCGGACACTTGTTATTTTTAATAACATGATAATAAAAATTGAAAAAAAAGGAAAAAACAAATAAAAAAGAGCATCTCCAATCAATCCCAAATTAGCCCAATTAAGCCCAAATAACCAAATGCCCGTTGCTTAACCCATTATCCAAAATGCACCAAAGCCCAATAATTTCGGCCCAAACCCTACATCAAAACTGTCCACCTAAGCCCTAGCCCTAGCCCTAAAAAGACTTGATGAAAGAAAAAAGAAAAGCTTTTGGTGAATGAGAGGCGCTGGCACAAGAGGTCAAAGGTGGGGGACTAGACGGGAGAAAGTAAGAGGGAAGGTGGGAGATAGCAGGTAATGGAGAAGGTAGCGGAAAGGGAAAGGTAGTGGAAAACAGAGAGGAGAGATGAGTTTTAAAAGGGGAGAAAAGAAAGAGGAAAAGAAAAAAAGAAGAGGAAGGAGAGTGGATTTGGAGGTGCTGCGCCAGTTTTCTGGACGGAACGATCGGGGAATGATCCGTGGTCCGATCGAAGTGAAATTTGGACAGTAACTTCACAACACTTGGAGCTTTATTCTGGTCGGTGCGATTTCCATTTGGAGGTGTCTATTTACCCCGGTTTCCGATAGAAGGTGACTGTAATAATAGGTTATTGTGGATTTTTGGATCTGGTTTTGCTGGTTTGCTGCTCTGTTTCTTTGTTTGCAGGCTGGACGGGAAGAGGCGGCAGGGAAGGAGCTTCTGGACGTGTGCTGGAGGAGACGATGAACAGTAGTGGGACGTTGGGCCAGGGATGGTTGTTGGGCCGGTGGTAGATTTGATGGTTGTTGGGCCGGGTTTCTGTTTGTATCATTGTGGGCCGATTTTGTTGTGTTTTTGATGGGCTCTGTTTATATATAATGGGCTGGGTTTGTGTGTTTTGGTTTGTATTCATAATTTTAAAGGTGTGTTGGGTTCTGAATTTATTGGGCCTGCTGGATTTGTTTTGGGTTTTTTTTAGTAATAGGCTGGGTTGAGTTGTTATTTTCATGATATTTAAGTTCAAACAAATGTAATAATATAATAAAAATAGTAAAAGTAGTGTAGATATAGGTTATATTAATATTCATGTGTTGGATTTAATCCTCAAATTATTTTAGTCTGTACGCTAAAGAATACCCAAAAGCAGAATCAAAATCATACGATTGCCAAAGTCCGCATATCCAACCCGCCAAACATTCAACAATATCGAGAATATCAAAGTATTGGTTTCTCAAAACATTTCGTTCAACCATCCAATCTTGTTTAGAGAATATCAAAGTATTGGTTTCTCGAGACATTTCCTTCAATCATCCAACCTTGTTTAGAGAATATCAAAGTATTGGTTTCTCAAAACATTTCGTTCAACCATCCAATCTTGTTTAGAGAATATCAAAGTATTGGTTTCTCGAGACATTTCCTTCAATCATCCAGCCTTGTTTAGAGAATATCAAAGTATTGGTTTCTCGAGACATTTCGTTCAATCATCCAACCTTGTTTAGAGAATATCAAACTATTGGTTTCTCGAGACATTTCCTTCAACCATCCAGCCTTGTTTAGAGAATATCAAAGTATTGGTTTCTCGAGACATTTCCTTCAAAATCATTCAAACTTGTTTAGAGAATATCAAAGTATTGGTTTCTCGAGACATTTCTTTCAAATACTCGATTATCTTAAGAGAATATCAAAGTATTGGTTTCTCGAGAGATTTCTTTCAAACATCCAATAATGTTAGAGAATTTCAAAGTATTAATTTCTCGAAACATTTCTTTTAAAAAACAAAGTTTAAATTCCTTGAATAGATGTTTGGGAATATCAAAGTATTGGTTTCTTTAAATATTCTATTTTTGAGAAATATAATTCATAAATAATAATAACGCAAACTTTTCAATCTTTCTCCTATTGACCCAAAATTTTAATTACATTATCACTTATAAATTATTTTAACATTTATTCAAAATTAATGGAGTTTTCTTCCACACATTTGACAATAAATTATTTTTCGGACACATGAAATTTATTAAAACAATTTGAAATATTTATGAAACATTTTTAAGAAAAGACATAAACAATTTAAAAGGCAACCGACTAGGGAGTTGTGGGGTGCCTAACACCTTCCCCACACTCAATAGACCCCCTTACCCATTTTTTCTGGTTCGCAGGCCTAACATTTAGTGTCCAATTGCACTATAATCAATTGGTGGCGACTCTTACATTTTCTTACATTTTACAGACATTTTCTCAAATAGCGCCGGTACGCGTCGTGATTTCGGTTGCGACAGGACCGCTTCAAGGACTTGTTGAATATTTGTCCACATCATGGCTATGAGTCTTGGAGAGTTGTCAACTACTTCTATACGGGTCTGACGCCGGAGTGCAAACAATTTCTGCAAACTATGTGCAATGGAGAATTCTTTGATAAAGAGCCAGACGCCGCATTGGATTTCTTTGATTATCTTGGAGAGAATGCTAGCCAGTGGAATACAAGAACTGACAGAATTGCTATAGCTGCTCAACCTTTGAGAACCCTCTCGAGTGGTGGTAAATATGAGTTGAAGGAAGATGTGGATGTTCAAGCTAAGCTAGCTACTTTGTCTAGAAGACTAGAGATTATGGAGTTGGAAAAAGTCAAGGTAGTGAAAACGGTGGAACCATGTAACTTATGTGCTGATTCTAGCCATAAGACTCAAGATTGCCCTATCATGCCTATGATGGATAATGGAATGGACCAATTGCAAGCTGCAAATTGGGTCAACAAGATGAACAATCCTTATTCCAACACATACAATCCGGGGTGGAGGAACCATCCTAACTTTTCATGGAGGAATGATCAACTAGGACAGTCTTCACAGAGTTATCCACAATAGATGGCTCCTCCACAGCAGTTTCAGCATACTCAGAGTTATCTTCCTCCAATAGCACCTCCTGGTTTTCCTCTTCAACAACCAGTTGCCCCACCCAAGAAGTCTCTAGATGATACCATAGCACAGATGGCTACTACTTTTCAGCAGTTCATGCAGGTTCAGGCTACTACAAACAATCAGAACACACAAGCCATCAATGACTTGCGAGGAACAATTCAGAAAATGAATACCACTTTGAGCACTCTTGAGAAGGGAAAGTTTCCAGCTCAACCACAATCAAATCCTACGGTCAATAAACAACAGTCTCAACAGCATGTTCATAACGTTTCTGGAGATGGTTTTGAAACTACCAAAGCAGTTACCACTTTGAGGAGTGGGAAGCAGGTTTCTAGACCTGAGGCCCCTATTGATTCTCAGGATTCTAGTCCTTCTCTTGTGGGTGCACCTGATGTGGTTGAGGTAGAAAAGGAAGTAGAGGGAGAGAAAGATAAAGAAAATTCAGAATTGAAGACTCCATCTGTGGTAGAGAAAGAAAATGAGAGGGTTTATCGACCTACTGTTCCTTATCCACATAGATTGAGAGTTGGGCAGATGAACAAGCATCATACTGAGCTTTAGGAGATTTTCAAGCAAGTGAAGTTCAACATTCCACTCTTAGATGCTATTCAGCAAATCCCTTCCTATGCTAAGTTCTTGAAGGACTTATGTACTACAATGAGGAAGGTGAATGTGACCAAGAAGTCTTTTCTAGTTGAAGAAGTTGGAGCTTTGATCATGAGTGATACTCCTCAGAAGCTGCGTGATCCTGGATCACCTACTATCTCTATTGTGATTGGTGAAAAAAGGCTTGAAAATGCCTTCCTTGATTTGGGGAGTAGTGTGAATTTGTTGCCATTATGGGTTTATGAACAGCTCGATATTGGAGAATTGAAGCAGACACCCATGCTTTTGCAGATGGCAGATAGAACAGTCAAGAAACCCAAGGGAGTTGTGGAAGATGTCTTAGTGCAAGTGAATAAATTTTACTATCCTGTGGACTTTGTAGTCCTAGAGATGCCACATCCTACTTCACTTCTTGCTAGTGCTCCTATCATTCTTGGGCGTCTTTTCCTTGCTACTACAAATGCTTTGATCAATTGCAAGAGTAGAATGCTCAAGATCACTTTTGACAATATGACATTTGAGACGAATGTCTTCACTGCTTGCAAGATGCCTAGTGACTGTGATGATTCAGAGTTGCAAACAATAGATTGGGTTCAGAGTTTTAGCCCATCAGATTTATATTCTATTCTTGATTCTGAGAGCGTATATGAGGATGCATATCCTAAGAAATCTAGTCAAATTGATGATATAGAAGATGATTTGGATGATCTTGATCCTATCATATTGGATGAGCCTTGTGATATTGATGATTCAGCTAAGTTGGAGGATGTGAGCCACATTGGTAGATGGCGGGGACCAAACTTTGAGATTCTTGATCCACCAGAGGAAATGAAGCCATCCATTGTGGAGACTCCCACTCTTGAGCTGAAAAAGCTTCCTGAAGATTTGAAGTATATTTTCCTTGGTCCAGAAGAGGGTACATTCCCTGTTGTCATTTCATCTCAGCTCACTCCTGAGCAAGAAACCAGCTTGGTAGCAGTTTTACAAAGCACAAGGGAGCTATTGGCTGGACCATTGCAGACATCAAGGGTATTGACCCTAATATTTGTACTCACAGCATTTTTTTGGAGGGAGATCCTACACCAGTGAGAGATTCACAAAGGAGACTCAACCCTGCCATGAAGGAAGTTGTGAAGAAGGAGGTTCTGAAGCTGCTAGCAGTTGGAATCATTTATCCTATCTCTGACAGTAAGTGGGTGAGTCCTACACAGGTAGTCCCTAAGAAATCTGGTTTAACTGTAATTGAAAATGCTTTGGGTGATTTAATTCCTACTAGGAAAGTGACTGGATGGCGCATGTGCATAGACTACCGAAAACTGAATTCGGTTAGTCGCAAAGACCATTTTCCATTGCCCTTTCTTGACCAAATTTTGGAAAAAGTTGCTGGAAATGAGTTTTATTGTTTTTTAGATGGGTTTTCTGGTTATTATCAAATTGCCATATCTCTAGAGGACCAAGAAAAAACCACCTTCACTTGCCCTTTTGGCACATTTGCCTTTAGGAGGATGCCATTTGGTTTGTGCAATGCCCCTGCCACATTCCAACGTTGCATGATGAGCATTTTTTCTGACATGCTTGAGGACATGTGTGAAGTTTTTATGGATGATTTTTCTGTGTTTGGATGCTCTTTTGATGTGTGCTTGAAAAATTTAAATGCTGTGTTGACTAGATGTGAAGAAAAGAATTTGTTGCTTAATTGGGAAAAATGTCAGTTTATGGTGACTAGTGGGTTGGTGCTTGGACATTTAGTGTCAAAACATGGTATAGAGGTCAATAGGGCTAAGATAGAATTGATTTCTCAATTGCCTATTCCTAGGACTGTGAAGGATATTCGCTCTTTTCTTGGTCATGCCGGTTTTTATCGTCGTTTTATTCAAGGCTTTATTGCTATCACCAAACCATTGTGTGCTTTACTGCAAAATGATACAGAATTTGTTTGGTCTGATGAATGTCAATCTGCTTTTGAGACTCTAAAGAAACACTTGACAGTTGCTCCTATCATGAAATCTCCTAGGTGGGATTTACCATTTGAACTTATGACCGATGCTAGTGATTTTGCTCTAGGTGCTATTTTAGGTCAAAGAATTGATGGTAAACCTTCTGTGATTTATTATGCAAGTAAAACATTGAATGATGCACAGAAGAATTACACCACCACTGAAAAGGAATTGCTTGCTGTTGTGTTTTCTTTAGATAAATTCCGTTCTTATATCATTGGTTCTCCTATCACCATCTTTACTGACCACTCTGCTTTGAAGTATTTGTTGCAAAAGAAAGATGCTAAACCCGGTTGATACGCTGGATTTTATTGCTTCAAGAGTTTGACATCACTATTAAGGATAAGAAAGGTGTCGAGAATGTGGTAGCTGACCATTTGTCTAGATTGCAGCAACCCGAGTCTCATACTTCTCCGCCTTTGCATGATGATTTTCCGGATGAGCATCTCTTTGCTGTGTCGCGTGCACCTTGGTTTGCGGATATTGTGAATTACCTTGTCTCTGAGCAATTACCTTCTCATTGGAATGTTCAAGACAAGCGTAGGTTCCTTTCTGAGGTTCGATTCTATTACTTTGACTCACCTTATCTTTTTAAATATTGTGCTGATCAGTTGGTGAGACGTTGTATTCCTAATGATGAGTTTGCTTCTGTGTTTGAGTTTTGCCATTCTGGGGCTTGTGGTGGTCACTTTGCAGCCCAGAAAACTGTTGCAAAAATTTTACAAAGTGGACTTTATTGGCCTACCATGTTTAAAGATGTTGTGTTGTGGTGTAAAGCGTGTGAATCTTGTCAAAAACTTGGAAAAATCACAGCTAGGAACATGATGCCTCTTTCTCCCATATTGACCCTTGAGATATTTGATTGTTGGGGAATTGACTTTATGGGGCCTTTTCCTATTTCTAATGGCTATATGTATATCTTGCTTGCTGTTGATTATGTTTCCAAGTGGGTAGAAGCTATACCATGTAGAACCAATGATCATAAGGTTGTGCTTAAATTTTTAAAAGACTTGTTTGCACGTTTTGGCATGCCAAAGGCCATAATTAGTGATGGGGGTTCGCATTTTTGTAACAAACCTTTTCAAAATCTCATGAAGAAATATGGAGTGACTCACAAGGTCTCTACTCCATATCACCCCCAAACTAATGGCCAAGCTGAGTTGGCTAATAGAGAGATCAAGGTCATTCTTGAAAAGACAGTTAATCCTAATAGGAAGGATTGGTCTGATAAATTACTTGATGCTCTTTGGGCTTATAGAACTGCATTCAAAACCACTCTTGGCATGTCACCTTATCGTTTGGTTTATGGTCGTGCTTGTCATTTACCTGTTGAGATTCAACATCATGCTTTCTGCGCTATTAAAAAGATTAATTCTTCACTTGATGATGCCCAAGGCTTGAGAAAGTTGCAGATTTCAGAGCTAGAAGAAGCAAGAAGGGAGGCCTATGACAATGCCAAACTGTCCAAGGAGAGGATGAAAGCCTTGCATGACAAGAAGATCTTGGACAAGAAATTTTTCCCTGAGCAAGAGGTGCTTCTGTAACACCCCGAGTCGTGGAATAGCTTAAGCGATAGAACAAAGTGACATAGGTGATATTTATTATGATTTTTAGTGTATGCAATATTATGTATTAAATAGGATCGGAATATTTTTCATCAATTTTATATAGGAAATAAAATTTATGAGGACCAGAATTATAATAATTGGAGTTGAAACGAAATTACCAAGAATTTTGGAAGCGAGAAATAGAATAGGAAAATAATTATATGTAATGGCAAAACTGTAAATAGGGGAGGGTTCTGCGTGTAATTAAAGGAGACCAGGGAGGGTAGAAATGTAAATGAGCAGTAAATCAATAAAATATAAAAATAAAATAAAAAGAAAAAGGTTGGATGAAAACCGAGAAAACCCTATCCTCCAGTGGCGACGGCGGACGGAAATCGGGCCTCTCATTCCGGCGACGAACTGCGACAATGAGGACACCGGAATGACGAGCTCGAGGAGGCGAGTTTAACCGTACTATTTTCGGACGGAAATGAGTTGACTACGGCCGTCAACGGAGGGGAAGAGGAGAGCGGTGCCGCCACCTTCAGGGCGTCGATCCGTCATCTTCCGGCCACCTTTCAGGTACATATCACCATGGATGGATTCGTCGTCTCACTGTCTACCAAATCGAGACCACCGTGAGGTCCACCGCTCCTTGATCGGCGGTGACCCGTAACTCCTAGGAACCGGGTCTGTTGACCCGCGAACATGGACAACCGGGTCGGGACGACCCGGTTGGATTTTAATTTCATTTATTAATATTTAATGTAATTAATGAAAATAGTTAATTGTAAGTTAAATATATTAAGATAATGGTATTAGTAAATAAGTTGAACAAAAAGCAATAATATTAATAAATTAATTAAGGACAATAGTTAATTGTACGTGTTTGGGTCTGTTAGGCCCGTTAAGAGTGACCACCGGGTCGAGCTGCCCCTATTGAATATTATGTTGAGTAATTAATCGTAATAAGTTAATTATATTAAATTAATGATATTAATAAAATAAATTAGGTAAAAGATAAGAGTAATAAATGAATTAAAGATTTTGGGATTGATAAATAGTTGTGGGTATTGTAGGAGTTTCAGGAATTCATCCTGGTAATTAAATTATCGAGACTACGGAGCACATCGCAGTAAGTAATACTCACCTGTGTCACGGAATTAAATGTTTGGTGAATTGTTAATTTATAATTCATGTATTTATGCATATATATATATATGTTGGAATGATTGAGTTATTTTGATGAGATTAGTATTACTATAATATTATCTGTAAAGAATACGTGTGATATTTGAGACTCAATTGATTGTGATGATATGGGTATTATGTTGTATGATTGGGTGATTTTAATGAGACCGTTATTGTTATAATATTATATGTATTGAATATGTTTGCTTTTTAAGATTGAATTGGTTGTGATGTTTGAGGGTCGTGAATTGTGAACTACTAGGTGATGATATGTATACAGGTCATGTGTAATGTTGAATGGTCATGAAATGGAACTTGATTTGCGAATGTGATGTTGATATAATATTTTATGTGATGGGCTTTACTTATATGAGACTGATATGATGAGGATTTTGATTTTATTGGAAGTGATTGGTTATGTGTGAATTACTGAGGCTTTAAATACTGTTCATAAGCATGATGCATTGCATTACATGAAAATGGAAATTTTCAATTTAATGAGAGGATGTTTTTATGAACCGGGTACAACTGCTACAGGGAGGGTGTATGGAGAGGTTGAGGTTGAGGTTTACTGGAAATGAAAACGAAAATAGAAACGGTTTTTGACTGGAAAGTGTTCTTTGGTAGTACACTTAATTAAAGAAAAATCCCGACCGGTTGCTCTGTAGCAGTTTACATAGGTTAAGGGCCCAAGTATTGGAAAGGAATTTAAATGGCTGACTGTTTTATAAAGATAATGTTCACGTGCATTCATGTATAAGTATTACTTGCTGGGCTTTAGCTCACTATGTTCCGTGATACAGGTACTGAATCTTCGATGATTAAGTTGACCTAGCTAGCTGTTGATGGTGTGACTACGGATCCATGGGAAGGATGCTCATGTGCTAGAGTTAGGTTAAGTTAGTTCACGACAAGGTTAATAATTCTATTTAGGTTTACTGATTATTTCTGTTATGAATGAACGAAAGTCCGAAAAATAAGACCAAGAAGTGTGTATTGTACCTTTTTACTTTAATTATAGTCAGGGAAGTATGAGTGTTAAATGATCATTGAAATCAGGATGATATTTAATTGAGTTATATGCTAAGTTTATTTAGTTAAGGTATTTAATTTTATTCTAGCAGTAATTAGGTTTCTCTATAGATATATAAAATTAGGTGTTTCTGGTGGGTAAGGATGTAAAATAGGTAGCGTTCTGAATTACGAGCCCGTAAATTAGGGTTTCGTGGGGCGGGGCGTTACAGCTTCTCTACAATTCTAGGCTCCATATTTTTCCAGGAAAGTTGAAGAGTCGTTGGAGTGGCCCTTACATTGTCAAGAAGGTTCATTCCCATGGTGCTGTGGATATTTCCAATCCAAAGAATGGGACCACCTTCACTGTGAATGGACAAAGGCTCAAGCCATTCCTTGCTCCCTATGCACCAGAGGATGAGACACTCCTTCTACAGGATGTCCAGGGAGTACTCTCAACTTCTCCTGCTGTTATTTGATTATCCATATACCTAGTCATGGGGGTGCTGGTGCCGTGACATTACTCTGTTTGCTTGTGGTACTTTGGGAGTATTGTAGTCTTAGAACCACTTAGTGTTTTGCATTTGCATTGAATAATTACTTACTGTGCACCATTTTGTTCGTTCCATCCATGGAGACCATGTCTTACTCTAGTTGGGGGTGGGAGGTGCCCAGTTTGTGTTTGGTTTAGTTTTTCTTCAAAAATAAAAGTTTTTTTTTTGGTTTAAAAAAAAAGAAAAATCCTTGGAACTGTGTGTTGTGAAAAGCTTTGTGTTGTTGTGATTCCTTGATTGCCTATGATGAAAAATATGAACTATGACTTGTAATGGAAGGCATATAAGAATCCTTGGATTGTGTTTGACTTTTTAGTTTGTCTTGTTTTGAAGTTCGGACTATTTCTCTTTTCCCTTGAGCACATGACCATGAGGTTTTGAAGTGTTGGACATTTAGAGAAGTTTTGCTTAGTGTTAGTCTTTTGAATCTCATAAGCACTAGAACTCACTTGATAAACTCTTGAGGCAAAATCCTAGTCCACACTTTGACTGATGAGATGACATAAGGCCTTCTTTGGTCGTTTGAGCTTAATTTCTAGCCTACCATACTTTAAATTTATCCCTAGTTGTCCCCTCCTAGCCAAATGTTAACCTTTTTCTTTAAGCACCTACATATGTACCTAGCTAGAACAAAATTTTCCCCATGCATCACCCGCGCAATTGGATATACATGTTTTTGTGGGATGCTTGTGCATATCATCATGCATATGGGTTGAGTGATGCGTTTTTGTGATGGTGCATTTTGTAAGTTGTTGCTTGCTTTTAAAAAAAAAGTGAAAACAGAAAAGGAAAAAAATAGCAAAAGAAGGCAACAACTTAGTTCATTGAATGGAAATATCCAAGTTTGGGATATATGTATAGAGTAAGAAGGTTGCATGCCATCAATAAAGTCAATGTGCCACATATATACAAGAAAACAAAAGAAAGAAAAAAAAAGAGAACAGAGAAAGAAAAGGTGAAGTGAGTGTGAAAATGGTGAATTGGGACTACTTTGGGGAATATGTGCATGCATGCATATGTATGACCATTGTTACATTGACATGTATATTTGAGTTGTGGTTTAAGCCTAAAATTTCCATTTTGACATACCCATAGCCTCAACCTACGTTACATGCTTTAAAAATCCTATTGGATCATTGGTTTTGTGTTGGGCTACATTAGTGGAGAGAAGTTTTGAAAAGTGAGCATATGGCAGCTTGCACTTTATGATTGAGATTTATTTGATGAATCACTCTTGCATTTTCTAATCTTAATTGATGGCAAGGATGTTCCAAGTGGTCACGCACACACACACACGAGAATGGTTTGGTTTCAAAATGAAGCAACCTTTTTAGTTAAAATCAAGACTTGGTTGAGATTTGTGTTTTCTTGCATCTTTGTCATGTGTTCATTCTGAGACTTAAACACTTAGGGAAGAACTTGTCAATGCATGCTTACACTCACACACGTTCCAGAAAAATTGGTTCAAAAGAAAATTTTCTCCCCGGAATTCATCCCAATTTATTTTCACTATTTTGCTTGAGGACTAGCAAAAAGCTAGTTGGGGGTTGTGATTGGGATGATATTTTGCATATTTTTGAGGAGTTTTGAAAGTAAAAAAGTTGAGTTTCAATGCTTAAAAACCACATTTTAGGTTTGAGTTGCCGAAATCCATGTTAATGAGCCAATACATATTTCAACACTTTGACATAGTCATTTTAAGTGTTTTCTAGTGGCTCAAGTTGGTTTGGTAGCTTAGAGATATGAAATCCAAGTTTTGGGCATAATGGTTAGAAGTTTTGGAAATGCTATCTCTTAAGCATTTGAGTTTTAATATGTCGTATTTTGTTCTATCAACCTAAAAATGGTTTTGACACTTGTTTAAGTATGTTTCAGTCATTTATGACTTGTTTGAATGGGTTTTGTAGGCTCCGGATTGATCGGGGTTGAATATGGAAGAAAATACATAAAAGGAGCTGCAAAATTGAAGTTTACTGTCAACTGTCCGGACGGTATCAGAAGGTGTCCGGACGCTTCAAGAAGAAAGGCGGACAGTGGCATTTTCAAGCATAAAAATCTGCGCAATACTTTTCGGGTGGATTTTTGAAGGTTGAAATGATCGCATTTGAAGAAACTTTCTTCTACAAAGTTGAAGTAGACATCCAGATATTTCCAACGAGTGCTCATACGCATAAATCCATTGAGAATTGAAGTCTGTGGAATTAAAACAAGATGCTGCCTCGAACAGTTCCAGTAATTTCGGGTTTTATGACTTTTACTCAATTCTTGAAGGGCAAACTTGTCTAATTACTTTATTTGACCAATGGGACTTATTTGTAATAGGTTAGGATGGTCTTTTAAGACAGGTATTAGGGTTTTTAGGGGGTAGAGACCCCATTCTAGAAACAACACTACTTTTGGCCAAATTTGATACACTCTCTCTAGGTTTTTTCTCTCTTGCCTTGTTCTTCATTTTGATTCTTGCTTGGGGTTCAAAAATAAGTCTATTGAAGATTGCTAGGAGTCTTGGAGACCCAACCAACCAGAAGAAGAATTTCTTCCTCCTTGTAGAGCTTGAGAAGAGCCCAAGTTGGATTACCCTCAACTTCTATTTGTAGATTGGAAGCTAGGCCGATTCACCTCAACATTCGACATTGGATTTTATTTCTAAACTCCTTTTACGTATTGTTATTTCATTTTATTATCGCATTTGGATTCATAGTTCTAGTTTAATCTATTGAATATTTTCCATTCCAATTTAGTTTAACCTTTATGTTATGTTTTACATTTTATTATGTTGTGCTTATTTCCATTTTGATTTCCCGCAGTAGTTTAGTATTTAATTCTCATCTCGCATATTAGGGTTTAGTTCCATCAATCACCCCAAGAGGGAAAACCGAATCTAACCAATGGTTACTGCAATTTTGCCACACTTCACATTGTGAATACCATATTTAATTAAGTAATTAGGTTAATAATCCATAGACCCAAGCCGAAACCAAAAGTCTTTGTGAGACGATTTGGGATTCACTCCTATTATTACTTTGACAAACCTACACTTGGGAAAACGTTAATCCACTTACCTATTTTGGGCGACTCAGCGCTCGGGAAAGAGATTATCCAGAAACCTAATCCTAACTGGGTGGCAGCGTGTTTTGACTTGCCAAACACCTATGCTATTTTTGTACTTTAAAGTGCAATTTTCAGCCGAGAGAAAGGGGATTCCTATGTTATTTCTTAGAGAGAGAGAGAAAGAAGAGAAAGAAAAAGTGGAGAAGTGCAAGAAACACGTGATTCTTGAGAGGTTGGTCTGGGATTTGGAAGATTGGTGAGTGCTCATGAAAGGCTCAACAAGATTTAACAAACATCTCAAGATATAACGTCAATTTTTTCATGGTTTTGAGAGATAGGGTTTTCAACCTTAGAGATAGATTTTTGGTTTGATTATGTATGCCAGCTAGGTTAAATACTATAGATTTTGTTACTTGAATGTGTATATTGATAGATTTGGAGATTAGGATCCAAGGATTTCAAGGTTTGGCACTTTGGTTTGAGACCCAAATGTGAGGTATGAATTTCATCAATTATCGAGTTGATTTGTGATATAAATGTGCAACTAATAGTTTGGGTATATTGATTTTTGCTTGGGTTATTAAATATGGGGCATGATTGAGGCCGGTGAGTTTCGAGATTGAAAGTAAGCTATTTTTCTTATTGATTGGATAATGAGGTATGGGAAAGTCTCATTTCTTTCATTATCATTGCCTAATATCTTTGATTCTTGAGCTTTAAAATCCTTCATCGGTCCTTGAATATGTGTTCTCCCATTAATTATAGCTAAAAAAGAACAAACCCCTTGTGTTTGACATACATTGAGTGTTTTGGATAAATTGCATACTCTTACATGACTGGTCTTCAATTGAGTATAAAATACTCTTGTTCATGCATCATGTATTAATATATGTGGTTATAGAGTTCGTATAATTATATATTATTGCATAAACATGTTGAACATGCATTGTAATTGCATAGTAGATTGCGGGTAAGGACTCATAAATCTTCTAGATATTATTGTGTAGAATGTGGAATGTCTTGGGGTCGTTTAGTGTTTCAATGATTACAGGAACATTGTAGGGTCAATTTAGGATTTCGTATGTCTTGGTGCATCATACGGTGATGTCGTTAGGGTGTTTTTGATCTTGTTGAGTTCAAGGATGCTGTTGGGCCAAGTTAGAGTCTCATATGGTATTGTCATTTTCTTGTGTGGTGTACATGATGTTAGTTCCATATTGATTCACTTATGCCTTTTAATTATTTCAGTCTCAATAATATTCATTACTTTTTATCTACCCCTATTAAGCCTTATGCTCACCCTATCTCTTTATTTCTTTCCCTCAGGTAAGACCAATACTAGTGGCCATGTTGCGGGTCAGGCCATGTCGCGGGTCAGGGGAGGCATGCGTGACATCGATAGGCCACCCTATAGTACTATGACTAATTGGGTCAATTTGCTTTGTCTATATCTATTGTAGAAGATATAGTAGTGGAACTAGTAGGACATTATACCTATGTAAGTGTACCTTCACGGTACGGATGATTGATAGTCAGGACAGTGCTTCGTGTGATTGCGACTTTCAGACCTGTTATGCGGACCATGGGTCCCGACGTTATGATAATGATTGATTTTTTTTATGGATGATTGGTTGTTTACATGGATTGCATGCTGATACATTGTCTGAGGCCCTGCTTAGGTTTGTGAATATGATTGATGGCACGAGGCCTTGCTTAAGTTTGTGAATATGATAGATGGCATGAGGCCTTTGCTTAAGTTTGAGAAATGGGAAGGTGCTGTTAGATTTCTAATTGAATTCCACCTATAGGATGACGTGTGAGGATGTCATTAGTGCTATGTGAACGCGTCATTAGTAGCATTCCCTAGTCGAGTCATTACAATTTGATATTAGGGGGAGGTTGATTTTTCTATTGAGTTGCATTTGAATGGTAAGTCGATTTTGATTCCACCATATCAAATGGCTCTGGTAGAATTGAAGGAGTTAATGACTCAGTTGGAAGAGTTGTAGGACTTGAGGTTTATTAGACTGAGTGTATCCCCGTGGGGATCCCCGATATTATTTGTAAAGAGGAAAGATGCTCGTTGAGGATGTCTATAGACTACTGGCAATGGAAAAAGGCTACGACGAATAACAAGTATCCATTGCCATGGATAAATGATTTATTTGATCAATTGAGAGGTGCTAGGTTTTTTTTTCTAAGAATGACTTGCATTGAGGATATCATCAATTGAAGATTAGAAATGAAGATGTTCCAAAGATGTTATTTGGGATACGATATAGGTACTATGATTTTTAGTGATGTCATTTGGATTGTCAAATGTTCCAGCGGTATTTATAGACTTGATTCAAAGGATTCTGCTCGTTTTTGGAAAAATTTGTGGTGATGTTCATAGATGATATTTTTGATTTAATCTCCGACAATAAAAGAGCATGAGGAGCACTTGAGACTAGTGCAAACATTAAGGGATGATCAGTTATATGCTACATTAAGAAAATGTGAGTTTTCGGCCATGGAGGTAAAATTTCTAGGTCATGTGATCAAGGAAAAGGGCATTTTTGTAGATTATTGTAACGTTGAATCCATGTTGAATTGGAAGAGGCCAAAATATTTCATGGATATTAGGAGCTTCTTGGGATTAGCGAGGTATTATAGAAGATTTATTCAGGACTTTTCACATGTTGTTGCACCAGTGATGTGGCTCATGCAGAGAGTTACACCATTTGTTTGGTTGGATTGGTGCGAGAAAGCTTCTAAGGAGTTAATGGGTAGGTTGACATCTCCATCAGTATTAGTGGTTTTGGAGAGGAGTGTAGGATACCAAGTGTATTTTGATGCTTCCGAAGTGAGCTTGGGTCATGTGTTGATGCAAAGAGATAGGGTAATAGAGTATGGTTTGGGGTTGTTGAAAATACATGAGAAAAATTATCCGATACATGATTTAGAGTTGGCAACAATTGTGTTCACTCTGAAGCAATTGAGGTATTACCTTTATGGAGAGAAATTTGATATATTTTCGGATCTCAGAAGTCTCAAGTATTTATTCACCCAAAAAGAGTTGAACATGCGACAAAAGAGGTGGGTAGAGTACCTAGAGGACTATGACATTAATTTGCAATACTGCCTAGGTAAGGCGAATGTGGTTGCATATGCATTGAGTAGGAAGAATAGGGTTGCTAGTTTGTTTACATGAGTTGGAAATTATGGAGGCTAATAATACCCGATGAGAAAGAACTACAAGAATTGATCTTGAAAGAAGCACACCACTCTCGATTTGCCATCCATCCAGAGAGGGAACAAATTTCTTGCGAGATGTTTGACATGTCAACAAGTGAAGATGGAATGTACATAGGCTGGGAAGGCCATTGAAAAGAAGGATGATAAGAAAATTAGTTCAAGAAAAATGAGTGGATCTGGTGATTATTATTGAAACAAAATTGGAGCTTGCATCTGAAAATATCATTAGAAATTGCTAGAGCTCAGGTGTTTCTGAATGGAGTGTTATTAGCTTTGTTGGAGCTTCTGGGGGTATGATTATTATCTGGAATCCAAATAGCTTGAGGGTTATGGATGTTATCAAAGGTGACAGATGGATCTCTTTGCATGCTAAGTTCTTAAGCAATGGTTTTTTTGGTTGTATTACTGCAATCTATGGGTACAGTGATGAGGCAGCTAGATTAGCCTTATGGGAGGAACTTCTCATCTCTCATTCAATTCATCTAGTACCATGGTTACTCATTGGGGATTTTAACGAAACCATAAGCATTGATGATAGATGGGGAGAAGTTGCTTCATCAAGAGGTATGAGGGGGATGGTTTCTTTTAAAAATAGAGCTGGTTTGATAGAATTTCCTTTGTTGGGTAGATCTTATACATGGCGTAATTCTAGAAGTTAGACTAGGATTGACAAATGCTTCGTATCTGCTGAATAGTTACGTAAGTTTCCAGGCTTGAAATTATGGGGTCTTGCTCGGGGTGTTTCATATCACTTCCCATTACTATTAGAATTTGGATGATCAAACTGGGGACCTAAACCTTTTCAAGCTATGGATTGCTGGTGGTTGCACTCATGCTTTCTGACAACAATAGAAGTTCTTTAGCAGGAAATCTAGTGTCATGTGATAAAGAATAATTCTTTGTACCAGAAATTCCAAGCACTCGCAGCCTACTTATGAATCTGGAATAAAGAAGTATTTGGGCACGTGGATAGAAAGCTAGAAAAATATGTTGAAGAGTTGAACAAATGGGATATTATTGCTGAGCAAATGAGCTTATCACAGGCGGAGACATATCAAGCCCAAGTGGTAAAGAGTAACTTATGGCTAGAAAGTAAAAACTCAAAATCCTTGTGGAAACAGAAATCAAAAGCTCAATGGTTGGCTGCTGATGCAAAAAATACCAAGTTTTTCCATACAGCCGCTTGTATTCGTGGTAGAATGAATCAATTAGCATGTTGAAGAAAGATGGTAGAACTATCAGTGTTCCAAGTGAACTTAAGGTGGTAGTGTATCAACATTTCCAAGCTCTCTTTGATAATAATGGGAGTGCCTATGCAGATTGGAGTGGTCTACAATTTAAATCAATTTCTACGATGCAAGTCCGTTCTTTGGATAGACCAATTGACATGGAGGAGGTGAAGAAGGAAATTTGGAGATGTGAAAGCTCAAAAGCGTCGGGTCCAGATGGATTCAATTTCTATTTCATTAATCGGGCATGGTCGGTTATACATGGTGATATTTATCATTTCATCCAAAATTTCTTTGCAACATGCGTGATGCCTCCAAATATTAACAAGTCTTTCATATCCCTAATTCCTAAGAAGAAAGTCTCTACTAGCCTATCTAATTTTCGACCTATAAGTCTTGTCAGCAATCCATACAAAATTCTATCCAAGATACTTGCGGAAAGATTGAAGGAGATTATGCCTTCAGTTATTAATGAGACTCAATCTGGTTTCATTAAAGGAAGGAAAATTCTTGATAGTGTGTTAGTTGCTAATGAGATAATTCATCAAGTGCACAAGAAGAAGAAGAGGGCTTTGATAATTAAACTTGATATGGAAAAGGCTTTTGATAGTGTCAACTAGGATTATATTAATTCATTGATGTTTTATATGAATTTTGGCAGGAAATGGAGGTCTATGATTCTGGAGTGTATGAGATCTTCTTCTATATCTGTTTTAGTGAATGGATCTCCTACTCCATATTTCTCGTTGAAGTGTGGTATTAGACAAGATGACTCTTTGTCTCCTTTCCATTTTAACCTTGTTGCTGAGTTGCACTTGATGTTCTCTAAAGCTGAGGAATCTGGTCTTTTGAAATGTATAAGGGTGAGTAGACGTGGTACGAGCATCTCTCATATTCAATATGCGGACGACACTTTAATTTTTTGTAAGGCCAAGGAGATCTATGTTCAGAATGTGAAAAGAATTCTAAGGTGTTTTCAAGTCATCTTAGGTTTGAAAGTTAACTTTCTAAAAAGCTCCATTGTTGGCATTGGTACTGCACAAGGTTGGGTTGAATCTGTTGCTGCCAAAAATATTTTTCCCGTGGAATCTTTACCAATTAAATACCTTGGTTTTCCTCTTGGTGCTAACTTTGAAAGAGTCAAGTCTTGGAGGCCGGTGGTGGAACTGTTTGAAAATAACCTGGCTCGATTGAAGGGTAAACAATTATCCATTGGAGGAAGGCTAACTTTGATGAAATCCACTCTCTCCAATTTGCCCATCTACTTCATGTCTTTGTTCGAAATTCCTTCTTCAGTTGCTAAGAAGTTGGAAGGTATTCAGAGAGGTTTTCTTTGGGGGGAAGACGAGGATAAGAGAAAGCTACATTGCGTGTGCTAGTAACAAGTCACTCAACTGAAGCAAATGGGTGGTCTAGCCATTGGGTCTATCATATCAAAAAACAAGGCATTACTAATGAAATGGCTTTGGCGTTATCTCAATGAAGATGGGCACCTCTGGAGAAAAGTCATTGATGAAAAATATAGCTCTTCACGACCTTGTATTGGTTTCCGGAAAATACCCAACTCAAGGTCTGCCTCCCAACTTTGGAGGGACATTCAGGAATTATTATCTGATGATGATGGAGTCATGAGTAGAATCTTTAAAAAAGGGGTTGGAAGCTTCGTGGGCAATGGTAATTCGACATGTTTTTGGATTGATACCTGGATTGGCGAGAGGCCATTGTGTGAGTCCTTTCAAAGACTTTTTTTCTATCTCATCCTAGCAGGCCTGCACAGTTGGTGCTATGGGATCCTGAGTAAATCATGTTTGGGTGTGGTAGTTTAATTGGAGAAGGAGGTTATTCTCTTGGAAGGAACTGGCACTCAATAATCTTAAGCAAGTTTTGTATCACCTTGTGTTCTCTTTCCCAATAGACAAGACAAACTTGTTTGGAGGCACTCAACTGTTGGACTTTTCAATGTTAAATCCGTGACTTCATGTATGGCATCTTTCTCCTTGCAAGGAAACCCTCCTCAAGCTCCTTATACTTATTATCAAGTTTGGCAGGGCTTGGCACCTCCAAAGGTTGAAGTGTTTTCTTGGGTGTTACTTAACAAGAAAATACCTACTCGGTCTGTTCTAGCACGAAGAGGTATAATTTATGCAGCCCTCAATATTTGTCCTTTTTGCATGTTGAAGGAAGAATCGGTTGATCATTTATTTTGTCACTGTTCTTGCCCTTCATCTTTATGGTACTGCCTGGCTGATTGGTGGGGTTTTGCATGGTGTTCTGCATGAGATATATGTAGTCTTTTTGAACAATGGTGCTATCTGGTGAAGACGGGGAGTGTACAAAAAAGGCATGGAGTTTGTTGTTTTACGTGGTTGTTCGGTCTATTTGGAAAGCCATGAATGACTTGATATTCAGAAATAAATAGGTCTCCTGGCCGACCGTCATCTCCCTTACTTTTCATAGATTGCTGGAATGGGGTGACGTTTTCTTGCCTTCTTTCCAATTCTTTCCCTCTCAAACAACATGACTTCAACTAATATTATGCATTTGCAGCAGGCACCTCCCCCTGGATGATCTAATCGTATGATTTTGAGTTTAAACGATATGGGATGTGACATCCTGACCCGAGAAAAAAAAAATAGACAATAAAATAATTAGGGGATAATTAGAAGTAAATTCACTTGAAAAATATTTGATTAATTAGGGGAAAAAAAGAATATGGATAAGTATTTATTTGTAAATAATTATGGACTTGGGAGGGTGAAGTGGTAAATAGAGAAAGTGAAATAGGTTTAAAAAATATATTAAATGAGGAAGAATCGGGAAGAGTGTGGGAACTACTAAGGCTTCCCAATTGTTATATATATATTATATATAAAAAACAAAGGGCAGAGAAGCATCGAGAGAGATAGGGAGGGAAAGAAAGAAGTACAAGAGGGTTTGATCTTCAAGAAAAAAAAGAGCTCACAGCTTGGAGAGCTTTCCTTTGGTGGTGATCCACACTTTATCATGTAGGAGATACCATAATCTTGGCATGAGATAAATCTTGGGTTGTATATATGTGTGACAATATGGATTAATATGAGATTTAGTTGCATATTGGTGCTCGAATGTTTATTTAAAATTTATTTTACTTGATTGGGTAGTTGGAGTTATATTTTTGTAATAACCTGAACCAAAAGTGGTACAAATAATTTGTATGTTTTGATTAAATGTTCTTGGCGAGGTTGTTCCAAGTGGGTAGGACCACATTAAGCTCATTTCCCTTGTTGGGGTCTTGCACTAGCAATGGACGTAGAAGGAAAGCCTTTGTCCTTTCCTATTTGAGAGTTCTTTGCATGGCTTTTAACGTTTGCATTGTGTAGGTTCAATATCATTCATTTTTATGGGACCGCAACACCATATTTCCTTTGTTAATACTAGATAGCTATTGCTATGCAAGTTTCAGATATTAGATTGCCTTGATAAAATACTGGATAGCTTGAGTGCAATGATTGCATTGGGTTGGAATTGCTGGAATCAATTTCATGTATATTACACTAGTGATGACCGAGTAGAAGTGTGGGCATTATTGTTAATCATTTTTTTATTGTTTTTTCCGTTGTTTATGGTAATGTGGTTTAATGGATGAGAATTTAAGTTGTGCATGTACAAATGGGAGATTAAATTTTGCATGCATATTGTACTCGGTCATGGTGAATTTAATGGATTTAGTTGGTAGTTTTTTTTAGTACACCTATATGCGTAAATGATAGTGAACTTGTATTGAACATTATCTCAATATAATGAGAGGCTGAGTTGTGTTGTGGAGCTGTAGCAAAGTGGTGGCCTTGTATGTACAGTGGATAAATTCGAGTAAGGATTCATTATGCGGCTACATAGCAAAGGGTGAAAAATTCGGGTAGAAGGGGAGCCTACCTTCCTTACTCATAGAGGGTTTCGACGTTGAGGTCAAACCCGGAGAAGATTGGTTCCGATAATGAGGTCGGGATGCAGATGGATATGTTTCTGACGATGAGGTCAGAATGCGGAGACGGTGAAGTTTGTGGTGGAAAGCGTGGATCGAACGAATGTTTTCTTCTCACGAATGACTTGTGGTGGAGTTGGATTGTGTATACTTTCTGAAGTTATGGTATTTCCTACTGAGCTTTGGCTCATTTTTGTATTATATGTTTTTTTTTTCCAGGTGAGCCTAGAGACGCCGATCGAGCTAGCGGTGGGAACCGGACTGAGCGATAGGTGCATGTACCAGGGCCCTACTTGGGATGAGATTTTGAATAGATATGTAAAGATGCATGTATATATATGTGTTTTTGTATATTGTTTCACTCTTGTTTTTGTTGTGCTTTTCTTGGCTTTCTTCTTGAAGGCTAATTAAAGTTTTCAACTCTTGTGTTTGGTTTCCTCCACCTTGGAAAATTCTTTTGATCTATATATGCTCTGAGGCTGAGCCTATTTTATCAAAAAAAAAAAAAAGGAGAAGGTGGTCATTAAAAAGTTATTTTAAAGTCAAGAGTACTTGCATATTAAATTCAAATAAATCTCTGAAATTTATTTGGCAAAAAAAAAAAATCTCATGTAAAACATCACCCTAAAACACTTCAAAACCATCTTCTATATTTAAAATGAGCAACTCCAATCGAGAACACTCTCCAAAATATATTTTTTTCCTTCAATTGGGTCCCATCTCTATTGTGCGAAAAATCAAGCCTTATACTCATCTATATAATAAAAACATCTCTCAATACAACCACATCAACAAAACACAAATTCATATACATTTTATCCTATCTGCATTAACAAAACTTGTGAATGTCAAGTGTTTCTCATCTATTTTCCAATAAAACTACAAAAGATAAAGTCATATACTCATTCACATTATCAAAACACATCTATCAATACAGTTATATTAACAAAAACACACATTTTTCATATATTATTCGGTACTCATTTTCAAGTGACTCTCTCTCTCCCCAATCTCTCTTTTAGTTCAACTCATGTCCCTCTTCTTTATGTTTTTTAAGTCTACTGGAGTGGGTGCCCATAATCTTGTTTGGTGAAGCGTTTATACTTCTCTCATCAGTTGTAAAAACATACAAAAAATAAAAATAAGTGATGAGATAATTTTCATTTCCCAAGTTTCTCCAAAAAGAAAAAGAGATGGCCGTCTCTTTGTACTTTTTGTCACAATTTAGGTGATGAAAGCAACCTTCAACACTTCAATGTGATCTGGCACATAGTTTTTCTTTCCTTAATAATATTTTTCATGGTATATATTAACATCAGAATAGTTGGCACCATTTCGTTCGTTAGTTTTCCTTTCCTTTTCTGCGTACTCCTCCCTTTTGTGCCAAAACTTAAAAGTACTACCAAAACTTATAAAATCCAACTTTATTCTAAAAGTAATTAAAGCTGTCAAGCCTTTAATGGGGTGTAACTTTAAACAAATGATTAAATTCTTATAGTGTTTGTACCAACAGTGACTATCAGTTACATTCTGACACGTGGCATGATTGGCATACATTTAAGAAATTTAGCAGTATCAAGATGACATGTGACGACTCCTAGATAAATATTACACTAACCACTTGTTGTGTTGAATGAATTTTGATTGTAAAATCTAGTTGCTAGAGGTCAAGAGATTGTCCAATTGAAGACATAAAAGCGAAAATTAATTTAGGGATATCTTTGTGAATCTGTCTTCTAAAAATAGACAGTTTGTTAGCAACTAAACGAGATATTAGCTGGATAAAGACCTCAAGAGTCAAAAGATCTCAGAGTTTAAAGTCTCTACATTTCCAATGCTATTATGTGTCACTCAAGAGCTAAAATTGAGGAAATCATGTACGTATACATCAAGACACTTCCTCCTCATCTACCCATAAAGTTCGAGCTAGAAGTCATGACTTTCCTTCATGCACATTCAAAGGTGGTCATCAATTAGTTTAAACATTATCAACATGCAAAATCCCTTTTCCAGGGAGTGCTATAAAATTTATGCATGCCGTGTCTCTCTTAGAACAGAGTCCACGATCAAAATTAAGTCAAAGTGGTTTACCAACATATAAGTCTTGTTTTCATAGAAGAGTGAACAAGTAACTCAAAAATTATGCCAAATTATAGGTACACAATTTACCATTACATGTTATGCCAAAATCATGCATTTAATCAATGAGAAGTCATCCACATTTCAAAAGTGTATAAGAAGAAGAAGAAGCAATAGATCACCTATACTCTCTAGAGCGTTTTGAACTCTTTACTTTTCTCTCTTCTCAAGAAAAGATGCTCAAGTCAATGGTGGAGTACAGTTTCACCATCTAGTGTGAAAAAATACGTTCAGAAGACGACTACATAATCAAACTATTTAGAAATTCCTCATTTGTATAACTTTCTCCTGATAGATGAAGTTCATACTAATTCAATTAACATTTGGACTTGGATGGAGAAAACTTTCCACAAGTAGTTTTACAAAGAGGAATCAGAAGTTATAGCACCAATTGATTGTTTCCTCAATAGGTTTAAAGAACCCATACTTCAGTGTTACAAAAAAGGGGACGGTTAAATACACCGTCAATTTTATTAAATACACATCATATGTTAAATACATCTCCTCATCAATACAAAATATATGTATTTTTATAAATACAATACCTTAAAGTTATTATTATACCCTCAATATCTTTTTATTAAAAATTTGTTAAATACTACACTATATGTTAAATACACCACAAGATTTTAATCTTCATCTCTTGATCATCACTACGAATTCATTCCTCCATGCAACTTCATGCGCCGATTTGATCATCACATCTTTACCATTGAACATCTACTACAATGAATGTTTATATTTATAAATAAATATGTAAAAAAAATAAATATTTTTCTTAATAAAAGTATCTCATATGTTTTGTGTGACGCCCCGATCCGGGCACGCCACGGATGCCCTCCGGCACCGTCCTAGGCCACTAGTGCAATCATCCGGCGGACCGAAAATCCGGCGGCATCTCCCCGTATGTCGGAGAGTCACCGCCTGCATCAGAAATGCACAGCATAAAGTTCATAAATCCATCACACTAGCAACCTAGCCAGGCCTCAGGCCTCAATCACATGCAATCCTGAACCTAGGGGCCTCAGGCCATCCTCTACCAGCATGCACAAACTGATAGTAATAATCAAATCATCAAATTCATAATATCATATAACCATATAATAAACTCAGCATACATCATGCATACACCCTCTGGTGCCAAATGGTTATAAGAATATCATGAATACACATCAACACATCATATACAAAATACATGCTTAGAGTATCTCTCTAGCACCCACATCCTACCCAGGGCCATCCATGTCACATCCCGCTCTCACTGATCCGCTCCACTAGTACCTGTACCTATACTAGTGTCACCTGTGGGAAGGAATGAAAGTAGAGGGTGAGCAAGAAGCTCAGTAGGGTATGAGTAACATGAGTATAAGGCCGAATTGGAAACAATAGGCTATGCAACAATATGAAACCTACCACATGCACGTATACTCAACATTCACATAGAACATCAACCTGGACAATCCCCTCAACTGAGCAAACCTCATCGATACCATGGCTCGTTTCATGTAATATCGAACGTGAGCAAGCTCACCAAATCAACTCATCAATATCATGGTCGCTAACCATGACTATTGAACAGGAGCAAGCTCCCCAGCCTCAAAAGCTCTTGGATTACCCGATTGCGTGATCCTATCACGCCCGCACCATTCCAGGCAAGGTTCCTCATCAACCATACCTCTAGTGCGTTATCCTACTTGAAGTTCACATGACTCAGTGGTACTCTCATCACCTCGTCATCCCTCCAAGAATCCTAAGGAACTCCGAGTCCATACCCGGTCCCCCATGCAACTCTAATGCTTTAATGCCATGACATGCCGAAAGGATATATATATGAACAACCTACATATATATATATACATAACTACCATGATGCATGAAAGGAAATCACATCGTGCCCATAGGTGATGGAACACATATATTCGGGTCATGCAATCAACCAACAATAATTCATACAAGGCTCGTTTCCCCTTAGGAGCCATCAAGGCGGAAACACAACAAAACGACCAATGAGGAATTGAAACGCTCTTTTAAAACATTGGGAATGAAAGATAGAAAGAGCGGTTGGAAATACCCTACCTCGTGTCGAGAAATTTACCACAAATTCCCAAATTTCGTTCCTAGGGTTTCGATTTGCCCAAACCTACAATGTGGCGAAATCAAACCCTCACACACATCAATATATCAACCACAACTCATATGAACATCAATTAAATCAATAAAGTCGAAATCACTTACTTCTCTCTCTAGAAATTTCCTTCCAATATCCTCCAAACTCACTCCAAGTTCAACTCAACTCCAACACACAAACCAATCTACATAAATATCCAAAATCAACCTAGGATTAACATATCTAAACCATAGAAATCAACTCTAACCAAAACTAACAAGATCTACTCAAAACCCTAGAAATGGAAAAGTGAAGAAACTTACCTCCAAGGCTTGAACCTTCCTTGAATCCTCTCTAAATCTCCAAACCAAGCTTTAATCTCCAAGAAATCGCCTCAAATACTCTTTTCTCTCTAGAATCGTCACTCTCTCTCTCTAGGATGAACAAAAATCGGCAATCTGCCTAAAATGGTTCGCTGGGCCTATTTGAAAAATGCGGGTTGCGCCTAGGCGCTACCCTGGGCGCCTAGGCGCCCTGGCCTTAAGTAAAATCCTGAAAAGCTGCTTTGGGCTGCCTCCTGGGCGTGTAGGATTCACGCCCAGGAGGAGGTGCGCCTAGGCGCCCCTGCGCCTATTTTGAACCTTTTACCCGCTGTCTTGAATCTAGGCTTATCCGTCCGGATGCCCAAATTTTCTGTCCGGACGGATCACTGTTCACAATCCAATTTCTTCCCTGCGCTCACTGGGTTAGGCGCCCTCCTTGGCGCACACCGCCTAGGCGTGTTGCTCGAACGCCTAGGCGCTCCAGATCCTTCTAGTGCACTTCCTTAAAATTTTCCAAAAATTTTGGGTCAGGGTTTCACATCCTCCCCCCCTTAATAAAATTTCATCCCAAAATTTAACTACACACGTACCTGAATCTCTTAACAACTCCGGGTATTTCTCCTTCATTCTGGATTCCAACTCCCAAGTTACTTCTTCAACTCCGTGGTACATCCACATCACTTTTACTAATGGAATCACACTCGACCTCGTGACCTTGTTCTGTCGGTCTAAAATCTTCGCCGGTTGAAGAGTGTAACTCCCATCTTCCTCAACTTCCAACGTAGTCCAATCTATCACATGCGACGAATCCGGCTCATATTTCCGAAGCATTGATACATGGAATACATTGTGAACCTTCTCAAGCTTTGGTGGAAGTGCCAAACGGTACGCCACCGGTCCAACTGTCTCCAAAATCTCAAATGGCCCCACAAACCTCGATGCCAACTTCCCATGCTTGCTATATCTCTGAATCCCTCGTCTCGGACTAACCTTCAAGAAAACCTTATCGCCTACAGCGAACTCCAAAAGTCTCCTCCTCCGGTCAGCATAAGACTTCTGTCGGCTCTGCACGGTGATCAACCGCTTCCGGATCTCATCAACTCTCTCTCGAGCTTCTTTGACCATCTTCGGTCCTGAAACAACTTTCTCACCAACCTCCGCCCAACACAAAGGCGACCTACAAGGCCTCCCGTAGAGCGCCTCGTAAGGTGCCATCCCAATACTACTTTGGAAAGAGTTGTTATACACAAACTCCGCCAAATGTAAGTATTGATCCCAACTTCCTCCAAAATCAACTACACATGCCCGTAGCATATCCTCCAAAACCTGTATGGTTCTCTCGCTCTGCCCATCACTCTGAGGATGATAAGCTGTAGAGAAATCCAACTTCGTTCCCAATGCCTACTGTAAACTACTCCAGAATCTACCTGTGAACCGCGGGTCTCTGTCCGACACAATAGATAATGGAATTCCATGAAGTCTCACAATCTCGTTGACATACATCGTACTCAAGCTCTCCAACGAATCTGTCTTGTTCATGGGTAAGAAGTTTGCAGACTTGGTCAATCTGTCCACTATCACCCAAACCGTGTCATGTCGTCTCTGAGTCATTGGCAACGCCGTCACAAAGTCCATCGTGATCTTATCCCACTTCCATTGTGCTACCGGTAAGGGTTGCAACAATCCAGCTGGTCTCTGATGCTCTGCCTTCACTTGTTGACAAGTGAGACACTTCGTCACAAACCTAGCAACATCGGCTTTCATGCCCTTCCACCAGAAACTCTGCTTCAAATCTCTGTACATCTTCGTACCCCCTGGATGCATAGCAAACCAAGAATGATGTGTTTCCTTTAGAATCTCTTGTCTCAATTCATCATCTTCGGGAACTACTAACCTTCCCGCATATCGTACTCCTCCATCATTCCCTCGAACCCATCCAAGACTCTCATCAATCACATAAATGTATGATCCCCATTCTGTGCATCTATAACCTTCTGAACCATCATAGGTCTCGAAGTTATAGAATACAAATAGGTCTTTTCCTCTTGACTCCTCAACTCCAATCCAAACTCATTAATTGTCTCTACAATTTCCCACTCATGCATGAATAGGCTAGAAATCTTCTTCTTCCTACTCAACGCATCCACGAATACATTTGCTTTACCGGGATGGTATTGCAAATCGAAGTCGAAGTCCTCCAAGTATTCCATCCACCTCCTTTGACGCAAGTTCAACTCTCTTTGGGTGAATAGATACTTGAGGCTCTTGTGATCCGAAAACACTTCAAATCTCTCCCCGTAAAGGTAATACCTCCATTGTTTAAGTGCAAACACCACTGCCGCTAACTCCAAATCATGCACCGAATAATTCCTCTCATGTGTCTTGAGCAACTTTGAACCATACTCTATCACTCGGCCCCGTTCCATCAACACACAACCTAAACCAACTCCAGACGCATCGCAATACACCTGGTAGCCTACATTCCTTTCCGGAACCACTAACACTGGAGGTGTTGTCAACCCCTTCTTCAACTCCTCAAATGCGGCTTCACACTCATCTGTCCACAGAAACGGTGTGCCCTTCTTTGTGAGCTGCGTCATCGGGGAAGCAACTCTCGAAAAATCCTCAATAAACCTCCGGTAGTAACCCGCCAATCCTAGAAAACTCCGGATCTCAGTCACATTCTTTGGTCTCTCCCAGTTCAAAACCGACTCAACTTTGGAGTAGTCAACCGCTATGCCTTCTTGAGTGATCACATGGCCTAGGAACTTTACCTCCGTGGCCCAGAATTCACACTTACTCAATTTAGCATACAGTTAATTTTCCCTCAACGTCTGTAACACTACCCTCAAGTGTTCCTCATGCTCTTCCTCCGTAGGAGAATAAATCAATATATCATCTATAAACACCACCACAAAGTTATCCAAAAACGGTCTAAGAACCCTTTGCATTAGGTCCATGAACACCATTGGGGCATTTTTCAACCCAAACGGCATCACAAGAAACTCATAATGCCCATAATGAGTTCTAAACGCTGTTTTCTGGATATCGTCATCCTTAATCCTCAACTGATGATAACCCGACCTCAAGTCAATCTTAGAGAAATGTCTAGCACCTCTCAATTGGTCAAACAAATCATTGATCCTAGGCAATAGATACTTATTCCTCACTGTAACCTTATTCAACTGCCTATAATCCGTACACATCCTCAAACTTCCATCTTTCTTCTTGACGAACAACACCGGTGCTCCCCTCGGGAACACACTCGGTCTAATGAATCCCAAGTCTAGAAACTCCTCTAGTTGAGAACTCAACTCCTTCAACTCTGCTGGAGCCATCCGATACGACGGAATCGAAATCGGCTTGACATTCGGATGCAAATCAATAGCAAAGTCAATCTCTCTCTTCGGAGGTAATCCCGGCAACTCTTCCGGAAATACATCCATAAACTCTTCCACTACCCGAACCATAGTAGCTACATCGCCCTTAGGCTCCGAAGTCACTAAACTCGCGACTCTACAATCTTGGTACGAAGGATTATCCATGAAATATGGGCATGGAATCCCCTTCGATCCCCTCAACTGAATCACCCCTCCCTCGGGTACTCTAAGAGTAATCCTCCTTTGCCAAAAGTCAAACACTCCTTGGTGCTTTGTCAACCAATCCACTCCGAGTATCACATCGAAGTCCTTGAAATCTAACACATACAGATCGGCTTGTAGAGATATTTCTCCAAACCGACACTCACAACCGAACACTACTCCCTCCAATGTGGTAAAATGCCCAAATGGTGAGGACACCGTAAACATCCTCCTAATCGGCGAAATCTCCACCGCTAGTGCGTTCGCTAACGAACTAGTAATAAATGATGAGGTAGCTCCAGAATCAAACAAAACTCTTGCCCAACAATTCGAAATCAAAAATGTACCTCCAATGAAGTTGGGACGCTCCTGTGCCTCCTGATGACTCAATGCAAAGACACGTCCCTCTACTAGTGCATTCTGCTGCTGCTGTGGCTGACGAGCCCCACCCCGCCCCCTTCCTCCTAAGGGAACATTGGAAGGAAGAGCCGGAGGCGGTACTCCCGGTATGCTCTATTGCTGTGCTCTCTGGTTGCCCTCCGGACATTCACTCTTTCTGTGACCCAACTTGCCACACCCAAAGCACTTAAATCCAAAATATCTGCACTCATTCTTCATGTGTCCCTCTTTCCCGCACTTGTAGCACGTCAACTTGCCCCCTTGAGGCCTTGGACCCTTGCCTCGGTCTCCTCTATGATGATGAAAATCAGTCCTCTGCTTCTTGTGGCTGCCACCACCACCACTACTCTCAGTCACTGGACGCTTCCTCTGAGCCTCATTCCGCTCACTCAACTCAAAGTCCAACGCCATCTCAAATGTATCATCATACGATACCACCCTAGTGGCCATCACCATCCTCCCAAGACTGGGTAGCAACCCATCTCGGTACCTTGCCGCCTTCTTTGCATCGGTAGGAGCAAACTCTCTCCCAAATCGATACAACTCCTCAAACTGCTTAGTGTATTGAGACACCGTCATCTCTAATGTCTGCAAAAAATCTAGAAACTGTTTGGCCTTCTCAGTCTGCAGAGGTCTCGGCACAAACTTCTGCATGAACAACTGCTCAAAAGAGGTCCAAGTCAGCTCATTCCGCCTCTGACCCATAGACATCCACCATTCATAGGCCACTCCACTCAAATAATAAAACACAAACTTCACCCTTCGCTCATCGGGTATCTCCAACGTGTCCATCCTCATGCTCAACTGATTGAACCACTCCTCCGCCCCCACACATGTTCCATCTCCAGAAAAGGTTGGAGGAGAAGTCCTCCTCAGCTGATCCACTTCATACATACCTTTTCCAGCTCTCGGTGCTGTAGCTACCTCAGTAGTAGCCTCAGGTACCACTCCCTCAGTACGAGTGCAAGTCGCACCTATCGCCTGAGCCACTGCTTGTGCTATCGTCTGTGCCTGTGTCTGCACCATACTCATCATGAAACTAGCTAGCCCCTCCATTGTCACCGGTTGCCCCCCTGTGGTAACAGGAGCAACAGGTCCTACAGGTGGTGCCTGCTGATCAGCACTCTCAGTCGGTAGTCCCTCCGGAACTATCTCCTCCTCTCTCAACTCTGGATCCACATTCGGAACCGAATTCTCAGTGCTAGGTGTGCCTCTAGTAACACGCTCCACCCCAACACTACGGCCTCTACCTCGGCCCCTACCAACTCCCCGTCGGCCTATGCCACGAGGTACCTCAGTCCCACTCTCGAACCTGGTAGTTCTACGGGTATTCATCTGCATGGCAAACAGACAATACCATTTAACGCACAACTCAACAGAGGATTTATTAGGGATAGGAAACATACCGGATTAGCAGCGGTTTTGACATGGCCTGGATTACACTACCCATTCATCTAGGACCTATCCCCGATCCTACGTATAAACAAACAAAGCTCCCTCCAATACCAAATTGTGACGCTCCCTACACTAGCCAGGCCTCAGGCCTCAATCACATGCAATCCTGAACCTAGGGGCCTCAGGCCATCCACTACCAGCATGCACAAACTGATAGTAATAATCAAATCATCAAATTCATAATATCATATAACCATATAATCAACTCAGCATACATCATGCATACACCCTCTGGTGCCAAATGGTTATAAGAATATCATGAATACACATTAGCACATCATATACAAAATACATGCTTAGAGTATCTCTCTGGCACCCACATCCTACCCAGGGCCATCCATGTCACATCCCGCTCTCACAGATCCGCTCCACTAGTACCTGTACCTGTACCAGTGTCACCTGTGGGAAGGAATGAAAGTAGAGGGTGAGCAAGAAGCTCAGTAAGGTATGAGTAACATGAGTATAAGGTCGAATTGGAAACAATAGGCTATGCAACAATATGAAATCTACCACATGCATGTATACTCAACATTCACATAGAACATCAACCCGGGCAATCTCCTCAACTGAGCAAACCTCATCGATACCATGGCTCGTTCCATATAATATCGAACGTGAGCAAGCTCACCAAATCAACTCATCAATATCATGGTCGCTAACCATGACTATTGAACAGGAGCAAGCTCCCTAAGCTCAAATGCTCTTGGATTACCCGGTTGCGTGATCCTATCACGCCCGCACGATTCCAGGCAAGGTTCCTCATAAACCATACCTCTAGTGCGTTATCCTACTTGAAGTTCACATGACTCAGTGGTACTCTCATCACCTCGTCATCCCTCCAAGTAGCTTTCAAGAATCCTAAGGAACCCCGAGTCCATACCCAGTCCCCCATGCAACTCTAATGCTTTAATGCCATGACATGCCAAAAGGATATATATATGAACAACCTACACATATATATATATATACGTAACTACCATGATGCGTGAACGAAAATCACATCGTGCCCATAGGTGATGGAACACATATTCGGGTCATGCAATCAACCAACAATAATTCATACAAGGCTCGTTTCCCCTTAGGAGCAATGAAGGCGGAAACACAACAAAACGACCAATGAGAAATTGAAACGCTCTTTTAAAACATTTGGAACGAAAGATAGAAAGAGCGGTTGGAAATCCCCTACCTCGTGTCGAGCAATTTACCACAAATTCCCAAATTTCGTTCCTAGGGTTTCGATTTGCCCAAACCTACAATGTGGCGAAACGGAACCCTCACACACATCAATATATCAACCACAACTCATATGAACATCAATTAAATCAATAAATTCGAAATCACTTACTTCCCTCTCTAGAAATTTCCTTCCAATATCCTCCAAACTCACTCCAAGTTCAACTCAACTCCAACACACAAACCAATCTACATAAACATCCAAAATCAACCTAGGATTAACATATCTAAACCATAGAAATCAACTCTAACCAAAACTAACAAGATCTACTCAAAACCCTAGAAATGGAAAAGTGAAGAAACTTACCTCCAAGACTTGAACCTTCCTTGAATCCTCTCTAAATCTCCAAACCAAGCTTTAATCTCCAAGAAATCGCCTCAAATACTCTTCTCTTTCTAGAATCGTCACTCTCTCTCTCTCTAGGATGAACCAAAATCGGCAATCTGTCTAAAATGGTTCGCTGGGCCTATTTGAAAAATGCGGGTTGCGCCTAGGCGCTATCCTGGGCGCCTAGCCGCCCTGGCCTTAAGTAAAATCCTAAAAAGCTGCTCTGGGCGGCCTCCTGGGCATGTAGGATTCACGGCTAGGCGGGGTGCGCCTAGGTGCCCCTGCGCCTATTTCGAACCTTTTACCCGCTGTCTTGAATCTTGGCATATCAGTCCGGACGCCCAAATTTTCCTTCCGGACGGATCACTGTTCACAATCCAATTTCTTCCCTGCGCTCACTGGGTTAGGCGCACACCGCCTAGGCGTGTTGCTCGAGCGCCTAGGCGCTCCAGATCCTTCTAGTGCACTTCCTTAAAATTTCTCAAAAATTTTGGGTCGGGGTTTCACATTTTGGAACTCGAAGTGTAGTCAACGATACACATTAAATTGCTATAATCTATATGATTGAGAGCATCTTTCTCAAGAACCATTAACGCTAAACCATATAGTTTTTAACCAAGGATCTCGTCAAGGCGATAAAGTGTTTAATAAAACTAGGAGTTTTATTGCTCAAAAACTAAAACTAAAGTATTGTGTTGTATTTAACAAAAATAATGGTATATTTAACCGTCCCAACAAGAAAACATATAGAAGAGGAAGTAGTGGCCCTCACCATAAAATCATGTTGGTCTAATTTAGAAAGAAGTTCAAAGATTTAAATTTTCAAAATTTCTCAAATGTCACTGCCAAGACTGTCTACTAGAAACGAAATTCTTAAAGAAGAAAATATATGGTCAACTCATTGAATGGAATTTACTAACAAATAATCCAATTACATAGTAGTCAATATTAAAATTTGTTAGAGGTATAGTATGGGCTCTGTGTCTATAGCACTGGTTAGATGAATATGTATGGGATACACTTATGAGTGTGGGTTGTGTTTATGGCAGCATGGCTGGATGAATGTGCGTATGGGTAAACCCAGCCCTGAGGGCGGGCAAGCCCAGGAGACAGCCCCTTGGGAGCCCAAATTTTTTTTTTTTTAAATTTCATAGTTACAGAGATGAGACGAGAGAGAGAACACTGATGGAAGTGTCATGGAACACACACAAGAGAGCTAGGTCGTGTGAGGCTGTGAGCCACAAAATCAAAATCGTCTAGTCATAAGCCCTCTGGACACAGCTGACAACTTCTGCTCCTCGTTGTCGTGCCCTGTCAGCTACTGGTTGCTACCTAAACATCAGGTTAGTAATAGACAATAGACTAATAGTTTAGTACTCTCTCAAGCCTCAACTCTGATGTCCTAGACTCCAGTCTAACTATTGTGATTTCTAGTCAATTAATCCTATGATTTTTGTGAATCCCTCATCTAATTATTGGCCGGCTACTCCAAGACTTCAATCAATGGCAACTCAGAGTCTCAGACTAATCAAGTTACAAGTATTCAATCTTACTCACTGTCCCAATTTTGTTTTATCCTTTAACGTTTGTATTTAGCACTCTTTCACAAATCACAGTTTCATTAATTAGAAATTTAGAATATTTGTAATTGAATTGGTTTCAACTTTGAATGTTTGATTCAGGAATTGGAGATTTGAAATGTATTTGCTAAGAAACATCAATCGGATAGTCAGAAAATAAATAAAAGGAAAAAGGTATAACAATTGATTCTATCACAAAGAGGAGCACTTGATAAGTTTTTCAAAGGTAATTCTTCAAATGAAGAGTTAGTTGATGATGATGTAGTCAGTGAATTGGAAAACATAGTTAATGAAAATGTATGTGATGTGTTTGAAAATGAAAATGAAATAGAAACTGACACTCCTATGTTTGAGAATGAAACTATGAATTTGTATGATCCAAGGACTTGGGGAGAAATTGATAACAAAACAAGGGATCTTTTGGTAGAAAAGAGTCCTATATTTGAGAAGATATTTTTCTGAATCCCATTACACTAGACAATAAAATTGGCAAATGGAGAGCATCAAGATAGAAAATGGTTAGTGTTGTGGAAAGAGGTGAACAAAGTGTATTGTTTTTGTTGTAAGTTGTTTAAATCAGTACACAACAAAAGTTTGCTAGTAACGGAGAGGTTTTATGTCTGGAAACATTTAGCTGAGAGACTTGAAGAACAAAAAAGTAGTTTTGAACACTTAAATAACATGTGGACTTGGCTTGATTTGCAAAATAGGTTGAGGAGGAACGAAACAATTGATAAAGAGTTACAAGGGCAACTTAAGAAAGAGAAAGAATATTGGAAACAGATTTTAGTAAGAATTTTTTCTGTTGTTAAGTGTCTTGCTACTCGTGGTTTGGCTTTCAATGGAGAAAATGATAAAATTTACCAAGATAGTAATGCTAATTTTTTAGGCTTGCTTGAATTGATTGCTGAATTTGATTTTGTTATGCAAGAGGATTTTAGAAACTGAACTAAAACATGACCAGAAATCAGATATTAATGCATATGACTTGTTTAATGAATTGCAAGTGTTGATCTTTTACTTACCTGCAGGAACAGAGACAATCATTCAAGTTCTTGAGTTTGTGGAATCTTTGGGTTGTTTACCAAATGTTTCCATAGCTTATAGAATTTTATTAGCTGTTGCATCAGCAGAGAGGAACTTTTCTAAGTTGAAATTGTTGAAAAACTATTTGTGGTCAACTATGTCACAAGAAAGGATGAATGAACTGGTCATATTATACATCGAAAAACATGTATTGGAGAAGTGTGACTTCGAAGCTGTTATTCATTAGGGATGGAAATTTGTGCCCAACCCGTTTGACTCGATCCGCGCAGATATTATCCTATTCAAACAGGTAATGGGGCGGACACGGATCAAAGTTTGTTTACTCGACCACGGATGGGGGTAGTGAAGGATCTTTGCTCTGCCCCGATCTGATCCGCTCCGTGACCCTATCCATATATATACAAATTAATACATATATTAATATTTATATATTTATGTATATTAGGGGATGTAAGATATTTATACATATATTAATATAAGTATATAACACATATATTTTACTTATGTAGTTAATATTTGTATTAAGATCATAAGTTCATGACTAATGACTCATGAAATATAAGATGTTTATACTTTATATTGAATTTATTGTTTTAAAGGTTTAAAAAGTTAAGAATTTAAGATGTTATTAATCATGAGATGTTTATACTTTATGACTTTATGTTGCATGTTTTGATGAAGACTTAAGATGTTATTATTTATTAAAGATTTAAAAGGTTTAGGGTTGTGATTCTCTTAGTTTATGATTTATGGATTATATTTTAAGGTTTGAATTTTGACTTTAGGGTTAGGAAACACAGTTAAACTTTAGTGAATTTCTTAAGTTATGGTCAATTATGTCAATAATATTTGGAAAGGATTAGGGCAATAGAATAAACAATTAGGCAAAAGGGTAATCGGGTCGGGGAGGGGTAGATCGGGGCGGACACGGATCTGGAAAATCTACCCCGCAGGTCGGGGCGAGGCAGATCGGGTCATTGGGTTTAATGTTCGGGCTAG
This sequence comes from Euonymus europaeus, assembly GCA_963580455.1. Taxonomy (NCBI): domain Eukaryota; kingdom Viridiplantae; phylum Streptophyta; class Magnoliopsida; order Celastrales; family Celastraceae; genus Euonymus; species Euonymus europaeus. Next base: position 13,998,086 of record OY756965.1, read on the forward strand.
TACCGGGGCACCCCTGATTCGTGCCCAATCCGCCTTGTTGTCATCCCTATTATTGATGATTTTGATTCTCAAAATGCAGTGCGGCCTAAAATATTTATGTGATTTCATATAATTATATTTTTTAAATCAATTATTGTAATGACTTGTTTTAATTTTAATGTAATGAAATTCAAGCAGTGATAATCAAGCCTCCCACAATTGGGTTCCAGCTATCAAAAATTTCTTGTTGTTTTATTTGATGAATTATTGTTTGTGCTTGATTAGTGGAGGTTAAAAATCATTAAGATTGCTTGCTTAAATTTTAATTATTGATTTATAATTTCACATTAGGTGCCCAAAAATAAATTCGAGACGTTGTCCCAAACCCCGCCTTAAGGGGCATACCATTAATTTGTCGGCCAAGACCCTAAATATGGCAGGGCTAGCCCTGCGTATGGGAGACGTTTATATAGTATGGGCTGTGTTTATGCATGAAGTATGTGTTGTATGTAACCCTTCTGTATGAAGCAAGGAAACCAACTCTCTTCCCCCAAGAAGAAGAGACTCAAAATAATAAATTATTTACATGTTTCTTTCTCCTCGTCATCTCTAAAACACAACAGTTAATATGTTATCAGAGGTGGTAGTTATCCATAGAGAGTTCAAGTAGAAGCCCCTCAACAACCAGAAAAATTTTCTTTCTTCTCTTCGATTTTGTGCACAAAAGAAAGAATTGTCAATTGATCAACATCAATCTAGAGGTCTGACAAAAGATCCAAGAGTGCCATCGGAATCGGGAGGAAAGGCGACTCACCTGGGGGTTAAAGGTGCCTGCAGTGGAGATTGCATGCAATTGTACTTGCAATTAATCAAAACCGCTCAATCTTTTTTTTAATACACTGTGGATCCCACACGATATGACTGATCTAATGGTTATCTTATAAAGTTAAAGAATTTGAGTACTTTTACAGAGATCAATATGAGAAAGGTAGAAGAAGGAGATGTGAAGAAGGGGATGAGAAGAAGAGAATTTGGCAGTAGAAGCAATATTTACTTCATTCCAAATTAAGAAACCAGATACAAAACAGAGTTATATATATACAGAAGCTCACAACGGTCATAATGTCAGTGACCATTGTGCCTCAGCCTCAGACGGCACATCTTAGATAACACGAAGTCCCAGCAACAATAAAGAAGACGAACTGACTAAAACCTAGAAAAGATGGGCCTAAACGTAATGGGCTGAGATATGGCCCAACTACCCATCTTAATTCTTTTCATCAATAAGCATCAGACTTTGTTCTTCATTGTAAGCGGCATCATCAGGTTTAACACCACCCCTCAAGCTTAACATGGCAGACTTGTTCATCATGTTAAGCTTGGAAAGCAGAAGCTTAAGGGAGAGAATTGATATTCGTTTAGTCAGGACATCAGTCGGTTGCTCTCCATATCGAAGATAAAAGAGTTTGATAAGACCTTGATCCACCTTTTCCCGAGTGAAGTGACAATCAATATCGATATATTTCGTGCGCTCGTGGAAAACTGGGTTAGTGGCAATGTGGATGGCAGCTTGGCTATCACAGTGAATGTCAGTAGAACAATGCATATATTGAGCTAGAGTATTCACAGAAAATGTTAAATTAGGTCTTGTTATTGTTAAATACATCAACTTGCCTATCAACCGTCTATATTCCAAAGGGTTTGGCAATTTAATTCCAATATTTGATGATAATTTCAGATTGACATCCATCGGAGTTTTAACTGGTTTACAGTCAATATATTGTGTTTCTTTTAGTAAGTCAATAGTATATTTAGTTTGATCAATGAAGTACCCTTTACTGGATTTATGTACTTCTATCCCAAGAAAGTATTTTAATTCTCCTAAATCCTTAATCTTAAAACAAGTACTGAGATATATTTTTACATCATCAATGAGTTTATAATCATTACCTTCTATAGCCATATCATCAACATAAAGTAAAAGTAAAACAATTTTATCATGTCTTCTATAATAGAAAAGAGAGCAATCAGATTTAGCTTGCAAGAAACCATAATCCAGTAATACTTTGGTACATTTAGCATTCCACTGTCATGAAGCTTGTTTCAATCCATAAATAGATTTATTTAATTTACATACATAACCTTCTTTCACTGGAAGTCCAGGTGGTGGTTTCATAAATACTACTTCATTTAGTTCACCATTCAAAAAGGCATTATTTACATCTAAATGTTCTACTCTCCATTGATACATACTAGCAAGTGCAAGAAACAATCTCACAGTAGTTATTTTGACAACATGAGCAAATGTTTCTGTATAGTCATAACCCTCACTTTGATTGTAACCTAAGGGTACTAGCCTGGCCTTGTATTTATCTATAGTACCATCTGGGTGAAACTTAGTCTTATATACCCATTTGCAGCCTATTGGCTTCCTGTTCTTAGGTAAAGGTACTAAAGTCCAAGTTTTATTGTCAATCAGTGCCTGCATTTTGTTTTCCATTGCTTTAGTCCATCTATGATCCCCCAAGGCAGCTTTGTAATTTTTTGGTTCAACATGATTAGATAAATTACAAATGAATGCAGTATGTGTTTCACAAAAGTTAAGTTTATTAGAGATGCAGTTCATGTATTTGTCTTTAACTGTTAATGTGTTTATGTTACAATCATAATCCTTTAAATAACTAGAACTCTTCCTTGTTCTTTTATTTATGGCTGTAATTTTCTCATCTGAAATGGTATTACTTGTATCAGTTGTGTCAATTTTCTGTGTCTCATTCTTTTCAGTTTCCACTTCAGAATTTTGACCTAAGACAATATCATTTTTAACTTTCTCATTCTTATTTTTAAAAGGAAATGTTGATTCTCTAAATTTAACATCTCTAGACACAAAAATTTCTTGAGTCTTCAAGTCATACACTTTGTAACCCTTAACACCTAATTGATAACCCAGAAAAATTCCTTCTCTAGCTCTCTGATCAAACTTAGATCCATTAGGTCTATTATCTTTACCTATGCCGTAGCAACCAAAAGTCTTGAGAATTCTATAATCAACTTTTTGTCCATATAAAACTTCAAATGGTGTTTTCCCTATCAAGACCTTTGTTGGCATTCTATTAATGAGAAAAACTGCAGTTTGCACACAATGTGACCACAAATTTTCTGGTATACCAGCATCTATTCTCATAGTCTTTGCTACATTAAGGATGTGTTGGTACTTCCTTTCCACGACCCCATTTTGTTGGGGAGTATAATTACAGGTCTTATGGTGTATGATACCTTCCTGCATATAAAACTCTACCATTCCAAATTCTAAACCATTATCAGTTCTTATAGTTTTAACTTTTCTTTCAAACTGAGTTTTCACATATTTGATAAAGGCTTGTATATATTTCCTAGCTTCCCCTTTATTGTTCATCAAATATACCCATGTGTTTCTAGAATAATCATCCACTATGGTCAAAAAATATTTAAAACCTTCAATAGATGCTACTGAATGTGGTCCCCAAATGTCCATATGAACTAATTCAAAAGGTTCCATTGATTTTGTAAGGCTTACATCAAACTTACTTCTTTTCATTTTGCCTAATAAACATACATCACATGCATCAACTTCTTCTTGAAATTCCTTTCCTAACATTCTAGTTACAGATAATGATGGATGCCTTAATCTTTTATGCCATATTAGGGAACAGACACTACTCTGATCTCTCACTTCAATTCTTGCATCTGCACCATCCAGTAGATATAAACCTTTACTCAAAATTCCCATTCCAATCTTCCTGTGACTGGACAAATCCTGCAAATAACAATCTCTATCTGTAAAACAAATACTATATTTTTTATTTTGAGTTATTCTCCCCACAGAAATTAGGTTCACAGAGAAAGATGGAACAAATAAAACTTTGTCTAGCATGATGCAGTTCCTTAATCTTACTGTCCCAACATGTGTAACTACATGCTTATTACCATTTGGCAGAATTACATGAGAATTTAAAACAGGATAGCAGTTATGAAATAATTAGATGTTGCATATAACATGATCAGAAGCACCACTATCAACAATCCAAGTATTAATCAATTTTAGATTAGTGTTACCTCCAGTTGTTGCAGTAGCAGCAGTCCCTACATGTGATTCACCAGTGTTTGAATTCAGCATTGCAAGCAACATTTTGCACTGATCACTTGAAAGCTCAACTTTGCCATTTTGTTGATTGATTGCACACTGCTGCTTGTGTTCGCCACTGTATGATTTACTGACTGGTTTTTACCTTCATTCCAGTTTCATTGACCTGTTCTTTGCCTTTTCCCATTGTCATTTGGGAACCCATGTATTTTGTAACAAGTCTCCACAGTATGATTGTCTCTGTTACAGTGAGTGCAAAATAAATTGCCCTTCCTTTTCTGCCAATTTTTGTTATACCTGGTTCCCTTGTCTTGATTTCTTTATTGAAACCTGCCTTGGTCACCATTTCCAGTATTAGAAGACTGTCTTTTCTGTACGTTCATTGCCATTGTGTTTTGAGTGACCTGGCTTTCATTGTATAATTGTTCCATATTTTGTTTGGTCCCTTCCTCAGTTGCCATGTCAAGAGCTCGTTCAACATTAGGTAGCTTCTCCTTCATCTAGATTTGCATCCTCAAGTTTTTATAGTTGTCATTGAGCCCTGAAACAAACTGCATTGTTTTTTCTTCTTCCTCCTACTCAAGAACATCCTTCATTAAGTCACATGAGCAACCTCCGCAGCTACATTTTGGTCGCCGTTTATACCTGGCATATTCATCCCATAACGCTTTAAGTTTGTTTTAGTAGTCTATCACTGACTGGTCATCTTGCTTTATGTTGATTATTTCCCTGCTCAGCTGCTGTATCCTTGTTGAGTTCCTTTTGGAGTACCTTTTCTCCAAATTTGTCCAGATTTCATGTGCTGTGATGCAACCCTGCAAAGATGTCATGATTTTCTTCCACACAACTGGTGATCCAGCTTTTCACCAAAAAATTATTTGTTTTCCACAACTGAAGTCGTTGATTAGAGGCGGATGGTGCCTTTATTGTACCATCTGCAAATCCCATTTTGTTTCTTGACTCAAGTGCATCTCTCATGCACATACTCCAGAAGCTATAATTTGCTCCAGTGAGCTTTACAGAGATCAAACTAGTGATTGAGAAATCAGACTGCTGGAGATTATAGGGATTAAGGAAATTGAGAGTAGTTGGACTAGGAAGTAACCCACTCCCACCCAAGGCTGGTGTGGTGTTTTGAACATTCTCAGTGGAATTCATTCTGAAACGTTTGCGCTTGTATACTAGACCGAAGTGCTCCGATACCATATAAAGTTAAAGAATTTGAGTACTTTTACAGAGATCAAGATGAGAAAGGTAAAAGAAGGAGATGTGAAGAAGGGGATGAGAAGAAGAGAAATTTGGCAGTAGAAGCAATATTTACTTCATTCCAAATTAAGAAACCAGATACAAAACAGAGTTATATATATACAGAAGCTCACAACAGTCATAATGTCAGTGACCATTGTGCCTCAGCCTCAGGCGGCACATCTTAGATAACACGAAGTCCCAGCAACAATAAAGAAGACGAACTGACTAAAACCTAGAAAAGATGGACCTAAACATAATGGGCTGAGATATGGCCCAACTACCCATCTTAATTCTTTTCATCAATAAGCATCAGACTTTGTTCTTCATTGTAAGCGGCATCATCAGGTTTAACATATCTCTCTCCACTGCTTGCAGTTTACATTGCAGGGGTACCCTCATCCGCTCACTTGGTGGTTGCTAGATAGTCGCTAACCATCGCATGCACCGCCACTTGTCGACACGTGAAGCTCATGCGTGCCCCCATAATGCTTCCAGTGATGTGATACTGGTCTTCGATGCTTTCAGAGCTCTTGTGACCCCTTCTTCTGTCACAATTATTCACTCTAGAGAAATGTGTGAAAGGGAGGGTCTAGTTGTTGTTTTCCCAAAGTTTATGAAATTCAACTTTGCCCTCTCCAAATTTCATAAATTCAACTTTGACCCCTCTAGTTTTTCTAAATAATATTTTTCTCCCCTAAATATTTGTGTTCGTTCACTTACCCTCAATATCAGTTTGTGTCTCTCGTGTCAGTACTTTCATTACCATATATGATGCATGGATCGATGTCTTTGAAAGTTGCTGTCTTTTTTCCTTCACTTGGTTCCATGTGTTTTCCTCTAAAATAGAAGTGGATTTGAATTGCTACTTTTGATATTACTGTGATGGAGGATACTAAGGTTGCAACTGTAGCAAGAAGAAGTAATTTAGAGGCTTCCCATATCAAAATAGAGGTCCCCTCCTTCAGCAGTCGTAATTTCTCTCACTGGTCTACTGCAGTTGATATATGGTTCATGGGCACGGTTAGAGGACCACTTGACTGAAGATTCTTGTTTTTTTGGGGAATGAGAATAGACATGGCTATGTGTCGATGCTCAACTTGTGAGGTTATTATGGCATTCTATTGACTTAGAATTACTACGGGACCTATTTCAAGTTTGTCGTTCTAGCAAATCCAATTGGTCTAGCTTAATGCATATTTATCTTGATGACAGAGGATTGAAGGGATTCTTTGGTCAATTTAGATGCTTGATGGAAGAATTTAACGAGATCTTACTCTTCCTATATTTAGCAGAGTTTTTTGATTTTTTTAGCGTATCCTCCCCTTTTAATTATACTAGGTGCAAGCCCGTGCTTTACTTGTCTCATGTTTTATCTCAAAATGTTTGTATTATTCATTTATTCTCATTTTTAAAACAACTATGTGTCAGTAATGGTTTTATTATAGTTTTAAAGCTTGAGTAGGATTGTGATTAGTTATTCTTTTGGCGAGCTTGTTATTTATAGTTTTATAGTATTTCATCGGCTCTATGGAACATCTTTGTTAAAGCCTATGTTTTTCTATTTGGTATTGTCATCTTTAACTTACTAGATCAATACATATATTCAACTCATGTATCACGTCTATCTTAAATCCTACTTGACTTCCTATGAAGTATTTATAAAAATTATATATATTGTAGAATGTTAGAATTTAATGACTCACTCTTAGGAACGGTTGAAACTAGCCTATGTAGTGGTCCAATCTATTTTGATTGTTATCCAAATTTTACAGTTTCATTTAGTGATCAAAATCTCGTAAATACACTCACTTTAAACATCAAAACCCACAATTACAAAATGGCTTGCTTCTGGATCTCTTCCAATTGTCTTAATCTATAGGATTCGTTATAAGACTATGTCTTATGCCTTTGGTTCCAAAGCTTTACGCAAATCTCCAAAGGGAGAAACGTTACGCAAATCTCCAAAGGGAGAAACGTTATTAATTCAAACATACATTGCTAAATCTAATACGATAATTCCTAGAACCATTAAGTGAAATGAAATTACTTTACAAAAAACTTGCGAGTTACAAAAGGCTGTATCTTCTAAGAAAATAGAAAATACGAATATAGAGTATATTAGTCTAGCCATTGACGGGAAAGTAGAGATTACTTTTACTTTTCGTCGTCATTCAGTTGATTTACAAAATCTTAATCTTGGTTCATCTTTTAAATTAGATCTACGAATTCCACCTATAAATTCTTTCTCTACTACACCAAGTACTTCTAAAAACTTTTTACTATGTTGAGCAACCACTTCTATGAGGGGTTAAACAAGGTCAATAGGATGAAGGTTGACTCGGCATGCAATGGGGTATTGATGAGGAAAAGTAGTGAAGAGGCTATGGAATTGTTTGAGGAATTGAGTGAAGATTCTCAACAATTTTCCACTAGGAGTAAAAGTTCATCTAAAAGGCAAGGAGTGTATGAGGTGAGTTCTGACACAATTGTGCAAGCTGAGATTGGAAACTTGACCCGAAAGATTGATCTCCTTGTTGACACTATGAGAGGGATGAACATAAAAACTCCACCAACTACACCACCACCAGCCATGCTCAGCGCAATATGTTCACATCAAGATCATGCTACTGAGGCATGCCCATTGACAGCTATGACAGAGTGAGAGGAAGCTAATGAAATGGGTCAAACAAATTTCAATCAAAGGAACCAACAATATCCTTGGCGTAGCCATCCAAATTTCTCCTTAAAAAATGATCAACCCGTTAATAGTGCACCAGTTCTAGCAGCCCAACCAATCATCAAAAGTGACTTGGAGATTTCTATGATGCAGTTCATGCAACAAACAACTCAAGCCATCTAAAAATTGGAGACACAAATGGGACAAATGACTAAGGAGTTGAGTGAAAAGAAGAAGGGAGAGCTTCCAGCATAGCCCATTAACAACCCAACTAGAATGGAGCATTTGAAGGCCATTAAAACATTTAGATATGGAAAAGAAGTAGACAACAAGGTTGAAGGGCCGAAACATGTTGAAAAATAATGTAGTCCAACTGCCGACAGGGTGCAAAAATGTCGCAGCTGTGCACCATAAATTGCAAAAGATTGGGGAAGAGATCCATCACCTTTCCTGCAAAAGTTTGCTAAAAAGAAAATTGATTCTAAAGCTCTTGATGTTTTTGAGAATTTGCATAAGATAGAAATTAATATTCCACTTCTTGATGCTATAAAACAAAGTCCTTCTTAAGCCAAATTTTTAAAAGAATGTTGCACTAACAAGAGAAAGTATCTTTGAATGAAGAGGTAAGTGTTGTTTTGCTACATAAGTTTCCACCTAAGCTTAAGGATCTTGGTAGTTTCACTATACCTTGCAAGGTGGGGAACCAATTTTTTTAAAAGGCATTGTTAGATCTTGGGGCGAGTATAAATTTGCTTCCTTTTTGTGTTTATGAGAAACTTGGTTTATGAGAGCTTCAACCCACATCTATCACTTTACAATTGGCTAACCGTAGTGTTAATAGGCCTAGAGGAATTTTAGAAGATGTTTTGGTGATTGTAAATGGTCTAATCTTGCCAGCTGATTTTGTTGTTTTGGATAAGGAGAATGACCTATGGTCTTCATCTTTACGTATCATTATTGGCCATCGTTTAATGGTTACTGCTGATATGCATATTTATGTGAAAAAAGGAACTATAATCATGAAAGTGATTGACCAAGAACTAGAATTCTGTGTATTTGATCTCATGATGATCATAGAATTGTTTTAATGAAGATACTATACATGATCTTGAAAGTGAGGATTTTCAGGTATCAAGCGAAGACCCCTTAGAACTAGTGGTGACATGAGGCTTAGGTGATCAAGCAGTATTTGCAGGCCCCATGGAGCATGGTAGCCAAATTGAGGGTGTTGTGCAGGGACTCCAGCTTGACTATCCCTATGTTGGTAAGGGTACTCCTTCTTTTAAACAACTAACGCCTATTAATTCGTCTCTTGTTCTTTCTACAGTTAAAGCACCAGAATTAGAGATGAAGTTGCTACCCAATCACTTGAAATATGCTTATTCAGAAGTGGATGCTAAGCCATCTAGAGAGGCACAAAGGTGGCTGAGCCCATACAAGAAAGAAGTTGGAGAAAAGCTTCATATGCATCTGCATGAATTAGAGGAATTTTTTCATGAAGCCTATGAGAACGCAAAGTTATCTATGGAGCGCTCAAAGAAATACCATGACAGAAAATTTTTGAGGAAATATTTTTATGAGCGCCAAAAGCATTGGAGACTATTCCCAAACAAGCTGAAATCAAGATGGCATGGACCTTGCTTAGTGAAGAAAGTGTATCCTTACGGAGCACTTGAGCTGCAGCACCTCACTTCCAATCAGACTTTTAACATTAATGGGTATCGTGTGGAGCTTTATTGGGATTTAGTCCCTATCACCATGGAGGACATCCAATTCGATCCACCTTAATTCTAGCCACAATGTGGTTATGTCCGGTTGAAGACACTAAATTTAGCACTTCATAAGAGGTAACGCATGTGAAGGAGCATCCTATTCGACATTTTCAACTAGCTACGTCTCCTTTTCGTTTTCTTTCATTACAATTTAATTTTTGTCATCGCAAATTTAATTTTTTTTCCTTTCTTCTTTAGCAGTGAAGACAATGTCAATTTCAAGTTTGGGGGAGAGGGAATTTACTTTTGCCAAAAATTTTAAAGGGTTGGGGAATTGGCATACTTGTGCGTGATTGTTACGAAGTGCTTTAGCAACTAACAATGTGATTCTTTGCATGATAATTTTCTATGAAAGTCTGCTTTGTATACACATTATTCATGCATTGTTTAGCCATGTGAGAAGCCTTCAGAAAAGTGTGCGTATTGAATTTCATGATTATATATAGTTAGAATTTGTATTAAACCATCTAAAGTTAAGTGTCGTGTTTTTATTCTGTGAAAGTGATGAAGGCATTCTTTGTTCAATTGGCCTACCTTGGATGATTTTTGTGAACCCCTTCTTCTAAATTAAAACCTTGTCTCTTTTTATATGCCTTTCTGTCCTTGTGATGTGTTATGCATGATCAATGAGTCATAAATTTAGAATTCCATCATGAGAGTTTGTTTTGAGATGTTCAGAGGATAATTTGAGAAGTTAAGAAGGTTTTTTAGGGTGAATTTTAAGGACTGAAAGCTAAAGTGGGCAAACATATCTAAAAAAGGTTTTCTGGGTGATGTGCGACCTATGACTCACACAAAAAGTGGTGATTTATTTACGAAGTGGAAGTATCAAATGGTTGTGACCAATAAGTGAGCTACGTGCGACCTCAGTGTGAGCAAAATGCAGTCGCGAAATTCGGGTACTGTCAAATTTGGAGAATTAAATCACTTCTCAAAAAAAATGAATTACAGAATTTTAAAAACTGATAGTTTCGCCAATTTAAATTAACATTTTAATATGTTTTAAAGAATTAATTGATTCAAGAAATAGTAAACAGTGAAAACTCCATTTATGCAATGATAAATATTTTATAACATGTTAATACCATGTTTGAAAAATAATTTAAGTAAAGCTATTTATTTTTTAACGAGGTATCAAGGTGTATATTTTTTAAAAATTAATTAAATCACTTCTCAAAAAACAATATTGAATTACGAAATTTTAAAAAGTGGCAATTTCTTTAATTTAAATTAACATTTTAATATGTTTAAAAAAAATTATTTGAGTCAAGAAATTTTCAATAAATGAAATCACTTGTAAAATGGCCAGATCTTGTTGGAATTCAAATCAAACACTGTTTGTAATCCGTTAGGTCCTTATTGGTAATTTATATCACCGCATAAACACATAATCAAAAGCAGTGTTCTGAGAACGAGACCGAACCTGCCGGTTGGAACGGGAACCAGTGCCCTGATCGGTCGGTTGGACCTATCAAACCGGATGATACGGTATAACACCCCGTCCCACGGAACCCTAATCTTGGGGTTCATAGACCAAAACACTACCTAAATTATATACATATATCCTGAAATCACTAGGCTAACACAAGAGGGGGGGTGAATTGTGTTTTAAAAAACTAAGTATAAACCCCAAGTACAAAACCACAACCTAAAAACTCATAAATGATTGAGGCAATGTCAAGAATGCAAATCTGCGCACTAATTGTGTAAATGCAATTTGACCTAGCAATTCAACTCGGAATGTAACGAAATTTGATATGCAATATTACAACACCTCAATGAACACTATATCAAAAATTCAGCTCAAAATTCAAAGTCTAGCTATATGAACAATTCACGGACAGATTCGTATTCTAGAAAATTAACAATCAAAAGTATACCTAGAATTCAATAATCACAAGTTGTTGAACCACAAGCAATATCCCAACAAGCAATGGCAGCAAGCAACACCCTAATATCAACTTTTAAGGCACACAAATCACCAATAACACCAATAGAATGATAATCAAAAACAAGTCACTACAAGGCAACAAGTTTAACACACAAACAAGCAAGGAAATCAAAATAGTGTGCACAAGGATATATAGTGGATTGGTGCTCAAACCTACATCCACTACCTAAGCCCTCAAGCTTAGGATTTCCCAATCGACTAAAGGATATATGTGGTTTTCCAAGTTCACCACAAACTTAGGGTTTCCAAGAACACCCCAAACTTGTACACCAACAAGGTTTGAAGCTAACCTTAAACTTTCACACACCTCTCAAAGGTAATGCCCTCAAAAGGGACTTTTACAAGTATTTGGATTTTGGTTCTCTCAAGATTAGCTCTAGGCTATATATGGTTGGAGAACACTCAAATTCACAAGATGTTGCTCAAATGGGTTTGGATTCAAATGTGTAGCAAACACTCTTGTAATCTCACACAAAGCTCACACTAGATCAAGAATAGATTTAGGTGAAGCTTTGTTGAAGAACTCTCAAGAACACACCAAGAGTACCCACGGGTAGAATGATTTTGGGGTGGTTCAAGGATTTTTTTGGATCTCTCTTTCAAATAGGAAGATGATGGCTTGAATGTAATCAAAGTGGTAGCAAGAGATCGCAAGAAAGAAGCTTGAATCAAGAAGATGAAGTTGAGAGCAAGTAAGCTTGAACACTTAGTAAAATTTGCAAATGCTTCTTCACCCTTGAAAGAATGGCCGACCCTTCTCTCTTCAAAACAAACAAAAGCCAACTCAGCCATTGGATCAATACATCTTCAAATCTTAGCCCTTGAAGCTACTTTAAATCTGGACCTTTCTTTAATTCAAATGAAATTGATCTCAGCCATTGACGATCAAGCCATTGGACATATTTCTCCAAGAAAGTCACTTTGAGTTGCACCTTGTTTGGATCAATCAAATGAGTCTTCTTCATGAAGCAACTCTCTCTCAAGGAATGCCAAACAAGTCCATCTTAAATTCTGGAAAATGTTATAACTTTATGTCATCTTGTCTCTCCCTTGTCTCTTCCTTGTCTCCATAGTGCAAGTGTTAGGCACACTACCAACCAAGTATTTCAAACTTGTATTCCCTCTACTTTGTTGACTCCAAAACAAATAATAAAGCTTCTAGAAGTTCTTGAGTTAATTCTCCAGCAATAATAACACAAGGCACACGGCTGGAACCATTTCTTGCACAAAAAGTGTCAAACTTGAACCAAATAGGGTTGACCATGTCCAAACTTGTCTAAATGAGCTTCAAATCATGATGCAAAAATTTTCTCAATAGAATCAGCTTCATGATACTTCAAATAGGCTCATGATGATCAGTTGATTAAGCCTACAAAAAGAATAGATGACAAAACATCCCATTTTTGCTTGTAAGCTCAAAGAGCTTCAATGCTAGCACTTAGGTTAATCAACATGTTATAAGCTTAATAAAATTCAAGTAAGCATATGATAAATCATTTCATATATAACTGAATGTGCATACAAAATTTCACTTATAACTGAGGTCATTTGGTCATTCAATTTGATCATGCAAATCTCAACTAGCCCAGTTTAATGACTGCACATGTGAATTTATTTCAACAGACTAATTGAACCTGATAAACTTAAAATTGACCTGACACTATTTGACAATGAAAAATTCCAGAGTGTCTTAAATAATTTTAAGAACAAGAATCAAGTCAATCAGATTTTAGCATGACTGTTCAACCAACGTGTGCGCAGTGTGATGTTGTGACAGATTTTAGCATCGAAAAATAAGTCAGTCCAGATTCATCCAATTTATATCATACATGATCAAACATGATTCCAAAGATATATAATGAAGCTTAAATCAGTAGATATAATTCATTTCATGATTTATCCAAATTCATCCAAAGTTAAGCACAATCAAATAGTCCAATATGTATTTTTGCATCAAAACACAAATGTAGGACCTATGGTCCAACATATCCCTCGTCACAACCGAATCCTATATATATATATATATCGGAAGAGAAACCCAATTACTGTTAGAATAAAACAAAATAAGCACCATGTACCTCTAATTAAATAAACTCACTAAATAACTCAATTATTAATCACTCTATTTGCAATGAACATTGAACAATCAAGATTCCACAATTGTAATTTAAGCAATGACGTACAATACATACTTCTTGATCTCATTTTGCAAAACTTTCACTTTTTCACGATAATTTGAAATACTAGTAATAATTGTAGAACTTAAATATAATTATTAATCTTATCATGAACTAACAAAACCTAACTCCAGCACATGAGCATCTTTTTCATGGATCTGCGGTCATGCCATCAACAGCTAGGTCAGCTTAATCATCAAGGATTTATTACCTGTATCACGGAACATAGTGAGCTAAAGCCCAGCAAGTAATACCTATGCATGAATGCACGTGAACATCGCCTTTATCAAACAGTCAGCCATTTAAATCATATTTTCAGTACTTGGGCCCTTTAACCTAGGTAAACTGCTATAGAGCAACCAGTCGAGATTTCTATCTAATGTCATACCATAGAGCATATTTCAATCAATATCCATATCCTTTATTCTTTTTCTTTTGGGAAATATGCCCAGACCCCCTCAAACTATGGTGTATGTGCAAATACCCCCCTGAACTAACGTAAATGGCAAATAGACCCCCAATATTGAGTTGACCGTTAAAGAAAACGGTCAACTCTACTAAACCTGATTAAAAACATAAATAACTGCCAATACATTGGGGGGCTATTCACACAAAACAGAAACTATAGGGGGCTATTTGCACAAAACATAAAATGACCAAATTCAGAACAACAATAATTCTGTCCAGAAACATACTGTCACAGTCTTGAAAATCAAAACATAAGAACAATCTCATGTCCAAAAACAAACAGTAACATACATAGCAATGAAGCTATCAAATCCTACCCAACTATCAAGACAAAAGGATGATGTTGTCTTCAAAATCAGTTTGATCTTCAGTTCAGTCTCGTTTAGAAGGTCTGACAATAGGGATCTTAGGGCGAAGAGGTCCTTTTCTGGGGTTTTTTTTTGAGAGATTTTAATTGGAGATTTTGTTCTTGACCTTGGTGGAACAAAAAGCTTCAAACCTGAAGCACCAGTTGCTACTGCTTCTGCTACTGCTCTGACAGTAGGGGCTAGAGCTTGCATTTCTGGAGGGGTGCTTGACTGGCCAACTTGTGACAAATTATCATGGGAAGCTTGTGACAAATTATCCTGCATTCATCATGGCAAGAAAAATAATTTCAGGTATAATAGTTTGGAAGAGTTGACCTTTTTCTTTAACGGTCAACTCAATATTGGGGGTCTGTTTGCCATTTACGTTAGTTCAGGGGGGTATTTGCACATACACCATAGTTTGGGGAGTTTGAGCATATTTCGCTTGTTTTAATTTGTAATTACTCATAAAATAATAATTATTTTAATGTTAATCATTTTATCTGTCTTAATATTACAATTAACGTTAAATTAACGTTAGTTTGGGAGAGTTGACCGTTTTCTTTAATGGTCAACTCAATATTGGGGGTCTGTTTGGCATTTACGTTAGTTCAGGGGGTATTTGCACATACACCATAGTTTAGGTGGGTCTGGGCATATTTCCCTTTTCTTTTTATTTAACAGTTCCCATAAACCTTTCTCTTTCCAGTACACCCTCTCTATAGCAGTAATACCTAGTTAAAAAAACATTTACATTAATGTGCATGCCATGCCTCATGCGGAGCAAACCATAAACATTACCTCAATAAATCATCACATGTTAGATTATAATTTACGTATATCTAAATCATCACAAATTACATCTCATGAAAACATTCAATCAGTACAATCATTATCATATACACTCCAATAGACATCACAATCAATACAAATAATAGCACATAAAATTCACTGTCACAAAGTTTTGTAATACAGTTGAATGCTACTTACCTTAGCATGTCTCAGTGAATCCCATTAATTCAACTAAACAAGTTTGTTCCCTGAAATCCATAATGTATTAATATTTATTTAAATAAATTCATCTTAATTTGCATACGGGTCAAACACTCAACCTAGTCAATTATGACCTAAAACATCCAACCGGGTTGAGTCAACCCCGTGGGATTTTCTTCCCACATAAGCGGGTCAACAGACCCACCAAATCTTGAAATCGAGTTGTCGCCGATAAGGGGTCGGTGAGGTTCACGGTTGCCATGGTTAGGTAGAGCTCGTTACGAGAAATCTTTCGGTGGTCTTCATTCCATGATCGGTGGCCGGAGGAGGGAGAATCGACGCTTCAAAGTCACAGTGCCGCACCCTTCATCTCCTCCGTTGACCATCCGTCTCAGCTTCGTTCTATTCGAAACTGGCATCAATGATTTCATCTTGTCCTTCCCGTCCTTTTCGTGCTGCCAGTTTCTTGATTCGTCATCGAAGCAAGAATCCTGATTTCCGTCCGCCGCCCCCTTTCGTCTTCTTCCGGAATTCTTTTTTTTTCTTTTCTATTTTATTTTCTTTTTTAGGATTTCTCGGTTCCCATGCTGGTATCCATATATTTATATATATAAATTATATTATTAGCCTTTTACTATTGTGTCCCCACCCTTCCACGTTATCTACCAAATAGTCATATTTAATTTTACAATTTTGCCATTACCTTATCTATCCCATAATTCCTAAAATTCACATCAATTTCATCATACTCCGTCCTAGACGATCTTTATGCACATAATTTTTATTTATAGTATAGAATTTAATAAAAAATATTTTGATTCTATTTAATTCAAAACATTTTAAAACACTCTGAATTATTACGATCCTATTTAACACCTATAATTGTCATATGTCACTCGTACTCTATTTTGTAAGCTATTTGAAGATTCGGGGTGTTACATACGATCTGACCGTGTTTAACCAGTTAAAATTGGTAACTATTAGACCGGTTGAATTGGCCGGTTCTAAGATTTTAGTAAAAATCATTTAAAAAATAAAAATAAGTAATACTAAAACTAATAATAAGTAATATATAAGTGAGGATTGGGTTATTTGATTATTTTGTATTTGAATTTTGAAGTTTGACACTTTTTTGGCTCATTTTGTTACCCACATACATAGATACATGAAATTTATTTTAAAATTGTATAAAATTAATCATATAAAATATAAACCTAAATATTTTTCTATATTTCTATTTTTGTGGTTGAACCGGTAACCAGTGTCTTGACCAGTTTGACGACCTGTTCGGTTTTCAGAACACTGATCAAAAGTAGACTGACCCATAAACTCAAGTAGTGAAATGACTATTCCACCCCACTTAAGACGTGTCAACTAGTTAGATGTGGTGGGACGGTCCCATCTTTAACTTGGATAGGACGCGAAAATTTCCCTTCAAGTGCAACATGTGTCGCCGTTAATTAGTATATGTTTTAACAGTGTTATTTGTCGCCATATAAATTTGGTGATATATTGTCTTCGTGAATAAACAAGATTATCTGGCAACATATGTCGCCAATAATACAGAGTATAAAGTCATTAACATAGATAGCCGCAGACACATAAACCCTTAATAAGATCTTGAATAGAAAACTGAAAGATACACTTGACTATGTTTCGACACATGTCATTTATGTTTGAGAAGAGTTACCTTACCTACCAGGAAGTCATCTCGGTAGGAAGAGATGGCAAGCAGCCGAGCAACAATGACCTACTAAGGTTACCTCCTCGGTATAGGAAAACACCTGGGCCTACCTAGGTGCAAGGCATTTAAGTGCAATCCCCAACCATAATTTGGGGACCCACCTTAATAATGACTCTGAATCCTATATAAAGCTTCAAAGTCAGGTATTAGAATCCTAATCACAATTTGAACTTTGACTAAGAGAGAGCTCTAGTCCAAGGAGCTCGCTTGATTTCATAATACGAACTGACTTGAGCGTCGGAGCGCCAATGCCAGAGGACTACCTTTGGTGCGGCCTTTAGCTCATCTTTGTTCATTGTGCTGAACTGCAAGACTGCCTGGCTAGTCAGCTCCTTGGAAGGACCTGCATCCCTGGAAATCTTGCTAGACTGCCTGGCTGGTCAGCTGTTATACTGCCTGGCTGGTCGGCTCCTAAACTGCTCGCCTGGTCGGCTCTTTGGAAGCATCTTCACCCTTGATCGATTGCTCGGCTGGTCGGTTGCTCGGCTAGTCGGCTCCCTGGAAGGTTCTTCACCCTTGCTAGTCTTGCAGGGTTGTAGGTCTGACCAACTGATCGTCTTCTCGGTACTGACACCTTTTTGACGTCATCAGTAGCTAATATTTGTATTAAGATCATAAGTTCATGAGTAATGACTCATGAGATATAAGATGTTTATACTTTATATTGAATTTATTGTTTTAAAGGTTTAAAAAGTTAAGAATTTAAGATGTTATTAATCATGAGATGTTTATACTTTATGACTTTATGTTGCATGTTTTGATGAAGACTTAAGATGTTATTATTTATTAAAGATTTAAAAGGTTTAGGGTTGTGATTCTCTTAGTTTATGATTTATGGATTATAGTTTAAGGTTTGAATTTTGACTTTAGGGTTAGGAAACACAGTTAAACTTTAGTCAATTTAAAAAATTAATTAAATCACTTCTCAAAAAACAATATTGAATTACGAAATTTTAAAAAGTGGCAATTTCTTTAATTTAAATTAACATTTTAATATGTTTAAAAAAATTTAATTGAGTCAAGAAATTTTCAATAAATGAAATCACTTGTAAAATGGCCAGATCTTGTTGGAATTCAAATCAAACACTGTTTGTGATCCGTTAGGTCCTTATTGGTAATTTATATCACCGCATAAACACATAATCAAAAGCAGTGTTCTGAGAACGAGACCGAACCTGCCGGTTGGAACGAGAACTAGTGCCCTGATCGGTCGGTTGGACCTATCAAACCGGATGATACGGTAACACCCCGTCCCACGGAACCCTAATCTTGGGGTTCATAGTCCAAAACACTACCTAAATTATATACATATATCCCTCGTCACAATCGAATCCTATATATATATCGGAAGAGAAACCCAATTACTGTTAGAATAAAACAAAATAAGCACCATGTACCTCTAATTAAATAAACTCACTAAATAACTCTATTATTAATCACTCTATTTGCAATGAACATTAAACAATCAGGATTCCACAATTGTAATTTAAGCAATGACGTACAATACATACTTCTTGATCTCGTTTTGCAAAACTTTCACTTTTTCACGATAATTTGAAATACTAGTAATAATTGTAGAACTTAAATATAATTATTAATCTTATCATTAACTAACAAAACCTAACTCCAGCACATGAACATCTTTTTCATGGATCCGCGGTCATGCCATCAACAGTTAGGTCAGCTTAATCATCAAGGATTTATTACCTCTATCACGGAACATAGTGAGCTAAAGCCCAGCAAGTAATACCTATGCATGAATGCACGTGAACATCGCCTTTATCAAACAGTCAGCCATTTAAATCATATTTTCAGTACTTGGGCCCTTTAACCTAGGTAAACTGCTATAGAGCAACCGGTCGGGATTTCTATCTAATGCCATACCATAGAGCATATTCCAATCAATATCCATATCCTTTATTCTTTTTCTTTTTATTTAATAGTTCCCATAAATCTTTCTCTTTCCAGTACACCCTCTCTATAGCAGTAATACCTAGTTATAAAAACATTTACATTAATGTGCATGCCATGAAATGTCATGACTCATGCGGAGCAAACCATAAACATTACCTCAATAAATCATCACATGTCAGATTATAATTTACGTATATCTAAATCATCACAAATTACATCTCATGAAAACATCCAATCAGTACAATCATTATCATATACACTCCAATAGACATCACAATCAATACAAATAATAGCACATAAAATTCACAGTCACAATGTTTTGTAATACAGTTGAATGCTACTTACCTTAGCATGTCTCGGTGAATCCCATTAATTCAACTAAACAAATCTGTTCCCTGAAATCCATAATGTATTAATATTTATTTAAATAAATTCATCTTAATTTGCATACGGGTCAAACACTTAACCTAGTCAATTATGACCTAAAACATCCAACCGGGTTGAGTCAACCCCGTGGGATTTTCTTCCCACATAAGCGGGTCAACAGACCCACCAAATCTTGAAATCGAGTTGTCGCCGATAATGGGTCGGTGAGGTTCACGGTTTCCACGGTTAGGTAGAGCTCGTCACGAGAAATCTTTCGGTGGTCGTCATTCCATGATCGGTGGCCGGAGGAGGGAGAATCAACGCTTCAAAGTCACAGCGCCGCACCCTTCATCCCCTCCGTTGACCATCCGTCTCAGCTTCGTTCTGTCCGAAACTGGCATCAATGATATCATCTCGTCCTTCCCGTCAATCCTGATTTCCGTCTGCCGCCCCCTTTCGTCTTCTTCCGGAATTCCTTTTTTTTCTTTTCTATTTTATTTTCTTTTTTAGGATTTCTCGGTTCCCATGCTGGTATCCATATATTTATATATATAAATTATATTATTAGCCTTTTACTATTGTGTCCCCACCCTTCCACGTTATCTACCAAATAGTCATATTTAATTTTACAATTTTGCCATTACCTTATCTGTCCCATAATTCCTAAAATTCACATCAATTTCATCATACTCCGTCCTAGACGATCTTTATGCACATAATTTTTATTTATAGTATAGAATTTAATAAAAAATATTTTGATTCTATTTAATTCAAAACATTTTAAAACACTCTGAATTATTACGATCCTATTTAACACCTATAATTGTCATATGTCACTCGTACTCTATTTTGTAAGTATTTGAATATTCGGGGTGTTACATACGATCTGACCGTGTTTAACCAGTTAAAATCGGTAACTGTTAGACCGGTTGAATTGGCCGGTTCTAAGATTTTAGTAAAAATCATTTAAAAAATAAAAATAAGTAATACTAAAACTAATAATAAGTAATATATAAGTGAGGATTGGGTTATTTGATTATTTTGTATTTGAATTTTGAAGTTTGACACTTTTTTGGCTCATTTTGTTACCCACATACATAGATACATGAAATTTATTTTAAAATTGTATAAAATTAATCATATAAAATATAAACCTAAATATTTTTCTATATTTCTATTTTTGTGGTTGAACCGGTAACCAGTGTCTTGACCAGTTTGACGACCTGTTCGGTTTTCAGAACACTGATCAAAAGTAGACTGACCCATAAACTCAAGTAGTGAAATGACTATTCCACCCCACTAAAGACGTGTCAACTAGTTAGATGTGGTGGGACGGTCCCATCTTTAACTTGGATAGGACGCGAAAATTTCCCTTCAAGTGCAACATGTGTCGCCGTTAATTAGTATATGTTTTAACAGTGTTATTTGTCGCCATATAAATTTGGTGATATATTGTCTCCGTGAATAAACAAGATTATCTGGCAACATATGTCGCCGATAATACAGAGTATAAAGTCATTAACATAGATAGCCGCAGACACATAAACCCTTAATAAGATCTTGAATAAAAAACTGAAAGATACACTTGACTATATTTAGACATTTCAATAAACAGTTAAATAACAAGGCAAAACTCAATACATACCCAAAACTCCTCCTCTTTAGAATTTACTATCACGGACAACAAAACATCACACTTTTAACCAAAAGCAGCTGAACAAGTCCTATGAGCATAAAGGACTCTTAAATTTGGCCAATTGACATTTTCACTCTAGTGCTAGAGGATTCTGACCTTCTGAGTTCTTGTAATGTGAGCATAATCGCTAATAATTGTTACCTTCCCTTGCGTAACGAGTGGCATGGAAAAAGTTTCAACTCACAAATTAGAAAATTCACTATCAGCACATGTGGATGTTTCAACCAACTCCACATATAACTTAAGCATTATATTTTTCGCTAAAAGTATCTTAGCGCTCAGATATATCTATTGTGGTCCAGTACAGTTTTCTTAAAAGAGAAATGCACTAACTCAGTATATTTACACTCTCGCTTTAACATTCACTTGAAAATCTATGGGTAAGAAATGTATGTCGTGCAATGGACAAAAATTCAGAAGAGAACCACTCAAAACCTTGGCGACTTCATTGAGTATAACAACATTAAAACTATGACTCAATTTACTAAACAGTAAGGAGCATAGATGCTCCTGTAGATCCGTATCACTGGCACCAAAACCGGTCTCATCTGTGCAGAGAAAAGAAAAGTAAAGGGTGAGTAGAAGACTCAATAGGGTAAATAGAGTAATAAATAATGCATGACTGAATATTCTAGGAAAGGTTTCATGCAACAAAATGCTATCTAACCATGAACATATAATCGAACACGAACATACAATCCAGGTGTCATGTCGATCCATGGTCAGTCAATGCCGTAACACCAATCACAAATCCATCGGTGAACAATGTCATTATTCACACTTGACCCATGAGAAATGGGCCACATGTGTGACCGTCATTGCGTTCACACAAGATTTAGGTTTGATCAGAACCAACCCCTTGAGATTTTTGTTTGTTGCCTCACATGGAAGTCACTTGATAGAAGTCTGGCCTAGACTTTGCCTACCATCCTCCCATGAGACTTTCAATCAACCTAAGGGAATTAAAAGTCCATACTCGAACTTCCCATGAATCTAAATGCATGCCAACGTGTATATGCAATAATACATATAGCCTACATATATTTATTCTACCACATGATGCATGATTAGAATTAAACCATGCTCAATATAAGATCGAACATGTAATTGGGTATGTAATTATATAAATTGAACGATATCAAAGAATTCATACAAGGCTCGTTCTTCCTTAGGAGCAATTAAGGCAAGAACATAAAGAAATGACCAATGAACTCTTTAGGAATCGAATTATAAACATAAAAAAGAATTGGGTAATAAATCTCTTATCTCGTATCCAAGCAAAGCCAAATAATTTTTTTTTTCGATTCTAGGGTTTCGATTTTCCAAAACTAACCATATGGAAAAACAAAAAATCATTTCATAACCAATATACCCCCAATATCACATATAAACATGGATTAAACCATAAATTCAAGAAAACTCGCCTCTCTCTCTAGAAAAATCTCTAAATTCTTGAATCTAAACAAATGGTTCTCGAACTCCAAATCTCTAACGAAGCCTATAAATGGAATCATAAACAAGCCTAAAATCAACCAACTTGAACACTTCATCCATTTTATCAAGTTTTTCTCGAAATCTAACAAAAACCTATAAATGGAATCATACAAAGCCTTTTGGCTATTCAAACTTTTGTTTAAATTGCAGACACAGACTTATTATGCAAAGGTATATGTCTCACAAAGAAAGAAGAACAAATTCAATTTTGAAAATATATATTCATACGATTCTAATTTCTTTTATAAGACTGTCTATAAAAATAAAAGTAGAGAATCCAATATAATGGTTCATCAATCTAAATATCATCATTTGCAACGTTTTTAAAATCATTTTTCAAAAGAAAGGCTCCCATCCGCACCTTAGAACAAATCCAAAATGATCAAAACTTCCTTTTTTCTTAGTCAATATTTGGGTGAAGGTCCGACAAATGGCTGGGCAAGAGTCTGATTTGATTTCCACTAATGCTAGAAAGTAAGACTTTATAGGAAAAATATCTACAGCATAGAGTATTTTGGAGGTAAATATCGTGGTTGGCACAAAACTATGACTACTCTATTTTTTATGATCAACTCACATTCTAATGATAACGTTCTACTAGGTAGATGTTTGGCTCATACTTATTAGAAAAATGTCTAGAGAGTTTGTTCGAAGCGGAATTTCCTATAAATATAGTAGATTTGGTGTTGAAGAAGTACTTGAAGCAGTTCCAGCAAAGCTAGATGATTTGAAGTTGGCATGCAAGATCTATTAGACAATATCATTTGAACACTAAAGAGTCTGCAAGACCGTGGTTCATTAGTCAACTCCTACCTCGGGACATCAAAAAGGAAATAATTCAAATCCTTAAAGAATTTCAAGATTTTTTTACTTGCAAATAATAGAGATGTCAAGCCTATCCAGGGAGCATATTGAACATCGTCTGCCAATCAAAGAATGTTTCAAAACAAACAAGAAACCTCCCAGACGAATGTCAAATAAAGTTTATTTACTAGTAAAAAAATGAACTGGAGAGGCTACTCAAAGTCGGGCTCCTTATAATTATTAGGTATGCAAAATGGTTGTCTAACATCGTCCATGTAGTGAAAAAAAAACATTTAGGTCTACATCGACTTCAAGAGCCTTACTTTTTCTACACCAAAGGATGAGTAGCTCATTATCGCAAATATGTTGATGGATTGAGTAGCAAAACATCATGCCTTATTTTTCATGGATAGATATTCAAACTACAATTAGATCTTCAAAGCGATAAAAGTTACACCCAAAATTTCATTTCATTGTCCACATGCCCTTGGAGCATTTGAATGGATAATAATGTCATTCGTCTTGAAGAACGCATGAGTCACCTACAAGAGAGCCATGAATTATATTTCGCCAACATGTATGGTCTTTTTATTGAAATCTACATTGATGATGTTGTAATTAAGTCTTTCTAACATAAAACATATCTCAAATCTCAAATGTTCATTGGCCATAATAAGAAAATATTGCTTGAATGTGAATCCTTTGAAATGTGCCTTTAGAGTTTTAGTAGGTAATATCTTGAGATTTCTTATACATCAAAAAGTCATTGAAGTGAGCACGAGTAGTTTTTAAAAGCAAAGTCTCCAAGCAACAAAGATTTCTCAGACAAATTGATTTTCTCAGATATTCATCTCCAACCTTGCAATAAAAGTCTAGGTATTTTCTGAACTTCTGAAACTAAAGGAAGAAGAAGGCTTCATCTAGAAAGAAAAGCATCAATAGGCCTTTAAAAAGAGCGATGAGTACTTTGCATGACCTTCTGTGTTAACTCCTCCCACTTCCATGAAAGTCTTGAAACTATACATCTCAGGAATAGAAGGATCCATCGGCAGTCTTTTAGCAACCTAATATCTTCAACATAATATAGATACTCTCCAATTGAAAAGTCATGAGTCTTTTCTTGCAATCACAAAGCACATCTTAGGAGGCACCTATAAATTTCATAACCCCACTATACTACACAGTCGCCAAGCAACTGTTAGAATATTTTGACGATGCAATTATGTCCCAGGTGGAAACAAAAGGCAAGACATTATATGGCGCCTATGATAGAACAATCATAGTCCAAATAAAATTATTACCTTCTGCCAAAAGAGGGGTTCTTGCTTTAATTTCTAGATGTTTTCAATGTTGAAATTTCATAAGTAGATTGGAATCATCCTTTGATTTAGTTCTTGATACATCTAAACGTGAAGACAGATCATAATATAATTAAGAAGAGGACGATCAATTATGGTTGGTTGATGGAGATCAATACAAAAAGATGTTGGTTGACCTGCATCTTTGTTATATTTATTTAATGGGCTGTTAGTTAATCTAGTTAATCTTTAAATTAAGTCTAGTTAATTATTGTTTATCATGTCCTTTCCTCTCAGGGTAGTTTGGTATATGCCAATGTAAGGGTTTCATCTTATATGTGTATCCTGCCGTTTCTAATAGTATGTTGTACTGTGATGAACAACTAGAGAAATAAACTTTGCTTCTGCTGGTTATTGGAGAGCTTTGCTTTGCTTTCTCTACGTGTTTTCTATCAACAGTGGTATCGGAGCGGGCTGTAGATCGGGTTGACAACCTTCTCTTCAACTCAAAACAATGGTAGCTTCCAGCGACAAAGTCTCCTCTTATCTTCCTGTTTTTGAGGGAGTTGACTACCAGTCTTGGAAGGTGAAAATGAAGACATTTCTAATGTCAGAAGGGCTATGGCGTATAGTGGTGAATGGGTACAAGGAACCCTTGGATGATTCTACTCTGAACGCTGCAGGGCAGAAAGAACAGGACAGCAACCGATTAACAAATGCCAAGGCTTTGTCAAGGTTACAAAATGGGGTGGGAAAATGCATTTTTCCAAGAATTATTAGAGCTGAACATGCAAAAGAGGCGTGGGAAATCATCGCCAAGGAATTTGAAGGGGATGCAAGGACTGTGATCATTAAACTGCAAAATCTGAGGAGGGAGTTTGAAAACCTAAGAATGGTTGATTCAGAATGTGTGAAAGACTTTTATGCTACAGTAATCAGCCTTGTTAATCAAATGAGAACTCTTGGAGAGGATGTCTCAGATCAGAAAGTTGTACAGAAGATGTTGATAAGTTTACCAGAAAAGTATGATGTTGTTGTTGCTGCTATTGAAGAATCGAAGGACTTGACCACGTTAAAACCAGAGGAGTTGGTGGGAAGGTGAACAAATAAGGCTGAGGCAAGGTGAACATACTCAAGCTCTAGAATCAGCTTTCGAAGCAAAGTTGCCATTTAAAGAGGACACAAGGGGGCGACAAACCAACTGGAGGAACAATGAAAAAGGTACAAGTTCAAACGCTAAACCACCTCAATGTGAAATTTGCAAAAGAATTGGTCATATTGGTAGTAGTTGTTGGTTTAAGGGCCAGCCTCAATGCCATAACTGCAAGAGGTTTGGACACATTCAGAAAAACTGCGGACAGAAACGAGAGAATAATGCAAATTTTGTGGAAACTAGTACCGAGGTAAAGGAAAATCTGTTCTATGCTACTCAAGAAATACCTAACAGTAAACCTACTGTTTGGTATTTAGACAGTGGGTGTAGCAACCACATGTCCGGTAATGAGGAGTTATTTGAGTTCATTGATCATACATTCAGCTCGAGAATTAGGCTAGGAAATGGAAGTGTGGTTGAGGCTATTGGAAAAGGAAAAGTTAAGATGGTGGGTAGCTCTGGTGTGAAAACAATTTGTGAAGTGCTATTTGTCCCTGCACTCAGTCACAACTTACTGAGTGTGGGGCAAATGATGGAAAAAGGCTACAAGTTGGTCTTTGCAAATGGTAGGTGCAAAATTTATGATAAAGATGATGAAGACAAAGAGCTAATGGATGTTCAGATGCAACACAAGAGAAATTTTCTGGTTGATTTCAAATCTGAAGAGAAAGTGGCACTGCTAACTGAAGCAGAAAATACTCAGGTTACCAACATGTGGCACTGCAGGTTTGGTCATTTGAACTCCTCTAGCATGAAACTTATGCATACTCAAGCCCTAGTGATTGGTTTACCAAAGCTCACTGATAATGTTGAAATGTGTGAAAGCTATGTACTTGGCAAGCACCATAGAGTGTCATTTCCTCATAAGGCAAGTTGGAGAGCCAGTGAAACCCTAGAATTAATCCACACTGATCTGTGTGGACCAATGCAATCTGACTCTTTCAATCACTGTAAGTATTTTCTTACATTTATCGATGATCACTCTAGAATGATATGGGTTTATTTTTGAAAGAGAAGTCTCAGACCTTCAATGTATTTAAAGAGTTTAAGGCTCTAGTAGAAAAACAAAGTGGGAAGCATATAAAGAGAATCAGGAGTGATAGGGGAGGGGAATATACTTTTGATGTCTTTCAAAAATTTTGTGTTGATGAGGGAATTTGGAAGCAATTGACTGCAGGGTATAGCCCACAGCAGAATGGTGTGGCTGAGATAAAAAATCGAACTATCATGGAGATGGCGAGGTTTATGCTGGTAGAAAAGAACCTCCCAAACAGTTTCTGGGCAGAAACTGTAAACACAGCAGTTTACATTTTGAATATATGTCCAACAAAGGCAGTGCATGGAATGACTCCTGTACAAGCCTGGTGTGGAGTCAAACCTACTGTGGATCACCTAAGGATATTTGGATGCATATTGTCGCAACCGAAATCACGACGCGTACCGGCGCTATTTGAGAAAATGAGATTAAAAATGTAAGAGTCGCCACCAATTGATTATAGTGCAATTGGACACTAAATGTTAGGCCTGCGAACCAGAGAAAATGAGTAAGGGGGTCTATTGAGTGTGGGGAAGGTGTTAGGCATCCCACAACTCCCTAGTCGGTTGCCTTTTAAATTATTTATGCTTTTCCTTAAAAATATTTTTGTATGTCTCAAATTGTTTATGTATCGGAAAAATTGATTATGGTTAAATTGGTAGAAAAAAGTTTCATTAATTTTGAATAAATGATGAAAATAATTGTTTTAACGGATACTGTAAAATCCCTTTGGACGGAGCTAAAATAATCGGTTGTTTGGAAGAAAGATCTTGAGAAACCAATACTTTGATATTCTCGGATGTTTGAAAGAAAGATCTTGAGAAACCAATACTTTGATATTCTCGGATGTTTGAAAGAAAGATCTTGAGAAACCAATACTTTGATATTCTCGGATATTTGAAAGATGTGTCGAGAAACCAATACTTTGATATTCTCGAATTTGGATAAAATTTGTGGATGAGAAACCAATACTTTGATATTCTCAGATTTGAATAAAAGGCGTCGAGAAACCAATACTTTGATATTCTCGGTTGTTCGGAAAATGGTGGATGAGAAACCAATACTTTGATATTCTCAGATTTGAATAAAAGGCGTCGAGAAACCAATACTTTGATATTCTCATATGTTCGGAAAATGGTAGATGAGAAACCAATACTTTGATATTCTCGTATGTTTGATGGGTTGAACGTATGTAATCGTATGATTTGATTCTTTTTTGGAATTATTTTAATAAACATTGAAATTAAATATAAACATACATATTAATCTAAGTAATACTATCTATACTACTTTCACTATTTTATTACATTATTACATTACCTGAGCCTATATAATCATAAAACAAAGTTCAGCCCCAACCTATTACTACAAACCAAAACAATCCAGCAGGCCCAAATAAACTCATCATGATCCATAAACCTAATACGAAACCCCAACACATTTTTTAAAACCATGCCCAAACAAAAACAACACAAACCTGACCCATTACATGTAAACAGAGCCCAAGACCAAACAAATAAAACTCGGATCAGGCCCAATACAAGTACAAACAGAAACCCATGAGAAAACACATTAAAACTTAAATCCAGCCCAAACTAATAGAAACCAACCAAATATTAAACTAATCTGGGCCTGTAAACAATACAAACAAAACCCGGCCCAAAACGAAATAAACTAAACCTAGCCTACCCGAGCCCAAATGCCCAACACCAACGAAACCAGGCCACAAATAAACCCAGCCCAACAAACAAATGCCCAGCCCATGACATAAACCAAACCAGGCCTTTACTGTTCATTATCTTCCTCCACTGGCCGACCACTCGTGACCGGCGCCATCGACCTTCCATCCCTGCAATCAAACCAACAGAGAAACCGAACAAAATAGAAACATATTCCAGAAGAATACCAAGCCACAGTCACACAAAATCCAGCAAAAATAAACAAACGAAAACCAGCGCGATCAGGCATTAAATCAAGAACAAAAAAAATGAAAAAAACGAACCCTTAGATCTTCTTAACTCTCAGCTTTCTCTACTTTGTTTCCTCCGAATCTTCCTTTCTTTTTCAATCTGCCTTCTCTGTTTCTTCTGTCCGGATCTTCCTTTTCGATTTCGTCCCCTCCAAAAACCTCCGGCCTTTTCCGTTTTTCGTTTCCAGATACCCCCAAAAATTCCCTTCGGGTCCCCTCTCTTCTTCCGGATCTTTTCCAAATCCGTTTCTTCCTCCCCAAAATCACTCTGAAACTCTCCGATTTTCTCCTCTGTCAAACACTTCACGAAGTCCTCCTTGCTTTTCTCCTCCGTCCTTTTGTTTCTTCTTTTTTCTTCTGTTTCTTCCCCAGAAATTTCCCCGAATCTCGCTTCAGCCTTCGGGCTTTTATAGTCCTCAGCCAGTGTGCCTTCCAGCTCTTCACCTTCCACCATCTCCATTATTTTCACCTTTCCTTCCCACTACCACTCTGTCTCCCACTTTCTCTCTTTCTCTGGTGCGTTCTCTCCCTCTGCTTTCTTCCGTCATCCTCCACCGGTTTTCCTCTGGCTTCTTGTGCCGCCTCCCTCCACTTTCCCTTTAGATGAATGTAGGGTTTGAGTGGGATAGGTTAGATGTAGGTTAAGTGGGTTGGGCTTTGGGCTTGATAGGTAATTGATTATTTGGGCCGGATAGGTGAGTAACTTTAGGTGGGCTGGGCCTGATAATTGGGTAGCTTTAGGTGGCCGTTGGGTATTTGGTGAGTTTGGTTAGATGTAGGATTTGGCAATTGGACTTAATTGGGTAGGTTAATTTGAGTGGATCGGTCTTAGGGTTTGATTAAGTTTCTTTCCTTTTTTTTCAATTTTTATTATCATGTTATTAAAAATAACAAGTGCCCGGACAAAAATGGGGTACTACAGCTGCCCCCCTTTGCGTGACTTTACAGAGTAAATGACGCGCAAAGGAGTAGAAAGCCGATTTTTGTGCCAATTGAAAAATGTAAAAATAATGCACGGGATCATTGTAGCCATCTCCGGCTTGGCTGGAAAAATAAAACCGCTCGGGATCACTGTAGCCATCTCCGGCTTGGCTGAATTTTTGAAGAAATAATTTTAAATTTTAAATTTTTGAATTTTGAATTTTTAAATTTTGATTACATAATTAAATTTGCACAGGATCACTGTAGCCATCCCTGGCTTGGCTGAATTTTGAATAAATCGGATTCTTTGATTTTTTTTGATTGCATTGAAATTTTTTTTTGAAATTTTATTTATTTTTTATTTACACAAATATTTACAGGAAATTTTTATATTTGTCCCTGGACTTGCCAATGACATGGGCTGGACTTAGGTAAATAGTACAATGACTAACACTGTAAAATTCTCAATTGGGCCTGTCCACATTCGCGGCCACATGCAACAGTTGCTCCCACCTTTGTCGCCTGGACTCCGATTGTTGCTTCTGAGCTGGTGTTTCCTGAGTATAATCAGGGGATGACGATCTAGCAGCAGATTGAGATGTTTCTCCAAATACTAGGACTCGAGACCGCGATGCTTGTAGTCTTTTTGCAGTGGTGGTCATTTGGCTAATACTCTTCCGCCAACGGGTTTTCTGTATGGTAATTACTGGATAAAGTAGGGAAACTTGGTTTAGAGGAGGTCGAATGCGTTTACTCAAAACCAGTCGAGTAATGAGTCGCGGGAAATACAATTTCTCCACCCTCGTCGGTCTGTTCTCCACAAAACTTTGTGCCTTCAGAATAGTAGCCATAAAGAATTCCCCAACATCGAACCATACCCCTTTATACATATAGTATAAGGCATAGAGAATCCTACCTCGTCGCTGGTGATGGTGACCGATAGGGCAGAGGTTATGCTGGACCGCATCGTCCAGCAACCACATCTTCGACGGCAAATATGAGCGACGTGTAGCATTTATTTTCTCATCCATCTGTCCTCCACACATGTCATCAATTATCTCCTCCTTAGAAACAGATACTGGTGCCTGAAAACCAGTAGCCACTTCATAAGAAGAAGGATACCCTAGACATTCGCATATGTCCGCCGTGGTGAATCGAAGCTTTATACCGAGTATTTCCACCTGATAAACTGGTTGTGACTCAATTCTTGCACTCGGTGGTAACACTTCTAAAGTTTCATAAAAACTACGAACTATACGAGGATACACTGACAAATTACCCTCAGGATCAGGGTTAACCAGAAATAACAGGGAACGATCTCGGAGGTATTTCATAGCCCAGCGGGCGTTTGAATCTCTAAGAATATGAAGGTCAAATTGTCGCTCAGGGATGATCTCTGCTTTAGCAAATGAAACAATTGCTTGTGAGCGGGGTGATAGACTATCGTCCATTCGATTGATCGAAAAACGAGACATCTAAAAGAGATGAAAAATGTTAGTGAAGTGAATTTTGCGATGATCCGAACAAAATCAAAAACAACATGATGATGGTAAGGATAATTGGGAGAGAGATAATGAACAGATGCGGCAGCGAAGATACGCAATCTCCGAAGAGAAGAAAGAAAATTTGGGCTAGAGAATATAAAATTAAAAATGATTCATGAGTCTATCAAAGGAGATTTGACCTGTCGAGACTACAGCGAAGAGATTCGGTGAAAGAAAGTGACGGATTTGGCCAGACAAACAACGTATATAAAAAAACAAAATTGTACTATTGCCGCAAAAAGTAAAAAAACAGGGATCACGTTTGGCCATTATGCATGCTTTTTTTTTTTTTTTTTTTTTGGGTCATTTCATCAGTGGGCATCATCATCCCCATCTTTCCCAAATCATTTCCCCGAATCTGCCTGTATTTTCCCATATTTTGCACATCGTTTCACTGTTCCCAATCATGCACCTTTCATTCTTTCATCAACCAATACAATACTTTTCCCTTTTACTTGAACCAGACTATTTATTCAAATTCTTCATGCCCTCCCCGTCCTTTGACTTCTCCACGCTTCTTTACAGTCACAACTGCCAAATATGTCTCAAATTCTCGTCCAGAGTAATACCCTAATGCATGTATTTTGTTTCTTGTATAGCATCGCTTCCATTTCAAATAAATCCCATAGTATGGCGATATTTATAGGATATGCAAATTTAAAAGGAGATGTGAACAGGAACACGGAGGTTATTGAGAATGAAGAAAAACCACGGATGAGAAAAAGTTGAGAATATCTTATTAGAAATAAATGACAGAGAAACACTGGTCATGTATGTACATAATACATTGGGAAGAAAAGTAAAAAAAAAAAAACAATAAGATATGGAGAGTGTATAAGGTAGCATTCCTTATAGGACCGAAATGTGACTACTCTGATTCCATGCAAAAACTGCCCCAGTTTTTGTGTGCACCTATTTCACAATTGTCGAACTTGACGTTTCAGCTGAGATTGAATTTCCTTAAACCCAAATGATAAACTCTGGTCATGCACCCTTCACCATTTCCCCATCAAAGTCCTCATCCATACTCGTTTCAAACTCTCATACATACCAAAGTGGTCTTTGACAATTCCATCATGATCTCCTTGCGACTCTCTTTTTGCATGGACTGCTTTTTCAGATTTTCAACCCAGCGAGCTCCCCCTTATGAGTAATACTTTTTCACTGCATCGACATTTACTGGCTGAAGTAAGTCTTCCCCATCCATTCTGGTCAATATCAATGCCCCTCCTTCAAAAGCTTTCTTAACCACATATGGTCCTTCATAATTTGGAGTCCATTTACCTCGGTGATCTTTTTGAGGCGGCAAAATCATTTTCAAAACTAAATCTCCCTCTCTGAAAGAACGAGGTCGAACTTTTTTATCATGTGCTTTTACCAATCTTCTTTGATACAATTGTCCCCTAAAGATCGCTTGTAATCTTCGCACTTCAATCAAATTCAATTGTTCGTATCGTACTTTGACCCACTCTGATTCTTCCAAACCTGCTTCTAAAATCACTCGAAGAGAGGGTATCTCTACCTCAATAGGCAAAACAGCCTCCATTCCATACACCAAAGAGAAAGGAGTCTCTCCAGTAGATGTACGTATCGATGTACGGTAACCATACAGGGCATATGGGAGCTTCTCATGCCAATCTTTGTAATTTACTGTCATCTTTCCAATGATCTTCTTGATATTTTTATTCGCCGCTTCAACAGCTCCGTTCATCTTTGGACGATATGGCGTTGAATTATGGTGACTAATTTTGAACTGATCACAAAAATCTTTCACCATCTTGCTGTTGAAATTCGTACCATTATCAGTGATAATTCTTTCCGGAACTCCATATCGACACACGATCTCCTTCCTCAGAAACCGTAGAACCACACTACTTGTCACACTGGAATAAGAAGTAGCTTCCACCCATTTGGTAAAATAATCAATAGCTACCAAAATGAAACGATGCCCATTAGAAGCTTTTGGTTCTATTGGACCAATGACATCCAGACCCCACATTGAGAAAGGCCATGGTGATGATAACACGTGTAATGGGTTGACTGGGACATGTGTTCTGTCTGCATACACCTGACATTTGTAACACTTGCGTGCATATTCTATGCAATCCTTCTCCATGGTCAACCAGTAATAACCTGCACGAATAATCTTTCGCGCCATTGAGTGTCCACTGGAATGGGTTCCGCATATTCCTTCATGAATCTCCTCCATGAGTTGTCTGGCTTCCATGACATCGACACAACGTAAGAACACTACACCATCATTCTTTTTATAAAGAATATTTCTATTCAAAAAGAAAGATCCTGACAATCTCCTGATGGTGCGTTTGTCATTCTCTGATGCTCCTGATGGATATTCTTTCTTCTCAATGTACTGCCAGATATCATGATACCAGGGTTTACTATCTGGCTCTTCTTCCACATTTGAACAATACCCTCGAACTTCTCGCTTCTCAATCTTAATCACTTGTCCTTCACCTTTCGAATCTACATCAAACATGGCTGCCAAAGTTGCTAGAGCATCTGCTATCTGGTTCTCTTCTCTTGGAATATGGTCAAACTCTATCCAATCAAAAGACTTGATTAGTTTTTTGATGTGTCGGTGGTATGGTATGAGTTTACCATCTTTGGTCTCCCATTCATCATTCAATTGTCTAATCACCAGTTGTGAATCCCCATACACCTGCAACCTTTTAATCCCCATGTCAATAGCTGCTTGAATCCCCATTGTGCATGCTTCGTACTCAACCACGTTATTGGTGCATTCAAAATATAGCTTGGCTGTGAACGGGATAACGCTCTCTTCGGGTGATATCAATGCGGCTCCAATCCCACATCCTATGATATTGGATGCACCGTCAAATAACAAAGTCCATTCCTTTAATTCTTTCTGACTTTGATCCTCTGATACTGCCATGATGTCAATGTCTGGGAACCCCAGATTCATGGGTTGGGGATCATTAATTGCTCCATCAGCCAAATAA
This sequence comes from Euonymus europaeus, assembly GCA_963580455.1. Taxonomy (NCBI): domain Eukaryota; kingdom Viridiplantae; phylum Streptophyta; class Magnoliopsida; order Celastrales; family Celastraceae; genus Euonymus; species Euonymus europaeus. The sequence goes on from OY756965.1 coordinate 14,032,741, forward strand.
TCTGCTATTGCTCTTCCTTTGATTGCTTTCTGTGTGACATACAAAATATCATACTCTGAAAGTAGCATTTGCCACTTAGCAATCCTTCCCGAAAGTGAAGGCTTTTCAAAAATGTACTTGATAGGATCCATCCTGGATATCAGCCATGTAGTGTGATATAACATGTATTGCCTAAGCCGATGTGCTGCCCAAACTAGCGAACAACAAGTCTTCTCCAACATTGAGTAATTAATTTCACAACTTGTAAACTTCTTACTCAAGTAATAGATAGCGTGCTCTATCCTTCCCGATGAATCATGTTGCCCAAGCACACATCCCATTGAAATATCTGAGATAGTTAAATAGAGGATAAGTGGTCTGCCAACCACAGGAGGCATCAACACTGGAGGATTTTGCAAATATCGCTTAATCTTCTCAAATGCCAGTTGGCAATCCTCATTCCATTTTGTCGAGTTGCTTTTCCGTAGTAATTTGAAGATGGGTTCACAAGTGGTTGTCAATTGAGAAATAAATCGTGCAATGTAATTCAATCTTCCCAAAAAGCCCCTGACTTCTTTCTCAGTGCTAGGGGGAGGCATTTCCAAAATTGCCTTAACTTTATCAGGATCCACCTCAATTCCCCTTCTACTTACAATGAAACCTAGCAATTTCCCTGAGGTTGCCCCAAACGTGCACTTGGTTGGATTCAACTTTAATTGATGCTTTCGTAACCGATCAAATAGCTTCTGGAGATTCACAATATGATCCTCCCCCTTCTTAGATTTTGCTATCATATCATCAACATATATTTCAACTTCTTTATGCATCATGTCATGAAACAAGGTGACCATAGCCCTTTGGTAAGTTGCCCCAGCATTCTTCAAACCAAATGGCATGACTTTATAACAAAAGGTTCCCCATAAGGTAATGAAGGTTGTCTTCTCTTGATCTCCCGGTTCCATCTTAATTTGGTTATATCCTGAAAATCCATCCATGAAGGAAAATGTTGAATGTCGGGCTGTATTGTCTACCAAGACATCAATATGAGGGAGGGGGAAATTATCTTTTGGACTTGCACGATTGAGGTCCCTGTAGTCCACACACATTCGGACCTTGCCATCCTTTTTAGGCACCGGCACAATATTCGCCACCCATTCAGGATATTGAGCTACTGCTAAAAATCCTGCATCAAATTGTTTCTTTACTTCATCTCTTATCTTCAATAACATATCTGTTTTTAATCTTCTCAACTTCTGCTTCACAGGAGAACATTCTGGCATTAATGGCAACTTGTGAACAACAATATTTGCATCAAGACCAGGCATGTCTTGATAAGACCATGCAAAGACATCCTGGTAATCATGCAACATATCTATCAACTTCTTTTTGTCTTCTCCCTCAAAAGCAGCGCCTATCTTGACTTCTTTTTTTTCAATTTCAGTCCCTAAATTCACAACTTCAGTTTTCTCTTGGTATGGCTGTATTATTTTTTCCTCTTGATTGATCTGTCTCATCATTTCAGGTAAAATTTCTACTTCTTCCTCAGTTTCATAGTCAGGTTCAACATTGCTAATAGGTGCATCAAAATCTGGTTTGTTAAATTCGTCCTCTTTGTTATCATCATTTTCAGTCCTGTTAAAGAATTGAATGAGAGTGGAATTGAAGTAAAGGCCAAAGGAATAGAGAATTTAGGAACAAAGATGATTGAACACAGATAACTGTCTCAAATCTTTATTTCATGAAAGGAAATATTACTGAATTGAAAACATGCAAACACCACACTTTTAAAATTTATTTGAAATGAAAACAAACATGCTCATTACAAAAGACTCAAACGAAAACCATGAGCTAGGTTATCAATGATAATGCACTCGGAATTACTCTTGCAAGTCTTTGAGAGATACTGGAAGTTCCATGCTGGCCCAATTGCTAAGGCAAAATCCAGGGGGACGTGAAATGACGAAATTAGGGGCAATAACCCAGTTTTGTTCCTCCTCCACAACAGCGATGTGAAACTGGTCAAATAAATTTGCCAAACCTTCCCCACTTTGATCAGTTGAGCCTTCACATGGTAGTTTTTGGATTTTTTCCAAAAACTGCCCCAGCATCGATCACTTTTATCTTGTTCTGCATTCCCCCATAGATAAATGTGTCATAAAGCCAAGGGGGTAATTCATTATGCACCTCAATCCTTCTTTCCAGTCTCGCGTTTCTCTTTGCCTGCTTCTCTTCTTGTACTCTAATCTTGTCAGCCCTGGTTGGCACATAGCCTAAACCCCAACGTTCAAAATGCTTCACCAGTTCTATTGGCCTTTTGATGCCTTGATGATTCTTTCCAAGGCCTTCTCCTGGGTGGTACCCCTTTTTTAGCATGAATTTGGCAACACTCATTATTGTCTTTGATAACTCCGGTTTTGCAGGATAACATCCATCCTTGGCATAGGTAGCGCTGGCAATTTCGAAAGACTGGAAAGAGCTTTCCACTCCAGCCATTGGAGCATCGATATGGCCATCAATGGCCAAGCTAGCAACCATCCATTCCGACTGACTCTTTACTATATAGATCCTTCCATTATGGACAAATTTGAGCATTTGATGTAATGATGACGGAACAACCCCCGCAGTATGAATCCAAGGCCGTCCCAATAAACAGCTGTAAGTGGGAGAAATATCCATAACAACAAACGGCACATTGAAAGTTATACTAGCCACCTCCAATGGTATTTCAATCTCCCCCATGATTTCCCTTCGAGTTCCATCAAACGCCCTTACTACCATGGGTACTTAAGATAGGACCTGTCAATAGGCAATCTCTCAAAAGTTTCTTTGGGTAGAATATTGAGTGACGACCCATTGTCTACCAGAATGCTTGCCAATTCTTTTCCGCGACACATAGCAGAAATATGCAAAGCTTTATTATGCCCCATCCCTTCAGGCGGAATTTCATCCTCAGTAAAGGACAGTAAATGAGAGGCCAATACGTTTCCCACAATGCTATCAAGAACCTCCGTAGGAATTTTGGTGGGCACATAAGCCTGGTTCAGCATTCTCAACAAGACCTGCCTATGCGGCTCTGAACTCATTATCAGTTCCAAGATCGAAATCTTTGCCGGGGTCTTTTTTAGTTGGTCCACAATCATGTATTCACTTTGTCGGATGATTTTTAGGAACTCTTGCACTTCTGAATCATTTACCGTCTGTTCTGCATCATCTGGACGTATGAAGAGACCCTCAGTTGAGAGGGGGATTGACCTTTCCATTCCGGGTACATCTTTCCCCTTTCTTTTGCGCTCTGCCTCATAATCTTTTGTTGGCCGTTCGTCTAGCTTGTCTGGAATATAACATCTTCCGCTCCGGGTCATCCCACTAATACCAGAGATATTGTCTACCACTCCTCCTTTAATACTGTTGGTACCTACTTCATAGGTCCAAGGCACTGCTTTGTCACTTTTGTATAATGAGTCTGCCTTGGATGCGGCAACTGGGGGCACATCTTCCACATAATATTGGACCACAAATTGTGGCGCGGAGTTGGGTCTGGCCCCTTGATAGTATCCTCCGACAACATTGACCTCTTTGGGCTCGATTTTTCCCTCTTGTAATGATATCATCTTTAAGTCCATTAATTCTTGCACCTTTCCTCGGAAAGCAGCGCAATTCTCAATGACATGCCCTTTCTGTCCCTTATGATATTCACAGACCTTAGCCGAGTCGTGGAATTCATCTTCAGTTTCCATGCTCTTACTTTCTTCAATCAAACCTTCTTTACTTAATATCCCAAATAAACTAACCAAAGGCATTGATATTTCGGAAACCCATCTTTTGACATCAGAAAAAATTTCCACAAGATTTACTCCTTCCTTCTCATGATTGGGCAAGGGGTTGTTATTGACATTTGGCTTGTTGACCGCGCTAAGGTCAAGCCATTTTGCCTCAACCATCCCTTGTACTATTCTCTTGAATTGTAAACATGTCTCTGTTGAGTGTCCCGGTGCACCGCCATGATACAAACATGTCATATCAGGATCATACCATCGAGGATATGGAGGCTTATGGATTCTTCCAGGAATTGGAGCAACTGCTCCTTGGGCTTGCAGCTTGATGAAACATTCTATATAGGTTATTGGAATAGGATCAAACTGCTCGAATGGCCTTCGAGGTCTAGGATTGGAGTTCCGGAAATTTGGACGAGGGTTCTGGTAAGTATTTTGGTTACTAGGGTATCGATTGAGGTCTGTACTCGGAGAATTTGAACGGAGGTTTTGGCCAGCATTTGGGTGTTGAGGATATTGGTTCAGGGACGGAGCATTGTATTGGGGAGGATAGGTATTTGGTGGCTGGTTAAAGGATATTTCCAGATTATGCATGCTAGGAGTATCATCCCTTGATTGGTAATTTGAAGTAGGTGACTTAAAGTCAGCTGGTGATGGAGTGAAACTCACGGAATGCACGTCAGCCCTTTTTCCTTTGCTAGGTTTTGAAGCCTCCGATTTTTCCAAACTGGGACTATACAAAGTCCCTCTCTTTATACAACGCTCAACTCGCTCACCTGAATGTATGATATCCGCCAGATCACGATGACCCCCTCCTGCCAGATTTGAAGTATAGGGTTCCTGAAGAGCATCAATGAAGGCATTCAATAAATCTTTTTCTGTCAATGGTGGGATTATCTGGGCCGCCAAATCTCTCCATCGGTGAGCATATGCTCTGAATCCTTCCTCTTCCTTCATCATAGTATTCTGCAAGTCATAAACAGTAGGAACTTTCTCTTCATTATGCTTATATTGTTTCATAAACATTTCTGCCAAATCCTCCCACGAAGAAATTAACGTAGGGTTGAGCGCATTGAACCACCTTTGGGCTGGTCCATTCAGACTATCTTGGAAAAAATGGACCATTACTTTCTCATTATTTGCGTATGGCTGCATTCGCCGACAGTACATAGTCAAGTGATCCAACGGGGCACCTGTGCCATTAAACAAACTGAACTTGGGCAGGATGAAGTCATGTGGAATTTGCAAATTTTTAACCAAACATAAACTTGACGGGTTTAAAGCTCCAGACGTGCTGAACCCTTCCATGGCTCTCATTCGTTTCTCCAATTTCTTAAATTCATCCAAGGGAACATTGCCTACGTTTTGAATTTCTTCCCCCATAACCCTGATGGGGTCCACCATATTAATATGCTCCACATGAGAATTAGGTGGAAGAGCTCCCGTTGGAGGGATATATGTCTGGTTTGGTTGTGAAGCATACTGTGGTTGATTTGATTCCGGTAATGATTGACCATGAGTAGGAGTAAACCCTGGGGGGTAGGGTGGAGTAGTATGGTAAGTGGCAATCTCTGGACCCACAGGCAACTCTGAATTTCCTGCTATTTCTTTTCCTTTTACTAACAGAGCTACGCTCTGAGCCAATAGGGCAAGCTGCTCCCTCATCTCCGCCATCTCCTGATTCTGACTCTCTCTTTCTTGTTCCATCCTCTTAGCAAGCTTTAGCTGTAGGCGAGTCTGATAGGGATGATGATGCTTTTCTGATGCTATTTTTTCTTATATGTTCTTTATTCTCTCTCTCTCTACATTACGGAGATGAAAAAAACATTAGTTTTCTTTTATTATCCCCTTTTTTAAAGCATGCATGAGTGTGATTCTGGTTTGTGCAAAATCTAATAAATCTTTGCAATATAAAGAGATAATAATAGCAGAAATCATTTCATTGAAAGGGTTTGTAAATCAACAGGTTACATTTCTTCTTCATCAACCTCAACTACATTGGAGCTTCTTGATTGAATCTGGAATATTTGCTCCCTGATCACGCGTAAATCACTACGAAGACTTGCTAAAAATGAGGAAACTTTAGCTAGTTCTGGAGTGTTTAGCATCTGGCTCATCCTCAAATTTTGCTCGTACATTTCATAATCACTAGCCCATTCTGATAAACGCAGTGCTCGACTCATTACCATCCTGATCTTGTCATTAATACCTTGTTGTTGCTCTCGTAGTGTGCTCCATTCTTCATGCAGAAAATTATTCTCCTGATTCAACTCTCTTATTTCGGCCACCTTTTGCTGAATTGAGGCATCACATCGTTCTCTGATCAGTTGGTTTTCATACAAGACACGATCCATCTGTTCCTTTAGTGTGTGAATCTCGACAATATTCTTTTTCAGCTGTATGGTTTTATCAAACATTTCTGTCTTTGCGCCATAGTTTATTTCTTCCAGCATAGCGACTGTTTCCTTAAGCTGCTTGATCTCATTGCACGCTTCTTGGAGCTCCTTTTGCATCTTTCTTTTCTCTTCTTTAGTCTCGATTATCAAGGCTTCTTGTGACTGCCGTTTCTCTTTCTTAACTAATTCCGCCTTTGCTTCCTTGAATTTCCCTTTATACTTCTTATATTTTTCTGTCATCATTTCTAGCATCTTCCATACTATTTTCGCTTCTTTCCCCGGGAGTTCGGATGGCCCTCCTACCATCTCGTCGTCACTTGACATATTTTCCGATTGAAAGCTCTCATTCACTTCTTGTTTCTCAATATCCACGGTTGCTTCTGAAAATGGCTGGTCTTTTACTATTGCCGTCTTTCCTCCTGCTTCTTCGTCCACTTTCTGAACCACTACTTTATCTTCTTGGGCCCGCTTCCTTTTCTTTTGGTCCGCATCTACAGATTCTTCTTTTGTTATACCGAAGGCCACTCGAGATTTTGCCCTCTTTAAATGCCATGCTTCGTATCGAGCTTTTCCATGAGTATTCCAAGCTCCCCTTTTTACCCCTCGAGGATTACTCCAAGCCTCCACTACCTGTTTTATTATCATTTTTGCCTGATCATCCTCAAGAGAGAATTCCAACTCCCTTAGGCCATGTGTCACTGGTCGACAAAGATTCCCGCCTATTTGTCGGAAAAACATTGTTGGGGCTTGACTTGTGATTCCCCAAGGGCCTATAAGAGGGAACCAATTGAAACTACCACATTTGTATAGTAGCCCCTCTGATTTATGCCATAATGCCTTCATGTAAACCTTTGTCTCGTCTAATTTGCTGAGCAAACATCTCCATTTTTCAAATGAAGGTTTTTGCGGCTGCAATCCAGATTTCTCATAATCCTGTATGGGATCTCTGAGCTGATAGTCATCCTTTTGAAACTGGACTAGGGGTGCTCCGATAGTTTTGTCATATTTCAGGTGGCTGACGAGCCAGATTCCTAGTAGCTGTGAACATCCCACAAATCTCCCTTCAGTGAAAACACGGCAATGATTAAGAGATCGAATTGTTTCACACAATATTGCTGGTACTGGAGTTGCTCGGTATCTGACGTCATCAACCATGTTAATAACACTTTTGTCCACATACCCCCCTGCACGTGGAAAAATCACAACTCCATAAACAATGATGGCGAAAGCGAACCTCCCTTCCTCCCTATGGAAATTCTCTCTGGCAAAATTTATCAATATCTGAGTCGGGAAAGTCCATCTTGTGCCTTGCATCTTCCCCATATCTTTGGCTTTCTTTGTAGTTATCCCAAGAAGCTTAGAAATAATGACCTCTGCATAAGCCTTCTTTCCGGGATTGTAGATTTTATTAGCGTGTTTAGCGTATCCCAATAAGTCGGCATATTCTTCAATCAATGGTGACAAGTCAACTGACCCAAAGACAAAACACCTATATGCCGGGTCCCAATGGTGCATGGCTGCCTGGAGGAGAGTCACTGGTGCTTGTATGGTCAACAAATAGTCGATTCGTCCATAGGCATTTCTGAAATCTTTCCTTGTCTGCAAATCTTGTTCTTCCCATAACTCAGCTAGGGCTGCTGGTGCCTGAGTTAGAAATGTAACTTTCTTCACTGGTCCCAAAAATTGTTCTTCCTTCAAACTGTCTCCCCATCTTTCTTGCAATGCTTCTAACTTCTCCCTGACCCCTTGGGTATCTTCTAATGTTAGTGCATTGGTCCCTATCGGTATGATCATTCTGCAAGTACTATCTAATTAGATTACAAAGATTTGTGCTCTAGTGTATGTATGAACAAAAAGTAAGAAAGGTATTTGCAATTTAGGACATGTAAAACAAACACAACTTGGATATGTGCAACGATGTACAATCATAAGATAACAATAAACTGTTAGAAATAAGGATGCCGTTGTTGTTCCTAGTTTGATAGATAATCCTAACATGTCTGGAGATCTAATGTGCATTTGGGTTGTGTATCTAAACTACAACGCGACTACGCGAGAGGTTTACTGGATTATGTGACTTTTGATCCATACTTGGATAACAAAAGTCCATCCCTTAATACTTTAAGAGGACGTCAATCCAGGAGAGTGTCTTCCCCCACCTACACAGGGAAGTAAATCCCAAAAAGGTGGTAGGTCAACCCTCACTAATCACAAGGAAAACCTGGGTATAGGGTTATGTGTGTGTAATGTATTGTGTCCTCAATGACGTATAAATCAATAAACTATGGTGTTAAACTTCATAGTAAACAAAAATTCAAATTTAAGAAAAAAGCATAAACAACCATACAAAGGCTCGACCCCTTCAGTAAAAACCTGGTATCCCCAGCAGAGTCGCCAGTTGTCGCAACCGAAATCACGACGCGTACCGGCGCTATTTGAGAAAATGAGATTAAAAATGTAAGAGTCGCCACCAATTGATTATAGTGCAATTGGACACTAAATGTTAGGCCTGCGAACCAGAGAAAATGAGTAAGGGGGTCTATTGAGTGTGGGGAAGGTGTTAGGCATCCCACAACTCCCTAGTCGGTTGCCTTTTAAATTATTTATGCTTTTCCTTAAAAATATTTTTGTATGTCTCAAATTGTTTATGTATCGGAAAAATTGATTATGGTTAAATTGGTAGAAAAAAGTTTCATTAATTTTGAATAAATGATGAAAATAATTGTTTTAACGGATACTGTAAAATCCCTTTGGACGGAGCTGAAATAATCGGTTGTTTGGAAGAAAGATCTTGAGAAACCAATACTTTGATATTCTCGGATGTTTGAAAGAAAGATCTTGAGAAACCAATACTTTGATATTCTCGGATGTTTGAAAGAAAGATCTTGAGAAACCAATACTTTGATATTCTCGGATATTTGAAAGATGTGTCGAGAAACCAATACTTTGATATTCTCGAATTTGGATAAAATTTGTGGATGAGAAACCAATACTTTGATATTCTCAAATTTGAATAAAAGGCGTCGAGAAACCAATACTTTGATATTCTCGGTTGTTCGGAAAATGGTGGATGAGAAACCAATACTTTGATATTCTCAGATTTGAATAAAAGGCGTCGAGAAACCAATACTTTGATATTCTCATATGTTCGGAAAATGGTAGATGAGAAACCAATACTTTGATATTCTCGTATGTTTGATGGGTTGAACGTATGTAATCGTATGATTTGATTCTTTTTTGGAATTATTTTAATAAACATTGAAATTAAATATAAACATACATATTAATCTAAGTAATACTATCTATACTACTTTCACTATTTTATTACATTATTACATTACCTGAGCCTATATAATCATAAAACAAAGTTCAGCCCCAACCTATTACTACAAACCAAAACAATCCAGCAGGCCCAAATAAACTCATCATGATCCATAAACCTAATACGAAACCCCAACACATTTTTTAAAACCATGCCCAAACAAAAACAACACAAACCTGACCCATTACATGTAAACAGAGCCCAAGACCAAACAAATAAAACTCGGATCAGGCCCAATACAAGTACAAACAGAAACCCATGAGAAAACACATTAAAACTTAAATCCAGCCCAAACTAATAGAAACCAACCAAATATTAAACTAATCTGGGCCTGTAAACAATACAAACAAAACCCGGCCCAAAACGAAATAAACTAAACCTAGCCTACCCGAGCCCAAATGCCCAACACCAACGAAACCAGGCCACAAATAAACCCAGCCCAACAAACAAATGCCCAGCCCATGACATAAACCAAACCAGGCCTTTACTGTTCATTATCTTCCTCCACTGGCCGACCACTCGTGACCGGCGCCATCGACCTTCCATCCCTGCAATCAAACCAACAGAGAAACCGAACAAAATAGAAACATATTCCAGAAGAATACCAAGCCACAGTCACACAAAATCCAGCAAAAATAAACAAACGAAAACCAGCGCGATCAGGCATTAAATCAAGAACAAAAAAAATGAAAAAAACGAACCCTTAGATCTTCTTAACTCTCAGCTTTCTCTACTTTGTTTCCTCCGAATCTTCCTTTCTTTTTCAATCTGCCTTCTCTGTTTCTTCTGTCCGGATCTTCCTTTTCGATTTCGTCCCCTCCAAAAACCTCCGGCCTTTTCCGTTTTTCGTTTCCAGATACCCCCAAAAATTCCCTTCGGGTCCCCTCTCTTCTTCCGGATCTTTTCCAAATCCGTTTCTTCCTCCCCAAAATCACTCTGAAACTCTCCGATTTTCTCCTCTGTCAAACACTTCACGAAGTCCTCCTTGCTTTTCTCCTCCGTCCTTTTGTTTCTTCTTTTTTCTTCTGTTTCTTCCCCAGAAATTTCCCCGAATCTCGCTTCAGCCTTCGGGCTTTTATAGTCCTCAGCCAGTGTGCCTTCCAGCTCTTCACCTTCCACCATCTCCATTATTTTCACCTTTCCTTCCCACTACCACTCTGTCTCCCACTTTCTCTCTTTCTCTGGTGCGTTCTCTCCCTCTGCTTTCTTCCGTCATCCTCCACCGGTTTTCCTCTGGCTTCTTGTGCCGCCTCCCTCCACTTTCCCTTTAGATGAATGTAGGGTTTGAGTGGGATAGGTTAGATGTAGGTTAAGTGGGTTGGGCTTTGGGCTTGATAGGTAATTGATTATTTGGGCCGGATAGGTGAGTAACTTTAGGTGGGCTGGGCCTGATAATTGGGTAGCTTTAGGTGGCCGTTGGGTATTTGGTGAGTTTGGTTAGATGTAGGATTTGGCAATTGGACTTAATTGGGTAGGTTAATTTGAGTGGATCGGTCTTAGGGTTTGATTAAGTTTCTTTCCTTTTTTTTCAATTTTTATTATCATGTTATTAAAAATAACAAGTGCCCGGACAAAAATGGGGTACTACACATATGTTACATGCATGTCCCAGCAGTCAAGAGGTCTAATTTGGATCAGAAGAGTATAAAAGGCATTTTTGTGGGATATAGTTCTAACTCTAAGGCCTATCGGGTCTTTGATGTGGAGAACAAAAAATTGGTGGTTAGTCAAGATGTTATCTTTAATGAGGAGGCTTGTTGGACATGGGAAAACTCTGATGATCAGCTTGATGGATCAAGTTTTGGACCTCTTACTACTGAAGGAAGTGTTAATGAGGAAGAGCTCACTCAACCGGAACCTGTCAATGAGGAAGAGATGACTCAACCAGAACTTCAGGTTCCAATTCTGCTTGAAGTAAACTCAGATGAAGAAGGAGATCAGGAACCGGAGTCCACTCCAAGGAGAATGAGAAACCTGGAAGATATATATGAGACTTGCAACCTAACTGTTGAACCTGAAAATTTCACCATGATAGAAAAAAATAATAGCTGGGATTTGGTGGACAGACCTCAAGATAGAGATATTGTGGGGCCAAATGGATATACAAGATAAAATTGCATCCTGATGGCAGTGTCCATAAATACAAAGTACGTTTGGTTGCGAAGGGATTCACCCAAAAGCCAGGGGTAGATTTCCATGAGACGTTTGCACCAGTGGCCAGACTAGAGACAGTGAGAGTCGTTCTCTCTGTTGCAGCTCAACAGAAATGGAAGGTGCATCAATTAGACGTAAAGTCTGCATTTCTAAATGGCACACTAAAAGAGGAAGTCTACATTGCTCTGCCTGAAGGGTTTGTGGTTGAAGGGGGAGAAAATCAAGTGTACAAACTAAAGAAAGCCCTGTATGGCCTGAAGCAGTCTCCTAGGGCATGATATTCTGAGATTGACAAGTTTTTTAATCAGCAGGGTCTTATCAAAAGCAAAAATGAAGTAACTCTCTATAGCAAAATGGAAGGTAGTTCTGTGCTAGTTGTTTCAATCTATGTTGATGATCTCATTATCACTGGAAATAGTGAAAGCTTGATCAAAGAGTTCAGAGATAGTTTGATGGCAACTTATGAAATGAATGATTTGGGCCTACTAAGATATTTTTTACGCATTGAAGTGGAGCAATCTGATAAGGGAATTTTTATTGCTCAAACCTCTTATATCAAAAATATTCTGATAAGGTTTAACATGAAAGAATGCAATGCTGTAGCAGTTCCTCTAATTGTTAATGAAAAATTCAGAAGGGATGATGGATCAGAGAAGGTTAATGCCAGTGTGTATCGTAGTCTCATAGGTAGTCTGTTGTATCTTACTACAACAAGACCAGACATTATGTTTTCTGCAAGCATTCTGTCCAGGTACATGCAGAAGCCTAGTAAGCTTCATTTTGGGGCTGCAAAAAGGGTTCTAAGGTACTTACATGGAACAGCTGAGTATGGGGTGATGTATGAAGCTAGTAAATCTTTAGAACTTCATGGTTATTGTGACAGTGATTGGGCCGGTTGTCAAGACGACATGAAGCGTACCTCCGGAGCAGTTTTTAGTCTGGGATCAGGGATGTGTACGTGGCTGTCAAAGAAACAGAAGGGAGTGGCTTTGTCTTCTACCGAGGCTGAATTTGTGGCATCTTCCAAAGCTGCTTCACAGGCAGTCTGGCTGAGGAAAATTCTATTGGACATTGGCATTGAACTATCTGTTCCTACTACCATTTTCTGTGATAACAAGTCAGCCATCGCCATTGCCAAGAATTCTGTGGAGCATAATATAACCAAGCACATAAACATAAAATACCAGTTTGTGAAAGAAGCAGTTGAGAAGGATCTAGTAGAATTGAAGTACTGCAAGACTGATGAGCAGTTGGCAGATATCTTGACCAAGCCTCTACCGAGGGATAAGTTTTGCTTTCTGAGAAGTTTACTTGGAGTTGTCTCAAAGATGCATTTCAGGGGGAGTGTTGGTTGACCTGCATCTTTGTTATATTTATTTAATGGGCTGTTAGTTAATCTAGTTAATCTTTTAAATTAAGTCTAGTTAATTATTGTTTATCATGTCCTTTCCTCTCAGGGTAGTTTGGTATATGCCCATGTAAGGGTTTCATCTTATATGTGTATCCTGCCGTTTGTAATAGTATGTTGTACTGTGATGAACAACTAGAGAAATAAACTTTGCTTCTGCTGGTTATTGGAGAGCTTTGCTTGTTTTCTCTACGTGTTTTCTATCAACAAAAGAGTGCAGAAAATTATTTACTCCCAAAATGCTTAAATCAAATGGAATTCATGAAAGTTATAACAGAAGTACATGATGACATATGCAAAGCTCATTAAGCTAGAAGGAATATGAGATGGCTCTTTAGAAGGTATGCCTATTATTGGCCTCTGTACTATCAAATTGTATCCATTGATCCAAAGGATGATGTTCTTCTCATAATCACAGACAAATTTAACGTATGCCTTTTATCATCATGCAAACAATTGTAAAACCATGACCGTTTCAAGGTTAGAGCATGGATCCTATCGACAATATCTTTTCACCTTCTAATAAGGGGCATCACTTTCCACCTTCCATATTCCAACTTATTAAAAATATTTGTTTGTTAAGTCTTGATAAAAAGAAGAGAAGACATCACACTTCAAAGGAGACCTACCTTTATACTGGAGGCCATAACTATCTAAATCGAAGGCGGTATCACTCTTTTTCAAGATAAAGAGATTTTGAAGTACGCACACAACCAAAGCTGAATGATCCATAGGGACTGGGGCAACTTTCAAAACCATATTCAATAAAAGTATTCATTGCATAGTACATAATGCAAGAACCATATGGGCAAAGGAGATGACCACGCCTTCAAACCAAAATAGTGCTAGTCTGGTAAAATCTCTATGTTGGGATGATGTACTAAAACCATACCATTTCAAGACAATTAGGAAATTCAAGAATAAACATTTAATGATTACATTTATGTCTTAAATATTTTATTTTATATATTTCATATATATGTGAATGTTATATAAAAGTTCTAAGGATGTTAGGTATGTGAATCTTGGATACTCAAATACACTTTAAGTGTAAGTATAAATTTACACGAGATTCATTATTATATCCTAAATCATTAGTCACTACTAGATTGACAAAGATAGACACTTGGTTGATATAGGTTGTAGTGCATTGACATCTCCAATTAATGGAATGGTTTTCTTGACCATTTAAGAGGATTCTTGGATTAATGCACTAGTGTATATGTGGACATATACATTGATGGACTTACATAGGAATGAACAACCATAAAATTGCTATCAAATAGTTGTGGGAGTATGGTATATCTCAAGCTTGAATAGATCAATGCATTTATACTTATAGCATGTGAGTTTTTATTCATCAATAAGTGAGACACGCACTATCGTCAATAATCTTGATGTGCTAGATGTATGCCACTAGGGTATGCGCCATTTATGTACTTTCAGTTATGGAAGTGTAAGCACTCATTTGAAAGGTTCAATCCAAAAACTATGCATAGTGATTCTAACGAACTAAGCATTATGAATTAAATTGATCGATGGGTCAATTTAACATACTTAGAGGATATATACAAATGAATCCAGAGCTCCAATGAATATGGATTTTGGAGTATTTGATAGTGCGAATAAACTCACTCCAACTTATTGGGTGTTGCATAGAGGATATGCAAGTACATGTTTCACAGGTCATGGACAACCTTTTAATTATGAAAAAGTCTCGATATAAGAATCATACATATTGGGGAGTGCATCCAAAGTTCAAATAGTGTCATTCGAACATTGGATTGAAGTATTATTCCTAGTCATAGAGGTTGATGGTAAATAATGATATTTCAGAAGCCACAATATATATGTTTTACAAAGTCCCCTTGGTAGCTCTATATAGTCTCTTATCCTATTTAAGGAAGATCGAAAAAATTTGTCATATCACAAGGGTTATTGAGAAAGTTACAAGAAAAGAATTTGTATCACAAATAGATATAATTTTCCTCGGTTTTGATTTTCCAAAGATAATCCTAAGATAAAATTATTTTTGTTAAGATATACAAGATTTTTGTAAGTATATTTATAGAAAAATGATAAGTCTCAGAATTTTGATTTATATTATAAAATAAATATTTTACGAAATTGAAATTCAAGTCAAGAATGAATCAAAGACTTAAATATTATTTGAACATTTAATTTTTGAAATACTGGGCCAAGTTAGACCCAAACCATGCTTTGAAAAAGCGAAGCACGGCTTTCCCAACTAGTAACATCGATGCCGATTACCTTGTAATTAAGTAATTCAATGTCCATTTTTGTCTAGAGTTCTAATTCTCTTGGGATTAGTGAAGAAGAAATTTTTTTAAGAGACTTACATGTTTGCTTTATATAAATACAATTCAAGTTTTTTACTTTAACATAACGTTACCTATATTTTTGGAGATGGTTGTGTGAAGCAAAATATATAGATTTCTCTCAAATCAATTTCGTAAGCTTTTAAAAAAAATGAAAAAGAGAACAAAAAGTCTATCGTGTATTGTTTATCCTCAAGAGAGTCTGTGTGTATATTATTTGGTTCACCAGCGATTGTTGTTTTTGTTTTGTTCATTCGCAAGGAGATTAAAGGGAATACCTAGAAAATGGTGTAGGTCAATCTTGCTGATACGTTCGTTGCTCTCTCAATTGGTGGTTCATGATCCATTCATTCTTCAATCAATTGGAAGTTCGTGATCCGTTCATTGAGACCAAACAAACGGTGTGTTCAAGATTTGTTCGTGTGTTCGTGATCAAGATGGATAGCACGTTGGACCTCGATAGTAAAGAGGTTGGTATTAATACTATATCCTTCTTCATGTCATGATTGTATGTTTAGAGCTAAGAATGATTTTGTATTAAATTAATACAATTAGTGATGATGTCAAAAAAGAGATCCACCTAGATGACATATCAAGTGGTCGGACTAGCCTCCAAGTTGTGGACAAACTACCTGCAAAATTAAGCAAACATGAGTTAAAAGGCCCACAAAAGGTTTTCCTATGACGTAGATGCTCCGAAACTCAAGTCAATTTATATTCAAAAGCAAGGGGAACTCAATTTTTTGGAGCTCTCTATAAGCTTAAGTATGAAAATTGTGCTTAGGAGACTTACCTAACTTTGAGTGCCTTATATATAGAAGGTGAATAGCCTAAACTTGAACAGGACTAGGACTCTTTCTTCCCTTCATATACATCATTGATCTTTGAACGGGTGGAGTTTGAACCTCAATAGGAGTAGAACTACTCTTCAGGGTAATCTTCTAATGAGCAGAGGAGATCTTCTTTCCCATATATCGAGGAGGTCGGTTCATTGGTTACCATATATAGGGGTAGGCCCATTCCCGAGAAGGTGTTGTACCGAGATGATCTCCTTGATTACCATAGGATTCCTTCCTATGGCCTTGGTTAGAGGTGGACTCCCTGGTTAAGAAACACGTGTCACGTTCTGATTGGTGGGGTAATTTTTGGTAATATCAAGAAGCATGCTAGGATTAATTACAAAATTAATTGGATCTAGGATAACATATATGATAGGCGTGTAGCATACAAGGGTTGTATGACTTCTAAGTAAAATTTTGATTTGTATCTATGCTAAGAACGATCCATAAAATATTTATGTATGTTCTAAAATTAATTTTAGCAACCAGTAAATGGTATCGGTGTGAACTTAGTATGTATTAAATCATGATTTAATAAAATATTCACTAGAAAACGCGCTAGATTGGTGCTAGGGTGTGCGATTTATTTTGTGGATGTTTGGATGCTACTAACGATTGTTTTGCAGCCCTAAGATATTTTACTAATCTGTTATATTATTGTAATAATTTTATTTTTGGGTATGGCCACATAGGTTCATGTTTAGAGTCTATGTGATGTCTTTCTTATAAAGTTGTTAATTTGCAGTTTTTGCTTTTTTTTCTTCTTTGCTTTAAATTCATTAGAATCACTTGTAAGCAACCCTGGTGGTATAGGAATTTATATACTATTTTATGGTGTTGTTACAAATAAAGAATCATGAAGAAAAAGATGCAAAAACGTATTGAAAATTGCGGTGACAAAAATTAAGAGCGAGTGCGACAGAAAATCTAGATTTGCGCTTGGAGTGTTCCTATGGATTGTTTTGGTTTGTAACTCGATTTTTTGGGTAATCAAAATACTTTTCAGAAATTTAACACTACTGGAAAGCCTCTGTAAGTTACCTTTGTGCATTCATGGTGGAGTTCGAGATGTACAAAAATCTCACACGCGAAAAGTGCTACATTGCCGGCGACATGGATTTTTCCCTAGGCTTCTGAGTTGCATTTGAAGACGATTTTTGACATGTTGAAATCATGAAAATCAGATTAGTTCCAGTATCGTATTTTTCTATATTTTCTTTATTTAAATATGCTTTTGCTTATGTGAATGGATGTATTATTAAATTGGCATGTCATGTAGATAAGTCAAGGCGCCTGGCTTATTAGGTATCACATTGACATCTAATATGTTATATGTAATTGCATAATTGAAAAAATATAATGTGACATAATTTAATAGTTTAAATATTTAGTCTAATAACATAATTAATCTATTTGAATAAATTATTATATTTTATCACGTGGAATTACATACTTAATGGAAGATTAAAGGTTGATCTAAGCCACCTTGGATCATAATGTAATATTAAACTAGAAAAACCCTCGATAATAAATTATTGAGTGGGAGATGGTTATAACTCAAATATATGACCCAAGGCTTCCCAAAGGTTGATTCTTGCTCATGCATATAAGCTTACTCGTGTTGCATGCCCAACCCCCCTAGCGATGAAGATTATATGCTTGAACTAGTGGGAGGATTTTAAGTAGATATTTTAATTATTATTTGTGGATGGGTACTTACTCGTGTTGCAAGTGCAAACCCTTTGGGATGGAGTATTCATTAAATATAATAGTGGAATTAAAAGCTAATAGCCTAAACGCAAATGTGAAAGTTTACTCATGTTGCAAGCGCGACCCCCTTTGGATGAAATTTTCATAATGAGTGACTTGAAAAAGTTAAACGTTGGTTTACACTCAACCTATTATAGGAGCCAAATATAATAGCAATAAAAAAGGTTCAACAAACCCAAATGGCTAGATGCTTGAGTTTGTTTTGACCAAGAGAGACTTGGGTCAACTAGACAAGAAATTGTAGTTAGTTGATTCACTGTTACATAAATTTATATTGTAAATTTTTGGGCTTTTATTGCTATGTAAATGCATAAAAAGTTTTAAAATAATTAGAGCATTCATCTAATACATTTTAAATTTTATGAATTCTTGAAAATATCTTTATTTTCCAATTGCTTTCATATTAAATGAAATGAATATAATGGGCCAAATTAAGTTGACTGAAAAAGAAACATGGACATGGTGTGCTCACCACAACTGGATAAAAGCATGTCCTAGTTGAATATTGTCCTAAGTTGGGACCTTAACCAACTGTGCAGAATAGGCTATATTTACACCATAATTGTGCATGCATGATAGGATTGTCATATCCAAGAAAGATGGGTTACATGGCAAGTAAAAGGGTTGGACTGTGTTGCATGTATTGCATGTAAAAATGGGTCGTAGATGGTGAAGTGAGTGGACTGATTTTGGGTGCAATCTATTCGGGTTGGACAGTAGATGGGCTATTAATTTTAGGATTAGATAGGCCCAAGTTTTAAGAGTTGTTAATGGTGGAGACTTAGTCTTGGGTTGTACCTAAAATTTCGGAGGTATGAAATTATCTTACCTATTTTGGAGGAGATAATGTTCTAGCTGAAGAAAGGCATCGCGAAGCACGAGGAATCATTATTTCAGAGTTATGGCATGAAGGAGGCATAGTGGAACCACTATCGTGACAGTTGAAGAATGTTGAGGTACATAGGAGAGAAGTTTGGGTAGTTGCAATCATGGCAAAAGTGACGGTTAATTTCATAAATCTCTGAAGAGATATATTGAGGCAAAGAAGAAGAAAAAAAGACATAACCAATTCACACAACTTCAGCCCAACGGCATAAATCTATCTTTTTCGATCTTTCTAGCTTTCAACCAATCTAGGCTACATTCAGCTTTTATAAACACAATCTTGTAATCCTTTCTTGCATTAATGAAATGTTAATGCTCTGACATTTATTTCTAATCCAATTTCTAGTGAAGCGCATTTTAGTGGATCTAGAGTTCTTTAAGGATTCATAGTGAGATTACGAGTGACCCCCTTTCCTCATACAATCAGTTAATTAGAAGTTAGATTATCAGTGCATTCACATTACATTTTCCATACTTTGAGACTGCTTGCAAGTCTCTAGCAAACTTGCACACGACATCTCATCACTAAGGGGCAGGATTGACCTTTTTGACAAACCGCAGCCAAATAAAGGCAACATGCTAGCTTATGAAACGTAGAAAAAGGCTAATGAGGCCAAATGTTATATTTTAGCGTCTCTTACGTCTATCTTGTAAAAGCAGCATGAGTTCATCCAAATAGTTACTAACATGATGTATAGTTTGCATGAAATGTTTGCTCACCCTCAAGATAATAGGCAATATAAAAGTCGATGAGCATCAAGTAGGAAGAGGAAGCACCCACAAGAGATCGTATGCTCAATACCATGGGTTATCTCTAAGAGGCCTTAGATATTGGTCCTGAAATTGACTTGACCACCCAGATAGATATGGTCTTAGAGACCCTCTCAGGATCCTTTTCTTATTTCAACTTGAATTGCAACATGAACAAGATAGAGATGTCTCTTCGAGTTCTCATGAAAGAACTCCAATCTGCTGAGGAGATCATGGGAAAAAAAAAAGCAAGTCCACTATACAACTATTTCTACTTTCGCCCAAAAAGCCAAAGAACAAGAAGAGAAGCAAGTTGCTACTTTTTTCAAAGGAGATCAAAAGGGAAAGAGATATCTTTAATGTTCTAATGTTAAAATTAGTAGACACAAAAAAGATATATGCTCTGGATCAATAATAGGCAATTTGTACGTTTCTATTATGATGCTAACTTTATGCATGTTGAATCTAAAAGGAAAAAGACCAAATCTAATGGAGACTCTTTGGCATTTACGACTTGGTCACATTAACCAAACAAGAATTGACAGATTAATTCATGATGGGTCTCTTGGCCTATTAGAGATGGATAAGATACCATAATGCTGATCTTGTTTAGAAGCTAAAATGATCAAAAGGTTGTTTATAGCTTCTGAATTACATGAATTGGTGTATACTAACGTATGTGGCCCAATGATAGTTCAAGCTCATGGAGGCTATGAGTACTTCATTACATTTACTGATGACTACTCTATGTATAGATATATTTATATAATGCACCATAAGTTTGTTGTATTTTACAAGTCCAAAGAATTCAAGGCCTATGCGGAGAACCAATTAGATAAACGCATTAAAGCTTAGCGGTCTGACTGTGGTGGTGAATACATGCTAGATGAGTACAAACAGATCTAGCAAATAATGGCATAATTTCTCAACTCTCTGCAGATAAAACACCTTAGTAGAATGGGGTTACAAACAGGAGAAACAGAACTCTATTAGAGATGAAAAGATGTATGATGTTTCATCCAACCCTTCCTGAGTCATTTCAAGGATAAGTCATAAAAATGTGACACATATCTTAAACTTGGTACCGCAAGTCAGTACCTTCAACACCCTATGAGATTTGGACTAAAAAAGAGTTTGATTTTAGGAATCTCAAAGTTTGGGGATGTCCAGATTATGTACTAGCACATAAGACAACCAAGATTGGCCCTACATCTATACCATGCTATTGGGTAGGATTACCAAAAGAGACTCGTGGTGGCTATTTCTACAGTCCCAAGAGTCAAAAAGATTTTGTTAGCGAAAATGATAGATTACTTGAAGAGGAATGTATAAATAGTGGTGAACCAAGATAGGTGGTTTTGCATTAATAGGAATCTAATGATTTACAATCCAGTCCAACACAAGTAGAAGATGATGAACAAATTACTAAACCAATTTTAGATGCTACACCAGGGGTTTCACGACAACCCAACAGATACATGGTCATTGGAGAGTCATTTATGGTAGTCTTTGATAAACTAAAGTCGGATCCCACAACATACGAAGAAACAGTTACCGATATCGATGCAAATTATTGGCAAAAACCAATAGAATCTAAGTTGGAATTCATGCACTCCAACGAAATTTGAGATCTTATAGATATAGATATACCTGCTGGAGTAACACCCATTGGGTGTAAGTGGGTATACAAGAGAAAGAGGTGAGTACATGGAAAAGTTGAAACCTTTAAAGCAAGGTTGGTGGCGAAGGGTTACACCGAAAAAGTGGGTATTGACTATGAGGAGACCTTCTCATCAGCAGCCATGCTTAAGTCCATCAGAATACTTCTCTTCATATCATGTCACTTCAATTTTAAGATATGGTAGATGGATGTCGTGACTGCTTTCCTCAAAGGAAATCTTAACAAATGTATCTATATGATGCAACCTAAAGGATTTATTGCTGAGAGCTCAGAAAATATGGTTTGCTAGCTTAAAAACTCTATTTATGGACTTAAGCAAATATCAAGATCTTGGAATATATGTTTTGATCAGGAAATTAAATCCTATGGATTTTATCAGAATCTGGATGAACCGTGTGTATATAAGAGATTGGATAGTAAGAAAACTGAGTTCTTGATTCTCTAAGTGGATGACATATTGATTATTGGAAATGATGTACCAATATTGTCATTAGTTAAAATTTGGTTATCTAATCAGTTTAGCATGAAAGACCTAGGAGAATAGAGCTATGTTCTAGGCATCAAGCTAATGCGCTATCTCAATCTACTTACATAGAAAAGATATATTAGTCAAGTATGCAATGCATGATTCCAAGAAAGGTTTATTATCTTTTAGACATGGAGTTCCTCTTTCTAAGGAGGACTATCCTAAGACAAAAGAGCAAAGGCAACAAATGAGTAAGGTACCATATGCTTTGGCAGTTGGTAGTCTCATGTATGTCATGCTATGCACTAGAGTAGATATTTGCTATGGAGTAGGATTGGTCAGTAGATATCAATCTAATCTAGGAATGCATCACTAGACAACGGTAAAACATATATTCAAGTATCTTCGACAACGAAAGTTTAAATGTTTGTTTACCATAGTGATGGGATCATTCCAATGTACCAAAAATTTACCATGTAAAGAAAATTTTGAGATTCAAAAATAAATGTGAATGTTCTATAAAGGTCTAAGGATGTTAGATGTGTGAATCTTGGATACTCAGATACATTTTAAGTGTGACTACATATTGACAAGAGATTCATTATTACAAATCATTAGTCACAACTAGATTGACAAAGCTAAGCACTTTGTTGACATAGGTTGTAGTGCATAGACATCTCCAATTAGGGGAATGGTTTTTCGACCTTTTGAGAGGATTCCTGGATTGGTGCACTAGTGTATATGTGGACATGTCACGCCCCGTTTTCGGAAACGCGACTGGGTGCTCTCTCCACACCCTTCCTAGGTCACTAGTGTGAACATCCGGGATCAACCGGAAATCCGGCGGCACCTCCCCGTATATCGGAGAGTGCCCACCTGCATCAGAAACGCAGCAACAACAACATCACACTAGCAACCTAGCAAACATAGGCCTCGGGCCTCAACCACATGCAATCCTGACCCTAGGCCTCAAGCCATCCACTACCAGCATGCACAAACTGATGGCATCACATATAAATCAACACACAGATTTATAACACATCAAATATAACCATATATCAACATCTACATCCACCTACAAGCACCACCGTGCCAAATGGTTATATTCTCTCAACATAGATATACTACATACACCCACATGCATAGAGTATATCTCTAGCACCCTATTCTATCCAGGGCCATCCATGACACGACCTGCTCACCGATCCGCAGCACCAGTACCTGTACCAGTGTTTCCTGTGGAAGGAAGAAAGTAAAGGAGTGAGCTAGAAGCTCAGTAGGGTATGAAGTAAACATCAATATAGTTAGAACCAAAAGGAAGCAATGCATCAATATGCAACTACCACATGAACGTATACTCAACAAATTCACATCAACATTTACCCGGAAAACCCTTTCGGAGCATAACAACCACAATATCATTGCAACTCAATGAAATATTGCACGGGAGCAAGCTCACCACAACCAACCACTCCTAGGATCATCCGGTTGCGTGAACCTATCACGCCCGCACCCCACAAGGCAAGTCACTCTTGACCTTACCCCTAGTGCGTTACCCTACTTGGAGTTCACATGACTCAGTGATAACTCTCATCACCTCATCATCCCTCCAAGTAGCTTTCAAGAAACCTAAAGGTTCCCGAGTCCATACCCGGTCCCCCATGCAACTCTAATGCATTATGTCATGACATGCTGAATAGATATATATATATATATATATGAACAACCTACATATATATATACATAACTACCATGATGCATGAAAAGAAATCACATCGTGTCCATAGGAGATGGAACACACACACTCGGGTCATGCAACATCAAGAATCAACAAGAATCACAATTAGGGTTCGTTTTCCCTTAGGAGCAATTAAGGCGGAAACACAAATGGAACGACCAATGAGGAATCGAAAAGCTCTTTACATATCGAAAACGAACGATAGAAAGTATGGTTGGAAATCCCCTACCTCGTGTCGAGTAAATTACCACAATTTCCCAAATTCCGTTCCTAGGGTTCTGGTTTGCCCAAACCTACAATGTGGCATAACCGAACCCTCACAAGCATCAATAAACAACCAACAACTCATATAAACATCAATTATATCCATAATTTCGAAATTACTCACCTTCTCTCTCTAGAAATTTCTCCAAAATCCTCCAAACTCAACCCAAGCTCAACTCTACTCCAAATCACAAACCAATCTACATAAACATCCAAAATCAACCTATAAACAATATATCTAAAGCATAGCACTCAACTCTTCAAGAACCTAGCAAATCTAGAAAAACCTAGAATTTACAAAAACTATGAAAAACTTACCAAATCACTTGAATCAACCTTGAATCTTCCTTACTTAGCTTCAAGGATCATCAATCCACAATCTCCAAGTCAATCTCTTGCCAAAATCTCCTTCTCTCTCTTCTTCTCTCTCACTTTCTCTCTCTAGACGGGCTCCCAAGGTTGGAAATGCCCAGAAATGCCTAAAACTAAGCTTAAAAACTGATTTCCCGATAACCGTCCGGACGCCTCAAGTGACTGTCCGGACGCTTGCCTCTTCCTCCACTCTCTGCCCACTTCGCAGGCTTAACCGTCCGGACGCCTCGTTAAGGTGTCCGGACGGTCTACTGTTCACAGCACCAAAACTTCCTCTAAAAACTTCTCTGCCTCAGTTCCTGCACAAACCGTCCGGACGGCTGTTTTAAGCGTCCGGACGGTCTCTGTTTTTTAGAAACCTAGTTTTCCTAAATTTTATTTTCCGGCTCGGTTCAAGCTTCGATTTGATATATTACAGGCCCGAAACGGACATGTATACTAAAAGTTATGACCCATTTACTGAACCAAGCTCAAAACCATTATTCCATGATTCTGTACCTCACGGATCATCCGAGATTCGACTCAAACTTAAATCTTTTTGGGTCGGGGTTTCACAGGACATATATATTGATGAACTTACATAGAAATGAACAACCATAAAAGTGTTATCAAAGATTTGTTCATACTATAGTTGTGGGAGTACGGTCTATCTTAAGCTTGAGTAGGAAAATATGTTTATACTTGTAGTGTGTGCATTTTGTTTCATCAATAAGTAAGACATGCACTATTGTCAATAATATTGATGAGATGAATGTACGCCACTAGGGTATGAGTGCAAACCTACAATATAGTCATTCATATACTTTCGGTTATGGAAGTGTAAGCACCCATCTGAGAGGTTCAAATTAATCTATCCATAAACTATGCATAGTGATTCTAACGAATCAAGCATTGCAACGTCAATTTAATTCACTTAGAGGATAGATACAAATAAATCTAGAGCTCAAAGGAAATATGAATTTTGAAGTGTTTGATAATACGAATAAACTCACTCCAACTTACCGGGTGTTGCATGGAGGATATGCGAGTACATTTTTAACAAGCCAGAGACAGGTTTCTAATTATGGAAAAGCTTCGATATAAGAATTGTGCATATTGGGAGTGCATCTAAAGTTTAGGTAGTGTCATACTAACATTGAATTGAAATGTTATTCCTAGTCATAGAAGTTGACGATAAAGAATGATATTTTGTGAGCCACAATATGTATGTCCTGCAAAGTCACCTTGGTAGCCCTATATAGTCTCTCTTCCTATTTAAGATTGGCAAAATTCATCATATCACAATGATTATTGAGAAAGTTACAATAATAGAATTTGTATCACAAATAGATAAAATTTTATTGGGTTTTGATTTTCCAAAGATAATCCTATGATAAAATTATTTTTATTAAGATATACAAAGTTTTGTAGGTGTATTTATAGAAAAATAATAAGTATCTGAATTTCAATTTAGACTGTAAAATAAATATTTTACATAATTAAAATTCAAGTCAAAAATGGATCGATAAGAAAAATATTATTTGAGCCTTGAATTCTTAAAGTATTGGACCAAGTTAGACCCAAACCATACTTTGCAAAAGCCAAGCACGGCTGGCCAAACAAGTAACATGGACGCCGATTCCTTATATAAGTAATTCAATGTCCATTATTGTCTAGAGTTCTAAGTCTCTTGGGATTAGTAAAGACAAAAAAAATTCAATATGTTTGTTTTATATAAATACAATACATACAACTCAAGTAACACGGCAATTCAAGTATTTTTGGAGATGGTTTTTTTATGCAAAATATATAGCTGCTTATCTCAAATCAATTCCGTACGCTTTTGAGAAACGACAAGGAAAACAAAAAGTGTGTCATGTATTGTTTTTTCTCAAGAGAATTCATGTGTATATTTTTTTGGTTTGCCATCGACTGGTATTTTTGTTTTGCTCATTCGCAAGGAGATTAAAGGAAATATTTAGGAAATGAGTGATGATTTGTTTGTTCCTCTCTCAATTGGAGTTTCGTGATTTGTTTGTTGAGACCAAACAAACGATGTGTTCAAATTTCGGTCGTGTGTTCGTGATCAAGATGGATAGCACATTGGACCTCGATAGTAAAGAGGTTGGTATTAATCTTCTAACATTCTTCATGCCATGATTGTATATTTAGATTTAAGAATGATTTTGTACGAAAGTAATACTTGAAGCATGCTAGGATTAATGACAAAATTAATTGCATCTAGGATAACATATGATAGGCGTGTAGTGTACTAGGGTTGTATGTATTTTTTGCAAGTAAAATTTTGATTTGTACCTATGCTAAGAACGATCCATAAAATGCTTCTGCATGTTCTAAAATTAATTTTAGCAACCAACATTCTAGTAATCATGGACGAACTAACGTAGAAGATGAGAAATCCTGTACATATGCTACTAGACACATATCCTCATCTAACAGTAAAATCAAATCCAGAAGCCACAACCTTCCTTTGTGCACAATGAAAAATGATCACCATTTACCTTAAGCATCAACAACGTGCAAGAGCTCTGTGTTTTAGTGGAGTGAGATGAAATCTATGCATGTTGGCCTCAACAATATATGAGAATAGAGCCCATGATTATAATAAACTCAAAGTGGTCCATCAACATACAAGAGTATTGTTTTCAGGGAAGAGTGGACAAGAACTCAAAAGTCAAGCCAGCAAGCAAAGGCACACGATCTACCACTCTATGTTATTCCCAAGATCATGCCTTTAATTCAAGAGAAGTCCTCCACATTTTGGAAGACTATAAGAAGAATAAGAAGAAGTTCAAGGCACCCAACATCAAACACATATTCTACATCTCTAAGCTTTATCATTTTTCTTCTTGACTCCAGTCAACTATCTTTAGCATTCAAACCTCTAGAATGTAGCATCCGCGTCTATTATGCATTTTAGCTAGTACAGTATGCTTTTTGATACACTCTAATATATCTTCAATGAAAATTTATTATATTTCAGGATGTATTATTTTTCAATTAGTTTAATAGAAATTCTCTCATTACGTTCCTTTCATGAAGGCAAATAGTAATTTTAAGTTCTCTAAATTATACATAGTTCGTCTAGTAGAAGATCAGCTTAGTACACAATCTCCTAACATTCTTTAAATTGACAGCAAATCCTAGCAAGCTTGTAAATTTAAATTCATTAAAACCATCACTCTATTCCAAGGTGCTAGAAGCGATTGAACTTCTATCAAGTGTAGAAATAACCAACAATAATATGATTCATTTGATCTTTTCCATAATAAAAGATGCAATGTATATATATATATATAGAGAGAGAGAGAGAGAGAGAGGGAGAGAGAGAGAGAGAGACAGAGGGAGAGAAGGGAAGGGAAGGAATTCTCTTACGTTGTCCTAAACTTTTGGGGTCCAAAATAATTTTTTAAGTTCAGAAGAAAAAAAAATTATCTTTTGATCAATTTTAGGAATCCAATGAATTTATTTTTTTGGAAAAAAAATAAATTTATCATGATCAAAATATCAATTGTTTTGAGTTTATATCAAATTGTCTAGAATTGCCATGTCTTTTGGATGTTGCATTGATTTTTTGTTTCCAACAAAAAATATATTATTGAATTCGTTAAACCAATCAAAACAAAAAAAAAATTATAAAGTATAATTTGAACCCATTTTGGATTCGAAAAGATAGATGAGAAATGAGGTTCTAACTTTTGAGTTTACTTTTGGGATTCATATAGAGGGGAATTAACTTTTGAATTCACATAGAGGAGAATTCTCCTATGAAGTTCTAAGATGAGGCCCAAAATTTTGAATTCACTTTTGGAATCTGAAATATTGTTAAAAAAATTGAAAAATTATAATTGTCTGTTGATTGACTTTAAGAATCCAACGATATAAATTTTGCTTGAAACAAAAATTAAATGCAACTTGAAAACTGTATGCAATATTTTTTATTTTTTATTCAACAAATCATAATTATTGTGCAAATTTCATATTGAATTTGATTTTTATTTCGAACAAAATATTTATCATTGGATTCAAAATAGAACTATTATTTTCCAGATTTAAAAAGAAAATATTTTGGACCTCAAAAGCTATGATCTTATTTTAAGACCTCATTTTAGTACCTCATAGGAGAATTCCAATATATATATATTCCTAAAATGAGGTCCTACCTTTTGACACCTCACTTTTAGGGTTCAAATAATTTATTTAAATTTTGTACAAATTATGTTTCTATTTAGATCAATTTTATGAATCCAACAGTATATTTTATGCCGAAGCTAATGTCAAAATTCTTATGATGAATCGGTTTATTCCAAAGAATATTGCTCAGCCTTCTTGCATTAATTACCAATCGACAGGGGCTGCCAATATTAGCTTGTCACCACAGCTGCTGATTTCTGTACCCCATTATGAGGGACATTTTGACGAAGATCCTCATCTATACTTGAAAGATTTTACTGATTTTTGTCGAACCCAATAGCTCACTAGAATCACTTATGATAATTTGAAGTTGTGATCTTTCCATACACTCTAAGGGGCGGTGCAAAAATGTGGTATAATGCTATTGAAGCAGGATCCATCGGTACATGGGAATAGATGGTGAGGAAATTTTTTCCAACTCCTAGAACCAAATAGCTTGTGCGAGAAATTTAAAATTTTCATCAAAAGGGTGGTGATTTATTCTATGAACATGGAAGGATTTTAAGAATAGATTAGCTCGTTTCCCAACCTATAATTTACCCAAGGATTATGTGGTTTTGCATTTTTATAAAGGGTTGAACGAGACTAATAGAATGAAAGTTGATTCCTTTTGCAATGGAGTTCTTATGAGAAAGAGTAGTGAAGAAACCATGGTGTTATTTGAAGAATTCAGTCAAGACTCTCAACAATTTTGTGAAACCCCGACCCAAAAAGATTTAAGTTTGAGTTGAATCTCGGATGATCCGTGAGGTACGGAATCATGGAATAATGGTTTTGAGCTTGGTTCAGTAAATGGGTCATAACTTTTAGTATACATGTCCGTTTCGGGCCCGTAATATATCAAATCGAAGCTTGAACCGAGCCGGAAAATAAAATTTAGGAAAACTGGGTTTCTGAAAAATAGAGACCGTCCGGACGCTTAAAACAGCCGTCCGGACGGTTTGTGCAGGAACTGAGGCAGAGAAGTTTTTAGAGGAAGTTTTGGTGCTGTGAACAGTAGACCGTCCGGACACCTTAACGAGGCGTCCGGACGGTTAAGCCTGCGAAGTGGGCAGAGAGTGGAGGAAGAGGCAAGCGTCCGGACGGTCACTTGAGGCGTCCGGACGGTTATCGGGAAATCAGTTTTTAAGCTTAGTTTTAGGCATTTCTGGGCATTTCCAACCTTGGGAGCCCGTCTAGAGAGAGAAAGTGAGAGAGAAGAAGAGAGAGAAGGAGATTTTGGCAAGAGATTGACTTGGAGATTGTGGATTGATGATCCTTGAAGCTAAGTAAGGAAGATTCAAGGTTGATTCAAGTGATTTGGTAAGTTTTTCATAGTTTTTGTAAATTCTAGGTTTTTCTAGATTTGCTAGGTTCTTGAAGAGTTGGGTGCTATGCTTTAGGTATATTGTTTATAGGTTGATTTTGGATGTTTATGTAGATTGGTTTGTGATTTGGAGTAGAGCTGAGCTTGGGTTGAGTTTGGAGGATTTTGGAGAAATTTCTAGAGAGAGAAGGTGAGTAATTTCGAAATTATGGATATAATTGATGTTTATATGAGTTGTTGGTTGTTTATTGATGCTTGTGAGGGTTCGGTTATGCCACATTGTAGGTTTGGGCAAACCGGAACCCTAGGAACGGAATTTGGGAAATTGTGGTAATTTACTCGACACGAGGTAGGGGATTTCCAACCATACTTTCTATCGTTCGTTTTCGATATGTAAAGAGCTTTTCGATTCCTCATTGGTCGTTCCATTTGTGTTTCCGCCTTAATTGCTCCTAAGGGGAAACAAACCCTAATTGTGATTCTTGTTGATTCTTGATGTTGCATGACCCGAGTGTGTGTGTTCCATCTCCTATGGAAACGATGTGATTTCCGTTCATGCATCATGGTAGTTATGTATATATATATGTAGGTTGTTCATATATATATCTATTCAGCATGTCATGACATAATGCATTAGAGTTGCATGGGGGACCGGGTATGGACTCGGGAACCTTTAGGTTTCTTGAAAGCTACTTGGGGGGATGACGAGGTGATGAGAGTTACCACTGAGTCATGTGAACTCCAAGTAGGATAACGCACTAGGGGTAAGGTCAAGAGTGACTTGCCTTGTGGGGTGCGGGCGTGATAGGTTCACGCAACCGGATGATCCTAGGAGTGGTTGGTTGTGGTGAGCTTGCTCCCGTGCAATATTTCATTGAGTTGCAATGATATTGTGGTTGTTATGCTCCGAAGGGGTTATCCGGGTAAATGTTGATGTGAATTGTTGAGTATACGTTCATGTGGTAGGAACATATTGATGCATTACTTTCCTTTGGTTCAGCTTATATTGATGTTTACTTCATACCCTACTGAGCTTCTAGCTCACTCCTTTACTTTCTTCCTTCCACAGGAGACACTGGTACAGGTACTGGTGCTGCGGATCGGTGAGCAGGTCGTGTCATGGATGGCCCTGGATAGAATAGGGTGCTAGAGATATACTCTATGCATGTGGGTGTATGTAGTATATCTATGTTGAGAGAATATAACCATTTGGCACGGTGGTGCTTGTAGGTGGATGTAGATGTTGATATATGGTTATATTTGATGTGTTATAAATCTGTGTGTTGATTTATATGTGATGCCATCAGTTTATGCATGCTGGTAGTGGATGGCCTGAGGCCTACGGTCAGGATTGCATGTGGTTGAGGCCCGAGGCCTATGTTTTCTAGGTTGCTAGTGTGATGTTGTTGTTGCTGCGTTTCTGATGCAGGTGGGCACTCTCCGATATACGGGGAGGTGCCGCCGGATTTCCGGTTGATCCCGGATGTTCACACTAGTGACCTAGGAAGGGTGCGGAGAGAGCACCCAGTCGCGTTGCCGGAAACGGGGCGTGACAAATTTTCTACAAGGGAAAAAGTTCAAGAAAGTGACCAGGCATATATCTGGTGATATCTAATGTCAAAGTTTAAGCGAAGATGTGCAACATTAATCGGAAGATAGATATGCTTATTGAAGCTTTGAAAAGAGTGACTATAAAGGTTTCATCACAAGTTGAGACCTTTTGTGCAGTTTGCTCTAGGCAAGATCATGTAACTAAAGCATGTCCATTGATATCAATGAGTGATCAAGAGCAAGTCAATTTCATTGGAAATTACAACAAGTGGAACCAAACTTATCCATGGTGCAATCACCCTAATTTTTCTTGGAAGGGTGATCAAAACACAATGAATGAAGTAGCCCTAGCGTAGCAGGAAGCATAGAAGAGTGATTTGGAGACCACAATGTTGAAATTCATGCAACAAACAACTCAAGCAATCCAACAATTGGAGACCACATATGGAAAAATAGCCAAGGAGGTGAGCAAACGAAAGAATGGAGAGTTACCTTCTCAACCTCTCAAAAACCCAGCTAGGCATGACGATTTGAAAGCCATAACCACCCTTTGAAGTGGAAAGACTATTGACAATAAGGTGCTGTCGTCAACCCCTGACGCAGGGTGCAAGAAGGTCGCAAATCTGGGTAGGGGAAAGTCAAAGATTGGGGAAGAGATCCTCCACCTTTTCCATGAAGGTTAGACAAAAAGACAATTGATTCTAAGGTGCATGATATTTTTGAAAATTTGCGTAAGATAGAAATCAATATTTCATTGCTTGATGCAATTAAACAAATTCCTTCTTATGCTAAATTTCTCAAAAAATTTTGTACTAAAAAGAGGAAATTTTTTGCACATGAAAGTTTGCTTTGAATGAAGAAGTGAGTGTTGTGTTCCTGAATAAACTTCCTTAAAGATCCTGGTAGTTTTACCATACCTAGTAAGGTGAGAAATCAATTCGTTGAAAAGGCATTGCTAGATTTAGGAGTGAGCATCAATTTAATTTACTAGTGATAGTGTCATGGGAGAAGAGAAAAAATTATTACAAATTTTGAAGTGGCATAAAACTGCCCTTGGATGGTCCATTGACGACATCAAAAGAATCAACCCTACTAGATACATGCAACAGATTTTTCTTGAAACTGATGCAAGGCCAACTAGAGAAGCACAGAGGTGGCTAAATCCACATATGAAGGATGTGGTAAAAGCTAAAATTTTGAAGGAGTTAGATATAGGGGTGATCTACCCAATTTTGGATAGCAAATGGGTTAATGGGCATCTTGTGAAGCCTTATTGGGAGTCAATTTTACTCTCAATGGAAGAAGTTGTCCAATTTGATGTTTTGGATCCTTGAAGAATTCTAAAGTCGTGTCCGACTAAAGACAATAAATTTAGCATTTCATGGGAGGTAACCCATGTGGAGGAGAAGCATCTTATTTGACATCTTCGAACAGCTAAGTCTCCTCACCCTTTTCTTTTATTGCACATTTAGTTTTCGTCATTGCAAATTTAAATTATGTTGTCTTTCTTTCGAATTGAGGAAAATGTCGAATTCAAGTTTGGGGGAGAAGGAATTTTCATTTTGTTGAAAATTGAAAACAACATTGTTTTGAAATTTTTGAAACTTGACACCCTTTGCTTGATTATCATGACATGCTTTGATAACTGATAGTGTATTTCCTAGCATGATTTTTTGTGATGAAAGTCTACTTGGTTTATATGTCACTTGAAGACTATGAATCCATGTGAGAAGCCTTTAAAAATTCTAAGTGCATTGAATTTCATGACATTGTATTCCTAGAACTTGCCTTAAACCGATTGAAGTAATTGTTGAACTTTTGTTCCATGAAAATGAAAAAGGCGTTCTTATCCTTGCTCATCTATATTTGACCTTAATCATCCATATTTCCCTTCTCACTCTCCTTATCCAATCTCTACAATATGTTATGCATGTGCCACGGAGTTTAAAAATTAGAATACCAACATAAGACTAATAGGTGAGATGAATTTTGGGTGATAAGAAGGTGGAAAGTGGTGGTGAAGATTCCTTAGAGAATTTAGGGGAAGGAAAAAAAAAGTCTACAATACTAGGAAAAGTGTGAGCCACCTGCAGTCGCACAAAAAGTGGTGATTATTACGGTAGATAAACAGT
This sequence comes from Euonymus europaeus, assembly GCA_963580455.1. Taxonomy (NCBI): domain Eukaryota; kingdom Viridiplantae; phylum Streptophyta; class Magnoliopsida; order Celastrales; family Celastraceae; genus Euonymus; species Euonymus europaeus. The sequence continues at coordinate 14,066,060 of OY756965.1, forward strand.
ACCAGAGACGTACGAGCCACGGGTGAGCTAAGCATGGCCGCAAAAATTGAGGTATAAAAAAAATCAATGATTTGTTTACAATGTCTGGTCAACGTCACTAGTTGACTAAGGAAAAAAACGTGAATTGTGAGCTAAGCGCGACCGCAGATTCTGTTTATTTAAAATGCAGTGCATAAGTGATTGGGATGATATTTTGCATATCTTTGTGCGGTTTTGAAAATAAAAAAGTTGAGTTTCAATGCTTAAAAGCCACATTTTAGGTTTGAGCTGCCAAAATTCGTGTAAATGAGCCAATGCACAATTTAACACTTTGACACAGTCATTTTAAGTGTTTTGTAGTGGTTCAAGATGCATCACCCTTAAAAGAGCAACAAAATTAGAAACAAGGGCCGCCATCCGAATGGTTATTTCACGGACGAGACTAGCGAGCTTCCCAGTCACTTGTCATCCAGACGCCACCGTAATCCGTCTAGACGGCATCCTGATAACTGCAGTTTTTATGCGATTTTGACGGGTATTTTCGTGAAATCAATGTAATTAACAAATGGTACTTATTTCTAAAGAGTTAGGATGTTATTTTAACATATGTATTAAGGTTTTAAGGGTCTACAGACCCTATTCTTGGAAAATCTTGGATTTTGGCTGAAAATTACATTCTCTTTTAGGGTTTTTGCTCTCTTGCCTTGTTTTTCATTTTGGTACCTTGTTGGAGTTCAAAAATCATCTTCTTGAAAATTTATAGGAGTTTTGAAGATCCAACCAGCTAGAAGAAGAAGTTATTCCTCCTTGTAGAGTTTGAAGAGAGCCCAAGTTGGATTTGCCTCAACTTCTATTTGTATATTGGAAGGCCGATTCGCCTCAACTTTCGACATGGGATTTGATTTCTAAAATCCTTTTACTCAGTGTTATTACATTTTGTTAACGTATTTGGATTCACAATTTCTAGATTAATCTACTTGAGTATTGTTCGTTCCGATTTAGTTTTCACTTTAATGATTTACTTTATGTTTAGTTGTGTTTATTTTGGCTTTAATTTTCTGCAGTAATTTAGTTTTCATTTCACTTATTTCATATTAGGGTTTAGTTCAATCAATCATCCCACGAGGGAAAACCAAATCTGACCATTGGTTAATCCAATTTTGCCACCACTCGACATTGTGAATACCATATAATTAATGATTAGATTACTAACCCATAGACTCAAGTTGAAACCAAAAGTCTTTGTGAAAATATTTGGGATTCATTCTTATTATTACTTTGACAATCCTACACTTGGGAAATCATAAATTTACTCACCATTTTTTCCGAGTCAAGTTCTTGGCGCCGTTGTCAAGGGCTTTTGTCCTTCCGTTCAGGTTTTTTTTTTGTGTTCTTCAATTTGTAGTATACTTTTTGATTCCTTGATGTTGCAAGTAGCATTGTTAGTCTTAAAAGTGATTTTGCATCTGTGGCTTCTGAATTTGGTTTGCCTATTTTATTTGATGAAGGAGTTTGTGAAAATATGGTTGATCTTGCACCATGTTCTCTTAAAGATTTTATTCAGTCCACTCGCACTACTACTTCTTCATGCATCATATTACCTAAAAATGAACCTCCATTTTCTATTAAGCATGGCATAATGTTAGTGATACCTCAGCTCTATGGTATGGATTCTGAGAGCCCTTATCAGCATCTTACTAATTTTGAGTTGGCTTGTACTACTTTCATTAATAGGGCTTACACTAATGAGTGTGTTAGATTGTGCTTGTTTCCTTTCTCTTTGAAGGATAAGGCTAAGTTGTGGTTTAATCAATTGAGAGCTAATTTCATTACTAGTTGGGTTGATATGCAACATGAGTTCTTACAAAATTATTTCCATTTCAAAGAACTCAAATGATTCAAGAGAACATAGCTCAATTCATTTAGAAGTATGATCACACTTTCCAAGCTAGTTGAGACCGTTTCAAGGAGTTGTTGAATATTTGTCCACATCTTGGCTATGAGTCTTGGAGAGTTGTCAACTACTTTTACACGGGTTTGACTCTGGAGTGCAAATAATGTGCAATGGAGAATTCTTTGATAAAGAGCCAAATGTTGCATTGGATTTCTTTGATTATCTTGCAGAGAGTGCTAGCCAACAGAATACAAGGATTGACAGAATTGCTATAGCTGCTTAACCTTTGAGAACCATCCCAAGTGGTGGTAAATATGAGTTGAAAGAATATGTGGATGTTCAAGCCAAGCTAGCTACATTGGCTAGAAGATTGGAAATTATGGAGTTAGAAAAGGCCAAGGCAATGAAAGTTATGGAGCCATGTAACTTATGTGCTGATTCTAGCCATAAGACTCAAGATTTCACTATCATTCCTATGATGGAGAATGGAATGGATCAATTGCAAGATGCAAATTGGGTCAACAAGGCAAACAATACTCACTCCAACACATATAATCCGGGGTGGAAGAACCATCCTAACTTCTCATTAAGGAATGATCAGCCTAGATAGTCTTCACAGAGTCATCCGTCGCAGTTCCAACAGTAGATGGCTTCTCCAATAGCACCTCTTGGTTTTCCTCTTTAGCAACTACCTACTCCACCCAAGAAGTCTCTAGATGATACCATAGCACAGATGGCTGCTACTTTTTAATAGTTCATGCAGGTTCAAGCAACTATAAACAATTAGAATACACAAGTCATCAATGACTTACGGGGAACAATTCAGAAAATAAATACTACTTTGAGCACTCTTGAGAAGGGGAAGTTTCCAGCTCAACCTCAACCAAATCTTACAATCTATAAACAATAGCCTCAACAACATGTGCATAATGTTTCTGGAGATTGTTTTGAGATGACCAAGGCAGATACCACTTTGAGGAGTGGGAAGTAGATTTCTAGACCTGAGGTCCCTGTTGATTCTCCGCATTATTGTCCTGCTCTTGTGGGTGCGCCTGAGGTGGTTGAGATAGAAAATGCGAAAGAAGAAGAGAAAGATAAAGTAAATTCAGAATTGAAGACTCCATCTATGGTAGAGAAAAAAAATGACAGGGATTTATCGACCTACTGTTCCTTATCCACACAGATTGAAAGCTGGGTAGATGAACAAGCATCACACTGAGATTCAGGAGTTTTTCAAGCAAGTGAAGCTCAACATTCCACTCTCAGATGCTATTCAGCAAATCTCTTCCTATGCTTAGTTCTTGAAGGACATATGTATTGCGAAAAGGAAGGTGAATGTGACCAACGTTGCATGATGAGCATTTTTTTATATGCTTGAGGACATGTGTAGAGTTTTCATGGATGATTTTTCTATGTTTGGATGGTCCTTTGATGTATGCTTGAAAAATCTAGATGCTGTGTTGATTAGATGTGAAAAAAAAACTTGTTGCTTAATTGGGAAAAATGCCAGTCTATGGTGACTAGTGGATTGGTGCTGGAACATTTAGTATCAAAAAATGGTATAGAGGTCGATAAGGCTAAGATAGAATTGATTCTAAATTATCTATTCCTAGGACTGTGAATGATATTCACTCTTTTCTTGGTCATGCCGAATTTTACCGTCATTTTATTTAAGGTTTTAGTGCTATCAGCAAACCATTGTGTGCTTTATTGCAAAATGATACTAAATTTATTTGGTCTGATGAATATCAATATACTTTTGAGACTCTAAGGAAACAATTGACAGTTGCTCCTATCATGCAATCTCCTAGGTGAGATTTACCATTTGAGCTTATGACCGATGTTAGTGATTTTGCTCTAAGTGTTGTTTTAGGTCAAAGAATTGATGGTAAACCTTCTATGATTTACTATGCAAGTAAAACATTGAATGATGCACAAAAGAATTGCACCACCACTCAAAAGGAATTGATTATTGTTGTGTTTGCTTTAGATAAATTTCTCTTTTATATCATTGGTTCTCCTATCACCATCTTTACTGATCACTCTGATTTGTATTTTTTGCAAAAGAAAGATGCTAAACCTAGCTTGATACGTTGGATCTTGTTGCTTCAAGAATTTGACATTACTATTAAGGATAAGAAAGGTGTTGAGAATGTGATAGTTGACCATTTGTCTAGATTGCAGCTACCCGAGTCTCACATTTCTCCACCTTTGCATGATGATTTCTTGGATGAGCACCTTTTTGTTGTGTCCTATGCTCCTTGGTTCACGGATATTGTGAACTACCTTGTCTCTGAGCAATTACCTTCCCATTGGAATATTCAATACAAGTGTAGGTTCCTTTCTGAGGTTCGATTCTATTACTTCGGCTCACTTTATCTTTTTAAATATTGTTCTGATTAGTTGGTGAGACATTGTATTCATAATGATGAGTTTGCTTATATGTGTTTGAGTTTTGTCATTCTGAGACTTGTGGTGGTCACTTTGCAGCCTAGAACACTGTTGCAAAAAATTTTAAAAGTGGAATTTATTGGCCCACCATGTTTAAAGATGTTATGTTGTGGTGTAAAGCATGTGAATCTTGTAAAAAAACTTGAAAAAATCATAGCTAGGAACATGATGCCCCTTTCTCCCATATTGACCCTTGAGATCTTTGATTGTTGGGGAATTGATTTTATGGGGCCTTTGCCTGTTTCTAATGGTTACATGTATATCTTGCTTGCTATTGATTATGTTACCAAGTGGGTAGAAGCTATACCATGTAGAACCAATGATCATAAAGTTGTGCTTAAGTTTTTGAAAGATTTGTTTGCACATTTTGGCATACCTAAGGCCATAATTAGTGATGGGGGTTCGCATTTTTGTAATAAACCTTCTCAACATCTCGTGAAGAATTATGGAGTGACTCACAAGGTCTCTACTCCATATCACCACCAAACTAATGGCCAAGCTGAGTTGGCTAATAGAGAGATCAAGGTCATTCTTGAAAAGACAGTCCATCCTAATAAGAATGATTGGTCTGATAAACTACTTGATGCCCTTTGGACTTATGAAACTGCATTCAAAACCACTATTGGCATGTCTCCTTATTGATTGGTTTATGGTCGTGCATGTCATTTGCTTATTGAGATTCAGCATCATGCTTTATGGGCTATTAAAAAGATTAACTCTTCACTAGATGATGCCCAAGGCTTGAGAAAGTTGCAGATCTCAGAGCTAGAAGAAGCAAGAAGGGAAGCATATGACAATGCAAAACTGTCCAAAGAGAGGATGAAAGCTTTGCATGACAAGAAGATCTTGGAAAAACAGTTTTTCCTTCAGCAAGAGGTGCTTCTCTACAATTCCAAACTCTATATCTTTTTAGGAAAGTTGAAGACTCGATGAAGTGGCCCCTACGTTGTCAAGAAGGTTCATTCCCATGGTGTTGTTGATATTGCCAACCCAAAGAATGAGACCACCTTCACTGTTAATGGACAGCGAGTCAAGCCATTCCTTACTCCCTATGCACTAGAGGACGAGACACTCCTCCTATAGGATGTCCAAGGAATTATCTCAACTTCTCCTGTTGTTATTTGATTATGCATATACCTAGTCATGGGGGTACTGGTTCCATGACATCACTCCATTTGTTTGTGGTACTTTGGGAGTATTAGACCAATTACTGTTTTTATTTGCATTCAATAATCATTTCTTGTGCACTTGTTTTGTTCATTCTATCCATGGAGACCATGTCTTACTCTAGTTAGGGGTGGAGGGCTGCCTAGTTATGGTATGTCTTGTTTTGGAATAACAAACAAAAGTTTTCAACAAAAAAAAAGATACAAAGAAAGAAAAAAAAAAGTTTATGAACTGTGTTGTGAAAGTTTTGTGTTGCCGTAATTCTTTGATTGCCTATGATGAAAAATATGAACTGTGACTTGTTTTGAGAGGCATGTAAAATCCCTTTGATTGTGCTTGACTTTTTAGTTTGTCTTGTTTTGAAGTTTGGAAAATTTCTCTCTTCCCCTGAGCACATGACCATGAGATATTGAAGTGTTCGATATTTAGAGAAGTTATGTTTAGTGTTAGTCTTTTCAATCTCACAACCACTAGAACTCACTTGATAAACTCTTGAGGCAAAATTCAAGTCCACACTTCGACTAATGAGATGACAAAGGTCTTCTTTGGTCATTTGAGCTTAATTTCTAGCCTACCATACTTAAATGTATCGCTAGTTGTCCCCTCCTAGCCAAATGTTAACCTTTTTCTTTAGCACCTACATATGTACACCTAGCTAGAACAAAATTTTCCTCATACATCACCTGCACAATTAGATATATATATATATATTTTTATGGGATGCTTGTACATATCATCATGCATATGGGTTGAGTGATGTGTAGATACATGAGTTATAAGTTTTTGGTGATGGTGCATTTTGTAAGGTGTTGCTTGCTTTGTAAAGAAAAGAAGGAAAAAAAACAAAAAAAATAGCAAAGAAGGCAACAACCTAGTTCATTAAATGAAAATATCCAAAGTTTGGGATATATGTGTAGAGTAAGAAGGTTGCATGCCACCAATAAAGCCAATTTGGCACATATATACAAGAAAAAAATAGAAAAAGAGAGAAAAAACAAAGTGAGTGTGAAAAAGGTGAGTTGATACTACTTTGGGGTTTATGTACATGAATGCATATGTATGACCATTTTTACATTGTAATGTATATTTGAATTGCGGTTTAAGCTTAAAAATTCCATTTTGACATACCCATAGACTCAACCTACGTTACATGCTTGTTAAGTCCTATTGAATCATTGGTTGTGTGTTGGACTACATTAGTGGAGAGAGTTTTGAAAAGTGAGCATATGGCAGCTTGCACTTCATGTTCGAGATTCATTTGATGAACCACTTTTGTATTTTCTAATCTAAATTGATAGCATGAATGTTCCAAGTGGTCGCACACACACATGAGAACGGTTCAGTTTCAGAATGAAGCAACCTTTTTAGTTAAAATCAAGACTTGGTTGAGATTCATGTTTTCTTGCATTTTTGTCATGTGTTCATTCTAAGGGATAACAATTTAGGGAAGAACTTGTCAATGCATGCTTACACTCACACACGTTCCTAATAAATTGGTTTGAAAGTAAATTTTTCCTTCCGAAATTCATCTCAATTATTGAAAATGTCGAAATGATATCTCTAAGGCTTTTAGGTTTCATATGTGTCGAATTTGGTTTTATCAACCTAAAATTTGTTTTGACATTTGTTTGAATTTCTTTCAGTCATTTATGACTTGTGTGAATGGTTTTGGTAGGCGTCGGATCAATCGAGATCGTTTTAGGAAGAATGAAGAATCAAGGAGTTGAAATTTGTGATTTATTGTCAAGTGTCCGGAAGGGTATCAGATACCATTTGGACATATCAAGCAAAGAAGGCGGCAGAGACAAAAACAAGCCTAACCATCTGGACGGTGAGTATCCGTCCAGACGGCACCCCGCGACCAGCTATTTCTGCTTGATTTCTAAGGGATATTTTTGGAAAATTCATATATTTAACCAATGGGACTTATTTGTAAAGGGTTAGCATGGTATTTTTAACACATGTATTCGAGTTTTAAGGGTCTAGAGACCTCATTCTTGAACAATCTTTGACTTTGGCCGAAAATTACATCCTCTTTTAGGGTTTTTGGTCTCTTACCTTGTTCTTCATTTTGGTACCTTGTTAGAGTTCGAAAATCATCTTCTTAAAGATTGCTAGGAGTTTTGGAGACCCAACCAACTAGAAGAAGAAGTTCTTCCTTCTTGTAGAGCTTGAAGAGAGCCCAAGTTGGATTTGCCTCAACTTCTATTTGTAGATTGGAAGGCCGATTCGCTTCAACTTTCGAGATTGGATTTGATTTCAAAATTCTTTTACTTATTGTTATTACATTTTGTTAACGTATTTGGATTCGCAATTTCTAGAATAATATACTTGAGTATTGTTCATTCCAATTTAGTTTTCACTTTAATGACTTACTTTATGTTTAGTTGAGTTTATTTTGGCTTTTTCTGCAGTAATTTAGTTTTAATTTCACTTATTGCATATTAGGGTTTAGGTTAATCAATCACCCCAAGAGGGAAAATCGAATCTAACCATTGTTCAGTGCAATTTTGCCACCACTCGACATTTTGAATACCATATTTAATTAGTGACTAGGTTAATAATCCATAGACTCAAGCCGATCCCAAAAGTCTTTGTGAGATGATTTGAGTTTCATCCTTATTATTACTTTGACAATCCTGCACTTGGGAAAGAGTAAATCCACTTACCATTTTTGATGAGTCACTCGTTCTTCCTTAGGAACAAATATGGCAAGAACACAAACCGAAGACCAATAAAGATACAAATCGCACTTTAGAATATAAAGGAACGATATAGAATAAGAAACAAGTTAGAAATCCCCTACCTCGATTAAGCACAACTCACCAACCAATTTTCCAACTAGGGTTTTGACACCCTTTCACCAACCTATTGATTCCACACATCGAACCCATATATTTCACATCAATAAAAACTATTTATCATTCCAACATATTTATCAATCACATTTGAAGAGAGACTTACCTTCTCTCTCAATGATTTCCCCAAATCCTCCAAATTCGTCACATATCAAACTTCAACCTAAACCAATTATTAGAAATAATAAAACAATCATAAATAATCCTAGAAACAACATATCTAAACCCTACGATCCATTTCTTAAAGAATCAAAACAAATCTACAAAAACCCTAGAATTTCCAAAACTTGGAAAACTTACTTGAATCTTAAAATCCTTCTTGAATTCTTGTTTGAATCTTCAATCCAACCCCCAAATCTTCAATAATCTCCCAAAAATTCACTTTTTTTTTCTCTCTCTCTCTCAAATTGGACTTCTCCAGCAAAATGACATAACTAGTTTGCTTAACCATCTAAAAACCTCAATTTGTGTCTAGGCGCACAAGGGGTGCGCCTAGGCACACTAACTTAAATTCCCAGATGTGTTTTCCTCTTTTCTAGACACCTAGGTTGTACACGCCTAAGCGCACCCCACCTAGGCGTGTGGAGGGGAGCACCTAGGCTCCCTTCCTTCCCCTTATGCGCCTTTATTCCACTCACCAGAATCTTGGATGCACTGCCTAGGCGCCCTATGGTGCACCCAGGATAGATTCAAACCTGTCCAAGGTCTTCTTCACTCTGCCTAGGCGCAACCCCATGTGCCTAGGTGCCCTGTTTTCCATATTTTTTACTCAAAACTCATGTTTTCCTAACTTTTGATCCTTCTTAAGTACATATTTTTGGGTCAGTAATCAAAATAGTCAGATCAGTTACAGGCTCGACCTTTTCATGGTCCTCTGCCTTGTCTTCAGACTAGTTAGCAATATCCTTCCTAGCCTCCTTAGCCTTCATGTACTCCTCGTAGACTACCTCCTTTGGATTGTCTAAGTTGTCCTTCACCATGAGCGAGGGGCAAAGCTTTTCTAGAAGAGTAGGGTCCCCACATCAATCAAAGCTCTCCAAGCTTGCTTAAAAGTGCCTTGAATACCAAAGCACCCCTCTTGATAGCATCAAATTGAGCTCCTCGGATTTCTTGAACTTCTCGACCCTAAAGAAGCGACTTCTTACTCGGTACGATAGTCTGCAACAGCCTTGGAGGTCACCATCTCAGCATTCAGGCCGTTGATCTCAGCTTTGAGTCGCTCTCCCTCTACCTTTTTCGTGGCCTTTGTTTTTGTCAGCTCGGCCTGGACATTACCCAGTTCATCCATGGCCTTCTCTCTCTCTCTCTCTCTCTGCTCGGCAGCTGAATCCACTCGCTCCAAAGCATCTGTTTCAATAGTCATCAGGTTGGCTGTGCCACTAGCCAGAGTGGCAAGATAAGAAAGAAGTTGAAAACGCACAAAATATACACAAGTGTTAAAGACTGACCGACCAAAGAAAAATATATGTTGGAAGGGACAGGTTCTTACCCTCATTGGAGAGACAATTTGAGGTCCCTCCTAGATTACGTTTGCTCGTATTGCAGGCAATCCAACTCAACAACAACAAGTCTGACCTCATTGATAATTTTTCAGCTTGGACACACCATTTTGACATCATCAGATGCTAAAATAATAAGTTTAAGAAGCCTACCTGGGTTTTGAATTCCATAATTTTCATAGCAAATTTCGAATACAATATCGCACAAAAACTTTGTTAATAACATAATTGTCCAAAGTCCACTCCCTCATGTGTGGTAGTATCAAGATTCAAGGGGTTACAAAGTAGGTTGCATTCTCAATTGGCTGTCACTTAGCCTCTCGAAAATGCAATATAGCTCCCAAACACACAATTGTTGCAGTCCAAAGGGCCATAAAATTTAACTCTTTAGGTCCATCTCTCAAAGAAAAGACTCTGGGAAATCCCAGGTGTAGAAAACAAATTCAAATCCCGCACTCCACTCATCAATCAATACATATTTGATCTTGATTGTCCTTGTATGATCGAGTGATCACAACTTCTCAAAGCCCTCAATCAACCAACTTGCTTTGTCATATTATTGGGAAATGATTAAAAATGGCCCTGGTACTATGTTGAAATAATTCATTCTACTTTTTATCCCTAAAACTAAAGGAAAACACGAATACGCGGAAGCGTATAAGGAACACATAGACGTAAACTATGGAAAAACAGCTTTCAAATTTTCTTATCAATTATAGATAACTATAGCATGATCTACGCAATGAAGCTATCACTAAATTAATGTACCAAGAGGTCCTTCTTAATTGATCTCCAATTAATTTAAGAACAAAAAGTGGGTCGGTCGGATTGATTCAAAATTCAATCTCGTTGATCTTCCACCGTATGCACCAATTCTCAAACTTAGAGTAAGAGTTTGGACTCCTTACACCAAGAATCTAAAGAAATGAGAAAACCAAAAGTATGGAAACGATTACAGAATCAAGAGGCCAATTGGTGTCTCAAGACTTAGGAAACAAAATATACACATAGTTTGTATTTATAGGGTTGGCCACCCATAGGGTTTTCTCACTAGGTGGGCCAGCCTTCTTCTCCTATAATCCCATATGTTTCCAACTTTGATCCAATTTTCCTGTTACTTCTAGTATTTTTCATGGGCTAAGATGGGGACCAACAAGGAAAATTAAAACATGGGCTTCTTACAAATTTTATTATTAGCCCAAATACATGAGCATAATTAAAATTCATAAATTAGAATATATTCCACTAAAAATAGGAAAAAGTTAGGGTTTACATCCTGTACTTTCAAGAAAATATCAATTTGCATCTTGTACTTTAAAACGTATCAAATCCCACCTCGAACTTCCATTTTCGTATATTGTTATACCTTTCATTCAAATGCCGTCTATTTCTACTGATTTTCCACCTTTTATTGATATGACATTTTACTTTTTATTTTTTAAAAGCATAAAAATACTTATATGTATCCCCAAACCTAAATCCTCATTTGACACCAACGAAACCCTAAATCTCTCCTCCATTCTCATAGCTCACTATCTCTGGTTCGATATTGCTTCTAGAAAATGATGTATGGTGTTTTTCGAACACCAATGGCTTCTTTTGGTGTGATCAAATTATGTAAGGCTTTCAAATTTATTGAGTAATTGTTAATTTTATGATTTAGAGTTGTTGGAGAATTGTATAGAATGTCAATTACCTATTTTATTGTGATTTTGTTGTTTGAATACTTGATTAAAGTGTCTGAAATGTATCAGCCCTCAAAGGGGTACTGTCTTTCTTATTTGCATTTATTAGGGGCTAAATTGATCTATTTTTGTAAGTTTAGAGTGCGTTGTTATCTATTTTTGTAAATTCATGGTGCATTTCGATTAAAAGTACAATGTAAAAATTGACACTTATCAAAATTTAAGTGGTCCCCCTAGACCAAATCAACAAAAATAGATGACATTTGGATAGAAAGTGTAATGGTATACAAAAATGGAAGTTCAATGTGCGATTTGATATGTTTCAAAGTACAATGTGCAAATTGATACTTTCTTGAAAGTACAGGGTGCATATCCTACCTTTCCCCACTAAAATATTATAATTGCACTCTTTGTTTTATCTAAAATAAAATCTGAGCATTTCTTATAATTGTTAATTAAAATCATAAAATTAAATTACAAATACCTGTCAATTAAATATGACATTGACATATAATATCTAATTGACATATTTAAATATTCCTTGAGCATACCACTTAACTTAGTTGAATGTATTAGATTAATTAAAATCCGCATACAAGGTTTTGATGCAATCTCAAATCCTATAATCATTCTCAAGAGGATATCATCAATTCATAATTGGACGTGAATTTTACTAACATATTATTTTTCATTGTACATTTAGTCTGGTAACCCAATTCACTTGGTGTATATTAGTCTGTCTGAAAATACCTCACCATTTAGTAAATCAAAATATCATACATTAAACGCACATTTATCAATAATCTTTAATAAATTAATATTATGAACAATTCAATAACGTTAGTGTGAGTGTACAATCTTCCATATAGTCAGACTGAGAAAACGAATTCACACGTAGTCCTAATATTTATACTCTAAGTGTATTAGTATAGTAAGTTCCAGCTTTACCGCTTTTCATAACCAATATATGTATACTGAAATATTATACCACAACTAAGCCGATGGTTCATCCAATTTCATCTTAGCTATGATCATTTACTTATACTCAATAAAAAATTATGAATTGATTTTCCGTGTATAAGCTAAACTCCACACACCAATTCATATATAATATAGAATAAAAGACGTTTATGTTAATATATTATTTTCCATATTAAATGCTAAACATATTTTATTTAAATAAATAAACCGAGTTTAAATATTATATAAAATAATGACTTTTAATATACCATTTCTATCAGAAACAAGCTTCATACTTGAGTTTTTCCGGCTATTCATTACATGATTATATGGTAATTAGTAATTGCATGTCATAAAAAATGAGAAGTCCACTGTCCACATGACAATTAATATTATTCAGTTTAGATTAGATCGTGGGAAAATCTTTCAGGTAATAACTATTAAGTGACTTCCAAGTCGCCAATTTCATATTTAGCCAGGCAAAAGTTGTGATTATATCTATGTTTTCTTCAGTATTGCAAATAATTCCTGAGTTGTAGGGACTTAGTTGTAGTTGTTTTATGTTGAACGTTTCTTTAGCTAGTATCCCATGAAACTAGGAGTTGTTATTCATGGGATAATGGTTCCAGTTTCTTCTTTATTTTCAGTTGTTGTAAAGGCTACTTATAGCCAAGCTTTCCAGTTGAATAGGATAAGGAAGTTTTGACGCTTCAAACTCTGTCCAGAATTTACATCTATGTGTTTGCTCCTTCCGTGCATGACTGGATTTTTGGATAACTTAATAGCTGAGCTATTGTCACAATATATCATAGTAGAGTTATATTGTGGACAGTTCAACGCATTAAGTAACCTTCTTAACCATATGGCTTGACATGCACTTGAGGCAGCCGCAATGAATTCAGCTTCAGTTGTCGAGAGTGAAACGACTGGCTGTTTCTTTGAGGACCAAGAGACAGCTGCGGAACTATACATGAAAACGTACCCCGAAGTACTTTTCCGATCCTCCAAATCACCTGCATAATCACTGTCACTATACCCCAACAATTTTCCTGCTCCTCCTTTCTTATAAAATAAGCCATATTCCATTGTTCCTTTGAGATAGCGAAGTATCCTTTTTGCTGCTTGCAGATGCATTTGGGTGGGAGTTTCCATGAACCTGCTAATTAAACTGACTGCGAACATTAAGTCTGGACGTGTTGCTGTAAGGTACATTAGGCTTCCCACGATTTGTTTGAAATATGTGTTGTCAATTCTCTGTCCATTGACATCACGGGTGAGTTTAGTTCATGGAACAATAGGAGTTTGTACCTCATTGCAATCAGCCAAGTGAAATTTCTTAAGCACTTCTTCAGCGTATTTCTTCTGCCCAACAAAAATTCCCTCGTTAGTTTGTTTTACCTCAATGCCTAAGAAATAATGCATCCTCCCAAGGTCTGTCATTTCGAACTCATTCATCATAGAACACTTGAACTCAGTAAACATGGCAGTATCATTTCCTGTGTATATGAGATCATCAACATATAAACACACAATCAACATTTTACCTCCTCCATGATGTTTGATGAACAAAGTGTGTTCGTATGGACATTTAAAGAAGCCAATTCGCAGGAAGTAGGCTTCAATGCGACTGTACCAAGCTCTGGGAGCTTGTTTCAGTCCATACAATGCCTTCTTCAAATGATACACCTTCTCTTCTTGTCCCTTCCGTTCATACCCAGGAGGTTGGGCTACATAGACTTTTTCATTTAATTCTCCATGAAGTAATGCGGACTTCACATCGAGTTGATAGATGTCCCAATCATTTTGGGCAGCCAAAGAGATCACTAGTCGTATAGTGTCATGGCGAGCTACTGCTGCAAAAACTTCAACAAAATCAACACCATATTTTTGAGAGTAGCCCTTAGCTACTAACCTGGCTTTGTGTTTGTCAATTTCCCCATTTTCTTTGAGTTTTTTCTTGAAAATCCATTTGACTCCCACTAGTTTTCCTCCCTTAGGCAGATCACTAAGTTCCCACGTATTATTTCTCTGGATTGCATCCATCTCGTCATCCATGGCTTTTCTCCATTTGGTGCTTTTGACAGCTTCTTCGAAGGTAAGTGGGTCGCTGTCATATGTCAAGGCAAGGCAAGCTCTATTTTCCTCATCTGAAAATGCACCTCCACTTTCATAATCATCTAGCCAAGCAGGTGCTCTTCTTATTCGGGTTCCACTCGTCATTGTCGACTCGGGTTCTTCAAGCTGGTTGGCTATTGCATGCTCGGGTGCTATGACAGTGTCTTCTAATGAGCCAATTTCAGATGACTCATTATGAGAAACTCCAGTTATGACTCCATCCGCTGCTGCTTCATTTCCTTCAACGGCCTCTAGATCAACAGAAACTTGGCGATCATTTTCACCACTCCAAGCCCACCCTTCATCTTCATTAAACACCACATCTCTAGAAATGATAATCTTTTGTGTTGTCGGGTTGTATAACCTGTAAGCTTTGGACTCTTCACTAACACCCAACATTACACATTTAATACTCTTATCATCAAGTTTGAGGCGTTGAGAATCACTTACATGCGCAAAAGCCAAACAACCAAATATCCTGAAGTAGGCAATATTTGGCTTCTTTCCACTCCAAGCTTCTTCTGGTGTGACACCCTTTACTGCCAAGGTTGGGCATCTATTGAGAACATGAATACTCCAATTAGCAGCCTCCGGCCAAAATCGTTTCGGAACTTTCTTCAAGGCAAGCAAGCTGCGGACCATATTCATAATGGTGCGATTCTTCCTTTCGGCCACCCCGTTCTGTTGTGGTGAGTAGGCCGCTGTTAATTGTCGTTTTATTCCATGGAGGTTGTGATTATATCTATGTTTTCTTCAGTATTGCAAATAATTCCTGAGTTGTAGGGACTTAGTTGTAGTTGTTTTATGTTGAACGTTTCTTTAGCTAGTATCCCATGAAACTAGGAGTTGTTATTCATGGGATAATGGTTCCAGTTTCTTCATTATTTTCAATTGTTTTAAAGGCTACTTATAGCCAAGCTTTCCAGTTGAATAGGATAAGGAAGTTTTGACGCTTCAAACTCTGTCCAGAATTTACATATGGCATCGGAGCCGAGAGAAGGGGGTAGCTTTGTGCAGCCGGCTATTCCACGCTTCGATAGTCATTATGACCATTGGAGTATGTTGATGGAGAATTTCCTAAAGTTCAAAGAATTTTGGGGCTTAGTGGAACATGGGGTCCCACACCATGCAGAGGGGGCAGTCCTGACTGAAGCTCAATCAAAGCATTTAGAGGAGCAGAAGCTCAAAGATTTGAAGACTAAAAACTATCTGTTTCAAGCAATTGACAGAGCAGTTTTGGAGACTATTTTGAAGAAGGACACATCAAAGGATATATGGGAATCCATGAAGAATAAGTATCAAGGCACAGCAAAAGTCAAGTGTGCCCAACTTCAAGCTCTTCGCAAAGAGTTTGAAATTCTCAATATGAAGATTGGGGAGACAATCATCGACTATTTTGGAAGGGTCCTCACTGTGGCCAACAAAAGGAGGATCAATGGAGATCAGCTAGATGACGTGGCTGTCATGCCACCAACTAAGCCATGGCTTAGCTGGTAGCATATCAGGTCATGGACCGGTGTGTTAAAGGGAGGTCAGGAGGTCGATTCCTGTCTCTAACAACCTACCTGCCTTGCGAGGGGGTGATGGGTTGGGCTGCCTGGTCCATGGGCCTGGGAAGTACCTAGCCGCCAGTCATGTCGTTGGGCCTCTGAACTGGGGTAGGGAAACTTATAAAAAGGTAGTTTTTCTGTGACGACCCTGCCCTAAGGCACCCAACGGTCCAGTCCACAGGCGTCTCACATTCAGGCTCCATGGGCCCCACCCCCAACCCATCACCTCTCACAAGGGCTTAGTTGGTAGCATATGGTGCCAAGGGCCCTATGTTAAAGGCTGGGGGTCAGGAGTTCGACTCCTACTAGCAACAACCTGCCTTGTGAGAGGTGATGGGTTGGGGGTAGGGCCCATGGAGCCTGAATGTGAGACGCCTGTGGACTGGACCGTTGGGTGCCTTAGGGCAGGGTCGTCACATGTCATTGAGAAGATTTTACACTCAATGACACCCAAATTTGACTACGTGGTATGTTCCATAGAGGAGTCTAAAAACCTTGATGATCTCTCCATCGACGAGCTGCAAAGTAGTCTTCTTGTTCATGAACAACGAATCAATGGCCATAAAGTGGACGAACAAGCACTGCAGGTGACTCAAGAATCTCAACCTTCAGCAAGGGGAAGAGGACGAGGTCGAGGAATTTTTCGAGGACGTGGGAGAGGACGTCAAGGATTTGACAAATCCACTATCCAGTGTTATAATTGCCATGAAATTGGCCACTTTCAATATGAGTGTCCTAGAAAGGAGACAACCACAAGAGTCAACATTGCTGAAACTGAAGAGGAGATGTTGCTGATGGCGTATATGGAGATAAAGGAGGACCACCACAGCAATACATGGTACCTGGACTCAGGATGCAGCAATCATATGAGCGGGAATGAAGGGATGTTTGCTCGGCTTGACAAGTCATTCCGAGAGAATGTAAAATTGGGCAACAATTCCAGCTTGACAGTACAAGGAAAAGGAGACGTCAAAGTGATGGTTAATGGTGCAACACATACTATATCTGGAGTGTACTTTGTACCCGATTTGAGGAGTAATCTTATTAGCATTGGCCAGCTTCAAGAACGGGGATATGTCATCATTATCCAAAGAAATTGCTGCCAAATTCGTCATCCTGAACGTGGCTTAATCATGCAGGTTGAAATGACTTCTAATAGAATGTTCCCACTCCAAGCTGAGCAAGTTTGTTTCAAAACTTCTATTAAAGATGACACCTGGCTGTGGCATTTTCGATATGGGCATCTACATTTCAAGGGTCTCCAGATATTACACGAACAGAACATGGTGAGAGGACTTCCAAAGTTGCAACAACCAGCCAGCATTTGTGAAGAATGTGTGTTGAGCAAACACCACTGAGATGCCTTTCCAAAAGAAAGTAATTGGCGAGCATCCCAAGTCTTACAACTAATCCATTCCGATATTTGTGGCCCAATCAATCCCACCTCCAACAGTCATAAAAGGTACTATCTTACCTTTATTGACGACTATAGTCGTAAGACTTGGGTCTATTTTTTGGCAGAAAAATCAGAGGCTCTAGTCTTCTTTAAGAAGTTCAAAGCAGTCGTAGAGAAGGAGACTGGCTTATTTATCAAAGCCTTACGTACTGATCGAGGAGGGGAATACAACTCACACGAGTTTGCTAGCTTTTGTGACCTCCATGGAATAAAACGACAATTAACAGCGGCCTACTCACCACAACAGAACGGGGTGGCCGAAAGGAATAATCGCACCATTATGAATATGGTCCGCAGCTTGCTTGCCTTGAAGAAAGTTCCCAAATGATTTTGGCCGGAGGCTGCTAATTGGAGTATTCATGTTCTCAATAGATGCCCAACCTTGGCAGTAAAGGGTGTCACACCAGAAGAAGCTTGGAGTGGAAAGAAGCCAAATATTGCCTACTTCAGGATATTTGGTTGTTTGGCTTTTGCGCATGTAAGTGATTCTCAACGCCTCAAACTTGATGATAAGAGTATTAAATGTGTAATGTTGGGTGTTAGTGAAGAGTCCAAAACTTACAGGTTATACAACCCGACAACACAAAAGATTATCATTTCTAGAGATGTGGTGTTTAATGAAGATGAAGGGTGGGCTTGGAGTGGTGAAAATGATCGCCAAGTTTCTGTTGATCTAGAGGCCGTTGAAGGAAATGAAGCAGCAGCGGATGGAGTCATAACTGGAGTTTCTCATAATGAGTCATCTGAAATTGGCTCATTAGAAGACACTGTCATAGCACCCGAGCATGCAATAGCCAACCAGCTTGAAGAACCCGAGTCGACAATGACGAGTGGAACCCGAATAAGAAGAGCACCTGCTTGGCTAGATGATTATGAAAGTGGAGGTGCATTTTCAGATGAGGAAAATAGAGCTTGCCTTGCCTTGACATATGACAGCGACCCACTTACCTTCGAAGAAGCTGTCAAAAGCACCAAATGGAGAAAAGCCATGGATGACGAGATGGATGCAATCCAGAGAAATAATACGTGGGAACTTAGTGATCTGCCTAAGGGAGGAAAACTAGTGGGAGTCAAATGGATTTTCAAGACAAAACTCAAAGAAAATGGGGAAATTGACAAACACAAAGCCAGGTTAGTAGCTAAGGGCTACTCTCAAAAATATGGTGTTGATTTTGTTGAAGTTTTTGCACCAGTAGCTCGCCATGACACTATACGACTAGTGATCTCTTTGGCTGCCCAAAATGATTGGGACATCTATCAACTCGATGTGAAGTCCGCATTACTTCATGGAGAATTAAATGAAAAAGTCTATGTAGCCCAACCTCCTGGGTATGAACGGAAGGGACAAGAAGAGAAGGTGTATCATTTGAAGAAGGCATTGTATGGACTGAAACAAGCTCCCAGAGCTTGGTACAGTCGCATTGAAGCCTACTTCCTGCGAATTGGCTTCTTTAAATGTCCATACGAACACACTTTGTTCATCAAACATCATGGAGGAGGTAAAATGTTGATTGTGTGTTTATATGTTGATGATCTCATATACACAGGAAATGATACTGCCATGTTTACTGAGTTCAAGTGTTCTATGATGAATGAGTTCGAAATGACAGACCTTGGGAGGATGCATTATTTCTTAGGCATTGAGGTAAAACAAACTAACGAGGGAATTTTTGTTGGGCAGAAGAAATACGCTGAAGAAGTGCTTAAGAAATTTCACTTGGCTGATTGCAATGAGGTACAAACTCCTATTGTTCCATGAACTAAACTCACCCGTGATGTCAATGGACAGAGAATTGACAACACATATTTCAAACAAATCGTGGGAAGCCTAATGTACCTTACAGCAACACGTCCAGACTTAATGTTCGCAGTCAGTTTAATTAGCAGGTTCATGGAAACTCCCACCCAAATGCATCTGCAAGCAGCAAAAAGGATACTTCGCTATCTCAAAGGAACAATGGAATATGGCTTATTTTATAAGAAAGGAGGAGCAGGAAAATTGTTGGGGTATAGTGACAGTGATTATGCAGGTGATTTGGAGGATCGGAAAAGTACTTCGGGGTACGTTTTCATGTATAGTTCCGCAGCTGTCTCTTGGTCCTCAAAGAAACAGCCAGTCGTTTCACTCTCGACAACTGAAGCTGAATTCATTGCGGCTGCCTCAAGTGCATGTCAAGCCATATGGTTAAGAAGGTTACTTAATGCGTTGAACTGTCCACAATATAACTCTACTATGATATATTGTGACAATAGCTCAGCTATTAAGTTATCCAAAAATCCAGTCATGCACGGAAGGAGCAAACACATAGATGTTCGGTTCCATTTCTTGCGGGATCTCACAAAGGAAGAAATTGTGAACCTGGTCTACTGTCAAAGTCAAGAACAGGTTGCAGATATCCTAACAAAACCACTGAAGCTGGAAAATTTTAGAAAGTTGAGAAGTCTACTTGGAGTTTGCTCAAGTTCAGTTATAAACTGATTGTTTGACAACATTCAGTTTAAGGGAGGATGTGATTATATCTATGTTTTCTTCAGTATTGCAAATAATTCCTGAGTTGTAGGGACTTAGTTGTAGTTGTTTTATGTTGAACGTTTCTTTAGCTAGTATCCCATGAAACTAGGAGTTGTTATTCATGGGATAATGGTTCCAGTTTCTTCGTTATTTTCAGTTGTTGTAAAGGCTACTTATAGCCAAGCTTTCCAGTTGAATAGGATAAGGAAGTTTTGACGCTTCAAACTCTGTCCAGAATTTACAAAAGTCACGCATAGGCTATCATGGGATGCGGGCATTGTTAGGTGGATATGGGGGATCAATCCCTGCTTTGACAAATTGCTTCCAAGCCTTTCGTTTGATGATAGACAAAATGGTGCTCACCTCTGAGACACGATTCTGCAGAAGAAGAAAAAAAAATACTTCCATTCGGAAGCAAGCAGGCAATCTGATAGAGAAAAATGGAACACAATCAAGAAATTCTCTAGGCAACTAAATATTTCCGGGAAATAAAATAAGCAACCAGCATGCCATCCCGCAATTTGCCAACTTGGACAACTGTTCTACGAGAATTTCAAGAATTCTCTCAACTTGCGTGCCCTTGAGACAGATATAATGATGACTAAACATGCGTATGATGTGGGAATATGTCAGTCTTTCTCAATAGATTATTTACAAAATAAAAACTAAGAACGCGTTAAACTGGTAAATTGATACCTGAAGCAATGTACAATAATACTACAATGACATTACAGGAAAATGTACAATAACCTAGGACCATACTACAGGATTTGAGATATTCAAGAGGTATGGGAAAAGTTTAGTGTAAATTGTTAATGGAAACATTATATTTAAAAATGAACACACTGCCAGAGTTTTATCAATCAGTTTCAAGCATTTTGAAAGACGATATAACAAGCAGATTGCAGAAATACAATACAAGGCAAGTGTAAAGATATGTAATTACTTTCTGATTGGGGGCCATGGTGCTGGACAAGCAGGTGACGAAGCTCCATCAAGCCCATGGATACCAAGGAGTTGCGGTGTCCCAACATCGCTTTCGATATAATTTGGAGTATGGATGGGTATCTGAATTTCTGCTGGAGTTGCTGCGAACATCTGCCAATGGGTTCATGATAAATCCCCCCTACTTCTGCATCGAAAACTTTGGCCATCAAACTTGTATATTTCAGGGCTGGCTTCTTTAATCATGCAGCCAGAAGAGTATCTAGAAGTGGAATATCGACTTCCAGTCCTCCATAACTTGGGACTCAAGAATTCTGCACCGGGAAGCTTGCAACAGATGCTTTCCGAAGAATCAGGGTTGGGAATTCTTCCATGTGATACTGTTAAATCATATGATATTTCATCCAATGCCTTCTCCAGGCCATGAACACGGGTCTCAAGAGAATTTATCCCACTCTGTGAACTCCCAATGAATCTCTAGAATCAAGTATCAACAATGAAAATGAGTCAGCACGCAGGTTTTTTTACTTAAAGATATTAACAGTCATAACAATTTGTTCTATAAATCAAAATTATGCAAGAATGAATGCAAATATTGTATTGGTGCTTCTCAAGGCAAGATCAAACAAAAAATGTAGCTAGACCTAGCAATCTTAATCTATTGCTAGGGAATAACCAGGCTTATTGCTCCAGATGGGTACGTAGAAACAAAAAGCGTATGGCAGCAAAAGGTTCTACAGAACTAGTACAATATTGAGAAGCCAATCCTAATTATCTTAATAGGAACTGTGGAAACTCAAAAAAGATAGAATAACAAGAGAAACACAAGTTATATCATTTAGTTTCACTTGCTCATCAATAAATATCAAATTCTACCAAAAGTATAAATTTTTTAAAGATATTATCCACACATTAGTTCAATAGATAAATAAACAAAAAATTGAGAGAAAAAATTCATCAATATTGTAAAAGATGGGATAAGTATCAAAATAGCCCTTGTACTTTCACTTTCAGGCCACTTAAGCCGCTGTACATTTTTTTGGGGGCAAAGAAGCCCTTCTACTTTAAAGAATGGACCACGTTGGCCTTTCCGTTTGCTTTCCGTCACGATTGCTGACTTGGCTCCCATTGTATGGCATCAATTTGTTTTAAGTAACATAAATAATAATACGTGTAAAACATGACATGAAATTAAAAAATAAAATATAAAAAAAATCCCCTCTTCTTCTTCTTCAAACTCCACCACTGTAACCAACAGTCTTTCTCCACTCCTCTTCCAAGATCTGCTCGGCAAAATCCCAAACTCATCTTCCAACATCTGCTTTGCCCTCTCCCCTCTACCATCTGATCACCTCTATGCTCACCCCCTTTTCCAAATTGCATTCCATCTAAAATTCAACCCCCACCTTGCCTACCGATTCTTCATGAGCCAATCTCGTCTCATTCAATCCCCACTCCTCTCGTTCTCCACCATCATTCACATGCCTACCTCAAGACCCAAGCTCCAATTCTTCTTGGATTTTTTTTTTCATCCACGCTACCCAATTGAAGTCTGACCCGTCAAAGTCGACACCTTTAAAGGAATTTGATGCCCATGTGAAACCTTACAGAGAGAGCAGTTCTGCTCAGCAACAGTTTGTATGATTCTGGGACTCTACAACTATTTTGATTCATCTTCAATTGCATTTTAGGGTTTTTATTTCATGTCACCGTTTTTTTTTAAAAATTACAGCTCATTACTATACGGCCAGGTCAACATTTTTTAACGGAAATTGACAATAAGGGCTAATGTGATCCATACAAAGTATGAGGACTTCTTTGAAGAAGAAAAAAAGGCTTAAGTGGGCCAAAAGTGAAAGTTTAGGGCCCTTTTTGATACTTATCCCATAGAAGATTAATCACTTGGATCCAACCGAACGACTAATGGGAATAAGAACTCTAGTCTGTTGCTTCCACTACAATTCTTACACTCATACTACAATTTTTTTCTTATGTGTCATACATAATCAATAAAAAAACGAAGCATAAACAACATGATCACAAATTGATGTTGGTTATGAAGAAAATTGTCTTGAAGAAAAAAATCCTATTTTCGGAGTCGGAGATATTCAGGAGATAGAAGGCATAGTAGAGAAGAAATTTAGAAACTTCAGGAACTTTGCAGTGCTTAAATCTGTAGTCTGTACCTTAAAACCATCATTCCTTGATAGAAGATCATTCAAGCGCATTGATCCATAAAAGATAAAACTAGAATGAGGACTGAAAAAAACCTACCAAGTTCAATCTACGATAGAACTTAAAGTCTAAATTGATCTTTTAAGAGCAGCCCTATCAGGTTAAGGTCTTGAAGTTACCCATCTGCATGGCTTATTCTTTGACATTTATTTATATTCCTATATATTCCTCACAACTATCCAATTTTCCCAGCAGAAATCTTTTAATGTGGAATTCTCTGTTTCAAATCTGATGGGAAGATCTCTCTGAGATCGTGGATTCCAGAAAAATTTGGGCTCTATAGATACTAGCTTCAATTTAGGACATGATTCCCAGTACTTGAAGTGCAAGAATGAGGTTTTCATATTATCATGTGGGGCAATGACTAGGATGGTTAGGTGTCCATTGATGGATTTTCAAGACTTTGTTTCGGAGTATTTTGGAACAGTTTAGGAACCAGATTGGGAAAGATAAGATGTTCTTTAACATTGTGAGGGCATTTGAAGCTAATGGAGTTTACTGTCAAGATCATTCAACCAAAGAATAAGTCAAAGATGAAGAAGAGATGGTGAGGAAAAGGTCAGAGTACATTGAAGATTGTAAATAAAATTATCAAGAACATGGCATTCCTATCTGATCAATTAAAAAATTCTGGTTCAATAATCTCCTATAAACTAATGTTTGTTATTTTTCAAAGTTACTAAAGATTTCATTGTTAAGTTTATTATTAATCTTGCCAGTTAATTTAGTTGAATTGTTATCTTTATCTAAAAGGACTAAATTAACTGTTATATGTTAAGTTTATTTTCTTTTACACCAGAAGAAAGAGGACTCCACATAAATGATAAATAAAGCTCATTATTCAGAAGCATAATTAAGAATAATTTCCTACAGAACTGAAATGCCAGAATCAGGTTGGAAAGAGAATCTTTCATTGATTAACAATACAAAGAAACTAGAACCTTATGGTGCTACAAATTAGGCCATATCATTTATTAACCGAGAAAAAGACAATGTCAAGCTTCAGTAGCATACCTGGAGAAGATTCAATAGACTGGATTGCTGGTTTTCAATCTGCACAAGCTGCTCCCGGATCAAAGAAAGATCCTCAGCATCTTTTTGGTTTGGGTAAACTTCTTCCATAACATTGCTGACTGCAACATCTGAGAAATGGTTATCATTGAAGGGCACCACCCGAGACCCAGATCTCAAACCAATAAATTTATGCATTTTGTCATCAATGATATTGCTAAAGAGAACTTGTTTTGTTTGTGTGGTAGAACTTTCATTGTTGGCACTGTCTACAGGCTCCGGAATTCTGTCTTCATACCTTTTGAATTTGTCTTCACAAGGTGCTGCTAAAGATGGTGAGTGGGGTCCGGTAATTTCAATTTTCCATTCAGAAGATTTCTTATGATTCAGCTTACGGATTGTGGTTGCATTTGAACTTCTGTTAGTAGTCAATGGAGGACTACTTTTCTTAGCAGCGGTCACAAAGGAATCAGGAGGGGACCTATTTGTTGGGATGGTTTTATTTTGTGGAGGTGTTTTGAGACCACCATCATCAGAAAGCTTGGACATGGAAAGGAAGCTTACTTTTGCATTATCTGGACCACAAAAGAAACAAGAAAAGAAAAACAGATGTCATCCATTGACTACAAACATTATAGTCGCTACTTGTCTTCAAAGTTGAACTAGGAAGACAGTATCAAAGACTATAGCCATAAATAATTGAACACTCAAAATGAACCAAAAAATGGAATATGTAGCAAACCCCATTAACGAAAAGTGCAAGTGCATTTCCTTAAACAAGCTTCTCCTATCTTTCCTGCAGAACTTTGGTATGCATTATCAACATATTATTATGTCAAAACAGAAATTTTGGAAGCTTCCAAGTGCCATCTTATAATTTTCCATTTCATAACTGAATAAGTAATGGCCAAGGGGAAAAGGAGATTCTTACTTGCTGAAGAAGAAGAAGAAGATCTGGATTGAGATGGAAGAACACCATCATGGTGCTCCCCAATACCAGGAATCTCCTTCCACAGTTCCAAAGTGTGATTCATGGTCTCCCGCACAACCTTTACCTGGTAAACCAGGTCCAGTCAGATCAAACCTCCAAAGATCCTTATAAGGAGAAAACGAAAGGGGATAAAAGATAAACCCAAAAGTCACAAATGCTGTATTTTCTTGAGGACAAAAAAAGTAGAAAACAATCTCGAATACTAGAATTTTATTCTGCAAACCCTAAAATATTCGTGTGTAGTCGATTTCCAAATAGATCAAATTTCGCAATTCTAAATTTCAAATTAAAAAATCATACCTTATCAAACCTTCTACTCTCCAGAGCATTAAGACAAGCCGCCTTATAATGCTTTGCCAATCCCCTGTCTGCCACCGCCAGTTTCGCCAAAGCCTCCGCAGCTGCCTTTCTCGCGGCCCAATCCTCGCTGCTTAATAACTCCACCAGACACGGCACCAACGCATCCAATGTACCCTTACTCTTCGCTCCCCCAATCACAACAACACTCCTTATAACCCCTAACACCGCCGCCTTCGCCTTAAACCCCTGACTCATCATCAGCTTTCCCAACCTCGGCAGCAACTTTCTTAGCTGCTCCGTCTCCGGCTGCGGCGCCACCTCAATCGCCGCGGCCAAGCACATTGCGGCACCGACCTGTGAGTTCACGTCCTGTTCGACCACAAGAGACTCTATCAACGGCTTAGAAATGACCGAGAACGGAGGTGAAGTAATCTGAGCTGACATTGCGGTACAGGCATCAACACAAGCGGATCGCACGGAGGAATCGGAGTCCCTTAATCGTCGCTGGACGGTGGAGACGATTTTAGGAAGGTGAGGAGAAAGTGAATTTCCATGAGAAGTAATCAGTACGGTGAGTAGATTCACGCATTGTGTACGGGCGGGAGACCTAGAAGATGAATCAATGGTGTGAAGACAGTTGAGGAAAGGAGAGAAGGAGTCGGGACAGAGAGTGCGCGCAATGGACTCAAGCTCTGAAGAGGCCAAGGCGAGAGTGTCCCGGTCGGAGAGCTTGTTGAGGCAGGTGAGGACGCGGTGCCTGAAATCAGTGGTTGAAGAAGGTGTAGGAGTTGTTGAGGGTTTCTTGTGTAGAGACATTATTATTGTGTCCTCATCTAGTGTGGACAACCGGAGAACTGAAGAGATTTGGCGCGGCAGAGGAGAGCAAGGTGAAGGTGAAGGTGAAGGGGAGGTGTGTGGGTTGAGAAAGTGAAGGTGAGGTGTGTGGGTTGAGAAAGTGAAGGTGAGGGGGTTTTAAATGCTGGAGCCTTTTTTTTTTCCTGACAAAAGAAAAATTATTATATATATTAATAAATTATTTTATTAATCTGGCTTGTGAAAAATATATCATATTTTATAGGTCAAATTACATATATTGCCATGATCTGTCATTTTTTTTCTCTACATGACTAGATCTGTTTTAATTTTTTATATTTTGTGTTGAATAAAATTTAGTAGGGTTTCTATCATCTGTTGATAGATCTTCTCCATTCGTTGTGGATCTTCGATCATCGACGTTTTCAATATGCTCCGATGACATATGATCGATTTTCTAGTGCTCAAATTTTTTAGATCTAAGGTAGATGGATCTCTGTTGTGCAAGGAGAAGCCAATATCCTTGATGTAGATTCAAGTTATAATTTGTATGTTAGTTAACTGTTAAATATCTCAGCTCTATATATTTCATTGTATCATAGGCCTCTGTGGCACACATGTGGCAAGTTGACTAGACAATTTTAAACAAATGTGACACATTAGATCTAGTCTCTGTCATTCTCACATATCTACTCTCTCTCAAAAAAAAATTCTCTATCAGATCTACTCTCTTCGCCATCTGACCACCATATAGGCTGTCGTTGCTCTCAAAAGAACCACCACCCCTATTAGACCAAAGCTTAACCAAGTCGACCCTCTACGATCACTATAGCAACAAGAAAATCATCAAGAATGGTGCGGCCATCTGCCACTTCAAGAGTCAAATCTGGTTAGTTCAGCGACATTTCTTCAATTTGACACCACATGCATGTTCCCCGGAAATATTGAATCAATTATGTATTTTTGTTTTCATATTTCGTTGTTGTTTGTTCTTCTATATGTTCTTCATTTTTTATTCAACAAGTAGTCAAGCAAATCTCTCAAATGTAGGTGTGTTGTATGTTTAACTTGTAAGAATCATTTGTTTCATAATCCATTGTTTTCGTCCATACTTCATTGTGTTTTTGTATGTTATTCTATTATTTTTGAAAACACTTCGAAAACCATTGTATCAAAACAATGGAATAAGAATCCAGAATCCATTGTTTTAGTCAATAATTTCTATTTTTAGTTTGTTGTTTATGTTATTTCATTGTGTGCATGTTATTTCCTTATATTGTGTATGTTATTCTATTGCGTTTTGTATGTTACAGTATTTTTGAAACCTGAGTGATTTCCATTGTATCAAAAACAATGGAATAAAGAATAATCAGATAAAACATATCGACAATGAGTCTTGTTAGAAAGAGTTTCGCATGTTGATTCCAAATATGTAATTTTTTTTTAAATCTAACATATATTTTGGAAGGGATAATGCTTAAGACCCCAAACACAGACCACCCCCCCCCCCCCTCCCCCTCCCGGTTACACCTCCAATTAATATGAAGTGTTGGATATCAAGTGGGTCCTACATGATATGGAAACAAAGAGATTTTAAGTCGAAATTTATTGCTGAAAAAACATGAGTTGTCTGGACACGTACACAATTTTTCTACTTTAAAGTGTAGAGAATAGATGAAAAGGTTAGAATTTTTTGTGTTAAGTCAAGAGAATGTAACAGCTCTTAGCAAGCTTGGGTTGATATGTGGGTTTTTTTGGGTTAGTCGGTAGTTCTTGTTTGGGTTGGGCATGTGGCCTATAGGTAGTTAATGGAGGGCTGGTATGGAAAGTAGGGCATTCTAGATTTTGGTAACCTAAGATTTATCTCTACTAGAGGCTCCCTCAAGGAACTCATATCCTATATTTATTGTTGTTGAATGATTAGCTGATATTCCTTCTTGCTTGCTTGTCGAGTTGTGTTGAGTTGGAGATTGTTCGTTGTTAAATTTGGTATCAGAGCGAGGTTGTTCTCTCCAATGGAAAAGCGCAACACTAACAAAGTTACGAACTTAATGGAGGAGGTGGAAACGTTGTCGCAGTGGCAGCAAGCTTCTAACCAACGTGGCGATCAAGAAGCTAAAAATCTTGATTTTGGGCCAGTTGCAAGAGTTATTTGTGGGTCTCCAGTCCTTGCAGGTAAAGACATCTACGCGCACCAAACATATTGCACCTTCAGATGAGCAAGCACTAGAAGGGCCTATTGTTGGATGAGCAACCTTTTGAGGGTGAGGAGAGTGTTTTTCGAGTATAGCGGGGACCGACCCGGAGTTTTCACAGAGAGTCTGGACAGGGGGATTGTATGAAGAGTTTTCATGTTCAATCAACTAAGCTGACATTTTCGGAGTTTAATGACAAAGATGCAGCATATTGGCTTCTCAGAGCAAACCAGTTCTTTGATTATAGTAATACACCACGACATTAGAGGCTTTGATTGGCAACGTTGCATTTACACGATGATGCTATTCAATGGAGTGAGCGGCTTCGTAAGGCAGGGGGTTTGTCAACGTGGATAGCCTTTACTACGATATGGATGTCTGGTTTGGGACCTCTGTTTATGAGAGGCCACGAGGCTTGTTATTCAAACTCTGGCATGGTGGAATGATGATAAATGAATATTTTACATAAGTTTGTTGCTTTAGCAAATCCCTATACTGGCTTATCTGAGGACTTTTTGGTGGATTGTTTTGTTTTATCAATGGCCTAAAGGAGGAGTTACAAGTAGGAGTCCAACAGTTTAACTCTCTCAATGTTATGGAAGCTTTCGGTTTGGCAAAGTTGGAGGAGATGGCAATCAATACAAATCGTAGTTTCAACTCAAGGAGTTCTACTGGTAAGCTCAATTAAGATGGTTTAGCGAAGATTAAGTTTGAAGCCAAGACTCGCATTCCCATTAAGAAGATATCGGAGGAGAAAATGCAAGAGACACGAGATAAGGGTCTTTGTTACCATTGTTATGATAAATGGAAGCCAAGGAATAAGTGCAAAAATGCTAAACTATATGTGATCAGAACAATTGGGCAACCAACAGAAGAACAGGACAATGTACATGAGCAAGTGACTGTAGAGTTGGAAGGTGTGGATATGGCCTATTTAATGAATGTGTATGAGTCATAAGTTTTACTGCTCGTTATGGTGGGTTCTTAGGGGTTTCCTTGTTGGTGTGTAGGTAGTAGTGTTGGTGGACTCGAGTACTACACATAATTTTGTGGATCCCTTAATTCTTCATCAAGCTGGATTGATGTGCTCAAAAGAAAAAATTATTCATGTGCGGTTGGCTAATGGAGAGCGAGTCAATAGTTATGGAATTTTTGAGAACTGGGCATTGATGGTTCAAGGAGAGCATTTTAGAGTGGATGTTCATTCCCTGCCCTTGGCAGGTTGTGATGCAGTCTTGAGTATACAATGGTAGAGAAATTTAGGCAAAATTGAGTGGGATTTTGCTCAATTGTGCATGTGTTTTATTCATGGAGAAGAGGTGATTAAATTACAGGGCTTGTCTCTGAGAGATAATGTGGTGTTTGGGGGTGGTTGTGATGCCCAGTTAGTTTGGAAGGGAGATAAGGGTATGGCCTTATGTTTGGTCGAGGATACAAGAATTGAAAGGGGGCCGAATGTATCAGGAGATCAAGAGTCTTCTGGGCAGCTTTGAATATGTGTTTGATGAACCAAAAGGATTACTACCAATTATATATCATGACCATCAAATTTTTCTTAAAAAGTTCGTGCAACCGGTTAGTATTCGACCTTACTGGTATTCATATTATCAAAAGGAAGAAATTGAGAAGACGATGCAGGATTTACTTCAGTAGGGAGTGATTAGACCAAACCAAAGTCCTTTTTCATCTCTAGTTTGTTGGAGCGGAAGGCAGATGCTAGTTGGCGGATATGCGTAGATCATCGTGCCCTAAATAAAGACACTGTGAATGAAAAATTTCTCATCCCTGTCATTAACAAGTTGCTAGATGAATTATATGGGGCCACAATTTTTTCTAAGCTGGATTTACGGTCGAGTTCCAAATTTGAGTTAAGCCAGAGGATTTCCTAAAGACTGCATTTCGAACTCATGAGAGTCAATTCCAATTTTTAGTGATGTCTTTTGGGTAAACTAACGCTTCATCGAATTTTCAAAGCCTAATGAATGAGGTATTAAATCGTACCTTCATAAATTGGTTTTGGTTTTCTTTGACTATATATTGGTATATAGCAAAGGGGTCGAGGATCATTTGAAACACTTGCGGATGGTGTTGGAAGCCTTAAAAAAGACACCAACTTTATGCAAAGTTTAAAAAAAAAGTGTGCTTTTGGGAGTGAAGATGTAGAGTACTTGGGCCACTAAGTTTCGACAACAGGCGTGCGAACTGATCCCAAAAAATAGCAGCAATGTGAAGTTGTCCTCTACCCAAAATTGTGAAGGAGCTGTGGAAATTTCTGGGCTTAACTAGATATTATCAAAAATTTATTCGGTGACATGGGAAAATTGCAAGGCCCTTAACATAGTTGCTTAAAAGACACAATTTTACTTGGAGTGAGGCAGCTACTGAATGTGATGTAGCGGGAACTGGTATAGGGGTTGTCTTGATACAAAAGGGTAGGCCGATTGTGTACTTCAGCCAAGCACTTAAGGGGAGGGCTCTATATTACTCGACTTATGAAAAGGAGCTACTTTCACTAGTTACAGCTATTCATAGGTGGCGTCCATATCTTTTGGGCTTTATCATTCGCACGAACAAGCAGAGTTTGAAGTTCTTATTAGAGCAATGAGTGGGCACTTCACTCCAATAGAAGTGACTAGCAAAGTTGTTGGTTTATGAATTTCGTATTGAGTCTAAACAAGGTCGTGCCAATAGGGTAGCGGATGCCTTGTCTCGACGGAATATGTAATCGAAGTTAGCAGCCCTATTGGTAATAACTCTATCATGGGTCGAAGAATTGCAAAAGTACTACTAGAAGGATGGGGAGGTCTAAGAATTAATTTCTAAGGTTAAACAAGGGGATCTGAACATGGATAAATTTGTGAAAAAATGGACTTCTGTATCACAAGGGTAAGTTGTACATTGGGAGTGGCTTTTCTCAAAAAGAGGTGATTCTTCATCAATTGAATGAAGTGGCATGAGAAGGGATGTGAGGAAGCTGGTGGATCAATGCTAATTTGCCAGCAAATGAAATATGAAAACTCACTGCCTAATGGCCTTTTCTAGCTTCTACAGATTCCCAAAAGTTTATGGGCATGTATCTCATTGGACTTCATTGAAGGGTTGCCGAAATCGAAAAGGTACAATGTGATTTTTGTGGTGGTTGATCAATTGAGTAAATATTTCCATTTTATTCCAATTAGCCATCCATATACAGCTGAAGAAATAGCATATGTGTTTATATGACACATTTTTAAATTGCATGGCATGCCTAAAGCTATCATATATGATCGCAACACGATGTTGACAAGTAGTTTTTGGCGTGAAATGTTTTAAGTGCAAGGGGTGACATTATCCCATTCCATCTCGCATCACCCTCAAACGGATGGGCAGGCGAAAAGGGTCAATAAAAGTTTAGAGACTTATTTGAGATGTTTCACGGGGATCAACCAAAGGATTAGGCCTTGTGGTTGGCCATATTGGAATGGTGGTACAATACCAATGTTCATGCTTCGACTAAAATGACTCCATTCGAGGTCTTATATGGTTACCCACCTCCGAGTTTGCAAACTTATATTATTGAGGGCTCTATTGGAGCCACGAGTGAGGAATGAGATTTGACTAAAAATGAAAGGGTGAAGGCCAAGTTGTTGAAATAATAGGGAGTAATGAGCTTACTCAAGGAGAATTTGATAAAGGCTCAAGAACAAATGAAGCTAAATGCAAATCGGCTCCAGAAGGAGAATAAATTTGTCATAGGAGACTAAGTTTATCTTAAACTCCAGCCATATAAACAGATGTCTCTTGCTCAGAGGAAGAATTGCAAATTATCTCTCAAGTTTTATGGTACTTATGAGGTCATACAAAGGATCGAGAAGGTTGCCTACATGCTGAAGTTTCCTAAAGAAACCTCAATCCACCTATGGATGGAGATGGGGCGTTGAAGTCGGAACCCCAGAAGAACTGGCAACGAAGGCTGAATAAGTATAAGAACCAAGCCATTATTGAAGTGTTAATATAGCGGGTTGGTGAAGGGGAGGAAAATGCTACATGGGAGGTTCTATATGATCCCATGAAATCTTGTCCTCACCTTGTGGGGAAAGTTCTCTGAGAGGGAGGAAATGTAACAGCTCTTAGCGAGCTTAGGGTGAAATGTGAACTTTTTGGATTAGTCTGTAGTTCTTGTTTGGGCTGGGCCTGTGGCCTTTAGGTAGTTAATGAAGGGTTGGCATGGGAGTTAGGGCATTTTGGATTTTGGTAACCTAAGCTTTCTCTATACTAGAGGCAAAGTTCCCTTGAAGAACTCATGTCCTTTATTTCTTATTATTGAATGATCAACTAATATTCCTTCTTGCTTGCTTGTTGAGTTGTGTTGAGTAGTGGAGATTGTTTCTCGTAGTTATAGAGAAGAGAAGAAGGGAGAGACGGAGAGAAAAGTATATAGAGAGACAGGGGGAGAAAGAGATATCTTGGAGATAAACAAGGATTGAAGTGCCCAAGCAAGTTTTAGCAACATCCTTCCAAGATTTTATGATTGAGATAAGTTGTTCATGGTTTTGGAAAGTTAAGATTTTTGCTAGTTTTGGAGAAATGTTTGTTAGGATGGATTAAGTGTTTAAATAAGTTGATTTTAAGCTTGATTATGGTTACATTACTAGGTTTCATTGTTGATTTGAAGTTCAAATTTGATTTGTTAGAGATTCAAGGATTTGGGAAAATCCTAGAGAGAGAAAGGTGAATTTTTTAGATTTTGATTAAATTAGTTGTGGTTAGGATAAATTGGATTTATGGGTGGAATGAAATGAGCTTCGACTTTTCCATATGGTTAGATGCATGGGGAGCACGGGGATGAACTTGTAATCCATTTATTCCATTAGGTTTGTTTGAATGTCACATGGGAGGATGGTAGGCGAAGCCTAGGCTGGACATCTAGCAAGTGACTTCCATGTGAGGCATTGAGCCTATGTGGGCTGGATGACGATCATGAGTGTGGTCCATTCCTCATAGGTTAGTATTAATGGCAAATATGTTCACAGATGGATACTTGGTTAGAGCCAGGAGAAATGACTGGCGACGACCCATGGAGGATCGACATGATACTTGGTTTGGTGTGGTCATATACGGTCTAAGTTCATGATTTAGATAGTCGTTACATGAAACCTTACTTTCAATATTCTACTTATTGTTATCGATTACTTCATTTTAACCTACAGGGCTTTCAGATCACTCTTTTCCTTTCTTTTCCTCCCACAAGCGAGACCGGTTCTAATACTAGTGATGCGGATCTACAAATGCATCAGTGACATGACAAGCTATCCGGAGAAAGTGTTTGGGGACGTAGAGAGTTTAATTCTCTTGTTTGTTGGTAGCATTTTAGTACTTAAAAATGTTTATGCTTGTGACATGCTGGATTGGCACCTTATCAATGAAGAGGAATTTTTGGTCAGGAGGGTGTGCCTTGCGATCAAAACTCCCAGGCCGGGTTGAGAACCTAGTGTTCAATGGATGATTTGTATGTATGAATACATTTATAGTACTATTGCATGACTATATGTTTATGATTGGATTGCATGGTGATAGAAGGCCTGAGGCCTTGCCTAGGTGTTGTGGATTGCATGTTGAATGATGGCCTGAGGCCTTGCTAGGTTATTAATGTGATGATTATATGATTGTTACTCGTTTAATCCAAGTTAACAATCTCTAATATATGGAGAGGTGCTGCCAGATTTTTCGAAGAAATGAGAGTTTAGTAGTCATGATTGGACTAGAGTTGAATCGATTGATTATATATTATAAATATTGATGATAAATCACATTGATGACGTAGATCAATATAAATAGTAAAGCCTCCCGGGTTGAGGTGTTACATGATATTTATAACCAAAGGGTAAAACATATGACACATAAATTTGATGATAAAATAAGAGTCATATTTTAGATGAATGTAGTAGCATTTCTCTTTGGAAAGATAAAAAGTTTTGCAATTTCATTTTTAAAATAAAAGGTACAAAAATGAGACTCGTGAGATTGAGAGGTTGGTGCATTGGTAATAGTGTGCATCTCTCATAAATTCAAATATGCCCTATAAATTTGTTTGTGATCTCTCATAAATTTAAATTGGCTTAGTAATCCTGTTTAGTCAGCATGTGACATCAATTTGGGATGGCATGGTATATATATTATTTTTCTTTAATCCTAATCGTTATAGTTCAACTTTATGGTGTCATCAAGTGCCAATAGATTTTTAATATATATTTCATTGAATAACTAAATACAATCCGATGTATGACATCTTTTTAAGGAAAAAAAAACATATATTGTCTTTCGCATTTTTTTTTCGAAAAACAAGCACTCCTGTTTGCAAAAAACAAAGACAGAGATTCATTAATTGTATTTAAAAATTAAGATGAAATGCATATATCATCTCGACATTAAGAGAGTTATACTAAATAAAATTGCATAAAATTATCTCAGAAACAACGGAAATTAGTCTCAACATAAAATAAAATTATTTTATTATTTATTAATTAGGATAGTACAAATGCCGACATGGGCAAACAAAATGGACATACATGTGTAATTTATTGGATTGGTTATCCATTACGTCACTTCAAATGGGTTAGATTAACTTAAGCTTTACTCGTTTGGGTGGATTTGAATCTTCTCTCAATTGCCAAGATGTTCTGCTAGACCACACGTAGCCAGTAGACATATGCGTGTAAAAGGGTAGGAACTAGGAAGGTGTTTGTCGATGCAATTCTTACACCGTAGAATGGAAATGAATGTAGAAAAATATATAAAGATATACGTGATTCGACAATTTGGAATGTTTGATTTTTTAATGAGTAGTGAGTGGGAATGAGAGCATACAAAATATTGAATGATTCATCTATATATATTAATGCTC
The DNA here is from genome assembly GCA_963580455.1 of Euonymus europaeus. NCBI lineage: Eukaryota > Viridiplantae > Streptophyta > Magnoliopsida > Celastrales > Celastraceae > Euonymus > Euonymus europaeus. Next base: position 14,101,559 of record OY756965.1, read on the forward strand.
AGAAGGTTGGGTGTGGAGGTAGCGGTTTTGGACAACAATTATTCTAGAAGGTTAACGAAGGATACAGATCAACCGACGTAACCGCACCCAACGTGAATGGAACACTAAATTAAAATTTTAGATTAAAATTCAAAATTTAACTATAGGAATAATCCACAGATAGATTAGTGTTACAGAAAAGTAACAATAAAGAATACTTATTCTGATTATTTAAAAAACTTTTCACTAATATAATTAACAGGTTACACATTATTTATTAATTTTATAGCTTAAATCCATCAATGTCGATCTGTGATATCCAATTCGAGTCTTCTCTAGGAAAATGTGATGCTGTGATAAATAAACGGGGGACCCACATGCATGTACCACGTGAGCTTTTTCAAACAGTCAACAATTGCTGCATATGCACAAAAATGAATCCGAAACTTTTCAACCGAAAAAGAGTCCGCGAAACAAAGCCTAATTAAGTTGGTTGGTGCCGTGAATTTAGTTAACGATAGAACATAGATTTAGGAAGAGAAACCGAGACAAGTAATAATTCTACAATAATGACATTTTTCCCTAATTTAAAGGGGATCGAAGATGGTGACAAGAAATAAGTTAAAGAGGATGCATGTGACTCCCTTTTTCTCATTTGATTCCAATTGGTTTGGCATTTTTAGGACTTGTGCTGTTGCCATCAAGTTGCAGTGCTTTTGCAGTGTTGTTGATGGTTAAAAAAATTACAAAAAGAGACTATGAAAAGTTGGATATTCGCACACTTAGAGCTGCAAAGGTAATTGTATAATTTGGGGATAATGTATTGAAATTATTAATGTGATTGTATTTGAAAATGTGTTTTATTGATATAATTCTATTAAAAGGTATGTTCGGTGAGACCAATTTTGATTTTTGTATAATTTTCTTGAGAAATTGGTGAAGGGAAGAATAATGGTTGGTTGAATAATGGGAAAAAAGAATAATTGTATTGAGAGATATGTTTCGCTGATGTGACTGTATTAGAAGATGAGTGTGATTTAAATTTTTATATAATAAAAATGAGATTCACAAATAATTTTAACGGGAATATTATCTTCTGATCATTGTATGTGCTCTCATCATCCATCAAGAGATCGTGAATTTTAATTTTTTTCATTTGAAATATATTTCAGGGGAGGAATCATGAATTTAATTAAGAGAAGGAGGATATTTTTTTTTTGAAATAAATGTCTGAGAAAAAATGGTCTAATATCTGATTGAAAGCGTATAATTTCTTAATGGAGGAAAAATATGCTCGACAGTTTCAATGAATTTATAGCCTACCTAGCGTCGGTGTAGGAATAATAATGATTTATGATGAGGATATGGGCAACAGGGGAGAAGGTAGATAAGGTCCAAAAATTTATCCATTAACGTGTTGTTTGACTGAGAAGCAGATCCTATCAGACTGGTACAACTCTTCTCTTTGCATTTCACATGGCGGGGACTGAGGAATGTGACCAAAACCACGAATTTCTTAAGTATTGGTGCCACCAGTTCCTCTGAAAGGAGACACAACCTACACAATCACATGCTACAGATTCAGAGTATGGGCGGCCAATCTATTTATTTAAATTAGACCCACAAACATTCCCTATATATATGTGTCACTTGACATTTGATAAATATATATATATATATATATATATATATATATATATATTGTAGGTCCATTCCATTTTGGCTACGCTCTTGTAGAGTTTGAGGTGGATGGTGATGAGAATATGAAATTTCCACTTCAATTGTCCTTGTTCTTCTTATAAATCATGTCCACTTCTTGGATCCTAGGCATTCAATATTTTGAAGATGTAAAGAGATTTGACAACAACAAAAAAAGATATATAGAGATAGAGGGCACAGAAATAAACATATGCTTTCTTGGTTTGTGAAATTTTTTTATGGCGACTTCACATGCTAGAATGGGACCCATCCCTTTCATAAAAAAAAATTCACTATTCACCGAGTATTGATGGTAGTGTTTTGGATAATTTAGCAAAAAATTTATTGTGAACTTCAAAATTTCCAGCGAGTTAAATGAAAGTCTTTTTTTTTTCACTCGAATTCCTAATGAAAGCCTAATTGATAGTAGTGTTTTTGAATATGATTTTTTTATATTAGAATCCAATAAAATTGTTGGACATTGTTCTTGGATTCTTGCGCAAAGTTTCGTCCTTTAATATTCGATATTATATATATAATGGATGATAAAAGTGAGTCAAGCCTATTCAACATGACATGTGGCGTATCTCAACCTAGGGGAAAGGTCTCAACTCAGGGATAAGTAAAATGTCTCAACTCAAGAGTAAGGGAAAGGTTTGTCTCAATGGCAAAAAATTGAGGGGTGTAACCCCTTCTAGAGATTGGAGACTAAATGATAATCTTGATCGTAAAATGAGTTACAATTTATCTCTATAAAAGAAAGTCTACAGATTGATCATCAGACACAAGCAAATTCGATCTCTCATTTTGACATATTGTCAAAATCCACAAACTTCTTGAATAAAAGTTCAGACTTCTGTGGACGTAGACAATTTGCCGAACCACGTAAACATGTGTTGTTGTTTTTATTTAATTACTTTTGGTGCAGAAAATTGCATCGACAATTGGCACTGTCTAGGGGAAATGAATTTTCCAAGTGGATATCTCAATATGTCAGCACCATCATATGGAAACTCAAGAATCAATAGGGTGCCCCACCATAGGATTAGGAAGAGCATGAGAGTCGGTTTCATGGAGAGGAGGATGTGCATACCCCCTAAAGGTGATGGAAAAGGCTATATGCAGGAAGCATAAAGAACTTCAATTAGGTCAGGAAGAACTCAAAGTCATGATGGAGCAGTTAGACTTGCCAGTATTGCGGTACTAGTGCTCCCGATGAGAGAGTAGAGAAGGCAAGAAAGAGACTCAAGACATCCTAGTGATCAAGAGGGAAGAAGTGTTGGATGGTCGTGAAGGAAAAGAAGCAAGGGCATGAAGGGGACGATCTCCAACCCAAAGGAGGTGGCGACATCAAACTCGTTCTCCAACTCTAAAGAGGCACTGGGTGGGTTGGACCTCGCCATGCCATAGGTCTCGGAGTATGGACAGAGCACATGGAGCAAATGTCCAAGAAGATTAAGAAGACATAATGGGATGCACATAAAAAATAGAACAGACTCTGAAGAGGATGACCACAACTCCATTTGTAAAGTTCATCCGTAAGGAAGATCCTCCATCCAAGTTTACCCCTCCAACTTTTGAAGCCTATAATGGAAAAACAAATTTGGTTGCCCATATTGCCACCTACACTCATAAGATGGCACTGTGGACTGACCTTCATGCTCTTATGTGCAAGATGTTCCCCTCTAGCCGAGGAAAGAAAGCGATGAAATGGTTTCGTGGTCTTCCAGAAGATTTGATCTCATATTGGTAGAAGCTGACGCATTCTTTTGTGTCAAGGTTCATAGCCAACGGTAGGGAGACTGTGATGTTGGATACACTATTTGCTCCAAAATTGATGAAAGAGAAGTCTCTGAGAGCGTATGCATCACACTATTCAGATATTATGCAGACATAGAAGATTGTGATGAGAAGATAGTAGTTTCCACCTTCGGGCTTGGGTTGCCAAGGGAGCACAAACTGAGAGAGAACCTAACTGTGGCACCACCTCAGGGTATGAAATCTATACAATAAAAGATTAATCAACATGTGAAGTTAGAAAAAAGGCAAGCAACAAGGGGGCAACAAGAAAAAGGTAAGGAAAAATATTGGGGGATAAAAGTGAGTTATGCCTAGTCAACATGACGTGTGGTGTAAGAATGTTTACGGTAGTTTCCAAGGGAGCACGTGGTCGATTATCTTAGCCCAACGGAAGGGTCTCAACCAAGGGGCATGAGAAAGGTCTCAACCTAGGGGTAAGGAAAAGGTTTGTCTCAACGACAAAAGATTAAAGGGCGTAACCCTTCCCAGAGATTGGAGATTAAATGATAATCTTAATCATCAAAGAAGTTACAATTCATCTCAATAAAAGGAAGATTATAGACTGATCATCAGTCACAAGCTAATTATCTCACTCTAACATCTTGAAGATGAAAGGTACGCAGCGGAATGACCAGGAGGATACTCTCATTGATAGAGCACACGAACAAACCATATTAAAAGTTTTCCCATTATGTTATACTTGAAAGCTATAAAGCTTAAAAGAAAGTAGATTTATATCGTTGAGCTTAGGGGTGTAATCGAGCCGAGCCGAGCCGAGTTTTGAGGTACTCGAGCTCGGCTCGGTTCAAATATGAGAAGCTCGAGCTCGAGCTCGAGCTCGACTCGAGCTAAAATTTACGTTCGAGCTCGGCTCGATAAGTGATTTAAATAGCTCGAGCTCGGCTCGTTTAAAGCTCGATAAATCCATTAACGAGCTCGAGCTCGAGCTCGGCTCGTTTAAAGCTCGATAAATCCATTAACGAGCTCGACAAGATTAATATTCAAAACCAAAATCAACAACAATTTTAATATTCAAAACTTAAACAAATAAACAATATTAATCAAAATGTTTATCACCTCCAAAAACTAAACCAATAGCAAAGCTAATATTCAAAACTCAAACAAATAAACAATATTAATTAAAATGTCCATCTTCCTAGTTCCTGCTCCTACAGCCTCCTGCAGCTGGAGAAAGTTTATAAATGGAATGTGTTACTAAAATTTACAACTTCAACAAAAATAAAAAAGGAAAAAAATTATGAAAACAAATGTAAATACATCAAGATTCAGGACTAACCGTTAATTGTGATATGCCACAACTTTGTCTTCAAGCTTATGGAAGGGAAAACTCAATGATGCTATTGCCAACCTTATCAGTTATCATGCAAAGAAAAACATTAGTAAGTTATATTGAATATCACTATCACACACTATAAAAGAAATAATGTTTTAAAAGAAGTTCAAAACTTACTTTTCCTTTCCTTTTGATGCCATAGTAATCTTTAAGCCAATCACAACCACACATTAAGACTTGAACAGTATCAGTACCCAAAGATGCACGGTGTGGCTCAATAACTCTACCACCAGCACTAAAAGCCGATTCAGAAGCAACAGTAGTAATAGGTATAGATAAAATATCACATGCCATCTTGGACAAAATGCGATATTTCAAATTGTTTTTGCTCCACCAATCCAAAGCATCAAATGGAGGATCTATATCTACATTATGCAAATGAACCCCTTCCTCCAAATATATATCCAATTCTGATTTAGCCAAGTGAATAGAATCAACATTTCGAATAAAACTATCAAATTGTGCCCTTCCCCTCACTTTTCCTTTTCCAAATGAGCTTGAAGCAATCTTACCACCTTCCGCTTGCAATTGGCTTTCAACATTACTTTGTTTGTGAGCCTCAACATATTCATCAAACAACTTGAACAATGTATCACGAACTTCAATCTCATACCTTAAAGAATCACTAGGAGAGTATATCTCAGGAAAATAATATTCAATAAGTTTCATTTTGTTCCTAGGATCCAAGACTGCTGCAATGGAAATTAATAAATTGCATTCACCCCAATACTTGTCAAATTTTGCCTTCATTTTTGTAGCCATCGTCTTCATATATTCATCATTGCTATTAGCTTCTTTATCCAACTCTTTTTTTATATTCCAAAGTTCAGGAAGAAATAAATTTGAAGTTGGATATTCAGTACCTGAAATAATCTTTGTAACCTCGTCAAATTCTTCAAGAAATGAGCACACAATTTTAGCCCTTTTCCAATCATCCTCCAAAGGCAAATACGTGTAACTTGGATCCCTTTGTTGATACCGTGGAAACACATCTTTGAATTCAAAGGCAGCAACTAACATTGCGTATGTTGCATTCCACCTGGTGCTACAATCCAAAACAAGTTTCTTCCTAGGCAATTTCAACTGATTAGCAATGTCACTGAATATATGAAGACGATGAACAGATTTTGAAATATGCTTCACACTTTCACGTACATTATTGATAACATTCCCAATTTGAGACAAACCGTCTTGCACCAAAATATTCAAGATATGTGCACAACATCTTACATGAAAAAATTGACCATTAAGAGGAAGACTACCAATAAGTTGCAAATCTGCCTTCAAATTACTCACAGCAGCATCATTGTAACTAGCATTATCCACTGTAATAGTCCAAATTTTTTTCTCAATTCCCCACTCATGCAAACACTTTTTCAACTGATCACAAATAACAATCCCAGTATGTGGAGGAGGAACATCAATAAAGTTCAATATACGCTTCTGTAATTTGCATTGAGAATCCACAAAATGACAAGTAACAACCATGTATTGGATATTTTGATCCGATTTCCACAAATCAGTTGTTACACTAACTCTATTCACACTTTTCAATAGAGTCTTTATCTTGTTTTTCTCAAGATCATAGCTACTAACACAAAGTTTTTTAGCTGTTGCTCGACTAAATTTTTCCCAATTAGGAGACACATTTCTCATCAACAAATTGAACACATCATATTCAGCAAAGGAAAATGGTAACTCATGCACCAGAATCATATGAGAAAAAATCTCTCTAACCTTTGCCTCATCATATTTGAAGTTTTGGACCGCATTGACGCTTTCTGACTTTGCAGTAACTGTAGTGATTGAAATTTGTTGTTGTCCCCTCATGACAATTTGTCGTCGAACACAATTCTTCAAGTGTCGATTAAACTGTGTTGTAGCACCCGATTTAACAACTCCAAGACGATGTCTGCAATGAATGCATTCCATCTTCTTACTACCATCCGCAAGTACGATTTCTTTGAATTCATCCCATGCTTTCGATGTTTTCTTCCTCTTCTTTTGCTCAAAAGGATTCTCTTGTTCATCATCTTCAATCTCAATAGGATTTTCCTCTGCATTCTTGCTCCCCTCATTGGCATCATGACCACTTGAGTTGTCCAGTATAGGATTCGTTGTCGAATCTTGGGTAGATCCATTCACTGAAATGGAGTTCATTGCTTGGTTCTCCATACTGACGAAATTCATGGAAGAAATACAAAATTAACTTGAATTAAAACCAAAAGATCAAATCAATTTAATAATTTGTTTCATGCCGACAAAGCTACTTGTTGGAACTTGATTCTTCAATTGTTGGTCAAAGATGACAAATTAAAGGAGGGTACTTCTACTTTTATTATAAACAAATGCATGCCAACAAAGCTACTTGTTGGAACTTGATTCTTCAATTGTTGGTCAAAAATGACAAATTAAAGGAGGGTAGTTCTACTTTAACTTTGATTATAAACAAATGCATGCCAACAAAGCTACTTGTTGGAACTTGATTCTTCAATTGTTGGTCAAAAATGACAAATTAAAGGAGGGTAGTTCTACTTTAACTTTGATTATAAACAAATGCATGCCGATAAAGCTACTAGTTGGAACATGATTATGTAAGCTAAGGACAAATATAACATGATTATGTTATCGAGCAAACAAAGATCAAAGACGAGATCTATACAAAAAATGAACAAAAGTAAACGGCAGAGATCAAAGACGAGTGAGGAAAGCAAACAGAGACAAAGATAATCTTACAAGAGAGAGGCAGCACCGACGAGAGTGGGAGAGGCAGCGCCGACGGGAGTCAAAGGATGAAGCATGAACGGGTACTTTTGAGGACTGAGGCGGCTAGAACTTCTGTGGCTTTCTTACTTGTTAGGGATATCCCATCTAGGGCTTCAATTAATATTTTGGTATATTTAAATTTCAATTTATGGATTCATATAGTAATACTTTTATTAACTTTATTATATTATTATATAGTTGAGATAATAAACCTACATGATATCCTATTATATTTGTTATGTAGTTATTTACGTTAAATAATAACTAATAACTATGAATATAAATATATATATATATATATATGTTATAATATAATCGAGCCGAGCCACGAGCCGAGCCAACGAGCTAGCTCGCGAGCTTTAACGAGCCGAGCTTCGTGATGCTCAAGCTTGGCTCGTTTATGAATCGAGCTCTAAAATGAAGCTCAAGCTCGGCTCATTTATGAATCGAGCCGAACACGAACGAGCTTTTTTCGAGCCGAACGCCGAGCCGCTCACGAGTTGCTCGGCTCGTTTACACCCCTAGTTGAGCTAGATTGTGTGATAAGTTGTGTGTGTCCTGTTGTGTGTCTGTCATTCTCACTTATAACTCTTCTAGGTTCTTGAATTAACTGCCCAAAATGTCACGCCTGTCATGGCTGCCATCACCTGAAAGTCTCTCAAATATGCTCCATCTTCTTCAATTGCTAGGATCATGGTTCAAAAGTGCTTCAAGCCTTGAGAATATGCTTCCCTCGTGCTCCATTACGAGCTTACTTAAGTGAGATAATGTTCCATAAAAATAGGCGACTAACTAACATAAACTTCACTCCTTAGACCAAGTATTATCCTCCTTGACAACCAAAATCGAGCCCATATTTGAATTAATGGCCCATCTTCTGTTTGGTCTATGTAGATTGAAACTATGCTGATCCACTTTTAATGATCTGTGACCCAACTTAGTGCCCTGTTCAGACCATCTTTTGGGCCTAACTTAGCCCATTAGAGCTGCACAATTATAGTGTAAACAGTTGTATAATTTATATTGCATTACATGTACAATATTTTAGAAAATTTAGTGGGGGCAAATAGGCGTATTTGTAGCATGAAAAATTATTATTTTACTTGGATTAGTCCCGACTAGTATCTCTTCTACTCTACACCCCAAGGTTTTGTTCTCTATTTTCAATCCTTCATTTTGTTCTATTGTTAAAGATTTTGATAGTGCTAATTTGGTTGATTTCCATGTTTTCAATTAAGAGATGTCACTGACATGCCACGATAGAGCCGAAAAAAGGACATATCGCCACGATACAGCTAGAAACGCTCCAAGTGTATATTTTTAGGCATAGATATATAGGAAAAAGATTCAAAATTTGAGGTCTTTTGGGATTCAAAATTTTTTTCTCAAATTTGAAAAATTTAAATTCATATTTTGATCGATTTTACGATTCTAACAATATATTTTTTATTCAAAATAAATATATTAAACATGAAAAAATATTAATTTTAGACCGTCGGATATAAATTCAAAACATTCGATATTTCAATCACAATAAATATGATTTTTGTTTCAAACAAAATATATATTTGTTGGATTCATCAAATCGATCAAAATGCAAATATATTTTTTTCCAATTTTTTTCTTAAAAAATATATTTGAACCCTAAAAATGAACCCCCGGGACCTCATAGAATAATTATTCTATATATGTATACATAACACTTTATAAAAGTTAGCCATCTCAGTATTTTAGGGATTTACGCAAATTTAAAATCACTCCCAGTTATTTTGTTAAGAATGAAAAAGCTTAGAGCTCTTATAAGCGCTCCTATTATACATCTGGTGTGAAATTTAAATCCTTTTACTTTTTTCGACCAACATTAAGTTGTTTTCCTGTCGTTATTTTTTAATTAAATAAATCATTTTTGTAAAAGAAATAAAACCTCCTTTTGTCTCCGTTAATCTCTCCCTTGTATCTACCACATGAATTTTAAGTTGCGGAACTGTAATATGCCTTTAATGCAATCTCCACCATTCATGTGGGTCACCATTATCATATTTGGTATACTTTAAATCACGTTTGACTGATTTAGATCACACATTTTAGGCCTGTAATCATCGCAAGAAATTATTTTCCAAGAATTTTAGGTGGGGCTGGCATTATTTATGATGTGGCATGTACCAATGTGATGGTTGGACATGGCAATATGTTAAAGTCGAGCGCAAGCATTTATTTGGTTAAGAAAGTTTGATAGACGAATCTAGATTAATTTAACCCGGACAGAAAAGACTATTATAATGCAATGGCATTGGCAGGCATATGTACCCACACTAAAACATGTTCCATGGAAAGCCCCTACAACCGTGCTGGTCCTCTGTCTATTAATTGAAAGAATTACATTTGTGTATGGTCGGCTCCATTGTGCTCAATCATGGTCTGGATTTTGGCTTCATCTAATTTTTCTGTTCCTCTAATTTTTTCTAAAAAAGGTTAATAATTAAGCACTTGTCTGCCAATAATGAAATGGCTGTTATTGCGAAGCAACCTGTCTGTGTGGTGGCACTGTTGAACTTTATTAATATTTAATTTCCTTGGAGTTATTGGACAATTGATTAGTCTCCATCAAATTAATATATGAATAAACTAGAGTTGGTTGACATCCTTCGTTTAGTTGTGAGAAAGCTTATAAATAAAGAAAACAAAAGTTGCTAATTGGATGATATAATTATGTCTTTGTTTGGTAATTAGGTAGCCAAAGCTAACTTCCCAACTAACAAAGATATGATGATTAAAACCCCTCAACTTTCCTAATCTTTTTTTTTGAAAGTAGATGAATGATTTAGTTCATATTATAATTTTTTTTATTGAGGCAACTGAACATTTTTATTTTTTATTTTGATAAATTTTGGAGTGTTTGGATCATCATTCAATCACCAAAACACATTAATAAATGGTAAGATATCAATGTAAAGAGATAATCAGATCTTGAAACCAAATAATTGATTAAATTAAGGGTAACTGCATAGACTACTCTATTAATTTAAACAATTTTATGAGGTGTTTGGTTTGGAAAACATTTTCTATTTTCTATTTTAATTTTCTAGAAATTGTTTTTAGTGTTTTCACTATGTAGAAAACACATTTGGTTAAAAATGATAAAAAATTGTTTTCTAAAAATGGAAATGAGAAATTGTGTTTGGTTTGTATGGATGCCTATTATCACATTCTAGATCATTTGTTAAGAAAATATTCATAATAATATGAGAAACAAATGTTGCATAATATTTCAAACAACATATTAATTTCAAAAACATCCATAATGCTACATATTATTTCTAATCATCCATGATGCAAATCATCTATAATATTACATATTGTTTCTAATCATCCATAATATTAGCATGCATTTGTTGAAAAGTCAACCCATATTTGTGTAGCAATGTTTTCTCTAATAAGTCCCATTTGAGCATTTTAGGTGATATCAATGTCAATAACTGCTGCATTTTGACTTGACTTTGCTTCGTCCTGCTCGAATACCATCATCTACGTTGAGTATTGAGTAAATAATCTATCCAATGCATACTCTCGACGTATGAAATTGTAAAGTGCACAACATGCAACTTGAATTTTTCTTTGTGTCCTCATAAGATAGTTTGACATTAACTTTTAAATACAAAATCTTGCCTTGAGTACTCCAATGCAACGCGATATTGTGGCATGAAGAGTGTCTATAATTGAATAACTCGTTCTTACCACGTGGACATCCTTGTCCACAATAGTCATGTAGATGATATCTTTGACCTCTATATGGGGCAAGATATCCTAGTGTGTTTGGGTACCCCGAGTCAACTAAGTAAAATTGATCTAGCAACAACAAAAAAAGAATCATAAGCAATCTATTGTTAATGATACTAATAAACATAATAACAAAAAACCTCCACGTGGCTTAGGCTAGTTGTTTGAAGTCTTACTCAAGGCATCAATAAATACGCTCGAATCATTTGTCATTCCTTCCTATCATGTGTACACAAATAAACATCATCTCAAAATCGCAAGAAAGCATCACATTATGGGTAACATGCACTTTTCTCCCACGAAATGTTGTTTGTTTTGATGTTGGTGCCCATGCAGAAATGTGTATACGATCAATAGCTCCGATTGCATGATAATATTAATTATCTATACGTAAACTTAAAATAAATATGATACGTGAAAACTTAAATGAATTATCTTAAAATATGTGTATTTGAGATTGTGGAGAATATGTGCATGAACACTATGATGTGTTTGTTTGATGATGTGCGTCCCCAATTTACAAACAACTTTTAACACTTGCTTAAACTATTTACTGACAATATAGATGAAATGTTGAAAATGATCAGCTGTAACTCTACGTTGATCATTATGCCCAATGCTCCTTAAAAGCATCGCAACTCCTCCTACACATTCACCTTTTTCTATCTCTTAAGTAACCCATATCTTTCAAAGTATCACATAAATTTTGAAACACATTTTTCTGCATGTGAAACATTTTATGGCATTACAACATGATGGCCATCAAGAAATTCAAGTGTGTACCCTCTCATTGTTAGTGTTAAGTTCTACATGGCATCTGTTTTATCAATTGTTTTTGGCATTCTACAAACAACTCAATTGCAATAAGATTCTACAATTACTCTTCATGAGAATCATCATATGAATAGTCATTCGTAGAAGATGATGACATATATGTACAGAAAGTTCAAATATTACTACATAAATAATTCAAAGATCACTATATAAATAATTCAAGTAATAATTCAAGCACATTGTTCAAAGACGTAGTTCAATCACATAGTTCAAGCAAATATCATATTCATTAATCAAAGACGTTCCAACCAAGGCATCCTCCTACTTTCTTCCATTTTCACAAGCGTCATTCTCGTCAATGGATTTTCGAATGCCAATGTTGCTTTGCTATAAGTATCATCATCCAAATAATCCATTTTATTGATTATGTCCTAGCACACTTTCATGGAATATGCATTATTTTCTTGAGTAGTTTGGGTGCTCCTATATTTTTCGCCTTAGCTTGAAAGTATTCATTTCTTGCCATGGATTCATCACTCTTGATGGCAAATGAAACTATAATTGTAGCTGAGCATTGCTCAATAACTCAAGTTTGTCTAGCCGAGAGGATTTGGGCTCTTTCAGTTAACAGGAATTGAATGATTGGTCATTCATGCATTTATCTTTACTACTATTAGCATTGCTTTCATAAACTTTCTCTATGTTGACATGCACTCCTGCATTCAGAAAATCATCCTCCAATTTTCATTCTTCGTTTGATGTTGGAGGATTCCCCGTCAAAGCATAGTGTAGCCCTCTAGTGGCTGAGGTGCCTCCAAATATCTCACCAAATATGTTGTAATGCTCACAACCTTCTTTCCTTAAGTGACTCGTATTCTTTATTATTTTTCTGCAATAATCCAAATAATAGATGTTAGCGTGAAAATTTTTAAGCTTTGAGATTAAAAGCAAGTACGGAGTACTACTACTACTACATAGTACACAAAGACCTACCTTGTAAAATTCTCCCCACACCTCCTCAGGAGCATTGACTTGGTTTGTGTCTGGCTCCCATGTAACCCCTATGTGAGCAAGCAATGTAGAAAATAATTGATGCCTCATCCGTAAGCAGTTGTACTTTTCCTTAAGTCTATCAACCCTATAATCTTTCCCAATAGCGATCACCATCTCTTTGTTTATGTCATTCCAAACATTGGGTTTAAACGTGGAGGTTTGAACTTTCCTTGTTTCATTTTCTCATAAATAATACCAACAAATGTAGCCACATTTTTTCTTGGCCAATCAATTTTGTCCAAACCAATGCTACTCTTGTTGTTCATTGTGTCATAAATATCAAATTGTACTATCATGAGAAACAAACATTTGGAACCTTATAGAAAAATTGAATTTGAACAAAATACATAGATGTCAATTGAATATGCAGAAGTCTACAAATTTTATGGGAATGCTATACTATTTAGCTCAACATGGTTTAAGTCAAACAAAGGAACAATGAAAGTATTCTTTACATGTCTCCTTCATTCATAGAGAGAACTCATTCTCCAGGCTAATGACTAGATACATGAAATCCTATATGTACAAGCACAATATAGTTATATCCTATAAAAAATTGCTTGAATGATTTGTACAAAATGTGGCAAGAAGGGTATTTCAAAGACAAATGTGGTAGTCACTATTGAACAAAAGGTGATAATTTGATGGAGTTTTAGCAAGCATTCAATCTCTTTAATTAATCCATCAAAACCAAAAGATTTTTCAAAGCAAGGTAGATAATGTAAGAAAACCAAATCCAAAGTCAACAAAACTATGTGAAATCAGCAAATTGAGGATAGCCAAATGTATTAGCATCTTAACTATAAAATAACACTTTCAGCAAAGGACTAAGGGAACAAATTAGTACGACAAATAAATTTTCATTGTAAGAACATTAACAACCAGTAAAATGTGTACACCATAGCTAGCAGAACCCAAAATATAAAATTAGTGAAATTTATGTTCCAAAATTTATTTAAGCTCGAAATCTGCTTGTTTCTCCTAGAGACAGAACAACACTCACCCTGAGCAAGTTGAATAAGGGAGTCAATAAAGCTTAAGAGCCATCACCAGTGAACAAAGATAGATCAATTTACTAATCAAAATGAAAGAATGAAAAAGAGTTATGCTAGGGTGTTTTTGCGCTACAAGAAAATAGAGTTTCAGTGATAATGAAACTCATCACTAAAAGTGTGGTTATTGTCATAATTTTTTTAGTGATGACACAATGATGAGTAAAAGTTGTTGCCTATACATCTGTCGCTAAATGGTTTAGCAATGAAATTTTGTGCTTGTCACTGTAAGTCAAGTTTTAGTGACAATGTAATTGCGTCACTGAAAGTTTACTTTCTTTGACGACAATTGTTGTCATTGAAGAATTCTTTACGTGATGGAAGATCTTTTCACAATAGGGTAAAATATTGTCACCGTAACATGTTTTATTTTTGATTTTTTTAAAAGGTGTATACTTATAATGACAAAGTATATTGTCACTAAATGTTTAAAATAGTGACGACATACCTAGTTGTCACTAAAAGTATGAAATAATGACAACTAGGTATGTCGCCACTAAAAATTTGAAATAGTGACAACAATATATTTTGTTTATAAAAACCAATTTATGTGTCAAGTCCGATTTCTCCATGCTTGTTGTATTTGATGACAATTAAATAAATAAATGTATTATGATAGAATCCAAAGTCTAAATAATGCACAAGGTACTCCAAGGTCTACGTAATCAACAATACGACCGTGTCATAATACATCTCAAAGTCTACGCACATAATCAACAATACAACCATGTCATAATTCATTTCAAAGTCTACGTACATAATCAAAAGTTCAACTAGAAACTTACAAAGTTTTTGCTTATACATTCAACTAGTAGTAGTGCAAGTCTATGTCTAAGTAAAAACTGATTTGACATCAGCGACCCAACATTCATAGGAGGAGTAACAAATTCTTTAGGAAATGAATTCCAGCATTGGCTCTTTTAATAGTTGTAGCCATGCATCTTTGAAAATGATTTAAAAATAGTAGAACGACAAGGAAAATTGATGTCCACAATATTTTAGAACATTTCACAATTAATAATGCCAGAGTCAATATAAACTTTTATTCAAACCATAAAAAATAGGTCATTTCAAACACTGCAAAAGCACATATGATTAAAAAGACAAAAAAGAATTGTTCACTCACCTTAGCTTTAGTTAAGGCCTCGATCTGAATTTAAAGAAGTAGAAGGCCTTTGTTGTGACATGGAGCTAAAAAATGCAACCATTCATGGCTGGAGCATGGTATCAACGTCATTTTATATTTGTGCTATAATATCTTCTCTAAGTTCTTCTTTAGCTCGTAAGTCGGCATGACATTGAGTGTTTGCATTAGTTCTTATCTCATTTCTTAAACTCTCAATCACATCTTCATGCACTTCAGCCCTTAACTCTTCCCTCATAGTCTCCTTTGCCGATTCTAATGCTTTTTTGTACTTATTCGTACACATTCTCTTGCTGCCTAGATCTCTTGCTTGGTGCTTCCTTTCTCGTACCTTTTCCTCGAACATAGCCAGACTTCTCTCCAAGAACATGTAACAAAATCTCATCATGCGTCAATTTTGATCCATTCTCTTGGCTTTGTTGCTGATTGACAAGACCTTCAAGTTGCTCCTGGATTAGCAAACCACAACTAAAATAAGCAAAAACCATGCAAACTAATCAATTTTTTTTGAATTTGGGCCTTCAGCTGCTTCCAAAAATGAGCGAACACAGAGAACCAGGATTGACACAAGCCATCCCAAATTCATGGTGATGCCCTTTGTGATACTACCCACCATCCAAAATAGAATAGAGAACAAATAAATGGATAGAATGAACATTCAAATTCAACTACTAAATCACAATATCAGCAACCTATATATACAAGCACTGTAATTTGTACAACACTTGGAGAGGAAAGGTTGACAACACAAAAGCTAATATATTTGTGCACGATGAAAGAAACTAAGTCAGTTAAGTTTCCAACCATGAAAGTTCGTGTAGAAAATATAACAAAAATCCAATAGCAGGCTTGTAGCTTTTTAAAATGTTTTTCAAGGCCAACCTTCCTATTTATGGAATTGGTTTTAACATCAGGCAAAAAAGCCCTTATAATGTCACTCCAGCAAACCAAAGTCTTTTGCAGTTAAAAAACAAAGAAATGATTAGCTATAAAGAGCTAAACCACACCTTACAAACAAACTTAAAGTGTTGGAACCAAAAGAAAATGGCATTAGCAGAGTTTAGGAACCAACAAAAATGATTTTGAAAAGACAAAACAGGAAAAAAAACTTTAGAATCCAACAAAAAGGCAAGAAATCATCAAGCTATGAATTCGTGTATTTCCCTTCAACTACAACACTATGCTGGATTTTCAAATGGTTTAACTTGACAACTAGAATCTAGAGTAAGGACATTCAAAACGAATGACAGCCAATAAGGTTTGGCCATGACAAATGAGTTCCAACCCCAATCTAAATTAAAATTCCAAATAAACAGCGCCACACACATCCAAGCTATTCAATTAATAAGAGAGACTTCAGATTAATGTGATCTAGAACGCAAGGACAATGAAGATCCATGCAATCTTAACAATCAATGCAACTCTTAAGAAATTTGCTATGAAACCAGTGGCACATACCTTATAAGACATTCATGCAACAACTTCAAAATGCTAAATCATATCTAATTAGCAACAAAGTGCATATAGTGAGGCATTGACATAACATAATCAAATCTGTCAAATCCGTCAAAGGAAAATATAATTCTTAATAAATGCGACCCAAGTGTATGAACACATATATAAACATCTAGTGACAATCCAACAAAAGGGTCTAATTTGAATTAGAGAATGGACAATGAATGCAAGATTCGTGCACATATCACTATTTCTTTGGCTTTAGGATCCGACCATAGTATCTCGCCTTCTTGATTCTTCGTAGTGTGTTGCAACAACCACACTTCATCCGGAGGTGCCTTTTCTCGGGTGATTGGATCTTTCTCAAATAAATGACATAAGAAATAATTAATAAAGTTTGGTTCTTAAATTAAAGAAAAGGGAACAAACAATGACATACCATTGACTCCTCAACTTCTGGAAATGACTTGGTATGACAAGTATGCTTGGTTACTAGCTTAGCCATATTTGTTGTGTTTCGTTGACTTACTTTCTGTATTAAACTTTTCTTATGAGAATCACAAGAAAATAAAAGGATATAATAAAGTTTGCTATAATTAATAAAGTAGCGGATATATTATTTTAAAACCTGAAACTTGTTAGAGCCGAAGTATTCTATTAAGAGCTTCCAGTCTTCCTCCTTCACATCTTTTGGAATATTAGACAACCTATCCTCATTTGTTTTGAACTTCTTATAGACCGCATGTAATATATTCTTCCAACCTCTGTACAAGCGTTGCATTGTACCCAAAACAAATCCATGAAACCTATTTTCTTGAAAAGGAGGGACCAAAATCTTTTCCTTAACTAATAACCACATTCTTTCCCCTGCAACTTTTACAACATCTGCCCAACTTGCATTCACTGAAATATCTTTTTTAGAAACAAAGAGAGGTGCATAACTTCTCACAATGTACCCACAAAAATTGACAATATCTCTATCATTGTCTCCCACTACTCTAAGTATATCATTTGGAATGTCAACTTCAAGTTTTCCATTTTTAGTCTTCATATCCACTTTCAAGCATTTGTAGTTTCCTCTTACTGATATTTTCTCAGTTTCACTGTAAGAGGTTGTAAAAGTTATGTATAATTTTAGTATTATTATGTAAACAAATGTTACATAATATTATACATCTTAAGATACATACTTGCACTGCTAGGATTGTCTCACATTGGTGTTTCTATTAATGGACAGGGTTCCACTTGAATGTCCATATTTATCCTTCTTTGTTGCTGAGATTCAACCTGTTGTTGAGGTGTGAAACCCCCATCTAAAATGTATATATATATATATATATTAAGTTTCGATTAAATTTTGGGTAGTGAATTATTGGAAGTGTATTCGGGGAGGTTATAGACCACCCGTGTTGTATAGGACCGTATAGAATCGTTCTTTGAACAAGATTCACTAAATAGGTCATAAGTTTTAGTATACATATCCGTTTCGGGTCCATAATATATCAAATTGAAGCTTAGACTGAGCTAGATATGAAAATTTTGGAAAATCTGGAGAAAAAGAAAAATGAGGTGTCCAGACGCCCTGGGGAGCCGTCTGGACACTTGATGAAGAAACTGGGCCAGCAGAGTTCCAGGCAGTTTGGACGGCCACTTAAAGTGTCTAGACGGCTGTAGGGATTCCAGTTTTTAAAGACCAAAAATGGCCGACAAAAATTTCAGAGGAAGCCGAGAAGAGAGAGGGAGAGAGAGAGGGGGAGGAACTTAGAGAGAGAGGGAGATTTCTTGAGGATTTTACTTGGTTTTCCATGGATTCATGAAGAGCTTCAAGAATCAAGAAGGAATCAAGGAATATTTGAAGGTTTTGGTAAATTTTTCTTAGTTTGGAAATCTAGGTTTTTTCTAGATTTCATTTGATTCGTTAAGGGTTATGTTTTGGGGCTTAGATATGTTGATTCTAAGGTTATTTATAGTTTTTTTACTAGTTTGAATCATTGGTTTAGGCTAGGTTTCGAATTTGGAGAAGTTGGAGGATTTTTTCGAATTTGGAGAAGTTGGAGGATTTTGGGGAAAAATCCTAGAGAGAGAATGTAACTTCTCTTGATTAGTGAGTTGATTTCATATTGTTATTGTTGATTAGTGTTTTTAATATGATTATATTGGTTTGAAATGTTGGAAATGGATAGGTTGGTGAAAGGGGTCAAAACCCCTATTTTGAGAATTAGATTATTGTGTTTTGCTTAATCGAGGTAGGGGATTCAAGCCCAATCTTTTCATTTCGTTATTGATTATTCAAATTGTGGACATTCTTTCTCATTGGTCGCCATGTTTGTGTTCCTCCTTAATTTCTCTCTAAGGTGGAACGAACCTAGGGTTGTACTTTGAAATGCCTAAATCTTTAGTTGCATAACTCAATTGAATGCTCGGTCATATATCGGCATGAATTGATGTTTTCAGTATCATGAGTAGTTACTATATGCATATAGTGATCATATATATATATATTGTCATGGCATGTCATATTGTTATCGAAATTCTTGTACGTTGATTGAATGTCATATGGGAGGAGGGTTGGGGGACCCGGGCTTGGTTCCGACTGGATGAGACCCACATAAGGCAACATAATAAGACCCCAAGGGGGTTGGTTCAAGGACCTGGAGTCAGTATGGACAAGACTAAAATCTTGTGATTGGTCATGTTCCGTTTTGAGTCAAATAGTGGCAGTGTTCACTAATTATGAATTTAGGAGGCGGATGCTGAGGCACCATTCCATATGGACTCTCGGTTGGGAATATGATTTCAAATTGATGAGTATTTGTTGTGGTGATTCATGGTCATGAGCATATTGTTGCATTACCCTATCTCTTAAATTCAACTATTAATCTGTTGGATTCTTTTTCTCTACCGAGCCATTGCTCACCCCTTTATTTCTTTCTTCCCACACAGATAAGACTGATACTGGTACTGATGCTGCGGATCTGTAGGAGCCGGATGACATGGTGCCACCTAGAGATATTAGGAAGGGTTGGTTAAATGTTAGCATCCTTGTTTATTGGGATTTATGAATATGAATGTATGAGTGTATGTTTAATACATTTACACTTGATAAACACCTTCTCGGTGTATTATGGAAAAGTTAGGATGGTGCCTTATGATAGGACTCCTGAACCAGTATGTGAATTATTTGTGTTTATACTGCATGTTTGAATCATGCGTGGATGTATGTTCACTTAAGTATTGCGGATGCATCCTGTAGATGGCCTGAGACCCTGCCTAGGTTTGTGGATACATTTGATGTGATGGTCGGAGGCCTTATGTGATTTCATGATTTATGTGCTGCGCATTTCAGGTAGGCATCCTCCGATATACGGGAGATGTTGCCAAAATTTTGTAGAAATTGGCGGACCCTAGAAGTGGGACTAGGATTGAATATCTTTAATAAGATGGAGGCTTAATGCATATAGATATTGGGCTAGGGTGCAACAATAGCGTCTTCTGGGTCAAGGCATTACATGAGGTAATGCCACTAGTTGTTGTGCATTATGTGCTAGTACTGGTGAGGCAAGATCATCCAAAAGCATCTGATGTCTAGAGCATCACGGCCCCAAATACGAACGAATAGGGAATGAAAAGTGAGAAAAATCCATGTTTTGGAAAGTTTAGAAGTACTGGGCACGCCTAATACATATTTGATGAAGCTAGAGAAAGCCAGAGGGTACCTAGATGTGTGCACAGGAGCACCTAGCACTGCCTAGGACAAAAGAGGATGGGGGAGGAGAGAGTGATGGGCTCCTAGGCACACATCTCTACATGCCTAAGCATAGGGAGCCTAGGCGTGACCAAATGTGCACCCAGGGCCGCCTAGGGAAATAGTACAACAGATAGAAAATAAGTCAAGGGTGCCTAAGCACACCCGATATTTTTTTGGGCATTTCTAGCCCAAGATGGAGATACAACTTAGCATTCTTCAGACCTTGCCAAAATAGAGAGAAGATAGAGAAAGAGAGAAAACTAGAGAGAATAGGTGATTTCTTAAGGATTCAAGCTAGGATTGAATATCTAAGCAAGGATTGACAAAGTTCTTCAAAGTGTTGCAAAATTTGAGGTTAGTTCTTTGGTGTTGGTAAACTAGGGTTTTGCAGGTTAGGATTGGATCTTGATTTCTTCTTGATTATATAGTTGTAATAGGTTGATTTAGTCTTATATGGGTATTTATTTGTTAGATTTGAGTTCGATTAGGAAGATTTCAAGCTAGAGAGCTTGGGTTGAGGATTTTTGAAATCCTAGAGAGAGAAAGGTGAGTTTTTCTTGGATTCAT
Source organism: Euonymus europaeus (assembly GCA_963580455.1). Classification (NCBI taxonomy): domain Eukaryota; kingdom Viridiplantae; phylum Streptophyta; class Magnoliopsida; order Celastrales; family Celastraceae; genus Euonymus; species Euonymus europaeus. The sequence continues at coordinate 14,122,726 of OY756965.1, forward strand.
GATTTAATACAAGTTTAAATGTGTTGTTGGTGATATATTGATGATGAAATAGCTTCGGTTTTGTTAAATTGATAGGTTTACCAAAGAGGGTCAAAACCCTAGAAATTGGGATTGTGATTTATAGCTTTGCTTGGATAACGAGGTAGGGATTCTTATCCTTTTTTTCTATCGCATTATTTCGATCCTCTAACGTGTGGTTTGATTTCTCATTGGTCATTCCTTTTGTGTCTTACATTATTTGCTTCTAAGGGAGAATGAGTCTATGTGTGAATTCTTTGTATTGAATGAATGATGAATTGCATACCTTATTCATATCCAAGCATCTTTTGGATATGGTTTACTCGAAACATGCATCATGTAGTGTATGTGTCTATATATATATATGTTTATTTGTATATACTTATTCTTGCACAAACATGTTGGACATGCATTGGAGATTGCGGGTGTATTAACCGGTATTTGTCTGAGCCCAACTCGAAAAAACAAAAATAAAAATTTAAATTCATTTTGCCAAGCCCAATCCATCAATGTTAAATAATTCGGGTCCAAAAGAAGAAATTCAATTTGTGATAGAAATTGGCCCACATTTGGGAACCTTCTAGACAAAATCAAATTTTTGATTCTTAACATTTTGAGAAACAAAAATAATTGGAAAAAGGAGGAAATAAAGGAAAAATAAAATTGAAAGAAAATATGGTCTTCGAAGAGAAAAATGGAAGAAAGAATTGGAATAAAAAAGAAAGGAAGAAAATCAAGGGAAAAAATGAAAAATAATTGAAGGAGAAAAAGAAAGGAAGAAAAAAATAAGGAATTACATAAGTGATTTTAGATATTTGGAGAAGGAAAATTTTGGTTTGGAAAAATGATATAAAATGGTGTAGGTTTTTCGTGCTGATGACACACTTTGGATTATGGTTTAGTTTGGTTTGTAAACCCTAGTTGGGATAGTGTGCGCTTATATAAAAGCTTGTAATATATCGTTTGAAATAAGAATTAGCTTTGCTGTAAGATTCCTATGCATAATAGTATCGGAGCCAAGTAGCCTATGTGACGCCCTTACCCAAAAACCACACACTTAGCCGGAAGCACCACATTAGACGTGTATCCAGTCACTAAGGACCTCACCACACGTCGTTCTAATCTCGGATTTCAATAAAAATCCGGCAGCACCTCCTCGTATATCAATAAATAACAGTCAGAGAAATTCCGCAGCCTAACAGGGCCTCGGGCCGTCTATCCATATTCACACACTAGGCAGGGCCCTAGGCCTCGTAATCACATGCAATTAATAAGCAAAACATAATTATATCAATAACATCATCAAAGACTATCAAAGTCTATCAATCCGGACCCAAGGTCCACCATCTAGGTACGGGAGTCTCGATCACACAGTATACACCCCCGACCCTCCATCCAACATACCAAAAAGGTATTTAACATCATAGTATTTAACAAAATAGAAGTACTAAATGTACTCATTAACTACCAAGTTTCGACATAATGGAATACAAATCCTAGTGCTCCAAGGGTGGCCATCCATGTCACGCCGCCACCTACTGATCCGTAGCCTAGTTCTCAACACCAGTCTCACCTGAAGAATAGAAGGAAAGAAATAGGGTGAGTAGGAGGCTCAATAGGGAAATAAGAAGAGTAAAAAATATTTAAAGGTTGAATATTGAAACAAGCTTAATGCAGCAACATGACATCCTAATATGTCACAACAAATATAATCATAGGCTACACCCTATAGCGCCTAGCACCAGTCAACGAATATTCTGAAAAATCATCGGAATCCTTGTACTTTGCCCAGACAACCATAGGTGCACCATCACAATGGGAATCCCGATCCCGACAACAATGTGCCCATTTGGTACCCAACATCGTACAAAAATAGAACCTAAGGATACTATGAGTCCATACTCGTAGACCCGATGCATCTATAACATATGTCCAATTATGTCATGCAAAAGAATTTTATATATAAAACAATCCTATATATACGTAACTACATGATGCATGAACGATGATTATCATGCCCAATAGATGATTAAGCATTCAAAAGATATGCAATTAATCAATAATCAACAAGAAGGTTCGTTCTTCCTAAAGAACAATTTAGGCAAGAACACAAATATTAATGACCAATGAAGAAGTACATCCACACTTTAGAGAACAAATGATACAATAAGAAAATGGGTTAAGAATCCCTACCTCATTATCCAAGCAAAAGCTTACCAACTCAAATTCCAAAACTAGGGTTTCGACTCGTTCTCTCAACCTATAGATTTCAACAAACCAATCCCCTATACTCATATCAATAACATCCATATACCATAATTTAATCACAAATCAAGAGAGACATACTTTCTCTCTATGGGATTTCACCAAATCCTCCAAACTCTACCCAAATTTGAAACTGAAACTAAACCAATGACCAAAGCTAGTAAAACAATCATAAATAACCCTAGAATCAACATATCTAAGCCCTACATTCCATCTATTACAGAATCAAACGAAATCTAGAAAAGCCCTAAATTTACCAAAACTAGAAAAACTTACCTTAAACCTTGAAATCTTCCTTGATTCCACCTTGATTATTGATACTCTTCATGAATCAATGGAAAACCAAATAAAACCCTCAAGAAATCTCCCTCTCTCTCTAATTTCCTCCCCCTCTCTCTCTCTCTCTTCTCGGCTTCCTCTAAAATTTTTGTCACAAATGGCAATTTTTGGTCTTTAAAACCTGAAATCTTGATAGCCATCTGGACACCTTAAGTGGCTGTCCGGACGGATCATGCCTGGAAACCCTGCTGCCCTAGTTTCTTCATTAAGTGTCCGGACGGCTCCCCAAAGCGTCCGGAAACCTTATTTTTTTCTTCCAGATTTTCCAAAATATTCATATCCGTCTCGGTCTAAGCTTTGATTTGATATATTATGGACCCAAAACGGATATGTGTTCTAAAAGTTATAACATATTTAGTGAATCTTGTTCAAAGCACGATTCCATACGGTTCTATAGAACAAGGGGAAGTCTATAACGTCCCCGAATTGACTTCCAATAACTTCACTACCCAAACTTTAATCGAAACTTAACATATATATATATATATATATTTGGGTCGGGGTATCTCAGCCTAAGTATTTTCTTTGTCTACTTCTCACCTTTCTGCCATGGTTATCCATAGAGATTAAAGATCAGAGAAAGTATGCCATGTGATACATGGATCCTCTATATCAGAAATCTCTGATCTTTGTTTCTAAATAAGGAGGTGGCCTTATTTATGCTCTGTGGGATGAGCTCTTGATTTGCTTGTGCCTTGTTTAGATATGTACAGGTTCTGTTATTGCTGGTATATTGGACTATGCACATCACAGCACTGTCGGTGACTCTTCTAGTCATTTGAGATACAGTGCACTGGTAATAGCTTTGTCTGATTTGATATCTTTTGGATTTCCATGACAATTTAGATGATGAAATAACAGAGATTCCTCTCCCAAAATGTCTTTACCTCTTTTAGTTCTCAGTTCTAGCGCTAATTCTCATAACCGACGCTCTTTTAAAGGTGATTCTCTTTATGAGATTACCTACACCCCTGATGAAACTCGCATACCTGAAACAAACTTTCCTGTTGTAAATCCATACACTATTTTCCACAAACCACAACAGTCTTTCACCAGATCTATCAAACAACTGTTTGGTAATCCTTCTCCAGAAGATTCAAGAATCAAGCATTCTTGGAAGATCCCAGAAAGTACTACAAGAAATATAGATGGTACTCTTAAACATCCCATGTCAGCTGCTGAAGCCACTTTAAACTAGCAAGCTGATGATTGGGATGATATTTTGCATATTTTTGTGGAGTTTTGAAAGTAGAACGTTGAGTTTCAATGCTTAAATACCACATTTTAGGTTTGAGTTGCCGAAATCCATGTTAATGAGCCAATGCATAATTCAACACTTTGACATAGTCATTTTAAGTGTTTTCTAGTGGTTCAAGTTGGTTTGGTAGCTTAGAGATAGGAAATCCAAGTTTTGGGCATAATGGTTGAAGTTGTGGAAATGCTATCTCTTAAGCATTTGAGTTTTAATATGCCGAATTTTGTTCTATCAACCTAAAAATGGTTTTGACACTTGTTTAAGTATGTTTCAGTCATTTATGACTTGTTTGAATGATTTTTGTAGGCTTCGGATTGATCGGGATTGAATATGGAAGAAAATGCATAAAAGGAGCTGCAAAACTGAAGTTTACTGTCAACCGTCCGGACGCGTATCAGAAGCCGTCCGGACGGACAAAGAAGAAAGGCGGACAGTGGCATTTTCTGGCATATCCGTCCGGACGGTACTGTTCACCGTCCGGACGGTTGAAGAAGAAAGCCGGACAGTGCTGTTTTCAAGCATATCTGTCCGGACAGCACTGCGCAATAATTGTCGGGTCAACTTTTGAAGGTGAAAATGATCGAATCTGAAGAAACGTTCTTCTACAAAGTTGAAGTAGACATCCAGATCTTTCCAACGAGTGCTCATACGCATAAATCCATTGAGAATTGAAGTCTGTGGAATTAATACAAGATACTGCCTTGAACAGTTCCAATAATTTCGGGTTTTATGATTTTTACTCAATTCTTGAAGGGGCAAACTTGTCTAATTACTTTATTTGACCAATGGGACTTATTTGTAATAGGTTAGGATGGTCTTTTAACATAGGTATGAGGGTTTTATGGGTTTGGAGACCCCATTCTTTAACAACTCTCATTTTGGCCGAAAATTACATTCTTTCTTAGGTTTTTCATTCTCTTGCCTTGTTCTTCATTCTGGTTCTTTGTTGGAGTTCGAAAATCACATTCAAGAAGATTGCTAGGTGTTTTGGAGACCCAACCAACTAGAAGAAGAAGTTTTTCCTCCTTGTAGAGCTTGAGAAGAGCCCAAGTTGGATTAGCTTCAACCTCTCTTTGTAGATTGGAAGGCCACTTTGCCTCAACATTCGATATTGGATTTGACTTCTAAACTCTCTTTGCTTATTGTTTTTGCATTTTATTTATCGCATTTCGATTCATAGTTCTTAGTTCAATCTTCTTGTGTTTTGTTATTCCGATTTAGCTTCCGCTTTAACGATATATGCCATGTTTAGTTGTGTTGATTTTGATTTCAATTTTCTGCAGTAGCTTAGTCTCCATTTCCATTTCCATTTCATATATTGCATATTAGGGTTTAGTCCATCAATCACCCAAAGAGGAAAACCGAATCTAACCAATGGTTAGTGCAATTTTGCCATCACTTGCATTGTGAATACCATATTTAATTAAGTAATTAGGTTAATAATCCATAGACCCAAGCCGAAACCAAAAGTCTTTGTGAGACGATTTGGGATTCACTCCTATTATTACTTTGACAATCCTACACTTGGGAAAGCGTTAATCCACTTACCTATTTTGGGCGAGTCAAGTTTTTGGCGCCGTTGCCGGGGACTTTTGTCCTTCGGTTCGGGTCTTCCTTTATTTTATTTTTGTTTTTATTGGGAACTTAAATTTCTACTCTACTTTGTGATTGCTTGATGTTGCATGTCTTGGGTTAGAGACGATCATAATAGGTTGCGTAGAACATCTAGCAATACAAGTAGCATTGTTAGTCTTGAAACTGATTTTGCATCTGTGACTTCTGAAAGTGATTCTGAGCTTGGTTTGCCTATTTTGTTTGACGAAGAAGTTTTTGAAAACATGGCTAATCCTGCACCACGTACTCTTAAGGATTTTATTCAGCCCACTCGCACTACTACTCCTTCATGCATCATATTACCTGAAAATGCACCTCCATTTTCTGTTAAGCATGGCATGATGTCAGTGATACCTCAATTCCATGGCATGGAATCTGAGAGCCCTTACCAGCATCTTACTGATTTTGAGTTAGCTTGCACTACTTTCATTAATAGGGCTAACACTGATGAGTATGTTAGATTGCGTTTGTTTCCTTTCTCTTTGAAGGATAAGGCTAAGTTGTGGTTTAATCAATTGAGAGCTAACTCTATTACTAGTTGGGTTGATATGCAACGTGAGTTCTTACAAAAATTCTTTCCATTTCAGAGAACTCAAATGATTCAAGAGAAGATAGCTCAATTCACTCAGAAGCATGATGAGACTTTCCAAGCTAGTTGGGACCGCTTCAAGGAGTTATTGAATATTTGTCCCCATCATGGCTATGAGTCTTGGAGAGTTGTCAACTACTTCTATACGGGTCTGACTCCAGAGTGCAAACAATTTGTGCAAACTATGTGCAATGGAGAATTCTTTGATAAAGAGCCAGACGCCGCATTGAATTTCTTTGATTATCTTGGAGAGAGTGCTAGTCAGTGGAATACAAGAACTGACAGAATTGCTATAGCTGCTCAACCTTTGAGAACCATCCCGAGTGGTGGTAAATATGAGTTGAAGGAAGATGTAGATGTTCAAGCTAAGCTAGCTACTTTGTCTAGAAGACTAGAGATTATGGAGTTGGAAAAAGTCAAGGCAGTGAAAACGGTGGAACCATGTAACTTATGTGCTGATTGCCCTATCATGCCTATGATGGAGAATGGAATGGACCAATTGCAAGCTGCAAATTGGGTCAACAAGATGAACAATCCTTATTCCAACACATACAATCCGGGGTGGAGGAACCATCCTAACTTTTCATGGAGGAATGATCAACCAGGACAGTCTTCACAGAGTTATCCACAACAGATGGCTCCTCCACAGCAGTTTCAGCATACTCAGAGTTATCTTCCTCCAATAGCTCCTCCTGGTTTTCCTCTTCAACAACCAGTTGCTCCACCCAAGAAGTCTCTAGATGATACCATAGCACAGATGGCTACTACTTTTCAGCAGTTCATGCAGGTTCAGGCTACTACAAACAATCAGAATACACAAGCCATCAATGACTTGCGAGGAACAATTCAAAAAATGAATACCACTTTGAGCACTCTTGAGAAAGGAAAGTTTCCAGCTCAACCTCAACCAAATCCTACGGTCTATAAACAACAGTCTCAACAACATGTTCATAATGTTTCTGGAGATAGTTTTGAGACGACCAAAGCAATTACCACTTTGAGGAGTGGGAAGCAAGTTTCTAGACCTGAGGCACCTATTGACTCTCCGCATTCTAGTCCTACTCTTGTGGGTGCACCTGAGGTGGTTGAGGTAGAAAAGGAAGTAGAGGGAGAGAAAGATAAAGAAAATTCAGAATTGAAGACTCCATCTGTGGTAGAGAAAGAAAATGAGAGGATTTATCGACCTACTGTACCTTATCCTCACAGATTGAGAGTTGGGCAGATGAACAAGCATCATACTGAGATTCAGGAAATTTTCAAGCAAGTGAAGCTCAATATTCCACTTTTAGATGCTATTCAGCAAATCCCTTCCTATGCTAAGTTCTTGAAGGACTTATGTACTGCTAAAAGGAAGGTGAATGTGACCAAGAAGTCCTTTTTGGTTGAAGAAGTTGGAGCTTTGATTATGAGTGATGCTCCTCAGAAGTTGCGGGATCCTGGCTCACCCACTATTTCCATTATGATTGGTGAGAGAAGGCTTGAGAATGCCTTACTTGATTTGGGGAGTAGTGTGAATTTGTTGCCATTATGGGTTTATGAGCAACTTAATATTGGAGAATTGAAGCAGACACCTATGCTTTTACAAATGGCAGACAGAACAGTCAAGAAACCAAAGGGAGTTGTAGAAGATGTCTTGGTGCAAGTGAACAAATTTTACTATCCTGTGGACTTTGTAGTCCTAGAGATGCCACACCCAACTTCCACTCTTGCTAGTGCTCCTATAATTCTTGGGCGACCTTTCCTTGCCACCACTAATGCCTTGATCAATTGCAAAAGTGGAATGCTCAAGATTACTTTTGGCAATATGACTTTTGAGACTAATATCTTCACTGCTTGCAAGATGCCTAGTGACTGTGACGATTCAGAGCTAGAAGCAGTAGATTGGGTTCAAAGCTTTAGCCCATCAGACTTATACTCTGTTCTTAATTCTGAGAGTATATATGAGGATACATATCCTAAGAAATCTAGCCAAATTGATGATATAGAAGATGATTTGGATGATCTTGATCCTATCATATTGGATGAGCCTTGTGATATTGATGATTCAGCTAAGTTGGAGGATGTGAGCCACATTGGTAGATGGCGAGGACCAAACTTTGAGATTCTTGATCCACCCGAGGAAATGAAGCCATCCATTGTGGAGACTCCCACTCTTGAGCTGAAAAAGCTACCTGAAGATTTGAAGTATATTTTCCTTGGTCCAGAAGAGGGTACATTCCCTGTTTTCATTTCATCTCAACTCACTCTTGAGCAAGAAACCAGCTTGGTAGCGGTTTTACAAAAGCACAAGGGAGCTATTGGCTGGACCATTGCAGACATCAAGGGTATTGACCCTAATATTTGTACTCACAGCATTTTTTTGGAGGGAGATCCTACACCAGTGAGAGATGCACAGAGGAGACTCAACCCTGCCATGAAAGAAGTTGTGAAGAAGGAGGTTTTGAAGCTGTTAGCAGTTGGAATCATTTATCCTATCTCCGACAGTAAGTGGGTGAGTCCCACACAGGTAGTCCCTAAGAAATCTGGTTTAACTGTCATTGAAAATGCTTTGGGTGATTTAATTCCTACTAGGAAAGTGACTGGATGGCGCATGTGCATAGACTACCGAAAACTGAATTCGGTTAGTCGCAAAGACCATTTCCCATTGCCCTTTCTTGACCAAATTTTGGAAAAAGTTGCTGGAAATGAGTTTTATTGCTTTTTAGATGGTTTTTCTGGTTATTATCAAATTGCAATATCTTTAGAGGACCAAGAAAAAACCACCTTCACTTGCCCTTTTGGCACATTTGCCTTTAGGAGGATGCCATTTGGTTTATGCAATGCCCCTGCCACATTCCAACGTTGCATGATGAGCATTTTTTTCTGACATGCTTGAGGACATGTGTGAAGTTTTTATGGATGATTTTTCTGTGTTTGGATGCTCTTTTGATGTGTGCTTGAAAAATTTAAATGCTGTGTTGACTAGATGTGAAGAAAAAAATTTGTTGCTTAATTGGGAAAAATGTCAGTTTATGTTGACTAATGGGTTGGTACTTGGACATTTAGTGTCAAAACGTGGTATAGAGGTCGATAGGGCTAAGATAGAATTGATTTCTCAATTGCCTATTCCTAGGACTGTGAAGGATATTCGCTATTTTCTTGGTCATGCCGGCTTCTACCGACGTTTTATTCAAGGCTTTAGTGCTATCACCAAACCATTGTGTGCTTTATTGCAAAATGATACTGAATTTGTTTGGTCTGATGAATGTCAATATGCTTTTGAGACTCTAAAGAAACACTTGATAGTTGCTCCTATCATGCAATCTCCTAGGTGGGATTTACCATTTGAACTTATGACCGATGCTAGTGATTATGCTCTAGGTGCTGTTTTAGGTCAAAGAATCGATGGTAAACCTTCTGTGATTTATTATGCAAGTAAGACATTGAACGATGCACAGAAAAATTACACCACCACTGAAAAGGAATTGCTTGCTGTTGTGTTTGCTTTAGATAAATTTCGTTCATATATCATCGGTTCTCCTGTCACCATTTTTACTGACCACTCTGCTTTGAAGTATTTGTTGCAAAAGAAAGATGCTAAACCCAAGTTGATACGCTGGATCTTGCTGCTTCAAGAGTTTGACATCACCATCAAGGACAAGAAAGGTGTCGAAAATGTGGTAGCTGACCACTTGTCTAGATTGCAGCTACCCGAGTCTCATATTTCTCCACCTTTGCATGATGACTTTCCGGATGAGCATCTATTTGCTGTGTCCCATGCACCTTGGTTTGCAGATATTGTGAACTACCTTGTCTCTGAGCAGATACCCTCTCATTGGAACATTCAAGACAAGCGTAGGTTCCTTTCTGAGGTTCGCTTCTATTACTTCGACTCACCCTATCTTTTTAAATATTGTGCTGATCAGTTGGTGAGAAGATGTATTCCTGATGAAGAGTTTGCTTCTGTGTTTGAGTTTTGCCATTCTGGGGCTTGCGGAGGTCATTTTGCAGCCCAGAAAACTGTTGCAAAAATTTTACAAAGTGGACTTTATTGGCCTACCATGTTTAAAGATGTTGTGTTGTGGTGTAAAGCATGTGAATCTTGTCAAAAACTTGGAAAAATCACAGCTAGGAACATGTGCCCCTTTCTCCCATATTGACCCTTGAAATCTTTGATTGTTGGGGAATTGATTTTATGGGGCCTTTTCCTGTTTCTAATGGTTATATGTATATCTTGCTTGCTGTTGATTATGTTTCCAAATGGGTAGAAGCTATACCATGTAGAACCAACGATCATAAGGCTGTCCTTAAGTTCTTAAAAGAATTGTTTGCACGTTTTGGCATGCCTAAGGCCATAATTAGTGATGGGGATTCGCACTTTTGTAATAAACCTTTTCAGCATCTCATGAAGAAATATGGAGTGACTCACAAGGTCTCTACTCCATATCACCCTCAAACTAATGGCCAAGCTGAATTGGCAAATAGAGAGATCAAGGTTATTCTTGAAAAGACAGTTCATCCTAATAGAAAGGATTGGTCTGATAAATTACTTGATGCTCTTTGGGCTTATAGAACTGCATTCAAAACCACTCTTGGCATGTCACCTTATCGTTTGGTTTATGGTCGTGCATGTCATTTGCCTGTTGAGATTCAACATCATGCTTTATGGGCTATTAAAAAGATTAACCATTCACTTGATGATGCCCAAGGCTTGAGAAAGTTGCAGATTTCAGAGCTGGAAGAAGCAAGAAGGGAGGCATATGACAATGCCAAACTGTCCAAGGAGAGGATGAAAGCTTTGCATGACAAGAAGATCTTGGATAAACAGTTTTTCCCTGAGCAAGAAGTGCTTCTCTACAATTCCAGGCTCCACATTTTTCCAGGAAAGTTGAAGACTCGTTGGAGTGGCCCCTACATTGTCAAGAAGGTTCATTCCCATGGTGCTGTGGATATTTCCAATCCGAAGAATGGGACCACCTTCACTGTGAATGGACAGCGGCTCAAGCCATTCCTTACTCCCTATGCACCAGAGGATGAGACACTCCTTTTACAGGATGTCCAGGGAGTACTCTCAACTTCTCTTGCTGTTATTTGATTATGCATATACCTAGTCATGGGGGTGCTGGTGCCGTGACATTACTCCGTTTGTTTGTGGTACTTTTGGAGTATTGTAGTCTTAGAACCACTTAGTGTTTTGCATTTGCATTGAATAATTACTTACTGTGCACCATTTTGTTCGTTCCATCCATGGAGACCATGTCTTACTCTAGTTGGGGGTGGTGGTGCCCAGTTTGTGTTTGGTTTAGTTTTTCAAAAATAAAAATAAAAGTTTTTTTTAAAAAGAAAAAAAGGAAGAAAAAATCCTGAAAATGTGTGTCGTGAAAAGCTTTGTGTTGTTGTGATTCCTTGATTGCCGATGATGAAAATTATGAACCATGACTTGTTGTGAGAGGCATGTAAGATCCCTTGGATTGTGCTTGACTTTTTAGTTTGTCTTGTTTTGAAGTTTGGACTATTCTCTCTTCCCCTGAGCACATGACCATGCGGCTTTGAAGTGTTGGATATTTAGAGAAGTTATGCTTAGTGTTAGTCTTTTGAATCTCACAAGCACTAGAACTCACTTGATAAACTCTTGAGGCGAAATCCTAGTTCACACTTTGACTGATGAGATGACATAAGGCCTTCTTTGGTCGTTTGAGCTTAATTTCAAGCCTACCATACCTTAAATATATCCCTAGTTGTCCCCTCCTAGCCAAATGTTAACCTTTTTCTTCAATACCTACATATGCACCTAGCTAAAAAAAAAAAAAAAAAAAAATTCCCCATACATCACCCACACAATTGGATATACATGTTTTTAGTGGGATGCTTGTGCATATCATCATGCATATGGGTTGAGTGATGCGTTTTTGTGATGGTACATTTTGTAAGGTGTTGCTTGCTTTAAAGAAAAAAAAAGTGAAAAAAGAAAAGAAGAAAAAAAAATAGCAAAAGAAGGCAACAACTTAGTTCATTGAATGAAAATATCCAAGTTTGAGATATATGTATAGAGTAAGACGGTTGCATGCCATCAATAAAATCAATGTGGCACATATATACAAAAAAATAAAAAAAAATAAAAAAAAAAAGAAAAAAAAAGAAAAAAATTAGAGTAGAGAAAGAAAAAGCAAAGTGAGTGTGAAAAAGGTGAGTTGGGACTACTTTGGGGTATATGTGCATGCATGCATATGTATGACCATTATTACATTGACATGTATATTTGAGTTGTGGTTTCAGCCTAAAATTTCCATTTTGACATACCAATAGCCTCAACCTACATTACATGCTTTAAAAGTCCTATTGGATCATTGGTTTTGTGTTGGGCTACATTAGTGGAGAGAAGTTTTGAAAAGTGAGCATATGGCGGCTTGCACTTTATGATTGAGATTCATTTGATGAATCACTCTTGCATTTTCTAATCTAAATTGATGGCAATGATGTTCCAAGTGGTCACGCACACACACTCGAGAATGGTTTGGTTTCAAAATGAAGCAACCTTTTTAGTTAAAATCAAGACTTGGTTGAGATTTGTGTTTTCTTGCATCTTTGTTATGTGTTCATTCTGAGGGCTAAACACTTAGGAAAGAACTTGTCAATGCATGCTTACACTCACACATGTTCTAGACAAATTGGTTCAAAGGAAATTTTTCTCCCCGGAATTCATCCCAATTTATTTTCACTATTTTGCTTGAGGACTAGCAAAAAGCTAGTTGGGGGTTGTGATTGGGATGATATTTTGCATATTTTTGTGGAGTTTTGAAAGTAAAACGTTGAGTTTCAATGCTTAAATACCACATTTTAGGTTTGAGTTGCCGAAATCCATGTTAATGAGCCAATGCATAATTCAACACTTTGACATAGTCATTTTAAGTGTTTTCTAGTGGTTCAAGTTGGTTTGGTAGCTTAGAGATAGGAAATCCAAGTTTTGGGCATAATGGTTGAAGTTGTGGAAATGCTATCTCTTAAGCATTTGAGTTTTAATATGCCGAATTTTGTTCTATCAACCTAAAAATGGTTTTGACACTTGTTTAAGTATGTTTCAGTCATTTATGACTTGTTTGAATGATTTTTGTAGGCTTCGGATTGATCGGGATTGAATATGGAAGAAAATGCATAAAAGGAGCTGCAAAACTGAAGTTTACTGTCAACCGTCCGGACGCGTATCAGAAGCCGTCCGGACGGACAAAGAAGAAAGGCGGACAGTGGCATTTTCTGGCATATCCGTCCGGACGGTACTGTTCACCGTCCGGACGGTTGAAGAAGAAAGCCGGACAGTGCTGTTTTCAAGCATATCTGTCCGGACAGCACTGCGCAATAATTTTCGGGTCAACTTTTGAAGGTGCAAATGATCGAATTTGAAGAAACGTTTTTCTACAAAGTTGAACTAGACATCCAGATCTTTCCAACGAGTGCTCATACGCATAAATCCATTGAGAATTGAAGTCTGTGGAATTAATACAAGATACTGCCTTGAACAGTTCCAATAATTTCGGGTTTTATGATTTTTACTCAATTCTTGAAGGGGCAAACTTGTCTAATTACTTTATTTGACCAATGGGACTTATTTGTAATAGGTTAGGATGGTCTTTTAACATAGGTATGAGGGTTTTATGGGTTTGGAGACCCCATTCTTTAACAACTCTCATTTTGGCCGAAAATTACATTCTTTCTTAGGTTTTTCATTCTCTTGCCTTGTTCTTCATTCTGGTTCTTTGTTGGAGTTCGAAAATCACATTCAAGAATATTGCTAGGTGTTTTGGAGACCCAACCAACTAGAAGAAGAAGTTTTTCCTCCTTGTAGAGCTTGAGAAGAGCCCAAGTTGGATTAGCTTCAACCTCTCTTTGTAGATTGGAAGGCCACTTTGCCTCAACATTCGATATTGGATTTGACTTCTAAACTCTCTTTGCTTATTGTTTTTGCATTTTATTTATCGCATTTCGATTCATAGTTCTTAGTTCAATCTTCTTGTGTTTTGTTATTCCGATTTAGCTTCCGCTTTAACGATATATGCCATGTTTAGTTGTGTTGATTTTGATTTCAATTTTCTGCAGTAGCTTAGTCTCCATTTCCATTTCCATTTCATATATTGCATATTAGGGTTTAGTCCATCAATCACCCAAAGAGGAAAACCGAATCTAACCAATGGTTAGTGCAATTTTGCCATCACTTGCATTGTGAATACCATATTTAATTAAGTAATTAGGTTAATAATCCATAGACCCAAGCCGAAACCAAAAGTCTTTGTGAGACGATTTGGGATTCACTCCTATTATTACTTTGACAATCCTACACTTGGGAAAGCGTTAATCCACTTACCTATTTTGGGCGAGTCAAGTTTTTGGCGCCGTTGCCGGGGACTTTTGTCCTTCGGTTCGGGTCTTCCTTTATTTTATTTTTGTTTTTATTGGGAACTTAAATTTCTACTCTACTTTGTGATTGCTTGATGTTGCATGTCTTGGGTTAGAGACGATCATAATAGGTTGCGTAGAACATCTAGCAATACAAGTAGCATTGTTAGTCTTGAAACTGATTTTGCATCTGTGACTTCTGAAAGTGATTCTGAGCTTGGTTTGCCTATTTTGTTTGACGAAGAAGTTTGTGAAAACATGGCTAATCCTGCACCACGTACTCTTAAGGATTTTATTCAGCCCACTCGCACTACTACTCCTTCATGCATCATATTACCTGAAAATGCACCTCCATTTTCTGTTAAGCATGGCATGATGTCAGTGATACCTCAATTCCATGGCATGGAATCTGAGAGCCCTTACCAGCATCTTACTGATTTTGAGTTAGCTTGCACTACTTTCATTAATAGGGCTAACACTGATGAGTATGTTAGATTGCGTTTGTTTCCTTTCTCTTTGAAGGATAAGGCTAAGTTGTGGTTTAATCAATTGAGAGCTAACTCTATTACTAGTTGGGTTGATATGCAACGTGAGTTCTTACAAAAATTCTTTCCATTTCAGAGAACTCAAATGATTCAAGAGAAGATAGCTCAATTCACTCAGAAGCATGATGAGACTTTCCAAGCTAGTTGGGACCGCTTCAAGGAGTTATTGAATATTTGTCCCCATCATGGCTATGAGTCTTGGAGAGTTGTCAACTACTTCTATACGGGTCTGACTCCAGAGTGCAAACAATTTGTGCAAACTATGTGCAATGGAGAATTCTTTGATAAAGAGCCAGACGCCGCATTGGATTTCTTTGATTATCTTGGAGAGAGTGCTAGTCAGTGGAATACAAGAACTGACAGAATTGCTATAGCTGCTCAACCTTTGAGAACCATCCCGAGTGGTGGTAAATATGAGTTGAAGGAAGATGTAGATGTTCAAGCTAAGCTAGCTACTTTGTCTAGAAGACTAGAGATTATGGAGTTGGAAAAAGTCAAGGCAGTGAAAACGGTGGAACCATGTAACTTATGTGCTGATTCTAGCCATAAGACTCAAGATTGCCCTATCATGCCTATGATGGAGAATGGAATGGACCAATTGCAAGCTGCAAATTGGGTCAACAAGATGAACAATCCTTATTCCAACACATACAATCCGGGGTGGAGGAACCATCCTAACTTTTCATGGAGGAATGATCAACCAGGACAGTCTTCACAGAGTTATCCACAACAGATGGCTCCTCCACAGCAGTTTCAGCATACTCAGAGTTATCTTCCTCCAATAGCACCTCCTGGTTTTCCTCTTCAACAACCAGTTGCTCCACCCAAGAAGTCTCTAGATGATACCATAGCACAGATGGCTACTACTTTTCAGCAGTTCATGCAGGTTCAGGCTACTACAAACAATCAGAATACACAAGCCATCAATGACTTGCGAGGAACAATTCAAAAAATGAATACCACTTTGAGCACTCTTGAGAAAGGAAAGTTTCCAGCTCAACCTCAACCAAATCCTACGGTCTATAAACAACAGTCTCAACAACATGTTCATAATGTTTCTGGAGATAGTTTTGAGACGACCAAAGCAGTTACCACTTTGAGGAGTGGGAAGCAAGTTTCTAGACCTGAGGCACCTATTGACTCTCCGCATTCTAGTCCTACTCTTGTGGGTGCACCTGAGGTGGTTGAGGTAGAAAAGGAAGTAGAGGGAGAGAAAGATAAAGAAAATTCAGAATTGAAGACTCCATCTGTGGTAGAGAAAGAAAATGAGAGGATTTATCGACCTACTGTACCTTATCCTCACATATTGAGAGTTGGGCAGATGAACAAGCATCATACTGAGATTCAGGAAATTTTCAAGCAAGTGAAGCTCAATATTCCACTTTTAGATGCTATTCAGCAAATCCCTTCCTATGCTAAGTTCTTGAAGGACTTATGTACTGCTAAAAGGAAGGTGAATGTGACCAAGAAGTCCTTTTTGGTTGAAGAAGTTGGAGCTTTGATTATGAGTGATGCTCCTCAGAAGTTGCGGGATCCTGGCTCACCCACTATTTCCATTATGATTGGTGAGAGAAGGCTTGAGAATGCCTTACTTGATTTGGGGAGTAGTGTGAATTTGTTGCCATTATGGGTTTATGAGCAACTTAATATTGGAGAATTGAAGCAGACACCTATGCTTTTACAAATGGCAGACAGAACAGTCAAGAAACCAAAGGGAGTTGTAGAAGATGTCTTGGTGCAAGTGAACAAATTTTACTATCCTGTGGACTTTGTAGTCCTAGAGATGCCACACCCAACTTCCACTCTTGCTAGTGCTCCTATAATTCTTGGGCGACCTTTCCTTGCCACCACTAATGCCTTGATCAATTGCAAAAGTGGAATGCTCAAGATTACTTTTGGCAATATGACTTTTGAGACTAATATCTTCACTGCTTGCAAGATGCCTAGTGACTGTGACGATTCAGAGCTAGAAGCAGTAGATTGGGTTCAAAGCTTTAGCCCATCAGACTTATACTCTGTTCTTAATTCTGAGAGTATATATGAGGATACATATCCTAAGAAATCTAGCCAAATTGATGATATAGAAGATGATTTGGATGATCTTGATCCTATCATATTGGATGAGCCTTGTGATATTGATGATTCAGCTAAGTTGGAGGATGTGAGCCACATTGGTAGATGGCGAGGACCAACTTTGAGATTCTTGATCCACCCGAGGAAATGAAGCCATCCATTGTGGAGACTCCCACTCTTGAGCTGAAAAAGCTACCTGAAGATTTGAAGTATATTTTCCTTGGTCCAGAAGAGGGTACATTCCCTGTTGTCATTTCATCTCAACTCACTCTTGAGCAAGAAACCAGCTTGGTAGCGGTTTTACAAAAGCACAAGGGAGCTATTGGCTGGACCATTGCAGACATCAAGGGTATTGACCCTAATATTTGTACTCACAGCATTTTTTTGGAGGGAGATCCTACACCAGTGAGAGATGCACAGAGGAGACTCAACCCTGCCATGAAAGAAGTTGTGAAGAAGGAGGTTTTGAAGCTGTTAGCAGTTGGAATCATTTATCCTATCTCCGACAGTAAGTGGGTGAGTCCCACACAGGTAGTCCCTAAGAAATCTGGTTTAACTGTCATTGAAAATGCTTTGGGTGATTTAATTCCTACTAGGAAAGTGACTGGATGGCGCATGTGCATAGACTACCGAAAACTGAATTCGGTTAGTCGCAAAGACCATTTCCCATTGCCATTTCTTGACCAAATTTTGGAAAAAGTTGCTGGAAATGAGTTTTATTGCTTTTTAGATGGTTTTTCTGGTTATTATCAAATTGCAATATCTTTAGAGGACCAAGAAAAAACCACCTTCACTTGCCCTTTTGGCACATTTGCCTTTAGGAGGATGCCATTTGGTTTATGCAATGCCCCTGCCACATTCCAACGTTGCATGATGAGCATTTTTTCTGACATGCTTGAGGACATGTGTGAAGTTTTTATGGATGATTTTTCTGTGTTTGGATGCTCTTTTGATGTGTGCTTGAAAAATTTAAATGCTGTGTTGACTAGATGTGAAGAAAAAAATTTGTTGCTTAATTGGGAAAAATGTCAGTTTGTGGTGACTAATGGGTTGGTACTTGGACATTTAGTGTCAAAACGTGGTATAGAGGTCGATAGGGCTAAGATAGAATTGATTTCTCAATTGCCTATTCCTAGGACTGTGAAGGATATTCGCTATTTTCTTGGTCATGCCGGCTTCTACCGACGTTTTATTCAAGGCTTTAGTGCTATCACCAAACCATTGTGTGCTTTATTGCAAAATGATACTGAATTTGTTTGGTCTGATGAATGTCAATATGCTTTTGAGACTCTAAAGAAACACTTGACAGTTGCTCCTATCATGCAATCTCCTAGGTGGGATTTACCATTTAAACTTATGACCGATGCTTGTGATTATGCTCTAGGTGCTGTTTTAGGTCAAAGAATCGATGGTAAACCTTCTGTGATTTATTATGCAAGTAAGACATTGAACGATGCACAGAAAAATTACACCACCACTGAAAAGGAATTGCTTGCTGTTGTGTTTGCTTTAGATAAATTTCGTTCATATATCATCGGTTCTCCTGTCACCATTTTTACTGACCACTCTGCTTTGAAGTATTTGTTGCAAAAGAAAGATGCTAAACCCAAGTTGATACGCTGGATCTTGCTGCTTCAAGAGTTTGACATCACCATCAAGGACAAGAAAGGTGTCGAAAATGTGGTAGCTGACCACTTGTCTAGATTGCAGCTACCCGAGTCTCATATTTCTCCACCTTTGCATGATGACTTTCCGGATGAGCATCTATTTGCTGTGTCCCATGCACCTTGGTTTGCAGATATTGTGAACTACATTGTCTCTGAGCAGATACCCTCTCATTGGAACATTCAAGACAAGCGTAGGTTCCTTTCTGAGGTTCGCTTCTATTACTTTGACTCACCCTATCTTTTTAAATATTGTGCTGATCAGTTGGTGAGAAGATGTATTCCTGATGAAGAGTTTGCTTCTGTGTTTGAGTTTTGCCATTCTGGGGCTTGCGGAGGTCATTTTGCAGCCCAGAAAACTGTTGCAAAAATTTTACAAAGTGGACTTTATTGGCCTACCATGTTTAAAGATGTTGTGTTGTGGTGTAAAGCATGTGAATCTTGTCAAAAACTTGGAAAAATCACAGCTAGGAACATGTGCCCCTTTCTCCCATATTGACCCTTGAAATCTTTGATTGTTGGGGAATTGATTTTATGGGGCCTTTTCCTGTTTCTAATGGTTATATGTATATCTTGCTTGCTGTTGATTATGTTTCCAAATGGGTAGAAGCTATACCATGTAGAACCAACGATCATAAGGCTGTCCTTAAGTTCTTAAAAGAATTGTTTGCACGTTTTGGCATGCCTAAGGCCATAATTAGTGATGGGGGTTCGCACTTTTGTAATAAACCTTTTCAGCATCTCATGAAGAAATATGGAGTGACTCACAAGGTCTCTACTCCATATCACCCTCAAACTAATGGCCAAGCTGAATTGGCAAATAGAGAGATCAAGGTTATTCTTGAAAAGACAGTTCATCCTAATAGAAAGGATTGGTCTGATAAATTACTTGATGCTCTTTGGGCTTATAGAACTGCATTCAAAACCACTCTTGGCATGTCACCTTATCGTTTGGTTTATGGTCGTGCATGTCATTTGCCTATTGAGATTCAACATCATGCTTTATGGGCTATTAAAAAGATTAACCATTCACTTGATGATGCCCAAGGCTTGAGAAAGTTGCAGATTTCAGAGCTGGAAGAAGCAAGAAGGGAGGCATATGACAATGCCAAACTGTCCAAGGAGAGGATGAAAGCTTTGCATGACAAGAAGATCTTGGATAAACAGTTTTTCCCTGAGCAAGAAGTGCTTCTCTACAATTCCAGGCTCCACATTTTTCCAGGAAAGTTGAAGACTCGTTGGAGTGGCCCCTACATTGTCAAGAAGGTTCATTCCCATGGTGCTGTGGATATTTCCAATCCGAAGAATGGGACCACCTTCACTGTGAATGGACAGCGGCTCAAGCCATTCCTTACTCCCTATGCACCAGAGGATGAGACACTCCTTTTACAGGATGTCAAGGGAGTACTCTCAACTTCTCTTGCTGTTATTTGATTATGCATATACCTAGTCATGGGGGTGCTGGTGCCGTGACATTACTCCGTTTGTTTGTGGTACTTTTGGAGTATTGTAGTCTTAGAACCACTTAGTGTTTTGCATTTGCATTGAATAATTACTTACTGTGCACCATTTTGTTCGTTCCATCCATGGAGACCATGTCTTACTCTAGTTGGGGGTGGGGGTGCCCAGTTTGTGTTTGGTTTAGTTTTTCAAAAATAAAAATAAAAGTTTTTTTTAAAAAGAAAAAAAGGAAGAAAAAATCCTGAAAATGTGTGTCGTGAAAAGCTTTGTGTTGTTGTGATTCCTTGATTGCCGATGATGAAAATTATGAACCATGACTTGTTGTGAGAGGCATGTAAGATCCCTTGGATTGTGCTTGACTTTTTAGTTTGTCTTGTTTTGAAGTTTGGACTATTCTCTCTTCCCCTGAGCACATGACCATGCGGCTTTGAAGTGTTGGATATTTAGAGAAGTTATGCTTAGTGTTAGTCTTTTGAATCTCACAAGCACTAGAACTCACTTGATAAACTCTTGAGGCGAAATCCTAGTTCACACTTTGACTGATGAGATGACATAAGGCCTTCTTTGGTCGTTTGAGCTTAATTTCAAGCCTACCATACCTTAAATATATCCCTAGTTGTCCCCTCCTAGCCAAATGTTAACCTTTTTCTTCAATACCTACATATGCACCTAGCTAAAAAAAAAAAAAAATTCCCCATACATCACCCACACAATTGGATATACATGTTTTTTGTGGGATGCTTGTGCATATCATCATGCATATGGGTTGAGTGATGCGTTTTTGTGATGGTACATTTTGTAAGGTGTTGCTTGCTTTAAAGAAAAAAAAAAGTGAAAAAAGAAAAGAAGAAAAAAAAAATAGCAAAAGAAGGCAACAACTTAGTTCATTGAATGAAAATATCCAAGTTTGGGATATATGTATAGAGTAAGACGGTTGCATGCCATCAATAAAATCAATGTGGCACATATATACAAAAAAATAAAAAAAAATAAAAAAAAAAGAAAAAAAAAGAAAAAAATGAGAGTAGAGAAAGAAAAAGCAAAGTGAGTGTGAAAAAGGTGAGTTGGGACTACTTTGGGGTATATGTGCATGCATGCATATGTATGACCATTATTACATTGACATGTATATTTGAGTTGTGGTTTGAGCCTAAAATTTCCCTTTTGACATACCAATAGCCTCAACCTACATTACATGCTTTAAAAGTCCTATTGGATCATTGGTTTTGTGTTGGGCTACATTAGTGGAGAGAAGTTTTGAAAAGTGAGCATATGGCGGCTTGCACTTTATGATTGAGATTCATTTGATGAATCACTCTTGCATTTTCTAATCTAAATTGATGGCAATGATGTTCCAAGTGGTCACGCACACACACTCGAGAATGGTTTGGTTTCAAAATGAAGCAACCTTTTTAGTTAAAATCAAGACTTGGTTGAGATTTGTGTTTTCTTGCATCTTTGTTATGTGTTCATTCTGAGGGCTAAACACTTAGGAAAGAACTTGTCAATGCATGCTTACACTCACACATGTTCTAGACAAATTGGTTCAAAGGAAATTTTTCTCCCCGGAATTCATCCCAATTTATTTTCACTATTTTGCTTGAGGACTAGCAAAAAGCTAGTTGGGGGTTGTGATTGGGATGATATTTTGCATATTTTTGTGGAGTTTTGAAAGTAAAACGTTGAGTTTCAATGCTTAAATACCACATTTTAGGTTTGAGTTGCCGAAATCCATGTTAATGAGCCAATGCATAATTCAACACTTTGACATAGTCATTTTAAGTGTTTTCTAGTGGTTCAAGTTGGTTTGGTAGCTTAGAGATAGGAAATCCAAGTTTTGGGCATAATGGTTGAAGTTGTGGAAATGCTATCTCTTAAGCATTTGAGTTTTAATATGCCGAATTTTGTTCTATCAACCTAAAAATGGTTTTGACACTTGTTTAAGTATGTTTCAGTCATTTATGACTTGTTTGAATGATTTTTGTAGGCTTCGGATTGATCGGGATTGAATATGGAAGAAAATGCATAAAAGGAGCTGCAAAACTGAAGTTTACTGTCAACCGTCCGGACGCGTATCAGAAGCCGTCCGGACGGACAAAGAAGAAAGGCGGACAGTGGCATTTTCTGGCATATCCGTCCGGACGGTACTGTTCACCGTCCGGACGTTTGAAGAAGAAAGCCGGACAGTGCTGTTTTCAAGCATATCTGTCCGGACAGCACTGCGCAATAATTTTCGGGTCAACTTTTGAAGGTGCAAATGATCGAATTTGAAGAAACGTTCTTCTACAAAGGTGAACTAGACATCCAGATCTTTCCAACGAGTGCTCATACGCATAAATCCATTGAGAATTTAAGTCTGTGGAATTAATACAAGATACTGCCTTGAACAGTTCCAATAATTTCGGGTTTTATGATTTTTACTCAATTCTTGAAGGGGCAAACTTGTCTAATTACTTTATTTGACCAATGGGACTTATTTGTAATAGGTTAGGATGGTCTTTTAACATAGGTATGAGGGTTTTATGGGTTTGGAGACCCCATTCTTTAACAACTCTCATTTTGGCCGAAAATTACATTCTTTCTTAGGTTTTTCATTCTCTTGCCTTGTTCTTCATTCTGGTTCTTTGTTGGAGTTCGAAAATCACATTCAAGAATATTGCTAGGTGTTTTGGAGACCCAACCAACTAGAAGAAGAAGTTTTTCCTCCTTGTAGAGCTTGAGAAGAGCCCAAGTTGGATTAGCTTCAACCTCTCTTTGTAGATTGGAAGGCCACTTTGCCTCAACATTCGATATTGGATTTGACTTCTAAACTCTCTTTGCTTATTGTTTTTGCATTTTATTTATCGCATTTCGATTCATAGTTCTTAGTTCAATCTTCTTGTGTTTTGTTATTCCGATTTAGCTTCCGCTTTAACGATATATGCCATGTTTAGTTGTGTTGATTTTGATTTCAATTTTCTGCAGTAGCTTAGTCTCCATTTCCATTTCCATTTCATATATTGCATATTAGGGTTTAGTCCATCAATCACCCAAAGAGGAAAACCGAATCTAACCAATGGTTAGTGCAATTTTGCCATCACTTGCATTGTGAATACCATATTTAATTAAGTAATTAGGTTAATAATCCATAGACTCAAGCCGAAACCAAAAGTCTTTGTGAGACGATTTGGGATTCACTCCTATTATTACTTTGACAATCCTACACTTGGGAAAGCGTTAATCCACTTACCTATTTTGGGCGAGTCAAGTTTTTGGCGCCGTTGCCGGGGACTTTTGTCCTTCGGTTCGGGTCTTCCTTTATTTTATTTTTGTTTTTATTGGGAACTTAAATTTCTACTCTACTTTGTGATTGCTTGATGTTGCATGTCTTGGGTTAGAGACGATCATAATAGGTTGCGTAGAACATCTAGCAATACAAGTAGCATTGTTAGTCTTGAAACTGATTTTGCATCTGTGACTTCT
Organism: Euonymus europaeus; assembly: GCA_963580455.1. Classification (NCBI taxonomy): domain Eukaryota; kingdom Viridiplantae; phylum Streptophyta; class Magnoliopsida; order Celastrales; family Celastraceae; genus Euonymus; species Euonymus europaeus. The sequence continues at coordinate 14,146,378 of OY756965.1, forward strand.
GAAAGTGATTCTGAGCTTGGTTTGCCTATTTTGTTTGACGAAGAAGTTTGTGAAAACATGGCTAATCCTGCACCACGTACTCTTAAGGATTTTATTCAGCCCACTCGCACTACTACTCCTTCATGCATCATATTACCTGAAAATGCACCTCCATTTTCTGTTAAGCATGGCATGATGTCAGTGATACCTCAATTCCATGGCATGGAATCTGAGAGCCCTTACCAGCATCTTACTGATTTTGAGTTAGCTTGCACTACTTTCATTAATAGGGCTAACACTGATGAGTATGTTAGATTGCGTTTGTTTCCTTTCTCTTTGAAGGATAAGGCTAAGTTGTGGTTTAATCAATTGAGAGCTAACTCTATTACTAGTTGGGTTGATATGCAACGTGAGTTCTTACAAAAATTCTTTCCATTTCAGAGAACTCAAATGATTCAAGAGAAGATAGCTCAATTCACTCAGAAGCATGATGAGACTTTCCAAGCTAGTTGGGACCGCTTCAAGGAGTTATTGAATATTTGTCCCCATCATGGCTATGAGTCTTGGAGAGTTGTCAACTACTTCTATACGGGTCTGACTCCAGAGTGCAAACAATTTGTGCAAACTATGTGCAATGGAGAATTCTTTGATAAAGAGCCAGACGCCGCATTGGATTTCTTTGATTATCTTGGAGAGAGTGCTAGTCAGTGGAATACAAGAACTGACAGAATTGCTATAGCTGCTCAACCTTTGAGAACCATCCCGAGTGGTGGTAAATATGAGTTGAAGGAAGATGTAGATGTTCAAGCTAAGCTAGCTACTTTGTCTAGAAGACTAGAGATTATGGAGTTGGAAAAAGTCAAGGCAGTGAAAACGGTGGAACCATGTAACTTATGTGCTGATTCTAGCCATAAGACTCAAGATTGCCCTATCATGCCTATGATGGAGAATGGAATGGACCAATTGCAAGCTGCAAATTGGGTCAACAAGATGAACAATCCTTATTCCAACACATACAATCCGGGGTGGAGGAACCATCCTAACTTTTCATGGAGGAATGATCAACCAGGACAGTCTTCACAGAGTTATCCACAACAGATGGCTCCTCCACAGCAGTTTCAGCATACTCAGAGTTATCTTCCTCCAATAGCACCTCCTGGTTTTCCTCTTCAACAACCAGTTGCTCCACCCAAGAAGTCTCTAGATGATACCATAGCACAGATGGCTACTACTTTTCAGCAGTTCATGCAGGTTCAGGCTACTACAAACAATCAGAATACACAAGCCATCAATGACTTGCGAGGAACAATTCAAAAAATGAATACCACTTTGAGCACTCTTGAGAAAGGAAAGTTTCCAGCTCAACCTCAACCAAATCCTACGGTCTATAAACAACAGTCTCAACAACATGTTCATAATGTTTCTGGAGATAGTTTTGAGACGACCAAAGCAGTTACCACTTTGAGGAGTGGGAAGCAAGTTTCTAGACCTGAGGCACCTATTGACTCTCCGCATTCTAGTCCTACTCTTGTGGGTGCACCTGAGGTGGTTGAGGTAGAAAAGGAAGTAGAGGGAGAGAAAGATAAAGAAAATTCAGAATTGAAGACTCCATCTGTGGTAGAGAAAGAAAATGAGAGGATTTATCGACCTACTGTACCTTATCCTCACATATTGAGAGTTGGGCAGATGAACAAGCATCATACTGAGATTCAGGAAATTTTCAAGCAAGTGAAGCTCAATATTCCACTTTTAGATGCTATTCAGCAAATCCCTTCCTATGCTAAGTTCTTGAAGGACTTATGTACTGCTAAAAGGAAGGTGAATGTGACCAAGAAGTCCTTTTTGGTTGAAGAAGTTGGAGCTTTGATTATGAGTGATGCTCCTCAGAAGTTGCGGGATCCTGGCTCACCCACTATTTCCATTATGATTGGTGAGAGAAGGCTTGAGAATGCCTTACTTGATTTGGGGAGTAGTGTGAATTTGTTGCCATTATGGGTTTATGAGCAACTTAATATTGGAGAATTGAAGCAGACACCTATGCTTTTACAAATGGCAGACAGAACAGTCAAGAAACCAAAGGGAGTTGTAGAAGATGTCTTGGTGCAAGTGAACAAATTTTACTATCCTGTGGACTTTGTAGTCCTAGAGATGCCACACCCAACTTCCACTCTTGCTAGTGCTCCTATAATTCTTGGGCGACCTTTCCTTGCCACCACTAATGCCTTGATCAATTGCAAAAGTGGAATGCTCAAGATTACTTTTGGCAATATGACTTTTGAGACTAATATCTTCACTGCTTGCAAGATGCCTAGTGACTGTGACGATTCAGAGCTAGAAGCAGTAGATTGGGTTCAAAGCTTTAGCCCATCAGACTTATACTCTGTTCTTAATTCTGAGAGTATATATGAGGATACATATCCTAAGAAATCTAGCCAAATTGATGATATAGAAGATGATTTGGATGATCTTGATCCTATCATATTGGATGAGCCTTGTGATATTGATGATTCAGCTAAGTTGGAGGATGTGAGCCACATTGGTAGATGGCGAGGACCAAACTTTGAGATTCTTGATCCACCCGAGGAAATGAAGCCATCCATTGTGGAGACTCCCACTCTTGAGCTGAAAAAGCTACCTGAAGATTTGAAGTATATTTTCCTTGGTCCAGAAGAGGGTACATTCCCTGTTGTCATTTCATCTCAACTCACTCTTGAGCAAGAAACCAGCTTGGTAGCGGTTTTACAAAAGCACAAGGGAGCTATTGGCTGGACCATTGCAGACATCAAGGGTATTGACCCTAATATTTGTACTCACAGCATTTTTTTGGAGGGAGATCCTACACCAGTGAGAGATGCACAGAGGAGACTCAACCCTGCCATGAAAGAAGTTGTGAAGAAGGAGGTTTTGAAGCTGTTAGCAGTTGGAATCATTTATCCTATCTCCGACAGTAAGTGGGTGAGTCCCACACAGGTAGTCCCTAAGAAATCTGGTTTAACTGTCATTGAAAATGCTTTGGGTGATTTAATTCCTACTAGGAAAGTGACTGGATGGCGCATGTGCATAGACTACCGAAAACTGAATTCGGTTAGTCGCAAAGACCATTTCCTATTGCCCTTTCTTGACCAAATTTTGGAAAAAGTTGCTGGAAATGAGTTTTATTGCTTTTTAGATGGTTTTTCTGGTTATTATCAAATTGCAATATCTTTAGAGGACCAAGAAAAAACCACCTTCACTTGCCCTTTTGGCACATTTGCCTTTAGGAGGATGCCATTTGGTTTATGCAATGCCCCTGCCACATTCCAACGTTGCATGATGAGCATTTTTTTCTGACATGCTTGAGGACATGTGTGAAGTTTTTATGGATGATTTTTCTGTGTTTGGATGCTCTTTTGATGTGTGCTTGAAAAATTTAAATGCTGTGTTGACTAGATGTGAAGAAAAAAATTTGTTGCTTAATTGGGAAAAATGTCAGTTTATGGTGACTAATGGGTTGGTACTTGGACATTTAGTGTCAAAACGTGGTATAGAGGTCGATAGGGCTAAGATAGAATTGATTTCTCAATTGCCTATTCCTAGGACTGTGAAGGATATTCGCTCTTTTCTTGGTCATGCCGGCTTCTACCGACGTTTTATTCAAGGCTTTAGTGCTATCACCAAACCATTGTGTGCTTTATTGCAAAATGATACTGAATTTGTTTGGTCTGATGAATGTCAATATGCTTTTGAGACTCTAAAGAAACACTTGACAGTTGCTCCTATCATGCAATCTCCTAGGTGGGATTTACCATTTGAACTTATGACCGATGCTAGTGATTATGCTCTAGGTGCTGTTTTAGGTCAAAGAATCGATGGTAAACGTTCTGTGATTTATTATGCAAGTAAGACATTGAACGATGCACAGAAAAATTACACCACCACTGAAAAGGAATTGCTTGCTGTTGTGTTTGCTTTAGATAAATTTCGTTCATATATCATCGGTTCTCCTGTCACCATTTTTACTGACCACTCTGCTTTGAAGTATTTGTTGCAAAAGAAAGATGCTAAACCCAGGTTGATACGCTGGATCTTGCTGCTTCAAGAGTTTGACATCACCATCAAGGACAAGAAAGGTGTCGAAAATGTGGTAGCTGACCACTTGTCTAGATTGCAGCTACCCGAGTCTCATATTTCTCCACCTTTGCATGATGACTTTCCGGATGAGCATCTCTTTGCTGTGTCCCATGCACCTTGGTTTGCAGATATTGTGAACTACCTTGTCTCTGAGCAGATACCCTCTCATTGGAACATTCAAGACAAGCGTAGGTTCCTTTCTGAGGTTCGCTTCTATTACTTCGACTCACCCTATCTTTTTAAATATTGTGCTGATCAGTTGGTGAGAAGATGTATTCCAGATGAAGAGTTTGCTTCTGTGTTTGAGTTTTGCCATTCTGGGGCTTGCGGAGGTCATTTTGCAGCCCAGAAAACTGTTGCAAAAATTTTACAAAGTGGACTTTATTGGCCTACCATGTTTAAAGATGTTGTGTTGTGGTGTAAAGCATGTGAATCTTGTCAAAAACTTGGAAAAATCACAGCTAGGAACATGATGCCCCTTTCTCCCATATTGACCCTTGAAATCGTTGATTGTTGGGGAATTGATTTTATGGGGCCTTTTCCTGTTTCTAATGGTTATATGTATATCTTGCTTGCTGTTGATTATGTTTCCAAATGGGTAGAAGCTATACCATGTAGAACCAACGATCATAAGGCTGTCCTTAAGTTCTTAAAAGAATTGTTTGCACGTTTTGGCATGCCTAAGGCCATAATTAGTGATGGGGGTTCGCACTTTTGTAATAAACCTTTTCAGCATCTCATGAAAAAATATGGAGTGACTCACAAGGTCTCTACTCCATATCACCCTCAAACTAATGGCCAAGCTGAATTGGCAAATAGAGAGATCAAGGTTATTCTTGAAAAGACAGTTCATCCTAATAGAAAGGATTGGTCTGATAAATTACTTGATGCTCTTTGGGCTTATAGAACTGCATTCAAAACCACTCTTGGCATGTCACCTTATCGTTTGGTTTATGGTCGTGCATGTCATTTGCCTGTTGAGATTCAACATCATGCTTTATGGGCTATTAAAAAGATTAACCATTCACTTGATGATGCCCAAGGCTTGAGAAAATTGCAGATTTCAGAGCTGAAAGAAGCAAGAAGGGAGGCATATGACAATGCCAAACTGTCCAAGGAGAGGATGAAAGCTTTGCATGACAAGAAGATCTTGGATAAACAGTTTTTCCCTGAGCAAGAAGTGCTTCTCTACAATTCCAGGCTCCACATTTTTCCAGGAAAGTTGAAGACTCGTTGGAGTGGCCCCTACATTGTCAAGAAGGTTCATTCCCATGGTGCTGTGGATATTTCCAATCCGAAGAATGGGACCACCTTCACTGTGAATGGACAGCGGCTCAAGCCATTCCTTACTCCCTATGCACCAGAGGATGAGACACTCCTTTTACAGGATGTCCAGGGAGTACTCTCAACTTCTCTTGCTGTTATTTGATTATGCATATACCTAGTCATGGGGGTGCTGGTGCCGTGACATTACTCCGTTTGTTTGTGGTACTTTGGGAGTATTGTAGTCTTAGAACCACTTAGTGTTTTGCATTTGCATTGAATAATTACTTACTGTGCACCATTTTGTTCGTTCCATCCATGGAGACCATGTCTTACTCTAGTTGGGGGTGGGGGTGCCCAGTTTGTGTTTGGTTTAGTTTTTCAAAAATAAAAATAAAAGTTTTTTTTTAAAAAGAAAAAAAGGAAGAAAAAATCCTGAAAATGTGTGTCGTGAAAAGCTTTGTGTTGTTGTGATTCCTTGATTGCCGATGATGAAAATTATGAACCATGACTTGTTGTGAGAGGCATGTAAGATCCCTTGGATTGTGCTTGACTTTTTAGTTTGTCTTGTTTTGAAGTTTGGACTATTCTCTCTTCCCCTGAGCACATGACCATGCGGCTTTGAAGTGTTGGATATTTAGAGAAGTTATGCTTAGTGTTAGTCTTTTGAATCTCACAAGCACTAGAACTCACTTGATAAACTCTTGAGGCGAAATCCTAGTTCACACTTTGACTGATGAGATGACATAAGGCCTTCTTTGGTCGTTTGAGCTTAATTTCAAGCCTACCATACCTTAAATATATCCCTAGTTGTCCCCTCCTAGCCAAATGTTAACCTTTTTCTTCAATACCTACATATGCACCTAGCTAAAAAAAAAAAAAAAAAAAAATTCCCCATACATCACCCACACAATTGGATATACATGTTTTTTGTGTGATGCTTGTGCATATCATCATGCATATGGGTTGAGCGATGCGTTTTTGTGATGGTACATTTTGTAAGGTGTTGCTTGCTTTAAAGAAAAAAAAAAGTGAAAAAAGAAAAGAAGAAAAAAAAATAGCAAAAGAAGGCAACAACTTAGTTCATTGAATGAAAATATCCAAGTTTGGGATATATGTATAGAGTAAGACGGTTGCATGCCATCAATAAAATCAATGTGGCACATATATACAAAAAAATAAAAAAAAATAAAAAAAAAAGAAAAAAAAAGAAAAAAATGAGAGTAGAGAAATAAAAAGCAAAGTGAGTGTGAAAAAGGTGAGTTGGGACTACTTTGGGGTATATGTGCATGCATGCATATGTATGACCATTATTACATTGACATGTATATTTGAGTTGTGGTTTCAGCCTAAAATTTCCATTTTGACATACCAATAGCCTCAATTCATCCCAATTTATTTTCACTATTTTGCTTGAGGACTAGCAAAAAGCTAGTTGGGGGTTGTGATTGGGATGATATTTTGCATATTTTTGTGGAGTTTTGAAAGTAAAACGTTGAGTTTCAATGCTTAAATACCACATTTTAGGTTTGAGTTGCCGAAATCCATGTTAATGAGCCAATGCATAATTCAACACTTTGACATAGTCATTTTAAGTGTTTTCTAGTGGTTCAAGTTGGTTTGGTAGCTTAGAGATAGGAAATCCAAGTTTTGGGCATAATGGTTGAAGTTGTGGAAATGCTATCTCTTAAGCATTTGAGTTTTAATATGCCGAATTTTGTTCTATCAACCTAAAAATGGTTTTGACACTTGTTTAAGTATGTTTCAGTCATTTATGACTTGTTTGAATGATTTTTGTAGGCTTCGGATTGATCGGGATTGAATATGGAAGAAAATGCATAAAAGGAGCTGCAAAACTGAAGTTTACTGTCAACCGTCCGGACGCGTATCAGAAGCCGTCCGGACGGACAAAGAAGAAAGGCGGACAGTGGCATTTTCTGGCATATCCGTCCGGACGGTACTGTTCACCGTCCGGACGGTTGAAGAAGAAAGCCGGACAGTGCTGTTTTCAAGCATATCTGTCCGGACAGCACTGCGCAATAATTTTCGGGTCAACGTTTGAAGGTGCAAATGATCGAATTTGAAGAAACGTTCTTCTACAAAGTTGAACTAGACATCCAGATCTTTCCAACGAGTGCTCATACGCATAAATCCATTGAGAATTGAAGTCTGTGGAATTAATACAAGATACTGCCTTGAACAGTTCCAATAATTTCGGGTTTTATGATTTTTACTCAATTCTTGAAGGGGCAAACTTGTCTAATTACTTTATTTGACCAATGGGACTTATTTGTAATAGGTTAGGATGGTCTTTTAACATAGGTATGAGGGTTTTATGGGTTTGGAGACCCCATTCTTTAACAACTCTCATTTTGGCCGAAAATTACATTCTTTCTTAGGGTTTTCATTCTCTTGCCTTGTTCTTCATTCTGGTTCTTTGTTGGAGTTCGAAAATCACATTCAAGAAGATTGCTAGGTGTTTTGGAGACCCAACCAACTAGAAGAAGAAGTTTTTCCTCCTTGTAGAGCTTGAGAAGAGCCCAAGTTGGATTAGCTTCAACCTCTCTTTGTAGATTGGAAGGCCACTTTGCCTCAACATTCGATATTGGATTTGACTTCTAAACTCTCTTTGCTTATTGTTTTTGCATTTTATTTATCGCATTTCGATTCATAGTTCTTAGTTCAATCTTCTTGTGTTTTGTTATTCCGATTTAGCTTCCGCTTTAACGATATATGCCATGTTTAGTTGTGTTGATTTTGATTTCAATTTTCTGCAGTAGCTTAGTCTCCATTTCCATTTCCATTTCATATATTGCATATTAGGGTTTAGTCCATCAATCACCCAAAGAGGAAAACCGAATCTAACCAATGGTTAGTGCAATTTTGCCATCACTTGCATTGTGAATACCATATTTAATTAAGTAATTAGGTTAATAATCCATAGACCCAAGCCGAAACCAAAAGTCTTTGTGAGACGATTTGGGATTCACTCCTATTATTACTTTGACAATCCTACACTTGGGAAAGCGTTAATCCACTTACCTATTTTGGGCGAGTCAGCTGATAATGCTGTTACTCAGAATAAGTTACTTCTTCAACTCTCTCAAGACCATAAGAAGATTCTTACTGTTGTTGAAAGACATGATGACATCCTACTCCATCTCAGAACACATATTGCTATTCTTCATAATGAACTTCTCCAAGGCACAATCTGGTTCGTTACATATGTCTCAACTTTTAGAAAAAGAGAGGCAGAAGAGGTTTCTTGAACAACAACTGGTTGATTTGGAAAGACAGGCACTGACACGTTTGTTAAAGGAATCCCATTACACCACATCTAGTTCAACTTATTATACTCTTAGTTATCAAAACCCTGTTCTACCATCTTTTCCAGCCACAGAACCTAAATGATATAGTACCTCTACTTACTTGTATCCTAGTCCAAAACCTAAACCAGATCACAATAGACCTTTTCCATCTTCACAACACCAGCCACCAAATAGACCAAGATCTAGATCTCCACCATATTCACCATCACCATCAACCTCACATTGTCCAGGAAAAGCTCCTTTGATTCCTTCACCTAAACCACCCTCCTCCATTGTACCCCTTTCATCATTTCATACTATAACTCCACTGCCAAACTCCAATTCCATAACCTCTTTCCTTGAGGCCTTAACGGGTACTTTTACTTCTCCTACCTTGGATTTCTTTATGGCGAATGAGATAGCTCAGTCTTCCACAAATGTGCCTCAGTCTGCAGCCACCGACCATGAAACTGAAGAAATCCCTACTCGAGTAAATGTGTATATTCCTCCTCCAGTTCATGTCACTATGCATCCATTCATAATGGATAATGTTCCACCATCTAAATGGCGTTACAAATTTGATGAGTTGTTTGCTTGGTGTGTAGCACAGTTACAAACTGATGATCCCCCGAGTGAAGTCATCAATAAGGCTACTAGTCGTTTTATAGGGCGACTAAGAGAATGGTGGGTCTCTCAGCAAGAATACAGACAGTTGGCAACAAGAAATGGCGGAATTGATGCTTTTCTCCAGTTACTTTATTGGGAATTTACTGGTAGTTTTTCCCGTCACGTTGACCAAGCACGGGAGGAATACTTCAAGATGAAGTGTTGCTCTTTTAAGCGAGTAGATCTGGAAAAACATTATAATCGTATGTCCAGAAGATACTATGTTCTCAATGGCATTGATGACAACAATATGGAGCAGGCATTCCTCAATTCCTTACCTGAACCTTTGGGTAATGAGGTTATTAAACTTTTGGATATCAAACGCACCTCTTTAAATGAGCAATCCCTTGGTGCGGTTTGGAGACATACTTTGTTGGCTTTAGAAAGACTATGCAATCAACGGTCTTTCCTTAAGCAAATAAAGAATACTGAAGTCCTTTTAGGCAACTCTTGCGAACGTCCAGATTTGAAGATTAAATGTGGCAAGTCCTCTTGTACTTGTGCTCTTACAAAACGCTCGTTCCACAAACGATGTTGGCGTAGTAAATCTGGCAAGTACCGTAAATCCTATTCTAAAGGAGCCTCCTCCTTTCATAAGGGGAAATGGAGATTTTTTAAAAGAAGACCACCAGGAAAAAAAATACACAAAGTCTAGCAAATGTTATATTTGCAAGAAACCAGGACACTTTGCTAAACAATGTCCTCAGAAAGATAAACGAGCATCTTTGCTTCAACAGATCTTGTTTCATTGCCTAGATTACCAACAAGACAAAGATGATGTTGAATCCTTGTTCTTTCTTTGTGATTATCCTCAAAATGCTCAGCCAGCATTTGGTGAGGATACTAGTGATGAAATCTCTGAAGACGAACTCTCCTTTTCAGCTACTGAATCTTAGGATTCAGTCTATATGCTCTCTCTGTTCCCCACACTCTCTACTGGTTGCAAGTATGTTCAGATGCAGATAATTCTGAATCATTATGCTAAGCCTATCCCAGTGATAGTCTTTTTTGACATTGGAGTTGCTATATCCATTCTCAATCCTTCCATACTTCCAGAGTCCTATTGGAAACCTTATTCTTAGACATTTCTTGCTGCTAATAGTCAAAGGTTTGAGATCACTCTTATCAGTAAACCAGTCTACTTGAGACTTTTCCCCAATCTCACCATTAAACATAGGTTTTTGGGCTCTTCTCTTCCTAAGAAATATTGTCTTTTGGGGATGGACATTCTTGATGAAATTTTGCAGAAAACTCGTTGAAAGCCTGATGGACTTTATTATAAATCTCTTTCTACCATGGTCAGAAGTTCATCATTTCTATTTGGCACAGATCTTTCAGCCTATCCAAGATCAATTAGTTAAACAGGCCTGTGCTACTAGTCATTCTGAGTTTCTTGCTAAACATCATTTTCCTTTATGGAAGAATCCTGATTTTTTCATCTCTTTACCTTTCAAGAAAAATGAGGATATAAACCCTACTAAAGCCAGTCCCAGAGGCATGTCACTAGAACACTATGCCTTGGCTTTAAAGGAACTTGCGCACTTGTAGACCAAACGACTTATAGAGCCAACCACTTCACCATGGGCATGTGAAGATTTTTATGTCAATAAGCGTACTGAACAAATCAGAGGCAAAATGCGGTTCGTCATTAATTATCAGCCTTTGAACCACTTCTTGACTAATGATAAGTTTCCCTTACCAAATAAACCTCTTTGGTTTTCTAGAATTGCAAAAACTACTCTCTTTTCCAAGTTTGATCTTAAAGCTAATTTATGGCAACTTGGAATTATCCCTTCTGAACGTCCTAAAACAACATTTTGTATTCCTGATAAACACTTTCAATGGATTGTTCTTCCTTTTGGACTCAAAAATGCCCCCTCTGTTTTCTAAAAAGCCATCTCTAGGATTTTTGCCCCACTGGTAGAATCCGCCTTGTTTTATATTGATAATATTTTGTTGTTTTCTATAGGACAAGATGAACATGCGGCTTTACTCCAATATTTCTTCAACATCGCGAACCAATATGGAATCATGCTTGCAGAGAAAAAAAATGGTGTTAGCTTAAGAAAGGCATTTCACAGTGGCACTTATATTCTTCAACCTCATGTTGTTGCCCAACTGATGAAGTTTCCCAGTGGACTAGTCACTAAAACAGAACTTCAGTAATTTTTAGGAATTGTGAATTACATGGCAGAATTTTTCCCTAAAGTTGCACAACATGTTGGAAAACTCTATCCCTTGTTAAAGAAAAGTAATCCTCCTCAATGGCAACCTCAACATACAGCTGCCATTAAAGCAATTCAAGAGTATGGGCAAACTCTTCCAGTTCTGAAGATTCCTACGGATGGCAAAAGAATTCTTCAAACAGATGCTAGTGATGAATTTTGGGCTGTTGTTTTGTATGAAAAATACGGCCATCATCGATCACTTTACGATTACTGATCAGGACCATTCGAATCTGCTGAACTCCATTGGAGATTTTAGCAGTCAAGCGAGGCATTGAGAAGTTTCAATTTCATCTCATTGGTCATCATTTTCAGGTTGAAATGGATATGTCCTCTTTCCCCTCTATGCTTTAGTTTAAACAAAAGGTTCTTCCTAATTCTCAGCTTCTTCGTTAGAGTCAGTGGTTTTCACAGTTTACTTTTGATGTCAAACACATTAAGGGACATGACAATATTTTGGCTGATATCTTCTCCCGTAATTCATCTCTTCATTCCTCCATCATCCCTCTTATTTCTATGATTCATGCAGAAGAATTTCTTGATCTCCCCTTACCTATCCTACATGATATTTTCCAGCATATAACAAAAGAACGAGCTTTCCAACTCTACCAGATCTAAATGAAAATCTCCTATTTTCGTTCTGGATACACTTGTTCAAGATGTATGCATAATCCTGAGTTACCATTTTTGCAGCTTTTTTAATTTAAAGATTATTTTAATGTCCCCACTCCTCTTCGAGTCTCATTGATATATCTTCTCTAGCTGTATAAAATCTATTTTCAATTTCAAGTTCGTAAACTACTTTCTTATCCTTATTTTCCACCCCCAGTAGAACGAACCAATCTTGCTGGTTTTCTTTTCCTTTTTAAACCTTTTGAAGAATGGCACGATCTTCTTGTTCATTATAACAGAGGTTGTCTTTGTCTAACATTTTATCGTCCTCTTACCCTTCAGCCTAGTACATCCTCTATTGGTTTTCGTGCCCAATTTCATCCTGAAATGAGTATCTTTGACTATGATATTTTCTCAGTGGATTTCACTTGTAACTCTGATCCTTTGACTGGTCCTTGCTGTCTTGATAATCAATATCTCTCTCGTTTTCGGTCGGCCATGTGTGACAGAAATGGTTATCCTCCAGCTTAGATTCCAGAATCCGTCTGGCAACAACCTTATGCCAAAATTTTTGCTGATGAGTTAGAAGAAAGTCTTTTTGGACTGGACATAAAATCTTGCACAATCCAATGTTCCAGAATACCAGGTTCGCAGGCTACAAGAACGGAATTGGCCTCCATAGTTGGACACTCACCCGACAGCATCTAACAAAAGCATCTGGCTTTTTGTATAATACTGTTTAATTATGTTTGTATCTGAGTGCCTATCATTTTATGCAATAAGATTCCTGAAGAGACATTCCATGAATGATTGTATCTAGTTTGTTACTGTTTGTACCTAACCCTGGTTCCCTTAACTAAGGTTAATCTGTTGGTTTAGTTTGGTTTGTAAACCTTAGTTGTGTTAGTGTGCGCCTATATAAAGGCTTGTAATATATCGTTTAGAATAAGAATTAGCTTTGCAGTAAGATTCCTCTCCATAATGGTACCTTTCACGCCACTTTTTGCTAGACTCACTTCTTTGGGACCATTTTCTCATGCACACGTTTTCTATCCCTCACTTCTCACGCCACCTCTTCCCTCTCTCTCCCATGGACCACCCTGACTTCATCATCAACACACCACTCTCTCATTTGGACACAACAGCACAGAGATACATCTCTCTCAATTTTTGAACTTTCTGTGGACCAAAAAACCTTCACCATGCGCCAACTCTGGGCCCTACAGCAGCCCCATCTTCATCTCTTATTCTCACCCCAAAATTCTCTCTTTTTGGACTACAAGATCCTCAACATCATCCTTTACCTAACAGCAGCCCTCTTCCTACCCACTTCTCACTTATACTATCTCAACTATCTCTCATACTCTTGGACCCGAGCAACCCTCTCATTTTTGAGATAATAACCACACACCATCTTACCCTTTTCCTCTTCACTGGACATCACCTTTCTCCCATCCAGCCCGTCTTGAATCACCAAAATCCTCTCGCCAGCCTTCTCACCAACTTGCAGCCGCACCTTGAAGAAGAAGAAAAAACATGGGCCGAGTACTTGCTTACATGGGTCAGTTTGAATAAATGTGTGCTGAACAGTTAATGGTATTGGGTCTGTAGATTAATTTGTATTTTGGGTCAATGATGATTGTGCTTTGTATTATTTGGACTTTGAATATTCGTTGGGCTTTTAGTTCTTTAGGACGTTTCGGCTTTTGAACTATTTGTTTTCGTTCTCATGTATTGGGCCCATGGCCATGTAGAATATTGTAAACAGTGTATGTAAGATAAGTTAAATACATGCATAATTATTTGGGAGATTTGGAGGTAAGTTCATAAAATAAAACCTATGTGATTTAAATTCTATTGAAAAATTTAATTTGCATTTTTTTTATATATTAAGAAGGGAGAATATCCAACAGAAACACGGAGGTCCAATGGGCTGGTGGGCTACATAGAGGGAGGTAGTCCTCTCCTTTTTTACAACTTTCACCATAGTGATGATAAATCTCACTCAAATTGGTAGTATGAAAGATTCGAACACAAGACTCACCACTCCATCATTGCATGCAAGGGGAACTCGCTCGATTGGTCCGACTGGTAATTCACTTCTGACTCCTTGTTCGATAGCTCGACCGTAGTGATGTTAATTGTGGTTACATCCATAAGTAGCTTGGTCCATCTTTATTCCATTTCATATATGTCCGAGGATCCGCATAGCCCTCGATTTATGTGTTATTTATCCATTCTTGATTTTTTATGCCAATGTTGGTGATTGGAGATAACTATTTTCAATTATTCCTTGGATGGGAGGGAGTAGGTCTTGCTTCATATTTGTTAATTCATTTCTGGTTTACATAAGTAAATTGGTAGTAGGAGAGATTCGAGCATAAGACCTCTCGCTCTCTAATCTAATTTGTATTTTAGTCCACTCAACAGCATTTTTTTTTCATGAATGAAATTTTAAAATATTTTATTTATCAAAATACATGGTAGATTTCAAAAAAAAAAAGTGCATATGCAAACATAACAAGCAAAACTGTTTCTAACAAGACTCATTATCGATAGTTTTTAATGTATTTTTTTAATTACATTATTTTTCAAAAATAATTTAATTAGTATATATGCTATGTAACTGTGTTTTTTTTCCCACTATTGTAACCTAAACAATAAGTGTTAAAACATAAGGGGAACAAATTGGCTAAATTCTAACGGGCTCATGTATCAGATTTTCATGTTATAACCAAAACAATAAGTGTTAAACCCTCAGGGGAATGAATTCGCTAAACTCTAACTGGCTCCATGTTGTAACCTAAACAATAAGTGTTAAACTCTAAGGGAAACGAATTCGCTAAACCCTAACGGGCTCGTGTATGTTCAACATAGTTAGTTTCCATATATGACAATGAAATGATTTTCCATATTTTAAAGGGCACTTATGTAATTTAACTAATAAAAAATAAATTTAATTACAAAAAAACCTAAAAACTAGACCTAATTACAAATATGTTTATGAGTGATATTATCCTTAATAAGTCTCATAAAGTAGACCTACCTATAATTTTGCCTAATTATTTTAGGGTGTTAAAAACATATAGACATTTAGGGTTTTATGAATTGTGAATATTTAGTATGCATGTTTAGGATTTTAGGTGAGGGAAGTGTCTATACATGGTATTTGAAAGAGTAGAAATTAGGTTGCTAGAGAAGGCTACCACCTTGGTGTTGGGGAAGGCATAAGGCAAGGTGTCGGAGAAGGCATGGGAAAGGTGTTGGAGAGGGCATGGGGTAGGGTATCTTAGATGATGATGAGGATCATAAGGATGGATTTTTGTAAAGAGATTGAGCAGGATGCATTGAAGTATGAGATCCCTCCTTGTTTGTGGATTGGGGCTGCCTTTTGCTCTATAGCAAGAATGATAGCATTTTAAACAACAAATTTGAGCTTTAACTCAAAGATTTTAACTATAAGGGACAAGTTAATCATCACAATGTTGGAATGGTTAAGGGCAGAGGCGATGGACAAGCATGTCAATAACCGAAGTAAATACAAAGGTAGCAGGGTTAGGTTGTTAAAGAGATTCATGACATGATGGACATGAGATTTTAGCATAGTAAGACATGGACTACAAAATGGAGTGGAGATGAGGACACAATATTTTCCAGGTACTCATGTTAATTCCAATCTATTAAAGAAGTTACATTGTATTCATTATTAAAATTTGATTGCACTATGTATTAGGTACTTATTAATGCCTGAGACTCTTCCTGGGGAAAGATCTTGGAGGATTGACAAGCACTAACAATGACTAAAAAGCTTGAGAAATACATTTTCAATGTGCATCACCACACATGCACTTGTAAGATCCTTTACATACATGCTATTGCTGCCATTTAGTGGCCTCACAAGAATCCATAGCACTTTGTGGATGAGTCTTACACTAGATAGACTTATATGAGGATATATGCACACAACATCCAGCCAACCAATGTAGAGAACTTGTGGCTTTCAATTTTATGTGATTTGGTTATGCCTCCACCTATTGAAGTTGCAACTTCTGGAAAACCAAAGATGAAGCAAAGAAGAGAACATGATAAGCCTAAAAGCAGTAGTAGATTAAAGAGACGATACCCCAAAATTAAGTGCACCAAATGTGAGAAGGAAGGACACAACAAAAAAAAGTTGTAAGAATCTTCCAATGGCACAGGTAAAAGCATAATATGCACCTAAATTAGCACTCAATCCTATTTGTCACAATTTTTATTAACAAAATATTATTAAGTAATGCAATTGATCTCCAAAATATAAAATCTTATTTTATACTCAAATTTATGTTGGTGAATTAAGGGTCACATTTCGCTTTTTTTTTTTGTCTCAAGCAATACTAATATTATTATAACTTGAAAATGCATGAAAGAAAAGAAATAAATTTATAGGGTACTCAGAATCAACCCAATCAGACTCATGGACCTTAGTTAGGCACCAACAGGATATCTGAGCCCAATATGAGTCATTTTCTTCTCAACTTAGTTAGCTAAAATAGTTGGCCCACAACAAGTGGGTAGAATCCTCCAAGTGGCTCTTTGGACGTCACATTTCGACCCGGGCTCAATCTTTGAATTAGGATAGTGTCGATGTTTTATTTTTTTGACAAACTAACATATCTCCCATGAGATGTTGTTTGTTTTGATGCTGGTGCCCATATAGAATATGTACATCTTTAATAGCTCCAATAAAATTCTACATGATAATATTAATTATCTAAATGTAAACCAAAAAAATGCTATGTGAAAACTTAAATGAATTACATTAAAATATGGGGTAGTATTTGGGATTGTGGAGAATATGTGCATGAACACCGATGTGATATGTTTGTTTGATGATGTGCATCCCTAACTTACAAACAACTTTTAACACTCACTTGAACCATTTACTGACAATATAGATGGAATGTTTAAAAACAATCCTTTATAATTATATGTCGATCATTACGCCCAATGATCCTTAAAAAGATCGCAACTCCCTTATGCACATTCACCTTTTTTAATTTCTTAAGTAACCCATAGCTCTAAAAGTATTACATAAATTTTGAAACACATGTTTTTGCATGCGAAACATTTTGTGGCATTATAGTAGGCTGGCCATCAAGAAATTCAAGTGTGTAACCTCTCCTTATTAGTGCTGATGTTTTACATGGCATCCGTTCTACCATTTTGTTTTAGCATTCTACAAACAGCTCAATTGTAATAAGATTATGCAATTGCTCTTCATGAGAATCATCATTTGAATAGTCATCTATAGAAGATGATTACATATTTGTACAGAAAGTTCAATGATCACTACATTAATAATTCAAAGATCACTTTATAAATAATCCATGTAATAATTCAAGCACACAGTTCAAAGACATAGTGTAACCATTGAGTAGCCAAGGTGCCTCTAAATATCTCACCAAGTATGTTGTAATGCTCACAACCTTCTTTCCTAAGTGACTTGTATTCTTTACAATTTTTTTACAATAATCCAAATAATAGATGTTAGTAAGAATTTTTAAAGCTTTGAGATTAAAACCAAGTACAGAGTACTACTACTACATAGTACACGGAGGAGACATACCTTGTAAAATTCTCCCCACACCTCTTCAAGAACATTTACTTGGTTTGTGTCTGGGTTCCATGCATACATTTTTTCTTGGCCAATCAATTTTGTCCAGACCAATGCTACTCTTACTGTTCTTTATGTCTCTAGGCTAATGATTAGTTACATGACATCCGGTAAGTACAACCACAATATAGTTATATCCTATACAAATTGCTTGAATGAATTGTACAAAATGTGGCAAGAAGGGTATTCTAGAGACAAATGTGGTAGTGACTATTGAACAAAAGGTGATAATTAGATGGAGTTTCAACAAGCATTCAATCTCTTTGATTAATCTATGAAAACCAAAAGATTTTCAAAAGAAAGGTAGATAATGTAAGAAAACCAAATCCAAATTCAACAAAACAGTATGAAATCAGGAAATTGAGGATAGCCAAATATATTAACATCTTAGCTATGCAAAATAGAACTTTCAACAAAGGACTAATAGAAGAAATTTCATAGAACAAATAAATTGTCATGGTAAGAACATTAACAGCCAGTTAAATGTGAGCACCATAGTTAGAAGAACCCAAAATATAAAATTAGTGGAATTTATGTTCCCAAATTCATCTAAGCTCAAAATCCACTTGTTTCTCATGTAGACAGAACAACACTTGGCATGAGCAAGTTGAATAAGGGAGTTCATCAAGCTTAAGAGCCATCACCAATGAACAAACAAAGATCAATTTACTAATCCTAATGAAAGAATGAAAAAGAGTTCTGCTAGAGTGCTTCTGCGCTACATGAAAACATAGTTTCAGTGACAACAAAACTCGTCATTGAAAGTGTTATTGTCACAAAAAACTTTAAGTGAGGACATAGTGACGAGTAAAAGTTGTTGCCAACACTTCTGTCGCTAAAAGGTTTAGCGATGACAATTTGTG
Source organism: Euonymus europaeus (assembly GCA_963580455.1). Classification (NCBI taxonomy): domain Eukaryota; kingdom Viridiplantae; phylum Streptophyta; class Magnoliopsida; order Celastrales; family Celastraceae; genus Euonymus; species Euonymus europaeus. The sequence continues at coordinate 14,165,060 of OY756965.1, forward strand.
CCCGTCACTATAAGTCGGGTTTTTGTGACAACGTAATTGCGTCACTGAAAGTTTACTTTCTGTGATGACAATTATTGTCACTAAAGAATTCTTTTTGTGAAGACGAATCTCGTCACAATAGGATAAAATATTGTCACCATAACATTTTTTTATTTTTGAATCTATTTAAATGATCTATACTTATAATATATTATCACAAAATGTTTAAAATAGTGACGACATACCTAGTTGTCACTAAAAATATAAAGTAGTGACCACTAGGTATATCGTCACTAAAAGTTTAAAATAATGACAAAAATCTATCTATTTATCGATCTATACTTACTAACCTTTAAACAGGTGGATTGGAGGCTCTAAGAGCGCGAGTCCCTCCCGTTCCCACATACTCGCGTAATTTGCTATAACCTCAGTATGCCGACGACGTCGCCTAGCCTGACACATCTATCTATACTTCTATACTATACTAACCTTTAAAACAGGTGAATTGGAGGCTCTAAGAGCGCGAGTCCCTCCCGTTCCCACGTACTCGCGTGATTTGTTGTAACCTCAGTATGCCGACGACGTCGCGCTTGACACATGTGGCGCAAAACGATGTCTCTTGGATTGGAGGCTCTAAGAGCGCAAAACGATGTTGTCCTTGGACCCAATCTTCCACTGACTCAAGGCGCGGCCTCCCACGCAAGTGATCCTGACCTCACTACCTAGACCCACCTTCCACGAAACAACTTCTTATTTGTTTCACCTTACTTAGCGATTCCTTAGCTTCTCTCCGTACTTCCATCATTTGCTTCACACCAACAACGGGTTATTGGGGTATGACCCACCTTCCGCCTCTTATTCTTTGCTGATTCTGATTTTGTTTGTTGCAGGAACCATCAAAGGTTCATCGTTATGCATGGTTGATCCCTTTGTCTGTTGCTTTCACATTTGTATGCGGGTGTGTGAGGCTTAAGGATGCAGCCGTTTGATGGAATCGGGGGGTATTATTGGACCTATATTCACCTTCCCGCAACCTAAATGGGTAAGGATTTCAACTTTGGAAAAATTGTTTACGTCAATCGAAAATAAAAAAAAAAACCCTAAACCGTAAACCATTATCTCTAAAGTGGAACTAGCCAATGTTGAAGGGAAGACCTCTTTGTTGGCTGTGGTTGACTATTATGTTGGCATGCACAGTGACATTTTCATCTCTTCTTTTCCAGGAAACATGCACAATTATTTGATAAACATTTTTATTTATTTTACTAAGCTATCTTATATGTTCCTATTTTACCTTTTTCATCTGCTATTGCTTACTAAATCTTCCTCCTCAATCTGTGATATGACGAAATTTTATTACTCAATTACAAAGATGGAACCTTGTAGATGGACCTCCACAACCCTCAGCGGCGCTATAATTGATCGTTTGACATTTTTACAAGCAAACATCACACATGATAATTCTAAGTTTGTGACTAGAGCTGGTTTTGGCCAAGGGAAAATGTTCTAGGTTACCATTAATATTTTTTATTTAACTTTCTATTTGATGACATAATTTGGATGCCAAAGTAAAACATGCTTGTGTTTATGCAAATAATCACAGTTAACCAATTTTTTGCTTTGAATCTCTTGGATAAATAACTAACTGGTGGTCTATGTGTTCATTTGACTTCTTGGCCAAAATCTTTGTGGGTTGAACTTGATCATGTCCCAAAAACCTACTCAGGTATCCATTTTTGCTTCACAACCAAAGTGCAAGGATCTCATGCTGGAAATTGAAACTTGCAATGATACTGCCAGGTTTGTGTCTTTTTAATTTACTGTCTCAATTTATTTAAGGTCCCGTTTAGTGTAGATTAGGCTTCTTCAAATTGGTGATGTTCACTTAACAATGGATTTGAGTTTCAAAATGATGATTTCTCTAATTATAGAAGCTCATGTGCTTTCACGTAGGTTTAAATCTTTCTAATTTCCATGTCCACTAATTCGAATCATCTTCCGTTAAGGTAATGTTTCTTTCATGGTCTGCATTTGTTAGCCTTTTAAATTCTTTTTCCACTCCTGCCACTTTTTATTTAAATAGATGTGTACTTGCATGAACCAGATCCAACGATGAAAATAATGACACACCGGACAGAATAAAGGGTACTATCATGTTGTATATTTGGCTTAATCTTGAATTAATTGCACTTTCCAAGTTGATGCAACGCTCACAAATCTTGAGAAACTAAATTGATGACATTGATGCAAAAAATGGTTGTTGTAGAGACTACTTGACAGGTAAATGGATAGTAACACTTTAGTTTTTTAGGCACTTGTGTGTTAAGTTAGCAAGCATTACATTATCCTGTGAAATTTAGATTAAATGTGCCTTTTCTTTATGTATTTTCATTCTTGTAGATAACATGGATTGCAATGATGATAGAACCACTTGGTCATGGTGTCAATGAAGCAAAGGAAAGTGAATATAGGTCAATACGAGGAAAATGTTCGTTTGTTTAGTTCTCTCTCCCGTTGCCATCTTCATCACTTCCAGGTACAATTACTTCCACTCATGAATGCTTGGGAGTGGATTTTGGTTATTTGGGGTATTGGTTAATGAATCTATAGTTTCGGGTTGCAAACCAAAACTGCGGTTCACCAATTGTTGTCTCCTACTATGTTCAGTAAATGGTTCTGCTTGAAACCCCCGCATAATTTAGGTAACACTAAAAGAGACATTATTAGAAAGCTTCTGAATATTGTCTTCTTCAACTTCTGGGTACTTTCCTCTTTTTCTGTTTTGGGATTTTGTCTCCTATTTACTTTTTGTCGATGTGTGCTTTGCATGCGATTGATTGAAGATTACAACCTTTTTCCCGTAGCTCTTTACAACGGCTTTTCACCAGAGGTTGAGCTGAATCATTGTTCACTTCCTGTTGTTCATTTCTTTGGGTTAATCTAATATTCTTTCCTACCCTGTCAAAGCATCCTTGGTTCTAATTCTACCATAAAAATTAGAGTTTGGTTGCCATTATTTGTGCAAGTGAGTAGAAGCTTTTATGTTTTTTTTGTTTAATTTTTTTGGGGTTCTTTGCTATTCAAACCATTGGTTTCTTTCTCTGAAAATCTCAAAATATTTATTGCGTGGTTCGGTATGTTTATTGTAGAGTAAATGAAAAGTAAGAAAAGAAAAGAAATAACGGGGAGTTGATAATGATGTTGGGAAATTACCTCAGAGGGTACTCATAAATACTAGAAAAGTTGATTATCATACTTGAGTGTTTGCAACCAAGGTGAGAAATTTATCATTTGCGTCTTTTTTGTTTTGCTTCAAACAATTTCCTATTAATTTGTTGTGGTTTTATACTTTTATTGTCAAATAACTCGACCAAAGAAATGAGATCAATCAGTATTGAGCCTAGTAATGCCAAGACAAAAGAACCCCAAAATACTTTGGAGGTAATTTAAGTTCCATAATCGAAAAACTCTGCTATACCCAATTTTGAGATGGTATTTAGAATGTCAATTTACAATGTTGTTTTTATCTCTGAACTATTCCAGCTTTCAAACTAATTTTTCACACATCCACTTTATTTTTACTACCATGCACTTTCCACTTGGTACTATTCCTTTTTTTGAGCAAGTGAGACATTGTAGAAAAGAAAGCTTGCTTTCTTCAGGAGATCAATGGTTCATCAATTTGTTGAAATTTTAATCAAAAGGCCACTTTTGGATCTTGCAGGTGTTTGTAAATCAAGGATTTTGATCAATTTAGCAGATCTATGATAGCACATTTCCTGAAATATTTGCAGTTCTATGGAGATGAGTTTAGTAACTACTTGAGTTGAGATTTTTTTATCATTTTCTGAAGTGGTTTATTTTTGTGTACTTATTTTTTTTATCCTTCACTGATTGCAGAGTGTGGAAAGTATGAGTCGAAAAGACTCAAAGCTCTAATCTTTGAAGGTCCATCGATATGTCTTTTACCCTTAGATATGCTACTCTGAAAGGTCAAACTTTTAAGATTTGATTTCAGTTGAAGCAAATATGGAATTGTTTCTCCAGAAAATCATGTCTGCAATTAATAAGGCAACTGTTCCTCCTTAAGGGTGACTGACCTTGCACATATTTTTGGAAAGTGACCATGCCTGAAATTTTAGTACATATATATAATCAAATCTTTTGTCAGTTTTCTTCACAAAATATTTTTTTCAGATGTTTCTTCGATATTTGAAGTTTGACACAATTGTTAAATTTCAATTGGGTTATGAGGTTTCACAATTCAAGGTTCTGGAATTGTTGATGGTAAAACTTCAAATATTTTGTGAAGACCAAATATTAAGCTTGGTAATTATTCTATGGAGAGAGTAACAATGTGTCAGCAAAGGTCTAATGCTGCTACAAACAAATGCAAGTTCTTGTCCATCTATTTGAGCTTGAAGAATTATGGTGTGCATGCAAGCAAAAATTGAAATAAGATTGTTGGAGTCCAAAATTTTAGTGTGAATCTTAATAGGATGACTTGGAATCAGATTAAGAACCTAAACTCCAAGCTTCTTCATTCCGGAATATTAGATAATGAAGATTGAAGAGTGCATCGCAGAGAGAGATGGAAGATATTGACATATGGAAACAAAGATTCATATTCGAAGCTTCTTCCCAGGTTGTACATCATCATCGTAATTGCCGTCGCCGCCCTCAGCTGATTCCTTGTCCATTTTCCTTCTTGTAAGTATCTTTTGAATTTTGTGCAAGTCATTATTGAGTTTTTGGTCCCTGTTATACTTTTGTGTTTTCCGACCATCTTGCATCTTCACACCAAATTGGAATGCGGCCTTAGGCATTTCTTCCTTCTAGTCATTATACTTTTCCCATTCTTCTTTTGTCTCGAAGTCCTACAATACAATAAAATGGGTTTTACAACTCTTTATGCACATCCCAATAAACAACTATTGAAAGATCAAGTGCAAATAACAAATGTGTATTGCTCATCAAATGTGTATTGGGCTTTTCTGCAAATTGATCTATTCTCTGTAGTTACTAATATTTAACATCCTTAAATAGTAGTAGTCTGTAGTGGTACTACTAAACTGGTCTTTTAGCCTAACAATTTTTCCCAAAATTATGGCAATGGATATTTCATCAAACGGTGGTTGAAACTTGTGAATACCCATAGACTAATAGATTCTGTCTTTCAATCAGTTTGTTTTGCTTGAAGTGCTCACTGATTAATGTTGATTCCATGAGTCCCAATGGGTTCAAAAAGTACTCTGAACTGTATTTCACTGTTTAATTCATTGACTGCCTTTGTTTCTTATGAAAAATGGTATCTCTAAAGTCTGAACTGCCTAGGTTTATATATATTTTAATATACATAATTGTATATGAGTCACATAAATGGTGCAATGAGTTTAGTTTTATATGATTGATTTGGTAGAGAATTTCAATATATACAGTGAGTTACAGCTGCTAAATCCACAACAAAAAAAATTATGCCCGCAGCAAAGCGTGGGTATCGAACTAGTTTATTTTTGTTTCTAAAAGCCATTTTTTGTGACAAATCCAATTTCTCCATGCTTGTTGTATTTTATGACAATTAAATAAATATTTTGTTATGATAGAATCCAAAGTCTAAATAATACACAAGGTACTTCAGGGTCAACATAATCAACAATACGACCATATCATAATACATTTCAAAGTCTACATACATAATAAAAAATACAATCATGTCATAATACATCTCAAAGTCTACGTACATAATCAAAAGTTTAACTAGTCACTTACAAAATCTCCGCTCATACATTAAACTAGTAGTAGTGCAAGTCTATGACTAAGTAAAAATAAATTTGACATCAGCGACCCCACATTTGTATCAGGATTCAGGAGTAACAACTTCTTTAGGAAAATGAATTCCTCCATTAGCTCTTTTAATAGCTACCCCTATGCATATCTGAAAATGATTCAAAAACAACAAAATGGCAAGGACAATTGATGTCCAAAATAGTTTAGAACATTTCACAATTAATAATGGCAGAGTCAATAATCCTCAAACATCTCTATAAATTTTTATTCAATCCATAAAAATAGGCCATCTCAAACACTGCAAAAGCACATATGATTAAAAAAAATAGAGATGATTGTTGTTTTACCTTAGCTTTGCTTAAGGCCCCTGTCCGAATTTAAAGTAGAAGGCCTTTGTTGTGACATGGAGCTATAAAATGCGGCCATGGTTGACTGGAGCATAGCATCAACCTCATTTTGTATTTGTGTTGTAATATCTTCTATAAGTTCTTCTTCTATATGAGCTCATAGGTCAACATGACTTTGAGTGTCTACATTAGTTCTCATCTCATTTCTTAAAATCTTATCACATCTTTGCGCACGTTAGCTCTTAACTCTTCCCTCATAGTCTCCTTTGCATATTCTAATGCTTTTTGTACATGTTTTTAACTATTCTTTTGCTGCCTAGATCTCTTGCTTGAAACTGCCTTTCCTGCACCTTTTCCTTGAACATAGCCAGACTTCTCTCCAAGAACTTGTAACAAAATCTCATCATGTATCAATTTTGATCCCATTCTCTTGGTTTTGTTATTGATTGACATGACATTCAAGTTGCTCCTATATCAGCAAACCACAACTAAAATAAGCGAAAACCATACAAACTAATCAAATTTTGTGAATTTGGGGCTTTAGTTGCTTCCAAAAATGAGTGAACACAGAGAACTAGAATTGACACAAGCCATCCCAAATTCATGGTGACGCCCTATGTAATACTACCTACCATCCAAAATAGAATAGAGAACACATAAATGGATAGACTGAACACTCAAATTTAGCTACTAAATCACAATATCAACAACCTATATATACAAGCACTGTAATTTGTACAACACTTGGAGAGGAAAGGTTGAAAACAAAAAAAACAAATATATTCATGCACGATGACTGAAACTAAGACGGTTTAGTTCTCCAACCATGAAAGTTCGCATAGAAAATATAACAAAAACCCAGTAGCAAGCTTGTAGCTTTTTAAAATGTTTTTCAAGGCCAACCTTCCTAGTAAGACAATTGGTTTTAACATTAGGCAAAGAAGCTCTTATAATCTCACTCCAGCAAACCAAGAAGGAAAAAAACTTTAGGAACCAACAAAAAGGCAAGAAAGCATAAAGCTATGAATCCGTGTGTCTTCCTTCAACTACAAAGCTATGCTAGATTTTTAGATGATTTTATTTAACATCTAGAATCTAGAGTAAAGTCATTAAAAAAGAATGACAACCAATAAGGTTTGGACACGACAAATAAGTGGCAACCCCAATCTAAATTAAAATTATAAACAAAAAGTGCCGCACACTTCCAAGTTATTCAATTAATAAGAGCAACTTGGGATTAATATGATCCAGAACATAAGGATATTGAAGATCCATGCAATCTTAACAATCAATGCAACACTTAAGAAATTAGTCTACGAAATCAGTGGCACATACTTTATAAGAGATTCATGCAAAAACTTCAAAATGTTGAATCATATCTACTTAGCAACAAAATTCATATAATTAGGCACTGACATAACATAATCAAATCCTTCAAAGGAAACTAGAATTCTTAATAAATGCCACCCAACCCAAGTGTGTAAATGCATATATCGGTAGCTAGTGACAATCCAACAAAAGGGTATAATTTGAATTCTAGAGAGTGGACAATGAAAGCAAGATGCATGCACATATCACTTATGTGAATTTCTTTGGATTTAGGATCCGACCATTGTATCTCGCTTTCTTGATTCTTCTTAGCGTGTTGCAACAACCACACTTCATTTAGAGGTGCCTTTTCTCGGGTGATTGGATCACTCTAAAATAAATGACATAAGAAATAATCAATAAAGTTTTCTTCTTAAATTAAGTAAAGGAAGACAAATAAGGACATACCATTGACTCCTCAACTTCTGCATATGACTTGGACTACAAGTATGCTTGGTTACTAGCTTAGCCCTATTTGTTGTGTTTCTTTGACTTACATTATGTATTTAACTTTTCTAATTAGAATGACAAGAAAAATAAAAGATAAAATAAAATTTCCTATAATTAATAAAGTTATAGATACATTATTTTAAAACCTGAAACTTGTTAGAGGCTAAGTAATCTATTAAGAGCTTCTTATCTTCCTCCTTCATATCTTCTGGAATATTAGACAACCTATCCTAATTTTTTTTGAATTTCTTGTAGACCACATGTAATCTATTCTTCCAACCTCTGTACAAGTGTTACATTGTACTCGAAACAAATCCATGGAACCTATTTTCTTGAAGAGGAGGCACTATGATAATACGTGTACCTCACCAAGAACGTTAGCCAGCAAATATAGAAACCAAAAATGCGGAAAATAAATAAAAATAACACCAAATATTTTACGAGGAAAACCCAACTTGGAAAAAACCTCAAGTTTATAAGCGACTAACCTTGAGGAATAATCCACTAATAACAAATCAGGAGTTACAACCCTATCTTTGAACTAAAGACATCATCATCCCTTCCATTTAGTGTTTTGCTTCAACCTCACTCAACCCAATAAGGTAGAGTCCACTCTTGAAACACCCAAGAGTCTTCAAAAACAAGTAACCCAAGAAGAAGAACTCTCAATACAAAAATTATCACTACAAATCACTCTTTAAACTTTCAAATTCAAACTCTCACACACGAAATAATACCGAGATGATTTGTTAACTAGAAGTTACAAAAACAAAGCTTCAACTCTCAATCACTAGTAACTTCGGTGGTCTACAAAATAGCTTGGATGAAGTATTTATACCACACATGTGTCTTGGATATCAAGACTTCTTTTCCCACAAGAAACTTATCGCCTTATCACCTGAAAAGATACAACACATATCCATACCTGTTTGATAACACATGCACAATAAGTGACAATAGCCTCTCCACGTGTCATGAAACAAATCTGTTTGAACCACTAGATTTGTTATCTTAATACACGACATCCACAACACTTTAATTCCAAATAGAACACTAACACCCTTATATAATCGCATGTGGACAAAACCATAAAAATAGAACACCTATCACTTTTGAATAAGATATTCCACTAAACACAAACACATGCAACACTTACAAAAAGCCCATCATGAAAGCCTATGATAATAATGAGAATTTATAGCCATACGTTGAAGCCCAGATAGCTAAAGTAACTTGATAAACCTCTTATTTTTTTCGTTGGTGATCTAGATTTTCTTTAAAGAAAGGCTGTGCCGCTCTACCAAATCTGTATGTCACATCATTATTTTGACAACAAGATGTTTGATTTCTTACCTTGATAGGAATGGCAGAATTCTTCTCTTTTTGTTCCAAAGTTTTGGATGATGAAGGCACAAATTGCACAAATTTCTTAGGAAAACTTGTATATGAACCAGATTTTGAGCACTCCTCTTTTTCATATCCTAAACCATATGTTTTCTTGTTTGATCTTTGTACATCCAGAATATCCTACAATTTGTTAGATCCTGACTTAAATTTGTCAATATCTAAACATACATTTTTGAGCATGAGTTCTCTTTTGTTTTCTGCCTCAATGAAATAGGTTACATCGGAGGTTACTTCAACTGGGCAGAGTGCTTCAAGATCTTGAATTTCTTCTTGTAATTCCTTGATTTTTGCTCTTACTTCATTCAGATCTTGAGTAAGCATTCCATTTTCTTTGACAAGCTTTATTCTCTCTTTCTTACTCTTGACACATTCATCGAAAAGATTGTTATAAGCTACTTGTAACTCACACATGTCTATTTCAGAATCACTGTTATCCGTGTTAAATCCACTTGTCTTTTGAGATATCAAGGCTGGAAAAGCAACTGAACTCTTTGGCCTTTCATTTTCTTGTTCAGAATTTGACTCTTCCTCTGTGTCATCATTTGTGGAACTAGTGTACGCCATTTGTTGCCTTTTCTTATTTGCACATTCCTGCGCAAAATGACCAAACCCTTAACATTCATAGCACTTTATTTTCTTAAGATCCTTACCTGATTTTTCTTCTTTCTTTGAATTAGTTGATGATGATTCATCCTTTTTGAACTCTTGAGACTTTCTATTCTTCAATAATTTCTTGAAATTTTTTGTTAGTAATGTGAATTCATAAAGTAAATCATCATAATCATTAACGGACTTAAGAGCAATACCTTTTGACTTGCGTTGAGATAAAAAAATTATCTCATAAGTTTGCAAAGATCCTATCAGTTCTTCAACTTTGATAGAATCAAGATCTTTGCTCTCTTCAATAGCTGCAACTTTCATCATGATTCTTTCTAGAAGAGATCTTAAGAATTTTCTAACTATTTTACTTTGAGAGATGGGTTCTCCAAGAGTGAATGATGAATTAGAAAGATCACTTAGTTTAGCATAAAATTCATCAAAACTCTCATTTTCTTCCATTCTAAGATTCTCAAATAAAGTAGTTATACATTGCAACTTGGCATTTTTAATAGTAGTTGTTCCTTCATGTGTGATCTCCAACAAATCCCAAGCTTCCTTAGCAATTTTGTAATAAGAGATTCTACGAAACTCATCAATTGTCAATGCCAAGAATAAAACATTGATTGCATTACTATTCCAACCTGCATTGCCATAATCAGTTTTTAACCAAGTATTAACAGGCTTAGGAATCTTCTTACCTTCAAAATCAATACTTGTTGGTGACACATACCTATGAACAACAGATAGCCAAACTCGTTCATCAATAGACTTTAGATAAACTCTCATGCGAACTTTCCTGTATGAGTAGTTTGAACCATCAAAATGCGGTATTTGATTCGTACGAGTTTCCATGTTGACACCTACTATGATACCACTTGATAATTGGTGTACCTCACCAAGAACGTTAGCCAATAACTATAGAAACCAAAAATGCAAAAAATAAATAACAATAGCACCAAGTATTTTATGAGGAAAATCCAACTTGTGAAAAATCTTGAGTCTATAAATGACTAACCTTAAGGAACAATCCACTAATAATGAATCAGGAGTTACAACCCTATCTTTGAACTAAAGACATTGCTCATCCCTCTCATTCAATATTTTGCTTCAACCTCACTCAACCCAACAAGGTAGAGTCCACTCTTGAAACCCCTAAGAGTCTTCACAAACAAGTAACCCAAGAAGAACAACTCTCAATACAAAAATTCTCACTACAAATCGCTCTTTAAACTCTCAAATTCAAACTCTCACATACAAAATAATAATGAGATGATTTTTTAACTAGAAGTTACAAAAATGAAGCTTCAACTCTCACTCACTAGTAACTTCGGTGATCTACAAAATAGCTTGGATGAAGTATTTATACCACATGTGTCTTGGAGATCAAGACATCTTTTCTCACAAGAAACTTAACACCTTATCACTTGAAAAGATACAACACATATCCATACCTATTTGAAAACATATGCACAATAAGTGATAATAACCTCTCCAAGTGTCATGAAACAAATCTATTTGAACCACTAGATTTGTTATCTTAATACACGGCATCCACAACACTTTAATTCCAAATAGAACACTAACACCCTTATATAACTGCATGTGGACAAAACCATAAAAATAGAACACCTATCACTTTTGAATATGATATTCCACTAAACACAAACACATGCAACACTTACAAAAAGTCCATCATGAAAGCCCATGATATTAATGAGAATTTATAGTCATACGTTGAAGCCCAGACAGCTGAAGTAACTTGTTACACCTACTGCAGTAAGTTACATCACTGCATATCATCACTCAATTGTCACACATTCATTAGGCACAAACCAACGGACTGAAACCTTTACCTTAACTAATAATCAAATTCTCTCCCCTGCAACTTCTACAACATCCACACAACTTGCATTTAGAGAAACATCTTTTTTAGAAAGAAAGAGAGGTACATAACTTTTGACAACGTACCCACAAAAATTGGCAATATCTCTAGCATTTTCTCCTACTACTCTAAGTATATCATTTGGAATGTCAACTTCAAGTTTTCCATTTTTGATCTTCATATCCACTTTCAAGCATTTCTACTTTCCTCTTACTGATCTTTTCTTAGATTCATTGCAAGAGGCTATAAAAATTATATATAATTTTAGTATTTGTTCATTATGTAAACAAATGTTACATAATATTATGCATCTCAAGATACATACATACACTGCTAGGATTGTCTTAAATTGGTGTCTATATTGCTAGACAGGGTTCAATTTCTTGTTGCACTTGAATGTTCATATTTATCCTTTGTTATTGCTAAGATTCAATCTATTGTTAAGGTAATGACATTGGTTGTTGTGCATTACGTGCTAGTATTGGTGAGGTAACATCATCCAAAAGCATATGATGTCTAGAGGCTTGTCGTTGTACTCCACCATATGAAACCTGACCCAAAACCTTTAAGTTTTGATTAAATTTTAAGGTAAATATTGGTTGGAAACACGTGGTGTTCAGACACTTTCTGAGGGTGTTCGGACACTTTTTTTCACAATGAGAGACAGCAAGTGAATACTTGCTAAAAAAATGGTAAGTGTTCGGACACCCCTAGGAGGTGTCTGGACACTTTGTGAAGAAAAGGGACAGTAGTGTTTGAGATGTAGAAAATGAACTGAAAATGCTTAAGGTGTCTGAACACCCTATGGTGGTGTTTGGACAATTTGTGTTGAAATGAAGGCATATTAGTTGCTAGAGAATAGGGTGTTTAGAGACCATCGTGATTTCTAGAAATAAAAGACTCGAGACATGCCATTTTCTTAGAAATTTCATATTGTGTAGGCAAGAGAGAAAACTTGAGTGAGGGAGGGATTTGTAGAGAGTTTGGCTTGAACTTTGGTGGATTTTTGGAGCATAGCAAATTTCAAGAAGGACTCAAAGAAGATTGGAGGATTTGAGAAAAGATTTCTAAATTTTTGGAAAAATTAGGTTTTGGTTAGATTTGTCCAAATTTTTGATTGGTTGGTTTAGATGCTTTAGGAAGTTAATTTTGGACTTGATTGTGGTTACATATTTAGGTTTGGTTGTTGTTTTCAAGTGAAATTTTGATTTGAGGTAGATTCAAGGTTTGAAGGAATTTTTGTATAGAGAAAATGTAAATTCTTGAAATTTCTTAATTTAATTGTTGTTGATATCGGTAATGTGACATTTAAAATGTATTGATATGATGTGGGTTTCGATAATTGTCACATGTTAGGTTTGGGCCGAACCCTAGAATTTGGAAGTTTCAACTTTTGTGTTTTTCTTGGATACGAGATAGAGATTCTTATTGATTTCTCATTTCTTCGAGTTTCATATCATTTTAAAAGTAGTTTGTATTTCTCATAGGTCATTCCCTTTGAGTTCTTGCCTAAATTGATTCTTAGGAAGAACAAACCCATTTCTTGATTTATATATATATATACATACATATTTATTTATTTATTCATTCTTGCATGAACATATTGGACATGCATTATAGATGCATTGTGAAATGTTGGATACAAAGGGGCTGAACAAGATTTTCATACGATGGAAAATATCTTATAACCATATTCGGGATTCCATATGTATCGGTGAACCCTACAGAGGTCCAGGGCAAGGTTAAAGGTATTCGAAGATTTTTTGGATACCTGTTGACTGGTGCTAGGACACTGTGTGATGTGACCATTGGATTCTATTTTGTTGTGATCATTTAGACATCATATTGTTGCATATGTGCTTATTTCACTTCTAGCTTTTATATTGTTGATTACTCTTCCAATTTCCCTATTGAGCTTTCTGCTCACCCTATTTCTTTTTCTATGTTCTTTAAGTGAGACTAGTATTGATAGCCAGGATGTGGATCTGTAGAAGACAGCATGACATGGATGGCCACCATTCAGCTATTGGCTTGCTTAAGTTTTGGGGTTGATTGTATAAATGATTTATGTCAGTACATGTATTACTAGACTAGTATGGTATTGAATGCTTATGTATCTATACGATATGACTGATTAATGGTTGAGAGCATGTGCCATGTGATCGGGACTCCTATACCGGGTTATAGGACTATGGTCCGGATATTTCCTTTTGGAAAATGATTATTTTTTTATTGATGATGGTTATGCCAATTGTATATTTGCATGTGATTAGGATGTTTGAGACCTTGTTTAATGTGTGTTTGTGGTATATGGCCAGAGGTCGTGCTAGGCTATGAAATTGTAACTTAATTAGTTGCTTGATGTGTTTGTTGACTCTAGGTTGGCACTCTCCAATATATAGAGAGGGGTTGCTAGATTTTTGATAGAATTTGAGATAAGGATGACGCGTGAGAACGTCTATTGTGACTAGCGTAGATGTTATCGGTAGTGCACTCAACTCAGGGTGTGATTTTCGGATCATGTCGTTACACACCACGTCCAACTTTGTCTCTTGTAATCATTTCCTGTTCAAGATTTAAAAGTTAATGAAAAATATGTGGTGATAATGAGCTAATGAAATCAAACAACATTGTCTGAAACAAAATCAAAGGTTGTTACTTTATACTCAGTAAAGGGTTATATTCATATCTTAAAAAATACTAGGGCAGCCCTATATATATATATATATGTATATAAATGTATATGATCTTCTTCCCCCTTTTCGAAATGAAAGTGCCAGAGTGTATTCTCAAACAAGTCTCATCCCTCGGGTACAAGGGAACTAGGCTATGATTCAATGATTCTTGGCTTGTGGCCTCTAGAGTTTTGGCTTTCTGCTTTCTAGTCTAGCAAGTTGTCTAGATGTTGGGTTCTTTAAGTCCAAGACTAGTAGCCATACCGACAAGAGATTCAAACTCTACACTTATGCCTTCTCCTAAAATCCCTACTCAACCACCTGGAGCGGAAACAAAAGAGAAGAGTGGGCACTCTTTGGAATAAAAATCCTTTGTCGGCCAAAGAAAGATTACAATATATATAGTCGTACCTTTTATTCATCAAATGTACACAACACCATGCTATATATCAAATCAAAGAAACTATAGATGGTCCAAATCCCTGATCCAGAGCAATCTCCCTAAAGTCACAATCCTAATTCACACCTTTGAAGGAAGTGCAAAAGAGAATACTAAAGCATCATGAGAGAAAAATTCAAACTTGAGGGGACCACACAAGTAGAAACTATAAAGTTTTATTATGTCCATCAAACATTAACATCTTAACCAGAATGTTTGATACAAATGAGTATTTTAAGAACGTGCAAAAAAAAGTACACTGATACACTATTTCATTGAAGCACAAGATACACAGGTTTAAAACAAAAGCTGAACAAGTAAACTACTATGTATAATTCAAATACAATTATTTTGTCATAAGAACAAAAGTAGCTTAATTCATGAAATCTTCAAGAGGCTCTTTTATGATGATTGCTTGGTAAATGGTGGAAAACCCTTGAAGAACTGTCAGATTTTAAGATTTACTTACTCAAAATCTATGATGACCAACCCTAAGATTAGTATTAGAACTTTTATGAGTCAAAAATTGAGTTTTTAGGAGTTTCAGAAGTGTTGTGCGCCTATGCATGTAGCACGGGCGTCGAGACGAGAACCTAAAAATCACTCTATTAAAAAATTATGTTAATTTTTTTCCAACTAAACTATAGCAGTTTACTTGCTCTTTCTTGCTAGGGTCTTGCTCATATGTGAACTTGTAAGCAATAGGAGCAAGAGAAATGAATAATAGGCCATTTTGATGCAATATTTAGTTTCTTATGCTATACAATTAAGTAATCACCTACCAAATTGATATGGACAATTCCCCTTCATTATTAGATTTCAAATAAACCACTAAAATCCCCGTTCCCACTTCAAAACCTACTACGCATGTCATATCTCTCCTCCATTGCAAAACCAGTTGAGCTTGGAGAGTAACCCTCGTCGTCAACCTTTCCTCTCCAATTACTCACATATCTTCTCTCTTGTGGGAAACCCTTAAGCTCTAATATGATAATCACAAACTCATCATAAATTCCTTTTTCCCAATGCCAGTGATCTTCCATCATATGAAACCTCAACTTAAATAAAACAAGATGACCTGAGTTCCTAAATATTATGTATAAATGCAATGGCCTTTGAAGAAAATCTCCAACAAAACCCAAACAAAATAAGGTATCTCAATCAAAAAGCATAGAAAATCAAATCAAGAACCAAAGAATTGCCACAAAACTAACAAAGCCCTAAAGCTACTTTAGTAGTTCTCCATCAAGAAAATCAAAGTCATAACTGGTGTTCGTAGCGAAAAGCCTAGATCCATAGAGGAGCTTTGTGCTTGGAGGAAAAAGAGGAACATAATGAGATATGGGCTTCCACGGTAATGAGGAAAAATGAGAATGGGGTGAATCTAGTGATATGAGAAAAAAATGAGAATCGACGATTTGACAGAATGGAGATCGGATGAGAAGCATGAATGAATGAAAAAGGAACAGCGACAAAGGCAGAACATAACAAACGATACTATTTTATTGGAATTTTAATTTTAGTGATAACACGCCATTGTCACTATAAGATTAATGACTTTTAGTAATGACTAAAATGTTGTCACTAAATGGTTTAAGTTACAATTTTATATCTTGGCCACAAAAATTTAATTTCAATTCGCACCACTATTTTCATGGTTGTGCGAGTTTAATATTTTAATTTATAGTGACGAGTTTAGGTGACAATTTTATGTTATTGTCAGTTAATATTGTATATTTTGTGACAATATATACTTGTCGCCATAAACAATAAACTTTTACTGACAAACTATTTTACTGTCACTAAATATTTACTTTTAGTGATAGGTTTTATATGATGTCACTGAACCTCGTCACTGAAACTCTATTTTCTTGTTGATATGGCCAAAGTGGTCCATTCAATAAGATTGTGACACGTGTATAAAGTCCACCTCGGATGGTCGGCTTCACGCCTTGCTGGACCGACCAACATGGAGTATTATTGTTCGGTCGGTCGGCCAACTTCTCTTCTACAAGTCCCGCGTAGGCCGTTGGTAGGCTCGGTCGGTCATCCCCTACTGGTCGGTCTGATCAATTTGGTTGAGACGTTGTCACTTGGGCACATAGGTCGGTCGGTCATCACTAGTCAATGGGATGGTCGGTCGGCTATTGCCGGATCCAAAATAGATCCATTCCTTCTTTAAGGAGTCTTAATCCTACAAGGAGTAGAGACCCAAAAGGACTACAACTCCGACAAATGCGCTCAGATAAGAAAGAGAGGAGTTTCATTCCTAAGAGAATAAGAACTCTGTAAATCTCTATAAAAGGAGGCTCACACATCAGGTAAATTTTTTACGTCACAACTAGCATTACTGTTGCTTAAGTTGAGAGAGCTCTCAGAGACCGAGCCCTCCCAACTGAGAATTACCTAACTGACTTGAGCGTCGGAGCGGGCCCCCCCGAACTAACTCGGGGTCCCTCTTAGCTTACGTTTGCTGACTGTGCAGGACATCCAGCTCAGCAATTTGGAGTCTGACCTGACTGATTGGTGTCCAGCTAGGACGGACAGTTTTTGGCATCAACAGTTTGGCGCCGTCTGTGGGAAGAGATAGAATATCTTCCCAAAAGTAACTCACAATGGTCAGACTGAGGAGAAATACAGGAGTCGATCCTGAGTCATCTACCGCTGGAGGTCTTGGTGTAAGGACCGACCTTCCACCTTTGGAAGAAGACCCTCCTATCCAGGAAGTTAATCACCAGCAAGAAGAACAGGTAGACCGGGCGAATGCAAGTCAGCCCAACCCACCAATTTCTGCGGAGAGGTTCGACCAGCTCTGCAGGCAAGTAGAGATGCTGACTGAAGCAGTTTTAGCCAACCAAATCCCAAAGGAGAATCCGCCGGTCACAAAAAATCAGGAGGATAGGCACTCTAATTCGGGCAACTCCAGGATGACCCGAAAACGGGATAACAACATCAGGAATTCAGTGGCGAGTACCAGGAGAGATACTCGCGCAACTAATCTTCCAGACGTTGAAAAACACCTAGAAGAGGTAGATCGGAAGATTGCTGCCTTGCAAGGTTTTGGGGGACTGGACGACATGTGGGATAGCTCACTCAATCCATTGTCATGGGACATTCTAGATACTGCAACACCACGGGATTTTAAGCATCCCGATCTAAGGGAGTACGATGGAACCCAGGATCCTAGGGATCATGTTATGGGGTTCAAGGCCAAGATGGAATTCCGAGGTGCAACTGATGCCATAATGTGTAAGGCATTCCCCGCCACCCTGGTTGGAGTGGCTAGGACCTGGTTTCTGGGTCTTCCACAACACAGCATTCATAGCTTTCAAGAGCTAACAAGGAAGTTTGCTCTCCACTTTGCAAGCTCGAGGAAGCCGAAGACCACTAATAATGACCTCATGGTAATTGAGCATGAGGAAGGGGAATCACTGCGGGCTTTTATGACTCGTTTCAACCGGATGTGTATGGGAATTCCTGATGTCCAGATAGCAGTTGCCAATGCTGCTTTGATCAGGACTGTACGACATGAACAGTTTGTGAACTCATTATGCACAGAGCAGCCCCAGACTATGGAGGAACTGTTGGCCAGGGCCGAGAAGTACATAAAGGCAACAGATGCTCTAAAAACATCTCGTTTCTCAGTCCGAACTGCCTCATCATCTGGCAGAACCTCAGGAGGGAAGAATCAGACATATGACCGAACCGATGGTGACAAGTCCACGGGTAAAGGGAAGACGGATGATAGATCATCCAAGAAGACTGAACCAGCTAAGAGGTATAATAACTACACACCTCTAAACACCTCCCTGAAAAACGTGCTTTTTGAGATCAGAGATCAGAATTTGGTTAAATGGCCAAAGAAGATGAGGTCACCTCCAGAGAAAAGGTCATCCGACCGGTATTGCAGGTTCCACAAAGATCATGGTCATGACACTAATGATTGTAGGCACCTGAGGGATGAAATAGAAAGCCTCATCAGGAGGGGACATCTGAACCAGTATACAGCTGGTAGAGGAGATAAGAGGTCAAGGGATGAAGGAAGGAGAGATGACAGACGAGGGGAGGAGAGAAAGAGATCAAGGGGTAGATCGAGATCCCCCCGAAGAGGAGACAGATCTCCTAGGCATGAAGATGGGACAGCTGGAACCATTGGAGTCATTATTGGTGGGCTGGCGGCCGGGGGGCATAGTTCATCAGCAGGAAGAACCTACGCCCGGTTGAATGAGCAAATGCCCCCACCAAAGAGGAACCGAAGGGAGGAAGAAAGTATCACCTTCTCAGAGAAGGATGAGGGAGAGATTCATTATCCGCATGATGATCCTCTAGTGGTAGAAGCAATCATAGCAAATTTTACGGTAAAAAAGTTGTTGGTAGATAATGGAAGTGCAGCCGACATCTTATTTTACCATGCTTTTAAACAGATGAAGATTTCTGAAGACCGGTTGAAGTCGACCGATGTGCCTCTTTATGGTTTTACAGGAGAACCTATCATCCCGAAGGGAATCATATCCCTACCCGTCACACTGGGTACACACCCACGCACTGCGATGAACATTGTAGACCTATTGGTTGTAGATGTCAAAGCGACCTACAATGGAATCATTGGCAGACCCCTCCAACATATGATTAGAGCGGTGGTGTCAACATACCACCTCAAAATGAAATTCCCAACTGCCAGAGGAATTGGTGAAGTTAGAGGGGATCAGAAGATAGCTCGTGGAATTTATTATACTGAACTGAAGGACAAGAAGAAGTCTTCAATATCAGTGGGGAGTTTGGATGTTCGGGAGGAAGACAGCACTTTCCATCCAACCCCGGCAGAAGAGCTGGTCCCACTCATGGTGGGAGAAGGATCCAAAAAACTGTTCCTTGGCTCTCAACTGGATGATAAGTTGAAGACCAGTTTGTCAGATTTTCTTCTACACAGCTTGAAAACTTTCGCATGGAGTGCGGATGAAATTCCTGGAATTAGTACTGATGTCGTAACCCACCATCTATGCATTAAGACTGGGATGAAGCCAGTTAAACAAAAAAGAAGGAACTTTGCAGTTGATAGGCAGAATGCTATCAAAGAAGAGGTGAAGAAGCTCCTTGATGCAGATTTTATACGGGAAGTATTATATCCGAGCTGGCTAGCTAATGTCGTGATGGTAAGAAAGGCCAACGGCAAATGGAGAATGTGTGTGGATTTTACGGATCTGAACAAGGCATGTCCCAAGGACAGTTATCCACTTCCCAAGATTGACCAATTGGTCGACGCTACCTCAGGACATGAGGTGCTAAGTTTTTTGGATGCTTACTCTGGATATCATCAAATAAAGATGAATCCTGATGATGAGGAGAGCACTTCATTCATAACCCCCGAAGGAACCTACTGCTATAAGGTGATGCCCTTCGGGCTGAAAAATGCTGGAGCCACTTACCAGCGCTCAGTCAATCACATATTCGCTGATCTGATTGGAAAGAATATTGAAGCTTATGTGGATGACATGGTGGTGAAGAGTAGGCGGGCGGAAGACCATCCAGCAGACCTGTGCAAGGTCTTCTCAATGCTAGACAAGTATCAGATGAAGCTGAACCCGGATAAGTGTGCTTTCGGTGTCAGCTCGGGAAAATTTCTTGGTTTTCTAGTAACCAGGAGAGGTATTGAAGTCAACCCTGAGAAGGTTGAGGCGATTTTAAAAATGGAATCGCCACGGAATGCAAAGGAAGTTCAAAGACTGACAGGCCGAGCTGCCTCATTGGGACGTTTTCTTGCAAGATCAGGGGATAGATGCAAACCATTCTTTCAGTCCCTAAAGAAGGCAAGGGAGTTCAGCTGGACAGAAGAATGTCAAAAGTCCTTTGAGGATTTGAAGAAATATTTAAGCCAACCACCACTATTGACTTGCCCCAAGGAAAGAAAAGTTCTTTATCTTTATCTAGCAACATCTGAACATGCAGTCAGTGCGGTATTGATAAGAGAAGTAGAGAAGGAGCAGAGACCAGTGTATTACACTAGTAAGGTCATGCTGGATGCGGAAACCAGATATAGTAAGGCTGAGAAAATGGCTCTATCTCTAGTAACAGCAGCTCGGAAATTGAGGCATTACTTCCAAGCCCATCCCATAGTAGTATTAACTGACCAACCATTGAAGAATGTTTTGCAAAAGCCTGATACGTCGGGTAGATTGGTCAAGTGGGCGATTGAGCTGAGCGAATTTGACATCCAATTCCAGCCCAGACAAGCCATCAAAGCTCAAGCACTGGCTGACTTCATTGTTGAGTGTCATAGATCGACCGAGGATCAAGAGGCCATCCAAGAGAAGTGGCAGCATTTTGTTGATGGTTCTTCCAATCAAGATGGAAGCGGGGCTGGCATATTGCTCCTTGGCCCGGGGGGCATAATAGTAGAGCATGCTCTACATTTTCAGTTCCAAGCATCTAATAATGAAGCAGAGTATGAAGCCGTGCTAGCTGGCCTAAGATTGGCTATAGAATTGGAAGTGAAAAATCTTACAATCAGTAGTGACTCTCAACTTGTGGTTGGGCAGATCAAGGGAGAATACGAAGCAAAAGGGCCCAGTATGATCAAATACTTGGCAAAGGTGAAAGAGCTGTTGGCGCAGATACCAACAGTAGAATTGAAGAATATCCCAAGGGCTGAAAATGCAAAAGCAGATGTGCTAGCTAGATTAGCATCCGCCAGCTCAACCAAGGTACCTACCTCGGTCAGGATTGAAATTCTCCCTCAGCAGAGTATACGCGATGAAATTCGTGTTGAGGAGATTGAAGTGGAACCTAGTTGGATGGACCCAATAAGGTCCTTCTTGACGGAAGGAAGGCTTCCTGAGGATAAGAATGAGGCAAAGAGTTTGCGAAGGAGAGCAGCACGGTATACTATCATCCAGGGGGCATTGTACAGGAGATCCGTCACTCTCCCATACCTGAAATGCTTAGCCCCCCGAGAAGCAGACTATGCTCTGAGAGAAGTGCACGAAGGGATATGTGGCAGTCACATTGGCGCAAAGGTGCTTAGCCACAAGGTACTTCGGTGTGGTTATTATTGGCCAACCATGATGAAAGATGCCAAGCTTTTAGTACAGAGGTGTGATAAATGTCAACGGCATTCTAATGTGCCTCATATGCCACCGGCAGAGATCATTCCCATACAAAATCCGTGTCCTTTTGCTCAATGGGGCATGGATTTACTGGGTCCATTTGTCCAGACAGTAGGACAGAGAAGGAATCTGATTGTGGCAGTAGACTATTTCACCAAGTGGATAGAGGTGGAGCCACTTGCCATGATCTCTGAGAATAAGGTCATGGATTTCATTTGGAGAACATTGGTCTGCAGGTATGGACTGCCAAGAGCCCTGGTTGTGGATAATGGGAGACAGTTCGTAAGTCGCAAAATGCACAAGTTTTGTGAAGACCTTGGGATAGACCTACGAATTACTTCGGTAGCCCATCCACAGGCGAACGGTCAGGCAGAAGTAACCAACCGAACTATCCTTCAGGGACTAAAGGCCAGGTTGGATGATGCAAAGGGAAAATGGATAGAGGAGCTGCCTTCAGTACTATGGTCCTACCGGACTACGCCTCGCACCTCAACAGGTGAAAGTCCATTCATGTTGTCATTCGGTACAGAAGCTGTTATCCCGGTAGAGATTGGAGTCCCATCCTTGAGGATTTCCAGTTTCAATGAGCAGGAAAATGATGAACAGCTCTTCAACAACCTTGACTTGTTGGAGGAGACCAGAGAAGCAGCCAGGATCAGAACTGCAGTCTACAAACAGAGAACCGCGCGGTACTACAACAAGAGAGTACGTGTGAGGAAATTCTCTGTAGGGGATTTGGTCCTAAGAAGGGTAGAGGCAACAGGGAAACACCCTGGAAAGCTGGGCGAAACCTGGGAAGGGCCCTACCGTGTTATTGAAGTTCTCAAAGAAGGGACTTACAGGATTGAAGACCCAGGTAAGCCTGGGAAGATGAGGCCATGGAATGCTGATAACCTCAGACGGTACTACGTCTAGTTCTTTTTTGCTTATTCAGCCTTTATTTTTTCAAATAAAAATAGGTTAGCTGGTAAGATCTATCATAGTTTTGTAAAAAGGTAAGCCTTAGAGCTACCATTTCGTTCGATTGTTTTGATGAATAAAGACGCCAGCTTTACCTCAAAAAGATATGGTCAGTCAGCAAAAAGCCAACAACCAGTAAAGTGCCACAAAAAGTCCTAACTTAGAGGAATAAATTCCCAAGTTAGAAAGGACGAATCGAGGTGACTCTAGAGCAATTTAAAACCCGGTTGGTCAGACCAAAAGGATTAAAAAATCCTAAGTCTTTAAAGACGACCGACCGAGGTAGTATAATTTTGAAGACACTGGGTTGGACAGACCAAAAGGATTAAAAATCCTAAGTCTTTAAAGTCGACCGACCGAGGTAGTATAATTGTAAAGACACGAGGTTGGTCAGACCAAAAGGATAAAAAATCCTAAGTCTAAAGGGACAACCGAGGTGGTATAATCATGGAGACTCTAAGTCGGTCAGACCAAAAGGATTAAAAATCCTAAGTCCTTACAGACGACCGACCAAAGAGGTATGATCGTTGGAACACTTCGGTTCGTCAGTCCAGAAGGATTCAAAATCCTAAGTCATAAAAGAAGACCGAGGTAGTTCAAAAATATGGCACGGTACGAGCATACAACACTTGATAGAAAAAAGTACTTTTTATTGAAAGATTAAAAAGTTACATAAAAACAAAAAAGAAGAGCAAATACAATGCCTAATTTTCTATGTCAACATGAGACTCCTCGGCCACAACTTCAGCAATCACTTCGACCGGATCAGCACGTGGACTGGTTGGAGGGTCAGGCAGCTGGGGAGAAGGATTCTCTTGCTGTTGATCTTCAGCTGGCAAGGTCGGATCAGGCAAAGTCAAGTCGGTCACAGGCTCAACTTCGCCATCTTCTTGTTCATCCTCGTCCTCGTCATCGGACGGATCGGCCGCCTTCTTCCTTGCCTCTTCCGCCCTTTTATACTCTTCATAGATATCCTCCTTCGGCTCGACCAAGTCGTCCTTACCCACTAAAGGGGGGCAGAACTGGTCCAGAAGTGAAGGATCAAGACCCGCATCAATGAGGGCCCTTCGGGCCGTTTTGAAAGCACCACGGACACCAAAGTAACCCTCCTGACGGAGCATCAACCCAAGCTCTTCGGATTGCTTGAATTGGTCGACCCCCAACTGCCGTCCGTCCCGGAGAGCTTTGGCAACAGCTAGCTCGGTGCGAGAGTCCGCAGCAGCCTTTGAAGACTCCAGCTCAGACTGTAGGTCTTCAAGTTCGGCTCTGAGACGCCGCTCCTCGGCTCTGGCTGCCTTCTTTGCTTCCGCCAGCTCGGCCTTCACACGCTCGAGGTCGTTAATTGCCTTAGCCTTCTGCTCAGCCGCAGATTCGGCTCGCTCCAGCGCAGCAGTCTCATTGGCCGTCAGGTCGGCTATGCCGCTTGGAAGAGTGGCGAGGCAGGAGAGAAGCTGCAAATTATTTTGATTAAGTGTGAAAAGCTGACCGACCAACCAAAAAAAAAAAAAAAAAAAATTTGATGAAATAAGAGGTTCAGAATTATTTTACCCTCATAGCCGAGACGTTCATCTCGGACACCTTGTCCGAAAGAGAGAGGACCCGGAACCTCTCAAAATCAGCAGGAGTCGGGATCTTTGACACCATCTGACCGGCCACGTAAGGATTGTTGGCCGAATCACTTACCAAGACGGTCCAGTTCGGCTGATGGACCACCATGTCGTCCGAACTGATCCGCCCCCTTGGAGGAACCCTTACGTTGGTCGGATGGATTGGAAGACCGGTCGGCAGAGGAGGAGTGGGAGAAATGTTCTGACCAGTCCGAACCCGAACCGTTGTGTGGGTTTCGGTCGGCGCACGGAGGGCTCGGTCGGCAGCAGCAGTCTCTCCAGAGTTGTCACGCCTTGGGCGTTTATCCCTAGCCGGACCCTTGTTCTTGCCTCCTCGCTTCTTGGACGGGCCGGCTCCAGATCCCGAACCAGTACTGAACATGGCCAAGTATTCGTTCATGCTCGCCATATCTGAAAAAGAAAGGTTAAGTGTTAAAGACCGAACGACGCGAAGGACCGAATAAATAAGAAATACATAAATAAAATTCCGACCCACCAATCTTAAGGACATCCGAGGTAAATGCCCTTGAGTGATCCTCTGAGTCGAACACCAGAGGGACGGAAGGATTAGGTGGGAGAAATGAGGTCAGGGTATCTAACCAGCCCTTCTCATCATTGCTCAGCTCAGGAAGAGAGTTAAAGTAGTTCATCCGAGGTACACCATAGGAGTTTCTAAAAGGCAAACTACTATGTTCAGGAAGTGGGACGGTCACTATAAAGTATCCCTGCTTCCACCTCTTAATGGACGAACCGTACTTAGGGGCGACGAAAGGCTCTCTAAACTGAAAGTAGTAAAGGCCTTTTGACTTAGGATGGTGGTTCAGCTTAAGAATATGCTGGATGACATGGGAAGAGAAAGGAATTTCATACTTAGAGCAAAGAGTTAGGATGGTAAAGAGGAAGAACCAAGAATTAGGAGTTAGGCAGGGCGGACAGATGTTGGATCTCCTTAAAAAGCTGGTCACAGCTGGAGGATAGGGGACCCTAGCGCCGAGCTTCATAGAATGATAAGAAATTGCAAATTCATTATCTGCGGGACGGAATGGATTTTCTTCAGGACGGATTAGCCTCATGGGCCAAGGAATACCAGTCTCCTCCCTAATTATTCTTAGAGAGGACTCGTCTAGGCAAGAACTACTAATTCCGGTCGGTTCGACATCTTTGGCTGAAGGGTTCTCTCCTCTCCTATCATTGGGGACTGGAAGACCGAAAGGAGCAACTTCTGGTCTAGGATCAAAAGTGATCCGAACCGAGCTGCCTAAGCTGGGGGATGGAGCTTCTACATTGACCCTAGAGTTTAAATCACTAAGGGTTCGAGCGTCAGACGAGTCCGAACTAGTAGACGAAGAAGAACTAAAATCGGAAGACATACTTACAAAGAAGAGCTGGAACTAACTTGAGAATGTGCTATAGCTCGGCTAGAAGGAAGAGAGCAAAAGGATTGTCGGATAGCTCGGTCTGTCTATCAAGCTCGGCTTGCAGCAGTTCGGCTCGGACTTTTCAAAGCTCTTCAGTAAGGAAAGTTGAAAATGACTTGTCTGGTACTTATAGTGAATGCCATGAACGAATTAACGGCACGGATCACGGCGACTCTTGGGCTATCCACCATCTGGACCGTTGATCCGAATCGCCGCCTCAGCATTAATGGCATAGCTGGCCATCATTACTCCTTCATTGGGAATCGTAAAAACGATTCAAAAAAGGAGTAGGGGGCATCTGATATGGCCAAAGTGGTCCATCCAATAAGATTGTGACACGTGTATAAAGTCCACCTCGGATGGTCGGCTTCACGCCTTGCTGGACCGACCAACATGGAGTATTATTGTTCGGTCGGTCGGCCAACTTCTCTTCTACAAGTCCCGCGTAGGCCGTTGGTAGGCTCGGTCGGTCATCCCCTACTGGTCGGTCTGATCAATTTGGTTGAGACGTTGTCACTTGGGCACATAGGTCGGTCGGTCATCACTAGTCAATGGGATGGTCGGTCGGCCATTGCCGGATCCAAAATAGATCCATTCCTTCTTTAAGGAGTCTTAATCCTACAAGGAGTAGAGACCCAAAAGGACTACAACTCCGACAAATGCGCTCAGATAAGAAAGAGAGGAGTTTCATTCCTAAGAGAATAAGAACTCTGTAAATCTCTATAAAAGGAGGCTCACACATCAGGTAAATTTTTTACGTCACAACTAGCATTACTGTTGCTTAAGTTGAGAGAGCTCTCAGAGACCGAGCCCTCCCAACTGAGAATTACCTAACTGACTTGAGCGTCGGAGCGGGCCCCCCCGAACTAACTCGGGGTCCCTCTTAGCTTACGTTTGCTGACTGTGCAGGACATCCAGCTCAGCAATTTGGAGTCTGACCTGACTGATTGGTGTCCAGCTAGGACGGACAGTTTTTGGCATCATCACTTGTCGATCGTGCCCCGGCACAATTCACATAACCAAACAAAAACACCAACAAAGAAAGGAGATATGTAAACCACGAATATTTAGTTTTTATTTTATATGAATAATTTTAATGCTCGAGTGAACAAACACAAAACTATGTTTTCGTAGGAATTAATATGGGTCCAGAGATGATTAAATGGTAGGTCAGAAAGGGTGTTTAAGATAAAGGAATAAGTGGTTGAGTGAAGAAAGGTAAAATTAGGTGCAAGTTTAATTAGGGAATTAAAATAAAAGGGTCGGCACGGATCACGAGGCTGGCAAGAAAACCTAGTTTCTACGCAGCCTGTGGCAGCGACGAAAGTCCTAATCTCAGGTAAGGCGATGAATGGAGATTTGGTTGACACCAATGGGACGAGCAATGGGAGAAAAGCCTGACGGTGGCATTTTCGGATGGAACGTGGCATCAATCGCCGGTCAATAGCGCGAGAAAAGCATGGACTACCGCTCTATTCTCCCCCACGATTCGTCGTGTCTCAACCATCGATGACAAAGTTACTGCCGCCAACACACTCGCCGAACCATTTACTACCAATCCATGCCGGTCGTGGACTCCACCGCCAACTCAATGGTGGTAACCCGAGTTTACTACCAATGGGTCTACTTGACCCATGATGTGAGGAGTAAGAGGGGAACCGGGTCGAGTCTAACCTAGTTGGTGCTGGGCAAACCTATTGACCAGTTTGTATCGGGTTGATCATATTATATTTTAAAAAAATGTTTTTTATTTTGGGATTAATATTAATATAGTTGGGAATGGTTATGGATTTCAGGAATAAATTGCATAGTTGATTTTATTGAGACTTATGAAAGCGCAATACAATAAGTAATAATCAACTATATTATGAAACTTTATGATCTGTGAATTTTATGTGATAATATCTGTATCGATTGTGATGTCTATTTGATTTTATATGATAATGATTGTACTGATTGTGATGTCTATTTGATTGTATATGAATTTTTGATGATTTGGATATTCGTGAATTGTGAATTAACATGTGAACATTTATTGAGCTAATGTTTATGGTTTGCTTCGCATGAGGCATGACATTTCATGACATACATGACATGCATATTAATGTAAATGTTTTTAAAAACCAGGTATTACTACTACAGGGAGGGTGTATTGGAAAGAGAAAGGTTTATGAGGTACTGTTAAATGAAAAGAAAAAAAAATGAATAAAGGATATGTATGTTGACTGGAATGTTCTTTATGGTAGGGCATTAGATAGAAACTCCGACTGGTTGCTCTGTAGCAGTTTACTTAGGTTAAGGGGCCCAAGTACTGGAAAATTGATTTAAACGACTAATTGTTTCATAATGATGATGTTCACCTGCATTCATGCATGTATTACTCGTTGGGCCTTGGCTCACTATGTTCCATATTGCAGGAAACGATGTTGCTACAGAATATGTTGATTAGGCGGTTGATGGTGATGCCATGGATCCACAGTGAGGATGCTCATGTAACATAAGCAATAATTGATTATATAATTATTGTTATGCATGGTAATAAGAAGCTTCGAAGTTCTTTAGATAAGCGATTAGCCACAAAATTAGATCAAGAGACATTTATTGTAAGATTTATTTCGAGTGTGACTGTAGGGTTGTGAAAGTGGTAAGACTATGTGTTATTCAGTATAACTAATAATAGATTATTAGTTGCGATTGATTAATTATTTATTGTTGTAGCTCATTTAAGATAGTTTATATCTATGTATGAATTGTTAGAAGTTATCTTTATGTGTAATAACTGGGCTCAAGGTGAAGACAGGTGGGATATTAGGAGTAGCATTCTGGTCTATGGGCCCAGGAATTAGGGTTTCGTGGGTCGGGGCATTACAAGATACGAATCAAATAAACAAGAGGCATGAAATCTATCTGGCGAATGACTCGCCCAACAGATTTGAGGAGAAAATGAGTTGTTCTGCCCTAGCACGATGATGTTGCGCAGCATAGGAGGGGAGATCTAGAGAGGAAGCGGAGAAAATGGATGTTTGCCCTACCTCAATAATGTTCCGCAATAGAGGAGAGGAGTCCTTACACAATTTTATTTTATGGAATAGTTTTTTTCTGAAAAATGAAAATAAAAATGATAAAGCAAAACAATATTTCCATATTTTCAGAAAAGGAAAACATAAAATGATCAAACCAAACACCTCCTTAAATTCTTATAGATATTTTTTTATTTTCTCTTGTAAACCTTTATTAAAATTATTTATTTTTCATTATAGAGAATTTTTTTATTGTAAATTTTAATAGAGAATTCCAATGATATTTATTTAAATTAGGTTGACCCAATTTTGTCTTTTCCTTCCCAACTTATGCTACTTTCACAAGTTTATACATTTTTTTTATTAGCAAATATTAATATCTGATGACGTCTCAAACTAGTTGAGTACAAAAACGTATCAGTATAGGTCCGAACAAGGGCTTCCTCGGTTTCTTATCTTCCTCCTCGGCCAGATAGTCTCCTCGGTACCGTTTGTCCTGTAGAAACGAGCAAACGTAAGCTAGAGGCCCGCCAGAGAGTGTTCTCTGGCGTTGGCGCTCCGATGCTTAAGTCAGATACCTGCACAGTGAATCTCTCCGAATAACACAGCTCGGTGTTCTAGGAAAATGTGTAAATAGTGTTTTTTAGCGAAAGGAGTGATCCCTTTTACCTATGGGGTAACCCCTTTATATAGTGAAGGTGGTTTCCATTAATAGAATGCAGGTGGTGGTGAATAATACCTTGTCAAATGAAGGAATTACTGTTTTACTGGGAGCTTGTTACTGTCCTGAGGGTACGGAACCGAGAAGAGCGTCTCTATTGCTCGGTACCGAGGATCTCACAGCGAGAAAGGTTGTGTCTTCTGTTGACAGCTGTTGCCACGTGTCTTGTTCTTATTGCAGAGGATAAATATCCTCAT
This sequence comes from Euonymus europaeus, assembly GCA_963580455.1. Lineage (NCBI taxonomy): Eukaryota > Viridiplantae > Streptophyta > Magnoliopsida > Celastrales > Celastraceae > Euonymus > Euonymus europaeus. Next base: position 14,195,020 of record OY756965.1, read on the forward strand.
CATTTGCCCCCCAGGCCTGTGATTGGTAGCTATAGACAACCAATGATAGGCCTGTATTAGCTGTCATTTGGTTTTCCCGAGAGTGGCATTGATTAGGAAACATTGAACGGTTACGATGAAATCTGAGGTGATCCAACGGTCTTTCGATGAACAGAGGCTGAACGGTCTGGATGAGGGGATGTCGAAGGTCTCTTCATCGGGTCCGTTGACCAGTGCGGTGTTCCACTATAAATAGCGAAGACGTCGCTTTCAAGAACCACTTGTTGCCAAATCTTGAGAGACCCGAGCTTAGGGAATACCGAGCAAACATATTCTTCTCCTACCGAGAATACTCTATTCCTCGTCTTCGTCTCTGCTTCAGGTATGAGAAAATGTCTTCCCCTTTCTCGGATAGTGTGGGTAATTTGTTAGAGGATGCCGACTTAGGTTCTTCTCCTTCAATCTCTACTTCCCCCTTGTTAGGATGAGTCTTAAGCTTCCCCCAGCCGAACGTCCTTTCTTCGCCCCGCCAGGGTTCGAGGCTCCCCTACAGGAAGCCCGAGCAGCGGTTGATGGTACTAGGGAGTCTAGAAACCTTAGTTGTAGTCTTACTCCCTCCGAGGTTGAAGCCCAACGCAAGTTGTTCGGCATTCCATACCCTTGCAAGCCTGTGCCTGAGGGGGTGTCTCCTTTTAATCCTCAACATGGGGAATTTGCCATTTCCACAACCGCTCTCACATATGGTTGTCGGATTCCTATTGCACCAGCCATATGTTCTTTCTTTGCTCGGTTTGACATATGTCCTACCTATTTAGCTCCCAACTCTTGGGTTTTTCTCGGTACAACACTCTATTATTGTGACGAGCTTCGTGTTCCTTTCTCTTCCAATGTCCTTCAGCATATTTTCTCCTTATATAGAGCCCCGAGGAACCCAGGGCTATGTTATCTGAATTTTAAGAAGGGTTTGGTGGCCCCAAAATACTCCTCTTCCAATCACCATTGAAAGTCTAGTTATATTTTTGTTCGGATGCCCTTGGCCGAAGATGAGGTTCTACCTTTTACAACCTCGTGGACACTCCCTAAATTCAGTAAATTCAAACGTTTGCCCCAGCTTTCTCACGAGGAGCTTGACTGGTATCTGAGCCTCAAGCAACCTTTCACTAAACCTTCTATCCCCCTCGTATGACGAGCTGTAGACTTTACGAGGGCACATAGGTCTGAACGAGCAATGCAAGGTGGGGACTTGCTCTTGCTCGGTCTTATCTATGTACTTTCTTTGTTTTTGACTTGTCTTCTAACCTTTTTTATTTATTTTTTATTTTTTTAGATATGTCTTCGGCTGCAGAATATCTAAAGATGCAGAAAAAGGCAACAACTCTCGGCCAAAAGAGGAGACCCTCTGGGGAGGCTGAGCCGAGCCAGAGGAAGAAAGTTCCAGCTGGGGGAGTTCGGTTGAAGCCTGACCGAGGAAAAGACCTAGGTCGTGGACGTGGTGTGTTAATTGGCACACCAGCTTTCCGACCGATCGGCTCTCCTTCTCGTGCCTCGGAGGCCCGCTCCTCGTCCCCGCCTCACCGAATGGGGGATATCCACGCTCCCCAGTGGAGCGTTCGCCTTTCGGACACGATGGCCAACCCTCGAGTAGCCTTGGAAATGCTCGAGAAGCTCTCTCTCCCCTCGGATCAGAGGCGAGCCAAGGAAATGTCTACCGAGGAAAGCTTGGAGGCCTCTGCTGTCAAGTTTTTGGAGGTATTGATTGTTGCTAGCTTTGTCATTCTTCTTTTTCGGTTTTTCTTTTATAATTTACTCCATTGTTGCTTTTAGCTGGCCTCTCTTCTTGGAAAACTCTCCGTTGATGTCCGGAGCTCGGCGGCCGAGAAGAATACTGCTACTCAGGAAATCCACCTGCTCAAAGAGGCCCTAGTTAGGACTGAGACGACACTGCAGCTTTCTCGGAGGGATCTCCAGAAGGCCCAGGAGTCTGAGGCTCTTTTGACAGCCAAGCTGAAAGAGACCGAGGAGGAGCCGGAGAAGCAAAAGTCGGCCGAAGAAGCAGAGGAAGCTCGGATGTTTGAGAGTGGCCGCCAATCTGGTCTTCAGGAGTTCAGGGACTCCACAGAGTTCCAGTTCACCCTTAAGCAAGAGGGCTTTTTATGCTTCCAGGCTACTGTCAAGGAAGCTCGGAGGTTTCTTGCTAGCAAGGTTCAGAGCTCGGAGATCATGGATGATCTGTGTCCTGGCATCGCCGGGAAGGACGACGTGGACGTTGTCAATGAGGAGGCGTACGAGCAGTTCCGCCTTCTTCAGGAGGATGAGGACGACGAGGCGTACATGGACACCGATGTTCCTCTTGCTCCTACCGAAGACATTACTCCCGCCGAAACTGCTCTGGGCGAGGTACCCGAGAAGCGCCTGACCACCGAGGAACATGTTGATGTAGAAAACTAGTCTTTCTTCCCTCTCTTTTTTATGTTTCTTCACTTTTTATGTAAATGACTTAATTATCAATGAAGTTTCTTCTCTTATTGCCTTTTGCAATCTCATTAATATAATTCTGTTTGTGCTCAGATATTGTAATTTAAAACATCTTAAATTGTAATAGATCCGAGCATAACAACTCAATTGCTGTGACCTTAGACTCTTCTAGGTCGTAGCAAAGTTGTTATCGCTTGGTTGTTGTAGCTCAATGGGATTGAGCTGTAACATATGCCAGGTCATTTCTCGTCCACTGTGGCTTGAGAAGCCTGGGACAATGCTCGGCCATTGTTACTTAGACAAGATAAGTCGTAATGTACCATTTAAAACATCTTAAATTGTAATAGATCTGAGCATAACCTCTTAATTGCTGTGACCTGACACTTCTAGGTCGTAGCAAGGTTGTGACCGCTTGGTTGTTGTAGCTCAACAGGATTGAGCTGTAACATATGCCAAGTCCTTTCTCGTCCACTGTAACTTGAGAAGCCTAGGACGATGCTCGGCCATTGTAACTTAGACAAAATAAGTTGTAATGTACCAGAGCAGTGTTCTGGGAATCTTGGTGAGAGAACGAGCTACTTTCATTGAAATGAGAAAAGTTCTAGACCTCGTGTGAGGAACAAGCAAGAAAATAAAAAGAGGTTCTTAAAAACATGCTGACAAATGAAAGCTAAATGCAGTATCTTCGTAGGTTCTCAGCATTCCAAGGGCACATCTCTCCTGGTTTCTCGGGATTCTCCACCTTGTAGGTTCCATCCAGCATGACCCTAACAACCCGGAAAGGGCCTTCCCAAGTTTCCCCGAGCTTGCCCGGATGCTTTCCAGCTGCTGTGGCTTTGCGGAGGACCCAATCTACCTCGGAGAATCTCCTTGTTCGAACTTTCTTATTGTAGTAACGAGTCGTCCTTTCCTTGTAAGCTGCAGTCCTGATCCGAGCAGTCTCCCGAGCTTCTTCCAAGAGATCCAGATTGCTAAGTAGCAAGTCGTTGTTTTCTGACTCATTGAAGTTAACAATCCGGGGAGTGGGGACTCCGATCTCTACTGGAATGACAGCTTCTGATCCAAACATTAGGGAGAAAGGAGTTTCTCCAGTTGACGTTCTCGGTGTGGTCCTGTAGGACCAGAGGACACTATGAAGTTGCTCGGTCCAAAGCCTTTTGGCTTGGTCAAGACGAGTTTTTAGTCCCTGGAGAATGATACGGTTGGTTACTTCCACCTGGCCATTGGCTTGAGGGTGTGCTACAGCAGTGATTCTGAGGTTGATGCCTAGCTCTTCGCAAAATTCTTGGATGTTCGCGCTTACAAACTGTCGCCCATTGTCTATAACGAGGATCCGAGGGACACCATATCTGCAGATGATGGCCCTCCATATGAATTCTTTTACCTTGTGGTCAGTTATTGTTGCGAGGGGCTCGGCTTCGACCCACTTTGTGAAGTAATCTACTGCAACTATAAGAAATTTTCTCTGAGCTGTTGCCTGAGGGAAGGGTCCCAGCAGGTCTAGCCCCCATTGAGCGAAGGGACAAGGGTTCTCGATAATCGTCATCTCGGATGGTGGAAGGTGTGGTATGTTAGCATGTCTCTGGAACTTGTCGCACTTTCGTACCAGATCTTCGGCATCTTTCTTCATGTTCGTCCAATAATAGCCACAGCGCAAGACCTTGTTGGCTAAGGTCCTTGCCCCTGCATGGCTGCCACAAATCCCCTCGTGTACTTCTCGGAGAGCATACTGGGACTCCCGGGGAGCAAGGCATTTAAGGTAAGGGAGCGTAAAAGATCTTCTGTATAGCGTTCCTTGAATGATTGAGTACCTCGCTGCTCTTGCTCGGAGATTCCTAGCCTCGTTTTGGTCTTCGGGTAACACTCCATCTGTGAGGAAGGTTCGTATTGGATCCATCCAAGACGGTTCCGTGTTAATTTTGATGATAGCCCTGACGAAGATGCTCGGCTTGGGCAGTATCTCTATTCTTACTGACGAGGCTTTGTCTTTTTTAGAGGTCGATGCTAGGCGAGCTAGCACGTCGGCTTGCTGATTCTCTTCTCGGGGCACTCTCCGTATTTCAACGTTTGGGATTTCCTTCATCAGTTCTTTAGCTTTCTCCAAGTATTTGATCATGTTGGAGCCTCTCGCCTCGTACTCTCCCCGAACTTGTTCGGTGACAAGTTGAGAGTCACTGTTGATCACCAGATTACGCACCTCTAGCTCGATTGCCAACTTTAACCCAGCTAGTAGCGCTTCGTACTCGGCCTCGTTGTTGGAAGCTTTGAATTGGAAACGGAGAGCATATTCAGTGGTCAAGCCGTCGGGCCTGAGAAACAGAATTCCTGCTCCACTCCCGACCTTGTTTGAAGATCCATCTACGAAAAGCTCCCATAGGTCATGTGGTACCTCTTCCCCGAGAGGATGTTGGCACTCAGTGATAAAGTCTGCTAGGGCTTGAGCTTTGATGGCTTTCTTCGGTTCATAGTGGATATCAAACTCGCTAAGTTTGATTGACCACTTAATGTGTGACGCCCCGGTCCGGGCACGCCACGGGTGCCCTCCGACACCGTCCTAGGCGGCTAGTGCGATCATCCAGCGAACCGAAAATCCGGCGGCATCTCCCCGTATGTCGGAGAGTCCCCGCCTGCATCAGAAAATGCGCAGCAAATATACAATCCATCACACTAGCAACCTAGCTAGGCCTCAGGCCTCAATCACATGCAATCCTGATCCTAGGGGCCTCAGGCCATCCACTACCAGCATGCACAAACTGATAGTAATAATCAAATCATCAGATTCATAATATCATATAACCACACAATCAACTCAGCATACATTATGCATACACCCTCTGGTGCCAAATGGTTATAAGAATATCATGAATAAACATCAACACATCATATACAAAATACGTGCTTAGAGTATCTCTCTAGCACCCACATCCTACCCAGGGCCATCCATGTCACATCTTGCTCTCACTGATCCGCTCCACTAGTACCTGTACCTGTATCACCTGTGGGAAAGAATGAAAGTAAAGGGTGAGCAAGAAGCTCAGTAGGGTATGAGTAACATGAGTATAAGGCCGAATCGGAAATAATAGGCTATGCAACAATATAAAACCTACCACATGCACATAAACTCAACAATCACATAGAACATCAACCCGGGCAATCCCCTCAATGAGCAACCTCATCGATACCATGGCTCGTTCCATGTAATATCGAACGTGAGCAAGCTCACCAAATCAACTCATCAATATCATGGTCGCTAACCATGACTATTGAACAGGAGCAAGCTCCCCAACATCAAACGCTCTTGGATTACCCGGTTGGGTGACTCTACCACACCCGCACCACTCCAGGCAAGTCCCTCATGAACCATACCTCTAGTGCGTTATCCTACTTGGAGTTCACATGACTCAGTGGTAACTCTCATCACCTCGTCATCCCTCCAAGTAGCTTTCAAGAAACCTAAGGAGCCCCGAGTCCATACCCGGTCCCCCATGCAACTCTAATGCATTATGTCATGACATGCTGAATAGATATATATATGAACAACCTACATATATATACATAACTACCATGATGCATGAACGAAAATCACATCGTGTCCATAGGAGATGGAACACACACACTCGAGTCATGCAACATCAAGAATCAACAAGAATCACAATTAGGGTTCGTTTTCCCTTAGGAGCAATTAAGGTGGAAACAAAAATGGAACGACCAATGAGGAATCGAAACGCTCTTAACATATCAAAACAAACGATAGAAAGAATGGTTGGAAATCCCCTACCTCGTGCCGAGCAATTTACCACAAATTCCACAATTACGTTCCTAGGGTTCCGATTTCCCAAACCTAACAATGTGGCGAAACTGAACCCATTCACACATCAATAAACAACCAACAACTCATATAAACATCAATTAAATCCATAAATTCGAAATTACTCACCTTCTCTCTCTAGAAATTTCTCCAAAATCCTCCAAACTCAACCCAAGCTCAACTCTACTCCAAATCACAAACCAATCTACATAAACATCCAAAATCCACCAATAAACAATATATCTAAAGCATAGCACTCAACTCTTCAAGAATCTAGCAAATCTAGAAAAACCTAGAATTTACAAAAACTATGAAAAACTTACCAAATCTCCAAACCCAAGCTTCAATCTTCCTTATTTGGCTTCAAGGATCATCAATCCCCAATCTCCAATTCAATCTCTTGCCAAAATCTCCTTCTCTCTCTTCTTCTCTCTCACTTTCTCTCTCTAGTCGGGCTTTCAAGGTGGTGAAATGCCCAGAAATGTCTAAAACTAAGCTTAAAAACTGATTTCCCGATAACCGTCCGGACGCCTCAAGTGACCGTCCGGACACTTACCCCTTTCTCCACCCTCTGCCCACTCCGTAGGCTTAACCGTCCGGACGCCTCATTAGGGTGTTCGGACGGTCTACTGTTCACAGCACTATTTTTTCTTCCCAAATATTTCTCTGCCTCAATTTCAGCACAAACCGTCCGGACGGATGTTTTGGGTTTCCGGACGGTCTCTGTTTTCCAGAAACCCAGTTTTCCTAAATTTTATTTTTCGGCTCGGTTCAAGCTTCGATTTGATATCTTATGGGCCCAAAACGGACATGTATACAAAAAGTTATGGCCCATTTACCGAACCTAGCTCAAAACCATTTTTCCATGATTCAGTACTTCTCGGATCATCCGTATTTCAACTCAAAACTAAAATTTTTGGGTCGGGGTTTCACATAATGAGCCTTCCCGACGTATCCGGTTTCTGGAGTATGCTCTTGAGAGGTTGGTCGGTCAACACTGTAACGGTATGGGCTTGAAAGTAAGGCCTCAACTTTCTAGCCGCAGTTACCAATGCCAAGGCCAACTTCTCTGCTTTAGTGTATCTCTTCTCGATCTGAGTGAGCACTTTACTGGTGTCGTATATTGGTTTCTGAATTTTCTCCTCGTCCTCCTTTATGAGCACAGCACTCACTACGTGCTCAGTAGTGGCAAGATAAAGGAATAATGGCTCTCCCTCTGCTGGAGAAGTGAGTAAGGGAGGCTGGCTAAGGTAAGACTTTAATTCCTCAAAAGCTGCCTGACACTCTTCGGTCCACTAAAAGTTGGTAGTTTGCTTGAGCGCGTTAAAGAAATGCTTGCACCGATCTCCTAATCTAGCGAGGAAACGGCTTAAAGCTGCAGTTCTCCCAGTGAGCTGTTGAACCTCTTTCTTGTTTCTCGGTGCTTGCATATTGATTATTGCCAACACTTTTTCAGGATTTACCTCTATTCCTCGTTTGGAGATGAGGAATCCGAGGAACTTTCCCGATGAAACGCCAAACGCGCATTTCTCAGGGTTAAGCTTCATTGTAAATTTGTTCAAGACATTAAATACTTCCTGCAAGTCGCCCAAATGATCCTCGGGTTTTTTGCTTTTAACAACTATATCATCCACGTATGCTTCGACCGTCTTGCCGAGCATTGGGGAGAATATTTTGTTAACGAGTCGTTGGTAGGTGGCTCCTGCGTTCTTCAACCCAAAAGGCATGACTTGGTAGCAGTACGTACCCTCAGGAGTAACAAATGAGGTGTGTTCCTCATCAGCTTGATGCATTTGAATCTGGTGATAACCTGAATAGGCATCAAGGAAGCTGAGGAGACCCTTTCCCGAAGTTGCGTCTACCAATTGGTCTATCTTTGGCAGTGGATAGCTGTCCTTCGGGCAAGCCTTGTTGAGGTCGGTGAAGTCGACACACATTCGCCACTTACCATTCTGTTTTGCTACCATAACAATATTGGAAAGCCATTCTGGATATTGTACTTCACGAACGAATTCGGCATCCAAAAGCTTGCTGACCTCCGTTTTGATGGCCTCTTGCCTTTCTTGTGCAAAATTCCTCTTCTTCTGTTTTACTGGTCAGCTGCCAGGTTTTATGCTGAGATGGTGGGTGATAACATCAGCGCTGATACCCGGCATCTCGTCTGCACTCCAAGCGAATGTGCTGATGTTTTCTAGGAGGAGACTCGTCAAGCTTTCGCATAAGTCTTGACCAAGCTCTGAGCCGTAGTACAATCTCTTTTATGTCCCCTGTTCGACAGGAATTATGATGAGCTGTTCGCCGGGAGAGCGTTTCAAGGTCTGGTCGTTGTGGTCATCCAACAATTCTAGGACTGAAATTGGCTTTTTCTTCTCTTTTAGGTCTGTAACATACATCTGACGGGCGAGCTTCTGGTCACCCCGAACTTCACCTACTCCTCGGTCAGTGGGGAATTTCATCTTTAAATAATAAGTGGAGATAACCGCTCGGGCTTTGTGAAGTAGTGGTCGGCCAATCAATGCATTGTAAGGGGTCTTCACATCTACGACTAGAAGCTCTATCATGAATAGTTTTGACCTCGGATAGTCCCCTAAGGTTATGGGTAGATTGATCATCCCGACAGGGACAACCTGCTCTCCCGTGAAATCGTAAAGGGGGGAGGAAAACTTCTTCAGACTCTCTTTCGAGAGGTTCATCTGCTTGAAAGCATGGTAGAAAAGAACATCTGCTGCGCTCCTATTGTCGACCAAGATCTTCTTCACCGTGTAGTTGGCGATGACTGCCTCAATGACTAAGGCATCATCGTGTGGCTGATGTAAACCATCCCCATCCCTCTTGGAGAATACTGTCTTCTCGTTATCCGTTTTGGCTTTCTTAGACCTCTCAGACACCTGATGCACGGTCCGGGCGTATGCTCTTCTGTCCGAGGAGCTTTCCCCTCCCGGGGCTAAGCCTCCTACTATCATGCCTATAGTGACTGCTGTTCCTCGGTCGCCTATCATCCTCCCTCTCATCTCTTCTGCTATCTCTTCTTCCATCTCTTTCTCGTTTGTCTCCTGCCGAGCTGGTGAAATTTTTGAGGTATCCTCTTTGAATTAGATTCTCTATTTCGTCCTTCAGATGACGGCATTCATCGGTGTCGTGTCCGGGACCCCGATGAAATTTGCAATACTTATCACTCTCTTTCCTTCTAGGAGTTAACTTCGTCCTTGGAGGCCATTTGACGATGTCGCGATCCTGTATCTCATTCAGTACTCTTTTCAAAGAGGTGTTGAGAGGAGTATAGGAATCATATCGTATTGGCTTCGTCCGTTCATCTCTTCGAGAGGATGATCTTTTTCCCTCCGCTGTTTTCTCGTTTGGCGTGCCAGAATCGTTTCTCTTTCTCGGAGGGGACCCATCAGGGGATTGCTCGGTCATGTGTGGTTCTGCCATGATTTCATCTGCTGTAATGTATTTTTCAACCCTCGAGAGCAACTCAGGAATGCTCTTCGGGTGCTTCTTGGATAGGGAGTGCTTCAATGTTGTGTGACAGACTCCCATCGTGAAGGCTGTAATGGCTATGATCGGTTGGAGGTCTGGTATCTCCAAACAATCACAGTTGAATCGGGTCACAAATTCTCTTAAGCTCTCATGAGGCTTTTGTCGGATAGTCACCAACGTAGCACTGGTCTTTTTGACTGGTCTTGAGCTTGCGAAATGAGCAACGAACCTGTTGGTGAGGTCGTCAAAGCTACTGATGGAACCTTCTGAGAGAGCTCTAAACCATCGTCTTGCTACACCGACAAGAGAGACTGGGAAGATCTTGCAACAAGCTTCCTGAGATGCTCGCTGGAACTCCATCATGGTTTGGAAACCGATGACATGGTCAAGGGGATCTCCCGTCCCGTTATACTTTTCCACGCTGGAGACCTTAAAACTTGCTGGTACCCGAGCACGTTGTACCTCAACCGTCAATGGAGTTAAGTTCTTGTCCCAGTCCATTGTATCCAAGAAAGGGCGTCCTTGCAAAGCAGCTATTTTTCGGTCCACTACTCCCTCGATGAACTTGCTATCTCCCTCGTGAGTATGAGTGGGTTGAGGCCTCCGAGCAGTGGTCAGCGAGGCTCCCTGAAGATCGGGATTTCTTGATTCGTCCGAATGAGAATGTTCATTTCTCGTCCCGTGAGAAATGTTCTCATTTTGGACGGGTTGATGCCCCTGCTCCTCCTGAATCATGTCCAAACGATGTGCGAATAGATTCATCTTTTGTAACAACTGAGCTATCTGGTCCTGCACCGATGGTTGAGGTTTTTGCTCAACATTAACACTGGCCGTTGGGGCTTGCTGGCCTTCTCCTCTCAAAGTCCTAGTTCGAACCATATTTGTTGATATGGAAAATCCTTTCCCATAGACGGCGCCAATCTGATGACGTCTCAAACTGGTTGAGTACAAAAACGTATCAGTATAGGTCCGAACAAGGGCTTCCTCAGTTCCTCGTCTTCCTCCTCGTTATCGTTTGTCCTGTAGAAATGAGCAAACGTAAGCTAGAGGCCCGCCAGAGAGTGTTCTCTGTCGTTGGCGCTCCGATGTTTAAGTCAGATGCCTGCACAGTGAATCTCTCCGAAGAACACAGCTCGGTGTTCTAGGGAAATGTGTAAAGAGTGTTTTTTAGCGAAAGGAGTGATCCCTTTTACCTGTGGGGTAACCCCTTTATATAGTGAAGGTGGTTTCCATTAATAGAATTCAGGTGGTAGTGAATAATACCTTGCCAAATGAAGGAATTACTGTTTTACTGGGAGCTTGTTACTGTCCTGAGGGTACGGAACCGAGAAGAGCGTCTCTGTTGCTCGGTACCGAGGATCTCACAGCGAGAAAGGTTGTGTCTTCTGTTCACAGCTGTTGCCATGTGTCTTGTTCTTATTGCAGAGGATAAATATCCTCATCAATATACATTAATGACTTCTTTTGAGTCTAATGTCATATCCTATTATTGAGTCTTCTTCATAGATACTTGAAGCCTAAAATATTTTCTTCAATGAGTATGAAGATTCTTCATTGAGGAGCTCACTTACCACTACAAAAATTGTATTAAAAAATGGCACAAATTGTCGGCATAAATATTATATTTAATGACGCTTCAAAAGCAACATTGAACTTAAAAATTACGACCCTTATTAAGCGTTGTAAAACCATGACACATATAAGCCATTGGAATTAGATAAAAACAATGACGCTCTTTGCAATCGAAAATACCTAATTCTATGAGAAAGATAATGACACTTTTAGTTTTTACAGCGGTTATAAAAGTATGGTAACTTTTTATTATTAACAACGTGGTTAATGGAATATTTGGTAACTGAAATATTGTTCATGTTTCCATTTGATAATCGACAGTAAAAACTTTCCAAATTAGTACTTGAGAGTCAAAATTGTTCTAATTTAGTCACTCGATCAAGTTTGCCAAGTTTCAGTCTATGAACATGCTGACGTGATTGATTGACCGTTTTGATTGAGCTAAGTTGCCTAATGTCATTGATAACTTGGCATGTGATGTTAAGATATGTGTCTTTTAGAGTGGGATTTAAACACTTCACTCTCATTTTTGCACTGATTTCTTCAAACCCTAGAAGATGAAGAGACTCTTCTCTGAACCAGCTCCAGATTATTTATGATCATTGAAGTTTAAAGATTTCAAGTAAGATTTTATCTCTTGATTGTTTAGGTCTTATCTGCCATTCTTATTTCGTATGATTTTGACTAATCAAAAAGGTGTTTGTCATGATCTCTCTATTTGTCTTCTTCGAATATGATACCACATGATTGATTATTTGATTACGTTGTTTATTTATGATATTTCTGTACATGAATGCTTACGTTGTTCATTACTCAGATAACCCTAGATCTTTCAAGATCTTCTGTTTTGTTCATGATTTTGCATGTCTAGTTCTCTCTTGCGTTCGTATTTAGTGTTCTTTGATTGTGTATTTATCATTTTTAGATTTTTTTGGAAACAATGAAGCTTGCTCCTCGTTGACCACTGACTAGGTCACATAATAAGCTAAGGTGGACACAACAGAATGAGGGAGTTATTCATCTTGATGATTAGGATGATGAGGTGTTGGCTTCTTTCATGTCTACCTTCGAAGAAAATCATGGTTTAGGAGAGGGCAATGTCCATATATGGTGTTGGAAATGGCAGCAATCAAGTTGCTAGAGAAACTCCTTGGTGTTGGAGAAGGCATAGGGCCGGGTGTTGGAGAGGGCATGGGGCAAGGCATCTTAGATGATGATGATCATGAGGAGATTGAGCAGGATGCATGGAAGTATGAGATCCCTCTTTTTTGTGTGGATTAGGGCTACCTTTTTCCCTCTAGCAAGAATGATAGCATTGTAAACAACATGTTTGAGAGCTTTAACTCCAAGATTTTAACTATAAGGGACAAGCCAATCATCACAATGCTGGAGTGGTTAAGGGCGGAGGCCATGGACAAGCATGTTAATAACGGAAGTAAAATGGAAAAGAAGCAAGGTAGGGTTGGTAAAGAGATTCATGACATGATGGTCATAAGATCTTAGCATAGTAAGAGCTGGACTGCAAAATGGAGTGGAGATGAGGACACTCTATTTTCTAGGTACTCATGTCAATTCCAATCTATTAAAGAAGTTTCATTGTATTCATATTAACATTTGATTGCACTCCATATTTGGTGACTATTAGTGCCTAGAGATGTCATTGAATCAGATTTCTCAAAATTCATATCCAATCCTAAATAAAAATAATGTATCCATGTCCATAAAACACGAATAAAAAAATCTAAATTCACATCCTATCCGTCATATTCGGATATTCTCCACGGATATCAGATTTATCCATGTGACACATATTTTGATAGCCTATGACACCAATTAGAACTTCATGAATCATGAATCTAGGAACATAAATCAAAACCTAAAGTACAAATAATATCAAAAATCATACAGTAACATAAAAGGTTCTCTAGAACCAAAATCTAAAGTCCATAAAACATTACAAATCAAAATGTTTGCATCAACTAACAAATTCAAAATGAATCTCACCTTCAATAAAATTTGGTAAACCTCATCTTCATAAAAGTTGGTTTCTATCATTTGTCACATGTAATCTCGGATCCTACAATTATCAAAACAACTTAGTATTTGAATACTTAAATTGCAATGTGAATTAAAATTTATTAGTTATGAAAGTTAATACATTCATCATGCACATGGACATCCTCTTCATAAATTAGTACTCAGTTCTATTTGTCACAATATTTATTAGCATATTATTATTGAGTAATATTATTAATCTCCAAAATATAAATCTTATTTTATACTCAAATGTATGTGGGTAAATTAGGGGTCACATTTTGGGTCTCAAGCAATACTAATATTATTATAATTGGAAAATGCATAAAACAAATGAAATAAATTTATAGGGTACTCAAAATCATCCCAATTAGACTTATGGACCTTGGTTAGACATCAACAGGATACCTGAGCTAAATTTGAGTCATTTTCTTCTTAGCTTAGTGGGCTAAAATAGTTGGCCCACAACAATTGAGTGCAATCCCCCCAAGTGACTCTTTGAACGTCACACTTCGACCTAGACTCAATCTTTGAATCAGGATAGTGTCCATGTTTTGTTTTTTCGACAAACTAACATATTTTGATACATAAATAATAAAATTCAGCTAAAAATAAGATGCTCATGGAATCATCTTCGTTGTCTTGGGCTCCAAATGGTTTGGGTCTAGGTGGGCAATAATTTGGATTGGGCTCCACTAGATATGGGCTTTTAAATTGACAATTATGTTTGGCCCAGCTCATATCTTCGCCACTTGCCTTTTCTTCCTGCTCCTTCAAATTGCAACCACAATTCACACTTGCAGATATTTAATTATTTGTACGTCTATAAAAATGTGATAGAAGACTAAGCCAATTATTGTAAAATTTACTAAGAGCAAAAGGAGCAAAGGGGAGTGTTAAACGGGGTGATATATGGTTTTAACTTTTAACTATCAAAATAGCACTTCAAGCTCAAAAATCATCACGCTAAAGGCAGTATTAAATGAGGTATTATAATAGAAATTGGAATTGTGAACGACTGAATTTAGCACTTTTTAAAGAGAATCAAACCGGAGGTTTAAATGGTTGAAAGTGTAGTTAAGAGTGAATAATATTGCATTTGTATAGACTCGAAAAAAAATCTGATTTTGGAACATTCAATCGGAATCAATGAATTTAACATTCTTTCATTATGCAGTTTTTTTTTTTGAACAAGGAGAAGAGGGTGGGGCTCGAACTCGGGTTTCAGGATTATATATAATCTAGTTCACTAACTGAGCTACTTGGAATTTTTCCTCCATTACACTATGAAAAATGGTATATGACCCATCATTAAACAACCATAATAGCTCATTCCATTATAACTTTGTATTCCATTTTACATTTACAATGGAGTTTCAAATTCGATTGTAATAGATCATTGTAATATTATATTATAAATTTTACAATGAAATACGATTTTATAATAGAATGAGACAGATGGGCTATTTAGTTCTAAGTAATTTATCATCATTGATTACGCTATTTGAGGCGCTAAAATATTATTTTAACATATTTATTTGGAGTTGTTTTAAGGTGATCCAATTAGTTGGGATGTTTTTTGGTTTAGAATTTAATTTTGACAATTCACATTCAAATTTTTGTTATTTATCAAAGTATTTGACAAAATGAAACAATTCTACTATTATGCCTCATTTAGTTAAACCTAATTGTATCATCATCATTAAGAAAAAACACACAATTTACTACCAACCTTCCAAATACGCATACCAAACCCAAACACTTGAAAAGCTTTCAAACGTTAAAATCCGCGTTCCAGCCCTAATCCCCACACATTCAAAAGCAACACCATAAAACAAACAATTTTAATCCCAAAGATGACATAACCTTCCTGGGATAAGCATACTTTTGGCAATTAAAAGATTAGGTATTTTCCAAATTGGTAACTCAAAGATTAAAAGTTACATATATGAGTAACTTAAAGTTATGTCTAGTGCTTATTTAGTAACTCGGGTAGTTTTCAAAAATTTTGAACAATCAATGTGCTGACATAGCAAGTTTAATGTCAAAAATTGTTAAAATTAGACAACCAAACATGACGGCATTTATAACTTACCAAATGGTGTTGAGTTGACATTAAATTGGGAAAAAAACTTTTTAAAAAATTAAGAAACTAAAAAAATTGAAGCTTTGTTAGGATTTCATCACTACCAATGACAGTCATAACATGTGATGGGTTGTCGAAATAACCACCATCAAAGCTTGGACAACAATGGCGGCAACACCCACACCTTCTAGAAGCTCCACAAGACTCGCCTCAAACTCTCCTCAAACTCTCCTCCTATCGACTCTTGCAGACTACAATCGTGTTATCCTCTCCTCTGCCCTAGAGGTCTGCCTTAGCGGAACCTTTGATAGATCACGGTATCACACGTTCTTACTTGATCTGATTTTTATTACCATCATCGTCAAGATCATCCTCTCCCCACCATACTCACCAGCTCATCATCTCTCAAATCTCCAAACCAAGAAATGCAGAGTTCCTCTTCAAGCTTACTACAATAATCACTCCCTTCTCTATATCCATTAACAACTCTAATCCATCACACAACTAACACAAATATGAATGTGGTATGATCTGCACAAATATTAGAGAATAATAAGAGATACCAGGAGTCCGAGAGCAATATGTAGGTATTTGTTATAGATAATCCAGTAGCAAAACAAGAGAGATAGACTTTGGAGGAAGAAGAAGATGAGAGAGAATACATGTCACACTACATAAAACATTCCATACATCAACTATCTTATCCCCACTTATTTATACTCTCTCTACCCCCAACAAAGGTACTACACATAGTCATGTAATTTACTGGGCCAGTGCCTCTCACGCGACAAACCCTACGACAGCACTCCACTAATAGCAACAAAATTATTCCCTCGTAGCCCAGTAGCTGTCACGTTACCAATAGCTTTCACGTTATCAACTTGCCCCTCGTCCTTACTCCCAGCCTCGACAGGTAAACTCATGAAAATACTCCCATCCAAATTGAGAACCTTGTCCTCAAGGTTCAGGTTAGGAAATTGTTTGTTGATATGAGTGAGATCCTCCCATGTGGCATCCTCCTATGGAACTCCTTCCCATTGCACCAAGACTTGGGGAATGGTCTGCCCCTTACGAGAGATTGAATGTTGGCTCAGCACAACTAATGGTTGCACTATAGGACCCGCAGACGTAGTAAGTAGGGGTAGTGGAACATGTTGCTCAGTGGGACTTCCCTTACAAGGCTTAAGGACTGAAACATGGAATACCGGGTGGAGCTTGGAGGAAGGTGGAAAGTCCAAATGGTAAGCAACCTGCCCAATCTTCTCAATAATTGGAAAAGGGCCAAAGAATTTTGGATCCAATTTCTGATCTTGACGAAGGCAAAGTGAGAGTTGCCGATAAGGTTGGAGGCAAACAAAAACTAAGTCACCAATTGTATATTGGACTTCACGCCGATGGCGATCAGCCTAATTTTTCATAAGAAGCTGAGCTCGT
Organism: Euonymus europaeus; assembly: GCA_963580455.1. NCBI lineage: Eukaryota > Viridiplantae > Streptophyta > Magnoliopsida > Celastrales > Celastraceae > Euonymus > Euonymus europaeus. The sequence goes on from OY756965.1 coordinate 14,211,888, forward strand.
TGCAAGTTGGATTTAAGGAGCCGTAATAGTGCATCTTTTGCTACTAATTCTTGACCGACAACATCAAAATTAGTAGCGCCTGACAAGTATTTGTGAATCTCTAGTGGGACTCGCCCATATAGGGCCTGAAATGGGGTCATGTTGTATGGTATGTTGTGTTATAGGAATATTCTGCCCAATATAAGTACTTGAGCTAACTAGACGGGTTGTCCTGCACAAAGCACCTCAGATACATCTCCAATCAGCGATTAAGTGCCTCTGTTTGCCCATATGTTTGGGGATGATACACACTACTCATCTTGAGTTTAGTTCCTTGCAACTTGAATACCTCTTGCAAAAAATGGCTAAGAAATAAGGGGTCTCAATCCGTCACGATTGACCGAGGAATTCCATGAAGGAGCACTATTTCTTTCACAAAGATAACAACCACCATAACACTGGTGTAATGATCGGGCAGAGCACAAAGGTGTGCATACTTGGTTAATCAATCGACTACTACAAGCAATGCTACTTTCCCACCTGAAGTAGGTAATCCAACCATAAAATCCATAGCGATATCCTCTCAAACTTGCTCCGGAACAAGGAGGGGCTGCAATAACCTAGCAGGAGATAGCCGGGAAAGCTTTCATACGTTGAAAAACAAGGCATTCCACTATAAATTGTTGTACCTCCTTCTTCATGTGGGGCCAGAAAAAATTAATAGCCAAGTGTTTGTAGGTTCGAAGGACCCCTACATGCCCACCAATGGGAGTGGAATGAAATTCCTCAATCAATTGTTGGCGCAAGATGGACAGGACACAACCACTCGGTTGTTATAATAAATGTGCTGCTGTCGAATGGAATAATTTGGGACAAAATCAGGATCCTCTAGAAATTTTTGGTGCAAAGCTATCAAATCAGGTGCCTCCTTAACGTCCCGCAACAGCATTGGCAATAAATTCGATTGAGGAATTGAGAGTGCATGGTTACTAGCCTCCTCCTAGTGTTGACTGGAGACAGAGTCAGCTACAATGTTTTCCTTGTCTAGCCAATATTGGATAATAAAGCTGTAGCCTAACAGCTTTGATAGCCATTGTTGTTGTTCTGGTGTTTGGATTGTTTAATCCATTAACTCCTTGAGGCTTCGCTGATCCGTTTTAATTATGAACTGGGTGCTGAGCAAATATTGACGCCATTTGGCTACAACTTTGGTGATAGCAAACATCTCGCAATGATATACTGATGCCCTCTGCATTCTAGGAGACAATTTTGCACTATAATATGCGAGTGGTGACCCTCTTGAGTAAGTACTGCACGCATTCCTGTCCTAGAGGCATCTGTTTCCACCGTAAAAGGCAAAACAAAGTTTGGTAAATGTAAAACATAAGCGGATATCAAGGCTACCTTGAGTTGTTGAAAAGCTGATTGCACTCCTTCAGTCCACTTAGAAGGCATCCTTTTGTAGGAGATTTGTTAGAGGTGAAGCAATGGTGGCATAGCCTTTCAAAAAATGCCGATAATACCCTGTCAAACCCAGGAATCCAAGTAAAGCCTTAATGGATTGAGGGGGTGGCCAATTCTGTACAACATGGACTTTCTCAGGATCCATTGTCACTCCCTGACCCGTGACTACATGGCCGAGATATTCAACAATTGGCTGGCCAAAAGTGCACTTGGTGTATTTGGCAACAAACTGATTATCTAATACGAACTGGAATGCTGTCTCAACATGTTGCAAGTGCTCCTCTCGTGTCTTGCTATAAATCAAGATGTCATCAAAAAATACTAGGACAAGACGCCACAAAAAATGGCCTAAATATGGAGTTCATTATAGCTTGAAATGTTGAAGGAGCATTGGTGAGGCCAAAAGGCTTCACTAAATATTCGTAGTGACCCTCTTGAGTCTGAAATGTTGTCTTTGCGATGTCTTCAGGGCATACCTTGATCTGGTGGTACCCAGCCAGCAAGTTAAGCTTGGAATAAATTAGTGCACTGCTCAATTCATCTAGCAACTCATCAACGGTTGGTATAGGAAATTGGTCACTTATCGTGACAACATTCAGAGCTTGATAATTTATGTAAAACCTCCATGACCTATATTTGTTTTTTAACCAAGAGAACTGGCAAGGAGTATGGGCTGGTGCTTGGCTGGATGATACATTTGTGCAACATTTCCTAAACCAACTTCTCAATTTCAGCCTTCTGAAAATACGGGTAGCAATAGGGCTTAACATTGATGGGATTTGATCCTGGCAATAAGTGAATTGCATGGACAATTGGGCGAGGAGGTGGAATTCCATGAGGTTTCTAAAACACAGATTGAAATTTCTTAAAAAGATTGGCCATTTTTCGATCAGTCACCTCTGTAATTTTCTCGTCAAATTGAAATCTATTGTAAGTTGCAGGCAAGTGCCCACTAACCCGGAATTGACCATATGACGCAAGTGGTGGTAGTCAATAGCCTTTGATGGTTCCGACGTCAAAGCTTTCAATGTGATCAGCTTTCCATCCCGGTGAATTGTTAGGGAATTTTGAACATAGTCTAAAATAATCGAATTCATCCACGAAACCCCAAGGACAAGTTTAGCGCCTTGTATAGGAACTACGTACAAGTTAGTTGGAAACTGAGAATTGTGTATTAGCACCGAAACTTGTCGAAGACAACCTTCATAGACTAAGCGGTCCTCTTTGACTACAAGTACTGTGATGTAAGGTACCACCTCGATGGGAAAATCCAACGATTTAGCCACTCGACTTTGTATGAAGTTGTACGTACTGCCTGTTGAATTATGGTATGGCTCATTGTAATAATGGACTGAACTTCAAATCCCAAAGGTAAAGTTGAAGGCTTTGCGGGGAAACAAGGAGCCCAAAGGGCTTTGAGTCAGCTGTAAATGGGCTGGGTTTTTATGTATGGGGATATATTTGTCAATGTACCGGGTAGATACTAGGGTTATTGATATATGCCCTAGTTTGGCACTTGACGATGTATGGCTGATTTGATATAGTGAAAATGAGGAGCTCCCATGGACATAGGCTTCATTGATTGAACCACGAATCTTTGTGTCTAATTTCTTATTGCTTTCTTTGATTGTTTCTTGATTTGTGTGTGATCAACTGTAACACTGCCTCCATCAACCAACGTGTGGAGTTGGCTGTTAGCGATTGTGACCATAAATCATAAGGTTGTGGGGTTAGTGTACCCCGTCAAAGCATGGTACGAGATGGTCGTCTCTGTTATCTCCCCGACAACAGCTTCTTGTTGATAGATTTCTTTAGTTTGCAATTCTTCTGCAAGTTGACCATCATCGTTGCCCTCAGGGTTGTCTTCCACAAAATCTGCCAAATCGAAGTAAAATAATTGTCGTCTGGCCTGACAACGATGACCCAGTACGAACTTGGCATCGCAATTATAACATAGGTTATGCTCGCGTTTCCTCCACATCTCACTTTTAGTCAAGCGCTAGACAGGAAACCTGGTTGCTTGTTGTTGTTGGGGAGGCAAACGATTGGCTTGAATGGGATGGATGGGGCTAGCTGAAGGTGTTGGTAGCAAGGGAGCCCTAACCTGTACAGTGGGTCGGAAGTCCATACGTGGTAGGCCCCCAGATGTCCCACCATTATTCAAAGCCAGTTGTTTAGCTTTGTATAATAGAGCCAGCCCTATGGCTTCTGCCATAGTAGTGGGCTTGCAAATTTGAACATCATGTTATAAGTCTCATAAAAAAAATACTCAGTCGAAACAATTTCGGTAACCCCAGTACTCGATTAGAGAGTTGTTCAAATTTCGACTAGAACTCAGCCACAGAACCGATTTGCGTTATCTTTTCCAACGTTGCTCCGTGATCATCCATCGTTGTTTCCCCAAAGCGAGTTTCCATGGATCTAGTGAACTGCGCCCAAGAGTCAAACGGCCTCTCTGTAGTTACCCACTGAAACCATTGCCAGACAACACCGTCCACATGGTAAGAGGCTATCTCCACCTTTTGTGCTTGAGTTGTTTGGAATATGTGGAAGAAATGCTCCGATTTAGCAATCCAATCGATGTGTTTCTCATTCTCCCCATTGAAGTGAGGGAACTCAATGCGTACAGAGTTTTAGGAGAAAGGGTTAAGTAGGTTGGTAGTGATAGACTACAGGGTTTGGGCTAGCAGAGCTGAAGATGAAGCCATCTCCCCAGATGGGCTGATGATATATAGCTTTAGAAGATCCAACTTTATCCATCGAAGAACGATCCAGACGTAGCACTTGTTCAATACGCCCATCCATAGCCTCGAAGCAATTCGTCAGATTGTTGGCGGCAAGTTGTTGGGGGTCGCCGACGCTTGAGCCATCTCCACCATGGACGTTTCCTGATTAGACGAAGCTTCATGTACGCGGCAGATGGCTTCATCCATCGTCTTCCAGCGAGTTCCTTCAGCCATTTTCAAGTCCTCTCAACGAAAGCACCAAATGGTATGACCTGCACAAAAATTAGAGAATAAAAAGAGATACCAGGAGTCCGAGAGCAATATGTAGGTATTTGTTATAGATAATCCAGTAGCAAAACAAGAGAGACAAACTTTGGAGGAAGAAGGAGATGAGAGAGAATACAGGTCACACTACATAAAACATTTCATACATCAACTATCTTATCCCCCCTTATTTATACTCTCTCTACCCCACAAAGGTACTACATGTAGTCATGTAGTTTACTGGGCCTACGTCTCTCTCGCGACACACCCTGTGGTAGCACTCCACTAACAGCAACATAATTATTCCCTCCTAGCCTAGTAGCTGTCACGTTACCAGCAGCTTTCATGTTACTGACTTGCCCTTTGTCCTTGCTCCCAGCCTCGACAGGTAAATTCATGACAGAATGCCTTATCTAGCATCATAAGATCTAAAACCTCAGAGATCTAATTTGTATTCTTAAGATCAACTCACCGTTTGAATGCCTTGTCTAGTGCCGAAGGGCATCCAAGAAGTCGTCAATCGAAGTTTGAACATGCAATGTTGACATAGAAAACTACCATGTGCATCCTAATTGCACACTTGACAAAAAAATCAAATTTGTGCATTTTTCGTTTTTTTTCTTCTTCAGAACCCCTCTTCTTCTTCGAGGATTTTTCGTTTTTTTTTCCATTTTTTAAAACTTCATAATCCATAATCATTATTCTTTTGTTTATTTTCTTTAAAAAGTTATTTTACACGTGACAATTGTGAGGTCACACATCATAAAATATATTTGTATTTAACGGTTAGCACAATGTGTTTAAAAAAACCTAAAACGGATTGATTTATTAATTTGTAACAAAATAAAACTTTGAGTTATTGACTTATGACGTTTGAACAATGACTGATCAAATTGAAAAAGATCAAGTTTTAGATAATTGACTTACCCCATCCATCCCTTCTTTATCTTCTAAAAACCAAGGTTATTAAAACCGGACCGGACCGGCCGGTCGGACCGGTTCGACCGGTTCCGGTAATCTCTCCGGTCCGGTCTGGGGCATGTGAACCGGCTGTTTTTCTAACTGGCTATTTTTCATTGAACCGGTCAGAACCGGCCGGTTCAAACCATTTCAGTTCATATATATAAATTAAAAAAATATTGTTTGAAATTTATTTTTGGTGAGATTTGAACCTATGACCTCTAAGTGTTAAGTCATGAGAGCAACCACTAGGCTAGAAGCTTTTTTATGACTAATCTTGAACCTTTATTGAATATATAGTGAATTTAAAAGTTTAAACACGTATTACAATATATAAAATGTAAAAATTTATATGTATTTCTATATTATTATGTGTACTATTTTAAATATTTATATATAATAATTAAAAATATTGAACCGGTTCGAACCTCGGTTGAATCCCGGTTGGACCATTGAACCATGAACCAAAGATTTTTTCGGGTTTTCAAAATCTTGCTAAAAACCCCTTCTTTAATTTCACTCCCCCAAAATGCCCCTTAACTGTTAACAATTTCTCCAAATTGCCTCGTCCAAGGTTAGACAACCATGCCCTAATCCTTGCCCTAACGTGAACCGCTTATAGCCGGTAACGTATCCTCGTTCCGGCTAACAACCGTCAGAGTTACTATTTCTGTTTAACAGAATACAATATTTCATCGCAACATATTGATGTATTTTCTTCTGTTCCTTTTTTTTTTCCTTCCTGTCTTTGGTTCCTGAGAAAACAAGCTCTCACTCTTCTAATTATCATATTCCCTCCTCAAGAGGTCGTTGATGTTCACGTATAATCCTCTCAAACACAGTTTTTCTTTTGCTGTGTGAGAATTAAAACGAATTGGTTTCTCTATGTGTACTGAGCGATCCTTCTTCTCTGCCTTTGTTATTTTCGCTCTCTCAATTTTTCTGCTCGAATTTCGTCTTTATTTCTCTGTCGTGTTACTTTGTGTTCAAGTAATGTGAATTACTTGATTGTTTTGGTCGTATTGCAGGATTCTTTCCTTGAAGGTGATCTATATTTTGTTAATTTAATTTTTGGTTTTTATTTTTTTTTAATAATTTTTGAAAGTTTTTTTTTTCTTCTCTCTGTTAGATCTGGTTTGTGTTTGTTGTTTGAGATTGAATGAGTAGGTTTTGGTTGTAGAATTTGGGTTTAATTGGAAGTTCAGAGAATAATTTGTTTTTGGTGTTGAACAGAGAGAGAGAGAGAGACATAAAGTTTCTGCTTTGGAGGGATGAAGAGGTCGAGAGACGATGTTTACATGGGCTCTCATTCTCAACTCAAACGGCCTATGGTGTCTTCTCGCGGGGAAACGTATGTCTTATCACTTTCTCTGTCGCTAACTTCAATTTTTTTTGGGGCAATTTCCTGTGATTGATTATCATCCTTTGTGCTGTAAACAATGAGATTAAGCTTTGTAATCGTAGATGTTTTCTTTAGACCCCCTTTTTTGGGGTACCTGTGTGAATTAAATAGTCTTCGTGCGATGAATTACTGGCCAGTTTGACGATCGTCGTATAACTCGAGGTTTGGATGAAGGTGTTGGTCTTTTATGAGACCTGTGAAGAAAGATCAGGCTTTGTTATGGTTTTCTCGCTAAACTCTGTCAGGATTTCCATATCCTCTTGGCTCACTGAGCTAAGAGGCGAAATTAAAATTATTTTCTTGAATTTATACGTGCATAAGTATTTTCCTATATTGGTAGAATTTCTGTTCAGTTTGATGATGGTTGTATAACTCGAGGTTTGAATGAAGGTTTTGGTCTTTTATCAGACCTGTGAGAAAAGATCAGGCTTTGTAATTCTGTCGGGATTTCCATATCCTCCTGGGGGTCCCTGAGCCAAGAGGCAAAATTAAAATTGTTTTCTTGAGTTTATAATGCATAAGTAATTTCCTATATTGATAGAACAGAGATTCAAGGAAGTTTCATTTTCTCTTTGCAATATTTAAATTGCTCGTTGACTGTTGGAATCTTTCTAATCTCACTGTTTGTCCGTCAAATGATTTTTTTCGTTGGGCAATGAAGCTCTGGTCATGCGCATATGATTGGAGGAGGAGCAGCAGCAGCAGTAGGTGGACCACAGAAATTAACAACAAACGACGCTTTGCAATATCTCAAGGCAGTGAAGGAAATATTTCAAGACAACAAAGGAAAATATGATGATTTCCTTGAAGTTATGAAAGATTTTAAGGCTCAAAGGTTTAGACGTTGTTTACAATATGAAGGATTTTAGTTTGTGACCCTACAATGACATTCTTGTAAATTTGGTTCTTATATGCGGTTTTATATTTGATTGCAGGGTTGACACCACGGGTGTCATAGCCAGGGTGAAGGAATTGTTTAAAGGTCATCGAGAACTAATTTTGGGTTTCAATACCTTTTTACCAAAGGGATATGAGATTACTCTTGCATCTGATTGTGAACAAGCTCTGCAAAAGAAGCCTGTTGAATTTGATGAAGCTATAAATTTTGTTAATAAAATTAAGGTAGAAAGTTTCATGTTGAATTCAAGATACTACTTTTTCTTTTTGCCTGACCTAATCTACAAGCTATACATTTGCAGACAAGGTTCCAAGGCGATGATCGTGTTTATAAATCATTTTTAGATATTTTGAACATGTATAGAAAAGAAAACAAGTCCATCAATGATGTTTATCACGAGGTATGTCTGTTGCACTTCAATTATTTATTTATTTATTTATTTATTTTTTCAGTTTCTGGGATATTAGAGTTAGGTATATGTTAATATTAACTATTAAGTTTCTCTTGCAGGTTGCAACACTTTTTGAAGACCACACTGATCTTCTATTGGAGTTTAGTCATTTCCTACCTGATACTTCAGCAGGCGGCTCTGTCAATTACATTTCATCTGGTAGATTCCGAGATAGGAGCTCTGGCATGCCGGCAATGCGGCAAATGCATGTTGACAAGGTTTTGCCTTAAATTTTATGTATCCATGTGACTTTCTAATCTCTTGTTTATCCTAATATATTGTTCATGTTCATTGTTACCAGAAGGAGAGGACGGCAGCTTCTCATTCTGATCGTGATCTTAGTGTTGATCGCCCTGATCTAGACCATGACAGCGGTTTGATGAAAATAGACAAAGAACAGCGGAGACGTGGTGAAAAGGAAGAGGATAGGAGAGAGGACCGAGAGAGAAGAGACCGCGAGAGGGATGATAGGGAGTATGAGCACGATGGCAATAGAAATTTCAATATGCAACGGAAATGGAAACCTAGTCGTAGGCCCGATGGTAATGGTGATGAAAAATTTGGAGTGCAACCTGCTTCTTCCTCTTATGATGATAAAAGTGGTCTGAAAAGTGAGTTCTGAATTTTGCTGACTCTTAATTTTTGCTCTCCTCACTGTTTTGGAACTTTGGATCACTACCTATCTGTCATTCCAACAGCGAGGAGGGAAGTGTCATCACTTTACTTTTTTATGTGATATCTTAACTTTTTTTGTTTGATACGTGATACACTGATATGTTGACTTTCTTTATACATCGCAGGTATGATTAGCCAAGAGCTTGCTTTCTGTGAGAAAGTGAAGGAGAAGTTACGCAATCCTGATGATTACCAGGAATTTTTGAGATGTCTTCATCTCTATACCAGGGAAATAATCACAAGATCAGAATTGCAATCTTTGGTATGAATTAAAAAGATATCAACAGATTCTGTCATTGACTCTCAAAGTTGTTGACATGTTTTATATTATTGGTGTTATACTATTTGTTATCAAAAGTCAAAACTTCATTAATTATAAGTTCAAAGTTAAATGCTAATCCATACATGTGATCAGGTTTCTTTTCCAAACTTTTTACTCAGTTTACTTCAATGTTTTTCTATCTATTTCATTGTTTTCCAGTTTTGGCACGCATTTTTTTTCCCCTGAAAAGAGGAAAAATAACTGTTTCAGTGAACATTTATCTTAACTACTCTATTTAGCCGAGCAAACACTAGGAGATGCTTGAATGTTGCTAATAATTCTGGGTATCTGCTTATCTCAGGTGAGTGATTTACTTGGAAGATATCCAGATCTTATGGATGGATTTAATGAATTTTTGGCCCGCTGTGAGAAGAATGGTAATTGTCTGCTAGAAATGTTCGAAGTTATTCCTTTTGATTTGCATTATTGACACTATCTAATTGATACTATATTGCAGAGGGCTTACTTGCTGGTGTTGTGAATAAAAGTAAGTATTTTTTTTTTGGGTGATTTTTGGCTTAGATTTCGTATCAGTCCAGAATTAGAGTTCACTTGGGACCAATGTCATCACCCAAGTAAAACTTATGGTGTGTGCAGATTCAGAGATATAGTTAAATACATTTTGATACATGAGGCAGCACTGCAACAATTTAGCCTACCATCTCGGTATGGTTGGATTTTGGAGTTTGGACGCTATTCAGTCCAGTGTCTGTTTACTTTTCTGAATATGGCGAACTTGGTTTAATGTCAGATTTGGAATTTGGTAAACTTAAAGGAAGCAGAGGGCTTAGCTTTCTGATGAGATAAAATTGTCACAAAAACATTTGCGCAGTTCCTTTTCTTATTTACTTCTTTTTTTTTTTTGAAAACAAAATATGCTCCATGAGCATTCAAATGAAGCTGTACTCTGATATAATCTTTACTAGTAGTTTGTATTTTTTTTGTCTAATGGTTACTCAATTGCAGAATCCTTGTGGATTGAAGGACATCCTCCCCGATCTGTGAAGTTAGAGGACAGAGATAGTGAAAGGGATGACTTGGTTAAAGACAGAGATTGTGAAAATCGGGAGAGAGAGAGATTTGACAAATGTCTTGGAAACAAAGAGACAGGTGGTCACAGGATGTCTTTGATTTCCAGCAAGGATAAGTATGTGGGAAAACCTGTTAATGAACTTGACCTCTCAAACTGTGAATGCTGTACTCCCAGCTACCGACTTCTGCCGAAGAATGTATGATAATTTTTACCGAAATTTTAACATCATTAAGAGTTTTCTGGGATGTTGATTCTTTTGCATACTTATCTATTTGGATTATGTTTATACAATGTAGTATCCAATACCATATGCAAGCCAAATAACGGATATTGGTGCTGAAGTATTGAACGATCATTGGGTATCTGTAACTTCAGGAAGTGAGGATTATTCTTTTAAACACATGCGGAAAAACCAGTATGAGGAAAGCCTGTTTCGATGTGAAGATGACAGGTTAGAGCTTGCCTAAGTCTTGATACCAATGCTTGTTTAGATTTTGTATTGAGTTTATGATATAAAGGTAACATGAAGCACAGGAAGCAGTAATTCTTAAGCCCCTCCTTTTATCTGTGAAATTTAACGGCACTTTTTTTTTTTTTAGTTTTATATCTTCCTAGTTAGGCATCCAATGTTTGTGCTTAATACGAAAACCTAAGTTTTTCACGCTATAGTGCTTTTTCATTGCTGTCTAGTTTCGATTTTGGTTTTCCTTTCTGTACTATTCTTGCAACAGGTGATTTATCTGTTACACATTCATTTTTTTATTGACTTTCTGTTGTTTGGTAATTGTTTATATTTTATTTCATCATTAGGTTTGAACTGGACATGTTGTTGGAGTCTGTGAATGTGACAACTAAGCGTGCAGAAGAACTAGTAGAGAAGATCAATAACAATACCATCAAAGCAGAGAGTGCAATTCGTATTGAGGAGCACTTTACAGGTTAGAAGTCCATTGGTAACTGATGATTCATCAAGATGTCCATTTCTGCTGTTTGGGATACTGAGATCCTCTTTGGAGGATCATTTTCTTTCCCTTGATTGCATATTTTTCCCTTCTGTTCTGCAGCTCTAAATTTAAGGTGCATAGAGCGTTTGTATGGTGACCATGGTCTTGATGTGATGGAGGTGTTAAGAAAGAATGCTTCCCTTGCTTTGCCAGTTATTTTAACTCGCTTGAAGCAGAAGCAGGATGAGTGGGCTAGGTGCCGCTCCGATTTTAATAAAGTTTGGGCTGAAATTTATGCGAAGAACTATCACAAATCGTTGGATCATCGTAGTTTCTATTTCAAGCAGCAGGATACCAAGAGCTCGAGTGCAAAAGGTAAATTACAACATGGTTTCTTGTTACCGGTTATTGATGAAATTATGATGGGTATAATTACCTTAAGACGAGCTTCACTGCTTGATAAAGTTAAAGATGAGCTCTTTCTCTGTTATAATACATGGAATGATATGCAGTTTTTTCTGTTTTGAGCCCTTACCCCAAGTTTCAGATTAAGAAAAATGCAAAATGCAAAAACTCAATTCATTTCCATGGAAACACAATTGAACCATATGTTCGTCAGCTTATTACTCTTTATCATGTATCTTACAGCCTTATTGGCAGAGATCAAAGAAATTAGTGAGAAAAAATGCAAGGAAGATGATGTGCTTCTTGCTATTGCTGCTGGAAATAGACGACCTATTATTCCAAATTTGAAGTTTGAGTACCCCGATTCTGACATTCATGAAGATATATATCAGCTTATCAAATATTCTTGTGGAGAAATTTGTACAGCTGAACAATTGGATAAAGTAATGAAGATTTGGACAACCTTCTTGGAACCCATTCTCGGTGTTCCTTCTAGGCCTCAGGTTGCAGAGGACACTGATGATGTTGTCAAAAGTAGGAACCATTTTGTGAAAAGTAGTGGGGAAACAGAGGGATGCCCTGGTGGTGGTTCAGCCGTCATAAGTTCCAAACCAAATCCTTCCAGAAATGGCTATGAAAGTACTCCACAAGAGCAATCGATTTCTTCAAAGACGTGGACAATCAATGGAGAGAATGAAACTAAAGTAGTTGGTTCTCTTGATGCAGATCGAACTCGTAAAAATGATACTTTTAGCTGTACTCCTCACCATGGTAAAGTGCAGCTTAATCCAGGTATGGCTGATGAAATTTCAGGGGTCAGTAAAGCAGTTGGCTGCTGTGAACGATTGGTCAATTCAAATGCTTCACTTGCCAATGGTGCAGGGCAAAGTAATGGGAGAACTAACATAGAAACCACATCAGGTTTGTTGAATACTTCAAACTTGTACCTTTTCATTCACGAAGGACTCAACGACCTGTTGCCATTTTTAGTCCTTTTAGTTTTTGCTTGTCTTTCCTTGCATTGTTGGCAGACATGCTGAAATGCAATTTTATGTTGCAAGGGCTTGCTACTCCTTCCAGAACTTGTAATGGCACCATTGAGGGTGGTACTGAGTTGAGGTCAAATAATGAAATTGTGCCTTCAGAGGTATGTGCTGTGTTATTGTCTTTGTGATGTATGACTCAAGTTAGAGGAGTTTTTTTTTTCCTTCCTGTTCTTGATTTTCAATTGTTATCCTGTTGCAATGCTTACTACTTTTGCTTAGATTTAGCTTTTTTCCAAATGACTGCTTTTGCTTGCCTTTGCTCATCTCTCACTTGGGCAAACCAGGCTTGTAAGTCCTATTTGTCAATCAAGGAGTCAGTTTCTGCTGACAGATTTGATGTTTTACACCTAAATCCTTTTAATAGGCCATATTGTCATTGAGACGCTTTGTTATTGGAATCTTGAAACATCATAATTGAATGGAATTTCTCCATCAGATTTTTGTTCTTTACTCTGATTTCTTGCTAATGTGATTAATGCTTAACTATGAGCTGTTGACTGGTTCAGCAGGGTGGTGATAGTGTACGGCCAATTGTATCAGAAAATGGGATGGTGCCAGAAGGTACCGAAACTCATAGATACAATGAAGAATCTGTTGGACCATTTAAAATTGAAAGAGAGGAGGGTGAATTATCCCCAAATGGTTATTTTGAAGAGGAAAATTTTGCAGTTTATGGAGAAACTGGTTTGGATTCTTTGCACAAAGCAAAGGATAATTCTGTCAGGAGGCAGTATCAAACCAGACATGGAGAAGCAATACGTGGGGAAGCGGGGGGAGAAAATGATGCTGATGCCGACGATGAGGGTGAGGGTAGTGCTCAAAGATCATCGGAGGACAGTGAAAATGCTTCTGAGAATGGTGATGTTTCTGGAAGTGATTCCGGAGAAGGCGAGGAATGCTCTCAGGAAGAGCATGAAGAAGACGGAGACCATGATGAGCATGATAATAAGGCTGAGAGTGAAGGTGAGGCTGAAGGGATGGCAGATGCCCATGATGTAGAAGGTGATGGAACACCATTACCGTTTTCAGAACGTTTTCTTTCAACTGTGAAACCTCTAGCAAAGCATGTCCCTCCAGCATTACATGACAAAGAAAATGAGACTCGGGTTTTCTATGGAAATGATTCTTTCTATGTGCTTATAAGGCTACATCAAGTAAGATAATTTTACTTCTGGTATATTTTTTCTAGATCTTCTGTGTTTGTTTTCATGTATGGTTGTTTTGATTCATTTTCTCACCTTGCTAATTTGACAGACATTATATGAAAGAATACAATCTGCTAAGATCAATTCGTCTTCTGGTGAAAGAAAATGGAAAGCTTCAAATGATTCAAGCCCTAATGATCTCTATGCCAGGTGATTTTTTCCTCGTGGAAATTTTGGTTTTTTTAACATCTTAGATGTTAGGACTGAATGTGATTAATTTAGACTCATTTTTTATATTATTTTCTATGTTTTGGCAGGTTTATGAATGCACTTTACAATTTACTTGATGGTTCGTCTGATAACACAAAATTCGAGGATGATTGTCGAGCTATTATTGGAACTCAGTCATATGTCCTATTTACACTGGACAAACTGATTTATAAACTTGCCAAACAGGTATCATGCTTTATGATGCATATTGTAGTCCATTTATTTTCTCAGGTCTACCTCTCGAATTTTCTCTCCTCTCTGTTTTCCGTTTACTTGATCTTTTTGTTACGTAGCTCCAAGCAGTTGCAGCTGATGAAACGGACAACAAGCTTCTTCAACTATATGCCTATGAAAATTCAAGAAAGCGTGGAAGATTTGTTGATGCAGTTTATCATGAAAATGCCCTTGTTCTTCTCCATGATGAGAACATATATCGTATCGAATGTGTAGGTTTTTGCTGGTTTTTTTGTTGTTTATTTTTCCTTTTTCTCATTCTAGCAAATAGATAATTCTTAATTTGGGTCACGATGTATGATATTTTATTTTCATGGCAGTCTTCTGTGCCAACCCATTTGTCTATTCAGCTTATGGATTACGGGCATGATAAACCAGAGGTGACTGCAGTTTCCATGGATCCTAATTTTGCAGCTTATCTGCACAATGACTTTCTCTCAGTTATTCGTGAGAAAAAAGAGAAACCAGGAATTTTTTTGAAGAGGTGTGTAGGGAAGGATAAAGATATGTATCTCGTTTCAGCTACTCTATTGAGTTGTGATATCCAACAATGTGCACTCTCTGCAGGAGTAAACACAAATATGCAGGTGATGATGAATTTTCTTCCACATGCCTAGCCATGGAAGGACTTCAGATTGGTAATGGGTTGGAGTGTAAGATAGCATGCAATTCATCCAAGGTAAGTTCTTGTGTTTTTGCATATCATAAGAGAAATTTGTACATACAGTAATGCTCTTCAGTTTATATCCCTACTATCCACGAATTGATGGAAAGTCCATGCTTCATAGGTCTCGTACGTTTTAGATACTGAAGATTTTTTGTTTAGAAGGAGAAGGAATACTGAAAGTCTCCAGCAGAACAATTCGTGCCAGGAAAAGTCTTCAAATGGTGGCCCAGCTAGAGTAGAGCGGTTTCACAGATTTCTATCAAATTGATAGCGTTCTTTTTGTAACCTTACGTAAGTATTATGTATATATGCTGAATTGGTTTTTGTTCTCATAGATTTTTGTCAGTGTGCATGAGTGTCAAATACAATTGGGAATTCATGAGCTTAATTCAATCGCTTGGATCATTTGATTTATATACGTTCTTTCATTGCAGATGCCTTTGCTCTGTGGTGCCTTTCACACATTATGTACACAGCAGCTCCGGCACCTTCAGCATAAAAGCTTTTGCTGGAACAATCTTTCCAGTATTCTCATATTTCTGTCCAGTGAAGCAAATGAAGAATGGGAGGAAACGCAATACTGGCTCACAAACTGCATTATAATGTAATAAGTTTGTGGCAAATTTTAGCCGCAACTAGTGTATATAATATAGAGGAAATCTTTGATGTAAAACATAAAATGTGGGTTTATTTCTCTTGGTCATATACTTTTGTCCAACTTTCGATACGAACGATTCTTTTGTTTGAGTGGGGTTGAGGAACCGCAGATCGACTAGATAATACATGACTTCGATCTTGCACTGTGTTTTGCATTAAAATATCTCAATCCACGGGCATTTTTGTAACTACGAATTATAATCCTTATTATTTACACCTTTGTATTGGTGGCAGTGTTATTGAACCCAACCCGCGAAGCAATCGGATCAACAAATTTTGAAGAGTTACCTAAGTTGTCTCGAAGGGCTAGGGGTTGAACAATATATTTTATTTATAAATCATAAATAACACAAGTCCAATTCATAATCATGACAAATACTCGAATACTAAAATGTCTAGCACACCTAGAAACAAGTGTTTTCTTGTTTGCTTTTAGACTTGTTTTAGATTTTATTTGTCATTTTATTATTTAAGTTGCAGACCCTAAGATTTACTATTTGTCATTTTTTTAAAAAAAAATCAATAAACTACATGGGTAACATTAATCCTCCAAACTCGAAGAGTCACACAGTTTGAGGGTTAAACCTTCAAAACCGATAGTTCGACAAGGGTCGATTACTTAAAATGGTCAACTAGTGACTCGATCCGTCGCAGTGAAAAAGAAGGTTAAACCCGGCCCGACTAGATGGCAAGGTTGTTCCTGTAGAAAAATCGTTGGGTCAATTGAGTGACTAAGGACACAAGATTGAAATAAATATGGTCGCCCGATACTGACGTATATCTGAAAGTTCGGTGTTTGTCACTAAGATCGTTGTCAACAAAATATAAAAACTTAATATGGAAAATATAAAAACTTAATACGGAAAATATAAAAACAAATCAGAACACCATGATTTTAACGAGGAAATCTTACTGGGAAAAGTCTCGAGTCTATGAGCGACCAACTTTGATAAACAATCCACTAATCACAAATCAAGAATACAATCCTATCTTTGATCTAAAGACATCGCTCGTACATCCCCTTCTTTCACTTAATGTTTTAACTCTCAACTCAATCCACCAAGGATGAGTATGCTTCTAGCGCATCTAGAAGACTTCAACTCCACATAGATGACCAACCTCGACTCCACCAAGAGCTGCCGCTGAACGACTTCAATGGATCACCAAATAAACAAAGAAAATATGAAACTCTCTTACTCAAACTAATCTCTCTCAATTTACATGAATAATCTCACCATTACAAGAATAATATGAGAGAATAAAACAAAGACCGAAGGTCATATATTTGGGAATTAAGTGTTGCTTCTGATAAGTGCCAGAATATACATTCTTAAATTGATTACATATAGACATTTATGAATGATTAAGATTTAAAGTGATGTTTTTGTGCATTAAAATCCAAATATTATTTTGGACATCACTTTATTATTTTAAATGTAATTTTGCTTCCTTATAATCCAAGCCTAAGCAATTGTGGAATTGTTGATCTATAAGTTGAGATGCCATTTATGACATCACCATTATTTTCAAAATAAAAATCAAAGATAATTTTATGAAAAATATATTATATTTGTATATATGATATTTGTATTTATGATATTTGTATTTTATTATATTTGTGTTTAAAATATCATGATATTTATATAAAATTTTGTCTATAAAAGCAAGGGAGGTCTTTGGTGATTAGAAGAAAAAAAGAGGAGACGAAGAGAGATTCCAAGATTTCAAGAGATGAAGATTTGAAGATTTGAAGAAGAAGAAATCTTTTCGAAGAAGAATTAAAGGGTTGTATTTCTTAGCTACTTATTTATTAAGTTTTGTGTTTTATTTGGTTATGTATAATTAAACTTTTGTAGTTAGGGCTTAACTTTGAAGCCCTAAACATGATTTCAATTATATAAGTTGTGTGGTGTGGATTGCATATTTTCTTACAAGAATGATGATTTTGATTTCTTTATGTTATGTGAATTTTGATACTTCGTTTCTTTGAGTAGCTAACTTAGGGACATGTATTGGGATTAATTAGTTGTAAAACATAAGTCAGTTGTCATATTGATTATGTTTTTATTTGCAACACATAATTTGGTTAAGAATGAATTATGAGAAATCAATTGTTGAATATCTAAGTACAAATACCATGTATTAGAGTTCTTGTGACATTCATATTCTCTTTTCTCTTATTGGATTCTTGATTGTTAATTGAAGCAAATACCATGCTAGATTTCAATTGAGAATACACGATTGATATAAATGACATACACCTTACATGCACCTAAGAGAGAATTATACAACTTGAGTTTGACCATGACCTTGTTGTGGATGTTGTCATCATAAACTTGTTAAAAGTTTCAATCTACAATTTCTTATAAATTGTTTGATTGTTTTGCAGTGGATAGTGAGTTCTAGCAAGGATTTGTAGGAATTGAAGTCATTACTTTCCATTCTTGTTTTTCGGTTTAATGATTTTATCTTTATTTTTATTTGTTATAAGATTTAAATCCCCCTTTTATAATTATATGTAAATTATATTCGAGTGTTAGATTGTATATTTATTAGTATCACTCCTTGTGGGATTGACTTTTACTTGTCCATTATATATATTATTTGTACAGTTATAAGATTATATTAAATTGTTATTAACGACATAACAATTTTTGGCACCGTTGCCGGGGAGTGATTCTCTAATACAGTGTCAACTAACTCTTGTTTATTATTTGGTTATTCATTATTGTTGTTAATTAATATGGTTGGCTTCATTGCCCCATATTTTTAATGGTCGGTTCAACTGCCTACTCTTGTTAATATATGTATATATTTATTATTATATATTATTAATTAATGTGGTTGGCTTCATCGCCCCATTTTATTAATGGTCGGTTCCACCACCGAGTACTATACGTTAATATTTACTAACATCATTAATTATTTGTATTTCTTTTAGTGGTTGACCTTATTTGCCCCATTTTTTTTTCTGTATACTAACTTGTTATCTTAGCACCTCCTACATGGAAGGTTTTACATTAAATGTTATTAATTAATGTGGTT
This sequence comes from Euonymus europaeus, assembly GCA_963580455.1. Lineage (NCBI taxonomy): Eukaryota > Viridiplantae > Streptophyta > Magnoliopsida > Celastrales > Celastraceae > Euonymus > Euonymus europaeus. The sequence goes on from OY756965.1 coordinate 14,230,475, forward strand.
GGCTCAATCGCCCCATTTTTTATTTTTGTTTTTGTTATGTATACTAACTTTTTATATTATGTACACTAAATTTTTATATACTATATACTAACTCCTTTAATTCTGTTGATTGTGATTGGCACTGTCATCCTCCAAATTTTCTCTATACTAATTATGTTCATGGTTGGCCTTGCCACCTAAATATCTCATTACTATTTTTCTATTGAACAGGCACATGCATGTCCCGCTCAGATTCGGAAAATTTATTGAGTGACGACATCTCGTTAAACACAAAATTAGTGGATATTCGTATATTTTGTCAACAACGAAAAAGAGACCGTCAAACTCCTGAGATATCACCTTTGACATCACCAGCCACAAGTCCCAGAGTCATAGCCCAAATGGCAGAAGAACCAACTGACATGAGCAGGCCAGTTAAGGATTTTTCTGTGCCTCAAGCAGCTGATCAGGTCTCATGTATTGTCTACCCCCAGACCACCGTAGACAATTTTGAACTAAAGTCAGGCATGATCCATTTATTGCCTACATTCTTGGGCAATGCTGGAGAAGATCCTCATATGCATCTTAAAGAGTTTTTTGATGTGTGTTCTACAATCAAAATAAGAGGATTAACTGATGAGCAAGTCCGTCTTCGATTGTTTCCATTCAGTTTGAAGGAACAATCGAAGACATGGCTTCACTCTTTACAAAGAGGATCAATTAGAACATGGACAGATTTGGCAAACAAATTCTTGACAAAATTCTTTCTAGCTCAAAAAACAAATAAAATAAGGAAAGAGATAGTGAGCATTCAACAAAATGATGGAGAAGTATTCCATGAGTACTGGGAGAGGTACAAGAGACTCTTAAGTTCTTGTCCTCATCATAATATTCAAGAATGGCTTCTTATGCAATATTTTTATGAGGGGATGTTGGATTCAGATCGAAAAATGGTGGACGCCACATCTGGTGGTGGACTAATGAATAACAATGCTAAGCAAGCAAGGGAAATGTTCAAAACTCTATCAACCAATTCTCAACAATGGAGCTACAATAGAGTGAGAGAACCGCAAAAAAAAGTTGGAGTCTATGAAGCACAGTCAAGTTCAATCATGGAAGCTCAGATTGGCAATCTGACAGATATGGTGAAGCAGCTAATCATTCCAATATCTCAGGTGTGTGCTATTTGTAGCACACTAGGACATGTCATGGGAAATTGCCCACAAAATGAAGTTGTTGTCTTAGATGGTCAAATCAATGCATTGACCACCTACCCAAATTAGATGCAAAGGCCACAGAATGATCCTTTCTCTTCTACCTACAATCCAGGATGGAGGAATCATCCAAATTTTAGGTGGAGTAATAATCAACCACTGCAACAACCTTTTGCCCAAGTACCACAACATCAGGGTCAAGTTGAGCCTTCAAAACCGTCACTTGAAGATATGGTTACATCAATGGCACAAAGCACTCAGGCGTTTATGCAGAAAACTGATAACGCCATTGCAAATCTGGAGCAACAAATGGGACAATTAGCCACTGCCTTAAATCAAAGAGAACCTGGAAAGCTTCCTGGCCAAGTTATTGTCAACCCCAAAATGAATGAACAGGCCAAAGCAATCACTCTTAGGGGAGGAAAAACAATTGGCAAGACTAGCATTCCAGAAGAAGAGAAAATATTTTGAACCTGGGCAGAAAGTTTTGTTATATAACTCACGCCTTCGACTATTCCCAAGTAAGCTTCATTCACGATGGTATGGACCATTTCTTATTACTCATGTTTTTCCACATGGTGTAGTGAATCTTCAACACCCAAGACAGGAAGCATTTTCAAAGTGAATGGTCATCGTCTCAAGCATTGTTTAGAGCCAGCAACAGAAAATGTTGAGGAAAATTTACGGCTCACCGATCATGTTCCACTCACTTGAGACGTCCTTATGTCTGGCTAATGACGTTAAACTTAGCGCTTGTGGGAGGCAACCCATATTTCTTGTTCATTTTACTTGTGTGTTTATTTTTTGTTTTGTTTATTTTATTATTATTTTTTGTTTATTTTAAAAAAAATTAATTAAAAATTGACAACATGGTTTTCAAATCCTGCTATCTTTCTTGTTGTCTCTTCTGATCATAAAAAAATTTAAAAAATCACAAAATCAAAAAAAAAATTCAAAAAAAAATGGCGTTTTTCTTCTTATTCTTTTTCTTCGAATATTGTTGTTACTTTTGTCTCTTCTGACCAGTTTTTTCTTCCACTCCTAAACAGTATGCCGCGCCCCCCAAGAGTCGTCGTTCCCAGTTTTTCATCTTCGAAAGCCCTATTTGCTAGAGCTAAAATCATTCCAGAGAGAAGAATCGATTCTACCATCCTGAACGAACCTGACAACAATTGGGCACAGAGTTACCTTCAAGATCATTCTCTGATGTTTTTAGTAGAATCGGATCCAGAAGAAGTTTACCCGGTGTATCCTGATCTAGTTCGCTCATTTTATCACACTCTTCTGGAATTACCGCACCCTGCTAGAGCTCCACCAATTTATCAGGTTAATGTTGCTGGTATTCAACTTACATTCAAATCCACAGATGTCAGCTCTTGTTTCGGATTTCCGCCCACTTCTGATGTGGCTCAAGGTTTTCAGCCACCAATCTCTATTCGAAAGAGGAAATGATTGATGATATGTGTCAAGGAAGACACGATCGACAGGAGGCTATTGCTACCCGTCGATCCTATTTACCGCCGAAGCTGTGGTTACTTGATGATGCTCTCCGGAGTAACTTGTGCCCCATTGGCCATCGTCAACAACGACGGGGAAATATTCTTTCTATCCTGTACCATATGTATTGAGGCGCATGGTTAGATCTCAGAGTGATATACATGGAGAGTATTCTCAAGGCGAAGTTCTTTATGGAGCAAAGACCAACCAAGGTTGGAAACCTGTATTTTCCACGGCTTATCACACTGTTGCTTTACAGTAAGAGCATCCGCCCTCCTCGATGTCCGCTATCTTCTGGATATGCCGTAACTGTTCTTGAGAAATTCACTTGGCGTCAGAGTACTGGACACATGTCCACTATTGCTAGGAGACGACGAACACGACGACTTCCAGTTGCCACACCAAGGAACGAATCTCAATCTTCTGTTGCTGCTGAACCACCACAGTCTCACCAATGGCAGGAATTACTTGACCGCTTGCATCAATTAGAGGTTGGCCAACTCAGGTTGGAACACATGCTGAATGTCCTCATGGATAGGATGCAACAATAACGACCTCCGCTACTACCTTGTCACGAAGCTTTCATCTCAGGTTGTATTTTTTCTACCCCTGTTTTTGTTTTTGCATTGCATTTCCATACTCAGTTCTCTGTTGTTACATTGAGGACAATGTTTCATTTTAGTTGGGGGTAACATATGCAAAAATGGATGATTTGATAAAAGATGATTTTGCTACACTACAACTAGTTTGAGTCAATTTTTCTATCTGGATTGTTAGAAAATAATTTCTAAAACTCTTTTGTGCACAAATACTAAGTCTTGTGGTAAGATGGATGATAATGCATAATACCAAGAGAATTTTCAAGGATAAAGCAGCACAAGGTTAATTATAAATGAGTGGAGAGAAATGAGAAAATAACTTATGAATTTTCATTGATCTTTAGAAATGGATAATTGCTGTCAATGAACATCATTACAGGGTTTGTGGAATGCTGGTAGGATGCTGAGGATGATAGAGATCAATTTTGTTAAAACAATGTTGTAACTTACTGAGCCTTTGTTGTTGTATTGTATGATATAGTAGATTTGAAATAAAAAACAAAAGAAAAACAAAGGAGAAAAGAAGAGAAAAAAAAAGAAGAAAGAAAAGTATCTCTATCTATATATATTTAGGATTGTTGCCGCAATATATATTTCGATCGGGTAAGTTGGTATGATATATTGTGCTACTAATTGCATGTCTAGGAAGTTCTGTCTAAGGAGTTTGATATTTAAGTGGACCATTGTGTCCCTCCAATCTTTCTTGGGAATTTACCTGGTGTAATTGGTGGTATAATTGTTTATATATTCTTCACCTGTAAATAAAAAAATCAGTATGATAAGTCTTATTCTTCCTTAAGAAGACATGTAGTTTCTTTTTCATGAGTTGATTATTTTCTTAGCAAAATTGATCTTTAGAATTCCAAAGCAGGTTTGTTGGTAAGAATGGTGGAAGTTCTAGACGGTTAATATATCTATCTTTTGATCAATGTTTGTTTATCTGTTTGTCCTTAAATTGATTATTCTTCTGAGTGCGTTTCTGTTTCCAACTCCATGAGAGAAATCCTTTACACTGAAATTTTTCTTTAACCTGTGAGATTATGGAGTTGAGGCTTCTTACTTGAATAATTTCTCAAGGTTTATGCATTATGGTTTGTGGTAAGAAAGTTTTGACTTAGTGCACACACACACAAATGTTGGAAATTCTGACTAATAAATTGGATAGCAATTAGGATCTCTTACGTTTTGTTCTGTTTTAAAAAAAAATCCTTATGACATTTTCTTTACGGTTGTATTGCTAGGGGCTAGCAATAAGCTAGTTGGGGGTTGTGATAAGTGCTAGAATATACATTCTTAAATTGATTAAATATAGACATTTATGAATGATTAAAGTTTAAAGTGATGTTTTTGTGCATTAAAATCCAAATATTATTTTGGACATCACTTTATTATTTTAAATGTAATTTTGCTTCCTTATAATCCAAGCCTAAGCAATTGTGGAATTGTTGATCTATAAGTTGAGATGTCATTTATGACATCACCATTATTTTCAAAATAAAAATCAAAGATAATTTTATGAAAAATATACGATATTTGTATATATGATATTTGCATATATGATATTTGTATTTATGATATTTGTATTTTATTATATTTGTGTTTAAAATATCATGATATTTACATAAAATTTTGTCTATAAAAGGAAGGGAGGTCTTTGGTGATTAGAAGAAAAAAAGAGGAGATGAAGAGAGATTCCAAGATTTCAAGAGTTGAAGATTTGAAGATTTGAAGAAGAAGAAATCTTTTCGAAGAAGAAATCTTTTCGAAGAAGAATTAAAGGGTTGTATTTCTTAGCTACTTATTTATTAAGCTTTGTGTTTTATTTGGTTATGTATAATTAAACTTTTGTAGTTAGGGCTTAACTTTGAAGCCCTAAACATGATTTCAATTATATAAGTTGTGTGGTGTGGATTGCATATTTTCTTACAAGAATGATGATTTTGATTTCTCTATGTTATGTGAATTTTAATACTTCGTTTCTTTGAGTAGCTAACTTAGGGACATGTATTGGGATTAATTAGTTGTAAAACATAAGTCAGTTGTCATATTGATTATGTTTTTATTTGCAACACATAATTTGGTTAAGAATGAATTATGAGAAATCAATTGTTGAATATCTAAGTACAAATACCATGTATTAGAGTTCTTGTGACATTCATATTCTCTTTTTTCTTATTGGATTCTTGATTGTTAACTGAAGCAAATACCATGCTAGATTTCAATTGAGAATACACGTATTGATGTAAATGCCATACACCTTACATGCACTTAAGAGAGAATCATACAACTTGAGTTTGACCATCACCTTGTTGTGGATGTTGTCATCATAAACTTGTTGAAAGTTTCAATCTACCATTTATTATAAATTGTTTGATTGTTTTGCGGTGGATAGTGAGTCCTAGCAAGGATTTGTAGGAATTGAAGTCATTACTTTCCATTCTTGTTTTTAGGTTTAATGATTTTATATTTATTTTTATTTGTTATAAGATTTAAACCCCCCTTTTATAATTATATGTAAATTATATTCGAGTATTAGATTGTATATTTATTAGTATCACTCCTTGTGGGATTGACTTTTACTTGTCTATTATATATATTATTTGTACAGTTATAAGATTATATTAAATTGTTATTAACGACATAACAACTTCCGGTACCATAAATGAAACCTAGACCAACTATATATAGAGCACGTTAATTCTTGAAGATATCTCCCTTTTTCATGGAATAGCTACAACTCTTATCTTCTGGAAGAATTTCAGATAATGCAAAACAAACCACACTTGTTTGTGACGACCCTGCCCGTTGGCACTCAGGCCCAGACGGAACACAGGCGTCTCACATTCAGGTTCCATGGGTCCCGCCCCCCACCCATCTCCCTCTCACAAGGGTAGGTTGTTGCTAGGCTTCGAACCCTCCACCTAGCCTTTAACATAGTGCCCATGGCAACTATGTTAAAGGCTAAGCCATGGGCACTATGCTAAAGGCTAGGTGGAGGGTTCGAAGCCTAGCAACAACCTACCCTTGTGAGAGGGAGATGGGTTGGGGGCGGGGCCCATGGAGCCTTAATGTGAGACGCCTGTGTCCTGGCTTAGTTGGTGGCATAGGTTGCCATGAGCACTATGTTAAAGGCTAGGTGGAGGGTTCGAAGCCTAGCAACAATCTACCCTTGTGAGAGGGAGATGGGTTGGGGGCGGGGCCCATGGAGCCTGAATGTGAGACGCCTGTGTTCCGTCTGGGCCTGAGTGCCAACGGGCAGGGTCGTCACAGAAAAACTTCCATTTTATAAATTTCCCTACCCCAGTTTAGAGGCCCAACGGCATGACTGGGGGCTAGGTACTTCCCAGGGCCATGGCCCAAGCAGCCCAACCCATCTCTCCCTCAGGAGTAGGTTGTTGAGGTTAGGATTCGATCCCCAGACCTCCATTTAACAAGCAGCGCGCAGCCTCACTTGTCACCAACTAAGCCATGGCTTAGTTGGTGGCATAGGTTGCCATGGGCACTATGTTAAAGGTTAGGTGGAGGGTTCGAAGCCTAGCAACAGCCTACCCTTGTGAGAGGGAGATGGGTTGGGGGTGGGGCCCATGGAGCCTGAATGTGAGACGCCTGTGTTCCTTTTGGGCCTAAGTGCCAACGGGCAGGGTCGTCACATGTTGATAACACAAATGACAATTAGTGATAAGATTATTATCCTACACAGCATTATATAAAACCATATCTCTAAAGCCACGTAAAGATATGCATGAAACCATTTATTAACCTCCTGTACGACTTGGACACTTAATCATATGCACATAACCTTTTGTAGGACTCCAACACTTAATCATGTGCACACCTCAAATTCTTTTGTGTTGACCCGTGTATATAAGACATATATTACAAGTAGATAACTAAGATATATAACATAAATAATCAACCCATGCAACACGTCTTTTAACACCCAATATTAAAGCCCATGTAATAAGTAAAAACTAACATTCCATAATTAAGTCAACAGGCCCACAATTAAGTTTAACTCATTTAATATATACCGATCACCAACTTAATTGTAATAGATTGTGCAGTAAAAGATCGAGGTAGGTTATCTTGACACTGATGTAAGCTACCTCACTGCACAAAATCACTCAATTGTCAAAAATCAAATTGGTTAATATATCTCACAATTGTCAATAATTATGTTTTCTTAAAAAAAAAAGAACAATCTCCTCCTTGACAATTGTGGGATCAAAATACCTGCACAACAAAATAATATATCCAATAAACACATGAATATGCTCCCCCTAAACCCCTCATTATGTTATCTCATCCTTTTTGACCCACAAGTTGTCAAAGACGGGCTCACAAAATTTCTAAAGAAATGAGGTACATGAGGTTACATTATAATTTACTTCTCACTTGGCCTCCATACTCGAAAAATATTTTCACCAAGAACATAACTAGGCCATCCCGAAGAATTAAACACATAAAAGAGAATCCAAATAGAATACGAAATCAAGAGAAATTGGTTTCAAGGATGGAACTTTTAGATTTTGATACTCAATCAAAAGAATTAAAACAATGATACAAAAGAGTTACCATAAGATGTGTTCAAGAAATAGACTTACTAGTCTCTTATCATGTCCTTGAAATCTGATGCATGTTATTCGTTCATGTGTATCTGTGTGTAAATATCAAAAACTTGTTAGATCAAGATATAACATAATACAAGAAATTAACTTTTCATAGGTTATCAAATTTAGATCATTTGGTACTTTTATATACATGCAAGCAACATATAAGATTACCCCCTTTATTTCAAGAGGTGAAATCTTTGAATTTATGGCGGCTTTCACAGTTAAACTTAGATAACTCTCTTTATTTCAAGAGATACTTATCCTTTAAGTTTAGGTAGCTCCTTTTAGTTCAAGAGATACATACTTTTTTATCTTAGGTAGCTCCCTTTATTTTTATTTTTTTAAATGCCTTTGACATAGCCCTTTCCATTTGTATAACTTGCATCAAGTTTCCCAAAGAATAGTTCAATAGACCTATCAAGACAAATCTCAAGTATTATGTCAATTAGACTGCATAAGTAGAGATTTGTGAAAAATAATATATGACTAATAACATGATATTTTCAATTTTATGAACGGATTAGCCATTTAAACAATAAACACATACGAAAGTAATATCAAACAATCAATGCTTCAATAATAGATCAAGAATTAAATCACATATCCCACACATATGTTACCTCAAGTTACTTGAAAATCTATTATATTGTAATCACTCTTAGTGCTTTTTTTAGGAACAAAAATCTTTGTTTGTCTAAGAGTTTTGTGAAAATATGAGCCATTTGATTTTCAGTAGCAATATATCCAAGAGACACAAATTTATTATGACTCTATAAAATAAAATTGTCTGAGATAGGCTTGCTGCAGGTTACCTCCGTTGCATCTGTATGCTTCTGCTTCAATGAGGTAGGTTACCTACAAGTTACCTCAATATGAACAACACTAGCAGATTCTTCTTTATCGGCACTCAAGACTGTCTTGACCAACCTTTGAGCATTTAGCCTTCAAATAAGAGTCATTCGAGCCATAAAAAAATGTGGTATATGATTCGTTCTGGTTTTCATGTTGACATCTGCTCCGATACCAATTAAAAGTTTGGTATTTCTCACCAAGATTGTTAGTCAACAAAATATAGAAGCTTAATGCGGAAAATAAAAAACAAATCAGAACACCATGATGTTAACGAGAAAATCTTACTAGGAAAAATCTCGAGTCTATGAGCGACGAACCTTATCTTAACTCTCAACTCAATCCACCAAGGATGAGTATGCTCCTAGCACATCTAGAAGACTTTAACTCCACAAAGATGACCAACCTCGACTCCACCAAGAGCTGCCGTTGAACGTCTTCAATCACTACTACAATAATAACATGTTTCAACGGCCAAGGCCGTTGAAACAGCGATAAATAACCGTTGGAAATTTTTTTTTCAACAGTCTTAAATCTGTTGATAAACGTTGATAAATGTGTCACAGGTAAAACTATTTCCAACGGTTAGTGACCGTTGAAAAAGATTTTTATCATTTTCAACGCACTACAACCGTTGAAAAAAGATTCAATTATTTTAAATGAAAATTTGCAATTTCAACGGTTTGTCCGTTGAAAAATATATTATATAATAATTTTCTATAAATTCAGTTTCTACATATTTGACCGTTGAAAATTGGAATAATTATTTTTTAAATTATATTATTTTTTAAATTTTGAGGCAAATGATTTGATGTTTTTGATCTTGTAAATTGGTAAATTATAAAATAGAAGAAAAAAATGGTAACTCAATGTCTAATTAATTGCAAATTAAATTAAAAAAGTAATAATCTGGTTAGAAATAATAATTCCATGTACAACCAGCCACTCCTACGAACAAAATGTAAACATCTAATCCACTATGCAGCCATTGTTGGAAACAAAAATGTGTATCTACTCTACCCCTTCTATCCCAAAAATATACCAACAAGGCAGACAGCAACATAAGCAATAAAGAGCAGCAACTTTTTGACCTCATCTCAGCCTTGGGTATCACATCTTTAAATCCAGTATCAACTCTTGGGTATCACATAGTTCATCAAAGATATACATTAAGGCAAGTCTATCAAATCTCAACACAAGAATTTGCTGATAAAACTCTAGTATTGTTTCTCAATATATGCAACAAAATATGAAATAGTGTAAATAATTTCAATTCTACTATAAGAATAAACCAAAACTCCAAAAAGATGTTGCATACCTGTTGGATCCAAGATAAATAGATGTCAAACAAGTTCATTCATCACCAACCTACAAGCACACAAAGGAAATAAACAAAAACAATAATCCCACAAGTTTACAAATGAACTTGAATGATATCAACCCAATCATAAGCAAAAATAAAAGAGGCAGATAGAAAATTCTCCAAAAGTTTCACTTCAAAAAAGAACACATCCTAATTAATCACCTATCACAATAGTCACCAGCACCAAAATAAAGAACACAGAAGGCACATACAAAAAACCTTAACCAACTTCATGCTTAGCCAAAGTAGCAATTATTAACACAATATTTGTGTTACTCTGACCATCCAGCAAATAGAAGGGATGCAATAATTAAAATTCAGCCATAAAAGTAAGAAATTATTGCTTACAGAATTGGATGGTTGCATAGAGGTCGAGCTATTGCTTTCATGACTATTAAATGTAGGCAATCTTCCTTGCAATATTTGTATCATAATTTCCTCCATTCGTTCCATTTTTTCCTTCATTATTTTCAGCTCAACATCAGATTCTTCTCGCTTTCTTTCAGATTCTTCTAGTTTCTTTTCAAGATCACTCATAAGGGATGGATTACGACCCCATAAGTACGTTGGAGTTGCACCATCTCCATAACCACGAACCCTTCCGTGTCGCTCTGGTCCAAAAACTTCAACAAATATCTCATGTTGATTCATTTCCAAGGATCCTTCATCTACTTCTTTTGCTAATTTCTTAAGTTCATCCTACATTCCAAGTGCATATAATGTGTCAGTAATATATATAATATACCTATAGCTTATGTACAAAATTTTATGCAATCATATACCAATTTTTCTTGTGATTCTTCATTTATAGCCTTTCCATTTTTCCTTGTGTGCGTAATTTCCCATAATTGGAGCCGATCTAACTCTTCTCCAGTCTTTTGCTTCTAGTTAAAGAGGCAAAAAAAAAGTGTAATGATAAGGCAAAAATTTATTAACTTTATGTTCATGTCATAAAACATAAGAATACCTCCTCTTCGGCCACTTGCATGAAACTTTTTGATCCGGACGTGTGGATGATAGGATTCACCAATCGATTGGATGATAGCATTCAGACTTGAATAATTGCGAATATTGACCCACAACTCTCTTATTTCTCCATTGGATATCAAATTTTTGTCCACGTGGAAACTTTGTTAATTTCTTATTGCAGGTCGGTCCTTGTACTTTAGGATCTTCATCACATGAGCCTATAACAATCACAAAGAAAAAAAATGTTGACAGATACCCAAGGCATAAACTGCCTTGAGTAATTTTTATTTTATTTTACATAGTACTTGTGCATGGGTTTTGATTTGGATTCTATGAAATAAATTACCTTGGTTACCATTTTCATTTCTATCTTCATTGGAGGAAGTATTTGTACACATTGGTGGAACTACTTCCTCTCTATCTAATGTTTGTCTTGGCCTTCTAGATGAGGATGCAGCTTGGTGAACCAGCACATGTCTTTCTGCATTCTCAACACATAAAATTCGTAAACATAAATGCAAGAACAACCATGGTTAAGCTGAGCTTTCAACACTTTCCAGAAAAAGGGGTCATGAAAAGATGACATTTAACGACCAGGTAGAGCTAAGCCATCACTACCAACAATATAAAAAGGAGATGGAGGAAAAGTATTTAGGTCCTGGAATAAGCAATGACAACATAAAATAGGGTTCCTTCATGCACATCCAAGGTGGCAAATTGTAAGGAACAAGGACTACAGGCCAAACACTGTATTGGGTGCTCATGTTTCCAAAAGGATTGAATCCATCACTAGCTAACCCAAGCCTAACATTTCGTGGCTCTAAAGCAAACCACTCATATTCTCGGTCAAAGGTCTTCCAAGCAGTACAATCTGCCGGATGCCTTAAAACCCCATCTTTCACACGTTTATCATGATGCCATGTCATAACTGAAGCTGTTTTTCTAGACATAAATAATCTTCTCAATCGTGGGATTAAAGGAAAGTGGCGTAACACTTTTTGAGGTATTTTTTTCCCCTTTCTATTCTCACCATCATATTTCCATCTAGAAGTGTGACAAACTAGACAATTATTCTCACTTGAATATTCATTCCAGAACAACATGCAATCATTTATGCATGAATGTATCTTTATATAGTCAAGACCCAACCCTCAAATTATCTTTCTTGCTGCATTGTACGAATTTGGAAGACTAATCTCATCAAAAGCATCATTCAACAATTCAAGAAGCGGTGAATATCTTGTTACTGACACTGCCAAGACATTTCAGGTGAAATAACTTCATCAAAAAAGACAACTTAGAGTACCTTTTGCAATTTGGATACAACTCTTTTTCAGATTCTGACAACAATTTATAGAACTCAGCAACATCTCCATTGGGTAGCTCTTCATCATAAGCCCCAAAATGGTCCCTTAATACATCTTGCATTTCTTCCCTATATGATTCTTGATCATTATCCTCTGAATCATTTGACAACTCATCCAGTTCTTCACCATGCTTACTCCATTCTCTGTAATTCATATCTATACCATTTATTATCAAATCTGCTTATACATCTTTTCTAGTCTTTCTTCTACGATTATTGCACTTGACACACGGGCACAAAATTCTATTATTAAGGGCTGAATGTGCGAATGCAAAATCTAGAAATTCTCTAACACCATTTCTGTAATTAGGAAGCCGTCTATCCCATTCTTGCATCCAACTTTTATCCATCACAAGCTTTAACCTCTAGCCTCTCGCAACACTTGAAAATACATGAAAATAAAAGAAAAGTTAGGTTCTCGTAAGTAGAAAAATTAGCCCAATTTTTTTTTTTCATGACTCACTACTAGATTCTACTACTCTAGCACAATAAAAGAAATAAAAAAATAACACAAAAACCAGTACTATACCTAGAAGCCTGCACTAAGAACCAGCAGCCAACACTAAAAAATCTGTAGCAAATTAGCCACAGAACATGCACCCAAAAATTGCACAAATAACTAACATAAAGGGTGTTTGAATCATTGATAAGAGGTGTTCAAAATTCCACAAGTTCAGAATTATATCAAATAGATCAATTGCATATTTATTGAATTAATGAAAACTAACAAATAAATCAAGTTTCAAGCACGCATAGAAAAAATCGGAGAGCACGAGAGATCGATACGTACATGAAACTATGAAATTAGACAGATCAAGACTCGAACCGCAAAGCTGAATCTGAAATAGCTATTGCTTCTTTTTAAGCGAACGAGTCTGCCTCATCAGTGTCAGCCTCTATTGTCGAATCGATTCTATAAAAACCCCATCCTTCCTTGGAACAGCAACCAAAAGAGTGAACTTCCAAAGCCAACCAATTCAAGGACAGCGTAGGATGCAGTGGAAACAACCTCCCTCACAAAATCAATCAATTATAGGTTGGGCGCATTATCTGTAATGATTTTGTGAGGCAATCTTATTATATTAATGGAAGCTTTTAAGTCAACTATTGATTTGAAATGTAATACATATAAGGAAAGACAAGGACTGACCGGGTTCCTCTTCTCTTGACTAGAAAGTGTGCTCTTCGCTCTTGTATGTGGCGGCAGAAGCGAAGCCCTGGAGGAAGGCGGCACTTTCTGGAAGACTCAATATAAGTGGGGACTTTTAGGTTTTTTAATAAATAAATTTATTTTAATGATTAAAGGTAATATAAAAATATTGGTACACATGTGAAATGCAATGACTAATAAGACCTTTTTCAACGCACTGTTAAAATTGATCTTTCTTTTAAGCGTCAATCGATTTCGCGCGAGCGGGAAGTCTGAATTTGTTTAATAATAAATTATTAAGGTTTTTTTTTCAACGGCTTCATGTGGCCGTTGAAAATGCTATCCTTTTTCAACGCTAATTTTTTACCGTCGAAAATAATTCGTTGAAAAATGTCTGAATTCTTGTAGTGAATGGATCACCAAATAAACAAAGAAAATATGAAACTCTCTTACTCAAAATAATCTCTCTCAATTTACATGAATAATCTCACCATTACAAGAATAATATAAGAGAATAAAACAAAGAACGAAGCTCGTATATTTGGGAATTAAGTGTTGCTTTCAGTACCATAAATGAAACCTAGACCAACTATTTATAGAGCACGTTAATCCTTGAAGATATCTCCCTTTTTCATGAAATAGCTAGAACTCTTATCTCCTGGAAGAATTTTAGATAAAGCAAAACAAACCACACTTGTTGACAACACAAATGGCAATTAGTGATAAGATTATTATCCGACTCATCATTATATAAATCCATATATCTAAAGCCATGCAAAGATATGCATGAAACCATTTATTAACCTCCTGTAGGACTTGGACACTTAATCATGTGCACACCTAAAATTCTTTTGTGTTGACCCATGTACATAAGACATATATTACAAGTGGATAACTGAGATATATAACATAAGTTTTAACCCATGCAACACATCTTTTAACACCCAATATTAAAGCCCATGTAATAAGTAAAAACTAACATTCCATATTAAGTCAACAGGCCCACAATTAAGTTTAACTCATTTAATATATACCGATCACCAACTTAATTGCAATAGATTGTGCACTAAAAGATCAAGGTAGGTTACCTTGACATTGATGTAAGCTACTTCACTGCACAAAATCACCCAATTGTCAAAAATTAAATTGGTTAATACATCTCACAAATGTCAATAATTATTTTTCTTAAAAAACACATAAGACATCATATAATGTCTTAACTTTGTAGCTGCAAAGTATTAAGGTTAAGTTGAGTTGTTCCATATATGAGTAAGCCAATTCTGCATTATTCAATAATCAACTAAGATAAAACACTGGATGTTCATGTTTCATCTCATCATCATGAGCTAACATGCTTCCAATCGACCCATTTGATACTGCTAAATTCAATTTCAAAGGTTGACCCTGTATTGGAGGAATTAACATAGGAAGAGTAGCAAGACTTTTGTTAATTAAATAAAATGCTCGTTGATGTTCTTGCAACCACTCGAACTCCTAGTTATTTTTCAATTTTAATAAATACGAAAAGACATAGTCTTTCCAGCTATATTTGGTATAAATCGATAAAGGAAATTAACTTTCCTCAAGAACTGTTGTAATTCTTTTTCTCTCTTGGAGGAGTTGATAACATTATAGATTTTAATTTATTCTTATCAATTTCTATTCCTTGATTGCATATTAGACAACCTAGAAAATTTCCTAAAATAACTCGAAAAGCACACTATACAGGATTTAGTTTTAAGTTATGTCTTCTCATTTTGCTAATTTCTCATGCATATGTTTAAAATGATGGTTGATGCCTCCAAACTTAACCGTGATATCATCAATATAAACTTTGATTGAATGTCCTATTAATCCATGAAATATTGCATTCATATTTATCTGATAAGCTGCACTAGCATTCAAGTTTACCAATTGATCTAGGGCACCAAAATTGATGTTTGTTTGAACATCTTATGCAATAAAATTTGGTTATAGCCTAAAAATCCAACCATTAATGACATAATTCAATGGCTTGTAGTGGAATCAACTAGAAGATCTACTACTGGCATTGGATATTCATCTATTGCAGAGTTTTAATCCAAATAGTCAATGCAAACTCTGAATTTTCCATTTTTCTTCATGACCAAGACAATATTTGACTTCCATGGAGTATACCTAGTTGACCGAATGAACTTAACACTCAACAATTTTTCTATTTTTTCTTTTACATAAGGTAATATATCCCATAATCAATCCAGTCAATACTTCCAAATCATCATCAAACCCTTCTTTGATAGGATTGATTAGCCCTATTGTATCTTCCCTATAAGCTACTGACATGGTTCGTTTGGCATCTACATAAAAAACATCGACGTTATCTTCAAAAACTATAAACAACATCTAATGGAGAGAAGATGATATACAACAGTTTGAATGCAAACAATCTTTTATTGATTAAGCATTATTAGTAGCTTGAGTACTAACTATAAAAAATGCAGTGTTCGACTTGGAATTCCCAACAACTAATTGGATTGGTAAAACTCCCTTTATAGGTACTGGTTGTCTAGCAAAACCATGTATTGTTGTCCTAGTTGGGAAGATTTCAATGAAAGGGTCAATCCCTAATGTTGTTAATAATTACTCTGGAATAATGTTAATAGCTGAGCCATTATCAACCAACACGTTTAGAACAAAAATGACATTAATCGATTCTTTAACATACAAAGCGTTAACATGCTTTTTTGCATATGGTTCAGGAACTATTAGCAAGATTCTCAGAACATGTGAGTTAACAATATTACCTAAAATATCCTTCTTTTGAGACGTCATAGGAGTCTTTGGTTCATTGGTTGAAATCCCATTGAATGTTTTAAATAGAGTTTTTGGTTCCTCAATCAAATCAAGGACTTGGCTAGGTGAACTTGGGTTAACTACATCCCCTTTGAGATTTGAGGGTTGATACAAGCCCGTCTCTTGAGAATAGCGTAGCTCAGGCATTTTGAAACATCTAGGATAAGTATTATCATGATCAATTTGTTTAGGATAAGGTTTCTTGAACAAAGGTCTATTGACCATATTATTTTTAGGCCATAACATTTGTTCGACCAAATTTATAATTTGATCATAAGTTATTCCCTTATGAAAATTTTGGGCAAGTGACTGATTAAATTCGTTAGCCATTTGTGGTTGGTTAAAACCACCATTTTGAATAAGAGGATATCCTCTAGTGGTGTTTGGTTGATGTCTCATCCAACTGAGATTGTTTGACCCTAGATTCATTCCCTAATGTGGTTATTATTTGACATATGCCTAGCATTCTGACCATTGAAATTATTAGGCTGGTTTCAACCTAAAGTTTTATTGCTAGAGTGAGGTGGATAAGATGTATTTACATGCACCAATCTCTACATTAATAGAGCCATTAAATCCATACCATGTAGAATATGCGCTAGGTTGAATCATTTAGTTGGTAGTACGGAGATTGACTCTAAAGTTCCTTGGAGGATTCCCAATAGGAACTCCTCCATTATTCATAGAAGTTCTACTTTGTTCTTTACCATCATGAAAATCTGGCTCTCAATGAACTTATCAATGGGTGCACTAGATTGGGTGTCAACAGGGGCAACTATCTTCTTTATTTCATTAATCAATTAACCGTTTGAAGTATTATACCTATCGACTATTAATTCGAGTTGAACCACAACTTCCCTAGTAGTTTTCCTTGCCACGGGATTTGCTAATTAGCCAGTTGTATGATTCATGTCACGAATAACACGATCATCCTAAGAATGGGAACGTTCATTTACAAACATCCCATCTTGATTGGCTACTCGACCTACTTGTTTAGCATTTTGTTTCTTGCATTCAATCATTTGTGATGTATCAACAACCATGTTTTCTCAAATACAAACACGATTTGATTCTACTACACCTTCATGATGCTAAAAGTGCGATTTGAAAACCTCTACTAATTCACCAAACATTCTATGAAATGTCCCCTCTAGTCAATGGAGAAACTTTTTAGGACGATGTGTTTGGGCATTCAAAAATTGGTTTTCTTCAATGAGGTATAAAAAGGATCTTCACCCTCAATCTCAAAATCTGTAGTGGCATTTTCAACATCATCTACAAGATTAAGATATTTTGATGTTCTTTTAGACATACTTGATCTCCCACTTTGGTTGCTAAATTTTTTCCTATGGAAAAATTGCTAGGTCGATTGAGTGACTCTAAGAACACAAGATTAAAATAAATGTAGTTACCGGATATTTGATGTGTATAAATTGATGAAACTAAATGATCAAAAGGGGGTGGATTCTAACTTTGCTTTTAATTATGACAACTTTGAGAAGAATGCCTAAACGTATGTTTAAATAAATGAAGTAAAGACAAAAATAAACGATGACTTACTAATAAATGTAAAGAAACTTTAGAATAAGAAAATGGTTAAGGTTGCAAATAAATTGTTGGGAAGGTAAACTTACACTGAACTACTTGAATCGAAAGAGAAAAGCTATGACTATGATTACCTACGAATCTTAAGCCTAACAAAGATAAATTGAAAAGTAGAATTCTTGTGTGTGGTGGTAGACCTCTTCTTTTATCTCTTTGACCTCTTCTTATAGGCTTTGCCTCTTCAATCTAATTGGTTGATTGAGGCAACCTCATGTAAATTCCTCATAACTATTTTCCTTTTGTTTTATGAGAACTGGTCTTTGTTTGGTCTTCCTGTTCTTAACACGTGATGGGCTTCACTATATCAAAGCATTGAATAGACCTTGTTTGGCCCAATTGGGCCTTTGAAGCCCAATGAAATTAAGGCATTAACATAATTCCAATAACATTGATCAGTGGTACTAGATTACAAAAAGATACCAATGGTTCCATCCACACAAAAGTGTGTATATAGATCAACAGTGCTAATGTTGGCACCTTAATTTAATTGGGCTTAGAAAGCCGTTGGGAATAGTTTGGGCTAGTTAAGAACTACTTTCGTGTAAGGCCCATCACGCAATTGGCCAATAATTGGGATCAGTTTCTATATGAAGAAGACAAGAAATTCAATTATAAGTAGTTATAAGAAGTTACTCGAGCCAACCAATAAGGAGGAAGCGTAAAAAACTATAAGAAGGGATTGAGAAGACGAAAAATGGGTCCAGAACCACACCCTCATATTTCTACTTTTTAGCCAGTATTATAAAATTCGTAGATTTCTTAGTTTCTCTCTTTTCATACTATGGGTGCGTTCAGATTAGCATTTGAAATTTATCATTTTAAGTAGCATAATGTTGGTAACATGTATGTTGCTTGAAATGTTGATATATATGCTGTTTCAAATGCTGTGGGTGTCTGTATTATTTTTTGTTGGTAGCATACATGCTGGTTCAAATTTCGTGAAAAGTTACATAAAAGGATATTCATTAAAAATAATAAAATGTAAATTATATATTTATATATACATATATGATGCCAATATATTTACATATTTATCTACTAATATTTTTAAATATATATAATTATTTTAGAAGACAAACTATCTTCATCCTGCGTTAAAAAGTTGTCATGCTAACAAATCTCGAAAAGCTACCATGTTCGTATCTTTTGAAATCGTGTCATCTTCAGTTTCTCCACTTTTAGTGTCATTTATCACACTGACATGCTCGACACCAACAAGAGTTTATTGAAATTCATCAAAGTGAATGTCATTCTTAGCATGCCTTCAAATAAAATTGTCGAGCAACATACATGCAATCAAAATTCAAGCTTGTACTTTAAAAGCATAAGAAGACATTGTACCTAATATCTCCATTTCTTCTTTGTCACCCCAAATGTTCGTTCTATAATATTTTTTAACCTTGTGTGCGCCTTGTTAAAAATTTCACGAGAACGGGATGCTAGTGTTCCTCTTTGGAATGCTGGAACATTGTATCTCTCGCATTTGTACGATGCTAAATATCCATTCCTATTCAAATAACTAGCGTCAACCAAATAATATTTCCCTACAATTAGAACTTCAATAACTTGTTAACAATGGCAAATTTTTTAGTTTACTAGATTTCTTTAAAAAAAGTATTAAATTTACCTGGTAGTGGTTTCGAAAATTTGAGACTCTTCTTACATATAACATGGTGCAACACACGCTGATCATGTGCCGACCCTACCATCCAGCAGACACATAAGTGTACTTCATATCAAAGTCACACACCACCAATACATTTTGAGTTGGCACTGCATTTCTTGAGATGTATCTATCTCGTCTTTCATTAGCTGTAATAGTTGTAATATGGGTGCCATCAAGTGCTCCAATACAATCTTTACAAATGTAACAAAATGTTATATTTTCATGCTCCCGAATGTACCTAGGGGTTATGAGTAACTGATTCCCCTCAGGTTTGATTATATCAATTGACGTCAACAAATTATATTTCATAACATGATGATGAAATAGTCAACTAACAATCTCTCTGAAATGTTGATAGCGTTCTTGTTGGTCCCTGTTAGATTGACCATGTCCCAATGTTTGTACGAAGAGACCAACCATTTCTAGAATATTGATTATCCTAGTTGGCTTTAGTGAGTAATCATGGCTCAACACCCTGCATAACATTCTAAATGCATTGAAGACATTCAAAACGTCTCATGACAACATATCAAATGCCCTCTAAGCACGTCTATAATCCAGTCAATACCTGTTAGATCACAGGTTCTACATGATTGTTTGTATATAACATTCATCAACCGAGAGTGGCGATCACGCAAAGTGTGGTCATTCTGACCAACAAGAGTTTCTGCTTACTATATATTTCATCTTCACTACCACTACCTGAACTACTCTTATTCCTATATGCTCCAAAAAAGAAGACATATATGAACAATATGTAACAAAAAATTTCGACTTC
Source organism: Euonymus europaeus (assembly GCA_963580455.1). Classification (NCBI taxonomy): domain Eukaryota; kingdom Viridiplantae; phylum Streptophyta; class Magnoliopsida; order Celastrales; family Celastraceae; genus Euonymus; species Euonymus europaeus. Next base: position 14,250,955 of record OY756965.1, read on the forward strand.
AAAATTCTAATCAAATAAACATAACCAACACTCACAATTAAAATCATAACTAGCATCCATGTAGCTAATACAAATAAACAAATAACAAGTCCAAATAGTATCCAAAACATAACCAGATAGTCACCAAAATAAGTCCAAATAGTAACCAAAACAAGTGACTATAATCGTCTAGTAGGTACTAAAAAAATGGACATTACTACATAGCCAAACCAAATAAACAAACCAGAACACCATTCATCATGTAGCTCTTGTGGAGGAAAGCATGAACATGTGAGCTCCTTAAATTCATCACTAATTTTATCTTACTTCATAAAACCCATATTTTTTTTCTTCCAATTTGTCAGCAAATCCATAAACAATTTTGTAGTAGGAAGATCCTACTTTATTTTCTGAGCAACTGAGTCATCATTCCCAATCCCACTCACAGTCCCTTTCCCTTTCTTACTCATCTTAGCCTAAACTACACACCAGTTGAATAAGAACATAACCTCAACTAATATAGAAATTGTAACTAAAAAAGATGAATAACTACACACCAAGTCACATATACTATCATCTTCAACTAAACACAATGTCACATAAATTAAACCGCAACTACAAAAGAGAAATAATTTGAAGAGTTGTCAATCAATTTAAAATCATCAAAATTTTGTTTAACTAGTAGCCTAAAAGAAAGTTATTATAAAACCATTTTCCACAAACAGTTCATCACATTCAGCGAATAAAAATCAAGCACAAAGGTATTCTAGGACACAAGTTTCTGTTTATTATTTGACAATTTAATTGATTTAAACAAATTAATTGAGTACAACTAACTCATCATACATTGATCCTTACTTCCTTAGCATTTCCATTATCACCATGAGCTGGTTTTCAATTTTTCACATTTTCAGATATGCTAATTAAATGAAAGAGAGAATCGATTACAGAACAAAGTTGAAGATTTGATTGAAATTATTATCTTAACTAATTAGACCAGCGGGATTAATTAACTTCCATAAACGTGAGTCATCAATTCTCATCCCAACCAGCAAATTACAACAACAACATGAGACATTGAAGCAGCAAATCACATGAAAAAGGCACAATCGAAGTAGCGAATGATATTTCTATACAAATTTCATTTTTAAAGTTATAACACTAACTTCAGAAATCTGAGATGAACAAGAAATTAGATCTATTTTTCCTCAAATAAGTAATGGAAATGAAATACCTTCATGATCTCCTTGAGAAGCGAGAGATTAATCGACGGAAAAGGCTTGGGGTTGTCAGCAACAAGAGTCTTCGCTTGAGAGAGATGAGGGAGAGGTGAGAGGTGATAGAATAGCATTTTTAAGTCTCTAGGATACTTTTGTAATTTTAATAAAAATTAGAGGGCATAACCATCCTTTAAAACCAAAATGCAACTAAAATGCTCCAAAAAGTAACATCCCAAATCTATACGGAACATTGTCCCAAAATTGTTATGCAAATTGTTTTGGAAATTGCTGTTTGGGTGGAGTTAACATTTGCAAAAACATCTCGGATTTAGAGTGGCATAAATGCTAATCCAAACGGTACCTATATGTAAGTTTAAGCTTGCTTTCTCAAGCAATTTCTCTTTTTCTCATTTTTCCATTCCTAGCACAATTTGTTTCTTTATTTGTTAGTTTCAGTTGTTTTCATTTCCTTTAAGTAGATTTAAGCTTAGACACTATTTCAGAATCTTCTTAGTTGAAGCATGATAGAATCCACTCCTTTTGATCATCTAATTCTTTTGATTGATACACGTCACGTATCTACTGACTTTATTCAATACAATTTTGTGTCATTCAAAAGTTACATAGGAACAAATTTGGTGACCACTATGGGAGTCCAAGCATGTCTAAGAGAACATCCAAACATAATAATCTGATTGATAATGTTGAAAACGCTAATGCATATTAAGATATAGAGGGTGAAGATCACTCTTTGCATCCTAGTGAAGTAAACCATTATTTGAATGCCCAAATAAAGTAGTTTTATGACACTTACCACTTAGAGGAAGTGTTTCATAAGATATTTGGTGAGATAGTTGAAGTTCTCAAACCACACTTTCAATACCACAAAAGTGTAATAGAGTTGAATAGTGGTCGTATTCAAGAAAATATGGTCGTCGATAATGCACAAGTAATTGAAGGCAAAAGAGGAAATGCAGAACAAGTGTTTCATGTTGTCAATCAAGTTGGGAAGTTTGTAAATGAATGTTCACACTCAAAGACAGATCATGTCATTCATGACATGAATCATACAGTTAGTAAATTAATAAGTTTATTAACAAGAAAAACTGCTCAAGAAGTTATAGTTCAGCTTGAACCAGTTATTGATAGGCCTAATGCCTTGAATGGACATATGATTAAAGAAATAATGAAAATAGTTGCTCCTCATGATACATAGACTAGGGAATCGATTGATCATAATGGATTTCACATTCTTCGACTACCAGAAATTTGTGTAGATATCAAACAAAATGGACCTTCCTCAAATATTGGAGGAATTCCTATTTCATGGGTTAGTGCAGGGCAAAAAACTCTAGGAAGGGATTGGGAAAACAAAAAAGGAGTCCAGTTCCACAGCAAAAAATTTATACTTTTTATCTAGTATTATAAAATTTGTAGATTTCTTAGTTTGTCCCTTTTCATACCATATAAGTTTAAGTTTGCTTTCTCAAGTAATTCGTTTGTTTCTCACTTTTCCATTCCTTGCATAGATTGTTTTTCATTGTAGAATCCAACCTTTTTTATCATTAATTCCATCGATTGATACATGTCACGTATCTAGCGATTTTATATAATAAAATCTTGCGCCATTCAAAAGCTGCCCAGGAACAAATTTGGTGACCATAGCGGGAGTCCAAGTATGTTTAAGAGAACATCAAAACAACATAATTTGATTGATAGCATTGCAAACGCTAATATCGATTATGATATAGATGCTGAAAATCATTCTTTGTTTCCTAGTGAAGAAAACCAATCTTTGAAATCCCAAATAGAGTACTTTTATGACACTCGCCATTTAAAGGAAATGTTTGATTTGGTCGAATATAAGGATTGTTTTGCATGGTCATATGATGACATGCCTAGGTTGGGCAGAAGGATGGTTGAGGATCGATTAGCAATCAAACCAGGTTTCAAGGTCGTTAAGCAATCTCCAGGGAGGTTAGCACTTGAAATACTACCTTTTGTAAAAGAGGAAATAGAAAAGTTATTGAATCCCAAGTAAATTTGACTAACCAGGTACACTCCATGGTTATCAAACATTGTCCGAGTCACGAAGAAAAATTAGAAAATCAGAGTTTGCATTGATTATTGGGATATGAACTCTACAAAACCTAAAGATGAATATCCAATATCAGTATTAGATCTCTTGGTAGATTCTGTTGCAGACCATAGAAACCTATCCTTAATGGATGGATTCACAGGTAATAACAAGAATTTTATTGTGCAAAAAATGTCTACAAGACATCATTTTGTTGCCTAGGGTAAATTGGTAAATGATAATGCCTTTTGGTTTTAAAAAATGCTAGTGCAACTTATTAACAAACTATGAATGCCATATTTCATGAACTAATAGGGCATTTAGTTAAAGTTTATATTGATGATATATTGGCCAAATCCTCAAGTGTCGATTAGCACTTGGAACACTTGCGCTAAGAATTTGGCAAAATGAGAAAGCATAGTCTGAAATTGAATCCAACAAAAATATGCCTTTACAGGGGTTATAGGAAATTTCTTGGGTTTTTTTTACATGCAATCGAGGAACTAAAATCGAAAAAAACAAAGCCAAAGTTGTATTGTTGTCAACTTTGCTGAAAAATAAGAAAGAGTTGTAGCAGTTTTTTGGGAAGATTAATTTTCTTCATTGATTTATCTCCAATATGGCTGAGAAAACTAAAATCTTTTAAAATTTATTAAAATTAAAGAATAACCAGGATTTTGAGTGGCTACAAGAGCATCAATAGACATTTAATTTAATAAAAAAAAGTCTTGCCTTTCCTCCTGTGTTAATTCCTCTTGTACCTGGTTGACATGAGCATTCAGTGTTTTTATCTTAGTCAATTCTTGAACCATGCAGAATTGGCATACCCTTATATGGAGCAACTATGTTTAGTTTTATACTTCCTTGCCACAAAATTAAAACATTATATAATGTCTTACGAGGTAAAAGTAATAATAAAAAATGATGTTATTAAATACCTCTCGGGTTGAACTTTATTACAAGGTCTATTGAGCAAGTGGAGTTTATTTCTAACTCGGTTTGATTTCATTTATGTACCACAAAAAGTCATCAAAGTAGAAGTTTTGGCAGACTTCCTAGCTAAACATAGGCGTTGCCTCTAGAATCTGTACATGAAGTACAATTTATTAACTTAGAACCCTGAGGTTATACTTTGATGAGTCAAGTACTGCTTGTGACGCCCCGATCCGGGCACGCCACGGGCGCCCTCCAGCATCCTCCTAGGCTACTAGTCCGATCATCCGGTAGATCGGAAATCCGGCGGCATCTCCCCGTATATCGGAGAGTCCCCGCCTGCATCAGAAACACGCAGCATAAATTCAATCCATTACACTAGCAACCTAGCTAGGCCTCGGGCCTCAAACACATGCAATCCTGATCCTAGGGGCCTCAGGTCATCCACTACCAGCATGCACAAACTGATAGTAATAAACACATCAACAAATTCATAATATCATATAAACATAAAATCAAACTCAGCATACTTCATGCATACACCCTCTGGTGCCAAATGGTTATAAGTATATCATGAATAACATCAATACATCGTAAACAAAATACGTGCTAGAATACATCTCTAACACCCACATCCTACCCAGGGCCATCCATGTCACATCCCGCCCTTACTGATATGCTCCACCGGTACCTGTACTAGTATCTCTTGTGGGAAGGAACATAAAGTAGAGAGTGAGCAAGAAGCTCAGTAGGGTTAAGAGTATAAAGAGTATAAAGGCCAAATCTGAACAGTAGGTTATGCAACAATATGAAATCTACCACATGCACGTATACTCAACAAATCACATAAAATATCAATCCGGGCAATCCCCTCAATGAGCAAACCTCATCGATACCGTAGCTCATTCCATGTAATATCGAACGTGAGCAAGCTCACAACATCAACTCATCAATATCATGGTCGCTATCCATGTAATATTGAATAGGAGCAAGCTCCCCAACATCAAACACTCTTGGATTACCCAGTTGCATGAACCTATCACGCCCGCACCATTCCAGGCAAGGTCCCTCATTAACCATACCTCTAGTGCGTTATCCTACTTGGAGATCACATGACTCGGTGGTAACTCTCATCACTTCGTCATCCCTCCAAGTAGCTTTCAAGAATCCTAAGGATCTCCGAGTCCATACTCGAACTCCAATGCAACTCTAATGCATTTATGCCATGACATGCCGAAAAGATATATATATATATATATATATATATATATATGAACAACCTACATATATATATATATACATAACTACCATGATGCATGAATGGAAATCACATCATGCCCATAGGTGATGGAACACACACAATCGGGTCATGCAACATCAAGAATTAACAATATTCCACAAGTAAGGTTCGTTTCCCCTTAGAAGCAATTAAGGCAGAAACACAAATAAAATGACCAATGAGGAATCAAAACGCTCTTTAAAATATTGAGAACAAACGATAGAAAAAATGGTTGGAAATCCCCTACCTCGTGTTGAGCAATTCCCCAAAATCCCACAATTAGGGTTTAAACCCCGTTTCACCAAACCTAACCAATTTACACAATGTCGTACTCATTTAATCATCCAAACATCTCAATATATCATATCAATAATGAATTAATCAAACAATCAAGAGAAACTTACTTTCTCTCTCTAGAATTCCTTCTAAAATCCTCCAAAAATTCCACTTAGCTCAACTCAACATCAAACCACAAAATCAACCTACATATATGTTCCAAATCAACCTATAAACAACATATCTAAAGCATATTACTCAACTCTTCAAGAATCTAGCAAATCTAGAAAAACCTAGAATTTCCAAAAACTAAGAAAAATTTACCAAATCACCCAAATCAAGCTCGAATCTTCCTTGCTTAGCTTCAATGATCACCAATCTACAATCTCCAAGCCAAAATCTAACCAAAAGCTGCTTCTCTCTCTTCTTCTCTCTTTCTTTCTCTCTCTAGTCGGGTTCTTCAAGTGACGGTACAAGCTGAAATTTCTAAAATATGGGCTTAATATCTGATTTCCCAATAGCCGTCTGGACGCCCTAAGCGTCCGTCCGGACGGATTACTGTTCCCGTAACCCACTGCCCTCACTCTAGGCATATCCGTCCGGACGGCTAATTTATCCGTCTGGATGGATTACTGTTCACAGAACCCAGTTTTTTCTCAAATTTATTTTCCGGCTCGGTCTAAGCTTCGATTTGATATATTATGGGCCCGAAACGGACATGTACACTAAAAGTTATGACCCATTTATGGAACCAAGCTCAAAACTATTTTTCCATGATTCCGTACTTCACGGATCATCCGTAATTCGACTCAAAACTAAATTTTTGGGTCGGGATTTCACATTGCTACAATGGCAGGAATAAGGATCGTACTAGAATCTCCCTTTAGACATAAAATTATATTCCCGTTCGCTTGAGATTTCAATGTACGAATAACTTAGGAGTATATCAAGTCTAGCAGTTCCCAGGATGCACCTATGACAAAGAATTCGAGTTAAAACTAAAGGTTAGTGCGCCTAGGCACACCATGAGGAAATAAAAGAGTTTGTGCGACCTATATTCATATATTATTGGTGAAGCCCGATTCTAGAGAGAAAGAGATAAAATTAGAGAGATAAATAGAGTTTATTGAGAGATTATTGAATATTAAGGCTTGGATTGAAGATTCAAGCAAGTTCCAAGAAGATTTCTAAGATTCAAGTTAAGTTTCTAATTTTGGTAAATCTAGGGTTTTTGTAGATTTGCTTTGATTCTTTAAGAGATGGAATTTAGGGTTTATATATGTTGTTTCTAGGTTTATTTATGATTGTTTTACTAGGTTTGATCATTGGTTTAGGTTGAGTTTTGAATTTGGTTGGAGTTTGGAGGATTTGGGGAAATCCTAGAGAGAGAAGGTAAGTGTCTCTTGATTTGTGATTAAAATTTATTTTGTTATGATATGTGGATGTTATTGACAAGATTATATGGGTTTGGTTTGTTGGAATCGGTAGATTGGGAGAAAAGGGTCAAAACCTAACTTTGGGAATTTGTGTTGTAGGTTGCACTTAATCGAGGTAGGGGATTCCTAACAATTATTTGATATCGTCATTTTCTCTTTCCAAAGAGCGGTTAGTTTTATTCATCGGTCTTTTATATTTTGTTCTTGCCTTAATTTTTCGTAAGGGAGAACAACCCCGTTTATGTGTTCCAATTGTTGAATAATTGGATGTGGTTGCATACCTTTACATGTTCAATCTTCTATTGAGCATGATTTTCATGCATCATGTGGTAGTTATATATATATATATGTATGTAGGATGGATACATATGTAAACATGACGTGGTATGATGCATAGATGCATTAGATATGCTTGGGAAGCTTGGGTATGAACTCGGGATACCATAGGGTTACTTGAACATCACTTGGGAGGATGGTAACGTGTCTGGGCTTCGACGAGGATCATATGAATTCCATGTGAGGCAACATACACAAGAGAGGAACCAAAGTTTGGCTGAGTCTTGATTAGGTGTGGGCGTGATGAGGATTCAACTAATGGATAAATCCTCTATGGCTATATTGTGGTTGGTGAGCTTCCTCACATCCATTGATGATTTATTGGACCATGACATTCATTCGATGGTTTGTTGGACTGTAGTGATCACTACATGGTTTGTAGCACCATGGTATTCAATACATGGTTTGTTGGACCATGATATTGAAGAGTTAATTTGCCCCAGAGGGGATACCAGGATATTGATTTATTTGATTATGTGACATGAACATGTTTGTTATCATATTGTTGCATAGTCTTTCTTTTAATTTTTTCCTAACGTGATTTCTGAATCTTTTACTCTACTAAACTTCTAGCTCACTCCTTTTCTTTTTTTCCTCCCTATAGGTGAGACTAGTACGAGAGCTAGTGACCCGGGTCAGTAGAGACATTGTTGTGTTATGGATGACGTTTGAAGGGGTTTAGGTTTGGGTTAAGAGACTTGAACTAATTTATTCAATATACTTATGTCATAGCAACTGTTTGGCATTGGGTAGTGTGGATTATGGACTGTTAGAATGTAATCCTTTTAATGAGATCTTTTGAACCAGGGGTGGACCTTGAGTCTTGACTAAATGATGTTAGGATTGTTTATGATGTTTGAATTGTGGAAACAATTTGTGCATCCTGCTAGTTTGCTTAAGGCCTTGATAAGTTGTGATTTGCATACTGATAGCTGGCCTGAGGCTCTACTAGGTTATGATGTGATTATTTGTAACTTGCTGTGTTTGATCAGGTGGGCATTCCTTGATATACGGGGAGATGTTGTCGATTTTTTGGTTAGTGGGTTCGACTTAGTTGAGTGAACTAGTGTTGAATCCTATTAATGAGAATCACATCGGTGACCTAGGAAGGTGCAGTAAAGACCATGTAATGTTTGCAGATTGGGACATTACAGGGGAGATGTGCATGACTTTGCTAATGAGTTTGGATTTTCCATCATCAATTCATCCCTATATTATGCACAAGCAAATGGCCAAGCCAAGGCCACAAATAAAATATTAGAACATAACATTCACAAAATGATCGAAGCCAATCCTCAAAGTAGACATGATATACTTCAAGATATTCTAAGGGCATATCAAACTACTTAGCAACGACAACATAAAAGTGTGACATGTGTCTATGATATCATCTACAATCCGAAAGAGATGTTTGGTGACGAGGGAAGATCCGTAAGCTAGGTTTCCATGAAAATAGTCATGAACACCTAGATGACTTAAGGTGTTGTGGTGAGAGAGTATGTTCTAATATTGATGGCCAAATCTATACTGATATCATACTTCAATTGCTGCCTAAGAGCTATGTGAATTTTTGGCTAAACTACAACATGAACAAGATATTGCATACATTGTTGAAAATTGTGAATGAGCTCAAGGTAGTAGAAACATTATAACTAAGAAAATGAAGCTTAATCTGACTAAGATAGTGACTTCATTTAAGCTGAAAGAAAAAAAGAAAAGACTCAAAAACAAAAGGACAAGTCAGATGACACTAAGAGAATTCAGGACGGAGTGAAAAAGCCTAAAGACAAGTGTTTTCATTGTGGCCAAAAAACAATGTTCAACTTGGATAAAGAAGAATACTGAAAGTAATTTTCTTTCACTTATTGTCGAAACAAAATTAGTGGTTGTGTCTACCGGTACCTATTGTGTAGGAACAAGCGCTACTAAACATGTTCACAATACTTTGCAAGGATTCCAAGAACCATACAGCCAAATGAGAAAGCAAGTTATGTTCCTTTGGGATATGCTACTAGATTATCAGTAGGAGCAATAGGAGATTATTATCGTAGTTTTAGAAGTGGCAATACTTTTATTTTAAAAGATTGTCTATATGTACAAGCTATGAGACGAAATTTAATTGCAGTTCCATCTTTAGCATTAAATGGATATTATTTTAATATTGATAACTCTATCGTTATCACTTATCATGGATAACAAAATGTTTTATCTGTTTTGATACATTGGCTAATAATCTTTATATCATTAATCCAAATTATACTAAAGAAAAGAAATTGAATAACTTAATGATTTTACCATCTAAAATAAGGGAACCCTTCAAGCAAAACAAAACATATCTTTTCCATCTACACTTAGGAAAAGGAAGTACCAATATATCTCCATATAACTTAGCTTATGAACATGATGCGATACTTCAAATTGAAGTTTGATTTAGGACTAGACGAGTCCAATTCCAGACTTGACTGCAACCAAACAAATATCAGGTGGCCATGATGATTGAATTCGATTTAATCGAGCAAGTTCAGTTAGATGCCTTGAACTCAATTAAAGCTCAGAAGGCTAAAGCTACTCGAGGTTATAATAAAAGCGTGAAATTGAAGTGTTTCAATGAATGAGATCTGGTTTGGTAAGTAATTCTTCCTTCTGGATCAAAAGATTATCGATTGGGGGAGTGGTCTCCTAATTTGGAATGATCATTCCAAATAGCCAAAAGTCCATTATTGACTTTAATTTCAATTATATAAAATGTTCATTTTACAATATAAATTGAAATTTCAAGACTTATTATTTCTCATAAATACATTTACAAGAATTTTCTATATCTGAACAAAAATAATTTTATTTTTGGTTTATCTTTGAAAAACTAAAACCCAAAAAAATTATATCTATTCGTTATACAAGTTATATTCTTGTAACTTTTCCAATAATCATTGCGATATGGTGAATTTTGCTGATCTTCCTTAAACAAGATGAGAGATTATATAGGGCTACCAAGGGGACTCCGCATGACATACATGTTATGGCTCCCAAAATATTATTCTTTACCTTCAACTTCTATAAATAGAAACTTGTCCCTAACCAGCGAAAAATGTTCTTGCATATTCTCCATTCAACATGCGATAAGTTAGAGTGAGTTTGTTCGTACTATTGAATACTCAAAAACCATATTTGCTCTTATCTCTAGATTCCTATATATCTATCCACTAAAATTATTAAATTGACCCGTTGATCAATTTAATTCAAATTAGTTCATTCATTATAATCCCTATGCATAGTTGCGAGATAGATTAATTTGAACCTCTCAGATTGGTGCTTACACTTCTATAACCAAAAGTGCATGAATGACTATATTGTAGGTTTGCGCCCATACCCTAGTTGCATACATCCAATTCATCAAAACCGTTGACAATAGTGCATGTCTCACTTATTGATGAATCAAAATGCACACACTATAAGTATAAACGTATCGACAAACTCAAGCTTCAGATATACTGTATTCCCACATCTATAAGATTGACAACTCGTTGATAGCATTTTTATAGTTGTCCATTCCTATGTAAGTCCGTCAATGTATATGTTCACATATACACTAGTATACCAATCCGAGAATCCTCTCAAATGATGAAGACAAACCATTCCCCTAATTGGAGATTTTCATGCACTAGAACCCATATCAACAAAGTGTTTGGCTTTCTCAATCTAGTTGTGACTAATGATTTACGATGGAATAATGAATCTTGTGTCAATCTATACTCACACTTAAAGTGTATCGGAGTATCCAAGATTCACATATCTAACATCGTTAGAACTTGAAGAAAATTCACATATAAATGAAATGTATTCAATAAAACATTTTGAACACAAATGCAATCATAAATGTTTATTCTTGAATTTCAGAATTGTTTTAACATGGTATGTTTCTAGGACATCATCCCAACATAAACTACTCATATCTGAAAATGGTCCAAACTAGGCTTTCTCACTATCCATAATTTTGTCGGTGTAGATGGTATTGACTTTAAGGTCCTAAGTTTAAAATGTAAGAAGTAGTTTCTATGGCATAGCTCCAAAATGAGTTAGGTAAGTCTGAATAGCTTATAATCAATCTTACCATTTCCATTAGAGTCTTGTTCCTTCTTTTAGTCATGCCATTCTATTGTGGCATGCCAGACATAGTCATATGGGATGATCTCCTGAGAGGTATTTGCCACCATTATTAGATCATAATGTCTTGATACATTTTCCAAGACGCTTCTTTGTAATCGCATTATAACTCTTGAACTTCTGAAAAGTTTCAAACTTGTGATGCATCAGGTAAATGAATTTGTACCTAGAGCAGTCGTCTATGAAAGTAATAAAGTAGTCATAACCACCTCTTGCTCGGATAGTCATTGGACCACTGGTCGATATAAAATATCGCAAGTAAACCTACAATACTAAATACTGACAAGTCTTACCCAATCGTAAGTGTACGAGTCGTGAGACAGTATAAAAGTGAGTGGGGTCGAATCCACAGAGACTAAAGCACTTACTAAACAAACAAAATAGCAATAACACAAACTAGTTATAGAAAATTCAGATTGTTAAATATTAAAGAACTCCGCTAAACTCTTAATAAATCAAATTAAAGGGATCTAGCCTGGATTGGTGTTGTTCTTCTACTGTCACTTAATCACACAACTCAATATGCAATCACACAATTTAAAGGTTTACAATTGTCAATCAAAAGACCTTGGTCGGGCTCTCCTAACTAGACTTTCCTAAGCAACGACTCTGTCTTTGGTCCAGCCCAAAATCTTTTCTTATCAGAGGAGTCTTGGTTGGCGTACCCTAAGAATTTCTTCAGACAAACATATGAACGAGAAAGTCGACAATCGCATAACCTTAAGTGTTTGTGTACCACCTAATCAATTGTGTTCATAATTCCCAAAACAAGATCCTATGCAGATTCGTGTTACTTCGTCAAACATCGGGTATGGGTCAGCTGAATGTGCTCAACTAACAATTCTTATCATTATGATGTTGATTGTACAAGCATAATAATAAGAAATCAATAATTGTCACGCCCCGTTTCCGGAGACGCGACTGGGTGCTCTCTTCGCACCCCACCTAGGTCACTAGTGTGAACATCCGGGATCAACCGGAAATTCGGCGGCACCTCCCCGTATATCGGAGAGTGCCCACCTGCATCAGAAACGCAGCAACAACAACATCACACTAGCAACCTAGCAAACATAGGCCTCGGGCCTCAACCACATGCAATCCAGACCCTAGGCCTCAGGCCATCCACTACCAGCATGCACAAACTGATGGCATCACATATAAATCCACACACAGATTTTTATATCATCAAATATAACCATAATTTAACATCCACATCCACATGCAAGCACAACCATGCCAAATGGTTATATTCTTTCAACATAGATATACTACATACACCCACATGCATAGAGTATATCTCTAGCACCCCATCCTATCCAGGGCCATCCATGTCACGTCCCTCTCACCGATCCGCACCACCGGCACTCGTACCAGTATCTCTTGTGGAAGGAAGAAAGTAAAGGAGTGAGCTAGAAGCTCAGTAGGGTAAAGAAGTAAAAATTGATATAAGCAGAACCAAAAGGAAGTAATGCATCAATATGTACCTACCACATGAACGTATACTCAACAAATTCACATCAACATTTATCCGGATAAACCCTTTCGGAGCACAACAACCATAATATCATTGCAACTCAATGTAATATTGCACGGGAGCAAGCTCACCACAACCAACCACTCCTAGGATCATCCGGTTGCGTGAACCTATCACGCCCGCACCCCACAAGGCAGGTCACTCTTGACCCTACCCCTAGTGCGTTACCCCACATGAGGTTCACGTGACTTGGTGATAACAACCTTCACCTTGCCATCCTCCCATGTGGCTTTCAAGTAACCTAAAGGTTCCCGAGTCCATACCCGAGTTCCCCATGCATCTCTAATGCATTATGACATGTCATGCCGAATAGATAAGTATATATGAATATCCTATATATTTTACATAACTACCATGATGCATGAACAATAATCCACACAAGGCTCGTTTCCTCTTAGAAGCAATTAAGGCGGAAACACAAACAACGGCGACCAATGAAGAATAGAAACGCTATTTAAGCAACAATAACGAATGTTAGATAGAAAGGTTGGAAATCCCCTATCTCGTTCCGAGCCAACACACAAATTCTCAAATTTAGGGTTTTAACCCTTGGTTCTCCCAACCTATCGATTCACATCAAATTGAACTCATATAATTAATCCAAAAATTCCATATTATCATATCAATCACAATTTAATCAACAAAATTATAAACACTTACTTTCTCTCTCTAGAAATTCCTCTAAAAATCTTCAATCTCAACCCAAGCTCAAATCTACTCCAAATCACAAACCAATCTACATATACATCCAAAATCAACCTATAATCAACATATCTAAAGCATAGAGCTCATCTCCCTAAGAATCAAACGAATCTAACAAAAACCTAGAATTTCAAAAACTATGGAAAACTTACCAAAACTCCAAAATCCACCTTGAATCTTTCTTGATAAGCTTCAAGAGTCTCCAATCCGCAATCTCCAAGCCAATCTCTTGCTAAAACCTCCTTCTCTCTCTTCTTCTCTCTCTCTTTCTCTCTCTAGTCGGCTTCTCCAAGAAATAATATGCAGGAATTGTCTAAAACTGAGCTTAAAAACTGATTTCCCGATAGCCGTCCGGACGCCTTAAGTGGCCGTCCGGACGCCTTAAGTGGCCGTCCGGACGCTTACCTCTTTCTCCATTCTCTGCCTACTTTGTAGGCTTAACCATCCGGACGGTCTACTATTCACAGCATTAAAATTTCTCCCTCAAAATTTCTCTGCCTCAGTTCCAGCACAAACCGTCCGGACGGATGTTTAGGGTGTGCGGACGGTTTCTGAAAATCAGAAACCCAGTTTTTCTCAAATTTATTTTCCAGCTCGGTTGAAGCTTCGATTTGATATATTATGGGCCCGAAACGGACATGTATACTAAAAGTTATGACCCATTTACCGAACCTAGCTCAAAACTATTTTTCCTTGATTCCGTACCTCAAGGATCATCCGTAATTTGATTCAACTTAAATTTTTGGGTCGGGGTTTCACATCCTCCCCCCCTTAAAGAAATTTCGTCTCAAAATTTAACTACACACATACCTGAATCCTCAAACAACTCTGGATACTTCTCCTTCATTCTGGATTCCAACTCCCAAGTTGCTTCTTCAACTCCATGATACATCCACATCACTTTTACTAATGGAATCACACTCGATCTCGTCACTTTGTTTTGTCGGTCTAGAATATTCACCGGGTGAAGAGTGTAACTCCCATCTTCCTCAACTTCTAATGTAGTCCAATCTATCACATGCGACAGATCCGGCTTATATTTCCGAAGCATGGATACATGGAATACATTGTGAACCTTCTCAAGCTTCGGTGGAAGTGCCAAACGGTACGCCACCGATCCAACCGTCTCCAAAATCTCAAATGGCCCCATAAATCTCGGTGCCAACTTCCCATGTTTACTATACCTCTGAATTCCACGTCTCGGACTAACCTTCAAGAAAACCTTATCGCCTACAGCGAACTCTAAAGGTCTCCTCCTCCGGTCAGCATAAGACTTCTGTCGGCTCTGCGCAGTGATCAATCGCTTCCGGATCTCATCAACTCTCTCTCGTGCTTCCTTGACCATCTCCGGTCCTTAAACAACTTTCTCACCAACCTCTGCCCAACACAAAGGCGACCTACAAGGCCTCCCGTAGAGCACCTCGTAAGGTGCCATTCCGATACTAGTCTGAAAATAGTTGTTATATACAAACTCCGCCAGATGTAAGTATCGATCCCAACTTCCTCCAAAGTCCACAACAGATGCCCGCAGCATATCCTCCAAAATTTGTATAGTTCTCTCACTCTGTCCATCACTCTGAGGATGATAAGCTGTAGAGAAATCCAACTTCGTTCCCAACGCTTCTTGCAAACTACTCCAGAATCTACCTGTGAACCGCGGGTCCCTGTCTGACACAATAGACAATGGAACACCTTGAATCCTTACAATCTCCTTCACATACAACGAGCTCAAGGATTCCAATGAATCCGTCTTGTTCATTGGTAGAAAATGGGCAGACTTAGTCAACCTGTCCACCACCACCCAAACCGCATCATGCCGTTTCTGAGTCATTGGCAAAGCCGTCACAAAATCCATTGTGATCCTCTCCCACTTCCATTCTACTACTGTAATGATTGCAACAACCCTGCTGGTCTTTGATGTTCTGCCTTCACTTGCTGACAAGTTAGACATTTTACCAAAAACTTAGCCACATCAGCTTTCATACCTCTCCACCAGAAACTTCGCTTCAAGTCTCGGTACATCTTCGTACCCCCGGGATGCATGGAAAACCACGAATGGTGTGCCTCCTTCAGAATCTCTTGCCTCAACTCATCATCATCGGGAACCACTAGTCTTCCCACATACCGTACTCCACCATCATTCCCTCGAACCCATCCAGAACTATCCTCAATCACATCGAAAGTTGGATCTCCGTTCTGCGCATCTATGACCTTTTGCACCATCTTCGGTCTCGAAGTCAGACAACTCAAATACACCCTTTCTTCCTGCTCTCGCAACTCCAATCCAAACTGGTTGATTGTCTTCACAATCTCCCACTCATGCATGAATAAGTGTCACGCCCCGATCCGAGGAACGTGACCTAAACGACAAAATGACAAGTATTCACACTAGACCCGTCACAAGCTGACATAAACTTAAAATAAAAATTCGGCAGCATCTCCCCGTAAATTGAGGAATGCCACCCTGCACAAAATACAAAGAAAACGCACTTCTATATCCAATCCAACAACTACCTACATCCTCCACAATGACAGCCCTCAGGGGTTCCACAACACTTACATACATATATATACGGCACAGGAGTCCCGATCACACGGAGTCCTCTCCTGGCCCTTCCAAAATAGCCACAACAACACAAGAATCCAACTACTCAGAATAACAAAAACCATAACATAAATAAAAGGAAACAAACACCTAAATGCACCCCAAGATGACTCTACTAAGTCGGGCCACCACAGTCACGCCCCGTTCTGCTGATCTGGAGGATCCGTACTAGTGGATGGCTCACCTAAAAGGGAAAGAATAAATAGGGTGAGCCGAATGCTCAGTAGGGATATCAAATAAGAGTATCAAAACAAGGCGGAAATGTGAAGAACGTAATGAATGCATCAGAATGCTATGTAGAAAAATGTCTCCGTACACCCATCCAAACCTCCAAACACCCATCCCACGACTCCGAAGGGTTGTGGATCGCTCCCACACCCGTACCCTACTTCATATTCACCGGCACCGTATATCGGTTTGCACGATAAATCCATGAAGAAGGTGTAAATTCGTCGTACGTTTCTATTTTCTACATCCATACCATAATAAAATTCTCAACCCCGAATCATCACTCCTAACATGGAAACACCCGAGCCCCTTGCCCGGTGACCCATCATGCCACTAAATGCACATTAAAAAACATTTAAATGCTATATCACATAAGCACATCACATGAAGAGCCAAATTCGTGTCAATCGAACTCAACACGTTCAAGGGTAAATGCATATATACAAATTTAATAAAACAATTCAAGAAAAGGTCATACAACGAATCATGTAACGGGTTTGGCTCCCTTGGAACAATCAAGAGTAGCCCAAATGAGTTTATAACAATTAATATGATATAGAAGATTTCGAGGAAACAACTTTTAAGGCTTTTAAGGAACGAGAAGAATTTAACCAAAGAAGGAGAAATCCCTACCTCTTGTCGACAACGCACAATCTCTATTGCCGAACCAAGTCTTTTTCCAAGTAAATTCTCTAACCTATTTAATAAAAATAAACTCAATTCAATTTTCCCAAGTTCAAACTTCTAAGATTCAAATCTCAAAATTTTCATATTCAAAAATCTCTCTCACTTCTCCACGAATCGACATTCTAGCATTTTAATCGATAATGAATAGCAAAATCTCAATAAATAAATATATATATTTTTCTCTTCAAATTAAACCAATCTTCACTTTAAAAAAATTTAGGCTAAGAAAAAAATAATCTACATGTTTTGCTTTCTTTCCAATTTCTAATTCAAGAACAAATCCCCCTTTTGATTTTCTAAACCCCCACCTAAACCCAACAACTCAACACCTTTTTAAGCCTAACTAAATTGCTAAAACAAATAATTAATCGTAATTTTCGAAATTCCTAATTTCCCAAAAAAAAACCTAGAATTTCAAAATTGTTGATTCCTTGAAACAAGTTAAAAATTCATACCAAGTAGTGGAAAGGAGTTGGATATTGATGTCTAAACCAAACTTGGTGAAGGTTCTTGGTGACAAGAAGCTTGATCATGAAGAGAAAGAGAGAAGATTGAGTTAGAGAGAGAAATTCATGTAAAATAAATAAGAACTTCAAAACAAAAATTACCTTAGCCTTGAAAATGAAAGGAATTTATGGGTTGATTTGGCTGGAAAATTAAGAAGTTGAGGTTTTGTTGGTATGAAGGTAGAGTGGCAGAGATGAACAAGAAGGAAAAATAACTTCTTGGTTGGCTTTTGAAGGAAGACGAAACAAAGGAAGCTGCTGGACTTTACTTAACTTTCTTTTTCTTTTGTTTTTCTTTTTTCTTTTTTTTATTACCCTTTACTTTATATATATTATATTTACATGCATGGTTTTGTTTTTCTTTTCATATGTTAGATACGGCAGAACATATACATATAAACATTTGAATATATATTTTTTTCTTTTATACATATATACATTTGTATATATTTTTTTTCCTTTTATTATTATTATTTTTCCGGAATGAGATTTTACAATAAGCTAGCAACTTTTTGCTTCATACTCAATGCATCCGCAACCACATTCGCTTTACCAGGATGGTATTGCAAATTAAAATCAAAATCCTCCAAGTACTCCATCCACCGCCTTTGCCGTAAATTCAACTCTTTTTGGGTGAATAGGTACTTGAGGCTTTTGTGATCCGAGAACTCCTCAAACGTCTCTCCGTAGAGATAGTACCTCCACTGCTTAAGAGCAAATACCACTGTCGCCAACTCCAGATCATGCACTGGATAATTCCTCTAATGTGTTTTCAGCAACCTCGAACCATACTCTATCACTCGGCCCTGCTGCATCAACACACAACCCAACCCGACTCCAGATGCATCGCAATACACGTGGTAGCCAACATTCCTCTCCGGAACTACTAACACTGGAGGTGTTGTCAACCTCTTCTTCAACTCTTCAAATGCGGCCTCACATTCGTCTGTCCACACAAACGGTGTACTCTTCTTCGTGAGCTGCGTCATCGGCGAAGTAACTCTTGAGAAGTCCTCAATAAACCTCCGGTAGTAACCTGCCAACCCTAGGAAACTCCG
Organism: Euonymus europaeus; assembly: GCA_963580455.1. NCBI lineage: Eukaryota > Viridiplantae > Streptophyta > Magnoliopsida > Celastrales > Celastraceae > Euonymus > Euonymus europaeus. The sequence continues at coordinate 14,269,975 of OY756965.1, forward strand.
GATCTCAGTCACATTCTTCGGTCTCTCCCAATTCAAAACCGACTCAACTTTGGAGTAATCAACCGCTATACCCTCTTGAGTAATGACATGGCCTAGGAACTTCACTTCCGTGGCCCAAAATTCACACTTACTCAATTTAGCATACAACTGATTCTCCCTCAACGTTTGTAATACCACTCTCAAGTGTGCCTCATGCTCTTCCTCTGTAGGAGAATAAATCAAAATATCATCAATAAACACAACTACAAACTTGTCCAAAAATGGTCGAAGAACCCTTTGCATTAGGTCCATGAATACCGCCGGGGCATTTGTCAACCCAAACGGCATCACAAGGAACTCATAATGACCATAACGTGTCCTAAACACCGTCTTTTGGATATCACCATCTTTAATTCTCAGCTGATGATAACCCGACCTCAAATCAATCTTAGAGAAATGTCTAGCACCTCTCAATTGGTCAAACAAATCATTGATCCTAGGCAACGGATACTTATTCCTCACAGTAACCTTATTCAATTGCCTATAATCAATACACATCCTCAAACTTCCGTCTTTCTTCTTGACAAACAACACCGGTGCTCCCCACGGGGACACACTTGGTCTAATGAACCCCAAGTCTAGCAACTCTTCTAACTGAGTACTCAACTCTTTCAACTCTGCTGGAGCCATCCGATACGGCGGAATCGAAATCGGTTTGACGTTCAGATGTAACTCAATAGCAAAGTCAATTTCCCTCTTCGGAGGTAATCCCGACAACTCTTCCGGAAATACATCCCTAAATTCTTCCACTACCAATATCGGTGTAGCTACTTCGCCCTTAGGCGCCGAAGTCACTAAACTCGCGACTCTACAATCTTGGTACGAAGGATTATCCATGAAATGTGGGCATGGAATCCCCTTCGATCCCCTCAACTGAATCACCCCTCCCTCGGGTAGTCTAAGAGTAATCTTCCTCTCCCAAAAGTCAAGCAACCCTTGGTGCTTCGTCAACCAATCAACTCCAAGAATCACATCAAAATCCTGGAAATCTAATACATACAAGTCGGCCTTCAGAGATACTTCTCCAAACCGACACTCACATCCGAACACTACCCCCTCCAACGTGGTGAAATATCCGAATGATGAGGATACCGTGAACATTCGTCTTATTGGCAAAATCTCCACCTCTAGTGCGTGTGCTAACGAACTAGTAATGAAAGATGAGGTAGCCCCGGAATCAAACAAGACTCTTGCCCAACAATTAGAAATCAAGAAGGTACCTCCAATGAAATTTGGATGCTCCTGCGCCTCCTGATGACCCAATGCAAAGACACATCCCTCTACCAGTACATTCAGCTGCTGCTGTGGCTGACGAGTCCCACCCCGCCCCCTTCCTCCTGAGGGAACATTAGAAGGAAGAGCCGGAGGCGGTACACTCGGTATACTCTGCTGCTGTGCTCTCTGGTTGCCCTCTGGACACTCACTCTTTCTGTGACCCAACTTTCCACACCCAAAGCATTTAAACCCAGGAAGCTTGCACTCACTTTCCTTGTGCCCCTCTTTTCCACACTTGATGCATGTTGTGGCTTAGTTGGTGATGGGGGATGCCCATCAAAGGGTGTTGAGGAGTTTGACTCCTAGCACCAACAACCTCCTTGGTATATCACTTAAGTGTGGATTCAAGGGATGGGTTGGCTGCCTGGGCCATGGCCCTGGGAAGTACCTAGCCGCCACTGGACTGGACCGTTGGGTGCCTTATGAGTGGGGTAGGGAAACTTATAAAATGGTAGTTTTTCTGTGACGACCCTGCCCCAGTTCAGAGGCCCAAGGCATGACTGGCGGCCAGGCGTCTCACATTCAGGCTCCATGGGCCCCACCCCCAACCCATCTGGCCATCGCCCGGGTTGTTGCTGGTAGGAGTAGAACTCTTATGTTATCTTCAATCATCTTTCCAATAATTATTGTCAGCAATTTATTGGAGGATTCAGTCTGGCCATTTGCCTAAGCATAGTGAGGAGTAGAATGTATGAGTTGAATCCCACAATCTCAACAAATTAAAGGCCCTTCTCTCTTATCCTATGAACATGGTCACTTGGTCTATATTAATGAAATAAGGAAGATTTAACTAATATATCAAATTTTTCTTGATAAACTGAATCACATCTTTCTACTCCACCTTTTTTATAGGAATTGCTTCAACCCACTAAGTGAAGAAGTCTGTGGCCACCAGAATGAAAATGTGACCTTTTGATGATGCTGGGTAAATCTTGCCTATTAAATCCATGGCCCAACCCCAAAAAGGTCTTGGCTTGATGACTGAATAAAGTTCTCCAACAAAAATTCTTTGTATACTACCATATTTCTGATATTGCTTGCCTTCAGAATAAGTACTGTAGTCCTTGAGAATGGTTGGTTAGTAATAGCCATACCTTCTTAAAAGCCACCTCATCTTTATGTCAGTTTGATGTGCTCCACATATCCCTTCATGTATTTGCTTCATAACCTGCATAGCTTTTGGAAATCCTAAAATTATGAGGGGGAGGTCATTGTACCCTTTCTTGTATAACTCATCAGTTAAAAGTACATAGTTATGTGCTTGTACCTTTATTCTCTAGAATATATAAATATTAAAGTCCATAATAAAATAGTTAGTGAGCATACTCATCGACTCTATATAAGGCATTATAGTTTTTGACTTAAATGACACCTTTTTGATTTTTCTTTCGAACTTTTTTTACTGCTCCAATTGATTAAGTCATTCCTAATTTGTACATTCCCAAGAATTGAATCGGGCCAAGATCTAGATCATAGAAACAAGCTTCCACATTTTTTGCTTGTTTCTTACATGGTTTTTCATCAGCCTATACCACTTATATGTCATCTCCATTCTAGAAAAGGAAAATACTAAGGTTGGTGCACAAAAACTAGAGTGAATCCAATCCCCCCTGAGCATAACAATATAATTTACTGAAGTGTTCACCATAAATAACGCTGACAAACATGTCTTGCTCCCTATCACGATCTCTACCTAATGCTCCCAAAATCTATCTATTGAAAGCAGTCAGAGTGACTTGTATCTCAATCGAATCTTTAATGGACTTTTCCAATTATTCCATCATCCACACTAACATAACATTTACCTTTAAACTATTGTCATCCAAAATTTTGGCAATGAACCTACCATTTAGATGGCCTTTAATGTATAGTGGCTTTATTTGTTGCGTCATCTTCTCTATTGGTTTCTCCAAGATGACCATCGTAGGCTGATCTAATCACGATGACTATATAGTGATGTTTGCACAAAATTTTTTACCTTTGTCCTCTGATCCTTGTTCTACCCTTTCAGTCTCAGGGTCTTATGTGTTCTTATTATTGCAAAAAATAGTTGGAAACGCAAGTGAAATAGTTTCATAATCGAATGGGATAGGGATCCTACCAGCTACAAAATTCTTTTTATCTTCAGCTTCAGCAATTATGGAGTCTTTTTCGCCTTTATGATCTTCAGTTGATTTCCTCCAAAACTTAGATTTGTTCTTCACCAAAAACTCTATTATTTCCTCATTTGTTCTCCTCTAAAAATCCGTAACACTATAATTGCTTCTTCTAAGTGCTTGTGAGAGTTTAGGGAAACTTCCTCTAGCGCACTATCTGCCATTGATAATATGGCTTTAATTATGGAGGAAAACTAAACATAGGTTTTCTTTTTTGAAATCTTGGTGTCGATGTAGGCTTTAATAGTGAAGGATCTTGGTAATTTTTCCTTTGTAGTTCTATCAAATTTTGACTCATTGATGGGAGTGCATATTTATAGTCACCTTCCTATAATCCTCAATAGCTTGCACCATCATACTCTATGAAATGTACATAATATGGAGATAGGTGTTACATGTGGTTTCGTTTCATTTAGTAGAGTTCTAAACTTCGTAGTAGCTATATCGACTGACGTTGGAAATAGATCTCGATTAATGAGCACGTTCTTCTTCCCTAGGAATTTTAGAATTCCGTTGTTGATCCGATCTTGCACCATTTTCTTGAAGGCAAAACATGCAATGGTAGAATGTGACCAAGAGTTATGATACTTACAATACTCATTACCTCTTATCTCTTTTGTTGAAGGAATTTATGATCACCAGAAATAGTTATGAACTTCTCCTTTAGAAGGAAATAAAAAATTTCCTCAATCTTTCATGTATCAAAGGTGTACTAAACTTGTAGTGTAGGGGTAGAAGCTTTCTTTCTTAGACATATCTCTCTACACACCAACATTGGACACACACAAGTGCCTACTGCATTAAATCTTGCCACTGCAACATCATACTCGTTGAACTCTTAATATTATGACCTCATGACTTCCTTCTTCTTTTGACTTTCTTCTCTAAGGAGCTCCTCATATTATGTGACTTCGGCTGCCAACTCATAGAAGTCAATCCCTGAACTCCGTTCCCAATAATTTTTTCATCAGCTCGATGTCAAGACCTTTATAGGCCATCTTGGCATATTCATTTTTTGGAAGGATGATTTTACAACAATTCCCTGTCTTTTTAAATTTTGCAATGAGGAGATCAGCTTGATCCATACCTTTTTGTGTGAACTCAGAGAATTTTGCTATGAATACTTCAGGATCTGCCCTAAAGAATTAGGTGTGGAACTGCCTATCCATCTCTTACCAGCTAAGAATAGAATTATGAGGGAGAGTTGCATTCTAGGTAAATGTTTTACCTGTCAAAGAGTTGGGAAAAGCCTTAAAATAAAGTCTGAGAAATTTTCATGGTTTGCTATCTCTCCGTATTAGATGTTAAAATGCGTCACATGTTCTATTGTTGACTAACTATCCTCCCAATAGAACAAGGTGAAGTGTAGGAACCTATAACCTATTAGATATGGATTATACCTCTCAATATATTCTATATATGGTTTAAGAAATTTAAAGCAGCCTAACTGATGAAGACTGGGTCCATAAAACTCCTGAATTGTGTCACGCACCTGGTCTTTATCAATCTGTTGGTTATGTCTAGGAGCTAGAAATGGGTCAATTGATTGTTGCACCTTAGCTTCCATTGGATTTTTATTCCTTCACACTCCTACAGAGAAGAGCTCATATTCAAATATTCTAGGCTGAGCTCTTGGATTGGTCACACTTAACATCTATTATGGTAAGGTTGGTTTGCCATTAGGAAGAAGGCCAATAAGCAGTGTTTTTGACGTACTAGCATCTTCCCTCTTATGTGCACAAGTTTAGTAACCAACTTTTTATTATGTTGGCGGTGAATCTCACTAGCATTAGTAGTAAAATATTTCGACCCCCTAGCACTTTAGCGAGCCACTAAGTCAGTTTCGACATAGCCTCCTCAACCTGTTGAGCAAGCCTCTACATGACATATTGTTGAACTACTTAACTTTGGATGTTAGAGTCCATAACACATTATTCCGAATTTTTTACACTTTGTGCTAAGTGTGAAACCTTGACCTAAAAAATTAAGTTCCGGTTAAATTTTGGGTAATAAATAATTGGAAATGGATTCGGTGAAGTTACGGACCACCCGTATTACATAGGAGCACAAAGAATCATTTTTGAACTAGGTTCACTAAATGGGCAATACTTTTGGCTTAGATGTTTCTTTTTGGCCCAAAATATATCTTATGAAATCTAAGACTGAGACGGAGTTGAAAAAAATAAGGCAACACGCCTAGAAGGGCTCGTAGGCATGTACAAAATCTGCCCAAGACAGAGCATCAGTTCTTGAATAATGACTAGGGCTCCTAGGAGCACCCCAAAGAAATAAGAGTGATTTCGCGAGCTAGTTATGTCATTTGGTGGTAAAGCCCGATTTTTAGAGAGAGAGAGAGAGAGAGAAGTAGAGAGAAAGTGATATTCTTGAGAGATTATTGAATATTAAAGCTTGGATTAAGGATTCTAGCAAGATTTGAAGAAGGTTTCTAAGATTCAAGTAAGTTTTCATAGTTTTGGAATTTTAGGGTTTTTGTAGATTTACTTTGATTCTTTAAGAGATGGAATATATAGGTTAGATATGTTGATTCTAGGGTTATTTATGGTAGGGGAATTCTTACCCAAATTCTTGTTTATTCTTGATTTTGATTCCTAGAGAGTGGTTTAAATCTTCATCGCTCATATTTATTGAGTTTCCTAGTTTCATGAAACCCCTACAAAGAATTACAAACAGGAGTAGTGGCTCTAGTTTTATTCTTGTTCAGAAACATTTGGCAATCACTCTTCTGGTGCCCCTTTTGGTTGCAATGAAAGCATTTGCCTTTCCCTTTTGCAACCTTGATCCTTTTCTTTTGATCTCCTTTGGCAACTATAGCAATTTGCTTATTTTTCTTATTTTTGGAGTTATAAGAAGAAGCAATAGTAAAGTGGGCTTACAATTTTTTTTTTAAATCCCCTCGGTGGATAGCAATTCCTTCATGAGAACTAAAAGAGGCATCTCCATCTTGTTCATGTTGAAATTCAACTTAAACTGGGGAAAAGCACCTGAGAGGGTCTCGAGTCTTATTGCACTATGCCAAAAAGGGCCTACCTTGATGGGTAAAAACTGTCATCTAAAGGGCTAGATGACAGTTTTTCAATCTATCATGGCAGGTGGTATCACATCTTGTGACAGACAAAATACAAGTCATGGCATGCGATGACTTTAAACTGTTGTAAGACTATCAACTAGATTTGATGAGAAATTTGGTGTCTTTTTGAAATTGAGGGAAATTTTGAAAATTTTATGAATTTTTTTTTAATTTTTACGATTCTTTTAGTGGATAAATTAGTTATGATTTGTCACAAGTCTTGATAGAATTTTTCTATCACAAATTAGTAATAATCTATCACAAGTTGTGATATATTTTTTCTATCACGAAAATCATTATTTGGTGGCAGTATGAATTGTTATTTTTTTGGCTACTTAGATATAAATGTCAAATACCTGTAAATATTACATGTATAAGAAAATGAAGATGGAAATTCTTTAATGAACCGAAGCTAGAAGAATCAAACCCCAAGCATGAACCTACGAAAAGAGAAAGTCCCCAAGATCCGACGTTGACGATCAAAATAGCATGACGAATCCGAAGGCTGTGGGACACTTTGTAAGGCAGAACTAAACAAAACAAATAAGAAGAAGGAAGGGTAGGGTTTGTCTGCGGGCGAGGAAAGGAAGAGAGACAGATATCAGAGGAGAGAAGCCAGGCATCGGGGAGGACCAAAAGCAGAAGGAAGGTTAGGTTTTGGTATTAGTGAAACAACGCCGTTTTGCTCCAAGATGGAGGCTAAAAACAGAGGCTACTCGCGAGAGTAAACAAAAATGAATGGGACTCGCTGGGAGAGCGTCCCAAAAAACACGGGTATATTATAACAAAGTAAATGTTTCAACTAACAATACAAATCCAAGTAATTCTAAACCAAGTCAAGATGTTACTATTCCTCGATTTTAACTAAACTAGTAGAATACCAATAAACAAGAATCCAAAATCCATTCAATCCTGGACGTTTAAAACCGTAACACCAAAATGAAGGCCTTGTCTAGGAATTATGAACGGAATAACCAATAACAATTATGTACATATGTGCCATGCATCTAATCATACAAGTAAGAGAAGAAACTAATATTCATAATATGTAAACGTGAGTCAAATACAAAGCATTAAGAATCCTTCTCTTTGAACTATTTACAATAGAAGTAGATTTTAGCAAGAGTCAAACCATCATATTCCATTGCCATATAAAGGTTGTTTACGAGAACAAATATTTAGGAGGAATAATACCATCAAAGGGTTGTTAAAATTGTGGAGACAGGATTAGCCCACTCCACACAAACTTTATCTATTTCAGCTTGAGTGTAAAAATCTTTCCCTTTGAGCTATTAACCAAAGAAATAGATTAACAAGACTATGTGAATTGAACCAATGATATAGAAGTCATTCCTTGAATAAAATCAACATGCTTAGATAAAATGTTGGAAGTTAATCAACTTACATCATGCATTATCAAAGATATGACATCTATTAAATCTTTCATGTACCTCATCATAAAATACACACATTCCATACCACCCAGTTTGTCACGCCCCTCTCCCAGATAGGTGCGAATGAGCACCCATGAATCACAGAGGCGTGACCGGCAGGGAACTCCTCCATCAACACCTCGAATCCAACCATCCATATCCTCAATATCATCAAACATCGCATCACCAAGCTGTGCATCCAACACCTTCTGTACTAGTGCTGGACGGCTCACCAAACTGCTCAGAAAACACCTATCACTCATGTCACTAATATCTAATCGGTACTGCCCAATGGTGTCCACCAACTCAAACTCCCGCAGTGACAGTCGTGCCACTGCCAACTTCCTACTCAAGGCGTCAGCCACCACATTGGCTTTGCCTGGATGATACTGCAATGAGAAATCATAATCTCCAAGGTAATCCATCCATCTCCGCTGCCTCTGATTCAGATCCTTCTGTGTAAATAAGTGTTGTAAACTCCTGTGATCTGAAAACACCTCAAACTGCTCCCCATAAAGGTAATGTCTCCACTGCTTAAGTGCGAACACTATAGCAGCCAACTCCAAATCATGTACGGGATAATTCCTCTCATGTGGCTTCAACAGTCGTGAAGCATACTCCACCACCCTCTCATGCTGCATGAGTACACAACCTAAACCAATCCCTGAAGCATCACAATATACATGGTAACCAATACCACTATCCGGAATGGTCAGGACTGGAGGTGATGTGAGTCGGGTCTTCAGCTCCCGAAAAGCCTGCTCACATCTATCAGTCCATACGAAAGGAACACCCTTCCGCGTCAACTCAGTCATCGGTGAAGCAATCCGTGAAAATCCCTCTATAAACCTCCTGTTGTAACCTGCTAATCCCAGGAAGCTACGAATCTCTCCTACTGTCCTCGGAGTCCTCCAATCCAACACAGCCTCCACTTTGGCAGGATCCACTGCCACTCCATCTTTGGATATCACATGCCCCAAGAATTTCACCTGAGTCGCCCAAAACTCGCACTTACTCAGCTTGGCATACAACTGATGCTCTCTGAGTGTCTGCAGAACAATCTCCAAATGCCCCCTATGCTCCTCCTCTGTGGCCGAATACACCAATATATCATCGATAAAGACTACTTTAAACTGGTCAAGATACTGTCTGAACACTCTATGCATCAAATCCATTAAAGCTGCTGGGGCATTGGTCAGCCCAAACGGCATGACCAGAAACTCATAATGACCATATCGAGTACGAAATGCCGTCTTCGATATGTCCTCCTCCCGAATCCTCAACTGGTGATAACCTGACCTGAGATCAATATTGGAGTAATAGTGACTACCCCTCAATTGATCAAACAAATCATTTATCCTCGGTAACGGGTACTTATTCTTCACAGTCACCCTATTCAACTTCCTGTAGTCCACACACATCCTCATCGATCCGTCCTTCTTCTTCACGAAGAGGACTGGAGCACCCCATGGTGAAGTACTGGGTCTGATAAATCCTAGACCCTGCAACTCCCGCAACTGCCTATCCAACTCCCTCAACTCTGCTGGAGCCATCCTATACGGTGGAATAGAAATCGGATCTGTACCCGGATATAACTCAATCACAAAATCAATCTCCCGCTGTGGTGATAATCCTGGTAACTCATCAGGAAATACATCCAAATACTCCTCTACCACTGGCACAGCCGTACTAGTCTCAATCTCCGATGTAGAAGTCAAGCTCGCCACTAGATAGTCAGTATATCGTGGGTTGTCAAGAAAGTGTGAACATGTAACAACCCGCGACCCACAAAAACTAACTCGCCCAGATGGTGATGTCAGCGTGACCCTACGCTCTGTACAATCTATCACAGCATCATAGTCAGTCAACCAGTCCAATCCAAGTATCACATCATAGTCAGTGAAATCCATAACATATAAATCTGCTCGGAACTTGTGATCAGCAAATCGAAAAATACAACCCCTACAAATGCTCCTCACCACAGTATCTGACCCCAACGGAGAATCCACTACCAATCCCCTATCCAAATCTGAAATCTCTAACCCCAATGCCTCAACGAACGAGGTAGAAATAAACGAATGTGTGGCACCGGTATCAAATAAAACACGAGCCCAAGAACTGAAAAGTAAAACTCTACCTCCAATGAAATCACGATCTGGTGCTAGCTCGGGTGCAACTGCATAAACTCCAGCTCTCTGGCCCTACCTCTGCTGCTGCTGTCTCACTGGTGGTGCTGGAGGTCTGGCCCCTCTGCCTGCTGGAGCTCTAGGTGTTGGTGCTGCAAGTGCTGGGGCTCCCTGTCCTCTACCTGATGGTGCTGTACGACTCCTCGGGCAATACCTCTGGACATGTCCTGGTAGTCCACAAGAGAAACACAATGGGCTATCCACCCTAAGACAGTCCGATATCCTGTGTCCAGTATGACCACACGCATAGCAATATAACCTTGATGTCCCTGCTGCGGACCCTGTTGTCCCTGTCTCTGAGAACTCTGCTGCTGACTCAGACGGTCCTGCCTCCTGTTCTGGAATCTCTGCCCCTGATCCTGTCTGGGTCTCTGTCTCTGACCCTCAGTCCTCTGTCTACTACTGCTCCCTGAGGCAGAAGAAGTATCTCCGTACTTCCTCTTATGAAGCTCCCAATAATCCTGTGAATCAACCATGCTCCTCTCTATATCAAGTGCCCTGCCAATGGACTCCCGATAAGTACGAACCATCATCCCTGCTAAACGCTCTGAAATGCGGGGTTTCAGCCCGCGCTGAAATCTCAGTATTTTCTTCTCCTCAGTGGCAATGTACTTCTCTCCATATCGACCAAGGTCCTCAAACCGTGCCTGATACTGTGACACCGTCATATCTCTACTCTGAATCAGCTCCAGAAACTCCTTGGCCTTCGCAACGCGAATGGCCTGGGGAACATACTGTGCTAGAAACAGCGTCTCAAACTCTGACCATGGCATCTCCATACTCTCTCTACCAATAGTCATACTCTCCCACCAAACATAAGCATCATCCTCTAAAAATGCTGAAGCCAATAAAGCTCTCCTCTGATCAGGTATCCTGAGCGTCACCATCTGTCTCCTCAGCTGTCGCAACCAATCCTCGACTGCCTTAGGATCTACCACTCCTCGATACACTGGAGGTCTCGTCTTCCTCAACTGAGCTAACTCAGTGATGGAAGGGTCAACTGCTAGTGGTGCTGTCTGCGCTGGAACTATCTGACCTGCTCCTGACTGAATAACCAGCGGTAGCTGAACAGGTGCACCGACTAACTCTGGTGTAATTGCTGGAACTGTCTGTCCCTGAGTATCGATAATAGGCTGCGGTGTAATCTGTGAAGCTAAAGCAGCTACTGCCTGACCTATGGTCTGTATCATGCTCGTCATGTCTTTATACTGCTGCTGTAAAGTCTCTATCGCACCCTCCACACCTACGGGTGCTGCCTGAGTCGGTACCTGCTCCTGCTCCACAACCTAATCCTGAACAGCATGGCCGCGATCCCGTCCACGACCACGTGCTCTACCTCGACCGCACCCTCGACCTCTCACAACCGGAACCTCCTCAGGTATCGGTAACTCGACCTCATCAACGGTATCTGGAATCTCACCTCTACCCCGCCCACGTCCACGGGTGGCACGTCCACCCTGAACGCGTGTACTACGTGTGTCTACCATATCTGAAACGTAAACGTATAACTACATAAGTCAAATACCCTAAACGTAAAAGAAAGAATAACTCACCAGATTAGCCGGGAAGCGCGTGATGTGTAGCTGGAGGGAAAAACAAAAGAAACCGAATAACCACTCCAAAAACTAACTGACTACCTCTGATACCAAACTGTCACACCCCTCTCCCAGATAGGTGCGAATGAGCACCCATGAATCACAGAGGCGTGACCAGCAGGGAACTCCTCCGTTCCCCGAACCGGATTTAAACCCAAGCTACTACGAATCGTCAAGATAACTAGAAGGAAAACCTCACATATATGTAAAAATCTCCAACACAAACCCAACATACTGTAACAAGCAAACTAGAGTCTACAGCGGAAAGATCCAAGTATCATAAATACGAGAAAAACAGATACTAAAGACAGACACAACATCCCCACACCAGCTACATCACGCCTCACGCATCCCTGTGCTGATCCTCCACTCCGGCTATCTCACCCGAAAAGCATGAGAATGAAAGGGATGAGCCACAAAGCTCAGTAGGGATATAGAGACAACATCGATATCAGAGTAAACAGAATATACGATAGAGATATGATAATGGAAATGAACAGGAACTCAAATAGTGATACACTCCCGTACCACCGAACTCCAGTAAATCAGAGATAGAGTAAGAAAATCCGGAAACGTATATAAGTACATAAAGGAAACCATACAACGATACCATAATAAGGTAAAGAAACTCCAAACCCGTCATAAATATCAACAATCAATCAATCTGTAGGGTGGACACCGAGTAGGCTCCACCACTACCATCCTAAAAGACAACTCTCAAATCAGTACTCAAACATAATCCAACTCAAATCCATACCAATTCAAATCCACATAACAACAAAAAATCCTCCCCTGGACCCACCTTGATCCCCGCAAGGTGTCTCCCAGTCCAGGTACTCCCCAGATTGGATGAGGATCGAGCCTACATCAGGTACTCGATAGCATCGCCTACATCGAAGAGCGTCCCCTAAGATGTACCTCACCTCAATCCGGCCTCCAAGTACGTACCCAATCGAAACCATCGATAAATCATCCAGTAAGCTGGGTCGCCCGATGTGGGTCCCACGGTCCACAAATCATCCCTCCATAATCTCACAAATCATAGAAGATCATCATAATGAAGTCCTATCCGGACTCTCGAGAAAACAAAACATCGGGAGGTGGGCCCCACAAGAGGATTGGTGGGTCCCACTAGGATAGTGGGCCCCACAGGAAGATAAGTGGGCCCCACCAGGATAGTGGGCCCCACCAGGATAGTGGGCCCCGTAAGAGACCCGATGCACAAAAGTGCCGCCAGTCGTACATATACCTCCAAACAAATAACATATAATCATAACAAACTGCAATTGCGAAAATAAATCAGATAAGAGTAGAAACAGAGAAATTCCCAACCTCCGGGAATTTCACACCAATAAACAAATAGGAGTCTGTCGAATACGGAACCCCAAATAAGAATTAGGGCAGAATCCCTACCTGAAATGTCGACTACGCTAATCCGTAGTCCGTCCGAAATCCCAATCCAAAATCCTCAAATCAATCTCCTGCATCAGAATACGAATACGTATACCCAATACTGTCAAAATACGGAAAAGTCAACGGTCAACCCTAGTAAAGGTCAACGGCCAAAACGGGTCAAATAGTCAACTCGGGTCAAAAAGTCAAACCCGGTCAAAGTCAACTCGGGTCAACTCGGTCACCGGTGAACAGTGTCACCGCCACTGCCGTCGCCGGAGCCGACGATTCCGGCGACTTTTTCCGGCGAACCATATATCAAATTAAAGCTTTTAAGACGAACAATCCATTGGTACCTGTCTCGTTCCGAAACTCCTACTGAATCGACTGGGATCGAGCTTTGAAATCTTGAAAAACTGAAACTTTGCCGCCTGATTTTGCCGTCTACGGTGGTCCGATGGCGGTGATTTCACTCGGGTTTTGCTCCTCTCACCACGAGCTTCGATTTGATACCTTACACACCTCAATCGGACGTCAAACGAACAAAATCTTCTTCTTCTCTCTCTCCCTCTCCCCCCCTCTCTCTCTCTCTCGGCAGCAGCTGCACACCAGAGAAAGCTGGTTTAAACCAGATTTCCGGTGAAATGACGGTTTTGCCCTTTTCTTTCCATCTTAATTACATAATCTTCCAAAATTCGTAACAACTCCGATTTCGGTGATTCTTGCGCCTATATTTTTCTAATAATATGTAGTATTTATTAAAAATATCAAATTTGAAAATTTATTATATATTTTTTTTTAATTTGGGTTCGGGATATTACACAGTTGTCTCAGGGTCTATTTACAATAAACAATTAATTTTAGTAATCATTCATAAGTAGTATGATCACAATAATATCTTCACAATAGAATTAAGTATATTTACAATTACATTAACTGTTCTTAATCTCCTGTGTAGACTCCATTTTTCCTTTCCATTTTGTGCTCCGTACATTGACATGACATGACACTTTATCACAGAAATCAATTATTATTACTAACATCTAAACTTTGTTGATGAAAAAATAAAATTAGATATCAATGTCATCAAATATATGAAAAATGAATACATACGTTGTAAGAAGATCTTTCAAATCAATAGGGGGTTCTCCACAAATAGGATCCAAATAAAAACTTCCTTCTTCAGCACATCTAAAACAACTAATAACTAGTGGACCTGTGACACAAAACGAAAATAAAACCATAAATTATGTGTCCAAAGTGAGAAAGATAGATAATTGAAACATCAACTTTAGAATAATTTAAATTATCTTGGATTATATGGCATTAAGATGGATTGCCTCTTATTGGCTGAAGTCAATTGCCTGGAACTTCCACATCCTCTATCCGCAATAGTTGATATTACATAACACATACCACTTGCACATATCAAACCTGGACGTATGAATCCAAACTGGTCTACTCCTTTTGTAACACCTCGACCTAAATTACATTGAAAATTGCAAGAGATTTAGATCGACGCATTTTATAAGGAAATTAGTACAAATTGGAACCAATTTAGAGGAAAACCTAAATAGGGTCAAGGTATTTTTTTTTTTTTAATAAATTCTACAAGGAGAATGAAATTGAAGAGCACAAGAATAACTCAAATCAGAGTTGAAATGAGTATGTCACGAATTATGGAAGTTAAATACAAAAATATAACAATAAATAGGATAATGTCAAGATGGTAAGCGTAATTAAGATGAAAACGAAATAAAAAAATGGTAAAAGAATAATTTTTTTTTTTTTTTTTTTTTGAGAATAATAACATTTCATTAAACAAACTCTCCAAAGAGAGATACAAGCCTTCGAACAAGGCAGAATAAGCCTCCTGAAGAGGCAGCACTACTCACTCAAAGTGAGAACAACAACTCCCACACAGGGGAGATCAACACAGAGAAGAGTAAACAGTCAAAGAAAACTACAAAAAATAGTACTGCAGTCGAAAATACAAAGGAAACATCCTTAGAAAGCCTAAAAAGGCCAGATCTAGACATTGCTATCATATCATGGGTAGTACACAATAAGATGGGCGCCAACAGTTGCATCAGTCCGATAAGACCAGCCCAAAACCAGATCTGAGAAAATGGAGGCCAGCTTTGCAATTTCCGCCACAAATACATATGATCTGCAGACATACATGAGAATTTCGTCTCCACAAATACATATGGTAAAAGAATAATTAAAAAGCAAAGAATATAATATAAGTGGTGGCGTGACCCTAGGTGACCTGAACAAAAAACAAAAGGAGTTTCGTTGAACCATTGCGGCAATGGAGACCTCGCGATTTCACCTTTGACGACAAGATGGACATCGAAAGAAAGATCACAGTGAGGCAAGTTTTTCTGCACCAATTTCGGACGGAATAGAGTGGGAACGACTGAGCATTGGCTAGGGAGAGGTCACGGTGGTCGCCTCTTTCTCCACCACGTTTCTCCCCAATCCCATCACTGCTCTGATAGTGAATACCATCATTGTGTTCGTCCATTCACCCTAGGGATGGCATCGGATCGGATTTGGATCGGATTTCTCAAAATCCATATCCGATCCTAAATAAAAATAATGTATCCATATCCATATCCATATACTACGGATAAAAAAAATCGAAATCCATATCCTATCCATCGGATTTCGGATATTCTCCATGGATATCGGATTTATCCATATAACACGCCGACACATATTTTGCTAGTCTATTACACCAATTAGAACTTCATGATTCATGAATTTAGGAATATAAACCAACGCGTAAAATATAAATAATATCAAAAATCATCTAGCAACATAAAAAGTTTTCTAAAATCAAAGTGTAAAGTTCATAAAACGTCACAATCAAAATGCTTACATCAACTGACAAATTCAAAATGAATAACATTTTCAATAAAGTTTGGTAGACCTCATCTTCATAAAAGTTGATGATAATGCTATCATTTCTCACATGTTAATTTATAATGTTATTATTAGGTTTAGGGTTTACATTATTATGTTTTTAATATTTAGTACTAACTTTACTAATTAGAGTTTTAAAAATATTAGTCAATTGAATATTTGCATTAGTAATATGAGATAATATCTCATTATATAGTGTTATTACAAATTACAATTAATTCATATTACAAAAAAATATATATCTACATTGACAATTATAATGTGTATATAAATATATTAATGACATTAATTGTTAATTACATAATTGTATTTGAACTATATTATATATGTGTGTCGAGATGAATGCGACTGAGAAATGAAATGAAGAACATAAAGTCATAAACTAGGTTACTTGGGGTTTCACTTTCCCCGTTTGGCTTTGTATACTGTTTGACTTTGTATACTAATATATTATGCAATAAGCTAATAATGTAAATTGTAATAAAATATAAATTATGGATATATCATAAATTATTATTTATTCAAAAAAGTATCATATATGTAACTATGTAAGTCTTTTTTTTATATGACAACAAAAGAACCAGCAAGGTACGAAGAATATGACACTAACAAATTAAATAATAACATGATTCAAGAAATCAATACTAGAGCGTATATCAATGACTAGGAGCTAGGATACATTTTAGTACATCTGTAATAACGTGATACATTTTAGTACATCTGCCCATGATATTTTTTAGACTTTTAGTACATCTATAATTCTTTACATCATAAATTATTATATATTATAAGGTAAGTCTTAATTATAATTTATAACATATAAATTTTAGTACATCTGTATACTGTATAGTATAATAATTGACACTTATGTTATAGTTTAATAATTTAAAGTTAGATGTAACTCGAAGGCCTTAAGTCCCTAACTACATATGTTATAGTTTAGTAATAACAAGTTAAATTGTAATTCCGTAATTATCATGAGCTATGTTATATAACATAGTGTATTAGTGTTTAGGGTTAATTATATCACATGGGTTTATGGTTTAAAGATATAACTTATATTATCACGAAAGTTTGGGCTTTTACATGGTTAGGTTTTTATACTTGATAGTGTTAGGGACTTATGGTTACGATTTATGGTGTTTGATTAGTGTTGTGAGTGTTTTACTTAAAATTTACAGTATTATAGATTAGAATTTGTGGTGTTAGATCAAGGTTTACACTTTACAGTGCCAGGGTTGGGGTTTGTGATGTCTGATTAGGATTTTCACTGTTAGAATTAAAGTTTACAATATTAGGGATTATAATTTGTGGTGTTAGGTTAGAGTTAGGGACTTAGGGTTTGTGGTGTTATAGGTTAGAGTTTACGGTGTTGAAGGGTTAGGGTTTGCAGTGTTGGCATGTTGCGTTAGAGTTTACAAATTACAATTACGACTAGATTTGTAGTTTTTAATGTTATTGTTAGGTTTAGATTTTTCAAATTACAATGTTGAGGTTTACATTATTGTGTTTTTACTTTTTAGTATTAATTACTAACTTTACTAGTTAGAGTTTTACAAATATTACTAAATTGAATATTTGAATTAGTAGTACGATAACATATCAGTATATCACATTGCATAGTGTTATTAAAAATTACAATTAATTCATATTATAAAAAAAATATATGTTGACAATTATAATGTATGTAAATATATTAATGCTATTAATTGTTAATTATATAATTGCATATTAACTATATATATGTGTGTTTGTGTATGTCGGGTAGAATCGAATCGGATATCCGCACGTTCGGGTCGGATCGGATACGGATTTCGGATTGGATATGCCTGAATCCATATCCTATCCATATCCATTCAAAAAATTCGGATTTTATCCATATCCATATCCATTATCCAGTCAACGGATTTTTCTACTGTTTGACCGGATCGGATCGGATCGAAAATCCACAGATACGGACACATTTGCCATCTCTAATTCACCCACTTCCCAGCCCGACCAGCCATGGGCTCTATTGCCAATTGTGCCAGAGATGACCCGATCTCCTACCAAGTGCATCTTTTATTCTTTTATACTGCGTATGTGACATAAATTGGGTCAACTGAATATGGTAGACCCAGTTGACCAATAATTACATGATTTTGACCAAAAATTTAATAGGTATAATTTTATAAATAAATTATAACCAATTAGTATATTATTCTCCGTTACAAGAATTAATTAGAATTACTAGGACTCAAGTTCAACGCGTTACGATAAGTAATACTCAACTAAGGGTGTGTTTGGTAAACAATTTTGGCAGTGACATATAATTTAGTATGTATGCTGGTTGCTTTATGCTGCTTGAAATGCTGACATATATGTTGTTATAAATGCTGTGGGTGTTTGGTTAAATTTTTCAGAGAAAAACATATATGCTGATATAAATGTTGTGGCTAATTACATGCAGAGGTATTAACACAAATTAACAAAAAATAGATTTATATTTTTAAAAATAATCTTTACATTTTAAATACAACAAATTTTAACATTGTTAATAATATTAAAATATTATATATTTTTTATACAACTTTTCTTATTATTAATATTTAACATTTTTTTACATTTTATAAAAAAATTCTAACATTTCTAATAATATGAAAATATTTATATATTTTGTATACAATTTATCTAAATTTATTATTAATGTTCAACATATTTTTACATTTTATTAAAATAATTCTAACATTTTGAATAATACGAAAAAAAATTATATTTTGCTATACAACTTCTCTAATTTTTTTTTATTAATGTTTAACATATGTTTACATTTTATAATAAAATTCTAATTTTTTATAATAATATCAAAATATTTATATATTTTGTTATACAACTTTCATGTATAATAGATGGGGGTAGTTTTGACATTTCATGTATAATAGTCAAAAAATGCTAAGCAAAATGACAATTCTGAGAATGTCATTTTTAGATGTAAAAATGTTGAATAATATGTTGAATGCTGAATTGCTGTTTGGTTAGGTTAACATTTATCTGTAGCTTATATGTTACATGCTAATATGTATGCTGTTTAGAATTGTTTACCAAACACCCTCTAAGTCATAGGACCATGTGTTTTTTGTTTTTATTGATGCATGATTTACTGTGGTGCTGATATGGACTGGTTGTGAACGACGTAAATTTTGTGACAGGTGAACTGACTTGAGGTGATATGTTGAGGTACTGATTAATGATTTTCTCTATACATTGCATTTCATGGCATACATTTAAAGGAAAATGGTTTATTGAGCAGGCATAATTACTATAGAAGGGGTGTACTGGAAAATGATTGTGAGGTTCTGAATTGAAAGGGGAAAGGTAAGAAGTTCTTGATGGAAACGTGTCCTTTGAAAGTGTCCTTTGAAAGGACACTGAAATCCCAATTGGTTGCTCTATAGTGGCTTGCTAGGGTCAAGGGCCCTAAACTGGAAAAATTGTTTGATCGAAAGGGGTTTTCTCACACTAAGTTGAATTATCTTTTAATGAATATCGGCAGTATTTAAATGTACACATTTTCATCCACGCATAAGTATTACTTGTTGTGCCGCATGTCATTGTGTCTTGTGATGTAGGCAATGATCTTTTGGATAAATATGCTAACTTAAAAGTTAATGGTCTCACAACGGATCCATGAAGATAATGCTCATGTGACAGGGAATGGTTACATTAGTTTATATTATTGATCGAGTATTAAATGTTTTTTTACATAGTAGTATTAAATAAGCTCAGATTTCCATTTAGTAGGCAAGACTCTAGATCGAATGTTTTTTTCTAGGGATAATCGTGGAATTATGGCATGAGACTGACTAATTAATATTTGAATGAATCTGAAATTAGATTTCCACGGGAGATTGTTTAATTGACAAATACCTTATGCTTGTTTAGTTTATTTTATATTCAGTTGAAGTTTGCGTGCGAGTGTTTTACATGAGTGTGGAGTTGGACTAAAGTGTAACATGAGTAGCGTTTTAGACTACAAGTCTATGTATTAGAATTATTTAGGAAGAAGCGTTACAGATATTATCAGGGGACATCAGTTTTTTAAAATAAAATAATTAATAGGACATAGATAAATGTATGAATTGTTAGTGGACTTACATGAGCATCAAGGATTGACGCAGTCATCAACAAGTAAGTGATCTAACTTAAATACGTTTTCTCTTATATGTGTTGAATGTTCTTTTGACAATGTGTTAACTAGAATTTACTATAGGAATATGTGCAAATAGGTGAAACATATTTTCCTGTGCTAGACGCAAGACTTAAGAAGGGTGTTTGAGGAGATATTCAATGAATGAGGATAAATGGGTATTACCAAATTAATAATAATTACGTCATTATTTTGATGTCTTAAATGAGTTGTTGTTGATTATGATGTAGCATACAACATATATGACACGTGTAGAATCTATTTGTATGATAAAGTACATACGAACTGTAACGCCTTGACCCGGGAGGCGCTACTGTTTAACCCTAATTCAATATCTATAAGATATTAAACCTCCACAATATCACAAATAGATTTAATCTTAATTTCTCCAAACTCAATTCATAAATTTCAACCGAAATTTCGGCAGCATCTCCCCGTATATCGAAGAATGCCCACCTGAAATACGCAGCACATACTCAACAATTATATAAGGCCTCCGGCCATCACATCACAAGCAACCACAATCCTAGGCAGGGGCTCAGGCCATCTACAACATGCATCCGCAATACATAATAAAACATAATCATCATACATGTATCAACATGCAATAAAACCATAAGGTTCACATCTAGGTACAGGAGTTCTATCACAAGGCACCCTCCTATCCGTATCATCTAGACACCGTCAAGGTGTTCACAAACGTAACCAACATACACAATCGTCAACTCGCATATATAATATCAAACATAATAAAGAAAGTTAATTCTTTATTCTAACCCCATCCTAGTGTCTCCAGGTGGCACCATGTCACCCCACCTCCTATAGATCCGCAGTGTCGGTATCCGTACCAGTCTCGCCTCTGTGAAAAGAAAAGAAAGTAAGGGTGAGCAATGGTTCAGTAGGGGCAAAGAGGATAACAAAATATAATAGCTGAATTAAAAAAGGTAAGTCAATACAGCAACATGCCAAAAATTATGAACCACCATAACAAATATCCATCAAACCGTGGTCTCGTTTCCTACCGTGAATCCCAATGGGACAACGCCCCAGCATCCATCCCTACAAATCGTTATCGGTGAACACTGCCACCGTACGACTCAATAAGGAAACATACCACTTACAAGACACCAGCCTTGTCCATACTGACTCGGATTCCCTGAACCGATTCCTCGGAATCTCATTATGTTGCCTCATATGGGAGTCATCCGGTTGCGACCAAGCCGATGTTCCACAACCCTCCTCCCATATGACGTTCACACAACCTACGGAAGTCACAAATCCATACTCGCACTTCCATGTGGCTCTAATGCAACAATGTCATGCCATGAATTTAATATAACAATAAACAAATCTTAATTATATATTTAACTAGTCATGATGCATGAATAAGAACCATACATGCTTGATATAAGACCAAGCAATCAACCGGGAATGCAAAATAACATTTTAGGAAAATTCATGAATAAATTCTAGGTTCGTTTTCCCTAAGAAGCAAATAGGGAAAAACACAAATATGAATACCAATGAAGAGTAAAAATGAATTTTTAGATATTAAGAAAGAATCAAAAGATTGGGCTAGAATCCCCTACCTCGAATCCAAGCAACAGTAGAAAAATCAATAACTCAACCTTATGGTTTCGACTTTTCCTCAACCTATCAATTTCACAAAACCCAAACTTATTTCATAATTCTCATAACCTTAATTCAATGTACCAATAACTATTTACTCAAAGTAAAATTAAAGAAATCTTACCTTTTTTCAATACAAGGATTTTCAATCCTTGACTATGCCCAACCGAGTTCACAACTCCAATCTACCCAAGAATCTAGTAATTTCCATCGTAATTAAACTTTACTAAACATACCAAACTTAATTTTAGCACTTAACAATACAAATAATTTAAAACTTCAACCAAACCTTTACCTCTCTCTCCTCAAAATTTCCAAGCCTTGAATCTTTGCCTGCAACCTTAAAATTCCCAAATCAATACTAAAACCCACACATATAAACATAATCAAATCCTAATCAAGCCTACTTAATCATAAATTTCATCTTTTCAAAGATTCCATAAAAATTCCACAAAAACCTAGTTTCTCAAATCAAACAAAAACTTACCTAAATCTGGAAATTTTTGTACAATAATGATGAATCTTGCTTAAACATCCATGACCCTTCACATTCCAAGCCAAACTCTGTCGCGGTCTCTCTGTCTCTCCACCAAATAATGAAACAAATGGTGCTGGCTGGGCCAGCACCATTTGTTGATTTTAATAAAAAAAATTATTTAAATGGCCAAATGGGCCTTTTTACTCAATTTTTATCCCATACTTGGTATCTCCCAACCCAAACTTCCAATTTAATTATTTATTATTATTTTTCTTTGGTATTACACGAACATAATAAATAGTCTATGTGGATCATAGGTTAAGAACAACATAGATCGTAGTGGATTTGTTAAGAGGAACAAAAATGAACAGGATAGGACTAGAAATGAACAAGAAAAGAATGGCAATGGACAAGGTGCAATTTGTGATGGACAGGGAGGAGATGCAATCCCGTTGGGAAATGAATTTGAAAATCAAGATGTG
Source organism: Euonymus europaeus (assembly GCA_963580455.1). NCBI lineage: Eukaryota > Viridiplantae > Streptophyta > Magnoliopsida > Celastrales > Celastraceae > Euonymus > Euonymus europaeus. The sequence continues at coordinate 14,292,845 of OY756965.1, forward strand.
ATGGCCCACATGCTATACATGATGCAGCAACAACATATTGAGGACATGCTGATATTAACTGAATTACAACAATGACTACCCTAAAAGATGGATGTTATCAAAAGATTCTGAAAGCTAAACCCAAACGATCTTTCTAGTGGTACTGATCTGCTAGTGGTTGAAGAATGGATTCGATCACTAGAGATTAAACTCTAACATTTGGGATTGAAGAATATCGAGAAGGTACAATGTTCTACCTTCATGTTAACCACACATGCTCGTGATTGGTGGGATGGAGCAAAGCTCGTCGTGAATGTGATGAACCTTACTTGGGAAAAGTTAAGGAAATGTTCGGTAGCAAGTATTTCCCAAGGATATGAAGGAAAGGAACGTGAAGGAGTTCCTGGAGCTTAAACAAGAAAGTATGACTATGGTGGAGTTGGTTTGGAAATTTGAACAATGGTGTCGATTTGTTTCATATTTTGCGGGGAATGCTAAGCTGAAAAAGAATAACTTCTTGAGGATGCTAATTCTCAAAATTAGAAACATGGTGCGAATGTCTGCAACAACTACATATGAGGATATGGTGGATAAAGAAATGATGGCAGAAGAAGACAGAAAAGAATTGTGAAAGATATTTAGCGTCAAATGCATACTATTGAGATAGAGAATTTCAACAAATCGGCTAGACATTGGATTCTAGCATAACACAATGCTAATCAAGGAGGAGGTAAGAAACCAAGGTTGACAACAGGAACTTCAGAGACAACAATTTCTAATGTTGCACAGTCTAGAACCAATTTTTATGCTTTGTTTGCTAAGTGTAACAAGATACATACTTGGGAATGTTTGAAGGGGTCAGGTACTTGCTATCGATGCAAGAAGAGGGGGCATCAGGCTCGTGATTGTCCTAAAGCCAAAGGGGAATAACAAGGAGCACCATCAAGAGTATATATCATGATACGAGAACAGGTGAACCTAGAAGACGTCATCCCAAACTACGGTAATGTCATAACCCAATGAATTCGTATACTTATAACTTTAGATGTCTGACATGAATGCGTGTTATCTTTTGGTGTGTGAGCATGACCAATTTTTGCTACATGTTCATTTTCGAAGAGTCCATAATAAATAGAGGGATTGTGTATTAGTGTTAATACATTAGAACATAGTTCTGACATGTTTTATTAAGAGATGAGAATTGGGTACTAAGAATGAATTCAATATAGAAATTTTGAGGAAGAAATTTTTGTAATGAGAGGTGACTGTAAGACCCTAGCCTAAATTACATTGGAAATTTCAAGGGATTTAGATCGACACATTTTATAAGGAAACTAGAACAAATTAGAACCGATTTAGAGGAAAACCTAAATAGGTGAAGGCTTTCTTTGAAAATAAATTCTACAAGGAAAATGAGATTGAAGAGTGCATGAATAACTCAAATTGGAGTTCAAATGAATATGTTATGAATTATGGAAGTTAAATAAAAAAAATATAACAATAAATAGTATAATGGCAAGACTGTAAATACACATAGATAGCTAGCATAATTAAGGTGAAAAAGAAAGGAAAAAATGGTAAAAGAATAACTAAAACCAAACAATATAATATAAGTGGTGGCACGCAACCATAGATGACCTAAACCAAAAAAAATGGAGCTTCGTTGAACTAGTGTGGCAACGAAGATCTCAATTTCACCTCCGATGACAAAACGGACACCAGAAGAAAGATCACAACAAGTTGAGTTTGTCTGTACAAGTTTTGGATGTAATAGAGGAGGAACGGCTGAGCATTGGCTAGGGAGAGGTCATGGTGGCTTCCTCTTTCTCCCCCACGTTTCTCCCCACTCTGGTCACCGTTCAGGTAGTCAATACCATCATTGTGTTTGTCCGTTCACCCACTTCCCACACCGACCATATGTGGGCTCCACTGCCCCCAGTACCGACAAAGGCCGAATCTCCTACCAAGCGGGTCTTTTAATTCATGTATATGAGATCAACCGGGTCATCTGAATATGGTAGACCCGATTGACCTATAATTACATGTTTTTACCCAAATTTAATAGGTATAATTTTATAAATAAATTATAATCAGTTAGTATATTATTCTGTGTTATAGTAATTAATCCAAATGACTGGGACTTTTGGGAAACGCATTACGATAAGTAATACTCAATTGTGTCACAGGACTATTGGTTTTATGTTTTTATTGATGCATGATTTATGGTAATGCTAACATGAATTTGTTTTGAATGATGTAAGTTTTATGAAAGGTGAACTTACTTGAGGTGATATGTTGAGGTACTAATTAACGATTTGCTCTGTACATTGCATTTCATCACATAAATGACATACATTTAAAGGAAAACGTTTTATTGACCAAGAATAATTACTATCGAGGCAGTGTGCTGGACAATGATTGTGAGGTTATGAATTGATAGGGGAAAGGTGAGAAGTTATTGATGGAAACATGTCTTTTGGAAGGATACCAAAATCCCAACTGTTGTTATGTAGTGGTTTGCTAGGGTCAAGGGCCTAAGACTAGAAAATGGTTTGACCGAAAAGGGTTTTCTCACAGTAGATGGAATTATCTTTTAATGAATATTAGCTGTGTTTAAATTTACACACTTGCATACATGTGTATGTATTACATGTTGGGCCTCGACTTATGGTGTCCTATGATGCAAGTAATGATCTTTTGGACAAATATGTTGACTTAGAAGTTGAAGGTATCACTACGAATCTATGAAAATGACGCTCATGTGACAGGGAATGGTTACATAAGTATATAGTATTTATCAAGAATTAAATGTTATTTTATGTAGTAGTATTAAATAAGCTCAGATTTCCATCCAATATGCAAAGAATCGTAGATCAAAAAATTTATTCTAGGGATAATCGTAGAATTATGGCATGAGATTGACTGTTAAATATTTGAATTTAGCTTAAATTATATTGCCAAGGGAGATTGTTTAATTGATGAATAACTTATGCTTATTTAATTTATTTTACATCCAGTTGATGTTTGAGCGTGAGTTTTTTGCATGAGTGTAGAGTTGAATTAGGGTTTAACATGAGTAGCGTTCTAGACTACGAGTCTATGTATTAGAATTCTATAGGATAGGGTGTTACAACTTTTTTGTTCTTTGGCATTAAATCATGCAACATACCAAAACAATGCATGTGATATATTAAATATTAGGTAATAGATAAATGCTTTAATTATATTAAGAATAAGGAAATTGTAAATAAATAAACAAAATTACTTATGTAATATACACTTCAATACAATTCACTCCAATCACATCCATTGACATTGTAGCCTTGCACTTATCCTTTCCAATATGACTTTTTACCTTTTCCATTTCAAAGACATTTTAGCAATAAGATATGGAATTCAACCATCGTTTGGCAACTTCATGTCACACAGAGTGCCAAATAGAGCGAGTATAGGGATATTATTTTGTTGTATCTTCCCCTCATTCCTAGTGCGTCTTCTCAACAGTGGTTTGTAGTGCAAATCCATTTTTGGTCTTTACTTTTGGGCGGTCATCTTTTGGAGGTGACCTATCCGCCACAAATATATGAATTCCATCAAAATTCAATTGCTTTTTTGTGGCTCCAAGTTTCTGTTCTCCCAAGAATAAACAAAATCACAGTTATAAGTATTATAGAGAAACAACAACATATATGTGTGTGTATTACTTTCTGTTCATCTACCTCCACTTTATTTGCATTTGAATCCATAACATCAAGTTGATTCATATGATCATCACCACCCATTTGAGGAGGTAAGTTACAACTTCCAACATCTAAATAACAAGATGTCTTCAGCATTTCCTTCTTCATTTCTTGTAGTCAAGGGCGGAACTATTGGTGGGCTTAGGTGGGCTTGAGCCCGGGTTAAAAAAAAGTAAAAAAAATACCAAGTATACTGCTCACTCTTCTGCGCCCATGTCTTCGACTCTCTCACTCTTTGGCATTTGTGGTGTTCTAGGTCTGCCCGTCTCACCCTCCAGCCATCCCATCTCTTCTGGTTCCGATCTTCAACTCTGTCTCAGTGTCTCTACAGTCTCACCTCAGCAGATCAGCGGCTCAGCCCCTCAGGCCTCACGAGTCAGGAGTATCTTCGATTCCATTGATCCATTCTTTCGGTGACTCTCTGCCTGCAAGCTGCAATAGCCAACAAGGTCGGTTTTTTTACATTTACTTAGATACTTGTGCTTTAGTCTCTATGTCAATTGGTTCCTTTGTCCCTTGGTACCATTAATTTTTAACACCCTCACCACTGTGTAATCAACAGTGTCTTGAATGTGTTCGACAAAATGCCACAGAGAAGAGATTCCACAATTTAGCTTTGCATTTCTTTGTTTTTGTTTTGTAATCACGCTGTCCTAAAGGCTAAAGTCTTTGATTAGTTTATTGCATTCATGGTGTAACTACTGGTGGTTTAAAATTGATATCTTTAACTTAGAAGCTTGCTACCTAAATGCTTAGCATATGCGGATTTTTATCTGATGTGTAATTATTTTCCCTGCAAAGTGTAGTTATTTTCCTCTATCAATTGAATAAGCAATCATAACCTCAGATTATGAATTGTAAAGGAAGTTCAATTTTGTTCAATTTTACATGGTTTTTTTTATCCGATGTGTTCAATTTTAATGGTATTTTTCTGGCCCTTGTTTTGTGAACTTGAATTAGGATGGAAAAAAACGAAAACTATTAGAACCATTTGAATTACTTATTGACAGGGTCTAAAATTGTTGGAAACCTTCTTTGTTGAGTAGGAATGAGCTCACTGATGTTTTTATATTACCAAAATAAGGGAAACACTGATGTTTTTGGCACTGCATATGAATTTTATACATTAAAATCATCCTCTATCCCCAAAAAAAAAATCGGGGCGTCTGTCATGACTATAATCATCTGAAATCTCCTCAAACATGCTCCATTCTCTCCAACTGTCGTGATGATGGTTCCACTGTGCTCCCTCAATGCCATGATCCTAAAGAAATGACCCTTCGTGCTTCATGGTGAATCGGGTCAACCAAAATAGCTTTCCCAAAAAAAATAGCTAAGTCCATTTGAATCCAGTCCATTAGGCTTGCATATTTATGGTGCCCCCAACACTAATCAAGTTAGAGATTAACATGAATTGTTGTATTTGAATTTTGAACTACCTATAATTCCTCATAGATAACCCTAGCTTCCAAAACATCATCAAATCAATCACAACCATGTCTGACTCCTTCTCCATTGAAGCTTCATACCATCCACTCTATCCAACGCTGACCCCTGACCCCACTACATCTTTTGCCTACCACAATCTACAATAACTTCCTTTCACTGTCATTTTGTGGTCCTTGTAATGAAGTCTTGTGCTTGGTCGAAACTCGTAGATAATTATGAATAATGGATTGATGGTCTGGTCCCCACCTTTTTTGACCTCTAGGCCATGGTCGGCATCGATCGTTTGATTACCAGTTGATTGGGATAGTATTTTCCATACTTTTGTGGAGTTTTGAAAGTAAAAAGTTGAGTTTCAATGCTTGAAAACCACATGTTAGGTTTCAGTTGCTGAAATCTGTGTTAATGAGCCAATGTACAATTTAACACTTTGACATAGTCATTTTAAGTGTTTTGTAGTGGTTCAAGTTAGTTTGGTAGCTTAGAAATATGAAATCCAAGTTTTGGACATAATGGTTAGAAGTTGTGGAAATGCTATCTCTTAAGAATTTGGGTTTTAATATGTCGGATTTGGTTCTATCAACCTAAAAATATTTGTGACACTTTTTTAAGTATGTTTTAGTCATTTATGAGTTGTTTGAATGGTTTTTGTAGGCTCCAAATTGAACGGGATCAAATATGGAAGAAAAAGCATAAAAGAGCTACAAGATTGGACTTTACTGTCAACCGTCCAGACGCGTATCAGAAGGCATCTGGACTCTTGTTTTCAAGCATCTCCATCGGGACGGTACTGTTCACCAGTGGGACTTATTTGGAATGGATTATGATGGTATTTTAACACATGTATTAGGGTTTTAGGGGTCTGGAGACCCCATTCTTGTAACAACTCTCATTTTGGCCGAGTTTTATACATTATCTTTAGGTTTTCATTCTTTTACTTTTTTCTTCACTATTGTTCTTGCTTGGGGTTCAAAAATCACTCTCTTGAAGATTTCTAGGAGTTGTTGAGGCCCAACCAACTAGAAGAAGAAGTTCTTCCTGCTTGTCGAGCTTGAGAAGAGTCCAAGTTCGATTAGCCTCAACTTTTAATTGTAGATTGGAAGGCCGATTCGCCTCAACATTCCACATTGGATTTGATTTCTAAACTCCTTTTCCTTATTTTTATTTCATTTTTTATCGCATGTGGATTCATAGTTCTAGTTTAATCTACTTGAATATTTTTCATTCTGATTTAGTTTGTGCTTGAATGCTTTATGTTATGGTTTGCATTTTATTATGTTGTGTTTGATTCTATGTCAATTTTCTGCTGTAGTTAAGTATTTATTTCTCATTTCGCATATTAGGGTTTAGTTCAATCAATCACCCTAAGAGGGAAAATCGAATATAACCAATGGTTAGTACAAATTTTGCCACCACTTGCATTGTAAATACCATATTTAATTAAGTAATTAGGTTAATAATTTATAGACCCAAGCAGAAACCAAAATTCTTTATGTGACGATTTGGGATTCACCCCTATTATTACTTTGACAAACCTGCACTTGGGAAAGAGTAAATTCGCTTACCTATTTTGGGCGAGTCACTAGTCTACTAGTGACCAGTTTGGATTTTCCCATTTGGTTGCTGCACCCGCAAATCCTTCCATACAACTCTCTGAGGCTGTCATCAGGGTCCAAACTTATTTTTCTGGTATGCTCGAAACGGAAGAGCATGCAGCTTTCCTTTGGTGTTTTCTATGTCCAATTATCATCTATGTATTCGCTACTTAGCACACTAAAGAATACTTAGCAATTGCTCAAGCTTTAGCTAGTGGTACCACGATTGCACATCACTCCTGGTTCAATCCCCTAAATAGTGGTTCACTATAGCTCTTATCCTTATGGGTTTTCAATTATTTCTTCGATCTACACTCTAGGACATACATTCTTCCTAACAGCTGTTATTCCTATGAGGATTTGGTAGCCAATTGCACCTGCAATGAATCTTTATAATATATCTATTCGTTCTTTTTGAACCTATCTCTTGATAGTCCCAATTAGCTATTTTATTGCTTCACTAATAACATTGGTCCTTCTTGGCCTGACCTATCTGTTACCAAACTCAATATGAACAATCGTAAGGTAAAAACGATATGGGAAACTTTCTGATATGCAAATATCTCTATCTTGGCATGACCCTCTCACACCCTAGGAACTCTCCCTGTGGTTTGGAGGTCTACCTCCCTCAATATTGGGCACATCAGTTTGGATTTACCCAAGGCATACTTGAACTACCTAGTTCCATGTTCAACCCACCAAACCATCCCGGAGTTTCCATCACCTCCAAAGCAGTCATCCTTGATTACCACACCATGTATAACCAATTTCTTGACTCCTTCCATTTTAATGTTCCTCTACCCCATAAACAATCTAGAGGTAATGCTTTCAAGGAATGGTCGATGCAATAGGAAAAGGAAATCTTTCACCTTTCTCAATTATGATGAAATCAAAAACAACAATGAAAGCAGAATCTCTGAAGGTAACTTTACTTACTTGGTTTGTGGCCTTTTTGTTCATTTTTGCACTCTAGTTTTATCCTCTATAGCAGGCTCCTATAAACCATTTAGCCCTCCTACCAAAAATTCTAAGATCGTCAAGTTTTCCAGGAAACAACCTATCTCCAAAGGATTTTATCCTAAATGATCAGCCTGCCTACGTGTAGCTACTAAGGCATCCTCCCAAAAATCTCTTGGACCTGCCATTAACATTAGCAACACTTATGATTCCGAAAGTGCTAGCAAAAACCAATCACTGGATTCATCCATGCACATTTCTAGAGATGATCCAATTGATATGCCTTTTGGTGCTACCGAGTTTGTCTCTCCTTTTACTCAACTGTGCCCTATGAAGAAAGAAAACTCATCCCGATCACAAAAACTCTACCAAGTAGACCCCTCTCTTTCTTTCCCTGGAAGCCAAGCCTAACCTACCAAGTATATTACATCTTATTGAGAGTTTATGCATTTGGGATGAGCCTAACTCTTTCCAATAATTATGCAAGCTTCCAATAGTAATGCACCCTTTAAGATCCTTGAAACTGTAAATTTGGAAGAATTAGTTGATCCTCTGAGTGGTCTCAACTTTGATTTCCTATCAACCACTACTATAGAAACAACTCAAGAAGGTCCACCATCTGAGGACGACGTCTGTTTTGTTGTTGTATTACTTCAAGAGAAGTTTTATGTGGAATCATCAAGTATAAGTACTGACATTTCCAGCCAGTGTGTGGCTGCTGTTCGGGTATTGCTACGTGATCTCTGTCTTCCTTCTCTCTTCAAAGACCAACTCCTCCGCCTAGAATCGGAACTACCTATTGTGGTTTCCTCTTTTCAACAATTCATCGATGAGCATGCAGTTCTTTCTGCCAAATATGATGATTTCTCCAATCACAATGATCAGGCTAGATAACTAAAAGCAGGGATTGAATGTTCCAAGCTAAAGATATTAACTTGCGCCAAGCCATCATAAACCATCAGGAAAATATCGTTGAACTTTACAAGTAAATTAAGGATATGAAGGAGGAATCATTCAACATGAAAAAACAAGTTGATGCTTTAGCTACCACCAGGTCTGAAGAAACAACACGGCAAAAACTACGGGTGGCCGAGATCAAGATCTCTTACGATACCATTCTTTGCAGCAACCTTGAACAACAACTGCATTTGAAGATTGCAACTCTCTCAAGTCAATGGCAGACTATGAAAAAGTTGGATTTTCCTTATTTTTAGTCATGCATTTGGATTTTGGATGATTGTATCTGAATCGATTATTTAGAGCGTAGATTGATCTTTTTAATATTTGTTGACTATTTGAACTTACAAGTTGTATTTCGGTATTTTATTGAATAACTTAACTTAATCATTATATGACTATTTTCTTACTGCTAGACAAGTCATTGGGCCATGCATTTGGCCCATAGTACATGTTTCTCTGAATAGAAGGATTCCTTTCCCAAATAACGGGAAAGTACCTTTTAAGAAACTTGCCATTGATGAATTTTATGTGGGGTTGACCCTCTATACTACTGAGCCAACATGCATTTCCTCTCAAAACTGTTTGAATCTTGAAAGGTCTCTCCCAATGGGGAGACCACTTGCCCAATTCACGATTTTTGGACCCTAAAGGCAGTATGGCTTTTCATACGAACTGCCCTTCATGAAAAGTCTTCTTTTTATTCTTTTATTGTAGGTCCTGACAACCTTATTCTTCTAAATAACATTCTATTAAAATCTTGAATGCGGTCCTTATCTAATTGCTCTAACTCCATCACCATTGATTTTGAATAGTCTTCTATAGTCAGACCATGTTGTCTTGCCACTCTAAAGGATGGAATTGCTACATACATCGGTAGCACTGCATTGTGTTCATATGTTAAACTAAATGGACTCGTATCAGTTCTTGAACGTCTTGTTGTCTTATATGCCCATTAGATTTCTGGAAGGACCGCAAGCCAAGCTCTAGGATTACCTTCTATCATCTTCTCCAACATATTGATGAGAATTTTATAACTTGCCTTTGAATGACCGTTGTCTTGTGGATAATAAGGAGTTCTATTAATCAACTTAATTCCAAAATCTTTAGGAAATGTTCTAAACTCATCTCAGGTGAACGTTGTGTCTTGGTTAGTTGTGATTGGTTCTAGGATTCCAAAATGACAAATTAAATGTTCTCTGACAAACTCCATCATGTCTTCTTATTCCATCTTCTTTTTTGGAACGGCCTCCACCCATTTGGTGAAGTAATCTATTGCAACCAGTAGGAAACTATGGTTTTTAGAGAAGTCTGGATGGATCTTTCAGATTATGTCAATGGCCCAACTCTGAAATGGCCATGGCTTGACAATCGGGTGAATTTTTGTACCAGGGATTCTAAGAATACCTCCAAAATTCTGACACAATTTACAGCTCTTTGCATATACATGTTTTCTAATCAACCAGCGCATCTCGATTACCGCTTGATGGGCTCCGCATAGTCCTTCATGAATATGCCTCAGCATTTGCATACTGTCTACAAATTTGGGACAATGTAAAGTAAACCATCATACCTTTGCTTGTAGAATTTTCCTCTGATCAGCATGTAGTTCTAAGCTTGCATTCTAATCGTTCTAGGTGTCTTCAGGTTTGGATTCTTCAGATACTCCACAATCGGCTGCCTCCAATCAGCTACTAGACTTTCAACACTCAGCACTTATGTTGCCATCCCCCTAGCTTTGATAAATGGGTGTTCATGTTTCTCTAGTTGAATAATCATAAGTGTTAAATATGCAAATATTTTCAATCCAAATGTTGTCTGAGCTAACTCGTTCGCCTTCCAATTTTTTTCTCGTGGTAAATAATTGAGTGCGGCTTCCTCGAACTCAGCTAACAATTGAACGGTTACAATATAGTATGATGCTAAAGCTAGACTGTTGCATTTGTACTCCTCAGTCTTCTGCCTCACCAATAGTTGTGAATCTCCTAGCACCTTGATGTCTCTTGCTCCAAATTCTTTTCGAATCTACATGCCAATTAGGAAAGCCTCATATTCTACTTGATTGTTAGTGCAGTCAAAATCTAGATTGAATGATAATAAGGATTTGGTACCCTTGGGTGATTCAATCACTACCCATGCTCCAACTGCAGTATCTATGCTTGAGTGATCGAATTTCAGCACCCAAGGATTCTTATCTACGTAATACATAGGTGACCATTCTTCCTCTCCTGCATAGAACTATGATGATTGGTGTTCTATAAGAAAGTCCACCAATGTTTGTCCCTTAACTGCTTTTTGCAGCCTCCATATGAGAGTAAACTTTGTCAAGGCCAGCGACTACTTCCCTTTGCTTGGATGAGATAGTGTATAAGTGTCATACAGGCAAAGTATAAAGTTAAACGCAATTTTCTATTGCAGAGTATAACTTTGGTCTCAGTCAAAACCCGGCTTAACTAATAAATAGTCTGCTCATGTCCTTGGTTTTTGTCTTATGGCAAAGGAGTGATAAGATGCTGAGAGGTAAAGATTCAATGGTCTTCTATGAACCGGATGTGCTAGCATAGAAGGTGTCGCAACCGGTTTTGCGAGAGAAATTTTAAAAGAGAGTCGCCACAAATTGTAATAGGTGCAATTGGTAACCAATAAAAATAATTTGGTCTGCGAAAATCCAGAAAAATGGGTAAGTGAGTTTGTTACGTATGGGGAAGGTGTGAGGCACCCCACAACGTCTATTTTAAAAAAAATAGTTGTCAATTTAACTTTTATTATCCCATTAAATGATTAAGAAAATCAAGTGTGACATATTAACAAAATATATATATTGAGTACGATAATAAGATAGAATATAAAAACTATATTGAGAGTCTGATATTGAGGTTCATGGGGCTTTTCCATCCAATGGCCAAGTATCTATGAAACACTCTCACCTCAAGAATTTTCTCTGAGGGTGCATCCAATGCATTCCCCAAATCAGTTTCATCGTAGGTTAAGACTTTCGATATAATTTTTATACACACATAAAATATACAATATGAATTCTGAAAAATAAAAATAAGAACTCCTCTCCATCCAATGGTTAGGAATTCCCTAAAAATTTCCTCAAGAATCCGATCGAAAACATCCAATGCCACTCGATTAGTTCTGTCGTCGGATTAACGTCAAATATATTTAAACAACGTCAAGTATGTAATATAAACATTTATTTAATATGTACACGAACCCTAAGTGTTTACATGCTTCTAACACCCTAAAATCATGTATGCAAGTTTTATTATTTTATTATTTTATTATTTTTATTTACATGGCCTTAGGCCCAAATACATATTTACAAACCTCAATCAATACTCAAAAGCCTAACCTAAATCTAAAAACCAAAATACAACAAAGCCCAAAAGAATTAAAACCCCACATATATACGTGTAACATCTGGTCCATTTAACAAAATCAAGGAACCCATGAATTTCTAAATCGAGCCCAAGCCTTACACCATATGTTTCTGGCCCAAATTCCTAAAAAATCCTAAATACAATTTTAAGCCCACATATAACATTCAAAGATCCAAAACACTAAAACACTATGGAGAAATGCTCAAAAATACAGTTTCGGGAATAGTACCTCTTGCACAATTATCCATGGTTCGATTTGGCTGGTGTTCTGACAGTGCTTAGAGGAAAGTCGGTGCTTGATTCTGAACGGTGCGATTGTGATTTGAAGCTTCAGAAGATCAGTTTCAAAACTGGTTTCCAAACTGATTTTTGTAGGGATATTTCTCAAAATGGAGTTCGGGAATGTTGATGGATGGTGGGCTATCTGTGGTTGGATTTTGCTGATTTTTGGAATGTGGTTAGAGGACGGAGTGATATTGATTTGGAACGGTCGGATTGTGATTTGAATCTTCAGAAGGTTGGTTTCAAAACTGGTTTCCGAATTGATTTGTGTAGGGATATTTCTGAAAATGGAGTTCGGGAATGGTAGCGGAAAGAGGGTTTTCTGTGGTTAGTTTTGCTGATATTTGGACAGTGATTAGAAGAAGGAGTGATCTTAATTTGGAACGGTTGGATTATGGTTTGAAGCTTTAGAAGGTGAACATATGGTGGCAGTGAAAATGGTGGCTTGTGTGGTGATGTGGCTTTTTAGTGTATTGGGGAAGGAGAAGAATTGTGGTGGTGGCTTAAGTTGGGAGAAGAGAGGGCTAGGGCTGATGGATTCTAGAGAATAAGGGTTTTTTCCCTCCTTCATTGAGTGATTTTTTGGGTATAAGAAGAGAAGAGGTGGTGGTAGTGGTTAGGGTAGGTGGAGATTAGGTGGGGGTGGGTGGATTAGTAGGTAGGAATGGTTGGTGAGTGGTTGGTGGGTGATAGTGATGGAGGAGTGGGTGAAGATGGTAGGTGAGGGATTGTGCCCAAAAGTATATATACAAAACAAATATTATCGAGTCTCCAAAAATAAAATATTGGACCGAACCCGGACAAAAATAGGGTACTACAGGTGGGTTGCATAAATATATATTGATCTTCTAAAAGGACTCCTCATGTTATGGTTCCCATCCGAATTCTACCTCGTTCTTGAGTTTTAGTACGTCTAAGAACTCCTTTGTTTTCCCTGCTAGGTTAGATATGAATCACCTCAGATAATTTACCTAACCCACAAAATGTTGCAACTCTTTCTTATTTTTGGGAGTGACTGTATCCATTTTACGCGTGTATTTGTTGCACTTATTCCCATCGATAGAGAGACGCCTATTCAATGCACACTAAGTAACAAAATGAGAGAAATAAGGGAAACAATATAGCAAAAATGGGTTAGAGACTACCCCGGTTTGGTTGCCTCCCAACAAGCGCTTAGTTTAAAGTCATTCAGCCTAACTTTCAAACGAAATATTAATCAGGCTCTTTGAGTCACTTTTAGAGAAATTTAAATTGTGTATTTCTTGGATGAATATATGAAATATTTTCTCTCAAATAGTCATCAAAGTGTCTCGCTCCTTTCTTCAAAATAGCTTTCTTCTTCCTCTTACGCCTTCTCTTCCTATTCCACTTTCTTGATTTATTAACATTGTAGCAATTTTGGGATCTTCATGCTCAATTTTAGCTGCATGAACTAGACGAGCTTGCAATGTGTTGTATAGATCTTTCTTCTCAATTTTTTTAGGACAAGCCAGATCTAGTGTGCCCAACCAAAATATGATTGACAGTCCATTCGATATTTTGGTTATTTGAAAACTTGGAACTTCACTTGCTTATCTCCCAATCGCATAATTACCATTCCTTTTTTCACATCAATTAGTGTCCTACAAGTAATAAGGAATGTTTGTCCCAAAATAATGGGAGTGGTAGCATCTTTTTCCATGTCCAAGATCAGAAAATCCGCAAGGAAAACAAATTTGACGAACTTTAGCAATACATCTTCAGCCATGCCTAAAGGATATGTGATTGACATGTCCGCCATCTATAAAGAAAAAGTGGTTGGTTAAATTTCACCCAACCCGATATGTTTAGTAATAGACAATGACGTTAAATTAATATTGGAACCTAAATCACATAAAACATTATCAAAATAAGTTGTTCCAATAATGCGAGGTATAGAAAAACTCCCTAGATCTTTTTGCTTGACCGGAAGTTTTCATTGGACAATAGCACTACATTCCTCTATGAGTTGAACTCTCTCATGTTCCCCAAGCTTGCGCTTGTTCACTAGAATATCGTTCAAATTTTTTGCATAGCTTGGCATTTGTTCAAGTACTTTAGCGAAAGGAATGTTGATACGCAATTTATTGAATATATTGAAGAATTTGGAGAACTCTTTCTTCTCTTTATTGCTCTTCAACCTCTCTAGGAATGGAATAGGAGGTACATAAGCATTTACAAGGGGTTTTGGCTTTGAACTATTAGGCCAATCATGTTCTATCTCGATTCTGGTATGAGATGGAGTAGTATTCTCGGTCTGACCTTGACAATTGATCGACACCCTTTGTAGATCGATCGATCGATTGAAAAATGTTCATCATTTTTATGTATTCCATTTTCTCGAGTTCATTTGATCGACACCCTTTGTTGATCAATCAACAACTGTTCTGCCCATTTTTTCTCCAACCTGCAGCTTTTTTCTCTTTTTGAGCTTTCAGTCGCTCGAGTTTCTCATCTTCCAGATCAACTCCAGTCTTGATTTGTGTACCATTCCTTAATGTGATATCATAAGCTTGCTCCTGATTTTTTGGATTAAGTTCAACCTGACTAGGCAACCCATCTCTCTCTCATCCACTCAATGCATTAGCCAATTGACCAACTTGTACCTCAAGATTACGGATAGATGCACCTTCATTCTAAAGAGTGGACTTAGTCTCTCCCATAAACTGCTCAGTCCTTGCTACAAACTGGTTGGTATTACTATAGAAAGTTTCCCTATTATTGGTTAATTGAGTAACCAATCCCACCAAGTCCTGTTTCTTCTCTTTAGGTTGGAAATTATCTACAGGCTGACTTTGATTAGCCAAGTGATTATGATAATTTTGATATCAATCCGTGAGAAATTTGGATAATTTTTCCACCCCAGATTGTAAGTGTTTGAGCTGATTTTTTGGATTAAGTTCAACCTGACTGGGCAACCCACCTCTCTCTCATCCGCTCGATGCATTAGCCAATTGACCAACATGCACCTCAAGATTACGGATATATTCACCTTGATTCTAAAGATTGGTCTTAGTCTCTCCCATAAATTGCTTTGACCTTGCTACAAACTAGTTGGTAATACAATAGAAAGTTGGCGTATTAGTGGTCAATTGAGTAACTAATCCCTCCAAGTCTGATTTCTTCTCTTTGGGTTGGAAATTATGTGCAGGCTGACTCTGATTAGCCAAGTAATGCTCTAGCCTCGGATAAAGACTTTCTATGCAAAGAATCTCATGCGGCAGCATCCATGGTTGATCTAGACCCACCACTCAGCTTATTATAAAAAGTTTGGAGTTGTAACTACTCATGTGTAGTATGATGATGGCAGTTTTGGAAAGAGGAAACCACTTCACTAAGAACTTTTGAGAAAGATCATTCCATGTAGTAATATAATTTTCCAGTAGCGACATAAGTCAAGCCTAATCGCATCCCTTGGAACATTATTATATTTCATTGTATAATATATCTCCAAAAGGAGATTGAGATGAGTATTTGGCTCATCTAAAGGAAGACCACAATATATAGAGGAATTTTGATCTCAAAATTATTTGCCAAAATAGCAGAACGACAGATGCTTGAATGAGACTCCTCCACTACCAGCATAGCATGCCCACAGACTATAAAACAGGACCAACACGTTCACCTGCATAAGGGTCATTTTCTCCCAGATTTTAAGCCATATCAACACCTCCATCTTCTTTTTCGACTAACCTCGTTTCTTTCTAATTGCCCGCATTGTTTTTTCTATCTCCAGATCTAGACAAGTCAAGTCCAAACACAAAGTTTGACATCCACAGCTCATAAACAGAAGAGTGATACCTTAAGAAATATGAACCAAAAAAATTAAATCCAAATTAGTAAAATAATTAATCTTGATGGTTATCAATAAAACAATTGCCTCAATCATCGACAATTGCACCAAAAACTTGATGAGATAAATTGCAAGCGCACAAATCGATCAAGTAATATGATGAAAAGTAGATTGTTGAACCCACGAGGATTGAATGAATTTTCAATGAGTAACCAAATTAATTAACCCTAACATTATTTGGACAATCGAATATTGAGAAGTTGATTAAACTAAATAGCAAGGAAGTAATAAGCATAAAAGTAATAAGTTAAAGAGCACAAGAGAACCTAATTTCAATATCACCCAAATCCTTGGGCATGTTAATCCCAATTATTATCCATGTTGATAGTCAATTTTTTCTAATGTATTCAATACTCCATTCCTGGTTATATAAAAATTATTTCTATCACCAACCCCTATAATTCCTAACAATTGGATTTAGATAATAAAAACCCAATAAATTCTATGAAAAATCATGTAACTAGTACATAAGCAATACCCATATATTCCTATAGTTCATCAAACCTACAACATCCATTGTAAGAAAAAATTCTAAACAATCTCCTTCCAATCCCATGTTTAGCATCAATTCATTCATATATTGGCCAAATATTCAAAAGCATTAAAAAGACTAGTAGATACTCAAACAAAGAATAATAATCATGAATTAACAAACACCAAGTTCATCGAATAATCATGACTAGGCTACATTAGAGCCCTCATGGAAGATTAGTTCCTCATGGCAATAAGAACAATGAAAGTAACCATAGAATCTAACATGATTACAAAGATTGCAAGATAAAACGCAAAAAATATTGAAAGAAATCAGTCTTTCTCTCCTCTTTGGCACTTGACGACAACTCCAAAAATTGGGATGGCGGCTTGGTCTAACGTCCCCAAATAAATGCATCCTCTCAACCTTTTATACGTCTCCCAATCGTAATAACATTCTAAACTTGGAGTCTTCTAGTTTTCCCTCGGAACCACCTGTTTCGACTAAATTGCAGTAGCTGCCCAAAATATAATTCCCAAAACTAGAGCCTTTTTGCCACGTGTACGGTTCAGATAGAATGTTGGAATTTTACAGAATATCTGACGGTGGGATAGAACATGAATAGTGCCCAATAGAACAGAGAGAAAGTGCACAAACGACCTCGATTTATTTTGTCACTAGAATTTAAAATTCGAATTTGGGTGGCGCAGCCAAATTTTTTGAATTCAAATATGCCGCTCGTAAATTTTTAATGGCGCTATAAAAATAATATTGGCTTACTTTATTTTTTTATGATGACTAATCCAATTGGTAAAAATGATTCATTGTATATTTACGTAATTTTTTTCGTTGGAAAAAAATACGTTATGTGCCGCTAATAAAAAACTACGTGTCATTACGAACGTCGTTTAAATAACGATGTACATATTATAAAATCGTTATGATGTCAAGTATTTATTATGAAAAAAATTAGTTAGTCATATAAATTATAACACGTTAGTGCGTTAAACCACTAGTAACACGTTAGTGCGTTAACACGTTAAGTATTTAAGTATAGAATTGTTTCTACATTGCCATGTCATTCTTACACAAAAATGTACAACTACACTTGTTTTAACTCTCGCCATTTTTGTTGAACGTCCACAATTTAGTTTCTCCATAACTTTGAGATTTTTGTGCATGTACTTGATCATTATGATACATGGAAAATATTTTACACAAAGTCAAAAAAATATCAACCATGTTTAACTTATCCAAACAAATATATTTACATATTGTTGTTTTACGTAAATATGATATTAGAACTTATGATGGTTTTATTGCCTTGCACAAACAAAATTAAATGTCATGTTAATTTTTTATGTAACATGTTTAATAATTTAAACATAATAAAAATTAATCATAAAACGCAATATTTTCATAATCCATCTCAAAGGACATAAACGGAGGCCACTCTATTAGGGCTCGTTTAGTACAATCAAATATAAAATTAGGAGATAATACTCCAACATCATGTAGTTGAAACATTATCCTCGCCTTCCACCGTTCCGAGTATTGTATCTCGAAATTATGCAAACTTTCATAGTATTCATAGAACTCCCGATCCTTAAAATTTTTCTGAGAATGTAGTTGAAGCGGACTCTTATCAAGAACATGTTCTCGCGGAAACCTTTTATGGACTGAACATGAATTGGATTTTGGAGATCTTCTGATAAAACCCCCTCTTGCATCTGCCTCTGAAAGCTTATGATATCTACGGCATCCGTTGCAATGGATGAACGTGCGGCCGCAATCACAATTGAACGTCTCCCGATTGAACTTCTTCTTTGAGATGTAAATTCGTAGCTTCACGCTCGGATGAATCGCCGTCTGTCATCGAGTAGAAACTCTCTAAGATATAGAAGAATTTTGCATTATGTATGGTCCAAGCCAAGAGGTCAATATTCTCTATTTGTTACTAGTGCGGAACTTGGCATCGAACTGAATGGACAGTGAATATGTGGATCTCCATTCTCATGGATCTTCGCAGCAACACGAATGTACGATGGAGGGACAGAAAATTGTAATGCCCTAATTTGTTCTAAACATACCTCTTTAGATAGTGAACATTGAGGATACGTGAGAAAAATATTTTTTGCTGTTAACTGGAATGAACCTCTTCTTGGCATTTTGATTATATTATTCAAAGCCCAAACAGTTCGGGGCCCATTTCATTTATCCCTGTATTTTGTAGTTGGTAAAACAGAGAGAAACGTATACGTGGCACTCTCTAAAAAGACTCTATAATAATATTACTAGAGCCTTTTTGCCACGTGTACGATTTAGATTGAAAGTTGGAATTTTATAGAAGATCTGATGGTGGGCAGGTTGGTAGAACATGAACAATGCCCAGTAGAACAGAAGAAAGTGCTCCAACGCCCGCTTTATTTTGCCCCTAGGATTTAAAATTCGAGTTTGGCAAGCGCAGCCAAATTTTTTGAATTCAAATATACCGCTCATAAATTTTTAATGACGCTATAAAAATAATATTGGATTACTTTATTTTTTTATGATGACTAATCCAATTGGTAAATATGATTCGTTGTACATTTACTTAATTTTTTACGTTGGAAAAAAATATGTTATGTGCCACTAATAAAAAATTACGTGTCATTACGAATGTCGTTTAAATATCAATGTACATATTATAAAATAGTTATGATGTCAAGTATTTGTTATGAAAAAAATTATTTGTCATATAAATTATAACACGTTAGTGCGTTAAACCATTATTAACAATGTGTCCCACATATGTTAATAGTCATAGTACAACTTTAAGTAATTAATTACAGTTCAAATGTGTATGTTCAATAATTGATAAAGTTGGCATGCACTTTTACACCAAATGTGGATATGCTAGAAATTATGGCAATGATAACTTCAAGTTTAGAATCGTTTCTACATTTTCATGTCATTCTTACACTAAAATGTACAACTACACTTGTTTTAACTCTAGCCATTTTTGTTGAACGTCCACAATTTGGTTTCTCCATAACTTTGAGATTTTTTGTGCATGTACTTGATCATTATGATACATGGGAAATATTTTACACAAATTCAAAAAAATATCAACCATGTTTAACTTATCCAAACAAATATATTTACATATTGTTGTTTTACGTAAATATGATATTAGAACTTATGATGGTTTTATTGCCTTGGACCAAAAAAATTAAATGTCATGTTAATGTTTTATGTAACATGTTTAATAATTTAAACGTAATCAAAATTAATCATAAAACACAATATTTTCATAATTCATCTCAAAGGACATGCACAGAGCCCACTCTAGTAGTGCTTGTTTAATACAATCAAATATAAAATTAGGAGATACATAAGTTATTTGATACATTATCCTCGCCTTCAACCGTTCCGATTATTGTACCTCCGTGATATGTTTTAGTAGTCGGGAGTTCAAGAAAACTTTCACAGTAATCATAGAACTCCTAATCCTCAACGCTTTTCTGAGATTGTAGTTGAAATGGACTCTTACGAAGAACATGTTCTTGCGAAAACCTTCTATGGACGGAACATGAATAGGATTTTGGAGGTCTTCTAATAAAACCCCCGTTTGCATCTGCCTCTGAAAGTTTATGATATCTACAGCATCCATTGCAATGGATGAACGTACTGCCGCAATCACACTTGAACGTCTTCCGGTTGAATTTCTTCATAGCTTCACACTCGGATGAATCGCCGTCCGTTGTCGAGTACAAACTCTCTCAGATATAGAAGAACTTTGTATTATCTCCGGTCCAAGCCAAGAGTTCAATATTCTCTATTTTGTGAAGAAAATATTTATAACAGGATAATGGACCGGGATTGCATAAAATAATGCTTGAAATCCCGCCCTTTACCTCCTTGGGTTTAGCGTACTTGTAATTTGAACTCCAATCACGTTGAGTTCCAATAAATTCCAGCCAATGTTTCCAAAAATGTGGTGGCACATCGTCAATTACGTTATACCATGTGTCATCATTGCCCATCCCAAGGTCTACGTGACCTGAATAATAATTATGTGGACCGAGCGATCGAGCTCAAGATGTTTTACCCATTCTAGATGGGCCTTCTATTATTGATGACAGTGGCCTGTCAGGCCTACCTGAAATATCCATCACATTTAATTCAACCGATAACTTAATTTCATCTGGAATGGATGTGAATTCTGGAAAACGAGGCACGTATGTTTGTGGTGGTTTCTTCAACATCCGGGCAATATTAGACAATATGCGATCATAATTACCAACCAGATATTTACAGTAATTTTCTCTAATCATTTGGGTGGCAATACCTATATCATTGGTGGCAAGTGCAGCGTTGTATTGCTTATTCATATACACATTCTTCTTCCTCTTATCATTGACAAAGCAACCAACTTCCACATTGTGAAATCCCAACCCAAAAATATTATGTATGATTAAATATTAAGTAATAAATTATTGAAAAATGGGTTTGAAGAGATAACGGACCATTGGAAGTGTATAAGATCCTAAAGGATAGTTTTTGAACTAGGTTCAGTAAATCCGTCATAACTTTTAGTACAGATGTCTGTTTGGGGTCTATAATATATCAAATCGAAGATAAGACCGAGACTAAGCTTAAAATGTAAGGCCACACACCTAGGCGTTTACAAAAAGTCTACCCAATCCAGCGGACAACAGAAATGGAATTGGTGCATGGGCGCCTAGGCGCACTTTCTGTTCATGCCCAGGATAGTGCCCAGAGCAGCGAACTTGTGGAGGAATTCATGACTTGGGCGCCTAGGCGCACTTTAGGGCGCCTAGGCGTAACCCGACGTTTAAAACAGAGTTAAGCGAGCCAGAAGGGTATTTTCTTGATATTTTTGATTTCAAGAGTGAGAGAGAGAAACGATTCTAGAGAGAGAAAGAGTTCTAGCAAGGATCAACTTAGTTCTTGAAGATTCATGATTATTGGAGTGGAATATTGAAGATTCAAGCTTGGTTGAAGGTTTTTGGTAAGTTTTTCCTAGTTTGTAAATTCTAGGGTTTTTGTAGATTTGATGAGATTACTTTAGAGTTGGATTCTATGATTTATATATGTTCATTTAGACTTGATTGTGAATGAATATATAGGTTTTTTTGGGATTTTGGAGTTAAGCCTTGGTTGGGCTAAGGTTGAAGGCTTAAAGAAGAATTTCTAGAGAGAGAAGGTGAGTAATTTGAAATTTGTGATTTTTATCTTGTTGTTATGAATGGATGATCGTATATTGATGTGTGAGAGGGTTCGATTTTGTCATAAGGTTAGGAGTAGAAAAATCGAAACCCTAGAGTTGGGTTTTGTCACGCCCCGATCCCCAGGCACGTGACGTGTAACTAACTCATACTCCCGACTATAATTTTTTTTTTCAAAACTCAATAATTCAATAAAAATATAATTATCTATATACTTATATTTAGATGATAGATATAGATAAATACATAAGTAACTTTATATACCCGACTGAGACTCCAGCTCAGCCGTCCCAACCCACTGGGTCCACTCAACTCTTACGCAGCAACTCTGGTATGTACACCGACTGCCCTGTCCTCTCTGCACTCTCAGTCCCACTGGTCACAGTTGTTTCACCTGAAAATAAAACAATGGGAAGTAGGGGGTGAGCCGAAGCTCAGTAGGAAATACCGTATTCACACACAAAACATTCATAAAAAATTATTGACAGAAACACGACAATTTAAATAACACTTCTATTCCTCAACCCGCCTCGAATATCCGTCACCACCTCGAACGCTTTCCGACCTCATTGCCGGAAACTATTTTTCTCCGCTTTCCAAGCTCCTCGCTGGAAGCAATTTTCTCCGCTTTCCGACCTCCTCGCCGGAAGCAATCTACGAGTAAGAAAAGTAGGCACCTTCTTCTACCCGGGACTTACCACCCCTTCGCTATGTGGCCGCATAGCGAATCCTTACTCAGATTTTCACCCACTGTACGTACAGGGTCATTCCCACCTTACTGAAATCTCCATATTGCTTTTCCTCCCCTTCCTTCACAATTCAACCCCCACAATCTACATAACCCTCAAATATGAGAAAATATTCAATCACATGCACACAATATAAAGACAGTATTTTCACAATGAAACGCAGGGGTTATCACATCTCAGAATCATCCACAATACCATTACCCGCAACTTCACAGTAAATAGCCAGACATTTAATCCCCCACAATTTCAATGCATTATGTTTATAGCAAGAATTCCCGTTTAAATATAAACACAGAAACTCCAAAACCATGCAAGGGTTAAAGTATTCCCTACCTCGTGAAGCGTGCCTCACATCTCACTCGAACCAGTGTTTTCCTGTATAATTTTTGCGACGTACATCACTAAACCCCATATACTAGTTCTACACCAAAATGCGCATACAAGTTCACAAATATGTTCAAATACAGCGTAAATACGTAAAATATACGATTTAATCAAAGGGGTAAACTTTATTCGGAAAAGTCAACCCGGGTCAAATAGTACCCGATTTGCCCACATTCTGGTCACCGGAGATTCGGCGACTTTCGCCGGAAGTCACCAACTGGGCTTTGTAGTACTCCTCTAGGCGAACTCAACGGTGGTGGCCTTTCATCAATCGGAGATCGGAGGAGGGAGAAATCGATTGTCGAAGCTCGCGGTGGCCGAAACATCCGACAGCTTTTTCCGGAGATATACAGCTCCGATTAAGGTGATTCTTGAACCGATTTCATACGTCTCGAAGAGACGAAGAGATTGGTATAACTTCACGTATAAATACATAATTCGAATAAATCTACGACAATCTACCATCACATAAATTATTTTATTAAACAACATTTGATTAAATAACTTGTCCACCAACCATAGCCCATTAATTATTCTGTGCAACTCCGGAATTTTATTTGCTAACTGTGCAAGTTTAACTCAAGGTCACATCAATTCATTTCATTAATGTTGCCAGTCGCCCTGAGCTAGCAACTACCAAAGATTCCTAACAACCACACAACATGACAAACGTGACCTATCTGATCCATGTCACAATTATGGAAACTAAGTTCCACTAGAACTCATTAGTTACTCGATTCCACCCCGGCAGTGGCCCCTCCAAAGACAGGTCCAAAGAATTTAACGAGACATGCGACCAGAGTTCTCTCTATGGCACCCCTAGATAAAGTCATCTTCACATTTAAAATTCACAACCAATGAACCCGACTACCTTATATAGCTTTAGGGTTGAATAATCTCATCAGAAACTACAAGAGAAATTTCCAAGTTAACTCTATCATGTTATCTAGCCCAGCACAGTACCAACACTTCAATCATTCTACTCGAGAATCTCGTCTATAGCAAGCATAGAAAGATATTACCAAGTTAGGTATCTCCATTGTAACCCAACAATAACCTGAATAGGTTGCCACGTACCTCAAAAAAGTTCATGTACTACTCTCTCGTCTTAGTTATCACACTTAATAACACCATCCTGACACACAACCCCATTATTTACTATTACCACTCACCATTCATTTTTTTTTCAAACAATTATCAGGCCCTATAAACGACAAATCTAAGCTGTTCTCGGGATATGAGTCTTGATATTATCACTTCCCAGATAGAAGAAACTGATTACTGACACATCAAATCTGGGTAGACGAGCTCGTTCTTATCCTACTGGTCCCTCTATCCACTCATAACGACATGTGTTTCTTGAATGAATAATTTCATCCTTATCCGTCTATACTCCCCTTCTATTTAAACCTCATTTTAGAGAAGCTCAACTCGTCTTCAGAGAATCTAATACGTTTGTTCTCTTTTCCCTATACTCTAATGGATACCCACTCTCATGATAACTCTTCCCGCATACTCCACAAGTTAGAGGAGATTCAGAGACAACTACAAGTCGTGGAGAGGTTATATGATCAAATCATATCCAAACTCGACTCTCTAATCCGGCTAGTAGCACCACTAGAGAATAGTCAGGATGCCACCCTGGCCACAACCACCCTAAACAACGACTCTGCTGAACTATACAACACTGGCTCCGATTACCCCCTTGGGTCGCTCCCTCGTACCGAGCCATATAGTACAGAGGAATGGGCTGGATGGTTCGACCACTGCTAGGTAGTATCAATAACATACCTACTAGTATGTCCTCGTGTTAGTCTATACTATTTCCTACTATCCATGTGTAAATTGTGTTAACCGTACCCATCCCTACAATCTACCTTTGTAATATCTCCACTTGTTGGCTTTGAGGTTTGCCCAAATATGTCATGTATCATAGTCATCTTTTGTACAATATCCTCTGATGTAAAATATACTCGCTCTTTCCTTTCCTCTCCCTTTTTTTTCCTTCTTGTACTTTTTGTAACTCGGATATTTTCAACGAGATCAACGTCATCACAATGGCTAGTTCCCAACCACCAATTATCCCAAAATTTGGTGTCAACATCACCCAATATATAGCCACTCCAATTTACGTAATCAAACAAGGCCAATATCTCATTACTCCAATATACATCACTTGAGATTTACATGCCTACATTCAAATTACGAACCAACATCAACCTCAAGTTTTTACAAGTTGTTCAATTGGAACCACACCTTTAACTAGTAAGTACTAATCAAAGTTCTTCCATATTCCCGTTCGCCATAAAAAACGAACCACATGAACATACGTTCCGACAATTTCTAGTCAAACTTTAATTTGATAACATGCTATTATATCCACCAAAATTCTAGATTTGTCACACATCACTATATAGACAACCCGATTTCAAAATACTCAACCATACCACTCGCGCCCAACACCAAAATCATAATTTCTCATCAATCGGTATGACACTGCTACTCACAGTTCGACAACCATTTCATAATATACCATGCCACATCATTAGCTCTAACAGGATACTACTATGTCCACTCACATAAATCGGGCATCAACCATCGGTAGTAATTCCCATTATCTCCTTCGGCAACTAGTAGCAGAAAATGGACAAAACAAACCATAAATCCCAAATCAAATTTACCCTTATTTCACAAGGAATTTGATCCTGCACCATCAATCAAAGAACAACTCAAAATCTAAACCTATTTCATCCAATCCCAGCTATAGCACAACAAAGTATAAATTCTATCTTCCCAACTTGCTAAAGTCAGGATATTTCTTACAAGGACAATCAATTTACCCAACCGTCAATTCTTTTACCACAAGAATCTTCACTCCTCCCACTAAAAATTTCATCCGACCTTGGAGATCTTTTTTTTATATAATGCAGTTCACGGCTAACCAGTCATATTAGTGTTAATTAAAATCTCACAATCATAAGCGCTGCAACACCACTTCACCACCACTATCATAACTAGTGATCACATTCCTTCTTGGCTAGACCTCTCAATTATCAAAAATAATAACTTCACGTATAAATACATAATTTGAATAACCTACCGTTCATTATCAAGTACATCACCCACCAATTCCACGTTTCACATGAGGAACACTGGAACCACTTTCCTTTAAATTTATTGTAAACTTAAAACACGTCCTATAGCTCAATAATTAGCCACATACTCAATACAATAAGTCATGCCACTTTGGATCATTATACGTAATAATTAATACACAAAATATAGCTAACAACCCATTTAGATAAACAAGCAATCTATATTGCTCCACAACTCTCAAACCACTTCTAAGCTTTAGAGGAGCCTGCATGGTAGTACTACACACACATGTACATAGACTTATACATAACAATAAATATATATTACTTCAGATTATGCTAAAATGTGGCACTAAAATTCAAGTTCGTTTAAACTATGGAAGCAAGTCAAAAGAAATACTCCACCGGCTCCGCTTATCCAAGTTCATGCATGGACAGCTAACCCCATGCAAACCCACTAAATGACAATGTTAATGGTACTTAAGAATCATTACAACATCACCAATTAGCACAACACATATAAGAGGTGGAATCATATTTCCACTACCCTATGGTGTTACCGAGATCCTACATCACTATCAATTAAACTATAGAAATCATTTTAACTTCAGATTATTCCCAGAGTCAACGAATTTCCCACTTGTTTAAATAATATCCTGGTGAAGTCAGCAATTTACAACTTCTTAAACACCATATACATCATCAATAAGTACACGGCTCCACTTCCCTGGTCAATTCCAAACTACTCAACTCATTTCAACATCAGTAGCAACCAGTCATACACCTCAAATTTATCAGCTACTCCTTCAAAAGTTAGCCGCAAAAGCACAACAAATATTTTCTTCAATTTTCGGGTTTTCTAAAGTTAATAGGATTTCCTACTCAATCACCCAACAACCTTTTTTTACAAGCACTCCAGCACCATTTAAATAACCAGCTAGCTAAACAAACTCAATCATTAACACAAAATCACACTAAATATCAAATTAAGCCAATGTTGTAGCATAAACCCCACCTAATCCAACAACATGTCATCATCAAGCACACATCATCATAAGAGCTAGGTATTTCCTACCAATCATGCAACGCCAATTTAATAGGCACCCCGTCACTATCCACCAACCAAACTACTTCAACAACATTTGAGCAATATTTATTATTTTTTTTTCCAATACACGCAACATTTCTCAAATGTACATACTCCGAAAATCATCATCCATAGCACACAATATATATTAATCAAATGTTCAAGTCACTCCTGAGTTATATCGTCCCGTACTCATTCTTTTTTTTTCATCCTTCAACCGATATGTCGGTCATGCTACACACGCATGCCTGTCAATAAGCTAACAAAGAACCTCTAAAATATATCCCACACGGTACAATGTGTACCTTCCCGATCGGCTGAGAGGCAGAAGACAGGACCGGTGTACATACCCTCCATTCAGTCCTAACTCCAACCTACTGCTCTGATACCACCTTGTCACGCCCCGATCCCCAAGCACGTGATGTGTAACTAACTCATACTCCCGACTATAGTTTTTTTTTCAAAACTCAATAATTCAATAAAAATATAATTATCTATATACTTATATTTAGATGATAGATATAGATAAATACATAAGTAACTTTATATACCCGACTGAGACTCCAGCTCAGCCATCCCAACCCACTAGGTCCACTCAACTCTTACGCAGCAACTCTGGTATGTACACCGACTGCCCTGTCCTCTCTGCACTCTCAGTCCCACTGGTCAAAGTTGTTTCACCTGAAAATAAAACAATGGGAAGTCGGGGGTGAGCCGAAGCTCAGTAGGGAATACCGTATTCACACACAAAACATTCACAAATAATTATTGACAGAAGCACGTCAATTTAAATAACACTTCTATTCCTCAACCCGCCTCGAATATCTGTCACCACCTCGAACACTTTTCGACCTCATTGCCGGAAACTATTTTTCTCCGCTTTCCGACCTCCTCGCCGGAAGCAATTTTCTCCGCTTTCCGACCTCCTCACTGGAAGCAATCTACGAGTAAGAAAAGTAGGCACCTTCTTCTACCCTATGTGGCCGCATAGCGAATCCTTACTCATATTTTCACCCACTGTACGTACAGGGTCATTCCCACCTTACTGAAATCTCCATATTGCTTTTCCTCCCCTTCCTTCACAATTCAACCCCCACAATCTACATAACCCTCAAATATGAGAAACTATTCAATCACATGCACACAGTATAAAGACAAAATTTTCACAATGGAACGCAGGGGTTATCACATCTCAGAATCATCCAAAATACCATTACCCGCAACTTCACAGTAAATAGCCAGACATTTAATCCCTTACAATTGCAATGCATTATGTTTACAGCAAGAATTCCCGTTTAAATATAAACACAGAAACTCCAAAACCATGCAAGGGTTAAAGTATTCCCTACCTCGTGAAGCGTGCCTCACATCTCACTCGAACCAGTGCTTTCCTGTATAATTTTTCCGACGTACATCACTAAACCCCATATACCAGTTCTAAACCAAAATGCACATACAAGGTCACAAATACGTAAAATATACGATTTAATCAAAGGGGTAAACTTTACCCAGAAAAGTCAACCCGGGTCAAACGGGTCAAATAGTACCCGATTTGCCCACATTCGGGTCACCGGAGATCCGGAGACTTTCGCCGGAAGTCACCAACTGGGCTTTGTAGTACTCCTTGAGGCGAACTCAACGGTGGTGGCCTTGCATCAATCGGAGATCAGAGGAGGGAGAAATCGACTGTCGAAGCTCGCGGTGGGCGAAATTCCGACAGCTTTTCCCGGAGATATACAGCTCCGATTAAGGTGATTCTTGAACCGATTTCATACGTCTCGAAGAGACGAAGAGATTGGTACTGGTCTCGTTGCCTGAGGTGGCCGGAAGAAGGCGATCGGCGCCGCCGAAGTTCGGGACGCGGAAATCGCCTTTCTTTTCTTTTTTTCCTTTTTTGTTTTTGTTTCTTTTTTTTCTTTTCTTCTTTTCTGTTTTCTTTTTCTTTTTCTGTTTCTCCCCCCTCTGGAATCTTCTGAAATTTTCTTTTTATTTTCTTTGTTTTTTTTCCCTTGTTTCTTTCTTTTAATTTAATTCCTATTTAATTTGGTTTCCATAATTCTTACAATCTTTAGTAGTCCTATTGTATATATATTTGTTTGTATTGATTTAGTATAACCCGAATTTAATATATCGGTTTCACTATCATTTCATTGTACGTGTGTCACTATCTTATTTATTATCTATATTATTCGCGAGTCGTGGTATCACAGTTTTTTCATTGATTTTGGGAAATTGCTCCTAACGAGTTAGGGATTCTTACCCCATTTTCTATCGTATTGTATTTTTTCTAAAGAGCGGTCAAAATTCTTCATTGGTCTTTATAAATTGGGTTCTTGCCTAAATTGTTCCTTAGGAAAAACGAACATTCTTGTTGATTATTGATGAATTGCATACTCTTTGAATGCTTAATCATCTATTGGGCATGATAATCCTCATTCATGCATCATATAGTTATGTATTTATATATATAGGATTGTTATATACACGAACTCCTTTTGCATGACAGTATTGGACATGACTTTTTAGATGCATCGGGTCTACAAGTATGGACTTGTAGTACCCTTAGGAGTTGTTATGTGTGATGTTAGGTACCGAATGGGCACATTGTTGCCAGAATCGGGATTCCCATTGGAATGGTGCACCTATGGATGTCCAGGGAAAAGTTCAAGGATTTCGATGGTTTTCCGGAATATTCGTTGACTGGTGCCAGACATTATAGTGTGTAGCCTTTGGTTATGCATTGTTGTAACATTTTAGGATGTCATATTGCTACATTGAGCTTGTTTCAATATTCAGCCTTTACATTCTTTATGATTCATCTTATTTTCCCTACTGAGCCTCCTGCTCGCCCTATTCCTTTTCTTTATCCTTCAGGTGAGACTGGTGCTGAGAACTAGGTTGCGGATCAGTAGGAGGCGGTGTGACATGGAAGGCCACCCTAGGAGCATTAGGATTGTATTTGGTTGTTTGGGAACGTTGGTTATGAATTAAGTACATATAGTAATTTTATTGGTTGAATATTATGTTGCTTAAATACCACTTTGGTATGTTGGATGGAGGGTCGGGAGGTATGCCGTGTGATCGAGACTCCCATACCTGGATGGTGGACCTTGGGTCTAGATTGATAGACTTTGATAGTCTTTGATGTTATTATTGATATGATTATGCTCTGCTTATTGATTGCATGTGATTAGGGGGCCCGAGGCCCTGCCTAGTGTGTGAATGTGGATAGATGGCCAGAGGCCCTGTTAGGCTGCGAAACTTCTATGATTATTATTGATTATTTTCATATGTTAAGTGATATGTGACTTCAGGTTGGCACCCTCCGATATACGGGGAGGTGCTGTAGGATTTCTATTAGAATTCGGGGTTAGGATGACGTGTGGTGAGGTCCGTAGTGACTGGGCACACGCCTAAAGTGACGCTCCCGGCTTTGTGCGTGGAATTTGTGTTGGGGCGTCCCACACATATTTCTCATGCTTCAAAATATAAGACTGCACAGTTGCGAAGCACAATGATGTCGCATGGTATAACGTAATTGACGACGTGCTACCACATTTTTTGAAACATTGGCGGGAATTTTTTGGAGCCCAACATGATTGGAGTTCAAAATGCAAGTACGCTAAACCGAAGGAGGTAAAGGGCGAGATTCCAAGCATTATTTTATGCAATCCCAGTCAATTATCCGGTTATAAATATTTTCTTGACAAAATAGAGAATATTGACCTCTTGGCTTGGACCAGAGATAATGCAAAATTCTTCTATATCTCAGAGAGTTTGTACTCGACAATAGACGGTGATTCATTCGAGCGTGAAGCTACGGATTTACATCGCAAAGAAGAAGTTCAACTGGAAGACGTTCAATTGTGGTTGCGGCAGCATGTTCATCCTTTGCAATTGATGTTGTAGATATCATAAGCTTTTAGAGGCAGATGCAGACGGGGGTTTTATCAGAAGATCTCCAAAATCCTATTCATGTTTCGTCCATAAAAGGTTTACGCAAGAACATGTTCTTGGTAAGAGTCCGCTTCAACTACACAATCTCAGAGAAGCACTGAGGATCAGAAGTTGTATGATTACTGTGAAAGCTTGCATGAACTTCCAACTCCCAGAACATATCATGGAGATACAATACTTGGAACGGTTGAAGGCGAGGATAATTTATCAAATACGTGATGTTGGAGTATTATCTCCTAATCTTATATTTTATTGTATTAAATGAGCCTTCATAGAGTGGTCTCTGTGTATATCCTTTGAAATGGATTATGAAAATATTGCGTTTTATGATTAATTTTCATTGTGTTTATTTTATTAAGCATGTTACATAAATTTTAACATGGCATTTAATTTTGTTTGTGCAAGGCAAAAGAAGCATCATAAGTTCTAATATCATATTTATGTAAAACAACAATATGTAAATATCTTTGTTTGGAAAGTTAAAAATGGCACATTTTTGTTTGGCTTTGTGTAAAATATTTCCCATGTATCATAATGAACAAGTACAGGCACAAATATCACAAAGTTATGGAGGTTCATAACTTTTCTCTCTGTTCTACCAACTACCAAATACAGGGATAAATAAAATGGGCCCAAAATAATTTGGGCCTTGAACTGCAGTTGGGCTGTAAATATATTGCTATAAATAGATTGATGAATCCATGTTAAATAATATAATCAAAATGCCAATAAGAGGTTCATTCCAGTTAGCAGCAAAAACTATTTTCCTCACATATCCTTAATGTTCATTATCTAAAGAGGTATGTTTAGAACAAATTAGGGCATTACAATTTTCTATCCCTCCACCGTACATCCGTGTTGCTGCAGAGATCCATGAGAATGGAGATCCACCTCTTTAGTGTCTCATTCAGTTCGACGCCAAGTTCCGCACCAGTAACAAAAGGTATTTTGATTGGCGTAGCCCATCGTCCACCAAAAATTTTCATCCTAATATTCAAGAAGCTCGCGACAGCACAACTGTGTTGTCTTATATTTTGAAGCATGGAAATTATAT
The DNA here is from genome assembly GCA_963580455.1 of Euonymus europaeus. Lineage (NCBI taxonomy): Eukaryota > Viridiplantae > Streptophyta > Magnoliopsida > Celastrales > Celastraceae > Euonymus > Euonymus europaeus. The sequence continues at coordinate 14,325,087 of OY756965.1, forward strand.
GGCAATTGGTTGCTTCGTCAATGATAAGAGGAAGAAGAATGTGGATATGAATGAGCTATACAACGCTGCTCTTGCCACCAATGATATAGGTATTGCTATCCAAATGATTAGAGAACATGACTGTAAATATCTCATTATTAATTATGATCATATATTATCCAATCTCAGAAAAGCGCTGAGGATGAGGAGTTCTATGATTACTGTGAAAGTTTGCATGAACTCCCGACTCCCGAAACATATCACGGAGATACAATACTCGCAACGGTTGAAGGTGAGGATCATGTATCAAATACATGATGTGGGAGTATTATCTGCTAATTTTATATTTGATTGTATTAAACGAGCCCTAATAGAGTGGCCTCTGTGTATGTCCTTTGAGATGGATTATGAAAATATTGCGTTTTATGATTAATTTTTATTACGTTTAAATTATTAAACATGTTACATAAAACATTAACATGACACTTAATTTTGTTTGTGCTAGGCAATAAAACCATCATAAGTTCTAATATAATATTTACGTAAAACAAAAATATGTAAATATATTTGTTTCTAATATAATATTTACGTAAATATATTTTTTTGACTTTGTGTAAAATATTTCCCATGTATCATAATGATCAAGTACATGCATAAAAATCTCAAAGTTATGGAGAAACCAAATTGTGGACGTTCAACAAAAATGGCTAGAGTTAAAACAAGTGTAGTTGTACATTTTTGTGTAAGAATGACATGGCAATGTAGAAACAATTATAAACTTAAAGTCTTCATTACCATAATTTATAGCATATCCACATATGGTGTAAAAGTGCATGTCAACTTTATCAATTATGGAACATACACCTTTGAAGTGTAATTAATTACTTAAAGATGTACTACGAGAATTAACATATGTGGGACACATGGTCAATAATGGTTTAACGCACTAACATGTTATAATTTATATGACTAAATAATTTTTTTCATAATAAAAACTTGACATCATAATGATTTTATAATATGTACTTCGTTATGTAAACGACATTCGTAATAACACGTAGTTTTTTTATTAGCGGCACGTAACGTATTTTTTTCCAACGTAAAAAATTATGTAAATATACAATGAATCATATTTACCAATTGGATTAGTCGTCATCATAAAAAAATAAAGTAAGCCAATATAATTTTTATAACTCCATTAGAAATTTACGAGCGACATATTTTTGTGCGCATGTATTGGATAGATTTTTCTGCAATTGAAGACGCTATAGTAGCTATGTTATCTTCAGTTAACATAACCTAGAACTTACAGATCCCACTTCTGACGCAGACGACCCTATGTCATTAGTGTAATCTCTGTCATTAATTGAATGTTCTGGAATTGATGATACAGACAACCTTCCTGAAATAATGGACCGAAAGTCGTTGCACTCACCAAGAACGTTAGTCAACGAATAATGGAAACAAAAAATTGCGGAAAATAAATAATGGAAAATAAAAAACGACACCAAGATTTTAACGAGGAAAACCCAACTTGGGAAAAACCTCGAGTCTATAAGCGACTAACCTTGAGGAACAATTCACTAAAACGAATCAAGAGTTACAACCTTATCTTTGAACTAAAGACCTTGCTCATACCTCTCATTCAGCAAATTGCTTCAACCTCTTCTCAACCTAACCAAGGTAGAGTCTACTCTCGAATCCCTCAAGAGTAACACATAAGAAACTATCAAATAATAATCTCCAATACAAATGTCCTCACTACAAATCACACAAATAAACACTCAAGAACACACATGAAAAAGAAGTGATTTGCTTCTCCAAAACCTAACACACGCTCAAGACCCTCTCAAAGATAGTTTCCGTCCCCTTCAACTTAACGTGTGTGGAATACATATAAGTCCAGCTTGTCTTGTCAACGAAGACTCCTTCTCCCACCAGAACTCTGAGCATTTTATCCCCTGAAGAGATAAATCACACATCCAATACTGAAATTGATAATATAGAAAATAATCAAAGATAATCAATGGTAGTTACATGTTTAACTCACAATATAACTCTTATATGGTTATCCATACATGAATAGACTTCCTATCTTATCTATATAAGACAGTCCATTAACAATAAAACACTGCATGTCATCAAAAATAAAAGCCCACGCGTTAAAATCTTTAAGCCCGTGCAGATGAAGTAACTTACTCCACATACCGGAGTAACTTACTTCACTGCTCTGCATCTTCCAATTGACATCCCTGCGAAGTAACTTACTCCACATACTGGAGTAACTTATATCACTACTCAGCATCACCAAATTGTCATACCTGTATCAAACATAGACCAACATAGACGAATGTGATAAACCCGGCATTGCTTTTATAATTTCCATCGATATTGATGCTGACGTTGATCGGCACAATGGCTTTTTTGGTTTAGCATATCCACAATGTCATACATCCACAGCCGACTCATCATATCTATTATTCACCACCTTAATTATAGGTGATCTGAACGGAAGTTGTTCTGGGTACTTTGACGTACTAAGCTTCATTATGTTCTTCAACTTATAGAAATGAACCTTTATCAAGATGTTACTCTCTTCCAGCTGATATGTGGCATGCCAGGGGCATTTAGAGTCTCCCATTAAAGAATATGCATTCCCGTAATAAGTTGAGTTCGTTTGATAGTCCACCGGAAATGCAAATCCTGCTTGCTTGGAATCATCACCAATTATCCTCATGTCATAAATAGTAATACGTGCCTTGCCTGTTGAATTAAATGGGCATTGTGGAATGTAGGAAATGAGACATGTATCTATCATAAGAGAACGATTTCCTAGTTTATTCCACGCTTGGCCTACGACGGAAGGAAATTGAAGACGTATTGGTTGTACGGTTGATACCGCAATTGGCTATGTGAGTGCCGATTTATGAACTCCTTCAATTTGATCCACCAAATTGACCTCCATTTTCTTAAGTATTGCTATTAATGAATTTGTAAGTTATTGTATCATGAAATATATATAGACAATAGAATGTGGACTCATAGACAATTGTTTGTGGCCCAAGTGTTAATTTAAGGCACAAACTAGTTTTGGCCCATTTCATTTTTCCCTATATTTCGTAGAAGGTAGAACAGCGAGAAACGTATACGTGACGCACTCTTAAAGGCTCTATAATAATATTACTAGAGCCTTTTTGTCACGTGTACGGTTCATATTGAAAGTTGGAATTTAAAAGAAGATCTAACGATGCACAGCATTGGTAGAACGTGAACAGTGCTCGGTAGAATATAAAGAAAGTGCTCCAACGGCACCGCTTTATTTTTGTCGCGAGGATTTAAAATTTGAATTTGGCAGGCGCAGCCAAATTTTTTGAATTCAAATATGTCGCTCGTAAATTTTTAATGGTGCTATAAAAATAATATCGGCTTACTTTATTTTTTTATGATGACTAATCCAATTGCTAATACGTGTCATTACAAATGTTGTTTAAATAACGATGTACATAATATAAAATCGTTATGATGTCAAGTATTTATTATGAAAAAAAATTAATTAGTCATATAAATTATAACACATTAGTGCGTTAAACCATTATTAACAATGTGTCCCATATTTGTTGATTGTCGTAGTACATCTTTAAGTAATTAATTACACTTCAAATGTGTATGTTCCATAATTGATAAAGTTGGCATGCACTTTTACATCAAATGTGGATATGCTAGAAATTATGGCAATGAAGAATTTAAGTTTAGAGTTGTTTCTACATTGTCATATCATTCTTACACAAAAATGTACAACTACAATTGTTTTAACTCTGACCATTTTTGTTGAACCTCCACAATTTGGTTTATCCATAACTTTGAGATTTTTGTGTTTGTACTTGATCATTATGATACATGGAAAATATTTTACACAAAGTCAAAAAAATATCAACCATGTTTAACTTATCCAAACAAATATATTTACATATTGTTGTTCTACGTAAATATGATATTAGAACTTATGATGGTTTTATTGCCTTGCACAAACAAAATTAAATGTCATGTTAATTTTTTATGTAACATGTTTAATAATTTAAACGTAATAAAAATTAATCATAAAATGCAATATTTTCATAATCAATCTCAAAGGACATACACTAAGCCCACTCTAGTAGGGCTCATTAAATACAATCAAAAATAAAATTAGGAGATAATACTCCAACATCATGTATTTGATATATTATCCTCGCCTTCAATAGTTTCAAGTATTGTATCTCCGTGATATGTTTCGGGACTCGGGAGTTCATGCAAACTTTCACAGTAATCATAGAACTCCTGATTCTCAGTGCTTTTCTGAGATTGTAGTTGAAGCAGACTCTTACCAAGAACATGTTCTCGCGGAAACCTTCTATGGACCAAACGTGAATAGTATTTTGGAGATCTTTTGATAAAACCCCCATCTGCATATGCCTTCGAAATCTTATGATATCTACGACATCCATTGCAATGGATGAATGTGTTCCAATAGTGCAAGGTATAGAAAACTGTTCCAATAGTGCAAGGTATAGAAAACTCCCTGGATCTTTTCGCTTAACCGAAAGTTTTCATTGGACAATAGCACTACATTCCTCTGTGAGTTGAACTCTCTCATGTTCCCTAAGCTTGAACTTGTTCACAAGAATATCCTTAAAATTTTTTGCATAGCTTGGCATTTGTTCAAGTACTTCAGCGAAAGGAATGTTGATATGTAATTTATTGAATATATTGAAGAATTTGGAAAACTCTTTCTTCCTTTTCTTGCTCTTCAACCTCTTTAGGAATGGAATAGGAGGTACATATGCATTTACAAGAGGTTTTGGCTTTGAACTATTAGGCCAATCATGTTCTATCGTGATTCTGGTATATGCTGGAGTAGTATTCTCAGTCTGACCTTTACAATTGATCGACACCCTTTGTAGATCGATTGAAAAATGTTAATCATTTTTACATATGCCATTTTCCGAGTTCATTTGATTGACACCCTTTGTTGATCGATCAACAACTGTTCTGCCCATTTTTTCTCCAACTCCGTAGCTTTTTTCTCTTTTTGAGCTTTCAATTGCTCGAGTTTCTCATCCCTCAAATGGAGCATCATCATCTAGGGAATTACATCCCAGATTGAGAAAAGTAAGGATCACGAAATTTTGGGTGCCTAAATGTGTGAAATATGATGACAAACTTGATTATGCAAGGGTTGTGCATAAATTGAATGTTTATGTTGGCTAACCTTCAATGATCCGAGATGTGGATACCTAAAGTGTCTTTAATAACATTGATTAGGTGTGCTTAAAGTCTTCTTCCAAGCCATATCAATGGTTCTTGGATAGTGATTGTTCAAGGCATATGATCGATCCGTGTCCACATCTTACAACGAGAATAAGGATGGTGGCTATGTTACTTTTGGAGAAAAATCCAAAGGAAATATCCTAGGCATATGATCATTTACTAAGGGTTTCTTGACCATAAATGATTATTTTCTTGTTGAAAATTTAGCATTCAATTTGCTTAGCCTTATTCATTTAGTGGATAAAGGTTTTGATTCTATTTTTAAAAATGGTAAGTGTTGCATTGTTGATAAGCATTAAAACATGGTTAGTTAAGGTTTTAGAGTAGGTCTTATATATGCTTTGGTTATTAACATGAAATGTGATTCTATGACTTGTTTTATTGCTTATAATAATGTCCTGTTGCATTGGTATGGAAGGCTATGACATGTAGGTGCATCTACTTTAAGGGAGTTTAGTTCAAAAGAGTTAGTTAGAGGCTTACCTTATTTCAAGTTTTTTGATTCAATTGTATATGAGCATTGCATTAGGGGCAAGCAAACTAAGGAGTGTTTAAAATCTAAATATGTTATTTATGCTTCTAAGTCATTTCAATTATTACATACTGATTTGTTTGATCCTAGTAGGACAAAGAGTCTAGGTGGTAAATATTATGCTTATTGTTGATGATTATTGAAGATCCACTTGGTGTTTGTTTTTGGTCCATAAAAGTTGATGCCTTGCTTGAATTTAGTTCTTTTATTCAAAGGGTGCAAAATGAGCATGATTTGAAAATTTCTAAGATTTGAGGTGACCATGGAAGTGAATTTCAAAATTATAGTTTTGATGAATTGTGTGATTCATATGGTATTTCACATAACTTTAGTGCACCTTAACAAAATGGGATTGTAGAAAGAATAGGACACTATAAGAGCTAGCTAGAACCATGATACTTGAATATGCCTAACTTAAAGAATTTTTGGCAAAGACCATCAATAATGCTTGTATATTTCAAATAGGTTGTTAATTAGAAAGATGTTGAAAAATATATTATATGAGCTTTTGTATATCAGGAAACCTAAAGTTGACTTTTAGAGTGTTTGGTTGTAAATGTTATATTCCAATATCATCTTGATATTGGAATTTTTCTTGGATATTCTTCACACTCTAGAGCATATAGAGTTTATAATGTGAAATCTAAATGTGTTGAAGAAAATATGCATGTAAAATTTGATGATATGTTCTCACATGATCCAAAAGTGCATGTAGAGAATGAAAATTCAGGTTTTGAAGGCCTTTATCTTCCAAATGATAATGATTCTTAAGCTAACCGTGATCTAGATATTGATGTGGATGAATCACCATTACTAGAAAGCCTTAAGAAGATGAAGATTACTAATGATTCTACATCAAATGTGGAAGATGGGGAGCAACCCATGGCTATTATTGTTGATCAAATTGCTCAAAATGATAATTTGAAGCAATCGGATACTACTCAATCGCAAGGGAATAGGATTTCAAGTGAAGGTCAAGCACAAGCATCCTAAAGAGCTTATTATTGGAGATCCAAACAAAGACATTCAAATAAAATCAAGATTGAATTTGATGGTAATTTTAATATCTTAAACTTATTTTCAATGATTTCTATGGTAGAATCTTAATATGTTAAGGGTGCATTGCTAGATGAGGATTAGGTCTTTATTATGCAAGAAGAACTTGAACAATTTAAAAGAAGCAAGGTTTGGACACTTGTTTAATAACCTAAAGACCACACCATTATCGGAACAAAATGGGTGTTTAAAAATAAGATGAATGAGAATGGTGAAGTGACTAGAAATAAGGCCAAATTAGTGGCTCAAAGGTATTACAAAGAAGGAGGAATAGATTATGATAAAACCTTTGCACCAGTTGCAAGGTTGAAGGTCATTAGACTTTTATTAGCTTTTGCATTTTATAAGAGTTTTAAAAAATTTCAAATGTATATTAAGAGTGCTTTATAAAATGGTGTGATAAATAAGAAAGTGTATGTTAAACAACCACCTGATTTTAAATCTAAAGAATTCCCTAATCATGTTTACAAATTAGACAAAGCATTGTATGGCTTGAAACAAGCACCTAAGGCTTGGTATGAAAGACTTAATAAATTTTCGTTAGGAAATGGATTTTCTTATGGTAGTATTGACAATACTTTATTTATTAAGTGTAAATGTGATGACTTGTTGATGGCATTATATTTGGTGCTACTTTGGAATCAATGCGTGATGAATTTGCTATGTGCATGAAAAGTGAATTTGAAATGTTCATGATGAGTGAGTTGACATATTTTATAGAATTACAAATGAGACAAACCTCATATGACATTCATATAAGTCAGACTAAATACACTTATGACTTGCTTAAAATGTTTGGTATAAACTTGTCTAAAGGATGTTGTACACCAATGAGGGTAACATGCAAATTAGAAGTCAACTTTAAAGACAAAGAAGTGGCTCAAAATATGTATAGGTCAATGATTGAAAGTTTACTTTATTTGACCGCATCTAGGCCTATTATCATGTCTAGTTTGTGTATATGTGCTATGCTAGATATCAATCCAATCATAAAGAATCACACCTAATGATTGTTAAGAGGGTACTAAGATCTTTGAAAGATATGCCAATCATATGGTTATGTTATGGTAGAAAATCCTCATTGGACTTACATGCTTTTAGTGATGTCAATTATGGAGGTTGTAGAATTGATAGGAAGAGTACAAGTGGTACATGTTAATACCTTGGGAACATGCTTATATCTTGGTTTTTAAAGAAACAAACATATATTGCCTTAAGTACAATCGAATCCAAATATATAGAAATAGGTAGTCGTGTTGCAAAAATTTTATGGATTAACAATTGCTTGATTTTAATGTGAAATTTGACAACACTCATATTTATTGTGATAACATAAGTTCCATCTTTTTATGTAAAATCCGGTTTATCATGGAAAGGCTAAATATATTGGTATTAGACATCATTTCATTAGGGATCATGTAGCTAAAGAGGATATTGTGCTTGAATATTTAGGTGGAGAAAATAATGTTGTAGATATTCTTATTAAATCCTTAGCTAAGAATAGGTTAATTAAGTTATAATATGCATTGGGATTGGTTGATGCTCCTTGATTAAGCATTTGCTTGAATGCATGCTCTTTGATAATATTTACTTCAATTGATATCCATTTTGCCTTGACATATTTCAATTGACATCTATCATTGAATTGGCATGATAACTTTCCTTTTGGAAATAGTGTGAAAGAGATGCATTTTTGTAGGGGGAGTCCCTAATTTGGTATTGGCTTTGAACATGTTATTGTTCTTAAATGTGATCCATTGATTATTCAATTGATATTTTCATCTATTCTCCAAAATATGCATTCAAAGAATTTTTATGGGAGAGATAATTGATATGCTTTGGGAGAGTTATTTGAGATAGTTGATGCACTTCGTGATTTTTAAATCTTACATTGTTTCAAAGATGCTTGTACCTCTAAATCCTCAACTTTTTGAGTGATTATAAAAATTGTGAGATATAGTTGATGAAAAAGTGCACTTATTTGATTAAAAATGCATATTAGTTGCAAAACTTAAGGGGAAATGAGCTTGACATGTTATGGGGAGAAGGAAACTTAAAGTGAGAGGAGAATCATAAGATTTTGAAAATCTTACGAAGTATCTCAAATTTCATTTGATTTTAAAATGGAGATACAATTTTGCTCACTTTATGCATGACATTAGTTATCCAAATTCAATTTGTGTCAAATAGCCCTTTTCAAATCAACTTTTTTTTTTGTTTCATCAAAAAAAAATCAACTATTTTTGTAATCATTAAAAAGGGGGATATTGTTGGACCATAAGTCTCACATTTGTGTTTTGATGCAAAAATACTTAATGTATTATTTGATTGTAGTCCTATTTAGTGTGCAGATTTGTATTATTGACATTGTGTTGTGATTCTTGTGTGTTTGTTAACTTGATATTGATTACTTATTGTATAACATTTTGAACTTTATTGAAATTTGACTGTGATTGATTTCTTGGCTAACTAAGCCGTTATGATGGATTGAATAATCTGCATGGTGTGCATGCGCACATTATACATGAATGGATAAGTTTGATGATAATGACACTATCACTAATTTTTTTTATGAGTTTGATTTCTTGATGGTTGTGCAGTGTGCCATGATTCTATTGCTAATATGTTTGTGAATTGAAATGTTTACCCAGGGGATCATTGAAGTTCTAGGTCGAACTAACTAGGTTTATGGGATTGATTTTGTTTTGGGTTTCTTGAAACAAGTGTGAAGAGAGAGATTGTTAGGAATTTTAATGTGACACTATGCTTGACATTGTAATCATCCAATTAGAATAGCTAGGATCCACATTAAATAAGAATGCAAGTTGGTTTAAAGATGATGTCAACAGTGTTGTCATGTAACCTATTTGTACCCTACATGAATTTTAGGTAACCTATTTGTACAGTGTTGTCATGTAACCTATTTGTACCCTGCATGAATTTTAGGTAACCTATTTGTACCCTGCATGAGCACCAATTTTTGGAAACTCGAATTTCAGGTTTTACTTGATTTGATTTTTAAGTGTAAATTGGTAGCTTATTTTATTTAATTAATTGATTTAGTTAAATTGATTGATTAAAATGAAATCAAGTTTGTTTTGGGAATGATTACCTCTCCTTTTAAAGATTCATCTCCTTCCTATTTTAGAGATAATAATCTCCTTAAATTAAGGAAATTATTTCTTATCTTTCACGGCCTTCATTTCAAGATTATGACATAATCTTTAACTAATTTCGTGGGTCAATATTATACATATCTTTTAGGTCGTTATCTAGGGTTTTCTTGTTTCATAGGCATGTCACATATATTGTCATTGGTAACCAAACAACCATAAGCTTTTAGCTCACCTATTATGAATCGTAACTTGTTTTCTTGAGCAAGTTTTGTTTTTGATAATCTTCATGCATCACACTTTGAAGGAATTATTGTATGTTCTTGGAGCTTGAAGATTTCAGTGCGACTCTAGAGCGTTGTGTGGAATCGTCTGCTTGTGGTAGGGTGTATCATGTGACTCGAGCAAGAAATTAGTATAGGTGATGTGGATCCTAGCTCTAGGGATATTCTTGTATCCTGTTTGTATATTGGATTGCTTCAAGGTTGGTGACTCTAGACAGCCGAAGTTTTTTTTTCTTTTCTAGATTGGATTTTACTCGTAAATATCGTGCGTCACATTAGTTGGATTTAGTATTCATATTTTTCACTTAGCCTTGACTATATTATTTATAAGCAAATACGAAGTGTGATCAAGTAATCAAATCTACAATAAACTATTAAGCATTGAAATTGAAAACAAGAATTATTAATTGAAATGAATACTCGTAAAAAGAACTTATCTTTCGATTGTCATACTAGGCTACCTAACGCCCTAGCATATAGTTTCATTGCAGCCCATAAAATAAAAAAAAATACGAGAAATAGAAGAATGAAAACTAGAACATAAGGAGAGTTGAGTAGCCATTTTCTTACAAGTGAGTGCTAGTGTTCTTCATAAAATTAAGCGTTTTTGTCTGTTAGGTTTGAATACCTATTTATAGTGAATCTAATTCTTAAAAATATTCCTTCAATTGGTGTAGTCTTATTTACAAACAAATAGACATAAGGAAACCAAATCAAACTTCAAATCTCGAATTTTCAATACTACGTGCATCTGGCGTTAGGTGCTCAATCGAGTACCTCTCATGGATCAAGTGCAAAATGTGTTGCTACTTTTTCACTTTGTTGTCATTAGTTGCTCAATCGACACTCGAGCATGGGTCACGCACAAATAGTTCATATGTGGGCAATAGCTTCAACTCTTTATTGAATGTCTTCCATTTTTTTTGCTACTTCTTCGTATAACTCTCTTACATAAAAAACATCAATAATCTAAATGAAATCAACTCAATCTCAACAAAAAGAAGAGAATATGATTAAAATTACACACAAAAATGTAGGATAGAATACACATATCATGGATCCAAGAGAATATGGGTCCATTGATGCTAGGATGGGCACTAAGCATGGCATGGGGGATAAGAAGATTGAGACAGTACCGGTGATTTTGTGGGTAGTAATATGATCTATTGCTATTGATTAAGTTTTGTTAGTTTTGAAATTAAACTGATTTCAACTCGTTTTTCATGCTTCTTTTGCCCTATACGCGCTTTTTCAAAATTTGCGTATTGAGTTTTTTTTTTTTTTTTTTTTTTTTGCGAATCATACATCTATAAGTAACAAATCTTCTTGAATCGAAGACTTGAAATCCCCAAAAATGAAAAACTCAATGTCCCGCGGCAACTCGCGGGTAACAACCTAGTTTCATTCTCTACTACGTGAATCACAAGTCTAGAAGCTGCTGCTGTGAAAGAGATATGGAAACTTGCACAACCTGTCCCTGGAAGATGACAAACGGTGACCTTTGCTGGGAATCATGGTTTAGGAGAAAAAGATACAATGCAAAATTAAAAGATCAAAGTTGCAATAGTACCCAGAAAACCAAACCCACCTCCAATCGGGTTATGGGTCCTACCAGACACAGGGAGAGGCAACATTTTGTTCCTCAATGTCGTCTGGATCCGGCATGATCAATGGAGTATTCGGGTCTTCACGGGGTATTGTTCAGCGGTCAAGCATGATCAAAGAAGAAGGAACTGCCTAATCAAACTGGAAAAATAACCAAATTGTGATATCGATATGGACAAACCTATCTGTGGTACATGAATCTCCAAAGATTGACTGCAACATCTCTAATAACACGGCATCACTGACAGCATGAAGAGTGGGTTCATGCACCACATAAAGCTTTCACAAACACCCACATGATTGTAGATCACATAGATCACTTGTTTCGTTCAACAGATGAATATGCACAAAACCCATAAACGGCATCGCGTAGACAATAGATCAAAACGCATAGCCGGATGAAAACCCAGCATCTACACCACATGCACATGCACTCAAAGTGATGAACAAGTGGTAGTCACCCTGGGGAGGCAGCAATTCCCTCGACTAGACATGTATAAATAGATGAGTGTGTAGGGGTGAGGTGTATTGGATACTCTCATACAGAAAAGATTGTTGACTGCAAGGCCGCTCAAGCTCAACCAGCTTCGATAAGGCGACGGTGTTAAACGGGTATTATATGACTTTAATTACCAACTTCTACTTTGTGAATTTGATCCAAAAAAAAAGGAAAATGATATATATCCCATGGGGTTGTATCCCATGGGATCCCATATTTTATTCCATTGTATTATTACAATGGAATAACAGATTTTATTACAATGGAATAACGTATTTCATTGTAATAATATGTATTCCACTGTACTAGAATATGTTATTCCATTGTATTATTACAATGAAATACCTCATACGTTATTCCATTGTATTATCACAATGGAATAACAGATTCTAGCACAGTGAAATAACGTATTCCATTGTAATAGTACGCATTCCACTGTAATAAAATATGTCATTCCATTGTATTATGCAATGGAATAAATTATGGGATCCCATGGGATATAAAACGGTGCTGAAAAAAAAAACTTACCAACACTCCATTTTAACGCCTCCAATTAGAATCAATGTATTGATAACATCTTTCTGTAGGGCCAGCCCAGCTTACCGAGTTAGCCCATGATAATTATTCGAAGTTAACCCACACAGATAACAAGGAAGTTGGCACAAGTAAGAGCACATGTAAATTGTTTATATGTTGTTGTCCTCATTAAAATTATTTGTGGACCCCACTTTTATCACACAAAAATTCAAATAATACACAAAAATCAAGATTGGTCCCACCAAAACACATATCTCAATACAGCCACATCAGTAAAAATACATCTCTCAATACAACCACGTCAGCAAAAACACACATTCCAACAATATCTAATGTCCCCATTAAACACACATCATTCAATGTACACTAAGCAGCCCATCAGGTTGGCCCATGGTGGTAGAAGAAATAAGCCTTGGTGGAGAAGAGGAGGCTAGTCCATTAAATCCATATGAGATGAGTTCAAGTCCAGTAATGAGTGTGTAACAGTTTGGACAGAAAATGAGGAACCAGTAGTTAAAAATAAAGTCCATGTGGTAGGAGTTAAGCAAGTTACCAATCACTAGAGTTTGTTTGAATTGAACGACTGGAAGTTTAAGTTTTTGTCCAGAAAAATAGGAATTAATAGGAGGAGAACGTGAGATATAGCCAGAGATTGGTGGAAGAGAAGCTTTAAGTAAAGTGATAGACAGAAGGAAAGGGATCAGCGAATCAAACCAAAAACAGCCAAGAGCAATCGACTCAAGCCAAGAGCATACATCAGAATCAAGATTTCTATTATTACCCAAGCAATTCCTTGCAATTCCGTAATTTCTGTACATCATCCATTAGGATACTACTTCTGTTTTGAATTATAACTGTAAGTATCAAATGTCAATTATTATCAAATGTCAATTATCGTTGTGTCAATTTATGTTTGGTGTCATTCAATGTTTATTTCTTCTAATCTCAACAAAGCGCACTTCCAGTGGAGTTGAGAAACCTAAGATTACTAAGGTCTTAAGGTAATATGTACATTCGTTTGATTTAGTTAGATAGTAATCGGTGCAATTTTATTATTTTGACAATTTGAGATATTATAATCTCTGACACACCTGTAACAAACACCATTTTGGGGCAACACAATGAATTAAAAAACATACTAAAATCAAAATTTTGACATCTTATTTGAGCACATGTATCGCAAAATCAGGACCACAAAAGCAACCTATTCAGTCGCTCACAAAAATCATAGTTCATATACTCCAGCAACTACACTACCAAAACTTGACATGGCCCAAAACTCAAAGAATCGCTATGGACAAAAATCAACTAGATGAGAGCAGCATCTTTACTTATTCTGTTTTAATTTTCACGATCTGGATAGCTAGGGGTATTGCAGGGTGGTTGACAACTTCGAATAGAACATGAAGTCTATGAAAGCTTAACTCTAACTTCTTTCCGATCTGCTCCAAAAGCCTGCAATTGAGATCCACGAAATTGAAATTGGCATTGACATTGCCATTAGTTTCTTCTTCCAAAAAAAGGCATTAATATTTAATATTAGATGAAAGATGAACAAAAGATCATATAAGTAACCCAAGTTAAATAACAGTAAACTTTGCTGGGCACAGTGGACTAACTGGATCAGCAGTACCAACTTCAAAATCCAACCAAAAGCAACTACAAAATTCTAATGAACTTTCCAAAACGTTCACCGCACATTTTTTAACATTAATTATGTATTAAAAAACTAGGACTGAAAATAATTTTATTTATACATTCGAAAACCAAAGCAAAGTCTATATGTCTTGCTTTGCTTCACATGGCTACTTGTTACTATTTAACTATGAGAATGACAACTGTTCCACGCAACTTATGCAAGTAACTGACAAGTGACAACCAAGGAGATATGTATATTAAATAACAAACCAATGACCCCCTATCGTAAGAATCTATCTATGCTTGAAGAGAGAACATCTTTAAAGAGAGATCCCGATCAATTGTTTGCGAAGCCATTTGAAGCAATAACCTTAATCAACAATAGGCACAGCCTTCATGGATCTGGGTTGAAGAAAAAAATATGACTAGGGGAAAAAGCAATTAACAGATGCGTCCGTAACTTATCATTACCTCAGTCCCTAATCCTTTCACATATACATTCGTAAAGAGTTCAGATGGTTCTGGCATTGGACTTTCCTGCAAACAACAAAAATTGCACCATGAACGAACCACAAGGAATAGGAACAAAATCCAGAGAATTTTAGCTTATAAAAAGAAACAAACCGAAAGATAGATACATCAAGCAATTGAATTTGAACCTCACCACACAAATAATTTTGCAAAAATAACAACAAATTGCAATGTGATTCTCACCTTGGCTTGGGCAATGGCTTGGTCGACTTCTTTTCTCACTTCTTTCTCAATGTCCTGTAAATAGGATAGCTAATGTCAATCACTAATGTAGAGTCAGAGAACTAGCGTGAGTTCAAGATAGAGACAACAATACCTTTAGTTCTTTCTCCGTAGCTATATCATGAGCTAATAATATCTTTCTAATTCTCTCTATTGGATCACGCTCCTAGAAGCCATAAAAATAAAAATAAAAACAAAGCATGGACCACCAAAAAACTTCAAAAAAAAAATGCAGGATAATATCTTGAACTTACCTGTCTCACGCCACTGATTTCATCACGTGTGCGATAGGTACTTCCGGGATCAGACATGGAATGACCATGGTATCTGTAAGTGTCCATTTCAAGAACCTGAACACACGTATCATAGTCAAGACCAACCCATCATCTATCATTTTATGTATAATTATACCAGCCTCTCACATAAATTTTCTTTTGAAAAAAGGGCGGGCAAAGTAGTTCACATCTAACTACATGAGCAGCTCAAATAGACGCAAATATAAATTATGTGTGAAATATCTAGCTACATAAGAAGCATAATATGACATTCACAACTTCAAATCTGACAAATGTTGGGCCATGGTTCCTTTTTCCTCACTTATGTTTAAAATTACCGAATGACAGAAACAGAAGCAAGACTTTCCAGTTTAACAAGAATGGAATCTGTTTTCTAATAACTTTGACATGTTTCCGTCACTAAAGCCTTGGATGAGACTGAATTTCCAAAAGTAAACAAGACATCAGAGAACACAAAGCCTCAGGGAATTGAAACTAATCAGCTAGTAATCCTCATTAACAATAACTCCTAAAGTTAGCAACTTTATCCCATGTATCTATGGGGTTTTTTGCAAGGATCGTATGCAACATGTGCAAGATACCTCCAAAGAAAAACTCGGAACAGTATCAGCAAACTTTGGGATGCTGCCTAGTGCAAACCAGATTTTGAATCAGGCATAAGGACTCATTTGACTCTATAATTCATTCTGCTTATTAATATTGTTCCTGTAGGTTGGCTCTCAAGCAACTGGATGACTGCCTAGTGCTTAAGACACTGCTCACTCTTTTAGCACTTGATAAGGACCAAGCCACCAAAGCATAACAACCAAGGCCCAACCCTAGCCCACGCATGGGCTGAGCTGTGCCCAAAGGCCCGCAGTCCGCAAATCCAACCTGGATTATATCCTAGTCCAATCCACTAGAAAAACTTGGGTACTATGAGAAGGTGGTAGCACACTTATCAATTGCATCATCATGCCCACATCTTTCGATGCGGGTTAGTTGGTACATATTTCTCTCATCCATATACGACTACATCTGGATTTGAATCTAATTCAATTACATAAGTTATGGCATGCACAGAGAATTTTAAGAACACATTTCAGCAGTAAACCCGGAAAGAAGAAAACAAAAACTTACAATGGGTCCATTCTTCAAAGCATGCTCTTTAGCAAATTTACAGGCTTGTTTCACAGCAAGAGCATCCATACCATCAACCTGTCACAAAGGAAGAAATGCGTACAACAAATAAAACGAAGACGCTGTGTACAGACGACAGTTGAATAAGTAAGGTAGTATATTCACCAGTAAAACAAAGAAATTATAACTTCAATCCCAAGACAAACTTCAAGTTCCTACAAAAAAAAATGACAAGAAATCCCATCCAAAAAAAATTGATAATAGTGAAGTCTTTGAAAGCGCATATACACACAATGACACAAGTAAAACCTAACGTATGCTTCTAGAAACAGTAAGTTCCTTAGGAGTGGGCATAGCTCTACTAAGATAGACTTCATTATTATGCAAAAGATAAAGATAATACTTGGTAAGGACTCTAAAGTGATTCCAGGGTAGAGTCTAACCACACAACATAAAATATGGTAGTGATGGACATATGCTTTAAAGAAATAGCCTAGATGAAGTGAAGTGCCACGAAAGTATAAAGTTAGGAGGTGGAATCTAAAAGAGGATACGCATATAACTTTTATGGAGAAATTACTTAAGAATGAAAAATGAGATTTAGTTGAGAAAACAAACTTCACGTGGGGAGAGATGGCGGCTTTCATCAAACCAGTAGCAAAAAAAGTACTTGGTCAGTCGAAAGAACCTATAACTAAAGGCAAAGAAATGAATTTTTTTATAGATATTGTGATAACCAGATGCATTCAAGAGATGCTGCGAAAAATGGAAGATGATAAATTTAGCACTACTTGACTAAAGAGATACTTAAAACCAGTTGATTAAGCGGAGTCAATCCAAATTTTTTTTTTAAAAAAAAAAAACTAAAATAAACCACTCTATTTGAAAAACAAAGGAAAATAGTTGAGACTTAAGAGTAGTAATTCTTAAACCAACTAGTCTGCGAAATTAAAACCAAACGAAAGCACGTCAACAGTTAAAACCAAACATCAAAATTTGAGAAATTCCGTATCACCTTTAATCCAGGAACATAGTCCCCGCGTTTGTAATAAGAGTGACTCTTTGCAGCCCTCCACTCTGCTGTCCCCATACCATCTATCATACACAAATCATCCATATCAGAAGAAAAACTATTGACGAAGTATGAATAAAGTGAAACTTGCTCAAGACCGTTCCATACAGTGATTGTTCTCGCACACCAAAATTGCAGGCAAATCCCAAAGCGCGGCAATATTCAGAGCCTCGAATAACTGTCCCTGATTAGCTGCTCCGTCTCCGTACAATGTAAATGCCACGGTTTCATCCTTGCAGTACTTCTGTGCAAAAGCCAAGCCGCATCCCAGAGGTACCTGGGCTCCAACAATTCCGTGACCTCCATAGAATCCAGCGTCTTTCCGATAGAAATGCATAGAACCTCCCTTTCCTTTAGAGCAGCCAGCCTGGCGCCCCATTAGCTCTGAAAACACCTCACGTAGAGTCCCACCACGCCCAATGAATGTGCAGTGATCACGATATGATGTGATGATACTATCCTTCTTGGTGATCGCGGCCTCCATGCCAACCGCCACAGCCTCTTGGCCATCGTAGAGATGACAGAATCCGCGGATGAGTTTGGCCTTGTAGAGGGAATCTGCGGCAATCTCCATGCGGCGCATCTTTGCCATGTCCTGGAAAAATGACAAAAGCTCCTCCGACGTGGTCTGGACGGAGCGTGAGGGAGCTTCGCAATTGTGAGAGCCATAGGGCATGGAGGTCTCGATCGTAAGAGGCTTCCCATCGGTAGAGATAGGGCGGCGGGGAGTCAGGGAGCATGATAAGGCGGTGGTGATTGGTCTCATGAGATTGGATCGATAAGTGGAGGAGGCGAGGTTTGATAGAGCCATCTCGACCGTCGGATCAGCTCGGCGATGCCAAACGAGAGGAATAATGAAAAGGGGTTTGGTGGCGAGTTATGGGGGAAGAAGATTCAAAAGTAACGGATCGTCTATGGTGACGTTAGTGCAACCCTATAAGCTATAATTTTCTGTATTTTTAACCTAAAAGTTTATTTGAGGTTAATTTTATTATTATACATTAATGTAAAAAAATGTAAAAATATTTTACATAATTTCTATAAAAAATAATTGTAAAAAAATTTCTTAAAAAAATTTCTATTTCAATAAGAATTGTCTTTTTTTTTATACCATAAAATTCCACAGAACCTAAAACATATTTTAACAACAATAAAATATTTATATTTTTTATTCACTAAACTGCCTTTAACTTTTATTTTATGAATTGAAATGTATTAAATTATTTTCTTCTCTTTTTTTTTCTTTTGATCATTTTTTTTCTCTCTTTTTTTAGATCACTTGATTTTTTTTCTCAATTTTATTTAAGAACACTTTTTTCTCTCTTTTTGACACTATTTTATTTTCTCTCTTCTCTTTGATATCATTTCTTCTCTCTTTTTAATGCTGTGTTGATTTGTTAATATTTTCTATGTATTAATTTATCAATAAATGTCTCATAATCTTGAGAATATTTATCAGAAGTTTTATTTTATACCGAAATGATGATGTTGCTAGCTAAATTAAAATATTTTTTTAAATAGTGTTGAAAATTTTCTACAATCTTAATAATGACAATATATATATAGACACACACGCACTACCGTGATATTTGCAACGAAAATGATTCAATATAAACCAGACAGTATTTAAATTACGTAAAGAAATATAGCGAAAGAGTTTCAACCTCTCTGTTAGAAGAAAGTTGTGTTTCTGACGTCAATAAGATTGGATAGCCAAAACTTACTCGTTTAAGCTCCAGTTGAGACGTTTTTATAACATTCGAAAGAAAACTTTAAGACCTGCAAAATTATCTCTAATACATTTTTAGAAATTTGAACATTTCAGTGATCAAATCAAAGCTCAAAATATATAGTATATATTATACTAATAATAGTCAACTAAAACATAAATAACAAAAAATAAAGTCAATGATGCACATATATAGTAATAGTAATAGTAATAATAACATCACCATATACATTTCTATGTATATTAGATGACCATCTTGTACAAGAAGGATTTGATTGTGAGCAAAATTATTTTGGATTATGATATTGTACCCGAAGAATTTAATTGTACATATACATATTTACTAATAATAATCAACTATAAATAAATAACGACTTTTTCAGAAAGAAAAAAAAACGTCAAAATGACAATATGCATATATAGTAATAGTTATAATAAATATATATATATATATATATATATATATATATATATATATATATATATATATTGGTTGACGATCTTGTAAAAGAACTATTTAATAGTATGAAATGTTACATATCTTTTAAAGTATTGGTTATCAATTTTTTTGAATATATGATAACCTAAAAATATGTGAAAAATAATGCAAATTTAGAAGGGCAAAAGAAAAATGTTCATTAATACGATAAAAATATTACAAACTAAGAGGGAAAAAAAAGTTGAAGTGCCTTCTAAACATCTACTTTTATATAATATTTATGACAAGTTGTGAATCCGTGTTTTGTGTGGCATATAATTGTATGTTTGTTACCTTAAGCCACGATACCTGTAATGCCTATAATGTCGTGTCATATTTTATACTTACTTTTTAATTTAGGTAAACAAAGCCATGTCATAAATTGTTGTTCACATCAGCATTTTTAATGAAAGTTTGGATTAAGGGCTAACGTTACAATTAATTTTTTAAAAATTAATATCGTTTAACTTATTATGTATTATCATATTTTTAAAAAATCAGAATTAATTTATATATATATATATGCCTTATAAACTCGGCAAATCTATCTATTACTTTATGTAAAACTGGGCCTCAAGAATGCTCACATGAGGTCACGTCATCTTTGTTCTTTTGGTTGAAAGCCACATGAGATTTTAGGTTTGTGACAGATAGGATTATGGTGTTATCAATGAGTCTTGAAAAATGTGCCCACCAAAGGGTAAGATTGATGAATGAGTTTTGAATTAATAATTACATGATAATAATTCTTTATTATTGATGAATAACAGAAGTTACTGTCATTGAGATTAGAGAAAAATGTAAATATGCCCCTTCATTTGCCTAATACATTTCACTTAGAAATTCAATTATTATTGATGAATAACATAAGTTATCAATTATCATTGGGATTAGAGAGAAATGTCAACATGCCCTTTCGTTTGCCTAAAACATTTCACTTGGAAATTCAATTCTTATTGATGAATAATATAAGTTATTAATTATCATTGGGATTAGAAAGAAACATGAATATACCCATTTGTTTCCCTAATACATTTCACTTGATAATTTATGCATCGACATTTATGTTATTGTGACATGGAATTAATTTCACTCAATAGATTCATGAAATCCAGTGTATTGATGTCATTTGTTTGTTCCTTATATATATATTGTTCATATGATCTCCAATGAACAAACATTGGCGTGCTGCAAAGTTGTAGATAATATGGCAGATTGGCAGGCACAATGCTTGGAAAACTCCAAACAAATAGAGTTCATTGGCGGAATAACGTATGGATTTCACGTACATGAGATCTAATTGATTTAAGCAACAATGATGAAGTCATTGGTATCGATATGATTCTTATTTATGAAAAGGTAAATATTTCTGAATTCATTAGCCTCTTTCAAAAGTATGTCTTCACGATGTTTTCAATCAAGAATGTTGTATTGTCTGTAATTTTGTAGGAATCCATCATGCACACAACAATAAGCCAACGTCGTGTGGATGTATTTAGGAGGCAATTGAAAGAGGGTAAAACATACCGTATCACTACCTGTCGAGTAATGGATAGCGACTGTTACAATAGGCCTATCAATTACGAGTTGAAGATATTATTATCGTCAAAACTAAATCTAAATAAAAATAATTATACTATTAAATTGAAAAATAATTCAATCAATATAAAAATGACAAGCGCATAGCGCTGGCTTTAATCAAGTTAGATAGAAGGACTTAAGGAGTCTCATTTTTTGAAATAGATTCACTCCATTTTGAAACTTAAAAATAATGACAAAATGATAGATATCTCGAAAACACCCCTACCATCCAACTAGGGAAAAATGTATCTTCAAGACGTGTCCAACGACAGTGATCTGTCTTTAATATGCCTCAAGAAAAGTTCGAATCAAGGAAAAATGCGTTCTAGAGTCCAAAATCATTTTTGGCTCGATCTAGACATTTCTGACATCGGATCAAGGCTAGATCGATGGTATTGGATTCATCTCGTTTGGATGATTTCAACGCCTCCAGCATCACCACGATCCAACATGAAAAATAATCACAACAAGAAAAAGAAGTTTTCAAGCGTTGCAAAATCTTTGCGATGGCTTTTTGACGATGGTGGACCTCCGTTTCAGCCGCCATAGATCGGGCTTTACTCCTCTTGCAGTCACGCTTCTTTTGAAACCAATGACGATTATTTTGGTGTCAGATATAAAAGTAAGGCCAAAAAATATAAAATCATAGTTTTTGTTCTATTGCTAGTGCAAAACTAATATCTTCTGTACAACGTTTAATTATTTGTAGAATCACGTTTTTCTCTATAAAATATCTTTTTCTCTATTCGAGAAACCGAAAACTCGAATTCACCACTAAAATTGCAATATTTGATTCTAATTTGAATATTGAAAGGGATAGATATTTGTGCTCTCAATTTATTTCATGTTTGCTTGTGGTTAAGCAAAACAATGAGCTCTTATTGAAAAATCACCAATCATGTCCCACTGGAGCCGCACCATTCCCTGAAGTAAACATAGTATCTCATAATGCTCATGAGAGAGGACGTAGTCATGGAAGAGGAAGAGGTCATTGAAACGATCATCAAAACAGTGAAGCCTCATATCCTCCATATTGGCAGAAGCATTATAGTAGAGGAGAAATAAGTCAATAGAATAATAAGCCCTAGAAGTAGTGAGAAAATATTTCCTATAGGTGTGGCAGTCAAGGACATTGGTCACGAAATTTTTGCACACCAAACCACTTGGTTGAACTATAACATGCTTCCATCAAAGGGAAATAAAAGGTGGTTGAAACAAATTTTGCAACTTTGATGATGATGTTGACTTTGACTACACTCATATTGAAGTATTTTATTTTTTTGAAGATCCAAATGGCAAGATTGACCATCTGATTGGTGATGGAAGTGTTAATATTAAATAAGTTTATTTACTTGTTGTATTTTGAATGTAATTATTGTATTGTGTTTTAATTATGAAATTAGTTAATTACAAGCAAGAAAATTCAATATTTTATAAATGTTAACGTTTCAATTGAGTGGGCCAATTTTGTGATTGGATGAAAAATCTCACTCGGAGTGGGTTTTAATATTTTGAAAGGTACACGGGATCATTGGGGCCATTTCCGGCTTGACCAAAAATATTTAAGGATTATATGAAAAATCTCACTTGGAGTTGATTTTGATATTTTGAAAAATGTGCACAGAATCATTGAGGTCATTCCCATCTTGGCCAAAAATATTTTGAGAATTAGATGAAAAATCTCACTTTGAGTGTGTTTTGATATTTTGAAAAAGGTACACGAGATTATTGTGGTCATTCCCAACTTGGCCAAAAATAATTTGAGGAATTGGATGAAAAATTTCACTTGGAGTAGACTTCTAAAAAGGGGTGTACAGGATCATTGACGCCATTCTCTGCTCGGCCAAAAATACTTAAGGAATTAATGAAAAATCTCACTTGGAGTGGACTTTTGAAAAGGTCCATGGGATTATTGCGCGCATTCCTGGCTTGGTCAAAAATATTTTGGAATTGATGAAAAATCCCACTTGAAGTGGGTTTTGAATATTTTAAAATTGCAGGGGAATATTGGGGTCCCGACTTGGCCAAAAATGTCTTGGAATTGATAAAAAAAATCCCACTTGAAGTGGGTTTTGAACATTTTGAAAAGATGTGAATTTTTTGGAAAGTTGTACGAGATCATTAAGTCAATTCCCAGCTTGGTAAAAAATATTTAAGGATTATATGAAAAATCCTACTTTGAGTTGATTTTTGAAAAGATGCACGAGATCATTGGGGTCATTCCTGATTTGGCCAAAAATGTCTAAGGATTAGATGAAAAATCTCACTTGGAGTGGATTTTGATGATGTTGAAAAAGCTTGATTTTTGATGATTTAATTGATGCACCAAAGTGGTCCACAAACAATGAATAAATCCAATTTAGCCTTAATCACAATCATGTTTTTCATGAGAAAGGAGAGAACCCATTTAAGGCTCATTAGGTGGGCCAAATATCTTTAAACCCACTATTTAGTCCCTAAATAAATTCTCCTAATACCTAAAAATAGGTTTACTTTTTGGTTCTACGAAAACCAAATATTCTAAGTGAATGCCAGCAAAACCCCCCAATATCTTAAAGGTTCTTTGGTATTTAAAAAAATACATGGCTTCCATATTATTCTTGGTGCACCTTTATTAGGGTGTGATAGCTTTGATTAATCATTCTCGCGTTGCGTTATTTTTCATGACATAGTAATAAAATAAAATCCTAGCATGCATACTTGATACTTGCAATTCACAAAATCCTAAATGTCTAAATGCTTCTAGCACTCTAAAATATTTATGTATACAATTTTCACTATTTTCCCCACTATTTACATGAGTTTATATGGCCTTGGGCCCAAATACATTCTAATCTAAAAAAAACCAAAAATTTAAACTAATCAAAGGCCCATACAAGAGTCAATTCCCAAATATATACAAAATGCCCAAACACAATACTATCCCTTTATACTTGACCCATCAAGTATCAAATATCTAAACCATCAAATTCATAAATCCGACCCATGTTATCCCATGTACCCAGCCCGTGTTCTTGTTGTTCTTCCCTCTTTTCTCAAGCTTTGGGTGGATGTGGAGAGATGAGAGGATAATAATAAAAATGTGAGAAGAAAACTTGAAGGAAAGAAAGAGAGTTTTAACTCAATGGTGTAAATCAAAGTGAGGAAAGTAAGCTGAAAGAGACACTTGTGGGTGAAGGAACTATAGTGATGATAAGTTTGGATGGTAGGAGTTTAAGGGATGTGAAGAAGATTTATGTTCAAGTTGTAAAGGTGAGAAGGAATTCGGATTGGTGAGAGTATATGGAAAGGGAGAAAGAGTGAGCTCCAAATTCATTTTTTTCTTCGCAAAAAAAATCCCTTTCTTTTTATTTGAGAGAGGGGGTATATGTAGAGTACGTGAGAAATGAGAGGATGGTTGATGTTTCACATTGAAAAATAAAGGAGTTGGTGTTCATAATGGATGAATCTTGAAAAATGATGGAGTTTTTATAGTTCAAAAATCTAGGTTTTCCTAGATTTGCTCAAAATTTTCATCTATGGGGTTTAGATGTTTTAGGAAGTTGAATATATGCTTGATTATGGTTATGAATGTAGGTTTTATTGTTCATTTGAGGACAAGTTCAATTTGTAGAGATTTCAAGAGCTGGGATTTTTCTAGAGAGAGAAAGGTAATGAATTTATTATTTTTCACGGTAGTTGGATTTTAATATATGAAATGAGGTATATGATCAATATTAAATTAACATGATCGGACATGCATTGTAACTGCACTATAACTATTGGTATGAATTCGTAGTTTCCTTATGATCTATTTGTGTGACGTAGGATACCGAGGGGCACATTATTACCAGGATCGGGATTCTGCATTATGAACGTACATCTATGATTTTGCAGGGCAAGGCTCAAGATTTTTGATGATTTTTCGGATATCCATTGACGGGTGCTAAGGCGCCATAGTGTGCAGCCATTGATTACTACTTTGTTGTGACATTTTAGATGTCATTCTACTGCATTGTGCTTATTTCATCATCCAGCCTTATAATTTTGATGACTCTTTATATTTTCCCTACTAAGTCTTCTGCTCACCCTATTTCCTTTTCTTCTATCCTTGAGGTGAGACTGGAGAACTAGGTTACGGATCAATAGGAAGCAGCGTGACATGGATGGCCACCCTGGGATTACTAGGATTTTTATTATAATGTGTTGGATCCTTATTATTTATTTTTAGTACATTTAGTACTTAGTTATGCTGAACATTATGTTACTTATATACCTATTCGATATGAATGATGGACGGTCGGAAATGTATACTGTGTGATAGGGACTCCCGTACCGACATGATTGGCCATGGGTCCGAATTTGTGACTTTGTTAGTCTTGGAAGATGATTATGTGATGATATTCTGCATATGATTGGCATGTGATTAGGAGGCTTGAGGGCCCTGCCTTGAGTGTAAATGTGGTTAGATGGCCAAAAGCCCTACTATGCTGCAAAACTATGATGAATATTTGTGGATTGAATTCCTTCAAGATTATGTTTAAATTTTCAGGTGGGCACTCTCCGATATACGGGGAGGTACATCTAGATTTTTGTTAGAATTTGGGGACTAGGAAGACGTGTGGTGATGTTCTTAGTGACAGTGTAAACGGCAATAGTAGTGCACCCGTCTCGTGTGTGATTTTCAGGGCTCGACATTACAGTTTGGTATCAGAGCCAGCTTATGACTCTATGTATGATTTCAGGTTGGGTCCTAGATGTATGTTAGTAAATCTTCAGGCTACGTCACGACACTCCACTAATCCGATACGTTTTCTTATCCCTTAAATCATCATTAGTAATTGTGTAATTAGTAGTGTTATCTGTCGTGACACAGATGGACACTCATAGGGTGACTAGATCATCGCGTGCTGTAGAGACCTCTAATATTAGGGGCTGTTGTGCCCCAATTTTGGCTCAAAACTAGCTAAGAAAAATCCGGAAATGTAAATAATAATAAAGCCCGAAATATAGGTAGGATTGGAGTTAACCCTGATCAGTCATTTAAACCCAAACAAGAAGCCTAACCCATAATATAATTTAAACCAAACCATTTTAACCTAATTAATGGCCCAAATTAGCAGGCCCGTTTGTCCCATTAATTCAGGCCCAAAAGCTTTAAAAAACATGAAGACACGGCCCGGCCCAAACCCTTAATGGCCTTAAACCTAGAATGTTACAAGCCCGGCCCATGATTAGGATAGCCCTAATATCAGAAGAAGGAAAGGACGCCGATAGGGAAGAAAAATGGAAGAAACAGAGAGGTGGAGGTTTGAAAATGGGGAAGAGAGAGAGAAAGAGAGGTCCGACCAAAACCAACAGGAAGAAGAAAAACGGATGCCAGAGGAGAGAGAGGGTACCGAAAATTCAAACAAAAGGGGGTTAGGGTTGACGATTAGAGCGGATGTTGCTGATTTCGGAGAGGGGGTGATTCGGCTTTGGATATAAATGGAGGCAGAGAGATCGAGTGGGAGGGGAGAGGTCTCTCCGCTGTTGTTTTCGTTATTCTGGGAATTTTACGGAATTAGGTTACTCTGCTGTTGTTTCGGTCCTTTGGGTAAGGTTTTTCTTTTATTTTCTGTTGATGGGAGTTGAGAGGAGGAGGCTCGGGTTGATTTCGGTTTTTTGGAGAGGGAGCTTTTCCGAGTTTGGGGTTCTTTTTTGGTGTTCGAATTTTACTTCGATTTTACAGAAGAGGGAGCTCGGGTTGATTTAGGTTTTCTGGGGGAATTTTGGTTTCTTTTTTGTTCTTCTTTTGGTTTTTTGATTTTCTGGGGAGGAAGATGTTGAGAGAGCGATTTCGGGTTTTCTTGCTTCTTTTGTTTCGGTTTTCTGAAGGAGGTTTTTCGGATTGGTTGTTCTAGGGATTGAGGGGAATTAGGTTTCTTCTTCTTCTTCTTTTAATCTCTTCTGGGGTTTTGGTTTTCTGGTGAGCTCGGAGTTGGTTTCGGTTTTTTGGGGGAAAGCTCTTCTTCTTTTTAGTTGTTCTGGGGCCGATGGGGAAAGCTGGAACGGCAGAGTGAAGGAAGGAAAAGGCGGACGAACCGGAGAGAGTTTTGCTTTAGATTTTTATTTCTGGATTTATGTTTGTCGTGGCTCTGTTTTCTTGTTTCTGGTTTTGGTTGCTCTGCTTTGCTTGGATGTGCTTGTAGGTGCGCCGGACTGAAACATGATGGTTGCTGCCGGCGCTGGACGTGTGCTGGAGAAGGAAGATGGTGAACAGTAGCAGGCTGGACTCTATTTTCTGGGCCGAGTTTTATCTGGGTTTGGGTTTAGTTTGTTTTGTCTTGGGTTTGGTTTATATTTGTTTTGGGCCGGATTTGGTTTATTTTAATGATCCGGGCTTTTGTGTTTTGTTTGGGTTTTTGTGTTTTGTTTTTTTTAAAGTTGTATTGGGCTTTAGGTTATGGGTTTTGATATGAATAACGGGCTTTGGTTGTATTCATTTGGTTTGGATATTTATGATTCACTTGGTTTTAAGCATGAATTTGGGCTAAGAAGATTCATGAATTACAAGGTTAAAATGGGTTTTAGGCTTTTAAATTGAATGTGGTAATGGTTATGAAGTTGGGATTGTTATTTGTTTTGCTAATTTGTGTTTAAAAGGAATTGTTTAATTGGGCCAAGGGATTATATGTAATGCTTGGGCTTTGATTTTTAAAGGGCTTAGAATGTATTATTTGATTCATAATTTGTTGTACGATAAATAATCGATTAATTGATCCGATGACAGAGCCAAAACGGGAAAGCATTGGATGCTATCCCGAAAAGATTCTTGAGGAAATGATTTTACAAAATCCCAACCATTGGATGGAAAATGATTTAATGAAGTGCGGAGCCTTTGATACGATAACCGACCCTCGGTAATAAATCATTATTTTCAATCATACTAATTCAATAGTATGGTTGAAATGATGAATTGCCCAAATAAAAACGGGAGCCGAGTCCCTCTTATGTGTGCTTGTTTTTTTTACTATATGTTGATGATGTGTTTTTTTAAAGATGTGTTTTTCCATGTTATGTGATTATGTGTTTAAATTGTATGATTTAAAGTATTAATATATTGGAATTGAGATTTGCGATAATTCAATATCGTATAGTCCACAAAAACTCGGTTCCCAACATTTTAATTTTAATTTCATTTTATTTTTATTTTTATTTTTATTTTTGTTTTATTTTAATTTTTATTTCAATTTTGTTTTATTTTATTTTATTTTTATCATTTCTATTTTTATCTTTTAATTTTTTATTTTATTCTTATTTCAATTTCAATTTTATTTTTATTTCATTTTCGTTTTATTTTATTATCATTTCTTATTTTTATTTTACTTTCGTTTTATTTTTATTTTTATTTCATTTTTATTTTTGTTTCATTTTTATTTTCATTTTATCTTTTATTTTTATTTCAAATTTATATTATTTAATTTATTTTTATTTTTATATTTTACGCTTTTTCAAAATTTATATTGTATATTTTTGTGGTGTATAAAAGTTATATCGAAAATCTTTACCTACGATAGAATTGATTCGGGGAATGCATCGGATGCACCCTCAAAAAAATTCTTGAGGTGAGAGTGTTTTTATGAAATTTGACCATTGGATGGGAAAATTCCGTGAACCTCAACATTAGACTTTCAATATAATTTTTATGTTTCCTAAAATTATTTTATTCAATTTTAACATAGTTTTTTATCAAACTTATTTTTATTCCATTTCAATATATTTTTGTATAATTATTTTACTCTATATACGATTCATGTCATAATTAATTTTTTCTTAAAAATCATATAATGGGATAATAAAAGTTAAATTGGCAACTGTTTTTAAAACAGACGTTGTGGGGTGCCTCACACCTTCCCCATACGTAACAAACTCACTTACCCATTTTTTCTGGATTTTCGCAGACCAAATTTTTTTCGGTGACCAATGGCACCTATTACAATTGGTGGCGACTCGTCTTTTTAAAATTTTCTCTCGCAAAACCGGTTGCGACAGGGGCAAACGGGGAAGGCCCAGAGGCCAAGGTAAGGGTCATGGTAGAAATACGATGCACACTACTTGGGGCACCTATACTATGCAGGAGCCGGTGTTTGATCTAAACATAGGGTTAGAAGAGGATATTGTAGTTCAAATTGGGACTGCCATTGATAAGGGAATTCAACTGGAACAACATGAGAGGACTCTGGAGATTTCTCCAGCGCAGGTGTAGGGACCGCCAAAAATACAAGTTGCTCTCACCATTAATATGGGGCAACCCATGACATTGCAAGACTTGACCAGTATCGTAATGAGTTTGGCTTTGGTTGTCTAGGTGCAGATAATTGGAGCACATATGGGTCACACGTCTTCAGCAACTACTGGCAGTGGTGGAGGTGACTTGAAGAGACAGATGACTGAGTCTCAGACTCAGAGGGGTTAAGAAGGTGACCATGGTAAACTGATTTGTGAAGATGGTTATAAGAAGAACCAGTGTACGAGTGCAGGACTGAGGTGCTTTAGGTGTGGCATGATTGGCCACAAGAAAAGGGAGTGCCCACAGAGCAGCGGAGAGTTACGACAAAGACAGGGTTTACAACCTCTACAACAACTAGCATTGACACAGGGGAGTGATCATGAATTGGAACCTCAAGAGACTTCTGAAAATCTCAACATCGTTAGAGGTAATTTCTCAATTGTAAGTTATTGGATAAGAGCATGATTTTTCATATGACGTTTGAGTTCCTTTTTATATTCATAAATGAAAGTTTGTGTAATATTCCCAAACTTTAAGTAGACATAAACAAATAAACAAATAAAGTTAATAAATAAATAAATAGAATTAATGGATGGGTACAGGGAAGTTAGGGTAATGCATGAGGAATGTGAGGGCAGAAATGTAAAATGGAAAGGTGCCACTCAATAAGGAAATAAAAATAAATACAAAAGAAAAGAAAAGGGGAGAGGGAGGCACGCAAACCAAGAAAAGAAAAGCCCTATTTGCCAAGAAAAGGGGAGGCGGCGACGGGAAGTAGAATTTCGACAACGGACACCGTTCGCGGAGGCGAGGGCATGGGAAGGACTAGCTTGACGTCAGGAGGCTAGAGGTGTGGGTTTCGGACAAAACCAGTAGCATTCAGGCTGCTAAAAGAGGAAGAAAGCGCACGACACCGAAGGTTTCTAAGTCAAAATCCGAGTAACTCCGACCCCGAAACAGGTAACGAATATCGGCGATGGACTCACTGTGCAGCCGTCTACTTTTCCCTGCCTGTCGTGTCATTCACCGTGCGATTTTTGGTGATGACCCTGAAGTGAGACCCATACGGGTCTGTGTTCACGGTGGGGCAAAGATGGAACAGGGTCAAGTCGACCTGGTTGGGTTTTGGCAAACCTGGTACAGGTAAATAAAATTTATTAATTTTAATTAATTATAAATATTAATTAAATTAAGTATATTGGAATTTCAGGAAGGGATTGATTCACTAGTATATTGGAATTTGGGAAAGCTAGCAACGGTAAGTAGTAATTCAATGCGTTATGGAATTACTGAAATGTGTTGTATTGTGGTGTGGTAATGTGGGTAATGGTGAGTTAATTGTGAAATTCATGCTATTTGTTTTATGTATACCGTGATGCCTGGACTGTTAAATATTGTTATTGTGATGGATGGGATATTTACATACATGTCATGCATTCCATCATTTACTAAATGGCTATGTGGATGAAATAACATTTTAAGGACCTGGTATGATCACTATAGGGGGGTGTATTGGCATGTGCCTGTTGAGGTATTTGAAAAGATAAAAGAAAGTAATTTTAAATAAAAGGTGTTCTCTGGTAGGACAACTAATATGAAAATCCCGACCGGTTGCTCTGTAGTGGTCTACCAAGGTTAGGGGCCCAAATATTGGAAAACAGGTTTTAAATGACAATAATTATTAATTGAAAATCATGTGCATACATGCATAATTATTGCTTGCTGAGCCCTGACTCACTAAATTCCATGACGCGGGTAATGAATTCATAGAAGAGTATGCTGACGTAGATCTTGATGATGGTGTTGCGGATCCGTGATAAAGATGCTCATGAGTCAGGAGTTGGTGTTTAATTTTAAATTAAAAATAAAATGAGAGGCGAGAAGATTATTATTATTATTATCATGATAAAATTATGCCTACTTATTAGTTGTTGGATGGAAATAAGTGATTTTATGCAAATTCATAATTTTGGAGTATTATTGGTTTATTGTTACTTATGTGGAGATTCTGAATATTGCGATATTAATTCTGATTAGTGATTGTGGATGATATATTCTTTATATATATATATATATATTGGAGTTGTCTGATGATAGATGTTATTTATGGGTAGCGTTCCGTATTATAGACTAAGGTTGAAATCTTAAAGAACGGGGCGCTACAGTTGGTATCAGAGCACAATGGTCCTATAATAAGTAGGTGATTGGAACCAATAAATATTAGGATTTGTAGAGACACATGAGCATCTAGGACCCGTGCGACCACCATCAAGTAAGAATTCTTTTTTATTTTATCTTATTTTATTTTTATTTTTATTAATTGTGCATGCTGGGATATATTGACATGAGCTGACTAGCCATACTTTTGTCTGTGTGATCTTCTTTACGACAACACTAAGAATAGTTATTGATATTATTGTGTGTTCTATAGTAGTAATGGATTGTGGATGGTTCAGGTTAGATATGGTGAAAGCGAGGAAAGTGTTGAGGGGTAGGATCCTCAGTAGGGGGCCGAAGGAGTACTACAGCCTTAAGAGGGAACCCACCTGGTCGACCGAGTGTTATGTGGAGTTTTCGATAGGAGTGCTCAAGTCTCTAGAGAATGAATACGTGCTACCGCCAACATTGAAAGTAAAGCTACTACTAAGCAAAATGACTGTAGGTGAGGTCACACTTCTGAAAATGATGTGGAAGAGTCTGAAGAGGCAACCAAGAATGGAAAGCAACCTTTTTGAGGCATTGATATGCATGTATAAGGCATACTACCAATATAAGTCTCTTAGGGTAGTAGTTGCAGGAATATGAACGTATTGGGAGGAAGATGATTAATTAGGGATTTTGGATTCAAGAAGAACTAGGAATAAAACGTCTATGTTATTATTGATAGTAGTAGAACGAATAAAGTTGGAATGCGTAGGAATGATTGGATTATCAAACATTTATTGTTATTGGGAATAAATTTATTACTTTAATTGAATTTAATCTTATTTTATTATTATTATTTTTCTTAGGTTATCCGTTTACTTGTGCCTTTTTTAGTTATGACTTATGTTATGTACTTGTTTTGAGTTCGTTGTGGTTAGCATACATGTGAGAATGATTAATGACTATGTTGTGAAGTGCTACATGTATAGTATGATATAAATGGATGGATAGAATGAACTGCATATGTATACACTAAATGTGTTGTGTGTACGAAATGCATGTAAACAGCAAAATAAACCGCAGCGAGTTACGAGAAGGGGTTATGAATGAGCAAGGCATGACTAGTGAGGGACAAGGTGCTACAAACTCCAAAAGTAACGAAGTAGGGAATCAAGAAATGATGGCCCGCATGCTGGATATGATGCAACAACAACAGCAGCAACATGCGGAACAGATGCGGAAGCTCATGGAAGTGCAACAGTGACCTCATCAAAGGGTAGACCGCTATTGAGAGGTTCCGAAAGCTTAACCCGAAGGATTTTGGGGGTGGTATAGATCCAGCAATGGTTGAAGAATGGATACGGTCATTGGAGGTTATTTTTGAACATCTGGGGCTAACAGATGAAGATACAATGTGCCACTTTCATGCTAACCACACATGCACATGACTGGTGGGATGGGGCCAAGATAGCGGTGAACAGGGTCAACCTCACATGGGAGAATTTTAAAAAGATGTTTGATAGCAAGTATTTTTCCAAGGATGTAAAGGACAAGAAGGTTAAGGAGTTTCTGGAACTCAAACAAGGAAGCATGACGGTGGTGGAGCTGGTGCAAAAATTTGAACATTGGTGTAGGTTTGTTCCTTTTTTGGATAAAAGTGCAGAGTTGAAGAAGGACCACTTTTTTTGGGCATTGAATCCCAGAGTTAAGAGCATGGTGAGAATGACTACTGCAGCAACACATGAAGACATGGTGAACAAAGCAATGATGGCTGAGGAGGATCAAAAAGACATTGTGAAGGATATCTAGTGACAGAGACAGACGAGCAAGGTGGTCATCCCCAGTAAGCCAACGAGACAATGGAATTCTACAGAGCGAAGTGCTAGTCAAGGAGGCAGCAAGAAACCATGGACGATGGCAGAAACAACAACAACCAATGTGGTGAGGACCAGGGCGGATAATCGACCAATGTGGACTAAATGCAACAAGGCATATACTGGAGAATGCTTGGAGGGATCCAACACTTGCTACTGGTGTAAGGAGAAAGGACATTTCGCAAGGGAGTGTCCCAAACGCTCTACCGACCATAAAAAGGTGCCAGCTAGGGTGTTTGCGATGACAAAGAACCAGGTAGACCAGGAGGAAGCTACAACAATAAGCGGTAACACGTCTATCTCTGGACTTATTGCATACACTTTGATTGATTCTAGTGCTACACATTCTTTTATTGCAAGTTCAATAGTAAAGCGATTAGGAGTGCTGCCTGAAAACATAGCCATAGGATATTCTGTTTCTCTTCCCTCTGGTGAATTGATGGAGTCTAATCAGGTAGTAAAGAATTGCCCTGTACAAATTGAGAACAAGATATTGATTGCAAATTTGATAGTACTGCGTTTGGAAGAGTTTGAGATAAGACTAGGAATGGATTGGTTAGCCAAGTACCATGCCATTATTGATTGTAAGGGGAGAAAGGTATAGTTAATACCAGCTGAGGGAGAACAATTGGAGTTTAGGGCTAACGTGAGAAAGAAACAGATGGCAGTCATTTCAGCAATGAAGGCTAGGAAGTTCCTGAATGAGGGGTGTATTGGGTATTTAGCTAGTGTGATCGTAACTAAGAATGAATTGTCAACAAGGGTGGAGGATATTGCAGTGGCGAAGGACTATCCTGAGGTATTCCCAGATAATTTGACCACCTTACCACCAGACAGGGAGATCAACTTTGAAATTGATTTAGAGCCTGGTACGACTCCAATATCAAGAGCACCATATAGGATGGCGTCAACAGAACTAAAGAAATTGAAAGTACAGCTGGAAGAATTAATAGAAAAATGGTTTATTTGGCCGAGTCATTCACCTTGGGACGCTTCGGTGCTATTTGTAAAGAAGAAGGATGGCTCCTTGAGACTGTGCATTGATTATAGGGAATTGAATAAGGTGACAATCAAAAATAGATATCCTTTGCCCCGCATTGATTATCTATTTGATCAATTACAAGGTGCTACAGTGTTCTCGAAAATCGACTTGCAATCGGGATATCATCAACTAAGAGTTAAGGAGGAGGACGTTAAGAAAACGGCTTTCAGAACTCAATATGACCATTATGAGTTTATGGTGATGCCATTTGGACTGACCAACACACCCACGGCGTTTATGGATCTAATGAACCGGGTGTTTAGAAATTATATAGATCGGTTTATTATTGTATTTATCGATGACATATTGATTTATTCAAAGTGCAAAAAGGAACACAAGGAACATCTAAGGGTTACCCTACAAATATTGAAAGAAAATCAGCTCTATGCAAAACTCAAGAAGTCCGAGTTTTGGTTGAAGCAAGTGGGGTTCTTGGGCCATGTAGTATCTGAAGAAGGGATATTAGTTGACCCCAATAAAATAGAGGCTGTGGTGAACTGGCCAGCACCGAGAAACGTTACCGAAGTTCGAAGTTTTCTTGGGATAGCAAGGTACTATAGAAGATTTGTAAAGAATTTTGCTAAAATAGCGACGCCGCTAATAACCTTGACGAGAAAGAACACAAGATTTTATGGGACAAGAAATGTGAAACAAGTTTCAAGGCATTAAAAGAAAGGTTAGTGACTGCACCGATATTGACGGTACCTGATGGATGGAGTGGGTTTGTAGTATATAGTGATGCCTCCAAAAATGGGTTAGGGTTTGTATTAATGCAAAATGGAAGAGTAATAGCTTATGCGCCAAGACAGTTAAAGGAATGTGAGAAGAACTATCCAACTCACGACCTAGAATTAGCTGCAATAGTTTTCGCATTGAAGATACAAAGACATTACTTGTATGGGGAAAGAATTGAGATTTATACGGATCACAGGAGTCTGAGGTATTTGTTTATGCAGAAGGAATTAAATATGAGGCAACGAAGGTGGCTAGAATTGGTGAAGGATTATGATTGTATCATCAATTACCACCCCGGTAAAGCCAATGTGGTAGTCGATGCGTTGAGCAGGAAAGCGAATTTAGTTTCACTGCGGATTCAACCAAGAATAATGAGGGACATATAGAGCCTAGAATTGGAGATGGTTTTGAGGGGGAACAACAACATATTGCCGGCAGTAAGCATACAACCAACATTGTTTGGGCCTCAATCCAATGGCCCTTGCAAGATACTGTCTAGGATTGGCAGTGTTGCTTATAAACTGAAGTTGCCTGAGGGATCAAAGATTCATCCAGTTTTCCAAGTTAGCAATCTTAAGAAACATGTAGGAAATGATAAAACTCCTACAACTTCTTTACCTACTGTGACTGAAGATGGACTAGTAGAACAAGTTCCTGCATTGGTGCTGGAAAGAAGATTGTACAAGAAAGGTGATAAAGCTGGTACTCAACTGTTGGTGCAGTGGCAACATCACAACCGGGAAGAGGCTACACTTGGGAAGATTATGACGATTTCATTCACAAATTTCCTACTTGTGCTTTGTGAATTTCCTGATATTGCTAATATGAATGTTAGAGATGTTTTTTGTGGACAAGAACAGTGTTAAGGGAGGGATAGTTGTTGGGACTCTTGTTATAAATAATTTGTTAAGTCTTTTTTAACATTCTGTTCTAGTAGGTAACAAACATTAACAATTTGTTAATTAGATGCCACGTGGCCCAGCTAACTAGAAACATCAGTTGCTGAGACAGAATTGGAAATATAGAATTCCCTCTCTTCTTGGAGAAGCCTCAAGGCTTCCTCTTCTTCTCTAGTCTATTGGCTTGTTCTTGATTTCTTGTTGCTGCAGTTAAAGGTTGAAAGGAGTGTATCACACAGACTTGCAATTCAGTAACTTCTGTTATTCTATAATCTGAATTCTGGAACTTTTGTAGTTTTTTTTAATGGTTTTGAATAATCCTAAATAGTTTATCGGCCCGACTGACCCAATCTCAAACCTACTTTCTTAAGCAAATAATACCTTCTCCAGTTCTCCATGCATTGTAGAAGAAGGAATGCTGTATTTGTGATCTCGATCAGAGTCGACCACATAATCAAGAGTCCAAATAACCAGTTTACGGTATAAAAATTAGACTTCAAAGACTAATCTTTTAAAGATTTGACATCAAGACTTGAATATAATTGTCTTGGAAAAGAGAAGGAATAAGCAGGAGACAACCTACGATGCAGAGAGAGGTATTGGCTTCACAGCACTCTGAATCCGCATAAATGCCACTTTCACCCTTTCCTTCAGACCTTCATTCTCACTCTCAACATCCCCACTCTTTTTGTCAAGGTATGCTGCATTCCCATCAACATTAATCACCAGCCTCCCATCTTCCCCTAGCTTCACGTCTCCAAACAACGAATGGAGGAGTGCATAGATTACTTTCTCTGCCTTCCTTTCATTCTCTTCCTCTGACTTTATGGCCTCAGATTCAACGACAACTTTAGGTACTTCTCGATTGATGTTCAGAACTAGAGCTACAACTGAGTCCGAAACCATGTCGCTAATAGGATCTGACCTCCAGTGCAAGGAAACATGCTTATCAGAATCTTGTTTAACTGTAACTTGCTCATGTACTTGCAAGGTTGGAACCCCAGACTCCTCATCCACAGAAGACTCGACGCTCTCATATATCTGCTCAAGCCGATGTTTTATCACTCCAAAGGCGCCAGAATATGGTATAGTTATCCTCTGAAAAATATGCGCGGTTGACAGCTGTGAGAAGACATGAAGGTCATCCGGAGCCATTATTTGGTAAGTGAAGCCCTTTTTCACTAGAATGCCGCTGACATTTGCACCAACTTCCGGTGTCTTTTCAGCCAGTTTCCCAATGGCTTTTGCCATTTTGTCAGAGTTGAAATACATCTCAACAGATTGACAATTCTTGGGGGTTAGGATTTTGGTGTTGCCATCAGCAAACTCTGTGAGCAGCTTCTGTTTTAGCCTTCCCATCTCATTTGCTTCTCCATGAACAAGAATTATATTGGGTGGCATGAGTTCTTTCAGGAATGTACTTGTCTGAGCATAGTCAGCATGGGCAGAGAAGGAGATATAGTGAACTTGCATGTTGAGAGCTGCAGTAAGCCCATTCATTAGGGTGACTTCCTTTGGTTCATTGATGATTGTCTTTGCCAATGTGCCTTCAACAACATATCCAGGTATTACACAAGCATTTTTCTTATCAGAACACCACATGTCGAAGAGTTGCCGAGATAAACCACTTTGAATACTACCAGGACTTGCCATCACCACGGATGGGCCAACATCACTAAAATCATCAATGCTATTCAATGGAGATATGTGCTTGAATTTGAAGGGATTTGAGTTTGCAAACTGAGTACGTATCCTCTCATTCATGGAAAGGATGTATGTCTGATAAACAGTCATACATTTCTTTGCCAGAGGAGAAGCATAATATATTGGAATATTATGGAGCTCAGGATGGTTTGCCCAATACTCATCGAGGATCAGGAGGAGTTCTTGGGCCCGGCCAAGGGCAAATGCTGGGATTAAGACACGACCCCCTTGAGAGATGGTTGAGTGGATAACATCAGTGAATCGCTTCTCCCGGATGTGCCGAGGTTGATGGAGCTGGACACCATATGTGGATTCGATTATGCAGATGTCAGGGGAGAATTGTGGAAGCTCCGCAGCACGAAGATGTCGGTCTTCTTCACGGGAATAGTCCCCAGTATAGAGTACCCGCATACCAGCAATGTCAACCATGAACATGGCGGCACCAAGGACATGGCCAGCAGTATAACACCAAAATTTAATCCCATTTACCTCCAATGTTTGATGAAAATCAATTACCTGCAGTTTATTAACAAGAATCAGTGAAAACCCACAGAGATCGATGTTTATAAGCTGTATACAAACTGTAAGCAAGAAAACAAGGTAAATGTAAGTATGTAGTCGATCTAATCGATATAAATCAAAGAAAATGCCATTGTTCAAATGAATCATATTCCTACATTTTCCCACTTTTGTACAATAGTGTTTCAAATAATCCCATTTCTGTTCCAATTCACAGAAAGTAGGCCATTATTTTGATTTTAAAAAGTTGAAAACAGATTAAACCCATGCCCTTATCTTGTATGGTGAAATAGTATTTAAGCATCAAGAAGGTGCACGCAAGGAAGTACAAGGAGGCTAAACATTGGACCTTATAGATGAAAGTGCCCAAATTTAAATAGTAAGAGTTGAAATTTTGGGTCAGGATACTTATTAGCTACACAGTTTTAAAGCTTGTTGGCTAAATATTAAACACCTAATTCTTAATTTCTTCAGCCATGAAAGGTTTCAAGTATAAAAATCACATGAATGGGATGATAAGAATCAAAAACAAAGAGACTGTTCCGAATTTAAGACAAACAGACAACCAACATTAGATGTGATATGAATTATAACTTATAAGAAAACATGAAGATAGCATAAACCAAGTAAAGCTGTTAATTAAGACAACCAACATCAGTTTAAGTCAAATGAAAGTGACAAATAACATTCATGAGAGCAACAAGAAAATAATCTCTTTCATTCAGT
Organism: Euonymus europaeus; assembly: GCA_963580455.1. NCBI lineage: Eukaryota > Viridiplantae > Streptophyta > Magnoliopsida > Celastrales > Celastraceae > Euonymus > Euonymus europaeus. The sequence continues at coordinate 14,364,560 of OY756965.1, forward strand.
TGGCCATTTACAGAGAATACTCGAAAAGAGGGGTATAGAGTGTGGAAACCTCCTTTCGTGTTATTAAGGATAGGTGGTTAGTTAATGTTTCTACCTTCATCAGTCTCCTGAAACAGATGCATCTCATCTTTTCAATGTACTAGATTTCTCTTGTAGAGAATCTTAGTGCTTACTATTTACTAGGTTGGCAAACTCTTGGGGCCTCTTTAATTAATTTCCATTATTCTTCTAAGGAAAAATGGAAGTTCATACCAGTTCAGGCCACAGTTTTCAAAGTAAATAAAAAATCTTGAAATCGATACAAGCACATGAACAGAAACAAATATAAAAAAGCATGCAAAGATTAATTACAGACCTCAATTTTTTCCATAGAGCGGTTGATGTCTTGCTCATCAAACAGCATATCTTCAATAGAAACCTTGCTCACTTTTACATAATCCATCAAAAGCAACTTGTATATAGCCTTTGTTGCATGAGTCATAAATACTCGACCTTTGAAGGTGGTCTAAAAAAAATTTGCAAATTTAATTTTTGCTCAAAAAAAGTATCAAAATCTGGTTCATTTGGCATCAATCACATAACCTACAGAAATTTTGACATCAAATCATCATCAAGGGAACAAACCTTCTCCAAGAAATATGGTAGGGATGCAGCATGATCCAAGTGAAAGCTGCATGAAAAAATCATCACCTTTTAATGAATTGAATGTTACGCCTTTGCATGAGAGAACAAGGAGAGCTATGGCCCACTGGGCACTGGCCACACTTTATTGACTAGCGAATCAGATACCATAAAAGCTGCATCTCAAATTTCCCCAAATAGACTTGTTACTTTGCATAATGCTGACCAATCAAGTGCTCGGCGTGTAGATATATTAATTATTCCAGAGCATCTCAGAGCAACTATATACAGAACTGACAAAGATCAAATTGCAACTTTCTAAAACCCAAAATGCACGAGATCATCTTAGCCCAGAAGGTTATTCACTACTATAATTCTACAACCTTTACCATTTTGGATCAGATTGGTTTGCAATTTCTTCTTTCAAGCCTGATTTATTTAGGTTGCATCTGTCTCTCAATAATCCAATATAAAATTTTATTTTCCATATAAAGACTGAATTAATGAAAGACAATTGGTCCAACATAAATGGAAAGTAAAAAAGTTAACCTGATAGTAATTATAATGTTGAGTTTACTGCATTGTCTTGTTTGGTTCAGTTATATCCATATGGGAAGAAGAAGCTAAAAGTTTGGTAAGCGATATCCTATATCCTAAAAGGATAGCTATAACATCTCATAAGGAAGAGATTAACAAATATTTGGAAGTTTAAGACATTAGTATTGCATATTTTATTAGCAGAGAAACCCTCATTTCCTTTTATGTTTAATGAGAACAAATCAAGAACAATAAAGAGAGAACTCCCACTAGCTAGAGACCACCTCAATATTAGCACCACCTCCCGATAAATAAGATTAAATTTTTCGGGGGAGAGACAGTCATTATGCAGATATTATATTGTCTAAAAAGTTTCTGAACCTCTCTAGAATGAGGTGCCCATTTAATAGTGCATAAAGAAACTTCTACCTCCTAGAAGAGGAGGTGTCAGTGTCACGGCAAGCAGACAATAAAATTTGGTTCAGAAAGATAATTCAAAAGCTATTATAAAAGCCTCCTAAAAAATAGAAATAAAGAAACAATTATTCAAACAGAATAAATAAAGAAAATACATACTGTGTGATGAGGAGGACATCGATGGTTGAAGGATCAATCTCATCAAAGTATGGCAATGCAGCCATGCCCGAGTAAGCAGGGTGAATTCCACAGTCAAACTACCAGCCAAAAGAAGAAAAACATGAAAAAAAACAACCCAACAACCATCAAGAAATCCATAACCTCAATAACTAAAATCAAGAAAGCTCCACATTTATTGCATACCAGTACAGTTTTCCCTTTGTAGGACATGTACACGCAGGAACGACCAACTTCACTGCCAGCACCAAGGGGCGTTATAATAAGCTGATCACCTTCTCTTGTTACAGGTGTTACAGGAGGATCCCGTCTTTTGAGAGATTGTGATTGCCCAGTTGAAGCCATTCCCTGATCACAAACTTCCTAATTGACAGAGAACAAAACCAAACGTAATGAAAAATCAAAGAAAGTCGAAACAAACTCACATGCTCCCTTCCCTACAACAACCAACAGATTATGACAACGCTTAAATTCTCAGAAATCGTAAGTGAGCAGAAGAAATCGACAAAATTATATTACTGCAGCATAAACGATTGAGGCCTTCCGTAAATTGAGCCTTTGGAAAACAAAAACCAAATGAACATTTATGAAGAAAGAAAGAAAAGAGACAACAATCAGGCTTTCTGAGCAGCCAAACAGGTGACGAGCATACACCCAACGTTGCATACAGGCTCCTATACAACATACACATGTATAAAGAAAATTGCCAAAAAGAGAATCATCGAGGTTAAGGGCAAAGAAAGAACTTAGAGCACGCAGGATGTATATGGAGTGCTATATGGGGTTAACTTCCATTATACACTCCCAAACCAAGAAAATCACTCTCCAACCCAGGTGCAGGTGGTAAATGGGTAGGTAAAACCCTTCGTTGCCATATTTACCAAATCCAGAACTCCAGAAAAGATAGAGAGAGAAAGTGTAGAGCTAAAAAAGGAGAGGGAAACAAACTACCCGAAGATTGAAACCAACAATAGAAGACGAAGCGCAAAACCAGTAATTGACTGAATTCAGGCAGTACAGATATGGCGAAGAAGAGAGTGAATGAATCGACGAAAGCAGAGAGATTAATCGATTGTATCGGGTTCTCGCGAGAAGCTCCAGCCCCCTTTCACCTTGTATCGTACTTCCGTGGAAGAGGAAAAATGAAAGAAGTGTGTGTTGAATGGGAAATTTGTGAATTTTACCCGTTTTGAAAACCGTTTTAGCTATCTAACCCTGATTTTAGAAATTTTAAAATCTAACCCTTTTAGCTAAGGAAATGTCCTTCATGCCCTCACTTCTCATTTCCCTTCCTTCTAGAATGAAATCGTTAAATTCATTTTTGGACATGCACAGAGAATCCCGACGACGCAAAAACCCATTTTCAGACAATAGGGGGAGGAGTGCGACGGCAGGTGCTCTGATTGAGCAACTCAAACTTGCTTTTGGACCGCATGTACTGCAGCTCCTCAAGCTTCTTCGCACATTCCAGTATCCTAGCTGAGGTTTACAAGTCAGAAACTCGAATCTGCTTTTGCCACATCTCTCCAACTCTCAAGCTTTGTCTTGTTTCGTCATTAATCCGACAACATACAGTTAACTTCTTCTACCCTCATGAATTTTTTATCTTCCCAGATCTATATTACTGTTGCTTCCTACAGTTTAGTCTTTTTTCTTCAGTTTGTTGGAGTTCTGGTGACTGAGTAGTACATTTTCGTTGTGTTTTGGAACATTGTTAGGATAGATTGCGAGTTATGGAGAAAAGAAGAGATTGTGGTGGCGCTTAGTTTTATATGTGGTTTAAAATTTTTGGTTGAGAATAGTATGAATATTCGTTTTGAACATTGTAATATTTGGTTTAGAATGGTGTTAAATTTTATGTAAAATTAATCTAAACTACTGTAAATTACTGTAAATTATTTGGTTTAGAATGGTTTAGAATAATGTAAAATTATTTTGTAAATTACTGTCAAATTATCTTTCTAACAGTACTTTCCTATTTATAAGGTACGAATTTAATTTAGAAGACATGAAAGAGGTTAGTATTCTGATTAGGTACTTTGGAGTGTGGGAAAAAGTTGATCTCAACTATATATACAAAGGTGGGAGAAGCAAGGGTATCATAGTTTCCGACGACATTTCTTACGTTAATTTAATGGATAAAGTCCATGACATTACAAAACTCAACCCTCGGAGGCATAAGATTGAGATGAAGTACCTCTACAATGTGCATGGTCCTACAGAGCCAGTTGAGATTGAAGAAGACGATGACGTACGTTTTTTCCTTCGTTGTAACACGGATAGAAGCGTTCCAGCAACTTCCTTGTGCATTTCTTCAACCATTATAGAAATCAACGAACATTTTGCCGAAAACATTCCATATAGACATGTTGCGGATGATGTGTTGTATTCTTTAGGAGAAGGAAGAGCTGAATTGAGTGGCTTTCGATGTAGCAGAAACAAAGGGAGGCCGGTGGACATTGGTGTGGTAGACTATCGTGAACCTGTGCAAGAACCTTTGGTCGATCTTTTTGATGACTATTTTGATCATGGAGAAGATGATCAAAGATGTGATGAAGTTCCTGAACCAGTCGATAGCCCACTGCATCATCCAGTCGACGCTTCAGTAACTGATTCAGTCCATGGCAATCAAAACTCTGTGCAACATCAGGCACCGACTGCAACTGAGCATTGTGCCAGCATTCCTTCTGTGAACTGTGCTGGAGGCTCTTTCTCTGACGAAATTTCAGATGGTATTATGGTTGATGAATATTTCCCGGACAAGAAGACTTTGCACTTTAGGCTGTGTATGTACGCTTTGAAAAACCACTTTCAATTCAAAGTTGAGAAGTCCACTAAAACTCTATTCGTCGCCAGATGTTATGACTCTGATTGCAAGTAATGGCTACGAGCCACTTGTCAGGCAAACAGTTCTGTATTTGTCATCAAGAAGTTCCGTGATGTTCACGCTTCGGTTAAATGCCTTACCTTTAATGACAATCGTCAAGCAACTGGTGCGTTGATCGGTGAGGTCATCAAGTCAAAATACGAGTCAGTTGGTCGCATTTATCGGCCCAATGATGTAATTCAAGATTTTCAGAAGGAATATGGTGTCAAGTGTACGTATTGGAAAGGATGGAAGGCTAGGGAAATCGCCCTAAATTCAATATATGGATCTGCAGAGGAAGGATATTCTGATCTGCCACTCTTTTGTAAGCAAGTTGAGACAAAAAATCCAGGTATGACCATTCATACTATTCTATGTTTACGTTGCCAGTATTTGGCTGTTCTAAACCATATAAGATAGGTTGAGAACGGAGTTGTTTAAGGGTTTAGAATAGTGTTAACGATGTTTAGATTGTCATTGGTTTAGAAGTGTTTTCATGTTTAGAACAGTATTACTCATGTTTACAAGCATTTTTTGTTTTTTTGAGACACAGGTACGATCACTCACATTCAATATGACTCTGCACAGAGATTTAAATACTTCTTCATGGCTCTAGGTCCATGCATAAGAGGATTTCTTTCGTGTATGAGGCCTGTGTTTTGTGTTGATGGAACTCATCTCAAGAACAAATATAAGGGGATGTTATTTATTGCCAACACTCTTGATGGTAATAACCAAATATATCCTTTGGCTTTCGGAGTTGGTGATTCTGAAAGCGATGCTTCTTGGGGATGGTTTTTGGAGAAGTTACGTGGGGCTATTGGGAGTATTCCCAATCTGGCCATTATTTCAGACAGGCATAAAAGTATAGAGAATGGTGTCCGACGTATTTTTCCCGATGCATTTCATGGGGCATGCATGTATCATATTGGAGGTAATATGAAGGCCAAACGATTTCCTGAATATGCAGTATCTGCCTCCCCTTTATATCAATCAGAATAGCTATCCAATGACTTCCACCTAGGTTCCATGGAAGGTACACTCGCTCCACTCTTGACCATGGGACGTTGTCGCCAAAACCAACAACATAATTGTATAGCCTTTGATCTCTGTCCCAAATAGCTGGGTCGGTGGTTTTTTCGAATAGAAACCACCTATGCGACAAGAATAACTGAAAAACAATGTATATAATAAAATTAATTCACAGCGTACATGGAATACGAGACAACGTAACCCATGAAAAAGGTGAAGACTGTAACTTACAGCAAAGGGGGTCTTCATGATATGAATATTTTGAGGGAACACGTTGGGGTGCTTAGTTTTCCGCATCAGAATGAAGTCAATTGCAGTGTCTAAATGCTACAAAGACAACTCATTAAATTTTCTAAATTATTTCATTCATAGAAATCCAATCCACATTACAGAACACAAAAGGTTTAGATGTCTAAACCATAATCTAATGACTCTAAACCTTAATTATAACTATTCTATACCAAAAGGTTTAGATGTCTAAACCAAATCACATAACACTAAATACCACTGTGTACATTAAATATAAACATTCTAACCCATAATCTAACTATTCTAAACGTAAATTGAAACTGTTTTAGGTGTCTAAGCCACAAAACATAACACAAAATACCACTGCCTTTTATTAAATATAAACATTCTAAACCATAATCTAACTATTCTAAACCTTAATTATAACTATTCTATACCAAAAGGTTTAGATGTCTAAACCAAATCACATAACACTTAATACCACTGTCTACCATTAAATATAAACATTCTAAACGAAAATATAGCTATTCTAAACCTTAATTAGAACTATTCGGTACACAAATGTTAAGAAGTATAAATACGTACTGTATCTTCCAGCCATGCTTCTTGGGTAAGCAAATCAGAAAACCATTTTTTGTTGGCTGAGCATGATGGAAATTCCACATGCATCTTATCCGTCATGTTCAAGAAAATTTCATCAAACATAGCCTCGCAATCCGCTGGTAAATCCCGTTCGGGGTTGAAGTGGGTTGGGGGATGGATTGTGCGCTTAAGGGTTTTTGAGGGGTCAGTGTACGGAGACATTTGATATTTACTTGTTTTGGTAACCCTCTTAGCGCGCCCTGCAATGTTTGCAGGTCTGTTATCAAACCCCTCAACATGGCATAAGTGTCACCCTGTGTTCAATGAATGACAAAATTATCAGATAACTAAATTCAGACAAACACTATACTAAACTTAGATCATCAACATTCTAAACCAAAACAAAACCTGTTCTAAACCTAACGAACAATTTCAATGCTTGAATAAACAAAATCATATTTTTTTGTTTTTAAATAAATAATATATATATATGTATATATACATATAAAACATTACGTTATGGATATTATTCATTTAAATGGATCGGTTGCAAACCTCATGCTCTTCATCGTAGTTGGTGGCCATTTTTTGTTTTTTTGGTTCTTTTTTCCCCTTTCCAGCTCTAATAACAGGTGCCTTGACAAAAATGCACAGACTGGCATTGTTTGAGCTCGAGTATTCCTGTTCGAGCTCAATAATGGTAGGCAAGAGGAATTCATTCACAATTAACCCATCCATGTCCAACACATCCTCCACAGCAGCTGATCTCGGAGAAACATGGGGTCTCCACTTCAGCATTCTGGGATACATTTCGCCACTCATCGTTGCGAATTTTTCTCCCAACAAAGGCACAGCCTCGTACGCCCATATCTGCAAAGTAAAAAATGATGTTATTGTTACAACTATTGTAACCAAATCATATAACTATTATAAACCAATCAAATAACTGCTCTCTTTCGGACGGTTAGTAATCACAACTAATTATTAACACATGTAAACTTAGCATAGAGTTGTTCAAAACAAGTAATATAAATTGTTCTAAACCAATCATATGAATGTTCAAAACTAGTGATATAACTGTTCGAAACCAGTTATCTAACCTGTTCTAAACCATCCGTATAACTCATCGAACACAGTAATATAACCTTTTCTAAACCAATAATATAACTCCTCCAATCCAACAACATAAACTGTTCTAAACCAATCATATAACTCATTGGCTTAGTAACTTTACCTCTTCTAACCCAATCATAAAAGTGTTCAAAACCAGTAATATAACCTGTTCTAAACCTATCATATAACTCATGACCAAGCAGAATAAGTGATATACCTGAAACGCATAAGGAAAGCCTACAAGGCTGTAGAACTCATTTCTCAAATTCTTCTCCTCGAATTTCTCTGCTCTCCCAAGTAGGGCGGAGTTCAACCCTTGTACTGTGCGTGTGAAACATACAGTACCCCACGGGAATTTTTCGAACGCTTCTAGGTCCTCCACCAATTCCAGCCATTCAAGGTCGATGGATAACTTAGTCTCTTTTCCAAGTAACACAAGTTCAACAAAAAGAACAAGTGCGAGCTTGTATTTAGTATCTGCATCTTTGCACTCTTTGAACTTCATCTCAAGATCACTGCAAGAAATTATTGTCCTACCACCAAAAACCTTATTCACTATCTGCATGGAATCTGACTTAGTAATTACCTCTGGCATGGGTGAGCAATTCAGCCCTGTGATAAGGTTGAATTCCTTCACACTAAAGCAAGCTCTTTTCCCACAAAAATTGAACACTATTCTTCCCTCGCCCTCCTCCACTGGCGCTACTACCTGCCGTAGAAGCATTTGATGGACCAGCTGTGGTTGGTTTATTGGACTTTGTATCCCCAGAAACCATCTAAAACATGAATCCTCTATCTTCCTCATTCCTGGATCATCCAAATTCTCTTTTAACGTCTTCAAACATTGTCCAAGTCTGCACAAAAATGCGATTTTCGCCGGAAATCTCTTCCCAGGATCGACTTTGTACTCCATTGAAATTAACCTATTATAAACCCAACTATACACAATACTATGTTAATTGAAAATACAAAACCATACTAACCTATTCTAAACCATATTTTGAGACTATTCTAAATTACATATTCACACTATTATAAACCCAACTGTACACAATACTATGTTGATTGAAAATGCAAAACCATCCTAACCTATTCTAAACCATATTTTCAGACTATTCTAAATTATATATTGACACTATTCTAAACCAAAGTTAACCTAAAAATCGTACATTCAGTTTTGGAACAAACAGTTATCCTCCATAGCACCTGAAAACCCCTTACAACCAATTACTCATACAGGATCAACCCATTTCCCACACAGACCTCCCTAAACGCAAACGAACTCCATTTCCAACACCGGTTACCACAAACCTAACTCCATTTCTACCGCATTGCATTTTCAAATGGTCTAGAATCGCACAAAGAACGAACCTTGGCGTAGTATGTAGTTGGCTGAAGAAACAGAGCGCTTCCAGAAAGCTCTTAGCTGAAGATTGACGTTGCTGTTCCGTTTTACTGTCCAAATGGTTCTATGAGCTGTAGAAACTAAGCGCCTTTCTCTGTCATTCAGTTCGTACTCTAAAAATCGGCCCGTTACAGGAGAACACTGTCGTCCATGAATTCGTGGGTTCGTGGGTTCGTGTGTTCGTGGGTGGGGGGGACGATGAACAGTTTGAGTTTTGTTTTAATTTAATTAATTGTATTTATTATTTTAGGAGTGAAATGAGAAGTGGGGGCATGAAGGACATTTCCTTAGCTAAAAGGGTTAGATTTTAAAATTTCTAAAATCAGGGTTAGATAGCTAAAACGGTTTTCAAAAAGGGTCAAATCCACAAATTTCCCGTGTTGAATACACCCATTTTGCGGTAGAAAGCCGGGCAAGGCTATGATGCCGTGCAAAGAAGAATTTTTCTGGCCGTCAGATTAAGTTTTGGATTTAGATTAAGTGAAACTTGTAACAGGCTAAACAAGTACTCCCTCCATTTCAAAATATATGTCGTTTTAGAGATTTAATTTTATTTTAAAATATCTGTTGCTTTATAATTTCAAAACATAATTAATATATTTTTTGATAAATTTATCCTTATCATAAAAAGTAAAAGTAAATGGAAGATTTTAAAAAATGAGAGTAATTAACAATGATATTTTTGTCTAACACATATTTTTTACTAATATTAAGGTTATTTAATAACTTTCTTAATTCTTGTGTCAAAACTTTAAACGACATATATTTTAAAACAAAGGGAGTAATAAACTAATACAAAATAAATTATTATGTGAATAATATGTGGACACGTGGAAATATTAGTAGTTATAAATATGAAACGTGTCAATAAAATTATAAAAATTTATTTATTTTATAGAAGTTCCTTACTTTTTAAGTAAGTTTAAAAAACGTAAGTAACAAATCACGGTACAGAAATTATGCAAGTTATTTATTATTATGCAACATTTTAAGTAAAATGATGACATGACTACATATTAGGGGTGTCCAAATCCGATCCGCAACCGAGGAACCGATCCGAAACTGTGGTTATTCACTTTTCGATTTCGATTTTTTGGTTAACGATTTCGGATTCGGTTATGAATTTATAGATTTTTCGGATATTTTTTCGGATTCAATTTTTTCGGATTCAGTTTCGGATTTAACCGAAAAAACCAAATAACTTTTATGTTTTATATATTTAGTTATTCAAGTAATTAAAATTCAAAAATCTAAGATTTAGGCCCAAATATTTTCAATTTTTTCATTAAGGATTGAAATAGTATCTTTCACTCGTTCATCGACTTCGTTATTTCAATGTCGATCCACAATATTTTAAGACATATGTTGTGCAATGAAATAGAAGAAATCAATACAAAAGAGACTTCATCCTTCAAGTTTCTTTTTTCTTTTTCTTATTAGATTGATGAAATGTTTCTTAATTAGAAAATTACAATATCAAATCACATGTATTTCTATATTTTTAAAATGTTAGTTTGCCTTTTTGTTTGGTTATCCAAAAACCGATCCGATCCGAACCAAAAAAATTCGATTTTTTTGGTTTGGTTATTCGAATTATATTTTTCGGTTATGGATCATAAAATATAATAACCGAAACAATTTAGACATTTTAGTTTCGGTTAAAAATCGAACCGTAAACCGAACGAACACCCTTACTACATATCGTAAATAAATTGTACCCCTTACTCATTTTGTGTAACGCACTTATTTTTTTAAGTAAAAATGAAAAAAATAGTAAACGTGACTACTACAACAAATATGCAAGTTACTTACTTTTCTGCAAAAATATAAGAAAAACGATGACATGACTGCATATTATAAGTAAATTATATGACGACTACATAAATCATACAAATTACTCACTTTTCTGTAATAATATAAGTAAAATGATGACATGACTGCATATTGTAAGTAAATTATATGACAGCTAGATAAATCATGCAACTTACTGACTTTTTTGTAACCTTCTAAGTAAAATGATGATGTCATTACAGATCGTAAGTAAATCTTACGAACTTATTTATTTCATGCAGTTACTCTTTTTTTTTGCAATAATGTGAGTAAAAGAATGACGTAATTGCAGATCATAAGTAAATGATACGAAAATTATGCAAGTAACTTTGGCGACTACACAAATTATGCAAATTACTTACTTTTTTGCAAACGTTTATGTAATCTGCAGACATTTAAGTAATTAGAAAGTCTCCTATGCGTCGGCCATTGCTAAGCTCCATATCTGGCGAAGCTTTCAAGGAAGCCAACAGAACCTCCTCCTTTGTCCCATCTCTTGCGCATCTCAGCCGCCTCATCTTTTGGGCATCTCAGCCGCGTAGTTGTCCATACTGAACCACCTTAGTTGTCTCATCTCTTGCTCATCTTCTCCGTCCAGGGAAGCCGCGTAGTAGCTGCCCATATTGCACCTCCTTCGCATAAGTCGTCTGGATTCGAAGCCGCACCACTTTAGTGATGGGTTACGATGGAGAGGTACAGGTAGCTCACTTACACGTCCGGAATCGAAGTTACACCTCCTCCGTCGATGGGTCACGATGGTGATCTCGCCCACGATGGTGTGATTGGGTTGCTTTCGTTAGAAACATGTTGGTGCATTAGATTTGTGCTTAATTAATTTTGAGGTCATTCATAGCTTGATTTAGATTTTCAGCTAGCAAAAATGAAATTTATGTTTTTGATGTTCAATTTAAGGAGGATTGATATTGTTAGAACTGCTGCTATTGCTTGTCTTATGATCGGGAAGAAGACACATTGAAGTTGAAAATCTAGAACCTCAAGAGATGGAGACCATGTTCTGTAGTATAAATTGTTCATGTATGTGAATGAATAAGAATGCTCAGTATAGTGCATGAGCCTCTTACCATTATGATATATTACTGCATTAGGAAGGAATCTGTAACACCCCGGGTTCATAGATAGCTCACATATTACAGTAAGGTAATATTAGGTGGGGTTTTAATATGAAATTGTGTGGCAATATGAGATTGTTAAATATTACAGGTATTGGAATCGACAAAACTGGAGTTGAAACAGGTTGGCAATATGAGATTGTTAAATATTACAGGTATTGGAATCGACAAAACTGGAGTTGAAACGGGTTGTTTAGAATTTGGAAAAAAAAGAATTAATTAAAAATTTAAAGAAAAAAAACGGTTAGTTAGTGACGCAATGTATAATGTTAGGTTGATAAAGGGAAGGGTGCGGAGTTGAGGGTAAAAGGCTCAAACCAGTGAGTAATAAAATAATACAAAAGGGCACAGTTATCGAGAAGAGAAACCCTAAACGCTATTGTGGAGAGAGAGAGGGGGCGGCGACGGAAACTGTTCCAGCAAAAACGGCGACGGTTCCGGGCAACCTTGGTGTCGGCGTGAAGGGGACGGCGAGACGAACCGAGTGGTGCAACTTTCGGACGGAACGGAGGATCCACCACCGTGCTACTTAAGTGTAATAGTTGGTGTTTAGAACTTTATGTTTATTTGAATAAGCGAGTATCTGCAAGATTGTTATGAAGCAACGTCGTGAATTTAGTTGGGTGTGTTCGGTACGTATGTGACAGATGATTATTGGTTATTATCTACTTAATGATTTAGCGACTAATTTATGTATCGAGATTTTATTAAGGTTTAATTGCTGGAAATTTCGAGGATCTTGTTTTGGAGTTGGAGTTACAATGAGTAGAGCTATTGATAGGAGATCTTAATTCTATTTCCATGGGATAGGGCGTTTCAGTTGGTATCAGAGGGGACGTTTCCTTCACAATAGGGGGAAAAATTAGAATTTATGGATGTATAGGGATGGTTAGGGGAAGTAGGATTACATGAGCATTGAGGATCGACGCGACCATCAACAGGTAATTATATTTAAATGTAACATGTTTTCTGTGGTAGGTGAATTAATGTTTTAATTATGAATACAAATGTGCATGAATTTAGACAAAATATATTTATATGTCTTCATTTCTTGTTCATGTAATTATTGTTAAGGCTTAGGAAAGTGTTTGATGGGATAATTGATGGTAGCACAAATTGCGTATGATCCAGGTTAGAGATGGAGAATATAAGGAAAACACGGAAAGTACTGAGAGGTAGGTGCATGCAGCAAGGACCAAAGAAGTATTGGCAATTGAAGAGAGAGCCACAGTGGTCAATGGAGCTTTATATCGGATACCTAGCGGGAGTGTTGACATCTCTTGAGGGTGACTATATATTACCTACGGAGACTAAAGTAAGATTATTACTAAGCAAACTGACCATGGGGGAGGTCACCATTCTGAAGTTTATGTGGAAAATCTTTAAGGATCAACCACAAGGAAAGATTGATTTGGTTAGAGCACTAGTGAGTATGTATATGGCCTACTATCAACAGAAGTCTCAACAAGTAGTGCGGTCTGGCATATGAAATTAGTAATAGAGCTAATTAGGGAGTTATCTTTAGTTTATTATTGAGAGAATAAGATGGATGGAGAGGAGGGACTGATTATTGGGTTGATTTATTGTTATTGATAACCTCTACTAGGAGTATAATTTTTGAATAAAATTTACTTTTGGGTTTATTATTTTTCTTGCATAATCGGTATGAGTACGAATGAATTTAGTGAATGGTTGTGTTAATATGATGTACAATGCTAAAGGTATGGTATGATTTGGATGCATGGGAGGTAGCAAACATTGATGTACTGAATGAAATGTTGTATGGAATGCTTGTGGACAACAATATGAATCGCAGCGAGTTTGTTAGGAGAACTGTCAATGAACAAGAAAGGACTGGGGATGAATGTGGAGTGGCGAATGAAGAACAAGGAGGGGTTGCAGCATCGAGGGGCAATGAGTTTGGAAATCCAGATGTGATGGCTCGCATGCTGGATATGATGCAACAGCAGCAGCAACAGCATGCTAAACAAATGCGGAGACTAATTGAGATGCAACAACATCCCCCTCAAAGGATGGATGTTATTGAAAGGTTCCGGAAGCTCAACCCAAAGGAGTTCTCAGGGGGTGCCGATCCCTTAGTGGCAGAGGAATGGATCAGAGCACTTGAGACCCTATTCGAACACTTACGATTGGAGGATACAGAGAAAGTACAGTGCGCCACCTTTATGATGACTCTGAATGCTCTTGACTGATGGGATGGGGCGAAGCTTGCAGTGGATGCGGCCAATATCACATGGGAGAAATTGAAGGAGATGTTCGATATCAAGTATTTCCCCAAAGATGTGAAAGACAGGAAGGTCAAAGAATTCTTGGAACTCAAGCAGGGAGGCATGACAGTGGTGGAGCTGGTTCGTAAATTTGAACAAGGGTGCAGATTTGTTCCATTCCTCACTGAGAGCTCTGAACTGAAGAAGGATCATTTCCTGAGGGCGTTGAATCCCAGAATTAGGAGTATGGTGAGGATGTCTATAGCAACAATGTATGAGGATATGGTGGACAAGGCAATGATGGCTGAAGAGGACCAGAAAGACATCGTAAAAGATATTCAGAGGTAGAGACAAAATGTCAAGACAGGAAGCTCCAACAAGACCACTAGGCCATGGAACGGCTAGGAGCGAAACACTACTCAAGGGAGCAGCAAAAAGCCAAAACTAGTGACTAGAACAACAACTAACAATGCGGCGAGGTCCAAGACTGAGGGTAGGCCACTATGCCCCAAATGCAACAAGGCGCACACTGGAGAATGCTTGGAGGGGTCTAGTACGTGTTACTGGTGCAAAGAAAAGGGCCATTACACTCGGGAGTGTCCAAAGCGGTCGTCTGTGATCAGAAGAAAGTACCAGCTAGGGTTTTAGCAATGACACAGGAGCAGGCGAGTCGTGAGGATGCGACATCAATAAGTGGTAATACTTCTATTCATGGACTTGTCGCATATACTTTGATTGATTCTGGTGCTACACATTTATTCATAGCACGTTCATTAGTTAAGAAATTAGGTGTGATACCCAAGAACATAGGTATAGGGTATTTAGTCACCTTACCCTTTGGAGATGTGATGGAGTCCGATCAAATGGTATAGGCATGTCCTATTCAAATAGCGAATAAAACCTTAATTGCAGAATTAGTAGTTTTGAGTCTGAAGGAGTTTGAGATAATACTAGGGATGGATTGGCTTGCAAAATATGATGCCACCATATGACTGTCGGATTAAAAAGGTAACCGGTGAAGGCTGCATCAAGAGAATGGCTAGAATTTAAGGCTGATTCAAGGATGAAGCATATGCCGCTAATCTCAACCATGAAAGCCAGGAAACTTGTGAGAGAGGGTGCATTGGCTATCTAGCTAGTGTGGTGGTCACTAAGAAGGAACCAATAGCAAGAGTGGAGGACATTACTGTAGTAAGAGACTTTCGGGAGGTATTTCCAGATAACTTAACAACTCTACCACCAGATAGGGAGATTAGTTTTGAGATTGAAACGGAGCCGGGTACAACTCCCATATCAAGGGCGCCTTACCGGATGGCGCCGGCAGAACTCAAAGAATTGAAGGTACAATTACAAGAATTATTAGAGAAATGGTTTATTCGACCCAGTTATTCACCATGGGGAGCACCGGTGTTATTTGTGAAAAAGAAAGACGGATCCCTTAGACTTTGCATTGATTATAGGGAACTGAATAAGACAACAATCAAGAACAAGTATCCACTACCACGTATTGAAGACTTGTTTGATCAGTTGCAAGGAGCTACAGTCTTTTCAAAAATTGATTGACAGTCGAGTATCACCAATTGAGAGTCAATACAGATGATGTAAAGAAAACCGCTTTTAGAACGCGTTATGGTCACTACGAGTTTTTAGTAATGCCATTTGGATTAACAAATGCTCCAACTGCATTTATGGACCTAATGAATAGAGTGTTCAAGGAATACATAGATCATTATGTCATTGTCTTTATTGACGATATTCTAATTTACTCGCGGAATCTGGAGGAGCATGAAGGGCACTTGCGGATTACTTTACAAGTGCTAAAAGACAACCTACTTTACGCAAAACTCAAGAAATGTGATTTTTGGATGAGGCAGGTGGGGTTTTTGGGACATGTAGTGTCAGAAGAAGGAATATTGGTGGATCCCAATAATACAGAAGCTGTGGTGGATTGGCCGACGCCAATGAATGTTATGGAAGTTAGAAGTTTCTTAGGGATAGTAGGATACTACAGAAGATTCGTAAAGAACTTTGCCAAACTAGCAACGCCCCTAACGGCTTTAATGAAGAAGAATACAAGATTCATGTGGGATGAGAGATGTGAAGAGAGTTTTCGGGAGTTAAAGGAGAGATTAGTAACTGCTCTAGTATTGACAGTGCCAGATGGAAAAATTGGATTTGTGGTGTACAGTGATGCCTCCAAGAATGGGCTAGGGTGTGTGTTGATGTAGAATGGGAGGGTAATTGCTTACGCATCGAGGCAATTGAAGGAATATGAGAAAAATTACCCCACACATGATCTAGAATTAGCTGCAGTAGTTTTTGCGTTGAAGATATGGAGGCATTATTTGTATGGGGTGAAATGTGAGATATACACGGATCATAAAAGTCTCAAATATTTATTTACACAGAAGGAGTTGAATATGAGGCAACAACGATGGCTGGAATTGGTGAAGGATTATGACCTTGTAATCAATTATCATCCTGGAAAGGCAAATGTGGTAGCAGACGCGCTTAGCAGAAAGGCGACACTAGCCTCGCAGGTGGTACAACCAATGATATTACGAGATTTGCAAAAGTTGGGCGTAGAAATAATTCCAAGGGGGCAGAGAAGCAGTTTGGCGGTGATGAGTGTGCAACCAACTTTGATGAATAGAATCAAGGAGAGACAGTTAGGCGATGATTGGTTGGTCAAGCAAAAGGAGAAGATAGAAACAGGAAAGACAACAGAACTTACGATGGATAACATGAGTGTGATGAGGTACAGAGGAAGGTTGTGTGTGCCGGACGATGTAGAGATAAGGAATGATATTTTAACTGAAGCTCATAATACCCCGTATTCCATTCATCCTGGGAGTACAAAAATGTACCGGGATTTGAAATTACATTATTAGTGGCCGGGTATGAAGAGACAGGTGGCAGAGTTTGTAGCTAAGTGTTTGACGTGCCAGCAGATCAAAGCGGAGCATCAAAGGCCGTCAAGTATGTTACTACCTCTGGAAATTCCTAGATGGAAATGGGAGCACATTACAATGGACTTTGTACTACCGAGGTCTGAAAAGGGAAATAACTCAATCTGGGTGATTGTGGATAGACTTACCAAGACGGCTCACTTCTTGGGAGTGAAGACTACGTTTAACATGAATCAATATGCAGATCTGTACGTGAGGGAAATAGTGAAGCTGCATGGGATTTCGATTTGCATTGTGTCAAACCGTGACCCCAGATTCACCTCAAAATTCTGGCACAGCTTTCATGGGGCAATGGGCACTAAGCTAGAATTTGGGACAGCCTTCCATCCGAAGAGTGACGGGCAATCAGAGAGAGTAATTCAGATAATGGAGGATATGCTAAGAGCATGTGTGATGGACTGGTCGGCAAAGTGGGAGCGGTACCTACCTCTAGTAGAGTTTTCTTACAATAACAGTTATCAGGCAAGTATCGGCATGGCTCCGTATGAAGCATTATATGGGCGGAAATGTAGATCACCAGTACATTGGGATGAGGTGGGAGAGAGGAGATTCTTAGAGGGGCAGCAGATTGGACCAGAAGTTATACAAGAGACTAAGGATGTTGTAGAGATGGTTTGGGCCAGAATCAAAACAGCACAGAGCCGACAGAAAAGCTATGCAGATAGAAGAATTAAGGAACTGGAGTTTGAAGTTGGAGATCATGTATTCCTAAAAATATCACCTATGAAGGGGGTGATGAGGTTTGGTAGGAAAGGAAAGTTAAGTCCGAGATATATAGGACCCTTTGAAATCCTTGATAAGGTGGGAGCTAGGGCATATCGATTAGCCTTACCCCCATCCCTGTCAGGCGTACATAATGTGTTTCATGTTCATGTTGCGGAAATATATTGAAGACCCGAACCACGTATTGAGTTATGAACCATTAGAACTGACGCCAGATTTGACCTATGAAGAAAAGTCGGTGGAAGTTTTGGAAAGGGAGGTGAAACAACTTAGAAATAAGGACATCGCGCTTGTGAAGGTTCTTTGGAGGAATCAGAAGATGGAAGAAGCTACTTGGGAAAGGAAGGAAGACATAAAGGCCAAATACCCGGAATTGTTCAGGTAACTAATTTTGGGGACAAAATTTTTATAACGGGGGGAGACTATAACACCCCGGGTTCATAGATAGCTCGCATATTACAGTAAGGTAATATTAAGTGGGGTTTTAATATGAAATTGTGTGGAAATATGAGATTGTTAAATATTACGGGTATTGGAATCGACAAAACTGGAGTTGAAATAGATTGTTTAGAATTTGGAAAAAAAAAGAATTAATTAAAAATTTAAAGAAACAAAAACGGTTAGTTAGTGATCCAGTGTATAATGTTAGGTTGACAAAGGGAAGGGTAGCGGAGTTGAGGGTAAAAGGGTCAAACCAGTGAGTAATAAAATACTACAAAAGTGCACAGTTATCGAGGAGAGAAACCCTAAATGCTATTGGAGGGAGAGAGGGGGCGGCAACGGAAACTGTTCCGACAGAAACGGCGACGGTTTTGGGCGATCTTGGTGCCAGCGTGAAGGGGACGGCGAGACGAATAGAGCGGTGCCACTTTCAGACAGAACGGAGGATCCACCATCGTGCTACGGCGAAAGGAAACACACGGTGACCGCACCTTCTTTGCTTCGATCCTCGCTGCTCCGGTCACCGATCAGGCAACCGTTTTCGCAGCTAGGTTCGCCGGCTCACTAGCTATCGAGGGGGGGCTGTCGTGAAGGTTACCGCCGCCGGAACGATGGTGACCCAGTTCTCAATGAAACGAGTTTGAGACCCGTGAAGGATGGGAGGTCAACCGGGTCAGCCCGACCCGGTTCAGGGTGATGACCCGGTTGACCATTGACCGGTTCACAAAATAAATAAAAAATAAGATAAAAAAAAGATAAATGAATAATTAATTTTAAATAAGTTGATAATGGATGTGTGTTATTATGGATTTCAGGAGTTAATTGTTTTATAATCGAATTGGTGGGATTAGGAAAGGGTATCAGGTAAGTAACATCCCCACTGTGTCACAGAATAAATGTATGATGTTTTTTTTTGGATTTGTATAATTGTGGTTATGTGTGTGTATTTTGGTGCTGTGTTGTGTGAATTATTATGGAGCATGTTGTTACAAAATTTTGTATTGGAATGGTATTGTATATTTTGATTGTCATTTTCAAGAATTGTGCATGGCATGACATGGCATCATGGAAGTCTTTCACATGTGAGGAAAGTTTTACGAACCTAGTAGTACTAATACAGGAAGGGTATATTGTTAAGGCTAAAGGTGAGAGTGTAAGGACGAAAGGAAAAAGTGAGGAAAAAGAATCAATATTTTGAAAGGAAAGTATTCTATAGAGGAAGGATGATTGGAAATCCCGACCGGTTGCTCTATAGCAGTTTTACTAGCGTTAGGGGCCCTAGTACTGGATAAATGTTTTAATTGGATAAGTTTTCTTAATGAAGAAACTCATGTGCATCCATGCATAAAGATGTTACTTGCTGGGCCTTGGCTCATTATATTCTGTGATGCAGGTGATGATGAGTACACTGAATTGGCTGTTGATGGTGATGGCGAGGATCCTCAATGATGGTGCTCATGTAGGGGTGGCAAGTTCGCGGAAAATTTAGTGGAATAAATTACTTAAGTGTAATAGTTGGTGTTTAGAACTTTATGTTTATTTGAATAAACGAGTATCCGCAAGATTGTTATGAAGCAAAGTCGTGAATTTAGTTGGGTGTGTTCGGTACGTATGTGACAGATGATTATTGGTTATTATCTACTTAATGATTTAGCGACTAATTTATGTATCGAGATTTTATTGAGGTTTAATTGCTGGAAATTTTGAGGATCTTGTTTTGGAGTTGGAGTTACAATGAGTATAGCTGTTGATAGGAGATCTTAATTCTATTTCCATGGGATGGGGCGTTACAGAATCGCTCTGTTATTGTTCAACCCATGCGAACACCATAATAGCTAGACAAGTGAAGGGAACAAATGCTTTATTTTCAGACATATGCTCTAAATTTGTATAGATTAAAACAACAAAGGAACAAATCACATTAACCCAAATCAAGGCAGAGGCACCGAGGTGGGCGGCTAGGGACTAAACAAGGGCATAATAGCATGGCGAAGGCTCAATCTATCAATATTTACCGTGAACACTATACTGAGCATTCTTGTTCAATCTACAATAGAGTACTCAATTGGTCTGTCTTCTTTATTTTTCATTAAATAAAACCAAGACTAGAACTCAATGGAAGGGACCTACTCTGCACAATTTCCCAGCCATTAGAATATGTATTAATCTACTCAAAAATCAAAGCACGACATCATGAGAAAAGCCTGAAAATCAAACCACAACACCAAGTCCTAAAACATTATGCATTAATCCATCCAACATCATCAAACAATGGGGTTTTGTGCAAATAGATTATTGAAAGATAGGTCAAATTGCAATTAGATCACTCATCGGAAAAAAATTTTAATTTTTATCACTCAATGTTTCAATTGTAAGCAATTAAATCACTTTGATCCAATTTTCCGATCACTAGAGCTGACGTGTAACGATTTTGCACATGTGAACAATATGACGTGGCATTTGAACTGACTTAGGTGAAATTAATACATTATTTTAAAAGTTTTTTTTTTAAAAGTACTTTTTTGTTAATTTTTAAAAAGGAAAAAAATAGTAGCAATTTTACATTTTTTAATTCAACCTGTTGAATGACTAATTGCAACCTGTTGCAGCACATGGATTCATCATAATTTAATCTTCTTGCCTCAAGGATGGACGAAGTCTGACAATGAACACATCGAGTGAAGCTTTTGACTTGTTAATCCTTAGTTGATTCAGATACAAATCTTTAAGAGTCTCATTCCTCTCCTATACCCAGGAAAAAGACAGATCTAGATCTGCCTCTGCCATTGACGACCTAGATCTACAAGAACACAAAGCAAGGCAAGATCTACGACGCATCGGACGATGGAGGACTTCTCGAACTTGGATCTCGGATCTGAGATCTCAAATCAGCAATTGGACCAATATATGCTTAAGCTGATAAGTCTTCCACCAATGGCTCGAGATATGATGAAAATCAGGTCAAAGAAGTTAAATCTAATTATTTTTTGAAATTGATGCAACATCTTATAGTAATCCCCTTAGATGCAACACCTGCACCAAATCTACTAGAGGAAATCGGACCAGTTCTTAGGTGTACACATGCAGCAGATCTGTGACGGGAAGGAGTGTATCTGCGGCTTAATGTTTCAAGTAGTGGATTTAACGAGAAGGAGTGGATGATTCAAGTAGTGGATGGTGGCGAGGATGATTAAAGAAATAGTTTTAATTTGAAGTAGTGGATTCAAGCACTAGGTGGAGGTGTTCGATTAACCAAAAAATTCTTGAAAGATTTAATTAAACAAAGAATTTGTAATTGCTATTTTTTATTTTCTTAATATAGAAAAAAGAATTTTAAAATAATGTATTAATTTCACCTAAGTCAACTCAAATGTCACGTCAGAATGTCCATATCACCAACATCGTCGCAAGTCAGTTCCAGAAATCAGAAAATTGGATCGGAGTGACCCAATTGCTTACAATTGGAACACTTAGTGATGAAAATTGAAGTGTTTTTCGATGAATGACCTAATTGCAATTTGAGTTATCTTTCAGTGGCCTATTTGCACAAAACCCTCAAACGATGATATGAGCATTCAAATTTAGTGCTTCAAAATGAGTTCAAAATCTCATCTACTAGTGTCTCATATTAATAAAAAGTCTATAATAATCTATAGACGGAGAATTTAAAGTATAACCACTAAAGTCATCTGCATCTTCAAAACTTTCTATGCTACAGATTGGCTGAGATGCGCTGTGAAATTAGAAATTATATTTCTTTAAAAAAAAAATATTATAAACCCTATCAGTAAACTAACATCGGATTAAGTGTTGGACAATTTATTTTATCACGTGCTTGCACGCCGCAACCATGGCAACTCCTAATCTTCTTAGTGGCAATTTCTTTGCCTCCCTTTAGCCTCTTGCCACATCCTTTTGCTCTCACTTTCCCCGGATCATTGTAAATATGTTTTCTTTGATCTATAGTAGGTGTAGAAGATTGTACTCTATCATTTAATGACATTGCCTTCAAATTGCATTCTAGTGACTTTAATGTCTCAAATGCAAGCTTATACCCATCTTCATTGAGCATAGCGGTCTCGATAATAGTGGTCGCTTGTCTGTGTAAAGTGTTATGCTTCGATTAGAATTTTGTCCTCCATCCGCATCTTCAACATCGGTTAAATAGGAAGATTTTGCAAACTTGGTCCATCTCCTTAGAAAATAAGAATCAACTAGTGGTTGTTGCAACAGGTTGCAAAAATGTGACGACATATAATTCCACCATATTCAAATTTCTTACAGCTACAAGTCATATGACCTCCTGTCATGTCCTCAATAACATTCTTGGACCTCTCTTACTCCCCTTAAGACGCTGAACTAAGTAGAAGGTGAAGCGGTCTACTACACAGTCAAATGTCGCCATGTAAGCCACGCTTTGGAATAACTCATCTTGAATTTTTATAAAACATGGTTTGCGTGTACATCTTAGCCATTGACTTCTCAATACCAAACATAGTCTTCATCACAGGTTGTTCATTGAAGTCTTTGTGGTCCAAGCATAACTATTGGTGTCTTTGAGCGCCCTAGTAAACCTCATGACGAAGTCCATTAATGTATTTTTCTTTGACACATAGAACTTGAAAAATGCATGATAACTTTTCGCTCTCTGACTACTCGACATACCTACAAAAATGCACAGTAATTGTAATTAATGATTAAGTAAAAAAAAATAGAATAAGAAGGGGAGAATATTTAATAGTTTGATACATTAACATACCCGTAGAGAATGTATCATTCACATATGCAAGAATCCACATAGATCAAAGATCGAGTAAGCCTTTCAACCACTCATTTGTGCATAATCCACTTTGATGAACAACCTCATTCCATTGAAAATTGAACTCTTCTCGACTCTCATAATTCCATATGCATTGATGAAATTGCTGATAATGATCTCTCCACTTCACAACATCTAGTTTCTCAAAAAAATTAATCAAAATGTGCCACATATAATACCTATGCACAGTGCATGGCAGTACTTCAGTTATGGCTTTACTCATTGTGGGATTCTGTTGTTTCATCACTTAAGAATGCACATGTGAAGAGAATAGGTTGGGCATGATGATTAACTCCTACAAACGGCGCAAAAATCATAGCGTAACGATTTGTATTATACGTAGTATCAAATACTACTACATCTCCAAAATCATGTTATGCTCTTCTACATTCTACGTTTGCCCAAAAATAATTTGTCATCCTGTTTTCTGAGTCCATATTAATTGAGAAATAAAATTCTAAATTTTTTCTCTTTCTGCTTCAAAATACTCATATAACATTTGAGCATCATGTCTAGCAAATAATTTAACCTCAGCGCGTCTAACATTATAAAAATCATTCTCTATACACCCAATGTTTTCAATACCTTCCGCTTCTATCTCTAGAATACTAATTTGCTGATGAATTGACACATTTGCAGCTGAAAATTGTTGTGTCAAAGACTTCTTAGCATTTGACATAGAGCGATGAGATCTAAGCAAATACACTTTTCTAGGTGTTTTGAGTGGATGATTGTGGGCCTCAAAAAAAATTAAAACAATGAAACCAAGACTAGAACTTGACCTTACAACAACCATTTTAGCTTTAAAACCTTGTCTAGTTGTCCCACGTTTCTTACTCTTCTCCTACTTCAATTCTCCTTGCCATCTAATCCCCTCTTTATAGCACACAAATTCCTTCCGAATAACTTCATTATTCATGTTTAAGTTAGTAGAGGACATTCGAATACTAAAACAGGCCTCCCTCGCATATTCATTATAAAATGTGTGTACTTCATCCAATGTCTCAAATTCTGGCACAATTTTCGACACCTTTTCAATCGTTACTTGAGGAATATAAGCTAAATCATTTGATGAAGAAGAACTCAAAGTCAATTGATGACTTGCTTGACAAACCTAAAACAATTTTTATTGTAAGTGACTACATACATTTGAAACATAAATCCAACAAAAAATAACTTAATCTAAACCTAAAATTAATCAAAATATAAGCACTGGACAAACTAAAAAATCAATCAGGTTCCAATTTTTACATACAACAAACATCAGAGTTTGCCCAAACAATGTTTCTTCTCTTATTCTAGACCTAAATTAATCAAATTATAAACACTGGACAAACTAAAAAATCAACTATGTTCCAATTTTTACATACAACAAGCATCAGAGTTTGCCCAAAGAATGTTTATTCTCTTATTCTAAACACAAAATTAATCAAATTATAAACACTGGAAAAATATAAATGGTGGAGGATCGGTTGGCCTACCTGATGCGAACGAGTATCTGGTTGCGGGTGTCTTTGAAGATTTTGGTTCGATTGACGAAGCAGAGTGAGTTTGAGAAGCTTGCTTCGGTGAGTTCAGACTTCAAAGCTTCCTCAATTCTTTGAGGCTAATGGATTCAACTTTGTTTTCAGATGCGGCGGCTGAGGAGATCGCACAACAGATGCGCACTAGATGGGGCAATTGAGGAATAGATACATCGATTGATGGAGGAGATCGCGCAACAGATGCGGGGGCTGAGGAGGTTTGGACGGAGGAGATGCGCACTAGATGGGGCGATTGAGGAAGTATGGTTGTCTTCCTTGGAAAGCTTCGAAAGAGTGAAGATGATATGTGGGCTTCAATTTGTGGAGATATGAGGGTGAGCGTCAGATCTGGAGCTTAGCAATGGACAGTCAGGATTATAAAATCGTAATTACAATTATTCACGGGCCGGTTCATAAGAGACTTTCTATTTAAGTAATAATGGTCACTATTAATATTTTTACTTATTGTTTATTTATTATATTTTAATTATTTTAAATTTATTTAAACAATAATTTTGTATTATTTAAAAAATACTTTTATTTTTAAATATTTTTAATTTTTGATTTATTAACTTTTATCTTTTTTATTTTAATTTTTTTATCATTTATTTTAACTTTTAGTATTTTTTTTATAGTTTTAATTTTCAATTTTTTTAACTTTTTTATCTTTTTATTTTAACTTTAATTATCATTTATTTTAACTTTTAGTTTTTATTTTACCTTTTAATTTTTAAATTATTTTACCTTTAATAGGTGGTCGAATTAAATGCAATGCCAAAATGAAATCATATACCATGTGAACCATTGGCTCAGAGTAATATTGGGCTTATTAAGCATGAGATTGAATCTACAATATGTTTACATAAGATTGATTCATATGGTAGAAGTATTCGAGTGATTTTCACATGTTCGAGTATTTCACTAAATTGTTAGAGTAATATATAGTGTACTTTCGAGTTGTTTGTTTCATATATTCGAGTATGTTAAGTATATTGTTTGAGTTATTGAAAGACCAGTTCGAGTAATTTAGTTTGTGTATTCGACAATGCATTTACCTCACTTTTTTTTTGCAAACTTTTTTATGTAATCTGTAGACATTTATTTTTTAAAATATTTTAAACTGTATTTCTTTTGTATTATTTAAAAAATATTTTTTAGTTTTTTAAACTAACTTTTAAAAAATTTATTTTTCATTTTAAAATTTTAGTTTTAACTTTTTACCTGTTATTATTTTTATTTTAATTTCAGTTATTTTATTTATCATTTTATTAACTTTTAGTTTTTACCATTTTATTTTTTAATTGCTTCACTTTTAATTTTTTAACATTTTTTTTATTAATGTTTTAAACCTTCCTGGGTAGTTAAATTATAAAGGTCCAAACGTACCATCATTAAGTTTATATTGGTAGTTTCATTGAATGACATAACTTATTATATCTTTTTGTTTATTAGTATGTAGTAAAAAAAATCGATTCACCATTCATTATCAATTGACCGATTGAAGTTCAAAATTGGTTAGAAGTTCCTTTATAAAATATGTTTATAATGATTAAATGTAACTACCTGTCAAGTTTTAGCTTATTCGAAGTTCGTTTGATCATAAATATTCATATACTCGAACATAAAATATTAGTTACTCTAACATTCAATATTCTATTCAAACATAATGTTTATAATTTTTTATACTAATATTAAAAAGGTTTTATTTTTCATTTTTTAAAACTTTTGGGTGGAAGTTTTTACCTTTTATTAATTTAAATTAATTTTGTTTAATTTTAGTTTTTTTATCTCTTAGTCTTTTACTTATTTTAACTTTTTTTATTACTTAACTGTTAATTAATATGTTATTTAAATTTTTTTTGGTCCCCCCATTTAATGTTTCCAACCTACTTCGGTAGTTAAATTATTAAAGGTCTAGTCCTATCATTAAGAGAAATAGTAAGTAGTTTCATTGAATAACATAAATTATAATATATCATTTTGTAAATTTGTAAGTAGTAAACAAAAATTGATATACCATTCACATTGAAGCTTGGTGATTTGGAGGATTGAAATTCGAGAGAAGTTTATTTTGATAGTTAATTTGAATATGTTCACAAATTTCATCCTTTGTTATAATGTTCTTTTGTACACAAATTTTGGTTTGGGATTTGAATATATAACATTTTTGGTTTGACCATCTGTTGTGAATAATGTTTAATTATGATTTTCACTAGGCATCATATCTGTAGCAGAATAAATATATAATCTCAAGTCTGAATATCTACTGCTAATATTGTTCAATTCTGGTTTTGGATTTGGAATATATAATCTGTCCTGGACGTCCAAGAGGGAATCCTACATTCAAATATTTTGACTTTGAATATCTTCTTTTTAAATGTTTTTAAA
This sequence comes from Euonymus europaeus, assembly GCA_963580455.1. Taxonomy (NCBI): domain Eukaryota; kingdom Viridiplantae; phylum Streptophyta; class Magnoliopsida; order Celastrales; family Celastraceae; genus Euonymus; species Euonymus europaeus. Next base: position 14,391,610 of record OY756965.1, read on the forward strand.
TCCTTTTTTTTAATAACATATGTAGCCAAATGGCCTTTACGTGGCAACTTTCGGTGGCCCAAAACATGGCCACCGAAAGTGGCCTTATATATATGTAATTTATTTATTTTTATTGAATTCTATTTTTCTAATGGGTAATTCATCTCTAATCAAATTTTCCACTCATTGCTTGGTATTTTCAAACCCAAACTTTCAATTTAATTATTTTTTATTTTGAAATTTTCGGGTCAGGGTATTACATTCCACATGCTTTTTAGGTAAATATTTTGTTTGTGATTTGTGCATATTTGGTAGTGAAATGTGAACACTTAATTTGGTGGTGTAGGTATGGGCATACGAGACAATTCCAATGCTTGGTCTAGAATTCGTGAAAAAGGAATGGCAATGACTATTACTCCTAGATGAAACAAAGTTTTTAAATTGTCTCAAGGACAAGGAATGTGAGTGTGATCAATTGTGGTATTCTTGAATTCATTTTATACTTACGTATTTTCTTCATAATTGCTTCATTTTATGTAACTTGAAGTGCATAATTTGGAAGGTAGTAAAGATGAACTTGTGTTCGCTTACATTCGTGATTGTGTAACTAGTATCAATTTTTCTGTGAAGGAAAAAAGCTTTAAAGTGCAGACCATTAGAGCTAGAAGAAACATGAGAAGCTTATGTGCCTTCACTTATGAAAGATGAACAAGACCAAAGACAAAATTGGGTGAACTTTTACTTCTTATACATTAGTGAAAATGTGTTAATGGTTAAATAATTTTTAATTATTACTTATCGTTATTGCAGGATGAAGCTACTTCTTAAAAAACGTTTGAAGAAATTATTTAAAGTAGTTTGTCGGAATTGAATAACAAGATAGACAACTTGTCTGGTTGGATACACAATATTAATAAATTTTTTTAAAATTAATGCTAATGAAATTAAGATGGATATTGAGGAGACTACTAGTAAAAAGACACAAGCTGAGAGGAAGCCTAAGGATAAAAAGGAGAGGAAGGAAAAGTGGGATGAAAACTGTATGGTTGTTGACATAGAGGACAAGGAGATAGAGGAAAATAAATTGGATGTTGATAATTATAGGAAGGAGACGAAGGGAGAGGATGAAGAGGAGGAGAAAAAAAAAGACTGAGAAAAAGATGGAGTATGAAAGAAAGGGGGTGATGAGGAGGAGAAAGAGACTGAGAAAAAACGATGAATGTTGAAGTCAAATGGATGGCGGAACTCCGATTAAGGAAAGTCAATCGGATTCTTTAAAATTGGAAATTCTCTTACAACTGATTTTTGCTCATCATCGAAAAGCTACACAATCAACAACCCAACAATCAATTGCTCAACAACCTCGAGAACCTATTATTGATTGCACCAAAAGCAAGAAATGTGTATTGAGGAGTGGGAAAGCCTTGAAGTCGCTATATAGACCAAAACTTGAAGACCAAGACTAAGAGAAGGAAACTTGTTGTTGATGAAGATAATGAGGAGTTGTTTAATCCACATCGTGTGTACCCAAAATAATGGGAAGAGGAAATGGATTGCATACTTAAAAAATATGAAGTCAACTGATGAAAGAATCGAATACCCTACTGGTTCATTCTCGAAAACTTGGTTTGATGAAATATTGAACCCTGACAGTTGGTTGAGGGACACAATAAGTATTCCTTGAATTGTTTTTTTACATTTGAATGTATACAAAGAGATATTAGAAGCACGGTTAACAAAAAGTGTATAACATTTTTAGTGTTTGGATATATGAATATATTTTATTTGCAAGAGGAGTTCTGAACACCCCAGAATTTTCAACCAAAAATCTAATGTTCTATCGATAGAATTCAATGTAAGTTATTAATAAAAAATTATTCATGTTTTACTTGTAAAGGGTATATAATTGTTTTATGTTTTGGTTAATAATACAAATTTTTTTTTGGTTTTGATTATGTATACAGTTAAAATTTAAATATAGATGGTTTTCATTCAAAAAATCTATGATATACAAAGATTGGGATAAAAATGGTGCACTTCTGGAGACTATGTAAGGGTGTGGACAACAAATATAACACGGTATCATGGGCAGAACTTGACAAAATCTACTTCCCAATGAATTTACCAGTGATCATATGATGGTAGTAAGGAGTTTTTCGATTGAGTTTCTAAATTGTTGTGTTTTTTTTAGTATTTCGGTTACGATAAATGTTGTTGTTTGTTCTGTCTTTTAGTTGACCGCACATCAGTCAAAATGAAAACAAAGAAACTTCTCATCCATGATTTGAACACAGTGTTGTTACAAACAACTAGAGGCATCAGAGGAAGATTATCATGTGAGTAATCAAAGCAAAATGCTACCTACTAGTTCAAATCCTTTGTTTAAATAATAATGGTAAATTAGCATCAACTAATTGGTGTTCTTACATTAATTACCAGGTTGTTGGAGACCTTTCGTTGTTGAATTTCTCAAATTTTGCTTCAAACACTTTCGTGTGGCCATTTGGTCTTAAAAAATGAAGTATTTTTTGACTGTTCTTTAAATAAATTGTATTTGTACACTTATTATTTTTTATACATATAGTTAAATTTTATAGGCACAATGTTGATCATATCCTTGAAGATTTGAAAAGAGAAGTGAAGAAAGAAATCATAGAAGTATTTTATTTTGTTGGGTAAGTAACACTTTTTTCACAACTAATGCACTAAACCCTTTCAAATATTATATATTACAAACCCATGTATTCTGCATTATCCAGCCAACTGCACCAACGGAGATTCCTCAAATGAAAGGAGCATCAATAAGCCTGTGGATTTTAAGGAACTGAAGAAGGTTTGGGAAAAATACGATCTTATAACCACTCAAATACATTTTTAGTGGATGACTCTCCGTGGAAGGCAAACAAAAATACTTTAAGATTCCTCAACTCAACAATTTTATCATATTATTATGTAATTAATCAAGAGTTATACGTAATTATTTGTGGTCTTCAGGAACATATCTCAATCTTCCCTGTGGCGTATAGTTGCAATAATAAGGAAGATGATTGTCTAGGTGAAACTGGAGATATGTGTAAGTATTTGGAGAAATTGGTTGATAGCGATGACGTCCAAAAATTTGCTGCACAAAATCTTTTATATTTAGTTAGAACAAGAGGTTGAAGATATGTATTAAGAAGTTACAATCCTTCAACGTAAAACAAGTGACGTGTACGCAAATTATTCGAGAATATCATATTTTGTTTTCGAGTAAGAAACTTATCCTGTTTGATTTTATGATTTATTTATTCGAGTTAGTGATTTTATCATCACTTTGGAGTGATGTTCTTACTTATTCTGGTATTTTTTTTTTATCATTGTATCAACTGGCTTGAAAAATGAAGTTTCCACCAATTGATTTTTAAAGTGCAATTAGACATCGAATATGGTCCACGAGAAAGAAATCGGTAAATGGGTCTATTGAGCATGAGGAATGTGTTAGACACCCCACAACTCCCGAAAAACGGTCACCTTCAAAATGTTTTCTTATTTGGCTCAAATTTTATTTTGAAAAAGTTTGTATGTCTCAATTGTTTTAATGAATTTCTATAAATGCTAGAAAGTCCACATTTCAATTGAGCGAGTTTGACCAATTAATATTGTGACAATTTGATGCTTGGATGAAAAATCCACTTAAAGTGGTTTTGATAATTTAAAAAGGTACACGGGATTATTACAGCTATTCCCGACTTGGCTGAAAATATTTTAGAGATTGATAAAAAAATCCACTTGAAGTGGTTTTGATAATTTTAGAAATGTGCACAGGATCACTACAACCATTCTTGGCTTGGCCGAAAATATTTGAGAGATTGATGAAAAATCCATCTGAAGTGGTTTTAATAATTTAAAAAGGTACACGGGATCACTACAGCTATTCCCGGCTTGGCTGAAAATATTTTAGAGATTGATGAAAAATCCACCTGAAGTGGTTTTGATCATTTTAGAAATGAGATGTGAATTCTTGGAAATACAATTAATACACCAAAGTGGTCCACAAACAAATGGTTAGGTCAAATTCAAACCATACTCACAATCATATTTTTTTTATGAGAAAAGAAAGAAGACATTTAAGGCTCATTAGATGGGTCATATATCTATAAACCCCATCTTGAATCCTTAAATAAATTCTCCTAATCTCTAAAAATAAATTTTCTTTTTGGTTCCACAAAAATCAAATATTTTGGATGAATGCCGACAAAAACTCCAATATCTTGAAAGTTCTTTTGGTATTTAAACAAAATACAAGATTCTCATATTAGTCTTGATGTCATTATTAGGGTGAGACGGCTTAGACTTAATCATTGTCGCTTTATGTCATTTTCATGGTATAATGATGAAATAGAATTCTAAGTATATGCCCTAAATATTTAAAATTCACCAAGCCCTAAACATGCATACTAAACATTCATATTTCAACAAATTTATATGCTTCTAACATCCTAAATATATATGCATGCACTTCACACTATTTACATCCACTATGTATAAAGATTACATGAACTTGGGCCCTATAAACATGAAAACCCCAAAAAGCCCATTACATGATTTTATAATCCCCAAGGCACAAATTTCCTAAAAAAACCCAATAGAAATTTATACAAAATTTATTTCAAGCCCAAGTCCATATATAAACATGCTTTAAATATACAAAAGAGATAAGTGGCCCAATGACCGACACATACAACCCAAATACATGTCAAGCCAAAACCCGCTATTGACCCTAAGCAAAGATCCTAAACTGTGTAAAAACCTAGCCCAATATCATCGGGCCAATGGGCCTATGTTCTAATAGTCCAAACTGGACCAGACTTCTTATGCTTGGCACATGGCTGACGTGACCAACACCTCCCATCCGGTGATGCATCTTCGACCGATTCCAATGGGTAAAAGCTAGGGACAAAAGCAACAAGGCAATAGAGAGACATGTATAGAATTGAAACAACAAAAACAAACGGAAGCAACACAGCAGCGACGGACAAAGCAAAAGAATTCAATTTTAGGTTGAGAAATCTAATCCAAACAAACCAGAAATTACCTTTCAAAGTTCAAAAAAATTGAGCGCAAAAGACAGAGGTGGATTTCGGGGCTGGACAGAGGGGGTCTTGGATGATGTTGGGTGTCTCGATTTTCAACAGTGACAGAGGGACGGGTCTGTAGGCTTTGACAATGACATGGTGGTTGTGGCTAGTGATGATGGTGTTTTTGGATGGTGAGCCTAGGTGGTCCGATCATTATTTGAGGGAGGAGAAGGTGATGAGGTTGGGGCTGTTGAGACAGTCCGATAGAGATTTGAGGGAGGATAGGGTCTCTATCACTATGATCCACTCTCCCCTTCCTTTTTTTGGTCTCTCCTTTGCTCATAAATCAAGCTCCGATCCCCTTTTCACATATGCCCTCGTTCCCTTTTCATAGCCTCTAAGTCTGGCTTCTCCTTTTTTCCCATCCCTCCCTCAATCAATTTCAACCCATCTCTATGCCATTTCTGTTTTCTCCTTTAAGTCCCACCTGCCTTTTCCTTATCTCCACAGGCCACCTTCTATCTCTTCCCATCATTGAACTTCAATGCTGCAAGCTTCTTTGAGATCGGTAATACTAGTTGTACATAGAGATATGTATCCGTAATGTCCATATCCTATGTGGCATTATACATTGGTAGCACAATCAGCTTTTTTGAAATTTGAATATTCAAAAGCTAGTAATAATTACATTTCTACCATGGTCATGTAACTAGAGTTAATGGCATATTTACCCAGAAAAAAGCAACTGAACTTTATAATGTAAAACCATTGACATTGCAACCCAAAAGAGGTTCTGGAAGCAACGGAAAAAAATCCTCTCATCTAGTAGCATTTTTTCTTCACTTTTGGCAATTATCGTTTCATGATCACTGCCCTGTTCTTGTGTTTGGCAACCATTCCCGTGGCTGGAATAACAGTATGTCAATGTGCGAAAGATATTGTGTTTTATTTCCTCCAGAACTGCACTGGTGAGTTTATAACTTATTGTTTGCACTTATTTCTGCAATTTTTTGAGTGTCATATGAACTCATTTCTTCTAAATATTGCATTCAATTTGTTTGGATTTTATAGATTCCTTTGGAATATTATTGTGTATGTGTGATGTAGAGTGCAACTGAATATCCTTTTGAGACCGAATATGCCAATTTAATAAAATTGTTTATAGTACGATCTTATTTTAAAAATTTTGGATTTGCTGGAAGTTTTTGTTTTTTACATTGTTCTATTATATGTATATCGTGTTCTGATCACTTGCATTTCATAGTATGACATTAGTAATGTTGATTGGTAAATTGGATGGATTTGGGAGAGCATGGTAATGAATATTTGAGGAACACAATGTTATTGAGATTACTATTTTGGGTTTGTAACATTGGTAATGTGGGCTATTCTCCTGGTTCATATGTTTCATGATATTGATTTCTATATTGCATTGTTCAAACTAACGCATATAGTATAAAATTGGGCATTTTTCGAAATGTGATAATTAAATTGCATTTGTGCTGATGAGGCATTAGGAATTACAGTGTTTTTGTTTATGATTGGTACTAGAATTGTATTTTTTGTTATTTTTACATTTTCTTTGGTTGAACTGTTACATTGGAGGGTTTGCAATTACATTGTTTGGATTTGGGAGAGCATGATAACAAATATTTGAGGAACACAATGTTAATGAGATTTACTATTTTGGGTTTGTGACATTGGTAATATGAGCTATTCTACTGGTTCAAATGTTTCATGCTATTGATTGCTAAATTGCAGTGTTCAAACTAACTCATAGAGTATAAAATTGGACATTTTTGAATGTGATAATTATATTACATTTGTCCTGAGGAGGCAGTGAGAATTACATTGTTTTTGTTTATGGTTGCTATTGGAGTTGTATTTTTTGTTATTATTTCATTTGCTTTGATTGAACTGTTACATTGGAGGGTTTGCAATTACGTTGTTTTGAAATCTATAATTATATTACATAATGAAAAACGTAATATATCATTAATGCATATGGGGAAGGAAAGTTCATCGCGCTCTAAAAAGCGATCGAAGTCTACATCAAAAGTGAAAACTAAGACGCCGAGGAAGGCCCGTAAGTTGCCAAAAGAAATGCAATTTAAGTTGAATTTGGGAGCTATCAATACTGTACTAGGAAGTCTACAACTGACAAAGAAGCAAATGGATTGTGTGAAGAAAACTCCATTGGCTATATTATGGGAAACTTTGATTCATGAAGATCATAAGGAACTGAAGATTACATTGCATTGCCCATTATATAAACAGTCTATGTGTTTTTTTTTTGTAGGCAACTGAGATTTTTTTGTAATCACGGAATAAAACATTATCTGTTGTTTGCAACATACAATGGATGTGTTATGACATTGGTCATATGATATATTACATTGTGTGTAATTGATTGTTACATTGCATTGCACCATATATTTTTACTACATTGGATGTTTTTGAAATTAATGTAACTTTGTTACAGATGGCGAAGGGTAGTTTATCGCGATCTAAAAATGTTTCCAAAGGTACGGACAATGTGAAATCTAATACATCGGAGAAGGCTCGTAAACAGCCCAACGAATTACAATTTAAATCAAATATGAGAGCTATCAAAACTCTATTAGAAAGCCTTAAGTTGAGCTAGAAACATATGTCATTCTCAAGAAAACACCATTATCATACCCTCGAAATAACGAACATAAGAACAATGATAATAAGTACATTGAACAATCATGAAAAATATTGCAAATAATACAAGGATAATACACATTGTAATTAGAAAATCTCAATATTAAACACAATGTAGTTAAGCACTGCCTAATAATCAACACAATGTAATAAGACACTGAAAAATAAAAAATAAAAAATGAAATAAGACACTATAAATTTAATACACAAGGTAATAAAACACAGCGTAATAAAACACTGAGGAATTCAAAAACACAAATGAATAAGTCACTAGCAAAATAAAACACAATGTAATAAGACATTGTCAAATTAAAACGCAGTGTAATCAGACTTAATTCTTTCATATCCATGAAATTCTTAGATTCAATTTAAATATTAAAATAAGATGAGAGAAGTAAAGTTGATGTGACTAAAACTATGAAAGAGAATAGGGTGACTAAAACACGGTACAGCTGAAATGACAATAACCAAGAAAGATAAAATGTTGAGTTACAAAGTAGGAGAGATAAGCGGGAATCTAACATGCTAGTAGGCGGAAACTAGGGTACCACAAAGCAAGACAAAAATTTTTGTCTATCCAAAAGTCTATGTGGCATGCTGACTGAGCATGCCACATAGATTATGTATGTTACGTATGCTAAAGTCTATGGACGTTTAGCATTTTCCCTTTGAGATGGACTAATACATGGGTAAAAGTTTATTTGGGTATTTGGACTCGGTTTGGGGTAATTGGGCGAAATAAGGATATAGTCATATAGGTTTGGGTTGGGTCGAGTATACTCCGAATGTTATTGAGTATATTTCAAATGTTATTGAGTAGATAAAATATTATTTTTCGAGTAAATAATTTGTGTTCGAGTGATAGCAGATAACTAAAGCATTTACCAATATTTTGTCACAATAAAAAAATACATGACCAAATACAACCAAATGATATCTTGTTCAACATCAATTAACACTATTCACAAACATATGCCTCTTCTACCAACATTATTATTCTGCAAAAAAACATAGAATTATAAGTATGATTGCTTGATATATTGAGAATGATCTCCAAATTCGATAAATAAATTACTTACTAACAAAGGAGGAAGGTCAATTTGTTTCCTTTTCCTACAAGTTCAAAAGTTAGAACATCTCATTCTCGAAGTCCATTTTCAGTCCTACAATTTGACCAACCACCTCCAAAATAAACCTTCAAATCTGAATTTCTATGCTTAAGCTTTATAGTCCAGGATATACCCTCCTTGTTTAACAAGTTCACATCACATGACATATTATCCAAGCCATTCTCAGCAGCAAAACTCCAAGGAATGTACTATATAAAATAGGAATTTAAAAGTCAAACGAAAACAATTGAACCAAAAAAGTAAACTTGAACAATGAACAAAAGAGTTAACACTCAAATGCTAATTTAAATACTTGATCAATGAACATAAAATGCGAACAATAAAGTGTAATACGTCAACAATATTATAGGTTTAATACTCGAATACATACCAATTGTTTGAACTCAACGCTGATTCGTGACAGTGTTACAGAGAAAAGAGAATTCCTGACAACTCCCGAAGTACCTACACCTACATCCCCTGAAACTGACATAGAACACAATTAAGCAGCCCCAAATCAAGAAAAGCCATAATTTAATAAACTATAATTACCTAGGACTCCCTTGAAACTCTTACAAATATTGGTACCAAAATCTAATACAAATAGCTCGAAGATATTGTTTCCAACATGTTTAAAGAAAATGAAATCACCCAACTATAGCAAGTGGGCTCTTGCAATTCCTTCCACCTGTGCTTAAATGTCCGACCATTCACCTTAATTGGCCAAATCAAACCATTTGGGCTTATGAATGACCAATCATGGCCAGCCGTACCATTCATATAATGATCAATAAAATGCATTTGGAATCAACTACGAAAAAAAACATCAAGTCATCCCCTAAACATTAGGCCAGCATTTATCTTTGAAGTTTTTAAAGGTTTCTTGAAAAGAAATAGTGATAGACTTACGAACTCATCTTCAAAGCCATCCAACATGGGTTTGAAGAAATCTGGCATCTGCTTCACATATTAGGTTTGTCGTGAGACATCTTTCCAAGCTGGATTGTTGAAAAATATCTTGGAAGAAACTGAAGACATGGAGACATGTCAGGCCTGACAACATAGGTCATGAAATAGTTCTTGCTTGAACAAAAATTGGTGCCAAGCTAAAATGAATAGATCATACTCTTCAGAATTAGTGTCAAAAGGGAAGAAAATAAAAGGTGGATAATTATCTCTAACAAATGGGAATAAAGGTAAGGATTCAAGGGTAGAGAAATAAGTTAAGACATCAAGTAAAGAGATGTGAACAAAAGGTAAACGACTAAAGATACTACCTAAACAAGCAGCGTCATCCACGTTGATCGATGGAGGGCCAAAAAAAGGAAAGTGGCCCATAACTAGAGCTTTTGGAAAACAATATAGTCCTTGTTATGAAGAAAAACGGAAAGCTTAGGGTCTATATTGATTTTAGGAATCTAAATTTAGCCATGGCCAAAGACGAATATCCAATGCCTACATTAGATTCTTTAATAGATGCGTCTGTCAGATATGAAACTTATTCTTTCATGGATGGGTACTCAGGATATAACCAAATTTTTATCAGCAAAATTGATGCACATAAAATTGTCTTTAGATGTTCAGGATCATTAGGATGTTTTGAGTAGGTAGTTATGCCGTTTCGTCTGAAAAATGCTAGAGCCATTTGTCAAAGGGCTGAGCTTAATTTTTCATAAAATAATCGGTCATCCCGTTGAAGTTTATGTCGACGATATAGTAGCCAAATCTATCAAAATCAGTGATCATTTTGAGGAGCTATGAAAGTGGTTTGAACGAATGGGGATTTACAAATTGATAGACCCACTTAAAGATGCCTTCGATGTAAGGCAAGTAATTTCTTGGGATTTTTAATGCACCAAAGAGGAATAGAGATTGACTGAAATAAATCGAAAGCTCTATTAGAAACCAGACCACCAACCACCGTAAAGGAGCTGCAGCGATTCTTAGGACATGTAAATTTCTTAAGACACTTTATCTCTAATCATGCAGGACAAACAATAGTGTTCACACCTTTCCAAAGTTGAAAAGTGAAGATGAATTCATATGGAAAGAGGAACACCAAAAGGCTTCTGAAAGCTTGAATGTTTACCTATCACAACTACTAATGATGGTGTCACCAGGACAAGGAAAAGTGTTAAAGTTGTACATATCGGCTGAAGACTAATCCACAGCAGTAGTACTGGCATAAGACAATCCCTACGACAAAAAATGAGCCATTTAGTACTTGCGTAAGAAGTTATTTAAATATGAATGTAGTTACTTGTACTCCCTTTGGAGAAGTTGTGTTTGGCTTTATTTTTCACATGTACTAAATTAAGGGCTTATATAAAGCCCAGGACGTTGAACTTGATTTCCAAGGTAAATATAATAAAGTAAATATTTTCTCGCCTAAATATGTATCAAAGAGTCGGTATAGGGCACTACCCTTGCCTAAGTTTGACATTCAACACGTGCCTCTAAAGGCAATAAAGAAATCAAGCTTTGGTCGATTTCTTGGCCGATCATGTTGTAAATTGACGGTCCGGATCGAGCAGGATTGCAGCTTCCAATGAACTTGAAATAATAAAGGCGAAATTGGACACACAGATTTTACGTGGAAAACCCCTAATGAACAGGGTAAAAACCACGGACCAGTATAGAAGAATTCACTATGGAGTAAATGATTACAACCTTCTCTCTAATTTAACAAGGAGAGAACAATGACACTCTCTCTTGAAACTAGGAGAAAAACTAAAACACTCTCAACTCAAAACCTCTCTTTCTCTCACTCTCACCTTCTCCTTCTTTGTTACTTTGATTTTGTGTGTCAAATGAAGTAGAGATTGCATGCCTTATATAGGCATAGATGGAGGCAAATATTAGTTGGTTTCTACCCAACTATTAGTTGGTTTCTACCCAACTATTAAATTGACTTAGAACATGCCACCTACTTTCTAGAAGATTCAACATTTCTCCCACTTGAAGACTTGATTGAGATTCTATCACGTCTCCACACCACTCTTTCTATACTAGTCCTTCCATGCTTGCTTACGTATCCGCTAGACCATATGAGGATCTACACCATTGAAACTTGTCAGTGGTGATCGGTTTGGTCATCACATCTGCTAGGTTTTCATCTGTGTGAATCTTTTGCATATCCACACTTCCATCTTCCACTACTTCACGAACAAAGTGATATTGAACTCCTATGTGCTTCGTTCTTGAATGATAGGCCGGATTCCTTGCAATATGCAAGGCACTCTGACTGTCACAAAACAAAATAATTTTCTCTTGTTTGTGCCCGAGCTCCTCCAATAACCTTTGTAACCAAATAGCTTCCTTGCAAGCTTGTGTAGCTGCCATATATTCTGCTTCTGTTGTAGACAGAGCCACAACAGTTTGCAATTTTGAAACCCAGCTTACAGCTCCTCCTGCAAGTGTAAACACATAGCCTGTAGTAGATTTCCTTTTATCAAGGTCCCCTGCAAAATCTGAATCCACATAACCCCTGACAGTAAATTCGGATCCTCCGTAACATAATGCAGCATCTGAGGTTCCTCTGATGTATCTCAGAATCCTCTTCACAGTATTCCAATGCTCTTTACCAGGATTCGCCATATATCGACTAACCACTCCCACTGCTTGTGCAATGTCTGGTCTTGTACATATCATAGCGAACATTAAACTCCCCACTGCTGATGCATACGGTACTCGAGACATCTCCATCCTCTCTGCTTCATTGCTAGTACACATACTTGAGGATAACTTGAAATTAGCAGAAAGTGGGGTAGAAACTGGCTTGCAACCTTGCATGTTGAAACGCCGCAAGATCTTTTGCAAATAATTCTTTTGTGAAAGCCAAATCTTTCTGCTATTTCTGTCTCGGTGAATTTGCATCCCTAGAATCTTGTTTGCTGGTCCCAGATCCTTCATATCAAATTCCCTAGCCAACTGTGCCTTTAATTCTTGGATACGATCTTTGTTGGGGCCTGCTACCAACATGTCATCCACGTACAATAACAAGATAATGAAGTCATTATCTCCCTCAAACCTTTTGTAGTACGTACAATGGTCTGAACTGAGTCTATTGTACCCAAGGCTAATAATGAAGGAATCAAATCTCTTATACCAACATCTCGGCGCCTGTTTGAGACCATATAGAGATTTGTTCAACTTGCAAATCAAGTTCTCTTTGCCTTCTTTAGCAAAACCTTCTGGTTGAAGCATATAAATTTCTTCTTCAAGTTCTCCATGAAGAAATGCAGTTTTAACATCTAACTGCTCCAAATGTAAGTCAAATGTAGCACACATAGCCAGGACTACTCTGACTGTTGTAAGTCGAACCATCGGAGAAAATATCTCGTTGAAGTCAATGCCTTCTTTCTGAGCATATCCTTTCACCACCAATCGAGCACGATATCGCTCCACCTGATCATTGCTATCTCGCTTGATCTTGTAAACCCATTTGTTACCAATGGCTTTTCTTCCACGTGGCAATGGTACAAGATTCCAAGTGTTGTTTTTATGGAGAGCTTCAATTTCCTCCTGCATTGCTGTCATCCACAGAGATGCATCTGAACTGTTTCTAGCTTCATGGAAAGTTGATGGCTCTCCATCCTCCGTTAAAAGACAGTATGCAACATTGCACTCCGTAAAATATTCTGAGTGCCAAACTGGCAGTCTTTTCTCTCGAGTTGACCGTCGAATTTCTGGAGCCTCGGTAGGAGCCTCAACTTGAGTCTCGGACTCAACATGTTCTTCTACCTCATGCTCTGGCGCTGCTTCAGAAGCAACTTCGTTCTCAGACTTATTTTCCGTCTGAACTATTGTAGTCTCTGAATTTTCTTTTTCCGTGCTATCATCACTTTTATCTTTGAGTTTATCTTCTATAAAGATAACATCCCTGCTGATAATAACCTTATGGGCAGTGGGATCCCATAGGCGATACCCCTTAACTCCATCAGCATAACCCAAGAATATACATTTCCTGGATTTTGGATCCAACTTCGTTCTTTCTTGGGCATTGAACATCACATACACAACACTTCCAAATGTATGGAGTTTTGAATAATCAGTTGGTTTACCCGTCCACATCTCCATCGGTGTCTTCAATTCAATTGCAGTCGAAGGTGACCGATTTATCAGATAACAGGCGGTTTTGACTGCCTCTGCCCAGAAGCCTTTTGCTAGGCCTGCAGTTCTCAACATTGCCCTTGTTCTTTCTAACAAGGTTCTGTTCATCCGCTCTGCCACTCCATTTTGTTGAGGAGTGTATGCTGTAGTGAACTGTCTTTTGATGCCTTCTTTATTACAGAAAACATCAAACTCATCGCCAGTGTATTCTCCTCCATTATCAGACCTCAAACACTTGATCCTTTTACCAGATTCAAGTTCCACCCGGGCTTTGAATATTTTGAAGACTGGAAACACATCCATCTTCCTCTTGATAGGATACACCCAACATCTTCTGGAATAATCATCTATAAATGAGACAAAGTATTTTGCTCCTCCCAGAGATATCACCGGTGCTTGCCACACATCAGAGTGAATCAGTTCTAGAATATCCTTGCTTCTGGAACTGGATAGACTAAATTTCAATCTATTCTGCTTACTTGTAACACAATGCTCACAAAAGGGTAATGACACCTTTGTAAGACCAGGGAGTAAATTCTTCTCGGAAAGAATTCTCAATCCTCGTTCAGACATATGTCCGAGTTTGAGATGCCACTTCATTGCAGGTTCATCTTTTGAACTACTTGATACAACAGATGCTTCTGCTTCAAGTATAGTTTCTCCCTTTAGCTTGTATAAATTTGAATTCAGCTTTTCTGCCTTCATAACCACAAGTGCGCCCCGAATAATTTTCATTATCCCATCTTGAGTTTGGATCTTGTAACCGAGACTATCTATTTGTCCCAAAGACAATAGATTCTTCCTCAGGCCCTCCACATGTCGCACCTCCTTGATAGTGTAAACAGTCCCATCATACATTTTTAGTTTGATGGTTCCAATGCCGACAATCTTCAGGATGTGATCATTACCCATGAACACTGATCCTCCTGAGATTGGTTTATACTGATGAAACCATTCTCTTTGTGAGGTCATGTGCCATGTAGCACCTGAATCAATAATCCAGGTATCACTAAAGTTCCTTTCACCTTCTATGATCGGCATTGCTTCAATATATAAAATTTCACCATCATCTGGGGTACTTGCCACATTTCCTTGAGAGTTCTTCTCTTCGTTCTTCTTCTTCCAACAATCCTTCTTCAGGTGTCCTTTCTTGCCACAAAAGTAGCATTTAAAATTCTTCTTACTCCTTGATTTGGACCTGCCATGATTTTGGCTCCCACTTGAGCCACGTTCCATTGGTCTCCCTCTTTCCATCGTTAAAGCCTCAACTTGATGTGAACCGGCCAACCTGTACTCCTTGTTTTTGTGCCTATTTTCTTCTTCCAGAATAGCAGCGGCAATATCATCAAAGACTAGGTATTCCGTGAGAACATTGTTAGTGAGGTTGATGATGAGTTGATCATATGAGTCTGGTAGACTTTGGAGTAGAAGTTCCGCACGTTCAACTAGTTCTACTTTATATCCCAACGATGTGAGTTGAGAAAACATAGTATTCAATGAGTTGATGTGCTCTGTCACCGAAGTAGATTCAATCATACGAAGAGTGTAGAGTTTCCTCTTCAGAAAAATCTTGTTGTGGAGAGACTTCGCCTCATATAGTTTGGTGAGATGATCCCAGATTTCCTTTGCAGTTTTCTTTTCTTCTATACTTGAAAGTACACCATCAGATAATGCCAAATGAAGATTGGCAATTGCGGTGCCATCCATTTCACTCCACTTTTCATCTGTGACTCCAGTGGGCTTATTATCAATAGCCGCCAAACAGTTATCTTTTCTCAAGATAGCCTTAATCTTCAATTTCCATAATGAGAAATTACTCCCATTGAACTTCTCAATTTCATGTTTCGCTGCCATTGCTTTTTATCACAATCAAGTACTTTGTGAACAGTACCGTGAATAGTACCTCCAAATTAGTTCCCAGGAAAGATAGGGGGCTTTCCGTTTAAAACGGCGCGCAATTAAATAACCACTCTTTCCTAGACAGAACTTCTTTTAGATAGTACTTCCACACAACCGTAGCACGAATACTTGATTTACAATCTCAAGAAAACTTTTCTGATGTGGAAGGTCAGACAATGCTGCAACCACAGAGCATACTAAGAATTTCAAGAGACTAAGCAAATCCCGAACCAACCAATCGCTCCGATACCACTTGTTGTAAATTGACGGTCCGGATCGAGCAGGATTGCAGCTTCCAATGAACTTGAAATAATAAAGGCGAAATTGGACACACAGATTTTACGTGGAAAACCCCTAATGAACAGGGTAAAAACCACGGACCAGTATAGAAGAATTCACTATGGAGTAAATGATTACAACCTTCTCTCTAATTTAACAAGGAGAGAACAATGACACTTTCTCTTGAAACTAGGAGAAAAACTAAAACACTCTCAACTCAAAACCTCTCTTTCTCTCACTCTCACCTTCTCCTTCTTTGTTACTTTGATTTTGTGTGTCAAATGAAGTAGAGATTGCATGCCTTATATAGGCATAGATGGAGGCAAATATTAGTTGGTTTCTACCCAACTATTAGTTGGTTTCTACCCAACTATTAAATTGACTTAGAACATGCCACCTACTTTCTAGAAGATTCAACAGATCACCCATGCTTAAGTACCACCAAATAACTAGAGTAGGATGTTTGTGCAATAGACCTTGGCCAATAGATTTTGTTTTTCGATGGTAGCAAAACATTAAAAGAGGCTGGAGTAGGGATTGTCATCATCACACCACTAAGTCAAACATATCAATTTTACTTAACGTTAGAAGAGGCATGCACAACCAACCAAGCCGAATACAAATCAATAAAGTCCATAAATCCGACTTGAAATGGGAGGTAAGATCGTAAAAATCAAAAGAGATTGCCAAAATTTATCAAATGTTGGGTATATTCAAGTGCCAAAACCACTCATTACTTGCTCTTCATGAAATTGTACAAAAATTATTGGACAAATTCGACCATAGGTAACATAAAGTTTTAAAGGCATTACTATGTTAACACAAGACATTATTAAACATGAGAAAATTAAGTTAGCCCTTAATAGGCATGATTTAGAAATTATGAGCCTTGATTATCAGGAAGAGGTAGATTGCAGAATAGAGATAGCTACATTCTTGAACAACCTAAGAATATCAGCAGACAAAAAGATCATGTTAAAAGCCCTAAGTTTCTTCTTAATAGATGATACATTTTACGAGAAATGCCCTGATGGAGTATTGCTAAAATGTGCAAGTTTACTAGAAGCCAAGATAATAATGGCTAAGGTACATGAAGGAATACGTAGAGGACATCAAACAAAAGTAAAAAATGAGATGGCTAATTATAAGGCATAGAGATTTTTGACCAAAAATAGGGGATATATGTGCGCAATACGCTAAAAGTTGTCAGACTTTCCAAAGGCATGGGCCTATTCAAAGAGTACCTAACATAGAAATGAAACCCACTATCAAACCATGACCATTCAAAAGCTTGGTGATAGATTTAATAGGAAAGATTTACCCACCATCGTCCAAACGACGTACCTTTAAAATAATACCCACAAACATTTTTTACCAAATGGGTTGAAGTAATACCATAGAAAGATATAACCCAAGAAAGTGTGATTAAGTTTATCGAAAACTGAATTATCTATAAGTTTGGGATTCCCCAAACTATTATCCCTTTCTTTGATATTTGTATTGAAGACCTCACAACTTCTAATGGTACTTTCTTTTAATAGCGCAAATATATTCATGATCCTCTAGAAAAATTCAACATGGATGAAGCTAAGCCGGTTCATACTCATCTGCCTTCTCCTTTCCTTACGAAGCTTATGGATGGAACACTCCTCTCTGATCCCTTTTGTAGATTCAATAGGAGGAAGAAACACTTACTTATTTCTTGATCGGTACGAAAATTTGACAGGATCGTAGTAGGTTCCAATGCTTCAACTCGTAACTCCAATTACTAGAGCCGAGATAGATTCCACAGTACGAACACCCTTAATTTCTTATTTCAGAGGCTGGAGAAGTAGATTGGAAAAAACCAGAGAGTCTGTTTTTCCTTGCCAATATACGTTTAACGTATATTGGCAGTTGAGAGCAGTTGTCTCCAAGACAACTGCCTCAACTCCCTAAATAAATGGGCTGGGCTGAGTCTAGCCCACATGGGCGACCCAGCCCATGTCCAACATCTCCCACTCGCCCATGATGGGCTGGACTCTATACTTGCATAAGAAATCATTCATACAGGTGAACGGACTGTGCAACCTGAAGCACACAAATATTGGGAGCTCTAATATAGAATCCTCATACAGGCCATATTAGAGACATCAACCTCAAAATATAATTATTCCGAAAGTGTACTTATATACCCCAAACATTTTGAATCACACATAATTGAGTATTATTCAATCCCTCAAGAATTCTATACTCAATCCATCACAACAATTACAAGTATTCTAAATCATATCAAACTCCTTTGAGTGAGATGATCCCGGCCGGTGAATACAAGCCATAGGTGTAAAACCAAAGAATGTTCTTTCTTTCGCCCTCATATCAATTAGATCTGAATTAACTCACTTTCCTAGGAGCGCACCTTTATGTCGAATCATTCCATGACCATAGGATACACCCTTAAGGTAGCAAACATTAATACATCACATCATGATATAGTCAAAAGTTGCAAAGGGTAAAATATTGAGATCTATGTCTAGATCTCTCTAGGACTCACACAGTGAAGAAGTAGGGATCCATTCTTTCACTTCCAGATAGGTCGACTAGCACATGCAGTATGAAATGCATGCTATGGTAGAGCTTCTCTTTTCTTTTCTTAAGACAAAGAATGTATGTCATTGCTCTCCTCATTAGAGGTAATATACCATACGAGTTTTAGTCTTGTCACCAAATCACAGGCGCCAAACTTGAAATTCTCATCTACTCACTATTTATTGTGCCAGATGATTAATTTCACACTCGGCTTTCATCGTATAGACATATGAATGGTGGGGATACATTCATGTTGGTTCTCTTATTTTAGAACCTCATCTTGATCCTAATCAAGGCGACTCCAAAATTGATGACTTTGAATTACATTCGCTCCCACTGCGCTCAAGTCGCTAATTGAGCGCTATAACTCAAATAGTCTCATCTCTACTCGCCTGACTAGCGCTAGAGGCGATTGCTCGTGTGAGTGAGCCAATCTTTGTCTATCAACATACCTTATTGAATTGTACAACTATACTCTTACAGTATATACCATAAAATAAACGTTGAATAATATGCAGAAGACATTTTATTTATTCAACAAACTGCAAGCATCCTAATCGCATATTACATTCTACACATGCCTAGGGATTTTACATGTTTCATAAATACATCCCTAGCTATAGGCTTGGTGAGTGGGTCTGCCACCATGTCATTTGTAGAAATGTATTTTAGGACCACGTCCTTGTCAGTAATTGCATCTCTAATATAGTGATATATTTTCTTGATATGTTTGGTCTTTCCATGATATTTGGGATCCTTGGCAACAGCCAATGCAGCAGTGTTATCACAAAAAATTGTCATGGCTTCTGACGCCGATTTGACAATTTCTAAATGCTGCAGGAAACTCCTTAACCAAACATCATCTTGCGCTGCTGCAGAACACGCTACGTATTCAACCTCCATTGTGGACAAGGCTACATAGGATTGCTTTTTGATACTCCATAGTATAGCACTATCATTTAGCAAGAAAGTAAATCCTGAAGTTGATTTGCACTGATCAAGGTCTCCTCCCTAATCAACATCGGAGTAACCTATCAAGCGCAAATCCTTCTTCCCTTGATAACATAGCATATAGTCTGAAGTTCCTTTCAGATATCGCAAAATCCTCTTGACTGCCATCCAATGCTTTTGACCAGGATTTGATTGATATCGGCTGACCAAACCAACAGCATAACATATGTCAGGACGTGTGCACATCATTGCATACATCAGACTCCCGACAACACTGGCATAAGGTACTCTGGACATCTTTTCTTTCTCTTCTGAAGTCTTGGGACACATATCAAGACTTAGGCTCAAACTCGTTTCAACAGGGATATCCATCGGCTTGCTATCTTGCATGTGATAGCGCTCCAACATCTTTTTGATGTAAGTCTCTTGAGATAAACCCAAAAGCCTTTTAGCGCGATCTCTAATGATCTTCACACCAAGCATGTAGTTAGCCTCACCCATGTCTTTCATTTCAAAGTTTGACGATAACCACTTTTTAGTGGTATCAATCATCTCTTTGTTGTTTCCAGCTATTAGAATGCCATCGACATATAAGGACAAAATTACAAAACCATCACTTGAACGTTTTAAATACACACAATGGTCCTCTTCCATCATCGTAAATCCATCCTTTTGGATTGCTTGATGAAACTTGATGTTCCATTGCCTAGATGCTTGCTTGAGACCATATATAGATCTTTTGAGCTTGCAAACTTTGCGCTCTTGTCCTTTAGAATCAAAACCCAAAGGTTGATCCATATAGATTTCTTCATCTAGTTCACCGTTGAGAAAAGTAGTTTTTACGTCCATTTGGAATAATTCTAAGTCCATATATGCAACTATAGCTAGAACGAGGCGAACAGAAGTAATTCTCACAATAGGTGAGAATGTATCTTCATAGTCAATTCCCTCTTCTTGTGTGTAGCCTTTTGCTACTTGTCGAGCCTTATATCTTTCTATGGACCCATTCGCCTTACGTTTAATTTTGAGAATCCATTTATTTCCAATGGATTTTTGCCCTGGCGGTAGATCAACCAAGTCCCAGACTTGATTAGCGTTCATTGACTCCATTTCTTCTTTCATAGCTTTACTCCATTCCTTAGCCTTAGGACCAAATAGAGCCTCTTTTATCGATTGTGGCTCTTCATCATCCTGTGGGGCAATCATGAATGCTTCCCCCTCAATCTCAAATCGACGACGTGGGATATGTTCACGGATGCTTCGACGAGGTTGAGATTGCTCATGATCTTGCTCCATAGGAGTCGGATCAAGCACTATGTCGCTCCCACGTTCCACGGGAGGATTAAGAGTGTTCTCTAATCCCTCGACTGCGGTTGGGGCGCCATTTTCTTGATTTTCATAAAATTGAAAATCTTTATTAACCTCACCTCTCACAAGAAAATCCTCTTCTAAGAAAACGACATCACGGGACTCAAGTTCTTTCACGCTCCCATCAACTTTTTCACCAATGAAAACAAATCCTTTGGAGGTTTCAGAGTATCTAATAAAAATACACTTCTTTCCCCTATGACCAAGTTTCCCATATTGATGAGAATTATTATGAATGTAAGCTGCACACCCCCAAGGATGCAAATTTCCTAAATTAGGTTTATTGCCATTCCATAATTCATATGGGGTGGATGAGACAGATTTAGAGGGTACACGATTAAGTACGTATGCAGCAGTTAATAACGCATCTCCCCAAAAGGAAATAGGTAAATTAGCTTGCGCCATCATCGACCTAACCATGTCTAATAGGGTCCTATTCCTCCTTTCTGCAACTCCATTTTGTTGCGGAGTATAAGGAATAGTTAGCTGTCGAGCTATACCCTTTTCATCATAAAAACTTTTAAATTGATCAAATAGATATTCACGACCAGAACTGGACTTATCAACAACATAGATAGATGGATGGTTATTAACTACAATGTTAGTGGTATCTAATACCATAAAATGATCCATTACATAGCCAGAACCATAATAAACGTTGTCCAGAAATACTTTTACACAACCTTTAGCAAACTTAAGTTCAAAACCTAGTTCTAGTAGAACAATAACAGAAACAAGATTTCGTCGAACTTCAGGAGCATAGAGCACATCATGAAGATAAAGTGTGCGACCACCCCGCAACTCTAGCTTGCAGGTACCGATCCCAAGCACATCAGCGGAAGCATTGTTCCCCATGTAAATACTCCTACTTCCTTTAGGAATTCGACGAAATTCCACAGAGTTTGTTCGGTCCCTTGTTATGTGGTCGATTGCTCCTGAGTCTACAGTCCAATAAGGAACAGTCTCAACAAGCATTAAACAACTACTAACATATAAGTTAGAGGGAAAAATTTGTTCAAACAATACCTTTGGCTCAGTGCAATCACGAGCAAAGTGACCAGGTTTGCCACAATTGAAACAATTGTTGTTTCTGCCTTTCTTGCTGCCGTGTTTCCCACGCTTGCGCTTGTGTCCACTAGTACTAGCTTCATTTCCTCCTTTGCCTTTATGGAAAGCCTTTCCTTTACCCTTCCACTTTTTTCATCCAGAGCCTTGTGCTCCTCGCGATTTGGACTCAGTCAAGAAAGCTTCATTATCAGGCTTCTCAGAGAGAAGACGATCTTCCTCAAGCTCAACATGACGAGCGACTTCATCAAATGTCTTGATGTTGTCGTTATGGGTAAGGTTAACACGCATGTGTTCCCAATTTCTTGGCAAAGAGCGAATCACAACTTGAACTTGCTGCTCATCAGTCATTTCATGCCCAGCAGCCCTCAGTTCACTGATCATGTTAGACATGACCGTCAGATGCTGCCTCATGGTCTGATCTTGGTGCTTCTTATAACCATCAAACTTGAGGGTTAACTGACGCAGCGTTGTTGTTGAAGTTCCACCATACTGGAGCTTCACAGCATCCCAAACTGCTTGAGCTGAACGATGCCTCTCAAATCGCAGCATTATATCATTCTTCATGCTGCTCAACATCAAAATGCGAGCCACACGATCTTTGCGCTTATAGGCCTGATATGCTTCCATATCACGCCTATGTTGAGCAGTGTTGCCTTGTTCAGGTTCAGCCATGGGTTGTGTAATTAATTCCAGCATGTCTTGCTCCTCCAGGAGATACTGAATCTTACGATGCCAGACATCGTAATTCTTTTCATTCAGTTTGTCTCCGTGGTTCAAATCAGCGACAATGCTCTTTGTTGCAGCCATTTCAACTATATATAGAGACAATTACTTAAATTAGGATCTTGTACAATTCAAATTATTTAAACAATGTTTCGCCATAAATTTCTAAATTAATTAATAATGATCTAACACATGCAACAGCAACGAAAGTAATGTTACACATTCAATCAATTTCTAATAGCATAGTCCAATTATTATTATTTAATTTAAACATGCGCAACATTTTGGTTATTAGGTAAGATTTATTTCAAAAATCTACCAACCTAAAACCTCCCACTATCTTAAATATTTCCATACATGCTTATTTAATGTAACTAAATTAATAAATTACATAAAAGAAAAATGCTTTTAATTAAATAAAACATCAAATATGTACATCCATAAGCAAGTACTGGAAATATGTACAATGTGATACTGTATTAGAGAGACTACATATCACATCCTAGGTATATAATCAGGATAAGCTATCACATCATCCGTGTCATCATCACTGCGTCCACCAAGCTCATACACCTCATACCATGGAACAAAACGAGCAGCAGGCTCTAGAGACCTTGCGCTTCGTCCTGTTCGACGTATACCCATAATGGTATACTGGCGCTCCCTCTCAAGCAGTATCTCATCAGCGAGAGTGTTGAAGTTAATAAAACTCAACCGTGGTTTCAACGCTTGACGAACAAACTCCCATTCATCCGGTAGAGCATTGAGCACAATCTCAAGTTGTTGCTCAAGAAAGAACTCATGAACATCACGATGCCACAAATTGTGAATCCAATAAAACATATAATCTATATGCTCAGCAATCGTATGCGATGCACTCTTCTTATATGATAATAAATGAATGTTTTGTGCTCGTGTAGCCACTACATACACAAATAATCAATTAAAGAATAATTAACTTATTAATTAGTTAATTATCACATGCACAAAATTTTTTAGAAATTCAAAAAATTCCAGAAAAATCATAAATAATTAGAAAATAAAAAATTAATTCATCTGGAAAAAAAACTTTAATTTTCTCAGGTTGCACGCGCCCAGACGCGCCAAAAACATCCAGCCAATCAGGTTGACGTGAGCTGGGCGCGTGAGCCTCACGCGCGGCCTTACATTTCTGTTTTCTGGCCAAATTTTTTTCGAACCGGACCCAAAAAACATCCAGATCTTGTTTTGCTGTTTGATGATCAGATAGTCAGGCCGCGACTGTAATTGTTCAAGAACACAATTTTCCCAAAAAATTGTGCCTAGAAAATCAAATTTCAACAATTTCGATCATTCAACTTCGAAAAATCATAACAAATCACACACTATTCAGAAAAATATGCATAAATACTCGTTGGAAAGCTTGTTCAGAGAGCTTTCCAACCATACCATATACGAAACAAAAATATGAAACAAAAATTCTTGAAATGCAGACTAAATTTTCGGTTTTCATTGGAAATCATGGTATTTAAAGCATTCTAACCCGATTTAACCATACAAAACACGTAATCGAGCATGGAGCATGCTATCATCGCTCCGATACCATTGTAGATTCAATAGGAGGAAGAAACACTTACTTATTTCTTGATCGGTACGACAAATTTGACAGGATCGTAGTAGGTTCCAATGCTTCAACTCGTAACTCCAATTACTAGAACCGAGATAGATTCCACAATACGAACACCCTTAATTTATTGTTTCAGGAACTGGAGAAGTAGATTGGAAAGAACCAAAGAGTCTGTTTTTCCTTGCCAATATACGTTTAACGTATATTGGCAGTTGAGAGCAGTTGTCTCCAAGACAACTGCCTCAACTCCCTAAATAAATGGGCTGGGCTGAGTCTAGCCCACATGGGCGACCCAGCCCAAGTCCAACACCTTTCAATATCATCGAGCTCTTGGAGGCCTTCAATACTTGAGTCTTACCAGGCCCCACATATGCTTTGCAGTGAACCGTCTAGCTAAATTCACGTCCTGACCTACAAGCATTCATTGGTCTCTACTAAAATTATTACTTCCCTACCTTAAAGGACTACTCACTCATTGCATTCAGATCTCAAAATCCATCCATCTCTCTTTATAGGCCAGCTCCAATTCCTATCGGGCCGGCAACCTCGATGACAGATTTTCAACCTCGGCTTATGTCATATAGCTATGGACCTTTATTTCATAAGAGCTTTGGTGAATGCTGGAACCATTTGTGTGCAGAAGATTGATACCCCTAATCAACTCATAGATGATCTAAGTCTTTACCACGCACTCGTTTTCACTTGCTGTGTTCCAAAATTGAGGTCACTCTAGGACCCCCAATTTTAAGGGACGGTAAAGAGAATGTTGTAGTTAAGTGTGCCCATTCTTCTACAAGTGTGCAAAGCCCAACCAAAGTTCATCAGCCCAACAACAACTAACGGCCCATATCCAAGCCCAATTTGTTTGTCTTCCTCAACGAATAGATGGAGAATCTTTTCTATATATATCCTAATCTATCAGTCCTTGATTTCTAGCCATTGCTCAAAATGTTTATAAACTCATTCTTGTAATTTGTTTTGGCTCTATGAAAATACTTTCAAACAATTCTTTTTCACTACAAGAAATTCAACAATTGCCGACGGATTTAAGGATTTCCGTCGGTACAAAGTTTTATCGACGGAATTCCGACCAACAAGATCAAGCAACCACGATTTTCTTCAATGAATCTTCAAGTAGAATAAATTCAAATTTTCTCAAGAAACAATATCTCTTGAATCTGTAACAATTCAATAGCTCAACTAAACTAACTATAAGAGAGATATAAAACATATAGCTAGATCAAACATATAAAACTCTTACACTTGGCTTCGATACCTTTAATTCCTCCTTGCCATGGACTTTAAATAACTCAAAATAAGAATTACATATTATCATGTACCACCTGTAGAGAAAAATTATGCAAGAGATAATGATGGTAAGAGATAAGGAGTAAATCTTGATAAAAGAGATGCTATAAAAGTCTACACTAGGAGTTTTATCAAAATCTAATGTGTAGCTAAATCATAACGCCTAGAAATATTGACCCATATCACAATTACACACAACTATAAACTCTCACAATGAGTCCTATTAAAAATGCAAACCCATGTGGCATAAATTCGCCTGATAGTTATGCCACGGATCTGATATGTTTCTGTTAGCATATGGCATACTAAAATACGCAGCGGAATACACTACAAAAATTTACCTCTTGTAGCGTGCTTGTACAAACAGTTTGTAAGGTACTCCGATCGTCTAGATTCATTTTCCGTTCCTTGCTTGATCCAAACAATGTCGCCGGTAGAACTCCGATCTCACGAAGCCTCTAGTCCGTCCATCGGAATCACAACACCAAACTATTACAATATTTTCGATATCACACATCAAAATTAGAAACTTTCTAAAAATAGAAAGTTGCCTTTTAGAGAAACGTGTATCTGTCTAAAACCAATTCAATTCATTCAATTGAAAAGTGGTTTTCCAAGTTGTATAGTATACAACTTATAATGAGCTCTAAAGTGTGTTGTCGGCACAATGTGTCGGCAACCACTTTTAGGTGCTCATTTAATATATATATATATATATATATATATATATATATATATATATATTAGTATTAATTAAATATGATTCCATAATTGATTAATTTGTCATGTGCTAGCATTGTTAATCAATCAGATTCAATCCGGTTTACAATAAACCTTATTTAATTAATAATTTGATTATTTTTATCTTATGAAAATTATCGAATCCACACAGTTCTCTTAATAACCTTAGCTGAAACAAATTTTCGTGATTCTTTTATGTGTGACTTTCTAGGTTCATTACCGATTGGCAATAAAAATAATATCAAACTCTTTGATATTAATTAAAACAATTTTAATCATTTCTTATAAATCACAAGTGACACCTAGCAGTATATTGTGATTACCCAATCAGTGATGAATACTTTCATATGAACCTTTAATTATGATTACCATGTAATTAAATCCTTCCACTGTACAATATCCCAAATGAGTGAGGATCATCGATATCGGTCAAATCCACTAACTCAATTATATGTCAGATCCAATATTTTATTGACAAACAAATAATTAATGAAAACACTATTTTCATTAATCATATAACCTCGGCCAAGGATTTCTCGTATCAATAAATATCTGGATCACATAGGATATTCTCCTCGTTTATTTCGAGGCGGTGGATTCCTTATTGACTGCACACAAGTCTTCATATATAACTAACTGAATCCATGAATAAATAAATATTTATTCAATCACTCATATACAAAACTACTATGTCATCTCAGGTCTAAGAATTATTTACACAATCGTAAATAAATAATAAATCATTGACAAGGAAATAAACCTCCACGTGATTCATTATTTAACAAGTCATGTTCGAAGCATTTATTCAACAATAAACCTCCCATACTGTTTGTTTTAATATCTCATATTAAATTGCATGAGACTCACAACCCTATCATTATAGGAAACAAACAGTTACTGATCTTCCGAATTATTATTGTCCAATTAATAATTCTACAATCAGGAACTTTGATAGGTGTAGAATGCACCTATAAATTCTGGGCTTTAATTGTTGTAATTGGTATGATTTCAAGATCGAAATACTGCCCAAACATATGTTTATGTGTCAGGTATTGATGTTTGTAAAATAGCTATTCTGGAAGGAATTTACGACCTTTCTGCGACTGCAAATCTGGGCAGGAGAATGACGTCAATTAAATTGCTTACGTGGCAAGAAGGGCTCATATTTAATTTGATATATGGTTCGCCGGAAAAAGTCGTCGGAATCGTCGGCTCCGGAGGTGACCCGAGTTGACCGGGTTGACTTTTACCCGAGTTGACTTTGACTCGGTTTGACCGTTGACTTTTACGTTGACTTTTAGTTGCCTTTTCCATATTTTGACTGTCGTGTATACGTATCCGTATTTTGATGCAGGAGGTTGATTTGGGGATTTTGGATTGGGATTTCGGATGTACTACGGATTAGCGTAGTCGACATTTCAGGTAGGGATTCTGGCATACTTGTTATTTGGGGTTCCGGGGGTGCCGTATTCGACGGACTCCTATTTGTCTATTGGTGTGAAATTCCCGGAGGTTGGGAATTTCTCTGTTTCTACTCTTATCTAATTTATTTCCGCAATTGCAGTTTGTTATGGTTATATGTTGTTTGTTTGGAGGTATGTGTACGACTGGCGACACTTTTGTGCATTGTGTCTCTTGTGGGGCCCACTATCCTGGTGAGGCCCATTTATCCTCTTGTGAGTCCATATAGGACTTCATTATGATGATTTTATATGATTTGTGAGATTATGGAGGGATGATTTGTAGAGCGTGGGACCCACATCGGGCGACCCAGCCTACTAGATGATTTATCGATAGTTTTGATCGGGTACGTACCTAGAGACCGGATTGAGGTGAGGTACATCCTGGGGGACGCTTTTCGATGTAGGCGATGCTATCGAGTACCTGATATAGGCTCGATCCTCATCCAATCTGGGGAGTACCAGGACTGGGAGACACCTTACGGGGATCAGGGTGGGTCGAGGGGAGGATTTTCTGGTATTATGTGGATTTGAGTTGGTATGGATTTGAGTTGGTATGGATTTGAGTTGGATTATGTTTGAGTATTGATATGAGAGTTGTATTTGAGAATGGTAGTGGTGGAGCCTACTCAGTGTCTACCCTACAGATTGATTGATTATTGATATTTATGACGGGTTCGGAGTTTCTTTACTCTATTATGGTATCATTGTATGGTTTCCTTTATGTACTTATATACCTTTCGGATTTTCTTACTTTATCTCTGTTTATTGGAGTTCGGTGATACTGGTGTGTATCACTATTTGTGTTTATGTTCATCTCACCTACCTCTTGAGTTTTTACTTTTTGTTTATTCTGATGTTTGATATTTCTCTGTATACCTACTGAGCTTTGTGGCTCATCCCTTTCATTCTCATGCTTTTCAGGTGAGATAGCCGGAGTGGAGGATCAGCGCAGGGATGCGTGAGACGTGATGTAGCTGTTGTGGGGATGTTGTGTCTGTCTTTAGTATCTGTTTTTCGTATTTATGATACTTGGATTTTTCCGCTGTAGACTCTAGTTTGCTTGTTACAGTATGTTGGGTTTGTGTTGGAGATTTATATATATATGTGAGGTTTTCTTTGTAGTTATCTTGATGATTCGTAGTAGCTTGGGTTTAAATCCGGTTCGGGGAACGGAGGAGTTCCCTGCCGGTCACGTCTCTAGGATTCATGGGTGCTCATTGGCACCTATCTGGGAGAGGGGCGTGACTGTTTGGTATCAGAGGGTGGTTATATAGTTTTATGAGGTTATTCGGTTTCTTTTGTTTTCCCCCAGCTACACATCATGCACTTCCCGGCTGATCTGGAGAGTTATTCTTTCTTTTACGTTTGGGGTATTTGACTTATGTAGTTATACGTTTACGTTTCAGATATGGTAGACACACGTAGTACACGCGTTCGGGGTGGACGTGGGCGGGGTAGAGGTGAGATTCCAGATACCGTTGACGAGGTCAAGTTACCGATACCTGAGGAGGTTTCGGTTATTAGAGGTCGAGGGCGCGGTTGAGGTAGAGCATGTGGTCGTGGATGGGGTCGCGGCCATGCTGTTCAGGATCAGGTAGTGGAGCAGGAGCAGGTACCGACTCAGGCGGCACCCGTAGGTGTGGAGGGTGCGATAGAGACTTTACAGCAGCAGTATAAAGACATGACGAGCATGATACAGACCATAGGTCAAGTAGTAGCTGCTTTAGCTTCACAGATTACACCGCAGCCTTTTACCAGTACTCAGGGACAGACAGTTCCAGCAGTTACACCAGAGTTAGTCGGTGCACCTGTTTAGCTACCGCTAGTTATTCCGTCAGGAGCAGGTCAGATAGTTCAAGCGCAGACAACACCACTAGCAGTTGACCCTTCCATCACTGAGTTAGCTCAGTTGAGGAAGACGAGACCTCCAATGTATCGAAGAGTGGTAGATCCTAAAGCAGCCGAGGATTGGTTGCGATAGTTGAGGATGCAGATGGTGACGCTCAGGATACCTGATCAGAGGAGAGCTCTATTGGCTTCAGCATTTTTAGAGGATGATGCTTATGTTTGGTGGGAGAGTATGACTATTTGTAGAGAGAGTATGGAGATGCCATGGTCAGAGTTTGAGACACTATTTCTAGCACTGTATGTTTCCCAGGCCATTCGCGTTGCGAAGGCCAAGGTGTTTCTGGAGTTGATTCAGAGTAGAGATATGACGGTGTCACAGTATCAGGCACGGTTTGAGGAGCTTGGCCGAAATGGAGATGAGTACATTGCCACTGAGGAGAAGAAGATACTGAGATTTCAGCGCGGGCTGAAACCCCGCATTTCAGAGCGTTTAGCAGGGATGATGGTTCATACTTATCGGGAGTGCATTGACAGGGCACTTGATATAAAGAGGAGCATGGTTAACTCACAGGATTATTGGGAGCTTCATAAGAGGAAGTACGGAGATACTTCTTCTGCCTCAGAGAGCAATAGCAGACAGAGGACTGAGGGTCAGAGATAGAGACCCAGACAGGATCAGGGGCAGAGATTCCAAGACAGGAGGCAGGACCGTCCGAGTCAGCAGCAGAGTTCTCAGAGACAGGGACATGAGGGTCCGCAGCAGCGACATCAGGGTCCATGACGGGGACAGGGGTCTATATTTGGATTGTATTGTTATGCGTGTGGTCATACTGGGCACATGATATCGGACTGTCCCAGGGCGGATAACCCATTGTGTTTCTCTTGTGGACTACCAGGACATATTCAGAGGTATTGCCCGAGGAGTCGTGCAGCACCATCAGGCAGAGGACAGGGAGCCCAGCACTTGCAGCACCAGCACCAAGGGCTCTAGCAGGCAGAGGGGCCAGACCTTCAGCACCACCAGTGAGACAGCAGCAGCAGCAGCAAAGACAAGGCCAGAGAGCTGGAGTTTATACGGTTGCACCCGAGCCAGCACCAGATCGTGATTTCATTGGAGGTAGAGTTTTACTTTTCAGTTCTTGGGCTCGTGTTCTATTTGATACCGGTGCCACGCATTCGCTTATTTCTACCTCTTTTGTTGAGGCATTGGGGTTAGAGATTTCAGATTTGGATAGGAGATTGGTAGTGGATTCTCCGTTGGGGTCAGGTACTGTGGTGAGGGACATTTGTAGGGGTTGTATCTTTCGATTTGCTGATCACGAGTTCCGAGCGGACTTGTATGTTATGGAGTTCACTGACTACGATGTGATACTTTGATTGGACTGGTTGACTGACTATGATGTTGTGATAGACAGTACAGAGCGTAGGGTCACGCTGACATCACCATATGGGGAAGTTAGTTTTTGTGGGTCGCGGGTTGTTACATGTTCACACTTTCTTGACAACCCAGGATATACTGACTGTCTAGTGGCGAGCTTGACTTTTACATCAGAGATTGAGGCTAGTACGGCTGTGCCAGTGGTAGAGGAGTATTTGGATGTATTTCCTAAAGAGTTACCAGGATTATCAGCACAGCGAAAGATTGATTTTGTGATTGAGTTATATCCGGGTACAGACCCAATTTCTATTCCGCCGTATAGAATGGCTCCAGCAGAGTTGAGGGAGTTGGATAGGCAATTGCGGGAGTTGCAGGGTCTAGGATTTATCAGACCCAGTACTTCACCATGGGGTGCTCCAGTTCTCTTCGTGAAGAAGAAGGACGGATCAATGAGGATGTGTGTGGACTACAGGAAGTTGAATAGGGTGACTGTGAAGAATAAGTACCCGTTACCGAGGATAAATTATCTGTTTGATCAATTGAGGGGTAGTCACTATTACTCCAAGATTGATCTCAGGTCAGGTTATCACCAGTTGAGGATTCGGGAGGAGGACATATCGAAGACGACATTTCGTACTCGATATGGTCATTATGAGTTTCTGGTCATGCCGTTTGGGCTGACCAATGCCCCAGCAGCTTTTATGGATTTGATGCATAGAGTGTTCAGACAGTATCTTGACCAGTTTGTGATAGTCTTCATCGATGATATATTGGTGTATTCAGCCACAGAGGAGGAGCATAGGGGGCATTTGGAGATTGTTCTGCAGACACTCAGAGAGCATCAGTTGTATGCCAAGCTGAGTAAGTGCGAGTTTTGGGCGACTCAGATGAGATTCTTGGGGCATGTGATATCAAGAGATGGAGTGGCAGTGGATCCTGCCAAGGTGAAGGCTGTGTTGGATTGGAGGACTCCGAGGACAGTGGGAGAGATTAGTAGTTTCATGGGATTAGCAGGTTACTACAGGAGGTTTATAGAGGGATTTTTAGGGATTGCTGCACCGATGACTGAGTTGACGCAGAAGGGTGTTCCTTTCGTGTGGACTGATAGATGTGAGCAGGCTTTTCGGGAGTTGAAGACCCGACTCACATCACCTCCAGTCCTGACCATTCCGGATAGTGGTATTGGTTACCATGTATATTGTGATGCTTCATGGATTGGGTTAGGTTGTGTGCTCATGCAGTAGAAGAGGGTGGTGGAGTATGCTTCACGACTGTTGAAGCCACATGAGAGGAATTATCCCGTACATGATTTGGAATTGGCTGCTATAGTGTTCGCACTTAAGCAGTGGAGACATTACATTTATGGGGAGCAGTTTGAGGTGTTTTCAGATCACAGGAGTTTACGACACTTATTTACACAGAAGGATCTGAATCAGAGGCAGCGGAGATGGATGGTGTACCTTGGAGATTATGATTTCTCATTGCAGTATCATCCAGGCAAGGCCAATGTGGTGGCTGACGCCTTGAGTAGGAAGTTGGCAGTGGCACGACTGTCACTGCGGGAGTTTGAGTTGGTGGACACCATTGGGCAGTACCGATTAGATATTAGAGACAGGGGTGATAGATGTTCCCTGAGCAGTTTGGTGAGTCCGTCCAGCACTAGTACAGAAGGTGTTGGATGCACAGTTTGGTGATGCGACTTTTGATGATATTGAGGATATGGATGGTTGGATTCGAGGTGTTGATGGAGGAGTTCGTTTTAGAGGTCGATTGGTCGTTCCAGAAGATGTTGAGTTGAGAGATGAGATATTTAGAGAGGCACATTATTCTCAGTTCGCGATACATCCTGGTGCTACTAAGATGTATCGAGATGTATGGAGACAATATTGGTGGAGCGGACTGAAGAGAGATGTGGCCCAGACTGTGTGAGATGTCTTACCTGTCAGCAGGTGAAGGCAGAGCATAGGAGACCTCCTGGATTGTTACAGCCGCTTCCATTGCCTGAGTGGAAGTGGGAGCATGTGTGTATGGATTTTGTGATGGGTTTACCGAGGACTGTGAGGAGGCATGATACTGTGTGGGCTGTTGTTGATAGATTGACGAAGACTGCTCATTTTCTACCGATTCAGCAGACTGACTCGGTGGAGACACTCACTAGACTCTACATTCGAGAGGTCGTAAGGCTACATGGGGTACCTGTGTCCATTGTATCCGATAGGGATCCTCGATTCACTTCTCGCTTTAGGAGCAGTTTTCAGGACACTCTGGGGACGATGTTGAGTTTTAGTACAGCGTTTCACCCACAGACTGACGGTCAGAGTGAGAGGACTATACAGATTTTGGAGGACATGCTTCGGTCGTGTGTTATGGATTTCAGGGGTGATTGGGAGACACATGTTCCACTGGTAGCGTTTGTGTATAACAACTCTTATCAGAGTAGTATTCAGATGCACCATTTGAGGCACTTTATGGTAGACTATCTAAGTCACCACTTTGTTGGTCGGAGGTTGGGGACAGACCCCTGTTGGAAGCAGATTTGATTCAGCAGACCACTGAGGCTGTGGTAGTTATCAGACAGCGACTTCTGATGGCTCAGTCACGTCAAAAGATTTATGCAGATCGTAGGCGGAGACCTCTAGAGTTTCAGGTGGGTGATCACGTATTCCTCAAGGTTAGTCCGAAGCGAGGGATACAACGTTTTGGTAGATCAGGGAAGTTGACTCCTAGGTTTATTGGATCATTTGATATCTTGGAGAGACTGGGGAGTTTGGCTTATAGGTTGGCATTGCCACCACAGTTGTCCGGAGTTCATGGTGTGTTTCATGTTTCTATGTTACAGAGGTATCATCGGGATCGCTTCCATATTATTGATTGGTCGACTCTGGAGATTGGAGAGGATGTTACCTATGAGGTACTGATAGGTATGAATATACCTCTTGTTTTTGGTGATAATAACCCCCTATTATCTCATTGATATTGTCAATTCGGTACATTTATCTATTATCTTGGATTTGGATAGGCAATTGGTGGTGTGGAACAAAAAGGTGGCAAATATGGGCAAGATGAGAGCAAGAATAAGCCTAAAAATTATTCTGGGCATGATTTATACACGCCTAGGCGGTACGGGCCACGCACGGAACAGGGGTGAATGCAAAAATTCAGGAAAACTGCATTTTCTAGAGCAGCGCGTAGGCGCATTTCCTACACGCCTAGGCGCCCCTGCACAAAATTGGTAGCTTTTATTTCGCGAAAGCCCTAAAAACTGCACACTTTGGACTTATCGAACGGCCGTTCCAGGGAGCGAAAAACAGAGGAAAGAATGAGGATTGAAGGCTTGAAGGAGGGATTCTTCATCTTGGCTTGCATTTCTTCCAATTTTGGGTTCTACCAATATGTTTCTCTCTCTTTGCTTGTATCTTTCTCTCTCTATGAGTAGCTAAACTCTTTATCACCAAGGCTAGGATGAAGCCTTGGGTTGAATGATGGTTGTATGAATTGATTTGTTTATATATGAATCTTTTTGGGTATAAATCTTTGGTTTCTATGATTATTGTGCATTCTTCTTACTCTTTGTGCTTGAACACCACTTAGGGTTTTGAATGGATTTGTTTGATGGATTTTGTAGATGGTAAAATATCTATTTAATCATGCTTCTTGGGACCTTAGATTGCAATTGTTGTTTCCATTAGGTTTGGAACAAGTTTGTATGAATCCTATTTCCATTGAGCTTTCATGAATTCTTATGCATGTCTAGACCAATAAGATGGCTAGAATGTTGATAGGAACATCCAACCTAGACCAATAAGATGGCTATTAATTGACATGAGGAAAATTGGCTTGAGTGCGCTAAAACCGACTTAGGTACCGATTCGTTATACCTGGATTGATAAATGTGTGAGTGAATTGGTTGTGTTTGCACATAGTTGACCCTTGGTGGATTTCGAAGTCATGGTGCTTCATTCTTCTACTTGAATTCATTGCATTAGTATAACTTGTCTAGTGATAAATTGCATTAGCATTTGCATTCTTCAATATAAAAATTCCAAAAACACTTTACTTTTCTTGCTTGCATTCTTATTAAATTGTAAACTCAATCAACTCGAGCGGAACTTTAATTTCTTGCATTGTCCATAAATATATACAAATAAACATTTGGATCAATTATAACTCTGTCTCTGTGGATACGATCTCTACTGACTACTTGTGCTATCCCTTCGACTAGTGCACCTGCTAGTAGGGTATTTTTAAACCCAACAGGTACGTCCGGTTCAGATTTTGGATAGCCAGATACGAAGATTGCGTTTGAAGACCATACCCTTGGTTAAGGTGTTATGGCAGCATTATGGAGTTCAGGAGGCTACTTGGGAGGTGGAGTCGGATATGCGGGAGCGCTATCCGGACTTGTTTACGACATAGGTATTCTTTTGATTTATACTAATTATTTTACCCTTGAGTACTTAATAATTACCCTTTATATAATTTCGAGGACGAAATTGTTTTCTAAGGGGGGAGGATGTAATATCCCGAACCCAAATTTTTTTAAAATATAATAATTTTTCAAATTTGATATTTTTAATAAATACTAAATATTTTTAGAAAAATATTGGCACAAGAATCACCTGAATCGGAGTTGAATTAGATTTGTTACGAATTTTGGAAGTTTAGGTAATTATAAAAAAAACGAAGGGCAAAATTTTCATTTCACTAGGAAAATCTGGCATATACCAGATTTTTCCAATGAGTTTCTGGGCAGAATTCTGGCAGTGGCGTAAGAATGAGGGGGAGAGAATTTTTGTATGGGTTTTCTTCGTTTGTGGTCCGATTGAGGTGTGGAAGGTGTCAAATCGAAGCTTATGGAGAGAGGAACAAAACCCAACAAGAATCGTCATCATCGGACCACCACAGGCGGCGGAATCAGGCGGCGGAGTTTTGGTTTTCCGGCGACTTCTAAGAGCGATCCCGGTTGCTTCCGGTGGAGTTTTGGAACGAGACAGGTACCAATGGATTGTTCGTCTTAAGAGCTTTAATTTGATATATGGTTTGCCGAAAAAAGTCGACGGAATCGTCGACTCCGGCGACGACATTGGCGGTGACACTGTTTACCGGTGACCTGAGTTGACCGGGTTGACTTATACCCGAGTTGACCGGGTTTGACCCGAGTTGACTTTGACTTGGTTTGACTTTTGACCTGGTTTGACTTTTTGTTGACTTTTTTGTATTTTGACTGTCGTGTATACGTATCCGTATTTTGATGCAGGAGGTTGATTTGGGGATTTTGGATTGTGATTTCGGACGTACTACGGATTAGCGTAGTCGACATTTCAGGTAGGGATTCTGCCCTACTTCTTATTTGGGGTTTCAGGGGTGCCGTATTCGACGGACTCCTATTTGTCTATTGGTGTTAAATTCTCGGAGGTTGGGAATTTCTCTGTTTCTACTCTTATCTGATTTATTTTCGCAATTGCAGTTTGTTATGGTTATATGTTGTTTGTTTGGAGGTATGTGTACGATTGGCGACATTTTTGTGCATCGTGTCTCTTGTGGGGCCCATTATCCTCTTGTGGGGCCCACATCCATTGGTGGGGCCACCTCCTGATGTTATGTTTTTCTTGAGAGTCCGGATAGGACTTCATTATGATGATTTTCTATTATTTGTGAGATTATGGAGGGATGATTTGTAGAGCGTGGGACCCATATCAGGCGACCCAGCCTACTAGATGATTTATCGATGGTTTTGATCGGGTACGTACCTGGAGACCGGATTGAGGTGAGGTACATCCTGGGGGACGCTCTTCGATGTAGGCGATGCTATCGAGTACCTGATGTAGGCTCGATCCTCATCCAATCTGGGGAGTACCTGGACTGGGAGACACCTTGCGAGGATCAGGGTGGGCCCAGGGGAGGATTTTCTGGTGTTATGTGGATTTGAGTTGGTATGTATTTGAGTTGATATGGATTTGAGTTGGAATATGTTTGAGTATTGATATGAGAGTTGTATTTGAGGATGGTAGTGGTGGAGCCTACTCGGTGTCTACCCTACAGATTGATTGATTATTGATATTTATGACGGGTTCGGAGTTTCTTTACTCTATTATGGTATCATTGTATGGTTTCCTTTATGTACTTATATACCTTTCAGATTTTCTTACTTTATCTCTGTTTATTGGAGTTCGGTGATACTGTGTGTATCACTATTTGAGTTTCTGTTCATCTCACCTACCTCTTGAGTTTTCACTTTTCGTTCATTCTGATGTTTGATATTTCTCTATATACCTACTGAGCTTTGTGGCTCATCCCTTTCATTCTCATGCTTTTCAGGTGAGATAGCCGGAGTGGAGGATCAACGCAGGGATGCGTGAGGCGTGATGTAGCTGTTCGGGGAACGGAGGAGTTCCCTGCCGGTCAAGTCTCTAGGATTCATGGGTGCTCATCGGCAGCTATCTGGGAGAGGGGCGTGACAAACCCAAGCTAAGCTTTCCCGCATTAATTTACATCCGTTTGAGCCGCTTTTATTCAGCATTTCCAGATCTGATTTTTAATGCATTTTAGTTTAATTATTGCTCTATAGTTTGTTCGGTAGTTGAGCAGTCTCCGTGGATACGATTCCATTCGCTTTTATACTATTTACGACACGTACACTTGCGGATAGGGTAAGACCCGTCTTTATTTGATATTGCAAGATTAACTTGCGATATTTTATATCGACCAAGTTTTTGGCGCCGTTGCCGGGGACTGTTAAGTCCATTACCGGTCAAGCGTTTAGCAATAAGTTTTATTTATTTACTAGTTAGTTTAGTATTTCGCAACCTTACATTGTTATTTTTATTTTGCAGGGGGTTCTCTTTTGTTCCTTGAAAGTGCATGGTGAATACACGTTCTCAAGACAAGAAGTTAGAAGAGTTAGATCCTGAAATAGAGAGAACGGCCAGAGCACTTAGAAGGAAGAATATGGCTGAGAATAATCCCATTGTTGATGCAGAAGATGCGGGTAATGAAAGGGTTCCTATGATGAACCGATACATTCCACGAAATGTTGCCCAACCATCTTGCATTGCATTTCAGCCCAATAGAGCAGCCATATTCAGTCTGGCACCTCAGTTGCTGAATTCAGCGCCTCACTATGAGGGGCGGTTTGATGAAGATCCCCACCAACACTTGAAAGATTTTATCGATCTTTGTCGAACACAAAACATGGCAGGTATCACGGCTGATAATTTGAAGCTCATGTTGTTTCCCTTCACGCTAAGAGGAGGAGCCAAGATGTGGTACAACACGATTGAAGCGGGTTCCATTACTACATGGGAGCAAATAGCTACAAAGTTCTTGAGAGAATTTTTTCCAGCTCAGAGGACCAAGCAACTTGTAAGGGAGATCCAAAATTTCCAACAAAAAGATGGTGATCTCTTCTATGAAGCTTGGAAAGATTTCAAGGTTCGCCTAGCTCGCTGCCCAACCAACAACTTGCACAAAGATGACATTGTTTTGCACTTCTATGAAGGGTTGAATGAGGTCAACAAGATGAAGGTTGATTCAGCATGTAATGGGGTGTTGATGAGGAAGAGTAGTGAAGAGGCAATGGAGTTGTTTGAGGAATTAAGTGAAGATTCCCAACAATTTTCCACAAGAAATAAGGGTTCCTCTAAGAGACAAGGTGTGTACGAGGTGAGTGTTATGTCGTTAGTAACAATTTAAAATATACTTACAAATGTACAATTAATATATAGTGAACAAGTAAGAGTCGATCCCACAAGGAGTGATGCTAATAGATATATAATCTAACACTTGAATATAATTGATACAATTATAAAAGGGGGAAAGGGGGGGGGGGGGGTTAAATCTTGTAATAGATAAAAATTAAGACAAAGAAATTGACGTTGAGAACAAGAATGAGAATTAATATTAATGAAAACAATAGCTAAGACTCACTATCCACCACAAAACATTCAAACAATTTATAAGAAATAATAGACTAACAATTTAAACAAGCATATGATGACAACATTCACAACAAGGTCATGGCCAAACTCAAGTTGTATGATTCTCTCTTAATTGCATATAAAGTGTATGGCGTCTACCTCATTACGTGTATTCTTAATCGAAATCTAGCATGACATCTGCATCAATCAACAATCAAGAATCCAATAAGAGCAAAGAAAATATGAATGTCACAAGAATCCTAATACATGGTATTTGTACTTAGGTATTCAAGAATTGATTTTTCATAATTCATTTTCAACTGAATTATATGTTGCAAGAAAGAACATATTCAACAAGGCAATTGACCATGTTCTACAATAATTAATTCTAATACATGCTTCAAAGTTAGCTACTCAAAGAAACACAATACTAGAACTCACATAACATTGAAAAATCAAAATCATCATGCATGTAGAAATTGAAATCCACAAAACTTATAAAATTGAAAGCATGCTTAAAGCTTCAAGACAAGCCCTAACTAACAAGAGTTTAGTTATACATAACCAAATAAAACATGAAACATAAAAACATAATTACAAACACAAGCCTTGTTTTCTTCTTTTCCTTCTCCTCTTTTGGCCTCCAATCCTTCTCCTCTTTCCTTCTTGTCTCCAAGCTCCCCCTCCTAGCTCCTACTCCTCTCTATTTATAGAGAAAATGAGCACATAGTGGAGGATTTAGTGCCATATTTTGGTGGTGGATTGTCCATCAAATTGGTGTGGTGAATTGTCCACTCTTTGAATGGAAATGGTATCATCAATGACATCAACTTCCAATTACACACTAATCTTGTAACTACATTCTGAGCCTACACGAAGCCTATTATGAACTCAAACCCTTCATAAATATTGTAGATACAAATGTGCAGATAATTATGGTCTTTTGAATCACTCAATTTGGATATCATACGCTCAAGTTATGGGCTTATAAAGGTCTAGTATGCAAATAGAAATTATGCTTCGGATATAACTTCCAAACTTTACTTCGAGGCAACCTTTAGAGGCCCAAATGAACTCAGATTTTTGTGAACCAATACTTCCTGAAAATCTTGAAG
Organism: Euonymus europaeus; assembly: GCA_963580455.1. NCBI lineage: Eukaryota > Viridiplantae > Streptophyta > Magnoliopsida > Celastrales > Celastraceae > Euonymus > Euonymus europaeus. The sequence goes on from OY756965.1 coordinate 14,431,786, forward strand.
TGTCCTCTAAAATTTTTCTGAAGATCAAATCTCATTCCGACAGCTCTTACTGCCTCTTAACCTGTAAAACATCCAAGAAGATCTTAAGTACAATAATCTTGAAAATTCGGCTTTTAAGCACAATTTCTCGGCATTGCTTTGGTAGTATTTTAGCACTTTAAGAATGTATATTCTGACACTTATCACAACCCCCAACCAGCTTATTGCTAGTCCCTAGTAATTCAAGCGTAAAAATGTTATGAGAAATGAGTGAAAGTAACAATACTAGAACAAAAGGTAAGAGATCACAATTCTTATCCAGATTAGTATAGTCACAACTTCCAACACTTGTGTGTGTGCTAAGCCAAAACCTTCATACCGCAATTCATAATGCATATAACCTCAAACAATTTATCCAAGTAAAAGCCTCAACTCCATATTCTCACAGGGTATAGAAGGATTTTTGGGCTATGAATTTCTCTCATGGAGTTGGAAAATAGATATGCACTCAGAAGAAAAGTCAATTTAAGGACAAACAAATAAACAAACATTGATCAAATGATAGGTATATTAGCTGTCAAGAACTTCCACCAGTCTTACCAAAAACCTGCTTTGGAATTCTATTGATCAACATTTTCCAATTGACAAACTAATAGAGCCTTATCACAGAAAAACTTATCTACTGACGAATGACGAATACACATAACAATTTTTTCTCTTTTTTTTTCTCTGTCTTCTTTCTTTCTTTCTTTTTTTTCTTTTTCATCATTGTTTCTTTTTTTTCTTTTTTTTATGTCTCGAATTCATAATCTCGAATTCATAATATAGAACATCTCAAACAAAGGCCCAGCAAAATTACAACATTGTTCTCAAACATTGATCAATATCATCCTCAGCATCCATCCAATCATTCCACAAACCATGTAGTGGTGTTCATTGACAGCAATTATCCATTTCAAGAGATTAATGCAAGTTCATAAGTTGTTTACTCTTTTCTCTCCACTCATTTGTGCTTGAACCAGAAAATAGTCTTAGTCATATGCATTATCATCCATCTTACCACAAGGCTTAGTATTGGTGGAAAACAAATGTGTTAAAAGTTGCTTTCGACTAATCCAGATAAAAAAAAAGACTCAAACTAATTGTACCAGTACCAAATCATGAAACTGCATAAATATGCCAACACCCCCAACCTAAACCAAACATTGTCCGCAATGTGAAAATGACGAAGTATGGAAAAGCAATGCAATGAAAAGAAACAGAAGATAGAAAAATACAACCTGAGGTGGAAGATGCTCGGAAAATGGTGGAAGGAGAAGATGGTTAGCGCCGCACCATGTCCATGAGGACATTCAGCATGTGTTCCAGTCGCTGTTGTCCAACCTCCAACCGATTTAGGCGGGCTAAGATGTCGTGAATCTGGTCTGTCGAAGGTAGTGCAGCAGCAGAAGAGTCAGACACTTCCAGTGGTAAAGAAACTGGATGTCGCGGTGTTCGTTGTTTACGAGCACTGGAAAGCATGTGGCTAGTACTCTGACGCCAGGTAGAGTTCTCCAAAACAGTCACCGGATAATTGGAAGTTGTCTGACTGGGAGGTGGGAGAATGCCCATACTGAAAAGCAACCGCGTGATGAGTCTAGGGAAAAATAATCTCCCGACCTTGGTTTTTTGTTTCTCCACAAGGGTCTTCTCCTTAAGAATGCTCTCAAGGTAAATCCGGCCAATATCAAACCAGGCTCCGTGATACATGTAATATAGGACGGAAAGTATGTTACCCTAGCGTTGTTGACTGTGTCCAATGGGGCAAAGGTTACATCGGATGGCATCATCAAGCATCCATATCATGGACGGCAAATAAGAGCGGCGTGTAAAAGCAACATTATTCGGATCGTGTCGCCCTTGACACAAATCATCAATCATCTCTTGATGGGAAATAGAGATCGGCGCTAGAAAACCTACAGCGACGTCAGCGGTAGGTGGATAACCTAAACACGAGCAAATATCCGCGGACGTGAATTGAAGCTGAAAACCAGGGATGTCAACCTGATACACTGGTGGAGTGCCAGAAGAGTGGGGTAACTTGAGAAGAGTATGGTAAAAGGAGCGAACGATGTGAGGATACACCGGCAATTCGTCTTTTGGATCAGGATCGACCAAGAACAGCATAAAATGGTCACGGAGGTAGCTCATGGCCCATTGGTTGGCAGAATCGTTTAGGATTTTGGAATCAATTCGACGTTCTGGCAGGATTGTAGCTCTGGTGAATAATTCTACCGTTGCAACGGCATCACGGGGGCTACGCGACATACTGTGACGGAGGAAGAAAAAGATGATCTGAAAAGGGAGAGTTGAAAAGCAAGAATAAACAGAGTGTTAGAAGAAAACAATTAGGGTTTCGTTTTTTTTTTCCGTAGTAATTGATGAAGAAGATATAAACAATTATATCACTAATTACACCAGGGAAATTCCCAGGAAAGATTTGGAGGGACACAGTGGTCCACTTAAATACCAAACTCCTTAGACAGAATTTCCCTAGACATGCAATTAGTAGCATAATATATCATACTATCTAACCCGATCAAAATATATTTTGCGGAAGCAATCCCAAATATATAAATATAAATAGATATACTGTTTGTTTTTCTCTTTTTTTTTTCAACCAATGCACATGCACAAGTAAGGTAACAGAGGCTCATTCCAGTGACTTCTGTGCTAACGCCATCGAGTGTTTTCCTTCGGCCTATCAGGAGACCACAACTTTTGTCCACAGGATCAAAATGTAAACCTTCAGGTCTTATACTAATGACAATACCGTCATGAGATGCTCTCCCTCCCAGCTGTAAACATTTGAAGATCCAAACCACATTAAGCTGGTGGAGAAAGCTCACGCCGTAGACATATGGGCGCAATCAAGCCCCACGCACACAAAAGTGTACAGTGACCACCTCAAGGTGAAAGTAAAAGTGAATATGCTAAGAAAATGTGCAACTGAACTAAATGCTTGATTGAACACACAAAGATAATGAGAAAGAAATATGGGTTGCCTCCCATAAGCGCTAAATTTAGCGTCGTCAGCCAGACGAAATAGCGTATCAAGTGAGTGGAACAGGATCAGAGAGCCTTAAATTCTCATCAAAATGTTGTGTTGCTGGCTCTAAATAGTGCTTGAGACGATGACCATTCACTTTAAAAATATTTCCCGTCTGTGGGTGTTGAAGATTCACTGCACCATGTGAAAAAACATGAGTAATAAGGAATGGACCATACCATCGTGAACGGAGCTTACCTCGGAATAGTCGGAGGCGTGAGTTATATAATAAGACTTTCTGCCCAGGTTCAAAACGTTTTCTCAAAATGGTCTTATCATGATAGGCCTTGGTCTTCTCCTTGTATATTTTAGAGCTCTCATAAGCTTCATTTTGGAGTTCTTCCAACTCACTCAACTGCAACTTTCGTTGCTCTCCTGCAGCCTTCATCTCAAAATTGTACTGTTTGATAGCCCAATATGCTTTGTGCTCTACTTCGACTGGTAAGTGGCAGGGTTTGCCAAAAACCAACCTGTATGGTGACATTCCAATCGGAGTTTTTTAGGCTGTACGATAAGCCCAAAGAGCATCCATGAGACGATCAGACCAATCCTTGCGTGAGGAGCTCACAGTCTTCTCCAATATCTGCTTAATTTCCCTATTACAGATTTCAGCTTGTCCGCTTGTCTGTGGATGATATGGCGTGGACACCTTATGTTTGACTCCGTACTTTTGCAATAGTGCTGCAAAAAGTTTATTATTGAAATGGGACCCTCCATCACTAATGATCGCCCTGGGTGTTCCAAATCTTGCAAATATATTTTCTCTAAGGAATCTGAGAACAACTCGAGAATCATTAGTCTTGGATGGAACTGCTTCCACCCATTTTGAAACATAATCCACAGCAAGTAAGATATATAAATAACCTTTAGATGAAGGAAAAGGTCCCATGAAATCAATACCCCAAACTTCAAAAATTTCAACTATTAGAATAGGTGATAAAGGCATCTGATTCCTAGATGAAAGATTACCTAACCTTTGACACCTATCACAAGTAGAGCAGAAAGTATATGCATCTTTGAACAAACTCGGCCAATGAAATCCACATTGCAATACTTTCAAAGCTGTCTTCTTTGGACTAGAATGTCCTCCACAAGCATATGAGTGACAAAACGTGAGTATGGATTGAAATTCTGATTCTAGCACACACCGTCTGATGATTTGGTCAGAACACCATTTGAAAAGGTATGGATCATCCCATATGTAATACTTTGCTATTGTCAAGAGCTTATCCTTGTAAGTTCTTGGCACATTTCCTGGAAGATCACCTGTAACAAGGTAATTGACAATGTCAGCATACCATGGTGTATAAATAGATAAAGATAATAATTGATCATCAGGAAAATTCTCATTTAGAGGCAAAGAGTCTTCTTCGGTCACTGAATTGTTCACCAAACGGCTGAGGTGATCGGCCACTACATTCTCGGATCCTTTTTTGTCCTTAATCTCCAGATCGAACTCTTGAAGTAATAGAATCCATCTAATCAAGCGAGGCTTTGCATCCTTCTTTTGAAGAAGGTACCTAAGAGCTGCATGGTCAGAAAATACAATTACTTTAGTGCCAATCAAATATGCACGAAATTTTTCTAAAGCAAAAATAACATAAAGGAGCTCCTTCTCTGTAGTGGAGTAGTTTAATTGGGCATCATTGAGTGTTCTACTGGCATAGTAGATAACATGAGGTACTTTATTTACTCGTTGTCCCAAAACTGCTCCTACAGCATAATCAAAAGCATCGCACATTAGTTCAAAAAGGAGGCTCCAATTGGGAGGCATCATGATCGGTGCTGACGTAAGAAGGAGTTTAAGCTTGTTAAAAACTATCAAACATGTCTCATCAAACTCAAATGTCACATCCTTGGATAGTAAGTTACACAATGGCTTAGCTATCTTGGAGAAATCCTTGATGAACCTCCTGTAGAAACCTGCATGTCCAAGGAAAGATCTTATTTCCTTAACTGTAGATGGGGGTGGAAGATTACTTACCAGATCCACTTTTGCTTTGTCAACTTCTATTCCCTTGCTAGAGATGATATGACCAAGTACAATTCCTTGTTGTACCATAAAATGACATTTTTCCCAGTTTAAAACTAGATTGCATTCTTGGCTTCTTTCTAAGACCAAAGCGAGGTTATGAAGGCATTTATCAAAAGATGAACCAAATACACTAAAATCATCCATAAATACCTCAATAATGTGCTCCACCATATCTGAAAATATGCTCATCATACACCTTTGAAAAGTACTTGGAGCATTGCAAAGACCAAAAGGCATGCGCCTGTAGGCAAATGTACCATATGGACAAGTAAATGTCGTCTTGTCTTGATCTTCTGGTGCTATTGCAATCTGATTGTAGCCCGAATATCCATCAAGAAAATAATAATGGCTATGACCTGCAAGACGTTCCAACATTTGATCAATAAAAGGTAGTGGAAAATGATCTTTTCTAGTACCTGAATTAAGCTTTATGTAGTCAATGCAAACACGCCATCCTGTTTGAACTCGTGTGGGAACAAACTAATTATCTTCATTAAGGACTACTGTAACTCCAGATTTTTTAGGAACCACTTGTACCGGACTAACCCATTTGCTATCAGAGATAGGGTAAATGATGCCAACATCTAGCAATTTGAGTACTTCTTTTAGCACCACCTCCTTCATTATTGGGTTAAGTCTGCGTTGGGCATCTCTTGTTGGTTTTGTTCCCTCCTCTAGTAGTATTCGATGCATACATCTAGAGGGACTGATTCCTCTGATATCAGCAATACTCCATCCGATTGATGTTTTATGCTCTTTTAATACCCTCAACAATTTCTCTTCTTCTTCAATGCTGAGGTCAGACGCAATGATTACTGGCAATGTACTTTCTTCGCCCACATATGCGTACTTCAAATGCTTTGGTAGTTCCTTCAACTCTGATTGAGGTGCCTGCACAATAGATGGTACAAGTTTTGTCTTAGGCACTGGTAAAGGCTCAAAGGCAGAAATATACATACCTAAAGAAGGTAAGGCTTCAAGGCGAGCTAAGACTTTGCTAGTTTGTTTATCCTCATCGATGGTTCCAAAGTCATGAATTAAAACTTTGTCCACAATATCTCGACCACAACTTTCATTGAACACATGTTGACAAATTGTATCTAACGCATCTAAGTGAAAACAGTAATGTTCATCACTTGGTAATTTGAGTGCTCCAAATACCTTGTACTCAATCGTTTGTCCCTGCACATTCATAGTTAGTGTACCCTTTTGAACATCAATTTTGGTACCTGCTGTGGCCATGAATGGACGACCAAGAATTAAGGTTAATTTTACTTCTGACAAAGGAATCGGCTCCATCTCCAATACTAGAAAATCAGCAGGTAAGATTAATCCGTCAACTTTGACTAAGACATCTTCCAGAATACCCCTAGGGTATTTGATTGATCTATCTGCCAACTGGATGCTCACAGAGGTCGCCTTTAGTTCCCCTATATTCAAAGATTCAAAAACAGAAAAAGGCATTAGATTGACAGATGCACCTAAGTCAAGAAGAGTTTTCTCAAACCTGTGACCCCCAATGATACAAGGGATAGTAAAACTGCCCAGATCTTTTAGCTTGGGAGGGATTTTGCTTTGTAGAATAACTGAAACTTCCTCAGAAACCTTAATCGTTTCAAACTCTTTGAACTTCCTCTTATTTGTGCACAAATCCTTTAGGAACTTTGCATATTTTGGCATTTTTTTGATGGCATCTAAAAGAGGAATGTTAATCTCCACCTTCTTGAAAGTATCCAAGATTCCTTGCATTGGATCTTCTTTCTTTGATTTCTGCAATTTGCTAGGAAAAGGAGCATGTGAAGAAATATAATTTGGAAGGTTAGAGTTAACCTGAAGGTTTGGCGTTTCCTAGAAAGGAGTAGCATTGCTGCTAGAATTTGGATCTAGAACGTCTGGATTGATCATATTGTCAGAGTCAAGGTTCTTCTCTTCTTCTGGCACGCTCATTTTTCCAATTGTTTTCCCTCCCCTCAGAGTGATTGCTTTAGCATGTTCATTGATCTTAGGGTTGACAACAACTTGGCCAGGAAGCTTTCCAGGTTCTCTTTGATTTAATGCAGTGGCTAACTGTCCCATTTGTTGTTCCAAATTTGCAATGGCGTTATCAGTTTTCTGCATGAATGCTTGAGTGCTCTGTGCCATAGATGTAACCATATCTTCAAGTGATGGTTTCGGAGGCTCCATTTGAACCCGATGTTGTGGTAATTGAGCAAAAGGTTGTTGCATTGGTTGATTATTAATCCACCTTAAATTTGGATGATTCCTTCATCCTGGATTGTAGGTAGGAGCAAATGGATCATTACTTGGCCTTTGCATTTGGTTTTGATTCTGATTTGGATAAGTACCGAATGCATTTATTTGTGCATCCAAGACCGCAACTTCATTTTGTGGACAACTTTCCCTAGCATGTCCAGGTGTACTGCACACAGCACACACTTGAGAGCCTGGAACAATTAACTGCTTCACCATATTTGTCAAGTTTGCAATTTGGGCTTCCATGTTTGAACTTGATTGTGCTTCGTAGATTCTAGCCCTTTTCTGAGGTTCTCTCACTCTGTTGTAGCTCCATTGTTGAGAATTAGTTGACAGAGTTTCGAACATCTCCCTGGCTTGTCCGACATTGTTATTCATCAATCCACCACCAGATGTGGCGTCCACCATTTTGCGATCTGAATCTAGCATCCCTTCATAAAAATATTGCATTAGTAGCCATTCTTGAATATTATGATGAGGACAAGAGCTTAAGAGCCTCTTGTATCTCTCCCAATATTCGTGGAATGCTTCTCCATCATTTTGTTGGATGCTCACTATCTCTTTCCTTATTTTATTTGTCTTTTGAGCTGGAAAGAATTTCGTCAAGAACTTGTTTGCCAAATCTTTCGATGTTCTAATTGAAGCTCTTGGTAAAGAGTGAAGCCATGTCTTTGCTTGTTCCTTCAGACTAACTAAATGGAAACAATCGCAGATGAACCTGCTCATCAGTTAAACCTCTTATTTTAATTGTGGAACAGACATCAGAGAATTCTTTAAGATGCATGTGAGGATCTTCTCTAGCATGGCCTAAGAACGTAGGCAACAAATGAATCATTCCTGACTTTAGTTCAAAGTTGTCTACAGTAGTCTAGGGGTAGACAATGCATGAAGCTTGATCTGCTGCTTGAGGCACAGAGAAATCCTTAAGTGGCTTGTTCATGTTATCTGGTTCTTCTTCCATTTGAACTGGTGTTGTGGGACTTGTAGTTGGTGATGACAAAGGTGATCTCTCTAGAGTGCGATGGTCTCTTTGACAAAATAAACGGATATCCGCTAATTTTGTGTTTAACGAAATGTCGTCACTCGATAAGTTCTCAAGATTTGAGCTGGACATTCATGTATCTGCAAAATAGGAAAAATAACAATATAAATGAACTACTTAGGTGGCGAGGCCAACCATGAACATAAATTAATATAGAAAAAATTTGGTGGATGGCAGTGCCAATCACAACCAGAGGATTAGAGGAGTTAGTTGACAATATATAAAAAGTTAGTATACAGAAGAAATAAAATGGGACAGAAAAGGCCAACCATAAAAGAAATGATGTTAGTAAATATTAAGGCATATTAATAGGCGGTAGAACCAGCCATTAATATTAATAGATATATACATATATCAACAATAGTAGGCGGTTGAACCAGCCATTAATAGAGAATAAAATGGGGCTTTAAGCCAACCACGTAAAATAATGACATGTAATGTAAAACCTTCCATGTAGGAGGTGCTAACAACAAAAATAAATAAATAAATTATATACAAGAGTAGATGACATTATATTAGGTAATCACATCCCCGGCAACGGCGCCAAAAATTGTTATGTCGTTAGTAATAATTTAAAATATACTTACAAATGTACAATTAATATAGTGAACAAGTAAGAGTCGATCCCACAAGGAGTGATGCTAATAGATATATAATCTAACACTTGAATATAATTGATACAAATATAAAAGGGGGAAAGGGGGGGGGGGGGTGTTAAATCTTGTAATAGATAAAAATTAAGACAAAGAAATTGATGTTGAGAACAAGAATGAGAATTAATATTAATGAAAACAATAGCTAAGACTTACTATCCACCACAAAACATTCAAACAATTTATAAGAAATAATAGACTAACAATTTAAACAAGCATATGATGACAACATTCACAACAAGGTCATGGCCAAACTCAAGTTGTATGATTCTCTCTTAATTGCATGTAAAGTGTATGGCGTCTACCTCATTACGTGTATTCTTAATCAAAATCTAGCATGGCATCTGCATCAATCAACAATCAAGAATCCAATAAGAGCAAAGAGAATATGAATGCCACAAGAATCCTAATACATGGTATTTGTACTTAGGTATTCAAGAATTGATTTTTCATAATTCATTTTCAACTGAATTATATGTTGCAAGAAAGAACATATTCAACAAGGCAATTGACCATGTTCTACAACAATTAATTCTAATACATGCTTCAAAGTTAGCTACTCAAAGAAACGCAATACTAGAACTCACATAACATTGAAAAATCAAAATCATCATGCTTGTAGAAATTGAAATCCACACAACTTATAAAATTGAAAGCATGCTTAGGGCTTCAAGACAAGCCCTAACTAACAAGAGTTTAGTTATACATAACCAAATAAAACATGAAACATAAAAACATAATTACAAACACAAGCCTTGTTTTCTTCTTTTCCTTCTCCTCTTTTTGCCTTCAATCCTTCTCCTCTTTCCTTCTTGTCTCCAAGCTCCCCCTCCTAGCTCCTACTCCTCTCTATTTATAGAGAAAATGAGAACATAGTGGAGGAGTTATTTCCATATTTTGGTGGTGGATTGTCCATCAAATTGGTGTGGTGAATTGTCCACTTTTTGAATGGAAATGGTATCATCAATGACATCAACTTCCAATTACACACTAATCTTGTAACTGCATTATGGGCCTAAAAGAAGCCTATTATGAACTCAAACCCTTCCTCAATATTGTAGATACAAATGTGTAGATAATTATGGGCTTTTGAATCACTCAAGTTGGATATCAGACGCTCAAGTTATGGGCTTCTAAAGGTCTGGTCTGCAAACAGAAATTATGCTTCTGATATAACTTCCAAACTTGACTTCGAGGCAACCTTTAGAGGCCCAAATGAACTCAGATTTTTTTGAACCAATACTTCCTGAAAATCTTGAAGTGTCCTCTAAAAATTTACTGAAGATCAAATCACATTCCGACAGCTCTTACTGCCTCTTAACCTACAAAACATCCAAGAAGATCTTAAGTACAATAATCTTGAAAATTCAGCTTTTAAGCACAATTTCTTGGCATTGCTTTGGTAGTATTTTAGTACTTTAAGAATGTATATTCTGGCACTTATCAGTGAGTTCAAATACTATGGTGCAAGCTGAAAATGGATCTCTTAGTTGATTCTCTGAAAGGGATGAACTTGGCTAATGCATTTACGTCATCACGATCCGCTATGGTATGTGCTATTTGCTCACATCAAGAACATGCTACTGAGGCATGCCCATTGACTGCTATGACAGAGCAAGAGGAGGCCAATTATATGGGCCAAATGAATTTTAATCAAAGCAACCAACAGTATCCTTGGAGAAGCCATCCTAATTTTTCTTGGAAGAATGACCAGCTTGCTGCTAATGTTCCAGCTTCAGTTGTTCAACCGGCAAAGAAGAGTGACCTGGAGGTATCCATGATGTAGTTTATGCAACAAACAACTCAAGCCATTCAGAAATTAGAGACACAAATGGGGCAAATGGCTAAGGAGATGAGTGAGAGGAAAAAGGGAGAGCTTCCAGCTCAGGTCGTTAATAATCCAGCTGGTTTGGAACATGCAAAGGCCGTTACAACACTGAGGAGTGACAAAGTTGTTGACAACAAGTTTGAAAGGCCTCCACTGGAAGAAAAAAACTGCACTGGTCCAGTCGCAGAAAGGGTGCAACAAGGGTGCAGTTCTGTACCAGTGGCTCCAAAAGACTGGGGAAGAGATCTTCCACCTTTCCCGCAAAGGTTTGCTAAAAAGAAACTTGACTCTAAAGCTCTAGATATCTTTGAAAATTTGCGTAAGGTTGAGATTAATATTCCATTGCTTGATGCTATTAAGCAAATTCGTTCTTATGCTAAATTTTTGAAAGATTGTTTTACAAATAAGAGAAAATTTGTTGAGCATGAGAAAGTTGCTTTGACTGAAGAGGTGAGTGCTGTTTTATTACACAAGCTTCCTCCTAAGCTTAAGGATCCTGGTAGCTTCACCATCCCTTGCAAAGTGGGGAATCAATTTTTCGAAAAGGCTTTGTTAGACCTTGGTGCTAGTATTAACTTGCTTCCTTTTTCTGTGTATGAGAAGCTTGGTCTAGGAGAACTTCAGCCCACTTCCATAACATTGCAATTGGCTGACCGAACTGTTAAGAGACCTAAGGGCATTTTAGAGGATGTTTTAGTATCCGTGCAAGGTCTGATTTTACCAGCTGATTTCGTTGTGTTAGATATGGAAGATAGTCCAATGTCTTCATCTCTACCTATTATTCATGGTCTCCCTTTTATGATTACTGCTGACATGAATATTTGTGTGAAAAAGGGCACTATCACCATGAAGGTAAATGATCAAGAGCTAGAATTTCGTGTGTTTGAAGCTCTTAAGTCTCATGATGATCATAGAGATTGTTTTAATGTTGATACTATAAATGATCTTGCGAGTAAGGTTTTTCAGGAGAGGACAACACTTTACCCATTATTTTGGCTGCAACTCTAAGTTTGGGGGAGGAAGCAAAGCTAGTTTGGATTCTCGAAAGGCACAAAACAATTCATGGGTGGTCCATTGCTGACTTTAAGGGAATCAGCCCGACAAGATATCTACATCAGAATTTTTTGGAAGATGATGCTAAGCATTCCAGAAAGACACAAAGGCGGCTGAACCCATACATGGAAGAAATCTATGAGAATGCAAAGTTGTACAAGAAGCGCTTAAAGAATACCATGATAGGAAGCTTACGCAGAAAAAAAAATTCAAAGGGCAAAAGTTTCTTGTTTACAACTTGCATTTGCACCTATTCCCAAGAAAGCTGAAATCAAGATGGCGTGGTCCCTCCTTAGTAAAGACAGTTTATCCTTATGGAGCACTTGATCTGCAACACCTCACCTCCAATCAGACTTTTAAAGTTCATAGGCATCGTGTGAAGCCTTATTGGGATTCAGTCCCTATCGCCCTGGAGGAAAACTTCCAATTCGATCCACCTTAGTCCTAGCCACAATGTGGTTATGTCTGGCTGAAGACAATAAATTTAGCACTTCATGGGAGGTAACCCATGTGGAGGAGAATCGTACTCAACATTTTTAACCAGCTAAGTCTCATTTTCGCTTTCTTTCATTGCACTTTAATTTTTGTCATCGCAACTTTAATTTTTGGTCTTTCTTCTCTACCACTGAGGACAATGTCAATTTCAAGTTTAGGGGAAAGGAAATTTGCTTTTGCCAAAAATCAAAATTTTTTGAAAAAGTTTGGGAATTGGCATACCCGTGCTTAAGTGTTGTGAAGTGCTTTAGCAATTGACGGTGTGCTTTTTTGCATGAAAATTTGTTATGAAAGTATGCTTGGTATACACATTATTCATGAATTGTTTAGCCATGTGAGAAGCCTTCAGAAAAAGTTTGTGCAGTGCATTTCATAATTTTGTATAGCAAGAATTTGTATTAAACCATCTGAAGTTAAGTGCTGTGTTTTTATTCTGTGAAAGTGATGAAGGCATTCTTTGTTCAAATTTGGCCTACCTTGAATGATTCTTGTGAATCTCATTTCTAAATTGAAGCCTTGCCTCTTTTGCTAAATATCCTTATCATTGTGATGTGTTATGCATGATCAATGAGTCGTAAATTTAGAATTCCATCATGGGACTTTATTTTGAGATGTTTGGAGGATGATTTGAGATTTTTTAGAAGGTTTTTGAGGGTGAATTTTAAGCACCAAAAGCTAAAGTGGGTAAACAGATTTGCAAGTGGTTTTCTGGGTGCAGTGCGACCTAATTGTGAGCTAAGTGCAGCCGCACAATTCTGGTACTATCAGATTCTGGAGAGGCATTTTTAGCTGGCTGGTCAGCGAAAATTGTTGAAAGAAAAAAAAGAAAAAAAGAAAAGAATGAATGAAAAGAAGAAAATATGAAAAAGGGAAAATGAAAAAACAACTGAAAACTGAAGTTTCTCTTGAACCTTTCTTGACCCAATTTTGATTTAAAGAGGTGGAAATTTGGGTGATTTTGTTGAAGAACGAGACAGGTATGGTTGATTTCTTACACTTGAAGCAGAGATGGAGTAGGGATTGGTCCTATGATGGAAGCCTATTTTGGATTTTTTTGATGTTTGCATGGCCATCATATGTTTTGAATGAACCTTGCCTTTATTTAGCCTATGTTAATCTCTGCAGCTATTCCTTTTGTCATATTAAGCCTATTTGTGATTAGATGATGATAACTTAGTTTGAGTCCAATTCATGAAGATCTTGTGCATTGCAATTTTGAGCCTTCACTAGCCATATTTTTGTGACCCCCAAAAAAAGTCATTTTGATTCATGGATGAGAATGCTTCCATTTAGTAAGATTGGTGGACGTACAAGCATATGGCTGCATATTATGAATTCATACGAGTGTAAACACAACCCTTAAACACTTGAGTGAGAAATTTCATCTATATATTTGTGTGTACCTTTGTGAGGGTGTGTAAGAATATAAGTGTATGCTAAAGCAGTTGTGAGGAGAGTTTAAGTTGTGCTGTTTCCACTGAAAGTTAATATTGCACTGAAATAATACTAAGGTACTGGTATGGCCAATTCTGGATGGAGTTTTTCAACTGGAGCTGAATTGATTTTCAACATTTTTCTTGATTGTTTGCTTGAGGACAAGCAAGATGTAAGTTTGGGGGATTTTGATAGGTGTAGAATGCACCTATAAATTATGGGCTTTAATTGTTGTAATTAGTATGATTTCAAGATCGAAATACTGCCCAAACATATGTTTATGTGTTAGGTATTGTTGTTTGTAAAATAGCTATTCTGGAAGGAATTTGCGACCTTTCTACGGCTGCAAATCTGGGCAGGAGAATGACGTCAATTAAATTGCGTACGTGGCAAGAAGGGCTCATATGTCTTTATGAGATCTTTTCCAGGGAACAAAAAGAGAACTTACTAAAAATAGAAATTGGACAGCACAAAAGCAGAGAAGAAAGATAGAAAGAAGAAAAGGAGAGGCATTCTAGAAGATATACATGGCAGAGGAGAAAGAAGAAAGTGATTAGCAAGGGGATTCAGAAAGATCCAATTCTATTTCTTCTCTACAACTGGTTTTGGATTTTCATTTCTGTATTTGAATATGTATATGTGCAACTAAATTACTTATTAACTTGGGTTTGGTTAGTTCTTGTATTTGATCTTGGTTGAACAATTCTATGGTTGATGACACTAGGATTAATTTATGAATCTCTGAATTAATTGATGATTTCTTGTTATTGTGAATGTCTGATCAACTTCATGATGTTGGGAAACTGTTAGTTAGGCACATTCGGCTGGCCAATACCCGGTGTCTAACAAGTGACAAAAATCTGATTAAGGTCTAGATTTGGGATTTGTGAACACAATTTATTAGGTAATACACCATTGCTTAATTCTAGTTCGTATTCTTATTTTAGGAAACTCTTAGGGTACGCCAACCAAGACTCCTAAGATAAGAAAAGATTTTTAGGCTGGACTAAAGCCAAGGGTCGTTGTTTAGGAAAGTCAGAGTTAAGAGAGCTGGACCAAGGTCTCTTGATTGACGTCATTAATTCTTTAAATTGTGTGATTGCAATTGGAATTTTGTAACTAAGTGATAGTACAAGAACGAGACTAACCCAAGCTAAGCTTTCCCGCATTAATTTACATCTGTTTCAGCTGATTTTATTCAGCATTTCCGGATCTGATTTTTTCTGCATTTTAGTTTAATTATTGCTCTATAGTTTGTTCGGTAGTTGAGCAGTCTCTGTGGATACGATCCCATTCGCTTTTATACTATTTACGACACGTACACTTGCGGATAGGGTAAGACCCGTCTTTATTCGATATTGCAAGATTAACTTGCGATATTTTATATCAACCAAACTTTATTTAAGATATTTATACTAGAGATCACTCGTCACTCATATTCTCAACTCTTGAGAATGAGGTCTCTAATAAATATTTACGGACATATTTAATACAACTATATAAATAGAAATATCAAATATATTATAAACTGCCATTCATATAAACAATTAATACAGTACAATTATTATATATGTTCCAAATACAACCGTATTAGATTGACTATACAGGATATATATCTAACAGTTTCAACACAACTTACCCCAACTTGCCTTAGAATTACTTCAACTGGATAGGTTTCACCTACCACACAATTGTCATTGTACTTGAGATCAAAACCCAACAGACCTTCTTTGAATGAACTTTCATTCCACGTGGCTCCTCCATTAACAGTTTAGACCAAATGCACATAAACTTGCTTGGATTCCTGATTAGCTTCTTCATGGTTAGTAAGATCATGTCTTTCCTTGATTTTTAACCTTGTAGCGCAATTATAGCCATTTTTCAATAGCCTCCCCTGATCCTTACCATTATCATCAGACTTGAGGAAAGAGATTCGTGGTCAGTTTCTCTATCCTATTTTCTCTCCCTAGACCCAACATTATCAATGGAGAGATGATCTCGATTCCATCCGTAGAGACTTTTGGGCACCACCAACATGATGGCTAGTGAGAGACGAACTCGTCCCTAACATTTATGGCCTGAATGGGGTTAGTCGTGGCTGGAAGAGGTTGGTTGGTCGTGAGCCACTATCTCTTTTTGTAGAATAAAAAAGAAGATAGTTGTTGGGTTAGGTTTTGACCATATGGTAATTGAATTGGCCCAGTAAATGTATTGACCAATTAACTAATAGTTTGCCCAATCTTTGAAATGTTTACCCGTGAAACAAACTGGGCTTAATTGTTCAATTGATATATACAAAAAACTGTCCCTTTTGACCAGTTCTTATTCTCTAGTATGACCAAGTGGTGACTGGAAAATTTTGGGCCTATCAATAAAACTAATGTTTTTTTTTTTTTTTTTTTTTGAAAGGTCAAAAGACCTACCATTGAATTGAACTGCCACTTGAAACAGTACAAAGGTGCTACCATAAGCACGAGCCACCAACAGGTGGAAGGGAAAGCAAAATGCAGAATAAACATCAATACAATGGAATAGGTAGTCAATGAAACCATATAAGGCAACCTGATTCAAAAACAACACCACCTGCAGCCCATATAAGCAACACAACCAGCATGGCATAGCTATCTAAAGCTCCTGCTGCAATGAAATTCCAACCCTGAATAGAGTGAACATCTAATCATTCTGCTGTCGTGATATTCTTACATGGTTTTTGTCCTTAGCCACATCTAGAGCCAGAGTAGTCGGAAAATCTTCAATCCAGACAGTGAATGCATTATTAATGAAAGACATCTTAGCTAGTTTGTGAGCCAGCACATTAACTTGCCTCCTAACATGGTTGATATTCCAAGCAGAAAAGAAGGTTAACATTCTTTTAATTTCAGAGGTCACTACACCCGAGCTTGATAGAGGATTCTCTTCACTCTTCAATGCATTAACAAGTAGTAGGGAATCTCCTTCCAGTTCCACATGTCGAAAGCCCAAGTCAGTCGCTAATTGAACTGCAAATAAAAGAGCTTGAGCTTCAGCTAATAAAGGATCTAGGCAAACCTCACGCGTCAAGCAACCATAGGCAAGCACATCCCCTTGATCATCTCTAAAAATAGCACCAGAACCAGATTTATTTGCTTGCATATCAAGCGCTGCATCAGTGTTAATTTTGACAAACCTAGGTTCGGGCCTCTTCCAGCCTTGACTAAGACCATTAGGATAAACACAAGTGCCAGTAGGAGCATGGGGGATAGAAGTGAGGCTCGTAGTATCATTAGAGATTAAAAAATCAGAAGCAGTAGCAAAACCTTGTGTTGCAAGCTGCCTTGGATGATTGAAAGTTCCTTGGTGAATAAAATGGTTTCTCCGCAACCAAATCAATCTCATCGTGCAAGCAACCGTACATAGCTCCTTTCTGGATAAGGATAATGACAAGTTGTTCCATAGTTCTTGGAAGGACGTATAGACATAAACACCAAGTTTCTGAATCGCTTTAAGACTATCACAAAAAACATCCCGTGATGCAATACACTCCCATAGAACATGAAGAGTCGATTCTACTGCAGTGGAACAAGAAAAGAGTATTATTAGTAGACAGTGGTCGAGCTGGTGTCAAGCGGGCAGTACCAGTAATTCTCAGCAAAACCTTGTTTCGAATCTGAAACAATGTGGCCCATTCATGCAAATATGGATTGTTAAGACTAAGGCGGCTCGAATTCAGAAAATGCAGCAACTTCAGTCTAAACTTGAAGGGTTCTTAATGTATGAAAGTGCTAGTAATCAAGACATTATTACTGCTACTCGTGTTCAATTGGATTTGTTGAGAGAAGAGGAAGAAGCCTCACTTCGATTGATAAGTAAGCAACTGTGGCTAAAAGTCGGGGATAGAAATTCTAGTTTCTTTCATAATTCCATGAAGTAGCGGAAACATGCGAATAAAATCCACTCACTTGTTGATACAAATGATATTACTTATGAATCTGAGGATCTGATTGTGGCTGCCTTTAGAGGTTATTTTAACCAACTATTTTCTTCCTCTGATGTGGAGGAAAATTCTCACATATTAAACTCTATTTCAAGGGAGGTGGATAACCACATGAATTCCTTGCTTTGTCGCCCAGTTACAAAGAAGGAAGTGTGGTCTAAAGCACCCGGGCCAGATGGCTTCTCTTCTGCATTCTACCAACACCATTGGGACTCTATTGGGGATTCGGTATTTGAAGCAGTGTCTCATTTCTTTCAGTATGGGATTTTGGAACACTCTTTGAACTCTACTTTTATTGTTCTTATTCCAAAAAAAAGGATGCAATTAAGGTGACTGATTATCGCCCTATCAGCTTATGTAATGTATCCTATAAAATCATTTCAAAGATTTTGGCTTCCAGACATGGTGTGGTTTTACCCAGAATCATGACAGGCAATCAGTTTGCGTTTGTGAAGGGAAAATTAATTACAGACAATATCATCGTGGCTTATGAAGCGCTGCATACTATGCATTACTTACCACGGAGTAGAACTAATTATATGGCTATCAAGCTTGATATGAACAAGGCTTATGATAGAGTTGAATGGAGATTTGTTAAGGCAGTTATGCTTCGAATGGGGTTCTCAGATCCATGGATTGGTTGGATCATGGAATGTATCTCTACTATGTCATACTCAGTGCTAGTAAATGGAGTTACCTCTCAGCCTATCTTCCCGTCAAGGGGTATTCGACAAGGGGACCCATTATCCCCTCTGTTATTTGTGCTATGTACAGAGGCGTTGAGTAGGTCCTTGGAGATGATGCATGAAAATAACATTATTAGAGGTGTTCCTTTTGGCCGAGGTCGTATCAGAATTTCCTACCTTTTTTTTGCAGATGATAGCCTCATATTCTGTCGAGCGAGAGAAGATGAATGGAGCCATATCCAAGAAATTTTAGAGGATTATGGAAGAGCATCTGGGCTAACTGGTCATCTCGTAATTTATCACAAGCTGGGAAAGAGGTATTTATTAAAGCAGTGTTGCAGGCCATTCCTACGTATGCTATGCAATTATTCAAATTTCCAAAATGGTTGTGTGAGGATATCAATCGGGTGTTGAGGAAAGTGTGGTGGGGAAATTCTCAAGAATCTAATTTCACTAGCTGGTTGGCCTGGACCAAGTTGTGTATGCCTAAGTCTAAGGGTGGAATGGGATTCCGAGATATTGGCGCTTTCAATGATGCTTTGCTAGCAAAGCAAGGGTGGAGGCTGTTGAAAGATCCACATTCTCTAACAAGTAGAGTGCTCCGTGCTAAGTATTTCCGTAATTCAGATTTTTTACATGCGAATAAAGGGTCCAACCCCTCATATATTTGGTCGAGTATTCTAGCTGCAAGACCTCTTCTATGTGAGGGTCTTCGATGGCGGATAGGCAATGGTGCAAGTGTACGCATTTGGCAAGACAAATGGCTCAATTCTCCTCTTTTCTATAACAGCTCAGCGGCATCTATGGGTCTAAGACAAGATGCTACTGTTCAATCTCTTATTGACTGGAATTCACGTTTGTGGAATACAAGCCTTCTTGATCAGCTATTTTCATTGGAGGAGAAGCAAGCAATATTGCGGACACCAGTTGTTTCAACATTTCTTACTGACACGCTATTTTGGAATGGTACTTCAAATGGAAATTATTCGGTACGAAGTGTCTTATCAAGCCTCTCTTTTATAAACTCTTTCGGCTTCCTTCGTTTATTGCTCTAAGTAAAATGGCTTCCCACAAAGCCCAAGTCAAGAAACCCACATTCCTCAATCACACTATTAAAATCCTTAATTAGAGAAACATTCTTGTCACTCCCCCCCCCACCTTCTCCGAATAATTGGAAATAGCATTGAAGTCACCCACACATAGCCATGGCCCTTGAATTGTCGTAGCCAGATGGCGAAGAAGACTCCAAGACTGAAACCTCTTGGCTGCCTCCTGGTGACCATAGAAACATGTTAAAGTCCAAGGCGGGGCCGACGGACATAGTTGCACCAGGACCTGTATATGACTATCTGAAAATGACTGAATAGTCAAGTTGAGATCTTGCATCCACATTACTATTAACCCTCCGCTCTTGCCTTTTGAGTCAACAGCGAAGCCTTAAGAAAAACCTAATTTATTCCTCACACCAGACAATTTGGTAGAATGAAGTTTGGTCTCAATTAAGAAACAAACTTTGGGAGACTTAGACTTAACCAAAGTCTCAGAATATCTTATAAAGATGCAGTTCTTTCCTAGGGGTCCTAACTTCCCATATTTATAAGTAAGAGTATGAATGTAAGATTCCAAACCCCAATTCCTTAAGTGCCATAAACTAGGCTTTTCACCAGTCCACAACTCATAGGGAGTCATTGAGATTAATTTTGCTAGTACATGATTTAGAACTTAGGCCGCAGTTAGCAAAACGTCTCCCAAAAAAGAGATTGAAATTTTTGTGTGTGCCATCATTGATCAAACCATGTCCAACAGGGTTCTATTTCTCCTGTCAGCAACACCATTTTGTTCGGAGTGTAAGCAATAGATAGTTGTCTGACTATTCCTTTTTCATCACACAATTCCTTAAATTGCTCAGATAGATATGTTCATGATCGGACTGAAGAGATTTTATGCTCTTCTCTAACTGATTCTCTACCAACTTTGAATATCAGATAAAGAAATTCAATGCTTCCAACTTGGCAGAAATCAAGTAGACATGACCGATATCTAGAGTAGTCATCTATGAAAGTGATGAAATATGAAGCTCCTTGCCTTGCTTTTACGTTCATGAGACCACAGATGTCAGAATGAATAAGCTATAGAGGATTTGTGGCTCTTTTTGCTTTTCTAAATGATGAGTGTCTTACTTTTCATTCTAAGCAATGCTCACATATGGACAAGTCAACTTTAGCTGGTGGACCCAAGAGGTCCCCTTTAGCTAATCTGTTGATTCTATCTTGTCCCATGTGTCCTTATATAGCATGCCATAAATTACCATCATATGAAGTATTATCACTAGAAATATCAACAAATGAAGCAGAATTTATTAAATTTGTATCATAAATGGTGTCCAAAACCATAAGACCATAAAGCAAAGAACCACAACTATAATAAATCTTCTATAGAAATAACCTAATACAACCATGTTTAAAACATAATTCAAAGCCTAAACCTAGAAGGAATGTGATTGAACGTAGATGTCTTCGCACTCCAGGTGCATAAAGAACATCATGCAAATGAAGAGTTCTTCCTTCGCGCAGATCCCAACATGCAAGTACCAATTCCTAGAACTTTAGATGTTGCATTATTTCCCCTAAAAATGATTCTTCTCCCCATGGAAATATGTTTGAAATCTAAAAACATCGATCTCTCTCAAGCTATGTGGTATGTTGACCTCGAGTCTATAGTCCAAACAAGAACTATTTTAGCAGACATACCACTAGTAATTACATTTACAAAATACAGCTGAGAATAGTCATTTACATTTACTTTGGTGCATTCCTAGGCAAAGTGACCTAGTTTCTCACATTTGAAACATTTCATCTTTGCTTTGTCCTTCTTGGATTTATGATTACCCTTCTTAGGCATTGCATCTTTTGGGTCCAAGTGCTTTTTCTTTGCATTTCCTTCCCTTGCCCTTCCATAAGCCCTTAGCTTCATGTTTGTTTGACTAGGCAATATTTGCTTCAGTCTTGGGCTTGTCATAAAGAAAACAATCCTCTTCCAATTTCACATGTTTGGCAATATCATCAAAGGTTTTGACGTTATCATAATAGATAAGATTCACCCTCATGTGTTCCCATGAAGATGGTAAAGTATGGATAACAACCATCACTTATTGTTCATTAGTAAGCATATTTTTCCAACTTCTCTCAATCCGTTAATAATATTAGCTAGGATAGTCAAGTGCTACTTCATTGTTTGATTCGAACGCTTGCCATAACTCTCAAAATTAAGGGTAAGCTGACGGAGGCTCGTTGGGGAGGTTCCTCCCATTTGCAACTTAACTGCATCCCAAAGTGCTTTGACAATCTTATATTTTTCAACCTCAGCATCAAGTCATTATGCATACTAGTCAACATAAATATGCGAGCAACTCATTCTTTTAATTTGAAAGCTACATAAGCCTCCATATCAAACCTATGCGCAGTTGTGGTACGTTGTTCGAGTTTGACCATAGGTTATGCTATGGTTTCCAGCATATCCTGTTCTTCCAGCATATATTGGATTTTACGATGCTAAACATCGTAATTCTTATCAGTTAGCTTTTCTACAGCATTGAAATTAGCGACGATGCTTTTTGTAGCAACCATTAGTCATAAAAAATGTTTACATAAGAGACTAATGCAATATTTCGTATGTTTTGTATCACATTCAAGTTTTCACTTTAAATTATCATGGTATGCCAAAAAATAAATAAATATATATATATATTTAATAACATATAATCAATTTTTATAAACATACTCTAACCATTCAAGTCAAAACATTTCATGAATAAAATATTCAAATTGACATAATCGTTTTATTCATGACTGAAAAGGGAAATATGTCTAGGAAAACTACAATCCTAAAACCCTAATTACGTTCTAAGCTACTCAATCCTGAATAGAAACTATAAATGTTGTAATAAGATAGCCAAGGACACTCATGCCTTAACTCTCCATTTGTAGGATGAGAATGTTGTCCACATATTGGACAAACTTTTGAGTGACAGAGAAGACAGAAAAGTCACTATTGGAACTTCTTCCTCTTCATCAGAAGAAATATCAATAACCTCTCGAGAAGAAGTTATATTGATAATCTCTAGCACCTCATCATCGAATGAAATATTCATGATTTCAGGTTGAAATGGTGTTTTGACGACTTCAGCTTCACCATCAAAGAGAGTTTGGTGCTCCGTAGGATCCTCTTCAAGATCTTCCTCAAGGTTCGACTCAACATCTCTTTGAGACCCATCTAGCACATCACCATTGCTAGACCACTCATTATTATGCTACACCCATTGTCACATTAATTTACCAATCAATTTTAATGACAAAAATCTACATACTTAGTTTGTAAAATATGGGAACAAAAAATTGCAATTCAATTCATTCCAAGGAAAATGGGAGCCTTCTGAATAATTCGACGCACAATTAAATAAGCATTTTTTTAGACAGAACTTCCATATTATTGCCTTTAAAGTTCATATTTTAACCAAAAGTAAATATGTCTAGTGTCATTAAAATGAGCAAAATATTTTTCGAACTTAAATTTTTTTGAAAAATTACAGAAAATAGAAAATTTAATTTTAAAAATAAAAAAAATAGAATTGTGTAGAGCCCACATACACCCAAACACTCATAGAGCCCAACTTAAAAAATCAAAGAAACATTTTTTTTGTAGTTTAAAAAAATTGGGCTTAAAAATATATTTGGGCCTAACCTAAATAGTTTTTCGATCCAACATCCGCGTGGCTTAGGGAAAGAGGCCCACGGGTCAAGGGAAACTAACCCAGCAGGTCAAGCACACTGGTCATGCTGCCCCAGGAGTGTGACCAGCATTGTGGTTTTTTTCTTAAAAAAAGATTTCCGCTCAGCACCTATATAACCTCCCAATCATGACCATAATGTCAAACCCTTGATCAGAGTTTATCTGAGTGGGCCTGATATACACTCTTCATCATCTGGGAGTGAGAAACATGAAGAACATTATTTTTCAAAGAAAAGTTTTGATCCGATTCAAAACTTCAAAGCTTCATATCTTTGCATCCAATTGTTCAAATTAAGCATTATAATATACCGTTGGAAAGCCTGTGACGAGAGGATTCCAACCATGCAAAAAAATTTGACAAAAAACATTCTGGTTCAAAATCATATGAGCATATAAAGCGACTCACTAAAATTAGGGTTATGATTTTCCCTATACACTATGTGTTTAGGTCTGAAATTGTCAATGCATATTCAATATACATGTATGTACTTACATGCAAAATTTTACCCAAAAGCACAAGTAATTGACATATTTTTCACAAATTTGAAAAATTAAGTATGCATAATCATAAAGAATAAATCATGCATGCTTCCTATGAACAAACACTTAGCACGGAGACTAATCCTAACCCTAGATCTGATACAAATGTGGAAATTACATATAAATAAACAACTATACTAACTTAATACATACTTGATTAGAATCTTTGAATGAAATAATCTTACAATGCAAAGGTCGATGGATGTTGTTCACAACAAAAGCACCCATAATATCTATCCTTTAAGAACCCCTTATGATCTCTCAACACACACCTGTATTCTCGATATTTTTAGTGTTCTTTGTTCCAAAGAGTAACCCTCTATTTATAGTAGAGGAGTCCTATAATTTTTGGAACTGTCTTGACATTAAACTACTTGAAATATTGATAATATCTCAAGTGTTTTATCCTTATGATATACATGATAGGAATTAGTTGCTTGACCAACAAGTAGCACTCCAAATGGGCTTGGTCCCATAAGTTCCTAATTGGGCCATCTTGGGTGTCCAATAGTCCAACAAAAATAATACACACAACATAAATTTTTTGTATAATCACACCATGAGCACCTAAAAAAGGCTTATCGGCACAAAAATAGGTCCTAAAAGAAAAGAAACAAACTTTGTGATGAGGAGCTGGGAAAAACATGTGTAAAGCTTTTCCAATCAAGCAAACTCAATACAGCTACAAAACACAAGGCATGGCAAAAGAAATCAAAACATCAACATAATTTGAGGTAATGGATAAAAAATAGCAAAATAATCAGTGTCAAAGAGGAAATACAGAGCAATGAACAAACCAGCAAATTATTCCATGACTGATCAACATGTATTATAAAATATTAAAATAAATGAAAATAAGTATATTGCTCTTAAAAGTGAGATAACTTGTGTGAAACCCCGACCCAAAATTTTTGGGAAATTTTTGAGTGTTAGACAAAGGGTAGGAACTGGACTAGGCGCACTTCAAGGTGCCTAGGCACTGCGCCTAGTCTAGTGTGTGCAGGAAATGAAGACTACCAGATGAAACTGGAGCGCCTAAGCGCCCGAGCAGCACGCCTAGGAGGTGTGCGCAAAGGTGCGCCCAATGGCACCTAATCCAGTGGAAGTGCTTGCAAGGTTGAGGTCTAGAAGATGAGGCACTAGACTGGGCGCTGCCCAGGGCGCCTAGGCACAGCTCCCAGTCCAGTGGGTGGGCGGATGCGAAGTAGGCCCAGGGGCGCCTAAGCGCAGCCCGCCTGGACGTGAAAATCCTGCACGAACCGGATGCCGCCTAGTGCAGCGCCTGAAGGATTTTTAGTTAAGGCTAGGGCGCCTAGGCGCAACCCGAGTTCTCCAAATAGCTTCCAGCGAGAGTTTTAGACAGATTTCTAGTTTTGTTTCAATTCTAGAGAGAGAGAGAGCGATGATTCTAGAGAGAGAAGAGTATATTGAGGTGATTATTGGAGATTGGAGCTTGGTTTTGGAGATTGGGAAAGGATTCAAGGAAGATTCAAGCCTTGGAGGTAAGTTTTTTCATTTTTCCAGTTCTAGGGTTTTGAGTAGATCTTGATAGTTTTGTTTAGAGTTGATTCCTATGGTTTAGATATGTTAATCCTAGGTTGATTTTGGATGTATATGTAGATTGGTTTGTGATTTGGAGTAGAGTTGAGCTTGTGTTGAGTTTGGAGGATTTTGGAGAAATTTCTAGAGAGAGAAGGTGAGTAATTTCGAATTTATGGATTTAATGGATGTTTATATGAGTTGTTGGTTGTTTATTGATGTGTGTGAGGGTTCGGGTTCGCCACATTGTAGGGTTGGGCAAACCGAAAACCTAGGTACGGAATTTGGGGATTGGTGGTAAATTGCTCGACACGAGGTAGGGGATTTCCAACCTTTCTATCTAACATTCGTTATTGTTGCCTAAATAGCATTTCCATTCTTCATTGGTCGCTGTTGTTTGTGTTTCCGCCTTAATTGCTTCTAAGGGGAAACGAGCCTTGTGTGGATTATTGTTTGATGTTGAATGTTGCATGACCCGATTTTGTGTTCCGTCATTTACGTACACGTTGTGATTTTCCGTTCATGCATCATGGTAGTTATGTAAGATATATAGGATATTCATATATACTTATCTATTCGGCATGACATGTCATAACACATTAGAGATGCATGGGGGACTCGGGTATGGACTCGGGAACCTTTAGGTTACTTGAAAGCCACATGGGAGGATGGCAAGGTGAAGGTTGTTATCACTAAGTCACGTGAAACCCATGTGGGGTAACGCACTAGGGGTAGGGTCGAGAGTGACTTGCCTTGTGGGGTGCGGGCGTGATAGGTTCACGTAACTGGATGATCCTAGGAGTGGTTGGTTGTGGTGAGCTTGCTCCCGTGCAATATTACATTGAGTTGCAATGATATTGTGGTTGTTGTGCTCCGAAAGGGTTTATCCGGATAAATGTTGATGTGAATTTGTTGAGTATACGTTCATGTGATAGGTACATATTGTTGCATTACTTCCTTTTGGTTCTGCCTATAACAATGTTTATTTCCTTACCCTACTGAGCTTCTAGCTCACTCCTTTACTTTCTTCCTTCCACAGGAGATACTGGTACGGGTACCGGTGGAGCGGATCGGTGAGCGAGACGTGACATGGATGGCGCTGGATAGGATGGGGTGCTAGAGATATACTCTATGCATGTGGGTGTATGTAGTATATCTATATTGAGAGAATATAACCATTTGGCACGGTTGTGCTTTCATGTAGATGTGGATGTTGAATTATGGTTATATTTGATGATATAAAAATCTGTGTGTGGATATATATGTGATGCCATCAGTTTGTGCATGCTGGTTGTGGATGACCTGAGGCCTAGGGTCAGGATTGCATGTGGTTGAGGCCCGAGGCCTATGTTTGCTAGGTTGCTAGTGTGATGTTGTTGTTGCTGCGTTTCTAATGTAGGTGGGCACTCTCCGATATACGGGGAGGTGCCGTCGGATTTCCGGTTGATCCCGAATGTTCACACTAGTGACCTAGGAAGGGTGCGGATAGAGCACCTAGTCACGTCCCCGGAAACGGGGCGTGCCAACTTGCTTTTTAGTATAGAATCCAGGTTGATCAATTGGCTTTGTAGTGCAGGATTTGTGATTCTCCCTCCTTAGCTAATTTGTAATTATGATGATGCAGTGTACTCCACGTTATTTCTTCGCTTAAACTGCAATGATAATATTTTTTAAGCCATCAGTTGTATAGTTATAAGGAGTGAACCATAATAATTATAAAAATAGCAATAATAGTGAGAGACAGATATAATAAGACATGACATAAGAAAGAAAATACATAGTGGCCCAACATAGAGAGAAATTGGACCAACCAATTAGTGAAAGATATGCTCCAGCCAAGAATTGAAGTTTCTAAGCTTGATTTTTGTGTGTGCATAGTTTGCTGAGGTGCTTGGAGCAACTCAAATTAACACATCAAGCAAATACAGGAAAGCAAGATTCCTTCTGTGACCAAGCTTAGTTCGCATCAATCATTATTCTTTTGCAAAGGTAGACACAAAAATAACTTCAACTCAAATAATGGATTTCTCTGTACAGCATCAAAATTGTCACTCAACACCCTAATACTTCAATTAAAATGCTTAAAGTACGTAGTTAGATGCAATATTTCGATACGTGCAGTAGCAGGGAAAAAAATTATAATTACTAAATGTAGAAAGCTCGCAAACCCTAGATACGAACTCACCTTCAAAAATGGTGATGACCAATTGCTCCCTCCGATCAGAACGAAACGCACAACTACAAAACAGATTTCTTGTGATGAAAAATTTATGCCATAATTTTTTCCATCACAATAAATAAATTTTGTGATGGAACATAGCATATTTCCGGTCATAAAATAGTGTCATTTTTTACAGAGATTTTTGTGACGAATATTTTCCGTCACAAAAATTTCGTCACAATAACTGTCACAAATTATGGCGGGTGCCACCATAATATTAGGGATGATTTTTCCATCATAAATCTATGACAACTTTAGTTTTGACACAAATTCCATCACTGATTTTGGCATGAATTCTCTCCAAAATTTATGACAAAATTTAACAAATTTTTGATGGACATTTTTCGTCAAAGTTAATGTCTGAATTGAGTGTCAAAATTTTTCTTACCTAATTTATGACGGAATATTTTGTCACCAATCTATGAGGGAAATTCCCTCACAAAAGTCATAAATTAAGAGAAAAATAGATTTAGTCGACTTATGTGTTACCCTAGTTTATTTTCTCTGATACTATGCTTCTTTGTTGCGGAATTGTCTCTAATTCTCATCCCATCACATTCATTCTCATGGTGAGTTTAATCTTCCTTAATTTTTCTTTTGAATCTTTGATTTTATTAGAGTTTAAATCAGTCTATTATGGATTTTAGGTCTCCATCGTTTGATCTGGTCGTTGTGGTTTGAGAATGTTACATCTTCTCAAGCGATTTGACTCATTCTTTCTGGCTGGTATGTGGCTACATTTATGCTTTTGGTTTGATGATTGCCTTTAATTGGCTAATTACTTTCTCATTAATTGGTGCTTGGAAAAGGGAATAATTAATTTAGGTTATTTAATTGATATGGTAATATTGAATCTTGCTCTTGTTAATCATGATTTTGTGTTTTATTTTACTCCGATTAAAAGTGTGTAATTTGTTTTAGTATTTCTTTGAAGATGCATGTTTAATTGGTTTCATTTTAATTATTTTATGATGAAGCTTATTTTTTTGTCAATATGAAATTTCATTGTAGGTAATTGACATTATGGATGTTCCTGAATATCGTCTGTGGATGTACAACTGATTAGTCCTCATATAAGTGGGACTAAGAGAGGAATTTTATAGTGGGGTTGAGGAGTTCATAGATTTTGCGTGCATAAATAATATAGATTTTCAAGTACTGGAACTATTAGGTGTCCTCATGTTAAGTTCAAATACACTAAATTTAAGGTATTGGATGAAGTGAGAAGTATATAGAGTTGGTTTTCAATCTGGATATTATTATTGGACTGCTCATGGTGAAGTGTAGCCAAAAACACATTTAATAGAGACCTAGGTGAAACCAAATGTTACTAACTATTATTGGCATGGCAGTGACAAATTATTTCAATCCATATGAGCGGATGGTTATGGATCTTGTTGGCCCAAGCATCAGGGATGACTTGTTGCAAGAATTTGAGTGCAACCAACAGTATATGAATAAACCACATAATCCCGATGCACATAAATTCTATGATATTTGTTCAGTGCTCAAGCTCCACTGTGTAACCGATATAAAACTCGCATATCTACTCATCGAAAAGCAAAGGAGGTTTCGGCTAGAGGGATATGGTATTTGTCACTTATATCGAGACTTTAGAGGCTTTACAGCTCAACAGTTAAAGCGAACGAGATGCGATGGCATTCTGAGGAAGAGCGCGAGTTTGACATTCTATCTCATCCTTTTGATGGAGAAACATGGAAGAATTTTGACCGAATATATCCAAAATTTTCTTCAGACCCACAAAATGTAAGATTAGGTTTTTGTGCAGATGGGTTCACTCCTTTTGGACAATCTAGCATGACCTGTTCATGTTGGTCTATTATTTTGACTCCTTATAATTTTCCATCTATAATGTGCATGAAGAGGGAGTTTATGTTTATGAAAGTTCTTATTCCAGGTCCTAAAAATTCGAAGAGCAAAATTGTTGTCTATCTATAGCCTCTGGAAGACGACCTTAAACAATTGTGCTGTGAAGGTGTGACAACATAAGATGTGTCATTGGAACAAAACTTTCTCATGAGAGCTGTATTGATATGGACTATAAATGACTTTCCCGTCTATGGTATGTTATTTTGATGGATGACTGCTAGAAGATTAGCATGTCCGTGATGTATGGAGAATTCAAAGGCTTTCAGTTTGGAAAATTGGAGAAAAACTTCTTAGTTTGATTGTCATAGATAATGTTTGCCTATGAAACATATGTATAGACGAAATAGAGATGCATTTTTCAAAAATAGAATTGAGAGTTTCGTACCTCCTCAACGTTTTTTTGGAGAAGAAGTGTTGGAAAGAGTTTGTAATTTTCCAAAGATTACTGATGTCAGTGAAATAAGATTATCACAGTATGGTGTTGAACATAGTTGGACAAAAAGAAACATCTTTTGAGATTTGTCTTATTAGAAAGACAAACTAATAGGCCATAATCTTGATGTCATGCATATTGAGAAGAATGTATTTGATAACATTTTAAATACTTGTATGGTTGATACTGGTTATGGAAAATCATTGAAACCAAAAGCGCAATATTGTCTCAATAAGGAGCAAAAACTAGCTGTGTGTGATTAGGAGAGGAAGTTGAAGTTGCCATATCGTTATGCATCTAACCTCAGAAGGTGTGTAGACATAAGAGAAGGAAAACTTATTGGATTGAAAAGTCATGATTGCCATGTAGTCATGGAGCAACTACTCCTAATAGCAATTTAGGCTTTTCCAGAACCCATTTGGAATGCACTTACCAAGTTCAGTCAATTTTGTAAAGTTATATGTTCAACAACGTTACGAGAGGATCAATTGACCATAATGTAGGAAAACATTAGTGTAATCCTTTGTAAGTTGGAGCGTATATTTCCCCCATCTTTTTTTGATTGTATGGAACATCTTCTCGTACATCTAACCGTTTGAGGCAAGGATAGGAGGCCTTGTACAGTATCGATGGATGTATCCCTTTGAAAGGTATAATTTCATATTCTTTTTATGCAATAACATCTTTAATTATTTCACACATAATGATATGTGTTTGATTTTTCCCAGTAGGTTCCTTCAATTTCTAAAGAAAAAGGTTAAACAAAAAGCTCGAGTGGAAGGATCTATTGTCAAAGCATATATGGTAGAAGAGACGTCAACCTTTGCTTCATATTATTTTGAACCACATGTCCATTCTAGACATACCAGAGTGCCTCAAAATGTTGATGAAGGTCCAAGCAAACCAAATTTGCCTACAATATTAATATTTAATCAATATGGTCGACTTGTTGGGAATGTTGGTAGATGTTATCTTAGTGACAGAGAATACGCTGCTGCTGCTGCTTCATTATACATGTTCTTGAATTGTGAAATTGTTGTACCTTATCTAAAGTAAGCTAGCTAACATATGATAGAAGAAAAAATATATCCAACTAATAATGTTATCTAAAGTAACACTAGCCTTGAACTATTACGGTTTCGCACATTGTATATTGACTTTTTGCTAGCTGCAGCCCCCAATTTGACAATAGCTGAAGTTGACTATCGAATTGAAATTGAATTTGCATCATGGTTCAAACAGTATGTAAGTATCAATTTTTAAAAAATAATATGAACCTTACACGAATGAGATATCTTGGTTTGTTTTATGGTACATTCTAACCGACTAAATATATGTTTATGTGCAAGGTTCATGACCCATATAATATGATTACTGACGAACTCATAGATAGCGTTGCATTAGGACCATTGAGGAGGGTTGAGACCAGGCATAAGTGTTATGTCAATGGATACAAATTTCACACTGATGCTTGGAGTGAAGCTAATTCAATTGTGAATAGTGGACTTTGCATATGGGGTACTGATTATAGACAATCAGAAAATGACTACTATGGTATACTTAAAGAGATTTTTGAATTGGAATTCCCAGGGCATCCAATTAAAAAAGTTATACTTTTCAATTGTGAGTGGTTTGATCCAACTCCTAATCAAGGGACTCGAATACATAGATATTATGGGATTGTTGAAGTTAAACGTCGAGAAAGGTACAAGAAGTTTGATTCATTCATTATTGCCCAGCAAGCAGAGCAAGTCTATTTTGCTCCTTGTCGTTATTAAGATTGTATCTAGACCTACAATTATGGGACATTCAAATCATGTGGATGATGCTTTCCAAGCCGATGAAGTTATGATTCAATCGGCTGCAATCGATACTAGCCAAGTAGAATCCCTAGTTGATAAAGACGTCGAATATGAAGAATTGGATAGACATTCTACAAGGAAAATGATTGATGAATATCCTGATAATGATGAGCACAAAGATGAAAATGATGATGAAGAAGAAGAATTAGATTCTAACGATTATGAGACAGACGAAGAATCTGATGACTATGATGAACTCTCAGATGATTGATTTTTATAGTCGTTAGACTTGGTTATAGGAATAATCCAAAGTTAAGGTACGATCTTGTGTGGACCATGGTCATTTAGTTATTTCTTCTACATGGCGCTATCTCAATTAAAAAAGAACAGCATAGTCAACCTCCAAATAGTTGGGTTGTGAAACCCCGACCCAAAAATGTTGTGAAATTTTTGAGTTCTGAACAAAAGAGGAAAACTGGACTAGGCGCACCAGGGGGCGCCTAGGCGCTGTTCCTAGTCCAGTAAGAGGGAAGTGAGGAAGAATACTAGAAGAAGAGGCACTGGACTAGGAGCACCTCAGGGCGCCTAGTCCAGTGAGCGCCAGATGGGGCGCGAAGGATGATATTTGAAACTGGACTGGGTGCACTTCAGGGCATCTAGGCGTTGCGCGCGGTCCAGTGGGAGAGAGGAAATGGAGTAGGCGCACCTCGCCTGGGCGTGAAAACCCCGCACGCCCAGGATGACGCCCAGAGCAGCGCTTCGGGGTAAGTTTGGGTAGGCCAGAGCGCCTAGGCGCAACCCGAGTTTTTCAAATAGGTTCCAGCGAGTGTTTTGAGAGGTTTTTGATTTTGTTTCAGTTCTAGAGAGAGAGAGAGAAATGATTCTAGATAGAGAAGAGTATATTGAGGTGATTCTTGGAGATTGGAGCTTGGTTTTGGAGATTTAGAGAGGATTCAAGGAAGATTCAAGCCTTGGAGGTAAGATTCTTCATTTTTCCATTTCTAGGGTTTTGAGTAGATCTTGTTAGTTTTGTTTAGAGTTGATTCCTATGGTTTAGATATGTTGATTTAGGGCCATATGTGGTTGTATATGTAGGTTTGATTCTTGTTTTGGAGTTGAGTTTCATAGGGTTGAGGTTTGGGGGTTTGAGAGAAACCCTAGAGAGAGAAAGTAAGTTTTCTCAATTTAATTATTTATTTCATATTGGTTATGATATGTTGAGTTGTTTTGGATGATCATTAGAGTTCGATTGTGTAAAAATTGTTAGGTTGGAGAAACGGGATTAAAAACCCTAATTGTGAGATTTGTGAATTGCTCGACACGAGGTAGGGGATTTCCAACCATTCTTTCTATCGTTTATTCTCGATATTCTAAAGAGCGTTTCGATTCTTCATTGGTCGTTTATTTGTGTTTCCGCCTTAATTGCTTCTAAGGGGAAACAAACCTTGCTTTTGGATATTGTAATTCTCGATGTTGCATCACCCGTATGTGTGTGTTCCATCATCTATAGGCACGATTTGATTCCGTTCATGCATCATGGTAGTTATTTATATATATATGTAGGATGTTCATATATATATATATATATATATATATATATATATATATATATATATATATATCTTTCAGCATGTTATGGCATAAACGCATTAGAATTGCATTGGACTTCAAGTATGGACTCGGAGATCCTTAGGATTCTTGAAAGCTACTTGGAGGGATGACGAGGTGATGAGAGTTACCACCAAGTCATGTGAACTCCTTGTAGGATAACACACTAGAGGTACGGTTAATGAAGGACCTTGCCTGGAATGGTGCGGGCGCGATGGGATCACGCAACCGGGTAATCCAAGAGCGTTTGATGTTAGGGAGCTTGCTCCTATTCAATATGACATGGATAGCGACCATGATATTGATGAGTTGATGTGGTGAGCTTGCTCACGTTCGATATTACATGGAATGAGCCATGGTATCGATGAGGTTTGCTCATGAGGGGATTGCCCGGATTGATGTTTTATGTGATTGTTGAGTATACGTGCATGTAGTAGATTTCATACTGTTGCATAGCCTATTGTTTCGGATTCGGCCTTATTACTCTTTATACTCTTAACCCTACTGAGCTTCTTGCTCACTCTCTACTTTCTTTTCCTCCCCACAGGTGATACTGGTACAGGTACAGGTACCAGTGGAGTGGATCAGTGAGAGCAAGATGTGACATGGATGGCCCTGGGTAGGATGTGGGTGCTAGAGAGATACTCTAAGCACGTGTTTCGTATACGATGTATTGATGATTATTCATGATATGCTTATAACCATTTGGCACCAGAGGGTGTATGAATGATGTATGCGGAGTTTGAATTTATGGTTATATGATATTGTGAATTTATTGATGTGTTTATTACTATCAGTTTGTGCATGCTGGTAGTGGATGGCCTGAGGCCCCTAGGATCAGGATTGCATGTGATTGAGGCCTGAGGCTTGACTAGGTTGCTAGTGTGATGGATTAATATATATGCTGCGTGTTTCTGATGCGGGCGGGGACTCTCCGATATATGGGGAGATGCCGCCGGATTTCCGGTCTGCCGGATGATCGCACTAGTGGCCTAGGACGGCGCTTGAGAGGCACCCGTGGCGTGCCTGGATCGGGGCGTCACATGGGGAATTTGATATTCCCAAATAGTTGAGTAATTTGTTGTATATCCTTTTGTTTGAGAGCTACAAGATAGAAGCTATATTTTTGGATACTGGTATATTTCATTCAAATGAAAGCTTCCTAATTTTTGCCTCTGGCAAAATTTTCCTGTTTTGAACTATTTTTTCCATTATAAAGGACCTAGTTAGGTGTATAGATTTTTTATTGTATGCTCCCACAAGCAATGGCAACGTTTTCTAGTTAGTTTTTTAGATCTGTAGTCACAGTTTCTTTTATAATAAACTAGAGCATCTTAATCAAGAGTAAAAACAAAATTTGAGGTATTGTAGCTTGGATTTCTTTTGGATTTAAAGTACACTAATCAAGCGTGTAATTGAAGCCTTGAAAGAATAATCTTTTGGAGTATGAAATTGTTTTAATTTTCTATTGATGGGTACGTAGCGGAATGACTTGAAGGATGTTTCGGTTGATAGAGCTTACGACATATTCAATTAGTAGTATTTAATCTGACTTAACATGTAACACCCCTTCCTAAATAGCCAACCTTACAACCTTTAATGCAGCTATTTCCACAAAAATTTCAGCAATTACAACAATAATCTCAATTAAATATTTAAATACCAACACTACTCAACAATTTCAGGATATTAATAATAATAATAAAGATTCCATAGCTCTCCAATAAGTTAAATAAAATAAATCTCTAACAAATCGTTCATGCACCAAATTCCCAACCATTTAAGAATACTAATCCCTTCTTGTACTAGTCTTGCAGTCCACTGCTTATTTAGAAAATCTAGAAAAGTATTGGACTTTGATTATAATGTAATTTGCATAATCCCATAAACCAACTACCAAAAATGCCTCCTGCATTACATGAGCACCTTCACTGAGGACCCCCGACATCACCATCAACAGTCAAGTCCGCATACTCATCATCACTTGCATCACGGAACGTAATGAGCCATGGCCCAGCAAGTAACATTCTATGCATGTATGCACATGAATTCCTTAAATAATAAAGCCTTCGTCAGTTAAAACTTTTATCCAGTACTAGGGCCTTCTAACCCTAGCAATCGGTCGAGATTTGTTTCCTTTCAGTATCCTACCATAGAACACTTTCCTTTGATTGTACTTTATTCCTTTCTTTTCTTTTCGATTTTGTAAACCTTAACAATAACCTTATCAGTACACCCTCCCTGTAGTAGTTATACTAGGTTTATAAAACATTTTTCTCCTTTTCATTAACCTTACAGTATGCAATGCCATGTCATGGACGATGCTCGATAATCAATAATCAAACAACAAATATCAGCACATATACATCCTCATATAATAACAATTATCAATAATTATTAGACACAGTAATCCCATACACACATAGCATTAAGAACAATTCAACTAAGAAAAATACAAGTTCCGTAACACATTTGAAATGTTACTTACCTTGTTGCGCTTCCCTAAATCCCGATAAATTCAAATATGCAAACCTAACCCTGAAATTCATAATGACATTCATTTTTATTAATTTAATCAAGTCCCCTAAATAGACCGGTCAACCGGCCTGTTTATAGTCAACCGGGACTGCCTGACCCGGTACCCACGTTTCGGGTCACGTAGACCCGTCTGACGGAGAAACTGGCTCGCCGCCCACCAGCGTGCGGTGGCCTTCACCACCGACCTAGTTTGGTCGACGATAACTCCACGAACCCATCGGCACCACTATTTACCTGAACAGAGGTCAAAACGCAGCAGAATTTTCCTTTGAAGTCACAACGGCCGATCCTTCCCTCCTCCGATCGACAGCCTTTTCTTGCTCTGTTTAATCCAAAACTGCTATGGTTGCACTCCCCTTTGCACTAGCATTCTTCTCGTGCCAAAATCACCCCCGTCCGAAGTCGTCTCCGAAAGTTGCCCCTTCGCCATCGTCCCTCTCCCTCTCCCTTAACCCTGGTTAGCTTCTAGGGTTTGCCTCGAATACCGTGCGATTTTATATTATTCTAATTATCTACCCATTTTACACCTTTATCTTTAAGCTATGTTTTAATTCTACATAAATCCCTGCCGAATTAACTACATTGCCACTCCTACTGAAGCCTTAACGATTTCGGATAATTTCTAACATTCTTATTTAAGTATATTCTCGATTTCCTAATCCCGTGGATATTTATGTTCTAATATTTTTAAAAATTATCTTTATACCACCACAAACAATTCCTCTTAATTACTATATCTGTTAACCAATTTTGACATGCATGCTAATTACGAACTCGGTGTATTACATAACATCATACATCAAATTCAAATCTATACCTTAGCAAATCTATCTGATTTGATATGTTATATAAGCTGCACAACGAGCGGGCAACAACGAATGACTTTTCTTCTTCATTCACGAACCACAAGGTTACAGGAACTATATCACCAATAGAGTAGCTCCGTTGATCACGAACAGAGCACCTGAGTAACAGGAACGCGGGGCTAGAAGTCTTCTGCTGTGTGACCTCGATTTTAGAACTCTTGCTGTGTTTCAATGACTCATACACAACGGTAGTTTAAAAATTTCATTGAAACCCTCCAGAGAATCCGTGTGAAAGGGCATAAATCGGTTTTAAAGTGTTATTTCTTGAAGTGCAGAAATCAACCGAGTGCTTGGCTTGAAGGATCCGAATCAATTCGCACCATCCAACCGAACAGCATGCCTCTATGGTATCCACACGAAAAAGCCAAAGATCTCCCTCTTCACGTTATGCTAGTAACCAAGAAAAGGACTCCAATCTGTTTGCTCTCAACTCTCTTTGAAGTGCGGCACTACAAGTGTTGTGACACAACTAGGGTTACTTTAACCCTATATATATCGCGAGCCAAGCCAAACGAAAACCCAAATTCCCTTGAAGAAAGAAGCCCACGTTTTGGACACTTGACAATGTTCAATGAATCCAATTAATTGAACTGGTCATGGACCCTACATAAAGCCCAAAGCCCAAACATAATTGTTATTCTTTAATAACGTAATCTTTGCTTATTCTATGTGTGCGACCCTATAGGTTCTCATTACGTTGGCAGCGAAACTAAAATCGTATTCTAGCATCACAAACAATGAGAGGTATCTAGCAACACATCATTGTTACCCAAGTAACGGGAATGTCAATGATTCGACATAACCTTTATTTATGACCAATTTTGCATGCAGTCCCTTTGTCCTTCATATCTTGATTAACACCGAGGCATAGAATGTGTCATCCTCATATAGGTTAATCTATGTGTTTCTTGATTCTGAGCAGACTATAATAAACAAACGAAATCAATATCACATATTGACTCATTTGAGCACGGCCATGCATTTCTCAATCTCACCCAATCAAGGAGCCCGCAGATATTACTCCTGTTATATAGGAGGGACAAATTCCATCTATGTCACTCACATCCCTCCACATGATTCATGATACACCCAATCACTGACTTTATAGCCAACCCCTTTACAGGTGATGTTAGACAGTATCAAAATATATAATTCCTCATGTCGGGAACCGTAGTGATTTCAGGTTAGAGGACAACATACATTATTGTCACCATGAGAATAGCTTATGACATTCATATAACAATCCATGTAGTATTCTCATATTGGGTCTGTCCAGTACTTCTGTTCTCTAACAAATACCCATGTATTGATTTGATATCTCATATCCATGACCCGTAAGATTTGGTCATCAATCAACCTACATACTAGTCTCAATGTATTAATGTTATCTCAATTAACAATAATACTCGACTAGGGACGTTTAAGAATAGTGTTCTAGATACATCCATGAGGATCTCATGTTCAAGTCACACACTTGAAGTCCCATGGCATCAAACCAACTATTCTAGGGATATTTATTACAATCATTTATATAGTGCAGATAAATAAATCATAATAAAAGAAATACCTCAATAGAACATAATAAATATATGCGAGTACAATTATCTATATGATTGGCTCCTAGGGCATACACCAACAAAAACGTCAGGTGGGAGAGAAGTTGTATAGGGTTTCAGTTTTTTTGGACAGAGAAAAAACGTCTCAATAAAAACGTCTGTCACCCTAAATGTCTCGAGTTCTTTAAATAGAGGCACAAAAGAGAGCACATAGCAAATATGTTTTGACTAAATACCAAATAGAAAAATTCAGACCAACAATATCCACATTTCTTCTTTTGGTAAATTACAATGCACTCCACTAAAGAATTGCAATGATCTCAAAACATATTTCAAGCTATTTGTTAAATGCTTATTAACTCCACATGTTCAGAGAAAATTGATATCTTATTTAATGAATTTTCATACTTTTGTTAACTTTCTGTATGAATTTGGAGGTTTAAATTCAATAAACGATGAATTTTGACAATGAAATGTATTCAAGGATGGTTTAGTCATTCCGATGTACCCCATTGGAACGGTCAATTATAGTTATAATCAGCTAGTCTCAAAATATTTCTCGTATATTCATGGTCAGACTCGGGACCTTGCTAACAATTTTCATATAACGAAAGCAAGTGTTACACGCAATCAGGAGATAGAACATGATCCATCATCAATTGCTTCATTCTTTGCCATGATTGCACAACACCTCAATCTTGCCTACATTTATTTCATTGCAACGGGTCTCACCACATAGTTGCACCACTCATAATGTCACGCCCCTCTCCCAGATAGGTGCAGATAAGCACCCATGAAACCCAGAGACGTGACCGGCAGGGAACTCCTCTATTCCCCGAACCGGATTTAAACTAAACATCTACCACAACACTACATAAATAGTCTCACATATATATGTCGCAACAAAATCCCAAATACTGCCATAATGAAATGTACCATACAAACCAGAGTCTACAGCGGAAAATCCATAGATACTGAATACCGAATGTAAATACAAAGACACAAATATCCACCCAGCAGCCACACATCACATCTCACGCATCCCTGCGCTGATCATCCACTCCGGCCATCTCACCTGAAAACATGTGAATGAAAGGGGTGAGCTACCAAGCTCAGTAGGGATATGGGGAAATATCGATCATCAGAATAAACGGAAAGTAGAACTCAAGATGTATGTGAAATGAACAGGAAACTCAAATAGTGATACACTCCCGTATCACCGAACTCCAGTAAATCAGAGATAAAGTAAGAAAGTCTGTATGATATAGAATACATACAGAGAAACCATAAGTGATACACATCACAACTCATCACAATCAGTCAATCCGTAGGGTAGATACCGAGTAGGCTCCACCACTACCATCCTCATGTACAACTCTCAAATCAGTACTCAATCATAATCCAACTCAAATCCATATCAACCAGATCCATATCAACTCAAATCCACATAACACCAGAAAATCCTCCCCTAGACCCACCCTGATCCCCGCAAGGTGTCTCCCAGTCCAGGTACCCCCCAGATTGGATGAGGATCGAGCCTACATCAGGTACTCGATAGCATCGCCTACATCGAAGAGCGTCCCCTAGGATGTACCTCACCTCAATCCGGTCTCCAAGTACGTACCCAATCGAAACCATCGATAAATCATCCAGTACGTTGCGTCGCCCGATGTGGGTCCCACGCTCTACAAATCATCCCTCCATAATCTCACAAATCATAGAAGATCATCATAATGAAGTCCTATCCGGACTCTCGGAAAAAAAAAACCAAACATCAGGAGGTGAGCAACACCAATGGCTATGGGCCCCACAAAAGGATAGGTGGGCCACCATGATAGTGGGTCCCACGAGAGGATACATGGGCCCCACCAGGACAGTGGGGCCAATACTCTCAAAATACGGAAATTCAAAGGTCAACCCTAGTAAAAGTCAACGGTCAAACCAGGTTACATAGTCAAATCCGGTCAAAGTCAACTCGGATAAAGTCAACCCGGTCAACTCGGGTCATCGGTGAACAGTGTCACCGCCACTGCCGTCGCCGGAGCCGACGATTCCGGCGACTTTTTCCGGCGAACCATATATCAAATTAAAGCTCTTAAGACGAACAATCCATTGGTACCTATTTCGTTCCGAAACTCCTACTGAATCAACCGGGATCGAGCTTTGAAATCTTGAAAAACCGAAACTCCGCCGCCCGATTCCGCCGCCTGTGGTGGTCCGATGTCGACAATTCTGGTTGGATTTTGTTCCTCTCTCCACCGGCTTCGTTTCGACGCCTCACTTGCTCCAATCGGACCACAAACACGAAAAACCCATTCCAAATTTCATTCTCTCTCTCTCTCTCCCTCGCGTGCACTGCCATATTTGCCCAGAAATCTGGTTTTTTACCAGATTTTTGGGAGAAATTACAATTTTACCCCTCAGTTCATAATAAATCTTTTAACTTCCAAAATTCGTAACTAATCCAATTCAACTCCGATTTCGGTGATTCTTTCAATATTTTTCTAATAATATGTAGTATTTTTTAAAAATATAAAATTTTAAAAATAATTTTTGAAAATATTGGGTTCGGGATATTACATCATCCCTCCCTTAGAAAACAATTTCGTCCTCGAAATTGTATGAAAGGTATTTATTCAATGGTCAACAGTAAAATAATTACTCTAAATCAGAAGAATATCTATGTCGTAAACAATTCTGGATAGCGCTCCCGCATATCAGACTCCACCTCCCAAGTAGCCTCATGAACTCCATAATGCTGCCATAACACCTTAACCAAGGGTATGGTCTTCGAACGCAATCTCCATATCTGACTATCCAAAATCTGAACCGGACGTACCTCATAGGTAGCATCCTCTCCAATCTCCAGAGTCGACCAATCAATAATATGGGAGGGATCCCGATGATACCTCCGTAACATAGAAACATGGAACACACCATGAACTCCGGACAACTGTGGTGGCAATGCCAACCTATAAGCCAAACTCCCTACTCTCTCCAAGATATCAAATGGTCCAATAAACCTAGGAGTCAACTTCCCGGATCTACCAAAACGTTGTATCCCTCGCTTCGGACTAACCTTGAGGAATACGTGATCACCCACCTGAAACTCTAGAAGTCTCCGCCTACGATCTGCATAACTCTTCTAACGTGACTGGGCCGTCAGAAGTCGCTGTCTGATAACTGCCACAGCCTCAGTGGTCTGCTGAATCAAATCTGGTCCCAACAGGGGTCTGTCTCCAACCTCCGACCAACAAAGTGGTGACCTACATGGTCTACCATAAAGTGCCTCAAATGGTGCCATCTGAATACTACTCTGATAAGAGTTGTTATACACAAACTCTACCAGTGGAATATGCGTCTCCCAATCACCCCTGAAATCCATGACACACGACCGAAGCATATCCTCGAAAATCTGTATAGTCCTCTCACTCTGACCGTCAGTCTGTGGGTGAAACGCAGTACTAAAACTCAGCATCGTCCCCAGAGTGTCCTAAAAACTGCTCCAAAAGCGAGAAGTGAAACGAGGATCCCTGTCAGATACAATGGACACGGGTACCCCA
The DNA here is from genome assembly GCA_963580455.1 of Euonymus europaeus. Taxonomy (NCBI): domain Eukaryota; kingdom Viridiplantae; phylum Streptophyta; class Magnoliopsida; order Celastrales; family Celastraceae; genus Euonymus; species Euonymus europaeus. The sequence goes on from OY756965.1 coordinate 14,473,649, forward strand.
TGTAGCCGTACGACCTCTCGAATGTAAAGTCTAGTAAGTGTCTCCACCGAGTCAGTCTGCTGAATCGGTAAAAAGTGAGCAGTCTTCGTCAATCTATCAACAACAACCCACACAGTATCATGCCTCCTCACAGTCCTCGGTAAACCCATCACAAAATCCATACACACATGCTCCCACTTCCACTCAGGCAATGGGAGCGGCTGTAACAATCCAGGAGGTCTCCTATGCTCTGCCTTCACCTGCTGACAGGTAAGACATCTCAACACAGTCTGGGCCACATCTCTCTTCAGTCCGCTCCACCAATACTGTCTCCGTACGTCTCGATACATCTTAGTAGCACCAGGATGTATCGCGAACTGAGAATAGTGTGTCTCTCTAAGTATCTCATCTCTCAACTCAACATCTTCTGGAACCACTAATCGACCTCTAAAACGAACTCCTCCATCAGCACCTCGAATCCAACCATCCATATCCTCAATATCATCAAAAATCGCATCACCAAGCTGTGCATCCAACACCTTCTGTACTAGTGCTGGACGGCTCACCAAACTGCTCAAAACACACCTATCACCCCTGTCACTAACATCTAATCGGTACTGCCCAATGGTGTCCACCAACTCAAACTCCCGCAGTGACAGTCGTGCCACTGCCAACTTCCTACTCAAGGCGTCAGCCACCACATTGGCCTTGCCTGGATGATACTGCAATGAGAAATCATAATCTCCAAGTTACTCCATCCATCTCCGCTGCCTCTGATTCAGATCCTTCTGTGTAAATAAGTGTCGTAAACTCTTGTGATCTGAAAACATCTCAAACTGCTCCCCATAAAGGTAATGTCTCCACTGCTTAAGTACGAACACTATAGCAGCCAACTCCAAATCATGTACGGGATAATTCCTCTCAGGTGGCTTCAATAGTCGTGAAACATACTCCACCACCCTCTCCTGCTGCATGAGCACACAACCTAAACCAATCCCTGAAGCATCACAATACACATGGTAACCAATACCACTATCTGGAATGGTCAGGACTGGAGGTGATGTGAGTCGGGTCTTCAGCTCCCGAAAAGCCTGCTCACATCTATCAGTCCATACGAAAGGAACACCCTTCCGCGTCAACTCAGTCATCGGTGAAGCAATCCGTGAAAATCCCTCTATAAACCTCCTGTAGTAACCTGCTAATCCCAGGAAACTATGAATCTCTCCCACTGTCCTCGGAGTCCTCCAATCCAACACAGCCTCCACCTTGGCAGGATCCACTGCCACTCCATCTCTGGATATCACATGCCCCAAGAATCTCACCTGAGTCGCCCAAAACTCGCACTTACTCAGCTTGGCATACAACGGATGCTCTCTGAGTGTCTGCAGAACAATCTCCAAATGTCCCCTATGCTCCTCCTCTGTGGCCGAATACACCAATATATCATCGATGAAGACTATCACAAACTGGTCAAGATACTGTCTGAACACTCTATGCATCAAATCCATAAAAGCTGCTAGGGCATTGGTAAGCCCAAACGGCATGACCAGAAAATCATAATGACCATATCGAGTACGAAATGCAGTCTTCGATATGTCCTCCTCCCGAATCCTCAACTGGTGATAACCTGACCTGAGATCAATCTTGGAGTAATAGTGACTACCCCTCAATTGATCAAACAAATCATTTATCCTCGGTAACGGGTACTTATTCTTCACAGTCACCCTATTCAACTTCCTGTAGTCCACACACATCCTCATCGATCCGTCCTTCTTCTTCACGAAGAGAACTGGAGCACCCCATGGTGAAGTACTGGGTCTGATAAATCCTAGACCCTGCAACTCCCGCAACTGCCTATCCAACTCCCTCAACTCTGCTGGAGCCATCCTATACGGTGGAATAGAAATCGGGTCTGTACCCGGATATAACTCAATCACAAAATCAATCTCCCGTTGTGGTGATAATCCTGGTAACTCATCAGGAAATACATCCAAATACTCCTCTACTACTAGTACAGCCGTACTAGCCTCAATCTCCGATGTAGAAGTCAAGCTCGCCACTAGACAGTCAGTATATCGTGGGTTGTCAAGAAAGTGTGAACATGTAACAACCCGCGACCAACAAAAACTAACTCGCCCAGATGGTGATGTCAGCGTGACCCTACGCTCTGTACAATCTATCACAACATCATAGTCAGTCAACCAGTCCAATCCAAGTATCACATCGTAATCAGTGAACTCCATAACATATAAGTCCGCTTGAAACTCATGATCAGCAAATCGAAAGATACAACCCCTACAAATGCTACTCACCACGGTACCTGACCCCAACGCAGAATCCACTACCAATCTCCTATCCAAATCCGAAATCTCTAACCCCAATGCCTCAACAAAAGAGGTAGAAATAAACGAATGCGAGGCACCGGTATCAAATAGAACACGAGCCCAAGAACTAAAAAGTAAAACTCTACCTCCAATGAAATCACGCTCTGGTGCTGTCTCAGGTGCAACCGCATAAACTCCAGCTCTCTGGCCCTGCCTCTGCTGCTGCTGCTGTCTCACTGGTGGTGCTGGAGGTCTGGCCCCTCTGCCTGCTGGAGCTCTAGGTGCTGGTGCTGCAAATGCTGGGGCTCCCTGTCCTCTACCTGATGGTGCTGTACGTCTCCTCAGGCAATCCCTCTGGATATGTCCTGGTAGTCCACAAGAAAAACACAATGGGCTATCCGCCCTGGGACAATCCGATATCCTGTGTCCAGTATGACCACACCCATAGCAATACAATCCTGATATGGACCCATGTCCCTGTCGTGGACCTTGATGTCCCTGCTGCGGACCCTGCTGTCCCTGTCTCTGAGAACTCTGCTGCTGACTCGGACGGTCCTGTCTCATGTCCTGGAATCTCTGCCCCTGATCCTGTTTGGGTCTCTGTCTCTGAGCCTCAGTCCTCTGTCTACTACTGCTCCCTGAGGCAGAAGAAGTATCTTCGTACTTCCTCTTATGAAGCTCCCAATAATCCTGTGAATCAACCATACTCCTCTCTATATCAAGTGCCCTGTCAATGGACTCCCGATAAGTACGAACCATCATCCCTGCTAAACGCTCTGAAATGCGGGGTTTCAGCCCGCGCTGAAATCTCAGTATCTTCTTATTCTCCGTGGCAATGTACTCCTCTCCATATCAACCAAGCTCCTCAAACCGTGTCTGATACTGTGACACCTTCATATCTCTACTCTGAATCAGCTCAAGAAACTCCTTGGCCCTCGCAACGCGAATGGCCTGAGGAACATACTGTGCTAGCAACAGTGTCTCAAACTCCGACCATAGCATCTCCATGTTCTCTCTACCAATAGTCATACTCTCCCACCAAACATAAGCATCATCCTCTGAAAATGCTGAAGCCAACAAAGCTCTCCTCTCAACCCCGCCCACGTCCGCGGTAGCACGCCCACCCCGAACGCGTGTGTTACGTGTGTCTACTATAACCGAAACGTAAACGTATAACTACATACACAAATACCCCAAACGTAAAAGAAAAAATAACTCACCAGATCAGCCGGGAAGCGCGTGATGTGTAGCTGGGGAAAAACAAAATAAACCGAATACCCACTCCAAAACTAACTGACCACCTCTGATACCAAACTGTCACGCCCCTCTCCCAGATAGGTGCAGATAAGCACCCATGAAACCCAGAGACGTGACCGGCAGGGAACTCCTCTATTCCCCGAACCGGATTTAAACTAAACATCTACCACAACACTACATAAATAGTCTCACATATATATGTCGCAACAAAATCCCAAATACTGCCATAATGAAATGTACCATACAAACCAGAGTCTACAGCGGAAAATCCATAGATACTGAATACCGAATGTAAATACAAAGACACAAATATCCACCCAGCAGCCACACATCACATCTCACGCATCCCTGTGCTGATCATCCACTCCGGCCATCTCACCTGAAAACATGTGAATGAAAGGGGTGAGCTACCACGCTCAGTAGGGATATGGGGAAATATCGATCATCAGAATAAACGGAAAGTAGAACTCAAGATGTATGTGAAATGAACAGGAAACTCAAATAGTGATACACTCCCGTATCACCGAACTCCAGTAAATCAGAGATAAAGTAAGAAAGTCTGTATGATATAGAATACATACAGAGAAACCATAAGTGATACACATCACAACTCATCACAATCAGTCAATCCGTAGGGTAGATACCGAGTAGGCTCCACCACTACCATCCTCAAGTACAACTCTCAAATCAGTACTCAATCATAATCCAACTCAAATCCATATCAACCAGATCCATATCAACTCAAATCCACATAACACCAGAAAATCCTCCCCTGGACCCACCCTGATCCCCGCAAGGTGTCTCCCAGTCCAGGTACTCCCCAGATTGGATGAGGATCGAGCCTACATCAGATACTCGATAGCATCGCCTACATCGAAAAGCGTCCCCTAGGATGTACCTCACCTCAATCCGGTCTCCAGGTACGTATCTGATCGAAACCATCGATAAATCATCCAATAAGTTGGGTCGCCCGATGTGGGTCCCACGCTCTACAAATCATCCCTCCATAATCTCACAAATCATAGAAGATCATCATAATGAAGTCCTATCCGGACTCTCGGGGGGAAAAAACCAAACATCAGGAGGTGGGCCCACCAATGGCTGTGGGCCCCATAAAAGTATAGGTGGGCCCACCAGGATAGTGGGCCCCACGAGAGGATAGGTGGGCCCCACCAGGATAGTGGGCCCCGCAAGAGATACGATGCACAAAATGCCACCAGCCGTACATATACCTCCAAACAAACAACATATAATCATAACAAATTGCAATTGCGGAAAATAAATCAAATAAGAGTAGAAACAGAGAAATTCCCAACCTCCCGGAATTTCACACCAATAGACAAATAGGAGTCCGTCGAATACGGAACCCCCAGAATCCCAAATAAGAAGTAGGGCAGAATCCGTACCTGAAAACAACCTCCTGCATCAAATACGAATACGTATACCCAATACTGTCAAAATACGGAAAAGTCAACGGTCAACCGTAGTAAAAGTCAACGGTCAAACCAGGTTACATAGGCAACGGTCAAACCGGGTCAAATAGTCAAATCCGGGTCAAATAGTCAACTCGGGTCAACTCGGGTCAATTCCGGTCAAAGTCAACTCGGGTAAAGTCAACCTGGTCAACTCGGGTCATCGGTGAACAGTGTCACCGTCACTGCCGACGATTCCGGCGACTTTTTCGGCGAACCATATATCAAATTAAAGCTCTTAAGACGAACAATCCATTGGTACCTGTTTCGTTCCGAAACTCCTACTGAATCGACCGGGATCGAGCTTTGAAATCTTGAAAAACCGAAACTCCGCCGCCCGATTCCGCCGCCTGTGGTGGTCCGATGTCGACAATTCTGGTTGGATTTTGTTCCTCTCTCCACCGGCTTCGTTTCGACACCTCACTTGCTTCAATCGGACCACAAACACGAAAAACCCATTCCAAATTCCATTCTCTCTCTCTCCCTCGCGTGCACTGCCATATTTGCCCAAAAATCTGGTTTTTTACCAGATTTTTGGGTGAAATTACAATTTTACTCCTCAGTTCATAATAAATCTTTTAACTTCCAAAATTCATAACTAATCCAATTCAACTCCGATTTCGGTGATTCTTGCGTCAATATTTTTCTAATAATATATAGTATTTATTAAAAATATAAAATTTTAAAAATAATTTTTGAAAATATTGGGTTCGGGATATTACACATAAGCTTGTATGGTACCAACTTCGCGATCTTGCTTTTTGGGATCTCCATCTTATGAAAGAACATCTCCACCTTTAGCATCCAGTCAATAAATTCTTTGGCATATAAAACTATAAATTCCTACATAATGGGGGAAATTCATCCTTCACACAATATTCATGACGCTCCATTTGCCTTCTCATGGGCAGATTTACTTCGAACTCATAATACTCATCCAACTCCGAATTATCGTGACTAACACTTTGATGTTAATGGCCTCCACAATAGTTTCTCTGAGTTGGTGGAACTCTTTCTACTTCAAGTCATTAACGCTGAGGTTCATCCCGACAAACAAGGATCTAGTGCAACTATGCACGTTATTACTCACAATGCTCTTCACATAGTCCTTGCTATTCTTCTCGCTGCTCATCTTAGAATTTCTCCAATGCCTCCTACATTACCCCAAATCTACGATCTTCATTAGCAAGGTTGTTGTTTTTGTCAACGTTTTCTATCATTGAAAAAGGAAAATTCATGCTCTGATATATATACTAACGCAAAACAAAAATTGATTAAAGATATGATATTAATGAGAAATGGGAAATCATTTTTTGAACATCATGATGACGAAGTCTTGTTGGAAAATATGCACTAGCGGAAACGTTTTAAAAACAAGGAACGCACATAGGAGTAATCGATAGAAAAACAACTTTCAAAAATTCCTTGTTAATTATGATCAATATGCATAATCTATGACATATCTAATTTTTTCAAGATTACATACCTAATGATCTCTCTGGATTGATCTCTAATAATTTGTATCGAATAATGGAGTCAGGCGAATTGTTTCAAAGCTCAATCCCGCGAATCTTCCATCATATGCAGCAATTCCCAAACTTGGATTCAAGAGCGTGGACTCCTTACACCAAGAACCTGAAGAACAAAAATGGAGAAAATTAGAGAGTATAGTACAATTGGAGTCTCAACCTTACGAAAACAAAACACACTAATGTGTGTTTATATAGAGATCGAACAACCTAGGGTTTCCTAACCCTAGGTGACCAGCCACACTTATCTCCAATTAAGAACTCCAACCTCAGTTAAGTTTTCTGATTCACTTAGGTTTGGGCTACAGTGGGGACCAACAAGAAAAATAAAACATGGGCTTTCTACGGATTTAATTATCAGCCCAAACCCACGAGCATAATTAAAATCCATAAACTATAATATATTTCACTAAAATGTTATAGTTGGACTCCCCGTTTTATCTTAAATTAAATCTGTGCCTTTCGTTATAATCGTTAATCAAAATTCTCACGTTAAGTTACAGATACCCGTCAATTAAATATGTCACTGAAATAGAATATTTAATTGTCATCTTTAAATATTCCTCGAGCTTACCGCTTAACTTATTTGAATGTGTCGGATTAATTAAAATCCAATTGCAGGGTTTGACACAATCTCAAAATCTATAAGAATTCTCGAGAGGGTATCATTAATCCATAATTGGACGTGAATTTTACTAACAGATTATGTTTTATCGTACATTTAATGTGGTAACTCAATTCTCTCCGTGTATATCAGTCTGTACAAAAAGATCTCACCCTTTGGTAAATCAAAGTCCCATACATTAAATTCACACGTACCAATAATCTTTAATAAATTAAGATTATGAACAATATCATAACGTCAGTGTGAGTGTACAATTTTCCATGTAGTCAGACTAGAAAAATTGACTCACACGTAGTCTTGATCAATACACTCCAAGTGTACTAGTATAGTAAGTTCAAGTTGTACCGCTTTCCATAACCAAGATAGGCATACTGAAATACTATACTACAGCCCTGCCAACGGTTTGTCCAATTTCTTCTAAGCTGTGATTGTTTGCTTATATTCAATAGGAACTTATGAATTGATCTTCTGTGTGTAAGCTAAACTCTACACACCAATTCATATACCATATAGAATAAAAGACATTTATGCCAATATGTCATTTTTCATATCTAAAGTGCTAAACATATTTTATTCCAAATAAATAAACCGAGTTTGAATATGATATAAAATAATGGCCTTTAGCATACTATCCCTATCAATCTCCCACTCCTGCTCAAGGCCACGACGGTACACATCTTATTGCTAGGCCCTCCAAGTGTCCTTCAAATGATTTTGTTGGTAAGCACTTGGTAAATGGATCTGCCAAATTATCCTTTGATGCTATCTTTGTTAGTATGACATCACCTCTCCGTACGATCTCTCGTATCATGTGATACTTGCGTTCTATATGTTTTCCTTTCGAATGAGCTCTTGGTTCCTTTGAATTTGCTACTGCTGCCTCGGAGGCCGCTACGTATTCAGCTTCCATAGTTGAGTCAGCAATGCATGATTGCTTGACACTTCTCTAACTAATGGCTCCACTTCATAATGTGAAAACATAACCTGAAGTTGATTTTTTTGAATCTCTATCTGACTAAAAATTTGAATCTGTATACCCTATAGGAACAAGTTCATCAGCCTTCTAAATTAGTATATAATCTCTCGTTCTCCTTAGATACTTGAGTATATGCTTTACAGCAATCTAATGTTCCATTCCTGAGTTTGATTGATATCTGCTAACTAGACCCACCATATAACATATATCTGGTCTAGTACACATTATGACATACATAAGGCTTCCCACTGCCGAGGCATATGATACTTGACTCATTCTCTTGATCTCATCAGCATCCTTAGGACACTGATCTCGAGACAAGCTGATTCCATGTCTATAAGGAAGAAATCATTTCTTAGAATCTTGCATGCCAAATCTTTTCCAGGATGGTGTCAATGTAGACTCCTTGAGACAGGCCCAACATTCCTTATTTTCAGTTTCTGAGCAACTTGATCCCAAGAATGTGACTAGCTTCTTCTAAATCTTTCTTTTCGAATTGACTGTTCAACCAGACTTTAACTGAGGATAATATAGCTACATTATTTTCAATGAGAAATATATCATCTACATAAAGTACTAAGAACACTACCACACTTCCATTGTTTCTTCGATAGACACAAGATTCATCAAGACATTGCTCAAATCCATATGATCTTATGGCCTAATCAAATTTTATATTCCAAGACATAGATGTCTGCCTGCATAAGTCCATAAATGGACCTCTTAAGCTTGCACAATAAGTGCTTTTGGTCGTTGGCTATAAATTCATCTGGTTGTACCATATAGATGCTTTCATCAAGACTTCCATTTAGGAAAGCTGTCTTGACATCCATTTGTCATATTTCGTATTCGTAATATCCTGCAATGGATAAGAGTATCCGAATAGACTTAAGCATAGCTACTAGAGAAACAGTTTCCTTATAATCAATCCCTTCCTTTTGAGTATAACCTTTTGCTACAAGCCTTGCTTTGAAGGTTTCCACCTTTCCGTCCACTCCTCTCTTTCTCTTGTAGATCCACTTGCAACCTATGGGTTTCACTCCATTTGGTGGTTCTACAAGTTCCTAGACTTGATTAGAGTACATGGACTCCATCTCAAATTTCATAGTTTTCTTCCAAGATTCTGCATCTTTATCTTGGAGTGCTTCATTGTAGTTACTTGAATTAGTATCTTGTTCGGTTGGGATCATTTCATCCACTTCACCCAATAGAACATACCGACTAGGTAATCTAGTTACCCTCCCACTACGATGAGGCACTACCTGTTCGTTTGAAGTATTTTGGTGTGATGATTCTGTTCTATTTATTTTAGGCTCTTCATGCTGATCTAGTTGATTTCCCAGAATGTCATGTCATCCCTTTGATCAGAATCAGTTTGAGATTCTACAATCCTCCCACATTCATATGGCACTGGATTGTTATCTTGAATTGATGAGTCTTGAGGTATTTGTTTTCCTTGTGTTTCTTCTCTTATTTCTTCAAGAACAACTTTACTTTTGGGTTTGTGGTTCATCATATAGTCTTCTTCTAAAAATCTTGCATTGGTGCTAACAATGACCTTTTGATCCTTAAGACTATAAAATAAACCACCTTTGGTACCTCAAGGGTATCCTACGAAAAAACATACTTTTGTCCTAGATTCCAACTTTCATACGTTCCCTACCAGCACGTGGGCCAGACTACCCAATATCCGAATATGGGCCAAACTGGGCTTTTGCCCTGTCCATAATTCCATACGAGTAGCTAGTATTGACTTAGAAGGAACTATGTTCAGAATGTATGTAGCTTTTTCTAAAGCATATCCTTAGAAAAAATTAGGCAGCTCCGAAAAACTCATCATGGATCTCACCATTTCCATAAAAGTCATATTCCTTCTTTCAGCCACACCATTTTGTTGTGGTGTGGTTTGTTCCGTGAACTGGGAGATATCCCTTCTACATTCAAGTATTCCATATTCCATAAACTCTCCTAAGAGGTATTCACCACCACGATCAGATCGTAGTGTCTTGATACTTTTTCCTAACGTTCTCTGTAACTGCCTTATAACTTTTAAACATCTCAAAAGCTTCAGACTTACGGTGCATTAGGTAAATGTATCCATACCCTGAGTAGTCATCTATGAAAGTGATGAAATACTCATAACCTCCTCTCGCTCGGATAGTCATTGGACCACACACATCTGAATGTACTAACTCCAAACATTCTTTGGCTCTATGCCTCTTGGCCGAAAATGACCTCTTGGTCATTTTACCCTCCAAACATGACTCACAGACTGAAAGTTCCTCAACTTCTAATGAACTCAAAGGTCTATCTCATACCAGTCTAGAAATCTTATTTAGATTAATATGACCTAATTGTAAATGCCAAAGATATGTTTGATTCGGTTTCGAAGGTTCTTTTCTCTTAGATGGTAAAATTGTTGAGTTATTAAATTCATTATATTTAGTAGAACTTGGACTTATAATATAAAGATTATCAACTAAAGTAACAGAACAGATAAAATGTTTATTGTTCCTAATAACAATTGAGTTATCAAACTTTAAACAATATCCATTCTTAGCCAGAGAAGTAACTGAAATTAAATTTCGTCTCATAGCTGGTACGTAAAGACAATCGTTCAAAATTAAAGTCCTATCACTACGAAAACTCAAATGAAAAATGCCTACAACTACTACTTCTAGTCTTGTCGCATCTCCCAAAAGAATGGCTCCTCATCATTTGGTGTCTGGTTTTTTGGATTCCCTACAATTAATTGCAAACATGATTAGTGGCTCCCGTGTCTACACACCAGGTTCCAGTAGACATAACAGCTCATTTTGTTTCAACAACAAATGATAAGAGGTTACCTTGTTTATCGTTTCTTAGCCAAGTTTGACATTGTTTCTTCCAATGTCCCTTCTGACCACAGTGAAAATACTTGCCTTTCGGCTTTTTCACTCCGCCTTGAATACCCTTTGAGTCAACTGATTTTTGATTTTTCTTCTGAGTCTTTTTCTTCTTCTTACCTTTACGTTTAGAAGAAGAGCCTTTCTCAGTAAGATTGATCGTAGGTTGCTTAGGTCATAATGCCTCTGCTCCTTTGAGCTCATTCAGAAGTTCTGGCAATGTATAAACCCTCTTGTTCATGTTATAGTTCAATCAAAAATTCTCATAGCTTTTTGGAAGAGATTCAAGGGATGATATCGACCTGGCTTTCGCAATCAATATCAGCACCAAGGACCTCAAGCTCATCCAAAAGACTCATTATCTTAAGAATGTGCTCCCTTATATTGGTTCCTTCAGACATCTGGGTGTTCAAGAGTGCTTTCACTGCAGTTTGCCTTGATCACCAAACATCTCCTTCAGGCTATAGATGATGTCATAGGCACTTGTCATAGTCTCGTGTTGCTTTTGCAACACATCTGACATTGATGCTAACATGTAGCATTGTGCCATCTCATCAGCCTTTTTTCACTTCTTGTGAGCAGCAATTTGCTCATCAGTGGCACCCTTCGCAGGCAATTCAGGAAAAAGTTCAGTCAACACATATTTGTACTCTTCAACAGTGAGTACAATATCCAAATTCCTTTTTCAGTTGACAAAGTTTGTTCAATCCAACTAAAGGTCGTGTAGAATAACAAATAGAGGATTGAAAGACATTTTTAAATATGAAAAATGACATATAAAGAAAACTAATTCTAAGGCATATTTGATTCGAATAATTTATAAATTACACCCATAAAAAATTACGAAAATAATTCATTGATACACCCATAAAAAATTACGAAAATAATTTAAAAAATTCTATCTCGATGGGAGAATAAATTTCGTACAATTTAGTTTACATTAAATTTTATTATCTAGACAAACGCCATGTCAAATAAAATTTAATTAGTATTTTCGTTTGGTCTTATAAATAATGGCATTGATTTCGATTGAAAATTTGTCCATAATTTATAGGTAAGTGTATAACCATCACGCGATCACAATCTCACAAGTTTCATAAAAAAAATGATTCCGATGGAGAAACAATTTTATAATAAATTGCTACTTATTGTGACTATCAAGAAAATTAATAATCTGAGATATCTATATTTAATTAATACATCTTTGTTAAATTTCTTACCAATAATTCAAACTTTAAAAATATTCCCATGATTTCAAAATTACTAGAATAGAGATATCTTACAAATGTCTTGACTGAAATTTAGATATTTTAGTATCACTGCCCAAAACCATTATTTTCTCCAAGTAATCAAAACCGTTATGACAGCATATTTTGGTTATTCAATTTAGTGATTTAACAAATCTAGCAACCAGATCATTCCCAGATTAGAGGGGGTTTTCCATAAAAATGGCGTGCAATTAAATAACCTAAATTTACGACAGAACTTTCTTGACATTTCATTGTTTTTATCACAAAAAAAATTCCCAAATGTTTGGGTCGGAATTACATGGTTTGCATCTGAAAATAATCAAAAGGTTTAAAACAGATTTTCCAAAATAATTTCATAGTTACATTTAATATCTCATCTTTCCAATTTTAATTTCACATATTTTTATTTTGAACCAATGATGGAGACTGTAGGTTATTTATAACTTTCTACCACTTAATATTTTAAAATAGGGTGTTTATTTTTCATATTTGATAACATCCATGAATAAATAGAAATCCTAATCTAACATGACAATCAATTAGATAACATCCTAATCAATTAGGAATCCTAATCTAACATGGCATTCAATCACAATCATACATGTAATTAAATAAGAATACTAATTAAAATAGGAAACCATCAATCGATAGAACTCTAGCTATCATGGTCTTTAATCAAGCTTCGAATTCTACTCGATTCGAAATCCTAGTTGATGCTGGAAACTTTCGGAAAACATTTTGCATGCCGAAAAATATTGCACAACTCTGCCTCGCTGTCCGCTACTGCCCAACAGTTTCCGGCATTGCTACCACAAATGGGACAGCATGGCAACCACTGCTGGCTACTGCTATCCAGGCTGCTGTAGCCTATCAGCAATTTCTGGTGCAAATTTTCTGCACTCTAATTTTTTTCTTTATCGCTCATCTCCTGTTTTTAAAAATTCCTAACCTCCTTCAAAACGGAGTTCACAATCTAAAAAAAATTGATTACAAAAAAATTCCTACTTCTTAATTCAGAGTGAACAGTTCTAAATCAAAATTAAATAGATCATGATAGCTAGAATTTCAATATGCAAGAACAAGTTAGCAATAAAACAAAAAATAATCATAGATCATATAAAAACCATAATTAACAAATTTTTGGGGTTTGTTTTAAAATCGATTACAGATCTATGACCGACTCTGATACCAATTGTTGAAAAATACGCACTAGCGGAAATGTTTTAAAAACAAGGAATGCACATAGGAGTAATCGATAGAAATACATATTTCAAAAACTCCTTGCTAATTATGGTGGACATGCATAATCTATGACATATCTAATTGTTTGAAGATTACGTACCTAAAGATCTCTCTGGATTGATCTCTAATAATCTGTACCGAACGATGGAGTCAGTCGGATTGATTCAAAGCTCAATCCCGCAAATATTTCACCATATGCACCAATTCCCAAACTTGGATTCAAGAACGTGGACTCCTTACACCGAGAACCTGAAGAACAAAAATCAGAACTATGGAAAAAATTAGAGAGTCGAGTCCAACTGGAGCTCATCCTTAGGAGAACAAAACACATTAGTGTGTGTTTATATAGAGGTCGACCAACCTAGGGTTTTCTAACCCTAGGTGGCCGGCCACACTCCTCTCCAATTAAGAACTCCAACCTCAGTTAAGTTTCCTGATTCGCTTAGGTTTGGGCTTACATGGGCTCCAGTGGGGACCAACAAGGAAAAATAAAATATGGGCTTCCTACGGATTTAATTATCAGCCCAAAACCGTGAGTATAATTGAAATCCATAAACTATAATATATTCCACTAAAATATGATAGTTGCATTCCCCGTTTTATCTCAAATTAAATTTGAGCCTTTCGTTATAATCTTTCATTAAAATCCTCATGTTAAGTTACAGATGTCCGTCAATTAAATATGACACTGACATATTATAGTTAATTGACATCTTTAAATATTCCTCGAGCTTACCGCTTAACTTATTTGAATGTGTCAGATTAATAGAAATCTACCTGCATGGTTTGACACAATCTCAAAACATATAAGCATTCTCGAGAGGGTATCATCAATCCATAATGGGACGTGAATTTTATTAACGGATTATTTTTTATCGTACATTTAATGCGGTAACCCAATTCACTTGGTGTATATCAACCTGTACAAAAAGATCTTACCCTGTGGTAAATCAAAGTCTCATACATTAAATGCACACGTACCAATAATCTTTAATAAATTAAGATTTTGTGCAATTCTGTCTAAGCTATGATCGTCTGCTTATATTCAATAGGAACTTAGGAATTCATCTTCTGTGTGTAATCTAAACTCTACACACCAATTCATATATCATATAGAATAAAAGACTTTTATGCCAATATGTCATTTTTCATATATAAAGTGCTAAATATATTTTATTCCAAATAAATAAACCGAGTTTGAATAGTATATAAAATAATGGACTTTAGCATACTATCCCTATCAAGTATGGGATCTGGTGCAACTATGCAAGCTATTATTCACACAGCTCTGCACATAGTCCTCTCTATTCTTCTAACTACTCATCCTGGAATTACTCCAATGCCTCCCATATTGCCCCAACTCTACGGTTTTCGTTAGAAAGTTTGTTGTTTTTGTCTATGTTTTCTATCATTGGACAAGGAAAATCCATGCTCTGATACATACTAACGCAGAACATAAACTGATAAAAGATATGATATTCATCAATATCTCAAAGAACAATAAATAACAACTATTAAAAAAACTTTCGAAAATGTAGAACTAGGAAGTGATTGGTAGTGTCGAGGGGAGGTCAAAGTAATTTGAGTCTAAACTTGATGCGAGGGTGTGCAAAAGATAGATTAGATGATGAATTGCAATTTCATAGAACAAAACTCAGAGAGAAATAATAAAAATAAGTGAGAAAATGAATATCATTTTTGAGACCCTTTAATATTGTGTTTTGGTGTCCTTCTTTGAATGTTTAATCCTGTATAAATACTTATGAATGTCATGATGCCCTTTTCTATTTAATTCTTTCTTTCACCTTAGTAAGTTGTTGTTTGTCTAAAAAAAATAATGCTAAAAGAACCTCTATCTCCTTTTGAAGGGTTGAGTTTATTCTTACGTTCCTTTTCAAGTATCCTTTAATATTGCCATTTGTGTTTGATATTATCAAAATGATCCCACCAATTAAAGCACGACAGGTGTCAACATTACTGAGTGTTGGACCAGTCCATGGAAGGAGACCGGTCCACAGAAGATGTCCCTTAGGCCCAAAGGGCCACATCATCCTACTGAGGAGAGTACCTCAATAGGAGACTTATAGAGTTAGGCACGCCTCCTCGGTATACGAGGGAGGTACTCGACGGTTTATGGTTTCCTACAGTAATGAGGAGACTAAACTTGAAGAGGATTCTAATTCCTACTGAGAGAATAGTTCTACTGAGGCTCAAATTCTCATCCTTCATATAGATCAACGGTATGCATGTAAATAAGAGAGAGTCGTAATATTACTCAGGTTTGGACTACTCAACTCCTATATAAGGTCCTCAAAGTCAGGTATGAAACTCTATAATCACAATCCACATTTTTGTTTACAGAGAGCTCTAGTCCACCAAGCTTTTCTAGCTTTTGAGTATGAACGAACTTGAGCTTTGGAGCGCCAATGCCAGAGGAAAATTTATGTTGCGACCCTTAGCTCACGTCTACTTACTGTGCAGTAAGGATCTTCAATCTCGATTGTCGTGCAGGGCAGTAGGTCTGACCAACTGATCGTCTTCTTGGAACTAACAGCTTTTTTACTTCATGAGTACGTTGTATGTTGTAATCCTCTTAATTTCATTTTCCCCTCGTTTATGTGGTTCTTCATGCTGTTAGCCATCCGAGACATATCGTAGGAGGAAATATGGGACCAAATGATTTTTAATGAGTGGTGGATGCTTTATAGGCTCTTGATGGCTAATAATAGTTCTCCATGTGCATTATAACATTTCTATAAGTGGATACGTCATATCCTGAAGAGATTTCGTGGTGTGATTTTGACTGTAAGTACTGGATCTTAACATATTGAGAAAGTATTAAAGGATAAAAATCTCCGTATTAATGTTAAGAATTTCGTCGATCAATCCAGCATGATTATTAATATACCTTCATTGTACTGACTCAATGTATTCTATGACCTTCAATGTACGGACTCAAATGGTATTGGTAAAACTTGACTCCTCTAATGCTCCGTTTGTTAGCCGAAATTCACTTGTTTTTCATTGGTTTGTGTTCAGGAAAATAGGGAAAAAATTTAAATTATAATAAAAAAATTGAACAAAAAGACTGGAAAATGACATCGGTTCCACTAAACTGGATGTCATTTTCCCCTAGCATTAACATACATAGTTGATTTATTGATTATAATTATAAAAATATTTAATGCATTTATACTCTATAAATATATCCTCTTTTTAATAGCTACAACATATATATATATATATAGTTCTCTATCTTTATATATAAAGAAATATATAAACGTACCCATATCTAGGTTGTCTCTCATACAAACACCCATAATACATGCATTATTAATTATTTTTTTGTAAATTGTACATGAGACCCACACAAATTCAGCCGATGTAGTGAAATTAGACAAGCAAGACAGACTCTCATATATATATATATATATATATACAAGGAGGCTCTTATACGGACGTCCATCTTTTGTCCAAGTTACGGGCTTCTATTTCAGACCGCTCGATTAGATGGATGTCATGGATTGAAACAAGAAGACCTGCCCGTTTCTCTCTCCTCTGCAAAAATCCAGCCTTATCTCTTCTCTGCAAAATAAAGCATCTCCTCTGAAAAATAAAACTTCAATAATCAGACTTGAATCACAAATTCACAACTCCAATAATCATACTTTAAAGTTGAATCACAACTCCAATAATCAACCTTGAATCACAATTCTAATAATTCAACTTGAATTACAACACCAATCTCAAGATCACATTTTGAATCTCCAAGGCTTTGGAACCAGAATCGCGAGGTCGGAATTCCACTCTTGAGGGTAGAGAAGAATCAAAGAATCACAAAAACTGAAATCGAAGGCGCGGGTTTGATT
The DNA here is from genome assembly GCA_963580455.1 of Euonymus europaeus. NCBI lineage: Eukaryota > Viridiplantae > Streptophyta > Magnoliopsida > Celastrales > Celastraceae > Euonymus > Euonymus europaeus. Next base: position 14,491,057 of record OY756965.1, read on the forward strand.
TTATTGGGTCGATCTTTGCAGAGGAATGGGAGAAGAGATATAGCTTGAATTGTGGGAGAATGGCCTGATTTTTGCAGAGGAGAGAGAAACGGGCAGGTCTTCTTGTTTCAATCCATGACGTCCATCTGATCGAGCGATCTGAAATAGAAGTCCGTAACTTGGGCAAAAGACGGACGTCCGTATAAGAGCCTCCTTGTATATATATATATATATATGTATAAATTCTCTTATAAAGTTTTAAAATGAGGTCATAACTTTTGAAATCACATTTTGTGGCCATATTTTTTTTTGAAAAAGTTGACAAAAAATTATATTTTTTTTGATAGATTTTACGAATCTAATTATCTATTTTTTTTCAAAACAAAAATCAAATACAACTTGAGAAGTATATAAAGTATTTGTTGTTTTATATCCAACGATTATAATTATCATACAATTTCCATGTTGAATTTGATTTTTTCTTTTGAGAAAAAAATATCGTTAAATTCGTAAAACTGATCAAAAATATAATTATAATTTTTCCAAATGTCAAGAAAAATATTTTGTACTCCATATAATTATATTTACTTTTCGGATTACTTTTGGAGTTCAAAATATATATATTCTTTAATTTTGAAAAACTATATTTGTGTTCGATAGATATGGTACGGTGCTTGTTCAAGTGGCACGGTGCTTGTTCCCCTAACGTAAGGTTTCGAGTTAAAGTTTTGTGAATGTAAAAAATTCTTGTTTGGGGAGCTTTGCCCCCTTAGTGGGTCCCTCCTGATTTGGTCCAGATTTAGTTGGAATGCGGTTAACTGTGGATACCGACCAAAAAAAAATTAAATTTGTCCTTAAACTATCATTGTTTATAGATTTTATTCTTATTTTTTTCTATCCTTGAGTTTTATGTATATACATATTTATGTCTCAGTCTTTCAAAAAATTTCGACCAATTTTGCTGATGTGACATTCCCTCCTCCAACGAAATGGCTATTTGAAGTAGGGAATCAATCGGTCTATTTGGTTGCACCATTCTAATGGAGAGTGTGGCCTCTTCAGTTCCCTTAAAGAGCGAAATGACTTGGTCACCTTTTCGTATAGAAACTCTACCTTGTTGAGAATAGGGCGTGAAAGTTTGAAGGTGAACTGTTAGCAATACCAATGGTATGATGTTTGCAAACCATACAGATTGGAGGAGAAGTGACTGGAGTGCTAGAAGTGTGCAAGATCAAATAGTTGGCATATGAGGTACAAAGCTAGAAGGAAAGCATGGTAAAATAAGGAATACATACCATGGTGGATAGAGTGGAAGATCCAGGGGAAAATCTGCAAAAGCAATAGAGGTTTTAGTCATATGGCCAAGGAGTTGAGATTAGAACATAAATCCCAAAAAATCATGCCATTCAAATTTAATCCTACCCGATTCATCCAAAAATAACAATAACATGTGGCACCAAGGTTAATCCTCAGGCTTGATTTGTGAATTTGGAGGGAAAAGTAACATATATGTAGAGTTATGGAAGAGGCGACATGGCATATATGGTGAAGATGAAGAGAATGGCAATTTCGTTTCAATTTAAGTGTTAGAGTGGTTTTAGTGTGAGAGCAGTGAAGAAGCAGAAGCAGTGTTAAACGAGTTTCCTGAGAATCGTACGACACTGATGGAATGGGAAAGGTCTTTGAAGTTTAAATTTTAAATAAATGTCAAATGTGTCAAGTAGAAATTGAAGAGGTGAGAGAAGTATAGTTAATGAAAGGCACTATTGATTCAAGAGAGGTTCATCAAAGATTGCTTGTGCGGGGTATTGTTTACATCAAAATTTGGCAAATGGGCTTGGCTCATAAGGCCCATGATATAAAGGCCTATAATATGGAGGTTTGGGATAAATTTGGATTGACTCATGTGGGATCATGGCTATCCAATTAGAAAGTGACAATTTCAAGAAAAAATGCTTGACATGTGGCAAGAAGTAGTTGACTGTGTCAACTAGATCTGAGGAGCTAGAGAGTAAACGATCAGGATTAATGGGCAATACATGGAAAATCAAGAGCTATTCTGGCAAGTGATATTCCAAATGGTGATAAATAATAGGGTTTGTGACCATGTGAATAAAATGGTGGTGCATGATTGCAAGACTGAGTAGAAAATCAGTTAAATAAGGTGGCAAAGAGTAAAAAGTGAAAGAGATGGAGACACAAACCGAGAAAGGAGGAGTATGGCCAAAAGAATATGAGAAATGACCGTTGGTTCTTCGTGTAGACATCAATAAAAGCAAAAGAAGGGCAAGAGAAGCGCTCCCTCCAAATACAATCCAAAACAAGACTTCATGCAAAAAACAAAATCTTTTTTTTTTAGTAAATTTGACTCATCTTTGTTCTTATTTCTAGTTCATTCCGGAAGCGTACATATTTTTGTGTTCAAATTTTCTTTCAATGGCAATGTCATTTATTTTCTTGAAGTTCAATTCAATTTAATCAAATCTTCACTTGTTAACAAAACTGTTTTCAGTTTTGTTAAGAATCAAATCAGCAAGGGTCGCGTGTCTACTTGTATAAAAAGCAACAAACACTTGGCAAAATAAATACTGATATATCTTTTAGGTTTCTTTGCATTAAGCATGTTCTTTTAGCTTTCCTTATTCTAAATTTTGTTCAATTCTACTTTATGTAAAAGGATTAAAGGTGTCATGATATATGATGTACCAATTCATATTGTAAAGTCTGGTGGGGCCATATTTTAAATACGAACTGGCTTGGTTGGTTATTTTCCTTTTTAAATTTTAAAAATAAAATAATCACATGCCTTTAGGTTACATGATGTTCGAATTTATTTTGCTTTGTAGTTTATCTTGTTGGGGTGAGAACCAAGCCAAGAAAATAAACAAATCGTGGAATTACCTAAAACCTTTCGCCTGCAATTTCTACTTTTCCGTTATTTGATTTAGTAAATGACTATAAATTGTTATTATATAGCATGTGGAATAAAAAAAGAATTGAAATACTTTATCGACAGCATGCTTCACGCAATAAAAATAAAGGCGCTTTTCTTTTTTATTGAAAAAATTATTGTTATGATAGCTAAGTTTGCTATAAAGTCTTGTGTGATGCTTTCATTTTATAAGTTGGTCACACACAAACTTATTTCAGGTGAAAGAAGCCTAGCTGTGTTTTGACTTTTGGTAGATGGAAGATCAACAGAGCTCAGTCAGTTCATCGCCATCTCCATCTACTACAACGACAACTACATCTCCCCTACTTTCCTTAAATCATGTCTCATTTGTTGTCAACTCTGTTAGCACATCTGTAAGGTTTTATGAAGACGTCTTGGGATTCGTTATCATCAAAAGGCCTTCTTCTTTCGACTTTGAAGGAGCTTGGTATGTCGATCTGTTCATAAATTCTTTCTCATTTCTGTATTATTATATGCATCACTCTTTCCATGAAATACTTAATTGAACTAAGAAAAATCACTAATAGAATAAAAAATAATTTCGATAAAACACTATAACTCATTAGTGGGGCACAATACAAAAGACTCAAAAATTACATTAAAAACAATTAGTGGGCTAACTCAAAATTCAATGATTACATGTGACGCATCATTTATGTTTGGCCGATCTTTTGAGAGCTTGAAAAACCTTTATTGAAATTGTAGGATCTCACTCATAATTGTCTTACCCTAATACAGAATCTTGGACTGTAAGTAAAAGTTAGGCCAAAAATCTTACCTAATCTTACTTTATTGAATTGACATCGGGGGATTTCAAGTTTGAGCTGACCAAACTCGATCTATATAAGTAGTACTAATTTTTTTCAAAAGAAATCTCAACTTGCATGTCTCGGTTCGAATGCAAGCGCAGCCGTGTGCACCATCATGTCATTTTTGAATATATATGTATATGTTGTTTGAGGCATATATGTGTTCCTCTTGAAGGTTGTTCAATTACGGCATTGGCATTCATTTACTGGAGTCTGATAACATTATTCCAGCGAAGAAACATGTAATCAATCCTAAAGACAACCATATTTCATTCCAATGCTCAGAGTTGTGGCTTCTTGTTCAGAAACTCCAAGAAATGGAGATTGATTATATAACAGCTAGTGTAGAAGAAGGCGGCATCAAAGTTGATCAGCTCTTCTTCCATGACCCTGATGGCTACATGATCGAAATATGCAACTGCAACAATCTCCCGGTTCTTCCGCTTTCGTCATGCCCTCTCCAGGCACCCGATACCCTCATGCATGAATCATGCATTACCATACTTTCAATGTAGGTTAGCTAAAAATATTCTGATATATATGACTAGTCATTAATTAATAGCCAAGCCTGACATGGGTTTTCAGCTAAAGCTTGGCTTCTTTATGGATCTCTTTCTCCGTTTTCACTATTTACATTGGTGTTGATGAGTAAAATGCAGGGAAGAGAAGCTTGGAGATGCAGTGCTTAGAAGAAGTTGCAGCTGCAAGAATGGAAATGTTGCCAGTGAATTCAGGAACTGAAGACAGTATAATTTTTCAGTCAAGGTCTTTTTTTCTTCTACTTGTATATATATGCTGGAAGAATGAGAAATAAAATCGAGTCTTGCTGTTGTTTTAGGGAATTAAGGCTCTTGAGTTCTGTATGACGATCGAGGGCTTCTGATTTCTATTTATTTTATGCATAAAGGATCCATGTTGATGCACTCGTATCATTCTTTCGACACGAAGGATTAAATAATATGTATACTAATCCCTAAATTTACTTGAACTGTATCTCTGACTTATTGTCTCACAAATGCCATGGATCACAGATACAAATCACTCACTTACACCTTGGTTTCACCACTTCAAGAATCCTTCTCCTTAATCTCCTTAGACACTCTCAAGGGTTTAGTAATATCAATGTTGTACCTAGTTTTTCCAAAGGGAGAACTCCTATTTATAGTGGGAGACTTCTATTTATTTGAGATAATGATAATTATCTCAAATATTTTATCCTTATCTCAACTAAGGATAAAATTTAGTTTGACCAACAGGAACACTCTAAAGGGCTTGACCCATCTTAAGTGTTTCAATAGTTACTCCCACTCACCCATGAAGGACCAAAGTGGAGTAAAGTCAAGAGATTACATTTGTATTGTCTAGGAAGATCATCATACAGGCAAATGAAGGGTGTGACCCTCGCACATACTTACCATTATTTCTCCAAAGTATAAATTAATTAAGATCACAATGGAGTGATTTACTAGGATTAAGTCAATTGAATAATAGTGTATCATTTTACCCCAAACACATTTGAGTACATAGACCAAGTATCACTCAATCCCACAGAAGAGTTGTATACTTGTCTTTTCAATTTACATGTATTTGCAATCAATGCCTGACCAGTAAATACATGTTTCATTTGTCTCATCCAAATCAAGTTTTTCCTTTTTGCTCGATTATCATTTAGTTTCTGTCTAACTTGCTTTGCCAACTATGTACCTTTAGGTTGAATCATCTCTTAAAGATAGGTAACATGTCAAGGTAGCAAACCATTGTCTTATTATTTCCTGACATAGTCAAAAGTTATCTATACGGTTGAATCAAGAGATCATTTAGAATCACTTTGATCTCAGAGATTCATACAATGATGAAATAGAGATTATTTCACTCACTTCTTTTCAGGTCACAAGCATATGTAGTATGAAGTACATGTTGCGGCGGAGTATTCGTTACTCTCTTACTAGTTAAGGGCTTATGTTTACTCCTTTAACCATAAAATTCTTTATTTTGTCCCCAATTTTACAATGGATAACAAATTTCTTTTGTTCATTCGTAAGTGTCAAAAGTAAATTCCCACCTGGCGTATTCAAAATAGATTTCATGAATTTCACGTCAATTCTTTTTAGAATCTCATCTTAGTACCAACTAAGGTGATACTTGTTTAGAATCTTGTCCACTAAGGGTGAACATGTTTTGATTACCGAGAGTGGACAAGATTCTAAACATCTCATTTTTCTAGCTCCCACTGCGACAGGGTCGATTGCTCGCGTGAGTGAGCCAATCATGCCTATTTAGATACTTTAATATTGTATAAGTCATTTCACAGATAATGAATGAATAATTCAAATTATTTTAAATAAATGTATCGAAACAATAGTTTAAAGAAACACCATTTGTGCGAATGAAAAATGATTATAATAAAATCACATCCTAAGCAAGCCTAAGGACCTCATATATCTTTGAAAAGAGTCCTTAGCAATTGATTTAGTAAGGGAGTTTACAACCATATATTACTTGTAGAGATGTGTTATAGGACCAAAACTGTATCTGCAACCATTTTTTTTGACATAGTTATGTTTTTCCATGATATTTGTGGTTTTTAACATAAGTTAGTGTGGCCATACTATCACAAAACAATGTGACAGATTCATATCCATATTTGACTATTGACAAATGTTGTAAGAATTCCCTTAACCACACAACTTCTTGTGCCATTGAGGAACAAGCTATATATTCTGCCTCCATTGAGGATAAAGCAATAAGCAATACAAGATTGTTTTTTATTGCTCCAAGAGATTACTCCTCCATTAAGCAGAAAAACATATCCACAGGTAAATTTACATTCATGCATGTTACCTCCCTAGTCCGCATTAGTGTATCGAACTAGGTGAAAATCCTTTCTGTTGAATACTACTATATAATCCAATGTTCCTTTAAGGTATCTCAGTATCCTTTTGACTATTTTCCAATGCTCTAGCCTTGGATTTGATTGGAAATGGCTTATTAGGCCTATGACATAGCATATATCAAGATGCGTAAACATCATAACATACATCACGAAGATCATTTAGAAGATGACAGAGAATTACAAAGATTTGCATGAAAAGCTCATTTTGCTTTATATGGATACCGAACTTTTGTACGCACTTCCACTGGCAAAATTCCTTTAAGTTTAGAATACTGAAAAAAACTATTTTGCTCATTGAAGTGGAAATTTTGGTCTTCTCCTTGTAAATTTTAGCATTCTCGTAAGAATCATTATAGAGCTCATTAAGTTAGAGCTTTTAGAAGTTGTCAGCTTCTTGGAAATCAAATTTTAAGGCCTTGATAGCCTAATATGCCTAATGTTGAAGTTGTACTTGTAGATGACAGGGTTATTTCAAAGATCAAATGGTAAGGGGAAATGCCAATAGGAGTTTTGAAGGATGTTTGATAAGCCCAAAGGGTATTCTTAAGTTTAATGCTCCAATGCTTCCTATTGGAAGAGGCAATCTTCTCAAGGATATGTTTTATCTTTTGTTTTGAAATCTTCACTTGGCCAATAGGTTAAGGGTGGTAAGGTGTAGAAACCTTGTGAGTGAACATTTGTTCATTAATTTATTGAAGGGCTTGTTACAGAAATGAGATCCACCATCACTAATTATGGCCCTCGGGGCCCCAAAACTTGCAAACATCATATATTTTTGAAAGTTCAAGATGACACCATGGTCATTGGTTTTGGAAGGTAGAGCTTCCACCCACTTACTAAAATAATCCACCACAACCAAAATATAGATATTACTATAAGAGTTAGGGAATAGACCATGAAGTTTATCCCTCATACATCAAATAACTCAATTGTCAAGATATTGTTCAATGACGTTTGATCTCTTGTAGAAATATTGTCAATTCTTTGTTATTGGTCACAAATCAAACTGAGGAATGATCATCCTTGAGTAGAGATGGCTAATAAAACTTACATTGAAGTAGTTTTGCTGTGATTTTCCTTCCCCCGATGTAGCCTTCACAAGCATGAGGGAAACTTATTTTTCTCATATGTGGTCATGCTCAGTGGCAATTTTTGGCTAACCAAGTAGTTCACAATATCGGCATACCAAGGAACCTCCTCAACCTGAAGTAATTTTTTCTCATCCAGAAAGTCTCATTGAAATTCATATCTTTGTCACCACTCTCCTTGATAGCTATCCTAGAGAGATGATCAGCAACTACATTTACACACCACTTTTTGTCCAAAATTTCCAAATCAAAATTTTGGAGTAGAAGTACCATATAAATGAGCCTTCGCTTGGAATCTTTCATTGTCAAGAAATACTATAAGGCTGCATGATCATAATAAACAATCACTTTGGAGCATGCCAAATATGAGCGAAATTTTTCCAATGCGAAGACAATGACCAATGATTATTTCTCAATCGTGGTATAATTTACTTTAGTGTCATTGAGTGTTTGGCTTGCATGATAGAGAACATGAGACTTCTTGTCAACACCTTGGCAAAACACTAGACCTATAGCAAAGTCAAAGGCATCACACGTGATCTCAAATGTCAAGGAGAAATCGAAAGACATCATAATAGGAGTGGTAGTAAACTCAAAAACAATATCCTTAGCCAAGAGATTGCATAAAGTCTAGCAATTTTAGAATAAACCTGAATAAACCTCCTATAGCAAGCCCTAAAAAAGAACAAATGTCTTTCATATTGGTTAGAGGTGGACGCTTGGAAATAAGCTCTATCTTTGCTGGGTCAACTTCAATCACATTCTTGGCTATAACACGCCCTAACATAATGTCATGTTACACCGTGAAGTGACATTTCTCCCAATTTATAATCAAATTGGTTTTTCACATCTTTTCCACACAAGGCAATTGTCAAAATTGAACCTAAAGACAAAAAAATCATTCATGAATACCTCAATGAAGCGCTCCACCATGTCAAAAAATTTACTCATTATGCAACGTTGAAAGGTTGTAGGAGAATTGCAAAGGCCAAAAAACATCCAGTGATAAACAAAATCTCCCAATGGAAAGGCGAAGGTAGTCTTGTCTTGGTCCTCTAGAGCTATAGCAATCTGATTGTATCCCGAACAACCATCTAGGAAGTAGTAATACTCATGTCCTGCTAGTCATTCAATCATCTAATCAATAGAAGTTAGGGTAAATGATCCTTTTGAATAGCAAGATTAAGCTTCTTGTAGTCAATACAACTCTCCACCCCATGACCTTTTGAGTAGGAATTTAGCACATTGTTCTCATTGGGTTCAACGGTAATGCTAGACTAATTTGGTAAAACAAAGACTGGGCTCACCTATTACAAATAAGAGATAGGATAAATGATGCCTACATCCAAGAGCTTCAAGATCTCACCCTAAAAAACTTCATTCACTTTAGGATTCAATCTTCTTTGGCCTTCTCTTGTGGCATTAGCTCCATCCTTCATCAAAATGCAATGAATACACATGGATGGTCTAATCCCCTTGAATATCTACAATGTTCCACCCTATAGCTCTTTGATATTCCCTGAGAACAAAAAGTAGTTTCTCCTCTATCGAGAGAGAGAAAGGTCAGAAGAAATAATAACAGGAAGAGAGTCACCTTAAAAGGCATAGCACAAGTGTGGTGCTAAAGCCATCGACTATAATTTTGGTGGGGTGTCTATGGATGGCTCTAGCTTCTTAATGCTTGGAGAATCCCAAAAAATTCTCAAAATTAGGATGCCACTTGTCTTGATGTCTAGAAGAAGCTTCAAACATGTTCACAACTTCCTCAGCATCATTGTAGTAACCCATTTTCGTCAGGGCTCGGTCCAATATTTTTTATTTTCTCTAATTTAGACTAAAATTGGAGACTAGTTAAAATTTATTTTGGATGTATGTTTTTGGCACAATCACTTACCTACCATCTTCACCCACTCCTCCATCGTCATCACCCCACCAATCACTCACCCAATAATCTACCTACTCCTACCTACTAATATACCCACCCCAACCTAATCTCCACCAACCCTAACCACTACCACCACCTCCTCTTTTTATTTCTATATACTACCCGGTCACTCTATCCTTGTGGTAAGGGGATTCCCAACTCCAACTCTACCTCCACTTTTACCTACACACCAAATCTCAACTGATCAACTTCCTCATCTCTGCTTCTACCCAAAGGGGAAAAGACTCTCTTCTCCTTCCTCATGACAAGTCTATCATTGCATCCCTTCTCCATCTCCAGCCTTCATCTATAACATCATCGACCTTCTCCATCTCCATGAAAAATCTTCCTCTACCAAATCTTCTCAAATAACCACTATTACAAATCTATTTTCTTCCACTCATAATCCTTCAAATCACAATCCGACCGTTTAGAATCTAGAACCTACTATTCTAACCACTGTCCAAAAATTAGTCAAACTGAACGACGGATGATCCTCCAACTGTCACCATTCCTAAAACTGCATTTTCAGAATAATTGTTACACGAACCAGTTTGGCATTGAGGCAGTTGACACACAAACAGTTCATTCTGATGACTGACGATTTGGCAAATTTCACTTTTGACTATGAAAATGAAAGAATGGAGGAGATCAAAAAAATATTGGAATCTTGGAAGTAGGTCCAATGGGTTAAGAGAGGAGTTTATTGAGGGAGCACCAGTGACGGATACCAAGTGTGCAAGCATAAAGAAAGGATGCACTACACTAGTAGTCCAAAGTTTTACAATCCCAGTACACACTTTTGGCAAACCTATAGATTACATGGCTGAAGCTCAGGCAAGATATGAGTTAGAGAATGTCAAGGTCCGCCAGGAGAATATCTTGCTAAAGGCTCAGTTAGAAGAAGGACAAAGGGCCCCCAGTAAGGAGTAGTAGAAAATAGAAAGAAGAGAATGGGTAGTAAAAGTGACCAGAACAAAGGAGAAAGAACAACAAACTAAAAAGAGAGTGAAAAAGTTAGAGATTGCCAAGCAGAATCAAATGATAAGGCTGAGAGAAAAAGAAATCTTGAAGTACTGAGCTTCACTTGAAGCAACAAAGGCTAAACATGACAAGGAGTATAACAGGTTGAGTGATGCATACGCAACACTAGAAGTTCAAAAGGAGAAGGCCGAGCAAAGGGCTAGAAAATTGAGAAAGAGGGTGTTTGAATGGGAGGAAGCAAATCAAAAGCAAAAAATGGCTGCACGAGACCAAAAAATTTATCAACTTGAGAAAGAATTGGCAAAACAGATAGAGATGAATATTACCTAGAGAGCAGCATTTGAGGCTGAATAGGGATGGCTATTGGAAGAAGAAGAGTCTCTAAGGCCATAAATACAAGTCTGGACTCATCGTCATCGAAAATTAATGTAGAAGGAAGTAGATTTTGATAGAGTATCAGAAGCATATATTGAGGTAAGAAAAAGACATGCTAGCCTAGAGAGGGAGGTGGAGTAGATGAACCAAAAAGTAAATCAGCCCGTGTGAGCTTCCGGTGTTATCAAGATAAAGCGGCAGAAAGGGTTATGGAGATCAATGCATTGACAAATGCATACCAGGATAAGAGAGTGACAGCATACAATTTGCTAGACACATTATGGAAAATACAAGAGGAGTTTATGTATTTTCCTTATAATCGTCGAGACTGACACGATATACTAAAGAATCTTATATTAAAAGTGATATGGATAATGAATAATTTCTCGAAGTTCGATATTGTTCAAGATTCTTATCATCATGCATTTTCTTTCATTTATGATCATATTTTTTCATATATTAATTCTTATAAAATTTTCATTTACATTTGACGAGATTTTCTTAATCAAACAAAATAGCAACAACAAAAAGCCACTGCCATCCCAATAACACTCGCTCACAATCGCGACTCACTAAATCGATGAAACCAATAGAACATGAGCATCAGCTGAGTCTAAAAGTGGCAGAACTAAAGCAACAACTTAGTTTGTTGATGAAGTAGATGGCTGATAAGGGGAAGATGGTAGAGAACTCATCAGAGGATAGTAAAGGATCAGAATCTCCAGCAAAAAAAGATCATTAGAATGTTGATTCTTCTCCCTCTACGGTTGAAGTGTTGAAAGTAGATAATGTTACCTCAAAAAATGAGATTGAGGAGTAAAATATCACATGCATCAAGAGAATGGAGTACTGGATGAGGTCAGAAAGAGGGTTTGAGGCCCCGGGGACTTTAAGTTCTTGGTGTTTGAGTTTGATAAAGGGTTTACATATCCCGCCAGATTTTAAGCTTCTAACATTCTCTATCTTCAATGGTTCAAGGGTACCACTAGATCATCTAACCATGTATTGTAGGAGGATGCATCTCTACATTGGGGATGATAAAATGCTTATGCACTTCTTTTAGAACAATCTGACTGGTGCTGCCGAACAATGGTTCAATAGTTTAAATCCTTCAATTGTTGCAACGTGGAAAGACTTAGTTGAACTGTTCACCAAGCAGTACAAGAATAATGTTGTGAAGATCCCCACCCTATATGATCTTTAGAATATAGTGATGAGGGAAGGGGAAAGCTTAAGAGACTATGCATACCGTTGGAGGGACTTAGCTAGTCAAATAATTCCACCATTGTCATAGAGAGATTTGGTAGACACATTCCTACATTCACTTTAGGAGCCATACTCATCAAAGATGTTTGGAGGAAGTTATGTAGGGATATCAGAAACCATGCATGCCGAGGAGCGAAAAGAGCGAGGCATAAGAAGGGGAAGCATTAGTATCAATTTTGAAAAGTTTGATCCGTCGAGAAGGGCAAAAGGAAAAAAGAAGGAGAACGAGGTACACAATGTCAGCCTGAGTTTTAATCAGCCACCTTATAGTTCTCTCGTGTCTAATTACCGACCTCGAAGCAACATGCCAAGAGCATTACACTACTCAACTTCTAATCAATATCACCAGTCCCCACGAAGCAATTACTTCCTCCCGAACTCACAAAGCCCGCATCCACATTATCAAAGCCCTCGACCTAATTGGCCCCGAGAAAATTTCGACTCTATCCCTATAACCTACACCCAATGTTTCAACAAGCTACAAGAGTAGGGAGCTATCACGCCTATTCCCGAAAAAAGTTTATTCACTACCTTATCCACATTGGTATAAGCCAGATGATACTTGTTTATATCATTGGAGTATGCCAGGGAATTCGATAGAGGATTGCTTCCTGTTGAAATGAATAGTGCAGGGAATAATATAGGCAAATTGACTGAATTTTGATGTAATCGAGAAGCCAAATGTTAATGATAACCCACTTTCTAACTAGGAGGATGGAGTTAATGTCGTGGATGAAGATGATGTTATAGTAAGGGATGTTGGATTGGTTATGACACCAATGAGGGTGTTGTTGGAAGTTCTCTTAGGGGAAGGGCTCATCCAAACCAAAGAGTTGGAGATTGGCTTAAGGTAGGAGGGGTATGAAGAGTAGGAATGTTATGAATCCCATAAAGGAGTGCAAGGCCACTCAATTGAGAGACGTTTTAATTTTTGAAAGAAGATACAATCTTTGATGGATGATAAAAGGATTGTGGTAAGAAAAAGGCAGAAAGAATAAAAGGAGGTGAACATGATAAATGATGAATTTTATCAAGGTCCAAAGAGAGGGGGACCTATAAAATCAATTGTGCTGCAGTACTACGTGGAGGACGATCCAGGACAGAAGGGTTGATTGCCATAGTTAGCATACGCTAACAATAAAGAGGTTCCATGGAATTATGGAAACAATAAAGCCAAAGAGTCTGTGGACAGCATCTTCGAGGTAAGTGGAATTATTAGGTCAAGTAGGGTATTTGCTCAGGCTAATCTTACGGAGATGGAGGTAGACAAAAAGAGATAAGGGAAAGCAATAATAGGGGCAAACGAGATAGGAACGAAAAAAGACCCAATAGTTTGCCCACAAGAGGCAAAAAGGGCTGTTATAGAGGATGAGATTCAAGAGTTCTGGAAGATAGTGCGGTAGAGCCAATACATGGGGATAGACCTGTTGGGATGATGTCCTAAAAAACATACCATGTAAAGACAATTCTGAAATTCAAGAATAAATATTTTATGATTGCATTTGTGTTTTAAATGTTTTATTTTAAATATTTCATTTATATGTGAATGTTCTAACAAGGTCTAAGGATGTTAGATATGTGAATCTTGGATACTCAGATACACTTATAGTGTGAGTATAGATTGACACAAGATTCATTATTACATTCTAAATCATTAGTCACAACCAGATTAACAAAGTAGGCACTTTGTTGATATAGGTTGTAGTGCATGGACATCTCCAATTAGGGGAATGGTTTGTCTTGACCGTTTGAGAGGATTCTCGGATTGGTGCACTAGTGTGTATGTGGACATATACATTGACGGACTTACATAGGAATGAACAACTAGAAACGTGCTATCAAAGAGTTGTTCATCCTATAGCTATGGGAGTACGGTATATCTCAAGCTTGAGTAGGTCAATACGTTTATACTTATAGCGTGTGCATTTTGATTCATCAATAAGTGAGACACGCACTATTGTCAAAATCTTGATGATTTGGATGTATGCCACTAGGGTATAAGCGCATACCTACAAAATAGTCATTCATGTACTTTCAGTTATGAAAGTGTAAGCACCCATCTGAGAGGTTCAAATTAATCTATCTAAAAAACTATGCATAGTGATTCTAACGAATCAAGCGTTGTGAATTAAATTGATCGACGGGTCAATTTAATACGCTTAGAGGATAGATATAAAGGAATCTGGAGCTCAGAGAAAATATGGATTTTGGAGTGTTTGATAGTATGAATAAATTCACTCCATCTTACCGGGTGTTGCATGGAGGATATGCAAGTACACTTCCCATAGGTCAGGGATAGGTTTCTAATTATGGAAAAGCCTCGATGTAAGAATCGTACATATTGGGTAGTGCATCCAAAGTTCAGGTAGTGTCAGACGAACATTGGATTGTTATATTATTCCTAGTCATAGAGTTTGACGGTAAAGAATAATATTTCGGGAGCCACAATATGTATGTCCTGTGGAGTCCCCTTGGTAGCTCTATATATTCTCTTGTCCTATTTAAGGAAGATCGGCAAAATTTACCATATCACAACGGTTGTTGGAAAAGTTACAAGAATGGAATTTGTATAACAAATAGATACAATTTTATTGGGTTTTGGTTTTCCAAAGATAACCCTAAGATAAAATTGTTTTTGTTAAGATATACAAAATTCTTGTAAGTGTATTTATGTAAAAATAACAAATCTCGGAGTTTTGATTTAGATTGTAAAATAAATATTTTACATAATCAAAAACAAATTAAAGTCAAGAATGGACCAAGGAACAAAACAAATTTGAGCCTTGAATTCTTGAAAAATTGGGCCAAGCTAGGCTTAAACCATGTTATTGCATAGCAATATATCGCCGGCCCATTGTGGATAATTTGGGCTCCGATTATGCTTGTTAAAAGTATTCCATATTTGTTTTGGCTTTGAATCCAATTGGGATTAGAAGTCAACTCAAATAATGATTTGTTATATATATATAAACACAACAATTTTTCTATGAATGGATAAGGATGGCCACCGTTTTGTTTTTTCCTAGTTCCATTTGGATTAGGAAAACAAAACCTAAAAGGAGAATTTTTTAACACAATGAAAAGGTTTTGTTTTATAAAATATAGAGGGCTGGCCGTGTGATTCATTCATGAGAAAACAACCAAGTTATTTTTCCAATAAAAAGGAGCCGAGTGTTCCTAGAGAGGTAGCCGTGTGAGATTCTTTTGGTTCACTACCAATTGGGTTTTTTGCTTTGCTTTTTCGCAAGGAGATTAAAGAGAATACCTAGGAAACAACATAGGCTATTCTTGGTGATTCTTGTTTTCTAAATTGGTGGTTCGTGATCAAGAGGTGTGATCAAACAAAGGGTGTGTTCTAGATCCGTTCGTGTGTTCGTGATCAAGTGTTGAGTTCGTGATCAAGACGGATAGCACGTTGGATCTCGATAGTAAAGAGGTTGGTATTCTTCTTCTAACCTTCTTCATGCCATGATTGTATGTTTAGATCTAAGAATTATTTTGTATGAAATTAATACTAGAAGCATGCTAGGATTAATTACAAAATTAATTGGATCTAGGATAACACTTGATAGGCGTGTAACAATCTAGGGTTGATTGGCTTCCGATTAAATTTTTGATTTGTACCTATGCTAAGAACGATCCATAAGACGCTTCCGCATGTTCTAAAATTAATTTTAGCAACCAACAAATGGTATCGGAGCCGAACTTAGTATGTATTAAATCAAGATTTAATTAAAAGATTCACTTGAAAATAATTGTGCGCTAGATTGGTGCCTAGGGTGTGCGATTATTTTGTGAATGTTTGGATGCCACTAACGATTGTTTTGCAGCCCTAAGATACTGTACTAAGCTGGTATATTATTGTAATAATTTTTGTTTTGGGTATGGCCACATAGGTTCGTGTTTAGAGCCTATGTGATGTCCTTTTTTTGTAAAGCTGTTAATGTGCAGTTTTTATTATTTTTTTCTTTGCTTTAAATTCATTAGAATCACTTGTAAGCCTCCCCGGAGGTATAGGACTTTATGTACTATTTTATGGTGATGTTATGGATGAAGAAGCATGAAGAAAAAGATGCAAAAACGTGCAGAAATATTGCAGTAACCAAAACTATGCGCAAGCGCGACAGAAAATCCAGATTTGCGCTTGGACTGTTCCTATGAGTTGTTTTGGTTTGCAACTCAATCTTTTGGGTAACCGAAATAATTCCTAGCTAGGTAACACTCCTGGACAGCCGCTGGAAGTTGCCTTTGTGCATTCATGATGGAGTTTGACACGTAGCAAAATCTCATACGCGAAGAGTCCTACATCGCCGATAACAAGGGTTTTATTTTAGGCTTTTGAGTTGCGTTTGGAGAAGATTTTTGGCACGTTGACATCATGAAGACCAGCTTAGTTACAGTATCATTTTTGTCTATATTTGCTTTATTTAATTATGCTTTTGCTTATGTGAATGGATGTATGATTAAATTGGTATGTCATGTAGACAAGTCAAGGCACCTGGCTTATTAGGTATCACATTGACATCTAATATGGTATATGTAATTGCGTGATTGAAAAAACATAACATGGCATAATTTAATAGTTTAAAGATTTAGGCTAATCACCTAATTAATCTATTTGAATAAATTATTATGTTTAATCATGTGGAATTACATAATGAGTTAAAGATTAAAGGTTGATCTAAGCCACTTTGGATCATAAGGTAATCTTCAACTAGAAAAACCCTATTAATAAATTATTGAGTGGGAGAGGGTTATATCTCCAAGTTATGACCCAAGGCTTCCCAAAGGTTGATCCTTGCTAGTGCATATAAGCTTACTCGTGTTGCATGCGCAACCCCCCTTAGGGATGGAGATTATATGCTAGATCTAGTGGGAGGATTTTAGCAGATATTTTAATTCTTATTTGTAGATGGGTACTTACTCGTGTTGCATGCGCAAACCCCCTTTGGGATGGAGTATCCATTAAGTACAATAGTGGAATTAAAAAGCTAATAGCCTAAGCGCAAATGTGAAAATTTACTCGTGTTGCATGCGCAATCCCCTTTTGGATGGAATTTTCACAATGAGCGACTTGAAAAGATTAAACCTTGGTTTACACTCAACCTATTAAGGAGCCAAACATAATAGCGATCAAAAGGGTTCAAGAAGCCCAAAAGGCTAGATGCTTGAGTTTGTTTTGACCAAGAGTGACTTGGGTCAACTAGACAAGAAATTGTAGTTGGTCGACTCGCTATTACATGAATTTATATTGTAAATGTTTGGGTTTTTATTGCTATATAAATGTGTAAAAAGTTTAAAAATAATAATTGGAGCATTCATCTAATGCATGTTTAAATGTTTATGAATTTCAGATGACGACTTTTTCTCCTATTGCTTCCATATTGAATGAAAACAAATTGACTGGACCAAATTATGTTGACTGGAAAAGAAACTTGGACATAGTGCTCATCTCAGGTGGGTACAAGTATGCCCTCGTTGAAGTCTGTCCTGAGTTAGGACCCGATCCAACTGAACAGGAGAGACTAGCTCAAGAAAAGTGGATTAAGGCCGATGAGATGGCCAAGTGCTATATCTTAGCGTCTCTTACGCCTGTCTTGCAGAAGCAACATGAGTCCATGCAAACAGCTGCAGATATGATCTACAGTTTGCATGAAATGTTTGCCCATACTACTCGTCCCGCAAGACAGCAGGCGATAAGAAAGTTGATGAACACCAAGCAAGCTGAGGGAGCACCTGTGAGAGAGCATATGCTCAAAGTCATGGGTTATCTCTATGAAGCCCTAGATCTTGGTGCTGAAATCGACGCGACCACGCAGACAGATATGATCTTGGAGACCCTCTCTAGTTCCTTTGCTCAGTTCAAGTTGAATTTCAGCATGAACAAGATGGAGATGACTCTTCCAGTTCTCATGAAAGAACTTCAATCTGCTGAGGAGATCATGGGAAAGAAAGAGCAAGCTCACTTTACTACTGCTTCTAATTCTAAGCCCAAAAAGCCCAAGAATAAGAAGAAGAAGCAAATTGCTATAGTTGCCAAAGGAGCTCAAAAGAAAAAGAGCAAGGTTGCAAAAGGGAAAGGAAAATGCTTTCATTGCAACCAGAAGGGGCACTGGAAGAGTGATTGCCCAAAGTTTCTAAGCAAGAAGAAAACTGAGGGTAAGACCTTTTATATTGAGACTTGTTTAGTGGTTGATTCTACAAATTCCTGGGTTGTAGACACTGGAGCCACTACTCATATTTGCAATTCTTTGCAGGGGTTTCAGGAAACCAGGAAACTCAATGAAGGGGAGATCACAATTCAAATTGCTTCAGGAGCTAGGATAGGAGCATCTAGTTTAGGAGTAGTTACTCTAGATTTTGGATGTAATAAATATTTAGTTTTGAACGATTGCTTATTTGTTCCAAACGTTGCAAGGAATTTAGTTTCAGCTACTTTCTTGATTTCTGAAGGGTATGGATATCTTTACGTTCTAATGTTACAATTAGTAGAAATGGAAAAGATATATGCTCTGGAACAATGATAGGCAACCTATATTATTTACATCCACGCTCCTATAATGATGCTAGTGTCATGCATACTGAATCTAAAAAGAGAAAAGCCGAATCTAATGAAGAGACTCTTTGGCATTTACGACTTGGTCACATTAACCAAACAAGAATCAACAGGCTAATTCATGATGGGTCTCTTGGCCCATTAGACATGAATAAGATGCCACAATGTCGATCTTGTTTAGAAGGAAAAATGACCAAAAGGTCGTTTAAGTCCAAAGGCCTTAGAGCTTCTGAGTTACTTGAATTGGTGCATACTGATGTATGTGGTCCAATGACAGTTCAAGCTCGTGGAGGTTTTGAGTACTTCATTACTTTTACTGATGACTACTCTAGGTATGGATGTATTTATCTAATGCGCCGTAAGTCTGATGCATTTGACAAGTTCAAAGAATTCAAGGCCTATGCGGAGAACCAATTAGATAAACGCATCAAAGCTATGCGGGCTGACCGTGGTGGCGAATACATGCTAGATGAGTACAAGCAGTATCTAGCAGATAATGGCATAGTTTCTCAGCTCTCTGCGCCTAGAACGCCTCAGCAGAACGGGGTTGCAGAAAGGAGAAACAGAACTCTATTAGAGATGGCAAGATGCATGATGTGTCATGCAACTCTTCCTGAGTCATTTTGGGGATATGCCCTAGAAAATGCTGCACATATTTTAAACTTGGTACCGTCTAAGTCAGTCCCTAAGACACCCCATGAGATGTGGATTGGACGAAAGTCTGATCTTAGGAATCTCAAAGTTTGGGGATGTCCAGCTTATGTACTAGCGGATAAGACAACCAAGTTTGGGCCTAGATCTGTGCTATGTTATTGGGTAGGATTTCCAAAAGGGACTCGTGGTGGCTATTTCTACAATCCCGAGAGTCAGAAAGTATTTGTTAGCACAAATGCTAGATTCTTAGAAGAGGAATGTATAAATAGTGGTGAACCAAGAAATGTAGTTTTGCATGAACAGGAATCTAATGATTCACAATCCAGTTCAACACAAGTAGTAGATGATGAACACATTACTGAAACTATTTTAGATGCAACACCGGAGCTTCGTCGCAGTGGGAGGGTTTCACAACAACCCGACAGATACATGTTCCTTGGAGAGTCATTTATGGCAGTTTCTGATGAACTTGAGTCGGATCCTACTACATACGAAGAAGCAGTTACTGATGTCGATTCAGACCATTGGCAAAAAGCAATGGAATCCGAGTTGGAGTCTATGTACTCCAACAAAGTTTGGGATCTTGTAGATATACCTGCTGGAGTAAAACCCATAGGGTGTAAGTGGGTATACAAGAGAAAGAGAGGAGTAGATGGAAAGGTTGAAACCTTTAAAGCAAGGTTGGTGGCAAAGGGTTATACCCAAAAGGAGGGTATTGACTATGAGGAGACCTTCTCACCAGTAGCCATGCTTAAGTCCATCAGAATACTTCTCGCCATATCAGCTCACTTTGATTTTGAGATATGGCAGATGGATGTCAAGACTGCTTTCCTCAATGGCAATCTTGACGAGTGTATCTACATGATGCAACCCAACGGATTTATTGCTAAGAGCCAGGAAAATATGGTTTGCAAGCTTAAGAGGTCTATTTATGGACTTAAGCAAGCATCTAGATCTTGGAACATACGCTTTGATCAGGCGATTAAATCCTATGGATTTCATCAGAATCCTGATGAACCGTGTGTATACAAGAGATTGGATGGTAAGAACATTGTGTTCTTGATTCTCTACGTGGATGACATATTGCTTATTGGAAATGATGTAGCGACATTGCCATCAGTTAAAATTTGGTTATCTAATCAGTTTAGCATGAAAGACCTAGGGGAAGCGAGCTATGTTCTAGGCATCAAGCTAACCCGAGATCGCGGATCTAGAACTTTAGCTCTATCTCAATCTACTTACATAGAAAAGATATTGGTCAAGTATGCAATGCAAGATTCCAAGAAAGGTTTGTTGCCTTTTAGACATGGAGTTCCTCTTTCTAGGGATGACTGTCCTAAGACAGAAGAAGAAAGGCAACAAATGAGTAAGGTACCATATGCTTCGGCAGTTGGTAGTCTCATGTACGCCATGCTATGCACTAGACCAGATATTTGTTATGCAGTAGGATTGGTCAGCAGATATCAATCTAATCCAGGAATGCATCACTGGACAGCGGTAAAACATATATTCAAGTATCTTCGGAGAACGAAAGATTATATGCTTGTTTATCGTAGTGATGAGATCATTCCAGTGGGCTATACTGATTCAGACTTTCAGGCAGACAAGGACTCCAGGAGATCCACGTCTGGTTATGTATTTACCCTTGGTGGTGGAGCCATTAGTTGGAGGAGTGTGAAGCAAACTTGCATCGCAGACTCCACCATGGAAGCCGAATATGTGGCAGCATTAGATGCCGCAAAGGAGGCTGTATGGTTAAAGAAATTCCTCTTAGAATTAGAGGTAGTTCCTAATATTGAGAGACCTATGACCCTATATTGTGACAATATGGGTGCCATAGCTCAAAGTAAGGAACCTCGCTATCACAGTAAAGGGAAACACATTGAACGCAAGTTCCATTTGATAAGGGAGTTCGTGCAGCGAAAGGAAGTGGAGATACTAAAGATAGCCTCTTTGCATAATTTGGCGGATCCATTCACAAAGGCCCTTACTGGAAAGAGCTTTACAGCTCATGTTGAGGAGATGGGTGTTAGGATACTCTAGTAGTATGTTCTTCAGTCCAAGTGGGAGTTTGTTGGGATGATGTCCTAAAAAACATACCATGTAAAGACAATTCTGAAATTCAAGAATAAACATTTTATGATTGCATTTGTGTTTTAAATGTTTTATTTTAAATATTTCATTTATATGTGAATGTTCTAACAAGGTCTAAGGATGTTAGATATGTGAATCTTGGATACTCAGATACACTTATAGTGTGAGTATAGATTGACACAAGATTCATTATTACATTCTAAATCATTAGTCACAACCAGATTAACAAAGTAGGCACTTTGTTGATATAGGTTGTAGTGCATGGACATCTCCAATTAGGGGAATGGTTTGTCTTGACCGTTTGAGAGGATTCTCGGATTGGTGCACTAGTGTGTATGTGGACATATACATTGACGGACTTACATAGGAATGAACAACTAGAAACGTGCTATCAAAGAGTTGTTCATCCTATAGCTATGGGAGTACGGTATATCTCAAGCTTGAGTAGGTCAATACGTTTATACTTATAGCGTGTGCATTTTGATTCATCAATAAGTGAGACACGCACTATTGTCAAAATCTTGATGATTTGGATGTATGCCACTAGGGTATAAGCGCATACCTACAAAATAGTCATTCATGTACTTTCAGTTATGAAAGTGTAAGCACCCATCTGAGAGGTTCAAATTAATCTATCTAAAAAACTATGCATAGTGATTCTAACGAATCAAGCGTTGTGAATTAAATTGATCGACGGGTCAATTTAATACGCTTAGAGGATAGATATAAAGGAATCTGGAGCTCAGAGAAAATATGGATTTTGGAGTGTTTGATAGTATGAATAAATTCACTCCATCTTACCGGGTGTTGCATGGAGGATATGCACGTACACTTCCCATAGGTCAGGGATAGGTTTCTAATTATGGAAAAGCCTCGATGTAAGAATCGTACATATTGGGGAGTGCATCCAAAGTTCAGGTAGTGTCAGACGAACATTGGATTGTTATATTATTCCTAGTCATAGAGTTTGACGGTAAAGAATAATATTTCGGGAGCCACAATATGTATGTCCTGTGGAGTCCCCTTGGTAGCTCTATATATTCTCTTGTCCTATTTAAGGAAGATCGGCAAAATTTACCATATCACAACGGTTGTTGGAAAAGTTACAAGAATGGAATTTGTATAACAAATAGATACAATTTTATTGGGTTTTGGTTTTCCAAAGATAACCCTAAGATAAAATTGTTTTTGTTAAGATATACAAAATTCTTGTAAGTGTATTTATGTAAAAATAACAAATCTCGGAGTTTTGATTTAGATTGTAAAATAAATATTTTACATAATCAAAAACAAATTAAAGTCAAGAATGGACCAAGGAACAAAACAAATTTGAGCCTTGAATTCTTGAAAAATTGGGCCAAGCTAGGCTTAAACCATGTTATTGCATAGCAATATATCGCCGGCCCATTGTGGATAATTTGGGCTCCGATTATGCTTGTTAAAAGTATTCCATATTTGTTTTGGCTTTGAATCCAATTGGGATTAGAAGTCAACTCAAATAATGATTTGTTATATATATATAAACACAACAATTTTTCTATGAATGGATAAGGATGGCCACCGTTTTGTTTTTTCCTAGTTCCATTTGGATTAGGAAAACAAAACCTAAAAGGAGACTTTTTTAACACAATGAAAAGGTTTTGTTTTATAAAATATAGAGGGCTGGCCGTGTGATTCATTCATGAGAAAACAACCAAGTTATTTTTCCAATAAAAAGGAGCCGAGTGTTCCTAGAGAGGTAGCCGTGTGAGATTCTTTTGGTTCACTACCAATTGGGTTTTTTGCTTTGCTTTTTCGCAAGGAGATTAAAGAGAATACCTAGGAAACAACATAGGCTATTCTTGGTGATTCTTGTTTTCTAAATTGGTGGTTCGTGATCAAGAGGTGTGATCAAACAAAGGGTGTGTTCTAGATCCGTTCGTGTGTTCGTGATCAAGTGTTGAGTTCGTGATCAAGACGGATAGCACGTTGGATCTCGATAGTAAAGAGGTTGGTATTCTTCTTCTAACCTTCTTCATGCCATGATTGTATGTTTAGATCTAAGAATTATTTTGTATGAAATTAATACTAGAAGCATGCTAGGATTAATTACAAAATTAATTGGATCTAGGATAACACTTGATAGGCGTGTAACAATCTAGGGTTGATTGGCTTCCGATTAAATTTTTGATTTGTACCTATGCTAAGAACGATCCATAAGACGCTTCCGCATGTTCTAAAATTAATTTTAGCAACCAACAAGACCAACTTAAAAAGACTACAGTAAAAATATTCATCATAGAATTAATCTTCAGCTCGGAGCCACACCGAAAAGTCTTATTGAGAATGCTCAATAAGGCCTATGTAGCAGAAAGGATCCCTGTGGATTCATTTGATAGGATCTTAGGGAATGTGTTAGCCACCCATTTGATATCATTTACAAAAGAAGAAATCCCAATAGAGGGAATGGGACACAACAGGGCCTTACATATCTCAACCATGTGCCGTGGATAAGAGATAGCAAGCATCTTGATAGACAATGGTTCATCATTGAATATCATACCAAGGGAGACATTTGACAAGATTCCAATAGATTGATCATACATGAAACAAGCAATGATCATGGTAAGAGCATTTGATGGCACTCGAAGGGCAGTTTTGGGAGAGATCAAAGTGTCGTTAGAAATTGCCAATGTAACGTTCAATGTTTCTTTCGTAATCATGGATATTCTACCTCTTTATAGTTGCCTGTTGGAGAGACCATGGATTCATGTTGCTGGGGCTGTATTTTCCTCCCTTAATCAAATGCTGAAATTCACGCATGAAGGTAGATTGTATATTGTCAGAGGTCAGACAGAGTGAATGGTTGCAAGCTTGTCTAAGCATGTTGATGCACTGATGGATGGTATTGAGAGCTCTTTTCGGTCAATTGAAATTGCAGCTCTGAGTCTTGTCAAGGAAGGTGTTCTAGTTAAAAACCCAAGAGTGTCGAGGGTTACTAGATCCGTGGTGACCACAATGTTTCATAATGGATTTTTCCCAGGAAAAGGCTTGGGGAGAAATGACCAAGGGATTGCTCAACCCATACACATAAAGAAGCATGTTGAATGTTAGGGTCTGGGTTATGAGCCAAGTCGTGATGGTAAAAATCGAGCTCGAAGGGAGAGACAAATGAAAAGGTTGGCCCGCATGTAAGGGATTGAATTAGAGCACTAGGGGAAGCAGATTCCATGGCTCTATCATAGCTTCACATCTGGCGGATTCTTGGATGAGGATTGTACACTTGATTCTGGGGTAATTGATTGTGATAAACTGCTAGTAAGTTCATAAACTTTCAAGTTGAAGTTTACCTTCCAGAAGATGTGCAATTAGTTCGGGAAGTGTGAGATTCCTACAGTAGATGAGGGAGAACGATCCATAGTGAGGTCTAGTTTTCTTACTAATCGTCCTCCGGGTTTCACACTCAACAATTGGACTAGCCTAGAGATGTCGATGTCCTTCCAAGCTCTACAAAAATAAACCTTAGAGCACAACTAGAACAAACTTTTCATTTCAAAGCACATTTCTTTCTGTTTAAATAAGACTTATGTTAATGCGATTATCGCATGTTTCTTTTCCCAAATTTGTTCAATCCTGAAATACAGTCCAGTTTTTCATATATCATATTTCTTTCTTTTGTTAAATTCTCTATATTCCGATTCCAATACCAATCTCATCCCATTAACAGGCTTGAAAATGATGATAACAAAGAAGATGAAATTAATGAATAAGATTTTGACGCACTCATTAATAACGTTGAATCTGATGGTGAGAGTGAGGGAGAGGTTGATATCCCACTCGAAATGGAAAGACGAGTCAACCAAGTGGAAATAATAATCCAATTATACTAGGAGGTTACATAAATAATTAATTTAGGCATGGAGTTAGAGAAAAAAGAGGTCAGAGTGGGAGAAGCTCTAGAGGGGAATGACAGAAAACACTTGAGGGATCTCTTACATGAATATCAAGATGTCTTATCATGGTCATATCAAGATATGCATGAGCTCGATGAAAATATTGTAGAACATAAGTTGTCATTAATACCGAGGTGTGCCCCAGTAAAATAGAAGTTGAGGAGGTTGAAGCCTGATATGCTGCTAGAGATAAGAGCTGAGGTAAAGAAACAATTTAAGGCCAATTTCCTTGAGGTAGCGCATTATCTAGAGTGGCTAGCTAATATTGTGCAAGTACCTAAAATGGGTAGTAAAGTAAGGATGTGTGTTGATTATAGAAATTTAAACTAAGTGAGTCCTAAGGACAATTTTCCTCTCCCTCACATTGATATCCTAGTAGATAACACAGCCCAACATTCAACATTTTCATTCATGGATGGGTTCTCGGGTTATAATCAGATTAAGATGACACAGGAGGATCATGAGAAGACCACTTTTCTCACTCTTTGGGGGACATTTTGTTACAAAGTCATGCATTGGATTTAAAGAATGCTGGAGCAACTTATCAAAGAGCCATGGTTACTTTGTGTCATGACATGATGCACCAAGAAAATGAGGTATATGTCGATGACATGATAGCCAAGTCAAAACAAGTAGAAGATCATTTGGAGAACCTTCGAAAGTTGTTTGAGCATCTAAGGAAGCATAAGTTAAAGCTTAACCTAGCAAAATGCACCTTTGCGGCCACTTCTGGGAAATTACTCGGATTCAACGTGATTAGGAAAGGCATTGAAGTAGATCCTGATAAGGTGAAAACAATTCAAGTAATGCCACATCCCCGTATAGAAAAAGAAGTTAAAGGGTTTCTGGGAAGGTTGAATTACATCGCTAGATTTATTTCCCAGCTAACTTCTACGTGTGAGCCCATCTTCAAGTTATTATGCAAAAATAATCCGAAAGAACGGAATGAGGATTGCCAAATCGCCTTTGAGAATATTAAACTATATTTGGAGAACCATCCCGTATTGATACCCCATATGGCAAGAAGACCCTTGATTCTATACTTGACTGTCTCAGAAAGTTCAATGGGGTGTGTACTAGGACGGCATGACTCAGCAGGAAAGATAGAGCACGCTATATTATATCTTAGCAAGAAATTTACAAGTTGTTAAGCAAATTATTCCATGTTAGAGAAGACTTGTTATTCACTAGCATGGGCAGCACATAGGCTTCAACAACACATGCGATATCACACTACGTGTTCGATCTCTAGAATGGACCCAATAAAGTATATCTTTGAAAAACCATCATTGTCAGGAAGGATTGCAAGTGGCAAATGCTTCTATCAAGTATGATACTCAGTATGTCACTCAAAAGACTATAAAGGGAAGTGCCATAGTAGATTATCTTGCAGAAAGAGCGAATGATGATTTCAGGCCAATGAATCATGGTTTTCTAGATTTCAAAGTCCTAACTATATTAGAAGATGACTAAAATCTGGTCGAACAGGATAGGTGGAAAATGTGTTTTGACGGAGCCTCAAATGCTGTAGGATACGGGATTGGAACAATGTTGATATCACCCCTTTTACCGCGAAGTTATAGTTCACATGTACAAATAATGTGGTTGAATACGACGCGTGGGAAATGGGGATTCAAGGTGCTATAGACACCAACATAAAAAAGCTGCAAGTTTATCGTGACTCGCAGTTAGTGGTCAAACAGTTGAGCGATGAATGGGAGACGAAAGACGGAAATCTTATTCCCTATCATCAACACATCAACAAATTAACACAGTTTTTTGATTGGATTGAGTTTGACCACATTCCAAAGAAGAAAATCAGATTGCATATGCTTTAGCAACCCTAGCATCCATGTTTGACATAGACACAAAAGGGAAAGTCCCGGTGATTAAGATTGAGAAACGAGAAGTACAAGGTTGTTGCTCGAATGTGGAGGGAGAATTTGATGGCAAAGCCTGGTATCATGATATCCAAATGTACCTCAAAGAAAAGTTATACCCCAAAGGAGTGTCAAAAAATGACAAGCATACCCTAAAAAGACTATCGAGGACATTCTTCTTGAATGAAAATGTGTTATACAAGAGGAATCACGGGATGTTTTTGTTGCGTAGTGTTGATGAGTTAGAATCAAAGCAAATTATGGCAAAAATTCATGAAGGGTCGTGCAGAACTCATTCTAGCGGATACACAATGGTGAAAAAGATAAGTAGAGTTGGATATTATTGGTTGACGATGGAGAAAGACTATATTGGTTACGCGATGAAATGCCACAAATGTCAGGTCTACGCAGACAGGACTTATGTCTTGGTTAACCCATTCGATGTTTTAACTTCACCATAGCCTTTCTCAATGTGGGGAATAGATGTCATTGGACCGATTGAGCCTAAAGCTTCCAATGGGCATTGGTTTATCTTGGTGGCTATTGACTACTTTACAAAATAGGTAGAAGCATCTTCGTATACTAATGGGACTAGCAGTGTGGTTGGTCAATTTTTGACAAAGGAAATTGGATATGGAGTTCTCGAAAGAATTATTACCAATAATGGAATGAATTTTAACAGCGGAATGGTGAAGGAGTTTTGTGAGCAGTTCAAAATTGGACACCATAATTTAACACCATATCGTCCAAAAATGAATGGAGCAGTTGAAGCAGCCAACAAGAATATTAAGAAGATTGTTGAAAAGATGACCAACTACAAGGATTTGCATGAGAAACTCCCTTTTGCCTTGTATGGATATAGGACGTCAGTGTGTACATCCACTGGTGAAACCCTATTCTCATTGGTCTATGGTACAGAAGCGGTTCTGCCAATTGAAGTAGAAATTCCTTCACTCTGGGTTTGTTTGGAAGCAAAATTAGAAGAAGCGGAATGGATACAAACTAGATATGAGCAGTTGAATTTGATTGAAGAAAGACGATTATAGGTAATCTGTAAAGGGCAATTATACCAAAGACGTATGATGAGAGCACACAACAAGAAGGTTCATCCTCACAGTTTTGATGAAGGAGACTTGGTGTTGAAAATAATATTACTGCCTCACAAGGATCATCGAGGGAAAGTGGACCCCGAGCTATGAAGGACCTTATGTTGTGAAAAAAAGTCTTCTCTGGTGGAGCATTGCAATTAACTACTATGGATGAAGATGATTTGTCTCATCTAGTGAATGCGGATGCTATTAAAATATATTACGCATGATGAAAGAAAAGGACACGTTAATGTGGTGCACAAAAAACTGGGGCAGTTTTTAGCGTAGGCCGTAAGATATCTCATCTTCAAGATTCAAACATTCTTTCCTTCCTTTCCAAATTATTCCTCTATGAACTATACTGATAATTAGTGTGTCCTCTCATTCGAGCATTCACTTAATAAAATTTATGAAATATTTCATATTGGAGTCTATTATTTATCTCTTCTCATAATTTCACATCTTTCTTATGGATAGCCGTATTACTAAGTTTATTTAAAAAACGTTTAATGGAAAATATGAATAGATGACCGGAAATAGTATGTTGGTCAAGGATTTGAGTAGAAAGGGATACAATAAAATGTGATTAGTGATTGCACAAGTGTATAGGGTGGCAGTAGACTTTATCATTGCATTCTTATACATAGCATCAACTATTTTGAGATTTTCAAAGACCCAATTTCATGATTTCAATTCTAAATTAGCATGTTTTCAGATTAAAAGGTTTTTAAACTTTTAAGATTAAATTTCAGGTTATCTTGCGGATTAAAATATTTTTGGATTAAAATACCTTTCATCTTCGAGATTCATTATTTGGATTAAAAGTTGAGGATTAAATTTAATGGTGGATTAAAATGGACTTCGGATTAAAGCTGTGGATTAAAATGGCCTTCGGATTAAAGCTATGATGCATATTAGTGTGGAGGATTAAATTTGTTTGTGGATTAAAGCGCCTTTTGGATTAAAGCTATTATGTGGATTAAAGTTCAGGATTAAATATGTTTGGGAATTAAAACGACCTTCGGATCAAAGTATTTCGTGGATTAAAATTATTTTCAAAATTTGGATTAAATTGTTCCATGGATTAAATTTCGGATTAAGATGTTTTGGATTATCAAATGGACTAAAATATTTTATTTCAATTAGAGCATACAGATTATCGGGTGTAACATAATTTTAAATTCACATTGTCAAAAATTGAGATACAATATCTTTACGTGCCATTTACTACGTAAAGTCCCACAAAGGGGTAGCCGTTGTACCCCATTTTTGCCCAAGGCCCAACCCATAAACTCAAGCATAGGAGAGACCCAAGATTAATAAAAATTTATGTTACATGTTAAAAAAAAAAAAAAAAAAATACATGGGACTATTAAGATTCAGGTTAAGCCCATATTTGATTTACCCCTACATTATAATTCACGGGCTCATTAATTTTGATCCAATAACATAAGTTATATGTAGTCCATTTTTTAAGTATTTGACCCAAATTAAAATTCAAGTTTTAATGAAAATTCAACTAGTTTAAAGGCCCATGTATAAGTACAAACAAGTGACCCAATAAGCCAAACCATTAAGTCATTCAAGCCTAAAGAAGTGGTCCGTTCTATTATACAATTAAAACCCAAATAATAAGCCCAACGAATTGGACCAATAAGGAGAACCACAATAGCAATCAATAAAATGTTTCCGTATGTTCTACAAAATTATTTTAGCAACCAACAAATGATATCGTAGGAAGCTTAGTATGTATTAAATCAACATTTGATAAAAATATAACTAGAAAAATTTGTACGTTAGTTGGTGCCTAGCCTGTGCGATTGATTTTGTGAATTTTTGGATGCCACTAACAATTCTTTTATAGCCCTAGGATACTTTACTAAGCTAGCTAATTATTGTAATAATTTTATTTTTGTATTATGGCCACATAGATGCAAGTTTCGAGCATATGTGATGTCTTTTTTGTAAAGCTGTTAATGTGCAATTTTTTCATTTTTTTACCTTAAATTTCTTTAGAATCACTTGTAAGCCTCCGCGGAGGTATAGGACTTTATTCACTACTTTATGGTGATGTAATGTATGAATAAGTATGAAGAAAAAGATTCAAAAATTTGCTAGAAAATTGCATTAACCAAAACTATGCGCAAAAACAAAAGAAAATCATGATTTGCTCTTGGAGTGTTCCTATATGACAGATCAAGCTCAAGGAGGCTATGACGACTTCATTATTTTTACTGATGACTATCCTAGGTACAAATGTATTTATATAATAAGATATAAGACTGATGCATTTGACACGCTGAAAGAATTCAAGGCCTATGCGGAGAACCAATTTGATAAACTCATCAAAGCTTTGCAGTCTAACCATAGTGGCGAATACATGCTAGATGAGTACAAACAGTATCTAATATATAATGACATAATTTCATAGCTCTGTGTGAATATAATGCCTCAATAGAATGGGATTGTAGAATGGATAAATAGCTCTAGTAGAGATGGCAAGATGCATGATATGTCATGCAACCCTTCCTGAGTCATTTTGGGGATACGCCTTAGAAACTATTGCACACATCTTAAACTTGGTACCATCCAAGTTAGTACCTAAGATACCTTATGAGATGTGGATTGGGTGATAGTCTGATCTTAGGATTCTCAAAAATTTAGGGATGTCCAAATTATGTACTGCAGATAAAATAACCAAGTTTCAGCCTAGATATATGTTTTGCCATTAGATTGGATTATCGAATGGGACTAATGGTGGATATTCTTACAATCTCGTGAGTCAAAAAGTGTTTACTAGAATCTTCTGATCACAATCCTGTCTAACCAAGTAAAAGATAATGAACAAAATTTTGATGCTACACCGGAGCATTGTCGTAGTGGAAGGGTCTCATGACAACTCGACATATATATTTTCATTCGATAGTCATTTTTGATAGTCTCTAATAAACTTGAGTCGGATCCCACAACATACAAAGAAGTAGTTACCGATGTATATGTAGACCATTGGAAAAAACCAATCAAATCCTAGTTGGAGTCAATGCACTCCAATGAAAATTGGGATCTTGTAGATATGCCTACTAGTGTAAACCTATTGCGTATAAGTGGGTAAACAAGAGAAAGAAAGAAGTAGATGGAAATGTTGAAACCTTTAAAGGAAGGTTGATGGTGAAGGGCAAAATGAGGGTATTGACTATGAGGAGACCTTCTCAATAGTATGCATGATGAAGTACATCAAAATACTTCTTGCCATAATAGCTCACTTTGATTTTGAGATACGGAAGATGGATGCCAAGATTGCTTTCCTTAATGGCAATCCTGACGAGAGTATCTATATGATGCAACCCCCGGGATTTATTGCTAAGAGCCAGGAAAATATGGTTCACGAGCTTAAGAGTTCTATTTATGGACTTAAGAAAGCATCAAGATCTTGGAACAAACATTTTGATTAGACAATTAAATCCTATGGATTTGATCAAAATCTTGATGAACCACATGTATATAAGAGATTGTGTTCTTTGTTCCCTATGTGGATGACATATTGTTTATTTAAAATGATGTAGCAACATTTTCATCAATTAAAATTTGACTATCTAATCAATTTAGCATGAAATACTTGGGAGAAGCAAGCTATGTTCTAGGGATTAAGCTAACATGAGATTATGGATCTTGAACTTTAGTTGTTTCTCAATCTACATACATAAAGAAGATATTGGTCAAGTTTGCAATGCATGAATCTAAGAAAGGTATGTTTCCTTTTAGACATGGGATTCCTCTTTCTAAGGAAAACTATCCTAGGATGGAAGAGGAAAGACAACAAATGAATAAGGTGTAATCTATTTTGGTAGTTGGCAGTCTTATCTAAGCTATGCTATGTAGTACGATTGGTCAATAGATATCAATATAATCCAAGAATGCATAAGTAAACAGGGAAAACATATATTCAAGTATCTTTAGAGAACGAAATATTATATGCTTGTTTACCATAGTCATGAGATCATTCCAGTATGCTATACTGATTCAGAATTTGAAGTAGAGAATGACTCCGAAGTTCAATGTCAAGTTATATATTTACCCATGGTGGTGTAGTCATAAGTTGGAGGAGTGTGCAATAAACATTCATAGGAGACTCTGCCATAGAAGTCGAATATGTGGCAGTTACAGATGCTGAAATGAGGCTATATGGTTAAAAAAAAAAATTTTGGAATTAGAGGTAGTTCCTAATATTGAGAGACCTATGACAATATAAGTCTCATAACTCAAAGTAAGGAACCACTCTACTATTGTAAAGGGAAGCACCTCGAAAACAAATTCCAGTTGATAAAGAAGTTCAAGCAGCGAAAGGAATTGAAGATGCTAAAGATAGTCTCATTATATAATTTGGTGGATCAATTCACAAAGGTCCTTACAGGAAAGAGCTTTTCAGCTCATATTGAGGGGATGAGTGTCATAATTCTCTAGTAGTATGTTATTTAGTTCAAGTGTGAGTTTTCTAGGATGATATCCTAAGAACATACCATGAAAAGATAATGAAATTCAAGAATAAACATTTATGATTGCATTTGTGTTTTTAAATGTATTATTTAATATATTTCATTTACACTTGAATGTTCTATAAAGCCCTAAGGACGTTAGACATATGAATCTTGTTGATATAGGATGTAGTACATGGACATTTCCATTTAGGGGAATGGTTTGTCTTTATCATTTGACAAGGTTCTTAGATTGATGCACTAGTATATATGTGGACATATACATCGACGAACTTACATATGAATGAACAACTAAAAATGTGCTATCAAAGAGTTATTCATCATATAGCTATAGGAGTATGGTATATCTCAAGCTTGAGTATGTTAATACATTTATGTTTATAGTGTGTGCATTTTTGACTCCTCAATAAGTGAGATGCGCACTATTGTCAATGATCTTGATGAGTTGGACATATGCCACTAGGGTATGAGCGCATACCTATAAAATTTCATTCATGTACTTTCGACTATAAAAGTGTAAACAACCACTTAGAGTTTCAAATTAATGTATCAGGAAACAATGCATAGCTGTTCTTAAGAATCAATTGTTTTGAATTAAATTGATCGATGGATCAATTTAATACACTTAGAAGATAGATATAGAGGAATCTAAAGCTCAAAAGAAATATTGATTTTGGTGTAATGCCCCATTTTCAGAACGTTATGCGGTGCTTACTGCACCTTCCTAGGTTCTCAATGTGATTAACATCGAGGAATGCCCACCTGAGAATAAACGCAGCATATAACACACAATCACATCACAACTAGCAGGGCCTCAGACCATCTAGTAGCATACACAAACTATTTTCCATAATTTCAACATCAAATGAATTCATACATTTTAAAAGTTGGGACTCAAGGTCCAATCCCGGTTCAGAAGATCTAGTTTCATGGATTTCCTTCTAAATGTCCATAATGCACACCACGGTGTCACATAGTCTATTTGACATATGAGTATCAAATAATATCAGGATGTATAACAACTAGTTTATATCTACCATCTCAACCCTAACACCCTCTCTCCAAGTATCATTCATGCCATATCACCTTCTCTACTGAGCCGCATCACTGGCACTCGTACCAGTCACACCTAAAGGAGTAAGAAAGTAAAGGAGTGAGCTAGAAGCTCAGTAGGGGTAATAGAGTAAAATCAACAATAAAGCGAATGCCAAAGAAGGATAGTGCAACAATATGCTATTTATCATGCACCTGTCACATTTCACAACATAATGTCTGGGTATTCCCTCCAAGGCCAAACACATTCATCAATCCACTAGTATTCAACTATGGATTGACCAAACCTCAAATACATACCATGGTTTCCAACCATCGATGATTGAGAGTGCAATCATCATTCATGCCGCACCCACGAAGGGTTTATCCGATTTGAGACTGCAGTGATCAGTTTTGACAATGAAAGTATTACCAAGTAAATATGACCGCCACTTTTGAATGGCGGATACCAAAGCATACAATTCCTTCTCGTAAGTAGACATTCAAAGTAATCTCCCCTTTAAGGCTGAACTATAGTAAGCAATCAGATGTCAATTTGCATGAGAATTGCGCCTCTACCTCCTCCTGCAGCATTACATTCAATCAAGAATGGGACAGAAAAATCAGGTAATGCAAGAACGGGTGGATTCTCTACAACCTTCTTTAGTTCCTGAAAAGCACATTCTGCCTTCTTATCCCATTGGAAATTATCTTTTTTTAAAAGATTGGTTAGGGAAGCTGCTATTCCTCCATAACCCCTGATAAACCTTATATAATACCCAGTCAAACCGAGAAAACTCCTCAAAGCCTTGATGGTTTTCGGAACTGGCCAATCTTTCACTGCTTCAATTTTCCTTACATCAGTTTTGACACTACCATCTCCTACCACATGACCCAGGTACCCCACTTCTTTCACACCAAAACAACATTTACTTCTCTAAGCAAATAA
This sequence comes from Euonymus europaeus, assembly GCA_963580455.1. Classification (NCBI taxonomy): domain Eukaryota; kingdom Viridiplantae; phylum Streptophyta; class Magnoliopsida; order Celastrales; family Celastraceae; genus Euonymus; species Euonymus europaeus. Next base: position 14,526,006 of record OY756965.1, read on the forward strand.
TTGATTTTCTTGAAGTTTCTGTAACACCAACTCCAAATGCCTCAAATGAGTTGACATGTCAGTGCTATATATGAGAATGTCATCAAAAAGACTAGAACAAACCTCCTCAAAAACGATTTAAATACTTCATTCATCAAAATTTGGAACGTACTCGGAGCATTCGTTGACCCGAAAGGCATTACTAGAAATTCATAATGGCCTTTGTGGGTTCTAAAAGCTGTCTTGTGAACATCCTCCATCGCACCCTAATCTGATGGTAACCAGATTGCAAATCCAGCTTAATAAAGATTTTTGCGCCCGCCAACTCGTCAAGCAACTCCTCTATCATCAGTATAGGAAATCTATCCTTGACTGTGTTCTTGTTTAGTGCCCTATAATTCACACACATTCTCCAGGTTCCATCTACTTTCCTCACTAATATTATAGGTGAAGAAAATGGACTTGAGCTCCTTCGTACCATACCACTGTCCAGAAGTTCATGCACTATCTTCTCAATTTCTTCTTTCTGACAATAAGGATACCTATATGGTTTGACATTAACTAGAGCAACCCCGTATTTCAAGGTAATTCTATGGTCACAATGTCTGGAAGGAGGTAGACCTGTAGGAACATCAAACACTATAGAAAAATGTCCAGCACTGTCTGCACTTCCAGATTAATAGAAAGGTCTATACTGGATCCTGGAATTCGCACCTCAATCATTTGAAGCAACAGCCCTTGCCTCTCATGCACAGTAAATTTTACAAGTTCCTTGTCCTTAAACAATGACTTCCCTTTCTTTTTCAAACCTTGCATCTGACAAGGCATGCCCTCCCAAGTAAATTCCATCAACAACCAAAAAATCCCAATTTAATTTACCCAGAGTCTGTGACCACTTCACCCCTAAAACTGCATCACATCCTCCCAACGTTAAAGCAAAAAAATTCAGTCACAAAAGTCCCCCCTTATATCTCTATCGGAACTTCACTGTATTTTCCTCTACACCATAGAGAATCACCATTAGCCAACTTCACAAGAGCCATTCCACTTACTGAAAAAAGAAACTCCAACCTTAGTAGGAATTGTGGGATCAACAAAACTATGAGTTGAACCCGTATCAATTAATACCACCACCGATTGGCCCATCAAACCTTTTGAAAAACCAACACTATCCACATTCAATCAAAGACAGTTTAGGCTTAGCACATTTATGACCCAATTTCCATTTAGTATCACAGAAATAGCATAATCCCTGAGCTCTTTGATCCATCATTTCTTTCTCTATTAATTTTTGAAAATGTTTGTTTTGGGATAAGTTTAGTGACTAGGGGTATGTAATTTGTAAAGAGGTAGGATGAGGCATGGGAAGGAGAGATCGGGTAGGCATGTCAGGAGTAGGTAGTAAGGCTGGTTTAGGTTCCAAGGAAAGGGGGTTGGTAACGATTTTCTTAGGTATTTTTTTGGTGGCTAAAAGGCTTTCCTCCTGCATTTTTGTCATCCCATAAGCTTCATTCAAGGTCCTAGGTTTCATCATCTTAACCGGCATCCTTACCTCCTCCTTTAACAAAGCAAAAAAATAGCTAATTTTGTGAGCTTCCGTGAAGTCCTTCACTCTCACAACTGTACTACCTCACAATGACCAACACAAGACAGGAATAGAAACTGAAGCTTATTGATATAACCGAGGTATTAATCAACAATTACAATGAGGGATAATCAAACAAAATACTGAACATAGCAAAAGATTACAACGTCCAGTTAGAGATGGACTTCTCCAAAAGATAATTTAAAAGATGGAAGAGAGATTCAGATGTTTCCAATATTTTTAAGCATAAACTCCTCTCCGCCGCGTAAGCCTTCTATAACATAACAAAAGCTTGACCTAACTTGGATCACTCCACATGTCAACTGCGCCCAGACTTCAGGAACCAAAAAAACTCCAAATGGTACCGTATCATTAAACCACTTAAATAACCACAAAAGATAGATTAAATGCAGAAACCATATCACAACAAATTCATGCAGCAGTAGCTTGATCTCCTCTATCACAAGCAACTGTTACATCTTGTGCATTTTTTTAGGCCCTTGCAGTGGCCCTAATGGGAATTCAGCAAAGATTCAACCAATTAAAAGTGCCTTTGATCTTTCAGTGGAATTCAAGCTAAGGGATAAAAGCAATATAATAGTTGAGTTAGATTCGCTTAATGCGATAAACTGGTTATTGAAAGAATCTCCTCACCCGTGGCATCTAGACCAGGTTTTTAATTCGATATCCAACAATAGTGTCTCCTTATGCATGGTCACTTTCAATCACACATGGCGGGAAGCAAACTCAGTCATGGATGCCTTGGTAAAGCAAGGGGTTGATAGAGATCATTTATTTTTGGCATGGTTATATGATAATGAGTGAGGTCTTGGTATTTTATTTATTTTTTTTATGCTTGTGAGTTGGCTCGCTTGCTGTTATTTGCTTTGTGTTTAGTAGATGGATTTGGTTTTCTCATGTGTTTTTGTGGATTGCAAGATGATTGCTAGTTCTTTGATGGCTGAGTTGTTTTGGCTTCTTGATGAGATGCGATTCTAGAGTATTGTCTCTGGAGGCTTCTCTAGGGAGGCTGTCGTTTTTTCTTCTTGTTTTTGGTCCTTGGCAGCGGTGGTTTCATAGTATTGTGGAGTGGGGTGTTTATTTAGTTCTGATTTTGCTGTGGGTTTTGCGATATTTCTTCTTTTGAAATTTCTGCAATTTTCTTATGGTGTTAGCTGGCATGGTTTGTGGTACTGCTCGTGGTGGCTTTAAGGCCTTAAAGGTTATGGTGATTTTTTTGGGGGGCTAAGTTTTTCGTCCTTTGTTATTTGGTGCCGCTAAATTTTGGTCTTTTGATTCTGTTTTGTTAGAGAGAAGAAATCGAAGCTCCATGAAAAGGACGAAGTCTGTCTTTGTTACAGAGACGAAGATGACGAAGTTCTGTATTGGGATTAGTTTAGATATTGGGCTTTCATAAGTTTTTGGGCTTACCATCTTGTTGGGCTCTTATTTATGGTCTGGCCCAAATGTCTTTCTTCTTCCTCGTTCACCTCCCTTCTTCGTCTGCTGCAACGGTAACCTGCAGTATATCAAATCAGATATCAAGTCTTGTTACCGTTGTCCAGACTTCATATAAAAGAACACACAAGTGTATTGTAATGGTTATGAACTAATAATACAATTCAAATTATTGGTTTACTTCTTTACCTCTGTATTTTCTTTCTCTCTCTACTTCTCTCTTCTGTAAATCTCAACACTTTTCATGGTATCGGAGCCACGATGGTGAACACAAGATCAACAAATGCCACTCCAGCAAGGGAGATGGATGATACGATCCCAGCTAATGGAGCTGAGATAAATCAGGACAATAGAGTTCCTACACAGAGCACTCAGTTAAACACCAATTATGGGGGAGCAGTTTCTCAAAGCACGCTGCTTAATCCATATACAATCCTGCCAGGTGATCTAACTTCCAGTAGCCTAATCACTTTTAAGCTTACTGGAGACAACTTCACAATGTGGAGTCAACGCACGATTAAGGCCTTGAAAACAAGGAACAAGGTAGGCTTCATTGATGGCAGCTTAAAGATGCCACATGAAGATGATGAAAATTTTGTGGCATGGACCAGTTGTGATTGCATTATTCAGACCTGGATCACTAACAGTATATCTGAAACAGTCCTAGCCAGTATGTCAGACAAGGAGACTGCTTACGAATTATGGTTGGACATCAAGGATCGGTTTTCATCTTTCAATGGTGCAAGGTTTTTCGAGATTTCTAAGCAGCTCTACTGCATCAGACAAGACAACTCCACAGTCATGGAATACTATACAAGGCTGAAGTCTCTTTGGGAACAGTATGACCAACTGGATGAAGCTGGAAGATGTGGATGCAGTAAATCTCAAGTCAAACGTCATAGAGAGATGTTAACCCAATTCTTGATTGGGTTAAATGATGTCTATCGAGCTTTAAGTAGGCAGATATGGATGATGGAACCTTTACCAGAGATAAACAAGGCCTTGGGGTTAATCAAAGAAGAAGAAACACAGCTCAATATGTCAAAGCCTACTCAATCTGTTCAAGATTCAATGGCAATGGTTTTTCAGGGAAACAATGGAGGAAATCAGAAAAACTCAAAAGGCTATAAGCCTCCACAGAAAGATGGACAGATGAGAAAGGATCTTTACTGCAAGTATTGTAAAAGAAACAATCATACTGTTGAGCAATGTTACAAGTTGATAGGATATCCAGAAGGCAATGCAAAAAGACAGAAGCCTAATGGTGGTGTATTTCAAGGAAAACAACACAGTGTCAGTCAAGTAACTTCTAATGCAGTAGATGGGCAGAACATGAATTTTTCAAATGATAAATTGATGGAGATTGTATCCTTCCTCAAGAACAAGATTGGCAATGAGGAGCATACAACCACATCAGTCAATCAAGCAAACAATGCCTCTGCAGCAATAGGAGGTAATATTTCAAAACCAAATTTACATAAATGGATTATAGATAGTGGAGCCACAGACCACATTGTCTGTGATGCTCAACTTATTACACCTCATGCTCATGTTATTAATTCTACTGTGACACTACCAGATGGTAGCAAGTTGCCAATTACACATATTGGAAATATGACAATTGGTAATAATTTGGTGTTGAAAGAAGTGCTCTGTGTCCCTAAGTTTAACTTCAATTTAATTTCAGTTAGTAAATTGACAAAAGATAATAACGTACTTCTGAGTTTTGGCAATGAAAGATGTATAATGCAGGAGTTAGGCACTTACAAGAAGAGTGGAATGGGAATTTTGCATGAAGGTCTCTATCTAATGGATACTGGGGTGAGAAGGAGTCAAGAAGTAGAAAAGACAGTTAATGAGCATAAGTTGAATTTTGTAAGCTCTAAAGTATGGCATTATAGGTTAGGCCATCCATCCCCCAATGTATCTAGTCTACTGCCATTAGATTTACATGGCATTAAGGATTGTAATATCTGCTTATTTAGTAAAATAAAGAGGAAACCTTTTGGTATAAGTTCAACAGCTTCTAAGGAATGTTTTGACCTATTACATATGGATATATGGGGACCAAATCACATTGAGTCCATTGATGGGTATAGATACTTTCTTACAATAGTTGATGATTATTCCAGGACCACATGGGTATATATGATGAGGAGTAAATCTGAAACAAGACAAAATATAGAAATATTTGTAAAACTTGTACTGACACAGTTTGGGAAGAGAACTAAAATAATAAGAACAGACAATGGATCTGAGTTTCAGATGAATGATTTTTACTCTAGATGTGGTATAATCCATTAGAAAACAGTGTTTACACACCCCAACATAATGGGGTGGTTGAGAGGAAACATCAGCATCTTTTAAATGTGGCTAGGTCTCTAAGATTGCAATCAGGACTTCTGGAAGAATATTGGAGTTTTTGCATTCAAACAGCAGCATACTTAATAAATAGATTACCAACTGTTGTTTTGAATAAAAGTACACCATATGATATTCTATTTGGACAACCATATGACTATACAGATTTAAAAACTTTTGGATGCTTCTGCATAGCTCGAATAAATAAACTTGTGGTATCTAAGTTTGATTCCAAAGGAAAAGCATGTGTGTTCCTAGGATATCCAATTGGAGTTAAAGGATATCGAGTCATGGATCTTGACAGCAAATAAATTTTTATAAGTAGAGATGTTGTGTTCAAGGAAGAAATTTTCCCTTTTAAAAATGAACTAGATTCAGAAAGTACAGGATCACTCAATGATGATCCAAAGGATGACATATCGAATAATGAAAATGTGATTGAGTCTGAGATAGTAAATCTTCCAAGTGAAAGGAAGAGGAAGCCACCTAGTTATTTGAAGGATTATCACTGCAATTTAGTATGTTTACCTTATTCTGATTTAAATATTGCAAACTATTGTAAAAAGGTCTGCATGATTAATTTTTCTGCAACACATAGAGCTTATCTTACAGCCATTACTACACATACAGAACCAACTAGATTTGTTGAAGCTATGAAAGATAATAACTGGATACAAGCTATGGAAAATGAGATGAGAGCATTGAGGGCAAATCAAACATGGACTTTAGTTGAACTACCTAAAAATAGAAAAGCTATAGGCTCAAAATGGGTTTATAAGATAAAATACAATCCTAATGGGACAGTGGAGAGATATAAGGCAAGGCTTGTAGCTTTGGGTTATAGTCAAAGAGAAGGTTTTGACTATAACCAAACATTTGCTCCAGTAATTAAAATTACCACTGTCAGAATATTTTTTGCATTAGCTAGTATAAATCAATGGCATGTGCACCATCTTGATGTGCATAATGCTTTCTTAAATGGTGAGTTAGAAGAGGAAGTCTACATGAAGTTACCACCAGGTTATGATAAAGAACATCAAGGTTTGGTTTGCAAACTTAACAAATCACTATATGGCTTGAAACAAGCCTCTAGGCAATGGAACTCAAAATGTAAAGAAGCATTATTAAAATATGGTTTCACACAAAGCAAAGCAGATTATTCTCTCTTTTATTTTAGAAAAGATTCTAAAATGATTATGCTTTTATTGTATGTGGATGATATGGCCATAGGAGGGAATGACATAAATTTGATCCAAGAAATCAAGAAACATATTAGCTCATGTTTTAAGATAAAGGACTTGGGAATTCTTACTTATTTTTTGGGATTAGAAGTTACTAAGTCTAAGTTTGGCTATTTAATTAACCAAAGAAAGTATGCTGTTGATTTGCTTGCAGAAACTGGATTCACAGATTGCAAATCTGTGAATTCTCCAGTAGACATTAATCTTAAAATGACATCTAGTTCTGTAGATCTTTTATTGAATCCTACTGAATATAGGAGAATTGTTGGGAAACTAATGTATATCACTATTACTAGACCAGACTTAAGTTATGCAGTGAATACTCTAGCACAGTACATGAATTCTCCTACTGAACTACATTTAAGGGGGGCTCATAGAGTTCTTAGGTATATCAAAGGGACTACAATGTTAGGGCTGTATTATCCTGCTACTAACAATCTGCAGGTTAAGGCATACTGTGATTCTGATTGGGCTTCTTGTGTGGACACAAGAAAATCAGTCACTGGGTTCTGCATCACATTAGGCGATTCTTTGATTTCCTGGAAATCTAAGAAACAGAAAGTGGTTTCTAGATCATCTGCTAAAGCAGAATACCGCGCAATGGCAGCAACTGTTGCAGAACTCCAATGGCTTGGTCACTTATTTCAAGAACTCCAGTAACATCTACCCTACCCCATGGAATTATATTGTGACAACCAGGCAGCAATTCACATTGCTAGCAATCCGGTGTTCCACGAAAGAACCAAGCACATTGACTTGGATTGTCATTTCACTAGGGATCCAGTAGCAAAAGGAATTATAAAATTACAGTATACAAAGACAGCAGATCAACCAGGTGATTTACTTACCAAAGGTATCTCAATCCTCAGTCTCCGGAAGCACCTATCCAAGCTGAACATTCGCTGATGTGCAGCTTGCGGGGGGATGTTAGAGAGAAGAAATCGAAGCTCCATGAAAAGGACGAAGTCTGTCTTTGTTACAGAGACGAAGATGACGAAGTTCTGTATTGGGATTAGTTTAGATATTGGGCTTTCATAAGTTTTTGGGCTTACCATCTTGTTGGGCTCTTATTTATGGTCTGGCCCAAATGTCTTTCTTCTTCCTCGTTCACCTCCCTTCTTCGTCTGCTGCAACGGTAACTTGCAGTATATCAAATCAGATATCAAGTCTTGTTACCGTTGTCCAGACTTCATATAAAAGAACACACAAGTGTATTGTAATGGTTATGAACTAATAATACAATTCAAATTATTGGTTTACTTCTCTACCTCTGTATTTTCTTTCTCTCTCTACTTCTCTCTTCTGTAAATCTCAACACTTTTCATGTTTTGTGGTGGCATGGCTCCTTGGTTTGGCTATGGTCGGGGTCTTCTCTCGCCTCTTGATATTCTTGCAGCAGCGGCTTCTCTTGGGTTGTTTTCTGTGCTGTACGGCTGGCTTCGTCTTTGTTTTGGTTTTGGTTGTATTTTTCTTTTTTTAGCAATCTTTGCTTATCTTTTGTAATCACAGGATTTCTTCGTTATAAGCGAGCTTTTAATAAATTTTGATATACCATCCTCTTTCATAATAAAAAAAAAACCAAATACAAGGTCACCTAATCGTTTTTATTTTTTATTTTTATAAATACATGATGTCCTTGACCATCGTAATCTAACCATTGGAGATGCATACGTACCTAAAATGTTTTAATACACAAAGAAATTCACTGACTAATGAAATAACTTTAATTTTATTTTTCACTTGAGGTTCAAAGTAGTTAAGACGTACCTCTCTCCTCCACACACATACCCCAAATTCTGACATTGTCTTCGCCTTGAAACAACAGTGATCAGTCCCCCAGCTTTCCACACCTCTCTCCATCCTCCGTAGTATTTTAGAGTAAAAGCAAAGAAAACCACCAAACCAAACCAATCATCAAAAATAATCCTCCTTATTCACTCTCCTATCTCATTCTACCCCCTTCCCTCCCTGCCTCCACCATGGAAAGCCAAACCAAAGACGTCGACCACGACTACGCCTCCACAGTGGACACCTCGCGTCCTTTCAGCTCTGTCAAGGAAGCCGTAGCCATATTCGGCGAGCGCCTTCTTACCAGAGAAATCTACTGTCCAAAGTCGCCACATGCTCACCCTGTTCCCATGAAGTCATCATCTTCACCGACCGTCAAGAATATTAATAATTCTAACGAAGATGGGGTTTTGGATACTTTGAAGAAACTTGAGACGGAGCTGAAGGAGACAAAGGTGGAGCTGAAGTTGCTGAAGGAGAGAGAGTCCGAGACCGAGATTGCATTAGCGTCTTTGAATGCCGAGCTTCATAAGAACATGTCGAAGATGGCGGAGGCTGAGGCAGCTGTAGCGGCTAAGAATGCTGCCTCGAAGGAGAATAAGCCAACTTTGTCTCAAATATTAAGTATTGGCCATTATGAAGAGAATTATGGTGACTTTGGAAGTAAAAGAGAGGGGAAGGTTATGATGAAGAAAAAGCCAATAATTCCTCTGGTGGGAGACTTATTTTTCAAGAAAAAGGGCTCATCTAATGCTAGTACTGCTCTTCATAGCTCTCTCTTTGCTTCTTCTGAGTTCTATTTTAAGTGATAAATTAACCATACTCTGTTCCAATTATGTGTGCAATAGTTTAAAAAAGGTCAAGATATGTTCCTATTAATTTTTCTCAGTCGATCATTTCCATTTTTGAGTGAATCTATCAATGCAGACATTGTTCATCCCCTTTTGATTTTTTTTTTAAGCATTTGCATCTATTTTTCTTACAATTAAAGAAGGTAAAATCAATGGACAATTAATTGTGCAATAATTTCATTTGTTGTTAATTAATTCAAATTAAAAATACAAGAGCTCTTAGCTAGTGGTGGTATCTTACTTCTGAGGATTTGAATTAAATCAAGGTTTGAATCCTATCTTATATATGCTAAAAATAATAACATAATAAAATGTAGCATATTAACCTAATATCTTATAAGAATCGTACTCTTGACCACACAATTAAGTGGGATTGTAGCCTCGTTGGAGGTTTTGAGATTGATTCGTATTAAATTTGTACATTAAATTATCAGTGTTTGCTTGGCATACGTGACATGCAAGCTATTATGCTTACTAATGAATCAATATATCTATCTATTACTTTAACTAAAGCTGAGCCTCAAGAATGCTCACATGATGCCATGTCATCTTGAGTTTTGTAGTTGAGTGCCACATAGGATCTTGATTATGTGACACATGGATGAATTAGCTTTGAATGAATAATTAAATGAAAAGTTACATGACAATAATTACAGCCTTTGCAAAACTAAAAATAAGTGGAATCGATTAATTTAATGCTCATCAACAGCACATGTCCTTCGTTTGGCTGATACGTTTCATTCTCAAACCTTTTATGAATATATTGTAGCGTATTTAACGTGGCAATAAGAGCAGTGTTGGAATGCCTTCATATAATACTCATAATAACACACAAGATCATCCTTTACCTAATACGTTTAACTTGGCCATTGAGTTATTCAATTATGTCATTTATGCTTTTGTGATAAGGATTTATGTTATTTATGTTATTCATGAAATCCCATGAATTTATCACATTTCCTTGCCCTTTATATATAATCACTTATACCATCCTCAATGATTCAACTTTGGGACTGACCAACCATACAAGTTTGTAAAATCTTACACAAAATCGCAACCACAATGCTTGCAAATCTCCAAACAAATAGAGTTCAATGGCGGATTAACGTGCGGATCACACGTATGTGGGATACAATTAATTTAAGCAATGATGATAAACGCATTGGTATTGATATAATTATAATTGACGAAGAGGTAAATATGTTTGGATTGTTTATTACCTTCTAAGAGTATAACTTTATATTATTATCAATCAAGAAATTTTTACTGCCTCTGTTTTTTTAGGGAATCACCATGCACGCAACAATGGGCTTACGTCATGTGGATATATTTAGGGGGCAATTGGAAGAGGGAAAAGTATATCATATCACTACTTTTTGAGTGGTAGAGAGCAAGCCTTGCTATAGGGCGATCGATTATGATTTGAAGATATTATTCTTGCCAACAACAAAAATATTAGAGATTTCTAATGGATCTCAACTTTCCATCTTAATGCAAAAAATTGATGATAAAAAAACTAAAAAAAAGTTATTCCACATTAGTTTACAAATTGTAGGAACAATAATGTATAATCTACAATACTAAATCAAGAAAAAAAAATTTACCATTAATCTAAAAAATACGGAATAAAAAAAAGTACGCGTGTAGCGCGGGCAACAATCTAATATATATATAAACTTGAAGCCTCATGAATATACCACAGCAATCGACATAAGTTAAAGAGAGAGAATTTCCAATCAATATATTATTGCCATATTTATTAAAAAATAAATTAAATTCAATCAACCAATACACAAAAATATGGCTACCACATTTAGTAAAAAATAAAATAATAATTAAGTTACAATATTGAAAACTTGAAGAGACACAAGCACTTAAAATATTTTATAATTCAATTTATGTTGCCATATTTAATTAAAAATAAATAAATAATTGAGATTCAATATTAAAAACTCTAAGGGTCACATACGCTTATATATAATTGGTATGACTGAACAACTCTACGTATATTTTCTTCATGGCTATAAGTATACAAGACATTTCCTAATTGGCAATCAAGTTCATCTTCCTCCATTCATTCTTCATTTCCTTTTACGTAGCCATTACACTCATGTATTAAACTCATATATGTATTTTACTTTATATGGGCCCAACATGGTGAAACATGTGACTGAGAGACTATCTTCGATGGACAAAAGTGGCAAAAGATAGAGTTTCAACAGCAACTCCTTCTATCTAATATACATGAACATTAGTTAATGTAGATCATATTGATTTATAATTATTTGTTGTTATCTATCAATATCTTTGATTCGATTTCATGCATACACTTAATAAATGAAAATAAGCAATATGTAATTTATTTAGTATCGATTTAAAAAATATAAATTTTATGTTAATTAGGTCAATATTGATTATATAATCTACATACTATAAATTAATTAAATAGCTAAATGTAATACGAAAGCTTATAGAATGTTTATATGAGTTTTCGTGATAACAACTAAGCAAAAATCTACCTAATGGTATTACATGTGTAAATTATTTTCGGTTAATGATTAATTTTAAAAAGCAAAAGTACAGATATTATGTTATGACCCTTTCGTTTTATATTGATTTTCATTCTCAACTTATTGCAGTCAATCACATATTTTATTTGATAAAATTAAACCAACATCACATTAAATCCCAGAAAATTATGACCAAATAGATATTCAAATACTAAGGATATAACTATTTAGCAGTAACACTAGTCTAGACGCATACTCTCTTACCACTCAGTTAAAGTTTTCTTAAGTTTCTTGACCCGATGTATTATTTTTGAGAGAGAATATGTGATAGAGAGAACATGCAAAATTTTATGTATTTTATTATAATAATTTAATGTAAAATCAATGTTATAAAAAATAATAGAAATTTATTACCATGTCTAGCGCGGGCACCGCACTAGTTTGTATAGTAAACACTCGAACGATAGGAGTGCAAGTTTCCATATTATAAAAACTGAAAAAATAAAAACATAACACCTTATTATCACAGTTTTCTGTGAAAATCTTGAAGCAACTAAAAATGCATTTTTTATTATAAGAAAATAAGTTTTTTTAGTCAAGACAATCTTTTATTTAATAAGTAATTAAGAAAACATAATCTGAAAATATATATGCTAATTAACCATTGTGTTAATTTCCATATCCTTCTAGTTTTGAAAATACTTATTGAGTTTCAGATTCAATTTATTCTAAGGTGGCCGTTTTCTTGCTTGGCAATTTTTTCAGTCCATTCATGAGACAGAGAGTATATGCAAAAATTTGCTCGACCTACATGTCAGCGGTGAAACCCCGTGTTCTGTAACAACATGAGAGAAATGGTAGCCCTTCTTGGCCCATTTGCACTGCAACGTTCAAGTCAATGTTTTTATTAAAGAGGAATTCATATATCAAGTACTAAAAGAATTTTGCAATTTACCGATGAATTTTTTTATCGGTAATACCGATTATCGATGTAACAATATCCGTTGGTAAAACACTCGTCGATAATCAAATATCGATGAAACATATTTTCCTTGGTAAATTACTGGCGGATTTATCGACAGATATATATATTTTTCCATCGATAATGTACCAACAAAAATATCCATTGATAATAGGTTCAATTATGTCGGTAAAAACTTTAAAAAAAATCGTCAGTAAAAAATAAAAATTTTAAAAATTAGAATCCGTCGAAAAAAATAAAAATAAAAATAAAAAATATTATAGAAACTCATTCATTGGAAATAAACTCATACTCGATGCCACTACCATTTGCTTTGCCTGCCCATCACATATTTTACCTACATATTGTTGGAAATAATACCATGCAAATATGAAGTAGATTAACACATGGAATACAATGAATTTTACAATTCAATAAAACATGACACAATACATATCATATATGTAGAATTGAAAGTATGAACAACCGAAGTTACCAAATACCGGATCGGAATGCAAACACGAGATTGAAGTGAGGTATGCAAACCGCAAATCTCGTTAAGGTGAAAATGCCCCAGCCACCGGTGTCAATGCTAAAGTGGGCAAACACCTCCCAAGATACAACACTTCCTTCTACCGATAGGTGACACAAGTATACCGGTAGGCTCGTTCGAACCAAGAATAGAATGCACTCTCTCAAAGAAGAAGAAATTTGACTGGGAAGAAGGAAGAGAGTTTCGGCTCTGGAGTTGTGTCATAAACCTCACACAACAATGATCCAATTCATAATTGGTTCTCGGGTGTGTTCATTGTTTCGGCCATGAACGTCTTGGGTTCAACGAGTGCTTTAGAAAATATCATCTTTTAAATATTTTCATAGAGTCGGCCTTACTCTTCACTCACATAGGTGATGTCCTATCAAGAGTATTCTCTCATACTCTACTTGTATGTTTTCAAGATATAGGAATCATTAAAAGCATAGCTTAACCTTAACACGCTTTTTAGCAGTTCTTGGGGCATCCAAAGAATGGGATAGAGTGAAACTCCACACTGCTCATACTTAAGTTATTCTCAACTTATGTTTTCCTATTGAACCTAGTCCATGGGATCTCCAATTGCTAGGTTAGGTTTCCATCGAGATAACTCATTGAGTCAAGGCTTTTAAACCCATTCCCCTCGATGCACAGTTTGTCACCTCTCTACTTAAACCTTTTGTAAACGGATCCGCTAGGTTTTCCTTAGATTTCACAAAGTCTAAGAAAATTATTCCTGTAGAGAGTAACTGTCTTACGGTATTATGTCTACGACGAATGTGTCTAGACTTACCGTTATACATCAAATTCTGTGCTCTAGCCATTGCAGCTTGATTATCATAATGAATGCAAATTGCAGGCACAAGCTTTGGCTATATTGGAATGTCCTCCAAGAAGTGACGAAGCCACTCTATTTCTTCACCGGCTTTATCCAAAGCTATGAATTCTGATTCCATCGTAGACTGTGCTATACACGTTTGCTTTGAGGACTTCCATGAAACAGCCGCCCCTCCTAGAAGAAATACATAGTCACTTGTAGATTTTTGATTCCTCCGAATCTGCAATCCAATTAGCATCACCGTATCCTTCTAAAACAGTCGGGTACTTACCATAGTTCAAAACATTAGTTTTTGTTTTGTTCAGGTACCCTAATACTCTCAATAGAGTTTTCCAATGCTCATATCCAGGATTACTTGTGTATCTGCTTAGTTTACTAACAGAGTATGCAATATATAGCCTTGTGCAGTTCATGATGTAAATTACACTGCCTATAATTCGTGAGTATTTCAATTGTTGAATACTATCTCTCGTATTCTTATGTAAGACCTGATCAGGAAAAAACGGACTATTAGCATCTTTGACATCATGTTCTTTAAACCTTTCAAACCTTAACCTGTGATTCTTTATGTGTGACTTTCTAGGTTCATTACCGATTGACAATAAGAGTAATATCAAACTCTTTGATATTAATTAAAACACATTTTAACTATTTCTTATAAATCACGAGTGACACCTAGCAGCATATCGTGACTACCCAATCAGTGACGAATACTTTCATATGAACCTTTAATTACGATTATCGTGTAATTGAATCCTTCCACTGTCCAATATCTCAATTGAGTGAGGATCATGGATATCCGTCAAATCCACTAACTCAATTATATGTCAGATCCAATAATTTATTGACAAATAAATAATTAATGAAAACAACCTTTTCATTTAATCATTTCACCTCGGCCAAGGATTTTCTGTGTCAATAAATATCCAGATCACATAGGATATTCTCCTCGTTTATTTCGAGGTGATGGATCCCTTGTTGACTTCACACAAGTCTTCGTACATAACTAATTGAATCCATCGAATGTTAATATTTATTCAATGAATAAATATTTCCAACATTGACAAAATTCAATCACACATATACAAGACTACTATGTCATCTCAGGTCTAAGGATTATTTATACAATCGTAAATAAATAATAAATGATTGACAAGGAAATAAACCTCCATGTGATTTCATTATTTTTAAGTCATGTTCGAAGCATTTATTCAACAATAAATCTTCCATATTGTTTGTTATAATATCTCATATTAGATTGCATAAGACTCACAATCCTATCAATATAGGAAACAAACAGTATGCTGATCTTCCGAATTATTATTGTCCAATTAATAATTCTACGATCAGAAACTTTATTTAATATATTTATACTAGAAATCACTCCTCACTCATATTCTTAACTCCTGAGAATGAGGTCTCTAACAAATATCTACGGACATATTTAACATAAGTATTAAATAGAAATATCATATATATAAATCTTTCATTTATTTAATTAAGCTAATATAATACTATTATTATATACGTTCCAAATACAACCGTATAAATTGGCTGTACAGGACATATATCTAACATTCTTCTCATCCACTTTTTTACCAGACTAGTCATCTTATCACCACCATCATCTTCACCCATCCGAAACCTATCCCACCATAAATTTCTTACATTCATTCTTGTTGATCTCCATCTCATCTAGACCAGGTTTCAGAGTACGTTTTGGAAGGTAAAATTTGTGGGAATCATCTCACCTTTTGTTCCATGAGATTTCTTGATTGACTTGATTTTCTTTTTTTTTCTTTGATTTTCTGTTAAGCTTGAAGTTTAGATGTGATGTCTTCTTCTCGATTTAAGTATTGATGATATGATATTTTATTTTGAGAAATGGAATACCCTGAAAATATGATTGTGTAACATTGTTTTTGGTTAAAAAATTTCTTGTGTGAAAATTGAAGCGAGCAAAGCAAGTATAAGAAGAAAGAGTGGATGGGCACTGTTACTGTTAGGTTCAAGATGATGGGTATGGTTTGGATATGTGTCATTGGACATGGGCCGGCTTATGAAATTTTATACCTGATATGTTGTGGGCCACGTATTTAGGTGACATGATGAGCTAAAAAAGAAAACATAAGCGTGGGCTTTGGTGAAAAAGTTGATTTGTGGAGTTGGCTTTTCATGTATATTGGTCCATTATTTGGTTTGAAATTGGACTTTGGGCTTTTGGGTGTATTACTTAGGCTATTGTGTATATTGTTTGGGTTGTTAATCATGTATTGGGATTTTGGTTAGGACATTTGGGCTTTTTGTTTTTATTCTCATGCATTGGACTCAAGGTCATGTAAATATTGTAAATAGTGGATATAAAGTAGTGTATAGATATTATTTTAGGGAGTTAGAAGCATATAAACATTTAGGTTTTGTGAATTGTAAATATTCAGTTTGCATGCTAAGGATTTTGTTTTATTTACATATTATGAACACAATACAATGTGCCAATTATTGGAATTAATTCAAGTCATCTCACCCTAATAAAGACACCAAGACTAATTATCGAAATTTTGTATTCTATTTAAATATCAAAGAGCGTACAAGATATTGGGGTTCTGTCGACATTCATCCAGAATACTTAATTTTTGTGGAACCAAAAAACAAACATATTTTTTGGAATTAGGAAAATTTATTTAGAGTCTCAAAAGGGAATTTAAAGATATGTGATCCATTTAATGAGCCTTAAATGTATTATTTCTTTTTTCATAAAAAACATGGTTGTATGTATGGCTTAAAATGGACTTATTCATTGATTGTAAATATTTTTGGTGCATCAACCGAATCCTAAAATTCACATTCCCTCTTCAAAATTATCAAAATCCACTCAAATTAGGATTTTTTTAGCCAATCCTCAAATGGCCCTATGATCCTTTGCATCTTTATAAATTATCAAAACCCACTCTAAGTATGATTTTTCATCAATTTCCAAAATAATTTTGGCCAAGAATGACGCTAATGCTCCCATACCTGAATTTCGTCAGGATAATATTTTTATTTATCTTTGTTAATTAGTATTGTTTTTATTGAATTTTTTATATATTTGTAAATAAATATTGCATGGCATATTTTGATTTTGATTTAGCCGGTCATAGTTGATGGACTTTTTTACCATTTAGTCTCAAAAAAATCTTGTATGACATGTGCAGTCACATGGCGCTTTTATTGGACGGAAATACCCTTTTTGATTCAAAATTCAAACAAAACTGTCTGCACACGTGCACGACCCAACTTAACAATAGGGAACTTCGATACTAACTTCTGGAAAGCAGTTCCTGTTGATCAAACTCCACTTCCATAAAACGAGCTTTCGATTCTTTCTCCGGCATGGTATCCTCTGCAGTTTATATCGTTCGCAAGTGGTCCGGAAGCTACTTCATCTTCATGATACTGTCATTTTTGCGGAAAGATCTTCCGGTGTCTTCTTCAACAAATATAAGCGGTAAGTAATGAAGTGCTTGATACTGAACAAATTCTCCTTAAGATAGTAAAAGATTGTAACTTTATACTTTTTGATGAACACTGGGGTGGGACCTTACCAGTTTTTGTTGAAGATTATACCAAATGCTTGATACTATCGATTATGGTGTTTGTAGAACTGATATTGTGATTATATGCTAGGAATGGTGGCTATTGGCCTTAATTTATGGCTTGGTACTGACTTTTGGCCTGTGTGTTGTGCTTATATGACTCAATTCATTGGTACTTGATATTGTCTTAATTGTTTTTATGATACAAATACTTTTGAGACTTTTGATACTCTTGGCACTAGTGATATTACATATACTTTTGATACTTCTAATTCTATTGTTTCTGTCTTGTGACACTACGGTTTTGATACAAAATACTTTTGACACTTTTGATACAGTTGATACTGGTGATATTACATATACTTTTGATACTTTTGATTCTATTGTTTCTGCCTTGTGACACTATGGTTGTGACAGTTATGGCAAGGAATAGAAATGTAGTTCAATACCGATCGAACTTGGTCAGACTGGTTGAAGTCATCAGTAGTTTCAAATTCACAAAGAAGCAAACCAGCAAACTCAAAACTCTTCCTTTTTGGAATTTAATCAAAGCGATCATTGATCAGAAGATAGAAAAGCATACCTGTCGTCGGAGTGACATACACTTGTGTGACCTAATCGACCACTACTCAACTGTCTCTCACGATTTCGTATTCAATGGTAAACACTTCAATGTTACAGCTAATGACATGCGCTATATTTTCAGTATCGAGGATGGTTCAATTGAGATAGAGGTGGATAGATCAATGTCCGGGAAAGATACTGCGTTGTATCATAGACGATTTACGAAATGCGCAAAGGCTTACGAGGAAAATCATCACATCTAATATGAAGCAGGCCGCGTCTTCTGACACAAATGAATTTGTCGATGACTTGTGCAGGTTGGTAAGGAACTGTGATACTTATGATACTATTTCCTCATTGATATACTATTATGCTATATGATACTGAATAAGCTATAATGTCGCTGATGATAAATTTTAATGATACTGCAGATTAATGGTTCTATTCTTGCTGATAGCTTTTTTTATACCAACAAGATGTTTGAGTTTGAGTTTGAGTTGGGGATACATTACATATGTCGACAATTTGAATTCTATCAAGACGTATGATTGGTCATCTTGCTTTCTGAACTATTTGCGGACCTCTCTTCGAGAGAACGAATTTGCATCAGATGTGATCGATTGTGTTATGGTTCTACCAGTAAGAATTGTAACTTTCTCTCCATTATATAATTGATACTGTCCTTAACACTTCCCATTGATACTGTCATCTTTCAGTACTAGTTTCTAGGTAAATTTAATGTTTGCAAACCATTGAACACAAGCAAATCCATCATTGGCTGTGCGAGATGGGATTTACTGGAGTTTACACGATTACTCAACCTTGCCAGCATTGACGAACTACTAAAGTTGACGGTATCAATTTGTGAATTACACGTCAACTTGTCGTCCTATCGCATATTTAATAAGTTGATACTTTTCTTTTTAACAGGATGCAAAAAAGAAGTCAAAAGAGCAAGACAACGATAGTGGCAACAAAAGCGATAGTGCAACTGCATCTGATACTAAGTCTGAAGAAGCTGATACTACTACCAATGGAAGCGGCGACGATGTTGACCTCGAAAACTCCAATCAGTGGGACAATATTCCATTAAATCAAATGACAGCAAAATATGCTCCTTCTAGGAAAAATCAGAATAATGAACATCGGAACCGAATCGAAACGTTGGAAATGAAAGTGTCCCTTCTAATAGTAAGTCATCCTATATCAATATTGTTTATCTTGTTTATACTAATCATTATTATGATATTGTCACTCTGTCCTTCTTATACTATATCTAGGAAAAGATTGCAGTACTTGAACAAGAGAACAAAGAAATCAAAAGCGAGATAATAAATCTAAAATTTACTTCAATCGCTTCCGATGTGATCAATGAGCATGCTGAAGAAGACATAAGTGATAGTACACAACCTTCGAATGATATTTTTTCTGAAGAACCAACCCCGAAAATTGAAGTAGAAGCGGTACGAAATTGCTTATACTGTTGGTACTGTAATTGATTTTGGTACTGTACATATTGTCATTCCTTGATGTTGATACAGGAAGAAAAAGACATTAATGATGCTATAGGGCCAGTAGTAGCCTTGGCACCCCGAAAGTACCAGTCTTACCATCTGAACCTCAATGTCGCGGAGAAGTAAGTTGTTGATGCACATATATACTGTTGGTATTGTAAAATAGTTTTTGGTACTTGTCATACTGTATAGGAAGAAAATCTCGAGAAAGGTAATATTGGCCCAGGAACATTCACACCCCCTGCAGTATCACTCTTACCATTTACACCTAAAGGAGAAGTAAGTTATTGACTTTTATATATGCTCTTGATACTATGACATATTCTGGTACTGCTTATACTGTCATTCTTTGAAATGATGCACGAAGGAAAAATAGATGAAGATGTTGTTGGCCTAGTAGCATTGACACCCCTGACAGTATCATTCTTACCTTCTACACCTGAAGGATAGGTGAGTTATTGATGTCCATATATGCTGTTGATACTATAATAAATATGGCACTGCTTATATTGCGACCATATATTGTTGATACTGTGATGAAAGTGTGGTTGTGTTCGTACTCTAATATAGCTAAAGTGATAATTTCATATTTATGCAGGGAAGAAATGTGGACAAAGATGTTGTCACTCCTGTTGATTTGAAATTGGACATGATACACAGGCCAATAGTATCAGCCTTAACAGCTGACCATCAACGAGAAGTAAGTTGTTGATGTCATTTTGTACTGTTAATATTATGAAAAATTGTGGTACTATTCTACTGTCATGATGTCACACAGGAAGAAAATGTCAACAAAGATGTTGGTCATGTGGAGTTGACATTGGCCGATCTTCTTGATCAAGAACAGAAGGGACCTCCTTCCATGATCAAGAGAGTGAAAGGGAAGACTAATAGAAAGAGAAAACAAGATCCTAATTACTCATACTTGGTACCCAATCGTCGTTCAAAGTTAGAATACGTATCCTAACAACAACCTAGGTACACGGCTACCTCACGGATGACATAAAAACATATACTTAAAATAGGGATCCACAATGACAATGAGAAAATGAGCATACCATCAGCCATACCCTTTGTTTTGTGAAGAAGAAACGTTCCTGAAAGGATGGTAACAAACCCACACATCTTGATGTGTGTATTTTTGTACCACATCTATTTCTATATTTCCAATCACAATTCTATTAGTTTGAGTTGATATTACATGAATTATTGTGTTTTTGATGTAGGAGGATTGATGTGAAGAGTTGGTAAAAATTGGAGCACATTTGGAGAAGAAAAATATTTTGGGCGCCCTTCCTACGCTCGAGCGGGGATCCAACACTAGAAGATAGCATCTTGACAGCAAAGATGGTGCCCTTCCCATGCCCTTCAGACGCTCGAGCGCCAAATTCGCAAGCCGCGATTCTTAAGCTAAAAATTAGGGAAACCAACTCCTATTTGGGTCCCAATTGGTTTGCACGACTAAGCAAGGTTTAGGGGTAATTGAAGGAAGTTCTTAAAGCCTTGTATTCATTATAAATAGCTCTTCAACCCCAAGAGAACTTACACTTAATTTTCTAACTGAAGTTGCTCTCACTTGTGAGACGACTATCAAAACTCATTTGTTCTAGCAATAAATTCACGGTTTCTTCTTCCTTTTCTTTGGTGTCTATTAGTATGTGTAGCAACTGAACTCTTTATTAGGGTATGATTTAGCCAAGCATGATTATTGCAAATTAAATTCTTTCAAGTTTTCAATTCAATTCATGGTTTTAATTCCTAATTACTGTGCTTTAAAGTGTATTGTTTGTTTATATTGACTGGCCATCAATTGAATTTGCATATATACTCATCTAGCCGAATCACATAAAAAATCTGTATTTATGTCTTTTGGTGGAACTAGAATTAGGAAGATTAACTGTCGATTGCTCCGATCAGGGTTTAGGGGGTTAATTGGTTGCATGATTTTGCTATTCTTAATGAGTTATTTATTCTAAATCTAAAGACGGTCATCAAACATAATTAGTTTAGGATTAGTAATACGTGTTGTTGCCACGATCCATGGATCAACGTAATTGAGAGAAAAAAATAAACTTAGAATCAGAGTTGTGATTGTTGCTTCACCTTTATAAATTTGCAATAGATCGCTTGGTGAGATCATACCCTAGTTTATTCCCTTATTGAATTTTCTTACTCGTTTTACTTGTTTACTCGTTCGTACTCATAAATCATCAATCCTCATCTGTAATTTAATTGTTATTTACATTAATTGAGAATTTCGATACACTATTGACTTGAACTTTTCTGTGCGGGATCGATCTTGTGCTTTCATATTTTATGCTATAATAATACACTTTTTCAGTTGCGAGTATTTTAAAATCACATCTCCCTGACAATCTGTGTTGGATTTTGCCTATCCCAATCCTGATGAAACAAAAATAATAAATTCAACATAAAAAATTAAAGCGAACCCATGACACTGAAGATGCAAATCAATATGCAGACTTTCATGATGTAAGAGTATCCAGAACTAAGCTACAGAGTCCAGACTCCCATGCTTTATCCCTTTTACGCTAGCAAACTCAGATAGCTAAATCACATTCAGCACAAGAAAACTGAGCCAAAATTTTTTGACATCATGGTCTGAACCCAGAATTAATTTTTTTTTTATATATAAAATAGAATTAAGTTACACTGTGATGGGTGGCTTGGTGCAAGCTCTGCCCATCGAATCGAAATCTTCATAAAGCAAGTACATTTATAAGCAATTTTTAATAATCTGATTCTCCTATGATTATCTCGTGACAAATGTTACCTCTGCGTAAACAACAAAACTAAATTATTTGTAACATATGATATTGTGTGTACATATAGAATAAAGAAATGCAAAAAAGGCATTTTTTTGCAAATGAACTAAATTGCATCATAACTGAAATCGATTCAGTTTATCATGCTTCATTTTAAAGTTAATTAAAACATAACTTATATCCATAAGCCGTATAAACTATCAATCATCAATATAATCTAGTGAAATCAAGACCAGTGAGTAACAATGAATCCCAACACTAAGAAACATTGATGAAAGGTTTGCTCATAATCCATTAACCCAAACGTACATTTCGCTATTTTGGAGATTTTCAAGTTAAATTGTTCTTTAAAAGAAAAACATTTAATGGCCCATACCATTAAAAGTAATCTACAGAATATTCTCTTTGTAGTTTGTACCAAATCCTAAAAAGGCCTACCTTAAACATGATAACACTAGTCAAAATGGTTAGTGTGGTGAACATAACATAGTATATAGGAAACACAACAGCTGTATTATAAATATCGAGTGCCTGCATTGAGGGGAAAATAAGGATTAGTAGGATGAAATAAATAAGAGAATGATCAAAAAGGAAACTGCGGAAAAGTCAAGCAAAAGGAATTTGGTTGAAGAAAAAGAAGCAAGGGTTAGGGGAGCAGCTGCAATTCAGTGTTATAACAAGGAAAAAGTAAATGCTTATCCTAATGCCAAACAAGTTTGGTTGAAAAACATGAAGCTATAGAACACACCCTAAATGTATGGCTAAACCTGAATTGAATGTGAATGTTCATCATGAGTCCGTCTACAGAAGTCAATACATTGCAAGAGGCGAGGGAATATGAAATTAAATACCCAATGGTCAATCACTGCAAGAATGGTGGTCTTTGTCATCCCAACACAAAACATTTCAAAGTATTCATAATCCTATGTGGCAACACATACAACACATGATTTGAAAGTAAATTCAGGATTCAAAATTCAAATCTATGGATTATATCTCTATTGGGATACTTTTGAGATATTTTTTCGTTGAGATACTTAGCATTTTCGCTACAAGAAAGCTTGACAATTAAATCTACCAAATAAAATAAAGGCATAAATCACAATGAAGTCAGTTCTAACAAAGCAAAAGCTAAAAGAAAAGGAATATGGATTTCTTTCCAAAATAGTATTCAAAAGTTAATTAGCCCTAACTACAGCGAGAATATGAGACCCACGAGCTAGTTTCTCCGCCCATTACTTGGATCGCCTATCATATGGCTACAACAAAAAACCTACAGAGAATTTATCTAACATTGGCTCTTTGTAAATCGTCCTTTCTTGATTGAGCCATCCTAACATCAGGCATTGATATGAAAGCATGCAATCTACAACAGGTCTGCAAATTTTTCGTAGTACTTCCTAGTCCAAACCAGTCATTTTTCCAATTCACTCATCAATCAGCAAATTCCTTGAACTAGATCAAACTTCAAACACTACTCCAACCACCAAGTTCCAGCATTTGTGGCATGTCCCAGTACAGAAATCCTTCAGTATATGTATCCATTAAAAAAATGCAGCTGACACGAACACATTCTGAAAATAATATTCAAGGGCGATCTTATCAGATCAGGGATCCCCATAAGCTAACATGGGTTACTTAGCCTCAAATGTCAAATCATTCTAAAATGCTTCATGACATCTTATAATCCATATAAAAGATATCCATTAATAGTGGATTAGATTGCAGAATAATAACAAATAACCATTATTGGGGAAGGCAAATATGTTTTGGAGGCTTCTAGATCTGACGATAATCATGCAATCGAATCAAACCCTTTTATCCTTATACATGAATCTTGGGAAGCTCTATTAAGAGATAGGATAGTTAGGTGAAAAACCAAGAACATATTTCCAAGATCATTGATTCAAATTCCCCCGTCTTCACTGGGGACGCCTCATGAACCCTGGATATGCTGCAAAGTGAACTACCGGACACTAACTCCACCCAACACCTCCATCCACCATAGAAAACCCATATAATTGCATTGACCATATTTCACAAATGACCTTTTAAATTGCATAAAATCTTTGCAACAACAGCAACGCTGCAATCATGAAATTGATAAACCACTGGTTCATTTTACTTATGCTAGGCGCAGCAAACGGGACAAAAATGTTGGAGGCAAGTCTTTGGAGGGAAGACAGATGAAGAGCCATCTCGTGAATAGTAGAAAGAAGGAAATGCAATTGAGAAGACTTAAGGGAGTCAAGCATGTCTAGCTGGATCTTGCGAACTTGGGATTGGCTGCTGGGGTGTTTCGTTTTGTCTATTTATTGGAAAGTCTCTATTTAGTTTCATATGCAAATTTTCTATGTTTAAAAGGGTGTAAGGAGAATGATTGGCCTCTCGAATTGTCTGGCGTGTTTTTTATTGTCTCTATTTCGAATCAATCATATTTACTCGGTGTGTTTGAATATTTATTATTGGTATCGGAGGTATCAGTCCACTCATGGCAAAGAAGGTTCAAACCAGGCTAGACGTGGTGGAATATTAGTTGGAAATGGTGCGTAGCGATCTTCAAAAATTAAACAATTTGGAGAAAAATATTGAATGTATGATGGAAAAACTCAAAGTCCTTGATAGTATGGACAAAGTAGTGCAGAGTATGGTGTGAGTGAAACAGGGTGGAGGAGAACACACACTTGATAAGGAGGGATTTACCGGCACAGTCGGGGACGATTCTGGGTGGATCGACAATCGACGCAGCACTGAGATGCTTTGTAGTAAAAGCTTTCCAGGGCGTAATGATGCTTCAATAAGACGATTGGAAATGCTTGTCTTCGATGGTGCTGATCGGGAGGGCTAGGTGTTCCGGGTAGAGTGCTATTATAACTTCAATCATTTGTTGAATGAGGAGAAACTGGAAGCGGCGATCATAAGTTTGGAAGGGGAGGCTCCGACATGGTTTCAATGGGTGAATAGAAGGAGGAGCATGCGTACGTGGACGAAAATAAAGGGGAACCTGATGAAACTAGAGGGGCTGGGCCAAATTATGGAGTTGGCCAAGAGAGTGGAGGAAAGAAATGTATCTCTTAAGCCCAACAGGGTCATCACTAGCACTACTACCACATCTTGGAGCCAATCCACCAACCCAATAACAACTTTCACCCATCGAGTCATGAGCCCTATCAACAGCCACACTAAACCAATTCAGGTGCCCTCGACTTCTGTGGGAACGAAACCAGTAAAGGCGGTTGATCTT
Source organism: Euonymus europaeus (assembly GCA_963580455.1). Classification (NCBI taxonomy): domain Eukaryota; kingdom Viridiplantae; phylum Streptophyta; class Magnoliopsida; order Celastrales; family Celastraceae; genus Euonymus; species Euonymus europaeus. Next base: position 14,551,793 of record OY756965.1, read on the forward strand.
TCTACTGCTAAATTGGTAAGCCCTTTCGTCGGTTGTCTGTTACAGAGCTCCAACAGCGGTGGAAAAAAGGACTTTGCTTTCGATGTGATGACAAGTATTACGTTGGACACCAATGGATGAAAAAACCTTTACAAGTTCTGGTGGTTCGGGAGGATGACGACAGAGAAATGCTAGATGAAAAGGAGGAAATAGAGGAGGAGACGCACAAGAAATTGGAGAAGTGGCTGAGTTATCTATTAATTCCTTGATTGGAATTTGTAATCCCAAGACGTTGAAGATTTGGGCGAGTATTGGTGTGTAGGAGGTAGTAGTAATTATTAACCTTAAGACTTCATCAAAAGAAATAATCAGAAGGAGCAAAAACAAGTTCTGAGACTTTTATTTTATTTCTTGATTTTTTCACTACTATTCCACCCAGTACATAATTCAAGGATTTTATATTCTCAACTAGGAGACCTTTGGTATTTTCTAGACCTTTGGAATCAACCCCATAGAACTTACTAGACTTACACACATTCACACGAAATTAACTCCTTAAAGACTTATTTACCATACAATAAATGTAACATGCAAATATGGTTTAACGCACTAACAAAGCCTCCCTTAAACAATATTTGCTCATCATTCCCAGCTTCTCAACTTGCTGCTTGAATACTTCACTAGTGATTGGCTTGGTAAAAATATTTGCCAATTGGTTCTTCGTGCTGCAATACTTGATCTTTATAGCACCTTCATTGACTAGATCCCTTAGAAAATGATATCGAATGCGAATATGCTTTGTCCTTCCATATAGAACTGGATTTTTGGCAATTGAAATAGCTGAACTGTTATCACAAAACAAAATCCCAGCTCCTTGCTTCTGATGCAAAATTTCTAGGATTCCTTGAAGCCATAACAGTTGACAACTTCCATTGGCTGCAGCTATGTATTTTGATTCTGTTGTTGATAAAGCTACAATGGATTGTTTCTTTGAACTCCATGAGACAACTCCACTTCCAAGATTGAAAACATAACCAGAGGTGCTTTTACTATCATCAACGCTGCCAGCCAAGTCACTATCATTGTACCCCACAAGTTTAACCGGAACTCCAGCTTCATAGAAAATGCCATAATCAATTGTTCCCTTCACATATCTCAAAATTCGTTTTCCAGCCTCCCAATGCTCAGAATGAGGTCTTTCCATGAACCTGCTTATCAAGCTTACAGCATACAACAAATCTGGTCTCATGGCAGTTAAGTACAAAAGATTACCAACTAAACTTCTGAAGAGTGTAGAATCAACAAGTCTCCCTTCACCATTTTTACTCAACTTGAGTCCAGTAATACGAGGAGTTGAAACTGGATTTGCATTCTCCATTCTAAACCTTTTTAGAATGTTCGTAGCATATTTCTCTTGGGAGATAAAAATACCCTTTTGAGATTGATGAACTTCAATGCCCAAAAAATGATGCAATTCACCCAAGTCAGTCATATCAAACTCTTGTTTCATAGAGTCTCTAAACTCATTAAGCATTGCTGAATCATTCCCAGTAAAAACAAGATCATCAACATAAAGACTCACCACCATAAATCTTCCTGCAGAATTATATTTGACATAAAGAGTATGCTCCTGAGGACATTTCTTAAAATTATTTTTCTCAAAGAAAGAATTGATACGGCTGTACCAAGACCTTGAGATTGTCGCAATCCATACAAAGCTTTCTTCAACTTGTATACCTTTTTCTCATCTCCCCTCTTCACAAATCCGGGTGGTTGATCAACATATATTTCCTCCTCAAGATATCCATTTAAAAAAACAGACTTGACATCCATTTGATATAATTTCCAGGGCATTTGAGCTGCAAGTGAAATAATTAAGCGAATAGTATCAAGTCTTGAGACAGGAGCGAAAACCTCATTGTAGTCTTCTCCTTCCTTTTGTGCATATCCCTTTGCAACAAGTCTGGCTTTATGCTTATTGATAGAGCCATCAGCATTGAATTTGGTCTTAAAAACCCACTTAACTCCAATGGATTTTTTGTGTGGCGGTAAGTCAGTAAGCTCCCAAGTATTATTCTTATGTATAGACTTGATTTCATCCACCATGGCCTTTCTCCATCTATCATCTTTTTCTGCATCTTGATATGAAATTGGGTCTTCGCCTGCAAAAAATGCAAAGAAAACAACACCTTGATCAACTGATTGTGTTGCATCATAGATCTCCTGCAAGCTTCTTGTTTTTGTTGGTTCAGAATCGTTGTCACTTGTCTCATCAATTGCCCTATCTTCGCTACTGCCTTGTTTTTCTTCTTCAAACTTTTGAGAATTACTAGTTCCAGCAGCACTTGCATCACTAAAGGATGCATTTTCATCAAATTGAACATCCCGGCTAATGACGATCTTCTAGTAATTGGATTGAACAGCTTATAAGCTTTTGACCTCTCACTGTATCCCACAAAGATGCATTTTTCAGCTTTATCATCAAGTTTTTTTCTTAAAGCATCTAGTACATGAGCATAAGCCACACTACCAAATACTTTGAAGTGCTGAACAGTTGGCTTCCTACCATACCAAGCTTCATGAGGAGTGCAATTGTTAAAATTCTTTGTAGGTGATCTATTGATCAGATACACAGCACAACTTACAGCTTCAGCCCAAAATTCTTGAGCCACTCCTTTTCTTTTCAGCATACATCTAGCCATTTCCATAATCGTTCGATTCTTCCTTTCACTCACACCATTTTGCTGGGGCGTATATCTCACTGTTAATTCATGTCTAATGCCATTATCCCGACAAAACAGCTCAAAATCTTTTGATAAATACTCAGAACCCCGATCACTTCTTAAAGTCTTCAATTTAAAACCAGAGAAATTCTCCACCTGAGCTTTAAAATCTTTGAAAGCTTGTAAACACTCAGACTTTTCTTTCAAAAAATAAGTCCACACCTTTCTAGTAAAATCATCAATGAATGAACAAAATAGCGATTACCTCCAAGAGATGGAACGGGCATTGGCCCACACAAATCAGAATGCACAAGTTCTAGTGGCTGCCTTGCACCCCATGAAGATTTGGAAGGAAATGAACCTCTTTGCTGCTTTCCTAGTTGACATGCATGACAAATCCTTTCCATTTTATTGATTTCTGGTAGTCCTTCCACCAATTTATTTTTTGCCAACAATTGCAAGCTATCAAAATTCAGATGCCCATATCTGTCATGCCAAAGTTTGGACAAACCATCATCTTGACAAATAAAACAAGTTGAATCTATAACCTTTAAATGAACTGGAAATATATTATTTTCTGCCAAAGCAACTTTAGCAATCACCCGATTTTTCTTCACCAAAATACAAGTCAGACTCTCATGTAGAAGATGAATATCAAACCCTTTCCTCATCAAGTGACCAGCACTCAGTAAGTTACTCTGCAAGCCTGGGATGTAGTAAACTTCTGACATCTTCTCAAAACTTCCAGCATTTGTCTTAAAGGTAATCTCACCAATACCTTTAATTTTATAAGCCCGACCATTTCCGATTCTTATTTGACCAAGATCCAACTCCTTCAAGCTAGAAAATAATTTCTTGTTTCCTGTCACATGCTTGCTAGCACCTGTGTCAACACACCAGACATCTCCCATCTCATCTTCTTGACAAGCCACCAACAAACTTTCTGAAACATCTTTCTCAGCGACCACATCTTCATGTACAGGACCTGATACATTCTTGTCTGATTGCTTATGCCAACATTCACTTATCTTGTGTCCTAGTTTATGACAATGGTAGCACTCAATGTAGCCTCTTCTACCACGCTGATAATGACCAGTTCCTCTTCCTCTATAAGCAGAATTTTGTGAATCAAAAGAATCACTTTCTTCACGGAAATTTCTTGCACTTGAAGCACCTCTATTTGGTCCAGAACTTCTTCCTCTATTATCACGATATCCACCTCTTCCGCCTCGAAAAACTCCTCTTCTTCCATAAGAACCTCCTCTTTCACCGTGAAAACCAGCTCCTCTTCCACGGCCTTGACCTGAGCCCTGACCACGACCACGAAAAGAACCGCGTCCACCCATAAATTCTATTTTAAGTGCCTGATCAGAGGATGGAGGATTCCTCTGATGGACACGAAATTCATGCGCCTTCAATGAAGCTTGTAACTCCTCCATAGACATAGTTGATAAATCTTTAGATTCTTCAATAGCTACTACAATAAAATCAAACTTGGGTGATAGACTACGAGTTATCTTTTCAACAACTTTATTATCTTCCAGGATTTCACCATTGGATGCCATTTCATTCACAATAGAAGTAACTCGAGAAAAATAATCAGAGACTTTCTCATTCTCTTGCATCTATAATTTCTCAAATTCTAATCTCAAAGCTTGAAGCTTTACCTTCGTCACCTTAGCAGCACCTTTGTAGGTTGAGTCTAAAATGTCCCAAGCTTGCTTTGCTGTCTCAGCCCTCCAAACTCTTTAAAAAATTGGTCTCTCAATAGACTGCAAGATCTGAAACAGGGCCTTGCTATCCTTCTCTCTTGCATCAGTCAAGGTTTTTGTTTGTGCCACAGTTAGATCATCACTACTTTCTGGTTCTTCATACCCTTCTTCAACTATTTTCCACAACTTCAAAGACTTCAAGAGAACCATCATATTATGACTCCAGTAGTCATAATCCTCACCATTGAACTTGAAACCAAGTTGAACATTGCTATTAGTAAAAGTCATTTCAAGGGACCCTAAATTAAAAAAAAAACTTTTCCTCTCTTGTGCGAATTCCCTTTCTTTCTTCAAGTGTTTTCAGGCTCCCGTTCTTCTTGTAACCTCGCCTCCGATACCACTTATTAACCTTGAGACTTCATCAAAAGAAATAATCAGAAGGAGCAAAAACAAGTTCTGAGACTTTTATTTTATTTCTTGATTTTTTCACTACTATTCCACCCAGTACATAATTCAAGGATTTTATATTCTCAACTAGAAGACCTTTGGTATTTTCTAGACCTTTGGAATCAACCCCATAAAACTTACTAGACTTACACACATTCACACGAAATTAACTCCTTAAAGACTTATTTACCATACAATAAATGTAACATGCAAATATGGTTTAACGCACTAACAGTAATGGTGGACAATGGGGCCACACAAAATTTCATCTCTGAAAAGCTGGTACAGCAGCTTGGTGTTCCATTGGTTCCCCCACCAGCTGTTATAGTGTATCAATGGGGACGGAACTGTCTGTAATGGGAGAAGGGTTGTGCAGAAGAGTGGTCACTCTGCCCAGCGTGGAGGTCATTGAAATTTTTTTGCCAATAAAACTAGGCAGCGCGGATGTAATTCTGGGCATCCAATGGTTGGAGAACCTCGGAGGAACCAAAATAAACTGGAAAAAGATGAGTATGCGATTTAAGCTTGGGGGAAATTATGTCTCTATTCAGGGAGACCCCAGCCTTCGCAATTCTTTGATTTCAATTAAGGCCATGGAAAAAGCTTTCAGGAAGGAAGGGGAGGGGTTGTTCATTGAATTTTGGGGGCATGGAGTCAGTACGTACAAGGGGGGCCAGCATTATCTATGAGGAGTTATAGGGCATTATCTAGCAATTTGGCAGTGTCTTTGAATGGCCTAACAGTTTGCCTCCAAGTCGTCAGCGTGATCATGCTATTAATCTCCAGTCTGGAACGACTCCAATAAATGTTGGGCCTTACAGATACCCTCAAGTCAAAAAGGAGGAGATTAAGAAGGTAGTAATAGATATGTTAACTGTAGGGATTATTCGACCAAGCGTTAGTCCCTATTCCATCTCGGTATTATTGGTTAAAAGGAAAGATGGAAGCTAGAGGTTTTGCGTGGATTATCGGGCTTTGAATAAGGCTACCATTGCTGACGAATTTTCCATACCATTGATCGATGAAATTCTGGATGACTTGCATGGAGCAGCAGTGTTTTCAAAGCCAGATCTTAAATTCGGCTATCATCAAATTCGGGTCAAGAGTGAGGATATTCAGAAAATAGCTTTCCACACTCACGAAGATTACTATGAGTTCTTGATCATGCCATTCGGCTTGACCAATGCTCCATCAACCTTACAAGCTTTGATCAACGACATCTTTCGCGGAGTTTTGCGTAAGTTTGTACTTGTCTTATTCGATCACATTCTAGTGTATAGCCACACTATGGGAGAACACAAGGAGCATCTTACGCACGTACTGGAGCTGCTGGAAAATCACCATCTATTTGTAAACTCAAAAAAAATGTCAATTTGGACAGGCTTGGCTTGAATACCTTGGTCATATTATTTCAAAAGAATGAGTAGCAGCTGATGAAACCAAAGTTGCCACGATGCTTCAATGGCCACGCCCAAGTACTCTGAATGAGTAGAGGGGGTTCCTGGGCCTCACAGGCTATTACAATCGCTTCATAGCTAGATATGGCATGGTAGCCCAGCCATTAACTTCTCTTCTTAAAAAATATAATTTTCTTTGGAATCAGGCTGCCGAGGATGTGTTTCTTGTTCTCAAGAGCGTCGTGACGTCACTACCTATTTTTTACTGTGCCTGATTTTTCCCAGCCATTTATTGTGGAAACTGACGCTTCAGGGTATCATGTGGGTGCAGTCCTAATGCAAGGACACTGTCCAGTGGCTTATTTTAGCCAAATGTTGTCTCAGCGTGCCCAAGATAAATCAGTGTATGAGCAGGAATTAATGGGCATTGTGTTTGCCATTCAGAAGTGGAGGCATTATTTATTGGGTCAACACTTTATTGTACGCTCGGACCAGCGGAGTTTGAAGTATTTGTTAGAACAGCGAATGGTGGCTGCCGAGCACAAAAAATGGCTGATCAAATTAATGGGCTATGATTTTGACATTGTGTATAAGTCGGGGCTAGAAAATAAAATGGCAGATGCCCTCTCTCGAGTCACTCCGGCCATCGCCTTATCAACTCTATATGTGCCACATTTTATTGCAATAGAAGACATAACCGCTTAGGTTCAGGCTGATTCAAAGATGGGCAAAATTTGGTCCGATTTAAGTGAAAATCTGGGAGCTCATGCTGGATTTACACTGGTTTAGGGGAAACTTCTGTATAAGGGAAGGTTAGTGGTTCCAAGAACTTCCCCTTTAATTTCAACATTATTAAAGAAATTTCATGACAGTTATGTTGGAGGACATTTTGGGTTCTTAAAGACTTGAAAGCAGACAGCGGCTAATGTTTGTTTGGAGGGCATGGAGAAGGATATCAAACAATATGTTGCCAGTTGCCACATCTGCCAGCAATATATAAGAGCTAAACTCTGGCACCCTTTTGCCTTCTACACCCTCTGCCTATTCCTGAATTGGTGTGGGAAGACCTTATTATGGACTTCATTAAAAAATTAGCTAAGTCGGAAGGTCCAGACACTATTCTGGTGGTTGTGAACAGGTTTTCCAAATTCGCACATTTCATTGGCTTAAAACATCCTCTCAAAGCTGCAAAGGTGTCTGCTGTTTTCATTCGAGATATAATCCATTTACATGGGATGCCTAAATCCATAGTGTCCGATTGAGACAAGGTATTTATGAGCAATTTTTGGTCTAAACTATTCTCATTACAGGGACATTATTACACCACATGACTACATACCATCCACAAACTGATGGACTGAGCGAGGTGGTCGACCAAAGTTTGGAGGCCTATCTTAGATGTTTGGCCACCACCACTCCAAAATGTTGGGCTAAATGGTTAAGTTGGGCTGAATATTCTTATAATACCTCATATCACACTTCTATTAACACAACTCCATTCAAGGTATTATATGGATGAGAACCACCTCCATTACTGAGGTTTGACAAAGTTTCCAATTCCAATGCTGAAGTTGAGGTTCAACTAGCCGCATGTGATAACATGATTGAGGAGATAAAACAGCATTTACTTTGTGCCCAACAACACATGAAACATCAAGCAGATAAGGGGAGACGTGATATTGATTTGGTCGTGGGTGACTTGGTCTACTTAAAGGTCCGTCCTTATCGACGCAAATCCTTGGCAACTAGACCTTCTGAAAAATTAGCCACTCGTTACTATGGTTCATATCCAGTAATTGCTAAAGTTGGGAAGGTGGCTTATAAGCTCTAGTTACCGGACAGAGCTACTGTTCATCCAGTATTTCATGTTTCTCAACTCAAAAAATTTATCGAATCAGCCACTACCTCACAGAGATTACCCTTTGAGCTTGTTGAAGACTGGGAAACTTTTGGTTGAGCCTGATGAGGTGTGCTGGAGTTAAGTACCGATTCGGGACCCCAAGGCCAGCAATTGCAGGTGTTAATTCAATGGAAGGAGCTTCTAGTCTTTGAGGCCACCTGGGAATCATATGAGTTGATGCAGCAACAATTTCTAGAATTCAACCTTGCAGACAAGTTTACTCGTTGGGAGGGAATTATGGATAAACCACTGGTTCATTTACTTATGCTAGGCGCAGCAAACGAGACAAAAATGTTGGGGGCAAGTCTTTTGGAGGGAAAGAAGTGCATTTTGGAGGGAAGACAGATGAAGAGTCATCTCGTGAACAGCAGAAACAAGGAAATGCAATTGAGAAGACTTAAGGGAGTCAAGCATGTCTAGCTAGATCTTGGGAACTTAGGATTGGCTACTGGGGTGTTTTGTTTTGTCTATTTATTTGGAAAGTCTCTGTTTAGTTTCATATGCAAATTTTCTATGTTTAAGAGGGTGTAAGGAGAGTGCTTCGCCTCTCGAATCGCCTAGCGTGTTTTGTATTGTCTCTATTTCAATCATATTTTCTCAATGTGTTTGAATCTTTATCAGAAATACACTTTTCCATAAAAAACACAGCCAATGCAACCTTGTTTGCTTGCAGCATATCCTGGGAAGTTGAAAATCTTTGAGTCATTGGCAAATGTAAACCTTGCCAATCAATAGGACGTTTTGTATATGTTCGCCATGAAGACATATTTCAAATGCAATACTGCATCCCGAGTAGCAGACCAACTTTCAGAATTTAAACCATAAATTTTTGTCCTTTCAGTATTCGCTGTTACTATCTATAGGACTTTGTTTTTCTTCCACCAACTTTCTGCAAGCACATTTGCTGATCGATCGGACATATTTTCCTCACCCAAAAGGCAGTTTTGCCATTACTATCCAATTGACCAAGTCTTCCCGGCCTGTTTTCACTTAGTGACATGAAGAAACAGGTAAAAGTACGACATTAAGAAAAGAGACAGATTTTGTACCACCTCCTCTTTCTCACTCTTCCTCATTAAGTCAACAGAAATTTGATCAGTTGATGTACTTCTCCATCCCCATCATTTCACGATACTATGAAAATATCAACAAACAAGTTTGTTGACACAATGAATCCATCCTAAAATAATATTAGATCTCAAGTGCAATCTTTCATCTGTCAGTAGGCATAAAACTCAGAAAAATATTTTCTAAGCTACTAAAGGTGTTAATTGTATGCATGAGCAATGAAAACCACCGTTCTCTAAGGACCAAGCAACATAAGTTCAACAAACCACAGTAAAGAACATTGATTCCCCCAAATGGATAAAAATATCAAGAGGACAAGAGTAAATGGAGACGAGAAATGATTGCTACCTTGTTCAAATAATTCATTTTTGTGAGCACACACGTGATTACAACAAGAGTGAAAAGCCACGTTTGTGGATACATTAGCTGATTCATTCCCAAAAATGTTAACTTCAATGCAATGCCAAGGGCCTTAACACTCATGACCTGTCAAGTTATACTCTCATGAGTGGAAAACATCAAAAGAAAATAACTTTGGAATAGGGAAACAATCTCAAGAACTAAAGTAAAGCCATGTAACAATACATACCGACAAAGAACTCCCAGATCCTTGTTGCAGAAATTCACACGACAATAGAGAAATTTGAAATAGAAAAGTGCAACAATCACGACACAAGAATTTAATGTGGAAAACTCCAAATCTGGACAAAAATCACGGGTGTTGTCAAAAGACGACCAAGAGAAAATTTCACTATGTAGAAAATTGGTATAACCACACAGTTCTAATTTTCTCTCACCAAGAAATCTAGGCCAACTCCGAAAATAAAACATATTATTTTCTTTTTGTGTTCAGCACACACTGCCCTTAAATTCTCTATCTTTTGCACCCACAACACACATATAAATCCTAGTAAACCACTAGTAGAAGAGTCGAGTGTACCAATTCTATTCTTCCTCGCAATTTCTACCAAAATGTTTCTAATTAGAAATATGATACCAATTATATTTCTAATTAGAGACCAACTTGGAAACGTGTTTCCACAAAACAATGATTCTTTTTGTAGCAAAACAACTCGTCCAACTTTTTGATCAAATTCCTAACAGAACCTACGAGAGAACAAACTCCAATATAAACCATTATATGTGTCTGCCCATATTCCGGGATTAAGTGGAATATTTACCCACAACTGCAGAGTAGAAAACCTGCAAAGAAAATTTTATTGAGCACAATTGTTTATAAATAGGCAAATTATTATAAGCATAAGAACCTAAAATACGGATTAGGATTCCAAAGGGTAAGAAAAAAATTTGTCATGAAGAAAAATCATCCACTTGGCTCGGTGGCAAGATCCTAAACTTCTGCAATAGACTCAATCTGACCTTCTTGAGGGGCATGCCAAACAATTGATGTTGAACCAACAACACATAGGACACAACCAAGAATTCCAAAAATGTGTAGCCTCTCTGGTAATATTATATGTGCAAGAACGGCACTACAAAATCACACCACTATGAGAACCTAAGGAATCGAATAATAAAACTCAGTATGTGCACCTTTCTACCCGATTATTATGCTGAGAGTACCCAGAGGAGTAACCAATATTGCCGGTGCAAATGCATAAGCAGCAAAATTAGCAATCTCTCCAGCAATCACTGTTTAAACTTGAAATATACGACATATAACAAATGAACATTTTTATTTTACTCTATAACAGAAATAGTTATCCATTATTACAAAAACATGGAATATTGGCTGGTTTTGTTTCCTTTCCTTTTGCTTCTCTCTCTTTCTACTTCTTCTTGTTCTTTAGTTTGGGCTTCTTTGAGACGGGGGTGAGGGTGCAAATTTAACAAGGTAGATTTGCACACTGAAAAAGTCATCCCAAACCAATCCATGGTTAAAAGCAAAAAAAAAAAGGTATCTCCACTGACAAATGAGGTGATTCCAGGAAAAGATATCACCATTACTTCATTCGAGTCTTAAGACTAAATGAATGTAGGTATTCCTTGGACCTTGAAGTACATACGTATTTCACAACCAAACACAATGACATAAGCACAATGCATTGTACCAAGTGAGAGACGCAAAGCTATGATACGGAAGTACATCTATGCAATTTTAAAATGGCCTAACCACAACGAGTTAAATGTATATTTATACATACTATAAATGCACATTCAGCATCTAGTTGATTCAATTATAAACAGGAAATATTAAGTCTGTATAGCCAACAACTTCATACTCCACCAAGTGATTTTTATAAGTCACCACACAGCATTTTGAACTTTGAGGCATGCAAACCAGAGGCAAACGGCTTGTAATGGTAAACATTTGGATTATCCATATCTGCCTCATTTGTAACTTCAGACGGTGTCAAGTCTAACTACAAGTCAATCAGGTACTAACTCATAAAACCAACGGCTTGTAATGGTAAACATTTGGATTATCCATATCTGCCTCATTTGTAACTTCAGACCGTGCCAAGTCTAACTACAAGTCAATCAGGTACTAACTCATAAAACCAGTGGAAAGTCCTTATTTTTAAAAGACACGAGTGTTAGCAAATCGATATACAATATACGCAATGGATGCATTACCTTTGAAGCGTGCTTAATCGAAAATCCGATCAATCTCCGATAATATGGAGGTCCTAGGCCGTTCACTTTTCCTAAAGCCAATCGATATGGTATCTCATACCCATCTTCTCTAGATGACGATATAACTGCTTTAGTTAATGAATGAACAATGTTTTCTGCTAATACTATTTTCTGCAAGACAACATCACCACTATCTATTATGAGAATGTCATCTACATACGAGACTAGGAATGTGTTAGCACTCCCACTAACCTTCTTGTAAATGCATGGTTCATCCACATTTTTAATGAAACCAAACGATTTGATTGTTTCATCAAAACGGATGTTCCAACTCCTAGAATCCTGCTTAAGACCATAAATGGATCTCTTAAGCTTGCAAATTTCCACCTTTGAATTAAAAACCCATAGATTATCCCATATAGATATCTTCCTCAATGTTTCCATTAAAAAATGCAGTTTTGACATCCAACTGTCATAGCTCATAATCATAGTGTGCATAGATGGCTAATAAAATCCTGATAGACTTCAACATAGCAACTGGTGAAAAGGTTTCCTTATAGTCAACTCCTTGCCTTTGAGTATATCATTTTGCAACAAATATTGCTTTGAAGGTCTCCATCTTCCATCCAAACCAATTTTCCTCTTGTAAACTCATTTTTGTCCTATAGGTACAATACCTTCAGGAGAGTTCATAAGATCCCAAACTTGGTTTGAATACATTAATTTCATTTCAAATTTCATAACTTCAAGCCATTTGAAAGATTCAATATCAAATATTACTTCTTCATAACTGGTAGGATCATCACCATGATCTACATCTCCATAAACAAACAACTTTTGTGCATCATGGACCAAGTTATGCCGTGCTGGAGGATGGATAACTCTATTAGATTTTTTTGAAGTTTGTGTGATGTAACGCCCCGAATCTTTGGATAACCTGTTGAGGTAAATGTGGTAAGATCGATGATGTCGTGTATCAAATAGGTGATGTCGTGTGTGCCTTAAATTGGTTCGGAACATTTTTATAAATTCCATAGCGAAAATAAAACTTATGGGTGTGAGAATCATTATAAGCGGGGTTAAAAATTAAAATACCATGAATTTCAAAAGGAATAATAAGTATAGGATATTGGGATATATACATAATGGCAAACTAGTAAATAAAAAGAGCTTCATGTGTAATTAAACAGATAATGGAAGGGTATAAAGGTAAAAGGGGCTCAAAATCAAATAATAAAAATAAAAATAATTTGGCACAAAGATCAAGAAACCCTAGGCGGAACAAGAGAAATCGAGCGTGGCTCACGGAGGCGATGACAGAAGGCGAGTTTTCAGAGGGGATGATGAACGATTGGTTTTTTGACATGGAAAGGACGGTCAGAGGACAAGGAACTCAATGGTACCAATTTCGGATCCAACGGGGTAGTGTAGCGCCGTAAACGGAGGAAGAAAGGCCCACCGTCACCAAGAGTTCAGAGCCAGAATTCGCTGTCCTCCGGTAACGAATCAGGTAACGGTCAGTGGCGCTAGGCTCATTGTGTCACTGTCCATCATTTAGGCTAGGGTGTGACCCTCATCGCATCGTCACCGGCGATTACCCGAAAGAGGACCCGCACGGGTTTGTTTGGCCAGTGTCTATGATAGAGGCAGGGTGACCGGGTCGAGCTAACCCGGTTCAATATTATAGTAATTATTAATTAATTAAGGTTAATTATATTAATTAATGATAAATCATTACAATTAATGATAATATATGCTAATCAATGGTAGATGTATTAATAAAGACAATTGACCCGGTTGAATAATATATTAAGTAATTTTGAATATGTTAATAAAAAAAATTGATTAAAGATAATAATATAAATAAATAACTGTGGATATTGAATGGATTTCAGGACCCAAATCTTTATAATTGAATTACCGGGATTTACGTAGGGATACTACGGTAAGTAATACTCAACTGTATTACGGAACAATGTAATTTATTGATTTTATGCGCTATTACTTGTGTTAATTGTTTGGCTATTAATACGCATTTGATTGAAAACTTATGATGAGTTATATGTGAATTGTGTCATGAATGGTTCATTTATGTTACGATTGTATTGAATGTGATGTTTGTATACTATGATTGGACGACTGAACTGGCTGACTATTTTCTATAGATGACGTTCAGTCGTTCACGTGCATTCATGCATAAGTATTACTTGTTGGGCCTTGGCTCACTATGTTCAGGGATGCAGGTGTTAATTTCTTTGATGAACATGCTGATCTAGTAGTTGATGGTGAGCGTGTGGATCCGTGGGGATGATGCTCATGCGACAAAGGCAGAGTAGTTTAGATTAATTCAAGTTGTTGAATTTTAGGTTTCGGATAGACTTATTAAAGTATGACATTGCTATCAAGATAATCTGGATGATAAATGACTCATCAATATTGTTATTATCAAGCGGTTGATTTACTGACGTTTAAGTAGCATATTAATTAACTTAGGGTTGTATAAACTGTATATGATAATAATGCGGTAAGTGTTGAAGCGGATAGGGGGTAGCATTCTAGCTTGTGGACCCGCAGAATTGGGTGTCATGGGTTGGGCGTTACATGTGATGACAATAATTGAATCATTGGATTTTGATCATTTTGTGGAATATCAAATACTTGCTCAAGTTCTATCCCTTTCCCAATACCTCCATTCTGAATAAACTATTTTCCTAGAAAAATGGGATCTCTACTAATCACTATCCTATGATCAGTGGGAATGTAGAAATAGTATCCCAAAATTTCCTTTGGATATCCTACAAATTTACCTTGTTCAGATTTGACCTCTAATTTATCTGTTTGATATAAGCTGGACAATCCCAAATCCTAACATGTTTAAAACATGGAGCCCTAGCAACCCATATCACATATGGCATCTTAGGAACAAATTTAGAGGGAATTCTGCTCAGTAAATGAGTTGTAGTCAGAAGATAGTAACCTCATAGTGAAATGGGTAAATCTATATAACTCATCATTGAATGTACCATGTCTAACAAAGTACAATTTTTCCTTTCAGATACATCATTCAACTATAGTGTTATTGGAGGAGTCAATTGTGAAACAATGCCATTTTCCTTAAAGAACCCATCAAACTTGCGACTCAAGTATTCGCCTCCTCGATCTGATCGAATAGCTTTAATACTTTTTTTAGTTTGATTTTCCACTTCAGTCTTGAATTCTTTGAACTTTTCAAAAGATTCATTCTTGTACTTCATTAAGTACACATACTCATATCGTGAATAATCATCAGTAAAAGTAATGAAGTAGAAATAACTACCTCTAAACATTTGATTAAAAGGCCCACATACATCTGCGTTATTACTCACATCATGAGTTAGGATCCTACCAGCGTTCATATTTAAATAATACAAATGGTTTATCATATTACCCATGCCAATATATTCATTTCCAAAATGAATATAACAAATATTATCCTTATAACTGAATTCATAATTTTTCTATGCTAACTGTCCCACAGAGATGATGTTATTAAAAACATATGGAACTAATAAACAATTATCCAAATTTAAAAATATGAGCGAAAGGTAATCTAGTAGAAGTTGTTCCTAAAGCAGTTGCAACAACAGTTGCTCAATTTCCTACTTTTACGACAACTTCTCTTGCTTCCAGAATTCTACTTCTTCTCAGATCCTGCAGTGACACACATATGTGTAAAGATGCACCATTATCAATGATCCAAGAAGAAGATGATGAGTAAATGGAAACAATATTGTCAAGTTTACAAAAAGTACATTTTCCTTCAAAAGGTGTCTCTTTTCCCTTGACTTTCAAGGACTTGAGATATTCAGAACAATTCCTTTTCCAGTGCCTATCCCTCTGACAAAAGAAACA
The DNA here is from genome assembly GCA_963580455.1 of Euonymus europaeus. Lineage (NCBI taxonomy): Eukaryota > Viridiplantae > Streptophyta > Magnoliopsida > Celastrales > Celastraceae > Euonymus > Euonymus europaeus. The sequence goes on from OY756965.1 coordinate 14,567,508, forward strand.
TTTTATTTTATATGCTGCTGGCTTGTCCTTAGACTTCTTCTTAGAAGGTCTAGACATTAAAGCCTTCTTGATTTTCCTCTTTTTATTAGAAGAAGAAACTACAAAAGCTTTCTCAACTGTTTTGCCTTTCTTTTCGAAATTGAGAATTGTTCTCCAATTTCTCAGCCAGTCAACAAAATTTGGCCTCGTAAGGCAGTTTGCATCCAATATACGTACACGTGCGTTGGATTGAGTCATACTCGTGTGCGGTAGAAAATAGGGAAAGATTATTCAACAATAGTCTATATTATCCAAATTAATTTTGGTCTTTAAACCTCCCACTAATTTTTCGTAACTCATACATCCCTATTTGAGTAACAAAAATTCTTGTTAGAATTTCTAGTGAGTGATTGATTTCTTATTAATTTTTAGTATACCTCACGTTTAGTCATTTCTTGGAATACTTAAATCAATAAGTGAACAACCCTTGTCCAATGTATCTCATACATGACTCAATCATTTTACTTTGGCTCCTAGTATGCTAGACCTCACCTTTCCTGGTTTCTTGGCCCATTATAAATAGTTAAGTTAAGCCCACTATCCCACAAATATAAAAATTTGAATATTAGTATCCTTACCTTTATTGGTTTCTTGGACACCAATATATCTTTATATTTATAACATCTCATACTTAATAAATTATTGAAAATATCTCTTATAACTTAGTGTATTATCCCCATGATTTGTTCATTATCGATTATACATGATATATAGTGGAGAGACACGATATAATTTCTTAAATTATACCGTTTATCAACTTAATATTTAAAGGGATGTTTAAATGGTCTCATCATAAATTACATACACGTAGAGTATGTCCAGGTTTCTGACAGTTATGGATCATCATCCTTAACCGAACAACCTTTCACAAAACCCACGCAAACCACAAATCTTGCAGTTTCAGATGGCCAGAAACAACCGAACATTCGGGCAGATACGAAGCATCCTACTTTCCCAGATTCGTCTAGATTCAACTCACAAAATCCCGCAACATATGCAGATTTTTTATCACTGATTCCAGCGTCGTTTCTAGTTATCTGAAATTGCAAAGATCACGGTTTCAACTCTTTGAAGCCAGCCATCTAATTTGTCACTGCTTTGAAATGTAAACCAGATCAAGATTCCAACAATATAGATTATGCAACATAAAACCAGATCTAAAATGCATATATATATATATATACCAATTAAAAAATAGATCCAATTCATACGGTTTTATAGATCTAATATCAAAGCATCATATACCAGATATAGATTGAGTAGGCATAGTTTCATATCATCTCGTGAAATGAAAAATAGATCCAAAAAAAATCAGAAGTCCGAGTTTCTCAAAATCTAAATTTTGATACGTATACACTAAAGCCAAACTACTCTAATGCCACTATTAGCAAATCAATATACAATATACGCAACAAGAAGCGTTACCATTGAAGCGTGCTTGATAAAAAATTCGGTCAATCTCCGATACTACGGATGTTCTAGGCTGTCCACTGGAACCACAAACTAAAGCCTTTGAAAAATTTCTAAAAATAGAAAAAATTTCGTAATTGATTCTCAACCAATTGTAAAGAGATAATAATGCAAAAATGTTTTGTTATCTTTTGTGCATCAACATACACACTTATATATTGAATTTGCCGACACTCCATTTCCAATTAGTGAAGCAACATCCAACCATTTTTGCATTATTATAAAAATTGCAATAATGCATCATTATATTAATTAAATCATGAATCAATTTATGATTAGTAACTAATGCGTTAACAATGCCCATTAATCAATTGGATCCAATCGGGCTTACAATAAAACATCATTTAGTTAATAATTCAATTATTTTCATCCCATGTAAATTATTAAATCAATACAATTCTCTTTTCAACCCTAACTGAAATAAATTTTCGTGATATATGTAACTTTTTAGGTTCATTACCGATTAACAATAAGAATAATTTACTCTTTGATATTAATTAAAATATATTTTAATCATTTGTTATAAATCACGAGTGATGCCTTGCAGCATATCGTGATCCCACCCAATCAGTCATGAATAGTTTCATATAAACCTTTAATTACGATTATCATGTAATAGAATTCAAAGTCAAATTGCTTTGATACCACTGTTAGAAAATGAATATAAAATATATGCAACAGGAAGAGTTACCTTTGAAACGTTCTTGATCGAAAATCCGATCAATCTCCGATAGTACGGAGGTCGTAGGCCGTCCACTGGAACCACAAACTAAAGCCTTTGAAAATTTTCTAAAAATACAAAAATTTTGTTGATTGAATCTCAACCAATTGTAAAGAGATAATAATGCAAAAATGTCGTGATATCTTTTGTGTATCAACATACACACTCATATATTGAATTTTCCGACACTCCATTTCCAATAAGTGAAGCAACATCCAACCACTTTTGCATTATTATAATAAATTGTAATAATGCATCATTATATTAATTAAACCATGAATTCATTTATGATTAGTAACTAATGTGCTAGCAATGTCCATTAGTCAATTGGATCCAATCGGGTTTACAATAAAATATCATTTAATTAATAATTCGATTATTTTCATCCCATGTAAATTATCGAATCAATACAATTCTCTTTTCAACCCTAGCTGAAATAAATTTTCGTTATTCTTTTATGTGTGACTTTCTTGGTTCATTACCGATTAGAAATAAAAATAATATCAAACTCTTTGATATTGATTAAAACATCTTTTAATCATTTCTTATAAATCACGAGTAACTCCTAGCAGCATATCGTGATCCCACCCAATTAGTCATGAATACTTTCATATAAACCTTTAATTACGATTACCATGTAATCTCGACAAAAGATTTCCTTTGTCAATAAATATCTAGATCACATAGGATATTCTCCTCGTTTATTTTGAGACGATGGATTCCTTGTTGACTGCACACAGGTCTCCTTATATAACTAACTGAATCCATTGAATGTCAATATTTATTCAATGAATAAATATTCTCAACATTTACAAGATTCAATCTCTCGTATACAAGACTACTATGTCATCTCAGGTTTAAAAATTATTTACACAATCATAAATCAATAATAAATCATTGTCAAGGAAATAAACCTTCATGTGATTCATTATTTAGCGAGTCATGTTTGAAGCATTTATTCAACAATAAATCTTTCATATTGGTTGTTCTAATATCTCATATTAGATTACATGCGACTCACAACCCTATCATCATAGGAAACAAACAGTATGCTGAAATTTTTAATTATTATTATTTAATTAATAATTTTATGTTCAGAAACTTAATTTAAAATATTCATACTAGAGATCACTCGTCACTTATATTCTCAACTCTTGAGAATGAGGTCTCTAACAAATATCTATGAACATATTTAACATAAGTAATAATTAGAAATATCAAATAAATAAATAACTGTCATTTAATATTCAAGCTAATATAGTACTATTATAATATACGTTCCAAATACAACGGTATAAATTGGTTATACAGAACATATATCTAACAACAAGTATGCCACATAATACATTGTAATGATGCTTTCATAAACATTGATAACCATTTCTCTCTTCTATTTCCACAATAGATGCATTAATTTATATTCTACAAAGATATAACTACTGTTCTTTTTTTGGGTAGGAGAAGATAACATATATCTCCACAAAGCATTCACTAAACAAAAAAGAATGATATAGAACTCACTAGTTGTCATGCCCACCCACCATAAAGGTTCATACGAATAAGAATAGCCTCCAACTCTTGTGAAACAAAATTTATAACCTGATTTCAGTAAAATCAGTTGCATGTAGTAGAATTACAGTTTCACATCACATTCCAAAAGAATAAATTCTTTAGCAGAGTAGCTAGCACAAATACTGTCATCACATATGGTTCCCAAGAGGATAAAGATAAATTACATGGCAGCTCTTCAGTTGATCAGAGAAAGCCAATTTATTTTTACTGTGACTACATATAAAAAAGGTAAACACCAGCAGTGCATAAAGTTCCCACAATGGGCGGGGTCTGGGATAGACAAGATATACGCTGCCCTTACCTCACATAATATGCAGAGAGATTGTCTTTAGCAATTGAACTTGTGACCTTAAGGTTGTGAGCTTATATATAGACACAAAATGCGGTGAATAAAATAAATCTATATAGCTATTACTATCCTTAAATCATTATATAATAAGTAATCAAGTGCATTTGGATCCATCTATCTTTATCCGAGGAAATTCTTCCTTTATAAGTGATCTCAATCCTCTAATAAATAAGCTCTTGATTACCCGTTCAATCTCAGTTCTAACAATAGAATAGAAGAGTAGCAATGGAACTTTCCACTTAAGCCAATCATTTCATCTCTTAGAGGAGCACAATATATAATCCTATTGATAACTTATGTGGTTAGTGTTGAGCTGCTTATCTGCAAGTTTATTCGAGGAGCATAAGAGCTCATGTGTCTAGTGGTGATCTCCTAGTTGTCACTATCAGTTTATTAGATGCAAGTCCATTCCCCATCGTCCCAAAAATTGATGATATACTGTTATGGTTAAAAATTGTGATGTTACCTTTCGAGTCATGTTTACGTCATATATTGGGCCACTGCCCATTAGATGTTTTAATAAATTATGTAGCAATTCACAGGCCCAGGTTTCAAGGCATCGGTACGACATAATCAGCTCGACATTATTGAGTTGTCTAAGCAAATTTATTTTGATTTAACTTTAGCATACATACATGTTATCATAATTGGTATGACTGTCACAAACTATAATAGTACAACAGTTAACAATTAGCCTAATAAATCATTTTATTGGTACCATAATAAGTGGTACAAACAAATCGGTACGACCGTTATTTACCAATGTAATAATTGGTTTCGTTACTCAAGTCTTCTATTCCCGTATGACGAATATGACAGTGCAAATTTTAATGTAAGGCGGCTTAAGTTAGGGTAATTTAATATTTTCACGTAACTTACAATTGTCTATTAATACCCCAAACATGCACATTAACAAGGACCTTTTTTATGTTCCACCTACTTGTCTCTCTAAGAATCATCCCTTACTTACATCATCCACACGTCATTTATCTTACAACTTTATCTACAAACTCCATACTAATTCTCATGCCCCAGCTTCTTTTGCAGGCACCATATCGGTGTTCCCAAGTTGAACTAGTTCATACAACATATTTTCTTTTCAAGCAGGAGCTTGACGTCATCTTGCAATGCGGTCAACTGTTGACCTTGATTGTTGGAAAATTTGCTCCAACAATTTGCCGCTGTGTGTGGGAAACGCAACAAAATCAGACAATACTAAATTGGTATCGATGGAATTTGAATCACTTGATTCTCGCCTTGCAATTCAACTATCTCAACTTCAGCAACAACTAAAAGGACGTGATGAATACTACCTAGAACAAAGTAGAAGACGGGACCGATTAGTTTTAGACGATTGAGATATAAAACATAGGGCTAAAATTCCAAGTCGACCATTTCATGAATCAAACACCTTTGAATCCTCTTGGGAATGTCGAACTAGTAAGATATCCTTCCAACAACGGACTTGGAGAATCAAGTCAACAACGTGATCTTCAGTATACGTCTGTACGACTGCACGACTCAAACCATACATCTCATAACAACACAACGAACATAAACTTAGGTCCGACTCTATGAAAAGAGTTAGAAGCAATAAAAGCATGGATGGCTACGATACTAGGGGTGACTCCTCCGATCATGAAAACTCCAGTAGATAGCTACTTAAAATCACCATTTATCGACCGTATTTCTATAGTTGAGATACCAAGAAAATACACCATACCATCCATAGCACCATATTCTGGAAAGCGTGATTCGGAGGACCATGTCAACCAATTTAGGCAACGGGTGGCTGGGTCTTCCGTACCTCTAAGTTTTTTTGGAATCTTGCATGTGTCGAAGCTTTAGAGCTACCATGGCAAGGGCACCACTAAAGTGGTATATTGGGTTAGCAGATGAAAAGATAGACTCGTTTGCGGAGCTAACAGACTTGTTCATAAGTCAACACGTCAACAATCGTAAATTACCTAAAAATTCTAAAGAATTGTATGCGATCATTCAAGGATGCACAAAATACTTACGGTGATACTTACATTGCTTTACGGATGAAAAGGCAGAAATTCCAAATCGCAGCGACGAAGTGGCACTAAGAGCTTTCTGAAGTGGATTATTAGTTGATAGTGCCTTATATGAATGAATTTTGGAGACGGATTGCAAAACTTTCGAAGTTTCTCTTTGTCGTGTCGATACAAGAATTAGGGTCGAAGAAGATATCAGGTACAAAACTCGAACTTCAAATGACAGATGCAGTAATGATCATTTCGTTCGACTAGTGAGAAAAGACCCGAATCGTAATAATTTACATAATTAAAATCTGCGATAGTCCAGGAGTCGATAGATATGGAACTAGAAGAAGTAGTTACAATTTTAAAGAGAATGGGTAAGAAGGTTCAATGGCCCGAATGAGTAAAGAGCGACACGGACCAACGCAATCTCACAAAGTGTTGCTACTTCCATTGTAATCATGGGCATGACACAAAAGATTGGTGAGGTCTTCGAGAAGAAGCACTTGAACTGCTTAAGAAAGGCCATTTAAAGGACCTCTTAACCGAAAAGGGAAGAAGTACTGTAGGCCAGAGAGTGAATAGAGAACGTAGTGTGACACCTCCGTACGACAGAGTGGTAAACATGATATCGGAGGGCTCTGAGATCAGTGAAATAACTTATTCAGCCGCGAGAAAACACGCTCGAGAAGCCCATAATCTAGAGAATTGCACAATTTGCACTTCCATCTCGATAACACCAACGGATCTAGTCATATCCTTCCAGGATTTGGATGCGGAAAACTTACTACACCCACATCATGATGGCTTGGTCATATCCTTTCTAATTGCCAACATTCTCGTAAAAAGAGTCCTCATAGATGATGGAAGTCCGGACAACATTCTTTTTCTAAGTACTTTGGAAAAAATGAATCTGAAACAACACCAACTTGTGAAAAAGTCAACTGTACTTGTTGGTTTTAGCGGGAAGAAGAAGCATATGATGGGCAAGATTTCTCTCCCCGTATTGGCTAAAGAGGAAATCATACATACAATGTTCTCTGTGATGGACTCCCTATCATCATATAATGCAATTTTGGGATGACCATGGATACATGAAATGAGGGTTGTACCCTTAACTTACCACTAAGTCGTACGATTCCCTATTAAAGACAGAATCAAAGAAATTAGAAGTGACCAATCGTCGTCTCGAGAATGCTACAAAATGGAGCTGAGGGAAAGGAAACAATTGGTGTAGCAATACGGTACCTATATCACCATTGTCGAACCAAAGGTAGAAGAACAAGATGAAATAGTGTTAGACTTAAATCTACCCAATAGGAAGGTGTTTATCGGTACTCAACTTAAGAGCGAGTTAAAAATTTTGTTGATCAAATTCTTGAGACAAAGGCGAGATTGTTTTGCCTGGGATCATATGAATTTGGTAGGTGTCGATCCGACAGTAGTTGTGCACCAACTAAAAATTAATCCGAACTAATCACTGGTGAAACAGAAGAGGAGAAAGTTTACTCCTGAAAGGAACCGAATTATCAATGGGGAAGTGTAGAAGTTGTTCGACTGACTTGCTTGCAAACGTTGTGGTCGTACAAAAAAAGAACGGTAAATGGAGGGTCTACATAGACTTTACTAACTTAAATGAAGCATGTCCAAAAGACTCGTTTGCTTTACCCCATATCGATACGATGGTGGATGCAACAGCTTGGCAAAAGTTACTTGGCTTCATAGACGGATTCTCTGGCTACAACCAGATATTATTACATCAGAATGACCAAGAGAAAACATCATTCATTACATAGAGCGAGACTTTTTGCTTCAAAGTCATGCCATTTGGATTAAAAAATGCTGGTGTGACATTCCAACGGTTGGTCACCAGAGATTTTGCTAATACACTGGGAAAAACCTTGGAAGTATACATAGACGACATGTTAGTAAAGTCTTTGGTGGCAAAAGACCATTCGGAACACCTAAGAGAAGCATTTGACATGTTGACGTTGTACAAAATCAAGTTGAACCCAACAAAATGTTCGTTCGAAGTTTCTTCGGGAAATTTTTTAGGGTACTTAGTCACTCAACAAGGCATAGAGGCGGATCCAACACAGATTAGTTAAATAATAAACATTCCATGACCTGCATGCGCCAAAGATGTCCTAAGGTTGCTGGAAAAATGGCGGCTCTCAACAGTTTCATCGCAAGGTCATCCGATATTACTCGTACATTCCTTTCAACATTACGTTGAATGATAGATTTTGTATGGACAATCGAATGTGAGGACGCACTTCAAAAGCTGAAAACATACAAGGTTTCTCTCCCTTTACTAGCAAAACTAGACGATAGAGAAACTTTGCTTCTATATCTCGCCGTATCTGAAACTGCGATCAGCGCTCTTCTTGTCAAATAAAAGAAAGTTCAGCACCCGTTGCATTACGTCAGTAAAACTTTGCTCAACACAGAGACTACACACAACTTGAAAAGCTAGCTCTTGTGCTAATAATGGCCACGCGGAAACTCTGTCCATAATTCCAAGCCCACACGATAAAATTTGCTACTTTATTTTCTTTGAAAAATGTGCTACATCGCCCAAATATTTCAGGAAGACTAACTAAATGGGCAGTCAAGTTGAGTGAGGAAGACCAAATCTACCAACCTAGAAATGCAATCAAATCTTAGGTGCTTGCAGATTTTATAGCAGAGTTCACCCCGTCCATATCAGTTGAAAGGAACTAGATTTTATGAATATGTTAAGTAATGGAATCTAGTGCTTATCTGTGGACAGAGCGAGCAATATGAAAGGAAGTGGTATAGGAATTGTCCTAAGCACCAGAAGGATACATTATTCGAAGATCTCTACATTGTAAATTTCATAAGATGAACAATGAAGCAGAATATGAGGCTTTAATTGCGAGATTGACTTTAGCTTCTGAGATGAAATCACCACGAATTTTAGTTCGTTCCGACTCAAAAATCATAGTAAATCAACTCGAAGGAACCTACCAAGCAAAGGCTATGAAGATAATAGCATATCTAAGTGAGGTTAAACGATTAAAGAGTGAATTTGATGAATTTTCGATATGACATATTTCGCATTGCGAGAATTTTAAAGCAGACGCGTTGGCCAAACTTGGATCCTCTATTCAAGAATCAGGGTTAGTCAGTATCCCCTAGTCCATCTATAATGGCCAGTAGTTGATAAAATTGAGGAGATTTTGGAAGTATGCTTAGACGATGTACCAGATAAATGGATGACCTCCATAATATCATACCTAAAGGATGGAACCTTACCAAACGATAAAATCAATCCAGAAAAATCCAAGCCAGATTAGCTCAATTCACAATATATCAAAACTGGTTATACAAAAGATCATACAGTGGGTCTCTATTAAGGTGTGTCATGAGTGACCAAGTAAAGAATGTTTTAGCCAAATTTTATGCAGGATACTGTGGGAATCATTCCGCCGGAAGGAGCCTGGAAAGAAAAATTCTTTTAATAGGATACTATTGGCCGACATTAAGACATAATGTAAGGGAATATGCTAAATGGTGCGACAAATGTCAGTACCATTTGTTTGTTTCCCATAGCCCACTTGAGAGACTACATTCTCACCTGATTCCATGGCCCTTTATGAAATAGGGAATGGATATCGTTGGTCCAATTCCAAAGGCACCAGGAAAAATGTTGTAAACACTAGTGCTAACATACTATTTCACCAAATGAGTTGAGGCGGAGTCATTCCATCGAATTTGTGACACTGAAGTCAAATCTTTTACATGGAATAACATGATATGCCAGTTTGGAGTCCCTCAGGAGATCGTGACAGACAATGAATCACAATTTTTGAGTCATCATTTTCAGGATTTCTTTGAAAAGTGGCATATTAAATGTAACCTCTCAACTTCGTACTACTCAAAGTCGAACGACCAAGTTGAATCATCAAACAAAATCATACTTGACATGTTAAAACGAAGATTAGGAGATGCAAAAGGGAGATGGGAGGAAGATTTTCCCGGCATACTTTGCTCAAATCGCACGACCAGCAGAGGTTCGACTGGAGAAACGCCATTCTCTCTAGTGTACAACACAGAAGTAGTAATACAAGCCAAAGTAAGATTACCATCGACTCGATTTATAGGAGCTAATGAAAACACCAATAACAAGGCCTTACAAGATAGCCTCAATACGATTGATGAGCTACGTGATAAAGCTCGAATAAAAAACACAACATATCAACTTCAAGCCGCTCGAAATTGTAATCGACATGTAAGAAGTCGATCTTTTGACAAAGGAGATTGGGTACTATGCAAAGTACTCCCAAGTATCAGGATTAAAAAATGTGGGAAACTCAGTGCGACCTGGGAGGGCTCTTTTCGCATTACCGAAGTAATAGGAAAAGGAGCTAACAAGCTTTAGGATCGTGATGGACTTGACTTGAAGAAAAGTTGGAATGCCATTCACTTGAAAAAGTTTTTCTTCTGAAATTTGTACGACTGCTAGTGTAAATACCATTCGACGACATCAAACTAGTTTGTCTTGAAACCCACATTTCAACATGATAATAAAGAGAAAATATCTAAGGTACTTATCTTCATCACATCAAAACTTGATCCAGTCAAGTTTATCTACACCACATTAGAACTTGATTTGACTGAGCTACTTCATACTATAAATAAACCTACCTCTATCCATAAACGATACACACCCAAAATGCCTCGCAGACGTCTCTACCAAATCGGGCCAGATCACCCGCAGTGGCAATACCCTTCAAAGGACCCGGCCTCTTCCGACTCCGTGGATAATTTTGTACCACATTTGGAATTTACTGGTGAAACATCCAATTCCTTCCCAAACCACTAATATAGGAAAGCCCCAACGATACAAGAAGCACTTGGCATGGAGCCACAAGAAATTGTGGCGATCATGAAACACATGTTTGATATGGTTAGAGGGCCCAATCGAGTGCAAGAAAATCCTAACTGTCGTGATATGTGGAAGTGGTGCAAATTTCACAGCAATCACAGTCACACGATAGGTGAATGTGTGGATTTGCATGAAGAAGTCAATTGAATGCAAAGCGTCGGTTATCTAGATGAATACAATGTTGCTCGCTACGTTCGATACCAACATTCACCACATCATACTCCATCATGGAAATTGACTGTCATATGATCTTGGTGGACATCACGCTAAGTATGTAGAAAGCGTATCTATATTTACAAAACCCTTGTATAATATGTACGGTCTACTCTCAGCTGGGTGAAGATGAAGTAAATAAATAAACTTTTAAAGATAATCCAAATCTTCGTTTAAATATGTCGTTGAACCAAATCCCAAGATTTATCATTCAATCTTTTCCCTATCTTATAAAGCCAGCACGATCCATATTGTACGGGTTAAACTAGCTGTCATAAAACCACCATCCTGATACACCTCACGTTATGAATTGTTTCATGAGTCAGCATCACCAAAAACCCCCAACAATGACACCTCATAGTTACAAAAACAAATCTATTTATATCCTCTCGGTCTCCAAGTCTATATAACTCTCTTAAGAGGAAAGGTTCTAGAATCTTTTTAGAAAATAGCCTATTCACGTTCCTTTGCCCGAACATAGCCCCATCTATTGGATACACCCTCTAGGTATGACCATGCGAGTATACTTGAAGAGATGGAGAAGATGCAAAAATGAGTTGAAGCCATGGAGAAAGAATCGAACCAAATCGTGCACAAGCTCAATTTTTTGATTAAACTAACCGAACCGCTAGGGGGGGAAAACCACTCCTCCGAAAGCAGTAGGGCCTAATGTTGAGCTAAAAAATAATTACATAATCGTAGGCGAGAACATTATGGGCTCAATCGTTCGTACGATTTCGTATAGCCTAGATGAAGTTGCTGGGTGCTACGACTATTGTTAAGGATACAACAAATAGTTGGCTAGCCTGTCGACCTCATATGCCATATGACGCTCTGTTCGTATAGATGTGTACTAGAGTAATATCGTGTAGCACAACTCCTACGATTGTTTATTACAAAAGTTATATTATTTAGTGCGAGAACAAGTCGTACGGTTTGCTAACACAAAAATCTTATCATTTAAAACTATATTTCACCTTTCCTAACTTATTTTTTTTACGAAACTAGAGATCGCAAACCGTTCGAAACATCCAAAGTTAGATAGTTTTGAGATCAAACCGAATGATTTTAAGACAAATCCCATATATAAAAGAAAAACCAATTTAGTACAGAAGTAACATTCTTTAGTATAAAACGTATAGTCATCCATTAGTAATCTATCTTAATAACTCATTTATATTTTTCCTTTACCGAAACATGTCATACGAACACACGATTTAATCATAAACCGCAAGAAATTATGACAAATAATTAAAATGCAGTAAAAAAATAGTACCCAAAGATTATAGGACAAATAATTGTTTGAATAAAATATCAAAATAAAATCAAAATAGGAGATTAAAAATAACGTGCTGAAATACTCTACGAACAGAGTCGTACCCCAAAAAAGTTCAAAATTTAATCTCCACCTTTTAAGATAGACTCGTACTGTTCGTGGCATGCCTATCAATCATCCAGATTGAATTTTTTTGGATTAATATTCGAACCAAAATTTGGGTTCAGCTGATCAAAAATATCCTCTTGAGTCGGAGTCATACCCAAAGACCGTCCCGCAACAAAGATCCCCCTTGCCCTCTCAATCTATTCTTGAATTGTCTCCCATTTTTTAATTTCCTCGTCAAGATTTCAATTCTCCCCTTTATGTCCTTTATTCTCCCTCATTAAAGTCGCACGAGCCATAAGAGTGGCATCATCAATTTCATATTGCATTTCTTTATTTTTTTCGTTCATACTCTTCTCTAAGTCATACGAACTCTTCTCTTAGTCATACGTTTTCAGCCTTCAAGTCTTCGATTGTGCGTGTTGCATTATTGAACTTCTCTTCAGCAGCCAAAACCTTGTTTTCCAGATCAGTAAAATGGGCCTCCACGTCGTTCACCTTTTTCTTGGCTTTCTTTTCATTCTATTTTGCAGCATGAAGGAGCCTATCTTTTGAAGTAGACTCTTCCCGAGCATAATAAAACTTGGAAACAATGTGGATAGTTGCCTCCAAACTACGCAAAGGAAAATTTATTTTTAAATAAATTCATACGACAATAAATTTTTCTTAAACCGTATGAAACATAATTACCTGATAAAAGGAACCGATCAGTGCATCGAACAAACCAGAATCCCATAACTTATCCAAATATTCTCTATCCTCTTTTAGAAAACTTATTTCTAAATCCATGTCCTTCAGTACCCGAGGGTCTGAGAACACTAAGCCGCTAATCGGGATTTCATCTTGGATAGAATCTTGTCGTTCAGTGAGATCAACGCCAATTTTTTCGGTACGCTTTCTCATTCCATCAGGAAGCTTTAATTGTTTCCTTGGAATTACGGACTTCATAGCCTCCTTACTCTTTTCTAGAACTCTAGGAGCATCACTCAAATCCACACCATCAACTCCATCCGCTCCACCCTTCTTTGTAGCCAGCTTAGTCGTTCTACGTGTAAACGGATCTTCTGCAGGGTTATAAGGCATGATTGCTCATGGCACGATGAAAATACATTAGCACAAAAAAATTTTAACAATAATAATAAAAAAAATAATCGTACGACATAAACTCACCTTTTCGTTCAACTGAAATAAGTTGAGGTACCTTTTTTCCAAATAGAACCCACCATCCTTCTCATCTTTGAATGATCTTCGACACTCTTTTCTTTGGTTCCCAGGAAACCTCAGGATACTTTGCAACGATATTACCTGTGAAATAGAAATATAAGTTTCAGTGCAAGATGGAAATATAAAAATCAAATAAATAAGACTTACATGTATGACACCAATGGCTCGTAATCCCTCGTGCTCCACCAAAAAAACAATCTTCTCTTACATAAAAGAAAGTAGATTTCCAACCCTTGTTTGAAGTATTATCTTCCATCCATACCTCCCTTCTCGGACACAACTGCAACACGTACCTAGAAGAATCTCCGACCATTGGCTTTATGTAGTACCAATAAAGAAGATTCGCTAAATGAAATTCTAAGTTATGTTTTTATATCAAATCAATTGTACTAAGAAGCAATCTCCAACTATTCGGCATCAATTGGCTAGGCAATATGCCAAACCACTCAAAAACACTACATATAAATTTTGGAAGAGGAAATCTCGAACCAAATGATAGGGGCAACTCGTAAAACAACACCCAACCCGGTACGACCATATCAACCGTGTGATAATCTCTTAGAACTTCCATGTCAACTTCATTAGGAATTCGGTATACCTACCTAATAAGGTTTAAGTATTCAAAACCTATAACACTCCTAGGGTTATGGGAAATGATAAAGTCGATTCGTTCACCCCTTGGGAGCCGTTCGCTACACGAAGGTTGACTAGATTCCCTCTCTGATAAACCGAATAGGTCAAGCTACAGAATATGCAAAATCCTCGATGTCGCCTGAATTGGTAGGATTAACTTCCTCATAATTGTCATTTGACTCAAGATCTACATGGCTACTAATTTCCATCTCAACCTTTTTTTGCCAAACAACCACCCCTTCTTTACTTTAAGAATCCGTACGAGTAAGCCTCGACGAATGCTCATCCATCTTCCCCAAACATAATGGAAGACAAATCTAGAATAATTATAAGATCAAAAAGTCTACTTTTTGACAAACAAAAAGTAACAAAAAACAGAATGAAAATCAAGATCAAAAATCTATTTAACTAAGAACATGTGAACATATGAAGAACAAACAAAAAATCAAAGTTCAAAACATCCAAAATCATCACAAAAATCCAAGAAACTATAAAAACAAATTAAAGATCCAACAAAAACATACCTTGATCACACTGAGGATTCGAACAAAGCCAAGAACATAAGAGAGAACACAAATAATTCAAAGAAAAATAAGGATAAAGCAAAAGCCAAAGGTGTGAGCTTTGCCTTCAATATATGATATATAGAAACGACAGGTATTTGAAACGACATGACCTTTCGTTCCCTAGCCCTATTTGACACGTGGCATCATCTTAGTCGTCAAAGATTAAATAACCCAATAAAGAAAATCACACCAAATGATATAACATTCCTTGTTAATTTATGCACTAAAACATAGTTTGATTATGGCAGTAGTGGTGGTACGACTCATTCTACATGGTTTGGCTAATTGTATATTAATTGATGCTGACACTTTGAATTCAACTTAACTTTTCCGTTTTAAATCTTTATAAAATTGAATTGTTGAATTGTTCGACTTGTAGAACTTTTTCAACTTTCATGTTTTCATACATTATTTTAATTGATGCTTGTACACGTTTTTCATGGATTTTTTTCTAATCGTACGACTAAAATCCATTCTAACAAAATTTAGTAGCTTTACATATTTGAAAAAAGATAATCAGTGCTATAAAAATTCACTCTTCATCCATATTTGTCTTACATTCCAAACTGAGGGTTGCATAGTTGAAATTGGTTATACTAAATTCGTACGACAACTACTATAATTGGAACCCAAAAATTAATCCGTACGGATTCCTAATTGAACAAAAATAGGAAACTTAAAAGTCTACCTTAGGTTTGTGTGCAAACCGTCTTTTATTATAATAGAAATAACGACACTAACAAAACTCGAAACCATAAAAATAATCCATACGAATACTTAATAGAACTATAGTGGGAAACTCAAAAGACTACCATAAGTTTGTGTGTTAACCCTCTTGTGTTATAGTTAGAATGACGGCACTACCAAAAATTGGAACCACGAAAATAATCTGTATGGATACCTAATTGAACTAAAATTAGAAACCTAACTAAATTACTTAATTAACACATGACCAACTTTACACTTGACATATATTCAAAATTAAATTTATACAAAAATTGATCCCGTTTAATCCGTATGACACATTTTGGCACCTCATGCGAGTTGTTGGATTATAATCATCATACTGCGAATCCGCTCCACACTAGATGCTCACTCAAAAATTGAATGATCAACTCACCCGCTGTACCATCGGAAGCACGAAACCGTAGTAAATTCGAGTCTGCTTGACTTGTGAGTCTGCTCTTAGGTCGAGTCTTCTCGGAAAGAAATCAATTTCTATAACATGTTAGTACAACAATAAAATTCACTTGACATTAGTTCAAAAGCATGAATCTTCAGCCGTAGGACAACTTAAAGCATTAAATCTTCAGGTAACATTTGGAATTTTTTCCATCATTTATACTACTTTGTAAGACCAGCTTCACTTGACTTACAGAGTTCGGGCCTTTGTTATGGTTAAAAATTGTGATGTTATCTTTCGAGTCATTTTTACGTCATATACTGGGCCACGACCCATTAGATATTTTAACAAATTATGTAGTAGTTCACAGGCCTAAGTTACAAGGCATCGGTACAACATAATCTGCTCGACATTAACGAGTGATTCAAGTAAATTTATCTTGATTTAACTTTAGCATACATACATGCTATCATAATTGGTACGACTATCACAAACTATAATAGTACAACAATTAACAATTAGCATAATAAATCATTTTATTGGTACCATAGTAAGTGGTACAAAGAAATCGATAAGACAGTTATTTATCAATGTAATAATTGGTTTGGTTACTTATGTCTTTTATTTCCGTACGATGAATATGACGGTACGACTTTTAATGTAAGGCGGCTTAAGTTAAGATAATTTATTATTTTCACATAACATACAATTGTCTATAAATACCCCCAAACATACACATTAAAGAGAAGCTTTTTTCTGTTCCACCTATTTATCTCTCTAAGAATCACTCCCTCACTTACATCATCTGCACGTTATTTATCTTATAACTTTATCTACAAACTCCAAAGTAATTCTCACGCCCAAGCTTCTTTGTCAGGCACCATACCGGTGTTCCCAAGTTGAACTAGTTCATACGACATCTTTTCTTTCCAAGCAGGAGCTCGACTTCATCTTGCAACGCGGCCAACCGTTAACCTTGATTGTTGAAAAATTTACCCCAACATGTACTTAATTCAAAAAAAAAAATGGAAGGAATTATTACGATTTTAGTTGCAATAGTAGCCAATTGTCAAAAATGGTAGACAGTCCATCAAATTTCTATAAGAGTAGATACAATCCACTAAACTTCCCGACGAAGTCTAGAGAATCGAAATAGTTCACATTTTCCACTTTGGGCCCGAACTGATGTCAAATATTTGATACTTGCGTTGATGCCACTAGCACCGACTTTCTTGAGGCCTTTCTTTTTGACTATAAAGCTTGCACCAATAAAGAAACTCAACAGAAGTGCCAAAACTAATCCCTTGATATTATCAGAGAACATGCCCTTACGCTAGCTCTGATGCTGAGATGCCATGGCAAGCAAACCACTTGTACCCGGGAAACTCTAATTTCAACCGATAAATCTATTATCGCCATATATTGCAATGGAGTTCCTGATTTGTACCGATCAGCAATGACGAGCAAACCGAAAATGCAAAAACTTCTAGGCTTTGCTTGGGAGATAAAAAAAAAGACTAGAAATGAGGGTTTTTTAAGTGACTGAAAATGAGGGGTTTTAAAAACTCTTGCTCGTTTATATTTTAAGAACACTGGTTTTGAGGGTTTTTTTAAATCCCTCAAAACTAGTGTAGTGTTAATTTGACCTGAATTGAGAGGTCTTAAAAACATGCCAAATCGAGGTGTTTTTAAAACACCTCAAAATCGGTCATAACCGCTACTTTTAAAACACTCCAAAACTGCAACTCCCTAATTGCGAAAGAGAGCCCTATTGTTCTCAGTCTGAACTAAGTCGTGCAGAGAACCTCAAAGAACAGTAAATCTATAAAATCGTTGATTCCTGACTCGGTGATGAACTCAGAGCAAGCAATAAGAGAGAGATTGCAAGGATCGGGGCAGACTTTTTACATATGAGCTCTATGGTGTGAGGGAAATTTGACTCGGATTGGACTTTAGGGGGGGAGTTGAGTAACAAAAGTGATGAATCTAAGTGAGTGGAAGTAGATTTTGGAAGAGAAATTGAAGACCATGTCAGCGCTTGAAGAAATTTGTGAAAGAGGAAAAGACGAAGGAGTTGGACATGAACAGCTGTCACTGACGCTACTTTTCATTAGATTGGAAGAGAGTGGGACCGTTCAGCGTCCCACCCCACTCCGTCCCACCCATGTCCCACCCCATTTTTAAATTGTTAGATGATTATAATTAACCTGAGCCATTCAATAAACATATTTCCAATTAAATCAATTGACTAATATTATTAAAGAAAATTAATACGAAACTCCTATTATACCCTTATATAAAAAAATACGTTGTTAATGAAAAAGTATTAACTCTGATTTTCTTCCTCTAGAAGGATTCCATATATCTCTCAACTGCATTGTTCTCACTATGGATTTTCAAGCTCTAGATATCCAGAATCGAGAATCCAAACAACATGGATCGTTCCAGGAAGCCAATCAGCCGAGCAAGGCAGTCTTGGTTGACCAGCTAGGTAGCCTGTCAGGCAGCTTACCGACCAGGCTGGTAGGCCGATCCAGGTTGATCCGCTAAGCAGTCTGGAAACTGAGCACAACAAACAAAGGTGAGCTAAAGGCCGTGCCAGAGGTGTCCTCTGGCGTTGGCGCTCCGACGCTCAAGTCAGTAGGTATTCAATCAGACAAGCTCCTCGGACTAGAGCCCTCTCTTAGCCAAAGTTTAGATTGTGATTTCGTTTGATAATACCTGACTTGCTGAGCTTTATATAGGGCTGGAGACCACTGTTGAAGTGGCTCTTTCCATTATGATTGTGGACCACATCCAGCTGGTTTTCACCTTGGTAGGCCCAGCTGGTGCACTCTTACCGAGGAGACTGCCTGGTAGGCATGAAGAGTCTTTTGGTCCACATATGACGTGGCGGAGCACCATTGGTGGGGGTATTTTTGTAATATCAGTTGCCTCCCAACTCCCTTATCGAGGCGTCGCTCTACGCAGATCGATGAGAGGAGTTATTATGCCATTCCATTAATGAGGAGATGACAGCTCAGACCCTTAGATCAACGGTCCATGTCTGCGCGGTTCATTGGTCATCTGTTGCGGGCCGTTGATCTGAGATTGATCTTTTGCTATAAAAGGACCTGGGAACGAGTCATTCCATACTTCTTCTGAAATTTGAGAGCTTTTACCGAGCAGTAGTACATACCGAGCAAGATAAAGAGTCAACCCTCCAATTTTGACATACCGAGCAATCTTCTAGGTAAGCCATGTCTTCTTCTAGTTCTAGTACGTCTATTTCTGGCCTTTCAACCTCCACCACTGATAGTGACCGAGCAACTACCTCTACCGATGAGGTAGTTATCACCCAAACCAATCCTCCCTTAACAAAACGTAATTTTGTGGAGTTTTCCTCGCTAGAGTATCCTGTTGGGTATGCCCCCCATGACCTACCTCCTCCTAATGAGAGGGGTGGAGGTACCGATGACAGCATCTCTGAACCGACCTACCTTTCCTGTGACCTATCCAACAACTATATTGACGAGGTGGTGGCCAAGTGTGGTCTGCCCTTTCCATATCGACGTGTGGGTGAGGGTGAGTCTCCTTTTCGACCTAGGAGAGGCGAGTTTTCCATCTCACTTCGGTCACTCCAAGCAGGTGCTAGGATTCCTTTCCCACCAGCCATAACCAGCCTTCTTCGTCGGTTCAATCTCTCTCCAGCCATTCTGGCACCCAATTCCTGGCACTTTCTGGCCAACATTCTTTGTCTTTCTCACAGATACCACCTTGGTATCTCCTCCTCGGTTATACAGCACCTGTGTCTTCTGTGTCATCTACCGAACTCCCCTGGTCTTTTCTACTTAAAACTCAAGCCAGGACTTAAGATCCCAATGTACAACCAGTCCATCAAGAGATGGAAAATATCCTACATCTTTGTCCGAGTTCCTCTTCCTGAAGGGGAGGAACTCCCTTTCCGTACCACCTGGTCGGTACCTCTTACCGATCAGTTTAACCGTCCTCCCCAGTTGAAGGGTGAGGAGTTAAAGTTATACGAAGCCTGGAAGGAACTCCTCGTTGTTGGGACCGAGACCGACATGAAGTTCAATCCACAGGACTTCTCGGTTTCTAATTTTTGTTACGGATCTCGGCAAGGTTTGCATATTTTTGATTTTTCAACCATTTTATCCATCATTACTGATCTGTATTCACTTGACTTGTGGTCATGCTTTGCAGATATGGCCGACCTTTCTGAGTACATGGCAATGAACGCTGCTCCTGCTCCTCGGCAACAGAAGAGGAAGAAAAGTGGCAAGGGTAAGGACCCTAAGAGGCCACGTGTGGGGGCCATAGGGGAGACTACGGCGTCTGAGATTGCCCTCACTGGAGCTACAACCTCGGTTACTACGGTAACACGAACTGCTCCTTCTCCTAGGATAGGGACTCCTCGGTCAGGTCCTTACCAGATCCCTCGGCAGGTGAACGATCCTCCTCTGGGACCCATTGCCGAGGAGGATTCTGCTCGGCATACTCCAGAATGGGATGTCAGCAAGACCGACAGGGTAGTCAACCCAAGAGTGGCTACCGAGATGCTGAAGCACTTGCCAACCCCTGCAGACTATGACAGGGTGTCTAATCTGACTGCTATGGAGCATCTGACCCAGATGAACTCCTTCTTCATGCAGGTATGGGCTCCTTCTCCTCAGCTAGGTAACTTTTCTTTTTGATGAATTTTTTCTAAGTCATTTCTTCTTTTCAGACTACTGTCCACCTCTCTGCCCTTCCCTCAGGCATTGCTCGGTTTGCCTATGAGGAAACCGTTCAAAGGGATAGGGCCGATGCTGCCGTGGAGCGTGCCACCAAAGCCAAAAATGAGCTCAATTTGATGAAGGCCGAGGTGGAGGAGATGCAGCAGGCTCACTCTGCTCAGATGGAGAAGGCTGCTCGGCAACGAAAGGAGATGAAAGAGAGGGTGGTCTCCTTGGAGCGCAAATTGAAGAACGCTGAGGAAACCTACCAACGTCTCCTTGGTGATGCCGAGCAGCAGACAATCCAGAAGTTCAAGGATTCTGAGGACTTCAAGGCTGCATTGAGGGAAGAGGGCTTCTATGGCTTCCGAGGAGGGGTTAAAGAGTCCAGGAAGCTACTTGTTAAGGCTGGCCTGAATTCTTCCATCCTGACGCCTTTGTGCCCTTCTCTCATGGGAAGGGATCATCTTGAGGAGTCCAAGGAAGAAATTCTAGAAGCCTTCAGGAAGGCTGAGCAAAGGAGGAAGAGGGGACTTGGTGAGATGGATTTCTCTGATGAGGAGGCATCCGATGAGGAGGTTGAAGTAGTAGAGGAGGAGAACCTGGAGGCTGACCAAGAAGCACCAAGTCAGGCTCCTCTACCTATTGCTGATACAACCGAGGAGATACCTTCAGCTCTTCCATCCAATGTGCCCACTGCCGAGGAGTACGGCTCTAGAGCTCTTCTTCCTTAGATCCTTAGGATCTTTGTTGTATGGGCTTAGCCCTTTTTGCTTTGTTCTTGACTTGTAATGAACCTGTTTTAATTTAACGAAATCAGAATTCATGACTGCTCGGTAGTGCAATTTATATACTTGTGTATATATATTTTTTGTTTGAAGGTCATTGTGCCTTTCTGGTCGGTAAGCCGACCAGCCTTCTTATATTTTTTTTTTGTTTTTTGGACTTTTAAGTCTCAAATTTTCTTAAGTATTTTAGAGTTGAAGATACTTCTCTGGTCGGTAGGCCTCCCAGGGTCTTTGTGTCTTCTTGCTTTCTTGATCAAAATCTTCATGTTTTGATTGCCTAGTCGGTATGCCGACCATGACTTCAGAAGCTTTTTATTCCTTTTAGGAATATTGGAATGCCATCCTCGTCGGTAGGCCGACTGTGGCGTTGATCTTTGAAGATCCTTCTTCCTTTTAGGAAGGTCTGGAAGGCCATCTTGGTCGGTAGACCGACTGTGGCGTTTGGACCCTTTTTATTAGGGCTGAAGTCTTCAGTGTTGTGTGGATATTATCCTGGTCGGTTGGCCGACCAGGCTTATGATGTCTTCATTTCCTCTTTTGGGAAATTTGATTCTGCCTTGTCATCTTGTGACGTTGGTTGGTGTGACATTGATACTTAGCCAATTTTTTGGCTAAGTTTACATGTTGTCCAGGTCAAAGCCTTCTCCTGCATTGTGATGCTTTATTTTGGAAAAGAGACCTGAACTTTTATTCATTCCTGCATGTTCAAAGCTGAAAAGCAGATACATAGAAATAAAAACATCATGTGTTACAATAAGGCATTACACATAGTATCTCCGAAGATTGTCGACATTCCAGGGTCTCATCTCCCCGAGCTTCCTTGGATCTTCGATTTTGTATGTGCCTTCTTTTAAGATTTTCACAACTAGGTAGGGTCCTTCCCAATTTTCACCTAGCTTACCTGGATGTTTACCTGTAGCAATTACCTTTCTCAGCACAAGGTCTCCAACAGAGAAACTTATCCTCTTTACTCGCCTGTTGTAGTACTGAGCTGTTCTCTGTTTATAGGCAGCAGTCCGGATCCTTGCATTCTCCCTAGTCTCTTCTAGGAGATCCAGGTTGTTCAGCAACAGCTCATCATTCATTGATTCTTCGAAGTTGGTAACCCTCAATGACGGGGCTCCAATTTCAACCGGGATGACTGCCTCGGTCCCGAAGGAGAGAGAGAATGGAGTTTCACCTGTTGATGTCCGAGGAGTAGTGCGGTATGACTACAGCACACTAGGTAGTTCTTCAACCCATCTCCCCTTTGCTCCATCCAGCCTTGTCTTCAGTCCTTCAAGGATAGTCCGGTTTGTCACTTCTGCCTGCCCATTAGCCTAGGGATGTGCCACAGAGGTAATCCTTAGGTCAATGCTAAGGTCTTCGCAGAACTTGTGCATCTTTCTGCTCACAAATTGTCTTCCATTGTCCACCACGAGGGCTTGTGCCAAGCCATACCTGCAAACAATGGTTCTCCATATGAAGTCCATCACTTTCTGTTCCGAGATGGCTGCCAATGGTTCCACCTCTATCCATTTAGTGAAGTAATCAACGGCAACAATAAGGTTCCTCCTCTGCCCCAATGTCTGGACGAATGGTCCAAGGAGATCCATGCCCCATTGTGCAAATGGACAGGGATTTTGGATGGGGATAATGTCCGATGAGGGTACTCTCGGCACATTTGAGTGCCTTTGACACTTATCGCATTTCTGTACGAGCTTCTTAGCATCTTCCATCATGGTAGGCCAATAGTACCCGCATCTCAGCACCTTGTGACTTAGGGTCCTAGATCCTACGTGGCTTCCACATATCCCCTCATGCACTTCTCGGAGCGCATAGTCCGCATCTCTGGGTGCTAGACATTTCAGATATGGAATAGTGAAGGATCTTCGATACAACTCTCCCTGGATCAGGGTATACCTAGCTGCTCTTCTTCGGAGGCTTTTTGCTTGGTTGCGATCTTTAGGCAAACTTCCGTCCTCCAAGTATTTCTTGATCGGATCCTTCCAACTCGGCTCATGACCGACATCAATATCCGCCATCAAAGTTTGTACTTTGATGCTCTTCTGTGGGAGTATCTCCACTTGAACTGAGGTGGGTACCTGTGCTGAGGAGGCAGACGCCAATCGTGCTAACACGTCGGCCCTTGAGTTCTCCCCTCTAGGTATCTGCCTTACCTCCACCTTTTGTATCATTTCCATCAGTTCATGTACTTTTGCCAAGTACTTAATCATACTTGGTCCTCTTGCTTCGTATTCTCCTTTGATTTGCTCCGTGACCAGTTGTGAGTCACTATGAACAATCAAATTTTTAACTTCCAGCTGCTCAGCAAGGCGTAGTCCAGCCAGCACAGCCTCATATTCCGCCTCATTGTTCGAGGCTTTAAAATTGAATCGCAAGGAATGTGCTATGGTCATTCCCCCCGGGCCGAGTAGGAGAATGCCGGCACCACTGCCTTCTTGGTTGGAGGATCCATCCACAAACAATTGCCATTGTTGAGGTGCAGTGGCGGCAATGTCCTGGTTGGGCTCTCTATAGCATTCTATGATAAAATCGGCTAAGGCCTGGGCCTTCATAGCCTTCCTTGGCTGGTATTGAATGTCAAACTCTCCTAATTCAATAGCCCACTTTACTAATCTTCCTGAAGTGTCAGGCTTTTGGAGGACTTGTTTTAGTGGCTGGTCAGTCAGGACAATTATCGAGTGTGCTTGGAAATAAGGTCTCAGCTTCCTTGCTGCCACTATCAGTGATAGAGCAAGCTTCTCAGCATGGGAGTACCTTGTCTCTGCACTAACCATCATTCTGCTGATGTAATACACTGGCCTTTGCACCTTGTCTTGCTCACTTACTAGCACCGCGCTTACCGCGTGTGGTGATACTGCTAGGTAGAGGTACAAGACTTCACCTTCTCTTGGACAAGTCAGTGGAGGAGGCTGGCCTAGATAATCTTTAAGATTTTCAAAGGCAATTTGACACTCAGGTGTCCATAAAAATTCCTTGGCCTTTTTTAATGCCTGGAAAAATGGTCTACATTTGTCGCCGGACCGAGCAAGGAACCTTCCTAGTGATGCTGCTCGGCCGGTCAGCCTTTGAACTTCCTTGGCATTTGTGGGCGGCTCCATATGCAGGATTGCTTCCACCTTTTTAGGATTCATCTCAATACCCCTGCTGGTTACCAAGAAGCCAAGAAACTTCTCGGATGCCACTCCGAAGGCACACTTGTCCGGGTTAAGCTTCATTCCAAACTGATCAAGTGTATGAAAGACCTTGCGCAGGTCAGTAGGGTGGTCCTCAGCTTTCTTGCTCTTCACCACCATATCATCTACATAAGCCTCCAAGGACTTTCCTATCTGATCTCTGAAGATATGGTTCACCAACCGCTGATAGGTGGCTCCAGCATTCTTTAATCCGAATGGCATCACCTTATAGCAATACGTCCCCTCAGGAGTAATGAATGAGGTTCCTTCTTGGTCTTCGGGATGCATTTTTATCTGATGGTACCCCGAATAGGCATCCAAGAAACTGAGGAGCTGATGTCCTGAGGTGGCATCTACCAGCTGATCAATCTTTGGTAGTGGATAGCTATCATTAGGACAAAATTTATTTAAGTCGGTAAAATCTACACACATCCTCCACTTTCCATTGGCTTTCCTCACCATGACAACATTGGCAAGCCATTCAGGATATTGGACTTCTCTGATGAAATCTGCATCCATCAGCTTCCTCACCTCTTCCTTGATCGCTTCTTGGCGATCGGGAGCAAAGTTTCTTCTCTTTTGCTTAACTGGTCGAGCACCGGGTATGATGCTCAGTCGATGCGTCATCACCTCTGCACTTATGCCGGGCATCTCATCAGCACTCCAGGCAAAAGTTCCTACACTCGCTAAGAGTAGTTCGGTGATCTCCTTGGTCATTTTTTCCCCAAGTTGAGACCCAATACGAAAGTTTCTTTCTGAGCCAGCCGTGACCTCAACTTTCTTAAGTTGCTCTACTGGAGTAGGCTTGAACACCTGCTCCTCTACTCTCATATCCAGGCTGCCTACTGAGATCTTCTCTTTCTTCCTCTGTTTGAGTTCAGTGAAGTAGGTGCTCTGGGAAGCCTTCTGATTTCCCTTCACTTCACCCACTCCCCTCGAAGTGGGGAATTTCATCTTCAAGCAATAGATTGAGACAACAGCTCTCACCTTGTGAAGTAGTGGTCTTCCTATGATGGCATTGTGTGAAGCCTTCACATCAACTACCAACATGTCCACCATGTGCATCACTGTCCTGGGATGTGTCCCCAATGTAACTGGGAGAGTTATCATTCCTTTTGGTATGACTGACTCTCCTGTGAACCCATACAAGGGTACTGAGGTCGGCTTTAGCCTATCCTCTGAAAGCTTCATAGCTTTGAAAGTGTGGTAGAATAGGATGTGTGCTGCACTCCCGTTATCTACCAAGATCTTCAGGACGTTAAAGTTGGCGATCACCGCATCGATTACCAAGGCGTCATCGTGAGGGACTCGAACACCTTCCTCATCTTTCTCTGAGAATGTGATGACATCCTCATCCCTCTTGACTCTTTTTCCCTTGGCTGGCTGTTCGGTGAGGCGAGCATATGCTCTCCCAGCTGATGTACTTTCTCCACCTGCTGCCAACCCTCCAATAATGACACCACAGAAATCAATTGTTCCTGCCGTGCCTCTCTCATGTGGAGGAGAATCTTCCCTCCTCCCTGACCTTCTATGGTCATCATTTTCTCTATTGTCTCTCCTTCGTTTTTCTTCCCGATTTGCAGTGTATTTCTTGAGGTGTCCTCGTCTTATCAATTCCTCAATCTCATCTTTCAGTTGAACGCATTCATCAGTATCATGCCCTTGGTCCTTGTGGAACCTACAATAGTTGTTTGAGAACTTCCTCTTCCCTACAAGGCTCTTCATCTCCTTTGGCCATTTGACCAAGTTTTGGGCCACTATTTCATTCAACACTGTCTTCGGGGGAGCATTTAGTGGAGTGTAAGTATCAAAACTTGTAGGTGGCGGGCCAGGTGGAAACTTTCTGGACGACTGGTCTCTTCACCTGTTATCTTCTCTTCCCGTCCTCTTGTCGCCGCTTGGTCGGCTACCCCCCACCCCTCCTGAGCGGCCCTTCTCACTAGAGCCTCTCATCCTATCAGGAGAGGTTCGTATCGCAAAACGAGAGGACTTGAGAGAATCCGTTGCCTTGATGTATTTCTCAGTCCTTGCCAGGAGTTCATCCATGGACTGAGGGGCATCAGTGCATAATGAGTTGCAGAACTGCTCATGACGCACTGTCCTGATCAGAGCAGTATTTGCTACAGCAATTTGTACATCAGGGATCTCCAGGCACATCTGGTTGAATCTTCCTATGAAGTCACGGAATGGTTCTCCCTTCTCGTGCTCAATCACCATCAAGTCCTGATTGGTGGTCTTGGGCTTCCTGGCACTTGCAAATCGGAGACTGAACTTCCTGGATAGGTCTTGGAATCTATAAATGCTGTGCCTAGGAAGGTTGATGAACCAAGTCCGAGCAGGTCCAATAAGTGTAGAGGAGAAGGCCTTGCACAACACTGCATCTGATGCTCCTCGGCACTCCATCATGGACTTGTATCCCATGACATGGTCATAAGGGTCCCTTTTTCCATCATACTACTCCAGGTTGGGGAGCCTGAAGTCACGAGGTATGTCTGTCTCAAGGATATCTCTAGACAGGGGAGTCATGGAACTGTCCCACATTTCATCAATGATGCTGCGTCCCTGCAGGGCTGTTAGCTTGCGGTCTACCTCTTGAAGGTGCTTATTGACATCATCATTGACTTGGGAGTAATGGGTGTTCCAATTGGTATTGGAATTTCCTTCTCGGTTCTCCTCCCTCCTCTTGCTCCTTGCATCTAGAGAACCCGAGTTTTCATCATCCTCGTTCCTTTTAGTGGTCCAAGGTGGGCCTTGCTGGTTTGCCATCATCATCTCAGTGAGGAGCTGCACTTGTTGACAGAGTTGATTAAACCGTGCAGCACCGATGGGAGGACCAGCTGCCTCCTGTGGTGATGCTTGGACGTTTCCTCCTTCTCGGGCTTGAGGTGCATCCAAGGGTACCTCATGCCTTGTAGGATTCCCATAATCATGGTGTTGCTGCCCGGCCTCATCTACCAGATGATGGGCATGAGACGTTTCAGGATCATTGGTTCTTCGAGGTCTAACCATTGTAAGAGAACTTAGACGTTCCCATAGACGGCACCAAACTGATGACGTCAAAAAGGTGTCACTACCGAGAAGACGTTCAGTGGGTCAGACCTACAGTGATGCACAGACAAAGATCCTTCCAGGAAGCCAATCAGCCGAGCAAGGCAGTCTTGGTTGACCAGCTAGGTAGCCTGTCAGGCAGCTTACCGACCAGGCTGGTAGGGCGGTCCAGGTTGATCAGCTAAGCAGTCTGGAAACTGAGCACAACAAACAAAGGTGAGCTAAAGGCCGTGCCAGAGGTGTCCTCTGGCGTTGGCGCTCCGACGCTCAAGTCAGTAGGTATTCAATCAGACAAGCTCCTCGGACTAGAGCTCTCTCTTAGCCAAAGTTTAGATTGTGATTTCGTTTGATAATACCTGACTTGCTGAGCTTTATATAGGGCTGGAGACCACTGTTGAAGTGGGTCTTTCCATTATGATTGTGGACCACATCCAGCTAGTTTTCACCTTGGTAGGCCCAGCTGGTGCACTCTTACCGAGGAGACTGCCTGGTAGGCATGAAGAGTCTTTTGGTCCACATATGACGTGGCGGAGCACCATTGGTGGGGGTATTTTTGTAATATCAGATCTGGTTTTCTTTTGTGCATGATCTGGTAGGGTACTAAAACTGCAGAGTAGAAATCAGTGAGAGAAAGAAGATAAAGGTGAAGAAGAAGAATAAGAAATCGATTCGAGGTGATCAGCCTCCAAGTTGAAAGACGATATATTTTTCATATCATATCCATTCAACGGAGCTTACAACCTAAATAACAACCCTAAGAGCAGAAGGGTAAAACAACGATAGAACAGTAAAATACATAAAATAGTGCAATACATACGATAATATTAAGGAACTCTAACATTCTACCACCCTTAAATCATCCTTGTCCTCAAGACTGTGCTGCCAAGAATTCTTGAAATTGTTCTCAGATGGAGTTGTAAAATTCCCGAGTTGCATCTTCTGGTGGAAAGTTGGCCCACTGAATTAGAATTTGAGTAACGACATGGTTCTTATGATTGACCATTTTGCGATCTAAGATGGCTTGTGGATAAAAAGAGACTTCACCGTCTCTAGTAATGTCAGGCAAGTGCTGCTAGGCTATGGTGTGATCGCCAAGCTTCTTTTTCAAACATGACACATGGAACACAAAATGCACTTTTGCACTTTCAGGTAAATCCAGCTTGTAAGTAACTGGTCCCACACGGAAAAATCAATGCTCCACTCATTTCTTTGTTGAAAAAGGATTCATTTGAATGGGGTCCGATGAAGAGATAGTTTTTGCTGAATTGAAGAGGGCAATGTCCACCACACTAGGCTTGGCATTACCTAATTTTGAAAAAATCTTTATCATTGAATGTGATGCTTCTGATGTTAGCATCGGCGTCGTTCTTATGCAAGAGGGCCGACCATTGGCCTATACTAGTAAAGCTTTATTACTTTCCCATCACATCATGTCTGTTTATGAAAAGGAAATGATGGCTCTTGTGTATGTAGTTCCAAAATGGAGACCATATCTAATTGGCCGTAGTTTCCAAATCAAAACTTACCATAGGAGTTTACGATACTTTTTGAGTAGTGTGTTCTTCATCACAACAGCAAAAGTGGGTAACCAAACTCCTAGGCTATGATTATGAGATTGTTTACAATAAGGGGGCGACAATGTTGTAGCTGATGCCTTGTTCAGAATTCCCAAGCACCAAGAGCTTCATACATTCTCCACTCGTTAGTGTTCCAACCTTTAAGAAATTCAAAGAGAGTTATTTAGTGATGTTGGGGCACATGCCTTAATATTAAAAATGCAATCGGGTTCAACCCCTCAGGTGGCTACGCATTATTCTTGGGATGGTGCAGATTTCCGCTACAAGGGCAAATTCGTATTAGCCTCCAACTCGGCAAAAGCTTATTTTGCTTAAGAAGTATCACGCCTCACATGCAGCTGGGCACTCTGGATTCCTCATAACCTACAAATGAGTCTCTTTGGGTTTTTATTGGCAAGGGATAAAGGTTCCACTGTGGCCAGCTCAGGGCTCCTACAACCTCTGGCTATTCCTGATGAGATATGTCTGATATCTCTATGGATTTCATCGATGGTCTTCCGCCTTCCCATGGTAAAACTACTATTTTTATGGTGATAGATCGACTTTCTAAATTTTTTTTCCTCTATCACACCCTTACATGGCTTCTTCTGTGGCTCAAGTGTTGTGGAAAATATTGTGAAGTTGCATAGTCTGCCACAGTTGATTGTTAGTGATAGGGATAAGGTGTCCACTAGACATTTTTGGAAGGAATTGTTTTGTTTGTAGGGAACCCAGTTGAATATGAGTACTTCCTATCATCCTCAAACGGACAGACAGACCGAGATGGCCAACGGGTGTTCAAAAAATTATTTACGGTGCTTTTCTAGTGATAAGCCAAAGGAATGGGTGCAATGGATTGCTTGGGCTGAATGGTGGTTTAATACCACATATCATTATGGGACTAAGATCACCCCATATGAAGCTATTTATGGGTGCATTCCTCCAGTGATACCTATATACCTTCTGGGTAGTTAAAATGTCCATGAAGTCGACCAAGCCTTGCACGATCGCGATCGTACTTTGAAATTGCTCAAACAAAACTTACAAGATGCCCATGCAATGATGAAATTTTCTGGGATTAGAGTCTTTGTTTTTTATGGTAAGTTTTTTCATGTTTTGGAGATAGAGATATGTTTGAGCATGAAATTTTTTTTAAGCTCTGTTCTATAATTTGAATTAATCCTTACTCGAATAATGAGTGACATAAGCTTAAGTTTTATTGGCTTGATCAATCTTTTCACCAAATGTTATGTAAATAAAACTGTAATGACCCCACCTCAATCGTTACTTGCACGACCCATTACCCCCAACCCATTTGGCCCCGAAGGTGCCCAGGTTGTTGGTGTGAGGTTCAGCGGAGTCGAACTCATGACCTCCACACCATTTAACACAGGGGTTTTGCCAACCTATGTCACCAGCTAAGCCATGGCTTACCTGGTGGCATGGGGAGCATGTCAAAGGGTGATTATTAGTTTGATTCCTGGCATCAACAACCCGCGGCCTTGCGAGGCGGGAGGGGTTGGGCTGGCTGGGCCATGGCCCAGGGAAGTAAACTGGGCATGCTAAGCCGGGCTTGCAAGCTGGCGGGCTGGTGGCAGTCGAAACTCCTAAAAATATAGTTTTTATGTAATGACCCACCCATGGCTTAGTTGGTGACATAGGTTGTGGAGGCCCCTATGTTAAAGGTTGTGGAGGTCATGAGTTCGAGGATCCACTGAACCTCACACCAACAACCTGGGCGCCTGCGGGGCTAGATGGGTTGGGGGTAGTGGCCCATGGGTCCAGCTGGTGCCAATAATGACTGGGGGTGGATCGTTACAAACATTGTCCACTGTTTGAGTACTAATAGTTGCCTACTTAAATATACTGATTGATTTGGAACAGTCTGAGAAGATCATGAAATGTACTAGATATAGTATAAAAAATGGAGACTGAGGGAGATATTTGGCAACAAGAGCTATTATGTCGAGTCAACTATCTTTTCAAATGTTATGGTATGCTCTTCTAATGGGAACTAGTAATTTTTTACTTAAAAGGTTGATATATGATTATGATGACACAAGATTATAACTTCTTGATAGCATGACATGTTCATTGCAAAATATGAGATATTTAGTCCAGCTCATGCATTTCTTCAAAGGCTAATAGTGCCAGCCTACGAGAAATCACCCCTTGAGCAAGCAGGCAACTGGGAAAGCATTTCTTTTCTTGGAACAATGAAAATGGTGGAGAGAGTGCCTGACAAGGTGAGCTCAAGTATTAGATCAAGTCTGCTTTACTGTCATGTTTGATATGCTCAACCACAGTGGAAGGTATTTTTTATTGCTTATATTTAGGTGAATTGTTGGCATAGTTTGACAATAAAAAAAGTGGTGCCTTTAGTATAATCGACACTTGATTCTGTGGTTTTTATTGGCTTCAACTTCAACACAAAACTATGACACCCCCAACAACTCATGGGCATATACCTAGTAATGTTATAAATTTGTAATAGAAATTTTGTTAAGTTGATAATTGCATCTTGACGAAAGGATTATGACAGAGATTTATGGCACCATATTGATATTCCTGGGATTCACACATGCTTGTCGCTGCAACATTGTATTTGTGATGCTTATGTACTTGCATCTTGTCATTTGTTGCTCTTTTTATGCTCTATTTTTTTTTAGTTACTGAATTTTGTATGTCTCTTTTTGTTGTTGTGGCTGATAAATTGTAGTGGATGAGGGAGAGGATGATAACAGTAATTTGGGAAAACAATGCAGCCCAAGGGCACATTAAATCCATGTTTTTAATTCTGTCAAAGACATCAAAAGTTGTTTCATTCAATGGCTTAACTTTTCAGAGTTAAAATGTTAATGTTACTACTTTAATGTTAATTGATAAGGAGACTCGTTTTGATGTGGTCGTCAAAGCAACTTCATAAAGACTAGTCCCATTGTATTTTTGCCAAATTTCACTGTCCAAAGCCTCCAATTAAATTTTTAATGTTTTGAAATAGTAACATTGGTCAAATGATTTGGAGTTGTGCAAAACTTGGGACTCGATTTGGTGTATAATTTATTTTTGGTTGTTAATTTGAATTCTTGATAAAAATGAATATATTTTTTAAAAATTAGCTAAAAGAAAAGTCATTCACAAATGGCATCATAAACAAAATAAAGGAAACAAATTTATATGTTGTTCTTGGTTACAAATTTGAAGATATTTTTCATAGGATAAAGGCCAAAATTCTAAGTACATTTAGGAATTAAGAGTTGTTATTTTACTAAACAATAATTGAATTATCAATATTAAATAGTAACTAGGGATGAACCCGCGCGTTGCAGTAAGTGGTATTTGTTTGTGGTATTTGTCAGCGTTGTGAACCTATGCTTTGTGAACTTGGAGGAAAAAGTGATCCATTTCGATAAATTTGTTCCACTGTTCAGTTGGAGAATAGGTATTGAATTCATTTTTTAGGTGGGGGGTTCGTGATTGCTTCCTAGAATGGCTACTGGATTATTTCTCATTTTGTTGGAAATGAAAAAAAATTTATGTAGTCTAGATTATGAGAATTTTTTTTTATGTAATTAATTTTTCTTTCAAATGATACTTAATGGTCTAATACGTTGATATTATAGTTGTGTTTCTGATGTATGGGATTTTGTGGGTAAAAAGGTGAGGGTACATGTTCTAAGAGGTAATATTTATAGGTTATAGGGTGTATTAATTCTTAGTATAACCGCACGGTTGTATTATTTTTTGTAATTATAGCTGCGCGGTTGTATTATTTTTTGTAAGTATATCCGTGCGGTTGTATTATGTATATATTGAATTGCTTCGGCTTCTTATTGCATTGTTCCGCATAGGTTTATCTTCTGCGACGCTCTTCTTTTTTTAAGTCAGTCATCTCTTGCACTTCCATAAATTTTAAGTATCTAAAATGAGAAATTTGGCAATGTAACCCCTTTTACAAAGTTTTTTTTGCAAAGTAACCCTATTTTTAAAAAACTAAAATTGTAACCCTTTTGACCATGGAAAGGTCTCAAATGCCCCTACACACACATTTTCCCCATAAATTCCCTTACCTCCACAATTACACCATCATAGCCCGAATTGTTACAGGAAATCAACCGATTTTTGTGCGCCATTCTCGTCGACCACTCCACTTTGCGACGATTTATGCTAGTTATATCGCTGTCAAAGACTTCATCCATTGCATCGATCACCAGCACAGGTAAGCCGTTGTCTTTTTTGGTCATGCATTTACTTATTTGTTGTCGAAATGTTGAGAAAGAACGGGAAGAGGCAGTGGGTCTTCGTCTGCTCATTGATGCAAATGAATGAAGGCATGTCTCTTATTCTTTGATTATGTGCTGGTTTTTTTTTTTGTTGTACATTATTAAAATCTAGTTTCTATTGGTTTTGGGTTCATTTGGGTTTTACAGGCCATTCTTGTGATAGGGTTTCTGAGATACAAGCCTCCCAGTTTATTTGGGGTGTACATTGTACTGTGTATTCCTGTTCTTATTCGATTGTTTGGTTTAGTTAAAAGCTCTGTGGATTTACCTGTTATTTGCTTAAGGATTTTGTTGAATGCATTGAAGGATTTTGTTGGATGCATGTGTGTAGTTGATGTAAGGAAAGTGTTTAGAGCGAAAGATGTTGTGTTTAGAGTAGTTAGGGATTAGGTATAGAACATCTATGTATCATGAGTAGAACAGTTAAAGTTTTGTTATGTGAAGGTAGAAATTTTGTTTAGAGCAGAATATGATGTTTTATAGAGTACATACAGTTTTGTTTAGAAGAGTTATGGTTTTGTTTACAACAGTTTTAGCTTAATTTAGAAAAGATTTACTTTTGTTAAGAACGGTTTTCATAATGTTTAGAACATATTTATTTCTGTTTAGAACAGTTATCGATGTGTTTACAACATATTTATTTATGTTGTTTGTTTTGAACTGTTTGAGTTGTGTTTAGGAAAGTTTTATTTTGTTTAGAACAGTTTTCGTTGTGTTTAGAACATATTTATTTTTTTTAGAACAGTTGAGGTTGTGTTTTGAACATATTTATTTCTGTTTAGAATAATTGTCGTTGTGTTTAGAACATATTTATTTATGTTTAGAACATTTATCGTTATGTTTAGAACATATTTATTTATGTTTATAACATAAATAAGTTTGTTTAGAACATGTTGATTTCCTTGAACCTTCTAACATTTGGTATATGCAATTGTGTTTTTTGCAGCGTATACTTAATGGATTACAAGATAAAAGAGGCATACCGATTTCCATCAAAGGTTAATTCCCTTTGTAGATTGAATGAAACATCAAGCCACATAAGAGATGAACTGGATAGATTAAACTACTTAGATCAATTTAAGAAATCATGTTTTGGAAGGTTCCTAGACATTAGGGCACCAAAAAACCATCCACAGCTCATACACCAAGTTCTTTTACGGCAATTGAGAGCTCCAAAGGATGAATCAGAAGGGAGGATGGTGTTTAGATTGTGTGGAAAAATTGTCACTTTCTCCATTAAAGAGTTTAACCTTATAACGGGGTTGAGATGCTCCGAACTGCCAAACTTGGAATTGGAACTACTGCCAGAACTTGGTCAGGTAGCAATTGTTGATTCATTATTTGGAGGGAAAATAGTAATATCATGCAAGGAACTTGAAGAGAAGTTTATTAAATGCAATGAGGCAGAGATGAAGTTGAAGCGGGCACTTGTGTACTTTCTTGAGGTTGTTCTACTTGGCAAGTAAACCAAGCTATCCATTGACCTAAACTGGTTGAATCTAGTTATGGACCTCCAAAAATTCAATGATTTCCCATGGGGGACTTTGAGTTTCAAAAGAGCTACTGAAGGATTTCAAGCAGCATTAGTTGGGAGAGTAGAAAAATTCAAGAGGAAGGGCTTGAAAATATATTACTACAGCCTTGTAGGGTTCCCAGATGCTTTTCAGGTATTGGCCATTAAAATTCTAGTGTATTTGTTAACTTTTTGCTTTTGCTTCAGGTTTTAGAAAATAATAGCCCTCTTTTTATTTAACATATACACGTATATCAATATTTTGCTTCAAATATGGGCTTACGAGGCTGTCCCACAATTGGGTGATTGCTTTGCTATGACGGATGGAGACCAACATCCACGGATGTTGAAGTGGTCTCCAACTATATCCCCAAAGCCTGCTGATGTTGAATATGTGCTGGACATTGATGACTTTGAGGTACATAAAAATATCTTACCATTGTTGGCAGAGACGGAGGAGCAGTACACACCGTATAATGATGCCAGTGTATGCATCAGTGTTAAGCCACGGGTGTTCAATGCTGCAAAGCACAAACAGCAAACCCTTCAATCACAAAGATTGAACCAAGATACTAAAATTGAATTGACTCTGGTACGTTTAAATGTTTACTACTACTAATTTTAAGCACAACTTTTAAAAAGACTTTCCTTTCGGTTTAGAATAGATCTTTTCTAGTTGCTTACTGTTTTATTTATGTTCAGAATGGTTATTTTGTAAAACTGAAAAAGTTTCCTTTTCGTTTAGAAGAGTCGACTTTCTGTCGATAAATGTTTCCATTCAGTTTAGAAATGTTCACTTTGTGTTGAGGACAGTTTGGTTTCCGTTTAGAATGGTTCAATTTCTGTTGCGAAAGGGATGATCACAAGTTTGAATTTTTTGTTGAGAATCGACTTCTAACAGCTGAGATCCATTTTCTCTTTGTTTAGAATAGCTTATTTTTGTTTAGAACAGCTTATTTTAAAGTTTTGGAGACATTTTTCATGGAATTGTCAGTAGTTTAAGTTATGAAGTTTTCAATTACAAGGTGTTTTAGTGAAAGAAATTGAGAGGGCATAGCTGATAATTTGTCCGCAATGGAGAAGAGGTTAGATAAGAAATTTGAATTAAAGGGAAGAGTCATTCTTAAGAAAATGGAGCAGATGAATGAAGAGATTCAAGCAGTTTTTTGAGGTATAGAGAAGAAGACCGAGAAGAAGCTCAAAAAAATGTGGTGAAGAAGGTGAAGGAGAGGAAGATGGCAGTGCCAGTGCCAAAACATACTTCGAAGGCCACACCAAGGAAGATGACCCCTGATGACAAGGCTGGGGGGATGTCTGAAAGGAGGACATCACCAAGGTTCATTCAGCAGCATACAAGTAAACCAACTATTCAAGAAGACTTAAACATATTAAATAAGAGAAAGAGAATGTTGGTGAAGAAGGGAGCGATTGAGGACAGTGAGCATGTGAATGAGGAGTAGATAATGAAGAAGGAGGCATATGAAATATTGGAAGGGGTGGAGATAATGAAAAAGAAGGCTGATGGTGCAGATGAATTTTTGAAGAAAAATGTGGACGCCACTTCTTCTGCTGAGCATATTCAGTCTGTTGGTGAGAATGTAGCTGGAAATGTGACACCAGAATATGGTGAGAAGGTAGTTGGGAGTGTGGAGGCAATTGTTGATGAAAAGGGAGGAGATGTTACTCCCTCTACTGATATTATGGTCTATAAGACACCAAAGCCATTAGCAGTGGACACATCTTATGTGATCTCGAGTCCTGAGTTAAAAGAATTTTTGAAAAAGGCAGCCATACTAGACGAGTCAAGTCAACATCCGGGAAAGTGGGTTGTCACGGTCAGCAAGTACCACATGTCCCCATACACTGACCAAACCTTCAAGAGAGCTAAGGTCCCCACCCATTTACCAACTGAATTCAATCCGGAGCGGGAATTGGATGTTGAATGGGAGGAATAGTTTGAGTCCTTCTACATGAGTATGACCGATACGCAACTATTTGAGTTTCCCACGTGTGCAGCAAACAAGAAATGGTTCACTGAGATACTGTCCGAGGAGGCATGGTTGAGTAACTCGGTGGGTTTATCTATACTGTTGCGTATCTTACAATTACTTTTATTCATTCAAATGCATACTTAATAAATTATATGAATTTTGTTTCAGCATCTGAATACTTTCATCCACTACATGCTCAATAGGAAAGCGAAATTCCCCAGTCTCTTGCCACAATAATCTCATATTATGAAGACTACATTCGCTTAATTCTTTTTAGAACGTTTTTTTTTTGATTTATAACTATTTTTTATTCCGTTTATACTAGTTTAATTATGGTTTGGAATAGTTTTGTCTGTAGTATAATTCAATGTTTGTTTCAATTATACATGACCCTCAGATGATCTATATTCAAGGATAACCCCGATCGAACAAATTAGGACACAGACAACAGACTTTACAATACTATTGCTGGTGTAGGGGATAATTTATCATGGTCCGGCTTAGATAAAGTATACATACCTTTCAACATCAACAGAGATCACTAGATAGTGTTGATGGTTGACATCAACGAAAAACAAATAATTGCATATGACTCTCTAAAAAGCCAAGTCAGGGCTGCAAAATTCAACGATGAAATGCAAGCATTCCGGACACTACTCCCCAAATTGTTGCTACGATCAGGAAATATATCGGGAAAAAAAGACGAGCAATGGAGAGTTGAGCGAGTAGCCAATGTACCACAGCAAGTGAACGGGTGTGTATATCCTCATACATAATGCTTCTGAAATATATTTAACACGAAATTTTAATTAATTACTAAATTTTTAGGTCGGACTGCAGGGTTTTCTGCATTAGAGTCATACCGGAAGCTAATCGCAGTGGAGAGTTAGTTTGGACAATGAGGCTGTTGACATCATTTGTTCACTTTCACGAAAAATGTGAGAATGTTTAGAACAGTTTTGCTTCAGTTAATAGTACTTCATTTATTTGGTTTACTGTCATTCGATAGCATACTGGCATTCATCAGGAGAACATTGAGCATGGGGACATTCCGGACAATGACTTTTCATAGTTGGTTGCGTGTCATCATTATCGCTCAAAGACGTCATATTTTCTATAACATACATGTGAATTACTCCATGTGTTGCACCATAAATCGCCATATCATAGTAGTCGACCTCTTCATTGAGCTCAACAAGACCACAACACAATGGTCATCCATGCCTTCGGAAGAACAATGAACCACCATCGAGCACCACAAAAAGATTAAAACATGAATTGAGAAGGCAGAGAACATACATTCTATCCCAGAATTCTACTCTCATACCTTGGAA
The DNA here is from genome assembly GCA_963580455.1 of Euonymus europaeus. Taxonomy (NCBI): domain Eukaryota; kingdom Viridiplantae; phylum Streptophyta; class Magnoliopsida; order Celastrales; family Celastraceae; genus Euonymus; species Euonymus europaeus. The sequence continues at coordinate 14,606,121 of OY756965.1, forward strand.
GATAGTCTCACCCTCACCTGCATCGTAAAAGTGTCAACTGTTGTTTCTCAAGTATCCCTGGTAGTGAACGACAACTGAAAATGATACGCTCATATTGTTGTTGTGACTAAATAAAGGGAAGTGAAGGTAAGGAAAAAAGGCCAGGGATCACATCCAAATGATATCAAACCGTGTGATCACATCCATTAGTTGGATTGCCTTATCCACAAACAGACAACGTCTGACAAATAGTTGACTATTGTTTCCTAATAACACAACTTGTTGGGTGTGGAAGAAATAATGCCTTACTGAATAAAAAATAGAAGTATTTTGCATTCACGCATTTGTCGTTCATTACCTATTGAAGATGCGGAAAGGCAAGTACAGTAAGTAATTTAGGTTAAAAATTGCAATTGGAAACAAATCCCAATACTCTCATTCATATCACAACCTATTTGTTGGATGCAATGGCGTGGCTTCCTTACATGTCTGTCTGTTGTGACCATGTTGCTTGCACCTGCTGCACATTCTAGCAATTGAAGTCTCCTTTGCGCATTGGGAAAATAATTCCAAACATAATGCAAACCATTCTAACCAGAATGCAAACAATTCTATATATATTACAGACTATAATTAACCATTCCAAACAGAATGCAATCTATTTCAAACAGAATGAAAATTATTCCAAATAGAATGAAAACTATTCCATACCATAATAAAAACTAATCCAAACAGAATGCAGACTAAAACAAAACGTTCCAAATAGAATGCAAACTATTCTAAACAGAATGAAGGCTATTCCAAACCACATTGAAAAATAATCCAAACATAATGCAGACTATAATAAAACGTTCCAAATAGAATGCAAACTATTCTAAATCGATTCAAACAGAAAATTTAAACTATTCTAAATAGAATGAAATGCAAACTATTCCAACGACAATAAAATTTACTATAAACATAAATAAACCATCTGAACCTTTATGCCAAACAAATTATTAGGTAACACACTACCCTTTTGATGGTATTCTTTGTATTTTCCGTCGTCCTACTTGCACAACACGTTCTAGAGGTAACGGGCTAACAATTTCTTGAGCTATAACAGTCTCATCGGTGCTGACGAGAGGATAGATGGGCTCAGCATAGGCGAGCACAAGCATATCTGTCATACAGTACTTTGAACACAAAGGCGTCGTTGCCAAATCCCTAGCAGAAATTGCTTCACAAGCATAGGTGAATGGAAGATGATCAATGTCAAATACCCTGCATGAGCAACTTTTGCGTTGTAAATCCACTTGGACTCCCACGTCATCATCTCTTACATGGTACTCATAGACACTTATGGATTCAACCGTCATTCGGCTAGCTTTCAGCCGTCGAGCTTGAATGATATCTTCATGAAAGTCTGTGAGATCATTTTTCATGGCAAGTGCTTTCTCTCGACGCTCGTGAAACCATCTTTGTAATATTTCAACAAGATACTTCATCAGCTTCGTTATTGGTAACAAACGAGCCTCTTTCAAAACACCATTCACGCTCTTGGCAATGTTAGTCGTCATGATGGTATAACAACCCACAGGACAATATGCCATGGCCATCTCTCAAATCATGCAGCTTGCAAATAATTATAGACCCTCCCTTCTTCAAATTGTCTAAGCTGGCACATCACATGTTGGAACTCTGAATCACGATAACACTTAGCAGCCTTATAGAAAATATTAATAGCATATTCAGGGAACTTTTTGGCCCTCATATTTTGTCCGATGTGATACATGCAGGCCCCATGGAATGCTTTGGGGAAAACACGCTTTACACCATTCTCTATGCTTTTATTCCGATCAGATATAATATCCAAATTGGGTATAATACCGATTACTCCACGTAATTTCTCAAAGAACCATCCCCAGGAGGCATCGTTTTCTAAATCACCAATACCGAAGGCCAATGGGTAAATTTGGTTATTACCATCCAAAGCATTTGCAAGGAATAGCATCCAGTTAAATTTGCACTTACGATGAGTTGCATCAACACATAGTATAGGCCGCATGCACGTAATAAACCCTCTTATGCAAGGACCAAGAGCCAAAAAGAAATATTTAAATCGATTCTGGGAGTCATATTCAATGTGAGTTATCATACCTGGTACACATGGAAATTAAGACGAACCTCAACAGAACGTAAGATCATTCTCTAACAGAATAAAACCCTTCTAAACAAAAATCACATCATTATAAATAGTTTTCAAATAATTCTAAACAATAACAACAATGTTCTAAACAAAATGATTACTATTCTAAACACAAAGAACAATGTTCTAAACATAATGATTATTATTCCGAACCCAAATAGCACTGTTCTCACCAAAATGACATTATTCTAAACACAAACAACACTGTTATAAAAAAAATGAAGACTATTCTAAGCATAAACAACAATGTTATTAACAAAATGATTACTATTCTAAGCATAAACAAAAATGTTATTAACAAAATGATTACTACTCTAAACCCAAATAACATTGTTCTAAACATAATGAATACTATTCTAAACACAAACAACATTGTTATAAACTAATTGAATACTATTCTTATAAAAATAACACACTTGTAAACACAATGAATACTATTCTAAACACCAGAACAACTATTCTAAACGTAATTTTGAAGTTTAGCAGTGTTTTGCATACCTGAATTTTTTAACTTAATTATCAGACAAAATTTTGGTAGCTGAGCATATCCTTCTTCTGCAGTACCATATATAGAATAAAGGGCACATTCCCTGGCCTTCCACCCTTCCAGTAACTACACTTGACACCATTCTCCTTTTGAAAATCTTGAATCACATCATTTGGCCTATAAATTCGACCAACCTTCTCATATTTAGAATTTATGCAATCACCAATCAACGAGCTTATTACTTGTCGATTCTCAGTGAAAGTAAGACAATTGGATGAGGCATGAACGTCATCAAACTTCTTAATCTGAAATAAGAAAACGTCTTTCATTGCAGTGGCTCGTATCCGCCATTTGCATTCATTAACAGAGGATCGAACCACAAATAGAGTTTTGGTAGACTTAATAACTTTGAATTGAAAGTGTTTATTCACCGCGTACTTGCATAGCCTTTTATGCAATGTCTTTTTCTCTGTAAAAATGTCACCAACTCTCAAAACCTCTGCACTTTCGTCAGACTGAATATTGGACTCGACTACACAATTTACCGAATGATTGCTGGGGCAAAAATGAGATGTATTTGTTGCATGATTATTCTGAGCATTATTATGATCTTCGACTGCATAATCAACTACCTCATCGACTGCACCATCAACTACACCATCTGATATATCATAGATTGCCTCATTAGTTCGATCATCAAAATCATCAGCATACAGATGAACGGTAGGTTCATTGTTATGTGGTTTTCCTCCATCAATGTCCGGCAGTGTCTCGTTATTTCTACTGAATCCAAGACCAAGAAATTCTTCAATTCCTTCTACACAATTAAGCATGTCATCCCTATGTTGTATATTTCGTATGCTATCCCCAAAAATATAAATATTACCTGTAGTATTTGAAGATATGCATAGAGATGTAGCCGGAATACTTCTATCCATATTACACCAAATGAAACAACGAACATCATCATCTCCTTCAATCTCAACAAGCTCGGTTGGACAATGCACATTGTAAAGGTACTTCACTTGAATATCATGTTTATGATGCTCCAGCTTTGTAATATCACGGACTTTATTGATTGATTGAGCATAAGAAATGCGCTTTAAGACTATGACGGCCTTGCTTTTCCCACCTTTATATGTGTAGTGCATGCCATTTTTTTCCCACTCTCCAAAATACTGAATCAAAATGCTCAGTTCTTTCATTCCTACAAGAATGTATAATATGTTTTGAATATAATAAAATGGACAAGGAGACAATATAAATAACAAAATTTACACTATTTATAAACATAATGTACACTATTCTAAACATAATTTACAAAATTATAAACAATATTCACACTATTCTAAAACACAATTTTACTCTTGGGAAAACATAATTCACACTATTCTAAACATAATTTTACTCTTTTCTAAACACAACCTATACATAATATATGCATCCAACAACTACACGATTTTCATGACCGAACAAAATGACGACTTCAACAGTGTAGGTAGCAAGTGATAAACACAATGCATTACATAGATTAGGGAGTGTTCAAGATAGATCTCACATGTGGTAAGTGTAAGCACGAAACAAGCCACCATAGATGGTAATCGAGTCTCAATCTTGGTCAAAACCAGTATATAGCTTGTCTGAATGAGTTTCCAGCTTCGAATCCAACAATGTCAACGCACCGGCAGAGGAGAAGCTGTCTGAAATCAAGTCTCGCCAATGCATTTCATGGTCCAAAATTGGAACTCGTGCTGATGGTCTACACTACAGTTGTTGCACAGCATTGGGAAGGAGGAGGAGAAAGAAGAGAGTGGTTGCTTGCATTAATAATCTTACAATGAGGGCATTTGAGACCTTTCCATGGTCAAAAGGGTTACAATTTCAGTTTTTTTTAAAAAAGGGTTACTTTGCAAAAAAACTTTGTAAAAAGGGTTACTTTGCCAAATTTCCCATCTGAAATTGGATTGAAACAAGAGAAACCAATACCCACCAAAACTCAAGCCATCATCTTTCTCATCCGTTTTTGTGTAGCACTCAAATGACAAACCAATACCCACCAAAAAATTTCCTGCTTTCCAAAGAAAATTCACTCCTTTGTCTCATTGGTGCTTCAGCGTTATTTGTTTGAGGTCTGAGATAGAGAGCGAAAATTGAAAGGAAATGGGGAGAAGATGGGCAAAGTTTTTTTTTTTTTTTTTCGTGTGCGGGTTTTGTTCTGTTTTGGCTTAGATGAAAAATTAGGTATAAGAAACCACAAAATTCATCATCAATTCACTTCTTTTAGGCGGTCTTTCTCTCTCTCTCTCTCTCTCTATGTGAAAAAAGTGATGGTAATGATATTTGGTCACCATCATAAACTCTAACTAGGTGTATAGAGAAGTTCCCTAAGGTAAGAAGTAAGTCGGTTTCTGTTTCTTTTGCCCTCGTGTGTTTGATTATTGATATTTTTCTGGTTTGTGATGGTTTTTTTATATTTTGGGATACTTTTTATATTCTGATTTGTTTCTGCAGTTAACACCCATGGTTTTTTATTTTATTTTATTGATGATTTGTTTTGTTTTTTTTTATTTCACTATCTTGATGAGGTACCAGATTCTTGATTTTGTCAAAATTAGGGTTCATTTTACGGTGGATGTTCCAAGAGTGTCCCCCAATTCAGAGCATAATCGCTGGTTAGATTCAGCTTCATAAGTTGACTTGCAATTTGCAGTTTTGCTTGATTTTGTGATGTCCTTCAAACAAGGAAATTGAAAAGGGTTGACTACGCTTATAAGGCTCGCCGATTTGGTTTCAAGGTGATACAGGTACAAAAGATTTACAGACTCACTTGTCTATCTATGTTTTTGTTGCTGTTGTTTGGGTCCCTGTGATATGTCGTATCTATAGTTTTCAGCTTGGTAAACGCATGAGCTTGTAAAATAAATTTAGAATATATTTTGAAATGATGTTGGTTAGTTTTTAAAATGTATCTTGTGTTTTTATCTGGTACGAAATTGTGATTTTGTATTTCATGAAAAATCTCTGGTAGAGCTTGTCCACCAATCTTTTTGAGATCCAGCCAATCACGAGGCGTCACATGTCGCTTGATATTGCTTCGATTGTTTTTAGTGGTTTCTCTATTGTGTTGCTGTTTGACTTTTTCCTTACTGAGAAGAGAAAGGGCAAGAGGTTCCAAGAGAAGTGAAGACAATCTAGTTTTTAAACTATCATAGAAATGACATGTTTGAAGTTTCTTGATTTCTCGTCTGTAATTGGAGCTTAGTATTGTAGAAAGCTTGCTAATTTGTGTTCCGTATTATTTGGGGGTATGTTTTATGGTTTTTAGAGCTATAATGTAGAAGAAAAATGTTTATCTTATGTCTAATCAATGTTAGAATATGAATTACCATCAGGATTGTAACATATCAGTTTATTACATAATGGATTTACATATCTTTTTTTAAGTTGTCTTCATATAATTCCGAACTCACCTGAAAATATGCATATGTTTAATCAACAAAAGCTGTAATGCAAACAATTAGGCATGAATAAGTAAACAAACTTCTCCTGCTTCATAATTTAGCATATCAGATTGGTAACTTACACTCACTCTCCAAACCATGATGTCTATATGAAATTGTTATTTTGAATGCTTGGTTTTTCTAGGTTATACTTTCATAAATAAATGAAATATATATGGGTTAAATTTTGTTGTTTATGTATTACCTGTAGATTAACATTTTTTTGTAGGATGGATTTTTTGTACTTGAAGTTATGGGAATTAATAATTTTATGAGTTCCTCTATGTTTTTGATTGTGAAAGTTGGTAAGTTAAGTATAGATATTTTAGTAATTAAATAATTGTTGGACTCTTGTTTTTGTAGAATTGATTTGTGTGTGAGTATAGTTTAATAGTTTACGACATGTGTGTTTTCTAGTGATTGACATTTATGTAATCAAATTCATAGTTTCTATTTTCCGAGTTGATGAAGATTGTAATGTTCTTTGCTCACTCTGTTAGAATATAATCTCTAAATTTGATTTCAGATATGTCAATTAACATGAAAATACAAACGTCGTATACTCTTAAAGTATATTCAAACACAAATGGCAATATTAATATTAATATTAACAGGCTGTCATAGGCTATTTTGTCTTCACCTGTCATGGCAACTGGTAAACAACAATCCTAATCTCTTGGCATTGATAGCCATGTTTTGTAAGGTATGGACTAATTTTATCGTGGTTTCAAACCTTGTGCGGCAAGGGAAGGGGATTTGATGTGAAATTATCTCAAGACTGATGTGGACATGGTCCAAGGCAATAACATGTTGATGGCTTATACTTAATCAATGTGAACTACAAGTATTCACATTCCTTATATATTTGTGTGCTCCATTATACAAAACCTAACAAATGGATAATCGACATGAGTCTTTCCATGGTATTTGAGAACCGCATTTCATCTCGTTTAAATCTTTATTCAGAATGTTTATCAAATGTTTACTCATAAGTGGAGTATATTGAAAGAAACAATGTCACCTAACAATTGTTTTTAAAAAAAAATAGTCTAACAATTTTTTTTTTTAAAAATAGAAATCGGTTTCACTTAGCAAACACAAATCAACCCAATTAGTTTAAATTAATGGCAGTAACCTAACTCAACCGTTATTCTAAAATTGTTCATTAATAGCAAGTTTGTATCCATTAAAGAGTGTGTGTGTATCCATTGAAGAGTGTGTGTGTTTGAGTAGCTCAAACACAATTTTACATGAACAAAAGCATTGAAATCACAATTTTACACGAATAAAAGCATTAACCCTTGTAATGATATATACAGGAAAAAAGAAAGAAAACAACTTAAATTTGATAAAAACATTCACATAGTTTTAGATGTTCTAGGGACATTGTATTTCAAGTGCAATTTGACCTGCTAATTGTTGAATATATTACATACACCTTTGTGTGTACACCTTTGTAGTATTCATACGTCAACACATATGTATTTATTTCTGTGTCAACATGCCATGTGGCAGCTTGCTATTGTAACACTCCTCTAGGGCTGCTTTTGTGTCTGTAATATATATTGGTGATCTCTGCCCAGCCGCAAGGAAGCGAAGTAATACAAAGTAAAGCCTTTGTATCTCTGTGTGCTATTTCTCATCTTGGTATCGGAGCGTACCATGGCAAACGCCACCAGTGGTACTTCCTCCTCCTCCACCACGTCTCACTCCACCCAAATGTCCACTGATAAACAGTCTCCACAACAGTCCATGGGTGCGTTCAGCTCTATCAAACTTAACCGGGATAACTATCTCTTATGGAAAAGTATGGTTCTTCCCACTATAAGAGGGAACCGTCTTGAAGGCTTCATCAATGGCACCAAGCTATGCCCATCCCCTACTGTGACCAGTATTACCACACCAACAACACCTACAAGTGACACGGCCAGTACCTCGCCTACCGTTGAAGCTATACCCAATCCAGATTATGAGATCTGGATGGTCCAAGATCAGACCCTTTTGGGATGGATCTACAACTCCCTGGATGTAGATGTTGCTTCCCAGGTGATAGGTCATGAGACCTCGAAATGATTGTGGGATGCCATCACGAGCCTCTTTGGTGCTCAATCCCGATCCAATGTCATTTACTTCAAGAAGGAACTTCGTCAGTTGACCAAAGGAGGTATGAGTATGGGTGATTATCTCAATGCAATGAAGAAAATTGCTGATAATTTAACACTTGCAGGCAGCCCGATTGAACACGGGGATCTAGTGTCTCAAGTCCTTGCAGGTTTAGACTCACTGGACTATAATCCAGTGGTGTGTCAACTTACCGAGCGTGTCAATGTTACATGGCCTGAACTTCAATCCACCTTACTGAGCTTTGAACGACGCCTAGATCAAATCAATGGTACCATGGCAGCCTTGTCCCTCAACAATCCCACTGCCAACTTCTCATATAGGACTTCTCATTTAGGGTCACAAAACAGAGGCAGGGGAAGATCGGGCTTCCCTACCCAAAATCGAAGTGGTGGCCGTCCAGGTGGCTGAGGGGGACGCTCAAATGATCATGGTGGTTGCTTCCGAGGACCCCCACTTATATGTCAGATTTGTGAGAAACCTGGCCACTCGGCTAACAACTGTTACTACTAAGTTGGTGCTCCCTCAGAGAGCACTCACAGCACCAATGGTCCCTCTGCGTTCATTGCGTCTCCGGAAACCACTCTTGAGTCTAGCTGGTATGCTGATAGTGGGGCTAGTGCACATGTCACCAATGAGTCCAACACTCTCACACAAAAAGAGGAATATCAAGGTACAGATGCTCTCACTATAGGTAATGGTGACAAACTCAAAATACAACACATGGGTACAACTCATGTATCCACTTGTGGCCCTCGAAGCATCACTCTCAATCACATACTACATGTACCTCATATTGCCAAAAATCTTATCAGTATATCTCAGTTAACATCTTACAATAATGTATATGTGGTATTTGACTCAAGTGGTTGTTTTGTTAAGGACAAGCAAACAGGAATGGTACTGCTCCAAGGGAGACTTAAAGATGGCTTGTACCGGCTGGATCTTCATTCAAAATCTCAGCACCCAAGTTCCTCAAATCTGTACTCTTTTGTGGCTTCTAGTCCTCAATGTAATGTCAAGTCTCCCAAGTCCAATAATGACCTGTCTGTAAGGTCTCGTGTCTTTGTGTCATCAAGGGAGGTTTGGCATAGACGTCTAGGTCATCCTTCCTATCAAGTATTGTCACAAATTTTAAATCAGTCCAATGAAAAATGTGATTATTCTACTTTGAATTTCTGTGATGCTTGTCAATATGGAAAATCTCACTCATTACCATTTCCTTCTTCATCATCAAATGCTACTCATCCACTTGATCTCATACATACTGATTTATGGGGTCCAGCACCAATACAATCAACTTCTGGTTTCAGTTATTACATTTTGTTTATTGATGATTTCAGCAGGTTCACATGGCTCTACCCATTAAAACAAAAGTCTGAAGCCTTCACTATTTTTCTCCAATTTAAGACCTTCGTCGAAAATCAATTTGACCGAAAAATCAAGTGTGTGCAAGATGACATGGGTGGAGAGTACAGAGCTTTTAATCAGTTTGTTGTGTCACATGGGATCAAATTTCGCTTCTCTTGCCCTCACACCTCAGCTCAAAATGGAAGAGCTGAAAGAAAACATCGTCATGTCACCAAAATGGGACTAACAATACTTGCCCAGGCTCACTTACTACTCAAATTTTGGTGGGATGCCTTTCACACAGCTACCTTTCTCATTAATCGCACTCCTTCCTTAGTTCTCAAAGGTCACACCCCATTATTCAAATTAAGTGGTGAAACTCCTGATTATAAATTTCTCAAAGTATTCGGGTGTTCATGTTTTTCATGTCTCCGTCCTTACCAAAAACACAAGTTCCAATTCCACTCTACAAAGTGTGTGTTCCTGGAGTATAGTGACCAACACAAAGGATTTAAATGTCTAAGTTCTACTGGGAGACTTTACATCTCTCGGCATGTTGTGTTCAATGAACTTGAATTTCCATTTGCTGCAGGTTTTAACAACACAAAAGTCCCTTCCTCATCTCACACAGTGACATGGTCTCACCCATATTCCAATCCAGTAGCACATGTACCTAGATTGTCCCAGCCGGATAATACAAAGCTACTAAATTCTTCTCCTGAAGCAGTGCCATCCCTCGATGTGCCACATGATCTCTCAACCCCTGTTGAGCCTTTGTCAGGTGCTCCTCAGAGTTCACTCATGAGTGATGGTCAGCTTTCTGCTCCAGAACAACAGCCTTGTTCTCCTTCCTCCCGCAGTTCTTGTGATGAGAGACTAGAGACCATCCCACCGACACCTACACATGATAGTCCCTTATCACCAGCTGCACCTGCTAGTACTCGTGGCCATGCAATGCAAACTCGGGCCAAAGCTGGGATTCACAAACCAAAACAGTTCCCATGTGATTATCATGTCTACGCTGCTACATCTAATAGTCCCTTATCACCAGCTACACCTGCTAGTACTCGTGCCCATGCAATGCAAACTCGAGCCAAAGCTGGGATTCACAAACCAAAACAGTTCCCATGTGATTATCATGTCTACGCTGCTACATCACGTGCATGTCCTCTTGAACCCAATACTGTCAGAGAAGCATTACAATCCAAGGTATGGAAAGATGCCATGACCACTGAATTTCAAGCTTTGGAGGCAAATCAAACCTGGACATTGGTTCCCTACTCACCTAAATACAATGTCGTGGGCAACAAGTGGATATTCAAAACCAAAGTAAATGCAGATGGGAGTTTTCAGCGGTGTAAAGCACGCCTCGTTGCTAAGGGATTTCATCAATATCCTGGAATTGATTACAACGAGACATTCAGTCCCATTGTGAAAGCCTCCACAATCCGAATTATCCTCACAATTGCAGTCTCCAAGAATTGGGTTGTTCGACAACTTGACATAAACAATGCCTTTCTAAATGGAACCTTGAGCGAAGGTGTGTACATGGACCAACCAGAGGGGTTTCTTGATGTTCAAAAACCTGACCATGTATGTATGCTTCACAAAGCATTGTACGGTCTCAAGCAGGCACCTCGCGCATGGTATGAAAAACTTAGGGACACACTAACTCAGTGGGAGTTTCTGAATTCGAAGAGTGACTCATCATTTTTCTTCTTTAGGAAAGGTGATCAGATTCTACTACTTCTCATCTATGTTGATGACATGATCGTGACAGGTAACAATCCCACCTTGGTCCAGACCTTTATTGATTGCTTGCACACTCACTTTGCCCTCAAAGACTTGGGCCCTTTGAAACACTTTCTTGGGATTGAAGTTACTCGCGATGACACTGGCATGGCTCTCACTCAGTCTCGATATCTTGCTGACTTAATTCAGCAAGCTGGCTTAAGTCATATAAAACCTGTCCTACACCAGCCATATTGGGCCGAGAGTTTGTGTCTAATGAAGGGGATCCAATGCCTGATCCTCGCATATACAGAAGCATCATAGGAGGCCTTCAATATCTCACCAATACAAGGCCGGACATCTCCTTCATAGTGAATTGTTTAAGTCAGTTTTTACATCAACCCACTGAGGTTCACTGGCCGGGTATCAAGCGCATTCTTCGCTATCTCCAAGGGTCTAAGAACATGGGCTTTCATATCAGGTACACTACTGATCTTCCACTAGTTGGTTTTTTCGATGCAAATTGGGCGACAAATCCAGAATATAGGCGATCTATAGGAAGCTATTGTGTTTTCCTTGGCGATACGTTAGTATCATGGTCCTCCAAGAAACAAAAAGTTGTGTCTCCTTTCCTCTATCTGCTACACCCATTCTTTGGTGTGATAATATCAGTGCCAATGCCCTTGCTCACAATCCGGTATATCATGCAAGGACTAAACACATTGAACTGGATGTTCATGTTGTTCGAGATCGCGTCCTCCACAAACATCTTGATGTTCTATACGTGCCATCACATGATCAGTTAGCGGATTGTCTTACCAAACCATTATCTCATTCTCGGTTTGCATTTCTACGAGACAAACTCGGAGTGGTCGCCAAGCCTTCACCCGCTCAAGTTTGAGGGGGGTTGTTGAATATATTACGTACACCTTTGTGTGTACACCTTTGTAGTATTCATACGTCAACACATATGTATTTATTTCTGTGTCAACATGCCATCTGGCAGCTTGCTATTGTAACACTCCTCTACCGCTGCTTTTGTGTCTGTAATATATATTGGTGATCTCTGCCCAGCCGCAAGGAAGCGAAGTAATACAAAGTAAAGCCTCTGTATCTCTGTGTGCTATTTCTCATCTCTAATATCTTTCATGGGTATTAGAGTTGTGATCCACGCTCAAGTAAAAGTTTAGCAAAATTAGTCTAATAAGGATACATATTACACACGTCTATTATGCTATACCTTACAAAACATGGCTATCGATGCCAAGAGATTAAGATTGTTGTTTACCGGTTGTCATGACAGGTGAGGACAAATAGGCTACGCCAGGCATTTTTTCTTCTTAGCTTCGATGCACAACGGGTCTTTTAGGTTATACTATGCTAGCAATAGCATGGTTTTGGAGCTTTTCTACATATATTTACAGTATATACAACACCTGAGCATTCATTTACCCCTAGGAAATGCATCAACCCTGTTTTTTCTTGAAGCTTTTCTTCTAGTTTTCCAGCTCTGTGTCTGTATACATACCTTTGTTTGTTGCCATGGATGTTTGTTTCTTCAAGTCATTTGCCATCTATTGAATTGTATAGCTAGCTTCTGAGATGTCTTCGAGCAAGTTGTCATAGAGCTGTTGTTGTTGTTTGGCTTCTGAAGTAGAAACTTCCCTCAGGTTTGTCATCTTGCAGTGGAATAGTTTCATCAGAAGGATTCAGAGATACTTCCTCAATGACTGTTTGGGAGAAGCAGAGAATTTTTTCTAGCTTGTTTAATACACTGAAGGTGAGATTTTTTAACTGGTATCTGCACCAGTCCAGGTTGTTGATGTTAGCAATTCGGTATACAAAATACGCATAGCGGAAGGAACAAAAATTTTACATTTTGTAGCGTGCTTGTACCAACAATTTGTCTGGTACTCTGATCATATGGAATCCTCTTGTATCGTGCTTGACAATACCGCCGGTAGAACTCCGATAGTACGAAGCCTCTAATCCGTCCACCGAATCACACCAAGGTATTACAACGATTTTGATGTCACACACCACAAATGAAAACTTTCCAAAATTGGAAAGTTTCCTTTTCGAGAATTGTGAAATCTAGATCTGTATCGAATTCATTCAAAAACAAATTCTTTTTGCATTAACTGTTGTATATATCTTTTTGATATATTTATATATATCTATATGTGTGTACGTTACACACATATATAGAATTTGAATTGTGGATTGTCGGCAACCACTTTTCAAGCCAATAAATACATATTAATTAAACAATGGATCCACTTATAATTAATGAGAAATGTGCTAGCAATATTCATCAATCAATTGGATCCAACCTAGTTTACAATAAACCTTATTTAATTAATAATTTGATTATTTTCATCTCATGAAAATTATCAAATCCACACAGTTCTCTTAATAACCTTAGCTGAAACAAATCTCCATGATTCTTTTATGTGTGACTTTCTATGTTCATTACCGATTGACAATAAGAATAATATCAAACTCTTTGAAAACAACTTTTAATCATTTCGTATAAACCACAAGTGACTCCTAGCAGCATATTGTGACTACACAATCAGTGATGAATAGTTTCATATGAACCTGTAATTATGATTACCATGTAATTAAATCCTTCCACTGTACAATATCACAATTGAATGAGGATCATAGATATCCGTCAAATCCACTAACTCAATTATATGTCAGATCCAATATTTTATTGACAAACAAATAATTAATGAAAACACATTTTTCATTAATCATATAACTCGGCCAAGGATTTCCCGTGTCAATAAATATCTGGATCACATAGGATATTTTTCTCGTTTATTTCGAGGTGATGGATCCCTTGTTGACTGCACACAAGTCTCCATATATAACTAATTGAATCCATCGAATATCAATATTTATTAAATGAATAAATATTTCCAACATTGACAAAATTCAATCACTCATATGCAAGACTACTATGTCATCTCAGGTCTAAGGATTATTTACACAATCGCAAATAAAAATAAATCATTGACAGGGAAAGAAACCTCCATATGATTCATTATTTAGCAAATCATGTTCAAAGCATTTATTCAACAATAAACCTTTCATATTATTTGTTATAATATCTCATATTAGATTGCATGAGACTCACAACCCCATCACAATAGGAAACAAACAGTATGTTGATCTTCTGAATTATTATTGTCAAACTAATAATTCTACGATTAGGAACTCAATTTAGGATATTCATACTAGAGATCACTCGTCACTCATATTCTCAACTCTTGAGAATGAGGTCTCTAACAAATATTCGCGGACATATTTAACATAACTAGTAAATAGAAATATCAAATATATAAATCTGTCATTTATTTAACCATGTTAATATGGTACTATTAATATATACGTTCCAAATACAACCGTATAAATTGGTTGTACAGGACATATATCTAACAGTTGACAGTAGCAATTATTTCGTATATTCCTTCTTCTTCATTTGTGACTTTTTTCTTGCCTGATTTATTTTATTTTCTAATGCCATCTTCTTGCATTTTTACTGCCTGGTTGAGAGAGAGATACAGAAGCTGAGCTATGGTATACATGTTTTTGATTTCAAGTAGGATTTCCTCAGCCGGTATACACGCATTTGATTTCTCCAAAATCTCTTCATTGATGATTAAAATATCAGTCATCAACTTGTCAGTTTTCTTTTGATTCTCTGTTTTAGGCATTTGATTCCTTCGTTCATCCATATTAATATTCATCGTGAGAGACCAAGTGCCATACTCCTCTTTGTATTTTAATTTCAGCTTTGCATTTTCTGCAAGGAGTTCTTTTGAGGCGTTAATGAGACATATAAGCCTTTCGTTTGACAGATTTTTAGGGTATGTTGAAGCTTCCTCCGGTTTGTTTAACAGCCATCGTATATCCCTAATGATGTCCCAGTGTTTTGTTTTGGTGAGGTTAACCATGTTTATCTTCTCTGATAGTGCTGCAGCAAACATGTTTGGTTGTCTCTGAGAAAAGACGAGAAATGTTCATGTGGTAGTGTTTCATGTGAAAATGGCTTGAAGGAGAGTTTTACTAAGAACTATAGACCAAGCATCAGCGAAATTACCTGGTATTCTGATGTTCCTGTTGTTTTTACTTGTGGAGTTTCCATTTTTGTTACTAAGCTGCGTTTCTTTGATATATGTGGCGTATCTTTCTGCTGTTTCACTAACATATTTGTCTTTATGTGTATATATAATGGAGGTGATATTCTCTGGGTATACCTTATTTTTAAAAAATATATTCTCATTGATCAGATTTAGATTATTTGTAACTTGGTTATTATTATCTTTTGTAGTTCATATGGGACTATTAGTTTGAGTTTTTATGTGAGTTTAAAACGTGTTCTTCTTTAATGTTATTGAGCTTTGTCTTGTAGTGATGATTATTGAATGACTGACGATTTTCAAGTGTTATTTTCCACTCTACTCGATGTTTCTTTGTTTTCTAGATACTTAAATATAAAACTTGTATATATTCTTGGGAAGTGAAAGATTGTTATTCTTGAGATTTTTTTATCA
Organism: Euonymus europaeus; assembly: GCA_963580455.1. Lineage (NCBI taxonomy): Eukaryota > Viridiplantae > Streptophyta > Magnoliopsida > Celastrales > Celastraceae > Euonymus > Euonymus europaeus. The sequence goes on from OY756965.1 coordinate 14,622,042, forward strand.
GTATCGATTTTGAGGCTTCTGTAAGTAGAAATTTTTTGTTAATTGCTAATTTGATGTGCAAAGTGTATTTCATTCATTTGACACCTGTTCATTATAGATGTTTTTCAATGGTATGTAATTTCGTTAATTAATGAGAAAGAAAATAAAATTTGTAATAAGCATTGGCTAGAGTCATTGCTTTTACCTGAGTTGTTTAGTTGTGGAATTAAATTGGACTAAAATTCGCTATGTAAATCTAGAAAAATTAAATACAAGAAAGTATTAATCAAAGGAACCAAATTGTTGGGAGCTCTTTTGTAGCTGCAAAAGAACTCGTAAGAACTTCAAATAGACGAAATTTGAAGTTATAGACGATAGGAATAAATTCAATATTGAAAAGAAAGGTTAGTGAACAAATCGACACAAATGATTTCTTGTGCTCATTAATAGATGTTACAGTGGAGAAGAATGTACAAAACCTAGAAGGATGCCAGAATTTGAAGTAAACATGACTGGCATTTCACTAACTTGTATGATTAACTATCGTAGGGCAGTAATTTTCACATTAATTATAATGAAAAACTAACAAATGTTGGAGTGTAGGTGTGAGGTAAAAAGGTTGCAGTAGAAATCACAGTTCTCATAACTGTCTGTAATCCTATAAATTTGTCAACAACTGAAGAGAAATAAAACCATACGTATAATGGAAGATAAAGAAATAAGAATCTTATGTGGTTTAAAAGCATGGCTTAGAGGAGCGGTGAACTGAAAGAATAGGCGCAACTTCTGGAGATGTAAGAACAAGGAAGATTGCAGGTTGTACTTGCTGGTACTTTGATCAATCACTGAACATGTTTCCCAAACATCATGAAATTAGCAGTCCTTGTATCGTCTGCAAGTTCAACATTGAGTTTATACCTGTTAAAAAATAATTTTAGTTATTGTGGAATGAAGTGCAAGGATAAATAAAAATATTCATCTCTTGTTAAATTATGTTGTAAATTGACCGTTTGGATAGAGCAGGATCACAGCTTCAAATGAACTTAAAATAGTAAAAGGTAAAATTGGACTCACAGAATTTAAGTGGAAAACCCCTAATGAACAGGGTAAAAACCACGGACCAGTATAGAAGAATTTACTATGGAATAGAGGGTTACAACCTTCTTCCTAATTTAACAAGGAGAGAACAATAACACTCTCTCTTGAAACTAGGATATAAACCAAAACCTCTCAAATAAATATTTCTCTCTTTCTCCCTCACTCTCACCCTCTCCTTTCTCTCTAGACAAATATTGTGTTTCTTGGTGCATATAACAAATGAAGGATTAAGCCTTAATATAGGCAATGATAAGGGAGAAAATTCAACAATGTCAAACTTGCAAATTCAACAATGGCAAGCTTGAATAGCAGCCATTGTTGAAGGCAGCAAGTGTTGAATTCTAAATGTTATTTCAGTGCAACATTTCTCCCAGTTGGAGACTTGATTGAGAGTCTATCACGTCTCCACACCACACTTTCTATACCTGTCATTCCATGATTACTTATGTCTCTACTAGACCATATGAGGATCTACACCATTGAAACTTGTCAGTGGTGATTGGCTTGGTCATCACATTTGCTAGGTTTTCATCTGTGTGAATCTTTTGCATATTCACACTTCCATCTTCCACTACTTCACGAACAAAGTGATACTGAAAACCTATGTGCTTTTTTCTTGAATGATAGGCCGACTTCCTTGCAATATGCAAGGCACTCTGACTGTCAAAAATAGAATAATCTTCTCTTGTATGTGCCTGAGCTCCTCCAATGACCTTTGTAACCAAATAACTTCCTTGTAATCTTGTGTAGCTGTCATGTATTCTACTTCTGTTGTAGACAGAGCCACAATAGTTTGCAGTTTTGAAACCCAGCTTACAGCTCCTTCTGCAAGTGTAAACACATAGCCTGTAGTAGATTTCCTTTTATCAAGATCCCCTACAAAATCTGAATGCACATAGCCCTTGACAGTAAATTCTGATCCTCTGTAACATAATGCAATATCTGAGGTTCCTCTGATGTATCTCAGAATCCTCTTCACAGTATTTCAATGCTCTTTACTAGGATTCGCCATATATCGACTAACCATTCCCACTGCTTGTGCAATGTCTGGTCTTGTACATATCATAGCGAACATTAAACTTGCCACTGCTGATGTATACGGTACTCGAGACATCTCCATCCTCTCTGCTTCATTGCTAGTACACATACTTGAGGATATTTTGAAATTAGCAGAAAGTGTGGTAGAAATTGGCTTGCAACCTTGCATGTTGAAGCGTCGCAAGATCTTTTGCAAATAATTTTTCTTTGAAAGCCAAATCTTTCTGCTATTTCTATCTTGATGAATTTGCATCCCTAGAATCTTGTTTGCTGGTCCTAGATCCTTCATATCAAATTCCCTAGCCAACTGTGCCTTTAATTATTGGACTCGATCTTTGTTGGGGCTTGCTACCAACATGTCATCCACGTACAACAATAAGTTAATGAAGTCATTATCTCCCTCAAACCTTTTATAGTATGTACAATGGTCTGAACTCAGTCTATTGTACCCAAGGCTAATAATGAAGGAATCAAATCTCTTATACCAACATCTTGGCGCCTATTTAAGACCATAGAGAGATTTGTTCAACTTGCGAACCAAGTTCCCTTTGCCTTATTCAGCAAAACCTTCTAGTTGAAGCATATAAATTTCTTCTTCATGTTCTCTATGAAGAAATGTAGTTTTAACATCTAACTGCTCCAAATGTATGTCAAATGTGGCACACATAGCCATGACTACTCTGACTGTTGTAAGTCGAACCACTGGAGAAAATATCTCATTGAAGTCAATGCCTTCTTTCTGAGCATATCCTTTTACCACCAATCGAGCACGATATTGTTCCATCTAATCATTGCTATCTCGTTTGATCTTGTAAACCCATTTGTTAGCAATGGCTTTCCTTCCACGTGGTAATTGTACAAGATTCCAAGTCTTATTTTTATGGAGAGCTTCAATCTCCTCCTACATAGCTGTCATCCACAGAGATGCATCTGAACTGTTTCTAGCTTCATGGAAAGTTGATGGCTCTCCATCCTCCGTTAAAAGGCAGTATGCAACATTACACTCTGTAACATACTTTGAGTGCCAAACTGGACATCTTTTCTCTCTAGTTGACAGCCAAATTTTTGTATCCTCGGCAGGAGCCTCAGCTTAAGTCTCGGCTCAACATTTTCTTGTACCTCATGCTCTGCTACTGCTTCAGAAGCAACTTCTTTCTCAGACTTATCTTCCGTCTGAACTATTGTAGTCTCTGAATTTTCTTTTTCCGTGCTATCATCACTTTTCTCTTTCAGTTTATCTTCTATAAAGATAACATCCCCGCTGATAATAACCTTATGGGCAGTGGGATCCCATAGGTGATACCCCTTAACTCCATCAGCATATCCCAAGAATATACATTTCCTGGATTTTGGATCCAACATTGTTCTTTCTTGGGCATTGAACATCACATACACAACACTTCCAAATGTATGGAGTCTTGAATAATCAGCTGGTTTACCCGTCTACGTCTCCATTAGTGTCTTCAATTCAATTGTTATCGAAGGTGATCGATTTATCAGATAACAGGCGGTTTTGATTGCCTCTGCCCAGAAGCCTTTTGCTAGGCTTGCAGTTCTCAACATTGCCCTTGTTCTTTCTAACAAGGTTCTGTTCATCCGCTCTTCCACTCCATTTTGTTGAGGAGTGTATGCTGTAGTGAACTGTCTTTTGATGCCTTCTTTGTTATGGAAAACATCAAACTCATCGCCAATGTATTCTCCTCCACTATCAGACCTTAAACACTTCATCTTTTGACCAGATTCAAGTTCCACCCAAGCTTTGAATATTTTGAAGACTGAAAACACATCCATCTTCCTCTTGATAGGATACACCCAACATCTTCTGGAGTAATCATCAATAAAGGAAACAAAGTATTTTGCTCCTCCTAGAGATATCACCGGTGTTTGCCACACATCAGAGTGAATCAGTTCTAGAATATCCTTGCTTTTGGAACTAGATAGGCTGAATTTCAATCTATTCTGCTTACTTGTAACATAGTGCTCACAAAAGGTAATGACACCTTTGTAAGACTAGGGAGTAAATTCTCCTCGGAAAGAATTCTCAATCCTCGTTCAGACATATGTTCGAGTTTGAGATGCCACTTCATTGCAGGTTCATCTTTTGAACTACTTGATACAATAGATGCTTCTGCTTTAAGTACAGTTTCTCCCTTTAGCTTGTATAGATTTGAATTCAGCTTTTCTGCCTTCATAACTACAAGTGCGCCCCAGATAATTTTCATTATCCTATCTTGGGTTTGGATCTTATAACCGAGACTATCTATTTGTCCCAAAGACAATAGATTCTTTCTCAGGCCTTCCATATGTTGAACCTCCTTGATAGTGTAAATAGTCCCATCACTCATTTTCAGTTTAATGGTTCCAATACCGACAATCTTCAGGACGTGATCATTACCCAAGAACACTGATCCTCCTGAGACTGGTTTATAATGATGAAACCATTCTCTTCGTGAGGTCATGTGCCATGTAGCACTTGAATCAATAATCCAGGTATCACTAAAGTTCATTTCACCTTCTGTGATCGGCATTGCTTCAATATATAAAATTTCACCATCATCTGGGGTACTTGGCACATTTCCTTGAGAGTTCTTCTCTTCGTTCTTCCTCTTCCAACAATTCCTCTTCAGGTGTCCTTTCTTGCCACAAAAGTAGCATTTAAAATTCTTCTTACTCCTTGATTTGGACCTGCCATGATTATGGCTCCTGCTTGAGCCACGTTTCATTGGTCTCCTTCTTTTCATCGTTAGAGCCTCAGCTTGATGTGAACCGACTAACCTGTACTCTTTATTTTTTCGCGTATTTTCTTCTTCTAGAATGGCAGCGCCAATATTATCCGTGAGAACATTGTTTGTGAGGTTGATGATAAGTTGATCATATGAGTCTGATAAACTTTGGAGTAGAAATTCCAAACGTTCAACCGGTCCTACTTTATATGCCAACGATGTGACTTGAGAAAACATGGTATTCAATGAGTTGATGTGCTCTGTCACTGAAGTATATTCAATCATATGAAGAGTGTAGAGTTTCCTCTTCAGAAAAATCTTGTTGTGGAGAGACTTCGCCTCATTCAGTTTGGTGAGATGATCCCAGATCTCCTTTGCAGTTTTCTTTTCTTCTATACTTTGAAGTATACCATCAGATAATGCCAAATGAAGATTGGCAATTATGGTACCATCCATTTCGTTCCACTTTTCATCTGTGACTCCAGTGGGCTTATTACCAATAGCCGCCAGACAGTTATTTTTTCTCAAGATAGCCTTCATCTTCAATTTCCATAATAAGAAATTACTCCCATTGAACTTCTCAATTTCATGTTTTGTTGTCATTGCTTTTTATCACAACCAAGTACTTTGTGAACAGTACCGTGAATAGTACCTCCTAATTAGTTCCCAGGAAAGAGAGGGGGCCAACGTTTATTGGGTTTTGAAATGAATATTTTAATGTGTTTAATTCACTGCCAACGTTTTTTATTCTTAAAATCTTTTATTTGAGAAATTTTTGTTATGCATATTAATTATTCTTCTAAGCAAGCATGGATTAATTATTCTTCAATCTCCTTGATGATTGTCCATGCTCCAAGCCGAAGTACATTTTTATGATTGCACACTCTGAAGTTCTTCCTTGAATTTCCAACCATGAAATTTGCAATCACATATATCTTTTGCTCTACAAGCATCTCTCGCATTTTCACAGCGTCCTCTTTCCTGATGGATGCTTGGATAGAAGTATCCTGTGAAAATTTTAGCATTATAAAAAAATCAAAGTGTGAGAGTTCATATGTGTAAAAGACATTTTTTTTTTCAATGTTTAAGTTTTGTTGATATTTTTTGTGTTTAGGTTGGTGATATAGAAGGTTGAATGAAGGCAAGAAAGTTAGATAACAATTGTACTTGAATAAACGTAAGAGGTGGTGAATAATTTTAACAGTGGTTGTGAGATTCTTTCTTTTCAATAGTGGACTTCTTGAAATTTCAGTTGTTTAAAGATCCCTTTAAAGGTATGATTTATGGTTGGTTCTCTATTATCGATTATATTATTCTGCTTCCTTGTTTTGTTTGATTTTGATTAGGTAATGTTTATGAATTGTTTTAAAAAAAAATTCAATTTGTTCTATCTTGGCTGATCTTCATTGTTATCGCGATGATTTCTTTTCTCCATGTGGAATTTTTAATTGTTTTTTTTTAAAAAAATATTTCCACCTCGCAATTGAACTTTCATGTGTGCATCGTTATAACATAAGTTTAAGTCAGATGTATGTTTAGCCCATTTATTAAAATAAGAGGACTTGAATATGCCAAAAAAAAGTTAGAGTAGCTAAATGACCCATTTTGAAAAGTAAGAGGGTCATTTTAATACTTCTCCAAAAATATAATTAGAGGGTGTAAATATCACCACTCTGATAGAAATCCCAAAATTTGTATCTTACGAAAGAAAATACAATTCCTAAAATAATCTTTACAACGCAATTTGCAGCAACTCGTCTCTTTCAAACTATTCCATATTTTAATTTCTGGCCTTATTTTTATTTAATATTAAATCATATTGTCAACACAAGAAAAATCGACATTTTGAAGTTTTTCAACGCATAGAATTTGGAAATTAGATTCACAGACGCCACATTCGACCACCAATTCCTTCTCCTCACCTAGAAAAACCACTGCGAAATCCACTGATTTTTTAATTTGCGACTTTTTATCTCTTAGGATCTGAATGTTGGCCAGAGAAATGGGGAGTTTAGGGACGATGTTAAAGCATCCAGACGATGTGTTTCCTTTATTGAAGCTGAAGATGGCAGCAAAGCAAGCAGAGAGCAGATCCTATCGCAGCCTCACTGGGGCTTTTGCTACGCTATGCTTCTTAAAGTCTCTAGGAGCTTCGCTCTCGTCATTCAACAGCTCGGTCCCTAGCTTCGCGACGCTGTAAGTTTTATGCAGTAAATCTTCTGTAGTTGGACTGTATATCTTTTGTTGTTGAGCCCAAAACTTTTTGATATTGATTCAATCTACAGTTTGAGCCACGACCCATAACATTGTCTCTATCTTGTTTCTTTTTCGTTGGAAATTTCTTGTATTTGTAGGACCGTTCTGGATTCTTTAATTTTATATAGTGGTTGACGACGTCACGTGTTCTCTAGTGGATTTTTCATCTTTGACCTCTAATTTTGATGGGTTGTGTCCTTCTTGAATATTTTTCTTGGAGATTTGCTTTTCTTACCTTTTTATTATCGCCGTCTAATATTGCTCATGTATGGACAACATCTGTATTTTTGCAGTTTAATCTGGCTAATTTAACTGTCATTTGAGTTGATTTCTCTAGTGGGTTTTTAATCTTTGAGCTCTGATTTTGATGGGTTGTACTCTGCTTTAATTTTTTTCTGGGAGATTTGCTTTTCTTAGCTTTCTATTATTGTCGTCTAACATTGTTCATGCATGGACAACATCTGCATTTTTGCAGGTTAATCTGGCTGATCTAGCTGTCATTTCAGTTGATTTTATTTCTAGATATTTGTATATTAATTTTGTTGTGTTAACTATTTATATTTAACTCAGTTGATATGTATTTATTTATGTGTTTTGTTCTGTATGAGTGGATTTGCTGTAAGTTTTTTCTCTTCTCTGTTTATAACCGCCATCACTTGGTTTATCCATCTATCAATTCTGCCTTTGGTCAGGTTAGATCATATTCATGAACTTTTCCTTTCCTTTATTTTATATTTTCATAGCTTTATTATTATTTTACCTCTGTTAAGTTCTTCTATTTAACAACGGCTTTGCATCTCTCATTTTCATTCCTATTTGGACCTTTCTTATACAACTCATAAATTAGTAGAGATAGTGTAATTAAGGAGGGTTCATTTGCTTGAAATACGCAATTGCTCTTCCAAAAGTTCCCCTACTCAGGTTTTTATTTATTTATTTTCTTTCATCCATTACATGGTCATACTTATAAAATGTTTGTTTCTCTTAATTTTTTTCTCATGTATTTTTTGTGTTTTTGTTTTACTTGTGCGTATATAGCATGGATCCTCTAGGGAGGTTTTCAATCTATATTTTAAAAGGAGGCTGCTTGGTCGATAATGATGGTTACTACGCTGGTGGTCAGGTGCTTAGAGTATAGGATGTTAATATTTGTTCTTGGAACGCAAATGTGTTTGTTAGCTATTTGGAAAATCACATTGGTGTTTCCATTAATTCTGTGACTCTAAAATTCCTTAGCACATCATCGATTGTTCCAATTGGTTTGCTCTTAATCAATGGAGCTAATGATTTCTTGAAAATGGCCATTAGTGGTTATATTGAAAGCTATGTTAAATTAGTTTTTGTTTATCCTATAATCAAATATTGATAGCTCTTCATCTGAAGAAGATCCGAGCGAGGAAACATATAGCTCTTTGTCCATTGCTGATTTAAGTGGTAATGAAGCCATTGCTGATTTAAATGGCATTGAAGCCGTTGATGAATCTAATGATGATATTATGGATGACACGTCATTGTTATCGTCTGACCATGACATCAACAATGATTCTAGCTTTCATCCCCCACTTAAAGAGGAAATTAAGGTTTTGTGTTTTTTTTCATAAAATTTGTTCATTTAGTTTATGCATATTATGATTTGCTTTATCTTTAATATATATATATATATATATATATATATATATTATTTCAGTTGTTGGACAATTGTATTCATAGAAGTTCTGCACGGATTGCTGGTATGAATGTGAAGAGGAATGATGATGGACCATCTAGCTCAACTGATACGTCAAATAATTTTGTTATCGGTCAACCTCCTTTTATTTAAGGCCATCCATAGCAGCATCTCTTAACAGATGCTTTAAACTCCAACAAAAATATACATTTTCACCAATTTACAGTTTTTGAAACAGTAACCGCAGACAGCAGTTACTCCAAATCAATACTCTAAATCATTTAAATATACATTTATACAATAACCTTTTATTATTTATTGAATGCAAAAAAGTAGCCCAAAGTTGTCTCACAATGAATAACTTTCTAGTTGAAACCAGTTCCCAAGCATGACCATACAAAGGAACAATTGCAAAAAAGAAAAGAAAGAAGATAGATTAAATATAATTATTTCCTTCAAAATTATTGTATATGTTCACGCAATGAGTTACACATCCAGTCCTATAGATATACAACTGACATTCTAAGCATATTAAAGTAACATGGAGAAAGCTTAGTTGTTGCCACAGCCTCGAGCATAAGTTATAAAATAGTGAGTGAATCCCATCAAAGTAGAAAACAAGAGGGGATACACAGAAAGAAAACGGAGGCCTCGCATTCTTCTTCCATGGCTAGAACCTCTCGAGAGGCTTCCCAAGAAGGTTTGGAGGGAGGATGTGGGCAGAGTAGCCCCAGGTTTCGAGATATTTCTTCTAGAATTAAATGAAGAATCTGTAACATGGCTGCATAACCCAGAATCAAGGAAGAAGTCGAAGCCCTAATTTAAGTCACCTATATCCAATGAAGCCCTAAAATTGAGAAGATTGCCTGGTTGTAATCAGCGATGGCCTGGCAGAGAAACAAGGTATGATGAGAGAGAAGTAGCATATTTTATTCATAAATAATAACTCGCATATGTACAGTACTATGTAAATAGTCACGCTCGACTATAGCAAAACACCACTTCCCAGTTGCGGATCCAGTAACTGATGTGGAGTCAAATTTCACTAAAAGACAAATGCATTGCTCTAAATAAGAGTCAACCACCCACATCCAGTAGCTGATGTGGGTGGTCTAAAACAGTGTAGTTGTTGGTTAGTCTAAAAGTTATCAGTTTTTTGTGTTATGGCTAATGAACTTTTGTTTATCAAAAGTTGTAAGTAGTTCTATGGAACTGTAAGTCTTAAGGGTTATAGGTATTCTAACACTTTTTTGAACTTCTAGTTTGTTACCTGTAGTGTTGTATATAAAAGTTGTTTTTACTTCTATGAAAGTGTAAGTCTTAGGTGGTATAACTATTCTATGATTGTTTTGTACATGTTACTTGGTTGTATATAAAGCTTTTAATTTGGAATTTATAATATGTTTCTTTCATAAAATTAAATTTGAGTTGAGCAAAAAATAAAAAACATATAAAATAAGAGAATAAGAGAACCTTTCCTCCATTGAAACAATGGATTCGAACCAAAGAGACAACAATAATGAAACAAGAACACAACGATTTACGTGGAAAACCTTAAAGGGAAAAAACCACGAGCAGAGAGAGAGTTTCACTATGTGGAGAAAACAAGTACAAGAGAGAATGATGAGTGATGGCTTTACAACGAATAAATAATAGCCGAAACCCTAATCATAAAAGGAATCACAAAAGACCCCAAAAAAATTTCCAAAAAATTCTTCTTCCAAAATTGTAGCATCGCGAACTTTTGGAATAAAACCAAACTGAATTCGGGTCACAAGCTGTAGAAACGGCTTCTGCCCAAAATGACTTAGGTAATTTAGCATTGGACAACATACAACGTACTTTTTCCATCAAAGTTTTATTCATACGCTCCGCTACGCCGTTCTGCTGTGGAGTATCCGGAGCTGTCAAGTGCCTCACAATGCCTTCTGTCTTACAAAAGACATTAAATTCATCTGAACAAAACTCCACACCGTTATCTGTGCGGAGACGCTTCACCTGCTTCCCTGTCTACTTTTCAATCATGGTCTTCCGATCCTTAAAAGTGCGAAACACATTACTCTTGTGTTTCAAAAAAAATACCCATACTTTTCTGGAAAAATCATCAATAATTGTTAGCATATAACTAGCACCACCCTTGGAAGATAGTCTGGCTGGTCCCCAAAGGTCAAAATGAATATAATCAAGAGTGCCCTTCGTATTATGTGTGCCTTTACTAAATCTGACTCTTTTCTGCTTCCCAAACACACAATGCTCACAAAACTATAACTTGCTAATATTCTGCCCATCAAGAAGTCCTCTTTTGCTAAATTCGGCCATTCCATTTACACTCATATGCCCTAGACGCATATGCCAAAGTCTAGTAATTTCATCATCTGTCAAAGAAGGAGTAGATACTGCTGCATCGCCAACAACTGTAGAGCCTTGCAAAACATATAAGTTGGCAGCTTTTCTTTGCCCTTTCATCACAACTAAAGCACCTTTACTAATTTTCAAAACTCCACCTTCACCCATGTATTTGTACCCTTTTAGATCAAGAGTACTCAAAGAAACCAGATTTCTTTTCAAATCTGGAACATGACGAACGTCACTAAGCGTTCTAACCATGCCATCAAACATCTTAATTCTGACAGATCCAATTCCAGCAATTTTGCAAGCTGCATTATTTCCCATCAAAACAGCACCCTTTGTCACCTTTTCATATGTTGAAAAACAGTCCCGATTAGGACACATATGAAACGTGCAACCAGAATCAAGAATCCAATCCTCACTAGGTTTTGGGTCAACATCAGAGGCAACCAAGAGATCACCATCACTATATTCAGTTTCTGCAACATCTGCTTCACTAGAATTTTCGGTTTCTTTACCCTTTGAATTAACACCACCCTTCTTTTTGTTCTTATTCTGCAACTTATAACAATCAACTTTGATGTGCCCTTTTTTCTTACAATAGTTGCAGATTTTATCTTTATTTTTTGACTTTGATCTGCCTCTGCCTTCAAAACCAGAATTTCTTTCCTGATTTCTGCCTCGAATAACAAGACCCTTTGCTAGAGTTTCAGAACCACCAAACAGCTGTTTTGTCCTTTCCTTAGAAGATAAAGCATCATAAACAACCTCAAGATTAAGAGTCTCACGACTATGCAAAATAGTATCTCAAAAAGTTACATACGAAGAAGGCAGCGAACACAATAGGATTAACCCTAAATCTTCTTCTTCGTACTTAACCTCCATAGCCTCTAAATCAGCAATAATCTCCTTATAGATGGTTAGATGATCTTCTACAGATCCACCTTCTGAAAGCTTATGAGAATATAAACGTTGTTTCAGATGCAACTTACTGGTCAAAGTTTTTGTCATACACAATTGTTCCAACTTCTTCCATAAATCAGCAGCCGTTTTCTCCTTCAAAACATCCTGTAATATTTGATTCGACAGATGAAGTTGAATCTAGGTTAGAGCCTTCTTGTCCTTCAAAAAATTTTCTTCTGGTGTCCAAGATTTTGGCATCTTATCAGATCCTAACAGTGTATCATCAAGATCCATCTGTGCAAGGACAACTCGCATCTTCATCTACCATAGCTTAAATCTTGTGTCACGATCAAGCAGCGGAAGATCATACTTCATTGTTGCCATTCCAAATCGAACCCACTCTGATACCAATTTGAAACAATGGATTCGAACCAAAGAGACAACAATAATGAAACAAGAATATAACAATTTACGTGGAAAACCCTTAAAGGGAAAAAACCACGGGTAGAGAGAGAGTTTCACTATGTGGAGAAAACAGGTATAACAGAGAATGATGAGTGACGGCTTTACAACGAATAAATAATAGCCGAAACCCTAATCATAAAAGGAATCACAAAAAATTTTCCAAAAAATGCTTCTTCCAAAATTGTCGCACCGCAAACTTTTGGAATAAAACCAAACTGAATTCGGGTCACAAAATTTAACATCCATCATTAAGTAAATATCTCTCCACAATGTTAAACGTCAGTAATCACATAGTTGTAGTTCAATAAGACACACGTATTTCCTTTGTTCGCATCAAAATTTTATTCGCATCAGTTGTAATAAAAACCCCCAAAAAAGAGTGAAATCATATGTAATATGAATTCTTTCCTCAAGAAAGATGTTGGTCATGTGATAGTGTTAGGTAGAAGGTTGCGCGTTGATTCGGCTGTGATAATTTTTTAGTGTTATACAGTTGGTAGCTTTATCCTATATCCTCCAACAGTTTGTGATACGCACCACATCTCATACTTGATATATAATATATGCAAATGAAAAATAAATTAAAAGGTATGAGATACACAAAAATATAGAATCTAACATATGAACATACAGTATTAGTGATTGGTGCACAGATTTGGATGCTTCGAGGCAGATGAATGGCTTCCAAATATTTTTACATGGGCAACTACAAATAAATCCGTAAAGAAGCAATCCAAAGTAGATGGTTATCAGTGAAAGATAGGTTTTATGGAAAGGAAAGATGAAGATACTTATTATCCTTACTTTATTTGGATTTGATATTAATTTCAATTAACGTTAATTGTATTGTTTTATTTGGTTAATTATTACAAATAAAAGGAAGGTAAGTTGTAGTGGTTAAACTAAGAAATGTGATTATATTTGGTGGAATTCCACCTGTTTATTAATTTTATAAATTAGAGTAATGTAGATGTTAGGAAATAACAAAATTATATATATTTTTATATGGGTTGTTTGTTTAGATTGCCTCTGTTTAATTTTTTTCAATTCAATTGATTTTCTATGGTGTAAATCAGGAACTTTTCTTCCTTTTTTTGGTGACAGTGGAATCCAAGTAGGTCATTGTTCATCATCAGGTAGTAGAACTTGTCATAACTTGCGTATTTGTGATTATCAATTTAAATTACGTTGTCAATCTTGGATAATTAGTGTTACTTGGACCAAAATTATCTTGGGTCAAGGACTTAATATTGCTATCGCTATTGCTATTGCTATCAAGTCCACTGACAAGACTATTAACATACAGAAAGATTGACAAAACTCTAGTTAAGTGTAATTTATTTTTTATTGCAGAGAGAGAGGACATATGTGGGAAGTAGTTTTATGGTGTAAAAATTCAACTTAATGACGGGGCAGATGCATGATGTCACAATTGATCTTAAATTATTAATTGTCGAACTTCCTGTAGAATACTGAGAAATCGATAAAGTATACTAAATGGGGTGAGATATAGTTCGTTCCTACGGTTAATTTATAGCATATATCATCATGATTCTTCACACATTGTACTCATCACATTGTGGGGAGGGATGGTTGACTTTTTTTCTTTGCATTATTTGGATTAGTCTAGTTTGTGGTTTTTTTCTACTCAGCTATGACAAACAACAAATTAAATAAAGTTTCTTTTTCTTTTGCGGTGTCTTTTCCTAAAAAACCTTATTAATTTTCTTTAGATTATTTTGAATATCTATTTGGATTTTCTGGTTTTAGTTCATCCATTTTTATCCTCTAATATTGAGAGCGATAGTTAGTTTGTGTTTTTCAAATGCCTTTGTATCATTCAGAACATTCTGCAATGCTGCTGATGTCGAAGCATTTAAGAAGGAGAAGGAATCCCTGATTGTTAAGATTGGCGATAAAGGTGCTCTTGAAGATGGATTATTAAATCTGTTGGATTTTTCAGCCCAAACCGGGTTGAAAGACCTGGCACAAATCGGTAAAGAAACTCGTGATATGCTTATAGAAGATTTAGATTGTACTGTATGTGTGGAAAAGGCAGATATACCCAATGATGCTTCAGTTGCACCAGCACCAGGTGCTTTGCCTGATAAACGGACCACATCACGACAATCAATTGAGATAACCACTGTTAAGACGACACGTATTATTACTACTTACACATCGTGGAAACGCTGTGGGGAAGAATCATATAGGTTGCGAAACCTTATGCTGCCATGTAATGATGTCAGTATGCTAGCTGAAGATATATCAGCTAATCTAAGAGAAACAACCAGATATTACTGGGAAGCTAACCATTACAAATTTCTAGAATAGTGAAGTCATGTTTACCAAGGCAGAATAAACACGAAAAGCAATGTATTCATAAATGTTCTTCTCAAGAAACAGAGTGAGGAAAGCATATCATACAACAAATAGCATAAACAAGACTGTTATATCAGAATCAACATGATAATTTCAGTGTTCATCATCTGAGGATAAACTGATTTTGTCACGCCCCGTTTCCGGAGGCGCGACTGGGTGCTCTCTCCGCACCTTTCTTAGGTCACTAGTGTGAACATCCGGGATCAACCGAAAATCCGGCGGCACCTCCCCGTATATCGGAGAGTGCCCACTTGCATCAGAAGTGCAGCAACAACAACATCACACTAGCAACCTAGCAAACATAGGCCTCGGGCCTCAACCACATGCAATCCTGACCCTAGGCCTCAGGCCATCCACTACCAGCATGCACAAACTGATGGTATCACAAATAAATCCACACACAGATTTTTATATCATCAAATATAACCATAATTCAACATCTACATCCATGCAAGCACAACCGTGCCAAAAGGTTATATTCTCACAACTAGATATACTACATACACCCACATGCATAGAGTATATCTCTAGCACCCCATCCTACCCAGGGCCATCCATGTCACGTCCTGCTCACCGATCCGCACACCAGTACTCGTACCGGTATCTCCTGTGGAAGGAAGAAAGTAAAGGAGTGAGCTAGACGCTTAGTAGGGCAAGGAAATAAACATTGATATAGGCAGAACCAAAAGGAAGTAATGCATCAATATGTACCTACCACATGAACGTATACTCAACAAATTCACATCAACATTTATCCGGATAAACCCTTTCGGAGCACAACAACCACAATATCATTGCAACTCAATGTAATATTGCATGGGAGCAAGCTCCCCACAACCAACCACTCCTAGGATCATCCGGTTGCTTGAACCTATCACGCCCGCACCCCACAAGGCAAGTCACTCTTGACCCTACCCCTAGTGCGTTACCCCAAATGGGGTTCACATGACTCGATGGTAACAACCTTCACCTTGCCATCCTCCCATGTGGCTTCCAAGAAACCTAAAGGTTCCGGAGTCCATACCCGAGTCCCCCATGCATCTCTAATGCATATGACATGTCATGCCGAATAGATAAGTATATATGAATATCCTATATATCTTACATAACTACCATGATGCATGAACGGAAAATCACAACGTGTCCGTAAATGACGGAACACGAATCGGGTCATGCAATATTCAACATCAACAATAATTCACACTAGGCTCGTTTCCCCTTAGAAGCAATTAAGGCGGAAACACAAACAATGGCGACCAATGAAGAATAGAAACGCTATTTAGGCAACAATAACGAATGACAAAAAGAAAGGTTGGAAATCCCCTACCTCGTTCCGAGCCAACTACACAAATTCTCAAATTTAGGGTTTTAACCCTTGGTTCTCCCAACCTATCGATTCACATCAAATCGAACTCATATAATTAATCCAAAAATTCCATATTATCATATCAATCACAATTTAATGAACAAAATCATAAACACTTACTTTCTCTCTCTAGAAATTTCTTCCCAAATCCTCCAAACTCACTCCAAGCTCAACTCAACTCCAAAACACAAACCAATCTACATAAACATCCAAAATCAACCTATAATCAACATATATAAAGCATAGAGCTCATCTCCTTAAGAATCAAACAAATCTAACAAAAACCTAGAATTTCAAAAACTATGAAAAACTTACAAAATCTCCAAAATGCACCTTGAATCTTCCTTGATAAGCTTCAAGAGTCACAAATCTTCAATCCCCAAGCCAAACTTCAACCAAAAGCTCATTCTCTCTCTTCTTCTCTCTCTCTCTCTCTCTTTCTAGTCGGGTGCTTCAAAAGTTGGAATAAGCTGAAATGTCTAAAACTGAGCCTAAAAACTGATTTCCCGATAGCCGTCCGGACGCCCAAAGTATCCGTCCGGACGGATTACTGTTCCCGTAACCCACTGCCCTCACTCTAGGCAAATCCGTCCGACGCCCAATTATCCGTCCGGACGGATTACTGTTCATAGAACTCACTGCCTTGATTCTAGGCATATCCGTCCGGACGCCCAATTTATCCGTCCAGACGTATTACTGTTCACAGAACCCAGTTTTTCTTCAATTTTATTTTTTGGCTCGGTTCAAGCTTCGATTTGATTTATTATGGGCCCGAAACCGACATGTATACTAAAAGTTATGACCCATTTACTGAACCAAGCTCAAAACTATTCTTCCATGATTCCGTACTTCACGGATCATCCGTATTTCGATTCAAAACTAAATTTTTGGGTCGGGATTTGACATCCTCCCCCCTTAATAAAATTTCGTTCCGAAATTTAATTACACACGTACCTGAATCTCCGAACAACTCCGGGTACTTCTCCTTCATTCTGGATTCCAACTCCCAAGTTGCTTCTTCAACTCCGTGATACATCCACATCACTTTTACCAATGGAATCACACTCGACCTCGTGACATTGTTTTGTCGGTCTAGAATTTTTACCGGTTGAAGAGTGTAACTCCCATCTTCTTCAACTTCCAACGTAGTCCAATCTATCACATGCGACGAATCCGGCTCATATTTTCGAAGCATGGATACATGGAATACATCGTGAACCTTCTCAAGCTTCGGTGGAAGTGCCAAACGGTACGCCACCGGTCCAACCGTCTCCGAAATCTCAAATGGCCCCACAAATCTCGGTGCCAACTTCCCGTGTTTACTATACCTCTGAATCCCCCGTCTCGGACTAACCTTTAAGAAAACCTTATCACCTACAGCAAACTCCAAAGGTCTCCTCCTCCGGTCAGCATAAGACTTATGTCGGCTCTGCGCGGTGATCAACCGCTTCCGGATCTCATCAACTCTCTCTCGTGCTTCTTTGACCATTTCCGGTCCTGAAACAACTTTCTCACCAACCTCTGCCCAACACAAAGGCGACCTACAAGGCCTCCCGTAGAGCGCCTCGTAAGGTGCCATTCCGATACTACTCTGAAAAGAGTTGTTATATACAAACTCCGCCAGATGTAAGTATCGATCCCAACTTCCTCCAAAGTCCACAACACATGCCCGCAGCATATCCTCCAAAATTTGTATAGTTCTCTCACTCTGTCCATCACTCTGAGGATGATAAGCTGTAGAGAAATCCAACTTTGTTCCCAATACTTCCTGTAAGCTACTCCAGAATCTACCTGTGAACCGCGGGTCTCAGTCCGACACAATAGATAATGGAATTCCATGAAGTCTCACAATCTCCTTGACATACATCGTACTCAAGGTCTCCAACGAATCCGTCTTGTTCATGGGTAAGAAGTGTGCAGACTTGGTCAATCTGTCCACTATCACCCAAACCGTGTCATGCCTCCTCTGAGTCATTGGCAATGCCGTCACAAAGTCCATTGTGATCTTCTCCCACTTCCATTCCGCTACTGGTAATGGTTGCAACAACCCTGCTGGTCTTTGATGTTCTGCCTTCACTTGCTGACAAGTTAGACATTTTACCACAAACTTAGCCACATCGGCTTTCATACCTCTCCACCAGAAACTTCGCTTCAAGTCTCGGTACATCTTCATACCCCCGGGATGCATGGAAAACCACGAAATGTGTGCCTCCTTCAGAATCTCTTGCCTCAACTCATCATCATCGGGAACTACTAGTCTTCCCATATACCGTACTCCACCATCAATCCCTCGAACCCATCCAAGACTCTCATCAATCACATCAAATGTATGATCCCCATTCTGTGCATCTATAACCTTCTGAACCATTAAAGCTCTCGAAGTTATAGAACACAAATAGGTCTTTTCCTCTTGACTCCTCAATTCCAATCCAAACTCATTGATTGTCTCCACAATTTCCCACTCATGCATGAATAAGCTAGCAACCTTCTGCTTCCTACTCAATGCATCCGCAACCACATTTGCTTTACCAGGGTGGTATTGCAAATTAAAATCAAAATCCTCCAAGTACTCCATCCACCGCCTTTGCCGTAAGTTCAACTCTTTTTGGGTGAATAGGTACTTGAGGCTTTTGTGATCCGAGAACACCTCAAACGTCTCTCCGTAGAGGTAGTACCTCCACTGCTTAAGAGCAAATACCAATGCCGCCAACTCCAGATCATGCACTGGATAATTCCTCTCATGCGTCTTCAGCAACCTCGAACCATACTCTATCACTCGGCCCTGCTGCATCAATACACAACCCAACCCGACTCCAGATGCATCGCAATACACCTGGTAGCCAACATTCCTCTCCGGAACTACTAACACTGGAGGTGTTGTCAACCTCTTCTTCAACTCTTCAAATGCGGCCTCACATTCGTCTGTCCACACAAACGGTGTACCCTTCTTCGTGAGCTGCATCATCGGCGAAGCAACTCTTGAGAAGTCCTCAATAAACCTCCGGTAGTAACCTGCCAACCCTAGGAAACTCCGGATCCAAGTCACATTCTTCGGTCTCTCCCAATTCAAAACCGACTCAACTTTGGAGTAGTCAACCGCTATGCCTTCTTGAGTGATCACATGGCCTAGGAACTTCACTTTTGTGGCCCAAAATTCACACTTACTCAATTTAGCATACAGTTGATTCTCCCTCAACGTCTGTAACACTACCCTCAAGTGTTCCTCATGCTCTTCCTCCGTAGGAGAATAAATCAATATATCATCAATAAACACCACTACAAACTTGTCCAAAAACGATCGAAGAACCCTTTGCATTGGGTCCATGAATACCGCCGGGGCATTTGTCAACCCAAACGGCATCACAAGGAACTCATAATGCCCATAACGAGTTCTAAACGCTGTTTTCTGGATATCCTCATCCTTAATTCTCAACTGATGATAACTCGACCTCAAGTCAATCTTAGAGAAATGCCTAGCACCTCTCAATTGGTCAAACAAATCATTGATCCTAGGCAACGGATACTTATTCCTCACTGTAACCTTATTCAACTGCCTATAATCAATACACATCCTCAAACTTCCGTCTTTCTTCTTGACGAACAACACCGGTGCTCCCCACGGGGACACACTCGGTCTAATGAACCCCAAGTCTAACAACTCCTCTAATTGAGAACTCAACTCCTTCAACTCTGCTGGAGCCATCCGATACAGCGGAATCGAAATCAGCTTGACATTCGGATGCAACTCAATAGTAAAGTCAATCTCCCTCTTCGGAGGTAATCCCGGCAACTCTTCCGGAAATACATTCATAAACTCTTCCACTACCCGAATCATAGTAGCTACATCTCCCTTAGGAGCCGAACTCACCAAACTCGCAACTCTACAATCTTGGTACGAAGGATTATCCATGAAATGTGGGCATGGAATCCCCTTCGATCCCCTCAACTGAATTACTCCTCTCTCGGGTACTCTAAGAGTAATCTTCCTCTCCCAAAAGTCAAGCAACCCTTGGTGCTTCGTCAACCAATCAACTCCAAGAATCACATCAAAATCCTAGAAATCTAGTACATACAAGTCGGCTTTCAGAGATATTTCTCCAAACCGACACTCACATCCGAACACTACCCCCTCTAACGTGGTGAAATGACCGAATAGTGAGGATACCGTGAACATTCGTCTTATCGGCGAAATCTCCACCTCTAGTGCGTGTGCTAACGAACTAGTAATAAAAGATGAGGTCGCCCCGGAATCAAACAAGACTCTTGCCCAACAATTAGAAATCAAGAAGGTACCTCCAATGAAATTTGGATGCTCCTGCGCCTCCTGATGACCCAATGCATAGACACGTCCCTCTGTCAGTGCATTCTGCTGCTGCTGTGGCTGACGAGTCCCACCCCGCCCCCTTCCTCCTGTTGGAACATTGGAAGGAAGAGCCGGAGGCGGTACTCCCGGTATGCTCTGCTGCTGTGCTCTCTAGTTGCCCTCCGGACACTCACTCTTTCTGTGACCCAACTTGCCACACCCAAAGCACTTAAACCCAGTAAGCCTGCACTCACTTGCCTTGTGCCCCTCTTTTCCACACTGGAAGCATGCTCTCTTGCTCCATGGTGGCCTTGGACCCTTGCCTCGGTCCCCTCTCTGTTGACGAAAGTCCGTCCTCGGTTTCTTGTGGCTACTACCACCACCACCACTACCCTCACTCACTGGACGCTTCCTCTGAGCTTCACTTTTCTCACTCAACTCAAAATCGAGAGCCATCTCCACTGTGTCCTGATAGGACACCACCCTAGTGGCCATCACCATCCTACCAAGACTGGGAAGCAACCCATCTCGGTACCTCACTGCCTTCTTCACATCGGTTGGAGCAAACTCCTTCCCATACCGGTATAACTCCTCAAATTGCTTGGTATACTGAGACACCGTCATCTCTGATGTCTGCAACAAATCTAGACACTGTTTGGCCTTCTCCGTTTGCAGAGGCCTTGGCACAAACTTCTGCATAAACAACTGCTCAAATGAAGTCCAAGTCAGCTGATTCCGTCTCTGACCCATGGACATCCACCATTCATAGGCCGCACCACTCAAATAGTTGAACACAAACTTCATCCGTCTCTCATCGGGTATCTCAAGAGTGTCCATCCTCATACTCAGCTGATTGAACCACTCCTCTGCCCCCACACCCGTTCCATCTCCAGAAAAGGTTGGAGGAGTAGTCTTCCTCAATTGGTCCACCTCATACATCCCTCTCCCAGCTCTAGGTACTGCTGCTACCTCAGTTGTAGCCTCTGGTACAACTCCCTCTGTATGGATGCCAGTTGCACCCATCGCTTGTGCCACAGCCTGTGCTATGGTCTGCGCCTGTGTCTACACCATACTCATCATGAAGCTAGTAAGACCCTCCATCGTCACGGGTTGCCCCCCTGTAATAACAGGAGCAACCTGCACCACAGGTGGTGCCTGCTGTACTACATCATCAGTCGGTAGTCCCTCCTGAACTATCTCCTCATCTCTCACATCAGGGTCTACTCTCGGAACTGAACCCTCAGTACTCGGTGTGCGTCTAGCCACTCGCCCCGCACTTCTACCACGGCCTCTACCTCGGCCTTTACCTGTCCCTCGTTGGCCTCCGCCACGAGGTACCTCAGCTGTACTATCAGATCGCACAGTTCTACGAGTATTCATCTGCATAGCAACAGATAATACTATTTAATACACTACTCAAACGAGGATTTAAGGGGAAAGGAAAACATACCGGATCAGCAGCAGTCGTGACATGGCCTGGAATGTACTACTCTACACCTAGGACCCAACACCCCAGATCCTATAAAGAGCCGTAAACCTCGCTCTGATACCAAAATGTCACGCCCCGTTTCCGGAGGTGCGACTGGGTGCTCTCTCCACACCCTTCCTAGGTCACTAGTGTGAACATCCGGGATCAACCGAAAATCTGGCGACACCTCCCCGTATATCGGAGAGTGCCCACCTGCATCAGAAACGCAGCAACAACAACATCACACTAGCAACCTAGCAAACATAGGCCTCGGGCCTCAACCACATGCAATCCTGGTCCTAGGCCTCAGGCCATCCACTACCAGCATGCACAAACTGATGGCATCACAAATAAATCCACACACAGATTTTTATATCATCAAATATAACCATAATTCAACCTCTACATCCATGCAAGCACAACCGTGCCAAAAGGTTATATTCTCACAACTAGATATACTACATACACCCACATGCATAGAGTATATCTCTAGCACCCCATCCTACCCAGGGCCATCCATGTCACGTCCTGCTCATCGATCCGCACCACCAGTACTCGTACCGGTACCTCCTGTGGAAGAAAGAAAGTAAAGGAGTGAGCTAGACGCTCAGTAGGGCAAGGAAATAAACACTGATATAGGCAGAACCAAAAGGAAATAATGCATCAATATGTACCTACCACATGAACGTATACTCAACAAATTCACATCAACATTTATCCGGAAAAACCCTTTCGGAGCACAACAACCACAATATCATTGCAACTCAATGTAATATTGCACGGGAGCAAGCTCACCACAACCAACCAATCCAAGGATCATCCGGTTGCGTGAACCTATCACGCCCGCACCCCACAAGGCAAGTCACTCTTGACCCTACCCCTAGTGCGTTACCCCACATGGGGTTCACATTACTCGGTGGTAACAACCTTCACCTTGCCATCCTCCCATGTGGCTTCCAAGAAACCTAAAGGTTCCGGAGTCCATACCCGAGTCCCCCATGCATCTCTAATGCATATGACATGTCATGCCGAATAGATAAGTATATATGAATATCCTATATATCTTACATAACTACCATGATGCATGAACGGAAAATCACAAGGTGTCCGTAAATGACGGAACACGAATCGGGTCATGCAATATTCAACATCAACAATAATTCACACTAGGCTCGTTTCCCCTTAGAAGCAATTAAGGCGGAAACACAAACAATGGCGACCAATGAAGAATAGAAACGCTATTTAGGCAACAATAATGAATGACAAAAAGAAAGGTTGGAAATCCCCTACCTCGTTCCGAGCCAACTACACAAATTCTCAAATTTAGGGTTTTAACCCTTGGTTCTCCCAACCTATCGATTCACATCAAATCGAACTCATATAATTAATCCAAAAATTCCATATTATCATATCAATCACAATTTAATGAACAAAATCATAAACACTTACTTTCTCTCTCTAGAAATTTCTTCCCAAATCCTCCAAACTCACTCCAAGCTCAACTCAACTCCAAAACACAAACCAATCTACATAAACATCCAAAATCAACCTATAATCAACATATCTAAAGCATAGAGCTCATCTCCTTAAGAATCAAACAAATCTAACAAAAACCTAGAATTTCAAAAACTATGAAAAACTTACCAAATCTCCAAAATCCACCTTGAATCTTCCTTGATAAGCTTCAAGAGTCACAAATCTTCAATCCCCAAGCCAAACTTCAACCAAAAGCTCATTCTCTCTCTTCTTCTCTCTCTCTTTCTCTTTCTAGTCAGGTGTTTCAAAAGTTGGAATAAGCTGAAATGTCTAAAACTGAGCCTAAAAACTGATTTCCCGATAGCCGTCCGGACGCCCAAAGTATCTGTCCGGACGGATTACTGTTCACAGAACTCAATGCCTTGATTCTAGGCATATCCTTCCGGACGGATTACTGTTCACAGAACCCAGTTTTCCTCAATTTTATTTTTCGGCTCGGTTCAAGCTTCGATTTGATATATTATGGGCCCGAAACCGACATGTATACCAAAAGTTATGACCCATTTACCGAACCAAGCTCAAAACTATTCTTCCATGATTCCGTACTTCACGGATCATCCGTATTTCGATTCAAAACTAAATTTTTGGGTCGGGATTTGACAGATTTAAGCATTCTTGTGGTGTTGAACTTGTACAAAATGATATCAGCAGTGCAACAAAATATTGAACTTTTACAAAATGATATCAGCAGTGCAACAAAACTCACCTATTGCTCCTCAAAGAAAATAAAACATACTTAGGTACAACATGCGCATATGATTTTGATATTCGTAACATATCCTTGTCACCTAGGCTATGTACTGCAAAAGCGTAGTTATATACAATTCTTGTAGAACGCCTTCATAATCAATTTTTAAGGATTTTATTTGTTGCTTTTCCCTTTTGTTTACCTACTAATTTCTTCTTTGTGTCTGGTGCTGAAATAGCAGGCATTCCCTCACGTTCTAATTTCTTCCTTGTTTCACTTGTGGAAATACCTGCAGATTTTCTACAATTAACGTGAAAGATATTAGAATTCGTAGTCTTAAAAAATATATAGAGTTCGTTTAATTTTTTGAACAGACAAAGCAAAATTGGGAAAAATGTTCCAGAGTAAGTAAATTCCAAAGATATACATATAAAAGAATAGATTTTTAACAAAGATTATTGTTGAGTAAAATAGAACATGTTGTACCTCTTTTTTTGCATGTAAATGTTGAAAGCAGTTCATTGTCGGAGTGTTCCTGAACATATTTACGGGTTGATTTCTCTCCCTTGTTGAAATTTGGGGTAGTAACTACTGAAGAACTGTCAATCTTGACATATGTTTCATTATGAAAAATGACAGGAATTTTCACAAAAGATTACAACTTCAAGTGCGTAAAGTATTCTTATGGACTTAATCAGCAGATGATTTTGTTACCTATAGCACATTTGTCTTTGATGTTACACACTGACCTTTTCTTCATATTGTGTTGCCCAGCCATTTCTTGAGTCTTGTTATTTTTAAAAATTAGTTATTATCATATATTTAGCATATTTGAAGAGGTCGATATTTTTTTTTTCATATTGTATGACTGATAACATCATACTGATTCACAAGGCAGTTATACTGAAAACATAAAAACACAATAATGAGAACATGAGATATATGAAGAGAGTTTAGGCAAACTTTTTTCCACAAACCCAGCCAAGGTAAAAATATGCACTCTAAAAACACAAGTGTGTAAATAAGATGAAATAATGATAACACGTCTAGGAATTAAAGTTTCAGTAATAAAAACCTTATCAAAGGACTTTAATATTTCTAAAACTTCAAGGAATAATGTTCCAACCTTTTATTTTTGTTTGTAAGATTAGACAGAGGTTCATCGTCAGATAAATCTTCAACATCCATGCCCAATTTTTCTTTTAGGTTATTGTTCTCTAGAGATTTAATATGCGGGATCTGCATAATCAGCTTCCTTTTGGACTCATAACACTCAGTCTTTAAAGGTGCTGGTATTTGAATCATAATCTTTTTCCCCTCCCGAAACAATGAATTTGAAAGTCTTGCCCATTATTTCGTTCATTATTTGGGGGATTTTAAACTTGTCAGAACCAGGAACATTACAGACTGTACTGGTACTTTGATAAGTCGCTCAACATGTTTCCCAAACATCATGAAATTAGCAGTGTCTGTATCGTCCGCAACTTCAATATTGAGTTTGTACCTGTTAAAAAATAATTTTAGTTGTTGTGGAATGGAGTGCAAGGATAAATAAAATATTAATCTCTTATTAAATCGGGAGTATAAATTATATCAAGGAATCGACATAGTTGAAATTGGATCACATCTCTTATAGTTCATCACATCATTTTCACCACTAACGCTTGTCTTGCATTTTGCACATGCATTATACCACCATCCTTTTGAACTGTCTATAGCAGTGATTTTTGAGCGACAGATGCTTTTTGTATTCTTGCATGTTAAATTCAATAAAAACTTATGAGTAATTAATAAAATGCGATCCATTCACAAAAAATTAATATAATGATTTGTTACTCCGTAAGAAATGGATCTTGACACAGCAGATCTATTATTGTCTTCTCAATAATTTGTCCATCATCTTGCACCTCCACTGCCAGCTCCTCATTAGTGTTTTCAAGAGAGACTTCAGCTGGAATAATTATCCTAGATAAACAATTACAAACACATGTCATATATGTCATATATTCTCTTTTTTGGAGAACATGAATGTGAGAAAACATAAAAGATTACCAACCTTTTGCAAAAAGACTCTACCTCAGGAATGGGCAAATTAAGATATATCTTAGTTGCTGATGTACTTGATAGAGTTGTTTCCGCTTCAACATACAAAAAATGATGAACATTATAAGTCAAAGAAATTTTATTCCACATCATATACACAGATTATAAATAGTTGTTTTTGCTAACCTCTAAATGAATGAACGGTCATAGCTGCAAATATGGCGACAATTGGGTCTTTTGTGTGCAAGACAGCCACATTTGTTTTAGAAAAACTCTCCGCAACAGCAACCCATAAGGTAATTGACATATTTACAAATCTGCATATCAGTAATGAATGTGAATATAAATGATAGTAACAACTTCAAAAAATGAACTTAATTGTACTCATACTTTGATGATTGTATGATGATACTCCTTCTACCAACCATCCTTCCATTGGTTAACGATTGCTCAAGCGCACCTACTTTCACCAACTGACCTATCACGTATGTTAGAAAATCATTAACAAATTAGTTGTAAAATTAATAGGATAAATTCTTCAATATCACAAAAATGTTGGAAGTATAATTCTCACCAGTCAAGAAGATGTCGTTATATATCCTTTTTTCCAACATGTTCTTATTAGCGAGCTCAAATGCATTGATTGGGATTTTTAAATCTTCATCTTCAATCTCCTTGATGATTGTCCATGTTCCAAGTCGAAGTATGTTTTTTTGATTGCACACTCTGAAGTTCTTCCTTGGATTTCCAACCATGAAATTTGGAATCACATATATCTTTTGCTCTACAAGTATTTCTCGCATTTTCACAGCATCCACTTTCTTGATGGATGCTTGGATAGAAGTACCCTGTGAAATAATTGAGATGCTTATCAATTATCTTACTGTAGTTTTAACTGGGAAATAGATCATATCATACATTTTATTACCTCTTTGTCAACCAACAGTAGATCTAGACTGGTAAGCTAGTCTTGCAGCAATCGATTTGTGGAGTTCCACAACCTTGCCAAACTACAAAGAATTTTGTAGCCATGTTGGTCAACCTCCAGTTGTGAGAAAGGAGTGTACTCCATAAGTTATATTGTTTTTGCTGCACCCAAAAAATTAATTTGTCAATAAATGATAAAATCGCATAATTTTAACAAAAGTATGTCCATGTAATAATGCAGTGTTTTACAGGTTTATCGAGACATTTGCAACTACAAGTATTCACATCCCTTATATATTTGTGTGCTTGATTATACGAAGCCTAACAAATGGATAAAAACAAATTCAATATAAACAATTAAAAGAGATATTTTACACATTGAAATTAAGGCATGCACAATCTATTCTTTATATGATCTACATACGTTTTTTAAGATGGATGGAAAGGATATAATATATTGGAAACAACATCATGCTTGAACTCTTCAGGCTGCGGATGTGTAGAAAAGACTGCAGAAGATGGAAGATAAAAGATTTCTTAATCCCAAAAGACAACATGGCTTCTAAGCAGGTCTACCCAAATAAAAATGACATTCATGAGTTTTTCCATGGTATTTGACAACCGCATTTCATCTGGTTTAAATCTCTATTTAGAATGTTTATCAAATGTTTACCCATAATTGGAGTATATGGAAACAAACAACAACACCTAACAAAATTTTTTTAAAAAAAGTAGAAATCAGTTTCACTTGGGAAACAAAAATTGACCCAATTAGTTTCAATTAAAGACAGTAACCTAACTCAACGTTATGCTAAAATTGTTCGTAATAACAAGTTTGTATCCATTAAAGATTGCGTGTGTATTCATTCAAGAGTGTGTGTGTCTGAGTAGCTGAAACACAATTTTACATGAACAAAAGCAATGACCCTTGTAATGATATCTACAGAAATTTTACATGTCCTCACCTAATAATGGTTGCCCATATATTTTACAAGCAACATAACAAATATTACACCGACAACAAATAGCACACCCAAATTGTGCACCACTAAATAGTAAAACATGCTTAGTAATGTCTGATGGTGTAGTTGTCTTTGGCATAGAAAAACTACACTTTGACAACAGCTAGGCTAAAATTATGGATTTTAGTGAATTCCAAATGTTAATTGTGATCTCCGTGTTCCTAAAATAACAGCTAGAATATATTTTTTAAAAATAAGGTATACCCCAGAGACTATCACCTCCATTTTATATACACATAAAGATAGATATGTTGGTGAAACAGTAGAAAGATACGGGGAAATTTGCATAAATGACCTCCTCAAAAACCAAAACCGCAATTATAATCGACTTTTTAAAAAACAAAATAAATGACCGCCTTTTGAATCATAAAGAGCAAAAGACCCTTAGAAAGTCAAACCAACATTTTTCATTCGACTTCCCACGGAAACCTATTTCGTGCAAACCCATTTTGCTCGACGGGCTACTTGACGGTCTCTATATTCACCAGACAACCTACGAAATCAGTTTTTTTTTCATCAAAGATATAATTTTTACTCACTCAGGTGAGATACCTTCACTTTTATCTATTTAGTCTTGGATTCACAGGGCCATGCACCATTGTGTTTATTGAGTGAACATTTGCTAATGTATTTCTCACGTCTGGTTCTGGGTTTCTATTCCTAGGTTTAGTGTCTTGTTCTTCATGGTATAAGAGGGATAAAATAACGAAATTTTTGTGTCGCCTTCATTCCTTCATTAGTGTATGAATACTGTTAATCATTGTTGTTCATTTAGATGGTCGAGCATCCATTTGGTCGGGTATGATGGTCTTTGTGGTCGAGCATTCTTGTTATATGAGCTCGAGCATCTTGTTATATGAGCTCGAGTATTCTTGTTATAGCAGTCCTAGCATGATTATAATGTGTCGAGATTTTTATGAATTATGATTATTTTGTTTTCAGTTTTTTAGCCACACATGGAGATGGTTAACATGATCAAAAGGGAAAAGTATTTTGCTGTCAAGGTTACTGTTTTTTCAAATAATATTTTTGAGGCTGTAAACACTATATTTCTCAAGCTTAGTGATAGTGAAGGTCAATTGGAGAAGTTTAGGAGGACATGTTTTGGGATGATGTTGCAGGTTGGAAGTTTTTGTTTCTCTGGTCAATTGATTCATCAGGCTCTTCTAAGGCAAGTTATATCATCTGATGCTAAAGTGTTGAAGTTCAACTTTGCTGGAAATTTTGCCTCATTCTCTATTGCAGAATTTTCTCTCATCATTAGTTTGTTATGCACTGATGTCCCTTCGCTTTCTACTTTGATTGACACTTCTGTGCATAGGATTAGGGACATGTATTTTGGAGGAAACAATAGCATTAGTAGAGGTAGGTTACATGAAGTATTCATGAGTTGTTCTCCAGCATCTGGAATGGAGGACGATTTGTTGAAGTTGGCATTGGTTTATTTCGTGGAGTATGTTCTACTGCCTAGGGAGCGTAGTAGAAAAATAGATGTAAATTGGTTGCAATTGGTTGATAATTTGGAGGTGTTCAATAAGTTTCCCTGGGGATGTGTGAGCTATGAACGTACAGCAAAGTCACTTGCTGCAATGATGTCGGCCGTGCTGATAAATACCTTGGCAGAAGTATTAATAAGGAAAAGTATAGCATATATGGTTTTCCGCTAGTGGTCACTTTGTTAACCACTGAAGCTGAATTTACTGCAGCTGCTTCTTGTGCATGTCAAGCTGTGTTGTTAAGAAGATTACTTTTAGAATTGGGGTATTTTCAACATGATCCAACTATGATTCACTACGACAACATTTCTACTATCAAACTCTCGAGAAATCCGATGTTACATGGAACGAGTAAGCATATTCATATAAGATTCCACTTTCTTCGTTATCTCACAAAAGAAGGTGTTTTTGAATTAATTCATTGCCAAAGCCAACATCTGATTGCAGATATATTAACCAAGCCTTTAAAGCTTGAGACATTTGAAAAGCTTTGTGGTCTTCTTGGTGTTTATTCTAGTTCTGGACTAAACTAAATGTCAATATGGTGTTCAGTTTAAGGGAGAGTGTTAGGATTTTCTAAGTATTTATGTATATTTGAATTGGTCAAGTTTGCTATCAATAATCCCTTGATGTTAGGGACGTGAGTAGTTTAAAGTTATTAGTCTAGGGATATTAGACTGGGGGTTTGGTTGCTTATGCTTAGACTTTTAGTTATTCCCTCTGTAATCTTATAAGCCGTGAAGCTTGGTTGAATAAATTATACTTTCCAAGACTATATTCCTAATTTCTCAATCTCAAGTTATCAACACATATTCCCCTCCAAGTTCTTATAAAATGTGGAGGTTACATCTTTGCAGAGGAAAAGAAACTGCAAAAAGTAGCTCACTGTTTTGCCATATTAGTTAAAGCTTCAGAATCCTAAAGTTGAAAATGCATTCATGATGAAGAAGCACAGCTTGAAGGTTCACGAACATACATATCTAAGAAGAACTCATTGGTCTTAAAATCGCACTCGTATCACATTAAAATACTATTGAGTCTGCGTACATTGCAACGCTGAGCCAACCTAAGCCTTCCTTGGTTTGGTATGTTTTAAAAAAAATCCAAGAAATCATCACTTTTCCATAAAAGAAATCTCTCTCGCCAACCCACACGGTTTTGTCCTTGAGGCCACCTAAATGCTTAGGCAATGAGCCAGGCTTATAAACAACATAACTTGGATTTCACCAAGCGATGTTATGGGTTGGGTGAAAATTTAACAGGGACCGTTTTGGTTTTAACTTGATCAATCCATAAACCTTAAGCTTGTTGAAAACTCAAAATAAGTTAAGCAATGACCTCAACACCCAAAATATAATCCAATCTATATGCAGCATTGCACTTGCAGTACAAAAACAAAACAATAAAGCACACAAGTAAACTTAGTTGAATCATGATCCAAATCAGATCCATCATATCATAGGCAAAAAAGAACCAAATTAGGACTGCAATAAGTTATTAGTTGTCTAGAAACTGTAATCAATAGCTGAATTGAACTTAGGAACATCGATTCGGATACCACATTGCCTAATCATTATAAGATTAGCTTCATAATTATTATTAAATTAGAAAAGAACCTGACATCCAACAAGAACGTTCAGAGCATGTAATGTAGGGGTGAGCATTAAAGTTGCAAAAGCAATATAAAACAGTGATTGAAGGGGCGCAATAGTATCAAAGCAAAGGCTGGGTAAAAAAAACTACCTAGTAGTAGCAACAATGCCATCAGAGTGAAACTATAAGTTTTACTTTCAACTTTGCTGGGAATAAAGAACGTAGAGTTGTCTCCTTCTCTTGTCGGATTTCTTTTGTCTGAATTTACAGCAACAACCTTTTAAGTTGGCATTTCTTCAAATGGCCTAGCAAAGATAACAAGCATTCAATATTCCAAGGAAGAGAAATCCATCTAATCTTCTCATGCACCACCATTTGAAAGTTTGAACAAACTGGCACTGATGCACCTCTTAATGGGGAACTCTTGAAGAGTGAAGAAGATCACCATGAAGTCATCAGGTTCACACTCTGAAGGTAACAACTCAGATTAGGATTGCCATTAATAGTCCCAGCCCTCTAGTGGAGTTGTATTTCCATTGAAAGCAGTTGATCCAAGATTGAAATATGATGTGATGTATGGAGACTACACGAAGTATTTGAAGCGGTTAGGATATAGTGGGCAGTTATTGCAAATGCTTAGCAAGGGAAATATCGACAAATCTACACCGCCAGAATCACTGTATCTTTGAAACTTAAGCATACCTTCGTTTGATGCTTGTATTGGTGAATCGGATGGTCCCTGTGTGTTTGAAAGATAAGTGAAAAATGTTGGAGCTGCACAATTCACTTATTATGTAAAGATTAAGGAGCCTGAAGGAATTAAATTTAGTGTGCAACCAAAAAAATCAAGGTTTGATGGTTAGGAAGAATTGAAATTTGAGTGGAGTGTTGATGTTGACGATTGGACTAAAAGTAGAGTTTCTACTTTCTTAGAATGGTCAAGTAGTAAATACAATGCCAGAAAATCTTGATCTACCTATATCTTACTCCGATGTGGGAACCTGGAAAAATTGTTAAGCAACTAAGTTTAGGCACAAGGATCCAGTCACCCAATATGAAGAGAAAATAATGTATTTACTTCCTTCATTGTAGAAAAACTATTTCCTTAAGGTTTATCATTTCATCTACACTATATTATAAGATTCAGAGATTTCAGAACATATTACAGTGATTCAGGAAGTAAATTTAAATACATTATTTTCTCTCCAAATTCGTGTTTTACAGAAGTGATCGAATCTTTGTGCCCAAATTCAATTGCTTAACAACCATTTCAGGTTCCCACATCGGAGCATGGCATGGGTAGATCAAGATTTTCCTACTATAGGTATAGTACTTCTGATATTGTATTTACTAATTGATCATTCTAAGAAAGTAGAAAATGCATTAGCTCTACTTTTAGTCTAATCTTTAACATCAACACTCAACTCAAATTTCAATTATTAGTCACCAT
This sequence comes from Euonymus europaeus, assembly GCA_963580455.1. Taxonomy (NCBI): domain Eukaryota; kingdom Viridiplantae; phylum Streptophyta; class Magnoliopsida; order Celastrales; family Celastraceae; genus Euonymus; species Euonymus europaeus. Next base: position 14,654,793 of record OY756965.1, read on the forward strand.
CAAACCTTAATTTTCCTGGTTCCCAATTGAATTTAATTCCTTCCAGCTCCTCAATCTTTCCATAATAAATGGATGTTGTAGCTCCAACATTTTTCACTTTTCTTTCAAACACACAGGCACCATCCAAGTCACCAATACAAGTATGAAATGAATGTATGTTTAAGTTCCAAGAATGCAGTGATTCTGGCGGTGTAGATTCGTCGATATTTTCCTTGCTAAGCCTTTTCATTAACTGCCCATCATATCCTAACCACTTCAAATATTTCATGTACTCTTCAAACTTTACATCATATATCAATCATGAATCAACTGCTTTCAACGGAGATATAACTCTACTTCCAACTCCATATGCATAAATCACTTCTTTCAACTTCATAGGTTTAGCAGCAAATGAACATTGAATAGTTATAACTTTGCACTTCGAATAGTAAGAAAGAGCGCATTATTATAAACTATCTTAAGAATTAGAAGTAAGTTATCACTGTATTCTGCATATAAGTTTATTTCAATGGTAAAATATGATCTAGTTCCACATTATAAACTGAAAAAAACTACACAACTAATGACAGAAGAAATATTAAAACATCAACCAAATGAAACCTAACAGATGAAGATCGCGCTCTTCAACTCAATCACCCTAAGGCATATCCAAAACAAACAAAAAATATTCATCATATAGAATAAAAATCCAATGTCAAAATCACAAGAGAACAAAGTGTTAGAGGTGAGAACTCGATAGTATAAGAGAAGACGGCATCAATACTTTTAGGATTAGTAGTGATATTAACAAACCAAGGTTTTCAAATGACAACAATCAAGTTAAAAGGCAGTACAAAATTTAGAAATCAAGTATTGGTTGAGCTCTCGACTTAACAGCCAAAAGGTTAAGTTTAATAAGAAAATATATTCAAAGTTGACTACTCAAATAAGAAAATCAAAGATTGATGTCCCGATAAATATAGCATACCCAAACTTTCTTGAATCACTGTTACGACGAAAGATTGATATATTTGGTGGTGATGCACTAATCACAGCATTACCTGGTGCACAAATGTCAAGCTAAAAAAAATAATATTAGTATTTGTTAATTCTAATTGTAATCAACAATAAAAATACAAACTATATAATACTAAATAAATTACCTTTAAAAGATTCTGGTATCGCACACTCTGCCCTTTGTATAAATATTCTGATAATGCATGATAATCATCTTCCTCATTATGAACTTCATCACTAGATGATATCAAAGCTGATGGAGTCTTGTTCAAGTATTAATATTACAACGTTGATTATTTCATTAATATAAAGCAAAAAAAGATAGAATGTTAAAAACGCAATATTTGTACTTCAATTGTTTCCGCTGCTCTATAATATACTGAACAATGTTTTCACCATCTTTCTTTGTAATGCGTGAAGCATGAAGGGCGTATATTGTGCAAGTCATTTTACAATCAGTTTTATGTATCAATATAATACCCGTTGCAGTTGCTTCCGAGGCACTATCTCCATTCCATTTGTTTTGATCTTGTAAACAACAATTTTCCTTTTAACCTTTTTAAGATCAACCCTTCTTTGACCCTATAGAATAAAACACTTTTATTTCTCATAACTCTGTTCATAACAAATAACGAGAGTGAAGCCCTTGCCGTGTTGCATGTTGCCTATATTTGCAATTTTAGTTGATAGAGATTTGAACTGATATGAGAAGAAAAAGGGCTTCACAACATGCTATGCATCTACATGCGGGGGTCCTAATGCAAGAGAGAATGGCGAATCCTTGGTTTAATACTTTTTTTTTCATGAACAACAAATAATACATCAAAGCATTTGAAAACAGCCAATCCAGTGCAATTGAACTTGAGTCTGGACACACTGGTTGGCCACCTCTCCATAACAAATTGATTAAAATAATTAAAATTGACCTATAACTTGGACAAATAGAACAACAGAGCTCATCCAAAAGCAGAAACAGTAAGGTATTTTGATTTTCAGAAGCAGATGATCAGCTCACCCGATATATCCCTCAAAAAAGCATAGTCAATTAAACTAGCTTGATAAGCATGTAAAAAATGAGTTGTTCATAAACTAATACATAATCACTGTGCAACTCCAACAATTAGGGAGGGAGTGGAAAAAAATACCTCCGCATCTAACAATCTCTATTGATCAAATATGTCGAACAAAGTCATAGAGCATAAAAGACAATAATACCTTGTTAATGGACCCAACATATAGTAAATGCTATAAATACTTGCAATAATCAAGCTAATCAAATATCCAATAACTATAATTATGACAATGATCACTTAAATAGTTGCAATAATCAAATTAATCAAACACTAATTGTATACTAACCTCAAATATCCACCATTGAAAAATAAGTTCGAAGGTAAAGCAGTCATAAGAAAATGCAAGGTAATGAACAATAACTGGTAAACACTTCTCCCCATTTTCTCTGCAGAATTTTATAGAACTCATATTCTGTGATCATACTGATTATCAGTACCAATGCAATTAAGGCAAGAGTATATTACTTCAAGTGAATAAAAATTCAGATTATCTTTATTTTCTTGTAAATTGGTAATTATTGCATCTGCATTGAAAGCAATAAGAGACTTTGGTTGCCATTGGGTTTCCCTTCGCACGACCTAAGATCAAAGGTCGCTGCAAAATCATTTGAAAACCACATCAAATTATACTTGTATCTATTTTTCTATTGAAATCCAATCTCAGCCCAAGAAAGCTCCAACACTACTTTTCTGGACATAAACTTGTTGTCTGCTAAGTCATGTAAAGCACTATATTATACCTCAATGACTGAAATGATAAAGAAAAGTGGAGGACAAGGTTTTACCAGCTGTTGAAGAGTCCTTGAGATGTTTGACATCAAAAATTGTTGCAGGAGCTGCGCCTACATTCTTTTCAATCTTATGAGATCCAATAAGATTGTACTCCCAGCTTCCATCTTGGTACCCCTCTTTCGAGAAGAGCTCAATATGCCTTGCTTCTAATGTCTGCATCATTCCTACATAAGCATTCAAGTTAAATTAAAGTTGATTGCATTTCTCAACTGCTGCATGTAATCAAGATAAATGATAATATTATATCGTCGAGGCACAATAAATGAACTCTACATATTGTTAACTTGTCTTCTAATAGATTTGAACTCGGTACAAATGAAAAAATGCCTCAATAATTCATCAACAGAATGCAAATAAGATTTAAAAAGACATGTCAATGATATGAAAATAACAGCTAGGAACATTAGAACATGCTTTCCTCCCACTTAAAAGAGAAAGTACGTTTGTCAATCAATGAATTACCTCACATCCTATCAGGGTCATAGAACAAAAAAAAGTGTGGCTGCAAAGGGAACTTAAAAAAACAGAGAGCCTTCCCAAGGAATGGAGTATACATCAGAACTAAGAAATATGAAATCATAAGAGGTGAAAAGGTGAAGAGTCTAAACTTAGGCTTTTGGGAATGCCATCTAATCCAAAATTTTCTTTACAGCCAATGAAGAACCACTATCTTCATATTTGTGAAAATGAAAATACGAATTCCACCAGAATTTCCAAAGCCCAATCAAACAATATAATAACATTCAATTTAAAGAACTTGACTTACAGATTGAAGAAACAGAAGCATGAAGAAGACTTGCTCATGAAATCTGATAATACCCGAAGCAAATTTTAGGTGAAGCCGAGGTCTTTGGGAGAGACCAAAAAGCCAGCAAACACCCACAACAAATCCAACCTCCAGACAAACAAAGCAATGAACAAAAGGCATAATCTGAGTAAAAGTAATTTCAAAAAATTTAAAAAATGTTATAACTTTAGCACTCTGAATTCACATGAACAATACATATTTTCAATTGGTGCGCATCGAATCGGTCAACACTCTGAGCCGTGATTTTTCAACGAATTAAACTGGTGGATCCCCGTGAAATTGCAGGGTCTTTGAGTCTCATCCCCCTAATAAGCCTTTTTATGTTCCCCCATTGTAACAAAAAATCCGCCTCATCGCTCTACATGCTCTCTGGTTCTTCTCTTCCGTATCCATTTCTGCACAAACCTACCAAAAAAAATCAAATAGTCATATTCCTATCCAGAAGTGAATACAACAGTTTTGGTTTTTTTTCTTTTCCCTCTTGTAGACAATGAATTTGGCTAAAACTAGCATAGACTGAGAGAGACCTAGAAGAGGACACCCAATATTGATTGAAGATTTTAAGTCACCTGTCAAGATCTACAATAGTGATATGTTTCTCAACTGGAATCCCTTCTAAATCGTAGTCCACTCTGCAATTCAACAGAATTGAGTTTTAAACTAAGTATCAGAAAGACAAGATGAGGAAAAAAGGACTGAGAAAGAGAAAGAGAAGGAGAATGAGAAACTCTCTTACCATCAATCACTCTCACTGAGATTGGAGAAGAGAATCAACCAAAGCGATCGACTCAACACATTTGAGGTAACGGATGACGGCGCGGCATCTCCCTCATTGTTTTCTACCGTTTCATGCCAACAGTGCTCACCACCGTGCCCTTGGCCGGAGTTGACCCGTTCTTGATAGAAACCGAGTCTGTTAGACCCGACACTACTAACAATCAGGTCAAGCTGACCCGGTTGAATATTAATTTAATTAATATATATATTAATGATATTAACAAAAGAGAAGTAGTTAAAAATAATAGTATTTAATTATTGATAAACTATTGTGGGTATTGTATATGTTTAGGAATCAATCTTTGTAATTAAATTATCAGGTTTTATGGGAGCACACCATGTAAGTATTATCCAACTGTATTACAGAACAATGTAATTTTATGGATTGTTTGCGTTATTGTCTGTGTAATTGTGCGGTTATTGATGCATATTTGATCGGAATTATGTGCTAGGTTGAAATTGTGGGAAAGTGTTATCGGTATAATAGTACTTGTATTGCTTAGTTGTTTATATGATACTGAACTGGTGATGATGAGTTTTAAATGTGAATTGTGAAATGAGGTAGTCTATGTTGGTTGACTGTCTATGAATTGCGATCTATTATGTGATGATATCTTGAGGATATTTTGAGGTAACATGTATTGGTTGCTCTGCATGAAACATAACATGTCATGGCATACACAGTATATACATCAAAGAAAATGTTTTTACGAATTTTTACGAATCTGGTACAACTGCTACATGGAGGGTGTATGTTGATTGGAAATGGAAAGGAAAAGGAAAAGGAAAAGGAAAAGGAAAATGTTTTATTGACTGGAAAGTGTTCTATAGTAGAACACTTAATCAAAGGAAAATCTCGACCGATTGCTCTATAGCAGTGTACCTAGGTTAAGGGTCCAAGTACTGGAAAAATGATTTAAATGGTTGACTGCTCTCTAAAGAAATGGTTCACGTGTATTCATGCATAAATAATACTTGCTGGGTTTCAGTTCACTATGTTCCGTGATGCAGGTTAGGGTCTCTCAGATGATTATGTTGACTTAAGAGTTGATGTTGTCGCCGTAGATCCATGAAGAAGATGCTCATGTGACGGAAACTAGTTTCACGGAAGATTGATTAATTAAGTATTAAATTTATTTATGCACTTATTATTAATGATTTTGATGTATGTTAATAAGTGTAAATAAAGGAACGAGGATTAGAAGTATAAGATTCATAGTAGTATACTTAGAGAATATTAATTGGGTGTTACTGCTCATTTAAAATATATATGATAACACTTGTATGTTAGGTTAGCTTATTTTACGATAATTTTGGTGGAATAGTTTCTTGAAATGGATCTATAATAGATGTAGGGTGAGTTTATTTTGTAATGTAGGCAGCGTTCTGGACTACACCCCGGGAATTAGGGTTTCGTGGGACGGAGCGTTACAATATTGCCTCGTCAGAGTTACCTCCCATGTTCATGGTCCCTACCATGAAGCTTTATGAAGGAACATCCAACCCTAGCGATCATATAGCCCATTATAAGCAAAAGATGCTTGCTACAACAATCCCTCAGCAACTCAAGGAAGCGTGTATGGGTAAGAGCTTTGGTTCAAGCTTAGCTGGAGCAACACTTCAATGGTTTATTGGTCTGCCCAACAACAGTATCTCCACCTTTGCCTAGATGGTAGATGTCTTTCTTCTACACTTTGCTAGTAGCAGAGAAATACAGAAGTGTTCATATGACTTGTATAAAATCCAACAAGTACCTGGGGAGTCAACTAGAAGTTTCCTCACAAGATATAATAAAGAGAGAGTTCCTATTCTCAACTGTAACATGGAGACGACACTCCGAACTTTCAAGAATGGTGTCTTACTGAAAACTGGTTTGTATGAGGAGTTGACAAAGTACGACTGTTAGACTATGGAAGACGCCATCATACGAGCTATCATCTAGATCATGTGAGAGGAGGATCCTAGGAGATTAGGACCAAAGGGGTCGAATAGCGACTTGAAAAGCAAGAAAAGAGCTCGCCCAGTGGATGAGAATACGAGCTTCCAAGATAGCCGTGCAATCCCGAGTAGTTTGGACGAGGTGGTCCTTGATAAGAATTTTAGAAGAGAGCTCTAGATTACTCCTTGAATATAGAGCCACATAAGGTTATAGCAGTAATGAAGTCTATGGGAGATGCAGTCAAGTGGCCGAGGAAGCCTAATTTTGTCAATACAGACACCTCTAAGTGGTGTGATTATCACCGTAATCACGGCCATAACACAGAGAACTATAATTCTCTGAGAATTGAGGTCGCCGAGCTATTGAAGAGAGGACACCTCAGGGACTTGTTGATAGAAAAAGGGAAAGAAGTGTATGCAAAGAGCATTCAGATATAAGCCAAACAGGTAGATGGTCTGCCAACTATGCACGTGATATCTGGGGGATTAGAGATCAGTGGGGTCTCTCACTCTACAGCTCGTCAAAGTGCCACAGAAGCAATAAATCCTTACTATAGAATGGGAATGTGCTTGACTGCTACGACAAATAAAGTGATGGCCTTTGTGGACAACGAAGCTGCTCACCTTCTGCACCCTCATCATGATGCTTTGGTTGTCACTCTCTAGGTTGCCAACATACATGTGAAAAGGATCTTGGTTGATGATGGAAGCTCTGCAAACATCTTGTTCCTTCGCCTGCTAAAATTGATGGGAATTGATGAGGACCATATCATCAAGCAGCCAACAGTGCTGTATGATTCAACGGTGAGTCGAAGTTCTCCATGGGTGAAATTGCTTTGCCGGTCTTTGTTGGAGGAGTAAATACCCACACCAAGTTTGTAGTAGTGGACTATCCCTCTGTATATAATATGATTGTAGGTCGCCTATGGATCGATGAGATGAGGGTTGTTCCATCCACTTACCATCATGTATTGAAGTTCCCTACCAATGATGGCGTGGTTGAGATCTTGGGCTAGCAGCTAGCTGCTAGTGTTGGTGTATGCCCTAGGAGCCAATCATATAGATAATTGTACTATCATATATTTATTATGTTATATTGAGGTATTTCATTTATTATGATTTATTTATCTGCGCTATATAAATGATTATGATAAATATCCCTGGAATAGTTGGTTTGATGCCATAAGACTTCAAGTGTGTGACTTGAACGTGAGATCCTCATGGATGCATATATAACACTATTCTTAAACGTCCCTAGTCAAGTGTTATTGTTAATTGGGATAACATTAATACATTGAGACTACTATGTAGGTTGATTGATGACCAAATCTTACGAGTCATGGATATGAGATATCAAATCAATACATGGGTACTTGTTAGAGAACAAAAGTACTGGACAGACCCATTATGAGAATACTACATTGATTGTTATATAAATGTCATAAGCTATTCTCATAGTGACGATGATGTATGTTGTCCTTTGACCTGAAATCACTACGGTTCCCGACATGAGGAGTTATACACTTTGATACTATCTAAGGTCACTTGTAAAAGGGTTGGCTCTAAAGTCGGTGATTGGGTGTATCATGAATCGTGCGGAGGGATGTGAGTGAACTAGATGGAATTTGTCCCTCATATATAACAGGAGTAATATGCGTGGGCCCTTTGATTGAGTGAGACTGAGAAATGCATGGCCATGCTCAAATGAGTCAATATGTGATATTGATCTCGTTTGTTTATTATAGTCTACTCGGAATCAAGAAACACATAGCTGGGCTGTAGCTCGCCAAGAACTCGAAGATTTCCTATATCTCAGTTTTATCGGACTCCCAACTCATTATGAATCAGCTTCATAACGGGCTATTACTGGCCTACTTTGAGAGCAGATGCACTGGAGTATGTGAAGAAGTGTGATAAGTGCCAGCGATTTGCTCAAATTTCTCATCTTCCTCTAGAAAGGCTCACCTATGTCCAATCCCTTTGGTCATTCATGAAGTGGGGGATGGATATAGTGGGTCCCTTACCCACTGCGTCCGGGCAAAGGACTCACTTCCTAGGCCTGATAGACTACTTCATGAAATGGATAGAGGCAGATGCTTTTCCCAAGTTACCTGGAGCTCAAGTTCAAAAATTTGTGTGGAGAAACATTATTTATTGTTTTGGGGTGCCCAAGGAGATAGTAACAAACAACGGGTCACAGTTCATTAGTCATGATTTTCAGAGCTTTTGCAAAACTTGGAAGATAAAGCTTAGTTTTTCTACTCCAAGGTATCCACAGTCTAATGGTCAAGTTGAAGCTTCCAATAAAGTCCTTTTGAATACTATGAAGAGGCGTCTGGAGAAATCCAAGGGAGCATGGCCAGATAAGCTACAAGGCGTATTGTTGTCCTACAGAACTACGATGAGGTCATCCACTGGCGAGACCCCCTACTCACTTGTTTATGGTTCAGAAGCAGTTCTTACAGTTGAGGTTGGGTTACCTTCAAGTCGTTATCAATGGGCAAATGAGAAGTCAAACAAAGTTCAGTCTAACAATAGTTTGGATACTATTGATGAGGTGCGGGAGACAACTTTGATTAAAGCAGCCCTTTATCATAAGAAAGTTGCTGAGCATTTCAACAAACATGTAAGGACTAGGACCTTCACGGAAGGAGATTGGGTTCTAAGGAGAGTCTTCCAGAACACAAAGGAGCTCAACGCCGGCAAGCTGGGGCCTAATTGGGAAGGACCTTATCTCATCGCCAAGTCTATCGAGCAAGACGCCTACAAGTTGCAGAAAATTGATGCCAAGGAGATTGTCAATAGTTGGAATGTTGTACATTTAAAGCTATATCACTTTTAAGCCTTTTTGTTTTCAATTATTGCCTTTTGTAACACTTGAAAGCTTAATTTTCGGATGACTAATGTTAGGCGTCGGAGGGTTGATGAACTCCTCGTCAACCAGTCTGACCTTTTTTGTTCATGACTATAGGAGAAATTTGCTCCTACTATACTGGGACATCGTACTTCAGGCGAGCTAAAGCTCAAAAGATAAAGATGCCTTATAGTTGAGCTATCCACTAAGAGCTCGTCAGATATATTTTTTCATTTCTTGAGAAGTTTGTCATTTAAAGTTCATTGTATTAAGAGAAACTACTAAAATAAACAGTGCAACTGCATCTTGAGAAAGAAAAAAACGAAAAACAAAATATCCATTTTATGGGAATAACAGGTGAACAGCAAGTCAATCTTCTTCCAAGGCTTCTCGACATTTAGCGATCTCGAGGAAATTTGGCTTCCCTTCTTCAAAATTGTTAAGCATCTCAAGCTTCATTCTTGTCGCTGCCATACCCCCAATTATCGCCATTTCATGCTTCAGAGCTTTTCTTTTTTTCTTACTCTCTTATCTCTCTGTTTCATTTATTTTACTTTCTTCAAGAAGCTGAGCCCTAAGAGATTTTATCTCGCCTACCATCAGGGTCTTGCCCTCCTGCATGTTGCGAGCACATGCTCTCATGGCACTCAGCAAATTTCTACGCATACTCTTTCTCCAACATCTTGAATTTGTCCACCTCAGCGAGCAAGGCAAGGTTCTCTTTATTGCGAGCCTCTTTGAGCTTCAACATTGAATCTTTTAAGCTAGCAGCCTCAACTCGAGCAGTATCACGCTCTGCAACGGTAACTTTGTGAACCTCTGAAGCCTTGGCGACCTAAAGGTTCAGCTCATTATTTATCTTTTCAAATTCTTGAATTCAGGAAGTCGCCTTCTCCAATTCTAGGTGCGTGTGCTTCAGGCGGCCCTCTTGATCGCACACCCTTGCCATATTGCCTCGGGTGTGCATAAGGCTAGTTAGCGCTTGCACATGTTTGATTAATGTTAGGAAAAAAGACATAAAAGGATTCAAAGTAAGAGCTCTAGATGGTAAGCTACATTGGTCATTTCTATCAAAGAAAGGTCCATCACGACCTTATCCATCATTTTTCCCATAGCAAATCGATCTTTAGGCATTACAAACTTTTTCAGCTCTAAAGGCAGCCGTTTACATCCAAAGAGCGTCTTGTCGCCGAGAAAGCTTAAGTTGACCTGGGGTAGAGCTGCAGACATAGAGGCAGAGGTTCTGTTTCTGTCAACCTCACTCATTTCACAGCACCAGGCTTGCCAGTAGTGTTTTCAAGTGCCCTCATTTTCATTGACTCACTGGTGGAAGTTTTCACTTTACCTTTTTCCTCCCTCGTCGTCGCTCCTTCTTTGGCGATCTCCACGGGGGTAAGGCTTTCCTCTACGCCTTCAATCCCTTTCAACGAAATGGGACCAATTTCCCTTGTCGCGTTCTCTTCGTCGTCCATAGGGATGACGACATGGTAAACTTGAAGAGGAGGAGCTGCCAAGGGAGCGGTTGGTGTGGAAGCCAAAGTTGATGAAGAGCTGCCTAGCAACCTCTTCTTATTGGCGCGCTCCACCCTCTTCATCTCTAAGATTGTCTCGGTTGCCAACAGTTTGCTTGAGGTAATTTTGAAGTGTCAAAGCACCTGGGCCAAGAGGCCGGAGACGAGAAGCCTGAATCCAACTTTAAACATGAACCGATACATTGTAGTATGGTTCTGGATGACAGTATCGGCCTTTTCCCCCGCTGTCGGGATCTTAATCTTCATCGATAGAGGTATCTGGCAAACCCTCCTTAGCCAGGTAAGATCGTTTTCTCGGTATTTGCTAGTTGGGTTCTTTTTATGCGGCAGAAGGCTGAGTTCCACCAAGATGTCAAGGCATACCTCCTCCTCTACTAGGGATCCATCGGAGTTTCCTATTTCAGAAGTCATAGACAGTAACCCTAGTGTTGTTTTTTGACTACCGGAGTCGAGAAAGAAACAGAAGAGAAAGCAAGAGAGAATGCCTTGAACTTATAAATGAACAGGAGCAAGAGTGGTTGAGTGGGTCTTGGATCTTGTATTTATACATTCAGATTCGGCGCATGTCCACCATGGTTATTGTCTGTTCCTCCTCCTGGAAGCTGACTTGATCGTCGGAGTCCCAACAATCGGGCCCCACCAACCGGTCTTTGGGATCTCACACTTGCTTGTTTGAAGTGTGTGCAGTCCTGGAGTAGTTTGGAGTATTTGGAGAAATTTTCATTGCCCACTTGAAGTTGAATTGATTGAATTCCGTGATTGTAGTTTTCGAGCGCTACACTTATTAAAAAGCAGTACTATATCTGGACAAATTACTTACCATAATAGGAAAATGAAGGAGATTTCTGGGTAATTTTGATATGCATTCTATGGAAAGAAGAAACATATGGAAACAAGATGAAGGTTATGAGGTTGAAGCCCCGAGAGACTCTGGGTGCATTGGATTTTCTTAGTTTTTATCATGGGTTTTATCAAGATGATTCATATGGAAACAAGACCAAACTTTTTTTTTCCCTTTGCTTTTCTTTCTCTGATTTCCCTTGTGTTAAAGCTAAAAAATTAAGCATTTGCTTTTACAATTGGAATTTCATTTCAAGGGGAAAAAATCATTTTTTTTATATGCATAACTCATATATTCCATCCCATAGAGTTTCATGGTTGGAGCAATTGCAATGATGCATTTTTGTTGGGCCAATAAAATTATATTGGAAAATGTGTTTTTGTTAATATGATAAAAAATGTTTACAGTTTAAGACTCGTTTTGTAGCTATACTGTTATTTGAATCGGTAGTTATTTCTATTTAATTTTCTGTAGTTTTATAATTATCGTTCCCCTAATATTTTGCCTTAAACAATATGTACTTATCTGTGCAAAATTTGTATACTATGGATTTCAGAATTCCTGCGGAGGATAGATTCCCATCCAAGGTTGTTAGTCGATCTAGACTTGCACAAGCTATGAGGACAATTAAATTAAAGCTTGAAGGTGACGAGCTAGAGGCTTTTAGGGCATCTCATTTTGGGCATTTTTTGGACGTTGCAGAGATTCAGTGGGCTCCTCAGATTGTACATCAGGTGTTGATGCACCAATTGCTCTCTCCTGCAGACGAAGCAGCAGGAAAGTTGTTGTTTAGGATTGGCAACATGAGTTGACATTCTCATTGAATGAATTTAACTTAATAACTGGTATTCGTTACTCACCACTTCCATAACTTAGTACTTTTTTGCCGGAAGGGAGAGATGCGATGGTGCAAAAGCTGTTTGAGGACCAACAGAGGATCACATGCAATGCACTGCATGATAGGTTCATTGCATGTGAGGAGTCCAATGATAAACTAAAATTAGCTCTTGTGTATCTCGTTGAGTTTGTTCTATTGTGAAGGGAGCCGAAATTATTCATTGATACCAATTGGTTAGAGTTGGTAGGCTCGCTTGAGGAGTTCAACAACTTCCCATGGGGAACTTTATCATTCAAGCGAACTGCAGAGTCATTGAATAGTGCATTGATTGGTCGAGCTGAGAAGAACAAGCAAAATGGAAAGGGGTTGGACTTTTATAGTTTGGTTGGATTCCCTTTTGCATTTTAGGTAATTTATACTTATATTTCTAAAATCTTATTGGTTGTTATTTTTACCTAGAAACATGTTATATGTATGAAACTTTCATGGTATTATTGCATACTGATAGATGGCCTGGGGCCCTGCCTAGGAGTTGTAGTTTTGATGCTGTTTTGATGGCTTGAGGCATTTATATGATTGTTGTGTATTTGATACAAAATGACACTCTCCAATATATGGGGAGGTGCTGCCGAATTTTTTTGATCAACCTGCTCAGTAACTATTCTCAACCTGTTGGTTGTATTCTCAACTTGTTTTCAACTGTTCAATAACTGTTTTCAACTTGTTGGTTATATTCTCAACCTGTTCAATAACTGTTCTCAACCATTTGGTTAAATTCTCAACTTGTTTTCAACCGTTCTGAACCTGTTGGTTATATTTTCAACCTGTTCAATAATTGTTCTCAACCATTTGGTTAAATTCTCAACTTGTTTTCAACTATTCTCAACTGGCCTGTTGGTTATATTCTTAACTTCTTTTCAACTGCTCTCAACCAGTTAAATAACTATTCTCAACCTGTTGGTTATATTCTCAACCAAGTTAAAACCATAACTACTGTTAACTTGTTTGTTATTATTCTCAACCTGCACAATTATTGTTCACAACTATTCTCAACCTGTTCAATAACTGTTCTCAACTTGTTGGTTATATTCTCAACTTGTTTTCAACTATTCTCAACCTGTTTCATAACAATTCTTAACTTGTTAGTTATATTCTCAACCAAGTTAAAACCACAACTATTGTTAACTTGTTTATTATTATTCTCAACCTGCTAAATAATTGTTCTCAACTGTTCTCAACCCGTTCACAACTGTACTCAACCCGTTCACAACTGTACTCAACCTGTTCAATAACTATACTCAACCTGTTAGTTATATTATCAACCAAGTTAAAACCATAACTATTGTTAACCCTGTTTGTTACATTCTCAACCTGTTCAACACTGTTCTCAACCTGTTGGTTATATTCTCAACCAAGTTAAAACCATAACTATTGTTAACCTGTTTGTTATATCCTTAACCTGTTCAATAATTTTTCTCAACCTGTTCAATAAATCATCTCAACCAGTTGGTTATATTCTCAACCTGTTTTCAACAATTCTCAACCTGTCAAATGAACTTAAAAAAATAGTTATAACCTATCCATAACTGCTAAATGTATAACAACAAAACCAAAACATTGCATCAAAAGAACTTGAAAAAATTTCTCAAATGTCTATAATAAATATAAAACAAAAAAAAAGTCATATGCATTTCAATGCCCACTCCCACTTTCCCTTTTGCATGTCCATGGCATATTTTGTGCATCAACATCAATACTCCCATGCACAATACATTTAGGATAATAAAAATTGTGAATATAAGTATTGAAATATGAAATGAAGTTGCATAAACCAATATAGTACATTAATGTACAAATAATACCTTAGATCATTATGGTGCGGATGCACTAGGTCCCAATAATATAGGCCCAAGTTTGATGATTGTGTCCACACTTCTTGCAACGGCTGCATATTCTAAGTGATTGTGTCTCTCCTTCAAATGGAATTCTTTGCCTCTTTGGCCTCGTAGGTGGACGGCGAGTTGCTAAAGGTAAGACAACTTCATGCTCTTCTCTCACATCATAGCCATCGATAGGCAATATTGGAAAAATTGGTTGAGCATATGCAAGCACCAACATCTCCATAGTGTAGTAATGAGATGTATAAGTTGTTGACAAATTTCTGAATCTACAAGCGGCAGATGCTTGGACATAAGGCATCTGATAAATATCAAAAACCTTGCATGAACAACGTTTGTTTACCAAATCAACCTGTCCACCATTATCACCATCCCTCACATAAAACTCATTGATAGCAATCGATTCGACAGTGCAATATTTTGCCTTCTCATGGCGAGCATCTGCAATCTTCTGGTAATAACTTGTTAGCTCAGTACTCATTGCGACAATAGCCACACGACGATCATGGAACCAATGTTGCAATAACTGTACAAGATGTTCCATCAATTTTTGTTATGGGAATAGATCAAGCATCACATAGGATGTCATTTAAACACTCAACAATATTTGTAGTCATTACATTATATCGATTTCCTGGGAAATATACCCTTGCCCACTTCTGAAACCCAACTTCTTCTAGGTATGTGTATACTCTTCCTTGATATAGGAATGCTAGACTGCAAACCAGCTGAAACTCCAATGGAACTAAATCATAAGTTGCATAAAGATCCGAGTATTCTATCCACCAAGAGGGAGAGATATCAACGTCTAATAGGAAGGTTAATATACATGTCCCATACTAGACCAAACATAGCCTATGTAGTTAGTGTTTTTAGTCAATTTATGCATGCTCCAAATGAAAGGCATGTGGGTGCTGTGACTCGGGTCTTGAGATACTCGAAGAGTGCTCCTAGAAAAGGTATTATGTTTGCACAGAAAAGTCATTTAAAAATTGAAGGGTACATTGGTTCTGATTTTGCATGAGCTAATACTAGTAGAAGGTCTACTTCTGGGTATTTCACCATCATTGGAGGTAACCTTGTCACCTGGAGGAGTAAGAAGCAAAAAGTTGTCTCAAGGTCAAGTGCAGAGGTTGAATATAGTGCAATGGCACACAACATAGGTGAATTATTATGGCTCAAGAAAGAAAGTAATGACAGACTTAGGTTTCAAATCTAAGTGTGCGATACCTTTGTATTGTGACAACAAAGCTGCGATTAAGATTGTGCAAAATCCAATACAGCATGATCGAACAAAGCACGTGGAAGTAGATAGACACTTCATTAAAGAAAAGTTGGAGGCTAAAATTGTTGGAATTCCATTCGTAAAATAAGGAGAACAACTAGCAGATGTGTTGACCAAAGCGGTTCCAAGTCATATTTTTTCTGACTCACTTTGCAAATTGGGTATGGAGGATATGTACTCCCCAACTTGAGGGGGAGTGTTGGCGTGAGTCATGGAGATTTGACATGTATAAGAGATATACATGGAGATAATTGTGTAGTTATAGGAGATAATTGTGTAGTTATAGGAGATAATTATGAAAAGATTGATCTCCATAAAGTAGCTTTATATGATTAGTTGGATATAGTATCAATTAGTGTGTGAACATATCTTGTATTTAATTTGTACACATAGCTATATATACCTGTTGATACAGAGAATAAAAATACATAAAACTTTTGTCATCTACTTGTCTATTACTTTTACTATCAAATAATGAAAGCCCAATATTGTCACATTCATAGAGCACATATTACATGGTAAACAAAATAGGATAAGGCTTTAAAAATACAAGTTCTAAGAGATGCAAAAGTGAGTACTTTTCTCTTTTTCATAAAATAAGCATATTTAGATGTTTGTGTGGAGCTAAGATGCTCATTTGGAGAGTAAGCGTAAGTCAAAAGGAGTTAACATCATAAAAATATAGAGAACTATAACAAAAAAATCAACAGATTTCCTTCATTCACGAACATAGTAAATAGAAATCATTTCTTATTAAAATCTATCTTTAAACAAATGAAAACCATAAAGGCATCTAATCTTTCAAGATTCCATCATACACGACATCAACTCACTTCTTCATTTATCTTCTCATTGTTTAGAAACGTTAAAGTTACTGATATAGGAAGATGATGTACCGTTAAAGGAATGGTGTCCTTGATAAGCATACATAAGCCTAAAGGCTAAATCTTGTTTGAATTAGCTAACGCTTCAGATGTTATAAGGACGCAGTGAGTATATGTAACTAAATAATATTTGTTAATGGAACCTAGGCATACATGGTTGAACATTAACCAATATTGACTAATAAAACAAAAGCTTGCATACCTGAGAAGTATTAGTAGTCAGAGTATCAGCAAACCCTATGAAAATAAAACAGATATTGTAAGACATCAGGGAATAATTAAAGAAGACAATTTAAGGACTTGAAGAATAGTGAATTACTTGGATCTGCTAGTGGTTTCGAAGTTGAGATTCGATTGAGTCTAGGTCACTGTGGCGAGGAGCTTTGAATCCAATAGATGTTTGTTGTGTTACCCTAAACTGCGCCAGATGTAAAAAAGAGGCAAACCGAAGAAACGAACAAAGAACAACCCAAACTTAAAGAACTATGAGTTACCTGGATTTGGTAGGAGGTTTGAAGTTGAGGTTTGATCCACCTTCCTCTTGATCTTCTGTTCCAGCTTCTCCCGGATTTGCGAAACTGGGTTCTACTTTGCCTACCATAATTAGTTTGTCGGAATCAACCTCTACTTTGACTGAATTAACACCTGAACCCAATGCGCATAAATATTTCAATCTTTTGTAGGAACCTCTGAATTTTGACCCCATTGTTGAGTATTGGTTGTATGCCGAAAAATCCGGTTCAAGAATCACAACAATTGACAGAAATAGGGCAATAAGGAGTCTACCTAGCCACGAAATAGGAAATTTTTAAATACATTGATAGGGGAAACTTGGTGCAATAAACTGGGGAGAATGAAGCAAAAATAGCAATAGAAGCTCAAACCCATTCACACCTGCATCAAAACAACAAATGCATGAGAAAAAGCAAAAATTATTAAGCCATAAAAGATAAAATAAATTCACAGGAAAAAACCACATCGAACAAAGGAGTAAAAACTGCAAAAAATAGAGCTGTCCGTGAAAACAAAACTGAAGAGAGAAGAGGAGACGTAAACTCTTAGACCATAGGTACTACATTTGTGTTTTGATGCAAAAATATTCATCGGTGGCACTTTTGTAATTAATTCAATCTTCTTAAATCTCATTTCCTCTATCCTCTCTCTTTGCACTCGACAAGTTCAGCCGCCAGCGATGGATCTTTGCCGTCCGGCGACGGTGTTGGTGTCAAAAGTTTCGCAAGACAACAAGCAACAAAACCCGACCAACCTCGCCTCATTTAGTCAACCGTAGCTCTCAGAATCTAGGTTTAAAACTTTCGGCCACCGTGGAGAAAAACGGCTCAATCCGGCCACCATGGCGCTAGTGATATCCATTACCTTCATTGGACTCGTCGACATGAGGAGCTTCTAACCTAGTGATTTTTCGTGGGCCTGGGCACGAGTCGGGTCGGTTGATTATCGGCCGATAATCCAACCGACCCGACAACCGAATTTGTGCAATTTTAGGAACCATTATCGGCCCAAATAATCCGGGTCGGTTGTCGGTTGCGAACCGATTTTACTCGGGCCGATAATGGTTTCCGACCGATATTAGGCCAGAAAAATTTAAGAATAAAAGTTTACATTTTACAAAATATTCATTTAAAATACCAAAAAGTACTGAAATTAAAGTTTACAAATGCTAAAAATATTTAAATACATCACATAAGACAAAAGTACTCAAATAAAATAAAAGTGCAAGTTTGAGAATGTTTGACAAATCAAATTAAAATTTAAACATGAAAGTTCCAACTTCCAATCTTCTGTCTTCATTCATTCATTGCAGTTGCTCATGCCTCATGGAATATGGAATATGGAGAAAGCAGCAACTAAAACACTTCAGAAAGACTCCAAAAATTCAACAATTTGTACCTGTCAATAAGGCAAAAATGTAGTGCAGATTTTGTTATTTTGAGATTCAAACTGAGAGCGGAAAGAAATCCAAAAAAGTACAGATACAGGGCAGAAGCAGTCAAGCAGCAGAATGGTAGATTCCAAATACCAAATGCATTGCAGTGCAGAAATCTTAATTGGCTTGCACACAGCAGAATTGTAGAATTAATAAAGTGCAAAATTCCAAAAAAGCAGTGCAGAATTCCAAACATGCAGTGCAAAATTGGCTTGCATACAGTAGAATTGCATAAATGCACTACCGTAATGCAGAATTCCAAAAATGCAATACAGAATTTCAGTGGACAGTTGACATTTAGACTTTGGAGGACTTGCAGTAAGCCAGAAACAGAATACAAATTACAAAGAAACATATTACAGATTACAGAATACATAAATATATATATATATATATATTATATAGATTAGATATTACATTAATCATTATTCTACAACTTTTTGAATTTTCAAAGTTCAATATTTCATACATGCAATCATAATGACATAAACATAATTGTTAAGCAATGCCAGAAGCTTGTGTTGTTGATCCACTTGGCATTCCTTGAAGATTTTGCACTGATAAAATCTCTAAAATTTTCAATCATCAAATGAAATAATCAATAAGTAAAATGTAAAAAAAATCAACAAATAAAGTAATAAACTACAAAATGATAAAAAAAGTACCATGTTGAACTTCTTTCAATGTCGAATAAAGCTCTAATTCAACTTGGGTTTGATCCTTGTAAAAATGAAATTCATCCGCCTTGAGCCAATCACTTGTACATATCAATGCCTCCACCATTTTCGGAGTCAAACAACTCCTAAAAGGATCCACAACCCTTGATCCTGAACTAAATGCACATTCGGAAGCCACACTTGAAACCGGCATTGGAAAGATGTCTTTGGCAATTTTTGCTAAAGTTGGAAATCTAACCATTTCCGATTTCCAATAATGCAAAATTTTGAACTTGTTCTTCTTCACTTGTAAGTGAGGTTCATGTAAGTATCTGTCAACCTCATCACTTAAGGCAATCACTTGGTTTTCCTTTAAAGATTGATCATATAACATATCATCCTCATCTTCTCCTAGTTCATTACTATCACCCTCTTCTTTTGAGTCACCACCCACACCTACACCGTCACCATGACCATCATCACTAGGTTGATTTCTTCTAGGCAAGATCTCTCTATATTATTTAAACAAGTCATGGAGCATTTGTTTTACCTCCCCTTGTAGCTTTTCCACCATCTCTTTATTCATCCCTGTGTGATTTAGTTGAAAACCCAAATATGGCAACTTGTATCTAGGATCAAGAATAACCGCAAGGAAAATAAAGCGGTTTACATTCTCCCATTTCCCCCAATATTTATCAAACTTGATCTTCATTCTTGAAGCCACCCTATGCAATGGTTCATAACTTGGCCTTTTCATCTCTTTTTCCAACAAGACTTGGATATTCAACAATTGCTTGAATACCAAGTGTGATGTGGGTGTTTTAGTAGCACTTAGTTTGAGGGTTGCTTTATAAAATACCTTCAAGAAAACCACAAAATCCTTAGCATTTTCCCAATCCATCGTATCCGGGCACGTAGTGTTCCTATTCTCTTTGAAATAGTCTTGAAACCCTGAGTCTAAAAGACTTAACCTATCAAACACCTTGGAATACTTCAAAGCTTGCACCAACATAGTATAGGTAGAGTTCCACCTAGTAAAAACATCCATGCATACAATAGGTAGCCCTTCTATACCTTCATCATGAGCAAATTCCCTAAACTTTTCTAATCTTTGTGGTGATGATCTAACCC
Organism: Euonymus europaeus; assembly: GCA_963580455.1. Classification (NCBI taxonomy): domain Eukaryota; kingdom Viridiplantae; phylum Streptophyta; class Magnoliopsida; order Celastrales; family Celastraceae; genus Euonymus; species Euonymus europaeus. The sequence continues at coordinate 14,675,044 of OY756965.1, forward strand.
ACTTCACAGCTAGCCTAATGCCTACAATTGATTCACTTAAAATCTCCATCCCATCTTGTACAATCAAATTAAAAATGTGACAACAACACCTCATGTGCATATGAGCACCACCAAACACAAGCCCCTTACTCCTAGCAAGTCTTCCTTTGAAAATGTCAATGGCTTTGTCATTGGCCGAGGCATTATCTACTGCTATTGTGAATACCTTCTCAATCTCCCAATCACCCAACAAACACTTCTCCAAAGCTTTAGCTATTGTGTCACCCCTATGGTTGGCTATTTGACAAAAAGAGAGGATTCGTTTGTGCAAATTCCAATCATCATCCATAAAGTGTGCAGTGATCACCATGTAATTAATATTTTGGATGGAGGTCCAAGTGTCCGTAGTGAGAGACACTCTTGAACTACCACTCAAAATACTCTTAAGCTTTGCTTTTGCCTCTAAAAAATAATTCATGACACCTCTAGCAATCGTCTTATGACAAGGCATAATAAATTGAGAGCATATATAGTGAATAAACTCTCTTGAACCCTGTCCCTCTACAATACTGAATGGGTGTTCATCTCCGATTATCATTTCTATCAATTTATTCCTAGCCCAATCCTTATCATAATGCAAAGGAACGAGCTCACCTTTGGGGTTATTTGACAACAATGGTTGCTTGGGATCATGCTTGTCCTTCCTAACAAGAGATTCTGAGCAAGCATTGAACACATGATGTCTCATATTAGTGGTTCCATGGCTCTTCGACCCACAAGGATACTCCTTAATCTTGCAATAATTACAAACTGCCTTTAATGGTTGGATCAATATGCCATCTTTATCCTTCTTGTAGCTGAAGTGTTTCCACATTTTTTATGTCTTCTTTCCCAGCTTAAATATTGGGGGTTGTGTCTGTGTTGTAGGTTGGGTCACACTTTGTTGAGATTGCATAGTAGCATGACCTTCGGATTGAGGATTTTGAGGAGGAAGAGGTGCTTGTGGTTGTGGGGTTGAGGCCATAGAATGTTGCATTGATCGCCGCTTCGTCATTCTATAAATGAAAACCATTCACAATAGTGAATAATCAATTAATGGAACACACAATAGGTAAATAGGTAATACCATAATAGACTAATAGCATCAACAAAAATTGTCAAGCTCCTCAATAATCAATTTATAATAAATGACAAGTAATCAATTAGTATTAAAAATCCAACACCAAAGTTAAACACTTAAACTGTTAAAGAGGCAGTGGCGCATTGGCAGTCTGGAACTTAAGCAATAAGCATAGGCGCATAACAAAGATTTAAAGTTCAAACAAACACATTACAATTTACAATTTACAATTTACACATATATCAAACAATCAAAATTCAGATATGAGATTATGATTATCCATGTTAAATAATAAATAACAAATATTTGTTGAATAATTATGATTTAGTTGATAAATTACCTGGAAAATAAAGGATGAGAGGTCTGATTGTCTGAAAGTGAAACTTCAAAGTCGACGAACACTCAACGGACGGACGACGTGGACTGCTCAGTGCTCACCGGTTTGCAAGAGTGAGACTGCGACTTCGACTACGTCTCTAACTCTCTATGGACTATGCGTTGCGACTAAGCCTGCCCCCTGTGGTGCTGATTTCAATCGCAAATTCGCAATTGCTGTCTACCTTCTCTGTCTTGCCGATTTTTGTCTTGATGATTACTGATTAGATCTAAGACTTTAGGGTTACCATTGTCCATTCGGTCCATTCATACAAACAGGGGCTGGCGGGCTGGGTCATTGTGTTTGAGCCATTGGTTAGGGCTATATTTAAAGAGGCAATGGGATGGGCTTACTTACTAGGCTCAGAAAATATATTTAATTTTTGAAATTTTTGTTATAAATAGCAGGTTAGCCGATATTATCGGCCAACCGACATTTGAGTAAAACTAAAACCACCAACCGACCCGTATGTGCATGGGTTGGTTGGTATTATCAGCCAGATAAATTGGGTCGATTATCGGGCCGATAATCAAAGGCCAATAATGGGTAGGTAACCGATAATAGCCGATAATACTGACCCATGCCCATGCCTAATTTTTCAGTCAGATGAGTCATCGAAAGGCCGCGACTCGGTGTTGACCCAAGAATTTGAATTTGAGAATAATTTTGATTAATTTCATTTTAATTTGACTGAATTTCAAATAAATTTCAATTTTAATTCATGTTTTCTGTTTTCGAAAATGTAATGAAATAACACCAATCAAATGAATTTTTTTCTAATTTTTTATTCCTAAAAATTGGTTCAAAAAACTATACTCAAAATATTTTTAAAAACGAAAAAAAAACCTCCAATTTTTAAAAACCAAAAAAGAAAACAATCTCCAAACATGTATTAGAGTATCTACAATGAGAGATGTATATGAGTGCGTAAATGGCCCAACTTCCATTATACACACTTATTTCTTCAAATATACCATGCCAACACAAGATCTATCTTAGGTTGTAAAATACATCTCCAGCCCATGGAGATGTAAATATACAGCCCAAGTCCTTCAATTACATCCAGAAGGATAAAAGCGTGCCAAAACCTAACTGTCATTTCCTCTTGTGCACGCGACGCCGATTCTTTCTCTAGCAAAGTCGACGGCCATTTGCGGTCCGCATTCTCTATAATCTCTCTTTCTTTTACCCTTTGCTTCAAATTTGTCATCTTGATTTACGTTTCTTGAGTTCCTTGGTTGTTTTCGTCATTGATGAATCCATTATTTTTAATGGTATTTCTGGGTTTAGATTGTTAAATGATTCCATTAAACTATTAACGCTAGGAATCAAGAAAGCACCTACATATTTGGGTTCATTTCGAGGGGAAGGGAATGAGCATAGCTCCAATGGGTGAATTGTGCGCGGGTTACACAGATCAGTAACAAGATGTGGATATCATCCTTGTCTCCATATCAACTAACAATTAACAACTCATAGCTGATAGCTGCACATACCTTACTTAACTACCAGTGAGACTCCTAGCAAATGGGCTCAGCCAACAAAGGAACATTGCTTCCCAACCAGGGCTCATAATTTAATTCTTTGTCCTTGACAATTTTTATCAATATGTTGTATTGTTCAATTAACAATTGTGTCTTGCCAATGAGCGAAGTTGATTGTCACTTGTCAGGTATTCACTTGTCACTTTGTTTATATGCTATAAATATTTGTTTTGTTTACATTATGCAGATGATCCAAAGTGACAAGCCACCATACCAAATAAGAAGCAGACGACATCTGAAGAACAAACTCCGGATGGCACTTCAAATCCTACAGATGATCATTCACCTACAACTAATGAAGCAAGGCCAATCGGAAGGAAAGCGGCAAAGGAACTACTTAAGCGTAAGGAATGCAGTGAAACAAACTCTATATCTTTAATTAACATTTCAGAGTTCTTGAAAGATTATTGGATCAAAAAAGAAGAGTTTGAACGTGCAAAAGTTGAATGTCATGAAAGGGCTTTGAAACAACATGAAGAACAACTTCAAATTACCAAACAAATGCATGATATTGAGGTTCTGAAAACTAAAATGGAGATCATGAAAACTGACACTAGCAACATGGAAGCAAATGCGGCCGCCTACTATGAAGCTTTGAAGAGAGACATTCTTCAAAAGATGGGCTTGAACTTAGCTGCTGGCTTTGATTAATTGTTGTCTTATCATGGCTGAATTTTCCAACTAGATTGAACATAGCCAATGCTTTGATTAATTGTTGTCTTATCATGGCTGAATTTTCTAACTAGATTGAACATAGCCAATGGCTTTGATTAATTGTTTTCTTGTCATGCGTGAATTTTTACAACTAGATTGAACATAGCCAATGGTTTTGATTCATTGCTTTCTTGTTATTGCCAAATTTTTACAATATATAGTGACCGGGAATAGATCCACGGTGGCGCATCATCGTTGTACGACGAGCCATTTTTTCTTCTCTAAACATTGCAGGCACCACAATATCAATCTCACCATCGGAATCCTCATCTATATCGAGAACATCATTTAGAATGTCCGGAAAACGATTCATTTGTCGTTGTCTAGAAAGAGGAGGAGATGAAATGGTATCACTGCAATTTAGAATAGTAATATGGTGCTACTGGAGTTTAAAATCAAAGAAAATCAGCCATCTTCTAAACTCGAGTGAGATGAAATGGTGCTACTGGAGATCAGGCTCTGGAGTTGAGAATGGTGGGCGGCAACACTAATTTTATGGGCTTCAATTATATGGACTTGTAACTATAATTACACGGACTTTCGATGAATAGTAATATATATGCCAATTATACACCCTACAATTACAAATGAAAAAAATTACATCTCCAAAAAGAACTATTCTTGGATGTATATCTCATTTTACATCCCCAATGATACAGATTTGGGCTTGAGATGCTCTTAGGCCTATTGTGTTTCTCTTTGTTGAACTCCGCCTCTTTCTTCTTCCACTCTCTCGGCCAACGCCGCTGCCTCCTCGCCCTGCCATCTCCGACGCGTGTGAGGCACGTGTTACAAATAGAAGATGATTTCTTCCTCCCTCGTAACAACAAGAATAACTACTTTTACACAGTAAATATAGAGACAAAAAGGGTTAATGAAATGGAAGCTAGAGTTGGCGTGGTTGTTGAGGGAGGGCAGATTTTCTCTCACGGCAGCGTGGTCGATGCTATATGAGGAAGTTCTTTCAGAAGCAGCAGCAGCAAAATCAGAATCAGCCGTCCCAGAGAGGGACTGTGCAGCAACTTCTTGCTGGTGCCTTTATCAAGACATGCATGGCTCCTTTTGCTCGACTCACCATTCTGTTCCAGGTTTTTCATTTCTTGCATCTACGCCATTGATTGAATGAGGGGTTCAAGCAAGAAAGTATTAGGATTATATTCTAATCTTCGTCTTTGCTGATTGGGTTTAACGCGTTTCTGGAATGGGAGAAAATGAAAAATTTTCGTTACTGGGAAAGTACTGATTCTTTTACTGTCTGTTTGGAGGGAAAATCACCGGTGTGACATTTTTCAGGGAATTACTCGAGTCGTAGTGCTTTATTATTTTTCTTTTAAAATGTGGATTGAAGTTTGGTAAGGGTTTCCTACTTTGTTCGGTGGATGGTTTGATAAAGATTTGGGAAACATACATGAATTAGTTCACCTGTTCACCCATTTGTTGTAATCATTCTATTTTACTGGAATTATTTTTGAGCTGAGTGAAATTGAGGTTGTGTGAATACTGAACACCAGGCCTAGCCTGTGGTATCCTTACATGGACGATTGTCTCCGTCACCACCTTGGTTCCTCAACAAAATTTTACAATTTAAAAAACAAATTTCTATTGAGTATGCTAAACATTTACCTCAATGGTCGATTGAAGGTTTATGCAAATTAAGAATGTCAACATAATCATATTATTGTTACTTTGTTAAGCCTCATTCTATTAATTTGGTATGCCTACTGCTTTTCATTTTTCTTTCTTCCATGTTAGGTGCAAGGTAAGCATTCTGATGTTGCGGCTTTCAGTAAACCTTGCATATGGTGTGATGCTTCATGTATTGTTGACGAGGAGGGACTCAGAAAATTTTGGAGAGGCAATCTGATCACAGTTCTCTTCGTCTCCCGTGTTCTTAAGTTAACTTATTTGCATATGAAAACTACAAGAGTGTAAGTGCAGATTTCTATCGATCAGAAATAACCTTTTTAGGTGCTGTTTGATGTTAAGGAATTTATAACCTCGGAAAATGCTTCTGTTAGCTCTCTTTTTTCCCCTGTTCTTTCCAGTGGTTGCAACAGTTTCTTGGTCTGGAAAATCATATGGGCAGTGCAAGATCCACCGTAATTTGAAAAAGCTTGCCATTTGAGCTTTTCCCTTCACTGTTCTGGTGTCAAACTGGTCAGCTCCAAAGGCAATGTTGCAGGGCCTAATACCTCCAGCACCAATTGTTAGCAATGCAAGAGCCATGTAGAGGATGCCTAGCCGCCAACCTCTAGGATTTTCGCACTGGGATTTATCGGCGCAAGCGGCTGGTCTTAGTCGTGGTATTGCTGCAGTTAAGTTCATAATTCCCATTCCCTGTCAAAAACAGAACAAATTTACATCCATTTCACTGATAATACTAATACCAAAAATTGTAATAATAGTTCAAAACATATTTAATTTACCAGAAAAGGTGCGATTGATCCAAAAAGAAGAGTGTGAAACCTCCCCAAATAGCCATCTGATAAGATAGCACCAGCTAAGGATGTCAAGTTTGATGAACCGGACCATATACTAAATACATTAACGAGTTGTACACCATCCATGTTGTTTTTGGTTTTCAGATACACGTCAGATTGGCTATTATTAAACTCATCGAAGCCAACTTTTCGAAGGACTCGTTCCCTTCATTGGTTTGTGGATACTAAGTTGCTGCTTCCATCTAGTTTATTGTTCATCTTTAGACCAACACGAGATTCTCATTGACCCTTGACCTTGGTATGCTACTCATGACATGAGCTAACAGCAGTGCACTTTGTTTCCCATTAGCTTTGGTGTAGACTGTCGGTTGCATGACTTTGGCTCCTCCAGCTTTTTATGAAAGCTAATTCATGCCATGAGCTAACAGCAGTGCACTTTGTTTCCCATTAGCTTCGGTCAGACAGTCGGCTCCATGACTTTGGCGGCTCCAACTTTTTTATCAAAGCTAATTTTTTTCGCCTTGCTTTGAATCTTCATTGTTTCAGTTTTTTCTTATGTATTTATCTTTTCTCCTTTACATAAAGAAGCATCATTTCTTTCTAGATATTTATACTTAAGCATGGATCAAGTGAGCCAGTTTTATGATCTCGTCTAACTTAGCTCTATTTAATTTTTCATTGCTGTGATGTGTACTTATTCTTGCATAGGTGAGCCAATAGGTCGCAATTCCATTATTTATATGAAAATAACTTTTGTTGTGTGATATTCATTTTTTTTTACACATGCATGCATCTTATGCACATGCAAATTTAAATCATATCTGAAGGTATATGCAAACTGTAAGACTTTTACTTGTCCCCAAGTAAGTGGTTGTTTTTCTTATTACAATGTTTTTTTTTGCAGTTTTGCATCTTTCCGTAATTTCTTATCAAGTAAGCCATGGCCCAAGGTGATCAAGTAAGCCATGGTAAAGATGAAGCCCCTTGGTTTGGGAACTCAGAAAGAGGCATTTATGGCCAATCATAGGTCATGAATCATGATCATATGATCACCAACCCGTGTGGCGACCCCAAAGGAGGCTTCCCGAACATGCTGTATCTGTTTTAAGGGCGTGGTTATTTGAACACTTCCTTCATGCGTAAGTAAATTTGCTTGGACCGGACAATACTAGTAGGAGTGTATCTCTCTTTGATTGGCTAAAGTTGTTTCTATTGTTTGGCTAAAGTATCGTTACAATGTCTGGTTATTGTTTCTTTGAATTCGCAGTTATCAGACTGACACAGCCAAGCTGATGTTGGCCAAACAAATCGATCTAACAAGGAGCCAGGTATGCCTTCTGTCTAATAAATCGCAAATAGTTTAACTAACAACATAGAGACCTTAATAATGTAATCCTCAACTATACCATAAGCATTTTACTGATAATTTCACTTATGAATACAATATGTATCACGTATGTATCATCAACGTATCAGGAAGCTGTCACCGGAGAATCGCTGGACTAGACGCTTGCCAAAAACTAAAAGGTGAGAGTGAGGAAAGGTGATGAAATGAGAGAGAAAGTAGGGGAACATTTGAAATGGGTAGGGACAGAGATACTTTAGTGAAAACACTTAAGAGGATTTTTTTTTTTGTGCTTATTATTTCCCAATCTAATGTCAAATTCTAAATATTTCTCAATCTACCATTCCTATCCTCCTACATGGCAAACCAACCCTAAAAGACAAAATAAATAAGAGTTTGGCAATTTCGTAATTATTGAAACAGACAAATTTGAGAGAGATCAAAACAAAACGTGTCACAAAGTCTGACGAGACAAAGTTATAAAGTTTGATAAGAGAAAGTTATGTAAGCCCATTTAGTTAAGATGGTTCGTCAGTCTTGATTTTAGTGTGTCATTTGTCATCATCTTAGTAAAGGCAGACAAGTGTTGAGTAAAAAGTAAATAAATATTTCGGGCTGGTTTACCATGTAGAATAAAAGTGGTAGATTATGAAATATTTAAAATTCAATGATAGATTGGGAAATAATATTTACTATGATGGTACATAAGGAAGAAAAAAATCCAAGCACTTGTGTATGTCTTTTTCAGACAATTTGTTTGGGCATTTATGACTTCGTTGTCCAAAAGTTCACTTTTTATGACCTGCCCTATAAAATGGGCGGAATCAATAGTCACAAAAATCATAGTCTGGCCTGCTGGATGATCTTATATTTAAAAGAAGTACTACTAACTTCATTAGGACTAAGTCTCGGAGGGGTGTTGTTAAATAGACCCTCCCCTATACCCCTACCCACACCCCTTCTATGAAATAGGTACGGTAATTGATCATGATGTCTTAATACTAGGCACCAAATTCAAAAAAGTTTGAAGATAAGGAAGAACGGCCCCGTCTCTCCATACATTTTTATAAAACAAAGACAATATTTTTTGAGGAACTCAACACACTTCCATAAAAACAGAGTAGCAAGAACACACATTAATATCAACGAAGAGTTTTCCCTTATTTCTATTGGAGAATCTAACAAGGACATTACTGTCGAGATTCTGCTCGAAAAATTATACAATCCATGCCATCGTAGAATGCTTTGTCGTGTCACTAACATATCCTTTATCTTTATTTGACCCCAGGAATGGATTGGACCGAAATGATTCTCTTACTGTTGATGGATTACCTGGTCCTCCCTTGGTCTGAGTTTTTACTTTTTCTTCCTTTGACCAAATAATGGGATTTTATCTCTGTGCTACCAAAAATGCTTAAAGAATGAGCGATGAGAGTTTGTGAGAGGTGTGTGTGTATATATATAGTAATAATAATCAGGGAACCCAGTAATTAAATATGTGAAAGAAAAAAAATTTGTTTGAAAAATAAAGTGGATGAGAAAACTGCAATCATGACTTTAAATATATTATTTTTACCTATATTTTAGGGGTACTATTGTAATCTTGGCAATTTGAGGATGTGATGACTACACTAAGGTGAAGAAATCGAGACATAAGTTATGAAAAGTTAACCTAGGGGACGGGTGCAAAATAGAGGAGGGTTCATTTAGAAAAACCCATCTCGGAGTTGGAGTTTCATTAGAATGTTGTTCATCGACAACACGAGAAGTATCAACATTGGATGTTGAGCCGCTTTACAATCACTCTTAAAATAGACACCGATAATATTTCCTCAAAAAAAAAAGACACCGATAATATTATTTATTGTCTGCTTGGACTGATGGATAGAATAAATAAAAAAAATTCCCTTTATAAGTTCCACCACGGGTCATGTCTACTTATTTTTTCAACAAAGGTTTACAATGCCTATATATAGGCTCATACTGACCCATAGTTAACTAACCAGGGTTTACAAACCTTAGTTACACACTATTACAATCATTCCTAGAATGTGACATCAGGATTAGTAGTACATAAAGTAAGATAAGTACTCAAGCAATTATTAGACACACTAATAATTATACAATATTATACAAAAGGAGACAACTTTTTGTCAGATGTTGTCTGGTTAGTGTCACCAAGGTTGGTTAGGAAGGCTAGAACTGTTCCAGAAGCCGTCTGATTCGGTATTTTGGAATATTGGCTTGTGTTAAGTTCTCCATCCAATCAAACAAAAGTTCTTCAAGTTCATCAGAAAATGTACTGGCATAAGGTTGCCTCCATACAGACTCAGGTATTTGAGCTGAGCGATAGCCATTTCTGTCACACATGGCTTTTCTGAACTGTGAGAGATATTGATGATCACCGTTGCAAGGACTAGTCATTGGATCAGAAGTGCATGTGAAATCCACATAATAAAGACCGTAATCGAGAACAGTAATTTGAGGATGAAATTGTGCAATAAAACTAGTAGAGTTGGAAGAAGGTTGAAGAGTGACAGGACGATGTAAAACTAAGTGAAGGAAACCTCTGTGGTAATTAGTGATTGATACTTTCTATCACAAATAAATTGCAATTCAAATACCGACGGATTTTACCCAATGCAAGAGTACGTGTCGCAAAACAGTAAAAGTGAATTGGATCGAATCCATGGAGATTGTATAAACTACCAATTAAATACAGAACAATAGCGCAAACTATCTAATAGCTAAATTACGATTCGATTAAATGTCAATGGAAAAAAAACCTAGCTTAGGATCGGTGAGCTCAACTACCTCCACTTGTGCACACAGATTAATAGAAATTAAACAATTTAAAAGTTTAACGATGTCAATTGAAAGGCCTTGGTCCAGCTGCAGTCAATTAGATTTCTCTAAACAACGATCCTGACTTTGGTTCAGTTGCAAGATCTTTTCTTATTAGAAGAGTCTTGGTTTGGTCTCTCCTAAGAACATCCTAAAATAAGCATACGCACTAGGAAATCGATAATTGCGCAATTTAGGGTAATGGTCTATCACCCAATCAACTAATGCAAGTTCTTGTTACTTCGTGAAACATTAGGTCATGGTCAGCCGAATATGTTTAACTAATAATTTCTAACATTATGATGTTGATCAGGTATGCATAACAATAGGAAATTAACAATTAATCCAGAGAATAAAGAATTAAATTTGGTCTAATTATCAATTGAATCCATGCACAAGGTTTATGGTAGAAGAAGTTACCAAATCCCAGCTAGAAAATAATTTAGCAACTCATAACAATAATGAAATTCAACATAATACGAAATAACCAATGTTCAAATCTCAAGAAGATGGAAGGGAATCACGCCCAGCCTTACTGTTGATCTCTCACAATCCTAGCTGCACTTGACTTCCTTGCTTCTATGCATTCTTTCGTCTCTCCAAAAATTGGTATATCGCTAGTATCATAGGGTTTAGTCTTTAATAGAAAACTCATGGTCCAACCATTGTTTGCCACGTCAGCTCCTTATCACGTAAGAAAATAATCCCGCGTCCTGAGGCCGCACCCAGGCTGCAAATGTTGTGCACAACTCAATTTTGTTGACTTCGTCAGTCTTTAGTACTTGTTCACACAAACAACCAAAAATGGGTAGAAACTATACCAATTTCACTAAAAAATAAGCTCTTTAATACCAACAATTAGGTGGTTTTCAACACCTAACAAAACTCCCCCAAACTAACATCTTGCTTGTCCTCAAGCAAACAGTTAAAAAAATATTGAAAATCAATTAAGTTTCATTTGAAAAACTCAGTCAAGAATTGGCAATACAAGTACCTTATCCTCATGTCAGTGCAATATTAACTTTTGGTGGAAACTGCACAACTTAATTATGCTCACAATTGCTTTAGCATACACCTTATTCTTACACAACCTCACATAGGTACACACAAAATATATATAGAAAATATTTCTCACTCAAGTGTTTAAGGGTTGTGTTTACTCTTATATGAATTAATATGCAGCCATATGCTTGCATGTCTACCAATCTTACTTTCGGCAAGCATTCTCATCCATGAATCAAAATGACTTTATTGGGTTCACAAAAAAATGGCTAGGAAAAGCTGAAAAAGGCAGGGCATAGAATCATCATAAATTGGACTCAAACTATGTAATCATCATCCAATCACAAATAGGCTCAAAATGATAAAGGGAATAACTACAAATATTACATAGGCTCAATAAGGGCAAGGTTCATACAAAACATATGATGGTCATACAATCATCAAAAGAGTTCAAAATTAGGCATCCATCATAAGATCAATACTACTCCATCTATGATTTGGGTGTAATGGATCGACCATACCCTTCTCATTCCTCAACAAAATCAACCAAAATTTCCGTACTTTCACTTTCTATTTGATAGCTACCACTTTCTTCCATTTGTCTCCTCTTGTAGCCATTTTTTTGTATGTGCAAGATCCTCTTGAGAAATCAATGGTCGGTCAAGAGATGATCAAGAAGCACCTGTGTCTTTTTCGTTTTTTTTCTTATCATTTTTTTTCTTTCCTTTCTTTTTTTTTTTGTTTTTTTTTTCAGCGATGTTCGCTGACCAGCCAGCTAGAAATGCCTCTCCAACATCTGACAATACTCAAATTATGCGGCCGCACTTCACTCAGAAAACCACTTTCACATCTGTTCACCCACTTTAGCTTTTGGTCCTAACAATTCACACTCAAAAACCTTCTAAGCTTCACAAATTATCCTTCCAACATCTCAAAACAAAGTCCCATGATAGAATTCTAAATTTACGACTCATTGATCATGCATAACTCATCACAAGGATGGGGAGGTTTAGCAAAAGAAGCAAGGTTTTAATTTAGAATAAGGGGTTTACAAGAATCATCCAAGATAGGGCAAATTGAACAAAGAATGTATTCATCACTTTCACAGAATAAAAACACAACACTTAACTTCAGATGTTTTAATACAAATTCTAGCTATATATAATCATGAAATTCATTACTCACACATTTGTTTCTCTAAAGGCTCCTCACATGGTTAAACGGTGTATGAATAATGTGTATACCAAGCAGACATTCATAGAAAATACTCATGCAAATAATCACACCGACAGTCGCTAAAGCACTTCATACAAATCAAGCACAAGTATGCCAGTTCAAAAATTCTTTCAAAAATTTTCAGCAAAAGCAAATTTCCTCTTCCCCAAACTTGAAATCGACATTGTCCTCAATGTTAATGAAAAAATAAATAATAAATTTGCGATTGTGAAAATTAAATTTACAATTAAAGAAAACGGAAAGGAGACTTAGCTGGTTAGAAATGTTGAATAAGATGCTCCTCCACATGGGTTACCTCCCATGAAGTTCTAAATTTATTGTCTTCAGCCGGACATAATCACATTGTGGTTATGATTAAGGTGGATTGAATTGGATGTCCTCCTTCATGATGATAGGGACTGAATCCCAATAAGGCTTCACACGGTGCCCATTCACTTGATTGGATGTGAGGTGTTATAGCTCAAGTGCTTCTTGCGGATGCACTTTGTTCACTAAGGAAGGTCCATGCCATCTTGATTTTAGCTTGTTTAGGAATAGTCACAAACGCTTTTTCTGCTCATAAAAATCTTTCCTCAAAAATTTCCTGACATGGTATTTCTTTGAGCGCTCCTTAGACAACTTTGCGTTCTCATAGGCTTTATGACACAATTCCTCTAATTCATATAGATGCATATGATGCTCATCTCCATCTTCTTTCGTGCATGGGTTCAGCCGCCTTTCTGCCTCTCTGGAAGGCTTAACATCCTCTTCCGAATAAGCATATTTCAAGTGATTGGGTGGCTGCTTCATCTCTAATTTTGGTGCTTTATCTGTAGGGAGAACAAGAGATGAATTAGTAGGCGTCAATTGTTCAAAAGGAGGAGTAACCTTACCAACATATGAATGGTCAAGATGGAGTCCCGGAATAGTCCTCTTTATTTTGCTACCATGCTCCATGTTCCATGGGTCCTGTAGATACTACTCGGTCATCGAGGCCTTGTGTCACCACTACCTCTAAGGGGTCTTTGCTTGATACCTGAAAATCCTTACTCACAAGATCATGTATAGTATCAACATTAGAACAATTTCTCTTATCATCATGAGATTTCAGACCGTTAAATAGACAAAATTCCAATTCTTGGTCATTCACTTTCATGGTTATAGTTCTTTTCTTCACATGAATATGCATATCAACAGTAATCATAAAAGGACGTCCAAGAATAATAGGTATAGATGAGGATCTCGAGTTATCTTACATGTCCAAGACAACAAAATCAACTGGCAAAATTAAATCATTTACAATCACCAAAACATCTTCTAAAATTCCTCTAGGTCTTTTTACACTACGGTCGGCCAACTGTAAAGTGATAGAAGTCTCCTGAAGTTCCCCCAACCAAAGTTTCTCATACACAGAATAAGGTAATAAATTAATGTTTGCGCCTAAATCTAACAATGCATTTTCAAAGTATTTATTTCCCATCTTACAAGTTATGGTAAAATTACCAAGGTCTTTAAACTTGGGTGGGAGCTTATTTAACAACACTACACTCACTTCTTCATTCAAAGCAACTCTCTCATGTGCAACAAATTTTCTCTTTTTAGCGTACGAAGGAATTTGTTTAATAGCATCAAGCAATGGAATATTAATCTCTACCTTATGCAAATTCTCAAAAATATCACGAGCTTTAGAATCAGATTTTTGTTTAGCAAACCTTTGAGGGAAAGGTGGAAGGTCTCTTTCCCATTTTTCTGTCTCCACTGGTGCATATTTGCGCCCTTCGTACACCCTATCGGCGGCACCTCTCTGACTTGATTTTGATGTCTTCTGCACCACTTTCTCACTTTGTTTTCCACTTCTGAGAATTGTCACAGCTTGCACTTGCTCTTGCTCAGCTGGGTTATTCATGGGTTGTGTGGTAACTCTCCCTTCTTTCTCTCGCTCATCTCCTTAGACATTTGTCCCACTTAGGTCTCCAATTTTTGAATGGCTTGAGTTGTGTTGTTGCATAAACTGCAACATTGTAATCTCCAAATTATTTTTCTTGGCTGGTTGGTCAACTGGAGCTGCTATATTGGTTGTGTTTTGATCACCTCTCCATGAGAAATTTGGGTGATTACGCCATGGATAAGCTTGATTTCTCATGTTGAAATTCCCTTGCCCCAAGAAGTAAACTTGCTCTTGATCCGTATGGATGTCAAAGGACAAGCCTCAGTAACATGATTTTGTTGAGAAAAAACTGCACAAAGAGTGGCTGGTTGTGTTGGAACTTTTACATTTATCCCCTTTATAGCCTCAACAATCATGTCTAATTTTTTATTAAGATTTCTCATCTCAGCATGAGTTTTAGTGTCACCACTTACTTCATACATTCCATGTCTTTTTGCTGCGCCTTTTCCTCTTGTAGAAAATTGCTGGGAATCCTCACTCAAATCCTCAAATAACTCCATTGCCTCCAAACTACTCTTACGCATCAAAACTCTGTTACATGCTGAATCTACTTTCATTCGATTTACCTCGTTCAACCCCTCATAAAACTGAAGCACAACATCATCCTTATGCAAATTATGGATTGGGCATCGAGCTAATCGGTTCTTGAAATCCTTCCAAGCCTCATAAAATAAATCCCCTTCTTTCTACTGGAAATTTTGAATGTCACGCATGAGTTGTTTAGTCTTATGGGCTGGAAAAAATTCCCTTAAAAACTTCTTTGCCATTTGCTCCCATGTGCCAATAGATCCTACCTCTATAGAATTGTACCACATCTTTGCTCCCCCTCTAAGAGTAAAAGGAAAAAGTACCAACTTAAGATTGTCAGCAGTTATCCCAGTCATGTGTTGGGTGCGACACAAGTCAGTAAAATCTTTTAGATGTCGATGTGGGTCTTCATCAAATATTCCCTCATAATGCGGTACTGAATTAAGCAGCTGAGGTGACAAACTGAAATTAGCTGCCCCTGTAGGTTGATATGCGATGCACGATGGCTGGGCTATGTTCTGCGGAATGTAGTGATTCATCATAGGGACATGAGCCTTAGCGTTTTTTGCCCCTTCTGCCGCCTAAATTTGCCTATTGTTATCCCCCATATTTCTCTGTCACAATACTCTAACATTCCTCTCTATTTCGGGATCAAATTCTTCCAATGGTATTTGTTGAGAACGAGTGTTAACCATACACCAAATAACACAGTTTGGTACTTGCACAGGGAATTGAGCAATGTAAGTTGAAATATTGAAACTATAATAAATTAAATTAAACACTATTGCCGTAACAAAAAATCAATAATAAACTAAACAGTCCACGGCAACGACGCCAAAAACTTGATCGATACTTTCTATCACAAATAAATTGCAATTCAAATACCGACGAGTCTTACCCAATCACAAGAATACGTGTCGTAAAAAAGTAAAAGTGAATGGGATCGAATCCACGAAGACTGTACCAACTACCAATTAAATACGGAACAATAGCACAAACTATCTAATAGCTAAATTACGATTGAATTAAATGTCAATGGAAAAAAAATGTAGCGTAGGATTGGCGCGCTCAACTACCTCCACTTGTGCACACAGATTAATAGCAATTAAACAATTTAAAAGTTTAACGATGTCAATTGAAAAGCCTTGGTCCAGCTGCAGTCAATTAGATTTTCCTAAACAACGATCCTGACTTTGGTCCAGTTGCAAGATCTTTTCTTATTAGAGAAGTCTTGATTTGGTTTCTCCTAAGAACATCCTAAAATAAGCATACTCACTAGGAAATCGACAATCGCACAATCTAGGGTAATGGTCTATCACCCAATCAACTATGTTCAATGTTCCCAAAACTTGGATCTTATGCAAGTTCTTGTTACTTCGTCAAACACCGGGTCATGGTCAGCCGAATATGTTTAACTAACAAGTTCTAACATTTTGATGTTGATCAAGCGTGCATAACAATAGGAAATTAACAATTAATCCAGAGAACAGAGAATTAAAATTGGTCTAATCATCAATTGAATCCATGCACAAGGTTTATGGTAGAAGAACTTACCAAATCTCAGCTAGAAAATAATTTAGCAACTCATAACAATAATGAAATTCAACATAATATGAAATAACCAATGTTCAAATCTCAAGAAGATGGAAGGGAATCACGCCCAGCCTTACTGTTGATCTCTCACAATCCTAGCTGCACTTGACTTCCTTGCTTCTATGTGTTCTGCCGTCTCTCAAAAAACTAGTATATCGCTGGTATCCTAGGGTTTAGTCTTTAATAGAAAACCCATGGCCCAACCATTGTTTGTCACGTCAGCTCCTTATCACGTAAGAAAATATTCCCGCGTCCTGCGGCCGCACCCAAGCTGCAAATGTTGTGCACAACTCAATTTTGTTGACTTCAACAGTCTTTAGTATCTGTTCACACAAACAACCAAAAAGGGTTAGAAACTATACCAATTTCACTAAAAATTAACCTCTTTAATACCAAAAATTAGGTGCTTCTCAACACCTAACAATTAGCAAGGAAGTCTTGTCATTCATCAAATGGTTTAAAATAGATGAGAAAACCAACAAGATTCATTCTTTCAACATGGGGAAACATAGGATAATGAACTTGACAAAGATGAAGATAGGAGAGGAGTTTACGGACTTGAAACTGAAAACCTATATGATGAACTTGGAGGAGACACAAGAGAGAGACACATAAAGATGTGGGAACATTAAAGTATTCTTTAAAATAAAAAAAGCTCAAGGAAAGTAAACTGTGGATTATGCATGAGATCAGAACAGGTGTATCCGTGACAAAAACAGGAAATTTTCATATAAATCTGATACAGCTGGAAGGCTCTGTCTTTCATGATACAATGGAAAATATCCTGAAGGATTGAAAATGGAAGATCAAGAAATTCTTCTGCTTGGATCATGGAAATTAGAGGAATGATAGAAGAATTAAGAGCAAGATTTCGAGAAAAGATATCAACGAGAATATTATCATTACCTTTGATATGTTTAACATCAAAAGTAAATTGATAAAACCACTAACTCCAACGAAGAAGTTGAGAATGGGGAATAACTTTTTGTTTAAATTGAAGCATAGCAGGAAAAGAGGACAAATTCATTTCAACAAGGAAACGATGACCAAGAAGATGGAATTGGAATTTCTCAATACCTCGTTTGACTGCCAAGATTTCTTTAAATGTGGAATGATAATGAAGTTCAGCTGGTTTGAAAGGTCCTGACTTGTAACCACAAATAGAACGATGGTGGCCATGTTGTTCATACAGAACAGCGGCCCAAAACTCATCACTAGCATCTGTCTGGAGGATTCTTTTGCTGTCAGTGGGGATTTTCAAAACAGGAAGATTCTGACCAAAGGCTTGAATTGCTTTAATAGCATCTGTATGCTGTGACTACCAAGGAGGTGGATTCTTCCGGAGCAAGGGATAGAGCTTCGCCATATGATGAGCGATTTTGGGGAGAAATTCTGTCATGTAATTGACAATTCCAAGAAACTGTTGAAGCTCTGTCTTGGAGAGTGGTCCACTGGAGAACTTCATGAGCTGAGTAGCAATGTGAGGCTGAAGAGTATAAGTGCCGTTGTGAAAAGTCATTCCAAGGAAATCAATTCGTTCTTTAGCTAACACCATCTTCTTTTCAACGAGCATAATGCCATGAGTATTAACAATGTGGAAGAAGTGTTGAAGCAAAGCATCATGTTCTTCTTGACTTGTAGAAAACAACAAAATATCGTCAATGTAAAAAAGAGCGGATTCAGCCAGTGGGGCAAAAATCCTGGAGATGGCTTTTCGGAAAACTGAGGGGGCATTTTTAAGGCCGAAGGGAAGGACAGTCCACTGAAAATGTTTATTAGGGATACAGAAGGCTATCTTGGGTCTTTCAGAGGGTGTAATACCAAGTTGCCAGAAACCAGCTTTAAGATCAAACTTAGATAAGAGAGTGGCTTTTGCAATCCTGGAAAACCAAAGAGGTTTGTTGGGAAGAGGAAAATTATCATCAGCCAAAAAATGATTCAAAGGCTGATAATTAATCACCAGGCGCATTTTTTCTCTAATTTGTTCAGTGTGCTTATTAACATAAAAAGCTTCACAAGCCCATGGTGAGGTGGTTGGTTCAATGAGCCCTTCAGACAACTGATCAAGTTCCTTAATAGCCAAGGCATAGTGTCCTGTAAACCAACCCTAGTTTGATAACTATGGGTTAGTTTCTACCCTAGTTAGTTAACTATGGGTTAGTTTCTTCTTTGCCCTTTCCATGTGGCTTTTTAGGGGAGAACTTTGACTTTATTAAAGTGGAAGCATATTTTATAGCTCATAATCTATGGGATTTTAGTGAGGTTGCGTAATGACCTATCCTCTTTACCAGAGGATCTTATATTCAGCAGATATGGGATTATGCTAATATATATATATATATTGAAAGCATTACTGTCAAGATGTATTCGTAGTTAAAATTCCACATCGCTTGGACAAATCTAAGTAATGTGATATATAAGAAAATGCTGAACCTCTTAACATCAACAAGACTTTCCATGACTCAAATACCATCAAGTGAGATGGATTTGGAAAAATAAAGTCGTGTGAACTCGATATATCCACAGGAATCAGCAAACTCAAACCAGACAATATTGTTTATGTAAGTGGGTGTCGCAATCAGGCTCACGAGGCGGATCTATAATTTTTTTAAGAAAATTGTATGAAAAATGTTAGAAGTCGCCACCAACTGAATATAGTGTAATTGGAAACTAAAAGGTAAGGTCTACGAATTATAAAATGGGTAAGACAGTCTATTGAGTGTGAAGGTGTTAGGTTCCCCCAACTCCCTAAATAGGTACTTAATTGATCTTACATTTTTTTTCTTAAAAAGATTTTGTTTGTCCCATTTTATTTTTTAAAATTTTTTCATATATATACTCGAAAAATCACGCATTAATACCAAATGGGTGAAAAAGGTTGTGGCCCAATTAAATTAAATTAGTGGACTTTAAATGGTTTATAAATTAAAATAATTTATGAAGCCCCAATCAAATTAAATTAGTTAAATGGATACCTAGTCATGGAAGTCTACTCCGATGGTGCTTAAAAGATTGTTGACAAAGACAATCTACATAGCGGACCTATCAATGGAAAATTCTTGAAGCATTTTTACGCTTAGACTTAAATTGTAGTACTCCATGCTCATGAGTATAAACTATGAATGGTATTGAAAAAAAAAAACTTGCTAGATTGAAAATCCAAAAGGGCGGTTTAGGCAAAGATAAGAGTTAAAAAAAATTCGCTAGATTGAAAACCCGAAAGGACGGTCTAGGAAAAAACAAGAGTTAAAAAAAAAATCATTGGTTGAAACTACGTTTGATTTGATCTCTTCAAAAGGTGTACTTAGGCAGCTTGAAAATTACGAAGTTTAGTCAAATCCAACTAAAAAAAAACTATCTTTTATGTCCAAGTTTAGCCAAATCCAAATTAAAAAAAAAAGACTTTGTCGTCCAAGTTTAGCCAAATTCAAATAAGGAAAAAATACTATCTTTTATGTCCATATTCAGCCAAAGCGCCCTTGAAAAGGTACATACATGATGAAGGAATTGATTCTCCATCAGTGAGTTCTGTAAAACATAGAATAACCTCTTCGTAGTAATCTTCGAGTATCGATAATCCGAAAATATCTCATAGTTTAAAAAAGAGAAATCTCAATCTCTCCACGTCTCAAGACTTAAATTATTTAATAAATGTTAAAATAAAATTAACTCTTGAGGGGCATTTGTAGACATAAAAAATTGTAGCCCAATTAAATAAAAATAGTAAGCTTTTTTGATAAAAGAACTTTCCATTAGAAAACTATGAAGAGGAGATTACATCAGCATCCACAAGATGTTGTACCCATAAAGGAAAATCACAAAGCCACAAGATGTTGTACCCATAAAGGAAAATAGTGAGCTTTAAATGGGTTTTAAATTAAAATAATTTATGAAGCCCGAATCAATATAAATTAGTTAAATGGATAAAATCTAAGATAAAATCAAATTCAAATTCAAATAAAATAAAATAAAAGAGATAATATTTGATTAAGTTATTTCTCTCCAATTACCTTAATGTCAAAGATTAAGGTCAAGGGAATGTCAAGTAAATTGCACCTCCTTTTTCTATAAATACAAAGTTCATTTGGAGAGAGGATGAGAAAAAGTTTATAAAACTTTCTAAAGCCTTCCAAATTTTGTGCAAGTTCAAGTTGTATAAATTCGAAATTCGTAGAATTCCTTCAAGTCTCAAGACCAAGTGGAAGAGCAAAATTCAAGTCCGAAATTTTTAGAATTCCTAGTCTCTCAAGTCCAAGAATATTAAATTCAAGTCCAAGTACAAGTCAAAATCCGAGTCCTCCCAAGATTCAAGCTCGACAATCAAATCCAACCAAAGTTTATTACGAATTCGTAGAATTTATTTGAAGTGTTTAACCGAATATTAGAGGATTTTGTGTTCGGGTGGAATACGCCAAGAAAAGAGATCAAGTCCACTTTAATTTACAAATTTATAATTTGTATGAAATTTTAGATGTATTTAATTTATACGTGAAATTTGTTGCACATAGTTTCATTAATGTTGAGACTCCAATTTTTAAAAACCATCTTAATGGGTTTTGTGATGATGTGGGCCTTTCCAGATTAGGGGAAAAGACAATTTTTTTTATCTGGAATTTTTTTTTGATAAAATTTAGCTAAGGAAAATGAGTTTTGTATCAAAGGGGTCCACACAACACAATATTTAAAAAAATGACAATTCAATTTTATTTCACTAATTCGATTGATACCTTGATTTAGAGGGTTAACTCAATTAAAGCCTTTAGAATAAGCTGAATAAGATCAAATCCTCCTCTTAATTGACTTTAATTAGAGTATCTAAATAAATCAAATTAATCATTTATTTCGCTTAAATAAACATTTTGAAAAATAATACTATTGAAGTTTCTAATGCCCATTTGAAAGATATAGATAGATGTCATTTAAGAAACTATTTACTGGTGACGTGGTTGATTTGATTGATGGTTGCATAATTACATGAATAATTAAACATACATTCATAAAATTATAAACTCAAGCACGCAATTGTTGTAAAAAACAAAGCAATAAATAGAAGCCAATTGAATCAAAATACATCTAATGCAATCCATCATGTAAGAACAGGGGTCAAAATCACATCCAACTCAAGAAAAACCTAAACCTAAAATAAAACCAAAACGAAACCTAACGGTTTGATCTAATTTACCTCAAGAAAAAGCTCTAGCTATTGTTGTTGCTTCGGGGAAGAGGTTTAGCTATCTGAGGTGAAGACTGAGAGGTATGAGCGCTCAAGCATGTAATCAGGTGAGAAGAGAGAAGAGTGAAGTTGCACCTTAAGAGAGATGAAGATAAGAGGTGAGAGTGTTATATGGGTTCTCGGGTGAAAGGAGAGGGATGAGAGAGCTCCGAGTAGGTTCAAAAAAATCAATCAAGTTTATACTCACTTTTGTGCTTTAATTTCCATATGTTCTCGTCTATAAATGGATGAAATTATTACATTTTCTATGAGATTCCTTAATGTTTAGAATTTCAGGAATATGCTCCACATGATTCAAATTCAGTGGAAAATGAATATCTGATACAGAAGAAGTGCTCGAGCACTGGTGCACGCTCTAGCGTGCTAAAATGGTCATTCTAGACCAGGGAGTTTTTCACTTGCTAACATACTCGAACATCTAAGACTGCTCGAGCATCACTGGGTGAATGATGATTAAAAATTACAACTTTGACTTTTTTATAACTTACTAAAAATAGCAAGTTAATGACATTTAGGGTTGAAACAAGTCAAAAGTTCTTAAGGGGATATTTTATAAAGTGGCAACTGACTTGCCCTAAATATGTAAGTGGATTTACGTTTTCTCAAGTGCAGGATTGTCAAAGTAATAATAAGAATGAATCTCAAATCCTCTCGCAAAGACTTTCGGTTTTGGCTTGGGTCTATGGATTATTAACCTAATTTTGAATTAAATATGGTATTCACAATGTTAAGTGTGGCAAAATTGCACTAACCATTAGTTAAATTTGGTTTTTCCTCTTGGGGTGATTGATTGAACTAAACCTTAATATGTGAAATGAGAAATAAATACCAAACTACTACAAAAATCAAAAGGGAAACAATCACAACATAATAAAATGTAAAGCATAACGTAAGGCATTCAAGCACAAACTAAATCGGAATGAAAAATATTCAAGTAGATTAAACTAGAACTATGAATCCGAATACGATAATTAAATATAATAACGACAAATAAAAATAGTTTAGAAATCAAATTCAATGTCGAAAGTTGAGGCGATTCAGCCTTCCAATCTACAAATAAAAGTTTAGGCAAATCCAACTTGAGCTCTTCTCAAGCTCTACGAGGAGGAAGAACTTCTTTTTCTAGTTGGTTGAGTCTCCAAAACTCCTAAAAATATTCAAGAAAGTGATTTTCGAACTCCAACAAAGAACCAAAATGAAAAACAAGGCAAGGAATGAAAACCTAGAGAGAATATGTAATTTTCGGCCAAAATGAGAGTTGTTGCAAGAATGGGGTCTCAAGACCTTGAAAACCCTAATACATGTGTTAAAAGATCATCCTAACCCATTACACATAAGTCCCATTGGTCAAAAAGGCATTTAGACAAGTTTGCCCTTCAAAAATTGACTAAAAATAATAAAAAAAAATCCCGAATTACTGGAGCTGTTCGAGACAACAACTTGTTTTAATTTCACAGAATTCAATTCTCAATGGATTTATGCGTATGAGTACTCGTTGGAAAGATCTGGATGTCTACTTCAACTTTTTAAAAGAAAGTTTCTTCAAATTCGATCATATTCACCTTCAAATTGACCCGATAATTCTTACGCGATTGTTGAATGACAGTTTTGATTTTCTTCTTTAGCCGTCTAGACAGTGAACAGTGCCGTCCAAACCGGGATGCTTGAAAAAACCTTTGTCCACCTTTCTTCTTAAAGCATTCAGAAGCCTTCTGATGCGCGTCCGGACGGTGGACAGTAAAGTCCAATTTTGCAGCTTTTTTATGCATTTTCTTTCATATTCGATCCCGATTAATCCGGAGCCTACAAAAACCATTCAAACAAGTCATAAATGATTGAAACATACTTAAACAAGTGTTAAAACTGTTTTTAGGTTGATAGAACCAAATCCGGCACATTAAATCCGAAATGCTTAAGAGATAGCATTTTCATAACTTCTAACCATTATACCCAAAACTTGGATTTCACATCTCTAAGTTACCGAACCAACTTGAACCACTACAAAACACTTAAAATGACTATGCCAAAGTGTTAAATTGTGTATTGACCCATTAACACGGATTTTGGCAACTCAAATCTAAAATGTGGTTTTTAAGCATTGAAACTCAATTTTTTTACTTTCAAAAATGCACAAAAATAAATACCATCCCAATCACAACCCCCAACTAGTTTTTTGCTAGTCCTCGAGCAAAATAGTGAAAATCAATTGTGATGAATTTCGAGAGAAAAATTTACTTTTAAACCAATTTGTCTGGAACGCGTGTAAACATGCATTGACAAGTTCTTTCCTAAATGTTTAACCCTCAGAACGAACACATGCAAGGAAGCATAAATCTCAACCAAGTCTTGATTTTAACTAAAAAGGTTGTTTCATTCTGAAACTGACCCATTCTCATGTGAGTGTGTGTGTGCGTGACCACTTGGAACATCTGTGCCATCACTTCAGATTAGAAAATACAAAAGTAGTTCATCAAATGAATCTGAAACATGAAGTTCAAGCCGTCATATGCTCACTTTTCAAAACTTCTCTCCCCTAATGTAGCCCAACACACAATCAATGATCCAATAGGACTTTACAAGCTTGTAACCTAGGTTGAGGCTATGAATATGTCAAAATAAAAATCTTAGGCTTAAACCACAACTCAAATATACATGTCCATGTAACAATGGTCATACATATGCATGCATGCACATATGCCCCAAAGTAGTCCAAACTCACCTTTTTCACACTCACTTTGCTTTTTCTTTTTCTTTTGTATTTTTTTTCTTGTATATATGTGCCACATTGAATTTATTGATGGCATGCAACCTCCCAAACATGGATATTTCCATTCAATGAACTAAGTTGGTGCCTTCTTTTCCTATTTTTTCCGTTTTCACTTTTTTGTCTCTTTTTTTTTTACAAAGCAAGCAACACCTTACAAAATGCACCATCACAAAAACTCATCACTCAATCCATATGCATGATGATATACACAAGCATCCCACACAAATATATCGAATTGTGCGGGTGATGCATGGGGGAAATTTGTTCTAGCTAGGTACATATGTAGGTGCTTAAAGAAAAATGTTAACATTTGGCTATAAGGGGACAACTAGGGATAAATTTAAAGTACGGTAGGCTAGAAATTAAGCTCAAACAACCAAAGAAGACCTTATGTCATCTCATCAGTCAAAGTGTAGACTAGGATTTTCTCTAAATATCCAACACTTCAAAAACTCATGGTCATGTGCTCAAGGGAAAAGAGAAATAGTCCAAACGTCAAAACATGACAAACTAAAAAGTCAAGCACAATCCAAGGGATCTTATATGTCTCCCACAACAAGTCACAATTCATATGGCGTGCTAAAATAAAAGAAGTGTTTGAGTGCTGGTGCACGCTCTGGCGTGCTAAAATGGTCATTCTAGACCAGGGAGTTTTTCACTTGCTAACATGCTCGAGCATCTGAGACCTCTCGAGCATCATTGGCCGAATAATGATTAAAATTTACAAATTTGACTTTTGTAACTTACTAAAAATAGTAAGGTTATGATATTTAGGGTTGAAACAAGTCAAAAGTTGTTAAGGGAATATTTTATAAAGTTGCAGCCACCATTTCAAGAGAGAGACACACCGACAAGGGAGAGAAGCTTTGAAAGAAAGAGAAGAATGGGAGCTCTGGGTTTCTTCTTCAAGATCCTCCAAGAAATCATCGAAATATCATTCCATCCATTTAAAGGGGTTCTTCTTTTTCTAGTTTAGTTCATGATTCTTATTAGTTCATGTGTTTTCTTCTTGAGCATGATTTGTAACTAAACCCTTCCTATTGGGATTGTGATATAACCTATCTTGAGGATTATGAGTTAATAATTATTAATATGCAAATTCAGTTTATTGTCCTCATCTTTAATCTCTATGCTTATAAGTTTGTTGTGTATTTAAATGTTTGATCACCATTTGAGTAAATGTTCTTGATTAGTTACTTGTATTTATGTGGTACTATTTACAGTTGGATGAGGCAAAGGGTATGTACGCTGACTTGGAGAATAAATCATTCCTACTTGAGCATTGTTGGGTTTTGCTAAAGGATGAAGCAAAATGGCAAGATACTCCGTCCAACAAGAGTAATCGGACATCTAGTGTCTCTCATGAATCTCCCAATGTTGGAGACGGTGATGTACGCTCGACCAACCAAGAGCGACCAATAGGCACAAAAGCTGCAAAGAAAATGGCTGCTAGTGGATGTAAGAGGTCAATCTCTGATGAGATTTTGCAAGAAAAAATGTCGGTTGAACGCGCCAAATATGAACAACGTGAAAGAGCGATATTGGAACAACAAAGAGACCGTGAATTAAAAGAAAAGGAGATGGAGAGGAATTGGGAGATTGAAGTTATGTCCAAACACCTTCGAGGAATGATCCAATGGTGGTTGAGTATTGGAAGAACGCAAGAATTGAAATCATGACCAAGAAGGGTTATGATTTTTAATTTTTTGAAATGCTTATCCAATGCTTGTGTTGTGTGCTTTTTTAATTATGTTATTTGTATTCTTTTTTTTTAATTATGTTATTTGTACTACTGTTCTTATTATGTACTTTGTACTCCTTTTTTTAATTATGTTATTTTTACTACTTATTTAATTATGTTACTCCTTCCGACTTCGTTCAATGGTCATACAATAAAGGAATAATAAAGTAAAGCATCTCTATCATACTGAAAAGGTAAAGTAAATCACTACAAGTCACAAGACATAAAGCAATTCTGACAAAGAGGTAAAGTAAATCAATACAAGCCACAAGACATAAAGTAAATCTGACAAAGAGGTAAAGTAAATCAATACAAGTCACAAGACATAAAGTAATTCTGACAAAGAGGTAAAGTAAATCAGTACAAGCCACAAGATTTAAAGTAATTATTACAAATTAGACTCACTGTCGCAAGAATCACGGTTAATTTAGCAGATGTAACAAGCCTTTAAACCCCTAAGGTCCTCCTTAGTGGACGAGTTATAGTCTCATGAGGATTTTTATAGATAAACGCACAAACTGTAAACGCACAAATTGTGAATGTGTTGTAGCATCTCTGATTTGGCGATGCGTTTGGATGAAACTCACATACTCATTAGTATGAGTATGTGACATTTTCAGTGGAGAAGTGAGTCCATCAAAGTCTGTGTTCTCGGATCCACCAGTTTTCTCAACGATCATATTATATAATATTATGCAAGCTTTCATAATATCATTAAGCGTATCAACATCCCAAAATCTTGCCGGTCCTCGTGTGATTTCAAAATGTGCTTGCAACACACCAAAAGCACGTTTGACGTCCTTTCGAACAGCTTCCTACATCTTAGCAAAGTGTTTTTGTTTAGGGCCATGTGGGCATGGAATAGTTTTGACAAACGTAGACTAGCGAGGATATATTTCATCTGCAACATAATAACCCATATTGTAGTGATGACCATTAACAATGTAGTGTGCTTCAAGAGCATTTCCATTGACCAATGCCCCAAATAGGAGATTTTTGTAGCACATTTACGTCATTTAGGGAGCTAGGAATTTCAAAAAATTCATGCCAAATCGAAAGATCTTTAGAAGCCACAGCTTCTAAAATAATGGTCGAAGCACAACAATTACCAGTGTACATCCTCTGCCTGGCAGTAGGACAATTCCTCCATTTCCAATGTATACAATCAACACTTCCAAGCATACCTGGAAATCCACGTTCCTCATTTTGAGCTAATAGACGATATATATCATTTTGGTTGGGCGCCCTCAGATAGCGTTCACCAAAAACTGCTACAACTCTTTTGACAAAATGTCTTAGACTATCAATCGTAGTACTCTCGCCGATCTGTATGTACTCGTTTAAAGAATCAGCTGGAGACCCGTATGAGAGGATCTTTATCGCCGCTGTAATCTTTTGAAGGGGAGACAAACCTAAAACTCCACCTGTATTTCGTTTCTGGAGAAAATAAGCATCATTCGTAACTACACCATTTGCAATATGGAGAAAAAGATTTCGACTCATTCGAAATCTTCTTCTAAATTGACCTTCGTTGTATACCGGATCTGAACTGAAAATAGTCATTCCAGAGTCTGGAGTGGCCGTCAGCATGATTATGATATGATGAACTATTCTATGTCCAGAATGGAACTTCGATGATCAGTTCGTCTACTCCCACTAGCTTGTTCATCATCTGCCTCTCGTGTTTGAAAACGTTGCTCCAACTCATCTTCAGAGTCAGAGTTGAAGCTAAGAAATTCCCTCAAAATTTCAGAACTCGAACTTGGATGATCCATGGATTTGTTTGAGAATATGATTTTTTGTGTGTGAATTGTTTGATGAAATGAATGAGAAGCTAAACAATTTATAGAAATAAAATATGTGTACAAAAAAATGCAAACCCAATATACATATCCATTGTTGGAATCAAACAATTAATACGCATGCAAAGTACTATTCAAGGTATGCAAATGGAAATATGCATACCCAATATCCATATTGTTCTTGGAGTTTTCCTTATTAAACCAATCGCTAAAACTCTTTTCGAAGACATATTGTGAGGTCCTTGGGTTTGCTTAGGATGTGATATTGGTGAGGATCATTTATCATTCGCAAAATTGATGTATCTTTAAACTATTGTTTTGATACATTTATTTGAGATAATTGAACTATTTATTCATACTTTGTGAAATTGCTAATACAATATTAAAGTCTATAAATAAATAATTGGCTCACTCACACGAACAATCGACTCTGTCATAGTGGGAGTGAGCAGAATGAGATAGTTTATGATTTTGATCACTAAAGGTGAACATGAATTGATCACCGAGAGTTGACAAGATTTTAAACAAGTATTGCCTTAGTTGGTAGTACGATGAGATTCTAACGGAATGGACATGAAATTTATGAAGCCTATTTTGGATAAGCTATGCGTGAATTTGCGTTTGGCACTTCTAATAAAAGAAATTGCAAGTTTATTACTCATTGTAAGATTGGGGAATAAGACTTATGTGGTTAAAGGAGTAAACATACGCTCTTGACTTGTAAAAGAGTAAGGAATACTCCGCTACAACATGTACTTCATACTACATGTACTTGTGACCTAAAGAGAAATGAGTGAAATAATCTCTACTTCATCACTGCATGAGTCTTTGAGATCAAAGTGTTTCTTAATGAATGTTTCTTAATGATATTTTAATTCAACCCTATGGATAAATTTTGACTATGACAAGAAGTGATGGGACAATGCTTTGCTACCTTGACATGTTATCTATGGTTATGAAACAATTCAACTTAAAGGTGCATAGTTGGGAAAGAAAGTTGGACCAAAATTGAAATAATAGTTCAACACAAAGAAAACATGTATTTATTGGCCAAAAAATGATTTCAAATACATGTAGATTGAAAAGACAGATATATGACTCATTTGTGAGATTGAGTGATACTTGGTTTGTGTATTCAAACGTGTTTGGGGAATGATGACACACTATTGTTTGATTGACTTAATCATAGTAAATCACTCAACCGTGATCCTAATTGATTTGTACTTTGAATATACTATGGTTAGTATGCATAAGGGTCACACCCTTCATTTGCTTGTTTGATTATCTTCCTGGACCATACAAGTGTAATCTCTTGACTTTACTCCACTTTGCCCATCATGGGTGAGTGAGAATATGTTGGACTATTGGGCCGCCGAAAATGGGCCAAGCCCAACTAGTATTGCTTGAGCATCAAGTAACTTAATCCTATCCTATAGTGTGATAAGAGTTCTATCCCTATTAAGTAGAGACAGAATACTTGAGATATGATTGGTAGGATAAGGTCAAGAGTGTTCTAAAGAGACTAGAAGTCCTCCACTATAAATAGGAGGTCTCTCATTGAAAAATTGATGTTAGACAAAAAAAATAACTATACATTAAGTCTGGTGAGGAGATCAAAAGAGGGGCTCTTGAAGAGGTGAAACGAATGAGCAAGTTTGAGTGAGACTGACCGAGTAAGATTTTCAACTAGTATTTTATTGGTTTGTATTAATAGCATAAATCCTTCATAACATAACTGCATCTCATTCATAGTCTCGTGAGATTATTCAAAGCTCAACAATGCAACATAAACATAGACTTGATTACTTGCATACTCTAATGTAAAACGATAAAGTTGCAATATAGGGAAACATCACTTGTTTTCCTCAACAACAGGGGATTTGTAAGGAATGGGAATTACGACTAAGGCACTTTTTCTTCCAACTCCAACACCAAAACTTTCAGTCATGTCTAGATCTTCTGGTTTGATATTATCAGGAAGTTTCCAATCAAAATGGTATAATAACTGTGCAAGCGGAAGCTCAACGTTAGCTGTCCCAAGTGACATTCCGGGACACATCCTCCTTCCAGCACCAAATGGGATAAATTCAAAGTTATTTCCCTTGTACTCAACTGAGCTATCAAGGAATCTTTCCGGATAAAATGTCTCTGCTTCAGTCCAATAGTTGGGATCTCTTCCAATAGCCCATGCATTGATGTGAATCTGGGTCTTTTCGGGTATATCATATCCATTTATCTGACATCTCACTCTGCATTCTCTTGGAACCAACAATGGAGCTGGAGGATGTAACCTTAGAGTTTCTTTGATAACGGCTGTCAAGAATTCTAGTTCTTCAAGCCCTGCTTCATCTACATATCCATTTTTACGAAAGACCCGCCTCACCTCTGCTTGAGCCTTTGCCATCACTCTCGGATTCTTTAGGAGTTCTGACATAGCCCATTCTGTAGTTGTAGACGATGTTTCGGTCCCAGCAATGAAAATGTCCTAAAAAGATGGCATT
Source organism: Euonymus europaeus (assembly GCA_963580455.1). Classification (NCBI taxonomy): domain Eukaryota; kingdom Viridiplantae; phylum Streptophyta; class Magnoliopsida; order Celastrales; family Celastraceae; genus Euonymus; species Euonymus europaeus. Next base: position 14,705,737 of record OY756965.1, read on the forward strand.
TGACCAAAAAAAAAATTTACATGCTTCCACGAGAATCAGAAGAGAAGGTAAATAGATTTAGTACTAATTACCAGACTTGCTAAACAACAACAACAGTTTGCTGAATCTATATGTTACTTTCAAGCCTGTTAGTGAAGGCTATATCGTATTTGTGATACAGCTAGAGCCAAATTATAAATAGAGATAAAACATAACAATTTATGATACTTACCAGTACAACTGCTTTGATGTTGTCTGTTGTAAAGGAGAAGTCTCCATGTTTTTGAAGATTCAATAGAATGTCTAAAAAATTATCAGCATCACTAGAATTGATTCTAGACCTCTCATGTCTATGTTCACTGATCAGGCTTTCCAATATCTGATCAATTTCATGATGTAGGCTCTCAAGTCTAGTCCTCATCCCACTGATCATATGAAAGAATTTTACGGATGGGAACATATTGGCTAAACTAAAACCTGACATAACCTCCATCATCTCTCTAATTAGTGGAACAAATGCTCCATGCCTCTCACTACTCCCACCAAATGCAGTCTTGAATGTGATTGCAAATGATAGACAATTTAACATCTCGCCGAGGTTAATTTTTGACCTCGCCTTAAGAGAAATTGATTTAATGAACTCCAATGTCTTTTCTTCCCTGATTGGTCGTGCCGCTTCAACCCTTCTTCCACTGAAGATCTCCACTGTGCAGATTTTACGCATCTGTCTCCAATACTCTCCATATGGCGCAGATCCAACATCTCTACAGTTATAGAATATGATATCTGTGGCAAGGAGATAAGGTCTCGTCGCAAAATTAATGTCATGTGTTTTCAATACTTCTTTAGCAACTTCTGGAGAAGAAAAGATGACTGTGGAGACTTCACCTACCTGAAGGTGCATAATAGACCCGTATTTTCTGGCTAAATCTCTTAGGCGTCGATGAGGCACAGAGCCAATCAATTGGTGCATGTTTCCTATAAGGGGTAGCTTCCATGGGCCTGGAGGTGAGACCAAATTTAGCTTCTTGTTTTTTGATTTACTCCATGTTCTGAGCAGCATATGCATGAGGATGAACACAAGAAAGCTCAAGAGAACAGGAAAATAAGGAATTTGGTGATCCATGATGGCGATGAAGCTGTCGTTGATATTAAGATTTAAAACAGACTGTGGAGCAAATGGGGATTGTAGAAGCAAGATGCTCTCCCGATATTGGAGTTTTTTCTTTTGTCTGGTGAATGTGGCATCTCAAATGGAAATATTTTTTATATCATGTATTGATGGAGCACAAAAGGGTAAAGACGTCATGGAGATATTATCAATGACAAAAAGACAAATCTCTGGATTAGGCTGACTTTTTCATTTTTTATATAAAAATGGTAGAATGAGACTAACGGCAGAAAGAGATAGCTATGACTTTTTTTGTTTTGGATAAGCATCATATTAACTTCTGTATTTATGCTTTCGGATGATTTTGGACCTCAATTTTTTTTGGAGTTTAGAAGCCCCTCTTCTTTAGATAATAGGTGCTCTTTTCATAAATTCCTCTATTTTTCTTTAAAATATTGATATCTTCTTGTATTCACTATTTCAATGATCCCGCATATCATTTTAAAAATATTAAAAACAGTGTTATAAGAATCGAACCATGTATGAATATCGAATTGTGAAAGAGATTTTATATGATTCAACCCGGTCCACTCGATGGTTCACTAATTGAGCCTTCTGATTTTTTAATTAATTTTTAAATATTAGTAATGTATGTAATATAATAAAAAATTAAAAAAATACCTCATATCTAATAGTTTTTGTGTGCATAAAAAACATAATCCAAGACAAAAAAAAAAAAGGAAAATTTGTTGAACATGTCTTCATAATGTAATAAATATAAAAAGTAATCTAATGAATCCCTTAAAAAAAATTCAAACACAATAAAATCATCATCAAAGTCTCAATTCTCAAATGTTTCAAATTCTAAATACATTAATTAATAAACTAAACCAAGAAAAAGGAAAATCTTACTCCAATTCAGAAAATAAATTGTACTATCAAATGTGGCACCTGGACCCTCTCCACGACACAACAATTCAAGCATAAAAAACAAAAAAAATCTCTTCCTGTTCGGTTTGGGGTCGAGAAACCGAAACCCGTCTGCCAGTTCCTTGCCCTGGGAGTCACTGACAGATGTAAGTCGCAGGATGTGCAGCCTTACGGTAGGGACCACCTGCCGCTTTAGAAGTGGTCGAATGCCTCTACGAGGGTTCGAACTCACAACCTCCACTTCCCCCGTTAAGAGTTTTGACAAGGTGGGTACCGCTCAGCCATATACCCTGGGGGCAAAAAAAAAAAAAAAATCTCTTCCTGTGCTTACACGGGTTGTAGTTGTCCAACACTCCAACTTCCTGATTGGCTCTACCGTGTCTGCTGATGTTTCTCTGAGCACTACATCGATCTTTGCATTTTGAAAGGGCGATAATAAATGTGGAAAACTTATTTGTTACTTTGTTAGAGCAAGTGCGATGGTAACAAATTTTGGATACTGGAAATTTTGAAGTGTATAGAAAGAGTAATTTAAAAAAATTGTATTGGAATATGTATAGAATGATAGAAAAAAATGAAAAGTGGTAGAAAAGTATGAGAAAAATGGTGTTCATGCATGAAATTTAGAGTGTTTGTAAATGAAAAGTGAAAAAAATTGTATTTAAATATTTATTTTATTGATATAATTAAATTAAAAATTATATTTTGCTATAATAAAAATGAGACTGCACTGACAAATTTAAAATGTTGTAGCATTGGAGATGCTCTTAGCATTTCCGAGGTCAGCCAGTCTACTTTAGTGGTCCATCCATCCTACACATCTATTTTTTTTTATTTTACGCGGTTTTACCTACTAACAAGGAAATGCCGAGTATTTTACTGGTGGACGTCAAGTTGTCTCGTAATTTTTTTATCTTTTCGTGATGCGTCACCAAATAGTATTGCTTGATCATCAGATGACTTAGTCTTATCTTAAATTGTTCTTAAGTTCTTATACTCGTAATTTTTTTATCTTTTTGTGATGCATCACCAAATAGTATTGCTTGATTATTAGATAACTTAGTCTTATCCTAAATTTTTTTTCTTTTTTGAGAAAAGATTTTCATTAAATCAAAAAACAACTGGCGGTGCAACCGCCAAGATACAATCAAGCAACCACTAAGGTGCCGTTGTTCCATCCCAAACATAGGACAAATGACTAGTAATGGCAAACCTTGCTACTGAATGAGCCACCCTATTAAAGCTTCTAGGTCTATACAAAAAACCCCAAAAATCAAAATGACCTTTGTCCGCTTTAATATCATCGATAATTGTCCCAACTTCATTTCTACACTCCTCCAAAGAATTAATCCGTTGAATTGCCCCAAGAGAGTCACTGACAATATAAATTGATTTACCATGAGAGAGCTTGGCCAGCTTAACACCCTCTCGAATTGCAGACAGCTCTGCCAGCTCTACCGACTGTAGGCTACCAAGTTGAAAGGCTCCTGCCAACAGCAGCTCCCCCCTATTATTACGGACTACACAGCCTGCAGTACTTCCATTTCCTTCCTTTTCCCGAGCTGCATCCACGTGAACCACCAGCTCATCACCTCTCAAAGTCCTCCAGCAATAATTCACAACATTAGCCTCCGTCACCTCATCTATACCTCTACATGCCAAAAATTCTTTTAGAAACTGAGGAATCCATTGAAATAATCCTTCAACACTTCGGCCATGCCCATGATGGACCCGATAATTCCTAAAATTCCAGCCCTCCCAAAGAGCCATTAAGAAGCAATGAACATCATCATCATTTAATAATCTGCGCATCTCCAACTTATGATAAGAGTTCTATTCCTATTAAGATAGAGGTAGAATTCTTGAGATATGATTGCTATCTCAAGTAGAATGAGGCCAAGAGTGTTCTAAAGAGACTAGAAATCCTCCACTATAAATAAAAGATCTCTCTTTGAAAAATAGATGTTACACAAAAATCACTTTACATTAGGTCCGGTGAGGAGATCAAAAGAGGGGCTCTTAAAGAAGTGAAATAAAGGAGCAAGTTTGAGTGAGACTGACCGAATAAGATTTTAAACGAGTAAGCATTTTATGGTTTTTTATTAATAGCATAAATCCTTCATAAGATAACTGCATCTCATACGTAGTCTCGTGACATTATTCAAAGCCCAACAATCCAACATAAACACAGACTCGATCACTTGCATAATGTAATGTAAAATGATAAAGTTGTGATATAAGGGTACATCACTTGTTTTCCTCAACAAGAGGGGATTTGTAAGGAATGGGAATTAAGACTAAAGCACTTTTTCTTCCAACTCCAACACCAATACTTTCAGTCATGTCTAGATCTTCTTGTTTGACATTATCAGGAAGTTTCCAATCAAAATTGTATAGTAACTGTGCAAGCGGAAGCTCAATGTTAGCTGTCCCAAGTGACAATCCAGGACACATCCTCCTTCCAGCACCAAATGGGATAAATTCAAAGTTATTTCCCTTGTACTCAACTGAACTATCAAGGAATCTTTCCGGATAAAATGTCTCTGCTTCAGTCCAATAGTTGGGATCTCTTCCAATAGCCCATGCATTGATGTGAATCTGGGTCTTTTCGGGTATATCATGTCCATTTATCTGACATCTCACTCTGCATTCTCTTGGAACCAACAATGGAGCTGGAGGATGTAACCTTAGAGTTTCTTTGATAACGGCTGTCAAGAATTCTAGTTCTTCGAGCCCTGCTTCATCTACATATCCTTTTTTATGAAAGACCCGCCTCACCTCCGCTTGAGCCTTTGCCATCACTCTCGGATTCTTTAGGAGTTCTGACATGGCCCATTCTGTAGTTGTAGACGATGTTTCGGTCCCAGCAATGAAAATGTCCTGAAAAGATTGCATTTGACAAATAATTTTTTATTTTTTACATGCCTCCAAGGGAAGAAAAAGAGAAGGTAAATGCCTAAATGGATTCAGTACTAATTAACCGGACTTGCTAAAAACAACAGTTTGCTTAATCTAATTGTTACTTTCAAGCCTGTTAGTGAAGGCTATACCATATCTGTGATACAGCTAGAGCCAAATTATAAAGCTTTATAGGGATAAAACATAACAAGATATGATACTTACCAGTACAAGTGCTTTGATGTTGTCTGTTGTAAAGGAGAAGTCTCCATGTTCCTGAAGATTCAATAGGATGTCTAAAAAATTATCAGCATCACTAGAATTGATTCTAGACCTCTCATGTCTATGTTCACTGATTAGGCTTTCCAATATCTTATCAATTTCATGATGTAGGGTCTCAAGTCTAGTCCTCATCCCACTGATCATATGAAAGAATTTTATGGATGGGAACATATTGGCTAAACTGAAACCTGCCATAACCTCCAGTATCTCTTTTATTAATGGAACAAATGATCCATGCCTCTCACTACTCCCACCAAATGCAGTCTTGAATGTGATTGCAAATGATAGACAATTCAACATCTCGCTGAGGTTAATTTTTGACCTTGCCTTAACAGAAATTGATTTAATGAACTCCAATGTCTTTTCTTCCCTGATTGGTCGTCCCGCTTGAACCCTTCTTCCACTGAAGATCTCCACTGTGCAGATTTTACGCATCTGTCTCCAATACTCTCCATATGGCGCCCATCCAACATCTCTACGGTTATAGAATATGATATCTGTGGCAAGGCTATAAGGTCTTGTTGCAAAATTAATGTCATGTGTTTTTAGTACTTCTTTGGCAACTTCTGGAGAAGAAAAGATGACTGTGGAGACTTCACCTACTTGAAGGTGCATAATAGGCCCGTATTTTCTGGCTAAATCTCGTAGGCGTCGATGACGCACAGAGCCAATCATTTGGTGCATGTTTCCTATAAGGGGTAGCTTCCATGGGCCTGGTGGTGAGACCGAATTTGGCTTCTTGTTTTTTGATTTACTCCATGTTCTCAGCAGCATATGCATAAGGATGAACACAAGAAAGCTCAAGAGAACAGGAAAATAAGGAACGTGGTGATCCATGATGCTGATGAAGCTGTCGTTGCTATCAAGATTTAAAACAAACTGTGGAGCAAATGGAGATTGTAGAAGCAAGATGCTCTCCTGATATTGTGGTTTTTTCTTTTGTCTGGTGCATGTGATATCTCAAATGGAAATACTTTTTATAATCAGTATTGATGGAGCACAAATAGGCAAAGACGTAATGGAGATATTATAAATGACAAATCGCTAGATGAGACTTGGGGAAAATATGTTGGAAAATACATGGCTTTGAAATGTATTTAATGGAGATTCAATTATGGAATAATTAAAATTAGAATATGAATACGTTGAGTCTTATGTGAAGAATAATCATATGTATTCACTTGCTCAAAGTTAAGCAAAGAGTGAATGAAATGTTGCTTCAAAGTAAGTTATTTGAGCATGACCAAGAATAAGCAAAAATGAATGTCCCACATTAGAGAATTAAGAGGTCAAACTCTTGTTTATAAAAGTGAGTGTTGGACATAGACCTTGGGCCCAAGGGCACCCAAACTTTTGTGGGAATGAGGGAATGCACATTATGCTAAATAATAACACGCGCGCTCGTCGTCCGGCCGGTCCAATTCGGTTCGCGCGTGTGTGGTGGGCTTGTTCACCAGTGCATTTTGAAATGTTTAGCTATACTTGAAGTTGGTTTCGGATTGATTTGATTTTATCTTGGTTGGCTAACAGATTATCAGGTTAGGAATTATTCTCCAATCCGGTTTTGGCGTAATCTTCTCTCCTCTCATACACTATAAATAGAGCCCTTTAGTTCATGGAACATACAACAAAAATTCAGAGCATTCACGTGCATAAGAAAGTTGAGAGGAGCTGCCATCTTTGATTTCGTTCGTTGCTCGGAGTGCTGCTTTCATTCCGTGCAGGTGCTGCCATTCTATCCTGGGAGACTGTCGTCGAGTATTCCCAAAGCCACTTGTGGGAGGCGATTAAGTCTTAAAGAGACATAGTTTACTTTGAGCTTGACATTTTTGTTTCTTATTTTCTGCCTCCTTTATTCGTTTATTTGATAATGTATTTCCATGTTCGTATATAATAATAAAATTTTGATTATTTTCTATTTAGTTTGATGTGTATTTGATCCATAAACAAGTTGTTTACATTCAACAAAATAATATTCAAAGAGACAAATCTCTAGAAGGGGAAGGACTATTGCTGGACTGACATAGTGAGTTGAATGTTGAGATTCCATTATTCCCGTCCAAACCTCCTATTTGATGACGTGACCATAAGTTAAATTTTTTTATATAAAAATTGAGAGAGTGTAGATAAAAGAGAAAATAGAGACTTAAAATATATTTTTTTTGACTTGAAAATTGGGAAACCCACCTGAATTTTCGTTGTTTGCTTTTTTTTTTGTTTTTCTTTCTTTTTTTTAAGTGTAGATAATTTTCATATGCAATTGCTGACTATGATTTGATAATGTACACGATGTCGTTTTAACTTTTAATAAGTTTTAGTATTTTTCAATGAGCTTAAATATTTATTATTCACACACATTCAAGCTCGTTAGAATGATTGCGTACATTTTTTTACGTGTTATAAATGGATGCGACATATCAAATTAAAATGTAGGAAATTATTCAATGCCTTTTGTTCGAAATATATATATATATATATCAAATTTAAATTTATATTCGGCAATTTTTTCATGTTGGATTTATTTTTATATAAAACAAAACAATATATATCTTTTATATAAAATACAAAAAAATGTCAACAATAAAAATTGTTAAAAAATTACAGCAGGGTGCAACCGAGGCATGTAAGAAATTCATTTGATTTGACAACACATTAGTTTTTTTTTTTTTTTTTGAAAGATAATGATATTAATTCAAATCATTCTGCAATACATCAGCAATGAAAGATGGAGAAGAACCATTCCAAACCTCCAGGTCAGACACAGAATCAACTGCCCTAGCAAGGATATGAGCAACTTGATTCGCAGACCTCTTAACAAAATTAAAACAACATAATTCAAAGTCCAATGCAAGGACTTTACAGTCACCAACTATAAGACCAAAATAAGAGGGATCCTCCGTATGACGATGAAAAGTATTGACTAAAATTTGAGAATCCGATTCAACCACAACTCTAGGTAACCCCTTATCCTTCAACCAACTCAAAGCTTCTCTACATGTCAAGGCCTCCGCAATCAAAGGGTCCATCGGACCTGCCAAAAAGGATGCCTTAGCAGCAATGAAACCACCATCTGAAGAGCGCACAACACATCCCATACCAAGTTTTCCTGATTGGAAAAATAAGGCTGCATCAATATTGCACTTGAACATGCCCAAATCCGGTTTTATCCATCTTGTACCAAGCTGTACATGCGATGGAACTGCCATACCAGCAGCACTTTGCGCATCTTGCCACTGTTGAACCATCGAGGTCGAGTTAGCAAGGACTTGCAAAGTTGGTATCCTTCTTCTATTCCATACCAAATTATTCTGATTAATCCAAATACTCCAGCAAATAGCAGCAGCTAGATTAAGGTTGGAACTACTAACCTTCTTCACTAGAGTAGACCACCAGTCCATGAAAGAGCTTGCATTATCAAGATGCAGGCCGACCCCGGAAGCCAACCATATACTCTTGGCAAAAGAACATGTAACCAACGCATGACATGTATCTTCTATGGCTCCCGAACAAACCGGACATAAAACTTGAACATCCATATGCTTAGAATTAAGGGCCTTCAAAGTAGGCAAAACATTAGCACATGCCCGCCATAAAAGGTTTTTCACTTTAGCAGGCACTTTAAGCTTCCAAATTGATGGCCAAGGAGCTGCACTTGAAGAGAACGTACCTTCATAAATATTCATCAATTTGGAATACCCACTTTTAACTGTATAGAACCCTTTATCATCCCAAATCCACATCCAACTATCAACTAATCTCCTTGTGCTAAGAGGAATTTTTAAAATTAACTCTCTATCTCGGTGGCAAAAAATATTAGAAATAGCTTCACCATCCCACCTCATCTCATCTATCTTAATCAACGAACTTACAGAAGCCGAATGAGTGCTAGGAGTAATGACAAATGGGTTCGTTGAATCTGGTAGCCACGGGTCTTCCAGAATTTTGATCTTGCTTCCGTCACCAACTCTCCACCTAACTCCTTTCCTTAACACCTCTTGTGCCTCCATAATACTCCTCCAAACATAACTTGGATTAGCCCCAACCTTTGCATTCAAAAAGGAGACATTTGGAAAATAACGAGCTTTGTAAATTCGGCCTGACAATGATTGAGGATTGGTGGTCAGGTGCCAACCTTGCTTAGCCAACATTGCAATATTAAAAGCCCTTATTTTACGAAACCCCATCCCTCCTCTTTTTTTTGACAACACATTAGTTGATGACCATTTGATTTGACAAAAAAGCAAGTATAAGGGAGGATGGTTTAAATAGGCTCCATGAAGTTATGTCTAATGGGATCCCATAATTTATTCTATTGTATAATACAATGGAATAACATATTTTATTACAATGGAATGCGTACTATTACAATGGAATACGTTATTTCACTGTGCTAGAATCTGTTATTTCATTATGATAATACAATGGAATAACGTATGAGATATTTCATTGTAATAATACAATGGAATAACAGATTATAGTACAGTGAAATACGTATTATTACAATGGAATACATTATTCCATTGTAATAAAATATGTTATTCCATTGTAATAATATAATGAAATAAAATATGAAATCCCATGGGATACAACCCCATGAGATATATATCATTTTCCTTAAACAGGTGAGGGTTTAAATATCTTGACGCTAATGATAGAATGATAGCACTTTTAAAAATTAATGACAGAAAGAGATGACTATGATTTTTTTTTCCTTTTGTATAAAGCATACATTAATTCTGTATTTATGTTTTTGGATAATTTTGGCCCCCAATTATTTTCGGACCACAGAAGCCTTTCTTCTTTAGGTAATAGGTCATATTCGCTCTTTTGATACATTCGTCTATTTTTTTCTTTTAAATATTGATATCTTCTTGCATTCACTATTTCAATGATTCCGCACATCATTTTTAAAATATTCAAAATAATGTTATCAAAATCGAATCAAGTATGAGTATTGAATCGTGAAAAAGATTTTATATGATTCAACCGGTCCACTCGATGGTTCACTAATTGAGCCTTCTGATTTTTTAATTAATCTTTAAATATTAATAATATATGTAATATAATAAATTTTTTAAAAATACCTCATATCTAATAGTTTTTGTGTGCATAAAAAACATAATCCAAGTCGAAAAAAAAGTAAAAATAGGAAAATTTGTTGAGCATGTCTTCATAATGTAGTAAATATAAAAAGTTATCTAATAAATCCCTTAAAAAAAATCAAACACAATAAAATCATAAAAGTCTCAATTCTCAATTGTTTCAAATTCTGAATACATTAATTAATAAACTAAACCAAGAAAATGGAAAATCTTACTCCAATTCAGAAAATAAATTGTATTAAATGTGGCAGCTGGACCCTCTCCACAACACAAACAATTCAAACATATAAACAAAAAATTTAGTAACATTATCTTCCTGTGCTTACACGTGTTGTACTTGTCCAACAATCCAACTTTCTGATTGAAGTCGGAAACGAACATGTGAAAAAGGTCATTTGGGTGTTCCAAAACTATTTTCAAAACTGTTTTTTGTTTTTTAAAATAGAAAATTAGATGAAATTCATCTGGGTGTTATAATTTTTGAAAACAGTTTTTTAGAATTGTGATTTTGAAAACAGAAAAATAAAAACAATTAAATCATGTTTTGAAGAATTTTGAAAACGGACTGGTGGCATTTTTGTAAATATATTGAAATTCATTTTTTTCCCTCTTACTCTACTTCTTCCTCCCTTTATCATTAGTTGTTACAATCTCTCTTCTCTCTCATTTCTTCTCTCTCCAACGTCTCTCCAAATTTAGTTGATCTATTTTCCGTCATCGTTCATTACTCTCCTTGTTATATTATATAATAAATCTTCTTTTGTGTCTAAACTTTGTATTTTTTTATTTAGAAAACTGCTTACAAATAACATAAGCCAAATGAATTTTTAACACTTCATTTATTTTAAAAACTGTTTTTGAAAACTAAACTCAAAATCGTTTTTAATTATTAAAAATGAAAACAATATCCAAACACACTCAGGAAGTCCTAAACGAACTCAAATATCCAAAATTCATTAAGTATCCTCGTCAAAAGTTTTAGAGTATGATTTATGTCGTCTTTTTGTTTCCGACAAGGAATGGTTCGGTCGAAATGGAGCTTATCATTAATTATTAAAATGCTGGCTATATTCTTTTTTAATGACGATTATGTCCTTTTGTATTTTAAACTTCTTCCTTCCCAATTCTAATGGCGTTGGCTTGGCTGTGTGCAGTTAATGTAATCCAATAAATGGATGTAAACACATGCTGAGATTTCATGTGAATAAAGTCTGATCCACTATAAGTATCTCATACCTTCCATTTCTCTCTTGACCTCCACTTCTCATCAAGATCTCTCATCTCTCTTATCTCCTTTCTGCCCTATGTAAATATGGACCAAACATTTTCAGTTGTCATTCATTACCTAGATTATTTGAGAAATAATAACTCACATTTTGAAGACCCAGGTGAGGGTGAAACTACTTTCTCCAATATGAAAGTGGAATGGTGAGATAGACTTTATGTTCTTCATCTTCTCAATTGTTATTTTAATCTTTTTATGGTCCGAGATGGTGGTTCACTATTCTACCAGTGTCACGACTTGTCGTTGTGCTGTGATCTTGTTGAACTGAAGGAAGAGGTTGACTACTATGATATAGCGATTCATGGTGTAGCGCATGGAGTAGTTCATATGTATATGATCGAAAATATCACCCGCTTGGACGATGACAATGACACACCGCAAACTATCATATCTCACTGTCCTGGATATCCTCATGCTGTATGTTTCCTTGATGAATGTCCCTATGCTAGGATATGCCTGTAGAGGCTATAACCACTTGTTGTGTCTAGTTAATTATACATTGAACCCACGTTTCTTGTTTAATTATGTACTAACATGGAGTTTGATTTATAACTATGTATTAAACTGGAGTTTGATGTGTAACTATATACTAAACGTTTGACGTGTAACTATATACTAAACGTTTGATGTGAAAAAATATTTTCTCCAATTCCCTCCATCGAATTAAGACACTAAAAACTAAAATATATTTTATCGTCATTTCATTTTTTGAGCTTTTTTCTTTTTTAAATTAGTTGTTTATTTAATTTATAAATCATCTAATAAATAAATAAAGCCGGATAAAGAGAAGGGTAATTTTGTCATTAAATGTAAAAATAAGGACTACAAATTTCGAGACAAGCTAGCAAAAAATTGGTCAGATTTCTATAAAAGAAAAAAAAAGTTTGACCAGTATCCCTTTGTTGGGGGGTCACGTCACGTCATTGCATTGGAGTTTGAATGATAATCATTTTTTTTTTGAGAAGTTTGAATGATAATCATAAGACTAGCGCTACATGTGCTTGGCTCGTCGTGACTTTTGATAAAATCAAATTTTTTAATTTTTAATTATGGAACGTCGGTTTTCTTACAAACCATGAAAACCGCGGTTTTATAAAAAAATCGCACGGTTTCACATAAAATCGTGGATCCAAACTACTTTGGTCCGACCGCCGCTTCGATCCGATTCTGACAACACTGATTCAAAATTCATTTCAAGTGTAATTTTTTATCAACTCTTAAATATTTTTTGATCAAGTCGAAAATGACCCCAAATCCAACTATTCCATGCATCATTTTTTAAGACATTCAAAACTCACTTTAAATCGAATTTTTCATCCACTCTTATACATTTTTTGGTGAATGAGAATGAATGTAATGGTCTTACGTATCTTTTATTAAAATATTCATAACTCATGCGATTTCATGCTCCCTCTAAAATCTTCAAAGCTCACTCTATAAATGAGATTATTCATCCAATATTTTACAAAATCAAATTATCATACCATTAATGGATCAAGCCCCAATCAATTGAAGAATTGACTTCTAACAAATATAGAAGCTTAATAAACTATTGAGACATATATTTTTCAAAATAAATTAGAGTCAAATAGGAGAATATTTTATGACAACCATTTTCGAAAGTTGTGGTGCGTCTAACACTTTCCTCATACCTGTTAGACCCCTTTATTCATTTTTTTTCCGTAAACCAAGACGGGTGTCCAATTGTATCCTAAAAATCAATTTGTGTCAATTTAATTTTTTGTGCCGGTTTCTTCACACTACCCTTGATTGATTATGAATTTTGAATATCACTCTGAATATTATTAGTTCAATTTTAGTCTAACGTAATTGGTAAGCCAGATTCAAAACCTTGGCTTGGCTACCATTCGTAAGTAGTTGGTAGAATTACCATTTTTTCAATCCGTGGCTTTAAATTAAGCAAGCCAGATTGAAAACCAGTACAGATGATTGGGACCCCCCCAACGACCTTATTTGTACAACTGATTAGTCGAACTCAATTAGTATTTGGTTACTTATTTGTACAATTGATTAGCTGAATCCAATTACTATTTAGTTCCATATTTGTACAATTGATTAATCGAAGTCAATTAGTTGAATATACTTTTCATCTGCTAATTCATAAATGTGTGGGCGACCGACACCCTAATGTGTGTCTATTTACCCTAAATATAGGATATCGGTAAGTAGTAATTTTCAGGAGTTCGCAGTCGACACTCGAAGAGGAAAGTGTTTAGGATTTTTGATAATGGATCCAAATGCAATGAGAAAATGCAATTTATAAAAAATAACGAATATCAAAACAGAAAATAAACATGGGCGATTTGATCAGTAATTTGGTTTTCAATCCAAGTAAGTAAAGAAATTAGTTTTGTTTAAACAATTAATTAAAGATCTTTAGTCCTAATCCACTTGATAGATAATCCGCTCTCATGCCCAACATACACAAATTCAATCATTCAAGCACAATTAAATTAAAAGCATTCGATTAATGAACTTGGACTTAGGTTTTTGAAGACTTACATAAAAGTGATGTTGGTTAGAGGGTTTTCAAGATTTAACGATAAATGCTTACAATACAATACACTAATTAATATGAATTAATGTTCCCCTTTGCGCTTAGCCTAATCGTCAAACTAGATTTACACTCTAAATCTATTCAACATTATAGCAACATACTCATTTAGAGACACCTAAACCACAATTATCAAGAAATCAAAGAAGAAACCCATAACAATGGATTCCATGTTTAGGACTAGGAACTAGAGATTAAGACGACTCACACATCATCATATCAATAAACATAATCATATATATGAAAATCAAAATTTTACAAAGATACAAGATGGAAAGCTAAAGAGAGAACAAGAGAACACCTTAGCTAGGTATGAATGTCTGAATTGGAAACCCATAATTCTTGTGCGTCATTGGAAAAGGTTGGTAGAATATACAAGTCATGCCATAAGAACTTGGTAAGAGAATTCTTTGTCAATGTTATTGAATCATCAGATGAGGGTATTGATAAGAGATTAGTTTCCATGGTAAGAGGGAAGAAAGTAATAATCTCGGAAGGTAGTGTAGAGATTGCCCTTGGCTTACCCCTACTATGTTCATATCAAACTTGACCAACACCTTAATATGTGTGTGTACTTATCCCAAGTGTAGGGTATCAGTAAGTAGTAATTTTCGAGAGTTCGGAGTCGAATCTCGAGTACGAGAGTGTTTAATATTTTTTGAGAGTGGATGCAAATGCAATAAACAACAAATAACGAATATTAAAACAGAAAATAAACATGTGCCGATTTGATCGGTAATCTTGTTTTCAATCCAAGTAAGTAAAGAAATTAGTTTTGCTTAAACAATTAATTAAAGAACTCTAGTTCTTATCCATCATGGTAGATAATCCGTTATCATGCCCAATATACCCAAATTCAATCATGCAAGCACAATTAAATTAAAAACATTCGATTAATGAAATTGGACTTGGGTTTTTGAAGACTTACATACAAGTGATGTTGGTTAGAGGGTTTTCAAGATTTAACGATAAATGCTTAGAATACGATACACCAATTAATATGGATTAATGTTCCCCTTTGGGCTTGGCTTAATCGTCAAACTAGATTTACACTCTAAATGTATCCAACATAACAACAACATACTCGTTTAGAGACACCCAAGCCACAACTACCAAGAAATCAAAAGAAGAAATCCATAACAATGGATTCCATGGCATATATTGTGCAAATAAGATTTAAATCTACCATTTAGGGCTAGGAACTAGAGATTAAGACTATTCAGACATCATCATATCAATAAGCATAATCATATATATGAAAATTAGAATTGTTACAAAGATTCAAGATGAGAAGCTAGAGAAGAACAAGAGAAAACCTTAAATTCAAGCTTGAGTAAAAATGAGATTTCCCCAAACAAGGTTTTACCCTCTCTCTTACATGTCAAAAACCTATTATACTCTTTTACTAGTATTCCCCATTGGTTACAAAATAGATTTGCCCAAAATAGCCCTAAAAATCCAGTTTCCAAAGTGCCGAATCGCGAAAGGTGTCTGGACGGTTAATTGTGGTGTCTGAACACAAAGTCTTGAATTGTACTTTGTCTCCAATTATTTGTAAAGCATCCACACACCACTTTTGGGTGTTCGAACGTTGTTCCTCAAATGAATTCACTGCTTCCTCTTTTTGCCTCTAACGTATTGTTTGGGAACTAGGAGGGGAGGGGAAGAAATTTTTGGGAGGAATGAAAAATGGAGGGGAGGGGAGGGGATGAAAAGTTAATTTTACTTTATCTTGTCTGGATAGTCAAAAATTAGGGGATGGAAAAATGAAAAAGTGTATTTTTATGATTTGTAGAATTGATATAAATTTACCATGTTACCCTTGATGTAAGTTTATATATGTATTAGTATATATATTATATAAATTATTTATATATATATATAATAATTAAATATATATAAATTATACACACATATATGTTATTACGTGGGACCCATCAATTTTAATTTATTTACAACAATTAACGTGGGCCCCACCTACTGTATTATGTATGTAATTAATTCATATTGTGAGGGATGGAGTAGTAAACTACAATGTGGGACCCACGTTTTTCTTCCACCAACCACTTTTCCTCCCAGTTTTGAGAGTAAAAATAAACATGTGGGGCCCGCCAGATTTTACTCACAAAACTCACCCTCAAATTTCACCTCATCCTCCCAAACACTCAACACTTTTAATTTCTCTCCATTTTACATTCATATTTTACTCACCCTCATTTTCCCCCCTTTCTAAACAGTACGTAAGTGTCTCGACACCTGCAATTGTTGATTTAACTCCTTTTAAGTTATTTCTTGTCAGGCGAGATTCAATGGAGAACATTAGAATAAGATAAACAACAATTTAAACACATTTTTATGCCTAAATACCTCATAATTTAATGATGTAATTCCCAATTATGAGGTATAATCACACCTCCAACTTAAATGTTGCTAGTCCCTAGCAATGCAAACATAACTAAATTGATTTTTTTTAACTTTAACTACTACTAACTCACTTATGTAAGAATTACGATTGAATTTAGCACATGCAATAAGCCTTTAAACCCCTAGGTCACCCCAATGGACGAGTTATTTGCTCGTGAGGGTTTATCATATTGATACCCACAAACACTCCACAAGGGATCCATACTTACATTTAAAATTCTTAAATTCAAATAGACAATATGAAAAGTTGATTTCCCAATTTCCTAATCCTCAACACAAGTAATATCCTAGCAAAACCAATCATAATCCACTTTAGAGCAATCTAGAACGTTGTTTTAGTAAGAGAAAGATATTAGTGCAACCAAGCAAACCTCCATTGAAATTCACACAAGTATGTTTCCGTTGTAAACCCTTTTAGTGTTCCCAATTTCCAACCCCTTGTCATAATTAAAACACAAAAGATTGTGATGGGTGGATGACCCATACAATTTGAGTGAAATGCAAGTGTTTATGAAAGACAATTTAGGATGGACATAACTTTGTGAAAGGAAATCACCTACAAGTGTAACAATAGCATTCATCAACACACTTGATCACCTTTAAATTGAACTCATCACTAGGTACAATGGGTTGTAATGTGGTAAGGGTAAAGGCAGGCTATTTTGGATCTAGGTAATGTCACCAAGTTAAGTTTTCAAATTGAGCTTCATACTTATTCATTACCTCTACTCTCTTTTTTCTTTTTTTGTTTCATACAACTTGATCATTTGTTTGTTGTCACTTTTCATACTTTCACAACTTTACAGCTAGCTTATTTTCTTTTTCTTTTTTTGATGAAACCTATGCATAGCCCTCATTTTGAGGAGTAACTTTCACATAGAGTTCGGGTTTAAAGCCTCAACTCTACCTTGTGATAAGAAATTGGGGATTTGGCTCACTCAATTTTTCAAGCACCGGTTCTCATAGTTTTTGAATAACAAATGGCCTTTTGGTCATTGAGAAAAAGATATCTTACAAATGGATCAAGTTACGCTCAATATTTGTCCTAGTGAGTGCATTCAATTCTAGGGTCACAAGTAGAGGATAAATGTCTAAAAATTAAAATTTTCAGCAATCAGAGGATAAATGTCTCTTACCAAGTTCTTATGGCATGACCTTGTATATTCTACCAACCTTTTCCAATGGCGCTCAAGAATTATGGGTTTCCAATTTAGACATTCATACCTAGCTACAGTAGTTTCTTGAAAATCTTCTAACTTTCATTCTCGCTCAATCACTATCGACTTTTTCTTCCAGTAATTCTCATAGTCATCTTGGGTAGCCTGACTAACAAATGAGGGAGGGGAGGTGAGCTCATTCTCCCTAGTCGTTCAACCCTAACACGTTTAGGAGGCATTGTTCAAATTCAACAATAAATCAAAAATTCCACTCTTAAACAATGTCCAACAATATTGTCGCAGCCGATTTTGCGAAAGAAAGATTTAAAATAAAAATAATAATATAAAATAAAAGAAGTCACCACCAATTAAATAGGTGTAATTGGTTACCATAAAAACATTTTGGTCTGCCAAAATCTAAAAAAATGGGTAAGTGAGTTTGTTACGTATGAGGAAGGTGTAAAGCACCCCACAACGTCTTTTTTAAAAACAGTTGTCAATTTAACTTTTATTATCCCATTAAATGATTTAATAAAATTAATTGTGACAAAAATACGTATATAGGTTAAAATAATTATATCAAAAAAACAATTATATTGAAGTAGGGTAAAATAATTTTAGAAAATATAAAAACTATATCGAAAGTCTAGTATTGAGGTTCATGGAATTTTTTCATCCAACAGTCAAATTTCTCAGAAACACTCTCACCTCAAGAATCTTTCTGAGTATGCATCCAATGCAAACCCCAAATTAATTCCATCGTAGGTAAAGACTTTCGATATAATTTTTATACAAAATAAAATATACAATATGAAAGTTAAAAATAAAATAAAAGCAAAAATAAATAATAAAACAAAACAAAAATAAATAATAAAACAAAACAAAAATAAATTAAAATTAAAATTAAAATTAAAATAAAACAAAACAAAAAAAACGAAATTAAATAAAAATAAAAACAAAAACAAAAAATAAAAAATAAAAAATGAAATTAAAATGTTGGGAACCGAGTTTTTTGTGGATTAAACGATATTGAAATTATCGTTAATCTCTATACAAATACAGCAACACTTTAAATCATACAATTTAAACACAAAATCACATATCACAGAAAAACAAACTTCAAATAAACATATCATTCACATATGACAAATAATAATCATGGAAGAGACTCCGTTCCCGTATTTATTTTGGGTAATTTATCATTTCAATCATACTATTAAATTAGTATGATTGAAAATCATGATCGATCACTGAAAGAATATTATTATATTGAAGGCTCCACGATAAATTTTATTAAACTTTTTTCCATCTAATGGTAGGGGATTCCATCATTTTCCTCAAGAATCCTTTCGGGAGAGCATCCAATGCCTCAATAGGTTCCGTCGTCGGATCGACTTTGAATATAATAATTAGAGCCTTCATAAACAAGCATAACACATCTCCAATGTTACTCAACCCAATTTGAGACAAACGCACTAAAATAGAGAAATCTTGAGACCAAATTATTTCATTATATCAAACTAAAAAATACAATTCCGAATTACAAATTCATCACAGTTAAGAGTCATATTTCCCTGAAATCTTTCAAAGACAAGGCAAACATATTTATTTTAAACATTCTCTAAATTTACAAAGAAGAGTCCACTAGGAGATTCAAATTCATACCTGTAATTCACTAAAATCTTAACGCATTAAATAAAGAATAGAGAATTTTCCAATTATGAAATCCATTAAACAAGCCTAAACACACACTCAGCAACTCTCACTCATGCACTGAAAAATCCAATTCCACAATATATATATCCATTTACACACAGCATCCATATTCAAATACGTATATAACATAAACATACACAGCATCACATAACATATATATATACACACACACATGTACACACTATCACACATACACGTGTACACACTATCACGTATACATATATATATATATATATATATATATATATATATATATATATGATACATAGCAACATACACACATATTTATAATATATCTATACATATATGAATACAAACAAAAGTAACTACATATGTAAAGTCAAAATAAACAGTAAGCATATATATAGATACACAAACAGAAAGTGTCATACCCGTGGATGTCAAGGAAAAAGCAAAATCTGGGAAAGGAAGAGGATGAAAATTGTTGGAAATATATATTAATAATGATCTGTTTCGAAAGATTTTATGAATACATGCAAGATAAATAAATATCAACAAACAACAAAATATAGATCTACCAATATTACAAGTTACCGAATAATAAGTTTAGGAGAGAGCAAGGTACGCTAGTGTGCGAATCTCCTTAAGATGATAATGCTCCAGTCATAGGTGTCTGCTTTTCCGGGCAAGAACCTCCCAAGATACAATGCTCGCTTCTTACGGTAGATGACACAGGTATATAGACAGGATCGGTCGAACCAATATTAAAAGCACTCTCAGAAAGAATTGTTGGGAAGATGAAAAGCTATGGAAAGATAATTTTGGCAAAGTAAAGCTTTGGAGAAAATGATTTATCATTTCCATAGCATTTGGGCTACTATTTATGGTAGAACCCAAAGAAAATCAATTAAATCCAGTATTAAACCGAATTAATATTGTAACGGAAATATTTGAATTAATTCCATAACTAAAATTTTAAATTTCGAATAAGCCTCATGTCCACATTTAATGAACCTGGGTAGTGGGCTAGTATAAAATATTAAGTCCAGATGGGCTTACATAAGCCCAAGCCCGAGCCCGGGCCCAAGTGTGTGTGTTTTAGTGAGCCCAAGCTCGTTATTTAGAGCATCTCTCTCTCACAAAAGCTTGGGTGTTATTGTGCCCAAGTCTTACATCCAACACTTGAGTTTATAAATCCAAGTCACACAACACAATTATGAAATGCGGGATTCCCGCATTTCTATTATTTTGCACTCAATATATCATGCTTAACATGACTACTTTGAAGTAAATTTTCATTCAACCAAAAAATGGTTTTGGACAACTTTTAACTCCAACCTCTAATCTTTATATTGAAGATTAGAATCCACTAAATTACATTCAACTAATACTCAATTAGTTGTAAATAATTATTAGTCTAATAGTGGTTGACCACCATTTTTCCAACAATCCCCCACATTGAATGGAAACAGACGACAATTCAGACATGAGGATTTGTCTGAGATTGAAAACTTGTTTGAGAGTGCAGTATGACCAATACTGCATCGAGATTGGTAGCTTTTGGCTTTGAACCTTCCCTAGTGAAAGTCTATCGAACTTACTTAACTAGTCAGTGGACTGAGGCCTTGAACTGCCAGTTGTTCATGTATGCCTAGACAATAAACCTCAAACAACAATGATCCAATTCATAATTGGTTCTTGGTTGTGTTCATTGTTTTGGCCATGAACGTCTTGGGTTCAGTGAGTGCTTTAGAAAATATCGCATTTTAAATATTTTCATAGAGTTGGCCTTACTCTTCACTCACATAGGTGATGTCCTATAAAGAGTATTCTTTCATACTCTACTTATATATTTACAAGATATAGGAATCATTAAAAGCATAGCTTAACCTTAACACGCTTCTTAGCAGTTCTTGAGGCATCCAAGGAATGGGATAGAGTGAAACTCCACAATGCTCACACTTAAGTTATTCTCAATTTATGTTTTCCTATTGAACCTAGTCCATGGGATCTCCAATTGTTAGGTTAGGTTTCCATCGAGATAACTTATTGAGTTAAGGCTTTTAAGCCCATTCCCCTCGATGCACAGTTTGCAGCTCTCTACTTAAACCTTTTGTAAACGGATCCGTTAAGTTTTCCTTAGACTTCACAAAGTCTAAGGAAATTATCCCAGTAGAGAGTAACTGTCTTACGGTATCTGTCACGCCCCGATCCGCGGAACATGAGCTAAACAACAAAAGACATGAACTCACACTTGACTCGTCACAAACTGACATAAAATTTCAACAAAAATTTTGGCAGCATCTTCCCATAAATTGAAGAGTGTCACCCTGCACAAAATATAAAAATGAACTTCTATAACCAAACCAGCAAAATCTAAACATCCTCCACATTACGAGCCCCTTAGGGGTTCCACAACAATCACCAACATAATACATACGGCACAGGAGTTCCGGTCACACGGAGTCCCCTCCTAGCCCATCTAAAATACTCATATCATACCAATATAAATTCAATCACTCACCATTGAGTTGACAACATGTAAAATTACTTCCGTACCATAAATAAAGAAACATATTAATATTATAAAAGAACTCTACTATGTCAGGCCATTACGGTCACGCCCCACCTTGCTGATCTGAAGTACCCGCACTAGAAAATGGCTCACTTGAAATGATAGGAAATGAATAGGATGAGCTGAAGGCTCAGTAGGGATATCAAAGAGAATAGAATAACAAACAAAGGCAGAAATGTGAAGAATGGAATATATGCAGCAATATGCTATATAAGCAATGTCTCTGTACACCCATCCGAATCTCAAAACACCCATCCCATGACTCCGATAAGGTCGTGGATCGCTCCCACGCCTTCATCCTTCACCATGTTCACCGGCACCGTAAATCGGTCTGCCCGGTAAATCCATGGAGAAGATGAAAATTCATCAATGCAGTTTCTCCTTTTCTTTCTTTCCATTCCATACCATAATATAGTCACCAACCTCGGACCACCAATCCTAAACATGGAAACACCTGAACCCTTATTCGGTGATCCATCATGCCTCTAAATGCACCTTTTAAAATAATTTTGAATGCAATGTCACATAAATCACATCACATGAAGATCCAAACACGTGTTAATCGAACTTAACACGTTTAGGGGTAAATGCGTATATACATGGAAAATAAATCAATCAAAGGAAAGGTCATACAACAAATCATATAACGGGTTTGGCTCTCTTGGAACAATCAAGAGTAACCCAAATGTATTTATAGAATTTAATAAGGTACGGAAGATTCGAGAATTATAAAGGTTCAAAGCTTTTACGAACAAGCAAAGTTTGACAAAGAAAAGAAGGAGAAATCCCTACCTCTTTGTCGACAACGCTAAATCTTTATCGCCAAGCAAATATCTTCCAAATAAATTCACTAACCTATTTAATAAAAATAAAATAAATTTAATTCAATAAATATAAAGCTTCTAACCTTCCAATCTCAAAATTCCATATTCAAAAATCTACCTCATCTCTTTAAAAATCAAATTTCTACCATACTAATCAAAGCTAGATATCACAATCCCATTATATAATATTCCCACATTAACCCAACATCTACTTTAACAATTGGAACTACGAAAAAATCTTCTTCTTTTTTCAATTTCTACTAAGAGAACAAATTCTTCTTTTATCCACAAAATCCTTGCTTCAACCTAACAATTCAACCCAAATAAAGTCTAACTCAAGTTACTAACCAAGAATATCACCATTGAAATAAGAAACCCCAAAGTTCTATCTAACCCACAAACCCTAGAATCCACAAACTACATAATTCTATTCCAATTTTTGTAACCAAAGGAAGTGAGTATAAAGACTCACTTAACACCACCCTTAACTGGTCGGAAATCTTGCCGGAAATTCACCGGAATTAGTGAGGGTTGCCGTGCCATTTTATGGTTCCATATCCCTTTGGGTGAGCACTCCAAAACAATATCAGACTTCACCATTTCGGGTGAAGTTTGTCACTTTATCTTTATTTATTTATTTATTTTTTTAAACTTGTTGATTGGAACTTTGACTGCCTTTTACAAAAAAATAATAATTTATTATTAATTTTTGTTTGTTTGTTTGTTTGTATTAACGTATAACATACACATATATATTAGAATTTATTATTTTATTTATTTATTTATTATTCATATTTATATATATTTTTCTCTTTTTTTTTTTTGGAAACGGGATTTTACATCCTCCCTCCTTAATAGAAATTTCGTCCTCGAAATTGAAACACGTACCTAGTGAGACAAATAAGAAAGGATATTTGTCCTTCATTGCTGATTCTAACTCCCACGTTGACTACTCTACTACGTGATGTTGCCATAGTATTCTAACTAACGGAATAACACTCGAGCTTGTGACTTTCTCTCACCTATCCAGAATTTGCAATGGCTGCACTGCATAAGTTACATTCTCTGAAACATTGATCGTCAACCAAATCTACATGTAAAGGATCTGGCTCGTTCTTTCGCAACATGGATACGTGGAGAACGTTATGAATCTCTGACATTCTCGGTGGAAGAGCTAGTCGATAAGCAACTGATCTTACTCATTCCAGTATCCTGAAAGGTTCGACGTATCGCAGCTCTAACTTGCCTTTAGTGCTATATCTCTACACTCATCTACCCAAACTCACCTTCAAAAATACTCGATCACCGTTTGAAAACTCGAATGACTTCCTCCTTCGATCTTCGTATGTTTTTTTTTTGACGACTTGGGGCTTTCAACAGCTGCTGTCAAAATCACTTTCACCGTCTCTGTCGTCCCTCTCACCAAATCCGACCTCAATCAAGTAGTATCTCCTAAACATATAATCGACTTAAAAACTCTAACACGTCCCTCTAACTAATCGGAAGAAAGTGTACAAATTTTGTCAAACCATTTGCAATCACCTATAACTATTATGATCACCAAATTTCATCCCAAAATTCTAGTAAAAATACCTAAATCCTCGAATTCGAACAATGCATTGAACTTGTATATTCACCCATACGCAATTTCAAACCTACTATAGAATTCCTCTTCTTCAAACGGTATTTCATTCTCCATTCTCTGCATCAATTCATGCATCTCTAACTCATTAGTTAGCTCAACTCACGGGCCTATTCACTAACATTATCATATATCTCATATATAAAACTTACACCATTACACATAGCTCAATATGTTACCTTACTACAATATCATACAATATTTACAAAACGATCAGTACTTCTCTATTTCATACATCCATACACTCATTTATACTAGAAACTTTATTTACTTACTTAACTTGAACCACACTTCAACTAAGCTCATGTTATGCAATACTTGTCTTCAAACACTGGTTCTTCCTCAGATTCCTCCTCAGAATCTTCCTAAGGTTTCTCCAACTCCCTAACCTTACTTGCCAGGACTTCATTCTCGTATCTCAATCCTCTATTTTCGTTCTTAAGAGTTACAACTTCACGTCGGAGTCTTCCAATCTCCTGTTGTTGGATCGCAGGGTTGCTGCTTTCCCCATAGTCGTATCTTGGTATTTGCACATGATGATCACTCTTCAACTTATGGAGTATAAGTCGAGCACATTCTTCCCGAACTTCTGAATTACTACCATTGAACGTGGTGCATGCTTTAATCATACATCCTAGGGCACCCAATTCAATGTCTGGGTTTTATAAAGTAATTGTTGTTCTAACACAGGATGGTTCCCTAACTGTTTTGTAGCGTGGAGGAGGCATTCCATTACTAGAAGCAAACTCCTTTAGCACTCTTACTGAACTAGCCTGACCGTGTTCTCCACTCGTCATTTTCCTTTATGATGTAACTGTGTGTGTGTCATTTATCTTGGTTTCCCTTCCATACATATAGCCTGAATTCAATGTACATTGCTTGTGGCCCTTACCACTTACCAACCTATATAGCATTGCACAACACTTGCAACCCCTTAAAAGACCTAAATAGACTAGGCTTTTCAGCTATTCAATGACATGTCACCTTTACTTGCATTATCACAAAGATTTTGGTACCATTTTTATTTCTCTTTTTTTTTCTTTATTAGAATCCTTTTTTTTTCTTGTACCTCAAGATTTCCCTTATCTCTGAAAGATTCTTAGAGAATCTATCCGCCTATTCCATCTGCTAAAGGCTATACATTTATAGCTATAAGCTTATCTTTACTGTGAAACCCCGACCCAAATTTTTCTTTTTTTGGGAAAAATTTGGGGTTTGTACAAAGGAGGAAATCTGGACTAGGCGCACCAAGGGGGGCGACTAGGCGCTGCGCCTAGTCCAGTGAGTGGTTGGCGAGGAAGTGCATCAGAAGGATTTGGAGCGCCTAGGCGCCCGAGCAACACGCCTAGGCGGTGTGCGCCTGGAATGGCGCCTAGTCTAGTGGCGCCTAGACGCCCCTACGCACCCCGCCTGGGCGTGAAAACTTACACGCCCAGGATGCCGCCCAGTGCAGCCCCTGAGGGGTTTTAGTTGAGGCCAGGGCGCCTAGGCGCAACCCGAGTGTTCCAAATAGCTTCCAGCAAGAGTTTTAGACATTTTTCTGGTTTCGTTTCAGTTCTAGAGAGAGAGACGATTCTAGAGAGAGAAGATCATTTGAGGTGATTATTGGAGATTGGAGCTTGGGTTTGGAGTTTTGGGAAGGATTCAAGGAAGATTCAAGCCTTGAAGGTAAGTTTCTTCATTTTTCCATTTTTGGGGTTTTGAGTAGATCTTGTTAGTTTCGTTTAGAGTTGATTCTTATGGTTTAGATATGTTAATCCTAGGTTGATTTTGGATGTATATGTAGATTGGTTTGTGATTTGGAGTAGAGTCGAGCTTGGGTTGAGTTTGGAGGATTTTGGAGAAATTTCTAGAGAGAGAAGGTGAGTAATTTCGAATTTATGGATTTAATTGATGTTTATATGAGTGGTGGTTGATATATTGATGCATGTGAGGGTTCGGTTACGCCACATTGTAGGTTTGGGCAAACCGGAACCCTAGGAACGGAATTTGGGAAATTGTGGTAATTTACTCGACACGAGGTAAGGGATTTCCAACCTTTCTTCTATCGTTTATTCTCGATATTCTAAAGAGCGTTTCGATTCTTCATTGGTCGTTTATTTGTGTTTCTGCCTTAATTGCTTCTAAGGGGAAACGAACCCTAATTTTGGATTATTGTAATTCTTGATGTTGCATGACTCGATTGTGTGTGTTCCATCATCTATGGGCACGATGTGACTTTTGTTCATGCATCATGGTAGTTATGTATATACATATGTAGGTTGTTCATATATATATCTTTTCGGCATGCCATGGCATTAATGCATTAGAGTTGCATGGGGGACCGGGTATGGACTCGGGACTCATTAGGATTCTTGAAAGCTATTTGGAGGGATGACGAGGTGATGAGAGTTACACTGAGTCATGTGAACTTCAAGTAGGAAAACGCACTAGAGGTATAGTTCATGAGGGACCTTGCCTGGAGTGGTGCGGGCGTGATAGAGTCACGCAACCGGGTAATCCAAGAGCGTTTGATGTTGGGGAGCTTGCTCCTGTTCAATAGTCATGGTTAGCGACCATGATATTGATGAGTTGATTTGGTGAGCTTGCTTACGTTCGATATTACATGGAATGAGTCATGGTATCGATGAGGTTTGCTCATTGAGGGGATTGCCCGGGTTGATGTTCTAAGTGATTGTTGAGTATACGTGCATGTGGTAGATTTCATATTGTTACATAGCCTATTGTTTCAGATTCGGCCTTATACTCATGTTACTCATAACCCTACTGAGCTTCTTGCTCACCCTCTACTTTCATTCCTTCCCACAGGTGATACTGGTACAGGTATAGGTACTAGTGGAGCGGGTCAGTGAGAGCGGGATGTGACATGGATGGCCCTGGGTAGGATGTGGGTGCTAGAGAGATACTCTAAGCACGTGTTTTGTATACAATGTATTGATGATAATTCATGATATGTTTATAACCATTTGGCACCAGAGGGTGTATGCATGATACATGCTGAGTTTGATTTTATGGTTATATGATATTGTGAATTTATTGATGTGTTTATTGCTATCAGTTTGCGCATGCTGGTAGTGGATGGCCTGAGGCCCTAGGGTCAGGATTGCATATGATTGAGGCTTGAGGCCTAGCTAGGTTGCTAGTGTGATGGATGATTTTATGCTGCGTGTTTCTGATGCAGGCGGGGACTCTCCGACATACGAGGAGATGCCGCCTGATTTCCGGTCTGCCGGATGATTGCACTAGTGGCCTAGGACGGTGCCGGAGGGCACTAGTGGCGTGCCCGGATCGGGGCGTCACATTTACCTTATTTGATGTACGGAGTTATTTGGTTCTCTTGTTGTGTTGAACCTCCTCTTATTAGTTGGTATACTCATCTAAACTAAAATACACTAGCATATAACATGTTAAAACCCTAGCATCATTACTTAGAATTGAAACTCACCGTTCCATAACATCCGCATGACAAAGTCTATGATGCTAATTATACAAACACATCTCATGAACGACAATCCTAGCCCTCCATTGCATTTTTTTGAAATACGAGTCCTGCTAACTATCACTCTCCTGGTTAAAGAAACTGGATGGTGATGATAGAGTCCATCCTTATCCATTCGACCTACAACCTACTAGGTAGTGACACGTCCTTTCTGTATAGCAATCCATCCTAATCCACTTGAACCTTGAACTCGATATAAACCCCATGCTATAGAGACCCATCAGGTCGCCATAACTTTTCCACTCCTGCCTTTCATTTTATTCTAACCCATGGATACTCAATCCCATCAGAACTATTCGACCATACAACGAGAGTTAGAGAAAATCCGTAGGCAGATCCGAGCCTTAAAGAGGGTTTATGATCAGATCCTATCTAAAATTGATTCCCTAATTCAGTTGACAACACCGCTAGGAAACAATCAGGATGCTACTTTGGGCACAATCAACCTAAACCATGATCTTGTTGATCCACACAACACCAGTTCTAGTTACTACCTCAGATCACTTCCCCGTACTGAACCGTATAGCAGCGAGGAGTGGGCTGGATGGTTTGACCACTGCTAAATAATTCCAAAAGCATGCCTGTTGAAATAAGAGAAACTAACCATCGTTTAACATGTACTATGTTCTACTGTTTATGTATATATCTTAAGATCTGTACCCCTTTTTCCCAACCTACTGTGTAATATCCGTACTTGTTGGTTTCGTTCTTTGCTCAAATCATAATGTATAATAGTACCTCTTTGTACTGTTATGGTTAGTATCTACTGTAAGATATTTTTTAAATTTTCACCTCAACATGGTAATACCTCTCCTATTTTAATCTTAAGGTTCTTTGGTACCCTTCATTCAAATTGGAATATTTCATCCCTTCCATCTTATGAACCTTTGTTTCCTAATTTAAGATGTATTTATAACCCCTATGAGGATTTTCCTCAAGAATGTCAACCCTATCTCTGTAATCTCTTTCTTCATGAACTCTAGACCATAATTACATCATTCAACTAGATTTAGACTCTCAACTATAACCCTTTATCATCAAGTTTCCATGTCCTTAAGCTTAACTCACCATCACAAATTCATTTTTTCTATGCGAGTGTCTATCATGCTACCATCTCTCAATCTACTCACATCATCCAACAATATCTCCTTCAAGTAATGTTAACTACCCTAACAAAATATCTATCGTAGCTATTCACCTAACCTTCCAAAAAACAAGAAATGCATTATTCTACAGTCTCGAATGCTCTAGTACTATATGATGTCACTCTTGTTGGACCATATGTCCTACATTTTTGTTTTGATACAAAAATATGTATTGGACTATTTGATTGTGCTTAACTTTAGATGAATTTGGATAAACCATGAAATGTATTTTATCTAATAGTTTAAGCTTCATTATATATCTTTGGAATCATATTTGATCATATTTGATATGAATTTGATGATTTTGGACTTTTTCATTTTTGCAGTACAAAAAATTGTTCAAACATCACACTGTGCACACGTTAGTTGAATTGTCATAACTTATTCATATTATCTCTGATTGACTTGATTCTTGTTTTGAAAATTATTTAAGAAACTCTGGAATTTTTCATTGTGAAATATCGTCAGGTCAATTTTAAGTCTATCATGTTCAATTTGTCAGTTGAAATTAATTCACTAGTGTAGTTGTGAAACTAGCCTAGTTGAGATTTGCATGATCAAATTGAATGACCAAACGACCTCAATTATAAGTGAAATTTTGTATGCACATTCTTGTATGGATAAATTGATTTATCATGTGCTTACTAGAATTTTATTGACCTTATATCATATTGGTTAACCCAAGTACCAGCATTGAAGCTCTTTGAGCTTACAAGCAAAAAATGGGATGCTTTGTCATCTATTCTTTTTGTAGGTTTAATCAATTGATCATCATGAGCTGATTTGAAGTATTATTAAGCTTATTTAATTGAGAAAATTTTTGCATCATGATTTGAAACTCATTTGGACAAGCTTTGTCATGGTCAACCCTATTTGAGTCAAGGTTAATACTTTGTGTGCAAGAAATGGTTCCAGCCATGTGCTTAGTGTTATTATTGCTGGAGAATTATTTCAATAGCTTCCAGAAGTCTTCTCATTTTTTCTTGGAGTCAAGAAAGAAGAGGGAATACAAGTTTGAAATACTTGGTTGGTATTGTGCCTAACACTTGATTATGGAGACAAGGGAGGGACAAGATGACATAAAGTTATAATATTTTCTAGAATTTAAGATGGGCTTGTTTGGCATTCCTTGAGAGAGAGTTGCTTCATGAAGAAGACTCATTTGATTGATCCAAACAAGGTGCAACTCAAAATGAGAACTCTTGACAAAATGATGCCAACGACACTATTTTTGAAGGATGGGTTTGGAGTGGTTGAATTAAAGAAAGCCTGGGATTAGAGTGGTTGAATTAAAGAAGGGTCCAGATTTTATAGAAAATGAAAGGCCAAGATTTGAAGAGGTGTTGATCCAATGGCTAAGTTTGTGTTTTGTTTGGAATGAAAAATAGGGGGCAGCAACGTCTAGTGTGTGGAAGAAGCTTCTGCAAAAAGTTTGACTAACTATTCAAGCCTACTTGCTCTCAACTTCATCTTCTTGATTCAAGCCTTCTTCCTAAAGATCTCTTTGAGCTATTGTGTGTACAAGCATTCAAGTCTACCTTCATCATTTCAAGAGATCAAAACAAATTCTTGAACACCATCTTTAAAGAGAACCCATGGAATCATATTTGGGTGTTCAAGTTCATCTTCTTCAACAAAGCTTCTCCATTCTTCATCTACATATCTTGGGAGCTTTGTGTGAAATTTTAGGAGAGAGATAGCCACATATTGAGCCAAAATTTCATCCTACCCGTGAGTTCTCAACCCTCTAGCCTTGAGCTAATCTAGTGAGAACCTTGAACCAAACACTTGTAAAAGTTCCATTTTCGGGCATTACTTTTGAGAGGCTATGTGAAGTTTGGGGTAGAACTTGTGAAACCCTAGTTCAAGGTGTTCTTCAAACCTTGGTTGTGAGAAGTTTAGGGTGTTCTTGAAAATCCTAAGTTGGTTGGTGAACTTGCAAAACCAACATCCTTTAGTGGATTGTGAAAATCCTAAGCTTGAGGGCTTAGGTAGTGGATGTAGGTGTGCTCACCGAACCACTATATATCCTTGTGCACACTCTTTACTTGCTTTGATTGCTATATTTGCTACTTGACGTGTTTTGAATTAATATTTGCTGTCTTGAGTTGATTTGAATTGATATTGATTATATTTGCTCGTTTGTGTGCTTTAGAAATTGATATTAGGGTGTTGCTTGCTGCCATTGTTTGTTGGGATATTGCTTGTGATTGAACAACTTGTGATTAGTGGATTCTAGGTATATTTTTTATTGTTAATTTTTTGCAATACCAATCTGTCTGTCTACTGTTCATATAGCTAGAGTTTGAATTTTGATCTGAATTTTTGATATTGTGTTCATTAAGGTTTTTTGATATTGCATAGAAAATTTCGTTACATTCCGAGTTTCTTTGCTAGGTCAAATAGCATTTACCCGACTAGTACGCAGATTTGTATTCTTGACATTACATTGTGCTACTTGACTTGTTTTGGTGATTAAGTGCTTCATTGGATCATCTAATATCATATACATTATCATTCATTCATTGGATCAATTAAAATTAGACATTAGCACTGAATTTCTTAGTGAGGTCAAGACTTCCATTTTAGGTGCATTTACAAGTCTAGTTTTAATCATTTTTTGAGTTTAGGGTAGGGTTTGTGTTAGCATTTTGGGTTATACTTAGTTTTTGGAAACACAATTCACAACCCCCCCCCCCCCCCCCCCCACACCCTCTCCTCTTGCGTTAGCCTAGTGATTTCAACTCTCTCCTCTATCCATCTTATACCCATTATACTTTCTCCGCATTTACTATTTCCACCAATTTCCTCCCAATTTTTCCATGTATCAACCTAAACACGAATTACCATAACTCTTTTTTTTAACTTACCATTGTATGTAATTTACTGGAAAATTCCAAACTTATCTAGCACATTCTTGATATCATTCCATGTGAGTGACACACTTTATAACTCTTATTTCAACCCCAGTACACCTCCTGTTATCTTTCATATTCTAAAATAACTTCAATTTTTTTTTCCAAAGAATTCACTCACCATTGAATCTAGTACATCACAATACCACCAATATCAGCATTCATGTTCTCATTCTAACATTAGTCTAAATGAAATATCCGTCAAGTCATATATTCACCTATCAAGTTTTTTATTTTTATTTTTAATGCGACTGAAAAATATTCCAATCACTCCCAAATCCAAAACTTCATCCACAAATATTAAAGAAACATATATTTAAGAGCTTCACTCAGACATTCACCAAAATAATATTATCACCATTATTTTAATTTCTATCTCTTCTTCCATAGAAAAATCATCATTCAAAAACTATTTGCTTAGGGTCTAACTCGATGCACCCGTTAGAAAGGTAATACTGTATGATACATTTATTGCCTTCAATTCCTAAAAACAACATAAGCATTGGTTAGACCAATTTTCATCTTCAGAATCTTTCTTTCCCGAATTATCAACTAATGATATCTCAAGCTTAAATTCCTATTTGAATAGTTTTCAAACCCTCTCAACTAGTTAACGAGTCATATATTCTCGGAATAGTCATTTGTTCTCAACAGTCACCCAACCCGCTTGTTAATACTCCACACATATTCACATTATCCTTTTATTTATTTATTGATTTTTTACAAGTAATTAGGAAAGAAAGAAAATCAAATCTTATATCATGAAGCATGGCTATAACATCCATAACCACAACTATTACCGTACTAAATTTTTAAAAAAACATCCTATCGTCGATTTTTGTACATTATAACCAGTCCTTATATTTATTCCCCATCATAGGATCATATATCAATTTTGTTCCAAGTTATGTCTCGGATAATTGAACACCAACAAGGCCTCGTACACCATCGCAACCCCAACATGGGTCAATCTCTACGACGACCCCTTCATGTGTACATTTTTATTGCATGCATAACTAACACAACCTTATTGAAACAACTATACGAGGATTTACGGAAAAAGAGAACATACCAGATCAGCTGGGCTTGTGACGTGGCCTGAACTTACATTTTCTAATATCAAATTACCAATGGACACATAAACCTAGGTCTGTAAGTCTCTAACCTGGCTCCGATACCAAGTTGTCACGCCCTGATCCGCGGAACATGAGCTAAACAACAAAAGACATGAACTCACACTTAAATCGTCACAAACTGACATAAAATTTCAACAAAAATTTTGGCAACATCTCCCCATAAATTGAAGAGTGCCACCCTGCACAAAATATAAAAATGCACTTCTATAACCAAACCAGCAAAATCTAAACATCCTCCACATTACGAGCCCCTCATGGGTTCCACAGCAATCACCAACATAATACATACGGCACAGGAGTTCCGGTCACACGGAGTCCCCTCCTGGCCCATCCAAAATACTCATATCATACCAATATAAATTCAATCACTCACCATTGAGTTGACAACATGTAAAATTGCTTCTGTATCATAAATAAAGAAACATATTAATATTATAAAAGAACTCTACTATGTCAGGCCATTACGCTCACGCCCCACCCTGCTCATCTAGAGTACCCGCACTAGAAAATGGCTCACCTAAAATGATAGGAAATGAATAGGATGAGCCGAAGGCTCAGTAGGGATATCAAAGAGAATAGAATAACAAACAAAGGCAGAAATGTGAAGAACGGAATATATGCAGCAATATGCTATGTAAGCAATGTCTCCGAACACCCATCCAAACCTACAAACACCCATCCCATGACTCCGGTAAGGTCGTGGATCGCTCCCACGCCTTCATCTTCACCATGTTCACCGGCACTGTAAATCGGTCTGCCCAGTAAATCTATGGAGAAGGTGAAAATTCATCAATGCAGTTTCTCCTTTTCTTTCTTTCCATTCCATACCAGAGTATAATCACCAACCTCGGACCACCAATCCTAAACATGGAAACACCTGAACCCTTATTCTGTGATCCATCATGCCTCTAAATGCACCTTTTAAAATAATTTTGGATGCAATGCCGCATAAATCACATCACATGAAGATCCAAACACGTGTTAATCGAACTTAACACGTTTAGGGGTAAATGCGTATATACATAGAAAATAAATCAACCAAAGGAAAGGTCATACAACAAATCATATAACGGGTTTGGCTCTCTTGGAACAATCAAGAGTAGCCCAAATGTATTTATAGAATTTAATAAGGGTCGGAAGATTCGAGAATTATAAAGGTTCAGAGCTTTTACGAACAAGCGAAGTTTGACAAAGAAAAGAAGGAGAAATCCCTACCTCTTTGTCGACAACGCTAAATCTTTATCGCCAAGCAAATATCTTCCAAATAAATTCACTAACCTATTTAATAAAAATAAATTTAATTCAATAAATATAAAGCTTCTAACCTTCCAATCTCAAAATTCCATATTCAAAAATCTATCTCATTTCTCTAAAAATCAAATTTCTACCATACTAGTCAAAGCTAGATATCACAATCCCATTATATAATATTTCCACATTAACCCAACATCTACTTTAACAATTGGAACTAAGAAAAAATCTTCTTTTTTTTTCAATTTCTACTAAGAGAACAAATTCTTCTTTTATCCACAAAATCCTTGTTTCGACCTAACAATTCAACCCAAATAAAGTCTAACTCAAGTTACTAACCAAGAATATCACCATTGAAATAAGGAACCCCAAAGTTCTATCTAACCCACAAATCCTAGAATCCAAAATTTACATAAATCTATTCCAATTTTTGTAACCAAAGGAAGTGAGTATAAAGACTCACCTAACACCACCCTTAACTGGTCGGAAATCTTGCCGAAAATTCATCTGAATTAGTGAGGGTTGCCGTGCCATTTTATGGTTCCATATCCCTTTGGGTGAGCACTCCAAAACAATATCAGACTTCACCATTTCGGGTGAAGTCTATCACTTTATCTTTATTTTTTTTTCTTTTTTTTAAACTTGTTGATTG
Organism: Euonymus europaeus; assembly: GCA_963580455.1. NCBI lineage: Eukaryota > Viridiplantae > Streptophyta > Magnoliopsida > Celastrales > Celastraceae > Euonymus > Euonymus europaeus. Next base: position 14,740,796 of record OY756965.1, read on the forward strand.
GAACTTTGACTGCCCTTTACAGAAAAATAATAATTTATTATTAGTTTTTTTTGTTTGGTTGTTTGTATTAACGTATAACATACACATATATATTAGAATTTATTATTTTATTTATTTATTTATTATTCATATTTATATTTATATATATATTATTTTTTTCTTTTTTTTTTTGAAATGGGATTTTACAGTATCACAATGAATGCAAATTGCAGGCGCAGGCTTTGGCCATATTGGAATTTCCTCCAAAAAGTGACGAAGTCACCTTACTTCTTCACCAGCTTTATCAAAAGCTATGAATTCTGATTCCATCGTAGACCGTGCTATGCACGTTTGCTTTGAGGACTTCCATGAAACAGCCGCCCCTCCTAGAAGGAATACATAGCCACTTGTGGACTTTGATTCCTCCGAATCTGCAATCCAATTAGCATCACTGTATCCTTCTAAAACAGCCGGGTATTTACCATAGTTCAAAATATTAGTTTTTGTTTTGTTCAGGTACCCTAATACTCTCAATAGAGCTTTCCAATGCTCGTGTCCAGGATTACTTGTGTATCTGCTTAGTTTACTAACAGAGTACCCAATATCTTGCCTTGTGCAGTTCATGATGTACATTACACTGCCTATAATTCGAGAGTATTTCAATTATTGAATACTATTCCAATTGTTGAATACTATTCCAATTGTTGAATACTATCTCCAGTATTCTTATGTAAGACCAGATGAGGGAGAAACGGACTATTAGCATCTTTGATGACATGTCCTTTAAACCTTTCAATCTCTTTCTTTATATAGTGTGACTGGGATTGCTAGGCTTTCCGATGTTCTGGAAATTTTAATGCCTAGTATCACATCCGCTTCACCCATGTCTTTCATGTCAAAGTTCTTTGATAGCATTTTCTTGGTTTTGTTGATGATCTCAACATTTCGACCAAGAATTAGAATATCATCGACATATAGACAAATTATTACACAATCATTGTTTACCAGTTTTGTATAGATACATTTGTCACACTCGTTGATTCGATATCCATCTCGAATCACTGCTTGGTCAAATTTTTCATGCCATTGTTTTGGAGCTTGCTTTAGCCCATACAATGATTTGACAAGTTTACATACCTTATGTTCTTGTCTTTTGACCTTGAACCATTCAGGTTGTTCCATATATATCTCCTCATCGAGTTCACCATTTATGAATGTTGTTTTTACATCCATTTGGTGGATCATCAAGTCATATAGCAAGGCTATAACAATTAACATTCGCACGGATGTAATTCTCGTGACTGGTGAATAAGTATCAAAGTAATCTAGTCCTTCCTTTTGTCTAAACCCTTTGGCTACAAGCCTTGCTTTGTACTTATCTATGGATCCGTTAGCCTTAAGCTTTTTCCTGAAGATCCATTTACATCCAATTGGCTTATTCCCGGGTGGGAGATCAACCAATTCCCAAGTATGATTACTTAGAATGGATTCTATTTCGCTGTTTACAGCTTCTTTCCATAATGGAGCATACGGTGTTAACATTGCTTCCTTAAATGTCTGAGGCTCCATTTCTAACATATATGTTAGAAATTCATGACCAAAGGACTTTGAGACTTTTGGTCTCTTGCTCCTTCTAGGTTCATCAACCTTTGGTTCTCCATTTTGTTCTTCCTCAGAAATTGGATCTCTATTCCTTTTCTGAGAGGTTTCGCTTCGTTTGCAAGGAAATATTTCCTCAAAGAATTCCGCGTCTCTTGTTTCCATGATTGTATTTACATGGATATCATCTATGTCAGACTTGTGTATCAAAAATCTGAATGCACTGCTATTTTGAGCATACCCTAAAAATATGCAATCCACAGTTTTAGGTCCAAGTCTGACTTGCTTCGGTGGAGGTATTGCCACCTTAGCTAGACACCCCCACACTTTCAAGTATTTGAAAGAGGGTGGTCTTTTATTCCACATCTCATATGGAATACTACCTATTTTCTTGTGGGGCATTCTGTTAAGAATATAATTAGCAGTTAGCACTGCTTCCCCCCACATGTTTTGTGGTAGCCCAGAACTTATTAACATGGAATTAATCATTTCTTTTAAAGTTCTGTTCTTTCTTTCAGCAATTTCATTTTGCTGAGGTGTATAAGGTGCTGTTGTTTGGTGGATGATTCCAAACTCAGTACACAACTCATCAAAAAGAGCAGAATCATATTCTCCTCCCCTATCGGACCTTAGTGCCTTGATCTTTTTACCAAATTGATTCTCAACTTGATTTTTATACTTGATAAAGTTGTCCATTGCTTCACTTTTGCTAGTTAACAAATAAACATAACAATATCGTGTACAATCATCGATGAATGTAATAAAGTACTTTTTTCCACCTCTACTTTGAACAAATTTCAAGTCGCATAAATCACTATGGATTAATGCTAGAGGTTCAGTACTCCTTTCAATTGTGTGAAAAGGTTTCTTGGCAAACTTTGCTTCAACACATGTTTCACATTTATGGTTGACATCCAAATTAAATTTGGAAATTAAACCTAAGTTTGCCAACTTTTTCATTGTACCATAGTTTGCATGTCCTAATCTACCATGCCATAAGTATGGAGAGACAACAATGTAAACTGGAGATTCATCTTTATTCATAACAGTTTTTGGGTACGAAAACTTGCTGTTTTTATCAATTACAGCAATGTTGGCTTTAAAAAGCCCATCACACATATACCCCTTCCCCACATAAGTTCCATCCTTGGAAACTACAAATTTATTGGATTGAAACACAACCTTGAATCCCTTGCTTATCATCACAGGCACAAAAATCAGATTCTTATGAATCTCTGGAATATGTAGCACATTTCGCAGTACAAGCTTCCTGCCTGAGGTGAACTTTAGAATAAACTCTCATATTTCTTCAATAGTGGCTGGAGCAGAGTTAGCCATGGAGATCTTCTCTCTATCATCCTTCTTCTCATAAGATGTGAATAGGTTCTTCTCGATGCAGATGTGTTTGGTTGCACTAGTGCCCACCCACCAGTCTTTGGTGTTAGTCAATAAGTTTACTTGTGTGACTATAGCAACCAACATCTCTTCATCGTCACTATGCTCAACCAAGTGAACTTGTTTCAGAGCTTTTCCCTTGCCTTGCCTTTTTCGGCCTTTCAACGGGAATTACAGGAATCATCCTGTTTGTCATAGGAACATTGTTCTCGATTCTAACGGTTGCAGCAACAACATACACGCCTCCAACAGGAGTAGCCACTGGCATACCTCCATTAGGAGGAGCCACGCCATCTGGGTTCGCAACACCAGAGGCAATATCATCTCCTCCACTAGGGATGGTGGATAACTCAATGTAAGCTTGTTGAATTTGTTCCATTTTTTCACTACAATATCAAATATTGGAGTGAGTAATCAAATTATAATATAGTCAACACAATAATAATAATAATAATAATAATAATAAAAGCTTTTAAACACCTTAAGGTATATACATTGTCAAATAAAATCTGTGACTTAGAAAATTAGTAACTAGGTTGGTTCCCAAGAAAGAGGGGGTCTTCCAAATAATATGGCGCGCAATTAGGTAACCCATTTTCTAGACAGAACTTTCCAAAATACCACAATTCTAAATCACAAATAAAATGTGACAAGTTATGTACCAACATACAAATAAGATATATTAACTATTATCAATTATCAAATAAATATAGTTAAGAAATAATAGTTAATTCAATGACTTAATAAAGTAAATTTGAATGGCCTATGCACGTGTAAATCAAAAGAAATACAAATCAATGCATACAAAACGGTTATAACATGCATTTAATTCATAGTAGTATCATTGGCAGTTTTCATATATTCACTAACTCAACCAGTACTAGCATTTTAAATTCTATAACACACGTATCTTCTTATATTAATTAAAAGGAATTGTTTTAATTATTATGGTAGAAGCGTACATATAACATGCAATGATTGTTCATAAATTAGAAAGCGTTACACTTGTGCCAAACAAAAACTGTTATCAATATAAAACAAAAGAATGAAACATTAGCCAACGCACAGTAACATGCATATATTGTTTTGGAATATATTTATACTTGTAAAGCAATATAAATAATTAAATATGCGTTAACTTGTAATCAATTGCTAGTTTGAAAATTGAACGGCATATTTAATTTTAAATGCATGTAATGATATTCATTGGCAGAGTCGAATAAGAAAAACAAGTTCAATAAAAAGAGTTGAATCAAGCAATATGCACATGATAAACAATAGATCATACAAGCATGTTATATATGTTATTAATTGAACAGTTCATATAATCACAAAAAGTTTATCCCCTTAAGATTGTTTGAAATATATATTAATAATGAACTGTTTCGAAAGATTTTATGAATACATGCAAGATAAATAAATATCAACAAATAACAAAATATAGATCTACCAATATTACAAGTTACCGAACAATAAGTTGAGGAGAGAGCAAGGTAAGCTAGTGTGCAAATCTTCTTAAGGTGATAATGCCCCAGCCATAGGTGTCTGCTTTTCTGGGCAAGATGAAAAGCTATGGAAAGAGAATTTTGGCAAAGTAAAGCTTTGGAGAAAATTATTTATCATTTCCATACCATTTGGGTTACTATTTATAGTAAAACCCAAGGAAAACGAATTAAATCCAGTATTAAACCGAATTAATATTGTAACGGAAATATTTGAATTAATTCCGTAACGGAAATTTTAAATTTCGAATAAGCCTCATGTCCACATTCAACGAACCTGGTTAGTGGGCTAGTATAAAATATTAGGTCCATATGGGCTTACATAAGCCCGAGCCCGGGCCCAAGTGTGTGTGTTTTAGTGAGCTCAAGCTCATTATGTAGAGGATCTCTCTCTCACAAAAGCTTGGGTGTTATTGGGCCCAAGTCTTACATCCAACACTTGAGTTTATAAACACAAGTCACACAACACAATTATGAAATGCGAGATTCCCGCATTTCTATTATTTTGCACTCAATATATCATGTTTAACATGACTACTTTGGAATATATTTCTATTCAACAAAAAAATGGTTTTGGACAACTTTTAACTCCAACCTCTAAATTACATTCAACTAATACTCAATTAGTTGTAAATAATTATTAGTCAAATAGTGGTTGACCACCATTTTTCCAACAAAAATAGGGGCAATGCTTGGGTCAGCGATGGGTATCGGATGAAGCTACTAATTTGTGTAGTGATTTTTTTAGAATTAGGAGGATGATAATGCTCTTCTAATAATTAGTTGGATGCCCAATTATTTGAGAAAATAAGCCAAGAAGGATCCAAGAAAGGAAGTATAGGGATGAAATTTCTGGAATAAGGGTTCAACTACCAAGAGGTAGAAACTTCAAGATTTTGAAGAAAAGAAAAAGTCCCCCCTTGGCCCCAAAAGATCCTCCCCCTTTTTTCAGAGAGCGGGATATATATAGGGTGAGAATGATGAAGTTGAGAGTTGTTTTAGATGTTGAAAATGGATAAAAAGAAGAGAGGTGTGGAAAAAATGTGTGGGTTGGTGTCGAAAAATAGATAAAAAGGAGAGAGTGTTGAAAAATGGATAAAAGGGAAAGAGGTGCGGAAAAAATGGGGGAGTTGTTGTTGAAAAATAAATAAAGAGAAGAAAGGTGTGGAAAAAATGTGTGAGTTGGTGTTGAAAAATAAATAAAGAGGAGAGAGGTGGGGAGTTGTTGTTGAAAAAAATAAAAATAAATAATGGAGTTAGTATTTGAAAAATGAGGTGGGCTTTTGTTTGAGTTTTGGATTTGCGCTTGATTTTGTATTATGAAATGGTTTGAGTTGAGTTTAAATTGGGTTTAGTTTTGAGCTATTGATTTGGGCTGAATTTGGTTTGGACAAAAATTGGGGTACAACAAATATCTATGTGCTAATTTCACAAAAAAAACTCCACCCCAAAATTTGTTCCAAAACTTCACCCTAATTCTCACCATAACTCTCCAAAAATTCCACTAAAAATTTTCCACAAATAAACACAATGTCCACTCTTAGGCCTTCATTCAGTACATTCCAACAAGAAGAATCAAGAAATAGTTAAGAAATAGAGAATATTTGAAATTTTACCCAAAAACCAAACTCCCCTTGAGTTGGTGAATTTGAAGCACCAACAATCCAAAATCCACTTTAAAGAAAATGCGTCACCCAAAAAATGCGGGTGTTTTTGGGAAAGTGATAGGCTGGTGTGTTTTATGGGCTGTTAACACCCAAAAATGTGTCAGCGTTCAAACGAGTTAAGTACCTATCCGAATGATTTGGGCTAAGGGTGAGGCAGTGTACCTCACCCGCTCTGGTGTACGAATAGGCACTTGTCCATCCAGCTACTTAAACGCAAGGTTGAGGCAATGTGCCTCACTTGGTTCAGAACTAAAGAAGTGTCTAGACAGCCCAATAATCTGTCCGCACACTTAGGCTCAATCTGCCTCACCCACTTTTTCTTTTTCACGAAATGCACATATTCACATGAAGAAAAATAAAACACAATTACACTATTGCAAAATTTAAAATAATCATTCACATTCCACACCCCCCAATTTGAATTAGACATTGTCCCCAATGTCAAAAAGAAATAAAGCATTCCGAGAGGTTAATGAGAAGGATTGTATGCACGCAATATATTTACATAGTATACAAAAGATAATCACGTCACTAGGTGTGCGTGCAATCTTGAAGATCCTGAGACTCGACCAATTCTTGAAAATTTTCAAGATATGGCTTCAAACGTTGGTCATTGACCTTGAAAATCTTCTCATTGCTAGGGTCCTCTATCTCAATGCTTCTATGTTGAAAAATAGTTCTAACCATGACAAATCTGGTCCATTTGTTACGTAACTTCTCGGGAAATAGATGCAATCGAGAGTTGTAAAGTATTACCTTTTGGCCAACATGGAACACTTTCCTCGCAATGTGGCTATCATGGCACCTTTTCATGTTGAGTTTGAAAATTTTGGCATTTTCAAAGGTGTCATTCCTAAGTTCTTCAATTTCTTGAAGTTGGAGTTTCCTATGCCCCATACTTCATCAGTTGAGTCATTGAGATTACGAATGACCCGTTCTAACTCAACCAGCAAATGACAAGCCTTACCGTAGACAATTCTATAGGGTGACATGCCAAGAGAGGTTTTAAAGGTGGTACGATAAGCTCACAGGGCATCGACCAATTTCAGTGGCCAATCCTTGCGATTGGGATTCACTAATTTTTCTAAAATTCGTTTAACCTCTCTGTTGGCTAACTCTGCCTGACCGCTTGTTTGTGGGTGGTATGGTATTCTCACTTTGTGCATAACCCCATATTTTTTCATTAAAGTTCGAATCTGGTTATTGGAAAAGTGAGAACCACCATCACTGATGATTGCAGAAGGCATCCCAAACCTAGCAAATATATATTCTTTCAAAAAATTTATCACAACCTGGTGATCATTGGTTCTAGAAAGGATAGCTGCTACCCACTTTGACGCATGGTCAACACCAAGCAAAATATATAGGTACCCAAAAGAACTTGGAAATGGTCCCATAAAATCAATAGCCCAACAATCAAAAATTTCAAGAATGGTAATTGAATTGAGATGCATCATGTCATGTTTAGTCAAATTTCCTAGCTTTTGGCAGCTATCACGTGATACACAGTAGGCATGAACATCTTTGTGCAAAGAAGGCAAATATAAACCACATTAAAGAATTTTAGCAGCGATCTTTCGGGAGGAGAAATGTCCTCCACAAGCATAAGAATTACAAAAGTCCATGACACTTTGAAATTCATGATCAGGATACACCTCCTAATGATTTGGTCGAGAAAATATTTGAACAAATAGGGGTCATCCCAAAAGAAGCTACGCACATTGCGAAGAAATTTGACTCCATCTAATTTGCTTTAATGGTTTGGCATTTTCCCAAAGACCAAGAAATTTACAATGTCCACATAGCAAGAACTCAAACTAGAGGGGATGACATCAACACGAAAAAGTTATTCATCGGGAAAATGTTCATTGATAGGTAGGCCATGATCAAGAAGGTCTTGGCTGGGAAGTCTAGATAGATGATCGGCTACCACATTCTCTACCATTTTCTTATCCTTAATCTCTAAGTCCAATTCCTAAAGGAGAAGGATCCATCTCAACAAGTGTGGCTTAGTATCCGCTTTGGAAAGAAAATACTTAAGAGCAGCGTGATTCACGAAAATGATGACTTTAGAACTGACCAAATAAGACCTAAACTTATCTAAGGCAAAAACTATGGCTAGCAACTCGTTTTTGGTAGTTGTGTAGTTCATTTGCGCTTCATTTAGAGTTTTTCTAGCATCGTATATAACATGTGATTGTTTCTCCCTTCTTTTTCGTAAAACAGCCCCTACCGCTACATCACTAGTTTCACACATAAGTTCAAAGAACAAACCCTAATCGACACTTGCATGATTGGGGTGTAATGAAGGCTCCTTTCAATTGATCAAAGGCTTGTTGGCATGGTATCGTCTATTCAAATGGAACATCTAGGACTAGAAGGTTTAACAAAGGCTTAGTCATAGCAATAAATGAATTGATGAACCACCTATAAAAACCTACATGACCTAAAAATGATCGTATATGCTTGACACATCTAAGGGAAGGAAGTTTTTAAATTAATTCAATTTTTGACTTGTCTACTTCTATCCCCTTAAACGACACAATATGCCCAAGCATTATCTCATGGGTGACCATGAAATAACATTTTTCTCAATTGAGCACTAAATTACTTTCCTCACATCTTTGCAAGACTCATGCTAAATGTCTTAGGCATTGGTCATAGGTATCTCCATTCATCAAAAATCCATCCATAAAGACCTCTAAAATCTTCTCAGTCATATCACTAAATATGCTCACCATGCATCTCTAAAAAGCAGTAGGAGCATTGCACAAGCCAAAAGGCATGCGCCGATAGGCATAAGCCCTAAAGGGACATGTGAAAATGGTTTTTATCTTGGTCTTCTAGGGAAATATCTATTTGGTTGTACCCGGAGTACCCATATAAGAAAAAATAGTAAGCCCTCCCCGATACTCTCTCAAGCACTTGATCTAGAAATGGTAAAGGAAAGATCGCTTTGGTGGGATGTATGGTTGTTGGGGTGAAGGCATACCTTGAGGAGGAAGTGGTACTTGTTGGGGTGGATTGGGGAATTATGGAAATTGAGAATTCTCATCATTTTTTCACCCAAAATATTGTTGTTGCTTCCGAACAGAATTCCCCCAAGATAGGTTATTTCCTTGATTATGGTTAGGGTAAGACTTTTGAAAGTTGTTCGCATACATTCCTTGCCCAAACAAAACTTCTTTACAAGCCATAACTGATTGACAATCATCCGTCCTATGATCCCTAGAATCACATAAGGTGCAATTTGACTCCTTTCCTACTACTACATTCACTCGCGCATTAGACTTGAAAGTCTCTAATTTCCTAGACACTTATGCTAGTTGGGATTTCAAATTTTGTGTTTCACTCACTATCGACTACCCACTAGACGATGGAGAGGGCTCCCATGATTTGGATGCCTCTACCAACTCTGGATTCTCTAGTTACCTGGTCACGATAGCTAGTTTGGTTTTCAAATCATCCTGATCACTTAACACAAACTTACCACTAAGGGAAGGTATTTGATCATGTCTATAGAGTGAAGGGGGTTCCTCAGATTTGGACTCTTCCTCTAAACTATCAAAGAATATGAAAGCTTCTTCAACATCCCTATCATAAAAATCACCTTGAACCATAGTAGACATTAGACGCTTTAAAGAAGAAGTCAAAGAACCATGAAAGAAATTCACTAATTGATATTTCTCAAAATCATGATAAGGACACATAAAGAGTAGGTCCTTGAACTTTTTCCATGCTTGAAAAAAAGTTTTATGATCTTTACAAGAAAAGTTCATGATTTGCTTTTGAAGTGAAATGGTCCGATAAGTTAGTAAAAACTTATTATGAAACTCTTGTTGCATTACCCTCCATGTAGCAATGGATGGGGGCGCAAAGTTTCAAACCATCTTTCTGCATGATCTTTTATGGAAAATGGAAATAATTTCAACTTCAACACTTCTTGACTATAAGTAGCATCCCCAAATGTCACACACACCGATTCAAATTCATGCACATGAGAATATGGATTTTTTTCATTTTCATGCCTTTATATTTTAAAATCATTTGAAACATGTTAGACTTTAAGGATGTGCGAGTTGTCGCAAAGTGCAATTCTCGTGTATTTGAACTTGTTCCATGGAAGGAAAATTAAGATTGTCTCCCCTTTGACGATTTTGTGGCCCATGATGCATATAAGGATGATCATATTGTAAATTCATTTGTGGTTGGGGTTGAACATTAGAGAGCAAATATGGTTGCACATTAGGTTGAGGTAACATGTTAACATTGGGTTGTGCTTGGTTATCACCTACAGATTGTGCATTTTTTGCAAGTTTTTCAAGTAGTGCTTGTTGAGCATGGACTAGTCGAATCAACATATTCATATCAATCTTCTCTGCTTGAGGATGATCATTCACACTGGCATTCTCATATTTAGCAGCGTCACTCAGTTGTCCTTCAATACTAGAATTCCCTCTAGGCATAAACATGGTGAAATACAATAAAAAAATCAAGATATAATAACACACAGTCAACAATCAAAGAGAGGTACTCAAGGAACAATCAATGAGTAGAATATCAACAAAGAGCAATCAATCAAAGATAGAAATACTACACCAATCTCTCTCACTCAACGTTTTCACAACCACAACAACAAACAAATTGCACTCATCGCCCACAGGACCTAAGTTAGTCCCTTCTTCCAATTCTTCATTTTCTACAATATATTTTTTTTCTAAATAAAAGATAGCAATAATAAAAGGTAATAAGTCATCCGTGAAGCGAGCCCAAAAGTGTCTCCTATTGTTGAATGGTGAAGAGCATCTAGAAGTTCGCCCATTTGTCCATCGTACGCGCCTCCCCGACAATGGTGCCAAAAAACTTGATCGACACCTCAATATGTGTGTGTTCTTACTCCAAGTGTAGGGTATAGGTAAGTAGTAATTTTTAGGAGTCCGAAGTCGAGTCTCGAGGAGGAGAGTGTTTAGGATTTTTGAGAGTGGATGCAAATGCAATTCACAACAAATAACGAATATCAAAATAAGCATGGGCCAACTCGATCAGTAAGTTGGTTTTCAATCCAAGTAAGCAAAATATTTGTTTTGTTTAAACAATGAGTTAAAGAACTATAGTCCTAACCATCATTATTGATAATCCGCTATCATGCCCAATATACCCAAATTCAATCATACAAGCACAATTAATTTAAAAGAATTTGATTAATGAAATTAGACTTTGGTTTTTGAAGACTTGAATACAAGTGATGTTGGTTAGAGAGTTTTCAAGATTTGACAATAAATGCTTAGAATACGATACACCAATTAATATGAATTAATGTTGACCTTTGGGCTTGGCCTAATCGTCAAACTATATTTATACTCTAAATCTATCCAACATAACAGCAACATACTCGTTTAGAGACACCCAAGCCACAACTATCAATAAATCAAAAGAAGAAATCCATAACAATAGATTCCATGACATATATTGAGCAAACAATATTAAAATCTACCATTTAAGACTAGAAACTAGAGATTAAGACTACTAACACATCATCATATTAATAAATATAATCATATATATGAAAATTAGAATTCTTACAAAGATCCAAGATGAAAAGCTAGAGAGAAGCTAAAGAGAGAACGAGAGAAAACCTTAAATCCATGCTTGAGTAAAAATGAGATTTCCCAAACAATCCCTCCAAACAAGGGTTTTACACTCTCTCTTACATGTCAAAAACCTATTCTACCCTTCCAATATTGTTCTCCATTGGTTACAAAATAAATTTGCCAAAAATAGACTAAATTACCTTGTCACAATTGTTCATTTGGAGTTGGCACAAGAGGTGGTTAATAGTAGTGGTTTACAAGTTATGGTGGTTATCAGAAGTTGAAAATGGTTGTTCACAAATGGCAGAAGTGGGTGGTTACGAGAAGTTAAAATATTTAGTGGAAAGTTATACGTGCCTGGCTTATGGAGGTTGGAAGAGAAGACTATAAATAAAAAAAATCAAGTCCAAGGAGAGAAAGCCCAACAATCTGATCAAACACCAATACTTTTTGAATTTTCTTCTTGGCATTTGCTTTCCTAGAAGTTGTCGTAATTCTAGTCTCCAACTTGTACCTCTGTTTGCACTTTGTACAAAAGAGTATTTCGTTCCACACATATCGTTTGATTTATAAAGCCTTCCATTTTCCCTCTTAATTATGTTTATTATCATTGTGCAAATTTGATTACAAACAATTTGACACACCTAATGGGACACTGTACTTAGCTAGAGGTGTTCAATTTCAAAAAAGTGTGGTGATCCACTACCTAAAGAATGCTTGCAAAAAGATGGTGCAATGTGGCAACAAATGGCTCCCAAGAGGAAGCAATTTGAAGAAGGCGATTTTGATGCTAACGTCATGCGAGGTCGGATGTTGGACGAATGTATGCATCGATATTGCTACAAGATATTTCAAACCCTTGATCTTGTCTTAAAGCATGCAGTTCTTGATAATGAAGAAATTGTGAAGATGGTGAAAAGATGCAATGCTATGGTTAAAGAATTTAATAAAATTGTGATTGCCGAATATTCGACAATAAATTCTCCGATTCCACAAGATTCACCAATTATGCCAGATCCACAAATGGTTTAATCTTATAAATCATCATTGGATATTCCATTCAACAATTCTATCATATTTCTTAAGGAAAAAGTTGTAGACCGAAGAAACATTCACCAAAACTCAATTGAAATTAAAGAAATCAAATTTTGCCAAAAAAATGGCATAAAATTGCCTGGGAGGTTTGCTCATTTTCTTCCAACGTAGTGGTCCTTAATAATGATTGTTTATCATCATCCTTGTTGGATGATTTTTGTGGCCAAATTTAGGCCAATTTATGGCCCAAAAATTAAAAAAAAAAGTTTAATGCTTGTTAGGTCCTTAAAAATAATCTTGTTACCCATTAAGGACACTCATTAATCTCATAGCCCAATAGATCCATGGGTTCATAAAATTTATTCAATTAAATCCAAAATTAATTAATTTTATTTTTTAAAGGCAAAAAATTAATATTACTTACATTTATTTCAACGAATTTTTTCTTTTCTTTTTTTGAATATTGTAAACACCTTTCCATTAAAAGTTCGATGTAATAAATTATCATATCACATAAATCATTCTCCACTCAAAGGCTGTAAGGTGTCTATCTTGACAAACGAATACGTCAAAATTAATATGAAATAACATTGCTTGTATAATCATGTTAACACAATGGAGGCTTAAAATTCTAATAATTTATTAGAAGACGAAAAAGCAGCTCAAGATGAAGCTGACCTAAAATATTCTTCAACAATTAATACAGCTGCCACAATACTCAAAATACAAAACAATTAGATTAATTTGATTGAAATAATTACTCCAAAATAGCAAGTCTTAGAAAGCGTGCAATTGTCATTCCAAAGCTTAAGGTGGGGAATGAAGAAATGAAAACTTTTGCCAAAAATTTAAAGTGCATGTAAATTAGAACCTCAGTTTCTTGTTCCTATTTTCTTGAAGGAGTTCATTTTATAATGAAACAATAAAAAATGATAGACGAGATTTTATTACAGCAGAACGATATCAGATAAAGGAGGTCAAGGTTCATGTTGATAGGCTCGCAGTCTCATGAACAACGACATTAGCACTATTGAATTAGCATAGCTTCAAAACTAAAATATATAGGACAGATAGCTTTTCAAGCTTTTGAGTTATTAATTTTTGAAAGTTTGGTGTTTTTCACCAAAATCGTTAGTAAACAAAATATGAAAACTTAATGCGGAAAATAAAAATAAATCAGAACACCACGATTTTAACGAGGAAACCTTACTGAGAAAACCTCGAATCTATAAGCAACCAACCTTGAGAAACAATCCACTAATCACAAATCAAGAGTACAACCTTATTTTTGACCTAAAGGCATCGCTCGTTCATCTCATTCATTTAGTGTATATTTCCACTCAACACTCAACCCACCTTGGTCGTGCCTCCAAAAGACTTCACGAACAAGGAATCACTCATTCTCACCAAGAATAGAAATGAACTATGAAACTCTTTTTCTCAAGCTAATCTCGAAATTTACATGAATAATCTCACCATTACAAGGATAATATGAGAGAGAATAAAACTAACTATCGAAGCTCATATATTTTGGAATTAAGCGTTGCTTCAAGTAAATCTTCAATTAAACCCTCGTACATCTATTTATAGAAGTCATGACCCTTAAAGGATATGTGTTACTTTGGCATTGAACATCTAGAACTCTATCACCTACAAGTAGTACAGATAAGACAAAACACTTGATGATGAACCGTAGTAACTACAACACACCACACATACATATATATATATATATATATATATATATATATATATATATGTATATATATATATATATATATGTACAGGAGGGTTCAAGTGAGGGATCCCGCACGGATTTTATCGTGCGGGATCACCTCTGCACCATTGATTGTGGTGCGCAAGTACGGGCAGGGTCCCACCTGCACCACAATCAATGGTGATCAATGGATCCCGCACGGTAAAATCCGTGCGGATCCCTCACCTGAACCTTCCTGTATATATGTATATATCCTGTAAGAGCAATTAATATCCTATACGAAAACAAACATTAACGTCCTGCGTAGAAACAAATATTAAAGTCTTGCATGTTTGTCACGCCTTACTAAGCACAAGCATTTGAACCCCATGTAATTAACCATTGCTAATTTTAAAGCCCACTCACAAAGACCCATGAATAAAGTAACCCATAATTTTAGCACCAGTAATAAGAAGTTTGAGACAAAATACACTACTCAAGTGATACAACCCATATCCGCTACTAGAAGTTTTACTTAATATAAAAGACAATTACTTAATCAAATATATCCACAATAACTCTTAGCTGTAAATATCTCTCATCATGGTCTATTTCACCTCCAACACGTCACATAAAATATTGTCTTAATAATCCATAAAAATATTTTCGAAATAACAAGTGTTATAACCAACAAGAATCCTAGATCTGTTACGAAGAACTTACCTCAAGGTTACCTCACCTGCACAGATTTAGGTTATCCCACAATTGTCATAATTATGGTTTTTACAAACCAACAATTTTTGACACCATCACAAGTAATATAGTGATATTGAGTAGTAGATAACTAGATACACATTTGTTCAGAAATTATGTGAGTCATTGAGAGGTAGATTTACGTCCTAGTTTAGTTTTATCTGAAAAGTGTAATCCTTACATTTTTTTTTTGTAGAGGCTTTATCAAAATAATTGGCAAGCCAAGTCACTATTCAAGTACAAAAATTGTTCCAGGTCGAGGTCAAATTTTCAGTCCAAATATTTGGACTTGTATCTTATTCTGCATGTATTTAACTTTGACTTTACCTTCTCCGATAATAAGAGAATATGATTGATAATCAAAACAACTTGTTATAAATACATAAAATATATTTAAAATTTTGAGTATAATTCTCAAATTATTGTATGATTCTTAAAATATATTGAAAAATTATAGAATAATTCTCAAAATATACTATATTTTTTAGAATAATTCTAAAATTACAATATAATTCTCAAAATATAAATGAGATCAAAGCCCAAGGAATTAGTGTTAATAAATGAGATCAACGTTAACAAAAATTGACGTTGAACTTATTTCTATTGAACTAGTGTTTGGACTTGTTTTTATTAAACAAATGTAACAAATCATAAATTTGTCTCAAAGTTGGTTTATTAACTAAATTTATGGAACCACCATAACTATTATTTAAGATAGAGAATTCTAAGTAATATGATGTAGATCCTATTTTAACTATTTTTATATTTTATTCCCTAAATTGGGGGAAAACAATGTTTAGATAATATGGTGTAGACATTGTTAATAAATCTCTACCACTAGTGTGATTTTCTTTATTTCTTTCTTTCTTTTGAAGAAAAACACTATTTTTAAATGGGGGAAAAGTACGGATAAGTCACTCAAAGATAAGTGTGTTTGCAATTGGGTCACCGAAAGAAAAACGTTTTCAATTAAGTCACTCAATGTTTCAAATGTAGACAAATAGATCACTCTTGACCAATTCCGGTCAATAAGTAGCCGGAAATTGCTGACTTGGCAACAATTTGCCACATGGTGTGTGGGTAAATGATATGTAATTGTTATTAAAAAAAATTAAAAATGAGTTGGAATTTAAAAGGTGTAAAATACCTTAACCCTAACATAAATCTACTCTTCTCAAGTTCTCTCTCACGTTCCTGCTCGCGATAGACCTCTCAATGTTCTTATCTTGATGGAACTTACATAGCAATCGTTTGGTGGGGCTTTGAAAGCTTACTTCTCAACATTCTTCTCAAGGTGGAGTAAGCGATCTGTTTTTGTAACTTCTACCCTAACTTCTTGGTACGAACCTTTGTTTTACGTTTCTGTTTTATTTTAAATTTGAAGTCCATTGACATTCTTTTGACGATGGAGATCGCGACCTTCAACCCTTTGATCTGGTTATTTGCCCTTAATTACTTATTTGCCATAATTTCTTTCGCTGATGTAAGAGTGGTTGGGTTTAAGTTTGCAATAATGTCTTTATTTGTGCTTTGATTAATGACATTAATTTGACTAAAACCATAATTTCTTTCGCTGATGTAACAGTGGTTGGGTTTAAGTTTGCAATAATGTCTTTATTTGTGCTTTGATTAATGACATTTATTTGACTAAAAAGAGAAGTTGAATTTTGGATCTTTCTACATTGTTCAATTGTCAGGTCCTGCTTTTGCTTAGGCTTTGCCTTCTAACTATTAAAGTCAAAGACTTTCAATTCATATCATTATCCTTGGCTGTGCATCAAAGAAAAATGGTTCTTGACCACTCTGTTCCCGTATTTAATGATGATATACATGATCATCAATTAGAAGAGGAGTTGCAAGATGTAGTTGTAGAAGGTGATTCTAGTCCTGTATTTTTGAACAATTACGAGGTTGAACGACTAGAGGATCTTGATTACCACCTCCCCATAGACTCAGATGATAGTCAAGTAGAGAATACTGCCAGAAGAGTGCCTAGGGGACCAATTCATAATCCTGATTTGGTTTTGAAAGATGTTAGGCTGGAGTTAGGGATGCAATTTAGTAGTCTGAAAGAGTTCAAGAATGCTGTGAAAGACTATGCTGTAGCTGGAGGATTTCAGGTCAAATTTGTGCACAATGATAGTCTCAGATGCCATCTGATATGCAAAGGAAGAGTAGATTGCCCTTGGAAGATATGGTGTAGCAAAATAAAAGGTGAAAGCACCTATCAGATTAAGACACTAGTGGACAAGCATAATTGTACAAGACTTTTTGTCAATAGTCAAGCTTCAGCAGAGTGGTTGGCACTTAGAATATTTGATAAGGTTCGACTTGATCCAGAAATAAAACTTCTTGACCTAATACCTTGGGTTAGTGAAAATCTCCAGCTTGATATCACAGTGTCCCAAGCATATAGAGCTAAGAAGAAGGCTAGAGAGATGATTGAAGGCTCAGTCAAAGAACAATATGCTAGATTGAGAGAATATTGTGCAGAGATAAGAGATAAGAATGTGGGTAGCACATGTATAGTTCAGGTTAGTAGAGTAACCACTGATAGTGCCCCTCAATTTAACAGAATATATGTGTGCTTGGATGCATTAAAAAAGGGTTTTCTGGAGGGTTGTAGACCTTTGATAGGTCTTGATGGATGCTTCTTGAAAGGATGCTATAAAGGACAACTTTTGACAGCCGTTGGACAAGATGGAAATGGTCATATTTATCCGATTGCATGGGCAATTGTGTTGGTTGAGAACACTGAAAATTGGTCATGGTTCTTGGCTAATCTCATGGATGATTTGGGGATGAATATGGAATGGACATTTATTTCTGATCAGCAAAAGGTATACACTTAAAAAATTATTTTGTACTTTCCTTTAATTATGTTAATATTATTTTGTGCTTACATGGTATTACTTACATTTAATGTAGGGGTTGGAAAATGTGTTCACCAACATGCTAAGAGGCTTTGAACACAGAATCTGCACTAGACATCTATACAATAATTTCAGTAAAGAACATAAGGGGGTGCAACTGAAGAGACAATTCTACAAGATTACGCAAGTGACAACAATACAAGCATTTGAGATTGAGATGTGCAACATGAAGTCGATTTCTGAAGATGCATGGAAATGGTTGGATGATAGATCGGGCAAGTTGTGGAGTAGAGCAAAATTTAGGAAAACTTGTAAGAATGACATGTTGTTGAACAACATATCAGAAAGCTACAATGGTAGTATTCTGAAGCATAGGGCAAAGCCAATTGTGACCTTATTGGAAGAGTTGAGGAAGGATTCTATGAACAGAATTGTGAAACTGAGGAAAAAAATGGAGGAGACCAAGTCCAATGGTCTATTGGTGCCAACTGTGCATGACAGAATTGAGAAGCTAAAAGATATTAGCAGGAAATGGGAAGCCATTTGGAGTGGTGATGTAGCACATTCACTTTTCGAGGTAACTTGTAGACCAGAGAAGTATGTTGTCAATATTTTGGATAGAACATGTAGTTGTAGAGTTTGGGACCTCACCGGAATCCCTTGCTCCCATGCTATTGCTGCTCTAAGGTATGTTGGACTACCTATTGAAGATCATGTAAGTCATTATTTCACCAAGGAAACATATTTTAGAGTTTACAACCACATAGTGTATCCTTTAAATGGTATGGATATGTATCCTAAAAGTCATTCTGAGGCTATACTTCCACCACCACTGAGAACAAAAATGGGAAGACCTCAAATAAAAAGAAGAAGACAAGAAGGTGAGAGTCAAGAGCCATCTAGATTGAGAAGGGCTTATCCTTTAGTCAAGTGTGGTAAATGTGGACAATCAGGACATAATAGAAGGAGTTGTAGAGTGAATACAAGTGAAGGTACAAGTAGTGTGAGAGCAAGAAATAGTGACAGAAGACAGAACTTAAATTCAAATTCTAATGTGGTAAATTTTAAGGTGTTTGACTTATTATATTCAATTTCACATGTCTATTAATTTATATATGCTGATGTCATTTCAACTGTGTTTTTGTTTAACTTGTATACTACGTAGGCAAGTACCTCTAGAAATGCAAGAGCAAGAGGTGGTGTGTCAAGAAGGGGTGTCATGCCAAGAAGGGGTAGATCCAATGTTACAAATGAGACTATTGGTGCTGCTACATCTTCTAGCAGAGTTTCTTCACTCCTTCGAGCAACTCAATAAGTCGTTTGCTATGGTGGTGGCCAAGATTGAAGGCATTGGTGGTTGTTTTGATGTTTGGCACCTTATTTTGTTCTTGTTTTGTAAAAAAATGAGATATCTGATAAAGTTCTTTATTTGAAGATGAAAATATATGACCAGTGACTATATTGAAGTAAAACATGCAATTGAGTGACTTTTTTGCAAACAATCATCAATAACATGGTAATAAACTAATAATAACGTTAATACAAGTTTTTTTTCGTTCAAAAATCCACGTCATCAAAAATCCACATCATATACCTACACACCATGTGGCAAATTTTTGCAAAGTCAGCAATTTCCGACTACTAGCTGACCGGAATTTGTCAAGAGTGGTCTATTCGTCTATATTTGGAACATTGAGTGACTTAATTGGAAATTTTTTTCTTTCAGTGACCTAATTGCAAACACACCTATCTTTGAATGGCCTATTCGTACTTTTCCCTTTTTAAATGTCAAATCTCTGGATTGGGAACCAATGTTTTATTTTTGTTGCATCAAATACTCATAACTTTTTTTTTTGAAAATTAATGGATAATATGTATTTATCGTGCAATTTTTTGGAAAGTAGCTAAATTATTTTTTAAAAATTCATAACAAATATGAACCTTAAAATAAAAGTAAGTTAGACCGTAGATCTTGCTAAATTTTATAGTTTTGAAGATAAACTTAAAAATCAATGGCTAAAATTGTTTATATATATATATATTGTATATATTATGATTTTAGGAAAAAAAAAACTAATGAAACCAATGAATTTGTTATTAACGCAATTTTTAAAATTTCAAAAATTCTCTCACTCATCTTGATTGTTTTGCATTAGTAAAAACACAAAAAAAAATGTCAATGAACAAAGCCAAAGAGATTATGACAAAATGACATGCTTCATGTAAAACATTTTGTTTTTATACGTATGTTGTCAAATCAGAAAAAATAATAATTTAAAAAAAATACCTGATAACCATCACAAATAAATAAAAAATCATTCTTTAGGTATGAGAGGGGACGGAGAGAGGCGAGAGAGGAATTTTATGACATTTTAATTTTTTAAAATTGACAAAGGGTATTTTAGATAGTCTAAGTAAATTATATGGGTCAATCAGTATATTTGATTGGGTCAAAGATTAAGTACTGTATAAGTTTACAATGAGGGATCTATTGGTATAATGCCCTAAAAACAATCGTTTGAAACGTCCGCCTTTGGAAAAAAAATTAAAAAATTCTTTATTGTTTGAAACATGCAAAACCTCGAAGATTTTTTTATAAAAAAAATCGGACGTCGGACGTCCACCTTTGGACAATTTTTTTAAAAAAATGTTTATACATTTCTCTATTGGACGATTGAAAAAATGTTATTAGAGTGCTTGTATTTTGGTTAATATGTTACTGATATTTGTGCTAGCACTACATTGTTAATAAATTGCATTCCTTGTGATTAGGTGGCGAAGGGTAGTTTATCATGCTCCAAACATATTGCAAAAGTTTCGGGCAAAGTAATGGTATCTTCATTGAAGAAGGCTAATAGGTCTTCAAGGGAACTGTTGTACCTCAAATTTTGTCCAAACCAAAAGAACCCAAAATTAAAGGAGATTTAAAGCTCAAAACATAGGTTGGAGTAGAGTTAAGCTTCGACCAAGATTGTCCCAAAATTAAAACTTGGACCCGATTTCAAATTGGAGCCAAAGAAGATAGCCCAAATAGGTAGGAAGTAGAGCCCGGTGGCTACTTTCCTCTTTTCCTATAACGACAACAAGTTTCCAGAAGGAAACTTTGCAATTTTGAGAGATGCTAGAGCCGCATAAATGGCGATTAGGGTTTGAGGAGGCTGGCGACATCTTAGGCTTCACATTGGGAAGCTATTTGGAGCCTAATATTGAGGGATTTCATGAGTTATTTAGGGAAGATGCTTCAGTTTGGGAAGGAAAGAAAGGATTTTCCAGATTTTAAGGGAAGGCGATGGAGACTTAGAAAGGAAACAAAATCATTGAGGGGAAAGAGAGGATTGGAGGTTTGAGAAGTTATAAATAGAAGAATTCTAGAGGAGGAAGGGAAAAAAGGAGTAGAGAGTTCTACTCTCTGTTTTGAATTTCCAGCAGGTTGTTGAAATGGTTTCTTCATCAAACCACCCGATCACCATCTCAATATCATTTTACTTTTCTTCTATGCTTGCCGAACCTTCTTTGTTACCCGAAAGTTTTGAAATCATCCATTGCCTCTCCCCTTTGAGTTACTAAACCCATAACATCTTCGAGTAACCACCTACTCGTGCGTCTCAATACTCAGAGCCATTATCACCCAAATTCCTTACCAATTCAATTTTTTTAGTTCCATTGGTGTTGATTAAAGAGGTCGAGCCGTGCTTCATAATTAGGGTAAGTGCAGGTATGCTCTTTCCCATATGGTACAAATTAACGCAATAATTGGAAAGCTATGAGTGTTCTGTAATGCCATAATTTTGAAAATTTTGAATGTGTTGTTGACAGTGCAGGCTTACTGTGAATAGAAGTTGGGTTGCTTGGATACCTATGTTTGTTCTGGCAAATTTATGATGCAATTTGTTTGAAGTATTGATCTGTGATGTGACCATAATATTTTGAATTCTTGGATACATGGTTGATGGCTTATGTTTACTATAAATGATGACGCTACCATTTGGATACTTGAATCTAGTCTTGAAAGTCTGTGATGCAATTTGTTTAGAGTTACTGCCCTGGGTTTTAATAATGAGATTTCCTGCTCTTTCAGGCTTTATCTTTCTTTAAGGTGGCATTTGTTCGTTTTACCGATAGCCCGACTGGTGTCTCTCTTTTAGAACCGATAAATTGTTTAATTCAATGTTTAAAAGAAAGTTCCCAGAATATATATAGCAAGTATCTCTGTTCAGAATTTCATCTCTAGTATATTTGCATCTTGTGTTTTTCCTTGTACCTGAGTTTGAAAACGCAATTACTAGAGGGGCGGGTGATTATGAATGATGCTTGCTGTGAGAGGATGTTTTATAGGGTGTAATGAGGGGAGATATTATATTGATTTGTTAATACACGTTGACAAGCAGAATTGACAGAATTCCATATTGATATGTGCATGATGGTTAATCAAAGTAAATGTCCTGAATGTGAAATATACTAGTTTGGAAAATAAGCGTACTGTGCCTCCAGTAAATTCATATAGTGCCATGCATAAATTGTGTTTGTACATGCTGTTTTTTAACATGCACTTATACGAGCTCATATGATTCATGTATCTATGGTACTTGTTGTTGTTATGATTTATGAGAAGACTACCTTGCAAATTAATGAAATTGTTAGCCGGGATTGTGTTTTCAGAATGTGGTAATGTATTTTCTAGTTCTATGCATTTATTTCAAATTGGATTGAGTTAAGTTGGAGATGTGTTGTACTTGTTCGTGAAGGCCCTAATTATTATATTGAATTTTAATTCGAAGACGGAACCTATTGGGAGGCATTGGATGCTTTCCCGAAAAGGATTCTTAAGGAAATTGATGTGGACCAGGTAGCAGCCTTGTATATGGAGCATTTTGATCGAGGAGTCTATATCTGATATGGGATCTGCAGTCTCTCTGTAATTCTATTTCTAGTCTTTGTTTTTCGACCCTTGTTGGTGTTTGTGTTGTTGGGCTTTTGTGTTGTTGGCCTTTTGTATTGTTTAGCCCGTGGCCCTTAGTTCTAGGGTTTTATAATGATGTTTTAGATATTGTAATAGTCAGTTTTTGGATGAAATGAATGTTCGCCGCTGCTGCGAAGTGCTTGGTATCCATTCGGATCAACGAGCTGTTTAATATCAGCTTTCTCTAATCCTTGGCATTCTAGCGAATCAACAAGGATTTAGTTAGCGTTTACATCAGTTGGTATCAGAGGGAGGTTATTCCCATTTCCCAGCAGTGTTAGCAACTTTAGTGACTGTCTCGATGCCACCCCGGAAGCGTGTTTCTAAGGAGGATGAAGGTGGTTCTGGTAACAGAGACGAAGTAGCCAGATTGGCTGAACAAGTAACTCAATTGACGCAACAAGTGATGGGCATTACTACAGAATTGACGGGAATGAGGGTGAGTCATAACCACCCTGTGTTGGAAGAAACACACTCTGAGGGTTCCGAGGAGGAGTTCCATAATCCTTTTGCGACGATGCGACGAGAAAACCAGGTCTGTACACAGCCGCGAGGCACTAATGCAAGCAGGTGGGAATCGGGCTTGAGAGTGGAAATACCAGAGTTCACTGGAGGACTTCGAGCTGAGGAATTTCTTGATTGGGTGTATACTGTTGATGAAATAATGGAGTTTAAAGAGGTCCCCGTGAGCAAACAGGTCCCATTGGTTGCGACAAGATTGCGAGGACGAGCCGTAGCTTGGTGGCAACAATTCAAACTGACTCGTTCCCGACAAGGAAAGAAGAAGATTGAATCATGGGAGCGAATGAAGAAATATATGCGGAGCACTTTCCTTCCCTACAATTATGTGCGCACTTTATATCAATAATTACAGAATCTTAAAATGGGATCTCGCAGCTTAGACGAATATACAGTTGAGTTCTACCAACTAACAGCACAGAATGATTTGGCTGAAACTGAGGAGCAATTGGTATGTAGGTATGTCGGAGGCCTGTCAGTGCAGTATCAAGACATCCTTAATTTGTTTGATTTATTCTCAGTGGCAGAGGCCTATCAAAGATCAAAGCAAATGGAGGATAGATTAAAGAGAAAAAGGTCAGAGCCGTTTTGGGGTGGTGGTAGTGTAGGCCGTGGAACTAGTAGTGGTTTTAATAGCAAGCCAGATATAGTAACTCCATCAAACACAACCTCATCAAATACCGTGCAGAATAACCCAGCTTCGCGATTCAATAATTCCGGAATGAGGTGCTTTAAATGTGGGGAGCTGGGCCATCGGGCAACTGAATGTCGAAAGAGTGATCGGGGGGGTAAGGCTCTTTTAGTTGAGACTGGTGGAGGTTTGGGAATTGAAGAAGAAATGGCTGAGGGGGGAGATTTGAATGATATTGCCGAAGTACAAGAAGAGTTGGTCCAGGGTGATCAAGGGGTGTCCTTGGTAGTCCGTAGGACTTGCTATGCCCCTAAAGCAAGTGACGAAGAAGACTGGTTGCGCAGCGCTGTCTTTCAGTCTACTTGTACAATTGAGGGAAAAGTTTGCCGCTTTATTATAGACTCAGGAAGCTGTGAAAATGTAGTTGCTGCGGAAGTAATCAAGAAACTCAATCTTCCGACTGAAATTCATCCTTACCCATATCGTCTATCGTGGATTCGAAAAGGGGCTGAAGTTCATGTTTCTAAAAGGTGTTTGGTGTGTTTTTCTGTTGGGTCTAAGTATCGGGATCAAGTGTGGTGTGACGTCGTAGAGATGGATGCCTGCCACCTTCTGTTAGGTAGGCCCTGGCAATTCGACCGGCATACTTTACATGATGGGCAGCGCAATACTTATTCCTTCATCTTTGAATCTACTAAAATTGTGTTGATGCCAAGTTTAGAGGAGAAGCCTCTAGTACCTCAAGCACTTGAGAGTTCCACTTTGTTGAATCTCCGTCACTTTCAGCATGAATTATCTGAGTCTAAAATTGCTTTTGTGTTGGTTGTCAAAGAGGTGGTAGCGGGAACCACCCTACCTCCAGAAGTCTTGGAGTTGTTAGCGGAGTTTTGTGATGTTTTCCCAGATCATCTACCTCCAGGTCTTCCTCCATTACGAGACATCCAGCATCGTATTGATCTGGTTCCTGGAAGTGTTCTTCCCAATCGACCACATTACCGGATGAGTCCTCGAGAGCATGAGGAGCTTCGTCGACAAGTGGAAGAACTTGTGGTGAAAGGGCATGTCAGGGAGAGCCTTAGTCCATGTGCGGTACCAGCCCTGTTGACTCCGAAAAAGGATGGGTCTTGGCGTATGTGCGTGGACAGTCGAGCCATAAATAAAATCACCACCAGATATCGCTTTCCCATACCTCGGTTGGATGATTTGTTGGACCAACTCACGGGAGCTACCATTTTCAGCAAATTGGATTTGAAAAGTGGGTATCACCAGATTCGGATACGGCCAGGAGATGAATGGAAGACAGCGTTTAAGACACGGGAGGGTCTATTTGAGTGGCTTGTGATGCCATTTGGGCTCTCTAATGCCCCTAGCACCTTCATGAGATTTATGAACCAGATTTTGAGACCGTTCATTGGCCGATTTGTGGTGGTTTATTTCGATGACATCTTGATCTATAGTGCTGATCCGGTTCTTCATCTTCAGCACTTGAAAGAAGTTCTCATTGTTTTGAAGAGGGAACGCTTATTTGGGGGAATTGGCAAATGTTCTTTCATGCAGGACCGTATCCTATTTTTGGGTTATATGATCTCTGCTAGTGGTATATCAGTGGATGATTCTAAGATTGCAACCATTCGTGATTGGCCTGAGCCGTGCATCTTATTTGACGTCCGTAGTTTCCACGGGCTCGCCTCTTTTTATCGTCGGTTTATATCAAACTTCAGTACAGTCATGGCCCCAATTACTGATTGCCTGAAGGAGAAAAAGTTTACTTGGAATGTTGAGGCGTCCAAGGCATTTAATCAAATTAAACAGTTGCTTACTCATGCTCCATTGTTATCTTTACCTGATTTTACTCACCCATTTGCTCTTCATTGTGATGCTTCGAAGGTGGGCATAGGGGCTGTGTTGAGTCAACACGACAAGCCTGTAGCATTTTTCAGCGAGAAATTATCAGGTGCCAAGTTAAACTATAGCACTTATGATGTTGAATTTTACGCCATTATTCAAGCGCTGAAGCATTGGTATTGTTATTTAATTCATGATGAATTTGTCCTTTATTCGGACCATGAAGCTCTAAAACATATTAATAGTCAATGCAAGCTTTCTTCTCGTCATGCACACTGGGTTAGTTTTCTGCAGCGGTTTACATTTTCTGTCAAGCATACTTCTGGTGTGTCCAACCGTGTAGCTGATGCCCTTAGTAGGAGGACTGCCTTATTATCTATCTCACGTTCTCAGGTACTTGGCTTTGATGAGTTGCGTGATTTATATCCTAGTGATGTTTATTTCGGAGCTATATTAGATGCAGTGAAAGCTCGCGAGCCGTCGAAATTTCATATTCAAGAAGGGTTTTTGTTCCGCGGCAACCAACTTTGTATTCCAGCCAGCAGTCTTCGAATGCAGATTATCTCTGAGATACATTCATCGGGCCATATGGGACAGTCCAATACTTTTCACAAAGTTGCAGCCTCCTATTTTTGGCCTTCGATGAGGCGTGAAATTAATAAATTTGTCTCCAGCTGTCGAGTTTGTCAGGTATCCAAAGGGACTGCAACTAATGCTGGATTATATATGCCGTTACCAGTGCCTTCTCAGCCGTGGACTGATGTTAGCATGGATTTCGTACTCGGTCTTCCCCGTACTCAGCGCGGTTTTGATGCTATTTTTGTGGTGGTCGATCGTTTCTCCAAGATGTCTCATTTTCTGCCTTGTAAAAAAACGACAGATGCGAGTCGTGTGGCAGATTTATATTTTTGGGAGGTCTACCGTCTCCATGGCCTTCCTCTTACTATAGTTTCTGACCGAGACACCCGATTTTTATCTCACTTTTGGCGAAGTATTTGGCGCTTGACTCGAACTGAACTCAAATTCAGCACTGCTTATCATCCCCAAACAGATGGTCAGACCGAGGTGATTAATCGGTCCTTGGGCAAGTTACTGCGTTGTTTAGTAGGGGATAATCTGAAGACTTGGGATAAATGCGTCAAGCAGAGTTTGCACTCAACAGTACGGTCAACCGCAGTTCTGGGTACTCTCCTTTTCATATTGTCTATGGACATGCGCCTCGTTCTCCTATTGATCTTTTTCCAGTTTCGCATGATCGGCGCATTAATCACAAGGCCAATGATTTTATTTCCCAACTCCAGCAAGTGCATCACGCTACCCAGCAACATCTTCTGGAGTCTGCTGCTGATTATAAAAAAAGTGCTGATAAGAAACGCCGACACTTGGAATTTGAGGTAGGTGATTACGTTTGGGCCATTCTTACTAAGGATCGGTTTTCTCCGGGTGAGTATAATAAATTGTCCCACAGAAAAATTGGGCCTCTGGAAATCATTGCCAAAATCAATTCTAATGCATACCGGCTTAAGCTTCCTAGCCATATTCGTACCAGCGATACTTTTAATGTGCGCCATCTTATTCATGTTGTTGATGATCATTCTGACGATGACCTCCCAGACTCGAGGCCACCTTCTTTCTCACCCGTCGGGGATGATGTGGACCAGGTAGCAGCCTTGTATATGGAGCATTTTGATCGAGGAGTCTATATCTGATATGGGATCTGCAGTCTCTCTGTAATTCTATTTCTAGTCTTTGTTTTTCGACCCTTGTTGGTGTTTGTGTTGTTGGGCTTTTGTGTTGTTGGCCTTTTGTATTGTTTAGCCCGTGGCCCTTAGTTCTAGGGTTTTATAATGATGTTTTGGATATTGTAATAGTCAGTTTTTGGATGAAATGAATGTTCGCCGCTGTTGCGAAGTGCTTGGTATCCATTCGGATCAACGAGCTGTTTAATATCAGCTTTCTCTAATCCTTGGCATTCTAGCGAATCAACAAGGATTTAGTTAGCGTTTACATCAGAAATGAATTTCATGAAGTCCTAACCATCGGATGGAAAGGGGTTTCATGAAATTTGACGTGGAACCTTCAATATAATAATTTAATTTCAGTAATAAATCATAATTTTTCAATCGTACTAATTTAATAGTATCGTTGAAATGATGTGATGAGTTACCAATATAAAAAACGGGAATCGAGTCCCTTCAATGTATAATTTTTATTTGCTATTTGTTGATAATATGTTTTACTAGAAATGTGTTTTTCCATGTTATGTGATATATGCATGAATTATATGATTTAAGATGCTAGTATGCTTGAAATGGGATTTGCGATAATTCAATATCGTATAATCCACAAAGCTCGGTTCCCAACTTTTTATTTATTATTTTATTTGTAATTTTGTATTTTATTTTTGTTTTATCATTATTTTTATTTTTATTTCACTTTAATTTTAATTTTTATTATTTTATTTGTTACTTTATATTTTACTTTACTGTATTTTAATATAGTTTTTATATTTTCTCATTATTTTTATTCTATTTTAATCTATATTTTTTAAAATTATTTTATTCTATTTTAATATAATTATATATTTTCTTAAATTAATCTATTTTAATATAATTTTATATTTTCTCAAATTGTTCTATTTTGTTATAGTCATATATTTTCTTAAATTATTTTATTCTATTTCAAAATTAGTTTTATATTTTCTTAAATTATTCTAGTTTGATATAACTATATATTTTCTAAAATTATCTTATTTTATTTTGTTATATTTTTATATTTTCTAAGATTATTTCATCTTATATAATTTTTGTATAATTATTTTACCATGTATACGTACTTTTATTACCATTAATGTTTTTTTTAAATCAATTAATGAGATAGTAAAAGTTAAATTTGCAACTATTTTTTAAAACGGACATTGTGGGGAGCCTTACACCTTCCTCATACGTAACAAATTCGCTTATCCTTTTTTTTGGATTTTTCGTAGATCAAAATAATATTTTTCATGGTGACCAATTGCACCTATTCAGTTGGTGGCGACTTCTTTAAATTTTCTTTCGCAAAACTGATTGCGACAGGAACTAGAGGTGTCTTGTTCGAATATGTTAACTTTTCATGGACATGTAATTATTACATTTTGGTAGCTAAGTTGACAGCTCTTATTATATTATGAATACTTGAGGTGAATGTTTTTTATTGAATTGGGTAAAGTCAATGTGAATGCCCAATACATGGAGTAATCATTTGGTCGTTGTAATTACATTGTGATAGACAGTGTCCATTACATTGTCAGTAAGCGTTATAACATTCTCATAAAAGCGAAATGTAAAATGTCAATAACACATTACAATTATCTGACCTCCCAAAAGTGAATGTCCAATATTTGTGAATCCTACATGCATCCTTGGTGATAAACCTCTTTTTCATAGAGAATTCATTAGAGATTTCATGTCCTATATAAAAAGTAAACATGCCATCAATTGAATAAAATAACATTCTAGGTGTTGACACATTAGATCCAACAGGATCATTAAACTCATATGTACTCTTAACCGGTTCAATCAAATTGAGTGTTGTCTCCCTAAATATAAAATAAAATATTTATATTAGTTACATGGATATCATGTTTAACCAATACAAAAACAGTCAATAACAATTGCATTGCCTAAAATAATATAGGTGTTTATCACATTATGAACACATAATGGTAATACAGAATCTTATTTGTCGTTGAAATTGTTTATGAATATTGTGGTGATATTACATTGTGTTCTTGCTGATGTTTGTTGTTATGTTTATTATGTTGCTTTCTTCTTCGGTCATAATGCTAAGTACATAATGTTCTTGTTGGTGTTTACTGGTTTTTTAAATTTCATTACTCATGTTGATTTATATTGGAAATTACATGCCATATAATAAATTGTCTTTACATAATTTATTGTCATGCATAATATATTATGCACTATAACAATTGACTTAATTTTATTATAATGTTAGTAAGCTGCATCTGCCTGAACTTCATGAAAGGGTAGGTAACTCACATGGTTGGCATGTTGGAATGCACAATGTAATATAATATATTAACAACGTAATTACACACATTAACAATGTAAGTAGAATCTATAATATGACTTATTACAGTGCCAATGTAATTATTTACAAGCAATTTAAGAACAATGTAAAAACTATTTTCAAAATTTCAAGTCATTCAAGAAAAATGTATTTTTTACCAAAAATTCAAGAACAATGTAATAAAAATCGAGACACACAATCCATGGCATTTGAAAGAACAACTTATAATAGAAGATATTTTTGATCCATGGTTGAAAATAACAACCAGATCTATGCAAAAGATAATACAAAATCAAAGTGAGTATGAATAATATAATTATTTCTAGAAATTCAAAAACTAAATGTAATAATATACAGAGACAAAATGCAACAAAAAAATTCATTTTTTAAAATAAAAATGCAATAGATACTCCATAATCTACACATGAAGCATCGTACTTTTCATACATCCCGGATTAACTAAAGATCGAAATAGAAAAACATAAAATAAAACGAGATATTCAATGTAGCTGAACGAGAAACTTGAACACCCAACCTTAAACAACTTTTTTGCCGGACATCGGAGTTCCGTTGTCGGAAAGTTGGAGAAAGAGATGGTGAGGGAGGGAGATGGTACACAAGAGATAGAAGATTATAAAGGAGAGAGAAGAAATAAAAATCATAGAGAAGCTTGCAATACTGTTCTTTCTCCTAAAATTATTTCAAAATATCTTTAAAATAAAAATTTGTTGAGGAAGCTACATATGTACATATGTAAATAGTTGGAGCTTTGATTTGACAATAAGAAAGAGAAGTGGGAAACATGTTGGCTTAACTTGGGTTAGTCTATGTGGCATGCTGACATGGCATGCCACATAGATTATGTACATTATGGCTGGAATAGTATAGGAACGTTTAACATTTTCGCTTATTTAAACCTGAAAAAAAATTAGAAACATCAAATTATATGACTTAAAGTTGCAGCACTACTTTCTTTTCCCAATTAGGTAAAGGGTGGTAATGAGTTGAGATTAAGTAAATTATCTTTTCTAACCGTGATAGATAACGCACCGGCCATGTCAAGATGTTTCAGATTCATTTCATCCAAAAGTTTCCAATCAAATTAATCGGTACAAAATTTGCAAAAGTGAAAGCACAACCTTTTCAAGACTGAAGGTCATGCCAGGATATATTCTTCTTTCATAACCAAACGGTATTTATTCAAAACTAGTCTTCTTATAGTCAGATGAATTTTTTAAGGACAAAAGTACCACATCAGTTGTCTATGTCAAGCAGTGTGGGTTTATAATGAAAACCCAAACCTTACTACTTAATAAGGTCTCTTCCTAGTCTACTGAGTTGGACTTTAACTCATAGTAGCTACGCTTGTTTAGTGAGTTGGGTTTCAATCTACAGTAGTTGTGGTAAGAACTAACAATGCCGTGTTAGTTCAACTCAAAGACGACAATATTATTGATGTGAGTGGACTTGAGATTTATAACAAAATTATCAAAGAATCCAGAAAAACCTTTTTGGTTTAGTCCACTACTCGAGATCTCTTGTAATATCTAGCACAAGTATTAAAAATTACTATAGTTTCACTGGTTCTTGTGGTCGTTGTTATCCCACATTAGTGGATCATACAGTTGTATATAAGTGCAAGTCTACCTCTCCCTTCATAAGGCCTTTTGGGAGAGTTGGATATAGACCCAAATTGATTATATGATATCGGAGCGAGGTTGTCAAACTCCATGTGTGCATGCTGTGTGGAGCTCAACTTTGGCACACGATCCACACATGTGCGGGGAGTGTTATCCCACATCGGTGGATCATGCACCTATACACTTGTATATAAGTGCAAGCCTACTCTCTCCTCATAAGGATTTTGAGGGAAGTTGGATATAGGCCCAAATTATGATAGTAGTTGATCTTCTATTTGAGTTCGGGATTGCCTATTTATTATTTAGTAGCCTATATGTAGAATCATTCAAAAGGATAAATGGTAGAATTTTTGAGTATTAGTAGTCCAAGAATTATATTGTAAGATTTTTACAAAAATACTTTATCTTCTAGAGGATAATAATGAGAATGTCAAGTGCTAATTGCTTCCATCTTGATTGACATGAATAGTAAGCTTTCGATCCATAGAAAACATAGAACAAATGACACTTCCATTTCCTTACCATATTCAAACAACAATTGATGTTTTTACATACAAACCTGTAGAAGGCTCATCACTTAGCTACATCATACAAATCAAATATATGAAACCAATTAAAAACTTGACTCAACATTCAGCAAACATATTCAAATACATTACATATCATAAAAACATATAGCTGCTAAAGTATCATTTACGTTTTTTTATTTTACCAATTTTCTCATTTGTGTCCTTAAACTTTCAAATGTCTCGTTTCTATCTTTAAACTTTCATTATTTTTTTCCATTTATGTCCCATGAAGATCATAATCAATCGATGGTACACAAATGAGACGAAAAAAATATGAAAGTTTAATGATTGAAATAAAGATCATAATCAACCATCAATGCATGTTTGGAGAAGGGTACTGGTAAGGAGTTGGGATTAAGTAAAGATCGTCCCTTCTTCAAATCGCGATAGCAAACGCTTTCTGTCATGTCTTTGGACTTCATTGCACAGGGAAGTTTCCAATCAAAATAGTGCAAAATTTTGGTAAGTGAAAGCTCGATGTTTGTAAGACCAAATGCATGTAACACCAGGACATATCCTCCTACGAACACCAAATATAATATATTCAAAGCTAATCCCTAATAACAATAGAGATGAGAAATATGCACAAGTAAAAGATTCCAAACAGGGCTTGTTTTCATAGATTTAAGAATACTAGTGCTCGTAGTTCTTACAACAGTAGTTGACAGCTGCATAAAGACTACATAATATTTAAGAGGCCAACAATTGCCTCGACAAAAACACACCTTAAACCCTAAAAGAATAATGTCTCATCATTAGGACATAAAGTAAACATAAACAATAATTAAGACTTAATTAGAGTCAACCCAAACAGCAATTCAACCAACACTCCCTCTAGCTTGCAGATGGGGCACAACTCCAAGCTGCATTCTCATAAAATTGAACTTATCTCATGGAAAAGTGTTTGTGAAGATATCAGCCCATTGTTCCTCAGTCTTGCAAAGAATAATCTCACCATTTTCAATGATGTCCCTTATAAATTGGTACTTAATGGCTATGTGCTGAGTTAGTTCGTGTTCCTTAGGATTTTTAGCGATGCCTATAGTATACTTGTTGTCACAAAACAGTTCAGTTGGTCCTCTTGAGTCGCCCCCATTTCTTCCAGTATCCTCCTCACCCATATAGCTTTAGATGCTGCTTTAGATGCCACCACATATTTTGCTTCAGCTATTGAGAGACCTATATTTTTTGCTTCTTGGAGATCCAGGTGCACACCCCAGTACCCAAAGAAAAAACAAATCCATAGGTACTCTTCTTGTCATTAACACGGCTATCCCAATCGCTATCACAAAAACCTTTCAACCTCAGCTGTTTTCCATACTCCTACATGATCCCATAGTCCAGAGTTCCCTACATATACCTAAGGACCCTCTTAGCAGTTCCCATATGAATTTACTTGGGTTTTGCATGTCTATGGATAAGACACTAGCAAAGAACATCAGATCAGGCCTTGTAGTAGTTAAATACAACAAGATTCCCACTAGGATTCTGAAACTTCTCGCATCAGCATGTCCTGAGCCATCATCTTTCTTGAGTTTCTCATTCATCACTAGAGGCACCATAGCAAGATTGCAACTAGCCATCTTATGCTTCTCAATAATTGACTTTGCATTACCTTTCTGACATATGAATATGCCTTTCTAAGATTGATCCACTTCAATCCCAAAAAAAAATGTCAAGAGCCCCAAATCAGACATCTCATAAGCCTCCATCATTTCCTTTTTAAACTTCAAGATCAAGTCTTCATTGTTGCATGTAATCACCAAGTCATCAACATAAATAGAAACAACCATAGAAGAGCTCCACTATGCCAGCACATACAAGGTTCCTTCCTTTTTACTCTTTTTCAACCCTTTTGTTTGGAAAAAAATTATTCACCTTAGCGTACCGAGCTCTTGGGGATTGTTTTAGGCCGTAGATAGCTTTTTTTTAACCTGTAAACTTTATCCTCTTCCCCCTTTACTTGATACCCCTCTAGTTGAGCTATATACACTTCCCTCTCTGGTTGAGCTATAAAGTGTGAGACCACCCTGCAACTCTAGCTTGCATCTACTCCCCTTTGGAATTCAACGAAATTCCATGAAAGTTGTTTAGTCCCTTGCCATGTGGTCGGTTGCTGCTGAGCCTATAATCCAATAAGAGACAGATTCAGTAAGCATTAAACAACTAATAATATACAAGTTAGAGGGACTATCATGGTCAAACAGTACCTTTAGCTCAGTGCAATCACAAGTAAAATGACCAGGTTTGCCACAATTGAAAAAATTGTTGTTTTTGCCTTTCTTACCAACGTGTTTCCCACGCATGTGCTTGTATCCACTAGGACTAGCTTCATTTTCTACTTTGCCTTCATGGAAACTCTTAGCTTTACCTTTCCACTTTTTGCGTCCAAAGCCTTATGTTCCTCGCGATTTAGATTCAGTCATAAAAGCTTCATTATCAGGCTTCTCAGAGAGAAGATGATATTTTTGAAGGTCAACATCATGAGCAACTTCATCAAATGTCTTGATGTTATCATTGTGGGTAAGGTTGGCATGCATGTGTTCCCAATTTTTTGGCAAAGAGCGAATGATAACTTGGACGTGTTGCTCATTAGTCATTTCATACCCAATAGCCCTCAATTCACTAATCATGTTAGACATGACAATCAGATGCTACCTCATTGTTTGATCTTGGTGCTTCTTATAACCATCAAATTTGAGGGTTAACTGAGAAAATATTGTTGTTGAAGTTTCACCATATTGGAGCTAACAGCATCCCAAACTACTTGAGCTTAATGATACTTCTCAGAGCGCAACATAATGTCATTTTTCATGCCACTCAACATCAAAATTCCAGCCACAAGATCTTTGATCTTATAGGCCTGATATGCCTCCATATCACGTCTATGTTGAGCAGTGTTCCCTTGCTTAGATTCAGCCATTGGTTGTGTGATTGTTTCTAGCTTGTCTTGCTCTTCTAGGACATACTGAATTTTAAGATGCCAAACATCGTAATTCTTCTCTTTCAACTTTTCTCCATGGTTCAAGTCAGCGACAATACTCTTTGTAGTAGCCATTTTAACTACATAAAGACAATTATTTAAATTAGAATTCTTGTACAATTTAATTAACAAAATTTTGTTGAAATGCCTTAAAATAATTAATAATAATCTAACGCATACAACAATAACAAAAGCAATGTTATACATTCTATCAATTTTTGTTAACATAGTCCAACTATTACTATTTAATTTAAATACGTACAAAATATATATTGGTTATTAGGTGAGATATAGTTAATAAATCTACCAACCTTAAAACCACCAACTTTTAAAAAATTTTACATTCATGCTCATTCAATGTAATTAATTCAAAAATTACATAAAAGAAACGTGTCTTTAATTAAAAACATTCAATGTGTACATCAAAAGCATAAATAAGTACATATATAAGCAAATGTACTGGAAATATGTAAAATGCGATATTCAAAGAAAAATACAAATCACATGGTCGGCATATAATCTGGATCATCAATCATGGCATCTATATCATCATCACTGTGTCCACCGAGCTCATACTCCTCATACAACGGAACAAATCAAGCAGCAGGCTCCAAGCACGTGGCGCTTTGTCCAGTCCGAAAAATACCCAAAAACTTTAACTGATTCTCCCTCTCAAGCAGTATGTCCTCAGTGAGAGTGTTAAAATCCAAAGAACTCAATATTTGCTTCAAAGCACGGTGAACTGAATCTCATTCATCTGGGAGAAGATCAAGCACTATCTCGTCTTGTTGCTCAACGAAGAACTAATGAACATCACGATGCCACAAATTTAATACAATAGTACATGTAATTTATATGCGATGCACTCTTCTTATATGCCAAAAAATGTACAATTTGTGCTATTTTGGCCACTACAACCACAAATAACAAAAATATCTTTACAATTAACCTTTTAATTAGTAAATTATAACATACATATAATTTTTAAGTATTTTAAAATAAATTCCTGAAAATATCAAATAATTATAAAATAATTATGAATTATATTTTAAGCGAGACACAAGCTAGAAACATGCTAGCCAACCAGTGCCGCGCGTGTGCCACACGCGCGATGCTCACCTTTTTAACAATTAAATAAGAAAAGATGGTCAACCTACGGTTAGAGACACGAGTCTGGTGATCCAGTTGACCTGTGGGGGGCATGTGAGCCTCACGCGTCGCGTCCCGCGATTGTTTTCAGCTAAAACGTTTTCGAGCAATCTTATAAAATCATCTTGATTCTGTTTTTATTTTTTCCAATGATTTTCGAGTCTTTAAATTAGGTGTTTGAATGACACATAAAACATTCCGAGAGTGAAACTGCCCTAGAATGCATATTTTCCAAAAAAATTCAACCCAAAATATCTTATGTGAGACAACTTCAATCTTAAAAAATTCATAACAATTCACACACCTATCAAAAAAATGTGCAAAAATACTCGTTGGAAAGCTTGTTTCGAGTGCTTTCCAACCATACCATATAAGAAATCAAATAAGTTCACTCAAAATGCCTTGTCAATGTTCAATATTCATATTCGATTTTATGGTTTTTAATGGGATTTCTTGCAACCTAATCTATTTTTAACCATAAAAATAACACAAATTACATAAAAAATACTTGACACTAGCTCCGATACCATTTTAGATTTCGTAGGACCAAGAATAACTTACTCATTTTCTAGATCGGCATGAAAAACTTTGATAGGATCATTGTATGCTTTACGATGCTTCAATGTAGTTTCCAATTACTAGAATCGGAAATTAATTCACGGTTTTGAACACCTTTTGATTCTCTTTGCAAGTTCACAAACCCTTCTCTAACAGTCAAGAAGTTGTTCCACCTTTTCCATTTTAAAACCACCTACTTTTGGAAGAGGTTAAATGTGATTACATGAAGTAACCACTCTTAACTTCTTTCTAATTGGGCTGAGCTGAGTCTAGCCCACATGGGCAACCCAGCCCACATCGCTAAGTCCAACAGAATCAGATACTACAATGATATTATGGTCAGCTTAGCCACAATCAACATAAATTTGAAGAGCCATAACAATTGCTCCCATATCAGCAGAAATAATTACCTGGACCGGAAAAAATGCAAATAAAATTGCCCAAGTAATCTTTCAGAACACCAGCATAGCCCGTAGTGTTTCCTTGGAGGGAACCATTAGTGTTCCATTTGTAGCAGCCCATACTCGAAGGTTCTCAAAAATAATGAGGGTGAAAAGCTTTTGTGTCTGTAGATCCAAAAGCAAGGCATTCCTTGGAGGATAATAACTTCGGGCCACTATAGGGAATATTAATGTTGATTGCTTTCAACCATGTACCAAACCTAATAAAAATCAGACAGAAGACCTTATTCCAATGCATCAGTTTCTCCTAATAAATGGAATTTCATACTCGATCTCATTGATACATTAAAATTTTGTGCAAAACTGTATTAAGCACCAAATAGGATGTATAAAAAAAAAGCACCCTTTAAGTCTATCAAATAATAAGAATCATTTCCAGGTAATAATTTTCGGATTCTTAATAATGACATGTCATTGAATGATTACTAAATTGTTCATTATATATCGGACTAGGTTTTTGAGATCATAATCTATAATAATCAAGATTTTTATATAGTAGATCTTTGACAATATCACAATAGAAAAATAACTTTCTTCTAATATTTTTTGTTCGTTTGATTGACAGATGTAACTCGAAAACGGAGGAAAAATATATATTACGAGCTATAGTCCAAAAAAATCTAACAAAAGAGAGTGAATACAAAAGTATAAGGTGGGAGATTCCTCTATGAAAATCATTCGACAAGTTTCCTTGTTGAATGGCCAACCCTACCGTTCATGCGTATTATGCTCGACAACCCTTAATGCGTATTCTGCTCAACAACCTCATGGACACAGGCTTGTTCAAGCTGAATAACGTGAATATGTGTCTTCTTCTCTTCTTTAATTGCTTTACTTTTGTTATTGTGTGATCGTTACTTGTTGGTTAGTATGATTTGCTCCTAGTGAGGTTTATTGCGAATTGATGTTTTTTGAGGTGCTATCTTGTGGTGCGGCTTGCTGCACTGTGCCCGGCCCAAGAACTAGTATCAAAGTCAAAGATGCAATCTAGTATTGGAAATTTCTCAAGAGTTGTTTGTCGGATTGCTAGGGTTATTTGTGCATAAGATGTTTGTGAAAACCACTCAAATAACACTTTCATTTCCATTACCATATTCAGATTTCAAACAGCCACTAATGTTTTTTAGATACCCTTAAAAGGCTCATCGCTTAGCTGAAATATATTAAACCAGTTGAAGACTTGACTCAACATTCACTAAACACGTACATTTTAGATATTCTCGTTTCTGTCTTTGAACTTTCAAATGTCTCATTTTTAACTTTAAACTTTCATTTGTTCAGTCTCATGAGTTGGGTCCCGATGAAGATCATAATCAACCCCGCAGACAAAAAAAATGAAAGTTTAAGGATAGAAATGAAGATAATAATAAACTATCAATGCACATTTTCACAAAGGGTGGTAAAGAGGTGGGACTAATTAAAGATCAACCTTTCTTCTAACCATAATAGCAAACACTTTGATCATGTCAAGATCTTCGAACTTCATAGCACCAGGAAGTTTTCAATCGAAATAGTATGACATTTTTGTAAGTGGAAGCTTGATGTTTTCAAGACTAAATGTAACACCAGGACATATCCTCCTACCCACATCGATCGAACATAATAATATATTCAAAGTTAGTCCACTTGAAATCAACCGAATCATTGGAAATCTATCAAGATAAAATATATTTGGTTCAATACAATACTCGTCCCCATGCATTCACAATTACTTTGGTTTTGGGAATGACAGCTCCAAAGCAACATGAGAGAGAGTGTTAGAGAGAGAGAGAGAGAGAACCGGTGGACCAGAGAAGGTATTCTCAGTTCATCATCACTACACAATGCCGTCCCCACTGCTTGCCATGCAGACTGGAACTTTACAGATCAAACACCTCCTCCCTCTCTTCATGCTTGGCCACAACCATTGCAAGCTGTTTATCCCTTGTCCACCCCGATCGAGCACGCCACCACCCAAGCACAACCTGTCACTGGGGACCAACCCAACTCTGTCGCTACATCAGCCCCTCAAAAACCTTCATCATATCATGTTCTTAGTCACCACTACGACCCGAATCCGAAATTCCAAGCTTTTTATTCTCAAAGACAGAGAGATCCTCGAATGGCAATGCCTATCCCAAACCTGACTCCCATGTCACCAGGTCTAACTTTCTCTCCCACTTCCTTACCTCATCTCCATAACCAACGTTCATCCTCATCCTTACCAAACTACCGTCCTCAGCCCCGGAAATCACCTCCCCTAAATACCCAGTCCTTCCCCCAAAACAACTTTGCATACTCTCTTCCAAGCTCCTCAAATTCTCCCATTCTCATTCAAGAACCACCTCACAATGCCGAAAAAATAATTTCACAATCTAACATGACAACTTCTCAAGAAGAAAACTGCAGAGTTTATTTTGAGAATTTTCCGGAAAGGGTGACTGCTGATATCGCCCGGCGAGTCTTAAGCAAATATGGTACCATTCAGGATGTTTTCATCCCCAACCGTCTGAATAAGAAAGGATGTCGATTTGGTTTTATACAATTTCAGGGAAGCAAAAATCAAGGCTTGATTGACGCAATCAATGAGGTAAATTTTGGAAATTATAGAGTCCGTGCTAATTTTTCCAAGTTTGAGAAGCCTCGGTATGTGAAGCCAGTGGAAAAATCCTCAAGTATTGCAAGAGTATTCGAAAGGCAACTGGTGGATGAAAGGCCATATGCAGCAGTCGTTAATGGAGCTAGTACCAAAATTTCTACTGCTACCAAAGTTCCAGGTGTGGGAGCAAGTTCTGAAATAAATGAAGTGCTGGTCGAGGTTAATGAAGAAGATAGAAATTGGCTAGAAAGATCGGCTGTAGGTTATGTTCATGATTTTGATTGCTTGCTGAACATTGGAGAGATATTACAATATCAAGGGGTCTCCATCCAAGCTAAACCTATGGGGGGGCATCAAGTATTGTTAACCTTTGAGAACAAGGAGATTATGGGAAAGTCTTTGCAGGATGCTAATTGGCTAGGAGAATGGTTCAGGCTGGTGAAACAATGGGACCCTCATGCAACATCCACTCAAAGATTCACGTGGTTACGATTCACGGGAGTTCCACTTCATGGATGGAATAATGATGTATTCATGGAAATGTGTTCTATCTGGGGAGATTATGTCACTACAAGTGAAGAAACAATAAGCAAGCATCGTTTTGATATGGGAAGAGTGCTTATATCTACAACGATAAAAAAATCAATTGTTGGGACAGTCCATTTGGGAATTGGTAGGGATAAGTTCACTGTTCATGTAACGGAAGAGCCGAGCCAGTTTCTTTTTAGCAAGCCTTTTGAGGATAGACCTACTGTCCCAATGGTAGAAAAGGGAGACAAGAATCAGCTAGAAGGCAGTGCTTTGGCCGGTAAAGTTCTACCGTTGACGGAAATAGTCACCGTTGATGACCCTGCTATAGATCATTCAAGAGAGAAGAGAATTCAAAATTCAAATTTTCAAGCTCAACCCATGTCAGAGGTAGGTGCCGAGCTAGTTATGCTTGAAAAAGTAAAAGCTGTGGTGCAGCATACTTTATGTCAGGAGGTAGACATGTCTCATGAAGCGACATGGAGTGCACCTAATGTTGTACGGTGTCAGGATTTTGTGCAGAAATCACGGGTCCAGCATGGGGATACATTGGAAATTGTGGAATGCACGATAGGCCCATCTCATAATGGCCCAGTTGAAGTGGTAATGGGCCTACATGTGTCTGATTCTATACATACTGAAATTGATAAGTTTGGTAGGAGTGATAAAGCGGGCTCATCTTCTCCACGCTCTACGAATGGTGATTCTACAACTGATATATCGAAGCCGCCTCCTGGCTTTGAACATATATCACCCATTGTTAAACGAAGAAGGGGAAAAGGCAGAAATCACATGAAGAGGAATTTTTTCAAGCATACGTTGATAGCTCAGTGTAGGCGAGCGACGGAGGAAGGTAGGCTAAAGAAGCAGTCAAGGAGGAACACTATTCACAACAGCTCAAATTCCGGAAATTCCACAACGGATATCAGTGCCACTGCAACTTCTTCAAGAAACTACATCTCTAAGGAAGTTCAAGCTACCTTGGAGGTATGGAATAAGTTGGAGTTGACTAGCTCTCAGACTGATGATACTTTGATACAGAGTAAGTTGGCTGCAGTTATCTCCAATGAGGTCCTAGAGGCTAATGAGAGACTTGGCAAAGGAAAGAAAATTTGAACTGGATTGCCCAGTCATGGATTAGGAGTCTGTGTTTTTATATGATCAAATTTCTATGTTGGAATGTTAGGGGATTGGGTAGACCATTAAAACAAAGGGCAGTTAAAAGGTTAGTTCAGGAAAAAAGGGTGGATTTAGTTATTGTTATTGAAACAAAAATTGAGCTCATCACAGAAGCTTTAATTAGGAATTGCTGGGGTCAAGGGGTTGTTCAGTGGAGTGCGATTGGATCTCTTGGGGCTTCAGGGGGCATACTCATAATATGGAATCCAAGTTCTTTGCAAGTTCGAGATGTCACTAAGGGAGATAGATGGATTTGTTTAGATGTCAAAATATTGAATAATGGGTTTGAATGCTGTGTCACTGCCATATATGGTCCAAATGAAGTCAACTCTAGGATAGCTTTATGGGAAGAGTTAACTACAGTCCACTCCCGCTACAATCTACCTAGTTTATTACTTGGGGACTTCAATGAAATCACTAGTTCATCTGATAGGTTAGGAGGGGTAGTGTCCTCTAGAGGAATGAGGGCTCTCAATTCTTTCATTAATAAAGCAAGTCTATTTGAAATTCCATTGCTAGGTAGGGCGTTTACATGGAGAAATGCTCTCAGCCATAGTAGAATAGACAAATGCTTTGCCTCTGCTGAGTGGTTTAGAGTATTTCCTAGTTTAAAATTATGGGGGCTATCAAGAGGAATTTCGGATCATTCACCTTTGCATTTGGAGTCTGGCAAAGAAAATTGGGGAGCTAGAACATTTAAGGCCCTTGATTGTTGGTGGCAACACCCATGTTTTCTAACAACTATTGAAGTTTTTTGGCAGGAAATTTCCAATCATCTTTCCGGCGGGGTCCAGTTAATGCAAAAACTGCATGTCCTCTCCTATTTATTGAAGATTTGGAATAAAGAGGTCTTTGGGAATATTGAATCTAAAATTAAATCATTGGAGCTACAGCTGGACAAATGGGATCTTGTTGCGGAGCAAAGAGATTTGAATAATGAGGAAAAATGTCAAGTACAGGTGCTAAGAGGGGACTTGTGGAAAGAGTGTAAGAAGTCTGAATCCATGTGGAAGCAGAAGTCTCGGGCACAATGGCTAGCTGCAGGTGATAAGAATACTCGGTTTTTTCATGTCTCTGCTTGTATTAGAGGAAGGATGAACCAACTGACTTGTTTAAGGAAGGCAGGGAGGCTTATCACCGTTCCAGGTCTAATTAAATTGGAAGTGGTGGATTATTTTCAGAATGTTTTCAATGAGAAAATGGTGCCTATTTTGGACTGGGAGGGGCTGGCTTTTAAATCCATCTCAACTGCACAGGCAAGGTGGTTGGAACATCCAATCTCTAATGATGAGATTAAAAAGGCAGTTTGGGACTGCGAAGGCTCTAAATCTCCGGGACCCGATGGTTTTAATTTCTTTTTCATCAAAAAGGCATGGTCGGTGCTACAAGAGGACATTCATGCTTTGGTGCACAACTTTTTCACAACTGGGGTAATGCCTGCAGGAGTAAACTACTCATACATTTCTCTTATTCCAAAGAAGAAGGGTTCTTATAGCCTTTCAGATTACAGACCAATAAGTCTTGTGAGTAGTGCCTATAAGATCTTATCCAAAATTCTTGCAGCCAGATTAAAAAAGGTTATGTCTACTGTGATCAGTGAATCCCAATCTGCTTTCATTAAAGGGAGACAAATATTAGACAGTGTGCTTATTGCGAATGAAGTTCTGCATTTGATTAAAAAGAAGAAGAAGCGAGCCTTGTTGATTAAGCTAGACATGGAAAAAGCTTTTGACACTGTCAATTGGAATTATATGAACGCAGTGATGCTTAAAATGGGATTTGGAGAAAAGTGGAGGGCTTGGGTAATGGAATGCATTAGAACTGCAGCGGTATCAGTGCTAGTTAATGGCTCTCCAACATCATATTTCTCTATGCAGCAAGGTATTCGTCAGGGAGATTCTTTGTCTCCATTTTTATTTAATGTGGCTGCGGAAGGGTTACACATGCTATTCTCCAAGGCGGAGGAAGTTGGTTTGATTAAAGGTATAACTGTGAGGAAGAGAAGCCTTAGCATATCTCATATTCAATACGCTGATGATACACTTGTGTTCTGCAAGGCCACAGAAGAAAATTTGCAGAATGTCAAGAGGTTGCTCAGATGTTTTCAAGTGATATCTGGCTTGAAGATCAACTTTGCTAAAAGCTCGATTGTAGGATTGGGTGTAAGTGTGGAGTGGGTGGAGAGTGTGGCTGCCAATAACAATTTTAAAGTTGAAAGTCTTCCATTAAAATATCTAGGATTCCCTTTAGGTGCAAACTTTAATCGAGTAAAGACATGGAGGCCGATTGTTGAGCTTTTTAGGAAAAAACTTACCTCATGGAGTGGGCGACACCTGTC
This sequence comes from Euonymus europaeus, assembly GCA_963580455.1. Classification (NCBI taxonomy): domain Eukaryota; kingdom Viridiplantae; phylum Streptophyta; class Magnoliopsida; order Celastrales; family Celastraceae; genus Euonymus; species Euonymus europaeus. The sequence continues at coordinate 14,784,895 of OY756965.1, forward strand.
AATTGGAGGAAGAGTGACTTTGATTAAATCCACACTGTCAAATTTACCCATCTATTATATGTCTCTCTTTAAGATGCCCACCACAGTAGCTAGAAAATTGGAGTCAATTCAAAGGAGTTTTCTTTGGGGTCAATCGGAGGATAATAGGAAAATACATTATATTAAATGGGAGCAGGTGGTAAAATCCAAACCTCTTGGTGGCTTAGGTCTTGGTAGCCTTTTGACAAAGAATAGTGCTCTTCTAATGAAGTGGATTTGGAGATTTATTAATGAGGATGGGATGTTATGGAAAAAGGTAATTCAAGAGAAATATAGTTTCTCCCGCCCTTCTTCCATCTTCCAAATACCTCTCTCCTCGTCTCCCTCTCCTCTTTGGAAAAATATTCAGATCTTGATGCAAGACGAAAATGTCGTGTCTAGCAGGCTTCTCAAGGCAGGAGTGAGAGCTTTAATTGGAAATGGGCATAAAATCTGTTTTTGGAGAGATACATGGATTGCCGACTCTCCACTGTGTGAGTTATTTGCAAGGTTATTTAGTGTCTCAACTCAGAAAAATTATGTTGTGAGTAGCATGGGTAGATGGATTAATCAAGAGTGGGTATGGGAGTTCCAATGGAGGAGGAGGCTTTTTTCTTGGGAAAATGATGTTTTATCAAGTCTAATGCATCTACTAAGGCAGGGAGTTCTCAACCATAATCGCCAAGATAGAATCGTATGGAGGTTTAGTGTGGATGGGAGATTCTCGGTTAAATCAACCATTGAAAAAATCATAGAGTTCTCTTCCAGTAATAATGCTAATCCTACACCAACTTTTTACAAACTACTGTGGCAAGGCTTGGCACCTCCAAAAGTAGAAGTTTTTTCGTGGATGTTGTTGCACAAAAAAATCCCAACAAGGGGAGTGCTTGCTCATAGAGGAATATTGGCTGCTGCAGAAAACTTTTGCCCGTTTTGTAGTAATGCTATAGAATCAGTTGACCATCTCTTTTGTGAATGTGTTGGTCCTGTCTCTATTTGGTACTCAATAGCAAAATGGTGGGGATTTTCATGGTGTTTTCCTAATGATATCAGTAGCCTCTTTGTGCAGTGGTGTGCTATGGTGACCAACGGAAGTCTTCAAAAGAAGATCTGGAAGTTGTTGTTTTATGTTGTGGTTTGGTCCATATGGAAGGCTAGAAACGAGTTGGTGTTCAGAGCGAAACAAGTGGACTGGCATGAAGTTCTGTCAATCATTTTCATCAGGTTGCATAGTTGGGTTTTAAACATAATTCCCTCGCTCCCTTATCACAGTTTCCAGCTTGCAATTTCTGCAGCCCCAATCATATCTCTTTCGAACAAGAGAAAATCAAGACCTCCTCTTGGTGTTCAATGGATTCCTCCTGATGTTGGCTAGAGAGAGGGTGTTCATACAAAAATGGATCGGATAATCTGGTTTTAAGCAAGCTGGCTGCCCTTGAGTCTTTTCATTGCTTTCTCCTCTCCCTCATGTACTCTCTTTGCATGGCCATCCATATTGATGCCCATTTGTCTTCTCCCCTTCTTCTTAATATATGTCTCTGTTTATCAAAAAAAAATTACTTTGGTTTTGGTAGGTATCTCATAACCATTGATATCAAATCGCTCAAAGCTTTCTCATGGAAGTACTAAAGAAACTAGAGGGTATACTCTTAGAGTTTCTTTAATGACCGACTTTCAAATATTTTAGTGCAAGAATGCCAGTTTTGTCAACACTTTCTTTGGTATAAAAAACCTATCTCACCTTGACTTATGCCTTCTTCATTACTCTTCAATTTTTCATCATTTCAACCATAGCCCAATCAACAATCGTCTTTGATGTTTCACCTCCAGCAAAATAATAAATCTCCCAAACATACCCAAAATTTTGTTAAGTAACAAAATAGTTTGTAATCAAGTTCATCGTCAAGTTCTCTGCATCAAATAAGTAGTTCAGGTACTAGTCTTGACACCAAAAGTGTTGTCAATAAAGTTAAAGCAAGCATCCCGAGCCAAGAAAAGCATAAAGGGCTGAAGAAAGAGTACAAAAGCACACTCTCCTTGCCTTGATAACAAACCCAAGGCTAAAAAAAAGACCACCTTCTACATGCACGGGAACCAAAACAAAAGGAAGGAAGGAGATGGGATCCACCTGTATGTCCGAAAGGAACCAAGACCAGAAGATGTGGTTGTTGGATCTGGTGTTTGGATAATCTGGACAACAATACTAAAACAACAAAACCATAAAGAAATTGTAATATACTGAAATCGAAAACTCTTACAAACTATGGAACATGGAAAGATCGAGGCGAGGTTGGACCTCTAACATTATAGTGATTTATTGCCTGCCTCTCATGGTGCTTTATAATTATCGTGCAATATCGCCTCCCAGGCCTACTCGATCACACACCATTGAAAGCACAAACCAATAGTGTAACAACGAACCAGGGATTTTAGTACTCTCTCTCAGGAGTGGACACAAGATGAAAAGGAAGGAGGATAAAGAAAAAGAGAGAAGCCTCCCAGCATCCTACACATTATAAACTTGACTCTCTTCCTATAGAATCAAAAATGAATTACAAAATAACTGTCATAAAAACTATAAAATCAAATAACTACTTTTAGGTTACATATATTATAACCTACAATATTTAATTTCCATAAGTTACACCTTTGTAACTAATGAAAAGACATTTCATTTTCATCTAATTTCTATTCAAAAATTTCCAATAGCGGCATCGAGACCTGAAGGCAACCAAGGAACCACTGTTCAAGACCACGCAAACCGACAAGTCATGGGTGGTTCTTTGGATCGGTCCACTTGAAGCCAACTGAGCTAGCTTCAATATCTGCCCATCAATTCTTCTAACTTGACAATTATCCAAATAACTGGACAATGTATAGAAAAGACGTAGACGATGGTAGGAAAATCTCGCCCTATATATAAATATATTGCTTCGCTTCGGCTAGCTATAGTTACCTCATGTTCCTCAATCTTCTTAACTAGATAGAGGTAATATTACCTACAGCCAGAAGACTAGTTTGCCAATAGGTTTGAAAGTTAGATTTGTAAGCAATCGGTATACTAATTACACGTAGAGAAAATTAAAATTATACCTTTGAAGCGTGCTTAAACAAAAAATTTATCCAATAAATCTCCAATCGTATGAAACCCTCTAACAACTATTGTGATATTATATATATCTTTTTATGTGTACACTACAAGTCTACACACACATATATAACCATAAATCAAAATTAGTGTCGGCAACCACCAAAGGTGAGTTGTCGACAACTATTTCAATTATATATATTATATTATAATACATTATGATAACATATTATTATAACATATTATAATATTATATAAATTAAATCATAACTCAATATTTAATCAATGACAAATGTCTTAGCAGTGTCTATTAATCAATTGGATTCAGTCCAATTTACAATAAACCAACATTTAATTAATAATTCGATTATTTTCATCTCATGTAAATTATCGAATCAACACAGTTCTTTTCTAAAACCTTAGTAGAACAATTTCCGTGATTCTTTATGTGTGACTTTCTAGGTTCATTACCAATTGGTCTTTGATATTAATTAAAACATCTTTTAATAATTTCTTATAAATCACAAGTGACACCTAGGAGCATATTGTGACTACCCAATCAGTGATGAATATTTTCATATGAATCTTTAATTACGATTACCATGTAATTGAATCCTTCCACTGTACAATATCCTAATTGAGTGAGGGTCATGGATATCCGTCAAATCCACTAACTCAATTATATGTTAGATTCAATAGTTTATTGACAAACAAATAATTAATGAAAACACCTTTTTTTCATTAATCATGTAACCTCGGCCAAGCACTTTCAGTGTCAATAAATATCCGGATCATATAGAATATTCTCCTCGTTTATTATAAGGCGATAGATCCCTTATTGATTGTACACAAGTCTCCATACATAATTAACCGAATTCATCGAATGTCAATATTTATTCAATGAATAAATATTCTCAACATTGACAAAATTCGATTACCCATATGCAAGACTACTATGTCATCTTAGGTCTAAGGATTATTTACACAACCGTAAATAAATAATAAATCATTGACAAGGAAATAAACCTTCATATGATTCATTATTTAGCAAGTAATATTCGAAGCATTTATTCAACATTAAACCTTTCATATTGTTTGTTCTAATATCTCATGTTAGATTGCATGAGACTCACAACCCTATCATTATAGGAAACAAACAATATATTGATCTTCCAAATTATTATTTTTCAATTAATAATGCTATGATCAGGAACTCGATTTAAGATATTCATACTAGAGATCACTTATCACTTAAGTTCTCAACTTTTGAGAATGATGTCTCTAACAAATATCTACGGACATATTTAACATAACTATTAAATAGAAATATTACATATATAAATCTTCCATTTATTTAATCAACTAATACAGTGTTATTATAATATATGTTTCAAATACAACCGTATAGATTGGCTATATAAGACATATATCTAACAATCTCCCACTTTTTCTAAAACCAATTGCTATGGAATCTTATACCCAACTTCTTTAGATGATGATCTAACTGTTGTAGAGTTGGTGCTTTAGTTAATGGATCAACAATGTTTTCTGCTAATGCTATTTTCTGCAAAATTATATCACCTCTCTCAATTATCTCTCTAATAATGTGGAAATGTCTTTCAATATGTTAGGATTTCTTATGAGACCTTGGTGACCAAAGGTCCAAGACAAGCTTAAAAGATAGTGATTATGAACTACAAGTAGCCTACAACAAGAATTTTGAGTAATCTGCAAGATTAAGAAAAAGGAATTGAAACTTGTCAAAGAAAATGGGCTTCTCACTCAAGATCTGAATGAAGCAAAAGCAAAAATCAATGAATTACAAGAAGAAATCCTAGATCTTGAGACACTCTACCCAGCTGAGGTAACCTACCTCGTCGAGGCAAAAAAAAAAAAAAAGAACACATGCTAAAGAATGTATGCTCAAATATTGACAAGTTTAAGTCAGGATCTAACAAATTGCAGAATATTCTTGATAAACAAAGGTTGAGCAAGGAAACATGTGACTTAGTATATGAAAAAGAAGAGTGTTCAAAATCTGGTTCATATACATGTCTTTCTAAAAATTTTGTACAATTTTTGTCTTCTTTATCCAAAACTTCGGAACAAGAAGAGAACAGATCTACCATTCAGAACAAGGTAAGTATGAAAAGTAATAGATCTTTTTTCACATTAAAAGCATGAAACTTCATATAATTTTGGTAGGACTACTCAATCATTTTTCAAGCAACCATTTTTTGGAAGGCAAAATGCTCAAAGGTATGATAAAGATAAGTTCATTCCTATCTATCATCAATGTGGAATTAGGGGTCATATATGATCTTATTGTCATAAATTGTATGGAATGCCTAAATCATATTTTTTCAGGAAGACTAAAATTGAAAATGTGCAGAAAATATTTTTTCAAAATAGGTTTCAAAATCTTGCTAGAAAACAATGCGATACCCGTGAGAAATCACATGATGTGAGACAATTTTCACAAACATCTCAAACAAAGAAATATTGGCTCAAGAAATTAGATTTGAGAACTTTAAGTACTGATAAAGAAAAATCTGCAAGTGCTAATTACATTGAGGTAGCCTCCTAGCAACCTACCTTATTGAGGCAGTAGCAAACAGATGCAACTGAGGTAGCCTACAGCAAGCCTACTTCACCAAGGTAGAGGCAACTAGATACACACGAGGTAACCTACAACAAGCATACTTCAAATACTCTGGAACCATCCCAATAGGTCAAAAATGAATCATTCCTAAGATCTAATCATTGGAGAAGTAATTGCCCCAATGAAAACACATGCACAAATCCAAAATGAGTTGCAATTGAATACATGGTTATTAGAAGTTGCTGCACTCAACTACTTTGGATGAAATAGATGCTTTGGGACTATGGATTGAATCAGGAAAGTATGACAATTTTTTTTGATAATATGAGTGTGGTTATAGTTCACAACGTAAGAAGGAATTTGAAAACCCATCGGTACGGTTGTAGCATATGATTAAATATGTATACGTTTATCTTTACTAAGGGAACAATATAGTTCTGACTTCATGTGCTAGTATGCTTATATGTATTGAATAGGACCAAGTCGAGGAAAGTGTTTTTATACTGATTATATATGAAACAAACTCCTCATAATTATTATGAGTGTTTATACCTTAATCCCGATACAAATAATAGAAACGATTATGGACTAAACATTATTTTGAGTCACAAAAGAGTTAGACTTGTTTATGAGTCAATAAACTCAGTGAGTTGGACAATGACAGTTCATTGATCAGAATATTGTTTGTTAAAGGAAACCATGTCCTGGTTTAGGGATTGAGGATACCCCTTGAGAAAGCTTATAAGTTTTGATCATGTCAAACCCTACAAGTGGATATACTTATCCGACACGATAAATAAGTTAAGCGTAAGTCTTGAGGTCTATGATTTATGAATTAAATTGTCAACAATTTTATTTATAAATTAGCTATCAGTTTTCTCTTAACATGGTGAGTTAATAAGCATTTAATATATAGCTCGAAATATGTTTTGAGGTCATTGCAATTCTTTAGTGGAGTGAATTGTAATTTACCAAAAGAAGAAAGGTAGATATTGTTAGTCCGGATTTTTCTATTTAGTATTTAGTCAAAATATATTTGCTATGTGGTCCCTATTGTGCCTCTATATAAAGAACTCAAGATGTTTAGGGTAAGTGACACGTTTTAATTGAGACATTTTTCTCTCTTAAAACTGAAACCCTAAACAGCTTCTCTCCCACCTGAGTTAGAGTTCCAAAATCGAGGTCACACAGTAGAAGACTTCTAGTCTCAAGTTTATGTTCATGAGGTGTTTTGCTCGTGATCAGAAGGAGCTGTTCAGTTCGTAATAGCAAGAAGTAGTTAGGTTCGTGATCAACATGAGTTGCTCTTTTAATATCCCAACCCCAATTTTTAGGGAAATGATTCTTGCAAATAAATAATTTTAATAAATACTACAAGTTTTTTGAAGAATAATGGCTCAAAAATCACTTGAATCGGATTTAAATTGAAGTAGTTATGAATTTTGAAAGTTAAATGATTTAATTAGGATTATACAAGGGTAAAACGGTACTTTCACAAAATCTGGGCATAAACCAGAATTTCGTGGTTCTTCTTCTCCAGTAGCACGCGTAGAGGGAGAAAATAATTTGGAAAATTCGGAACTTGCTCATTTGTGGTCCGATTGAGACGTGTGAGGTGTCGAATCAAAGCTTGTAGAGAGAGGAACAAAATCCAATTTGTATCGTCGGCAATGGTGCACTGTGGACAGTGGAATCAGCCGTTGAAGGTTGTATTTTTTTGGTGACTTTGGAGCTAGATTTCGGTTTAGTTACAAGACGAGCTAGGTATCATTGGATTGCATTTTCTGAGAGCTTTCTTTTGATATATGGTATGTCCAGTAACGTCGCCGGAATCGACGATTTCGGTGACGGTAAGGTTGACACGGGTTTGATTGAGTTGAATGGGTTTTGACCAGTTTGACTAATCATGTTGATTTTTCTATATTTTAACTGTATTGGGTATATGTGTACGTATTTCGGTACAGGAGATTTATTTAGGATTTTACTTACAGATTTGAATAGCTGAGGCAATACTACGAGGTCAGTGTTAGTCAAAATTTCAAGTAGGGGTTTTGCCATATTTCTTATTTGGGGTTATGGGAGTTCAGTATCCGACGGGCTCCTACTTGTCTATTTTTGTGAAATTCCTGGAGGTTGGGAATTTCTCTGTTTGCACTCTTACTCATTTTATTTTCGCAATCGCAATATATTGTTACTTCATGCTATTATTGACTGTTTTCATTTTATTCTTGTTTGTCTCAACAAGTGACTAAATTCACAATAATTTTAGGTTTTTCTTTGCACACCTATAGGTATATGACAGTACAATCACATTGTTATATGATGCCTATTTTATGGAATGAAATACACTTTGTCTATAGTTTTGGTTGAATTTGGAGATGGGCCTTGGGCCATGATAAGGGACTTTGATGATAATCCCTTCTAGGTCATTTGATAATTTTTCAGGTGAAGTTTTGTTGGCATTTTGTTCTCCTATGTGGTTAAAATATGAAGGTGGTTGTTCAGATAAATAGTTGCGTTGCTTCCAGTATCAAGTTATAAGCTAAGAGATTGATTGGGGTGCTAAAATGGGGTAATTTGGAAGTATGCCTATTGCTTATGAATGTTTAATGCAGATACACTCTATTAACAAAATGTGCGAGTGTTGTTGGTAGATGGTATGCAGTGGCATTGTCCTTATGAGCACCAAATTAATGGAGAACAGTGTGATTTTTTCAACCCTCTCATATTTTCAATATCTCTAAAAAAAGTAGTTTAAGCATGAAAGTTGCAGCTATATGATATCTGCATCTTTTTTTTTATAAACAGGTTTAGCCTAGTTATATCATAAAACAACCCTCACCAATGGCGGAGGAACACCAAAGTACAAAATACGGGTTTAACATTAAATCCTTCAAGAAGAAGGAAAGCAACAGAAAAAACAAGAAACCATAAAGAGGCAAACAGTACTTGCCCAGCTAACAACAATAATGAAAAGCAAATATTACAGTGAAGATTAAGACATTAAAACCAAAACACAAAATCTGAATCTCTTGTTGTTCCTTCCTTGGCCAATAGATCTGCAATTTCATTCCCATGTCTCAGTATATGTTTGAAAGACAAGCTTCCAATTTTAAGTGATGCTCGGGCAATTTCATTCCCAACTTTGGCCAATCTCCAAGGAATATCACAGCTACATGATGCCCATTTACAGGCATTCAAAGAGTCCGATTCCAACACAACTCTTTTACCTACTGCAATATTTGATGAAATGGTGAGTTATAGAGCTTTACCAATGGCTTTCAGTTCCGCTTCATTAGATTCGCATATTCCTCCCGTATATGAGAATATACATAGGATTGTGCCCAATGAGTCCCGAAGAACACCTCCTAATCCTGCTCGACCCGGATTGCCCAGAGATGAGCCATCTACATTCGACTTCAGATCATCGCCATTCGGAGGTACCTAGTGAAGTTGATTTACAGCAGCAGCTGTTGTGGTCTTCCTATAGTTGGACCACAATATTACAGTATCTGGAGTAGATTGGAGCTGTGCACTTGAATAAGGGAAATGCTTGTCAAGACCAAAAATCCAATACTGTAATCTAACAAAAATCATTGTGAACATATGCTCCCAGTCGACGTCCACTCCATTGAATATTTTATCATTTCTCCCCTTCCAAATAGACCATACCACTGTATAGAAAAGCAATTTCCAGGCCTTCTTTTGAAAAGAACCCCTATCAACCAGGAGACACCATTGCTCAAATAATATTTCTATATCATTAGGCATACACCAGTTCAGTCCCCACCACCTAATGACTTTATACCACAATGTTGAAGGCCCTATACAATGACAAAAAAAGATGATTCACAGTCTCTTGAGTAGTTGAGATTTTTTTAAGCAGCAGCAACCATGCAAAAATTTCTATCTTTGGTGGAGCCAATCCTTTCCAAATTCTAGAGTAGAAACTTGGCCTTTGTACTGTGTTCGGGCCTTCCACTAACTTTGCATACATGGATTTGACAGTAAAAATTCCTTCACTCGAGAACTTCAATATAATTCTATCAGCCTTATTGGGACACAAAGAGGAGTGAGAAAGATTCTGCAATAATGACGCCAGCACCCGCTCTTCCCACCCAAATAACCTTCTTCTCCAACCAAATAACCTTTTTCCATCTCCGGGCACCAACGCAAAGCCTTCACGATACAATATTCCAGTAACTGAGATAGGATCAGACACTAGGCACTGAATGCCACTCCACAACTGTGAAGCTGATGTTGCCACCGGAATGTAGGTTGAACCTGCAGAAAGAGAGATATTTCCCCCATACTTCCCATGTAGTACCCCGACCTAAATTACAATATAAATATTAGGGAATTTAGACTGACACAATTTACGAGAAAATGTGGACAAAATTAGAATAAATATAGAAGAAAACCAAAATAGGGTCGAGGCAATTTTAATAAATTATACAAGGAAAAGAAAATTTAAGAGCGCAAGAATCGCTTGAATTGGAGTTAAAATGAATTTTCTCTGAATTCGGGAAGTTAGACATAAAAATATAATAATAAACACCACAATGGCAGAACTGTAAATATGTATAGATATTTATTGTAATTAAGTGATAAGATCAAGGGTAGAATGGTCAAAAACAAAATAGGACATAAACACAATATAAAACAAAATGGGGCACGAAAATCGAGAACGTAACTGAGAGAGAGATAGACGGCGGCAGACGGACAGACCGTTTCCGGTGACGGCGACGAAACATCAAACGGTTGACACGGGAAGGACGAGAGTGGCGAGGGGAGTTCAAGGACATGACTTTCGGATGGAAAGGAGGAGAGTTAGGCTGTCTATCGGGGAGAGAGAGGGGCGGCTATCGCGAACTTCCAAGCCGGATTCCGGCGAACTCAGGCTGCCGTTCAGGTAAACACCGCCACTGATGGATTGGTCATCACACAGGCTATCTAAAACGGACCACCATGAGGTCCACCGCCCCTTAACCGGCGGTGACCCGTAAGTGCTGGAAATCGAGTCTACTGGACCCACGAACTGTTACAACCTGGTCGAGCTGACCCGGTTGGAATTTTAATTTAATTAATTAATAATTAATCTAATTAGTTTTTTTAAGTTAATATAAAGCTAATTATATATAGATAATGGTATTAATAGATAAGTTGAATAAAGACAATAATATTAATAAATAAATTAAAGATTGTGGGATTAATAAATAATTGTGTATGCTGTATGGATATGTTAGATCGGTTAGGAGAGACCACCGGGTCGAGCTGTCTCGGTTAGATATTATTTTAATTTGTAAATTGTAATAAGTTAATTATATGAGGTTAATGATATTAATAAAATAAATTGATTAAAAGATAATAGTATTAATAAATGAGTTAAAGATTATGAGATTAATGAATAATTGTGGGTATTTTACGGGTTTCAGGAGCTCATTTGTTTGTAATTAAATTATCGGGATTACAGGAGCATATTGCGGTAAGTAGAACTCAATTGTATTACGGAACTTTGTGACTGTGAATTTTATGCGCTGTTATTTGTAATGATGGTGCTATTATTGTATTGATTGTGATGTCTATTTGAGTGTATATGATAATGATTGTACTGATTGGATGTTTTCATGAGACTGAGTTTTTGATGATTTGAGTGTTCGTGAACTGTGAAGTGAAATGCGATGACGTATAGAGGTAACGTTTTATGGTTGCACTGTATGAGGCATAACATATCATGGCATACATGACATACGCATTAAGGGAAAACGTTTTTATGAACCGGGTACAACTGCTACAGGGAGGGTGTACTGAAAGGTTGAGGTTGAGGCTTAAAGGAAATGGAAATGGAAAGAGAATTGATTTTGACTGAAAGTGTTCTTTGGTAGAACATCTAATTAAAGAAAAATCCCGATTGGTTGCTCTGTAGCAGTTTACCTAGGTTAGGGCCCAAGTATTGGAAAAGAATTTAAATGGCCGACTGTTTTATAAAGATAATGTTCACGTGCACTCATGCATAAGTTTTACTTGCTGGGCTTTAGCTCACTATGTTCCGTGATACAGGTATTGAATCTTTGATGATTAAGTTGACCTAGCTGTTGATGGTGTGATTGCGGATCCATGGGAAAGATGCTCATGTGCTGGAGTTCGGTTATATTAGTTCATGACAAGGTTAATAATTCAAATTAGGTTTACCGATTATTTATATTATGAATGAACGAAAGTTCAAAGAAAAAATAAGACCAAGAAGTGTGTTTTGTACCTTCTTACTATAATTACTGTCAGGGAATTATGAGTGTTAAATGATCATTGAGATCAGGATGATTAAATTGAGTTAATTACTTAGTTTATTTAGTTAAAGTATTTAATTTTATACTAGCAGTAATTAGGTTTCTCTGTAGATATATAGAATTAAGTGGTTCTGATGGATAGGAATGTAAAATAGGTAGCGTTCTGGACTATGAGCCCATGCATTAGGGTTTTCGTGGGACGGGGCGTTACATCTCAAGTAGCAGCACCCTCCATAAAGCATTCTCCTCTTTCATAAATCTCCAGATCCATTTAAATAGGAGAGATTGATTTTTTAGAATTATATTATCAATCCCTAACCCTCCTTCCTTTCGAGGTAGCACCACTTGGCTCCAACTCACATGATGGAGACGTTTTCTCTCAACCGTGTCTCCCCACAGAAATTGCCTCTGAATTGCTTCAATTTTTTTTGCCAACAAAACCGGAATTTTGAACAAGGACATAAAATATATTGGGAGATTTGCTAGAGTAGATTTAATCAAGGTTATCCTACCTCCAATGGATAGGCATCTCCCTTTCCATTTTGCCAACCGAAGCTTGAATTTGTCTATTACTGGATTCCAGGTTTGAGCTAGCTTAAAGTTGGCTCCCAATGGTACACCCAAATACTTAATCGGTAAGGTATCTGATTTACAGTGGCATGCGGAAGCCACTCGATCAACCCATGACTTGCTGACTCCCACACCCACTAGGGAACTCTTGGAGAAGTTTACCTTCAGCCCCGAAATAATCTGAAAGCACCTCAGTATTCGTTTAATAGCTTGAACATATCTCAACTTAGCTTTGCAGAATACCAAGGTATCATCCGCATACTGGATATGTGATATCCTGAGTGACCCCCTCTTCACTTCTATGCCTTTCAAGAGACCTTTCTGCTCCGCTGATTTGAACAACTGATGCAAACCCTCTGCAGCGACATTGAAGAGGAACGGCGACAGAGGATCTCCCTGCCTTATGTGATATCTTCATCTATTATCCTTGATGGGTTGGCGAGAAAAATTATGATTGTCAATCAAACAGGTAGAAATCTCCCTTTTTCATTGTTCCTCCCTCTCTATGTGCTGGTTATGATAAAAAAATGTATATGGGTTATTGAAGGTTTTCTTAATTTATCTACTTAGACAAATGCCTTTGGATTGTCACATTATCTATCCTCTATCACTTGCCACTATCCTCTGTCACTTGCCATGTCGCTCAGCTTTCTGTTGATGATTAATGATATCTCTTAGGTTAGTGGCATTGGATATAAGTTTTATTTCTCATATTTTGACTTCTGTCAATGTATTAAGATATTGCATGTCCACTTGGTCTCTCCTCCAGCTGCATACAGTTAATTATTTGCTTTCTATTAACGTGACTTATAATGTCGATGTTGCTTTGCTTTGTGTATCTAATTGTGAATGAAGTCATGAACACAAATACATGCAAGTATTTTTGCCATTATACTGCCTGTGCCACAGCATGTGTACGTTAAACAGTGGGCTACAGCTTGCGAACTTTCGGGGATTATTAACTATAATTCGTTGTCCCTTTGTATAGCTTGATTCTTGCATTAAACATGCAAAAAAAGCGATGGATGAATATATGTGTAGATACTTTTTGAGGACTGCAACATAGAAGCAAAATGAGTCACCCGAACGCAAAGCGCGGGCCAAAAGCTAGTTTAAATTATAAAATTGCACAATTTTATCTGCCAAAATGTAGTTAACTTGAATCAGAAAGAAATTAAAAAATGGAGCAATATCGTTCAAAATCGGAGCTCCGATTTTGAATTTTTGACAAGAAATACGGGTTCAATTTAGTGGGCCGCGCTCTTATAATATTTATTGATGGACTTTGCTTATCTTTCTATGCGGTAACAACGGCCTTTTTTATTAACAGGGCCTTCCTCTTTCCGTTGATAGGGTTCCATAACAGGATCCTGCGCACTGCCGAAACTAGGAGAAGTAGAGGAAGTTTCGCATCCAGAAGTCCGCATCAATACAAGCGGAAACTGCATCAATACGATCCTACTTTTGCTGTTGGTTTGGAGTTACGATCCTGCATCTGCTGTAGGTTCGGAGATAGTTGTTCTTTGTTATTTATGGATTATCATCCACCTCCCATTTACGCTGCGTCTTTTGCTTCTCATGTTATATTTTTTAAATTGGCAATTTCAAAAAGTATTCTTTGAACGTTTGTTTTATTAAATATATCAAATTTTGTTGGCAATTACCATCAGCTTGAAAAACCTGGGAAAAGAGATTAGTAAGGATACCAGAAGCTGAAGTAGATACCACATTAAATCTTTTCTTTGGGGTTTTTTGTTTCCAGATGATCAGATTTTTTTCTTTCATAAGTTATATCATTATAGGCTTAATTTATTGGAGGAGGGAACCTGGCATTTGTGAAAGTATTACATCATATTATATTATTGTGACAGCTTTGTATGATTTTTTTTTCTTTTTCTTTAGTTGACATTTCTTTTATTTGAATAAGTTTAATGTTAAAACGAAATTTGGTTTCAATGCATAACTTCTGGGATTATTTTGAGATTCCCTTAAAGTTCGCTAATTTGTTCGATATTTTTTATATTGAAGTTTATTTTATGTTGTTATGTGACGTTGAAACATGTCATTGAACATTTTTTATGTGATTGTAAGAATTTTTATTTTCATTATTATTGATAATTATACTTAACTCCACAGAATATGCAAAATCTTATGATGTGATTTTGCGATTTTTATTTTACCGTCGCTTTCCTGTTTTTTGTTGCAGGAGAGTGAATTCTTGAACATGAAACGTAAGCGCGGGCACAAGAAAGGAAAACAAAAACCAAAACCACCCCCTGTTGTGGCTGCAAATGAGGCAGTCTCAAACGTAATTAGCGTTAATACAGAAGATAATTCTAATGCTGATGAGTTTGATAATGATGAATATGAATCTCATATGCAAACTGAGGTCAACACTCCTTCATCAACCGGCACTGACCAGCCAGTGAATCTTGCTAGTATTAACCCTGATGGCTCTATAGATAAGGCTGCTGGTAAATTTAAGCTTAAGCTTAAGACTTCCAAAATGTTGGAGTCTCAAAGTGACACAGATAAGAGTAGTGGGGGCCAACTCCGTATGGAGAAAAGGGGCATGGTAACTGAGAGAGTTGAAGATAGTGCAAACTCATTGCGCCAAACGAAGATGGGTGTTTCGGGGAGCATGTCAATGAAAGCTGGGAGCATTAAGATTAAGTCTTGCAAGGTGTTTGGTGGATCTAGTAGTGTTGACAGTGGGACTAGCAATGCTGCAGTGGTGCAGACTGAGAGTTCACGAAAGAATAATTTGAAGGCATCGTTGCAGAGTAGTCGATATAACAAGCAAGAATTAGATTCTGCCTTGATGGTATGTTGAGGATACAAAATGAGCTGCTGTTGAGTTTCATAATTATTCACATCTTCACATATGTGATTGTGGATATGTCTTTATATCTTGATTATGAATTTAAACTTATTGGCTTGATTTGTCTTCACAGGTGATAAAAAAGGTCATGAAAATGGATGCAGCTGAACCCTTCAATGACCCAGTGAATCCTGAAGCTTTGGGAATACCTGTAAGTATGACTAGTTACATGCATACTCTGCTGGCTCATATAGAGAACCAGTATTTTTGTGTTTGTAGCCATGTTGTGCTGTTGTGTTAAAAAGCTCTTTAGATAGGAATTGATGCTTCTGTACTTTGTTTTATTTTGGCTGCTTATAAAATTTACGGAGAATGACATTAAAGAATATTTTATGGAGAATGACTTGTCACAGTTGATGTCATTACTTATTAGTAAGCATGATCAATTTTTTGGGTTCAGTTGTGTGTTTTCCCCGAAGGGTGAGGAGCTTGGGCCGGTTGGCTTCTCAGTTGATGTTATTAGTAAACACGATCAATTTTTTTGGGTTCAGTTGAGTGTTTTCCCTGAACAGTAAGGAGCTCGGCTTCTATGTTCATGATGTTATTACTATACACAGTTAATGTTTTTGAGTTCAGTTGATTGTTTTTCCTGAAAGGGTAAGGAGCTCAGCTTCTCTGTTCCTGATATATCTACATCCTCAAAAGATTAACATGTGTCTTACAATTCGCTGGATTTGTAAGATGGAAGGTTGTTACCTGAGGAATATATATTATTTTTTAGATTCAAGTTATGTAGTTTAGAATTTAATTAGTATTGTGCTTGGGGTTGATCATTCATTGATTTTGATTGTTTTGGCATCTAGATTATTTTTATATTGCGTCAGCATCTGTGTTTTATTTTACCAATACAATATATTCATTATCTTCCTTTTATTTTTTTGTTTTCTTTTATGGGTTAGGATTATTTTGATGTCATAGATACACCAATGGATT
The DNA here is from genome assembly GCA_963580455.1 of Euonymus europaeus. Classification (NCBI taxonomy): domain Eukaryota; kingdom Viridiplantae; phylum Streptophyta; class Magnoliopsida; order Celastrales; family Celastraceae; genus Euonymus; species Euonymus europaeus. Next base: position 14,801,274 of record OY756965.1, read on the forward strand.
TTGGGACAATATGCAGCAATATTGAAAGCTGTAATAAGTATATGGATTCTGAGGATGTCTATAAGGATGTACGGTACATTTGGGAAAACTGTTACAAGTATAACAATAAAGGTGACTATATCGTTGACCTTATGAAGCGTGTTAAGAAGAATTTTATGAAGTACTGGACAGGAGCTGGGTTATACACTGAGCAACCAAGGGGAACTAATGGTGAGAGTTTTCACATTTATTTTTATTCCATTTGATTGTCTTAACATAATTTACTTTTGACTAGAGATTCTTATGCTTACGTTATTTGTGGGCAAGGTACTTTGCTTACCTCTATATACTTTTTAGAGCTCTAGTCAAGTATGCTTTTTAAAGCTCTAGTCAAGTGACGTTGAAGTCCACGCACTTCTCCAATCCATCATTGTCAATTGAAGTTGGTCTTCTGGACTCGACCAACCCTTCCAAATATTTTGATTTTTATTCGTTGTATGTGTGAACTCACTGTTAATTGATGAAAAGGTTAGGCACTAAATGGATGACATACTTAGGGTAATTAACTGTTGGCATGCAGACATGTGTGCTTGTGCATTTGGCTAAAAAAAATTCAACACAGTTTTCTATATAAAAAAGGCATGCGCCTTTGTGTGTTGTGGTGTAGAGATTTGGAGCTCTGTTCTGATAGAATGTCAAAGTATGTGATTCCTGTTTTGTGTTAGGTGTTGATGGCACTCAAGCAGACGATAATACATCGAGTCAGGGAAAAGTGCAAGCTAAAAGTGGCCAGTTAAAGCCAAAGTCACAAAAACGTCATGGGTATGTTTTGCTATTGACCACTTTTATTCTGGTTGAATTGATTTTTCAGGTGTTTAGACTTCAAACGTTAGCCATTAGTCACACTAGTTATGGTATGACTTGTGAAATTGTGTTTAATATTTGCTTGAGGTTTTCCTTCGTGTTAAAACATAAGTGATCATCAGTCACGTCATAAATTTGTTTTTTTGTATAGCTGACATTAAACATGTGTTTCAAATTATTAAATTCTGATACTATACTTCCAACTGATTGACGAACAAGGCGACAATATTCTCCCTTTTCCTTGCACTAATGGTTTTGGTATTTTAGATATTCCTTAGATGTGCAGTCTTTTCTATGTGCAGAAGGCGTCATAAACATGATTGTTTGTGTGCAATATGTGTTCTGAAGCGCCGTAAAAGAGAACGTGAAGAGAATTCTAGAATCACTAAGGGCCCGATTGGTGCTCAAGAATTCAAGCAAGAGGTATCTACATTTTACTGAGATGTGAAAATAAACACTATTTAGTTACTACAGTCCTTCAAGCACACCAAAAAACAAAGGGTTAGTGCAACTGCAGACAAAATCAGTAATACCTTGTTACCAAAAGAAATGTAACTTGAAAGGAAGAGTTATGTTTTTGAATTGGAGGACATAGGATCAAGTTTATATTTATATATTTTCCGATTTTCTGTAATTCGACAATTTTCTCTCTGTAGTGTGCACATGTATTGTTGCACCTGTAACAAAACCAATGGTTGGAAATTTTCTTCTTTTACCAACAAAACAATACAAGAAGAAAATGATCGTGTCTTCTCTGCTCGGTGAAAATTAATGTTCTTTTACTTCTTCACCTCAGGAAACTTCACTTGTTGAAAGTCCTCGTGGAGGGGACTCGTCATCAAATGTGGAGGAATCGTTTGATGTGGATGCAGGAGCAGATGTTGATACTGAGGTGGAAGGAAAGAGAGGAGAGATAAAAGTGATGATTGCTGACCAGCAATACAGCCCTATGGATGAGAAGCAGGAATCACAGGAAGAGGAGGAAGAGAATGACATGGAGATTGAGATTGAAAGGAAAGAGGGTGAAAGTCCTGTGGAACCTCAATTAGGTGATCGATCAAAAGAAGATGGACAATCCCAGACTGATGAGAAGTCAGGTATGGCAGTCCAAGCTAATACTCATAGAGGAGTTTTCTTGATGCAGGATGAGGAAGAAACTGCAATTTCAGAACGGAAGAATAAGGTAAATTTACTCTTAGCATGAACTCTATTGCTAAACTACTTCTGTTTGCTTTTTTTCTATCCATTTTAGACATGCCCATGTAATTTTCTCTCTTTCAAAAGAAAGCAAACTGTGTTTGATGAGATTTGATGGATTATGGATGGTACATTTTTCATAACTGCTTAATATGTATTGTATATGACATCGGTTTTGGATTGCTTTGGGAGATCGTGAGAGTGAAATTCCATAAATCATTCTCTATGCTTCGCAACAATTTTTTTAGGTTATATCCAGATTTTCCAGTTAACTTTTGAGCGACTTCATGCAACATTAAAACCTGTTAATCTCATCTATTTTCACCCTCCAAATTCTAATCCCTTAATAATAAAAGACATCTTGGCACATTTTCTATACGAAAAGGATTCTGTTGCATAACTCTTTACTAATATTGATTTGGATAATTGTGGTAAAGAAGTTACTGTTTTTCTTTTTCTAAAAAAAATGGGCAGTAGCGCTTCCGTTTTCTTCCATGACACACTTAGCAGTTTGGGCAAAGTGGTGCTTGACTGCTTGGCATTCTGTCTGGATCATTCATAGTGCAATGTTGCAATGTCTGGCTTCATTTGCGTCTATCCTGAAATAACTTGGATTAGATATGTCCAGATTTTCCAGCATAATAGTTTTGGTTTGTATGATATTTTCGTTTTTTTGTCTGACAAATCTACTGATCCCAAGGTTCGATTGCAGAAGTCGCAAGAAAAGGAACAAAGGGCTAAAATGTACGAGCATTTCTTTCTCGAAAATCCTATGCTTCCTAGTTTATGTGGAATTTTGTTCCCCAGCAATCGTAATTCTCTTTGGAGTGGGCCTCATTCGATGGTTCCGCGTCAGGTAACTGGTCATTCTAGTTCCGTGCATGCTGCAGTTGAGACTTTGATGAAGTAGGAAAATAGTTAAATGATGTACATCTGTATTTTGGCCAACTTGATCTGATGTAACCATTGCTAATCTATAACATCTTGTTACAAGAACCTTGCAAAAGACAAGTCTCGTTATAGAATGTCAAAATTTTCATGACTTTGGGGGTGTTTAGCAGTTTTGGTTCTTTGGTTTGTGACGGTGTTCCGCATTTGAATAAAAAAAATGTAGATGGATATCGTGCGTTTGAGAAGATTTAACAAGGAAGAGGCCATTGTTGTGCAGTACCATATTGACATGCGACTCTTTTAAGATGGCTTTATAGATAAAGATCTGTCCACCATTTTACGAAACAAAGCTAATGGAGGGGATTTTGGGATGGGTTTGGCTCAAAAGCTGGAGTAGCAGCAGTAGCTGATGGACCATGCTGCCTTTTTCAATGAATTGCCATCAACGAGTCTTACCTGGATAAAAGATTGGGTTTAATGTTAGGGGCTTAGGGCATTATAACAATAGGTCCTATTTCTACCACTAAATCTATGACTTAATCAAATATGTCAATGGATTCGTAGAATTTATTTAGTTTTTTTAAAATACCGTTCATAAGTTTTAAAAAACTAAAATACCCAAAAAAATTTATCTCTGCCTCTCCACATCCCCTCGTATCTATGAATAATGATTATTTATTTATTTATTTATTTGTGAAAGTTATCAGGTATCATTTTTCTAAAATCACTATTTTTTTCCTTCTAATTTTGCACATGCATAAGAACAAAATGTTGGAGAGTAAGTATATGATTTTGTCACGAAACATGTAGCGTGCCAGTCTCTTTGGCTTGGTTCATTGGCATTTTTTGTGTTTTTACTAATGCAAAAAAATTAGAATGTGCGCCAAAATTTTTGAAATTTTAAAAATTGAGTTTAATAACAAATTCATTGGTTTCATTAATTTTTTTTCTAAAATAATAATAGATACAATATATATAAACAATTTTAGCCATTGATTTCTAAGTATATCTTTAAAACTAAAAAATTTAGAAAGATCTATGGTCTAATTTACTTTTATGTTTAAGGTTCACATTTGTTATGAATTTTTTAAAAATAATTTAGCTATTTTTCAAAAAATTGCACGATAAATACATATTATCCATTAATTTTCTCAAAAAAAAATTATGATTATCTAATGCAAGTATGCAACAAAAATGATGCATTAGTCCTCAATCCAAGATTTGACAATTAAAAATAGCGTTTTTCTTCAAAAGAGAGAGAAATAAAGGAAACCACATCAGTAGTAGAGATTTGTTAACAACGTTTACATCATATTATCTTAACATTGTTTTTCTCCAGATTAAGGAGCAAATATGGAAAGATAGTTAAAATAGGATTTGCATCATATTACGTAAGAGTTTTTTTTAAGTAATAGTTATAATGGTTCCATACATTTAAGTAACAAACCAACTTTGAGACAAATTTTTGATTTGATTTGTTGCATTCGTTCAATAGAAACAAGTCTAAACACTAGTTCAATAGAATTTAGTCCATAGACAACCTCTTTTAACGTTGACCTCATTTATTAACACTAATTCCTTGGACGTTAATTTCATTTATATACTGAAATTATATTTTAATTTGTAGTATATTTTGAGAATTGTACTTTAATTTATAATTATTCTAATTTTTTTTGTAAATTTTGTAAATTATATTGTGATTTTTCAGATAATTTTAAGAATTATACAATTGTTTGATAATTATACTCAAATTTTTCAATATATTTGATGCATTTATAACAAGTTGTTTTGGTTATTAATCACATTCTCTTATTATTGGAGAAGGTTAAGTCAAAGTTAAATACATTTAGAACAAAATACAAGTCCAAATATTTGGACAAAAAATTCGACCTCAACTTTGAAATAATTTTTGGACTTGAAATAGTGACATGGCTCCTCCATTATTTTGATAAAGCATCTACAAAAAAAAAGAAGGTTGGATGAGACTTTTTGGATAAAACTAAACTAGGACACAAATCTACCTCTCAATGACTCTCATAATTTCCGAACAAATGTGTATCTAGTTATCTACTACTCGTATCACTATATTACAAGTGATAGTGTCGAAATTTAATAACTAAAAAACTCTCTCTCTCTCTCCTATATATTTTACTTTTGAAACAGTGTTAATACAATAATGCTAATGTCATTGTTCGTGAGACTGCGAGCCTATCAACACAAACCTCGACCTCCTCTATCTGACGTCATTCCACTATCACAAATCTCGTTTGTCACTTTTTATTGCTTCATTATAAAATGAACTCCAACATGAAAATATGAATAAAAACTAGGTTTTGATTTACATTCTCTTCAAATTTTTGGTTAATCTTTTCATTTCTTCATTCCCCACCTTAAGCTTTGGACCGACAATTGCACACTTTGTAAGGCTTGCTATTTTGGAGTAATTCTTTAAGGTTAATTATTTCGATCGAATTAATCTAATTGTTTTGTATTTTGGGTATTATGGTGGCTATATTAATTGTTAAAGAATATATTAGGTAAAGTTGTTATTGAGTTGTTCTTTTCGTCTTCTAATGAATTATTAGAATTCTAAGCCTCCATTGTATTGACATGATTATGCAAATGAGATTCTTTCACATTAATTTTGACGTATTCGTTTGTCAAAAGCAAAACTTTACAACCTTTGGGTGGAAAATGATATCTAGGGTGACATTCATCAGCGCTACGTTGGACCCTGTTATCAAGGTACAACTTATACCTTTACTCCATGAATTTTGTGACTGTTTTGCATGGGACTATCACGAAATGTCAGGATTAAGCAAAAAGGTAGTAGAACACCGACTACCTATAAAATTAGGATAGAAGCCATATCAGTAACCACCACGAAGGATGTCTTCTGAAGTGGAATTACGAGTGAAAGAGCAAATACAAAAGTTGATTAAGGCCGGATTCATACGGCCTACCAGGTATGCTGAATGGTTAGCAAATATTGTACAGGTAGTCAAGAAAATGGCAAAATACGAGAATGTGTTGATTTTTGAGATTTAAATATTGCTACACCAAAAGACGTCTATGTTATGCATATTGCTGATATGCTTATTGATGGTGTATCTCGACATGAATTACTATCTATGATGGATGGTTTCTCTGAGTACAATCAGATTTATATTGCAGAAGAGGATATTTCTAAGACAACATTTGGGTGTTCAAGTGCATTAGGTACTTAAGAATAGATAGTGATGCTATTTGGATTGAAGAATGCTGACATTGCCTACTAGCGGGCCATGAACGCAATTTTTCATGATTTGATTGGTAGAAAACTAGAGGTATACATGGGTGATATCATTATGATATCTGTGAAATCTCATGACCATCTAACTAATCTCAGGATGATGTTTAAGAGAATGCACCAATATCACTTGAAACTCAATCCTCTAAAATGTGCATTCGGTGTTAAAGCTGCAAACTTTCTAGGTTTTTTGGTCCATCAGAGGGGTATGGAGGTTGACCAAAATAAAACCAAGGCAATTTCTCAAACTCAACCACCAAAGAACAAGCAACAACTTCAAAGTTTCCTCGGCTAGATAAATTACCTTAGGAGATTTATATCTAATATAGCAGGCAAAACCAAAGTTTTTTCAGAGCTGTTGAAGTTGAAGAAAAATGTTTTGAGATGGGAACCCAAACATGAGGAAGCCTTTCAAGCCATCAAGAATCATTCATTATCATCTACATCTACGGGAGAAAAAAGACAACCAACAAGTTTTTCTCAACTTAACAACCAATCCTAAGCTCTACGAGAAAAACACAAATCTCATTATTCAAAAATTCATGAAGGTGAAGACAATTATAACAAAAATTAAGATAAAATAAACTAGCTGCAATCCTAACAAAAAAACATGAAGAATAAAAAACTAGCTTTGGTTTCTTTCATTGGTTGTGAAAAAAAGAAAATTGATGAAAATCCCACCAAAAATTGCCCAAGAAAAGAGAAGGTGAATCAAAATTGAAAACGCTCAGCTTGAAATGACATTTAATCAAGTACCATTCATGCGGCAGCTTTTTCTATGGTTTAAGGACAACAATATCTTCTCCAATAAAAAAGGGTAAAACTATTAATTATTTAAATGATGGAATTAGTTTTAAAATAAACATATTTTTGAGGGCCACTTCTAAAAGACTGTCTTATTTTTTACCCTTAAATAAATAAAAAGGGAAAGTATTCAAAAGGCCCCTGTACTTTCACAAACGGGTCGTTTGAGCCCCTGTACTTTATTTTGGGTTGTCCAGGCCCTTATACTCCAGAAAGTGGTCCAAGTTGGCCTTCATCCTCTTTGCAGTGATAATGAAATCTACGTGGCAGTTAACTGCTGATGTGGTTTTTTTTTTAAAAAAATTAATTCGAAATGACATGGCATACAACTACCAAACACCAATCAATTTATGCCACGTGTCACATAAAAAAAATCAAAGATATTTGTGATTTTTCTCAAGAAATTTGTAATCCCTTATGTTCAATACCCTCCCTGTACTTCATTAAATGGGTCAAATGAGCCCCTGTAAGTTATGAAAATGGGTCAAATGAGCCCCCAGTTCAAACAAAAAAAAAAACATTGCATCCATTTTGTTCCTTTCAAACATAGATTCAATCCCAAATAAAAACAAGCATAAATAAGTCCTCTAGTCCTCCAAAATCATTCAAACCAGAAATCCAGGAACAAGACAAGTGCATGACAAAAATCAAAACTAAAACAGTAACATCTTAAATTGCTCCACCAGATCCTCCAATACCATCATGAGGTTGTTGTTGGCTAGTCTTCAAACTCTGACTACCTTGAGATGGTTGTTTGCTTGTCTTCAAACTCTGACTACCTCGATCAATCACCCTTGACACTGATGTACCCAGCTACAAAAAAAACAAGCAAAAAAAAAATGATGATTAGTTGGTCATTAGGATGTAAGCAATATAAGATAGTAACAAGATGACTTCATAGATGAATACTTACATTGAGGATGGAACGTCCTATTTTAGGGTTGATATACAACCCGAGTCCAGATAGCATAACCCTCTTTTTTGGTTTGGACTTGGCCCTACACTCTTTATGGAAAGGGCTCACATATTTGTCTCTCGTACCAACTGAAGTTGTAGGAAGTCTTGAGCTGTCGGATGGGTTGGAACTTGCAGCAGCTGAACCTGCAGAAAGACTTGAGCTGCCAGCAACTTGGTTGTTTAATGTAACCCTCCCTGGACACTTTCTGTTTCTTGCATTGTGCCCTTTCCCCTTGCATATGTCATGGTCCTCCCATCCCTTGGCAGCTTGTTTCTTCTTTGGACTTCATGCATTTCTTTTCTCCTTTTTTTCTTTGGTCTCCCAGGCATCTTCCTTAGCTTTGGAGGTAACACAAGATCCTGCTCACTCCTTGGCCACATATTCTCTCCTCTTATTGGCTCAATTGGCTTTTGATAAACTCTTAGATAAGTGTTCGTCCTATACCACAAAGACAAGTAATCTTCTGCCTTTTCTCATGCATCATGTATTGCACGTATAGCGTGTGCACATGGAATCCCAATAAGCTCCCATGAACCGCATGTGCATACACCTTGTCTTAGTTGAAGACAAGGTGTATGCACATGTGCACAGGTGTGCGCATGTGCATACACCTGTCTCCCTGAGTATGTCTTGCACCAATTGGCATACAGATGCCTACAACAAAATTTGTGCTCAGCCTTGGACCAAGTATCTGCCACAGCCCCCACCAAACCCTTAAAAATAGTTGCAAATATATCAAAAATAGATAATATGCTTGTAAATGGACTACTGACAGTAATAACACATACCTTTTGTCTATCACTAATTATAGTCCATCCCTCTCCCTCGGCTGTGCCAAGATCGTGTCTCAAGAGGTTCAAAAACCATGTCCAAGTCTCTGTGTTCTCTACCATTACCATAGCCCATGCTACTGGAAAGAACTCCCCTTTTAACCAACCCTTTCAGAAAACATCCATCTACACCTAAAATTGGCCTACAACCATTTAATACTCCATCCTTGCAACTCTTAAAATAGCAATATAATGCCTTGAATCTAGGTTGGTCACCAACATTTTCCCTGTGAGTAAGAATATCTATGTGGTACCAGGATTAGATATAACTAACTCCTCCGCATAGTCCCTCAGCTTTGCATACTCCTTAGCATAATTACCTTCAAGGTCAGCTAGTACAGTTCTCCTAACTCTTTTGCATTGACCCAAACTAACATCTAGTTCCAAATTTTTCTCCATAAAGGGTTTTAGATATCTTATCTTAATGTCTGGATGGGCAGCAATAAGATCATAGAACTCCTTGACTAGATACTTTGATGTTAGTCTTTTCAAACCTCTTTTAGTTTCACAAGTATGCTCTGGGTTGTATGTTTTCACTTGAAAACTATCAACCTCTCTATTGAAAGACCCATATATAAGCCATGGACAGTCAGGAGTTGTCACGCCCCGATCCGAGGAACGTGACCTAAACGACAAAATGCAAGTATTCACACTAGACTCGTCACAAACTGACATAAACATAAAATAAAAATTCGGCAGCACCTCCCCTTAAATTGAGGAATGCCACCCTGCACAAAATATAGAAAGTCACACTTCTATAATCAATCCAGAAAACTCCAGACACCCTCCATTACAAGCCCCTCAGGGGTTCCGCAACAATCACATGCATGATATATATATGACACAGGAGTCTCGATCACACGGAGTCCTCTCCTGGTCCTTCCAAGATTATCCACAACAACTTATATGTACAAATACTCACCCTAACAAATATGAGATCATAAACCATAAAATGAACAACCCTAAACACACTATATTACGTCATGCCACCACGTCACGTCCCGCCATGCTAATCTGGGGAACCTGTACTAAGAAATGGCTCACCTGAAAGGTTAGAAATAAATAGGGTGAGCCGAATGCTCAGTAGGGATATCAAAGAGAATATCAAACAAGGTAGAAATGTGATGAACGGAATATATGCGGCAATATGCTATGTAACAATGTCTCCGTACACCCATCTGAATCTCCAAACACCCATCCCATGACTCCGGTAAGGCCGTGGATCGCTCCCACACCTTCATCCTTCACCATATTCACCGGCACCGTAAATCGGTCCGCCCGGTAAATCCATGGAGAAGGTGGAAATTCATCAATACCATTTTTTTTTCTTCTTTCCATTCCATTCCAAAATTTAATCACCCACCTCGAACCACCATTCCTAAACATGGAAACACCTGAACCCTTATCCGGTGATCCATCATGCCTCTAAATGCACCTTTAAAAATACTTTGAATGCAATATCACAAGAATCACATCACATGAAGATTCAAACACGTGTCAATCGAACTTAACACGTTTAGGGGTAATGCGTATATACCTAGAAAATAAATCAATCACAGGAAAGGTCATACAACAAATCCTAAAACGGGTTTGGCTCCCTTGGAACAATCAAGAGTAGCCCAAAGGTATTTTTAGAATTTAATCAGATACGGAAGATTCAAGAATTCTAAATGTTCAAACTTTTACGAACAAGTGAAATTTAACAACTAGGAGAAGGAGAAATCCCTACCTCATGTCAACAACGCACAATCTCTATCACCCAACCAAGTTTCTTCTGAGTAAATTCACTAACCTATTTAATAAAATAAACATAAATTTAATTCAATAAGCGCAAACCTTCTAACATTCAAATTTCAAAATCCCATATTTCCAAAAAAAAACTAATCCTATTTCTCTAAAACTCAACATTCCATCATCTACCATGTTAATTAAGACTTAATATTAAAATCCCATTTTTCTTATTTTCCTTGCCAGTTCAATCTCAGTTTAAATTATTATATACTAAGCAAAATTCCACTTAGCTTGTGTTTGTATATATTGGTGAAAAAAAAAGACTAAATGGCTACTAGTTTTGTATCCAAAAAGTAATGAAAATTTGATTGTGGACTTTGATCGAACAATTGTTGTGCTCGTGATTATGCAGCCACCTAAATGAAAGGAACCCAACTCAAAGACAAGTTCAACCACATCCCTAAAATCTCACTAAGCATAAATAAATAGAAATTTCCACTAGTGATTCACTCGGTGCCTTCCCACTACAACATATATCTATATATATATAGACATACATACATATATCTATATATATACATATATATACCATAACCCATTGACTTGATTAACAACTGTAAGTCTAAGGAGTATCAAAAACTACATACCAGTGGCAATTGCAGCAAGCTAGTAGTAAAATCTCTCTCCCCAATAGGACGAAATCACTCACCAAAAGTAAATCACCTCCTAGAATCACTTCCCAGCTCTTTCGTATCTTCGAAAATATCCCACTCCCATTTGAACCCTAACACATTTAGCTAACATCACTGGGCCTATCCCTGGGCTTCTTCTTTGGACCAAAACTCTTGGGTTTTACCATGCTTCTATTGCACCAAATAAAACTTTCGTATAAAACCAACTCATTTGCTCACTTTTACCGTGAAGTGAAATAATGAAAACTATATATTCTTTAACTATTATATTTATACTTACTTAAACTTCATGTACATATATGGACCTCTAACATATATGTATCTATTTATATAACCACGTCTAAGATTATCAAGCAAATTGATATGTCGTTCTTTTTTTTTTCCTTCTTCCATATATATGTTTATATTTTGAACTAATTTTTTTTTTCTCTTATTATTATTATTATTATTATTTTTCGGAACGGGATTTTACAGGAGTACCCATACACTTGGCTCTACACCTATTAGGCTCATTCTTAGCAAACCTAATGTCATGCCTAGTGAGTATTGTATAATTGCTAACAGCAGTTTTGAACTATTGATTACTCTGAAACAACATGCTTAGCTCAAAATTAGGTATACCTTTACGAGCTTTGAAAGAGGGAAACCTACTCTTCTTTCTGATAGCCTCGTCCCTCAACTCTGGATCCTCCTCAGTGCTGTCCCTATAGCTGCCAGGGTCAGAAGAATCAAAGTAATCGCTTATTGGCCCATCTGACTCCAGTTCATCTTCAACCTCAAATCTCCCCTCCTCAGCAGCAACATTAACCTCCACAGAGTCATTAGTATGGCCTGCATCATCCTCATGGCCCGCATCATCGCCATGTTCATCTCCACTGTCCTGCAACAATGCCACTGACCTCCATCCTCTTGAATATTCTTTAATCTTCTCTCTGGCAGTGATAACTTCTTCATCATCTTCAGAGGAGTTATCCTCTAGTAGTATATCTTCCAGCACATCACTCTCTGAAATAGAGTTATCCTCGTACTCTGAAGGAGGCCTATGAGTTGCACTCACTGTTATGTCGTTAGTAACAACTTAAAATATACTTACAAATGCACAATTAATATATAGTGAACAAGTAAGAGTCGATCCCACAAGGAGTGATGCTAATAGATATATAATCTAACACTTGAATCTAATTGATACAATTATAAAAGGGGGAAAAGGGGGGGGGGGGGGGTTAAATCTTGTAATAGATAAAAATTAAGACAAAGAAATTGACGTTGAGAACAAGAATGAGAATTGATATTAATGAAAACAATAGTTAAGACTCACAATCCACCACAAAACATTCAAACAATTTATAAGAAATAATAGACTAACAATTTTAACAAGCATATGATGACAACATTCACAACAAGGTCATGACCAAACTCAAGTCGTATGATTCTCTCTTAATTGCATGTAAAGTGTATGGCTTCTACCTCATTACGTGTATTCTTAATCGAAATCTAGCATGGCGTCTGCATCAATCAACAATCAAGAATCCAATAAGAGCAAAGAGAATATGAATGTCACAAGAATCCTAATACATGGTATTTGTACTTAGGTATTCAAGAATTGATTTTTCATAATTCATTTTCAACTGAATTATATGTTGCAAGAAAGAACATATTCAACAAGGCAATTGACCATGTTCTACAACAATTAATTCTAATACATGCTTCAAAGCTATCTACTCAAAGAAACACAATACTAGAACTCACATAACATGGAAAAATCAAAATCATCATGCTTGTAGAAATTGAAATCCACACAACTTATAAAATTGAAAGCATGCTTAGGGCTTCAAGACAAGCTCTAACTAACAAGAGTTTAGTTATACATAACCAAATAAAACATGAAACATAAAAACATAATTACAAACACAAGCCTTGTTTTCTTCTTCTTCTTCTACTCCTTCTTCTCCTAGCTCTCCCTCCTAGCTCTCTTCTTCTACTCCTTCTCCTCTTTATTTATAGAGAAAATGAGCACATAGTGGAGGAGTTAGTGCCATCTTTTGGTGGTGGATTTTCCATCAAATTCGTGTGGTGGATTGTCCACTCTTTGAATGGAAATGGTATCATCAATGACATCAACTTCCAATTTATATACTAATCTTGTAACTGCATTATGGGCCTAAACGAAGCCTATTAGGAACTCAAACCCTTCATCAATATTGTAGATACAAATGTGTAAATAATTATGGGCTTTTGAATCACTCAATTTGGACATCAGAAGCTCAAGTTATGAGCTTCTAAAGGTCTGGTCTGCAAACAGAAATTCTACTTCGGATATAACTTCCAAACCTGACTTTGAGGCAACCTTTAGAGGCCCAAAAGAACTCTGAATTTTGTGAACCAGCACTTCCTGCAAAGCTTGAAATGTCCTCTAAAAATTTGCTGAAGATCAAATCTCATTCGGACAGCTCTTACTACTTCTTAACTTGCAAAACATCCAAGAATGTCTTAAGTACAATAATTTTGAAAATTCAGCTTTTAAGCATAATTTCTTAACATTGCTTTGGCAGTATTTTATCACTTTAAAAACGTATATTCTGGCACTTATCACTCACCCTCGACTTCACCATTGATATGAAGACTGTGAGAAAGGAAACCCACAAATCATGATAATGAAATTGCAAAAAATTGGAAACATAATGGCATGACCAAATCAAAACCATCAATGAAATGAGCAGCAATAGCAATTCATTAAAATAAAAGAGAGAAGGAACACACATATATAGGCTGCCTGATGAATGAGAACACCCAATTCAAGTTCAACATGGTTTTCTCAATAAGCATAAATGGCACTCCAACAAGAAACAAACAAATAATGGAAGGGCAAACTGGGAAGAATTAAAGGCTCAAACAAAACCTAGCAAACGTAATTATATTTGGCTTTGCTAAACAAATATATGAAATAAAATGCACAATTTGACTTGAACGCCAACCATCCTCCACACAAAGACCAAGAATCTCAAAACCTAAACATAATCAGGGGCAAGAAAAGCCTCATAATTCCAAATTGGTAGGTCTCATTTTATTATGCCTGGATTCTCAGAAAAATGGAGTAAAAACTCAAAGATGGAAGCCTTATTAGGGTAGATACCACCATCCATGGAATGAGCAGCAATAGAAAGAAATCGAAACCTACGCATAATCTAAAAAATATAAACAAAATAAAAATCAAAACGAACTCACCTTGCAGCTGCGCACAACAAAGGTCCCAGAGTTGCAGTCACTATGAGAATCCAGAGTTGTCATCACTGGAAGCTCCCAGAGTTGTCTTGCCTTTTCAATTTGAAATTTGTAACCCAAATGCTTCAACCCTATTTTCTCCCAGAACTAATCCTAGTCAGTCCTAACAAATTAACACATCATTTCTTAATTTTGCAAATTATATGCCAAGTCAAATAATAGAATGACACATCATCTATTTTGGATGGCAAAAGTGATGAAGGGTTAACTTGAACCATGCTATGAGTATAAGGGTTTGAATAACCCCAAATAAAATACAGGGCTCAAACGACCCGTCTGTGAAAATAGAGTGGCCTTTTGAATACTTTCCCCTAAATAAAATTAAACAACCCAACAAGAGAGAGACGGAGACGGAGACGGACTGCCCTTCTACTCCCATTGTACTGCGGAATGTCATTAGATATATTTCAAAACAAACCCTAATTGTACAAGTATTTCAAATTATCTACCTCTCGAGACTGCCTTTGAAAGTTGATTTTGTACAGCAGCAGTCTTAATTGAAGTTTTAGAGAGCAGAACTTCACTACGAAGGTATGAGATTCTTGTTTTTTCTCTCTCAGTTTTGTATTGCTGGAGTTGTTTCTTTTTCTTTTCTTTTTTTTGCGGTTTTCTTCGTAGTCTTAGAAACACTTTTTTTTTTCTCTTCCAAAGCTCAAAAACTGAAGGAAAAAGGAACAAAAGTGATTTTCTTTTGTAATTTTAGTGAAGAATTATCAGCAAAAAAAGAGCTTTTATATGGGATGGTTGAGATTTTATTGTGTTTTTCATTTCAATATCGTGTACAAAAGTTGTTCTTGAAGCTTAAAAAGAATTCACAATTGCAATTCTCCTTTGTCTTTGGCTATTGATTTCTACTGAAGTATTTTGGTTTTTGATATTTTGCGTAACGCTGTGTGTAAATATTAAGTATCAATATTTAGGTATGAATTTATTTGGGATTGGAGCTCCTATCTTTTTCGGGGTTTTCTATTTGCTTCCATGTGCTTAAACTGTCAATCTCTATCTTTATTTACACTAATACAAGAATATCTTTGCTTACTGCAGCATTAAGTTGTTTTTGAAGCTTTCAAAGAATTTCCAATATGGCATTTTTGCCTCAGAATATTTTTTATACTTTTAAAGTACCACAACTTTTTATTTTTGTTTTGTCTCTTGAAATCTATGTTTTTTTTTAATTTTTTCTTTTCAAAAACTTAAATAAGAATTGCGTCATAAGATTTCCCTGATGATCAATATATTTTTTTTAAAAAAATGGGGAGTACAACTCAATATCATTATTTCATTAATATGAGAATCATAAGTTTTCATTTATGAGTCATGAGCAAAGAACGATTTCTCAAGTTGTGCCGGCATTTTCATGTTTGCTCTAATATGGATCTATCACTCTGACATCTATGTTTCCTTGTGCTTTTCAATTAAAGTATTGTTTAGAAAGGTGAACCTTAGGTCGTCTCACACCTGATGATCATCTTTTCGTTCTCCAAACCCTGTCAACTATGAGAGTCTTGACCACGGGAGTTATCGTTTAGACTTTTCAAGGTATTGATTAGGATTTTCTTGATGTTTGAATTATCTTTCATTTTTCATAGAAAACTTAGTAATTAATTTTGCAAGATATCTAAAATGTAAATTGTATCATATATGCTGACATTGTAGGTTTTATCTTATTAACCCTTTTCTTCTTTTCCTCTCGATTTGTGTCTTGTATGGTTAGGTCAATTTCTAAGGAATGATAATGGCCAGCAAAAAGGACATTTGGAAAATATCTATCATTTCTCTATTTATGCTTTTGTGTCTCCAGCAATTATAGTTGTATTGTTTTACATATGTATTAATCTATTAGATATTGCTTGATCTATAAAAAGGATGTAAGAGTGTTTTTTTTTGTTTCTCTCTGAGCAACCTTAATAAACTTATGAGTCGATATTATGTATCTTTTAAAAGAAACATACTGTTTGCAGGGTCGGTTGCTTGAGTTGAGTAGAAATTTATTGTAGTAACCTGTTTGCATTACATGTTTGTTGAGATATTTCAATTGTTTGACATACAGAAAGCTGATTTCATTGATTCTTTGATGCTGATAAGTCAAAGAATGGTACTGCATCATCATCATCATCATAATTTGATTTTCCTTCAAATGTATATTAACAGTATTTTGTAAGATATTTAGGGTGTCTATGTATCATCATCTCTTTAATATCTTTGATTTCTATTGTGTAAATTTAGACCACTAATTTATGGTAGTATTTTTTGCAATCATTTACTTAGATTTACTGCCTCTTGTTTTCCAGCCAATTAATTTCAGTTTCAATTATTTATGGTATATAATATGCATTATAGTAAGTATGCAACTATTTGATTCTCCTAATCCTTAACTATCTTCTTCTGGCTGAGGCAGTAAGTGGCCATTGAAGTCTGATTCTCTCAGCATGTTGGGTGAGCATGATGTGGTGAGCGCTGATATCCATACTTGATTTTTCATTTTTCTATTTGATTGAAAAAAATGGGAAGCACTCATGTTGGAAAACTGCAGCAATTATGTCGAAGGTACTAGCGGTTGTTTTAATAGAAATTCCTCTTTATATTCAATAACTTTTGCTCTACAGGTCTCATGTCTTTGTGAAAGTTTCTGTTCATTTCTTTATCTATATAATAGAGTACTCATCTGGTTTCAGAAGGCATTTGCTTTTCATTGTACTCTAAACCCCACCATTGCTTGTAATCGGAAGAGACTCATTCTCGTTATTCTCAATGGGTTCATCACTGACTGTAGGAAAGTTATGCTATCGTGAATTTTTTTATTGTTTCCTATGTTTGTGATGAACTCAAGATAGACAGGTCAATGTGGAATGATTCTTAATGGAAGGGAAATGCTTACTACATCTTCTAATACTTTTATCTTATCTTCTTTGATTCTTTTTTACCCTATCATTTACTATGATAAATTTTCAGGCCATTGCAAAAGAGGGGACGCCATCTAACTCAGTCACATCCATATCCTCCCCATATGATGCTTCTTCTTGTGTCAAAGGTGAGACTTCGGGAATCACTTGGAGGGCAGGGCAGTATCAACCTAAGTACTTAACTACTGGCAGTTACAATTATTACTACCCTGGTAGATGTTGAAACATCTATTCATTCATTTGAGCCCCGTGCATTTGTGGAAAGCTAATTCTGAAAATAATAGACCCTGGTAGTGTATTAGAATTTATTTTGTTTCAAAAATGTCCTATGGTCCCAAGAACTAGTGATACAGTTAGGGCTTAAAGATTAATGCTAGCTATTCACCCCCACTCCCTTCTACTTGGTGCAATTAACGGGGACGATGTTATCATTTATCAGGCATGAATTTGTCTTTGATGAATCTCTACATCAAATTTATTATGATTCTAAGTCTGTATGGAAGCAACTTGTAGAATAATTTAAAAACATTAGCGGTCACTACTTTTGGATTTGATTTACAAGTTCGAATAAGATAAAAAAAAATCTGGACTTTTAGTGCAATAACCTTCAATTTTGAAGTGAAATTTTTTTATCTGGGTCTGGGGTGATATTTTGCAGTATCTAATGGGTCCACAACACAATTGGATGAAAGTGGTTATGTTCAAACAGATAGTTCTCACATGGTATGTTCTACTATTTTCTTGTGTAAATTTTGTGTCATAGCTTGAAATTATGTTTGTTATGGATCTGGTTCATATTTTATAAACAATTCCCGCATATGCTCTGTTAATTAAAAGCAGTGGTTATTGATGGATAATTGTTTCAGGGGATTCGGATGCCAGATGGTTCAATATTCTATTTGATGCCTGGATATAACCCATATCCTTTAATCAGGGTTGATGAACAAGGTGTTGGGCATCAACCATATTTCACTTCATCAGGATACCCTCAGCTTCCTGTCTCCTACGGATCCGAAGCTATGCCTTGCTATTCATGGGATTCAACATATGTTGGAGGTGATCAATATGGAACTGATGCTGGTTTTGAGAGTGCAAAAAGAGGGTCAGATGCTACCGCTTTTGCAATCTCCAGTGGCTCGAATCCTATGAAAGCAAATGATGATTCTGGTAGTGAATTTTCTGAGTCTCTGCATACGCAACCTGTCGGATCACCAAGCCAGGTACCCATTTCAATAATCTGCGACTGAAGATTAAGCCAAGTTCCTTAGTTGGATTTCTTGTAGTGGCTCAAATTGATATCTTTTCAACTAATATATTTGAAATTGTCATAGGGCAGTTATAATTATTTGCTTGATCTTTTGTTGTCGGTTATCATATTTGAAGGTTCTCTGAAAAGAGGTTGTTTTTATGTATTATATGTTTCTATAAACAAATGTACTTCGTGTTTCAAAACTTCTAATTTGTTAGAATATTTATAAATGATGTGACTTATTGGTTGGGGCATTTTACATCATTTATAAATATTCTAACATAATTATTTGTCTACATTTTATGTTACAGGTGCCACCTTTGAGTTCTGCTTCTTCAGCAGTCTTTGGGAGGGAATACCGTCCCTTAGGAAAGTTCTCTTCTACTGTTCAGAGACAAGATCTTGTCCTCAGTAATGGTTCCATGGATGATAGACGAAATGAGAGATCATGGAATGGGAATGATAGATGTAAATTTAGAGAGAAGTCCAACGAAAATGAGAACTTTGAAAAGAAAAGTGAACTAACTCTTGGTCCTAGGGCCTATAACAGGATTCCTCCTGAAGATTCGTTTGCCAAGAAGGAACAATTGGGACTCAGATTGTGCAGAGATCAATATAACCGACTTGATTTTCAAACCGACTTTGAGAATGCGAAGTTCTATGTCATGAAATCCTACAATGAGGATGACATTCATAAAAGCATTAAATACGACGTATGGTCAAGTACTCCAAATGGCAATAGGAAGCTCGATGCTGCATTTCATGAAGTGGAAGTGAGAGCAGCCAAAACTGGCAAAAAATGTCCGGTCTTCCTATTTTTTTCAGTGAGTGGAAAAAATAAATTTTCTGCTTAAGTTATTGATATTTTCCTCCATTTTAGAATTTCACTTATGATGCATGAGTCTTATCAAAACTCTCTGCCCATTTTGAAATATATTCACATTATTTAAACTTTGTTTTTCTTCTTTTGATTGTATCAGGTAAATGGAAGTGGACAGTTTGTTGGCTTGGCTGAGATGATCGGACCGGTAGATTTTAACAAACACATGGACTTTTGGAAAATTGACAAGTGGACTGGTTTCTTCCCAGTTAAGTGGCATGTAATTAAAGACATTCCAAACAGTATGCTTCGACACATAATCCTTGAAAATAATTATTGCAGGCCCGTGACATTTTGCAGGGACTCTCAAGAGGTTGAGCTCATTTCTTATCATATCTTATTTTTAAATTTTGGTTTCTGAGTTGTTTTACATTAAAATTTTTGTTTGCTAAAGGTTCAGATTTGGGGAAAATTGGTTTTGAACTAGAATGTTTTGGGTCGTATTTCCTTTTATCATAGTTCAGCCTCCCTATTTTTTTTATCCGAAAATTAAAAGTTGAATTTTGTTTCTTCTTGGATAATAACAGAACCTTTGCCTAAATTTAGAGTTGTGGTCAATCTTGTTCTGTGGAGATTTTGGTAGATTGAAGAATAAGATTATGGATTTTTTCTTGTTATACAGTTAGTATGCTGATGATAGAAATTGCTATTATTGTTTGCTTTGCTGCCTTTGCAGGTCCGACAAAAGCAGGGTTTAGAAATGCTGAAGACTTTTAAAAACTTCTCGGCAAAAACATCACTGTTAGATGATTTCAATTTTTATGAGGATAGAGAGAAGTCTCAGCATTCCGGAAAGGGCAACAAGTCGGCTACTTTACGAATGGAAGTATACAAGGAAGGTGATATCAAAGTAAGTTTTTTAGTTCCTCATTTTCTCTCGCTATATTTACTTGGGTGTAAGGGAAGGTTTTCGGTGGTTGTGATTGAACCTAAATGCCCGCACAAATTTATTCTGCTCACATGTTTCTGAAGATTAGATTGTTGATTTAGTGATTGAACATAGTTTTGGGAATATTTCTTTGTGTCCACAATATTATAGTTTTACCTACACGATTGATGGCTTGCTAATCACGACCGTTGTATCCATTGCATTATTTGGTCTTTTGTCTTTCTAGTCACCTCCAGAAGTGCAAATTTTAATCACTCTGAAGGTGTTGCACTTTTTTGTGTGCGACATCTACATTTTTAACCTTTGGACCTTTGCCAAACCCTGAGATGATGGAGATCAAACTCATCAATGGACAGCAGTGTGACGATCCTCTTATATTTCTTAGTGTCAATTATAGGTTTCTTGCTTTATAATATTCAAGGACGTAAAATGTTTATTAGGTACTTATTTTGATATTTTGGTACCAAGTTTATGACCCTACTTTCCCATTGTTCAGAATCACAGAAAGGCGGAAGGAATTAACTCCAAAGAAGTCACGAGGACCAAGATAATTAACACTCCTGGATCACTTTTGTGTCTCACCAAGAATCTCTCTATCAATGATCGACCCCGGAAGAGCCATGATTTGAAGAAACCAATATGAAAATCAAATCCTTACGATTATGCACCGTAGGCAGTTTTGCAGCTTTAATCGCAGATGCTACGCCTTTCTTTTCTAGTTTGTCACTCTCTCTCTCTCTTTTTTCCTCGGGTTCTCATTTTCACTCTTCCATTGGATTTAAAAGTTGGCAGTTACCTCCTTTTGGAGTTAAATTTCTTTCTCAATAATATAATTTATTATTTGTGGCTTTTTTTTGTTAAGTGAATCTTGATTCCCTATGTCATCTAGGGAATATACCCCTTTTCTGGATGTTCTTGGAGTTGAATCTATGATACAATTAAATGTTATAGCCAGGTCGTTTTGATATCCTTTTTCTGGTTTTATGGGTGATAAATTTGTAAGGTTCAATTGATTAGCTTAAAAGGTCAGATGATAAATCACATGTTTTTAAAATAATTTAATTCATTTATAAAAAATAAAAATACCACACTAAAATATATAATTTGAATTTGGATATTTGTTAATAATATAGTATAATTCCAACAAAATAATATGGTTATCTTCAATCATTATAAATGTTATGTTTTTAGAAGGTTATTTAACTTCAATTGAAGAAATTAGGGGATTTCAACAATAAACAATAAACCCTTTAATGAAAATATATATTTCATTAATTACTTTTAACTTTTTAATATTCTAATACATCATTAAAATAATTATGGACAAAATTATTTTTAATTTAATAAATCGTTATATGCATGATATATGCCGACATCATCAGATTCTTTTTATTTATTGTTCTTTTAAAAACTTCAAAACATTTTTATCTCTTAAAGTACAAGTTGAATTTAAAAAATATATATATATATATTCGAATTATCTTGGAAAACTCTTTCCAATAAGACTTATGATCGATATGTTTCAATGTTTATTCGTCAAAATCTCTTAATGAACTTAGATGATTTTTCAAACTTACCTAGAATTAAGAGGATTTCTTAATCTTTTATAGAATTTATAGGATTTCGCAAAACTCGTCAAAAGGAATCAGAATAGTTTTCAAAATTAAGCAAAAAAATTCAGAGGATTTTATAAAATATATCAAAAAAAAATAAGATTTCTGAAAATCAAACAAAAAACAACCAAAAATTCAGAGAATTTTTCAAACTTATGAAGAATTCAATGAATTTCTCAAAACTTAACAAAACAAATTAGAAGAATTTTTAAAATTAAGCAAAAAACATTCACAGGATTCATAAAATATATCAAAAAAAATTATAAGATTTCTAAAGATCATACAAAAACAACCCAAAACTCTAAACCATAAACTCCTAAACCCCAAAATTCTAAATCCTAATCTCCTAAACTCCAAAATCCTAAACTTTAGACAATAATCTCCTAAACCGCAAAATCCTAAACTCCTAAATTTTAAACCCTATTATCAAATTTCCTTTGAATTTCATATAAATCCTTTGAATGTTAACAATTACAGTTTTAATTTTAAACAAAAAATCTGATGAATAATTAAGAGGAATTTACAAAAATAAGAAAACAATTATAAAATCTAAGTTACTTACCAATATTCCTAAACCCTAAACACTAAACTATATTCTCCAAAACCCTGAACTATTTAAACTATATTACCAAAAATCCTCTGAATTTCATATCAAAAAGATTAGAGGATTTCTCAAAATCAAACAAAAAACAATCAAAAATTTAGATGATTAGAGGATGTCTCAAACTTAACCAAAATTCAGAGGATTTCACAAAACTCACCAAAACAATTCAGAGAAGTTTTCAAAATTAAGAAAAAAAAAATCCAAAGGATTTCATAAAATATGTCACAAAAATTAGAGGATTTCTGAAAATCAAACAAAAAACAACCAAAAATTCAAATGGTTTTGAAAGAAAAAAAATGAAAATTCAAAGGATTCGCAAAACTCACTAAAACAATTCAAAAGAGTTTTCGAAATTAAGCAACAAAAAAAATAATTTAGAGAATTTCTGAAAGTTTGATCCTTACTAGTGAATATAAGCTACTCGTGTTGTATGCGCAACCCTGTTTGAGATGAAGTATCTATGAAGTACAATAGTGGAATTGAAAGCTAATAACATAAGTGCAAATGTGAAAGTTTACTCATGTTGCACGTGCAACCCCCTTTTGATGGAATTTTCACAATGAGTGACTTAAAAAAGGTTAGGCCTTGTTTTAACACTAAACCTATCAAGTATCCAAATATAATAGTGATCAAAATGGTTCAAGATGCCCAAAAGGCTAGATACTTGAGTTCATTTTTACTATGATAGACTTAGGTCAACTAGTCAAGAAATTGTAATTGGTTGATTCGCTAGTACATGGATTTACATTGTGAAATGTTTGAGTTTTTATTACTATGTAAATGTGTAAAAAGTTCTAAATAATTGGAGAATTCATCTAATGCATGTTTGAATATTTATGAATTTTAGATGATAACTTTTTCTCTTCTCGCTTCTAAATTGAATGAAAAAAATTGACATGACCAAATTATGTTGATTGGAAAAGAAACTTGGACATAGTGCTCACCTTAGGTGTGTAGAAGTACACCCTCATTGAAGTCTTTCCTGAGTTGGGACACGAACCAACTAAGCAAGAGAGGCTTGCCTAAGAAAAATGGATTAAAACTGATGGGATGGCCAAGTGCTATATCTTAGCATCTCTTATGCCTGTCTTGTAGAAGCAACGTGAGTCCATGCAAATAGTTGCAGATATGATCTACAATTTGCATGAAATGTTTGCTTAAACTATTCAACCTATAAGACAGCAGACGATAAGAAAGTTGATGAACACCAAGGAGGACGAGGGAGCACCCGTGAGAGAGCATATGCTCAATATCATGGTTTATCTCTACGGAGCCGTAGATCTTGGCACTGGAAATGATGTAGCCACATAGACAGATAATGTCTTGGAGACCCTCTCTAGTTCCTTTTCTCAATTCAAGTTGAATTTCATCATGAACAAAATAGAGATGACGCTTCCAGTTCTCATTAAAGAACTTCAATATGTTGAGGAGATCATGGGAAATAAAGAGCAAGTTCACTTTACTAATGCTTCTAATTCTAAGCCAAAAAACCTTAGGAACAAGAAAAAAGGAAAATTGATATTGTTGCCAAAGAAGATCAAAAGATCATGAGATATCTTTACATTCTAATGTTACAATTAGTAGAAACAAAAAAGATATATGCATAGGATCAATAATAGGCAATTTATACTCTTCTATAATGTTGTTAGTGTTTTTCATAATAAATCTAAAATGAAAAAAAATTCAAATCTAATGAAAAGACTACTTAGCATTTACGACTTCACACATTAACCAAACTAGAATCAATTGGTTAATTCATGATTGGTCTCTTGACCCATTAAACATGTATAGGATTCCATAATGTCGATCTTGTTTAGAAGGTGAAATGGTCAAGAGGTCATTTAAATCCAAAGGCCTTATAAGTTCTTAGTCACTTGAATTGGTTCATATCGACGTATGTGGGCCAATGATAGTATAAGCTCAAGGATGCTATGAGTATTTCATTAATTTTTCTAATGACTACTCTAGGTATATATGTATTTATCTAATACATCATAAGTCTGATTCATTTGAAAAGTTCAAAGAATTAAAGGCTTATACGAAAACCAATTAGATAAATGTATCTAAGCTATATGGTCTGACTGTGGTGGCCAATACATACTAGATGAGTACAAAGAGAAAGAGTGGAGTACATAGAAAGGTTGAAAGCTTTAAAACAAGGTTGTTGGTGAATGGTTATGCCCAAAAGGAGGGTATTGACTATGATGAGACCTTCTCACCAATAGCCATGCTTAAGTCTATCAGAATACCTCTCACTACATCAGCTCACTTTGATTTTGAGATATGATAGATGGATGTCAAGTCTATTTTCCTCAATTACAATATTGACAAGTGTATCTATATGATGCAAACCAACATATTTATGCTAAGAGCCAAGAAACTATGGTTTGCAATTTTAAGAGGTCTATTTATGGACTTAAGCAAGCATCTAGAATAAATCCTATGGATTTTATCAAAATTTTGATGAACCGTGTGTATACAAGACATTGGATAGTAAGAACATTGTGTTCTTGATGCTCTACATGAATGACATATTGCTAATTGGAAACGATGTAGCAATATTGTCATCAGTTAAAATTTGGTTATCTAATCAATTTAATATGAAAGACCAAGAAAAAGTGAGTTATGTTCTAGGCATCAAGCTAAAGTGAGATCGCAAATCTAGAACTTTTGCTTTATCTCAATCTACATACAAAGAAAAGATATTGGTCGCATGACTCCAAGAAGATTTATTGCCTTTTAGATATGGAGTTCCTCTTTCTAAGGACAACTGTCCTAAGACAGAAGAAGAAATATAATAAATGAGTAAGGTTTCATATGCTTTGGTAGTTGGCAATCTTATGTACGTTAGCTATGCACTACACCAGATAATTGCTATGAGTAGGCTTGGCCAATAGATATCAATCTAATCCATAAATGCATCACTGGACATTAGTGAAACATATATTCAAGTATCTTTGATTTTTGAAGTTAGATTTTATGAGTTTTTGTAGATATGTGTATGAATCTTGAATTTCATTGGAATTAGAGATAAAATAGGTTGATTGAGACTTGTTTATGGATGTATTCATAGATTTCAATGTTGATTTGAGAATTACAGGCTTGAAGGCTAAGATTCAAGCTTGAAGGCATGTTGAGTTAAGCTTATTTATGATGGTAATTACTAGATTCCTGAGTGGATTGAAGTTGTTAACTTTGTTGGTGGTCGATAATTCCTAATCACAAGTAAACCTGCAATAATCAAGTATCAACTAGTTTTACCCAATCGTAAGCGTACAGTCATAAGACAGTAAATAATAAAACAAATCGAACACACATAGACTGTTTCAGATACCAATTGAAGGACAAACAATAGTGTAGAACAAATTTAGATAATTTTTGATTGCAAACAAAATACCTAAATAGCTTTGAAAAATGTCTGATTTGAAAAATGGATGAAAATTAACTTGAACTTGGCTTAATCAACTACTTCCACCTTGTGCACACATCAATAATCAATTGCACAAATTAAGAATTTAATTACGTTAATTGAAAGACTTTGGTTCAGCTCAATCAATTAGATTTTCTTAAATAACAATCTTGACTTTGGTCCAACTCAGAATCTTTTCTTATCAAAGAAGTCTTGGTTTAATCTCTCCTAAGAACATCCTAAGACAAGCGTCAACACTAGAAAATTGACAATAGCACAACCTAAGATATTAGTCTATTACTCAATTAGTTATGTTCAATGTTCTCAAACCTGAATCGCAAAGCAAGCTCTTATCACTTTGCTAAACACCAGGTTCGGCAGCCCGAATATGCTCAACGAACATTTCATAAATATTATGACAATGATCAAGCATGCATAATAATATGAAATCAACAATAAATCCAAAGAACAATCAATTAAATCAGTCTAGCTGAGAATCAAATCTGTGCACAAAGGTTTTGGTAGAAGAAAGTACCAAATTCTACCTAAAAAGTACTTAGTTACACATATCCATAGTAGAAATCATAAAATACTCAATATCAATGTTCCAATCAATGAGAAAAATGAAGGAATTTCAATGCTTGGAGTGCTTCCTCTTTACCTTTCGTATTCTGGAAATCAATTATGAAGTCTGGCGGTTAAGGCTTTATGTTTTCAACCCTAAAAACTACTGACCCCACTGCCACATCAATTGAACCCGGATCTGGTAACCCGCAACGAGCGGCCTCGCTTAGGTCATGAATGGCTTACATTTCACCCAGAATTGTATCTTGCAATAAAAATCATCCACCTGTACCTGTTCATTAAACCATGCAATTGGATAATATTTTGTACTAAAAGCCTCATAAAAATTGGTTATTTAACATCATAAACATGAGTGCATTTGCACTCATCAAAATCCCCCCCCCCAACTTAAACATTGTTTGTCCTCAAGCAAACAATCCAAGAAAATAACTGAGAATGTAATTTGCCTCCTTTCAAAAACAACATCAATTGGCAGCTACATACTTTCTTATCAATGCAAAGCAAGGATAACATCAAGCACAATCCACATAAGCATGAATTTGTTCACTACTACCTCAACCTATATGCCTCCTTACATCACGTCACTTGATTCACTCAAAATATAGAAACTGAAAGAATCCACTCCGGTGTTTAAGGGTAGTGTTCACATTCAATTGATCTCATAGCATGTAGCCATATGCTTATTTTTCTACCAAGCTTACTAAAGCTAGAACATCTATTCTATGAATCAAAAGATCTTTGAAAAGAACTATATTGGGTCACGGGTAGGCTCAAGGAGAATGCATACTCATATCAAAACAAGCAATTGAACATAAAAGCAATCAAGGGAAATTAAATGAAACATAGGTTTACATATTGGTTCAGAATAAAAAGACAAACAATCAAAGAAAAGTTAGCCCAATGTAATAGCTATTACATGCCAAAATAGTTTCAAAAGTAGGCTACCAACATAAGTCGATTATGGCAAAAATCAATCCAAAAATGATAGTAAAACAACACCACAAAAGATCACCTAGGAGACATCCAATCTCTGATCAAATCCAATAACTCTTGATGCTTACTAGCAAACTGCTCCTGAGACTCTTACATTAAGTGCATCCTAGTATCCATGCTTAACGAAAAAGATTCAACTACAGACTCCAAGTTCTCCAAGCATGTAGTGTTCTTCTCAGCCTCAATACCAACGTGAGGTAAATTTTCTTCCATAACTTCTAGTTATTCATTCACCTTGCTACTACCCACTCCTGGATACCTAAAATAGACATCACTCAAATCATGCACTCTAGACCCCTCTAATGTAGTCTACCCACTCTTATGCTCCTACCTAACAAACTACACTTCACTCCTCTCAAACCAAGACTTATTCAAAGGCACCTTTCTCTTCTCATGCACATCACCAGACTCCTCCTCTACACCCTCGACCAAACACATAAAAGTTATAATGTAACGCCCCGTCCTCCATGGTTTAATCATTTGGCCTATAATACGGTACGCCACCCACCATAGACATTTACATATCATTAAATATCAATAAATACCCATACTTAATTGATTAGAGTAAATACAAGAATAATCAAACTCCCATTCAAGATAACAACAAATAATTAATACCTCAACATCCTAGATTCTAGTGTTCCACTTATTACCAAAACATCTCAATCGCTATGTCTGCAAAGCATGATAAAAGTTCTTTATTTTATTTAAAAATTACGGCACTAATTTCAGGCATATGAACATCGTCATCACGGATCTGCACTGCCATCATCAAGAGCTACATCAACATACTCCTCCATGAATTCGCTACCTGCGTCATGGAATTTAGTGAGCCAAGGCTCAGCAAGCAATAATTATGCATGAATGCACGTGATCTTAGTTCTGAGACATGAACTGTCATTTAAACCCTCTCTATACAATACTTGGGCCCCTAACCTAGGTAGATCACTACAGAGCAACCGGTCAGGATTTTTCATATAGTCCTACCAAAGGACGTCTTCCATTAAAAAAAACACCATTCATTTTTCCCTTAAGAAAATTCCTCAACAGTCACATTTTCCGTACACCCCCCTGCAGTGATCATAGTAGGTTCCTTAAATTGTTTCTTATATTCATATAACCATTTAATGCATGATGCAATGCATGACAGGACAACCATTACCACCAAATGTCCAGTCATAATTAATTAACAATGCCATCAAAACACACATAATATTGCATAATTTTCACAACCGCATCGCCATCACATACCTCAATGCATCACAACATAGCATTTACCGAAATTCCATGACACAGTGAATTATTACTTACTTGTACGCTGTCCCAAAAACCCCTTCTTACTCCTAGTAAATATATTTCCTATAATTTCAAGTAATACCATAGTTTATTATAAATAATTTAATAAATAAATAACTTAACCCAACTTATATGAACCAGGTCTGCCTAACCCAATCGGGTCGGCCCGACCCGGTTAGGCCCCTTCCTCATCACAGTTGACAGACCCGTTCGGGTTTGTTTTTTGGGTCACCGTTGGAAAAGGCGCGGTGAAGGCCACTGTTGGCATCAATCGGTAGGCGCTGGCCCAGGGAATTTATCACCAGCCTTCCTTACTTGTTTCGTGGCCTGAGTCGCGCAAATCCCCTAGCCAAAGGTTTCGAAGGCCGCACTCTTCTCCTCTCCGTCGACGGCTCGGTTGAGCTCCGTTGGATTCGAAAATCACCCCAATAAGTTCGGGGTGACGTGCTCGTGCTTTTCGTGTCTCTCTCGCAGTGAACCGGCGCTGTCACCAGAAAAGAGCCTCCCGTCGTTGCCCCCTCTCCTCGGCCTCTTGGGTTAGGGTTTCTCGATTCCCGTGCCCATATTTTCTTTTTCTTTTATATTTATTTTATTTCCTATTTAGTTTTTCTCCTATGTGGACACCTTTGCCCTCCCTATTTCTTCTAATCCCCTTGTATACCCTTTGCCCAATTCCGTATAATTTATCATAGGTCACACACATAATAGATATATATAAAAAAATAATATACATTACCTACCTATTTTAGAGGTCGGGATATTACAGTTTTCCCTCCTTAAAAGAATTTCGTCCTCGAAATTTGATTACCTGAATAATTTGGGATACTGAACTAGCATTCCTTCTTTCCGTTCCCACGTAGCTTCTTCAAACTTCTGATTTCTCCACAATATCTTCACCAGCGCTATTTCCTTATTTCGAAGTTGTTTCACTTCTCTTGCTAAGATCTTCACTAGTTTCTCCTCGTATGTCAATTCCAGGGTTAACTCCAATGGTTCATAATTCAGTATATGTTCTGGGTCCTCTATATATTTTCGTAACATCGACACATGGAATACATTATGTACACTCGACAAGGATGGTGGTAGTGCTAGTTTGTAAGCGCGAGTCCCTACTTTGTCCAGTATTTCAAATGGTCCTATATATCGTGGGCTCAGCTTTCCCTTCTTCCCAAACCTCATAACACCCTTCATAGGTGCCACTTTCAGAAATACTTGATCCCCAACTTGAAACTCCAAATCCTTCTGTTGTCTGTCCGCGTAGCTTTTCTGTCTGCTTTGTGTCACCTTGATCTTCTCTCGAACTCTTTCTACCACATTTTTAGTCTCCTGTAAAATTTCTGGTCCCACATGTTGTCCCTCCAACAATCTTCTTTCTCCTACTTCATCCCAGTGAATTGGTGATCTACATTTTCTGCCATATAACGTTTCATAAGGTGCCATGCCAATACTAGCCTGATAGCTGTTATTGTAGGAGAATTTCACGAGCGATAAATACCGTTCCCAATTTCCCGGCCACTCCATTACACAGGCTCTTAACATATCTTCCAATATTTGGATCACCCTTTCGGACTGCTCGTCACTTTCTGGATGAAAAGCTGTTCCAAACTCCAGTTTAGTACCCATCGCCCCATTGAAACTTTTCCAAAACTTAGAAGTGAATCTAGGATCATGATCTGACACTATGGACATTGGAACCCCATGTAACCTTACTATTTCCTTCACATACAAATTAGCATACTAGTCCAAGCTAAATGTTGTTTTCACTCCCAAGAAGTGCGCTATTTTGGTAAACCGATCAACTACTACCCAAATTGCATTATTTCCCTTTTTTGACCTTGGTAATCCCAACACAAAATCCATCGTAACATGCTCCCATTTCCACTGTGGAATTTCCAATGGTTGTAGTGTTCTCGAGGGTTGTTGGTGTTTTGCCTTTATCTGTTGACATGTCAAACATTTCGCTACGAATTCTGCTACACTATTTTTCATGCCCGACCACCAGTAATGCCGCTTCAAGTCTTGATACATCTTTGTACTCCTCGGATGTACAGAGTATGAAGTACAGTGAGCTTCCTTCATAATTTCCTTCTTTATCTCAGTATTATCTGGAACACACAATCTTCCTCGAAACCTCAAAACACCCTTGTCATCTATGGTGAAGTCCGTAGTTTTGCCAGCCTCCACCTTTATTTTTCTTTTAGTCAGTTCTTCATCCTCGAGTTGCTTCTCCTTTATTTGCTCCATCAGTGTTGGTTGATTACTTATCGCCGCCAGTATACTATTTCTTCCCCTTGAAAACACTTCTAATTCTAGACTCTGTAAGTCCCTCAATATTCTTGATTGAATCCTTTGTGAAGCCAAGGTCGCCTTTCTGCTCAACGCATCAGCTACCACATTGGCTTTACCCGGGTGATAATTGATGATACAATCGTAATCTTTTACAAGTTCAAGCCATCTACGCTGCCTCATATTTAATTCCTTTTGAGTAAACAAATATCTCAGACTCTTGTGATCGGTGTAAATCTCACACTTTTCCCCATACAAATAATGTCTCCATATCTTCAATGTAAACACTACTGCTGCCAGTTCCAAGTCATGGGTCGGGTAGTTCTTCTCATATTCCTTTAACTATCTTGACGCATAGGCAATTACCCTTCCATTTTGCATCAGTACACACCCTAACCCATTTTTAGAGGCGTCACTATATACTACAAACCCACTCCGTCCATCCAGTACTGTCAATATCGGTGCGGTCACTAACCTCTCCTTCAATTCTTTAAAACTTGCTTCACATTTCTCATCCCATAAAAACCTTGTGTTCTTCCTCGTCAAGGCCGTTAGTGGTGTCGCTATTTTAGCAAAATTCTTTACAAATCTTTTGTAATAACCTGCTATTCCTACGAAAGTATGAACTTCAGTGATGTTTCTCGGTGCCGGCCAATTCACCACTGCTTCTATTTTGCTGGGGTCCACTAATATCCCCTCTTCGGATACTACATGACCCAAAAACACCACTTGTTTCAACCAAAACTCACACTTTTTGAGTTTTGCATAGAGCTGATTCTCCTTCAGCACATGCAGAGTAACCTTTAGATGTTCCTCATGTTCCTCCTTGCTCTTCGAGTAAATTAATATATCATCGATAAACACAATGATAAATCGATCTATATACTGCCTAAACACCCGATTCATTAAGTCCATAAAGGCTGCTGGAGCGTTGTTCAGTCCGAATGGCATTACCATAAACTCGTAGTGGCCATATCGGGTTCTAAAAGTCATTTTCTTAACATCCTCCTCCTCGACTCTCAATTGATGATATCCCGATTGCAAGTCAATTTTTGAGAACACTGTAGCACCTTGTAGTTGATCAAACAGATCGTCAATGCGAGGTAATGGGTATTTGTTCTTGACTGTCACCTTATTCAATTCCCTGTAATCAATGCAAAGTCTCAAAGAACCATATTTCTTCTTCACAAACAGCACCGGAGCTCCCCAAGGCGAACGACTCGGACTAATAAACCCCTTTTCTATTATTTCCTCCAACTGCGTTTTCAATTCTTTCTGTTCCGCTGGCGCCATCCTATATGGTGCCTTCGATATTGGAGCTGTAGCAGGCTCCAGATCAATTTGAAAATTAATCTCTCTGTCTGGGGGTAAGGTGGTCAAACTATCTGGAAATACTTTGGGATAGTCCTTTACTACATTGATTTCCTCCAACTTTGTTGATAATTCATTCTTAGTTGCTATTACACTAGCTAAATACCCAACACACCCCTCAGTCATGAGCTTTCTAGATTTAATTGCGGAAATGACCGCCAGTTGCTTCCTCCTCACGTCAGCCTTAAACTCCAATTGTTCTCCCTCTATAGATACTAACATTACTCTTCTCCCCTTACAGTCAATGGTGGCACAGTACTGGACTAGCCAATCCATTCCTAGTATCACCTCAAACTCTTCCAGATGCTATACTATCAAATCTACAAACAAGGTCTTACCTCCAATTTGTATAGGACACTACTTCACTACAAAACTAGACTCTATCAGTTCGCCAGAGGGAAAAGGAATAGAATATCCTATAGTTATGCTTGCGGGTAGCACTCTTAATCTTTTTACCATGGAGCGTGAAATAAAGAATGTGTAGCACCAGAATCAATCAGAGTATATGTAATAAGTCCAGAGATAAATGTATTACCACTTATTACTACATCTTCCTCATGGTCCGCCTGATTCTGTGTCATCGCGAACACCCTAGCTGGTACCTTTTTCTGGTCTCCCAAGCATTTGGGACACTCCTTTGGATAATGTTCTTTCTCCTTGCACCAATAACAAGTGTTGGATCCCTCCAAGCATTCTCCGATGTGTGCTTTGTTACATTTGGTAAACATTGGTTTATTGTCTATCCTAGTCCTCACCATATTGTTTGTTGTCGTTTCTGCCATCGTTCTCAATTTCTTGCTACCTTCTTGACTAGCACTTCGCTTTGTTGGAATCCATGGTTTGGTTGGCCTACTGGAGATTCCCTCCTTGCTAGTCTGTCTCAGTCGTTGGAGATTCCCTCCTCAGCCATCATTGTTTTGTTCACCATGTCCTTGTACATGACTGCAGCATTCATTCACACTATACTCTTAACCCTGGGATTCAGTGCCCTCAAGAAGTGACCCTTCTTCAACTCTGCATTTTTCACTAAAAAAGGAACAAACCTACACCCTTGCTCAAATTTTCGGACCAATTCCACAACTGTCATACTTCCTTGTTTGAGTTCCAGAAACTCCTTAACCTTCTTATCTTTTACATCCTTGGGAAAAAACTTGCCATCGAACATCTCCTTAAATTTTCCCCATGTGAGGTTGATCCCATTCCCTGCTATCTTGGCTCCATCCCACCAGTTGCGAGCATTCGTGGTTAGCATGAAAGTAGCACACTGTATCTTTTCAAAATCTCTCAACCCCAAATGCTCGAAGATTACCTCTAGTGACCGTATCCATTATTCGGCCATTAACGAATCTGTACCCCCCGCAAACTCCTTGGGTTTGAGCTTTCAGAACCACTCAATAGCGTCCATCCTTTGGGGAGGTCGTTGTTGCACTTCCATGAGTCTCCGCATCCGTTCAGCATGTTGTTGCTGCATCATGTCCAACATGTGAGCCATCATGTCTTGATTCCCCACTCCATTGCTTCTTGGGGCTGCAGTACCTTGTCCCTCGCTAGGCATGCCTTGCTCATCCCCCACCCCCTCTTGTTCATTGCCATTCCTTCTAACAAACCCGCTTCGATTCATCTTGCTGTTTACATGAAGTTCTTGCACACAACTCATTTAATTTACACATTCATAATTCATCTTATTTATCCACTTATCATATCATACATATTCACATCGTAGTCATCAATCATTATTACCCCATAAGTTAACCAAAACAAAGTAGTAGAATAAATAATAAATTAAAACCACGGATAAAAGAAACATAAATAAGTGGATAGTCAAATAAAGACTTTATTCCAAATTAGTTCTCAATAATAGTAAATATTTGCTTATTCGATCACCCCTACCTATTCTAACCTTATTTGTTCCACTAATACCGATAATAACGGGAATGTCTTATCCTTGTTCATCTCAAAATTCAACATCCATGGTTAGTACTCTTCCTCTAATGCCTTCACATGCCTATAACCACTACCCTTTGGGACTTATGTTGATAGTACGCCTTATACATGCATATCAGTGCCTCAAAAAGATTGCCTTGTACACTTGGTTGTTTCTTCAGACTCTTCCACATTATTTTCAAAAGTGTGATCTCGTGTACAGTCATCTTGCTTAGTGGTAGCTTTACTTTAGAGGTTGGTGGTAGCACATATTCGGTCTCAAGGGACTTCAGCACACCTGTCAGATACTCCACATAACTCTCGGTCGACCAGGTAGGTTCCCTCTCAAGATTGTAGTACTCCTTCGGTCCCTTACGAAGGATACTACCTCTCAACACTTTCCTCGATTTCACCATATCTAACCTAAATCATTCACAATCCATTACTACCACAAAACGTATTTCAATATCAGTACCTATTTCTAGTATAGTCATAAGGAGGATCATGCATATACAAGGATCGTTAATCAGCTCATAACAATACACACTCAACACACACAATTAGTATATCTTGTATCATACCAAAAATAAAATAGAACAAATAAAATAATATAGAAAAGAAAACTTACATGATGGCGGTTGT
The DNA here is from genome assembly GCA_963580455.1 of Euonymus europaeus. Taxonomy (NCBI): domain Eukaryota; kingdom Viridiplantae; phylum Streptophyta; class Magnoliopsida; order Celastrales; family Celastraceae; genus Euonymus; species Euonymus europaeus. The sequence continues at coordinate 14,836,434 of OY756965.1, forward strand.
GCGGTTCCCGATGTTCATTTGACTCTACTACACCTAACATTTATTGATTCCAATTACCTACTTATTATAGGACTGTAGTCCCGTGATACCAACTGTAACGCCCCGTCCTCCATGGTTTAATCATTTGGCCTATAATACAGGACGCCACCCACCATAGACATTTACATATCGTTAAATATCAATAAATACCTATACTTAAATGATCAGAGTAAATACAAGAATAATCAAACTCCTATTCAAGATAACAGCAAATAATTAATACCTCAACATCCAAGATTCTAGTGTTCCACTTATTACCAAAACATCTCAATCGCTATGTCTGCAAAGCATGATAAAAGTTCTTTATTTTATTTAAAAATTACTGCACTAATTTTAGACACATGAACATTGTCATCACGGATCCGCACCGCCGTCGTCAAGAGCTACATCAACATACTCCTCCATGAATTTGCTACCTGCGTCATGGAATTTAGTAAGCCATGGCTCAACAAGCAATAATTATGCATGAATGCACGTGATGTTAGTTCTGAGACATTAACTGTCATTTAAACCCTCTCTATACAATACTTGGGCCCCTAACCTAGGTAGATCACTACAGAGCAACCAGTCGGGATTTTTCATATAGTCCTATCGAAGGACGTCTTCCATTAAAAAAAACACCATTCATTTTTCCCTTAAGAAAATTCCTCAACAGTCATATTTTCCGTACACCCCTTCTACAATGATCATACCAGGTTCCTTAAACTGTTTCTTATATTCATATAGCCATTTAATGCATGATGCAATGCGTGACAAGACAACCATTACCACCAAATGTCCAATCATAATTAATTAACAATGCCATCAAAACACACATAACAATATTGCATAATTTTCACAACCGCATCGCCATCACATACCTCAATGCATCACAACACAGCATTTACAGAAATTCCATGACACAGTGAATTATTACTTACCTTTACGCTATCCCAAAAACCTCTTCTTACTCCTAGTAAATATATTTCCTGTAATTTCAAGTAATACCATAGTTTATTATAACTAATTTAATAAATAAATAAATAACTTAACCCAAATTTAATCTGAATCGGGTCTGCCTGACCCGGTTAGGCCCCTTCCTCTTCACGGTTGACAGACCCGTTCGGGTCTATTTTCCTGGTCACCACCGGGAACGGCACGGTGAAGGCCACCGTTGGTATCAGTTGGTAGGCGCTAGCCTAGGGAATTTATCACCGGCATTCCTTACCTGTTTCGTGGCCTGAGTCGCGCGAATCCCATTGCCATAGCTTTCGGAGGCCGCACTCTTCTCCCCTCAGTCGACGGCTCGGTTGACTTCTTCATGCCTAAGTTTGTGACTTCTCTACACCTTGCGTGCGATATACTTGCACCTTGTGTTCGGGGTTGGCGACAACACCTTATTATTAACAGTCTTGTAAATTTGAAGGGTGGTTATGGATTTCAACTCGTCATACCCAACTGGGTTATTGAGAGTTTGAGAAGGCAACTCTCACTTCTTTCTGTCACTCACCTCCTTCACTATTTGTCCCACTTGGGTTTCTAATTATTGAATAGCTTGAGTTGTTTGTTGCATGAATTGAAACATGGTAGTCTTCAACTCAATCTTCTTTGCTTGTTGTGTTGTTGGGGCTGCTGTATTCATAGTATTTTGATCATTCTTCTATGAGAAATTAGGATGACTCTTCCATGGGTAAGCTTGATTCCTCATGTTGTAATTTCCCATGAAATTCACTAGCTCCTGATCGATCATTGATGTCAATGGACAAGCCTCAGTCACATGATCTATCCTAGAGCATACAACACAAAGAGTTTTAGGTTGTGATTGAGCCTTTAAGTTCACTCCCTTCATAGCTTCAACAATCATGTCAATTTTTTGATTTATGTTGCGCATCCGTGCTTCTATCTTTACAAAGAAACTAACCTCATATAAGTCTTCATGCTTTTTGAATTTATGCCCCTTATAGAGAGACATTGAGATTCTTGAATCAATTCTTCAAACAACTCCATAGATTCTTCAATACTCTTCCTCATAAGTACCCTATCGCCAGCTGAATCCACTTTACTTCGATGAACTTCATTCGATCCTTCATAAAAGTGCAAAAACACATCGTCTTTGTGCAATTTATGGGTTGTACAATGAGCTAATCGGTTCTTAAAATCCTTCGATTCTTTATAGAATAAATTGCCATTTGGTCCTATGAGCTGGAAAAATTTCCTCAAAAAGTTAGTTGTCATATGTTCCCATGTACCAATAGATCCCTCTTCAATAGCATTATACACATCTTCGCACCACCCCTTAAAGTAAAAGGAAACCAACTTTAAGTTTTCAACAGTAATTCCATTCATGTGTTGGGTTCGGCATAAATCGGTAAAATCTTTCAAGTGTAAATGAGGATCTTCATCAAATTGCCCCTCATAATGAGGTACAAAATTTAGAAATTATGGTGACAAGCTAACATTGGCAGCCCGTGTAGGTTGATAAGTAATACACGAAGACTGTTGTGGGATATACCGATTCCTCATTGGAATTCTGACATTTGCTTCAGCATTCCCTTTGGCCAATTGTCTATTTTTTTTTCTTATGTTGTAAAGTAATTAAATCAACTAAGATTAACACTAATGTCATGTGAACAACCAGTAATCGACTAAATAGTCCTAGGCAATGGTGCCAAAAACTTGGTCGATAATTACTAATCACAAGTAACCTTTCAATAATCAAGTACTTACTGGTTTTACCCAATCGCAAGCGTACGGTCATAAGACAATAAATAATGAAAGGGATCGAATCCACATAGTCTATTTCAAAAACCAACTGAAGAACAAACAGTAGTTTAGAAAAAAAAGATAATTTTTTATTGCAAACAACACACCTAAATAGATTAAATAAAATGTTTGATCTAAATAATGGATTAAAATTAGCTTGAACTTGGCTTAATCAACTACTTCCACGTTGTGCACACATATCAATAATCAATTAGACAAATTATGAATTTAATTATGTCAATTGAAAGACTTTGGTCCTGCTCTATCAATTAGATTTCCCCAAACAACAATCCTAACTTTGTTCTAGCTCAAAATATTTTCTTATCAATGAAGTCTTGATTTGGTCTCTCCTAAGAACATCCTAAGACAAGCATCAACACTAGGAAATTGACAATAGCATAGCCTAGGATATTGGCGTATTACCCAATCATTTATGTTCAATGTTCTCAAACTTGAATCATAAAACAAATTCTTGTCACTTTGCTAAACATCGGGTTCGGTAGCCCAAATATGCTCAAATAACATTTCCTAAATAATATGGTGATGATCAGGCATGCATAACAATAAAAAATAAACAATAAATCCATAGAATAATGAATTAAATTAGTCTAGCTGGAAATCAAATCTGTGCACAAAGATTTTGATAGAATAAAGTATCAAATCCTAGATAAAAAATACTTAGTTACACATATCCATAGTAGAAATCATAAAATACTCAATATAAATGTTTGAAATACATGGAATGGCTCCTCTTTGCCTTATATCAAGTATGAAGTCCGGCGGCTAGAGCTTTGTGTTTTTAATCCTAAAAATTACTGACCCCACTGCCACATCAACTAGAACCATATTTGGTAAAGTGCAACTCGTGGCCTCGCTCAGGTTGCAATTGTCTCACATTTTACCCAGAATTGTATCTTGCAATAAAAATCATCTAGCTATACTTGTTCATTAAATCATGTAATTAGAAAATATTTTGTATGAAAAATCTCATAAAAATTCATCATAAACATCAGTGTAGTTTGCACTCATCAGTTGGGTATAGCCAAAGCTTGGAAAACCTTGGTTTGGAAAAAGGTAAGATTTGAGTAATTGGTGATTGATATATTAAATTAGGGTTATGGGTATGATGAAATGAGTTTGGGTTTTTCCAAATTGATTAGTTGAGGAAAAGGTGAAACCATAAGGTTGAGTTATTGATTTTCTAGCTTTTACTTGGAAACAAGGTAGGAGAAATCTCTTTCAATTTATTTCTTATCTATTGTTTCCTACTAAGACCGGTCAATTTCTTTATTGGTCTCCATTTTTATGTTCTTTCCTAAATTGCTCCTAAGGAAGAGCAAACCCTTGTGTGTGATCTTGATTATTATTTGATGGTGAAATTGCATACCCTAATTTACGTGTTTGATAATCTATTGAGATGGGTTAATTTTGAACATGCAACATGTAGTAGCATGTCTAAGGATATAAGTTTTTGTGCCAAAGTTATAGACTAGTGATAACCCATGGAAGATTTGCATGATAAATTGGTATTTTTGTATTTGTCTTTCTTTGAATATTCAACCCTGTTGTTTATTATTTTTCTTTACCCTACTGGGTTTTCTGCTCACTCTTTTCCATTATTTTCTCCCCATAGGTGAGGTCAATTCTGATACTGGTGATGCGAATATATAGGAGCGTTAGTGACATGGGTAGACCATCTGGAGATAGAGTGGGGATGTAAAAGGTTTAATTCTCTCTTTTGTTTATCAGTACTTTAGTAATTATATGTATGGGTTGAGAGACACCTTATAAACCTATTTGGCATGGATGTTGGATCAATTAGGAGGGAGTGTCGTGTGATCAGGAATCCCAAGCCGGATGGAGGACCCTAGGTCTTATATGATATGAGCATGTGGATACCTTTATGGTAGTATTGCTTGGTTTACATGTTTATGTGGTGATTGCATGTTGATAGATGACATAAGGCTTTACTAGGAATGTGGATATGGTTGTATGTTGATAAATGTCCATAGGCATCGCCTAGGATTGAAATAATTTATTGATATATTTTCCTACACACTTTGTTCCAGGTTGGCATCCTCTGAAATACAGGGAGGTGCTGCTAGATTTTTTGGTAAATTGGATGTTGAATTAGTCATAGTATGACTATGCTTGAATGTTATTGATGTTGATATTATGGATATTGGATAGTGATTTAAGATTGATGACGTAAGGTGGTACCAAATAGTAGCACCTCCCAAGTCGGGGTGTTAGGATACTCTAGTAGTATGCTCTCTAGTTCAAGTGGGAGTTTGTTGGGATGATGTCCTAAAAATATACATTGTAAAGACATTTCTGAAATTCAAGAGTCAAATTTCTTGATTTCATGATTGCATTTGCATTTTCTAAATGTTTTATTTAATATATTTAGTTTACAAGTGAATGATGTAAATATTGGATACTCAAATACACTTTATGTGTGTAAGAGGCTATCTTTGCTTCTTGCCCATAAGAAAACTCTTTTAGATTCCATCATCTTGAGTCAAATGAGGTAAACCTTTCACCATATTCTTCTACTGTAACCGTCTAAGATCACTAATGTTGAGGTGGCCAAATCTACAATGCCACAGTTTAGTAAGCAAAGTTTTTTCAGTACAGGCTTTAATAGCCAAGAGCTCTTCAGTCTAAAAATTCTCCTTGAAGTTCCTATGGGTTTTCATTTGATCATACATAAACTCCTTCTCATGATCATTCTTATCAAACACCATAGAACCACCTTTTGCAAACAACAACTGATATCCATCTTATACTAGTTGGCTTACACTCAACAAATTATGACTAAGTGTTGGCACAAACAACACCTGAGATATATACTTCAAACCATCATTGGTAAGAATCTTAACTCTACTCCTTCCTTGAGCTTGAACTACAGTGCCATTCCCAAGTGTGATACATGAGGCATCACAGTACTCTATTGAATCAAATAGTTCCTCATTACTTGATATATGATTACTACAGCTACTATCTAAATACTAGATAGTGGACTTAGGGTTGGAATTATCTAGACTTAGGGTTGGAATTGTCTAGATTTCTATAAAACATGTTTTCCTAAGAACATTCAGGACTACATTCAACAAAATTCACTTTGTTCTCATATTTAAAATGCCAATTCTTTTGAAGCATGCTCTATTTTTGAGCTTCCAAAGAACTCCATTGCTATCAAATCCTAAGCATCTTTTGCCTGATGGATTGGATTATGCATGGGAAATAATGCATCCAACTCCATTTTGTATACTCGATAATGCCTCTTAGTATTCATCATGTGTGTGGCCCCAAGCTCATTCTTCTTTGTAAAGTCTATGACACTCTCATCACTAGATTTAGTATAGCCATTCTCCACGATGTTCCATAAACCTTTGAGCATCAAATATATGTGCATCTTGACCTTCCAAGATGCATAATCCTTGCCATGAAAGGTGAGAATAATAAGCTTTTCACTTGAAGAAGATGTCATGAACTAGCATCATCCTCTAGATAAGATTATCCTTGATTCAAGTCATTGCCCGCTCTGATACCACTTTTAGTGCTAGATACACAATGAATATTGTGAATCAAGATTGCAAGATGATAATTAGAACACTAGATTCTTTTTATTCGACATCAATATGAGTTCAGTTCTTACAACAGAAACATAAATCCTACAAAATTGAGTAATACCACATCAAATTCTAACACAACCTATGATAATTTTCTACCCATAAAAGGACCAAATTGACCTTAACACAAAAATACCATAGGTTACTTACATTAACATGATACAAAATAACCAACTTAGCTAATGGAAAGAAATTAATAAATCAACAGGTAATCTCTCCTACAAAATAAATATATAACTTGGTGATTTATGTCGCAATACCATTTTCAATCATTCTTTTTCAAATGATTAAAAATAAAATTTTGTTTTAATGATGTTTTGGTTTCCGTTATTAGATAGTATAAACTTATATACTATTATATATGCGCTTACAAGAATTTCCATCATACCATTTTCAACTTTTATGTATCTTCCATTAAGTTAATTTTTAGTGCTTTTTGGGGTTAGTATATATGTTTATATATTTTATATAAATATTCCTTTTTGCAATATATATGTATAGCTATAGCATGACACTCGATGTACACCTTGAGTTGAAATTTGTTACATTTGTTTATACTACAATTATGTGTAAACACTTCATAATTTACAGGCGAATTCAACGAATAGGAATCTAGATGAACTACATATTTCAGAGGTTCTTCGGTTGATTTTTGACTCAAATCTTGTTGTATTGTATGATAGGGATAATATGCTAAAGACCATTATTTTATGTAATATTCAAACTCTGTTTATTCATTTGGAATAAAATACATTTAGCATTTTATATGAAAAATGATATATTGACATAAACGTCTTCTATTCTATGTTTTATATGAATTGGAGTGACATGAAATTTTCCTTTCATCCAGCTCAAGTAATTACTGCAAATAAAGATAACAAATCAGGGTTGCTACTTTCAAATTTATTTGCTAAAAGTCCTTCCAAACAAAAAACTACCCTTTACTCAAGTTCTCAATAAAGACCAAGTAAGATTTCATTTATTCATTCTTTTTTATTAGAGTTTAGCTTACACACGGAAGATAAATTCATAAATTCCTATCGAATATAAGGAATCAATCACAGCCAAGATAAAATTGGATAAACTACCGGTTTGGCTGTGATATAGTATTTCAGTATGCCTATCTTGGTTACAGAAAGTCGTAAATCTTGAACTTAATATACTAGTACACTTGGAGTGTATTGATCAGAACTATATGTGAGTCAATTTTTCCTGTCTGACTATATGAAAGATTGTACACTCACACTAATGTTATGGAATTGTTCATCATCTTAATCTATTAAAGATTATTATGTGTGCATTTAATGTATGAGACTTTGATTTACTAAATGGTGACGTCTTTTTGGACAGACCAACATACACCAAGTGAATTGGATTACCACAATAAATGTACGATAAAAAATAATCTGTTAATAAAATTCACATCAAATAATGGATTGATGATTTTTAAGCGCAAAATTGTTACCTAATATTTTGAACTTAAAGCACCTATTTTTCTATGATTTCTGGTGCAAAGTACTGCCAAAATTAGTATTTTTATGAATAGGTACAGCCGGGGTGAAATAATGATTAAAGCTATTTCTAGGGTACGTGTTCGACCTAAGTGTGGCCGCAAGACGCAAATTTATAGATTAAATCTGAAATGATGTGGCAACTAAGACAATTAAAAAACCTAACCCGAGCCTCCAGGAAAATACCAGATTTTTCAAAATACAAAAGACAGAGAGGAGGCGTTCCAAGCGTGGCAATTCCTTCATCCTCCCCATTAATTCGAACATTGATCAGGAGTGTTTTATGATTTCTATTATGGATGTGTAACTATGTAATTTTTAACTAGAATTTGGTACTTTTTTCTATCAAAACCTTTGTGCACAAATTTGATTTTTGGTTAGACTGATTTAATTCATTGTTCTCTGGATTTATTATTGATTTCCTATTGTTATGCATGCTTGATCATCATCATAATATTTAGGAATTGTTAGTTGAACATATTCGGCTGACCATGACCCAGTGTTTAATAAAGTAACAATAATTTATTTTGTGATTTAGGTTAGAGAACATTGAACATAACTGATTGGGTATAGACCAATATCCTAGGTTGTGCTATTTTCAATTTTCAACTGTTGATGTTTATCTTAGGATGTTCTTAGGAGATACCACACTAAGACTTCTTTGATAGGAAAAGATCTTGAGCTGGACCAAAGTCTGGATTGTTGTTTAGAAAAATCTAATTGATTCAGCTTGACCAAAGTCTTTAAATTGACATAGATAAATGCTTAATTTGTGATAATTGATATGTGTGCACAAGGTGGAAGAAGATGATTAAGCCAAATCCAAGCTAATTCTCTTCAATTGTTGAATTCATAATTTGATTTAAACTAGTTAATTTTGTCACTATTAATTCAATAGTCCGTAGTAGTTTACACTTTTTTTTTAATTTTACAATTGCTTTTTTAGTAGTCCCTGTGGATTTGATCTCTTTCACTGTTACTGCCTTGCGCCCGTACATTTGCGATTGGGTAAAAACTGTCTAAATTTATTTGCAATAATAAATTGTCTCTTTCACTATAATTTATTTTTGCACCATTGCTGGAGACTATTTAGTTTATTACTAGTTGTTTACACGACAATAGTGTTAATTTTAGTTAATTGAATTATTGTTACATCAAATTTGCATTGTCGAGTTTGTTTGTAGGTACCTATTTGTTCCTTAGAGTGCATGGTTAATATGCATTCTCATCAAGAACCATTGGAGGAATTTGATCCTGAGATTGAGAGAACTACTAGAACATTGCAATATATGACAGTGGAGGAGAACAACAAACAGTTGGTTGATGTGAATGCTGAAGCTGCCAAAGCTAATGTCGAAATACCAATGATGAATCGGTATATTCCGCAGAATATAGCTCATCCTTCATGTATTACTCATCAACCTACAGGGGCTGCCAATGTTTGACTTGTCACCAAAGTTGCTGAACATTGTGCCCCACTCTGAGGGGCGATTGGATGAAAATTCTCACTTGCACTTGAAAGACTTTACCTATTTGTGTCAAACCCAACACATAAATGGAATTACTATCGATAATTTAAAGTTGGTTATCTTTCTCTTTACTGTAAGAGGTGGTGCAAAGATGTGATATAATTCTATTGAAGTGGGATCTATTGATACATGGGAACATATGACAACTAAATTCTTGAGGGAATTTTTCGATGCTCATAGAATGAAGCAACTTTTGAGAGAAATTTAGAATTTTCAACAAAAGATAGCAATTTGGTTTATGAAGCATGGAGGGATTTCAAGAACCAATTAGCTCATTTCCCTACCTATAACTTGCCAAAGACGATGTGGTCTTACACTTTTATGAAGGGTTGAATGAAGCTAATCGAATTAAAGTGGATTCAGCTTGCAATGTAGTACTCTTGAGGAAGAGTAGTGAAGAAGCTATGTAGATGTTTGAAAAAATGAGTGAAGACTTTTAATAATTTCCCACAAGTGAGAGAAAGTCAACAAAGCATCATGGCTTATATGAGGTTAGTTTTGATGTAAAGGTTGAAGCACAGATGTGCAACATAAATAAAAAAAATTGACATGATAGTTGAAGCTATGAAAGGAGTGAACATTAAGGCTCCATCACCAGCTGAACTTCTTTCTGATGTTTGCTCTAGAAAAGATCATGGGACTAAGGCTTGCCCATTAACATCTATGACCGATCAAGAGCAAGTGAATTTCTTGAGAAATTATAACATGAGAAATCAAGCTTACCCATGAAGGAATCATCATAACTTTTCATGGAAGAATGATCAAAACACCATGAATGCAGCAGCCCCAGTATCATAACTAATGAAGAAGAGTGATTTGGAGACTACCATGTTGATATTCATGCAACAAACAACTCAGGCTATCTAGAAATTGGAAACCAAAGTGGGGCAGATTGCAAAGGAGGTGTCTCAAGCTCTCAATAACGCAACTAGGTATGATGAGTTAAAAGCCATAACCACCTTTCGAAGTGGCAAGATTATTGACAATAAGGTTCTGTCAAGCTCTGTTGCAGGGTGCAATATGGCCGCAAATCTAGGCAGAAAGAAGCCAAAGATTGGGGAAGAGATCCTCCCCATTTCCTGCAAAGGTTAGTTAAAAGGACACCTGATTCTAGGCCGAATGATATTTTAGAAAGTTTGTATAAAGTAGAAATAAATATTTCATTGTTTGATGCTATCAAACAGATTCCTTCTTATGCTATGTTTCTTAAAGATTCTTGAACTCACAAAAGTCAATTTTATGCCCATGAAAAAAGTTGCATTGAATGAAGAAGTGAGTGTTTTTTTGCTAAATAAACTTCCACCTTAGCTTAAAAGATTCAGATAGTTTTACCATACCATCTAAGGTGAGGAATCAATTCTTTGAAAAGACTTTGCTTGACTTAGGTGCGAGCATCAATTTAATGTCTTATTCATGGATAAGAAGTTGGGTTTGGGTGAACTTCAAGAGATGTCCATTACTCTACAGGTAGCTGATAGGACTTTGAAGAAACCTAAGGGTATTTTAGAAGATGTGCTAATATTGAAGATAATCATAATTCGTTATCTATACCAATTATCATTGGTTGTCCGTTCATGATTAATATGGATATGCATAGTAATGTGAGATCAGGGATTACAACAATGCAAGTGAATGATCAAGAATTGAAATTTCGTGTGTTTGATGCTTTAAAATATCATATTGATAATAGTGATTGGCCGATTGCTTTACTATTGAAACTACACATGATCTTGTGAGTGAGGTGTTTCAGGTTACCGTTTTGATCCAATGGAGGAAGTGGTGACAAATGCATTAGACAGTAGTGATTTGCAGTCTAGCGACATATAGCATGAGAATCATATAGAGGAAGCCATCAAAATTATCCATCAGAGTCAACCCCATGTTGGGAGAGGTCTTTCTCCTTTTGAACATTTGACACCTACGAATATCTCTCTTGCTCCTTCCACAGTTAAAGCACCTAAATTGGAGCTAAAACAATTGCCTACTCATCTAAAGTAAATTTATTTGGGAGTTGATGTAACTTTACCTGTGATAGTTGCTGCAAATCTTAGTTTGGAGGAAGAAGAGAAGTTATCACAGATTCTCAAGAATCATAAGACTGACCTAGGGTGGACAATTGTTGATGTCAAAGGAATTAGTCAACAAGATGTATACACTAGACTCTATTGGAGACTGACGCTTGGCCCACTCGACGGTTGAACCCACGTATGAAGAAAGTAGTGAAAGCTGAAATTTTGAAGTTGATTGATGTGAGGGTAATTTACCCAATTTTAGATAGCAAATGGGTTAGCCAAATTCATGTAGTTCACAAGAAGAGTGGCATCATGGTGATCAAGAATGAGAAAAATGAATTGATCCCCACAAGAATGACTACAGGATAGAGGGTGTGCATAGATTATATGAAGTTGAACAATGCAACCCAAAAATACCACTTTTCATTGCCTTTTATTGACCAGATGTTGGAGAGATTAGCTGAACATAGTCATTATTGTTTTCTTGATGGCTATAGTGGGTATAATCAGATTGCCATTGCACCAGACGACTTGGAGAAAAGGACATTCATGTGCTCGTATAGTGCCTTTGCATACAGACCGATGCCTTTTGGGTTGTGTAATGCAGCTGTCACTTTCCAACGCCGCATGATGAGTGTTTTCTCCAACATGGTGGAGAAATTTATTAAAGTGTTTATGGATGATTTTAGCTTATATGGTGTAGATTTTGATGAATGCCTAGAGCACTTACGGTTGGTGTTGGAAAGATGTGAGGAAACTAACCTCGTGTTAAATTGGGAGAATTGTCACTACATGGTTGGTGCAAGAGGGAATTTTTTTAGGCCACTTGATTTTGCATAGGGGAATTGAAGTTGATAAAGGAAAGATTGAAATTATTTCTAAATTGCCTCGACTAACTTTAGTAAAGGGCGTGCATAGCTTTCTCGGTCATACTGGATTTTATAGACGATTTATTAGAGATTTTTCTAAATTCTCCAGACCTTTATGTGTGCTCCTGACAAAAGAGGCTAACTTTGTTTGGTCAGGTGAGTGTCAGATTGCTTTTGACACATTGAAGAGTGTTTTGACCATAGGTAGTATCATGAGAGCACCAGATTGGGAGCTTCCATTTGAATTAATGTTTGATGCTAGTGATTATTCCTAGGTGTGGCAAGACGTAAATTTTTGGATTAAAGCTGAGATGCATGATAGCTCAGACCCAATTCACAACACAATTTAAAGACTTAACCCTAGCCACCAAAAAAAATACTAGATTTTCAAGAATATAGAAGACAAAGAGGAGGCATTCCAAGCATAGCAATTCCTTCATCTTCCCCAATAATTTGAACATTGATCTTGAGTATTTTAAGATTTCTATTATTGATATATGTAAATAAGTATTTTTAGCTAAAATTGGGTACTTTCTTCTACCAAAATCTTTATGCACATATTTGATTCTTGGTTAGACTTATTTAATTCATTGTTCTCTAGATTTATTGTTGATTTCCTATTGTTATGTATGTCTGATCATCATCATAATATTCAGGAACTATTAGTTGAACATATTCAGATGACCATGACACGATGTTTAACAAAGTAACAATAACTTGTTTTGTGATTCAGGTTAGAGAACATTGAACATTATTGATTGGGTATGGATTAATATCCTAGCTCATGTTATTAACAATTTCCATGTAACGCTCTAATATGAGAGGCGCTACTTTTTAAGCTAATTGATATCCACATAATCACGTAAAGGCCTCCAACCATCACATAGCATACATCCACAATCCTAGGTAGGGCCTAAGACCATCTACAGAATGCATCCACAAACATGTAATAATCATTACATTTATTCATGTCACAACATACAAATTCATAGAACATGAAGTTCTCAAATCGGTCCGGGAGTCCCATTATATAGCACGACCTCCCAACCATATCCATAACTACACCGAAAAGGTGTTACACAAGTGCATTCAACATACTAATATAAATCCACATATAGGAATCCAAGCATATCAAAGGAAACTACCCCTTTTATCCAAACCCATCCTAATGTCTACGGGTGGCAACATGTCATCAGGTCTCCTACAAATTCGTAGTATTGGTACAAGTACTAGACTTGCCTGTGTGGAAGAAAGGAAAGTAAAGGGTGTGCAATGGCTCAGTAGGGGTAAAGAAGAATCAAGAAAGAATTAATAAGCCGAAATTAAAGGATAAGTTTAATGCAGCAGTATGTCCCGGATCATGTACCACAACAATGAATATCAATCAATTCCAAGATCATGTCTCTTCCTCATGAGCCAAGATGGAATGATATGCCGGCCATCCATTCCAACCAGTGATAAACACTACCAATATTTAACCTCATGAGGAATAACACCAAATGCAAGACTCCTGTCTTGCCCACACTGATTAAGATTCAATCGAATTGACCACCGGGATCTTAGTGTGTTGCCTCACATAGGACTCATTTGGCAGGAACCAAGCTCAGGTTCCAAATCCTCCTCCCATATGACATTCAATCATGCTACAAGAATCATGGGTCCATACTCAATCTTTCCATGCGGCTCTAATGCATAATAAAGTGGCATGCCGTGGAAATTTATATATATATATATACACACGAATCCTACATACAAGAAATAATCCCAGGTTTGTTCTTTCTTAGGGAGAAATTAAGTAAAGAACACAAACATAGAAGACCAATGAAGATAACAACCACATTTTAGATATTAAGATAAATATGCAAAATCATGGAAGAAAGTTATGAAATCTAAGATGGAGTTTGTTTGGACCATAATTATCTACCCTATTTTTGTGGAAATAGTGTTTGAGCTTAAATAGGCACTATAGAGCACGAACTAAGCATATTTTACAAGTTATGGTGCCATTACATCACAATTGGACCACCACCACAGCAGTTGGAGAAGATGGAAGCACATATGAGGGAATTTTGGATGGTTGCAGTCATGGCAGAAGTGGCAGTTGGTTCTAGAATTCCTAAGAGATATATTGGCACGAAGAAGAGGAGAATACACACAACCAAATACACAAAAATTCAGCCCAACGACATCAATATCTCTTTCAATCTTTCTTCAAATCTCTCAAGCATTCTAGCACTCTATCTTACAGTCAAGCTTTGTACACACTTTTTTGTAATTATTTTGATCACCAATGAAATATTACAGTTTGGCATTTATGTTTAGTCCAATATCTAGTGAAGCATTTTCCAGTGGATCTAGAGTTCTATGAGGAGTCATAGTGAGATTACGAGTGACACCATTCCTCTTACAATCGTTTGTTAGAAGTTAGATTTTAGTGCATTTACATCCATTTTCCATACTTACTGCAAGTCTTTGGCACACCTGTACACACCGTCTCGTCACTAAGGGGCAAGATTGACATTTTTGGCAGATTGCAGTCAAATAGAGGCAATAGAGTCTATGCACTCTTATCAAATTTGGGAAATTGTAGTACCAACAAATGGTGTAAAACCCATAGGTTTACAATGGATCTATAAGAGAAAGAAAGGTTTGGATGGGAAGGTTGAAACCTTCAAAGCAAATCTTATAGCGAGTGGTTATACTAAAAAAGAAGGGATTGACTATTAGGAAACTTTTTTCTCTGTGGCTATGCTTATGTCTATCTAGATGCTCTTATCCATTGCAACATATTACGATTACGAACTATGACAAATGGATGTCAAGACAGCTTTCCTAAATGAAAGTCTTGAGGAAAGCATCTATATGATGAAACCAAACAAATTTATAACTAAAAACAAAAGGCGCTTATTATGCAAGCTTAAGAATTCTATTTATGGATTTAAGCACACATCTAGGTCTTAGAATATAAGATTTGATCAGGTCATAAAATCCTATGGATCTAATAAATTTTTTGTTGAATCTTGTATCTATCAGATGAGCAATGGTAGTGTGGTGGTGTTCTTACTACTTTACATAGATGATATATTACTCATCAAAAAAAATATAGCTATATTATTCTCAGTTAAAGAATGGTTAAGTAATTAATTCAAAATGAAAAACTTGGAATAAGCTAGTTACATTCTTGGGATCAAATTTCTAAGAGATCATAAACAATGAATGTTGGGCTTGTCTCAAGGAGTCTACATTAACATCATCCTCGATTAGGTATGCAAGTTTCCAAGAAAGGATTTTGTCCTTAAAGATATGGAATCAATTTATCTCGGGATCAGTGTCCTAAGGATATTGATGAGATAAAGAAGATGAGTCAAATACCATATGCCTTGATAGTGGAAAGCCTTATGCATACCATGATATGTGTACTAAACCAGGTATATGTTATATGGTTGGCCCAGTTAGTAGAGTATCTAAGGAGAATGAGAGATTATATGTTGGTTTAAAAGGCTGTTGAACTTATACCCATAGGATATATTGATGTGCACTGGAGGGCTTTACAGTAAGATGTGTATCATCATGGACTTGAGTAGAAGTGGGACATTGATAGGGATATTATGCTAAAGGCTATTATTTTATATAATATTCAAACTCTATTTATTTATTTGGAATAAAATATATTTAGCATTTTATATGAAAAATGACATATTGGCATAAGCATCTTTTGTTCTATATGATATATGAATTGGTGTGTAGAATTTAGATTACACACGGAAGATCAATTCATAAATACCCATCGACTTGATTGTGGTATAGTATTTCAGTATGCCCATCTTGGTTATGGAAAGCGGTAAATCTTGAATTTACTATACTGGTACACTTAGAGTGTATTGATCAAACTACGTGTGAGTCAATTTTCTCAGCTTGACTATATGAAAGATTGTACACTTACACTGACGTTATGGAATTGTTCAGAATCTAAATTTATTAAAGATTATTCGTAAGCGTGCATTTAATGTATGAGACCGTGATTTACTAAAGGGTGTGGTCTTTTTGGACAGACCAACATACACCAAGTGAATTGGGTTACTGCAATAAATGTACGATGAAAATAATATGTTAATAAAATTCACTTCGGATCATGGATTGGTGATACACTCTTGAGAATGTTGATAGGTGTAGAATGCACCTATAATTCTAGGCTTTAATTGTTGTAATTGGTATGATTTCAAGATCGAAATATTGCCCAAAATACATGTTTTCTTGTTAGGTATGGATGAATGCAAAGATGGAAATGCAAGTTGGTTCTGGAGGAAAAGTGCAGCCTGTTTGCGGCCGCAGAATTCCAGCGGGAAAATAAAAACGGTGTCACTTTGTTAAGTAGTGTGGCAAGTTGGACTAAAGGGAGTTGACCAAATTCCATCCACAAATTTTATTGGTTAAAACGGTGTAGTATGAAGGAATTACTAAAAATGGAAATTGGACAGAACAAAAGCAGAGAAGAAAGATAGAATGAAAAATTCATTCCATAAGAGATACACGACAGTGAAGAGAAGAGTTGGGTGATTGAAGGGGAAAGACACGAAGATCAAGTGGACTCTTCTCTACAACTATTTTTGGGTTTTCATTTTTGTATTTGAATATGTATATGTGTAACTAAATTACTTATTAGCTTGGGTTTGGTTAGTTCTTGTATTTGATCTTGGTTGAACAATTCTATGGTTGATTACACTAGGATTAATTTATGAATCTCTGAATTAATTGATGATGTCTTGTTATTGTGAATGTCTGATCAACTTCATGATGTAGGGGAACTGTTAGTTAGGCACATTCGGCTGGCCAATACCCGGTGTCTAACAAGTGACAAAAATCTGATTAAGGTCTAGATTTGGGATTTGTAAACACAATTTATTAGGTAATACACCATTGCTTAAGGTTGTGTGGTTGTCGACTTTCTAGTTCCTATGCTTATTTTAGGAAACTCTTAGGGTACGCCAACCAAGACTCCTAAGATAAGAAAAGATTTTTAGGCTGGACTAAAGCCAAGGGTCGTTGTTTAGGAAAGTCAGAGTTAAGAGAGCCAGACCAAGGTCTCTTGATTGACGTCATTAATTCTTTAAATTGTGTGATTGCAATTGAAATTTTGTAACTGAGTGATAGTACAAGAACGAAACTAACCCAAGCTAAGCTTTACCGCATTAATTTACATCCTTTCCAGCCACTTTTATTCGCCATTTTTAGATCTGATTTTTCTGCATTTTAGTTTAATTATTGCTTTGTAGTTTGTTCGGTAGTTGAGCAGTCTCTGTGGATATGATCCCATTCACTTTTATACTATTTACGACATGTACACTTGCGGATAGGGTAATACCCGTCTTTATTTGATATTGCAAGGTTAACTTGCGATATTTTATATCGACCACCAACATACACCAAGTGAATTGGGTTACTGCAATAAATGTAAGATGAAAATAATATGTTAATAAAATTCACTTCGGATCATGGATTGGTGATACACTCTTGAGAATGTTTATAGGAGATTGTGTCAAAACCCTGCAGGTTGATTTTAATTAATCCAACACATTAAAATAAGTTAAATGGTAAGCTCAAGGAATATTCAAAGATGTCAATTAAATATATGTTCGTGGCATATTTCCTTGTTGGTCCCCACTTTAGCCCATGAAAGCCCAATACTAGATGAGTACGAAAAAAATAACAAAAGTTGGAAACATATGAGATTGAGAAGATGGGGGCCAGCCCACCATGGGAGAAAACTCTAGGAGTGGTCGACCTTATATAAATACACACTATGTATGTATTTTGTTTGCTAAGTCTTAAGACACCAGTTGCTCTCTTGATTCTCTAATCGTTTCTAAAGTTTTATTTTTTGATTTCTTCATGTTCTTGGTGTAAGGAGTTCACGCTCTTGAATCAAAGTGTGGGAATTAGTGCATACGGTGGAAGAAGTATATATAGGTACGTTAATTTAGTAATAGTTTAATTGTATAAATCATGCCATGGTAATCTAAAATTGATAAGAAACTTTTGAAAACCGTTTTCCATTGTTTATGTCTATGTTTTCCTTATATGCTTCCGCGTTTCATGTTTTCCTACATTGCATGCATACATGGTGGATTTGTGGCAGTTGAAGGAATACTGAATACAAAGATTGTAACAGCTACAAGTTCCATGGCCAAGTGAAATATGATATGCCTTGAATAAAGAAAGGGTATATTGCCACAAGTTATTCCTATTCAATTGAGCATTAGTAGAAAGTTGCATGACTTGCATTGTGCTTTGTGTAAGCTTTTGAGAGCATCTAGGAGGGGAGGGGTACATCTCTTGAATACTTCATCACAGATGAAATAGACATTTTCTCTGAATCTCTCATCTTTTAACCTTCATAACCATCTAACCATCCCTCCCTCCCTTCCTTTAAACATATGAGCCAAACATAACATTAATTTGATTAGGGTACAATTTTTACTCAGTTCACAAATGGTTATTATTATTATTATTTGATAACAAATTGTGACATTAATTTTCTCCTATAACTACAACTTGCTATAGATTGTTCTTGTTGTCCGAACTCTATTTTGTCTCAGATTTGTTACTTTACTAGGTTTTCTTGAACTGTTAATTGGTCATCCTTGGTGACCTCTTGTATTTTAGATTCTTTGTTGATGTTTTCAGGATATATTCGTGTATTTTGCATTCTTTGTTGATGTTCCAACATATATGCTTTTGTGTTGCCTATCAAAAGAAAACATTATGATGGCCCAACAGATGTTGGGCTAAATCATTTTAAAGGTTAATGACTATAATTTTGTTTCATCTTTTCATTTTATGAATTTAATGTGAATGGCCTAAACCATCTTTACCTTCAATAGTTCCCAAGATAGATTTTGCATCATGCGCTTTACATCGTTGATGAAGATTTGATTCTTATTGAAAAACTAGTTAGAGATGAGTAGTGTATTGACATGTGTGAGTGCTATTCAAACAGGTACTAAAGAACTGCCACTAGTGATGTCTGAAAGGGAAACTATTTGGACACCTCTTGTAGCTTTCCAGAAAATTTTGCCTTTTGTTTAGGCAGTGCAAATGAATCATCTGAACACCTACTTAAGGTGTTCAGACACCTTTGCAATATCTATACTTTAAGGGTTCGATTTTATCTAAAAATAATGGAATTCTTTAATTTTTAGCAGAGAGAGAGTAGGAGAAAATGGAGAAATACATTATTCTGGTGATATTTTGGCTAAGTTTTGAAGAATCATTGGTGTTTAAGCAAGATCTAGCAAGATTCAACAAGTAATTCAAGATTGCAGGGTAATATTCTCAATCTCCCTCAACTTAGGGTTTATGGGTTTTGTGGGTTATGGAAAATCTTTGAATATGGTTGTATTTCTAAATGTTGTTATGGATTTGTATTGCAAGATTGGATAGGTGGGATCCAAAGACTTGGAAAGTCTAAGGTTAAGAATGGTAAGGATTTCTTGACTAGTTGAGTTGTTTTGTGATAGGTATGTGAAATTAATATTATGGGTATCTTGATTTGAGAATGAGTTTACAAAATAATAGGTTTGTTTGGGGCCAGTGAATACATGATTAAGTGTTAGGTATTCATAGTTTATTCTTGGAGTACGTGGTAGAAAAATTCCACTCTTTTATTTTCAATGCCTATTTCCTTCTATTGAAAGCGTTTAATTTCTTCAACGGTCATTGTTATTTCATTCTTGTCTTAATTGTTCCCAAGGGAGAACAACCCAAATGTGTGATTAGATTATTGGATGATTAGAATAATATTGCATAGCCTTACATGCTTAATCTCCTATTGAGCATGAGTTACTCTTGGACATGCATCATCTAGCAGTATATATGTAAGATTGTGTTTTCCGACCCTAAATATTGGTACTGGAACACTTAAAGAGTCAAAAAAAATAGAGATTTTGGAAGTTTCAGAAGTGTTGGGCTTCTATGCGTGTAGCACAAGTGCCAAGAAAGGCACCTATAATAGATTGGAAAGAAGAGAAGAAAAAAAAGATAAGGCCATATGCCCAAGAGGGTTCCTAGGTGTGTGAGCCAAATCGCCCTGTCCAGAGTTCTTTCTGGGGACTCAAGGTAGGGATGGTGCGCCTAGGCATGCCCAAAGGGTGCCTAGGTGCAACACAGGAAATTCTTTTGTGTTTAATGGTATGGAAGTTGATTCTAAACTTGATTATGACTCTATATCTAGGATCTATTGTTGATTTGATGTAGAGATTCATAAGGGTTGAGGTTCAAGCTTGTGAGAAATTAGAGAGAGAAATGTGAGTTCCTTCTTGGAATTTCGATTTAATCCATATTGGTATGTGTTATTGGTGATATTTAAATGATGAAATGAATTTGATTTTTGTTTAAAATTGATAGGTTTAAGAAAGGGTCAAACCCTAGAATTTGGAAAATTTTCGATATTGTGTTTTGCTTGGAAACGAGAGAGGGGAATTCATACCCATTTTTTTTCATGATCTTCATTGATGCCTAAAAAGTGGTTGGGTTCTTTTTGGTCTTGTATTTTGTGTTCTTGCCTAAATTGCTACTAAGAAAGAACGAACCATGAATCATATCATGATATATTTACATTGTTGTATGAATACTCTATTTTCGTATTTGAACATATACATATATTAAGCATGGTTTATTCTCAATCATGCATCATGTGGTTGAGAGTATGTATATATATATATATTTGTAGGGTTATATGTATACTATGACATATACATTGTTTTGCATTAAAAATGCATGGGGTGTGCGAGTATAGACTCATAGACTCTTAGGATGATTCAATGTCACATGGGATGATGGTCGGTGAAGTCCTATCTCGACTTATGCCAAATGAATTCGATGTGAGGCAACACACGGAGATCCCGATGAGCTAGTTGTGAATCGAGTCTAGATCTTGTGTGGATTGGTTGCGATCACGTAGTGGATCATTTATCTGTGGTTAGTTTTGGAAGTGAGTGCGCTCACTAATTGATTGATGCCAGTCAAGGCCTACTGGCGATGACCAAGGGATAAATGGCCATTGAGATTGATATATGTGGTTTTGAATTCATGTTTTAGGACATATATTGTTGCGTAAGACTTTTCTTTGGAATTCAACCTCACAATATTTATTGTTACTTTTTTACCCAACTGAGCCTTATGCTCACCTCTTTACCTTCTCTTCTCCCCACATGTGAGTCCGGTTCTAGTATCAGAGATGCGGATCTGCAAAAGCATCATTGACATGGATGGCCACCTAGGGTTAGTGAGTGTGGTAGTAGTGAGAATAGTCTCCTATTTTGTGTATAACTTTAGTACTTACGATTATACTGTGATACTTGTATGAACACATCCTCGGTGTGGGAATTATCAAAAATGGGAGGGTGAACCATGTGATCAGGACTCTTAGGCCGATTCGAGGACTAATTGTCCTTGATGATGTGTATGCATGAATACCAAATGCTTGTATTGCAGTTTTACAATATATGAAGATTGCTTGTTGATAGATGGCCTGAGGCTTTGTTAGGTTGTGGATACTACATGTTGTTAGATAGCCTGAGGCCCTGTCTAGGTTATGGGATACATGTAAATTGATGCTTGAATGCCTTATGTGTTATTGATGCGATTTGTAAATGTCATGCAACCAGGTTGGCATTCCTTAACATACGAGGAAGTGCTACCGAATTTTTCGGAGTATTGGTGTATAACTTAGTTCTAGATGACTATGTCAATTTTTTTTGATGGATTGAGGACCTCTAATATTAAATAACATTGATGACATAAATGGGTAGATACAATAGTGCCACTTAGGTTGAGGCGCTACATTTTGGTATCGAAGCGAGGTTCGATAAAGTACGATATATA
Source organism: Euonymus europaeus (assembly GCA_963580455.1). NCBI lineage: Eukaryota > Viridiplantae > Streptophyta > Magnoliopsida > Celastrales > Celastraceae > Euonymus > Euonymus europaeus. The sequence goes on from OY756965.1 coordinate 14,858,653, forward strand.
TGTGTGTGGGTTCGAGCATGAGTATTGTGTGGTACTGAGTCCCAGGCCATGTCACGACCTCTGCAGATTCGGTATGTTCTCTTTTCCCTTTAAATCCTTGTTAGTATTGTGTAATGAGTATTGTGATATGCTGTGACACAAATGGATATTGTAGGACTACTCGATTGACTAGAGTTGATGAGACACCTGTTGTTTGGGGCAAACATGGAAAGCCTAGGGGCCAACGCCGTGGAAAAGGCGTGACACATGCCACTAGGCGTACTCCTAGTATGCAGAATAAGTGCTCTTGAAAAGCTACGTATTGATGAGGGTGTCCAGCCAAGAGGCTACGAGATGACTTTGGAGACTCCTCCGATACTAGTGCATAAACCACTCATGGTGCAAGTTGCTCTTATTGCTACTGGGGGGAAACTAGTGATGTTAGAGGCACTAGCCAGCATTATGATGAATCTAGCACAGACGGTGTAGGCAAAAGCATAGACCCTAGAGCAAACCTTGACACAAGTGGTTGGAGCTCCAAGAGTTCGTACTGAAGGGCTAACAACTACATACTAAGATTGATACAGTGGAAAGGTCCATAAGAGGAATTTATGAGGTGGACCAATTACTGAGGACCAATTCTCCAAAATTTTTCAGAGAGAAAGAGGGGCATGAGGCTGAGGAATTATTCAGCCATTTGAGTATAAGACTCGATACTCTTGAGATACCTGATGATAGACAGTTCATGGTGGAATTCCTTGGGCCAGAGGAGAAATGAATTGACTTAGGCTTTGTTTGAACTATTGTTTATGCAGAGGTTTATGTCGCGGCCTTTCCTAATAGAGAGGGCCAAACAATTTCTGGATTTGCTTCAAACATCATAGATGATGGTGTTGTGGTACGCCAAGAGTATGAAAAATTATATAGGTTTGGATAAAAGTATGCTCTTATTGATGAGAGCAAAGCGGTGAGATGTTGAGATGGGTTATTCCCAAGCCTCGGTAGTTAGTGTTGGCATCCAGAGTGCAGAGCTATGATGAGATGGTGGAGATGGTATTTGAGTTAGTGGTGGTGGTGCAAGTAGCAACAAAAGACAGAGGACTGATCTTTCACTCCAAAGGACTGTGGTAAGGGTCATAGGCTACAAGGTGGCAAGTTGACATGCTTCAAGTGTGAAAAGAAGGGGCACAAAAGGGACCAATGCAAGACTATTGGACTTATCCGCTTTGGGTGTGGGTTGATTGACCACTCTTAGCTCTTCCTTCCACTGGTCCATCTGGTGAGAAATGACAAGGTAGAGAGCTAAGCAGCAACAGTAGGTACTAGCTCATGGTCGAGCACATGCGTTCGGATATGAAGAGGCTTCTGAGCATCACAACTTTACTGAAGGTACTTTTCTTATTTCTAATTGCATGTCGAAAGTTCTGTTTGATTCGGGGGCCACAACTTCTTTTATCGCTAGTTCGTTGGCATGTGCAAATGGCACCTCCCGTGAAAATATTATATTGCATGAGGTATTTTAATTCAAGTTCGTATGAAATTATAACATCAAAACTATTTTTGGGTGAGTACTTGTCAATTTTTCCTCCTAATCCCGGTTATTATTTCATCCTTTTTAAAGTGAAAGCATCCATAACTTCTCCAAGAACAGTCCTCGAATACAAGCCCTTCTCCTTTAGAGGAAAAAGAGTGTAATTTTGGGAGAACATTTGTGTGTATTTTTCTAATTTTTTCTTGTATATGTGACAGTCCTCGACTACAACCCTTCTCCTTTAAAGGAAAAATAACATAATTTTGTGTGTTTTTTTTCTAATTTTTTCTTGTATGTGTTTTTTCCTGGATCCTTTGAGAGGCACAAGGATAAAAGGCAAAGATGAACTAGAAGAAGTTGAAGAGAAAGTGCCAACTGCCAAGAGTTTTTTTCCTGAGCCCATAGGGTTAGAAAAGCATAATAAAAGGAGGTGAAATAAGCTGGTGGTTTAGAAGCAATGAAAAAAGAAAAGATAAAAAAATTGCTGAAAAAAATCCATTGATAGATGGCCTATTGTTATGTGAGGATTAACCAATAATTCATATTAAAACTGTACCAAACACTCCCTCAAAATATATGCTTATGCATGTTGTTTGTGACGATGTCTTTGACGGAAAAATTTACATATACTTTAAATGTTCATGAAGATTTCTGTTACAGCAATGGCACAAGATTTCCATAAAGAGAATTTTTAGATTTCCGTTTTCCACTAAGATAAAGCCGAAGAGACTAGGCCCAAGCATGAAATTTTTTCCATTCAAAATAACACTAGTAATGCAGTGAGTTGGTGGTAACAAATTAAGGGATAAGTTAGGATGCGAGACAAGAGGTGCTGCCAAGACAGTGACCACATTATTTTCCTTATATGTGGTTGCCATTCAATGAACCGTGAGATATAAAAAATATTTAATAAGAGTACTAGATGTTTTCACTTGATCCAATACAACGAACCCCGACCCACTTTATGCGAGAGATAGAACTGAAGTCTGGTGAGATCATGCCAGACTTGAAACACATGAGAATGAATCACAATAGAGATTGGACAGAATGAGTCACGGGAGACCAAAGTCTATGAACTAGACGAGAGAGACAAATCCAAAGATGTTGTGCACCATCAACAAAGATCAACCGAAAATGAAGCTGAAGTGAGGAGAGGATGTGAGCCACCAAAGTCGCGATGGGTCTTGGAAGTGAAGCAAAGAGTTGTGCGAGCAGAGGATGAGCAGCACCAAAAGGTCTAGATCCGATACCAAGAATAAATGAAGAATCCGTATATTGGTGTGAGAACTTTTCTCATTATTTTGATTAAAGTATGGAATGCAATTTATAATACAAGTAAATCATGTAAACAAGGCAACTAAATCATATACAACCTAAGTCAAGCAATCGGATCATCTCTTAATTGCTTTCCTAATTATAATCGACATGATTATCTTCCAATCAATATGATATGGTATCAATCACCATGATTTCCTTCTAATTCCAACATTTTCAGCCTAAAAGATTGGGAAATACATTAAGCATGGCAATTGGCACAGTAAATTAGAATTCAAGGTTATAGCTTATACAACGTCCATAGAAAAAAAGATGTAGACTATTATACTATAAAAAAACTCAGCTAAGTAATGATAAAATACATGACTAAATTTTTTTGTTGCTCTCCCATTATACCACACCAATTACTCTAGTTTGAAACTCAAAAACTCCCAGCCTAAAATTCTCAATTTTCAAAAACCTTATTTGTGAAGAAGGATATTCATTTGATCATCCTAAGCTAAAAGTTTTCAAATTTGTTACAAACAATCGCTCAAAATTCGAGAAACAAACATAATTCATAAACAAACGAAGAAGAGAATATCAAAGTTAAATGATAACAAAATTAAGGAAAATGTTGGATATATCGCCTAGCACATGTTTATCTAGGAATCTCTCTTGGGCATTGCTGAAAGCAAAAGCTAGTCGCTACTTGAGAACAAGCCAAAACCATCTGCCCCAAATCTAGCTTTTGATGAGTGGGACGCTAACAATTATGTCATTCTTGGATTGATGTTTAATTCTACGGAGGATTGGATCTATCATATTTTCATGTACAATGAGACAGTTTATGCTCTATAGATTGTGTTGAATAAATTATATGTTTTTGCTCAATGTGACGCTAGGATCCTTGAGCATATCTCTCATGCCACTCAAGCAATCTTGGGTCTTTCGGTTGCAGATTTTTTTGGCTATCTCCATACTCAATAAGAAGAGCTAGCCCAGTATGAGCCACTTAATGATTTTCCAAATGATGCGAGATCAAAGCTAAGCAACTTGATCGTTGACATACATATCAATTCTTGATTAGTTTAAAACTCGAGTTTAAGGCTCTTAAGCCTATAATCCTCAACACATCGCCTCTGCCTCCGTTATATGAGGCCTTTGCTATTGTTGATGATGATGAACATAGATGCCATATTCTACCTCTATCTTCTTACATCATGGATCCTATTGTTATTTTAGATCAAATGGCGTGTGTTGTTCCCTCAAGTAATCATCCTTATTGTCAACATTTTCTTAAGTAGAGCCACTACATTGATCGTTGTTTCGAACTTCATACTGAGATCAAACAACAATTTAACCTTACCCAAGGAGGCAGTCGAGGTGAAGGTCATGGCCATGGAGGTCTCACTGGTGCTATTGCTAAGGTGGATCATAATTTCCTTTCACATGATCTGAGCCCACTCTAATCTCAAATCACTCAGCTTCAATTATAGTTAGGTGCTACTATATCATCTTCTAGCCCATCTGATGTCCTCACTATAGGTATTCTTACTGATTTCCATGCTAAGTCGGCAATTCTACTTGGATTTTGGATTATGGGGCTAACAATAACATGAATGGTGAGGTTTCCATCTTCATTTCTCGTATTGCCCCTATTTACCAATTTGTTTCTATTGTTGATGTGATTTTTCTCCCTATTCATAGTTAGGGCTTTGCCTGTATATCTCTTGATATTCTCCTTCATTCTATTTACTATGTTCTTCAATTTATATATAACCTTCTCTATGTCAACCGTGTTGCCAAATCCCTAAACTGTATTGTTGTTTTCTTACCTAGATATTATTTTTTATAGCACCTGACTTTGAAGAATATTTTTGGCAAGGGGTATGAGCATCAAACTCTCTACTACTTTGGGTAGCCACCTTCATCTGCTCTCTCTTCTTACAATCTTTAAGCCTTCACAACACTACCAGTTTTAGATTTTTCTACTTTATCGTAGTCTATTTTTTTCTCCTTCTACTTTAGATTTGTGCCATGCTCGTTTAGGCCATGCAAACATTCAATCTCTATGTTATCTTTTTTCTATCATTGAATAAAGCTTGCAAAAACTTTAAATTTCTTTGTGTGGTATGTGCATTCTCCAAACATACTCATACTTAATATATTCTTCGCATGCATCATTCTCCTACTACATTTGATCTAGTCCATTCTGATGTCTAGGACCATCCCCCACTACTATTTTTCTTAGAGCCATTATTATGTTACCTTTATTATCCTATGTTGAAGAAATCAAAAGTTTTTCTATCATTTTACTAATTTTCTTCATATGATTAAAACTCAATACAATGTTGTTGTTCATGCTATTCAAGCTGATAATGGTGGTGAATATCTCACTGGTCAATTTCACACATAACATGCTCAAAATGGAATTTTTCAACAGCTCACGTGCTCGTACACACCTGAGCAAAATGGTGTAACATAACTTAAAAACCATCACACCATGTCGTTTGTTTGGTGTATTCTTCATAGTATGAATGTCCCTAAAATTTTTTGGCAATTGGTTGTTCTTATTGCTACATACCAAATCAATCACGTACACTCCAAGTCGTGAACTTCATAGCAAGGCACCTCTTCCTATATTACAGTCAGGTACTACACTATTTCCCCCCTCTTCCTTGTGTTTTTGGATGTACCTGCCTTATTCAAAATCACAGTTCATCTTATACCAAACTTGATGATAAATATGTTCACTATAATTTTGTCATAAATTTTTCTATGTCTAAAGGCTACAGGTGTTAGAATCCCTTTTCCCGATACTTTTATCACTCATTGGATGTTACTTTTTTGGAGACTATTCTCTTTTTCTCAAGTAGTCCTCTACTCTTGGACCCACCCTTGAAGTCGCCTACCCCAACCTTTGATCCTTCATTGCTTCCACGACCACTTTTTATACCTGATTCTATCTCCACTAGTAGTGTGCCGCCTTTAGTTCCTTATGATCAGGTCTATACTCGACGCCAATCAACTTTTGCCCCTTAGCCAAGGTTTGTCTAGAATCAGGCAACTCTCCTTCTCCTAATTTTGTCCCTTGTGACCGATGCTCCCATCTCATTTTGGTTTTATGAGTAGCATTAACCATCTCATTGCCAAGTATTTGTCTTATAATTATTTTCAGATTCCTATAAAACCTTCATTGGCAAACTTGACTCTGATTTGATTCCTCACTCAATTCACTCAGCCCTCCAGAATCCTAAGTGGGTAGTTGTTGTGGAAACGGAGATGGATGCCCTCTAGCGTAATCATACTTGGGACCTTGTTGGTCCTTCTTCTAGAACAAACATGGTTGGTGTAAATGGGTGTTCATCATCAAATATTTGGCTGATGGGTCTGGTGATTACTATAAGGTATGTCTTGTGGCCAAAGGTTTCACTCAGATTCCCAAAAAATCTTATAGTGCTACTTTTGCTTCAATTGCTAAACTTAATACGGTTGGTCTCCTAATTTCTCTTGTTACTTCCTACTCTTGGCCTTTGAATCAGTTGGATGTTAAGAATGCGTTTCTCAAAGGGGATCTCGTTGAGACTATTTATATGGACCCACCTCCGGGTTTTGGTAACCTGGGGGAGTATTCAGGCGGGGTATGTCGTCTCCAAAAATCACTTTATGGTCTTAAGAAATCTCCTTGTGCGTGGTTTGACTACTTCAATGAAGTTGTATTCACACTAGGGTTTTTCTGATGCCACTCGGATCATACTTGTTTCATTCGTCGCAAGTCCCAAGGCTAGTTCATATTCTCTCAGCCTATGTTGATGACATTCTTATTATTGGAAAAGACACCTCAAGTATTATTCAAGTAAAGGATGATCTTCATAAATCCTTCGACGTTAAGGATTTAGGGCCTCTCCGATATTTTCTTGGCATTGAGGTAGCTCGTTCTCACCATGGCATATCTCTATCCTACCAAAATTATGTTCTTGATCATCTTTAGCATACAGGTATGCTTAGTTATAACTCTACCACTACTCTTATGGTTCCTAACCTTAAGCAAGTATCAGACTCAAGATATTATTTACCAAATCAATCGATATATCACCGTCTTCTGGGACTCCTTATTTACCTGACAAACACGAGGCCGGATATTGCATTTGCTGCTAGAGTTGTTAGTCGATTCATGCATTCTTCACGTATATCTCATATGGATGCATTGTATCATATTCTCAGATATCTCAAATCATGTCTTGGTCTTGGATTATTTTATGTATATGGAGAGAAGTCAGATATATCATCCAATCTCTCGTGCTATACTTATGTTGATTATGTGGACTGCTTAGATGATTGATGTTCTACTTCTGGCTTTTGTACTTTCTGAGGTAATCATCTCATATCATGGAAAAGTAAAAAGTAAACAATTTTTTCCGATCGTCTATATATGAATATCATACCATGGCTCATGGTAAATGTGAATTTCTGTGGCTTCGCTCTCTTCTCATTGAACTGGTCATTCCATTAACGAACTCATCTACTTTATTCTGTGATAACAAGTCTGTCATTATGCCAGCGTCTGACTCAGTTCTTCATGAAAGAACTAAGCATATCGAAATTGACGTTCACACTATTCGAGAACGAGTTTGGTCTAGTATTATCACTCCTTACTTTGTTTCCTCGCTAGCTCAAACTGCAGACATGTTTGCTAAACCGATCGGTCCTTCTTTACTTCAATCATCTCTTGTCAAGCTAGCTCTCGTTAATCTCTTCAGCCTCACTTGAGGGGAGTGTTGGAATTAGAAGAAAATCGTGGTTTTGATGTCATATCGCATTGATTAGAAGAGAGTCATGTTGATTATAATTAGGCCAATAATTAGGAGATGATTTACTTTGACTTAGGTTGTATATGATTTAGTTGCCTTGTTTACATGATTTACTTGTAGTATAAATTGTATACCACACTTTGATCAAAATAATGAAAAAAAGTCTTACACAAAGATAGAGATTCTTTGTTGCTTCTGAATATGACACTCTGTCCCCAAGAGACATTATACAGTGGTACTATCCTTTATGATGAAGAGAACGAAAGTTATTGAGATTGACATTGCCCACAATATTGTCTCTACTCTTGCACATTCTGGTGTTTGTCCATCTTTTAGTAAAGGCAGTACTTGGGATGATGCTTATATTGTGACAGAATGTTGATTTTCAATGAATCTTGAAAACTTCAATGTGCAATTTTTGCTAGTGTATTAATCTGTCTATCTAGCCTACAAGTTCTTATGCATTTTAAAATTAGTAACTTTTATTTAAACTTCCTCTATTTAAATGGTCACTTTTACATTTTATCTATGTACACATTCGTATTCAACTCTATTAAAAAAAATTGTTGCATGTTGCAATTTGCACACCCCCATACACACCAACAATATTGTGTCCGCTTTGGATTATCCAGTTCCTGAGGATATATCAGACCCGCACGACATTGTCTAGCAAGTGGGCTTGGGCCCAACTCACTAATCTTGGAACAAGGCCTTGTTGATGTTAAGGGTGGGCATTAACACTTATAAAGTGCTCTTGAGTTTCCACATCTTTTGATGTGGGACTCTCTTACACTCTCCCGCACTTGTGGGCTGGGTTATATTATAGACCCAACAAGTGGCGTAGAGATCATTTCCAATAGTCCAACTGGATCGAGCAACCTGGCTCTGATACCATGTCGTAATTTTCACACCTCCACACACACCAGCAATATTATCCGCTTTGAATTGTTCGAGATACATCGGGTCTGCACGGCTTTGTTCCTCCTCAAGTCTAGCAAGTGGGCTTGGGCCTAACTCACTAACCTTGGGAAAAGACCTTGTTGATGTTAAGTGTGGGTATTAGTACTTATAAAGTGCACTTGAGTTCCCACATCTTTTGGTGCGGGAATCTCTTACATTGCCTTCATGTTTCACAAGAAATCTAAACTACAGGGAAAACGCTATAAGAGATATTGATCCACGTAAATGGAAGTTTTATTTAAGTCCTAAAGTTTCGTGGAATTTTAAGGTTGGCATTTTCAGGAATTGTGAATAGTTTAGTTAATCAGACATTAGACGATCTAATCTAGTTGTGGGAGGGTTGTGGCTGGATTTGCGCAAATTAGGTGACAAGAGTGTGATGGAGCACAGGATGTATTTGAATGCTCTTTAACTTGGTTTATGAAGCAGAGAGATGGATCTTTTGCTTGTAGGAGAGATGGAATTTTCCATCAGTCCATGGGTGCTTGGAGGAGATTTTCAAAGTAGTACTTACACTCATGGAAGGAATAGGAACAAAGAAGAGAAAGGAAGTATGAGGTCATTTCACTCTTCTGTGGACACTGGGATTCAATGGACATCTCAGATAAAACGATAGTTTATATTGTCAAGCTTCACTTAGAATCATTATGTTGAGAGAATGGGTTTTTGACTGTGAAGAACATTTTTCAGATTTCATCCAAAATCTCTTTTCTATTCAAGTTTCAGATCATTGGTTTATCTTAGGATAAGTATCACATATGCCCCTCTACTTTCTTGTTCGGATCATCTAAGTCTATGTATTTTTTTTTTGAGTCAAAGAAGGCTCCGTAATTTGCATAATGGGTCACGTTAATACTTTTCCATCAATCTATGTCCTTTTTTGTTAAATAAATGAAATAATGACCTAGGTTTTCTCACTCTTATTTTGTGCTTAATTTTTTCAAAAATAAAAGAGTGGTCGAGTTTATGTTTTTGGTTCACAACTAATCGATGTTTTGCTTTACTCATTCGCAAGGAGATTAAAGAGAATACCTAGAAAACGACATAGATGATACTTGATGATCCGTTCGTTTCTTTCTCAATTGGTGGTTCATAATCAGTTTGTTGTTCAATTAATTGAAGGTTGGATCTAGGATTACACATGATAGCCGTTTAGCATTCTAGGGTTGTGTTACTTTCAAGTAAAATTTTGATACATATGCTAAAAAAGATTCATAAAACGTTTTCTCGTGTTCAATAAATTATTTTAATAATCGATAGAAATAAGATTTGATTTGATATATTATATGCCCAAAATGGACACCCAGAATAAAAATTATGGTTTATTTAATGAGCATAGGTCAAAGACGATTGTAGACGAGCCCATGCCACATGGATGGTCCCTAACCTCTCCAGACATTTCTAAGTAATCTAACACTCCGAAATATACTCTGACTACATGTAATCAAGCTCGAAGCACTTGGTATCGACTTCTATCAATTCTAACCCCAAGTCTGACTATTCAAATTTGTCTACCCGACTCAATTGAATACGTACGCAACACATGTCGATCCTACAAGCACCTCTAAAATATGGAGCTTTACAGTGCCTTTGGGCTGGACCGATCTACTTTACACCTACATATTTGAGGCAGGCTTTATTCTACTTCGTTTCTTGATGGATCTTGTTTTTTTTAATCTTTTTATAATTATCCAGAGTAGGATTCATTTCTATTACTGTTCCTAATCCCTAAACTAATATAATTTGATATTGCTAGTGCTGTTAATTGATTATAAATTAGTACATGGGCAAAAGAGTTAATGACACATGACAACCACTGGTAAGTTGTAAATGTGGTATGTTGGAAATGTATCTACTAAATAAATGTAAATACCAATAAATTCATTAAATATAAGAGCACATGCAATGCTCATATACATCATCCTTCCATTGAACTTAAAATTGGATCTCAATCGTGATTATAAAGTCTCTCAAGATAGTCACATCAGCAAAACATAAATTTTTATATAATTTTTCATTTTCATATTAGCAAGGTAATTATTGTTTCATTCTTTTATCCATTTCTCAACAAAATTATATCAAAAATTAATACTAAATCTCATATTTTTTATGAAAAATCAAACAACATACTTAATCGTATCAATAAAAATACATATTCTTATACATTATCTTCTTTCCATAAAAACGCACAGTTGCATGTGAGTAGTTTAGACAGTGAATACACAGTTGCATGTGAGTAGTTTAGACAGTGAATTGTTGGTAAAGTAAAAGGTTGCTTGAGAATGCGAGTAGCTAGTGGTGAAGAGAAGCCAAGAGAGAGGGAGAAAAAGGGTTGAATCTTATTTTGAACTGTCTGTTTTAGTGTGCTATCTTGTCATGGGACCCTCTATCTCTCTTTTGCAAAATGTCTTACATGGAAATAGAAAGCAATTTCTTTTCTTGAAGTGACATTCAAATTAAAAGGGTATTCATATTTTAATCAAATCCGGGGGAAAAAATTCACATTTTTACTTTGTTGTTGCATCTCCATGTCATTCAATTCCTGTTTTGATAGAGTATTTATTTGCATTTCATTCCGTAAAGAAAAGGGCATTTAGAGAGCAAGTGACATAGGATCTTATAAATCTATATGATTTGGCCGAAGAAAGATATATTAATAGACTTTATCATCACCCTAGTGGTTATTTTGTGGTTTAATCCCTTTATCAACACAACAGTAAGAGAGTTACAAGAGTCTTTCTAACATCAAGGGAACATAAGTGATGCACTTTAAGATTTTAGGATTATATTGATATTTATTGTTGGTGTAGATAGGCTTTCAAATATTTCTGAGACATGGTGATTGTCTTGTTGACAAAAGAGTCTCACTCAATGCATTGTAGGTAGGGGAAAAAAACTAGAAAAGAACCATTTCTTTTTCTTTTTTTCTTTAATTTTTCCACTTGCGTTTTCATTCAGTAATCTATACTTGTAATTATTGCTTCATATTCTTTTCAACATTACTTCAGTTTTTGCAACAAAGGATTACTTTACTTGGTGGCAATCTCTCTGTCTCTTTGCGTGTTTGTGGTATGGGAGAGATTGGTAATTGCCTTTCTGTTTATTGTTAAACCCAACAAAAGAAACTTTGCATACAATATAGAATTACAGATACTGACTTCAGTGCTTCTGACAAAAGCTTTTAGGTTTCTCTCAATAGGGTTTCATTCAAGGGAAAATTTTGAGAAATTAATGTGGTCTGCATGTTGATAGCCCTCTTCTTTATTCCATCTTGTCCAATTTTTTCTTCACTTGAATCATGGCATATTGGTACCGCATAGCTGTAAGGTACCCCCCTCATCAACTCTCTCTCTCTTTCTCTCTCTCACTCTATATATATATATATATCTGTTTTGGTTTTATCCTCTTTGAAATCTATATCTAGCGATCACATGGCTCTACAAGGCATGAAGAATTGGAAATACTATACAAATATATAAAATTGACATTGTTGCAGTCTTTAGTTGTTTTTGTTTTTAGTTTACATGTTCCCCAGCAGCTTTAACTTTATTTATCCTCTCTCTTTTCTTATCTTTTATTTAGTGGGAGATTGTGCGTGATTATGTGAAGATTTTGCTAGCTTTGCTCCCATGATTGCATTTCAATGGTTGTGTTGGATTTAAATTGAAGCATTAATCCTTGCCATACTCAACCTTTAACCTTTAATGAAAGAAGGTATTTACTGGATTATTTGTAATAGCTGCTAAATTCTTTCATCAACCTAATCTTGCCATTAAACCCGTGTGCGTTTTATTAGAATTCGATGGTAATTATACGATGTTTCTTATGAAATATTGATCAATGGTTAGTGCATAAAATCATTGGTTTAGATATGCGATTCTAACTTCTGCACCGTCTCGTCAAAATCGAGATTAATGGTTGGTTTAGGGAAATGATCCCTTAATGTAATTCAGCACTAAACAGTGCGAAACTTATAAAAGTTGCAAATAGACCACACTTGTCTTAGCTCCACAGACAGGGAAGGCCCATTCCTTTTGATTTCTTGAAAAAGTTCGCTTCTTTGAGACAAGGAATAGTAGTGATTAAGTTAGGCATCAAGGCTGATGATGAACGTGAAAACATAAAAAAGCAAAGTCTACAGCTGCTAGATTTATCATCCAACTTTTTGTCCTTGCATTTTCTATGGGGGTATAAAGCTAGCTTGCATTGTTTTAAAATAATTCATTGAGAAGTTTGTTTTTCCATGGCAACCAATCTCATAGGATTTGAAGGCTAAATATATTTTGTTCCTCCAACTTCTCAGGGCCACAAGCCAAGGAACAGGTTTGTTGACATTTTAAATTGCAGACATAAGAATGCCATTACTACTGAATGTTCTGGAGATTTCTCTCTCTCTCTCTCTCTCTCTCTCTCTCTCTCATATTTCACTGGGGAAGACTGGCATTTTAACTTGAGTTTCTCATGAAAAAATTGCATTATATTTAAGCACCTCTAGTTTCAAATTCATTAGATTATTTCTTTATTGTTTTTGGTTTTAATTGACCCCAAGAACCAGCTTCTCTGCTACATCTTGTGAGCTTGGATCTCCAATAGTTTGAGTATGCACTCTTGAACCACCAACTCATTAGTGTTCATTGCGTAATTTTTTCCTAGTAGCTTAGTTTGGTTGGTTGATGAGTTCCTATTTTAAGGGCTAGAGTCATGAAGAAATGGTTCTATTTTGTTGATAAACTGATAGTGCATAATGAGTTGATCACTGGTTGGGCTGTGAAGCTTATTTCCTTGGAGCAGCTGTGATACAAGTTGAAATCCAGTAAACTTTACTCTTTTCAGGTCTAGGACATCACAGCTGAAATCAACAGTGTATAAGCTTTGACAGTGTATTTGATCACATTCATTACTACAAAAGAAAATTGATCTCAAGAGACATAAGACGCAAAGGCGTGTTTGGGAAAACGATGAACGAGCTTGGTTCAGAGAGATCGAATCAATGGAACATGTATACTAGTTTAGACCCCAGTCCATCTGAGACAGAAGCTCCGTGGAAAAGCTTTGGGAATTCCATGAATGCCATTTCTTTTGGTTTCGTCGCGACGGCTGTCTTGATATCAATGTTTCTTATCATGGCAATCTTTGAACATCTGTACCGGCCAAACCCTTCTTTCTCCTCACCTCAGGAAGTGAGGAACAGGTCTCCAGAATTAGGAGTACTTCCACAGAAACTTGGGGATCCACAAACAGTACGTCTTCACTCCCTTTCTTCTGAAAAATGTAATTATTGTGCTCTCTTTTTTTTCTTTCCTGTGATCAAAATTCATTGAACTTTCGGCAGGCACCAATGTATTATGCATCCGATTTTTCAGTAGTAATGCCAGGACAGCAATATCCGACCTACATTGCTCAACCTGCTCCTCTCCCTTGTCTGAGGGAAAGCATTTGTTGGCCATCCCATGAACATAATATTGTACTTTCTTAGCATACAATGCCTGAGATGAAGCATAAGAAATCATAGATACAAGTACCCAGATTGGATTTGTCACTCTCTTGTTGAGTAGTAATGAATGCGTACGCCTTTCGCCTTGTAAGAACTCATTACAGGCAAACTACACCGGTTTTGAATCTCTCAACTAGCAGTCCAACGTCTCCCTTGAGTATGCAATATGAACATAGTGGGAAAGCCACCCCACCATCTTATGTATTTCGATCTTGGACAATAATACAGAGCCCAGCACTTTCCTGGCTCAATTATTTACATGCAGCAACTAAAATAAAGACCTTTTGGTACTTGGAAGTAAAAATTAAAGCCATGGAGAAAACTTGTGTTGCAAAGTACAAATCCATTAATCCTTGGTAGTTCTCCCAGTATAAAACGCCTCTTACAATATGTCAAACGATAACAAATTAGATAGTTTATCAATGTCCAGTAGCATCCCTATTCCCATCCTCCACAAGCAGATCCTCAATGTACTAATTTGTCACTTCGTATGTTCCTCTTGCCTCAATTGGTTCCTGTGGGTAACTAGTACCTAACAGAAATGAATTGGCGAAAATTATGGTACATGAGATACAGAAACAACATGGATACTCATAAATTCTTCAAGGCACAACCTAGTACATGATGCTGCACAATACAATGATTTCGTATACCCCAGTGACAGGGGTACCAATTAACATGTCCACACCACGCTCTGGGCAAGGCTATCCTATTTATGCAAATTTGGCACCACCAACCAGCCAACGAGGAGAGGCGCAAAATGGAGGGCTTAAAGATCAAGGGTGTGAATGTAGCCGGATCATGTGCAGCAACGAGTAGATCTACATTCCAAGACACAAATTACATGACAAGAAAAATTAGGGATGAATACAATAATACAACAATCTTCAGTCAAATCACCTCCACTTCCCTAGTATCACCTGTCACCTGACAGTAGACCTTTTGGCAAAGTTTTGAACACCAACATACTTCGGCTACTTTCTTACTCAGTTTCTCAATCATTCCACTCTTCATTTACTGTTCCCCTCTCTCTGTCAAAGACCACGATCAGGAGTCAGTCAGGACACATTTGTTATTGACCTGCTTCCAATTCTTCATCAGGTAATATCACAGTTAATAGAGAGTACTTAACCCTGAGAGAGATCCTTCCCCTTTCAACAATTAATCTTGCTCCAGAGACAACCCAATACCCCGGATTTTCTTGTGGCCCTCTAGTCATTTCTGTTGTATCTACAAACTTTAGAAGCTTATGGGCTTGAGCAGGCAACGGAGGTCTCCCAGGGTAAACAGCAGAATTTATATTCACATCAGCTGGCCGCGGAGGCGGCTTCTGAATTGACGTGAAGTGATGGCTGATAAGTGTCGATATGAGTCCAGACTTGGCTGCTAATCCTGGCGATCCATCCCACTCTGGGTGCTTTACGAGGGTAGCTCCAGAAACAGTGGAAAAGCAAAGTCGTAAAAAGAGGACATTTTTGAACCCTGAATTTTCAACCAGTAACTGGGCTCCAGTAACAATAGAAAGATCCTCATCAGACTCTACAGGAGCTGTACAGACATGAGAGAAGTACTTCCATTGAACTTTCTCATAATACTTACGATCATAAGTCTCCTGACGGAAGTTTCCACTTGGATCATTGTCAAGTTGAAAGACTTTTGGAAGAGAGGACAGGTGCTGCAAGTGTATAGCTAACCGGTTGCTTCTTTTACCCTCCAGATAAAGCCGCAGGCCAGTGACTGGCCTCTTACCGACATCAACCTGTAATGGAAATGATGGTGATTTAATTACAAATAAAATACATTGCTTTTAGCGCACAAATGAAAGAATATGAATTACTACAAATCCATCACTAACTCAGGGCAACCTATATCCATAATGAAGTAATGCATAAATAAGCCAGCCAGTCCCCATTTCCGCTAATTCGTTTGCCACGATAATGTCATTATATTCTACCACTACTTTCTCCATAGGACCAACTGAAACCAAAATCTCACAGTGCATTTCTCCTTGTTAAAAAGCAAGTGAAGTATAACTGCCTATAATAGAAAAGGGAGGAGCCTCCCTACTTGTTGTCCAAACCTTTTCCACTAACAGCACCAGCAACCGTCATTGAAGTTTAATAGTTTTGTACACATAAAATTTGATAAAAAGAAGCCTCACCGGAATGATATTCACGTAGAGTTTGGGCCCCATGAAACTGAACTGTAAAGATGCTGTACTTTGCTGCTTCCGTTGCAGACCAAGCGGAAGATCACTGAACACAGGCGCCCACTGCCTGGGCAACTGAAATTCCAAAAATTGGTGGAGTTCTTCAATTGGTGGTTTGTCTGCAGAGGACATTTAAAAGAGAGAATTTTCACTCTGTAACAATAGACAATTTAATACAAACTAAAAGGCCCCAGAATAAACTTTTACATCGAGTCAATGTAATGTATTCTTACAACTTTTTTCCCTTTTTGTCAGAAGTAAAACAGGTGGTAAAGGAAGAATGGAAGATGCCAGAGGAATAGAATAGTTGTTTGGCTGAAAATTAACTCCTATTGTTCTATTGTAAGTAGACTTATTCAAGAGCAATTCTTAATTTATCATCCATTTCCACCCGTAACCATGTGGCAGATTATAACGCAGGAATTCTACTGAATCTAGCTTGACAACTTCTACAGGACAAAAGATAAAACAATGGGCTTAAATTAGGGATCCCATCTAATTTCACATCCCTATATGCATTGCTCAACACAAATCATCATCCGAAACCTTTTAACACCCATATTTCAGTCAAATTCCTTGGTCTTGATACGTGCAAAATGGATCATTCATATGTACTCTAGCATAGGCTATAAATGGTCCAAAAGCTAAATGCGCCGATGATTCATCGAACACAATTTACAGAAAATCTTCTCTCTCACTCATGCAAATTTTTACTCATCAATTCCCACAACCTTCCCACCCCCCTAACCCTAAAACAAAATCCTCACATCCTAAATACTCAAAGGAAATCCTTGATTGTATTCAAAAAATTTCCTGTTCATTCCCTAAACCTCCCTGCCCCTGCACCTTATGTATATATTTAAATAGATAAAACGGATGCATAGAAAACATTTAACATGCACTGCAACCACACAAATACATAAAATGTGTCTGTATATTGCAATCAGAAACAACGATCCTGCACATATTACTCCACATAAAAAATCACAATGTCTCTGTTCCTGAAAAAAACAAAGTTTCTTCTTCCGGGGAAGACAAAGGAACCACTTCAAGGCAGGACCATATTGGACCAATATTTGATTACTAATAAGCTGGATTTTAATAATTAAGGAGCATAAAAGAAACATGAAATTTTATTTTAGAGTCATGGAATGTTGTTTAGTACTTTAGTTAGTTTAACTACATAATAGACAATAAATTAATGCTTCAAGGAAATGCTATTTCTTCGTAGTAAGATTGCTCGACATAAATTAGGTCAGGACTCGGGAGAGAGTAAAGAAACTGAATAAAGTTCTAAATGTGGGAAAAAAATGGAGCCTCAAGAACAATGACCCATCAAAGACTCCAGGTCTGAGAAAGCGATCATCATGAAAAAAATGCAAATCCAGATACGAAGGTGTCAAAACCTTTCCAATCCATGCTACATTCCGTCAAATAATAGATGCATGAATTTATACGTAAATATATAAAACAGGAACGCATCTTAAATAGCACTAATGTACATCAAATCATAAACTTATGGAAGCTCACATCGTAAATAGAGATTGATGGCATGGCTCAAGAATCCGCTCCCAGGTACTCCATTCAACAGAGAGGTAATTGGGATAAAAGACATCGAGATAACATCAGGCTCAGACTGAACAGTGTTTAACCACTCACTGTGGGATAGGGATCTATTATCACTTCCACCTCTCCTCTTGCAAATGCTGACAATGTCCTACAGACAGTCACAAAGCATGGAATTTTTGTACCATTCAGAAGTTTATGGATCTAAAATAACAAAACATAAATACTAGATGTCTACAAAAATTCATTGAAAGGGCCAATGAACCTAGGGATGAAGATAATAAATATGATACACAAACCTCCTTATGCGAATAAGAACTTGATGCACCAATATCAGCAAACTTCAACCGCTGCTCCCTGATTTCAAACTGAAACAAAAGTGATTAGATGAGAGTTGAACTACTGAGGATGATGATTTTCTTCTTCATATGGTTTTAGACAGTTTACTAAGATATCTAACCTCCTTGACATAAAAATTGAATACACAACTCAGAAAAACCAAAGTTGTTTGGTACCAGAAAATTTCTCTTTACATTTCTTTTTCATGACCAAATTTAGCATCATGAAATGGAAGCAGGCCAAATTTTGAATCACTTTGGTTAACATTTAAGATATTTGGGAGCGTACGTGGTGGTTAGACTCATTTGAACCTTGAGCAAAGTTACTCTTGACCAGTAATCATCAACCTCAACAATTAAATCAAAATATCCCCTCAGTTAACAGGAAATCAGCCAACAAAATGTCCATTTAACAGCAAATGTCTATTAGACAAGGAAGCCACTAATGAGAATGAGCTTTGAAATCTACTCCTAAAATGTCTTCAATGCACAAAGTGACAACTCCTACACTTGGACTAAGATACTGTAGATTATTGCACATCAAGCAAGCTTAAAACATGGCAACCCAGCGCCTGCCATCATTGAGCTATACAACCTTACCCTTGCATTGCAAAGAGGTTGTTTCCACAATCTGGATCCATGACATATGATAGGTAAACACCAGCAACACAATAACAAGAATAAGCAGGTAAAATAGAGATGAACAGGTCCGACTGTATTATTTCAACTCAAGAAAAAGGCAGTAGAGGAAACAAAGCAAACCTAGCTTTCGAGGAGCTAGGAACCTTCACAAAATACTCTCCACTAAAACCCTAAACAACAGCAGCTACCACTACCCAGCTATAACCTTCTCACAAGGAGAAAAACAGCTCATCCCAATTAAAAGACTCCACCTGTAATCATCCAGGCCCTGCACTTGTCTCACCTGGATGCTTCTTACCCTTCCTCATATACTTTTTGGTAACAAGTCTATCATAATATTTATTGAAAGAAAAGGAGAAAGATTTCACCAAAACAATTTGATAGCATTTGATTTATAATGCATGGTACTTTAGTAACTTTAGAAAAGGCGACAGGGGAAAGTCTTGCCTTTAATATCTCATTTCCCAAATCTACACTTGATCATGGGATCCCATATTTCTAGGAACTTAAAATTTCCATATAAAAAAAGTGTTGCATTACAATAACTGTTTTTATTGTAACCACGTGTGCATCAACTGCACATCTCAATTCACTATTATTTATGCAGATAGGCCAGAACTACCCTTTATAAAAATTTCAAATGTTGGATTAATAAAGGTGTTTTTATTTTTTTTTGACTGCCTATGCATGCATGAGTCATGACCATCAAGGCCCCATGCGGAATCAAGATTTCTGTTATGACACTAAAACTCCAGATTTTCAAGCAGTGGATATTTAAATCCCATAATGTGATGTAAATACTAGGATTAAGATGTAAACATCTGATAAACATTCAGAATCAATATTTAGACCACAAGAAATTTAGGTATGTGTTTCTCAAATAGCATGGAAAAACTCATGAATGTCCTTATTATTTGAATAAACCTGCTCAGAAGCCATGCTATATTGTCCATTGGCATCAAGAAATCTCTTATCTGCCATCTCCTTCAGTCTTTTCTGCACATCTGCAGGCTGAAGAGTTGAAGCATGCTGTTGTTTCAAATATATTACATCCTTTCCACCCATCTTTACACCAACAATAATATGTGTTCCAAATGTCTCAATAAACCTAGATGGCATATGAAACATATCGAAAAGTCATTATGCTTTGAGATTTAAATATAGCGTAAATTGACAGTAACATACAACGCATTCATAATAAGAAATAAGCATAATCAAATATGACAATGATGATGATGATGATAGACAAGAAAAAAATTGAAAATTTAAACCAGTTCATGCTGGAGAGATTTATTAATGGTACTAAGACAAACAGAGATTCAAACACTAACATAAATAATGGTAATATTTGACATAATCACTGAGATAATATCATTTTGCAGGAAATACGTTCAAGTGTAATCATAATCCAACAATGCCAATTTACATCTAGCTTTCGATTCAATCACAAGGAATGTGGAAGGGCAAAGACATGATCTAGCTAAAATGATCTATGCAAAAAAGTTACAAAACAGAAGTTGATTAATAATCCGCCTAACCATACAAAGTCATTAATAGTGTAATTTTAACTAATTTGTCCATGCTGCTTTGGAAAGTTAAGACCTAGGCTCTTCTTTATTGCCTTGCACTCCAACTAAGGAACTAAAAAAATAAACATTAAAGGAATGACTCGAAAATCTTCATAAAATTAAGATACAACACATACTACTCTTAAACTCCATGAAAAATCCATAACAAGTATGGTTTCTTTGTGCTAACTGAGTAATCACACATAGAAAAACCTTTGAAGAAACAAAACCAAACGACTAAAAACAGAAACACGCTTCAGTAATTCAATATGTGAACCATAGAGGTGGGTTTGGCATGCATGTTAGACCATTTGAGCTTTAAAATCTAACCTTGCAAGTGCAGCAGGTTCCCATGATGATGGCACAGCTCTTTTAACATTATCACGGAGAATCATATGTGATTTTTCTAATGCAACTGTGTAGAGTGTAATAAACACCCCATCAAAAGCAAGGGTCTTAGTGTTGGCAGCATCTTTCTGCCAACAACCTGAAAAATCAAACATGGCATTTAGGAGACCCGATGGAATTTTGCCGGTCAAAGATATTTCCTGGTTGAACTGCTCTGACATCTGGCAAGAAAGAACGTACAAATGAGAAAATATAAGATAGGAAAAAAGAAAGCTTCAATGCATCCAGAAAAGAAGAAGCAGTTATTTTAAGTTCTGTGAAGTGATCCAGTTTTTGCTGAATAACAACCAGTTTAACAATAGAGCTCTATTAGTTTTTAGGGGTTTCAACAATGTGCAAAAACTGAGTATGGCATATGATGATGCAAACACGTATCTAAACATGGAGTCTTGTGATCTTCAATGCATAAGAACAAATCCATTTCCTAGAAAGTATCAGCTAACGCATGCAATAAAGCACGAATGGACACTTCATGCTCTCAATAACATTGAGCAGCAATTACCTGCTGAAATGAGAGAACATCAGATCTATATCGTGTGCGCTCTCCTTTATCACATTTTATTGACTTCGGAACATTTGCAATTGAAATGCCACCAGGTAAAACAATCTCTTGACCTCCATCTTCATCGACCTCAATCAGCCATAAATCTTTTGGATCACCTTTACAGTACTTAAGCCTCACGTCTACAGCTATATCATATCCACGGCCAATCGACCTAATTGCAGTCTCAGCTGCCAGGGAAGCCGGAATCTTGAGCGCCATTGCTCAAAAACATCACCTTTTTTCACCAGAACAGAAATGCCCTCTGCATGTGGTACAAATACACATTCTCAACTCCAACAGAAATTAGTACACATTTCTCATGCATTGAACCTAAGACAAATCCCAAACACAGTTTACTAAGCACAACCGGCGCTATTTTACCAGTTTCAGTTTATTCCTTGACTCAAAATTAAAATGACCCCCACAAACGATACATTTAACCAGATTAAAATATGCTCAATTTGAAAGAAAAAATAAATAAATGTACTCATTTTGAAACCAAAATTTGCGTGAAATATGATTTTTCAGCTCAGAACAAATACATTCTTTCGAGCCTGCTACAACTAAGTAATTCAAAACTCAGGGAAGCACAGATTTCAGGTGAAAAAAAAACCTTATATGCAGTTTAAAAGGGATGCCTCAGCTCAATTAAACCGAAATCTCACTCAAATTCCACAACGAAGTAATAATTGAAAACTTAAACATCGTCCAGAACACACTTTTCAGTTTGAAGGACCCAAATTCACACTCAAATTCCACAACGAAGTAAAAATCGAAAACTTAAGCATTGTCCAGAACACACTTTTCAGCTTGAAGGACCCAAATTCACGCATTTCGAGTATAGAAATCAGATCTAAACCCGTATATGCTCAAAGTTCAAATCAATTCCGTACAATTCTTAACCAAGGACCGAACTGCGAACTGCGAACTCGAACCCGTCTCCGCAAATCTCCAGCAATCAATGAACTCTGAGAACTTGCCAGAGAAATCCAATGCGCAAAATATCCGTTCTCGGATAAATGAAATCAAATCCTAAACCCTAGGCGCACACTACTGGACTCTGGAGATAAATTTTAAGGAGAACAACCCTAATTGATTTTTGAGAATTTATGTTTTTTTTCTTTTTTTGCGAATCTGGGTTGTTTGACGAAAAAAGAAAGATTCTGATGTGTGGGAATTGGGAGTGGCTCGTTATTTTTAAAAAAGGCAGCCCGTTTTTATTTAAAACAAAGATTGGATTCTTATTTCTAATTTATAGTATCTAGCCAAATTGAACTCTCTAGTCATTTTAGTTTTCAAAATCGTATAGTTGTAAAATTATGTAGATTTCATATCATCAAGATAGATTTACTGTTTTTTTTTTTATCGATATGAATAAGGATCGTTCTTCAGTCGAATCTCCAATAACAAAAAACGAGATTGGTTTCCACAGTACGAACACCGTTTGATTTAAGAGTGGTGATAATCCCGCCCCCTTAAATTGATAATCTCGCCCCTTGTTTTGCTTAAATAAATATTTTTATTGGGAATGCCATTACTTTTATTATTTTATTCTTAAATTGTGATTGTCTTTCCTTATTTTCAATCCAAACAATAATTTGAGTGTTGAATTTTAGTAGGTACATTTTTCACGTGAAACGGTGAAAATTTCTTAAAAGTGTCTGTGTAAGCTTCTGAAAAGTGTTTGTGTAAATTATCAAGTAATTATTGACTAGATAAAAATATGAGTATGTCTTTGATTGAAGAAAATAATTGAGTAGGAGTCACTCCATCAAGTCCGTTGAGTCGGATAAGGAGAAAATATTTGAGTAGGGGTCACAGCCCTTATATAGCAATTTCATTTTTTTATGGCAGTGTGTTAATGTCAATTTAAAGGGTGACGCATTGTAGGAGAGAGTGAAGCTTGCAAGTTGCTTTCATCATTAGAAATACCAACAAGTCCTTCCATATCAGGTTTTTTTTATGTATTTTTATTAGAAGTGATTTGTGTGCATTTTATTTCATACTTCCATATATGTGGAAGAAAAGAGAGACTATTTTACTAGATAAATTTTCGCTCATTTTATATTGAAAATAGCAAACAATCCAACACTTGTTTCCGAGTTTATGTAAAATTTGGATTTTCTATTTTCATTATATTCTAAAATGACAATCAAATATATTTTTTAACAATCACCATTCAAAATGAAAGGGTAATAATTATTAACACCTTTCTTCTTTTCTATCACTCTTTGTGTGTATTTCAATAAACTATTTAAAACAACCTCCTTAAATTGCACTGGTTTTCTACCCTGAAACATGCCTAAAATATCAAAATAGCAAGCTCATTGAGTTAAGTTAAAATATTCTTGAGGGATTAATGGCATTGACTAAAGTTAAATTATTTCTTCTTTTTTAACCCAGATAAGTTTGGGTATGTATCATTTCAGAATTTGGGCCGAAGATTTAAGATTATCAGGTTCCAGTGAGGTAAGTCTTTTGTTATATTATTTTATAAGTTGTTATAGTAAAATGGTGAAATAATATATTTTTTTACAGGATGATTTCATTAAAATGATATACAACAAAATGAAGGAGTTGTGATGGCGAAAGAAGATAGAGAAAAAATTAAGATCGATGTACAAATGAATTTTTCACTGATATTGTATGTTCTTATTTGACTTCCTGTACAAATTTCATACAAGTAAATATTATTTCTAATACAATGAATTTTATTTTCAGGTTTTCAATTCGCGTGAGTCATTAATTGGATGGGTTCAATATACTGCACGTGCTCTTGAATTTGTTATTGTTATAAAAAGATCATAAATTGGTGGATTTGAGAAATGTCACAAGTTGTTATTGCAATGTGAACACGGTGGCAGTTACACAAGTAGGAAAACACCCATGAAGGTTACCGGAACCATAAAATGCAATTGTCCATTCATGTTAAAAGGGATGAAATCGAAGACGGATGACGATTGGAAGGTAAGGGTGGTATGTGGAATGCATAACCATCATGCAGCGTTATATATGGAGGGACATTCTTATGTTGTAGACTTACTGCCACTGAAAATGATATATTGATGGATATGTCCAAAAATCTAGTGAAACCGAGAAACATTTTTTCAACGATAAAAAATCAAATTCCAGAGAATGTCTATACCATTCAAGCTATATATAATGCCCGCAAGAAGTTTCGCACAACAGAGAAAACAAGTAAATCTAAAATGCAATATCTCATGTCATGCTTAAACCAGCACGAGTACACTTCCCTTCATCGCAGTGATGCTTTTACCAATGAGCTACAAGATTTATTCTTCGTGCATCCACGATCGTAAGGTTTATTGCTTGCATTTCCTCATGTCTTTATCATGGATTCGACATACAAGACTAGCAGGTTCGGGATGCCTCTTTTTGAGATTGTCAGTGTGACATCAACTAACATGACATTTTGTGTAGCATTTGTTTTCCTCCAGTCAGAAAGAGAGGATAACTATACTTGGACGTTGGATTGTTTGCGGTCAACCATGGATGAATGCAAATAACCAAGAGTCGTCATCATTGATAGAGACTTGGTGTTGATGAAGTCTTCTACCCCGGTATTCCCCGACTCCATGAAGCTACTCTATAAATGGCATACTAGTAAGAATGTGATGGCGAACTGTAAGAAACACTTTTGAGACAAGGAATCTTAGGAGTCATTCTATTCTTTATGGCACACTTTAGTGGATTCAGAAACTGAGACAGAGTATGTATATAACTTATCCACTATCGAGACCCAGTTTAAAGGTTATCCGACTGTCATCAATTACATACATGACGTTTGGTTGATGCCATAAAAGGAGATGTTTATATGCAATTGGACTGATCGATACATGCATTTTGGAAAACAAACAACAAACAGAGCTGAGAGTCAACATGCAAAATTGAAACGGTATATGGGCTCATTGCAATTGGATATTGAGTCAGCATGGGAGTGTATTCATCAACTCATTGAAGCTCAATTTACGGTAGTAAAAGAAAGTTCGGAGAAAAGCAAAAATATTGTTTAGCATAGATTCAAACATATGCATTTTAGAGAACTTCGGGTTTCGTATCAGCCGACGCGTTACAAAAGATTTTAGAAGAATTCGAGTGGACTAAAGTTTTGGTTGTGGGTGTTGATATCCATTATTGCAGATGTAAACTTCGGTTGACTCGGACTACCATGTGCACACGAGCTTGCAGTTTACGTACAAGAAGGTCTGTCAGTACCGCTTACATGCATTGATAAGTTTTGGAAAAAGCTTGACTTGTTCCCTTGTGCTTCCCTTGAAGATGATAATGATATTAGTTGCGACCTAGAGTTACAGATGTTCACACAACAGTTTAAAGAAAAGTCAAAGACTGGTAAAGTTGGTATGTTGAGGAAGCTACGAGAGATAATTAATCCATCCACCACTGCACTGGTTGATCCAAAAGTTAAGGCCAATAAACGTGGGCGCCCATCATTCGAGTATGTTGAATAAGAATTTATTTATTCGCAAGAACTAGGTAGACACAGTTGTTCATCTATCCATATTTCTCCATCAATTCCTAAACATAGGCTTTCAAGACTAACTCATGTTAACTAGCAACATTTATACATTAGTCAGTTCCCACCAATAATGCAGCCTTATATTTTGTCCGTGAGTGATATGAAAGCCGATGGAAATTGTGGATTTAGGGCTATCACTAGTCTATTAAGGTTCAATGAAAATGCATGGCCTCATGTTCCACAAGACTTGATTGGCGAGCTGATAACATTTTGGGACGAGTATGTTGACCTATTTAGTGGTTATGAGCGTGCATATTCTATCCACAACTCACTATCATTTTTTGAAATAGATAGAGCAGCGATGTCAATGCTAGATATTGGCCACTTGATTATTTCTAGGTACAATGTGGTGTTGCACATTATTAGTACTAATCAACAATGTTTGACATTTTTTCCTTTGCGTTCTATACCTCCACCTCGACACGATCGTGTTGTTATCATGATGGGATTTGTAAATGGTAATCACTTCGTTTAGTTGGCCTTGGTAGATGAATATTTGATGCCTCCTATTATGATGTAGTTGTATAGATATAGACATGATTCTGCAGACGAATGGGTCACTCTGTATAGGGGACAACTGACAACATACACGAAATGTACCGGCCAATCTACATTGATGTGATGTATTAAATTTTTTTTTTATGAGATGTGATGTATTAGGTAACTCAACCTTTTTTTAAAAAAAATCACAAAAAATCTTTCTTTATTTTTTAACTTATTTGGGGTGAGAAAACTAAATTTTGGGGTGTGTAAATTAAATTATGGGAGTGAGAAAATCGAAAGAATAAAATATCATATCAATGTCAAATCACATACAAATCAACAAAAATATAATGTAATCAATTTTAAGGGTGAGAAAACTAAAAGAGTATTGTTAATTTATCAGACTCTGCCCTTACAGATATGACAACACAAATTAGATATAATATTTATTTTTTATTATTTTGAAATTTTAGAAAAACAAACTTACAAAAGTACTTGACTTTTACGGTAAAAGCCAGTGCTTTTACATTGTGTTGCTGGAGAATATATTCTCTGCCGGAAAATGTCATTTCAGTTCTTTTCAACTTTGTTCCTAATCCAATCAATTATGTAATTAAAAAAAATAGTGAGACCTGCTGGAAATCAATTATATTATTAAATTGTTATATTAATTTTTATTTTTTATTTTTATTTTTTAAAATATGTTAATTGTGTTAGCATAAAACTAATTAAACAAACTAGTACAATCACGCGGCTATACTAGTTTTTTATAACTATTATTTTTAATTTTTTTCTATGATTGGATTTTTTTATTATAAATATTGGAATTGAATTAGATCATTAAAGCTTTAAACGGGTGGAAAAGATCAATCATTATTTGGCAGGCCAAGGTTAAATCAATCTTCTTTTTCATAATTAAAAAATGTTACAAATTTTATATGTTAGATTTGTCTTGTATTCTACACCTACTTTGAGGGGGAGTTTGGATGGGAGAGTCCAAATAAAAAATTCCTTAATATAATTAAATGTTACCTAGTTTTGCCATCCAATGTTTTTGACCTGGGTTAGATTGAAATCGGCTAACCAAACCAACAACATAGCATATGTCAGGACGTGTGCACATCATTGCATACATCAAACTACCGATAGCACTGACATAAGGTACTTTAGACATTTTCTCTTTCTCTTCTTGAGTCTTGGGACACATATCAAAACTTAGGCTCAAACTTTTCTCAATAGGGGTATCTATTGGCTTATTAGCATGTGATAGTGCTCCAACATCTTTTTTATGTAAGTCTCTTGAGATAAACCCAAAAGCCTTTTAGCGCAATCTCTTATGATTTTCACACCAAGTACGTAGCCAGCCCTGCCCAGATCTTTCAATTCAAAGTTTGATGATAACCACTTCTTAGTAGTATCAATCATCTCTTTGTTATTTCCAGCTATTAGAATGTCATCGACATACAAGGACAAAATTATAAAACCATAATTTGAATGTTTTAGATACACGCAATGGTCCTCTTCCATCATCGTAAATCCATCCTTTTGGATTACTTGATGAAACTTGATGTTCCATTGCCTAGATGCTTGCTTGAGACCATATATGGATCGTTTTGGCTTGCAAACTTTGCGCTCTTTCCCTTTAGATTCAAAACCCAAAGGTTGATCCATATAGATTTCTTCATCTAGTTCTCCAATGAGAAAAGCAATTTTTACGTCCATTTGGTATAATTATAAGTCCATATGTGCAACTATAGCTAGAACGAGGCGAATGGAAGTAATTCTCACAATAGGTGAAAATGTATCTTCATAGTCAATTCCCTCTTTTTGTGTGTAGCCTTTTGCTAATAATCGAGCCTTATGTATTTCTATGGACCCATCCACCTTACGTTTAATTTTCAGAATCCATTTGTTTCCAATGGATTTTCGCCCTGGTGATAGATCAACCAAGTCTCAGACTTGATTAGTTTTCATTGACTCCATTTCTTCTTTCATAACTTTATTTCATTCCTTAGCTTTAGGACTAGATAGAGCCTCTTCAATTGTTTTTGACTCTTCATCGTCCAGTGGAGAAATCATAAATGCTTCCCTCTCAATCTCCAATCGACGACGTGGAATACGTTCACGAATGATTCGTCGAGGTTGAGATTGCTCGTGATCTTGCTCCAGAGGAGACAGATCAGGCATTGTGTCGCTCCCACTTTCCCCAGGAGGATTATGAGTTTCCTTTAATTCCTCTACTAAGGTAAGGTCTCCATGTTCTAGATTTTTATAAAATTGGAAATCTTGATTAATCTCACCTCTCATAGGAAAGTCTTCTTTTAAGAAAATGACATCACGAGACTCGATTTCTATCACGTTCCCATCAGCTTTTTCACCAATGAAAACAAATCCTTTGGGGGTTTCAGAGTATCTTATAAAAATACAATTCTTCCCCCTAGGGTCAAGTTTCCCATATTGATAAGAATTATTATGAATATAAGCTGCACACCTGAAAGGATGCAAATTTCCTAAATTAGGTTTATTGTCATTCCATAATTCATATGGGGTGGTTTAGATAGATTTTGAGGGTACACGATTAAGTTTGTAGGCAACAGTTAATAACTCATCTCCCTAGAAGGAAATAGATAAATTAGCTTGCGCCATCATCGACCTAACCATGTCTAAGAAGGTCCTATTCCTTCTTTCTGCAACGCCATTTTGTTGCGGAGTATAAGGAATAGTAAGCTATTGAGCTATACCCTTTTCATCACAAAAACTTTTGAATTGGTCAGATAGATATTCACGACCTCGATTGGTCCTTAAAGTTTTGATCTTCGTGTTTAATTGATTCTCTACCAAATTGGTGTTTCGTCTGAAACAGTCCAATGTGTCAGACTTGTGAGAAATCAAATAGACATGACCAAAACGAGTGAAATCATCTATAAAAGTGATGACATAGAAAGCACCATGCCTTTCCCTCACATTCATTGGACCACAAATGTCGGAATGAATAAGTTGTAATGAAGAAGTGGTTTTTTTTAGCTTTTCCAAATGGTAATCTAGTTGCTTTTCCAGCAAGACAATGCTGACAAATAGGCATATCTACTTTGGCGAGTGATCCTAAAAGACCTGCTCAAGCCAATCTATTTAATCGGTCTTGCCCAATGTATCCTAGTCTAGCATGCCATAATTGACTATCAATGTTAGCAACATAATTGGAATTTTCAACAACATAGATATACATATTGTCATTTACTACAACATTAGTGGTGTCCAACACCATAAAACCATCCAACACATAGCCAGAACCATAATAAACGTTGTCCAAAAATACTTTTACACAACCTTTATCAAATATAAGTTTGAAACTTAATTCTAGTAGAACAAGAACAGAAATAAGATTTCATCGAACTTCTGGAGCATAGAGTCATCATGAAGATAAAGCGTGCGGCCAGCCCACAACTCTAGTTTGCAAGTACCAATCCCTAGCACGTCAGCAGAAGCATTATTCCCCATGTATATACTCCTAAGACCTTTAGAAATTCGACAAAATTCCACATATGTCGTTCGATCCCTTGCTATGGGTCGATTGTTGTTGAGTCTACAGTCTAAAAAGGAACAGTCTCAACTAGCATTAAGCAACTGCTAACATATAAGTTAGAGGGATGAATAGGTGCAAATAATACCTTTGGCTCAGTGCAATCACGAGCAAAGTCACCAGGTTTGCCACAGTTAAAACAATTCTTGTTTCTGCTTTTCATGCCGCTGCGTTTCCAACGCTTGCGCTTTTGTCCACTAGAACTTGCTCCATCTCCTCTTTTGCCTTTTTGGAAACCCTTACCCTTCCAATTGTTGTGTCCAGAGCCTTTTACTCATTGGGATTTGGACTCTATCGTGAAAGCTTCATTAGCAAGTTTCTCTGAGAGAAGACGATCTTCCTCGAGCTCAACATGATGAGTAACATCATCAAAGGTTTTGATGTTTTCATTATGAGTAAGGTTAACTCGCATGTGTTCCCAATTGCTCAGCAAAGAGCAAATAACATATTAGACTTGTTGTTCATCAGTCATGTCATGCCCTGTAGCCCTCAATTCACTGATCATATTAGACATGATCATAAGATACTGCCTCATAGTGTCACACTGGCGCTTCGTATATCCATCGAATTTGATGGTCAACTGACGAAGTCTAGTTGTTGAGGTTCCACCATATTGAACCTTAACAGCATCCCAAACTGTTTGAGCTGAACGGTGCCTTTCAATCACAGCATTGATCTCTTTAGGACTCACACGGTGAAAAAGAAGGGACCCATTCTTTCACTTCCCTGTAGGTCGACTAGAACATGCATTATGAATTGCATGCTATGGTGGAACTTTTCTTTTCTTATCCTAAGATAAAGAGTGTATGTCATTGCTCTCCTCATTAGAGGTAACACACCATATGAGTCTTAGTCTTGTCACCAAATCACAGTCGCCAAACCTGAAATTCTCATATACTCACTATTATTAGTGCCAGATGACTAATTTCACACTCGGCTTTCATTATATAGAGATATGAATGACTGGGATACATTCATGTTGGCTCTCTTATTTTAGAACCTCATCTTGATCCTAATCAAGGCGACTCTAACTTAATGGCTTTGAATTAGACTTGCTCCCACTGCGCCCAAGTCACAAATTGAGCGATATAATTCAAATAGTAATGTACATGCGCAACATTTTGGTTATTATGTGAGATATATTTCATAAATCTACAAACCTAAAAAACTCCCACTAATAATGACATATCAATTATACATGGAATATATATGTCATTCATAAACATTAATAGGTACATGCAAAACTCAATAAATCGGAAATATGTACAAACAAAGCTCAATAAATCGAAAATATGTACAATGTGATAATAATAAAATAAATCACATGCTAGGAACATAATCAAGATCAAAAATCATGTCATTCGTGTCCTCATCGCTATGTCCATCAAGCTCATACACCTCTTACCATGGAACAAAACAAGCAACAGGCTCCAAACACCTTGCGCTTCGTCTAGTTCGGCATATGCCCATAGCGGTATACTGGTGCTCCCTCTCAAGTAGTCTCATCTACGAGAGTATTGAAATCAATGAAACCCAACTTTGGTTTCAGCGCCTGGGGAACAGACTCTCATTCATCCGGCAGAGCATGAAGCACAATTTTAATTTGTTGCTCGATGAAGAACTCATGAACATCACAATGCCCTAAATTGTGAATCTAGTAATACATGTAATCTATATGCTCAACAAT
Source organism: Euonymus europaeus (assembly GCA_963580455.1). Classification (NCBI taxonomy): domain Eukaryota; kingdom Viridiplantae; phylum Streptophyta; class Magnoliopsida; order Celastrales; family Celastraceae; genus Euonymus; species Euonymus europaeus. Next base: position 14,890,268 of record OY756965.1, read on the forward strand.
CATATGCGTTACATTCTTCTTATATGCCAATAAACGTATAATTTGTTCTCTTGTAGCCACTACAACCACAAATAACAATTTGTTTTAACAATTAACATTTTAATTAGTTAATTATAAAAGACATTTAATTTTTCAGAAATTCAAAAAATTCTAGAAAAATTATAAATAATAGTAAAATTAAATAATATTTAATATGGGACAAAAAATATATGACCTCCCACGCTCCCACACTCACCAGACACAGATTAGCCAATAAGTGTCACGTGTGTAGTGCACGTGCAGTCAAACGCATTCTTAACTTTTTTATTTTATTTATATAATGGAGGACCGCAGGTCAAACCCGACCTGCGGTCCCACCCTAGGTCAAATGACCAATGGCCTCAAGCGCCACCTTCTTGTGCTCATTTCCGTGGAAACATACATATTTCAACCTCCTCCGATACCAATGTACATTTCATATCATCAAGATAGACTTAATTTTTTTCCTTGATCGGTATGAATAAGGATTGTTCTTCAGTCGAATCTCCGATTACAAGAAACGAGATTGGTTTCCACAATACGAACACCGTTTGATTTAATTGAAAGTACACACACTTTTTGAAACTCTCTCACAAAGTTGTTTCCACCATCTTCATTATAAAACCATATGCTTTTTGGGAGAAGTTAATTGTGGTTACATTAAGTAACCACTCTTAACTACTTTCAACTTCTTTCTAATTTGGCTGGGCTGAGTCTAGTCCACATGGGTGACTCAACCCACATCCCAAGTCCAACAAATTATATAGATTAAAGATTTGAAATTTTTGAGATTTAATATCAACCGATAGGATAGAAGTTAAACCGCGGATTAATATATATATATACACGAGCATATACTCGCACTTTGGTGCAGGTATGTGTGCTTTATTTTTTTATGAATTTTTAAGTGATTTGCAGTAGTTTAATTATTAAATGTGTTGGACTTGGGCTGGGTCACCCATATGGGCTAGACTAAGCCCAGCCCATTTATCTTAGGAGTTGAGGCAGTTGTCTTGGAGACAATTGCTCTCAACTGCCAATATACGTTAAACGTATATTGGCAAGGAGAATGAAAAGAGCTTCTTCTTCTTCTTTAACAAAAAACAAGTAATTAGAGCTTGCTAAGAAAAGGGTGTTCAACTATGGAAAAGATTCCGATTCTTGTAATTGGATATCATCGAGAAGCATTGGAACATACTACGATTCTGTCAAAGTTTTCATATTGATCAAGAAATTAGTAAGTTTTCTTGATACTACTGAATCTACAAAATGGTTTGATGAGAAGACACTAAATGATTTATTTTTGCTTAATAGATGAAAAATGCAGTTATATCTCGCAAGTCTTAAATCTTGTTATATTCAAAAGTTTGGTAGATGTTGTAGCACTGAAATGTACCTAAATGAGCCGAACACTATGTTCAAGAACAACCTGTGGATCGGCCCAAATAAGCACTCAAAAATCTATCACTTTCTCCTTAATTGCCAGTCCCCTTATTTCAGGGTCAGTCCCTTGTACTTATAGGGACAGAGAAGGAGGTCTACGCCTATAAATCCGGGATTAATCCCCTCCAATCACGCTTGGCTTTCTTCTCTCTCTTTATGGGGTAGGGCCCATTCTTCCATAAATGGTAGTCTTCACTGCCCTCCCCAATGCATCCACATGGCCAGCTGTAATGGTTGACTTGTGGTACCACAATTGCCCCCAAGTTGGTGCTGGACTTGTCCGGTTGCAACTTTAATCACTGTGACACAAGTGCAATGGCACGTGGAGATTGGTCATTGGTCCAATGCCCAACGTCTGCCGCTGCTCTGTCCAATCAGAGAAGGCTCTACCCCTAGTATAAATATCTCCCTGTGACCCATTAGCATTACTATTTGTGAAACAGAAGCTCTCGCGCCGATCTCCAAGGAAGCTGCCGAACCGAGCGTCTGAGGTTTTTCTGCAGTCGATCCGCTTGTGTGGTGAGTTTCTTTGATCAAGTTGTTTTATTCGTGTCGATTCTTGTTATCGATCAGTTTTTCAAGATTCAAAACCACCCAAGCCTTGTTTATGGGGAAGTACAAGAGGATTTCTCGTGACTCTAGGGAACTTCGCGCATGGGGTCAAAGGTTCGGCTTTCCGCTAGAGTCTGAGTTGAGTGTGGCCTCTGAGGCCGATCCCACTGAGGGCCGTGCCAAATTCCCAATGGTAGCAGTCGTTGAAGGAGGACTCAGATTCCCTCTATCTGAGTTTTTTAAGGAATGTCTAGAGCTTTTCGGCCTTGCCCCCCACCAACTGAATTCTAACTTCTACCGAATTATTAATGGTGTGGATATCCTCAACAGATTTTACAAGTTCGGCATCAAACCGAAGGACCTAGAGAGCTGTTTCTTTCCCAAGAAGTGCGGTCAGCAAAACAAGTACCACTTATTCCCTAGGGAAGGATGTCGATCCTTAATTCATTGCTTGCCCTCTTCGTCAAAACATGACGAAGGCAAATTTTTCCTGATCGGAGGACCAGGTTGGGAGTTCGGCCCTGGTGTTGACCATCGTGGAATCTCAATTCGGCGTAATTCCGGCGTCCTGACTCCGTTTCCATCTAACAGAGAGATAAGAGAACGAGGGGAATGCCCGGCCTTAAATCGCCTAATAGAGCACCTTGGTCCCCCCGGAGTCCATCCTTTTGGTCGTGCTGCTCCATATGTGCTAGGGTACTCCCCATCCGTTGCCCTGAACACTCATCTTCCTCCAGACACTTCCTTGGAAACGGTTGTTGCATTTTTCCGTAGGTTTAACCCCATTGATGGCTTAATCAATCAAATTCCCTCCGTCGATCCCCCCATTGGTGTAAGCTCCTCTTCTGACGGTTCGGAGGCTACCCTCGGGGAGTTGCCTACGCCTTCTATCTTCGATGGTTGGATGGAAGACGTGAATGTGTCTTCTGAAATGCTAACGGGGTTCGATCTAGAGCTTCTCCATGAATCTTGTACGTCCGCTTGATGTTCGGCCATTTCCACGTCATTCCTTCTGTGGGATTTTAGTGTATCCGACTCTGTTATTCTTGTCCTGTTTGTTGTTGTTTTTTTTTGTTTTTTTTGTTTTTTTATTCTTTTTTACTTACTTCGCTTTCTGTTTCTTAAACGCAGATTCCCACGAAGAAGTAGCTGAACTGATGGCCAAACGCAGTCTTCCCAATCTGTTCAGCACCTCCCACCGGGAAGGCGGCGGATCTTCTTCCCGTCAGAAATCTGTGCCACCGCCGAACCATCCTCCTGCTCCTCAACGTTCAGGAAAAAGGTTACTTTCGGAAGAGCCTCGGGAAAATAGGCCCAGAAAGAAGATGACGGCGAACAGACGGGACATTCGGGGATCGGCCTCCCCATTGCGTCCAGCAGCCGACGACATCTTGACCTTTACTCCAACCCTTAACGGCCAGCCACTGACAAGGGATTGTTCTGTGGCAGATCGTGGAGTTGGTCTTTCTCTTTGCGCTGTGGCTTCGGTGCCTGCGGACACCAATAGGTGGGACGGGACTACTGAGGCCGAGCTGCGTGATTAAATAGGGAAGTTCATGATGCAGGTTCGTACCAAAGTGTCACATTTTTTTTTAACCTTTCTTTCGTTCTTTTTTGTAGGCTTCTCAAGCCCAGAATGTGCTGGATGCCAGAGCTATAAAGGACAAAGCCGATCATGTCGATTTGATCAAGGCCCATGACAAGTTGAAATCCCAATATGCTCAGCTTAAGGCCGAATTCAAAGATTCTAAGGCTGAGATCTTGGGGCTTAAGGCCGATCTGGCTGAATCCAATGCTAAGGCCTACAAACTCGAGGCCGACCTTAAGGATACCCTTTCCTCAGTTTCCGCAAGAGAGAAAAAGGCAGCCGAACTTGCCACTGAAAAAGCTAATGATGAGGCCTATGAGGAGTATTATGGGTACCTGCTGGAGCAAGGTAACGAGGCTTACTTGAGGGGCCGAGGTGACCTGCTTATGGAAATGGAAATTCCAAGGGACTCCCCTCTGTGGGCCCAGGACAAGATCAAGTTTCCCACTCCTACTGCTCCCCAGCCGGATATTCTTCAGATCTACTTTCCTCGATCGGCCGAAACCTCTCCTGTCCTTACCGAAGTGCAAGCTACACTGGCAAATGACCCTGTTGGTCTCCCAGTCGTTGTGGAAGGAGACGAATCTGCTGTGATTGATGGTGTACCACGGGTGTCTGAGGGAAAGAGGGCCGAACTCGACAAAATGGGAAATGTTGGGAATTCGCTCTCTGACGTGGCGTCATCCCCACAACCTTAGTTTTATTTTCTTTCTTGGTCGTTTATGATCGGTACTGTAATTCTTGTTTTTCTTTTTTGTTGTCTACGTGCTTTTAAATTTGTATCATAATTTTTGCTCTCGTTACTCTCACTTCACGTACTTTGAGTTTAATGCTGACTTTTGCTTTCCCTTTATCCCATAATGGGGTACATTTTGATTTTTAAGACCGTTTGGTCGATCTGAAAACCCCAAACCTCATTGGAGGAAAACACTTGATTTTTAAGCAAACCCTTTTATCGGGGAGTCACCAGGACTTTTTTAGGTCCGCGACCGTTTAGTCGATCTGACAACCCAAACCTCTTTGGAGGAAAACACTTAGTTTTTTAGCAAACCCTTTTATGGGGAAGTCACCAGGACTTTTTTAGGTCCGCGACCGTTTGGTCGATCTAACAACCCAAACCTCTTTGGAGGAAAACACTTGGTTTTTTAGCAAACCCTTTTATCGGGAAGTAACCAGGACTTTTTTAGGTCCGCGACCGTTTGGTCGATCTGACAACCCAAACCTCTTTAGAGGAAAACACTTGGTTTTTTAGCAAACCCTTTTATCGGGAAGTCACCAGGACTTTTTTAGGTCCGCGACCGCTTGGTCGATCTTACAACCCAAACCTCTTTGTAGGAAAACACTTGGTTTTTTTTGTTTTTTTTAAAGCATGTTGCGAGGAAAATTTGCTGACTTGATTTATTCATTTTCCATATCTAGAACATGGAGAGGCTCATATAGGCTTCCCTCATTTATTACAGCATAAGTCAGCAGGAAATTCTAAATAAAGAATTTCCTCAAGTTCGTTGCGTTCCATGGCCTTTGGATTAGCTTGCCTTCCAAGTCTTCAATCTTATAGGCGCCGTGCCCGATGACCGCATTGATTTTGTAAGGGCCCTCCCAATTTGCCCCCAGCTTCCTATCCTGGGGATTTTTGGTATTGAGAAGGACTTTTCGGAGCACCAAGTCCCCGGGAAGGAAGTTTCTCTTGCGCACATGCTTTCCATGCATATTCACAATCTGCCGCTGGTAAGAAGATAATTTCAAAGCGGCCAATTCCCTTTTTTCTTCACTGAGGTCTAGTTGCAGAGCTAGTGCCTCATCATTTTCACCCCTTTCAAAAGCAGTCGTCCTAATCGTAGGGAGCCCAATTTCCAGTGGGATGACAGCCTCCACGCCAAATGCGAGAGCAAATGGGGTCTGCCCCGTCGATCTTCTTGGATCACCAAACATCTTCGGAGGTCGTACCACGTATGGTTCGTCCTTGATTTGGGAAAAGATCCGGTGAATTGGGGTATTGAATTCCACGGAGCTGACGTGCCCCCTCTCGTATTTCCTGTGGTCCAGCCCGGTCCGGCCTTCTCGGCCTTCTGCTCTTACCCTCCCGGATTGCAGCTTGTCGTCATCTCTCCTTGGGGGCGAATGCTTCTTGCCCTTTCCGGGCTCTGCGTTAGTTTCCACCTTCGAGTATCTTTTGACCCGATCTTGCAATGTCTCAACTGTATTCGGTTCGTAGAGGGTCAGTGATTCCCTGAGTCTACTCCCTTCCGGCAAACCCAGCTTGAATGAAGTTGCTGTCATCTGTTCATCACATATCTTCTACATCCGCACAAAGCTCCAAGTATCTTGACAGGTAGTCCGCCATGGATTCTCCCTGGTTCGGCCTTATGGTAAGGAGGCTACTTAAAGGTTTGGGCTTGCGACTTCCTGCGATGAACCGGTTAATGAACTGCTTAGCCAAGTCCCTCCAGGTCGAGACCGTGTTCGGCCTCAGCTGATGAAACCAGCGGGATGCCACTGGTCCTAAGAACGATGGAAAGACCTTGCAAAGAATCGCCTCCTCCCCCGACCAAAGGATCATTTTCTTCATATACTGGTCCAGGTGGGTGACAGGATCAGTTCGGCCATTGTAATGTTCGAAGGTTGGGATCACCAACCTCCTTGGTACGTCACTTTTTCTGATGTCCTCGGTGAAGGGAGAAGCTGTCATCTCATCCAACGCCTTCATTGCCCGCGCTTGCGCTCCATATACCAGATTAGCCATCCGTGGATCAGGCTCTTCATTAATCCTCCGGTGCTTCACCATTCCTGGTCTCTGTCGACTCTCCGTGTGATACGTTCCACGGCCATCTCCATAGTTCTCCTTGGGCTAATCCCTTCCTCTCTTCTCGTACTCCTTTCTTGTGAAGGAATGTCGATCAGGGGAACTACGCCTCTCGATCCGTGGTCCTTCTCTCTCAACTTCTTGATATCTTTGTGGGAAACTGTCCACTGGGCGCTTTTCCTTAACCTTGGCAGTCGTCAAATCGCGCTTCAGAGCATCCAGATATCGGGTCGTTCTTTGGATCTCGTTTTCTACCTCTGCAGCTACCGGAAGGTTGGCCACGCCTTCAATTTCTTTAGCTTCAACTCTCTGGATTCCTTCCTCACGGACCTCATCCTCCACAAGGTGGTTGCCCGAGCGGTTTGCTCCAGCCACCTCTGATCTTATCGCCGCCATTCTGCTCTTCGTAACGTGGGATTATTGTCTCCTCCCACTGTGGTCGCCAAATGTTGTAGCACTGAAATGTACCTAAATGGGCCGAACACTATGTTCAAGAACAACCTGTGGATCGGCCCAAATAAGCACTCAAAAATTTATCACTTTCTCCTTAATTGCCAGTCCCCTTATTTCAGGGTCAGTCCCTTGTACTTATAGGGACAGAGAAGGAGGTCTACGCCTATAAATCCGGGATTAATCCTCTCCAATCACGCTTGGCTTTCTTCTCTCTCTTTATGGGGTAGGACCCATTATGGGGTAGGGCCCATTCTTCCATAAATGGTAGTCTTCACTGCCCTCCCCAATGCATCCACATGGCCAGCTGTAATGGTTGACTTGTGGTACCACAGTAGATATGTATAATGCAAGAACATTTTTATTAATAGTTTTACATGCACAGTAGTAGTGTTGCCCTAGTTGAGTGGTCTTATAACAAAATATGGGGGGTAGAGGAGAGTTTCTTAGTATACTGGTTGGTCTTGTATATAGTCTACCTTACATATCCAAAACATATATATACAACTAGCTAGTGATGTCATGTAAAGCATATTCTCTTGAAGTTGCAATACTCTTTTCAGGCTTCGCATTAGCTTTTGTTGTAAAGCTAGTAGTGCCTTCTCCATCTGTGATCTTGTTTTTGAAGGGAGAGGGAGGTGGTTTTTCTGATCAACACAAAATGTTCCATTGTTAACAGTGAAGACAAAGACTTCAAAAAATGAATGAAGCCCAACTTTAAATGCTAAATATTGTCTATAAAGAACCACTGAAAATATGATTATCTTTTGAGTCTTTTGATTGCATTAGAAAATAAATAGATGCATTCCATTATCATAGAATTTGTAACATCCAAACCAAAAAGTTCACTGAAAATTTTAGGGATTTAGATCAACACATTTTTACAGGAAAATTAAGACAATATTAGATTCGAGTTGGAGGAAAACCTAAATAGGGCCAAAGTATTTTTATTAAATCCTACCAGAAAATGAAAATTTAAGGGCACAAGAATCGCTTGAATCGGAGTTGAAATGAATTTATTATGAGTTTAGAAGTCAAATACAATAAAGTATAATGATATACCGAATAATGTGAAGATTGTAATTATATACATGTAGTTAGTGTAATTAACGTGAGAGACCAAGGGCAAAACAGTCAAAGACTAATTCAAAAATAAAATAATATAAGTAAAGGGAATGCACGCAAACCGAGGGGAACCCTAAGGAAACAGGAAGTTGCAGGCGACGGCGACGGCGCGACGGAACAGAGGCGGAGCGATCCTGGTAACATTAGGCTGCGAGACCGGCACCATCGTGATGAGCGCTGTGAGGGGAGTCGATATCCGCCGGTTTCGTACGGAATGGAGCAAGTATCGCCGGTCAAAACTAGCAGAAACGCACGGTTCCGCCTCATCCTCCTTCACATGAACCACCGTACCCTGTCCACAACACAGGTAGCCACCACCATTATTATACCCACCGAACTGTTCTCTATGCAGGTGCACCGGACGTAGACGCCACCGCCTCCATATTGGTGGTGACCCGGGATTGATGACCAAACGGGTCTGTTGACCCGCGTTGATGGGGAGGAGGGTCATCCGGGTTGACTCGACCCGGTTGACCAAATCCAGAAATTATAATTTAAATAAAATTAATATAAATGATTTAATTAAATATTAATATATACATGCATGCTATTATTAATTTCAGGAACAATATTTCATAGTTGAAATTGTCGGGATTGCGAAAGTACAGAAAAGTAAGTAACATTCTAACTGTGTCACAGGACTATGTATTTGCTGAATTATGAAAATACGATTAATTGTGAATATGTGACCATGTTATGTGATATATATGCATATGATTATATCTTTATCTATGAGAGGTTATTTGTTGTGCTGTGATTATGAAATAACTGGTGATGATTTGATGTTAATGACTGTAATGTGCTTCATGCTGCATTTCGTGTCACCATGAGCATACACGCATAACAAGGAAAAATAATGTTTTTAAAACTTGGTATAATTGCTACAGAAAGGGTATACTAAAAAATGACTACATATGTTTACGAAATGAAAAGAAAAGGAAAGACAAAATGTTTTTATGAGGAACAGTGTTCTTTGGTAGTACATTGAATAAAATCCTGATCGGTTGCTCTGTAGTAGTTTGTCGAGGTTAGGGCCCAAGTACTGGAAAGAAAAAGGATTTTATGAAGGAAAAGAATTGTTTCATGTGAATTTCATTAGTTTTCATACACGTGCATGCATGAATGCTACTTGTTGAGCTTTGGCTCAGCGTGTCCTGTGATGCAAGTGATGATCTCCTTGATGACTATGCTGACTTGATTGTTGATGGTGACGCGACTGATCCCTAAAGAGGGTGCTCATGTGATGGAGGCTAGAGTTATAGTAACTATTAATGAATAAGTATAATTTTCATTTATGTGATTGAAACTAGTAAGTGTGGATTGTTGAAATAAGTGAAGATTCTTGATAGGTGAACCTAAAGATTATTAACTGTATGTTTTTATTTATTTAATGATTATGGGTTGGCATTTATTTTGGTTGGAGTATTAATAATTAATTTGGAGTGATTTTTATTGGAAATTATTTAGTATATAACTATGACATTTTGAAGACAGTTGGAAAGAGACATGTAAGTATTGGCTAGTTATGGTGTGGTGTTGCCTGTCGAAGGTGTAGCGTTCTGGTTTATGGGACTAAGTTAGATTTTGTAGATCGGGGCGTTACAGAATCAATCTTCCATTTGCTTCAAAATTTAGAGCATTTTAAAAGAAAGGTATTATTGAAATGATAATAGTAATTGGTAGCTCATGATTGTGATCTAATAATTTGTTTTATCCTTTTAACCTTTCTCTTAAGAATGTCACAATTTTAACAGCTGAAAATGTATCTTCTAATATTATTGTAGCTACTAACTATTATACAATTAATTTTCTTAACTTGTTTTCTTGTGGTCAGACATGTTGTAAGGCTTCAAGTTTTCAACAGTCCGTTTTCCATTGTTTTCCTCATGTGCAGTAAAATGTTGGAAAGAAATGAGTATGCAAAAGTTAATGGATATTTTAAGCATATATGTCTTCTATGTATCACATTACCTTCCATTTTTAGAGGAATTAACTGTGAAGCATTAAAGGATAGTTGTGGTGAATCAAGATCATGTTGATTGATTGTCAAGATGAATGTGTAGTGCTGCCCACAAAGTTCCTCCATGATTTTTGGCACTTCATTTTGTTTTGAAATTGGTAGGTTAATCACTTCATTTGCTAACATTTTTATCAACTTCACAGCATGCTTGCCAAATATAAAAACCTTTGCTTCTGTTGTTTCATCTGAAATTATGGTTTCAAGTTTGTACCTAGTTTTGATTAATATATTATTATTAGTTGGTGTACTGATAAGTTTGGCACATTATATACTCTAGGAGTTTGCTTACTCACCAGGGAATAGGCAAGCTTTGTAGATCTCCTTATTTTCTACACGACAATTTTTCACACTGTCTACGGACTCCAAGTCTACATCTTGGGCAAGCATTGTACCACCATCCATTGCTGCCATCAATGTCTTTAATTCTAGCATCACAGTGAAATTGCTTTCCATATTTACATGATATTGAGTTAGAGATAAATTTTGCTGATAGTACCTATAATAGATCTTTCAAATAGATAACGACATACCAAGTCATCTTTCATGTCAAGTTGTAGCAATTCGGTAATTGTACTCTTGGTACTCTTCTTGTTTTCATTTTCTGATTGAGTGATGTACGTGAATGGGAGGTGATATGGACACCTATGTTGTCATTTGAAGTTTTTTAGCATCTACTATTTACTATGAGTTATAATAACATAAATGCTGAACGGATGGGAGAAATTTTCTATTATCATTATTTTTCTTGTTACCTAATTTTGAATTTCTTCACTTCTTCAATATCAAGATCAATGTATATTCGACTGGTTGATGTACTTGATAGATTGTTTTCTCCTGTAATTAGATGACATTTATGTTATTTGGGATATCGAACAATCTTATAATTTTTGGTTATTTGGTCTTCTAAAAGAAGTTTGTATACATACCTTGATAAGTTCTAACAGTCATCGATGAAGTATAAGAACCATAGGCTTCTTTGACTCTGCATTTATCTTTTCATGCTGATCAAATGTCTCTACATTCATTCCCCCAAAGAGAAACTCGCATCTTTTCCACACTATTGGCAAAGTGTTGAAAGTCAATTTTCAATATTAATAAGTTTTATCTACTATAAAAAAGGTTTGTTATATGTGGGTCTTACTTTGCAGTTTTTATGGTGATGTTCTTTAATGGTACTTCTCTACCATTAATGTATGGAAAAGTCATTTCCTCGATAGACACTAAATGGCCATTCATGTCTGTTTGAACAAAATAATAATAATTGATTAATACTTTTTTTGATAATCAAACATTATTGGCAATAAGACTTGGTAGATATATACCTGTGAGTTCTATGTCATTGTCCACTCTTGATTCCAACTGTTTGTCTTCAACAAAGTAGAAGCTGTACTTTGGAATCTCAAGATCATACTCCGTCATATGCTTAATGATACTCCATGATGGAAGCCGAATAATGCATTTGTGTGGGCATGCATGAAAATTCTTTTTTACATTTGAGACTATGAAATTTGCAAATGTATAGATTTCACCTTTAATAAGCAGCTTTTTGAGACGTGGAGCATCCTCTTTTCTAATTGATCCTTCGATGGATGTTCCTACAGTTTATTTATTCACCAAGTACATAACATTTATGTTATTTTTTTCATGATCTTTTGAATTATCATAAACCAATGTTCATTCACTAAATCATGATGATCAACTAATATGAAATCAACAAATATAAGCTCGTCATTCATTGTTGGATTTATAGTCTCATATTCTTGTCACTCGAGCAACAATTTTACAACCACGTTGTCCAGCCTCCAAATCTCTAATTGCTTTATAATCCATTTACCTGTTACGAATAGAAAATCAATAAATATGATCAGTTATTAAATTTTGAAAAGCAATGGAAGATAGAAATGTAGGATTATAAGATGGAGTGTATACTACCTTTTGTCATAGCTCCTCAAATATTTCATGGCACACAATATTTTTGGTATGTAGAGGAAGATCATGTTCTCTATTCTTTATTAAAAATCTTTAGTCCCTTAAAGGATGTAACACGTGAAAGTGCAACATACAATTGCCCATGATAGAAAATTGGCTTTGGAAGATATAGGCCCACTCTTGATAATGTTTGGACTTGGTTTTTATTTACAGTCATTGCATAACATAGTCGTAGAGGAAGTTGTCTCCTTTTCATTTTGAATGGCCATTTTGGTTCACTGGCTGTCATCACTATCCTTGGTATATAAACTCTGCTACCCACATGACTGCCATAAATAATATTTGCCTCAACAATTTTTTCACCAAGTTTACTGATTATTAATCACGTTCTATTACGTAATCCAGCACTTAGGTTCAGATTTCTCAATAACATAATAGACGAGTGAATTTTAGATGAAGTTCATGATTCAGCACTCCATTGAATGTTAGTGAGTTGAGAAAATCTGTTGCATAAAAAATTTATATCTCATCACTCATACGATCATCGTTGTCTATACAATCATAACTAAGATATGTCTTTCCCTTAGAAGGTATATGTGAAAGAACATAACTATTTATTTCATCAACAGCAGCATTTATAGTTGTTATAATAGTTCGTTGTGTAAGGTAGTTTCCATCAGAATACATTGAAGATAATTGATCATAGGTTTCGAAAGTTATATATGCTATATCTCCTTCTTTTGAACATACTTGGAGATAGTTAGGTATTTTGATCCAAGTTGGAAAATTCTTCTTCTTCTTCATCCAGTTTGATTGTTTCAAGTTTTCCTTCTCCAACATCTAGTAGCCATTTAGAGAATGTATTTAACTCAGCCATTTCTTCCACAGCTTCTCCATTTGTTGTTAGCCTCATATTTATTTTCAAGGGATGTCATATACTGGAATGGCACTACAAATGGATTGTATATAGTTCAAAGTGGATACCATTGAGCAAAGAAGATCAAACATAGAGTGGAAGCGTCCTAATTTGGTGATAATGCTCGGGACAAGCAGTCAATTTGGGTGTCTATTTGCATGAGATTCTTCCTACAAACGCATTCCTATTTAGAAAAGGTATCTCAGAGGATCCCATTTGCCCTATTTACTATCAAGGAAATGAGTCACTCCTTCACGTGTTGTGGGAATGTAGTGCTTTCAAGGATGTTTATGGTGCTAGCTTGAAACGAATTCCGAAATTGGGGAAGGAGAATAAGGATAATTTTCTTCATCTATGGTTATGGCTACAAGATTCTTTGTCCCATTTGGAGCTTAGCACTATTGCTATTTCCATGAGGTTAATTTCGCTGAGAAGGAATGCTTTCATCCATGAGGGATCCTTTGTTCATCCCTCCCAAGTCGCTAAGCATGGCATGCTGATAGATTCATATTACGTTGCAATCCATGTAAGCCCAGCTTCTCATGTTCCCACTACTAATACTATTGTTAATTCTATTGCACTTTGGCGAGGTGTTGCCATTGATAAAAGAAAGAACCAGTCGGGGTTTGGGATCATGTTCAGAGATTTTCAGGGAGATATTTTGGTATCCAGTACATGCATGTGTTTGTCAGACCATATTGGACCAAGCTGTAGCCAAAGCTTCGGCAGCCCTCTTAGCAGTCCAAGTTGCAAGTGATTTGGGTTTCAGAAGTGTGATCTTTGAAGGGGATTCATTAGTTATAGTTGCTGTGATAAATGCAAGAGAAATATTCTTATCTATCTAGGGCCCAATCATGTTGGAGATCAGGCGGGTACTATCTTTCTTTTTGGATTGGTCAATGATTCACATTAGACATAATTCCAATGAAGTAGCCCATAGGTTAGCTAGCTAAATACTCTTTCCTTCAGCCTTCCTTTAAGATTTGGATTGAAGAAGTTCCTCCAGTTGTTGCGGTCATAGTAGAGAAGGAAATGATCAAATGGCTTAAGGTAATTGATAGAGGGTAGGCTTCTGCTGTTGGAGGTATAGGAATGGCAATGGGGCGGATCGGGCACGGATCAGGGGTGATCTGCTACCGCCCCGCACATTAGATCAGATGACCCGATCTGCCCCGCCCCGGTCTGCGGGGCAGATCGAACTGATCCGCGTCCGCCCCATTGTTGATCCGCGGGGCCCCGACCCGATCCGGTAACAATTTTTTTTAAAAAAAAAAATACGAACATTATATTCATATCTCAAAATGACATGAATGAAGAGGTCCTGCAAACTTAAAAACTTTTTCAAGAGTTTCAAAGCTTCATAAATCATAAATCTAACATGACAATCTATATAAAAATCATAACATCCATTCAAGAGTTTAAAGATTGGCGATAAAAGAAACTTGTTTCTTCAATCTTTAATTTTCAGTCCTCCTCCTTCAGACCTTCATAGCTCTCCTCCTTCAGACCTTCACAACCAAAATATATATGAAAATCACCGTCACAAACACCTTATAATCTCTTAAAATGATAGAAACAACACCTTTAGCCATAGCCAAAATCCCATAACCAATGACTTATAGGCAACAAGTCAATCTCCACAAAAAACATGCATAACCAAGAGTCCTAGATGAACAAAAACAGACCAAACCAATTTTAATATTATTGAAAATCAGCTAGTTTTTTTTTTTTTAAAATAGGGCATATGACTATATGAGATGGTGAGAGTTACTGTCAAGTCCGTCATCCAAGAAGAGTTACATCACTTTCTTCTCCTTCTTCATCATCGATGTCCTCTAGAATATTTTCAAAGATGATGCGGTCACTTGCACCTATTTTTGTAGAAGAACCTACCAATAAAAACATATTACAAACATGTCAAAGGTCAATTAAATAAATGTAACGAATGTATATTATTTTTACGTACCTCCATTGGTAGTAGAAATTTCATTCCATAGACAATTTTGAGAACACATCAACGCCTCTACTGTCTTTGAGTGAAGTTTACTGCGGTGTGGACTCAACAATCTACCACTGGTGCTGAAGGCGGACTCCGAAGCAACTGTTGACACCGGAATAGCTAGAATATCCTTTGCAATACGTTGCAAAGTGGGATACTTAGGTCAATTAGCTTTCCACCAATTAAGGATGTCAAAATCATTGGTCCGAGGCAATACGTCATCCTCAAGATAGTGGTCCAGCTCCATTTTGATATTTCCAATTGAACCCTTCTTCCTACTGTTTACAAATTGATCAAAGCATGCTAGAGTGTCCGTGTCTACCGCATTTTGATTCTCATGTGTTGCGTGTGAGGAGACGTGGCCATCCTTGTCCACATTTTCAGAACTATATTGATGCATCAATTCCTTACAGATTCCCTTGACCCTCTTAATTTGAGAATCTGTATCTTGATCACCATAAATGGTAGGAAAGTAAAATTCCAACAACATCAACTTATATCGAGGGTCTAAGACAGTTGCCACACCCATGATTCCATTTATGACATTCCAATAACTATCAAACTTTTGGAACATTTGAAATGCCATATCTTTAATCACAGGATTATAACTCAAACACCACTCCGCCAAAGATATCTTAATTTCACAAACTTTAGGAAAATAAACATTAGCTGTAGGATATTTGGTACCTGAGATGTGAGAACAATAAAAATAAATTGTATTTACTATTTTCGATAAACATTCAAGTATTAGAAACTAGAAAGTAGTTCATGTATTAATTACCTGAGAACATCTTTGTGATAGTGAAGAACAACCTCAGTTTATTGCAAATATCCTTTGCGACCTCCTATTCTTCTTCACTTGGCATGCAATCATAGGAAGAGTCACGTTGTTTTAAACTGAAAAAAACATCCGTGTACATTACAGCAGTAGCCAACATCATATAAGTAGAGTTTCAACGGGTCTTACAATCAAGAACAAATTCTTTTTCTGTAACCATTTGCAATTGTCGTGCTGTTTCTGTAAATTTTTGTCTCCTCTTCGTCGATGCTGTCCAAAACACTACACTATCACGAATTTTTTCAACAGCTTCCTTGATTACAGACAATCCATCTTGAACAATCAGATTGAGAATATGCGCCGCACACCGCATATGTAATAAGGATCCACGCAACATAAGGGAACTGTTTTGTAATTTATCAGAAATGATTCGAACCATGGCATCATTTGTGCTACAATTATCCACTGTAATTGTAGATAATTTTCTGCAATATTCCACTGCAATAAGCAATCTAAAAGAGCATTCGTGAGAACCTCTTTCGTATGTGGAGAAGGCACATACATAAATCTGAAACAATAAAAAAGAAACATGACATCCCCATAAAATTAAAAACATAGACTTGGTTAGTGATCGAACACATGAGAATTCAATTAAAAAAAAATACCTCATTACTCGGCTTTGAAGAGTCCAAGATTCATCGATACAATGTGCTGTTACAACCATAAACCATCTCTTTTTGTTACTCGAACTCCACATATCGGTTGTTACGGCAATTCTACCTCGATTCTTTTCTAAACCCAACATGATCAACAATAGAAAGTGGATACTAATGTAGGATGATCATAATTGTGAGCTCCCTTTTTGAGACATCTTGATCAAAGTGATAGGCAGCTAAATTCATTCTTTCATCAGATTTATTTTGTTGTTGCACCAAAACTTGTTGCCTCATATCTCTAATATCTTTAAACTTCCTCCGTGGGCACCTCTTAAAATGGTTATGCAAATGACTGGTCCCTTGTCTAGTCTCTCCCAAAAGATACTTGGAACAATATTTGCAAATGGCCTTAAAAACCCCATCAACTTTCTTTCTATCATAATGTTTCCATGCAGGCGACTTCAATGATATAGTTCCACTATCATCAGATTCCATGGGAGTCACATTTTCCTCATTCACTTGTTTAGGATTAGTACTAGTAGTAGTAGGACAAGAATTATCGGATCCAATATCTTGAGACTGAATCACAGGTGCCTTAAGACTCTCAGAAGAAGGCTGAGATCCACTATCAATACCAATAGCAGCTGAAGATGCTGAAGACATTTCCACTTTCCAGCAGTTGCTATTCACAAAAAAAATGCCCATCACTTAAAGGTACAATCTAATATCTATTATTAATATCCAATGTAAACAAAACTAGTATAATTAAAACCCAATGTAATAAAGTATAATCCCATAGTACTAGAATGTAACAAAAATGAATGGCTTGGACATGTCTTTTCCCCGGTTTGCTAGGTCTTATGTTCTAGAAGATGTCACATTAATTTACATCAAAAAATGCTCTGCTTATGAGAAAATGAATGTCATTAATCTAAACTCCCTGAATATTATATACTAGGTTTGCTGTTGGAAGATCAAGTTGATTTCCCATATCTAATTTCACAAGATCCTTCAATTGGTCTCTTGGGGTTGAGATACACATATGAAAGAGCAGATAGCACATTTGAAATACAAACTCTTACACCCCCAATTTGAAATACTACTTATATTTTTCACTAAAGTTTAAACCCTAAATTAAGTTTTCTAAATCCTAATAACACAAAAAAAAATAAAACGACTCTTCCCATTTCACTTTCTTGGCTCCTACTGTAATTCAACATTTGCATAAAAAATAAAACTAATCAGACAAAATAGAATAATTAATGACAGAATGGAAGGGAATTTGACTAACCGAATAAACTGGTGGCTGCCTCTGTCTCAACTTAGGTCAAGGTCCTCAAGGAAGAGCACAAGAACGGGAAAGACAAACAAATCCAGTACCAGATCGGCAGATCTAATCGAGTAAGGCTGAGTGACAAAAAGTCGTAAACGTGAGAGACGAAAAGTCGCGAACGTGAGAGACTGAAAGTCGCGAACGTGAAGTCGAAAGAGTGAGATGTCGTCATTGAAAGTGAGAGTGAGATGTGTGAAAGAGAAGGGGGATTGGGAGAAGACTGAGTAGTCATCACTGAGAGTATGAGAAAGGAAGAAGCCGATAGAGTCAAGTCAGTCAACTGACTCAACTCAAGAGTAGTAGCGGAGGTGTTGGATGGGTGGGCTGGGCCTAATAAGTAACAAAATGGGCTTTTTTTATGGAAGTTCAATTAATGTAAAAATGTTATACTAACGTTCCAAGTCCCAACACTGGTGGATGGATTTCATGCATTTTTTTTAATAATAAGCAAACTTATATTAAAATTAAAACAAACCATCAACTATTTACATATATACGTATATAACTATAATTCATTAATTCTATTAATGGAGGCCATGCCATGGTCAATTGATCATAATCAAAATTTCTATTAATTTTAGTGACTTTATGCATTTTTTTTAAGTGACCTTATTCCTTAACCCCAACTCTAACCCTAAAGTCAAAACTTATACCCTAAATTATAGTCCATAAATCCTAAACCTTAAAAACCCTAAAGTAAATCATAAATCACAACCCTAAAGTGTCATTAACCCAATAACCCTTTGTCCTAATTGCTTACCCTAAAGCCTAAACTCAAACCCTAACCTATAGTCCATAATCATAAACTAAGAGAATCATAATTCACAACCCTAAAGTGTCCCAATAATCTTTTGTCCTAATTGTTTACCCTATTACTTATCCTAATCTTTCCTAATATTATTAACATAACCATAACTTAAGAAATTCACTAAGTCTAATTGTGTATCATAACCCTAAAGTCAAAACTCAAACCTTAAACTATAGTCCATAAATCATAAACTTAGATAATTAGTTAATTACAACCCTAAACCTTTTAAATATTTAATAAAAAAATATCTTAAGTCCTCAAATCAAAACATGCTACATAAAGTATAAAGCCTATAAAGATCTCATGATTAATAACATCATTAGTCATTTAGTCTATAAAATTTTGATATTAATACAACTATTAACTATAATCCTACATAAGTAAACTACATGTGTTATATACTTATATTAATATATGTATAAATATCTTACATCCCCTAACATATACATATTACATATCACAAATATATATATATATATATAATATTCGGGTCGGATCGCGGGGCGGATCAGATCACTGATCCGTAACTGCCCCGATCCGCCTTCGAGTCAAAAATTTTGGACCCGTGACCGCCCCATTATTAGCTCGGATCGGATAATATCCGCGCGGATCGGGTCGGGGCGGATCGGGTACAAATTGCCATCCCTATGGAGGTAGTTTATAGATTATTGCTCACTTAAGACTTTCTCCTTGTGGAGATGTTTTAGACTTTTTCTTTATTGTTGCGTATGTAGGTTGCACTTTTCTTTTTTATTTCTTAGTTTGCCCCTTTATAGATGGCGTGAGAGACTAAGGTCTTTGGTCTGTATGCTTCTTGGGTTCACAGATATAATATAAGGTCTCTGACCTTCTTTCAAAAAAAAAAAAAAAGATAACGTATGTTACATATTATTTGATGTGTCCTATGATAAAAAAAAAAAATAAATCATATCTTGGGTGTTATTTTTTAATTTTGAAGGATATGTTTGTAATTTAATTGCATGAGATCATTTTGATTTTGGATTGAAAAAAGCACAACATATGTCAAAAAAAGTTAGATACGTGTTTTAAACAATTCTCTAGCTTCTTTGGGAAGCTATTTTTCTCCTCCACTCACTTTTCTTTTCCCCAGATTTTCTAGTCCATCTCATATTCATATTGCACATCCATATTTTACATTTTAAGCGGCGAGAATGGTCTCTTAAGAAGCCTCTTGAGTGTAGAGTTCGTGCTTGCATTTCCAGATGTCGAAGATCTTGTGAGTTAAGATGAAGGTAAAAATATCCAAATTCACGCATTTAGTAATGTAGCTCGACTGGTTAGTCTTTGGACTTCTCTTTGAATTAGTTAAAGGGACCATCTTTAGAATGACCTCTACCTTCTCGAGGTTGACCTCTATCCTTCTTTTGGTTACTAGGAAGAGGAGGAACTTTCTCAAATCGACCCAAAAAGCGCATTTCTTTGGATTGAGCATTATTTGGAATTTATTCAGGGTAACTAGGAAGTTTTTCACGTCAATTGGATGGTCTTTCGCCTTCTTACTTTTCACAACCATGTCATCCACATAAGTCTTCTATAGTTTTTCTGATTTGATCGACAAATATATGGTTGACTAGCCTCCGGTAGGTCATCCCTGTGTTTTTCAATCCAAAGGGCATAACATTATAGTAGAATATTCCTTATGGTGTGATGAATGATGTACTCTCCTTATTTGAGGTATTCATCTTTATCTTTGTTACTCGAAGTATGTGTTAAAGAAGCTGAGAAGTTCTTGATCAGATGTGGCATCCACTAACTAGTCAATCTTTGGCGGTGAATAACTAGCCTTTAGGTACACCTTGTTCAAATCGGTGAAGTCTACACATGCTCTCCATTTTCTATTTTGCTCCCTACCCATTACAACATTTTCAAGTCAATTAGGATATCTTCTTTTATGATATCTGCATCGATGAGCTTCCTCACTTCTTCATTTATAGCATTTTATCTATCCATAGAAAAATTTCTCCTTTGCTATTTAATTGGCTTGGCACCTAACTATATACTAAGGTGGCATGTTATCACTTTGGACTAGGCATCTCGTATGCATTCCAAGTGAAGGCCTTGATGTTTTTAATGAGTAGTTCGGTAAATTTTTCCTGTCAGTTTGGTCGGCAGCTGTGATCCAAGATACAACTTCATTTATATTCCTTTCTGAGCTATTATCGAGACAAGCTCTTCGGTTGGAGTCAATTTGAGGATTTTGTCATCTTCTCGTACATTCAGACTGCTTACAAAAATGATGACCTTTATTTATTTCTTTGAGATTAGTAATTATATCTGCCTTGCGGGTGGGGGTTCCCAAATTGTAAAGGCAATCCTCTTTTTAAAATTTTAACAATTAATTATCAAATATTAAGTAACACACAAATTTTCTAAAATTTGGTATGAAATATCAAAACATCTTAATGACCACTATATAAAAAATTCAGAAGAAAATTCAAAGTCTAGCTATTTGAACAGTACATGAACAAATTAGTGTTTAAATCAAATCTGCACACCAACCGGATAAAAGCTATTTGACCTATCAATTCAAATCAGAATGTAACAAAATTTGGTATGAAATATGAAAACACCTTATTGAACACTATGTCGAAATTTCAGATTAAAATTCAAATTGTAGCTATATGAAATATGCACTGACAGATTAATGTTCCAGAAAAATTAACAATTAAAAGTGTATGTCTTAATGGTTTAGAGAATCCTCCTCTAATGAAATTAACAACCTCAAGCAAATGACCAACACACAAAGTCAAGTAAAGCAAGTAAAATAAAATGCTCAAGGATATATAGTGGTTCAGAGAGTCCTTCCCCCTACATCCACTACCTAAGCCCGCAAGCTTAGGATTTCCAAATTCACTAATGGATGACGATTTTTCAAGTTCACCAACAACTTAGAGTTTTAGACAAGCTAACCCCAAACTCTTACAACCAAGGTTTCAAGAAAACCAACAACTAGGGTTTCCAAGTTGTACCCCAAACTTATCTCATAACCTCACAAGGTTTTGTCCAACAAAAAGACTTTACAAGTGTTTAGCTACAATGTTCTCCTAAAATTAGATCATTGCTATTTTGGTTGAGGAACACTCAAGAACTAGAGATGATGCTCATGGGTAGATTAAGAATAAGCTCAAGATGTGGCAATCACTCTATTACAAATTCACACAAAACTCTCAAGAAGATATAGATGAGATTAAGAGAAGTTTTGTTGAAACAATACTCAAGAACACCCAAATAGGATACCCCACAGGTAGGATGAAGAATGATGGGTTCTTGATGGATTTTTGGATCTCTCTTTAAAGTAGGAAGATGATGGCTTGATAATAATCAGATTTTTAGAAAGAGATCTCTAGGAAAAAACTTGAATCAAGATTTGAAGTTGAGATAATTTAAAGCTCAAAGACTTGACCAATTTTTGCAAATGTTCTTCACTTCCAACACAAGCAAAATCCTTCTCTTCTTTCCAAGACAAAATAATCTTGGTCATTGGATGAAAAGTAAGTCTTGATCTTGACCCTTCCTTCTTCTTTTAATCTTGTCATTTCTTTAATTCAAACCAAATAAATCTCAACCATTCATTATAAAACCATTGGAAATTGTTGTGTAAAAATATCTCATTTGGCTTGGGATTGTTTGGTTGCACCAATAATTCCTTTTGGATGATGAAAGTGTGATATCCTGACCCGAAAATAATGAAAATATCGAATAATTAGGTGACATGTGTATAATGGTATGCTAGAGAAGGTGATAGTTTAGTACGGATCGAAATAAATCATTTACAACCATTTTAGAAAAAAAAAATTACTATTATGAAAGTAAAAAAATAGACATGAATAAACTGGTTGTGGTGGACGTATACTATGGGGCATATCTTGTAAATAATTAGAAGGTGAGATGTATAAACAGTAACTGTATCAATAAAAAAACAGAGAACTAAGTAGAAGAATTGAGAGAGGGGTTGAGGGTTGACAAAAATGTTATGGTGGGTCTTGCGGTGATCATGGTATTGAAGGCTAAGAAGAAGGCAGGGGTTGCTGGGAGAGAGATGTAAGACGGGGGCATTACTTGGTAGGTAGGATATGCTATAACTATGGATTAATTTAATATTTTGGTGTGATTTTTGTGTTAATGATTGTGCAAATTTACTGTGTGATATTGAACAATATAAATTGTTGTTGGGTGATTGAGTAGGAAATTCTATAATCCTTGGAACAACCTGGAATTGGAGTTTATAATTTGTTGCAAATTTTATTTTATTTGAATGAGCAAGTTAAGAATTGGTGTTGTTAATTGGTTGTTATTGATGTTGGAGGCTGTTCGGATCAACCTATTGCTTCGCGTGTGTATACTGTCATATCTGGTTGGATTAAATGGACCATCTAATTGAGCAAGAATCCACCACAGAAATCATTTAATCATTTTGTTATAAGCATGTGTGAACCCTTCAACTTTAGATCGAAATGACGTGTGGTGCATGATTTAATTGAAAGGTGTTTCCCTGGGTTGATTATATAATATATGCTAATCAAACTGATGAGGATGTACATATATACATGTGTGCTACTAATATTTGGATAGTTAGCTGTGTTGAAATTAATAACAATTGCTAATGTTGAAATAACAATAGCTCAATTGATTCAAATAGAAAGAGATAAATAAGAGACATGAGATTTAGAACTAAGAAAGAAGAAGGAAATATTTTCACTCCAATATTGTTCTTCTAATCCCTTATCCATTTGCATGTATTACATTACATATATAGAAGATTATATTTCTATATTTAGCAATGTAAATGTCAACAATACATTGTCAATAATAGAACCTAATGTGGGTTGGTGGATTATCCATATCAATTAGAATATCTATAACACTCCCCCTTGAATGACCACGTATACGAAGAAGTATATTCTTGTATATCAACTGAGTAAGATAAGTGCGAAAATTGTCTCGTTAAAACCTTGCGAAGAAAAACCCAGTGGGAAAAACCATTGGACGAAGGGAAAAGTGTATAATTCATACCACTGTCTTCACGTCTTTACTCCCCTTGATTCAAGTAGACATTTGAGTTGCCGCATACCAATGTCATAGACCAACTTCTTGAATGTTGTCGGTGGTAACGCCTTAGTGAATAAATCTGTCAGATTATCACAAGAGCGAATTTGTTGAACATCAATATCACCACTCTTCTGGACTTCATGTGTACTGAAGAATTTTAGGGAGATGTGTTTAGTCCTGTCACATTTTATGTATCCTCCCAGAGTTAAGCTATACATGCAACATTGTATTCATATAATACCATTGGGATACTTTTAATAAATTGTAATCCACACTTCTCTTGAATATGAGATATCATTCCTTTCAGTCATATGCATTCCCGACTAGCTTAGTAAATCGCCACTATCTTAGAATTATTGGAAGAAATTGTTGTGAGTGTTTGCTTGACTGATTTCCAAGAAATAGAAGTACTTCCAAAAAACAAATACGTAACCAGCTTGAGACTTGGCATTGTGAGGGTTAGATAAATAACCGGCATCTGCATATCCAACCAACTGAGAGTTGAGATCTGATGAGTAGGAGAAACCCAAGTCGGTTGTACCTTGCAGATAACGCATAATATATTTAACTCCATTCTAGTGACGTTAAGTAGGAGCAGAACTCTACCTAGCCAATAAATTCACAGAAAATGCAATATTTGGCCTGGTACAATTGGCTAAATACATCAAAGATCCAATTGCACTAAAATATGGTACTTCTGGACCAAGTAATGTTTCTCCCTCATCTTGGGATCGAAATGGGTCTTTCTTAACATCAAGTGAACGAACTATCATTGGTCAACTCAAAGGATGTACTTTATTAATGTAGAACTGCTTTAATACATTTTTAGTATCGGTAGATTGATGAATAAAGATACCATTATGTAAATGGTCAATATGAAGACCAAGACAATATTTTGTCTGTCCCAAATCTTTCATCTCAAATTCTGCCTTTAACTAATCAGCAGCTTTAGTGAGCTCTTCAGGAGTCCTATCTAAATTTAAATCATCAACATAAACAGCGATTCTAACAAATCTAGATTCTGACCTTTTAATTAATACGCATGGACAAATCAGATAATTTATAAACCCTTTTTTGATAAGGTATTCACTTAATTGATTGTACCACATACGCCCGGATTGTTTTAATCCATATAGTGAATGTTGGATTTTGATTAAACACAATCCTCTAGGCTTTGCTTCAAGCAACCGAAATCCTTCAAGGATTTTCATATAAATCTCACTATCCAGCGATCCATATAAATAAGCAGTTACTACGTCCATAAGACACAAAGTCAATCGTTCAACGACTATTAGACCAATTAAGAATCTAAAAGTGATTCCATCCATAACAGGAGAGTATATTTCATCATAATCAATTTCAGGTCTCTCCGAAAAATCCTGTGCTACAAGTCTTGCTTTATAATGAGTAATCTTATTATTCTCATTTCACTTACGCACAAACACCCATTTGAATCCTACTGGTTGAGCACCTTTTGGTGTCTGGACTACAGGTCCAAAAACTTATCTTTGTGAAAGAGAATTTAATTCTGCTGTCATCGCATCTTTCCATTTAGGCCAATCACTTCAATGTCAACATTCATCAACGAATTTAGGCTCAGAATTCTCATTACTTTCGATAATTCTTAGAGTAACTGCATATGCAAATATATTGTCAACAATAATCTTACTTCTATCCCAACTCCCTTCATCAGTTATTGAGCACTCATTATTCTCATCATCAGGTACCTATATCTCTTCAATAGATTTTTTTAAGAAAATTTGGATTCAGTTAGTGTATTCTCTTCAGGAGTAATCTCTACAAGAGTATTCTCTACTGGAGATATATGCTCTACTAGAGTAGGCTCTTCTAGAGCTTCAGTAGAAATTTGGACATTTCTCTTCAGCGAAATCTATCTTTAGCTCCCTATGGTCTTCCAGGTTTCTTACGTGGCTTTAATTCATCATTTGGTGTTTGTCCTTCAGGGACATTGATACATGCGGTAAAATTTCTAGAAGGAATATGTGACTGTAAAACTTTTGAAGTATCATTAAATGCATCAGGTAATTGACTTGTCATACCTTGTAAATGAACAATTTTCTGAACTTCAAGTTCACACTGTTTTGTTCGTGAATCAAAATAAGATTGTGTCATAGTGTTCCAAGAAATATCATCATGCTTATGATGGTGAGAAATTTTACTTCCTAAAGGTGAAAATATTGATTCATCAAAGTGACAATCTGCAAACCTAGCTTTGAAAACATCATCAGTTAATGGTTCAAGATATTTAATAATAGAAGAGGAATCAAAACCAACATAAATACAAAGTTGACATTGTGGTCCTATCTTAGTGCGTTGTGGAGGTGAAATAGGAATATAAACAACACAACCAAAAATATGAAATACTAGGTTGATGACCTAATACCAGTTGTAAAGGTGAATATGAATGATGAGCAGAAGGTCTAACTTGAATTAATGATGAAACATGTAATATGGCATGTCCCCAAGCATTAAAAAGTAATTTACTTTTCAAAAGCATCGGTCTAGTAATTAACTAGAGACGCTTTATTAGTGACTCTGCCAAACCGTTTTGAGTATGAGTGTAACACCCCGGCCTAAATGACAGTGGAAATTTTAAGAAATTTAGATTGACACACTTACAAAGAAATTAGGGAAAAAATTGGAACCAATATAGAGAGAAATCTAAATAGATTCCAATTAATTTTAATAAATTATATAAGGAAAAAAAATTAAAATTACGGGGCACAAGAATCGCTCAAATCGGAGTTGAAATAAAAATATCATGAATTTCTACAGAAAATATTAGAATAGGGAATTGGAATATATTCAGTAGAAAATTTGTAATTACGGATAGGTGTTATGTGTAATTAAACATAAAATGGAAGGGTGAAAAGGTAATAGAGGCTAAAAATAAAATAAAATAAGTTTGATTGCACGCAAGTCGAGGATGCCCTAAACTAGAATATCGAAACAGTAACGAGAGGCAGCGACGGAAACTGGGATCGCCTTTCCGACTACGGTTGGAGACATGGTAGGAATAATACAGACGTTCATGGCGAGACGAATCGAATGATACCAGTTTCGGATGGATTAGGACTGGTTTAGGTGGTCAATCACGGAGGGAGAACTTGAGGGCCGGGGGTTTTGGAACCGAAAATCATGGCGCTCCGGTGACAAGTAAGGTAATGGACACCAGAACTAGACTCCCCATGTCATTCCCTACACATCGGTACCGGCTGTGAGTGTCACCGCGCCGTCAATGGCGATGACCCGGCCTAGACTGTGATCGGGTCTACTAGACCAGTGACAACCGGGTCGAGCTGACCCGGTTGGATAGTAATTTAAATAATTAAGGATTAAATAATTGTATTAGGTTAAATGTAGTAATTTAATAGTGATAATAAAATAAAGTGACTAAAAGTTAATGATATTAATAAATAAATAAAGATAATAAGATTAACAAATGATTGTGGATGTTGTATGGGTTTCAGGGACTAGCTTGTGTAATTGAATTATCAGTATTACGGGAGTACATCATGTTAGTAATACTCACTTGTGTTACGAAACAATACAATTTATGAATTGTATGTGTTTTGTCTGTGTGATTGGTTTGATTATTGATACGTGTCTGATCGGAATCTTATGATGAGTTATATGTGGATTGTGATATGAATGATTTATTATCTTATAACCGTATTGAAGATGTTGTTTGGTTATTATGATTGAATGACAGAACTGATATTGTATTTCTTTGTAGAATGTAGTGTGTACTGTTATATGCTTGAACTGAACATGGTGATGAGACCGATATGATGACGGTTTTGGTGTTCTTGAAGGTGATGTGTTGCATATGATTCACTGATATATTAAATATTGTTCATAAGCACGATGCATTGCATTACATGAAAATGAAAAGTTCAGTTAAGGAAAAATGTGTTTTTATGAACCAGGTATTACTGCTACAGGGAGGGTGTATTGAAAGGTCAAGGTTAAGGTTTACTGGAAATGAAAAATGGAAACGGAAACTGTTTTTCACTGGAAAGTGTTCTTTGGTAGAACATTTAATTAAAGAAAAATCTCGACCGGTTGTTCTATAGTAGTTTATCTAGGTTAGTAATATATAGGTAATCTTGATTGCCTTCTCTTCCTGACTCAAATTGATATCCATTGTGACGAATATCCTTGAAACTCTATAAGTTTCTTTTTGATTTGGGAGAATACAATGCCTCCTCAATAGATATTTTTGTTCCTTTAGACAATATGATATTAGCTCTTCTGGAGCCTTCAACTATTTTTGATGTGCCTGAGATGATATCAATATTTGCTTCAAACAATGTCAAATGTAGAAAAATATTTCTTATGTTTAAGGATAGTGTGTATTGTCGCACTATCAATTAAACATATATTTCGTCTACCATATTTCTAAAGAAAAAAAATAACATTTATCACATATTAATCCAAAAGTATCATAGATAAATATTAGATTGTATATAACTATATTAATCGTATAAATTTGACAAGTTCGGGACTGGTGACCGAGTGGTGGCGAGATCCAATAATATATAAGATAGAAAAGAAGGTTCAAGGATCGAACCCACCGTCAGTAGTTCCGGACTTTTGCTTTTCATTTTTTTTAAGTTAATTTTAAACTTATCAAAATAATATTTATAAAATACTACAATCTTATTCCTTGTAATTTGATACATAACACAACAATTAAACTTAACAAAGAAATAAACTTATTTATAAATATTAGGATTTTCTAAGAAATCTGAAACATCTAAGTGTGTTAAATCCGCAAGATCTTCCAGATTATTGTAATTATCAACATCATTATTATCATGAACTTTTGCAAAGTTTGTTTCCACCACTTTGATCTTTCCTTTTATTGATGCTTGATATAAATCCACCAAATATCTAGGCGTACGACAGGTATGTGACCAATGCCTCTGAACTCCATACCTGAAACAAGTTTCATCATTGCCCTTTTGGAATTTATTTGGCAAATTTTTATTCGTCTGACTTGTTTCGCTCTCATACCTCTTCTGGTGGTATGGATGAGAATCAAAATTACCTCTATGGTTTCGATGACCATAACCACAGCCTCGACCTCTTCTTCCACCACGTCCACGGCCTTGATTATGATGTACTGTAGCATTCACTTTAGGGAACGGTGTACTGCCAGTAGGACGAGACTGATGAATTTTTAATAAAAGCTCATTATTCTGCTCAACCACAAGTAAAACACTAATTAAGTCACTATGTTTCTCATATCCTTTCTGACGATATTGCTGCTACAATATCATATTAGAAGCATGGAATGTGAAAAATGTTTTTTCTTACTTGTTAGCCTCAGTAATTTTCTCCTTACAAAAATCAAGTTGTGAGGTGATTTTGTACATAACAGAATTATACTCTCGAACTAATTTATAATTTTGCAACCTCAAGTGCATCCAGTCATAACGAGCTTTAGGGAGGATGATATTCCTCTGGTGTTCATACCTCTTCTTTAAATCATTCCACAAGCGAAGATGATTTATCTTCATGAGGTATTCAGTCTTTAATTCCTCATGAAGATGGTGACGAAGGAAAATCAATTTTTTTGCCCTATCCTTCTAGGATTCGATATTTCCAATTTTTATGGTGTTATCAAGACCCACAGCTTCCAAGTGAGTCTCGGCATCAACAATTCAGGATAGATAATTTCTTCCAGAAATATCAAGAGCCGTAAACTCTAAACTTTTCAACGTCGACATTATAAAATATTATAAGAAGATAAGGAAAATATAGATATGAGAAATTGTTACTTACAACCTAAAATGCGTACTTTCAAAACAGTGGTAGAGACTCGTGCTAATAACATGTTGAAATTAATAACAATTGCTAGTGTTGAAATAACAATAGTTCAATTGATTCAAATAGAAAGAGATAAATAAGAGACATGAGATTTAGAACTAAGAAAGAAGAAGGAAATATTTTCACTCCAATATTGTTCTTCTAATCCCTTATCCATTTGCATGTATTACATTACATAGATAGAAGATTATATTTCTATAATTAGCAATGTAAATGTCAACAATACATTATCAACAATAGAAGCTAATGTGGGTTGGTGGATCATCCATATCAATTAGAATATCTATAACAAGTTGAAGATTGTGTATTGTTGCCTCGGGCTATTAAAGAGGTTTGAAATGTTGTGATATTGATTACTTCTCGACTAGAAAGGGGACCGAGAGGAGTTTTGTTGTGGTTGTGGCCATGGTGTTGGAAGAAAGTGGTGACCCTGTATGTACAATGGGAAGAATGCGAGTAAGGATTCGCTATGTTGCCACAAAGAGAAGGGTAGTAAGCTTGGATAAAAGGAGAATGCCTACATTCCTTACTCGTAGAGAGACTCGACAATGAGGTCGGAATGCAGATGGAGTCAATTCCGATGATGAGATCAGAATGTGGAATGAATTGTGATGATGAGATCGATTCTGATGATAAGGTCAGGAGATGGAGTTGGTTTCGATGATGAGATCAGAATGTGGAAAGAATTGTGATGATGAGATCAAAATGTGGAAGAGAATGGGATTGTGATTGTGGTGGTATGTGAAGCTTGATTAATGTTTTGTGTGACTAAATATTGGCTTGGATATTTTAGTGATTTTTGGGTTTATGGCATATTCTATTGAATTTCGGCTCAGTTCTGTGTTATTTGTTGTTTTTTTCCAAGTGAATCTTGTGACGCCAATTGAGCTAGTGGTGGGAACCGGATTGAGAAATAAGTGAACTTACCCTGAGATGAGAGTCTAGTTGTATATATACCTGACATGTATATACTTATATATAAATATAAGCCTAAGTGTTGAATTGTATAGAATTAGGAATTGAGGTAATCAAATTATTGAAAAAAGGTAATTAACTGTAATCAATTGACTTAATTTAGTTGTTTTAAATTTCACGTCACGTACTGAGGGTTGGGGTGTGATAAGTCTTGCTCAGACAAAGCCAAATAAACCTTTTTAGATTCTAGCACAAGAAATAACTTTCCAACCATTTCTCTCTGCTTTGTCTCCTAATAAGTAAATGTTGTCACAATGTTGACCAATCATATTTAACTTCAAATCTCTTTTGAAATCTTGGCACAAAATCTATAGGAGGACTTCTAGAAGCTTGAAAAATGAAGTCTCCAGCAACAATATTCATTTCACATGCCTGGAAGTAATGATGGCTCATGAGAAGTCAATTTTTTTCTCAAATAGGGTTGGCCATGGTCAAACTTGACCAATTAAGCTTCAACAAATAAATGTATGAATTTTCTCAATAAAATCAGCTTCATACTGCTCCAAATAAGCTCATGATATTTAATTGATTTCACCTACAAAGAAACAGGTGACAAGGCACCTCATTGTTGCTTGTAAGTTCAAAGAGCTTCAATGCTTACACTTAGGTCAATCAATATCATATAAGCTAAATAGAATTCAAGTAACCATATGATAAATCATTTCATATATATATATATATATATATTTAAATGTGCACACAAAATTTCACAACCATTTGAGTTCAATTGGTCACTCAATTTTATCAAGTAAGTGTTATATCATGTATGCACAGTAATACTAACTTCGAAAGAGAAATTGAACATATTTCACTCAAAATTGATTCATAATCTCTAAACAAGAAATGTTATACTATGTATTAATAATTGTTTAGAACAATAATAAAGTCATTTGGAGATTTTACAAATAATTATGACTATTCAACCGATATGTACACAATGTAATGATTGAGCAGTTTTTGTAATCCAAAAATGAACAAGTCCAAATTCATTCAATTCATATTAAATATGATCAAAAATTATTCCAAATGATATATAATGATGCTTAAATCAATCATCATGATCATTTCATGCTTTATCCAAATTCATTCAAATATGAGTACAATAAAATAACACATTAAATACTTTTGCATCAAAAACACAAATGTAGGATATCAAGGGCTAGTACCAAGGGTGATGGCTTACTTAGTTCAAGGCATGAGATCTACGAGGTGGATTAGCTTTGAAGGACTAACCCCCTGAATTTTTTGGAGAAGGAAAAAGGTATGAGGTCGAGGAATGGCTATGCTTGATGAGGAAAAGATTTGATTCTCTAGCTCTTATCATATGATCAACGAATGAAGCTAATCTTCTATTATCTTAGAGGAATGGCATATGACTGGTGGGATTCCTTGGATCAAAGAAAACATGATTTGACTTAGTCATCATTAGAGTTGATCTTTATGTAGTGGTTCATACTTGAGAGCTTTTAGTCTGACAAGGCCAAGCAGTACCAAGAGTTGGTACAGACACCGAACATGACGATGACTCAATACACGAAGAGATATGAAAAACTTTACAAGTTTAGGAAGTTGTTTGCTTGAGATGATTGGAGCAAGACTAAGAGATACTGATATGGACTAATCCCGACCATTGGGAAGTTGATGATTCCTTTTAGGGTGATGACATATGATAAGGCAGTAGATATGGATTTTAAGTTAGAACAGGGAGAGTACAACTCCTGTCATTATTGGGATGTGAGTAAGGGCCATAAGGCATTGACAGTTGGGGATAGTGGTGAAAGTGGTCGAAATAAGCATAATACTAAATATTAGGCTCATAGAGACCTGAGAGGTGATAGAGACCAAAGTTCAAGACCACGAGAAGAAAAAATTGTGTGCTACAAGTGTGAAAATGTGAGGCATAAGAAATATCAACGTATCGTTAGGGGAATCACTTGCTATGGGTGTGGCATAGTTGGGCACAGGAAGAGTGAGTGTGCTCAAAGTGCTAGGACTTCATAACAAACTCAGGTGCTAGGGCTACCACCTCCAGCAGTTGCTTCATTGCTTCCCTCTACTGTTCCAATGGAGAGGAAGGGACGAGGTAGAGCTAGGCATCCATAGCAGCAGTAGTATGCCTTGATGTATGGACATGCATTTTCTTTGGGACATCAGAAGGCTCTTGAGCATCCCAATTTCATTTGAGGTACCTTCTTAATTTTGAATTGTTACGCTAGAGTACTATTTGATTCTAGAGCTACTTCCTCGTTTATTACTAGTTCATTGGCACATACACTAGAATTGAAAATCTTGCTGATAAGGCCTGTGTTCACCGTATCCATACCATTTGAGCATTTCACTGCTTTAGAAGGATAGCGTTTGGTTGTGAGTATCGATTTGGAGAGGTGTTCTTAAAGGTCAACTTCTACGTTATGAACTTTAAGGATTTCAACATAATCCATGGGGTAGATTGATTGTCAAAACATCATGGCTTGATAGATTCTTGGGAAAGGAAAGTCACCTTTTGGATACTTGATGGAGGGGTGATATGGTTGCAAGAATTGAAGGGGGTGCCATGTCCTTACTTTCTAGACAACCCTTCGTATCAAGATTGTAGAGTTGCTAGTCTAATGACTTCAGCACCTAGAGGCGATTTAGATACGCCTATAGTTGTGGTAGAATAGTGTATGGATGTATTTTTGTATGAGTTGCCCTGATTACTTCTAAAGAGAGAGATTGAATTTGCGATTAAGTTGCATCTGAACATCAAATTAATGACTTAGTTAAAAGAACTGTAGGATTTGGGCTTTATCAGGCCAAGTGTGTCCTTGTGGGGGAGCACTAGTATTGTTCGTTGAGAAGAAAGATGGCTCATTGAGGATGTGCACCGACTACAAGCAACTGAACAAGGTTATTGTGAAAAACAAGTATACGTAGCCTAGGATAAATGATTTGTTTGATCAATTGAGGGTGCTAGACATTTCTCCAAGATTGACTTGCATGTGGGGTATCATCAGTTAAGGATTAAGGATGAAGACAACCAGAAGATGGCGTTTAGGACTCGATATGGATATTATGAGTTCTTGGTAATGTCGTTTGGGTTTATGAATGCTCCAATGGTATTCATGGGCTTGATGCAATTGGTTATTCGTTCATTTTGGGATAAGTTTATGGTGGTGTTTATTGATGACATCTTGATCTATTTTCCAATGGTGGAGGAGCATGAGGAAAACTTGAGGTTAGGGTTGCAAACATTGAGGGAGAATCAGTTGTATGCTAAGTCGAGTAAGTGCAAGTTTTAGGCGACAGATGTTAAATTTCTAAGTCACGTGATCACTTAAGAGGGCATTACAGTTGATGCCTTTTAAGGTGGAATCAGTGTTGAATTGGGTGAGGCCCAAAAATGTTATAGAGATCCAAAACTTCTTGGGATTGACGGGTTATTACAGAAGCTTCATACATGACTTCTCTAGGGTGCCACACCGATGACGCAACTCACAAAGAAGAGTACACCATTTGTGTGGACAGATGAGTGCGAGGCAACATTCGAAGAGTTAAAGAGGATATTGACATCTTCACCGATGTTAGTGGTTCTACAACAGGATGTAGGTTACTAGGTGTATTATGATGCATTCGGGGTTAGTTTGGGATGTATGTTGATGAAATGGGATAGAGTTGTTGAGTATGACTCAAGTTTGTCGATTATTTTTGCTCTTTATTTCTCTGTGAGTTTGAGCGATTCAAATCTGTATTAAACATGAAAGAGTATATGTGTCGTGTTTAAGTAGTGTTTGTTTGATTTCTCAAAGTGATCCTGCTGAGGAGGAAGAAGAAGAACAATTTATGCATAGTGGATGTAACCTATTGAGGTTACCTTCTCTTGGTTACTTGGATCTTACTTTAATTTCAAAGTCTCTTGAAGGATCCAAGCACAATCACAAATCATCATTGGTGTGTTGATTTAGTTCGTAGCATACGCTGAGTCAAGTTGTAAAATTGTGTCGTAGGTAATAATAGATTGTAAACTTTTTCTCTTATAGTGGATTCCTTTGAAAGGCCGGTTGCTTATAGACTCGAGGTTTTGGTCAGGGTTTCCTTATTAAAATTGTGGTGTTCTTATTTGTTTTATTTTTCAAAATTATTTCCATACTACGTTGACTAACTTCTTGGCAAGAGTTGTCATATTCTCATTTCTACTAGGATGAATTTAAGGTAATCGAACTTCTTTTATTATTTCTTATTTCTAATATTCACTTAATTTATGTAAGAACTATTTAATATAATTAATATTGATTTAACTAATACTTTATTTTATATGTTTGAAATATTACATATGGGAGGAAGCAATCGATGCATTAGTGTAATGCCCTGTCCCATGGAACCCTAATCTTGGGGTTCGTAGTCCAAAACGCTACCCCTATATTGTATACATATATCCCTCATCACAATCGAATCTTATATATATATATATATATATATATATAGGAAGAGAAACTCAATTACTGTTAGAATAAAACAAAATAAGCACCATGTACCTCTAATTAAATAAACTCACTAAATAGCTCAATTATTAATCACTCTATTTGCAATGAACATTTAACAATCAGGATTCCACAATTGTAATTTAAGCAATGACGTACAATACGTACTTCTTGATCTCATTTTGCGAAACTTTCACTTTTTCATGATAATTTGAAATACTAGTAATAATTGTAGAAGTTAAATATAATTATTAATCTTATCATGGACTAACAAAACCTAACTCCAGCACATGAGCATCTTTTTCATGAATCCGCGGTCACGCCATCAACAGTTAGGTCAACTTAATCATCAAGAATTTATTACTTGTATCACGGAACATAGTGAGCTAAAGCCCAACAAGTAATACCTATGCATGAATGCACGTGAACATCGCCTTTATAAAACAGTCAGTCATTTAAATCATATTTTCAGTACTCGGGCCCTTAACCTAGGTAAACTGCTACAGAATAACCGGTCGGGATTTTTATCTAATGCCCTACCATAGAGCATATTCCAGTCAATATCCATATCCTTTATTCTTTTCCTTTTTCTTTTTATTTAACAGTTGTCATAAACCTTTCTCTTTCCAGTACACCCTCTCTATAGCAGTAATACCCGGTTATAAAAACATTTACATTAATGTGCATACCATGTATGCCATGAAATGTCACGCCTCATGCGGAGCAAACCATAAACATTACCTCAATAAATCATCACATGTCATATTATAATTTACGTATATTCAAATCATCACAAATTATATCTCATGAAAACATCCAATCAATACAATCATTATCATATACACTCCAACAGGCATCACAATCAATACAAATAATAGCACATAAAATTCACAGTCACAAAATTCCGTAGTACAGTTGAATACTACTTACCTTAGCGTGTCTCGGTGAATCCCATTAATTAAACTAGACAAGTCTGTTTCCTGAAATCCATATTGTATTAATATTTATTTAAATAAATTCATCTTAATTTTCATACGGGTCAAATAGTCAACCTGGTCAATTATGGCCTAAAACATCCAACCGGATCAAGACAACCCGATGGGATTTTCTTCCGTCATAAGCGAGTCAACAGACCCACCAAATCTTGAAATTGGGTCGTTGCCGATAAGGGGTCGGTGAGGTTCACGGTTGCCTCGGTTAGGTAGAGCTCGACACGAAAAATCTTCTGGTGGTCATCATTCCATGATCGGTGGCCGGAGGAGGGAGAATCAATGCTTCAAAGTCATGGCGCCACACCCTTGACCTCCTCCTTGACCGCCCGTCTCATCTCCGTTCTGTCTGAAACCAGCATCAATGATTTCATCTCGTCCTTCCCGTCCTTTTCGTGCTACCAGTTTCTCGATTCGACGCCGGAGCAAGAATCCCTGTTTTCGTCTACCTCCCCCTTCCGTCTTCTTCCGGAATTCCCTTATTTTTTTCTATTTTATTTTCTTTTTTAGGGTTTCTAGGTTCCTGTGCTGGTATCCATATATTTATATATATAAATTATATTATTAGCCTTTTACTATTGTGTCCCTACCCTTCCACGTTATCTACCAAATAGTCATATTTAATTTTACAATTTTGCCATTACCTTATCTATCCCATAACTCCTAAAATTCACATCAATTTCATCATAACTCCATCCCAGACGATCTTTATGCGCATAATTTTCATTTATCGTATAGAATTTAATAAAAAATATTTTGATTCTATTTAATTCAAAACATTTTAAAACACTCTGAATTATTACGATCCTATTTAACACCTATAATTGTCATATGTCATACTCTATTTTGTAAGCTATTTGAAGATTCGGGGTGTCACAATTAGTGAAGATCATTTAGGGGAAGAAGGCCAATCGCTATAGCAATGTCCTCTAGCAATTGAAGGGTGGTGAGAGGCTATTCTTGTTCCCGAGGCCACGTGGATGAGATGAGTGTGACTAGAACCAGCCCAAGTATGTTTGGTGATAGAATAGTGCTAACTGTCACATGGGTGTGACACATAGTACCTGTTTGGTGACACGTCCTACGCATACTTTGAGAATGGTACGTAAGAATTTAGATTTGATTACATTTTTTAAATTCATATATGATAGAATTTTATAACTTTATCTTTTCTTAGACAGATGAGCTAGGTTGAGAGGTTACCCCGTATGAGCTGTTTGAGTATACATACATCAGGGGTCACAACCGGCATACTTTTGTCAATGATAAAGGTCGACAAGTCCATGTAAGTTTCTATTGCATAAAATAGAGTTTTTTTTTATACTGAATGTATGGGTTGGATACTAGATGTTTGGATATATGATTGGAGAATGAATAGGAAAATTGATATGAATATATATATATATATATATATATATTCAAAGTGTTTTTCAATTGTTTTTAGGTTGTGTTTTTATTTGAAAAATATGGGAGACTTTTTCGAAATTTTCAAAAATTATAGAAAATTAATTTTTTTTGTATGTTAACATGAGACTGTTGGGGCTATCAAACAGTCTCTATCTCAGCTTGCGATAGGATCCTCTTCCTCTCACTCAATCTACGAGAGAGATCTTTATTATCGGGCGATCGACGGGGAGAAGAATAGGAGGGTGTACAACATTGAGTCACAAGCATCTACCTTCTAACCCATTTGAGATGTAGGAAAGTAGGAGAAGCATATGCAACAACGGATGTAGGAGATGAGGTAGTAGATGCATGTTGAGTTATGCCAGGAGTTGGAGGAGGAGTTGAGGCGACAGATGTGCAAGGATATGGAGGAGATGCGATGACAGATGCGGGAGTAGATGAGGACATTCTTCCAAACTTCTCGTCATCTATAAGGTTTTATTTTGTGACACTATGCTTGACCAATGTAAGCATCCAATTATATAGGAATACATGTTAGTTGCAAGTTGGTTTAAATTTAATGTCGACAATGCTATCATGTAATCTGCACGTAACCTACAAGGATTCCAGGTAAGCTTCACGTATATGCATGAGCATAAGTTTTTGAAAACTTGGAATTCAGGTTCTATGTGATTTTATTTTAAGTGAAAATTGGTAACTGATTTTATTTAATTAATTGATTTGGTTAAAGTGATTGATTATAATAAAATCAAGTTTGTTTTAGGAATGATTATCTCTCATTTTAAAGATTTATCCTCTTCCTATTTTAGAAATAATCATCTCCTTAAATTAAGAAAGTCTTTTCTTATCTCTCATGGCCTTGATTAAAAGATTTGGATACAATATTTATCTAATTTCGTGGGTCAATGTTGATCATATCATTTAAGCCATTATCTAGGGTTTTCTTGGTTCATACGCATGTCGTTTATCTAGCGTGAAAGCCATCAATACATTCTTTCATATCTAAAAACTCAAATGAGTTCAAAATTGGAAAAGGCTACCTAGTTCTGCATGAGAAAAGCAAGAAAAAATGAAATGAGAAAAGTATCTCATGAGACATGGGAGGTATCTAATGAGTGTGCCTGAGTTGACGATTGATTTAGAACTTTTACTATGATATGTATTTGGTGCTTGGTATGAATACCTTGAGCAACACACTCACGATCTAAATTATCATTTGATTAAGTGCGTAAGGTATGTGTGATAGAACTATAAGGTAGTAGTTTTACACCGTGATACTTGGAAATTAAGCTAATAAGGATGAGTGCTTGATTTCTAACTCCATATTTTGATAATTTTGTGTGATATGGTTGCTAAATATTTGTGTGTGTTTGAGCATGCAATATTCATGTAGGGCTTTTTTAAGGTCATGCAACCACCATGAAGACTACATCATAATCAATATTTTACATGGTTCTCACGTGTCTGTGTGCATTGAATAAAATATTCCCTTGAGCGATGTATTTACTATTATGGGAAGTGGGTTTTGTCATTAATAGGTCATATGGTCCAAATCATAGAAGTCCTAAAACTGTCATTGTTGTCACATCTATATAGGCTTCTTGTTCTCAAGATTCATACCTCTATTTTGTCTCCTTCAATGGCACCCAAAACCCATTCCTTTAAGTCCTCCGCTGCTATTGATACCTCTCCTGTTGTGGCCACTCCAATCTCCTAAGAGCCTAACATTGCTTCCTCTCGTAAGAGAACTAGGATTCCTTTTTCTTCCTCATTTGAGATAGAACCGCATAGTCCTTATACTTTGTTGCAGTATGAAATTCTCAATGTCTCACAGTTTCTCAAGGTTCCTACAACTTTCTCTCGCAAAAATTATTAGCTTTTCACTTGCCTAATAAAAAGGAAGAGTGGATATTGGAGTGATTACCCATTGTTGAATGATGTGAAGTTTGTGAAGAGTTGTTTTTTTAAGGGAGCGCTTATGTGCTTATGTTTCATTGCATCTTTTGAACAATGTCTTTCGAAAGAGTATGGAGCTGAATAACTATTTCTTTGTGACTAATGTCTTTAGGGAGAGTATGA
The DNA here is from genome assembly GCA_963580455.1 of Euonymus europaeus. Classification (NCBI taxonomy): domain Eukaryota; kingdom Viridiplantae; phylum Streptophyta; class Magnoliopsida; order Celastrales; family Celastraceae; genus Euonymus; species Euonymus europaeus. Next base: position 14,929,522 of record OY756965.1, read on the forward strand.
AGTTGATGTTGATGTGAATGTTGATCTTGATATGGAGCTTAAACTATCTGAACTTGCTATTGTGTTTTTTGTGAATGTGTGTAAGTATGCCATGCTGTTTGAGTGCTGCTGTATTTGGATAGTTGTTTTTACATACTGCATTGTAATGATGGTTTGAATGATTTGCATAGTGCATGTGCGCAATTGCTTATGGCTAGTTTGATGATTGGATAATGCTGATTAATGATCATGTGTTTATGCTAATTAATAGACATGTGTTTGTTGATGAGAATTGATGTCAAAGGTGGTCATTGAAGTACTAGGTTGAACTAGTTGGGTTGTGTGCTCGTTTATTTTGGGTTTTGTCAAGCAAGTATCAAAGGAAAGTTTCTAAGGTTTTATTATGTGACATTATGCTTGACCAATGTAATCATCCAATCAGAATAGCTGGGATCCACATTAGATAATAATGCAGGTTAGTTGTAAGTTGGTTTAAAGCTAATGTCAACAATGATGTCATGTAACCTGCACGTACCCTACATAGATTCCATGTAAGCTTCACGTAGCCTGCATGAGCATCAGTTTTTGAAAACTTGGAATTCAGGTTTTATGTGATTTGATTTTAAGTGGAAATTGATAACTGATTTTATTTAATTATTTGATTTGGTTAAATTTATTTATTAGAAGAAAATCAAGTTTTTTTTATAAATGATTATCTCTCCTTTTAAAGATTTATCTTTTTCCTATTTTAGAGATAATCAACTCCTTAAATTAAGGAAGTCTTTTCTTATCTCTCATGACCTTGATTAAAAGATTATGACACAATCTTTAACTAATTTCATGGGTCACTATTGATCATATCATTTTGGCCATTATTTAGGGTTTTCATGGTTCATAAGCATGTCATATATATATATTGACATTGGTAGCCAAACAACCCTAGCCTTTAGCTCATTTATTCTGAACCGAAAGTTTTTGTTTTTGAGCAATTTTGTGTTTTATATGATTTTTAATCATTCATGCATATGACTTTGAGGGCATTGGTGTATGTTTTTGGAGTTTGAAGACTTTATTGTGACTCTGGAGCATTTGGTGGAAGAGTTTACTTGTGGTAGGGTGTATTGTGCGACTTGAGCAAGAAACTAGTATAGGTTATGTGGATCCTAACTTTAGAGATATTCTTGTAACCCGCTTATATAGCGGATTGGTGGCTCTAGACACCTAATGTTTTTTCCTTGGATTGAGTTTTCCTCGTAAATATTGTTGTGTCGCACTTGGTTATTTTAATATTCATATTTTTCTTCATCCCTCTCCCCCACCACCGCCACCAGATGCCAAGAGCCCTATCAGTGGCAGCTAGACTCATGTATTATTATGATATTTTATTATTTATTATTGATTAACGATGTATTATATTTGATTTATTCAATGATTTTTAGAACTTGTTTTTTGTATTGTCTTTGTTTTTTTTATTTAGAGGATCCTATTTGACATTTTTATGTACTTTTTTGAAAAATATAAATTCTATCGATGGATTATCGACGGTTTCTAAATTTTTAGTAAGTATTTATTTTAAATATAACAACGATTTACCAACGAACATTTTAATAATAAAAAAATTTAAATATTTTTATTAGCGGATTAAAATTTTAATTATTTATACCAAGGAATGTAATTTTTTAATGATTTTAATTATTTTTGTCAATGCCATGTCGGTCGGTGAAGCGATTGGTAAATAGGGACCAAAAAACATTATGTCGACAAAGAATTAGCTATGATCTCTTTGTTGATGGAATCTTAAAGGTCGGAAGTCCATCGATAACTAGTTTTACTAACGCAATACCTGTACTTGTCGACGAAAAAATCTGTCGGCCAATTGCAAATTTCTTATATAGTGTGGGTCCATGCAATTGCTTTAGTATATTATGCTGTGATGTTGTAATAAGGTCGCATGCATGTTGTATTGGTTAGTGTATTTATAATATTAATCATTTTTTATAAAAATTAATTTAATAAAATTCTTTGCTTAAACTTATGTATAGTATATGCTGCAAAACAATAATAAAATAATGTTAGGAAGCGATAAGTAAATAGCGACCGAAAAAAATTCTTTCGGCAAATAATTAGCTATAATGTCTTTTTCGACGGAATCTTAATGGTCAAAAGTCCATCAGTAACTAGTTTTACCGACGCAATACCTTTAATTGCCGACAAAAAAATCTGTCGGTAAATTGCGAATTTTTATAATGTAAGTCCACGTAGCCGCTTGAGTATATTATGTTTTGAAGTTGTAATAAGGTCGTATGCATGTTGTGTTGTTGACGGTATTTATTTTTGAATAAGCATTTCAAGTAGTATTTAGGCTACATGAAAAGTTATATGCTACTTACGATGCTACTAGTATATAAACAATAATTTTCAATACCATTGTAAAGAGCATTTGCAAATGCTGATTTTTTAAACTTTTTGGAAGCATTTTGGCTTAAAAACACTAAACTAATCATGTGCTTTCTAAAAATTTACAAAATTATCCAACTCATTTAATACTCTCACTGTCTCTCATACTTCTATTTATTATTTTTAATTAATACTCATATATGTAATTTGTTGTGGCATTTAAAGTAGCATAATATTACTGGCAGAAAATAAGAAAACACTTAACAACATTTAAAACAGCATATATGCTATCAGCATTATTCTACCTAAAATGTTAAGCCCTAAATGCTAATCCAATTGCACCCTATATTAGTCATTTTTATAAAAATTAATTTAATAAAATCTTTGCATAAAATTATGTATAATATATGTTGCAAAACAATAAAATAATGTTAGGCTCATAATTTGATAAACAAATAATGAAAAAAATGGAATTTACATGTGGACGTGAGCTATTTTTTTCATAGAATTTTGTCAAAAAGTAGGGTACATGGGTGGAAACCCGGTCACCCTTAGATTAGATTTCTTCATGGCACGTTGTGATGACAAGATCCACAGTTGGATTATGTTTACTAAACCAAGCATAAGAGTAGTGTTAAATAGCCCAAGTTTATGTAACCCAACAATTAATCCAAGTCTACATGGTATGCTTTGTAAGCAAATGACATGGAAAATTAAAATTTTGAGAAACAAAATATTTCATTTGAAAAACTCACAGTACATTTTTTTATTTTTTTTTCTTAAACAAAATTTTAAAACACTTTATATCTTAAAATACATATTAGATTTCGAAAAAAATTACGTATCCATAATCAGCAAGTAAAGATCTATCCAACAAGATCTATCATCGATAAGTTTTAATCACTCATTCTTAATTACATTGTTTTTAATTACATTATTTTTAATTACATTGTTTTTTGTACTAATATGTGGGTTACGTAGGTTCAAGTGTTTATTTATGGGTACCGATATGAGCTCGTATATCTAATTTTCTTACTGTAACCTAAACAATAAGTGTTAAACCCTAAGAGGAACGGATTTGCTAAACCCTAATGGGATCGTGTATCAGATTTTCATGCTGTAACCTAAACAATAAGTGTTATAAAACCCAAGGGGAACGAATTCGCTAAACCCTAAGAGGCTCGTGTAGCGGATTTCAATTTTGTAACCTAAAAGACTCAAATTCACTAAATCTTGATGAATTCACTACAAAATCCAAAATGTCTCAAGTGTTAAACCTTAGGGTCTTAACTATTATACTCTAACGGGTTCAGATACTTAACATAATTTCAATAAAAAAAAAAAAAATAATGAATATATATTATACTATCATAATCTAATAAAATTGTAGCTCGAATAAACACTTTACACATCATATATAATGTAATTGAAAAAACGCAATAAAAACTATAGACAATGGGTCTTATTAGAAAGATTTTTACACGCTGAGTTCGAATATGCAATTTTTTTTGAAATCTAACATGTATTTTGAGAGATAAAACGTTTTAAAGTTTTTTTTATGGAAAAGATAAATAAAAGTTGATTTTAAAAAAAAAATCCAACATGGAGTGCCATGTAGACTTGAATTGAGTTGGGCTAATAAAAGTTGAGTTCCATAACATTTTTGCAAGCATAATTAGCTCCGGCTAGTCTTTTATATTATTTAGTATTTATATGGAGAAATTCTTTTGAGAAAAAAAGTGAATATAAATATAAATATACAAATATTTTTTAATTTTAAATAAAAATAGTGATTAGTGTTTTTATGTTGATTTTACATGTAGAATTTATTCATTAATCAAGAATTATAATTAATTTAATTAGATAAAATAGATAATATCCCTCCGTAAATTGAACCAACATATATGCTACCAGCGAAAAAATGAAGCAAACGGTGATAACATTTGAACCAACATATATATAAAAATTTGAACCAACATATATATTACCTGAAAAATTATCTGTCAGACATAGAGATGTGTTTTTACTAATGTAATTGTATTTGAAGATATGTTTTGTTGATGTGACTTGACTTTTGAGGTTTAGGGTTTAGGGACATCTCAGGTTCCTCCTCTGGAATTCTAATGGACCCATCACCCCACGAAATGGTAAAGGTGAGACTCAATATTTATTTTATTGAGAAATGAATTGAGGAATGAAATATAAGTGGTTTGGCTGATGGAGAATTGAAAAATTATATTGAGAAATATGTTTTACTGATGTGATTATATTAAGAAACGGGTTTATTGATATAAATAATTATGTGAGAATATTTTTTATGTAATAAAGATAGGATTCAATTGGAGATGTTAAACTTTCCATCGGGGTTAATACAACCTTTAGTCATCGAAAGATAACTTGTGTTTCATTTTGGTCACCGAAAAATAAAACGTTTCCACTTGATAACTTAACTTTTCATTTTGTTTCAATCAAGCCACTCGGTCAGGATTTCTCAAATCCGGACAGCCATAAAGGTGACATGACAATTTGACTTGCTTTGATTGATACACGTGAAAAATGATCGCTACGTGGTTAATACTACTTTTAGTCACCGAAAAATAGCTCATGTGTTATTTTGGTCACCAAAAAATAAAACGTTTCAACTTGATCACTTAACTTTTCATTTTGTTACAGTCAACCCAGGATTTCTCAAATCCGAGCAGCCAAGAGGGTGAAATGACAGTTTAAATTATTTTTGATTGGTCCACGAGGAAAATGGTCACCACATGAAAATATCTTGACCGAGTGGCTTTATTGGAATAAAATGAAAAGTTAAGTGACTAAATTGAAACGTTTTATCTTTCGGTGACTAAAATGAAACATAAGTTATATTTCAGTGATTAAAAGTAGTATTAACTCATACAAAATATTTGCACGTGACGACTATTTTTCACTTGGACCAATCAAAGCAAGTCAAACTGTCACGTCAACTTTATAGCTGCCCGGAGTTGATAAATCGTGACCGAGTGACTTGATTAGAACAAAATGAAAAGTTAAGTTACAAAGTTGAAACGTTTTATCTTTCAATGACCAAAATAAAATACGGACTATCTTTCGATAACTAAAAATTTTATTAATCAATTTCCATCGGTGTGGTTTCTTTGCAATTGTTAAAATAGAAAGGAAGGAAATTTTTTTATTTATATATATATATATATTTTTTTTTAAATTCATTAAAACAAAAGTTTATTTTGATATTGAAACATGGCTCCTTGCTAGCCACATTTCAATATCAGCAATTAAGGTGTACTTTTGCTCCAAATCTATTATTCATACAAGAGATCTCATCCACACATGTACAACTAACTACATGTGCCTCTAGTGTTTTCAAACATTTTGTCACTTCCTTGACCCTACGTTCACATCAAGGCCCAACTTTCAAATCCACTCCCCATTTATATATGTTATCTGATCTCCATCACTCTCTCTTTCTGCTCTGACTCTGTCTCTCTATCTACCTCACAGTCAAAACCTTTAATATCTTTCAAATCTCACATTGAAAATAAGAATCAAGAATGAATGCTTATTCAAGAATGAGAAGTGTCAGGACAAGCAAATCAAGATCCATGGATTTTTCATCATCAGATCTTGCTGCAGCTCCACCTCCACCTCCTGAAGAATCACCAAATCCCACCAAAATCCTTAAAAATATTGGCCACATCGAGAACCCACAACAAGATCAAGAAGAGAAGGAAGATATAGCTGTTGGTGTGATGGAATTGAAGACGAAGTCCTCCGTTTCTTCTTCTTCTGCAGTTAAGTCTGCAGTGAACAGGGCATTCTCTATGAGGAGATCATCATCAGTTTCAGAGAGGTATTGCAGGATCCATGATCAGCCTCTGAATTCGGCATCTCCCTTCACTGCTACGATTGATGAAGATGATGACGATGATAATGGCACCGTGGGAACACCGAAGAGAAGTCGATCTGTGAAGCAAAATAAGAAGGGTAGCAGCAGAGGCAAGATGGACGGGGTACAAAAATTCGCCCCGAAGGCGGGGCGGGGCGGGGATGGGATTGTTGTTTGCCCCGCCCCGCCCCGCCCCGCCCCGATTAACCCGCCTCGTTCCCCGCCCCGCCATGTATAATATATATGTATTATTTGTATATATGTATTATATTTATATTATATGTATAATATAAATATATATTAATCTACCATATTTATATAAATAAATTCTAAATTGCAAACGTTAATCCTAATCCAATAATTCACCTACACCTATAGTCTAATCCTAAATCTCAAATATTTAACCCTGAGGTTTAAGTCTAAACACTAATCACTAAAGTTGTCAATCTTAAATCAGTAAATCTAATATCTAACATACAAACAAACACTAAACATAATTAACCTAAAGTTTCAATTTTCATCTCCTTACTCCTAAGGTTTAAGTCTAAACACTAATGACTAAACTCAATTTATCTAAAGTCTAAAACCTAAAGTTGTCAATCCTAAATGTAATATCTAAATTAGACACAAACACTAAACCTAATTAACCTACAATTTCAAATTTGAACTCCTTAACCCTAAGTCGCTAACTCGGTAAGTCTTCTCAACAATAAAAAATTAAAAACCTAATTTACGTAAACCCTAAATCTAAATTATGAAGTCCTTAATCTCAAACTCTAAACATTAAACCTAATTCAATTAAAGTCTAACCATAAAGTATCAACTCATTAATCTAACCAAAGATGTCATTACATAATAGGATTTCAAGATATTTTGCACGTGATTTAATCAATTATTTTAAAATTTGATGCGTTAGACAATAGTCCGTGTAAGTGCTGTATTTTAACTAATAATTAAAAATACAAAATTACATTAAATAATATAGATTGAAATTTATTAGCATACGTGTCATCTCTAAACAAAATTACACTAATTAAATGATTATTTAAGTTTTTATTTTTATTCTTTCTCTTTTTATTGGGTGATATGTAACATAGGTATGGTATCATAATTAATCATTATCAAATATCAATTTATTATTTATTACAATTACAGACTTATACAATTATTGTCTCAAAAAAAAAAACTGAAACAATTATTATTTTTAAATTTTAACCGGTTTTTACCTTAGTGGAATTAGGGATTTAGATTTTAGGGCTACATTTGAACATTTCTCTTCAACTCACGCAGACTCACCAGTCACCAGCAGCCCCGCAGGCCGCAGCCTCGAACCGCAGCAGCCCCCGAACGGAAACTCGCGCAGACCAGCCCCCGAACCGCAGTCCCCGAACGGCAGCTCCCTGCTCCCGCACGGCAACTCCCCGCAGCCACCGAACGGCAGCAGCCCCGCACGGCAACTCCCGCAGCCACCGAACGGCAGCAGCCCCGCAGGCCGCAGCCACCGAACGGCAGCAGCCCCGCAGCCCCCATCTCTGCTTCAGTGCTTCTAGGTTAGTGATGGCCCGCAGCCCCCATCTTTGTTACTTTGTTACTTAAATTCTTCTAATATATATATACTCTAATGGTTGATATACTGTTGGTATATAGATTGATTTGCGTAGGGAAATTGTTTGGATATGAATTTGTTGATGCTGTTCATTTTTTTTTTTATATTAGAGAATTTGTGGAGTTAGTTAGTTGTTTATCATTAGTGGAATTAGCTCTGTCAAAATGGAACAATATGTGTATTGGTTCATTTGACTGTATCAATCAATTTTTGTATCAATCAAATATCAATTTATTGTCTACTGTTTGCAGATTTTTTGAGAATGTCTTCATCTTCTTCACTTGGAGGTGGGAGTAGTAATGACATTGTTAGTGGTTGTCAACCAAGTCCTCAATCACCTATGGAAAATTCTCAATCTCTAGATGATCAATCTGACAATTCTACTCCAATTCAGTCTGAAAAAGTTCAATCTGAAGATGATCTAAAAGCAAATTTGAAGTCGCCTATGTGGAAACATTACGAGAGGAAGAATGTTGAAGGGGTTGTCAAGGCAATATGTGTATATTGCACCAAGTCTCTTGGTGGGAATACAAAAAATGGAACCAAGCATCTACATGATCATTTTAAGAGATGTCCAAAGCGGAAGTATAAAGACATTCAGGATATGAGACAACAAGTTTTAGTGTCTCAACAAAAGAAAGCTGATGAACGAGTGGGTTTGACTGCCTATCACTTTAATCAAGAAGTGTCAAGGAGGGAACTTGCTTGTATGATTATCTTGCATGAGTATCCTCTGTCTATCGTGGAGCATATCGGGTTTAAGAGATTTGTAGCTTCATTACAACCTTTGTTCAAAATGGTTTGTAGAAATACCATAAAGAGTGAAATTATGAAAATCTACAACTATGAGAAGGAGAAGGTGATGAAGCAGTTAGACAAGAACCGAGGGAGAGTGGCTATTACAACTGATATGTGGACATCAAGTAACAGAAAGAGGGGATTTATGGTTGTAACTGCACACTTTGTGAATGACTCATGGATTTTGCATAGTCGAGTAATGAGGTACTTTGATACTTATTTTTTTACTTGATATTTGTTGAATGCATTTTATTTTTCAACCAATTAAACTCAAAATTATTATGTTTTAGGTTTATTTACGTACCTTCTCCACATACAAAGGAGGTTCTTGCTGATTCACTTTTGGATTGCTTGTTGGAGTGGAACATTGACCGGAAGCTATCTACTGACAATTGCAGTACAAATGATGCAATGGTTAGAATTCTTTTGGAGAAGCTTCAACGAGGTTCACTTATGTCGCATGGCTCAATGTTACATATGAGGTGTGCGGCGCATATTTTGAACTTGATTGTTCAAGATGGATTAGTTGTGATCAAGGAAGCTGTTGAAAAAATTCGGGAAAGTGTGCTGTTTTGGACATCATCAACTAAAAGAAGACAAAAATTTGGGGAGACGGCGCAACAGTTGCATGTGGAAAAGTTTAAAGAATTGGTTCTAGACTGTAAGACACGTTGGAACTCTACATTTTTGATGTTGTCTACTGCGATTGGATACAAGGATGTTTTCTTTCGCTTAAAACAACGCGACTCATCGTACGATTGCATGCCAAGTGAGGAAGATTGGGAGATTGCAAGAGATATTTGCCAAAGACTGGAGCTGTTCTTTGAGGTGACTAAACTGTTCTCAGGTACCACTTATCCTACAGCTAACGTTTACTTTCCAAAAGTTTGTGAAATTAAAATATCTTTGGCAGAATGGTGTTTGAGTTCCAATAATGTGATCAAGGATATGGCATATCACATGTTTCAAAAATTTAATTGTTATTGGAATGTCATTAGTGGTATTATGGGTGTGGCGACTGTCCTTGATCCAAGGTATAAAATGATGTTACTAGAATTCTACTTTCCTACAATTTATGGCGATGAGGCAGATGATCAAATTTGTAGGATTAAAGGAATTTGTGAAGATTTGATGCGTGAATATAGTTCACAAAATATGAACAGAGATGACAATAGTTCCTCTAGATCCGATCAAAATATAGGCAAGAGAGACAGTCTTGCAAGCTTTGATAATTTTGTTAACAGTAGAAAGAAAGGAGCAATTGGAAATATAAAGTTAGAGCTGGACCACTATCTTGAGGATGATGTATTGCCCCGATGTCAAGATTTTGACATACTTGCTTGGTGGAAAACTAATGGACCCAAGTATCCCACCTTGCAACGTATTGCAAGAGATATTCTAGCCATTCCGGTGTCAACCGTTGCATCAGAATCTGCATTTAGCACTAGTGGTCGGTTGTTAAGTCCACATCGGAGTAAACTTCATTCAAAAACAGTGGAGGCATTGATGTGTGCTCAAAATTGGTTATTCAATGACATTTCTACTAGATATGGAGGTATGTAAAAATTAATGTGGTATTTACTATTTAGTATTGATTGTGTGTTTTCAATTGAATTTTATCATATTGTAATTTATTTGTGGTGTTTACTTTTTAGGTTCGTTAAGGATAACCGCAAAAGATTGCATCGCAATTCACAATATTCTTGATGATATTGATGATGATGAAGGAGAAGAATGTGATTCGACGATACTTGGGTGATACTTGGGAGTTGGGAGAAGAAATATTTTTTTGAGCCATGTTGTCTTTTTATTATTTTGGTTTCGTTCTTTATAATTTTTATTCATTACTTATATTTACTCTATGTTAAGGATTGATCTTCATTATGTCTTGTGTTTTCTTCTATTTGTAGTGATCTTGCTCCCCAATTTATTTTGTATTAGACAATGTATTCCAAATATTATTCAGCTGTAAACTATTAAAATTTCAATTATTTCCGGGCGGGGCGGGGCGGGGCAACCTTGGCGGGGCGGGGACTCCGCGGGGCGGGGACGGGGAAAATATTCTGCCCCGAACAGCGGGGCGGGGCGGGGGCGGGGCATAGATATAAGGGGGCGGGGCGGGGACGGAACACACACATTCCGCCCCCGCCCCGCCCCACTACCACCCCTACCCCCAATTAATATGAAGTAATGAATGTCAAGTGGGCCATTAGTCGTGTACCTGAGTTTTGAGAAGTTTGGGGCGATCTATGAAAAATGTTTATCTCATCAAAAAAATTATTGTACTTAAATGAGTTTTTTTTTTTTTTGATTTTTTAGTTCTCTTAGGGCATCTCCAACAAAAGCCGCATACGGAGTCGCATCCCTCTAAGAGCAAGTCCAATGCATCAACAATTTGAAGCACTCCAAATTCTCTTATTGGGTCCCACCTATATTATACATAATTGGGTCTCACTTACTTATCCATATCAGCAAAACACATATCCCAATACAATCATATCAATAAAACACATTTTTCAATACAATTTTTTCACTTTTCATTCACCAACACTCCAAATATCAAGTTTCAACAACATCTTTCTCATATTTTTATACAATTTTTCACTTTTTTCTATTATTTTATGCATCTTTCAATAAAAAAATTCAAAATTTTTCAAATCACTCTCTCTATACACTCTAAAATTTCCAGCACTCTAAATTGGTTTAGCATTGCACTTGCTCTAACTGACGAAATGCGACCTCATTTTCCACTTTGCCAATAGAGGTTGAATATGGGGTTGGAAATTTGCGACCCCATTTCGAGTTCCCAAATTTCCATACTGCGAAGGTGAGTGGCAAACATCGTGGGAAGATGATCGTTGCTCAACTGTCTTGTTTTGCAAGCACATCACATTTGTAAAAGTTGAGATCAGGATACAAATGGAATCCAAACTAGAGAGGACTTGACAAGACGATTTTCTTCCTCAACGCGATCTTCTTCCTCAACGATCGATCTCGTCTATTTCTTCCTTAATTGATCCTTCTGGAAGGTGTAATGCCTAGGTTTTGTGTACTGTTTTGAACCAGATCTGTCATTTTAGTTCATGATTTTTGAAATTGATGGATAATGTATTGTTGTGTTGCTGTGTGATGAATCTGCCCTGGTGGTTATTTGGATAACCTAGGGGTATTGAAGGTAGGTTTATCTAATCATTGAACATGAAATTCTCATATTAATACTTCTTTTGTACAACATTTTGGGTGATTACAGTCCATTGCTATTGTCAATTATTGAATGAACTATCAATCAATGATGCACATCTTCTTCTCTTTTTTATGAGAAAGATAATGATGTGCATATGGGTGTCTCCCATGTCAAAGATTATATGTCCCCCCACATTAAATTTTTGGAAGAAATTGGGTAACAGAGGCATTTATTTGCATTTACCCAACATTTGACTTGTGCCTTCAGATACTAGTACAATAGCCACACTTTGCTGTGGTTATGAAAGGGATTTCATAACCATCTAATGCATTCTGTTGTTATTCATATGTAAGGGGATTTGATCATATGTTTTTGTCTATTTAAACTTTTGTTATTTTCCTTTTTGGTGAAGAACATGATATCTATCGCCTGATTTTTTAATATAATTGCAGAAGTTATGGTCTGTATTGTGTCCTTTGTTATGACAAATCATTTCTGTGTGTCTCTATTGTTTTAAACTTGAATGACAAATCATTTCTATGTGTCTCTATTGGTCTGTTGTTTTAAACTTGAGATTTTTATCAATATAAGGCATAACAAGCTATTTTGTTTATATGAGATTTTTACATTGTTGTCCTCGTTGGAAGAATCGGTAGGAAAAGATTAACTTTTGAGCAATAACTCTCTTGGCATGACATGGGTTATCTCTATCATATTCTGTTGAAATATGAATGTGTTTATGGTGATTTTGTTGGGGAAGGGCCAAGGCGGAGTGTTCTTATATGTATATGATTAAATAGAAGAGTATCATATATATATGTATTCAAGTAGTAATTGAATTGCAATTTTTTCATGGTGTGAGTGTGTGACTTCCTGATTGTGAGTTTTTGCTGGTTACAAAACATTTAATGATATAGGATAATAGTGGAGAACTTCCAAATTTATTTGAGAGTAATCTTGGTAACTTTGTGCATAGTCTATAACGTGATTCGTCGAGGAGTCAAATATGTTAAATGATTCAACAATTTTTATGAGGAGAATGAGCTACTGGTTAATTCTGCTATAGTAATCAGCCGCCTATATACTTGGTATAATGAGTATTCAAATCAGTTTAATTCCATGGTTTGCAGTTACTAGATTTTTGGTACAACATGTGCTTGTAATGCTTATGTCTTTCTTTTCGAAGTTTGGCTTCCATGCTTATTCCACATTCTCAATTTTTTCATGTACTATTTGTAGATATGGATCCCATGTACGAGTCATATGTATCGTTGCTCATGAGTGATGAGTTGTATATTGATTACGAGGTTGACTTGCTCCCATTACAAGAAATAGTCAAAGGTCCAAGAATTTTTCAATAGACGATGACAAGCTATTGGTATCTGCTTGGCTCAACACGAGTAAGGAATCAATTCAAGGGAATGCTCAAAATTCTAATAGATATTGGCAAAGAATTCATGAATACTTCAACAACCATGGAGGTCCTCGTAGCCAAGCATCTCTCAAACAACAATGGAATGACATTAATAAAAAGTGATCAATTTTTTTTTGGTTATTTAAGTCAAATAGAAGGAAGACATCCTAGCGGGCAAATTAAACAAGGAATGGTAAATAATTTGTCCATTGCTACATTTTTGTATTAAAGACATTAATTACCTTGTATATTTATTTGTAATTTTTGGTGGCCTTTATAGTTGGATGAGGCCAAAGGTATGTGCTGACTTGGAATAAAAACCATTTTTATTGAGCATTGTTGGGTCGCTAAAGGATGAAGCGAAATGGCAAGATACTTTGTCCAACAAGAGCCGTAGGACAACTAGTTTCTCTCATGAATCTCCTAATGTCGGAGATGATGATCTGCGCTCAACCAACCAAGAATGACCAATAGCCACAAACGCTGCAAAGAAAATGGCTGCAAGTGGATCAAAGAGGACAATCTCTGATGAGAGATTTTACAAGAAAAAAAATCTCTATTGAATGTGCCAAATATGAACAACGCGAAAGAGCGATTTTGGAACAACAAAGAGACCGTGAATTGAAAGAAAAGGAGATGGAGAGGAACTGGGAGATTGAAGTTATGTCCAAAGACATTAGAGGAATGGATCCAATGGTGGTTGAGTTACTATAAGAATTCAAGGATTGAAATGATGGCCAAGAAGGGTCATAATTTTTGATGTACTAGAATGCTTGTTTTATGTACTTTGTTTTACCCGCTTTGTTTTTATTATGTTATTCGTACTCCTTATTTTTTTGAATTATGTTTGTATTATATTATTTGGACTACTTTTTTTTTGAAATATTTTTTTATTATATTGCTCTTATCTTCTTCTTTCAATGGTCAAATAGTAGCTCTGACAAACTGAAAAGTTAAGCACATGTAACAAGAAAGTAAAACATCTCTGACAAACAATAAAGAGGAGGCATCTTTGACAAACAATAAAGATAAGCAATACAAATAATAAAGAGAATTATCTATAACAAACAATAAAGTAAAGCGTTACAAACAGTAAAGTAAACTAGACTCACAAACGCAGGAATCTCAATTATATTTAGCACATTAACAAGTCTTTAAACCCCTAAGGTTCTCCTTAATGGATGAGTTATGATCTCGTTAGTTTTTTAATAGATCAACCCAAAAACTATATGAGAGATAGAATCAATCTGAAGACCCTAAACGAGCCTACAAATGCACTACAAGATCATCTTGCAATTGTGAATGAGTTGAAGCATCTCTGATTTGGTGATGTGTTTGAATGAAACTCACATACTCATTAGTACGAGTATGTGACATTGTCGGAGGAGATGTGAGTCCATCAAAGTCTACGTTTTCGAAACCACCGGCTTCCTCAACGTTCATATTATGTAAGATTATGCAAGCTTTCATACTATCATCAAGCGTATCGACATCTCAATATCTCGCTGGTCCACGTGTAATGGCAAAACGTGCTTGCAATACATCGAAAGCACACTCCACGTCCTTTCGAATAGCTTCTTGCATTTTAGCAAAGTGTTTTCGTTTCGGGCCTTGTGGGCAGGAAATAGTTTTGACGAATGTAGACCAGCGGGGTTATATTCTATCTGCAAGATAATATCCTATATTATAATGATGACCATTAATAGTGTAGTGTGCTTCAGGCGTATTTCCATTGGCTAGTGTCCTAAAAAAGGAGATTTTTGTAGCATATTTATGTCATCAAGAGAGCATGGCATTCCAAAGAATGCATGCCAAATCCAAAGATCTTTAGAAGCCACAACTTCTAAAATAATTTTCGGTGCACGACAATGATCGGTGTACATCCCTTGCAAGGAAGTAGGGCAATTCCTCCATTTTCAATGCATACAATCAATACTTCCAAGCATACCTGGAAATCCACGTTCCTCATTTTGAGCTAATAGACGATGTACATTATTTTGATTGGGCGCTCTCATATATCGTTCACAGAAAACTGCTACAACTCCTCTGACAACATTAGAAATGTGGAGAAACAGATTTCGACTCATTCAAAATCTTCTTCTAAATAGACCTTCATGGCAAATCGAATCTGAACTGAAGTAATCATTCCATAGTCTGGAGTGGCCTTCAGCATGATTGCGATGAGCTATTCTCTATCTAGAAATAGAATCTCGATGGCCAGTTCGTCTCTTTCCACTAGCTTGTTGATCATCTGCCTCTGTGTTGAAAAAAGTTACACCAACTCATCTTCAAAGTCCGAGTCAAAACTAAGAAATTTCCTCAAAATTTCAGAACTAGAATTTGGGTGATCCATGGATTTGTTTGTGAATACTACTTTTTTGTGAGAATTGGTTGATGAAATGAATGAGAGACTAACCTATTTATAGAAATAAAATGTAGGGAAAAAATTGGAAATTCAATTTACATACACATTGTTGGAGTAAAAAAAATAAAAGTGGTATGCAAACAACTATTCAAGTATGCAAAACCATTTTTGCATCCCCATTTTGCATACTCCTTGTTGGAGATGCCCTTAGGATGAGAATCAATGGGCTATTTCTTTTTAAATGAGATCTAAATGTATGTGATATTACTATAATACTATTAAAATTTTCAAAAATATAGGACCATGAGGATTTGGAGGTCTTGGATGGTTGTCTGTCTCGTCTCACCCCAAGTTGTCCACGTGGATCATATATATGTATTTATAATCAATGACTGCCACATATATTTGAGGGTAAAATGTGACTTACATTTTCGTGGATGTAACATTGTTCAATGAGAAAATGAACTTGAATATATGAAAGAGAGATGTAAACTTGTAGATGATTTTCTTTTCATTCGATGCATTGTCTACTCTAGATACCTCCACGGAAATTCCACAATATGAAATTAATTTGCTAAAATTGTTTCATCCATAGACTATCTGTATGTACAAAAAACCGTCTTATGCCTAAATTGACACATAAGGCTTATGAGCCCCCGGTTAGACTTGTGAGCTTGAATGACCTAAAGGCCTGTTGGCCCACCTCAGGCTTGTGAGCCCGTATGACCTAGGGGCTTGTTGGCTCACCTAAGGCTTGTGAGCCCCGGTCAGGCCTGTGAGCCCATATGACTTAAAGGTCTGTTGGCCCACTTCAGGCTTGTGAGCCCGTACGACCTAAAGGTTTGTTGGTCCATCTAAAACTTGTGAGCCCCGGTCAGGCTTGTGTGCCCATAAGACCTAAAGGCCTGTTGGCCCACCTAAGGCTTGTGAACCCGTACGACCTAAAAACTTGTTGGCCCACCTAAGGCTTGTGAGCCCGTACGACCTAAAGACTAGTTGGCCCACCTAAGGTTTTTGAACCCCGATTAGACTTGTGGGTCCGTACGACCTAAATGCCTATTGGCCCACCTAAGGCTTGTGAGACCCGATCAGACTTGTGAGTCTGTATGACCTAAAGGCTTGCTAGCCTACATAACCCTTCAATTTTACTACGCCTACCTGACACAACGATTCATAAGCCCATTAAGGACCGTAAGGCATACATGGACAACTAGGGGCTATGAAGCCCTGTAAAGCCCAAAGGCTAGGCATAATTACAAACAACAATTAATGTGTACTATGACCCAATAAAAGTTTGATACTTGACAGCTCACGCAACTCAGGTGCCAAACATGTGAGCTAGAGCACTATAAATATGAGTAGTCCAAGCCTTATATATCTCTCTGATCTAGGAGATGCTCTCATCCTCTATCTAAAAGCCTAATCACTTCTCTCACTATAAAGTCCACCTTTGTCATCGGACTTGATGGCCTAAGAGCACACTTCGGTAGCCATTACTTGTTCGTTCGACCTAGTATATCTTTGCATGTTGTCGAAGGTCTCAATCAACTTTTCTTTGATTGTAGATTTTTGGATCTACACTATCCTATATGTTAGGAAAACAAATGTAAAACATTTTATGAGGCAATTTTTGGCATAATATCCAACTGAGACATAGATAAACCAATAATTAATAATGCATGGCCGGAATATCCGCAGAAAAAAGAGGTGGAAAGTTCGATTACTTGTGGTGCTTGACATAATCCAAAATTAAACATCTATTTTGGCGCAGGATTTCAGTAACAAATTCCAGAATTTATCATATTATTCCTCCTCCACCTTCCTCTGTGATCAACTCACTCATTCTTAAATCCTAAACACGCTGTCGTTTCACATTCAATTTTTATTCTTCTGAGTTTTGACAACCAGAGTGTAAGACATATCCAAATTTCCCATCTTGAAGCTTTTTTTATTAAATACTTTGGTTTCCAAGTAAAAAATCTCATCACATTCACCAAAACAAGAAACCCATTTATTGTTTTGAGATGATATTGATTTAATTACGTGATAAATAAGATTTGTGGTCTATGATTTCTGTTGAGCAGATTCCGCGTCATGGGGTCAATTTCCGGGGAGGACTCATCGGGACCCCCTTCTGCGGCGTCGTCCCCCAAGAGCAGGGTCAAATTCCTCTGCAGTTACGGTGGGAAGATCGTGCCGCGCCCCGCAGACGGCCACCTCAAGTACGTCGGCGGAGAGACCCGCGTCCTCGCTGTTCCCCGCAACATCACGTTCTCGGGTAAGCTCTAATATTTGCAGTCGATTCTTTCATAATAGCATTATTTTCCCCAAAATTTACAGTCTCAATTTTTTTATAATTGGTTTGCTCAAAAGAAACAAATACCCAATCGCAGTTTTTGTGGTAATATCATTTATTCTTGCTTTATCCCTACTGAAAATGACAAGTCCTGGTATCTGGACAATGTGAATTGTTTGAGGGATTACGGTAAAATTTAAATTTGGAATCAATGGAGCCTTGGTTTTGATTGAGAGTTGAAATTCTTTTCTTATAATAATATGGCGAATTTGTCACTAGCAGAGCTAATGAAGAAGATCAACGCACTATTTTATGGTGACTTGGTGCTCAAATACCAGGTGATGCCAGAGGACCTTGATGCCTTGGTCTCGGTGAGGTCTGACGAAGATCTCAAGCACATGCTTGATGAATACGAACGCCAAGAAAGGGAAGGAATCCCTAAGTTCAGGAGCTTCTTGTTCCCTTCCAATCCCGTTGTTACAGAGAACATTCCCGCCTCCTCCATTGAACATCCGGCTGTAATTGAACAACGTTACATTGATGCCATTAATGGCATTGCTCGTTCCATTGCCAACCTAAAACTCCCTCATATCAACGCGAGCCGCCCTTCCTTTAGCATTTCTGCTGCCTCTTCCCCTAAATCCAGCTCCCCAGATGGAAATGTTACTGATTCTACACCTTCGGAGGTTGTCTCAATCAATGGCTATAACAACAATAACAGATTTCGCATGCACAAAGTCCATAGCTCTCCCAGCCTCTGCAGTCTCAACAACTTCCAGCAGCAAAGCAGCAACAACAACAACATGATCACCAATCAACATTACTACCACCACCACCATCAACAACATCATCACCACCAGAACCTCCAACAACAGTACCCACATCTCTACCAATCCTTTAGACCATCCCAAGGCTCCCACCGGGGTGGTGGAGGGAATGAAAGCCTGGCAACGACTTTGTCATTGGGTCGGCAAGACTTAAGTATCAGCAGGGGACATGGCATTAACCAATACTATATGACAACTAGTAGGCCTAATATAGGTTGCGGGAAGTGCAACAAATGTGGATACTATGATGAGTACTGCTCGATCTACGGGTGTAGAAGGAGTAACAGAGGGGATAGTCTTCCCCAGAGTCCTAGAGGGAAATACTGGGAATGAGATTGTGGATTAGTTAGTGATAAGGTGCAACTGCATTCTCTTTTTTTAAATAATGTAATGTATTTCTATAGGTAAAATTTCTTGTATTCAGTTGGTGTAAATTTTCAGTAACATGTGAGTTTTATACAGCTCCTCATCTGTATACTAATACTCTAAAAAGAATACTAAATACTCAAGAAAAAATACGAGGACCGTGGTGTTGACAAGTCACGATGTTGCCTATATATTCATCGCACTTCCCCAATAGTTGACATGGCGCACTCATCACGTCGACGGCACGCCTGAGGACCATGTCCTGCCTGCTCATTTGGTATTGTGGGGCGTCTTTCTTCTGTTCTGTTCTCACTTTTAACTTTCCCACTACTGCTATTCTCATCACAATGACGATTTGGAGTAAATGTTTAATTAGAGTTGGGGTCAAAAGATCTTATATGTCGAAGAAAAGCTTTTTTTTCAGACGAAATTTTCCAGTTTCTTTAAAATGCTGGTTTTATATTTTAATTTGTCTTAAGTTTCCAAAATAAATGTATGAGTTTGCAGTGTTTTTATAGAATTTTTATCGCTTTCATTATCTTATTTAAAGATGTTCCTGAAATTTATTCTAAAACAATATATTTGAAATTATGACCTCCCACTTGGTCTGAAATCTGAATTCATATTATTCGGTAGTCATTCAGAGACACTGCTCTTCTCATTATGGTTTGGATTTTAAGAATAAAGTTTTCCCCTAAACAATCTACAATCTATCTCTTGGTTTGGACTTTTCATACCATTTGGTTAATATCCTCATGGGGCATCTAATTTTAGTTGTTCTCAAAATTTGGACCTTATGATCATTCACATAGTCGGGCCCGACAGCCAGGCGGAGGAATGACATTTCCATATGAAACTTATTTTGGCTTTCATGATGATTCCATTTGGAGGTTATTTTGGTGCTCATATTATCTACCTCTGAGCTTTTAACTTCACACTCATTCATGGACTTATGAGTTGTCACTTTCATCATTTTTTTGTGAATATGGGCTGATGCTTCTATTAATAACATGCCGATGAATATAAGGACTTGATCCTTTTGGCTAATATATCATTTTATGTCAACGTGTCCCTTCTTTACAATTATTATACTCTAAATACTCAATTACATTGTCAGGAGTCTGGAAAAGAACCACTTTGTTTTCTCTCCATATGTGGTAATCTTTCTGAATTACATTTAATCTGATAGTAAAGGCTGTTTTGTTTATATTCTATGATTTTTTTCTACTAAGATAGGCATTTTCGAAATTACAAGCATAAACTATTGTTGAGTAATGTTGCTTTACTTGTTATATTTGGTATTTTACTGTGTTTTCACTTAATGTCTGTAATTACGTAGCTAAGTCTGTTTAGTAGTTTATTGAGTCAAGTGAGTTTGACCAGTGTTTTAAGTTTCATTTTCTGGAATCTTCTTGTTGCTGAGTTGTAAGGAATATATCTTGTACCTTTTCAAGTTTTTTCAAGTTTAGATTAATTTTCTTGAGAACTTCCTCTCTACCGTTCATCCTTATTCTTCTTACAGTCCATATTTTACAGAGATCAATCTACTCTTTTCTAATCCAGTTACAAACCATCTTTTACAGTTATGAAGCCTTCATTTACAACTATATTAGCATTTGAAAAGCATTGGCATTTATGTCATTCCTTTTCGTTTATTGGCAAATGGAGGGTGAATTTGCCTTTTCCTTAACTGTTTTGGGGGCATATTCATTATGCTGCAGTTGCTTCCTCTTTCACTTTGTTTGTTCATCGGGTCATGTGCTTTGTGTTTTGGTTTTGGGAGAGAAAAAAATAAGGGACAAGATTTGTTGCCTGGCTTTGTCAATAATTTCCTGTTTTTGTTGGTCTATTTCCTGCTGGTGGGTTTTTTTGGTGCTGCTGTTTTTGGCTTTTTTCCACCGTTTTACGATTGAATCTCATGGTCATTAATGACAAGTGATTACTCTAGAATAAGCAGATATAAAAGAACTGGTCTAGGTCAACTTTTATTGTTTATCACTTATTACATGTTTTGGTACTCCTTATCTGATAATCTTTCTTAATTATATTTAATTTGATAGTATATGCTGTTTGGTTTATATTCTAGGATTTTTTGTTCCCTTCTGATGTAGCCATTGTCTGAATTATAAACATAAAGTATGTCACCATTTGAAAAGCATCGACATTTGCTATTTGTGCTAGGATTTGTTCTGTTTTATTCTGCTTATTTCACTTGATGTTCTGGCCAAAGTTTGAGCCTGGTCTCTTTAAGTGGACACCCATGAATAGCAGCTTTCATACTCTTCTACAGATTTGAGGAAGCTTAAGAGCAATGCTATATTGAATTATGTTATAAGCCATTTTTAAATTTGTCATTTTGATTGGGTGTAATTTGATTGTTTCGTTTGTTTCCCTGTCCGTTTATCATACATACATTTTTCTGTACTTATTTAAGATATCAGTAAATGTTCACGTTTTCTCATATTAGTAAATTGTTGTTTTTGTTGACGCAGAAGTCGGAGTGTTAAAAATCTTCAACTTTAGCATATCACACCCTGAAGTTCTCTGTAACTGATTTGGGATCATTGTCGTTGTAGCTGTGGTTTCGGTCAGGTCTCTTGTTTTAGTGTTCCTCTTGTTTTGCGTTGGCTGCGTGGTGTGTAAGTATCGACGGGCTCCAGCTATACCTAGTTCTCATTTGTTTTCGAAGGTGAATAAGCTGTGGGTGAGCTGTTCTTCCTCCATTTGAAGGTCTTTGGTTCAATTTTCTACTCTAATGTTCCATCATAGAAGAGGACTAAGATAGATAAGAAGGTTGACGTAGGTATATTTTTGGGGTGTGACTCACAGTCAAAAGGCTACAAAATTTACAATGTGAAGACCATGAAGATCTTGGTTAGCAGAGATGTCATTTTGTACGAAAATGCATGCTAGAATTGGGAAAAGCAGACAGTTCCAATTTCCAAAGTTTGATGGGTTATGATAGGCCCATCACCAAGGTTTATAAGAGAAACATCTACCAGATGTGGGACAAGTGGCAATTTAAGATTGGAGCACTTGTCATTATGGCATGACTGTTTGTTGTTAGGGCTAGGTGCTCTATGACTTTCTATATTTAGCTGTCGCTTGGGAGCAGAACAAGCTGGTATTAGGAGATTCTGTGAAGGTGCCTAGCCCCTCGAATTGCTAGGGTGGTTCTCTCTTGTATTAACCTAGGTAGTGTTTGGATAATAATTTTTGAACTAGCGTATAATTTTACATATATATGCAGATAGTATATACGTTGTAAGTATTTGGTTTATTTTCCAAGAAAAAGATATATATTGTTTCAAATGTTGTGGTTAATTAATTACATATAGGGGTTGTACGCAACACATTTCGCGTGTAAATTTAATACACTTAAACTTGGTACAAATTAAAAATTTGTAAATCAAAGTGGAGTCGAACTCTTCTCTTTGAACGTGATCGTCACGTGCGTAAATCCTCTGATTATTGATTGAATGGAAGAAGAATGTAAAGTTCTTAATCGGATTAAACAATCCGTTCTAGGACTTGACTTGAACTTGAGACTTCGAGGAATTCTAAGAATTCCGAATTTGGAGAACTTGGACTTGATCTTCAAATACTTGAAGGAATTCAAAGAATTCCGGACTTGAAGAACTTGGATTTGAGACATAAAGAACTTGAAGGAATTCAAAGAATTCCGATTTGGAGACTTGGACTTGTGGAGAATTTGAGAGAGTTTTCCCAAAGCTCATGAACTTTCTTTTCTCCTCCCATTTTCACCAAATGAGCTTGGTATTTATAGGAAAATGGAGATGTGGAATTTACGTAACCTACCCTTGGCCTCAACCTTTGACATCAAGGGCATTGTAGAGAAATCACTTGTTTAGTGATTATCTCTTTGATTTTATTTTGATTTGATTTGATTTGATTTAATTTGATATTATCTTAGATTTTATCCCTTCAACCAATTCAATGTGGTTTGGACTCTTCCAAAATTAAATTAATCAATTCAATTTAAAGGGATCTAACAATTTAATTATTTTTAAATTATTTTTTAATGTCTACAAATGACTTAATTTTTCAAAAATTAGATAATTTAAGTCTTGAATTATTTCAACTATTTGGAGTAGGAGACCAATATTTAATTCAAATAGAATTCTACCTGGAATTCTACTTGGGTTTGAAAATTTGACTTTAACTAGAATTATTTACCCTATAAAAGATGCACTAAACCCCAAAATTTTTTCATACCTATTTTGCCTACAAAAACTTCTTTCCCGTAAGCCTTCTTCTTCCTTTATTTTCTTCAATTTGTTTTGTTTGGTTTTGTCAGGCATTGATTGTTTCCATGTCTTTTAGGTATTTGAAGCCTTGAGATTTGTGCTTACCATATTTAAGGTAAACCAATTTCCTCTTTTATGACGAGTGTACCATGTTTGTTCTTTTTTCCTTCTTCTTATTAGTGGCTTTACACCATGTTCCAACGTGAGAACTCTTTCTTTTTCTTCTTAGATTCTAATGTACTCTCCATCTCACAAACAACATCTCTCGTTTTCTTTTGACAAAACATCTCTCTTTTTCTTTTTCTTCCTTTTTTTTGTCAAATTTTTCTGTCAGATTTTTTTTCCTGACAGTTTTTTTTACAGTTTTTTTAATTTATGGCGGAATTTTTTTTTAGTATTTTTTTTAGACTTACTTAAATTGGATTTTTTTTGTAGAGACATGGCTCCTTTCAAACCAAATTCAGCTCTAAAGACGGATTCTGAGAGTAGCACAAACTCTAATCCCCAATGGATTACAGAATCTAGTAATCCCAAACTTAAAGGGAAAACAATTCGTTTTCCGATGACTTTTGTTGGACTTCAATCTTCTACGCGCATGCAAGGTTATCTCAAGCTTCATGTCAACAATTCAATGACTGGTCGCTTTGCTATGACAGGTGTCAACCGATTTCAAGCTTTGGGCATGTCTTTGATTAGCAGATTCAAAGAATTGGCATCCAAGGATGCCCATCGCTCAGGCCTACCTTACTTGTGTACTCCTCCACATCATCCTGAGGGTATTTTTATCCCACGACCTTTGATTGCCGAGAGTATTGGAAACAGACATGTTAGATGGAGGTCATCTTTGAACTCTAGAGGATAAATTTTATATCTCAATGACTTTTGGGACTGGTCCAAACGAGTTGCTAGACTCCTCAAAGATAGAGGCTTGGAGGACTTGTCGCTAGCAGCCTAGCAGTCCAAGAAGCTACGATGGAATATCATCGTCATTCTTCAGCATATCGGGCTCTATGTGAGGTATGGTGCCTTGAAACCAATACCTTTGTGACGAGGCGTGGAGAAATTGGAATTTCTCTTTGGGAAATACGAGATATTTTCGGATTGTCCATACTTGGCGACTACTATGAAGAAGTTATTCTGAGTTTTAGGGAACTCACTGACGGAAAGTCCCTTCCGGAATCTTGTCTTCATTTGTTTAAAGCTTTCCAACATATAGCCGGAAAGAAGAAAGTGGACAGAATCAAACATGCACACCGGATCAACTTTTGGCTTAGTGGAGTTTCTTGAAAATCCAATCCATTCAAGGTATAAGAAATTAACGAACTTAGGAAAGTTTGAATTTCTAAAGAGTGGAACAACAACACGTGTGCGGCGGCCCATAGTGATTCCGAACCAGAGTTTTCCCTCTGAAGACAGGAGAGATTTAAATTTTTTAACGGAATTGGACCTTGAATTATCTGCGGATAAAATTGATGAATTGGAGATAACTGCATATCTCTCAATCTGGCTTTGTCGATTTGTTCTTCCATCTGGTGATGATAACTTGAGACCTGCAACTTTTAAAGTTGCTTCTAGGATGGCTTCAAGTGTAAGATACAGCTTGGTTCCGCCTATTCTGGCGAGCATTTATAAGGGTCTTACCCAAACTTTTACTTTTGATAAAAAAGACTTTGGAAGAGTTGTTCAATCATTCCCAGGGCACTTTCTTTATGGTTGGGTAGCATTGCATTTTCCTCGTGGCATATTTGACATTATTGACACATCTTTTGGGCGTCCCACCCTTAGGAGATATTCTGGAATTTTAAATGTCTATCAATTTTGGGAACCTAACATGATAGACTGCAGGAAACTTCTTCGTGGAGACATGGACTCCAAAAACTTTATGTAGATTGCGAGTCATCCTCCAAAACAAGTTGGCAACCACACAGACATTGAAGGTCTGTCAGAAGAGATTCAGGAATTTATGATCAGTATTCGACCTGCCTCTTTACCATGTCGTCGGGGGTCATTATACACCTTGGAAGTGTATAGTCCACATCAATTTTCGAGACAACATGGATTCAAGCAAATCAATTCTGGATTTCCGAATCCACATTCTTTTGAGTTGAATCTGAGTACCCTTTACAATTATTGGTTAACTCTGACGAGAGTAGGGAGTAAGGCGGAATTTCATGTTCCAAGGCCTTGTACTAATATGTGTCACCGAAAGAAAAGTCTCCCAATGTGGATTTAGACATTCCAGAAGAACGTGCTTTGAAGAAATCTATAGCCGGAACTTCAAGAGAGAAAACTTTAGTTGACAAAATATTGCCAAAGGTAAAGTCTGCAGTTGTTGCAGTTCCACCCGAAGGAGCACTTATCGAAATTGAGTCTACTTGTGACTCAGATGAGGTACCACTAGTCAGGAGATCTACTCGCCTTCACTCTGAAAAACAAATTAATCTCAAAACTAGTACCAAAGATATTTCTATGGAAGAAAAGAGTGATAAGAATCTTTCTCCACATTCTTGGAATAAAGGTATTCCCTTCTTTTCTTTATCTTGTTATCTATTATTTGCCAATTCATCATTGAAAAATAAAATATGTTCCTTTTTTTTGTAGCTTTCGATAACATTCCTGTAGGTGAGATGATTGCAGCCCTTGAGTGTTTTTCTGGTGACGGTTTCCCAATCAATTGTCCATCAGGTGATCTTCCTGATAGTATTGGAGGTGGTGTTATTCCATCCCTAAATTCTTCAAAGAATGAGAGTCTAAACTTGAGAGATGGAAGGGCCACTTCAAGGACATTGGAACATAAAGTTTCCTCCCCCAAATCACCACAAGTGATTGTTGTTTTATCCGCATAAACAAATCATTAATATGAGTCACAATGTCCTTTAAATGAGCATGAAGAGATGCTTCGTGAAGCAATGACGGCATATCTTGAAAAAGAATTTAGCAAGGCATTGCATGGAGACCTATCTGACTTGAGAGGATGGTGGACTCAGAAGTCATCCTGTTATAAAGACTTTTGTCATAAACTTTTTCATATTGATATTTCTCCCTTAATGGCAAAGGTTACTGAATACTTGAATGACATTGATGATTTCCTTCATGAGGAGAATGACACTATGCGTCTTCCATCTCTAGAAGAAAAGCAAAAGGAGTTGGCTTCTTTGGAAGATCTTATTTCTACTCGCATGCATATTGTTACAGATTTGACCAAGGAACGCCACAAGGTAGAGGCAGAACAAAAGGAAGTTAGACTTGAGATTTCTCGTCTAGAGAAGCAAGACAATGTTTTGTCCTCCAAACTTAGCTCCATTGATGAGAAAATGAAGAAAGAAAGTGAGGACCTTCAATTGAAGGAATCTCGTTCAAAGTTAGAGAATCTCCAAGTTAAGGATGCTACCACAACTGAATCGATTGCTAGACGAAAGGCAACTTTAGAAGAAGGATTTTGTGAACTTGCAAATTGGATCAATAAGCCTTAGGCTTATTATTTCTTTATTTATTCTTGCATTTTTTAGCTAGTTCTTTTCTTTCATGTAATTAACATTCATATCAATGAATTCTCTTGCTTTATTTTTTTTTTAGAATATTTTGTTGCACAATCAAGTACATTCAAAGATTCTCTCAAAGAAGAAACCTTAGAACTCATTTCAACATGAATACATATTGTTTGAAATAAAGGAGAACCCCTTGGGTAGGAACTTGCCCCCAGTTCGACGAGTGATCACGATCGGTCTTCTTATAGCGAAGACCAAGTCTCCTACTTGGAATGATCGAGGACTTACTTTTTTATTAAAAGCTCTGGACATACAAGCTTGATAACATTCTAGTCGCTTTTGAGCTTCTAGCCTTCTTTCATCTAAGGACTCAAGTTCTTCCAACCTTAATTGGGCATTTTTGCTCCATTGTAAGGCCTTCTTGGATAGCAATTCTGAGAGACGGAATTTGACATTCCAATGGTATCACTGCTTCAACGCCATAAACCAAAGAATATGGTGTGGCTTGTGTTGGTGTTCGATAAGTTATTCGGTAGGCCCACAAAGCTTCTCCTACTCTTTCATGCCAATCCCTCTTTGACTTGGAGACAACTTTCTTTAGCAAATTGTAGAGAGTTTTTTTAAAGGCTTCTACAAGTCCATTCATTGCTGCGTTGTACATGGAGGAATTATGTTGGACAAAATGAAACTTTTGACAAAGTCTGTCCATTAGACTATTATAGAATGGCTTCCCATTATCAGTAATGATATATCGGGGAACTCCATACCTATAGATGATTTGACCTTGGATAAAATCTACAACGGTCTCTTTTTTAACTTCTTTTAATGGAAGTGCTTCCGCCCATCTTGAGAAATAATCCATAGCTGCCAAGATATATAAGTGGCCAGCGAAAGATTTCAGATTTATAGGTCCTACAACATTCAAACTTTCATACCCTGACCCAAAAATATCAAAAAAATAAAAAATAAAAATAATCATCAGAATAATAGCAACATTAGATGGTAAATTTAGATTAGTATAAAGGGATTGGCAATTAAGGAGATAGAAATACACACATAATTATGTAAAAATAGATATATCTAGATATATTAATATATATTAATAAAAAATTTAAATAATAAAGGAAGTTTGGACCACTTTCGGTGGTCAATTATTTGACCACCGAAAGTGGTATTTGAATGGCCAATTGGCCATTGTAGTATATAAAAAAAATTGATTTAATTGAATCGTGCTGGACCGGCCAGCACCATTGTCTCAAAAGTAAGCATTTGGCCGAGTGACCAAATAACAGAGAAGCCGCGAGAGACAAAGAAGAAAAAGGGAGAATAAGGAAGGGAGAAAGGAGAGAAAGAGGTGATTTTGGCTTGGGTTTTGATGGTTGCTTGCTCATCTAGGCTTGGATTGAAGGATTCAAGAAGATTTAAAGAAGAAGGTAAAAGTTTTTAGGAATTTTATGGTTAGGGTTATTTGTGGGTTTTGTGAGTTATAGTTGAATCTTGATTTCTAGTTAATGATAGAGTTTATATATGATGATTTAGACTCATATGTATGTATATTTAGTAGATTGGAGTTGATTTGATTAGAGCCCAAACTTGAAAGCTTGGATTGGTGATTTGGGAAATTCTAGTGAGAGAAAGGTGAGTTCTCTTAGATTATTGGTTAAATACATGTTTTATAAGATATTGAAGCTATATTGATTATGGAATGAGATTGATTTGGTTAAAATAAATAGGTTGGAAAAAGGGGCCGAAAACCCTAGATTTTTGAAAAAGCTTGAATTATAGCTTTGCTTGGAATCGAGGTAGGGATTCTTACTCCAATATTTATCTCGTTCTTTTCTTTATCTATAAAGCAGTTTAAATTCTTCATTGGTTTTACATTTGGGTTCTTGCCTAGATTGCTTCCTAGGAAGAACGAGCCATGAATGTTGTTATTGAATTTATTGCATAACCGAATACATGTTTGATCATCTATCAAGCATAATTTATTCTCAAACATGCATCACGTAGTTACGTATGTATATAGGATTTTTATATATGCTTATTCTTGCATATTGGACATGCTCATTAGATGCATTAGGAGTTGCGGGCACGGGCTCGTAGTTCCTATAAGAGTTACGTGTGGATGTGGGAGTCCGAGGACGGGACGAGACCAACGTCTTATGGCTGGAGAGCTAAATAAGAGTTTGGTCATTTAACCGCGTCGGATGTTTCATGAGGTGACACCTACGTGGTCTGGGGGCAGTGTCAAAGGTTCCTATGTTATACCGGATATCCGTTGAAAAATGCCTAAAGGGACCGTATGTTGATGAATTTGTTTATTCATTAATGTGCTCATAATAGATGCCATGTTGTTGCATTATGCCTTGTTTTTCCAATTCAGCCTGAATATCTCGTTCAATCTTTATTTCCCTACTGAGCCTTCTGCTCACCCTACTTCTCTTCTATGATCTTCAGGTGAGTCTGGTACGAATGTCTAGCCGACGGATCAGTAGGTGGAGACGTGACATGGGAAGGCCACCTTGGAGCTTAGGTTCTTGATAATGTGAAAACTCTTGTTTATCTAGAACATTTAGTACTTAGATTGGTATAATGGATTAAGTATTTATCTTTCTTTTACCTCATGAGGAGGATGATGGACGGTCGAGAGCTGCGCCGTTAAATCGGGACTCTCGTACCGAAATTATGGAACTATGTTCCAGATGTTGAACTATATGCATGTTATGTGATGAATGACTTCTTTTACGTACCTTGCATGTGATTAGGTGGCCTGAGGCCCTGCCTAGGGTGTGAATGTGGTTAGCTGGCCTGAGGTCCTGCTAGGTTGCGGAATGAGATTCATTTATGATATATATATATATATATATTGGTGTTGATTGTTGCTCAGGTTGGCATTTTCCGATTTACGGGGAGATGCTGCCGGATTTTCGGTAAAATCCATGTTAAGTTGATGTGAGAGGAAGTCTTTAGGAGACTAGTGACGTCATCGGTAGTGCTTCCGGTTTGGGGCATTACACAAACCCCAGGCATCAAAAGGCCATGAAGCAACAGTCGGATGTAAGGGGTCTTGCGGTTGATGTATAAAGTTCGCATGGACTTGGCAAGCTTCACATCTTTTGGCTTGGTCCATAGAATCTTTCACCATGGTTGGCCAATAATATCCCATTCTTTTTATTCGGAAGTGAATTTTTGGTCCGGATTGATGACCTCCACATATCCAAGAATGAGCTTCTTCCAGCACTTGATTTGCTTCTTCTTTGCTTAGGCATCGAAGAAAAACACCGTTAAAAGAACGCCGATAAAGCGTATTTTTGTAATAAATGAATTTGGGGGCCGTCGTCTCACTTCAGACTTGTGACGATGACCACTTGGTAACTTTCCATACTGAAGAAAGTCAATAATTGGTTGCCTCCAATTTTCATTTTCAGTTTCGACTACTGAGATATTATTATTGACTTCCACTTCATCTTCAAGTGTCCATGATGGAATGATCCATTTTTGAGAAATGGACTTAACTGTGATGTCTTTATCAGAACTAGCTAATACAATAGCTAAATTGGCCAATGCATCTGCTTGTCGATTTTTATTCCTTGGGACATGGATAATGCTAACCAAGTCAAATTGTTCCAAAAGCTTAGCTGCATGCTTTTGGTAAGGAATCAAATCAAGCTTCCGGACTTCATATTTTGATAAGAGTTGGTTGACTACCGACTTAGAATCTCCAAAAACTTCAAGTTGTCCGAGTTGCATTTCCAAAGCCATTTCCAAGCCAATTATCAAGGCTTGGTATTCCGCCACATCATTGGAACATGTTTCCATCAACGTGAATGAGAAAGGCATGACTTCATTTTAAGGAGTAAAGAAAACTACCCCAGCTCCCGCACCATATTTTCGAGCAGCACAATCAAAGAACAATCTCCATGATGGTATTACATCGGTGAAAAAGACTTCTTCATCCGGAAACTCTTCTGGAAGTTCCCACTCCGCTGGAATCGGATGGTCTGCTAGAAAATATGCCAAGATTTGTCCTTTTACAGACTTTTGAGGCACAAAGACGATATCAAACTCTAATAAAAGAAGTAACCACTTTGCCAGTCTTCCAGATAAAATCAGCCATGACATAAGGAATTTAAGTGGATCCACCCTTGAGATTAAGTGAATCTCATGTGCAAGCATATAATGTCTTAGCTTCTTTGTTACAAAGACTAATGCTAGACACACCTTTTCAATTGGCGTATAATTTAACTCCGTGCCTACCAACGTACGACTCATGTAGTACGATGCACTTTCTTTCCCTTCATCATTCACTTGTCCAAGAAGTGCTCCTAAGGATCGCTCTTGGGTAGCAATATATATGATTAACGGCTTTACGGGAATTGGCGCCATCAGTACATGAGGTTTTAGGAGGAACTCCTTGATACTTTTAAATGCATTTCGGCAAGTATCATCCCATTTAAATGGGGTTTCCTTTTTCATTAACTTATTGAAAGGGTGACATTGTCCAGCAAGGTTTGAAATAAACCTTTGATTGTCGAGAGTATTGGAAACAGACATGTTAGATGGGGGTCATCTTTGAACTCTAGAGGAGAAATTTTATATATCAATGGCTTTTGGGACTGGTCCGAACGAGTTGCTAGACTCCTCAAAGAAAGAGGCTTGGAGGACTTGTCGCTAGCAGTCCAAGTAGCTACGATGGAAGGCGTAGAGAAATGTGAGGTATGGTGCCCTGAAACCAATACCTTTGTGACGAGGCGTAGAGAAATTGGAATTTCTCTTTGGGAAATACGAGATATTTTCGGATTGTCCATACTTGTCGACTACTATGAAGAAGTTATTCTGAGTTTTAGGGAACTCACTGACGGAAAGTCCCTACCGGAATCTTGTCTTCATTTGTTTAAAGCTTTCCAACATATAGCCTAAAAGAACAAAGTGGACAGAATCAAACATGCACACTGGATCAAATTTTGCCTTGCTAAATTCTTTTTCGAGATATGTCGTCATTGCTTCACGAAGCATCTCTTTATGCTCATTTAAAGGACATTGTGACTCATATTAATGATTTGTTGATGTGGATAAAACAACAGTCACTTGTGGTGATTTGGGGGAGGAAACATTCTGTTCCAATGTCCTTGAAATGGCCCTTCCATCTCTCAAGTTGACTCTCATTCTCTGAAGAATTTAGGGATGTAATAACACCACCTCCAATACTATTAGAAAGATCACCTGATGGACAATTGATTGCGAAACCGTCACCAGAAAAACCCTCAAGGGCTGCAATCATCTCGCCTATAGGAATGTTATCGAAAGCTACAAAAAAAAAAGAGGAACATATTTTATTTTCCAATGATGAATTGACAAATAATAGATAACAAGATAAAGAAAAGAAGGGAATACCTTTATTCCAAGAATTTGGAGAAAGATTCTTATCACTCTTTTCTTCCATAGGAATATCTTTGGTACTAGTTTTGAGATTAATTTGTTCTTCAGAGTGAAGGCGAGTAGATCTCCTGACTAGTGGTACATCATCTGAGTCACAAGTAGACTCAATTTCGATAAGTGCTCCTTCGGGTGGAACTGCAACAACTGCAGACTTTACCTTTGACAATATTTTGTCAAGTGAAGTTTTCTCTCTTGAAGTTCCGGCTATAGATTTCTTCAAAGCACGTTCTTCTGGAATGTCTAAATCCACATTAGGAGACTTTTCTTCCGGTGACAATGGAATGGAGTCGTTCTCTCCAACTCTTCTTTTCTTCCGAGAAAATGTTGATGCAATATTCTCAACAAATTTAAAATCAATGCGTTCACTACTCTCTAAAACAGTATTGGAAACGTTAAGCAATATGGGAGCCATTGTAGTGTTCCACCAATTTTCATATTTCTGATCAATCTGATCACAGATATTAGTACAAGGCCTTGGAACATGAAATTCCGCCTTACTCTCTACTCTCGTCAGAGTTAACCAACAACTGTAAAGGGTACTCGGATTCAACTCAAAAGAATGTGGATTCGGAAATCCAGAATTGATTTGCTTGAATCCATGCTGTCTTGAAAATCGATGTGGACTATACACTTTCAAGGTGTATAATGACCCCCGACGACATGGTAAATAGGCAGGTTGAATACTGATCATAAATTCGTGAATCTCTTCTGACAGACCTTCAATGTCTGTGTGGTTACCAACTTGTTTTGGAGGACGACTCGCAATCTACTAAAAGTTTTTGGAGTCCATGTCTCCACGAAGAAGTTTCCTGTAGTCTATCATGTTAGGTTCCCAAAATTGATAGACATTAAAAATTCTAGAATATCTCCTAAGAGTGGGACGCCCAAAAGATGTGTCAATAATGTCAAATATGCCACGAGGAAAATGCAATGCTAACTAACCATAAAGAAAGTGCCCTGGGAATGATTGAACAACTCTTCCAAGGTCCTTTTTATCAGAAGTAAAGTTTGGGTAAGACCCTTATAAATGCTCGCCAGAACAAGCGGAACCAAGCTGTATCTTACACCTGAAGCCATCCTGGAAGCAACTTTAAAAGTTGCAGGTCTCAAGTTATCATCACCAGATGGAAGAATAAATCGACAAAGCCAGATTGAGAGATATGCAGCTATTTCCAGTTCATCAATTTTATCGGCGGATAATTCAAGGTTCAATTCCGTTTAAAAATCTAAATCCCTCCTGTCTTCAGAGAGAAAACTCTGGTTCGAAATCACTATAGGCCGCCGCACACGTGTTGTTGTTCCACTCTTTAGAAATTCAAACTTTCCTAAGTTTTTTAATTTCTTATACTTTGAATCTGCTCGTGGATTGGATTTTCGAGAAACTCCACCAAGCCAATAGTTGATCCAGTGTGCATGTTTTATTCTGTCCATTTTCTTCTTTCCAGCTATATGTTGGAAAGCTTAAACAAATGAAGACAAGATTCTGGATGGGACTTTCCGTTAGTGAGTTCTCTAAAACTCGGAATAACTTCTTCATAATTTTTGCCAAGTATGGACAATCCAAAAATATCTCGTATTTCCCAAAGAGAAATTCCAATTTCTCCACGCCTCGTCACAAAGGTATTGGTTTCAGGGCACCATACCTCACATAGAGCCCGATATGCTGAAGAAGGACGATGATATTCCATCGTAGCTGTTTGGACTGCTAGCAACAAGTCCTCCAAGCTTCTATCTTTGAGGAGTCTAGCAACTCATTTGGACCAGTCCCAAAAGCCATTGAGATATAAAATTTCTGCTCTAGAGTTCAAAGATGACCCCCCATCTAACATGTCTGTTTCCAATACTCTCGACAATCAAAGGTCGTGGGATAAAAATATCCTCAGTATGATGTGGAGGAGTCCACAAGTAAGGTAGGCCTGAGCGATGGGCTTCCATGGATGCCAATTCTTTGAATCTGCTAATCAAAGACATGTCCAAAGCTTGAAATCGGTTGACACCTTTCATAGCAAAGCGACCAGTCATTGCATTGTTGACATGAAGCTTGAGATAACCTTGTATACCCGTAGAAGAGTGAAGTCCAACAAAAGCCATCGAAAAACGAATTGTTTTCCCTTTAAGTTTGGAATTACTAGATTCTGTAATCCATTGGGGATTAGAGTTTGTGCTACTCTCAGAATCCGTCAGAAATTAAAAGCTGTCAAAAAAAAACTGTCAGGAAAAAAAATCTGACAAAAAAAAAGGAAGAAAAAGAAAAAGAGAGATGTTCTGTCAAAAGAAAAAGGGAGATGTTGTTTGTGATATGGAGAGTACATTAGAACCTAAGAAGAAAAAGAAAGAGTTCTCACGTTGGAACATGGTGTAAAACCACTAATAAGAAGAAGGAAAAAAGAACAAACATGGTACACTTCTCATAAAAGAAGAAATTGGTTTACCTTAAATATGGTAAGCACAAATCTCAAGGCTTCAAATACCTAAAAGACATGGAAACAATCAATGCCTAACAAAACAAAACAAAACAAAAATTGAAGAAAATAAAAGAAGAAGAAGGCTTACGGGAAAGACGTTTTTGTAGGCAAAATAGGTATGAAAAAGTTTTGGGGTTTAGTGCATCTTTTATAGGGTAAACAATTCTAGTTAAAGTCAAATTTTCAAACCCAAGTAGAATTCCAGGTAGAATTCTAATTCAATTAAATATTGGTCTCCTACTCCAAATAGTTGAAATAATTCAAAACTTAAATTATCTAATTTTTGATAAATTAAGTAATTTGTAGACCTTAAAAAATAATTAAAATGTTAGATCCCTTTAAATTGAATTGATTAATTTAATTAATTTAATTTTGGAAGAGTCCAAACCAAATTGAATTGGTTGAAGGGATAAAATCTAAGATAATATCAAATTAAATCAAATCAAATTAAAATAAAATTAAAATAAAATCAAAGAGATAATCACTAAACAAGTCATTTCTCTACAATGCCCTTGATGTCAAAGGTTGAGGCCAAGGGTAGGTTACGTAAATTCCACATCTCCATTTTGCTATAAATACAAACCTCATTTGGTGGAAATGGGAGGAGAAAAGAAAGTTTATGAACTTTGGGAGAACTCTCTCAAATTCTCCACAAGTCCAAGTCTCCAAATCGAAATTCTTTGAATTCCTTCAAGTTCTTTAAGTCTCAAATCCAAGTTCTTCAAGATCAAGTGAAAGTCTCAAATCCGGAATTCTTTGAATTCCTTCAAGTATTTCAAGATCAAGTCCAAGTTCTCTAAATTCGGAATTCTTAGAATTCCTCGAAGTCTCAAGTTCAAGTCAAGTCCTAGAACGGATTGTTTAATCCGATTAAGAACTTTACATTCTTCTTCCATTCAATCAATAATCAGAGGATTTACGCACGTGACGATCACGTTCAAAGAGAAGAGATCGACTCCACTTTGATTTACAAATTTTTAATTTGTACCAAGTTTAAGTGTATTAAATTTACAAGCAAAATTTGTTGCGTACAAATTTCTGGCACACCCGGTGGGACACTCTTCTCCTCTCATCTCTTGATTGAATTTTCAAATCAAAACAGTGGAATCTACAAATGAATCCTTGATTCCCATAACGGAGACTGATGTCATTGACGAAGTCTCCCATGCAACTCGTACGCGAGTTAAAGCTGTAGAATCACAATTGACTTCTCCTTTGAAGAAGTTCTCAAACAAGGGTCAGAAAAAGTCCCTTGAGTCTAAGACTAAGTCTAAGTCCAAGTCAAAATCTACGAAAGATGTACATTCCGAATCCTCAAATGATGAATCTGAATATCATTCAATGAAGTTTGCATCACGAAAGTGGGGTGATTACACCTCTTCTTCAGAAGATGAGTCCAAATCTCCCAAATCGAAAGAAATGGAATATGTATATTCAAGTGACTCGGATGATGATCCCAAGTCCAAGTCTCATTCTAAGCAGTGGACATCATGGAAGTGTGCTGCTTACGACATCACTACATCAGAATCTGTTGTTCCCGTGCCAGTCATGATGACTGAGGCGACAACCAGTTCGAAAGATCAGCTGAAACAAATGACTTCCGCCATGGAGCAAATGACAAAGTCCTTGAAAGAGAAGGACAAACAAATTGCTGCACTCATAAAGCGATTGGATTCCCTAAGTCCAATCACGGAACAAAGCCATGAAACTTTTGTTCAAGAGAAGGTAAAGCACCGGGAAGTTCAAATTCTCTTTAAAGCTCAACAAAGGCAAGAAGAGCAGGATCGTCTAACAACACAAAATGCTCTCCACGATTCTACCCACTTATCTGTTGCTTCACTCTCTGTCAATCAGCTCCAAAACATGATTGCTGATACAATCCGAGCTCAGTATGGTAGAGCCCCGCAATCATCTTTGGTTTATGCAAAACCTTATAGTTGTCGAATCGATGAGATTCGCATGCCATGGGGTTATTAGCCCCCTAAGTTCCAACAATTTGATGGAAAGGGTAATCCGAAACAACATGTTGCTCATTTCATCGAAACTTGCAATAATGCCGGCACGTTTGGTGATTCAATGGTAAAACAATTCGTGCGTTCCTTAAAAGGAGCCACATTTGAATGGTATACTGACATTCTAGTTGGCTCTATTGAAGGTTGGGATCAACTTGAGTGTGAGTTTCTAACTCGCTTCTACAGTACTCGACGGACTGTTAGTCTTCCAGAACTTGCAAGGATGAGGCAAAATAAGGAAGAAGCTGCGGTTGAGTATATTGAGCGTTGGAGGAACCTTGTCCTAAATTGCAAGGAACGTATAAGCGAAAGCTCTTCCATTGATATGTGTGTTGAAGGAATGCATTGAGGGTTACTATATAACCTTCAATCTAATATGCCTCATTCCTTCGAGGAACTTGCAACTCGAGCCCATGACTTGGAAATTCAAATAGCAAGACATGAAAGCTATTTGCCAAGTGATCCTCGTGAAAAAAAAGAAACAAAGAAAGAAGTAAAAAAGGATTCAAAGCCCTCTCGGACTAAAGAATCCATGGCTGTCACAACTAATCTAGTCAAGATTTCCA
The DNA here is from genome assembly GCA_963580455.1 of Euonymus europaeus. Classification (NCBI taxonomy): domain Eukaryota; kingdom Viridiplantae; phylum Streptophyta; class Magnoliopsida; order Celastrales; family Celastraceae; genus Euonymus; species Euonymus europaeus. The sequence goes on from OY756965.1 coordinate 14,966,881, forward strand.
TACAGAAATCTAAATCTGAGCCCAAGACTCATAAAGTTCAAACTCAATTCAAGGAACGACCAACCTTGAAACAAATGCAAGAAAAGGAATACCCATTTACGGATTCCAAAGTTTCTGGAATTCTAGACCAACTGCTAGAGCAAAAGCTCATAGAGCTTCCCACTTCGAAGAGGCCGGAAGAAGTTGGTCTAGTTGATAATCCCAAGTATTGTAAATATCACCAAATCATCAGTCATCCGATTGAGAAATGTTTTGTCCTAAAGGACATAATCATGCGATTGACAAGAGAAAACAAGATCGATCTTGATCTTACTAGTAATGCAGAAGTTAATTGTGTGATGGTGACGTTTGGGTCATTTGATCCCATTCCACTACAAGTAGAAGATCAATCCATTTCCTTGTTCTCTAAAGAAGAAACATCAAATATGGAGCTAATTGCTGAGCTACCTGAAGGAGTCGTAAGGGTCCATTTTATTGTAGATGGTGAAGCTACTACAGTTTACACATATCCAGGAATGTCGCCACCACAAGCTCCTAATAGGCCAACTTTGTATGAAATCATGACTGATGATCTGGATTTGTGCGAATCATCATCTGATTCTGAAGATGAAGTAGGTGATGGGTGGTCCACTTTCATTACCGAAAAAAGAGAAGTATAGACCATAAAAATTGTGGGATTTGGCAACACCTTCATTGGATCTCGAGGATTTCCTTCGAAGTGAATGGTGCTCAAAAAACCAACCAACTGGTTGGTATTATATGGAAGAACTGCTGGGCCAAGATGAAGGTTGGGAGGAAGTAAGAAGTCGGAGAGGATGTGTATCCCGTCCGAATCAAATTTTGGCTCTTCCAAGTCCGATTCCTACTATTCCAAATGAAGAGTCTGGCCTTAGGAAAGAAAATAAGGTCTCTCGAGCTAAGAATCGACTAAGAAGAAATCGAAGAAAGACCCGCGTTGATGCTAAGCTCAAAGGCACTCATTTAACTTCCCGAAAAGAAGTAATTCTTAAGGAATACTTTCCAAGAGATTACTTTCTAGAAGAACATATGACAACATATGCGATAAGTGCAGTGGACTCCAAAGAGTCAAAAGAAGAAAAAGACAATTCTAAGAGGGAAACCTCGAGCATTGAGGAAAAAGGAGTTGTTACTTCACTCCGGGAAATCCCCTCCAATATAAACATCTCAGAAGATCTCGACCTCCCTACGGATACTCTTTTGGCTTTTGTTCAAACGTTGCTCAATCCGAAAGAATATAGAGGGAAAATATTTTTCCATATAAGTAAAGTTAGTGCTGTTGATTGTATGGCAACCATTACTTTCACATACGATGACTTACAACTTGGGACGAGACTTCATAATAGGCCACTTTATGTTAGTGGACTAATACGAGAGCACAAAGTCACTCGAATCCTCATTGACTACGGGTCTGCTGTAAACATTATGCCAGTCCATACATTGAGAAAGCTTGGAATCTCGGTGAATGAGCTTTCCAAAAGCAAACTTACGATCCAAGGCTTCAATCAAAAAGGGCAACGTGCCATTTGCACAATCCGGTTGAAAATAGAGATGGGTGAATTAGTTTCATCGGCTCTATTTCATGTATTTGATTCAAAAACATCCTATGAATTACTTCTAGGACGTGTTTGGTTGCATGAGACTGGGGTAATTGCTTCAACATGGCACCAATGCTTTAAGTATACTCGAGATGGTGAAGAGAAATGCATTGTAGCTGAGTCAAGACCGTTCACAAGTGAGGAGTCTCATTTTGCGGATGCTAAATTCTACGAAAAAGAAAATATTGCCAGAGAAGCTCTTCAAGTACTGATTCCGGAATCAAAAAATGATGAAAAAGATGACTCAACTGAGAACATCTTGTCTCGAATTTTTGTAAAAGAATCACAAAAAATAGAGTTGTCTTAATGTGATGTCGACATTCTCAAGGGAGATCTGACTCTTCCGACTCCTTCTATTGAGAAAGTGATTCCTACATTTAATTAAATTAATCAATTCAATTTAAAGGGATCTAACAATTTAATTATTTTTTAATTATTTTTTAATGTCTATAGGGGTAGTAGCACAAATCAATATACAAATGAAATTTATATATTTCATAAATCAATTATACATTTTTTATACAACTTTTTTAACAATTTTAATAATATTAACATATTTATACATTTATAATAATATTAACATCTTTCTACATTTTTATATAATTATTATAAACATTTCAACATTTTTTATATGAATATAACACTGATTTATAATAATATTTATATTTACATTTTCGGCCTTTTTTACATAAATATTACAAATATTTTTAATAATATTAAAATATTCGGGGTCTTTTTTATATAAACATTGCAAATATTTTTAGTAATATTAACATATTTCAGCATTTTTTATATAAATATTAAAAATATTTTTAATAATAGTAACATTTTTCAACCTTTTTCATAAAAATATTAAAAATATTTTTAACAATATTAATATATTGCTGCATTTTTTAGAATACAAATTTGTTGTCGTTTTTGATACTGTTAACATATTTCTACATTATTACATATTCATGTAGGATGTAATGCTTAACATCGTAAGCTTTTGCTTACGATACATGTCATCACTATCACTACTCGAGCTATTGTCATCCATCTCTACACAAAATAAAGGAAAAATTGTTACACATAAAAACCATGATCAATTCATGATCAATTCATGCAACGCACTCATGAAAACAAAACTAGTATAACTCCAAATAAAAATTGAGCAATCCCATTCAAATAATATCCAAACTCATATAAATTCATAACACAGTCATCTATAAATCAATAACGAAGTTTAACAAAGCTTGTCTGAATCCAAGTAGTTAAGAAATGAAATTTCGCACAAGGGCACCTAAATAGTGCCTTTAAGTTCACTAGTCAACAACATTCAAATAATATCCAAACTCACATAACAAGTATTTATTAGAACCCTAGAATATTAAACAATCATGCAGTATGAGTACTGTCACCACTTTTCTTCCAAAGCCTTTCAAGATAACCAAATTGTGCACTCGATGGGAGTGCTAAGAAGAGAAGCCTCTGAGAATTTGTGTTGAAAAGTTCAATCACATAGTAGAAACTATCCAGATGGGAGGTAGCAATATCTAGCTCCACCAATGCCTTCACAGCCTGCTCATACATTGGATCGATGTACTATTATGATTTCATGCATTCGTAGTACTCTTTCTTCACGGCGAAGTAGGCACGTTGTTCTTGAATTTGGGTACTCACTAGGCCTATCATATTCTAAAACAACTCACTCTTTTCCCCATTATCAGAAATAGCCTTCTTCTTGCCTTTCCTGTCAGCTCCACTTGTACGAGCTCTCTTACTAGCTGTCATAGACTCTTGACTTGGAGTGGTGGTCTTCACAAGAGAATGGCCAGTGGAGTGTAGGTCATCCATGTCATCCAGCTCAGTTTGAGTTGGTAGTTTTGTTGGACCATATGTCCTACATTTATGTTTTGATGCAAAATACGTATTGGACTATTTGATTGTGCTTATCTTTGGATGAATTTGGATGAATCATGAAATGTATTTTCTCTACTAATTTAAGCTTCATTATATATCTTTGGAATCATGTTTGATCATATTTGATATGAATTTGATGATTTTGGACTTGTTCATTTTTGCACTACAAAAATTGTTCAAACATCACACTGTGCACACGTTGGTTGAATTGCCATAACTTATTCATATGATCTCTGATTGACTTCATTCTTGTTTTGAAAATTATTTAAGACACTCTAGAATGTTTCATTGTGAAATATTATCAGGTCAATTTTAAGTCTATCATGTTCAATTTGTCAGTTGAAATTAATTCACTAGTGTAGTTGTGAAACTAGCCTAGTTGAGATTTGGATTATCAAATTGAATGACCAAACGACCTCAATTATAAGTGAAATTTTGTATGCACATTATTATATAGATAAATTGATTTATCATGTGCTTACTTGAATTTTATTGAGCTTATATCATATTGGTTAACCCAAGTGCAAGAATTGAAGCTCTTTGAGCTTACAAGCAAAATTTGGAGTGTTCTATCACTCATTTCTTTGTAGGTACAAATCATACACTTATTTGGGACATTAATGGAGGATGTGAAATGGTCATGGAGTATTGAGGTTTCATTGTTTAGACACTTAGAACCCGAAATCCCCTAGGAAACCCTATTTGCGAGCAATTGAGATTATGTAAGTTACATGGAAGGATTTATTCAGGAAAGAGTCTAAGACATATTTATTGAGAAATTTGACCAAATTTGGAGTGAAGAAGACTTAAATTGGTGCAACCCATTCTTATCCAAAATAGCCAAAATTTCTCAAATTGACCTTCCATGGGTTAGACTAAGTTGAATTAATGTTGGATGATTTATTTGGAGTAGGGGCTGTCATAACCCTTCTAGAAAGCCTTAGGAGCCTTTGGAGGGAGTTTGAGAAGCATTGGATTCATTTGAAAACAAATGAAAAAGATTGGAGCCAAAACACTTAAAGGAAAATTGTCCACATCACCATGTACTATTATGTTCTTATTTTTAAGTAATTTGGGGGGAATTTCGTGTGAGACTTGCAGGGGTTGTTTGTTTGAGTGTTGAAGCCCTTGTAAGCATGAAGAAGAGTTTAACAAGAAGCACAAAAGATCCAAACAAACCTTGGAGCCAAGATTTGAAATTTGAATCAAAGGTTGACCAAAAGTCAATAACGGCTAGTCTTTCAATGGTGTTGATTGATTTCGTTTTTGAAGATGAAGGGCATAGATTATAAGTTGATTGAGGGCTGAGATTGAAGATTAACAAGATCCAATGGCCAAGATTAAATGGAGACAAATGAAGAGGAAAGTCTTCATTCCACACTTGGGAAAACTTATGAGCAAAAATTACCAAGAGAGCTTTTGTTCTTGATTCTACAATTTTTGAGTGATATTCTATTGATCTTTTGATAATCATTTGCTGAGATTATTATCATCATCTTCCCTTCATCAACCTCAAGCTAAGACACACTTTCAAGCCAAAATCATTAAGGTATTTCTTTGAGTGTTCTTGAGCTACTTTCCACAAAGCTTCTTCTAAACTTATTTTCATCTTTGTGACACTTTGTGTGAACCTTTGGTTGAGTGAAAGCCACGAATTTGAGCCAAATTTATATCCTACCAGTGAGCTTTACATTCAGAGATTAAGAGTTCCTCAACCAAATAGCTTAGAGCTAATCTTGAGAGAACCAAAAACCAAATCACTTGTAAAAGTCCCTTTTGAGGGCATTACCTTTGAGAGGTGTGTGAAAGTTTAAGGTTAGCTTCAAACCTTGATGGTGTACAAGTTTGGGGTGTGCTTGGAAACCCTAAGTTTGTGGTGAACTTGCAAAACCACTTATATCCTTTAGTAGATTTGGAAATCCTAAGCTTGAGAGCTTAGGTAGTGGATGTAGGTGTGAGCACCGAACCACTATATATCCTTGTGCACTCTAATTTTTATGTCCTTTCTTGTTTGGTGCTATTAGTGATTTGTGTGCCTTATAAATTGATATTAGGGTGTTGTTTGCTGCCATTGCTTGTTGGGATATTGCTTGTGGTTGAACAACTTGTGATTTGTGGATTCTAGGTATACTTTTGATAGTTAATTTTCTGGAATAGCAATCTGTCCGTGCACTGTTCATATAGCTAGACTTTGAATTTTGATCTAAATTTTTGATATAGTATTAATTAAAGTATTGTGATATTGCATACCAGATTTCGTTGCATTTGGACTTGAGTTACTAGGTCAAATAATATCTACTTGGTTGGTCGGCAGATTTGTACTATAAACACTGTTTTGATCATTTGTACGTTTTTAGATTGTGGTTTTTGTATTTGGGGTTTATACTTAGTTTTTGGAGACACAATTCACCCCCCCCCCCTCCCTCTTGTGTTAGCCTAGTGATTTCAAGTTGTGGAGTGTAGCAGTCATCCCCAAAAAAATCTTTTAGCCCATCATTTTCGGTGGCTGGTGCAATGCATCTTCACCCGTGGCATTCTTGCCTTCCCACAAGAGGTCTTGTTCTTCACATAAACTAGCAATTCGAAACTTCTTGTAATTTGGGTTCTCCTGAGTGAAACAAAATAGTTAGCTGATAAGTAAAAGTATTTCAAGATAAATCTAGAATTTAAAAACTGCCAAAAAAATCCATTTGCTGCAAACTTACTGCACTTTTTATAGCCCACCAGTCATCGGATGCATCCACCATGTCTGTCTCTACATTAAAACCCAACCCAGTTTTAGCATTGTTCAACGAGTTGAATAGCTACCAATTTTGTTTCATATTGCCATGTTTAGTCTTCAATTTTTGGGAGGTGAGGTTGGAACAGGTCAGCTTTTTAAACTCATCATTGATTTTCTCCCACTTTATTGCTCCTATATGCTTTTTCTTCCATGCAATAAGCAAATCAAGAAACACCTTCATAAGGGACTAATCCCATTTCATTGGCCCACCATTAGTATTTTCATAACGTCTTTCTCTTTTCTACTCATCTTATGCTACTATAAAAGGAACAGGAAAAAAGTGACAATGCCAAAAAAATGCAAAAAATTGAATTTCAAATGCAATTCAGTAACATAGAACATAAATAGTCAGGTAAGGCTTCAAAATAGTCTCATGAGTCCTAAAATGTGCAAAAAAAAATCAAGGAAGGCTTGACTATTTGCTAATACCATAAATAGTGAGTACATGCCATAAACAAGTCATTTTTCCCGAAAAATGCACAAAAGAGTCAAGTTAATGCAGTTCACTTTGCTAATAGGCAGACAGGGTCATAAAAATGTGTAACGAATCTAAAGAATGCACAAAAGAATCAAGCAAAGGCAGTTCACCTTGCTAATACACTAAACAGTTAATAGATGCCATAAATAGCCTCATGAGTCCAAAACAATGAGTACATGCTATAAACAAGTGTCAGTGAGTCAAAAAAATGCACAAAAATGCCATTAAAAGGCAATTCAATTTGCTATAACCATAAACAGTTAGGCAAAGCCGTTAAATAGTCTCACGAGTCCAAAAATCTGCACAAAAGAGTCAACCGAGGCTTGACTATTTGATAATACCCTTAAACAGTGAGTACATGCACAAACAAGTCTCAATGAGTCAAAAAATGTACAAAAATGTCATTAAACGAAATTTAGTTTGCTATAGCCATAAATAGTTAGGCAAGGACGTTAAATAGTCTCATAAGTCCAAAAATTTGCACAAAAGAATGAAGCAAGGGCTGACTGTTTACTAATACCCTAAATAGTGAGTACATGCCATAAACAAGTCTCAACGAGTCTAAAAAAAATACAAAAATGTGTCATTCAAAGGCAATTCAATTAGCAATTACTATGAACAGGCACACAAGCTCATAAAAGTGTCATGAGTTCAAAAAATGCACAAAAGAGTCAAGCAAAGGCAGTTCACTTTGCTAATACCCTAAAACTATGACCTAGGTTTGATAAATGGACAATTTCATTCAAATAATCAAAAAGCAATATGTATATTGTATATGCATTAAGAAGTTTCAACAATGACAGGGTAAACAAGGCATTTACAAATTGAAAATCCTTCTAAAATTAAAGACTGCTAACACAGGGAAAACAGGGCAGGATGAACTCCATAATTCACAAGGGAAACAAACTGAAGGCTTAAGCTACGACTAGGTCAGACAAAATCAAACAACAATGGGAGAACCAAAGCATGCAATACATACGGATTCAATCAATCACATAATCAAATGACCATAGTTTAAATTAGGGAAATAAGAAAAATTAGGGCTTTTCAACTACTTTGTCAAAATTAGGGATTTCAAAATTGCTAACTTGGAATCTATGCTTCAGTCCTGGATGCAGTCCTTTCGTGGGAAGGGTGGGGGTGATGACTCCTCTAGTAGTAGTAAGCTGCGCGGTGATTCGGACTGTGTTCCTCCTGTCGAGTCTTTGTACCGTGGTCCCCGCTTTGATTTTTCGAGATTTTTGGGAGAGGATCCAGTGTCGTGGATCAATAAAGCCACTCAATATTTTACCTTCTATAAAACTACCCATCATAAGAAAGTGGTGATTGTTTCTTATTATTTTGAAGGCACCGCTTATTCTTGGTTTATGGAACTTGAAGCCTCTAGTGGTGTGATGAATTGGGAGGAGTTACAATCGGCCTTACTAGTCCATTTTGGTCTGAGCTTGTTTGAAGACCCCTTGGAAGAATTGTTCAAGTTGAAGCACACTGGTTCTGTTGAGGAATATAAGCGCCGATTTGCAGTGTTGGTTGTTCGCGTCAAGGATTTTATGGAGGCTTACAAACTCAGTTGCTTTTTTGCTGCGTTGAAGGAAGAGGTGCGGCTACCGGTTAAATTGCTTAAACCATGTACGTTAACGGAAGCCTAAGGTATTGCTAAAATGCAGGAGGAGAGTCTGGTGGCGACACATAGATTTTCTTCTTTCCCTAACGTTGGGGTCCGGACTGCGGTGTTGAGGTCCGCTCCTCTTACTGCCATTTCTCCGTTGGGGTATTCTGGGAGTGTTAGTTCGCCTCCAATTTCCACTCCTCTGCCCTATGTTCCTTTAATTACCTTTCCTCCTAAACCAGCTAAACGGGTGGCATCTAAAGATTCTCTCCCAGTCAAGCGACTTTCTGATCAAGAAATGCAAGATTGGCGTTCTTGTGGACTATGCTATTTTTGTGATGAAAAGTCAAAAATGGGTCATAAGTGTCGTCATCCAAAATTGTTCATGGTGGAGTGTTTGGATGACTCAGTCTGTCCAGGTCTTGGTGATTCTTTGCCATCCGACACAACCATTGATGTTGATTCCACTCGTCTTCTTGAGGGTGAGGTTCCTTAGATCGCTCTTCATGCTCTAACTGACTCGAAAGGGCCTAATACTATCCGGTTGTTAGACGGCATTGGTTTCGAAAAGTCGTAGTGTTGCTCCACTCATAATCTTGTTGATCCGTTAGTCATTCCTCGTGCTCATCTATCGGTCTCTCAAGTTCGTCTGCCATCTGTCAAATGAGCGAATGGTGAATTGTTAAGTTGCTCTGACAAGGTGCATCAAGTGGATTTTTCCTTGTAGAGTCATATTTTTTGTGCAGATATGCTGGTGCTCACCTTAGGTGATTGCAATGTTGTTCTTGGGGTTTCGTGGCTGAAGAATTTAGGTCAACTTTTATGGAATTTTAATACCTATGTCCTGCAATTTTCATGGCATGAAGTGGTTTGTTCCTTGCATGGTTTGGATGGGAAGTCTCTGAGTTTAATTGATGATGCAGTTCCTAGAAAATTTCCATCGACCGAATGCCAAGGGTTGATAGTCCAAGCGGTGACAGTTATTCAATCGGATACTATGTTACCTACTGAGCCTGCTCTTACTCAGCTCCTTGCAGAGTTTCATTCTATTTTTGAGACACCTTAGGGACTACCGCCTCAGCGAGATTGTGAGCACATAATTCTGTTAAGGGAAGGGACTTCTCCGATCAATGTCAAACCTTATCGGTATCCGCATTTTCAGAAGGAGGAGATTGAAAAAATTGTGGGAGAATTGTTGACCAGCGGCATGATCCAAAAAAGTGCTAGCCCTTTTTCTTTGCCGGTCATTTTGGTCTGGAAGGCTGATGGTAGTTGGCGGATGTGTGTGGATTATCGGGAGCTGAACCAGCACACCATTAAAGATCGTTTTCCAATTCCGATAATTGAAGAGTTTTTGGATGAACTTTTCGGAGCTGTGGTGTTTTGGAAGTTAGATTTACGGAGTGGGTACCATCAAATTAGGGTCAAAGCGGAGCACATTTCCAAAACTACATTCCGTGCTCATGATGGCACATTATGAGTAGTTAGTCATGCCTTTCGGTTTGATGAATGCTCCTAGTACCTTTCAGGGCTTTATGAATGAGGTGTTTCGTCCTATGTTGCGGAAGTTTGTACTAGTTTTTCTTGATGATACTCTTATGTACAGTGGCAGCATGGAGGAACATTTAGGCCATTTGCACATTGTGTTACAAACTCTCAACGAGCATCACCTGTTTGCGAAGCTTTCAAAATGTTCTTTTGGTGTGTTAAAGGTGAATTATTTAGGCCACATTATTAGTGAAACTGGTGTGCAGGCTGATGATAGTAAAATTCATGCTATCAAGAATTGGCCTAGCCCAAAAAAATGTCAAGGCCTTGCGTGGGTTTTTGGGTCTCACAGGTTATTATCGGCGCTTTATTCGACATTATGGCAGTCTTGCGGCTCCATTAACGCAACTTCTTAAGAAGAATGGTTTTCAGTGGTCTGTGCAAGAGGAGAAAGCATTCCAGTTGTTGAAGGAGGTCGTGACCCATCCACCAGTATTAGCTCTTCCGGATTTTAATTCGCCCTTCTTAATTGAGTGTGATGCCGCGGGGAATGGAATTGGGGCAGTCCTCATGCAACATCAGCATCCTATAGCTTTTTACAGTGTCTCTATCAAAGGGAAATTGCTTCACTTATCCACATATGAAAAAGGAATTATATGCCTTGGTTTCAGCTATTCAAAAATGGAGACCATATCTCCTGGGTAGACCTTTCATCATCAAGAAGGATCATGTTAGTCTCAAATATATCCTTAATCAACGGATTGGTACCCCATCACAACAAAAATGGCTAAGTAAATTGTTGGGCTATGAATTTGTGGTGGAATATAAAAAAGGGAGTGGATAATCAAGTTGCTGATGCTTTATCTAGGCGGGGTGTACCGGAGAATTTCCTAGAGAATTCTGAGAATGTTGTGCTACAAGGGTTGACTGTTCCTACCATTTCCATTACTGATGCTGTAATAAAAACTTATGAGCATGATAGGCAAGCCCAAACCCTTTTGCAGCAACTCCAGCGTGGTGAGACAGTAGCTAAATATGACTTGGTGAATGGAATGATCTTTTACAAAGGTCGGATGTTTGTTGGTGCGGTGGCTACCTTACACCAGCAACTTTTGAATATGTATCATGGTTCTCCATTGGGTGGTCATTGAGGTTATGTGAAGACTTATCAGCGAATTAACTGTGATTTTTACTGTGGGGGTTGAAGGCTGCAGTAAAATCTTTTATTAGGCAATCTACTGTGTCAGAGGACCAAACATTTAAACAATCTTCCTTATGGGGACTTGCAACCCCTCCCTATTCCGGCGAAGATATGGATGGATGTTAGTATGGATTTTATTGAAGGCCTTCCGGTGTCACATGGTAAAATGATGATAATCGTTGTCGGTGATCGATTATCCAAGTATGCCCACTTTTTTGGGTATCAAACATCCATACACAGCTGATTCCATTGCAAAATTAAACTTCGATAATATTTTCAAACTTCATGGCATGCTAGAGAGGATGCTTTCAGACCATGACAAGGTTTTCACAAGTGCTTTTTGGGGAGAATTGTCGAAATTACAAGGCATTCAGTTATAACTCACCACAGCCTATCACCACCAAGGGAATGTACAAACTGAAGCTATCAATAAAGTTTTAGAACAATATTTCAGGAGTTTCTGTGGAGATCAACCGTATCAGTGGTTTAAGTGTTTATCTTTAGCCAAGTTTTGCTACAACACCTCTGTTCATGCCAATACCAAACTGTCTCCTTTCCAGATTGTCTATGACACAGAACCACCAAGGTTGTGCAATTATGTACCAGGTACAGCGGCTTTGAGTGGTCTGGAGAATTATTTAGTGGACAAGGATGCTATAATCTTGTTGGTTCAATAGAATTTACGTAAAAGTCAGTAGGCCATGGAGAAGTATGCAAACAAGACTAGAACCTTTAAGGAGTTTGAGGTGGGAGACATGTTGTATTTGAAGTTGCAGCCCTACAAACAAATGTCTATCACTCAGCATAGAAACTTGAAGCTGTCTCCACGTTTTTATGGTCCATATGAAGTGTTGCAGCGTGTCGGCAAGGTCGCTTACAAGTTAAAGTTACCTCCTAGTTCACTTATTCATCCCATCTTCCACATTTCATAACTCAAAAAGCATATTGGTGATCAACTAGTGGTGTCTTCATAGCCACCTCCTGTCATAGAAGAGGGAATTTTAATGCCTGTTCCTTAGGCTTTGTTGGATCGTCGAGTAGTGAAAAGAGACAATGTCCCCGTAGTTGAGTGTCTTATACGTTGGGAAGGGCAGCAGGATGCTGATGCTTCCTGGGTAACATATTTCTATCTTATGGAGAAGTTTCTAGATCTTGTGGGCAAGATCCTTTGATAGAGGGGAGCTTTGTAGCATTTCTAGTTATTTATATGTTATGTTTTAGTGTTGCAGCATCGTTTTGTGTTTGTTTTGGTGGTTGGTCTTGAATTATTGTTATGTATCTTTTAATCTCAGCCGTTGAAGTCTTTTAGGGGTGGTGTGTTTAGGTTGCTGTCTCTAGGGTTGGGAGTTGTCGAAGTATTTTGTAAGAGAACTCTTCTTCTTATTCTTCTCTTTTTTGTGGAGATTGGCTATCTCGAATCAGCCGCTTTTCTTCGTGATGTAATGGTCCATTTTCTTCTGTTGTAAGTTGACTATTTTGGGGAAGTAAAATATCAGAAATTTTCTTGGTGTGCTTTGTCTTGGTGTTATTTCTCTGGAATTATTTGGGAACATTACAAAGCTTTGCATAAGAAGTCACGATTGTGGAGCGTAGCAGAGCATAGAGGAAGATGGGTCGTACAAAAAGGAATAGAGTTTTTTTAGATGAAGGGTATTTTGTTAATTATTGTTGTAGATTTCAATTTTTTGAGTTGAGGGGAAATGATTGGAATGACCTTTCAAGATTTCAATTTTCATTGTATTGATAAATTTATCAAGTTATAAATTCTTTAGAGCTAGTTATAGGTTTTTTTGTGGAGTATACTGGAACAATAAAGTGTGAAGATACTGAAGAATTATTTTGATCCCAGGAAACTGAAGAATTCATACAAGGATGGCCATCTTCAGATATAGTACTAGCTGGTCATTGCTGGGCAACCTTTGCCCGATTTCAGCTAGCTCAACAATGTGAAATGGAGATATTGGAAATTGCAGGAAGTGTGAAAATACTAGAACAATAATGAGTTACCATGTGTTGTTAGTGTCAGCAGGTGTACTTTGTAAAATTGAGATACCAACATTTGTTGGGCTTCTTTGTAATGCATATATTGTAAATTAGCTATGCTGGAGTACTGCAAATGCTACTTTTGAACGTGTGAAAGTAGTGCAGATGCTTCTTTGTAATGCATATATCATCCTTGCTAATAAACTTCTTGATGTAACAAAAATGCTCCATGATACTTGTGAATTGGGCAAACACCTGATCTCACCATTGCACTAGATCAATAAGACCCTTCGTTTATGTTATCATTCTTCAAATTCCCATATATCAAAGACTTCCAAGCAACTTAAAACTTCTCTGTCAGTCTCCATATCCCCACAATTTGAATATATTCAAGCAGAGAAGTTTGAACCACATATCAGTCAAACACTAAACTTGAGTAAGCTGCTACAACAGACAAGATTATTTTGAAGTTTAAAGCTTAAACTCTTAAACTATAACCACTTCAAATTCTTGAACTACCATAAATGCAATCTTACAATACAATCACTTCAAAGTCTTAAACTACACTATTTTAATTAAGGATTACACATAGCACAACATAAACAGATAAACATGAACATAGTAGCAACAACCCCATTTCTATAGTAGCCCTATCTTCACAGCAGCCCCATTCTTACAGCAGCTCCATTTTCACAGCAGCCCCATCTCCACAACAACTCTTTCAGGAAAGCATCATATAGTGGACCATTCTTGCACAAAAAAAAGAAAGTAACCATCTCAAAAAAAAAATCAAAAACATACAACATGTTAGTCAATTACATTGTCGTTTAATACTTACATATTATTAAGAGCCGGACAATTCCTCTTATCATGTGATTGCCCTATTAACCCACAACCTTGACAACGTCGTATCTTTTTTGTTGCAAGTCCTTTACCTCCCTTTAGTCTCTTTCCACAACCTTTTGCTCTAACCTTTTCAGGGTCGTTGTAAACCGGTTGTGCAAGAGCAACAATAGGTGCAAAAGATTGTCCTCCAACATTTTGTGTCATTATGCTAAGATTGCATTGGAGTAACTCCAACGTCTCAATTGCAACCTTATATGTGTCATCGTTAACCAACGTGGCCTTGAGGATACTTCTAGTAAGTTTACTTAACGTAGTATGCCTCAAGACGACCCCGACCCTCTCTCTTGATTGCCTCCATTGGAGCACATAGCTTTTGCAGCTTTGGTCCACCTATGTAGTACATATATACTAGGCAGTGGAGCATGCAAATGCACTCTACTGAAAGCTGCAAATATGTGGCGGTATATAAATCCACATGACTCAATTTCTTACAACTACAAGTCATACGACTCAATGATTTATCCTCAACAAGTACTCTCAAACTTTGCATACTGTTATCAACCCTCCCAACATTATAGAAGCAAAAGCCCTTTTCCTCATTCTCAATTCTTGCAATATATGCCATGCTTTGAAACAAATCTTCTTGAACTTTGTAAAATATAGAGTGTGTGTATAACTCACTCATTGACTTTTCTATAGAAAACATAGTCTTCGTAATCGGTTGTTCATTGATGTCTTTGTGATCCAGAGAAAGCTCTTGATGTCTTTGATGTTTGATTGCTCTAGCGAACCTCAACACAAAATCTATCAAAGAATTTTTCTTCGAAATGTAAGACTTGAAAAAAGCGTGACAACTTTTTGCCCTTTGATTGCTTGACATACCTACAAAAAAAATCACAGATGTCATTAAAATGGTAAAGCAAAAATGGAGTTTTTGTAAACCAGTTAAAAAAAATAGAATACCTGTAGAAAATGTATCATTAATAAATGCAGGAATCCACTTGGAGCGAATTTCATAAATTGTCTTTAACCATTCATTGGTCGACAATCCACTTTCCACAATAATTTCACTCCATTGAGTTTCAAATTGTTCTAGAGTCTCTGAAGTCCATATGCACTTTTGAAAGTGATGGTAGTGATCTTCCAATTTTATTGCATCTAACTTCTCTGAAAATTTGTTTAGGATATGCCATGTACATAATCTATGCACAGTGTTTGGTAGTAGTTGACTTATAGCTTTAGCCATTGCGAGATCTTGATCCGTGATAATAATTTTTTGTGGACCAGCTGACATCACCAATAAGAACTGCTGTAAAAGCCGTAAAAATGACTCGGTCGTTTCATCACACAAGAATGTACATCCGAACATGGTACTTTGTCCGTGATGGTTGACTCCAACAAATGGTGCAAAAATCATACCATATCAATTTGTATTATATGTAGTATCAAATACTATGACATCTCTGAAAGTATGATACACATTCCTGCACTCCATATCTGCCCAAAAACAATGATTTTTTTCTTCATCCATATCGATTGAAAAATAGAACTCATATTTTTTCCTTTTTAACATCAAAGTACTCATGTAACATTTGAGCATCATGTCCGGCGTACAATTTAGCCTCATCCCGTCTAACATTGAAGAAATCTTTCTCAATGCACCCAATATTATCAAAACTTCCGCCTCTTACTTCAAAATACTAATTTGTTGTTGAATTGACTGTACTAAGTTGTTATATCAAAGCCTTCTTTGCCGGACACATTGATCGGTGAGACCAAGCAAATTCACTTATCATGGAATGGTAAGGTTGTGATTATGGACATTGCAGAACTTTGAAACAATGAACTTTTGACAGACATCTGACTTCACAAGAGTGACCATGGCATCACACCCTTCTCTAGTTAATCCGCGTTTTCTTTTCGAAACATAATTTGAGTTCTCAACTTCCCGAGTCCCCTATTTCTAACAAAAAAATTCCCGCCTAATAATTTCATTACTCTTTTTTTTGTAGACCACACCCGAATACTAAATCCGACTTCTCTTGCATATTCATTGCAGAAATGTTGGGCATCATCTAATGAATCAAATTGTTGCCCAATTTTAGGAGTGAATTCAAACCTTACTTGAGGAACAAAAGTTATAACATTAGACGAAGTCGAACCCATATCCATTTGTGAAAATGCATTGTAATAAATCTAAAAAAATAGCAATTGAACTTATTTAAAACATAACTTGGTTTTGCCACCCTAAAGCCATAGTAGTGAATACACCCACATGAAGCCACATTCGAGAAACCATGTTCCAGTTTACAATCCACAAACAAATCAACATAATCAAATTCATAATGCAGCCAAAAAGTCATATTATGTTCACAATTAAGCATACAATCTAGAAAACCAAGAAACATTGCCAATAGGAATCAACATAGAAAACCATTATTCAATAGAAAATTTTGAAAACTTAATTCAAGACAAATGTGTGTCTGTCTAACCTGAGCAAGGGAGAAGCACTGTCAGAAGAAGAACCGGAGCTGAGAAAGGTGTGATGGACATGATAGAGAACCCAAGCTGAAGAAGAAGACATGCTCCCGAAAGAAGAACCCAAGCTGAAGAAGAAGACACGTTGTCGGAAGACGAACCCAAACTGAAGAAGAAGACACGTTGTTGGAGTGAGAAGGGACGACGCGATCATCCAAGTTAGGGAAGACGGCCAGAGGAAATCACAGAGGAGAATGTCGTTGTGTGCGTGCTGGGCTGAGGGATAAGATATGTTCCAACCATTAGATGAATCTGACGGACCAAAAAGAAAGTCCGCATTTTAAAACCTTAAGATGAGTTCGTATGAGAGAACCACTGTATCTATATATATATATATATGTATATATATATATTATGTGAAAGAGACATATTTGTCTCGACGTATATATCGAAATCACATATAATAGCTATATAGATATATATCTATGTATGTATCTGTGTGTGACTACATGTGATAATTCATTTAATATGGAATTTGATGACCACAGTTAGTTCCAAGAAATACCACCAGTTGATATTCTTAGGATTAAATTCAATCACATGCCATAAGTTGATATTTTTTAAGACTATGTACCCATACCATAAGTTGATATTTTCTTTCAAAAATAATTCATGTTAGGCATATAATACTGACTTTCTATTTTTATTATTGGACACTCTTAATTTTGAGAAGTCACGGGTCATACAAAAACAAAAAAATTATTCACGGGTTTCATTTATGTGACTCTACACTACAACTCCCACTCGTGAATTTCTATCTTTCTATAAAAAAAACTATAACTAAGATTGATGGACGAAAGGAAGAAAAGAGAGAAGAAGTAGAGAAAAGAAAGGAAAAAAAAAGTGGCGAGAAAGAAAGAGAAAGAAATGAGGGGAAGAACGAGAAAGAAAGGATAGGACGAAAAAGAGAAAGAAGAAGTAGAGAAAAGAAAGGAGAGAAAAACATAGTAGAGAAAAGAAAGGAGAGGAAGAAAGGAAGACAGAGAAAAAGGCTAGGAAATTATTATTATCACCCATCAACCACCCGTGCTTCACTTTCATCATCACTGGTTCATCATCTCAAGCTCACTATTACCAGAAGTGGCCCTTCTCACAAATCCACCTGAGTGCTATTCTTTCACCTAAAGCCAACATCCATCGCCATCATTAACCATCCTCAGACTACGTGATCTTTCAATTTCCATCTAGTTCTTTTCAGATCTCAATTGATTAGTTTGAGGTAAAGGTTCTACTTTTTTTTAGTCTAGATCTTTGCAAATTGAATTTGGTTCTTGGTGCCTAGTTAGTTAGTTTGTTTCATAGATTAATGGATGTAGATTTTTGTATATGTGTTTATTGTTGTTAATCGTTGTTATTGCATGATTTTCATTTACTCACTGGGAATTCTTTTTATTTTTTGTATCATTTCCACTCATTAACTGAATTCACCATCATATAGCACCATCATAGATCCTACTTCAAAGTCATAACCTGAGCACTTTTTTATCATCATCCGAACACTTTTCCTCTAGCCTTCATCTTCACTTGTTGTTTAGTCTTGATTGCTTGAGATTGTGAAAGATAAATTCTTGATTAAATTAGAAATAAATGTGTTTGAATTTACTCGTTGATGTTTAAACGTCTAAATTGACGTGATTTTGGAAGAAAAATTTATATATGTATGTGTATGTGCTGGTTTTTACTTTTATCTTGAAATTGTGAAAAAAGTTTAAACTTTGATAGTTGTTATCAGAAGGAAAAGGAGGAGGAAAAAGGGAGGCTAGAAAAAAATTAGTGACATGTTTATATGTTATATTACGTGTATATATATATTTGTTATATATGTGTGATGTTACATATAGATTATATTATTATATATGTGTGTGCGTCACTAGTAGTTATATATATATATATTGTTTTGCTGTTGTTTTGAAGGCATATGTATGTGTGATGTTACGTGTGTGTATATATCTATGTTTTATATGTACATATAGACATATAGATTAGATTATGTGAGTGTCACTAGTAGCTATATAGATATATATATATATATTATGTGTGTGTGTGATGTTGTGGTGTCGGTAGAAGTCGCGTGTGTGTGTATATATTTTGTATGTTTGAGCTATTGTGTCGGCAGGTTACATTATATATGTATAAGAGATGCTATGTGTATGTGATATGTATTTGTATATGATACTATGCTGTGAAGTGACAAATATATATATATATATATATACAGGCAGGTTCAAGTGAGGGATCCCGCATGGATTTTACCGTGCGGGATCACCTCTGCACCATTGATTATTGTGTAGGTGGGACCCTGCCCGCACTTGCACACCACAATCAATGGTGATCAATGGATCCCGCACGGTAAAATCCGTGCGGGATCCCTCACTTGAACCTAGCTGATATATATCAGGCAGGTTCAAGTGAGGGATCCCGCATGGATTTTACCGTGCGGGATTACCTCTGCACCATTGATTATTGTGTAGGTGGGACCCTGCCCGCACTTGCACACCACAATCAATGGTGATCAATGGATCCCGCACGGTAAAATTCGTGCGGGATCCCTCACTTGAACCTAGCTGATATATATCAGGCAGGTTCAAGTGAGGGATCCCGCATGGATTTTACCGTGCGGGATCACCTCTGCACCATTGATTATTGTGTAGGTGGGACCCTGCCCGCACTTGCACACCACAATCAATGGTGATCAATGGATCCCGCACGGTAAAATCCGTGCGGGATCCCTCACTTGAACCTAGCTGATATATATCAGGCAGGTTCAAGTGAGGGATCCCGCATGGATTTTACCGTACGGGATCACCTCTGCACCATTGATTATTGTGTAGGTGGGACCCTGCCCGCACTTGCACACCACAATCAATGGTGATCAATGGATCCCGCACGGTAAAATCCGTGCGGGATCCCTCACTTGAACCTAGCTGATATATATCAGGCAGGTTCAAGTGAGGGATCCCGCATGGATTTTACCGTGCGGGATCACCTCTGCACCATTGATTATTGTGTAGGTGGGACCCTGCCCGCACTTGCACACCACAATCAATGATGATCAATGGATCAATGGATATATATATATATATATATATATATATATATATATATATATATATACACAGTCATGCTCTAGAGAGGGATCCCGTACCAAACATTGTGTGCGGGATGTCATTTATGTCCATTGGATAAAATAAATGGTCGGATTTACACAACCCAGTTAAAGCTTTAAACCTAGTGAGAAAACCCGGAAGCTTGCCTCTCTCCCGTGAAACATCGACATCCATAACCCACCTCTCAATCTCCTTCATATCTCTGATTTTGTAGGTCGCTTCCAATCTTTGTCGGAACCTTTGTTTTTGAGACTCGCTTTCGACCTCTATCAGAGTTGAGGCACGAAAGGGAGCTCTCGGGTCTTCCTTATCATCGACCCATATTCCGATCTTCGACCTCTGATCTGGGCTGACTTTTGATCTTTAATGCTCCTGCGACTTTGAAATTGGCACCGCGCACTTCCGTTTCTTCGATTCTGGTGGTCCGATGGTGATGTTAGTGGTCAAATGTCCATTTGTTTGAGAAACCGAGTAGTTCCGTTACTTCAATTTTGGCACCGCGCACTTCCGTGTCTTCGATTCTGGTAGTCCGATTCTCATGTTAGTGGTCTAATGTCCATTTGTTTGAGAACCCGAGTAGTTCCGTTACTTTGATTTTGGCTTCCTCCTATTTGAGAGCCTTTTGGATATATATTTTTTACACTGTTGAAACGATTAAGTTTAATCTCATTGTTCCATTAAATGTATTTTTATCTTTAATCTCAGTGTTCTCTCTTTACATGTTTCTATGGATTAGGTGATTTGAGTAAAATGCCTTGTTTTGGAGAGCATTCTTGGGTATATTGTATTAAATGGATTAGCTGATTTGAGTAACTGTTGGAGCTGTCTTGTTGTAAAAAGCTTGTGTAATTTAGTTTGTTCAATCTCCTATTTGAAGCGTTGTTCTTATAGACACTTTGATGAAGCTTATTAAATTGCTCTTGGCTGCTGCTGCTACTGATATTTCATTACCATGCATTACAGCTAACATAGATGTTGGGGCCTTTTGGTTTATAGTAAATATGAAATGCCGATATTTCATTATCATGTCATTTGCTCATAGTGCTGCTTGATGGAATTGAACACCTATCTTTCACAATGACATCAACACAAGCTAGACAACTCTAGGCAATACACTAGCAGAAGTTGCTTTATACACTAACAAGCTGGGCATACATTAAGTGTGAAGAATTTCAACCCTGCAAAGGTGGTCATTAACATAAATTGGAGCAACCCAACAGTTCATTAACATCAAGCTAGTGATGTCAGAGATATTTTAATTCAACCCTGCAACTAGTGACGTCAAACCTATTTAAATTAACATAAGTTGGGCATACGCTAATAAAAGTAGTAATTTCAACTTACAAAAGCAGTTCATTAAGATAAATCTAGTGATATCAAAGCCATTTGAATTCAACCATGCAACCAGTAAAATCAAACCTATTTAAATTGAACGCAACATTTCATTAACATAAAATGGACAGTAGTCATTAACATAAATTGGAGCAACCCATCAACAATTCCAAGCAGCTCATTAACATAAAATGGACAGTAGTCATTAACATAAATTGTTGCAACCCATCAACAATTCCCAACAGTATAGTAACAAAAGCTAGACAGTACATTAAAAAAAATCACATACTGGTTAATGCTGGAAAATTCCTCTTGTCATGTGACTATCATGTAAGTCCGCATCCATGGCAACGTCTATCCTTCTTTGTGGCAATTTCTTCCCCGCTCCTTCAATCTCTTCCCACAACCTTTTGCCCTGACTTGGTCAGGTTCATTGTAAATGGGTTCATAAAGACCAACACTTGGTCGAGATTGCGTTCCATCGCTTAAAGTCATGCACTTTAACTTTTCATGAAGAGACTCAAGTGTTTCCTTTGCTAACTCAAATCTTTCTCGGCTGCTATGAGCGTCATCTATTATCATCGATGCAAGCTTTTATAATATCTTGTCATCTTCTACTACCAAAGCATCACCACCCACACTGAATGAACTCAATGACTTGGCAGCAGTTGTCCACCTACGTAGTACATACACACTAGATAAAGGTTGCTATAGTTTTATCCTACTGAAGGTAGCCAATACATGCCGACAAATAATCCCACAAAATTCAAATTTTTTGCAACTACAACTCATGAAATCTGTGGTATTATTTTCCATGACTTTACGTGCACGTCCCTCATTTCTTTCAGCCCTTGTGACATTATACATGCAAATGTCTCCTATTTCTTGTTCCACAACCACCACATAAGCCATGCTCTGGTATAACTCATCTTGAAATTTATAAAATATGGTGTGTGTATACCTCACTCATCTTCTTCTCTATTTGCCACATAGTCTTCATAAGAGGCTGCTCATTGATGTCTTTGTGGTCAAGAAATAATTGTTGATGTCATTGATGTTTTAGTGCCCTTGTAAATCGAACAACAAAATCCATCAAAGTGTTCTTCTTTGACACATAATTCTTGAAAAAAGCATGATAGCTTTTTGCTCGTTGACTACTTGACATACCTACAAAAAAATGGTGATGAGTAACAAGCGATAAAAAAGAAGAAGCTAACAATTAACAATAAATTATTGGATAAGAAGCAATTCATAAAAGATAAAAGAAGATTCAATGCTACCTGCAGAAAATGTTCCATTCACATAAGCCGGAATCCATTTCGTTCGGATATCATAGAGGCCTTTCAACCACTTGTTGTCTGACATACCAGTAATCTCAAGTACTCGAAACCAAGCATCCTTAAATTCTTTTGGATCCTCAGAATTCCATATATACTCTCGAAACTTCGGATAGTGTTCTTTCAATTTGACTGAATCTAATTTTTCTGAGAATTTTCTTAGAATATGCCACATGCAAAGCCTATGTATAGTGTCTGGCATAATCTCAGAAATGGCTTTCGTCATCGCAGAATCCTGGTAAGTGATTATCATTTTTGGTGCACTTGCTGACATGGCAATCAACAATTGCTACAAAAGCCATGAAAATGATTCTACTGTCTCATCACTTAAAAATGCACAAGCAAAAAGTGTACTATGGCCGTGATTATTCACTCCAACAAATGGAGAATATCATCCCATAACGATTTGTGTTATAAGTGGTGTCAAAAACCACTACATGACCAAACGCATGATAAGATCTCCTACATATTGCATCAGCCAAAAAACAATGCGTGAGTTTATTTTCTGAATCTACCTTGACTGAGGAAAAAAATTCAGGATCTTTTTCTTGCTCAGATTGAAAATATTCTATCAACATATTAGCATCATGTCCTGCATACAACTTAACCTCATCTCTTCGCGCATTGTAAAAATATTTTTCAATGCATCCTATATTTTCCAAGCCTCCGGCTTGAAGCTCAAAAATACTAATTTGTTGATGAATTGGAACATTAGCCGCTGAAAATTGTTGGGTCAAAGCTTTTTTCGCACTAGAAATGGAACGGTGAGACCTCAACATATGCACTTTTCTAGGTGTGGCAAGGACATGATTATGAGCCTCATTGAACTGCGAAATAACAAAATGTGGCTTGGAACTAGGTTTGAAATAGTTAATTTAGCCTTGCAACCTTCTCTAGTTTCTGGCCTTTTCCTAGAACTAGCATTGGATCTTTCATAATCCCGAAATCCTTCTTTGTAACAAACAAACTCTTTTCGAACAATTTCATCAGATTTGTTTCTCTTTGAAGAATAATTCTGAATACTAAAACCGGTAAACTTAGCATATTCATTGTAAAAATTTTGAGCGTCTTCAATAGAATCAAACTCCTGCCCTAATTTAGCAATTTTTTCAATCACCACATTAGGCACATATTCATCAATGTTATTTGATGAAGAACCCAAATCCCCTAGCTCAACAAAATCCATTTCACTATCCATATAGATTATACCAAAGAGAGAGAAGACTACTAATCTGCACAATGTTGCACCAAAGCCCCAGTGGAGGTGATTTACACGATCGTCTTTTCTTCTACAACATTATAAATTTCACAAAAAAAACATTAGAATTACAACTTCAAATAACACAGAGAGAGGAGAATGCATAGCACACGTGAAAGAGTGAGTTAGGGATTGGGCATACTTACTGGTGGAGATCAATGTTGTCGAAGATGTCTCTAGGCCAAAGATTGAAGTGGCAAAAGAAGGAGCGCCTCAAAATCAAGGCAATGTTGTCGGAGATTGGAAGAAGCGAACTCAAAAAATGGGTCTCAATCGTGCCATCGGAACTCACGAAATGCGACTGGAAGATCGAAAGTCTTCAAATGGTTCTCTGAATCAGGGCGTTGTTGTCGTAGATTGGAAGATTGGAACTCACATAATGGGTCTCAGCCGTTCCAGCGATGCTTCACGGGAAAGAGGCAAGCTTCCGGGTCTTCTCACTGGGTTTAAAACTTTAACTGGGTTTTGTAAATCTGACCGTTTATTTGATCCAATGAACATAAATGACATCCCACACACAATTTTACGGGATCCCTCTCTAGAGCACTACTGTGTATATATATATATATATATATGTATATATATACAATACAAGTACATTTATATTGGTGATGTGGTGGTGAGTTGGATAAATAGATAGGGGAAATTGCCATTAAATCTACTTTTACATACTTATTTGTAAAAAAGTCAGACAAGTTTTGTAAATTGTTGTAAGGTCAAAAAATGGGTAACTTTGTAATTTCAAGTCCAAATATTTTTCATTAATGACAAAACTACCCTTCACTTTGAATTTTGAATCTTGGTGGTTTATGTTTTGAAATCCACGTCTTTGCCTCTACAATTTCATTCCCTCCTCTTATCTAAAACCCTTTCGCTCATTCAAATAGATTTGCAAGTTTTTTTAGTTCATCAGATCTGGAAACAAATGTCGCTCCTCCGCCACCGCCTTACATCCACTCCCATGGCAGTGAAGTTGTTAAAGCCCCTGATATCATCAGCTCCAGTTCTCCCTCGACTTCGTTTCTCCAAGAAAGCGCCTTCAGTTCGACCATTTGCGGCAAAAATGGCTTCATCAGAAGCCAAAGCAAAAGTCATAGATTCGCATCTCCACGCGTGGGCTTCTCCTCAAGAGGTATTTGTGTCTAATTATTTCTTTTCAATGTTTTGACTTTCAAATGCGAGGAAAATGGAGAGAGGGACTTTTGAATGATAACGGCATAACTATTTTTGTGAAGGAAGGCTGTAGAGAAGTACCCATACTTTACTGGATAAGAACCTACTTTGCCTGGACATGTGGATTTCTTGCTAGAGGTGCTTCCTCTATCAATCCTGTGAATTGGGGTTTTTTAAAATTCATACTTTGTTATATGGCCTTGTTTGTTCTTGTGGGTATTAATTTACTTTGCCAATTGATGTTTTGGGGTTTTTTAAACAAGCTTGCTGAGATTCTATGATGTATATGTAACTGCTATTGTTCTATTTACTGCAGTCCATGGAAGAGGCAGATGTAGATGGTGCACTCATTGTTCAACCCATTAATCATAAATTTGATCATTCTTTATGGTGCACTTAAGATACCTTCATGCTTTGTTGACATTTGATTTGATTTTTTGATTGCAAGTAAGCTTGTTTTAGTAGTATTTGTTTGTGATACTCTTAAGATACATTTATGCTTTGTTGATATTTGATTTGATTTTTTTCGCTGTAGGGAATGCTATTTCAGTAGTGTTTCTGTCAATAAGGCCAACAACCTCTTGAAGGCTTGACCTATAATGTGGTATGTTTACAGTTTCTTCCTTTTTCCTGGTATCATCAATGTATCGAGATAGCACAAAGGTATCACGAAAGTATCGAAAAGCTACAATTAATGCATAATTTCAAGTAACATTCTTAGTATTTAGGCATCACAAAGATCGTTACCGGAGGAGTAGCGTCTCGATGTCATACTATAGTTTTTGTTGATATTTGGTTTTATTTTTTTGGTTGGTAGAAATGTTGTTTCACTAGTTTTATTTCTGTGATACACTTAAGATACCTTTATGCTTTGTTGACATTTGGTTTGGTTTTTTGATTGCAAGAAAGCTTGTTTTAGTAGTATTTGTTTGTGATACTCTTAAGATACATTCATGCTTTGTTGATATTTGATTTGATTTTTTTCGCTGCAGGGAAGGCTATTTCAGTAGTGTTCTGTCAATAAGGCCAACAACCTCTTGAAGGCTTGACCTATAATGTGGTATGTTTACAATTTCTTCTTTTTTCCTGGTATCATCAATGTATCCAGATAGCACAGAGGTATCACAAAAGTATCGAAAAACTACAATTAATGCATCAATTTCAAGTAACATTCTCAGTGTTTAGGCATCACAAATATCGTTACAGGAAGAGTAGCGTCTCGATGTCGTACTATAGTTTTTGTAGATATTTGGTTTTATTTTTTTGGTTGCTAGAAATGTTGTTTCACTAGTTTTATTTCTGTGATACACTTAAGATACCTTCATGCTTTGTTGACATTTGATTTTTTGATTGCGAGAAAGCTTGTTTTAGTAGTATTTGTTTGTGATACTCTTAAGATACATTCATGCTTTGTTGATATTTGATTTGATTTTTTTCGCTGCAGGGAAGACTATTTCAATAGTGTTTCTGTCAATAAGGCCAACAACCTCTTGAAGGCTTGACCTATAAAGTGGTATATTTATAGTTTCTTCTTTTTTTCTGGTATCATCAATGTATCCAGATAGCACAAAGGTATCACAAAAGTATAGTAAAGCTACAATTAATGTATCAAGTAACATTCTCAGTATTTAGACATCATAGATATCGTTGCCGGAAGAGTAGTGTCTCGATGTCGAAGAAGTCGCGTTGTTCTGGTGCGTGGAGAGGTTTATCAACTGGATATGAGTAATTGGGTATTACGAATTTGTAATTGAATTTGGGTATCACGAATTTGAAATTGACTTTGGATATCACGTCATTTTGACATCTACAGTTTGAATGATTTACAATTTGAATTTAAATTGAAATTTGCTAACAGTCGTAGATGAGTATCATAGATTAAATATAAATGTATCACAAAGGTATCACATTACAATCACAACGGTGTGTTTTGAGTATCATGCATGTTAGGATTCACGATTTACGAGGTTGTATCACGATTAACGAGACAATTAAATATAATTTAAATTTTGTGGTAGAAATGTAGCACAGTTCACGAGAGTACCACATTTATCTATAATTACCAAATTGAATTTAAATTTAGTGAGACAGGGGCAGTTTAGACAAAGAACATAAAAGGTGACTAAAAATCAAACAAGATTTTGGCGCCATACCTTATTGCCCAACATTCTCATTTCATGTACCGGCCTAGAATGAACTCTTAGTAAATTAAATCTAAAGGTTATCATAAGTTGGTAGGCTTAGGAATAACTAAATATCATAAGTTGATATTCTTGGAAATAATTTTCCATACCATAAGTTGGTATGTTTAGGGATAATTTTTTATATAATGTAAATTAGTGTTTTAAGAATTAAATATTTATCTAGAATAAGTACACATAACATGTTAAATTATTTGCTTTAATTATTATCTTTGATGTAGAAGTTAATAATAACATTGCGATAAATTTTTGGTCATTGCACAGTGTTGATCAAGTGGAAATTGCCTCTTAATTGGATAATGTGGGATTTATTTGTGATGATGTTTTTAGTGTATATTTTAATATCACTCTTATATGTATATTTGACCCTTCAAATAGGGTAATTGACTCGTTTGAATGACATGTATAATTTGAACATTTTATTTTTTGAATTTTATTATAAGGGTGTATATGAGTTATACTGGTTTAATTTAATTTTTAGAGAAATCAATAGTTGATGTTCTCAAATTATACTCAAATGCCATAAGTGGGTATTTACAAATCCATTCATTGACATAGGGTAGAAATTAAAAGAATCAAAAGATTATCATAAGTTTATATTCTTGTAGATTATCATAAATTGAGGGTAATTCAGGACCAGAGGTTTGTACTATTAAAGTTTCTCAAGTTTAATTCAATAAAAAACATAAATTAGTATTATTAAAATTAAATCCAAAATGCCATAAGTTGGTTTATCGAATTTAAATTCAACTTCTTTTCAAATCTATTTCAATTTTCAGAACAAAATTCATTTTCCCATACCATAAGTCAGTATGTTTTTAAATTAAATTTACCATAAATTGGTATAGTATTTAATCTTACATTAAATCTTTATTAAAAACCTTTCTAAAAAAACTATCATAAGTTGATAGCATTTTCTAAATATATTCATTTATTTCAAAATAACCATATCTTGCAGAGAGCAAGTTTTTATTAAGATGACCAACCAATTAATTCGGTAACTAGTTTAAACAGGAGTGGTGGGGTGCCTAATTCCTTCCCTACACTCAATCAACTCCCGTACCCCCATTTCTGGTTCGCAAGTATTTTTAGCGTCCAATTTCACTTTAATTCAATTGGTGACGACTCTATTTTTCATGCCAGTTGATATACTTATGCGCCAAGGCCAATTGATGATTCCCAAGCATTCAGCTCGCATCCTCAAATCGATGGTCAATCGATGTTTGGAGAAGTATTTATGCTAATTTGCGATTGATCATCCAAAACAGCGGGTTAGTTAGGTTGAATTAACAAAAATCATACATAGACAAACCAAAAGATTAGAATGTGATTAGAGTAAAATGGGTCCAAGTTGAATACTAATGGGTTTTTGTTCAAGCATAAGGCTGAGTTAGTGAAGGGTTACTCACAAATTGCTAGAATTGATTATGGGGATACATTTGCTCCAGCGACAAGGTACGATATAGTGAGGTTGTTAGTAGCTCTAGCAGCTAGACTTAATTGAAAATTTTCCCATTTAAATGTGAAGTCTTCATTTCTAAATGATGAACTTGAAGAGAAGACTTTTATGTCCAATATCTTGAGGGATTTGAAGTTTCTAGAAATGAGGAACATTTGTACAAGTTTCATAAAGCCTTGTATGGTTTGAAATAGGCTCTTAGAGCTTGGCACACTAGTATTGAATCTGACATCCTACAACATGGTTTTAGAAGCAGTGATAATGAGCAGACTTTATGTGTGAATGGTGAGGATCATTTCATCATTTCATTATATGTGGATGACTTCTTGGTGACTGGAAAGAATTTGGCTTATATGGAAGCCTTTAAAAAAATTATGATGGAGGAGTTTGAAATGTTTGAACCTACCTCTCACCATGACCTTTCATTAACCAACTTTTGCTTTGATGAGATAGACTGTAATGCTCTTATTGTCATTTCCTATGTTGAGGCTAGGAAATGTAGCAGATTAATTGTCTTGAGAAAATAATCATCGAAAGTGGATGAGAATGGGAGATTTGGGGAGTGTCTAGTTAAGAAAGGCATATAAACTCACGAAATTTATGGTCTCCATTGATTTCCTAGTAGACTCATCAAAAGAAAATGAATCCAAACAAGATTGAACGAAGTCCCCAAGCTTCTCACTCAAAATTTTCAACCAAAATCGTTTCTTCAAAATGGATAGTTGAGACTTATGTTCTTTGTTCAACTTCAACAATTTGTTCTTATCTGAAACTGATTCTCTTGGATAACTACGAAATATTAGAGCTCACTACTTCGATACTTCAAATGTTGAATTCATTCCAAAGAAGGAATTAAAGGGAATAGATGTTCTAGTATAAATTAAGTCCTTCCAACTCCAAATTTGGCGAACATAGCTGTTCCTGAAAGGCAACAAGTAGACAACCTTGTCAATGGTCTTGCCGCTAGTGATCCATCTATCCCACCATCTACTGATTGAGTAGCTTAGTATTAATTTAAGTAGTTTTTGCATATCTTTTGTTTAGATGTTAGTTCTTAGCTTTTGAGCTAACTTTTATGTAACCAACTATATTATTTTGTGACGAAGTATTTCTACTTTTTTGTTGACTACTTTACTTGAACTTTTACTATTCTTGAAGTTTGGCTGGCTGGTGTCCTTCCAACAGGTTCTCAAGCGGTTGATGTTTGGTTGGCTGGTGCTTGGCCGATAGGTGTTTGGATTGCAGATGCTCGACCATAGTGCCTACCTAAACTAAAGTGATTAGGAAGTCACATGAATTTTTTCAATTGTTGGCCTGAACCGTCAACCTAAACCTCATAGAGGAACCTTTGTAGATTTCTGAGTAAACTTAGATTGATTTAGAAGTCCCATGACCCTTTTTTTTAGTAGCGGCTGGGACCGTTAGTGCAAACCTTAGGGAAAAACCCCACAAATGAGTGAACCCAAGTCGCTTGGGAAGTCCCATGGATATTTTTTGACAAGAGGTTGAAACTATTAGCCTAAACCTTAGGAATAAACTTCATGGGCTTTTGACTCCGTGGAATTTTTAGCAAGCCCAAGTTGCACGGGAAGTCCTATGTATTTTTTTATTGGTAGCCAGAATCGTTACTACAAACCTTAAGAAGAAATCCCTTAGGTTTTTTAGTAGACCTAAGTTTCTTGGCAAGTCCTATAAAATTTTTTGAGTGACGACTAGAATTGTCAACCCAAACCTCAGGAAGGAACCCCATGAATTTTCAGTAAACCCAAGTTCCTTGGGAAAGTCTTGTGGACATTTTTTGACTAGCGGCCGAAATCGTTAGTCCAAACCTCAAGAAGAAACCCTATGAGTTTTTAAAACTTTTTCACAATTTTACGGATCTTAGCTTATCTTTATTCATAATAAGTAGGCATATGAGGATAAGTACGCCCAAAGGGCTTCCCATTTATTACACCAAGGATCTACAAACTTTATCAATATAATTTTTTTGAAGGTTGGACACATTCTATGGCCTCCAGATGGCTTTGCCATGAAGATCTTCAATCTTATATACGTCAGGCTCACTACTGGAAATCACCTTGGTGGGAATTCCCCATTCGCCCTTTGCTTTTTTCTTGTAGATTTCTTGTATTACCTAACACTTTTCTTAAGAGAAATATCTAGGAAGGAAACTTATTGACTTTAACTTCTTGGCATGCATACCAACCAGCTCGTACTAGTATGAAGCCAGCTTCAAAGATGAAAGTTCTATCTTTTCTTCTACAACATCAAGTTTGATTGCAAAGGCATCATTGTTGTTGCCATTCTCCAAGGTAGTTGTTATGATAGTAGGCAGAGAAATCTCTAGCAGGATAATGGTCTTCGTCCCATAAGCAAGTGAGAATGGTGTCTATCTGGTTGAGCTTTGAGGGGTGGTTTGTTGTGTCTAGAGCACACTCAAAAGCTCTTCAATCCATCTTTCTCTACCAGAGTCGAGCCATTTTTTACCCCACTCATGATCATCTTGTTAGATGCCTCTACCTGCCCGTTATCCCGTAGGTATGCTAGGATTAAGTATTTATTTTTGATGTCATATCCATTACAAAATTCTCTAAAAGGTTTGCTGTCAAATTGGGTGACATTATATGATACTAATGCATAAGGTATTCCAAACCTTGTGATGATCAGTTCCCATACAAATGTTTTAGCCTCGATGTCTATGATTTTCAATAGGGGTTTGACTTCTATCTACTTGGTAAAGTAATTCATGGCTATTATAAGCAACCTTCTATATAATACCCTGAGTCATGGGATAGCTTTATAATAGGGCAAAGTGATATATGACTTATTTATTATGGTTTTTAGTGTGTAATAATACACTTTAAATAGGATTAGAATATTTTTCATAAATTTTATATAAAAAATAAAAATGATGGGCACAAGAACCCTTGGAATCGGAGTTAAAATCAAATTATCAAAAAAATTGGATGTAGAAATTAGAATAGAGAAGTTATAATATATATAAAATGGTAAAGTTGTAAATACTGCTAGGGTTACGCGTGATAAAATAGAAAATAGGAGGGTAGAATGGCAAATGACTTTGAAATCAAATAATATAAAAAAAAGCATGCGAACCGAGGTAGACCAGGGAACCTCACACTTGGCAAACGACGTGCGATATAAACTAAATTTTCATCTCCCACCACGATTGTCGACGAGAAAAGCATGGGAAGAAAGATCATAGAGAGAGGAATGCATTGACACCGATTTTGGATTGAACGGAGCGAGGAGTGGTGACTAACGCTGAGGGGAAAGTCATGATACTATAGTTCAAATTATTCCACAATCCGTCATATTCTTGCCATAAATCAGGTAATGGACACCAAATTATTGTTCCTCACATCAAAATCGTCCCAACCCTGCCTCGGATGGGGGCCTAATAGCGACGACCCGCATGCAACACCAGGGGTCTGTTAGACCCTTATGGTGGAAAAGGTGACTACTCTGGCTTGAATCGACCAGAAGTAGTTTGGAGAACTTGGTCCAAGTCTAGTTGACCTAGACCCACCCTGTTGACCAGACCCACTTAGTTGACCCCAAATTTAATTAATGATAAATTTAAAAATAAATATTATTTAATAAATGATGTATTACTATGAATTTCATTAACAAATTTTGCTCAATTGAAATATCAGAATACACGCAACAGGTAAGTAATTAATATTCACTTGTATAACAGAACGGTGTACTGATGAATTGTTTATTTTATATATGTGTAGAATGTGGTATGTATTGTTATGTACTTGAGCTGAATATTGTGATGGGATTAATATGATGATTGTTTAAATGTTTTTAAAAATCATTCATTAGGTATAATGTACTGATGTATTAAATACTGTTCATAAGTATGATACATTGCACTATATAGAAGAGTGATTTAAGTTTAATGGAAGGATATTTTTAATAAATCTGGTATAACCGCTACAGAGGGGGTGTACTGGAAAGTCTGTTGAGGGTCATTGAAAATGGAAAAAGATATTTTTACTGGAAAGTGTCCTTCGGTAGAAAATTTTAATAAAAGAAAATCCCAATTGGTTGCCTTGTAGCTCTTTACCAAGGTTAAGGGCCTAGGAATTGGTAAAAGAATTTAAATGATTGATGGTTCTCTAAGGATGATGTTCACGTGCATTCTTGCATAAATATTACTCGCTGGGTCTCGACTCACTATGTTCCGTGATGCAGGTAGAGATTTCCTAGATGATAGTGCTGACCTTGCAGTTGATGGTGTCGATGCAAATTCATGCTAAAGATGCTCACGTGTCAGACTTAGGTTTTGTTGACATATACTAACTAGAAATTATATTATGTCAAGCAAACATAGTTTTTAGTATTGAATTTCCTTAAATAAGTGAGGGTTTGCAGTACGAGGATAAGAGATATTTATTGAATGACATTGTTTTAATTATTAGTGAAAGGTTATGGATATAAATTTAATTATGTGGGTTTAGTTAAAGTTACGACTATTTTATACTTGTGTAATATATTTTAAATCTAGCTGAAGTTTATTGGTTTATCGTATGTATTACTTGGTTGGGATGATAGAATGAGAGATAGCGTGAGTAGCGTTTCAGACTATAGGACTTGAAATTAGAGTTCTGTAGGATGGAGCGTTATAGATAGTATCAGAAGGCAATGATCCTTTAAAATAAAACAATTAATAATATATATATATATATATACAAATATATGAAATTTTAGTGGAGTTACATGAGCATCAAAGATCGGCACAGTCATCAACAAGTAAGTGCTTTAAATTTGATTTCTATTGCTCTTTTATGAATGCTAATTTTTGTGTATACCTCCTAGAATATGTATAAGTACTGAAATATAATAGTGTGATTTGAGATAATTATATGAGTTATGCATGAGTAGGAAAAAGAATTGCGATAGGTCGATGTGAAGAACTAGTATATCGTGATAATTTAAATGTTAGAATGTACGTGATAGGTGTATTCATGACCGGTTTATGATTAATGGAATCAGAGGATATATATATATATATATATATATATATATATATATATTATTTTTATGTATACTTTGGTGATTAATTAAAAGAGTGATAAATGGTGTGATAATAATTTTAAGTTAAGATTTCTTATGATTACCAACGTAGGTAGCATGATATATGATGATATATTGTACTTCCTCCGTTCCATTTTAATTGTCCTTTATTCCTTTTTGGGATGTCCCAAAATGCATGCCCATTTCAATTAATAAAAACTATTTTTTCCCATTTTATCCTTATTTAGCCTTAACTTGAAAAGCTCAACAATTAACTCAATAACCTCACACATTATAAATAAGGGTATAAATGTAAAATTGAAAGAGAATTAAATATTTTCTTAAACTGTGTGAAAAAGCGAGGGCGACAATTAAAATGGAACAGAGGGAGTAATACTCAGTATTGCGTGCGTGAAAATTGTAACTCTATTTATGATGGAAGAAATATGGCTTTATGGTGTACTAAAATTAATTTCAGTTGATTAATCGATATCTTATATGAGTTCAATATGTTGATGAAATTTTTGTGTAATTGGAGATAGAGCTAGGAATTGAGTATTAAGAAATGAATTAAAGACCTGAGATACATGACCATACGATATTATATTGACATTGACATGATATGTAGTAATTGCTTACATAGAGATGAATAACTAAAGGTCTGTGAATGAGAAAATGTGATTGGGCTTACAGAATGATAGTATTAGGACGATTTAAATTAACATGAGATAATAAGGTGGCGATAAGTAGAATATTGGATCGATACATAATAAATTGTTTTGGGTCACTATGGTATTGAAGAAGGATAGATCATAAGCTTATATAACATAATAACCCAATACTGGTATAGATATTTTTGACATCAACAGTATTTCATACACTGGCATGGGGGAAGTTAAACTCCATCAATATCACATATATTAAAAATATTTAAATTAATAGAAGTAATTTTACAATTAAATTATGTTACTATGAATGCAAAATTATTCGTCTCTATGAGTACTCTTGTGTAGTGGAATATATGAAGACTTAATTGAGATGTTTGTGTGAATGTTACTTAGGAATCATGCATTAGAATGAGGTGAAATACTATTTATTATGTTTATTGTGAATACAATAATTATTTTGATTATGCCTAGATGTTTGTATATATAAGGAGGAATAATGAATGGATCGTGTGAGTTACAAGATGTAGTTATCAGAAATAATATGATATCTAATTTAAGTATTATGCTTAATGGTGGTCCAATCGGTTGGTTTAGAGCGGCTCGAGGATTACGACAAGGGGATCCTCTTTCTCCTTTTTTATTTATCATGGGCTCCGAGATTCTCTCGAGATTGATTTTCAAGGAAGAGGCTTTAGGTGGGATCAATGGCATCAGAATTAGCAGGCAAAATGCTCCTATTTCACATCTCT
The DNA here is from genome assembly GCA_963580455.1 of Euonymus europaeus. Taxonomy (NCBI): domain Eukaryota; kingdom Viridiplantae; phylum Streptophyta; class Magnoliopsida; order Celastrales; family Celastraceae; genus Euonymus; species Euonymus europaeus. The sequence goes on from OY756965.1 coordinate 15,001,651, forward strand.
TTTATGCCGATGACTCTATCGTTTTTTCTAGGGCTAATGTTGCTGAAGCAAGGACTATACAGAGTTGTCTTAACAAATATTGCAGATGGTCAGGTCAGATGGTTCACCAAGATAAATCAGCGGTTTTTTTTAGCCGTAATGCATCTCATGATATGAAGGCCAATATATCTAGTATTCTTGGTTTTCATATATCCCCGGCTAGAGCAGTTTATTTGGGAATACCTATCACAGATTTTTCTGATCGCAGATGGTGGTTTGACTCTATTAAAGATAGGTTAATTGCTAAATTGTCGGGGTGGCGTGCTAGACTCTTATCTCAAGCTTCTCGGGGGATGTTAATTAAGTCAGTTCTTTCTTCTCTTCCTTCTTATACAATGACAATATGTCGGCTGCCGAGTTATGTTTGTAAGTCCCTTGATGCGGTTATGAGGGATTTTTGGTGGGGTTTTGAAAGAGGCACTCGACATCTCTATTTAAAAAGCTGGAGCTCAATGTGCACTCCTAAAGCTCAGGGAGGTTTGGGTTTTAGGAATATAATGCATATGAATTCTGCTCTGTTGGCAAAGTTTAGCTGGCGCCTTATAACTGGTATTACTTCCATTTGCTCCATTCAGCTTATCAAAAAGTATGTGACTCCTCGTGGAGGGGATATAAATTATTCTCCAATCTTGGGCTCTGATTCATGGACATGGAAGCATTTAATGTCCGCTAGGAAAGTGATTAGTGAAGGATTATGTAAGCTGGTCAAATCGGGATCAACCACTCGGATTTGGAAGGATCCATGGATCCCTATGCAATCTGGATTTCGACCAGCTAGTCTTCTTGAGAGTCAAGAGGGAAGGGATGATGATGCTGATGCTAAGGTGGCCTCTCTGATGCTTACAAATCCTCGCAGGTGGAATGTTCCAAAGCTGAAGACTTTATTTGATAGTGTGACAGTGGAAAATATTCTAAGCATTAATATTTTTGATTCAATGGGGGAGGACAGATGGATTTGGCAACCCAATAAGTTGGGGGATTTCTCGGTAAAGATAGCTTATCATAGTCTGAATGCGAATGCTATTTTTCCTTCAACTTTTGGAATGTGGAATCAAATCTGGAAACTTAAAGTTCATGCCCGCTTTCAGTTGTTGTTGTGGAAAATGGTTTGGAATTTATTTCCAACCAGAGATCGTTTGTCAAATATCTTACACTTTGTTGAAGATCAATGCATGTGTGCTATGTGTGGCATGGAGACTGAGACTTTGGGGCATATATTATTCAGCTGTAGAGTTTTTCATGAGGTGTGGTTGAATTCACAATTTCAGCATCTCTTGCATTGGGGAATTGGTTCAAGTGTTGTGGAATGGGTAAGATGTATTGTAAATCCAGGTATTTTGCATATTCCACAACATGTATCCCATGAATTTCAGTTATTGGCTTTGGTAGCATTTGATCAGATATGGAGTTATCGAAATTCTTTAGTTCATGGTGGATTGGTGCTGCCTACTTCTCAACTAGTTTCCCAAATTATGGTGGTTCACACTCGGCACTGTAGAGCTTGGAGGATTCAAAACTTTCAACAGGATGTGCCTTCCTTGTCTTGGAATCCTCCTCCTGCACGGGTGCTTAAAGTGAACTTTGATACAGCCATGTGTTCTGATTTGTGTGCTTCAGCAGCAATAGCCCGTGATGAGTATGGTAGAGTTGTGTTTGCTGTGGTTGCATGTAATCCTCTCATGGATCCAACTACTGGTGAAGCGTTGGCTCTCCATTTGGGGGTGAATAAGTGTTTGGAACTTGGTTTCCAGAATGTGCAATTTGAGGGGGATGCTTTGTTGGTTGTCAAAGCTGTCCAACAGCCACAGCTAGTTTCGTATTGGGCTGTGGAGAACTTGATTGAGGAGATTTGTGTGAAGATGGATGGTTTATGTAGTTGGTCGATTCAAAAAGTTAGCAGGCATGAGAATGCTTGGGCAGATTGTTTTGCCAAATGGGCCGCTGCCTCAAGACTTTCGGGTAGCATTCCCAGTTTTGTTTGTTTAGATTTCCAAGCTTGGTTGGACAGCGGGTGTGATCCCCCTGTTCATAATTTTGGGCTTGATGATTGCGATTTGTAATTTGCTGTTTCTTGCCTTACAAAAAAAAAAGTATATTGGTGAAGGGGAATGGTTGGAAATCACGCAAATTATCTCCAATGTATTATTTATAATGGAATATTTGTATGATTAATTGAGATTTTTTTTTGTAAACCGTGAAAATTATCTTAAATGGTATACATAGTTTTGTGATAGGTGTATACTAGTTTGGAATGAGCATAAGAATTGAAATACTTTAATTTTAGTTGATAAATAAGTTGCATGTTCTATATGATGGAGTTAAGGGAAATAATATTGGAAATATTTGAGGGGATATTGATGTTCTGAAATCATAAAAGTTGGTAGAGAGAACATTTTAGAGTTAAATAAAGTGAATATAAGTGCTGAATTTTATAGATAGATATTATTAATTCTAGCATAGTCTATGAAAATGATGACGTGGAAAAAAAATAAGGGGTTAATATTAAAAATAGTTATTCCTAGTGTGTATGCACGTATACAGGTGAGATATGTTTAATTGAGTTCAATACTATGACTGTTATTTTGTTACTACTGATAAATATTTGTGGATAATATTAGTGTGATGGAGCGCTTTAGTTTCTCAGTAAGGTAATGAGGCAATACTTCGAAAGGTGATATTTAGCATGGATCAAAAGTAAGCGCTTCATTATGAGTACTAATTAGTTAATTATTACATCAATTCGTTGTGTTTATATATCTTTCAATCTAATTAAATAGGTATGCACATTTTTTAGATATCATATATGTGTGCTAAAATCTATTTGTATATATATATGCATATTGGAAATAATTGTAAATATTTGTTTAAGGAGAAGTTTGGATATACTATACAGTAGGGATATTGAAGAAACTAAACTATACGTAGGATACTTAATTGAGATCATAATAGTGACACTAAATGAATTCGGAACTACATAATTAGTCGATGAGATAGTACAAATAAATACTAAGAACTCGAGGAAGGTGATAGTAAGTGCTAAGTTATACATGCAATTATATTCATGAACGAGTTAGGGTTATCAAAATTCAAGGATATATTATTTGCGTGACTTGGAGTGTCATTCTAACGAAAAAATTAATGATTTGGTCGTGAGTCTATATCGGTCTATTTCAATTTGTGTTTGGTGTGTTTAAATATTATTTTTGATTGAGAGGTTTGTTAAAATTATTTGGAATTATAGAGATGCCTCTACGATATACGCATATTGTCAAGATTGAGTATAACAACTTGAATATTTCAAATATAATAGATAAATGATTTGTGTCTATGGAAATGATATACGAAGAGTCTTGGTGAGACATATGATGAACGTTGAAAGAGTATATTAGTGATAATTGATTGTCTAGGAAAAGACCTACCAAATCCAAACCCCATTGAACAAATGATGACGACCTCATCATCGGGCTAAGCTCTATTGCTGACTAATATGGGATATTTGAGAACTTTTGACATTTAACACAACTTATAACATATGCCTTTTAATCTTCATGCATTTGTGGCCACCAACACCACTGTGTAATTGCTCTCTGAGCCATTGATTTTCCCCCTAAATGGGCACCGCAACTTCCTTCATGGATTTCATAGAGTAATTGTTCCTTTTTTCTGGATGGACACAAATTAAGTACGCACTAGTGAAAGTCCTTCTATACAATTTTCTTTTTAGAGATGGCCAAAATTGAGACGACTTTATGGTGATCCTTATTGCCTCTTTCTTGCCTCGTGAGAGTAGTCCATCTCCTAATAAACTGATGAGGGGATCAATCAAACTTGGTTTGAGAACTGTCTAAGCCACATCGAGTTGTTCGGTTGAGATACTTAAATTTTCTTGAGTGTCAATCATGATAGTCTGTCTGACCTTCTCTTGAGCTGCTAGAGATAATGTTACTAAGGCATCAACATGGTTGTTCTGACCTCTTGGAACTAGTTGGATTTCAAAATCTTCTAGCCCTTCAATCATTATTTTTGCTTTTGCCGAATAGGCAATCATCATTTTTGTCTTTCCTACATACTGGCATGTAATCTGGCTCACAATTAGTTGTGAGTCTTAGAGAATTTTTATCTTCTTTGTACCCAACTTGATTGCACTTCTCAATCCACACAACAACACTTCATACTCATATTCATTATCGGTTGCTTCAAATGCTAACCTGATGGATTGTTTGATAATATGGCCTTAGGGGAAATTAAGACCACACCTGCTCCACTCCCTTTTTTAGGTAGGGTTCCATCCACCTTAAACTCCAAAGTGTTGGCCAAATTAACGTTCAATGTCCAAACTTCCACCTCTAGTTGGGCTGGCGGATCGAAAAATTTTGCCATAAAGTTAGCCGCAATGTGGCTTTGATGGTTGTCCTTGGGACGAAATGAATTTCACGTTGGCCAAGTTCTACTACCCACTTGGGTATTCTTTAAGATAGGTCGGCTCGATTCAAGATGCATTGGATTAGGTTCGATGTCCATGACCTTAATAGGGTGATGATGGATATAGTGATTCAACTTTCTTGAAGCTAACACTAAGCAGTCTAACATCTTCTCCAATGGGGTGTACCTTGTCTCAACCCTCAAAAGGATCTTACTCACATAGTAAATGGATTATTCTGCTTTTCCCTAGGCTCTCAAAAGAACAACATTTACTACAATGTCCAACACTACCAGGTAGATTCTTAGTTTCTCTCTAGGAACTGGGGTTGCCGAGAGTGGAGGTGATTATAAGTATACTTTCAAGTCGGCAAGAGCTTTCTCACACTCCTCATCCCACTCATTTTTTTTGGCGCCACGTAAACTTTTGAAAAGGTGTTGGCATTCAACAGATGTTATCCCAGTCAATTTTTGCACCTCCGTGGCTAAGGTTGGGCTTCCTCCTTAATAGTCTTGACAATCATGTCATCAATGTACACTTCAACTGTTTGTCCTATTATTTCTCCAAACATCTTTATGACTAGTTGTTGATAGGTTACTCAGCATATCTCATCCTTCGTATGATCTTCAATTGGGATAGCTAATATGGCAACCGCTTCCCTATCCGGATGGTTGGTGCTTTCCCTATCTGACTAGCGATTGTTACCGTTCTCGAGGATTGTTCTCCTCATCACGCCTTCCAACCTCTGAGCATATGGATGCCATGTGAATCCTCCTCTTGATGGAAACAGTTCTGCTCCCACCATGGTCACCAAAATGTATTGAACAAAAATCACCACCAGGCCGAAACTGCCTTTCAACTTGCTGTTCATATGGGCTATAGTTGCTCGCTCCTTAATTGAAAGTAAGAATGGACAGTGGATTGAAAACCATTAGTGCAGCAACGCTCAAGTTAGCTTGAGACATTAAATTTAGCAATAAACAAGTATTAGACATTAAAAAATATACCCGTGTCTCCTTTTTCTTTTATAGATGGTGGATAAATTATTTACCAAATCAATTAACTGATTTGATGGAGCTTGATGGGAGGAGATCAAGGGAACTTAAGATTTGATTAACAACTTGGATAGCCCAATAGTCTTGTGTCATGTGTCATTTTTTATTTGTTCTACCACAACACTAATCTATTGCAGTAAAGAGTATTTTTTTGTTGTTGTTGTTTGTGCCTCTACCTACTGCGCTATATGGACTAGGGATGGTATGGGATACTTAAGAGGTGGGATACATATCATTTTCTACTTGCTGCGTCTTAGCCCAGCTAAAACATGCATCTTATTCGCTAATTGAAGCCTATGGTTTGGATCATATGTAATAATTTATTCACTCTGTAATTCGTAGCTCAACCAAAATAATTTATGTTTATCATTGCCTTAGCATTGTTAAATTTATTTATATTTCTTTATTTGTTATATTTAATTCTATGTATTTAGTTCTTTCTTAGTCTGTAATCGAACGACTTAAAGAAATTAGTTTGCGATTCCAATTATCAATTTAGTTTATTGATCCTTTGTGAAGATAACAATCGCAAATATTTAACTACGTCTTGCTTGATTAGTTTCTTCTTTGCTTGCTTAATACTTCTCGTTATGTAACTGTCCCGACAGACGTTCAACTATGTCTTCTCTTTTTAAAGATCTTAACAATGAAATTTCTGCAATTGAGGCAGAGATTAAAACCCTCAAGAAAAGAAAAGGATTAGTTAAATCTGAAAAACTTACTAATATAGGAGATATTGAACATACAATTAAAACAGAAGAAATTTTAGAAAGTTCTTACAAAAATGATCAACATTTTCTAAGATTATTATTTCAAATTACGAGTCAAAAGTGGTTTATTAAAAGGGAAAATTAGGCTTAGGTCCAAATTTACTAACTTTTAAGAGTAAAAGGACAGCTGAATTTTTTTTGTTAGTTAAGATCCTGCTGATTTTTAAATTTATTGAATTAAGGACAAAACTTAAAATTACAGATTTGTCATTGTTATTTCAATTAAATATGATTGAAAACTTATTTTTCTCTTTGCGGATGCTTCCGATTTTGGATTGAGGAGAGGCCAGTGGCGTTGGAATCGTGAGGTCGAGACGAATCCAACTCCATTGGCCTTGCCAAGATTAGACATCGAAAACTGTCGATTCAAGGCAAAACGTTCATAACACATTTGACCTAAATTCGATCGTTTCTCGTGTCAGATCGAGGTGAGATTAGTGGCGTTAGAATCGTTAGGCCGAGACAAATCCAACGCCACTAGACTTGTTAAGATCAGACATTGGAAACTTTCAAATCAAGGCAAAATAGTCGGCACCAATCAGAACGTGTTTTACCTCGATCTGGCCGTTTCTGGAGACGGATCGAGACGGGACCGGTGGCGTTGAATTCTTCTTGGTCGGACAATTCCAACGTCACTGGTCTTGCCTCAATCCATCATCGGAAAGTGATTACCTGGTCAAAAAACATTTTCGAAGGTTCTACAAAGAAAATGTATTTTCTACAGAGAAAAATAACACTACATTTTATAATGATATTATTGACCCATTATGTAGGTTTTGCTTCAAGTGCTTCCAGTGGTAAGAATTTGTTGGATTTAGTGAATCTGAATTTTCTAGTTCATTACTTGGGACATAGGTTTTTAATAGCGAATCCGGGTTTTGATATGTCGAATAGAGAAAAAATAGTTCTACAGGAAAAAAGAGTTATAATCAATTTTGAAGTTTGAACCCCGGTGTTTAGGGTATCCGATCCCGTTAGGTTTGGTAGTTAGGACCCTAGGGTTTAACACTTGTGACATTTAATATCTTAGTAGTGAATCCGTTCCTTTGAGTCCATTAGGGTTCAACGAATCTGAGCCTTGAGTTTTATCACTTGGGACATAAAGGTTTAGTAGTAAATCTGTGCTTTGGGTTTGTCGAATAGAGAAAAAAATTACATAAAAAAAAAAAAGAATTCTACAGAGAAATTAAGGTTCTACAGAGAAATATAGGTTATAAAGAGAACAAAAGTTATGCACAAACAGTAGAACGAAAAATGTGATTTCATATTTTTTGGCCTGACTTTTATGTCGAAACCTTGGGTTCATCACTTGGGACATAGAATTTTCTTATTGAATCCGAGCTTTGGGTCTATTGTATATGGAAAAAAGATATTTTACGAAGAAAAAATGATTCTAAAGATAAATAAAGATTCTACAGAGAAATATAGGTTCTACAGAGAAAAAGAGTTCTACAAAGAAATATAAGTTATAAAGAGAAAAGGAGTTATGCACTAACAGTAGAACGAAAATGTGATTTCATATTTTTTGGCCTGACTTTTATGTCGAAACCTTGGGTTCATCACTTGGGACATAGAATTTTATTATTGAATCCGAGTTTTGGATCTATTGTATATGGAAAAAAGATATTTTACGAAGAAAAAGTGATTCTAAAGATAAATAAAGGTTCTACAAAGAAATATAGGTTCTACAGAGAAAAAAAGTTCTACAGAGAAATAAAAGTTCTACAGAGAAATATAAGTTATAAAGAGAAAAGAAGTTATGCACTAGCAGTAGAAAAAAATTTTGTGATTTCATATTTTTTGGCTTAACTTTTATGTCTGAATCTTGGGACATATGGTTTTAATATTGAATCCGAGCTTTGGGTCTATTGTATGGAGAAAAAGTGATTCTAAAGATAAATAAAGATTCTACAGAGAAATATATGTTCTATAAAGAAAAAGAGTTCTACATAAATATAAAGATTCTACAGAGAAATATAGGTTATAAAGAGAAAAAAAGTTATGCACTAGCAGTAGAACGAAAACTATGATTTCATATATTTTGGCCTGACTTTTATGTCTGAACTTTGAGACATAGGGTTTTAGTATTGAATACGAGCTTTGGGTATATTGTATAGAGAAAAATATATTTTACAGAGAAAAAGTGATTCTAAAGATAAATAAAGATTCTATAGAAAAATATAGGTTATACAGAGAAAAATAGTTTTAAAACTATGATTTCATATTTTTTAGCTTAACTTTTTTGTTCGACTACCAAAATGATTGTCGTTGGTCTCAAAAGAAGCGCAACTATGAGAGGAGTAAAGTCCGACCTATGGCAGCCAGAACAGAGGTCCATAGCAGCCGGAAAGACACCGCGAAGCTCCAACGACGCCCCAAAACTTTTTTTCATTGCTGCAGCTGTTTCTGACGTTGGATCAAGGTAAGACTGGTGGCGTTGGAATCGTTTGGCTGATACAAATCCAACGCCACCAGTATCGCTTCAATCCGATGTCAGAAACGTCCAGATTGAGGCAAAATGTGTTTCGAACGTTTTGCCTCGATCCGGCCTTTTCCGGAGACGGATTGAGGAGAGACCACCGTCGTTGGACTCCTCTCGACGATACAATTTCAACGACAGTAGTCTCTCTTCGATCAGATGTTGGGAAGAGGAGCTTTTATTGTCGAAGATGAAAACCACGTGTAATGAATAAGAGGGATAGTTTAGGTAGTTTAATTATTTTGTCCTTATTTCTAATTTTTTAAATGAATTGCACCTCCTTCTAAAATTAAACATGATTATGTCCTTTTATCTAATTTGCCCTTATTAAAATTACAATTGATATTAAAAATTCTTTCTCTTTCAACACAATTGCTTTAGTTGATTTAAATTGTCTCCATTCTGACTTAGAATATATACACCTCTTTGAAACCTTGCACCTGAATATTATTTGGGTTTTGATAAATAAACCAATAACTATTTTGAACCCCCTCCCCTATTAGGCTGTCAAAAAAAAAAAATGAAAATGGCACATGTATAGAGACAAAGTGAACAGCAGTAGTTGAGTGCAGGATATGCTTATCTAATTTTCACGTCATCAATGACAATTTTTAAAAAAGGTAAATTCATGGACCTAAAAAAAGCATTAAGTAACACGTTGGTTTCAAAGACTGTGGGCCCTGTCGACCTTCCTGCTAAAAGCGTCGTCTCAAATATGCCTTCGACACAAAATTCCCTCTTTAATGCGATGGTTACTTCCTTTCCATTTTTATGTACACGAGTGAACCCAAAATCTAGATATAAACTCAATTAATTCAAGTAAGTTGGTTTTATTTAATTTTGATATAACAATTGCATACAGATAAATATTTTTCTTAAATAATTATTACAAATTGATTACTCCATGTAAATTTAATCAAACACATGAATAAAAGTTCCGGAAGAAAACATGGACTTCATTGACTATATGTAGGTATCTAACCGCTCCGCATACGAGGTAACCCATGTAGCTACGCAAGTATACTTATAGTGAACCCACCAAGGTGTAATAGAAGAAATTGGATAGTTCGCTGTCAAACCAACCTAGATATAGTGGTTACAATTTACATGTCCTATTGTGATAGCAATGTGGTAAAAGGGTGGGGGTTGTACGAAATGGTAGATATGTCCAGCTCTCTACATGATGAAGAACATACAATATCACATTATATGTAGAAATAACCAATAGACTCATGTTAGACATTGTCATCCAGTGCTCAAATGGTGTTTTGACATAATTTTGAAAAAAGTTCACTAAGTGTCTAACAATATATGCTCTCTTATAACTTCCAATGATTTCAACATATTGTCACCAAAATGTGTTTAACTCTACCATCAAGTTATATCATACATTGGGCCATTCATCCTCTTGACGACCAAGTGACACAATTACAGATCGAAAGCCGTAATTTTCAGTTGCTCTCACATCTTGTACGTCCCCAATTTATGGATGAAATATAGCTAGGAATTTATCAATATATGATCGTGAAGAGTATTTTTTCTTTCTTTGTCTCAAACTTTCTTGTGTCGAGAGACTGAGTATTGTATAGGAGCAATGGTGTCTCGCTTGTGCATTAGAGTGAAAAAAATCATGCTCAAAAATTATTGAGTGAGGGCATTCGAATGCAGAGCTATGTCCATGAGGTTCTCGATGCTCTACAAAATCACTATGATCCGCAACTCATGCAGCTGGATTGTTACAAGTGGTGGTATGTACCTTTTTTTTCATGGAGGGGCACTTTTTAGTGTTGTTCTTCATATCTGATTCACGAAGAGAAGTGCTTGAAGGTCTGAATATGTCCCTCAACTTTCTTAGCCAACTGACTTTAGCATGCCTTGTCTAATGCTTGAACTATTCTGTGAACATTTGTACATTGGTGCTGCAGTTGATGTCATCCTCTTCCAGGGACTCACTTTGCAGTAGATCAAGTTTTCTCCAAAATTTCTCAATCACATCAAGCGGTATATTATAACCTTTGCTCACGTACATGGCTAGTTCGTGAGCACACAATAGTCCGTAGCTCCTACAAATTTGACAATTGACATATGCATCTGTAAGCTACCTCTGCGACATCTTTTGATTGCTCAAACTCAATCCAAATGCGATTTAACGCCTCTATTGAAACAAAACCATGTAACTCCTGAAAGTGATATATGTTGAATTAGTATAGAACAATGGTTCTGCTTCTCTCAATGCTTTTCTTGATAGTTGTGACCTGCGACTGTATAACTTGATGAATCCACTTCATGGATATTTCCAAGTTTGACTATGATGAGCGCAAATATCTTTTCAGCTTAGCATGCTGACTCTCTACTATATTAGTCATGTGGTTTCCAAATTATATCTGTCAGTCCAGGTGCACTTAAACATCTTCTTATACGGTGTCAATCATATATCTTTTAGATATTGCAACACTCTTGGGAACTTTTGTAGGACTACTTGAAGGCGGGCTGTATTACTTATATACGTGCTCTCTTTTTCAGATTCAAGAACAGTAGTCCAAATGTGATAGAATGCATTCTAGGCTCTATTGTCCTGTATTGATGGCTTGCATTTCGTTAAGATACATTGATAGATGTGTCATCTATAGAGTAGTTTCAAAGCATCGGGAAATACATGAGTACATATTTCATCAGTCCCAACTCTCTATCCGTAACTATAACTTGTGGGCCAGTGCACCCATACATTGCAAATCGTAAACATTCCAAAGCCCAAGTATAACTGACATCCTTTTCTGAATTCAAATATGCAAACGCTATACAAAATGTCAGAATGGTTGAAGTCACACCAACAATTTCAAGGAGAGGCAACCCGTACCTATTGGACATTGAGGAATGTTATCACATCTTGCATCTGTGATTGACTTGATTTCGCATCGATCTTGTGCTTCTTGAGAGCATTGTATATGGTTCTAATGGTTAACACGTTGTTCAGATCTCAGTTTTCAACTCTGTCAAAATGTCTTGTGAGTTTTTTGCTCGAACATGTCAATCACAATCTGAATTTTGGATTTAGAAAGTCTTCTGGGGTATGAATGTCCCTCCATATATGTTGCAGAAGCATGATTATGCTCTGGACACGCCACCTCCAACATCCAATTATCGTCTAGCTTCATTTTCATCCCTCTCAGTTTGAACGAAAAATCCTTTTTTTTTTTTCTGTCAGCCTATTTGGTTGAGGGTTTCTTGCATTGATAATTACCACTACGATCACATTTAAATTGTAATATGATTTTTTTATCGAAACCACCAATATCTGATCTACTAATGATGATGATGATATATCCCAATTTGCATAAGGTTTGTTGAACACAATCGATCAACGATTGTCATGATGTGAACACCTGAGAATGTATTAGTTTTTATTAAAATGATAAATTTGTTATGGTGCTACCAAAAAAATAGTAAGTATAAGGCTTCTCGGTTAAACGAAAAAAAAAGTCACCTACTCTCGACACACTTAGATTAATTGAAAAAAATTAGTTCACTTACTTTTGCGGGAAAAAATGTCAATGGTATATTGGTCCCATTTATGATTTGATTCCTAAATTTCCCTATTAATTAGCTACCTAATTAAGACTATATGTGACTTGAATTGTCTCACCAAATATATTGATTAAATCAAATGTAAAAAATATTATCTACATCGAACTATATGAAAAGTCGAGTATTTTTAATATAAAAATTGATAGTGAACAAAAAGATTCATGAGATAATTTTAATCGGTCACTACATACCTTAGCTTAAAAAAGATGGACACTTCTATACTATGAATATATAATTTTCAAAACACTTTACGATAAAGATTTCTTTCACATCAAAATCTTTTAAAAATGTTATTTACTAACCTCAACAATAAGTATTGTTGTTGCCCTCGAGTTCTCTCGTGTCGTCGTTTTCTCTTGTTCTCGAAAGAGCGTCTCTCCTCCTCTAGGGTTTCCCTATAAGAGGGTTATTCTACATTCCAAGACTTGCATCGAGTGCAACGGAGGAAGATCTTTCATCCCTAAGGTCACGTTTTCACTTAACGAAGAAAGAAGAAAACAAAGTGGTGCCTTCTCCAGAGGCTATTTCGGCGATAGCTCCATCTTTTCATAATTGTTTGCTAGCGAGAGTTCTTTCCTCAAAGATCTTTAGTCATAATGGATTCAAATCAATGATGATGGGTGTATGGAAATCGAAGAAAGGGGTTGAAGTTTGGGATGTTAGGCATAACCTATTCTTATTTCATTTTCATGGGAGGGATGAATGAGATTGGGTGATGTTTAATGGTCCTTAGAATTTCGATAATCATCTAGTGCTCCTCCATGAAGTGGATGCAAAGTAAAAACTTTCAAAAATTGACTTTCACAAGGCAATATTTTGGGTACAATTTCATGATTTGCCACTAGATGCCATGTCTGAACCGGTGGGGACACAAATTGGGGCTTCCATTGGTAAGGTTATTACAGTGGATAAGGTTGTGAAAGGGGCAGTGATAGGGAACTTTTTAAGAGTTAGGGTATGGTTGGATACGAAAAAAACCTCTTCAAAGGGGATAGATGATTTCAGTAGTTGGAAAAGGGGATATGTGAATTCCCTTTGTATATGAACAATTGGGTGATTTTTGTTACCGTTGTGGCAGGGTGGATCATGTGGAGACAGATTTCTTGGAGGTGGTTCAACAAAGAAAGGAAATGAGAGAGGTGAGGCGTGAGTATGGTACATGGTTGTGGGGGAAATTTGTGCGAACTAAGAGAAGGGAATTTACAGTCTACGTCGTCGAGGAAAGACACACCTTCCACATCAATATAGGGAATGAAGACACTAGAAGAGGGGAGAGATGCTGATCCAAGATCGGAATGGGACAAAAAAACATCAGATGGTCCTATAGGGTCGTCTTTACTCACAAACGAATAGGGACGCGACATAGATATAGGAGCGATTCTCTCTCTACCTCTTGAGGTTAAAGCCAATCTAATTATGTCTTTGGTGAATGAGAGATTTGAACAACGAGCTATGGAGGTTGACCTAGTGGACTTTGGGAGAGGGTTTGAAGCGAGGAAGCATTTTTGGAAAAAAAACGTACTCGAGCTGTTGGTATGGCCAAGTAATGGATGTGGTTCTGGAGGATCAAGTGGAGGGTAGTTCTAGCAAAAGGAAGAATTATGGTAATGAGAAATATTTGCTAAGGTCAGAGAGTAGGAGGTTATGTGTGACGCCCCGACCCAAATTCCACAGAGCCAAAAGCGTCACTTTAGGCGTGTGCCCAATCACTACGGACCTCACCACACGTCATCCTAACCCCGGATTCTAATAGAAATCCGACAGCACCTCCCCGTATATCGGAGGGTGCCAACCTGAAGGCACATATCACTTAACACATGAAAAATAATCAATAATAATCAGAGAAGTTCCGTAGCCTAACAGGGCCTCTGGTCATCTATCCACATTCACACACTAGGTAGGGCCACAGGCCTCCTAATCACATGCAATCAATAACAGAGCATAATCATATCAATAATAACATCAAAGACTATCAAAGTCTATCAATTCAGACCCAAGGTCCACCATCCAGGTACGAGAGTCCCGATCACATGGCATACCTCCCGACCATCCATCCATCATATCGAAAAGGTATTTAAGCCACATAATATTCAACCAATAAAAGTACTATATGTACTAAATTCATAACAAGGTTCCCAAACAACCAAATACAATCCTAGTGCTCCTAGGGTGGCCTTCCATGTCACGCCGCCTCCTACTGATCCGCAGCCTGGTTCTCAGCACCAGTCTCACCTGAAGGATAAAGAAAAGCAATAGGGTGAGCAGGAGGCTCAGTAGGGAAAATAAGATGAATCATAAAGAACATAAAATCAGAATATTAAAACAAGCTCAATACAGCAACATGACATCCTAAAATGTCACAACAATGCATAACCTCGGGCTACACCCTACAGCGCCTGGCACTAGGCAACGAATATTCCGAAAAACCATCGGAACCCTTGCACTTTGCCCCAAAACGACTATAGGTGCACCTACACAATGGAAATCCGGATTCCAGCAACAATGTGCCCATTCGGTATCCAACATCATCACAAAAATATAACCTAAGGATACTACGAATCCATACTCATAGACCCGATGCATCTATAATTCATGTCCAATAATGTCATGTAGAAGAAGTTCATATATATAACACTCATATATATATACATAACTACATGAAGCATGAATGAGGATCATCATGCCCAATAGATGATTAAGCATTCAAAGAGTATGCAAATCATCAATAATCAACAAGAAGATTTGTTCTTCCTAAGGACCAATTTAGGCAAGAACACAAAGATTAATGACCAATGAGGAATTACAAACGCTCTTTAGAGAAAAATAATACGATACAAAATAGAAATGGGTTAAGAATCCCTACCTCAATTCCAAGCTATCACAAGCTACAAGTTTTTCCCAAATACTAGGGTTTGAGTTTCTGAACCTAACATATAGAAAATTCATCACCCAATCCGAAAAATCAATCCCCCATAATCAAAATCAACGTAAATCAAACCAACAACCCAAGAGAAAATTACCTTTCTCTCTCTAGAACCCAAACATGTTAAGTTCAAGCCTTCAAGCCATCAATCCACCAAATCTTCACACAACCTAGTATATATCACCATATATAGACTCAAATCAACCTCTATAGTCATTCTAAAACACCCATTCAAAGTTTCATTCGAAATTACAAAAACCCTAGGTTTTATGGAAAACTAGGAATTTACCTCCAATCTCTCCAACTTTGTGAAATCCTTCTTGAATCTTCTTCTATCCTTCAATCCAAAATTGAATCCTTGAATTCTCCCAATAATATCACCTATGTCTCTAGAATCTTCGCTCTCTCTCTCACTAAAAATCGAAATGTCTACGAAAATACAACTTCTAGGCGAGCAAAGGCATTTTACCATCCTGGGCATGCCCAGGCGAGTTGCGCCTAGGCGCCCCAGCGCTCCCCAATTTTCTCCGTTGCTACTATACTGGGTATAGCGCCTAGGTGTGCCCAGTACAGTTTAAACTCAGTGGTTTCCACTTCTCCTCTTTGCCATTGTACTGGGCGCTGCGCCTAGGCGCCCCAGGTGCTCCCAGTACAGTTTTAACTCATCTTGTTTCTATCCATTCCTCGCCTAGGCGAGTTTCCTTCCGCCTGGCGCCCCTGTCACAAATGAAAACCCTATAATACATATATTTCTAACTTTTGATCCATCATAAACCCATATTTAGGGTAGGTCGTCACATTGTGTGTTCCAAGTAAAAGTTTGTAGGAGGAAGTGGGGGGCTTTAGGGGTGAAGGTGTGGAGAATGAAAAAAATGGATCGCGGAGGTTGCGGAGCAACCTTGCTGGTCATTATGAATCTCCTAGCTTGGAACTATCAGGGGTTGGGGAATCACTCGACAATTCAGGAGTTGCGGCGATTTGTCCGTCGTAGAGATCCCTCGGTAGTTTTTATTTCAGAGATGAAACTTAGTAATTGTGAGGTCAATTTTATCAAAAGTTATATGGGTTTTGTGAATGTGTTTATGGTTAAAAGTATGGGTAGAAGTGGAGGTTTGCTGCTCTGTTGAAAAGAGGGGTTAGATGTCCAGATTAATTCATTTTCTCAGGGTCATGTTGATGGAAAGATAGTTGATAGCAGAGGTTAGTGGCAAATATCAGGGACTTATTGTCAACCTCAGTCTCATCACCATGGTGAGACATGGGGGTCGTTACGCAAGTTACAAAGGGTCGATCAATTGCCATGGATTTGTTTAGGTGACTTCAATGAGGTGCTTCACCATTTTGACAAGAAATGAGGGGTTAGGTGGCCGGATTGGCAGGTTGAAAATTTTCAGAGATGCATTGAGGAATGTGGGTCGCATGAGGGCAAATTTGTTACGTGGCAAAGGAGGACTCTTTGGTTATGGGGTGATTAAGGAAAAATTGGACAGAGTGTTTGCTAATGGGTTGTGGTTGTCTTGCTTCCCTTTGGCTTCAACAATGGTGATTCCTACTGCTTCGTCTAATCATGCGAAGTTATGGCTTCGATTGGAGGCAAATGGTAATCTTGCTCGCCCTCCTTGCCGTTTTCAATTTGAGGAATTATGGGTGTGACGAGAGGATTGTGAAGGGGTCATTAAAGATGCTTGGGGTTCGAGTATGGGGAATGATTTGCCTTCTCTATCCTTCAAGCCGGTGCATTGTGCGAGGGTTCTGGATAGATGGAACAATTTGGTTGTTGGCAATATTAGTAGAGAGTTGGATAATAGATATCAACAGCTTCAACTAAGTTGGCAAGGTGTTATCCATGGGGACAAGGGTGTTATTCAAAGAGAGATTTCTGAATTATTGAAGCGATATAAAATCATGTGGAGGCAACGATCGAAGTAACTGTGGCTTTATGAGGGGATAGAATTACCAAATGTTTTCACATGGCAACCACTAAAAGAAGCAAAAAAAATTTATTTTCGAAAATTATTGATCTGAAAGGGATCTCCCATGAAGGCAGTAGTACTATCCTTGCGTGTATTTTGCAGTTTTATTCAAACCTTTATTCTTCAGAAGATTTCGATAATGTGAGTAAGGTCTTAGAGCAAATGGAGATGTGTGTTAATGAAGGGATGAATGGTAGACTTTTGTCTAGCTTTTGTGAGGTAGAGGTTGATAAAGCTTTGAGTGAGATGAACCTGTCTAAGGCCCCAGGTCCGAACTAGTTTGTCTGCTTGCTTTTTTAAATCATATTTGCATGTGATCGGACATGAGGTTAAGGCTGTGGGGCTGAACTATTTAAATCATGCAGGTGATTTGGCGAGCCTTAACAAAATGTTTATTGTTCTTATTCCAAAGTTCAATTCCCCGTCTAGGATTCTTGAATAGAGACCAATTAGTCTGTGCAATGTCAGTTATAAGCTGATATCTAAAGTGTTGGTGAATAGATTTGCGAATAGATTGAAAGTGGTTCTCCCATTGATAATTTCGAAAAATAAAAGTGCTTTCGTACCCGGACGTCAAATTTTTGATCATGTTTTGATTTATTATGAAACCTTGAACTTTTTGAAAAACAAAAGATTGGGAGAGCAGGATATATGGGCATTAAGCTAGACATGATGAAAGCCTATGATCGGGTGGAATGAGCTTTTTTAGAGCAAGTGATGATGGCTTTTGGCTTTTCTGAGAGGTGGGCATAGCTGGTAATGCATGGGGTGAAGTCTGTGAGTTACACAAGTGAATGGTATGGCAGAGGGCCATATAGTGCCTAGAAGAGGCTTGAGGCAGGGTGATCCCTTTTCCCCATATTTGTTTCATTTGTGTGCGGAAGGGCTTTCTCACTTACTGAATAGGGGACGGGATTCATATGGGGTGTCGATGAGCCTTCATAGTCCTTAAGTTTCACATCTCTTATTTGCCGATGAGAGTCTAGTCTTTGGTAGGGTAAATTTTGAAGAATGCTCTCTCCTCCGGGGGATACTTAAGCTATATGAGAGAGCTTCGGGGCAGAAAGTCAATTTACAGAAGTCATTAATCTTTTTCAATGCTAACACCCCGAAGAATACTAGGAGATATATCCAATGAGAGATGATAATTTCTTCGATTATTGGGATGGATAAATATTTGTGGGTCTCGATAATATGTGGTAGGTCAAAGAGGAGCTTCTTTGATGAGATTCTTGATATAGTAAAGAAGAGGATTAATAGCTAGAGTTCTAAATGCTTGTCGAGGGCAAGCAAAGATGTTTTGATAAAATCGGTCATCCAAGCTATCCCGACTTATATGATGAGCTATTTTAGACTTCCTCAAGCTCTATGCAATAGTATTACTTCGTTGATTAGGCGTTATTGGTGGGGAAGAATTGATCAAAATTATTTCAATTGGGTTAGTTGGAAGAGGATGTGTGTTGTACCCCATTTTTGACCAACGACTAAAGACATAAATTATTAATTCAAGCCCAAGATTAGCCCATTTAAGAGATTATTAGTTTGGGTGAATTACTAGCCGATCACAAACAGTAGCCATTTTTACCACTTAGTCACACAATTTCTCCATATTACTAATGCAATCACAACACAATTTTGGGATGCCAAAATTGCCCTCACCAGTTTGAAAATAAAAAATTCAAGGACAGTACCAAAAAGTGGACCACCTCCACCATCAAAATCACGCATCTCTATTCACTGGGCCAGCTCCACTTCCCCCACGATCAAACACCTTCTAGAAGCACGGTAGTTGCAGCGGCGGTCCGACCTATTCTCCGACGATATCGTGCGGGTAGGGAGCATATGTACTTGATACTGTCTGTCGCCTATATATACTGTTCTTCATCTGGTAATGAGTTATGTTCATTCCCTCCCTCATCTACTCCACCATTGTTCCTTTCTTTGCGACGTCCTTCCCTCCCACTCTGGGTTGTAAGCTTTTTTCTTGCAAATTATTTTAGAAATTTTGTTAGTGATACTGTAAATGTTATAAAGATTCGGTCTTTTAAGTGATTCATACTCTATGGGTTTTGTCACTCTGATACTATGTTGGTGTACAAATGGGTTTTGTAATTCTGATACTACTGTACAAATGTGTTTTGTCATCCTGATACTACGTTGGTGGTGTTGATGATGTTAATCTTGTAAGGAATCATATGGATACTATTGTCTTATTATTGACTATATTTGGAAATTGCATTGAGTTTAGCAGTAGATGTTATTATGACCTGTTTGTCAATGCAATAACTTCGTGTTCCAGTATTTCCACATTTTGTTCTGGAAAAACATGATGATACTGGTGGTACTAGTGATACTAGTTGTATTGTTGATACTATGTGGAGTTTGATACTCAACACTGATCTTTTGATACTGCCTTATTTATATCTCTATAAGAAAATTGCATTGAGTTTGGTAGTATTTAACATTATAACCTGTTTGTTAATGCAATGGATTCATGTTTTAGTATCAATTAGTTTATGTTCTATAAACCATTAATATACTGGTGATGCTGCTGATACTGTCTTACGATTGATTCTCAAAGTATGATATTTTGTTACTGCCTTCAGCATGTCTGGTGATACTATATTTACTAATAGTATTGTTGATACTACATTGAGCATGTCTGATCCTGTCAGTACATCAGTATATTGTTGGTACTGTTTTTGATTTTGCTGATTATGTTGGTACTATCAATGTTGATACTGTTCGTAATGACTTATGATGTTTTGATACTACTGATTCTATTGATCCTGTTTGTTGTGACTTCTTGTTATCTTTGATATTGCTGATATTGCTGTTATTGTTCATAATGTTTGTACTAACTTCTGATGCTTTGATACTGATAATTGTATTAATACTGTCTATATTTCATTTTCGCAGAAATTCAATTTGTTATAATAATGGCTAGGAATCGAAACACTGTGCAATATCGATTGAACTTGATCGGTTTGGTTGAAGTGATTGGAAGCTACAAGTTCACCAAAAAACATAAGAACAGAATGCGATCACTTCCCTTCTGGAATTTAATCAATTCCATTTGCGAAAAAGAAATAGAAAAGTCAAAATGTCGAAGAAGCGACCTACATCTATGTGATTTGATCGATCACTACTCAATAGTATCACATGATTTTGTTTTCAATGAGAAGCATCTGAACATCACAATTGATGACATGAGGAATATATTTGGCATCGAAGATGGGACAATCGATATCGAGCTAGATCGACAAAAGTCGGGCAAGGACACAAGCTTGTACAGTCGACGATTCACAAAATGTACAAGGCTGAGCAGGAAGATTATCACATCCAACATGAAGGAAGCAGCATCCAAAGACAAAGATGAATCTGTTGATGACCTATGTAGGTAAATTGAAATTTATACTGTTTATACTTCTGATATTATTGATGATAATGATACTTCTGATACTATTGATACTTTTGATGTTAATGATACTTATAATGTTTTATTTACTGTTTAAATGCATGGATGGGCAGATTGGTGGTCCTGTTTTTACTTATAGCATTCTTTATACCAACAAAATGTCTGAGTTTGAGCTGGGGATACCTAAACTACGTTGAGGATGTGAATTCCATAAGCACTTACAATTGGTCATCATGTATCTTGAACTACCTACTGACATACTACGAGAAAGTGAAAAAGCATCAGATGTCACAGGAAGTGTCATGGTTTTACCAGTAAGCATCAATACTTTGTTTTATTGATACTGTCATGAATATCATTTGTTTTACTGATACTGTCATGAATATCCTTTGTTCTATTGATACTGTCATGAATATCCTTTGTTTTATTGTGCAGTATTGGTTCCTCGAGAGATTTCATGTTTACAAATCCACATCAAGAGACAAATCGATTATTGGATGTGCAAGATGGGGTTTGAGAGAATTTTCCCGATTACTTAATCTAGCTGGTGTTGACGACCTTCTCAAAGTGAAGGTAATAATTGACTTTAGCAATTTAAATTAAAATAATCATTGATGGTATTATTGATACGTATGATACTGGTAGTTCAATATGCTACTCATATGAACAGGGTGCACGTGATACTGACGATGAAGACAGTGATACTAGTGACGATGCTAGTGAGAACGAAGATGATAGTGACGGTCAAAATATAAGTGACAGTACACTTGGAAGCAGTTACAGAGTTGACCTTAACAATGCAGATGAATGGGATAACATTCCATTACGTCAAATGGTTTCTCGATTGTCACCATCAAAGAAAAGACCCACAAAGACAAACAAGCAAAGAATACTGAGATTGGAGAATACAGTATCGATCCTATTGGTAACTAATTTTTGATACTATTTTATGTTGTACTGTTGGTACTATTTTATTTTGTGGTATTAGTATTGTCAATGACAGTGTTACAATATCGTATTTCGCATAATGGTGATGATACTATTGATACTGTGTGTTGTTTTATATGTTTTTGGTAGGAAAAAATTACATTACTTGAGCGGCAACACAAAGAACTGAAGAGCGAACTGGCTTGTGTCAAAGTTTATTCGGTTGCTTCTGAACTTATGAAGGACAATTATGATGAAGAAAATACAACCGAAAGCGAACACCCTTCTGATACCGTTGACCTGGGAGACACAAGCAAGAAATTGGAAGAGAAAGTAAATGATGCTATTGCCGAGGACAAAGGACAGGAAGTTGATGATGATTCTCCGTCCAGAACGATTCAAGGAAAAATTACAGAAGTAAGTTGTCTATCAGTTTTGATACTGCCATGACATATTGGTACTGTTTGAGTATGAGTAATCATATGTGATACTATCGAACTAATCTTTTGTGATATTCTGTCACAAGTCGAAGAAGATGAAGATGAAGATATTGTAGGAAGTAAAGAGGGCACCCACATTGTAGCTGCCCTGCCTGCCACCCCAGTGCCAGAAGAGGTTGCAAAGGTAAGTTGGTTAGTGCTTATGATACTGCCCTGACATTTGATACTATTTGCTCACCATGTATGATATTGTCGTCATTATGTTGATACTGTTGACATTGTTGATATTGTTTGCTTACCATATCTGATACTACCATACAAATGATTAATGATACTATCAGGTTATCGATGATACTGATATCGTATTTCCTGAGTTGACGTTGGGTAATTTCACGTCCATTTGGTATAATTCTAAGTCCATATGCGCAACTATAGCTAGAACGAGGCAAACATAAATAATTCTCACAACAGGTGAGAATGTATCTTCATAGTCAATTCTCTCTTCTTGTGTGTAGCCTTTTGCTACTAATCGAGCCTTATATCTTTCTATGGACCCATCCACCTTACGTTTAATTTTAAGAATCCATTTGTTTCCAATAGATTTTCACCCTAGTGGTAGATCAACCAAGTCCCAAACTTGATTAGTTTCCATTGACTCCATTTCTTCTTCCATAGCTTTACTCCATTCCTTAG
This sequence comes from Euonymus europaeus, assembly GCA_963580455.1. Lineage (NCBI taxonomy): Eukaryota > Viridiplantae > Streptophyta > Magnoliopsida > Celastrales > Celastraceae > Euonymus > Euonymus europaeus. Next base: position 15,024,373 of record OY756965.1, read on the forward strand.
CTTTAGGACCAGATAGAGCCTTATTAATTGTTTTCGGCTCTTCATCATCTTGTGGAGAAATCATGAATGCTTTTCCCTCAATCTCAAATTGATGACGTGGGATGTGTTCACAGATGATTCGACGAGGTTGAGATTGCTCATGATCTTGCTCCATAGGAGTCGGATCAAGCATTATGTCGCTTCCACTTTCCCTAGGAGGATTATGAGTTTTCTCTAATCCCTCTACTATGGTAGGATTGCCATGTTCTAGATTTTCATAAAATTGGAAATCTTTATTAACCTCACCTCTCACAGGAAAGTCCTCTTCTAAGAAAATGACATCACGGTACTCAATTTTGTCACAGTCCCATAAGCTTTTTCACCAATGAAAACAAATCCTTTAGAAGTTTCAGAGTATCTTATGAAAATACACTTCTTCCCCCAAGGACCAAGTTTCCCATATTGAAGAGAATTATTATGAAGGTAAGCTGCACACTCCCAAGGATGCCAATTTCCTAAATTAGGTTTATTACCATTCCATAATTCATATGAGGTGGATGAGACAGATTTAGAAGGCACACGATTAAGTACATAGGCAGCAATTAATAATGCATCTCCGTAGTAGGAAATAGGTAAATTAGTGTGCGCCATCATCGACCTAACCATGTCTAGGAGGGTCCTATGTGTGAAATCATCTATAAAAGTGATGAAATAGTCATGCCTTGCCCTCATATTCAGTGGTCCACAAATGTTTGAATGAATAAGCTGTAATGGACTACTGGCGCTCTTGGCTTTGCCAAATGATAATCTAGTTGCTTTTCCTGCTAGGCAATGCTCACATGTGGGCACTACTTTGGCAAGTGATCCTAAAAGACCTTCTCGAGCCAATCTATTTAATCGGTCTTGCCCAATGTGTCCTAATCGAGCATGCCATAAAACACTTTCAGTATTAGGAACAGAACTAGAATTACCAATAACATAAATAGATGAATTGTCATCAAGTACAACATTAGTGGTGTCCATCACCATAAATCTATATAACACATAGCTAGAACCATGATAAACGTTGTCCAAAAATATTTTTACACAACCTTTAGTAAACTTAAGTTCAAAATCGAGTTCAAGTAGTACAATAACAGAAACAAGATTTCGTCAAACTTTAGGAGCATGGAGCACATCATGAAGATAAAGTGTGCGACCACCCCGCAACTCTAGCTTGCAGGTACCGATCCCAAGCACATCGGCGGAAGCATTGTTCCCCATGTAGATACTCCTACGTCCTTTAGGAATTTGACAAAATTCCAAAAAGTTCGTTCGGTCCCTTGTTATGTGGTTGGTTACTCCTGAGTCTACAGTCTAATAAGGAACAGTCTCAGTAAGCATTAAACAACTACTAACATATAAGTTAGAGGGACGAAATTGTGCAAACAATACCTTTGGCTCAGTACAATCACGAGAAAAGTGACTAGGTTTGCCACAATTGAAACAATTTTTGTTTCTGCCTTTCTTGCCGCCGCGCTTTCCACGCTTGCGCTTTTTTCCACTAGAACTTCCTTCATTTCCTCCTTTGCCTTTATGGAAAGCCTTACCCTTACCCTTCCAATTTTTGCATCCAAAGCCTTGTGCTCCTCACGATTTGGATTCAGTCATGAAAGCTTCATTCTCTGGCTTTTCAAAGAGAAGACGATCTTCTTCAAGCTCAACATGACGAGCGACTTTATGAAATGTCTTGATGTTGTCATTGTGGGTAAGGTTAACACGCATGTGTTCCCAATTTCTTGGCAAAGAGCGAATGACAACTTGGACTTGTTGCTCGTCAGTCATATCATGCCCAGTAGCCCTCAATTCACTGATCATGTTAGAAATGACCGTCAGATGCTGCCTCATGGTTTGATCTTGGCGCTTCTTACAACCATCAAACTTGAGAGTTAACTAACGCAACCTTGTTGTTGAAGTTCCACCATACTGGAGCTTAACACCATCCCAAACTGCTTGAGCTGAAATGTACTTCTCAAAGCACAACATTATATTATTCTTCATGATGCTCAACATCAAAATGTGAGCCACGTGATCTTTGCGCTTATAGGCCTGATATGTCTCCATATCACGCCTATGTTGAGCAGTGTTCCCTTGCTCAGGTTCAGCCATCGGTTGTGTGATTAATTCCAGCATGTCTTGCTCCTCCAGGAGGTACTGAATCTTACGATGCCAAACATCGTAATTCTTCTCATTCAGTTTGTCTCTGTGGTTCAAATCAGTGACAATGCTCTTTGTTGCAGTCATTTCAACTATATACAGAGACAATTACTTAAATTAGAATGTTGTATAATTCAATCATTTGACAACAATGTTTCGCTACAATGTTCTAAATTAATTAATAATAATCTAACACATGCAATAACAACGAAAGTAATGTTGCACATTCAATCAATTTATTTTAGCATAGTCCAATTATTATTATTTAATTTAAACATGCACAACATTTTGGTTATTAGGTGAGATATTCTCCATAAATCTACCAACGTAAAAACCTCCCACTATTAAATATATTTTCATTCATGCTCATTAAATGCAATTAATTCATAAATTACATACAATAAAATCTCATTAATGAAAGCATAAATATGTACATACATAAGCAAATGTACTAGAAATATGCACAACGTAATACTAATAGGAAACAATACAAATCAAATGATAGGCACATAAGCAGGATCAGTAATCATGTCATATGTGTCCTCATTGCTATGTCCTTCAAGCTCATACACCTCATACCATGGAACAAAACGAGCAGCAGGCTCCAAACACCTTGCATTTCGTCCAGTTCGACATATGCCCATAGCGGTATACTTGCGCTCCCTCTCAAGCAGTAACTCATCAATGAGAGTATTGAAATCAATGAAACCCAACCTTGGTTTCAGCTCCTGGCGAACAGACTCCCATTTATCTGGTAGAGCATCAAGCACAATTTTAATTTGTTGCTTGATGAAGAACTCATGAACATCACGATGCCATAGATTCTTAATCCAATAATACATATAATCTATATGTCGGCAATCGTATGTGATGCACTCTTCTTATATGCCAACAAATGAATTATTTGTGCTCGTGTAGCCACTACACATACAAATAATCAATAAAACGATAATTAACTTATTAATTAGTTAATTATATCATGCATTTGATTTTCCAGAAATTCAAAAAATTCCAGAATAATTATAAATAACAGTAAAATTAAATAACATTTAATCTTAAAAAAATTAGAAAATTCCTAACCTTAAAGCACCCAAAACATTTCGGCCAATCAGATTGGCGCGTGTAGGGATCGCGGGTCAAACCCGACCCGCAGTCCAGGTCTGGGTAAAACTCGGGTCAACTAACCCGGTTGAACAGTGGGGGCGCGTGAGCGTTCGCCTGGCATGCGCGGCTCACGCGCCGCCTTCTCGTGGCGGTCTCCAACAATTTTTTTTCGACGAATCGTAGAAAAGAAACCATATGTTAGTTTTGCTAATTTTGATGATTTTATATGCCTTTAATAGGGTGTTTGAAACACAAACGTACTTGACCGTGACTGAAACTGGTCATTGAATGCAAATTTTCCTAGAAAATTCACTCAAAAAATTCTTGTATAGGCAGTTTTGATTATCCAACTTAAAAAAATCATAACAATTCATATGTTAATCAGAAAAATGTGTAAAATTACTCGTTGGAAAGCTTGTTCTGAGAGTTTTCTAACCATTCAATATAAGCAACAAGAATATCAAAATTTATCACTCAAGATGGCTCATCAATATTCGGTGTACACATTCGGTTTTATGGTTTTTCATGGAATTTGATTCAATCTAATTCATCTTTAACCATAAAAACAACACGAATAACTTGAAAACATATATAACCAGTGCTCCGATACCATTGTAGTTTATGTAGGATCAAGAATACTTACTCTTTTCCTGATCGGTTTGGGGAACTTCGTGGATCGTAGTATGTTTCACAATGCTTCTAAGTGATTTCCAATTACTAGAATCATAATGCTATTCACGGGACGAACACCTTTTGATTATCTTTGCAAGTACACACACTTTTGGAATTTTCTCAAGAAGAACCACACCCTTGTTTCTTCTTTTTGGTGAAGTCAAGTTCCACATGGGAGAGGTTAGGGATATAGTTACACCAAATAACTTCTTCCAACCTCTCTTAACTTCTCTCTAATTGGGCAGGGCATGGCAAAGTCTAGTCCACATGGGCGACCCAACCCACATCCCAAGTCCAACAAAAAGTAAATTGTGTCACTGTCGTTGCAAGTGATTGTGTGGGATTTGGAGTAATCCTTCGCGATAGTGCAGGAGATGTGCTTGGATCGGCTATGAAGCGGGGCTTGTATTCCCCTGATGTAGTTCAAGTTGAAGCTGAGGCGTTAGTGTTGGGTATGGAAACAACACAGGAGTTCGACTTTAGGGATGTGGCTATAGAGAGTGATTCTTCGACTGTCGTTGCTCATGTCAATTCTTCTCAGCCCTATTTTCTTCCTGGGGGGCTTTTATTGAGGATGCTCGAGAATTACTATCTCATTTCGCAAGTGTGTGTTGATGATGTACGAAGGGATGCTAATAAGGCAGCCCATGAACTTGCTAGGCTTGCTCTCAAGCAACCTATGGCAGTTTACCTTGCAGAGGAATATCCTCCATCTTTAGCTCATGTTATTCTAGCTGATGTATATGCTGTTTGTGATTAATTGAAGTAGCTTTTTTATCCAAAAAATAAAACAAAAGTATTGCTGATATCTTAAACTTTATATCAATCTTGACAGAACCAAAATCGGTTTAGGGAAAATGTTCGCATGCCTAATAACCATGCACAGAATTAAAACGTCCACACATAGGCTTCCAACCTATCTCCACTCTCATTATTTTTTTAATAAATATATTTCAAGCCTCCTTTCTTGACCATTGCAGCTTTAGCTGGCAGAACTCATGATATATAAGATAAGAGCTCCAATATAACGCTTAAATGCCAGTGACAAATTCACGAACGATGAAATAGGACTTAAAATGATATGCGACCTTGATACAGAACGAGCACTTAAACAAGAGTGCCATTCAAAAAAAAAAAAAAAAACTAAAAATAAATCGAATTTAGTTACTTCCTCTCTTTTTTATTTAATATTCCCAACAGGCTTCCGCATTATTTCAAGCCCAAATTGCAGCAACACATTGTTCTTTGTCACGAATGCAACTAGAAAAATATACAGAATCCCTCAGAAGTCCACAAGTGCTTGCAGAAACAGCTCACGCAGCCCTTAAAACTTGTGCTCATGCACAATTAAAATTCATTACATACGAGTCAATATATAAGATAAAACAACGAATGTGTGGACTCGAACATGGGATGCGATTCCTCCTTCCATCTGCCTCTATTCCTAAAGTACAAATCCTGTCTCTGTCCCCAACGACAAAATTGTCTGGGAACTTGTATCCCAATCCCTGCAAAAATAAAATTCTTATACACCCAAGAAAGAAACTAGCCTGGAACCTTCTACATCTCACTTGCTGTCGGTGAAATCTGCGTCAATAACATCTCCATCGGGTCCCTTGTTTGATGAATCCGAAGGAGGGGCTTCAGCTCCAGGTGTAGGCCCGGCACCAGCAGCGCCTGGCTGATTGTAAAGCGACTGGCCAAGCTGCATAACTTCTTGATTAAGGGCAGCCATGGCATCTTTAATCGATTGGGTTGAACCCCCTGCAATGGCATCCTTCAGCACTTTGAGTTTTGCCTCGACCTTCTCCTTCACAGGGCCTGGAACTTTGTCCCCAAGCTCCTTGAGCTGTTTTTCTGTTTGGTACACAACCGAATCCGCCTGGTTCTTCGTGTCAATGGAATCTCTTTTCTCCTTGTCTTCTTTAGCAAACTTCTCTGCTTCGTTGACCATCCTCTCCACCTGCAAATTGAAGGCAATTTTCAATTGAAATGGAGTTCCTCAATATTAATACGCAGTAGTGCATCTGGTTCACCTCGGAAAAGCACTCAACTTGACAATTGTAACAACAGAGAGCTGGTGAACACTCAGCTTAAGAATATTACAAAAACAATGCATAAAAGTCCCATAAGGCAGAAACCCAAGCCCATCATGATCATGGTGTTCATACAAGCAGAAATAAAAACTAAAAATAAAAAACTAAAAACTTCTCTTCAAGGTGCTATATGAAACCCCAAATTTAATAGGCCCCACTGTTCAAGAACATACCTCATCACTCGGCAAGGTGCTAGCACCAGTAATGGTTATATCTTGCTTCTTCCCCGTGCCTTTATCAACAGCAGTGACAGAAAGAATTCCATTTGCATCTATGTCAAATTTAACTTCAATCTGAGGAACACCACGAGGAGCAGGTGGGATACCATCAAGGCGGAAACTACCAAGGGATTTATTGTCCCTAACAAATTCTCTCTCACCCTGAAGGACATTAATCTCAACACTAGTCTGACCATCTGCAGCGGTTGAGAACACCTCTGATTTGGATGTGGGCAAGGTTGTGTTCCTTGGTATAATTTTTGTCATAACACCACCAAGTGTTTCAAGACCAACAGATAATGGTATAACATCCAGAAGCACAATGTTGCTGACATCTCCAGAGAGAACACCGGCCTACAATCAATCACGCAAGAAATAGAAAACACAAGAAATATCCCGCAAGCCGATTATTGGCTAAAGAAAATAAAAAGCATATTATATATCATTGTCACCACTAGAAGAATGCCCACCTGAACTGCTGCCCCTAAAGCAACAACTTCATCAGGATTCACCGTAACATTGGGGTCCTTCCCAGTAATCTTCTTCACAAGCTCCTGAACTGCAGGAATACGCGTTGACCCACCAACGAGGATCACTTCATCTAAATCTTTCATGGTAAGCTTTGCATCTCTCAATGCAGTTTCAACAGGGCCTTTAACCCTACAAGAAGTATTAGCAGATACAAGCCATCAGCAACAAAACTTAAAATAGTGCCAGCCAGAATAATAAGAATTCAGATACAGAAAGCAAACCAGGAATTAAAGGCCGCCAAAAATCACACTCGTAAAGACACAGTTTGTGATTAAATTAGTTAAAATAATGCCACATACCTGTCAAGCAGGTCTGAGCACAATTCCTCGAACTTGACCCTTGTTAGGGTGGTCTCAATGTGCTTGGGTCCATCAGCAGTGGCAGTGATGAAAGGAAGGCTAGAACAAATAAAAACCTGTCAGCTAAAACTACAAAAAAAAAAAAAAAAAAAAAAAAAAAAAAAAAAGAGGCATAAGAAAGAAAGAGAGGGCCAGCAGAAAGGCATCTTGCTAAGAAGCATGTACACTTCCTTAAAGTTGGCGTACCAGTATCGGTGTGCGACACGGCTCAGACAGGTGCCCATGATTAGTCCTATTTTTTATATTTTTTTAAAAAGACACGGATTGGACACAGCCTGGACAAAAAAAAAAGACCAACTTATGGGCTCTACAAACTTGGCCCGCCCAATCCTGAAAGAGTCTAAGACAGCGTGGGCCTTAATAGCACACTTGGTTTTCAAAATGGGCAGGAGAAAACTTCATGGACCTCAAGTGAACTCTTCAAAAGCTAGAACCTAGAACAGGTCTGACTCTCTGCATGAAGCAAAAAGCAACAAAAAATTTAGTATCCTCATTGATTTTGGGTTTTGGATTTTATTGTAATAATATTGAAAATTTGAGACAATAGATAAGCAAGGTTTTGAAAACCAAGCTGGTCATCGAACCAGAAAATTATTCAATTCGTGGTTCAGTATTTCAATCGAGGTTCAACCAGATACAATGTGATAAACTATAAACTATTTTATATATAATAAATAGTAATTAAAAATATTTTATATTTTATAATACTCAGAATAATATAGAATTACATATGAGTTGAATCATATGTATATTGCAACCAATTTTTATCATCTCAAAAAGTTTAGGGTGAACAACATGAATCTAAGAAAAAATTAACACAATTATTGCAGTGAATTTTTAATAAATTACATATTTGAAACAAACATTTGTGTGTGTGTATATCATTCTCTATAAATTTCATATATTTATGTTAAACAAATATGTTACTGCAATATTTTTATTATATAAATGTAGATATATCTGATGTATTTTTTATACACACTTTACTATATAATATTTCACTTCAAGCAAACAAACTTGTGTAGCTCAGTTGGTTAAAGTCTAACTCTTACTGAGAGTTCATGAGTTCTATCCCAACAAAAATAAACTTTTCAAATTTCCCAAATCAAAACTCGCTGCAACGATTCATAGGGACTAGGCGGTCCAAGCGGTTTATGACTGGTCTCACAAATTAGGCCGGTCCACAAGATCACCGGTTTATGGCACCCAAACCAGACCGGATAGAGGTCCGACCACCAGTCAAACTGAACCGGCGGGGCTGGTTTTAACAACCTTGTAGCTAAGTATTTGCTTATGTTAATTTCTTATATATGACATTTTATATTTTTATATATTTATGCATGTGTGCCCTTGCCTTTTTGAAATTGTCATATCGTGTTCCGTGTTCGAGCTTTCCTAGGGATCTTGTAACCAAAGTGCCCAAGTAATTTCTACTGTCAGCTTGCCAAAATTGAGAATGAAACACCTACAAAAATCCTACATCCTCCCCTCACACAAGAAGACCATATTCATGGAAGGCCATGAAAACGGTGATGAAACAGAGTATAGACACACACCTGATGTTAGTCTGAGTTAAAGATGACAACTCCATTTTCGCCTTCTCAGCCGCTTCAGTAAGCCGTTGAAGAGCTTGTTTATCCTTCAACAGATCTATGCCCTCATCTCGCTTAAAGCTTGCAGCAAGCCAATCAACAATTCTCTGCAAATGCAATGTGAAAGATAAGCAGACTCATTATAACTGACTAATGAAAGATAAGAGCAGTGCTATCAATTGTAACAATACAAGGGTACACAAACACACACACACAAAAAATATGAAGAAGAAGAAGAGGCAAGATAACTCCTCCAACCTTATCAAAATCATCACCACCTAGATGAGTGTCTCCTGAAGTAGAAAGAACTTCAAAAACACCATCCCCAACCTCAAGCACTGTAAACAAAAAGAGACCAAGACAAGTAATTTAAAAGCAGAAGTAGTGTATCAAAATCCTTACGAAATTTTTTATCCACGACTATTTTACAATAATAAATTTGTTCCAAAATTTTGCTAGCACACAGATTTTAAGTTCATCAATGAAAGTAAACTAATAAGTCTTGTACAATCCTAATACCTGAAACATCAAAAGTACCACCACCAAGGTCAAATACTAATATGGTTTCATTGTTCTTCTTTTCAAAACCATACGCCAAAGAAGCAGCTGTCGGTTCATTGATGATACGAAGAACTTCTAAGCCAGCAATACGACCAGCATCCTTCGTAGCTGTCCTTTGAGAATCGTTGAAATATGCTGGGACAGTTACAACAGCTTTGGTTACTTGATCATTCAAAAACTTTGAGGCATCGTCCACAAGTTTTCTCAAAACCTGAGTCGTAAAAGTAAAGATTAATTGAAGGAAAGTCTTCAAGAACATGCAACAATTTACATTTTATCAGATTCCAACAATAGTTTTTTAATTAAGGTTAACCAAAACTATAAACCCACTCAAGGAATTGCTTTTCAGAGTTGGGAGTGTTCAATATTGATTATGCCATAATGAAGTATTAGCATATTACACATCACAGCCATGACGACATATTGCATACAAAAGGAACCCTAAACCAAAAACAGCACAATGTAACATTTCAAGCTCAATTCAATTCCAACAACTTGAAAACCAAACACGGCACAAGGTAACATTTCAGGCTCAATTCCATTCTATCCACATGTAAACCAAAAACAGCAGAAGATAACATTTCAAGCTCAATTCCATCCTAACCACATGTAATGATCATTCACGACATTCTACTAGCATCTGATATATTTCTGATTCCATTAAAATCACACTTAGAGCAAGATAATTCCAAAAATCAAAACAAAAAACAAAAAAGTGAGTATCCAAAACTGTAAGGTCTGTGCAAAAAATGAGCACAAAATATTACACCACAATTTTCAACTCAGCTCAGCGATACATGAGCGCTTGCGTTAGCAAGTATGTTAACTTATTTAGCTAGTATGCTAAATTTCCGCTGGGCTAACACCTTAACTTCAGACTCAAAATACCAAAATTTCGGGACCTCCTCAATAGAAAATAAAGCTACCAAAGAAACATTTCCTTCCACTTCCTTCTCGACCTAATAATCTGCCAACATCAAGGACAAGCAACTAGACTGCCCCAATAACTGGCCCTATGACCAGTTCCCATTTCCAACCTTAACCAGGCAAATCCATGTATTCATATCTCATCTTAACGTTATACCAAATATCAAAGTACATAAAACACAATGTAACAAGGAAAGAACCCCAATGACAGCATAAGGTAAAATTAGATGCCCCTCACTTCAATAATCAAACTTGGAAAGCAATAAATAGCAAAAATCCAGCAATTTGTTTGGATGGTATAAAAATTCAGCAATAGAATCAAAGACAATGAACAAAACCTAGCAAATAAACCCTGTAAACAAATATATACCTGCGCTGAAATTTCCTCAGCAGCAAACTGCTTTCCAAGGACAGGGCACTCAAGCTTCACATTCCCATTTTCATCCCTAACCACCTTGTAAGACACCTGCTTCGACTCCTCGTCCACTTCAGACATCTTCCTCCCAATAAACCTCTTCACGGAGAAGAAGGTATTCTCCGGGTTCACCACCGCCTGGCGCTTAGCAATCTGTCCCACAAGCCTGTCCCCGTTCTTTGTGTATGCAACCACGGAGGGAGTCGTCCTTTGCCCCTCTGCGTTAGTCACTATTGTCGGCTTCCCCCCTTCCATCGCTGCGACAGCAGAGTTCGTTGTGCCCAAATCGATTCCCACGACCTTCTCGTTCACGACCCTCAATGGTCCCGCAGTGTACCTCCGCCTCTGTACCTCATTGTTTAACCTCAAAAACCCAGAATTCAAAATGTTTCTCCTGCCTAAGCCCTGCCCAAAGAACACAGTCCTGGAAGCAGACGAAGCGTTGAACCCCCTCTTTGAAGAAGGGAACCCAATCCCTCCAAGAACGTTGATTTGTGAAGTAGAAGACGCCATTTTTTGAGAGAATTATCAAGCAAAATCAATATTATGAGATAGAGGATATTATAAAACCCTAAATAGAGGCTACGAGTGCGTGCATAGCGCGAGTGAGGGAGACAATACTCGTTAGTACTAGAAGATAAAAGAAGCTTTGAGAGAGCGACCGAGAGAGGGTGATAGTTAGTGCCACGTGTATAGGGGTTTCTAGAAGAATGATCTGCCCTGCTGGTCTTAGGCTGGATTAGGGCAATCACAATGCTAATAGGAACATTAAAAAATATTGGAAATTATGTATTATTGATGTAACAATGGATAGTGAAACTTTAATATCAATTTATGATAAAAAAAAAACACCCCCTAGATTAAACCCCTATCCCTGTCACTATGACCATGACACATCTAAATAACGGGGGAAGTGGAGGTTGTGAGTTCGAACCCTCGTAGAGGCATTCGACCACTTCTGAAGCGGCAGGTGGTCCCTACCGTAAGGCTGCACATCCTGCGACTTACATCTGTCAGTGACTCCCAAGGCAGGGAACTGGCAGACGGGTTTCGGTTTCTCGACCCCAAACCGAACTATGACAAGTCTTTTCATTTGTGCAATTATTATTTTTCAATTTCTAATAATTAATTAATTAATTATTAATTATTACTCTTAGACTTACGAGGATTTTCTGAGGTTGGTTTATTTAGTTTATTTTCTTATTGTTACGCACTTTTTTTTTTACACTTATACATAATTTATTAAGTTTTTTGGGTTAAAAGAAATTTTTGTTTCTCAGTTTTTTTCCCTTCAGATTTCAGCTTTTACTTTATTTTTTCAATTTATAAATATTTAATAAATTTGAGAAATTTTATTACTACATAAATTTAATCAAGCACATGAACAAAATTATCGGAAGAAAACATAGACCGCACTGACTGCATATAAGCATCAAACCGCTCCACATACGGAGTAGACCATGTAGCTGCACAATCATACCTATAGTGAACCCACCCAGGGAATATGGGAGGCATTGGATAATCCCCCGTCAAACTAACCTAGACATAATGGTTATCATTTACGTGTCCTATTATGATAGCAATGTGCTGAAATGGTGGTGGGGGGCTGTACGAAATGATAGATATGTCACACTCTTTTTAGGATGAAGAACCTGTAATATCACATTATATGTGGAAGCAATTAATAGACCCTTGTCAGGCATTGTCTTCCAGTGTTGGTACGGTGCTTCAACTTCATTTTGAAAAAAGTTCAATGAGTGTCTAACAACACACACTCTCTCATAACCACCAAGTATCTTAACATATTGTCCCCAAAATTGTGTCAATCTCTGCTATCAAGTTATATCGGACAAGCCATTCATCCTCCTGATGACCAAGAGACACAGCAATCGACCAAAATCCACAATTTTCATCTCCTCTCACATCTTGTACATCCCTAATGTATGGATGTAGTATAGCTAGGAACTGATCAATATATGATAGTGATGCTGGGTTTCAATGACTCATACATAGCGAAAGTTTAAAAATTTCATTGAAACCCTCTAGAGAATCCATGTGAAAGGGCATAAATCGATGTTAAAGAGTTACCTCTTGAAGTGCAGAAATCAACCGAGTGCTTGGCTTGAAGGATCCGAATCAATTCGCATTATCCAACCGAACAGCACGCCCCTATGGTATCCACACGAACAAGCCAAAGATCTCCTTCTTCACGTTATGCTAGTAACTAAGAAAAGGGCTCCAATCTGTTTGCTCTCAACTCTCTTTGAAGTGTGGCACTCCAAGTGTTGTAACACAACTAGGGTTACTTTAACCCTATATATATCGCGAGCCAAGCCAAACGAAAAGCCCAAATTCCCTTAAAGAAAGAAGCCCACGTTTTGGACACTTGACCATGTTCAATGAATCCAATTAATTGAACCGGTCATGGACCCTACATAAAGCCCAAAGCCCAAACATAATTGTTATTCTCTAATAACGTAATCTTTGCTTATTCTATGTGTGCGACCCTATAGGTTCTCATTACGTTGGCAGCGAAACTAAAATCGTATTCTAGCATCACAAACAATGAGAGGTATCTAGCAACACATCATTGTTACCCAAGTAACGGGAATGTCAATGATTCGACATAACCTTTATTTATGACTAATTTTGCATGCAGTCCCTTTGTCCTTCATATCTTGATTAACACCGAGGCATGGAATGTGTCATCCTCGTATAGGTTAATCTATGTGTTTCTTGATTCTGAGCAGACTATAATAAACAAACGAGATCAATATTACATATTGACTCATTTGAGCACGGCCATGAATTTCTCAGTCTCACCCAATCAAGGGGCCTACAGATATTACTCCTGTTATATAGGAGGGACAAATTCCATCTATGTCACTCACATCCCTCCACATGATTCATGATACACCCAATCACTGACTTTATAGCCAACCCTTTACAGGTGACGTTAGACAATATCAAAATATATAATTCCTCATGTCGAGAACCGTAGTGATTTCATGTCAGAGGACAACATACATTATTGTCATCATGAGAATAGCTTATGACATTCATATAACAATCCATGTAGTATTCTCATATTGGGTCTGTCCAGTACTTCTGTTCTCTAACAAATACTCATGTATTGATTTGATATCTCATATCCATGACCCGTAAGATTTGGTCATCAATCAACCTACATACTAGTCTCAATGTATTAATGTTATCCCAATTAACAATAATACTCGACTAGGGACGTTTAAGAATAGTGTTCTATATACATCCATGAGGATCTCACGTTCAAGTCACACACTTGAAGTCCCATGGCATCAAACCAACTATTCTAGAGATATTTATCACAATCATTTATATAGTGCAGATAAATAAATCATAATAAAAGAAATACCTCAATATAACATAATAAATATATGCGAGTACAATCATCTATATGATTGGCTCCTAGGGCATACACCAACAAGTGAAGAGTATTGTTTCTTTCTCAGTCTCGAACTTCCTTGTATTGAGAGAGACTGAGTATTGTAAACAGAGGAACAACTGTGTCTCCCTTGTAAGTTAGAATGGAAAAAATCATGCTCAAAGATCTTTGAATCGGGGCGTTCCAATGCAGAGTTGTGTCTATGAGGTTCCCTATGCTGAACAAAATCACTATGATCAACAACACGTGCAGCTGGATTGTTCTGGGTGGTGGTGGGTACCTTTTTCTTTGTAGAGGGGCGCCCTTTAGTGTTGGTCTTCACAGCTGGTTCACGAAGAGAAGTGCTAGAGGTCTGAATATGTCCTTCAACTTCCTTAGCCAACTTACTTTAACATGTCTTGTCTGCTGTTTGAACTGTTCTGTGAACATCTGTACATCGACGGTACAGTTAATGTCACCCTCTTCAAGCGAATCACATGGTAGTAGATCAAGCTTTCTCTAAAATCGATTGATGACATCAAGCGGTATAGTCTGACCTTTGCTCACATACACGATTAATTCATAAGCACACGATAGTCCGTAGCTCCTACGAATTTGACATCTGCAACTATAAGCAACCTCTCCAACTTCATTTGACAGCTCAAACTCCATCCAAATAAGATCCAACGCCTCGATTGAAACAAAACCATGTAAATTCTGAAAGTAATATATGTTGAATCGGTGTGGGACAATGGTTTTGCTTCACTCAATACTAGCTTTGATAGCTGTGTCTTGAGACTGGATAACCTCATGAATCCACGATATGGATCTCTTAATGTCTGATTGTGATGAGCACAAATATCTTTTCAACTTAGCATGTTGACTCTCAACCCTATTAGTTGCGTAGTTTCCATAATGCAGATATTTGTTGGTCCAGACGGATATGAACATCTCCTTAAATGGTGTCAACCATACATCTTTCAAATAGCTAATCACTGCTGGAAACTTCTTTAAGACTACTTCGAGGCGTGCCATATTGCTCATGTACGCGCTCTCATTTTCATATTCGAGCACCATAGTCCATATGCGGTACAACGCATTCCAGGCTCTATTGTCTTGTATTGATGGTCTGCATTTAGTTAAAATACTTTGATAGATGTGCCATCTACATAGTAGTTTCGAAGCCTCGAGAAATACCTTAGCACACGCTTTCATCAGGCCAAACTCTTTGTCCGTAACGATCACTCATGGACCAATGCGACCGTGCAATATAGATCGAATGCATTCCAAAGCCCAAGTATAATTGGCCTTTTTCTCTAAGTGTAAATATACAAATGCTATGCAAAATGTCTGACTGGTTGAAGTGACACCGACAATTTTAAGGAGAGGCAACCCATACCTATTTGTTTGATATGTTGTATCCATTAACAACACATGAGGGAATTCATGCAATCGCCCTAGTGCGTCAGGATGTGCCAAGTACAAATCTTCAAGCTCATTGGTTGAAGGGTTCAACCGATAATAAAAAACATAGTCATGGTCGGTGAGGAATGTCAACACAGCTTGCATCTGTGATTGTCCTAATTTCTCAGCAGTCTTGTGCTTCTTGCTTGCATTGCGTATGGTTCTGATTGTTGACACATTGTTTGGATCTCGTTTTTTCAATTCCGTCAATATGTCCCGTGACTTGGCATTTTGCACAGACATGTCAATCATTACCTGAATTTCAGACTCAGAAAGTCGACTAGGGTATGGATGTCCCTCCTTATATAATATAGGAGCATGGTTCTGTTCCGCACATACCACTTCCACCTTTCAATCATCGTCTAGCTTCATTTTTCATCCTTTCAATTTGAATGGACAATCTATTTTTTCATGCCAGTCTGCTTCGTTGAGGGTTTTTTTGGTCATTATAACTGCGATAACATTTGAATTATAATGTGTGTCTTACCAAACCCACCAATATTTGATCTACTGATGATGATGATATATCCCAATTGGCGTCCGACTTGTTGAACCCAATCGATCAAAGTTTGCCGTGATTTGAACACCTGAGAATGTATTAGTTCTTTTTGAGAAAGTTACTAATACACAAAAACCGATATTTTGATTGAATAAAATATTATATCATATCAGTTTCAAATTCACATATGTCGTCAACATCGATGTTCTTTGCCATCTCATTTGCATCTTCATCTTCTTGCTTTATTTCAAATGGGACAAAATAACCCTGCTAATAATGTAATTTAACATTGAATAAAAAAAATAGAAAAATTACTAACTCAGTATTTCTATTTATATGTTTGGTTGAACTGCTTTCCGGATGGTAGTTGAAAAAATCATCTATGTAGTTCATATATGCACATGAACAGTTGATTATATAAACAGTTGAGCTATTGAAGCCAAAACTTAAGCCATTAATAAAATTAACCAAATTGAGAAAAATTATTTTGATTTGTACATTTTTTAATTAACTTTTAAAAGAAAGAAATAATTTTGTGTCCCACTACCCCGGCCAAGCTACCTTGCCCCTGATTATTTGATTCTCTAAAAATGTGGTAATTATTTACCATAATATTTACAAAGAATCGGACAATCCGACCACATAGGGAGATACAACATCCACATCAATTTTATTATATTTTTATTTATAAAAAAGGGTTGCCTGGGGTTCACCTCTCATAGAGCATGAGTCCTGCTTAGATGTCTTCAAGTTTGAAGGAAATGCATCACTGCAATCTCGCAAACCAAAGTGATGTTATGATATTAATGCCATGATTTATCTTTATTTTATTCTGTCTTTATTCTGTTCATTTTACATGGAAGAACTAACCAAATTCAGTGATTTGCATTAAACCTTTTTTTCAATGCTAATTGCTAAATGTTATTCACTAATCTACAAAAAGACCTTGCCCAACTTACGTGTGAGTGCGAACGCCACATTGGAACACAGTCTGGTGGAATGGACTAAGCAATACTTTATGCTCGAGAATTTTGCTAGAAACTTCTTGCCTTTCACATTTTGAATACAAATATTATATATCAATTTTTGAAGAGGATTATACCTGTGCGTGTTAAGTCCACATCAATTTTATATTTTTTATTTATAAAAAAAGGGTTGCCTGGGGTTCAACTCTCATGGAACACTTATATGAGACAAAAAAAAATTAATATTTATTGGCTGCAGGATTAAAATTTTGCAGATTCATTTTCAAAGTAAAAAAAAAAACTCTAGAATTTAGTACTAGTCTTAGTCACTTTCATTTTTTTAGCAGCTGGACAAGAGAGGAAACAAACAAAAAAGTCTCAAGTTTCACTTTCTCAAAAATAGAAATCCAACTCATTAACCCTTAATAATACATCAACATCTATTTAACTCTTAAGCCAGTTATGAATTTAATAATACATCAACATCTATTTAAATTCTTCGTAAGCCTCCGAAAAATCGTTCCTACAAAAACACAATAAAACAAGTTGTAAAACCAAAAGAGATAGATAAACAACTACTTACCGGTTATTAGCAATTTTAAAACCTCAAATGCTTTATTTTAACGCACCCACTCCTTCTCTATTTGATTTACGACAAGTATGCTCATGGATTGCCACAGGAAGAAATGCTCATGGCTTCCTCAACCAATTCTTAAATACCTACAAAATCCTACAAGCAAAGTGTGCAATTTGGAAGGAAGTAGGGGGGACATGGTGGGGGGAGGGGGAATTGACACTTGGAAGGAACAAGTTTCATGAGTTTGGAAGTAGGGGGTTGCTAGTGGGTGGGAATTGACATGTGGAATGAATATGTTGTTACATGAGTTTGGAGGGGGTGTTGTCTAGTGACGAATTGACACGTGGAATAATCCAAAGCCACTTTCATAAAGTAACCCAAAGGTTAACCCCCTATGACAAAGCCAGGTTGGAGAGCATATATGCTTTTGTAAAAGCATCAAAAATTGCTTTCTATAGACTCACGTCCATATGAGTTTCTGGCCTACATGTGTATGGTTCCAGGGGAAAAAGGACCAATGGGCCCAAGATGTGTGTGGCACGTGGCAAACAATGACTGAGTTAAAAAGTTAAAGATTTTTTAAAAACATAAAATGTACGGAGTAGAGGGCAGGGGGGTTGGAATAGTGCTACCCTTTAATATCCCTTGGTGTCCTACAATGGTGCATTTCTTATGTGTTGATTGGTAGTTATTTTTGATGTGAAATGAATATTTAATAAATTATTTTATTGCTTTGTAGTTATTTTTGGTGTGAAATGAATATGTAAAAAATTATTTTATTGTTTGGTAGTTATTTTGGGTGTCAAATAAATATTTAATAAATTATTTCATATTTAATTGGCAGTAATTTAGATGACAAAAAATTGATCTAAAATAAAATTTTATTTAAATAATTATTATTACAATTAACTCATTATAACACATAATTAAGATACAAGACGTTTTCACTAAATTTCTACATTTCCGAACATATTCCAAATATGAGCCATGAGATCCCTCTTCAACCTTGCATTAATATGTCCATTGCGTACATGTTTCATTCGCAGGTAGATGAAATTTGCAAGAGTTTCTGGATTGGTAATTCTATCGATAATTGACATACCTTCTTCCATTGGTGGGACCCATGGATCAATATGTAGGTGTCGTTCATCCTCAATGACCATGTTATGAAGAATAATGCAGGTGACCATGATTTTTTTTCAAGTCAGATTGCTTGTAAAAACGAACTGGTCCCTGTGTGATTCCCCACTTTTCTTGGAGTACACCAAAAGCTCGTTCAACATCATTTCGAGCACTTTCTTGTAAGTTGGCAAAAAGTCTTTCTTGTTGTGTGTGTGGATGTGGAATTGATTGCATCATGTTGAGGGTATATTCTGTCCATCAGATAGTACGGGGAGTGATGGACACGACCATTCACAGTGAATTGAACATTAGGCGTGCGACCTCTGATAAATTCATTGAAAATGTGTGAATGTCGTAGAAAAGTAATATCATTGTGTGATCCCGTCATACCAAAAAAGTATGCCAAATCCATAAATCATGTGATGCCACCGCCTCCAATATCAACGTAGGCTTTCCAACGTGGCCTACAAATTGTTCTTTCCAGGTAGCAGGGCATTCACGCCATTACCAATGCATGCAATCAAGAGATCTGACCATGCCTGGGAATCCTTGTGTTGCATTCTTTTCCATCAACCGATTACTATCATATACTATTGGAGCTCTCAAAAATTCACCCTTATACAACCCTATAATGTTGTCACAAAATTTCATAAGTGTTTCCTTCACAGTCGACTCACCAATCTTTATAAATTCATTTCACCCTATCTACTAGACCACCGTAAATCAAAATGCGAAGTGCAGCCGTAATTTTCTAGATTGCTGAAAAATCCTAGCCGTCTAGTATAGTTAGGTTGCCTTTAAAAATATGTGTCTGATGCTTCGAAAGCATTTTTGATCTACAGGAATAACTGTCGGCGCATACAAAATCGACGTCGAAATATGGGAGGTGAAAAGGTACAGTCCGATGCAATATAATCCTGAATGAGATCATCATGTGACCTCTCACGATTACTTCTACATTATCCACCATAATCATAATTCATGTCCTCATATCACGTGGAATTATAATCCATGTCCTCATATTTACTTCTACATTATCCACCATGAATTCAACCCTCTACTACACACCTTGCATCATGGAAACTTCAGTTCCATGTAAAATCGTCAATCTGTGTCGTCGTACTCGCTCATCCTCATCAATCTATCATCTTTGTAGAAATTTGTTCCACTTACTATGAAGAGAATTGGAGGTAATAACAATGTATATTGAAGGAAGTATATGTGCTTCTAAGAAAGCAAAAGGATTTGGAACAATGGAACTGGAAAAGGCCTATGGCATATCTATATAAGAGAAAATGGCAAGACATTGGAAGATTGACATGAGAAGCCGAAGCAGAAAGCCCACATATATGTACCAGAGATGAAGTGTCTGGATTGAGAGGATAAAGCTAGACATACTTGCTAGAAAAGAAGCACCAAGACCATCTAATATATAACAAATATAGAGCCACATACATCACAATTAAAATTATTCACCACCACCACATGTGAATAGCCTGCAAAAGTAATTCAAAGATAATAAAGGTTTGGTGGACAATCAACAATTGCAAGTTCTGGCAGGTCACAAAGCAGTAACCCATGAGCATAGTACACAAATACTATGCCCACGTTTTAAAACTTACATGTTTTAAATCATATATAATTCGAATGAAATTAAAGAAAGTCATTGTAATGTCCTAATTTAAAGAACATAGCACTCATGTGTCCCCGCATGAAAAGAAGAAGTCCACATAATTATTCTCGCACGATCCATTCATCATTGGTGAACCTGCATTATGAAGAAGCTTAGTTCATCAAAAATAAGGTTAGTGTAGTAATCCAACCAACTTTTAAAAACGCAAGATTGATGAAAGTAACCTTCAAGGACAAAAATTAAAAGGCCTGTTCGCGATTCTCGAGCATTGAGTTGACATGGAAGACTTGAAATAAACTCGAAATCTTCCTTCTTGAAATCTGCTTGTAAAATTGTGGTTGAATTAGGACAAATTTAACAAATAAATGCAGAATCATAACCCAATTTACTTGAAATCAGCACATTTTCATAGGTAACAGAGTTAAGATTATAAAATACATCCATTTATAAGGAAAAACCAAAACTCCTGCATCCGCAGTCTAATTATCAACTAAGAGCTAATAAACAAAAAGACAAGCATAAAGCAGAATGTCAAACCAGACTTTGTTTCTTTTATGTTTACTCCCTTTCTTAGTTTTATTTTTTTAGAAAACCTTCTATCTTTTTTTTCCTTATGTTTTCTTAAATTTGTTTTGAGTTTTCGAGTGATTTTTTATTTAGCTCTACATCTGCTTGAAACATAGTGTCACATGCATATTGAATATCTTACCTTTTCCACTACTACCAGAAAGCCAAAACATGTCAAGTCTTGTAAGGCATGGATCATGTTCATTTATTTTTCTTCTAATAGTGGTGCATTTAGGTTTTCTAACTAGATAATTCTTGTAAAACGCAAAATAAATGAAAAACTAATTTATAATAGGAAATATCACAGAGCAATACCTATTATGCTTCATCAACACTCCTCTTGAGCATTTCAACACTGATGGATCATGCCTTTGTAGGCCAAACATGGTCATTGGAAAATCACTTTACTAATATATAAGAAGAGCACAAGAAGCAAGGAATCCCAGCTATTATTACCGTCATAAAAAAGCAAAAGAGTAGATCATGCCTTAGTAGGCCAAGTTCCAACTAAGCTTACACTGCCTCTATTTTCTTTTGGTGCCATTAATGATGGAAAGAACGTGCTCTTTTATTCATATGGTGCAATCATTCTTGCAAGTTGTCCATCATTTTCTTCTCTTGTTATTTTGCAGAAGAGAGTAGAAATAAAGAGCCAAGTAAAAAAAGACTTTAAAGTCTACCAATTATTCTTTTTCAACTAGTTTTTACATGTTCAAGGTGATATGAGGTAAGTTTGATACAATAGACATAAAAGTATATGGAGGTTAATTTAAGTGTCACGTCAGAGTTGCTCTTAGCTAACAACAAGAAAACATAAAATGTGGCAGTGTATGTGTTGTTAAACATTCCAATTTGTTTCAGCAGAATCTCAACATTCCATGTGCAGAAAAACACACTTTCTTTAACAACACAAAATATGAAATATGAAACAACACATCATACCTTCTAGTTGGCACTCCAAGTCCTCAACCAAAGCCTTTTGTCGATTGTAATCGACAATCTGGTTGGGGTCATGCAATGCATTTTGTGCAAGTGTCTGTAGCTCTCTTATAGCACCAAACAAATCCCTTGTTATCGTAGCTATGTTTCGCAAGATTGTTGATCTTGTGGCCTTCATGGATAGCCTTCTCTCTTGCTCCAAGACCTGTTTCCCACCCTCATCACGCAATCGAGCCTCTTTGTCTCTCTTTACTTTTTCCTCCTCACTCTACTTCATGAACAGCTCAAAATTTGATCGGCTGGCGTACATCATCTCATTAAGTCCAACATTGATACTCTCACTGACTTGGCTTGTTGCATCATTCTTGTTGTACCTCTTGAGGGCTTTAGCCCTTTTGGCAGCCTTCGTGCCAATCAACCTTCGCTCCTCATCATTCCCATTCGATGCTTGGAACGATGAGTCATCAGTGACTGGCGTCGAAGGTATGGAATTACCATTTTCTTCGTCCCGCTGCGTGTTTTCATCACGCCCCAGGTTCACCTCCTGAGAATGTGAACCTCCAGCTTCAAATTCTGCAAACTCATCAATAAACGGGCCAGACTTTTTGAGACCAAGTTCAATTCCGGCTTTGCTGGTAGCACTATACTCCCGCCATTTTTGGCAGGATCGTAGAATCGTCCAACAAATCTCGTGCTTAAACGGAAGCTTGTAAGTCTTTTGGAAAAGATGTCTTTCACATTGCTCCTAGTCATAAAAATAAGCGCAGAAGAAAATTAGTCTATACAATAACATAAACATATGTAAACGACATCGAATAAAAGTTAAGTGGATAAGTAATCACCTGATCTTGAATGGTATAGCCGCTAGACCTCAAATCCATGCATTGTTTCCATATTGCAGTCCATTTTGTTACCCAAGGGTGGATAAGCCCCCACCAGCTTTCACAAGATTGGTTTGTTCTGATGCCATTCGTACCTCTTCTTTGAGCAAAGTCTTCTGCTACTCTGTTGAACCTGATTTGTTCCAGTAGAAACATCGGTTGAAATTGTAAACCAAGCTCTACATAGGTCAACATCCTCCTCAACAGTCCAGTTAGGTGGTCTTACCGAGCGCTCCGTGGGTCGATCACGTCCCATCCTCCTACTCTTCGAAGTTGCAGCCTCGCCTGGCAGTATAGTAGGGCACGAATTCTCAACAATTTGGTGTGAAGGCTACTGGGTTTCTATGAAAGCATGTGCATCACTCAAATATTATTGTGGCACATAGAAGTAAGTTTGGTTGTTCGACTAATTGCCTAAAAATACTTGGACCATGGAAAGATCAACATTGATTGCAAAAAATGGGCAAAGGAACTCCAAAAGCCAGTGTTTTGAGTGGGAGTTAATGTTTGCTGGTTTGGTGGGAATTGTGTATTTGGAGGAAGGTTTGGTGGATATTGAGCATTTGGGGGATGTTTAGATGGATATTGAAAATTCAGGAAGAGGTTAGCATTCATGCCATATGGCAATTGAGGTGCATTGCCAGCTGCACCTAGTAGGGACTGCCCATTACCATGGTGATCCATCAGGTAGACAAATTCCTAAGGCATAGAAAGAAAATTACCAAAGAAAGCAAATTACATAATAAACAAATTCATAGGTTACAAAATTGACAATACTACATCTAGACCACATATGTATGTGACAAGTGACACGGATTAAGCACTAGATAGAAAGGAAAATGACAACCTTGGATAAGTAAAATCAGTAACTGACTATTTAGGTGAAAGTGATCACTTACAATAATTTTTGCATGGTGTGTTGATAATCGAAGATTCTGGTGGATAGTCCAATTTTCAGCCATTCACAAGTGATGTAGTCAAGATTTGCTTGTTGATTATATGGAAATGAAATGATGAGGTTATTGATGACAAAAGTAGCCACTTTATCACATATCAAGAATTCAAGATTTGAAAAAGCACAATGTCAAAGCCTAATCCTTGCTATATAAACAAATATGTGATTTCAGCAGTACGATGGGAAAGCACTACTAGCATTGGTATATAACCTCGCTCATTCAAGATTTATTCTACTGCTAAAGTAATTTCAAAAGGTAAATAAACAATACATGACTCACCCAAAATAGGTAAGTGGATTTACGCTTTCCCAAGTGCAGGTTTGTCAAAGTAATAATAGGAGTGAATCCTAAATCGTGTCACAAAGACTTTTGGTGTCAACTTGGGTCTATGGATTATTAACTTAGCTACTTAATTAAATATGATATTCACAATGCAAGTGATGGTAAAATTGCACAAACCATTGGTTAGATTCGATTTTCCCTCTTGGGGTGATTAATTGAACTAAACCCTAATATGCGAAATGAGAAGTAAATATTATACTACTGCAGAAAATTAAAGAAAAAAAATGAACACAACATAATAAAATGTAAAGCATAACATAAAGCATTCAAGCACAAACTAAATCGGAATGAAAAATAATCAAGTATATTAAACTAGAACTATGAATCCGAATATGATAACAAAATATAATAACAATAAATAAAAGGAGTTTAGAATTGAAATCCAATGTCAAATTTTGAGGCGATTCAGCCTTCCAATCTATAAATAGAAGTTGAGGCAAATCTAACTTAGGCTCTTCTCAAGCTCTACAAGGAGGAAGAACTTCTTCTTCTAGACCGTCTTTTCAAGAATGACCTTGATCTCTCTATTAGCCAACTCAGCTTGACCATTAGTCTAGAGGTGATATCAAGTAGAGACCTTGTGAGTCACTCCATATTTCTTCATGAGATTTTGAAAAAGTTTGTTACAAAAATGCGAACCCCCGTCACTAATTATGACCTTTGGCATGCCAAAACGTGCAAACAAGTCTTTTAAAAATTTAAGCACAACCTTATGATCAATGGTTCTACATGGTATAGCTTCTACCCACTTGGAAACATAATCAACAGCAAGCAAGCTATATATATAGCCATTAGAAACAGGAAAAGGCCCCATAAAGTAAATTCCCCAACAATCAAATATCTCAAGGGTCAATATGGGAGAAAGGGGCATCATGTTCCTAACTGTGATTTTTTCAAGTTTTTGACAAGATTCACATGCTTTACACCAGAACACAACATCTTTAAACATGGTAGGCCAATGAAGTACACTTTGTAAAATTTTTGCTACAGTTTTCTGGGCTGCAAAGTGACCACTGAAGTCCCAGAATGACAAAACTCAAACACATAAGCAAACTTATCATTAGGAATACAACGTCTCACCAACTAATCAGCACAATATTTAAAAAGATAAGGTGAGTCAAAGTAATAGAATCAAACCTCAGAAAGGAACCTACGTTTGTCTTGAATATTCCAATGAGAATGTAACTACTCAGAGACAAGGTAGTTCACAATATCCGCAAATCAAGGTGCACGCGACACGACAAAGAGATGCTCATCTAGAAAATCATCATGCAAATGTGGAGAAGTATGATACTCGGGTAGCTGTAATCTAGACAAGTGGTCAGCTACCACATTCTCGACACCTTTTTTTATCCTTGATAGTGATGTCAAACTCTTGAAACAATAAAATCCAGCGTATCAACCTGGGTTTGACATCTTTCTTTTGCAACAAATACTTCAAAGCAAAGTGGTTAGTAAATATGGTGACAGGAGAACCAATGATATAAAAACAAAATTTATCTAAAGCAAACACAACAATAAGCAATTCATTCTCAGTGGTGGTGTAATTCTTATGTGCATCATTCAATGTCTTACTTACATAATAAATCACAAAAGGTTGACCATCAATCCTTTGACCTAGAACAGTGCCTAGAGCATAATCACTAGTATCAGTCATAAACTCAAATGGTAAATCCCACCTAGGAGACTACATGGTACAAGCAACTGTCAAGTGTTTCTTTAGAGTCTCAAAAGCAAATTGACATTCATCAGACCAAACAAATTAAATATCATTTTGCAAGAAAGAACACAATGGTTTGGTGATAGCACTAAAGCCTTGAATAAAATGTCGGTAGAAGCTAACATGATCACAAAAAGAGCGAATATTCTTCACAGTCCTAGGAATAGGCAATTGAGAAATCAATTCTATCTTAGCCCTATCGACCTCTATAACACGTTTTGACACTAAATGTCCAAGCACCAACCCACTAGTCACCATAAATTGACATTTTTCTCAATTAAGCAACAAATTCTTTTCTTCACATCTACTCAACACAGCATCTAGATTTTTCAAGCATACATCAGAGGAGCATCCAAACACAGAAAAATAATCCATAAAAACTTCACACATGTCCTCAAGCATGTCAAAAAAAATGTTCATCATGCAATGTTGAAATGTGGCAGGGGCATTGCATAAACCAAATGGCATCCTCCTAAAGGAAAATGTGTCAAAAGGGCAAGTGAAAGTGGTCTTCTCCTTGTCCTCTAGGATATGGAAATTTGATAATAATGAGAAAAACCATCTAGAAAGCAATGAAACTCATTTCCAGCAACTTTTTCTAAAACTTGGTCAAAGAAAAGGTCATGGGAAATGGTCTTTGCGACTAACCGAATTCAGTTTTCAGTAGTCTATGCACATGCGCCATCTAGTCACTTTGCTTGTAGGAATTAAATCACCTAAAGCATTTTCAATGACAGTTAAACCAGATTTCTTAGGGACTACCTGCGTGGGACTCACCCACTTACTGTCGGAGATAGGATAAATTATTCCAACTGCTGATAGCTTCAGAACCTCATTCTTCACGATTTCCTTCATGGCAGGATTGAGTCTCCTCTGTGCATCTCTCACTGGTGTAGGATCTCCCTCCAGAAAAATGTTATGAGTACAAATATTAGGGTCAATACTCTTGATGTCTGCAATGGTCCAGCCAATAGCTCTCTTGTACTTTTGTAAAACCGCTACTAAGCTAGTTTCTTTCTCAGGAGTGAGCTGAGACGAAATGATAATAGGGAATGTACCATCTTCTAGACCAAGGAAAATATACTTCAAATCTTTAGGAAGCTTTTTCAGCACAAGAGTGGGAGTCTCCTCAATGGATGACTTCATTTCCCCGGGTGGATCAAGAATCTCAAAGTATGGTCCCCGTCATCTACCAATGTGGCTCACATCCTCCAACTCAGCTGAATTATCAATATCACAAGGCTTATCTGATATGATAGGATCAAGATAATCCAAATATAATCCAAATAATCTTTTTAATCATCAATTTGGCTAGATTTCTTAGGATATGCATCCTCATATACATTCTCAGAATCAAGAACATAATATAAATTTGATGGGCTAAAACTCTGAACCCCAATCTAGTGCTTGCAGCTCTGAATCATCATAGTCATTAGGCATCCTGCAAGTAGTGAAGATATTTTTCTCAGATGTCATATTGCCAGAAGCGATCTTGAGCATTCCACTCTTGCAATTGATGAAAGAATTAGTAGTAGCAAGGAAAGGATGCCCAAGAATGATAAGAGCACTAGCAAGAAGTTAAGTAGGATGTGGTATCTCTAGGACTACAAAGTCCACAAGATAGTAAAATTTGTTCACTTGTACTAAGACATCTTCCATAACTCCCTTGGGTTTCTTGCCTGTTATGTCTGCCATCTGCAAAAGCATGGGTGTTTGCTTCAATTATCCAATATCTAGTTGCTCATAAACCCATAATGGCAATAAATTCACACTACTCCCCAAATCAGGTAAGACATTTTCAAGTCTTTTTTCACCAATCATAATAGAGATAGTAGGTGATCCAGGATCACAAAACTTCGGAGGAGTACCACTCATGATCAAAGCTCCAACTTCTTCAACTAGAAAAGACTTCTTGGTCACATTCACCTTCCTCTTTGGAATACATAAGTCCTTCAAGAACTTAGCATAGGAAGTGATTTGCGGAATAGCATCTAAGAGTGGAATGTTGAGCTTCACTTGCTTGAAAATCTCTTGAATCTTAGTATGACGCTTGTTCATCTACCCAACTCTCAATCTATGTGGATAAGGAACAGTAGGTCGATAAACCCTTTCATTTTCTTTCTCTACCATAGATGTAGTATTCAATGATGAATTTTCTTTATCTTTCTCTCCCTCTACTTCCTTTTCTACCTCAACCACCTCAGGTGCACCCACAAGAGCAGGACTAGAATGCTGAGAATCAATAGGGGCCTCGAGTATAAAAACCTGCTTCCCACTCCTCAAAGTGTTAATTGCTTTGGTCCTCTCAAAACCATCTCTAGAAACATTATGCACATGCTGTTGAGACTGTTGTTTATAGACTGTAGGATTTGGTAGAGGTTGAGCTGGAAACTTTCCCTTCTCTAGAGTGCTCAAGGTGGTATTCATTTTCTGAATTGTTCCCCGCAAGTCATTGATGGCTTGTGTATTTTGATTGTTTGTAGTAGCCTGGACCTACATGAACTGCTGAAAAGTAGTAACCATATGTGCTATGGTATCATCTAGAGACTTCTTGGGTGGCGCAACTGGTTGTTAAAGAGGAAAACCAAGAGGTGCTATTGGAGAATAACTCTGTGTATGCTGAAACTACTGTGGAGGAGCCATCTACTATGGATAACTTTGTGAAAACTTTCTAGGCTGATCATTCCTCCATGAAAAATTTGGATGGTTTCTCCACCACGAATTTTATATGTTGGAATAAGGATTGTTCATCTTGTTGACCTAATTTGCAGCTTGCAATTGGTCTATTCCATTCTCCATCATAGGCATGATAGGGCAATCTTGAGTCTTATGGCTAGAATCAGCACAGAAGTTACATGGCTCTACCGCTTTCACTACCTTGACTTTTTCCAACTCCATAATCTTTAGTCTCCTAGCCAAAGTAGCTAACTTAGCTTAAACATCCACATCTTCCTTCAACTCATATTTACCACTACTCGGGATGGTTCTCAAAGGTTGAGCAGCTATAACAAGTCTATCAGTTCTTGTATTCCACTAGCTAGCACTCTTTCCAAGATAGTCAAAAAAATCCAATACGGCATCTGGCTCTTTACCAAAGAATTCTCCATTGCACATAGTTTGTACTCCAGAGTCAGACCTGTATAAAAGTAGTTGACAACTTTACAAGAATCATAGCCATGATGGGGACAAATATTCAACAACTCCTTGAAGTGGTCCCAACTAGCTTGGAAAGTCTCATTATGCTTCTGAGTGAATTGGGCTATCTTCTCTTGAATCATTTAGGTTCTATGAAATGGAAAGAATTTTTGTAAAAACTCATGTTGCATATCTACACAACTAGTAATATAGTTAGCTCTCAATTGGTTAAACCAAAACTTAGCCTTATCCTTCAAAGAGAAAGGAAATAAGCACAATCTAACATACTCATTAGTGTTAGCCCTATTAATGAAAGTAGTACAAGCTATGTAACGCCCCGACCAATGACACCCAAATATGCAGGTCCATAAGTCAGAACGCTACTCCTATAAACTTTAACTTTTACCATATTTACTAACGTATGTAGTTAATATCACACCAAGCTGAATAACACGCTACTTAAACATCAATAAATCTTTCATATAATAATATAATTATTATTCGGTCATCCAACTTCTACAAATAACTTAAGAACAGTGTCACCCTCTAATCAAGTTACCCGAACACAAAAGCCAATAACTTAAATTAAGTACAACCTTACTTCTATCACATGAGCATCATCACCATGGATCCGCAGCGACACCATCAACTTCTAGGTCAGCACAATCATATGAGATATCATAACCTGTATCACAGAACATAGTGAGCCGAGGCCCAGCAAGTAATATCTATGAATGAATGCACGTGAACCGTTTCTTTAAAGAGTAGTCAACCATTTTTTTTCCAATACTTGGGCCCTAACCTAGATACACTGCTACAGAGCAACCGGTCGGGATTTTCCTTTAATTAAGTGTTATACTAAAGAACACTTTCCAGTCAATAAAACATTTCCCCTTTTCCAATCAACATAATATCAACATATACCCCTCTGAAAAGTAACCGGAAGACGGCGAATCATGGCGACAAAGGTGGGTGGCGGTGGTCCGAGTGCTTCTCACGACGTTTCTTAGTGGTTGGTGCTTCGTTTCATCCAAAAATGGTGTCCTTGTGTTCGTCTATCCGAGCTCGACCCCCTCACACCAAAAATCATCGTCATCCGCCATCGATTTCCTCCCGATCTGTTTAAGTCACCACCTCATATGGGTTGCTAGGGTTTTCTTTGGGTTCCGTGCCAATTATAAAATATTTATATTGTAAACCCTTTAATTATTCTTGTACTATTATGCCCTTGTTCCTTCACATCAATTACAATAAATACCTATAGGTATTTACAATCTTGCCATTACATATATTTTTTATTATTATTATTATTATTATTATTATTATTATTATTATTATTATTATATATCTATATTGGTATTTAACTTCGCGAATTCATAGAAATTCATTTTAACTCTAATTTGAATGATTCTTGTGCTCTTAAATTTTACTTTCCTTGTATAATTCATTAAAATTACTGACCCCATTTAGCTTTTCCTCTATATCTATTCTAATTTCCCTGTATAATGCATGAATCTAAATTCCGTGTAATTTAGGTCGGGGTGTCACAAGCTAACTCAAAATCAGTAAGATGTTGGTAAGGGCTTTCAGAATCCATGCCATGGAACTGAGGTATCACTGACATCATCCCATGCTTAACAGAAAATGGAGGTGCATTTTTAGGTAATATGATGCATGAAGGAGTAGTAGTATGAGTGGGTTGAATAAAATCCTTAAGAGTACGTGGTGCAGGATTCAACCATGTTTTCATAGACTTCTTCGTCAAATAAAATATGCAAACCAAGCTCAGAATCGCAACTATGTTCTGCAAGATTGTTGATCTTGTGGCTTTCATGGATAGCCTTCTCTCTTGCTCTAAGGTCTGCTTCTCCTCTTCATCATGCAATCGAGCCTCTTCGTCTTTCTTTGTTTTTTCCTCCTCACTCTGCTTCATGAACAACTCAAAATTTTATCGGCTGGCCTGCATCATCTCATTAAGTCCAGCATTGATACTCTCACTGACTTGGCTTATTGCATCATTCTTGTTGGACCTCTTCCAGGCTTTAGCCCTTTTGGCAGCCTTCGTGCCAATCGACCTTCGCTCCTCATTTGGTGAGTCATCAGTGACCGACGTCGGAGGTATGGAATTACCATTCTCTTCTTCCTGCTACGTGTTTTCATTATGCCCAGGTTCATCTCCTGAGAATGTGAACCTCCAGCTTCAAATTCTGCAAACTCATCAACAAACGGGTCTGACTTTCGAGACCAAGTTCAATTTCGACTTTGTTGGTAGCACTATACTCTTGCCATTTTTTGTAGGACCGCAGAACTGTCCAACAAAGTTTATGCTTAAACGGATAAAATTGTTATGTCGTTAGTAACAATTTAAAATAACCTACAAATGTACAATTAATATATATAGTGAACAAGTAAGAGTCGATCCCACAAGGAGTGATGCTAATAGATATATAATCTAACACTTGAATATAATTGATACAATTATAAAAGCGGGAAAAGGGGGGGTTAAATCTTGTAATAGATAAAAATTAAGACAAAGAAATTGATGTTGAGAACAAAAATAAGAATTGATATTAATGAAAATAATAGCTAAGACTCACTATCCACCACAAGACATTCAAACAATTTATAAGAAATAATAGACTAACAATTTAAACAAGCGTATGATGACAACATTCACAACAAGGTTATGGCCAAACTCAAGTTGTATGATTCTCTCTTAATTGCATGTAAAGTGTATGGCGTCTACCTCATTACGTGTATTCTTAATTGAAATCTAGCATGGCATTTGCATCAATCAACAATCAAGAATCCAATAAGAGTAAAGAGAATATGAATGTCACAAGAATCCTAATACATGGTATTTGTACTTAGGTATTCAAGAATTGATTTTTCATAATTCATTTTCAACTGAATTATATGTTGCAAGAAAGAACATATTCAACAAGGCAATTGACTATGTTCTACAACAATTAATTCTAATACATGCTTCAAAGTTAGCTAATCAAAGAAACACAATACTAGAACTCACATAACATGGAAAAATCAAAATCATCATGCTTGTAGAAATTGAAATCCACACAACTTATAAAATTGGAAGCATGCTTAGGGCTTCAAGACAAGCCCTAACTAATAAGAGTTTAGTTATACATAACCAAATAAGACATGAAACATAAAAACATAATTACAAACACAAGCCTTGTTTTCTTCTTTTGCTTCTCCTCTTTATGCTTCAAATCCTTCTCCTTCTTTCCTTCTTGTCTCCAAGCTCCCTCTCCTAGCTCCTACTCCTCTCTATTTATAGAGAAAATGAGCACATAGTGGAGGAGTTAGTGCCATCTTTTGGTGGTGGAATGTCCATCAAATTCGTGTGGTGGATTGTCCACTCTTTGAATGGAAATGGTATCATCAATGACATCAACTTCCAATTACACACTAATCTTGTAACTGTATTCTGGGCCTAAACGAAGCATATTATGAACTCAAACCCTTCATCAATATTGTAGATACAAATGTGTAGATAATTATGGGCTTTTGAATAACTCAATTTGAATATCAGAAGCTCAAGTTATGGGCTTCTAAAGGTCTGTTCTACAAACAGAAATTCTGCTTCGGATATAACTTCCAAACTTGACTTCGAGGCAACCTTTAGAGGCCCAAATGAACTCTGATTTTTGTGAACCAGCACTTCCTGCAAAGCTTGAAGTGTCCTCTTAACATTTGCTGAAGATCAAATCTCATTCCGATAGCTCTTACTAGCTCTTAACCTGCAAAACATCCAAGAAGATCTTAAGTACAATAATCTTGAAAATTCAGCTTTTAAGCACAATTTCTTGGCATTGCTTTGGTAGTATTTTATCACTTTAAAAACGTATATTCTGGCACTTATATCACAACCTCCAACCAGCTTATTGCTAGTCCCTAGTAATTCAAGCGTAAAAATGTTATGAGAAATGAGTGAAAGTAACAAACTAGAACAAAAGGTAAGAGATCACAATTCCTATCCAGATTAGTATAGTCACAACTTCCAACACTTGTGTGTGTGTGCTAAGCCAAAACCTTCATACCACAATCCATAATGCATATAACCTCAAACAAATTATCCAAGTAAAAGCCTCAACTCCATATTCTCACAGGGTATAGAAGGATTTATGGGCTATGAATTTCTCTCATGGAGTTGGAAAATAGATATGCACTTAGAAGAAAAGTCAATTTAAGGACAAACAAATAAACAAACATTGATCAAATGATAGGTATATTAGCTGTCAAGAACTTCCACCAGTCTTACCACAAACTTGCTTTGGAATTCTATTGATCAACATTTTCCAATTGACAAACTAACAGAGCCTTATCACAGAAAAACTTATCTACTGACAAATGACGAATGCACATAACAATTTTTTTTCTTTTTTTTTCTTTTTTCTTTTTTTTTCTTTTTCATCATTGTTTCTTTTTTTTTCTTTTTTTTTATGTCTCGAATTCATAATATAGAACATCTCAAACAAAGGCCCAGTAAAATTACAACATCGTTCTCAAACATTGATCAATATCATCCTCAGCATTCATCCAATCATTCTACAAACCATGTAATGGTGTTCATTGACAGCAATTATCCATTTCAAGAGATCAATGCAAGTTCATAAGTTGTTTACTCATTTCTCTCCACTCATTTGTGCTTTAACCAGAAAATATTCTCAGTCATATGCATTATCATCCATCTTACCACAAGGCTTAGTATTGGTGGAAAACAAATGTGTTAAAAGTTGCTTTCGACTAATCCAGATAAAAAAAATGACTCAAACTAATTGTACCAGTACCAAATCATGAAACTGCATATGAAACTGCATAAATATGCCACCACCCCCAACCTAAACTAAACATTGTCCGCAATGTGAAAATGACGAAGTATGGAAAAGCAATGCAATGAAAAGAAACAGAAGATAGAACAATACAACCTGAGGTGGAAGAATGCTCGGACAATGGTGGAAGGAGAAGATGGTTAGCGCCGCACCATGTCCATGAGGACATTCAGCATGTGTTCCAGCCTCTGTTGTCCAACCTCCAACCTATGTAGGCGGGATAAGATGTCGTGAATGTGGTCAGTCGAAGGTAGTGCAGCAGCAGAAGAGTCAGACGCTTCCAGTGGTAAAGCAACTGGACGTCGTGGTGTGCGTTGTCTGCGAGCACTGGAAAGCATGTGGCCTCTGACGCCAGGTAGAGTTCTCCAAAACAGTCACCGGATAATTGGAAGTTGTCTGACTGGGAGGTGGGAGAATGCCCATACTGAAAAGCAACCGCGTGATGAGTCTCGGGAAAAATAATCTCCCAACCTTGGTTTTTTGTCTCTCCACAAGGGTCTTCGCCTTAAGAATGCTCTCAAGGTAAATCCGGCCAATATCAAACCAGGCTCCGCGATACATGTAATACAGGACGAAAAGTATGTTACCCTGTCGTTGTTGACTGTGTCCAATGGGGCAAAGGTTACTTCGGATGGCATCATCAAGCATCCACATCGTGGACGGCAAATAAGAGCGGCGTGTAGAAGCAGCATTATTTGGATCGTGTCGCCCTTGACACAGATCATCAATCATCTCTTGATGGGAAATAGAGATCGGCGCTTGAAAACCTTCAGCGACGTCAGCGGTAGGTGGATAACCTAAACATTTGCAAATATCCGCTGACGTGAATTGAAGCCGAAGACCAGGGATGTCAACCTGATATACTGGTTGAGTGCCAGAAGAGTGGGGTAACTCAAGAAGAGTATGGTAAAAGGAGCGAACGATGTGAGGATACACCGGTAAGTCGTCTTTTGGATCAGGATCGACCAAGAACAGCAGAGAATGGTCACGGAGGTAGCTCATGGCTCATCGGTTGCCAGAATCGTTCAGGATTTTGGAATCGATTCGCCGTTCTGGCATGATTGTAGCTCTGGCGAATAAGTCCACCGTGGCAACAGGATCGTGGGGGCTGCGCGACATACTGTGAAGGAGGAAGAGAAAGATGATCAGAAAAGACAAATTAAGAAAGGGAGAGTTGAAAAGCAGGAAGAAACAGAGTGTGCGAAGAGAAAACAAAAACAATTAGGTTTTTTTTTTTTTTTTATTTATTATTTTTTTTAATCATCGGTGAAGAAGATATAAACAATTATATCACTAATTACACCAGGAAAATTCCCAGGAAAGATTGGAGGGACACAGTGGTCCACTTAAATACCAAACTCCTTAGACAGAATTTTCCTAGACATGCAATTAGTAACATAATATATCATACCATCTTACCCGATTAAAATATATATTGCAGAAGCAATCCCAAATATATAAATATAAATAGATATATATATATATATATATTTTTTGTTTTTTTTTTCAACCAATGCACATGCACAAGTAAGGTAACAGAGGCTCATTCCAGTGACTTCTGTGCTAACGCCATCGAGTGCTTTCCTTCGGCCTATCAGGAGACCACAGCTTTTGTCCACAGGATCAAAATGTAAACCTTCAGGTCTTATACTAATGACAATACCGTCATGAGATGCTCTCCCTCCCAGCTGCCCTATAAGTAAACATTTGAAGATCCAAACCACATTAAGCTGGTGGAGAAAGCTCACACCGTAGACATATGGGCGCAATCATGCCCCACGCACACAAAAGTGTACAGTGACCACCTCAAGGTGAAAGTAAAAGTGAATATGCTAAGAAAATGTGCAACTGAACTAAATGCTTGATTGAACACACAAAGATAATGAGAAAGAAATATGGGTTGCCTCCCATAAGCGCTAAATTTAGCGTCGTCAGCCAGACGGAACAGCGTATCAAGTGAGTGGAACAGGATCAAAGAGCCTTAAATTCTCATCAAAATGTTCTGTTGCTGGCTCTAAATAGTGCTTGAGACGATGACCATTCACTTTAAAAATATTTTCCGTCTGTGGGTGTTGAAGATTCACTGCACCATGTGAAAAAACATGAGTAATAAGGAATGGACCATACCATCGTGAACGGAGCTTACCGGGGAATAGTCGGAGGCGTGAGTTATATAAAGAAGTTAGTTGACAATATATAACAAGTTAGTATACAGAAGAAATAAAATGGGGCAGAAAAGGCCAACCATAAAAAAAAATGATGTTAGTAAATATTAAGGCATATTAATAGGCGGTAGAACCAGCCATTAATATTAATAGATATATACATATATCAACAATAGTAGGTGGTAGAACCAACCATTAATATTAATAGATATATACATATATTAAGAACAGTAGGCGGTTTGAACCAGCCATTAATAGAAAACAAAATGGGGCTTTAAGCCAACCACGTTAAATAATGACATGTAATGTAAAACCTTCCATGTAGGAGGTGCTAACAACAAAAATAAATAAATAAATTATATACAAGAGTTAGATGACATTATATTAGGTAATCACATCCCCGGCAACGGCGCCAAAAATTGTTATGTCGTTAGTAACAATTTAAAATAACCTACAAATGTACAATTAATATATATAGTGAACAAGTAAGAGTCGATCCCACAAGGAGTGATGCTAATAGATATATAATCTAACACTTGAATATAATTGATACAATTATAAAAGCGGGAAAAGGGGGGGTTAAATCTTGTAATAGATAAAAATTAAGACAAAGAAATTGATGTTGAGAACAAAAATAAGAATTGATATTAATGAAAATAATAGCTAAGACTCACTATCCACCACAAGACATTCAAACAATTTATAAGAAATAATAGACTAACAATTTAAACAAGCGTATGATGACAACATTCACAACAAGGTTATGGTCAAACTCAAGTTGTATGATTCTCTCTTAATTGCATGTAAAGTGTATGGCGTCTACCTCATTACGTGTATTCTTAATTGAAATCTAGCATGACATTTGCATCAATCAACAATCAAGAATCCAATAAGAGTAAAGAGAATATGAATGTCACAAGAATCCTAATACATGGTATTTGTACTTAGGTATTCAAGAATTGATTTTTCATAATTCATTTTCAACTGAATTATATGTTGCAAGAAAGAACATATTCAACAAGGCAATTGACTATGTTCTACAACAATTAATTCTAATACATGCTTCAAAGTTAGCTAATCAAAGAAACACAATACTAGAACTCACATAACATGGAAAAATCAAAATCATCATGCTTGTAGAAATTGAAATCCACACAACTTATAAAATTGGAAGCATGCTTAGGGCTTCAAGACAAGCCCTAACTAATAAGAGTTTAGTTATACATAACCAAATAAGACATGAAACATAAAAACATAATTACAAACACAAGCCTTGTTTTCTTCTTTTGCTTCTCCTCTTTATGCTTCCAATCCTTCTCCTTCTTTCCTTCTTGTCTCCAAGCTCCCTCTCCTAGCTCCTACTCCTCTCTATTTATAGAGAAAATGAGCACATAGTGGTGGAGTTAGTGCCATCTTTTGGTGGTGGAATGTCCATCAAATTCGTGTGGTGGATTGTCCACTCTATGAATGGAAATGGTATCATCAATGACATCAACTTCCAATTACACACTAATCTTGTAACTGTATTCTGGGCCTAAACTAAGCATATTATGAACTCAAACCCTTCATCAATATTGTAGATACAAATGTGTAGATAATTATGGGCTTTTGAATAACTCAATTTGGATATCAGAAGCTCAAGTTATGGGCTTCTAAAGGTCTGTTCTACAAACAGAAATTCTGCTTCGGATATAACTTCCAAACTTGACTTCGAGGCAACCTTTAGAGGCCCAAATGAACTCTGATTTTTGTGAACCAGCACTTCCTGCAAAGCTTGAAGTGTCCTCTTAACATTTGCTGAAGATCAAATCTCATTCCGATAGCTCTTACTAGCTCTTAACCTGCAAAACATCCAAGAAGATCTTAAGTACAATAATCTTGAAAATTCAGCTTTTAAGCACAATTTCTTGGCATTGCTTTGGTAGTATTTTATCACTTTAAAAACGTATATTCTGGCACTTATCAGGATGCTTGTAAGTCTTTTTAAAAAGATGTCTTGCGCATTGCTCCTGGTTATAAAAATAAGCACAAAAGAAAATTAGTGTATATAATAACATAAACATATGTAAATGACATTGAATATGAGCTGACTGGATAAGTAATCACTTGATCTTGAATGGTATAGCCGCTAGACCTCAAGTCCATGCACTGTTTCCATATTGCAGTCCATTTTGTGACCCAAGGGTGAATAAGCCCCCATCGACTTTAGCAAGAATGGTCAGTTTTGATGCCATTCGAACCTCTTCTTTGAGCAAAGTCTCCTGTGACTCTAGTCCAAAAAGTTAGTTTATCCTGATTTTTTCCAATAGAAGCATCAGTTGAAATTGTAACCCAAGCTCTACATAGGTCAACATCCTCCTCAACAGTCCAGTTAGTTGGTCTTGGCGAGCGCTCTGTGGGTCGATCATGTCCCCTCCTCCTACTCTTCGAAGTTGCAGCCTCACCTGACAGTACAGTAGGGCATGAATTCCCAACAGTTTGGTGTGAAGGTTGCTGGGTTTCTATGGAAGCATGTGCATCACTCAGATTGGTGTGGCATATAGGGGTAAGTTTGGTTGTTCTATTGATTACCCAAAAATGTTTGGACCATGTAGGGATCAACACCTGATTGCATAAAATGATTGAAGGAACTCCAAAAGGTAGTGTTTTGAGTGGGAGTTAATGTTTGCTAGTTTTGGTGGGAATTGTATATTTGGAGGAAGGTTTTGTGGATATTGAGCATTTGGGGGATGTTTAGGTGGATATTGAAAATTCGAGAAGAGGTTAGCATTCATTCCATATGGCAGTTGAGTTGCATTGCCAACTGCACCTAGTGGGGACTGCCCATTACCTTGGCGATCCATCAGGTAGAGAAATTCCCAAGGCACATAATAAAATTTTCCATTAGTAAACCAAAGAAAGCAAATTCCATAATAAACGAATTCACAGGTTACAAATTGACAGTACTACATCTAGACCACACACGTATGCGACAAGTGACATGGATTAAGCACTAGATAGAAAGGAAAATGACAAACTTGGATAAGTAAAATTAGTAACAGCCTGTTTAGGTGAAAGTGATCACTTAAGATAATTTTTGCATGGTGTGTTAATAATCGAAGATTCTGGTGGGTAGTTCAGTTTTCAGCCATTCATAAGTGATATAGTTAAGATTTGCTTGTTGATTATATGGAAATGAAATGATGAGGTTATTGATGACAAAAGCAGCCACTTTATTACAGCATTCAACAAAAACTGAGCAACAGGCTTGCAAATTGAATATATCAATTATATAAGCTCATATACAGAGCTAATCAGAACCATTCACAAGGTAAATGGCATGTTTTGTACTCAACAATGCTAATAAAAAACACGATGTAAGAAAATATGATCAGACATGGTCACATCCAAGAAGAAGTTAGCAGAAGAGGGAGATATGAGACTTTTAATCTACATTATCATGTATCATGAGAATTAGGAATAAACCTTGTGCACTTTCAAGAACCTACAATATTAGTGAGTCTTCAGTCATTATCATGAGTATCAACTATTTAAAATGGAGCAGGAAACACAAAATTGAAACCTGCAGCCATATCATTTTGAGGATTTAGTGGGAATCAAGCACTCGCAACAGACGCTTTTGGACCTCATAAAATGAAACAATAAGCATAAAAATGATGCAGCAAAGAGCCTTAGAAAGGTTAACAATACAGCATACCTAAATTCTCCACCAATGCCTGTGATATGGAATAAACCAAAGAACAGCAAAAGCCTACTGTGTAGTAGCACATATCCAGATTTCATGATTTGAAAAAGCACGATGTCAAAGCCTAATCCTTGCTATATCAACAAATATGTGATTTCAGCAGTAGAAGGGGAAAACACTGCTAGCACTGGTATATAACCTAGCTCATTCAAGAATTATTCTACTGCTAAAGTAATTTCAAAAGGAAAATAAGCAATACATGACTCCCCAAAATAAGTAGGTGGATTTACGATTTCCCAAGTGCAGGTTTGCCAAAGTAATAATAGGAGTGAATCCCAAATTGTCTCACAAAGATTTTTCATTTCAGCTTGGGTCTATGGATTGTTAACCTAATTACTTAATTAAATATGGTATTCACAATGCAAGTGATGGTAAAATTGCACTAACAATTGGTTAGATTTGGTTTTCCCTCTTGGGGTGATTGATTGAACTAATCCCTAATATGCAAAATGAGAAGTAAATACTATACTACTACAGAAAATCAAAGAAAAAAATGAACACAACATAATAAAATGTAAAGCATAACATTAAACATTCAAGCACAAACTAAATTGGAATGGAAAATATTCAAGTATATTAAACTAGAACTATGAATCCGAATATGATAACAAAATATAATAATAATAATAAATAAAAGGAGTTTAGAAATCAAATCCAATGTTGAAAGTTGAGGCGATTTGGCCTTCCAATCTACAAATAGAAGTTGAGGCAAATCCAATTGGGCTTTTCTCAAGCTTTACCAGGAGGAAGAACTTCTTCTTCTAGTTGGTTGGGTCTCCAAAACTCCTAGAAATCTTCAAGAAAATGATTTTCAAACTCCAACAAAGTATCAAAATGAAAAACAAGCAAGAGAGAACAAAACCCTAAGATGAATTGCAATTTTCGGCCAAAATTAGAGTTGTTACAAGAATGGGGTCTCAAGATCCTTAAAACCCTAATACATGTGTTAAAAGGCCATTCTAACCCATCACAAATAAGTTTCATTGGTAAAAAAAAGTAATTAGACAAGTTTGCCCTTCAAGAATTGAGTGAAAATCATAAAACCCAAAATTACCGGAACTGTTCCAGACAACAATGTTTTCTAGTTCCACAGACTTCAATTGTCAATGGATTCTTCCGGATGGTGAACAGTGCCGTCCAGACAGATCCGTCCTGATGGTGAACAGTATCATCCATATAGGGATGCTTGAAAACACTAGTATGTCTGCCTTTTTTCTTGAAGCGTTTGGACGCCTTTTGATACATGTTCGGATGACTGACAGTAAAGTACAATTTTGCAGCTCCTTTATACCTTTTCTTACATATTCGATCCCGATCAATCCGGAGCCTACAAAAACCATTCAAAAAATTCATAAATTACCAAAACATACTTAAACAAGTGTTAAAACCATGTTTAGGTTGATAGAACTAAATCCAACACATTAAAACTCAAATACTTAAGGGATAACATTTCCACAACTTCTAACCATTATGCCCAAAACTTGGATTTCATATGTCTAAACTACCAAACCAACTTGAACGACTACAAAACACTTAAAATGACTATGTCAAAGTGTTAAATTATGCATTGACTCATTAACACGGATTGCAGAAACTCAAACCTAAAATGTGGTTTTTAAGCATTGAAACTTAATTTTTTTACTTTCAAAACTCCACAAAAATATGCAAAATACCATCCCAATCAATACACAAAATAAGAGCAATGTCATATCAAAATGTTCAATTGAAAAGTATAGACTTCTTCTTGAATTCAAGACAAACAAAAAAACTTCAAAGAAGGTACTGGGAAAATAAATAGAACAATGATGTAGCAGACTTCCCAAACTTAACAAATGAAAAACAGAACAATTCCTCATGGAATTGGTTCCTTTATCTTCCTTTTTAAACATGTTAAGAATCCACATATTATCTAGATAGGCAAAAACCAATGTCGTTAATTCTTCACCATGGACAACACTAATCTATTGCCACAATTTTGGCATAGTTAGTGACGATGCAGCATACGATAAGTAGCTCGAAAGACAGATAATCAACAAGACTAAATCACTAGTCAAAACACAACATTAAAATTGAATTTCTAATACAAAATTCCAATAAATTGTATGCCACATCTTAAACCAATTACACCATGCAAAATCATGAATTCATCATCAATCTTCATCAAAAGCGATACCTCAAAATCATCTAATTCACAGTAAATAATAATCCTTAAGAGGAAATGATACGAGGGTGAGAATATACTCATTTCCTCATTCGGTTGAGTTTTAAGAAGGGAAATTTTAAACTCATTTCACCCTTATTTACAAAACCAAAAACAAGAAAAAAAGACAGGTAAAAAAATCAAAAACAAAGAGTAAAGAAAAGAAAGAGAGAAGGTAAATAACCAAACAGTGAGTCCTTGCCTGATCTTGTTTATTGTCATTACTAGGTTCCAGAACTAACTGAAGTTTATGAACTTTTCTTTTATGACGCATATAGAAATTCCACAATAAAAAATCTCACTAAACTTACTAAATTGATCCAAGAACCCATCAAACACTGCAATCAAAGTCTGATTTCCAAGAAAAGAAGAACTTTGACATTCATTTTAATCTCAACCTAATGTACCATAAAAATAATGATAAAAATCAAGTCGCAACTACTGTAAATATGTAATTTCCAGTACTATATGCTGTAAATCTATAGTTTTTGTATCTAGAAAGAGAGAAAGTACAGGAGAAGAGGAACAACAACAAAGTAGTGTGCGTGCATGGAAAATTAGGCTTCGTACACCCATAAGGAGTTGCGAATACCTAGGCAGGGAGTGCTTCAGTTGCACTTTCTTCACCTTAATGGATCTACGTATTGGTTAACCACTATTGTCAGATGAAACTCAAACCAAAGCAGGGGTACCAAATCAAGAAATTGAGCTTGGAACGGTAGGGCATAATTTTATGATTTGGATCGGAAAACTGTGAGCTTCAATCTGGTTTGGTCGTCATGATGTTGGAAAAATGGTCGTTGTTGCGCTGCTTCAATTTGTTTTTTATGGTGGAGGCCGTTGGTTTGGGCCCACAAGTCGAACTAAAATGGGGCATTAGGGCACCTAGTATGTGTCCAAGTCCAATTGCTTGGGCTGAGACATTTACTGTCCAAAAATTACACCACCGTTGGATGAATAGTACTAATGGCCCAGCTCATGTATTGTTTTTGGCATAAATGGCCTAGTAATAAGAACCCATTACAAGTGTCCTTAACACTATTTTGGATAGGGAGAAGGTAGGGAAAGAAAATTTTGATAGGAATGAAAAATGGAGTGGAGGGTAGGTTAGGGGAAATTAATTTTAGATCATCTTATTTGGATAATCAAAAGTTAGGGAAGGAAAAAAATAAAAAATTATATTTTTATGATTTGTAAGATTGATATAAATTTACCATGTTACCCTTGATATAAATATATATATATGTATAATTATATAATTATATATTTATATATTCGAGATTGCTCACCTACGGACCTAACTTGCGGTCTCAAAAGACGGACTTTTATTGCGGACCGTGCGATTGATCAAACGGATGAGACTGTCACACTTGCCTCTTACCTTTCGCCTTTGCTCTCTCTCTCTCTCTCTCTCACGACGGCTGAGACTGCAACAAAACTAGAGGTATTTCACGATAGTGGATTGTCTCTCACCTTTGATGTGCTTGTTCCTAAATTACCTTTTGATGCTCTAATGAACAATTTGGAGGACACAATCATGAATGTTTTACCATTAAATTGATAATGCAGAAAATGTCAATAAAACACATGGCTAATCTCAGTTTTGAGCAATTCTTTCCGCTTAAAGCACTACCTTGTTGGGTTCTATTCACAGACCCACCATAGAACTGCCTTGGCACCTGCTTCTGTACTTGATGTAATTGTGTTGGATCTACAGACATGTTGAGAAAAGAAGAATTTGAGGAAATGGGTTTGACATGCACTATTGAAGAAATAAGAGATTGGGGAGAAAAGGGCTTGTAGAGATCATGCAAATCGGAAACAGAGAAAAGGTTCCCACTTTGTTCACCAACACCGATAGTCAATGAAGAAAGGCAAGTCTGATTGGAAAAATCAATCGAAAAAGCAGTTGATGTCATGGTTCAGGTGCTGGTGTTAGTGGCGGCGACGTAGCTCCTGTCCACCGCTTGCAAACCCTAGTCATCTTCCTCCACAGCTAGAGTGCCAGAATAAGTGGTTGTGGTATTAGTTTTATTCACACCCACCATGGATTTGCCTTGGATGTGGAGACGAAAGTGACAGTCGACGGGCTTTGTACGTAAATAAGGGAGAAAGAAGAATTGAAAATTGGGTCCTATAATCTCATCCGTTTGATCAATCGCACGGTCCGCAATAAAAGTCCGTCTTTTGAGACCGCAAGTTAGGTCCGCAGGTGAGCAATCTCCTTTATATATTTATTATTATATTATATTTATAATTTATCACATTGTTCTTGATATAAATTTATATATGTATTATTATATATTTATTTATATACATATATATATATATAATTATATATATTTTTGTATTGCATGGGACCCACCTGTTATATATATATATTTATATATATATAAATTTTAGGGACAAACTTTTAATTAAAATCGTGGAACCCACGAGAATTTCTCTGCCACCAACTTTTCCGAGGGAAAAAAAGTGTTGGATCCATGATATTTTTATTCTAAAAAATGCCTCATTAATTTTACATTTTCTAACCAAACACCCCTATTTTCAAATTTTCTCATTTTTATCCTAAAATTTTACGTTCCCTTGTTTTGCCTTCCTTTCCAAACAATGCGTAAATGATCCATTTCGCACATTATTTCAGGT
This sequence comes from Euonymus europaeus, assembly GCA_963580455.1. Taxonomy (NCBI): domain Eukaryota; kingdom Viridiplantae; phylum Streptophyta; class Magnoliopsida; order Celastrales; family Celastraceae; genus Euonymus; species Euonymus europaeus. Next base: position 15,068,841 of record OY756965.1, read on the forward strand.
AACATTATTGATTCCTTCTGCACATGAGAACATAAAATCAATTTCGGCACTCCTAATGGCATGACAAGGGAGTATTGGCTTTAATAATTGGGAAATTGCGAGCGTGTCAAAATTTACTATTAGTGCAAAGAATGTTTAGGTAATGTGTGTTTATATGACCTCTTATCAAACGACTCGTTTGTAGTTTGAAAAACACAAAACCATTTGGTTCGAGATTGACCTTCATGTAAGGGACTTTAATATTTAATAAGCGTCACTACAAGCACTAATAAAAACAAAACACTTAAATGTAAGAGCTTCTATTGAGATGAATGAAAAGTAATACATCTTAAAATGTACTAAATTTTAATTGATGATACACCAAAGTACATGGAAAAATTTATTTTGCAAGTTAAAACTAAGAATAGAAGCAAATACTACAACTCAGAGGTTTGACCTAAGCTAGAAGTTAGGTAAAATGATAGCTAACATGAGTCAAACTAAAAAAGGATACAATTTTGAGTTGTCAGGTTTGTGCTTGTCTTGATACTTCTGCTTCTTCTTCTTATAGTTCTTCAAATGTTAATGATGTATCTTATGGCATATCTTGACTTCTCTACGAGTGGTAGATCATGTGCTTTTATGTGCTGCCTTGATTCTAGAGTTACTCGACCACTCTCCTCTAAAAATGTGGATTATGTGCAATGGTGGGTCAGTTGCAACTTATCTTGGATCATGAAATTCATTCTCTGAGATTATTAAGGCTAACTGCATTCTCTTCATCCATTTCCCTGGACAATTGGACACTTTCATGTTGTGGGAATTTTTGAAAATGGATGACAATCATTGATTGTGCATAATGAAAGGTAATGGCTCCTAGATTAGGCTTCATGGTTTTCTCTAAAGAATTTTTCTAGTCGTGGGGATGCAAGATTTCCTCGACTTTAGCTCTCCAATCATACGCAATAGCTAAAAATATTGTTGTGAGGAATGTAAGCTCATAAACTCTGTGATCTTCTGCATTTTGTCAAAATTATCTAACTAAAAACTCGGTCTCTTGCTAACATAACGTTCACTCGTAGAAGAACACATTCATGAATTAAGACCATAAGAATAGGCTCTTTGGACAAGAATATTCAAACTTCTAAATTTCATCATTTTATGTCTGAATTTATGGCATAGACGAAGCATAAATCCAGTAAAATGCACAAACGATTAGAGAAAACTTCTCCTTGCTTGACATGTATAGGGGTTGATTTGATTTCAAGATTCGCGAGTGGGTTCCACGTGTTAGGGAAATGACTGGAGGTTATTTTTGATATAAATAAAGCCCGCAAATATTCTTTTGAGCTTAAAAAAAAGTCCTCCAAGCTGTTGTACCCCATTTTTGGTTTAAAATTATAAATATAATTTTAAATAAAACTTAAGTTTAGGCCCAATTTAAATTAAAGTTCAAAAAAGGTTATTATTATTTTAAGCCCAAATAGAGAGTTGGATTCTAAATGGTTAAGGTTGTTTGACACAAGAATAGCCAGCCCAATAGGTGAGTTAGCCCAAATAATTAACCTAACAAAGGAAATAATTAGTACTACAAATGGACTAAAAAACTGGCCCAATAATCAAGGCCCGACTTAAAGCCCAAACTCATGAAATTAAGAGGCCCGGCCCAGGTCTCCCTAAAACCATGAAACTAAATACAAAGCCCGGCCCAAACTTTTGCCTAAACCTAATTAAGAATGGAAAAACGCAGAGGGAAGAGGCGCCGTTGACGCCGTCCGGAAAAGAGAGAGAGGAGAGAGAGAATGACCAGAAAAGGAAGGGGAGAGATTGTATCGCCGGAAAAAGGGAAAGAAAGAGGGGGCGTTTCACACTAGAGTTGATTCGGGGTCTTAGATAGTAGGATTCACATTTGGTTTTAGAAACAAGAGATTCTAGGGCTTTAAGAGTGGGATTTCCGAATCGGTTTTTAGGCATGATTTCGGGAAGAAAAGAAATCCCAGAGGGATTAGGAGAGATGTCGGAAGATGGGGAAGGAATGAAATCAAGGGAAATTGAAGGAGTGTTACATGATTCTAGGGATTCCTTGGGTAGAAGGGATTTGTAATTTGGTATTATAAAAGGACTTAGGGTCGTGTGAAGAGGGGATCTTGGCTGGGGGGGAACTTCAGTGATCTCTTCTCGAATTTTCTGGGTTTATTCTCCTTCTTCGGAATTTTTGGGGCTTCTTCTTCGGCTTTCTTTTGAAATTTTTCTGGGGGTTCCTTGGTTTCGATTTTCTGAATTTTTCTGGAGTTTCTGTTTTCTTCTTTTTTTTTCGAAACTTCTGGGAGGAATTTTTCTCTGGTTTTTGGGTCTTCGGGGCTTCTTCCTCTTCTTCTTCTTCTTTCCGAATTTTTCTGGGGGGGATTTTTACGGGCTGTTTCTTTCTTTTCGGTTTTCTTCAGTTTCTGGTTCTTTTCGGATTTCTGGAGTGTCGCTCTTTTTCTGGTGGGATTATTCTCTTCTTTCTGGGAGCTTTGTGGTTTGAGTTTTGCTGTTTGGATTGAGAGTGTTTGTCGAAGTTACAGCTCCTGTTGATTAAGGGGTGAGATTCTGGATTAATTAATTTGTTATATTCTTTTTTGAGGAAGTGGTTCGGATGGTTTAAAAAAAAAACCAAAGGAAGAACCCTTGATTTCTTCGCTTGTTGATTTTTGTTCGAATTTCATGTTAATTTTGTTTCGAGATTGGATGTTTATGTGAGAATTCTTGCTGTTTGGATTGCCTCTGGATTCATTACGTTGATGGCATGAATGGTTGTGTTAAACTGTGAACAAATGTGTTTTAGTCTTTTGTTCCTTCCATATAAATTTCAGAAAGGTTAAATTGGTATGCTGAATGAACTGGGGTGATTATTTGTATGCTTAGGCTGTTGAATCGTGAAGACGAATTGGTTCTTGTTCTCTGTTAGTATAGTTTGTGAATCATTTTGCATGCTAATGCTTGTATCTGATGCATATCTTTGTGTTGTTTATTTGTGCGCTGTGATTGATAATTGTTAGATTATGGCTTATCAAATGTTTCTTTGTGATTGATTCAATGATGTGCTGTTGATAATGTATCTATAAGTGTTCGGATGAATGAGTTTTATGGGATTTGGGGTTTTTATTTGTTTACATTAAATGTTTGGGCTTCTAATAAGTTGTATGGGTTTAAGCATGAGAGGGGTTAGTTATATTTGGGTTAGATTTATAATTGGGCTACTTAAATGGTTGTTTGGGCTTTTGATTGTTTAAATTAAATATGATATATTGTAAATTTAAGGTTTAAAGGGAATTGTATAAATGGGCCAACGGGTTATATAATTAATGGGGGCTTTGGAATTTATAATTATATTCTATATGACATTTTACATGTTCATGGCCTTAAAGCAATTAATTATATTTTTTTTTTAATCATGTTAATTAATAACATGATTGAAATATTTGATTGCTAATATAAAGAAGGGGAACCGAAACCTCATTCCATTCATTATTTTTCAACATGCTAATATGTCATTTATTGAATGGTGCTTATATATGAATTATGTGATTGATTTGATGTTATTTGGTTTGATGTTGTGTGGTTTAAGTGTTAATTATGTGATTCAATATTGTAATATGTTTGATTTGTGGGTTTGCGATAATTTAATATCGTATAGTCCACATAAAAAATTCGGTTCCCCAACATTTTTTCTTTAATTTTATTTTTACCTTTTGTTATTGTATTTACTATCATTTTATTATATTACTTATTCCTATTTTTATTTCACTTTATTTTACTTTATTTTCCTATTCATTTATATATTTTATTTATTTTTCTTTTCTGTTTTTATTTATTTTATTTTTATTTTCGTTTTTATTTTTATTATAATAATAATTATTATCTTATACATTATTATACTTATCTTATTTTTTTTTATTTTTCCTTTCCTTTTCTCTTTGTTATATTACTTATTCTTATTTTTATTTCACTTTATTTTATCTATTTCACTTTATTTTCCTATTCATTTATATATTTTATTTATTTTTCTTTTCTGTTTTTATTTATTTTATTTTTATTTTCGTTTTTATTTTTATTATAATAATAATTATTATCTTATACATTATTATACTTATCTTATTTTTTTTTATTTTTCCTTTCCTTTTCTCTTTGTTATATTACTTATTCTTATTTTTATTTCACTTTATTTTATCTATTTTACTCTATTTTCCTATTCATTTATATGTTTTATTTATTTTTCTTTTCTGTTTTTTTATTTTCGTTTTTATTATAATAATAATTATAATTATTTTATTATTCTTATCATATTTATTATTATTATTATTTTATTTTTTTCTTTTTGTTGATTTTCATTATTTTTATGTACTTTATATTTGATTCTCATTTTATTTTCATCTTGTAAATATATATGTATGTATATTGTCACCCTATTTTTGTATTGTTCTCCTTATTTTGTATCTCGTTATTATTATTAGCAGTATTATGTATTTGCCTTATATTATTATTACGGATTTATATAATATTTATGTTATTTTAATTTTTATATTATATTTACATTTTGACTCTATTTCTATTCTTATCCTTATTTTACTTTATGTTATTTACTATTTTATATTCTATTTTACTTTATTTCAAATTTAGGAATTATATAAAAATTATACTAAAAGTCTTTGCCTACGATGAAATCTATTTGGGGAATGCATTGGATGCACCCTTAGGTAGATTCTTGAGGTGAGAGTGTTTCTTGGGAAAATTTACCATTGGATGGAAAAACCCTATGAACCTCAAGATTAAGACTTTTAATATAGTTTTTATATATATTATAAAATTATTTTATTTATATAAATATGTACATATATTATGAATTCATTATATTCTATTTTGGTATAGCCATATATCTACTTAAATTATTTTTCCTATGTAGTTATTATCTTTATTTAAATATTATTTTTATCTTATATAATTTGCCGTATAATTTATAAAATCATTGCACCTTACATATATAGTATTTATATTTATATATGTTATAAAATTATTTGATTACATTCGAATGTAATTTATATATATATTATCTAAGTTTATTCTATTTTGATATCTCCATATGTCTACTTAAATTATTTTATCCTATATAGTTATTATGTTCCTCTAAATATTATTTTATATATATATATAATTATCATATTTTACGTACGCAAAAATTAATATTTTCGGGAAAAGTCATTTAATGGGATAATAAAAATTAAGTTGGCAACTGTTTTTTTAAAAACAGGCGTCGTGGGGTGCCTTACACCTTCCCCATACGCAACAAACTCACTTATCCTTTTTCTGGATTTTTCGCAGACCAAAATTATATTTTTCATGATGACCAATTGCACCTATTCAATTGGTGGCGACTTCTATTTTATTAAAAACCCTTTTCGCAAAACCGGTTGCGACACAAGCCTTAGTCACACTGATTTAGTGATTGTGTCGTGATATGAAGTGACTATTCACTTTCCAAGGAAATGTACTTTATATTTCCTCTTATATCTCTCCTTGGGTTTTACTTTTATCTTTACTCTTCCACCATTTTTCCTTGTCACTACTCTGCTGTTTGTTTTCCTTTTCTACTATGGCTAATCAACCCGATTCTTGTCAATCCTTGTCTACCAATGCTTACTATATCAATGACATTAAAGTAAATGAGGCAATTATTGTGAATGCACATCATTTCCTCTTGGTTATGTTCCCTACTTTTGGTCGAGAACACTTTGGATTAACCCATTCTTTCCCAAATTCCATTCCTTCTTCATTGTTGTCACTTCACCCCATTCGTGAACCATGTCCTCCCCAAAAGAGGAAACCTACCTAGAATACTTATTTCACCCAACTCACTTGGGGCCACTAATGACCATCGCTATGAGGCATGGTTGTCCCTTCTCTATACAGTCTTTGTAGAAGTCTGGAGGAAGCTTGGCATTCATGATTTCCTTATACTATCTTATACTATCTTATACTATCCTATCTTCTTATACTTATATAATTATAAATTCCATCGAATTCAGCCTTGCTTCGGTCCAGTCCCACCTTTTTCCATGTGCGCGCGATTTTGTCTCCCTCTTTCGTGATTTCATCCCTTCATCGACCGTTGTCGAAATCAACATCTGCTGTCCATTTCTACCTCCTTTCTCCTCTGTTCCCCACAGCTAGCGCGGACGACTTGCAGGTTCATGAACCTTTTTGACATCTGGATTAGACAACTTTTTTGTTCTCTACTTTGTTATCCTTACATAACTAACCCTTGGTTTCGTCTCACCGAAGAGCACGCTCTTAGCTTATGTTCACGTTCTAGAATGATTTCTTCTTTAATCAAACAAGAACTAGGTACGGCGATGGCTCATTATTGACACTATTGTTCACTTCATAGATTAGATGCTGCTTGTGTGGGTGAACGGCATCGTTCATTGCTTCCATTGCTCACAACTAATTTGGGATCATGTTTCTAAACCTCGCTTTTGTTTGCATCTTACAGTGTTTGATGGTTTATTTTGATAGTAAGCTTCCATGCTAGATAGAGCTGATCAAGATTGTGGTCTCTTCAGTGGTTTTCCCTAACAGATAATAATCATCTTGCATGTGATTTGGAATTATGATTTTATCATATGAGAAAATTGTGTTCTTCATCTTTTATGTTCCTTGCTCTCCTTGAAGACTCTCCAATTAACAATTGTCTCTCTTCTATGTTATTTTTTTCTCACTTTCATTAGGAATTCCCAGTCTAATTATTAGATTTAATTTTCGTCAGCCTTTCCCTGATTGATTATATTATGATAATCAAAGGTTACTGCATAATTATAAACAAAGTGTCAATTCCTTGGCCTCTCCATTGTTGGTATAGCACGGATTATTATCTCATCTTCAATTATAGATTCATCCATACTATTAAAAGGTGTGTATTTTAATAGCTGATGACACACTACCTATTGTCGTTTTTGTGGATTTTGAAATCCAAATTTAGTTAATCAGTGTTGTTGCATGTGGTTTTTCCTTATTTCTTTGCTCTTTTGTTCTGTTTTAAGATATGGTTCTTTCATGTAGGTTTGCAAGTTCTTTTTTGCTGGACCTCTACTTCACCATTCCATAACATGTTCAATCCAAGCACTTAGCGAAGATGTAGTTGAGTTAGTGGTAATGATTTTAAAAAACTTAGCAATGCACCACTATTATATATTTCTTGCATTGCATCACGTTAATGTTTCTCTTTTGCAACATTTCTCAGGTACTCTGCTTGGTTTAACTTAATGTGTGGACTCTGCTGGGCCATTGAAATTCCAATTTCTTTGTCCAGTCTACTTTCTTGGGTAGAGGTGAGTTTGAAATTTCTTTACAAGGTTATACAAGTTTTTTGACACTTTGGTTATGAAGCTCCTGATGTTTCAAAGCAAGAACTCTTGATCATATTATCATCCAAGTTTGTGAATTTTTTTTATCAAATCTGGTTTGGGGACAGTTGATTACTACATTGTCCTATTTGATGTCTATCATAAAGAACCAAGCCATCATTTTTTATATGGGTTCATTTGGGAGTGTCATCGTTAGCCATACATAGTGTAACTCAAGAATTCTCACAAGATCGTTAGTCAAAAATGGAAATAAAAATGCGGAAAAATAAAAGAGACAATACCGAGATTTTTACGAGGAAAACCCAACCTGGGAAAAACCTCGAGTCTATAAGCAACTAACCTTACGAAACAATTCACTAATCTTGAATCGAGAGTACAACCTTATCTTTATCCTAAAGACATTGCTTGCACAACCCATCCCACATAGTGTTTGTTTCACTCAACACTCGACCTCACACGGTAGAGCTTTGTTTTTGGATCCTCCAAAAACTACACCAACGAGAAATCACACCCTCACTGTTCAAAACATAGACACCTCACAAGAGTTCTCTCTCACTCAAGAATGAAAATTGGATTACAAAGAGAAGCAATGACCTAAAAAATCTAGCTTGCACGTAGCTTCTCCAACCTTCATTCAATGGAGATCATTTCTTTATATAGAGAGACATTCACCCTTTTCTTCTGATTTGATTTATTTGAATCATGATATTATCTGGAATAATTATCCTGAAACAAAGCCAAAAGGTGTTAAAACACAAATCTATAAAATGATAAGATAAATGATAGGCCAACCAAATATTTGATTATATTTATAATTTAAATCACACGGCATTATCTCCATGAGAATTATCTCCAAATAAAGCATCACAATATTGTAACTAATTAAAGATAATGATATACAAGCATTATCACAATATTGGAAAACAACCTCATGCATACCCTCATGCATATCCATATTACATGCATGCCTTCCACTTATGTCATTTAATCTTGCACTTATATATGTCACCTGCAATTCAAGACTTCAAACATGAACCATGCATGAGCCACGTACAAACTATAACACAACACACACTTGTCCATATGCACTCACAATTGTCACAAAGATCCCAACACATAGGACTTCATGACCTGGGCGTGTTCATAGATACATAGGTTGCCTTCATTTGGTTTGTGTATGGATACACTAAAGGTATTTTTTTGTCATTTTTCCTTTGGCTTTTGCTTTCAATGTAAGGTTAGTAGCTCATGCTCTATGTTTTGCTTCATATTTTAGTGTTTGAATTTGGTATATGAAAATTGTTATTTTCAATCATTGTGTGGTTTTTTGGACTTCTCCTGCAGAGTGGAGCTTCTTTTTCACACTCACATCTGGACATGCTATCGAACAATAGGATAGTGTTTTCCTCAGCGATGAAGATGTTGATATTATAATCTATATGTTGGCCTCATGTTTTTATTTTTTTGGACTTCTCCTGCAGAGTGGAGCTTCTTTTTCACACTCTCACATCCAGACATACTATCGAACAATAGCATAGTGTTTTCCTCAGCGATGAAGATGTTGATATTATAATCTATATATTGGCCTCATATTTTTTATTTTTTTAAGATGTAAATTGACATTAATAACTTCGATTTTTGTGAAAAATTGTAGGTATGAGTGGGCTGTTACCATCATTGGGCAGAGAATGATTCTTATTCCTGGGTCCATTCACTACCCTAGAAGTAATCCTGAGGTACCGTTAACTCCAATGTGCTATGTCTACTTTCTCCATCTTTTTCCCTCCACCTCTATTTTTGATGTTAGCAGATACAAAGTAACCAACTCTATCCTTCAACAACAAATAGAAGTTAGTGATTTTTCACTCTACAAGGGAACATTGATTAAGACACATTGAAAAGCTTAATGACACCATTAGGCTCAGAATAAACCAAAGAAGTACAACTACTTTTCATCTAAGAAACTAGAAAGTATGGAGATACACTGCAAGGTCTAATTAGTATAAATATATCTCTGGAAGTCTGACTACTTATTCATCAAAGGCAATTTCTAGATTGTATTGTTTCGCTAATAACTTTAATTTAACTTTTCCATTGATATTTTTTTTTGCCAATGTAGTTAAATATGAAGCCAAGCTTGAGGAAGGTACTATAGTTTCAAAGTTAGACGGAGTTGAATTTATTGTCAGGAAAGGTAAGAGTATAGTGTTCAAGTTTTATATTTATACTATATTTCTTTTTACATATGTTATTTTTTCCTTGCATTGTCAAAGGTTGTAAAAACTATGAAGAAGAGAAAAAAAATATACTTCTAATAGTGAAGCCACAATGCAAGTCTCTTGTATGTTATTGAGACTATTGTTGACTTCGTCTATTAGATGCAGTTTGCTCGGGTGAACGGCGTCCTTCTTCACTTCCATTGTGAACAACTGATTTTGGATAATGTTCCTTAACCTCGCTTTTGTTTTCATCTTACAATTTTTGATGCTTTATTTCAATAGGAAGCTTCCTTGTTGGACATAATTGATCAAACTTGTGGTCTCTTCAGCCTTTCTGAGGTAATCGATTTTATATTTTACTAATTCAAAGAAACAGCGGTTTTAACACTGACTTTGAAGATGATTTTAATAGGTAGCTTCTTTTTGTGGCTTAAATTATAAGAATTATTATATTATTTTACCTTTCAATGGACTTTAGCTCAGTTTGTTATGCTTGAAGTTTCCTGTTAGTACTGAGATTCATCCTATTTTACATGACCTTTACAGAGTAAGCAAAAGTCTGATACAGCCGCTCTAGAGGCTACAAATGGCAAGATATTCAGGTAATTTCTTGGGAAAGGCTTAATTCTTCCAGAGACAAATGCTAATAAAACATGGTTCTTAGAAGCTCTTTCATTTTTTTAGTCTGGCAGTGTTGTTATACTTGATAGTAGATGTGACAGAATAATAGTTATATAGACTTTCCTAACATGTCAAATGTTAATAAGACATGGCGCTTCGAAGCTCTTACATAATTAACTTTTCTTATATACAATGATTTTCACACCTTGCAAAATTTTTAAGACTTCCATTTATAATTGGTTAGATTGGCAGTTTTTTAATTCATGCTTCTCTCTCTTTTTTTCTTTTTTCTTTTTTAAATCTTTCAGTGTTGTTATCCTTGATAGACTTCAATATGTCAATACTGGATAATATAGTTGGTAGAAGCAGCTCTTGAATCCAAGTTTATATTGTGGGAACTCATTGTAAGTAACTCCTATGTCAAAATTTACATTGAGTGTGATCATGTCTATATTTTGGTTTTCTATAAATATGGTGTGCACAATGTAGTATATATGAGTAGTTATATTTTTAAAATGATAATGACTGTGAATGAATTAGACGAATTAATCTGTTTTACCTTGTTATTCCTTGATATTAAATGCCTGTTTAGATTTATGTAATATAATCAGTCATTGTTATGACTGATTACCATCTATCATATGAGGCATACCAGCTCTACGTCCCTTTGTTCCTGAGTTTTTTCCCCTTCTGTGGAACATGTGTAAAGTTGTTTGAAAGGTTTGTTTACGTTTTATTTTATTTGTTCATTTAATACACCTTTTTCTTTTTTATTAAGATTGGTGTATTGAAGATTACTTCCCTCTATCACTCTTCAAAACATCTTTCAAGTACAAAATGAAAATCTTCTTGAACAAATCCATCTTTTGTCCAAGCTTCTTAATGCTAAAATCAAATTCCGCAATATTTGAACATTATCTGGTTATCATGATTCATGGGAGACGATAAAGCTTGTATATTTGCCTACAAATCATGTGTTTGTTGTTTTGGTATATGATTTGAGTTGGGTATTTTGATTTCCATGCCATGTCTCTCGCAATTTTTCCCGATTTCAGGAATAGTCTGGTTCTTTATGGAATCATTCTTACATTTATCGTTTCTTTTCAGCTAACTCCAAGAGTTGTTGCTCCTTTTTATTTCTTATGTCGTATCCATGTGTATACATACAACTAATAATCATAGGCTCCTCCAGTTATGGGCTAGTGGTTATGACTTACGAGCATTTGTCTTTTCTTTTTCCCCTTACTTTACAAAATGATAGTGTAAGACTGATGTATGCCAATTTAGATGACCAGGTTTTGAAAAAATATGTACAGATTCCTGATTCTATTTTGTATGACATCCCCAGTTATTCTTCTGATATACCTATTAAATTTTCAGGTATTTTAGTATAGATTGCATGCACAATGTTACAAGTTTCCTCATCTATCAACTGCATTAGTCTAGGTTGATGGCCTAGACTACAGTCAGGACCTTGATAGATAAATTTGCCAAAGTTGAGCTTCAATGTCATTAGATTTTGGCAGTCTTTTTATTTGGGAAGAGATTACGCTTGCTATGTGATTAAATTTGGTGGTTTGATTTTTTTATTCATTTTCCCTCATTTTTTACTAATTTTTGAGTATTCTGCAGGTTTGTGGAATCATTCTTACATTTATGTTTCTTTTTAGATAATTCTAGGAGTTATCGCAGCTACTAAGTAATATACATTTGTCTCATCTTCCCATCGTGAGTTTTAAACTACTAAAACCTTTTATAATGTCCTTTGTATTGTTATAATTGATACCTTTGGTGTTGCTTGAACTACAACTTGATTGAGGTACTATATGCATGAATTTACAAATTGAAGAATTCTTGGTGGGGTTACAAGCTTCAAGGAGATTAATTATTTCAAACGCATTACGGTTCAAATAGACTTTATAATGGACAGGAAAATTCCGTGAAGTTGCTAAGAAACTGGAGTCACGGGTATATTGTCTCCATTTTCTTATATTACCTTCATTTGTTGTAAATAAGATTATTTGAGTTGTCCATGAAGAGATGAGCAAAGACTTCACAAACTGGTGAAGAAACTTCTTTTATTTTTAAGTTAAATTCATTCAATTAACAATATTGTTAAAGTTTTGTCTAGTTGAGGATCAGACTGATCTGCAAAAGAAATTGCCTCTTCTATCACAACAATTGTGAATGAGAAACTCAAAGCAGAGAAAGAGGCCAACACTGACAAAAAGAAAGGTATGAATAGAGTTCGTTTTCCATGTCCGTGTGTATGGGGGTACTGAAATTACATGTAAGTGGCAATATTGAAATTACATGTAAGGTGTGCATGATCACGATCTCTAATGTGAAGATTCGATGAAATTATAATATAAAGGTGCCCAGGCATCACTTCCTAGTGAGTCATTAGATGGTTTGTGTTGATAAGGATCTTCTTTACGATACTCCAGATCAATTTTGGGACGTTAATGCTAATTTCTTCCATTTTTGCACCAACTTCATGGGTGCTACCTTTCTCGATCTTGCATATCTACTCAGCCTGAGGATAGATAGCCCAAAAACAAACAATTATTTGAATGCTTTTAAGATACTTCTATCATTTATCCTCAAGCCCGAGACACGTCTCATTTCTTCTAGTTGAAAAGCTTTGCCTTGATTGTATGATGAAGATAATGTTGACTCTAATGCTATTACCAAAGAACATACCCAGCTTATGATTTTTTGGTTTTGCATGTACGTCTTCTACATGAGTTCCTCAAAAATTACTAGAGATTGCACTCAGCTTGTCCTAAATTTTTCCAATAAAGAGGTTTTATCCTTTGCACATATGCTCCTTGTTGGACCATAGGTCCTACATTTGTGTTTTGATTAAAAAAAAAAATTAATGTGCTATGTGATTGTGTTCATATTTGAATGAATTTGAATAAAGTATGAAATGATTGTAATAATTGATTTAAATATCATCGTATATAATTTGGAATCACGTTTGATCATATTTGATATGAATTGAATGAATTTGGACTTTTTCATTTTCAGATTACAAAAACTGCTCAAATATCACACTATGTATATGTTGGTTGAATAGTCATAACTTATTCGTAACTTATATATCGCTAAGCCTGATCAAAATGCCAGCCCAAAACATTCAAAATATGCAAGATGAGAGTCAAATGATGAATATTAGCATATAGTTGAAGTCCGAATGGGTATAACACCTATGATATATGTTATTTTATATAGGTAAGAATTTAAATTCTCCAATCCATATATTATCACTTTCTATTTCAAATTCTGGACAAATTAATCTTTTAACAGTTTCATTAAACCAAATTAAAAAACACTCAAGCCAAAATCCTGCAGATGGCTAGTGCATATTTCCTAAATTTTAAGAATTGAAGAAATTATTAGCAAGAGCTTACCTTGGTAAGCCTCGCTTCACAGTAGGTGGTCACCTTTCTGTCATCCAGATGCCATTTTTGTATAAAGCATCTCAGTTTGTTAAGAAAAAACCTCAAAACATAGGAAAATTATGTGAATTCGCTCATAATTCCCGGGTTAACATAAGTTTTAAAACACTACCCAATCAATGGAGAAGAGTGAAACTTCATAAAGGAGATGAAATCATTAAGAAAATATTAAATTAAAAACCAAAATTAACATAAAATCAAAGATGAAGAGACCATTATTAAATAATGCTTGAACATGTCAAGAAGGTATTTGTTTGTGGTGTAATGTAAGTGGTTCACGAAAATTGGTACATATAAAACGATGTCGTTTTTAATATGTAGATTTGTGTATGGTTGGACGTCTGAGATGTTAAGCTTCGTTCACAACCCTAGACATCCTCTGTTTAAGCTTTGTTGGTTTGTCAAAAAACTCGTGTAGATTTGTGTATGGTTGGACGTCTGAGATGTTAAGCTTCGTTCACAACCCTAGACATCCTCTGTTTAAGCTTTGTTGGTTTGTCAAAAAACTCGTGCTTTGCGAATATGGAGGAAGAAGTAATCCGTTTTGATAAGTTTCTTGAGTCATTCAATTGGAGAACAGGGTTTGAATCCCTTTTTTAGGTGAGACAATTGCCATTGCTACCCGGAATAGCTACTAGGTTATTTCTCATATTCTCAAAAGGGTGAAAAGGTTAGCGTTTAGTCCTTCGATTGTTATCGTATTTCAGCTTTGTTATTGTGTCCTAGTACAGTTGGAGATTAGGGTTTCAATTTATGTCTTAAGCCGTGTCCCCATTGCTTAATTTATATCTCAGGTGATTTGTTACTACATATCGATCGAATTAGAGATTAGGAGCTGAATTTTGTATCTTAGCTGAGGTGCGCTGGGTTAATCAATTTGGAAAATGGCTAATAAATTGGGGAATTTCAGTTCTAGGTATGTTCATGCATTACATTTTATTTTGTTGCGTGTACCACTATTTTTAGGATTCTTTTGAAATTGCAGTTCTCAAGATCATTGATTTTTTAAGTTTCTTTGCTACGTCTGTTTTGGGCATTCTATTTTGTTGTCTACACCACTATTTTTAGGATTCTTTTGAAATTGAAGTTTTGTTCCTGATTTTATAGTCTCGTGAAGACTTCTTATGCATTATATTTTAAACATGATAGTTATTGCAGAGTTTCTTTGTATGTTTTTTTTATTGTTTTTTTCTTTTATACTAATGTACATGCAAATGGATATTCCTTAAATGTGTTAAATTATAATAAGTAAAAATTATAGATTATTTTTTTAATGCAATTCTAAATTCTAAAAGTATATTTAATAAGAACCTTCTAGTTACAGATGTTTTTTGCATGAAGTCCATACGGATCCAAAAGTTAACTAATTTACATATTTTTCCTATTGATCATGGCATTGTTTTCTATATTTCTGCCAGATTTTCCCATCTCAAATACAAAATGAGCAGCTTTTCAAATGGATAGTGTTTTTGCCATTACAAAAGTCATAGTGTTATATATATATATATATATATGTATATATATTATTTTATAATTATGCATCTTCCAAAGGGTATTAGGCACGTTTACTTTTCAAGATGTTTTCTGGAATTCCTTTGTTCTCAGTTGCTGCTAATTGTTTCTTGACAACCAGGCTGGTTAAATTCTTTGCATTATTTGCCATATTTTCCAATGAGATAGATGCTGCTGAGATTTCTTCAATTAGTTTCTCATATGTTGAGTTCTCTTTTTCTCCATTGTCAGCTGTGATGGTGTTTTCACAAGCTACTTCATGTGCTTTGTTATCCTTTAATTCTAATTTTTTGATGACTTGACTTGGCTGATTTCGCTGTGATGGACTTGACAGTACCAGCAATTTGATTCACCAATTTATCTTCTTCCATGAAAATGTCTTTCCCTTTTCCATTGTGTGGCTCTATTTCTTCTGGCTTCATGTTGACATTTTAAATAACAGCTATTTAGATGGCTTCTGCTTGTCCACACATATTTTTAATAGCTTCCAAGCAATGAACACCTGCTTATTTGTGATCCATTGATTGTAAAACACTTACTTCAAGCAATAAGATTTGGATCATTAGCTTGTCATTTAGGTTTTGATTGTGTGTTTTTGTTATGGCTCCTCCTCATTCTGTGTCGCTAATGCTTCTTTGCAAAGCCCAGAGGCGATAATCCCATTCGAAATTGCATTCTAGCCTTTCTTTCACCTTGAAAAGTTCTTTTGCTACTTCAACGAGTATTTGCATCCTTTCCTCTGTTAAATTGGGTGTGTGTATTTTCATCCATCTCTAGTTCTTCGTTTATTGATGCAGCAAACTTTTTGTTAAATCTTGAAAAGAGAAATATCCATTTAGAAGTACATTAATATAAGATAACAAAACTATGTTATTAGATTTTTGGTTACATATGATGGTGCAAAAGATGAACGTGTGTATCTAGTAAAAATACTAAGAAATAAAATCTAAAGTAATTGTGCTTTGTTAAGCATACCTTGATTTGTCGATCTGCTTCTGTAAAGTTTTTTGTTTGGAGCTTTATGGATGCTTGAACATTATTATTTTCATATACTTTGTGCTTCGTTTTATAGGCTACGTGTAAGAGTGTTTGGTTAGTTTATTGATAGCAATCATTTCTTTCATTGTTGTGCAATCTTTTCTTATGTATACATGCGAGTTTTATCTACCGCTGACTTCTTCTGATTGTGTTGTTAAATCTATTATTTGATGTTTTAGGCGGTTTGTCCTGTGTTTGATTTGATTTGTCAAGACATGGGACTTAAAGTGGCCTTTTTTATGTTCTAGTTATGTGTTAAGGTAGTGTTGTTGTACTCGTGTGTAATGCCCTATATAATTGTAATTTTTCCAGTTATATTTTAAATTTTATGGTTGTCTCTCTCTGAAATAAGATTAGATTTTATATTTTATGGCCATTCTTATGTGGTTTGGTGGAGTAGGAGTGTTTTGCACATATCTTTCAGTGCAATTTATCTATAGTAATTTATCCTATTCTAAACATTGTCTTGTTTCATGTGGAAAGTTCATAAGAAGTAGTTTGAAGGGCAGAAGTAGTTTTTCATTGTATATTTTCCGTGTTAATTAAAATTAAGTTATTGGATGGTTTTTTACATATCATGGCTCAATAGTTGAATTTTTGTATCTAGTTTTTTGTGGTTTGTCGATCTTCCCTTGATAGCGATGTTTTTCGTTGGATTTTTGAGGATGCTTGAGCACTGTTATTTCTATATGCTTTATGTCTGGTTTTATAGTGTTCATGCAAGAGTGTTTGGTTAGGTTAATTATAGCAATCATTTCTTTCATTGTTGTGCAATCTCTTGTTGATGATATGTGTGAGTTTTATGTACTGTTGTATTACTTACTGTATTGTTAAATCTATTCTCTGATGTTTTAGGTTATTTGTCATGTGTTTGATTTGACTTGTGAAGATGTCCTATTTAATTGTAATTTTTTTAGTTATGTTATAAATGTTAGATTGTTTTACTTTGAAATAAGATTCTTGGAAATAATATTGGATTTCACATTTTCTCCCTATTATTGTATGGTTTGGTGGAGTTTACGGTGTGCTACACATGTGTTTCACTACAATTAATGTACAATTTTTTTTCCTTTTCTCAACAGGTTACGTGCATAGCTGCTATTGCTCACCAGAGATTCGTGAATCTGGAAAAGCAATCGTATTTTGTTGGGATATGATTCTGACAAAACTCGAACTCATGCTCAGGAAGTCAAGATCAAAAAATCTTGGTTATAAAATGATTCTTAGAACTTAAAAAATTAATAGAAGAACAATGTTCATGTCCGTAGAAGAAAACATGATCTGTATGCCATCTCCATTCTTTACCATGCTACTTTTGTTCTGTAAAACTTTAAAGCTACCATTTCCCTTATGTAAGCATCGAACTGTTTGCTTTAGTTCCAATGTTATTTTTCTTTCTTCTTTATCTGATCTGCTGCTGAAGTACATTGTATTAAATGTATAATGCCTGTCATCATTTTTTTTCTTTGTTCTTCATAGATCTGTTATTGTTTTTGCAAAGATGGATCAACGGTTGAAACCCAGAAGGCTCTTTAGTGTTTCAGATGATGCAAAATGCAGTTTAAGAGGCAACTAAGAATTTCAACAAATCATTATTTAAGTATGAAAATCGTTAGTTGACAATACATAACTCATAAATTTCTATTGGTTTCATTACAAAGGTAAACAAAATCATGCTAATGAAGCAGGAATAGGTGTGAATTCTACTTTGGTGGTGCTTATGGTGCAGCGCCTCTCGTAAGAATGTTTTCAATTGTTATCATCAATGATTGTATCAATGGGAGAGTAATTCAAAATGTTGCCTTATTAGTATATTATACTCATTCTTTTTATAAGCACTGTTAATTCTGGATACGATGTAAGTTAACTATATGATTAACTTACATTGCGCATAGTTTCTAAAATGGATGGTCGCTCATGCCTCTCCAGCTTTTCCACTGAACATAAGGAGGATATTAAAGGAAATTAAAACAATTTCATGTGAAAACAAATATCCAAACAACTTTGCCAAGTAAGCAATACTGGCAGTCATGGACACCATAAACAAATAACTTGCAAAACTAATCATCATGATGTCAATAATTTTGCATTGGTAAAGGTTACATATTTATTTAATTGGAAGTTGTATGGTTTTGTTTGGTACTTAAAATTCTTTTGTGGAGACATCCATTTTGTTGGAGAGTCATATAAAATCTTTTTGACACGCCTCCTTTTCATTTGAATTTTTGATCAAATGAGAAACAACTCAATAGATTTTCCGATTCTCAATTATATAAAATCGCCAATTGAAGAACTCGGTGCCAACCTCATCTCTTGGTGCAGTTGGCACAAGTAGTAGACTGAAAACACACCGCAGAAGAAAATGAATCAAAGTTAGCAGTAGATTATGATTTTCTTTTTGTATTTGATTGAGTCTGATTTAATATTATTGTGTTCTATACTTGTTCTAAATGCATGTAAGATGTTTATACAATTCTAATGAGAAAAGAGTGTTGTTTGTGTTGATCTATAATGATGGTTCTCTAATTAATTCCTTGTTCCTATACCGAACAAAACAGCATTTGGAGTTTCTGATTTGAACAAACAATATAAAGAAGAGACAAAAAGTCTTATTTCTAATGATTTTCCCTCTCTTCCGGGAATACTTGTACTTCTATTTGCTCTCTGGTGAATTTTCTTCATCAAAGGAAAAAAGAAAGCAAGATTTTGAAGGTTAAGTAGTTAGTTTTACTTCTAAAAGTTTCTTTTGTAGTCACCTTTGGTGGTGATGGAGCTATTAATACGTTTGAAGTAATGCAATTTTTACAAGAGGATTGGATACCAATTGCTTAATTAAGTTACATAGGAGACTTGTGAGTCAAAATAAAAAAAAAATGGACCATTTAACTCAATAAAAACCTAGTTAAAAAACATAATTAAGATACTGTAAACAAAAAGCCGTCAAACAAAAGGACAACAACATTAAAAAAAATATTGTCAAATACTACAATGCTAAAATAAGTTATTGAAATCTCTACATGCATATAAGACTTAATAATTTGAATAATTTGAATAATCTAAAATATTTTGTTAATAGCAAGCGTATATCTATTAAATTGTATCTCTCTTTCTCACAAAACTCTTATAATCTTTCACTAAGTTATTTTCTTCTATCTCGAAACCTGATCTTTAATTTCAACTTCCCCACCCACCAGGGGAAAAAACGTTTTCATCTACTAGCCTAGCAGTAATGTAATCATTACAACACAAATGAAATACATACCACTCATAGAAAAATATGAATTCTTAATAAAATGTATTTAAGTATATCATATGACAGATTTAGATCGTAGAATTGGTGTTTGATGACCATGTATATCATTGGTTTGGTTCCATCATTCAAAATCACCATATAACTAAATGTTCTTTTTAGTTCATAAAATATATGATTTGAGATAGAGAAATATACCTATACTCCATTTCTTCAAGGTGGCTGATCATGGTTCTATTCATTCTCTATATTCTTCAAGGAGTATTTTTTTATTTCAACTTTTTGCTTGTTTAATTTATTGCCAATTCCACCAGCATTCCTATAATTCAGCAATGGATGCTGTTAATATATGTTATGTTATTATTTTGATACTGTTATTTAAATTGTAAATGTAATGCGCAATTAATTTCATGTACCAACCTCACTTTTTTGTACGTGATTTTTGACAGCGGTAAATCATCATTGGAAGAAAACTATTTGTTATGCAAGTTTTTTCCTTCCAGAGTAGTGTTATTTTTTGTTGCTGCACAAATAAAGCTTTCTTCCATCTTGCGCTTTCCTTTATCTTTGTTATCTGTAGTAACTTCTCCTTCCTCAAGGACCTGAGACACTTTAAAAGTGTATATTTTCAAGTCATCATCTCTGCCACCTAATGATATAGTGAATTTGTATCTTTTTCCCCTAATCTCCTCCATTACCGGTGGCACAACATTCTTGTTTGATCCTGGAATTTTTGAAAGAGTGTGGGCTGACTGTTTAACTAAACACTCGACAATGCTTTCCAAAGATAAGAAAATTGGCATTTCCAGTTTCATCCACGACAGCCCAATTGAGTTTGCACTTGTTTTGATTATGAAGTTTAGTTTATTTGTATATGAAAAATACTAAATGAATGCATAGTTATGATTGAAATTTGTTTGCTTACCAAGGTATAGCCATGCTCTCCAAAGGTCCACACATTTGTTACAAATTTGGTTGAGATGTTCATTTCCAACACCAATTCTGCACTTTGGACATGCATTGTACCACCACCCTCTTGAGACATCAATATCTATCACAACTGCTCTACAAACACTCTTGGAGTTCTGCTTGCAAAATGAAACACTTGTTAAATGATCCTCCTGTAAATTTATACAATATATTTATAATGATTCTTACCTCATTAAGCTAGTTATCCTGAGTCAACAATTCTGCTATGGTTTTTTCTTCAATGGCTTCGTCCACATTTTGCTTGTTAATTGCTTGCTCAAGTGCTTTGAGAATACTCACTTTCTCTGCATATTATTTCATTCTGGAGTAACAATTTTTGTATGCAGAATTAGTATATAGTTTGGCTTATAAAGAAGAAGTTTTCATAATTTCACTTTTTTTTTTACCTTTTACAGAAATTGTGGAATTCTTTTGATATCTAAGTCAAGGTATATTTTTGTAGCGGATGTGCTAGATAAAGTTCTTTTAGCTGTGTTATACATAGAATTTTGTTAGCTTTGTACAACACCATAAAACACAAGTTTGTTTAAATCTTATAATTACGCAAACAGAAGTTAATAAACAATATTTGTGTAATTTTTAACAACCAATAAGTGATTTGTAAGTTACACATTTAATATGCACTTTCAATGCTTATCATAGGCGAAGATTCAGATTATTTCCTTTTTTGCATAAAGAAAGGTAATACCTTGGAAAGATCTCACTGTCATTGCTTGCAGTAAAAATAGCCATGATAGGTTCCTCAGTCTATGAAATATAATTTTCCATTTCGTTCAATTTTTCAGCTACGACACCCCACAATATGATTTGAATTTTTTCCAAACTGTTTCAAGTGCTAATATCATTATTTTAAATTATATTTGAAATAAATTATTAATAGAATTTTTTTTTGTACTTAGCTTAGTGATTGTATTATCACTTCCTATGTCTTTACCATTCTGCCGTTTATATATTTGTCTTCTATTACACCAACTGATTTGAGGTTCCCTACAGCATCTGTTAGATTAACGAAAGTTGCAGTCAAAAGGTTGGGAAACCATTAATATAATCTTTATTTTTAATTCGAATGACAATGCTCGTTAAGTGAATCTCATTAGCTATAATACCTTGTATGTGTTTATCAAAATCAGAAGCACACATGTAAATAGAAACAACTGATAGTAAAAAACTTGGTCACTTAACATCGTAATTGAATGACAAATAATGGCTCTATTACGTGCATTATGGAATACTGAAGGAAATCTCACCTGTTGTAAGATATCTTTATATAATATCACTTCAAGCATGTTGAGATCAAAGATGTTGAACACATCTTTTGCATGGAAAATTTTGTCCAACGTCCTTTTCTTCCTTGATGATAGTCCATGTTTCTATTCGAAGCATACTGTCATGATTACATACTCTGAAGCTTTTCTTAGGAAGGCCAACATAAAAATTGGCAAGAGTGTCACCCTTCCTTCGAGAATAATTCACGCATTCTTGGCGAATCTTCTTTTCTTATAGTTGTTTGTATTGTTGTGCCCTGTTAAAATTTCAAAGATTGAAAAGATTTCTTTCTATTTGATATAAACAAATCATATTGAAAAGCTTTTTTAACGTTATAATACACTTACAGCAAATCTAAACTTATGATCTAGTCTTCAAGCATTGGATTTGTAGAGTCCCATATCCTTGCCACTCGACATTTGATTTTGTAACCTTTTTTTCTGGTTCAAATTTGGAGAGTGGTGTTTGCTCCATGCTCAACTCTTGTTTTCATATGATTGAAAAAGGTTATTAGTTTTCTTGTTAATTCATATCCTTGGTTTGTTTGTCTCTTTATTACGAAAGCAAATCATGTGGTAACTCAGTTTTGATAGCTAGTGAGGGTTCACCTGTTTGGCACTTTGCTCAATTCATCCAAGATGAGAGTTTCACCGTTGATTCGCTGAGTTTTCCCTGTAAGAAAAATAATTAATATGTAAGAAATTAATTTTATTAGAAATATGTGTAGGATTTTCATGGGTTGAAACAAAATATACGCTCATGTATATAGAATAATAAGCCAGAATGTGCATATATTAATAGTGTACATAACTGTGTATAAATAGTTTTGAGTATCTACAAGTTTTTTTCCCTACACATGAATATTATTAACTTGGTTTGTATAAACGATGATTAAAAATATATACCTTGTGAAATTTGATCAAAAATTTCCTGATAGACAATGTTTCTCGTGTATGTCTTGCTTTCATTGTCCTTGCCATCAAGTAAAATTCTCAGTCCTCTAGAACTTGTGACACGTGATATAGCCACGTATAATTTTCCATGAGAAAATATAAGTTCCAGAAGATACAATCCCAACATCTCAAGTGTTTGCCCCTGACTTTTATTTATTTTCATCCGCATATGTGCAAGTGGATGCAAATGCCACTTTGTGAACTGGGAAATCAATATTTAATAACCATCTTTTCTTTGTAGGAAAGTTAGTTGATGGGGGACCTTTTGATTGAGAGTGAAGCTCGCAATTCTTTTTCGTTAAGACTTTCCTCAACAATCTGTTAGTTTGAGGTTTTTTCCAGATTTACCATCTTGAAATATAAGGGTGGAATATGATGTGCCAAAACATTTGATTTTTTAAAAGGTTACTAAAACAACATTGACGAAAAGTGAAAAATTAACGGCCTAAAAATAATCATAGACATAGTAAAAAATAATATGAAATTGAAAAATATCATAAAAATACTAAGAAATAACATCTAAAGTAAAAAAAAAAAATCAAGACATGGGAAAAGTTTGTGTATAATAAAATAAGTTTTACCCAATTTATGTGTATATAAAATACACATCAACATTAAAAATATTGCAATTATGATTAATCTATATGATTGAATACATGTCTACATAAAAAGAAAAATCACCGTTGCCCAAGAATTTGAATTAGGATTTCGGCCATTCATGTGAAAGGATGTGCATAAGTTTTCTAATGAATTAGTGGAATCATAATTTAAGTAATAACCTGCAGTAAAAATAGTAACTTAACACCGATAATTACAAAATGGCAACAACAAATCACAAACAACACTGATAAGGAAACAAAACCATGTGTTAATACCATTTTCATGTAAGAATAGGCCCAGCCCACATAGTTAAGCCCGCGATGGTCAGTCAATGCTAGCCCAAGTAGATAACAGAAGTCAGCCCAAGAAGAGTAGTACATGAAGAGATCATGTAAGAAGAGTCCAAATCCAAGAAGAAGTGTGCAGGAGGTGTTTCTACAAATGTGGATCCAGTAACCTAACATGGACAAGTGGCAAGAGTTGTGCAAGTATTCAACTGTCAGGATTTGTTACACTATCCGGAAATTCAAGTTGGTGTCAGAAAAATAGGAATTAATGGAGACAGGACGTGAGACATGACTGAACTTAATGGAAGACAAGTCTTAAGTAAGGTGGTAGACAGAAGGAAAGGGATCAGTGAATCAATCAAGAAAAACACAAGACTCAAATAGAGTTTTCTCTCAAAAATTCTCAGATTTTCTTAGTGAATTCAGTGTCAATTCATATTGTCTATATGTTATCCGCCATGATATCTTTGTATTTAAACCATTAGTGTCAATTATCAAATGTCAACTATCGTTGTGTCAATTTATGTTTGGTGTCATTCTGCTTTCATTTCTTGTTAATCTCAACAAAGCGCACTTTAGTGGAGTTGGAGAACCTAAGATTACTAAGGTTTCAAGGTAATCTTTACATTCGTTTGATTTAGTTAGATAGTAATCGGTGTAATTTTATTATTTGACAATTTGAGATACTTTAATCTTTGACGCACCTGCAACAAACACCATTTTAGGCTAACAACCTCTTTTGGCACACCTGGTGGGACCTGAAGAAAAACAAAAAGAAATGGCCCCATAAACCTGCACTTCAAGAAAAGATCCAGTGAATGAAAATGATGACGATCTGTCACGTGAACATGTGCCAATACAAGATGATATGAATGTCCCCACTGATGGTGACAATGAGAAAATTTGGAGCAAATCGATAGGCCAGTAGGCTTATCTAAAGAAGCCGCCATCCTGTTCCACTATCTTGCTAAAACACTAAAACATATGGAGGTACGTTCTAAGAAAACTATTGAGAACGTGGTGAAACAGGTGGAGCGTAAGTTCGAGTAGAAATTGGAAGAGTTCACTATAGGGGGCATCCCACGAGGCAGAAAAGTAATCTTATTTAATTGACTCCTCCTCACTGCACACCACCATCGCTGAGGTCAACAGCTAATGACCATACTTTTCGGCCAAACATCAATGACAATACTAACTCGACAAATTATCCCAGCATTTATCTACCACCTAAGGCCACAGGGCATAGTGCATGCAATAGTGCTATGAGAGGAGTTCTTGAAGGAAATGGAGGAACACGATGGGTCCAACCTACCGTTCCACCTCAGTTGCCACCAGTTGATCTAGATGTTGTTAGACAGATCGTACAAGAATTATATGGCCAAGGCATGAGGCAAATGGGTTGACTAGAATATCATAAGCTTTATCTAGCTGTGGTAGATCGAGAAAATCCTTATCCACTAGGATTTAGAGTGCCAGACTTCACTCTATTTGCTGGAGAAGAAGAACTATCCACTGTGGAACACATTGGTCGCTTCACTATGCAATACGGAGAACTCGCCAATTATGACAACTCTGAAAACCTGAGGCTCAGATTATTTCCAAATTCATTGACAGGAGCTGCTTTTACTTAGTACTCTACATTGCCAAGAAATTCCATCAACACATGGTGGGAGATGGAAAGATCATTTCATACCCAGTTCTTCTGAGCTGAGCTAGAGGTATCTGTTGCTGAACTATCAAGGCTAGTGTCGAAACCTGGTGAAAACACTGATGCCTACATTGCCCATTTCAAGAAGCTACGAAATAGGAGCAGGATTTATTTGCGTGAATAAGAGTTTGTCAAAAAGGCGTAGTGACGGTTGGATATCAAACTCAGAAAATGTTTCAAGGTATGGAGTTTTATGATTTTTATGAAATGGCAGCGAAGGTAGCTGAATACGAGGAGCTACTGAAAGAAGAAGGAAGGAGAAATAAATCTTCTATGGGTACTTACTACCAACAGAAAAGAAGATTTGGGTTTGCCCAGCATTATTAAAACCCAAGTCAGATGAAGCAGCAAAGAAATAGCCTATTGGTAGCAATGTCAATTACACTTTTCATATCTCTAATACATAATAAATTTTTGACTTTTTTTGGCAAGAAAAGTTTGTGACATTTTCAGCAGGGCATAAGCTACCATCTCTTGAGGAAATCAAAGGAAAAGACTACTTCAAGTACCATGATGTGTGGTCCCATACAACCAACAATTGTTGGACGTTGAAGAATATGATCCAAGAGAAGATCAACAAAAGATCTTGTATTTTCCTAACAAAGACTCTATGTTGGTTGATGAAGACCTGTTTCCTTTGGTAGCAACCGCCATGCATGCCATCGATGTGGATTTACATGACTATTTAGAACTCAAATAGAAATTGGAGAAAAGGGATCAGACATGGAGCCAAAGACATATTTTCCTCAACGTAACAAAGGGAAGGAGAACCAGTCAAATATTTTTTTTTATAAAACCACCAGCTAATACCCCCCGAGTGAATGGCAGGTGGTGAGACATAAGAAATTCCCAGAACAAAAGGCAGATAATCAAGATAGAGAAGCATATAATTGAGACCAGTAAAGTTTGAAGATGAGAAAATGACCTTAGAATGAAAGTATAACACCTCAAACACACGTATGCGAGGAAGTCTACATTTCTAGAACACCGAATGGGAGCTGTTGGTCCAGAATGGTGTTTGTTGTAGGTGTGTCAGAGATTATAGTGTCTCAAACTGTCAAAATAATAAAACTTGCACCGATTACTATCTAACTAAGTCAAATGAATGTATAAATTACCTTGGGACCTTAGTAATCTTAGGTTCCCCAACTCCACTGAAAGTGCGCTTCGTTGAGATTAGAAGAAATAAACATTGAATGACACCAAACATAAATTGACACAATGATAGTTGAGATTTGATACTTGACAGTAATAGTTCAAAACAGAGGTAATATTCTAATGGATGACATACTGAGATTACAAAATTGCAAGGAATTGCTTGGATAATAATAGACTTGATTCAGATGTATGCTCTTGGCTGTTTTTGGTTTGATTCGGTGATGCCTTTTTTTTTGTCTGCCACCTTGTCACAATCGGGGTCACGGCGGATCGGCGAAATATTCCTGTGAAATAATATTATCTCGAAACACAAAAATATATAAAAAACTCAAGAGTCGCCACCAATTGATTTAAGGTGCAATTGGACACCAAAGAAAACCTGCGAACCAGAGAAAAAGGGAACGGGGGTCGATTGAGCATGGGGAAGGTATTAGCACCCCATAACACCTGTTCGAAAACAGTTACCTTATTAATTAGATGACTACCCTATGGAAACTTGCTCTTTGCAAGACATGGTTTTAAAAAAATGATAGAATTTGTTTTAAAAATTGGTGTCTCATCTTTAATTCTCATAATTTCTATGAAAGAAATATGAAATAATTTTAGATGAGTAGCAAAGCTATTTTTGTGTG
The DNA here is from genome assembly GCA_963580455.1 of Euonymus europaeus. Lineage (NCBI taxonomy): Eukaryota > Viridiplantae > Streptophyta > Magnoliopsida > Celastrales > Celastraceae > Euonymus > Euonymus europaeus. Next base: position 15,095,921 of record OY756965.1, read on the forward strand.
GGAAAACATTGCCCATTTTGAATAAATAAATAAAAAAAGGTTTTGTAAAACACAATCAACTTATGATAGTTTTAAAAGAAATTTGATTTTTTGAAACACTATCAACTTATGATAGTTTTTGGAAAGAAATTTTAAAAAAAGTTTGGGTCAACTATTGACCATAAGGAAAAAATAAATTAATTTCATTAAAAAGAAAAACCAATTATTCGTAGAAACATCGAAACTAAATGGTTTATTTATCACTAACGCAAATTCGTTACCAACTTTTGGTAGGTTTTAAAAAAGGCACCAACTTATGGTATTTGAATCCTTAAAATTCCAACTTATGGCATTGAACTATCACTAAGAATACCAACTTTTGGTATTTGATTCGATAATTTGCTAAGAATCAACTATTGACTTACCAAACTATTCTCAATACAAAACTTAACACCCAAAAACAATATCCATACATGCACATTATTGTACAGCGTCACTTATATAATCTGACATATATGTAAGTGTATATAAAAAGCACAACATCATATACATGGAGCATCATGTTTACACACGCACCACCCATTCACATAGCTCCACTTATCCATATCTATACATAATATATATTCAGCTACAACATCACATATATACATAAAGTACATCAACACAGAAGCATCATTTAATATTAATATATAGCAATATATAAGCATACAACACGTCAACACCACCAGCCCATAAGTATATATATATATAGATACATATATATAGGTGTATAACATGCACGACACTATACATATATATACCACAAGCTTCACGTATGAATATATATATATAAATCAGCAAGTATATACATGTGGCAACCATGGTGAAAGTGGTGTTACCTGTGGCAATAATGATGATCGGGTGATACCGTGAATAAGAAATTATGATCAAACGAGTGATCTGAGAAAGGAAGACCAGGTGATGGTATTGCAGAGGGCGGAGAAAGCACGGGTCAAAAGCAAACTCTAGTGATGGATGAACGTTAGTGCAGTAGAGAGATGTTGTGATGGTGAAGAATCAGTTGGGCTGGTAGTGATAATAGAAAGCGGGTGAGAAAGCATGCCCCAAGAGAGAGATTCGGTAGGAAAAAAAAAGTCCTCCTTTATGGTGAAAAAGAAACCTATTTATAGGTGAAGAAGAGTTAGATAAATATAAGGGTAAGAAGATAAGTTTAACAAAAATAGGATTTGAAGAGAGGATTTTGAGATGGAAAATGAGACTAACAAATGGATCAAGAGTCCCAAACCGAATTCTCTCTTTATTTATTTTATTATTTTTATTTGCTTTTGGACTTGATTTATTGGGCTTGTGAAAATGGACCTAGTTTGCCAACGAACTTGGGCTTTTTCATACCAATTTTATTTATTTTTAAACAATAATTTTTTATATGACCAAATAAGTCTTATCCGGACAAAAATCGGGTACTACACACCTTACTTAAAGCTTCTCTTCCGCCAATCTATGGCCATGTCTCACGTTCTCCTCCCATTAATCCCTATTTTTTTGGACAAAAACTTAAACTTCTAGTCGTACAGTTCAAACAAACTCTAGTAGTTGGTACCTTGCATAACTCCTGCCACATGACCCTCATTTTTAGCTACTAGATCCTCATTTTCAGGTCAAACACTACACACTCCTTATTGGACTTGAACTCTTCATGCTGGGCCAAAACCTTTTCCTAGATTACCTTATCTATCTAGGCTGGCGCTGGTTGACCATTATGGGCTAAATTCCTTGGGCTAACATAAATATGGTGCCAACAATTGCCCCCCTCAACTGGAATTCAACTAGCTTAAAACCAGTTGGATTTCAAGCTGATTTATGTAACTGATTTTCTTTGTGGTCTGAGGCCATCGATTATTTTTATTCATATTTTTGCGGCCACAAATGGCCCGCTTATATACGTCTAACACAACCTGTTTTTACATATTCATACTTACAGAAACAGACCCCCAAATACTGGAAACATACGGCTTTAGGTACTTCCCATTTATAAATCTTCTATGTGGCTGACTATCCAAGTCTGCCAACCAATAACCATTCCCTTGTAAAAATTTTTGTACTTTGAATGGCCCTCCTAATTGGGAAACCATTTACCCAACTCTCGATCTTTAGTTCCTGGTGGTAGAATCACTTTCCAGACCATTTGACCTTCGTAGAAAACATTCTTTTTCACTTTCTTATTATATGCCTTGGATACGTTCTTCTTCTGCACAATCATCTTGTTTAGAGCCTCCATCCTGCCATCATACAATTACTCCAGTTCCATCGCCATGGCTTCTGAATATTCATCAGCAGATGATGTTATCTCATGACCCTTAAGGAAGGAGCTACCAGTTCCATTGGCAATATCGCGTCATGCCCATAAGTGAGAGCATAGGGGCTGGAAGCTGTGCTCGTTCTCTTTGATATGCAATAAGCCCATAACACCTCTGGTAGTATCTTGTGCCAGGCTCTAGGATTATCTTCGATGGTTTTCTGTAAAATGGCAATAATTACCTTATTTGAAGCCTCTGCTTGCCCATTAGCCTGAGCATAGTATGGAGTAGATGTGAGACATTTGATTCCATAATCTTCCAACAGAGCTTTTACATCACCTCCAGTAAACATTGTTCCCTGATCGGTAGTGATGGTTTCTGGAACCCCAAACCTGAAAATACGTTCTTTGATAAAATCAACCACCTCACTTTGTTCTACCTTCTTCAAAGGTATGGCTTCCACCCACTTTGTGAAGTAGTCAGTAGCAACCATAATAAAGTGGTGTACTTTTGAAGAAGGAAGAAATATCTTCCCAATGATGTACAACGCCCACCCACGAAATGGCCATGGTTTCAAAATAGGTTTCATGTTAGCTGCAGGAACTCTTTGAAGACTACCACACTTCTGGAACTATTGGAAGCCCTTGGCATATTGAATACAATCCTTCAAGATAGTCAGCCAATGGTACCCATGTCATCTTAACAACTATCGCATTTTTGGGCCAGCTTTATGGGCTCCACAAATACCTTCGTGCACTTGTTGCATCATTTTAATGCCATCCAAAAAGTCAAGACAACGTAGTAATACTCCATCAACCCTTTTCTGAACAACTCATCCTCGATCAGCACATAACTGTGATCCAGTACACTGACCTTTCTTGAAGCCTAATCATTTGGATATTTTAGGTGGTTGATGATCTTCTTTCTCCAGTCTTCCATCTAAGTTTGAACAACTAAACAGTTTACCACCATGCCTCTATCTTTGATGGATGGATGAGACCGCCTTTCTACCATAATAAGCCGTTGCACTATGTCTTTTGACATAGTCAAACTAGAGGCCAATTGAGCTAGCCCATTGGCTTCGTAATTCTAGTTTTGTGGAATGTACTTCAATTCAACTTCTTCAAAGTCATCTAGGAGTTGTAAGGCAGTACTGTCATAAGGTGCCAAAGAAAAGCTAGCACACTTCCCCAGATAATTGTTTCAAGACCAGTTGAGAGTCTTCAACCACCAAAATATTTTTGGCTCTTAATTCATGTAAAATCTTTAAGCCAATAATTAATGCTTCATATTCTACCCGGTTGTTAGTACATTCAAAATTCAAATTAAAGGCTAAGGTAGTTTTTGTACCTCTTGGAGATTGAATTACTATCCCAGCACCAGAAGATGTTTCTGTGCTCGATCCGTCAAATCTGAGTAACTATTCTTCTTCTTCTGGAACTGCTTCCATGGTCACAGTGTTGGTGTATGCCCTAGGAGCCAATCATATAGATGATTGTACTCGCATATATTTATTATGTTATATTGAGGTTTTTTTATTATGATTTATTTATCTACACTATATAAATGATTGTGATAAATATCCCTAGAATAGTTGGTTCGATGCCATGGGACTTCAAGTGTGTGACTTGAACGTGAGATCCTCATGGATGTATATAGAACACTATTCTTAAACGTCCCTAGTCGAGTATTATTGTTAATTGGGATAACATTAATACACTGAGACTAGTATGTAGGTTGATTGATGACCAAATCTTACGGGTCATGGATATGAGATATCAAATCAATACATGGGTATTTGTTAGAGAACAGAAGTACTGGACAGACCCATTATGAGAATACTACATGGATTGTTATATGAATGTCATAAGCTATTCTCATAGTGACGATAATGTATGTTGTCCTCTGACCTGAAGTCACCTGTAAAAGGGTTGGCTATAAAGTCAGTGATTGGGTGTATCATGAATCATGTGGAGGGATGTGAGTGACATAGATGAAATTTTTCCCTCATATATAACAAGAGTAATATCTGTGGGCTTCTTGATTGAGTGAGACTGGGGAATGCATGGTTGTGCTCAAATAAGTCAATATGTGATATTGATCTCATTTGTTTATTATAGTCTGCTCAGAATCAAGAAACACATAGATTAACCTATACGAGGATGACACATTCCATGCCTCGGTGTTAATCAAGATATGAAGGACAAAGGGACTGCATGTAAAATTGGTCATGAATAAAGGTTATGTCGAATCATTGACATTCCCGTTACTTGGATAACAATGATGTGTGCTAGATACCTCTCATTGTTTGTGATGCTAGAATACGATTTTAGTTTTGCTGCCAACGTAATGAAAACCTATAGGGTCGCACACATAGAATAAGCAAAGATTACGTTATTAGAGAATAACAATTACGTTTGGGCTTAGGGCTTTATGTAGGGTCCATGACCGGTTCAATTAATGAGATTGATTGAACGTGGTCAAGTGTCCAAAACGTGGGCTCCTTTCTTTAAGGGGCTATGAGCTTTTCGTTTTACTTGGCTCATGATATATAGGGTTGTGTATAACCCTAGTTGCGTCACAACAGTAAGTGTGCCGCAATATAGTGAGTTGAGAGAAAAACGGCTTTGGGAACCCTTCTCCCCGGTTACTAGCATAACGGAGACAGGAGATCTTTGGCTTGTTTGTGTGGATATCATAGGGGAGCGCTGTTCGTTCGGATAGTGCGAGTTGATTCGGATCCTTCAAGCCAAGCAATCAGTTGATTTCTGCACTTCAAGAGGTAAACTCTTTAACACCGATTTATTCCCTTTCACATGGATTCTCTGGAGGGTTTCAATGAAAAGTTTTATTTTCCGCTGTGTATGAGTCATTAAAACTCAGCACACAGTGTTTTGCCAAGCTTTAGGAACTTTAAGGCATGGATGTTCAACAAGGAAATTAGCTAAAGCTTGCCCTTTTACGGCCTGCTGTGGCTTCCATTTGAGATTGAACTCCGTTAAAGACAAAGACCATCGACCAATTCTTCTTGTTAACAATGGTTTTGTTACCATGTGCTTGATTAGATCTAGCTTTGAGATGACATACACTTTCGCCTGGAGCAGGTAATGCCTCAATTTGGTACAGGCATAGTACAAAGTCAAGCACATTTTCTCTACCACCAAATAACGCTTCTCTGTATCTACCAACAATCTACCAACACTCTACTGAGATAGTAGACCGACCTTTCTCTACCAGCTTCATCATTAGTTACTGAGAGATACAATTTCAAGGGTCTGGTCCTGTTAGGGGGCATGAGAACTGGTGGTTTGCTAAGATAGATTTTGATGGCTTGAGAGGCTTTCTTATGTTTGGACTCCAATCTGAAGACATCTTCTTTCTTCAACTTCAACAACTCTAAAAAGACTTTGGTTTTACCTGCGAGATTACATATAAATCTCCTAAGGTAATTTGCCTGGCCGAGGAAACTTTGGAGTTGTTGCTTGTTATTTGGTGGTTGAGCTTGACATATTTCTTTCGTCTTATTTTGGTCAACCTCCATATCCCTTTGATGGACCAAAAAGGCTAGAAAGTTTGCAGCTTTGACACCGAAAGCATATTTCAAAGGATTGCGTTTCAAGTGATATTGGCGCATTCTCTTGAACGCCATCCTAAGATATGCTAGATGCTCTTGAGATTTCACAGATTTCACAATGTTATCATCAATGTATACCTCTAGTTTTCTGCCAATCAAATCATGAAAAATCGAGTTCATGGCCCGCTGGTAGGTAGCGCCAACGTTCTTTAGCCCAAACGACATCACTCATTCGTAAGTACCTAATGCACATGGACACCTGAATGCTATCTTAGAAACATCCTCTTCTGCACTATAAATCTTATTGTACCCAGAAAAACCATCCATCGTAGATAGTAATTCATGTCGAGATACACCATCTATAAACATATAAGCAATAGACATAACATAAACATCTTTTAGTGTAGCACTACGTTAATCTCAAAAATCAACACATACTCTTATTTTGCCATTTTTCTTGACTACCGCTACAATATTGGCTAACCATTCAACATACCTTGTAGGCCGTATGAATCTGGCCTAGATAAGCTTTTGTATTTCCTTTTTCACACGTAGTTCCACTTCAGAAGACATCATTCTCAATGGTTGTTGATATGGCTTGTACCCTTGTTTTATAGGTAGTCGATGTTCTACTACCTTTCTGCTTAACCCTGTCATTTCATGATAATCCCACGCAAAATAATCAAAAAATTCATGGAGTAAATGTATAAGTTGTGCCTTGATAACAGGGTCTAAGGTAGCACTGATGAATGTCACCCTAGGCTTCTCTTCCCCCCCCCCCCAAGTTTACTTTCTCAAGAGGATCCCGAGTTTCGACCTGTAAATCATCCAAACGGGTCATTGCTGCCTTCAAGTCACTCCAACATAATTCTTTGTCTTGCAGCTTCACATTATAATCATCTTCCTCTTCTACTATCATCTCTTTTTCAACGATCTCTTCTATCATAATTTTATTTATGGCGGCCTGCACAGTTAATTTATTGATTGTGGCCGACACTACCTCTTTTTCTTCCTTAGATCGTGCCATCATGGGATTTTTTCAATGATTGGCTCCAACCTCGTCGGCCTGATTGGAATGATGGTCGATGGTTGTAAGAAGTGTTACGCTGCTTTTTGCATCTCCATCTCTTTCAATATACCTCTAATTGGTCCACATTCAGCATGATAGTAACGGGCCTCCACCTGGTTTTCTCTTCAGCATACCAAGAGTTGATGCATAGATGATAGAATACACCAATTTGAATAAATCCATTCTCGACCCAGCAAGGCCTGGTAGTTGGCCTAACTGTTGATAACAAAAAAGGCCGCCATGGAAGATTTTTGTCCTACTGCCAAGTCTACTAGTAGTATCCCAATGGCTTTAGTGATTTCTCTAGTAAAACCTGCCATTGTCACGTCAATTGGAATCAAATCATGTTTAGTTTTACCTAGAAGTTTGAGTACTGATCGTGGAATAGTATTGACTGTTGAGCCATTGTCCACCAACACCCTATCAATAGGACGCTCATTCATCCTTGCCTATCAATACCCGAGGATCACCTTAGAGACCTACAAGAAGTGTTTGATGTCTTGAACAAATATGGGATGAAACTAAGCCATAAAAAATGTGCATTTGGAGTTTCCTCCGGAAAGTTCCTTGGTTTTTTCATCTCCAAATGGGGAATCAAGGTAAACCCTGAGAAAGTGGAGGCCATCACAAACATGCAATCTCCTCGAAACAAGAGAGAAGTCCAACAGCCATTTTCAGCGCACTAAAAAAAACATATGGATTCCAGTGGACTGAAAAATGTCAATGTGCATTCAAAGAATTGAAAACCTACCTTGGTTAGCCTTTGCTCGTCACGTCACCGAGGAAAATTGCTATACATATACCTTGCCGTGATAGAGCATGCAATCAGCACCGTCCTAGTGAGAGAAGAGGAAAGAGTGAAACCCACCAATCTAGAGGAAACTACCTCGGTTCATATCGAGATACTACCAAAAATGAGCATATCTATCAAAGTCATCAGCGAGGCTAACATAGGCCGATCTTCAATGGACCCAATCCGGGCCTTCCTCACTTAGGGCAAGTTGGCAGATGATAAAAATGAATCAAGAAACGTCCAAGAAAGGTGTGCAAAATAGTCAATTATACAGGGAAATCTCTATAGGAGATCTTACACACTACCTTACCTCAAGTGCATCGCTCCTCAAAAAATATGACTATGCCCTTCGAGAAGTACACGCACTACAAGAATTTTGCAGATTATCGACTGATATTTCCGTCGGTAATCTAGAACATTCCGACGGTAATTCTTATTACCGATGGATTATCGACGGACTAAAATCCGTCGAAAAAACGCTCGTCGCTAATCAAATACCGACGAAATGCATTTTCGTCGTCATCCACAAAGAACGGAGGAAGAAAGAGGTGAAGGAACCCTAGGATTGTAGAAGATAGGAAGAATGGTGCAAAGTTTACCTAAAGAGAGAAAGAATGCCCGTGTTTTAAAAAATTTTAAAAGCTTATTCCGTCGGTAAAAAATTTTCAAATTTAAAAAATAATAATAAAATAGTTACCGACGGATTAAATTCCGTTGGTAAATATGTAATTTACTGACGGATTAAATTTGGTCGATAAATTTATAATTTTCTGATGGGATTTCTGTCGGTAATCGGTCGCTAATTTCCGCGCCAAGCTTGGCGCCAAATGTTACCGACGAAAACAATCCGTCGATAATTATTATGTCGGTATTCCGTCGATAAGTTCAAAAATGAAAAGTTCATCGCTAATCCATCTGTAATCTGTCAGTAAATACCGATGAAGAGTTTCCGTCGCTAAATTCCGTTAATAATTGCCGATTTTCTTGTAGTGACGAGGGCATTTGTAGCAAGCATGTGGGAGCTAGGAATTTAGCAACCAAACTCTTGAGATGTGGATACTACTAGCCGACCATGAAGAAAAATGTTGAAGAATTAGAGAGAAAATACGGTAAGTGCCAGCTCCATGCCAACATACCACCTCTTCCCCCGGCCAAGATGAAGATCATCCCAAAACCTTGTCCATTTGCACAATAGGGGTTCTACCTACTAGGACCCTTTTCGTAAGCTACAACTCAAAGGAAGTTCCTCATAGTGGTAGTAGATTACTTCACTAAGTGGGTCGACTTACAAGTTGTGGACTCATGCTGCCTTGATAGAGTGTTGATACAACTTACACTCTATTAGATATATTTTCAGATCTACTCAGACATTATCATTTACACCAGTTTATATTTTGTCAGATATACTCTCTACCAAACACACGCATTTCAACACCTAGGCAATTAAGTGCAATGCACCTCATAGTTAAGCTTTTGGAGAACCACAAATGAGATTTACTCCGGAGATTAATGTTTTGGCGCGACAAAACCTGATTAATTAATGTTGATTGTGTCATCGAGGCTTACTTCACTCGTGGTCGATATTGTATGGAGATGATTGTTGCTGCATACTGCGATTGGTAGTTTAACATGGAGGAGATTCCAGTTGATCTTATTTGCAAATATAAACTTTAAAATCGCTGCTATATGAATTGTCACAACACTAATCTTGAACTTTTATGGAATAATTTGATCTCAAATTGAATTTAATATGAAAATGGGATTGATTCAGGTTTTGATCACAAATGTACACAATTTCTCTATATGGGTCATGAAGTTTGTTTTTTACTTTGTAATTGGTGTAAGAAAATCCACAAAGAATGGAATCTAATTATAGTCCATAAGTCCAAATTCTAAATCTACTGCAGTGGCACGGTTGCACCTGACCCAGCACAACCAGATGGGCTAAAGCTTTTGATTAAAGAGTACCCTTATGCAAGTGATGAGCTTCTAATTTGGCCAGCAATTGAGAATTGGGTCCGGACTTTTGTCAATCTTCACTACACCAATTCAAGACAAGTGTACAATGACAAAGAGCTCCAAACATAGCACTCTAACTCCATTAATGATGGCCACCCCGAAAAGCGCCACGCTGAATGGTGGTCGAACCTTGCCATCATCGACGATCTGGCTAATTGTCGATTTTCTCTACTGTGGCTATAGGTTTTTCCTCATGATTTCTTAATGTCAGAAGTTTCTGGATTGTGCATGTGTGTATTACTATATCTAAGGATTTTATATTTGCGGCCCTTGGGTTTGCTCTTTTAGTCTCATAGAGTTAGACGATTGTGTTGGCATTCATGGGATGGATTAAAATGGGTAACTTAACTTTTCAAGCAGTGCTCTTTTTTTGTTGTAATCATTAGCAGAGGATATTGCATCTGAGAAACTTTACTCCGTGCTCAAAGAAAACTTCCTGGATTTCATCACTTACTATTTAATATTTTTTGATCGTCTTGAGCTATCATCCTTTCTCTAACTATGTCAAACACCTTTCTGGAGAAATTTCTGTTTTTTTTTTTTTATAATTTGGTATCTGCTCAATTTGATTGTTGGATTGATTTTTATTTGGGTTAATACATTTCTTACATAGATGGATAGTATATGATTGCTTTATGGGAAACAAAATCTTGTTTGTTTGCTGTGAAACTAGAGTGAAAATGCAAAAACAAAGTTAATAATTAATCTCAAATTTCAAGCTATTTTTGGTTGTGACACCATGAGAGGTAATTGAAAAAAGACAATCTGAAATCTAACTTCATTTCTTTACGATTCTGTGTCCAAACATAGTGCCAACTTAATTCGGATGAATTCATGGACTAGTTAAAAATATGATAATTTTTGTTATTTGTAATTGAAACTGGTAATTTTTGTTATTTATAATTGAAACTGGTGTCTTCTTGTACTGATTGCTGTTAACTCAACTGTGTAATGTGTATTTTGATCGCTTCATCTACTATAATATGTAGTGAAGCATAGAACCACTTGAAGGTAACTGACTTACTACTCAGAGAAGAGGAAAAGGGTATATGATGTAATAATTATCGCAAGTGCACAAGTGTGATATGTAAATACGATGTTGATCCCATAGAGACAAGTTTAATCGAATGGTGTACCAAACCTAAAATGCAAAGAACAATTACGTAAAAGGAGTGATGATGGATGAATGATAGAATGAACAATTAAACAATCTAAATGAAATTAGAATTCACGAATAGAAGAGACTAGGCAATGACTTCACCAAGCAATCCAATTACAAGTTTCTAAGGATCAAACATTTAATATCAAATCAGATTCTAGGGTTGTTTCTTCGCTCAATTATGTTGATCCATTGATCATGAAAAGAACACATATTATCAATATTGAACTAATTCTGTTTCATGATAGTCTTTAATTCAGAATAAATAACTCATTAAGAACAGAAGAACTATTGCAACCAATTAATCCCCCAACCCAGATAAGAGCATTCGATAATTAATCTCCCTAATTCTAGTTTTACCAAAAGACATAAATACGGATCGTTTACGTGATTTGACTAAATAATTATATATATTCAACCTACTTGGTGATTGAGCAATCAAACAAATAACATACTTTGAAACACAACAATTATGAACAAGAATCATGAATCAAATCAAATGCTTGTAATAAAGAATTAACTCTTAATCTTCGTGTTTGGCTAGGTCAAACCCTAGCAAAGAGGTTAGAGACAACCAATAAAAATAAACACAAAAGAAAGAGAAGAAGAAACAACGAAACTAAAAACTAGAGAATAAGGAGAGATAGTGTGGCTATTCTTCACAAAATTGAGAGTATGTTTCTAATAGGTTTGAGGACCTATTTATAGAGAATACAAGTCCCAAAAAGTTTCCCTTTAATTAGTGGACATTTTAACACTAAAAAGCCCATAAGATTAGGTTTCCTTCAAAATAAGCACAATTCCCTTATGCCCTGCATGATCGATCGTGCATTGGACACGGATTGAGCGCTCAAATCTACCTCGACATGTAGTTTTCCTTCTCGGGCGATCTAAAACTTAAAATTGCAATAACTTTCTCTACAGCAGTCAGATTGACGAATCATAAATTATTCTGGAAACTAGACACCTTTATCTTTCCACCGTATATGGAAAGAAATCTGATTTAGTCTATGAAATTTATGGTACTCTTTGAAAGTGGACTTACTTGACAGTGAACTTCAACTCCAATTTTAACATATTTGCTCGCATAAACTTTCCTACAATAAAACACGAGCATTCATGTGGCATCAACTTAATATTCAATAAAATAGCACGATTATGATCGGAAGTATGCATATGAATGTGGTACAAAAATACACACATCAAATACACTTATTCTTTTCTCGTCCTTGAGTAAAGCACTTAAAACAAGAACAATGCATAGGTTCTACGACTTCATTATTCTCAGAATTTTAAACCACAAGATCACAACCATAAATAATCCACTATTAATCCATAAGAGATTAATTATAAATGGAATAAAAAAATTAACACATCAATCTCAAAGTGCACAGCTATTCAAATATCACATGACTCTTAACTTCAACTTCAAGCTTCACTGGAATGTCACTCAAAAAGAAATTACACTTCAAGTTCGCAATAATAAATCTATCATGTGTATGTGGGTGGAGTAAACATATCAGATCTTGATGGATGAAAGAAAAGAAATCTCACATATAAATATAAGGAAAAGATGGCTAAGAAAAGTAGTGTATATGTAAATCTCGTCAAAGGAAATCACTTACCAAGAATCTTTTACCATGTCTTGAATCACTCTCAAATTCAAACAAAGTTATTCCAAGATCAAGTAAAGCTTTTTTGCCTGTAATGTAAGGGTAAATGATAGTAGTGTAGACAAGAAGAGTTAATAAAACATAACTAATCTCAGAGAGAACTATTAACATCCAACTATGTCACATAAAGTACATTCTCAACACTTAACACCACTTCCTTCAACCAACTACACCTTCATTTTTTTTCTTTCTCACCTATTCCCCACATTGGGGAATTGTTGTTCTTTTGCAAAGGCTTGTTTAGATCAAAGACATCTTCCTTCTTTATGATGAAAGCCTTGCTCAAACCAAGCCAAACAAGCTCTTTCTTGATTATGCCACAAAGAGTAACTTTTCAATCATTTCTCTTTCCTTTGTCTCCCAAGAAATAAATGTTGTCACAAAGTGGACCAATCATTTTAAACTTGAAACCTCTTTCAAATTCTTGGCACAAACACATAGGAAGACTTCTAGAAGCTTGAAAAATTAATTTTCCGTCAACAAAACTCCCTTCACATGGCTAGAAGAAATTTCTTTTGCTCAAGAGAAGACAAACTTTTCCCAAATAGAGTTGAACATGCTTAAACTTGGCCAATTAAACTTCAAAAAATAAATGCACAAATTTTCTCAGTAAGATATTGCTCCAATATGCTCACCTGCGAAGAAATAGGTGACAAGGTACCTCATTGTTACTTGTAAGCTCAAAGAACTTCAATCCTTGCACATACGTCAATTAATATGATATAAGCTCAATAAAATTCAAGTAAGCATATGATAAATCATTTCATATATATTTAAATGTGCATAAAAATTTCATAGCCATCGGAGTTCAATTGGCCACTCAATTTCATCAAGTAAGCTCAAATAATGTTATATCATCTCTGCATAGATATACAAACTTCGATAGAGAAATTTAATATATTTAACTCAAAATTGATTCATACACTCTCTTTAATAAATGTTCCTCTATGTCTAATTTTTTTTTAGAATAAGAATCGAGTCATTTGGAGATCATATGAATAAGTTGTAACTATTCAACCAACATGTACATTGTGTGATTTTTGAGCAGATTTTTATAATCCAAAAATGGACAGGTCCAAATTTATTTAATTCATATAAAATATGATTTCAAAAAAAAATATATAATGAAGCTTAAATCAATTATTACGATCATTTCATATTTTATACAAATTCATTCAAATATGAGCACAATCAAATAGTACATTAAGTATTTTTGTATCCAAACACAACTGTAGGACCTATGATCTAACAAATTATTGACATCATTTTTCACTTCATATTTAATCCATGCAGATATGCAGAAGTATTGACAAAGATGAAGGTTTTATGTCTATATATATACATAAAGCTCCAGGTTTTTGTCAGTGTATCCATTGTTCGGTATCGAGAAATGAAGTTGTTCTTCTCGGTGCCCATCTTCCGGAACAGTAACTCCTGGTAAAACTGTAACTCCTTCATTTGGCAAGGTATTATTCACCACCACTTGAATTCTATTAATGAAAACCACCTTCACTATATAAAGGGGTTGCCCACAGGTAAAAGACACAACTCTTTCACTAGAACATTATTTACTCTTTTCCCAAAAACACCGAGTAGTGTTCTTCGAAGAGCTTCTTTGTGCTAGCATCTGACTTAAGCATCGAAGCGCCACCGCTAGAGAACACTTCTGGCAGGCCTCTAGCTTACGTTTGCTCATTAATACAGGACAGCCACCAAATGAGAAGATCGTCAATCCGAGGAAGTATATCATCAAACCAAGGAAGCCTTTGTTCGGACCTGAATTAAAACGTCTTCGTTACTTACAAGTTTGAGACGTCATCAGATTGGCGTCGTCTGTGGGAAAGATCTTTCCATAACAAAAAAAAATATGGTTCGAACTAGGACTTTGAGAGGAGAAGGCCAACAAGCCCCAGCTGCCAGTGTTAACGCCGAGCAACAACCCCAACCACTGGTGCAGGACCAGATAGCCCAGTTGTTACAACAGATGAATGTCTTCGCACACCGTTTGGACATGATTCAGGAGGCACAGGGGCATCAACCCGTCAAAAATGAGAACATTTCCCAGGAAATGAGAAATGAGCATTCTCATACAGACGAGTCAAGAAATCCCGACCTTCCAAGAACCTCAGTGACCACTGCTCGGAGGACTCAACCCACTCATACCTACGAGAGGGATAGCAAGTTCATCGACGGGGTAGTGGACCGAAAAATAGCTGCTTTGCAAGGACGCCCTTTTTTGGATACAATGGATTGGGACAGGAACTTAACTCCATTGACAGCTGAGGTGCAACGTGCTCGGATACCGGCGATTTTTAAGGTCTCCAGTGTGGAAAAGTATAACGGGATGGGAGATCCTCTTGACCATGTCATCAGTTTCCAAACCATGATGGAGTTCCAGCGAGCATCTCAGGAAGCTTGCTGTAAGATCTTCCCAGTCTCTCTTGTTGGTGTAGCAAGACGATGGTTTAGAGCTCTCCCACAGGGTTCTATTCATAGCTTTGACGACCTCACCAATAGGTTCGTTGCTCATTTCGCGAGCTCAAGACCAGTCAAAAAGACCAATGCAACACTGGTGACTATACGACAAAAGCCTCATGAGAGCTTAAGAGAATTTGTGACCCGATTCGACAGTGATTGTTTAGAGATACCAGACCTCCAACCGATCATAGCCATTACAGCCTTCACGACTGGAGTTCTTCATACAACATTGAAGCACTCCTTGTCCAATAAGCACCCAAAGAGCATTCCTGAGTTTCTCTCGAGAGTTCAAAAGTACATTACGGCGGATGAAATCATGGCAGAACCACACATGACCGAACAATCCCCTGACAGAACCAAACGAGAAAACAGCAGAGGGAAAAAGGTCATCCTCTCGAAAAGATGAACAGACAAAACCAATGCGATATGATTCTTATTCTCCTCTCAACACCTCTTTGAAGAGAGTACTGAATGAGATACAGGATCGCGACATCGTCAAATGGCCTCCAAAGATGAAGTCAACTCCTGGGAGGAAGGAGAGTGATAAGTATTGCAAATTCCATCGGGGTCCCGGACACGACACCGATGAATACCGTCATCTGAAGAATGAAATAGAGAATTTAATTCAAAGGGGATACCTCAAAAATTTCACCAGCTCGGCGGGGGACAAACGAGAAAGAGAAGGAAGAAGAGACAGAAGAAGAGACAACAGAAGAGATGAGAGAGAGGATGATAGACGATAGAGGAGCCGTCGAGATGAGTCTCCTCGTCACAGAAACCTAGGAATAGCGGGCACCATAGGCATGATAATCAGGGGGTTAGCCTCAGGAGGAGAAAGCTCATCGGGCAGGAGGGCTTACGCTCGGACTGTCCACCAGGTGTCTGGGAGGTCGAAGAAAGCCAGAACGGATGACGAGAATATAGTATTCTCGGAGAGGGATGGAGATGGTTTACATCAGCCACATGATGATGCCTTAGTCATTGAGGCAGTCATCGCTAATTACACGGTAAAGAAGATTTTAGTCGACAATGGGAGTGCAGCAGATGTTCTTTTTTACCATGCCTTCAAGCAGATGAACCTCCCAAGAGAGAGCCTAAAAAAGTTTTCCTCTCCCCTTTATGGTTTCACGGGAGAACAGGTCATCCCTGTGGGGATGATCAATCTACCCATAACCTTAGGGGATTTCCCGAGATCGAAGCTGTTTATGGTGGAACTTCTAGTTGTAGACGCCAAGACCCCCTATAACGCTCTGATTGGCCGACCACTGCTTCACAAAACTCGGGAAGTGGTCTTTACCTATTATTTGAAGATGAAATTCCCCACCGACCGAGGAATAGGTGAAATCCAGGGCGACCAAAAATTGGCTCGGCAGATGTATGTCACAGACTTGAAAGACAAGAAAAAACCAGTCTCAGTCCTGGAATTACTTGATGACCACAATGTCAACAGCCCGAAGCCAACTCCAGGCGAACAGCTCATTACCATTGATGTCGGGCAGGGGACGGATAGGAAATTATACCACGGATCCGAGCTTGCAAAAGACTTAAGCGAAAGCTTGACAAGTCTCCTCCTGGAAAACATCAGCACTTTCGCTTGGAGCGCAAACGAGATGCCTGGAGGCCATCAAAACCGAAGTTGGCAAGCTTCTGGATGCTGAATTCGTCCGAGAAGTCCAATACCCGGAGTGGCTCTCTAACATTGTTATGGTGGCAAAACAGAATGGTAAGTGGCGTATGTGTGTCGACTTCACCGACCTAAATAAGGCTTACCCGAAGGATAGCTACCCCTGCCTAAGATAGACCAACTGGTCGACGCTTCCTCTATGCTTATTCTGGATATCATTAGATCCAAATGCACCAAGCTGACGAGGAGCACACCTCATTTGTCACTCCTAAAGGCACGTACTACTATCAAGTTATGCCTTTTGGGCTGAAGAATGCTGGAGCCATTTACCAAAGACTTGTTAATAAAATATTTTCCCCAATGCTCGGTAAGACGGTCGAGGCTTATATGGATGATATAGTTGTCAAAAGCAAGAAACCCGAGGACCACTTGGAAGACTTGCGAGAAGTATTCAATGTCTTGAAGAAGTTTGGAATGAAGCTTAACCTGGAGAAATGTGCGTTTGGCGTTTCCTCGGGCAAGTTCCTCGGTTTCCTCATCTCCAAACGAGGAATAGAGGTCAACCTCGAAAAAGTATCAGCAATAATCAACAAGCAGGCCCCAAGGAACAAGAAAGAAGTTCAGCAGCTGACGGGACGAACAACAGTTTTAAGCCGTTTTCTCGCCCGGTCAGGAGATCGGTGCAAATATTTCTTTAATGTGCTCAAGCAAACGACAAATTTTTAGTGGAATGAAGATTGACAACGAGCTTTTGAAGAACTAAAGTCTTACCTATGCCAGCCACCTCTACTCACTTCTCCGAAAGATGGTGAACCGTTATTCCTTTATCTGGCCACTACCGAGCACGCGGTGAGTGCTGTGCTCATTAGTGAGGAGGACAAGGTCCAAAAGCTAATATACTACACCAGTAAAGTCCTCACTGAGATGGAGAAGAGATACACCAGGGCTGAGAAGTTGGCTCTGGCACTGGTAACAGCAGCTAGGAAGTTGCGACCTTACTTTCAAGCCCATACAATTATAGTGTTGACCGACCAACCACTCAAGAGCATACTGCAGAAACCGGATACATTGGGAAGACTCATTAAATGGTCAATCGAACTTAGTGAGTTTGATATCCATTATGAGCCGAAGAAAGCCATCAAAGCTCAAGCTTTGGCAGACTTTATCACAGAATGCCAACATCCTCTAGAGGAAGAGGCACAGCATGACCTACAGCTCCTCAAACAAGGATGGAAGTGGAGTAGGGATTCTACTTCTCGGGCCGGGGGGCATGACTAGTGAGTACGCTCTCCATTTTCAATTCAAAGCTTCCAACAACGAGGCAGAATACGAAGTGCTCCTAGCTGGGTTAAAGTTGACAATTGAGCTAGAGGTGCGCAATTTGGTGGTTAACAGCGACTGTCAGCTCGTCACCAAACAGGTTCGTGGCGAGTATGAAGCGAGAGGTTCCAATATGATCAAGTATTTGACAAAAGCTAAAGAGCTGATGAGTAAAATTCTGAGCGTTGAAATACGGAGAGTGCCCCGAGAAGAGAATCAGCAAGCCGATGTGCTAGCTCGCCTAGCATCTGCTTCTAAAAAAGACGAGGCCTTGTCAGTACGAATAGAGATGTTGCCCAAGCCGAGCATCTTCGTTAGGGCTATCATCGAGATTAACATTGAACGATCTTGGATGGATCCTATACGAACCTTCCTCATAGATGGAGTGTTACCTGAGGATAAGAACGAGGCTAGGAATCTCCGAGCAAGGGCAGCGAGGTATCCAATCATTCAAGGGACGCTCTACAGAAGATCTTTCACGCTCTCTTACCTTAAGTGCCTTGCTCCATGGGAGTCCGAGTATGCTCTCCGAGAAGTTCATGAATGAGTTTGTGGCAGCCACACAGGAGCAAGGACCTTAGCTAACAAGGTCTTGCGCTGTGGCTATTATTGGCCAAATATGAGGAAAGATGCCGAGGATTTGGTACGTAAGTGTGACAAATGCCAGAGACATGCTAACGTACCTCACCTCCCACCATCCGAGATGACTGTCATCGAGAACCCTTGTCCATAGTGGAAAGTTTCTCATAGTGGCAGTGGATTACTTCACAAAATGGGTTGAGGCCGAGCCTCTTGCAACCATCACCGACCACAAGGTAAAAGACTTCATTTGGAAAACCATCATCTGTAGATATGGCATTCCTCGGATCCTCATTACAGATAATGGTCAACAGTTTGCGAGTTCAAATATCCGAGAATTCTGTGAGGAACTGGGCATCAATCTCAGAATCACTGCTGTGGCACACCCTCAAGCTAATGGTCAGGTTGAAGTAACTAACCGTATCATTCTTCAGGGACTAAAAACTCGTCTTAACCAAGCCAAAGGACTTTGGACCGAGCAGCTCCACAGTGTCTTCTGGTCATACAGGACCACGCCAAGAACGTCAACGGGAGAAACGCATTTTTCCCTAATGTTTGGATCAGAAGCCGTCATTCCAGTAGAGATCGGGGTCCCCACTCCCTGGATTGTTAACTTCAATGAGTCAGAGAATGACGACTTGCTCCTTAACAATCTAGATTTCCTAGAAGAAGCTCGGGAGATTGCTTGGATCAGGACTGCAGCCTACAAGCAGAGAACAGCCCGTTACCACAACAAGAGGGTCCGAACAAAGAGGTTCTCCGAGGGAGATTGGGTCCTCAGGAAAGTCATTGCAGCTGGAAAACAACCTGGTAAGCTCGGGGAGACTTAGGAAGGCCCTTTTCGAGTTACCAGGGTCATGCTGGATGGAACATACAAGTTGGAGAATTCTGAGAAACCAGGAGAGATGCGACCCTGGAATGCTGAAAACCTCCGAAGATATTACATTTAACTTTCTTTTGTCGGCATGTATTTAAGAATTCCTTTTTCCCACTCGTTCCTTACACGAGGCTTAAGACTTTTTCTCATTTCAATGAAAGTAGCTCGTTCTCTTACCAAGATTCACAATACACCACTCTGGTACATTGCAACTTATTTTATCGAAGTTACAATGGCCGAGCATTGTTCCAGATTTCTCAAATTACAGTGGACGAGAAAAGACTTGGCATGTTACAACTCAACCCCATTGAGTTACAGCAACCAAGTTAAAACAAGTTCGCTATGACCTAAAAGAGTCTAGGCCACAGCAACTAAGTGGGTACGCTCGAATCTATTAAAGTTTAAAACGTTTTAAATTACAATATCCGAGGATAAACGAAGGCAGACTAATGGAACTCACAAAAGGCAGCAAGAAAATAAACTTCATTGATAACAAAGTCGTTCACATAAAAAGCGAGGAAACATTTCTGAAATGACAGTAGAACGGAGAAAAAAAAATAAAAAATGACTAGTTCTCTACATCTACTGGCTCCTCCGTAGCTAGCCGCTTCTCAGGCTCCTCGGTTTGAGCAAGGTCAAGGGGAGCATTGTCCTCCGAAGGGACGAGAGGAACATTAGTGTCCATATATGCCTCAATGTCCTCCTCCTCGTCCCCGTCCTCCTGAAGAAGGCGAAACTGCTCGTACGCCTTCTCCTTGACAACGTCCTTTCTAGCCAGGCCAGGACACAGCTCATCCATGATCTCTGAGCTCTGACCTTTGCTAGCAAGGAACCTCCGAGCTTCCTTGACCGCAGGCTGGAAGTAGAAAAAACCCTCTTGCTTAAGGGTAAACTGGAATTCTGTGGAGTCCCTGAACTCCTGAACACCAGATTGGCGACCGCTCTCGAATATCCGGCCCCCTTCTGCTTCTGTAACCGACCGTTGCCTCGCCAACTCCTCTTCGGTCTCTTTTAGCTTGGTGGCCAAAAGGGCCTCGGACTCCTGGGCCTTCTGGAGATCCAACCGAGAAAGTTGCAGTGCTGTCTCAGTCCGACCAAGGGCCCCTTTGAGCAGGAGGATTTCCAGGGCAGCAGTTCTCTTTTCGGCCGCCGAGCTCCGGACATCGACAGAGAGTTTCCCGAGAAGGGAGGCCAGCCAAAAGCAACAATGGAACGAGTTATAAAAAAAAAGACTTCGACAAAGCCAGGAAAGGTTAATATCTCCATAAATTTCACAGCAGAGGCCCCATCTTTTCCTTGGTAGACATCTCCTCAGCTCGCCGCTGATCCGAGGGGAGAGAGAGCTTCTCAAGCATTTCCAAGGCCACTTGAGCGTTGGCCACCGTGTCGGAGAGGCGAATGTTCCACTGGGGAGCTTGGACATCCCCCATTCGATGAGGAGGAGACGAGTGCGTGTCCGAGACTCGAGAAGGAGAACCAATTGATCGGAACGGTGGAGTGCAAATATACACCCCGCGTCCCCGACCTAGGTCTTTTTCTCGGCCAGGCTTTAGACGGATTCCTCCAGCGGGAATCTTATTCCTAAGTTGCCACCTTTTTCTGCATCTTCAGATACTCGGCAGTCGAAGACATATCTGAAAAATACAGCAAAAAACTAATAAACAAGTTGAAAAAACAAAGCAAGTACATATATAAAACCAAACAAGAGCAAGTCCCCACCTTGCATTGCTCGCTCGGACCTATGTGCCCTTGTAAAGTCTACGGCCCGGTATACGAGGGGGATGGAAGGTTTGGTGAAAGGTTGCTTGAGGGTAAAATACCAGTCAAGCTCCTCGTGAGAAAGTTGAGGCAAACACTGAAACTTGCTGAACTTGGGGAGTGTCCACGAGGTTCTAAAAGGGAGAACCTCATCCTCACCCAAAGGCATCCGAACAAAAAAATAGCTGGATTTCCAATGATGATTGGAAGAGGAATACTTAGGAGCCACTAGGTCTTTCTTAAACTTCAAGTAACATAAACTAGGATTCCTCGAGGCTCTATATAGTGAAAAGATGTGCTGAAGGACATTAGAAGAAAAAGGAACATGGAGCTCATCACAATAATGGCCGGAGCCAAAGGAATCCGGCACCCATATGAAAGAGCAGTAGTGGAAATGGCAAACTCCCCATGCTGAGGATTGAATGGAGATACCCCCTCAGGCACCGGCCTGCAAGGATAGTGAATTCCGAACAGTTTGCGTTGGGCTTCCACCTCAGAGGCAGTGAGGCTACAGGTTAGGTTTCTAGGCTCCCTAGTACCATTTCTTGCTGCTCGGGCTCCCTGTAGAGGAGCCTCGAACCCAGGAGGGGCGAAGAAAGGACGTTCTGCTAGGGGAAGCCTAAGATTCTTCCTAACAGGGGGGAAGTAGAGGTAGATGGAGAAGAACCTAAATCAGCATCCTCTAACAAATTACCAACACTATCTGAGGAAGGGGAAGACATTTTCTCGTACTTGATAGCGAAGACGAGGACGAGGAATAAAGTACGCTCGATATGGAAAGAATATGTTTGCTCGAAAACTCTAAGCTCGGGGCTCTCAAAATTAGCAGTATGTGACCGTCGAAAGCGACGTCTTCCCTATTTATAGTAGAAGACCGTACCGGTCAACAGACTCGATCACGAGTCCTTTGGAATTCTCTCATCTGGACCACACAGTCCCTACTCATCGCAGAACCGTTAGATCAACTCAGATTCAATCCAGACCCTCCGAGGTCTTGTCATCAATGCCACCCTCGGGTAAGCCAATCCATAAAGACGACAGCTAAGCCAGACCTACCATTGGTCGTTCCAAACGACCAATCACAGGTCTGAGGGGGAAAATGATGAGGATACTTATCCTCTCCATTGGGAATAAGACACGTGGCAGAGCTGTCAGTGACAACAAAACTTCTACTCTACTTTCCATTGTTCGGTATCGAGAAATGAAGTTGTTCTTCTCGGTGCCCATCTTCCGGAACAGTAACTCCTGGTAAACCTGTAACTCCTTCATTTGGCAAGGTATTATTCACCACCACTTGAATTCTATTAATGGAAACCACCTTCACTATATAAAGGGGTTGCCCCACAGGTAAAAGACACAACTCTTTCACTAGAACACTATTTACTCTTTTCCCAAGAACACCGAACAGTGTTCTTCGGAGAGCTTCTTTGTGCTAGCATCTGACTTAAGCATCGGAGCGCCAACGCCAGAGAACACTCTTTGGCAGGCCTCTAACTTACGTTTGCTCATTAATACAAGACAGCACCCAAACGAGAAAATCGTCAATCCGAGGAAGTATATCATCGAACCAAGGAAGCCTTTGTTCGGACCTGAACTGATACGTCTTCATTACTTACAAGTTTGAGACGTCATCACTTGGGATACGATATATGAGTATAAATTCAAGCGGATATATGATATGGATCTAAATTTGGATAGATATTTAATGTGAGTCTAAACTCGAATCACAAAAAGCAACATTGACCTATTGTATTATTAAGGGATTCAAATCCACCTAATTAGGTAACAAAATCATGTGCGTTTGAGAGAATACCATGAGCTAAGGTTATTGGGTTTATAAACAAATTTAACAAGATGTCAATTAAAAGTGAAATTTTTGCTCTAAATGTACAACATCTTCAACCAACTTAAGCAAAGCATGAGAAAAACAAAGACAATCCAAAGGTGTTGAGAATCCATTACAATAAAGTTGAGAGAACAAAAGGATAGTGAAATTGTAATTGTTGATGGCCAAAATGTCATTTGAGAGTAATGATAAAGCAGAGGCTATGATATAAGCAAATAAATTTTTTACGAATTGATAATTCCATTAGTATCAGTAGCATCAAAACATTTGTAGCGGGATCGAAGCACCTCAGTTTCTTTGATCGTGATTCGCACTAAGATAACCAGCTTCAAAAAAGGATCATCATTAAAATAAAAAGGAAGTAAATCACTCGATAATAGGAAAAACCCCTTGGTGCACTATCATCAAAGCATGCTGCTAATAAAATTAACAAAAATAATCCCAATGAACAACATAGGTTTTCCAGAATGGGAATAACTGAGTGTGAAAGAACATGGATGAACAATTGACTACCAACCGAGAACCATGCCCTTTACCGCTTGAAAGTCAAAGAAATCGAAAGAGGCACATGCCTCATGAAATCTCAATTTCGAAGCAGGGAACATAGAGACACAACAACAGTTGAATCGAATTCATTAGCAAAAGCCAAATAACATCCCTCTAGTACAAAATTTGGGTGAGGAGATCAAATTAGATGGAAATGACAAGTATATGGACAAAAGCAAAAGACGCTTTTAAGATACATGAATGTACGGTTGCATAAACAATAAATGAAAAAGTTAGGCATCAGAGTAAAGTGTGTTCATGAGCCAGGGAAGATTTCTATCAACATTTCTTGTTGTAGAGACTTAGACGTTGTAGATGCTCTTAAAAGTAGATGGTAGATATTATATGTGCAACTACAGATCGAATTTCCAAATAAGCTTTCAAGGAAAGATAATAGGGCAAGTAAGGAAAACATATAGGACTTGCCCGAATAAAGGCTAGTCCCTATTCATATACTCCCGCAATTAGTTGTTACTTTTTGCACAAGTTATGCTAGTAAAACGACGACGTTTTATGGTTCATGCAAATCGTGTTGTCCTCTCTTATGTGGTTTGTGCTTTGGGTAAAAAACGATTGCTACATAAAGCATTTGCATTTGTTCCACATACATGTGAAAATATGCTTCTACTTTGGGTTCATAGGGCCGTCCAAGCTCTCTTTTGTAGTTCATATCCATTGTCCATTTTTAGGATTCAACTTCTGACAATGGAGAAGGAAAATGTTACCGATTCGACGACCCAAGAACTCTGAGGAAGATGCCCAACTTCTCGAGTAGAGGGAGAACGTCGGAACCTGATCCACAGCCATGTTGCAATACACGGGTCCTCATTAATTATATATAGGTATGTATTGATTGATTTAATTGTCTTACTCAATTTCTTATGATTCTTTCCTTGAGATTGAAATTCATTTCATGCTTGGTTGTTATAATTTGAACTATGAATGTTGAAAATTAATAATTAATTTACGACAATTAAATGATTGAATGATGCATGCTTAGAGAAGACAATTCATGACCGTAATTGTAGTATATTGTGGACAATTTGTGCTAATCCAAGATAGTTCATATCATGAAATATTTGCATAATCTATGTTTATTAATTATTGAGACTTGTGGCCAATATATATTTTAAACACACATATATTGTAATCCATTGGTAAATACGGAATCATTGTTAGACAATTAGGGGTGGATTATATACCCTAGGATTCTTTGATTTGATTGAATACAATTTATATTGTTGTTTTATTTTATTAAATTATAATCTAAAAAGACTAAATAGTTGAATTTTGCATCAGCGTTCCCTGTGGGATTGACACCCTGAATACTTGTCTTGCTCCCTGTGCTTGTGCAATTGCAAGGGTTACTTTTAGAAAATATCAAGTTTTTGGCATCATTATCGGGAGCATAACAAGTTGCTAAAATTTGATATTTTATTTTTTTAATTTATTAATCACTTGTTCATTTTATTTTACAGGGATTTGGGGCATCAGAAAAACAAGAAGATTTGAACCGGTTTTTGCTTTCGGAATTCTTCTTTCTCACCATCTTTTGCTGGTTCTACTATCTATTTATATAATTCTTTTTAATAAATTTTATTAATATTTATTAACTTACTAACTCTTAACATTTAAATTTCTATAATTAACGTTAACATTTACTTTTTGCCATTTACTATTTCGTAAATTAACATCTATGCCCGACTATATTGCCCCATCTAAATTTGTATTCACTATGTACTAACTTATAATGGTTGGCCTTGCCGCCCGATTTTTAATTTTTGTAACTGGTTTTATTTATTTACATTTCACTTGGTTTTCTATTTGCTTGCATAGTCATCATTTCGATTCTCTTGAGTTGATTCCATTTGACCCAGAAATTGAAAGAACATTTCAAAGAACATGTGCTATGCTTCGTGACCCTAACACGACTTTAGCTCCACATGAACCCAAGATAGAAGAAGGATAACCACAAACACTTAGGGATCATTCCAATGTTTTGACAACCGGACCGGACCGGTAACCGGCCACCTGGTGGACTGGTGCTCGGGTTTCTCTTCTTGTATGCTTCATTGAAGAAAACAAATACAAAAGGAAACTAGTTTCAACTTTCAAGTTTCAATCTTTCTTGTTTTCCATGATGCTCTTTGATCTTTCAGTCTTTCCATCATTCGGTCATTCCATGTCGAATATGCGTTTTGTAATTTCCTAATTTGATTAACAGTCTATCATTTATAATTTTACATAATATTGGACTCTAGTACTCCAGTAGTCCAGTTGATTAATCATTAATGCATCATAATCGATTTTCTCTAGTTAATGATTTGATTAATGCATTTGATTTGTTAAATGTTAAATTGATAATTGTTTACTCTGAGTGATAATTTTAGATGGAAGTTTAGGTCTTTGATAGTTTGATGTGCTGAAGTTATTAGTGTCTCCATGATTATTGACCTTGAGAAACTCGGTCTAGTTATATGGGATTGTTAAACACTGTTTCATAATATTTTGATTTGGCCAATTGGGCATATCTCATATCTTGGTTAGGAGTAGGCTGAAAGGTCGAATCATTTGTTATTTACTTATTTTGTTTAACTTGCTAATTTCCTTATTATTATTGGTGATTGGCTAATTGCATATTAATCATTTGATTCTTTTTTTTTTCAGTGATGTCATCGTCCGGCCAACAATCAAGTTCTCCATCTATATCTTCTTTAGTGAGAAGGAAAAATGACCCTGCATGGGCTCATTGTAAAGAAGTAGTCGACGCAAGTGGGAGGAAGAGCTTGACATGTTTACATTGTCAAAATAATTATAAAGGTGGCGGAATTAACAGAATGAAGAAACACTTAGCTGGAAGGAAAGGAGATATAGCTTCATGCAAGAAGGTTCCTTATGAAGTGAGGCATCAAATGGAGCAATTACTGAAGGATGCTATGAAAGAAGTTGTTTGCCTGTTGAATCTAAAGTTGGCATGGAAGAGAGTGAAGAGATAGAAGAAATAGAACATCAAGCATCCAATTCAAGGGGAGGAAAAGAGCAAGCTGCTTTGCAGAAAATTGGAAAGCGAATTGCACATGGGAACTTGCCAACCTACTTTCCTCCAAGAACCAAACCTGGTTCACAACCAGGTATTAAAAGTGCTCTCGCTACTAAAGAAGCATTACATAGAGTGGATATGACTGTGCTAGGTTCTTTTATGATTGTTGCATCCCT
The DNA here is from genome assembly GCA_963580455.1 of Euonymus europaeus. Classification (NCBI taxonomy): domain Eukaryota; kingdom Viridiplantae; phylum Streptophyta; class Magnoliopsida; order Celastrales; family Celastraceae; genus Euonymus; species Euonymus europaeus. The sequence goes on from OY756965.1 coordinate 15,122,728, forward strand.
TTTAATGCCATCAACTCTCCATACTTTCAACAAATGGCTGATGCAATTGCTTCTTTTGGTCCTGGTTATAAAGTACCTCCTTATCATGCATTGCGTACTAATTTATTGGGATGTATGAAGAAAGAAGTTCAATTATTGATTACTACGTTTCGTAGTTTTTGGGAAGAAAAAGGTTGTACTATTATGGGAAATGGTTGGCAGGATCAATCTAATAGGCAACTCATTAATTTCTTGGTGTATTGTAAGCGAGGGTTGACATTTGTGAAATTTGTGGATGCTTCTGATATTGTGAAAGATGCAACAACTCTTTGTGGCTTGTTTACTGAGCTAGTTGAGTGGGTAGGACCTAGTAATGTCATTCATTTGGTCACTGATAATGCAGCAAACTATAAGGCTGCTAGGGCTAAGCTAAATGAGAAGTATCCATCCATTTCTTGGTCTCCTTGTGCTGCACATTGTTTGAACTTGATACTAGGAGACATTGGTAAAATGAAGTTTGTTTCTAGTCTTGCAGATAGAGCAAGTTTGGTGACTAAATTCATCTATAATCATGGATTTTTGCTTGCTTTGTTGCGAAAGCGAGATGGATGGACGGAAATTTTACGTCCAGGGTCAACCCGATTTGCTACAACTTTCATTGCTTTGTATAGTCTTGTTGAGCATAAACATGATTTACAAGCATTGGTGACTAGTAAAACATTCAAAGATTCTAGATACTGGAAAGATAAAAAAGCTCAACTTGTGTGTTCGGTTGTTCTTGATAATAAATTTTGGAATGATTGTTGTGTGATTGTTGGAATTGTGGCTCCACTTTTACGAGTGTTGCGAATGATGGATGCGGATGAAAGACCTTCTATTGGATATGTGTATGATGGGATGTATAGGGCAAAAAAAGCAATCAAGAAAACATTCAAGTATAAAAAAAGATTGTACAAGCCATATACGAAGATTATTAAGGAGAGATGGGATTCACAACTTCGGCAGCATATCCATGCGGCAGCTTACCTTTTGAACCCTACTTTTGCATATGACAAAGAAAAGTATTCTGGAAAAGTAGAGTTGATGGATGGTTTCCTTGAGATGGTAGAGAAGAAAATCACTTGCAAGGTGAGTCAAAAAAAATGTATGGAGGAAGTGGGAATTTATCAAGATAGACTTGGGAGTTTTGGTCGACAATTTGCTATAGAGTCTATAAAAACCATGCAACCTGGTAAATTCTAAGACCTTCAAACTTATTCATGTGTTGTTTCTTTTTTTTTATATTCTAGTAATCTAGTACTAATTATATTTTTTTTTCCTTGTAGATGAATGGTGGAGAGTTTTTGGACATAGTGCTCCTAATATTCAAAAGTTGGCTATAAGGATCTTGAGCCAAACTTCTTTTTCTTCAGGATGTGAGAGGAATTGGAATGTATTTGAACGAATTCACACAAAGAAGAGGAATAGGTTGGAGCATGCTAGATTGAATGATCTTGTATTTGTCCATTACAACTTGCGTTTGAAGGAAAGGTAATTATTTATGGTTAATTTTTTATAGTTTATTCATTTTCAGTTAAAGTTATAAAGTTTATATTTTTAATCTTATGTTGTTCATTTTTATAGGCTTAGTCTTAAAAAGAAATCATTTGATCCAGTAGACTGTGAAAGTATAGATGATGTTGAGTTTTGGATTATGGAAGAGGAAAGTAATCAACCATTACTTGACATTGATGAATTAGAGGGTATGTTTTACAATGAAGACAATCTTCCAAATCCAACAAATATCTCTAATGAAGGTGAATCTTTTTTTTGTTGCAATGATGTGTCTGTATTTTCATTCATTTTTGTTTTCTTACATTAAATCATCAACATTATATACTCTTGTATTCTTTAAAGGTGGGTCTAATGTTGAAGGTGAGATGGATGATTTGATTGAGAATGAGTTGGATTCATTTGTCAATGAAAATGGTGATAATACTTCGAAAGAAGAAGAAGATGATGACGGAGGTCATTTAGTGACTCGAAGAATGCGGCAAGAGATGGGTGCCATCATTAATCAATGTGATTGAATTATGTTTATTATTGATGTAAACTTGTGGATTATGTTGTTTAAATATGTTGTTGAATTATGTTGTGAATTATGTTTATTATTGATGTAGAATTGTGTATTATGTTGTTGATTTGTGTTTGTGGATTTTTTTTTATTGATGTAGAATTGTGGATAGATGTTGAATGATGGATTATGTTGATTAGTTAATCATTTTTTATATTATGTTGTCAATTTTCATTGAATAAGGCTTAGGACTTCAAAAGATTAGGGATTTTTTTTTTTACTTCTTCCACTGGACCGGCCGGTCAGACCGGTAACCGGTGGCCAAACCGGTTCGGCTCCCGATCCGGGTTTAAAAACATTGGATCATTCCACTCCTACAGCATATACCTCTCCGTCATATATTCGTCTTCCTACTTTTGCAGTAGATCATTTTGAAATAAAAGTAGCGCCATCCAAATGCTACCAACATTGTATGTCTATCAAAATGAAGATCCATACAAACATTTAGTTGAATTTTTAGAAATCTGCACAATTTTCAAGTTGCAAAATGCCTCTAATGAAGCTATTCAACTTCACCTCTTTCCGTTTTCCCTCAAAAATAAAGCTAGACATTGACTTCATTCTTTAGAAACAAAAGATCATTATCACTTGGCTCAAATATAACAAGAATTTTTGAGAAAATATTTTTCCATAGGAAAAATTCCCCAAATTTGGAAAGCTATAACAAATTTTTCAAAAATTGAAAATGAGCAATTCCATGAAAGTTAGGAAAGATTTAAAGATTTTCTTTGAAAATGTCATATTTCTCCTCTTAGAAACTTCATTCTGTTGAGGAGCATAGATGACTGTAAACTGGTGTACAATGCTAGAAGCTTCACATAATTGATCGAAAGCATGTGAAGTGTACTCAGTGCCATTATATGATCTAATGGCCTTAATCTTATTCCCACTCTAAGACTCAACCATATTCTTGAATTTCTTGAATATTGTGAACACTTGAGACTTTCTACTAATAAAATAAACTCAACACATTCTTGTACAATCATCAATGAACAGAATAAAATAATTGTTCTGACTCAGTGAAGGCACTGACATTGGTCCACACACACATCAATGTTGTTCAACTCCAACTTTTCACTGACTCTCGAAGATGCATTTGAAGGAAATACCTACATATGCTACTTTTCAAACTGGCAAGTACGACACATATTCTATTCAACATTTATACCAGATAAATGTCTAATCAACCCTTTGTTTGCTGCAGATTTAAGAGAGCCTAAATTGTGGTGCTCATACCTACAATGCCAAAGGCCATACTCATCCTCATCAACTGCAAGAGCACAATGCTTAACAGTGTTTAAGTGTAGAGGAAAATAATTTTTCACCACACTGATTCTAGCCACTTCACTACCATTAGAAGCAATAATGGAGTAATATTTTGTTTTTGAAACACAAGGTATAACCCTTTTTAATCATTTGAGCAATACACAAAATATTATGTTTTAGCTAAGTTACAAGCAAAACATCAGGTATAAGCTTAGTACCTTTGTTTGTGTTGATAAACACAAAACCTTTGCCCGGAGCTTCTACCACAACACCATTTCCCAAAGTAGAAAACATATTGATATACCTAGCCATGTGGCAAGTACAACCGCTATCCACTAACTAGATATTCTGATATGGTATATGAGAGTTTCTCACTACTATAAAAAGAAATCTTGATTCTACTATTTTTGATCATCTAAAAAATTAACTTCCTGAGAGGTTAAACGACCACAAATGGATTGATTCTGACCTTTCTTGGATCTACATGCAAAACTTCTCAATATGCGCAAGTTTTTTATAGAATCTATACACGAGCTTCCCATACTCCTACCAACAGGTCTTTTTTGGATGGCTGGTTTTTCCATAGCAAGGGCATGCATGAAACTTGCCCTTCTTGGATGAGTCCCTAGAATTTGTAGCCTTTGAAGACTTTCCTTTTGCACCCTTCTCACTGAACATCTTTTTGCCTTCCTTTGAATTGAAGGATTGCTGGTGTTTTCCCATTAAACGCATCTTCTGTGATCTCCTCCTGTCTAAAATTGACCCTCTGCTCATGAGCTTTCAGTTTACTATAAACCTCAAAAATGGTAAATTTTGAGAAATAATATGATTCCTCAATTGTTGAGACCTTAGCCTCAAATATTTATGGAAAGCTAATCTCATCTAGTTGATCAATTCAATCAACTTGGCAGGATAAGCCTTGACAGTATTTGACTCCCTCATTTGCAGAATATCAAATTCTCTTTTGAAGATCAACAACCTTTGTTACTTTACTCTTACACTATCTTGGAACTCATCAATCAACCTATTCCAAGCTACTTTTGCAGATTTTATTCCCTCAATTCTGGAAAATATCTCCTTAGAGAGCAACATGAAGAAAAGTGAGTGCCTTGAAGTTTTTTTGCTTTTGCTCAGAGGGATCCTTAATCTATTGGACAGTAAGAACCTTTGATAAAGACGATGGATCATAACCTACCTCAATTATATCCTATAAATTATGGGCCATAAGAAAAGCCTCCCTTTTAACACATCAAAAATCAAAATTGTCAATTGAGAAGTTTGGAAGAGAAATTCGTGATGAATCTGACATCCTTGACTTAAAATTGAACTTTGCAACTTGAGTTGCAACCCACAAATCCTTAAGTAAGCATAGATTTGATACAAATTGGTATCCTAGAAGTTGATGTGTATATTAAATACCACATTTACATGCATATTTTGATATACAATTGCATTATTTTGAGTTAAGATTGAGTAGATACTTTGAGACTTTGTATGTTTTCTATGTAGGAGGGTTAGTGTGAAGTTGTAGCCGAATTGGAGTATGAAAGAACAAAAACCATATCCAAACGCCCTACTAGAGTCCTTCTAGCGCTCCAACGCTACAGCAACAGAGTTCTGCTAGTTTACAGCTCCCTTCCAGCACTCAAGAAGGGCACCCGAACCAGACGTGACTTTTCTAGAATATCGAGAAACCTAGTTTAATGAGGTTTTTGTGTCCATAAACGTGTAAATCTAATTGGAGACTCCTAGTATACTTGTATTAGGTATAAATAGGCTGAAAAAATAGGAAAAAAGGGTTACCAAACTTGACAAATGTGGGATTGCTCTCATTTGTGAGACGACTTTTCTTTAACCTTTTTCCTCTTTTGTGTATCAAACTCATGGTTTCTTCTTCCCTTGCTCTTATATCTATTTTTATGGGTTGTAACTAAACTCGTATCTAGGGTTTAACCTAGCCAAGCATGAATATTATAAGTTGATTTTTATTACAAGTTTTCAATTCAATTCTAAATTTTTGCTCTTAATTGTCATGCTTCAAAATATAATTTATGCGTAATTGCCTTTTGTGTTACAATAGTACATTTGTACACTTGCAAGTATTTTCACAACAAAAGTCTCAAAGAACACAACACAGATGAAGTTGAACAACAATACAGTTTCTAAAATTTTAATAACATATGACCACAAGAACTTGTATTCTTCACATAAACACAAGGAACACACAGAGTTGACTTGACCAACTAACAAACAATGTTCTAGAAGTATATGACACATAACATGAATAATGACTAAAATAACCTCAATATTCTAATAGTTACCATGAATGATTTTGTGAGTATAATGGGTGGCCTAACCTCACTTGACACTTGTGCGAGGTTGAACCTACAAGTCGGTCGTGTCTCCTCTTTCTCACTTGGGAGCTTATTTTGTTGAACTATTGGGCCACCCAAGATTTGCCAAGTCCAAATAATAATGCACAGTAGCCTCTTTGTTGCGTGTGGCCCCACAAACCACCAAATTTTACGATTTGTTTTTAAATTTTTAAATTTAATTTTCTATTTTCTGTAATTGTTCCAACTTTTTTTGGAGTTTGAAAATTTTAACTTTGACTCAGCAGCCTAATTGGCATTAAAAACACATATTACATATTTCGGACATGAAAACAAACAATCGATCTAATAAATACGTGTTCAATTACGACAACAAAACCCCTAAAATCGAGCTCCAACTATAATATTTCCGAACTTTAAGTAGGCATAAATAAATAAACAAATAGAGCTAATAAATAAATAAATAGAATTAATGGATGGGTATGGGGAAGTTAGGGTAATGCATGAGGAATGTGAGGGCAGAAATGTAAAATGGAAGGGTGCCACTCAATTAGGAAATAAAAATAAATACAAAAGAAAATAAAAGGGGAGAACGGAAACACGCAACCCAAGAAAACCCTACTGCCACAACTCTATTTGCCACGAGAAGAGGGGGCGGCGACGGGAAGGCGTATTTCGTCTACGGCGGCCATTCGCAGATGCAAGAGCACGGGAAGGACGGGCGCGGTGTCTGGAGGCTGGAGGTGCGAGTTTCAGACGGAAACGGTCGCGTTCAGGCTGCCATCGGAGGAGGAGAACTCTCGGCTGCCTAAAGTTTCAAAGCCAAAATCCGGTGATCTTTGAGCATGAAATAGGTAATGGACACCGGCATTAGACTCACTGGTCCACCATTATCTGCCGGTGGTGTTCCTCACCGCGTAGTTTCCGGTGCAGACCCGGAAGTACGACCCATACTGGTCTGTGGTGTCACGGGGAGGAGAGACAGAACCGGGTCAGGCCGACCCGGTTGGGTTTTGGCAGACCCGGTTCTAGTAAATTAAATTAAGTAATTTTAATTAATTATAAATATTAATTAAATAGAGTATATTGGAATTTCAGGAAGGAACCAATTCGTCAGTAATTTAAAGGGAGTTTTTGCGAACAAGAGCTACGGTAAGTAATAATTCACTGGGTTATGGAATTACTGTGATGTGCTGTATTGTGGTGTGGTCATGTGGGTAATGGTGAGTTAATTGTGAAATTCATGGTTCTATGTATACTGTGATGGCTGGACTGTTAAATATTGTTATTGTGATGGATGTGATATTTACTGACATGACATGCATTCCATCATTTATTAAATGGCTATATGGATGAAATAACGTTTTAAGGCCTGGTATGATCACTACGGGGGGTGTATTGGCATGTGACTGTTGAGGTATTTGAAAAGGTAAAAGAAAGGAATTTTAAATGAAAGGTGTTCTCTAGTAGGACAACCAATATGAAAATCCCGACCGATTGCTCTGTAGTGGTCTACCAAGGTTAGGGGCCCAAATATTGGAAAAGAGGATTTAAATGACAATAATTCTTAATTGAGAATCATGAGCATACATGCATAATTATTGCTTGCTGAGCCTAGTTCACTAAATTCCATGACGCAAGTAATGAGTTCACAGAAGAGTATGCTGACGTAGATCTTGATGATGGTGTTACGGATCCGTGATGAAGGTGCTCATGTGTCAGGAGTTGGTGTTTAATTTTAAAATAAAAATAAAATGAGAGGAGAGAAGATTATTCTTATGATTATTATTATGATAAAATTATACCTACTTTTATTAGTTGTTGGATGGACATAAGTGATTTTGCGTAAGTTCATAATTTTGGAGTATTATTGGTTTATTGTTACTTATGTGGAAATTCTGAATATTGAGATATTAATTCTGATTAGTGATTGCGGAAGTTTTATTTTTCTTATATATATATATATATATATATATATATAGAGAGAGAGAGAGAGAGAGAGAGAGAGATTCTCCTATACGGACATAAATTGCAGACTTAATTTACGGACTTCTTTTTTTGACCGATGGATCAAATCAACGGCTCTCATTAATTAAACGTGAAATACCCTCTCTCTCTCTCTCCTCCTGCTCTCACTGTTGGAATTCACGATTGGAAATGCCTTGAGTACTTCTAGAGTCTTCAATCAAAGTCCTCCCTCTCGTCTTGTTCCCAATAATAGTCTTGTTTGGCTCTGTTTTTCTTGATCTTGAATTTTGGTTGAGTTTTGGTAATCTGGGTTTTGTTCGGTTCTTTTCAATGGTAGTTTTAGATTTTAAGAGATTTATTTTTAGCTTCTTCCTTTTTCGAATGAGATTTTGCACCATTTCGAGTTTGCCTATTTGAAGCTTTTTATTTTGCCTTCTAGCGGTGGACAGAGTCCAATTGGCTTGGGGGATGCTGGTTTTTTTTGGAGTTGAGAGTTCAATTTGCTGTTGGAGATATTAAAATGTTCTGTTTATGGATTCTTTTTTTATTTTTCTGCTGGTTTTTTGGGAGTTTTTTGCTGGATTTTGATGGCTGGTTTGTCTTCCTGCCCTATTCTCTGTTGGGTTTTGAAGTCTCCCCATCCTTCTATCTAGAACAACTTCCATAAGTGAGAGGAGATTGCAACTGCTTTTGTTCTTCTATCTAGAATGGCTTTCAGAAGTGAGAGGAGAAGACGAGAGAGGAAAACGAAGGGTATTTCACGTTTAATTAATGAGTTTTAATGAAAGCGATTGATCTAATCCGACTACCAAAAAAAGGAGTCCGTAAATTGAGTCCGCAATCTGTTTCCGTATAGGAGAAACTCGGTATATATATATATTTATATAGGTATATATATGCTGGAGTTGTCTGATGATAGATGTTATTTATGGGTAGCGTTCCGTATTATAGTCTAATGTTGGAATCTTAAAGAACGGGGCGTTACACCAACTATGTTCAAAAATTGGAAAAAATAAGCTCCTCACTGAATTTGAGCACCACAAAAAGCTTGTTCTTGAATATGAGGATAAAAAACGAAAAAAAACAATGTCTTAACTCAAGTTAAGGGTGATTGACAAATTTGGGCGGGAAGATGAAAATAAATGAGGAGAGAGAAGCGAGAAGGAAATTTTTCCTTGAATTATTGTAATAAAAATGTCTAGGTGGCATGCCACCTAGATTATGGAAGGCTATGTAAATTTATGCAAATTTGGGTTATGTAAGTTTAGCATTTTCGTTTGCTCTAAAACATATTAATACTAAAGGTTGATTTTGTTTAATTAATGATGCCTATGGAACAATGCCTAAAAGAAATTAATTTTATTGATTGTATCATTGGTAAGGACAATATTGGGCGTTGTTCCTAGTTTTGGATGGACTACTTCGAAACCTAATCTAGAAGGGAATGAACATTCTAACTCAAATTCAAGTAATGACGAGTCGAAGTGGTCTAGCATTAATGACATTCTAAATGGGTTTGAAGTGGACATTGAGTCGAACCTTTAGGAAGACCCTGAAGAAGATCCTGAAGAGGAACCAAATGAGGACCAAACTCTCTTATGGTGAAGATAAAGCTATCATAACTCCACCCTAACCTGAAGTCGTATATTTCATCTGATGACGAGGTGGTGGAGATTATCAACATACATTCTTCTCAAGAGGTTATTGAAATTTCTTCTGATGATGAAAAAGTTGCAATAGTAACTTTTTGTGTTCACTATGTCTCACCGATTTGTCCAAATTGTGGATAAAAACTTCATCCTTTCAACACAATGCTAAGTCCTATGTGTCCCAAGCTACCTTAAGACATCAATTATAATTTCTATTTATGATTTAGTAGTTTAGGATCATTGGTTTTCTAGACATATTTTTCCCTTTGCTGTTTATTAGAAAACAATTATTTTGGTTTGAATATTTTATTTGATATTATATTTATGAAATGTCGTGGCTGAATTCGGTTTAACTTGATGGTTGGAATATGTTTATAATAATTGATTATATGTTATTAAATATATATATATATATAGTGCCTGTATGGCATGCAATAATCATTTAAAGTGTAAATTTGAATGTGATGCGAAACATATTAAATATTTTATTAGTCTCATATGTAAACATTTTGCATGAGTAGTGGCTAATACAAAAGGTAATGTAGCTAATCTCAATGCTGAAGAAAAGTTGACTGATAAAAATTATGATACTTGACATCATAAAATTCAATATATGCTAAAAGAGCAAGATATGCCAAAAACTATGACACAACCTACGAAGGAACCCGAAGAAGGTACTACAGCTGCATGTAAGCATGATATGGAGGCCTCAAATATTCATGTTAAGTAGTATGCGTAATGACTTGATGCTAAGGTTTGAAAAATGTGGAACTACCAAAGCATTTTGGGATGCAATTAAACTACAAAAGGGTGGAACCACCACAATAAGGCTTCTCCAATTTTCTTTTAACTTTGATAGTTATGTCAAATGTTTGCATCATATGATTAGTCACACCTGACTAGCCTAGCTAATATTATTAGTGAACTAAGGGAAGCTGGACATGTGCTTTTCGATGAACAGTAAGTGATGGTTGTCATTCATTATTTTTCATTGTAATACCCTATTTTCGGAATGTCACATGGTGCTTACCGCACTTTCCTAGGTCATTAATGTGATTGACATCCCTAGGATTTTACTCTAGTTCACTCAACTAAGTCTATTCTGAAATCACTAGGCTAACACAAGAGGGGGGGAGGGGGGATGAATTGTGTCTCTAAAAACTAAGTATAAACCTCAAATACAAAAACCACAATCTAAAAACGTACAAATGATCAAAACAGTGTTTATAGTACAAATCTGCCAACCAACCAAGTAGATATTATTTAACCTAGCAATTCAAGTCCAAATGCAACGAAATTTGGTATGCAATATCACAATACCTTAATTAATACTATATCAAAAATTCAGATCAAAATTCGAAGTCTAGCTGTATGAACAGTGCACGGACAGATTGTTATTCCAGAAAATTAACTATCAAAAGTATACCTAGAATCCACTAATCACAAGTTGTTCAACCACAAGCAATAACCCAACAAGCAATGGCAGCAAGCAACACCCTAATATCAATTTATAAGGCACACAAATCACTAATAGCACCAAACAAGAAAGGACATAAAAAATTAGAGTGCACAAGGATATATAGTGGTTCGGTGCACACACCTACATCCACTACCTAAGCTCTCAAGCTTAGGATTTCCAAATCCACTAAAGGATATAAGTGATTTTGCAAGTTCACCACAAACTTAGGGTTTTCAAGCACACTCCAAACTTGTACACCACCAAGGTTTGAAGCTAACCTTAAATTTTCACACACCTCTCAAAGGTAATGCCCTCAAAAGGGACTTTTACAAGTGATTTGGTTTTTTGGTTCTCTCAAGATTAGCTCTAAGCTATTTGGATGAGGAACACTTAATCTCTGAATGTAAAGCTCATTGGTAGGATATAAACTTGGCTCAAATTCGTGACTTTCACTCAACCAAAGGTTCACACAAAGTCTCACAAAGATAGAAATAAGTTTAGGAGAAGCTTTGTGGAAAGTAGCTCAAGAACACTCAAAGAAATACCTTAATGATTTTGGCTTGAAAGTGTGTCTTAGCTTAAGGTTGATGAAGGGAAGATGATGATAATAATCTCAGCAAATGATGATCAAAAGATCAAGAGAAGATCACTCAAAAATTGTAGAATTAATCAAGAACAAAAGCTCTCTTGGTAATTTTTGCACATAAGTCTTCCAAGTGTGGAATGAAGCATGACTTTCCTCTTCATTTGTCCCCATTTAATCTTGGCCATTGGATCTTGTTAATCTTCAATCTCAGCCCTCAATCAACTTATAATCTCTGCCCTTCATCTTCAAAAACGAAATCAATCAACACCATTGAAAGGCTAGCCATTATTGACTTTTGGTCAACCTTTGATTCAAATTTCAAATCTTGGCTCCAAGGTTTGTTTGGATCTTTTGTGCTTCTTGTTAAACTCTTCTTCATGCTTAGAAAGAATTCAACACTCAACCAAACAAACCCTGCAAGTCTCACACGAAATTCCCCCCCAAAATACTTGAAAACAAGAACATAATAGTACATGGTGATGTGGACAATTTTCCTCCAAGTATTTTGGCTCCAATCTTTTTCATTTGATTTCAAATGAATCCAAGGCTTCTCAAACTCCCTCCAAAGGCTCCTAAGGCTTTCTAGAAGGGTTATGACCGAGCCCCTACTCCAACTAAATCATCCAACATTAATTCAACTTAGTCTAACCCATGAAAGGTCAATTTGAGGAATTTAGGCTATTTTGGATAAGAATGGGTTGCACCAATTTAAGTCTTCTTCACTCCAAATTTGGTCAAATTTCTTAATAAATATTTCTTAAGACTATTTCCTAAATAAATCCTTCAATGTAGCTCACATAATCTTAATTGCTCCCAAATAGGGTTTCCTAGGGGATTTCGGGTTCTAAGTGCCTAAACAATGAAACCTCAATACTCCATGACCATTTCATATCCTAAATTAATGTCCCAAATAAGTTTATTATTTGTACCTACAAAGAAATGAGTGATAGAACACTCCAATTTTGCTTGTAAGCTCAAAGAGCTTCAATGCTTGCACTTGGGTTAACCAATATGATATAAGCTCAATAAAATTCAAGTAAGCACATGATAAATCCATTTATCTATATAAGAATGTGCATAAAAAATTTCACTTATAATTGAGGTCGTTTGGTCATTCAATTTGATCATGCAAATCTCAACTAGGCTAGTTTCACAACTACACTAGTGAATTAATTTCAACTGATAAATTGAACATGATAGACTTAAAATTGACCTGAAAATATTTCACAATGAAAAATTTCAGAGTGTCTTAAATAATTTTCAAAATAAGAATCAAGTCAATCAGAGATCATATGAATAAGTTATGACAATTCAACCAACGTGTGCACAGTGTGTGATGTTTGAACAATTTTTGTAGTGCGAAAATGAACAAGTCCAAAATCATCAAATTCATATCAAATATGATCAAACATGATTCCAAAGATATATAATGAAGCTTAAATTAGTAGAGAAAATACATTTCATGATTCATCCAAATTCATCCAAAGATAAGCATAATCAAATAGTCCAATACGTATTTTGCATCAAAACATAAATGTAGGACATATGGTCCAACATATTCCATCAACCAAAAATCCGGCAGCATCTCCCTGTAAATCAGAGAATGTCCATCAAAGATAACGCACTGATACAAACAATCACATCACAACTTAGCAAGGCCTCTGACCATCTATCAGCATGCAAATCCCAACCTAGCAAGGTCTCAAGCCATCTAACAGCATGCACAAACTGATTCACATTCAAATATCACATAAATGATTCATAAATTTCTCAAGCAGGACTCAGCGTCCATCCCCGATTTAGAAGATCCACATACAAGAATTCTCATCTAACAGTCTAATATCCAAACCAAATGGTGCCATACAATCGATAAGACATGCACACAATACATACAAATAAGCGTGTAAACATAAAATGGTTTAAGTCCCTCTACACAAACCTAACCCTCTACAAGTGTCATCCATATCATAGCATCGTCTCTACTTACCAGCACCACCAGTATCTATGCCACTCTCAACTGTAGGGAGAAAGAAAAGGAAAGGGTGAGCTAGAAGCTCAGTAGGGGTAAATAGAGTAATTAACAAATAGGTCGAATCCAAATAAAAAGCAATGCAACAAAATGATATCTCATATACTTATGTCACATAATATATCAATAATATTCGAGTGTTCTTTCTGGGGAAAACCATTCAACAATCCCAAAGTCCTCGACTATAGATTGATAAACCAACAATCAATAACCATGATTATCCCAACCACGATTCAACACAAGCTCGGATGCACATTCTAGTGCCCCAACATCAAGGTATGTACTATGGCTAAACAACCCCAAACACCCCAAAAAAGTCACCCAGTTGTGTGAGTCCCATCACACCCACAATTCAAGTGTGTTGCCTCACATAAGGTCATATAGTTGGTGCCCATGATTTGACACCCAACCATCCTCCCATGTGAATTTCGAGTAGCCCTATGGTATCCGAAGTCCATACTCAAGCATCCCATATAATCTCTAATGCATTCATGCTTCATGCCATGCCAATTAATAGATATATATATATACTCAACCTATATATATATATGCTCATGATGCATGAACGATCAACCATGCTTAATAAATGATTGAACATATAAATGGGTTAATGCAATCTACATTTCAAAGAGAGACAAGAAAAAACCCTAAGTCCGTTATTCCTTAAGAACAATAAGACAAGAACACAAAGTAAGATGACCAATGATGAATAATTGCATTTAAAGAGCATGTGGAATTGGAAGACCATAATCTTCTTTTCAAAAAGCCCAAGACTGAGGCTAATATGGCCTAGTCAAGCCAACATAAAGCTAATAAGGGCTCTGCATATTGGAAGGGCAAGGGAAAGAAAGGCAAAGGAAAGGAACTTGGACCCAAAATGTAACACCTTAGAAAGATAAGCGTAAATCCAAGAAGGACAAAACAAAGATGAAATGCTTCAAATGTGAGAAGCTAAGTCACTTCACTCTAGAATGCACCAAAATGAAGGTAAATGAAAATTCATATCTATCATTTTTAAATGTACGTACTAGTAGTATGTTAGCTGAAACGATTCTTGTTTAGACTATAGACTTAGGGAAAACAGATCACATAGCTCAAGATAGATTGTTGATTGTAGATTTTAGACATATTCCTAAGGGGAGTAGGAGCATTTTTGTGCGTAATAATCCTACATTTGAGGTTCCAAGAATCAGCACCTATAAATTAGATTTGTAAGGAGGAAGAAATTTCTATTTGCACGATGTGCTTTATGCACCTGAAGTGTGAAGAAATCTAATTTCAGTAGTAGTCCTTCTTGATTTAGGTTTTCAATTTTGTTTTAAACAAGGTTGTCTTAAGTTATTTTTGAATAAGATTTAATATGGTTGCGGTTTTTGCTTGATGGTTTTATTGCATTGGCCCACCGTTTATGATGCAAATTTAATAAATTTTGCTTCATTTTTTGCTACTTCTAGTAATATTACTTCAAATGATGGTAATTTATGGAATGTTAGATTATAACACATCAGACAAAATGGAATCAACATGCTAGCAAAAAAAGGGCTTCTTGGTTCCACTAGTTAAAGTTGAGTTGCCCACATATGAGCATTGATTAGTTGGAAAAACAACACGTTTACTATTTGAAAAAGTGATCTATCTAATATTTGCATGGCTTTTGTACATCAATTAACATTAGTTTTTGCCTCATTTGATGCTTTTGAACATCCATACTACATAATCTTGTGATTAATGTTACTTTCAGATCAAAGGCAAAAATAGAAAAAGATGAGGATAGAAAGACAGAAGTATTGGCGATGGATCAACTTTTCTGGAGATGGATCAACCACAAAACAAGGCACAATAATCCAGAGAAGTTTGGGGATCGATCACCCATTTTTGTGGATCGATCCCCCTTGAAGTTATGAATGGCAGAGAATTCTGTGGATCGATCACCCATTTTGGGGGATCGATCCCCCACGCGCAGATCGCAAATTTCATGTTTTCCAGCTGGGAAAACTTTGCTTAAATTAGAAAATACTAAGCCAAAACGGCATAGCTTAGTCTAAAAAACGTCATTAGGGTTTGTGGAGGTATAAAAGACCATCTTATGTCATTTTGGAGGGGGTTGATGACCTAGCCACCATTCTCTCACATCTTGGAAGAGTTGAAGAAGAAGAAGAGGAGAGAGGAAGTGGAGCTCCAGATTTTCTGGGTTTAATCTTTCTTCTTTACTTCTTGTTATGGATATTATGATTGTTATTTGTGTTGTTCTTATTATTATGAGGAACTAATCCTCTCATTAGGGACCTAATGTAACCTAGCTTTGAAGGTTCCATGAACTTGGCTTGATAATCTATTGATTTCTGCATATTATTGAGTATTTATGGTTATGCTTAATGCTATTGAGTGCTTGATCACCATTCAATTGATTTGATGCTTGGATTGAGACCGGAAGGAGATATCTAGGATTTGCATCTTGCCATAGATACCATAGGGTTCATGTACCATAGGAATATAGGGACATGCTTTGTGCAATCGTTATGTGGTTTTCCACGAATCTTAATGGGTTTTTGTCACTTAAATCCGAATGTTAGGAATAACAGGGGTTAGTGATAGAAATACTTTCAGTGTAACCAGGAATGGAACATTGAATAGGTAAGGGAGACCGATTGTCAATAATTGTTGGTAATTACGGATTATTAAGTCAAGGGAGTGGAATTGGATAGGTGATGGTGAAATTAGGAACCCTAGTCTTTACTTATTCAATTAATATCATCTGTCACTATTGTTTGTTTACATCTTAAAGAACTTCTTTAGAATATAAATTCTTGTTACATTGTTTATGTTAGTGTTAATCAAACCAAAACAACTTATTCGATGCTCCAAATAGCGCTAGTGTTAATCATAACGGATACTCATCAATTGTTAACTCAATCCTCGTGGGAACGATAATTTATTCATCACTTTATTACTTGTGCGATTTGTGCGCTTGCAAATAAGTCTCATCAAAAAGCAAAAAGGGTCACAAGCCCTCTACAACTAATTCATTCTGACATCTATGGTCCCATGAATGTAAGAGCGAGGCATGGAGCTTCATAGACTTTCATAAATAACTATACTAGATATGGTAATGTCTACTCGATTTCTCATAAATCAGAAGCATATGATTGCTTTATCTGATATTCAAACTTGGTGGAGAATCGATTAGACAAGAGTATAAATCTCTTTGAACCGATCATGGACGTGAGTATCTATCTAAATAAATTAAAGCATTATGTGATGAAGGGAATAACCAGACAATTATCTATTCCTTATACTCCACAACAAAATGGTGTTCCTAAAAGGAGAAATAGAGCCTTGTTGGACATTGCTAGATTGATGATGGCATAAGAAAAATTTTCAATAACTTTTTGGGGAGACAATTTGCTCAATGTTTCCTATGTTCTTATTTGTGTACCAAAAAAATCAGTCTCAACAACTCTATATGAGTTATAGACTGGTGAAATACCCTGTTTGGGGCACTTAAGGCCTTGAGATTGGGCATCTTACATTCTGACACTTACTTCCAAATATTGGAAGATAAGACCCCAAGGAAAGAAATGTATCTTTATAATACACTCTGAGACTTCCAAAATATGTCTTCATAGGGGAGGATGAACAAGAAAAAAAGTGAGAGAATTTGGGTCATGTGATGTAACCTTTTTGGAGGAGGAATTTTGTAACCAATGAGCGATTAATAAGACTTTCCAATATTATGAAATGGAAACTCAAGATGATGACACTACTAACACCCCGTTGGAGGAACTTCTAAGGGATAGTGGGAGTGTCAAGTTGGATGAAGCTGCTTCGATGGAGCTTGATCATAGTCAATCTCAACTTAAACAAAGTATTTGTGAATGTATCCCTTGTCGTCGTTATAAGATTGAAAGGAAGACATTCATGATATCTCCATTATACAAAGAGAAGCCAAAGTATGTAAAAGAGGTTTTTTCTAGTCCAAAATCAAGGAATGAATGAAAGCTATAGAGGAAGAAATGGAGTTGATGAAAGTGAACCGTGTTTGAAATTTGGTTGAGCTTCCATATAATTGCAATGTAATTGGAAACAATGGGTTCCCAAAATAAAATGCAATGCGAATGGAATCATAGAACGTTATAAGGCAAAATTAGTAGCCGAGGGCTACATGCAAAAGGACAAAATTGATTATGATGAAACTTTTTCACTAGTGGTGAGGTTTGCTTCTATTTGCCTCATTCTAGCCATTGTCACATATTTAGAGTTGGATTTACACCAAATGGATGACAAAATAGCTTTTCTCAATGAAGAACTGGATGAGAAGATCTATATGACTTAGTCATTAGGTTTCGATGTTAAAGGCCAAGAACGTAAAGTTTGCAAACTTAATTGGTCCATCCATGGCCTTAAAAAAAATTGCAACAATGGTAAATCAAATTCTATGAAGTAATCTTAAGACATGGATTTAAAGTTATAGAAGAAGATCATTATGTATATGTTAAGACGTCTACTACTGGTATGGTAATCATGTCTTTACATGTTGATGAAATTTTGTTAGATAGAAATGACAAAGAATTCATTGTGACCGCTAAAAATGTAGTTAGCATCAAATTTTGAGATCAAAGATTTAGGTGAAGCCAATTACGTATTGCGAGTTAAATTAATCCTAAGAAATCGATATAAAAGACTCTTGGGTTTATCTTAAGAACTTACATCAAAAGGGTGTTAAAACAATTCAATATGGAAGATTGTAAACCCATAAACACTTCTGTTGAGAGGAATGTTGGTCTTAGTTGTGATGACTCCCAAGACTCTAGTAGAGAAAGATAAAATGTCTAGAGTTTTCACATTCCAATGTCGTTGGGAGCTTGATGTATGCCATGATGTGTATGTATCCAAATATATGTTATGTCATGGGGCTAGTAAGGCATTACCAATCAGATCCATGGCTAGAGCATTGGAAAGCAGTCAAAAGGATATTGAGGTACCTTAAATGAACATTGGAATATACTTTAATATTCAATGAAAAGGATTTGTAGCTAGTTGGATACATTGATGCAAACTGGGGAGGTGACATGGATGAATGTAAATATATCTCAAGATATGCTTTTCTACTTAATGGAAAGGTTTAAAAACCAGACCGGTCATCGAATCAAAAAATCCTTCGATTTAAGGTTCAAAGGTTCAATTGGGCTCAGGTCGGGTTCAAACCAGGTTCAATAATGTATAATATTATATATACACTTATATATTTTGTCATATATATATACATGTATTTCTATCATATATGTATTTTAGTTTGTAAGGTAACTCTTATGAAATACCATATATACAATAAAAGTGTTGATTTAAATAAGAAAAGTCAAGTAGCTTAGTTGGTTAGAACACTTAGCTACAGATGAGAGATCATGGGTTCAATCCCTACCAAAAGTAAAAATTCATTTTCTTTTAATGTGTTGAACCAGTTCGAACATGGCCAGTTCTGACATGTTCAACCGGAGAATTGACCACATTGAGCAATGAAGATATTATCTCTACAAAGAACGGTTTTAAGTTTTCTCAGGTTACAAGAGCCTCAAGTATCTATGCACCCAGAAAAAATTGAACTTGAGGCAAAGGAGATAGATGGAGTACTTGGAGAACTTTTACTTCAATTTGCAATACCATCCCGGTAAAGCAAATATGGTGGCAGATGCATTGAGTAAGAAGCATGATGTGGCTACTTTGTTCTTTCACGAAAGGGGGATTGTTGAGACAATCAACCAGTTTGGTTGGAGTTGAAGAACGAGGGAGAAAATATGTACTTGGGGTGTCAAAATTCTAAACCACAGATGGTATAGAAGGTCATGGATGCTCAGAATGGTGATCCAACATTTGATGTAATTGATGAGAGTTTTGAATGGATCCGCAGAAGCGGCGAAGGGGTAAGATATGTGGGAAGGTTAATAGTTCCTTGTGATGAAGAGCAACCATAAGAGGTTTTGAAAGCGGCACACGATTCATGGTTTTCCATGCATCCGAGGGTACAAAGATGTAATAAGACTTGAAGCGAAATTTCTGGTGGAAAGGGATGAATGTCGACTTGGCTATGTATGTGGCGAGGTGTCTAACTATCCAACAAGTGAAAGGGGAATATCAAAAGTTGGCTGGGTTGTTACAACCACTACCGGTAGCACAATTTAAATGGAAAAGGATCACTATGGACTTTTTGAGGGGACTTTCAATGACTCAAAAAAAGATATGACACGGTGTGGGTGATTGTGGACTAATTGACCAAGTCGGCACATTTTCTATCAATGAAAAGGACGGATTCATTGGAATCCTCGAGTAACTTATATGTTAAGAAGATTTTGAAATTGCATGGGGTTTCATTATCTGTCGTGTCAAACCGAGATCCACGATTTATAGGTAGATTCTAGAGCAACTTATTATAGGTATTGGGTACAAAAAATTAGATTTCAGTACGACTTACCATCCTCAGAGTGACAGGTAGAGCGAGAGAACCATTCAGATTCTAGAGGACATGCTTAGGGCATGTATGGTGGAATTTAGTAAGAGTTGGGATCGATACATATATATGACAGAGTTTGTTTATAATAACTCATTACAAAGTATTATTGGTATGGATCTTTTCGAGACGCTCTACAGAAGACATTGCATATCATCTTTGTATTAGGCTGAGGTAGAGGAGAAAGTAGTTTCAGGACCAGATATGGTCAAGGATGCCAGAGAATGAGTTGAAGAGATCAAGAGGAAGCTACTCACCTCCTAGAGTGGCCATAAGTCCTATGCGAATAAGAGGAGAAGACCGTTGGAGTTTATGGTAAGGGATAAGCTATTTCTGAAAGTTAGTATGAGATGATGTATTCAGCAATATAGCAAACAAGTAAAGTTTGCACCAAACCTTGTGGGGCCATTCGAGGTTCTAGAAATGGTGTGACTGGTGGAATATCGTTTGATTTTCCCTCCAAAACTAGCAAAAGTTCACAATGTATTCCATTCTCAATGCTTTGGAAGTATAAGCCGGATCTGTCACGTGTGCTAGATTGAACTAGACTTGAAGTTGAGGACGATGAGAGCTATACTCTTCAACCGATCAAGATCTTGGACCGTCAGAACAAGTTCACAAGGTCAAGGGTGATACCCTTGGTGAATGTGATGTGGATGTATCATGACACTGAAGAAGCAACTTGGGAGTTGGAGTCTCGAATGAGAGAGAAATACCTAGCTTTATTTGAGAATACAAATACTCTTCTAAATTTTGAGAAAAATTTCTTTAAGGGGGGAGGATGTGATGACCAACCCCAAATATGTACTTAAGAAAGATCAGAATTTAGGAAAATATGGGTTTTGAGTAAAAATTATGGAAAACAACGTGCCTAGGCGGGGTGAAGAAAACCCTGGACATATTTGAATCTGTCTTGGGTGCACCATAAGGTGCCTAGGCTATGCGCCTACGATAAGGGCGAGTGGAAGAAAGGCGTAGAAAAGGAAAGAGGGGCCCCTAGGCGCACCCCTCCACATGCCTAGGTGGGGTACACCTAGGCATGTACAACCAAGGCGCCCAGGATAGAGAAAAACTCATATGGGACTCTAAGTCAGTAAGCCTAGGCGCAAACCAAGAAATAAATAGCTGTATCACATTCCAAAAATCATTTATTTGCTGTTATAGTTCGATTTTAGAGAGAGACAGAAGTACAGAGAGAGAAAGTGAGGTTTTGAGAGATTATTAGTGATTTGAAGCTTGGATTGAAGGTTTTAAGATGGATTTCAATATTCAAGTAAGTTTTCTAGTTTTGGAATTTCGAGGGTTTTCTTAGATTTGCTTTGACTCATTAAGAGATAGATTGTAGGGTTTAGATATGATGTTTCTAAGGTTATTTATAGTTGTTTTATTAGTTTAATCATTGGGGATGTTGAGTTGTGCTTAATA
Organism: Euonymus europaeus; assembly: GCA_963580455.1. Lineage (NCBI taxonomy): Eukaryota > Viridiplantae > Streptophyta > Magnoliopsida > Celastrales > Celastraceae > Euonymus > Euonymus europaeus. Next base: position 15,144,037 of record OY756965.1, read on the forward strand.
GCGATAGGGGATTATTAACCCGTTTCTCATTCTATATAATTCCTTTTATCTTAAAAAGCGGGTTGTATCTCTATCCGTCGTCTATATTTAAGTTCTTGCCTTATTGTTTCTAAAGAAGAATAAGTCTAGGGTTAATTCATGATTTCTCTTAAATGTAGATTGCATTACCCTATTTTTCAAGTTCAATAATTCATTGAGCATGGTTTGATTCTTGTCATGCATCATGTGATGTGTATATATATATATATGGAGGATGATATATATGTATAACATTGACATGGCATGATTCGTGATTGCATTAAAGATGCATGAGATGCTTGGGTATGGACTCGGGTATCATAAGATTATTTGAAAGTCACATGGAAGGATGGTTGTGTGTTGGAGTATGGACACCAACCATATGACTTCATGTGAGGAAACATGCTAAAGATGTGGGTGTGATGAGGATCACATGAAACTCTTCGTGGGTGTTTTCGTGGGTGATTAGTCGATGTGCATCCAATAATGGCTGGGGACCTATGATGACCATTCGATGTTGTGGTCAACCCATGGTTTGAGAACCATGGGAATGATTAGTGGTTTGCCCCGGGAGAATACTCGGAGTTCTTGACATGTTATACGACACGAGCATGATTGGTAGCATATTATTGCATAGCCTGTCCATTGATTTTGGCCTATTATTATTATGTGAATCTTTTACCCTACTGAGCTTCTAGCTCACTCCTTTACTTTCTTTCCTCCTTACAAGTGAGACTGGTACGAGTGTCGATGATATAGGTTAGTAGATACGTTTTTGAGACATGGATGACACTTAGAGAGAGGTTTAGGTTTGGATTGAGAGACTTGAACTATTTGTTTAACACACCTATTTATATTTGATATATTTATTTCTTATCGACTATTTGGCATCGGTGGGTGTGGATGATGGACGGTTATAAAAGATTCTATGTGTTTAGATCTTCTGAATCGGGGTGGACTTTGAGTCCTGACTTTATTATGATGTGGAATGTTATGATATTATATTATGAATCTATTTGTGCATGCTGCTAGATGGTCTGAGGCCCTACTAGGTTGTGATTTGCATACTGATAAAGTTCGGAGGCCTTGCTAGGTTGTGATGCGATTGTGTGAGATGCGTTTGATCAGGTGGGCATTCTCCGATATATAGTGAGATGCTGCCAGATTTTTGATTGATGAATTTATTTAGTTGAATGAGCTAGGGTTAAATCCTTTAAATGTGAATCACATTGGTGACCTAGGCAGGTGCAGTAAGCACCATGTAACTTTCTTGGATTGGGGCGTTACATGTTTGCTATCTTGACATGTTACCTCTGGTTATAAGACCTAAAGGTGTATAATTGGGAAAGCAATTTGGACCAAAATTAAATGATAATGGAGCAAAATAGAAAAACTTTAGTTGAATGACAAACAGAAAACGTCTATTTACTTGCTAGGCATTAATCGCAAACACATGTAGATTGAAAATATAAGTATAAGACTCTTTTGTGGGATCGAGTGATACTTGGTTAGTGTATTCAAACGTGTTTAGGTTATGATGGTACACTATTATTCAATTGACTTAATCATAATAAATTACTACATTGTAATCTTAATTGATCTATACTTTTTAGATACAATGATTAGTGTGCACAAGGGTCACACCTTTCATTTGGTTGCATAATGATTTTCCTAGACCATGCAAGTGTAATCTCTTAACTTTACTCCACTTTAGCCCATCATGGGTGAGTGGGAGTATCTTGGACTATTGGGTTGCCTAAGTTGGGTCAAGTCCTAATAGTATTGCTTGAGTAACAACTAATTTAGTCCTATATTATATTGTGATAAGAGTTCTATATAGATGGAATGCATGAGATATGATTTTTATCTCAAGTAATTTAAAGTTAAGAGTGTTCTAAAAAGCCTAGAAATCCTCCATTATAAATATGAGGTCTCTCATAAGAAAGAAGTGACACAAAAAAAATTTATACACTAGGTCTGCTGAGGAGATCAAAAGATGGCCTTGTCATCCAAGTGACTAGCATTCATGACCTTGTCATCCTTATTAATGAAACACATATATTAAATATGAAGAATTTACATGACTATACAAATATGTACCCAATATTTACTTGTTGAACATCTTTCTCGGTCAATCTCATAGAATAATTCGGATGCATACATAAATCATGCAGATGTGGCCAACTCAACTTCATATTTTTGCCCTTGGGAGCTGCGTTGCTTATAATCTTGTGGAAACCATGATGAGGAAGTATCCTGGTTTTTAGTGTCTCCTTCTCCCACTCGAAAGGGTAAATTTTGTCCAAATGACTCTAGATACTCCACTAGACAATGAGGAGCCAAAGTCTGTAAAAGAGGCTCTTTCTGGTCCAAAATCTAAGGAATGAACGAAGCTATGGAGGAAGAAATAGAGTTGATGAAAGTGAACCCTGTTTCAAATTTGATTGAGCTTCCATATAATAAAAATGCAATATGGATAGAACCGTAGAACGATATACGGATCGATTATAGTAGCCAAGGGCTACATGCAAAAGAACGGAATTGATTATGAAGAAACTTTTTGACCAATGTTGAGGTTTGCTTTTATTCGCCTCATTCTAGCCATTGTCGCATATTTAGAGTTGGATTTATACAAAATGGATGTCAAAACAGCTTTTCTCAGTGGAGAATTTGATGAGGAGATCTATATGACTTAGCCATTAGGTTTCGAAGTTAAAGGTCAAGAAGGTAAAGTTTGCAAACTTAATCATTCCATCTATGGCCTTAAAAGATGGATTTAAAGTGATGGAATAAGATCATTGTGTATCTGTTAAGATGTCTACTACTGGTATGGTAATCCTGTCTTTATATGTTGATGACATTTTGTTAGCTAGAAATGACAAAGAATTGATTGTGACTACTAAAATGTGGTTAGCATCAAACTTTGAGATCAAAGATTTGGGTGAAGCCAGTTACTTATTGGGAGTTAAAATAATCCTAAGAAATCAATGTAAAAGACTCTTGGGTTTGTCTCAAGAGACTTACTTGGGTGTTAGAACAATTTAATATGGAAGACTATAAACCCATATACACTCATGTTGAGAGGAATATTGGTCTTAGTTGTTATATGAGTCCCAAGACTCTAGTAGAGAAAGATAAAATGTCTAGAGTTCCACATTCCAATGTTGTTGGGAGCTTGATGTGTATGTATCCAGATATATGCTATGTCATGTGGCTAGTAAGGCATTTTGTATCGGATCCATAGCTAGAGCATTGGAAATCAGTCAAAAGGATATTGTGGTACCTTTAATGAACAATGGATTATACACTAGTATTCAATGGAAACAATTTGCAGCTAGTTGGATACATTGATGCAAATTGGGGAGGTGACATGGATGAATGTAAATCTACCTCAAGATACGTTTTCTACTTAATGGAGGAGCAATCTCTTGGAGCAGTAAAAACAATCTTGTATTGCCTTATCCACTATGGAGGCATAATACATAGCTTGTTCCTTAGCGGCTCAAGAAGCTTTGTGGTTATGGGAGTTCTTGCAAAATTTATCAATTTTCACATATGCACTAGAATCTATTATGTTGTTTTGTGATAGTATGGCTGCACTAGCTTATGTTGAATACCCAAATTCTCATGGACAATCCAAACACATAAAGCTTAAGTATAACTTTGTTAGAAAAATGGTTACAGATAAATAGGTAGTCTTACAGCACATCTCCACAAGTAATATGGTCATAGACCCTCTTACTAAACCAATAGTTATGGACTTTTTTCAAAAACATGCGAGGTCCATGGGTTTTCTTATGATGTGATTTTGTTAGGATCATTTGTCGTTCACAGAATTGGTGTATCTTTAAATTATTTTTTTTGATACTTTATTTGAGATGATTGAATTGTTTATTCATACTCTATGAAATTTCTAATACAATGTTAAAGTATGTAAATAGGCATGATTGACTCACTCACACGAATAACCACAGTGGGAGCGAACAAAATGAGATAGTTAATGATTTTTGATCACTAAGGGTGAACATGTCTTCATCATCAAGAGTTGACAATATTCTAAACAAGTATCACCAATGGTTTGCTACCTTGACATGTTACCTATGGCCATGAGACGATTCAACTTAAAGGTGCATAGTTGGAAAAGCATGTTGAACCAAAACTAAATAATAATCGGGCAAAAAGGAAAAAAAACTTGATTTGGATGACACAAAGAAATATGTATTTACTGGCCAGAAATTAATTGCTAGTACATGTAGATCGAAAAGACAAATATAATACTCTTTTGTGGCATTGAGTGATATTTGGTATGTGTATTCAAACGTATTTGGGTTAACATGGTGTACTATATTATTCAATTGACTTAATCATAATAAATCACTAGATTGTGATCTTAATTGAGCATCAACTAACTTAGTCATATATTATATTGTGATAAGAGTTCTATAGAGATATAATACTTGAGATATAATTATTATCTCTAATAGTTTAAAGTCGAAAGTGTTATAAAGAGACTAGAAGTACTCCACTATAAATAGGAGGTCTCTCAAAAAAAAAAGTTACCCAAAAAATCATTATACACTATACAAATCTATATCAATATTTACTTGTTGAGAATCTTTCTCGGTCAATCTCACAGAATAATTCAGACCCATATATAAATCATGCAGATGTGGCCAACTCAATTTCATATTTTTGCCCTTGGGTGGTGCGTTGCTTATAATCTTGTGGAAACCATGATGAGGAAGTATCCTGGTCGTTAGTGTCTCCTTCTCCCACCTGAAAGGGTAAATTTTGTCCAAATGACTCCAGATACTCAAATGGGTTTGGAGGCCGACTTATTTCCATGTCTCCTTCCAACATCTTAACCACTTTACTCATTGAAGGCCTTGCTTCTGGTGCATACTGAACACACCATAGAGCCACCATGCACATTCTCTCTGCTTTCTCTCTGTTTTTTTCTTCTACACCACAAAGTGCTAGCATAATAGCTAACTCATTGTTCTTAAACATATCCCATGTCCATCTCGGAAGCCATTGTCGGGACTCACTCAGGTTGGAATTATGGTTTCTCCTTCTTCCCACAATTTCAAATAATAACATGCCAAAACTATAAACATCAATTTTGTATGTCACCGGATAGGGCTTCCAAAGCTCTGGAGCGGCGTACCCAGCTGTTCCTCTAAATCCGGTCATTGTTACTTTACTAATTTCTCTATTACAAAGCTTAGCGAGCCCGAAATCTGCAACCTTTGGATTGAGATCCTGATCAAGAAGAATGTTTTGAGGTTTTATGTCATAGTGTATGATTCTTTGTTGGCATTCCTCATGCAAATAGGCTATTCCTTTTGCGATTCCTATTGTGATGCCGTACAGCTTCTCACGTTCTATGTCTCCAGTATGGTTGAACAGGATCGTATCAAGAGATCCGTTCTCCATATACTCATAGACAAGAGCCTTCATAGAAGGGTCAAAGCAGAAGCCGTAGAGTCTAACTAGGTTGATATGGTAAGTCTTTCCAATGGTGCCTACTTCTGACATAAATTGCTCTTGGACACATTTTCTCGAATGGTTGGTGAGCACTTTGGCAGCCACTTTAACCCCATTTGGAAGCTCTCCTTTGAAGACAACTCCGAACCCACCAGAGCCAAGAATTGTGGAGCAATCGTTGGTGAATTCTGAAATCTGTTGTGGTGAAAACCTGATTGGATTTTCCCTTGCCATGTCGCTCAAGAATCGCTCCATCGTCGCGTAGTCTTCAACTACCGGAAATTCTGGTTGCATAGACACGACAACATGATTAGAGGAAGATTGATGAGTCGTCTTTGAACTTGTCTCGGTACTAATGCCGTCGGTGGAAATCCGGGCATAAGCTGGAATTGCTAGTCCTGCCCGTTTCAGACAGTCGATGAGCGCATACACTACTGCTACAATTGCTACCACCATGATGTTGAGAAATGAAGCGATACAAGTGAAGAGTATATGAATAATTATACCACTAATTACACCAGGTAAATTCCCAGGAAAGATTGGAGGGACACACTGGTCCACTTAAATACCAATCTCCTTAGACAGAATTTTCCTAGACATGTAATTAATAGCACAATATATCATAACAACTTACTTGATCGATAAGTAGACCGAGGAACCAACAATAACCGCACCAGAATTTTTACGTGGAAAACCCTTCACAGGGAAAAACCACGGGACCGTAGTCCAGCTAAAAACTTCCACTATTAAAATAATGGGTACAACAATCTTCTGTAGTACACTCCACTACAGGATACAAGAGTGAAATAATATTTTGGAATCACTCACCCAAACCCCAAATACACCACTCACTCTCACTCTCTGCAACAACACGATGCAGGAACAACCCTCTGCAAGAAACTACTCTTTGCAGGCACTCTCCAAAACTCTCTCAAGTTTCCTTTCTTCTTCACTTGAGTTGTTATCAATTACAATGAATTGCACATCTATTTATAGGTGAAATGCAAATTGGAATTTGCCTAACTTGCCAAACCAACTATCCACCATTCTTGACATTTTACAAGTTCCATCCACCAAAAATGACTACCAATGTGAAATGTAGAATATACCACATGAGGTGTATATTTACCTAACAAATCTCCCCCTACAACCTCATGTGGGAAAATGCAGCAAGTCTGTAACTCTGCTAGCCACGGATCATTTTTTTTATATTTTTTTATGACGGTGTAACTCTCTCGTGTAGGTACCACCCCACCATAAAAGTGGACCAACGAATCTCTTCTTTCACATTGGAGGCTTCACCAAGCCTGCGATGCTTTTGCAAACTTGGAGCTTTTCCCGCGGTAACGCCTTGGTCAACATATCAGATCCATTATCATCTGTGTGCACTTTCTCTAACTGTAGAAGTTTCTGATCAAGAATATCACGTATCCAGTGATATCTTACATCAATATGTTTTGACCTTGAGTGAAAAGTCGGATTCTTATACAGATGAATTGCACTCTGACTGTCACAATAAATGACATACTTCTCTTGCAACATTCCTAACTCATGTAGGAATTTTTTCAACCACAACATTTCTTTGCAACCTTCAGTAACTGCAATGTACTCAGCCTCAGTGGTTGATAATGCTACACATTTTTGTAGCCTTGACTGCCATGACACTGCTCCCCCAGCAAAAGTAATTAAGTACCCAGAAGTTGATTTTCTGGAATCAACATCCCCTGCCATGTCTGCATCGGTGAAACCATCTAACACAGTTTTATTAGTGCCAAAACATAAACAAACATTCGAAGTACCTCTGAGATACCTGAGAATCCATTTCACCGCTGCCCAATGTTCTTTTCCAGGATTTGAAAGAAATCTACTTACCACACCAACTGCATAAGCAATATCTGGTCTCGTACAAACCATGGCATACATCAAACTACCAACTGCGGATTGGTAGGGTACTTTCTTCATTTCAGTTTTTTCTTCTGCACTTTTGGGACTTTGGCTAGAGCTTAGCTTGAAATGATTTGCGAGTGGAGAGGAAACTGGTTTCGCTTTATTCATATGAAACCTCTCCAACACCTTTTCAATGTACCGTTCCTGAGATAACCACAACTTTCTATTCTGTCGATCTCTGGAAATTTTCATCCCAAGTATTTGCTTTGCTGGTCCTAAGTCTTTCATAGCAAAAGACTTGTTGAGCTCCTTCTTCAAATGATCAATCTTTGAAGTATCTTGACCAACAATTAACATGTCGTCAACATATAGCAAGAGGATAATGAAATTACCGTCAGAAAATTTCTTGAAATAAGCACAGTGGTCAGAGGTGGTTCTTCCATATTTATGATCCATCATAAATGAGTCAAACCTCTTGTACCACTGTCGCGGTGCTTGCTTCAATCCGTACAGGCTTCTTTTCAACCGGCACACCAAGTTCTCTTTGCCTTTAGTTTTGAACCCTTCCGGCTGCTCCATGTATATCTCCTCTTCTAGGTCACCATGAAGGAATGCAGTTTTCACATCTAACTGCTCAATTTCAAGGTTCAAACTGGCAGCTAATCCGAGTACAACTCGAATTGAATTCATCTTCACGACTGGTGAGAATATTTCTTCAAAGTCAATTCCTTTCTTTTGACCAAACCCTTTCACTACCAGTCGAGCCTTGTACCTTGGCTGATTGCCTTCTTCAGTTTTCAACTTGAACACCCATTTGTTCCTGAGTGCTCGTCTTCCATTAGGAAGTTTCATCAAATCATAAGTATGATTTTCATGCAAGGAATTCATCTCATCTTGCATGGCTTTGAACCATTCATTCTTCTTCTCATGAGCCATGACTTCATCATAACTCTCAGGCTCTCCCCCATCAGCTACCAACACATACTCATTTGCTGGATATCTTGTAGAGAGTTGACGCTCTCTACTAGATCTTCTTAAATGAGGTTCTTCTTCTGGAGCTTCCTCATTTTCATCAACTTGTTGATTTTGGTTATCATCAGCAATATTATCTTCTTTAGATTCTTGTTCAACTCCCCCGTAATCATCAATCACTGTTGGTAGTGGTATTGGATCCAAATTAACTGGAATTTTAGCAGAGGTTTTAGGCTTTTCAGCCTTCTCAAAGTCTTGAATCGTCTGGTCTTCAAGAAATACAACATCTCTGCTTCTGATAAGTTTCTTCTCTATCGGGTCCCACATTCTGTACCCGAACTCGTCATGTCCATATCCCAAGAAAATACATTGTCTAGCTTTATTATCAAGCTTAGACCTTTCATCCTTTGGGATATGTACGAAAGCTCTACAGCCGAACACTTTCAACTGGCTGTAGGAAACATCCTTTCCAGTCCAGACTCTCTCTGGGATATCTCCATCCAAAGGAACTGAGGGCGACAAATTAATTAAGTCAACCGCCGTTCTCATTGCTTCACCCCAAAACGGGTTAGGCAATTTCGCATCAGAGAGCATACACTTGACACGTTCACATATGCTTCTATTCATTCTCTCCGCCACACCATTGTGCTGAGGTGTTTTAGGCACCGATTTCTGAAGCCGGATTCCATGAATTTTACAGTACTCTTCAAATGGACCTCTGTATTCACCACCATTGTCAGCACAAACACACTTCAATTTTCTTCCTGTCTGTCTTTCCACCATGGTATGGAAATTCTTGAATTCTTCCAGAACTTGATCTTTTGTTCTGAGTGCAAACGTCCACAGCTTCCTTGAGTGGTCATCGATAAAAGTAACAAAATATAAACAACCACCAAGAGTTTTCTCCTTCATGTAACAGACATCGGTGTGGATCAGATCTAGAATGTTTGACTTTCTCGATGGAGGGAATGATCGAAATGCAACTCTGTGTTGCTTTCCAGCCAAACAATGAGTACAAGTCTTCAACTGCACATCTTTGACCTTAGGCAAGAGATGCTTTTTGGATAGCATCTGAAGCCCCTTCTCACTTATATGACCAAGTCTTTTATGCCAAAGTTCAACACTGGCATCTTTGACTGTATTCAGCTCTCCCTTCATTAAAGATGCTTGCATCACATAGAGAGAATTGATCTTCTTCCCTCTGGCTATCACTAAGGAACCTTTAGTGAGTTTCCACTTTCCTTCACCAAAGTAATTGGTATAGCCTTCATTATCAAGTTGACCAACGGAAATTAGGTTGAGGCGGATATCCGGAACATGTCGCACATCTTTCAGGTGCAACTTACAACCGACATTGGTTTCCAGATAAACATCTCCCATACCAATAATTTTAGCAGCTCCATTATTTCCCATCCTAACTAGGCCGAAATCACCACTAGTATAGGATGAAAAATAATCAACATTTGTCGTCACGTGAAATGAGGCACCTGAATCAGTGACCCAACTGCTACTGTCTTGGCATGTGAGGTTAATACTACCATCATCACAGACAACGACTATGTCTCCTTCAGCTATAGCTGCAGCATCATCTCTTTCGCCTTTGTCTTCGCCTCTTTCTTGGTCCCTTCTGAAGATTCGACAATTCTTCTTCATATGGCCTTTCTTCTTGCAATAGAAGCATTCAATGTCCTTCCTTGACTTGGACTTGCCCCTTGACTTGCCTCGGTTGTCATTACCTCGACGATCTCGATTTTGGCTTCTCCCTCGTCTTTCTTGTCCTGTGTTGACAAGAACTTCTGCACCTCCATCTTTGTGCTCAACTCGTCTCATCTCCTCATTTAGAAGACTGTCTGAGACTACATCAACACTCAGCTTTCCATTTGGAGCTGAGTTACTGAGAGACACTACCAAGGTCTCCCAGCTATCTGGCAGTGAACTGAGCAGTAACAATGCTTGTAGTTCTTCATCGATCACCATCTTTAGTGTAGTTAATTGATTTACTACACCTTGATAGTCACTGAGATGTTCTGACATACTGCGTCCATCTCTGTACTTCATGTTGACCAACTTCCGCACCCACCGGGATTTGTTCACAGCATTCTCCCGTTCACAAACTGATTTAATTTTCTCCCACAAGACATCTGCTTTGGTCTCTTGGGAAAAAAGATAGAAGATTCTTTGATCAATCCATTGCCGAATTGCCCCAACACACTTTCTGTGAAGTATGTTCCACGCAGCATCATCAATGGAGATAACTGTCTCTTTGGATGTACCTTCTTCCTTGATGGTTTTGTGGGGCCTGGCAGAATCGCCTAGGATAGGCAAATATAAATCCTTTGAATAAAGGATGTCTTCCATCCTGGGCTTCCACATCGAGTAATTGGAAGTAGTCAATTTGATCATGCCACCTGCTGATTCCTCCATAATGAACCTCGCCTCCGATACCACTGTTGAGAAATGAAGCGATACAAGTGAAGAGTATATGAATAATTATACCACTAATTACACCAGGTAAATTCCCAGGAAAGATTGGAGGGACACACTGGTCCACTTAAATACCAATCTCCTTAGACAGAATTTTCCTAGACATGTAATTAATAGCACAATATATCATAACAACTTACTTGATCGATAAGTAGACCGAGGAACCAACAATAACCGCACCAGAATTTTTACGTGGAAAACCCTTCACAGGGAAAAACCACGGGACCGTAGTCCAGCTAAAAACTTCCACTATTAAAATAATGGGTACAACAATCTTCTGTAATACACTCCACTACAGGATACAAGAGTGAAATAATATTTTGGAATCACTCACCCAAACCCCAAATACACCACTCACTCTCACTCTCTGCAACAACACGATGCAGGAACAACCCTCTGCAAGAAACTACTCTTTGCAGGCACTCTCCAAAACTCTCTCAAGTTTCCTTTCTTCTTCACTTGAGTTGTTATCAATTACAATGAATTGCACATCTATTTATAGGTGAAATGCAAATTGGAATTTGCCTAACTTGCCAAACCAACTATCCACCATTCTTGACATTTTACAAGTTCCATCCACCAAAAATGACTACCAATGTGAAATGTAGAATATACCACATGAGGTGTATATTTACCTAACACATGACCACACTTAAGACTGAAAAACATGGCAGTAGCAAGATTATCAGACTTTTAAAAATCAAACTGTTAGAATATATATACAATTATGATAATAATCACATGATTAGAAAATTCACTGATGAAGAGCTTCATGTGGCCTAATGGAGGGCAGCGCATTATCATATGCACAAGGCCTCATTGGAAAAACTAATAATATAAAAACTAAAATGAATAAACTCGGGCTTACTAACTGAGGCTGCCACTGTCCATTTAACAGAAGAATTGAAGGTTTCGGTAGGATCAGGTGGGGAATCGATCCAATTGCCATTCTCATCCTGGAAATAAAATTTCTTTTCTGGATTCCATTCTTTCTTATTCTTTCTAGCTTAAGTTCGTGGAAGACTATTACAAGTTACAGCATATTATATCGTGTCCTGTATTAACTTGCAAGGGAGCGTTGAATTAGTCCTCACGCGTTTTCGAATAGGTTTATGGCAATTTTCCTTTCGGAAGTTAATGAGTCGAGGATCAAGGAAGGAACTGATCAATTGGCAAGAAGTTTCAGAATTGACTTTTGTGTAACTGTAGACAGTGAGGGGAGCTAGGTGTCCTACAGTCTTTCGGTCCACTGTGATTTAATAATTCTTATGAAACCAGATCGTGTGGCGATAAAGAGTGTTAGCAATTCAATTCATTGACTCTCGAATTAATAACAACCTATCTGTGTGACTGAAAAAAAGAAGAAGAAGAAGATAATTGCTTATCCCTCGTGTAACAACATCAATTTGTAGGGTGATTTCGGCGAACATGGTCTGGACAGCTTAATTGGGTTGGGTGTTTGACTGTTTTTTATTTTATTTTATAATAAGAAAGACTTTCATTAAGAACGATCAAAGCGTACATCCAAAATGAAATTAGGAGGGTTGGTACCCCAACTCCCTAGATCAGACATAGAAACTGTGGTACGAGTTTAAGGCATGTGCAACACGATTCGCTGACCTATTAACATGAGCAAATTTACTATAAACTAAATCCTTGGATAGGATTTTACAATCTTCGATAATAGAACCAAAGTAGGAATAAGAGAGAAACTCTGTAATGCATGAATCTCCACTTTAGCATCCAACTCAATGACCGTATCACTATTGACTGTTATTTCGTTTGTAAGAATTGTCACAGAATTTAATCAGATTTTTTATATTTTATAATTTGAATTAATTGTAAACTCAATTCATTGGGTATATTCACGCTAATTGTCTTTGTGGGTAGTTAAGTCTTTTCAAAAAATCCTACTAGAAGTCTGGAACCCGGCATTCACTTACAAACAAGTATTAAACATAACTAGGTAGAGAACATAACGAGTTTTGGTGCTGTTATTCGTGATTCTTTGGGAGGATTCAAGGCGGCACACACATCTTTTAAACCGGTGGCCATGTTGCCAACAGTAGCGGAAGCAGGGTGGCTTTGGTGGCAGTAAAATTAGCACATAATCTAGGCTTAGGTGTATTATTCTTGAAGGTGATTCTCAACTGATCATTCGAGCTATTGTAGCGGAAGAGGAGTCCATTATAAACAGGAGTGGTGTTATTCAAGAGATAAAACGAGTTTTTCAAGGTTTTAAGTCTGGGAGATTGTGCATGTTCAACGTATGAAGAATGAGGCTACTCATTGTACGGCCAGGATTGAAAGGACCCAACTCAAGTTTGGGCCCTTAATGATTAATGATAGTAAACCAAGAGTGGGTGAGCCCATGATCCTAGGCCTACTAAGATTTCTTATATTGTTTAACTATTAGAAAGTGGAAATAAAATAATAATAATAATAAAAAGAGTGAGAAGAGAAGGTGGAGAAGCCGTTCTTGCCGATAGAGAGAGGAAGTAAGAGGAACGACAGTACAATCTCATTTGTGTTGCAATAGGAAGGTAAGTAGAGAAATCATGGTTGCTATTTTATTTGTGTCATGCTGTTGACGTGAGATTGCTCATTACGAATAGGAAGAAACGCGAGATAAATTGGAAAAAGAGTGAGATTGATTGCTATTGTTCTTAGCGTGTGATATGTATGGTTACTGCAATATATTGATTTGCTAGTGGTGCATGACCATGCACGACAATCAAGGCATCCAAAGTGTTAATTTGAACTGTTATTGCAACATACATTGACTTGCTAAATGTGGGCTTGATTTCTGTGAATATGTATTAGTTTTTGATCGATTATATGGGTTGGTTTTTGTGGATTATTAGCTACCACTTTGACTGATTTGTAATTTGATTTGTATAAATATGGGTTCGGTTTTTGGTGAGTGATGTGCTATGTCCTTGACCAATTGGATAGGTTAATTGGGTAGATTAGGATATTGGTTTTATGAATTGCTCTATGGTCAATGTTTAATTTGTTCTGATATGCTACAGCTAGTGGGTTTGGATGGTATGTCTACGGATTAGTGTACTTAATTGAATTATTGTAATGACGAAACTTTGTTTTCTATTTGGCTTGAGCTAACTTTTACGGTATAGTGTAAATGTGGATTTTTGTGAAAGCTGTTTACCCGCCTCTGGGGTAGGTCCGGCCCTGAACACGGGCGGGCCTGTGCGACCGCATTGGGGGCCCTTTTTTTTTAATAGTATTAAGTTCGTTCGGTTTTGACTTTTGAAGTTAGATTCCTTGCATAGTTTTGTCAAACTTATATTTTGGATTTTGGTATTGGGATGGTTCATGGTTTTGTATTTAGAGTTCTTATTGTCTAAAGAACCTGGTAAGTGGTAAGTGGTAACCTGGGCTATGACTTAGACTTATTTTGGGTGGTGTTTATTATGGTAATGCTTGCACTACAAAAGATAGATGATTGTTTATTTTTTCATGTGAAAGTTAGATGCATGTCTGAGCTATCTGTCTTTTCTTCTTCTTTATCAATTGGTTGTGTCATCTCTAGTTATAATTTGATTGTTAGTGAAGCTGATTCTAGTTGTAATCTGTTTTGAATTTTTTGTGCAGGAGCTTGAAATTTGAAAAATGTTTGGTAAGAGACATCAATCGGGAAGTCAAAAAAGAAATAAAAGGAAAAAGGAGGAACAACTGATTCAATCACAAAGAGTAGCACTTGATAAGTTCTTCAAAGGTAATTCTTCAATTGAAGAGTCTCTTGATGATGATGTTGTTAGTGAATTGGGGGTGGGGGAAGCAGTTAATGAATATGTATGTGATGCGGTTGAAGCTGAAATTGAAATTGAAACTGAAGCTGTGAATATGTATGATCCAAGAACTTGGGGATATATTGATAACAAAACAAGGGATCTTTTAGTAGAAAAAGGTCCTACAAGAGAAACCAACTTAGAGTACCCTGTGGATGTGTTGGGCAGACATTTTTCTGAATCTCATTATACTAGAAAATTGACAAATGGAGAGTATCAAGATAGAAAATGGCTAGTGTACTCGAAGGAGGTGAACAGAGTGTACTGTTTTTGTTGTTTGTTGTTTAAATCAGTACACAACAAAAGTCTACTAGCAAATGAGGGGTATTATGACTGGAGACATTTAGTTGAGAGACTTTGACAACATGAAAAGAGTTTTGAACACCTAAATACATGTGGACTTGGCTTGATTTGCAAAATAGGTTGAGGAAGAACGAAACAATTGATAAAGAGTTACAAGGACAACTTAAAAAAGAGAAAGAACACTGGAAACAGGTTCTAGTAAGAATTGTTTTTGTTGTTAAGTGTCTTGCTTCTCGTGGTTTGGCTTTCGGTGGACAAAATGAGAAAATTTACCAAGATAGTAATGGTAATTTTTTAGGCATTCTTGAATTGATTGCTGAATTTGATAATGTTATGCAAGAGCATTTTTGACGCATTCTGAATAAAGAGATTCATTATCACTATCTCAGTCATAAAATTCAGAATGAGTTGATTGTGTTGTTGGGTTCTACGGTTCAAAACTCTATAGTACAGATAATTAAAAAGTCAAAATATTTTTCTGTAATGCTTGATTGTACCCCTGATGCAAGTCACCAAGAGCAAATGAGTTTGATTATTCGATGTGTTGATGTGTCAAAGAGACCAATAAAAATTGAAGAGTATTTTATAAATTTTTTGCAAGTGGATGATACATCCGGTGTGGGGATTTTTAATGAGTTGATTAAAGTGTTGAAGTTCCTAGAGCTTGATGTTGATAATGTGAGGGGGCAAGGATATGATAATGGGTCTAATATGAAAGGAAAACACCAAGGTATTCAAAAGAGATTGCTTGACTTGAATCCTAGAGCCTTTTTTATGCCATGTGTTTGTCATTCTCTTAATTTAACAATATGTGATATGGCTAATTCATGTGTTAAAGCTAAGAGTTTTTTTGGAGTTGTTGCAAAGATTGTATACTTTGTTTGTGGGGTCAACAAAAAGATGGAAAATTTTTCAAGATTTTGTGCACAAGTTGAACTTGAAATCTCTGTCAGCTACAAGATGGGAAAGCCATGTTGAAAGTGTTACAGCAATAATTACTCAAACTGTTGAGATACGGGATGCTTTATTTGAATTGTCCAGAATTAGTGAAGATCCTAAAGTCAGTAGTGAAGCTGAAAGTTTAGCTACACATGAACTTGAGAATTTTGAGTTTTTGTTGGCAATGACTATATGGCATACTGTGTTGGAGTGTTAGTGCATTTTTGCAATATGAAGATATGCTAATTGATGTTGCTGTAACAAGGTTGAAGGTGTTAATTTCTTATTTTGAAAACTATAGAGTTTATGGGTTCCCATTGGCTATGGAAAATGCCAAAAAGATTGCAGCTGATCTAGATATTGAACCTATATTTCCTAAAAAAAGACAAATCCGTAGGAAAAAACAAGTTGATGAAACTGAGGAGGAATAGACCTCAGTGTCTGTTGAGGAATCATTTAGGCTTAATTATTTTTTGATTGTTGTTGATGTTGCTATTTCTTCTTTGAAGAACATATTTGAACAATTGGAAGCATTTGAGGATATATTTGGATTTTTATTTGATCCTAAGAGGTTTTGCCAAATGGAATACAACAGTTTGAAAGAATCTTGTGTCAAACTTGAAACTGCTCTAAAACATGACAGCAAATCAGATATTAATGGGGATGATTTGTTTA
Organism: Euonymus europaeus; assembly: GCA_963580455.1. Lineage (NCBI taxonomy): Eukaryota > Viridiplantae > Streptophyta > Magnoliopsida > Celastrales > Celastraceae > Euonymus > Euonymus europaeus. The sequence goes on from OY756965.1 coordinate 15,160,614, forward strand.
GTGAATTGCAAGTGTTGATCCTTTACTTGCCTGCAGGAACAGAGACATCCATTCAAGTTCTTGAGTTTGTGGAATCTTTGGGTTGTTTACCAAATGTTTCCATAGCTTATAGAATTTTATTAACTGTTCCAGTAACTGTTGCATCCGCAGAGAGGAGTTTTTCTAAGTTAAAATTGTTGAAAAATTATTTGTGGTCAACTATGTCACAAGAGAGGATGAATAGACTGACCATATTATGCATTGAAAAACATGTATTAGAGAAGTGTGACTTCGAAGCTGTTATTGATGACTTTGCCTCTCAAAATGCAGTACGGTGTAAAATATTTACGTGATTTCATGTAATTATATTTTTAACTGAATATTGTAATGACTAGTTTAATTTTAATGTAATAACATTCAAGGCGTGATGGCCTAGCCTCCCAAAATTGGGTTCCAGCCATCAAAAATTTATTGTTGTTTTAGTTGCTTTAATTTTTATTATTAGTTTAAAACTTATGACTATGTGTCAAAAAAAAATCGAGGCGTCGCCCCGAACCCCAAATTTTTTTTCGGGGCGTCGCCCCAAACTCCGCCTTGAGGGCCCCCAATAAATTTCTCGCCCGGGGGCCCAAATAGGTCAGGGCCGGCCCTGCTCTAGGGTTAAGCTGAGTATAAGGTTAATAAAACAATGTATGATTCATGGATTCTTGCACAGTCTCGTAAGGAGTTAATTTATTTCTGTTGTTTGTTTGTCATGTATGGCACTATGATTTGTCTACTTATGGGTTTGTAGTTCATGTTTGTTTGAATGTTTTCATTACAGATGAGGAGGCCTAGTTCTAAAGATTCCAAAAGACCATAAGGCTCTGGAAAAGGTCAGTTCACCAGAAAGCGAATGAGCTTTGTCAGCCTCAGATGATTCACAGCGAACTAAGACATGAAAATATGTCTTGTTTTCTGACAGTACGGTGGAGAATTCGATTGTCAACTAATTTAGTCCTATATTATCTTGTGATAAGAGTTCTATATAGATAGAATGCATGAGATATGATTATTATCTCAAGTAGTTTTGTTACCGCCATAAATTTAACAAGTCCAAGACAACAAGTTCGGGCCTACATCTAGATAAAAACCTAGTGTATTCCTCAGAGACGGTTATTGGCAGTTACTAGCAGTTTGTGTGGTCGACCAATCACATAAGTTTGGGGATACTATGAATGAGGCTCGAAGAGACAGGAAAAGGGGTCCAGAACCATACCCACAATTTTTTACTTTCTAGAATATCTTTCCTTTGTCTTAGGCTAGTTAGTTCATCCTTTTTCTTGTGCAATGCAAGTTTTTATTTTTTGTAGATCTTAATTCAGTTTTAGTTGTTTGATTTCTTAGCATAATAGTTTACTTGCATTCTTATTTTTCACTGTCTAAGGGTGTTTTCAAAGTCTAGGGTAAGCATGTTTGTCAAAACACTGGTTGAAAAATCGATGTGTCTAATTAAAAAAATTTATTCAATATTATTACTCTTTTATTGTAATGCCCTTTTTTGTCATTTCATATAAAATATCATAACAAAAAATTAATGTAAAAAAGGTGAACCAAACACCCAATAATATTTTACATAACTTAAAGTTGTGGGTCTCATAACTTTTTACACAACATTTTTAACAGCTAAAAGCACAGCTTTAAGCTGTGAAATACAATTGGATAAAAAACGGACCCTTAGTCCTCACGCGTTTTCGAATATGTTTATGGCAATTTTCCTTTCGGAAGTCAATGAGTTGAGGATCAGGAAGGAACTGATCAATTGGCAAGAAGTTTCAGAATTGACTTTTGTGTAACTGTAAACAGTGAGGAGAGTTAGGTGCCGTACAGTCTTACGGTCCACTGTGATTTAATAATTCTTATGAAACCAGATCGTGTGGCAATAAAGAGTGTTAGAAATTCTTTGTTCAATTAAACCTCGAAAGGGACTAGTCATTGACTATGGAGTTAATAAGAATAACCTATCTGTGTGATTAAAAAGAAAAAAGAAGAAGAAGATAATTGCTTATCCCTCCTGTGACAACATTAATTTGTTGGGTGATTTTGGCGAACATGGTCTGGACAGCTTAATTGGGTTGGGTGTTTGACAGTTCTTTTATTTTTTAATAAAAAGGGCTTTCATTAAGAACGATCAAATCGCGGCATGAGCTAAAGCATATGCAACACAATTCGCTCATCTATTAACATGAGAAAAATTACTATCACCTAAATCCTTGGACAGGATTTTACAATCTTCGATAATAGAATCAAAGTAGAAATAATCATGAGAGAAACTCTGTAATGCATGAATCTCTACTTGAGCATCCAACTCAATGATCGTATCACTATCGTTTGTAAGAATTGTCACAAAATTTAATAGGATTTTTTATATTTTATAATTTGAATTGTAAACTCGATTCATTGGATATATTATATACATGCTAATTGTCTTCGTGGGTAGTTAAGTCTTTTCAAAAAATCCTATTGGGCCCGGCATACACTTACAAACAAGTATTAAAATAACTAGGTAGAACATAACGAGTTTTGGTGGTGTTATTCGTGATTCTTTGGGAGGATTCAAGGCGGCACACACATCTTTTAAACCGGTGGCCATGTTGCCAACGGTAGCGGAAGCAGGGTGGCTTTGGTGGCAGTAAAATTAGCACATAATCTAGGCTTAGGTGTATTATTCTTGAAGGTGATTCTCAACTGATCATTCGAGCTATTGTAGCGGAAGAGGAGTCCATTATAGACAGGAGTGGTGTTATTCAAGAGATAAAACGCTTTTTTCAAGGTTTTAAGTCTGGGAGATTGTGCATGTTCAACGTACGAAGAATGAAGAATGAGGCTACTCATTGTACGGCCAGGATTGAAAGGACCCAACTCAAGTTTGGGCCCTTAATGATAGTAAACCAAGAGTGGGTGAGCCCATGACCTAGGCCTACTAAGATTTCTTATATTAATTGTTTAACTATTAGAAAGGGGAAATAAAATAATAATAATAAAAAGAGTTAGAAGAAAATGTGGAGAAGCCGTTCTTGCAGATAGAGAGAGGAAGTAAGAGGAACGACAGTATAATCTCATTTGTGTTGCAATAGGAAGGTAAGCAGAGAAATCATGGTTGCTATTTTATTTGTGTCATGCTGTTGACGTGAGATTGCTCATTAGGAATAGGAAGAAACGCGAGATGAATTGGAAAAAGAGTGAGATTGATTGCTATTGTTCTGAGCGTGTGATGTGTATGGTTACTGCAATATATTGATTTGCTAGTGGTGCATGAGCATGCACGACAATCAAGGCATCTAAAGTGTTAATTTGAACTGTTATTGCAACATAAGGGCACAGAAAGTCCTCGTACTTTCATTTTTGGATCGATTAAGCCCCTGTATTATTTTTTGGACTAAACAAGTTTCTCTACTATGAGATTTGTTTACCGTTCGCCCATGAAGCAAATTTTCGTCAATAACACTATGTTTGGATAGTGAGTAAAATGGGGGTAGAGGAAATTTAGAAGGTAAAGTGGGGGTAATCTGAAAATTGATGGCGTTTGAAAAGATGAAGGTAAAAATTGGAGGGTGGATTAGAGGCTGAAATGAACGTGGGTCCCACGTTACAATTTTCTCTCCAAAACCGGAGAGAAAGTGGTGACAGAAGACAAATATTGTGGGTCCCATAATTGAAATTACAATTATGTCCCTTCAGTTTATATAAAGCGGCTGGATCCATGCAATTTTATATATTTTAATCAAGTAAGTGGGTCCTATGTGTGAGACAAATACATATATATAATTTATATACATTATTAGATAAAAATAAATAAAAATAATAACAAAAATATATTAAATAATAATATATAAATAAATACATAATAATTTATATCAATTTATATCAAGGATAATATGGTAAATTTATATAAACTTTACCACTCATAAAAATACACTTTTTCATCTTTTCCTTCCTCTACTTTTTGAGTATCCAAACAATATGAGATAAAATTAATCTTCCCTCCCCTCCCCTCCCCTCTAATTTTCCATTTCTCTAAAATTTTTCTTTCCTTCCCCTCCTTCCATCTAGGGATGGCAAAATTTCCCGCGGGTACCCGACCCGAAATTTCGGGTTCGGGGTCGGGTTCGGGTGCCACCCGAACCCCACTGCCCGGGGACGGGTAGGGTATGGTAATACCTTACCCGGCCCCGAACCCGACCCGAACTTTTTTTAATATTTTATTTAAATATATATATATATAATACATATATTATTTAAATATATATATTGCATATATCTAATAGATTAATACACACATATATATATAGATTGACAAACATACACACACACATATATATTGACATACATATATACATATGACACACACACACATATATATATATATATATCATACATACATACTGGCATATATATATAATACATACATACTAACACACACATGTATATATATATATAATACAAATACATATAATATTATAATATTTTTGGGGTTTGGGTGATACCCGTCCCCGTCGGGTTCGGGTTCGGGGATGGGGGCGGGGATAGAGTTCGGGTTCGGGGATGGGGAGAGCATACCCGGCCCCGCCCCGCCCCGTTGCCATCCCTACTCCATCCAAACATAGTGTAATCATCTGATCTAGCATTTTTTATCTGACATGTCATTTAAATAAATAAATTGAATGTGATAAAGATAATTACTTGGCAAAATTTCACTTCCGCCCAAATTCACTTTTCTATCTTTTAGGGTTTCACTTTTCCAAATTTTTCTCTTCCCAACTTCACTTTTACTTCAGCCGCGAACCCAGCTTGAATTTTTCCTTCGTCGGCGACCAGCAGCTTCATCCCTCCTGTTCAACTTCGAGATCGGACTGCTTCGACCCTTCCATTCCAGTTCGCGATCATGTGCAGAGAGGTAAACAGTGGCTTTGTTTTGAATTTGGTTACCGAAATAGGGTTTCACTGCTAGTTTTGGAACTGATTTTAATGAACAATTTTCGGTGTACTCTAGCAGATTTTGCAATGAGGCCGAAGAAAACCAGATCAATTCGATCTTTAAAGAAGATTCTTGAGGTACTTTCGAACACTTGTATTTGTAGGTCTTCGATTTGGGTTTTGATTTGGGTGTTGGGATGATTAATTTGGCTCGGATACTTTACAAGTTGTTGAGGATATGCTTCAGCTCACGCGAACAGCTCTTTCTCGCACTTTTTAGATTCAATTAAATGGATGCTTCTTTGTACCCAGCTTTTCACAAGCTTATGCTCAGGTAATTAATTAAAGGAGATAAAATGGCCACGTGAATCAAAGGAACAGTCACTTTTAGGTAGAACAAGTTGAGTTTGATGAATTATATGGAGTAGTTTTGGTGTACGTATATGTAGCCATTGACACATGTAGTCAGTGTAGCACTTTAAGCTTGGTGCTCATTATTGATAAAGATGTTCAAAACCTAACATAGATTGATCATTTTCTAAACTTTTTTTCATGATTGAGTATATGAAATTTTTTTGGGTTAAGGGCTATAGATTTATTGAAGTCGCAATTAAATAGAATTACAACACAGCCAGCAAAAGACCACTTGCTATCCCATCTTTGAAGGCTTCTTCTTCAGTTTGTGTTCCAATGGTTTTTCACATCATTGTCTGTTCTGAGTGTTCTCCCTAGTAGCTGTTTAGCAAGAAAACAAGCAATTAGGGTCATTCTAATTTTTAAGAGTTCACTTATCCCAACTTAGTCTAAAAGTATCCAAACTACTTTTAAAACATTCTTTAATTGCAGTTGGGTTTGGGAGTAATCCTTCATCTGTGTTTATTGACAGCACACTTCCACATTTCTTATTCTTTTTTATCAATGTTCCCTACTCTTTTGCACAACTCACCATGTTCAGAACTTTGATCTTATCCAGTCTATCAAAAATGCTTTCATTTCACATCAACTATATCTTGACATAGTATCGAACCTTATTCTTCATGCTTCATTTTACATTTTTACAACATTCATGAGAACTTGGAATTTTTTTTCATGACTGAGTATATGGAATTTTTTTCATGAGAACCTTGAGTTGATCTGCAGTTTTACATTAATTGATCATGGTTATTTCTCTTATCTCGAATAATGATTTTGGGTTTTGATTTTAATTTGGCTGCACGATTTTGTTTCTATATCCGGGTTTCACATCTAGTTCCGATAGTAGAAATAGCTCTGAGGAGATGGAATGTGAAGAACCTCTACCTGAAGACGTTTCTTCTGAAGATGATGAGGAGGTTATATCTGCTAGGGAGAAAATCAAAAATTATGGGAACCTTTTAATGGGACCTTCCTAGAGGCACGTAGTAAGTCCATAATTTATATGCTTGAAGACATACGGAGAGCCGTCATGAGAAGAATTAGGGACAAGAGGGCAAAGGTTAACTCATGGAAACAAGATCATGAACCCCTTATCCATAAAAAATGCAAGCATTTATGACAGAAAGTCACTCTTGGGTGGCTGAATGGAATGGAGGTGGAAGTTATGAGGTTAAGAGTGGGAGATCTCAGTTTGTTGTAAGATTAAGGGAGGGCATGTGTACCTGTGGGGCATGGGAACTCTTGGGCATACCATGCCCCCATGCAATTAGGGCTATTCATGATAATGGTGAAAAGCCTGAAGACTACCTCTCACTTTGGTATAAGCCAGAAACATACATTAGGGCCTATCAAAGACCAATAGAGCCTATAAGGGGGGAAAATGTGGCCAAGAAGTGAACAAGATCAAGTTTTACCACCGAAACTTAGGAAAATGCCGGGTAGGCCAAAGAAGAAGAGAAGGAAAGAATTTCATGAAATTGTGAGCAATAATAGATTGACGAGAGAGGGTCGGATTATGACTTGCCATGTTTGCAAGAGCAAGGGTCACAATTCTAGGAACAAAAAATGTCCTGGAAAGCCCATTTCGAGTAGCCAAGCAAGTGAGATATCAAATCCTACAACACCAAAGAGCAACCAATCAAGTAGCCAAGCAAGTGAGATATCAAATCCTACAACGCCAAGGAGCACCCAATCAAGTCAGAGACCAACTCATGGCAGTGGTAGCAGATTAAGACCAAGGCAGTCAACTGTAACAGGCAGCCAAATTGAAGATGGAGTGCAAGTAGGTCATGGAAGTACTAGCAGCATGGTGGCAGCAGTTCAGGGCAGTAACAAGTATGTCAGTCTTTTCCACAAGGAGTGCAGGCCCAAATTGAAACCAAAAAAGAGAACATTATTGACTGGAATGGGTTTGTACATCAACCCACAAATAGGACGGTCAATTCTAAATGTAAGTTATACTTTAGTTGAGTTCTGCAATTAGGTTCATGCTTTATGTGATATCTCATGTTCCATTTATACCTCTTTTTGCAGCCCAGAATATCAATGGCTAGGGTGGTCGATTTTGGAAATGACAAGTCTGGAACCTGAAGCTCCTTACATGCCTTTGTTTTGTAACTGTGGAATATTATTATTGGGTCGGTAGGTTGAAAATGCAAACTGAAGATGATGGTTTAGACCTTTTTTGGATGCTGTGAACTATGGTTTTTGTAACTACGGAAAAAATTACTGGGTCAAATTTAGATGTAATGTAGCTGTCTATGTGTCTGAATCAAGTTTGTATTTGAATGTTGGTTAACATGTGTTGAAGTAATGGCTATTGTCTATGTTAAGTAAATCTGTTTTGTGAGATAAGGGCATTATTGATCCATTTTGACAGGTACAAGGGCCTAAAAGACCCATTTTGACAGGTATACATAGACCAAATCTCATAGTACAGGGGCTTAATCGGCCCAAAATTGAAAGTACAGGGGCTCCTGTAGCCCTTATCCCTTGCAACATATATTGACTTGCTAAATGCTGCATGAGCATGCACGGCAAGCGAGGCAAGACTAAAGTGTTAATTTTTTAACTCTACAATATGTGGGTTTGATTTCTGTGAATATGTATTATTTTTTGATCGATTATATGGTTGGTTTTTGTGGATTATTAGCTACCACTTTGACTGATTTGTAATTTGATTTGTATAAATATGGGTTCGGTTTTTTGTGAGTGATCTGCTATGTCCTTGACCAACTGGATTGGGTTAATTCGGTAGATTAGGATATTGGTTTTATGAATTGCTATATGGTCAATGTTTAATTTGTTCTGATATGCTACAGCTAGTGGGTTTGGATGGTATGTTTACGGATTAGTGTACTTCATTGAATTAGTGTAATGACGAAACTTTGTTTTCTATTTGGCTTGAGCAAACTTTTACGATATCGGGTAAATGTGGGTTTTTGTGAGAACTGTCTACCCGCCTGTGGGGTTAAGCTGAGTATTAGGTGAATAAAACAATGTATGATCTTGGACTGTTGCACAGTCTCGTAAGGAGTTAATTTATTTCTGCTGTTTGTTTGTCATGTCTGGCACTATGATTTTTCTACTTACGGGTTTGTAGTTCATGTTTGTTTGAATGTCTCCATTACAGATGAGGAGGCCTGGTTCTAAAGATTCCAAAAGACCATAAGGCTCTGGAAAAGGTCAATTCACCAGAAAGCGAACGAGCTTTGTCAGCCTCAGATGATTCACAGCGAAACAAGACATGGAAATCTATCTTGTTTTTTGACAGTACGGTGGAGAATTCGATTGTCAACTAATTTAGTCCTATATTATCTTGTGATAAGAGTTCTATATAGATAGAATGCATGAGATATGATTATTATCTCAAGTAGTTTTGTTACCACCATAAATTTAACAAGTCCAAGACAACAAGTTCGTGCCTACATCTAGATAGAAACCTAGTGTATTCCTCAGAGACGGTTATTAGCAGTTACTAGCAGTTTGTGTGGTCGACCAATCACATAAGTTTGGGGATACTATGAATGAGGCTCGGAGACAGGAAAAGAGGTCCAGAAACATACCCACAATTTTTTACTTTCTAGAATATCTTTCCTTTGTATTAGGCTAGTTAGTTCATCCTTTTTCTTGTGCAATGTAAGTTTTCCTTTTTGTAGATCTTAATTCAGTTTTAGTTCTTTGATTTCTTAGCATAATAGTTTATTTGCATTCTTAGTTTCCAGCTAATCATATTAGTTTAGTGTAGTTTACTTGCCTTGGCTTTCGATTGAACCTTAGTGTTAGACATTACATTCAAAGTCTTCTTAATTGAAGCAAGATTAAAACCATCCATCCATTTTGATCATTTAGTTTCATTGATTGATATTCGTCACGTATTTGGAGACCTAATTTGTGTAGTTTGGAGTCACTCGAACTCTAAATAAATTCACAGGAACAAGTTTAAAGTCAAGAGTGTTATAAAGAGATTAGAACTCCTCCATTATGAGGTCTCTCATAAGAAAGAAGTTACACAAAAAATCATTATACGCTATGTCTGGTGAGGAGATCAAAAGATGGACTCTTAAAGTGGTGAAACTAAAGAGTAAAGAGTAAATCCGAGTGACTAGCATTCATGACCTTGTCATCCTTGTTAATGAAACGCCTCTATAAAATATGAAGAATTTACATGAACTATACAAATTCATATCAATATTTACTTGTTGAAAATCTTTCTCGGTCAATCTCACAAAATAATTGAGACGCATATATAAATCATGCAGATGTGGCCAACTCAATTTCATATTTCTGCCCTTGGGTGGTGCGTTGCTTATAATCTTGTGGAAACCATGATGAGGAAGTATCCTGATCATTAGTGTCTCCTTCTCCCACCTGAAAGAGTAAATTTTGTCCAAATGACTCCAGATACTCAAATGGGTTTGGAGGCCAAGTTATTTCCGTCTCTCCTTCCAACATCTTAACCACATTACTCATTGAAGGTCTTGCTTCTGGTGCATACTGAACACACCATAGAGCCACCATGCACATTCTCTCTGCTTTCTTTATGTTTTTTTCTTCTACACCACAAAGTGCGAGCATAATAGCTAACTCGTTGTTCTTAAACATATCCCATGTCCATCTCGGAAGCCATTGTCGGGACTCACTCAGGTTGGCATTATGGTTTCTCCTTCTTCCCACAATTTCAAATAATAACATACCAAAACTATAAACATCAATTTTGTATGTCACCGGATAAGGCTTCCAAAGCTCCGGAGCGGCATATCCGGCTGTTCCTCTAAATCCGGTCATTGTTACTTTACTGATTTCTCTATTACAAAGCTTAGCTAGCCCGAAATCTGCAACCTTTGGATTGAGATCCTGATCAAGAAGAATGTTTTGAGGTTTTATGTCATAGTGTATGATTCTTTGTTGGCATTCCTCATGCAAATAGGCTATTCCTTTTGCGATTCCTATTGTGATGTCGTTCAGCTTCTCACGTTCTATGTCCCCAGTATGGTTGAACAGGATCGTGTCAAGAGATCCGTTCTCCATATACTCATAGACAAGAGCCTTCACAGAAGGGTCAAAGCAGAAGCCGTAGAGTCTAACTAGGTTGATATGGTAAGTCTTTCCAATGGTGCCTACTTCTGACATGAATTGCTCTTGGACACATTTTCTCGAATGGTTGGTGAGCACTTTGGCAGCCACTTTAACCCCATTTGGAAGCTCTCCTTTGAAGACAACCCCGAACCCACCAGAGCCAAGAATTGTGGAGCAATTGTTGGTGAATTCTGAAATCTGTTGTGGTGAAAACCTGATTGGATTTTCCCTTGCCATGTCGCTCAAGAATTGCTCCATCGTCGCATAGTCTTCGACTACAGGAAATTCTGGTTGCATAGACACTGCAACATGATTAGAGGAAGATTGATGAGTCGTCTTTGAACTTGTCTTAGTAATAATGTCGTCGGTGGAAATCCGTGCATAAGCTGGAATTGCTAGTCCGGCCCGTTTCAGGCAGTCGATGAGCGCATATACTACTGCTACAATTGCAACCACCATGACAACACCTGAGACTGAAAAACATAGCAGTAGCAAGATCATCAAACTTTTATAAGTCAAACTGTTAGAGTACAATTATAATAATAATCACATGTATTAGAAAATTCACGAATGAGGAGCTTCATGTGGTCTAATGGTGGGCGGCGCCTTATCATATGCACAAGCCCTCATTCGAAAAACTAATAATAGAAAAACTAAAATGAATAAATTGGGGCTTACTAACTGAGGCTGCCACCGTCCATTTAACAGAAGAATTGAAGGTTTCGCCAAACTTGTCGAACTCGGACATAGGATCAGGTGGGGAATCGATCCAATGGCCATTCCCATGCTGGAAATAAATCTCTTGTCTGGATACCATTCTTTCTTATTCTAGCTTAAGTTCATGCAAGACTATTACAAGTTACAGCATATTTTATCGTGTCCTGTATTAACTTGCAAGGGAGCGTGGAATTAGTCCTCACGCGTTTTCGAATCGGTTCGTGGCAATTTTCCTTTTGGAAGTTAACGAGTTGAGGGTCAAAGGAAGGAACTGAGGATCAATTGGCAAGAAGTTTCAGCATTGACTTTTGTGTAAACATGAGGAGACTCTTATCGTCTTACGGCCCGCTAAGATTTTATTCTAACGAAACCAGATCGTGTGGCGATAAAGAGTGTTTTACCAACTTCGTTTCATTACATGTCTCGCCATAATTATTTCATTGACTCTCGAATTAATCACAACCTATCTGTGTGATTTGAATGGCTAACTTGTTTGACTGTTAGCATATATAGGATTTGATTTGCTTCCGCATTAGAATTTGATTTGTTTCCGTATTTATTTCTTTTGTAAGAATTGTCTTTGTGGGTTGTTTAGCCTTTTTCGTAATTTCCTATTGGGACCGGGCGTTCAAGATCTCGTGTTGCTTTTTTTCTTTTTTGATTTGCTCCCAAATAAAGTCCACTGATTTGTGTTCATAGTCATCAGAAGAATTGCTTCCCAAATTGTTTTCACCAAGACCAAGTAACTAATGACCCTAAAGATTATGGAGATCAATCAAAACTTGTCCGATGAAATTGTTAGAGAGGAAATCGGGTTTTTTTAATTATTATTTAGAAACAAAAATCTGATCTAGCCACTCCCCGACTCGACAAAAGCTATTCACTCCCTTCACCTTCTACATCAGGATAAGAAATGGAGAGGGAAGAAAGAGAAAAAACAAGAATGTCGTTATTAAAATTTAGAAAAAACACATATGACTGTCCGATTAAATTGAATGGTGGTAAACGGGATCCGGCACAAATGTTAAAAAGCGGGATTCCGCGGGTGAGACTCGACTGTCTCGTTCAAGTGAGCGATCCCGCATGATTCTCGAGCTGTTATATTAACAATAGGTTATTCTCTATTTGCTTGAATCTGGATGGCTTCAATTATGAACATATTTTTTCGATCCTTTGTTATCTAATAATGATTACCAGTAATTGTGGCATAACGAGGTTAGGTATAAAAATATATTTCTTAAAATGATGTTCTCCTCGATACAACAACTCTATTATTCTTTGGCGTTGATATCTGAACCAGGTAAAAGTTAGAAGAGCCTACACTAAAATGAGAAGAAATAAGTTCTTCGTAACTTGATGATTGAGTTTTTCTTAAAATGATGTGTATTTACGAGAGCATTGCAAAGGTCAATTTTACTAATCGGTGTGTTCGGAGGCAAGTTTTCCCACTACGATTGAGTTTTTGTATCCTTTGTATAGCTTCTTAACGATATTTATGTCGCTGTTATTCTTCATGTAGGTAAGAATTTTTAATTTTGTAGAAAGTCTATTTCTGGTATGGTAGTTAATTTTTTTTTAAACACAGTTTGTTGTGTTATAAGTTTATTCGAGAGGCGTTAGTTGGAAAGATCTATGACCATGAAAACTCATCATTTTTTCAATTTCAACGATCAAGAATGGGTTTAAACCACCTTTGAATACTCTGTGATTGAATACTCTGTGAAGATTTAAACCAGTTCCTTCATGTTGCACCCCGAAGCAAGTTTTGATATCAATGTTCATGTTTATCAGTTTGTTCTTTGATGTTTAAATTGCTATGCTAAGGTAAGGTGCCCCTTTGTATGCAAGGTGTGCCATTTATATCTGTCGAAACTTTGGTTTGAATGTTGATTAGGACTGCATAGTTTAAAATAATGTGGCACCACATATGGGATGCTTTACTTGTTCTTGCTTTTGAGTAAGCTTTGGGTGGGTAGGTTACTATAGTTGCAGGTGATCACAAAATGGGCATATTTGCGAAGGAGTGAATAAGTTCAAGAGGGTAACACATGCTTTCTCCAGGTCTGTAATTGAGTGCTTTTTTTATTGTTTGTGTTATTTTTTTTGTTGGAGTCATATTTGTGTAGTTTTACCATTTAAGTGATTGATCTTCTGAATTCTTTATTTCCATTCGATTTGGAATGGAATTCCTTTGTATAATTTTGGCATCGGTTGTCTCTTTACTTATTTATAGCTGAAATTGTGTCCCAAATTTTCAAATTGTTCTAACTATTGTATTGGAGGTGAACAAAATAACATCAGTTAAAATTTCAGGTTTTTTTTATTTTGTGGTTCACTGAATTTTGTTGTACTGTACATGAATATGTGGAGCTCAGAATATCTGCTCAACTGGGTTGCACCCATTTTCTTTGTGTTGTTATTTCCTAATAAGTGTTGTACTTCACAAATCATATTAATTGTGTGAGTGGGTTATCCTCTAAACTCACTGAGGCTGACCAGAAGCTAAATGCCACCAATATAGAAGAAGCTGTAATGTTTTTACATGAGCGTGGTTCCTTGAAGTCTGAGGTTTATTTAATCAAGCTTTAATTTTTTATTCTTTTCGTGGAAACCAAACTTCAAGTTTAGCTCTGAAGTTCGCTTAGATTCTTGAAAATTATCTTTTGTTCTCTGTTCTGTAGAGAATTTTGTTCAGCGCATGAACCAAAGTCAGGTCCCAAGTATTATGCTTGCCCTCATTTAAGCTGCTGGGGTAACTTCAAGTGCTTTTGCATATTCCTTTTTTATCTCGAATGGCCAAGTTGTAACTCTTTTTTTTTTTTTTGTCTCCGTGAGGTCTTCACATCAATTGAAACAATTTGGTTAATTTGAAAATAAAATATTACCTTTACCAAATAAAATAAAATAAAATATTTGGTTGCATAACTTAGAAACGTGGTCAGCAAGACCCTTATTTGGAGAATTGATAAAAGGTGACCCTCAACCTCAACTTCTTATTTTTCTTCTTCCTCTGTGCTTGAAAGTCCGTCTCGTCTGTTTCTGCCAATTCTTTTGAGGGCACTGTTAGCAACTGGAGTTTAATCACAAATGATTTTTATTTTTATGGATCAGGAATATCAGGGAGAATTGCAACAAAATGATGGGCAAAATTTCTCGAAAGATATTTTCGCCATTCAGGCCAGAATGATGCAGAGCTAAGTTTTGCAGAGCTAGACGAGAAGCTAAAGGAGCACTAGGTAATAAAGGAGTGGTCCAAAGAATGTTCAACAGTTGGAATTTTATTGAGTAATTCACCGATATGTCCTTCAATGAAAAAGTTTATTCCATTGAGTACCTTAAACTTTTCAATATTCCAATACATCCTTTAAATAATTATGGACAAAATTATGTTTATTCTAATAAATTTTTATATGCATGGCTCATTGAGTACCTTAAACTTTTCAATATTCCAATACATCCTTTAAATAATTATGGACAAAATTATGTTTATTCTAATAAATTTTTATATGCATGGCTCATGGTCAATATGTTTAAATTTTTCATTTGTCAAATGCATTGAATGAATTCAGAAGATTTCTCAAATTTATTTAGAATTCAGAAAATTTATTAAAACTCAGCCAAATAAATCAAAATAAATCATAGGAGTTTTCAAAATTAAACAAAAAAATAAAATAATTTCATAAAACATATTAAAAAATTATAGAATTTCTGAAAAATTAAAAAAAAATTACTAAAAGTTTAGAGATTTTTTCAAATTTGTTCAGAATGTTAAGAATTTTATAAAATTCACCAAAACAAATCAGATGATTTTTTAAAATTAAACAAAAAAATTTAGAAGATTTCATAAAATATATCAAGAAATTATAGAGTTTTTGTAAATCAAACAAAAATAAAACCCTAACCCCAAAACCAAATATCCTAAACTCCAAAATTCTAAACACTAAGGCCCTATTTGTTTGGGGGAAAATACCCCTTTAGGAAAAAATTTCTAATTTCCTGTGTTTGTTAACAAAAAATTGAAAAAATCAAATGAAAAATAAATAAAAGTAAAAAAAAAAAACCTAACAAGGGAAAGTGACGCCTTGTTTAAAAGAGCGGCAGTCATTTTCCGTAGGTCTCGCCTCCCTTCAAGTTCTCTCGCATACGACAGCTTCTCCTCCTCTCCGGCTGAATCCTTCTCTCGGTGAGTGCTTCTCTTTTCTTCTCTGTTTTTGCTTCGTGCTGTTCGTTTCTTCTCTGTTTTTGATTTACTTTTTTGATTTCGTTATCTGATTTCTTTCTTTTTTGTAGATTGATGCTTCGATAGGGTCCTCCAACCTCTGGACTACACTGTTCTTGGCTTAGGACGCCGTAAACCTAAAATTTGAGGTACTGAAATTTGGATATTCTACTGTTCTACTGTGTGAGATATTCCTGCTCTGTTATTTTTGTTGTCCGATCCTTTGATTTACTGTCTGATTTCTCTTGGTTTTTTTCGTGGGTTGGGTGTTGATTTCGGTTCTTTTAGCATCTGGGTTTCTCTTGTTCGGCTATTTGTTGAATTTTGTGCTCATATACTCTGTCCAAATTAATTAAATGCACTATTTTCACTTTTTTTTGTACACACTCTGCTTATCCGCCCTCTCTGAAACTCTGTACTAGTTCCTGGAGCAACTCTGCCTCAAACTTTACTTATCTCTATTAACATGCTTTATTAGTGTTGAATTTTATGATGAAATTGAAATGGAGGTATTTGAACAACCTACTATGAACAACAGTAGGATGAATTCTTGAAGTTCAGTGAATCTGACTTCATTGCAAATAAGTTGAATCTTGTTTGGTATTGCACAATTACTAGATCATGTCATGGCAATCTTCCTCCTTTTGACCAAGCCAAGTATCTGGACATCAGTTTGAACTGATAGTTTTACCTGCCCTTTGAAATATTCCTGATATCTAGTGAAGAACTTCAGTATCTTTGTGAGGTTGAAGCAATGCTACACATGTTATTGTTCATGTTTTTTTTCTTCGTTCTTTTATTAAATTTTAGATCTCTTCCTATATCTCATTTATAAACTAAATTCTCAAAAATCTGAACACCAAACATTCAATCTTAATGCTGTAATGCAGTGTTTTAAAAATCGTTAGAGGCGCACGCCTCGAACTGAGGCGAAGCTAACCCGATCCCAGGCATACGCCTGGGAGGGTGCCATGAGAGGTGTAAGCCTCTCATGGGTGAGGCGTCCGCCTCAGACAGGAAGGCCCCGAGGCGGACGAGGCGCGAGTTGGTATATTTTTGGGTTTCTCTCTCTGAAATTGAAAACCCAGCTCCAGAGGTATCCTTCGCATATCAAGAATTGATGAAAATTGATATCGCGACATCACGGCCCTAATTCAGTGAGATCGGCAGCTTTGCTCAGTTCGTCACTTCATCTCTCTCCGATCTGGCGATTTCCAGGTATTTCTTCTCCACTGTTTGTCTCTCACTCTTCTGCTTCTCTGTTCGTCTCTCTCTCTTCTCCTCATTTCGTCCCTGCTTCATAGTTCGTCTCTCTCTTCTGCTCACTTCGTATCTCTCAGTTCATCTCTTCTACTCACTTCTCTTGTTTTTAATTTTTATTCCGTTAATTTTTCCAAAACTGGAGCTATAGCTGACTAGCTGTACTGCCTATACAGACTTTGAACCATTCTTGTTGGGTATTGATTATTTCACAATAGAAATTATAAGGTGAATTCCTCAAGGCCAACCAATTAGGCAATTATCGATGACCATATATATAGTTTGCTACAAACAGCAATCAAATAATCTTGTGCTTTGATTTTTTTTTTTGCTTTGGTATGCATTAAACTCAACTACTGTATATGTTTTGTTTCTTTTCACTTCTTGCCAAGAGTGTTTTAGAGTAGGTAAGCTATGCTATTTGATCAGGTTAATCAATTTCAATGCATCGTACTCTTTTTTTTTTTCATTTTTAGTTTAACTCAGTTTTATATAAATGCTTTATTTTTTGTTTGTATTAAGGAAAGGAGAGTTTCCTATAGTTGTCGGTACCAAATAGCATATTAGACTGAACAATTGTAGACTGATATTAACATTTAATATATAACAATATTCATATGTGATGTGTCTAAAGTTAATATGGTGATTAATTTTATTCTCTTTATTGCGGAAAAGTTCAAAGCTTTGAATGATATATTTGGTGTGATGACACAGATTTCTGAACTGCTTAAGCATGGGCTTGGAAATGTCTCCTTGAGGGGGTGCACAAAGGTGACAGCTCAATTAAGCCCTTTATATTGAAAATATGAACTATATAAACTCTACTAATATACAATTATACAGTGGGCATTTGCTTTTGAAGTCAAATTTTCTGTTCTGTTCTTTAGCTCTGGTCTTAGAGCATTATCAGCAGTATCAAAGAAAATAATTAATTTGATTGATGATGATGTTCGTATGGTTGTGGAGGTGAATTTTCTTGGTTTCTTGGTCTTGTTGTTGTTGCTGTAGCTCTTCAGTGTATTGCTCTCTGAAATACACTCAAATCTGATCCATTTATTCCAACTAGTTTATGTTTGAATTTGGATTTTTTAATTGGTTTTCAGTCACCTCTCCAAAAGGAAAGAAAAGAAAAGTCTTGTTAGTTTTAGTGGATAAATTAATTTGATTGATGATGATGTTCTATTGACTTGCGAAGATTTGGATAGAGAATTTTGTTGATCGAATGGGTAGCTTTTGAAGGTAATTTTTTTATTCCATTACTTTAACATTCATGAAACTTTAGTTCATCTTATAATCATTATAATTAATTTTCTTTTCACTTGTAGGTTGGAGAAGTTTGGATTTTAAGTTGCATTTGGGATCGAACTCAAAGATTTTATGATTGTCAACCAAAGCTTTATCACTATTTGCATATGATATCTTTTTATTTCATGCTAATTACTTTGAGGACATTAATAAATAGAGATGTAACTATAATGACTGTTTTGATGATTTGCTATTATGTTTGGTACTCATAAGATCGAGTTTGTACCTCTTTTATTTCGTTATGGTCTAAAATGTTGCTGAATTTTTTCCAACTATTGAAGTTCTAGTTATTGTTATTCTAGGTCAAAATTTATGTGTCAAGAGAATTCTATCTATTATTGAGATTTTAGTTACTCTTTACCATTAATAAAAAAGTAATACAGAATTTGAAAATATTTTTTTTCTTATAAGAAACAAACAATAGAAAAAATATTTTATATATTTGGCCAAATAGCAAAAAATTATTATTTTTTTCTTGTAATTCCTTTTATTGTAAAAATAATTTTCATGAATGTACACTTTTCCGTGAAACAAACAGAGCAAGAGTTTCTAATATAAATCCTCAACTTTCAGCCATTCTAAAAGCTTGGATCATGAAACAATCTTTATAAAACGTACTTTGAGAAACACTTTTTTTTTATTAAATCACTCAAATTTCTAATAAATAGCATTTTCAATATTTAGTTTTTATTACCTTAACAAGTAAAAGAATATAACAACTATGTATTCATATTTTGCTAAAATCATTAATAATTTTAAATAGAGATCAATAAAGTCTTAAAACAATTGAATAACTCTACCGTGCGTAGCGCGGTTTCTATGCTAGTCATTAACAAAAGGAGTAGACTCAAAGAGTGTAACATCAGCAGAGAGCAAATATCTATCAAGAGCAGGGGAAAAACATTGATACTCTTTTTGGTGTCGAAAGTACCCTAAGAAAACATATTTCAAAGAACAAGGATAAAGTTTCGAAACCTGCAGTCTGGCATATTGCACAAAACATACACAATCAAAGATACGAGGTGGAAGAGAGAATAAAGTTTGAGAAGGAATAGCACAGAGTACAAAATATGACCACCAAGAAGAGCAGAAGGCATGCAATTAATCAAGTAAAAGGTAGTGTTGACTGCATCAGCCAAAAAAGGTTTGGAAATTTTTATGTGAAACATTAAAGTTTGAGAAACTTCCATCAAGTGGCAATTTTTTCATTCAGCCATCCCATTTTTTGTGGGGTAACAACACAAGAGAATTGATGAACAATACTAGTTTGAACCAAAAAAGAATAAGGGAGTGGGAAAAATATTCTTTAGCATTGTCACCTCGCAAAACACAAATAGAAGCACGAGGTTGAGTTTTAATTTTAGCATAGAAGGCAGAAAAGATAGAAAATAACTCTGCATGACTTTTTATTAAATAAAACCAAGTCACTCGAGAAAAATCATCAACAAAAGTAACATTCTACCAAAAGCCAAACTTAGAAACAATATGAAATGGACCCCAAATATCATAATGAATTAACTCAAATGGGGACGCAACCCGTTTTTTTACTCGAGGTCGAGAAAAGATACGATGGTTCTTGGCAAACTGGCATGCCTCACACTCTAACTTAGACACAAAACATAAACTAGGGCAAAGACATTTAACACATTTAAAGAGGGATGACCAAACTAACAGTGCAACTTATATGAGGAAAGAGTATTCGTCGAGGCAACTGGTCGTGGCACCAATGGAGAATCAGCAGGCAAAGGTACATGATACTGGATTCATGACCTCTATCAATAATCTTCATCCCAAGGTCCTGAAATACACAAGTGTCAGGAAATAACTGAACAAAAAAATTTAGAGCACAAGTAATTTTACTAACTGACATCAAATTGAAAGAAAAATGAGGTAAACAGATAACATATGAGAGAGACAAGGAAGAAGTAAGAGAAGCATTGCCACTACCAAGAACGGGAACAGTATAACCATAAGCTAGTGTGACACTTGAAAAAATAGGAGAAGATTGAAATGAAGAGAGGATACATGTATTGCTAGTCATGTGATCGGTGGATCCAGAGTCAATCACCCTATTAAGGGAGGATGAAGTAAGACAGGCAGTGGGGTTACTTGATTGAACAAAAGTGGCAGTATGGGAGGAATTCTAGGTAGCTCAAAACTATGCAAAACAAGCATACTCATCAGCAGCATTACAAATTGACCATCTAAACTCAAACCATAGTTGAGGGTACGGTTCCACCAGGAGTAGGTAACTGGCCATTGTGGATGGCGACATCAACAAATTGGGAAGGAGCATTCGGTTTGCCATTCAACTTCCAGCAATTTTTCTTGAGATGTCCCTGCTCCCCGTAATAGAAACACACTCTAGGAGCACCACGTCGTCCTCCATCACGACCACCATGACCACCTGAACTATTACCACTATGACTTTCTCGAGTACTACCAGCTGGGGCTGTCCATCCAACTAGAGCATAAACCTCACCAATGATGGCCCTCTAGAAGTCAGTTTACTAGAATCCTTATAGACTATTACAATCGAGAGAATCCCTCAACTAGTGATGGAAGAGCTGTGTAGGTAAGAAGCTAAGATCGGGGCACATCATAATCAAGATCTAAATCGCCAAGAAAACACTAAATAATGATCTTCACCTATTGTTCTTGCATTTCTTTTACATCAACACTAATAGGATACAAAGTCTCATCTCCTCAAACATCTTCTTAAAAGTAGTGTAGTACTCTACCATTGTACACCTTTTCTGATTAGCACGGTACAATCTAGATAACAATTGATAAACATGAGATAAGTTATTCTTGCTGGCATACAAGGAATCCAAATAGTCCCATAACTCTTTGATAGAATCACAATGACCCACCATATTATCCACCAAAGGATCTATAGTGTTCTAAATCAAATTATAGAGTTTATCATCATCTCTCAGCCATTGAGCCTTAGCCGTTGGTTCCATTAGAGGATCATCAATTATGTGCTTCTTCATATCAATATCCAAAAGATACCTTCAAATAACACTGTTCCATTGATGATAATTAGTACCATTCAATTTTCAATCTATAATATGAGTGGAAGTCGCAATGATTTCGGTAGTGGCTTTTTTCTCACTAGATTCAGCCATAATAAAACACAATAAGTGAACCACAAAATACTCAAATTAGTCACCAACAAAACACAATACCCAAGATTGTCAGCAATCACACTACTATAAGAATCATGAATCAAATCTGAAACAATCCAAAGACAAGAACCACAAAATAAAAAAAACCCAAGATAATCCAACAAATAAGAAATTTGAGCCACCGGGAAAAAGAACAAAATTTTTTCCTAGCATAGCCAAACAGATGGGAGAAAGCAGAACCCAGAAATCCAACAAATAAAACCATAACAGAGATTCAATGACAGAAAAATTACTAAATTTTTGGTGGATCAGTTTTTCATTCAACTATTTCTTGAACCCTTGACTTAGAGCTTTGTACATCACATACCAGCTTCATGAAAAAGCAAAACAAAACAAATACAAGCTAAACAAGGAGAAAAGACCAAACTATCCCTAGGCATCCAACATATAAAAAACATAACTCTAAAACGTACAAGTCAAACAACACTCCCCCTAACTTGTATTTTAGATATAATGCCAAGCTAAATCCTTAGAGAACAAAAAAAATCTCTGGGAAGAGCCTTGGTGAGAAGGTTTGCTAATTCTTCTTCACCTTTACAATGCTTCAAATCAATAGCTCATTCTTCAATCATCACCCTTACAAAATTATACTTGATTTTGATATGCTTTGTCAGGCTACCAGATTTTTAGGTATGGCAATGGTAGATTTACTATCACAATAAATGACGGTAGGATCAAATTGAACAAAATCAATATATGCCAAGATTTTTTTGCAGCCAAATAGCTTGAGAAGCTGCTTTATTTGCAGCTACAAATTCTGCCTTTGCAGAAGACAAGGCTACACAAGTCTGCTTCTTAGAACCCCAAGCACACATAGTGGGTGATGCAAAGGAATTGGGTATTGATGATGGGCGAGGAGTTGAAAATGGCGGAGGTTAGTGATTGTGATGGTGATGGAGGGTGAGGTGAAGGTGTTGAAAATTATGGAATAGAGTGGTTGAGATGGAATGAATTGTTCAGCCTTTTCTTTTTATAGCAAAACCAAGAATCACATACATGATATGCAGTCACAAAAATGAAACCTGTGACTCTCAAAAAATAAAAATAAAAATGATTTTTGTGTGATCTGTGATTTCTCAAAAATTAGGAGAATTCAATAATAAAAATGGAGTCAATATTATATTTGTGGCATTAATTATTTTTGAAAAGAAATATCAATTTATGGTGTGCGATTGAATTTAATCCTTAAACAAAGCCACTTATGACATATGATTGAATTTTAATCATAAAAATACGAACTAATGATATCTCTTGGATTTAGCCTTGGTCACCGTGTTACTTAGAAGCACTCAATAATGCAATCAATCATGACTACCTGTCTCCCCTACACATTCACACACACATATATATACACACACATCAACATCACGTCACAAATACAACACACACACACAGCCTTGTCCCCTCACGTGGACTTCCTTGTACACATACACACATATATATATATATATATATATACACACATATATATATATATATATACATACAAACACACAATATATATACTCTTGTCCCCACACGTGGACCTTCTTGTACACACACATATATAGATGCATATATATATACACACACACAATATATATATATATACACACACACGTCTATTCTCTAGTGAGGGATCCCGTTTCATAATTTGAGTGCGGGATGTGATTTTTGTCCATTGGATCCCATTAACGACTAGATCAGATCCGTCCCAGTTAAATGATTACACCAGATAAAATACCTGAATTTTCCAAGACCTAGGTCGAGTTCGATCTCTTCTTCTAGGGTTCCTGAGGCATCCGATCTCTCTTCCGCCTTGCTTTGCTTTCTTTCGATCGCTTCGCTTTGCTTTCGCATGTCTTCCATTCTTCAAGTCCTTCTTAGATACGAAAGAAAGGGCCTTCTCAAATATGGTTTCGATCTCGCAAGGTGAAGAGAATGAAAGGGCGCTGTTGGGTTTCGGGGTACCTATTGCTAGGAATCTTTGGTGGGTTTTCGATTTCTTCTTTTCAATTTCCTTTTCTTTGGGTTTCTTGGTTGATCTGTTTCTCTGGCTTTTTCAATTGTGATTTCTTAAGATTCAAGAACTGGTTCTTGAGTTTCTCCACATTTAGACTTTGGCTGTATTCTTGGTGTTTGCACGTCTTAAGAGTTGTATTTGTCATTGAATTTTTATTTCTTCACTAATCTTGATTCAGGAGGAACGAAGCCCATCTTGGCCAACCTTGCTGTTTATGGAGTGTTAAGGCCAATCCGTTATTTGAGGTATGATAGAGATATGGTGGAGAACACTAGAATGGGAGATTGGTATACAATAATGGAAGAGGTAGTGGGAGAGCCTTCACACATTTTGGCATTCTTGTTTTTGTTATAATATTAATATAATATCAATAGCCATAAACCATACTCTAGCTGTATTCCATACTATAGCTGTAAACCATGTTATAGCTGGTCCATGTTATAGCTGTATTCCATGTGGGTATGCCCACATCTGTTCTGTGTTCAGTCTATATAATGAAAGAAGATGGTGTGGCTTAGTCACACAATTAACAAACCCTAAACACTATTCTGTTATTACATGATCTTACATGGTATCAGAGGTGTACCAAAAATAGTTTGCTGGTCTTGGTTGTCGTCAACTCTTTCTGAGCTTGGTTCCATCACTTTCTTCCCATCTTCTTCCTCCCATTGGTTCCATCAAGTTCTTCTCGTCTTCCTTCTCCAACCTCACTTAAGCTTTGTTTCTGCCAACTTTGATCATCTGGTTCTGTCACCTGGTCTGAAGTGGTGGCCACCAATGATGGTGTAAACAAGCCGGCCACCACTATGCTCTGGTGAATTTTCTGGATCCTCTATTGATCTGTTGTTTCGATTGATCTCTGTTGATCGATTTTTATCTCTGTGCTGATATCTTCTATTTTGATCGATCTCTGTCAATCGATTGTCATCTCTGTGCTGGTCTCTTGTATCGATCGGCGCTATTTCATGTGGTGTTCCGATCGACTGGTGTGTTCTGTGATGCGGTGACTTGATCGCATGGTTCCTGGAGTTACCTATCACATGACAGGCTCTCTTCGGCTTGTTTTTGGGCTGCTGGGCTGTATCTTTATTGGGCTTTATTGGGCTGCATTCTTTACTCTGGTGAATTTATGGGCTTGGTACATTTTATTATGGTGGGTTAAGTTCTGAAATATGAGGTGCATTTCTAGTAAATAAATCAATATGTCTGGTGTTGATAGTGAATTTGATCCTACTATGGATAAATCGGGGTCCCGCACAACCACTAGTGTAGCGGGTGATCAACGGATTATGGAGAATTCCCGGGCTGAAATAATTACCAGCTCAATTAGATTGGTTGATGAAAAACTTGATGGAATTGTGGCATATCCACTATGGCGTAAAAATGTTTTAAAAGCACTACAAGGCATGGGCCTTGATCATCATCTATTTGAAGAAGCACCATCCACTGGTACATCCGACTATAAAGCCTGGATCATGCGTGATGCCAGGATTTTTAGTCAACTAATAAATTCTATGGATCGATCTGTCAAAATGCTATTTTCTAGTGCTGATACAGTGAAGGAGCTATGGCTGGCTATTGAAGAAACTTATGCTTCTTCACAGGATCTCTCTCGGTTATATGAAGTAATGAATGGCTTGTTCCGCGCTAAACAAAGTGGCAAGCCTTTGCAGGAACACTTTACACAGTTCAAGAGTTTGTCTGATGAGTTCGCTCGGTTGTTCCCTTTCACAAGAGTGTCAGCAAATTCAATAAACAACGAATGCAACATATTGTGGTGTGTTTTTTGGCTAGTCTGGATTCTGAACTAGAAAGTGCTCGAGCTCATATTTTATCTGGACAAGAGATTCCCACACTATCTGACACTTATCGACGACTCAGTCGATCTCTGTTTCATGATGATTCTTCACGTGTTTCCTTCTCTACTGGTGGTCAATCTGCCTTTGTGGCTTATCGTGGTGCTGGACGTGGTGGTCGTACTCGCGGCCGAGGTCATGGTCGGGGTATGGGTGATCGAGAAACTCGTACCTGCCACCATTGTGGAGAGACTGGTCATATTCGCCCCCAATGCTGGAAATTACATGGTAAACTAGTTGCAAGTGCTGCAGTACCTCGTGAGTCCAATCCATCTTCTAGTCACCGAATTGTGGAAATGACCGAAGATGAATTTGCACGTTACAATCAGCATCAAAATATTGGAGGCTCTGTTGATCCCTCTATGGCTACCTCAGCAGGTAATGTGACAGCTTGTTTGGCTACTCCTCAGACTTGGGTTCTTGATTCAGGGTCCACACATTATTTGACTAATGTTTCAGGTATTCTATCTGATTATTCTGTCACTCCTAATCATTGCAGTATCACTATGGCAAATGGAACTCCATTAAATGTACATGGTTGTGGGTCTGCAAAATTATCATCCTCTATGATCTTGTCCAATGTCCTTTATACACCCCAAAATCCATTCAATTTGCTTTCTATTGGCCAGATTACTCGCGACTTACATTGCTCAGTGACATTCTTTCCTACTTATTGTATATTTCAGGACCTTATGACGAGGAAGACTATCAATAGTGGTCGGATGGCTAATGGTCTGTATGTGTTGGATGGGAGTTCTACTACTACTTGTTCTGCTGTGGATTCCCTTCCCTTGACTGTTCACTGCAGATTGGGTCATCCCTCCTTAGCTATTGTCAAACGTTTATTTCCTAATTTTCAATCTTTGTCTCAGTTATCTTGTGATTCATGTCATTTGGCTAAAAGTACTCGTATGTCTTATCCTAGTCGACAAAATAATCGTGTGTCTGCCCCATTTGAATTAGTACATTCTGATATTTGGGGTCCTTGTCCTGTGACTTCTATATTGGGTTATCGCTACTATGTGACTTTTATTGATGATTTTTCTCGTGTTACTTATCTTTATTTATTAAAATCTCGTTCCGAATTACTTTCTATATTTCAGACATTCATGTTCGAGGTCCAAAATCAGTTTCCACTATGATTAAGACACTTCGAAGCGACAATGGTGGTGAGTATATTTCTCAGTCTATGCGTATCTTTATTCGCCACTACGGTATTGTACACCAAACCTCTTGTTCTTATACTCCACAACAGAATGGTGTTGCGAAGTGCAAAAATAGCCATCTCTTAGACACGGCCCGTGCTATTATGTTTCAAATGCATGTTCCTAAACATTTTTGGAGTGATGCTGTGTTAACTGCGTGTTATCTTATCAATCGCCTTCCCTCCTCTGTTCTCAGTGGCATGTCTCCTATTTCTGTTTTGTTTCCTCAGTATAGTTTATTTCCTTTATCTCTTTGTGTTTTTGGATGCACAACTTATGTTCGTGATGTTCGTCCCCACCAGTCTAAATTAGATGCTCGTGCTATGCGCTGCCTTTTTCTTGGATATTCCAAAACCCAAAAAGGGTATCGTTGTTTTTGTCCTGAGTTGAATAGATTTTTTGTTTCTTCTGATGTTTTGTTTGAGGAATCACTTCCCTATTATTCCCCGGTGGTTTCTGCTCATCTGCTTCCCACTACATCTCTTATTTTGCAATCTACTGATGATTTCTTATTATATAAAGTTCCATGTTCCGGTCCTTCTCCTTTGCCTACTACACCTATGCCATCTACTGCAATTGAGCACGTCTTCTCGTCTCCGGGTCCGGTAAGTCCTTCTTCTACAGATCCTGTTATTCACATTGACGCTTTTATTATTCCTCTTGTTTCTGATTCACCGACTGAGCCTGACATTCCACTTGCTAGTCGTCGTCCTTATCGTTCTTGCAGGGATCATCCTCGCTATACAGATTCGTTCCGTGGCTTGTTGGTTTCTTTGCAGGCTTCTATTTCTACTTTGGATGACCACTCTACTCCTAGAACTCTCTCTGAAGCTCTGGCTCATCCTGGTTGGTATGCTGCTATGAAGGAGGAAATGACTGCTCTTGATCATAATCACACATGGGATCTTGTCTCTCTTCCATCGTCCAAAACTGCTATTGGATGTAAGTGGGTCTTTACCGTTAAACTTCATCCTGACGGCTCTTTGGCTCGTTTAAAAGCTCGACTTGTTGCCAAAGGTTATGCTCAGACTTATGGTGTGAATTACTTTGAGACATTTTCTCCTGTTGCTAAAATGGCTTCTATCCGACTCTTTATTTCTTTGGCTGCCTCTCGCCAATGGCCATTATATCAACTTGATGTCAAGAATGTCTTCCTCCATGGTGATTTACATTAAGAAGTTTCCATGACACAACCTTCTGGATTCCTCGCTCCTGAGGGGAGTAGCAAGGTATGTAAGCTACGGAGATCTTTGTATGGTCTAAAACAGTCTCTTTGAGCCTGGTTTGGGCAGTTTAGTATGGTTGTGCAACAGTTTGGCATGCAACAATCAGAGAAAGATCATATAATTTTCTATAGACGTACTCCGATTGGCTGTGTCCTATTGATTGTGTATGTTGATGATATTGTTATTACTGGTGATGATGTTGCTGGGATTACTGATCTAAAGGCTTTTCTCCAGTCCAAATTTCAGACTAAAGATTTGGGTTACTTAAAATATTTCTTGGGGATTGAAGTAGCCAGATGTAAGAAATGTATCTTTTTGTGACAGAGGAAATATGTGCCTGACTTATTACAAGATGTTGGGTTGTTTAAAGCCAAAGGAGTCGAATCTCCTATGGATCCTAGTGTCAAGTTATTTCCAGATGAAGGTGCCATATTTCCTCATCCTGATAGATATCGTCGTATGGTCGGCAAGTTGAATTATTTAACGACAATGACTCGCCCTGATATAGCCTATTCGGTTAGTGTTGTTAGCCAATTTATGGCTGATCCACGAATTCCCCATTGGAATGCCGTGGTACGTACTCTTCGTTATCTTCAAGCTAGCCCTGGTAGAGGATTGGAATTCAAGAACCATGGTCATTTGTTGACTGAGGCATATTCTGATGCTGATTGGGCTGGAAATCCTTTTGATCGTCGGTCTACATCAGGATTCACAGTCTTTTATGGCGGTAATTTGATTGTTTGGAAAAGTAAGAAACAGGATGTAGTTGCTCGGTCTAATGCTGAGGCTGAATATCGTGCTATGGCCTTGGCTTCTTCCGAGATTATGTGGCTGAGACACTTATTGGTAGAATTGGGTCAGCACTCCCATAATCCCACTAAATTGTGGTGTGATAATCGGTCTGCCATCTATATAGCTACAAATCTTGTTTATCATGAGGGGACCAAGCATATTGAAGTGGATTGCCATTTTATTCGTCATGCATATCGACGATAAATTCTTACATTTGGTTCAGTACGGTCTAGTGACCAATTAGCTGATCTTCTTACAAAGCCGCTATCTGGTTCTCGTGTTAATTTCCTGTGTACCAAGCTAGGCCTATTGGATATATATGCTCCAGCTTGAGGGGGAGTGTTATAATATTAATATAATATCAATAGCTGTAAACCATACTCTAGCTGTATTCCATACTATAGCTGTAAACCATGTTATAGCTGTATTCCATGTGGGTATGCCCACATCTATTCTGTATTCAGTCTATATAATGAAAGAAGATGGTGTGGCTTAGTCACACAATTAACAAACCCTAATAACTATTCTGTTATTACATGATCTTACAGTTTTAAGGTTTATTGTTTGTGAGAGAACCTGAATTGTGTTTGGTAATTCTGAAATTTTCAGTGCTTAGGGTGATTCAAGTTTAGATTAACTATGGTGGTAATGCACTACTGTTTTGTAAGGCTTGTAGAAAGCCATTGTATAAGCTAGACTATTTTTGCAATTTTGCATTGTAAGGCTTGTACAAATCTATTGAATAAGCTAGACAGTTTTTGCAATTTTGCATTGTAAGGCTTGTAGAAAGCCATTGTATAAGCTAGACAGTTCTTGCAATTATGCTTTGTAAGGCTTCTACAAAGCCATTGAATAAAGTAGAAAATTCTTGCAATTATTCTTTGATCACTAATTCTATGCTTAATACATCATATCAAATCCTGACCCACGGTTATGATATAAAGTTACATGAACATACTGCATCAGCCTCATCAAACTCCAAGTAACCTGTGAATTATCACAACATGCATATATCATAAATTCTAGACAGTAATTTTTGGTAAAGCATATGCGCAGCTCAATTGCACTAGAAAATACTTTTCATGTGCAAAGTCTCAATGCACTATGGTAAAAACTACAACAAAAATCATTCAGTTGTAAACATAACCTGCAATCATTTACTTGTCTACAATTCATGACTTCCCGTTGAGAAAATTAGCAAAACATTACAAAGTTACGTTTATTTTCCTGAAAAGGAATAGCAATCTACGTGATGGGGATAACAACCTAACATTATCCTCATCCAATTCCAAGTTCAATATGATTCACTCCAACTTCTGGGGAAATAAAGAGCACAACAAAGCATGGCTCATGTTCACTACATTGCAGTGGCAGAGCCAATTCCCATGCTTAAAAACCTCAATTACTTTACAATCCACAAAAGCATCCAACCCCAAAAACCTCGAATTACTTTACCTGAGGACTGTGAAGCCTTCCTTTTGTATGCATATCGGACGTGTGAGCAACCTGTAGAACTGGAAAAAAATGAAACAATGTAACCTGCTGAATTGGATTTTTTTAGAGAAAGGACACTCCATTTCAGTTCAACAACTGCTTCAAAAGGTTCAAATCAAAGTGCCATTACATTACAACATGGGAAATAATGATATTGATTCAAAATAATAACAAGAGTGCCATTGTAAAACTAAACACAATCACAATAATGTTATTCAGCTCTTAGCTTCAATCCAAATTATGCATCATTCAATGCCAAACAATTCTTTTTATCGTGCAATTGTCCTGTCAGTCCGCAACCATGACATCGTCGACTCTTCTTTGTGGCAATTTCATTTCCCCCTTTCAACCTCTTCCCACAACCTTTTGCTCTCACTTGATTTGGCTCTTGGTAAATAGGTTCGGTCATGTGAACACTTGGTTGAGATCGTGTTGCATCTGTTAAAGTCATAGACTTTATCTTCTCGTGAAGACTCTCCAACATCTCGCTTGCCAACTCAAATATTTCTCGATTCATATAAGCATCATCAATTATCTTTGATGCAAGGGCTAGTAGTAGGTTGTCATCTTCGACAAGAGAAGCATCTCGACCACCTTCCCCACAATAACTAAATGGACTCAAAGACTTAGCGGCATTTTCCACCTTCGAAGTACATATTTACTTGACAACAGTTGTTGCAATTTTATCCGGTTGAAAGTCGCCAAGACATGACGACAAAGAATGCCATAAGACTCAAATTTCTTCCAACTGCAACTCATATAGTCCCTCAACTTATCTTCAACAACTTTTCTTACCCGTCCCTGACTTCTTTTAACCCAGCTAACATTATACATGCACAAATCACATGTCTCTTGATCCATAACGACAACATAAGCCATGCTTTGGTACAAGTCTTCCTGAAATTTATAAAATATGTTGTGTGTGTATACCTCACTCATCCTTTTTTCTATTGACCACATAGTCCTCATAATAGGTTGCTCATTGACATCCTTGTGATCAAGAACTAACTCTAGATGTCACTGATGTTTTAAGGCCCTTGTAAACCGAACCATAAAATTCATCAAGCTATTTTTCTTCGACACGTAATGCTTGAAGAACGCATGACAACTTTCTGCTCGTTGACTACTCGACATACCTACAAAAAAAGGAGCGATGATCATGATTAACAACCAAAGAGCATACTAAAAAAATATTGAATAATAGGTGTGGAATAAACCTGTAGAAAAAACTCCATTCACATAAGCGGGAATTCATTTGGTACGGATTTCATAGAGCCCTTTCAACCACTCATTATCCGACATTTCTCTAATCTCAAGCACTCGAACCCAAGCATCCTCAAATTGTTCTGGATTCTTAGAATTCCATATGCAATCTTGGAACTTATGATAGTGTTCCTTCCAAATGATGACATCCAGTTCTTCAGAGAATTTACTCAAAATATGCCACATACAAAGTCTATGTGTAGTGTTTGGGAAATTCTCACAAATGGCCCTCATCATAGCAGGATCTCGATCAATCATGATCATATTTGGTGCTCCAGCCGGCATGCATAACAACAACTCTTGCAGAAGCCATGTGAATGATTATGTTGTCTCGTCATATAAGAAAGCAAAGCTAAAAGAGTAATTTGACTGTGATGATTCACTCCAACAAATGGAGCAAATATCATCCCATATCAGTTAGTATTATAAGTCGTGTCAAATACCACGACATCACCAAATGCATGGTAAGATCTCCTACATTCAGGGTTAACCCAAAAACAGTGTCTGACATTCGAATCTCAATCCATCTCAAAAGTGAAATAAAACTCAGAATTTTTCTCTTTTTCAGCTGTAAAAAATTCAAACAACATCTGAGCATTATGTCCTGCATACTTCATTAACTCATCTCTTCGCGCTTTATAAAAGTCCTTCTCAATGCAACCTGTATTTTCATGCCACCAGATTAAGTTCGAAAATGCTTATTTGATGGTGAATAGGAACATTTGCCGCTGAGAATTGTTGTGACAACGCCTTTTTCGCACTAAAAATGGAACGATGGGACCGCAACATATGCACTTTCCTTGGGGTTGCAAAAACATGATTATGAATTTTATTGAATTGTGAAACAACGAAGCATTGCTTTGAACTACTTCTCACAATAGTAAATTTCGCCTTACACACTTCTATAATTTATGGCCTTTTTCGAACATCGGTTGGTTTGGATTTCTCATAATCTCGAATTCCTTCCTTGTAACAAACAAATTCCTTTCGAATAATTTCATTTGATTTTTTTTTTCTTTGAAGAATGATTTCGAGTACTAAAACCAGCCAATCTAGCATATTCATTGTAAAAAAGTTGAGCTTCCTCAACCGAATCAAACTTCTGACCTATTTTTGGGATTTTTTCGAACAATACTTGAGGCACAAATTCTTTTATATAATTTGATGAAGCACCCAAATTATCTTCCTTAACAGAATGCATTTCACTAGTTATTACCAACCAATATATGCTTCTAATTCAGAATATTTTATTATACTAGCATTGGCTGTAGCAGCAACACAATTGTCGTGGTTGTTTCCCATTGCTTTGCACTTAATCTATAAATTTAAGTTAAAATGGGTCAACCTATTCAATTCAAATGTCAAACCCAACTAATAACTAACAGTGGGCACCTGTTATTTAATCACACAAAGAAGCATGAAGTTCATACCTTTCATGTCAAACTCAAAAGTTGAGGCAGAACGTCAATAAAGGTATATCAGCCACAAGTTGTTTCGTGGAATCTCTGGTAGAAGAGGGTCCGTTCGCGGGTATGAATCGAAGAAACACTTCTGGTTTTTGAATCATTTGTGGTAGAAGAGAACTTCGAAGAACCTGATTCGAAGTAGAAGACTTGAATCGAAGAAGAAAGTCGAAGTAGGTCTGTGGGTGGTGAAGGTACCAATTGAAGAAGACGAACGCGAGTGAGAAGAAGGAATCTAGGTCTGTTCAAGGAATCGAAGTGGAAAAACGATTGCTGGTATTTGGGTCATTTTTGTTCATACCCATTCAAAACTGTCTTGCTTGTTAAATCCGACGGCTAAAATCGGACAACTAAAATTGTACGGCTAAAATCGGATCCCGCACATAAATGAATTTGCTAGATCCCACGTACGAGCTTTCTTGTATATATATATATATATATATACATACAACATCAATAAGTAGATAAGGCAAAAAATGCTTGAGAGAAAACAAAATTATATTTTGCAAGTTCACGTAAAGTTGCCTAAAATGTGTGACCCATATGATAATTACACACACATATATATATGGATATATGTTTGTGTATATCAAGACAAAAGTGTCTCTTTTCCACTCAATATTTCACATATACCGGATCACAGTATGGCTTAGCATGCCTGGTTTGGGTGCGTTTTTATGAGAAATTGTAGACAATCCGTGATTCAAATATTTTTAGTGTACAATGTCATCACTGGAATTATTGTTGGTACTCATAATGAGAACGCAAAATTAACCACATCACTCTTCTTATTCACTCTAAACACAAGGACCCGCTATTTTATTTCACCTTCATTTTCTCCTTTTTATTATTTTTTTAATTAAACCTGGTCGAGAACAAGTTACTACACACCTAAGTCAAGCAAAGCCTTTTTAAAGAATTGATTTCCCACCCTACATGTTATGGTAAAAATACCTCAATCTTTAAGCTTTGGTGGAAGTTTATTTAGCAAAACAACACTCACTTCTTCATTGAATGTAACTTTTTCATGGGCAAAAAATTTTCTTTTGTGAGTACAATAATCTTTAAGAAACGTAGCATAAGAAGGAATCTGTTTGATAGCATCAAGCAATAGAATATTTATTTCCACCTTACACAAAGTTTCAAAAATATCATTCAGTCTAGAATCAGGTGTCTTTTTTACTAACCTTTGTGGAAAAGGCGGAGGATCTCTTCCCCAATTTTTAACTTCTTCTTGCCTAGATTTGTTACCCTCGTGCATTGACGTTAAAATATTCTCAAGTGCACAAGTGTACTGTTGTAGCACAAAGGGTATAAGTATGAGGTCGATCCCACAGAGAAGAGTTCAGTCGAAAGATGAACTTAACTATTAAAATAAATAATTTTTAAAGTAAAGAGAACTAGCTTGATTTGTAAGGAATGACGAACAAACAATAATTAAGTGACTTAACAATCAACGATGATAAAAGTCTAGAGCATAACCTTACCAAGCAATCCTATTACGAGCTATAAAGATCAAGCATTCAATATCAATTCCATTTCAAGGATGATTCTTCACTCAATTATGTTGATCCATTGATTGTGGCAACAACACTTATTATTAGTACCAAATTAATCCTGTTTGATGGCAGTCTTTAACTTAGTAAAAATAACCCATTACGAATAAAAGTACTATAGCAACCAATTGATCCCCTAAACCCATATCAGAGCATTCAACAATTAATCTTCTTAATTCCGATTCCACCAAAAGACATAAATACGGATCGTTTATGTGATTTGGTTAGATGAATATAATAAACAACACAATTGGTGATCAAGCAATTACACATAAATTATATTTCGAAGCATGAAAATTAAGAACAAGAATTGAGAATTGAATTGAAAACTTGTAATAAAAATCAACTTATAATATTCATGCTTGGTTAGGTTAAACCCTAGATATGAGTTTAGTTACAACACATAAAAATAGATATAAGAGTAAAGGAAGAAGAAACTATGAATTATTACACAAAAGTGGAGGAAGGAGGAAGAAGAGCCGCCTCCTGAAAGAGAGCAATTCCAACCTATGAAAAGTTTTGTAACCATTTTCCCAAATTTTTGTAGCCTATTTATACCTAATACAAGTCTTCTAGGAGTCTCCAAATTTCCTCTTGTAGCATTGGAGCGCTTGCAGGGCGCTGGAAAGGTGTTTGTCGCTGATTTTTGTTCGAATGTGCTCCAATTCAGCTACAATTTCGCACCAATCCTCCTACATATAAAACATATAAAATCTCAAAGTATCAACTCAATCTTGATTCAAAATAATGCACTTATGTATCAAAATATGCATGTAAATGTGTTATAAAATACACACATCAAATATCCCCACACGTATTTGTTTCTCGTCCCTGAGAAAGTTAACTAAACTACCCAACACAGTCAAGTTTCATGCCTCCATTAGTCTTAAAATTTTATACCACAAAATTTTAACCATAGATAATAAAAAAAAATCACTAGAGAATCATAAACAAAAACAGAATCAGCTTACCGCAACATCCATCTTAAGTGCATACTAGTCCCTCATCACATAACTCTTAGAAGAACTTTAAATCTCACTAGAATGTCACTTAGAAAGAAATCACACTTGAAGTTGACTACAATAAATCTCTCTCGTGTATAAGGGTGGAATAAGATGAATGGAAGAATATGAAAGCCCACATACAAAAACCATCAAGTAAATTCACATAATACATCGTCTCAACTCATAGTACCAAATCTTTCAACCATCCTCCACTTCCCAAATACATCATCTCAACTCATAGTACCACATCTTTCAACCATCCTCCACTTCCCAAATACATCGTCTCAACTCATAGTACCATATATTTCAACCATACTCCACTTTCCATCTTTTCAAAATTATTTAAATCAACTATACGAGCTATTTGATCTCATTTTTTTTATTTTCTCTTCCTTTTTCTCACTCATTAGTTTTTTTTCACAGCTTTTCAAACTTTCTCTTTTGTTTTTTTTATTTCTTCTTGCCATAACTGCCATACCCCCACACTTGTTGTCTTTTGACATCCCAAAATATCAATCCTTGACATTATTAGCAATAAACACATATATCCAAGCGAAACAACTATCCATAAAACTTATAGTTCTCTTAAGCACACAAATTGTGCTAATTTCCAATAAGTCAGAAAATCTGGAAATTAAGCACAAGTAGTTAGTTGGGTATATTAAGAAAATTTTGTGTTTAGGCTCAAAATGGGTTCTAATGGTAAACATATAAAAGGGAAGGCTAGAAAGGCTTAAACAAAGCAAAAGAAGGCCTATTTTCATCTCTTAGACTTGACCAATTTGATGTGTGTATTTTATAACACACTTGCATGCATATTTGGATACACAAGTGAATTATTTTGAATCAATATTGAGTTCATACTTTAAGATTTTATATGTTTTATATGTAAGAGGGTTGATGCAAAGTTGTAGCTGAATTAGAGCACATTCGGACAAAAATCAGCGACAAACACTATTCTAGCGCCCTTCGGGCGCTCCAACACTACAAGAGGAAATTTAGGGCAGCATAGAATGGCCTTAAAATGCTCGAACGCCAGAAGGGCGCTCGGACTAGACGTGACTTTTCCAGCATACCGGGAAACCTAGTTTAATTAGATTTTTGTGTCCTTAAGCATGTAAACCTAATTGGGGAATTCTAGGAGACTTGTATTAGGTATAAATAGGCTAGAAAAATATGGGAAAAAGGTTACAAAACTTTTCATAGGTTGGAATTGCTCTCGTTTGTGAGCCGGCTCTTCTTCCTCCTTCCTCCACTTTTGTGTATCAATTCACAGTTTCTTTTTCCTTTGCTCTTATATATATATTTTTATGGGTTGTAACTAAAATCATATCTAGGGTTTAACTTATCCAAGCATGAATATTATGAGTTGATTTTTATTACAAGTTTTCAATTCTTGTTCTTAATTGCCATGCTTCAAAATATAATTTATGTGTAATTGCTTGATCACCAATTGTGTTGTTTATTATATTCATCTAGCCAAATCATATAAATGATCCGTATTTATATCTTTTGGTGTAATCAGAATTACAAAGATTAATTGTTGAATGCTCTGATCCGGTTTTAGGGTATTAATTGGTTGCTATAGTTTTTTTTTTCGTAATGAGTTATTTTTACTAAGTTAAAGACTATCATCAAACAGGATTAATTTGGTACTAATAATACATGTTGTTGCCACGATCAATTGATCAACATCATTGAGTGAGGAATCAATCCTTGAATTGGAATTGATATTGAATGCTTGATCTTTATAGCTCGTAATAAGATTTCTTTGGTAAGGTTATGCCCTAGGCTTTTACCTTCGTTTATTATTAAGTCATTTAATTATTGTTTGTTCATCATTCCTTACAAATCAAGCTAGTTCTCTTTACTTTAAAAATCATTTATTTTAATAGTTAAGTTCATCTTTCGACTGAACTTGTCTCTGTGGGATCGACCTCGTACTTACACCTTTTGTGATACTGTAGTACACTTGTGCACTTGCGAGTATTTTAACATCAAGTTTTTGGCGCCATTGCCGGGGAACTATGTTGAGCCATTGATCGTCTCAACTCATAGTACCACATCTTTCAACCATACTCCAATTCCCATATTTTCAACATTATTCAAATCACTTATACGAGCTATTTGCTCTCATTTTTTCTTTTCTCTTCCTTTTTCTCTTTCATTAGTTTTTTTCACAGCTTTTCAACATTTCTCTTTTGCTTTTTTTCCTTTCTTCTTGCCATAACTTCCATACCTCCACACTTGTTGTCTTTTGACATCCCAAAATATCAAACCTTGACACGATTAGCAATAAGCACATATATCCAAGCTAAACAACTTTTCATCAAACTTATGGTTCTCTTAAGCACACAAATTAACAATTCTAATAAGTCAGAAAATCTGGAATCCACAAGTCAGTTGGGTATATTTAGAAAAGTTTGTGTTTAGGCTCAAAAGGGGTTCTAGTGGTAAACATATAAAAGGGAAAGCTATAAAGGCTCAACGAAGCAAAAGAAGGCCTACTTTCATCTCTTAGACTTGACCAAGTTATCATAAGAAAAATCCATCAAAACATCAATTCACAAGGACATATTCTTTGTTCGTGATTGAAATAAGAATGAGATCCGAATGAAGAATTGAAGCACATAAGAATATATGAAGTAAGAAACAAATCCCTCAAAATAAACGATAGGCTCAAATCTCATAGGGTTAAGTCTCCACAAGTATGTATGTGATGACATATAGCATGAAACTTTCGATTTCATATGTCGAGTAATGATTCATGTAAAATATAGCTTCATACTCACAGAATTAACATCATATCCATAGGAGTGATCAAGTAGAACAAAATTAATTTCATCATAGTGGAGGAGTATGGAACCAAAACACATAAATTTAAATTCAATTACTTTAATAACAATCCAATTTTGTAGGAATACATGATAGTACTTAGCACATACTACAAGCCTTTATACGCCTAGGTGCCTGTAGTAGGACGAGTTATAGACTAGTGACGATTTACCAGGACGTTATCCACAAACATTCAAAAAGTTTCTTTTTAATTAAATCTTCCCCCCCACTTGAAATATGTAATTTCCTCAGTGCATAGAATAAAGTGAAAAATATCACAAAGTTTCAGAGTTAGTGCAACACAACCTGAAGTGAAGCCACTCAAAAATTTAATTCCCGCCTAACTTTTCAGCACTGCAATCCTTGGAAAATCTTCAATATCTCTGTCGTATGAACTCCGATTGAAAAATCATAAAATTCTATAGAAAGTAGACATCTGTAGATTTACGTGCATATATAGCTCTCAGTCTGGTTTGTTATGAGCTGTTCCCATAAATTTTCTTTCAACCGTTTTAGAACAACATTTTCTTCCAGCACCTGCAATAAGATTTCTTGCATGAAATGGAAGGAGATTATTCAACGGAATTGAAAATTGAAAGAAATAAAGAAAAATAATAATAGAATGAAATGAAGTTTCCTAGGTGGGTTGCCTCCCACCAAGCGCTTTAGTTATAGTCTAGGTGAGACTTAACTCTTCCAATAGCTAAATTAGTGAACTTGGAAGACCATTTTCCGTGTATTGTGTTGAAGTGTTAAACTTCTTTTATCCCTTTTTCCAAACACGACTCTCTTCTCCATCGATTTCTCTTCTTGTGTAGCCTTAGGGCTAAAGGTCAATGTGTCTTCATTACTTTCCATTGATATCGTGCCTTCGTGCCAAGCCTCTTCTCCATGACCTTGGGGATCTTGCATATCATGTATTAGAAATTCAGCTGGAAAATTTAGTCCATGTACCGCAACTAAAACATCTTCTAGCACTCCTTTTGGATATCAAATTGATCAATCGGCAAGTTCAATGACCACAAAGGTCTTTTTAAGTGTTCCTACATTCAAAGATTCGAAGATAGAAGGAGACATTAAATTAACTGATGCACCCAAATTCAATAAAGCATGTTCAAAATTTTTATTGGATGTGCAAGAAGGTATTGTAAAACTCCCTATATCTTTAATCTTTGGAGACAATGATTTTGACAATTTGGCACCACACTCTTTGGTTAGTTGCACTGCCATAATTTCATCCAGTTTCTTCGGTTCTAGCAACTCAGAAGATTCCACAAAATCATGTGATATGGATTCATCCTTTAGCTTTTTACTTGTTTGTGGAGTCTCCCTTTGTGATGATGGTGGCTTCCAATTCATTCTAAGTTGACATGGGAATGAAATTGGAGGAGCGTAGGGATTCTTAGCATAATATCGATGCACTGGATCAAAGTCGTCAATGCTAGGCACCCTTAGAACGCTCGAGCATTGTAAGGGCATTTTAATTTGCCTCTCTTCTGTGTCTGGAGTGCCCTTATGGCGCTCGAGTGTTGGAAGGGCGCTTTGATATACCAACTCATTTGTAACTTCTATTTTTTCACTTTTTCTTGCATCGACAGTTTCATTAACAATATCCAAATCATTTTTGACAAGTTTACCTTTTTGGAGATGAATAGCCATGACATGCTCGCTATTGTTCGGATTAATCTCAGTTTGGTTTGGAAATTTTTCCCACTTCTCTCTTGCTTAATGCTTCGGCAATCTACCCCACTTGTACCTCCAATTTATGCTGAATAATTTCTAATTTCTTACCATATCTTATAGCAAGGTAGAAAGAGTAGCTTAAGATGGGTTGTTCAGAGCTTTAGAGTTCTGAATGTCTTGAGGGTTTCTCCATGAAAAATTTGGATGAGAATGTTGTCCTAGATGATAAAAGTTAGGATTATTATCATACCTTGGATTCCGGTTGAAGGATTTCATCATGTAGGCTTGTTTTTGCACAAATTTCAGAAAATCCACTCCTTGTGGGCACACAATAGTCGCATGGCCGGGCACATGGCATACAGCGCATAGCTCTTGGGGTGCAACATGCCCATTCATCGCCAATAGCATATCCAATTTACTCAAAAGTGCTGCAACATGAGAATTTTGTGAAAGGATATTAGAATTTAAAATCTCGAAAGCATTGTGTCTCTTACCTCTTACTTCAGTGTGTTGAGTTTCAATTGCTAGATTGTCAAATAATGTGTGACATTCTGTTGGAGTTTTATTTCTGATTGATCCACCTGCATAGTTATTAACTACACCCTTACTAGAAACTGTCAGTGCTTTATAGAATATATGCATCAACACTAAGATAGGTAAAGAGTGATGAGGACATTGGGTTAGTGATTGGGATGGTTTTTTTGTATATTTTTATGGAGTTTTGAAAGAAAAAAAGTTGAGTTTCAATGCTTAAAAATCACATTTTAGGTTTGAGTTACCGAAATCCATATTAATAAGCCAATGCACAATTTAATACTTTGACATAGTCATTTTAAGTGTTTTGTAGTGGTTCAAGCTGGTTGGTACCTTAGAGATATGAAATCTAAGTTTTGGGCATAATAGTTAGAAGTTGTGGAAATGTTATCTCTTAAGCATTTGGGTTTGAATGTGCCAGATTTGGTTCTAACAACATAAAAATGGTTTTGACACTTGTTTAAGTATGTTTCAATCATTTATGACTTGTTTGAATGGTTTTTGTAGGCCCCGGATTGATAGGGATCGAATATGGAAGAAAAGACATAAAGGAGCTGCAAAATTGGACTTTACTGTCAACCGTCCAAACGAGTATCAAAAGGCTTCCGGATGCTTCAAGAAGAAAGGCGGACAGAGCTGTTTTTAAGCATCTCCGTCCAGATGGTACTGTTCACCGTTCGGACAGACAAAGAGGAAAGTCAAAACTGTCACTGAACAATCTGCGCAATAATTTTTGGGCCAACGTTGAAGGTAAAAATGATCGAATTTGAAGAAACTCTCTTCTACAAAGTTGAATTAGACACCCAAATCTTTCCAACGAGTACTCATACGCATAGATACATTGAGAATTGAAGGTTTTGGAGCTAAAACAAGTTCTTGTCTTGAACAGTTCCACTAATTTCGGGTTTTATGATTTTTACTCAATTCTTGAAGGGAAAACTTGTCTAATTATTTTTTTGACCAGTGGGACTTATTTGTAATGGGTTAGGATGATATTTTAACACAACTATTAGGATTTTAAGGGTCTTGAGACCCCATTCTTGTAACAACTCTCATTTTAGCCGAATTTTATACATTCTCTCTAGGTTTTCATTCTCTTACTTGGTTCTTCACTTTGGATCTTACTTGGAGTTCAAAAATCACTCTCTTGAAGATTGCTAGGAATTTTTGAGACCCAACCAACTAGAAGAAGAAGTTCTTCCTCCTTGCAGTGCTTGAAAAGAGCCCAAGTTGGATTAGCCTCAACTTCTATTTGTAGATTGGGAGGCCAATTCGCCTCAACATTCCACATTGGATTTGATATCTAAACTCCTTTTACTTATTGTTATTTCATTTTGTTATTGCATTTGGATTCATAGTTCTACTTTAATCTACTTGAATATTTGTCATTCCGATTTAGTTTGTGCTTGAGTACTTTCATGTTATGCTTTGCATTTTAATGTGTTGTGTTTATTTCTCATTTCGCATATTAGGGTTTAGTTCATTCAATCACCCCCAGAGGGAAAATCGAATCTAACCAATGGTTAGTACAAATTTTGCTACCACTTGCATTGTAAATATCATATTTAATTAAGTAATTAGGTTAATAATCTATAGACCCAAACTGAATGCAAAAGTCTTTGTGAGACGATTTGCGATTCACTTTTATTATTACTTTGACAAACCTGCACTCGGGAAAGTGTAAATCCACTTACCTATTTTGGGCGAGTCAATTAGAAGACTGTTAAACCCATCCCACGCCTCCAAAAATGATTCATCATGTTGTTGTTCAAAGTGATGATCTTATCTCTCAAAGCATCAGTTTTCGGCGTACAGAAAAATTTCTCCAAAAATTTATTTTGAATTTCAGTCCATGAGTTAAGTGAACCTCACATTAAACTGTTCAACCATGACTTTGCTTTGTCCCTCAATGTTTAAGGGAAGATCTTCACCTTTAATTGCTCCTCAGTAACTCCTGCAGTCAAAGGCATGCTAGAAACCATATTAAAAACTTCACGAATATGACATACAAACCAGAGTATACAGCCATTGTTTCAGTTGGAACGATTTTCGCCATTGATCCGATGTTTGGCAACTTTTCATCATTCCTTTCGGTACCTTGCTTCTTGTGCCTTAAGAGTCCTTCGATGTCGTCAATGTAAGGTGGCAAATCCTCTTTCAAAGATCGTCTCCCTTGCATACAATCCGAAATAAAAAAAGAAAGAAAGTTTAGCACAAATTTAGACTTAAACAACTCCTCAACAAAGGCGCAAAAAACATGATGTTAAAATACTCACAAGTGCACTAGTGTACTATCGTAGAGCAAAAGGTGTAAGTACGAGGTCGATCCCACATAGACGAGTTCCGTTGAAAGATGAACTTAACTATTAAAATAAATGATTTTGAATGTAATAAGAACTAGCTTGATTTGTAAGGAAGGACGAACAAACAATAATTAAACAACTTAACAATCAACGATGGTAAAAGCCAGGGGCATAATCTTACCAAGCAATCCTATTACGAGCTATAAAGATCAAGCATTCAATATCAATTCCAATTAAAGGATTGATTCCTCACTCAATTATGTTGATCCATTGATCGTGCCAACAACACGTGTTACTAGTACCAAATTAATCCTATTTGATGACAGTCTTTAACTTAGTAAAAATATTCCATTACGAATAAAAGAACTATACAAACCAATTAATCCCCTAAACCTGGATCAGGGCATTCGACACTTTGTCATGCCCCTCTCTCAGATAGGTGCGAATAAGCACCCATGAATCCCAGAGGCGTGACCGGCAGGGAACCCCTCCGTTCTCCGAATTGGATTTAAACGAAATAGCTACCCAAGCCACTATGAATCATCAGAATACTCCAAATCAATCCACACACACACACACACACACACACACACACACACACACACATATATATATATATATATATCTATAAATCCCAATCGAAATCCCGACATACTGTGACATACAAACCAGAGTATACAGCGGAAAATACGAGACATCATAGAAACGAAAAGTAGACACTAAACATACAAACATCCCCACAACAGCTACCCATTACGTCTCACGCATCCCTGCGCTGATCATCCACTCCGGCTATCTCACCTGAAAAACATGTGAATGAAAGGGATGAGCCACAAAACTCAATAGAGATATGGAGAAACATTGATATAAGAGTAAACAGAATATACAACTCGAGATGTATAAGTGGAATGACAGAAACTCAAATGGTGATACTCTCCAGTACCACCGAACTCCAATAAATCAGAGATAAAGTAAGAAAATCTATAAGATACAGAAAATATAAAGGAAATCATAAAGTGATATACTGATATGATATAAAATCTCTGAGAAAATCGATACATCATAAACATTCTCAAAATCATCCATCTATAGGGTAGACACCGAGTAGGCTCCACTACTATCATCCTCAAGTACAACTCTCAAATTAGTACTCAATCATAATTCATCTCAAATCCATATAACATCAGTAAATCCTCCCCTAGACCCACCCCGATCCCCGCAAGGTGTCTCCCAGTCCAGGTACACCCTAGATTGGATGAGGATCGAGCCTATATAGGTACTCGATAGCATCGCCTACATTGAAGAGCGTCTCCTAGGATGTACCCCACCTCAGTCAGGTCTCTAAGTACGTATCCGATTAGAGCCATCAACAAATCATCTAGTAGGCTGCGTCGCCCGATGTCGGTTCCACACACTACAAATCATCCATCAATAATCTCGTAACATCATCACCAAAAATCACCAGAGTACAATCCTATCCGGACTCTCAAGAAGACCACAAAAACCAAAAGTGGGCCCCACCTATGAGTGTGGACCTCACAAGAGACATGGCGCATAAGGATGCAGCCAGTCACATGAACAGTCCATAATAACATAAAATAATAATACAGTTGCAATTGTGGAAATAAATCGTATAAGAGTGTAAACGGAGAAATTCCTAACCTCCAAGAATTTCATACAAATAGACAAGTAGGAGTCCGTCGAATACGGAACCCCCGGAACCCCAAATAAGAAATAGGGCAGAATCCCTACCTGAAACGCCGACTGACATTGACTATGTAATACCGCCTCAGCTATCAGAATCCGTACCCAAATTCCTAAATCAATCTTCTGCATCGAAATACGGGTACGTATACCTGATACAGTTAAAATATAGAAAAAACATCCTAAAAGTCAAACGGGGTCATACAGTTGCAACTCAGTCAAACCCGAGTCAACTCGATCAAACCCGAGTTAACCTGACCGTCACCGGAATAGTGGATTCCGGCGACGTTATCAATCACACTATACATCAAAATGAAGCT
Source organism: Euonymus europaeus (assembly GCA_963580455.1). Taxonomy (NCBI): domain Eukaryota; kingdom Viridiplantae; phylum Streptophyta; class Magnoliopsida; order Celastrales; family Celastraceae; genus Euonymus; species Euonymus europaeus. Next base: position 15,204,974 of record OY756965.1, read on the forward strand.
CTCAGAACAAGCAATCCAATGGTACTTGTCTCATTCCAAAACTCCACCGGAATCAACCGGGATCGCTCCTAGAAGTCGCCGGAAATCAAACTTTCGCCGCCTGTGGTGCTCTGATGATGACGATTCCAGTTGGGTTTTGCTCCTCTCTTTACAAGCTTCGTTTTGATATCTCACACGTCTCAATCGGACCACAAACGAAGAAAACCTATTCAACCAAGTCTCACCTCTCTCTCTCGCGTGTCGCTGGAGAGAATGCCAGAAAATCTGGTTTATGCCAAATTTTCTGTGTAATTACCATTTTACCCCTCGTTTTACTTATAATTACTTAAACTTCCAAAATTTGTAACAACTCCGATTCAGGTGATTATTGCGTCAATATTTTTCTAAAAATATTAAATTTTAAAAACCATTTTTCTAAAAATTGGGTTTGGGATATTACATCCTCCCCCCCCTTACAAAAAAATTTCATCCTCAAAATTGAAAAGAAAGGTAATAGTAATAACAATAATAAAATCGATAGTAAAAACAATCAGTAAAAATCAAGGATGTACGTAGGTAGTAAACAAGTCCGGATAGCGCTCCCGCATATTTGACTCTACCTCCCAAGTAGCCTCCTGAACACCATAATGCTGCCATAACACCTTAACCAAGGGTATGGTCTTCGAACGAAATCTCCGTATCTGGCTATCCAAAATCTGAACCGGACGTACCTCATAGGTAGCATCCTCTCCAATCTCCAGAGTCGACCAATCAATAATATGTGAGGGATCACAATGATACCTCCATAACATAGAAACATGAAACACACTATGAACTCCGGACAACCGTGGTGGCAATGCCAACCTATAAGCCAAACTCTCTACTCTCTCCAAGATCTCAAATGGTTCAATAAACCTAGGGGTTAACTTCCCTGATATACCAAAATACTGTATTTCTCACTTCAGACTAACCTTGAGGAATACTTGGTCACCCACCTAAAACTCTGGAGGCCTCCGTCTGCGATCTGCATAACTCTTCTGACGTGAATTAGCCGTCAGAAGTTGCTGTTTGATAACTGCCATAACCTCAGTGGTTTGCTGAATCAAATCTAGTCCCAACAAGGGTCTATCCCCAACATCCGACCAACAAAGTGGTGACTTACATGGTCTACCATAAAGTGCCTCAAATGGTGTCCTCTGAATACTACTCTGGTAAAAGTTGTTATACACAAACTCTACCAGTGGGATGTGAGTCTCCAAATCACCCCTGAAATCCATAACTTATGACCGAAGCATGTCCTCCAAAATCTGTATAGTCCTCTCACTCTGGCCGTCAATCTGTGGGTGAAACATTGTACCGAAACTCAGCATCGTCCCTAGAGTGTCCTGAAAACTGCTCCAAAAGAGATAAGTGAAATGAGGATCCCTATCGGATATAATGGACACGGGTACCCCATGTAGCCGTACGACCTCTCGAATGTAGATTCTGGTAAGTGCCTCTATCGAGTCAGTCTGCTGAATCGGTAAAAAGTGAGCAGTCTTCGTCAATCTATCAACGACGACCCACACGGTATCATGTCTCCTCACAGTCCTCGGTAAACCCACCACAAAAAATCTATACACACATGCTCCCACTTTCATTCGGGCAACGGAAGCGACTGTAATAATCCAAGAGGTCTCCTATGCTCTGCCTTCACCTTCACCTGCTGACAGGTAAGGCATCTCATCACAGTCTGGGCCATATCTCTCTTCAGTCCGCTCCACCAATATGTCTCCGTAAATCTCGATACATCTTAGTAGCACCGGGATGTATCGCGAACTGTGAATAGTGTGCCTCTCTAAGTATCTCATCTCTCAACTCAACATCTTCTAGAATCACAAGTCGGCCTCTAAAATGAACTCTTCCATCAGTACCTCGAATCCAACCATCTATATCCTCAATATCATCAAAAGTCGCATCGTCGAGCTGTGCATCCAACACCTTCTGTACTAATGCTGGACGACTCACCAAACTCCTCAGAAAGCATCTCTCACCCATGTCATCAACATCCAGTCGGTACCGCCCAATGGTGTCCACCAAATCAAACTCCTGCAGTAACAATCGTGCCATTGACAACTTCCTACTCAAGGCGTCAGCCACCATATTGGCCTTGCTTGGATGATACTGCAATGAGAAATCGTAATCTCCAAGATACTCCATCCATCTCCGCTGCCACTAATTCAGATCCTTCTATGTGAATAAGTGTCGTAAACTCCGGTGATCTGAAAACACCTCAACCTAATCCGATCCCTGAAGCATCACAATATACATGAAAACCTATACCACTATTCGAAATGGTCAGAACTGGAGGTGATGTGAGTCGAGTCTTCAGCTCCCGAAAAGCTTGCTCACATCGTGCAGCAATCCGTGAAAATCCCTCTATAAACCTCTTGTAGTAACCTGCCAATCCCAGGAAACTACGAATCTCTCCCACTATCCTCGGAGTCCTCCAATCCAACACAGCCTCCACCTTGGTAGGATCCACTGCCACTCCATCTCTGGATATCACATGCCCCAATAATCTCACCTGAGTAGCCCAAAACTCGCACTTACTCAGCCTGTCATACAGCTGATGCTCCCTGAGTGTCTGCAATACAATCCCCAAATGCCTTCTATGCTCCTCTTCTATGGCCGAATACACCAATATGTCATCGATGAAGACTATCACAAATTGGTCAAGATACTGTCTGAACATCCTATGCATCAAGTCCATGAAAGCTGCTGGGGCATTAGTCAGCCCAAACGGAGCACCTCATGGTGAAGTACTGGGTCTGATAAATCTTAGGCCCTGCAACACCCGCAACTGCCTATCCAACTCTCTCAACTCTGCTGGAGCCATCCTATACGGTGGAATAGAAATCGGGTCTATACCCGGATATAACTCAATCACAAAATCAATCTCACGCTGTGGTAGCCTCAATCTCCGATGTAGAAGTCAAAAGCTTGCCACTAGGCAGTCAGTATATCGTGGGTTGTCGAGGAAGTGTGAACACGTAATAACCCATGACCCACAAAAACTAACTCGCCCAAATGGTGATGTCAGCGTCACCCTACGCTCTGTACAATCTACCACAGCATCATAGTCGGTCAACCAGTCCAATCCAAGTATCACATCATTGTCAATGAACTCCATGACGTATAAGTCTACTCGAAACTCGTGACTAGTAAATCGAAAGATACAGCCTCTACAGATGCCACTCACTACGGTACCTGATCCCAACAGAGAATCTACTACTAATCTCCTATCCAAACCCGAAATCTCCAGCCCCAATGCCTCAACAAAAGATGTAGAAATAAACGAATGTGTGGCACCAGTATCAAATAAAAGACCAGCCCAAGAACTGAAAAGTAAAACTCTACCTCCAATGAAATCACGGTCCGGTGCTGGCTCTAGTGTAACAGCATAAACTCCAGCTCTCTTGCCCTGCCTCTGTTTCTGCGGTCTTATTGGTGGTGCTGAAGGTCTGGCCCCTCTGCCTGCTGAAGCTCTAGGTGCTGGTACTGCTGGTGCTGGGGCTCCCTGCCCTCTACCTGATGGTGCTGCACATCTCCTCTGGAAATCCCTCCGGATATGTCCTGGTAATCTATAATAGAAACATAATAGGTCATCCGCCCTAGGACAGTTCGATCTCATGTGTCCAGTATGACCACACGCATAACAATACAGTCCTGATATGGACCCCTATCCCTATCGTGGACCCTGCTGTTCCTGTTTTGGACCCTACTGTCCCTGTTTTAGACCCTGCTATCTCTGTCTCTAAGAACTCTGCTGCTGACTCAGATGATCCTACCCCATGTCCTAGAATCTCTGCCCTTGATCCTGTCTGGGTCTCTGTCTCTGACCCTCGATCCTCTATCTACTACTACTCCCTGGGGCAGAAGAAGTATCCCCATACTTCCTCTTATAAAGCTCTCAATAATCCTGCGAATCAAGCATGCTCCTCTCAAAATCAAGTGCTCTATCAATGCACTCCCGGTAGGTGTGAACTATCATTTCTGCTAAACGCTCTGAAATGTGGGGTTTCAACTCGCGCTGAAACCTCAGTAGCTTCTTCTCCTCAGTGGCAATGTATTCCTCTCCATACCGATCAAGCTCCCCAAACCGTGCCTGATACTGTGACACCGTCATATCCCTATCCTGAATCAACTTTAAAAACTCTTTGGCCTTCGCAACGCGAATGGCCTGGGGAACATACTCTACTAGAAACAGTGTATCAAACTCTGACCGTGGCATCTCTATACTCTCTCTACCAATAGTCATACTCTCCCACCAAACATAAGCATCATCCTCTAAAAATGCTGAAGCCAACAAAGCTCTCCTCTCATTAGGTATCATAAGCGTCACCATCTGTCTCCTCAGCTGTCGCAACCAATGCTCGGCTGCCTTAGGATCTACCACTCCTCGATACACTGGAGGTCTCGTCTTCCTAAACGAAGCTAACTCAGTGATGGAAGGATCAACTACTAGTGGTGCTGTCTGCGCTGGAACCATTTGACCTGCTCCTGACTGAATAACCAGTGGTAGCAGAACAGGTGCACCTACTAAATCTGTTGTAACTGTCTGTCCATGAGTGCCCGTAATAGGCTGCGGTGTAATTTGTGAAGCTAAAGAAGCTACTGCCTGACCTATGGTCTGTATCATACTCGTCATGTCTTTATACTGTTGCTGTAAAGTTTCTATCGCACCCTCCACACATACGGGTGCTGCCTGAGTCGATACTTACCCGTGCTCCACTACCTGATCCTGAACAACACGGTCGTGACCCCGTCCACGACCACGTGCTCTACCTCGACTGCGCCCTCGACCTTTCACAATCGAAACCTCCTCAGGTATCGGTAACTCGACCTCATCAACGATATTCAAAAGCTCAGCTCTATCTCGCCCACGTCTGGAGGTAGCACGCCCACGCCGAACAAGTGTACTACGTGTGTCTACCATATCAGAAACGTAAACGTATAACTACATAAATCAAATACCCCAAACGTAAAAGAAAGAATAACTCACCAGATCAGCCGAAAAGCGCGTGATATGTAGCCGGGAAAAACAAAAGAAATCGAATAACCTCCCAAAAACTAACTGACCAGCTCCGATACCAATGCAAGAATCACCTGAATCGGAGTTGAATTGGAATTGTTACGAATTTTGAAAGTTTAAGTAATTATAAGTAAAATGAGGGGTAAAACGGTAATTGCACAAAAAATCTGGCATAAACCAAATTTTCTGGCATTCTCTCCAACGACACGCGAGAGAGAGAGAGGTGAGAGGTGGTTGAATGGGTTTTCTTCGTTTGTGGTCCGATTGACATGTCAAAATGAAGCTTGTAGAGAGAGGAGCAAAACCCAATTGGAATCGTCATCATCGGAGCACCACAAGCGGCGAAATCAGGCAGCAAAAGTTCGGTTTATGGAAACTTCTAGGAGCGATCCCGGTTGATTCCGGTGGAGTTTTGGAACGAGACAGGTACCATTGGATTGTTTGTTCTGAGAGCTTCATTTTGATGTATGGTGTGATTGATAATGTTGTCGGAGTCCACTATTCCGGTGACGGTCAGGTTAACTCAGGTTTGACCCGGTTGACCCGGTTTGACATGAGTTGTCTTTTTTACAATGTTTGACTTTTTGACCGAGTTGACTTTTTGACCTGGTTTGACTTTTAAGATATTTTTCTGTATTTTAACTGTATCGGGTATATGTACCCGTATTTCGATGCAGGAGATTGATTTAGCAATTTGGGTACGGATTCTGATAGCTGAGGCGGTATTACGTAGTCAGTGTCACTCTGTATTTCAAGTAGGGATTATGCCCTATTTCTTATTTGGGGTTCCGGGGGTTCCGTATTCGACAGACTCCTACTTGTCTATTTGTATGAAATTCTCGAAGGTTGGGAATTTCTCTGTTTGCACTCTTATTCGATTTATTTCTGCAATTGCAACTGTATTATTATTTTATGTTATTATGGACTGTTTATGCGACTAGTTGCGTTCTTATGTGCCATGTCTCCTGTGAGGCCCACACTCAGAGATGGTGGCCCACTTCCGATTTGTGTGGTCTTTTTGAGAGTCCGGATAGGACTATACTCTAGTGATTTTCGGTGATGATATTACGAGATTATTGATGGATGATTTGTAGTGTGTGGGACCCACATCAGACAACCCAGCCTACTGGATGATTTGTTGATGGTTCTGATCAGGTACGTACCTAAAGACCGGATTGAGGTGGGGTACATTCTAGTACCTATATAGGCGATGCTATCGAGTACCTATATAGGCTCGATCCTCATCCAATCTGGGGTGTACCTGGACTGAGAGACACCTTGCAGGGATCAGGGTGGGTCTAGGGTAGGATTTACTGATGTTATATGGATTTGAGATGGATTATAATTGAGTACTGATTTGAGAGTTGTACTTGAGGATGGTAGTGGTGGAGCCTACTCGGTGTCTACCCTACAGATTGATGATTTTGATGATGTGTATGATGGATCAATTTTCTCGGAGATTTTATATCATTTAGCCTTAATGTTTGTATGTTTAGTATCTACTTTTTGTTTCTACGATGTCTTGTATTTTCCGATGTCTTGTATTTTCGGTTGGGATTTATATATATGTGTGTGTGTGGATTGATTTAGAGTATTCTGATGATTCATAGTGGCTTGGGTAGCTATTTGGTTTAAATCCGGTCTAGGGAACGGAGGGGTTCCCTGCCGGTCACGCCTCTGGGATTCATGGGTGCTCATTCGCACTTATCTAGGGGCGTGACACAATTAATCTTCTTAATTCTGATTCCACCAAAAGACATAAATACAGATCATTTATATGATTTGGCTAGATGAATATAATAAACAACACAATTGGTGATCAAGCAATTACACATAAATTATATTTTGAAGCATGACAATTGAGAACAACAATTGAGAATTGAATTGAAAACTTCTAATAAAAATCAACTCATAATATCCCATTTGGGTTTCCAATTTTTGGATAGCCTGAGTTGTTTGTTGCATGAATTGCAACATAGTGGTCTCCAAGTCACACTTCTTCGCTAGTTGTGGTGCTGGGGCTGTTGCATTCATGGTGTTTTGATCATTCTTCCATGAGAAATTACGATAATTTCTCCATGGATAAGCTTGATTCCTCATGTTGTAATTTCCCATGAAATTCACTAGCTCCTGATCAGTCATGGATGTCAAAGGACAAGCCTCGGTCACATGATCTTGCCTAGAGCACATAGAACAAAGAAGTTTTGGTGGTGATGTAGCCTTAATGTTCACTCCCTTCATAGCCTCAACTATCATGTCAATTTTCCGATTTAAGTTGCATATCTCTGCTTCTACTTTCACATTAGAATTGACCTCATATAAACCATGACGCTTCGTTAAATTTCTCCCCTTTGTGGGAATTGTTGAAAGTTTTCACTCAATTCTTCAAACAACTCCATAGCTTCTTCACTACTCTTCCTCATGAGTACTCCATTGCAAGTTGAATCCACTTTCATTCGATTAGCTTCATTCAACCCTTCATAAAAGTGTAAGACCACATCGTCTTTGTGTAAATTATAGGTTGGACAATGAGCTAGTCAATTCTTGAAATCCTTCCATGCTTCAGGAAAAAATTTCCATCCTTTTGTTGAAAATTTTGAATTTCTCTCAAAAGTTGCTTGGTTCTATGAGTTAGAAAAAATTTCCTCAAAAATTTAGTTGCCATCTGTTCCCATATACTAATAGATCCTGCTTCAATAGCATTATACCACAAATTTGCACCACCCTTTAGAGTAAAGGGAAAGAAAACCAACTTTAAATTATTAACAGTAATTCCAGTCATGTGTTGAGTTTGGCACAAGTTGATAAATCTTTCAAGTGTAAGTGAGGATCTTCATCAAATCTCCCCTCATAATGGGCATAGAGTTCAGCAACTATGGTGACAAACTAACATTGGCAACCCCTATAGGTTCATAAGTAATGCACAAAGGCTGAGCAATATTTTGTGGAATATATTGATTCATCATTGGTATTCTGACATTAACGTCGACAGCTCCTACAATCCCATCGACCAACTGTCTGTTGTTCTTCTCCATTGCTTATGTCACAATGCTCTAGCTGTTCTCTCAATCTCAGGATCAAATTCCTCAAACGGTTCTTGATGAGAATGCGTATTAACCATGCACTACAAGGAATAAATAGGTACCTACAAACAAATTAGATGATGTAAATTTGATTCCACAATAATTAAACCCACTAAAATTAACACTATTGTCGTTTAACAATCAGAATACACTAAAAAATTCCCGGCAACGGCACCAAAAACTTGGTTGATAATTTATGATTGTAATAAATTCCGACAGGTTTTACCCAATCACAATTGTACAGTCGCAAAGCAGTAATAGCGAAAGGGATTAAATCCATAGGGACTATCGCAAAGACCAGTTGTAGAGTAATCAATAATGTAAACTAATTCAAAAAATTTAACCAATGGTGACAAAATTAACAGGCTTAAATCAGATTATGAATTCAACAATTAATGAAATTAACTTGGATTTGGCTTAATCATCCACCTCCACCTTGTGCACACATATCAATTATCAATTACACAAATTAAGAATTTAACTACATCAATTGAAAGACTTTGGTCCAACTAGATCAATTAGATTTCTCTAAACAACAATCCTCACTTTGGTCCAGCTTAGGCTCTTTTTCTTGTCAAAGAAGTCTTGGTTTGGTCTCTCCTAAGAACATCCTAAGATAAGTATCAATACATGGAAATCGACAACAACACAACCTAAGATATTAATCTATACCCAATGAGTTATGTTCAATGTTCTCTAACCTGAATCGCAAAACAAGTTATCATTACTTCGTCAAACAATGGGTCATGGTCAGCCGTATATATTCAACTAACAGTTCCTAATATATTATGATGTTGATCAGGCATGCATAACAATAGGAAATCACAATCAAGAATCAAATCCGTTCACAAAGGTTTTGGTAGAAGAAAGTACCAAATCCTAGGTAAAAAAATACTTAGTTACACATAACCATAATAGAAATCATAAAATACTCAAGATCAATGTTTAAATGAATGGGAGAGATGAAGGAATTGCATTGCTTGGCGTGCCTCCTCTCTACCTTTTGTATTCTGACAATTTTAATGTCTCCTCTGATAGCTAGGGTTAGGTCTTTTAATTGTGTTAAGAGTTGGGTCCCAAATGCCACGTCATCTCAACTTCAATTCAAAAACTGTGTCTTGCGGCCACACTCAGGTCACACTCAGCTCACACACTACCAGAAACAGTTTTTCTCATTAGTTCACCCCAACTGTACCTGTCCATAAAAATACTAATTGGGTAGTATTTTGTACCAAAAATCATAGAAAATAGACACTTCAAGATGAAAATAATAAGTACAATTTTGCACCTAACAATAGAGTCCATTTCTCCTCAATTTTTGTAGTCCCATAGCTTTAACATTTTATGATTTTTAGGTCTCACCTCCAACTCTACTAATCTTTAGCAACATCTAGCCTACTACATGAGTAAACATCTTTGCTATACCCTTCATCAATAAGTTCATAAATGGCATAGCCATCGGTTTTGTTATTGTGTGACACTATATCGTATGCTATGTTGGAGAGTATGTTCTAAAGTCGATCATATGATGAATCTTTAGCATATTATAATTATGATGATTATTTTATTAATAAAAGCATCTTAGTTATTCTAATTATTTATATCTGTGTAGTACGAATTATTGTTATAACGTCCTTAGAATATAATGTATATTCTCAAATGTCCACAACCAAGTATTATTGTCAATAGGGACAACAATAATACCTAGAGGCTAATCTGTGTTTGATTAATATATGATATTAAGTCAACACATAGGTACATGAATTGGAGATTTTATGTTTGGATTGATCCGCCATTAAATCATTACATGGATTGTGTTATAAATGTCATAAATGATTTTGTTTTGTAGTCCTTTGACTTGTGATCAACATTGTTCTCGACATGAGAAATTGTTCATTTTCACACCATCAAACATCACTCTTAACAAGGTGGCTATAAAAGGTGGTGATCGGGTGTACAATAAATCATGTAGAGGGATGTGAGTGATCAAGATGGAATTTGTCCTTCTCATAACACGAGATTGATATCTAAGGCCTCTTGATTGAATAGAGTTGATAAATGCATGGCCATGCTCGAATGAGTTGATATAATGATATCAATGTCATTTGTTTCGATTAGCTTTTTTGGGAATCACGAAACACTTATTGAGCTATACGAGGGTGACATATCCATGCCTCATGTTCGATCAAGATATTAAGGACAAAATGAATTTTACAACACGGTAACATTAGTCGCAATAAAGGTTCTCTCAAAATATTGATTTTCTCATAATTTGGGTAGCAGTGATGTGTTGCTAGACATCGCTCACTGCCTGTAATTCTAAAATAAGATTTTATAATTACTACCAACATTATGGGAACCTACAGGGTCGCACACTAAGAATCGTAAGCAATTCAAAACATAAAATTCACAATATGAATTTTATATTCAATGTGAGCATTTTCGGAGTGTCCTAGTTGGACTAAGACAGCATGACTTTGGTATTAATAAAAGAGGACTTTTCTAAAAAGCAAGTGTAATTTTTGTTGATATATGTATATATGTATGTATGTATGTGTTTGTATTGTAGTTGATATGTATATATAGACAAAGCCTCTATATAGAGACATATATATATATATATGTACACATTTGATAGTCCAACTAAAACACAAACACATACTTTTAGATATAAGAGAAGATATATGTGTCGACGTGGGTGGTTCTTTTTGGTTCCATTACAAAGCCAAAGTGGCCGAGTATTTTGAGAGAAAGAAAATAAGTTCCAAGTGTGTTCTCTAGGAGTGAAAATCAAGCAAAAGTCTTTCTCTAATATTGCTCACTAATTTGATTCAAAGGTGTTGAATCGGATTTGATAACGATGGGTTTGATTCGGTTTAGCAATCGAAAGGGCTCGTGAGTTTCGTTCGTGCATGTGAGACATACACAAAGATTGCACCGTTCGTGTGTATACTGTAGAGGCACGATCAGAAAGTTCATGTTCATTGTATGTTTCGATAGTACGAAAGGCGCGCTACAAGGGTAACTATTTTAAACCCATTATCAAATGTTGATTTTAAATAGATCCTCAGATTATGAATCAATTTTTTTAAATTATTCTGCTACCCGATTATTGTTCGATTCCTATCATGCTAATTCCTTGTTCACAATAAGAGAGGGTATGTTCCTCGTAGCAACCAAATTCTAAGGTGTAAGATCCAAATCCTCTTGTGGTACCTCTATTAGTTCACTCCTACCATTCATTATCTAAACGTACGTGGTAAAGAAATACTACATAATCAAACTATTATACGATCATAAATTATGAACAACAAGAGTGACATATCGATCAATCTTAGAAGTGCATTGCCATGACCATGGATAATTGCATTAGATACAACCACCTAATATCTTATAGGAAAACTCCAAGCATACATAAAGCTGCAATACATAATTTGACATAATCTATTTGTCATGCCATGTAAGCATGCCAACTAGATTTATTGAAATAAAAATAACAAGAGACAACAAAAAGTTTTTCCGCTTCTCTTTCTTGATTAACATGTTTCTCCCACTCATTTGTTACACTTTTTCCCAAAATAAACAATTTTTATCTTATGTGTCATGTTCTTTCTCCTCAATATCATCTATTTCTCTCATTTTCCATCAACGGAACTTTTGTGTTCGACCATCATTTACGATGCGACTGGTCTCAAATGAATCGTAAGAAAACGAGGAGAAAAACTTGACACCTCTCGACATGTTTCATTAGCCATAGTCGCAGAAATCAAGCTCGAAAGATCGCATTCATGGCAAAGAAAATCGTTAGATCTGACAAACACTAAAGACGGATCGCTGCATCGCCATCACCATTGAGTTTGCCTCGACAATAGGCACCCATTCCACCTTTGGAATGGAAAAATACTTTTGGGAGGTTGATGACCCATATTGGACCCGAATACCCACCCTTCTTACTCCGTTTGACCGATCTTTTAACTAACTAGAATTTGCGATTTTGATTTGAGATTTTGAGCCAGCAAGATACTGTGAACCGTATTCAGTGATCTAGACATTCTCCGAAAAGTGGACAAAAAAATGTAATTAAAGGACTGGACAATGTAATCAAACATAAAACAATGTAATTACAATGTAAATTAACATCATATTTCATCCAATACCAAAAATAGAGTTTCGAGTTACAATGTTTATCTTGTATCATAGTGTCTTGTATGGCGTTGTCTTATTACACGGTATTCATTAAGTTATTTTTTGGTGCTACTTTCTCTTTATTATGATGTTTCCTCAATTTTTTATGTTTTTTAGCTATTATTTTTGCAAAAATAAATTGTGCAAATCATTTGAACTACAATGTATTTCACAGATAAAGATAAAACATATCAAATGACCATTTTAATTATATGTGATAGATTAAAAGAAAAAATTTAAAATGATCATTTAATTATAATGTTCATTATGAACAATGTAATAAAAACATACAAACAATGTAATAAAAATGAAAACGATGTAATTACAAAGTCGAACAATGTGAAACAGCACAGGTGCTGATACACTACATAATCTCTTTTTCATGGATGGGGGACAAAACTACGTCGTCCAAACACCAATCACAACACGAACGGTCTCAAAAAATTGAAAATTGATAATAAATCTCAAAAAGAAGCTCTGAACAACCAAATCGACATGACAACCATCGTCAACAACCTCTTGAAAAAAGATGGCATCCATCGCAAGAAAAAAGTGGAGATTAGAGCAACTCCAGCGACATCTTTGTGCACTGTTACCACCATTCGAGTCCTTGAGTTGAGAAGCACCTGACCCAACCATTTTTTAGTCAAAAATTGAAAATCGATAAGTAACTTAAAAATTAGATAGAAAATTGTCACAGTGGGTATTACACTGTCACTGTGGCGTATTACAATGTCACTTACAACTTTTGAGTATCGCCATTCAGCCACTGTTCTGTTGGGTTTAAAATACCCTACTAGCAAGTGCACTAGTCCAAGGGATAGCACAAGTAGTCAGTAGAGATCGTATCCACAGAGACAGAGTTATAATTGATCCAAATGTTTATTTGTATATATTTATGGACAATGCAAGAAATTAAAGTTCCGCTCAAGTTCATTGGGTTCACAATTTAATAAGAATGCAAGCAAGAAAAGTAAAGTGTTTTTGGAATTTTTATATTGAAGAATGCAAATGCTAATGCAATTTATCACTAGGCAAGTTATACTAATGCAATGAATTTAAGTAGAAGAATGAAGCACCAAGACTTCGAAATCCACCAAGGGTCAATGATAGGCAAACACAACCAATTCACCCACACATTTATCAATCCGGGTATAACGAATCCGTACCTAAGTCGGTTTTAGCGCACTCAAGCCAATTTCCATCATATCAATTACTAGCCATCTTATTGGTCTAGGTTGGATATTCCTATCAACATTTCTAGCCATCTTATTGATCTAGACATGCATAAGAATTCATGAAAGCTCAATGGAAATAGGATTCATACAGACTTGTTCCGAACCTAATGGGAACAACAATTGCAATCTAAGGTCCCAAGAAGCATGATTAAATAGATATTTCACCATCTACAAAATCTATCAAACAAATCCATTCAAAACCCTAAGTGGTGATCAAGCACAAAGAGTAAGAAGAATCCATAATAATCATAGAAACCAAAGATTTATACCCAAAAAGATTAACATATAAACAAATCAATTCATACAACCATCATTCAACCCAAGGCTTCATCCTAGCCTTGGTGATAAAGAGTTTAGCTACTCATAGAGAGAGAAAGAGACAAGCAAAGAGAGAGAAACATATTGGTAGAACCCAAAATTGGAAGAAACACAAGCCAAGATGAAGAATCCCTCCTTCAAGCCTTGAATCCTCCTTCTTTCCTCTGTTTTTCGCTCCTTGGAACGGCCGTTTGATAAGTCTCAAGTGTCCAGTTTTTAGGGCTTTCGCGAAATAAAAGTTCCCATTTTTTGTGCAGGGGCGCCTAGGCGTGTAGGAAATGTGCCTAGGCGCACCTCGCCTAGGCGCATTTCCTACACGCCTAGGCGCTGCTCTTAGAAAAAGTAGTTTTCTGAAATTTTTTTCCATCGCCCCTATTCCGTGCGTGGCCCGTACCGCCTAGGCGTGTATAAATCATGCCCAGGATAATTTGTAAGCTTATTCTTGCTCTCATCTTGCCCATATTTGCCACCTTTTTTGTTCCGCACCATCAATTGCCTATCAAAATCCAAGACAATAGATAAATGTACCAAATTGATAATACCAATGAGATAATAGAGGGTTATTATCACCAAAAACAAGAGGTATATTCATACCTATCATGTTCCACCCGTCACCACCTCCTATAGTGGTCTCAAGCTTCAAACAATGAAATTCAAACCACCCACTAGTAATAGCCTCTAAAATAGTCGAAAAGGTCGCCGTGAGATTAAGGTGGCCGATTCGAGCAACTCCGGTGGCATCTCCATGCAACGCCACCACTATTCGAGTCCTTGAGTTAAGGTGCATTAGATATGACCATTTTTTGGTCAAAAACACTATCGGATTCTGACGTTGGCTTGCTTTGTAGAGGGAGGGAGCGAGAGAGAGAGAGAGAGAGCATGTGTCTGATAGAAAGAGAATGAGTGCTAGAGAAAGAGTGAAAGAGATGAGAGAAATTGGAATAGATATGTATAAAATATTTTGAATTTTGAAATGTAATTTTTTTGAAAAAAAGGAAAAACGTGAGATCTATCACATGTTTTTTCAAACTTTTTTGGCTTCCATTTTTTTTAAAAAAATCTAGTCAACTTTCTTAAGTAGCATGCCACATCAGTTATGTATCATTATGTATGTTTTTTCTTTGTATGTTTAGAACTACCGTATCTGATAACAATTGTCTCGTCCCATCCCAAAATGAGGTTCCCAGAATTACCAATGCACCCTCAACGATTACTAGCATTTGAATCCCATAATAAAAGGTTCACATACAGATGTCAAATTATTGAAAAATAACCTCCGACAAGTCTAATATCAAAATCAATACGAAAGCAAAATTCGACAAATTATGTCAATGCGGAAATTTGACAGTAAAATCTAATGTTCAGAAGTACCCAAATCGAATAGTTGCAGTGAAAATAATCCACGATGAATAGGAAGAATAAGAAAGAATGAACTAGAAAATTCAAACTGTGAATGGGAATATCAAGAGTTAGCAATAACATTCGCAAAACGAAGAGAATAAAAGGTACGAAGCAATATGAATTCAACCAAGGAAGATCAAACAAACAAGAAAGGTAGGTATTGGACCCATACCTTGATTATAGCGTTCCAACATATAACATATGTTTGGTACAAAGTATAAGCTAGCTTATACTCTGTCAGACATACTCTCAGACACTCTCAACTTTTAAGTTTTATGATAGCTTATACTCTATCACACATATTCTCTACCAAACATAAGAATAGTGCACGCAAGACTAAGTGCCTACAATGTCAAATTGAACTCCTCGATCACTTGTACAAACACCAACGTACTATTGGTCATTAATAATTAAATTTAATAATAGACAATCCTAAACAATCTACCCGACTTCCAAAAATCTCCAAATACCTATGCAGACCTACAATGGGACAATTGGACTTTGAATTAGCAGTTGAAATCTCTATTCAGAGTTTGGTGAACCTTGTGTTAACTAACTCATTTGGTTCTCCATGAGTTAACAATTGGGTCTAGACTTCTGGTTGCCAATGTGGCCAATGTTGATTGGGTCTAATGCACCTCGATGCGATGAGTCCAATAGTGGTGTTGGTTTCCTCTAATATTGACATTCGGATTGGATGGTTTTGTTCGTGGTGGAGCCGCAGCTTTTAAGAGAATTTTTGAAGACTATAGTGGGTTGTTGATGGTGATGGAGGGTTGTGTTATACTTGTGATTGGCAAAGCTCACTACACAGGAAATTTCAATAGCAAAGAGAATAACGCAAAGAAGAGAATAACTAAAATTATACTGATGATTCATAGCCTTAATAAAAGAGAACAAAACCAATATAGGGCTGGCCCCAAGGACAAAACAGACATAACACGATAGAAATACAAATATGAAATACACAACTAACTAGAGATACATGGTATCTAAACATTCTTGCACTCTTCAAAACATACTTGACTCAAGTTTGAAAATATGGAAACTGGTTCTTAATCTGTTTGGCCTCCTTCTAGGTAGCATCCTCTTCGGGAAGCCCTTGCAACTTGATCAACAATTTAGTAAAAGCTTTATTCCCTTTCCTGAACATACCACGGTTCAGCAGTTGCTCTGGTACCCACTTAGTCTACCTAGAATCTTCAATGGGTGGCACCATAGGAGATACACTCACCTTCTGTCCCAACTTCTATCCCAACTTCGCTTTCAACAATGATACGTGAAATACAAGATGAATTTTGGAGTGCAGAGGTAGTTGAAGCTTATATGCCATAATGCCTAGTTTAGCTATGATTTGAAAAGGTCCATAACAACTGGTGCAAGCTTATGACAATGGCGTAATTGTATTGAGTGTCGCTTGTAGGGCTGAAGCTTTAAGAAAACCCAATCTCAAAGTGTCGCTCAGTTCAATTCTTTTCAGCTTGCTTCTTCATTCGTGACTAAGCAGTGGTTAAATTGGCCTTGAGAGTCTTCACCAGTTCATCTAGACTCTTCAACCCTTCGTCTACCTATTGCACACTGGTTGAACTCTCAACATAATATTGGATGGTTAAAGGTAAATACCCGTGGAGAGCATGAAAAGGTGACATCTATATGGCAGCTTGGTATGTGGTATTATACCACCACTCTGCCCATGATAACCAAGATACCCAACTGGTTGGCTAGTCCCCACAAAAGCATTGCAAATACTGCTCTAGTGTGCAATTCACCATTTTGGTTTGGCCATCCGACTGTGGGTGATAAGTTGAACTTCGACACAACTTGGTTTGGTGCTTGTGAAAAAACTCCTACCAAAAGTTACTTACAAATATCGGATCTCTATCACTTACCAAACTGTTTGGCATTCCATGCAATTTAAAAACATCCCTTACAAAAAATATTGAGCCACCTGTTTGGCCGAGTAAGGACGCGATAAGGCGGAAAAGTTAGCGTATTTAGTAAATCGGTACACCACGACTAGAATGACCCTCTGATTCTTAGATGTAGGCAATCCATGGAAATATCTTGTCATGCCCCTGCTGAAATTGTTAATGGCTGAAGTAATCCGAGTGGTTTCTAATTCTCATAATGCATTCGCTAACATATATCACACTCGGCCAAAAACTTCTTGGTGTCCTTCTTAATACCAGGCCACAAAAAACTTACGAACAGCCTCTTGTACGTTCTCAAAAACTTGGAATGACCTCCAATTAGACTAGCATGAAATTCCTTTAAAACTTTCTTATGCCAATCGGATGTCGAAGGAATAAATATTCGACCCTTGCAGAACAAACGACCTTGTCGCATTGAGAAGTTACTGTTAGAGCAAGTGCCATCTTGCACTAATGCCAATAATTTGCTAGTCTTCGGATCTTGGAAGTAGTCTTGCTGTATTTCGAGTAACCCATCAAAGAGTGGCTGAGAATGTCCCTGAATACACAGCAATTTTGGTTGTCTTGACAAAGTGTCAACTATTGTATTCAATCGAATAGCTCTATGTCTCACCATGAAATCAAAACCAGTCAATTTTACAAACCATTTCTGCTACGTAGGTGTAGTAATTCACTGACTCAAGAACTATTGGATGGTGCTATGATTTATCAGGATAATAAAATGATGGCCCAACGTATAAGTGTGCCATTGGTGCACGGCATAGATGACTGCCAACATCTCTATGTCATACTATCATGGTTAAGTGACTGCTAGAGAGAGGTTTGCTAAGATAAGCGATAGGATGGTGATTTTGAGATAACACTTCTCCAATTCCCACGCTAGACGCGTCACATTCAAAGATAAATTCCTCCAAAAAATTTGGAAGTGCTAATATGGGAGTTGACATCAATGCCTCGTTGAGTTTAATAAATGCTGCTATTTCCTCCTCTGTCCAATTAAAACAATCTTTCTTAACCATGTTAGTCAACGGCTTGGCAATTAATCCATAGTCATGAACGAATTTTCTATAATACCACGTCAAGCCTAAAAAACCCCTCAACCCCTTAAGAGTCTTCGGTTGCACCCAATCAGCAATGCACTGGATTTTTGAAGGATCCACTCCCACCCCCTCTTGGACATGACATGTTCAAGGTAATCAACTGAGCTAGTCCCAAATGAACATTTAGTCATTTTAACCTTCAAATTGTGTCCTGCCAATTTTTAAGAAACCATAGAGAGATGTTTCACATGCTTTTCAAGAGAGGAACTGTAAACCAAGATATTGTCAAAAAAGACGAGCACAAAATGCCTTAAGGCTTGAAAAATTGAGTTCATAAGTGACTAGAATTGGAGGGTGCGTTGGTTAAGCCGAACGACATCACCACAAATTCATAATGCCCATCATGCGTATGAAAGGCTGTCTTCTCTTCATGCTTCGGTTCCATTAGAATTTGGTGGTAACCGTTTGGTAAATCCAATTTTGAAAAAAATCATGGACCCGTGTAGTTCATCAATAACTGAATTTGAAATTTTTCCTTCACTGTAGCCGAGTTTAAAGCCCGATAGTCAACACAGAACCTCCAAGCCCCATCCCTTTTTTTGAACTAAAAGGACAGGTGACGAAAATGGCCTAACATTGGGCCCCATCCTTTTTTCTATTTCTACCTTCTAAAAATAAGGATAGTGATAAGGCCCAACACTGATGGGTGTCATTCCGAATAACAAGTTGATGCGATGATCACTCTCACGGTAGGGTGGCAATGTGGTGGGGCTGTCAAATAACATAGCATAATCCTTTAAAAATGTTTGAATACCTATAGGAATTTCAAAAGTTTTCTCAGCTAGTGTGGCCTCAATTTGAGCAATTAGAGCATGACCCTTTTGAGAAATAAGATGAGACATAGTCTTTGAGTCCACTAAAGTAGCTAGAGCTGGTGTGTGACCATGCAGCAAGAAGGTGTGGTTATTTTGAATAAACATCATTGTCAAAGAATCAAAATTTCATAGAATATCAAAGGAACGTAGCCAAATAGCTCCATTAATCTCACAACCGTCACGGCCATTACAGGAATTCTAAAGTGCATGTATAGGATTGAAAATTAATTGAAATACTCGGAACAAATTCCTGGGTTCCAGTCGCAACTTCCGTGCCGATAACCACTTTGAGAGTTTTAGTATAATCAATTGGGCCATTAACCCACTTGAGCAAATTGGGATGAATGAAGTTGTGAGTTGAACCAGGATTGATGAAGACTTGAACTTTTATTCTGCCTAACACTCCACACAGGCGTATAGTTCATGGCTATAAGGTGCCTGCCATGGCGTATAAGAAAATGCTAGGATCGTCTTCTTTTTCTTGTAACTTTGGTGGTGATATTTTGTTAGCCTCTCCTCCCCTCTCACAGCTGTCATCTTCCTCAGAGCCTCCAATCATAAATAATTGGGGTTTAACAGTGCATTTGTAGCCATGTTTGTAGGGTGCGTCACAGTTAAAATGAATGCCTTTCTCCCGCTTCTCATTAAATTTCGCCTCTATTAAACAGTTGAAAGTTGTTCGGCCCTTGGATTGATTTCACGGAGGGGTGAAGGACATCGGGCTGAATGGCCAAGGGGAAGAAGAACCATTGGACCGGGACATAGGAGGAACAGGCTACCGGAAAGAAGGGAACCTAGGAACCTATTTTCGGCTACCATATTTTTTATCAAAGATGGTAGAGAGCTCCATTGCTGCCATCAAAGACTGAGGAGGTTGGGCTCGAACGTTAATGTGCAAATCTTATTGTAAACCTCCCACATAACAAGAAATGAATAATTATTACAAAAAATTGCAGTGCGGTAGGCCAACTTAGTGAGCTGCTCCTGATACTACTTCAAAGTTCCGGTTTGAGACAGTTTAGCTAATGATGAATTAATGTCCAACACATCACCACTACCAAAGTGTTGCAGGAGGTATCTGAAAATAAATTCAGTGAGGATTGGCATAGAGAGTGTTTAACCACTTCTTCCACGCTACCGCATCATCAGT
The DNA here is from genome assembly GCA_963580455.1 of Euonymus europaeus. Classification (NCBI taxonomy): domain Eukaryota; kingdom Viridiplantae; phylum Streptophyta; class Magnoliopsida; order Celastrales; family Celastraceae; genus Euonymus; species Euonymus europaeus. Next base: position 15,225,248 of record OY756965.1, read on the forward strand.
GAGGTGTATCGCCTCCACACTCACCCGCCGATCATTCGGAACTTGGAAATGTTCAAAAAATTATTCAATGGGGTCGTCCCGGCCACTGAAGCGATCCAAATCGAGTTTCATACGGCACATTGTGGCTGATGAGGATCAACATTACGAGAGAAGCCATAGCTAGAAGGGGGACCATAATGAGAGACACTGCTGGCAGAGGGAATGGCCATAGTTGGGGATGACGGAATAAATCCACCCATGACTAAATGGGGGGTGGAGGAAAGAGTAAACCAGTAGTTAAAGGAAAAGGTCTAGAAAAAAGTGGGAAAAAGGGTGGTTGAGGTAGGTAGGGGAAGATAGGGCCAAGCATGGGAAGGCACAATAGTGAATGGTAAGGCATATGAAGGTAGGATAATGGTGGTGGGGGAATGAAGGGCAAGGGCCAGGTGAGTGGAGGGCACGAAAGGTGGTGGAAGAAATAGAAGCAAAGATAAAGAAGTGGCCTCTAGAAAATAGCCAAAAGCAATTGGAGGAATGGAAGGAGGGCTAGAAGGAACAAGTAGAGACATCGAAAAGGGGGTGGAGAGCAAGGAAGCAGTGGTGGTGGCCAAACCTGGGAAAAGCGGGGCCGGCCCATCGCAAACAGTAGGAGAAGGCAAAAGTCATTCTTGAAATAGTTGTGGAATCTCCAATAAGAGATTGAGTCGGAGGTGTCTCGACCAAAAACAAGCCCTCGAAGTCAATCGTTAAGGTGTGGAAACGAGCTTCAATTGCTTCTTTATGGATCTCTAACTCAAACTCCACAGCAGGGCGGTAGAGGTGGTGGCGCGTGGTTTAGGTCCCATGAGGGCTCTGATACCAAATTGGCAGAGCTCGCTACATAGAAAATTCCAATAGCAAAGAGAATAATGAGAAGAAGATAAGAACTGAAATTATATTGATCATTCATAGCCGTAACAAAAGAGAGCAAAGCCAATATAAGGTTGGCCCCAAGGACAAAACAGACATAACACAATAAAAATACGAATATGAAATGCGCAACTAACTAGAGATACATGGTATCTCAACAGTGATAGTGTGCGAGAGATTTCTAGGTTTTTGATGGCTGGAAACGATGAATGGTATGGGGCATTGGTTTCGAAAGGTGGGAACAAAGCATGAGAGAGAAAGAGAGAAAATATTATTTTGTTTTTGCTGGAAAATATGTGTAATGTGCTGCCTATGTTTGGAAAATATTTTACATATGTCGTTGTGTGGCATAAGATGAAGCCACGTATGTGTTATATTGTGTAGTTTATGTGTTAATTCTAGTAGCTTCTTGTGTCTTAGTTTTGGTACGAAACTGATAGCAAATTGGTATACATAATACACAGCGGAAGCAACAAAAATTTCACCTCTTGAAGTGTGCTTAATCAAAATTCGGCCAGTCAGTTGATCTCCGATAATAAGGAGGCTCTAGTCCATCCACCGGAATCACAAGTCAGGATTACAAAAACACTTCGATGTCACACAGCCAAAATAAATAAAAAATTCTAAAAATAGAAACTTTTCTTAAGAACAATGGATATTAAAAAGTGTATGAACATACACATTTATAAACATAAAGTTGCCGACACTCCATTTTCAATAAATGGAGCAACACCCAACTACTATTGTATTATTATAATTATAATAAATTATAATGATACATCATTATATTAATTAAATCATTGGTCCACTTATAATTAATGATTAATGTGCTAGCAATATCAATTAATCAATTGGATCCATTCAGGTTTACAATAAACATGTATTTAATTAATAATTCAATTATTTTCATCTCATGAAAATTATCGAATCTACACTGTTCTCTTCACAACCTTAGCTAAACAATTTTCATGATTCTTTGTGTATGACTTTCTAGGTTCATTACCGATTGACAATAAGAATAATATCTAACTCTTTGATATTAATTAAAACAACTTTTAATCATTTCTTATAAATCACAAGTGACATCTAGCACCATATTGTGATTACCCAATCAGTGACGAATACTTTCATATGAACCTTTAATTACGATTACCATGTAATAAATCCTTCCACTGTACAATATCCCAATTGAGTGAGCAACATGGATATCCGTCAAATCCACTAACTCAATCATATGTCAGATCCAATAGTTTATTGACAAATGAATAATTAATGAATATGGTCTTTCATTAATCATTTCACCTCGGTCAAGGATTTCCTGTGTCAATAAATATCCAGATCACATAGGATATTCTCCTTGTTTATTTCGAGGCAATAGATCCCTTGTTAACTGCACACAAGTCTCCATATATAACTAATTGAATTCATCGAATGTCAATATTTATTCAATAAATAAATATTTCCAACATTGACAAAATTCAATCACCCATATATAAGACTACTATGTCATCTCAGGTCTAAGAATTATTTACACAATCGTAAATAAATAATAAATCATTGACAAGGAAATAAACCTCCATATGATTCATTATTAAGCAAGTCATGTTCAAAACATTTATTCAACAATAAATCTTCCATATTATTTGTTCTAATATCTCATATTAGATTGCATGAAACTCACAACCCTATCATCATAGGTAACAAACAGTATGCTGATCTTCCGGATTATTATTGTCCAATTAGTAATTCTATGATTAGAAACACAATTTAAGATATTCATACTAGAGATCACTCATCACTCATATTCTCCACTCTTGAGAATGAAATCTCTAACAAATATCTACGGACATATTTAACATAGCTATTAAATAGATTTATCAAATATATAAATCTGCTATTTATTTAATCAAGCTAATATAGTACTATTATTATATACGTTCCAAATACAACCGTATAAATTGGTTGTACAAGACATATATCTAACAGAAACATCCCGAAATATTTGGGTGTATATATTTGTATTGATGGAATATTCTTAAAAAGAAGAAAGCTTCTTTCTATTTCCTCTACCTTCTCTAAAAGCTAACAATTTCTTTATATAATTTTTCCAGGTTTCTCAAATAATTCAATCTGGAGCCCACTTGTTTCACCATTTCCAAGTTTTACCCATACTATTGTTTCAATTCATGCACGTCCTTATTTTCAGATTTTTGCAATGAACCCAATTTTCAAGATTAGTACAACTAGACCCCTAAAAATCTAGAGTTTTTCTACTCCAATAAAAATAATGATAAAAATATGGCCCATAAAGGTGAACTCCCTTAAAGAAACACTCAAATGTTGTCTCCATTGGACATTTTTTATTCGTGAAAAAATCTTTTCAAGAATCTGCTCATAGAAAAAAGAGTCATCTTTCGAGTTCACGATCTTGCGTTACAAGTCTAATCATGCGGTGTCATCTTAGGGCTTTGTCTTGTGTTGTGTGTCGTGCGATGGTAGTTTATTTCGATGGATGAGATCACTTTCTTCAATAGTATTTATAGTTTGTCATAAATTAGGGTTAAGCATCTTTTGGATGTATTTTACGTTATCTTCTTGGAGAGTTGTTACCTCAAACTTGGCCTTATACCTTTACTATATTATAGCTAGAGTGGTCTCTATATCTAAACTTGTCTGGCTAGTCTCTATTTCATATATATAGATATTCGTAGACTCTTGTATGATTATTTGTTGGTTGAATATTGATTCTTGTGGGGGTAAATGCTACTTTTAGTCACTGTTAGATTTGACACGTTTCAAATCGGTCACTAAACTTTTAACTCATTCAACTCGGGAACTCAACTTTACATTTTGTTTCAATTTTCGTCACTGGTCAATTTTTCTACAGTGCGGGCACTGAAAGTGCTGATGTGGAGTACTGACCTAACGAAAAATGTTAATGATTGTTGGATGTGCTGACATGGCACTAGGCGCCCAAAATCCCTCCAAAACCAAAAACCCTACCCTAAGTTCTCTTTCACTATCGACAACGAAGGAGACAAAGAGAGGTAAGGGTATTTTTCATTTTCGTTTTTTCTGGTACTGAAAGTTAGTGGGAAAATGTCTCTGTGTGGAATGGAAGTGAATCAATTGTTTATTCGTTGTTTATTCTCTGTGTGATCCCTCTTTCTAAAAGTAGCAAAGTATTGTCCCCTGTCTCGAACTAGAAGAAGCAGTGGTCCCTATATGTATTTGATATGTTTTTTACTCGATGTTTTTGTCGAGTTTTGCATGGATTATGTTAGGTGTGATAATTACAACTTTATTTTCTTTTGTACAAAGTGAAATCGATTTCCAGGCGACTAGTTATAAGGTCTCTTGTATCTAAGTTAACTGCTGCTTGTGAAGTTGACAAAGGGAAACAAAGTCATGGTGTGCCTGATAGCCAAACTGTGGATGATAGCCAAACTGTGCCTGATACCCAACCAGTTGTCACTAATTTGCTGGACGATGAAAATGACGAAGTACTAGATGCTTACATGGCTGGTTTGGAGGTCCATCACTTTAATGATGTGAGAGGCTTCAGTGATGATGAAGTGGGGTCCGGATATGAGAGTGGAGGCGACGAGTCAGGGGACAGTACTAATGAAGACTATGAAACTAAAAGAGACAGTGATGACTTAGATGCTGAAATGGATGAGGGAAGATATGGAGAAGGTGAATAGGGTGATGATTCTAAGAATGAAATTGAGATTGAAAATCAGTTTGATGATGCTGGTATGTTACTTTTCTGAACTGACAATGATGAGGAAGTTAGGGCTCGTACATAGCCCAATCCTCGGTATAATCCTTCCATTACTACATTTCTGAACTGACAATGATGAGGAAGTTAGGGCTCGTACACAGCCCAATCCTCGGTATAATCCTTCCATCACTACAAATCAACATAAATTTCAATTAGGGATGGAGTTCATCACTTTGAGGGAGTTCAAAGATACAGTGAAGAGTTATGCAGTTGATGAGGGATATCAAATACAATTGGTGAGAAATGACAAATTGAGGTGTCAAGTAAGGTGCGATATTAGCTACCCTTGGATGATTTGGAGCTCCAAAATGGGGGGTGAGTCGACATTTCAAATCAAGACCTACGTCAACAAACATAAATGTAATAGAAGATCCCCAAACAAGCAAGCAAGCAGCTCTTGGCTCTCAAATAGATTATTGGATAAAGTTAGAGGAGAACCTAAGATAAGTGCAAGCCAGATATGTGAGTATGTGAAGGAGAAAATGGCACTAGAGATATCCAGGACACATGCAGACAGAGATAAGAGGAAAACACTAGAAATGATTGATAGGAAGCATAGGGTACAATATGCTCAACTAAGGAGCTACATGGCTGAGGTATTGAGGACAAATAATGGTAGTACATGTAACATACAAGTTGACAGAGATAGCCTGAAAGATCCTGCAACCTTCAAAAGAGCTTACATGTGCTTCCATGCGCTGAAATCCAGATTCCTTGATGGATGCAGACCTGTAATTGGATTGGATGGATGCTTTTCTAAAATCATCTTATGGAGGACAACTTCTCACAGCAGTTGCTCAAGATGGATGCAATGGGATTTTTCCTATTGCTTGGGCAGTAGTTCAGAGGGAAAATAATGAGTCATGGGATTGGTTTTTAAGAAAATTGTTGTTGGAAATTGGCGGGTTTGATAAACAGCGATGGTGTTCCATTTCAGATAGGCAAAAAGGTCTAGTTCAGGTAATTGAGTACCTTGAAAGGGATTTCCAACATAGAATAGAACATAGGTTCTGTGTTATGCATATATATGCCAACTTTAGCAAGCAATGACCTGACGCATTGTTTAGAAAACTGGTGTATGAAAAAGCAACTACTATATAGGTATTCAATGAGAGGATGAAAAGGATTAAAGAAGCAGATGAGGCTACTTGGGCTTACCTAAATGAGATACAGCCGTGCTTGTGGAGTAGAGCTAGTTTCTCGACATTTAGCAAAAATGATGCAATTGTCAACAATATGTCTGAGAGTTTCAACAATATGGTACTCCCCGTCAGAGACAAGCCAATAATAACCATGTTAAAGGAGTTGAGGTCACAGTCGATGGATAGACTTGTGAGGAAAAGAATTGCAATGGAAATAAAGGAAGGTGTTCTTGTGTCCAATGTTCAAAAGTTACTGGACAAAAGGTTTGATGAGAGCAGGTTGTGGATTGTGAAGTGGAATGGTGATGCTGCACAGTCCATATTCTAGGTAGATATTTCATACATTTTTACATTCAATTCATTTAATTTATAGTGACTGTAATATTATGTTGTAGGTTACCATATTCCAGTCACACATTTCATACATTTTTACATTGAATTCATATAATTTGTACTGATTGGTATTATGTTGTAGGTTACCAAGAAGCCTGAGCAGTACATTGTTGATGTCAAGAACTTCACATGTGGTTGTCGAGAGTGGGATCTTATCGGCATCCTATGTACACATTCAGTGGCAGCAATGAGATGGCTGCACAAAGATCCGGCTGAATATGTGCACTAATACTATAAGAGATCGACTTATTTGAGGGCGTATAGGCATAACATTCAGCCAAAAAATGGTGAGAATTTCTGGAATGAAGTTAGTGGTGATGTAATTCTCCCTCCGCCAATGAAAGCTTTGATTGGTAGGCTGAAAAAAAATGTGAAGAAGGGAGCATGATGAGCACAAGAGCAGCACCAAACTAAAAAGAAGGAGAGGAAGTATAAGATGCACTAAATGTGGGATTGAAGGCCATAACAAGAGGAGCTGCAAGAATGAAGTGTTATACTTACTATACCTGTAAATAGTTTAGCTAAATTTGTGGACTACATGATGAACTAAATGTTACAGGCTGGGATGCGAGAAGAAATATCTATTACGGATGTTGCTGCCACTGGGCGAAGGTCGGTCAGAAGTGGAAGAGGAAATGTTGTAGAGAGAGGGAAAGGTACTTCAATGAGGTGGGGTGCTAGTTCTGGCAGAGGTGGTCGTGCTCTAATTGCTAATGCTAGAGGTGCTCTAGTTGGCATCGATAGGGGAAAGATACACCCCATTCGAGGAGGAGTTGTTTTCGTGAACCTTCTAGAGGGGGTAGTACTATAGCTGCAGTTACGGGCAGTGTTCCAAATGTTGGAGTTGAGAGCACATACATGTCATTCAAAGGGAAACAATTACATGGTGGAAGCATGAGCCTAGGAAAGAGGACCAAAAAGAGTGCTAGGAGGCTGCATACCATAGTTAACACAATTCATATATCCAGCTCCAGTGCAAGGTATACTGCCATGGTAAATGCAAGTCAAGAATCAATATCATATGCACCCAAATAGACTTAATATACTTGTTATTACAAATTGATTTTGTAGCATCCAAAACTGATTTTCACTGATTCATTCAATCTTTCATGTATCTCAATTAAAGAAGCATGCAAGTAATGCTCTATTCTTATCACTCACACTGCTTTTAGTAACAATGATGGATAGCCTCTACCAGCCCCTCAATCAGTGTTGAATTGACGACTTGTGAGGAAGGGGAACACGCTAGCTGTAGAGTTGCTAATTAAACGAATTGGTCAGGATGTTTCGAAAGCCACTTGGGTCCCTTACCAAACTTTGATGGAGCAATTTCTAGACTTGTGGACAAGGTCTTCTGGGAAGGGAGTTTTGTTACAAGTCAGATCATGCAATGTCGTTTTGGGGCTTTGTTGACTTGTGTTGTGAGCTGTGCGATGGTAGTTTATTTATATGGTTGAGATTAGTCTCTTAAGTAGTATTTATAGTTAGTCCTAAATTAGCGTTAAGGGTCTTTTGGATGTGAGGTGGCAAGAATGATTCGACCAATGAGATTGAGACACGTGTAAAACTTAACCTCAGACTGTTTGGCTCGGTCGATTGGTCCTATTTTGGGTCAACTCCACAATTTGTCTCTTGAGATTTCTATTAGATCGGTCGATCATGCTCTACAGATCTGTTCAGCCACCGACACTTACCCATAATTTTTAGCCCTTGAACAGTTTGGTTGATCGATCGACCAAGGCCGGATCCCAATAGGATCCATCGCTTCTTTTAGAAGTCCTACTCTCATAAGACTTAGAGACCCAAAAGGATTATAACTCTGATAAAGACGCTCAGATAAATAAGAAGAGAGTTTCATTCATTGTAGAATAAGAACTCTCTAAATCATAATAAAAGGAACCCCATACACCAAGTGAGATTTCAATCACAATTTGCATTACTATTGCTTAAGTTAAGAGAGCTCTCAGAGACCGAGCCTTCCAAACTGTGAATTACCCTACTAACTTGAGCGTGGGAGCGAGCCTCCCAAACTAATTCAGGGTCCCTCCTAGCTTACATTTGCTTATGTGTAGGACGTCCAACTCAGCTATTTTGGGTCTGACCAAACTGATTGGTGTACAGCTCAAACAGACACTTTTTGACATCATTAGTTTGGTGTCGTCTGTGGGAAGAGATAGAATAGCTTGTCGAAGTAACTCACGATGGTCAAACCAAGAAGAACAACTGGAGTATATCTTGAAGCATCCACTGTCGGGGGTCTTGGCGCAAGGAATGACCATCCACCTCCTCTTGAGGAAGACCCTTTTATACAGCAAATTAACACTCGATGACAAGAAGACTCAGCCTACCATGTAAATGTCAGTCAGACTGATCATCCGATTTTGGCGGACCAATTTAACCAACTTTATAGACAAGTGGAGATGTTGACTGAAGCAGTACTAGCCAACCAGCCACCCAAGGAGAATCCACCCATCACGAGAATCAAGCATCCAAACTTGAAAGAGTATGATGGAACACAAGATCCTAGGGATCATGTCATGGGGTTCAAAAGCAAGATGGAATTTCGAGGGGCTACTGATGCAATAATGTGTAAAGCCTTTCTTGCCACCTTGGTTGGAGTGGCCAGAACTTGGTTCCTTGGACTTCCCATACATAGGATTCATAACTTTCAGAAGCTGACGAGGAAGTTTGCTCTCCACTTCGCTAGTTCAAGGAAGCCGAGGACCACTAATAACGACCTCATGGTGATTGAGCATAAAGAGGGGGAATCGTTATGGGCCTTCATGACTCGGTTCAACCAAATGTGCATGGGAATTCCGGATGTCTAGATAGTAGTAGCCAATGTTGCACTAATCATGACAGTTCGACATGAGCAGTTTGTGAACTCATTCTGCACACACCAGCCGTAGACTATAGAAGAACTGCTAGCCAAGGCTGAAAAGTATATAAAAGCTATTGATGCCCTTAAAACCTCTCATTTTTCATTCGAATCACCTTATCATCTGGAAAATCTACCAAAGGGAAGACTTAGACGACATCTGACTGAACTAATGGTAACAAAACCTTGGACAGAGATAAAGTAAGAATGGATCATAGGTCATCCAAGGAAATCAAACCAGACAAGAAGTATAACAGTTACACACCTTGAATACCTCTTTGAAAAATGTGCCTCTCGAGATCAGAGACCAAAATTTGGTTAAATGGCCAAAGAAGATCATATCACCTCCAGAGAAAAGGTCATCTGACCAGTATTGTAGGTTTCACAAAGATCACAGTCATGACACCAATGATTGTAGACACCTGAAGGATGAGATTGAAGGTCTCATCAGAAGGGGACATTTGAACTAGTAGACTGCTTCTAAAGGAGATAAGAGACCAAAGGATGACGTAAGAAGAGATAATAGGCGGGGGAATGAGAGAAAAAGATTAAGAGGTAGGTCAAGATCCCCTTGTATAAGAGATAGGTCACCTAGACATAAAGATGGGTTGGCTAGCACCATTGGAGTCATTATCGGTGGGCTAGCAGCCGGGGGGTATAGCTCATCCGCAAGAAGAACATACGCTCAGTCGAATGAGCAGATGGCCCAACCAAAGAAGACTAGAGGAGAGGAAGAAAGTATTAATTTCTCACAGAAAGATGAGGAAGGGTCCCAATACCTTCATGATGATCCTTTGGTGGTAGAGGCCATCATAGCAAATTTTAAAGTGAAGAAAATGTTGGTGAATAATGGAAGTGCAGTGGACATTCTATTCTACCGTGCTTTTAAATAGGTGAAGATCTCCGAAGATCAGTTGAAACCGACTGATGTTCCACTCCATGGTTTTATTGGAGAACCTATCATCCCTAAGGGGATTATATCTCTACCTGTGACATGGGTAATCACCCACAAACTACAATAAATATAGTAGATCTTCTAGTCATAGACTTAAAAGAAACTTACAATGGAATCATCGGTAGACCTCTCTAACACATGATAAGGGCGGTGGTGTCAACATACCATCTAAAGATGAAATAACCAATTGTCAAGGGAAATGGTGAAGCAGAAGAGATTAGAAGATGGCCCTCGGTATATATTATATTGAACTAAAGGATAAGAAGAAATCTGCGATATCGATTGGAAGTTTGGATGCTCGGGAGGAAGACAAAACCTTCCATCCAACCCCTACAGAAAAACTAGTCTCATTCGTTGTAGGGGAAGAGTCCAAGAAGTTGTTCCTTCGGTCTCAACTTGATGATCAGTTGAAGAACGATCTACCTGATTTCCTTCTCAACGACCTGGAAATAAGCACTAATGTTATAACCCACCATTTAAGCATTAAGGCTGGGGTGAAGCCAGTTAAACAAAAAAGAAGATCTTTTGCAATTGATAGGCGGAATGCCATCAAGGAAGAGGTGAAGAAGCTCCAAGATACATATTTTATCAGAGAGATCTCATGCAAGAATTGTCTGGCAATTGTTGTGATGGTCAAATTGGCGAATGACAAGTGGAGAATGTGTGTTGATTTTACAGATCTGAACAAAACATGTCCAAATGACAGTTATCCACTACCCAAGAATGATGAGTTGGTTGATGCCACTTCCGGTCATGAGGTACTCAGTTTCTTGGATACATACTCTGGGTATCATCAAATAAAGATGAATCTTGATGACGAAGAGAGCACTACATTCATCACCCCAAAAAGGACCTATTGTTATAAAGATAAAAAAATGTTGGGGCAACCTACTAGCGCCTCGTAATTCACATTTTCAAAGACTTGATTGGGAAAAATGTTGAGACTTGTGTGGATGACATGGTGGTAAAAATTAAACGGACGAAAGACATCCCAACTGACCTTCGCAAGGTCTTCTCAATGTTAGATCAGTATAAGATGAAGTTGAATCCGGAAAAATCCGCCTTTGGAGTTGTTTCAAGCAAATTTCTTGAATTTCTTGTTACCAAGAGAGAGATTGAAGTCAATCCGGAGAAGGTGGAAATGATCCTGAAGATGGAGTCCCTAAAATATGCAAAGGACGTCTAGAGACTGATAGGCTGAGCTGCATCACTAGGACAATTTCTTGCAAGATCAGGAAATATATGTAGGTCTTTCTTCCAGGCCCTTAAGAAAGCATGGGAGTTTGACTAGACGGAAGAGTGTTAAAGGTCTTTTGAGGATCTGAAGCAATATTTAAGTCAACCACCCTTACTGACTTGTCCCAAAGAATGGGAGGTTCTTTACCTATTTCTTGAAACATCAAAACATGCTATCAATGCAGTATTAATTCCAAAGGATGAACAGGAGTAGAAACTGGTGTACTACACTAATATAGTTATGTTGGATGTAGAGACTAGATATAGTCAAGCTAAAAAAATGGATCTATCATTGGTCACTGCAGCACAAAAATTGAGACATTACTTTTAGGCATATTCCATAGTGGTACTAACCGACCAACCACTAAAAGATATCCTTCAAAAACCAGATACGTCCCGTAGGTTGGTCAATTGGGCTATAGATCTTAGTGAGTTTGATATACAATTCCATCCTAGACACTCAATCAAAGCTCAAGCACTTGCAGACTTCAACGTGGAGTGTCATAGGTCGGCCGAGGTACAAAATGGCGACTAGGAGAAATGGCAGCTCTTCGTGGATGGTTCATCTAATCAAGGATGGGAGTGCAGCTGACATATTGCTCCTCGGCTCAAGGGGCATATCCATAGAACATGCTTTGCATTTTCAGTTTAGAGCATCAAATAATGAAGCAAAGTATGAGCCTGTACTAGCTGGTATACGATTGGCGATAGAACTAGAAGTGAAGAACCTTACAATCAGTAGTGACTCTCAACTGGTCGTTGGACATAAGAAGGGAGAATATGAAGTGAAAGTGCCTAGTATGATTAAGTACTTGGCAAGAGTAAAAGAGCTACTGACAGAAATACCAATAGTAGAGCTGAAGAATATTCCAACGGCTGAAAATGCAAAAGCCGATGTGTTGACTTGATTAGCATTCACCAGTTCAGCTAAAGTACCTACCTCGGTCAAGATAGAAATCCTCCATCAGCGAAGCATATTAGACGAAAAATTAGGTAAGAGATAAAGAAGTGGGACCTAGCTGGATGGACCCTATATGGTCATTCCTGGAGGAATGAAAGCTATGCGAAGACTAGAATTAGGCTAAGAGCCTGAACAAGAGAGCGGCATGATATATCATCATCTAGGGGGCATTGTACAAGAGATCCTCTAGTCTCTCATACTTGAAATGTCTAGCACCACGGGAGGCAAACTATGCTTTAACAAAAGTACACGAAGGGATATACGGTAGCCACATTGGTGTAAGAGTGTTTAGCCACAAGATACTTCGGTGTGGTTATTATTGGCCAACAATGATGAGATGCCAAGCTCTTGGTACAAAAATGTGACAAATGTCAAAGGTATTCTAGCGTGCCTCATCTTCCACAATAGATATCACCCCTATTCAAAAATCATGTTCTTTTGCTCAATGGGGCATGGACCTCCTGGGTCTATTTGTCCAACCAATAGGATAGAGAAAGAATTTGATATTAGCAGTAGACTACTTCACTAAGTGGATAGACGTGGAGCCACTTGCCATTATCTCTAAGATTCTAAAGTCATGGATTTTATTAGGAGAACATTGGTATGCAGGTATGGACTGCCTAGAGTATTGGTTATGGGTAATGGAAGGTAGTTTGTCAGAAGAAAAATGCACAAGTTTTGTGAAGACCTTGGGATAGAGCTGAGGATTACTTCGATAGCTCACCCACAGGCAAATGGTGAGGCTGAAATAACCAACCGAATTATCCTCCAAGGAATAAATACTAAGCTAGATAAGGCAAAGGGCAAATGGGTGGAAGAACTACCATCAATACTCTGGTCTTACCGAACAACACCTTGCACATCAACCAGTGAGAGTCCGTTTATGTTGTTGTTCAGTACAGAGGTTGTTATCCTGATAGAGATTAGAGTCCCATCTTTGAGAACAACCAATTTCATGATAAAAAAAATGATGAGCAACTCCTCAGCAACCTAAATTTTTTAGAAGAAATAAGGGAAACAAACAAAATTAGGATTGTAGCCTACAAGTAGAGAACGACATGGTACTACAACAAGAGAGTAGGTGTGAGAAAATTCTCTGTGGGGGACCTTGTCCTAAGAAAGGTAGAGGCAATAGGGAAACACCCAGGAAAATTTGGCGAAACTTGGGAAGGACCCTACCGTGTTATTGAAGTCCTCAAAGAAAGGACTTACATGATTGAATACCTAGGTAAACCTAAGAAGATGAGGCCATGGAATGCTGATAACCGTCGACCGTACTATGTTTAAGTTTTTGACTTACTAAGCTTTTCTTTCTGGTAGAAGTATTTTAGTGAGCAAAATTTTCCGTAAGTATTGTAATAAGGCAACCGCCAAGTAGACAGTTTATCCGAATTGAATAAAATACATAACAAAGTTTCCTAAAGTCATATAGCTCGAATAAATCACATTGATGATTGGTCTTTATAAAGCCTTGACAACAAAGGGGGTACTAAAAGAATTGGATGGAACCCAAAATGGCTAAATAATGAGGAAAAATTCCCTTTAAAAAGTGATCAAAAAAGGTGACAACCAACCCAAAATGTATCTAAACAGTGACCCTTAACTTGGAGAAAAAGAAACAATTCTCAAGTATAAAAGGCTGAATGAAGAGGAATTGCCTGATAGTTTGGTATCCGATACGGCAGACTATAAGGAATATATTCCCAAGTCAAGAGAGCCAACTAACCAACGCGTAAAAAAATTATAGGTTGAGAATGTCTAAGACTCAAGGAAATTGAAGTCGAAAAGGATGGCCAACCGAGGTGGTATAAGATGGTGAATGAGCAACCGACGTACATTAAAATGGCAAAATCGGTTGGAAATGATTAAGGGAAGTTTAACTCAAATTAATAGTATAGCACAGACAATTAATAGGAAGAAACATAGTTGTTTATTAATCAAAGATAAAAGTACAAAAAAAGAAGAAGAAGGAAATAAAACTTCTAATTCTCTATATCTACAATGGTCTCCTCAATCACCTCTACAACAGGGTCATGGGGATGGTCATCTTGAGGATTGGTCGACTAGTAGGGAGGAAGATGACCATCCTCACCCTCCTCTCGATCCTTTTTATCCTCTTCATCGAACGGCTGGACAATAACTTTTCCTGTCTCTTCTGCCTGCTTATACACTTCATATATATCCTCCTTTGGCTCATCCAAATCGTCTTTACCCACTAAAGGGGGCAAAACTTGTCTAGAAGAGAAGGATCCAAAATTGCATCAATAAAGGCTCTCCGGGCCTGCTTGAACGCTCCTCAGATGCTAATGTAACCCTCTTGATGAAGCATTAATCCAACCTCCTTAGACTGCTTAAACCCATTGACTCCCAACTGCGGACCATCCCAAAGTGCTTTGGCAATGGCCTGCTTGGTACAAAAATCAGTAGAGGCCTTTGTAGCATCTAGCTCACCCCTAACCCGCTCCAAGTCATTCAAGGCCTTCGCTGTCTGCTCAGCCGCAGAATCTACCATTTCTAGTACGGAAGTCTCATTGGCACTTAGGTCGACTATGCCACTGGGTAGGGTGGCAAGGTGAGACAGAAGCTGGAAAAAGAGTCAATTTTCATATGCTAACTGACCGAGCAAAAAAAAATGAAAGCATAGAGTATTGAAATTTCCTTACCCCTCATAGTAGAGACGTTTAGCTCAGAAACCTTGTCTGAAGGTGAGAGAACTCAGAACCTTTCATAATCAGCAGGTGTCGGGATCTTCGATACCATCTGACCAGCCACGTAAGGTTTATTGACCATGTTGCTAACTAAAACGGTCTGGTTCGGCTGATGGATCACCATGTCCTCTAAATTGATCCGTCCTCTTGGAGGAACCTTATGCTGGTCAGATGGATAGGAAGACCAGAAGGTGGAGGAGGAGCAAGAGGAATGTTCTAACTAGTCCGCATCTGAACCGTAGTGTGGGTTTCTATCGATGCATGAAGTGCTTGGTTGGCAGCTACTGTTTCATTAAAGTTGTCATGCCTCGAACGTTTGTTCCTTACCAGGTCTTTGCCACCTCTCTTCTTAGATGTGCCCGCACCAGAGCCTAATCCACTACTAAACATGGCCAAGTACTTGCCACAGTCGGAGGACATGGAACCCGGGCACCCAATTTCAAAGATTGATAAGAAATTGCAAACTCATTATCTATAGGTCGGAATGGATTCTCTTTGGAACGGATAAGCCCCATGGGCCAAGGTATCCTAGTCTATTCTCTAACGATTCTAAGGGAAGACTCGTCAAGACAAGAGCTACTAATATCGGCCAGTTTGACATCTTTGGGCATTGGATTTTCCCCTCTCTTATCATTGGATATAGGAAGACTGAAAGGGGAAACCTCTGGTCGAGGATCAAAAGTGATCCAAATAGAGGTACCTTGACTTTGGGATAGAGCCGCTACGTCTACTTGTGAATTTAAATCACTAAGTGTTTGAGCATCAGAAGAGTCCAAACTACTACTAGAAGAGGAACAAGAATCAGAAGACATATTGAGGGAGAAGCTAGGACTAACTTGAGAATATGGTATAGCTCTGTCGAAAAAAAAAAGAAGGCAAAAAACTATGATAAAGCTCGGTATGCTCTTGGGTTGCTCGGATTTCTCAAAGTATTTGCTGGTAGAAAAGTTTAAAGTGACAAGCCTACTATTTATAGAAGAATTGCAAGATGGATGGACGGTTCAGATCGAAACGACCCATGGAATCGCCATCATCTAGACCGTTGGTTTGAATTAGCCGAAGCGACTCCTCTACATTAAATGCATGACAGACCATCATTATTCCTCAATCGAAAAATGTAAAAACGATTCAAAAAATGAGTAAGGGACATATAATGTGGCAAGAACTATCCGATTAATGAAATTGCGACACGTGTAAAACTTCACCTCGAATAGCCTAATGCGCGGTTTGTCGGAATGACCTGTATTAAAAAATACGGACAGTTCGGCTCAATCAGTCCTACTTTGGGTCAATTCCACAATTTTTCTCTTAAGACTTTCTGTTAGTTGGGTCGGTCATGCTCTACGAATCGGTTCGGCCACTAGCATTTACCCATAACTTTTGGCCCTTGAATAGTTTGGTTGGTCGGTCGACCAAGGCCGGGTCCCAATAGGATCCATCGCTCCTTGTAGAAGTCCTACTCTCATAAGAACTAGTGACCCAAAAATATTATGACTCCGATAAAGACGTTTTGATAAAGACGAATAGAGTTTCATTACTCTCTAAATCCCTATAAAAGGAGCCCCTGTACACACTAGGTGAGATCTGAATCACAACTTGCATTACTGTTGCTTAAGTTGAGAGAGCTCTTAGAAACTGAGCTCTCCCAACTATGAATTATCCTACTGACTTGAGCGTCGAAGCGGACCTTCCCAACAAATTCGGTCTCCCTCCTAGCTTACTCTTGATTGTGTATAGAACGTCCCGCTAAGCTATTTTGGGTCTGACCGAACTGATTGGTGTCCAGCTTAGACGGACAGTTTTTGACATCATCAAGATGTATCAAGATGTATTATGGGTTGTCTTCTTTGAGAGTTGTCGTCTTGTACATGGCCTTATCCTTTACTGTCTTGTAGCTATAGCGATCTCTATAACTCAACTTGTCTTGCTTGGTCTCTATTTTGTATATAGATATCTACAAACTCTTGTACAGTTATTTGCAAGTTTATTATTGATTCTTGCGAGGTCAATTGCTGGTTCATTGTTGTTGAGGGGGATAGCATAACATCTTGCATTGTGATTTTGTCACCGATTCAGGTAAAGCTCTGTATGTAGAATATGTGCAAGTACCTAAAATACTAGTATTTGAAGAAATCAGGTTAAATTTCATTTTGAGATTTGATTGAGTTTACTACATCTCTTCTTCACCCAGTTTGAAGTAAAAAGTAAAGAGGAAGATTTTTAAAGCAACAAAAGCGTTGCAAATCTTATTAAACAAAGGGGAGGTTAAATACACCATTTTTTGGGTTAAATACAACTTCATTTTTTGAGATTTTGGATAATAACATCCTTGTACAAAATGGCCAAAAAGTATATTATTTTAAGAGTGAAGATTGACGTTAAATACAACTCTAAATCTCACATAAATCTAACTGATAATGTGAAACCCCAACCCAAAATTTATGTTTTAGTTAAGCTGCGGATCACCCGTATTGCATGGGATCACAAACAATTGTTGTTGAAACTAGGTTAACTAAATGAGCTAAAAAATTTAAATCGAGTTGAAGATAAAAATAGCAAAAGATGCCTAGGATAGGTGTGTTTCCAGGCCACCTGGTCCAGAGTCCCCTTTGAGATACTCTAGGTAAGGGGCCATGCGGCGCAACAAGAGAAATCATGGTCATTTTAAAATCCCGATAGATGGAAAACTTGGGTATTTTTTAGAGTTGGAAAAGAGAGAGAGAGAGAGAGAGAGAGAGAGAGAGAGAGAGAGAGAGAGAGAGAGAGAGAGAGAGAGAGAGAGAGAGAGAGATAAGTAATTTCTATGGATTTAGCTTGGATTTGGAATGATTTTGAGTTGCAAACAAGATTCAAGAAAGATTCAAGGAAGGATTTGGGATTTGAGGTAAGTTTCTTTGAATTTCCAAAAGTTAGCTTTTGGTTAGATTTGTTGGACTTGTTGACAGGTTGGTTTAGATCCTTAAAGAAGTTGATGTAATACGTGAAGGTGGTTATGTATCTAGGTTTAGTTGTTGATTTGGAGTGAAGACATGATTTGGTGAAGATTAAAGATTTAGAAGAAATTTCTAGAGAGAAAAATTGATTTTTGGAATTATGGATTGATTCTTATTTGTATGGGATGTTGATAATGTTTTGATATGAGATAGGTTATGATTTTCACCATATGTTAGGTTTGGATCAAAACCCTTGAATTTGAGGAATTTTCAATTTATGTTTCGCTTGAATACAAGGTAGAGGATTCTTATTCATTTTCCTTCATGCTCGTTGTTCCCCTTTTGCTAAATAGCGGTTTGATTTTTTCATTGGTTATCTATTTTGTGTTCCTTCCCTATTTGTTCCTAAGGAAGAACAAACCCATTATATGTGTGATTTTGATATTGATAATGTCAATGCTTACTCGTATTACTTTAGAAATTTTATGATGGGAGGATGGTCGGGAGTCAAGGCATTAATATGGTACCAAGTGATTTCCATGTGAGGAAACTCACATATATTCTGATGGGCTGGTGCTAGTCCGTGTTTTGAACAGTATCTAAGTTGTTATTGTGGGAGTAAGCCTAGACAATGGTATAAATAGTTACTATTGGTTGAATATTGCTACAACACATCCGTTCATTCTGGTACTAAGATATCACCTTTTGAAGATGTATATGGGATCCCTCCTCCGCGCCTTTGTGATTACATTCTTGGAACGACTAAACTTCCTATGGTTGAGACCTTCTTGAAGGATTGGCAATCAATAATTGGGTTGGTGAAGAATAATTTACAGAAAAGCCATGAGAACATGAAAAAAAATGTTGATGCTAAACGTACGTATAAAGAGTACGAGGTGGGTGATTGGTTATACTTGAAGCTTCAGCCTTATCGGCAATTATCAGTGGCACAACGAAGAAACTTAAAGCTAGCTCCAAGGTATTATGGGCCTTTTCTGGTGATTGAGAGGGTTGGAAAGATTGCTTATAAGCTGCAGCTTCCCTCTGAATCCATGATACATCCTGTTTTCCACATTTCTCAATTGAAGAACATATTGGCAATAGACTCCTACTATCCACTCAACCTCCACACACGGATGAAGAAGGCTTTCCTGTAGCTTATCCAGCTGTTGTGTTAGATATGCGTATTGTGAAGAAGGGGCTACATCCTGTTAGTGAAGTTTTGATATAATGAGAAGGTCAAAACGTTGATCAGGCGACTTGGATTCCTTATCAATCTCTTGCTGCCCAGTTTCCTAATCTTGTGGGCACGATTTTCTGAAGGGGGGAGCTCTATTACGTTCCTTCCTTTTGGGCTCTTATTTCCAATGGGCTCTTTTGAGGTAGTCATTGTTAGGCTATTTTTTCTCTTTTGTTGGGGCCAGGGCGTCTTAGTTGGTTGGGATGCTAGGGTTTGGTTGCTCGTGTTGGTCAGCATTTTAGTTGAGAGGAGCCTCCTTTTGGGGATATGCTTTTTGTACTCAAAGAAACATATTTCTCTGTTCTTGCTTTTGACTATTGCTAAGCAAGGTTTCTGATGAGATTAGCTCATCTCGAACTAAGCATATCCTTGTCACTCCATCTTTTGTGTTATTTGAGATTATTGAAAGTTTTCTGATTAAATTATGGGTTGCATTGATCTGGCTAGTGTGATTTCTATTGCTCTTGTGTTTGTGTCTCTCTGGGTGCAGTTTTCAACAATCTTGAGTGATAGTAAACCCCAATAATCCATACCAAAAGGCAGATGCATGAACTGATTAATACAATGGGTTGACTTCGTTGATGCAAGCACCTATGTGTCTTTTTGTCTCACTACCCTCGAAGAAGAGAAAGAGTAATAGGATAAAAGTGAGATGGTTGAGTTCTTCACACTATTAGAGCACATGGAATGGTGTTCACCTACTAGTGATAGTAAATGCTCTTGGAAAACATATTTGTGTGTGAGGGAATGAAATTTTAATGTCTTATACTTGTATATAATGGTAAAATTGTATTTGTCTAATTTGTTAGTTAATTTTGTAACCAAAATTGATTATCACTATATATCTATATACTATTATATAAATATAATATATATCATGTATATTTTAAATTATTAGAGTAAAGAATACAAATTATATTAATAGTAATTAAAATTGAGTGAAAATAAGAATTATACACAAATTTGTTGGGTCATTTCGTAAAATACAAATAAAGTAAAATGAACATAGTTAAATTGTACAATTTTTGACACAATTTATATTTTGAATTTTTTTACCAATATTTCATAAAAATACAACCTATTCATTGATAGACAATTCATGCATATTCATTGTCATGCAAACAAGGTGTACTGCCTTCTACGTCTTCTACCAATAATTCATAAAAATCCAACCTATCAATTGATAGCTCTACAAGGTGTACTACCTACTAAATGAGCTTTGATCACAAATGTAGGGGTGTTTGGCATTAAAAGATACCAATTATTCATAACAATCCAATACTTGAAAATAATTGCTCCGGATGGTCACGGACTTTTACTATTAACAAGAGTAGCATAAACACAACTACCATTGGATTCCAGTTTCTCAAACTTATTAGAATTCCTAAATTGAAGTTCTTGGCTTCGGTACAATCCTACATCATGTCTGGAGGATCTTCTAGTAGATGGTGGAACCGATTCCGTCAAAGTCGTAGAGATGCGGTTGAGGAAGAGGAGGAGGGGATCTAAAAGATTTGCGTAACTTATAGCAACATATGGTTACATCTTTACAACAATTTCTTCCACATATGGTTGCTCCAGCCATAAGCCAACATAGGACATGTAGGACCTGTTGAATTCATGTTTTGAATGTTTAAAAAATACATATTTATTTATCTTTGATATATTACATATATTTGAATCATGTAATTATGGAAATAACATGAGCTTACTAATGAGCATTAACAAAAGCATGAAACCTAAAAGGTTTACAAAGTTTTCCTTTTAACGTTTGAATGGTTGTAGGGAAGATTGGAGCTATTTATGGAAACACTCTATATATGTAAACTTTTGAAGTAACATGGAGAATTCTATTTATGGAAATAGTTAAAGATGAGATGACAGCTGAGATGGAACGTGACATGGCATGGTGGGACAAGTAAAAAAGTGGAGCCAAAATAAAGAAAGTCAAATCCTTTTGAATTTGAAAGATGCTTCAACATGGAAAGGAGGAATTACTCCAAAAAGAAGGAAATAAGAGATTGTCTTGAACATGTTCACACCTACAGCAAAGATGGTAATAAAAAATAAAGCAATCAAGCTACACCAAAATAAAAATAAAAAGGGCCAAAGACTCCAATCAACAAAACAGGAAAGAAGAGGAGATCCTTGTGCATCAAAAGAAGTAACGTTGCAAGAAAATGAAGGAGAAATTCGTGCATCATAAAGAAGGCTTGAAAATGTCAAGTTTCCAATCAAATAATGAAGGAAAGAATGGGAGATTTTCAACCAAATCAAAGCGAAAAACATAATATCTCAAATCAAGCCTTCTCAAACCATTTTTCATCCTAAAAACGTGTGAGACATATTCTCTCTATCAATTTGATTATCTTTCATATTCTATCACTCTAAACAAATGGACTAGATTCATTCCTTGATCTTCACACACATCCAATGGTCCAAATCATTCTTCCTTCACTATAAATACACCTCTCAAGAATTTTTCTTCCAATTTTCAAAAATCTTATTTGTCCATTCTTATTATACACATATTTCTTGAGAGCCTTTATCACTTTAAGCCAAGCCAAGTTTTTCTCTTGAGCAACCTAAATATTCATACATATCTTTCTCAAGCAAAATTCAGAATTTTATCTTATACAATTGGACAATTCTAGAGCCTCTCTTTGTGCCTAAAAACTTTTCTATCTAGCTACTACAAAGAGTCTAAATCCTTGAGCGAAAAAAATTCCCTATTAAACTATTTGATAGCTACTAAAAAGAGGGTTTTATTGATATTGTAAGGATTGGTGGTTAGCCAAAACCACGTGTTGTAAGTATTCTCGGTTAGCCTTAAACCGTGGGTGTAGGAGTGATCTTGACTCCATTCAAACAAGCGAGTGAAGGAGTGGAACCTAAGGGGTTGCCTTAGAGAGTGGACGTAGGCCAACTTAGGTCGAACCACTATAAAATTTATCATTCCTATCTCTTTATTTTTCAGCACTTTAATTTAGCACTTTTATTTAGCATTTCATTAGAGAGTGGATGTAGGCCAACTTCGGCCGAACCACTATAAAATTTCCCGTTCCTATCTCTTTATTTTTTAGCACTTTAATTTAGAATTTCATTTACATATTATTGTTGATAGTGATTATAGTGCTGCAATTATTTTTATTCCTTATTATGTATTCTATTTTTGATTCAACTAGCATTAACTCGATTCAACTAATTGCATCTTGAGGTGTCAAATCAATTGATCTTGTTGAATTATCTTGATTGCATCTTGTGGTGCTAATCTAGATAATTTTCAAACAAATAACTAGATTACATCTTGTGGTGATAATCTAGTTGATCTTAAGTTATTGTGTGATTAAACTATTTACATTGTTATCTAGATATTGCGTTTTATATTGTTAAGTGATTCTACTTAGGGTGAATAATCGAGAAATTAAAAAGAGGTCACATAGTTAATATTTGTAAAAAAATATAATTCACCTCCCTCTTATATTGCCATTAGGTCCAACAAGTGGTATCGAAACAGGTTACGTGCATATAGAATTAACACTTTAAGTGCATATCCAATTTTTTTTAAAATGGCATCTAGGCATGATCAAGTTCTAGAGGGACAATCTAGTGGTAGGCCCCTATATTTTGATGGAGAAGATTATGATCATTGGAAAATGCGCATGAAATTATATTTTGTCTTTGGATATTGATTTGTGGAATGTAATTGAAGATGGTCCATTTGTTTCAACAATGAACACCAAGATTGGCGAGGTTGAAAAGTGTTTGCCGAAACCTAAGGATAAATGGGATGACTCTGATAAAAAGAAGTTATCTTTAAATGTAAAGGCTAGGTCTGTTCTTTTTTAATGCTCTAAATAAAGTGGAAGCCAAGCACATCTCTATGTGTGTTTCGGCCAAAGACATGTGGGAAAGACTTGAGATGAAACATGAGGGAACAAATCAAGTAAAAGAGTAAAAAATAAATATGTTCATGCATTCATATGAATTATTTGTAATGAATTCAAATGAATCTATTTGTGATATGGATATTCGAATAACTTCTATTTTTAACTCTCTTGAATCTTTAGGCAAAACATTCTCCAATCAAAAAAAGGTACAAAAGTATTTGAGGAGTCTACCCGAGACGGGATGCAAAGGTTACTACTATTCAAGAGGCCAAAGACCTTAAAGTGCTAAAGTTGGATGAATTAGTTGGCTCACTCATGGTGTACGAGTCTAATCTTAAGGCTAGAGAAGCTCAAAAGGAGGACACCAATAAGAACTTGACATTCCCATCAAAGGAGGAGACCAATGATGATATGAGCGATGAAGAGATAAAATTTACTAGCAAGGAAGTTCAAGAGGTTCTTGAGGATCAAAAAGAAGCATGGATCATCTCCATTTGGGCAGAACAAGAGATTCACAGCCAAGGGTGATCGAGGTGAGTCTAACAAGGAGATGAGATGTTATGAGTGTGTCAAGAAGGGCCACTTAAAATACGAGTGCCCAAAGAAGAAGGAGAAGAACCAAGATCAATCAAATAAAACTTTTAAGGCAGCTTGGAGTGACTTAGATTCAAAGGACACCTCAAGCAATGGAGATGATGAAATAGCCCGTTTATGCTTCATACCAAAAGAAGACTCATTCAATTCAGAAGCGAAGGTAAATTCCTTAACTCATGATGATGATTTCACAATTGATGAATTATTTGCATTATTTGATGATATGAACACTAAAAATAGAAAATTACATAAAGAAAAGAAAATGCTTAGAAATGAAAATGCATGTTTGGTAGAGAAAGTTGAATTGCATGAGAAAACAATAAATGAGTTGAATGTGAAACTCAATGGAAAATCTGTTATACTTGATCCTAATGTTGAAAATGATTCAATTGATTGTGAACATGAGCATATCATTGAGGATTTACAATCTAGACTTGGAAAACTACAAGATCAGTATGATGATTTAAAATTGAATGCACATGTACTTAATGAGAATCTAGAGTTCCCTATTGACTTTAGTATTCAAAAAGAATTTGATACATTAAAAGTAAAATATGATAAGCTTGAGAAGACTTTCTCTAGGTTTTGTGTTAGGTCATCTAGTCTTGATTTTATGCTTGCTTGCCTTAGACAATCAATTGACAAATCTGGTATAGGATATATTGAGGGTGAAACTAAAATAAGAAAGCATGATTTGAATGACATTTCTAAATCATTTGTATCACATGGTTATATGAACTCGTTGAATGATATACATGCTAATTTCCCGTCTATACATCATGAACATACTAAATGTGTCCAACCCATAGGATGTAGGCCCATTAGGAGGAATGTGTAAATTGAACCTATAAAGAACATGAATGGCCTGGGTCAAATGAGACCCATAGGGAAGCAAGTAGGGCAACCAATTGCCAAGTTTAGGACACCTGGGATTTCTTATGGTCAATCTCATGATAGTACATCATCTCATACATCACATGGTGCATACATACATAATAGATGTGCTAAAATTCATCATGAATTCAAATATGTATTTGGCAAGAGAATTGTACAAAAATGGGTTTCAAAAGGAACCATGATTGCTTATGCTAATCCCCTTAGGACCCAAAAGAAATTGGCTACCTGAATTGAGTTGATTTTGTATGGTATGCTTGAAAATAAAGAATTCAAGTGCATCTAAGTGGTACTTGGAGAGCGGATGTTCTAGACACATGACTGGAAATGCTAGTATGTTTACTTCATTCAAGAAAAACTCCAAATGGAGGAAATGTCACTTTTGGTGATACCAAGAAAGGAAGGATCCTTGGTAAGGGATCCATAGGTAATGGTTCTTTCTCCATTTCAAATGTATCACTAGTTTATGGTTTATCAATTAATCTTATTAGTATATCTCAACTATGTGCATGCAAATATAGTAAATAACTTGAATAATGTTGTGAATGGCGATCTAATTGTTGTTGAAAATGAAATATTTGATGTGTGTGCATTGATATCTCATATAGAACTTAGATATGTTCATGACGCATTGAATGATGAAAATTGGATTAATGCTATGCAAGATGAACTAAACGAATTCACTAGGAATGAGGTGGGGCATTTAGTTCCTTGTCTAAAAGATCAAACTCTAATAGGAACAAAATGGGTGTTCAAAAATAAAATGAATGAAAATGGTGAAGTAGTTAGAAACAAAGCTAGGTTGGTAGCTCAAGGGTATAATCAAGAAGAAGGAATAGATTATGAAGAGACGTTTGAACCTGTAGCTAGATTAGAAACGATTAGGCTACTTATGGCATTTGCATGTTTTAAGGGTTTCAAACTTTATCAAATGGATGTCAAAAGTGCTTTCTTAAATGGTTTTATAAATAAAAATGTTTATCTGAAGCAACCTCCTGATTTTGAAGATCCAAAATTTCCAAACCATGTTTACAAATTGACTAAAGCCTTGTATGGTTTGAAACAAGCACCTAGGGCATGGTATGATAGACTATCATCATTTTTTATTCAAAATAGTTTAAAAGAGGAAGAATTGATAACACATTATTTTTAAAACAAAATAGTCAGGATAAACTTCTTGTTCAAATCTATGTAAATAATATTATTTTTGGTGCTACCAATGATACTATATGTAGTCATGCATGCAAAGTGAATTTGAAATGTCAATGATGAGAGAATATAATTACTTTCTAGGATTGTAAGTTAAACAAACTAAAAAATGTATACATATTAGTCAAACCAAATACATAAATGATATGCTTAAGAAATTTGGTTTTGATAACTTAAATCCCCCTCCTACTCCCATGTGTGTGTATCTACGAAATTGGATAAGGATGAAAATAGTGAACCGTTTAATTCTAAAATGTATAGGTCCATGATCGGGCCTCTTTTATACTTAACTTCTAGTAGACCGGATATTATGTTTAGCGTATGCATGTGTGCACGTTTTCAAAGTCAACCTATGAATTCTCATTTTCTAGCAATTAAGAGGATATTTAGATACCTTAAACATACATCTAATCTTGGCATTTGGTATGATCAAAATTCATTGTTTCAATTGGATGAATTCAGTGATGTTGATTTTGCGGGTAGTAGGGTAGATAGGAAGAGTACCTCGGTTACATGTCAATTCCTAGGAAATATCCTCATTTCTTGGTTCTCTAAGAAATAAGCTAGTGTTGCCCCATCTACCATTGAGGCCGAATACATGGCCATTGGGAGTTATTGTGCTCAAATTTTATGGATTAGATAACAATTATATGATTTTGGCTCAATCTTGAATGATATTCCTATTTATTGTGACAATACAAGTGCTATTAGTCTTTCTATAAATCTCATACATCATTCTAAGGCTAATCATATAGATATTAGACATCACGTTATTAGGGATCATGTGAACCAAGGCACAATCAAAGTTGAGTATGTGAATACAATGAATCAATTAGCTGATATACTCACTAAACCTCTCAATCAAAATTAATTTGAATTTCTAAGATGAAATCTTGGTATGCGTCTTACTATTTACTCAATGTATCATGTGTTTTTATTTCTTTAAGATGCATTTCTAAAATAAGGGGGAGAAAATGAATGCAACTTTGAACTAAAATGCATAGATTAAGAGGGAGCAATGCATGTTAAGTGAAACCAGATTTCAGGGGGAGTATCTTCATGAAATAAATCAAAGTTACATAGGTTATTTTGAGCTCATCAAAAGGGGGAGAATGTTGAATTCATGTTTTGAATGTTTCAAAAATACTTGTTTATTTATCTTTGATTTATTACATATACTTGAATCATGTGATTATGGAAATAACATGAGCTTACTAATGAGTACTAACAAAATCATGAAGCTTAAAAGGTTTACAAAGCTTTCCTTTAGCGTTTGAATGGTTGTAGGGAAGATTGGAGCTATTTATAGAAGGACTCTATATATGTAAACTTTCAAAATAACATGGATATTTTATTTATGAAAATGGTTAAGATAACATGACAGTTGATTCGGCATGGTTAGACAAGTCAAAAGGTGGAGCCAAAATGAAGAAAATCAAATCTTTTTGAATTTGAAAGATGCTTCAACATGGAAAGGAGGAATCACTCCAAAAAGAAGGAAACAAGAGATTTTCTTGAACATGTTCACACCTGAACATGTTCACACCTACAGCAAAGATGGTAATAAAAAATCAAGCAATCAAGCTACACCAAAATAAAAAAAAGGGCCAAAGACTCCAATCAACAAAGAAGGAAAGAGGAGGAGATCCTTGTGCATCAAAGGAAGTAAAGTTTCAAGAAAATGGAGAAATTCGTGCATCATAAAGAAGGCTTCAAAATTTCAAGTTTTCAATCAAATAAGGAAGGAAAAAAGGAGAGATTTTCAACCAAATCAAACCTAGAAACATAATATCTCAAATCAAGCCTTCTCAAACCTATTTCTCATCCCAAAAATGTGCGAGACATATTCTCTCTATCAATTTGGTTATCTTTCCTATTCTATCACTCTAAACCAATGGACTAGAATCATTACTTGATCTTCACACATATCCAACGGTCCAAATCATTCTTCCTTCACTATAAATACACCTCTAGCTCTCTTCTCTCTTCACTTGGTTAATTTATCTTTCTCTCTCTCTCGAGCATTGTTCTTCTGATTTCTAGCAATCTTTTTCATTTCTTATTATACTCATATTTCTTGAGAGCCTTTATCACTTTAAGCCAAGCCAAGTTTTTCACTTGAGCAACCTAAAATCGTGGGTGTACGAGTGAGGTTGATGTCATTCAAACAAACAAGTGAAGTAGTGGAACCAAGGGTCTACCTTAGTGAGTGGACGTAGGCCAACTTGGGCCGAACCACTATAAAACTTCTCGTTCCTATCTCTTTATTTTTCAGCACTTTAGTTTAGCATTTCATTTACATATTATTGTTGATATTGATTATAGTGCTGCAATTATTTTTATTCCTTACTATATATTCTATTTTCAATTCAAGTAACATTAACTCGATTCAACTAATTGCATCTTGCGGTGCTAATCTAGATAATTTTGGATCAAATAACTATATTACATCTTGTGGTGATAATCTAGTTGATCTTAAGTTATTGTGTGATTAAACTATTTACATTGTTATCTTGATATTGCGTTTTATATTGTTAAGTGATTATGCTTAAGGTGAATAATCGAGAAATTAAAAAGAAGTCACATAGTTAATATCTGTGAATAATATAATTCACCTCCCTCTTATACTGCCATTAGGTCCAATAGGACCATCCCTAGAAACTGCGAGATGGCTCATGATGATCTTGTTCGAGATTACTTTGCACCAAACTGTACTTACCTTGATCACATGTTTCAACAAAAATGAAGATTTCGTATGCTTCGGGAATTATTTCTTTGGATCAAAGACAAACTCGAAGTGTCAGACACGTATTTCCCGCGTCTATCCGACTATACACGATTGGGCCTCTCATATCTCCAAAATATTACAACAGCCCTTAAACTTCTAGCATACGGTGGTCCTATTGATCGGCTTCTGAATATATCAAAATTGGTGAATCAACTGCTAAAGAAGCACTTATCAAATTTTGTGACAAAATTTTGCTCTTGTACCGGGATCAATATTTGAGAGTGCCCAACATAAATGATATTATTTGGCTAATTCAAGAAAACGCTACTCATGGATTTCCCAGCATGATAGGATCTCTTGATTGCATTCACTGGGAATGGCGTGGCTGCCCTGTCGACTGGCAAGGTCAATTTCGAGGTCACATTGGTAAACCTGCATTGATCTTGGAAGCAATTGCTTCACATGATTTATGGATTTGGCATGCTTTTTTTTTGTACAACTTGGAGAGTGAATTTTAATCTCAAAAGACTTGAAGATAGTTATAGGGGATGTATGATCAGTAACCGTGACTTGTGTAACAAAGATGCATGATGCAAAAACCAAATTTTGATTGTCATAATCTATTGTTCTAAGCTTTGTCAACTGTTAAGCATCATCATTATGTTCCACATTAAGAAAAGCTCTATCAACTGGCAAGCATCATCATTATGTTCCACATTGAGAAAAACATAATGCAAAATCAAAATATGAATAAGTAGTGCAGCAAGCAACAAATCTTTTAAAGAAGATAAGACCAAGAGGGAAGAAAGTATAGAAGGAATGAAGATCTTACTATCATTACCCATGAAACAATATATATTCTCTACAAATTATTAGAAGAAAAGAAACATCAGCAATGTATAGCTTTACAAACAAAGATTCCTACATTATATGTTAACACAACGCAACTTATGATCTGATATATATATATATATATATATATATAGCCTTTGATAAATGAACATAAAATCAGCATGATACAATTTTAAATGTTACGAGAAACAAATTCAGTAACAAATTAAAGCTCCAGTAATTTCAAACACATGATTCAGAACTACTGTAATCACTCATTAGTGCAAAAAAAAATAGGGGATTCAAATTGAAAAACTTTGATGCAGAAGAGATTATTTTGGCCCCTAAAATCTGAATCTATGGAGAAGGATAGAAAGGAAATCTAAGATCAAAAATTTGACGAAGTAGGGAAAGTAAATCTGTAATACGATTTCATGCCTACAACATACCATGATTTGAAGATCTATGTTAAGGTGGCCGGAATAGCCTAAGAACATGCCTGGTGTTACACACCTGTAACAAGAAAACTCAAGAACGCTAGTAATTACCTAAACAGAGAGTTTAATTCACCAAGCTCAAACGCGAGCAATGGGTATCTACTTGTATATTAGGTTTTTCTTTAAAGAGGAAGATAACAAGTAGCGATTATAGAAACTGCAAAACATGGAAACAGATAGCTAGGAAATTGATAAAACCTATTCAAGATGGGTCATCTCCAAGAAGGAAAACAGTTTTTTAGACAACACAATGCATAACCCACGACACCACCTGCATGCAGACTATAGCAAGTAGGTGGTTAGGAATGAACGGCTACGATTGACTCTTCTAAATCATGAAATTTGGACCACGCGATCATGTGCTGAGTTGACTCCCAAAATAAACGACACCGTAACAAGATACCATCCATAAATTGATGCTCCTCCAAGGAACCCAAAACGGCTGCGTCTTTCTAATCTACTTCATAAAGATACAGCGGTCATTAACTGCTACTTTAAGATACTAACTAATTACTTGCCGGTTACGTAACAGCCCATGCACAAAACAAAATCGAGACTGTTACAATGCCCCCTTTTCAGATGATCTTGCCCACAAGATCGGGGTATTGAGTTGCTAACTTGGAGTATGGCATCCAGGTAGCTTGAGTGGCAGACTGCCCTCACCACTAAACCAACACCTTTGCTATTACTCATAATCTTTTCCCCATCAGCCAGCTTCACAAAAGAGCTTCCCTTTAGAACTAGTGTAAATTTAGCTTTGACAAATACCACTGGATCCATGAAATTATGGGTTGAGCCAGAATCAATTAGAATGACCACTAGTACTTCATTCACGGTACCAATCACCCTCATAGTACCTTGACATGGGCTTCATAAATGGCATATAAAGTGATTTTAGGCTATACTTCCATAGTGGGCATCAATCCTGCTCTTGTATCTCCCGAGGGGTATTGCACCTCTTGCTCTTCTACTAGTAGTCCATCATCTTCCATGCACTCCACCATGAAAAAGCTTGGATTTAGGACATTTATGACCCACCCTCCATTTGGCATCACAAAAATAACATAAACCCATAGCTCTTTTTTCTTGCATCTCCTTCTCAATCAATTTTTTATATGGGCCAAAGTTTTCTACTCAAAAATTTTACCTAGTTCTACTGAGTACGTTATAGCCAATGGCGCAGGAACTAGTGATAACTTTTGCGGACCAGAAGTGGAGGTATAGGTAGCTGGTGAGGATAGACCAGTAGGTCCGAAATGCTTGTTAGAGGTGTTGGACCATATGTCTTACATTTGTGTTTTGATACAAAAATATGTATTGGACTATTTGATTGTGCTTATCTTTGGATGAATTTGGATGAATCATGAAATGTATTTTCTCTACTAACTTAAGCTTCATTATATATCTTTGGAATCATGTTTGATCATATTTGATATCATTTTGATGATTTTGGACTTGTTCATTTTCGCACTACAAAAATTGTTCAAACATCACACTGTGCACACGTTGGTTGAATTGTCATAACTTATTCATATGATCTCTGATTGACTTGATTCTTGTTTTGAAAATTATTTAAGACACTCTGGAATTTTGCATTGTGAAATATGGTCAGGTCAATTTTAAGTCTATCATGTTCAATTTATCAGTTGAAATTAATTCACTAGTGTAGTTGTGAAACTAGCCTAGTTGAGATTTGCATGATCAAATTGAATGACCAAATGACCTCAATTATAAGTGAAATTTTGTATGCACATTCTTATATAGATAAATTGATTTATCATGTGCTTACTTGAATTTTATTGAGCTTATATCATATTGGTTAACCCAAGCGCAAGCATTGAAGCTCTTTGAGCTTACAAGCAAAATTGGAGTGTTCTATATATATCACTCATTTCTTTGTAGGTACAAATCATACACTTATTTGGGACATTAATTGAGGATGTGAAATGGTCATGGAGTATTGAGGTTTCATTGTTTAGGCACTTAGAACCCGAAATCCCCTATGAAACCCTATTTGGGAGCATTTGAGATTATGTGAGCTACATTGAAGGATTTATTTAGGAAATAGTCTAAGACATATTTATTGAGAAATTTGACCAAATTTGGAGTGAAGAAGACTTAAATTGGTGCAACCCATTCTTATCCAAAATAGCCTAAATTTCTCAAATTGACCTTCCATGGGTTAGACTAAGTTGAATTAATGTTGGATGATTTATTTGGAGTAGGGGCTCGGTCATAACCCTTCTAGAAAGCCTTAGGAGTATTTGGAGGGAGTTTGAGAAGCCTTGGATTCATTTGAAATCAAATGAAAAAGATTGGAGCCAAAACACTTGGAGGAAAATTGTCCACATCACCATGTACTATTATGTTCTTGTTTTCAAGTATTTTGGAGGGAATTTTGTGTGTACCTTGCAAGGGTTGTTTGGTTGATTTTTGAAGCCTTTCTAAGCATGAAGAAGAGTTTAACAAGAAGCACAAAAGATCCAAACAAACCTTGGAGCCAAGATTTGAAATTTGAATCAAAGGTTGACCAAAAGTCAATAACGGCTAGCCTTTCAATGGTGTTGATTGATTTCGTTTTTGAAGATGAAGGGCAGAGATTATAAGTTGATTGAGGGCTGAGATTGAAGATTAACAAGATCCAATGGCCAAGATTAAATGGAGACAAATGAAGAGGAAAGTCATGCTTCATTCCACACTTGGAAAACTTATGGGCAAAAATTACCAAGAGAGCTTTTGTTCTTGATTCTACAATTTTTGAGTGATCTTCTCTTGATATTTTGATCATCATTTGCTGAGATTATTGTCATTATCTTCCCTTCATCAACCTCAAGCTAAGACACACTTTCAAGCCAAAATCATTAAGGTATTTCTTTGAGTGTTCTTGAGCTACTTTCCACAAAGCTTCTCCTAAACTTATTTCCATCTTGGTGAGACTTTGTGTGAACCTTTGGTTGAGTGAAAGCCATGAATTTGAGTCAAATTTATATCCTACCA
The DNA here is from genome assembly GCA_963580455.1 of Euonymus europaeus. Taxonomy (NCBI): domain Eukaryota; kingdom Viridiplantae; phylum Streptophyta; class Magnoliopsida; order Celastrales; family Celastraceae; genus Euonymus; species Euonymus europaeus. The sequence continues at coordinate 15,258,006 of OY756965.1, forward strand.
GTGAGCTTTACATTGAGAGATTAAGTGTTCCTCATCCAAATAGCTTAGAGCTAATCTTGAGAGAACCAAAAACCAAATCACTTGTAAAAGTCCCTTTTGAGGGCATTACCTTTGAGAGGTGTGTGAAAGTTTAAGGTTAGCTTCAAACCTTGATGGTGTACAAGTTTGGGGTGTGCTTGGAAACCCTAAGTTTGTGGTGAACTTTCAAAACCACTTCTATCCTTTAGTGGATTTGGAAATCCTAAGCTTGAGAGCTTAGGCAGTGGATGTAGGTGTGAGCACCGAACCACTATATATCCTTGTGCACTCTAATTTTTTATGTCCTTTCTTGTTTGGTGCTATTAGTGATTTGTGTGCCTTATAAATTGATATTAGGGTGTTGCTTGCTACCATTGCTTGTTGGGATATTGTTTGTGGTTGAACAACTTGTGATTAGTGCACTGTTCATATAGTTAGACTTCGAATTTTAATCGGAATTTTTGATATAGTATTAATTAAGGTATTGTGATATTGCATACCAAATTTCGTTGCATTTGGACTTGAATTGCTAGGTCAAATAATATCTACTTGGTTGGTTGACAGATTTGTACTATAAACACTGTTTTGATCATTTGTACGTTTTTAGATTGTGATTTTTGTATTTGGGGTTTATACTTAGTTTTTGGAGACACAATTCCCCCCCCCCCCTCAAACTCAGTATATTTAGTAAAGTCCCTGACCCTAATAACCAACAACTCAAACTTTCCTTTAAAATCCTCCACCGACCCTGATTGTTTATGTTTCACAAGTTCCTCCAAAGGATCCTCAAACTTACTAGGACCAAAACGAACCAACAGGGTTGACACTAGTTTTTCCCATCGAGACACTCCCCCAGAAGCCTCTATTTCAGTAAACCAAGAATGTGCGGTGTTATCAAAATAATAAGAGCCTAACAATACCTTTTGCTGCACAGGTATCTTGTAAAACTGGAAATACTGGTTAGCCTTGTGAACCCAAGCTGCTGGTTCAACACCACCAAAACTAGGAAAAACCAATCTGGTACCTCTATAAGGCTGGTCTCTAGGGATTCTACTCTCAAGTTCCTTGCAAGAACTTCCACTTCCAGAATCATTCGTTGAACCCTTTCTTTTGCTTTGCATAAAACACTAGAACATACCTCGCAACTCAGACATTTGGGCATCTATTTTGCTTTGCATATCATCAATGGTGCGCTGATGTTCCTCTAGGGTTTTCTGGATGTCACTCATTCCTCAAGTCAATACCAAATGAGTGAAAACCTCACTTTGATACCAATTTGTTACACACATGTAACAAGAAAACTCAAAAACACTAGTAATTACTTAAACATAGAGTTTAATCCGCCAAGCTCGAACGCGAGCAATGGGTATCTACTCTACTTGTATATTAGGTTTTTCTTTAAGGAGGAAGATAGCAAGTAGTGATTACAGAAATTGCAAAACAAGGAAACAGATAGCTAGCAAATTGATAAACCCTATTCAAGATGGATCATCTCCAAGAAGGACAAAAGCTTTTCATACAACACAATGCATAACCCACGACACCACCTGCTGATAGACTCCTTCAACCTAGCTCCAGTTTACTATGGAAGTAGAAGAAGAATAGAAGAAATTACAGAGGAAGAAGCACGAAATACACACAGAGGAAACACCTCATTTTACTCATATCAAGCATACCATTTACAAGATAGGGCGCCAGCTAATATAGTGGAATCCAAACTTCTAGAAAGTATTAGCTAGCTAACAAACAATTAACTAACTAACTAATATTGAAAGCCACACATTACAAGCCACCAGGCCACGTCACCAAAATCTGTTAAGCAACAGTTAATGAAATATAGATTCGTATCACCTGCACGCAGACTATAACAGTATATGGTTAGGAATGAACAGCTACCATTGACTCTTCTAGATCATGAAACTTGGACCACACGATCATTTGTTGAGCTGACTCCCAAAATAAATGACACCGTAACAAGATACCCTCCATAAACTGATGCTCCTCCAAGGAACCCAAAACGACAGTGTCTTACTAATATACTTCATAAAGATGTAACGGTCATTAACTACGACTATACTAACCAATTACTCACCAATTACGTAACAGCGCATGCACAACACAAAATCAAGATTGCTACACCGGGTCAGCCTCCGTCACAATCTTGCCGAGCTACCCACCGATAGTTTATGCACATCTAGATCCTAACTTTGATGAGGCCAAGAAGGACATCCAAGGGGGATGAGAATTCGTTAAAGGTGTGGGTCCCAAACATTATGCAGGCCATCCCAACTCCTCTCTCACTTGTTGAGCCCAATAAAATATTGAGTCAATTTTGACACCATTGGACCAGATTTTTTTACTTGGGTCACGACTTAGGTCAATTTGGACATTGTCAGGCTAGTAAAGTTATCTCGTTGCATGTGCTCTACCATTATTAAGTAAAAAAATTATTTTTATATTTGTAAAATCAAATGTTATGTGCAACTGTACATATGGCACTTTGATAATCTGACGTGTTTCACCAAAATCTCTCCTCACACTCTCTCAACTTCAGTTTTTAAGTATAGAAATAGAAATAGATAGATAGATTCCACAACTCCTGTTTTTGCTATTGAGGAGGAGTTTCTTATCTATCGTACATCTCCACTTGATAGTTCTTCTGGGTCTTCCCTCATTCCCTTCCCACATACCTTTTCTATACATACTTTATTCCTTTTCTATACATACTTTATTCCCACCAGTGGCACCTGGTGTGGATTCTTATGTAGCAACGATAGATGACCCGGATAACCAACCTCCAGCTACTTCTTCATCTCAGGATCCAAGTCTTCCTCTCCTTAAATCCAATATGGACCTTTCTATTGCTATTCGAAAAGGTAAATTTTTATGTATCTATCCTATGTCTTCTTTTGTGTCTTACAATAGTTTATCTCTTGCCTCCCAATCTCTTGTTTCCTCTCTCAATTCTCTATCCCTCCCTAAATCTATTTTAGAGGTTTTTTCACATCCTAGGTGGCGACGGGCTATGCAAGATGAAATAGTTTCTCAAGAGACGAATGGTACTTGGCAGCTTGTTCTACTTCTGGTAGGTAAACATGGTATTGGTTGCAAGTGGATTTTTTTCATTATTAAAGTATACCCCGATGGTTCGGTGGCTCACCCAAAAGTATGATTAGTTGCTAAGGGTTATGCTTAGATGTATGGTGATGATTATTCTGAGACTTTTTCTCATTTTGCTAAAATTGCCTCTATCTAATTGTTTATCTCCCTGGTTGCGACATACCATAGACCTCTGAATCAATTGGATATCAAAAATGTATTTCTCCATGGTGATTTGGTTGAGGAGGTATACATGGAGAAACCACCTAGGTTTGTTGCTCGAGAGGAGTCTAGGAAAGTGTGCTTTCTACAAAAATCATTGTATGGACTGAAACAATCTCCTTGTGCTGGGTTTGGTAGATTTAGCAAGGTAGTCTTTGAGTTTGGATTATGGCAGAGTGCTTATGATCATTCAATTTTCTATTGAAAAACTATGTGAGGGTGTATTCTTCTGGTATTTTTGTTGATGATATTGTGATTACAAGGAATGATGTTGTGGGAATTACTGCTCTCAAGTCCTTCCTTCACACCAAGTTTCAAACAAAGAATCTTCGATATCTTCATATTTTCTTGGGGATTGAGGTATTTCGTAGTAAGAAGGGTATATTTCTATCTCAGAGGAAATATAATCATGATATAATTAAAGAGATGGGTTTAGTTGGAGCTAAATTATGTGATATGTCAATGGTACCTAATGTGAAATTCATAAATGAAGATGGAGATTTTCTTCCTGAACCTGAACAATATTGACTATTGGTTGATTGGGATGCTAATTGGGCAAGTTGTCCAATAGATCGATGGTCTACTAGAAGTTATTGTGTCTCTGTTGGGGGAATTTAATATCCCGAAAAAAGTAAGAAATAAAGTGTGGTAGCTCGATCAAGTGTAGAATTTGAGTATAGGGCAATAGCTCACTCTACTTGTGAACTTATGTGGGTACAACATTTACTTAAGGAGATTGGTATAAAGGACTCATCTCATATACAATTGTGGTGTGATAATCAAGCTGCTATACATATCACCTCTAATCATGTGTTTCATGAATGGACAAAACATATTGAAGTTGACTATCATTTTGTTCATGAGAAGCTCCAAAATGGATTGATTTTTGTCAAACATATTAAAACTGAATATCAAATAGCTGATATATTTACTAAAGCTCTTGTAGGGAATCGGGTAACTTATATTTATAACAAGTTGAGCATGACTAATATCTATGCTCCAATTCAAGAGAAGTGTTAAGGATATTTAGATATTTATACATGTTAGTAATGGACTGATATAAGATAATACCATTACGTAAACGAAATAGGATCGAATAATATGAAAGAAGGTTTTGACGGCCATTGTTATCTCAATTACAGACTAGTTAGTAGCTAAATATTGGCTATGTCAGATTGTTGTGAGTTTAGATACCTTGAGCATCATTATTATGGGTGGCATTTTTTATCCGCCCCCTCCGTTTTTTTGGTTGGGTGGGGACGGTGCACAAAATTGTGCCCTGCCGGCGGGGATGGGGTTCCAAGTTTCGCCGCTCCATACCCCGACCTGATAATGATATATATATATATATATATACTATTGTTATATACATATATGACATATATATGTTTATACGGTACATATATACGTTTATAAACTCTATAATATATAATTATATATATATAAACATTAAACCTAATTTATCTAATTATTAGTGGTGGCATTTTTTATCTGCCCCAGCCCCATTTTTTTGGTGGGGCATGGATGGTGCATAAAATTATGCCCTGTCGGCGGGGATGGGGTTCCAAGTTTCACCGCCCTATACCCCGACCTGGTAATGATATATATATATATATACTACTGTTATATACATATATGATATATATGTTTATACGGTACATATATACGTTTATAAACTCTATAATATATAATTATATATATATATATATATATCTAAACATTAAACCTAATTTATCTAAAGCTTAAATCTAAACCCTAAAGTCCTCGATCTTAAACCCTAAATTATAAATACTCATCCTAATTCACCTAAAGTCTCAACTCATTAACCTTAAGCTCTAAGTCTATAAAGTCTAAACATTAAACTTAATTTACCTAAATCTTAAATCTAATTATCTAAACCCTAAAGTCCTTGGATCCTAAATTATAAACCCTAATCCAAATTCAATTAAAACCTTCTTTAAAAAAAATAATTTGGGGCGAGGCAAGGAGTAACGGGTCAGTGGTGGGGTAAAAAATATTGCTCCGAAGGGCGGGGCGATCTTTTTTTAGATCAGGGCGGTCGAATACTGGCCCCGATCTGCCCCATTGCCATGCCTAATCATTATGAATCATAGAGTCATACTGGCATCACATTTTCATGGAAGGACTCATATACTTTTTGATCAAAAGATATAAGTATATTAACTGCTCAAAAAACTATAAAAACTAGAAATGAGATCATACGTGACTTAGGACTATCATATACTTAGTGGGAGAGCGAGCTGCTCATAATGAGACCATACGTGACTTAGGTTAAGTTTGAGACAATAACCACAACTAAGTAACCTAGTCTTTAATGCAAGAATAACCACAAAAATAATAAAATCCAAAAGCAATCATATGCAAAACCAAAGTAAATTTCATTACGAAATTAAACTAGTACCATAAATCATCCAACAATCCAAATAGCATAGAAATTATAATCAAAGTAGACTAAACATCAATTTAAACTATTATAAGGGTAGAGAAACAAATCCAAGCAGTTGATGTAGAGAATCGTCATATTCATGATCTAGAAATCAAGTTGGAATCTTCCTCTCTTGGGCTTTCTCAAGCTCTACAAGTTGGTCAATACTCCAAAAGTCTCTAGAAATCTCTGAAAAAGACCTCTTAGCAAAACCCAAAAAAACAATGAAGAAAACAATCTCTCAGCAAAAACCATCAACAATAATGAAGAAAAGCTTATCTCCTTGTGAACGGTCCCGCCACCACATTTTTCATCTCCAAAAACGCGTGTTTTTGTTGCTAGTAGAATTTCCTCTATGTTGAAAATACTCTTCTACCCTTATAAAAACAAAGCACATTGGCCAAAGAAGGGATTTAGACAAGTTTGCCCTTCAAAAAATGACTAAAAATCACAAAAACCCAATTACTATAACTGTTCAAAGAAGCAACTTATTTAAATTCCACAAACTCCAATTCTCATTGGATTTATGCCTATGAATACCCATTGGAAATTTTTGGATGTCTACTTCAACTTTGTAGAAGAAGGATTCTTCAAATTTGATCATATTGACTTTTGAAAGTTGATGATAAAATTCTTACGCAGATTGTTCAACAACACTCTTTTTGACTTCCAACTCTTCCAAAATGATCCCAATTGATCCAAGACCTAAAAAAACCATTCACACATCAAATATGACTAAAAAAACTATGTTAAAATGTCAAATTCATTATTGGCCCTATAAAATGGATATCAGCAAATCAACCTATAATGTGACTTTTATACTAAAAACTCTAAGATTTCAATCTTTCAATGCTGATAATATATGAAAATACTCATCTTAATCATCCACCTCTATAGAAGAAATTCTAGAGAGTTTAATGGTCATGAAGAGCCCAATTTAGCATCACCACCTATGACTAAAGAAGAAGTGTTGAACATCGTAGAATCCATTCTGTTTGAAGAGTTTGGAAAGAAAGGTAAGATGATGGAGAAGGAAAAGAAAAGAAACAAAAAAATGAGACAGAGATGAGGATTAATACAAGACAGAGTAAGTAGAGATGAAGGTCAAAAGTTGTTGGAATAAAAAAAAAAAGATGTCTTGTTGTTGTATTGGCAATTTCTCCATGTGAATCATTGCCTTGAGGTCATGCACCTAGAGAAAAATGTTTGTGAGTCTATTTTGGGAACATTGTTTAATTTCAAGGGAAAAATAAAGGATAACTTGGTTGCACAGATAGATCTTCTAGACATGGTTGTAAGGACTAAATTCAAAAGTTGCAAAAAGATGTACCCTACTACTGCCCTTTGCATGTAACTTAAAGAATAATAAGAAGCTAGTGATATTAAATGTTGGGTATCAAAGTCCAAGAAGGGTATTCTTCAAATATGAAGAACCTAGTTTGCCTACAAGAGCTAAGGGTAATGAGAACGAAGTCACATGATTGTCATGTTATAATGCAACAATTATTGTCAGTGGTTATACATTTTGTGCTCTCAAAGCAAGTCAAAGCTTCAATTATGCATTTGTGCTTCTTTTATCATGAAATATGCAACAAATTTATTGATGTACGAAGTCTTTAAAAGCTACAGTCAAAACTTGTTACTACTTTATGCATGTTGGAGTAGTTTTTCCCCATCATTCTTTGACATCATGCTCCATTTAACGGTGCACTTCATTGAAGCAGGTAAACTATGCGGACCCATCGATGGATGTTCCTATTTGAAAGATTCATGAAATTCTTGAACAGTATGTATCGAGTAGAGTTCATCCAGAGGGCTGCATCATTCAATATTTATTTTTGAAGAAGCGGTGGAGTTTTTCTCGGAGTATATTTTTTATTTGAATGCAATTGGATTACCTGTGCTTGTTACATATCCTAATCTGTCAATTCTGTCCATTGATTGTCTTCCAAGTGATGCTTTAAAGCAAGCACATCAAACTGTATTTGATAATATAGTTGTTATTGATCCTTTCATCATGCAAGGTTTCATATTTTGTCTCCTTTTGTCAAATTATGACTTTTTAGTTTGTTTTATGAATTCTCATATATAAACATGCAGCGAGCATAAATCTTACTTGAGAAGACTCAACCCAAAGAAGGTAAATGATGAGAAGTTGATCCTTGACTTGCACAACAAAACCTTCCCTTACAGATTCAAAAAGCATGTAACTCATGTCTAATTATGAATAATCACTTACTTAGAAAACCATAATAGGCAATAAAATTATAATTTACATTCACAACTTAATCGTTAAGTTGCTCATGCTGTGACAATTTCCGTTGAAGATGTTTTAGAAACCATTTCATGGCTAAAATAAAAATTATCACGTCCTTGTGAAATATGAACAAGTACTATCTCAATGTCACTATCTGTGTGAGGTGGATTCATTGGGATTTAAGTTGGTTAGTGTTCAAATATAAGGCAAGGCAGACCCTTGTTACAGATCTTTGTTTAACATTGAATGTAATAAATATACACTTTCTATATCGATTAGTGTTCGTATAATAGTTTGTTAAAGACAGTTTTTAGTGTTCCCAAAGTTACTTACTTATGTCACTCAAACCTATTCTTTGGCTATGCTCATTTAGCCAATGTCAATAACACTTATGCCAATGTCACTTACTTGTGTTGTTTCACATGTTATGACATTGGCTGGCTATGCTCATTTTTTCAATGTCACTAACATATATACGCTGTTGAGATCTGAATTATCAAGGTCACTATTAACTAAAATACACTATTTCAAACAAGGCACTAAACTTATTCTCTGTTTATACTCAATTTTTCAATGTCACTAATTTTGTTTCACTTTATATTTACTTGTGAAGGATATCAAAAAATGGGAAAAAGTAAAAAGTAAAAAGTGCACGATAAATATCGCTACAACTTACAGACGGTTACAAGGACATCAAACAATTGCCGCTAACCAAAGAACACAAGGAAGTGTTGAAAAAAACACCATTATGGTGTTTGATTGGAGAAATATTATTCAAGATTGGACTTACAGAGTTTCAAGAAGAATGATGCTGCAATTATGAAGATCATTCATTGCTTCAACCCTAAGAGTGAGGTGTTCAAAATAAATGGTAAAAATCTAGAGCTGAGATATAAAGATTTTAGAGTCATATTTGGGATTAAATATGATATAACTAAAATCAAAAACCAACCGGGAGACAAAACCAAATACTCTCTTTGTTGAAAGAAGGTTTGAGGATTGTAACTGACTGAAGAGAACATAAATTTATACATAGTTACAACTTGCAACAGAAAGAAGCGAAAAGAATGATATTGAAGATGTCGGTCGCCTCATGATGTTCTTGATCCTTGTCTCTCTATTTGTGCCAAATAAAGGGCATACAGTGGGGTGGAACTACATCCAATATGTCTAAAACATTGACAAAATTACCACCTTCTGGTTGGATCACATTTGCAAAACACTAATATCATCGATGTGCAAAATGGGCAAAGAACTCTACAAGGTTGTTGGATGTGTCTTGATATTACCGATGAGTAACATACTCTTACTCATAAGTTAATATTGCATAATATTTAAATAGTGACATGGTTTAAAATAGTGACATTTAGTACTGTTCTTTGTCACATAGTATTGGTTTTGTGAGCACATCGATATCATACAGCCGCACAATAAAAAGTGTTTCCCAAGACTTGTAAAATGGAACATGAAGAAAGTGACACCCAGTTTAAAGAAATGAACCTCTCCTAAACTGAGTCAACAAAGGTAACTACTAAATACCATATTTATTGATTTTAAAATAGTAACATTACTGGTATAATATTATTGCTGACACAGCTCCATATCTTATATCTTACAAGTGCATGAAGAAGTCCTACAATTCACATATGAGGAGTCACAATTGTTGGCAACTGCATACCCAGTAGAACAATCAGAAGACCAAGAAGAAGAGAAAGAGAAAGGAAATGAAGAAGAAGATAAGGAAGAAAATAAGGATGAGAAAGATAAAGATGATGGGGACAAAATGGAAGAGGATGAAGAAGCTTCAGCAAAAAGAGGAGAGAGTGAAAAAAATGCGGAGTATGTGAACTAGGAAGACGATATAGATAACATGTTTTGCCTAGGATTTCTTCTACAACATACGAAAGTACAGAACCATCAAATGTAATGCATACACCATTGAAAGTGCAGAAGCAAGAAAACCAAATACTAATACAACAAATCAAAATGCTAGAAAAGGATTTGTCACACTAGAAGAGAAGACACGCAATTAAAATAGTAGAATTGGACTTGGTGAAGGAATTGTTAGAAAAGTTGTAAGAGAAGAATGAAGCCTTTGTCGACCAAATTGATGACATGACTACCCATACCATCACACATATACATAAAAAAAAACAACGATCAAAGGTACCTGAGCCAAGTTCAATGGTAAAAAAACTTAAGAAAAAAATAAAGAAAAAGAAAAAGAGATGAAGCATACACATATCTATTGCATAAGAGGAAGATAGCAGTCTTGGAACAAAAAGGAAAGGAAAAAATCGCCGCAGTAGGTGATGATGATGACTTTGTTGACGCTGACAAGTTAACAGATCGAGTTCTTAAAAAATAGAAGTAATCAACAAGCATCAAATGGGAATACATCAAGTTGCTAAAAGAGAATGAAATGCAAAGGATCAAGGATTTCATAAAGAAAAACATAGTGCATGAGTAAGTAAAATATGTTCATTTGTAATGTCAATTATTTTATTGTAATGTCACTATTTTACTTTAATGTCTCTATTTTTATTTGTTCGTCACTATTTACTTTTCTGCATGTAGTGCAACGATATGGACAGGGCTTGGCTATGGTATATACGTAACATTTGAAGAGATACTTGATCTCTTAAATGACAAATCGATCACTTCTAATGTCATCTATGCTTGGGCTGAGACTCTCCAACCTTACGCCATTATTGAAGAAGATTGTAAAATCCCATTCCGGGGAAAAAAATATTAATAAAATAAAATAAAATAATATGAAAATAAATAATAAGTAAAGGATACAAAAAATGTTGGATATAAAGGAGAAGGAAAAGATTAAAGAGGGATTTAATATATATAAAAGTAGAGTTAATTGATAATAAAATATGTATATATACACACACACATATGCTTACCTGCACCAGGGAGGCGACGCAACATATATACATGTATTATATAAAGTTTATATATAAAAAGAAGTACTTAATAAGTTATAAAAAAAAGAATTTTATAAAAAATATGTGAAGTATCACCCGTAGTTGTTGGTTCTTCTTTCATTTCAAAGATAAAAGAAAAGTTTTTGTCTCATACTCATCTCCTCCACTCCATCTCATCACAACACAACTTCTTCCATCTTTTTCAAGCCAAATTCATCCTTCAATTTGTTCTTATTCAAGTTTCTCAAGGTAATTTTTAGAAAATTTCAACTCAATTTTTAATGGATTTTTTCTCTTTTTAACCCAACTTCTCTCTTGTTTTGTTGTAGATTCTTGTCACTAAAATACTAACCAAGCTTGATTTAGAGATCAATATTTAACTTTCATAAATACTTGCTTAGGATTCCAACAAATTTCAAGTGTGTCAACAATTTACAAAATTCTAGGTTTTTCTTATGGAATTCGAGGATTTCAAAAATTATGGGTATTTCTTGTTCGTGTTTTAGTTAGACTTAAATTGTGTTAAATTTTTTAGTTTAGGTGTGGGTTTTGGAAATCCAATGTGGGTTTGTTCTTTTAGTAGAAATTGGAAACACATGGACATTTTCCCTTAGCTTGTAATTGTTAAGTAAAGGTTGGGTTAACTTGGAAAAATAATATGTATTGAGATTTTAATATTTATTTTTGATTAAAATGCTAGAATGTTGATTTTTTAGAGAAGTGAGAGATTTTAGAATATGGGATTTTTGAGATTGCGATGTTAGAAGGTTTGAGCTTATGGAATTAAATTTAGTTTGTTTTTATTAAATAGGTTAGTGAATTTACTTGGAAGAAACTTGCTTCAGTGGTAGAGGTTGTGCTTTGTCAACAAAGAGATTTTTCATTATCTTCCTTTGTTAAACATTTCTTGTTTATAAAAGCTTCGAACTCTTATAATTCTTGAACCTTCCGTATATTATTCATTTTATCAATTATTTTGGGCTATTCTTTGATTGTTCCAAAGAGAGTCAAACCCCTAATATGATTCTTGTATGACCATTCTTTGATTGAACTATTATATATGTATATGTGCATTAACCCTTAAACGTATTAAGCTCGATTGACACGTATTTGGATCTTCATGTGATGTGAATTATGTGACATAACATTTAAATGATTTTAAATGTGCATTTAGTGGCATGATGGACAAATGGGCAAGGGCTCGGGTGTTTTCATGTTTAGGAATGGTGTTTTGAGAATGAACATGGTGTAATGGACTGGAATTGGTTAATGAAATTGTTTGATGGATTTACACATTCTCTATTGATTTACCATGCAGACCGATTTATGGCGCCGGTGAATATGGTGAAGGGTAATTGCGTGGGAGCAATCTACGAACTTACTGGAGTAATGGGATAGGTTTTCGGAGGTTCGAATGGGTGTACGAAGACATTGTTTACATAGCATATTGTTGCGTTTATTATGTTCTTTCACATTTCTGCCTATATTTGATATCCTTACTGAGCATTCGGCTCATCCTATTTATTTCTTTCCCTTTTAGGTGAGTCGTTTACTAGTACGGGTCCTCCAGATTAGCATGAGGGAGCATGATGTGGTGGCATGACGTAGTAGTCATCTCATAGTGTGTTTTAGATTGTTTGTTTTCTTTATTTATGATATGACACTTGTTATGGTGGGTAGCTGGATATATGTAGTTGTTATGGTTATTTTGAATAGGTCAGGAGAGGACTCCTGTGTCGTATTATATATGTGTTTGTTGTGGAACCCCTGAGGAGCTTGGTTTATGTAGAATGTTTGGAGTTGCTATTTGGATTATAGAAGTGTCATTTCTTATATTTTGTGCAGACATTTTTCAATTTATGGGGAGATACTGCCCTTTTTTTGTGGGGGGGGAAGTAATTTATTTTAGAATAGATATGACAAAATGGTTGGTTTTTCTTTACTTTTCTCACGCTTCCCGGGTTGGGGTGTGCCAAAGATGGCCCAACGTTTGCTAGGAAGTTTCATATATTTGATAATTTATGCTGGGTACACATGTTTCAATCTAAAAAGTCTTATTCAATATATTTGAATAATGGGTAATTTCAGTACATTTAACTTCAAATCTCTTTTTGATTGTGCTTTTTCCAAACAAATGTAGCAGACAAAGCATACCGCAATGCCAGAACAAACAAGATCGATGTTGTTCTAGAAAGCATGGAGACACCAAGAATGTTGATTTTTCCTATAAACTCTATCGGTGGGAAAAAGCATACAACACCAAATCATTGGACTCCTTGTATTGAATTATGTTAATTATGTCTGGAAGCACTATAACTCCTAGAGGCCTAAGGATTTACGAGATGACAAGTAAAAGGAGGATTCAATGATACTAGTAATAAACTTGATCAAATTGTAATTTCATATTGTTTTAAATTGATCAATTTTTTACTATTAAATTGAATGTAGAAAAATTACATTGAGAAAAAAATGTTAGATAATCTCATCGCCCAAAACAAATAACAGAGCGTCGATCTTCAAAAAGCAGACTATACATATGCCTTTGAATCATCTGATACATGTCCTCGACAACACCCAAACAGGTAAGAAACAATACATCAAACTATCCATTGTTCTATAGCTGCTACACTAGAAATTCCACTATCTAATTCAATTGTGCTACAAAATGATATGACAGTGTCGTTTGTGGGGTACATGTATGTCACGTAATGGAAAGGATCTGCATGGGCAAAGAATTCAAGAAACAAATGTCAAGGAAAGATATAATGGCGTACAAAGAACATATGACATCACTCTTCTTGTCACACCATACTTGAATTGATGGAACAACTGAATTGTAATTAAATTTAGATGGCATACACTAAATTGTAGTGATATTGCTTGGTAATATGTAACTAACGGTTACAAAGTAGATTACCATGGACTATTCAATGTTAAATCATTTTCATATTAAAAGATTAATAGTCACTACAAAAAAAACATTGAGAAACATGTTAAGAGGAGAAAAAGTCACATATTTATAATGGCTTTTTGCAAAAAAAGTGACATTCATATAAAAAAAAAGAATCAATAACATCCATTTTAATTCAGTGACATTAAAGCTTTTAAAAAAGTGACATTATCAATTTTTAAAAAATATTAGCAGACAAATATAAAAATAGTGACAATGACAAAAAAAAAATATAATTCAATGGCTCATTGCATGTCTTCTTGTTATGATTTCCTAAACAACCACATCTACCCCATTGAATTTTTCTTACAAGCTCACCCTTTGACCTAAACCTTTTCTTCTTATGCCTTCTAGCTGGTCTTTTGGTGTTTGGTGGAAGAATTTTACTCCCACCACTTTCCTCGTATTCTTGTCTTACAAATCTTGGAATTGCGTGCACTGACTCCTCATATGTCATCTGGTACGTCCCAACATGAAAGCAACAATCCACAACTTCATTCATCGGCAAATCAGCTTTGTTAATTGTAGTAACCGCATGAACACAAGAACCCCATTTAGTTGCCAAAAATTACAAGAACATGTTCACTTCCCAATATCAATGTAGACAGGCAGATCTTAAATAATTTCAAAAATGAATTCTGATGACTTCTTGACAACCTACACCCTACTCTCATACACGTATGCCTTCAACTTCTCATTCATATTAGGATACAAAAACCCATTCCACTCAAATGCTTCCTTCCTCCTTCACGATAAACCATTCCATTAACTTTGTTTTAATGTGGTCTACCATTTCTGTAATAGGAGGATTCCTTGCATCAACAATCCATTCATTAAATGACTTAGCTGCATTCGATGTCATCTCACCATAATGACAACCACGACTATATGCATTCGACCAGCATTCAGGAGGCAACTCCTTTAGAAAACTCAAAGTAGGAGCACCTCCCTCCAATTTCAACATTGCAAGCTTCTCTATAAATAACGTATGCGTTGGAACATGTGTACACTCTCGGAACAAGTGAACTACACACTTTCTGAAAGAATTTGTACATCTTTTGTCTCTGAATTTATCTCTCAAGTTTGCCTTTAAGTGTGGCATGCAGAAAAAAAATGATGTGTCTAACACTAATCTTTCCTAATTTCTCAAAAACTGAAAAATGCTAGGGAAACAAACATGCACAAAGATATATAAAAACATTTAAAAGCGACATTGCCTTTCAAATAGTGGCAATGACAATAAATACATATAATAAAATGTTAATATAACGTAAAAACATGAATAATTGAACAAGTGTCATTTTTTTAATAATGACATTAGGCCTGAATGTATAATATAAATATCGACATCAATTTAAAATATTGACATATGAATCAACATCAAATATAAAATATTGACATTATAAAAAATATAAATTACCTTGGTTACCATCCTTTCCAGTAGCCGATAATATTGTACTCGTGAACCTTCCCTTCAAAAATGTTTCGTCAATGAACAACATTAGCCTAGAGAAATTGAAACCATGGATACTAGCATGGAACGACACAAACAACTAGCGAAATCTTTTCATATCAACATCTTCATCCAAAACAAAATGACTCCATGGATTAAGTTTTGTTGCTGCATTGATGTACCATATCAATTGATTAAATGATTCAGCTCAATCCCCAAACATAATCACCTTTGCTTTCTCCAAAGCTCCCCATGCCTTATTATAAGACACCATGAGACCATAATTGTTCTTCATATAGCTAATAACATACACAACTTACGTCAACGTGCACTACCTTATTTGATCAATAATAAGCCCAGATAATATTTTGCTAGTCATCCTATCATCACTAGCATTAGACACAACCAACTGACATGTATGCTCCTTCTACAATTCCTTAATGATTGCAAAATCATTCATCGATGAAAGCGACACATACCCATGCCACTGGCATCCAATTTCGAATTTATGTGCACGCTCCGCTATTACCCTTTTATTGTTGTTCCTCACATAATTAAATTTAAAATCCAACTCAGATGCATATCTACATAATGCAATCCTAAACTCAACAACTCCTCCTTCAAAAACCAATCCCATTAGCCCTAGAAGATACACAACATAAAACTAGAAGAAGAATTACCCTCTAACTGACCAACTTCCTTTTCAAGAATAGCGACATTAGAAATTCCACCATCAAGAACATCAACATTCAACCCCAAACTACGATAACCTACATTTACATCTATATGACTCAAACGTAGAGCAAGAACAATAGATATCATATTGTTTAATTCAATTTGACTTCTAAGAAAACATTTCGAATGAATGAGAATAACATATGATAATTCCAAGTTTTCTTCCACCAATGAGTGTCAATTCCCAACCAAACTACTGATTGAATCCTTAAAATCAAAACTACAAGAAATTTTCAAAACAAGTGTTTCGAAACGGAACTTACATAACACAATGATCTCTTTGTCCATGATCAGTATCATTAAGAAAACTCAGATTTCAACAGATCGAGAAAGTAAAAGAAAAAACTCTCAATTTTGTGAAAAATCGACTGGATAATTGAGATCAATGAGAAGAAATAGGTAAAAATAAGAGATTAATGAATATTTTGAAGATCAAATCGCAATTTTGCATAGAAAATGTGCGGGTTTTCATATTAGATAATTGAATAATTTTTCATATTTTGAAGGACAAATAAGTAATTTAATCAATAAAAAATTGAGTTAA
Organism: Euonymus europaeus; assembly: GCA_963580455.1. Lineage (NCBI taxonomy): Eukaryota > Viridiplantae > Streptophyta > Magnoliopsida > Celastrales > Celastraceae > Euonymus > Euonymus europaeus. The sequence continues at coordinate 15,274,666 of OY756965.1, forward strand.
TTATAAAAAAAAACCTAAAACTAGACCTAATTATAAATAAGATTATATGAGTAACTTTATCCTTAATAAGTTTCACAAACTACACATATTTACAATTTTGCCCTGAAAGAACTAGAGGCCCTGAAAGAACCAGAGGCCCAAAACAGAGCTAATATCCAAAGCTAAAGAAAGACCAATATCGAGATGAAAATCCTAAGCAAATTGCAAAGTGCGAACCTTCTTCTCCTTCTTCAGGCATAAATAAAAACTTCAAATCGATCTTCACATGATATCAATAACCATGTTCAGACTTCATAGTCGCGCACCAATTTGGATCCGTCATTGAAAATGTGAAATTTTGGTCGGGTCAATCCAGGTTGGGTTTGACCCATTCAGATTGTACAGGAGTCGTCGGGTTCCAATGACCTTTGTGTCTGTTCAAGGGGTGGGAATGGTAGCCTTTTCTTTGGTGAGTCTATTGATGGTGGTGGTCGACAAAGGTGGCTGGAACAGTGGATCGAGCTATTTTTTGGCAGAGAGAGAAATTGTGTTGCGGCAGCTAGGGAGGGGGGCTCTAATAAGAGAGAGATTGTAGGTTAAATTTTAGGTTTTTGCTATTGCAAATTTGACCCATCCAGTTTCATCAATTTATCTATTCCTCGTCCACACTTTTGCGTCTTTTCAATTACACCCCTAATATCATATTTCAATTAACCCCTCAAATTACTTTATTCTATTATCAAAAATCAGGGTTTTACACTCGCCATGTCTTTTTTGCTTTATGGTTGGTGAGTTGTAAAGCCTAATAGACTTGACTTTGGGGAAGACTAGTGACATATTGTTTGGTTGGTCGTCGAGTTGGTGAAGGGCAGCCTCGTCATTTGAACTTCACCAATCCCCCTGAAAGAGACATTTTCCTTCCCTCCACTTCACCATCTCTCCTGAATAAAAGTTATTCAGGTTGTGTGTGGTCCAATTTCACTCCACCAAACACCAGTCCTCGTCAGGTTTGAAAAAGAAAGTAGTTTCAACGTGAATTAATAGATTGTTTAAGTTCAAAAAATATGATTAGAAATTCCAACAACATCTCACCAACCCATTTAAGAGTAGGCAAAGGATAAATAGACCCCTTCAATTTTGTCTTGTCCACTCACAAGTTACTCAACAAACGTTTCTCCCATTTCTTAATAAAATATATAAGATTTTGCATATTTTCTTTATTACACATTGTCTCTCAAACATAATACATCAAGTCATAGAAAATCAGGGAAATTTGGATTTGATGGCCAGAAAGAACCAGGATTTAATTGTGGACTTACATATTATATCCCTTGAATCCCAGGTGACATGTTGTCATCTTTATTATAACAAAAGGAATATCAAATAATTTATCATATAATTATTAATTTTTTAATGTTAATTTTAATTATTAACTTATATATTATTACTCTTAAATTTTAAATGACACCTTATCATTCTTGTTATAACAAAAGAAATATTAAAAATTTTCTTATACTGAATGTTCATGAATTGTAATTATTAATTTAATTTTAATTATTAGATTATTCGATTTTATTTTCTCTTTTCTCAATCCTTTGTGGCTTTCTTGTGGCTCATTTGTAAAGCTTCCATTATATATATATATATATAGACACGATGGAAAAAGATGTGGCAATGATTACCAATAAATGTATGATAGTTTTCCACACTTTTTTTTCAATTCACAGTAAGGTTACAAATTGTCTTATTCATTTATTGATTCTTGTTGGAAATACTACATTTAATATATACATGTAAATTTAATTAAGCACAGTTATAAAAAATTTGGAAGAAAATATGGACCGCGCTGATTATATATAAGCATCAAACTGCTTTGCATACGGAGTAGCCCATGCAGGATGCAACTGCACAAGAATGCCTATAGTGAACTCACTTAGGTGTAATGAGATGCATTGGATAATCTGCAATCAAACTAACTTGGACATAGTGATTATCATTTACGTGCCCTATAGCGATAACGTAATGCTGCCAAGGTGGTGAGAATGTTGTACGAAGTAGTAGATATGTCTAGTTCATAATATAACATTGTATGCAGATGCAATCAATAGACTCATGTCTAGCACGCCCTTCACCCGATAAGTTTAGCGGGAGCACAAGCGAATCGAGGAGCCAACCTCTTTTGGAAATCCGAAATCAATGGCAAATAGGGATAAGAGGAACGACGAAGGAAACCAAAGGTTTACAAACCTTTTTTGAGAAGTAAATCTGGGGTGGAACAAACGAAGGACGACATTCCACAGCTGATGTTTGGCGAACATATCATATGGGAAAGCATATGCATGTACCTCGATACCCCCGAGATGAGGCGTTGTGTCATCTCCATGAAAATCTACTTTGCAAACCGACTTTTGTCTCAGAAATCACTGGCGTCAAATCATTGACAGCTATCTCTACAGCACTATTTTACGTTGTCGATTCACAAAAGTAATCCCTCACAAAAGCGAAAGAAAAGTTCAATTAAAGCAAACCCATAGAGCATATGCAGGAATAGCGCAAGAGAAGCTCAGTTTTGTCACATTCCAAAAAGTGCTGGTGCGTGCTAGTATGGAAGGACATCGTTTTGCGTGATAAAATGTTGGGAGATAAGCGCTCAAAGCTCAATTGCAAGACGTGAGACCAACCTGAACTCGCTGGGAAATCGCCGAAATCCATCAACTTTAAAGGTTTATACAGAATAGATAGATAGATGTTTGAGCATTTTCTCTTTCTTTTTGTCTTTCTATTTCTTTTATAAAGATAATATTATAAATTTTAAAAATTAATTTTAATTAAAAATAAAGTATCTATATCACTCCTCACAATTGATGAAAAGACGAAAATTACTTTATTGCAGATAAAAATTAGGATAAAATACATATATCACTTCAATATTATGAGTGTTATGAACAATAATATAAGAAATCCTCCAAAACAACAAAAAATTGGTTCCAATACAAAACAAATTAGTCACAATCAAGATCTTCTGATATAAAATATTATGAACAACTGAATTAATAATCAATGATATAACATAAAGACGAGCATAATGTAAAATAGACTATTACAAATAAAAAATTTAAATTAAATTATAAATGTAATAGGAGAATCTTTGTTTTTCTCGAAACGTGGAATAATGTTTGTCTTTTCATCAAATCTGAAAGATAATATATTCATTTTATTCTTTTTTTATTAAAAAGTATATTTGTAATTATCGGTTTGAACTTAAAATGTAATTTAGCAATAGATATTTATAATAAAATAAATTAAATGAAATTTACAAAAATTTAAAACAACAAAATAACAAACTACAATTACTTATACAATTCTAATATTTTTATGTAATTTTAATTTTATTCTGTCATTTATAAGTTTCATCTGCCACCTATAATTTATTTCATAATTATAAGAATTTATCTGGTTTGACAGCTTATTTTTACGCCTCTGGAGATCCATTCTTTTCCACGTTTCAAGTTTCATCTACAACAACAAACGGCACCGCATCAGACGGCGTACCCTCCGTTCTACATCATTTAGCAGATCCACCAACCGTACTCACCAAATCTCGACCGTCCATCAAACATACGCTGACTTATTTATACATCCTCGCTCGCGCCCTAACCACTTGCTCAAAATCCACTCTCTACCTTTGTAGCTCTGAAATCTGAATCTCATTTCTAAATCACCGAAATGGCTTTACTCGTCGAAAAAACTGCCGGCGGCCGCGAGTACAAGGTCAAGGACATGTCCCTCGCCGACTTTGGCCGCCTGGAGATCGAGCTGGCTGAGGTCGAGATGCCTGGGCTCATGTCCTGCCGGACCGAATACGGTCCCTCTCAGCCATTTAAGGGTGCCAGGATCACCGGATCCCTCCACATGACCATCCAGACAGCCGTACTAATCGAGACTCTCACCGCACTTGGCGCGGAGGTCCGTTGGTGCTCCTGCAACATTTTCTCGACTCAGGACCATGCCGCCGCTGCTATTGCTCGTGACAGCGCTGCTGTGTTCGCCTGGAAAGGGGAGACTCTTCAGGAGTACTGGTGGTGTACCGAGCGTGCTCTTGATTGGGGTCCTGGTGGTGGACCTGACCTGATTGTTGATGACGGAGGTGATGCTACTCTTTTGATTCATGAGGGGGTTAACGCCGAGGAGATCTATGAGAAGACAGGGACGTTCCCGGATCCTGCATCTACTGACAATGCTGAGTTCCAGATCGTCTTGACTATAATCAGAGATGGACTCAAGACCGATCCCAAGAAGTACCACAAGATGAAGGAGAGATTGGTTGGTGTTTCTGAGGAGACCACCACTGGAGTTAAGAGGCTTTACCAGATGCAGATCAATGGGACTCTCTTGTTCCCTGCTATCAATGTCAACGACTCTGTCACCAAGAGCAAGGTATTCTTCTTGGCCGGATCTGGTTTCAGTTATTGGATATCGTTTATATCTGCGTAGTTTTTATATTCGGTTTGTCTAAGATTTAGCCTTTGATATCAAATCCGTTTTCGCTGTTAAATATATTAACTTGCGTCATTAATGTTAGCTTGGTGGTGCTATCCATGAATGATTTTGATATAATGCTTAATATTGGTTAGGCTGGTGTATTGTACTTTTTTTTATTCTGCCGTGATTCTCTGTTTTTCGATTCCAGTTTATGTTAATGATTGAACTGTTCATTGTAAACGTAATTCTTTCATTTCGATATTCTCTCTCTGAAAAGATAACCGTATTGTATTTCAATTGGTGTTTGTTGGTATAAAGTCAAACTAATCTGGTTTGTATCTAGGTGACCAAATTTGAATATTTTCTTAATTTAAATTAATAATTTCTCTAATTTTGGTGCAAACAGTTTGATAACTTGTACGGTTGTCGCCACTCACTCCCTGATGGCCTGATGAGGGCTACTGATGTCATGATTGCTGGCAAGGTTGGTGTTGTCTGTGGTTATGGAGATGTGGGTAAGGGCTGTGCTGCTGCTTTGAAGCAAGCTGGAGCCCGTGTGATCGTGACTGAGATAGACCCTATTTGTGGCCTTCAGGCTCTGATGGAGGGATACCAAGTCCTGACCCTGGAGGATGTTCTTTCTGAGGCTGACATCTTCGTCACCACCACCGGCAACAAGGACATCATCATGGTTGACCACATGAGGAAGATGAAGAATAATGCCATTGTTTGCAACATTGGTCACTTTGATAATGAGATTGACATGCTTGGACTTGAAACCTTCCCTGGTGTGAAGAGAATCACCATCAAGCCCCAAACTGATAGGTGGGTCTTCCCTGACACCAACTCAGGCATCATTGTGTTGGCTGAAGGACGACTCATGAACCTGGGTTGTGCCACTGGCCACCCTAGTTTTGTCATGTCATGCTCATTCACAAACCAGGTGATTGCACAGCTCGAGCTCTGGATGGAGAAGAGCACTGGAAAATATGAGAAGAAGGTGTATGTTTTGCCTAAGCACCTTGACGAGAAGGTGGCTGCTCTTCACCTTGGGAAGCTTGGGGCTAGGCTTACCAAGCTCAGCAAGGATCAGGCTGACTACATCAGTGTTCCTGTTGAAGGTCCATACAAGCCGGCTCATTACAGGTATTGAGGGACAAACTCTCAACAAGCTGAGAATAATATTATACGTGGACAGCTTGATTGTTTCTTTTACAATTTGAAGTTGATTTGGAGTAGAGTGCTAGTTTTGAGTTTTGGTTTGGAAGGTTTGGAGGGAAGGAAATGAGTTCCACTCCTGTTTAAGGAGTTGGACCAAAATGGCATTGAATAAGGTTTTGAATGGGACTGGGCAGGGATATATTTCAACGGCTGCACAGGGTTAGTAGTTTTGCAGCAGATGATTATCATATCGTTTCATTCACCAAGAGCAGAGGGAAAAAAAGTATCTCTCTTTTTTTTAACTACCTTTTGTATTCTTGAAGATAATGATCAATTAAGGTTGTTTATTACCAAATTGAGCAAAGTTTTTTGCATTTTTGCTGTGCAGTTATGTACTACTACTCTTGAGTTTATTAATGTTATTACTTTTTTTTTCTTCTTCCCTTCCTCAATGAGCTCAAACAGCTTCATTAATCAAAACAACAGCGTCTCTAATCAAAACATTAAAAAAATTCATTCACTAGTGACACCCATTCATCTTGCTTCACCAAACAGAGCAAAATTATGTATGATCACTTTCAAAAAATGTATATAACTCCCCGGCCCCCCCCGCCCCCCCCCCCCCCCCCCTATTGCACTCCGTTCATACTACCCTGATCCCCAACAATTCCTAATATGAGCTTCAGCTATAACCTCCATTTTTGTTTCAATGATGATCACTAAATCTACCATTTTTCCCTGAACTAATCTTCTTCTCTTTAACGGCCTACCCAAACCCCTCACTTTCCAGCAGAGAAAATTTAACATAGGTAAATATGCATCACCTGGATCAGTTTGGAAAGATCTGATCAAACCTTTCTTCCTTTGACAAGTCTTGTATTAGCCTCAATAACTTCCTGAGATATTATGTCCTTCAGTTTGCTTCGAATTATGCTGTCATCATGGTTAGGACTGGTCAATTCTAGCATGCTCCATACATAATACATCCACTGTTGCTTGGACTTCATTCTTGAGGACGATTCTGTTCTTTTAGTGTTGTGTTTCCCTGATGTCTTGCCACCATTGATTGATCCCTCAGTATGAGCTCTTCTTGACTTCTTTTTGAGCCTTTCTTCTACCACTCTTCTACACTGATCAATTAAATGTGCTTGAAATAATTTATTTTCTTGAGATTTTTTTTCCCTTTTCCTCCTTTTTTTAGGGGAGATATATAAATAACCCAAGACTACATAGCCCATATTGGCAAATTTCATTATAATATTATATTTCATTGTAAAACTTACAATGCTTACAATAGAATACGATATTAGAATAAAATATCATATTTCATTGTAATTGTACAATATTACAATCAAATATGATATTTCATTGTAAGTTTATAATGAAATATTATGTTACAATATAATAGAATGTACTATTTAGACCTAGACCATATAATATTTTCATATTCAAAGGTTAGAGGTTTGGACGTGTTAAATGTGGAGGCACCACTTAAAGATCTAGATTGAATTGACTCCTCAGTTAAGCCCAAAATATCTTGTTGATCTACTTATCTTCGTAGTTCCTCATCCAAATGGGAGCCCAATCTTTCATTTGAGACACTGAGCATGAAAATATGAATCCATGTGGAAACAGAAATCAAGGCCCTTGTGGCTTACTGCAGGTGATAAGAAACCATGATTTTTTCACTTAACAGCGCATGCATTAATGGGAGAATGAATCAATTATCTTGCTTGAAGAAAGCTGCCAGACTTATTACGGCGCTGGATCAAATCAAATCAGAGGTGGTGGATCACCTCTAGACTACTTTCAAAGAAAAAGGTCGAATATATGTGGATTGGGAGGGGTTGACATTCAAAGCCATTTCAAATGATAAAAGCACGATTTCTCGAGTGCCCTATTCTCACTGGAAGAATTGAAAAAAAGCAGTTTCTGAGAATGTGAAGTCTCAAAATCGCCAAGACCAGATGGCTTCAATTTTTTACTTCATCAAAAAAGCTTGGTCGGTACTACAAGGTGATTTTTATGCTTTGGTGCAAAAATTTTCTTCCTCAAGTGTCATTGCCTACTGACATTAACTCTTCTTTCATCTCGCTCATTCCAAAATAGAAAGGATCCTACAGCCTGTCTGATTACAGGCAAATAAGCTTGGTGAGTAGTCGTTACAAAATCATATCCAAAATGCTAGCTGGGAAACTGAAGGAGGTGATGTCAACTGCGATCATCGACTCACAATCAGCTTTTATCGAAGGGAGGCATATACTCAGCGTATTGATAGCTATTGAGATAGTTCATCTGCTGAAAAAGACGAAGAAAAATGCCTTGTAGATAAACTTCATATGGACAAAGCATTTGACACATTGAATTGGGAGCATCTAAATATGGTGATTCTTTGTCACCATCTCTTCAATGTTTATCAAAGCGAGCAGGTTGGACCGATGAAAGGTGCAAGACATCACAGATTCTGAGTCCTCTTACTCTCCTATAACCATCAGAGTTTAGTCATAGTCTTAATATTACATGCTCCCATAAGGACAATTCCCTGCATGCTGAGAAATTATAATGGTCAAGGCAAATTTGACTTGTCAGATACAAGGAGGATGATGAAGCAACATAGATCAAAATTAACACAACTGTCTTCTGGAATATATGCAACAATTTCCACTTTATGGAAGACCATATAGCACAAAAGGCAATTCTCCATTTCGGATGATAAAACAGTTGCACCTGCAAACACAAGCCCAACAAGTGGCACTGAATCTTGTATTTTAACCTATAAAATTGAGTAGGAACTATGTCCCTATCTTTTCTTCTCTTCCAAATGCATCCACACTCAAGGAAGCCCAACAAAATACTGGGAGTGCTACAAACAAATGCCCACTGCTCAATGCAATAGCCAATAGGCGGTGCACATTGGACATGTGCAGCTAAGGAAATCAGGCACTATATTTCCCCTGGACATATCTTTACAGTTTTAACTTTTAACTAGACAAGCGGACCCTATATAACGACAATTTTCCCATAGACAGTCCAAGCTAATGGCCAGAATGAGGATATTCACGACTCCTCCAGCAACCAGGCACCACGAAAGGAGGCTATGATACCACTGGCGTTATATACGGCTATAAAACAAGTTCTTCCTTCTTCCTATTCCCAAATATGCCCTCGAATAAAATTGGGATCTCTTGAACCCACCCAATTCTAGATCCTCTTCAGTATCTCCAGGTCAGGTTTGAAAATTTTACCATCTTTTTCATAAAGCCATTCCGTAGCTGAAACTATCATACCAGATTATCTCCAGCCAAAAAAGAGCATCTCCATCACTAAGTGAATGCTGCAAAATTCTGAGGGACCAAGCATTGCACTGCAAAAGAACAAATATTAAGTGATGTCAACAAATCAAAAAAGGGCCTGAGCAAGAAGAGAACGGAATAAATAAAGGCACAAAGACTTGCATCCAAGTGTCACATTGAAAGAGATTAAAAAAAAAGTCATCACATGTTAAAGGGAAAAGAGACAAAAAAGCATTAGTAGTAATTATCCCTTCTTATATTTTATATTTAGTGCCACTTTTTTAACCGAGTTTTTATTAACGGCACAGGGGGTGCAACCCAAGCGCGGCAAATGAGACTTCAACATCATCTTATGCAACTTCAATGAAGTCTTTCTGGCAATAAAAAAAGATACAACTATTACGGTATTAACAGAAACACTTTCTACATGATAAGAAATTCCAATTGACCTCTTACAAACACAAATATTTACCACGAAGCTAATCTTTTCCACGATACTCTATTCACAATTCTTAGCTATGGCAAGCTATGCTTATGTATCGACTTGCATGTTACCAGGTAACTGCCCAAAAAAAGTTCAAACGAATGTTGCCCAAGCCATCATTAACATATAATGCATTTCCAACTGCAACCCTAGCATCTAGGCATCAGTGACAGCAACCAAAGCCACATTAACTGAGAAAGCATGAAGCTAACCGTTTGAACCCTGAAGGGAATAAGTATCTGAGACACACCGAGTGTCTCCTACCACTCCACACTAGTTATTAATTTTATGAAGAGTCCTAGAATTTTAAGAATATGAATATACATTTTTTTCCTACATCTACACACAGCCCCTTTGGCTCTTTGGGAAAAAAAGGTATTTTCCACGAACCCAAAATCTCTGTAATGATATGGGCAAACATAACTAAGAAAAGAAGACTAAATTTACCGAAAGTTCCCAAGTAGATGGCTATATCATTAAATTAAAAGATCTGGATTCTGGGTCATTTCAACTCTTAGCACATACCATTAAGCTCAAGATTTCCTCAATATTATTAGCAGAAAGGGTGAAAAAGATTGAACAAGGTTATTTATAGCCCATTTCAGACGAATTACATCAGGCAACAGATAAAGAAAAAGCTAACTGCCCGATGCAACCCATAACCTTGCTGGAATTTTTTTTATTTTTTTTGAATGCACAAAGAATTTGTATTATGGCCTCACTTGGGAGATGTGTTAGACGGGTTGGGTTTACCTGTTTGGGAGAGTAGTGGTTTGGTACGTGTGTGTTCTATTTTAAAAGTACGTGTGTGTTCTATTTTAAAATTTTGAACTCACTATATAGTATATACCCTTATATAAGTTTTCATTGGACGACTGAAGGGGTATTATTGTAACGATTGAACCCTGCCAAACTATTTGCTTTTGGGGGGTTTCAGAAAAAGGCTGTTGAAAGAGGTTCTACATGGCTTGTAAACCCCATTGAACCCCTCATGCTATATTTATTTACCCAGCAGGTGTTGGAGACGAACCCCTACCAAGCCATACCCGGCTTAAGGGGCACAAAAAGATTAACATAGGCCCATGATCGCAACCCAAAGAAGGAATTCGTTGTAAAGGGTAAATAACTGCAAATATTTTCAAGGTATTAATACCAAATTCATTTTATAAGAATTCTAGGTTAACATCAATAGTCTAATCTGCATTTGAAGTTCTAAATATGTGCTACAGTTGAACCATCTATGGTTCCTTTTCGCTGCATGAATAATTAATAAAATAAAAACCTCCAATATGTAAACTTGGTTAAGCAAGTTCTATAGATGGAATTTCCATGAAGAAAAGAGATAATTAAAGGTTTCTGTTCACTAACCCTCTTAAGGCCCTACAAACCCAGCACTGGGTATGTAAAGAAAGACAACACACACCTTGTTATTCATGCAAAAAGCTTCCTAAACTCCAATATTGTTTGATGTGATAGCATTCTTAGTCTCCATTTGTTTCAAGGAAAAACAAACTATTTAGATTTTCAACATAAGTTCTATGAAAATATGTAAAGAAAAACTACATGAAACAGACGCTAGAAAATTATGAGTTTTTCTAAAACTCTTTTCCTAGAAACAAATGGAGCATTAGTGAGCATCATCAAAACCCCTTCAGAAGTAATACATCAAACATCAAATACACTCAAGATACTTTGCAACTCAAGATTGAAACTCCCCCAAGAGTAGAGAAATTTTTGAAAGGTGTGTTAATTGATATTTGTGGGATGACAGTTTCAATCAATAAATACTAAATTGGAAATATTAAAATATGTTGTAATACATATATAAAAGAGGAAAGAGATACTTAACAAAAAGAAAAGGAATTGCAGGCTTACCCTCCCAAAGACACTAAGAACCAGAAGCTGACTTTTGAACCCAAACTTGTTTCTGTAAATTCAGTGGATAGGAATTCAACTTATAAGAAAAGGAGGGAGAACAGGTTATTCAAGTTTAACACCAAAATAAAAGACAAGATCACCTCATGAGACCCATAGCCAGTAGAACTACTTCTTCTTGAAGACTTTCCCTCACTAATTACTAATGAGCCATCAGCATCTTTCACAAAATGTGAAGTTCCACGACGAACAGCATGTTTAGAGGATCCTACATAAAGTCAATACCAAGTTATTATGTGCCAAAATGTCAATGATACAGACAAAGTTTCCATGTGCCCAGACACATAGATGGATGATTGCTTACCATTAATCATCATCCAAGACTTTATCCCAAAAATTTGGGGTTAGCTACATGAGTCTATAAGAAAAACCAACAAAATCCACTATGTGTATTCGTTTTCTCCATTTGTTTCTATCTAGGATCATACATTCACCAACCCCTATTAAATTCATATCTTTTCTTACTTCAACAAGACAGGTCTTTTTAAGTCTTCTTTTCGCATCTTATTCTCTCCTATACGACTTCTCTTGATTTTTCTCACTGGCACACCGCTACACTGCGTTGTACATGTCCATACAATCTTAAACAGTTTTCCCACAACTTATATTCAATTGATGCTACTCCTGATGTAATAACTTCACTTCTTATCCTATCTTTCCTCGTGTGACCACAAATTCAACAAAGCATTCACATTTCTACTACATGCATTTTTTGGATATGTTATCCCTTAATAGCCAACGCTCAAAAGCATACATCATCGCCGGTTCAGAAGACCTTAACCATTATTATCTGAAAAAGTATGACTGCTACGCCCACTTATAAAGACCTTAACTTCCCATCTCCTCACACTTGCTATGTTAATTTTGAGATCTTCGTGTCTTCCTTGGAGGAGATTAAGTAACTAAGCATTTTGTTTCTTAGTAAAAGAAAGAGATTGTTTTCTTCTTTCTTTTCCCTTTTTTGACTAAATTGATCATGGATGTGTGCTCCAATGTTTTGGGGGTATTGTCAGCAACCACATCTTTTTCACTTCTGCAACCAGAACACTGATGCGACAATACCCTCAATGTTCTTTGATGAATGCCCTATCACCATCCCAACCCACCCACGAAGAAGAAAAAATAAAGAAAAGTGATACACACACACACACAGACACACAGAGAGAGAGAGAGAGAGAGAGAGAGAGAGAGAGAGAGAGAGAGAGAGAGAGATGAATAATCAATGTACCTTCCAAAGAATCGGACAGAATATGTGACAGTTGAGAACCAGATGATGATGAGAATGACTCATCACTCATGCGTGATCCATCAGAACGACGAAGAGGAGTCCATACGACACGTTCAGGTCTATCCTTATTTCTTGCACGCTTCTCCGACTTCTCATTGTAAGAACCATGCACGTTATCTCCGATCAACTTGTCATCTGAAGCCCCATTCATATCCTTTGAAACAAATTGTACATTTGCAGACCGAGGAGGACGTCTGCCCTTCTCCAAAATAGAAGTATCAATTTTCTGCTCTGACGAAATCTCACTAGATTGAGATAGGCGGGTGTCTTTGTTAGCAAGTATGCTTCTTACAGTCTTTCCAGCAGCTTCACGTTGGTGGTTGTGCTTAAATGCACACGAACCATACAAATTTTTAACTGAAGCCGTATTCTGCTGCAGTGACAAGCCATCAGACACCAGTACTGAGTATCAAATCATATAAACAAAGTCTTACCAAAATGGAAAATCCCCACTCTGAATTTACATTTTCATAATAAGAAACACCACCATCCAGTAATAGAAACTACTGTTTTGTTCATCAGCCTACATTTACGATGAAGTCTTAACAAATCTTCATTCAAGAATGATCACAGAATGTAATGTAGGAAGGTGTCGGGAACCTCTCAAGAATGGTCACAAGAAAAAGTGAAAGCAAATGCCTTCACAATTGACTGATGGTGATAATATTAGAAGGGCAGCAGATTGCATCACTGTTGCAGTACCATTCAAATTTCCTTTTGCTTTGCCAGAAGATGGGTTGGGAGTTGATGGAAAAAGCAAAAATAAAAGAGGGGTCATCAAAAAATTGACAGGGAGGATATAACAATAGCATTACATTATTATTAGTTTTTTATGAAAGCCAAAATAGCATGATATTAGAAGAAAAAATTAAGAACAGAATTATACACGAGTAATACAGCTAATAGGAAATCTACAACAGATAACAATCTCTGCTGAGATGGAAGATATAATTTTAGTCACTTTTCTTATTTGTACTTTTACATCCGCTGCTGCTACACAATGACTTCCATACTCTCCCTCACGTAGTACATACACAAAAATAAAAACAAAAAACCAAAAATAGAAAAATATTCAAATGCCTTGAGCAGAGTAAACAATATTAGAACCTTACAGTTGAGCAGGAGGAAAATGTAAGTAGAAGACTGAAAAGCTTACATGTAAAATTTCTCTCTCTTTCCCTTTCAGCAGCAGGACTTTCTTCTTACTCAAGTCAGTATTCCCAGAAACTCCTGAAACAAAACATCAGCAGTCCATACATAACAGCATAGCAAAAAGAGCAACACATTGAATTACTAAAATGCATCATAAGCAATAACATCTACTCGGGAAAAAAGGAAGCATGTAATAATTACATCTGGAAAATATAGTGTCAAATGGACTAACAAAATGCATCATAAAAATTAAATGTAATAAATATTGTAAAACTTGTGTACAACAAAACTCAAGCAACACTATCAGTTTAAGCACTCCAGGTAGTGACTTAAACAGTCATGTAACAAACTTTTATCACTATGGATGTCAGTGCATGTCTAAATGGTAGTATGTTACAAAGAGAAAATGACAAATGACCCATCATAATCATAAATTAATCAGAAAGTCATACCACTTTCATCTCCGTGTCCTTCACCTCCAGCTGCAGAATCCCGCTGATCATCTTGCTTTGAAACTAGCATGGAGGCAGATTTATCTTTGCCACTGATACTTTTCATACCGTCCCTCAGTAAATACTGCACATATAGTAATAATTCTGATGATTATCCTCAGACATCTACCATCTAAGCTTATAACAATTGAAGCTATCTATGTTGTCTTTAATGTTTTCACTAAGAATCGAGAATGTAAAAATAAAAAATAAACAACGATAACAGCAAGGAAACCATAGTATGAACTCATCGACTAAAAAACTCAAATTTTCGTCATTTAAACATGCTATTAAAATAAACCTTTTAATGCAAAAAAAAAAAAAAAAACACGACCACGATTTCTTTTTTAAATGGATAACTATTGTGTAAATAATACAGTAACCATGAGAAGGAATGACATTCTTTTCGAATGATAAAATTTTATTAAAAGGAGAATTGACATACAAAAAAATACGTGTATCCACACAAAAATAAAAATAGAATCCTACATCCGAAAAAACATACAGGTTTCACATTATTGTGAAAAATACCTTTGACGTTGTGCCCCTTTTCTTTTCAGAACCACGCTTGGATGAAGCTGAGCTAGAACTTCCACCTGATGGTCCACCACTCCTGCTCCTCAGTTTTCCATTAGATAATAATCTCTGCTGTGAATAAATCAGGTGTCACTGAGCACGGATAAAATAGCAAATAGGAGAAGTTACGACACAGAGCAGCGACAAATTCAATATTCAATTTTAACCTTCAATTCTGTTTCATAAATAAATATACATCTGCACCCAATACAATACGTATATATAATGACCAAGAAGCGCATCCAGTAAAGCAATGCGATTTTGACATAAGATTTGGCAGACATAAAAGATGAACGTAAAATCAAATTGTGTAATGAGTACAACTAAAACAGTGAATAGCAAAATACATAATATAAAAAGAACAATAAGACAATTCAATAATAAAGCACAAATTCAATATATGACTTCAAAATGACAATACTGATGAATAAGCAAACATCATTGTGTGATTAAAAGTAAATATAAATACATCATGAACTCAAAACTTGAGATATGGAGGCAAGCATTAGAGTCTAAAGGGTTTAAACTAAGTATGACTAAAACAAAATATATGAAGTCTAAGTTTAGTGAGAGTAGACAAGGGAAGGACCAAACAATTGAATTAGAAGGGAGAGAGATAACAAAAAATAAGGCTTTTAAATATCTTGGATGGATTTTCCAATAAAATGGAGACATTAGTGAGGATGTAGTAAATAGCATTAAAAAAGGGTGGATCAAGTGGAAGAGTGCACCCAGGGTTTTATGTGACAAAGGAAAAGCAAAAATTCTTTAACATAGTATATTTAAAATCCTAGAGACGCATTAGATACCCGAGATCCGCTCTTAGCAGCTCTTTTCTGTCGAACAAAGTCCATTAGAGGTGTGATTATAGGAGGGTCTTTCGCAGCGCCTGCAAACACAATAATTGAACAAAATCAATAATAATAATAATAATAAAAAACCACTCATCTGTCATTATCTTTCCATGCAGCAAATGTTCTATTTGAGATATTCCTGACTAACCAGATCGTTCTGCTTCTCTCCTCTCCAATTGTATCTCTGCACTCGGAAGACTCTCAACGGGCTTTGCAATAACTTCAAGAAACTCCAGATACTCAGGATCTAGATGTCCAACAACCAAATACTTGCATTGATGAAAATGTAAAAATGGATGTCATGTGGAAATCCCACATGCAAGAAATAGAAGTGCTAGATTCTAGATAGATACAAAGAAGGACCTTTTTGTATGGTCCCTTCACGGCCATCTTTCTTCAACCACTGCTTTGGAACTCTCTGCGAAGGTGCATACTCAACAAGAGTTTTGAACTGAGTCCCTGAAAAATAAAATAAATAAATTAGCTTGCACGTCCTATACAAACCACCAAAGTTTACCATACGAGGAAGTAAACATTATGAGAAATGAATTATTGATGTACTTGATGAATATATTCAGAGGATACATATAAAATTACCTTTCTCATTAACAAAAACATGACCGTTGAAGAACTCAGCAAAGTCGAAAACATCCTCTGGCCTTTTGAAGTCAATATATGCTCTTGAATAAGTTTGATGCTTCTGACTGCAAGATCTTTTTTTTTTTTTTGGGGAGGTGGGGAGTGTTGGGGAATGAGAAAGTACTTCAGCACACTATTTTATCCAAGCAGAATGTCAAATTGCAACAATAAAATACCCAAACATCATTAGTATAAAACAAAAAGAATGTTGTCCTCATGGCTCATACTATGAGTATTCACTGTAAAACATCCTTTTAAGTACATTTAGCTCAATGGAGAAACACGATGCTATGTAACTCTTGAAGTACTCCACCTTCAAAAACAAACGAAAAATCAATTACCCAAATCCCTAATCATGAAGGTGGAGTAAACAAAGCAAAAGAACTCAACACAAGAGGGTAATTAGACCCCCAACTACCCTTTGATGCTTTAAGTGATTGAATTACGCCAGACTTTAATGCTGAATTCTTGAAAAAGGAGTGTGTAAACACCACTCATGAACAAGGCTGTAGTGGAAAAAGGGTTAGGGAAGGGAAAGATGCACACAGCCTTACCCTCACATAGAAAGGCAGCTTATGTAACTAAAGGGCTTGTCTTTTTTAACTTATTTTTTTATCGAACGCTTCATCTTAGGCCCCAAACAAACATAATCTAAAACAGAAAAGGTTCAGCAAGCACATCAAATTATTCGTGTAATCGTGTCTAAGTGAAGGCACTTCACTGGGAGGCTAATGACCATTCATGGGGTTGTCTCACCTTTTCCAGTCGCCTAAGCAAGCACCAGCTGTGCCTCTGACAATTTGCATTAACAACTACATTAGTAACTTGCATATAACATCAAGAAAGCAGGATTCATATCCTTTTTTGTCTTATGAGAAGACAAGATCCCTACAGTCTATTTTTAATATTCCATCTTATTCTTAGCACCACATGTAATAGCATGAAATTTCATGATCTCTTTAATTTTTTAGTGATACAGAAACGTCCCATTAATAAAATGCTGTTCAGACACCAAAAGTATCAAATTCCAAAATAGCAAATCCCACTTGCACACCATATTCCACATTTGGAAGCTGTCCCACTCCAAAGCATGGCCGCATTGCATGATACAAGTATATTAAATAAAATGGCAATATAAAAATTTAAACTAGACACAAACATGAAGCTCATATTGATCCAAAAGGGGGCGAAAACAAACACTTACACACACAGATATACGATCAGCCAAAATTGTGAAACGTGGTCAGGGGAAAGAAAAAGAAAAAAAAAAATCCACACGAAATCCTGTCAGTTGATGCTCATAAGAATGACACATGGCATTGCATGTAGAGGAAGCACATGGCGTCATATGTAGAGGAAGCACATGGCGCCATATGTAGAGGAAATAACAACAGAAATTCATGTCAGCACTCATGGGGTTCAAATTGAATGCTATACACTAAAAGGGAATCATTGATAAACACCGGAAATTCAGTTGATAATAATTCATAACTTTGATGCATCATTACTTAATATAACAGCCAAAGAATCACAAAAACACCCAACCCTCAAAAAAAATAAAGAAAAAGACAAGTTTCTATTGAATTTACTACTCATTCAGCTTATGGAGCATAAATTAAAATGAGCAAAACAAGCAAGGCTTATCAACATACATAAACCATAACAAATGATTAAGTCAAGTCATTAAATTGCCTATTTACAACCCCAAACACATTCAACTTCTCTAAACCCAGAAATGCTCCATTTAAAAAGAAAAATAATTAAAACACTAAGATTTAACAGTTTAATTACATAAACCTACACTTCAAAGAATGGCAAATGCGGTGATTATCCTCAGTAAAGTGAAGCAAACCCGGTAATACCAACCGGTGTGTAGCAACAAACTGGAAACCCCAAATTCCTTATTCAAAACAGAAACTTCCAACAAAAGCACAAACCCTGACCTGTTCTTTCCTGGGCGAAACGAGACCCAGTCGAAGCGTCCCGCGAAGACAGAATCAATCTGTACCATGAGCATAGCTTCAGAAATCGCCGGCGGCAGGTGTCGCAACACCACCTTGGTACGATCCGACCCGGCCTTCATACCCCGAAAACCCTAGGAATCTAAAACCAAAAAAGGAAGAACAAAACTAAAAGGAACTCCACGGTTCAACCAAATATCAAGAGAAAGACCTAAAAATCTCTGTGAGATCACATTTTCTTCAGTTTGCACCGATGGAAGTCGATTCTTAGTGCCCTAATTATGAATTTGAGCCCCAATCGCCATGCAAGAAAGTTAGTGAGAGAAAATAGAGAGAGAACAAGAGAGTGAAGCAAGGCGAATTAAAAAGAGTACTTGTCATTATTGTTATATCAATCATAGTTTTTCAAAGTTTTCGGTTCAATCGGATTTAAAATACATAATAAATATAT
Organism: Euonymus europaeus; assembly: GCA_963580455.1. NCBI lineage: Eukaryota > Viridiplantae > Streptophyta > Magnoliopsida > Celastrales > Celastraceae > Euonymus > Euonymus europaeus. The sequence goes on from OY756965.1 coordinate 15,293,412, forward strand.
AATAAAGGTATTATATATATATTTATATTTATTTATATATAATCCATAGTATATAATATAATTTATTATTTATTATTTTATTATATAATATTAAAATACATAAATTATGTAATTCATAAAATAATGGTGAATACAAACTGAACTGTGTAGATACTGGGATGTCTTCTCTTCGAATCTCCCAAGTTACAAATTTGAGTCAGATTAATTATTATTATAGTGAGAGTTCTAAAAACGATAGTGTTATCTCCCTCTGTGTAGTCACCGGGTCAATGGACCTCCATATTTTTGTTGAATATTCCTCCTTATTGGTATCAAAAAATAAAATAATGGTGAATCACTCAACCCATAAAAAGCTCATGAAATGCCTTAAAAACCCACTTTCTATTAGCCTTTTAAGTCAACTTTCACTTATGTTGACCCATACTTGAACCATGCAAATGTCTCTTGATTTGGACCTCACACAAAAGATGTTGTTGGTTTTTAAAAACCTAAATTGTGACAATTGTGAGATAACCTCGAGATAAATTACTTCGTAATAAATTTAAGATTCTCATTGGTTATTACACGTGTTATTTCAAAAAAGTTTTTATGGATTATTAAAATAATAACGTGTATGATGTGTTGGAGTTGAAATAGATTATGACATCATATCTAATCTCTCTTATTTGGATAAGACCTAACCTCTTTAATAGAGATATATTTTCTTTATTCTTATCTTATTTCTTGTGCAGCTATTATCTTCTAAGATAACTCACAGTCAAATTGGTAAATCATCTAAAGATCAAATTGTCTATATAAGTGCACAAGCCATTGGAGGACTCATCGAAGCTTTTGAAAAAAAATATGCTGAGATTTTGAATGTTTTGTGTCTTTGTTTTCCACTCTCTTTGATATTTATTTGTTATGAAAGAGTGTGAGTTTCATGTTAGGATCAAAGTCTCTTGGAGGCGCCAAGAGCAGTCTCAAATCATCATTGCTGTGTTGATTTGGTTTGAAGCATACGCTGAGTCAAGTTGTACAATTGAGTCGTTGATAACGATAGATTGTAAGCTTTTCTTCTCATAGTGGATTGCTTTGTAAGGTTGGTCGCTCATAGACCCGAGCAATTGTTTCCATATTTTGTTGACTAACGATCTTGGTGAGGTACACCAAACTTTCAGATGTAGAAACTTCTTCAATCTTCTTTTTGCCATGCATCAGCTTCAGGTCTCGGAGAAATGGCTGCCATGGAGAGGAAGAATTGCATGCACAAGAGATGATCTTAGACATATTCTTAAATAGGCCAATAGGATAATATGGGAATGAGACCATTGAACCAACATCTCAGGACAGCCTCTCCCTTCAAAAACAGTTGAAAGTTATTTGTCATCTCATGCTCATATTGGCTGGAGAAGTTTTGTGTTCAATGTGATTGTGGGAGAGTTCCTCTTGTATTTGAGGATTTTGGTGGTGGATTTGGTTTGGAATATCAAAGAAAAGACCAGTGATTGCAAGTTTCAATTTATCTGAGAGAAATGATCATCACCTACCAGGTTTTTGCGAAATGAAGATTCGTGGCTTGAATCGACATTTTTGCGGTATGTTTGCAATTTTCACGGTTCAAGTAAATCTATGGTATTTTGTATAGATTGTACCGTTGATGTCGCCAGTTAATGATATTTATAGTTATACCAGTGACACGACACGAGATTAAAAACTATGATATCAATATGGTTATACGGTAGTAGTAATAATAATAATAATACACACTTTTTAATATTACAATAAAACTAATCATCTTTCAATTGAATCTCAGTTCTATTATACAAAAAGTCAAGCCAAACATCAAATCTTTCATTCAATAATGGGTTTTATATCTTGTACAAAAAGTCAAGCCACATACTCAAGCAGATCAGCAAAACACATCTCCTAATACAGTCACTTCATCCATTCTTCAACAAAACTACAATAAAATCAAGAATGAGTCACATTTTTTACAAAAAGTCAAGTCACTGTAAATAAATTCGTCGATAAAAATAAACATATCATATAATCGATTTATCTAGGATCTTTAATCAATATGATTTTCACACCTATAAACATCATAAGTATTATTGTAGAAGAAAGCGGATCTTGAGCCATTGCTTTTAACTACTGAATCTAAATCACAAACCTTGATGCACTCCTTGATTGATCCATATGGAAAACAATTTCTCTCCCCTCTCTATATTTCGTCAGTGTTGAATTTTTTTTCTTCACGTCATATGGAAGTTAGTAGCAATATATAGATAGAGAGAGAATCTAAGTTTTCCTCTTAATCCTTAAATCTCAACCATCCATTACAATTAGAGTTTAACATTAGAATTCCAATTACTAAAAGTTGGGGATTCAACTAAAAATATTGTCAAATAATAATTGTTATGCGGACCATAATAATAGGAAAGAAATAATAATAATTAACATTATTATTTCTTACAGCTACATACTCCGCCACATCAGCAAAACGTATCTTCCAATATAGTCACATCAACAAAAGCATGCATTCTCATGCATTATTTTTCCCCTAAAAACTTACCATTGTAAGTGATCTAATGTCCATAAATATAACATAAGTAAATAAAAAATGTCACCCATAGAACAATATATATATAATCTAATACATTTTTTTATATTGGGTGGATTCCCTACCTTTGCTGGGAGAGTCCAACTTCGATTAACTCTTCTATGCCGTCTTTAACGACGTCGTCCTAGCATTTATAGTGTCGTAAAAAATGATGTCACCTTTGTTCCATGTTGTTCCTAGTCCGTGTGTCAGGTTCCCTATGACAACGTCCTCCTACTCACATAACTTATCTTACTCTCTAGTTTCTATCCCTGGTAGAAGACCAGGTTTATGATCTTACTTTATCACCGCTTTTTTCATTTGATATCTGCTGACCTCATTACTTTTCTCAGTAGCTACTTTCCCTCACTTTATCCCTTTCTCCACCGCCATTGCCTTCTCTCTTTCCTTTATCACTCTAATCAGCGATTACTTTGTTTCACTCTTTGCTTTGCTCTCGACGCTCGATTCGCACTATCGACAGATGATTGGGGTATGACCTCTTGCACATTCGTTGCTTTGTGAGGAGTGATGTTGATTTTAAGGTTGTGTTGACATGTCCCGTTGTGTGCTGATTCAAGCCGATTGAATCTCTGTATGTTTGCTAGATGTTAGTTCTCTTATTAGGAGCTAGGGAACAAAGTGACGCAACATCTCACTTTGTTGTTTAATGAAGTTCGTTTCTTAAAAAAAAATCATTTAGATCATGAATCTTCTTTTCTTTTCAGCAGAGGTGATGATCTTTTGGAGTTTTGTAAATGAGCTAAACCTAATCAGATTCCCTGCTATGTATTTATGTTCTACATTTGGGGTTTCTTTTTAGGGTTTATTGATAAAGTTAAATATTGATGTAAGAAAAACAAATATTGAGTTAATTATTGATGTATTTTTCTCTCTAGCAGAGGTGTTAGGCCTTTTGGAGTCTCCCTACTAGTTGCTGGATTTGACGACTCTGGTTGTCAATTGTACCAGGTATATCCTTTAACTAATTTGATTGTGTTAAATGTACTAGAAGATGCATTGTTCTTAACTGGTTGGCTTAGCTATGAGATGCTGCTGCGAGTAGATGTTCTTGGGGGTTTATTTTCAGCTATGGGTTTATTTTTTTCATTTTCTTTCCTAGAAGTAGTAGTTTGCTTTTTGAGTTCGAAAAGACTTCTGAAATACAAAATCAAGGGGACCATGAACACTAGATATGGAGATCATTGAACCAATCTTTATTGAACCAATCTTTATTGATATTTTCTTTCCTAGAAGTAGTAGTTTGCTTTTTGAGTTCGAAAAGACTTCTGAAATACAAAATCAAGGGGACCATGAACACTAGATATGGAGATCATTGAACCAATCTTTATTGATATATAGTCAGGTGCTTTGTTTGATTGGTGGTTCATTTGATGTTTTTCTTGTCTATTGTTTAGAGGATATTAAGTTCCCTTTTGCTATATAGGAGACACTGTTATCAAGTAATATTATAAGAGCTAGAGTGTGTGGAGTGATTTGAGAGTAGGTGATGGGTTTTTATATGCAGTTCTTGTGTAATTGTGGAGGTATATAAGAAGATTTCGATGAGGTGTTGTACACTGGGTATGGTTGGTGGCCTTTGAGCGTTTTTTTTTCTTTATTGTTTTTTGGGTTTTAATTTGAAGTTTTAGGGAATTACTTGTTAAATAGTTTGGTTGAATTAACAATTTTGGGCTTAGGACTGTCTACGAATTGTACTGCTTGGTATCACAAATTATCTTTGTGGCAGCTACTCTTTACTTAAATTGAATTGTCGTAAACCTCTTCTTGGCGATATATAGGGGAGACTACTTAGTCAGATGGATAATTAATGACATGGTTAGTATCCTCTCTTCACTTGCTTGATTTATTGAGCGACAGGTTTTCCATCTTTCATGTCTCGTAGCTCAGTGAGAGAATCGCTAAAAACATTTTCATTTGCTCCTTGACTGATATAAGAGATAGATCATAAGCCGTCTGTGAAAAGGCAGGTTCGAAAAATCCAGTTTAGGAAATCTTGTTTTAGTGATGTTTTAACAACATTTATAAGATTAACAACTGGTGTCACCTTTGAATGGCTATGCTCTCTATTACCAATTTGCCATCACAATTTTTTTTGAGTGGATTCTTGTTGCCTGGCAGCATGGTTTCATTCCATAATTTGTTACTTTACTTTGTTTCTTTTAATTTGTCAATGATTTTGATTTGCAAATGCATTCTAAATATGCAAGTGCGTTATATGTTCAGGTTTACGCTTTTTGAATTGGAGACAGCAGAAGAAAACACATTATGGAGCTCGGTAAAGGAGAAATTGTTCGTCGACATAATGGTCGATCAAGCTACTAAGGGTAACATGAAGAATGGTGCCTTCCATAACCGCGTTTGGGCCGCAATACTTCAAGAGCTGAATAAGAAAACTGGAAGAACTTACACTATCAAACAAGTCAAGCAAAAATTCAGTCGGCTTAGAATCAAGCATCGTGCATTTTTCGATCTTCTCAACATTATCGGTTTTGGATAGGACTCGGTGTCCAATACAGTGACTGCAAATGAAGAAGTATGGGCAACATGCTACAAGGTATTTTCAAAACCATTTCTAGTACATAACAATATATGTTTTTCACTCTCTTGATTGTTTTCGATCGTCATCTCCTCTAATTGCAGGCACATCCAGTTGCCCATCAGTTCAAGAAGAAAGACTGTGACAACTATCGCATGACATTCTTTTCAATAGTGGGACAACCACTTGAGTACTTCATCATGCCTCAACACTGAGTCCTCCGAACACCGATGAGGAGAATGAGCAAGACCTTGAATATAGGACTGTTGGTGTCTATGTTCATACTTGTTCTGAATTGAAAGATAAATCTTTTGTTGATGACTTGATGGATCCGAAGATGCGTAGTGGCAAAAGATTGGCAGCACATCCACATAAGAAGTCCAAGAAAGATTCAAGGCATAGCGAGGCGAGCGAGGCCATACATGCATTCGCTAAAGTTCAAAATGCAAAACTTGAAAGGTTGAAGACATCCAGCACTTGTGAGGCTACCAGGCATCCCAGGATGACACATTGACACAAGCTATGAAAATATTGAACAAAATGTCTTTTGCAGTGGATGTATGTGTTAGGGCAATCTCGATGTTCACAAATACTGACTACAGGAAGATGTTCCTAGTGATGACAAATGAGATGAGGGAAGGTTGGCTCCTTAGCCTCTAGGGTCATCAGCCTCTTGGTGAGTCTTCCAGTGTTATGTCTTCAGTTAATTGTCTGATAAGTTTGATGGTGTGTTCAAATAATGTATTGTGTGTTGTTGGTCATATGTTGAATAAGTTCAGAGATTTGTATCATTTGGTATGTACGAGTATTTGAATCTGTATTCGTAGACGCTGCTTTATATGTATTTGAACTATGTTAATTTATTTTTGGTATGTTTCATGTGACTAAAATATTCTAGAGTAGGGCAAGCTACAGGGAAAATCAAAAGATGCACTTATTTTTGGCAAAGATTCTGTTCTCTGCTGAATAACCTTTGTAGTGCTTTTTTTGCTTAAAAAGCAACATATTTTTGGTTGCTATGATATAGTGTGCACTAGTACACTATTGTGTTGTTGACTACGAAGATTGTTTTTTCTATTAAGCTCTTGTGTTATCTTGATTGGGTGGAACCATCTTCTAAGTTATTCCTAGTGTTTCACCTATTTTGGTCACTGTGAAGAAGCTATGAGGCAAGTAAGCAACTTATCTTGATTTGTCTTCCTTTGGTTCAGGTTTCTCTTTGGTTTTATAAGAATGAGGGATCACTGAAACTATGAAAAATGTTCTAAATTTCTTTCATAGTCTTATGTTGTAATCCTATCTCTTTGACTTTTTTTGTTAGTTTTCGTACTCTAATATGGGTATGCTTTAAACATGGAATGTGTAATTCAGAAAAGTATGTGACATATGTTAGATAATTATATTACTTACTTTGAAGGATGGTGACATTTTTTATGCCCTGCTCAGAGTAACTGTTGTTGTATTACAGCCAATCACACTGTGTAGCATAGCTTGATATGCAAATATGAAAGTGATCCTTGCATCCTTGAACTAGATTGCTAATACAAAGGTTTTATTATGAAGTGGGAATGAGAATTCTGCCCCACACCTGTTGTGGCAAAGATATATTTATTTCTTCACATGCTTAAGGCATTCACCTGCTGTTTGTATTCTGCTCACACGACAATAAAAAATATTCTACAAATTAAGAACTATGAACTGGGAAGGAAATAGATTGGTGAATCTATACTTATTGATGAATAGACAGGTTTTTCTTTAGCTTATAGTCAGTGAGCTAAAATGTAAGTTGAAGAAGCCAATGCAGATGATGGTTAAAAATAGCTTGTATGAACTTTTTTTTCCTGCAAATCAATATGTCACAGAATAATCATTCCCCAAATTCAAATCTCCAAGTCCCTAAAAAGTCAGCACTTCACCATGCTATAAAGCTATTTCATTATTTGTTTTGTTAATTGCTAATGAATTATCCTTTTAAGAGAGATATTTGTTTATTATCTTTGAAAAATATATAGACCTCAAGAATGTCTTCAAGTGACTCAGACGATGAAGATTTCCTCGAATTATTAACCATTATTTAAGAAACTAAGCTTCAAGAGATACATCGTCTCAGTAATATTCCAATGCGTACGTCGGCATTAACTGGTCGTGCTTACGTAATAGACCTCCTTAATGGCCACCCAAGAGTATGCTATGAACTATTTTGTATGGATAAAAATACTTTTATGAATTTTTGTAATGTGTTACGGCACGGGACCTTCTGGATGACTCCCAAAATGTTTATGTCGAAGAGAAGGTTGCTATATTCTTGTTTATTATTGGGCATAATATTGGCCATAGAGTTGCAGCAGATCGATTTTAGCACTCTACGGAGACAATATCACGACACTTTCACCAGACTTTGAAAGCCATTTGTTGACTCGGGAAGGTACTAATTCGACACGGTTCGACGAAACTCCCTAACCATTACAGAGAAAATCCAAAATATTATTCATGGTTTGAGGTACATGTTAAACTATTTGTTATAAATTTAATATTTACCAGCAGTTGTACATTAATATTGATATATATGCCTTTTATACCAGGGATGCATTGGTGCGATCGATGTGACACACGTTAGTGCATGGGCTCTTGCAGAGAAATTAATTGCTTGTAGGGGACGAAAAGCTACTGTGACTCAGAAGGTCATGTGCGTTTGCGATTTCAACATGATGTTCACGTTTATTTACACGGGATGGGAGGGCATTGCCAATTATTTCAAGGTCATTCTTGATGCAATTTCAAGACCACAAAATAATTTTCCACATCCTGTTGCAAGTATGAACGTAATCTCTTTTATTTTTTTTTAATTTATACGTACACTAATGACAAATTATTCAAATTTGTGGACCAATTTTATCTTGTTGATGCCGCTTACCCATGTCTTCCAGGCTTTTTACCGTCATATCGAGGAGGTCGATATCACATTCAAGACTGTCAAAGTCGAGGTAGAGGACCTCGTACCCGAACATAATTATTCAATTATATGCACTCCTCAATGCGAATGGTAATTGAAAGATGTTTTGGAGTTCTTAAGGCTAGATTTTCGATTTTAAAATTGATGTCTCCATACAAACCAACTCGGCAAAGACTTATCGTGATTGCATGTTGTACGATTCATAATTTTCTATGCCATCAAGCACAACATGATGCTCTTTTCCATACATGAGAGAATATGGATCCTTCCAATATGGATCATGTTGATATGCAATCTTCATCTTCAACGGCGGCAATCGGAGCAAGTTCAAGCAATGCTAATGTTGATTTGAATGATCTAGGAGGAGCTGCAATGTCCCAATATCGTGACTAATTGATAGAAATGATGTGGGTGCATCATTGAATAATCCAAATGATTAGAGGACCTTGACTCTAATGTAATATTTGTTTATGTTAGTACTTAATTCTATGCTTATCTAATATGATTATCAAAAATAATTCAATTTGATGGCTAAACAAATGATGCATCCAAATGAATTTTCTATTTTCTGTGGTTGGAAAACAACATATGTAAAACGAATTTTCTATTCTTAATTTTGAAAAATAGTTTTCAAATTTTACAAACCAAATGAATTTTTTTAACAATTTTTATTCCTAAAAATAATTTTGAAAACTAAAAAAGAAAATAATTCTCAAACACACCCATAGTATTTTTAAGAAATTCCAACACACTTTAAAAATATATTTGGAGGTCTCTCTTCATTGTTATTGCTATGTCCTTCTTTTTGGCTCGCATGATGTGTAAGCCTAAATTGTAATAAGGGTGATAAAAACTGGGATAAATAAACCTAATATCGTAATAGACAAGCAACACAATGTAATTATGTTGCACAAAAATCATGTATGTTCATCACGGTACTCAATAACACTTACTTAGTATACCTTGTTTTGCGATATCAAAATACTTTAACCCATCCATCGGTATAGCTTTCGAAAAGTGCTTGACTTTCCATTTATCTCCCTCTATGGAATAGGCTTATCTGGCAGATCAAGTTCATCACCATCATAGAAGTCAATTTCACTATTATCAACTTTATGTTCAGATATCTTTGCCCGAGGTTTTCCTCACCAACATGATAATCAAAATCAGAGTCCTCTCTTATTATTTGAGGCTTTGTCTTTATTCCTTTAATCATTGACCTAGTATCCTCCTTCACCCTTTTTACATTGATTGGTGGTGGGGTTATCTCACCTGCAATCGCCAGTGAACTACTAGGACCGTTGCTCGTTTCAATCTCGCTCATATTTTCAACACGAATAGGATTCTTTGTATCATAATATGCAACTATACCATTGATTTTTGCCTTCACGTTTTCAAAAGGTGCTATCATTTCTATATTTTCTCCCTCGACTACATCTTTAGAATCCTTGATCAATTGCAAATCATTACTCAAAGACTCGAACTCAAGGCACTTACAATGCAACTTACTGTTCATGTCTTTTATCTCCTTTTGCATTCTTTCCTTACCTTTTAACTGAAACAAGTTCTTCACCTGTAGTACTTCAATATTCTTTCGATATATGTCACATTCCACCTCAAGCTTTCTTATCCTCTCTAGTGCTTCATTCAGGGCCTTCCCCTCTTCAATCGGTCTATGTTCATCATCATCCTTTGGAAAAGAACCAACTAGAATAGCATCTAAGTTTTCAAAATCAATGTCAAAAGTGTGTTCATGATCACTATAATGATTATGTCTCATTTGGTGAGGCTTGGAACCCGATATCATATTTGAATGGATGCTATCAATTGTTCGATCGTTGGTTTATATCTTTGAGTCACTAAGTTCATTGCTTTTTGTCATGGATATAGCGCACTACTTGTTGAACAAATCATTTTTCATGCCAGTCATCACCAACTCACCTTCAATGACATGTGAAGCCTGCAATTCACATGAGATGTTATCATATATGGTCTAGTACGTTATACCTATGCATAATGTAATTGGAAAAAATACACCATAATAGCCAGAGAATTAATGCAATAATATTTCTATATTGTAATTTTGTAGCTCAATTTGGATTCTTAAATTATAGTTTTCAAAGACAAATAACACTGATCTTTCTCCCTTCAAGATAACTATGTACATCCTTTTGAAATCTTTGGGCCATCATTTGATATCCCATTTTCGGAATCTTGGGAATAGTTCAACACTATTGGCAAGAAAGATGTTGGCATTCTCGCAAAATCAATATTGTGATTTTAAGAGATCAGACAGTTTGTTAGATCATCATTAAATATCAAATGGCAGGTATAATTTTGCATTTACGTAATTTATATGTTGGAAAATACGCACTTGCGAAAACAATTTAAAAACAAGGAACGCACATAAGAGTAATCGATGGGAAAAACATCTTTCAAAAAATTCTTGTTTATTATGATTAACATGCATAATCTATGATAGATTTAATTGTTTAAAGATTATGTACCTTGAGATCTCTCTAGATTGATCTCTAACAAAAGATCGAAGGATGAAGTCGGCTAGTTTGATACGATGCTCAAACTTGTGGATCTTCCACCATATGAACCAATTCCCAAACTTGAATTTCAAGAGTGTGGTCTCTCTACACCAAGAACTTGAAAATCAAAAATCAAAACTGTGGAGAAAATTAAAGACTCGAGTCCAACTGGTGTCTCAACCTTAGGGAAACAAAACACACTAGTGTGTGTTTATATAGGGATCGACCAACCTAGGATTTCCTAACCCTAGGTGGCCGGCCCAACTCCTCTCCAATGAGGGAACTTCAACCTCAGTTAGGTTTCTTGATTCACTTAGGTTTGGGCTTACATGGCCTACAGTGGGGACCAACAAGGAAAAATAAAACATGGGCTTCCTACGAATTTAATTATCAGTCCAAACCCATGAGCATAATTAAAATCCATTAACTATAATATATTTCACTAAAATATTATAGTTGCACTCCCCGTTTTATGTCAAATTAAATTTGAACCTTTCGTTATAATCGTTCATTAAAATCCTCACGTTAAGTTACAGATGCCTATTAATTAAATGTGTCACTGACATATAATATTTAATTGACATCTTTAAATATTCCTCGAGCTTAACTTATTTGAATGTGTCAGATTAATTAAAATCCACCTGCAGGGTTTGACACAATCTCAAAACTTATAAGTATTATCGAAAGGGTATCATCAATCCATAATTGGACGTGAATTTTATTAACATATTATTTTTCATCGTACATTTAATGCGGTAACCTAATTCACTCGGTGTATGTTGGCCTGTACAAAAAAAACCTCACCCTTTGGTAAATCAAAGTCCTATACATTAAATACACATGTATCAATAACACAGATGTGAGTGTACAATTTTTCATGTAGTCAGACTGCGAAAATTGACTCATACGCAATCTTGATCAATGCATCCCAAGTGTACTAAAATAGTAAGTTCAAGTTTTACCGCTTTCCGTAACCAAGACAGGCATACTGAAATACTATACTACTGCCCTTCCGACGGTTCGTCTAATTCCGTTTATGCTGTGATCATTTACTTATATTCAATATGAACTTATGAATTGATCTTTCGTGTGTAAGCTAAACTCTACACACCAATTCATATACCATATAAAATAAAATATGCTTATTCCAATATGTCATTTTTATATTTAAATACTAGACATATTTTATTCAAATAAACAAACTAAGTTTGAACATCACATAAAATAATGATCTTTAGCATACTGTCCCTATCAATCTCCCACTTTTGCTCGAGGCCATGACGATACACATCTTATTGCTAGGCCCTCCAAGTGTCCTTCAAATGATTTGTTGGTAAACACTTAATAAATGGATCCGCCAAGTTATCCTTTGATGCTATCTTCATCACTATGACATCACCTCTCCGTATGATCTCTTGTATAAAGTGATACTTGCGTTCTATATGTTTTCCTTTTGAATGAACTTTCGGTTCCTTTGAATTTGCAACTGCACCACTATTGTCACAGTAAAGTGTACTAGGTAACTGAGCTATATGTATCACATTCAAATCTATTAGAAAGTTTCGTAGCCATACTGATTCTTTAGCTGCCTCAGAGGCTGCTACATATTCAGCTTTCATAGCGGAGTCAGCAATGCAAGATTGTTTGATGCTTCTCCAACTAATGGCTCCATCTCCTAATGTGAAAACATACCCTGAAGTTGATTTTCTGAAATCTTTTTTTGACTGAAAATCTGAATTTGTATACCCTATGAGTATAATCTCATCAGCCTTATAAACCAACATATCATCGCTCGTTCTCCTTAGATACTTGAGTATATGTTTTATTGCAATCCAATGTTCCATTCATGGGTTTGACTCATAGATGCTAACTAGACCAACCATATAACACATATATGGTCTAGTACACATCATGGCATATATGAGTCTTCCCACTGCAGAGGCATAAGGTACTTGACTCATCTTCTTTATCTTATCACCACCCTTAGGACACTAATCTCGAGACAACGTTATTCCATGTCTATAAGAAAGAAATCCTTTCTTCGAATCTTGCATGCCAAATCTTGCTAGGATGGTGTCAATGTAGACTCCTTGAGATAAGCCCAACATTCTTTGTTTTAGGTCTCTTAGCAACTTGATCCCAAGAATGTGACTGGCTTCTCCCAAGTCTTTCATTTTGAATTGACTGTTCAACCAGACTTTAACTAAGGATAATGTAGCTATATTGTTTTCGATAAGCAATTTATCATCTACATAAAATACTAAGAACACTACCACACTTTCATTGCTCTTCCGATAGACAAAAGATTCATTAGAACATTGCTCAAATCCATAGGATCTTATGGCCTGATCAAATCTTATATTCCAAGACCTAAATGCTTGCTTAATTCCATAAATGAACCTCTTAAGCTTGCACAATAATTGCTCTTAATTTTTAGCTATAAATCTGTCTGGTTGCACCATATAGATGCTTTAATCAAGACTTCTATTGAGGAAAGCTATCTTGACATGCATTTGACATATTTCATAATCTTAATATGCTGCAATGCATAAGAGTATCCGCATAAACTTAAGCATAGCTACTGGAGAAATTTTTTCCTCAAAATCGATCGCTTCTTTTTTAATATAACCTTTTGCTACAAGCCTTGCTTTGAAGGTTTCCACCTTTCCTTCCACCCCTATCTTTCTCTTGTAGGTCCACTTGCAAGCTATGAGTTTTCCTCCATTTGGTGGTTCTGCAAATTCCCAGACTTCATTAGAGTACATGGACTCCATCTTAGATTTCATAGCTTTCTTCCAAGATTCTGGATCTTTATCTTGTAGTGCTTCATTATAGTTATTGGGATCAGTATCTTGTTCGGTTGGGATCATTTCATACACTTCACCCAACAAAACATACTGACTAGGTAATCTAGTTAGCCTCACACTACGACAAGGCACTACCTGTTCGTTTGGAGTATTTTGGTGTGATGATTCTTCTCTATTTATATCAGGCTCTTCATGCTGATCTGGTTGATTTCCCAGCATGTCATGATCATCTCTTTGAACAGAATCAGTTTGAGATTCTACAATCCTCCCACTTTCATGTGGCACTGGATTGTTATCCTGAACTGATGAGTCTTGAGGTATTTGTTTTTCTTGTGTTCTCCTTTTATTTCTTCAAAAACAACCTTACTTTTGGGTTTGTGGGTCATCATATAGTATTTTTCTAAAAATTGTGCATTGGTGCTAACAATGACCTTATGATCCTTAGGACTATAAAATAAACCATCTTTGGTACCTAGATTCCAACTTTCATGCGTTCCCTATCAGCATATGGGTCAAACTACCCCATATCCGAATATGGGCCAAACTGGGCTTTTGCCCTATCCATAATTCCATAGGAGTATTTGGTACTGACTTAGAAAGATCTAAGTTCAGAATGTACGCAGCTATTTCTAAAGCATATCCTTAGAAAAAAATTAGGCAGTTCTAAAAAACTCATCATCGATCTCACCATTTCTATAAGAGTCCTATTCATTCTTTCGGCCACACCATTTTGTTGTGGTGTGTTAGGTGCAGTGAACTGGGAAATATCCCTTCTACATTCAAGTATTCCATAAACTCTCCCGAGAGGTATTCACCACCTCGATCGGATCGTAGTGTTTTGATACTTTTTCCAAAACGTTTCTGCGTAACTATCTTATAACTTTTAAACATCTTAAAAGTTTCAGAATTATGGTGCATTAGGTAAATATATCCATGCCTTAAGTAGTCATCTATCAAGGTAATGAAATACTTATAACCTCCTCTCGCTCAGATAGTCATTGGACCACACACATCTCTATGCCCCTTGGCAAAAAATGGCCTCTTGGTCAATTTACCCTCCAAACATGATTCGCAGACTGGAAGTTCCTCAACTTCTAATGAACTCAAAGGTCCATCTCGTACTAGTCTAGAAATCCTATTTAGATTAATATAACCTAAGCACAAATGCCAAAGATAGGTTTGATTCGGTTTCGAAGGTTCTTTTCTCTTAGATGGCAAAATTGTTGAGTTATTCAATTCATTATATTTCATGGAATTTGTAATTATAATATAAAGATTATCTACTAAAGTACTAGAACAGATAAAATGCTTATTGTTCCTCATAATAACTGAGTTATCAAACTTAAAACAATATCCATTCTTAGCCAAAGAAGTAACTAAAATTAAATTTCGTCTCATAGCTGGGACGTAAAGACAATCGTTCAAAATTAAAGTCCTGTCACTACTAAAACCCAAATGAAAAACGCCTACAACTACTACTTCTAGCCTTGTCGCATCTCCCAAAAGAATGTAACGCTCCTCCTCATTTGGTTTTTTGGTTTTCTGGAACCCCTACAACGAATTGCAAACATAATTAGTGGCAGGTTCCGATAGACACAACTGCTATTATATTTCAACAACAAATGATAGGAGGTTACCTTGTTTATTCTTACTCAGCCAAGTTTGATATTGTTTCTTCCAATGTCCCTTCTAACCACAGTAAAAAACTTGCCTTTCAAATTTTTCACTCCGCCTTGAATACCCTTTGAGTTGACTTATTTCTCCTTCTTCTTTTGAGTCTTTTTCTTCTTCTTACCTTTCGGTTTAGAAGAGGAGCCTTTTTTAGTAAGATTGACCTTAGCTTGCTTAGGTCGTAATGCCTCTGCTCTTTTGAGCTCATTGAGACGTTTGGTCAACGTATAAACCCTCTTGTTCATTTTATAGTTCAGTCGGAAATTCTCATAGCTTTCTGGAAGAGATCGAATGATGATATTGACATGGCTTTCACAATCAATATCAACACCAAGGACCTCAAGCTCATCCAAAAGACTCATCATCTTAAGAACGTGCTCCCTTACATTGGTTCCTTTAGACATCTGGGTGTTCAAGAGTGCTTTGATTGCATTCCGCCTTGATCACCAAATATCTCCTTCAGGATATAGATGATGTCATAGGCACTTGTCATAGTCTCCTGTTGCTTTTGCAACATATCTGACATTGATGCTAACATGTAACATCGTGCCATCTCATTAGTATTTTGCCACTTCTTGTGAGCAGCAATCTGCTCATCAATGGCACCCTCCGAAGGCAATTCAGGACATAGTTGAGTCAACACATATTTGTACTCTTCAGCAGTGAGCACAATATCCAAATTTCTTTTCCAGTTGACATAATTTGTTCCATCCAACTTATGGTCTTTCAGAATAATAGATAAAGGATTGAAAGACATTTTCAAATATGAAAAATGACATATGAAGAAAATTAATTCTAAGTCATACTTGATTCGAATTATTTTTAAATTGCACTCATAAACAATTATGAAAATAATTCGTCAACAATCAAAATACTTTAGTATGAAATTTTCTATCGCGATGGGAGAATAAATTTCATACAATTTAGTTTATATTAAATTTTATTGTCTAGACAAACGCCATGTGAAATAAAATTTAATAAGTCTTTTCTTCGGTCCTATAAATAATGGCATTGAGTTTGATGGAAAATATTTCCACAATTTATAGCTAAGTGTATAACCATCATGCGATCACAATCTCACAATTTTCATAAAAATAATTCCAATGGGGAAACAAATTTATAATAAATTGCTACTTATTGTGACTATCAAGAAAATTAATAATTTGAGATATCTATAATTAAAAAATTTCGATATGGAGGAAGGACGAGCCAACACATATTTTTAATAAAATCTCTATTAAGTTTCTTACCAATAATTTAAACTTTAAAAATATTTCCTTGATTTCAAAATTATTGAAATAGAGATATGTTACAAATGTCTTGACCGGAATTTACATATTTTAGTATCACCGCCCAAAACCATTATTTTCTTCAAGTAGTCAAAACCGTTGTCATAGCATATCTTGGTTATTCAATTTAGTGATTCAACAAACCTAGCAACCAGATCATTCCCTGATTAGAAGGGGATTTCCATAAGAATGACGTGCAATTAAATAACCTCAGTCTACGACAGAACTTTCTTGACATTGCATTGCTTTTATCATAGAAAGAATTTTCAAATGCATGGGTCGGAATTACATGGTTTGGATATGAAAATAGTCACAAGGTTTAAAACGGATTTTCAAAACAATATCGTAGTCACATTTAATATCTCATCTTTTCAATTTTAATTTCACATATTTTTATTTTGAACCAATGATGGAGACTGTAGGTTATTTATAACATTCTCCCACTTAATATTTTAAAGTAGGGTGATTTGTATTTTATTTTCCATGTTTAGATAATATCCTAGAATATACGAATCCAAATCTAACATGGCAACAAATTAGATAACATCATAATCAATTAGGAATCCTAATCTAAGATGACATTCAATTACAATCATACATGCAATTAAAATAGGAAACCATTCAATCAAAAGTTCTAGCTATCATGATTTTCTATCAAGCCCGGAACTCTACTCGATTAGGAATACCTGTTCGAGTTAGAAATATTATTGAACCTGGACTGCCCGAACTGCCCGGCCACCTGTGCTGCCTGAACTGCCCCGTTTGACCAGGCTACCTGAGCTACCTATATCAGTTGACCAAACTTCCTGGCTGCCCATATTTGACCGTTCATCCGTTTCTCTCCAATTTTGCTCCTTCTTCGCTCTTCACTTGCTTTTACAAAAATTCCTAACATCCTTTAAACTAGAGTTCATAATCTAAATTTTGATTTACATAAATTCCTACTCCTTAATTCGGAGTGAACAATTCTAAAACCAAATTAAAAAAAAAACTAGATCATGAGAGCTAGAATTTCGATATGCAAAAACAAGTTAGCAATAACACAAATAATCATAGATCATACAAAACCATAATTAACAAAATTTTTGGATT